>OX465596.1:45032500-50625000 GCA_950022295.1 Bromus sterilis
GCTACGGCTTCCCGGTGTAGGCTGCTCTTTCCCCGGCGCGTCTCAAGTTCCTTCGGCATGTTCTCCCCCGCGCCGTGGTCCTCTGCCTGCGCGCCGCGGCCCTCTGCGTCCTCATCGCCGAGGGCCTCGCCTGCGTGCAGCTCCGTCTCGCCGGCGGCCTCAAGAGTCTCCCCGTGTTCCTCCTCCTCGCCCGCGGCATCCCGCGATGGAGCGGCCCGTCCGCAGCTATCAGCGTGCCAACGCGCAGTTTCCTCCTCCAACAGGGCCCTCGCGCTCAGCTCCGTCTGCCGGTGCCGTCGACAGCTGCGAGCCTGTGTTGTTCCTCCGCGGGCCTCCTCTGCCAGCGAGGACGCCCCGCCAGCTGCGCCCTCCGCTGTCAGCGTCGCCTCCTCGTGGCCCCCGTTGAAGAACTCCTGGGAGGCCGCCTCCGCTCCCGCTCCTCGTCCTCGCTAGGCACGGCCGCCGGCTGCGCGCCCAAGGTCGGCTGCGACTCCCCCTGCTGTTTGCGCTCGCTGGTTTGGCCTCCGCCTGGGCCATGGCCGGCTGCGGCTCCCTCCTCCGAGCTGCGCATCGCTCGCCGCCCATCCGCGCTGCGCACTGGTAGGGCGTATCCAGCACAGAAGTGAGCCAGATACAAGCAACACCCCGCACGTATGCTAGCTATGCAATTGCCAAATTTTTCCCGTACATTACATCAGACAATAAGCAGATCATGGACGTGCTAAGTTCGTATGCATTGGCTCGTACGCACCGACCTGGGCCGCCGATGTAAATCGAATACTACGCTGCCACCAGTTACTCTGCGCCGCCCAAAGCTCCTCCCCTTCTTCAGCCCGGCCCCCGCAGCTCGACCGCAGCCGGCATCCGACTGCTCCGTCCGCTGGTCTCCGCCTGCGCAAGCTCGGCGCCGCCCGCAGCTCGGCCGCCAACGGTGTCCGCCTGCTTCTCCGAGCTCCCTTCGCCCGCATCGGCAGCGCCCGGACTGCGCTGAATGCTCCCTCCGCTCCGGCCAGCCTCCGGCTGCACCCCCGCCTCACCATGTCCAAGCTGGTCAGTCGCAGTCGAGCTCGGTCAGCCGCCGCTCCCGCATGAGCACGGTGCTGGTCGGCTCCGGCTGCGCTTGACGGCCGCAGTCGTCGGCTGCCTCTCCTTGCGGCTCGAGTCGGCGACCACGACCCTGTCGTTTGAAGAAAAGTGCAGGGCAAGGTTCAGTAAAAGAGAGGAGGCATCCGATTGCCAAACAAAAAGAGAGAAAGGAAAAGAGAAAAGAGAGAGAGAGGGGCGGCTCGAGTTGTGCCAGCTCGGCCGGCCGACTGAGGGCATGGCCAATGCGTAGCCCCAGCCCTGCTGCTCCACAGGCCAGCTAGGCTCGGATGCCAGCATGGCACTAAAGCAATAGCTTGCAGGTGACAGGTGATTCCTGCAGAGGAGCCGGTTTCCTCAAGCGAAAAGTAAGCATTGTGCACAGGAAAGAAGATGGATCGAGTGAAAAGTAAGCGAGGGATGAGTTTGAGAAGAGAGAGAGTATGGACCCAAAAGTGGTAGCCTCATGTTGTGCATTGGGAGAATAAAATTCAACCGGTAGCTTCAATCTTTTTCACCTACGTGGATAGCGTGGGGCAGCACCAAACAGGTGCTACCATAGTTCATGCCCTGATAGCTAAAAAAAAAGGGAACCGGAGAAGGGCCAGCCGTGCTGATTGTTTGGATCCGGTTGGGTTGTTGGCATGAGCCGACTGCATCAGCTGCGTCAGATCGGCTAACGACTGCGTCAGATTGGCTAAAAAAAAGGTTCGGTCCGATTGTGTGAGGGCTTGACCGATTGCGTTTTGATCCGACTGCACAAAGAGGAAAAGAGAAGGATAGACAAACCGTGTGATGGTGTGGGCCGGTTGCGTTCCCATCCGGTTGCGAAAAGTGGGATGCTGGACCAGCTGCGTCAGATCGGCTATCGACTGCGTTAGATTGGCCAAAAAAAAAGTTATTGCCCGAGCTGGCTATGTGTTGGGCCGTTTGCGCTGCAATTGGTTGTCCGGCTGCAAACAGATCAGTGTGCTGCATTTTGGATCGGCTGCGTCAGATCGGTCGGTCGACTGCGCAGATCGGCCAGAAGACTGCAAAAAAAAAAGAGGTCGGCCGGTGTCAATCCGATTGCGCTGACCGGTCAGCTGATTAAGAAAAAGGAGTGTGGTTGTGACCCGGATGGCAAGCCATCCGCTGGAGCAACTACAAGGGATCACTTGCCCGGATGACTCGACGAGTCACTCGGAGGCTCGGAGGACGAGCCTGCCGAGTGTCCCGTCTGCTACATCAACAGAAGACCCTCCGGATGACTCACCAAGTCACCCGGAGGCTACACTTTCACCCAGTGGGTGTTCCGGTTGCGTCAAAAATTCCATGTGAGTTCTCACTCAATACCGCTTATCATAGCAAGCATGACGGATGAACCTGAATAGTCTTCGGGGGATATCTCCGCGTTATTTCGAGTTGGTTGCATGTTCGGCCCGGGACCGGCTGCATCTGGGAAGACCGGATAACCCAAATAGTTATTTTCGACAGACGGATTAGTAGTGTGTACGGGGCCAAAGGCCTGCGATTTGATCCATCTGCAGACCGCATGCTGGCTGCAACGCTGGCAAAAAGCAGAAGCTGGAGGTCACCACACATGAACAACGTCCAAAGAGAAAACAATTTGGACGACCCGATCGTTTCCTTTTGGAAGTTTGCTCGGTTGAGTTTGCTCCCTAAAGTCTAAGTACTGTACACTTCATTTTGCGGCCGACTGTTCGATCCAGCTACAGACCACAAGCCGGCTGTAACGCTGGCGAGAGCAAAAGCCAAAGGGTGGAATGAACAGAAAAACGACTGCGGGGCGAAAGCAAAGCCGTGTCGGCCTCCCGATTGCACAAATCAACATTTTCAGAAAAATAATAAGTATTCGATATATCCGAGCTAACTAACTCCATCTTATGCATGATCGTGTCCGAGGGAAAACTGCCGAGACCCTCGACGCCATCGACTGCAGCAAAATCAAGGAACCCTCCGGATGACTCTCCGAGTCACCCGGAGGCTCGGAGGCTACACCCAGTGGGTGCGCTTGCGCGCCCCCACTAGAAAGAAGTTGCACCAAGTGCAATCGACGTCCGTCTACACCGACAAAGAAGAAATCCTTCGGATGACTCACCGAGTCACCCGGAGGCTCGGAGGCTACTGTCGGGGGAAATACCCCCGGGTATACCAAAGTCGCCGATTCGACGCAACGCCGACTGCGCTCTCGGTCAGCTCGGCCGACTGTTGGCGGTTCCGCTGATTGCATCCCAACTCGGCCGACTCCCGATGGCTCCGCGCCGACTGCCCGCGCACCCGGCCGACTGCTCGTCTGTTGGCTGCCGATTTCCCGCAACCCGGTTGCCCGGAAGTTAACAGAGGCATCCCATCGACAAGCCAAGCCATGCTACCTTTAGTCACATCATGACATCGTGAATAGTGTAAAGGGGAGATGTCACATTGCATCACATCACCCCCATCACATCAAGTGTACTCACTTTTGTCTTCTACCTAGTGTCTCCACCCTCATGAGCACCTTGCCACCACCTATATAAGGGGCAAGGATGCCCACGGTGGAGGTAGGTTGAGAGATTCATTCATCCATCCACTAGTAGTTCAGATCGGCCCATAGCAGTCCAGCTCGGCCGCAGCACATACAGCTCAAGGAGCAACTTGTACAGATATACGCCTATAGTCCAGACAGGCAGGAGTAGGGGTTTTATCTCTACGGAGAGCCCCGAACCTGGGTACTTCGCAGTGTCTCACTGTGCTCGTGTCCAGACCCGTCCTGAGCGCCGTCGCTTGCTAGCATTACCCCTCTTTAGCCATCCCATGGCACCTGCCGTCACCAGATCGACGACACCAGGATCTGGCAGTTCATCTCTGGATGAATTCCCGCTCCGAGCAAAACACTTTGTACCGTGTTAGAACACCGTTAACATTGCATCCATCATGCCATGCATCTGTTTGCATATGATTGCTTTATATTTATTGTTTCTTCCTCCTTATTCTCCGGTAGACCCCGCGACTGCCGCCGACTACACCGCTGCTGAGTACCACTACTGCGTCGACGACCGTACCCCTGTCGTCGAGCTTCCGGGCAAGAAGTGCCCCTTCACCTCCAGATATTAGCTATCTATCTATATTTATCTGTTGCACTAGGCCTTACTGCTGCTACGTAACATTCCTATTCATTACATAGCATGTCATTGTCGCCCCTTGATGTACCTTCCTTATCCTATGTTGCCTAGTATATAAATATAATATTCAGCAGTTAGCCCTGCGCAATGTTAGTCAACTAGGTTTAGTAATCGGGCCGCGATCACTCTAGGGAGTGAACGCGGAACACAAAAGATTTAAATTGCTGCAACAGGTACGGTACAGAGCAGACGCCCAAGGGAACCTACAACGGCGAGACTCTCCGAGTCGCTTCAAGTTTGACTTATGAGTGGATGGTTTGTATTTCACTCTCATCGCCGGCTCGATAGTGTAGCACCACTGGGATGATACGAGGATATTCCTCTTAATTATTTCATTTCGCTGATGTCTCGGCCAAACCTCTTCAGGTGTACCATCGAGGGTGATTCCTCCTGGTTTCACTTGATGGTAGGCACATGAATCAACTGGTGTCCTTAAAGGTAAGTAGTCAGGTGACCTAACGGTGCCCGCGAGAGGTATAGTATCGGGACGGCAAGACAGGCGGATACCATCGTGGGCCTGGTCCTTGCTCGTTGGCCGTGAGATACCAAACCACGAAAGTTGAGCTCTTCCCAGAGCACACACGAGATAAGGTAAGGAGGCGGTTCACCTTGTTAGTAACCGCGTGCTTTGACGAGACGACAGGGCAGGCCCCGATGTACTGGTGGTCTTGACTGATGTTTGTTGACCATTGTGTGAATTAGTCAGGCAACGATAACAGTTGTCTATGAGATAATATTAAAATGCTTAAATGGGTCAGGTGAATGACTTGAGTGGGTTGACGTGCCCTATACGCGCTAACTCCACATGGGATTACGGTGTGGGCCCTCCGCGGCGTACATTCTATCGAAAGCTCTTCAGACGTCAGCAATACCGCTGGCTGATTGCCGGGAAGTGGTCTTCTTTGAGATTGATGTGTCTTATTTGTTTATGCTTCACCGGCCAGCCACGCACCGTGCAGGAGTACGTCAGGGAAAGGGTCCAAAGTCCCTGGGTATTTAGGATTTAGACCGGTGGATGGCCTCTCTGCTGAGCCTAGTTAGGACTACGTCGTGTCGGATAGCCTCGGCGGGGCATTCCCTAACAAGGTGTACGCCACCCTAGAGATCCGAGCGTGTAGTGTAACAGTAATGCAGCCCCTGCAGGGAAGAAAATCTATTTGAATAGTCGTGTCCATGGTAACAAGACGCTTTATGTTGAAGCCAGACTCTACAACTACAAACTACTACTACTAAACTACTTGGTTCCGGTTTTTCTTCCTCGCAGGGAAGTCGAGGAAGGATTCTCGAAGGCATTGATAAGTGTTCACTAATACAACTTACTATTATACTCCCTCCGTAAACTAATATAAGATGTCTTAGATAACTAAACTAGTTATCTAAAACATCTTATATTAATTTACGGAGGGAGTACAATGCTGCAGCAACTTCTGCTGCATTGTTACTTTATGCTTTATGTATAACTGTTGGCCATTCTCTTCTTGTGCTTCAAGAATCGTCAGAAGATCCTATTCTTCGTTAGGCCTAGCATATTCCCTCTTACCCTGGTACTCCTATCATACAGTCCACTATACAGCCTCTTCATCCATTTTGATACAAATGCATAAATGCTTAGTAGCCTGGGTTTAAGTCTCGCTGAGTATGCTAGATACTCACCCTTGCTTTCCCCCTCCCCTTTTCTTTTGTATACACGGTTGCTTCCATAAGACGCGAGGCGTCCAGGAGCAGGAGATCCCCGATGCCGACCACCGTAACGTGAAAATCCCCAATGCCTTCTACGACATGGAGATCCCCTACGACCAGGAGTAATTTGGAGGTTCTCAGGAAGGAGGCCTCGCCTTTTCGATTGTTGTTGTTTTTGTGCTAACCTTCTTAAGGAAGATCATGTTTACCTTGTGTCTGTACTCAGATACTATTGCTTCCGCTAACTTTATGCTCTTGAGCTGTTGTATTCGAGCCCTCGTGGCCCCTGACTTTTATTAAACAGCTTGTATTATTTTTATTATTAGGGTTGTGTTGTGATATCATGCCGCGAGTCCATGATCTTGATCGTGTACCTTGTGTGTATGATTACTGTACACGCCTTTTGAAGAGTTGTATGGCTACAAACCTCCCCAAACTTGTGAGTTTTCCATACCTAGTACTATCTCTCCCGAAGCAAGTATTACACTGGAAGATAGGGATGAAATGATACAAAAAAACTCAAGGAAAACTTGTTGCAAGCACAAAACAGAATAAAAATCTATGCTGAGAGTGATATGAAAAGAATAGAAAGACATTTTGAAGTGGTGATGTCTACGCATGCTTCTATTCTTGTAGACTATGTTGGGCCTCCAAGCGCAGAGGTTTGTAGGACAGCAGCAATTTCCCTCAAGTGGATGACCTAAGGTTTATTGAACTCAGGGAAGTAGAGGTTGAAGATGGTCTCTCTCAAGCAACCCTGCAATTAAGATACAAGAAGTCTCTTGTGTCCCCAACACAGCTAATACAATGGCAAATTATATAGGTGCACTAGTTCGGCGAAGAGATGGTAAAATATGGGTGATAGGGGTGGCAAAGCAAGGTAATATAAATCTGAATAAATAAAAACAGCAAGGTAGAAAGCGACAAAAGTGAGCACAAACGGTATTGCAATGGTGGAAACAAGGCCTAGGCTTCATACTTTCACTAGTGGCAACTCCCAACAACATTAACATAGTCTAATCACATGATATTTCCCATAAAACATGCAATGGAGACGTACTCGGAGGTCATTCCTTTGTGGTCAAGAGAGGACGAGAATTGTGTAGGGCTACAAAAGCACACCTCAGAGTTCGTAGTTCTCATCTATGGATTTCCCAATGTCACCGTGGCCATCCAAAGAGAGTACCACAATCACCACAACATATCTAAAGGATAGTCAAAGACAAGCACCAAGAGACTCTCAATCTTCAATCCACACACAAAAGATAAAATCACTCACGAAAATATTCTTCTAACCCACGTCCAATAGACCGCTGTCACCATGGTCTCAGGGATTATACTAGATAAGATCAAGTGAGTACACCAATCCAATACATAGAAGAAGGGGAAACATCATGGGATCATCCTAGATTAACATAGCCTATGATCAAAATGAAGATCACATCATGGGAGAGAGAGAAGACCACATAGATACTGGTAGAAACCTCAGCTCCGAGGAGGAACTACTCCCGCATCATGGAGGGAGGAAGCAACGTCGATGGAGATGAATCCGGGGGCACTTCCCTGTCCCGGCAGGGTGCCGCACAGGAATTCTGGTCCCCCGAAACTTGGTGGCGATGGCCGCGGAGATCGGAATTGCTTCTGGAGAAAAGGGTTCTGGAATCAGGTTTTTCGCGACGCGAGTAAAAATAAGGGTCAAGGGGGAGTCCGAGGCGGTGCCCAGGGGGTCCAGGCGGGTACCCGGCGCAGCCTACCCCTAGGCCGCGCCCACAGGCCGCCTCGACGACTGGTGGGGCCCCTCTGGCTCTCCTTCGGGCGTAAGGAAGCTTCTGGAACGCTGATTTTTTATATATTTTTCCGGAATTTTTCTGGCACTTTAAGTAATGGGAAAACCTGAAATACAAAAACAGCAGAAAACAGAAACTGGCACTGTGGTGCACTGAGTTAATAGGTTAGTCCAAATATGATCAAAAGTGTATGAAAGTGTATCAATATCATAGCAATATCACACAAAACATGCATGGAGCAAGCAGAAATTATAGATACGTTTGGGACGTAACAACATCCCCAAGCTTAATTCCTGCTCGTCCTCGAGTAGGTAAATGATAACAAGCATAATTTTGACATGCTACCAAAGAGTCTTTCACAATCACATGACAAATGCTTATTGAGATAATGAATCTTTAGTAATTAAGTTGCCTCATGAGAATATCACAAAGAACTAAAAGTTTACAATATGATACTGAAACACCCAATAGATTTGTAGTGAGCATGGTGTGCAAACATGACAAAGTGATACCTCGCTTGCCCCCTTTAGTGAAGAAAAACATAAATGCGGGAGCACCTCCGAAGTTTAAGTGACGACTAGATACAATGATTTCAGACTAAGCGATATCACAATCATGCAGAAGACAATGGTACTTTGGGACAATGCACATTACACTCAGAATGACAATCATGCTCTCAATAGTTGGTGCTTTGAAGACAGAAGGTGGAGACTCTCGAACCATGGCTTTTGATGGCAAGGTTGAAAACCCGTGGCTGGAAGCAAAGACTAAACAAGTACCAGAGCTCGTGGTTTTGAAAACAGAGATAAAAATCTTTTGGGGGGTGCATAATTCGTCAACGAATGGTAGTAGATAACCCAATTACTTCTTATGTTGGACAAGTTTCGAGGAACGGCTCCCACGCGGGGACGATCACATCCCCTTAATCTCCTTTGTTTATCACTGCCAAAGTTTTCTGATTTCTCATGAACAAAGCGTGAAGGAGGGTTTGTTTGTTGCTATTATCTTTTGTGAGCTGGGCACACTCATGCCAGTCCCTCCTCGTATTAGGGGTTTGTATATTAGACATGCAATCCCGGGGTAAAACTTGTCCAACATAAGAAGATCATGAATTACCTACTACTTCCTCACGAGCTAAAACAGAGGCACAAAAGAGAAGTGCTTTTGAATAATTTTGAGATGGCACATGAAAGTCTTCGTTAGGAATGGAAAGTAAATACCATATATAGGAAGGTATGGTGGACTCATATGGCATAACTGGTTTCGAGGATTTTGGATGCACAAGCAATCAGTCCGCTTAGTACAGGTGAAGGCTAGCAAAAGACTGGGAGCGACCAACTAAGAGAGCAATTATGGCCATAATCATGCAGAGCGACAAAGCAACATTGAATCGGGCATGGAAGTTATATCACTACTCAGAAATTAAAGATCATCAAGGCTTGATAGACTTTCTTTACAGTCTCAAATATGCATGAGCATATGCCAAGTCAATCAAAATAAATTCTTGGAGGAAGATATCACTAAACCATACCACATCATAGACAAACAAATCATGTTGGTATTTCAATAACACATTAAGAACCCCCAGCTATTTGAGACTAACCATAAGAAAACATGAACTACTAAGCAACATTATGCACATAGCATTTTTATCATAGACATATCAACCAGTGCCATAGAAGCCAACTCTCTTAACAAGATAAACATGAAAACTCAAGAGAGTTCCAGAAGCAACAACCTAAATAAAAGCTCTTAAAAAGATAAGCATGGAAACTAAGAGCATAAGCATGACAGCAGCTAAGAAAATATAAAGAACACACACAAGAAGATAAGCATGCAAGCCTATGTTGTGTTCTACAGTGGAGTGGAGCTTGTTTCTCTCCCAAACAATGAAGGCTAGGATCCAACTTGTTAAGAACAGCAAGCAAAACTAAATAAACTAAAAATAAAAGAGCAAGACGCTCCAAGCATAGCACATAACGCATGAAGTGATAAAAATATAGTGGAACGAAGGACGAACTGATAATTGTTGATGGGGAAGGGGATGCACGGGGGCATCCCCAAGCTTAGATGCTTGAGTATCCTTGGATATTTCTTGGGGGTGCATGGGGGCATCCCCAAGCTTGAGCGTTTGACACTCCTGAATCTTCTTTTATCATCTTCCCTCACACACTTGAAAACTCCCTTCATACATAACTCATCATAATCTGATTAGAGAGGTTAGTACCCACAATAAAATAATTTTCCTCTACTGTAAACAAAGATATTATTGAAGGGCTACTGTTTCTCAAGATTGCCAAAAAAAATTTGCAAAGAAAAAGCAAGCTTAAGGTTTGCAAAATGAAGAAAAGGCAAAACAGGGCAGAATCTGTGAAAAACAGACCAGCAGGTAGTAAATAATTTTTTTGGGCCACTTCTGCAACTCAAATCATAAAACTCAGAACAGACGCTCGAAAGCCAATTGTATAGAGAATGTTGTCAAAAAATTCAGGTCAAAAAGATGATCTCGTGATTTTGTTCGAATTTTTCTGTCCAAGGACAGAATCTGTTTTCTGTACAGCATGTCACAACTTTTGAACTTTTTTGCAATCAGAGGCTAAACTTGGCACAAAGCTGGAAAATTAAGATACAATGATGTTGCTACAGTAGTAACAAACATCAAGACCACTAAAAACTAAAAGAACAAACTGAAAGTAAAGATAGCAAGGGTTGTCTCCCTAGAGCTCTTTCTTTATAGCCATAAAGATAGGCTTAAGACTTTAATGATGCTCTCGCAGGAATAAGAGTTGAAGAACAAAAGAGAGCATCAAGAAGCAAATATGAAACACATTTAAGCCTAACATGCTTCCTATGCATAGGAATATTGCAATAGAATAATTCATTGAAGCACAAAGCAATAAGCATAGGAAGGCAAAACTAGTGCAGCTTCAAAACCTTCAACATAAAGAGAGGGAACTTGATATTATTGAAATATTTATAAGCATGTGTTCCCTTCTCATAATAATTTCCAGTGGGATCATGAATAAACTCAACAATATAAGTATCACATAAAGCATTGTTACCATGATCCACATGCAAAAAGGTACTCTTACTCTCCACATAAGCATAATCTTCCTCATTGGTAATAGTGGGAGTAGGACTATCATAAACAACTTGAACACTATAGATTAATTGTGTATTAGGAAGATGGTGTTCAGCAAGGGAGTAATCCCCTCCATGATTATGACAAGTTTCATAAGGGTGATTTCTCCTTATGTCATAGGTACCTTTACAATCACTATAGATAGGAGTTATAACATCATCATAGTAGAGAAGAGCATTATCATTGCTAGCAACTATATTTGTAAACATGTTGTCTTTATTCTTACTAGCAAAAGAATTATCAATTACCACATCACTAATGGGTAAAGGACTTGCAATCCTATCATCCCCAAGCTTAGAGCTTTCTATATCATCATTTTCAGAGTTGGCACCAAAAAGATTTTCAAGATCATAAGTGGCATTATCATTATCTTCCCAATCACAATAAGTAACATGCATATCATAATCAAAATCATCTTCAATAGTGCCTACAGACTTAACATCAGGATAATAATGAATGCAATCAAGCTCACCATCCTCCATAAATTTATATGCGTTAGGATAAAAATTGATGCGAGGAATATGCTCAGGCCCAGGTTGATACCCATTCTTCCTTCTTGCTCCTCTTCCTCCTCCTCTTCTTTTTCTTCTTCTTCTTCACCTTAGGAGGGAGTGGTTGGAGATGAAGTTTCTCCATATATCCTGGTTTATCATTAGAAACAATAGGGGAAACTTGGGAGAAACTCTCCTTTTTATTAGTAGAAATATAAGAGACATTTTTATACTTTGGTAAAGTTCCCTCCTTTCTAATCTTACTTATGTAATCATTTTCATGGCAATTAACAACACAATAGAGATGGCAATTTTGCAAAGTGTTGTTTATTCCTAAGGCATTAACATCTATCCAAGAAGTCTTTTCTGATAACTCTTCACACATAAAAAAATAACATAAGTTCATCATAAAGATCAGGGGTGATCATGTTATCACACAACTGGTTAACAGTTATGTTTTGAAAGTTCATGCATTGAAAATTAAAGTGACCCCCTATACCACAAAGTTCACAAGTAAAAGGATAAAGGTCACACAATTCTCTGGCAATTTCATTTAAATCTTTGACCCAAGTGATTGTTCTTTCATGCTTATGTTGCTTACAATAATTTTCTTCTTCAATCATAGGCCTTTCACAAGGTCTATCCACTCCACAAAAATTAACATGCTTATATAAAACTTCATTTTCAGGAATTGGATCATGCATGTTGCAATCATCATGAATTTTTTTATTTTATTTGCAAATCTCTTTAAAAGGTTCATGATGCTTGATCCAATACTCCTTAGGCGTATTAAGATGTGAAGCAAAAGATTTGAGGAAATCAACAAGGAGTTGAGAATCAAGCCCAAACTTAGCACTAAACTTATTAAAACTTGCAGTTTCAACAAAGGACTTAATGCAATCATACTCATAAATTATACCTGACTCTTTACCTTTGTCGATCTCCCAATCTTCATTGTTGCTTTGAATTCTTTCAAGGAGTTCCCATTTAGCATCAGTCTTTTAGTTTGTGAAAGAACCCATAGAGGAAGCATCGATCAAGTCTTTATGCTATCGAGAGAGCCTTGCATAAAAAATAGTAATAATGATATCTTTGGGGAGCCCATGGTTAGGAAATTTTAGCATTATAGTTTTCAGTCTCCCCCAAGCTTGAGATATGCTCTCTCCGTCACGAGGATAGAAATTATAAATATAATTCCTATTCTCATGGACTTCATGAGGAGGATAAAACTTGGAGTAAAAGAGAGACTGGATGTCTTCCCAATCCAGCAGGTGAGAATCATCTAGTAGCCTATACCATTCCAATGCTTTTCCTTTCAGTGACAAATAATTTCCTCATGACTGCATCTCTTGTCAAACCTGAAATCTTAAATAACTCACAAAGTTCTGTAAGTTTCAACGAATGAATACTAGGATTGACTGTTCCATCATAACAATCATTCCTAATTATTTCAATTATCTCAAGTGGTATTTGGAACGGGATACATTCAATAGGTGGAGGATACTTCTCTACCACGGGTGTGGTAAAGCGGCCTTCCCCAAGCAACGAACTAAGAGTGCGGTTTTCCATAAGCCTAACTAGTGAAACTAAAAACAAGAAACGAAAAGATTTAATTGCACGATCTAAAGATATACCTTCAAACATTTTACTTCCCCGGCAACGGCGCCAGAAATAGCTTGATGTCTATGCACGCTACTATTCTTGTAGACTATGTTGGGCCTCCAAGCGCAGAGGTTTGTAGGACAGCAGCAATTTCCCTCAAGTGGATGACCTAAGGTTTATCGAACTCAGGGAAGTAGAGGTTGAAGATGGTCTCTCTCAAGAAACCCTGCAATTAAGATACAAGAAGTCTCTTGTGTCCCCAACACAGCTAATACAATGGCAAATTATATAGGTGCACTAGTTCGGCGAAGAGATGGTAAAATATGGGTGATAGGGGTGGCAAAGCAAGGTAATATAAATCTGAATAAATAAAAACAGCAAGGTAGCAAGCGACAAAAGTGAGCACAAACGGTATTGCAATGGTGGAAACAAGGCCTAGGCTTCATACTTTCACTAGTGGCAACTACCAACAACATTAACATAGTCTAATCACATGATATTTCCCATAAAACATGCAATGGAGACGTACTCGGAGGTCATTCCTTTGTGGTCAAGAGAGGACGGGAATTGTGTAGGGCTACAAAAGCACACCTCAGAGTTCGTAGTTCTCATCTATGGATTTCCCAATGTCACCGCGGCCATCCAAAGAGAGTACCACAATCACCACAACATATCTAAAGGATAGTCAAAGACAAGCACCAAGAGACTCTCAATCTTCAATCCACACACAAAAGAGAAAATCACTCATGAAAATATTCTTCTAACCCATGTCCAATAGACCGTTGTCACCATGGTCTCGGGGATTATACTAGATAAGATCAAGTGAGTACACCAATCCAATACATAGAAGAAGGGGAAACATCATGGGATCATCCTAGATTAACATAGCCTATGATCACAATGAAGATCACATCATGGGAGAGAGAGAAGACCACATAGATACTGGTAGAAACCTCAGCCCCGAGGAGGAACTACTCCCGCATCATGGAGGGAGGAAGCAACGTCGATGGAGATGAATCCGGGGGCACTTCCCCGTCCCGGCAGGGTGCCGACACGGGAATTCTGGTCCCCCGAAACTTGGTGGCAATGGCGGCGGAGATCGTAATTTCTTCTGGAGAAAAGGGTTCTGGAATCAGGGTTTTCGCGACACGAGTAAAAACAAGGGCCAAGGGGGAGTCTGAGGCGGTGCCCAGGGGGTCCAGGCGGGTAACCGGCGAGGCCTACCCCTAGGCCGCGCCCACAGGCCTCCTCGACGACTGGTGGGGGCCCTCTGGCTCTCCTTCGGGCGTAAGGAAGCTTCTGGAACGCTGATTTTTTATATATATTTTTCCGGAATTTTTGTGGCACTTTAAGTAATGGGAAAACCTGAAATACAAAAACAGCAGAAAACAGAAACTGGCACTGTGGTGCACTGAGTTAATAGGTTAGTGCAAATATGATCAAAAGTGTATGAATGTGTATCAATATCATAGCAATATCACACAAAACATGCATGGAGCAAGCAGAAATTATAGATACGTTTGGGACGTATCAAGTGGGAGACATGGTATATCTCAAAGTACAACTGACGAGGATCAGCCTCGGCAAATCCCATGGTCAGGGACCCTGGGTTAGTCATAGAGAAAGGAACAGGTTGGACGATACTCGTCGGCTAACAGGAGAAGCACTTCATGCTCGATATTATTGCGTGAGGGGCGATGACAAGAGAGGCCAAGGCGAGTTCTCGCAAGACCAGGAGAGTAGATTGTGTATTGGATTGATTTAGACGTCTCCCCTCCCAGCCTTTATATACTAGGCAAGGTCTCGGGGAGCCCGTACTAGATTAAAAAGATGGTTTCCTAGTTCTAGTCTTGCCTTGTACGTCAAGTCATGCCTTCCATATCAGTCGCGGACTCCTACGTCGATGCTTGATTGAGCCAGTCGTGGGCCTATTGAGGCTTTCCAGCGGGCCTCTTGTCTTCGTACGCACTAGGTATCCTCACACGCAGGAGTCGTGGGGTCACCCCCTCGTCAGTAGCCCCCGAGTGCCTGGGGGACTCGAAGAGTCACGCAGGGACTCGAATTCATCAGTGCTTTATTGTTTGTAGGCGCGGCACCGCCGCGGGTCGCTGGCAGTTTTGATCCATGACAATACTTGTTTCGAGGGATTGCTAAGCTGAAAAGGGCCCAAGGAGTCGACTGGTCGAGCCTTGGTGAATTGCGCTAGTGGCAAATACCGCAGTAGCCCAATCAAGCTCACGTCCTTCGACATGAACTTGGAACGACCGGTGTCTAGCAAAGTCATGCCGCTGCAGGTCTTATAGGATCAATTGCTGCCAGTCTAAGCAAATATCCTGAGCGCATCCGCTCGGCTCTTTCTATCATGCGAGCGCATGGAAAAGTTCGGGAGTGAAATCGCTCTGCGGCAAGTCCCGGCCCGGCCGTTCTGTGCAGCGGGGTCTTACCTACACGCTAAGCTTGCGTGGCATCTGGGTACAGTGTGTCGTAGCCCAGGCATAATTGTTTTTTGTAGAGGCACGGAGCCTGGTTAGCGATTCACCCACTTGGAATAAACAATCAAGCGAGCTATTAGCAGTCACTCACGGAGCTTGTAGCGAACTCGGGCGAGGAAAATAAGAAAGCACCCACTCGGAAGTCATCGAGTGCGCGAGTAGGTCATATTGTTGAATACTTGTTGAGTCTTTTGCGAGTAGTCACTCGAATGCTTTACTGTCTTCAGGGTGAGGGAGCACCCGAACTCTGAAAGTACGTTATTTCTGCTGGTGCGAGTGATCACTCAAGCACGTGTATGCTTTCTGGGCAAGGGAGCACCCGAAACTCTGTAGATGATGTGATTACTTGTTGGTTCGAGTGGGCACTCGAGCACGTCTTTGCCTTCTGGGTGAGGGAGCACCCGAACTCGAATAAAGGTACTCCCGATGGGAGTAAGAGATTTTAAAATCAGAAAATTTTGACATCAAGAAATAGGTAGCTTTTGGAGTCTTTTGTTTTTTCCAATTTATTTTATCTTGATTCGTCCTTCTTGAGATGTCAAGCTGATATGCATTGTCATGTTGTTTGGTGACCTATGATGATGCTTGCTCTTTGATCTGTCGCGTCTTCTGGCCAGTCATAATGATGATTTGGATGTCGTGATGCCTGGTGCTTGTTGGATTTCCAATGCGTGTATGGGAAACAGACGAGATTTGACGTGTCCTTTAAATAGTGCTGACCATGTGAAGGCATCTTGTCTTGGAATTTGTAACGCCCGGCCCGTTTGGTCTTTGATGTAATGATGGCGCCGCCTGGGCTTCTGCGTGTTTCCCTAGTTTGCCCTTGGATTGTGTTATAAATACCTCCTGTGGTTGCCTGTCCATGGCATCCATTCTTCGCGCCTTTCTCTTCTGCTTCTTCTTCATATGGCGCTCAAGCGTGGTGGTGGTGTGACTGGGCGAGGTCGTGGCCGTCGTGGTCGTGGTGGTCGCATGCCTCGTTCTTCGCGCGGTGGATGTCATGGTTCTGCGTCGTGATGTCACGAGAGTTTACTTCTCGCCCCTCGTTGGTTACCCAAAGTGGAAGGTTGAGATGTAGACAGCAGCAAATTTCCCTCTGTGAAGATACCAAGGTTTGTCTCCAGTAGGACTCCGATAACGACAAGAAGGTGAAAACGGCGCCAGAGATTAGCGGTTTTCGTGGACCTGCACACACAACAGATAGCTTTGCTCCCAACGAGTACAAAGGGGTTGTCAATCCCTCCGGCCTTGTTGTTTACAAAGGATAAAACGCACGGGATAATAATGATAGCGATAGCAACGGAAAAATAATAAAGCAGTAAATTGACAGAGGGTGTAAACAGTACTGGAAATATGGACTGGGGTCCTATGATGTTCACTAGTGATGTCTCTCTCCCAAAATATGATAAAACAGCCATGCGAGGTAAACAAATTATAGCTGGGCAATTGACAGGATTATGTGTGCAAACCAATGCTAATTATGCTATAAAGAAAGGAAGAGGCTCAAAAGCATGGGCGGTACGCCAAGACAAGTAGACCGAAATCCATCTGCATCTACCTACTAATCATCCACCTTGAGATATCTATCCAGAACATCTCGCTGGTATTAAGTTGCGAATCCCACCCAAAGTGTAAACTCAAAGCAACAGACAACTGCATTAAAGAACTTTGCGTAAAGTAAACAATCCTTGCACCCGCAAGTACAAGCACCGTTGTTTTCCCCCTTGTGGCAACAGCACATCCCCTAGACTCATGTTTCTGTCAATCAAGCTAGTCATCGGGGGGCATGAACCCACAATCATGCATAACGCTCCTCTTGGAGTCACTACCTACTACTTGGCCAAAGCAATAAACAGAGACGGAGGACATGCAAGAATTACTCAAGAACACAAATATAAAAGAAGAGAATCAAATATATAACTCAATCACAATCTGAAAATAATCTCATAATCCATCGGATCCCAGCAAACTCAGCATAGCAACAGCAGAAAGATTACATATGTGCCTCAATCATGTAGGGAAGCTCATGAGGTCTAATCCATGAAGGACAAAGAGGGCAGGAGAACATCACATAGCTACTGATCATAGACCCATGGTCCAAGGTGGACTACTCACGGTTCATCCGGGAAGCATCCATGGTGGTGGAGAAGCTCCCGGAGGTGGTTCCTCCCTCCGGCAGGGTGCCGGGAAGAGGTCTTCTGGTACTCCCGATCTTGGAAGCGCGGCGGCGGCGAAACAGAGGAGAGATCGCGAAGAAGGGTTCCCGTCTCGGGGTTTTTGCGTCACGGGGAATAAATAGGCGAAGGGGGGCAGCCAGGGGGCCCACCAGGGGTCCAGGCGGCCCCCTGGCGCGGCCCCACCCTGGGGCGCGCCGGGAGGGCGCCTGGGCCCCTGGTGGGTCCCCTCTGCCCCCCCCCCCCCTCGGTGATTCCGTAAGCTTCCTGATCGCTGATTTTTTATTGGATTTTTCCCGAATTTTTGGAGCACTTTTAATATGGGGGAAACCTGAAATAGAAAAACAGCAGAAAACAGGAACTGGCACTTGGGTGCACTGAGTTAATAGGTTAGTCCAAATATGATCAAAAGTGTATGGAAGTTCATCAATATCATAGCAATATCACACAATAGAGGCATGGAGCAAGCAGAAATTATAGATACGTTTTGGACGTATCACGTCGGCACCTTCTTCTTCTTCCATGGAAGAGGGTTTTTGGCGCTATGATTTTCTTTTGCGTGTTCTTAGCCGGACCGCTGCCCGGATTCCTCTTTCATTCTCGTTTGCCTCCATTGCTTCTGAGCTTAATTTGAGGGGTCTCTGGCTCCGTATTCACGGATGCGCTCGGTCTTCTTCTTGGGTGGAGTTGGAAGTTGATAATTCATCCTTGATTTTCCTTGGATCTGGCTGGAGGGCGTTTTCTCGTCGGTTGAATCTGCGTGACAGATATAGCCTTTGCTGCGTTTTGATGGCGAAGATACTCTCACTGTTCGTGCATTTGATGCCGGTGGCAATCGTCTGGATCCATACTGGGAGGAAACAAGCAGTGGCAATTCCGATGGGTCGAGTGGTTGTTCGCCTGCTTCTCCCGTGACTTCATCTTCGGTCGATTCCTCGGCTGATGGTGCTTGCTCTCCTAGTTGTAAAGATGAGATGGA
Organism: Bromus sterilis; assembly: GCA_950022295.1. NCBI lineage: Eukaryota > Viridiplantae > Streptophyta > Magnoliopsida > Poales > Poaceae > Bromus > Bromus sterilis. The sequence goes on from OX465596.1 coordinate 45,051,095, forward strand.
CGTCAAGCCGGTCGTCAAGCGGCTGCGTCAGTATGCGAGGCACCTTGTAGAACTGGAGGACGGCGACCTGCTTCTTCGCGGACTAGGTTGCTACTCTGACTGTGGTGATGCTCGTCAAGTTTTGGTACGAAAGTGCCAATTATCTCATCATGAGCATACATTTAGAAGTCATAATTCCTTGGGATAGTTGTAACCCGTCTGGTAGTTGCTCGAGTCCTTTTGTAGCGATAACTGTCCTTTGACTCCTTTGTAATGAAAATTTTCCTCGACCCCTTTGTAATGAAATTGTCCTCGACTCCTTTATAAGGGAGAACTGTCTTCGACTCCTTTGTAATGGAAATTTTCCTTCGGGTGCGCGGCAGCGCTCCCGATGGGAGTAGACCCCGAGGCTACGTTGGATTTGTAGAATCAGGCGTAGGCTCTGAGTTTTTGTCTACCTGGGCTATCCTTTCCCGTGGCTATTTTTGAGTTATTCCAAGTTTTTGATTGGGTGCGCGTCAGCGCTCCCGATGGGAGTAGCCCCCGAGTCTTTAGGTGATCGCTTGCGATCAGGTGAAGACTTGCGATTTTCGATATGATTCTCTTTGCGGAAAACTCTTGGTGAGTCGGAGGGGATCTTGTGTTCTGGTTTCCCAGTGCTTGCAGATGAGGTCGCGTTTTAGCAAGGATAGCGTCTCTCAGGGGGAGTTTTATGCTCGAGCCCCCGAGTGCTTTTAAGTATAGTCGCATGAGCGAGGATAGCGTCTCTCGAGGGGACTTTTATGCTCGAGCCTCCGAGTGCTTTTAAGTATAGTCGCATGAGCGAGGATAGCGTCTCTCGAGGGGATTTTTATGCTCGAGCCCCCGAGTGCTTTTAAGTATAGTCGCATGAGCGAGGATAGCGTCTCTCGAGGGGAGTTTTATGCTTGAGCCCCCGAGTGCTTTTAAGTATAGTCGCATGAGCGAGGATAGCGTCTCTCGAGGGGAGTTTTATGCTCGAGCCCCCGAGTGCTTTTAAGTATAGTCGCATGAGCGAGGATAGCGTCTCTCGGTGGGAGTTTTATGCTCGAGCCCCCGAGTGCTTTTAAGTATAGTCGCATGAGCGAGGATAGCGTCTCTCGGGGGGAGTTTTATGCTCGAGCCCCCGAGTGCTTTTAAGTAAAGTATTTGGGCAACATCATTTTATTTCTTCGAGTTTTACATGGGTTGCCGATCGGTGTTGTTGCCGATGTCTCTGACAATGCCTAGAGGACTATGGGTAGAACAAGCGTAGGTTCGCTACGTTCCATGGATTTCCCACGTCCTCATTGGTTTTCGGGTTCTTCAACCTATATGCGCCTCCTCCTATGACTTCCGAGATTACGAACGTCCCCTCCCATTGCGGGGAAAGCTTGTGCACTTTTTCCTGTATTAGCCGTAACACGAGGTCTCCTTTGGTGAACGTTCTGGTCCGCAGGCGACTGCTTTGATATGTGCGCAGTTTGTCCTGGTATCCTTCAGATCTTGTGATGGTTGTGTCTCGTGCTTCGTCTGTTGTGTCTTTATCGTTCTGCAGTGCTTCTTCTGCCTCTTCCTCTTCGTACCCTGAGATTCTGGGAGCTCCAAATTTTAAGTCGTGCAGCAGTATTGCTTCTGCCCCGTATACCAAGAAGAAAGGTGTATACTGGGTCGCGCTGTTTGGGGTGGTGCGCAGGCTCCATAGTACCACGGGAAGTTCCTCTACCCAGTTTCCTGCGGCTTGTTCTAATGGTCCTAGGAGTCGTTTCTTTATTCCTCCGCATACTAGGCCGTTTGCTTTCTCCACTTGGTCGTTGGACTGTGGGTGTGCGACTGATGCGTAGTTGATTTTGATGCCCAGCTCTTGACAGAAGTTTTGGAATTATGCTGCTGTGAAGTTTGTACCATTGTCTGTGATGATGTTGTGTGGTACTCCGAATCTGAAGATGATTGACTTGATGAAGTTAACTGCCGTGAGGGATGTTGAGCTAGTGATTGGTACTGCTTCGATCCATTTGGTGAACTTGTCAACTGTGACTAGTAGGTGTGTTCGTCCCTCTTTTGAAGATTTCTTGAGTGGGCCTACCATGTCGAGTCCCCATGTGGCAAATGGCCACGACAACGGTATAGTTTTGAGTTCCGATGCTAGGGCATGTGGCCTGCTGGCGAACTTTTGGCAGGCGATGCAACGCCGTACGATATCCTCTACATTTCTCATAGCGGTCGGCCAGTAGAAACCTGCTCTAAAGGCCTTGGCCACGAGTGCTCGTCTGCTCGCGTGATGTCCGCAGGTGCCTTCGTGAATCTCGAGCAGTAGGGCTTTGCCGTCTTCTTCATCTATACACTTTTGGAGGACCTGAGAAATGTTGCGCTTATAGAGCTGTCTGTTGATTACTGTGAATGTTTTAGATCGTCGACTGATGCGTCGGGCTTCTGCAACGTCTTGTGGTAGGGTGCCCTCGATTAGGAATCGAAGGAAAGGTTTTGCCCAGGCTGGGTCTTCGAGTGCGGTTGGTTCTACGGCTTGGCTGCTTGTGCCGTCGGCTGTGCTCGTTGCTGCCACCTGTGCTGGTTCATTTGTGTCATCTTCCTCTGCGACTGCCTCAAGTGCCGCTGGCTTTGCTTTGATTGGTCTCTGGTTGATGCTCTCGAGGAAGACACCTGGTGGTATTGGTCCTCGAGTCGATCTGATGTTCGCAAGTTCGTCGTCTTCTGTGTTATTTGCTCTGGGGATGTAGTTGAGTTCACAGCCGTCGAATCCTCCCTCTAGTGTGTTATAGAGATTCTGGTAGGCCGTCATGTTGTCTGCGACTGCGTTACAGTCTCTCATCGCCTACTGGACGAGGAGGTTGGAGTCGCCATAGATCGAGAGGCGAGTGGCGCCGCAAGATTTCGCCATGTGCATGCCGTGGAGTAGTGCCTCATATTTTGCTTCGTTGTTGGAGTCATTGCTGAAGTTGATCTGGAGGACGTATTTGAGCTTCGTTCCTTTGGGGGAGACTAGTACGACGCCTGCTCCGGCTCCTTGCTGTCTTTTGGATCCGTCGAAAAACATCGTCCATGAGTTGGATAGGTCTGGGGGATCTGGTGTTTGGACCTCTGTCCACTCGACCAGGAAGTCTGGGAGTACTTGGGCTTTGATTACTGTTGGGTGTTTGAACTGCAGATCTCGCGGGGTGAGCTCGATGTTCCACTCAGCGACTCGGCCGGTCGCTCTGGGGTTGTTGAGGATGTCCGCGAGTGGTGCACTGCTCACGATTGTGATGGGGTGTTCGTCGAAGTAATGCGATACTTTCCTGGAGGTCATGATAATGGCGAGCAGGAGCTTCTGGTAGTGAGGGTACCATTGTTGTGGCTTTGTGAGCAGTGTGCTAAGGTAGTAGATTGGTCTTTGTATGCTCTCGATTTTGCCTTCTTCTGCGCGCTCAACGACGAGCACTGTGCTCACGACACTGCTGCGCGCTACTATGTAGAGGTACAACTTCTCTCGTTCTTTGGGCACCGCTAAGATTGGTGGGGTCGAGATGGTTTTCTTTAGGTCTGCGAATGCATTGCGGGCTTCCTCGGTCCACTCGAATTTTTCTCCGTTTTTGAGAAGTTGGTAGAACGGTAAGGTCCTTTCTCCTAGCATGCTGATGAAACGGCTCAATGCTGCGAGTCTTCCTGTGAGCTGTTGCACGCCTTTGATGTTGGTTGGCCTTTTCATCTTGGCGATTGCTTGGACCTTTTCGGGGCTTGCTTCAATTCCTCGGGCGGAGACCATGTACCCGAGTAGTTTTCCGGCTGGGACGCCGAACACGCACTTTTTTGGGTTGAGCTTGATTCTGTACTTGTTGAGGGCCGTGAATGCTTCACGGAGGTCGTCGAGTAGCGTGTTTGCGATGTAGGTTTTGATGACAATGTCGTCTACGTAGACCTGGACGTTTTTGCCAATTTGGTCTCTCAAGCAAGCTTGCATCATTCGCTGGTACGTGGCTCCGGCATTTTTTAGGCCAAAGGGCATTGTTTGGTAGCAGAACACGCCGTAGGGGGTGATGAACGAGGTGTGCTCTTCGTCTTCTTCCTTCATCCTGATCTGATTGTATCCTGAGTATGCGTCGAGGAAGGATAGGAGGTCGCATCCTGCTATGGAGTCGATTATTTGATCGATTCTCGGCAGGGGGAAGTGGTCTTTTGGGTAGTGCTTGTTGACAGGCCCATAGTCGACGCACATCCTCAGTACCTCAGTGTCCTTTTTAGGGACTAGGACTGGGTTTGCGATCCAGGTTGCTTTCTTCGTATCTCGGATGAACTGTGCGTCGAGTAGTCGGTTGATTTCTTCTCCGATTGCTCTGCGTTTGGGCTCCGAGAATCGTCGCAGCACCTGCTTTACTGGCTTGGTGTTTGGCTTGATGTGGAGCGCGTGTTCTGCAAATTCTCGCGGTATTCCGGGCATGTCGGCTGGGCACCAGGCAAAAAATTTCCACTCTTCACGAAGGAAGATTATGAGGGCGGTTGCTTGTTCTTCTGGGAGGTGGGCGTATACGCGGGCCGTCTTTTCTAGGTCTGTTGGGTGAACTTGGTGGGTGATTGTGTCGCTGTCGACGCTGAAATCGCGGTCGAATTATTTTGAGTCTCTTCGGCTCGCCGGTGGAAAGATACTTTTATCAGTCACCATGGCTATTTCTTTGAGTTGTTGTTGGGCTCCAAACGTTTCGGAGACTTCATGGAAGTCGCGGTCGCACTGGTCCGATTTGGTGAAGTTTCCTTTGACTGTGATGACTCCTGTGGGTCCTGGCATCTTGAGCTTGAGATATGCATAGTGAGAGACCGCCATGAATTTTGCGAACGCTGGTCGCCCGAGTATGGTGTGATACTGCGACTGGCAGTCGAGCACTTCGAACTCGAGGACTTGCTTTGCGAAGTTGCGCTTGCTGCCGAAGATGACATCAAGCTCGATTGTTCCGATGGAGGCGGCTGCTTCACCTGGAACTACGCCATATATCATGGTGCCTGACTTCTTCCAAACTGATCGTGGGATTAGCATCTTGTGTAGGGTGCTGGCGAAGATTATATTTAGGCTGCTGCCTTCGTCCATGAAGACTTTGTCCATGTCGTAACCTCCGATCTGGGCTTCAAGGACCAGGGGTGCATGTCTCGGCCTTGGAACTGTGGGCGGGTGGTCGCTCTGGGATAATGTGATGCTGGTTTCTGCGCCATGCAATTGGTAGATTCCTCCTATTTTTGGGTCCTCGGCTGCTCGGGCCTGCAGGGTGTAGGCGTCCTGCTTTGTTTTTTAGGGTCTTCCTTCTTGGATCATGCAGATTTGTCCATGGGACGTAGGGTATTTGTTGGGAAACGTAGTAGAAAACAAAAAATTTCGGCCTACGAATCAAGAACCCAAGATCATCCAAGAAGATTGCATACAAGGTTTTAGGTCATGGCTCACCAACCGATGTAGCGGAAGTAGAGTTGGTGAAGCTCGTGGACGTAGTGGAAGTAGATCTCGCAAGTTCTCCCACGAACAGTCCCTCGATCAATCCCACGAACAAGTCCCGCGATCTAGTCCCACGGACAAGTCCCATGAACAAGCTCCTCGAAGAAGGGTCGAAGGTACGACCCCTCCATTAGTATCCACACATCCCGTAGCAGCAATCCAGCAGCGCTCCGCCGTCCAGAGATGAACGCCACCGAGAAAACTAGAGGGAGAAAACCCTAACGGATTCCGATCTAGAACAGCGTCTAAACCGGGGTCTAAAAGTGGAGCAACGGGGTTTAGAGGAGGGAGGGTGGCGCATAGGCCTTGGGGATTGATTGTGTGTCTTCCCCCCACCCTTGGCTCACCTTATATAGGTGGCCAAGGGGCCTAGGGCGCAGCTCAAGGTGGTTTGGGAGTCCAACTTGGACTCCCAAGCCTTCCAAACCTACACATACCTTCCCACCGGAAACCTTCCATAATGGTATTTGGAAATCCCACCTGGAGGATCTCCCACCCCTTTTTGGTGCGCCCCCACCACCTGGCCGGCCAGGGCCGCCTAGGTGGCTTGCCCCCCAAGGCCAGGGGCGCAGGGCAGTGGGTGGTACTGCCCGGAACCTTCCGGAACCTTCTAGAAGCTTCCAGGACCTTCCGGGACCTACCGGGACTGTTTCGGGACATTCCGGACACTTTTGGAGCACTTCCAATACCTTCCGGAACCTCTAACGAATGTTCCGGAGCCATCTAAATGGGTTTCGGAGCCATCCGGGCAAAGGTTATTATGTCCGGTGAACACAACATATTGTTTAAGCTGTCCACTGATCACCGAAACTATTCCGGTTGATCGTAAACTTTCCCATTACCATTTTCATATGTTCCGGAACCACCTGGGACTACTCCAGAGTGATCCAGACATAACCTTAAATACCCAGAACTACTTCTGGTGCCCTTATGAACAATTCCATAAATCTCCGGAACTACTTCCGGTACCCGTATGAACTATTCTGCTTTGCTTCCACTAAACCTTCTACCATACTAGTATTCTAACAGACTACTGCTCGTTAAGTGTGTGACCCAATAGGTTCGGTATAATGCGGACATGACTCAGAACATCTTCCGGACATAGGTCAACAGCCTTTCGTCAATAGCCAATAATCAACAGCGGAGCCATGGACACCCATGTTGACTCCCGCACATACACGAAGAAACTTCGAGTGAACCATTATGTTTATTCATGTACCATTCCCTTTGCTTCGCGATATATGACAAAGTTAGAGGAGAGAAGTTTGGCACCCATGTGTAACAACTTTTGAACACAAGCCACTCGTTATCCTCTTTGCTCGTTTGTCCCTTTTCTCGTTATCGTATTCCGGTATCCCCGTGACTGAATCACAATGCGTCTGGCCAGACTATAATGGATACCGTCATACCGAGTGGGCCCGAAGTGAATATCTTCTTCATCGTGAAGGAGAAAATCCCATTCTTGAACTATCACAGTCACTAGCCACACCATCTGACATACCCAGAACTTATTTTACTACTTCCCATTTACGGGAGGATTCATCTAAGAACCAAAGCATGTCTTCCTGTGTGAAGCAACTCGATACTCTCATGGTCTAAGGAATTACGTATATGAAAACATTTCATGATATGACTTATAACGTAGTTACGATGTGATCTCTAAGTATATCATTCAATAATGGGGTCGGTTCAACATCATTGTTCTGCTAACAATATGTTCCCATTGCTACTGACATCCTTGTTACAAGAACAATGTCCATGATTAAGAAAATGTAATCATCAGTTAGCACATGAGCTGGTCTTAGAGGCTAAACCAGGAACTCTTGGTGTTTACATTTCCACACATGCAAATGAGTTTTCTTCTGAATCTCACAGTCAGGGTCATTGCAATTATAGCACAGAAATATAAACATTAATTATGAACGTGGAAATATATATATAATAACATTTTATTATTGCCTCTAGGGCATATTTCCAACAGTCTCCCACTTGCACTAGAGTCAATAATATTGTCAGTGCTTGAGCACTTTACACCTATGGCATACCGGTGTAAGAAATGCTTCATTTGTGGTATAGACCTCATCTTCGGATCTGACGTTTCAGGCCCGTTTGTATCTTGCATATCTTCGCGTTTTCACGCTATCATAAAATTCACTAATTTTATCAGTTTAGCTTTGTATATGTTTGAATCATTTGGCAGGACCTTGGTTCCTTTAGAATAAGTCATGAAATCATTCGTCAATGTTCCATGAGCTTCAAGCATCTAGGAAACCATACCATGTTCATAAATGAATTTATGATTCAAAATACCCTCCTTGTTACTTCTTTAAGCAACAATATACTTAGCCTCTGTTATAGAATTCGCCACAGTATCGAACTTGACATAGTTCCTCCATACTGTGCCACCCTTACGTGTGAAACACATAATCCCAATTAAAATCGAAAATCGATCGGAGTAAGTATGAAGACTGAATTGGTGTAACTGTTTACATCAAAATTCAGCTGGTGTAACTTGTTACAACGAGCTCTTCATTATCTCCATTTTCTGAGAAACATATCTTATCTATCATAAGTTTAACTTTTCACTGCTTGTCCAATGATCAACATATTGATCACTTTGGTATCTTGCTCACAACCTTTTGGAGCGTTGGACATATCTGGTCGTTTTACATATTATGGTGTACATGATTAATCCAAACACACATGTGAGTGAAATTCAATTCATGTGTTTTGCTTATCAATGTTCATGAACACCGATTTCCGCAAACAACTTTTCACCATGACCTCGGCAAGAACATCCTTCTTGGCGTATTAATACTAAACTACTTTAGTATCATGTCAACATGTAATGTTGGCTTTAGCATGATCAGACACTTACTATCTACATAGATCATTGTGCTCAATACTAATGCTATATTAGCCCAAGTACTTCAGCTGAAAACTATTTCCAATAAAGTCCTTATTCGTGTCAAGAAATTTATATCATTTCTAATCAACAATATGTCATCTACATAAGGTTTTTAGAAATATTATTCAGCTCCCACTTACTTTCTTGAATATTCAAGCATCTTCGTTATTCCTGATGAAAACAAACTCTTTTCGCAATTTCATCACAACGAAAATTCCAACTCCATTATGCTAGCTTCAGTCCATCACTGGATATCCAAGGCTTGCATCTATTTTAGCATCCTTTGAATCGACAAAACATTCCGGTCGTATCACGTATACGTCCTTTGTTATATTTCCGTGTAGGAACTTTGTTTTTGACGTTCATTCTACCATATCTTATAAATGAGATATGTAGTAATTGCTAGTATAACCCGAACTGACTAAAGCATTTCTACGGTCGACATTATTTTGCCGTAGTCAACCTTTGAACTTGCTAGAAAGCAATTTTCCAACGAGTTGAGATTTATGGATAAAACAATTTCATCTGAATCAATTATAGATCCATATATATATTCTTCAGACTTTTAGTCTTTCGGAGGGTCTACCAAGTTCAAAACTTGACTTACTTCCATGCATACTATCTCGGATTATTCGGCATTTAGCCAAATCCCGGAGTCAGGTCCCATCAACGCTTCTTTGTATATCACAGGTTTATCATTGTCGAACAACAATATCTCGTTTTACATATCATGAATGTTTGTACGAGTTTTGTCTAACCTGTGTGGTTCAGCTGCGCACTTCTCTGAAGATTCAACAATCTTTGACAAGTTGCACTGTCCTCCCACTCACTCTTTTGTAAGAAACTATTTTTCTTCAAAACACATTGTTCTTAAGAGCAAACAGTTTTGCTTTTGTGTAGTGATAGAGGAATACCAAAACTTTTGGCATAACCTTAACAAAGTAGCACTTATCTGATTTGGGGTTTTGAGTATGTCAAACATATGTCTCATACACCCAAATTTTAAGAAAAGACAATATGGTTTTATGATTGCCATATCATATCTAATATGGTGTCATTTCAACAGATTTGATGGTGCTCTTTTCAGTGTAAAAGCCGTAGTCACTAACACATAACTTTAATAAGTATAATGGCAAATTGATAAACGTCATATTTGATCTTACCGTGTCATACATGGCTTGATTACATCTCTCGACACTTTACTCATAGTGGACGCAAGTTATGATACTTCTTCACAACTCATCAGACGTTCGCTAAACTTGTAACTCAAATATTACTTTCTACAATCTAATTTGCAGAAGCTTTATTTTCTCGTTACAATGAATTTCTATTTCACTCTAAAATTCCTTGAACATTTCAAAGATTTCAGACGTATGTCTCTATTGAACAGATATCCACATATCCACTTCAACTCATGAGTGAAGACAGGGAATCCACTGCACACAACTATACTTATTGGACTACACACATCATCATGTATGATTACCAATGGTTTAGTTGCCCGTTCATGTATGGCCTATCAACGGTGTTTTAGTCACATTACTTCGAGACAAAGATCGCAAGCGTCAAGTGATTCATAATCATATGACTCGAAAGTCCATCACTTATGGAAATTCTTCATGCATGTTATGTCACTTGTGATAAACGGCAGTGCCACATCTATGTGGTATTTCTGTCAGTCTTGCGACGTTTAGCATCAGTGTTATGGATGTTTAGTATTATTATCAAGATTCATAACATACAACCTACTCATAATGGAAGTATGGCCTTTACGTTATTCATAGCTTTGAACAACTCTCTTGCAACAAACATGATTCAAAATGATGTTTTGCAACAAGGCTAAAGTGTAGTAACAATTTACTCAACTCTAAAATGAATTATGAATATAATCATAGAGTCAACACAACGTATAGTAAACCTTTCACCGTGTTCCCGAGCGTGTCAAAAACTCATCATTAGCTAGTCATAAAGGCCATAGTATTTCTTGCATCGAGTTGCAACAATATGCAATCGATGTGATATTCCGGTGATCAACAGTTTAATCACAATATACAGAACCCACAATTAACTGCTTAATCATGATTCCCAAGAATTACATCTCTTGACCAGCAATGAATTCATCTATAACTCCGTATGACTTTCATTTCTGAGCTGGTTATTCCAGTCTTCTTTCTTTTTGCCTTTATACGTATCATAGTTCTATTTCCAATGTCACTCCTACTCACAGAAGATCATACATGATCAAGGGTGGCGCATGCCATGGACTTTCCGGCGTGTAAGTCTTACTAACACCCTATGGAACTTCCTTTCCCTTAATCCTCATCATCATATGATCAGTGTTCTTCTGGATCCCACACTTATCAGTTTTGTTTAGAGCACAATGAACATTTTCACTAATGCTTACAATCATACATTGTACTAGATATCTTATATCCAACATTAATTGTCTTACTACTGAAAACTTATTTTTCAGTTCCATGAATATAACATAACTATCTCAAACTTTTCGAAGTTCGGGTTTCATGGTGGTGAAGACAATGCACTTAGCTGTCGTGGAATTCTAGCATTTTGGATTATGGACATAAGTCACATCATCCATAGCATCAGCGGGAGAGCATCAAAAATTTGCGATAGGACAAGCTCCTTCTCGACACTATTGAGGATAGTCCTCACAATACGGTACCAATCGTAAAGTTTTTACCAGATAATACAGTTAATCAAAATCAATTGGGAAGGTGGTAACGCGAGCCATTATTCTACAACGATAATGCAAATACTAAGACTTTGTTCATAATTAAGTTGCACTTGTGATTAATCAATTTAATTACTAAGTGCGCTCCCACTCAAATCAATATCTCTCGTAATTGATGCTGGAGTGATTCAAGATCCGACCCAATCGTCCGCCATTGATGTGACATCACTGATGACTTAGATTGGACCGGTAGGCCAACTTTCCAATCACAACACATGTGATTCTTGTTCATCTTTCGATGGGCGTGTTCCGGTAGCAAACTTTTATCCAAACCGTCAAGACAACCAAGTGTAATGCGCTGTGTGTTCTTTTAACACACCCGCCTTTTATGCGTCACACACGTGTGCACCCATGTGACATGACCTGCTCCGATGTGAAACATAGTATAGACGGTGCTACAGTTGGAAGAACACTATCAACTTGATATTGTTTTGCGAGAGATCACCCTAATAAAACACGACTACCGCGCATCAAACAAGGGTGCATCAAAGGGATAAACATCACAGGCAGTTCATAAAATTATGTGATATGATATAGCCCTTTGCTTCGTGAAGTCTTCGTAGTCTTCACGCCGTCGTGGTAGAAGTCACCGCGTCCACCAACTTTCTCCTTGGCACCGGGAACATCACCACGGCTTCCGGCATGTGCGTCGGGGTCCACCTCCGCATCGTAGATCATCACCTTGCATCTATCTATTGCTTTGCCTCGAGCTAATAAACAGTTCTGGCACGCAGGCCATAATTAAGTGACAATCATATGACTCCAGTCATCATGCCGTACCACGACATGCAGGTCGCGAATAAATATTACATAACATATAGCATCTCATACAAACACATTGCAAATCTTGAAGGCTATACCACATCACATGCATACTCTGCAAAAACGAGTTAGATCGCCATCTACACAGGTTGTTGCAACTTTTATCGTGGTTGTTAAGCAGGTTTACAAGGCAAACGAGAAACCCTAGACAAAACAAAAACACGATACTTCTTTTGTTGCTAGTTTAACATACGGGGTGCGTGTAGCAACTAATGCCACAAGCCAAACTTCGTTAAACGCGTGACCCCCGTGTGGATTTGAGTTCATAAAATCCACAAGCCCTTTCATGTAAAATTTTCTATAGCAAGACTAGGATGAGATCCAAGGAATTTGATGTATTCCATGATCAAGGCAACCAGCATACTAAGAGCAGCATAGAGGGATCATGGCAAAACTCAAACCTTGTAGCAAAATCACATCATGCCGTCGAGCAAAGAAAAGATCACATGATAGGGAAGCAAACAAGAAAATCAATGCCTCATATCAACATATGATCTACCTAAACATGCATCTAATCAAGGATCGCTCTGATACCACTGTTGGGAAACGTAGTAGAAAACAAAAAATTTCGGCCTACGAATCAAGAACCCAAGATCATCCAAGAAGATTGCATACAAGGTTTTAGGTCATGGCTCACCAACCGATGTAGCGGAAGTAGAGTTGGTGAAGCTCGTGGACGTAGTGGAAGTAGATCTCGCAAGTTCTCCCACGAACAGTCCCTCGATCAATCCCACGAACAAGTCCCGCGATCTAGTCCCACGGACAAGTCCCATGAACAAGCTCCTCGAAGAAGGGTCGAAAGTACGACCCCTCCATTAGTATCCACACATCCCGTAGCAGCAATCCAGCAACGCTCCGCCGTCCAGAGATGAACGCCACCGAGAAAACTAGAGGGAGAAAACCCTAACGGATTCCGATCTAGAACAGCGTCTAAACCGGGGTCTAAAAGTGGAGCAACGGGGTTTAGAGGAGGGAGGGTGGCGCATAGGCCTTGGGGATTGATTGTGTGTCTTCCCCCCACCCTTGGCTCACCTTATATAGGTGGCCAAGGGGCCTAGGGCGCAGCTCAAGGAGGTTTGGGAGTCCAACTTGGACTCCCAAGCCTTCCAAACCTACACATACCTTCCCACCGGAAACCTTCCATAATGGTATTTGGAAATCCCACCTGGAGGATCTCCCACCCCTTTTTGGTGCGCCCCCACCACCTGGCCGGCCAGGGAAGCCTAGGTGGCTTTCCCCCCAAGGCCAGGGGCGCAGGGCAGTGGGTGGTACTGCCCGGAACCTTCTAGAAGCTTCCAGGACCTTCCGGGACCTATCGGGACTGTTTCGGGACATTCCAGACACTTTTGGAGCACTTCCAATACCTTCCGGAACCTCTAACAAATGTTCCGGAGCCATCTAAACGGGTTTCGGAGCCATCCGGGCAAAGGTTATTATGTCCGGTGAACACAACATATTGTTTAAGCTGTCCACCGATCACCGAAACTATTCCGGTTGATCGTAAACTTTCCCATTACCATTTTCATATGTTCCGGAACTACCTGGGACTACTCCAGAGTGATCCAGACATAACCTTAAATACCCAGAACTACTTCTGGTGCCCTTATGAACAATTCCATAAATCTCCGGAACTACTTCCGGTACCCGTATGAACTATTCTGCTTTGCTTCCACTAAACCTTCTACCATACTAGTATTCTAACAGACTACTGCTCGTTAAGTGTGTGACCCAATAGGTTCGGTATAATGCGGACATGACTCAGAACATCTTCCGGACATAGGTCAACAGCCTTTCGTCAATAGCCAATAATCAACAGCGGAGCCATGGACACCCATGTTGACTCCCGCACATACACGAAGAAACTTCGAGTGAACCATTATGTTTATTCATGTACCATTCCCTTTGCTTCGCGATATATGACAAAGTTAGAGGAGAGAAGTTTGGCACCCATGTGTAACAACTTTTGAACACAAGCCACTCGTTATCCTCTTTGCTCGTTTGTCCCTTTTCTCGTTATCGTATTCCGGTATCCCCGTGACTGAATCACAATGCGTCTGGCCAGACTATAATGGATACCGTCATACCGAGTGGGCCCGAAGTGAATATCTTCTTCATCGTGAAGGAGCAAATCCCATTCTTGAACTATCACAGTCACTAGCCACACCATCTGACATACCCAGAACTTATTTTACTACTTCCCATTTACGGGAGGATTCATCTAAGAACCAAAGCATGTCTTCCTGTGTGAAGCAACTCGATACTCTCATGGTCTAAGGAATTACGTATATGAAAACATTTCATGATATGACTTATAACGTAGTTACGATGTGATCTCTAAGTATATCATTCAATAATGGGGTCGGTTCAACATCATTGTTCTGCTAACAATATGTTCCCATTGCTACTGACATCCTTGTTACAAGAACAATGTCCATGATTAAGAAAACGTAATCATCAGTTAGCACATGAGCTGGTCTTAGAGGCTAAACCAGGAACTCTTGGTGTTTACATTTCCACACATGCAAATGAGTTTTCTTCTGAATCTCACAGTCAGGGTCATTGCAATTATAGCACAGAAATATAAACATTAATTATGAACGTGGAAATATATATATAATAACATTTTATTATTGCCTCTAGGGCATATTTCCAACAGTATTGTCTTCATGTGCTTGGTGCTGGTGATTGCGCGCTTCTTCGAGTGCGCTTGGCTTCACGCTGCTTTTCCTCCTTGAGGCTGTTGGAGAGTTAGGTGAATAGGCGACAGTCTCCTAAGGTGTGGCTTGTCCTGAGGTGTCCCCAACTGTCTTCGAAACAGTGGATCACGCAAGGTCCTTCCAGTTGCTCTCTGGCTGTCAGTTTACTGGAGCTAGCGTGCCTTCTTCTCCTTGAGACTTGGAAAATCTGCGAGTGATCTTTTGTTCGGTTGTGGAGTCTTGTGTCAAGCTCTATCCCATCGCTGAGTGACTGGTTCCAGATGAAGTTGGCGAATTCATCTGGTCTTCGGTCTGGGTCGTAGTACTCTCCAGTCTAGGTTTCGGAGTCGTTGTCTTGTCGCGTGGCGGGAGTCCGGGCGGCGGAGGGTCGTCGACTGGTTGGCGAGTCTACTTTCACGCGCCGCGACTCTTCGAGTGGAGTTCCCGTGTAGAGTCCTCTCGCTTGTCTTCTGGGTCGTCGAGTTCTTTTCCGTCGGCGATGGATCTGGCGGTCGTCGAGGTGCTGGACTTGTTTCGGCTGTAGGCTAAGTGATCTTGACGGGGCGATGGAGATGCTTGTGGTGAACTTGAATTCCTCGAGCAGGCTAGATCTGGTTCTAGTCCTCGAGTCTTGATTTACTGAAGGAGGGACCGCCGAGATCGTGATTCCAACCTGTGTAGTTCCCACAGACGGCGCCAATTGACGAGGATCAGCCTCGGCAAATCCCATGGTCAGGGACCCTGGGTTAGTCATAGAGAAGGAACATGTTGGATGATACTCGTCGGCTAACAGGACAAGCACTTCCTGCTCGATATTATTGCGTGAGGGGGCGATTACAAGAGAGGCCAAGGCGAGTTCTCGCAAGACCAGGAGAGTAGATTGTGTATTGGATTGATTTAGACGTCTCCCCTCCCAACCTTTATATACTAGGCTAGGTCTCGGAGAGCCCGTACTAGATTACAAAGATGGTTTCCTAGTTCTAGTCTTGCCTTGTACGCCAAGTCGTGCCTTCCATATCAGTCGTGCCTTCCATATCAGTTGCGGACTCCTACGTCGGTGCTTGATTGGGCTAGTTGTGGGCCTGTCGAGGCTTTCCAGCGGGCCTCTCGTCTTCGTACGCACCAGGTATCCTCACACGCAGAAGTCGTGGGGTCACCCCCTCGTCAACAACCATACAAACAAAATGCTTTGGGTCTCACTACTAGAGAAAAGGCTAAAGGAGGACTCACAATTAGTGGCGCATTTGGTATGTAATGCGTCACTACTTGTAAGGGGTGGCGCACTAATACAAAATGCGCCACCCATAAGCTCTTATTAGTGGCGCATTTTTTGCCAGTGCGACACCCCTAATACTGGGCCAGCCCGGATCCTTTTATTAGTGGCGCATTTTGCAAAATGCGACACTATTAATTATCTTAGGGGTGTCGCATTTTGTAAAACGCGCCACTAATAAGAGCTTATGGATGGCGCGTTTTGGTAGTGCTCCACCCCTAAGGAATTATTAGTGGCGCATTTCGGAAATGCGCCACCCGTAAGGAATTATTAGTGGCGCATTTTGGAAGTGAGCCACCATTAAGGAATTATTAGTGGAACTTTTTTGCATATGCGCCACCCCTAAGAAATTCCCAACACACAAAGACCACCCCCCCCCCCACCCCGTGGATCGCCTTTTCAGTCCTAAAAGAATAAAAGAAAATGGTACAAATGTCAAAAAATAAAATCCTTTGAGATGCCCATGTCTTATGTGTTCTAGTTGTTAGGAAAATTAACAAACATGAGTTTGGACTTAATTTGCAAAATGTTGCCGTGTGTCAGTAAAGTGGCCATAACTTTTGCATACGAACTCCGATGAAAAAGTTTTTTATATGAAAAAACATAAAATCATCTACTCAAAAAGTTACATTTGAATTCATCCTCAAAAACCTACAAAAAATCTATGATGCTTTTAAGATTTGGAGGTCAAAATATTCGAAAAAAATAACCTTAGTAGTGGCGCACCTAGAAAAATGCGCCACTAATAATGATCTTCCCTCCTTCAAAATTCAAAATAAACCAAAAAAAATGGTGACGCATTTTGCATGGTGCGCCACTACTATGTCGTATATAATGGACGGACGGCCTCCTTCTCCTCCTTACCTCTTCATTCTTATCCTCCTCTCCTCCACCATCTCCTCATCTCCACCTTCTCCATGGCGCCCTCCTCCTCCCCTCCTACATGGCTCCTCCTCCTCCAAGGTTCCTCCTCCTCCAAGGGTCTTCTTCCTCCTCCTCCAAGGTTCCCCCTCTTCCAAGACTACAAGGCTCCAAGGCTTCTCCTCCTCCCCTTTCTCCATGACTTCTCCTCCTCCTCCCTTCCTCCATGTCTCCTCCTCCTCCCTTCCTCCATGACTCCTCCTCCCTTCCTCCATGTCCCTCCATCCTCCCCTCTCCTCTCCTCTCCTCTCCTCCATCCTCCAATATGAAGATCAATCTAATTCGGATAATAAAAACAAGCAAAAAAATTGGCTAGATGAAGGGGACAAATAATTCAGAAAACAAAAATGAGCAAAAAAAGAGCAAAAAATCGTGATCTAGATCCAAATTCAAAATTCAAAAAAGTTAATGATGACGCATCTACAAAATGCGCCACTAATAAGAATCCCGTAGTAGTGCATTTCAGAATGCGCCACTAATAAGGGCTTAATAGTGGTGCATTTCAGAATGTGTCACGCCTAAGAGTCTTAGGAGTGGCGCATTTGGAATGCGCAACTATTAAGCCCTTATTAGTGGCTTGTCGTTAGTGACGCACTCATAATGCGCCACTAAAGGCAAAAAAAAATGACGCCACTAAAAGCAAGTTTTCTATTATAGTGTCTTCGAGGTTCTCTCAAACTAGATCAAAGTTCTATGACCATTTAAAGTGTTACAACGTGTGGGAACGGTGGCCTACGAATTACAGCTACCTGACAGTGCAGATTCATCCAATTTTTCATGTCAGTCAACTGAAGAAACACAGTGGACACAAGGCAGTCCCTCTTCCACATGTTCCAATAGTCACTCCAGATGGCTACCTCAAAACTTATCCACTGGTTGTCCTTGATCACCATATTGTTCAAAGGAACAAACAATCAGTGGGGAAATGTCCGGTTCAATGGAAGAGACTTGCACCAGATGATGCAACTTGGGAAGATGCTTCCTTCCTTAATACTCATTACCCTGGGCATAAATTATTTTGACTCGAGGACAAGTCGATTCTCAAGGCGGCGGCATTGTCACGACCATCGCCAGCATTGTCTGAAGAATACTATCTGCAGGAACAAGGGTAGGGCAAGTTTAGTAAACAGATGGCTCAGATCAAGCATTGATCGCTTCGGGCACGAACGGACGCTGGAGATGGACTTGGACCCATTTACCTCACTGTTTTCGAGCGCTCTAGTATGAAAAACTGCTCCGTCGGAAAGGCGATGCTCGGGGCTAGTTGGGTTGGCAAGGTGCGCCTCGACGAAAGCTTTACCACAGCCCACTTCTCGCAGTTTGTGGAACTTTGGAGCCTCACCACAAACGTCCTTTTAAATCAAGATGTTGGCGACGAGATCCGTTGAAAACTCACTGAGAACAGGGAGTATTCATCGAAATCTGCATACAAGATGCAATTCATGGAGACCATCTCCTCCCCCATGCACAAGTCGGTTTGGAGGCCTTGGGCTCCGCCTAAGACGAAGTTCTTTGCCTGGCTTGCAAACCAAAACAGAGTTTGGACGGCCGATCGCCTGGCCAAGAGAGGGTGGGCAAATTGCGGTCTCTGCCCTTTCTGCAAGCAAACACAGGAGTCTCTTGTCCACCTTCTCGTGCATTGTCGCTTCACGAGAAGGATTTGGGACCTTACTAAAGGTTGGCTTGGCCTCCACAACGTCAACACTGGAGATTGGTTAAACCTCAACTTCCCGGATTGGTGGCTTCTGATGACCAACGTTACTCCACACCGCAAGGCTGTAGCTTCTCTCACTTTGCTGGTCATTTGGGAGGTCTGGAATGAGCGCAACGCTAGGGTGTTCCAAAATAAGAGCGCTCCGTCATTAGTCGTCTTAGACAGAGTTAAGAGTGAGGCTCGCTTGTGGGTCCTCGCGGGTGCCAAATGTTTGGACAACTTGATACCACTAGAGTAGTTAGGTTGTACTTTATTCGGTCACAAAACTTGCTCTCTTGCAATCCTCTCCTTAATTAATATACGGGGCAAAGCTTTTGCCCCTCTTTATTTTATAAGAACACAGTGAAACTCTTGTAAATAGTGAATATGTAGATGGGATCGGCAGGAAAGTAGGACATCGTTCTAAGTTAGCTAATTATAGGGTTCGTCTCTCCTTTGTACGGAACTCCATTGCTACTTCCATGAGTGAAATCTTTCCTCAGGAGTCCAAATTACTTGTGATTCTCATTAAATTCATGTTGATCACATTCCGATCCTCACATCTTTACCTTCTTTCCATTGATATAATCTTCTTTTTAGCTAAAGAAAATGTTGCTCAGGGTTTGAGTTGCGGTCTCACCGATGACCCATTAGAGACTACACATCAAAAGCGCTTGCCAATCTCAGTAACCAATTATCAAAATATCAACAGATTTGCAGCAATCATATTATGAAAAGCATGTCCATGACAAACGGAACAACAAGACCCTAATCCATACAAACGGAAGAATGAAAATGGAAAAGGTTTGAAATTATAACTATAACCTATATTACATACAATACATCACCATGATGTATTGAGGGATTACAACAACGACACTATCTACAACCGGATCACCACCACCTGCACCTACACGATATTTACAGCGAAATCTCTCCTCACTCCGGAGCAATAACAAAACAGGATACTATAACAAGACTGGATAAACGAATATTATGTGACCTAGACTTGGCAAACCTACAATTGAGATGGTACCTACCTAACCCAAAACCAAAGAAGAAGAAATATTGCAAGAGCAAAAAAGCTACTAGCGAAGCATCTGCAGAAGCGATGAACGGTTTTTAGGGTTCAGCCAGCCCATGGGACCTCGTGACGCTGGCTGATGAATATCTGCTTCTCGTCTTTGTAGTGCTCTCAGAAACTCATCCGAGCTCAGGTGCCCATCATTGTTCGTGTCAAACACATGGAAAATGATGTCCACCACTCTGTCGGTTAATTCAACACCACACACCTATAACCAACCAGACAAGGCATGAAGTCAGTCAAATAATATGCTCCAGTATTGCGTACAGGATTGAATAGCAGAAAACAACAGCTAGGTAATTATCAACAAACTTGTCCCCGCAGAAATTTTTTATCAACAAACTTGGTACAAAATCTTACATGCTGTGCAGCACGCTTCAGATCCTGCTTTGTCAACAGCCCATTTACTTGACCATAAGCAAATATAGCCATCGTCAATGAGTCCAATCTTCGGCGTAAATCAGCAAACGCCTTAAACTCCTGAAGCCCCAGAAAACGTCAATAAGAATCACAGTAGAAAATAATTACACAGAAAAGACCAACAGGGCAGCAAGTCAAACCTCAAAGGTAATGCGCAAGTGCTTGAGATAAGGGTCATTGCCCAACGTATCAGCTCTGTCAAGTAGCCTGCTAATGTGATTCATGTCAGCAGAAGCCACCATGGATAGTGCAAAATCCTTTGCCGGGATAGCGTTTGTTGACTTTACATCATAATGATTGAATTCCAGACGAATAATCTGCAGAGAAATGAATCAAGGGACTGAGAAAAATAGAGGGGTGTTGGGAGATAAACAAATGGAAAAGAACTGGATAATTGCAATTTCGTAAATGTAAATGTAAATATAGATCAACGATGCACACTTCAAATGAAAAAAAAACTATGTAAAAAATGCATAGCATAGAAGACAAGAAATGGCAGCTAGAAAAACTGCCATTCAGATTGAAAGATCAGATGAAATATTTACTTTCCATTATGAAATAAAAGATAATGTCCCTCAATTATGCAAAGTTCAAACGAGATGACGAGATGATGTGGAATTCGTTTTATATTCACGTGCAAGGCACCAAGGGTATGTATGTGGTGGGGGGAAATAGGAGATCCTTTATGTGTAATATAAATGCAGTTTTCTTTTAGGTTAAATTGCAATAGATTCTTTCTGAACAAGTCACTGAATATTGCATGCATTAATGAGAAGCGTGTCAAGCAAAGTCCACAAAAGAAATACAGAAGAAGGAACTCACCTCCTCATGCAATTCCTTCAAAAAACTTGTGAACTTATCAAAGTGTAGAGGTTCATTCCCACCATTACCAAAGAAATAATCAACCACCCCACCATTTTCCACAGACTGGCCAACTTTAAATCCTGTACGTAAGCCATCCCTATGGGCAGCTCCTTGTCTGTTATAGGACCGCATCAATGCCATTACTTTCTTGAACTCATCTTTGTCTATCTCCCTGGAAATGACAAGTGACAGATAAGAACAAAAAGACAACCGAGAATAAGATTGCCAAAATTTGTTCATACCCTTCTTTTACCATCAACTAACAAGCCAGATGATTGAACATGCTCATAAAGAGCAGGTCTTTTTTCTGGACGACAAGAGAAATTAACTGCACGCGAATGATCACAGGTAAACAACAATATAGCACAAACAAGACATTATACAAATGTATCTTGTTTATGCATAAATCAAAGAGAACAAAAGGGGGCAACATACCTTTAGCAGCTTCAGTAAGCAAAACACGTCTACACGATAAACAAAGAAAGCCGGATTGAAGCCACTAAATTTAGTATATAAACACGGCCTATTAATTTATTTTCTTCCCCTACCGAAAAGTCGTATAATTGTTTGTGTTACATTACATGCAAAAAGAACTGTAACAGGTTTACTAATCAATGAACAGCTACATGACGAACACATCATTCTGAAGCAGGAACATGTTGATAAGACAAAGAAATAGAACTCACCCACTGAGGTCGACGTCAAACATTTTGAAGGCCGCACTGAAGTTTGACTCGGGAATGCTGAGTAATGTAACAAAAAAGATGTACCTGCATAGCCACAACATAAATCATCATCAAGCAAGCTGCGTAAAAGCTGCTTAGATATAAGTAACACAAAGACAGTGTCTCAATGGTGATTATTAAGAAATAAATCATGTTGCCTAACTGATTTGTTCTTATAAATCTACAATTTTTTAAGCTTATTGTTGCAAGAGAACCGTAGCAATAGCCATGAAAATGTGCAAATCCTATAATATGGTGTTTGTATCAAACGGGACAAATCGCAATTCACTTACTCGGCAAACGAGATGAGGCCATCAGTGTTTGTGTCGAAGAGGTTGAAGAACTTGGATGGAGCACAGTGCAACTCTCCGGGGTTGCGTTCTCCCCTTAGTCTCCCTTCCCGCACGACGTTTGACTCCGATGGAGGGAAAACAGGAACTACCGCTCTCATCAAGTCGGCGGGCAACATGAACATTTCCCCATCCGGCTTCCGCACAGACGCAAAGTACTCAAAAATCTACACGGAACAGCACCAAAAGTTAGAAAACGTAGGACATGGTATCAAATCAAATCACACGGAGCTGTCTACAAGACTAGAATGCAGCACATCACACTTATCACCTTTTCAGGAGGGCTGCGAAGCCGTATCCTTTTCTCGTAATTGAAGAACACCCTTCTGCGGTACGAGTCTGAAGTCATCAAAGCATAGAAAATGGATTTTGATCAGATCATCGTAAGTTCAATTCAATGCTACAACCTCTGTTCCAAATTATAAGATGTTTTGGATATTTCAATATGGACTACAACGGAGTGAAATGAGTGAACAAGCACACTAAAAACACGTCTATATACATCCGATTCAGAAAACAGTTAGAACATCTTATAATTAGGAACGGATGGAGTGCTTAGCATAAGCATAAGTGCCTATGAGTGCTTGTTTGGATAAATGCACATAGTTATCGCTTATCAGTCAGTTCATGCTCACGTGCTGTTTGATCTGAAAACTGAAAGTGTGGCAGGACTTCACTATACTACTGTAGTGGTAGTAGTAGATAACGGCCGCGCCGACTAGTTTGGATTTTTGCGTCCAATTAGCTTATCGCTTATCTGGAACAAAGGTCAGTACAGCAAGGCATGCACCGTACCGATCACAAACGCACTGCTGGTAACATATTCCTTGCTAGAAAAAGAAAGGATGCGTGCGAACTAACGATTAAAAATTGGAAAAGGTAGCGGCAGCGCTAAAAAAAGGGGACTGCTGGTGGGGGGAAATCGTGCGAAAGCGTGCGGCTTTTTGCGGAGCAAAGTTCCAAACCCAGGCGGGCAAGGAAAGGCACACGTCACGGGACAAGGGCGGCGGCGGCGGCGGCGAAACCAGAGCGCGTGATGAACCCAGCAGACTCCACGGGAACCAAGGACGGACGCGTCCTGGACCGTACACTAGCAGCCGACAGGGGAGGAGGGAGACAGGAGGGAGCGGGACGGCTGACCTGCGAGCAGGAACCTGCCCCTCTTCTCGTGCCGCTGCTCGACGGCGCTGGAGCCCGCCGCGGGCGCCGAGATCTGCCCGGGTGAGGTCGCGAGGGCCAGGTCGCCGGAGTCCGCGAGCGCCGGCGGCATGAGCCAGAGCCCCAGCCCGGACCCGGCGACGGCCGCGGCGGCGGCGGCGATCACCCCCTCGCGGCCGGTCGGCTTGGCGTCCGTCGTCGTGGCGGCGCTGGATAAAGCGGCGCGGCTGGCGGTCGCTGTCCTCAGCCTCCCGGCGGCGGATCGGAGGAGCCCCGCGCCGCGGGCCATGGGCGTCGTCATGAGCGTCGGATTCGCGGACGAGGACGTATGAGGGGGTTGTGATACGGTGTGCGGAGGAGTGCTGTGGAAGAGAAGAGGGGAAGAGTGTGGACTCCTCTGTCCGGCTTCTCGGGGAGGGGGGAGGCGGCGATGCGTCGATGCGCGGAGCACTGAGAGAGAAAGAGGAGAAGAAAATGGGGATCAGAGCGCGAGGATGGTTGGTTGTGGGCGCGTCGCCGTCGCTGGGGCCGCTTTTATCGGGAGGTGGCAGGTGGCTTGACTTTGCCGTGTTGGTTGTGTTTTTTTTTTGAGGGAAGTGTTGGTTGTATTTGCTGCGTGCGCCACGACCACGGTATTGTTGTACCGCATCGTGGTACTGTGGTGTACTGGGGTTTATGCTTGCACGCTTTGTACGTACTGTGGGCGGTTGCTCGCACACGGATTTGAGCCCTGCTTGTTTGTCGTCGTCTACGTGAAGCTGGCTGTCGTCGTGTGCACTAAGCCAATGTGCTGTGTACCATCCAAGCGATCCAAAATCCACATCCGTTTGAATCGGTTAGAAAGACGAGCAAATCGAATCAATGGGAGATGGAAATAAAATAAAAATTCACTCAATAAAGAATTAAACAGAATGTATAAAGTTTGTTTTATATTAATTTAAAAATAAAAAATGGTAAATAAAACTATTTACAAATAAACGGACGACGGCGATGGATCTAGACATCTTCCTTTTCAGTGAGGTCGACAAACCCCGAATGAACCAAGGGAATGCGACCCTCAACGTCGCCAGCGTCGTCGCCTGTTGGGACGCATCTAACTGCGTCGAGTGTTGGCCTTCTTAGTCGATTTTGCAACTCTTTTTCGACCTTCATCGCATTCAGGGTCTTTTAGGGGTTGGTTGATGTCGCGTTCATCTGATGCTCTGAATTCGTTGGAAACGTCATCTTGATGGCCGACCTCCTTCTCTTTGTCGGTAACCTATGGGTTTTCCTTATTGTTGTCGTGTTACTGTTGGTTGCTGCCCCCAAGGTGTATACTTCATAGGTTGAAGTTGCATCCCAATTGCTTCTATATGCCAACTTTCTCTTCCATCTAATGGTCGTTGTTGCCTTCGATGAGATCAATTAGATCCTCATTATTGGCGATAAGGTGGTGATGGTGGGTTGAAAAGATTGTTTCCCACCATGGACTTTATTGCCCGGCCTGACGCTGAGTTGGAGGATCCGGCCTTCCAATCTCTTGGATTCAATCTAAAATTAGAACCAGAAGGCGCCTGTCATGGTCCTCACGCTCCTGTTCCGTTAGAGGGGTAGAGGGCGAGATCATCGGGAGATTTTTGGGCATTGGCCTCACGATGAGATCCTTCGGACTGTCAGGATGCGATTTAACATCAGATTATGTGATTCATGGGTATGACCTAGGGTCGCTTTTAAAATATTATGATTATGCTTCTCCTTGATCCCATATTACCTTGGATTTTGAAGTGTCTTTTTGATGATCAGATGTGACTTCAAAAGTGATGAGAGGATAATTCGCGAATCTTGGGCCGATTCGAGCATCAGTTTCATGGTGAGAGTTTTACACTCTTTCGAGGGCTGGCGTGATGTATAACCCCCGATACTTAGCATGTTGTTAAGATCTGCGATGTATCTCTTGACACTGAATCTGATGATCCGTCTGGAGTGATGTTTTAACCTGATCAAGATAATCAATCGAGTTGGCGATGAAAATGCCGCCGCCGAAGATGATCGATTGTCTCGGCGAAAAGAGAGCGTCGAAACCGAATTTTGGGTTGATCTTGACTCCCATCGAGACTTGTTGATTGCCTAGTTGGATATGTATGGACCACCACTATCGAAGATGATTCTGGTAGATCCCTCGATAGGGGTATCCCTAACAAGACGGTTAGAACCGATGGTAACAGGAGACAAGGATTTCCCAAGTTTAGGCTTTTTTAGGAGATAAAACCCTACTTCTAATTGTTCTTGATTATTATAGGGTGTATTGTAAAGACATTATTTCGTTGGGGGAATCAGGGGTTACATGAGTTCTAACTAAATACGATCATTGAGACTGTATCAAATACATTTATGATCATCTTGTCGTCTATGGCAAGTCTGGATACCTTCCTTTGTGTGCCATGGGCCTAGTCCAACGACCCATCAACGAAGTCTTAAGGGTGGCCCACGGTCCAACCCACAAGGTCGGACCCGACACCATATGAGGCTCTTTATTTAGGACACCGACAAGTCATAAGCGGTTAATATCGCCCACCACCAGTAGCATGTTCTGTAAGTACACAAGACATTTTAGCAATTTCATGATAAATAAATTGGTGAACCCATAATGAGAGAAAGGGATGGCACTGCCAAGTATGTGATTGTGGTGTCAAGTATGCAACTACGCTCACATCCAAACTGAAGTTTGGAAATAACTTACTTCAGATGGTTTCTATGGGCAACAATAAAAATTGGAATTAACTAAGTATTAAGAGAAACTAAAAATAAATACTAGTAAATTAAACATAGTAATAATCTAAGAAGAATTCATGTGATTTTTTATATAAGTATAATTGATTTCCAACTACGATCACGTTTTGTTGGTGGCCTTGAATGACATCAATATATTGACTATCAACACTAGCTGGGTTAGTGTCACGCTTTAGAAGATAAAGTAATCTACTGATGGTTGGTGCTCCCTCGCATAGCATTGTCTCTCAAGTATCACCATATTGGAACTACTCAATTGTCCTACTTCTGGTCAAAAATACATGTTGCGGACATTGTTCAAGATATCTTTCGATATTCCAATAAATCCGTCGATTTATCGCTTACCGGTGTCTGACCGATAAGATAAATTGATCGATAAATTGGTCGATATGCCGATAAATCGATCGATTTACCCCTTATCTTGGATCAACCGATAAGTTCTCGATAAGCGATATCCCC
The DNA here is from genome assembly GCA_950022295.1 of Bromus sterilis. Classification (NCBI taxonomy): domain Eukaryota; kingdom Viridiplantae; phylum Streptophyta; class Magnoliopsida; order Poales; family Poaceae; genus Bromus; species Bromus sterilis. Next base: position 45,077,441 of record OX465596.1, read on the forward strand.
AACATTCTCGCAACTAACAAAAAATACATTAGATTTAGAAGGACCGGATCAAAAGAAATAAATTTTATGGAAAACCAGTTACTCCTATGTAAGATGTGTTCCTCTCAAGATATGAAAGCCTGATACCCAGAGGTCTATTGGATCGCATAACTACCTCTCAACTTTACGTGTGGCCTAGAGAGTTGAACATCTTCAACTACATCGATGGATTGGACGGCCCCGCACACCAAGTTATCATAAAGGTAACTAATAACATGAATAAGACACACATAAATAGATGACGACTAAATACATACTAGACATCATATTTATAGCCAATGATTACTCAAATAACATCACATAAAAAAGGGGGTTCAAGAATTGTTACAACCCGTCATGAAGACCGTGATGGGTAAGGAAGAAGGATTGGTGGTGATGGAGATGGAGCAGTGGTGATAGGCTATGGTCGCGGCCCGGTGGTGGTGGCTTCCTTCTCGGCCTTCCTTCAAGGTTGATGGAGATGGGGGGCACCACCCCCTAATACCTCGTGTGATGTAGATGGCGGTTGGACACGGGAGAGTTGGATGATCAAGATGATGATTGATGATCCCGACAACTAGGATTGATGATGTATATAGAGATGATCTTCCAAAGCCTCCTTTGTGGATTTATGGTCTCTGCTTTCTAAGGGCGTTAGATGAGTCTAATCCTCTCCTAAATTATCCCTTGACAACTATGGAAGTCGTGGAAACAAACAAGGATGAAATCGATGAAGAATCATAGAATTCAGGGGTATCTTAGCATATGTGGGCACCTGGTATGAGCAGCAGTACTGCCGCATACGGTCGTACCATGCTATGTCTTTCTTTGTGGAATCATGCGCATGTGCGGTTTTATATTTTGGTTGCCATTTTCTCATACAAACTCCGATTTTGACATTATTCAAGTCATTGGATTTTGTATCAAAAAGCATGATATTCATTTTGGAGTTGTTGGAGAATGTCAAAGTTCCAAACTCTACGAATGTCCTTTCTACGGTGCTTGTAATTCCTCCGTATTGATTCCTTTTTTGGTCCTTTCATCATGCTAACTCCTTGGGAGTTTTATATCACCTATAAACACACAAAAAACAAAGAATACTAATAAAAGTAGCACAAACAAAAGAGTATGCAATGTTCATGATGAAATGGATGCAAACTGAAAATCATGCAGAATGGACATAAAAATGGTTAGGGGCACAATATAGAAAGTTATTATGCAACAAATGAGTTGTAAATATGAATATAAAAGAGAGACATCAACTTCTTTTATAAAAGTGGGGTGTTTTTAACATGGTACTCACGCATTAGTATTTCTCTCCTTTTAGGGTCCCCACATGCACCACATAATAAATCTCATAGTAGAAATCATATAAGTTGGCTTTACGTGTTAGGAAAGCATCGGGTGGAAGAGGAGGCGGACAACCAAACCCTAGACCCCCACCCCATCTACTTTCCTTCTTGATATTACCATGTTGTGTTGGTGGCGGCAACGAGGAGACCTCGATCGTTGGCGGTGTGTGTTTTTGGAGGGGTTGGAGGGTTGTTTTGGGATGGCGAAGGAGATATGTGCTCGAGTGAAAATTCCCGTCATGCGGTGGTCGACTACGACTGGGACTAGTGGTCCACTAGAGGCCTCGTGAGCGGACTACGAACGAGGGAATACCCCCACGACTCCCCTCCCTGACGTTAGCCGATGCGTGTCAAGACTGGTGGTCCACTGGAGGCCCCATGAGGGCCCAACTTAGGCCTAGTAAGCCCACCCGAGGCACCGTCAGGCGAACCGACATGAAGTCCAAGACGGCGCGGAGTCCATGGCATGGCGTGCAGGACAAGTAGTATAAGAATCCTCCTGTAACCCTAGACGGATTCCTCGAGACCTAGCATAGTATATAAAGGCTGGGAGGGGGGACGCCTAGGAAATCGCAATACATCTAGCAACACCTCTCGGCTTGAGCAATCTCGCCGAATCCACCGCTGTAAACACCTCCTTTTATATAGTAAATCAAGCAGGAAGTAGGGGTTTACCGATCGATAGCCCTGAACCTGGGTAAATCCTTTGCTCCTGTTAGCCGACGAGATCATCAACTACGCACGCCTTCCCCTTCAATCAACCCAGGGTACCTAACCATGGGATTTGCCGAGGTCCATCCTCGTCAACGGCGTTGGTGACCTAGTGCACCGATCTTCAATAACAGCTCGGCCCGGCTAGGTCATCGGAGAAGAAGAAGTTGGTGCATGGTCCTAGGCTCGACATTATACTCGGACCTATCATGCAACGACATCAACGATATTTTTTATGTTTTCTATAGGGAGTCATCGAGTTTGGTTTGGGATGACAAGGCTGCAGTGATGTTCCAGTGTAGGAATATTTTTCTTCCTACTTCCCCCTATTTATCAGCGACGCGGGAGGGGGTGTTGAAGCAATTTATGCGACGAGTCTTTCAGATTTTTTGGCTAAAGGATTAAGGTTATGTATCGAGCATCACATGTCTTTCAGAATTCGTTATTTTTAGGGTTTCAGTGGATCCATATGGATTTGACCAGCTTTCATTGTATTTGGAGTTTCTACAGGTCCTTATCGACGTTTTATTCTCTGGTGGCAATTTGCTTCAAGGATCACCATTAATGATGTCTCTGGGTTTGCATAGAAAACTTCTCACGCACTGCTTCTACAAGCAAATGGGTTTTGAAAAAGTTCGATTCACTAAGACGGAGGGCCAGATGTGGCATTGAGCTATGCTCACAACACATCGCCCGTGGATGCAGTAGGAAGAATACTTCAACATTTTTTCCGTATGATCTATCTATAAAGACATGTGATGCTCAATACATAACCTTAGCCCTTTAGCCAAAAAAATAATCATAGAAGTATTTTATCTAGGCCAGCACATCCCAGTAAAACATTTCTTTGAGTTCTTTTGTCAAAAGGAACTTTACTCACTTTAATCCAGGAAGATCTCCGATCCCACCAAAGTGGTCCAATATATGAAATATGTGGTTACTTTAGCACATTTCATGCATATGGATCCATAATGACATGTCATGTCCACCTTCTTTATTATTAAAAATACTCATAGTGGAGTATTTTTTGCAGTACAAATTCGACATGTGAAAAATACTTACTGCTCCTTTCGATTCATATTAATATTGATGCGCGGAGAACGACGCTCTGATAGGAGACATTTAAATACGTCTCTCCAACATTGAACGACCATGCCCAACAACCTACCGCTTCGCGTGCGGGGATGAATTTTGGTGCGCAAAGCATTTGAATGGGGGCACGGTAGTTAGGATGGGGCATGTTTAATATCCGAACTCCCGCAAAGCCCCTATTGGTTTGAAACTTTGGATCGGATTTGCGAAAACGGATAGGCGGATCGGTACAAAACCATGTTGGATGGCAAAATTGATTCGGACAATTCAATCCGAACGAACGCAGGAGGTTTAAAGGATTCACGTTGGAGATGTCCTCATATTGCAAATGACGGAATGCAATATCATCTTTGTTGCAAAAGGCTAACATTGTGTATGTACAATAAATCAAACGGCTCTTCAAAACTCACTCAATGATCCAACGGCGATTGATCCTTTTTCTTTTATTCGTCGGCACACGAGACGCGTAGCATTTCTCATTTTATAACCCACTAGTAAGCGTGCACGTGTAACAAGCGTATTATGATGTAAAAAATAAATTATTGATCATCCAAAAAGAAAACATGTTAATAAAATGAACACAATATAATAATATACTGACATAAGATAGGTCATATATATGTTTAACATTATTGTACTAATACAAAATAATGCTACTCACATATATGTCATCATTTTGACATCAATCATGAGTGAACCTACTATGCTCAAGAGACAGTTGAAAAAAATTCTATCCTGAATTCTCTTGATCAAATCCTGCACAAGATAGGTTTATATTAATCTTATTTTATCTCCAAATCCAGCACAAGATAGGTTTATATTGATCTTATTTTATCTCCAAATCATGCACAAGATAGGCCAGACAGGTTATGTTGATCTTCTTTTATCTCTTCGTAAGCTGAATCGATATAGAGGCGAATACTTGTTTTTCTTCCTTCTGGATGCAAGAGGATTTGTGTAATCCAATACGAAAACAAAAATTAGTTAAGTTGCTCAAGAAACAATTAGATTTAACCCCAATTTCCTCCCATATTTTTTACCGTCAGGCTGGGAACTTAGTCAGTTGTTTTTGTCACTTATTTTTCTTCAGAGAAGAAGAAGAAAACTGTGAAATGGAGGAAGCACCAATGAACAACAGTTCATATAAGGATTTGGTGTGAAATGATATATCTCCGGGGTTTTTAACCAAAATATAATGTGAGCTACCTCTGAATAAGAATGCTTCTTTTTTCCTTTTGTTTTTCCTTCTCATAAATAACTAATAGTAACATTCCATGACAGAGACGAACTCAAGTGACCAAAATCACACGTTTTGATATAAACTGGTAGAAACTTAAAATACATAGCAAAATTAAACAAAATAGCAGGTAGCAACTCAAAAAGATTTCAGATGTTTCTTCATGCACTTTCTCTTGAACTCACTCATGTCTTCTCCATTTTAGTGCTTTAAGGACATAAAGACTCCAGAATGAGGCCCAGGTAGACATCTGGACCACCTAAATGAGAGAAGATACTTAAAGGATCATAAGGAGCCGATGCACTACTTTGCTCGATGACGCCAAAGTCTTAGAGAAGCCTCGTGATCAGCACACCGTAGATGTACGCAATCACATACAAGGTCATGCCAATGGCCAGGTACTACATGAGGGTATTGAAATATGTCTTGGCGGGTCTTCTGTGGGGTGAGAGACGCACCAGCAGCATCCAACATCTTGTTCTCCCTGTCGTTGCTCTCCCGGAATAACAACCAGTGGAGCACCATGTGGAAGTAGCCCGTGGAGCACTGGTACAGTGCTAGGACCATGTGGAGTCGGGCTTTCGACTGCCTCAAACATAATGAATGTACCATCCCATTGGAAAGTTAAATATCAATAATCTAAAAACACACACACAAATTACTTATCGATGTTGTACCTTAAGGCTCAGCAACTTCAAAAGATAAGATCACACAGATCATATAACTCAATATAGTGACACAACACATGGTGTAATAGAAAAATGATGAAGCTAAAACTTGTGAAATTCGTATGACATTGCGTGTAAGAGCTAATCATTTTTAATTAGTTGTGAATTTCCATCTTAAAATTTTCAAACTTGTGTTTTTATTTAAAAGATAAACCCATTTGTGAATTAATAAACACATGACATGCAAAGTTAGTATTCAGAACTGCAACTCTTCAATTTTAGGGAAAAAAATTAATAACCAAAGAATGAGACACAAATGCTATTATAAATACATACTCCCTTCGTCCCATAATGTAGTAACATTTTTTGAGCTAGTCTAGCTTAAAAAACGTTACTATATTATGGGACGGAGGGAGTAGTACGCAAAGTTCAGTAATGTTCTGAGCTATTGGAGCTCTAAGTTGTATTTCCAAAGCATGACATACGACTTCTAAGCTTTTTATCATTGTCAATTTCTCAAACATATAGAAAGTAACACGCCTGAATTTTGTTCTATGTAATAGGGAGGATGAGAAGTAACTATATTATTTGTGCACAATAACATCCAATGGAAGGCCTGGCAGTCAGCAAGCAACACTCAGGGAAAAAGTACATGGGTCATCACTCGTCAGTGTCACCAACTCACCATATATACCTCAAATAGTTGTCATGTACTTCCTCCGTTCCAAATTAGATGACTTTTATTTGTACACATGTGTATGTAGACATGTATATAAATGAAACTAATCTAATTTGAAACGGAGGGAGTACTTTCAAAGTTGGCATCTCCATAGTTAGTTGCTCCATCAATTGTACTGGTATATCCTTCAGCCATGTAGTATGTGCTAACCTGGGGAAAAGAAAATGAATGATCAATGTTGTCAGTTACATAATTACAAAGTTTATGCAAAAAAATAGAAAATTTCTATCTATAAACAATAGCATATCATGTAGCTAATAGTAGAAATATATTGGTTGTTTAATTTGCAGGTGCCGGTAGGATCTTCTCTAAATCAAAATATTGATGTTTTAATTTCATTTTTAGATCCTATGATCAAATGAGAGAGTTTATGAAATAGTAGAAATCATATTTATCCAGTCCCACACTAATGAAAATTAACCAAGCCATACATATGAGTATAAATTATATGAAGAGCTAGAACCTAGACCTGTTATATGTGGTAATCAACTCGTACAACAGGTACTATAGCAACCTGATTATAAAAATCTTCCGTGGGAATCTGCACTTAAATTAGACAGAAGAAATGGTTTGTGGGTTGAAGAAATGGGATGTGCCTCTACCGCAACACAACAATCTGAACATGAATTATTGTGAGTTGTATAAGATAACATATTTTAGTACAAGACTAAAAGATTGAACTTGGGTAAAGTAATAAAGGTAATACATGTCTTGTACTTTCAGAATCCTTTATACCCCATATCTTGAATTTTTGACAAAACTGGAACTAATGTAAAAAAAACTATGAGTAAACATGTTATCAAACCAAATTCATTAAATTTAGGACCTAACATTTAAACAAAGAAATGACATCTTATCTCTCTCATATCATTGGCTTTCCTTAATACCTTGAAACATAATATGGTCATTAAATAAGAATGATCCTTAGATGTCAACAAGGTTTACTGCACACTCTTTGAAGAGAACAAAACGTTAGAATAACAAACGTTTAGTCAAGAAAAAATATCTGTAGACCAACTCAGATATAAGAGAACATTTAATTTGCTCTCCGGTAAATGTAATCAACTGTCGAAAAAATGTGTCAAGGGAAACAAAAGCCGCTGATGGAGACATGAATACCAGCCAACCATTTTAGAATATAGGGACAATGGCTTCAAATAAAAGAAAGACCCAGATCGTCCAGAATCGTAGCGGTGCATAGTACTAATAGATAAGAAAAAGCATGTGCTCGTAGCAAATAAATCAAGAAAAATACTTCACTGCTACAGGGGCGTGCTGACACCGATGATGCGTCGAGGATTGATCTGGTGACCTGTGGAGGAATGCCACTGGCTTAGCAGTGTCGTCCTGATCAGGGGCGTGCTCGGTGATCCGATGCCATCTAACAGCTCGTCTTCGGCGTAGGTGGACTATCACTCCTTTCCTTTTATAGACCTTTCCATCAGGAACTTCATTCTTCACTGTCCAACATGAAATAGATGGAGAGAGTTTGATGAGTAACCATTCCCACTCATTTGGATGACACCACCTACATAGCAACACAAACGAAAACCTCAATTAACTTATATGAAGTAAAAAAAAATATGCACGGAATTTTCCAACGACGAAATTATAAATCTTCCACTTTCCATGTTCATGGCAAACAGTTGATAAACTCATGTCCAGTTTTACTATATTTGAGAGGGAGAAACTGAATCTCATGTTTAGAAGCCCGAAATAGATATATATATATGATGATACTATATTTTAGTAGAATCATGTAAGCTAGATTTTTAGATTGTATTCTGCTGCCTAGTCTGTGGAAAATAGGAGCATCAAACTTCTCCATATCAATCTCAATAAAACAGAAATAAGGGAGAGAGGCGTCATGGTAGATACCTTGTAGGGTATAGATGGATGAAGCAGCCCTTGCAGAGATAGGGCTGGGGAGCGTGGACCTGGCAACAGGGAGGTCGACGACGTCAGGGAGGGCCCGATGTTCCGTACTTCCATGCAGACCGCGTAGGAGCAAGCGGCGGCGGCCTCCTAGGCGTAAATTGTGTGTTTCGGGACCTACTTGCGCCTTGGCGAGCTTATGCGCGCCTAGGTGTTCCGTTCAATATTCTACAACAAGCAACCACATCATAGCTGGGATGGCTGGGGGTAGTTTTTCAGCAGGGAAAACATAGGAATATCATTACCATAGCCTTTCAAGCTCTCTATGTAACACAACCAGCAGCAGTTCGTAGCATATCACAATTTACAATGCACAACACATTGGCACACTCAACAGTAGCAGCTAGTAGCGGTAGCCAGCCAAAACAGAGCGTGACCACCAACAACAGAGCAGCCAGTAAAGAGAAGAGGGGGGAAGGGATGACGGGGCTCACCTGCCTGAAGAGAAGAAGATCGCGAGGAGGTGCGGGAGATCCGCGGATGCGCGAGGTCCGAGGTCGGACGCCGGCGGGCGGCGCCTGAAGCAGGGCGAGATCCGCGGTGGGGCGAGGTCGAGGTTCAGGTCCAGAGGCCGGCGGCGTGAGGAGAGCTCTGACCGTGGCGAGGAGGAACTTCAGATCCGCGGCGGCGCGCGTCTAAGCGGCCGGCGGCATGAGGAGGCTAACCCTAAAGAGGCGCAAGGTCCGATGTTGGGGGCGGGGGGGCCTTCTGCGGAACCGCCGTCAGGGGGTGGCGCCGGGCGGGGCGGGGGGGGGGGGGGGGTCGGGGGAGAGGTTAGTGGGGGACGTGGGGACGTGGGGAGGGAGTGCGGGTTGAGTAGTAGCGACGAAGCGCTCAAACATCGTTACACTAATCGTAGTCGTTAGATGCTAATCGAAGAGCAGAAAACTATGTTTTGGATCTGCCACTGTGAGTCTTTTATAGGGGTAGTGATTAAGCGGGGAAAACAAAAGTGTGAACCAAAACTATAATGAGGAGAAGGCTTTAGCTGGCCCCTTTCCAACAATTTGATAAGCGTTTCCAACATTCCGTTGGCCACTCGAGCAGTAGTAATAAAATATTGTGAGAGAGGAAAGCTTTTCCTTTTGAGGCAAAGAAAGGAGAGGAAAAGTAGCGGACATGGCCGGCTGTTGGGAGAATCGCTTCACGGGAACATGGGGAAGAAGATGGCAACTGTGATTTCGTGTGAAGAAGAATCCGCGCCGGGTGGGGGTCGAGTCAGGTCGGACGGCACCCCGCGCGCGCCCACCGATTCCCGCGTCCCTCCCTTTGAGCCCGCCCGCTGCTTCCCTAGTCCCCGGTAGTACTGCCTTTTCAGCGAGCGCCTCGCCGTCGGTCGACCCGGCACGGCGCCCACCGGACTGGTGCTGCAATCGCTTCCGTCGGCGTCTACAAGATCCAGGTTCCAGCGGATCCTAACCAATTAATTAGTAGTGCTATTTTGGTGGCGAATAAATTAGTGCTCTTAGATTCCCGTAACAACCGCTTGGACCAGGTTTCTGGTTTCGCCTTCCCCTGATTATTTTCTAATCCGATTTGTCATGGATCCACCGTGGGTCGCGACATGTCACCTGCAAAGTACGCCGGCTTGCTCTTAAAAACGATGTAACACGCGACCACCATCTACGCCCGTTTCTTTTTGCGGAGGGACGAGGCCGGCTTTGAACTGTATAAATATCGCGAAACTTTAGAATAATCCTAATGTTTCCTACAACCACTTGAAATGTAGACGGCGGTAACTGCCGAACGTTCAGCCGCAGTGGTGGCGATTTTGAATATTTTAATGACAATTTTAGAATATAAGAGATGACAACTTTCGTTAATACTTTCTTTATTCCAAATTAAATGACTTTTATTTGTCCTCATGTGTATTAGACATATACACAAATGAAAGTGATCTAATTTGGAACAAAGGAAGTACATAGCAATTTTCGTTAAAACATGGCAATTTCACTAATACATGGCAAATTTTACTGATAATTGCCATCCGTGAATGCCTAAACTTGCCATCTAAAAACGTCAGGCCGGAAGTGCCTCCGCCCCTGCGTTTGGCATTTATCATTATTCTAAAAAGAACAGTTGAAACTTTAGTATAAAGATTCTAAAACTTGGAGTACATATGATTTTTAAATACGTTTCGAACAAACTAGAATTATATGGAACTTTTTATGCCTCTACCTTAGACTAGAAGTTTCCACACTTGCTCCAACCACTACTTTACACTATTTTCAGAATAAAACTTAATTACCATTTTTTGATATTTATTCATCTACGTCTATATGATTATTTAAATTATCTATCCCGACATGCAAGCTATCTACATCATCCATTCTCTTAATCAACCAATTATTCATTTCATCTCCACTATATGATCATTTAAGTTGTCATTCATTCTCTTAGCCAATTAAACTCCACATTAACCATCTTTTAATCATTTTAATGTTTATACTAATACGTTGAAGTATTATTACCATCGATACCATCCTGTAGGAGGCTACCAAACTATTTTTACATATCGTGGGTTCATCTTGGGAAGGCTAAGGTTGATGATTGTTAATGTGTTCAGTGCGATAGATCGTCCTGGCGTAAACACATGAATATAGCACAATCCATTGGTGGAGGCGGCTCCAACGATGAAGGTGGCGCAGCAAAGCATGCAAAATGCCTCTAATAATATTAATAAGGCAAACTGTAACAAACAACATGATACCAGGTGCAAACTGCAATCTACTCTTATGATATTCTCACTTCTGTGCCCATACTAGCACAGCTGAGAATGGAAATATCCATCCATCGGCTCAAACACGAGTTTGTTGAAATATTCAAAAGAATTGTACTGCTAGCAACTGCAAGCTGCCCCTTCAGAGTTCATAATATACAGTACAAGATGCTGAGACTGATATAGGATACATAAACTCGTGGTACCACCAAGGGGAATGCAGATTGCAGAAGATACCGCTCATTCCACAGCATGCTCAAAACCTCCCTGGTCTCCTGATTTACAACAGTACAAGATCTGCTCATATATACACACCCCAAGTTTCCGTCCAGCGCTACCGTCGACACGATTGGCCGTATACCTTTACACAACAGGAACAAATTATGAAATCAAGGGAACTCTCTCATACGGTCCAATACCAATAGGGATGAACCAAGCAAATAACCTTTTGAGACAATGATACAGCGCTGCAGAATGTGATGCAACAACAAGAAGGCAGAACTGCAGATAACCAGCTGACAATTTCCTCTGTTTCTCTTTATCATACTTGCATGTTTTCCTATCAATGTCACTGTAACCCATCAGCAGAGCTGCTGATATCGAGGGTGTCTGAATGAACCGCTGGCGTAGAGCATCTGGTACACCGGCTTGATCCTCGCGATGAAAACGAGGCAAATCAGGGTTCCGCAGCAACACACCATGGCACAGACGTAGAAGGTGAGCCTGAAACAGTCAGGCCCAAAGCAGTTTGAAGGGTCCAGCACGCCCGGGTTCTGCCTTTCCGCCTCCTTGTCGTAGACATAACCGGCAAGGAGGGCTGAGAAGAAGAACGCGCCGATCGGGTTCACCATGAGCATGAAGTTGTACATCAACCCAAAGTCCTTCAGTCCGAAAAGCTCTGAAACGGTCGGTATCATGACGGCGAACTGGACCCCGTAACATATCCCCAGCAGCGTTGTCGACACATATATCAAGCTATGTAGACCAGTTGCGAAAAGGAGGAAGGTTACCACCATGATTATTTGTGTGCACATCATCCAGAAAGGACGAGGAAGCATCCTTGTTCTGCAGCATATCGAGTCAAGTGTTACTCAACGGTTTTCAGAAGTAGCATCTCCAATCATTTCATGATGTTTCAACAGAAAAAAAAATCAAATAAGTGTGGACAAATGTGTGTTCAAATAGATGCAAAACATAAAAGATAATGAGATCTACAGCTAGTATGTCTGAATGGCTATCTATAGTTAGCAGAAATTGTGATTTAACATGGAGTAATATAAGTAGTAGAGTATATAATGTTAGTTGCTGCTTAATGCTTGTGAACTTTTATAGACACAAGACCTTACATCTGTGCCCTGCATCCATTGGACAGATAACCCAACTCATCAAGTGTAATCCTTGTGATGCATTCTTATATAGAAACTAAAGTTGCTGGAAACTAGTAAAAAAAAGAGCATACCTTACAAAATATTCAGAGATAGATCCACCAAGGATACGGCCAACAAAGTTGCAGAAGCCGAAAAGGCACAACAAAACAGTTGTGTCATTAGCACCAACAGAGGTCCCAATCTGAGCTAGGTTGTTCAGAGCAGTGACACCAGTGCCAACGCCACAAAAGTATACAATGAACAGCAGCCAGAAATCCGCCTTAACTAAGGCTTCACCAAATGTGAAATCATCCCCTCTTCTTGGCCCTTTTCTCTTCTTCAAATTCACTGCTCCCTCACCCTCAGCCAGCAGAACATCCACATCGGTCTCATCGGAATCATTGGTGCCTGTAACAAACGTTGCTGAAGTGCCACGAAGAAGTGGTTCCGCATTCTCTTGATCCGCACCGGACAAACTATCCGTTGAATAAGACGGAACAATGGTGCTGGCCTTCTCCCCCTTTGGTTTGCTTGGATAAAGTGTCATTTTGATTGGTATGGCAAGTGGAGAAAGGAGCAGGAGTATCATTATGCCAAACAAAAGGTAGGTGATAGCCGGACTCAGCTTCAATGTATCACCGAGTATTGTAGCTACCATGAGATATACCCCGAGAACAACGCTAGAGACTTGTGTGAACACGAAGTGGCTGTGTTCTGTTGCATTGTCCTCATCCAGTGATGGGGTGCAAGGCCTCACAAAATACATCACCACAACACATGCTACCGGGATCCCCAAAGCAAGCAACAGCAAAAGATTTGTGGGCGAATTATTAAGCATTCCATTGAACGTCTCTGTGTAGACAGCAGCACTAACTGCAACATAACCTTTGATGAGACCAGCAACGGTTCCTCGACTGAGAGGAAAGTTCCTCATGTTGGTCACAAGCGCTGCAGTTCCCAACCATGCACTGCTGTTTGTGCCGACACAAAGAGCTATACACAACTGCAATAGCAAAGAGGAAACGTTCATGGTATATAAGATATCTGAAATTTCGGATGGAAGATGTATACGGATTATTCATGAAGCTACCGCATTACTCAAAAGAGAACTTATATCAGGAGTAAACTTGATGGTGTAGAAAATTTGCCACATGGAAAATAATTTTATCAACAGGTCAGGCATTAAGCATTCGCACACTCCCTGCTCATGAATGTTATTTTTGGTACAGTTTATTTGTCGGTGATGCATCAATCAGGTTTGAGGCCCCACGGGTGTGTATGGATCGGCTGCAAGCCCATCATGGCTCAGTAAAATGTGTGGCGAATCTGGTTCCTTCTCCTCTATCATGAAGTAACTCCATGGGGGGAGTTTTTCACAATAAACCAAATAGCATACAGTACAGAGAGAAACAACCTTAAATGTAGTAGGAGAAATCAGCAATCACTGTTAAGCAAAGTGTGGAGTGTCTGTCTCTGTAGTCTATTATACTATCAAAATTTGTTCAAGGTGGTCATGCACATATGCATGTCCTTTTAATTCTTGTTTGAGAAATCACCCTCCTTTATGACAAGATCATCAGATATGTGCTGACATTCGTTATGTTGGTGACAAGGAAAGTAGCAATAGCCATTGCATTTTCCATGCTAGGAATGCTTATTCTTTTGCCGGCACAATAATCTCTTTTGAAGAGTAAATGCAAGCATTCTGGTAAACCTACAGTAGTAAAGTGATATGCAGATGATCTTATAAAACTATATATAAAGTCAACTTGACCTTTTCATGAGAAAAGAAGTCATTTTCACCCAATTTCTCTACAAACTGGCATTGAAAAAGATACCTGGCATATCCAATCTCACCAAAATCAGTTGGGAAGATCTGCTTCCACTTGGGGTCAAAACACGGCAGTGTGAGCTGGCGGATTGAACAAAACTTAAAACCCAGATTTATTATGCGGTCCAACACCGGAACCAATTCTGGCCTACTTGCAGAAATGATTGGCCGGATAAACAATGCGTTTTGCTTAGAGAATGGGCCAACCAAATCACGACAAGTTCAACAGAATGCCCCAATTAAAAACAAGCATGTATACCACATTTAGCTTCACGCCAGATTGAAAGGAAAATGTCCAGTACTACCGGCCGGTGTTAACGTCAATCATACAATCCTAACACAATGATTCACTTACTTGAAAGAAAATTATGTAGCATAACACATAAGCTATCTTGATGATTGTCTGAATTCCACCGGACAATCAACACACGGACACGCGTAGCATGCTCAACGAATCACCACCAAAATGGCAATCATGGCCATTCGGAAAGAATAATGGCAATCATGCACATAGAGAATGAAATAGCAGCAGTGGATTCTGAATAATTGTGTGCTTAGATTAGATTGAAGGCCCAATTATCTCGCCGTACACCACTAAAATCAATGGAAAAACAAGTCGAAGATGCAAGGGGATGGGATAATGGCGGATGTGTGGATGCAGAGAAGCGAGTGGGGAAATAGGGAGGCGAGCGTACCACCCAGTAGGGCATGGCGACGGTCTTGGTGACGGCGAGCCAGACGGTGCCGAAGCCGAAGAAGGCGCAGGCGGAGCCGATGAGGAGGATGAGCCAGGGCGGGAGGCGGTTGGCGAGGACCCCGGGGACGAGCCCGACGTTCTCGCCGACGTCGTTGGCGACGCCGAGCATGGTGAGGGCCTTCTGGTTGTAGCCCAGAGCCTCCTTGACGGCGTGCGAGTAGAGCGGGAAGACGTAGGCGCTGCCGGCCGCCACCTGCACCCACACCGCCGCGGCCAGCCCGACCCACGGCGGCCGGCTGCCCGCCTTCACCTTCCCCAGCCCTCCGCCGCCGCCCGCCATCTTCCTCCCTCGATCCCCTTGGTGTCGCGCTCGCCGAGCAGTGACGGGAGCTTACTAGGAAGAGAAGCTCCTAGTACGCTGCTGGCTATCGGCTGGGGTGTGTGATTGATGTGGGTGGTCGGGCACTCGGGGTGTAGACCAGGCGTGGTGTGTGGGGCGTGCTTTTGGCTGAGTGAGGCAGAGGAAGCTCGCTCTTTGGCGCTACTCTAGTGCTATGGTGTCGTGTGGTAGTGCCAGTTAAATAGTCTCGTCCTGCTTCGACTTTTTCCTTGTCTCTCGCCTCGCCTCCTGGAACCAAGGAAAAAATAATAAGTTTTTTTCTTGAGTTGGGAAGATATCATAAGTTTACCACCTAATAACTTATACTCCCTCCGATCCATATTAATGGACTTAAATTTGTCTAGATACACATGCATTTAGTTTAAATACTTAACTAGATACATATGAATTTAGACGAAGTTGAGTCCATTAATATGGATCGGAGGTAATATATCTAATCATTCAAAAAAATATAACTTATATAAAATTTTGGCTGCCAGTTGGCTATGAACAGCCCGGCCCAAAAAAAATTGAGCTGGGTCGGGTCGGGCTTGGCATTCGGGTAGGGCCTGGGCCTCATTTTTCAGTCTACAAGGTAGCTCATGTTGGGCCCATGCATCTTTTTCCATGATATTAGATCGAACTTTAGGCCAGGCTTGCACGTGTAGGTACCGAAAGGCGATGTCCAGGTCGTGCTTTGAGTTTTGAGCTGGTGTTTGAGTCAGGGTCTGGCTTGAAAAGGGATGGTTTAGGGGCTTTGGACCTAGCTCATTCTTGGAGTTTGAAGGTTAGGCTTTTGTAGCTTGCCTCCAAAAACCAGGACCGCCCGACCAATGCTCAAGTTTATGTCACACAGATACATTCACCTCAAATGGTCACATGTCACTGGGATATGCATTGGATGATAACTGTGCATTTCATATCCTCGCAAGTTCTATCTCCACGCCTCGTCTCCTATATCTTTCTCAAAAAGGGCTGGCTAGGGTTTCACGTAAGTGTAGCCGCCTTTCGATGCCAGCGAGGTGGGGGAACCCCAGTTTGGTGTTGGTTGTATTTTAGTCGCCCTAATTCAGATTAGGGTTTGATCTAGGTGTCTCGTCGATGGTGGTGAGGATATGATGTCATCGACGTTGAATAAGATATTTTCGTCTTATTATTATTCCGATGATGTTGATACAAGTTCATTTTGGGCCAGATTTTAGGTCTCATTTTTTCGTGTTTCGTCTAGGTGGTCTTGGATGCGTTGTTCGACTGATATGGTTCATGTTTTGATCTTATGATTTCTTCTTTGTTCATGATGCAGCTTCAGCATTGCCAAAGAGGATGGAAAGCCGTTTGAAGTGATGTCCATTGCTCTCCATTTTTCCCTTTGAGACGGTGAGCCGCGGTGCTTACCCTCCCTTTCTTTCTCTTTGCCTTTCACCTGGACTAAGAACACCGACAGATGATTTTTTGGTCTAATAAACTATGTTTATGTGTTTCTATAGATGGTTAGAACGTTCTAACACTAAATAGCAGAGGGTAGATTTCCCTTGGGGAAGGAAGATGTAGGGGATCAAGTGTGGGTTGTGTTATGCTACTTCCAAAATGTGCTCTTTTGTAAACTTGGGAGGAATGGATCAAAACACAAGGGTGGTTTAGCCGAGCAGGGGATTTTGATTTTGGGTTTTCCTTTTTGTTTCTTCTAAGGCAAGGATACACCAAACACGCCTATTTTAGCCATCTTTTATCGTCCTAAGGGCATCTCCAACATCTATTTTTTAAAAGGACACAATATTTATCCATGAACTTGTTTGCACGCATCCATGTATAGTGATACAGACGTTGTCCATCCAACGGTTTCCCAAAACGCCTGCATGTTGTAAAAAAATAGAACAAAATCATTCAAAGTTTGATATAATTTACATAAGTAAGATGATATTTCATCCTTCAACTAAAACTAAAAGAAACTAAACAAATTTGTAGCGGATGATGGCCTTGTATGTCTGGCCTGGCTGCCCGACGGTACTTTTCTCGTCGTTTGTGTATTTATCATCATCGGAGTGGTCCTCTCAGCGACAAAAAGTTATGGAGGTGCGACAACCCTACTCGGTCACTGCTTGGCACTCATGGAGGAGTCGCTCAGATTCCTGATGTGTCATGCGCAGGTCCGCCTTGACCAACATCGACCATGCTCGATGATAGGGCATATTTCCCCTTAGTTGGTTTTAATGATTGATGATAATACGTTTGCGGATTAATCGTGTGCGATGAGAATTTCAGATAATTATATTCATGGTACAAGACGGCTATTTTCTCCTCGGTGTATGGAGCGTGAAGACGAAGTTTTCCTTACGATTTTTTTTGGTGAATTGAGTCGTAGGAAACCGTACTATTAAGAGGGGATCCGTTGTGGAATGGTGGGTGGAATCATCACACATACACACTCTGTAAGAGAAAAGTTTTTCCCCGTGTGTTTTTGATATTGTTGGACAAGAAAGTAGAGGAACTAACTATGTTTTCTAGTGTAAACAGTTGAATAGGTTCCTGAAGGACAAGCTAGGTGATAAAGCTTCAGGGAAGGTTTTCAAGTTATCGAAGCATTACCCCTTGAGCGAAGCTTAATCACGGAGGATGACCCCCAAAAATGAAGGTGTCCTGAAGCTCAACTCATTGAAGGAAATGAAGAAGACGGCGCAATACTTAGATGTTTTTGTGTAGTTCTTTTTCTGATTCTTTGAGTCATAGGACAAACCGTACTATCAAGAGGGGTCTATAGTTTGTGGACACCGAAGTTATTGAGAAAATGCTCAGATCAAATCTAAACCAAGTGAGAAGCCAGAGTGAAGAAATCTCATGTGCACTAAGTTAAGTTTCGGTAGCAAAGACTTCGTTCTTTGTCTTACGAAGCAGAACTAAGTCCGTGAGTCAGCTTTACTTGTTCCGCAAGTAAAGTTGCACAGTAATGACAAATCCGATCGTTGTGGACACGTGTCAAGCTGTCACTTCGGGTCAAATTGGTCATTTCGCACCTCGGGATCGCCAACTATAAATACGCCGCCCCCTCCTCCATTTGCATGTGGCTGCTCTAAGAACATTCCTGAGAGAGACTGAAGAGAGCACCCCAAGAACGCCACCGAAGCAAAACCCAAAGCCCAGATTACTGAAGCCTAAGTCCCATTGATCTGAGTAGATTCGAGATGAATTAGGTGAAAGCTTACTAGCCTTTTTTATCTTGGAGAACTGCAATTCTCCTAGACCGTTAGAGTGTCGACTTCAGAGAGCGAAGAGTAATTGTCGCCTCGAAGATCAAGTTTGTCAAAGGTTTCGGAGATTCCCTTGATAATCTACCCCGAGTCAAAACTGACCAAGCTCAAGGAGATTGGTGTAGTGGAGCAACGGACGGAGAGAGATTTGCTCCAGGTGTTCAATCACCAGTCCCTCCAACCAGACGTAGCGCTTTGCAGAGCATGAACTAGTCGAACAAACATCCCCGAGTCACAGTTCGTTTTACTTCAAGCATTTACCTTCCACATTGCATTTGCTTCCCAGTTATGCTTCAATGTGTTTTGATTCACTGCATTTAGTTTCGCTTCCAGTTTTACTTCCCTGTCACTTGTTTCTTCTTCCCTTTTTGGCTTTACTTATGCTTCACTTCAAAGTTTCAATCGAAAATTTGAAGTGATCATTCACCCCCTCCCCCTCTGATCACATACTTGGACTTTCAATTGGTATCAGAGAAGGTCACTCCCTACACTCTGTGTGTTTTGGATTAACCTCCTGGAGTTTTTTCAAGTATGTCTTTCGCATCTATTCGCTCCGGAGAACCTATTCCTGTTTTCAATGGGAAGGACTACCCTTACTGGAAGGACAAAATGAAGAGAAATATCATGGCTATCAATTCAGCTGCCTGGAAAGTTGTCTTGAAAGGAGTCACAATCAAGGATGAGAATGCCATCACTCCTGCTGAAGCAAAATTGATTGATCTTGATTCTGAAGTCTGGGTATTCATCACCAACCATTTGACTCCAGAGAAGTATCATGAAGTGAAGAATATCCCATCTGCCAAAGGTGTCTAGGACTATCTTGAAAAGATTGGAGAAGGAGTATCCACTCAGAAAGATGCTAGAATTGACACTCTCCGAAGCAAATTCTATCGATTCAAGATAAATGAGGGCGAGAAAGTCAACTCCCTTTACAGCAGACTCACTTCTCTTGCAAATGAGCTGATTTCCCTCGGCGCTGATGACATCACCCCTCACTCAGTTGTAAGAACTTTGCTTCGCTCATTGGATGATTCTTTTGATCACATTGTGCTGATGATCAAGGAAAGAACTGATTTCAGAAATCTTGTTGCCGCTGATATTCTTGAGAGACTCAATACGTTTGAAATGGAAGAAGATGAAAAACATGACATAAATGGTTCTCGAAGAAGATCACATGCTCTAAAAGCAAAAGCTTCACATCACTCTTCACCTGAAGTTAGTTCTGCTTCCGGTGTCGAATCTGATGATCCTGCAAGTATTGGGAAGGATTTGGCATTGATCATGAGACGCTTCAACCGCTTACAAAGAAAAGGTTTTTCTTCACCGAAGAAGAATTATTCATCAAGGAACTCAAGTACATTCTTCACCAACAACAACAGTGAAGATGAAACTCCTGCATATTGCTTCATGGCCAAAGAAAATGTATCTTCATCCAAAGTTACCTATGATACTTCTGATTGTTCTTCATATGACAGTGATTCTATGATAAGCTACACTAAACTTGCTAAAATTGCTTCAATACAACAAGATGAACTTGATTCGCTAAGCAAAACCATTAAGAAATCGGAAACTCTGTTGATCAATGAGATAGAGAAAAGTCAAACTTTAACTAATGAGCATGCTGCTCTGAAGGAGAAGTTTGAAGAATTATCCTCTCGGCATGATCTTCTTTCAGTTGATTATGAGAAGCTTAGCTATGAATTTCTTCAGAGGAAAATGGCTCTCGAAAAACTGAAAGAGGCTCATCAAGAGTTGGAAAATGTCAATATTTCTCTCATGGCTCAACAAGGTTATGAAGCAAATCATAAAACTGATTCACCTTGCTTAACTTGTCTGGAACGAAGCAAAACTCATTCCAAAGGCAAAGCTCCTATTATTATTGATGATACTAATGCCTCAGATGAGGAAAACTCTACTCTTACCGAGGAACTCCTCAGATTGAAGGATTTGTTTGAAACAGGTTTGTTGATACGTCCAAAACGTATCTATAATTTCTGCTTGCTCCATGACTCAATTGTGTGATATTTCTATGATATTGATGAACTTCCATACACTCTTGATCATATTTGTACTAACCTATTAACTCAGTGCACCCCAGTGTCAGTTCCTGTTTTCTGCTGTTTTTCTATTTCAGGTTTCCCCCATATTAAAAGTGCTCCAAAAATTCGGGAAAATTCCAATAAAAAATCAGCGCAGAAGAAGCTTCGGGAATCACCGAGGGGGGGGGGGCAGAGGGGACCCACCAGGGCCCCAGGCGCCCTCCCGGCGCGCCCTAGGGTAGGGCCGCGCCAGGGGGGCGCCTGGACCCCTGGTGGCCCCCTGGCTGCCCCCCTTCGCCTATTTATTCCTCGTGACGTGAAACCCCCGTGACGGGAACCCTTTTTCGCGATCTCTCCTCTGTTCCGCCGCCGCCGCGCTTCCAAGATCGGGAGCACCAGAAGACCTCTTCCCGGCACCCTGCCAGAGGGAGGAACCACCTCTGGGAGCTTCTCCACCACCATGGATGCTTCCCGGATGAACCGTGAGTAGTCCACCTTGGACCATGGATCTATGATCAGTAGCTATGTGATGTTCTCCTCCCCTCTTTGTTCTTCATGGATTAGACCTCGTGAGCTGCCCTACATGATCGAGGCACATATGTAATATTTCTGTTGTTGCTATGCTGAGTTTGTTGGGATCCGATGGATTATGAGATTATGTTCAGATTGTGTTTGAGTAATATATTTGATTCTCCTCTTTTATATTTATGTTCTAGAGTAATTCTTGCATGTTCTCCGTTGCTGTTTATTGCTTTGGCCAAGTAGTAGGTAGTGACTCCAAGAGGGAGCGTTATGCATGATTGTGGGTTCATGCCCCCCGATGACTAGCTTGAGTGACAGAAACATGAGTATAGACTATGCGCTGTTGGCACAAGGGGGAAAACAACGGTGCTTGTACTTGCGGGTGCAAGGATTGGTTACTTTACGCAAAGTTCTTTAATGCAGTTGTCCGTTGCTTTGAGTTTACACTTTGGGTGGGATTCGCAACTTAATACCAGTGAGATGTTCTGGATAGATATCGCAAGGTGGATGATTAGTAGGTAGATGCAGATGGATTTCGGTCTACTTGTCTTGGCGTACCGCCCATGCTTTTGAGCCTCTTCCTTTCTTTATAGCATAATTAGCATTGGTTTGCGCACATAATCCTGTCAATTGCCCAGCTGTAATTTGTTTACCTCGCATGGCTATTTTATCGTCTTTTGGGAGAGAGACATCACTAGTAAACATCATAGGACCCCGGTCCATATTTCCAATACTGTTTACACCCACTATCAATTTACTGCTTTATTTACTTTTCCGTTGCTATCACTATCATTATTATCCCGTGCGTTTTATCCTTTGTAAACAACAAGGCCGGAGGAATTGACAAATCCTCTGTACTCGTTGGGAAGCAAAGTTATTTGCTGTGTGTGCAGGTCCAGGAGAAGCAAGTGATTATCTTCAAATGGCGCATCACTTGCAGAACCACCTACTTATCGTTGTTGGAGTCCTATTGGTTCGACACTCAACCTTAGCATCTTCGCTAAGGGAAATTTCCTATGTCTACATCTCAACCTTCCACTTTGGGTAACCAACGAGGGGGCGTTAAATCGACCATCAAAAGCAATTTCTGGCGCCGTTGCCGGGGACTCCACTCTTCAAGATAGGGGAGTTGCACACTATCTTTTATCTTTGCTTCTTAGTCTTGTTAGTTTACCTTTCAGTTTTTGCTTTAGTGTCCTTTATCAAAAATCAAAAAAATAGTTATCTTGCTTTTAGTTATTCTTTCTGTTTAGTCAAGCATGTTAGGATTTGGTGCCTTGAGGGAATCGGAGGTCTTAGATTTCCAGCAAAGGAATGGAGAGAATATGAAGAAAGCTTGGGACAAAATTTCGGATGCACATAGGAGAATTATGCCTTGGATACCTATAAAAATTGTGCTTAGAATTTTTTACCATGGTCTTTTTAGATGGTGCAAACACTCTCTTGATATTATAGCCGAAGGGGATTTCTTAGCTTGTGATGAAGCTAGAGCTCTTGAAATTATACATGGTCTATCTAGTTACTTTGTTTATGATCATAGTTTTGATACTGTTATAGATAGACTTGCTACTATTGAAAAGATACTGGATGCTCTAGACTTGAGAAAAGTAAAGAAACCCCAGCCAAATAAGAAAGATGTTTATGAGATAGATGGTGACTGGGAACCCTTTGTTAGAATTAGCATCTCTAACAAGGACTTCCTTGCCTTCTGTGACACTGGATCCATGGTTTCTACTATGCCAAAAGTTGTTTATGATTCTTTAAAATTTAACATGGACAAATTGTCATCCTATTTTGAACATGCTAATGGAGATATTTCTGAGATCCAGGGAAGGATAAAAGATGTACCAGTGACATTCCTTAAAGGTATTGCAATGGTTGATTTCTTCGTCATGAAGCCAAACCAAGGAAACATAGTGCTTGGGAGGGATTTCCTCCGGGCCGTAAAAGGCTTCATTGATATAGGTAAGGGACAAATACGCCTACGCGGGAAGGCAAAAGGTATTTACCCCTTTCCTAAAAGAAACAAGGATGAACTTATTGAGGAACCATTTGAATCGATTTACAACTCCGATTATTATGATGATCTTTGATTCCTTCTTTTTGCATTAAGCCTAACTAATGGCTTTAAAGAAGCGCTTTCGGGAGGCACCCGCAACGAATTTAGGATTTCCCTTTTGTTTTTCTTCTGTTTTAGTGATCTTGATGATTGTTACTACTGTAGCAACATCATTGTATCTTTACTTTTCAAGCTTTGTGCCATTTATAGCCTCATATGATAAGGGAAGTGAAAGTTGTGACATGCTGTCCAGAAAACAGATTATGTCCTCGTGACTAG
The DNA here is from genome assembly GCA_950022295.1 of Bromus sterilis. Lineage (NCBI taxonomy): Eukaryota > Viridiplantae > Streptophyta > Magnoliopsida > Poales > Poaceae > Bromus > Bromus sterilis. Next base: position 45,100,330 of record OX465596.1, read on the forward strand.
AAAAATCACAGAAAACCCCCATTTCATATTTTTGAGCTGAATTTTTTTACACAGCGTGCTCTATACAATTATAGAACTTTCGTATGTTCTGAGTTATTTGATTTGAGTTGCAGAAGTATCTGTAAAAAATTCTTTACTACCTGCTGGTCTGTTTTTCACAGATTCTGTCCTGTTTTGCCTTTCCTTCATTTTGCAAACCTTAAGCTTTCCTTTTCTTTGCAATTTTTTTTTGAAATCTTGAGAAACAGTAGCTCTTCAAGAATATTTTTATTTCCAATAGAGAAAAATATATTTTATTATGGGTACTAACCTCGCTAATCAGATTATGATGAGTTATGTATGAAGGGAGTTTTCAAGTGTGCGAGGGAAGATGATGAAAGAAGATTCAGGAGTGTCAAGCGCTCAAGCTTGGGTATGCCCCCATGCATCCCCAATAAATATTCAAGGAGACTCAAGCATCTAAGCTTGGGGATGCCCCCGTGCATCCCCTTCTTCATCAACAATTATCAGTTCGTCTCTCGTTTCACTATATTTTTATCACTTCATGCGTTATGTGCTATACTTGGAGCGTCTCGCTCTTAAGTTTTATTTTTTAGTTTTATTTAGATTTTCTTGCTGTTCATAACAAGTTAGAACCCAGCTTTCTTTGTGTGGGAGAGAAACACGCTCCACTTCCAAAATCTAGACCGCAACATAGGATTTTTCATGCTTATCTTTGTTGTGTTTGTTCTTTATCTTTTTCATAGCTACTGCCATGTTTTGCTCTTAGTTTTCATGCTTATATTTTCAAAGAGCTTTTGTTTAGTTTGTTTCTGGAACTCTCTTGAGTTTTCATGTTTATCTTGTTTAGAGAGTTTGCCTGTTGCAATGAGTTTTGTGTCTTGACTTGAAGTAGGTAATTGAGGTTGCTATTCAGTTGTAGTAGTAATTTGCAATAGTTTTGAGGTATTGTTTTGAGTAATGTTTGGACTTTTGGTGTCAAGAGCTTTAGCCTATTAGTGATAGATGTCGTATTTTGGGCAATCCGCGTTTATTTTCAAAACTTACAAAATTAGTTGAGAACTTTAGCTACTAGATGGATCACTACTCTTTTGAGGGGTCGAATATTAGAGTACACTCACGTACCATGAGTCGAGGATGCGCAAGGATAACCAAACCCCCATACACTCCTCCTCGGGGTACTTGTCTCTTTGTGAAACCTCGTAATTAGATTGAGAGTTACCGATAATAAGTGCATGAGTTCTTCGGACTAATGTGAGTATTCGAAAGTTGACACTTCCACCTTCCCATATTTTTCTAGCCTCTCTTGTGCCGTGCATTGCTTTCTTCTCACTCCGAGAGTTGGCGTCCACCTTCACCGGTACATCCAAACATTTGGCATGATACACTCTGTCATCATAAACCTCCTTATATCCTTCCTCAAAACAGCCACCATACCTACCTATCAAGGCATTCCCATAGCCTTTCCGAGATACATTGCCATGCAACATCCATCTTCTCATGACTTGATCTTCATGTTATACATGCTACTTGCTTGATCGATGAGCCGCATGCTAGTTGGGCCTTGCCCTAATAATTGCTACATGACGCGCTAGTATCATTGCATATCCTGCTACACTGGCAGAGGCATACATTTGCATACATCATGATAGTTACATCTTCTTTATGATTTGAGTACTTTTGTAAAGTGTGAAAGATCTTCTATACTTTTTGTAATATATAAAGTGTTGCCCCTAAAGCGAGGAAAAGATCCCAAAGTGGACAAATTAAAAGATCCCAAAGATGACAAATTAAAAGATCCCAAAGAGGACAAATGAGAGAAATGGAAAGAGCCATTGAGGCCACCAAAAAAACAAAAAAAATAGAAAAACGAGCAAAAGAAATAAAAAGAGAGAAGGGGCCGGGCACATTACTATTCCTTTTGAGAGATCCACACTTGTACTCCCTCTTATATCTTGTACTACATAGAGATTATCATTCATGCATATAACTATGTGGGGAACTTCACATTATAGAACTTGGCTTGTATATTCCAATGATGAGCCTCCTCAAATGAGCTCTAGGTCTTCTTGAGCAAGCAAGTTGGATGCACCCCCACTAGTTCCATTGGAGAGCTTACCTTATCTCATATGTGCATCCGTTGCATGGCAATCCCTACTCCTCACATCATATCTATCATTTGGCTTTCTCTCACCTATGATTGTCCTCATTGATGTGAGCCTTTCACACCTTTTTGTCTTCCTCCTCCACCATATTCTCTCTTTGCCATCCTAAGTGTCAACTTTCTTGCTTACGCTCATCCATTGCATGAGTGCTCAAAATGTCGAAAAGGAGTGGATCATTTTGACTTGTACCTGGCTACTGGTCTGGGGATGAGTCAAGATAAGATTCCAAAGAAGACCAAGTGTCAAACTTTAGTAGATTGAGTTCTCAACACAAAAATACTTTTTCTCGTATATCCCTATCCCCTTTCTTGCACGCAAACACCATTTGGATACATTCGAGTCACGGACAGCGAGAGCTCTTGCACCTTTATGTTCTTATGTTGCTTGTTTCAATGCTAAATATAGATTCTTTCCTGTTATGACTTGAATTGAATTACATGCCTTGATTGCTTTACTTAAAAGTTCTTATATGGTTGTTAGCATGTCACCACATAAATTATGCTTTTATCATTTACCTACTCGAGGACGAGGAGGAATTAAGGTTGGGGATGTTGATACGTCCAAAACGTATCTATAATTTCTGCTTGCTCCATGCCTCTTTTGTGTGATATTTCTATGATATTGATGAACTTCCATACACTTTTGATCATATTTGGAAAAAACTATTAACTCAGTGCACCCCAGTGCCAGTTCCTGTTTTCTGCTGTTTTTCTATTTCATGTTTCCCCCATATTAAAAGTGCTCCAAAAATTCGGGAAAAATCCAATTAAAATTAGCGCAGAAGAAGCTTCGGGAATCACTGAGGTGGGGGGGCAGAGGGGACCCACCAGGGCCCTAGGCACCCTCCCGGCGCGCCCTAGGGTGGGGCCGCGCCAGGGGGCCACCTGGACCCCTGGTGCCCCCCTGGCTGCCCCCCTTCACCTATTTATTCCTCGTGACGTGAAACCCCCGTGACGGGAACCCTTTTTCGCGATCTCTACTCTGTTCCGCTGCCGCGCTTCCAATATCAGGAGCACCAGAAGACCTCTTCCCAGCACCCTGCCGGAGGGAGGAACCACCTCTGGGAGCTTCTCCGCCGCCATGGATGCTTCCCGGATGAACCGTGAGTAGTCCACCTTGGACCATGGGTCTATGATCAGTAGCTATGTGATGTTCTCCTCCCCTCTTTGTTCTTCATGGATTAGACCTCGTGAGCTGCCCTACATGATCGAGGCACATATGTAATATTTCTGCTGTCGCTATGCTGAGTTTGCTGGGATCCGATGGAGTATGATATTATGTTCAGATTGTGTTTGAGTAATATATTTGATTCTCCTCTTTTATATTTATGTTCTAGAGTAATTCTTGCATGTTCTCCGTTGCTGTTTATTGCTTTGGCCAAGTAGTAGGTAGTGACTCCAAGAGGGAGCGTTATGCATGATTGTGGGTTCATGCCCCCCGATGACTAGCTTGAGTGACAGAAACATGAGTCTAGGGGATGTGTTGTTGCCACAAGGGGAAAACAACGGTGCTTGTACTTGCGGGTGCAAGGATTATTTACTTTACGCAAAGTTCTTTAATGCAGTTGTCCGTTACTTTGAGTTTACACTTTGGGTGGGATTCACAACTTAATACCAGCGAGATGTTCTGGATAGATATCTCAAGGTGGATGATTAGTAGGTAGATGCAGATGGATTTCGGTCTACTTGTCTTGGCGTACCGCCCATGCTTTTGAGCATCTTCCTTTCTTTATAGCATAATTAGCATTGGTTTGCGCACATAATCCTGTCAATTGCCCAGCTATAATTTGTTTACCTCGCATGGCTATTTAATCATCTTTTGGGAGAGAGACATCACTAGTGAACATCATAGGACCCCGGTCCATATTTCCAATACTGTTTACACCCACTATCAATATACTGCTTTATTTACTTTTCCGTTGCTATCACTATCATTATTATCCCGTGCGTTTTATCCTTTGTAAACAACAAGGCCGGAGGAATTGACAACTCCTCTGTACTCGTTGGGAAGCAAAGTTATTTGTTGTGTGTGCAGGCCCAGGAGAAGCAAGTGATTATCTTCAAACGACGCATCACTTAACGAACCACCTACTTATCATTGTTGGAGTCCTATTGGTTCGACACGCAACCTTAGCATCTTCGCTAAGGGAAATTGCCGCTGTCTACATCTCAACCTTCCACTTTGGGTAACCAACGAGGGGGCGTTAAATCGTACCATCATTTGTTCAAAAGTGTACTGGGGCACCAACACCTTTTTGATATCCTGAAGAAGGAACTACTTCACATGAATCCTAGGAACGAAGGTGTTGGCTTTGAAAGGAAGCTAAACCCTGATGGCACTTACTGGGAACCTGAGCAGTACCCAAAAACTGTATGGGTCCTAGCAAAGGATAAGCCTATAGATATTGCTAATCTTTCAGGTTATAACTGCAAAATTGATAAGGCCATTGTTGATGAATCACTTGATTCTGACTACAAGCTTATCAAGAACCAGGAAGGAAAGGTTTCGGCCGAATACATTGGTGCCCCTCCAAAGAATGGTTTCTACAAGAGACAAATTTGGGTGCGCAAGTCACTGGTTGAGAAATTGCCTGCTAACTATTATATGCAGGGAAAGTCTTCGGTACCACCAAAACACTTCTATTCTCTGGAAGAGAGAAATGATTCATTGGTGCCTGAATCAAATGTTCCTCAAAAGGAATACTATCGCACTGGTCGTTATACTTACCGTCACCGTGATAATAATGATAAGATTGCATATGCTCATTCATATCCCAACCCTTCGCAGAGGACTTACATTTATGGTGTACTTGATGGTCCCCCTAGGAAATATAATCCTGTTTGATTTGATATTGCTTCAACAAGTGCTTCCACCCCTTCTCAGTCACCTGCTCATTTGTGGGTGGTTAAGAAGAACTAATTCTTCTGCAGGGCTATGTCTCCGGTGGATCCGAATGGGTCATGGACAGTGGTTGCACAAATCATATGACCGGAGACAAGGAGTTATTCACCGAAGAAAAACTATCTCAATCTTCTCATAAGTACATTACCTTCGGTGATAACAACAAGGGTAAAGTTTTAGATTTGGGTAAGGTTGCCATATCGAAGGATAAGCACATTGACAAGGTTATGCTAGTTCAATCTCTCGGTTATAATCTTATGTCTATTTCTAAGTTATGCGATATGGGTATGCTTGTTCTATTTTCTGCTTCACGCTGTGTTGTCTTTTCACAGGATGACTATACGTTTGTCTTCAAGGGTTACCTAAAAGGAGATTTATATATTGTTGATTTTTCTTCGGACCCTGCTGTATCCACATGCCTAATGGCAAAAGCTTCATCTGGTTGGTTATGGCATCGAAGACTTGTTCATTCAGGGATGAGAAATCTTCAAAATCTAGTGAAGAAGAAGCATGTTATTGGTCTTAACGAAGTAAAATTCGATAAGGATCGTCTCTGTAGTGCTTGTGAAGCTGGTAAAATTACGAAGAAACATCATTCAGCGAAGACTATCATGACTACTACTCGTCCTCTTGAATTGCTTCACATGGATCTTTTCAGTCCTCAAAATTATGCAAGTCTGGGAGGAAACAAATATGGTATCGTCATTGTTGATGATTTTTCTCGTTATACTTGGGGTTTTCTTTCTGGATGACAAGAGCAAAGTTGTTGAAATCTTCAAGTCATTCGCTAAGAGAGCTCAAACAGAATATGAATTATCTCTGAAGCATATCCGAAGTGATAATGGAAATGAATTAAAAAATACTCATATTGAAGAATTTCTTGATGATCATGGCTTTACGCATGAATTCTCTGTTGCTTATACACCTCAACAGAATTGTGTAGTTGAAAGGAAGAATAAAACTCTTATTGAAATGGCCAGAACTATGCTTGCTGAATACAAGACTCCCATCAGGTTCTGGGCCGAAGCAATTAACACTGCATGTCATATCATCAACAAGGTTTACCTTCAAAAATTGCTGAAGAAGACTTCACATGAGCTTATCACTGGTAACAAGCCAAATGTTTCGTATATTAGGGTATTTGGTGCTCCTTGCTTTATTAGAGATATGAATCATAGCTCCAAATTTGCACCTAAGGCACATGAAGGTTTTATACTAGGTTATGACTCAAATTCTCACACTTAAAGAGTGTATAACTCCCACTTTGGGAAGGTTATGGAAACTGTAAATGTGAGGTTTGATGAAACTAATGGCTCTCAAAAAGAGCATTTACCTCATGATCTAGATGAACCTCCTCTTGATGAAGTGATCAGGTCAATGGCTATTGGAGAAATTCGCCCTGTTGAAGTAGTTGCTCGTCAAGATAATCAAGATGATGATGATCCAATGTTCCCACACATAGCCCGGGGCGCTGGAGATCAACATCCTGAAGCTAATGATGAACAGGACGAAGAGGAACCTGTGAACGAAGAAAATGCAGATCCTGAAGGAAATGCAGATCCGGAAGGAGATGCTGGTCCTGAAGGAAATGATCCTGAAGAAGAACAAGAGCCACAAGTCATTGAAAATGCACTGACTCGAGTGCAAAGAAGAGTTGATGTTGATTCGATCCTCGAAGAAATTCAACAACCAGGTCGTCCCACAACTCGTTCTCGTACTCGTTTGGCTAACTTCTGTGGAAATTTTTCATTTGTCTCCATGCCAGAACCATCAAAGTTTGATTAAGCCATGAAGGACCCAGATTGGTTAACTGCTATGCTCGAAGAACTTAACTAGTTCGAGCGAAACAAAGCCCGGTCCTTAGTCAAAAGGCCTGATCCAACGAAGCACAACATCATTGGTACAAAGTGGATTTTTTGCAACAAGCAAGATGAAGATGGTATTGTGGTAAGAAACAAAGCACGGCTGGTAGCACAAGGGTACACCCAAGTCGAAGGTATCGATTTCGGAGAAACTTATGCTCCAGTTGCTCGTCTCGAATCCATTCGTGTTATGCTTGCTTTTGCAAATTTCAATGGTATCCTACTTTATCAAATGGATGTGAAAAGTGCTTTTCTTAACGGAGAAATCGAAGAAGAAGTGTATGTTATGCAGCCTCTAGGTTTGGAAGACCCGAAGAATCCTGACATGGTGTACAGGTTGCACAAGGATCTTTATGGGCTGAAGCAAGCACCTCGTGCTTGGTACGACACACTGAAGGACTTCCTTCTGAAGAAAGGCTTCAAACCAGGAACAACCGACCCAACTCTTTTCAATCGATCTTATAATGGTGATTTGTTTGTTTGCCAAATATATGTAGATGATATCATTTTTGGCTGCACTAACACTGAAATCAGCGAAGAATTTGCCAAAATGATGTCGAAGAAATATGAGATTTCAATGATGGGTGAATTGAAGTTCTGCCTTGGACTTCAAATCCGTCAACAGAATAATGGCACCTTTATTTATCAAGAAAAATATCTCAAGGATTGCCTGAAGAAGTTTGGTCTCACTGATTGCAAAACAATTAAGACTCCAATGCCTACCAATGGCTTCCTTGATGCAGATGAAAAGGGCAAAGCCTTCGACCAGAAGAAATATCGATCTATGATTTGTTCTCTTTTATATTTATATGCATCTAGACCTGACATTATGCTTTCAATATGTATTTGTGCTCGCTTTCAGGCAAATCCCAAGGAATCACATCATACTGTTGTAAAGCGAATTCTTCGGTATCTTGCTCACACACCAACGTTGGGCTTGTGGTATCCCAAGGGTGCTCAGTTTGATCTTATTGGCTATTCTGATTCAGACTGGGCTGGTGATCGTGTGGACAGGAAATCAACTTCAGGGACTTGTCATTTCCTCGGAAGATCACTTGTGTGTTGGGCTACCAAGAAGAAAAACTGTGTATCAATATCTACTGCTGAAGCCGAATACATTGCTGCTGGGTCATGCTGTACTCAGATTCTTTGGCTGAAGCAGACGCTGAAGGATTATGGTTTTCATGTGAAGAAAATTCCCCTGCTATGTGATAATGAGAGTGCAATCAAAATTGCTCACAATCCAGTGCAGCACTCTCGCACGAAGCATATTGATATTCGCCATCATTTTCTTTGTGATCATGTTCAGCGTGAGGATATTGTGATTAGTCATGTCAGAACTGAAGATCAACTGGCTGATATTTTCACGAAACCATTTGATGAGAAAAGGTTCTGCGCGTTAAGGTGTTGTGACGCCCCCAAAATCAATCCGTGTACAGTAATCATACACACAAGGTACACGGCTGAGATTAGGGTGGCACGGTGAGAATATCACAACACAACACTAAACACAAATGGATAAACCAATATGTTACAATAAAGGGGGGGGGTCGCTCGGACCCGAATACATAAGTTATACAAACCATAATATCTGAGTACAGACATAGTTAGTCAAGTTTTGCCTTAAGAAGGCTAGCACAAATAACATCAGAGATACAGATCGAAAAGGCAAGGCCTCCTGCCTGGGAGCCTCCGAAACTACTCCTGGTCCTGGTCAGCGGGGGTCTCGACGTAGTAGTATCCGCCTCCGGGGTACTCCTGCTCCTGGGCTCCAACGTCGACTGCAGCGGCCGATCAGGCAAAACATAAAGGGGGAAATAAAGCAAAGGTGAGTATCTAGTATACCCGCGAGTCTTACGTCCGCTACTAAGCATTATGCATTGTATCAACGGAAAGAAGAGGCTGTATATATAGTGGAATGCAAGATAGAAATCAGAATAAGGGTAAGAAGCTAGGCCTATCGAAGACTAGCATCTTCTGACGATGTCTTGCAGCATGAGGATAGAAACATCCAACAGTTCATATAAAGCAATAAAATAACAATGAAGCAGAAGTTGCTGCAACAATGTATAATATAAGTTGTAATGATTAATAATAATAATGCCTCCGAGTTCCCCTCCTCGACTTCCCTGCGAGGAAGAAAACCCGGAACCATACAGTTTAATAGTAGTAGTTTCTAGTGGTAAGATCCAGCTTCAGCATAAAGCGTCCTGTTACCGTGGACACGGCTATTCGAATAGATTAAACTCCCTGCAGGGGTGCACTACTGTTCAGCCTGCACGCTCGGATCTCCAGGGTGGCGGGAACCTTGTTAGGGAACGCCCCACCGAGGCTATCCGACACGACGCAACCCATCCTAGGCTCAGAAGAGAGGCCATCCGCCGGACTATATCCTATGCGCCAAGGGGTCTAGATCCCTCACCCTTGCACGCTCCTGCACGGTGCGAGTCTGGCCGGTGAAGCAAAAGCAAATCCAAACACACCCGCTGCAGCAAAAAGACAAGACCACTTCCCGGCGATCAGGCCGCAGTACTGCTGACGTCTGAAGAGCTTTCGAACAAACTACGACGCAGGGGAGCCCATAACTCCTTATCCCACGTGAAGGTAGTGCGTACAAACCAACGGGTCTCTCAAGTCATCCGCCGAACCATTTAGCATTTTAATTAACCTGCGTGACAACCGTTATCGTTGCCTCGACTTAACCGACCCGCGGTCAACGACAGCAGTCAGGACCACCAGTACATCGGTGCCTGCCCTGTCGTCCCACCAAGTCACTGCGGTTACCAACAAGGTGAACCGTATCCTTACCTTGTCTCGCGTGTGCTCGTGGTAGAGCTCGACTTTCGTGGTTTGGTAACTCTCGCGAGATACGAGCAGGGGCCAAGCACGCCAGTAACGTCGGTCGTACCCTCCCTGTCGTTCCCGACGATATACCGCTCGCGGGCACCGTTGGGTCGCCCGACTTTCTTACCTTTAAGGACAACCGCTGTTCAGGACCCTATGGCGGCAAGAAAAGTCAGCCTCGAGTGGAGTACAAGGATTACTCCTGGATAGCTCACACTTGAGGTGACTAGGCATAACCCAGATAGGGGCCTTTGGCGGTGTCTGCTTTGTACCGTACCTGTGCAGTTGTCTATATTGTATCCGTGTTCACCCCCTGAGTGATCACGGCCCGCTATCTAGTCCTAGCTAACAATGCGCAGGGTTCACTGCTGAATAATTCATAAATATAATAAGCAGCATAGGATAAAGGAAAGGTACATCAAGGGGCGACAAAATCAGGCTATGCAATTGAATAGGATTGTAATCGTAGCAGCAGCAGTAACAATGCCTAGTGCAAGAAAGTACGGAAAGGTAGGCGATATCTGGGGAAGAGAATGGCTCTGCTTGCCTGGAAGCTCGCGGGTAGGGGCAGGGTCGTTGACGAAGTAGTCGTACCCGGCAGCAGTGTAGTCGGCGGTAGCAGCGGGGTCTACCGAAGATTAAGGGCGGGAGGAAACAGTAAATACACAGCAATAATATACAAACATATGCATGACATGATAGATGAAATGTTAACGGTGTTCTAACGCAGTGCAATGCACGTTGCTCGGAGTGGGAATTCATCCGGAGATGAACTACCGGCTCCGGGTGATTACCGGACAGGGTGTCCGGAGGGGGGAAGGATCAAGCCGGAGGTGTCGTGGACATCCGACAAAGACAAGGGGGTGTATCTGTGTTAGTTGAACCATTCCGAACAACTTTCGTGTTCGAAATAAATTCATCCGGCAGGTTTTTACCGGCACCGGGAATTATCGACAGACAGCCCGGAGGGGGGAATGTCGATGATCGGTGTGTTAGGGGGGGTTGGGTAGACATACAAGTGGCGTATCCGTATTCGTTATATTTTTCTGATCAACTTTCATGTATAAAGTTTTTGAATCTGAGCTACGGTTTATTTTCTATGATTTTCTAAAGTTTTAAGCACTTTAAATCATTTTCTAAATCATTTTTAAATTATTTTTATTTATTAACAGAAACATTATCCACAGCACAGTTGACTGGTCAAACCTAACCAGTGGGTCCCACTGGTCAGCCTCACATGCAAATAAAACATTTTAATTAAATCTAATTACAGTGGGGTCCCACGTGTCATAGACTAATAGCATTTTTATTTCTTTTAACTTAATTACCTACAGGTGGGACCCAGTTGTCATTCAGTTAGTGTATGTGGGGGGTTTCTTTTCTGTTAATTAGGGGGTTAGGGGGTGGTGGGCCCCCCTTGTCAGCGGGGTAACCCCACTGTTACTGGAGGGGAGGGGATTAAGGGGGGGGGGGGGTTAGCCTCAGGTGGCCACGGCGGCGACCTTGGCCAGAGCCCCGGCGGCGAGGCCACGGGGCGGTGTCCCCCGCCACCGTTTGGCCGGCCGCGGGCTGGAATCTAACGGGCTCGAGGCCGTGCGTCCACTAGCGCAATCGAAACGGGCGGGCGCGACCTAGAACACCGGCGACGTCAACCTGTGCGACGACTGGAGCACGGCTCTGACGGGGATGGCCACGACGAGCACCATTTCAAGCGCGAGGTGGAGGAAACCGAAGCTATGCTCACCGTGAATGACGAGGAAGGCTCGGGGAGGCGCGAGGAGGTCCGGGCCGGCCGGAATCGCGCGGCAAGCACGCCGGAGCCGATGACGAAGGCGACGTCGATTCGCAGCGCTTAGGGGCTCCGGGCATGAATTAACGGGGGGGGGGGGGGGGTTCGAAGCGGCGGAGTACGCCGGATCTCTTGGACGCGGAGGCGGGCTCTGGGGTGGTCAGTGGTCGCGAGCACCACGGCGGTGTGGCCACGGCTGCGCCCAGGTTCGCGCGGGAGGGGAGGGAAGAGCACGCGGGGAAAAAATGGAGTGGCGGCTAGGGTTTCCAGGGGTCAGGGGGACTTCTTATGTTCCCCAGGACGGCGTCGATGACCGACACGGCGGCCATGGCGTGGCTCAGCCGGGGGATGCCCTCCACGACCCCCCCCCATTAACAGGAGGAAGGAGGAGGGCGCCGGGTGGGCTGGGCCTGGGGATGAGCTGGTTTGGCCCAGGGGGAAGAGGGGGATGGGCCTCTTGCTCTTATTTCATTTTAATCCTTTTCTTCTTTTCTGTTCTTTTCTGTTTATATTTATTTTAGTTGCTTTAGCCTTTTTGTAAAATATGTAGTAGGTTCTATAATTAGTGTAACACCATACTGAGATACCACAAAAAGTTTGGTAGTTTTTCAAACTCATTTGATATTTTATTTTATTATAAAATGAGTAATTGGCCTGGAATTGCTACTGCTATTATTTATTTGGAATTTTCCATAGCTCAATAAATACCCAAACCCATATGGATTTGGTCCACTGAATATTTGTGATTTTATAAAAGTAGTTCCACAATTTTTGGAGAAAGTTTATATTCCACTTTGTTTTAACATTTCACCAAAGGAATTTTTAGATTTGAATTGATTTCAAAAGTTTATGGATTGGACTTTGTTTTCATCCATGATGATCAAGGCCCATGGTTCACATTGCTTGCAACAATATCAAAGGGTAATTTGAATTTGAACTGAACCATATTGATCAGACAAATTTTTTGAACAGTACTGAGGAACAGTAATGGTAATTACTGTTCACCTGACAGTGAGGGTGTTACAAATCTCCCCCACTACAAGAATTCTCGTCCCGAGAATTTAGGCGGTAGAGGGGAAGAGATCGGGGTATTCTTCGCGGAGACGATCTTCGCGTTCCCAAGTGGCTTCATCTTCAGAATGATTCGACCACTGAACTTTGACAAACTTGGTCGTCTTGTTGCGGGTTCTGCGTTCAGACTGATCAAGAATGCGGCTCGGATGTTCTTGATAAGTCAAGTCCTGTTGCAGCTCGATCATATCATGCTCCACTTCACGAATAGGGTCCTTGAAGCAGCGTCGGAGTTGCGACACGTGGAATACATCATGGACTTGAGAGAGGTTCGGCGGCAATTCCAATCGGTACGCTACTGGTCCACTCCGGGAAAGAATACGGAACGGGCCAATGTAGGGAGGAGCTAGCTTGCCTTTGATTCCGAAACGATGAGTGCCTCTCATCGGAGTGACACGGAGGTACGCGTATTCTCCAGGTTGATAGACCATTTCTTTGTGCTTGCGATCATAGTTGCTCTTCTGGCGGGACTGAGCAGCTTTCAAGTGTTCACGAATAACGCGAACCTGATCTTCAGCATGCTGTATGATGTCCGGACCAATGAGAGTTCGTTCCCCAGTTTCTGACCAATTCAGAGGGGTTCGACACTTACGTCCATAGAGAACTTCAAAGGGTGCCATCTTCAAACTAGCTTGATAGCTATTGTTGTACGAGAATTCAGCAAATGGAAGAGATTCCTCCCACTTCTTACGGAATGAGATGACACAAGCTCGAAGCATATCTTCAAGCACTTGGTTGACTCGTTCGACTTGGCCTTGCGACTGGGGGTGATAAGCGGTGCTAAAATTTAGGTGAGTGCCCATAGCTTCTTGGAAACTATCCCAGAACTTCGAGGTGAAAATGCTGCCTCGGTCGGAACTGATCTCCAACGGAATACCGTGGAGGGAAACAATTCTGGAAACATATAAGTCTGCTAACTGACTAGTAGAGATCGTCTCCTTGACAGGCAGAAAATGAGCAACCTTGGAGAATCGGTCGATGACGACAAAGATGGCATCATGACCCTTCTGAGATCGGGGAAATCCGGTGACGAAGTCCATTTCAATCTTGTCCCATTTCCATTCAGGAATAGAGAGTGGTTGCAGAGTACCAGCAGGTCTTTGATGTTCTGCTTTCACGCGACGGCAAACGCCACACTCATCAACATATCGAGCGATGTCTTGCTTCATGTTAGACCACCAGTACCGCTGACGAAGGTCTTGGTACATCTTGGTACTACCAGGGTGAATCGACAAAGGAGTATCTTGAGCTTCTTTCATGACGCGCGGGGTCAAGTTTAGATTGGGCTTACTCCGAGGGACCACTAAACGATTCTTGAAATACAACGTACCATCGTCAGCAACAGTGAAGCATGATGGCTTTCCTCTAGCGATATACTTCTTGATCTTCTCGACATCAGAGTGACATGTTTGTATCCACTTGATGGTGCTGTCGAGGTCTGGCTCAACAACAAGGTTATTCACATGTCCCTGCGGAACAATTTCAAGGTTCAGCTTGCGGAGCTCTTCATACAGAAGTGGCTGCTCTATCTGGACTTCAAGTTCAGAACAGTAGGCTTTGCGGCTTAAGGCATCGGCCACCACATTAGCTTTGCCAGGGGTGTAAGAAATTCCCATGTTGTAGTCGGCTATTGTCTCGAGCCATCTCTGCTGGCGGAGATTCAGGTCGGGCTGCGTAAACAGGTACTTCAGGCTTTGGTGGTCGGTGAAGATCTCGCAACGATTACCGACGAGGTAATGTCGCCACAGCTTCAATGCGTAAATTACCGCTGCCAATTCGAGATCATGAGTTGGATAGTTTTCTTCGTGAGCACGCAACTGAAAAGAGCCATAAGCAATCACTTTGCGCTCTTGCATTAGGACACAACCTAATCCTTGACGAGACGCATCGCAATAAATCACGAAGTCCTTCTGAGTATCAGGGGGAGCAAGCACTGGGGGAGAAGTGAGCTTGTCCTTGAGGGCTTGGAAACTTTCTTGACATTTATCAGTCCACTCAAACTTGACGCCTTTGTGAAGCAGATTAGTCAGAGGCTTGGCAATCTTGGAGAAATTCTCAACAAAACGGAGGCAATTGCTGGCGAGGCCGAGGAAACTTCTGACTTGCTTGACAGTCTTGGGGGGAGTCCAATCAAGAATAGCCTGGATACGTTCGGGGTTGACGGCAACGCCATCTTTGGAAATCACATGACCAAGGTAAGTTACTTCAGGAAGCCAGAACTCACACTTAGAATACTTAGCATAGAGTTTGTGTTCTCGAAGCTTTTCCAGTATAAGGCGAAGATGTTCAGCATGTTCTGCATCGGTCTTGGAGTAAATCAATATATCATCCAGATAAACCACGACGAACTTGTCGAGGTATTCCATGAATATATAGTTCATCAATCTGGAGAAGGTGGCTGGTGCATTCGTCAAGCCAAAGGACATGACAGTGTACTCGTATGAACCATAGCGAGTAATGAATGCAGTCTTCGGGATGTCCTCATCACGGACCCGGATCTGATGGTAACCCAACCTTAAGTCGAGTTTTGAAAACACCGTGGATCCAGCAAGTTGATCATAAAGATCATTGATCCGAGGGAGGGGGTACTTGTTCTGTATCGTGGCCTGGTTGATAGGTCGGTAATCTTGGACCAATCGGTTCGTGCCATCACTCTTCTTGACAAAGAGCGAATGTGCTCCCCAAGCAGAGGAACTAGGACGGATGAAGACTTTCTCGAGGGCCGTGTCGATCTCCTTCTTCAATTCAAGGAGGTGGTGAGGTGGCATCTTATATGGGCGCTTGGCAATAGGGACGGTGCCAGGCTTCAAATCGATGACGAATTCAACTTCCCTAATCGGGGGTATCCCCGGAAGTTCTTCTGGGAATACGTCTGTAAAATCACAAACGATTGGGACTTTCTCAATCCCTTCGAGAGGTGCGACATTCAAGGCATTCAGAGCATATATACGAGCTTCGGCATTCATCGACACAATGGCGGTATGACTCAAAATCGCGCCGGAAGGATGAAAAAGTTGGATGACCTTGGTGCCACAATAAAGTGCGGCATCGTGGGCTTTCAGCCAATCCATGCCAAGGATAAGGTCGATGGTCGAGGTTTTCATAATGTGTGGAGAAACCATGAACTCAAACCTTTCGATCTCGACAGTGAGGTTAGGTGCAACCATGTCGACACGACACTGGGTACCGGTAGTCCGAACTATTAAGGGGGTACACATCTTTTCGTGGGATATGCCATGCTTAGATGCAAATGCTCCAGACATGAATGAATGCGATGCTCCTGTATCGAATAAAACAGTAGCAGGTATTGAGTTAACGAGGAGAGTACCCATCACTGTAGCGGGCTGTGCCTGAGCTGCTTCAACATCAATGTTGTAAGCATGACCACGAGCATGAGGATTTGACCCAGTATTATAGTTGAGGGTCCGATTGTTGCCACGACCATTTCCGCGGCCAGTAGGGTGAACTACCAGTTGATTCTGTCGCTGAGGGCAGTCTCTGGAAATATGTCCTGGCTGACGGCACTTGAAACACATGCCATCTTGAGGACGGAGGGGTGCAGTCTCGGTCTTCGGCTGTCTCGGCGGGGGCGGAGGCAGACGGGGTGCAACGTACGACGGCCTTGCTGCAGGGGCAGTTGGACGAAACACACTGTGTGGAAGCCAAACGCGTTGCTTCTGTGTTGTGCTCGAAGATGAGCCAACATCACGGGGGCGCTTCGGCGAACCACCGAACTTAAGCTGAGCGGTCTCAAGAGTGATAGTCTGGTTCACCATGGTGGCGAAGTTGGGGAAGACGTGCAAAGCCAGTGCAAGCTGGAGATCTGGGTTGAGCCCATCACAGAACTTCTCTTGCCTACTTGCATCATTGGGGAGGTCACTTGCAGCATAGCGGGAGAGGCGGAGGAATTCCCTCTGGTATTCCTCGACAGTTTTGTTGCCCTGAACGAGGTTGCGGAACTCGGCCTTCATACGGTTCATAATCGCCTGGGGGACATAACGAGCACGGAAGGCAGACTTGAACTCATTCCAGGTGAAGACAGTCCCTTCAGCTAGCGAGCCCTTGTAAGTGTCCCACCACTGAGCAGTGGGGCCACGCAGGAAATAGGACGCGAAGTTGACATAATCAGCAGCGCTCACATTAGCGAACTCCAGCTGACGAGTGATGTCACGAAGCCAATCATCGGCATCCAGCGGCTGTTCAGGCTGGTGGAAGAGAGGGGGATTGAGACGCATGAAATCCCGCAGAGTAACCACAGGCGGTTGGTTCTGGTGCTGGTTCTGGTTCTGATTATGATTCTGGAGCTGATCTATGACTCCTTGCATGAACACCTGGTTCATCTGAAACTGCTGCATCATCGCGGCCATGTCGTCCGGCGGCGGAGGTGGATCGTTGGCACCACGACCACGACCACGACCACCACGACCAGCCATCCTGCTAGAATTTAACAGGGGTATTTCAGCGATGAGAATTTTAACGAGATGCCGGAAACGAGTAATAGGTAAAGCGACAACAAAGAGGAGGCGCGGATATATAGGAGTAGTCATATAAGACATACACATCCACACATAGAATCAATCGAAAATCGGACAGCGTAACGTCGTAGAAATTAAGGAAAAAGGACACACTAGGCGGCGCGCAGACCGCGGTAAGGATTACACGACGCGACATAGATTCCACTATGTCAATCACGCCGCAAGAAAACTGTTGGCCACAGGAGTTAATGCCAGAGGACGCGCGACCTGCCCAGAATGAGAATGGGATCCGCGGTCTGGGACCTGGGGTATGACTCCTGCGACACGACTCAATCAATGGGGGAAGCACCAAAAACGCCGGGTGGAATCAAGAGAACGTGATCCTAATGTCAGATTTTGTAAAACTTACCAGCAAGGATAAGAGAGCAGATTCCCAGAGCATAGGTAAGGAGAAAAGGATCCTAATACCATAGATATCACACGTAGTGACATCGATGTGGGCCCGTAAGCCAAATATTAAGTTAGCAAAATAGTTTTCAAAGTCTAGACTCAACTTCGACCAGGTAGTGGTGGGGTGGCTTCCTACAGGCAGTTGGCTCTGATACCAACTTGTGACGCCCCCAAAACCAATCTGTGTACAGTAATCATACACACAAGGTACACGGCTGAGATTAGGGTGCCACGGTGAGAATATCACAGAACAACACTAAACACAAAAGGATAAACCAATATGTTACAATAAAGGGGGGGGGGTCGCTCGGACCCGAATACATAAGTTATACAAACCATAATATCTGAGTACAGACATAGTTAGTCAAGTTTTGCCTTAAGAAGGCTAGCACAAATAACATCAGAGATACAGATCGAAAAGGCAAGGCCTCCTGCCTGGGAGCCTCCGAAACTACTCCTGGTCCTGGTCAGCGGGGGTCTCGACGTAGTAGTATCCGCCTCCGGGGTACTCCTTCTCCTGGGCTCCAACGTCGACTGCAGCGGCCGATCAGGAAAAACATAAAGGGGGAAATAAAGCAAAGGTGAGTATCTAGTATACCCGCGAGTCTTACGTCCGCTACTAAGCATTATGCATTGTATCAACGGAAAGAAGAGGCTGTATATATAGTGGACTGCAAGATAGAAATCAGAATAAGGGTAAGAAGCTAGGCCTATCGAAGACTAGCATCTTCTGACGATGTCTTGCAGCATGAGGAGAGAAACATCCAACAGTTCATATAAAGCAATAAAATAACAATGAAGCAGAAGTTGCTGCAACAATGTATAATATAAGTTGTAATGATTAATAATAATAATGCCTCCGAGTTCCCCTCCTCGACTTCCCTGCGAGGAAGAAAACCCGGAACCATACAGTTTAATAGTAGTAGTTTCTAGTGGTAAGATCCAGCTTCAGCATAAAGCGTCCTGTTACCGTGGACACGGCTATTCGAATAGATTAAACTCCCTGCAGGGGTGCACTACTGTTCAGCCTGCACGCTCGGATCTCCAGGGTGGCGGGAACCTTGTTAGGGAACGCCCCACCGAGGCTATCCGACACGACGCAACCCATCCTAGGCTCAGAAGAGAGGCCATCCGCCGGACTATATCCTATGCGCCAAGGGGTCTAGGTCCCTCACCCTTGCACGCTCCTGCACGGTGCGAGTCTGGCCGGTGAAGCAAAAGCAAATCCAAACACACCCGCTGCAGCAAAAAGACAAGACCACTTCCCGGCGATCAGGCCGCAGTACTGCTGACGTCTGAAGAGCTTTCGAACAAACTACGACGCAGGGGAGCCCATAACTCCTTATCCCACGTGAAGGTAGTGCGTACAAACCAACGGGTCTCTCAAGTCATCCGCCGAACCATTTAGCATTTTAATTAACCTGCGTGACAACCGTTATCGTTGCCTCGACTTAACCGACCCGCGGTCAACGACAGCAGTCAGGACCACCAGTACATCGGTGCCTGCCCTGTCGTCCCACCAAGTCACTGCGGTTACCAACAAGGTGAACCGTATCCTTACCTTGTCTCGCGTGTGCTCGTGGTAGAGCTCGACTTTCGTGGTTTGGTAACTCTCGCGAGATACGAGCAGGGGCCAAGCACGCCAGTAACGTCGGTCGTACCCTCCCTGTCGTTCCCGACGATATACCGCTCGCGGGCACCGTTGGGTCGCCCGACTTTGTTACCTTTAAGGACAACCGCTGTTCAGGACCCTATGGCGGCAAGAAAAGTCAGCCTCGAGTGGAGTACAAGGATTACTCCTGGATAGCTCACACTTGAGGTGACTAGGCATAACCCAGATAGGGGCCTTTGGCGGTGTCTGCTTTGTACCGTACCTGTGCAGTTGTCTATATTGTATCCGTGTTCACCCCCTGAGTGATCACGGCCCGCTATCTAGTCCTAGCTAACAATGCGCAGGGTTCACTGCTGAATAATGCATAAATATAATAAGCAGCATAGGATAAAGGAAAGGTACATCAAGGGGCGACAAAATCAAGCTATGCAATTGAATAGGATTGTAATCGTAGCAGCATCAGTAACAATGCCTAGTGCAAGAAAGTACGGAAAGGTAGGCGATATCTGGGGAAGAGAATGGCTCTGCTTGCCTGGAAGCTCGCGGGTAGGGGCAGGGTCGTCGACGAAGTAGTCGTACCCGGCAGCAGTGTAGTCGGCGGTAGCAGTGGGGGCTACCGAAGATTAAGGGGGGGAGGAAACAGTAAATACACAGCAATAATATACAAACATATGCATGCCATGATAGATGAAATGTTAACGGTGTTCTAACGCAGTGCAATGCACGTTGCTCGGAGTGGGAATTCATCCGGGGATGAACTACCGGCTCCGGGTGATTACCGGACAGGGTGTCCGGAGGGGGGAAGGATCAAGCCGGAGGTGTCGTGGACATCCGACAAAGACAAGGGGGTGTATCTGTGTTAGTTGAACCATTCCGAACAACTTTCGTGTTCGAAATAAATTCATCCGGCAGGTTTTTACCGGCACCGGGAATTATCGTCAGACAGCCCGGAGGGGGGGGGGAATGTCGATGATCGGTGTGTTAGGGGGGTGGGGTAGACATACAAGTGGCGTATCCGTATTCGTTATATTTTTCTGATCAACTTTCATGTATAAAGTTTTTGAATCTGAGCTACGGTTTATTTTCTATGATTTTCTAAAGTTTTAAGCACTTTAAATCATTTTCTAAAGTTTTAAGCACTTTAAATCATTTTCTAAATCATTTTTAAATTATTTTTATTTATTAACAGAAACATTATCCACAGCACAGTTGACTGGTCAAACCTGACCAGTGGGACCCACTGGTCAGCCTCACATGCAAATAAAACATTTTAATTAAATCTAATTATAGTGGGGTCCCACATGTCATAGACTAATAGCATTTTTATTTCTTTTAACTTAATTACCTACAGGTGGGACCCAGTTGTCATTCAGTTAGTGTGTGTGTGTGTGGGGGGGGGTTCTTTTCTGTTAATTAGGGGGTTAGGGGGTGGTGGGGCCCCCTTGTCAGCGGGGTAACCCCACTGTTAGTGAAGGGGAGGGGATTAAGGAGGGGGGGGGGGTTAGCCCCAGGTGGCCACGGCGGCGACCTTGGCCAGAGCCCCGGCGGCGAGGGCACGGGACGGTGTCCCCGGCCACCGTTTGGCCGGCCGCGGGCTGGAATCGAACGGGCTCGAGGCCGTGCGTCCACTGGCGCAAGCGAAACGGGCGGGCGCGACCTAGAACACTGGCGACGACGACCTGTGCGACGACTGGAGCACGGCTCTGACGGGGATGGCCACGACGAGCACCATTTCAAGCGCGAGGTGGAGGAAACCGAAGCTATGCTCACCGTGAATGACGAGGAAGGCTCGGGGAGGTGCGAGGAGGTCCGGGCCGGCCGGAATCGCGCGGCAAGCACGCCGGAGCCGATGACGAAGGCGACGGAGATTCGCAGCGCTTAGGGGCTCATGGCACGAATTAACGGGGGGGGGGGGGGGGGTTCGAAGCGGCGGAGTACGCCGGAGCTCTTGGACGCGGAGGCGGGCTCTGGGGTGGTCAGTGGTCGCGAGCACCACGGCGGTGTGGCCACGGCTGCGCCCGGGTTCGCGCGGGAGGGGAGGGAAGAGCACGCGGGAAAAGAATGGAGTGGCGGCTAGGGTTTCTAGGGGTCGGGGGGGGGGGGGGCAGGGGGACTTCTTATCCTCCCCAGGACGGTGTCGATGACCGACACGGCGGCCATGGCGTGGCTCAGCCGGGGGATGCCCTCCACGACCCCCCCATGAACAGGAGGAAGGAGGAGGGCGCCGGGTGGGCTGGGCCTGGGGATGGGCTGGTTTGGCCCAGGGGGAAGATGGGGATGGGCCTCTTGCTCTTATTTCATTTTAATCCTTTTCTTCTTTTCTGTTCTTTTCTGTTTATATTTATTTTAGTTGCTTTAGCCATTTTGTAAAATAGGTAGTAGGTTCTATAATTAGTGTAACACCATACTGAGATGCCACAAAAAGTTTGGTAGTTTTTCAAACTCATTTGATATTTATTTTATTATAAAATGAGTAATTGGCCTGGAATTGCTACTGCTATTATTTATTTGGAATTTTCCATAGCTCAATAAATACCCAAACCCATATGGATTTGGTCCACTGAATATTTGTGATTTTATAAAAGTAGTTCCACAATTTTTGGAGAAAGTTTATATTCCACTTTGTTTTAACATTTCACCAAAGGAATTTTTAGATTTGAATTGATTTCAAAAGTTTATGGATTGGACTTTGTTTTCATCCATGATGATCAAGGCCCATGGTTCACATTGCTTGCAACAATATCAAAGGGTAATTTGAATTTGAACTGAACCATATTGATCAGACACATTTTTTGAACAGTACTGAGGAACAGTAATGGTAATTACTGTTCACCTGACAGTGAGGGTGTTACAGGTGTGAGCTCAATATTTTGGACTCACGAAATGTACTGTAAGACCGAACTTTTACCTCCTTGTACATATTCATTCACTTTGTTGTTTGTTTTTGGTTTCGGTATTTATTTTTGCTTCAATTTCTATTTTTATTTTGCTTGGATTTAGTCCTTCATACTTATCACCTTTAGCTTCGCTTTTGGTTTTTCTTCGAGGTGATAAGTTTCGGACCCTACCCCCTCTGTTATTTTTCCGTCTTATTCTATCTGTCTAAAATGGTTGAGCACAACTCAAACGGAAAGTATTTTTCTTCAAACGTCATTGAGTTCCGAATCAAATGCTTCCAATTTTTATCGAAGTTTTACTCAAGACCAAGACATATTCTTCGGTCGTTGAGATCCCTTCAAATCCGGGTCGTTGAGATTCCCTCGCGAAACGCCACGAAATCCTCGCCGTAGAATCCGAAGAGACGATTTCTGGGAGCTGATACGTCCCAAACGTATCTATAATTTCTTCTTGCTCCATGCATGTTTTGTGTGACTTTTCCATGTTTTGCTTGAAATTTCATACACTTTTTGAACCTATTTGGACTAACCTACTAACTCAGTGCACCCAGCTGCCAGTTGCTGTTTTCTGCTGTTTTTGTATTTCAGGTTTTCCGGCCATTAAAAGTGCTCCAAAAAATCCGGAAAAATCAGATAAAAAATCAGCGACACGGAAGCTTCCGGAAACACCAAAGGAGGGAAGGGGGCCACCACAGGGACTCCAGAAGGGTCCCTAGCGCGGCCCCACCCTAGGGCGCGCCAGGGAGCCTCCTGGCTGCCCTATGGCCCCTCTCGGTGCCCCCCTTCACCTATATTTACCCCCCGTGACGGAAACCCCTAATATCGATCCCTCTTTCGCGATCCCGCCTCTGTTCCGCCGCCGCCGCCGTTTCATGATCGGGGCTGCCTGGAGAAGCTGCTCCGCCACCCTGCCGGGAGAAGCTACCCCCTCCGGGAGACCATCCATAGCCATGGACGCCTCCCGTATGTACCGTGTGTAGTCCCCCTTGGACCATGGGTCCGTGACCAGTAGCTATGTGATCTATCTCTCCCTCTTTTGTGCTTCCACTTTTGAGTCCTCGTGAGCTGCCTCACATGATCGAGGCATCTATGTAATTTCTGTTGTTGCTATGCTGAGTTTTTTGGGATCTGATGGATTATGAGACTATGTTCAGATTGTGATGAGTAATATATTTGGTTCTTCTCTTTTATATTTTGTTCTTTAGTAAATTCTTGCATGTTCTCCGTTGCGGTATTTTCTTTGGCCAAGTATTTTATTTGCAACTCCAAGATAGAACGTTATGCTCGATTGTGGGTTCAACCCCTTGATGTCTAGCTTGAGTGACAAAAACATGAGACTAGGGGATATGCTGTTGCCACCAGGGATAAAACAACGGTGCTTGTACTTGCGGGTGCAAGGATTGTTTACTTTACGCAACGTTCTTTTAATGCAGTTGTCTGTTGCTTTGAGTTTACACTTTGGGTGGGATTCGCAACTTAATACCAGCGAGATGTTTTGGATAGATATCTCAAGGTGGATGATTCGTAGTAGATGCAGATGGATTTCGGTCTACTTACCTTGGCATACTGCCCATTGCTTTTGAGCCCTTCCTTTCTTTGCAGCATAGTTAGCATTGCGGTGCCTTCATAATCCTGTCAATTGGCCAACTGTGATTTGTTTACCTCGCTAACACTTTTATTGTCTTTTGGGAGAGAGACATCACTAGTGAAAATCACGGGACCCCGGTCCATCTTCACATCATTGTTTGCACTACCAATTTACTTTCAGTATTTACTTTTCAGTTGCCACTATCATTATCTCTTGCATTAATCCTTTGTAAACAACAATGCCGGAGGAATTGACAACTCCTCTGAACTCGTTGGGAGCAAAGTTATTTGTATCTGTGTGCAGGTCCAGGTGAAGTTAGCAACCTAGGTTGTAAATGGCGCCATTGTTCACTTTACCACCTACTTGTATCTCCTGAGTCCTACTGGATCGATAACCTTGGTATCTTCACTGAGGGAAACTTGCTGCTGCACTGCATCTCACACCTTCCACTTGGGGTAACCAACGAGGGGCGAGAAGCCATCAAGCAAATTTCTGGCGCCGTTGCCGGGGACTCAAGTCTACAAGATGGAGGAGTTGCATACTATCTTTTACCTTTGCTTTTTAGTCTTGTTAGTTTACCTTTCAGTTTTTAGTTTTGTGTCCCTAATTAAGAATACCAAAAATACCTGCTGCTACTATGGGTTCCAATGAAAACACTAAGTTGTGTGACTTCACTAGTCACAACAACAGTGACTTTATCTGCACTCCTATTGCTCCACCTTCCACTTCAGCACCTTCTTATGAGATTAAACCTGCTCTGCTTAACCTTGTCATGAAAGATCAATTCTCAGGGGCAGGAGAAGATGCTGCCTTACACTTAAACAACTTTATCGAGCTCTGCGACATGGAGAAGTACAAGGAAGTGGATGGAGACATCGTCAAGCTGAAGCTTTTTTCCTTTCTCTTTGAGAGGAAGAGCCAAGGAGTGGCTACAATCTCTACGCAAGAACAGTATCGATTCTTTGAGTAAATGCAAAGATGCTTTTATAGGGAAGTACTACCCCCTGCTAAAATTATTCAATTACGGAGTAACATTATGAATTTTAGGCAGTTGGATAATGAACACGTTGCCCAGGCTTGGGAAAGTATGAAGACGCTTGTCAAGAACTGCCCCACACATGGATTGACTACCTGGATGGTTATCCAGACTTTTTATGCAGGCTTGAACTTCACCTCGCGGAACCTGTTAGATTCGGCCGTGGGAGGAACTTTTATGTCAACCACGCTTGGTGCTGCCACAAAGCTACTAGATGAGATGATGCTGAACTACTCTCAGTGGCACACCGAAAGATCTCCAACTGGTTAGAAGGTAAATTCCGTCGAGGAGATCTCCTCTTTAAATGAAAAGGTTGACCTTATCATGTCTCTACTTACCAAGCAACCCTCTATTGATCCTCAAGATGTTCCTTTAAATTCTTTGGTTGCTAAGGAGCAAGTAGATGTTAATTTTATCTCTAGAAACAACTTCAATAATAATGCTTATAGGAGTAACTTTGGTCGCAACAATCCTAGGCCTTTCCCATCCAACAACTATGGGAACAACACTTATCCTACTACCAGAAACTCCACTTCAGAACTAGAGAGTATGCTTAGAGACTTTATCACTACCCAAAAGGCCTTCAACAAGAATGTGGAAGAAAAACTAGCTAAATTAGATAATCTTTGTTTGAAGGTAGACAACTTAGCCCTAGATGTTGAGATGTTAAAAATTAGAACCTCTCCCCTTGAGGAAAGTAAGGTCACTCCTATTAATGCTATCCAGTTACAAATCAATGAAAATATTAGGATGATGGATAAACTTAAAGAGAGATGGGCTAGAGAAAAGGAGGAAGAAGAGAGAATTAAGAGCTTTCCCACCTACCACAGAGTAGCCACTATCCAAGTAGTTGAGGATGTCCAAACTGTTAGCACCCATCACACCCCTAGTCCCACTGGACCTATCAATGGTGATGCTACCACCTCAACCTTAGAAGATGAAAACTCTATGAACATAGAGGCTTTCAAACAAGTGATCTTAAATAATATCACTACTTCCTTGGTATATAGTAGTGATTTAGACTTTGACAACTGCACTTTACCAGAAGTTATTGGTTTCCTACACAAGATGTCTAGAGACCCCACACTAGCACACTCAATCTTGCCTTCACAGAGCATATCACCAATGCTCTAATCAAAGTTAGGGAGGATAAGCTTAGACTAGAAGCCTCCATACCTAGGAAGCTAGAAGATGGTTGGGATCCTATGATAAAAATTAAATTGAATAACTTCTCTTGTTATGCTCTTTGTGATGTTGGAGCAAGTACCTCTGTTATGACCAAAAGAATGTATGATATGCTTGAATTGAAACCATTTGATCCTTGTTCTTTTGGTGTTCGTCTTGTTGATTCTTCCGTAAAGAAACCTTTGGGGAAGATCGACGATGTTCTTATCATTGTCAATGACAATTATGTTCCCGTTGATTTCACTATTATGGACATTGAGTGTGAGCCTTCTTGTCCAATTATTTTGGGACGTCCTTTTCTTCGCACAGTTGGTGCTATCATTGACATGAAAGAGGGAATTATCAAATTCCAATTCCCTCTCAAAAGGGGGATGGAACATTTCCCTAGGAAAAAGATTAAGTTACCTTTTGAGTCCGTCACACGGGCTAGTTATTCTCTTGAAAAGACTTGAGCCTAGCTAATGGCTCTAAAGAAGCGCTTTCGGGAGGCAGCCCGCAACAAATTTAGGTTTTTCTTTTTTGCTTTTGTTTTATTCTTAGTGGTCTTGATGATTGTTACTGCTGTAGAAACATCATTGTATCTTTATTTTTCAAGCTTTGTGCCAAGTTTAGCCTCATACGGCAAGGGAAGTGAAAGTTGTGACATGCTGTCCAGAAAAAAGATTCTGTCCTCGTGACTAGAAAACTTACAGAAAAATCCCAGTTCATATTTTGAGCTCAAATTTTTACACAGCGTGCTCTATGAAATTACGAAACTTCCGCATGTTCTGAGTTTTTTATTTTGAGTTGCAGAAGTATCCCTAAAAAATTCGTTTCTATCTGCTATTCTGTTTTTCACAGATTCTTCCACGTTTTGTCTCTCCTTACTTTTGCAAACCTTAAGCTTGCTTTTTCTTTGCAAAAACTTTTTTTGCAATCTTGAGAAACAGTAGCTCTTCCTGGAAATCTTTATTTGTAGTAGAGGAAAAAATATTTTATTAGGGTACTAACCTCTCTAATCAGGCTACAATGAGTTATGTATGAAGGGAGTTTTCAAGTGTGCGATGGAAGATGATGAAAGAAGATTCGGGAGTGTCAAGCGCTCAAGCTTGGGGATGCCCCCATGCATCCCCAACAAATATTCAAGGAGAATCAAGCGTCTAAGCTTGGGGATGCCCCCATGCATCCCCTTCTCCATCAACAATCATCAGTTTGTCCCTCGTTGCACTATATTTTTATCACTTCATGCGTTATGTGCTTTTCTTGGAGCGTCTCGCTCTTAGGTTTTGTTTCGTTTTTAGTTTTGCTTAGCTTTGTTTGCTGTAGTAACAAGTTAGATCCCAGCTTACTTACTCTTTTGTGTGGGAGAGATACACGCTCCGCTTAAACTAGAACTCCTCATAGGATTTGCATGCTTATTCTTTTAGCCGTGAGTTGTTCTTTTTCTTTTCTTAGCTGCTGTTCTGTTTAGTTGTAGTGCTTTAGTTTTTCTAGAGATTTTCTTTTGTCTTAGGTTGAACTTTCTATAGGTTGCATGTTTTATCTTGTTAGAGAGTTTTCCTGTTGCACTGAGTTCTGTGTCTTGACTGAAAGTAGGGAGTTAAAGTTGATGTTCTCTTTGTAGTAGTAACTTGCAATAGTTTTGAGGTATTTATTGGAGTAATGTTTGAACTTATGGTGTCAAGAGCTCTTGCCTATTAGTGATAGATGTCGTATTTTGGGCAATCCGTGTGTTTTTCGGAAACCAAAAAACCCCTGTTGAGAACTCTAGCTACTAGATGGATCACTAACCTCTGGAGGGTTCGAATATTAGAGTACACTCACGTACCATGAGTCAAGGATGCGCAAGGATAACCAAACCCCCATACACTCCTCCTCGGGGTACCTGTCTCTTTGTGAACCTCCTGATTAGATTGAGAGTTACCGATAATAAGTGCATGAGTTCTTCGGACTAATGTGAGTATTCGAAAGTTGACACTTCCACCCACCTATACTTTTTCTAGCCTCTTCGGTACCGTGCATTTCCCTTTCTCACCTCGAGAGTTGGCGCATACTTCGCCGGTGCATCCAAACCCTTGGCACGATACGCTCTATCATCATAAGCCTCCTTATATCTTTCCTCAAAACAGCCACCATACCTAACTACAAGGCATTTCCATAGCCTTTCCGAGATACATTGCCGTGCAACATCCACCTTCTCATGACTTGATCTTCATGTCATACATGCTACTTGCTCGATCGATGAGCCACATGCTAGTTGGGCCTTGCCCTAATCATTGCTACATGACGTGCTAGTATCATTGCATATCCTGCTACACTGGCAGATGCATACATTTGCATACTTCATGATAGTTACATTTTCTTTATGTGAGTACCTTTGTAAAGTGTGAAAGATCTCCTATATTCTTGTAAAATATAGAGTATTGCCCCTAAAGTGAGGAAAAGATCCCAAAGAGGACAAAATCAAAAGATGCCAAAGAGGACAAATGCGAGTTAAATAGAAAGAGCCATTGAGGCCACCAAAAAATAAAAAAAATAAAAAAAGAGAAAAATAAAAAATAAAAAGAGAGAAGGGGGCATACTACTATTTCTTTTGAGAGATCCACACTAGTACTTCATCTTCTATCCCTTGTACTCCATAGAGATCATCATTATGCATACAGCTATGTGGGGACCCTTCACACTATAGAACTTGGCTTGTATATTCCAATGATGCGCCTCCTCAAACGAGCTCTAGGTCTTCTTGAGCAAGCGAGTTAGATGCACCCCCACTAGTTCCCTTGGAGAGCTTTTAGCTCACATGTGCATCCGTTGTATGGCAATCCCTACTCCTCACATCATATCTATCATATGGCTTTCTCTCGCCTATGATTGTCCTCATTGATGTGAGCCTTTCACACCTTTTTGTCTTCCTCCTCCACCTTCTTCTGTTTCGCCTTTTAGGTGTCAACTTTCTTGCTCACGCTCATCCATTGCATGAGTGCTCAAAATATCGAAAGGGAGTGGATCAGTTTAACTTGTACCTGACTAGTGGTCTGGAGACGAGTCCAGATAAGAATCCAAAGGAGACCAAGTGTGAAACTTTAGTAGATAGTTGTTCTCAACAACCTTTTTTTTCTTTCTTCCCAGTCCCTTGCTTGCACACAAACAACATTTGGAGACATTCGAGTCACGGACAGCAAGAGCTCTTGCACCTTTTGTTCTTTTGTTGCTTGTTTCAATGCTAATATAGACTCTTGCTTGTTAAGACTTGAATTGCATTGCATGCTTTGATTGCTTTAATTAAAAGTCCTCATTTGGTTGTGTGGCATGTCACCACAGAAATTATGCTTGTTATCATTTACCTACTCGAGGACGAGCAGGAATTAAGCTTGGGGATGTTGATACGTCCCAAACGTATCTATAATTTCTGCTTGCTCCATGCATGTTTTGTGTGACTTTGCCATGTTTTGCTTGAACTTTCATACACTTTTTGAACCTATTTGTACTAACCTACTAACTCAGTGCACCCAGCTGCCAGTTGTTGTTTTCTGCTGTTTTTGTATTTCAGGTTTTCCGGCCATTAAAAGTGCTCCAAAAAATCCGGAAAAATCAGAAAAAAAATCAGCGACATGGAAGCTCCGGAAACACCAAAGGAGGGAAGGGGGCCACCACAGGGACTCCAGAAGGGTCCCTGGCGCGGCCACACCCTAGGACGCGTCAGGGAGCCTCCTGGCTGCCCTGTGGCCCCTCTCGGTGCCCCCCTTCGCCTATATTTACCCCCCGTGACGGAAACCCCTAATATCGATCCCTCTTTCGCGATCTCGCCTCTGTTCCGCCGCCGCCGCCGTTTCAAGATCGGGGCTGCCTGGAGAAGCTGCTCCGGCACCTTGTCGGGAGAAGCTACCCCCTCCGGGAGACCATCCATAGCCATGGACACCTCCCGTATGTACCGTGAGCAGTCCCTCTTGGACCATGGTTCCGTGACCAGTAGCTATGTGATATATCTCTCCCTCTTTTGTGCTTCCACTTTCGAGTCCTCGTGAGCTGCCTCACATGATCGAGGCATCTATGTAATTTCTGTTGTTGCTATGCTGAGTTTGTTGGGATCTGATGGATTATGAGACTATGTTCAGATTGTGATGAGTAATATATTTGGTACTTCTCTTTTATATTTTGTTCTTTAGTAAATTCTTGCATGTTCTCCGTTGCGGTATTTTCTTTGGCCAAGTATTTTATTTGCAACTCCAAGAGAGAGCGTTATGCTCGATTGTGGGTTCAGCCCCTTGATGTCTAGCTTGAGTGACAGAAACATGAGACTAGGGGATGTGTTGTTGCCACCAGGGATAAAACAACGGTGCTTGTACTTGCGGGTGCAAGGATTGTTTACTTTACGCAAAGTTGTTTTAATGCAGTTGTCTGTTGCTTTGAGTTTACACTTTGGGTGGGATTCGCAACTTAATACCAGCGAGATGTTCTGGATAGATATCTCAAGGTGGATGATTCGTAGTAGATGCAGATGGATTTCGGTCTACTTACCTTGGCGTAGTGCCCATTGCTTTTGAGCCCTTCCTTTCTTTGCAGCATAGTTAGCATTGCGGTGCCTTCATAATCCTGTCAATTGCCCAACTGTGATTTGTTTACCTCGCTAGCACTTTTATCGTCTTTTGGGAGAGAGACATCACTAGTGAAAATCACGGGACCCCGGTCCATCTTCACATCATTGTTTGCACTACCAATTTACTTTCAGTATTTACTTTTCAGTTGCCACTATCATTATCTCTTGCGTTAATCCTTTGTAAACAGCAAGGCCGGAGGAATTGACAACTCCTCCGAACTCGTTGGGAGCAAAGTTATTTGTATCTGTGTGCAGGTCCAGGTGAAGTTAGCAACCTAGGTTGTAAACGGCGCCGTTGTTCACTTTACCACCTACTTGTATCTCCTGAGTCCTACTGGTTCGATAACCTTGGTATCTTCACTGAGGGAAACTTGCTGTTGCACTGCATCTCACACCTTCCACTTGGGGTAACCAATGAGAGGCGAGAAGCCATGAGGAGCCGTCCGATCTGATCTGACAACTCCTGTCAGACCAACCCTATATAAGGCATCCACCCCAACGAACCGATTCATCACTTCATCCCCAACCACTCCGGAACCCTAATTTCTCCCAAGCGCGCCGCCAAGCTCCTCCTCCCCGACGACGACTGCGCCGCTTTGCTGCCGGACAGCCGCCGCCGTGGACTTTACGCCGTTGACGAGCATCTCCTCTCCGCTCCTCGCCGCCATAGCTGCTCGACGACACCAAGTTAGGGTCCGTCGAGGCCACCGATCCAATCTTCTTTTCTGATCTTTCCCCTCTCGATTGTATCTATGTTCTTAGTAAGTTTTTCATTGGATTTCCTTAGGGTTTCTCGATCTGTTGGATCCTTGCTCCGTTGAGAATCTTGTTTTAGCAAGCAAAAGCTTCCCATCTCGATTCAGGTTTGTAGTTAGGGTTTGATGCCATCTGTTCTGTGTTAGGGCGTGCAGTTTACCATTGCTCAATTGATGTTGCTAAGTCTAGCTTAGAACAGGCCGGAAACATCCCCCATATTCAACTGAATCTCTTGTCAAAATCATTATTTTGGTCGAAACTTTTGCTGGTGCTCAGACCATACTTGTCTTTTTCCCTCGCTACCTTTTGCTCTTTCACAGGATGTCTGAGGATTTTGGCTTCGATGATGATTCGCCAGTACTTGATCACCTCAACGAAGCAGAACAAGTTGCCCCCAAGAGAAAAGGAGGCAGAACAAAGGAAACAAACAACGCCAGAGGCATTCCTGAATCAATTCGGATTGAACTTGGATATGATACTCCTCCTGAAGAAACCAAGGATCAGCGCAAGATTCGGTTGCAAAACATTCGCCACTACTGGGCCATCAGGTGGTACAAATACAAGAGCATCCCTGATTGGAAATGGGCAATGCAGTTTTCCTTCAATCCACCCTTCCTATACACTTCACACATGTGTGGAAGATACACTGAAGAAAATCTCCATCTGTACTATCTAGTTCCACCCAAATATCCTCACCCAACACCCTCAAGACCCCGGATGATTATCCTGAAGAGCAAAAGCGATTGAGACTCGCTGCCGAAAAGAAGAGACTCAAGGAAGCAAAGAAGGCAGCCAAGTTAGTTTCCGCTGAAGCTCATGGAGTTGGACCGAGCTCGAAGAAGAAGAGGAAGCTCAAGAAGAAATCTGCTTCACCCCCTCATGCTTCCACCGATGACGAAGAGCAAGCCAGACTGGAACGAGCTGCTCTGGAAGATTCTATTCTTGATGAGTCAAATGCTAAAGTTGATGACGAATCAGAATCTGAAGCAGATGATGAGTCAGAACCTGCCCCCCTAAGAAGAAAAGGATTCGGCTTCCTTTGAAGAAGAAGCCAGGAGAGAAACCGGCTGCAAAGGGGATAAAAATTCAAGACCCCACAGATAAGCCCGCAGCTCGCCCCACCATTGACTTGTCAAATTTGGTGGTTGCGAAGCCCTTGGCCTCCAAGCCACCGGCTGATTCCCTCAACACTGAAAGGCGATCCAAGATGAGGCACGATCCTGCAAAACATCAACAATCTTCTAAGGCAGCTGCACCAACGAAGCCTAAGCAGTCTGCGGCTCCAAATCCTTCAGGGAAGCGAAAGCTCCGTGAAGCTGAACTGCAACAGAAAGACCTCGAGGAGGCACTGAACCGCAGCGTGCTTGCTAGAGATCCTGCAGAGAAGCAGAAGGAAGAAAAAGTAGCTGCTAGAAAGCAAAGGGAGCTAGACTCCGCAAAATTTGCTGCTGAGAAGGCTGAGACGAAGTGAAAGCTCGCCGAAGCCGCGAAAAATGAAGAAAAAGCTGCTGCTGAAGCCAAACTGTTGGCAGAACACAAAGCTAAACGCAAGGCCTCACTAGAGGGCCTCAGAACGAAGAAGGTTGAGAAAGTAGCCAGGGCTTCCCAGAAGAAGGCAGTGGTCGATATGACTCCCTCTGCTGAAGCGATTCCATCGAAGCAGAGAGGTATTTCTATGCATGAAGCTCAAGCCGAAGCAGATCGCCATAGTGAACATCAATTCCCTGATCCTCGTAAAGACGAACTTGAAGGGAATATGCCCGAGAGACAATAATAAAGTGTTTATTATATTATTCCTTGTTTATGATAAACGTTTATTTCTCATGCTAGAATTGTATTAACAGGAAACGTTGATACATGTGTGTTTAATAAACAAACAATGGTTCCTAGTAAAGCCTCTCTTTTAACTAGCTCGTCGATTAACAGATGATCAAGGTTTCCTGATCATGAACATTGGATGTTGTTAATAACGGGATCATATCATTAGGAGAATGATGTGATGAATATATACCCAAACTAAGTATAACAATACGATCAAGTCATTTAGTTTATATTGTTATATCTTGCATTCGAAGTAATCTTGTTCCTTAGACCATGAGATCATGTCAATCACTAATACCGAAAGAATACTTTAATGACATCAAACGTCACACCGTAATAGGGTGACTATAAAGGTGGTGTTAGGTATTCGGAAAATATTAGTTGAGGCTCATGGATCAAGAATGGGATTTGTCCATCCAAAATGACGGAGAGATATACTCTGGGCCCTCTCGGTGATATCACATTGACACCGCTTGCAAGCACGTGACTAGGTCACAAGAATGTCATATCACAGAACGAGTAAAAGAGTACTTGTCGGAAACGAGATCGAACAAGGTATGGTTGATACCGATGATCGGATCTCGGACAAGTAAAATATCGCGAGACAAAGGGAATTAGTTACGACGTTGATGGTTCACACGATCACAAGATTCATCGTTGAATATATAGGAGTCATGACGGATCTCCAGATCCCGTTGTTGATTATTGATCGGAGAGGTGTCTCAATCATGTCTGTATTATTCGCGAACCGTAGGGTGACACACTTAAGGTTTGATGATGCATTTTGAGAGGATAAGGAATATTGAAGAATGTTTTGGACAACACCGAAATTGTTTCGAGTAAAATTGAAATAGTTCAAGGGGTTTTTGTCGGATGGTTGTTAATAGAATTAACAAATGATTCGAGGTGCAATGTGCAAATGTTTCTTAATAGGATTAACAAATATTAAATAAAGAAATAGAAATGTTTTATTTATTTATTAAAGAAAACCTTTGGATTTTCCAAGTGGACAATTAAGGGAGCATGAGTGGGTGTGAGTGTGGCTTCCACTCACATCAAGAGGGGAAGAGGTGGGGGCACCATGAGTTGGCCGCACCCCCCCCCTTGGGCTGCCCACTCCTCCCCTATAAAAGGAGGGTGAGGGCTTCCCCTCCCATATACTTGCCTCACCTCCCTTCCTCTCCACTCGCTGCTCCATACCATGGTCTTCCGCGTGGCGAAGCCCTGACCGTGGGATTCTTCACCGCATCACGTTGTTGTGCTGCTGGATTTCCGGGGATCCTCTACTTCCGCTGCCCCGCTGGATCGAGGGAACAGAGGTCGTCATCAAGCTGTACGTGTGACCGAGCACGGAGACGCTCAACGTACATCATCGCGATCTTGAGATCGGCAAGTGAACCACTACATCATCCACGAGATTTGATCTCGTAACGTTTTAAGTCTTCGAGGGTGAGTTCTTCTATGACATCCTACTCGTTGCTTACATCTCCTAGATTAGATCTTGGCTTGTTGGTTGTTTATGCGTAGGAATTTTTTTTGTTTTCCTTGCTACGAACCCTTCAGTGGTATCAGAGCCTCGTCTATGCGTAGATGGTTTGTACGAGTAGAACACATATGGATGTGGGCGTTGATGATCATGGTTTTGCCTCCTTTTGTATTTTGGATCCTAGTGGCATAGTGGGATGAAGCGGCCCGGACTAACCTTACATGTCCGCGTACATGAGACTTGTTCCACGACTGACATGCAACTTGTATTGCATAAGTGGCTGGCGGGTGTCTGTCTCTCTCACTATAGTTATGACCTAACCTACAACGGGTTGTTAAAAATATGTTTTATCAACGTTGTGGTTTATGTTCGTAGGTGTGAACGGTTCTATCTTCGTAAGCCCAAGCCACGTAAAATATGCAAAAATAAATTAGAGACGTCTAACTTGTTTTTGCAGGGCATGTGATGTGATATGGTTGATGTTACAAATTTGATGGATGAGATGATCCATTTTGTAAGTTATTGACATACCGGCAGGAGCCATATGGTTGTCTTATTATTTATGGCCTGCGTGCTGTATATCATATCCATGTGATATGTTGTAATTTGATGGACAATCAAGATGGAGGTGCCATGGACCTTGGTGCCACGCCGGTGGGATGATGAAGATCATACCATGATGCACAAGATGGAGATCAAGTGCAAGAAGGACCGTATCATATCACATTATCCATGCATGTGATGTTAATCCTTTTATGCATCTTATTTTGCTTAGACCGCGACGGTAGCATTATAAGATGATCCCTCTCAATTAATATCAAGATAATAATGTGTTCTTCCTTAGTATGCACCGTTCATAAAGTTCGTCGTTTCGAGACACCACGTGATGATCGGGTGTGATAGACTCTACGTTCGCATACAACGGGTGTTTTCAAGCCTAGCATGTACAGACATGGCCTTGAAACACACGCAATACAATGGTTCTACTTGGCGAGCCTAGCATGTACAGACATGGCCTCGGAACACGAACCGAAAGATAAAGCATAAGTCATATGGATGATATGATGAACCTGTTGATGTTCGCCTTTGCAGCTACATCATCTCACGTGATGATCGGTTTTGGTGTAGTGAATTTGGTTTGTGTAATCACCAAAACGACTAAGAGGGATGTTGTTTTTGAGTGGGAGTTCATGGGATAATTTTTTGAATTAACTTGAACTTAATTTATCATAAACTTAGTCTAAATAGTCTTTGCAAATATGTTGTAGATCATGGCTGCACCTACCTTCAATTTCAATATGTTCATGGAGAAAGAAAAGCTAGCGAACAATGGTAGCAACTTTACCAACTGGGCACTTAACTTGAGGATTCTCCTCACCGCTTGCAAGAAGCTCTATGTGCTTGATGCACCGCTAGGTGACCAGCCCGCTGATGATGCTTCTGATGAAGATAAAAATGTTTATCTGACTCAAAAAGAAGACCACAATATAGTTCATTGCGGCATCCTTTATGGATTAGAACAAGAGCTGCGAAAACGTTTCGAGAACATCACTGCTTATGCTACAATGGGAGAATTGAAAATGATTTTCGATACCCATGCTGCAGTTGAGAGTTATGATGCTTCAGAAAAGTTCTTTAGCTGCATGATGGAAGAGAACAGCTCCATCGGTGAGCACGTACTCAAAATGTCTGCGTACGCTGATAAGCTCATAGACTTGGGAATAACGATTCCCAATGAGCTAGGGATACATCATTGTCGAGGATCGGCCCCGGCAAGTCCCATGGTCAGGGACCCTGGGTTAGTTGGAGAAGACACAGGTTGGACAATAAGCTCGTCGGCAAACAGGAGGATAAACTTCCTGCTCGATATATTGATTGTGGAGAAGTTACAAGGGATGCCAGGGCAGATGCGCTCTAGGCTAGGGTTACAGGCAATGTATTATTCGATGGTCTATGTGTTGCCCCTCCTAGCCTTTATATAGTAGATCAGGTCTCGGGGAATCAATCTCCAATTACAGGTAATCTAACCCTAGCTTGTACGGCAAGTCCCTGCACCTTCCTTGTCAGTCGAGGACTCCCAATGTCGGTGCCATCTAGCGGGCCAAGGCGAGTCCGGCGGTAGCTCCGTGGGCCTTCAATGACACCGGGTAGGCCCATTAGTAGGAGTCGTGGGGTCACCCCCTCGTCAGTAGCCCCCGAGTGCCTGGGGGACTCGAAGAGTCGCGCAGGGACTCGAGTTCTTCTTCATGCGTCCGTGTCTTCGTATGCGCGGTGCACCCGCGGTCGCTGGCAGCACGGTGGCCATGACCAAACCTGTTTCGAGGGATGCTAAGCAGAAAGGGCCCAAGGAGTCGACGGATCGAGCCTTGGTGAATTGCGTTAGTGGCAAGTACCGCGATCGCCCAATCAAACCCATGTCCCTCGACATGAGCTTGGGATACTGGAGCATAGCAAAAGTCCGGCCGCTTCAGGTCTTACGGTGTTCATTTGCCGCCAGTTGGTTGCGTAGCCTAAGGCGCGTCCGCCCGGCTTTATACTTCATGCGCAGCGCATGGAAAGGTTGGGAGTGAAATCGCTCTTCGGCAAGTCCCAGCCCGGCGAACTTCGCAGCGGGGTCTTACCTACACGCTGGTCTTGCGTGGCATCTGGGCACAGTGTGTCGTGGTTCCAGGAATAGGTGTGTTTTTGAGGCGCGGAGCCTTTATAGCATTTCACCCACTTGAAACAAATCATCAAGTGAGCTGTTCACTCATCTCACTCGCGGAGCTTGTTTCGAGTGCTCAGGCGAGGAATCCTTCTGCGAGTAATTACTCGAAAGCTGTTTGAGTTTCTTTCAGAGGTGAGGGAGCACCCGAGACTCTCAAGAGTGCGAATGCTCACTGGAGCACCTTGTGGATCCATAGGTGAGGGAGCACCTGTAACTCTAGTGCGTGCGAGTGATCACTCGAGCACCTTGTTGATCTTCAGATGAGTGAGCACCTGGGGACTCTCGAGATGGGTTCCTCCCGATGGGAGTGAGATGTTTTTTCTTTGCTGGAAAAAGATCTGATAAAATCTCTAGGTGTTGGTAGCGTACCTGATACGCTTTACCTGTGACAAGACGTTGGCGTGGTCTTCTGCTGTTTTTCTGTCAGGATAACCACGTCGCTATGTGGTTATTGTCATAGATGCTTGGCAGTGAACCGTCTTTTCATTTTGACCGGTCATAATAATGAGCTCGGTAGCGTGCGAGTAGCGCCGGTTGAGTTCCCGAGGCGCGCGTTTCCAACGCGCGTGATTTGATGGTAGTATGAACAGCACGCCCCATGGGCGAGCATCTTTGGCCTCGGATTTTGAAGCGTCGGCGCAGTATTTATTTCTGGATTAAGTGCGGGTACCGCTTGGTCTTGCCGCGTCGGGGCTTCCTTGCACTATAAATTGGCTTCGTCCTGGTTTGCTTTCCTTCATCCGTCTCCTCTTCTACTTCCCTTTTACTAACTTTTCATGGCTCCAAAGCGAGGCTCCGGCCGTGGTCGTGTCCGTCATAGTAGAGGTGGACGTACTCCTCGTTCTGGACGCGGTGGTCGACATGGCACTCCGCTACCACCTTCTTCTTCTTCTGTAGAGGGCTTTTGGCGGCATGACTTTTTATTGCGTGTTCGTGGCCTTAGTGCCACTCGCGTTCTTCTTCCTCCTTCTTTTTCTGCCATTGTGGCCGATCTTGGTTTGGGTGGCTTGCTTCTGCATCTTCAGGGGAGCGATCGAGCTCCCTCCTATGTTGATTTGGAGTTTGACCGTTCCCGTTTGGTCTTTCTTGGCTCTGGTTGGAGTTCGTTTTCTCGCCGTTTGGGTCTGTGTGATGGCGATGTTCTTTGCTGTCGATTTGATGGTGATGGCACTGTTGCCGTCCGCGCTTTTGATCCGAGTGGCAACAGCATGGACCCGCGAGCTCAGGAGTCAAGCAGCGACGTTTCCACAAGGTCGGGGGGGGGGTCCTTCGCCTGTGTCTTCGACTGCTTCTTCCTCCAGGGACTCTTCTGGTGTTGGTGGTGAGTCGTCTTCAACTTCTTCCCCCTCTGGCTCTGAAGAAGACCTCGATGTCAAGCCACCGGTTAAACGAGCGCGGCAAGCGACCTTGTAGAACTGGAGGCAGCGGCGTCATCTTCGCCGGCAGCTTGGGCGGAGCTGGAGAAGAAGCTAGAGGAGCAGGAGAAGAAGCTGGTGGAGCATCGCCTTCAATGGCTCTGCAAATAAGTCGAGTTTCACCTTTTGTTATGTCATTGACATCATGAGCCTGCTGCTTCGACTCCTCCTTTGTCCGTGATGATTCCTTGGGTGATTCCCTCTTGTAACAGGAGCTGCCTTCTATCCAAATGTAACTGAGTCTTTGTGTCCAAGTTGTGTTTCAGGATGTTTGAGTAAAGTATTTTGCCTCCAGTCTTTCCAACATTGTGCACTCGACTGTGCCAAGTCGTCGACTCCTTTTGCTGTGTCTTTAACTGCTTGAAATGTGTTCGACTCCTCCTGGTGTACTGTTTTTGGACGTAGATTCTATCGGGTGCGCGTCAGCGCTCCCGATGGGAGTAGCCCCCGAGGCTTCGTTCGAGTTGTAGAGTCGAACGTAGGCTGAGAGAAACTTGGCCGATTTCCTTTGGCGCCATCCTTGGAGCAGCTGCGGTTGATCTTCGCCGGGGTGAATTTTTGGAGATAGTGCTGACTACACCCTTTGCGAGTCTCGTGTCCTTTCGCAGGTGCAGCTGGCTGTGGCCTGCTTGTTCAAATTCTATTGGGTGCGCATCAGCGCTCCCGATTGGAGTAGCCCCCGAGGCTACGTTCGAGTCGAGGAGTCGGACGTAGGCTGATATGAACTTTGCGTGATGATCTTCTGCAGTAATCCTTTTATTTTGCTGTGGTGAAGATGTAGACGTTGCCGTTTGTGAAAGCTTTGGGTACTCCTGTTTGTTGCTACGGTGATTCCAATGTTCAAGTGTTGGATCGCGTGGCCGATGGCGTGCTCGGGGGGATTTTTCTTTAAGTCCCCGAGTGCTTTTTAACGTGAGATCGCGTGGGCGATAGCAGGGCTCGGGGGGATTTTTCTTAAGCCCCCGAGTGCTTTTTATGTAAGATCGCGCAGGCGATAGCAAGGCTCGGGGGGATTTTCTTAAGCCCCCGAGTGCTTTTTATGTAAGATCGCGTAGGCGATAGCAGGGCTCGGGGGGATTTTCTTAAGCCCCCGAGTGCTTTTGATGTAAGATCGCGTAGGCGATAGCAGGGCTCGGGGGGATTTTTCTTAAGCCCCCGAGTGCTTTTGATGTAAGATCGCGTAGGCGATAGCAGGGCTCGGGGGGATTTTTCTTAAGCCCCCGAGTGCTTTTGATGTAAGATCGCGTAGGCGATAGCAGGGCTCGGGGGGATTTTCTTAAGCCCCCGAGTGCTTTTGATGTAAGATCGCGTAGGCGATAGCAGGGCTCGGGGGGATTTTTCTTAAGCCCCCGAGTGCTTTTGATGTAAGATCGCGTAGGCGATAGCAGGGCTCGGGGGGATTTTTCTTAAGCCCCCGAGTGCTTTTGATGTAAGATCACGTAGACGATAGCAGGGCTCGGGGGGATTTTCTTAAGCCCCCGAGTGCTTTGGATGTAAGATCGCGTAGGCGATAGCAGGGCTCGAGGGGATTTTTCTTAAGCCCCCGAGTGCCTTTGATGTAAGATCGCGTAGGCGATAGCAGGGCTCGGGGGGATTTTTCTTAAGCCCCCGAGTGCTTTTGATGTAAGATCGCGTAGGCGATAGCAGGGCTCGGGGGGGTTTTTCTTAAGCCCCCGAGTGCTTTTGATGTATGTTAATGTTTGGGAAACATGTTCTTTATTGCGGTCGAGTGATTACATGAGTTGCCGATCATGTCCAACCGATTGATGCTAAGGGTAGAACAGTCACAGGTTTGCGACATTCCATGGATTGCCCACATCTTCGTCCGTCTTTGGGTTCTTCAGCCTGTAGGCGCCGCCTCCGATGACTTCTGATACTATGAATGGGCCTTCCCATTGGGGGGCTAATTTGTGGACCTTCTCTTGTATCAGTCGTAGTACTAGGTCCCCTTTGTTGAAGGTTCTAGTTCGAAGGCGACTACTTTGGTAAGTACGCAGCTTGTCCTGATATCCTTCTGACTTTGACTGGGCCGCGTCTCTTGCCTCGTCGACTGTGTCTTTGTCGTCTTGGAGTGCTTCTTCTGCTTCCTCTTCTTCGTACCCCGTGACCCGAGGGGCTCCGAACTTGAGGTCATGTGGTAGTACTGCTTCGGCCCCGTAAACCATAAAGAACGGTGTAAATTGTGTCGCGGTATTTGGCGTGGTCCGTAGGCTCCAAAGTACTGCGGGGAGTTCTTCTACCCAGTTTCCGGCGGCCTGCTCGAGTGGTGCGAGGAGCCGCTTCTTGAGTCCTCCGCATACGAGTCCGTTTGCTTTCTCCACCTGGCCGTTGGATTGCGGGTGCGCGACTGACGCGTAGTTTATCTTAATGCCTAGTTCGTCGCAGAAGTTCTGGAATTCGGCAGCTGTGAAATTTGTGCCATTGTCTGTGATGATGTTGTGTGGCACTCCGAATCTGAAGATTATTGACTTGATGAAGTTCACGGCCGTGAGGGCGGTGGAACTAGTGATTGGCACTGCTTCGATCCACTTGGTGAACTTGTCGACTGCGACCAGTAGATGTGTCCTTCCTCCTTTTGATGATTTTTTGAGTGGGCCGACCATGTCGAGTCCCCAGGTGGCTAATGGCCAGGATAATGGTTTGATCTTGAGCTCTGAGGCCAGGGTGTGCGGTCTGTTAGCGAATTTCTGGCAGGCGACGTAGCACCGCACTATGTCTTCTGCGTTTTTCATAGCTGTGGGCTAGTAGAATCCCGCTCGGAATGCCTTGGACATGAGTACTCGACTGCTTGCGTGGTGCCCGCATGTGCCCTCGTGGATTACAAGGAGTAAGGCTTTGTCGTCTTCCTCGTCGATGCACTTTTGTAGTATTTGCGCAATGCTGCGCTTGTACAACTGTCTGTTGATCACCGTGAACGCTTTGGAGCGTCTGCTGATGCGTCGTGCTTCGGCCACGTCTTGCGGTAGCGTTCCCTCAATTATGAACCGGAGGAATGGTTTTTCCCAGGCTGGTCCGTCGAGCTCGTCTGCTGCTGTGCCGTCGGGTGTGCTGGTGCCGGTGCCTTCTGACGGACTTGCTGATGCTACTTGCGCTGGGTCTGTTGCGTCCTCTTCGTCCTCGGCTATCTCGAGTGCCACCGCCGGTGTTTTGATGGACCTTTGGCTGATGCTTTCTAGGAAAACTCTGGGTGGTATTGGTCCTCGGGTCGATCCGATGTTTGCGAGATCGTCCGCCTCCGTGTTGTTGGCCCTGGTGATGTACTTGAGCTCGCAGCCGTCGAAACTCCCTTCGAGTTCGTTGTAGAGTTTCTGATACGCTGCCATGTTGTTGGCTAGGGCGTCGCAATTTCTCATCGCCTGCTGGACGACGAGATTGGAGTCCCCGTAGATGATGAGGCGGGTGGCTCCGCATGTTTTGGCCATGCGCATGCCGTGGAGGAGTGCCTCGTACTCTGCTTCGTTGTTGGATGCGTGGCTGAAATTTATCTGGAGGATGTACTTCAGCTTCGTTCCTTTGGGGGAGATTAGGACGACTCCTGCTCCTGCTCCTTGTTGTCTTTTCGATCCGTCGAAGAACATTGACCATGAGTTCGACAGATCCGGGGGTCCTGGTGTTTGG
The DNA here is from genome assembly GCA_950022295.1 of Bromus sterilis. Lineage (NCBI taxonomy): Eukaryota > Viridiplantae > Streptophyta > Magnoliopsida > Poales > Poaceae > Bromus > Bromus sterilis. Next base: position 45,142,584 of record OX465596.1, read on the forward strand.
ACTTCTGCCCACTCGACCAGGAAGTCTGGGAGTACTTGGGCTTTGATTGCTGTTGGATGCTTGAACTGTAGATCTCGCGGGCTGAGCTCTATGTTCCACTCGGTGACTCGTCCAGTCGCTCCTGGGTTGTTGAGGATGTCCGCGAGTGGGGCGCTGCTCACTAGGGTGATTGGGTGCTCGTCGAAGTAGTGTGACACCTTCCGTGAAGTCATGATGACGGCCAGCAGTAATTTCTGGTAGTGTGGATATCGTTGCTGGGACTTGTTCAGTAGCATGCTGAGGTAATAGATTGGCCTCTGTATGCTTTGGACCTTGCCTTCTTCCATGCGTTCGACGACGAGTGCCGTGCTTACTACGCTGCTGCGCGCTGCTATGTATAAGTAGAGTTTCTCTTTGTCCCTGGGTACCGCCAGAACTGGTGGAGTTGAGAGTGTCTTTTTGAGGTATGCGAACACTTGGCGGGCTTCCTCTGTACAGTCGAATTTTTCTCCTTTCCTTAGCAGTTGGTAGAAGGGCAGCGTGTGTTCCCCTAGCCGGCTGATGAAACGGCTTAGTGCTGCGAGCCTTCCAGTTAGCTGCTGTACTCCTTTTATGTCAGTCGGCTCTTGCATCCTGGCAATGGCTTGGACCTTCTCGGGGTTTGCTTCGATTCCTCGGGCGGAGACCATGTAACCGAGCAGTTTCCCGGCCGGTACGCCGAAAGCGCACTTCTTTGGATTCAGCTTGATCTTGTACTTGTTGAGTGCTGCGAAGGTTTCGCGCAGGTCGTCGAGTAGCGTGTCTGCTTTTTAGGTCTTGATGACGATATCATCTACGTACACCTATACGTTCTTTCCGATTTGCTCCTTTAGGCAGGCTTGCATCATCCGCTGGTACGTGGCACCTGCGTTCTTCAGCCCGAAGGGCATGGTCTTGTAACAGAATACACCGTAGGGTGTGATGAATGAGGTGTGCTGTTCGTCTTCTTCTTTCATCCTAATCGGGTTGTACCCTGAATATGCGTCCAGAAAGGAAAGCAGATCGCATCCTGCAGTCGAATCGATTATTTGGTCGATCCTTGGCAGGGGAAAGTGGTCTTTCGGGCAGTGCTTGTTTACTGGCCCGTAGTCGACGCACATGCGCAGTACGTCCGTGTCTTTCTTGGGCACGAGCACGGGGTTTGCTATCCAAGTGGCCTTCTTGGTTTCTCGGATGAACTGGGCGTCGAGCAGTCGGTTGACTTCTTCTCCAATTGCCCTACGCTTGGGCTCCGAGAATCGTCTTAGAGCTTGCTTCACTGGTTTCGTGTTTGGTTTGATGTTTAGAGCGTGTTCTGCGAATTCGCGTGGTATGCCAGGCATGTCGGCTGGGCACCAGGCGAATATCTTCCACTCGTCTCGAAGTAGAGCCACTAGAGCAGTCGCTTGTCCCTCTGGCACGTGGGCGTACACGCGGACTGTTTTGTCTGGGTCCATCGGGTGTACTTGGTGCGTGACCGTGTCGCTGTCGATTCTGAAGATAGGACCATACTCCTTTGACTCGCTGCGGCTTGCCAATGGGAAGATTTTCTTGTCGACGACCATGACTATTTCTCTCAGTTCTTGGTCCGCTCCTAGTGTGTCGGAGATTTTGTGGAAGTCGCGGTCGCATTGGTACGACTTGATGAAGCTTCCGTTGATCGTGAGGACTCATGTTGAGCCTGGCATCTTGAGCTTGAGATAGGCGTAGTGTGGTACTGCCATGAACTGCGCAAACGTTGGTCGTCCCAGTATGGCGTGGTATTGAGATGGCCAGTCGAGCACCTCGAACTCGAGGACGTTCTTGGCGAAATTGCGTCGGTTGCCAAAGACGACCTCGAGCTCAATTGATCCGAGTGATGTTGCTGCTTCTCCAGGTACTACGCCGTTTAGTACGGTGCTTGACTTCTTCCATACCGACCGAGGGGTCAGCATTTTATATAGGGTGCTTGCGAAGATGATGTTCATGTTGCTGCCTCCGTCCATGAAAACCCTATCCATGTCATATCCTCCGATTTGTGCGTCCAGCACGAGGGGCGCGTGTCCTGGTCTTGGTATGGATGGCGGGTGGTCATCCTGCGAGAACGTGATGATGGTCTCCGCGTCGTGCAGTTGGTAGGTTTCCACTGGTTTCATGTTCTCGGTTGCTGTAGCCTGCAGGGTGTAGGCGTTACGCCGCGCTTGTGGCACCTTGCTTTCCTGTATCATTAGCACCTGCCCATGCGGCGGGCTGCGGCGTCCCTTGGGGCTTGGTGGTGGCGGTTGCTCGAGCTCTCGAGCGCGCTTGACTCCTTTGCGTTTTTCATTCCTGAGGTCGTCGGCCAGCTCGTTGAATAGGCGACATTCTCCCAGGGTGTGGTTGGATCTGATGCGCCCCCATTCATCTTCAAAGTTGTGAATTGTGCAGGGTCCTGCAAGCTGTTCTCTGACCGTAAGTTTGCTTGACCCGTTGTGTCTCTTCCTCCTTGACATTGTGAATACATGCTCGTGGTCCTCCGGGTGTTCGTAGAATCGAGGGTCTGTTTTGGTTCCTCGAATTGTGTCCTGATGCTTGATGAGGTTGGCGAATTTGTCCGGCCTTCGCTCCGGGTCGTAGTATTCGCCGACCGGTGTCTCCGAGTCGCTGTCTTGGCTGTCGTTGGGTTCCCGCGTGGCGGTGCGTCGGACGACCATTGGCTCCTCGACTGCGTCGTGTGGCTTGTAGGGTTTGTCCTCGCTGCAGATCTCCCTGGCGCGCCTCCTGGGTCGTCGATTCCTTCTTTGGCGGCGATATTCTTGGTTGCTGGTGTCGGACTCGTAGCCATCGTCGTGATGCTCGGCGGGTGCCCGGGTGGTGGTGGGCCGTCGAAAGACTTGTGGGTCTCCTGCTGCGCGTCGCGCCTCCTCGAGTGGGGTTCCTGCGTAGGGGTTCCTTGCGGCTCTTCTGGATCGTCGGTTCCTTCGTTGCTGACGCCGTGTTTGGTTGCCTCCACTGTACCGGGTCTGATACGGTTGCGACTCGATCGAGACTGCTGGGACGGCAAAGATGTTTGCCGTGACATTGAATCCTTCGAGTGGGTTGGGTCCGGTTCTTGCCCTTGAGTTGCGATTTGCTGAAGATGGGACCGCCGAGATCGCAATTCCAACCTGTGTGGTTCCCACAGACGGCGCCAATTGTCGAGGATCGGCCCCGGCAAGTCCCATGGTCAGGGACCCTGGGTTAGTTGGAGAAGACACAGGTTGGACGATAAGCTCGTCGGCAAACAGGAGGACACACTTCCTGCTCGATATATTGATTGTGGAGAAGTTACAAGGGATGCCAGGGCAGATGCGCTCTAGGCTAGGGTTACAGGCGATGTATTATTCGATGGTCTATGCGTTGCCCCTCCTGGCCTTTATATAGTAGATCAGGTCTCGGGGAATCAATCTCCAATTACAGGTAATCTAACCCTAGCTTGTACGGAAAGTCCTTGCACCTTCCTTGTCAGTCGAGGACTCCCAATGTCGGTGCCATCTAGCGGGCCAAGGCGAGTCCGGCGGTAGCTCCGTGGGCCTTCAATGACACCGGGTAGGCCCATTAGTAGGAGTCGTGGGGTCACCCCCTCGTCAATCGTGTTCTTCAATCTCTGCCACCTAGTTACAAGAACTTTGTGATGAACTATAATATGCAAGGCATGAAGAAGTCTCTTCCTGAGCTTCTCTCGATGCTTAAAACTGCTGAAGTGAGATCAAGAAAGAGCATCAAGTGTTGATGATCAATAAGACCACTAGTTTCAAGAAAGGCAAGAAAGGAAAACCAAAGGGAAACTTCAAGAAGGTTGGCAAGTCTGTTTCTACACCTGAGAAGAAAACCAAGAATGGTCCTAAGCCTGAGACTGAGTGCTTCTATTGCAAGGGCAATGGCCACTGGAACCGAAACTGCCCCAAATATCTGGCAGATAAGAAGGCCGGCAAAGTGAACAAAGGTATATGTGATATACATGTTATTGATGTGTACCTTACTAGTACTCGCAGTAGCGCCTGGGTATTTGATACTGGTTCGGTTGCTAACATATGTAACTCGAAACAGGAACTGCAGAACAAGCGACCACTAGCAAAGGATGAGGTGACGATGCGCGTCGGCAATGGATCAAGAGTTGATGTGATCGCCGTCGGCACGCTACCTCTTCGTTTCCCGTCTGGATTAGTTATAAACCTGAATAAATGTTATCTGGTGCCTGCGTTAAGCATGAACATCATTTCTGGATCTTGCTTAATGCAGAGTGGTTATTCCTTTAAGTCCGAGAACAATGGTTGTTCGATTTATATGAATAATATCTTTTATGGTCACGCACCTGAGAAGAATGGTTTATTTCTTTTGAATCTTGATAGTATTGATACACATATTCATAGTGTGAATGCCAAAAGAATCAAGTTAAATGATGATATTGCTACTTACATGTGGCGTTGCCACTTAGGTCATATTGGTGTTAAACACATGAAGAAGCTCCACTCTGATGGACTCTTAGAATCACTTGATTATGAATCATTTGAAACGTGTGAACCATGCCTTATGGGCAAGATTACTAGAACCCCATTTTCAGGTTCTATGGAACGGGCGACAGACTTACTGGAAATCATACATACTGATGTGTGTGGACCAATGAGTGTATCGGCGCGCGGTGGATATCGCTATTTTGTCACTTTCACAAATGATTTGAGTATATATGGATATATTTACTTAATGAAACACAAATCTGAGACGTTTGAAAAGTTCAAAGAATTTCAGTGTGAAGTTGAAAATCATCGTAACAGAAAGATTAAATTTCTACGATCTGATCGTGGAGGTGAATATTTAAGTTACGAGTTTGGCATGCATATGAAACAATGTGGAATAGTTTCACAACTCACACCTGCCGGAACACCACAGCGTAATGGTGTTTCCGAACGTCGTAATCGTACTTTATTGGATATGGTTCGATCTATGATGTCTCTTACAGATTTGCCACTGTCATTTTGGGGTTATGCACTAGAGACCGCTGCATTCACTTTAAATAGGGCACCATCTAAATCTGTTGAAACGACACCGTATGAATTATGGTTTGGAAACAAACCTAAGCTGTCATTTCTAAAAGTTTGGGGTTGCGATGTTTATGTGAAGAAGCTTCAACCTGATAAACTCGAACCCAAAGCGGAAAAATGCATCTTCATAGGATACCCTAAGGAAACAATTGGGTACACCTTCTATCATAGATCCGCAGGCAAGATTTTCGTTGCCAAGAATGGATCCTTTTTAGAGAAGGAGTTTCTCTCGAAAGGTGTGAATAGTAGGAAGGTAGAACTCGATGAGGTTATTGAACCTTCTCTTCTTGGAATGGCGAGTAGCGCACCACCGGAAGTTGTTCCAGTGCCGACTCCGTTAGTTGAAGAGGGAACTAATGATCAAGATCATGAAACTCTAGAAGAGGAAACTACCGTGCTTCGCAGGTCAACTAGGGAACGTACAGCTCCTGAACTGTATGGGAATCCCGTCTTAAACTTCATGGTAGATGGAAGTGATGACCCTGCGACGTATGATGAAGCAATGATGAGCCCAGATTCCAACAAATGGCTTGAAGCCATGAAATCCGAAATGGGATCCATGTACGAAAACCAAGTTTGGACTTTTGTAGACTTACCCGATGACCGTAAGGCCGTTGAGAACAAATGGATTTTTTAAAAGAAAACTGATGCTGATGGTAATGTGACCGTCTATAAAGCTCGACTTGTCGCAAAAGGTTTTCGACAAATTCAAGGAGTTGACTACGATGAGACCTTCTCACCAGTAGCGATGCTAAAGTCAGTTAGGATTATGTTAGCAATTGCTGCATTTTTTGATTATGAAATCTGGCAAATGGATGTCAAAACGGCATTCCTGAATGGTGACATTGAGGAAGAGTTGTATATGATGCAACCCAAAGGTTTTGTTGATCCTAAGGATGCTGACAAGGTATGCAAGCTTCAACGTTCCATTTATGGACTGAAGCAAGCATCCCGGAGTTGGAACCTCCGTTTTGATAAGGTGATCAAAGAGTTTGGATTTGATCAAACGTATGGAGAAGCTTGTATCTACAAGAAAGTGAGTGGGAGCTCTGTAGTATTTCTAGTACTGTATGTGGATGACATATTGTTGATTGGAAATGATATAGAATTGTTAAAAGGTGTAAAAGGTTATTGTAGTTTTTTGATGAAAGACCTCGGTGAAGCAGCTTATATATTAGGCATCAAAATCTACAGGGATAGATCAAGACGCTTAATTGGACTTTCGCAAAGTACATACATTGACAAGATTTTGAAGAAGTTCAGAATGGATAAAAGTAAGAAGGGGTTCTTACCAATGTTGCAAGGCAAGACGTTGAGTAAGACTCAATGTGCAGTTACAGCAGAAGATAGAGAGGAAATGAATAAGATTCCCTATGCTTCAGCCATAGGTTCTGTCATGTATGCTATGCTATGTACAAGACCAGATGTGGCACATGCTGTTAGTTTGACTAGCAGGTACCAATCCGATCCAGGTTTGGAACACTGGGCGGTGGTCAAGAATATCCTTAAGTACTTGAGAAGAACTAAGGATATGTTTCTCGTGTATGGCGGTGAAGAAGAGCTCGTCGCAAGAAGTTACGTCGATGCTAGCTTCGTCACTGATCTGGATGACTCTAAGTCACAATCCGAATACGTATTTATTATGAATGGAGGAGCAGTAAGCTGGAGGAGTTCCAAGCAATCTGTGGTAGCGGGATCATCAACAGAAGCGGAATATATTGCTGCCTCAGAGGGAACAAATGAAGCAGTTTGGATGAAGGAGTTCATATCCGAACTAGGTGTGGTTCTGAGTGCTTTGGGTCCAATGGTTATCTATTGTGACAACAATGGTTCCATTGCCAATGCTAAGGAACCAAGGTCTCACAAGAATTCCAAGCATATCAAGCGTCGTTTTTACTCCATCCGCGATTATGTCAAGGATGGGGATGTGAAGATTTGCAAAGTACACACAGATCTGAATGTGGCAGATCCGTTGACTAAAACTCTCCCAAAGGCAAAACATGATAAACACCAGAACTCCATGGGTGTTAGATTCATTACTATGTAATATAGATTATTGCCCCTAGTGCAAGTGGGAGACTGAAGGGAATATGCCCGAGAGACAATAATAAAGTGTTTATTATATTATTCCTTATTTATGATAAACGTTTATTTCTCATGCTAGAATTGTATTAACAGGAAACGTTGATACATGTGTGTTTAATAAACAAACAATAGTTCCTAGTAAAGCCTCTCTTTTAACTAGCTCGTCGATTAACAGATGATCAAGGTTTCCTGATCATGAACATTGGATGTTGTTAATAACAGGATCATATCATTAGGAGAATGATGTGATGAATATATACCCAAACTAAGTATAACAATACGATCAAGTCATTTAGTTTATATTGTTATATCTTGCATTCGAAGTAATCTTGTTCCTTAGACCATGAGATCATGTCAATCAACTAATACCGAAAGAATACTTTAATGACATCAAACGTCACACCGTAACAGGGTGACTATAAAGGTGGTGTTAGGTATTCGGAAAGTATTAGTTGAGGCTCATGGATCAAGAATGGGATTTGTCCATCCAAAATGACGGAGAGATATACTCTGGGCCCTCTCAGTGATATCACATTGACACCGCTTGCAAGCACGTGACTAGGTCACAAGAATGTCATATCACAGAACGAGTAAAAGAGTACTTGTCGGAAACGAGATCGAACAAGGTATGGTTGATACCGATGATCAGATCTCGGACAAGTAAAATATCGCGAGACAAAGGGAATTAGTTACGACGTTGATGGTTCACACGATCACAAGATTCATCGTTGAATATATAGGAGTCATCACGGATCTCCAGATCCCGCTGTTGATTATTGATCGGAGAGGTGTCTCAATCATGTCTGTATTATTCGCGAACCGTAGGGTGACACACTTAAGGTTTGATGATGCATTTTGAGAGGATAAGGAATATTGAAGAATGTTTTGGACAACACCGAAATTGTTTCGAGTAAAATTGAAATAGTTCAAGGGGTTTTTGTCGGATGGTTGTTAATAGAATTAACAAATGATTCGAGGTGCAATGTGCAAATGTTTGTTAATAGGATTAACAAATATTAAATAAAGAAATAGAAATGTTTTATTTATTTATTAAAGAAAACCTTTGGATTTTCCAAGTGGACAATTAAGGGAGCATGAGTGGGTGTGAGTGTGGCTTCCACTCACATCAAGAGGGGAAGAGGTGGGGGCACCATGAGTTGGCCGCACACCCCCCCCCTTGGGCTGCCCACTCCTCCCCTATAAAAGGAGGGTGAGGGCTTCCCCTCCCATATACTTGCCTCACCTCCCTTCCTCTCCACCCGCTGCTCCATACCATGGTCTTCCTCTTGGCGAAGCCCTGACCGTGGGATTCTTCACCGCATCACGTTGTTGTGCTGCTGGATTTCCGGGGATCCTCTACTTCTGCTGCCCCGCTGGATCGAGGGAACGGAGGTCGTCATCAAGCTGTACGTGTGACCGAGCAGGGAGACGCTCAGCGTACATCATCGCGATCTTGAGATCGGCAAGTGAACCACTAAATCATCCACGAGATTTGATCTGGTAACGTTTTAAGTCTTCGAGGGTGAGTTCTTCTATGACATCCTACTCGTTGCTTATATCTCCTAGATTAGATCTTGGCTTGTTGGTTGTTTATGCGTAGGAATTTTTTTTGTTTTCCTTGCTACGAACCCTTCAGAACTATGGGATCAATTGGGCGTAACTGAAGCCCTTTGGAAGAAGTGTGCGGCAAAAGATCCTGAAGCTATTGATCTCGGTGAAGTCTACATCTCAAGCTCCATCGAAGCAATGATCTCTACTATGATCAGCCAGCTGAAGGACTTGCACTCAAGAGATAGAGCTGAAGTTGAAAAGATTCACAACTACCAAAAGCGTGCTGAAGCTGATTCAGATGAAGAATTCAAACATCATGCCTTGAAGTTGCTTCAGAAGGTGACAAACGTCAACACCACCACCAAGGAAAACATCAAACTAGTGCAAGTACCAAACTAGGTTATTGACTCTAGTGCAAGTGGGAGACTGAAGGGAATATGCCCGAGAGGCAATAATAAAGTGGTTATTATCTTATTCCATGTTTATGATAAATGTTTATTTTCATGCTATAATTGTGTTAACCGGAAACGTTAATACATGTGTGTTTAATAAACAAAGAAAAGGTTCCTAGTAATGTCTCTCTTTATACTAGCTTGTTGATTAACGGATGATCAAGGTTTCCTGATCATTGACATTGGATGTCGTTAATAACAAGGTCATATCATTGGAGAATGATGTGATGAACATACACCCACAGTAGTTATAGCAATACGATCATGTCATCAAAGTTTCTATTGCTGTATCAAACTTTCACGAAGTAACCCTAATCCTTAGACCATGAGATCACGTCAATCACTGACACCGGAAGAGTACTTTGATTCCATCAAACGTCACACCGTAACAGGGTGATTATAAAGGTGTCGTTGGGTACTTGGAAAGTGTTAGTTGAGGCTCGTGGATCAAGAGTGGGATTTGTCCATCCAGATGACGGAGAGATATACTCTGGGCCCTCTCGGTGATATCACATTGACATCGCTTGCAAGCACGTGACTGGCTCACGAGGATGTTATATCACGGAACGAGTAAAGAGTACTTGTCGGTAACGAGATCGAACTAGGTATGGATGATACCAAATGATCGGATCTCGGACAAGTAAAATATCGCGAGACAAAAGGAATTGGTTACGGAGTAATGGTTCACACGATCACTAGTTCATCGTTGAGTAAGTGGGAGTCATCATGGATCTCCAGATCCCTCTGATGATTATTGATCGGAGAAGAGTCTCTGTCATGTCCATTTTATTCACGAACCGTAGGGTGACACACTTAAGGATTCGTTGACGCGTTTGAGTGGATACGGAACGCCGGAGAATATACTGGACAGCACATGGACTGTTTTTGATAAAACTGTTGGAATAGTTTCGGTATATCAAAATAGTGCAAGGGGATAATTGTTAATGTGTTCATTGAATGAAGTGTTCATCAATGAAGTACTCATTGAATGAAGTGTTCATTAATTTGAGTGACATTAAACAAGATAATTAAAAGTATTTTAATGTGATAAAACTCTTGGAATTTTGAGTGGAGATTTATGGAAATTATGGGAATAATGTGTGACCCTTTGTTTTTGTGAGTGGAGAGTCCACCCACATGATGAGGGGAGAGGTGGGGGCACCTCTTGGGGCGTGCTACCCCTTGGGGGCTGCCTCCCCCTCCTCCTATATATAGATGGGTGGAGGTCCTCACACAACTCACTCATTCCTCCATCTCTCATATGCCCTTTGGTTGGCATCTTCCTCCCCTTGCTAGCTGATCCAGTTTCACGAGTACGGTGCTTAGGCGAAGCCCTGCTCAAGATCTTCTCTACCACCACCACCACTATGTTGTAGTGCTGCTGGAGTTCCCGAGGATCCACTACTTCCGCTGCCCAACTGGAGCAAGGGGCGGAGGTCGTCACTGATCTGTACGTGTGACCGACTACGGAGACGCTGCCCGTTCGTGGCGTCAAGTCTTCATCACGACCTTGAGGTCGGCGAGTGTTCGACTACATCACCCACGAGAATAGTTCTCGTTAAAGCTTTTGGTCTTCGAGGGTGAGTCCTTCTCAAACCGTTACAAGTGATCTTCTAGATGTGATCTTGGCTGTTACAACCGTAGGAAAATTTTTGTTTTCTATGCAACGAACCCTTCATTGCACTCAAGAGATAGAGCTGAAGTTGAAAAGATTCACAACTACCAAAAGCGTGCTGAAGCTGATTCAGATGAAGAATTCAAACATCATGCCTTGAAGTTGCTTCAGAAGGTGACAAACGTCAACACCACCACCAAGGAAAACATCAAAACATACAAGGGAAAGATCAAAGTTGCGGTGGATGAGATGGTCAAAACGCATAATGCTTCCATTATGGAAAGGGATTCCCTGAAGCGAAAGGCCCCGCTGGAAGCTGAACCAGCTGCAGCAAAGCCCGTTGAAGCCAAGCCTTCTGACCCTTCTCCGAAGAAAAGGACCACCAAGAAACGGAAGGTCACTTTGGCCTTGGCTACTGACATGGATACGAGTGATGAACCAACCAGCCAGCCAAAGGAAAACACTGAAGAAGTTCCCACTCCTGCTCCCCAACCAAAACCTTCCCAGCCAAAGCCAAAAGCTTCAGCTCCACCCACCAAAACCCCTACACCTTCACCAACCACATCCACTCCCAAGCAAACACCCATTCCACACACTCCCACCCCACCTCCAAAAGCTCCAACCCCCAAGCAAACCCCAACCCCAACTCCAACACCTGCACCGACGCCTGCACCAGTTCCACCTCGCGCTCCCACACCAACCCGTGCTCCTTCCCCCGCATCGCAAAGGACTCCAACACCACCTGCTGCTCCCGCACCACCCCCATCAACTCACCCGGAAGACAATGAACCCTCACCCTCACACTCAAGAACGCGCAACTCGCGTGATTATTCTTCAGCTCGCACCGCTCAAGAATCTGAAGCAAATGTGCCTCGCACCGAAGCACATAAAGATGAAGATGAGCAAGTGCAGATTCTGAATTCCTCACAAGAGCAAGCGTTGATAGTCGCTCAGACCGCTGGCCCTTCAAGAGCCAACCCAATATCTCCTCTGCAACGGATTCACGCTCGTTCGCGCCCCTGCCAAGACACCCAGCTGGATTCAAATTACCCTCGTGAAACTTTTCCAATCTTCAAGGGCGCTGGCTGTTCTTCAAGGCACGGTCCAGAATTTAGCTTGGAACAACATCAGAAGCGTCACCGATTCTTTGGTGTAAGTCCATATGCCTCCGACCGCACTGCCGATGATCTTTGCTTCTGGACCGCGGAACAACAAATCTTATACACCAAGGTTTTCTGTCAGCAATGTGTTTTGTTTCGGCACATGTATCTGGATATGCGAAGTATTTCCACTGCCACTTGCTTTCAGAACATCACTGAAAAAACTGAGAATCAGAATCTGACTCGACTTTTTTCCTTGAGCACTCCCTTCAATTCTGAACTCATTAAGAAATTCTACGCCACTTTATATGTTTCTGGTGATGCAAATGAACCCCGCACATGGATACTGGAATGGATGATCCAAGGTGAAATCTTAAGAATGTCTTCCGAGTTCATGGAGATAGTCAATATCCCAAGGCATACTGGCGATCTAGAAAAGATTCACTTAGATCCAGATCTGACTGAAGAACAATTTGCTACCTTATTGGATACTGAAGTCACCGCTAATTCTATTCCGGAAAATATTCGCCCGAAGCATTTGAACTTCCTCTCCAAGACATGGTTTTACATCCTGTCGAACTCTTTGATTCCATTGAGTACTGCTTCGGAGGAATCCAATATATATCCTGAGACAAGGCATGCAATCATGAAGCTGACCCATGGCCTCGTATTTGACTTCGAGGACTGCTTAATTCGGAACTTAGTCCTTGATGCAGAGCTGCCCTATACACTGAAGCCATATGCTCCTTGGCTGCAAGTTGTCTGCGATCATGGCCGCAACGAAGACTTTGTGGCTCGCCATCATCCGAAGCTCTTCCTTCATCTAGTGTGTGACACTTTGGAATTGCTGAGGAAACCCAATGACATCTTTGCCACATATGTTGGAGTGCGTCATGAAGTCAATGAGTGTAACATCTCGAAGAAATTCCAGAAGGAATGCCACCACTTTGAAGTAAATCTTCGGTCGCAGCAAATGCTCGAAAACTACATTGAAGCCAATCAGAGCCAGATGAAATTCCTTGCTGATGAAATCAACCGCGTTGGCAACATTGCTCTCAACAACAATAAGTATCTGCGTGTGCTCAAACGACATTCCTGGAAGGGACTCCGGAAGTTCAACTCAGTCAAAGGCCTTCGTAAAGATCGCATTTACAAAGAGTATGACCACCTCCAGCGAAACTTTTCCCGAGATGATACTGTGGACCGCCCGAATCAAAAGCTTCCTCCCCTGCACAAGATTGATGAAGTATTCTTCGTCAACGAGCCAGGACCAATCAGGCCGGACACCGTCTCCCCGAATGACTCCATCACCTCGAAGGATGACGACGGCCTCGACGACAGCGACCTCGACATCAACCTCATCACCCAGACGAATCTCCAAGCTCTTCCTTCGCCTGCGTCGGAAGAAGAATCATCAGGAGATCAATCTTCTTCGGATGAGTCTTCGTCAAGCTCTGCTTCGTCGGGCTCCAAGGGTGCTGATGCTGCGAAGTAGATCTCTCGAACCTCTTCCCAACCTTTTGTCCAATCATTGACAAAAAGGGGGAGAATGAGGGCATCGATGAGTTAGATTTGCATAGGGGAAAGGGCTTTTGCTATTTGCATTTTGCTTCACTTGGTTTAAGTTACAACAAACATTCCATTCTCTTCGATTAGGTTGTAACTTAAAGTTTACATTCGGTTATGCCACTCCTGTGCTACACTTAAGTTTAATAACCCTTTGCTCGCAAGTATTGTTTCGTATCCTCTATCTTGCAAGGGGTTATTATTTTCTAAGTCACAGGTGATTGGAAGAAATTGCACACATTTCTGGATATATATCTTCAAATACAATTGTCTTTGCTAAGATATTTGTTTTGCTCTCCACCGAAGAAATTTCTCTCAAGCATTAACTTCGATTATATAAATCTTCGATGCTTGCATTCAGGGGGAGTCAAAAACTTCTTATCTTAGAGTTTGTCCCATCACTTCACAAAAACTTCAATATCTTTTATCGATGCCTGTCTTGTCAACAATAGTCCAAAAAGGGGGAGATGTAAGAGCAAAGTTTTTCCCCCGTGTGTTTTGAATATTGTTGGACAAGACAGTAGAGGAACTAACAATGTTTTCTAGTGTAAACAGTTGAATAGGTTCCTGAAGGACAAGCTAGGTGATAAAGCTTCAGGGAAGGTTTTCAAGTTATCGAAGCATTACCCCTTGAGCGAAGCTTAATCACGGAGGATGTCCCGCAAAAATGAAGGTGTCCTGAAGCTCAACTCATTGAAGGAAATGAAGAAGACGCCGCAATACTTAGATGTTTTTGTGTAGTTCTTTTTCTGATTCTTTGAGTCATTGGACACACCGTACTATCAAGAGGGGTCTTTAGTTTGTGGACACCGAAGTTATTGAGAAAATGCTCAGATCAAATCTAAACCAAGTGAGAAGCCAGAGTGAAGAAATCTCATGTGCACTAAGTTAAGTTTCGGTAGCAAAGACTTCGTTCTTTGGCTTCCGAAGTAGAACTAATTCCGTGAGTCAGATTTACTTGTTCCGCAAGTAAAGTTGCGCAGTAATGAAAAATTCGACCGTTCTGGACACGTGTCAAGCTGTCACTTCGGGTCAAATTGGTCATTTCGCACCTCGGGATTGCCAACTATAAATACGCCGCCCCCTACTCCATTTGCGGGTGGCTTCTCTAAGAACATTCCTGAGAGAGACTGAAGAGAGCACCCCAAGAACACCACCGAAGCAAAACTCAAAGCCCAGAATACTGAAGCCTAAGTCCCATTGATCTAAGTAGATTCAAGATGACTTAGGTGAAAGCTTACTAGCCTTTTTTTATCTTGGAGAACTGCAATTCTCCTAGACGGTTAGAGTGTCGACTTTAGAGAGCGAAGAGTAATTGTCGCCTCGAAGATCAAGTTTGTCAAAGGTTTCGGAGATTCCCTTGATAATCTACCCCGAGTCAAAACTGACCAAGCTCAAGGAGATTGGTGCAGTGGAGCAACGGACGGAGAGAGATTTTTTCTCCAGGTGTTCAATCACCAGTCCCTCCAACCAGACGTAGCGCTTTGCAGAGCGTGAACTGGTCGAACAAACATCGCCGAGTCACAGTTCGTTTTACTTCAAGCATTTACCTTCCGCATTGCATTTGCTTCCTAGTTATGCTTCAATGTGTTTTGATTCACAACATTTAGTTTCGCTTCCAGTTTTACTTCCCTGTCACTTGTTTCTGCTTCCCTTTTTGGCTTTACTTATGCTTCACTTCAAAGTTTCAGTCGAAAATTTGAAGTGATCATTCACCCCCTCCCCCTCTGATCACATACTTGGACTTTCACACTCTCTGCACCCACATAACTATGCCCCCACCAACACTTTATTATTGCCTCTAGGGAATATTTCAAACACGCCTACGCACCTAGGACTAGCCACAGCCACGCACCCTTCACCCTCTTGCCGACAATGTCCATCGCGGATACACCCGACAGGTGTTCGGTCAAATGTCATTGAGATTTTTTATCTTCTCATCGTTCCTATAGTAAGAACAATGGCATTATACTCCGTGATGAATGATGAGTTACTGTGCGATTCGTGGTTTGTCATATATACAAACTTCGTAGGTATGATGCAAGGGGGCTCAACCATTTGGAAAAACGAGATTTTTTGTTTCATGAGCAAAAGCACACTGCGCTCTACGCTTTGCATGATCCATGAACACAACCATCTCTAACTCTGTGTGTAGTAATATGGTGCAATTGCACGAGTGAAGAGAAAATGGCCACCGAGCGCGAAAACTATGGAGATTGTAAGTTTTATTCATTCTTGCTCTATATATTGGTCAATTTATTGATTATTCAATGTTGCAACTAATAATCATCACATTGTATAGCATGAACATGTTGTCGTGTTGTACACCAAATCGTGGATAGATCATTTACATTCATACATTGTTGGATGGAGTTCAATGTATACAATTTGTGAGATGACATGTGCGTATTCTGAGTCAAGTATCGTCAAAATTGAAGTCGATGAATTAAAAAACTTATTAAAATCCAGGAATCTCAAATGTAATGTTTATTTGAACTATTGTATCTTTATAAATAAATTATGCTACTTTTATAATTATAATAAGTGTTATGTGCTTAAAAAAATAGAAACATACATTTAAGGAACTTGGTTGGATGATCGGTTTTCTATCCATATGCTCGGACTGGTTTAGAATTGTATACGTTTTAACGGTTGATGTTAAAGAAGCCCTAAAAGAAGTATGAAATGCCAAATTTTGGAACACCGGGTCTATTGTTAAGAAAAGAAATAAGGAACAACTGAGAGGCATATGAAAAGATCCGATCCCCTTTTGCAGAATATGCTTGGTTCAATTAACACGAAAAGAAATAAGCTGTCTAAGAGGCATTACACACTACTAGTAGTACACTTCATGTCTCCTATTTGATGTGACATATCTAAACTATTAAATTTGCGTATGTGCCTCGCCTAGAAGTTTTTTAAAACTTAATATATATACACAGATCCACGTTTACATCAATCCCAGCGTTAACACGCTGTCCAGTCACATATACTCTCTCTGTATCTTAATATAAACTCTTTTAGATATTTTAATATAAATTATATATGAATGTATATAGGTATAATTTAGATTGTAGATTCACTTATTTATTTCGTATGGAATCCGTATTAAAATTTCTAAAAAACTTATATTTAAGAACAAAGTATAGGAGCTAGCCAGTTTTCTGCAATGCTGCAATATTGTCCCACAAATAACCAGCCATTTGTCGTTGAGACGACTGAGACCTCGCATGATTGATCTTTTGCACACCCTCTACCATTCGTGCATGCATCAATCACTGTCGAGACTAGCTAGATTAGTGCTGAACTAGGCTCCCTCTTAGGATGAGCAGGAGCCGGGATTTCGTATTGGCTCACTCATCATATTAGAGCATCTGCAATAGTGTGTATGTATAAATGTTGGTACAACGGTCCACATCAGCAACCAACGGCGCATCATACAAAGTTTTTTAATGGAGAGTGTATGTTGATCCGTATGTAACAAGAGAGAATAGACTAGAAGCATTAATTACCAGGGAAAGCAAATGATCAACAGTGCCATACATCTTTGTAGCCAAGCATTATTAAAGAAGGATACACGCGGAAGAGAGGAAAACCAGGGCCGGCCGCTCGTACCAGATCCAAAGGGCCCCACTGCATGCTCAAGAAATGAATGGGCTAGCTTCGGAGCTTGTGCCTGGAGCGTTGGTTTAGGATCATACAGTTTCACTCTCTTTCTTTCTTTATTATGTGCCATGTTATTAAAATTGCCTATGTGGCAGAATTATCAACGATTATCATACAGCTATTGGAGATGCCTTTATAGAGCGACCAGTGGTTGAATATTAATGGGCTGCTGCCTGCTGGTCGATGAGGACAAGAAACGGGAAAATTCAATGTACACAATGTCGAGTTTGGACGTCCATCTATCATTGCCTATTATCCATGCATTTTGTTAGTTTATATATTCAGGAATATATGGAGCACATTAATCTGTATTTTCTGCTGGACATCAATCTTTTCTTCACCGAAAATGAACACATTTCTTTTGACATAAGCGAAAGTGAACCTTGGGGAAGGGGCAAATCAATCCCCATACTTTCTTCGTACTAACATATAGGTAGTTGAAATAGATAGTTGTAGTGTATTTTAATTATTTATATTTCGATGCAGAGGAAGTAGAGCCAGTTAAATTAATCATCCAAGTTGAGGGAGGGCGTTCGCGATGACAATAAAATTGTTTTGGGGGCAGGCACGCGAGCGGCTGGTCGTCGACTCCTGGGCTGGATCACAGCCATCTGAGTTGGTAAACAACTCGAAGGACTGAACCCACGTACGCTGTTGTTGTTGTTGTTGTTGTTTCGCCGACTGAACCAACGGAATGGAGAATTGGAGATGAGAACGATCCCGTACCGGTGAGCTCACAAGCTCGGACAGAATGGATAAACCCTTGCAGTTCACATCTCGATCAACAGACACCTGTCGCTTTCCTCGGCTTCTGCGAACTCGAAGCAGCGGCCGGGGGTGGAGAAAACAAAGAGAAATTGCAAGCAAGGTGCAGGCTACATTCTCGTTCAGCTGACAGCATGCGATAGATGTAGTAGATGATTGCTTTGAGCATGTGGTAGTAGTAGTATAGAACTATAGATAGATCGGCGGAGGCTCGTCTTGTTCCCGATTGTTTGATTGAATTGAATAGCAGACGCGGACGCGGCGCGCGAACAACAAAGCCCGAAGACTGATTGATTAGCTGGAAAAACAAAATGAAAATACAGTACAGTACAGTACTTGTTCCCGCGCGATCGGCCGGATAATAAGCTGTATGAGACGGCCCTTGGGGTCCCGAGGGCTCAAAAGCCGTTTTCGATTTGCCCCAGCTCGCGTCTGCAGATCAGATCAGATCAGATCAGCAGCGGCGCGACGCAACCCAACGACAGCAGCACGTAGTACGTACGGGGTCGAGTATACCACTCCCACCACAATCATACTCCGTATCTGGCGGACAGGGACGGAGCAAGGGAAGGGAAACGTGGGCGACTGGGCAATGAATTCGAGAGGGACGTATCCGTCCGTATGGCTGGCTCTCCGGTGGTCACCGGAACACGTACTACTACCAGATGCAGTGCAATCCATTAATTCCGAACCGATCAGGAGACCGGCCAGCCGGCGGCGAAGTGTTTGGGCGCGGGAACGCAACGCGTGCGGCAACCGCTGGCCAGCCAGCGGAAGCATGCGGCGCCGTCTTTCGTTTTCGACCCGTCCGGTCCATCGACGATCGGCCGGCGTATTGGCAGCATCATGGCGCGCCAAGATTGACCATCTATCTGCCGGTCAGTGCTGTGCCCAACAAGCCTTCACTCCATGCCCTGCACGTGGTTTATCCACGTTTGGGTTCGTAGCCGGGTTCAGACTTCAGACAGCGAGATAGGCCACGAATTGGACATGATAAAATGGTTTTTAGCCTCATCTTGTACTATTGTTCAAACATATAATTCAACTACTATCAGAAATGAACTTTTTTGCCCAGTGACTGACTTGGGGGGCAGCTTGCAAGGAATGCAGCGACAGGTCCACATGTTCAGATCTCTCCAGTACGCGCGCACGGGGCAGGGGTAGCTTGTTTCCGTCAAGCTTTGTGGTCGACCAACGCTTTTGTCTCCGACTTTTGGAAGTGGGAGACGCACGGTGCAACTGCTTAATTTGCAAGCTGTAATGTGGAGGGTACCTCGGATGCCAAAAAGCCGATGCCGACTTCCGCTTTGAATCTTGTAGATCCCCTGTCTCGGAGTAGGTTCCACCGTCCACCAAGCCAACAAAAATGTACCCTAAAAAAACTACAAAACGGGCTTGTCGTATATGCGTATGTTTTGCCAGTGCCCAAATCCTCCAATCTCACAACTTCTTAGTCACAAACAAGTTGGCCCTTTTATGGCTGGCTCATCCTTTCATGCCCTCCCTCATTGCCCATCCGTTACATACATTAGCTCCAATTTTGCCAGTAAAACTAGGCAGGCACCCCCCACCGTTCCATAACCCATGAATGAAAAGTTAAAAAGCTACCAAAGCATTGCATGCTCAATAAAACATGCTCAACAGAATACAAATCTTTACTCATGAAATGACCGCTCAATAAAACATGATCTACACATCCCCCCCTTCTCCGACGGTACGCTCAAGAATCCCCGATGCTTACCTCGACGGTGAGTCCTCCGGTACAATTTTGGCCACCCTCCCTTGGTGATCGAGAAATTACCGTCGACCCCCTTGTCACCTACCTCGTCGGGGAAGTTCGCCGGAGGACGAGGAGGGGGGCGGGGGCGTTCGCACCAGGAAGGGGAGCCACTGGGAAGGATGGGTTGGAGGGGAGCCGCTGGGAAGGATGGGTTGGAGGGGAGGCGGAGGCCAACACAGCAGCCGGGAGGGCCGCGCATGGCCGCGGTGCGGGCAGCCGCGCGCGAGCAGGCCGCACAGGGGCGGACGACGGACCTAATTGCTTTTTTTTAAAGAATTTTTGTAAAATAAATTTGTGATTGGTTCCACGTCATCCTTACAAGCGGCTCCCACATGTCATAATCGGATTTAAACAAAGCAAATCTAGCAATCTGTGTTTTATTTGCAAAGGATTAGTCAAATCGTTAGCGTTTTTCAAAAATAAATAAAAGGTGTGATTTTTGCAATTCTATCCCACAAAGTGATGGTTTCTTGCAATTCACTCTTTATCCACGTTTGGCTCGTTGTTTGGTTCGAACAGAAATAGGACAGGAACTGGGCATGATGCTGCCGGGGGAACTATGCTCTCCCTCTTGCCCCCCCCCCCCCCCCCCTGTGTCCAGGCAACTTTCCCACCGTGATACGCGCACGGGGACAAACTTCACCCACTATGCTCATTTTGCTGTCAAGCTTTGCCTTCAACTTTTGAAAGTGGAAGACGCATACATGCATGGTCCAGCTTGGAGTAGTTCTCAAGTTGCTGCATTGTGGAGGGCACCTGGGATGGCAAAAAGCCGTGCCGACTTCGCTTTGGAATCTTGTCTTGTAGATGCACTTCAGATTCCCCTGTCTCGGACTAGCTTGACCCCACCGTGCACCAAAGGTATTACAATTGGCTTGTGGCATACATGTTTAGCTAGCCAGCGCCCATATCTTCCAACTCTCCTTCCTGCACACTGGCATACAAAGCTGCCTCATAAACTGCATTTTGTAACTGAACCTCCACAGCAGCCTGACCTAAGGGTGGATCGAATTTTGCCAGTAAAACTAGGCACCCCCACCGTTCCATAACCCGTGAAAAGTTACAAACTACCAAAGCATTGCATGCTGAATAAAACATGCTCAACAGAACACAAATCCTTACCCATGACCATGACACCATGATACCATGGTGACTGTCCATGTCTAAATTGGGCAGCTACTACCTGCTGTACTTGTCAACTTCTGATCCAGTTTCTCTATTATCCTGCTCTGCACATGCATTTCCAAAGGTCCACTGCATCGCCGCTACTTCACACGGCCAAACCTCTCCACAAGCTTCTGCTCAATCTCCAGCCTCTTCTTCACCATCAACGTGTACTTGTTCAGGAGCTCAGTGTCCCCCTCGTCTCCACCAAATGGAACAGCCAGCTTCATGCTGAGCGATGTCCCATCCAATCCGCCCGAGTACAACCGTGAGATCGGTACAAACTCGCCTTGCTGCTCGCAGAGCCACCCATGGGCTGCTCTTAGAGCAGCACCCAGCGAGGCAGAGTCTGCAAATCGGTCATCAAACGACAGCACATTCAGCTCATCCTTTCAAGATAATGTAATATCGATAACAACACAGGAAGTTATTCAGGTGGTGTGAGTCTCATGCACATACCTGGTCTCTGAACAGTGTAAGCCGGACAACCGAAAACGGACGCCATCGTCTTGAGAATGGCCTGGTTCGAGGATGCGCCACCGGTTGCTATGATCCGCTTCGGAGGAACCGGCAGGCCGCATCTCTCAGCATGTCCCCTCATGGACAGGAACTGGCCTTCTATCAACGCGCGCACCTGAATAACTTGGTGTTAAACCAGCCGAAAGTGTGTGTGGCATGTTAAACAGTCTGATGCCATCGACGAGTTTGTGAAGTACTCAAACCTCTGATGGAGGATCAAACTCGTCGGTCATCTGACGTTCCCTGGTCTCAGCTAATGATTCACTGGTTAAGACGTCGACAACGTAGCGGTGGAACCCGACTAGGCGTATTGATTAGCACATCGGGTGAGCAACGACGTAAAAGTGGAAGGGGAACGATATGCAAGGTCGATAAGAACCTGGAAGTGGTGGCAGGATCTCGTGTTCCTTGTAATAAAATCCCAATTTCCCTCCTGCGAAAGAAGAAAGACACGAGACGTAATAAACTAATCCTACATATCTAAGAAAATGATCCCACTAACTTATTTATCTCAACATGCAATCACGTCACATCACCACATAATTATGGGTGGGATAAGGCTCATCTCAACATGCAATCATGCATAAAACAAGCCCCAAGCACCACATGCAACCATGCATAGAAAAATATTTTTCATTCCATTACTATACTTATATTCAATTTTTTATAAGTATACATAATCAGATATACTAAGTTGTATGCATTTTTTAATTTGTTATTAATCTAAATATTTAATATTCATATAATTAAATTTCATTGAAATATACAACAATCAATTTCCACAGCAACGCGCGGGGTATCATCTAGTAATCCACATTTACCCTGACAAAAAATGCGGGTTTTTTTCAAATCAACTGCCTTAACCTTAGACCTTAGTGCGATCAACGCATAATCAAACATGTGGTGTTACCAACTTGCCAAAACTTAAACTTAATAAACCTGATATGTTTTTAAGTTTTTTGGATGTCTTCATTGAAGCCTAGGAAACGGATTTGGTATTCAGCCCACAGCAATAGAGGCGCGTTTGGCATTCGGCCCAGGAAACGGGATTTGGGCATTCAGCCCACAGCAATACAAGTGTTTGGTATTCAGCCCAGGAAACAGATTTGGAGCTCGGCGGCGGGGAGACCGGCGGCTGCGCAGGTGCCCTTCCCCTTCTTCCCTATCCCCGGTCCCGGTCGTTCCTCCCCTCCCGCATGCCCGCGCCCCCGCTGCCGATCCACCCAGCTGCCCGTCCCCATCCCCGGCGGCGACCACCACAGAGGTCGGCGGCGACCCAGGACCGGTAGTCCCCGCCCCGCTGTGCCACGCCCCTGCCATTCTCCCTGTACACCCCTCCTTCTCCACCATGACTGAAGGAGCTGCAGCTCTTATTCTCCAGCCACTCCTCTAAGCATGGCCGTACCCGACATCCTCTTCTCCACCTCCCTCCTTGACCCTAAAACCTATTCTATTCTGATTTTTCTGTCTTTGTGTTATGCAGATTAGCCAAGTTTCATTGATTTGCACGCAGGCCGATTGAAGGTATATGGCCAAAATCCCTTATGTTTAGCTATGCATTTGTGAGTGATAAGTCCTATTGTCATGCTTACACCTAGATAGTTGCTTTCTACAGCCCAATGTCAGCTCAGTTCGATCTGGTTGAGTGGATAACTGAAGATAATAAAAGGAAGAAGAGGAAAAGGATTGCTTTGAGAAAGAGGCAGCGAACCGGTGATGCTATCCTTTGCATGCTTGGAGACGTACACAAGGAGTTTTGTGATGCTTTGAAGATGACCGATCCCATTCCACTGCCAAAGATTACCGCTCCAGCTGAAATACTTGATGCACTTAAGTTGATACCTGATTTAAGTGAGCAAGACATGCTGCAAAGTTATGGGAAGCTGGTACTGAATGATCGCATGTTTCAAGGTTTAATGGGGCTGCCTGTCACTATGAGGAAGACATGGTTGTTAATGTTGCCTTGAAGAATGATGTTTTTCGAATATGTGTGTGTTCTTGTATGTCTCTGTCAACTTGGAACTATCTATAAACTAGTGTTACGTGTTGTTTATGTTTAAGAATTTGAGCTTATCTAGTTGAATCGTTGTGATTTTTGTCATGTAAGAGACCATATTTGAGTGTGTATATTGTTTGTTATTGTTTATAATTTGTGTTATGTTTTTTTGCGGGGCAGAATTTGTGTTATGTTACCTTAAGAGAATTATGTTGTTGTTCTATGATCATTTGTGTTTTCGTGATGCATTTCTAGAGTATTTATTATTTCTGATTGTTATATATTCCTTCAATTATAGTGACATGTGAGTACATTTCATTTTGAGGCATGTAGAACAAAGTGTAATCTTCACTATAATGTAACTATGCAATTCTAGAGTTTGTCATCCAAACAAGATTTAGGATTGAAATCTCATACACATTTCAATGGCCAATTCAATGAACAACCAAACAAGCAAATTCGTATACGGAGATCCAAACGAAGCGTAACCATTTACTCAAAAAAACACCAACCCAATGAAATTCCCAGCACCTTTCAAAGATAAGCATTTTGAAGAAGACTATCTTTTTTGGAAAAAAAAAGAAGACTAATCATTTGGATCAAATATATTGCGTACCATTTAAGGGGTCTGTTTGCTCAAGGAAGTTGTTGAACACATCCCATGATTTCTCGGCATAACGATCGCGGATATCTGACAAGGGAAGTCTGTGAGTGAGCAAGAGTAACAGCACAAGAGAAGGCACTGAAAATGGTACCTTCTCGTGTTAGAGATCCATTTTTATAGCAAAGCATAACCATGTAGGTCTTGGGGTCAACTGGATTAGGAAGGATGTTTCCATCCAGGGATGGTTCAGGCACATCAGTTACCCCAAATACCTGAAAGATCATAAAGGCGTCACAACCACTACCTCCAGAAGTTGATAGAAACAAAACAAAACAGCGTTACACAATGATCCATTCTTGTTTGCAAGTCCTTTTGCTAACTGTTCCACATGACAAGAAAAACTAGGCTTGATTTGCATAATGTGCGGAATTCAGAACCATCTCTTAATGTACACACTAGCTGCATGTTCATATTATAGCATTGCCCTCTTAAAGAACTAGAAGAATTTTTAAGTATGCTGATGGAGAATTACTGTATCACTTGTTCCAAGGCTGATTGCTAGATCACCAGGATTGCTCAAAGTTAGGCCTGCATAACCATATATATCAAGTTACGAAAAATATTCTTTTAAATCTGCAGTATGTAAGCTTTATATATAAATATCAAACATATCATATGTCTTACTACCGGGTGTAGTTACATGAAGAAAACAGACATATGATATGTTTTAGATTCATATGAAGAAATTCAGAAGAACCTGAAGTACCTGCAAGGCTGTTGGGGTTGTCCCCTGACCACTGAATAACCAGACAGTTGCTTCTAAACTGAAATCTGAGAAAACATGGAGTATCCAAGTATATCATTCTGACAAGTTATTCACACACACATCATTAATGACTAAAATGTTAATTTAGCTACAATTCAGTATTCATATTGCCTACTTATAAAGGTTACTGTTACACCACTATTCCCGTTGCAACCAAAGACAGCAGTACCAATCTGACAAGTTGATACCACAATTTCCAGATTTTTATTACTGTAAAAAAATAAATCTAGACAAACAAATTCAGCATAAGTTTTTCCTTTTTCCAGACAACCGCATAAGCTACCTCTGAACAAAATAAGGAGCTAAAGCTCCAGCGATGGCATGCGCTGGTGCTAGCTTCCCAATTTTCACTTCTAAATCCGGAGCTGTAGCCTGTAAAGTGTGTAAACTTGGAATGTATCAGCAAGAAATTGGAGACCCTGCTATTTTCAGTCGAAAGAAATTTGGAGTTCTTTCAAACTGCAATTGCGAAGCTCTGAACATATGAAGAAACCAGACCTCAAGCGCATCTTGGCGCAGCTGGCGCGTCTCGATGTCCATCAAGTTCATCCCGGCACCGTCGGTCTGGTCGATGCAGGCGTAGCCGCCGATGAGCAGCGACGCCATGAACGAGCTGACGAGCGAGATTCTCTCGGTGCCGTCGTAGAGGCCCCGCCTCGTCTGAAACATCTTCCTGATCTGCGGGCCGGTGCAGCGCTCGTGCGCGCGGCACCCCGTCATCCGGGCCAGCGCCAGCGCGCCTCCCAGGGCGGCCTCGACCTTCCGGCACTGCGCCGTCGAGCTGCTGTCCATCCACACGGGCGACTCCGGCGCGGAGAACGCGCCGGCCAGCTGAGGCGCCAGGCCCCTGGCCGGGTCCAGGGACGCGAGTGCGGCTCCCGCGCCGCGGTTCCAGTAGACGCTGCCGTGCTGCTGCGCGCTGCCGGAGACGGCGGCCACGCGGGCGTAGTCCACCCTGGGCCGCAGCCTGCGGAGGAGCAGGTCCAGGGCCTCGGCCCACATCAGCGGCGGCGACACGATGCGGCCCGGCTCGACCGGGTCCCGGCGGACGCCGCCCTCCGTGCCGTAGTGCGGCAGCTCGGTGTCGAAGTGGACGGCGTCGTGGGCGACGATTGCGAGGTCGGCGTCCAGGACGGTGGCCTTGAGCGACCTGCGGAGACAGCAATTGTAGAGTCTCGTCACTCGGGGATTCAGCGATCGAAGATGATGGCTCGAGCTAAGGAATGGTGTTCTTACTGCGTGGAGCAATCAAAACCGAGGAAGAGGGAGTCATCTGGGAGGGAGCAAGCATCGCCATCCGCCATGAGGGACTGCAGAGAAGCTCAGTGATGTGTTTTGTTGTCGTCGCTGGGTGTTTGTGGATTTTGACTAAGGGCAGCCAAGTGGAGCAAGCAGAAAAATAACAATAAAAAAGGAACAAAAAAGAGAATGCTTTCATTGAGAGTTGAACTCAAGACCTCCCGCTTACTAAACGGGTGCTCTAACCAACTGAGCTATGAAAGCTGCTTGTTGATATTTCATTAGATTAGACATAAAACAGGTTGCTATCTTGTTGAAGCTACAGAATGAAACAAAAAGCAACCGAGCATGAAATGTTTCAGTTTTTTCTGAAACAACAGGCCTCCGTCTGATTTTCGTTACAGAAACCACCACGACATTATTACGAGATGCAAGTCTCAAAATACACGATACAACATGCATAACCAGAACGACTGACGCATCATCTAGCATCTTGCCAAGCAAACAGAAATCCACAGGACCAAAGAACTGTTGGTTTCAATATGCTCATCTAGCCTTTTGAGTGTTTCCAATATACTGTATTCACGCATGCCATTTCTTCCCCCTCAATCGGGTTATGTGACAAGAGCGCTGGAAAATATTATGTTTACATACAAAACATGATGGATGGATCAGTAAGGTCATCAAATGTGTTCAAGATACAAACATGCGAGTGAGCCAGTGCTTTTGTTTAGCACATTAAACTTTCTCAAAAAATGTGTTCGCTTGTTACAGCTTAAGAATGTTCAGATTTTCATTGACGGATCAACAAATAATGTGTGAAGAAAAACAATGCAAAGATAGAAAAAATAAACAAAAAACAGCTAATAATCTCCTTGAGTATCCTTCGCCTGGTGCGCATACGCCACTCACGATTGCTTGACAGCATGAGAACCACGTGAATCCCCGTGAGAATTCCACTGAAGCAGCATCCACACAATTGATGTCCCTAAGTAAACAGGAACATGTGAGTAGATCAGAAAGGTTAATCAAATAATCTAAACATAGGAATGCATTATTATCTGTTCTCCGTCAGTCATTAACATTTCGTAGTGGAATAAAACCTTAGGTAGCATTTGGGCAGAATTAAAGTGAAAAGCACATGCGTTTTTTTCAAGATTATCTGAAATAAAATAGAAAGCTAGTAAGGCAAGCAATCAAAACTAGTTCTTATATGGCAGGACTTGTAGCATCATTTTCTCGGCTGGACGATTTTATGGTAGCACCAGGTTGCCTATCTAGTTGTACTAAGAACCAGTAGCTAATACTCAAATCTAATAATGTTACGGAAGAACTAGTAGGTGATAAATGTAGTCAAGTTTAGATACAGTACCTGCAAAGAAGCCAACGGTGCTAAGATTTGCTGCAGCCATGGTATGATATATCAAGTATTCCGTGAGAAAGTGACCAAGAGCATAGATGAATGATAGGAAGGTGGCTATATAGAGAGGCTTGTTTTCCAGGTTGAATGCACACAGAAAACACAGTGTGCAGGTCAGAAGTGTCCAGACCCCAAAAGTACGACCATGTATTTCAGTCACTGCATGTAGAAGAAGAATGAATGTGATATCAGCTCCATGATGATGATTGATGATAGTAGGGTTAAGATATTATTTCAAATGAACCAACTCTTGACAACAAATGACAGAGGATAACAATATATTAGCATTTATATAACTGCTATGGTCCATAAATGTCAAAGATCCACCCACTTAATCCTAATGCTTCTTGAGACACAACTTTTCAGCAATTTACTATGCATCCAATTTCTGACTTCAATCATCATCCCGGTGACTTTTCGTCAGGATATAACCCACAAGACGTCACCTATATATGTCAATCCTCTTAACTCTGCTATTGCACGTGTTCTGTCCAAATCACCAGATTTCAAATCAATCCTCTTAACTCTCCAGAGTCCAGAACCCAACTCCCAAAGTTTAGGTCACTAAACAGATAGTAGTAAAATTCCCACTTACTTGCTAATTCCCGCAACACGGAGCACTTAACAGACAAAGCACGCAGCAATAGTTGATATAATACCCCCCTAAGACGCACAAATTGAGACAGACCAACGAGATCTAGACACAGACTGCACACGGAGCGGCGAATCCGGGCAAGCGGGAGAGGAGGGAGGGGTCACGCACTCTCGGTCTGGGAGAAGACGGCGACGCGGAGCGCCCAGATGTTGAAGAAGCCGAACCATACGGAGGCGAGGCGGAGGGAGCCGACGAGCATTAGCCACCAACCGAGCGCCGGCACGCTCTTCCTCCCGCCCTTCTCCGCCATGCTCTCCAAATCCTCCTCCTCCGCGATCTGCTGCTGCTGCCGTCTGCTCCGTGCTCTCCGTGTGTGTGAAGAAGGGGAGATTCACGAGTCGTCAACTGGTCAAAATCATCACTTAAACACAAACGCAGCCTAAGCCAATCGCGGCCCATATTATTTTTGTCGTTTGCTCATGAGAGAGTACAGGCCTGCTAAAGCCCAACTGGCTACCAACAACGAGACCCTTGTTACATAGGACATGAAATCACTAATTAGCGAGTCCTTGAAGGAGTTCATGATATGGATTCGCTGAATACGATTACAGGTAGAGAAGGCATGGCACTGGCTGCGAATCTATTAATTCATGATGTGATCATCTCAAGCGAAAACAGGCGGGCAGTCAAAGAGATCATGGATAAGGGAGGTGAAAACCAAGCTGCTATCATCAAAGAGATTCATAGTCGTTTAACTAGCTTTAATTCTTGCAAGTTTATTTCTGAAAGTAGATCTTCTTTCGTAGAAGCAACTTTGTTAGGCCAGTTCTCTGTTAATTTGTCATTGGGTCGACACTTTTGGTTAGTTCACCCGCATGATGAATCTTGTATCCCGATGATTGTTGGTCAATAAAGTTGTTATAAACCCTAAAAAAACTAATTAGCGAGTACTCGTAGCAATGAACACGTCCATTTTTTTTCACGCTCGACAAATGACGCTCTGTGCGCGTGCCAAATGGCGTGATCTGACGGTTCCTTTTTTCTGGATTATAAAACTTTGAAGCATGAGCTTCATAGTGCTTTATTGCATGGGAGAACCAAAAGTTCTCAACAAAAAGTAGAGATATTTACATACAGCTAAAGAAGAAGTAAAGAGTCCCTACCTAAACTAGACTAGTGGAGATTGTTAACCCAAGTCAGCACATTGTCTTTGGGATCACCCTAAAATCTATGTGAAAGCAGGGTGATAACATGCACAAAGTGCCTTCTCCAGGACTGAAAAGAAATGATTTCATTCCTAAAGGTCTTCCCATTGCTGACCAACCAGATGCACCAAGCAGCAGTATGCATCCCTTCCATGAAAAAAGGATGTCCAAAGGAAAATCTAACTTGCTGTAAACAGAAGTGTAGAGAGCCACTGTCCTGCCAAGGGATTGCAGGTAATTCCAGACCCTGGTGCTGAAGTTGCAAGTAAAGAACATATGCAATCTATCCTCATCAAGCTGAGCAGGGCAAAACACACAACAATTATCCTCCTGAGCAGATCTCCAATGCCTTCTGACCAGTAAATATTTAGTATTCAGCCTGTCAAAAAGGAGGAGCTAGCCAAAGACTTTAATCTTCATAGTACATTTATTTTTCCAGATCCAGGTGCATGATTGATCATCATTGATGTTTGTGTGCATTATGTTATAAAACCCCTTGGCAGTGTAACCATGTTTCCCAAGCCAAATCCGTGCATCCTGAGCATTGATATCCATTTGAAGCAGAGTCAGCCAACCTCTGAGAATGAAGTACTCAGATGCAGCTTGCTGACATAGAGGCAGATAAAACAAAGTGGATTCATCCTCAATGTCCAGAAAATCTTGCACAGATAATTTGTAATCCTTGAGAAAAGAGAATAGATGTGGAAATCTATCTCGAAGTGCTCTGGAGGAATCATTGATAATCCATCCATCAGACCAAAAGAGTAAACGTCCCTAGTATTAACCTTAACAGAAGCCACGGGCCTATATAAATATGAGAGCCTAAGAATGTCTTTCCACCAGAAGGAGCCACAAAGAATTGTGGCATGAGGAACATTGTGATTATAATAAGTGCTCCAAATGAGAGAAACCCAAGGGATATTCTCCTTGTTATAAAATTTGTGCAGATGTTTCAAGAGCAAAGCTTTATTCTGTATCTGGAGATTGATGATGCCCATTCCTCCCTTTTTCTGGGGCCTGCAGACCAAGTCCCAAGCATCAAGGAATTGCCTTGGGGTGTCAGAATTATCCCTCCACAGGCATTGTCTCTGGATTCTCTCAAGTTGCTTGAAAATGCCCTGAGGGATTGCCAAACTGCACAGATGGTATATGGGGATGGATGACAAGACAAAATTCAACAACTGAAGTCTATCACCCTGATTGAGCATAACTGAACTGGCAGAAAGTCTTCTCTCAACCCTGTCCACTAAAGGCATTAAATCCTGGATTTTAGGCTTGGTGGTTCCCATTGGAAGTCCCAGGTAGGTGAAAAGCATTTGGCTAATGCTGCAACCAAAAATAGCATCTAGAGAAGTTGCCTCCTCATCAGATACATTGAGGGGGTATCATGGATGATTTTTATAAAATTCACCTTCAGACCAGTGAAAGAATGAAAGCTAATTATCATTTCTTTTAGGGATAGAAGTTTCCTTTCATCAGCAGGTACTACCATAATTGTGTCATCGGCATACTGTATGATTATGTGGGTAGTAAGGGTCCTGAGAAGGGATGGGCAGCGTGAGGACATTGTCTTGCAACATTTTGTTTTTGAAGCACGCATCGTGCCTTTTGCGCAAGACGATAGTGCATTTTTTTAGAAGCACGACTTGTGCCTTTTTTTAAGAAGCACGATTGTGCCTCTTTTTAGAGGCACGTGATGTGCCTCCTGCGGAAGCAAACTCATGCCTTCCGCGGAGGCACGGTAGTGCCTTTTTTTGAAAACAAATGTTTTTTACACCAAAACGTAAACAAAAAGCGTGCAAAATCTGGAAAAGCCGAAAAAACAAAAAACCTATATTAAACACTGAAAATACATACACAAAAGTTTAAAAAAGAAATCCCGAGGGAACGCCGTGAATGCGACACCTGACGTGCTGTGAGCCCAGAAAAGTGCTCGCTGGGTCGGGTCACGAACGAGTATTCGCTAATTAGTTGCTCTCCAGAGGACAATTAGTTAGGAGTACTCTTTTGCATCCCACCTAGCAAATATTCTAAGTACGCGTCACGTCATCCTCATGCTTCCCTCACATTTCTATTTTTTATTTCTATGTACGCATTTTCGGTGTTAAAAATTGGTTTTTTTGGGTTATTTTGGCTTTCGGGCGGTTTTTCTTACATTCTGGTGGAAACAAAAAAACAGCTACGATCGTGCATCTCACGGGGGTACATATCTGCTATTGCGAGAGGCACACTGCGTGCCTCTAAAAAGAGGCACGAGCATGCCTTCACGGGAGACATGAGTTACTTCCACGAGAGGCATACCATGTGCCTCTAAAAAAGTGGCACGACCTGTGCCTTCCATGGATGCACGAATATACTTCTGCTAGAGGTACATCGCGTGCCTCTAAAAATAGTGGTACGACACGTGCCTCTAAAAAAGGCATGAGCGTGTCCCTCGTGGATGCACAAATTTACTTCCACCAGAGGCACACTGCGTGCCTCTAAAAAAAGCGTACGACCCGTGCCTCTAAAAGAGGCATGACCCTGCCCTTCTTGGATGCACGAATTTACTTATGCAAGAGGCACATCGCGTGCTTCGGGGACATCCGATAAAAAAGGGAACACCATAGAGAAAAAGTGATACGCGTACAAAGCGTCACTTGCCAAGCGTGGAGGGGTTTGGCGGGTTCGTTGAAGGAGTAGTCACTAATTAGTGATTTCGCTAGTTACAAACAACACTCTTAAGTTTTTTTAGTATCTTTAAAAAAGTTGTTTTTGTGCAAAATCACTAATTAAGGTGTACCTTTAAAGAAGCTATTTTCATTATTTCGACCAGCGGTGGGCCGTGCCCCCTGGCCGCTTGGCTGGAGGGGCCACCCCTGGTGCCCCTCTTTCGCCTATTTATTCCTCGATGACCAAAAACCCTCGGAGCAGAATTATTTTTCCAGAAGCCATCGACATTCAGCCGCCACCACGGTTCTTAGATCGGGAGTCCCTGCAGTACTGTCCCGACACCTTGTTGGAGGAGGGAATCATCCCCAAAGGCCTCTTCATCAACCATGTTTGCCTCCCAGATGATCCGTGAGTAGTTACACCTTGGACCTAGGATTCATGACAATAGCTAGATGATGTTTTCTTCCCAATTTTATGATTCACTAATTAGTTCTTGGTCTTCATCTTCGATGGTCAAGGTACATATGCTATAGTTGTTATGTTGTTATGCTGAGTTTGTTAGGATCCAATGGATTATGAGATTATATTCATATTGGTGGAAGTAATATGTTTGATCTTTTTTTATATTGTGTTCTTGATTGTTCTTGCGTTCTCTCGGTTATATTTTGTTACTTTGGTGATGTAGTATTTTATAACTCAAAAAGAGAGCTTTGTGCTAGATAGTTGGTTCATGCCTCCTCGTGTCAGCGCTTGAGTGACAGAAACATGCAAGTACCAAGGATGTGTCTTTGCTACTAAGGGTAAAAAGTGATGTTTGTGACTATTTTCCTAACAAGTGTTGCTTACATTATGCATCGAGTTTATAGCATTTACATGTTGCTTTGGGTTTTCAGCTTGTATTTTTTGCTCATAACTTAATACCAGCGAGATGTTCCGGATTAGACTTCTCAAGGTGAGTATTTAGAAGTAGATTCTTTGGATTGAGGTCTACTTGCTTTGGCGTAATGGCTACATGATTAAACCTTGCATTCTCTGTAGCATAATTAGCATTGTAGTGTTTATAGTTCTGTTAATTGTCCAACTGTAATTTGTTCACCCAACATAAGTTTTTTCTTCTTTTGGGAGAGAGACAACACTAGTGAATTTCATGACACCCCAGTCCATATCCTCATCATAAGTTTACGCTGCAGCAATTTATTTTCTTTGTTTACTTTACTTTGTTTTACTTTTATTGTTCAAACTACCATATATGTGTAACCTTTAGTAAATAGCAAAACAGGTGGATTGACAACCCCTCTGCCTCGTTGGGTGCAAAAGTATTTGTGTACTTGTGTGTAGGTCTAGGCCAACCACTTTATGGTGCCATTGTTGGTAGCCACCTACTTGACGCAGTTTGGAGTCCTTCTAGATTTGATAACCTTGGTTTTTACCCGAGGGAAATTTGCTGCTATCTACATCACAAAGGGGGTTCCCAACAAGAGTGTGTGATCCACACCATCAGGGGTGATGATGAAGGCTCACCGTGGATGGGGTGTGGAAGTGGCAGTTAAGAGGAGATGGGGCATCAGTGTGTGTGTTTGAGAGAGAGAGAGAGAAGTGGGGATATGATGGGGCCGTGTTGATGCGGATAACCCTCCGATTTTCGTTAGGCTTTGTTGTCCGCTTGCTGACGGAAAAGCTGAGAGCAGTTATCCTCCTTTGGGTCATGCACACGTGTTGCTAATTTCACCGTCAAGAAGACTTTGCCATTAGCTTTAGTTCTCTTTGACGTTTGCCTTTTCTTAGGCTGGCGGCAAAGAACCTCTTTGCAAATAAGAGCATGAATACTGATGCACTTGAAACAAAAATACAATAAAATTGTAAACTTATGACAAAATTAGAAACAAAATCGATGGAAATTGTATTAATCTAATTTTAAATGTGAATATAGTGTCGTAGCAACATCACTATTGAAAAAGACAGAACTTTGAAGCACATAACAGTAAAATAACAACAATGAACCCAAACTATAGCAACTCACCAGTATTCTATATAAAGATGCATGGGTTCACAACTAGTTACTATAATAAACTAGATGATGCCCCACACATTGTTGTAGGAAACTTTTGCAATATAATTCAGTAAAATGTTTGGTTAAATGAAACATGAATATTTGAAACAATAAGTGTTGAACTAATATATGAATCTAATATAAAGATCGTAATAGAATAAAAATCCCCATACATGCACTTTGCATGTTAGTGTGAGTTTTTATTATGCATTGTGGTATATATTTATGTGGGCCTTTTCTTATGTGTGTTGAATGATGAGGTGACATACTTGCATGTTGAGAGAAAATATGCTAGCAAGGCTAGCTATTTAGATATAGAGGCTCAGTGAATATTTTGGTTAAATGAAACATGAATACCTGAAACAATAAGTTTTGAACTAATATATGAATTTAATAGAAAAATTTCCTTGCATCCAATTTGCGTGTTAGAGTGGGTTTTTATTATGCATTGTGGCATATTGAGGTAAGACTTTTTTTTCATTCATATTGAACTATGATGTGACATGCTTACATGTTGAGAGAAATATGCTAGTGACTAACATATTTAGATATAGTAGATAGAAGACGACTCAAGGGCTATAAAGCATCACGGAAACAAAAATATCCCTTGGTGAAGAGGCTAGAGAAAATATAATGAAGAAACAATATTCGTCAAATATTTTTATTGAATAGACAATAATCATCATACATGCATGCGTGTACATAGACACCAAAATATATTATTAATGTACAATGACACATAGGACAACACACCAGAAGATATTTCCATTTCTAATCCTTATTTCTTGAACATACTTCTCTCCTTTGGTCTTGAACCAACGCATTTCTCCGCTTTAAAAAAAACCCGCATCTCTCCGCTCCGGCTAACCATCAGCTTGGAAAGATCCGCACGCCAGGCACCGATGATCCTCGTCCCATCCCATCTCCTATCATCCTAGACCCAAGCAACTCGACTCTGCAGATGTGCTGAGTGTTGTGGTGGTATGATGGGGGATATACAAGCAGCAGGATAAGACCTTGCAGCGAGGGGATTTTCTACGTGTGGTTGAAGAGAGAACTGGGCAGGTTGAGTGGATAAGAAGCCTTCCAGACGAGTGGATAATAACCTTTTCATATGTGTCTTCTCAGGTACTTATTCACAAAAGAATCACTTTGTAAACATTATCATCATTTTCATTGCCATATCCACGCGACTATTAGCTAAGAGAACACAATTATTCAAGCCATATTAGTTTTGGAAAACCATGCCCAAAATCATGAATCAATTATTTGACGAACTGCAACAGATTTAGGTTTGAAGCAATTCAGTGTCAGATAGGCCTGTCGTCTCGGTTTTAGTTCAAAACTCTAATCATTTTTTTGCAGGAATCAAAACTCTAATCATTGGCATGTTGGATTCATTACATTGCTCTGAATTCATCACAAACCTCTGAATAAAGGTTGAATTCATTAAAAAAACTCTGAATAAAGCATCTTGATCACTAATTCCTTATCTAAAAAGACCGGGTGTTCATGTTGTTTCCTAGTCATGAGATATGGAAAGTTTGGTTTCCCCAGTTTTGTAACTTATGCAAAATCCAACGCACAGAAATCGCTGCGGGGTGGATCCAGCAAGATCGGTTCGAAATTTTATTCTTCATTGTTCTTTTATTATTTTCTAAATTTATTGAAACTGGGTATCACCATCAGATTGATCAGCGTGGTTAACCGTGTTGTTTCTTAGTATGAAACAAGATAACAAACATGGTTTTGTTTTTGTCGACTTTGGCAACACATAATTTATGGAGGGCTAAGAGGTGAGATATGATGGATTTAATCTTTTACTTTTGCATGGAAGAAATATGATAAAATTAGATATATTTTCAATACATTTTTTTTACTTTTGATGATATTGCTATAAAAATTGGGTGTGCAAATTAGTTAATTTGTTTTATAATTTATGAATATTATCATTAGAATTTATTTCTCCTGTTGCAACGCACGAACATTTTGCTACTACTAGTAAGTAATATATCAATTGCAACTGGTTAGTATAGTGGACATATATACTGTAAACCAAACATACTTGACAGTTCAAAAAATGAGAAACGAAACATGCCTCCGTTTTCATAGCTTCTGCCCAAAAATTGGTAAACTTAGTCAACGCGGTTCTACTGGAAGTAGCACCACAGGAGGAGGCTACATAAGTATTATAATAAATTATTTATTTGTACAAATGTAGTTCATCCTTCCGAGACTAGGTAAATGCAGATCAGATGGGTCACCGCGTTGGAGCTGCCCTAACCTCTACAATTCCTACAACTATCCAACAACAGGGTAAACAAATAACCAACTTCTGATTCTTGAAAATCCATAGCTACAACATATTTCCAGGAATCCACCCACCTACCCGGTAGGTAAATAGGGCCTCGGTTTCTCTATTTGCTATGAGAAACCTAAACCGGTAAATTTCTATTTCGTGTGCGATCCCAATCGTGGACTTTCACAATTAAGTCGATATGGG
Source organism: Bromus sterilis (assembly GCA_950022295.1). Lineage (NCBI taxonomy): Eukaryota > Viridiplantae > Streptophyta > Magnoliopsida > Poales > Poaceae > Bromus > Bromus sterilis. The sequence goes on from OX465596.1 coordinate 45,178,973, forward strand.
GTTTTCATGTTATTAAAAAAAGGCGTCGCCTTGAAATGCGAACGAGGAAAAACGGGTAAAAATAAACCAGGTCCTCGAGGGCATTTCTTCCCACCGGATCTTCTGTTCGACTTCAAGGCACCTCCTTGCGGAGCTTTCCGCCTCAAGGAAATCGCGGTTGTGGGAAACAACATTGGAAAAGAAAACTGATCTTCCCTCATTATCCCGTAGATCTTGATAAGACGCTTGGAGAACAGTGAAAGAATCAGTTGCGTGAATATGGTCCAGATAGGAACGAAGCGCTTCATTGACCCTTAGTCAACACGATTCTACTGGAAATAGCACCATCGGGGGAGTCTACATAAGTACTATAATAAATTATCTATTTGTACAAACCTTGGTTTATCCTTGCGAGACTAGGTAAAAGTAGATCAGATAGGTCGCCACGTTGGAGTTGCCCTGACCTCTACAATTCCTACAACTATCCAACAACAGGGTAAACAAACAACCAACTTCTGATTCTCAAATATCCATAGATGCAATAGATTTTCAGGAATCCACATCCATAGTGATTCTCAGAAATCTGTAGCCACAAACAAAGAGGACCTTAGTCAACACGATCCTATTGGAAATAGCACCCCAAAAGGAGGCTACATGTACTATAATAAACCATCTATTTGTACAAACCTAGTTCATCCTTGCAAGACTAGGTGTTACCCATATGGGACTCGACCAGCTGCACCAAAGCCGAGGTAGAATTTCTTCCCTTCTGTAATTTTTCAAGTTGATAACACCTATATCCCGACGATACTTCTTATATTTCCAAATACATGTCTCATCATCAGTGAAATAGACATAATTTGGCTCCAGTTGAGGAAATTCCTCAGCACTAAGGTATTGTGTCTGGTTATATCCAAGGAATAGCACCTGATCATGCAAGTCATGCACTAACACAAGCTCTTTTGCTGCCATATCGACCTTATATATCAATATTTCTTCAGTCACAATTATGGACTCTTCATCATTTGGATCATCTGCATCTTCGAAATCCCATTCCCTGCGAATTTGCATTAGATCACCGGATGGAGCCTGGACAACATACAACCGCCCTTGATTATAATTCTTCATGTCGTCTATAACTGTATTCCTTGTGATGGTAGGACTGTTGAGATCAAAAGTGTCGACTTCTCCAAAACTCGTGAATGCATACAATATACCATCTATGTAAATGCAGTCTTGATAGTCAGAACCCAATGGAAGCAAGGTCCACTTACAATCCCCTACTCTTGTAAATGAAAGCTCGTGTGCGTCACCGTGCATGAGAACCACAAGGTAGCTTCCTGTGAACGGATCAAGAAATAGGTATGCCCTGATGTAGGTGTCACAAAGCTTGTCGAAGCCATCCAATTCACAGTCTAGCTCAAAGTCGTGTTTTGGCTCCGACAACTCGTTCTCGGTAAATTTGCCTGCGTCGTCAAAGATCGGCTTCACCTTCTCGTTGGTGATTACTGACGGAAGAGCAATCTGTTGACTAGTGATTGGATTGAGAAGGTGTAGCTCCGACTTCTCATCGGCGGTAATTAGCCAGCCATGCGAGGAGCCAATCAAATACCTACTCCGGATTGGTGGATCCGGAAGAGTTATATAGTAGAGCTGCTTTTCTGCGAGGCTGTAGAGGCAAGCTACGTTGTCCGCGGCAGATTCATGTGTGTAAAGGAGGTAAGGTGTCTGAGGCCGTTTGTATAGCTTAGGCTGGCTGCATAGGCTGGTATAAGCAGAGCGCCAGGAGGAGCAGACGAAGCCTGCACGCTTAAGGTCTGGGATCTCCAGGTAGAGAAAGATATCCAGAGAAGGTCCATCCTGATCACGGGGACGACTGGTCTCGCTTATCTCACCGGTTGATGATAGTGAGGGGATCCGTGCCAAACACTTTCTGCAGAATTCATTTACTATGAATACACACGATACACTCCATGGACAGACTAGGTGGTGTCAGGATGATTAATGCTTGGGACCCGCTGATGACGCACGAAGCCGCACGAGCTGCTACTTTCGTCAACATGGTACTACAACTTTGATGCTGACTGCGGTGGGCCAAAGAATGGTGCTTGTAGAGTACAGTAGTAAACAACTTGTTTTAACGAAACTTCTGTACGTACGACACATATGTGTCCGATAGTTGTACGACAACTAATCCAACGTGTTGCGTTGCTTTTCTCACACAGATGAATGGTTCGATGCTGGACGTCGTACACAAATCATACGAAAGTTGTCGTACGCATAGCAGCTTTCTTGTTTTAATAACCAAGTGCCTTCCTTCAAACGCCATGGTACATATATTTATTTATTTTCCGTGGTCCGATTTGCTTGAATTTTGCCGCTAGAATTGGCAGTACAATAACTGAGCGCGGCACTAGTGTACCTAAATTCAAAAGTTCCTACAGTTGTATTGCAATCTCATGGGATTGCTAACAATTTTGATACACTATCCTAGAAAATCAGTGTACAACAAAATGTACATTATTCTAGGCATTTTGTCGCGTAGATGTACAATCCTTTCGAAAATAAAAGAGACCAATGTGACAAATATTTACGCCAATATTTTGTGTTCCAAGACGACTCCATGATGCTAGCTCGATGACGGCACAACAACGACGCAACGAGGCGGTGAAATTTTTATGGTAGTTTTATTGTGTCAATATTTTACGAGGCAAAAATCATCCCACAAACGTACCGAATGTTAGGAACTCTTTTTTTGTTCGAAGACGGTGTTGTGATCGTAGCTCGATAACGGCATGACAACGGCGCGACGAGACGATGAAAATTTTACGGTAGTTTTTATTGCGAGAATATTTTACGGGACCAAGAACATCCCGCAAACGTAAAGGATATTGGAGCTTTTTTTCGAAGACGGCGCCGTGATGGTAGCTCGATGACGACACGACAACGACGCAACATGACAACGGCTCGGCGAGGCGGTGAAAATTTTATGGTAGTTTTTTTAGTGCGACATTGTTCTACGAGACGAAGATCATCGCGCAAACGTAAAGGATGTTGGAGCCTTTTTTCGAAGACGGTGCCGTAATGGTATCTCGATGACGACACGACAACGACCCGACATAACAACGACGCGGCGAGGCGGTGAAAATTTTACGGTAGTTTTTTCTTGCGACATTGTTTTACGGGACGAAGATCATCCCACAAACTGTTAAGGATGTTGGAGCCTTTTTTTTCGAAGATGGTGCCGTGATGGTGACTCGAAGAAGGTACGACAACGACGCGACATGACAACGGCGCGACGAGGCGGTGAAAAATTTACGGTAGTTTTTATTGCGAGAATATTTTACGGGACGAAGAACATCCCGCAAACGTAAAGGATGTTGGAGCATTTTTTTCGAAGACGGCGCCGTGATGGTAGCTCGATGACGACACGACAACAACGCAACATGACAATGGCGCGACGAGGCGGTGAAAATTTTACGGTAGTTTTTTTATTGCGACATTGTTTTACGGGACGAAGATCATCCCGCAAACGTAAAGGATGTTGAAGCCTTTTTTTCGAATACGGCGCCGTGATGGTATCTCGATGACGACACGACAACGACGCGGCGAGGCGGTGCAAATTTTACGGTAGTTTTTTTTATTGCGACATTGTTTTACGGGACGAAGATCATCCCGCAAACACGTTAAGGATGTTGGAGCCTTTTTTTCGAAGACGGCGCCGTGATGGTGACTCGATGAAGGTACGACAACGACGCAACATGACGAAGATCATCCCGCAAACGTAAAGGATGTTGGAGCCTTTTTTCGAAGACGGCGCCGTGATGGTAGCTTGATGATGGACAACAATGACGCGACATGACAACGGCGGCGAGGCGGTGACAATTTTACAATAGTTTTTTATTGCGCCAATATTTTATGGGACGAAGATCACCCCGCAAACGTAAAGGATGTTAGAGCCTTTTTTTCAAAGACGGCGCCATGATGGTAGCTCGACGACGACACAACAACGACGCGACATGACAACGGCGCCGCGGGGCGGTGAATATTTTACGGTAGTTTTTTATTGCAACAATATTTTCCGAGATAAAATTCACCCCGCAAACGTAAAAGATGTTGGACTTTTTTTTTGTTCGAAGACGGCGCCGTTATGTTAGCTCGATGATGACACATGACAACGACGCGGCAAGGCGGTGAAATTTTTACCATAGTTTTTTATTGTTTCAATATTTTACGGGATGAAGATCATCCCGCAAACGTACAAGATGTTGGAGACTTGTTTTTGTTCGAAGACGGTGCCGCTACGGTAGTTTGATGGCGGCATGACGACGACGCGACATTACAACGACGCGGCGGCGAAAAATTTACGATTATTTTTATTGTATCAATATTTTACGGGATGAAAATCATCCCGCAAACATACAATATGTTGAAAAACAACCGTAAATTTTAACCTTTCCTAATAAATGCTCATTTATGATTGGAGTTCTAAGTTTATTCTTTTGTTTTAATTTGTGTAATGTGTAGTTTGTGTTATATAGATTTTTTTTCTAGAAATATGGTAAAAACCTTGGTAATGAACTGCACAAGGTTTATACTCTCTTCATACATTTGTTAGCAGGGCTTTTTAATTGCACAAACCACCTAATTCTAACACCAAGGCAACGGGGGCACATGAACAACGGGAGAGGAGGGTCCAGCCTTGTCCTGTGACATGATTGCTACAGGGTGAGGGATCTACATGGTTCAAAAAGTCATCGTCCTGTCAGAGACGTGGGGCAATGTACTGCGCAACCTCTAGGCCCGGTCCACCTATGATACATCTAGTACGCGTGTTATACCAGCTGAAGAATGAATAGCGACCACCTATACACTGAAAAGCGACGCCAGTGGACCGAATCTTGAAACAACGATGACCATCGATAGCACTAGTACAGATGCCACCGGGATCAGCCGAGCATTTTCCAAGATATCCATCAACACATCCCGCGGCAGCTCCGGCAAATTTCTGACCACGGTCTTCGTCTCCATCGGTGATGGGTCTTGCCTAAATCTCCATCCCCTCAACCACTTCCAAATCTCTCCAATACTTTTCATGAGTGGCTTAGTAAATAAACGGGGAGAAACAATCCTTTTCATGAGAGGCTTAGTAAATAAACGGGGAGAAAAAAACGAGATTAGAGTAGACGACTTCATTGGAGAAACGAAAAAACTAGGTCTTTTGGAAGCTTGTAGTAATTTGATCTGGAGGCACACACACGTACACCGACGGGAGGCTCAAGGTGAACTTATAGGCTCAAGGTGAACTCAGTTGTAACCCTCCGAACCATGCATGCATTCGACTTATATATCAAATCCGATTTGTTGTCTGAGGCAAAGGACTCCGATTGAGGCGCCGACCTGCCGCCCGTGCTCGCATCAACTCCTGTGGAGACCATCGTCGGACGGCATTACTCTGGTTGTTGCACTAGCAGCACCTGGGACTGGGAGGGACGCGGCGCTGTGCAGCAGGTCGATGGAGCCAGAGCTACCAAGCTCCAGTCGTGTCCGCAGTTTGTAAGGAGATGTAAACACTATGCTTGCGTAAGATGTAAGTCTGCAAACAACAGTGTAGTTTACTGCAAGTACGGATAAAAAGTAACACCCGTGTTATTCCTATCAAAATTACATGTTTATAAGTTCTCAAGAAAACAATCACCTGTAACAAAAACTTTATCAATAATTGATTTATGAGAGAAAATAAATAAATCAAGTGAGTCAAATTGTCAGAAGTCCGCGACTTTGTGCAGATGATGTATATAGAGTTGTTAACTTACGCAGGGGAAAGCTACCCCATTTCAGACAACAATCAATGGAGCACCTTCATTTCAGTATTTCACACAGAAGACAAGGTTCGTCCTACTCAACCAGTCAAGGATTTCGGTGAATTTCTGCCCTGATGCGCAAGATACAGTGGAATATCTGCCGCACCTATTGCTCGAGCGGGTCAAGCTCGCTTTTGAGGGTCTTGCAGCCCTGTACGCCCTCCTCCACCTGGGAGTCCTTCTCTCTCTTCCAAGGAGAAATCTCAGTGTGCGGCGTCTGTGATCTCCATGAGCTGGCAGGATCAGCACTCTGTATGCATCTTGTGAACCTAAACCAAAGTTTAGCCAAAAACAAAGTTTATCAAAATGTTTTTTCTCAATATGAACCAGAACATACCCTGCATAAATTATGCATCTTCTGAACCGAAACCAAAGTTTAGCCAAAAACAAAGATTATCAAATGTTTCTTCTGAATATGAACCAGAACATACCCAAAATACATAAATTATGCATCTTCTGAACCTAAACCAAAGTTTAGCCAAATGCAAAGATTATCAAATGTTTCTACTGAATATGAACCAGAACATACCCAAAATGCATAAATTATTGCATGATTTTTCATGTTGTGGACTATCTAATATTTTTTTGGTTAGTTCCATCCACTAACAAACGTTTACCTACCATCAATGCATGTGTTTTCATAATAGTATTTAAAGAAGCGTAGCTAATTCAATCAAAGTTGTCAGTGCATTCAGAGAGGCAAATAATCATCATATACTCAACAGAAGGCAAGATTCAGGGAGACAAACAATCGTCATATACTCAACAATGAAGGGATAATTATACAATTCAAAAACATATAAATGTCTGGGTGCATGCAGGCAATATATTATGTATCATGGTTCCCCTTGAAATACCTAAGTACCCGACCTAAGGTTAGCGGAGGACGTCGATGTTGAATAAACCCTGCACATTCAGGTCTAGTGTTTGCATTTTATCTTCAGTCTTAGGTGTCGAATAGTTTCAGAGTTTTTTCAGGTTCAGACGTTGGCTGGAGACCTATTCTTCAGGCAACTAGATTAGGGCGTTCAGTTTGCTATCGGTTAGAAGCTGTCCCGAGTCCTCTGTGACCACGATCCACTCGTGGGATGGCGCAAGAGATACAGATCATGGGCTTCACACGACCTGCTGTAATCCCAATAAAAGGAGGAATGCAAAACAGAAAAGCTGTGCAAGTTTATACAGCGCAAAAACCACTGTCTTCTCTCTGAACCCGTGAGCTGTTCGTGAGAGTTTTAGCTGACAATTGGCATCAGAGCGGGGTTAAATCGAGCACCTGATCATGGCGGGTGGCAGCAGCCGCGCAGGATCCCGCTCGCCTTCCAAGACTCCACCGCGCACCCGTGAGCTGAGCCGTGGTCACAGTCGAACTCGACGCGGCGGCGATACCGTGGTCCGTGAGGTGGTGAGGGAGAGCGGCGGCGGCACCATGCATCTGCCAATGCTCACTCGGACAAACTACACCGAGTGGGCGATTCTAATGCGCGTCCAACTCCAGGGCGCGCTCCTATGGGAAGCGATCGAGCCAGGGCCCGGCGACAGCCGCCAGGAACGGCAGGCCTTTGGAGCAATCCTCATGTCCGTGTCGGCAGAGATGGTTCAGGTACTTGCCGCGAAGGACAACGCCAAGGACGCCTGGAACACCATCAAGACGATGCGCTTGGGCGTCGATCGCGTCCGCGAGGCTCGCCGGCAGAAGCTGCGGAAGGACTTCGAGAACCTGTCGTTCAAAGGCGATCGAGGAATTCACGTTGTGCCTCTCCTCCCTAGTGAGTGAATTGTAGTCTCTTGGTGACACCGTGACAGAGCTGGCGATCGTGCAGAAATTTTTGCACGACGCGCCGCCTCGATACACCTAGATGGCGTGCTCCATCGAGACGCTGCTCGACCTGAGCAGCATGTCGATCAAGGAGCTCATCGGGCGCCTCTCGGCCTCTGAGGGGCGCTGGGAGCCGACACTAGACGTCGGCGGGCTTCTGCTTCTCACTGAAAAGGAGTGGGCGGCGCGCAAGAAGAAGCCCCGTGGTGGCGGGGCCGGCGGGTCAGGGAGCAGCTCCAACGGCGGCAGGTTCACCCCAAGGGCGGACAGAGACTCCGGCAAGCAGCCGAACGGCGGCGGGCGCGACACCGACGAGGTGAGCCGCGATCGCTGCAGGTACTGCCGCAAAAGGGGCACTGGGCCCGTGATTGCCGCAAGAAGAAGAGGGACGAGGAGGCTCATCTCGCCAGAGCGGATCCGGCAGGCGAGGACGACGCGCACCTCCTCATGGCGACGCTGTGCGAGCTCTCGCCAGAGGTCGACACCGGCGCGACACCCGTGCACCTCGTTGAGGAGCGTGCCGAGCTCACCTGAACCAGGCGAAGGGGGAACACGACCAGCTCTGGCTCCTCGACACGGGAGCTAGCAACCACATGTCCGGGGTCGAGGCCAGCTTCACCGACCTGGACCGCCGTTTCATGGGCACGGTGCGGTTCGGGGACGGGTCGGCTATAGAGATCCGCGGGAGCGGGTTGGTCGTGTTCCTGGACCAAGACGAAGGGCACTGTGTCCTCACCGGCGTCTACTTCATTCCACGGCTGCGGACGAGCATCATCAGCGTCGGGCAGCTGGACGAGAAGGGGTGCGAGTCCAGGATCAAAGGGGGCGTCCTCACGCTCAGGGATCGCCGTGCTCGCGTCACCGCCAAGGTCCAGCGCGCGGCGAATCGGCTCTACCCCTATGAACTCAAGCTGGCGCAGCCAATGTGCCTGGCCGCGCGATGTGCGAGCGACGAGGCATGGCGCTGGCACGCATGGTTCGACCACCTCAACTTCCAGGCGCTGCGCAAGTTGGCATCCGCGGGCATGGTCACCGGCCTGCCCACGGCCAACCACGTCGACCAGCTGTGCGACGCGTGCCTCGCAGGGAAGAAGCGGCGACTCCCATTCCCAGCGGAGGCGTAGTACCGCGCCACGGAGCTCATTGACCTCGTCCACGGGGACCTCTGCGGGCCTATCACGCCGGAGACGCCCTGCGGGCGCCGCTACTTCCTGCTCCTGGTGGATGACATCTCTCGGTACATGTGGCTCACCCTGCTCCGGTTGAAGGACGAGGCAGCGACATAAATCAAGCGCTTCCAAGCGCGAGTTGAGGCGGAGACCGGACGCAAGTTGCGCGCTCTCCGCACCGATCGGGGAGGGGAGTTCACCTCTGTGGAGTTCGGCGAGCACTGCGCCGACCACGGCGTGCAGCAACAGCTGACTGCGCCCTACTCGCCGCAGCAGAACGGCGTGGTCGAAAGATGGAACCAGACCATCGTCGCCATGGCCAGGAGCATGATGAAGGCCACAAGTATGCCGGGTCGATTTTGGGGGGAGGCCGTGTCCAAGGCAGTTTTCATCCTCAACAGATCCCCGACGCGCACCGTGGCGGGAAAAACTCCATACGAGGCCTGGCACGGGGTCAAACCCCACATGCACTTCCTCCGGACGTTCGACTGTATCGCACACGTCAAGATCGTCAGGCCGGGCAAAAGAAGCTGGACGATCGCTCCAAGCCCATGGTGCTCATCGGCTACGAGCTGCACGGCGGGAACTACCGCGTCTACGACCCCGTCAGCAAGCGAGTCCATGTCACCCGTGATGTCGTCTTCAACGAGTCCGTGGGGAGGAACTGGGAGGACAACGACGCAGCAGCAGCGCCCGGCGGCGAGATCTTCACCATCGACTGCTCCACGCCTCATGTCGTCACCACGCGGCGCACGAGCGGAGGATAGAGCGCAGTGGGCAGCTCGGCGCCCCCTGCACGCTCACCTCCACGCACGCCCTCTGTCGCAGACAGAGGAAAGGCACCCGTGGAGTCCGCCACGCCCCCGTCATCACCTGACTCCGAGCAGTTCGACGCTGTCGACGACGCATGCGCGCCTCATCGCTATCGGCGCATGGCGGAGCTGCTTGGGCCTGATGCAGAGGTGCCCGGCTGGCGCAGCGGCTGTTCCTCACGGAAGTAGGAGAACTGGCAAACGTGGTGGAGGCCGAGAGCGCGCCATGCTGGCGCAAGGCCATGTTGGAGGAGATGACCTCCATCGAAGACAACAAGACGTGGGAGCTCGCTGATCTTCCCCGCGGCAGCAAACACATTGGGCTCAAGTGGGTGTTCAAGACCAAGCGCGACCAGGTCGGCGTCGTCGTCAAGCACAAGGCGCGCCTGGTTGCAAAGGGCTACATCCAGCAGCAAGGGATCGATTTCGAGGAGGTATTCGCTCCCGTAGCCCGTATTGAATCTGTACGCTTGCTACTCGCGCTCGCTGCACATGAGGCCTGGGAGGTTCACCACATGGATGTCAAGTCTGCGTTCCTCAACGGGGAGCTCGAGGAGGAGGTCTATGTCGAGCAACCGCCCGGCTTCGTCATCGCCGGGAAGGAGGGCAAGGTGTTGCGCCTCCACAAGGCCCTATATGAACTACGTCAAGCACCACAAGCCTGAAACGCCAAGCTCGACCCCACTCTGGCGTCGCTCGGGTTCAAGCGAAACGAGACCAAGCATGGCATGTACGTCCGCAAGGGCCTGCTCGTCGGCGTGTACGTGGATGACCTCATCATCACTGGCGACAGTGTTGATGAGATTCATCGCTTCAAGGAAGAAATGAAGGGCTCGTTTCGGATGAGCGACCTCGGCCTGCTCAGCTTCTACCTGGGAATCGAGGTGCGTCAGAGCGAGAGTGCGAGCACCCTCTCGCAGGCGGCGTACGCCAAGGGGATTCTGGAGAAGATGGGGATGGCTGATGCAACGCCAGCCAGGTGCCCATGGAGGCGCGCCTAAAGTTGAGCAAGACCAGCAAGCCTGTACCGGAGCGTGGTCGGCAGCCTGCGCTACCTTGTGCACACGCGCCCTGACATTGCTTATGCAGTGGGGTATGTGAGCAGGTTCATGGAGCAGCCCACGGAGGAACACATGGCGGCGGTGAAACATATTCTTCGCTATCTGGCGGGCACCCTCGACTACGGCTGCCACTACGTGAGGAAGGGCGGATCACATCCTGGACTTACAGGGTGCAACGACAGCGACATGGCCGGCGACGTCGACACCCACAAGAGCACCACAGGGGTCATCTTCTTCCTCGGTGACAACCCTGTCAGCTGGCAGTCACAGAAGCAGAAGGTGGTGGCGCTCTCGTCTTGCGAGGCGGAGTACATCGCTGCCACAACAGCGGCGTGCCAATGTGTTTGGCTTGCCAGGCTGCACGGTGAACTCGTCAAGAAGGAGCCGGCAGCACCAACCCTGATGGTGGACAACAAATCCGCCATCTCCCTGATCATGAACCCGGTGCACCACGACAGGAGCAAGCACATTGATCTTCGCTATCACTACATTCACGGATGTGTGTGGAGGACAAGCAGATCCACGTCAAGTTCACCAGTTCAGAGACGCAGCTTGCTGACATCCTGACGAAGCCTCTCGGTCAAGTCAAGTTTCAGGAGATGCGCCACAAGATCGGCGTCAAGCAAATAAAGTAGGAATGCGCAGGGATTTGGGGGAGTTTGTTGGATAAACCCTGCACATTCAGGTCTAGTGTCTGCATTTTATCTTCAGTCTTAGGTGTCGAACAGTTTCAGAGTGTTTTCAGGTTCAGACGTTGGCTGGAGACCTATTCTTCAGGCAACAGGGCGTTCGGTTTGCTTTCGGTTAGCACAGCCCGAGTCCTCTGTGACCACGATCCACTCGTGGGATGGCACGAGAGATACGGATCATGTGCTTCACACGACCTGCTGTAATCCCAATAAAAGGAGGAATGCAAAACAGAAAAGCTGTGCAAGTTTATACAGCGCAAAAACCACTGTCTTCTCTCTGAACCCGTGAGCTGTTCGTGAGAGTTTTAGCTGACAGTCGATGCTTGGCGAGGGGGCGACAATGAGAGCTTGAGCAGAGAAGCCTGGGGACGGGAAAGAGGTTATCATTTTCTTAAAATAGACAGTACAATCTTTGGTTTCAACAGCCAGCCCCTGCACTCCTGAGAGCAAGCTAAATATGAGAGCAAGCATATGTGTTTGCTGTTTGGTGCATTCAGACCATGGAGACAAATTTGTATTGCGGGTTAGTTTGGTTACTTCATCTATAGATAACGCTTGCAGTCTTAATGTATTTAATTAACCCATTTTAACCCTGCTGCTACTTTTAACCCTATAGTTCAGTCCTACCCCTATTTCGTTCAGGGATGGATGGCTAGACTCTTCTCCAAAGGTGCTAGGTTTACCTACATAACTTCTGTCCTAGATTCTTTAATTGTTTACTTCATGTCTGTGTTTAAATTGCCCAGAAGAATCATTACAAAATTAGATGACCTCCGTAGAAACTTCTTCTGGACCAATGAAAAAACTGCCACTGGGGCCAGCTGCCTAGTTGCCTGGCATGATGTTTGCAAACCTGGAAAAATTGGTGGCCTAGGTTTTAAAAAATCTTGATATCCAGAACAACTGCCTGCTCATGAAAATTACATACAAGATTCTACAAAATCCTAACTTGCCCTGGGTGCACTGGTTTCATTTTAGATACTCACAAAATATTTCCTCTCGGCCCTTCAATCCCTCCTTTTTATGGAAAACTGTTAACAAGCAGCTTCATGGACTCATGAATATCTCAACTATCCTCTCTAATGATGGTTCTTCTACATTCTTCTGGCATGACACTTGGCTTATTAACGAACCACTTAAAAAAGATTTCCCCAAATTTTTTTCCCACTCAACTAAGGATATGGTTCTAGGTAGGCAAAAAGGTTTACAAACTAATATCCAGGGACGTCTAACCTTGGTTGCTTCTACGGAGTTGGGAGTTGTTTTGTCCGTGTTGCAGGGTCTACCTCACTCTTCGTCCACGGATGAGCTCCAACTTCTCTTTGGTCAGCCCTTCTCCACCAAGCACGCTTATGACTGCCTCATGAGGCTCCCCGAGGTGGATCCCAACGCTAACTGGATTTGGTCCTCTAAAGCTCCAATCAAGGTGAAGATTTTTGCTTGGCTCCTTTGTCGCGATAGATTGAACACTGAAGGGAACCTGCACCGCAAACCATCGTTCCTTCAGCTGCTTGTGATCAGTGTGATCACCCCCTTTGAGGATGCCGGGCACCTCACGCTACGTTGCCCTGCCGCCCTGGACACTTGTGCAAAGTTCCCTCTCCGGCCTACTGCTCCTCTGGACTCCACCAAAGATCCGGCCTTCATCCAAGTTTTTGGCCCACTGTGCTCCTCGCCTTCGGTTGGAAAATTTGAGAGGCAAGAAACTCTATCACGTTCAAAAGCACTCAAATTCCCGCTACAATCTCAGCCAGGAACATTGTAGATGAGTTCTCCCTCAGTCCCTCTGGATTCACCGGTTAAAACATGTAACTTCTAGAGACTATGCTAGAGCTTGGCTCACCTTCCTCTCCTCTAACCTAGTCTAAATGTTGTAATCGTTGCACCTGTTTTGAGTGGTAATATATTCAGGTGTGGAAGCTCTCCCCCCGTTGACCGTTCAAAAAAAAGATGAGAGCATATGTGTTTGCTGTTTGGTGCATTCAGACCATGGAGACAAGTTTGTATTGCGAGTTAGTTTGGTTACTTCATCTAAAGGTTACAGTTGCAGTCTTAACGTAATTAATTAACTCATTTTCCTCCGCTGCTCAGGTTTCTCAGCCTATTTCAGTCCTCAGCTCCAAGCTGAAAAGGTAAGCAACACCACAATCTTAATGCACTCCATGTCAGATGGATTTGGCTCTGCTTAGAAAAGGGATGGGCTGCAAAATAATTGCCTCCCCAACAAACTAACGCCATTAATGCAAAAATGATCCAATGATTCCTACTTCCTAAAGTTGTTGATAAGATCATATTTTCTTTCTACCAGAAAATGATCTATCTCCGGTCACAGCCAGTTAGATACATAGACAGGACAACAGGAAGTTGATTTGCCGCGTAATACCGCAAAAATGTATAGTTGGTGAGATCACTATCATGTTGACATCCAATCCATGTGGCACGGCGATGTAGTTATGAAATAAAATTTTCATATGGCGCAAGCCCTTCACTATGTCAAGATTATTTTTGGACTATTGACATTACCTTTTTTTTACGCAAAAGCTTTGCGTACATGGAATGCAGGGGCTTGCCGTGGTTACAAGGGATAACAAGGAAATGGTGGTCGGGCTACCATGACACCGCTAATGTACACGTTGAAAACCTGGCAATACTATGCTACTCCCTCCGTTCCATATAACTGTTGCTGAAATAGATGTATCAACAATTCAACAGTTAATATGGAACGGGGGGAGTAGTGTTGTCCTGAAAAAAAATACAGGTCCAGAGTATTCAAACTTCTATCCCTGTTTGGATGGATAGTCTAAACAGGACAATGTCAATCTCATAACTTCCATTTCTCGCTTCACCAAATGCTCTTTGGAGGGAGATAACAGCTGTAGAAGGGAAACCCACATACCTAGGGAACAAGTGAAGCTTACTTCCTTTCATTGATACATACTTGAACAGAATCCATTTTGCGGGAAGAGTGCATCTTGTCTGTCAGCGAATCTTGACACTTGGGCCACCAGATTTCAGTACTCAGTAGTATAATTTGCTGCAAATGCATAAGACACAAATATTGCAGATAAACATAAGCAGGTTTTATGATTCCAACAAAGAAGTAAACTCAGATTCCTCAACATGGTCAAATAGCCACTGGTAGAAGTAGTGATGAATTCAGCAAACTAAGAAACACAAAGAATCCCCATTTGACCCGACCTCACAACCGTTGCCTGGGAGATCGATCCCAAAGCAAACAACATCTGTTGGAGACCACTGACCTGATTGTCGGGGATGAGCTGACGGCCACGCGGAGGCCGGTCCGCTCGGGGTGGGCGACCGGCGATGCTGAAGAGCGCGACGTCGGTGGAGGGGAACCTCGCGCAGCCACCGGCGGTTGGCAGATGCAACATCGGTCGGACTGGGCCTCTGTCGCTCGTGTAGACTACGTGCACGGAGCGCCGGAGCGTAGGTGCTGAGGGCGCGGTAGGCGGCGGCGCAAGGTAGGGTTGGGAGCGAGAGAGTGGCGGCGGTTCGGTCGGACCCGAGCCATGATTCTGATTCCGATTCGGTCGCTCCCGGTCACGGGACCACGACTCGGTGACTAACTAAACGCAACACGATGGGGCCAGCACTCAGGCTGCTCGGCCCGCAGCCAGCCGCTGCCACGGCCATCGCCGGAGCCCGGGGAGACGAGTGCCGGAGGATTGGATGGATGGCGTGGCAACCACCCACCTCTCAGAAAATAAAAGAAAAACTGGCGTAGTAACGAGAAAGGAAAAAAAAACGGAAATGGGCCGCAATTTAACCAGCCCATCGGGAGCCTTCCTCCTATCTCTTTTCTGTTATAAATTTGGTTGCTCCTCTCTCCCGCTCGAGCCCCCCCTCCTTCTCCATTGCCAGCCTCTGTCCACCTCCTCCCTCTCCATCGCTCCGCGCCTCGCGTTTCAACAGCCCCGCCAGCCCCTGTAATCCTCCTGCTCCTCCCTCTGGTTCGCTCCATTGCACTCCAAGATGGCTAATGGGAGTCAGGAGAATTGGCTACAGCGCTTTCGACGGTTCTTGGTGAGGCGGACCAAGAACCGTGGAGGTGCCAAGGAAGCGCACGAAGATGGCGAGGAAGCCGAGAAGGATTCGAGCTTCGCTGAGACCAAGATCGACCCCCCGACAACCCAGACGCACCCCCACGTCCCCGCGGTCGGGGCTCTCGTCGCCGCCGGCAACACAAAGAACCAAGACGAAGAGGCGCTCAACTCGCCTCCTCTTCAGAAAGATTGTCTGGGCGAGCCCGCCTCCCAGTCCCAGGATCGCAGGCTCGACGCCGTCACTGCGCCCACTCCGGTCATCGTCGCCGCCGCCCCGGAGGGCTCCTCCTCCATCGTCGAGACTGACTCGGACGGCTGGCAAGAAGTAGTACGCAAGAAGCGTCGTGGCGGAGGGGACGGGCGCCCTGCCCAAGGACTCGCCCTCGAGCACGACGCCCCCAGCAAGCCCGCAGAGCACAAGCACGCCCCCAAGGGCCCCGTCGACCACGTCGTGCGTACGCGCACCCAAGCACCGAGGGAGGGAGGGTGGGAAGTGCCCAAGGAACAGGAGGAGCGCTTGAAGCCTGTGGCTCCCCCGCGAATTGCTGCCCATCAATTTCAGGTACAATTGCTGATCGGTTCAATCTTCAGTAATCGGTTCATATAGAAATTTTCAGTAATTTTGTTTGTGCAAATCAACATGATTTTTGCCCAAATCAATCCTACTTTTGGTTTGTTTTCCTAAGCTGATTGATATCACCTCTCAAACTGAAAATGGAGCTCTACAAAGTTGTTTATATCTATAAAATTTCCTGAAATTGTGCCACTGCATACTACTGCTATGATTGGCAGTCCATTTAGTAAAATTCTTTGACTGATACTTCGAGTTAAACTGGTGTATATATATGATCAATTAATTATGACAGCATGTAAAAATTTAAATGTTTCTTGAGTTCCCACTGGAGTGGTATAGGTACAGGGCTGTCCAAGTTCTGAATCATACTATTGGTTTGTTTTCCAAGGATGCTGAGTTTTCTTTTGATGTCACCTAACAAACTAAAAATAGGGCTCTCTAAGTTTGTCTATATCTATAAGTTTTCTGACATTGTGCTACTGCATACAACTGTATGATTAGCTATCAATTTAGTAAAATTATTTGACTGATATTTCGAGTTAACCTGTTGTATATATGATCAGTTAATGATCGCAGCATGTAAACTTATTGACATGATACAGTACTTGTTTAAATCAAGCATACCAACAAATGGTGTAATTTGAACATGATGTATAATTTCTGGTCTAATCAATCTTCAGTAATACATGTGCATAGTGTTTCAGAAATTTTCAGAAATTTTGTTTGTCAAATTCAACATGATGTTTGTTCAAATCAATCATACTTTTCGTTTGTTTTCCTAATCTGCTGAGTTTTCTTTTGATATCACCCTTGAAACTAAAAATGGAGCTCTACAAAGTTGTTTACATCTATAAATTTTCCTCACATTGTGTCACTGCATACTACTGCTATGATTGGCAGTCCATTTAGTAAAATTCTTTGACTGATACTTTGAGTTAAACTGTTGTACATATATGATCAATTAATTATCACAGCATGTAAAACTTTAAATGTTTCCTGAGTACCCACCGGAGTGGTATAAGTATAGGGCCGTCCAAGTTCTGAAAACTGCAAGTACTCAACCAAATGATCTTTTTTTTAGTGAAACTCAATCAAATAATCATTTTGTAGGATGGTAAAAGGGAAAAAGATGATGGTTTTTGTTTGTGAAATTCAACAAGATATTTGTTCAAATCAATCATACTTTTGGTTTGTTTTCCTAGGCTGCTGAGATTTCTTTTGATATCACCTCACAAACTAAAAATAGAGCTCTCTAAGGTTGTTTTTATCTATAAACTTTCTTACACATCAGAAGATATTTCCATTTCTAATCCTTATTTATTGAACATACTTCTAAATAGTAAGTAATATATCAACTACAAACGGTTAGCATCGTTGACATATGTACTGTAAACCAAACATACTTGACAATTCATAAAATGATAAACAAAACATGCCTCTGTTGACCTAGCTTCTGCCCAAAATTGGTAAACTTAGTCAACGCGGTCCTACTGGAAATAGCACCCAGAAGGAGGCTACATAAGTACTATAATAAATCATCTATTGGTACAAACCTAGTTCATCCTTGCGAGACTATGTGTTACCCATATGGGATTCGGCCAGTTGCACCAAAGCCGAGGTAGAATTTCTTCCCTTTTGTTACTTTTCAAGTTGATAACACCTATATCCCGACGATACTTCTTATATTTCGAAACAATGTCTCATCATCAGTGAAATAGACACAATTTGGCTTCAGTTGAGGAAATTCTTCAGCACTAAGGTATTGTGTCTGGTTACATCCAAGGAATAGCACCTGATCATGCAAGTCATTCACTAGCACAAGCTCTTTTGCTGCCATATCAACCTTATATATCAATATTTCTTCAGTCACAATTATGGACTCTTCATCATCCGGATCATCTGTATCTTCGAGTTCACATTCCCTGCGAACTTGCATTAGATCACCAGATGGAGCCTGGGCATCATACAACCGCCCTTGATTATAATTCTTCATGTCGTCTATAACTCTATTCCTCGTGATGGTAGGACTGTTGAGATCAAAAGTTTCTACTTGTCCAAAATTCGTGAATGCATACAATATACCATCCATGTAAACGCAGTCTTGATAGTCATAACCCAACGGCAGCAAGGTCCACTTACAACCAATGTTTTAAATAGCCGACTATACAAAATACACCCGACCCTTAAAATGGGGCTATAGTCAGGCTAAACGAGGCTATAGGCAGAAATTATACATGAATTCATTTAGCCCCAAAATTCTCAAAAGGCTATAGCCGAGCTATAGCCGGCTATTTAAAACATTGCTTACAATCCCCTACTCTTGCAAACGAAAGCCCATGTGAGCCACCGTGGATGAGAACCACAAGGTAGCTTCCCATGGACGGATCAATATATACATATGCCCTGACATAGAAGTCACGAAGCTTGTCGAGGGTATGGGTGGACTTATTGTAACCATCCAACTCACAGTCTATCTCAAAAGTCCTGTTTTCGCTCCAACAACTCATACTCGATAACTATGCATGCATCATCAAATACCGGCTTCACCTTCTTGTTGGTGACTACTGACGGAAGAGCAATATGTTGACTCGTGATTGGATTGAGAAGGTGTAGCTCACACTTCTTATCAGCAGTAATGAGCCAGCCATGCGAGGAACCAATCAAATACCTACTCCACATGGGTGGATCCGGAAGAGTTATATTGTAGACCTGCTTTTCTGCGAGGCTGTTTTTTTGGATAAAGGGCTTTTTTACTTAAATTTAAGCAAGTACACCCGGCCTCTGCATAGCTAAGATGCACATAGCCGAAATTCATCAAAAGGGAAAAGAAAAAGTGCGTACGATAAGTTACAACTCAAATGAACTATCGCCGCTCATGGTAGCTCTATACGTAGATCACGCTGCCATCCGTGTTGGATAAAAATATCCCTCGCCACCTTTTCCAATCGTGCACACGCCTTCATAAAAAGTCCTCGATATTCCACCCGTTGTAAGATGGACCACGAACGGAGAATACCTGTGCATCGGTAAAGAACCTGCAAGAAAGAGAAATTTTTATCAGAAAAGATCTTGTCATTTCTACATAGCCAGAGCGACCATATTACAACGAGCGCTCCTATCCTAAGAATGGTTTTAAGCTTATTATCAATCCCATGAAGCCAATTGCTGAATATATTAGCAACGGCTGTGGGTTGATATAAGTTTGAAGCCATTTGGATAGCTGACCAAATAGATCGTGCAACCTTACAAGTGAAGAAAAGATGTTTTATTGTCTCTTCATGAGCACATGAAACACATTTCTTGCTCCCTTTCCAATTGCGCTTGACAAGATTGTCTTTTGTTAGAATGACACCTTTTCGAAGATACCATGCAAAGATTTTAATATTTAGTTGTATCTTCATTTGCCAAATTTTACAATTATTATTGACTAGTATTTCAGGTTGGACAAGTGTAAGGCCCGATATGCGGTACTGTTCCAGATCTAGATGTTTCCATCCAGATCCGGGGACGAAGCACATACCGGTCCCACCGCGACATATGACATAGCCATATGCCCCGGATTTCGAACATGATACAGATACAAGGATACAACATCTCATACAATTGGCATACGACTGCCTCAAATACAATACAACAGCGGAAGATACATGTCTGAGTACAGACTACAATCAAATGCCTACTGGCAAAGAGAAAATCATCGATCCCCATAACCACACGGGTACAGGCCCTCCGCCGGGATCCGCCTAACTAGTCGTCGTCGAGTCTCCACGTGAAACGTCGATCACCATACCTGTTGTCGATCAAGAACCCTGAAAAGAGTTTGGGGGTAGTATCATGAGTACAGAGGTACTCATCATCCAACTGTAGTGGTCATCTGACCCAGCAAGGACTTCATCACTCGTCATTCTAGGACAACTAGTAGTTTACGGTAAGGAAGGGGTAAGTGGTGAGGTTGCTAACGATCTAGAGAGTAAGATAAGAAGCCAAGCATTCGATGAGGAATCGCCTCCAACAAGTCTTGCTATCAACTACTTACGCAAACATAACACCTATCCTATCCTTGTCCTCCTCTTCGCATATCGACGAAGAAGAAGCAGTCAAGGCACACACACGTTGATCAAGTTATATTAAGATTATCTCAGTTGTTGTGTTCTATGAACAAGGAGTAGGTCTCAAGTCGTCCATAACCGTGGACACGGCTTCTCGAAAAGATTTAACCCTGCAGGGGTGTACCAACTTCCCATTATAAGGCTCCGCACGCACGCCCATCTCTCTCAGTTGCTACCCATCACAGGCAACCATTTTATGATTTAGTTCCAAGAGATCCGAAACGACAGGTCCCTCTAGCTAACAATGAACAAATCCGGGTGGCCCCCGGTGAGTCGACATCCAGCTCAGGAGCCGGCCGCGCTCTCGATCTAGTCTCTACCGTATGACTCCAGGTTTGGATTGCCGGTTAATCACACATGGGAAACTGGGTCCTCAGACGGTCATGATGGGCCAGCAAGGGAACTATATCCTCACTGGTCCGGGTTGGTTTAAAACTACTGGCAGCTGACCAGCACACACACGGTTTCAAATGGTAAATCAGCTTGGGCCACCACTAGAAATGTTTGAAGCTAGGTAGGTAAGAAAAGGGGAACCCATAAAATTCCCACACGCGGTTAGGCACGCTCAGTCTTAAAACCAATACCCAGAACTCGGATCCTAGGTGACTCGAATGGAACAAAGCGTCGGGACGGGATAGCCTAGACCTTCCATCCTTCGTTGAATATAGTCAACATTATAATAATCATATCATCAACAACAATATAATAATGTGATAGCCCAAACCGAGGAGTAACAGGGTAACATCGTAGCATCCTAAGCATGCATACTAAGCAGGGGCTGAGCAACGAGCAACAGTAACATAGCAGTACATGGTTTGCTGGGAAGGGACATGGATGTATCGGTTTAAAAGAGGCTGTAAACATGTGGTAGGATCAAACATCGAACCTATCCTAGACTAGCATGAAAACCGCTGGTTGAAATAGAATGGATCATAAGTAATGTATAGTCCTTGCCTGTTGATAAGTCGGATTCCGAAGGTATAGTTGATCGCAAGCTCCAATCGTCTCCGAGAGGTACCCGCGGAAGCACACAAGACGATAAACACTGGAAAGCAATCAACGAGCAAACATCTATTACTACGAGGCAAACACGAGCAAGCATCAACAAGAAGGCAACACGAGACATCGCACCTACCGTCGAGAGCGGTTAGTAACAGGCTAAGTGGAGTACTCGTCACACACGACGATACCGCACATTTAGAAAGGTTCAAGTTGTTTAGCTACAGGTCATCAACAAAGGTTGTTAACATGGCAACTCAAGCAATAATGGCATAACACACAAACATGGAAAGAGGTGAAGCATAAGATAAACTATCTATCCTAGTCAATTTAAGCGAGGCACAACCTAAACATGGCATACACTAAGTGCCGCACGACAATTAAAGGATTTGGTACTGTTCTGCCCTAAACCATATTTTAGGTTGGTTAACAGCAGCAAACAATAGCATAAACACAAAGTAAACGAAAAACTAATCAAGTTACATAGAAGGCACACTCCAAATGGAGTTACGGTTAAAAAGATATAAGCAAAACAAGTTACGGGCACAATCTGCCAACATCACGAAGCACGCTTTAGAGCAATGCATAAACAGGATAATGAATGCAAACATGCTCACAAATGATATGGAACTAAAGTAGACATGACAGGGAAGGCATGGCAAAAAGAATCATGCAAATAGGCATCATAGATCAAAAAATATTAAACATGCAACATGGCATCAGAACGTTACAGACTTGGAGAAAAACAGAGGTGGCTGTCAAAAACAGCAGCATATCAACTTTGGAGCTAAACATATATATGACCAGAAAGCATATCATGACAATGCAATACATATAATGGAAGTAGACATGATGCTTAACAATATGCAATTGGAATCACTCAATTCCGATAAACGGTTGCGACGCAACCGTCACCCGAAGTTGCAACAAATTAACAGTTTCAGCAACAGCAGCACATTAACATCAGGGTCACCACTTTGGAGCAAGATTTAATATAGCTAAAGCACCCAAACATGACAAGTTAAAGCATGGAAATGAAGTACAGATGATGCTTAACACATAGGAAAAAGAATCAATGCAATAGGCCTCACGGATGTGTCACAATCATCAATCAAAGTTGCAACAAAATAACAGCAGCAGAAGTTAAGAGCAGATTAGCAACTTAACGATATGGTGCCTTGTTTGACACACAATTACATATTCAAGATGATCTCAAATCAAAATGCTCACAAAAGATGGATTGAAGTACACACAATTCGAAGCAATTTTCCTTTTGGGCGCAAACTCATCCGGGCTACGGATCGCTCGTAAACTACATCGCAAAACTGATACATCACACTGTTTTTCTCATACTTAGCAAAATAACAGAGAAAAAAAACAATACAGCAGAAAAATAAATAAAAACGGGCCTCACCCCTAGCTGGGCTCGGCCCATGGCGGCTGGAGAGGGGCTGGCGGCCTGGCGCCTGATGAGCCTGCTGGCTGGTGCCAGCCCACGGCGGGGACGCGGCCTGGCTGGCCGGTGCGGTTGCTCGCCTCGTTCCCGTCGGAACAGAGGCCGGCGGCGGCGGCTGGAGGTCCGGCGAGGAGCCGGCGGGGCGCAGATCCGCGGCGGCGCGACGTCAAGGCGGCGGGGAGGACACTGGCGCCCGGGGTGGTCGCGGCGAGCTCGGGTAGGAGGCCATGGCCATGGCGCTCGGGCACGTCGCGGCTCGCCCATCCATGGCGGCGGCAGCCCCTGTGCCTGCGAGGAGAAGGGGAGGAGAGAGGTGAGAGGGGAACCGGGGGAGGAGAGGGGCGCGTGAGGAGGAGGGGAGGGCCGCGGCTCCGGTGGTGAGCTCGCCGGAGCAAGGCGCACGATGGCGCGGGTCTCCACGGGCGGCTACGGTTCCATGGGAGAGAGGAGAGAGGAGGTTGGAGCTTGGTGCTGACGTGGCACGCCCTAGGCCGTCGGATCGCGAGATCTGACGGTCCAGACGACATGGAGGGGCAGTTTTCAGATCTGGGGCTATTGTGAGGGGGGTGGCTGCAATTTTGTGGCTAGGGAAACCCTAGAAAGGGGTGGGAGTGTGGTGGTCTTTATATAGCCCAGGTGGCTGGCAGTTTGCAAAAACATTCCCGGTTTTTCTCTCACGTGCACGGTGTTCATGTTTCTGACCGCCGGGGGTCCGCAGGACCTCTGATTCGGGTAAAACTTCGAACTGCGCGATCAGCGCGTCGAGCCGGCGGCGTTCTCCTCGCGCTGTAACCGTTCCGAGAACACTTTCCAGCGCGCTATAAAAATAACCCGTTTAACTATTAAACGGGGTTTTTTGTTCCGTTGGCTGCGACTGGTCTCGTGCGGTTTTCACGACGTGATCGGGTGAAACCCGTTGTCGCAAAGGTCGAGTGTCCGGGTGGAAAGGGTCGGTCTCCGTCCGATACGAGATAAGAGGGGGAAAAATAATCGCCGATCGATAAATCGGGGATGCAAACACCGCAAACAAATCAGACAATCAAACAATTCACACCGAAAACAAATTTTTTATTTTTTGTGAAATCTGGGCTGTTACAACAAGTGCCCTATACATGGAATCCACAGAAAATTTTCCGTTTATATTCAGATTCCAACGAAACTCATCGTGACCTTGTGAGATCTGCACTACCGCTAACCGTTCTACCAAGGCATGCCAAGGCGCAAGTCTAGGTCCGATTAAGTCTCTCCTGAATGCAACATTGGGGTGACTCTTGCATGACCGTGGCCAGCGTATCTCCCTTATGTCGCACAATGTTGTATAGGGCTGGATATTGATCCCGGAGGGTGGCATTTCCTAGACATACATCCTCCCAGAATCTTATTTCTGAACCGTCCTTAATGCTGAAAACCCCAAAGAGATAAAAGTCTTTCTTTGTCACCATGAGACCGGCCCAAAAGTGTGAATCGCCAGGCTTCCATACAACCTGAGATAACGCTTTTGTGCCGGTGTATTTTCTCTTAAGGAGCGTTTGCCATACCCCGTCCGAAGTGAGTAGCTTATACATCCACTTACCATGGAGAGCAGAGTTTTTGACCTGAAGGTCATGTATACCTAGCCCCCCTTGTTCCTTCGGTCGACAAACGACATTCCACCTGGTCAGTCTATATTTCTTCTTCTCATTATACCCTTGCCAAAAGAATATCGATCGGAAATAATCCAATCTATGTAAGACTCCTTTAGGTAGATGGAAGAAATATATCATATACAACACCATATTGGATAATACTGAATTTATGAGTACCAATCTTCCACCTAGGGACAACAACTTCCCGTTCCAACTAGCTAGCCTTTTTTTGCTACCGTGTGATGAATGCTATTGAGTTTTGTTGGAGAAATATCATTGTGTCCAAATTGTTTATCATCTGTCCCCACTTATCATGATCTCTTTTATGTCTTGTGAGTAGTTACTTTATTTCTTAAGGACATGGGAGAAGTCTAGTTGCTAGTAGTCATATGATGTTGAAGTAATATGTGTTGTTTGATATTTAAGTTGTGTTGTTATTTTCCTAGTGGTGTTGTGTTAGTCGAACACTCAACACTTCGCCTTATTAAGGACCTAGGGGAATACATTGTGTATAAAGAATGCCTACCGTGGGTTGCCGGAGTGACAGAAACTTGAACTCCAGTTTGCACGCTTTTGCACGAGGGAACAATGGATCGCCGATCGTATTGCTATGGTTAGGCTTTTGCCTTAATTACTATCTTGTATTTGCGGATTCTTGCGAGATGTTTAATCATAAGAGTGCACTTATCTTAGTCTAGAGGGTGTACTAGCAAAGATCCACCCACTCAACACTTATCAACACAACACATTATACCGATGCGGAATATGGCGAAAGCACGTGACTATTTCTCCCGTGTGTCCTCAAGAACGCTTTAGCCTTTATAAGTCCAGTTGCTTGGCCTATCCTTTTCTCAAAAGGATTGGGCCACTTGTTACTCCTCAGTGCATTTCACTTTGCTCTCTTTTACCTTTTTGTTGCTTATACCGAAAACCCCTAAAAAGCTATCTTTCAGTTCCTGCAGCTATTTATTTACCAAAGTCACTTACCAATACCTTCTGCTCCTTGTTGGGTTCGACACTCTTATTTATTGAAAACGCTACAAACGATCCCCTACAGTTGAGGGTCATCAAGTACTATTTTCTGGCGCCGTTGCCGGGGAGCGTAGCGCTATTAGTAAGTGAAGCTGGTAAGGAAGTATTTATATTTTGTTTTTATTTTTCCATTGCTACTTTTGTCCTTATGGACACCTCTACTCTTGGTTCGTTGTTAATGGGGAAACGCCTCACAATTATGGTGGTCACTCCTACCCCTACTGAAATTGTGCCTTACAAAATACCATCTGGTATTATCAATTATGTCTTAGCTAATCGTTATGCAGGAGATAGACATCCAGGTGAACACTTGCTATATTTATCACAACTATGTTCATATTCAAGCTTACAGGTGTGTCAATGGAGTTCGTCATGAACTCCATATCACTTATAGATAAAGCTTAAGATTGGTATAAGCTCCTCGATAACTCACATTTTCTTAATTGGCAAGAGCTTATGTCTCTCTTTTATACAAAGTTTTATCCTCTTCATGAAATTCATCGAGACAGGAATTACATCTATAACTTTTGGTCTCGTGACGGAGAGAGCATCGCTCAAGCTTGGGGGAGACTTAAGTCCCTAATGTTCAAATGTCCTATTCATGAACTCCCCAAAGATATTATACGTACAAATTTTTATGCCAAACTTTCTCGTCAGGATAAGGAAATGTTGGATGCCTCCTCTAGCGGGGTATTCCAAACAAGAAGCGTTGAATAAAAATGGGATCTCATTGAGAGGATCTAGAAGAATACTGAAGACTGGGAAATCGATAAAGGTATTGAGCCCCTATAAATTATGAGCATGATTACATTTAGAGCTATGTGAAAACTGATTATTTTAATACCTTTTGTACTAAGATTAGTCTTGATTCCAAGCTCATGATTGATTTTTGTAAGAACTTTGCCTCTCACATTGACTCTTCTACGGAGGAGAAGGATCATTATCATAAGGTTTTTAAAGAATTAGCTGTTGATATAAATGTTGCTGACCCTATTCTGCCTGCAGTTGTCTATGAAAAGCCCCCTTTTCCCACAAGGATAAAGGAGCACTCTTTTGTGACAAGCATAATAAATAAAAGTGAGAGACGAACTGAAGAACCTGAGGACCAGATCAAGGTCGATCCTCAAGTTGCGGTGGTTAAAGATTTAGTTACTAATGATGTTTCATATTCCATTATAAAATTTATGCTGTTTCAACTAACATTGTCACAACCAAGAATAAAATCCCAATTTCAGGTACACCAGTTGTATCTGTCAAAATAGGAGATCAAAATTATTACGGGCTATGCGATTTGGGATCAAGTGCTAGTGCTATTCCATATTCACTCTATCAGGAGATCATGGGTGAGATTTCACCCTGTGAACTTGAAGAGATTGATGTTACTATTTATCTAGCAAACAAAGAAATTATCTCTCCCATTGGAATTGTGAGAGATTTTGAAGTCCTATTTGGAAAGGTAAAGTATCCTACCGACTTTCTCCTACTTGGTTCAGTGCAAGATAGGTTTTTCCCTATTATCTTTGGTAGGCCTTTCCTCAGAACTTGTGGAGCTATAATAGATTGCAAGAAAGGTAAATTTTCTGTTGAATTCAATGGTGAGCAATGTTCAAGATATCGCTTATCGTTAACTTATCGGTCGAGCCCCGACAAGGGATAAACCGGCTTATCGGCCGATTTATCGGTTATATCGGTCGATCATTTATCAGCAAGTTTTTTTAAAAAACTCATATTTTCCTAAGAGAAATAATATAAAATATGCTATATTAACTATTACACACATGACAAATAAGTGCTCTCAGCATTCAAAATATGCTATATCAGTGTACAAGCGCGAGCAATCTGAAGCATACATCTACATAAATAAAAGGAAACAACCATATCAGCCATCTACATAGTTTACCAATGATTAACTAATATAATTACAATCTGCCTAATACAATCTGCCATCTAATGGACCAACTAATAAATTTGACATGATAAAATCATGCATCACCCGTTGCACTTCCTAATATCATCTCAAAATTTTTTGACTAGAGAAATGAAATCAGGGGAGAAGACAAATTCTACCGTGGTGCTGCTCTTCTGTAAAAATCGGTAAAATCGGAAAATATCGGTAAAAAATCGGTAATAATCGGTCTGACAGCCGATATATCGGTCAGAGCGATAAATCATGAAGATAAGTGTTTATCCTATCGGTAGGACCCCGATAAGCGATATATCAGCCGATATTTGGAACACTGATGGTGAGCCACATGAATTTAACTTTTCTAAGTTCTCTAAGCAGCCTCGTGGTACTTATTTACCTAGTCATGATAAAATTATTGAAGATATTGCTTCTATTGCTATTCCTCCTAATGATCCTTTGCATCAATATATGGAAGACCACGCGAATGATATGCATATGCAGGAGAGAAATGAGTTAGACGAAATATTCACAAGGCAAACTGCTAGCCTGAAGCACAACCTGCCGGTTGAACCTTTAGGAATCCTAGCACAACCAAAAGAAGACCCGGTGTTTGACCTCAAACAACTTCCCGATACGCTCAAGTATGCTTATTTAAATGAAAAGAAAATATATCATGTTATTATCAATGCTAACCTTTCAGGATTTGAAGAAGAGCGGTTATTGGAGACACTTCGCAGACACCGTGGTGCCTTGGGCTATACCCTTTATGACCTTAAGTGGATTAGTCCATCGATTTTCCAAAACACTATCAATCTCGCGCCCGATGCTAAGCCAGTTGTTGATCATCAACGATGGATGAACCCAAGATGAAGGACGTGGTTAGGACAGAGATTTTCAAACTTCTAGCTGCAGGTATAATCTATCATATAGCTAATAGTAGGTGGGTAAGTCCAGTTCATTGTGTTCCTAAGAAAGGATGTATGATTGTTGTTCCTAATGATAAAAATGAACTAATACCTCAAAGAATTATTATTGGATATAGAATGTGTATTGATTACAGGAAGTTGAACAAGGCAACCAGGAAGGACCATTACCCGCTACCCTTTATTGATCAGATGCTTGAGAGGTTGTCTAAAAACAACCACTTTTGCTATCTTGACGGCTACTCCGGCTTCTCTCAAATTCATGTTAACACCGCCGATCAGGAGAAGACCACTTTCACATGTCCTTACGGTACTTATGCTTACATGCATATGCCTTTTGGTTTATGCAATGCACCCGCTACTTTTCACAGATGCATGTCTGCTATTTTCCATGGTTTCTGTGAGGAGACTGTGGAAGTCTTCATGGACGATTTCTCCGTCTATGGAACTTCCTTTGACCACTGTCTCCACAATCTTAATAAAGTTTTGCAGAGATGCGAGGATACAAACTTAGTTTTAAACTGGGAGAAGTGCCACTTCATGGTTAACGAAGGGATCTTTCTTGGTCACAAGATTTCCGAGAGGGGAATTGAAGTGGACAAGGCGAAGATTGAAGCTATCGAAAGGATGCCTTATCCAAGGGACATTAAAGGTATTCGTAGTTTTCTCGGTCATGCTGGTTTCTATAGAAGATTTATTAAAGACTTTTCTAAGACCTCAAGACCCCTCACTAATCTTCTCCAGAAGGATGTTCCTTTTGTATTTGATGAAGGTTGTAAGGAGGCTTTCGAAGTTCTTTAGAAAGCTTTAATAACCGCTCCTATAGTACAACCACCTGATTGGAAATTGCCCTTTGAAATTATGTGTGATGCTAGTGATTTTGCTGTTGGAGCTGTTTTAGGACAAAGGGTTGATAAGAAATTGTATGTTATACATTATGCTAGCAAAACCCTTGATAGTGCTCAAAAGAATTATGCTACTACTGAGAAGGAATTCTTAGGAGTAGTGTTTGCTTGTGATAAGTTTAGACCTTATATTGTTGATTCTAAAGTCATCATTCATACTGACCATGCTGCTCTTAAGTACCTTATGGCGAAGAAGGATGGCAAACCAAGACTCATCAGGTGGGTACTCCTTCTTCAATAATTTGATTTACACATTGTTGATAGGAAAGGAACAGACAATCCAGTGGCGGACAATCTTTCAAGGATGGAAGATATACCGTACGACCCCATTTGAGTCAACAACAGTTTTCCAAACGAACAAATTGCCGTTGTAAAAGTACAACCTCTTTCCGATCCTTGGTTTGCAGATTATGCTAGTTTTGTTGTTGCCAAGTATTTGCCTCCAGGTTTAACATTTCAGCAAAGGAAGAAGTTCTTTCATGATTTGAGGTATTACTTTTGGGATGACCCTCATCTTTTAAAATAAGGTCCGGACGGGATCGTGAGAAGATGCATACGGGAACACGAGAAGAAGGACATTCTCAGACAATTTCACGATAGTCCCTATGTAGGACATCATGCCGGTGAGAGGATCGCACATAAGGTTCTCCAATCAGGTTTTTATTGTCCTACTCTCTTTAAAGATGCTAGAAATTATGTTTTATCTTGTGAAAAGTGTCAGAGAGTTGGGAATATTAGTAGGAGGAATGAGATGCCTACAAAGTCATATGAGGCTATAAATGGCACAAAGCTTGAAAAGTAAAGATACAATGATGTTGCTACAGTAGTAACAATCATCAAGACAACTAAAAACAGAAAAAAAAGGAAAACCTAAATTCGTTGCGGGCTGCCTCCCGAAAGCGCTTCTTTAAAGCCATTAGCTAGGCTTAAATATCATAAAAGACGCTCTCATAAAAATAAGGATTTGAAACAAAAGAGAGCATCAAGAAGAGAATATGAATCACGTTTAAGCCTAACCCACTTCCTATGCCTAGGAATCTTGTACGAAAATAAAGCAAAGAAGCACAAAGGGACAAGCATAGGAAGGTGGAAAAAGAACAACTTCAAAAATTTCATCATAAAGAGAGGTGTTTTTATAACATGAAAGTTTTTATAACCAAGCTTTCCTCTCTCGAAGTAATTTTCAGTAGTATCATGAGAAACATCAAGAATATAACTATCACATAAATCATGTTGTCCATGACCTACAAGCACATGTGTATAGTTTTCAACACGGTCTTTAGGAACATAAGATAAATGCAACCCATCACATTGAGCCTCAATAAGAGTACAATTCTCCGGAATATAAGTTGGAGATTTCAAAAGGATAATAGGAAAATCAAGTGTGGGTGCAATAGTAACAATTTCATGCTTAACATGAGGAACTATAGAGAGTTCATCTCCGTAAGCATCATCCATAGTGGCATCACAACCATAAGCATATAAGGCATCAACTTCATCAAAAAAGGATATTTCAAAAGAATCCATAGGATCATAACACTCATATAAGGTAAGATTCAAAGAGTTACTCTCATTAGAAGGTAGACATGGATGGACCCATTCTTCCTCCTTTTGTTCGTCACTATCCTTCTCCTTTTCATCCAAGGAGCTTTCAGTTTCAGCAATTTCTTCTTCCATAGAGTCCTGCAAATCATTAGTCTCTTCCTTTGGGGGAGAGATCCTCTCAAGATGATCAGTAATATAATAATTTGCATCATAATTTTCCAAAAAATAGTTAAGTATAGCAAGACTCTCAAGTTTGTAAGGGGCATCATCAATATTTTTAATAAGAGAAGTAATTTCATAGGCACCCATATAAGTAACAAATTCTTCTATTGGCTCTGCATCATAAAAATCATAATTTATTTTAGCAGAAGAAGCTAAGGTTTCATCATCATTGTACTCGCATTGGAAATCAAGGTGTTTGTGCCTCATAAAGCAACAAGATTCATCCCTGCAGAAAGATATATTATATATTAAACACAAGTTTCTAGCATACTCATACAACTGATGTATTTGTTTCCATAAGTGTATCCCTTTTTGAGACAAGCGGTGTTCCTTGTACCACTTTTGTTGATCCTCGGTAAATCCTCCATGCCAATAAGATCTGGTTTCAAAGATGTCAGGCATTGATTGGCAGGTAAGGAACTAGACATACTATTTTTTTTGGATTTTTGATAAAGGACACGAAAGCAAAAACTGAAAGGTAAACTAACAAGACTAAAAAGCAAAGATAAAAGATAGTGTGCAACTCCACTATCTTGAAGAGTGGAGTCCCCGGCAACGGCGCCAGAAATTTCTTTTGATGGTACGATTTAACGCCCCCTCGTTGGTTACCCAAAGTGGAAGGTTGAGATGTAGATAGCGGCAATTTCCCTTAGCGAAGATGCTAAGGTTGAGTGTCGAACCAATAGGACTCCAAGATCGACAAGAAGGTGGTGAAGTGAACAATGGCGCCGTTCACAACTCAAGGTTGCTTACTTCACCTGGACCTGCACACACAGCAAATAACTTTGCTTCCCAACGAGTACAGAGGAGTTGTCAATTCCTCCGGCCTTGTTGTTTACAAAGGATAAAACGCACGGGATAATAATGATAGTGATAGAAACGGAAAAGTAAATAAAGCAGTAAATTGATAGTGGGTGTAAACAGTATTGAAAATATGGACCGGGGTCCTATGATTTTCACTAGTGATGTCTCTCCCAAAAGACGATAAAATAGCCATGCGAGGTAAACAAATTACAGCTGGGCAATTGACAGGATTATGTGCGCAAACCAATGCTAACTATGCTATAAAGAAAGGAAGAGGCTCAAAAGCATGGGCGGTACGCCAATACAAGTAGACCGAAATCCATCTGCATCTACCTACTAATCATACACCTTGAGATATCTATCCAGAACATCTCACTGGTATTAAGTTGCGAATCCCACACAAAGTGTAAACTCAAAGCAACAGACAACTGCATTAAAGAACTTTGCGTAAAGTAAACAATCCTTGCACCCGCAAGTACAAGCACCGTTGTTTTCCCCCTTGTGGCAACATCACATCCCATAGACTCATGTTTCTGTCACTCAAGCTAGTCATCGGGGGGCATGAACCCACAATCATGCATAACGCTCCCTCTTGGAGTCACTACCTACTACTTGGCCAAAGCAATAAACAGCAACGGAGAACATGCAATAATTACTCTATAACATAAATATAACAGAGGAGAATCAAATATATTACTCAAACACAATCTGAACATATTCTCATAATCCATCGGATCCCAGCAAACTCAGCATAGCAACAGCAGAAAGATTACATATGTGCCTTGATCATGTAGGGCAGCTGATGTCACGAGAGTTTACTTCTCGCCCCTCGTTGGTTACCCAAAGTGGAAGGTGAGATGTAGCATAGCGGCAATTTCCCTTAGCGAAGATGCTAAGGTTGAGTATCGAACCAGTATGACTCCAACAGATACAAGTAGGTGGTGAAGTGAATAATGGCTCCGTTCACAACCGAGGTTGCTAACTTTACCTGGACCTGCACACACAGCAAATAACTTTTCTTCCCAACGAGTACAGAGGAGTTGTCAATTCCTCCGGCCTTGTTGTTTACAAAGGATAAAACGCACGGGATAATAATGATAGTGATAGCAACGGAAAAATAAACAAAGCAGTAAATTGATAGAGGGTGTAAACAATATTGGAAATATGGACCGGGGTCCTATGATGTTCACTAGTGATGTCTCTCTCCCAAAAGACGATAAAAGAACCATGCAAGGTAAACAAATTACAGCTGGGCAATTGACAGGATTATGTGCGCAAACCAATGCTAATTATGCTATAAAGAAAGGAAGAGGCTCAAAAGCATGGGCGGTACGCCAAATCAAGTAGACCGAAATCCATCTGCATCTACCTACTAATCATCCACCTTGAGATATCTATCCAGAACATCTCGCTGGTAATAAGTTGCGAATCCCACCCAAAGTGTAAACTCAAAGCAACAGACAACTACATTAAAGAACTTTGCGTAAAGTAAACAATCCTTGCACCCGCAAGTACAAGCACCGTTGTTTCCCCCTTGTGGCAACAACACATCCCCTAGACTCATGTTTCTGTCACTCAAGCTAGTCATCAGGGGGCATGAACCCACAATCATGCATAACGCTCCCTCTTGGAGTCACTACCTACTACTTGGCCAAAGCAATAAACAGCAACGGAGAACATGAAAGAATAAGAACATAAATATAAAAGAGGAGAATCAAATACATTACTCAAACACAATCTGAACATAATCTCATAATCCATCGGATCCCAGCAAACTCAGCATAGCAACAGCAGAAATATTACATAAGTGCCTCGATCATGTAGGGCAGCTCACGAGGTCTAATCCATGAAGAACAAAGAGGGGAGGAGAACATCACATAGCTACTGATCATAGACCCATGGTCCAAGGTGGACTACTCACGGTTCATCCGGGAAGCATACATGGTGGTGGAGAATCTCCCGGAGGTGGTTCCTCCCTCCGGCAGGTTGCCGGGAAGAGGTCTTCTGGTGCTCCCGATCTTGGAAGCGCAGCGGCGGCGGAACAGAGGAGAGATCGCGAAAAAGGGTTCCCTTCTCGGGGGTTTTGCGTCACGGGGAATAAATAGGCGAAGGGGGGCAGCCAGGGGGCCCACCAGGGGTCTAGGCGGCCCCCTGGCGCGGCCCCACCCTGGGGCGCGCCGGGAGGGCGCCTGGGGCCATGGTGGGTCCCCTCTGCCCCCCCCTCGGTGATTCCGGAAGCTTCCTGATCGCTGATTTTTTACTGGATTTTCCCGAATTTTTGGAGCACTTTTAATATGGGGGAAACCTGAAATAGAAAAACAGCAGAAAACAGGAACTGGCACTGGGTGCACTGAGTTAATAGGTTAGTCCAAATATGATCAAAAGTGTATGGAAGTTCATCAATATCATAGAAATATCACACAAAATAAATTCCTGTGGTGACATGCTAACAAGCTTAATTATAGATACGTTTTGGACGTATCAACATCCCCAAGCTTAATTCCTGCTCGTCTCGAGTAGTTAAATGATAAAAGCATAATTTCGGTGGTGACATGCTAACAACCATATAAGAACTTTTAAGTAAAGCAATCAAGGCATGTAATTCAATTCAAGTCATAGCAGGCAAGAGTCTATATTTAGCATTGAAATAAGCAACATAAGAACATAAAGGTGCAAGAGCTCTCGCTGTCCGTGACTCGAATGTCTCCAAATGGTGTTTGCGTGCAAGAAAGGGGATAGGGATATACGAGAAAAAGTATTTTTGTGTTGAGAACTCAATCTACTAAAGTTTCACACTTGGTCTTCTTTGGAATCTTATCTTGACTCATCCCCAGACCACTAGCCAGGTACAAGTCAAAATGATCCACTCCTTTTCGACATTTTGAGCACTCATGCAATGGATGAGCGTAAGCAAGAAAGTTGACACTTAGGATGGCAAAGAGAGAATATGGTGGAGGAGGAAGACAAAAAGGTGTGAAAGCCTCACATCAATGAGGACAATCATAAGCGAGAGAAAGCCAAATGATAGATATGATTTGAGAAGTAGGGATTGCCATGCAACGGATGCACATATGAGGTAAGGTAAGCTCTCCAATGGAACTAGTGGGGGTGCATCCAACTTGCTTGCTCAAGAAGACCTAGAGCTCATTTGAGGAGGCTCATCATTGGAATATACAAGCCAAGTTTTATAGTGTGAAGGTCCCCACATAGCTATATGCATGAATGATAATCTCTATGGAGTACAAGATATAAGGAGTACGAGTGTGGATCTCTCAAAAGGAATAGTAGTGTGCCCCCTTCTCTCTTTTTATTTCATTTTTCTCCTTTTTTCTATTTTTTTGTATTTTTTGGTGGCCTCAATGGCTCTTTCTATTTCTGTCATTTGTCCTCCTTGGGATCTTTTAATTTGTCCACTTTGGGATCTTTTCCTCACTTTAGGGGAAACACTCTATTTATTACAAAAAGTATAGAAGATCTTTCACACTTTACAAAGTACTCAAATCATAAAGAAGATGTAACTATCATGATGTATGCAAATGTATGCCTCTGCTAGTGTAGAAGGATATGCAATGATACTAGTGCGTCATGTAGCAATGATTAGGGCAAGGCCAAACTAGCATGCGACTCATCGATGAAGCAAGTATCATGTATGACATGAAGATCAAGTCATGAGAAGGTAGATGTTGCATGGCAATATATCTCGGAAAGGATATGGAAATGCCTTGATAGGTAGGTATGGCGGCTGTTTTGAGGAAGGATATAAGGAGGTTTATGATGACAGAGCG
Source organism: Bromus sterilis (assembly GCA_950022295.1). Lineage (NCBI taxonomy): Eukaryota > Viridiplantae > Streptophyta > Magnoliopsida > Poales > Poaceae > Bromus > Bromus sterilis. The sequence continues at coordinate 45,214,315 of OX465596.1, forward strand.
TATCATGCCAATGGTTTGGATGTACCGGCGAAGGTGGACGCTAACTCTCGGAGTGAGAAGAAAGCAATGCACGGAACAAGAGAGGCTAGAAAAATATGGGAAGGTGGAAGTGTCAACTTTTGAATACTCACATTAGTCTGAAGAACTCATGCACTTATTATCGGTAACTCTCAATCTAATAAGGAGGTTTCCCAAAGAGACAATTACCCCGAGGAGGAGTGTATGGGGGTTTGGTTATCCTTGCGCATCCTCGACTCATGGTACGTGAGTGTACTCTAATATTCGACCCCTCAGAAGAGTAGTGATCCATCTAGTAGCTAAAGTTCTCAACTAATTTTGTAAGCTTTGAAAATAATCACAGATTGACCAAAATACGACATCTATCACTAATAGGCTAAATCTCTTGACACCAAAAGTCCAAACATTACTCAAAACAATACCTCAAAACTATTGCAAGTTACTACTACAAAATAATAGCAACCTCAATTACCTACTCCAAGTCAAGACACAAAACTCAGTGCAACATGCAAACTCTCTAAACAAGATAAACATGAAAACTCAAGAGAGTTCCAGCAACAAACTAAACAAAAGCTCTTTGAAAAGATAAGCATGAAAACTAAGAGCAAAACATGACAGTAGCTATGAAAAGATAAAGAACACACACAACAAAGATAAGCATGAAAAGTCCTATGTTGTGTTCTAGATTTTGAAAGTGGAGCGTGTTTCTCTCCCACACAAAGAAAGCTGGGTTCTAACTTGTTATGAACAGCAAGCAAAGCTAGAGAAAACTAAAAACAAAACCTAAGAGCGAGACGCTCCAAGCATAGCACATAACGCATGAAGTGATAAAAATATAGTGAAACGAGAGACGAAATGATAATTGTTGATGGAGAAGGGGTGGGCCGAGCATGCCTTCACGGGAGACATGAGTTACTTCCACGAGAGGCATACCATGTTCCTCTAAAAAAAGTGGCACGACCTGTGCCTTCCATGGATGCACGGATATACTTCTGCTAGAGGTACATCGTGTGCCTCTAAAATAGTGGTACGACCCGTGCCTCTAAAAAAGGCACGAGTGTGTCCCTCGTGGATGCACAAATTTACTTCCACCAGAGGCACACTGCGTGCCTCTAAAAAAAGCGGTACGACCCGTGCCTCTAAAAGAGGCATGACCCTGCCCTTCGTGGATGCACGAATTTACTTACACAAGAGGCACATCGCGTGCTTCGGGGACATCCGATAAAAAAGGGAACACCATAGCGCGAAAAGTGATACGCGTACAAAGCGTCACTTGCCAAGCATGGAGGGGTTTGGCGGGTTCGTTGAAGGAGTAGTCACTAATTAGTGATTTCGCTAGTTACAAACAACACTCTTAAGTTTTTTTAGTATCTTTAAAAAAGTTGTTTTTGTGCAAAATCACTAATTAAGGTGTACCTTTAAAGAAGCTATTTTCATTATTTCGACCAGGGGTGGGCCGTTCCCCCTGGCCGCCTGGCTGGAGGGGCCACCCCTGGTGCCCCTCTTTTGCCTATTTTTTTCCTCGATGACCAAAAACCCTCGGGCAGAATTATTTTTCCAGAAGCCATCAACATTCAACCGCCACCACGGTTCTTAGATCGGGAGTCCCTGCAGTACTGTCCCGACACCTTGTTGGAGGAGGGAATCATCCCCAAAGGCCTCTTCATCAACCATGTTTTCCTCCTAGATGATCCGTGAGTAGTTACACCTTGGACCTAGGGTTCATGACAGTAGCTAGATGATGTGTTCTTCCCAATTTTATGCTTCACTAATTAGTTCTTGGTCTTCATCTTCGATGGTCAAGGTACATATGCTATAGTTGCTATGTTGTTATGCTGAGTTTGTTAGGATCCAATGGATTATGAGATTATATTCATATTGGTGGAAGTAATATGTTTGATCTTTTTTTATATTGTCTTCTTGATTGTTCTTGCGTTCTCTCGGTTATATTTTGTTACTTTGGTGATGTAGTATTTTATAACTCAAAAAGAGAGCTTTGTGCTAGATAGTTGGTTCGTGCCTCTTCGTGTCAGCGCTTGAGTGACAGAAACATGAAAGTACCAAGGATGTGTCTTTGCTACTAAGGGTAACACTACTAGAAAAACAGCTATAGCTAATATGGACACTAATGGCGCACGGAGTATGTGGTGCGTCATTACTACTTAGTAATGGCGCACCAGTGCACAGTGCGCCATTAAGCACCACGTTAGTAATGGCGCACCCGGTCATAAGTGCGCCATAACTCTCTTTCTCCTGGTCCCACACCACTCCCCAGACTTAGTAACGGCGCACCTGGCAGTGGTGCGCCATTACTATCCACGGAAACTAATGACGCACCTTATACCAGGTGCGCCATTGCTAATCTAATCCCACCCCGGCCGGCCCTCCACCCCTATAATTAATTAATCCCCACCGGGCCGGGCCTGGCCCCGCGCTCGATCCATCTCTCTCTCCCCATCTCCCCACCGGCAAACCCTACCTCTCTCTCTCCCCATCTCGCCGCCTCTCCGCGGTCCGGTAAGCCTCGCCGCGCCGCCCTGATCCCTACCGCCCTCGTAGATCAGGCCCTCTCTCTCTCTCTCACACACACACACACCGCCCTCGCAGATCGGGCCATCTTCTCCGCCGTCGCACCACTCACCGGACGCCACCTCTCCTCTGTCTTCCTCCATCGCCTGCGACCCCGCTCCTCCGTTAAGCCTTCCCCTCCCTCCCTCCCTCCCTCCTTCTCTCTCTCCCTATATATCTCTCTCACCCCGTGCCCCCTCGCAGATCGACCGCCGCCGCCGTAGCGTGCACCCGACCTACGAGACGCTGCCCCCTCCTGATCTCCTCCAACGCGCCGCCGCCCGCCAGATCTCCCTCCGCCCGGTGAGTCCCCTTCCCTCCCTCCCTCCCTCCACGATCCTATGAGATTCAAGCGTGTAAAACAAAAACTGGGGTAAAAGAGCTTGTTGTTCAGTTTTTGCTATTGCTTTGGTTTTCTTGCTATTGCTTTGATCCAGTCCTATATTATTAACCCGGGGCTAGAGTAAAGTAAAAACTTTCTGATTAGTTCGTTTGACTGGACTTCGACAGGTGGCTGGATAGGGGGAGGCGCCAGGGATCTCATCGTCTTTGCAAGGACACCATCTTCAGGTACTGCTAGTTTCAAAATTTTCTTGTGTGATAAGGACTTGGTCTCGTGGACACAGCCTGTGATTGTGTGATTATTTGATATCTAAGTTGTATTGCAAAGGGTATAGTTATACAGTCTGCTCTAGTTGTTTGGTTTAATTATGAATTCAACTTATTGACTTGGTATACCCATTTGACGATCATTTATGTTAGTGCGATAAATATTGGATAATCTGATTTTGACACCAGCAGTAGCATTGATGATTTATGTAATTCAACAACACCATTGATTCATAGAGTTGTTGTGGTTAGGCCATTCTGACGAACATTTAGCTTACTTGCCATTCCGTTTTGCTGTTCACAATTCTAGTCTAGACTGGAACTATAGTACTGCGGTGCTAAATCAGTGTTGTTGCATCGATTGTAATTGTAAATGATAACTATTGATTGATGTGAGCACTCCAAGTTGCATTTAGCTATTTCCTCTCATGTACATCCATATGCCTCAAATTTGTTACCTCACTGTGCAAGTATGAGAAATTTTGGGCGTGAAGACCCGCCGATGACAACCAAAGAATACAAGTAGTTGGTAAGGACGTTCGATGATGCAAGGTGTGCGCGGATACGTGACGCATCCCATCGTTGGTACGTCTTGATGCGTGCGCTCCAGGGCGCGCAGAACAAGAGGAGGCCAGATCAAGCGGAGATCGAGAAGAAGCGGAGCGAGATGGATTGTGCTATGTATGAATTGGCACAGTTGATTATGCTAGAGTCGACCAACGAGGAGCGTGCTCGGATGCCTCAGCTGCCATGGCGATACCACGCCGCTCTGTTCCTCAAGTGGGCAGTGGACGAAGGGATATCAGAAGATCCGATCCAGCGACAGAGGTGGAGCTGTGTCAGGGACATCACTAGTGGGAGCTCATCGTGACCGCAGCCCTCGATCTTGATCTATATAATTGTAATTTAGATATCGACTTGTAATGTGAAGGCAAACTTTCTACTCGCGGGGCTATTAATCTTGATCTTCGGAGACTAATATGATGAATTGTACTCAGAGGCTAATCTTCTGTTGTATTCGGAGACTCTTTTATTGTATTCGATAAATCTGCTGTTTATATATTGTGCTGTTTATATCTGTGATGTAATCTATTTCGTAACCTCTGCAAATACAGAAAAGCAAAAAACAAAAAACCTAATATTCATAGCAGTGGCGCACCCCTGGCCTTAGTAATGGCACACTCCTGGTGCGCCATTAGTAACCCGGATAGTAATGGCGCACCAAATGTGCGCCATTACTATCACTTACTAATGGCGTGCTAGTAATGGCGCACCTAATGTGCGCCATTAATGTAAAAAACAAGTGCGCCACTAAAGCCCTTTTTTCCATTGGTGTAAAAAGTGACGTTTGTGACTATTTTCCTAACAAGTGTTGCTTACATTATGCATCGAGTTTATAGCATTTACATGTTGTTTTGGGTTTTCAGCTTATATTTTTTGCTCATAACTTAATACCAGCGAGATGTTTCGGATTAGACTTCTCAAGGTGAGTATTTAGAAGTAGATTCTTTGGATTGAGGTCTACTTGCTTTGGCGTAATGCCTACATGATTAAACCTTGCATTCTCTGTAGCATAATTAGCATTGTAGTGTTTATAATTCTGTTAATTATCCAACTGTAATTTGTTCACTGATACGTCCCAAACGTATATATAATTTCTGCTTGCTCCATGCATGTTTTGTGTGATATTGCTATGCTTCTGATACACTTTCATATTTTTTTATAACATATTTTGGAACTAACCTATTAATGGTTGCAAGAGTGCATAAGTTCTTGTTTTTGTATTTTATGTGTAGGAATTATTTGGATAAAGGAAAAATCACAAAAAGGATCCTTGTAGGAGTTGGACTCTAACTCTCCCGAAATCTGTCCCCATCAGACAGGTTTTAAATATCGCCTCGGAAACGCTAGAAGACAGCCTCAAACGGAAAAACTTCAAACTACAAAGTTGTAGGGAATTTTTTCCGGTGGATCTAGACATAAAATCCGGCCCAATCGGTGTTCGGATGCTCCCTGGAGCCCCGAAATACCGAAGACGTAATCTGGATGACGGGAATCCGAGAGTCTATATAAAGAGAGGAAACCTAGTCAAAGGGCACCACGAAATTTTCTCCCCCTTGGCAGCCGTCTTGAGGGGGAGATCAATCTCCACAGCAGCACCATCTCCAAGGAAGAAGAAGGGGGCCAAGGGACGTGACCCTCGGGGCTAAGGCTTGTATCTTGATCTATGTGGTTTGTCTCTCTCTCCAATGATGTGATCTTTGTTGTGATCATTGGCTATGTTAATTTAGGGTGATCCCATGATGTTTCCCCTTCTTCTATGTATTGGATTGATGTACTCACTTGATCTTATCTAGTATAATCCCCGAGACCATGGTGATAGCGGTCTATTGGACATGGGTTAGAAGAATATTTTCATGAGTGATTTCCTCTTTTGTGTGTGGATTGAAGATTGAGAGTCTCTTGGTGCTTGTCTTTGACTATCCTTTAGATATGTTGTGGTGATTGTTGTACTCTCTTTGGATGGCTGCGGTGACATTGGGAAATCCATAGATGAGAACTACGAACTCTGAGGTGTGCTTTTGTAGCCCTACACAATTCTCGTCCTCTCTTGACCACAAAGGAATGACCTCCGAGTACGTCTCCATTGCATGTTTTATGGGGAATATCATGTGATTAGACTATGTTAATGTTGTTGGGAGTTGCCACTAGTGAAAGTATGAAGCCTAGGCCTTGTTTCCACCATTGTTACACCGTTTGTGCTCACTTTTGTTACATGTTTGCTTGCTGCACTTTTTATTACAGATTTATATTACTTTGTTTTGCCACACCTATCACCCATATTTTACCATCTCTTCGCCGAACTAGTGCACCTATACAACTCCTAGTTGTATTAGGTGTGTTGGGGACACAAAAGACTTCTTGTATCTTAATTGCAGGGTTGCTTGAGAGAGACCATCTTCAACCTCTACTTCCCTGAGTTCGATAAACCTTAGGTCATCCACTTGAGGGAAATTGCTGTTGTCCTACAAACCTCTGCGCTTGGAGGCCCAACATAGTTTGCAAGAATAGAAGCGTGCGTAGACATCATTCACCCAACATAAGTTTTGTCGTCTTTTGGGAGATAGACATCACTAGTGAATGTCATGACACCCCAGTCCATATCCTCATCATAAGTTTACGCTGCAACAATTTATTTCCTTTGTTTACTTTACTTTGTTTTACTTTTATTGTTCAAACTACCATATATTTGTAACCTTTTGTAAATAGCAAAATAGGTGGATTGACAACCCCTCTGCCTCGTTGGGTGCAAAAGTATTTGTGTACTTGTGTGTAGGTCTAGGCCAACCACTTTCTGGTGCCATTGTTGGTAGCCACCTACTTGACGCAGTTTGGAGTCCTTCTAGATTTGATAACCTTGGTATTTTTCCCGAGGGAAATTTGCTGCTATCTACATCACAAAGGGGGTTCCCAACGAGAGTGTGTGATCCACACCATCAGGGGCGATGATGAAGGCTCACCGTGGATGGGGTGTGGAAGTGGCAGTTAAGAGGAGATGGGGCATCAATGTGTGTGTTTGAGAGAGAGAGAGAGAGAGAGAGAAGTGGGGATATGATGGGGCCGTGTTGATGCGGATAACCCTCCAATTTTCGTTAGGCTTTGTTGTCCGCTTGCTGACGGCAAAGCTGAGAGCAGTTATCCTCCTTTGGGTCATGCACACGTGTTGCTAACGTCACCTTCAAGAAGACTTTGCCATTAGCTTTAGTGCTCTTTGACGTTTGCATTTTCTTAGGATGACGGCAAAGAACCTCTTTGCAAATAAGAACATGAATACTGATGCACTTGAAACAAAAATACAATAAAATTGTAAACTTATGACAAAATTAGAAAAAAAATTGATGGAAATTGTGTTGATCTAATTTTAAATGTGAATATAGTGTCGTAGCAACATCACTATTGAAAAAGACAGAACTTTGAAGCACATAACAGTAAAATAACAGCAATGAACCCAAACTATAGCAACTCAACAGTATTCTATATAAAGATGCATGGGTTCATAACTAGTTAATATAATAAACTAGATGATGCCCGACACATTGTTGCAGGAAACTTTGCAATATAATTCAGTAAAATGTTTGGTTAAATGAAACATGAATATTTGAAACAATAAGTGTTGAACTAATATATGAATCTAATATAAAGATCGTAATAGAATAAAAATCCCCATACATGCACTTTGCATGTTAGTGTGAGTTTTTATTATGCATTGTGGTATATATTTATGTGGGCCTTTTCTTATGTGTGTTGAATGATGAGGTGACATATTTGCATGTTGAGAGAAAATATGCTAGCAGGGCTAGCTATTTAGATATAGAGGCTCAGTGAATTTTTTGGTTAAATGAAACATGAATACCTGAAACAATAAGTTTTGAACTAATATATGAATTTAATAGAAAAATTTCCTTGCATCCAAATTGCATGTTAGAGTGGGTTTTTATTATGCATTGTGGCATATTGAGGTAAGACTTTTTTTTCATTCATATTGAACTATGATGTGACATGCTTGCATGTTGAGAGAAATATGCTAGTGACTAACATATTTAGATATAGTAGATAGAAGACGACTCAAGGGCTATAAAGCATCACGGAAACCAAAATATCCCTTGGTGAAGAGGCTAGAGAAAATATAATGAAGAAACAATATTCGTCAAATATATTTACTGAATAGACAATAATCATCATACATGCATGCGTGTACATAGACACAAAAATATATTATTGTTGTACAATGACACATAGGACAACACACCAGAAGATATTTCCATTTCTAATCCTTATTTCTTGAACATACTTCTCTCCTTTGGTCTTGAACCAACGCATCTCTCCGCTCCGGCTAACCATCAGCTTGGACAGATCCACACGCCAGGCACCGATGATCCTCGTCCCATCTCCTCTCATCCTAGACCCAAGCAGCTTGACTCTGCTGCTCTACAGATGTGCGGAGTGTTGTTGAGGTACGATGGGGAATATACAAAGAAACAGGAAAAGACCTTGCAGCGAGGGGATTTTCTACGTGTGGTTGAAGAGAGAACTGGGCAGGTTGAGTGGATATGAAGCCTTCCAGACGAGTGGATAATAACCTTTTCATATGTGTCTTCTCAGGTACTTATTCACAAAAGAATCACTTTGTAAACATTGTCGTCAGTTTCATTGCCATATCCACGCGACTATTAGCTTAGAGAACACAATTATTCAAGCCATATTAGTTTTGGCAAACCATGCCCAAAATCATGAATCAATTATTTGACGAACTGCAACAGATTTAGGTTTGAAGCAATTCAGTGTCAGATAGGTCTGTCGTCTCGGTTTCAGTTCAAAACTCTAATCAGTTTTTTTGCAGGAATCAAAACTCTAATCGTTGGCATGTTGGATTCATTACAATGCTCTGAATTCATCACAAACCTCTGAATAAAGGTTGAATTCATTAAAAAAACTCTGAATAAAGCATCTTGATCACTAATGCCTTATCTAAAAAGACCGGGTGTTCATGTTGTTTCCTGGTCATGAGATATGGAAAGCTTGGTTTCCCCAGTTTTGTAACTTATGCAAAATCCAACGCACATAAATCGCTACGGGGTGGATCCAGCAAGATCGGTTCGAAATTTTATTCTTCATTGTTCTTTTATTATTTTCTAAATTTATTGAAACTGGGTATCACCATCAGATTGATCAGTGTGGTTAACCGTGTTGTTTCTTAGTATGAAACAAGATAACAAACATGGTTTTGTTGTTGTCGACTTTGGCAACACATAAATTATGGAGGGCTAAGAGGTGAGATATGATGGATTTAATTTTTATTTTTGCATGGAAGAAATATGATAAAATTAGATATATTTTCAATACTTTTTTTTTACTTTTGATGATATTGCTATAAAAATTGGGTGTGCAAACTAGTTAATTTGTTTTAAAATTTATAAATATTATCATTAGAATTTATTTCTCCTGTTGCAATGCACAGACATTTTGCTACTACTAGTAAGTAATATATCAATTGCAACTGGTTAGTATAGTGGACATATATACTGTAAACCAAACATACACGACAGTCATAAAATGAGAAATAAATCATGCCTCGGTTTTCATAGTTTTTGCCCAAAAATTGGTAAACTTAGTCAACGTTGTTCTACTGAAAGTAGCACCATAGTAGGAGGCTACATAAGTATTGTAATAAGTCATCTATTTGTAAAAATCGTAGTTCATCCTTGTGAGACTAGGTAAAAGCAGATTAGATGGGTCGCCGCGTTGGAGCTGCCCTAACCTCTACAATTCCTAAAATTATCCAACAATAGGGTAAACAAATATCCAGCTTCTTATTCTTGAAAATCCATAGCTACGAAAGATTTTCAGGAATCCACATCCATAATGATTCTCAGACAAACAAAGAGGACCTTAGTCAACACGATTCTACTGGAAATAGCACCATAGGAGGAGGCTACATAAGTACTATAATAAATCATCTATTTGTACAAACCTAGGTTTATCTTTGCTAGACTAGGTAAAAGTAGATCAGATGGGTCGCCGCGTTGGAGTTGCCCTGACCTCTACAATTCCTACAACTATCCAACAACAGGGTAAACAAACAACTAACTTCTGATTCTCAAAAATCCATAGATGCAACAGATTTTCAGGAATCCACATCCATAGTGATTCTCAGAAATCTGTAGCCACAAACAAAGAGGACCTTAGTCAACACGACCTATTGAAAATAGCACCCCAAAAGGAGGCTACATGTACTATAATAAATCATCTATTTGTACAAACCTAGTTCATCCTTGCAAGACTAGGTGTTACCCATATGGGACTCGGCCAGCTGCACCAAAGCCGAGGTAGAATTTCTTCCCTTCTGTAATTTTTCAAGTTGATAACACCTATATCCCGACGATACTTCTTATATTTCCAAATACATGTCTCATCATCAGTGAAATAGACACAATTTGGCTCCAGTTGACGAAATTCCTCAGCACTAAGGTATTGTGTCTGGTTATATCCAAGGAATAGCACCTGATCATGCATGTCATTCACTAACACAAGCTCTTTTGCTGCCATATCGACCTTATATATCAATATTTCTTCAGTCATAATTATGGACTCTTCATCATCTGGATCATCTGCATCTTCGAAATCCCGTTCCCTGCGAATTTGCATTAGATCACCGGATGGAGCCTGGACAACATACAACCGCCCTATATTATAATTCTTCATGTCGTCTATAACTCTATTCCTTGTGATGGTAGGACTGTTGAGATCAAAAGTGTCGACTTGTCCAAAACTAGTGAATGCATACAATATACCATCTATGTAAATGCAGTCTTGATAGTCATAACCCAATGGAAGCAAGGTCCACTTACAATCCCCTACTCTTGCAAACGAAAGCTCCTGTGCATCACCGTGTATGAGAACCACAAGGTAGCTTCCTGTGAACGGATCAGGAAATAGGTATGCCCTGATGTAGGTGTCACGAAGCTTGTCGAAGCCATCCAATTCACAGTCCAGCTCAAAGTCGTGTTTTGGCTCCGACAACTCGTTCTCGGTAATTTTGCCTGCATCGTCAAAGATCGGCTTCACCTTCTCGTTGGTGATTACTGACGGAAGAGCAATCTGTTGACTAGTGATTGGATTGAGAAGGTGTAGCTCAGACTTCTCATCGGCGGTAATTAGCCAGCCATGCGAGGAGCCAATCAAATACCTACTCCGGATTGGTGGATCCGGAAGAGTTATATTGTAGAGCCGCTTTTCTGCGAGGCTGTAGAGGCAAGCTACGTTGTCCGCGGCAGATTCATGTGTGTAAAGGAGGTAAGGTGTCTGAGGCCGTGTGTACAGCTTAGGGTGGCTGCATAGGCTAGTATAAGCAGAGCGCCAGGAGGAGCAGACGGAGCCTGCACGCTTAAGGTCTGGGATCTCCAGGTAGAGAAAGATATCCATCAACACATCCCGCGGCAGCTCCGGCAAATTTCTGACCACGGTCTTCGTCTCCATCGGTGATGGGTCTTGCCTAAATCTCCATCCCCTCAACCACTTCCAAATCTCTCCAATCCTTTTCATGAGTGGCTTAGTAAATAAACGGGGAGAAACAATCCTTTTCATGAGAGGCTTAGTAAATAAACGGGGAGAAAAAAAAGAGATTAGAGTAGACGACTTCATTGGAGAAACGAACTAAAAAACTAGGTCTTTTGGAAGCTTGTAGTAATTTGATCTGGAGGCACACACACGTACACCGACGGGAGGCTCAAGGTGAACTTATAGGCTCAAGGTGAACTCAGTTGTAACCCGAGTAGGAACGGCAGTCCGAACCATGCATGCATTCGACTTATGCGAGTAGCGGCCGTTATATCAAATCCGATTTGTTGTCTGAGGCAAAGGACTCCGATTGAGGCGCCGACCTGCCGCCCGTGCTCGTTCACTGCGACGGCATTACTAATTGCGCATCAACCAGGCTCCTGTGGAGACCATCGTCGGACTCGGACGGCATTACTCTGGTCGTTGCACTAGCAGCACCTGGGAGGGACGCGGCGCTGTGCAGCAGGTCGATGGAGCTAGAGCTACCAAGCTCTAGTCGGGGGAGCAAGGAGAGAACGGCGAGCACCGGAAAAGCAGTACACGTACTGGATGGGGAGTGACGAGGAGCGGCAGCAAGACACTGCGTGCTGCAGGTCTAACATGATATTCAACATATGGAGTATTTAGTATCCTCATGCACTCTTCCACCAGCTATCTCAGCTATCTCCAACCGCCCCCCTCCCAACAGGCCCCCAAAGCACATTTTTTATCGCTGGACGCAAATTTTGCGCCCAGTCGCACCGTTAGAAGCCAAACTTTTGCTGGATTGGGTCAAAATTGGTTTCAGCGAATCCAAGTCGAACCCAGCGAATAAAATCGCGCGCGGACTCTCGTCGAGCGCGACACTTTTGAACCCGCTGAGTCAGCGACTCCACCGCTTCGTCCTCCTCATCTCTTCGCCTCGGTCTTGTCACGCGAATCAAACCTGTCGCCGGTGAGCCTTCCAGGCGAATCAATGTTGCCTCCAAGCAGTCCAATCGGACACGCGACGCTGTAATGACCATCGTCGCCGCGTGTTCCCGTTCGTTCGCGCCGCGCCCACACCCCTCCCGACATCTCGCCGCTATGAAAGGCCACCCTACTCGTTGCCATTTGCCGCACAATTCTCTCTCTCGCCTCCACTCACTCTCTCGCGGCACACAAGCATCTCCCTCTCTTCTTCCCCGGCGAACGCAATGGGCGAGCGTTTCCCCGGCGATGACGCGGCGGCTGCACAAGTGGGATGCTCGCCTGCTGCAGCAGGCGAACTACCCCTGCCCGCCGGACATGCGCGTCCCGAACTCGTGGAAGCTCAGTGCCGACGGAGTCTCCGTACCACCGCCGCCCGCCGACGAGGCGTTTGTCGCCAAGATGGAGGCCATCCCCAATGCCATGCCGACATTGGCGCGCGACGAGCCGTAATTCTCCGCCATCAATCACGCCATGTGGACGGCCTACTTCGCGCGCTGCCACGCCGACGCGTTGGCGTCCGTCAAAGACGGTCCGGTGCCATCCGGGCGGCACAACTCCAATGGCCGCTGCCTATGGTGGGGCGTGCCCGGCCGGACGCTCCACGTCGTACTCGTGCATATCGAGGGCGGCAACAAGCCGTCACTAGAGTACCCGATGCTGTCTTGGGTGCCCCGGCACATGGACGCGTCGATGTTGTCATCCTCCGGTTCGGGCTCGGGCTCTTCTGGCGCGGCAGTGTCGCCGCTGCTCCCCGTCAAGCCCGAGCCGCTCGCCACGTCGCTCGGCGGACGTACCCACTCCGGCGGCCTCGTGATAAACGAAGGTCGTTCCTCCGCTCCGGCGCCCTCTCCTCGTCGAAGCTTCCTCAACCGACTGATCAAGCCGAAGAATGAGAAGGAGCTCTCGGTCGCCGTGAAGGAGGAGCACGAGGCCATGGCCGCCGACCTCGCCTTGGCCAAACAAGACTACCTGCAGGAGGATATGGAGCGCCAGCGATGCGCTCTGGAAGAACACGCCTATCAACGGCGCCTGGAGCTAGCGCAGCGCCGATAGTCTTGTCATCCTCGACGACTGCGATGACGAGGACCCGATGCCGCTGAGGCCAAGGAGGAGGAGGCCGTCGTCCACCAGCGACGCAGGATGCAGCAGCGGCGCCGTGTCGAAGCATGAGCCGCGGAGTGACGACGACAACTACTACACCGAGATCTACCGCATGCTTGGCATGGGCTAGATTTTTTATTTTTTATTAATATTTTTATGTAAAATTCTCCTAAATATCTATAAACTCGCCTATATTCCATCTAAATCCAGTGAATTTCGTTAAATTTGGCTATTCAAACTTTTTTCCCCACCTCGGCCATGAGTTCGCCACTGGAAAACAAATCAGCCTCAAGCCAAAACTTCCACTGGGTCACCCCCAGGTGGCGATAAATTCGCTGGAAAAACGCCCTTGGGGGGGCGAACGGCTGGAGATGCTCTTAGTCTTCTTTCCTAATCCAACCTTCTCAGCTATGTATATCAGTATATGGCACCTCTGCCTCGCAGTCCCTCCTTCCACCCACACCCATAGTAATCCTTACTTCCATCCCCACCATATTGAATTTCAAACACATAATTGTGCCTTCAATCCCTCCTTGTGTGTCTGTGTAATTTCACAATCAAACTGCAGTTTGTAAGGAGATGTAAACACTATGCTTGCGTAAGATGTACTCCCTCCGCAAAGAAATATATATGCCTCTGTTTGTTTGGGATTTTGCTTCTGGTTTTGCAGCTTTTACGTTTTGACCAAGAAGCCATAAAAGCTGCAAAAGCACCTATTTAAGAGCTTTTATGGCTTTTGATGAATCAATATAACAATATTTAGCTCCACGGGCCTATATAAATATGAGAGCCTAAGAATGTCTTTCCACCACAAGGAGCCACAAAGAATTGTGGCATGAGGAACATTGCCATTATAATAAGTGCTCCAGATGAGAGAAACCCAAGGGATATTCTCCTTGTTATAAAATTTGTGCAGATGTTTCAAGAGCAAAGCTTTATTCTGAATCTGGAGATTGATGATGCCCAGTCCTACCTTTTTCTAGGGCCTGCAGACCAAGTCCCAAGCATCAAGGAATTGCCTTGGGGTGTCAGAATTATCCCTCCATAGGCATTGTCTCTGGATTCTCTCAAGTTGCTCGAAAATGCCCTGAGGGATTGCCAAACTGCACAAATGGTATATGGGCATGGATGACAAGAAAAAATTCAACAACTGAAGTCTAGCACCCTAATTGAGCATAACTAAACTGGCAGAAAGTATTCTCTCAACCCTGTCCACTAAAGGCATTAAATCCTGGATTTTAGGCTTGGTGGTTGATACGTCCAAAAAGCATCACTATTTTATATTGTAATTTCATCCTATTCATTTATATATTCCACTTTAAAGTATTGTTCTTATGTTGTTTTGGCTTGTTTTACAACTTTCCGGTGCCGAAGCAGCAGAACCAGGATTCAACGGTGAAAAGTGGACACCAAGTTGCTGAATCAGATCAAGTCCAAACGCGATGAAAATTTATGGGGAGTATTTTTACGAAGATTGACTAGGGATCACCGAGGATGGAGGTGAGGGGACCCACCAGGCAGCCAGAAGGGTTCCTGGCGCGGCCCCCTCGGTGCCCCCTCTCGCCTATAAGACCCCCCTGGGGTGAAAACCCTAAAGAGAGAGGAGTTTCTATGTTTCGCCGCCGTCACGGGGCGAAAACCTACAGAGAGGAAAAGCCATCTCCGACGGGCAGATTCCGCCGAGGAGATCACCTCCTGGAAGGGGAGATCGTCGCCATCATCATCATCATCATCATCATCATCGTCACGGGCATCATCGAGATCATCATCAACATCATCCCCAACATCAGCACCATCTCCATCTCCATCCTATCTCATCTCACAATTGCAACTTGTGTTGTAATCCGTACTATCTATCCCCTCTACTCTGTTGGTGTTGATTACTACTTTGTGGTGAATGCTATTGAGTTTTGTTGGAGAATTATCAGTGTGTCCAGATTGTTTACCACCCATCTATCACCTCTGATCATGATCTCTTTTATGTCTTGTGATTAGTTACTTTAGTTCTTAAGAACATGGGAGAAGTCTAGTTGTTAGTAGTCATATGATGTTGAAGTACTATGTGTTGTTTGATACTTAAGTTGTGTTGTTATTTCTCTAGTGGTGTTATGTGAGTCGAACACCTAACACTTCACCTTTAATGGTCCAAGAGGAATACATTGTGCACAAAGGATGCTTATGGTGGGTTGCCGGAGTGACAGAAACCTGAACCCCAGTTCGCACACTTTTGCACAAGGGAGTTATGGATCCTTGATCGTAATGCTGTGGTTAGGCTTATGCCTTAATTACTACCTTGTGTTTGCGGATGCTTGCAAGGTGTGTAATCATAAGAGTACACTTATCTTAGTCTAGAAGGTGTACTAGTATTGATCCACCCACCAACACTTATCAACACAATACATATTACTTGGCGGAGTATGGTGAAAGTAACTTGGCTATCTCTCCCGTGTGTTCTCGAGAACGCTTTAGCTTTTATAAGTTTAGTTCCTAGGCTTATCCTTGTGAAAGGATTGGGCCACTTGCTACTCCTCAGTTACCTTGTTTACTTTGATTGTCTTTTACTTTTCTATTGCTTAAACCAAAACCCCCTAAATATTTGCCTTTGAGTGTGTGCAGCCTTTCCTTATCCAGAGTCACTTATCAATACCTTCTGCTCCTCGTTGGGATCGACATCCTTATTTATCGAAAAGCTACAATTGACCCCCTAGACTTGTGGGTTATCAAGAATCGTTTATTGGCGCGGTTAACAGGGGAGGAAATCCCACTAAACCTATTAACTTCACCGCCATCAACGAGCTTTTCTGGCGCCGTTGCCGGGGAGTGTAGCGCTATTGGTAAGTGAAGCTGGTAAGTGACGAGGGGGTGACCCCACGACTCCTACGGATAAGCCTACCTGGTGTCCATGAAGACAGAAGGCCCATGAAGATAGAACCTCGGCCCACTAGTTGGCACCGACGTAGGAGTCCACGACTCACAAGGAAGCTGCGAAGACCTGCCGTACGGAGCAAGCTAGGGTTAGGAAAGCATACCTGTAAACGTAGATGAACTCCTCGAGACCTAGCCCGGTATATAAGGGCTAGGAGGGGCGACGCCAAAGACATCTAATATCACCTGTAACCCTAGCCTTGAGCGCTCCAGCCTTGGCCTCCATTGTAATCGCATCTTCCCCATCAATAATATCGAGCAGGAGCGAGCCTTCCTATTTGCCGACGAGCTATCGTCCAACCTGTGCATCTCATGACTAACCCAGGGTCCCTGACCATGGGATTTGCCGGGGTTGATCCCCGTCAATTGGCATCGTCCGTGGGGACCGCACATGTTGGGAACACGATCTCGGCGGCCTCATCATCATCAACACTCATCGACACGACGGCTCCGGCAAGATCCAACCTGTTCGAGTCCCTCGGATTCACGGCCCACCTCCCGGCCCTCAAGCCAGCCTTCGCCAATCTACACTCCGGCGTCAATATGATCTTCAGAGCGTATCGGATCTACATCAACCATTGGGGTACCCTTCTCCTCATCGACGACACCCGTGTGCCCACGGCAACACCTGCAGCAATGACCGTAGCAGACGCCGCCCGCACGGCCAACCTATCTGGCGGTCGCAGCTACCCACCCAACTCATGGCTCCACGCCACTCACAACCGCTCGAGTGAAGCCCCAGCATGGAGAAGCACGATCGCACGTATCAGCAAGGAGACGGCAAGGACACCATCGCAGGTGTTCATGGCAGAAGTTGGCGCATCAGCGTCAGGAAACAACCGACGAGTCGACGACCCGAGAACTCGTCAAGACACCCCAACCACAAACAGGGCGGCAGGTCCCGGCAACACCAGTCAGATGGTCGTACAGCTAGGAGAACTGGGGACCATACCAAAGAAAGTCCCGGTGGAGCAAGGAGCAGCAATCAAAAAAGCAGTCAGCCGCTAAGCAGCAAACAACAAGCACCCGGCCAAGGCAGCCAGCCATCACGCAGCAGGCAGCAAACCCCGGTTGCAGCGGCGGTCAAACCACCCAAAGAAAAAAATATACTTGTCCAAGGAATCAATGGCAATGGTAAAGGAAGCAGTCGCCCTCGGCAGGTTACTACCATCAGATGCCTCCAGAGACGAGCTAAGGGCATACAACAAGCTAGCGGGTGAGTTAACCAAGCAGACGAGACAGTGGAGCCTAGCCATGGAGAAGCAAGCAAAAGCGGAACCCGAAAGGAAAAGCAGTCGCAGACAATCTCCTAGAAGTGACTCGCCAGGCCACGCCCCCCCATCCGCAACAGATCGAAACTCAACAACCTGCGAAAGACAGATAGGATGAGAGTAGTGCGGAAACTGGAAGATGACTTCAGATCAGAGGAGGACGACGATGAAGAGGAGCCCCTCACTCCGGCAGAAGCACTCATAAGCGCCCAGGACTACCTGTCCCGTGCCCAGAAAAGCAGAAAGGGCAAGACGGATCGCTACACTTCCATAGCTTTGCAGATAATGAAGGACGCTATCGACGCCTCGGTACCTAAGAAATCCAGCGCAAAACGGCAGACTCGCGAGCGGACACCAGACAAGGACCCCAGTTCACCGGACGACGACGACGACGACAACAACAGGCGCCGCAGCACTCGGCGAGACGACATCACGCAGAACAAAGTCAACCGCAGCAGGCGAAGACGCACATCGCGCGAGGACTACTCGGAGGAAGAGGCTTCCGACGAGGAAATCGAGCCATGTGGAGCACTCTGCTTCACACGTGCCATACGTGAGACGCGCATGCCAAACGGGTTCAAACTGAACTCCACGACCCTAAAGTACAACGGACTCGAGGAGCCGGAGGCATGGCTCGACGACTACCTGACAGCAGTCAAGTTCCAAAGAGGAACCAACGTCACGGCAATGAAGTACGTGCAACTCATGCTCGAGAGCTCCGCTCGATATTGGCTGAAAAATCTTCAGCGCGGATCCATCAGCTCCTGGAGCTAGTTCCGAGGAGCCTTCATAGAAAACTTCAAATCCACATAAAAGCGACCAGCCTCACTCGAGGAGCTGCGGGCATGCAAACAAGGAACGAGGGAGGCCCTGCGAGCATACATCCAGCGATGGACGATACTCAAGAATTCAGCGGAAGACATCTCAGACGAAAGTGCGATCGACGCATTCAGGCGAGGTCTCCAGTGCGTCGAATTCAAGGAGCAGCTCGGACAGATGAAAGTCCGAACACTCACACGGCTGTTAGAACTAGCCAACAGCTGGGCGGACAGAGAGGACTCCGTTCGTAATGAAACAGAAACCCACACTGCACGATCAGAGTACGACTACGAATAAAACGGAGATAGATGAGACGACAGAAGAAGGAAGCGACCCAGACGGAACTTCTACAACGACAGAGGACCTGACATGGTCGCCGCCGGTTTCTCGGACGATCGGAACGGCAGGCACCGCGATGACAACAGACCACAGCGACGAGACAACCCAGAAGACGAGCCCCAGGCTCAGAGACGAGAATGCAGGACAAGGCAGCCACGCGACGGCACTCGCGCATTCCGCTCCACCAAATAACAACTCGATGGACCGTGCCCTATACACGGATTCAGAAACGAGCGAGGAGAGCTCAGATCATCCCACACCCTCAGGAACTGCAGAAGCTTCAACGAGTTGGCCGAGGAGAAAAGTCGCTCAAGGACCACAACAACACGACCACTCGCAAGCATAGCAGTTGGGCCAGACGCCCACGATGCGCCACGTGCCCCACCTCTGCCAACAAGACAGGTGGCCACCATCCAGGAGCGACAAAGGACACCAGAAGAAGAAAACCAGTACCCATAAGCCCACGGGAGGATCTACATGATACAAGAAGGTAGATCTTCCAACAGGCAACAGAAACAAGTCACCAGACAAGTCTTCCTGGCAACCTCCGCACACCCGGCCGTCCCAGAGTACCTGCGCGGGTCGGAGACAGAAATCTCCTTCTCCCGGGACGACCACCCTCCAGTCGTTCCCCAAGCAGGGCACGCCACGCTAGTACTCGAGGCCAGAATCGGAAATTATGACATGTCGCGAGTAGTCATGGACGGCGTCAGCGGGATCAACATCATCTTCACCCGAACACTCGACGACATGCTCATCCAAAACAACGCACTCAAGTCCTCAGGCACAACCTTCCACGGGATCGTACCAGGAAAAGCAGTCTACCCCCTTGGAAGGATAAGCCTGGAGATAGTCTTTGGGAACGCGACAAACTTCCGCAAGGAAACGCTTGACTTTGAAGTGGTCGACTGGAAGTCGCAATACCACGCAATCCTTGGGCGACCAGCTTTCGCTCGCATCATGGCCATACCCCATTACGCCTACCTCAAGCTGAAGATGCCAGGCCCACACGGGGTCATCACAATCAGCGGCAGTTTCGTCAGATCCGACCGTTGCGACAAAGAATTCCACAAGATAGCAGAAGCATTCGTAGCCCACCAACGCAGTAGGACCACGGGACTTGTAGAAGAAGTGCTCCCGTAGAAGGAAAGGAACATCGCCCGAAGAAACCCGGCACCAGGAGACAAAGCTACCAGGCCCTTAAGGCCACTACATCATCGCTCTAAGAAAAATGGACTTTTCCTCAACAGAGCCCTCCTACTCTTTGTAAGAGACAACAGGAAAGATATTACATAGATATTTTTCCCCAAATTTCTTGGCACTCGGGGGCTCGCCGAAGCAGCCACCCCCCGAGGCGCCCTCCGCAATCGCGGCACATTAACTTGGCACTAGGGGGCTCGCCGAAGCAGCCACCCCCAGAGGCGTCCTCCGCAATCGCGACACATTAACTTGGCACTCGGGGGCTCGCTGAAGCAGCCACCCCCCGAGGCGTCCTCCCCAATCACGGCACATTAACTTGGCACTCGGGGGCTCGCCGAAGCAGCCACCCCCCGAGGCGCCCTCCGCAATCGCGGCACATTAACTTGGCACTCGGGGGCTCGCCGAAGCAGCCACCCCCCGAGGCGCCCTCCGCAATCGCGGCACATTAACTTGGCACTCCGAGACTCGCCGAAGCAGCCACCCCCGAGGCGTCCTCCGCAATCGCGGCACACTAACTTGGCACTCGGGGGCTCACCAAAACACCCATCCCCCGAGGCGTCCTCCGCAATCGCGGCACATTAAACTTGGCACTCGGGGGCTTGCCGAAACAGCCACCCTCCGAGGCGCCCTCCGCAACCGTGGCACATTAACTTGGCACTCGGGGGCTCGCCAAAGCAGCCGCCCCCCGGGGCGCCCCCCCGCAACTACAAACGGAGACGACTCTCCAAGACAGCACATATTCAACCAAGAAGAAGCATATACAACGAAGGGAAGCACCTAATCTTTAGGCTCCAGCTTCGCCTTAATAATTGCACCCAGATGACGGTCGTTCTCTTCGCAAACTCGCCTCACAACCTGGTGCGCATGCCTATCTTCAGCCACGTAGTGCTCATTCCTCGGATGATCCCTACCACCTGGAGGACCCGCCACCACCTGAGCAAAATCCACCCTTGGTCAATGACTATGGACCAAGCCCAAAGCAGCTCGGGCTCCAGCACGAATCTGATGATCCATCACTCGACATAACTCGGCAGGCTGAGAAAATATGCGATAGAGCCTCTCAAGGGACGAAGGAACCACCTCCAACGGATAAAACTCAGCATGGATACCACCCAACACCCGCTGGCAGTATTTGAGAGCATCCGGTACCCGCTCAACTCGGAGACGAAGCAAAGCAAACGCTCGAGCACGAGCCCCATTTGCCCAAAAGGTATTGCTCGCCTGCACAACAGGATCATCAAGCCGCGACATCTCCGACTGAACGACCCTCTCTTCATCCCGAGTTCGCCCTGCCAGCACTTCGAAAGTCAAGAACTACGATCAAGACAAAGACGGCAAAACCCACTAAGCGGAATGAAGCAACCAAGCAGAGGCAAGACTCACCCCACAGGAGGTCGGACAACATCACCAACCACAAAGCAAGGCCCTCAACCACGGACTCGGCGCGCTCGCGACGAGTACGCTGAACGGCCACGGATCCCTTCAGTCGGACAATCTCCCACTCAGCGTCCTTCAGCCGCAAGCAAACGGACTCGTACGCACCCTCGCGAGCATCATCCTTCAGCGAACTCCACGGACGAGGAACGCCCGGAGTGGCCTACCGCAGGATGAACAAAACAAATAAAAAACAACAAGAGGTACAGCCAAGCAGTCACTCAGAAAAAAGTGGCACAAGATTAACCATCACAACGGAGTCACGAATTACAGACAAAGTTTCAAAGCGGCGCATGATGGCTTCTCGCCCTTCGTTGGTTACCCCAAGTGGAAGGTTAAAATGTAGCGCAGCAGCAAGTTTCCCTCGGTGAAGATACCAAGGTTTGTCTCCAGTAGGACTCCAGAGATGATAAGTAGGTGTCAGCGGCGCAACTGACGTGGACCTGCACACAGACACAGATAATTTTGTTCCCAACGAAGTTAAGAAGGTTGTCAATCTCTCCGGTCTTGTTGTTCACAAAGGGTAAAACACAAAGGATAATGATAGCAATTGAAAGTAAAAGCAGAAAAGTAAAGATAGCGTGGAAACAACAATAAGGATATGGACCGGGATACGCGATGTTCACTAGTGATGTCTCTCTCCCAAAAGACGATAAAACTGCTATGCGAAGTAAACAAATTACAGAAGGGCAATTGACAGGATTATGAACGCACCGCAATGCTAACTATGCTACAAAAGAAAGGAAGAGGCTCAAAAGCACGGTCTGTACGCCAAAATAAGTAGACCGTAATCCAACTGCATCTACAACTAATCATCCACCTTGAGATATCTATCCAGAACATCTCGCTGGTATTAAGTTGCGAGCCCCACCCAAAGTGTAAACCCAAAGCAACAGACAACTGCATTAAAAAGAACTTTGCGTAAAGTAAACAATCCTTGAAACCGCGGTTACAAGAACCGTTGTTTTCCCCCTTGTGGCAACAACACATCCCCTAGACTCATGTTTCTGTCACTCAAGCGTGTCATCGGGGGGCATGAACCCACAATCGAGCACAACGTTCCCTCTTGGAGTCACTACCTACTACTTGGCCAAAGCAATAAACAACAACGGAGAACATGCAAGAATTACTTAGGAACAAAAATATAAGAGATAAAAACCAAATATATTACTCTATCACAATCTGAACATAATCTCATAATCCATCAGATCTCTTCAAACTCAGCATAGCAATAGCAGAAATATTACAAAAGTTCCTCGATCATGTAGGAACCATGAAGAACAAAGAGGGGAGGAGAACATCACATAGCTACTGATCACGGACCCATGGTCCAAGGAAAACTACTCACGAGACATCCGGGGAGCATCCATGGTGGAGAGGAGACTCCCGGAGGTCGGCCCTCCCTCCGGCAGGGTGCCAGGAAGAGGTCTTCTGGTGCTCCCGATCTCGGAAGCGCGGCGGCGGTGGAACAGAGGCGAGTTTGCGAAATAGGGTTCTGTCTTCGGAGTTTCCCCGTGACGGAGAATAAATAGGCGAAGGGGGGCAGCCAGAGGTGGACCAGGGGCCCCAGGCGCCCCCCTGGCGCGACCAAGGGTGGGGCCGCGCCGGGTGGCTACCTGGTCCCCCTGGCTCCCCTCTGGCCCCACTCGGGCTCTTCGCGAAGCTTCATGTACGCTGATTTTTCCTGTATTTTTCCCGGAATTTTTCTGGAACATTTTATATGGGGGAAAACTGAAATAGAAAAACAGCAGAAAACAGGAACTGGCACTGGGGTGCACTGAGTTAATAGGTTAGTCCAAATATGATCAAAAGTGTATGAAAGTGTATCTAGAACCTAGCAATATCACACAAAACATGCATGGAGCAAGCAGAAATTATAGATACGTTTTGGACGTATCAACATCCCCAAGCTTAATTGCTGCTCGTCCTCGAGTAGGTAAATGATAACAGCATAATTTCTGTGGTGACATGCTAGCAACCATAAAAGAACTTTGAAAAGTAAAGCAATCAAGGTTAGAGATTCAATTCAAGTCATAATCATGCAAGAGTCTATATTAGCATTGAAACAAGTAACAAAAGAACATTAGGTGCAAGAGCTCTCGCTGTCCGTGACTCGAATGTCTCCAAATGGTGTTTGAGTGCAAGAAGGGTGATAGGGAATACGATAAAAAAGAAGTATTTTTGTGTTGAGAACTCAATCTACTAAAGTTTCACACTTGGTCCTCTTTGGAATCTTATCTTGACTCGTCCCCAGACCACTAGCCAGGTACAAGTCAATTTGATCCACCACTTTTCGATATTTTGAGCACTTATGCAATGGATGAGCGTAAGCACGAGAGTTGACACTTAGGATGGAAAAGAGAGAAGTACGGAGGAGGAAGACAAAAAGGATGAGAAAGGCTCACATCAATGAGGACAATCATAGGCAAGAGATTCCAAATGATAGATATGATGTGAGGAGTAGGGATTGCCATGCAACGGATGCACATACGAGCTAAGAAGCTCTCCAATGGAACTAGTGGGGGTGCATCTAACTTGCTCGCTCATGAAGACCTAGAGCTCGTTTGAGGAGGCTCATCCTTGGGATATGCAAGCCAAGTTCTATAGTGTGAAGGTCCCCACATAGCTATATGCATGATGATCATCTCTATGGAGTACAAGGATATAAAGGGAATACTAGTGTGGATCTCTCAAAATGATAGTAGTGTTGCCCCTTTCTCTCTTTTTATTTCTTTTTCTCTTTTTATTTCTTTTTCTCTTTTTTCTCTTTTTTGTATTTTTTGTGGCCTCAATGGCTCTTTCTATTTAACTCTCATTTGTCCTCTTTGGGATCTTTTATTGTGTCCACTTTGGGATCTTTTCCTCACTTAAGGGTAACACTCTATTTTACAAGGAGGTAAAGGAGATCTTTCACACTTTACAAGGTACTCAAAATCATAAAGAAGATGTAACTATCATGAAGTATGCAATGTATGTCGCTGCCAGTGTAGCAGGAACATGTATGACATGAAGATCAAGTCATGAAGAGGTCGATGTTGCATGGCAATATATCTCGGAAAGGCTATGGAAATGCCTTGATAGGTAGGTATGGTGGCTGTTTTGAGGAAAGATATATGGAGGTTTATGATGACATAGCGTATCATGCCAAGGGTTTGGATGTACCGGCGAAGGTGGACACCAACTCTCGGAGTGAGAAGAAGGCAATGCACGACATGGGAGAGGCTAGCAAAATATGGGAAGATGGAAGTGTCAACTTTCAATACTTACATTAGTCCGAATAACTCATGCACTTATTATCGGTAACTCTCAATTTAATAAGGAAGTTCACAAAGAGACAAGTACCCCGAGGAGGAGTGTATGGGGGTTTGGTTATCCTTGCGCATCCTCGACTCATGGTACGTGAGTGTACTCTAATATTCGACCCCTCAGAAGATTAGTGATCCATCTAGTAGCTAGAGTTCTCAACTAGTTTTGTAGGTTTTGAAAATACAAACGGATTGCCCAAAATACGACACCTATCACTAATAGGCTAGAGCTCTTGACACCAAAAGTTCAAACATTACTCACATCAATACCTCAAAACTATTGCAAGTTACTACTAAAATTAAATAGCTACCTCAATTACCTACTTTCAAGAAAAGACACAACTCAGTGCAACAACCAACTATCTTTAACAAGATAAACATGAAAACTAAAAAGAGTTCCAGCAACAAACTAAACAAAAGCCAAGGCTCTTGCTAAAGACAAACTAAGACTAAAACTAAACATGGCAGTAGCTATGAAAAGATAAAGAACACACAACAGCAAAAAGATAAGTAGGAAAAATCCTATGATGTGTTCTAAATTTTGAAAGTGGAGCGTGTTTCTCTCCCACACAAAGTAATACGGTATCTAAATTGTTATGAACAGCAAGTAAAGCTAAAGAAAACTAAAAACAAAACCTAAGAGCGAGACGCTCCAAGCATAGCACATAACGCATGAAGTGATAAAAATATAGTGAGACGAAGGACGCACTGATGATTGTTGATGGAGAAGGGGATGCACGGGGGCATCCCCATGCTTAGACGCTTGAGTCTCCTTGAATATTTATTGGGGATGCATGGGGGCATCCCCAAGCTTGAGCGCTTGACACTCCTGGATCTTCTTTCATCATCTTCCATCGCACACTTGAAAACTCCCTTCATACATAACTCATCATAAGCTGATTAGAGAGGTTAGTACCCTTAATACACAATTTTTTCCTACTGGATATAAAGATATTCTTGAAGATATACTGTTTCTGAAGAGTGCCAAAAAGTTTTTGCAAAGAAAAAGCAAGCTTAAGGTTTGCAAAAGTTAGGAGAGACAAAACGTGGCAGAATCTGTGAAAAACAGAACAGCAGATAGTAAAGAATTTTTTAGGGGCACTTCTGCAACTCAAATCAAAAAACTCAGAACATACGGAAGTTTCATAATTGTATAGAGCCTACTGTGTAAAAATTTTAGCTCAAAAAGATGAACTGGGATTTTGCTGGAATTTTTCTGGTCACGAGGACAGAATCTGTTTTCTGGACAGCATGTCACAACTTTTACTTCCCTTGCCGTAAGAGGCTATAACTTGGCACAAAGCTGAAAAATAAAGATACAATGATGTTGCTACAGTAGTAAGAATCATCAAGACACAACAAAAGCAAAAAGAAACACCTAAATTCGTTGCGGGCTGCCTCCCGAAAGCGCTTTCTTTTATGCCTTTTAGCTAGGCATGATGCAAAAAGAAGAATCAAGTTTTATCAAGAGAAAGAGAATAACTAGCCCGAGTAACGGACTCAAAAGGTAACTTGATTTTCTTTCTAGGGAAGTGTTCCATCCCCTTTTTGAATGGGAATTTGGAATTTTATATTCCCCTCTTTCATGTCAATAACTGCACAAACGGTGCGAAGAAAAGGACATCCCAAAATAATTGGACACAAAGGTTCACACTCTATATCCATAACAATAAAATCAACGGGAACATAGTTGTCATTGACAATGATAAGAACATCGTCGATCTTCCCCAAAGGTTTCTTTATGGAAGAATCAACAAGACGAACACCAAAAGAACAAGGCTCAAAAGGCTTCAATTCAAACATATCAAATATTCTTTTGGGCATAACGGAGGTACTAGCTCCAACATCACATAAAGCATAGCAAGAGAAGTTATTTAATTTAGTTTTGATCATAGGGTCCCAACCATCATCTAGCTTCCTAGGTATGGAGGCTTCTACTCTAAGATTCTCCTCCCTAGCTTTGATGAGAGCATTTGTGATATGCTCTGTGAAGGCAAGATTAAGTGTGCTAGTGTGAGGGTCTCTAGACATTATGTGTAACAAGCTAATAACTTCTGGGAGGGTACAACTATCAAAATCAATATCACTACTATCAAAGGTGGTAGTAGTGTCATATAGGCTCACTTGTTTGAAACCCTCTATGTTCATATGAGTTTCTTTATCTTCGGTTGAGGTATTAGCATCACCATTAATAGGTCCAACGGGACTAGGAGTGCATTGGGTGCTAATAGTTTGGGTGTCCTCAAAAATTTGGATAGTGGCAACTGTGTGGTGTGTAGGAAGGCTCTTAATTCTATCCTCTTCCATAGGGATAACTTCCGGTTTGGCTTCCATTTGATTTATCAAAGTAGATTGAGTGTGGGACATATTCGAAACATGGGTTTCGGTGGCGGTATGTCTAGCCTGGATATTAGAAATCTCACTGTTCAGGCTATCAAGCTGTTCACTAATGTTTTGCAGAATGCCAGTATGCTCACCATTTTCTTAGAGAAGGCTTTGTTTTGTTCAAACTGGGTGTGCATATAGTTCTTAGTAGCTTTCTCTATTTTCACCAATTTCTCATAACTAGGTAGGTCTCTTTTCGTATAAGCAGGATTATAGGAGTTGTTGCTAGGGTAAGTGTTGTTGTTCCCATAGTTGGATGGAAACGGTCTAGGATTGCTAGCAAAATTTCCCCTATAAGCATTGTTGCTGAAGTTGTTTCTAGCAATAAAGTTCACATCTACTTGTTCTTGAGAAACCAAAGAATTTAAAGGGACATCATGAGGATCAATAGAGGGTTGCTTGGTAAGTAGAGACATAATTAAGTCAACTTTTTCATTGAGGGAGGTAATTTCCTCGACAGAATTTACCTTCCTACCTGTTGGAGTGCGTTCGGTGTGCCATTGGGAATAATTGGTCATCATCTCATCGAGAAGCTTCGTGGCAGCACCAAGTGTAGTTGACATAAAGGTTCCTCCCGCGGCCGAATCTAACAGGTTCCGCGAGGTAAAGTTCAAGCCTGCATAAAAAGTCTGGATAACCATTCAGGTAGTCAAACCATGTGTAGGGCATTTCTTAACAAGAGATTTCATTCGTTCCCAAGCTTGGGCAACGTGTTCATTATCCAATTGCTTAAAATTCATAATGTTACTCCTCAATTGGATAATTTTAGCAGGTGGGTAATACTTCCCTATAAAAAGCATTTTTGCACTTATCCCAAGAATCTATGCTATTCCTAGGCAAAGATTGAAACCAGATTTTAGCGTCTCCCCTTACAGAGAAGGGAAAGAGCTTGAGCTTAACAACATCACCTTCTACTTCATTATACTTTTGCATATCACATAATTCAACAAAATTATTCAAGTGTAAAGCAACATCATCTCCAGCACCAGAGAATTGATCTCTCATAACAAGGTTTAGCAAAGCAGGTTTAATTTCATAAGAGGTAGCTGAAGTGGCAGGTGTGGCAATGGGAGTGCAGATAAAGTCTTGGTTGTTGTGACTAGTGAAGTCACACAACTTGGTGTTTTTAGTGGAACCCATAGTAGCAGCAAATGTGGCAGATTTTTTTTTGTAGTTTTTGATAAAAGACACAAAGATAAAAACTGAAAAATAAACTAACAAGACTAAAAAACAAAGGTAAATGGTAGTGTGCAACTCCCCTATCTTAGCACTCGGAGTCCCCGGCAACGGCGCCAGAAATTCGCTTGATGGCTTCTCGCCCTTCGTTGGTTACCCCAAGTGGAAGGTTAAGATGTAGCGCAGCAGCAAGTTTCCCTCGGTGAAGATACCAAGGTTTGTATCCAGTAGGACTCCAGAGATGATAAGTAGGTGTCAGCGGCGCAACTGACGTGGACCTGCACACAGACACAGATAACTTTGTTCCCAACGAAGTTCAGAGAGGTTGTCAATCTCTCCGGTCTTGTTGTTCACAAAGGGTAAAACACAAAGGATAATGATAGAAATTGAAAGTAAAAGCAGAAAAGTAAAGATAGCGTGGAAACAGTAATAAGGATATGGACCGGGATACGTGATGTTCACTAGTGATGTCTCTCTCCCAAAAGACGATAAAACTGCTATGTGAGGTAAACAAATTACAGAAGCGCAATTGACAGGATTATGAACGCACCGCAATGCTAACTATGCTACAAAAGAAAGGAAGAGGCTCAAAAGCACGAGAAGTACGCCAAAATAAGTAGACCGTAATCCAACTGCATCTACTACTAATCATCCACCTTGAGATATCTATCCAGAACATCTCGCTGGTATTAAGTTACGAGCCCCACCCAAAGTGTAAACCCAAAGCAACAGACAACTACATTAAAAAGAACTTTGCGTAAAGTAAACAATCCTTGTAACCGCTGTTACAAGCACCGTTGTTTTCCCCCTTGTGGCAACAGCACATCCCCTAGACTCATGTTTCTGTCACTCAAGCGTGTCATCGGGGGGCATGAACCCACAATCGAGCACAACGTTCCCTCTTGGAGTCACTACCTACTACTTGGCCAAAGCAATAAACAGCAACGGAGAACATGCAAGAATTACTTAGGAACAAAAATATAAGAGATAAAAACCAAATATATTACTCTATCACAATCTTAACATAATCTCATAATCCATCAGATCCCTTCAAACTCAGCATAGCAATAGCAGAAATATTACAAAAGTGCCTCGATCACGTAGGGCAGCTCATGAGGTCTAAACCATGAAGAACAAAGAGGGGAGGAGAACATCACATAGCTACTGATCACGGACCCATGGTCCAAGGAAAACTACTCACGAGACATCCGGGGAGCATCCATGGTGGAGAGGAGACTCCCGGAGGTCGGCCCTCCCTCCGGCAGGGTGCCGGGAAGAGGTCTTCTGGTGCTCCCGATCTCGGAAGCGCGGCGGCGGCGGAACAGAGGCGAGTTTGCGAAATAGGGTTCTGTCTTCGGAGTTTCCCCGTGACGGAGAATAAGTAGGCGAAGGGGGAAGCCAGAGGTGGACCAGGGGCCCCAGGCGCCCCCCCTGGCGTGGCCAGGGGTGGGGCCGCGCCGGGTGGCCGCCTGGGACCCCCTGGCTCCCCTCTGGCCCCACTCGGGCTCTTCGCGAAGCTTCCTGTACGCTGATTTTTCCCGGAATTTTTCTGGCACTTTTTATATGGGGGAAAACTGAAATAGAAAAACAGCAGAAAACAGGAACTGGCACTGGGGTGCACTGAGTTAATAGGTTAGTCCAAATATGATCAAAAGTGTATGAAAGTGTATCTAGATCATAGCAATATCACACAAAACATGCATGGAGCAAAAAGAAATTATAGATACGTTTTGGACGTATCAGCGCAACACTACTGTGCCTCCCCCTCACCTACGACAGGGGGACCCTGAGCATCTACAACTTGTTGCAGGCGACGAGCCAGCCTATCGGCTCGGTCGTCCTGCTCAACCAAGGAATCATCAAAGGAAACCCCATGCCCTATAAGGACGACAAGGGCCGTGGAAGAACCACTCACCACGCTCTCCGCCATCAGTTCCACCATACGTTGCCCATCCGGGCCGAAAGCAGCAACCCGAGCACCCAGGCCATCAGGCACCTTCGTACCCTCCGGCATAAGGTGCTCGTGCGCAAGACCCACAAGATTGGAAGCCCGGGCGCAGACGTCCTCGACCACTGCAACAACATCTGCAACAACATCGAAAACACCTTGGAGAATCCCAGACCCCGACGCAGCAGCCTCCAGCGGCTTCGCACCTACAGCAGTTGAACCAAGCAAAGATACGTCATCACGGGAAGACAGTAGAAACAACAATGGTTGAACGCCAAACTTACACTCGAGCGAGCCCGCCAAACCACGAAGACACTTGCCCTCGACTGCCTCCACCCGCGCACGCGCGTCCTCAGCCTGGCGAAGGCGAACCAGCTCCTCATGTTGACCATGCAACTCCGCCGCCTTCGACGACAAGGCAGACTTGAGAACGGAAACCGTCTTTTCTGCCTTTTCGGCTCGGTCCTCGGTAGCCTGGCGATGACCTGCAAAGCAAGACAGTACTCAGAACAAAAGACGTAGCGCCCAAAAGCTTAGCAGCGCAAAAGTAAAACTCACCATCCATAGAAGATAAGGCATCCTGGGCAGAATCATGGGCCTGTTGCCAACGCTCAGCATCAAGAATCAAACGCTCACAGTGCTGGAAAACAGGCTGCAAGAAACAGGCAATCAGGTGTTAATTAAAGAAAAGACTACAAGCAACTGCAAACAGTTACTTCTAGCCTCGGGGGCTACTCCCATTGGGAGCACTGCCGTGCCCCCGATCATAAAACAACACAGACACGAATCATCTTACCAGCTTGGAGACATGGTCGAAAGCACGGGCCTTGTCTTCAATCGCCAGATCAGGATGGCCAAAGTACGGAGGACCAAGTTCAGTCGGCCTGGGCTCAGGAGCGGCAGCACCAGGTGCTGCAGAAGAAGGTACACCGGGAACTACACACGTAGTCGAAACGACAGGAGTCGCCGCCGGCCCAGATTGGCCAGCGGCAGCCGAGAGGTCCTCAAGATGCTTGGCTGCCGCCCCAGAACTCGTCGACTTCAGATCAGTAGCAGCTGCGCTGGTGCACGAAGCAGCCGGAGCAGGCGCAGCACTACAAAATAAAGAATTATCAGACTCAAGAACAAGGAAAAAGGAACGGGCACAAATCCAGCAGTGTCAGATCCCTCTGTTAGGTATGTGCTAGGGTTAGTTAGCACCTTTGCATCATGTCAAAATTCAAAAAGAAATCCTGGAAATCATTTTCAAAATCCAAATGGGAGAAGGAACACCCCCCAGATGAATTAATTCAAAAGGCCAGATAAAAATCTTTTCCAAAAATTCATGTTAGAGTTTTGAAAAGTCTTATAAATGAGTGTGATCACATATCAAGTGATGTGGGACCCACCCCATTCTCATAGATTTTTCAAATATTCAAACAGTACCTTGGAATTAAAGAAATCCCCCTATTTGATTTAAAATTCAAATCATTTGAATTTTAAAAATGTTGAAAGTTTATGAGTGGCTAGTCTATATTATTATGAGGCCATATAAAAGTTTTCAGCATTTAATAAAATGGTTTGGTATTTTTATCAGAGCCAAAACAAATTACAGAAAAAGAAAGGAAAGATTAAACAGAGGAAAAAGGAAAAACTTACCTCCCGCCAGGGGCGAGGCCCACCTCTCCAGCCGGCCCAGCCCACCAGGGGAACTCCCCTGTCGTCTTCCACCCCGCGCTGCCAAGCAGCTCGGTGGCGCGGCGCCGACGCCGTGGTCGCCACCTCGACGCCCAGGACGTTCCAGGCCGCCCCGTGCCACCCTATCCTGTCCTGGAGAACCGCCGTGAAGCCGTGCTTCATTTCCCCCTCCCCTCTCGTGCTCTCCCTTCCTCTCCTCGTTTTCCCCTTCTTCTCCGAGAGCAGCCGCCGTTCACCGTCGACGACAACCGTAGCCAGCGCCGGAGAGAAGCCTGAAGGCCTTGTCCATCGTGCGCGCCGTCGTCGACTTCCTCTTCACGCAGCAGTCGGAGCTGTGATTTGGACTCAAGCCGCAGGAATCGAGCTCGAGCCGCCGCCGGACCCGCAAGCCGCCGACGTCGAATTCGCCGCCACCACGACCTCCCCGACCTCCCTAACCCCCGTGCTAGCATCAAGGTGAGCTCGGGGTTCGAACGAGCCACTCCTTCGTCTCCCTCCTCCTCCCTAGCTGTTTACGCCATGGACGCCGGAGCTCCTTGCCGCCCCGGTCGTCGTCGTCGAGCAACCGCAACGCAGTCGACCCTGTCACTCTGTCCGTTGTCACCGCAGCACTCCTCCGGTTCGATCCAGCCCAAAGCCGCCCCAAATGGTGCCCCGTAGCCGAGTTCACCTAGAGCCCGTGCCACGGCCGCCGCTAGGGCTTGAAGCCGGCGAAACTCCGGTGAGCTCCAGCCCCTCTGGCTGGCTCCATTCGACGCGGGCGTCCACGGGCTTTCGATTGATGCCTCCCGCGCATCAAATGGCCCCCGGCAGCCCCCTCCCCGTGCAGCGCCGCCGCACTGGTGGCCACCGGCGGCTAGCCGCCGGTGAGGCCACTGTCATTAGGGGTTAACCCCCCTGCTAATTGACCCCAGGTAAATGACAGGTGGGCCCCCTAGGCACTTAACCCCCTGGTTAAGTTTAAACCGGTTTAATTAACCCTTGTGACACTGACAAACCTGGCCCACCAGTCAGACCCCCCCCACGTCAGCATGACCACATGCTGATGCAATAAAAGAGTTTAAATGAATTTCCAGAAAAGAAAAATAGTTTAATAATTCCAGAAATTCCAGAAAATACCCCAAACTTTGGAAATTCATAGAAAATTCATATTAACTCCAAATTGGACAAATAATATATGAAAAATGATCAGGAGAAAATTATCTTTCCAAAAATGCAACTTTCAACTCTGTTTGAGTTGAATTTAAAAAGTGATCAGTAGCAATTGCTATTTGATCTAAATGGAATTAAATCAAATTCAATTCAAATATTTTGGCAACTTGGACCATGGCAACATGCTACATTTCACTTACACATCAGAGGCATATCATACACATTTGAAGATAATTTAAAATGATCAAACTATATCACATATAACTTGGTTAATGTTGAATCCAAATGTGGAATTTGAATTTGCATTTTAAATGCAATATATTCCACTTAAATGGAATTGCCTCACACATCAAAAATATACTTCAAGTTTCAACATTCATTCATGTGCTTGAGCATTGCATTCATATTGATTGCTACTTCGTGCTTTATTTGTCGAGTAGAGGTGGAACCGGAGCAAGAGGTCACCCCCTTCGCTGAAGATCCAGAACCCGAACCTCGTCAGCAAGGCAAGCAAAACCCCATTGATCATGTCGATAAAATCCCACTTCCCTCTCATGTCTCGCTTATGCATTGTATAGGATGATCACCATGTTATGATTCTACCGCTTAGATGAACCCATTCCTTTGCATGACCTATCTTTTGTCACAGTAGTAAGCAAACCACAATCCTAGCAAATGTAGGAGTTGAATGATATCATGTGGCCCCTGCAAATGTTACCGCTTATTGCATGCTTATTATGATACCATGTTGTTACTGTGATGTGGGTCGGGATGGTAGTGATCATGTTGATGATGGTAGAAAAGTGTTGGTGAATCGACCCTAATACAAGGTGGACGATGAGAGGCTGTGTAGGAGTACACAGTGGGTTGTCTCGTTGAACACCGCCCTAAGTACGAGTTCTTGAGTGGTGATCCAAGATGAAGAGTACAACCTCACATTGGGCTCACTGACCCCTCTCAACCTATTAACTCATCCCTTTCGATGTCCAGATGTCGCAGTAGTTCGGAGTTCTGGTAGGCTTGTGGCCTGGATGCTAAGTGAGAGAACGGCTCACCCGAGACCGGCTTATGCACCACGCACACATCGCTTGGGTCCACTTTGGTAAACCGGCCGGGTTCACGATAGTGGTAGCCCACCCAAGTAGGCGGCTTTCTTGGACTAGATAGGCTATGAGGTAACAGTTGTGGTGAGCATCCTTGCTGGCACCCCTTGAATGGTGTCGAGATCAAAGGCGGTAAATGATTGTCATGTGTGTGTAGCGGTACACCCTTGCAAGGTTAACAAAACTATTCGAATAGCCGCGTCCGCGGTTATGGACTACTTGGAAAGCTTAGCTTGATTATTAGATAACTTGAACCGGATACTTCTACAATACACCAAGATAAGTGTGAGTGCTATTGCGTGCTTTCTCGTGGGGAAGTCGAGGAAGGCACCATAGTGGTGTATTGGTTGGAGAAAGTAGTGGACTCATGTACGCTTCTTACCTCAAAGTCTGGTACTCGTAGTTCAGGATTAGCCAAGTCAAAGCTGGCATTTCTGCAAGTGAACCCCACCTCCCTTTACCTTGATACATGTGCATGAGTAGTATAGCTCCTATGTAAGTCTTGCTGAGTACGCCTTTGTACTCATGTTTGCTTAATCTATGTTTTAGATGACGCCACCGACCCCGAAGGTGGCTTCTTCATCGAGCTGGACGACTGAAGTTAAGCTAGTCTAGTCCCAGTCAGCAGACTGGTTCCCTCGTGGAGGGCTTTGTGTTTAAATAAGGCTTCTTAAGCCATTTGTTAAACTTGTCTGTACTCAGACATAATTTGCTTCCGCCTGTGTTGTAATGTTGGATCACATGTATGTGATCTCTGTGTGTACTCTATAAGAGTTATAAATAAAATGTACACTTTGTAGAGAAATGCAATGGTACCTGCTGTTCATACAAGGCATGTGTGCCGCGTGTATGTTTATAACATGCATGTCTTCGTATGGGTTTTCGAGACCTTAGTTGTGTTTTGGCTGGCGGTCTTTCATACACCAAGTGGCCCTTAGATGTGCGCAGCTTGGGGCATCGCGATGCGATTGCTCGAGACTCCGTCTCGTGCACACTTTGTGGTATGATCGAGCCCGCCCTAGACCCCGACTAAGTGATCGGGCTGGAGTAAGTCTATGTAAGAGTTTTGAGATAGTCAGTAGTATGGTTGAGGCGACTTGTCTTTGAATATGGGAGTTCACCACCCATATCATTTGACTTGTGTGCGGACGATGAGGACCCATCTCAGTTGATCATCCGGCCTGGATGGGATGCCCCTCACGTACGATGCTTTCCGAGAATGTTCAGTGCTTGGCCTTGTCTGCTTAGACAAGTGGGTGCGGTTCTCGGCTCTCCATATGACTATGTCTTAACTGTACTTGCATACGCAAACCCCGGGTCCCGACAGACTTGGTATCAGAGCAGGACTGACTGTAGGACTAGTAGCCTTGGCCGAAGTCGAGTCTAGCATTCTATAGTTATATAGTTACTCTGGGTATATAAGGGAACAACGTAAGGCTTCTTTTTCTCCTTACCCCCTTCGTTCTGAGTTCTGAGTCACCCTCATCTTATTCTACGGGAAGATAGGACTAGGCTCTCCTCTGTCTGATTAGCACATCTCGTTGATTGCTTCCTTATAGCCGTAGGAAAGTTGTGTCAGGTTTTCCTAGCATTGTTATAATGCTGATTTCTTACATCGTATTATGTAAGTGCTGTTTTCATGATTGAAAGAAATTGTCATTTCTTACAATTACAGCCGTTATGCTGTCCGAGTCATTCCAGGTTTATCTCATAATCTGATGCATTTGCAAACTCCTTTCTATTTCAGATGGCAGATCTTCCCCCTCGGCAGATTGTTCGTTTGACCAGGTGCCTCGGTGTGCGTGGCCATCCCGCCACGTTGATCGAGATGATGTCCTATGTGGGATATCGATGGTACCCTGAGTACACCATCGAGGAGCAGTTCCACGACTTCAACCAGACGCAGTTCCACTGCATTGTGCGGATCTACCCGCACCACATTGGAGTCACCCAGCCTATCCACTTTGGACATGGCATCGGCGTTACCGAGAACATGGCTGTGCAGGATGCTACATATTCATGTATTACCCTGCTGAGAGAGGAGCACACCATGCTGAGAGAGACCTCATTCCGCTATATCCCTGCTGCACTTCCAGGAGAAGAGGGATATTACACCGGACTCTACTCAGATCACTCTGCAGAGGATCCAGCACTCCAGGTGACTGCTAGGTTTGCTAGTGACAGAGATCGTGATGCACGCGCTCTCCGTTTCGAGCTCCACGCCACCCGTGTTCGACTGTACCGGGCACTGACGCTCTTGGCACCCTTTGTGAGCGTGGGATCAGTGGAGTACGATGCGATCTATCCAGTGAGGACCCAGATGCCTTCTCGAGTTGCTTGTCCCGAGATTGGCGGAAATTTTCCACCCCGTGGTCCTTTGCTTCCACCCTACACTGGACCTAGGCCCCATCCTTGCCCAAATGGATATCAGGGTCCACAAGCCTCCGTGTTTTCCGATGGTCACCTCCAGCTACCGGGATACGCGGGTAACTTTTATGAGGATTACTATGGAGATGGAGATGAGTGAGACCGCCTGTGGTCTTACTTAGTGAGGATGTAGTAGTATCTTAGTGTATTGTAAGCAAGGTGTCTAAGTTCCAGAGGCTTAGATAAATAATGTATAGGAAGTCAGAGTGCCTCTGAAGGATGTATCATCTTCATCACGTTTGTATTAGCTTAGTGCTTGTACTAAAACGATGTATGGTTTGTATGACAGCTTGTGAATATATGGCTTGTATGCTTTTATCACCATGTTGTCAAGATGATTACTTTCTTTGCTCTGTAATCCTTCCAGTACTTCAATACCTTAACTAGACTCTTGAAATCAACTCTGTTTGACTTTGGATTCTCACCTTCAGGATGTCTCAAGGAACACGTGGCCAGATTGGTCGTAACCAAGGTCGTGCGAATGACCAGGAGGAAGGCAACCTTCCACCCCCACCCATGATGGCCCAAGTTCTGATGGAGGTCGAGAGGAACCGCCGTGACTCTCACCACCTGCTGGAAGTCATCGCACGCAACACCACTCAGCAGCGCAATGAGCTGGTGTCTCTGAACGACTTCATCCGGCTTCATCCCCCGGTTTTCAGTTACTCCACCGAGCCCCTTGACGCCGATGACTGGCTCCGCAGCATCGAGAGGAAGCTCCAAGCAGGCCATGTTGCAGATGGCGACAAGGTCAATTATGCCACCTATCACCTTGAAGGTGCAGCAAGCTCTTGGTGGGA
The DNA here is from genome assembly GCA_950022295.1 of Bromus sterilis. Taxonomy (NCBI): domain Eukaryota; kingdom Viridiplantae; phylum Streptophyta; class Magnoliopsida; order Poales; family Poaceae; genus Bromus; species Bromus sterilis. The sequence goes on from OX465596.1 coordinate 45,251,641, forward strand.
GAATTTTCTGAATATGCGCCCCGTTGGACCGCCTGCATCTTGGGAGGAATTCTGTACGTCCTTCCGCGAGCACCACATCCCCAAGGGTCTCATGGACCGCAAACGTGAGGAATTCTGCAACCTCACTCAAGGCAGAAGAACCGTGGACGAGTTTAGTCGTGAGTTCAACCGACTTGCTCGTTATGCAACTGAAGAAGTCTCCACCGACTCCAAGAAACAAGAGAGGTTCCGTCGTGGCCTCAACAGTGGACTCCGTCGCGAGCTGAACCTTCATGACTTTGCCACATTCCAGGTCCTTGTCAACAAGGCCATCAAAGCAGAGGACATGAACACCCCCAATGATTTCCGCAAACATCCTAGAGATGACGGATCATCCAGTTCTGGCTCCCAGAAGCGCAAGATCTGGATCCCACACAGTAAGTTCCGCCAGAACAACCCACGGAGGCCATCCTATGTGGCGCCTCGTCCAACCACCCAATTCCACCCAGCTCCACCAAACCACCCAGCTCCACGCACTGTTTTCGGAGCTTGTTACAAGTGTGGTCAGGCAGGCCACTATTCTCGCGAGTGTCCCCAGAACCAGCTCCAACACCAGAACGTTCCACCACGTGCCGGAGGCAACAACAACAACAACAATGGCCGTTGCAAGCCACCCCAGAAGGTCTTCACCGCCAAACCCGCTCCTCCCGCCACTCGTGGACGTCTGAACCAGATTGCCACCGAAGAGACTGACGACACCACTGACGTCATTCTTGGTACGCTCCCAGTCAATTATGTTCCTACTTCCGTTCTTTTCGACCCAGGAGCATCTCATTCATTCATGTCGGAAAGTTATGCACTTCGCCATGAGTTACCCTTTGTAGAATTGTACACCCCGATGGTTATTCAAACTCCAGGGTCAAGATGGCAAACTAATAGAGTGAGCCATGGTAATCAAATTGCAATTGAGGGTTTAGTATTCCTTGCTTCACTCATAGCCCTCAAGTCTTCAGATATTGATGTCATCCTTGGCATGGATTGGCTATCAAGACAGAATGCCTATCTGGATTGCAAAGGCAAATCCGTGAAACTCACCCACCCTTCAGGCACAACCGTTAACTATACCTCACCCAGAAAAAGAACCCAAGTGCATTCTTTGAATGTACTTCCCCTTCCCAAACTTGAAGATATTCCGGTGGTTCGTGACTTCCCGGATGTCTTTCCTGAAGAACTGCCGGGCATGCCACCCGACAGGTGTGTAGAATTTATAGTGGATCTTGTTCCAGGAACCGCACCAATTTACAAACGCCCATATAAAATGGCCCCACATGAGTTAGCTGAGCTAAAAACCCAACTTGATGCTTCGTTGGCAAAAGGATTCATCCGCCCTAGCTCATCGCCATGGGGTTGCCCCGTTCTGTTCGTAAAGAAGAAAGATGGAACAGAAAGGATGTGCATAGACTATCGCCCGCTAAATTTAGCGACGATAAAGAACAAATACCCACTGCCTAGGATCAATGATCTTTATGATCAACTTGCAGGATCCGCTGTCTTTTCCAAGATGGATTTGAGATTAGGTTATCATCAGATCAGAATCCGAAACGTGGACATTCCCAAAACGGCTTTTACTACTCGTTATGGTCTTTACGAGTACACCGTCATGTCCTTTGGTTTAACCAATGCCCCCGCCACATTCTCACGCTTGATGAATTCGATCTTCATGGAGTACCTAGATAAATTTGTTGTGGTTTATCTCGATGACATTCTCATCTACTCGAAGAACGAAGGAGATCATGCCGAACACTTAAGGCTGGTATTGATGAAACTTAGAGAGCATCGCCTGTACGCTAAATTCTCCAAGTGTGAATTCTGGCTACCAGAAGTGACCTACTTAGGCCACGTAATTTCTGCAAAAGGCATTGCTGTGAATCCCGAGAGAGTTCAGGCCGTCCTTGACTGGACTCCACCTGAATCGGTTAAGCAAGTTAGAAGTTTTCTTGGCCTAGCCAGCTATTGCCGTCGCTTCGTCGAGAACTTTTCTAAAGTTGCAAAGCCTCTAACTGAACTCCTCAAGAAAGATAAGAAATTCTTATGGACTCCCAAGTGCGAGGAAAGCTTTCAAGAGCTAAAAAGAAGATTGACCTCTGCACCCGTGCTTGCACCTCCAGACACCAAAAGGGATTTCGAAATCTATTGTGATGCATCACGGCAAGGGTTAGGATGCATACTTCTGCAAGATCGACATGTGGTAGCTTATGCTTCACGCCAGTTGCGGCCACATGAAGAGAATTATCCTACCCATGACCTTGAACTCACTGCCGTAGTTCATGCCCTAACAACTTGGCGACATTACCTCCTTGGTAATCGTTGTGAGATTTATTCCGACCACCAAAGCCTCAAATATATTTTCACCCAGCCAGATCTTAACCTCAGGCAAAGACGCTGGATTGAGTTGATAAAAGATTACGACGTAGCAATTTCTTACACCCCAGGCAAAGCCAATGTCATGGCTGATGCACTAAGTCGTAAGTCGTACTGTAACAACCTCATGTTGCAGCAGTATCAACCACTTCTTCATGAGGACTTTCACAAGATCAACCTTGAAATTGTTCCTCATGGCTATCTTTCTACCTTGGTGGCGAAACCAACTCTTGAGGATCAAATTATAGTTGCCCAAAGGCATGCATGAGGTGTTCGCCGGATCAAGGAGAACATTGCTAGCGGAGTTGCTAAATGTTTCTCCACAGATAGCAAGGAAACGGTTTTCTTTGGAAATCGTTTGGTAGTACCTAAGAATAAGGAACTAAGGCAACTCATCCTCAAAGAAGCCAATGACACACCCCTCTCAATTCATCCCGGTAGCACAAAAATGTACCGAGATCTACGCCAGAGATTTTGGTGGACTAGGATGAAGAGAGACATTGCTCAATTTGTTGCCGAATGTGATGTTTGTCGTCGCATTAAGGCAGAACATCAAAGACCTGCTGGTACACTTCAACCTTTGTCTATTCCCGAGTGGAAATGGGACAAAGTCGGTATGGACTTCATCACCGGCTTTCCAAGAACCCAGAAAGGAAACAATGCCATCTTCGTTGTCATAGACAGGCTTTCCAAAGTTGCTCACTTCCTTCCGGTTCGCGAGTCTGTAACTGCTAGCCAGTTAGCGGACTTGTACATCTCCAGAATTGTATCCCTTCACGGTGTTCCTTTGGAAATCAATTCTGATCGCGGTAGCCTTTTCACCTCTAGATTTTGGGGAAGCTTCCAACGTGCTATGGGAACTCATCTCTCCTTTAGTACAGCTTTTCATCCTCAGTCTAGCGGTCAAGTCGAAAGGGTTAACCAAATTCTTGAAGACATGCTCAGAGCTTGTGTTATCTCATTCGGAAAGAATTGGGAGAATTCTCTTCCATTTGCCGAATTTGCTTATAACAATATTTTTCAATCTAGTCTGAACATGGCTCCTTTTGAACTCCTTTATGGACGACGATGTCGAACACCACTAAACTGGTCTGAAACCGGTGAAAGACAATTCTTTGGACCGGATATGATCAAGGAAGCAGAAGAGCAAGTTCGTATTGTTCGTGATCAATTGAAAGCAGCACAGTCTCGTCAGAAAAGCTACTATGATCGTCATCATAGGCAAGAGAGCTACAATCTGGATGAGAAGGCTTACCTTTGGGTTACTCCTCTGAAGGGAACCCAACGTTTCGGTATCAAAGGCAAGTTGGCCCCACGTTACATCGGACCTTTCCGCATTATTGCTAAACGTGGAGAAGTTGCCTACCAACTTGAACTACCCCGCACCTTTCCCGAGTACACGATGTATTCCATGTGTCCCAACTCAGGCGTTGCTTCAAGGACCCCATCCGCGAAGTCGACCATGAAACGCTTGATCTCCAAGATGACCTTTCTTATCGAGAATACCCCGTTTGTATTCTTGATTCCGCAGAGCGTGTCACTCGTCGTCAGAAGATTAGGTTTCTGAAAGTGCAATGGTCACACCACTCTGAAAGAGAAGCTACGTGGGAAAGAGAAGACCGTCTCATTGCCGAGTACCCCTCCTTCCTCCCGCAGACTTCTGAATCTCGGGACGAGATTCTTTTGAGTGGAGGCGAGTTGTCAGATCCCTCTGTTAGGTATGTGCTAGGGTTAGTTAGCACCTTTGCATCATGTCAAAATTCAAAAAGAAATCCTGGAAATCATTTTCAAAATCCAAATGGGAGAAGGAACACCCCCCAGATGAATTAATTCAAAAGGCCAGATAAAAATCTTTTCCAAAAATTCATGTTAGAGTTTTGAAAAGTCTTATAAATGAGTGTGATCACATATCAAGTGATGTGGGACCCACCCCATGCTCATAGATTTTTCAAATATTCAAACAGTACCTTGGAATTAAAGAAATCCCCCTATTTGATTTAAAATTCAAATCATTTGAATTTTAAAAATGTTGAAAGTTTATGAGTGGCTAGTCTATATTATTTTGAGGCCATATAAAAGTTTTCAGCATTTAATAAAATGGTTTGGTATTTTTATCAGAGCCAAAACAAATTACAGAAAAAGAAAGGAAAGATTAAACATAGGAAAAAGGAAAAACTTACCTCCCGCCAGGGGCGAGGCCCACCTCTCCAGCCGGCCAAGCCAACCAGGGGAACTCCCCTGTCGTCTTCCACCCCGCGCTGCCAAGCAGCTCGGTGGCGCGGCGCCGACGCCGTGGTCGCCACCTCGACGCCCAGGACGTTCCAGGCCGCCCCGTGCCACCCTATCCTGTCCTGGAGAACCGCCGTGAAGCCGTGCTTCATTTCCCCCTCCCCTCTCGTGCTCTCCCTTCCTCTCCTCGTTTTCCCCTTCTTCTCCGAGAGCAGCCGCCGTTCACCGTCGACGACAACCGTAGCCAGCGCCGGAGAGAAGCCTGAAGGCCTTGTCCATCGTGCGCGCCGTCGTCGACTTCCTCTTCACGCAGCAGTCGGAGCTGTGATTTGGACTCAAGCCGCAGGAATCGAGCTCGAGCCGCCGCCGGACCCGCAAGCCGCCGACGTCGAATTCGCCGCCACCACGACCTCCCCGACCTCCCTGACCCCCCTGCTAGCATCAAGGTGAGCTCGGGGTTCGAACGAGCCACTCCTTCGTCTCCCTCCTCCTCCCTAGCTGTTTACGCCATGGACGCCGGAGCTCCTTGCCGCCCCGGTCGTCGTCGTCGAGCAACCGCAACGCAGTCGACCCTGTCACTCTGCCCGTTGTCACCGCAGCACTCCTCTGGTTCGATCCAGCCCAAAGCCGCCCCAAATGGTGCCCCGTAGCCGAGTTCACCTCGAGCCCGTGCCACGGCCGCCGCTAGGGCTTGAAGCCGGCGACACTCCGGTGAGCTCCAACCCCTCTGGCTGGCTCCATTCGACGCGGGCGTCCACGGGCTGTCGATTGATGCCTCCCGCGCATCAAATGGCCCCCGGCAGCCCCCTCCCCGTGCAGGCCACTGTCATTAGGGGTTAACCCCCCTGCTAATTGACCCTAGGTCAATGACAGGTGGGGCCCCCAGGCACTTAACCCCCTGGTTAAGTTTAAACCGATTTAATTAACCCTTGTGACACTGACAAACCTGGCCCACCAGTCAGACCCCCCCCCACGTCAGCATGACCACATGCTGATGCAATAAAAGAGTTTAAATGAATTTCCAGAAAAGAAAAATAGTTTAATAATTCCAGAAAATACCCCAAACTTTGGAAATTCATAGAAAATTCATATTAACTCCAAATTGGACAAATAATATATGAAAAATGATCAGGAGAAAATTATCTTTCCAAATATGCAACCTTCAACTCTGTTTGAGTTGAATTTAAAAAGTGATCAGTAGCAATTGCTATTTGATTTAAATGGAATTAAATCAAATTCAATTCAAATATTTTGGCTACTTGAACCATGGCAACATGCTACATTTCACTTACACATCAGAGGCATATCATACACATTTGAAGATAATTTAAAATGATCAAACTATATCACATATAACTTGGTTAATGTTGAATTCAAATGTGGAATTTGAATTTGCATTTTAAATGCAATATATTCCACTTAAATGGAATTGCCTCACACATCAAAAATATACTTCAAGTTTCAACATTCATTCATGTTCTTGAGCATTGCATTCATATTGATTGCTACTTCGTGCTTTATTTGTCGAGTAGAGGTGGAACCGGAGCAAGAGGTCACCCCCTTCGCTGAAGATCCAGAACCCGAACCTCGTCAGCAAGGCAAGCAAAACCCCATTGATCATGTCGATAAAATCCCACTTCCCTCTCATGTCTCGCTTATGCATTGTATAGGATGATCACCATGTTACGATTCTACCGCTTAGATGAACCCATTCCTTTGCATGACCTATCTTTTGTCACAGTAGTAAGCAAACCACAATCCTAGCAAATGTAGGAGTTGAATGATATCATGTGGCCCCTGCAAATGTTACCGCTTATTGCATGCTTATTATGATACCATGTTGTTACTGTGATGTGGGTCGGGATGGTAGTGATCATGTTGATGATGGTAGAAAAGTGTTGGTGAATTGACCCTAATACAAGGTGAACGATGAGAGGCTGTGTAGGAGTACACAGTGGGTTGTCTCGTTGAACACCGCCCTAAGTCCGAGTTCTTGAGTGGTGATCCAAGATGAAGAGTACAACCACACATTGGGCTCACTGACCCCTCTCAACCTATTAACTCATCCCTTTCGATGTCCAGATGTCGCAGTAGTTCGGAGTTCTGGTAGGCTTGTGGCCTGGATGCTAAGTGAGAGAACGGCTCACCCGAGACCGGCTTATGCACCACGCACACATCGCTTGGGTCCACTTCGGTAAACCGGCCGGGTTCACGATAGTGGTAGCCCACCCAAGTAGGCGGCTCTCTTGGACTATATAGACTATGAGGTAACAGTTGTGGTGAGCATCCTCGCTGGCACCCCTTGAATGGTGTCGAGATCAAAGGAGGTAAATGATGGTCAAGTGTGTGTAGCGGTACACCCTTGCAAGGTTAACAAAACTATTCGAATAGCCGCGTCCGCGGTTATGGACTACTTGGAAAGCTTAGCTTGATTATTAGATAACTTGAACCGGATACTTCTACAATACACCAAGATAAGTGTGAGTGCTATGGCGTGCTTTCTCGTGGGGAAGTCGAGGAAGGCACCATAGTGGTGTATTGGTTGGAGAAAGTAGTGGACTCGTGTACGCTTCTTACCTCAAAGTCTGGTACTCGTAGTTCAGGATTAGCCAAGTCAAAGCTGGCATTTCTGCAAGTGAACCCCACCTCCCTTTACCTTGATACATGTGCATGAGTAGTATAGCTCCTATGTAAGTCTTGCTGAGTACACCTTTGTACTCATGTTTGCTTAATCTATGTTTTAGATGACGCCACTGACCCCGAAGGTGGCTTCTTCATCGAGCTAGACGACTGAAGTTAAGCTAGTCTAGTCCCAGTCAGCAGACTGGTTCCCTCGTGGAGGGCTTTGTGTTTAAATAAGGCTTCTTAAGCCATTTGTTAAACTTGTCTGTACTCAGACATAATTTGCTTCCGCCTGTGTTGTAATGTTGGATCACATGTATGTGATCTCTGTGTGTACTCTATAAGAGTTATAAATAAAATGTACACTTTTTAGAGAAATGCAATGGTACCTGCTGTTCATACAAGGCATGTGTGCTGCGTGTATGTTTATAGCATGCATGTCTTTGTATGGGTTTTCGAGACCTTAGTTGTGTTCTGGCTGGCGGTCTTTCATACACCAAGTGGCCCTTAGATGTGCGCAGCTTGGGGCATCGCGATGCGATTGCTCGAGACTCCATCTCGTGCACACTTTGTGGTATGATCGAGCCCGCCCTAGACCCCGACTAAGTGATCGGGCTGGAGTAAGTCTATGTAAGAGTTTTGAGATAGTCGGTAGTATGGTTGAGGCAACTTGTCTTTGAATATGGGAGTTCACCACCCATATCATTTGACTTGTGTGCGGACGATGAGGACCCATCTCAGTTGATCATCCGGCCTGGATGGGATGCCCCTCACGTACGATGCTTTCCGAGAATGTTCAGTGCTTGGCCTTGTCTGCTTAGACAAGTGGGTGCGGTTCTCGGCTCTCCATATGACTATGTCTTAACTGTACTTGCATACGCAAACCCCGGGTCCCGACAAGCAGACTCTTACCCGACACGCGCAGCACGAGGACGCCCCAGCCTCCCAAGCCTGGCCCTCTTGGGAGGAGGGGCCGGAGCAGCAGCTGAAGGGGAAGGCCCAGCAAAAGGAGCAGCAGGAGGGACATCATCACCTAACGCAGCATGATCTTCAGCATCTAAAGGGCGCGATCGCTTCACACGAAAGGGACCCGAGTCCTCACTATCTCCAGTCTCCACTAGCACAATCTCAGCATCAACAGCCGGTGCAGCATTATCAGCTGCAGAAGCATCAGGCTCTTCAAGAATATCGACGTCCTCCGGCTGCGGAGGATTACACGGCACCGGGGCATGACCCTGCAAGGCAAGCAATGTCAACAAAAAAACAAAACTAGGGACTCATCCAGACAAATGAATGAACACGGGCACCAACCGGCGGCGGAGAATGATCAGAAGCATATGGACGGACAAGACGCATCTCGGAAATACTCGAACACTTGGTCACTTGCTGGATACGAGCCAGCAAGGCATCAGGCTCTAGCTCTCCATGCGAGCATCTCGTCGAGTCACCGAGTCCCTCGTACTGCCACATAGGGCGAGCTCGATGCTGCAACGGTTGAACTCGCCTCCCCACAAAAACAGAGATAAGCTGACCACCAGTCAAGTTATCCTTTAGCACAGAAATCCTCTCCAAAAACGGAGTCATCTCGGACGACTCCACCTCGGTCAAAGAATGAGACCACGAAGGCTGTCTGACCACCCGCGTGCCCGGATTGAAAGAAGCAAGACCAAATTGCTGACCAACAATGAAGCGGCCCTTCAGATAAAACCAGCCTCTTCGCCAGCCACTAACGGAATCGATCTTCTCCAAGTCAAAATATGAATGTTTATCCGCAATGGAGATACCTACTCGACCCACGGCGTACTCACAGTTCGTCCTTTTTACATTAAAAAGGCGCCTCCAAAGCCCCCAATGGGGGCAAATCCCTAGGAAGGCCTCGCAAAGAGTGATGAAACACGCAATGTGCAAAATCCCATTGGGAGTCAGGTCATGCAACTGGAGCCGGTAGGAATACAGCAAGCCCCGAACGAAAGGATGCAGTGAAAGAGCAAACCCACGGTGGAAGAAAGCCTGGAAGCATACCCGCTCGTCCGCCGCCGACGCTGGAATCGACTCATCACCAGGAAGACGGACATCGCCCGCCACCACCATGCCATCAGCAACCAACGCATCCAGATCTCCAGCCCCGAACGTGGACCGCTCCCACTTGCCGGACATCTTGGCCGACTCAACAACATCACGGGAGCGCTTGTACATAGATCTCACAGGAGCACGCAGAAGAGAAAAGACGAAGGCTCAGGAACGCGAAGGAAGCAGATCAGAGGAGGAAGGCAATGGCTGGGTAAAACATACAATTTACCCGACCACATGGTATTTAACCCCAGGAGCCTAGCAAGACGGGCCACCATGCAACCTTTTCGCCCAGTAAAACGCGGCACGACCCCATACAGAGGCGAAAAGTATGGAAAATCCTACCGGCGCTGTAACAACACCGCCCACTACGCGCGCAAAAAGAGGACCATGATCGCGCGACGCAAAAATTTCGGCAGGACATCGCCAAGTCTTTTCCCACGACAGACCGCAGCGGTCAAAAAATTGCAGAAAACCACGCCAACGTCATATCACAGCAAGCCGTACTGAGTACGCCATCAAGGCCCAAAGATTCCATCTTTCAGATCTTTTCCCCAAGGGAGAAAAACATCTTACTCCCATCAGGAGAGTACATCATAAGAGTCCCAGGTGCTCCCTCACCTAAAGGTCAGCCATGTGCTCGAGTGATCACTCGCACTTATGAGAGTCTCGGGTTCTCCCTCAACCCGACGTAAGACAAAAATGCATTCGCCAAGACCATACGACACTAAGAGTCTCAGGTGCTCCCTCACCTCAAAGAGCCGAAGTGGCATTCGAGTGATTACTCGCAAAAAAACCCCCCGACTGAGCACTCGAAACAAAGCTCCTCGGGTGAATGAGTGAACAACTCGCTTGATGTTTTGTTCCAAGAGGGTGCAATGCTATAAGGCTCCGCGCCTCAAAAACACACATTCCTAGAACACGATACACTGTGCCCAGATGCCACACAAGATTAGCGTGTAGGTAAGACCCCACTGCGAAGTACGGCCAGGATGGGACTTGCCGAAGAGCGATTTCACTCCCAACCTTTCCCATGCGCTGCGCATGATAGAAAATCCGGGCGGACGCGCCTTAGGCTATGCACATTACTGGCGGCAAATGAACACCGTAAGACCTGAAGCGGCCAGACTTTTGCTCGACACCAGTGTTCCAAGCTCACGTCGAGGGACTTGGGTTTGATTGGGCTACTGTGGTATTTGCCCTAGTGCAATTCACCAAGGCTCGGTCCGTCGACTCCTTGGGCCCTTTCAGCTTAGCATCCCTCGAAACAGGTTTTGTCATGGCCACCAGACTGCCAGCGACCCGCGGATGAACCGCGGATACTAATAACCGACAAATGAATGTACTCGAGTCCATGCGCGACTCTTCGAGTCCCCCAGGCACTCGGGGGCTACTGACGAGGGGGTGGCCCCACGACTCCTACGGATAAGCCTACCTGGTGTGCATGAAGACAGAAGGCCCATGAAGATACAACCTTGGCCCGCTAGTTGGCACCGACGTAGGAGTCCACGACTCACAAGGAAGGTGCGAAGACCTGTTGTACGGAGCAAGCTAGGGTTAGGAAAGCATACTTGTAAACATAGATGAACTCCCCGAGACCTAGACCGGTATATAAGGGCTAGGAGGGGCGACACCAAAGACATCTAATATCACCTGTAACCCTAGCCTTGAGCACTCCAGCCTTGGCCTCCATTGTAATCGCATCTTCCCATCAATAATATCGAGCAGGAGCGAGCCTTCCTGTTTTCCGACGAGCTATCGTCCAACCTGTGCATCTCATGACTAACCCAGGGTCCCTGACCATGGGATTTGCCGGGGTTGATCCCCGTCAGTAAGGAAACCTTTATTTTATGTTGTTACCTTCAGTCCTTATGGACTCTGCTACTGTTGGTTCATTGCTGGTAAGGAGCCGCCCCACGACTGTGGTGGTCACTCCTACCCCTACTGAAATTGTGCCTTATAAAATACCACCTGGTATTATTGATCATGTCTTGTCTAATCGTTATACATGAGAAGGACATCCGGGAGAACACCTGCTATATTTATCACAATTATGTTCTTTATTTAAGATTGCAGGTGTAACGATGGAGTTCGTCATGAAGAAACTATTCTCCGTATCACTCAAAGATAAAGCTTCAAATTGGTATAAGCTATTCGATAACTCTGATCTGCTTGAATGACCAGAGCTTATGTCTCTCTTTTATGCAAAGTTTTATCCTGTTTGTGAAATTCACCAAGACAGGAACTACATCTACAACTTTTGGTCTCGCGACGGAGAGAGCATCGCTCAAGCTTGGGGGAGCCTGAAGTCCCTGATGCTCAAAGGCCCAAACCATGAGCTCCCCAAGGAAATTATACTTACAAATTTTTATGCCAGGCTTTCTCGTCAAAACAAGGAGATGTTGGATGCCTCCTCTAGCGGGGTATTCTAGACCAGAAGTATGGAAGAAAAATGGGATCTTATAGAAAGGATCCAGAAGAACACTTAAGACTGGGAAATTGATAAAGGTATTGAACCCTCTATAAACTATGAGCATGACTACATTGACAGTTATGTGAAGACTGATTACTTTAATACCTTTTGCTCTAAAATTGGTCTTGATTCCCAGCTAATGGTTGACTTTTGCAAGGACTTTGCTTCTCATATTGATTCTTCTAAGAAGAAGGAGAGTCAACATCATAAACCTTTCAAGGAGTCACCTATTGAGATTAATGTTACTGACCCTGTTTTACCTGCAGTTATGTATGAACAGCCTCCTTATCCCTCAAGGATAAAGGAGCACTCTTTTGTTACAGGTATTCTAAACAAAAACAGAAGGACCACTGACGAGCCTGAGGACATGATCAAGGTCAAGCCTCAAGTTGCAATGGTCAAGGGTCTGGTAACCAGTGATATTGAAGAATCCACTATTAGTTTTTGTGCTGTTTCCACTAACATTGTCACAGCTGATGGCTTCTCGCCCTTCGTTGGTTACCCCAAGTGAAAGGTTTGAGATGTAGTGCAGCAGAAGTTTTCCCTCGGTGAAGATACCAAGGTTTGTCTCCAGCAGGACTCCAGAGATGATAAGTAGGTGTCAGCGGCGCATATGACGCGGACCTGCACACAGACACAGATAACTTTGTTCCCAACGAAGTTCGGAGAGGTTGTCAATCTCTCCGGTCTTGTTGTTTACAAAGGATAAACGCACGGGATAATGATAGCAAATAAAAGCAGTAAAGTAAATGTAGCGTGGAAACAGTGATAAGGATATGGACCGGGATACGTGATGTTCGCTAGTGATGTCTCTCTCCCAAAAGACGATAAAATTGCTATGCGAGGTAAACAAATTACAGAAAGGCAATTGACAGGATTATGAACGCACCGCAATGCTAACTATGCTACAAAATAAAGGAAGAGGTTCAAAAGCTTGGGCAGTACGCCAAAGTAAGTAGACCGAAATCCATCTGCATCTACTACTAATCATCCACCTTGAGATATCTATCCAGAACATCTCGCTGGTATTAAGTTGCGAGCCCCACCCAAAGTGTAAACCCAAAGCAACAGACAACTGCATTAAAAAGAACTCTGCGTAAAGTAAACAATCCTTGTAACCGCGGTCACAAGCACCGTTGTTTTCCCCCTTGTGGCAACAACACATCCCCTAGACTCATGTTTCTGTCACTCAAGCATGTCATCGGGGGGGGGGGGCATGAACCCACAATCTAGCACAATGTTCCCTCTTGGAGTCACTACCTACTACTTGGCCAAAGCAATAAACAGCAACGGAGAACATGCAAGAATTACTTAGGAACAAAAATATAAGAGATAAAAACCAAATATATTACTCTATCACAATCTGAACATAATCTCATAATCCATCAGATCCTATCAAACTCAACATAGCAATAGCAGAAATATTACAAAGGTGCCTCGATCATGTAGGGCAGCTCACGAGGTCTAAACAATGAACATCAAAGAGGGGAGGAGAACATCACATAGCTACTGATCATGGACCCATGGTCCAAGGAAAACTACTCACGAGACATCCGGGGAGCATCCATGGTGGAGAGGAGACTCCCGGAGGTCAATCCTCCATCCGGCAGGGTGCCGGGAAGAGGTCTTCTGGTGCTCCCGATCTTCGGAAGCGCGGCGGCGGCGGAACAGAGGCGAGTTCGCGAAATAGGGTTCTGCTTCTGGAGTTTTCCCGTGACGGGGGATAAATAGGCGAAGGGGGGCAGCCAGAGGTGGACCAGGGGCCCCAGGCGCCCCCCTGGCTCGGCCAGGGGTGGGGCCGCGCCGGGTGGCCGCCTGGGCCCCCCTGGCTCCCCTCTGGCCCCTCCCGGGATCTTCTCGAAGCTTCCTGTACGCTGATTTTTCCTGTATTTTTCCCGGAATTTTTCTGGCACTTTTTATATGGGGGAAAACTGAAATAGAAAAACAGCAGAAAACAGGAACTGGCACTGGGGTGCACTGAGTTAATAGGTTAGTCCAAATATGATCAAAAGTGTATGAAAGTGTATCTAGATCATAGCAATATCACACAAAACATGCATGGAGCAAGCAGAAATTATATATACGTTTGGACGTATCAACATCCCCAAGCTTAATTCCTACTCGTCCTCGAGTAGGTTAACGATAACAGCATAATTTCTGTCGTGACATGCTAGCAACCATAAAAGAACTTTGAAAATTAAAGTAATCAAGGTTAGATATTCAAATCAAGTCATAACATGCAAGAGTCTATATTAGCATTGAAACAAGTAACAAAAGAACATTAGGTGCAAGAGCTCTCGCTGTCCGTGACTCGAATGTCTCCAAATGGTGTTTGCATGCAAGAAGGGGGATAGGGAATACGAGAAAAAGTATTTTTGTGTTGAGAACTCAATCTACTAAAGTTTCACACTTGGTATTCTTTGGAATCTTATCTTGACTCTTCCCCAGACCACTAGCCAGGTACAAGTCAATTTGATCCACTCCTTTTTCAATATTTTGAGCACTCATGCAATGGATGAGCGTAAGCACGAGAGTTGACACTTAGGATGGCAAAGAGAGAATATGGTGGAGGAGGAAGACAAAAAGGATGAGAAAGGCTCACATCAATGAGGACAATCATAGGCAAGAGATGCCAAATGATAGATATGATGTGAGGAGTAGGGATTGCCATGCAAAGGATGCACATACGAGCTAAGAAGCTCTCCAATGGAACTATATGCAAAATGATCATCTCTATGGAGTACAAGGATATAGAGGAAGTACTAGTGTGGATCTCTCAAAAGGATAGTAGTGTTGCCCCTTTCTCTCTTTTTATTTCTTTTTCTCTTTTTCTATTTTTTTTGTATTTTTTGTGGCCTCAATGGCTCTTTCTATTTAACCCTCATTTGTCCTCTTCGGGATCTTTTAATGTGTCCACTTTGGGATCTTTTCCTCACTTAAGGGAAACACTCTATTTTACAAGAAGGTAAAGGAGATCTTTCACACTTTACAAGGTACTCAAAACATAAAGAAGATGTAACTATCATGATGTATGCAATGTATGCCTCTGCCAGTGTAGCAGGAACATGTATGACATGAAGATCAAGTCATGAAGAGGTGGATGTTGCATGGCAATATAACTCGGAAAGGTTATGGAAATGCCTTGATAGGTAGGTATGGTGGATGTTTTGAGGAAAGATATAAGGAGTCTTATGATGACACAACGTATCATGCCAAGGGTTTGGATGTACCGGCGAAGGTGGACACCAACTCTCGGAGTGAGAAGAAGGCAATGCACGGCACAGGAAAGGCTAGCAAAATATGGGAAGGTGGAAGTGTCAACTTTCAATACTTACATTAGTCCGGAGAACTCATGCACTTATTATCGGTAAGTCTCAATCTAATAAGGAGGTTCACAAAGAGACAAGTACCCCGAGGAGGAGTGTATGGGGGTTTGGTTATCCTTGCGCATCCTCGACTCATGGTACGTGAGTGTACTCTAATATTCGATCTCTCCAAAGATTAGTGATCCATCTAGTAGCTAGAGTTCTCAACTAGTTTTGTAGGTTTTGAAAATACACACGGATTGCCCAAAATACGACACCTATCACTAATAGGCTAGAGCTCTTGACACCAAAATTTCAAACATTACTCACAACAATACCTCAAAACTATTGCAAGCTACTACCAGAATTAAATAGCAACCTCAATCACCTACTTCTCAAAACAAGACGGAACTCAGTGCAACAACCAACTCTCTTTAACAAGATAAACATGAAAACTAAAAAGAGTTCCAGCAACAAACTAAGCAAAAGCCAAGGCTCTTGCTAAAGACAAACTAAAACTAAAACTAAGCATGGTAGTAGCTATGGAAAGATAAAGAACACACAACAACAAAAAGATTGGCATGAAGAATCCTATAATGTGTTCTAAATTTTGAAAGTGGAGCGTGTTTCTCTCCCACACAAAGTAAGAAGGAATCTAACTTGTTATGAACAGCAAGCAAAGCTAAAGAAAACTAAAAACAAAACCTAAGAGCGAGACGCTCCAAGCATAGCACATAACACATGAAGTGATAAAAATATAGTGAGACGAAGGACAAACTGATGATTGTTGATGGAGAAGGGGATGCAGGGGGGCATCCCCAAGCTTAGACGCTTGAGTCTCCTTGAATATTTATTGGGGATGCATGGGGGCATCCCCAAGCTTGAGCGCTTGACACTCCTGGATCTTCTTTCATCATCTTCCATCGCACACTTGAAAACTACCTTCATACATAACTCATCATAAGCTGATTAGATAGGTTAGTACCCTTAATAAATAATTTTTACCTACTGGATATAAAGATATTCTTGAAGAGATACTGTTTCTGAAGAGTGCCAAAAAGTTTTTGCAAAGAAAAAGAAAGCTTAAGGTTTGCAAAAGTTAGGAGAGACAAAACGTGGCAGAATCTGTGAAAAACAGAACAGCAGATAGTAAAGAATTTTTTAGGGGCACTTCTGCAACTCAAATCAAAAAACTCAGAACATACAGAAGTTTCGTAATTGTATAGAGCATACTGTGTAAAAATTTCAGCTCAAAAATATGAACTGGGATTTTTCTGTCATTTTTCTGGTCACGAGGACAGAATCTGTTTTCTGGACAGCATGTCACAACTTTTACTTCCCTTGCTGTAAGAGGCTATAACTTGGCACAAAGCTGAAAAATAAAGATACAATGATTTTTTACAGTAGTAACAATCATCAAGACACAACAAAAGAAAAAATAAACACCTAAATTCGTTGCGGGCTGCCTCCCGAAAGCGCTTTCTTTTATGCCTTTTAGCTAGGCATGATGCAAAAAGAAGAATCAAGTTTTATCAAGAGAAAGAGAATAACTAGCCCGAGTAACGGAATCAAAAGGTAACTTGATTTTATTTCTAGGGAAGTGTTCCATCCCCTTTTTAAATGGGAATTGGAATTTTATATTCCCCTCTTTCATGTCAATAACCGCACCAAAGGTGCGAAGAAAAGGACGTCCCAAAATAATTGGACACAAAGGTTCACACTCTATATCCATAACAATAAAATCAACGGGGAAATAATTGTCATTGACAATGATAAGAACATCGTCGATCTTCCCCAAAGGTTTCTTTATGGAAGAATCAACAAGACGAACACCAAAAGAACAAGGCTCAAAAGGCTTCAATTCAAACATATCAAATATTCTTTTGGGCCTAACGGAGGTACTAGCTCCAACATCACATAAAGCATAGCAAGAGAAGTTATTTAATTTGATTTTTATCATAGGGTCCCAACCATCATCTAGCTACCTAGGTATGAAGGCTTCTACTCTAAGCTTCTCCTCCCTAGCTTTGATGAGAGCATTTGTGATATGCTCCGTGAAGGCAAGATTAAGTGTGCTAGTGTGGGGGTCCCTAGACCTTTTGTGTAGTAAGCTAATAACTTCTGAGAGGGTACAACTATCAAAATCAATATCACTACTATCAAAGGTGGTAGTAGTGTCATCTAGGCTCACTTGTTTGAAACCCTCTATGTTCATAGGAGTTTCTTTATCTACGGTTGAGGTATTAGCTTCACCATTAATAGGTCCAAATGGACTAGGAGTGCATCGGGTGCTAATAGTTTGAGTGTCCTCAACAATTTGGATAGTGGCAACTGTGTGGTGTGTAGGAAGGCTCTTAATTCTATCCTCTTCCTCTTTTTATCTAGCCCATTTTTCTTTGAGTTTAGCCATCATCCTAATGTTTTCATTGATTTGTAACTGGATAGCATTAATAGGGGTGGATTTATTCTCCTCAAGGGGGGAGGTTCTAATTTTAAGCATCTCGATATCAAGGGCTATGCTTTATACCTTCAAAGAGAGATTATATATTTTAGATAATTTCTCTTCTACATTTTTGTTGAAGGCTTTTTTGGTAGTGATATGTGACGCCCCCAAAATCAACCCGTGTATAGTAATCATACACGCAGGGTACACGACTGAGGTTAGGGTGCCACGGTGAGAATATCACAGCACAACACTAAACACAAAAGGATAAACAAATATGTTACAATACCAGGGATCACGAGGATCCGAATACATAAGTCATACAAGCCATAATATCTGAGTACAGACATAGTTAGTCAAGTTTTGCCTTAAGAAGGCTAGCACAAATCACATGAGAGACACATAACGAAATGGCGAAGCCTCCTGCCTGGGATCCACCGAACTACTCCTAGTCAACGGGGAACTCGACGTCGTAGTAGTTGCCTCCGGGGTACTCCTGCTCCTGGGCTCCAACGTCGGCTGCAGAGGCCGATCAGGAAAAGCGAAAAAGGGGAAATAAAGCAAAGGTGAGTATCTAGCATACCCGCGAGTCTTACGTCCGCTACTAAGAATTATGTATTGTATCAACGGAAAGAAGAGGTTGTATATAGTGGACTGAAAGACAGAAATACAGAGCAAGGGTAAGAAGCTAGGCCTATCGAAGACTAGCATCTTCCGACGATGTCTTGCAGCATGAGGTAAGAATCAGCCAACAATTTATATAAAGCATAAAGTAACAATGCAGCAGAAGTTGCTGCAGCATTGTATAATAGTAAGTTGTAATAATTAACAATGCCTCCGAGTTCACCTCCTCGACATCCCCGCGAGGAAGAAAACCCGGAACCATACAGTTTAATAATAATAGTTTGTAGTGGTAAGATCCAGCTTCAGCATAAAGCGTCCTGTTACCGTGGACACGGCTATCCGAATATATTAATCTTCCCTGCAGGGGTGCACTTGTGTTACACTACATGCACGGATCTCCAGGGTGGCGGGAACCTTGTTAGGGAACGCTCCACCGAGGTTATCCGACACTTCGTAGCCCATCTTTCAAACTCAACAGAGAGGCCATCCGCCGGTCTAAAACCTAAGTACGCCGAGCCTTGGACCCCAACCCGAACGTACTCCTGCACGGTGCGTGACTGGCCGGTGAAGTTAAAGCAAATCCAAATAAGACACCACCGCGCGAGCAAATAAGACGACACTACTTCCCGACAATCAGCCCGCAGTACTGCTGACGTCTGAAGAGTCCTCGGACGACACTACGAAGCAGAGGAGCCCATAACTTGTAATTCCCACGGGTAGGTAGTGCGTACATGGCATATAGCCAACTCAAGACATTCACTGAATCATTAGTCATTTTATTAACTTGCGTGACAACCGTTATCGTTGCCTCAACTTAACTGACCCGCGAACAACGACAGCAGCCAGGACCACCAGTACATCGGTGCCTGCCCTGTCATCCCGCCAAGTCACTGCGGTTACCAACAAGGTGAACCGTCTCCTTACCTTGTCTCGCATGTGCTCCTGGAGGAGCTCGACTTTCGTGGTTTGGTAACTCTCGCGGACGACGATCAGGGGCCAAGCACACCGGTACACTGGTTGTACCCTCCCTGTCGTCCCTTCGCAATACCACTCGCGGGCACCGTTGGGTCGCCCGACTTCTTACCTGAAGGACAACCGTTACTCGGGTACCTAGAGCGGCTATACAGAGTCAGCAACGAGTGGAGTACAAGGAGTTCTCCTTGATAGCTCACACTTGGTGGTGGCTCGGCAGAGCCGAGCAAGGGGGTCTGAGGCGGTGTCTGCATTGTACCGTACCTGTGCAGTTACAATATTTGTTTCCGCGTTCACTCCCCTGAGTGATTACGACACTTTATCTAATGCTAGCTAACAATGCGCAGGGCTCACTGCTGAATAATGCATAATAATAATAGGCAGCATAGGATAAAGGAGGTACATCAAGGGGCGACAAAAACAGGCTATGCAATTGAATAGGATTGTAACGTAGCAGCAGCAGTAACAATGCCTAGTGCAAGAAATGTACGGAAAGATAGGCGATATCTGGGGAAGAGAATGGCTCTGCTTGCCTGGAAGCTCGGCGGTAGGGGTAGGGTCGTCGACGTAGTAGTCGTACTCAGCAGCGGTATAGTCGACAGTAGCAGCGGGGTCTACCGGAGATTAAGGGGGGGAAGGAACAGTAAATATACAGCAAGCATATACAAACAGATGCATGACATGACAGATGAAATGTTAACGGTGTTCTAACGCAGTGCAATGTACGTTGCTCGGAGCGGGAATTCATCCGGGGATGAACGGCCAGCTCCGGGTGATTATCGGACAAGGTGTCCGGAGGGGGGAGATATCATGCCGGAGGTGTCGTGGACATCCGACACATGTGTGGGTGGTGTATCCGGTTTAGTTGATCTATTCCAAAAAACTTTCGTGTTCAGAATAAATTCATCCGACAGGTTTTTATCGGTACCGGAGAATTATCGACAGACGGCCTGGAGGGGGAATGTCGATGTTCGGTAAGTTAGAGGGGGGTGGTAGACATATGGATAGCGTATTCGTATTCGTTGTATTTTTCTGATCAATTTTCATGTATAAAGTTTTTGAATCTGAGTTACGGTTTAAAAGATATTGAATTTCCAAGTTTAAATAATTTTTAAACAATTTTCTGAATTTCTTTTATTATTAAATTCCAACATTATCCAAAACATTATCCACCACAGTGCCTGACATGTGGGACCCACATGTCAGCCTCTGTTTATTTATAAAAGATTTTAATAGAAATAAAACATGCACTAGGCCCACATGTCAGCCTCTGGATTTTCTATAATTCTTTTTAACAAATAAAATCTGACAGATGGGGCCCAGTGGTCAGTGACTATTGAACCTAACAGTTATTTAACAGAGGGGTTAAGTGGTATGGGCCCACCTGTCATATGTCCAAGGGGGTGGGTTTATTAACTTAACTATCTAACTAATTAACCGAAGGGGGGGTTAACACTGACAGTGAATTAACCAGGCCTTGGGCCCACCTGCCAGTGACACCGGCGAGCTCACCGGCAACAGAGGTCCGGCGAACTCGAGCTAGCGCTCAATTCCGGCGGCCAAACTGAGCGCCGATTGTTGCTATGGGTTCAGGGAGACGTGCCTCTTCGATCCATGGTGGGGGAGGGGGTCATGGTGGACGTAGTCGAGCACGGGGTCAACAATGGCGGGTGGCCGAGCTCGGGCGTCGATGGTGAACTCTGCTACGCTTCGCAATCGAGCCAACTAAAGCGTCAAACAGAACATGTGGACCAGCAGCAACATGGGGGATTCAAAACCGTGAGTTGGGGCGGCGTATGTGCACTGCTATGACGACGAACGGCGGCGGCCGGAGTAAGTGAAAGCGGGGTTTTGTGCTGGAGCTTATCGGGAGGCTAAGGGGAGTTGGGGACGGCGAGTATGCTCACCGTGATCACAACAGTGCAACCGGCTGGCTCGGAGGCGGCGTGTAGGCGGTGGAATTCCGAGTGGATCCCGGCGGCTGGAGGTAGACGACGTCGGCGATTGCGGAGGCTTCGAGGCGTCCCGGCTCGATTCCTCGCTAGGATCGATGAAGACGACGGCGTGGAACACGCTGGACAAGGCGGCGCGGGCTGGGGTGGTCTCCGGCCACGGTTGTTCACGACGGCGGCGACGACCGCGCGGTCGGGATCTTTCCCCGGTGACAGCGAGCTGCAGGGGGAGCGGAAAAGGTGGCGCGCATGTCCAGGGGGTGGATGGGGGCGGCCTTATCGCGTCTGCGTCGGGAGGGAGCAAATGGAGGCGGGGCCAGCTTGCCAGCGTCGCGGCGAGCTCGGAGCCGTACGGGAGCAGGTGGGGGAGTGGTTGGGGAAGAAGACAAGCCGGGGTGGGCCGAGCTGGGCCATCGCCCTGGGCGAGGTATAGCACTTTTGTAATTTTTTTGGGATTTATTTTTCTCTGTTCTTTTTTGTTATTAATTAATTTAGTGCCTTTTGCATTTTGTAAAATGTGCAACCTGACCCATAATTAGTATTGTATATTCCTAGGGGGCTACAAAAAGTATAGGGTTTTTCCAAACTCATTTAATAACTGTTTTGAATATTCAAAAGGCAAACAATGTTGTTTTGGCTTGTGTTTGAATTGTTTGAATTTTTCAGAGGCATAATAAAATACCATAACCACATGGGCATGACCCAATGATTATTTGTGATTTAATAAAATTGGTTGTATAATTTTTGGACAAGTTTTATTTGCAACATTATTTTTAATATCAACAAAAGGCATTTTGGATTTGATTTGATTCAACTTTGATCATGGCAGGATTTAGCAACAGTAATTGTCATTAGCAAAAGGATTACTGTTACAGACAACTGAGGGTGTTACAAATCTCCCCCACTACAAGAATTCTCATCCCTAGCATGTGCTCTGTTGACCAAGGGGCTTCCACCAAGAGATATGTCCCCCTGTCCTCTGAACCAAATAGAAGAATTTAGGTGGTAGTGAGGAAAAGATCGGGGTATTCATCGCGAAGGCGATCTTCGCGTTCCCAGGTGGCTTCATCTTCAGAATGATTTGACCACCGGACTTTGAGGAACTTGACGGTCTTGTTGCGGGTTCGACGTTCAGACTGATCGAGAATGCGGCTCGGATGTTCTCGATAAGTGAAGTCTTGTTGCAGCTCGATCATATCATGCTCCACTTCGCGGAAAGGGTCCTTGAAGCAGCGACGGAGTTGCGACACGTGGAATACATCGTGGAATTGGGAGAGGTTCGGCGGCAATTCCAACCGGTATGCCACGGGTCCACTCCTGGAAAGGATACGGAACGGGCCAATGTAGCGAGGAGCCAACTTGCCCTTGATACCAAAGCAATGAGTGCCCCTCATGGGAGTGACACAGAGGTAAGCGTATTCACCAGGTTGATAGACCATTTACCGGTGTTTGCGATCATAATTTCTCTTCTGACGAGACTGAGCGGCCTTGAGATTTTCTTGCACCACGCGAACTTGATCTTTAGCTTGTTGGACAAGATCCGGTCCGAAGTAGGGCCGTTCGCCAGTTCCTGACCAATTCAAGGGGGGTTCGACACTTACGTCCGTATAGAACTTTGAAGGGGGCCATCTTCAAGCTAGCCTGATAGCTATTGTTGTACGAGAATTCCGCGTACGGGAGAGATTCCTCCCATTTCATGCCGAATGAAAGGACACAAGCGCGAAGCATGTCTTCCAGCACTTGATTGACTCGTTCAACTTGGCCTTGCGTGTCAGAACCCTCTGTTAGGTAATGTGCTAGGGTTAGCAAGTCTCTTGCATCATGTTAAAAATTTCAAAAGTCATTGAAATCAAAATCAAAAGAAAAATGGGAGAAGGAACCCCCCCAGATGAATTAATTCAAAAGGCCAGATAAAAATCTTCTCCAAAAATTCATGTTAGATTTTTGAAAAGTCTTATAAATGAGTGTGATAAAATATCAAGTGATTTGGGACCCACCCCATGCTCATGGATTTTTCAAATATTCAAACATTGCCTTGGAATTAATCAAAAACCCCTATTTGAGTTAAGATTCAAATTATTTGAATTTTAAAAAGTGCCAAACTTTATAAGTGGCTAGTCTATATTATTATGAGGCCATATAAAAAGTTTCAGCATTTTAGAAAATGGCTAGGTATTTATTTTTGCTAGCCAAAACAAATGTCAGAAAAGAAAAACAGAAAAAGAAGCAGAAAACCTTACCTGGCGCCCCAGGCGAAAGCAGCCCACCCAGCCCAGCCGGCCCACCAGGGGCAGCAGGGTCTTCTTCCCCGCCCCGCGCCTCCAAGCTGCTCGGTGGAATGCCACCGAGCCAGCCGTGGACGACACGTCGCCGTCGAGGGCCTTCCAGGCCTCCCCGTGCCTCCTTCTCGCGCCTGGAGACGCCCTGGAGCACTCCTCCTCCATTCCCCCCCCTCCAGAGTTCTTCCCCTTCCTCTCCCGCTCGATTTCGTCACCGCCCGAGACCCCGTCGGAGCACCGACGAGAAGAACGCGTGGACAACGCCGTCGACAAGCCGCGCCACCTTGTCCATATGCTTCTCCATCGTCCTCTACGCCGAGGAGTGCAGCCAATCGAGAAGAAGAGCCCCTCGACGTGACGCTAGCTTCATCTTCCCCAACTCCGGCCGCCGCGAGTCGCCTTCAAATTCCGGCCAACTCCGAGCTTCCCTGAGCCCGCTAGCCCTTCCGTCGCGTTCGTGGTGAGCTTCTCACCGTTTCCCCTCACCTAGCTCCCTCCCTCTCGTTCTCTATCCACGGCCGCCATGAACGCCGAAGCTTGCCGCCGCCATGGTCGACGCAGCGCAAGCTCTGGTGTCCCTGGCGTTGCCCCAGTGCGCGCATTTGGACCCTGGCCTCTTCAGCTTTCGAACGCGCCACTATTTGGCCCAAGCCATGCACCACAAGCCCGCGCCCGAGCTCGCTGTGGTTCTGCCGCCGCCATGGTTGAAGACGACGTCGCCTGGAGCCTCCCCGACGACGCCCGAGTAGCGTAGGCGATGCGGCTCGTCACGTGCCATCTTCTGGTGCCCTTGGCGCATGGAATGATGGCCGGGAACGTGATCCCGACGCAGCACCGCCGCGTACAGGACCGCCGGCGTCAAGCCGCCGGCCTTTCAGGCTAACCCCGGGCTAATCACCCCTTTAATCCCCCCTGGTGTCACTGACAGTGGGCTAAAGGCCACTAACTAACCCCCTGGTTAGTTTAACGAACCGGGTTAATTAACCCACTGTGGCTGACCACTGGACCCCACGGGTCAGACCCCCCCCACGTCACACTGACGTCATAGTGACGCAGTAAAGGCTTTTCCAGAATAAAAAGATTTCAAGAAATTCCAGAAAATCCAGAAAAAGGCTGAAACTTTGGAAATTCATAGAAAATTCATATTAACTCCAAATTGGACAAATAATATATGAAAAATGATCAGGAGAAAATAAGCTATCCAAATATCCAACTTTCAACTTTGTTTGAGTTGAAGTGAAAATGTGATCAGTAGCATTTGCTATTTGATTTAAATGGAATTAATTCAATTTCTTTTCAAATACTTTTGCAACTTGAACCATGGCAACATGCTACATTTCAATTACACATCAGAGGCATATCAAACACATTTCAAAATAATTCAACTTGATCAAACAATGTCATATGTAACTTGGCTAAATTTGAATTCAAATTGGAGTTTGAATTTGCAATTCAATTTGCAATATACTCCATTTAAATGGAATTGCTTCACACATCAAAGCATATACATCAAGTTTCAACCTTCCATCATGTGATTGTGCATTGTATTTACTTTGCTACCTTGTTTGTTGTTTGTCGAGTAGAGGTGGAACCGGAACAGGAGGCTGCCCCCTTCGTTGAAGACCCCGAACCCGAACCTCGTCAGCAAGGCAAGCAAACCCCCATTGATCATGTCGATAAAATCCCACTTCCCTCTCATGTCTCGCTTAAGCATTGTATTGTATGATTACCATGCTACGTTTCTACCGCATAGATGAACCCATTCCTTTGCATGACCTATCATTTGTCACAGTAGTAAGCAAACCACAATCCTAGCAAATGTAGGAGTTGATTGATATCATGTGGCCCTACAATTGTTACTGCTTATTGCATGCTTAGAGTGATACCATGATGATACTGTTATGTGAGTCGGGATGGTAGTGATCATGATGATGATGGTAGAAAGGTGTTGGTGAATCTACCCTAATACAAGGTGAACGATGAGAGGCTGTGTAGGAGTACACGGTGGGTTGTCTCGTTGAACACCGCCCTAAGTCCGAGTTCTTGTGTGGTGATCCAAGATGAAGAGTACAACCACACATTGGGCTCACTGACCCCTCTCAACTTATTAACTCATCCCTTTCGATGTCCAGATGTCGCAGTAGTTCAGAGTTCTGGTAGGCTTGTGGCCTGGATGCTAAGTGAGAGAACGGCTCAACCGAGACCGGCTTATGCACCACGCACACATCACTTGGGTCCACTTCGGTAAACCGGCCGGGTTCACGATAGTGGTAGCCAACCTAGGTAGGCGGCTTTCTTGGACTAGATAGGCTATGAGGTAACAGTTGTGGTGAGCATCCTCGCTGGCACCCCTTGAATGGTGTCGAGATCAAAGGTGGTACACCCCTGCAGGGTTAACAAAACTATTCGAATAGTCGCGTCCGCGGTTATGGACTGCTTGGAAAGCTTAGCTTGATTATTAGCGGTACACCCCTGCAGGGTTAACAAAACTATTCGAATAGTCGCGTCCGCGGTTATGGACTGCTTGGAAAGCTTAGCTTGATTATTAGATAACTTGAACTGGATACTTCTAAAACACACCAAGATAAGTGTGAGTGCTATGGCGTGCTTTCTCGTGGGGAAGTCGAGGAAGGCACCATAGCGGTGTAATTGGTTGGAGAAAGTAGTGGACTCGTGTACACTTCTTACCTCAAGTCTGGTACTCGTAGTTCAGGACTAGCCAAGTCAAAGCTGGCATTTCTGCAAGTGAAACCCCACCTCCCTTTACCTTGATACATGTGCATGAGTAGTATAGCTCCTATGTAAGTCTTGCTGAGTACGACTTTGTACTCACATTTGCTTAATCTATGTTTTAGATGAACCCACTTACCCCGAAGGTGGCTTCTTCATCGAGCTCGACGACTAAAGATCAAGCTAGTCTAGTCCCAGTCAGACGACTGGTTCCCTCGTGGAGGGCTTGTGTTTAAATAAGGCTTCTTAAGCCATTTGTTAAACTTGTCTGTACTCAGACATACTTTGCTTCCGCTTGTTGTTGTAATGTTGGATCACATGTTTGTGATCTCTGTGTGCACTCTATAAGAGTTATCAATAAAATGTATACTTTGTAGAGAATTGCAATGATACCTACTGTTCATACGAGGCATGTGTGCTGCGTGTATGTTTATAACATGCATGTATTTGTATGGGTTTTCGAGGCCTTAGTTGTGATATGGCTGGCGGTCTTTCATACACCAAGTGGCCCTTAGATGTGCGCAGCTTGGGGCATCGCGATGCGATTGTTCGAGACTCTGTCTCGTGCACACTTTGTGGTATGATCGAGCCCGCCCTAGACCCCGATTAAGTGATCGGGCTGGAGTAAGTCTATGTAAGAGTTATGAGATAGTCGATAGTATGGTTGAGGCGACTTGTCTTTGGATATGGGAGTTCATCACCCATATCATTAGACTTGTGTGCGGACGATGAGGACCCATCTCAGTTGATCATCCGGCCTGGATGGGGTTCCCCTCACGTACGATGCATTCCGAGAACGTTCTGTGCTTGGCCTTGTCTGCTTAGACAAGTGGGTACGGTTCTCGGCTCTCCATATGACTATGTCTTAGCTGGACTTGCATACGCTAACCCCGGGTCTGACAGACTTGGTATCAGAGCAGGACTGACTGTAGGACTAGTATCCTTGGTCGAAGTCGAGTCTAGCTTGCTATAGTTATATAGTTACTCTGGGTATATAAGGGAACAACGTAAGGCTTCTTTTTTCTCCTTACCCCCTTCGTTCTGAGTTCTGAGTCACCCTCATCTTATTATACGGGAAGATAGGACTAGGCTCTCCTCTGTCTGATTAGAACATCTCGTATTTTCTTCCTTGTAGCCGTAGGAAAGTTGTGTCCGGTTTCCTAGCATTGTTGTAATGCTGATTTCTTACATCGTATTATGTAAGTGTTGTTTCCATGTTGTAAGAAATTGTCTTTTTCTTGCAAATACAGCCGTTATGCTGTCCGAGTCATTCCAGGTTTATCTCATAATCTGATGCATTTGCAAACTCCTTCTTTCTGTTTCAGATGGCAGATCTTCCCCCTCGGCAGATTGTTCGTTTGACCAGGTGCCTCGGTGTGCGTGGCCATCCTGCCACGTTGATCGAGATGATGTCCTATGTGGGATATCGATGGTATCTTGAGTACACCGTTGAGGAGTAGTTCCACGACTTCAACCAGACTCAGTACCACTGCATTGTCAGGATCTACCCGCACCACGTTGGAGTCACTCAGCCTATCCACTTTGGACATGGCATTGGCATTACTGAGAACATGGCTGTGCAGGATGCTGCATACTCATGTATTACACTGCTGAGAGAGGAGCATGCTATGCTGAGAGAGACATCGTTCCGCTATATCCCTGCTGCACTTCCAGGAGAAGAGGGATATTGCACCGGACTATACTCAGATCACTCTGCAGAGGATCCAGTACTTCAGATGACTGCTAGGTTTGCTAGTGATCGAGATCGTGATGCACGCGCTCTCCGTTTCAAGCTTCACGCCACCCGTGTTTGTCTGTATCGAGCACTGACACTCTTGGAACCCTTTGTGAGTGTTGGATCAGTTGAGTATGATGCTATCTACCCTGTGAGGACTCAGATGCCTTCTCGAGTTGCTTTGCCCGAGATTGGAGGCATTTTTCCACCCCGTGGTCCTTTGCTTCCACCCTACGCTGGACCTAGGCCCCATCCTTGCCCAAATGGATATCAGGGTCCACATGCCTCCGTGTTTTCCGATGGTCACCTTCAGATACCGGGATACGCGGGTAACTTTTACGAGGACTACTATGGAGATGGAGATGAGTGAGACCGCCTGTGGTCTTACTTAGTGAGGATGTAGTAGTATCTTAGTATATTGTACGCAAGGTGTCTAAGTTCCAGAGGCTTAGATAAATAATGTATAGGAAGTCAGAGTGCCTCTGAAGGATGTATCATCTTCATGACGTTTGTATTAGCTTGGTGCTTGTACTAAAACGATGTATGGTTTGTATGACAGCTTGTGAATATATGCCTTGTATGCTTTTATCACCATGTTGTCAAGATGATTACTTCCTTTGCTCTGTAATCCTTCCAGTACTTCAATACCTTGATTAGATTCTTCAATCAACTCTGTTTGACTTTGGTTTTCACCTTCAGGATGTCTCAAGGAACCCGTGGCCAGCTTGGTCGTAACCAGGGTCGTGGCAATGAACAGGAGGAAGGCAACCTTCCACCCCACCCACGATGGCTCAGGTTCTGATGGAGGTTGAGAGGAACCGCCGAGACTCTCACCATCAGCTGGAGGTCATTGCTCGCAACACCACTCAGCAGCGCAACGAGTTGGTGTCCCTGAACGACTTCATCCGGCTTTATCCCCCGGTTTTCAGTTACTCCACCGAGCCCCTTGACGCCGATGACTGGCTTCGAAACATCGAGAGGAAGCTCCAGGCAGGCCATGTTGCAGATGGCGACAAGGTCAGCTATGCCACCTATCACCTCGAGGTTGCAGCTAGCTCTTGGTGGGAGAACTTCCTGAACACGCGTCCCGTTGGACCACCCGCATCTTGGGATGAATTCTGCACTTCCTTCCGTGAGCACCACATTCCAAAGGGTCTTATGGACCGCAAGCGTGAGGAGTTATGCAACCTCACCCAAGGCAGGAGGACTGTTGACGATTTTAGTCGTGAGTTCAACCGACTGGCTCGTTATGCTACTGAAGAGGTCTCCACCGACGCCAAGAAGCAAGAAAGGTTCCGTCGTGGACTCAATTCCGGACTCCGTCGTTAGCTCAACCTACATGACTTTGCCACATTCCACGTCCTTGTCAACAAGGCCATCAAGGCAGAGGACATGAACACCCCCAATGACTTCCGCAAACAACCTAGGGACGATGGTTCATCCAGTTCCGGCTCCCAGAAGCGCAAGATCTGGATCCCCAACAGTATGTTCCGCCAGAACAACCCACCGAGGCCATCCTATGTGGCGCTGATACGTCCCAAACGTATCTATAATTTCTGCTTGCTCCATGCATGTTTTGTGTGACTTTGCCATGTTTTGGTTGAACTTTATTACACTTTTAAACCAATTTGGACTAACCTACTAACTTAGTGCACCCAGTTGCCAGCTTCTGGTTTTCTGCTGTTTTTGTTTTTCAGGTTTTCCGGCTGATTAAAGTGCCCAAAAAATTGCGCAAAAATTATATTAAAAATCAGCGGGCAGGAAGCTTCCGGAATAACCAAGGGAGAGAGCCGGGACCACCACCAGGGAGCCAGAAGGGTCCCTGGCGCGGCCCCAACCCTAGGGCGCGCCAGGCACCCTCCTGGCTGCCCTGGGTGGCCCCTCGACGCCCCCCTACGCCTATATAACCCCCTCGGGGTAGAAACCCCAAAACAAGAACTCTTTTTCGTGGAAACCTCTCTGTTCCGCCGCCGCCGCCGTTTTTAGATCGGGGCTGCCTGGAGAAGCTGCCCCGGCACCCTGCCGGAAGGAGATCACCCCTCCGGGAGACCATCCATAGCCATGGACGCCTCCCGTATGTACCGTGAGTAGTCCCCCTTGGACCATGGGTCCGTGATCAGTAGCTATGTGATGTCCTCTCCCTCTTTTGTGCTTCCACTTTCGAGACCTCGTGAGCTGCCTCACATGATCGAGACACCTATGTAATTTTCTGCTGTTGCTATGCTGAGTTTGTTGGGATCTGATGGATTATGAGACTATGTTCAGATTGTGATGAGTAATATATTTGGTTTGCCCTTTTATATTTTGTTCTTGAGTAAATTCTTGCATGTTCTCCGTTGCAGTATTTGCTTTGGCCAAGTTATTTGCTTGCAACTCCAAGAGAGAGCATTATGCTCGATTGTGGGTTCAGCCCCCTGATGTCTAGCTTGAGTGACAGAAACATGAGACTAGGGGATGTGCTGTTGCCACCAGGGATAAAACAACGGTGATTGTGCCTATTGGTGCAAGAATTGTTTACTTTACGCAAAGTTCTTTTAATGCAGTTGTCTGTTGCTTTGAGTTTACACTTTGGGTGGGATTCACAACTTAATACCAGCGAGATGTTCTGGATAGATATCTCAAGGTGGATGAATCGTAGTAGATGCAGATGGATTTCGGTCTACTTACCTTGGCGTACTGCCCATTGCTTTTGAGCCCTTCCTTTCTTTGCAGCATAGTTAGCATTGCGGTGCCTTCATAATCCTGTCAATTGCCCAACTGTGATTTGTTTACCTCGCTAGCATTTTTATCGTCTTTTTGGAGAGAGACATCACTAGTGAAAATCACGGGACTCCGGTCCATCTTCATACCATTGTTCACACCCACTATTTACCTTTCTGTTTTTACTTTTACTAGTACCATTTTATCTCTTTCGTTTGATCCTTTGTAAACGACAAGGCCGGAGGAATTGACAACTCCTCTGAACTCGTTGGGAGCAAAGTTATTTGTTTTGTGCAGGTCCATGACAACTCCACGCATCAGAATAATTTCTGGCGCCGTTGCGACCTGTCGTACTTATCGTTGAGTCCTACTGGAGACAAACCTTGGTATCTTTACTGAGGGAAATTACCGCTACGCTGCATCTCAACCTTCCACTTGGGGTAACCAACGAGGGGCGAGAAGCCATCAAGCTAATTTCTGGTGCCGTTGCCGGGGACTCAAAGGAAGTACAAATACGCGAGTCCTGATAACCGCCAATTTCTGGCGCCGTTGTCGGACTCCCGTATCAAAAATAGGGGAGTTACACGCTATCTTTTACCTTTGCTTTTTAGTCTTGTTAGATTACCTTTCAGTTTTTACTTTTGTGTCCCTAATCAAAAATACCAAAAATACCTGCTGCTACTATGGGTTCCAATGAAAACACTAAGTTGTGTGACTTCACCAGTCACAACAACAGTGACTTTATCTGCACTCCTATTGCTCCACCTGCCACTTCAACACCTTCTTATGAGATTAAACCTGCTCTGCTTAACCTTGTCATGAAAGATCAATTTTCAGGAGCAGGAGAAGATGCTGCTTTGCACCTAAACAACTTTATCGAGCTCTGCGACATGCAGAAATACAAGGAGGTGGACGGAGACATCGTCAAGCTGAAGCTTTTCCCTTTCTCCTTGAGAGGGAGAGCCAAGGAGTGGCTACAGCCTCTACCCAAGAATAGTATTGATTCTTGGAGTAAATGCAAGGATGCTTTTATAGGGAAGTACCATCCCCTTGCTAAAATTATTCAATTGCGGAGTAACATTATGAATTTCAGGCAATTGGATAACGAACACGTTGCCCAGGCTTGGGAACGTATGAAGACGCTCGTCAAGAACTGCCCTACACATGGACTGACTACCTGGATGGTTATCCAGACCTTTTATGCAGGCTTGAACTTCACCTCGCGGAACCTGTTGGATTCGGCCGCGGGAGGTACCTTTATGGCAACCACACTTGGTGCTGCTACAAAACTACTAGATGAGATTATGCTAAATTATTCACAATGGCACACCGAGAGAGCTCCAACTGGTAAGAAGGTAAACTCTGTCGAGGAGATTTCCTCTTTAAATGAAAAGGTTGACCTTATCATGTCTCTACTTACCAAGCAACCCTCTATTGATCCTCAAGATGTTCCTTTAAATTCTTTGGTTGCTCAGGAGCAAGTAGATGTCAATTTTGTCTCTAGGAACAACTTCAACAATAATGCTTATAGGAGTAACTTTGGTAGCAACAATCCTAGGCCTTTCCCATCCAACAACTATGGGAACAACACTGATCCTACCACTAGAAACTCCACTTCAGAACTAGAGACTATGCTCAAAGACTTTATCACTACCCAGAAGGCCTTCAACAAGAGTGTGGAAGAAAAATTAGATAAACTAGATATCCTCTCTTCGAAGGTAGACAATAGAGCCCACGACGTAGAGATGCTGAAGATTAGAACCTCTCCCCCTGAGGAAAGGCAGGTCACTCCTATGAATGCCATCCAGGTCCAAATTAATGAAAACATTAGGATGCTGGGAAAACTTAAAGAGAGATGGGCTAGAGAGAAGGAGGAAGAAGATAGAACTAAAAGCCTTCCTACCTACCACACAGTAGACACTATCCAAGTAGTTGAGGAGATCCAAACTGCTAGCACCCATCACACCCCTAGTCCCACTGGACCTATCAATGGTGATGCTACACCCTCAACCATAGAAGAGGAAACCTCTATGAACATAGAGGCTTTCAAACAAGTGAGCTTAAATGATATCACTACTTCCCTTATAGATAGTAGTGAACTAGACTTTGATAACTGCACTTTACTAGAAGTTATTGGTTTCCTACACAAGATGTCTAGAGACCCCCACACTAGCACACTAAATCTTGCCTTCACGGAGCATGTCACCAATGCTCTAATTAAAGTTAGGGAGGAGAAGCTTAGGCTAGAAGCCTCCATAACTAGGAAGCTAGAAGATGGTTGGGATCCTATGATTAAAATTAAATTGAATAACTTCTCTTGTTTTGCTCTTTGTGATGTTGGAGCAAGTACCTCTGTTATGCCCAAAAGAATGTATGATATGCTTGATTTGAAACCTTTTGATCCCTGTTCTTTTGGTGTTCGTCTTGTTGATTCTTCCGTAAAGAAGCCTTTGGGGAAGATCAACGATGTTCTTATCATTGTCAATGACAATTATGTTCCCGTTGATTTCACTATTATGGACATTGAGTGTGAGCCCTCTTGTCCAATTATTTTGGGACGTCCTTTTCTTCGCACAGTTGGTGCTATCATTGACATGAAAGAGGGAACTATCAAGTTCCAATTCCCTCTCAAGAAAGGGATGGAACATTTCCCTAGGAAAAAGATTAAGTTACCTTTTGAGTCCGTCACACGGGCTAGTTATTCTCTTGAAAAAACTTGATCTTCTGCTTTAAGCCTAGCTAATGGCTCTAAAGAAGCAATTTCGGGAGGCAGCCCGCAACGAATTTAGGTTTTTCTTTTTTCTTTTGTTCTGTTCTTAGTGGTCTTGATGATTGTTACTACTGTAGCAACATCATTGTATCTTTATTTTTCAAGCTTTGTGCCAAGTTTAGCCTCAGAGTGCTTGACAGTTCAAAAGTTGGAGCTTGCTGTCCAGAAACAGATTCTGTCTTCTTGACGGGAAAATTCGCGATAAATCACCAGATCATCTTTTTGATCTGAATTTTTTTGACAGCATGCTCCATACAATTTTCTTGCTAGCCCCTGTTCAAAGTTTTTTGATTTGAGTTGCAGAAGTACCTCGAAAAAATTCCCCTTTCTCTGCTGTTCTGTTTTTCTCATCTTCTGCCCCAGTTTTTCTTTTCGCAGTTTTGCAATCCTTAAGCTTGCTTTTTCTTTGAAAACATTTTTGGGAAGGCAAGAGAAACAGTAGCTCTTCCTGGAAATCTTTATTTTCAGTAGAGGAAAATTATTTTATTAGGGTACTAACCCCTCTAATCAGCCTACAATGAGTTATGTATGAAGGGAGTTTTCAAGTGCGCGATGGAAGGTGATGAAAGAAGATCCAGGAGTGTCAAGCGCTCAAGCTTGGGGATGCCCAAGTGCACCCCCAATAAATATTTAAGGAGACTCAAGCGTCTAAGCTTGGGTATGCCCCTGGTGCATCCCCTTCTTCATCAACAATCATCGGTCTGTCTTTCGTTGCACTATATTTTTATCACTTCATGCGTTATGTGCTTTGCTTGGAGCGTCTCGCTCTTTACTTTTCTAGGTTTGTTTTGCTTTCTTTGCTGTAGTAACAAGTTAGACCCCAACTTACTCTTTTGTGTGGGAGAGAAACACGCTCCACTTGAACTAGAACTCCTCATAGGATTTGCATGCTTATTTCTTTTAGCTGTGAGTTGTTCTTTTTCTTTTCTTAGTTGCTGGTCTGTTTAGCTGTAGTGCTTTAGTTTTTCTAGAGCTTTTCTTTTCAGGTTGAACTTTCTATAGGTTGCATGTTTTATCTTGTTAGAGAGTTTGCCTGTTGCACTGAGTTCTGTGTCTTGACTAGAAAGTAGGTAGTTAAAGTTGCTTTTCTCTTTGAAGTAGTAACTTGCAATAGTTTTGAGGTATTGACTAGAGTAATGTTTGAACTTTTGGTGTCAAGAGCTCTTGCCTATTAGTGATAGATGTCGTATTTTGGGCAATCCGTGTGTTTATCGAAAACCAAAAAACCCCTGTTGAGAACTCTAGCTACTAGATGGATCACTAACCTCTGGAGGGTTCGAATATTAGAGTACACTCACGTACCATGAGTCGAGGATGCGCAAGGATAACCAAACCCCCATACACTCCTCCTCGGGGTACCCGTCTCTTTGTGAACCTCCTATTAGATTGAGAGTTACCGATAATAAGTGCATGAGTTCTTCGGACTAATGTGAGTATTCGAAAGTTGACACTTCCACCTACCCATACTTTTTCTAGCCTCTTCGGTACCGTGCATTGCCCTTTTCTCACCTCGAGAGTTGGCGCATACTTCGCCGGTGCATCCAAACCCTTGGCATGATACGCTCTGTCATCATCAGCCTCATTATATCTTTCCTCAAAACAGCCACCATACCTACCTACAAGGCATTTCCATAGCCTTTCCGAGATACATTGCCATGCAACATCCACCCTCTCATGACTTGATCTTCATGTCATACATGCTACTTGCTTGATCGATGAGCCGCATGCTAGTTGGGCCTTGCCCTAATCATTGCTACATGACGTGCTAGTATCATTGCATATCCTGCTATCCTGGCAGAGGCATACATTTGCATCATGATTAGTTACATTTTCTTTTTGTGAGTACCTTTGTAAAGTGTGAAAGATCTCCTATATTTTTGTAAAATATAGAGTATTGCCCCTAAAGTGAGGAAAAGATCCCAAAGAGGAAAAAATCAAAAGATCCCAAAGAGGACAAATGAGAGTTAAATAGAAAGAGCCATTGAGGCCACCAAAAAATAAAAATAAAGAGAAAAAAGAGAAAAAGAAAAATAAAAAGAGAGAAGGGGGCATACTACTATTCCTTTTGAGAGATCCACACTAGTACTTCATCTTCTATCCCTTGTACTCCATAGAGATTATCATCATGCATATAGCTATGTGGGGAACTTTTACACTATAGAACTTGGCTTGTATATTCCAATGATGAGCCTCCTCAAACGAGCTCTAGGTCTTCTTGAGCAAGCAAGTTAGATGCACCCCCACTAGTTCCATTGGAGAGATTTTAGCTCACATGTGCATCCGTTGTATGGCAATCCCTACTCCTCACATCATATCTATCATATGGCCTTCTCTCGCCTATGATTGTCCTCATTGATGTGAGCCTTTCACACACCTTTTTGTCTTCCTCCTCCACCCTTTTTCTGTTTCTCCTTTTAGGTGTCAACTTTCTTGCTCACGCTCATCCATTGCATGAGTGCTAAAAATATCGAAAGGGAGTGGATCAGTTTGACTTGTACCTGGCTAGTGGTCTGGGGACGAGTCCAGATAAGAATCCAAAGGAGACTAAGTGTGAAACTTTAGTAGATAGTTGTTCTCAACAACCTTTTTTTTCTCTTTCTTCCCAGTCCCTTGCTTGCACGCAAAAGCCATCTGGAGACATTCGAGTCACGGACATCAAGAGCTCTTGCACCTTTTGTTCTTTTGTTCTTGTGTTAATGCCAATATAGACTCTTGCCTGTTAAGACTTGAATTGAATTGCATGCTTTGATTGCTTTACTTAACAGTCCTTATTTGGTTGTGTGGCATGTCACCACAGAAATTATGCTTGTTATCATTTACCTACTCGAGGACGAGCAGGAATTAAGCTTGGGGATGTTGATACGTCCCAAACGTATCTATAATTTCTGCTTGCTCCATGCATGTTTTGTTTGACTTTGCCATGTTTTGGTTGCACTTTATTACACTTTTAAACCAATTTGGACTAACCTACTAAGCAAGAAAGGTTCTGTCGTGGACTCAATTCCGGACTCCGTTGTGAGCTCAACCTACATGACTTTGCCACATTCCAGGTCCTTGTCAACAAGTCCATCAAGGCAGAGGACATGAACACCCCCAATGACTTCCGCAAACACCCTAGGGACGATGGTTCATCCAGTTCCGGCTCCCAGAAGCGCAAGATCTGGATCCCCAACAGTATGTTCCGCCAGAACAACCCACCGAGGCCATCCTATGTGGCGCTGATACGTCCCAAACGTATCTATAATTTCTGCTTGCTCCATGCATGTTTTGTGTGACTTTGCCATGTTTTGGTTGAACTTTATTACACTTTTAAACCAATTTGGACTAACCTACTAACTTAGTGCACCCAGTTGCCAGCTTCTGGTTTTCTGCTGTTTTTGTTTTTCAGGTTTTCCGGCTGATTAAAGTGCCCAAAAAATTCCGCAAAAATTATATTAAAAATCAGCGGGCAGGAAGCTTCCGGAATAACCAAGGGAGAGAGCCGGGACCACCACCAGGGAGCCAGAAGGATCCCTGGCGCGGCCCCAACCCTAGGGCGCGCCAGGCACCCTCCTGGCTGCCCTGGGTGGCCCCTCGACGCCCCCCTTCGCCTATATAACCCCCTCGGGGTAGAAACCCCAAAACAAGAACTCTTTTTCGCGGAAACCTCTCTGTTCCGCCGCCGCCGCCGTTTTCAGATCGGGACTGCCTGGAGAAGCTGCCCCGGCACCCTGCCGGAAGGAGATCACCCCTCCGGGAGACCATCCATAGCCATGGACGCCTCCCGTATGTACCGTGAGTAGTCCCCCTTGGACCATGGGTCCGTGATCAGTAGCTATGTGATGTCCTCTCCCTCTTTTGTGCTTCCACTTTCGAGACCTCGTGAGCTGCCTCACATGATCGAGGCACCTATGTAATTTTCTGCTGTTGCTATGCTGAGTTTGTTGGGATCTGATGGATTATGAGACTATGTTCAGATTGTGATGAGTAATATATTTGGTTTTCCCTTTTATATTTTGTTCTTGAGTAAATTCTTGCACGTTCTCCGTTGCAGTATTTGCTTTGGCCAAGTTATTTGCTTGCAACTCCAAGAGAGAGCGTTATGCTCGATTGTGGGTTAAGCCCCCTGATGTCTAGCTTGAGTGACAGAAACATGAGACTAGGGGATGTGCTGTTGCCACCAGGGATAAAACAACGGTGATTGTGCCTATTGGTGCAAGAATTGTTTACTTTACGCAAAGTTCTTTTAATGCAGTTGTCTGTTGCTTTGAGTTTACACTTTGGGTGGGATTCACAACTTAATACCAGCGAGATGTTCTGGATAGATATCTCAAGGTGGATGATTCGTAGTAGATGCAGATGGATTTCGGTCTACTTACCTTGACGTACTACCCATTGCTTTTGAGCCCTTCCTTTCTTTGCAGCATAGTTAGCATTGCGGTGCCTTCATAATCCTGTCAATTGCCCAACTGTGATTTGTTTACCTCGCTAGCATTTTTGTCGTCTTTTGGGAGAGAGACATCACTAGTGAAAATCACGGGACTCCGGTCCATCTTCATACCATTGTTCACACCCACTATTTACCTTTCTGTTTTTACTTTTACTAGTACCTTTTTATCTCTTGCGTTTGATCCTTTGTAAACGACAAGGCCGGAGGAATTGACAACTCCTCTGAACTCGTTGGGAGCAAAGTTATTTGTTTTGTGCAGGTCCACGACAACGCCACGCATCAGAATAATTTCTGGCGCCGTTGCCACCTATCGTACTTATCGTTGAGTCCTACTGGAGACAAACCTTGGTATCTTTACTGAGGGAAATTACCGCTACGCTGCATCTCAACCTTCCACTTGGGGTAACCAACGAGGGGCGAGAAGCCATTAGGCGCCTCGTCCACCAACTCAGTTTCACCCAGCTCCGCCAAACAACCCAGCTCCACGCACTGTCTTTGGAGCCTGTTACAAGTGTGGTCAGGCAGGCCACTACTCTCGTGAGTGTCCCCAGAACTAGCTCCAGAATCAGAATGCTCCACCCCGTGCCGGAGGCAACAACAATGGTCGTG
Source organism: Bromus sterilis (assembly GCA_950022295.1). NCBI lineage: Eukaryota > Viridiplantae > Streptophyta > Magnoliopsida > Poales > Poaceae > Bromus > Bromus sterilis. The sequence goes on from OX465596.1 coordinate 45,289,983, forward strand.
GCAAGCCACCAAAGAAGGACTACACCGCCAAACCCGCTCCTCCCGCCACTCATGGACGTGTGAACCAGATTGCCGCCGAAGAGACTGACGACACTACTGACGTCATTCTTGGTACGCTCCCAGTCAATTATGTTCCTACTTCCGTTCTTTTCGACCCAGGAGCATCTCATTCATTCATGTCGGAAAGTTATGCACTTCGTCATGAGTTATCTTTTGTTGAACTGTCCACCCCAATAATTATTCAAACTCCAGGGTCAAGATGGCAAACTAATAGAGTAAGCCATGGTAATCAAATTGCAATTGAGGGTTTAGTATTCCTTGCTTCACTCATATCCCTCAAGTCTTCAGACATTGATGTCATCCTTGGCATGGATTGGCTATCAAGACAGAATGCCTACCTGGATTGCAAAGGAAAATCAGTGAAACTCACCCACCCTTCAGGCAAGACAGTCAACTACACCTCACCCAGAACAAGAACCCAAGTGCATTCCTTGAATGTACTTCCCCTTCCCGACCTTGAAGATGTTCCGGTGGTTCGTGACTTCCCGGATGTCTTTCCTGAAGAGCTGCCGGGAATGCCACCCGACAGATGTGTAGAGTTCATAGTGGATCTTGTACCAGGAACCGCACCCATTTCTAGAAGTCCATACAAAATGGCCCCACGTGAGTTAGCTGAGCTTAAAACCCAACTGGAAGCTTTGTTGGAAAAAGGCTTCATCCTCCCTAGCTCATCGCCATGGGGTTGCCCCGTTCTGTTCGTAACGAAGAAAGATGGAACAGATAGGATGTGCGTAGACTATCGCCCGCTAAATTTAGCGACGATAAAGAACAAGTACCCATTGCCCAGGATCAATGATCTTTATGATCAACTTGCAGGATCCTCTGTCTTCTCCAAGATGGATTTGAGATTAGGGTATCATCACATCAAAATCCGAAATGAGGACATTCCAAAAACGGCTTTTACTACTCGTTATGGTCTTTACGAGTACACCGTCATGTCCTTTGGTTTAACCAATGCCCCCGCCACTTTCTCACGCATGATGAATTCGATCTTCATGGAGTACTTAGATAAATTTGTTGTGGTTTATCTTGATGATATTCTCATCTACTCGAAGAACGAAGAAGAACATGCCGAACACCTAAGGCTGGTATTGATGAAACTTAGAGAGCATCTCCTGTACGCTAAATTCTCTAAGTGTGAATTTTGGCTACCAGAAGTGACCTACTTAGGCCACGTGATTTCTGCAAAAGGCATTGCTGTGAATCCCGAGAGAGTTCAGGCCGTCCTTGACTGGACTCCACCTGAATCGGTTAAGCAAGTTAGGAGTTTTCTTGGCCTAGCCAGCTACTGCCGTCGCTTCGTCGAGAACTTTTCTAAAGTTTCAAAGCCTCTAACTGAACTCCTCAAGAAAGATAAGAAATTCCTATGGACTACCAAGTGCGAGGAAAGCTTTCAAGAGCTAAAAAGGAGATTGACTTCTGCACCCGTACTTGCACCTCCAGACACCAAAAAGGATTTCGAGATCTATTGTGACGCATCACGGCAAGGGTTAGGATGCATACTTCTGCAAGATCGACATGTGGTAGCTTATGTCACGCCAGTTGCGGCCACATGAAGAGAACTATCCTACCCATGACCTTGAACTCGCTGCCGTAGTTCATGCCCTAACAACTTGGCGACATTACCTCCTTGGTAATCGTTGTGAGGTCTATTCCGACCACCAAAGCCTCAAATACATTTTCACCCAGCCAGATCTTAATCTCAGGCAAAGACGCCGGATTGAGTTGATAAAAGATTACGACGTAGGAATTTCTTACACCCCAGGCAAAGCCAATGTCATGGCTGATGCACTAAGTCGTAAGTCGTATTGTAACAACCTCATGTTACAACAGTATCAACCACTTCATGAGGAATTTTTCAAGCTCAATCTTGAGATTGTTCCTCATGGCTATCTTTCTACCTTGGTGGCGAAACCAACTCTTGAGGATCAAATCATAGTTGCCCAAAGGCGTGCACGAGGTGTTCATCGGATCAATGAGAACATTGCTAGCGGAGTTGCTAAATGTTTCTCCACAGATAGTAAAGGAACGGTATTCTTTGGAAATCGTTTGGTAGTACCTAAAAATAGGGAACTAAGGAAACTCATCCTCAAAGAAGCCCATGACACACCTCTCTCGATTCATCCTGGTAGCACAAAAATGTACCAAGATCTACGCCAGAGATTTTGGTGGACTAGGATGAAGAGAGACATTGCTCAATTTTTTGCCGAATGTGATGTTTGTCGTCGCATTAAGGCAGAACATCAAAGACCTGCTGGTACACTTCAACCTTTGCCTATTCCAGAGTAGAAATGGGACAAAGTCGGTATGGACTTCATCACCGGCTTTCCGAAAACCCAGAAAGGAAACGATGCCATCTTCGTTGTCATAGATAGGCTTTCCAAAGTTGCTCACTTCCATCTAGTTCGCGAGTGTATAACTGCTAGCCAGTTAGCAGACTTGTACGTCTCTAGAATTGTATCCCTTCACGGTGTTCCTTTGGAAATCAATTCTGATCGCGGTAGCCTTTTCACCTCTAGATTTTGGGGAAGCTTTCAGAATGCTATGGGAACTCATATCTCCTTTAGTACAGCTTTCCATCCTCAGTCTAGCGGTCAAGTCGAAAGGGTTAACCAAATTCTTGAAGACATGCTCAGAGCTTGTGTTATCTCATTCGGAAAGAATTGGGAGAAGTCTCTGCCATTCGCCGAATTTGCTTATAACAATAGTTTTCAATCTAGTCTGAACATGGATCCTTTTGAACTCCTATATGGACGACGATGTCGAACACCTTTAAACTGGTCAGAAACCGGTGAAAGACAATTCTTTGGACCGGACATGATCAAGGAAGCAGAAGAGCAAGTTCGCATTGTTCGTGATCAATTGAAAGCAGCCCAGTCTCGTCAGAAAAGCTACTATGATCGTCATCATAGGCAAGAAAGCTACAACTTGGATGAGAAGGCTTACCTTCGGGTTACTCCTCTCAAGGGAACCCAACGTTTCGGTATCAAAGGCAAGTTGGCCCCACGTTACATCGGACCTTTCCGCATTCTTGCTAAACGTGGAGAAGTTGCCTACCAACTTGAACTACCCCCGCACCTTTCCCGAGTACATGATGTATTCCATGTGTCCCAACTCAGGCGTTGCTTCAAGGACCCCATCCGCGAAGTCGACCATGAAACGCTTGATCTCCAAGATGACCTTTCTTATCGAGAATACCCCGTTCTTATTCTTGATTCCGCAGAGCGTGTCACTCGTCGTCAGAAGATTAGGTTTCTGAAAGTGCAATGGTCACACCACTCTGAGAGAGAAGCCACGTGGGAAAGAGAAGACCGCCTCAGTGCATAGTATCCCTCCTTCCTCCCACAGACTTCTGAATCTCGGGACGAGATTCTGTTGAGTGGGGGCGAGTTGTCAGAACCCTCTGTTAGGTAATGTGCTAGGGTTAGCAAGTCTCTTGCATCATGTTAAAAATTTCAAAAGAAGTCATTGAAATCAAAATCAAAAGCAAAATGGGAGAAGGAACCCCCCAGATGAATTAATTCAAAAGGCCAGATAAAAATCTTCTCCAAAAATTCATGTTAGATTTTTGAAAAGTCTTATAAATGAGTGTGATCACATATCAAGTGATGTGGGACCCACCCCATGCTCATGGATATTTCAAATATTCAAACATTTCCTTGGAATTAATCAAAAACCCCTATTTGAGTTAAGATTCAAATTATTTGAATTTTAAAAAGTGCCAAACTTTATAAGTGGCTAGTCTATATTATTATGAGGCCATATAAAAAATTTCAGCATTTTAGAAAATGGCTAGGTATTTATTTTTTCTAGCCAAAACAAATGTCTGAAAATAAAAACAGAAAAAGAAGCAGAAAACCTTACCTGGCGCCCCAGGAGAAAGCAGCCCACCCAGCCCAGCCGGCCCACCAGGGGCAGCAGGGTCTTCTTCCCCACCCCGCGCCTCCAAGCTGCTCGGTGGAATGCCATCGAGCCAGCCGTGGACGACACATCGCCGTCGAGGGCCTTCCAGGCCTCCCCGTGCCTCCTTCTCGCGCCTGGAGACGCCCTGGAGCACACCTCCTCCATTCCCCCCTCCGGAGCTCTTCCCCTTCCTCTCCCGCTCGATTTCGTCACCGCCCGAGACCCCGCCGGAGCACCGACGAGAAGAACGCGTGGACAACGCCGTCGACAAGCTGCGCCACCTTGTCCATCTGCTTCGCCGTCGTCCTCTACGCTGAGGAGTGGAGCCAATCGAGAAGAAGAGCCCCTGGACGTGACGGTAGCTTCATCTTCCCCAACTCCGGCCGCCGCGAGTCGCCTTCAAATTCCGGCCAACTCCGAGCTTCCCCGAGCCCGCTAGCCCTTTCATCGCGTTCGTGGTGAGCTTCTCACCAATTCCCCGAACCTAGCGCCCTCCCTCTCGTTATCTATCCACGGCCGCCATGAACGCCGAAGCTTGCCGCCGCCATGGTCGACGCAGCGCAAGCTCTGGTGTTCCTGGCGTTGCCCCAGTGCGCGCATTTGGACCCTGGCCTCGTCAGCTTTCGAACGCACCACTAGTTGGCCCAAGCCATGCACCACAACCCTGCGCCCGAGCTCGCCGTGGTTCTGCGCCGCCATGGTTGAAGACGACGTCGCCTGGAGCCTCCCCGACGTAGCCCGAGTAGCGCAGGCGATGCGGCTCGTCACGTGCCATCTTCTGGTGCCCTTGGCGCATAGAATGATGGCCGGGAACGTGATCCCGCCGCAGCGCCGCCGCGTACAGGACCGCCGGCGTCAAGCCGCCGTCCTGTCAGGCTAACCCCGGGCTAATCACCCCTTTAATCCCCCCTGGTGTCACTGACAGTGGGCTCAAGGCCACTAACTAACCCCCTGGTTAGTTTAACGAACCGGGTTAATTAACCCACTGTGGCTGACCACTGGACCCCACGAGTCAGACCCCCCCCACGTCACACTGGGGTCACAGTGACGCAGTAAAGGCTTTTCCATAATAAAAAGATTTCAAGAAATTCCAGAAAATCCAGAAAAAGGCTGAAACTTTGGAAATTCATAGAAAATTCATATTAACTCCAAATTGGACAAATAATATATGAAAAATGATCAGGAGAAAATAAGATATCCAAATATCCAACTTTCAACTTTGTTTGAGTTGAAGTTAAAATGTGATCAGTAGCATTTGCTATTTGATTTAAATGGAATTAATTCAATTTCTTTTCAAATACTTTTGCAACTTGAACCATGGCAACATGCTACATTTCAATTACACATCAGAGGCATATCATACACATTTCAAAATAATTCAACTTGATCAAACAATGTCATATGTAACTTGGCTAAATTTGAATTCAAATTGGAGTTTGAATTTGCAATTCAATTTGCAATATACTCCATTTAAATGGAATTGCTTCACACATCAAAGCATATACATCAAGTTTCAACCTTCCATCATGTGATTGTGCATTGTATTTACTTTGCTACCTCGTTTGTTGTTTGTCGAGTAGAGGTGGAACCGGAACAGGAGGCTGCCCCCTTCGTTGAAGACCCCGAACCCGAACCTCGTCAGCAAGGCAAGCAAACCCCCATTGATCATGTCGATAAAATCCCACTTCCCTCTCATGTCTCGCTTATGCATTGTATAGGATGATTACCATGCTACGTTTCTACCGCATAGATGAACCCATTCCTTTGCATGACCTATCATTTGTCACAGTAGTAAGCAAACCACAATCCTAGAAAATGTAGGAGTTGCCTGATATCATGTGGGCCCTGCAATTGTTACTGCTTATTGCATGCTTAGAGTGATACCATGATGATACTGTTATGTGAGTCGGGATGGTAGTGATCATGATGATGATGGTAGAAAGGTGTTGGTGAATCTACCCTAATACAAGGTGAACGATGAGAGGCTGTGTAGGAGTACACGGTGGGTTGTCTCGTTGAACACCACCCTAAGTCCGAGTTCTTGTGTGGTGATCCAAGATGAAGAGTACAACCACACATTGGGCTCACTGACCCCTCTCAACTTATTAACTCATCCCTTTCGATGTCCAGATGTCGCAGTAGTTCGGAGTTCTGGTAGGCTTGTGGCCTGGATGCTAAGTGAGAGAACGGCTCAACCGAGACCGGCTTATGAACCACGCACACATCACTTGGGTCCACTTCGGTAAACCGGCCGGGTTCATGATAGTGGTAGCCAACCCAGGTAGGCGGCTTTCTTGGACTTGATAGGCTATGAGGTAACAGTTGTGGTGATCATCCTCGCTGTCATCTCTTGAACGGTGACATGCAAAAGGCGGTAAATGATGATCATGTGTGTGTAGCGGTACACCCCTGCAGGGTTAACAAAACTATTAGAATAGCCGCGTCCGCGGTTATGGACTGCTTGGAAAGCTTAGCTTGATTATTAGATAACTTGAACTGGATACTTCTAAAACACACCAAGATAAGTGTGAGTGCTATGGCTTGCTTTCTCGTGTGGAAGTTGAGGAAGGCACCATAGTGGTGTAATTGGTTGGAGAAAGTAGTGGACTCGTGTACGCTTCTTACCTCAAGTCTTGTACTCGTAGTTCAGGACTAGCCAAGTCAAAGCTGGCATTTCTGCAAGTGAAACCCCACCTCCCTTTACCTTGATACATGTGCATGAGTAGTATAGCTCCTATGTAAGTCTTGCTGAGTACGACTTTGTACTCACGTTTGCTTAATCTATGTTTTAGATGAACCCACTGACCCCGAAGGTGGCTTCTTCATCGAGCTCGACGACTGAAGATCAAGCTAGTGTAGTCCCAGTCAGACGACTGGTTCCCTCGTGGAGGGCTTGTGTTTAAATAAGGCTTCTTAAGCCATTTGTTAAACTTGTGTGTACTCAGACATACTTTGCTTCCTGTCGGGACCCGGGGTTAGCGTATGCAAGCCTCGCTACAACACAATCATATGGAGAGCCGAGAACCGTACCCACTTGTCTAAGCAGACAAGGCCAAGCACAGAACGTTCTCGGAAAGCATTGAACATGAGGGGCATCCCATCCAGGCCGGATGATCAACTGAAATGGGTCCTCATCGTCCGCACACAAGTCTAAATGATATGGGTGATGAACTCCCATACTCATAGACAAGTCGCCTCAACCATACTATCGATTGTATTATAACCCTTACATAGACTTACTCCAGCCCGATCACTTAGTCGGGGTCTAGGGCGGGCTCGATCATACATAAAAGTGTGCACGAGACAGAGTCTCGAACAATCGCATCGCGATGCCCCAAGCTGCGCACATCTAAGGGCCACTTGGTGTATAAAAGACCGCCAGCCAGATCACAACTAAGGTCTCGAAAACCCATACTAAGACATGCATGTTATAAACATACACGCAGCACACATGCCTTGTATGAACAGCAGGTATCATTTCAATTCTCTACAAAGTATACATCTTTATTAATAACTCTTACAGAGTGCACACAGAGAGCACAAGCATGTGATCCAACATTACAACAGACAAGCGGAAGCAAGTAGGTCTGAGTACAGACAAGTTTAACAAATGGCTTAGAGAAGCCTTATCTAAAAACAAGCCCTCCACGAGGGAACCAGTCGTCTGACTGGGACTACACTAGCTTGGTCTTGGTCTGAGTCTTCATTCTTTGAGCTTCAGGTAGAAGTCACCATCGGGGTCGGTGGTTTCATCTAAAACATAGATTAAGCAAACGTGAGTACAAAATCGTACTCAGCAGGACTTACATAGGAGCTATACTACTCATGCACATGTATCAAGGTAAAGGGAGGTGGGGTTTCACTTGCAGAAGTGCCAGCTTTGACTTGGCTAGTCCTGAACTACGAGTACCAGACTTGAGGTAAGAAGCGTACACGAGTCCACTACATCTCTTAGACCAATTACACCACTATGGTTACTTCCTCGACTTCCCCACGAGAAGCACACCATAGCACTCACGCTTATCTTGCGAGTTTGAGAAGTATCCAGTTCAAGTTGTCTAGTAATCAAGCTAAGCTTTCCAAGCAGTCCTTAACCGCGGACGCGGCTATTCGAATAGTTTTGTTAACCCTGCAGGGGTGTACCGCTACACACACGTGTCATCAGTTACCGCCTTTTTCATGTCACCGTTCAAGAGATGACAGTGAGGATGCCACCACAACACTTCGCCCACAGCTCCGTTCTAGTCCAGAGAGTCGCCTATCTGAGGGGGATCCGTATGGAAGTCCGGCCGGGGTTCCAGTACAGCCTCAAACGATGTGTGCAGGGTCCCAAGCCGGTCTTGAAAAGCCGTTCATCCACTTCGCAGACCGTGCCACAGCCCTGCCAGAACTCCGAACTACTGCGACTCTTGGGGTTCGAACGGGGTGAGGTACTAGGATGAGAGGGGTCAGTGAGCCCAATGTGTGGTTGTACTCTTCTTCTTGGATCACCACACAAGAACTCGGACTTAAGGCGGTGTTCAACGAGACAACCCAGTGTGTACTCCTACACAGCCTCTCATCGTTCACCTTGTATTAGGGTAGATTCACCAACACTTTTCTACCATCATTATCATGATCACTACCATCCCGACTCACATAAAAGTATCATCATGGTATCACTCTAAGCATGCAATAAGCAGTAACAATTGCAGGGGCCACATGATATCAACCAACTCCTACATCTGCTAGGATTGTTGTTTGCTTACTACTGTGACAAGATGATAGGTCATGCAAAGGATATGGGTTCAACTATGCGATAGAAACGTTATCATGGTGATCATCCTAAACAATGCATAAGCGAGACATGAGAGGGAAGTGGGATTTTATCGACATGATCAATGGGGGTTTGCTTGCCTTGCTGACGAGGTTCGGTCACGGGGTCTTCAACGAAGGGGGTGATCTCGAGTTCCGGCTCCACTTCTATCAGCAACATGACAATCATAGGATCAACATAATGTACAATGCACAAGCACATGAATAAGATTGAAATGGTGATGTTCAAGGTACTGATGTGTTGAGCATTCCATTTAAAAGGAGTATATTGCATTTGAAATGCAAATTCAAACTCCATTTGATTTATCGATGAAATTCAAATGCATTTGAATGCATGAAAGTTCATTTGAAAATGTTGATCATGAAGTGAGGTGGTATAGTTGAAGTAATGTTTCTGATGTGTGGATGAATCCATTGGAATAAAGGGTGTTGCAAAATCATTTGCAAAATCACTCCAAATTTGAATTTGAAAAGGATCCATATGCATGTTTGCTACTGTTCACCCATTTTAAAATGGTCAAACATGAAAACATATTGCATATTAAAAATCCTTGTATTTTTCTGATAATTTTAGACCTATTATTTGTCCCATTTGGAGTTAATATGAATTTTCTAAGATTTATTGAAGTTTTGGCCATTTTCTGTAATTTCTGGAATTTCTTTAATTTGGAAAAAGACTTATTGCGTCAGCATGAGGTCATGCTGACGTGGGGGCGGGGGCTCTGACCAGTGGGCCAGCCTTGTCAGTGGCTCAGGGGTTAACCCCGTTTTATTTAAATTAAACCGTGTTTAATTAGAGGGATTGGGCCCACTGTCATTGGGTCAAGGGGGGGGGATTAGCGAGGTCATTAGGCCAAATTGGCTGGCGGCTAGCCGCCGGCGTCCTGTGCACGGCGGCGCTCTGTCGGAACAGCGCTACGGGCCACGGGGAGGGAAGAGGAGGACACGGGCGTGTAGCTTGGGACGTCGCGCGTCCACTTGTGCCATCGGGGCAACGCGGGGAGGCCTGTGGCCACGGCTACTTCAACCGCGGCGGCAGGCCGAGCTCGGACCTCGCCGGAAGCTAGCTCCAGGGCGCGAGAGGGGGTGGGGTTAGGGGAAAACGGTAGAGATGCTCACCGTGGAGCTAATGGAGTGGAAGGAGGGGCCGCGGAAAGCTTGACGGCGGCGCAATCGAAGAAAACCTTCTCGGCGGCCGGCGGCGGATCCTTGGGGCTGGCGTCGTCCTCGGTGGCGATGGCCTTCAATTGACGAGGGGGACGGAGGAAGTCGACGACGCTGGAGATGTTGGACAAGACGACAAAGCTTCTAGCTGCCGGTGGCCACGTCGGGGCGTCGCCGCGCTCCGGCTGTGCTTCGGGGTTGCGCGGGATTTGTCGCCGGAGAGGAAAACGAAGGTCAGAGAGAGATCTGGAGGTGCGGGGTGGTTATGGCGAGTGTGTGGCGTGCGCTGGGGCAGAGGAGTGGGCTAGAAGGGTCGGGGTATCGCGGTGTCGTCGCCGTGGCCATGCTCTGCTCCAGCGAGCAGCTTGGCTCGGCGGGGAGGAAGAGGACAAGCAAGGGCTGGGCTGGGCCGAGGCAGAGGGAAGGTGGGCCTCGCCTGTGGGCGTCTGGTAAGCTTCCTCTCTCTGTCTTTTCCTTTTTCTTTTTATTTCATTCTGTTCTATTTGTTCTGCCTAGATAAAAATACCTAGGCATTTTATTAAATGCCCCAAATTTTTATGTGGCCTCATAAAATAGAGAGCTAGCCACTCATAAATTTTGAGCACTTTTAAAATTCAAATAATTTGAATCTTAATTCAAATAGGGTATTTATTTAATTTCCAAGCCATTGTTTGAAAATTAGAAAATTCCATGAGCATGGGATTGCTCCCAAACCACTTTTAAAATGATCAGCATCATTTATAGGAATTTTCCAAATACTCAAATGATTTTTGGAAAAAGATTTTTATCTGGCCATTTGATTTAATTTCTCAAGGCTTTTCTTTTCCCCATTTTTGAATTTTCTTTTGAAATTTTGCATGATGCAAAGGAGCACTTGATCCTAGCACATACCTAACTTGGGGTTGTGACAACTCGCCCCCACTCAAAAGAATCTCGTCCCGAGATTCAGAAGTCTACGGGAGGAAGGAGGGGTACTCGGCACTGAGACGGTCTTCTCTTTCCCACGTGGCTTCTTTCTCTGAGTGGTGTGACCATTGCACTTTCAGAAACTTGATCTTCTTTCGGCGAGTGACACGCTCTGCTGAATCAAGAATACGAACAGGGTATTCTCGATAAGAAAGGTCATCTTGGAGATCAAGCGTTTCATGGTCGACTTCGCGGATGGGGTCCTTGAAGCAACGCCTGAGTTGTGACACATGGAATACATCATGTATTCGGGAAAGGTGCGGGGGTAGTTCAATTTGGTAGGAAACTTCTCCACGTTTAGCAAGAATGCGGAAAGGTCCGATGTAACGTGGGGCCAAGTTGCCTTTGATACCGAATCTTTGGGTTCCCTTCAGAGGAGTAACCCGGAGGTAAGCCTTCTCATCCAGATTGTAGCTTTCTTGCCTATGATGACGATCATTGTAGCTTTTCTGACGAGACTGGGCTGCTTTCAATTGATCACGAACAATGCGAACTTGCTCTTCTGCTTCCTTGATCATGTCCGGTCAAAAGAATTGTCTTTCACCGGTTTCTGACCAGTTTAGGGGTGTTCGACATTGTCGTCCATATAGGAGTTCAAAAGGAGCCATGTTCAGACTAGATTGAAAACTATTGTTATAAGAAAATTCGGCAAATGGCAGAGACTTCTCCCAATTCTTTCCGAATGAGATAACACAAGCTCTGTGCATGTCTTCAAGAATTTGATTAACCCTTTCGACTTGACCGCTAGACTGAGGATGAAAAGCCGTACTAAAGGAGAGATGAGTTCCCATAGCATGTTGGAAGCTTCCCCAAAATCTAGAGGTGAAAAGGCTACCACGATCAGAATTGATTTCCAAAGGAACACCGTGAAGGGATACAATTCTAGAGACGTACAAGTCCGCTAACTGGCTAGCAGTTATAGACTCGCGAATTGGAAGGAAGTGAGCAACTTTGGAAAGTCTATCTATGACAACGAAGATGGCATCGTTTCCTTTCTGGGTTTTTGGAAAGCCGGTGATGAAGTCCATACCGACTTTGTCCCATTTCCACTCTGGAATAGGCAAAGGTTGAAGTGTGCCAGCAGGTCTTTGATGTTCTGCCTTAATGCGACGACAAACATCACATTCGGCAACAAATTGAGCAATGTCTCTCTTCATCCTAGTCCACCAAAATCTCTGGCGTAGATCTCGGTACATTTTTGTGCTACCGGGATGAATCGAGAGGGGTGTGTCATGGGCTTCTTTGAGGACGAGTTGCCTTAGTTCCCTATTCTTAGGTACTACCAAACGATTTCCAAAGAATACCGTTCCTTTACTATCTGTGGAGAAACATTTAGCAACTCCGCTAGCAATGTTCTCCTTGATCCGGCGAACACCTCGTGCACGCCTTTGGGCAACTATAATTTGATCCTCAAGGGTTGGTTTTTCCACCAAGTTGAAAAGAGATCCACGAGGAACAATCTCGAGATTGAGCTTTCGAAATTCCTCATGAAGAAGTGGTTGATACTGTTGTAACATGAGGTTGTTACAATACGACTTACGACTTAGTGCATCGGCCATGACATTGGCTTTGCCTGGGGTGTAAGAAATTACTACGTCGTAATCTTTTATCAACCAAATCCAGCTTCTTTGCCTGAGATTAAGATCTGGCTGGGTGAAAATGTATTTGAGGCTTTGGTGGTCGGAATAGATCTCACAACGATTACCAAGGAGGTAATGTCGCCAAGTTGTTAGGGCATGAACTACGGCAGCGAGTTCAAGGTCATGGGTAGGATAGTTCACTTCATGTGGCCGTAACTGGCGTGAAGCATAAGCTACCACATGTCGATCTTGCAGAAGTATGCGTCCTAACCCTTGCCGTGATGCGTCACAATAGATCTCGAAATCCTTTTTGGTGTCTGGAGGTGCAAGTACGGGTGCAGAAGTCAATCTTCTTTTTAGCTCTTGAAAGCTTTCCTCGCACTTGGAAGTCCATAGGAATTTCTTATCTTTCTTGAGGAGTTCAGTAAGAGGCTTTGCAACTTTAGAGAAGTTCTCGACGAAGCGGCGGCAATAGCTGGCTAGGCCAAGAAAACTCCTAACTTGCTTACCCGATTCAGGTGGAGTCCAGTCAAGGACGGCCTGAACTCTCTCGGTATTCACAGCAATGCCTTTTGCAGAAATCACGTGGCCTAAGTAGGTCACTTCTGGTAGCCAAAATTCACACTTGGAGAATTTAGCATACAGGCGATGCTCTCTAAGTTTTATCAATACCAGCCTTAGGTGTTCGGCATGTTCTTCTTCGTTCTTCGAGTAGATGAGAATGTCATCAAGATAAACTACAACAAATTTATCTAGGTACTCCATGAAGATCGAATTCATCATGCGTGAGAAAGTGGCGGGGGCATTGGTTAAACCAAAGGACATGACGGTGTACTCGTAAAGACCATAACGAGTAGTAAAAGCCGTTTTGGGAATGTCCTCGTTTCGGATTTTGATGTGATGATACCCTAATCTCAAATCCATCTTGGAGAAGACAGAGGATCCTGCAAGTTGATCATAAAGATCATTGATCCTGGGCAGTGGGTACTTGTTCTTTATCGTCGCTAAATTTAGCGGGCGATAGTCTATGCACATCCTTTCTGTTCCATCTTTCTTCGTTACAAACAGAACGGGGCAACCCCATGGCGATGAGCTAGGGCGGATGAAGCCTTTTTCCAACAAAGCTTCCAGTTGGGTTTTAAGCTCAGCTAACTCACGTGGGGCCATTTTGTATGGGCGTCTGGAAATTGGTGCGGTTCCTGGGGCAAGATCCACTATGAACTCTACACATCTGTCGGGTGGAATTCCCGGCAGCTCTTCAGGAAAGACATCCGGGAAGTCACGAACCACCGGAACATCTTCAAGGTCGGGAAGGGGAAGCACATTCAAAGAATGCACCTGGGTTCTTGTTCTTGGTGAGGAGTAAACTATAGTCTGGCCTGAAGGATGTGTAAGTCTAACTGACTTGGCTTTACAATCAAGAAAAGCATGTTGTCTTGATAACCACTCCATACCAAGGATGACATCAATGTCGGAAGACTTGAGGGCTATGAGTGAAGCAAGGAATACTAAACCCTCAATTGCAATTTGATTACCATGGCTTACTCTATTAGTTTGCCACTTGGAACCAGGAGTTTGAATGATCATAGGGGTGAACATTTCATCAAAGGATACATCATGCCGAAGTGCATAACTCTCCGACATGAATGAGTGAGATGCTCCTGGGTCGAAAAGAACAGATGTGGGAACAAAATTGACTGGGAGCGTACCAAGAATGACGTCAGAAGTACTATCAGTCTCTTCAGCTAAGATTTGGTTCACACGTCCAAGATTTTCTGAGGTGGATGGCTTAGCGGTGGGAACCTTTGGGGGTGGTTTGGCACGAACATTGGGGTTTCCTTTGGCATGGGGTGGAGCATTTTGGTTGACGGGGCACTCACGAGAATAGTGACCAGGCTGGCCACATCTAAAGCAGGCTCCAAAGATAGTGCGGGGAGCTGGGTTGTTTGGTGGAGCTGGTGGATGAGGCGGCACAATGGATGGCCTCGGTGGGTTGTTTTGGGGAAACAAACTGTTAGGAATCCAGATCATACGCTTCTGAGGGCGTGAACTGGAAGAAGGGGCAAGCTCAAGAGCATGCTTGCGAGACTTCTCGAAAACTTCATTGCCATGCTCAGCTCTGAAGGATCTGTTAACTAAATCCTCAAAGGTGGAAAATTCGATGAGGTTGAGATCATGACGGAGGATGGGGATAAGTCCCTTGCGGAACCTTGCCTGCTTTCTGGCATCAGTGGTGATCTCATCTTGGGCATAACGAGCAAGACGGTTGAATTCCCTCACATACTCATGAATGGACATCTCTCCTTGATTTAGATTGCAAAACTCTTCCTTCTTGCGCTCCATCAACTCATCCAGAATGTGGTACCCTCGAAAGGAAACACAGAACTCCTGCCAAGTCACTACGTGACCATCTGGCTGCATTGCAACATAGTTCTCCCACCGCTGAAGAGCAGCACCTTCCAAGAAGTATACCGCGAAAACAACTCGGTCATCGGGAGCAACATGTGCAGTGTCAAGCTTACGCTCGATGGAACGGAGCCAATCATCAGCTTCAAGGGGTTCAGAAGAACATCGGAATACCGGTGGCTTGAGGAGGATGAAGTCCTGAATGCTGACCACCACATTGCAATGACGTGAGGTATTCTGCTCGATGAGCTCCAGAAGGCGTGTTTGATCACGTCTATTCCTCTTAGCTTCCATCATGATTTCCGCCGCAGAAGGCGGTGGTGGATGTTCATCATCATTTCGATTCCGATCACGGTCTCGATTCGGAAGAACAACACTACGAGTTCCACCTGACATCTTATGTGATAAAAAATCAACAATCAGAACAGGTTGTATGATGGAGTCAAGGATAAAAGGATATGATTTCAGAAGGAGAAGACTATAATGCAAAGGCAATGATTCAAAGAAACACGGGATAATTCCGGCAGCATAACGGCTACACCGGGATGGAAAACAAGACAACCTCGAGGAAATTGGACATAACTTCTTCAAGGAATTCAAAATACGGAGACTCTGGACATCCACAACAATCCTACGGCTATAAGGAGGCAATCAACGAGATGTTCTAGTCAGACATAGATGAGCCTAGTCCTATCATCCCGTAGAAAAGATAAGGGTGACTCAGAACTCAGAACGATGAGGATAAGGAGAAAAAGAAGCCTTACGTTGTTCCCTTATATACCCAGAGTAACTATATAACTATAGAATGCTAGACTCAACTTCGGCCAAGGCTGATAATCCTACAGTCAGTCCTGCTCTGATACCAAGTCTGTCGGGACCCGGGGTTAGCGTATGCAAGCCTCACTACAACACAATCATATGGAGAGCCGAGAACCGTACCCACTTGTCTAAGCAGACAAGGCCAAGCACAGAACGTTCTCGGACAGCATCGAACGTGAGGGGCATCCCATCCAGGCCGGATGATCAACTGAAATGGGTCCTCATCGTCCGCACACAAGTCTAAATGATATGGGTGATGAACTCCCATACTCATAGAAAAGTCGCCTCAACCATACTATCGATTGTATTATAACCCTTACATAGACTTACTCCAGCCCGATCACTTAGTCGGGGTCTAGAGCGGGCTCGATCATACATCAAAGTGTGCACGAGACAGAGTCTCGAACAATCGCATCGCGATGCCCCAAGCTACGCACATCTAAGGGCCACTTGGTGTATAAAAGACCGCCAGCCAGATCACAACTAAGGTCTCGAAAACCCATACTAATACATGCATGTTATAAACATACACGCAGCACGCATGCCTTGTATGAACAGCAGGTATCATTGCAATTCTCTACAAAGTATACATCTTTATTAATAACTCTTACAGAGTGCACACAGAGATCACAAGCATGTGATCCAACATTACAACAGACAAGCGGAAGCAAGTAGGTCTGACTACAGACAAATTTAACAAATGGCTTAGAGAAGCCTTATCTAAAAACAAGCCCTCCACGAGGGAACCAGTCGTCTGACTGGGACTACACTACCTTGGTCTTGGTCTGAGTCTTCATTCTTCGAGCTTCAGGTAGAAGTCACCATCGGGGTCGGTGGTTTCATCTAAAACATAGATTAAGCAAACGTGAGTACAAAATCGTACTCAGCAAGACTTACATAGGAGCTATACTACTCATGCACATGTATCAAGGTAAAGGGAGGTGGGGTTTCACTTGCAGAAGTGCCAACTTTGACTTGGCTAGTCCTGAACTACGAGTACCAGACTTGAGGTAAGAAGCGTACACGAGTCCACTACATCTCTTCAACCAATTACACCACTATGGTTACTTCCTCGACTTCCCCACGAGAAGCACACCATAGCACTCACGCTTATCTTGCGAGTTTTAGAAGTATCCAGTTCAAGTTGTCTAATAATCAAGCTAAGCTTTCCAAGAAGTCCTTAACCGCGGACGCGGCTATTCGAATAGTTTTGTTAACCCTGCAGGGGTGTACCGCTACACACACGTGTCATCAGTTACCGCCTTTTGCATGTCACCGTTCAAGAGATGACAGCGAGGATGCCACCACAACACTTCGCCCACAGCTCCGTTCTAGTCCAGAGAGTCGCCTATCTGAGGGGGATCCGTATGGAAGTCCGGCCGGGGTTCCAGTACAGCCTCAAACGATGTGTGCAGGGTCCCAAGCCGGTCTTGAAAAGCCGTTCATCCACTTCGCAGACCGTGCCACAGCCCTACCAGAACTCCGAACTACTGCGACTCTTGGGGTTCGAACGGGGTGAGGTACTAGGATGAGAGGGGTCAGTGAGCCCAATGTGTGGTTGTACTCTTCTTGGATCACCACACAAGAACTCGGACTTAAGGCGGTGTTCAACGAGACAACCCACTGTGTACTCCTACACAGCCTCTCATCGTTCACCTTGTATTAGGGTAGATTCACCAACACTTTTCTACCATCATTATCATGATCACTACCATCCCGACTCACATAAAAGTATCATCATGGTATCACTCTAAGCATGCAATAAGCAGTAACAATTGCAGGGGCCACATGATATCAACCAACTCCTACATCTGCTAGGATTGTTGTTTGCTTACTACTGTGACAAGATGATAGGTCATGCAAAGGATATGGGTTCAACTATGCGATAGAAACGTTATCATGGTGATCATCCTAAACAATGCATAAGCGAGACATGAGAGGGAAGTGGGATTTTATCGACATGATCAATGGGGGTTTGCTTGCCTTGCTGACGAGGTTCGGTCACGGGGTCTTCAACGAAGGGGGTGATCTCGAGTTCCGGCTCCACTTCTATCAGCAACATGACAATCATAGGATCAACATAATGTACAATGCACAAGCACATGAATAAGATTGAAATGGTGATGTTCAAGGTACTGATGTGTTGAGCATTCCATTTAAAAGGAGTATATTGCATTTGAAATGCAAATTCAAACTCCATTTGATTTATCGATGAAATTCAAATGCATTTGAATGCATGAAAGTTCATTTGAAAATGTTGATCATGAAGTGAGGTGGTATAGTTGAAGTAATGTTTCTGATGTGTGGATGAATCCATTGGAATTAAGGGTGTTGCAAAATCATTTGCAAAATCACTCCAAATTTGAATTTGAAAAGGATCCATATGCATGTTTGCTACTGTTCACCCATTTTAAAATGGTCAAACATGAAAACAAATTGCATATTCAAAATCCTTGTATTTTTCTGATAATTTTAGACATATTATTTGTCCCATTTGGAGTTAATATGAATTTTCTAAGATTTATTGAAGTTTTGGCCATTTTCTGTAATTTCTGGAATTTCTTTAATTTGGAAAAAAGACTTATTGCGTCAGCATGAGGTCATGCTGACGTGGGGTGGGGGCTCTGACCAGTGGGCCAGCCTTGTCAGTGGCTCAGGGGTTAACCCCGTTTTATTTAAATTAAACCGTGTTTAATTAGAGGGATTGGGCCCACTGTCATTGGGTCAAGGGGGGGATTAGCGAGGTCATTAGGCCAAATCGGCCGGCGGCTAGCCGCCGGGGCTTGTGCGCGGCGGCGCTCTGTCGGAACAGCGCTACGGGCCACGGGGAGGGAAGAGGAGGGCACGGGCGGGTAGCTTGGGACGTCGCGCGTCCACTTGTGCCATCGGGGCAACGCGGGGAGGCCTGTGGCCACGGCTACTTCAACCGCGGCGGCAGGCCGAGCTCGGACCTCGCCGGAAGCTAGCTCCAGGGCGCGAGAGGGGGTGGGGTTAGGGGCAAACGGTAGAGCTGCTCACCGTGGAGCTAATGGAGTGGACGGAGGGGCCGCGGAAAGCTTGACGGCGGCGCAATCGAAGAAAACCTTCTCGGCGGTCGGCAGCGGATCCTTGGGGCTGGCGTCGTCCTCGGTGGCGATGGCCTTCAATTGATGAGGGGACGGAGGAAGTCGACGGCGCTGGAGATGTTGGACAAGACGGCAAAGCTTCTAGTTGCCGGTGGCCACGTCGGGGCGTCGCCGCGCTCCGGCTGTGCTTCGGGGTTGCGCAGGATTTGTCGCCCGAGAGGAAAAAAAAAGGTCAGAGAGAGAGCTGGAGGTGCGGGGGGGTTATGGCGAGTGTGTGGCGTGCGCTAGGGTAGAGGAGTGGGCTAGAAGGGTCGGGGCATCGCGGTGTCGTCGCCGTGGCCATGCTCTGCTCCAGCGAGCAGCTTGGCTCGGCGGGGAGGAAGAGGACAAGCGAGGGCTGGGCTGTGCCGAGGCAGAGGGAAGGTGGGCCTCGCCTGTAGGCGTCTGGTAAGCTTCCTCTCTCTGTCTTTTCCTTTTTCTTTTTATTTCATTCTGTTCTATTTGTTCTGCCTAGATAAAAATACCTAGGCATTTTATTAAATGCCCCAAATTTTTATGTGGCCTCATAAAATAGAGAGCTAGCCACTCATAAATTTTGAGCACTTTTAAAATTCAAATAATTTGAATCTTAATTCGAATAGGGTATTTATTTAATTTCCAAGCCATTGTTTGAAAATTAGAAAATTCCATGAGCATGGGATTGCTCCCAAACCACTTTTAAAATGATCAGCATCATTTATAGGAATTTTCCAAATACTCAAATGATATTTGGAAAAAGATTTTTATTCTGCCATTTGATTTAATTTCTCAGGGCTTTTCTTTTCCCCATTTTTGAATTTTCTTTTGAAATTTTGCATGATGCAAAGGAGCACTTGAGCCTAGCACATACCTAACTTGGGGTTGTGACACTTCCGCTTGTTGTTGTAATGTTGGATCACATGTTTGTGATCTCTGTGTGCACTCTATAAGAGTTATCAATAAAATGTATACTTTGTAGAGAATTGCAATGATACCTACTGTTCATACGAGGCATGTGTGCTGCGTGTATGTTTATAACATGCATGTCTTTGTATGGGTTTTCGAGACCTTAGTTGTGATCTGGCTGGCAGCCTTTCATACACCAAGTGGCCCTTAGATGTGCGCAGCTTGGGGCATCGCGATGCGATTGTTCGAGACTCTGTCTCGTGCACACTTTATGGTATGATCGAGCCCGCCCTAGACCCCGATTAAGTGATCGGGCTGGAGTAAGTCTATGTAAGAGTTATGAGATAGTCGATAGTATGGTTGAGGCGACTTGTCTTTGGATATGGGAGTTCATCACCCATATCATTAGACTTGTGTGCGGACGATGTGGACCCATCTCAGTTGATCATCCGGCCTGGATGGGATGCCCCTCACGTACGATGCATTCCGAGAACGTTCTGTGCTTGGCCTTGTCTGCTTAGACAAGTGGGTACGGTTCTCGGCTCTCCATATGACTATGTCTTAGCTGGACTTGCATACGCTAACCCCGGGTCCCGACATTGCGACTGGGGGTGATAAGCGGTGCTGAGAGACAGATGAGTCCCGAAGGTTTCCATGAAACTATTCCAGTATCGTGAGGTGAAAAGGCTGCCACGGTCTGAACTGATCTCCAACGGAATACCGTGGAGTGACACAATCCGGGAGATATACAAGTTTGCTAACTGACTAGCAGTGATCGTTTCCTTGACCGGCAGGAAGTGAGCAATCTTGGAGAATCGGTCGATGATGACAAAGATGGCATCGTTACCTTTCTGTGACTTAGGAAAACCGGTGACGAAGTCCATTTCTACTTTGTCCCACTTCCAATCAGGAGGAGGGAGTGGTTGCAACCAGCCAGCAGGTTTTTGATGTCCGGCCTTGACGCGACTGCAAACGTCACAGTGAGAAACATAGCGGGCGATGTCTTGCTTCATGTAAGGCCACCAGTACCGTTGACGAAGGTCTTTATACATCTTGGTACTGCCAGGGTGGATTGACAAGGGAGAATTATGGGCTTCTTCCATGATATCCGGACCACAGTTAATGATGGCCGAGCTCACAGGAACTACTAAGCGGCCCTTGAAGTACACAGTATCACCATCATTGGCATCAATGGTAAAAGAGGAGGGCTTTCCTTCTGCGATGTCTTGCTTGATCTTCACAATGTCAGCGTCAAGAGGCTGTCTACTCTTGATGAGGGCGTCGAGTTTTGACTCGAGAACCAGGTTGTTGACGTATCCTTGAGGAACAATCTCGAGGTTCAGCTTGCGAAGCTCTTCATACAAATGTGGTTGTTGTACCTGAACTTCAAGTTCAGAACAGTAAGCTTTGCGGCTCAAGGCATCGGCCATTACATTAGCCTTGCCAGGGGTATACGAAATATCCATATTGAAGTCGGCTATTGTCTCGAGCCATCGTTGTTGACGAAGATTCAGGTCTGGCTGAGTAAACAAGTACTTCAGACTTTGGTGATCGGTGTAGACCTCGCAACGATTACCGACGAGGTAATGTCGCCACAGCTTCAATGCATAAATTACTGCTGCCAATTCGAGATCATGTGTTGGATATTTGTCTTCGTGAGCACGCAACTGACGAGACCAATAAGCAATCACTTTGCGCTCTTGCATTAGGACACAACCTAATCCTTGACGAGACGCGTCGCAATATATCACGAAGTCTTTCTGAGTATCAGGGGGAGCGAGCACCGGGGGAGAAGTCAGCTTGTCCTTGAGCGCTTGGAAACTTTCTTGACATTTATTTGTCCACTCAAATTTGACGCCTTTGTGAAGCAGATTAGTCAGAGGCCTGGCAATCCTGGAGAAATTCTCGACGAAACGGCGGCAATAGCTAGCGAGCCCGAGGAAACTGCGGACTTGCTTGACGGTCTTGGGAGGAGTCCAGTCAAGAATAGTCTGGATACGTTCTGGGGTGACGGCAATGCCATCCTTGGAAATCACATGTCCAAGGTATGTTAGTTCGGGAAGCCAGAACTCACACTTAGAATACTTAGCGTAGAGTTTGTGTTCTCAAAGCTTCTCCAGTATAAGACGAAGATGTTCAACATGTTCTTCTTCATTCTTGGAATATATCAATATATCATCCAGATAAACCACGACGAACTTGTCGAGGTACTCCATGAAAATATAATTCATCAATCTGGAGAAGGTGGCTGGAGCATTGGTTAAGCCAAAGGACATGACGGTGTACTCGTATGAACCATAGCGAGTAATGAAGGTAGTCTTCGGAATGTCCTCATCACGGACTCGGATTTGGTGATAACCCAACCTCAAGTCGAGTTTAGAAAACACCTTGGATCCGGGAAGTTGATCATACAGATCGTTGATCGGGGGAAGTGGGTATTTGTTCTGGATGGTGGCTTGGTTAATGGGCCGATAATCTTGGACCAATCGGTTTGTCCCATCGCTCTTCTTGACAAAAAGCGAAGGTGCTCCCCAAGCTGAGGAACTGGGGCGAATGAATCCTTTCTGAAGTGCCTTGTCGATTTCCTCCTTAAGTTCAAGGAGTTCATGTGGCGGCATCTTGTAAGGACGCTTGGCAATAGGGGTGGTGCCGGGCTTCAAGTCGATGACAAATTCGACTTCTCTGATCGGGGGTATTCCCAGCAGTTCTTCTGGGAAGACGTCGGGAAAATCGCGAACGACTGGAACGTTCTCGATGCCTTCGAGGGGGGCGGCATTCAAAGCATTCATCATAAATATATGTGTTTCAGCATTACGGGTAACTCGGGTGGTGTGGTTAACAATCTCGCCGGAGGGGTGAAAAAGTTGGACAGACTTGGTGCCACAATAAAGTGCGGCATCGTGAAATTTCAACCAATCCATTCCCAGAATGAGGTCTATGGTGGAAGACTTCAGAACAATGGGGGAAGCAAGGAATTCAATCCCTTCAATTTCAACAATGGTTCCGGGCACTATCTTGGTGGTTTGACATTGGCCTATCGGAGTGCGGACAACCATCGGCGGGTTCATCTTTTCTAGCGTGAAGTTATGCGACAATGCAAATGCTTCCGACAAGAATGAATGCGATGCTCCTGTATCAAATAAAACAGTAGCAGGTACGGAATTAACGAGAAGGGTACCCATCACGGTAGCGGGTTGTTGCTGAGCTTCGTCAACATTGATGTTGTTAGCATGTCCACGAGCATAAGCAGCAGACCCAGTATTATAGTTGGGGGTCCTGTTGCTTCCACGACCATTTCCGCGGCCAGCGGGGTGAACTACCAGTTGCTTCTGTTTCTGGGGGCACTCCCTGAAAAAATGCCCAGGTTGGCGGCACGTGAAGCATAATCCATCCTGAGGACGAAGGGGTGTAGCATTGGGTGGTGCAGGCAGAGCTCTTGGCATCTGCGGTGGCGGAGGCAAACGGGGTGCAGCATAAGACGGCCTTGGAGAAGGGACAGGTGAATGGGTCACACTGGTAGGGAGCCAGATACGACACTTCTGCGTTGCGCCCGAAGATGAGCCAACGTCACGATAACGCTTCAGAGAGTTCTTGTGCTCCATCTGGGCAGTCTCGACGGTGATAGCCTTGTTCACCATGGTGGCGAAGTTGGCGAAATCATTAACGGCAAGAGCGAGCCTGAGGTCTGGATTGAGGCCACGACGGAACTTCTGCTACCTGCGAGCATCAGTGGTGATCTCCTCTTCCGCATAGCGAGAGAGGTTGAGGAACTCGCGCTGATAGGCTTCAACAGTCATGTTGCCCTGAGTGAGGTTGCGGAATTCTTCCGCCTTACGATCCATGATCCCCTGAGGAATGTAGCGGGCGCGGAAGGCAGACTGAAATTCATCCCAAGTGATGACTTCTCCAACTGGCAGTGAACGCTCGTGGGTGCTCCACCACTGTGCAGCGGCGCCTTTCAGATGATAAGACGCAAAGTTCACATAGTCGGCTGGATCGACATTAGCAGACTCCATCTCCTGAGTGATGTCGCGAAGCCAGTCATCAGCATCCAACGACTGAACAGTGTTGCAGAACATAGTGGGGTTGAGGCGGGTGAAGTCGTGCAGAGTCACGGTGGCATGCTGATGGTGGTGCCCATTCTGATTCGTCTTGGGGAACTGAGCCATGACATTCTGCATGAACTGACGGTTCATCTCGAATTGCTGCATCATCGCGGCCATGTAATCCGGCGGCGGAGGTGGGTCGTTGGCACCACGACCACGACCACCACGACCAGCCATCCTGCTAGAATTTAACAGGGGTATTTCAGCGATGAAAATTTAACGGGATACCGGAATCAAGCCTGAAGTAAAGCGACAACGAAGAGGAGGCGCAGATGTATATAGGAGTAGTCATATAAGACATACACATTTACACACGGAGTCAATCGAAAATCGGGCAGCGTAACGTCGTAGAAATTAGGAAAAAGGACTCACTAGGCGGCGCGCAGACCGCGGTAAGGATTACACGACGCGACATAGATTCCACTATGTCAATCACGCCGCAAGAAAACTGTTGGCCACAGGACTTAATGCCAGAGGACGTGCGGCCTGCCCAGAATGAGAATGGGATCCGCGGTCCGGGACCTGGGGTAGAACTCCTGCGACACGACTCAATCAATGGGGAAGCACCAAAACGCCGGGTGGAATCAAGAGAACGTGATCCTAATGTTAGAGTTTATAAAACTTACCAGCAAGGATAAGAGAGCAGAGTCCCAGAGCATAGGTAAGGAGAAAACGATCCTAATACCATAGATATCACAGGTACTGACATCGATGTGGGCCCGTAAGCCAAATATTAAGTTAGCAAAATAGTTTTTCAAAGTGTAGACTCAACTTCGACCAAGTAGTGGTGGGGTGGATTCCTATAGGCAGTCCGCTCTGATACCAACTTGTGACGCCCCCAAAATCAACCCATGTACAGTAACCAAACAGGAAGGGTACACGGCTGAGGTTAGGGTGTCACGGTGAGAATATCACAGCACAACACTAAACACAAAAGGATAAACAAATATGTTACAATACCAGGGATCACGAGGATCCGAATACATAAGTCATACAAGCCATAATATCTGAGTACAGACATAGTTAGTCAAGTTTTGCCTTAAGAAGGCTAGCACAAATCACATTAGAGATACAGAACGAAAAGGCGAGGCCTCCTTCCTGGGTTCCACCGAACTACTCCTGGTCAACGGGGAACTCGACGTCGTCGTAGTCGCCTCCGGGGTACTCCTGCTCCTGGGCTCCAACGTCGGCTGCAGCGGCCGATCAGGCAAAGCGAAAAAGGGGAAATAAAGCAAAGGTGAGTATCTAGCATACCCGCGAGTCTTACGTCCGCTACTAAGCATTATGCATTGTATCAACGGAAAGAAGAGGCTGTATATAGTGGACTGAAAGACAGAAATCCAGAGCAAGGGTAAGAAGCTAGGCCTATCGAAGACTAGCAACTTCCGACGATGTCTTGCAGCATGAGGTAAGAATCAGCCAACAGTTTATATAAAGCATAAAGTAACAATGCAGCAGAAGTTGCTGCATCATTGTATAATAGTAAGTTGTAATAATTAGCAATGCCTCCGAGTTCACCTCCTCGACATCCCCGCGAGTAAGAAAACCCGGAACCATACAGTTTAATAATAATAGTTTGTAGTGGTAAGATCCAGCTTCAGCATAAAGCGTCCTGTTACTGTGGACACGACTATCCGAATAGATTAATCTTCCCTGCAGGGGTGCACTTGTGTTACACTACATGCACGGATCTCCAGGGTGGCGAGAACATTGTTAGGGAACGCTCCACCGAGGCTATCCGTAGCCCATCTTTCAAACTCAACAGAGAGGCAATCCGCCGGTCTAAATCCTAAGTACGCCGAGCCTTGGACCCCAACCCGAACGTACTCCTGCACGGTGCGTGACTGGCCAGTGAAGTTAAAGCAAATCCAAATAAGACACCACCGCGCGAGAAAATAAGACCACACCACTTCCCGGCAATCAACCCGCAGTACTGCTGACGTCTGAAGAGTCCTCGGACGACACTACGAAGCAGAGGAGCCCATAACTCGTAATTCCCACGGGTAGGTAGTGCGTACATGGCATATAGCCAACTCAAGACATTCACTGAATCATTAGTCATTTTATTAACTTGCGTGACAACCGTTATCGTTGCCTCGACTTAATTGACCTGCGGACAACGACAGCAGCCAGGACCACCAGTACATCGGTGCCTGCCGTGTCGTCCCACCAAGTCACTGCGGTTACCAACAAGGTGAACGTCTCCTTACCTTGTCTCGCGTGTGCTCCTGGAGGAGCTCGACTTTCGTGGTTTGGTAACTCTCGCGGCCGACGATCAGGGGCCAAGCACACCGGTACACTGGTCGTACCCTCCCTGTCGTCCCTTCGCAATACCACTCGCGGGCACCGTTGGGTCGCCCGACTTCTTACCTGAAGGACAACCGTTACTCGGGTACCTAGAGCGGCTATACAGAGTCAGCAACGAGTAGAGTACAAGGATTTCTCCTTGATAGCTCACACTTGGTGGTGGCTCGGCAGAGCCGAGCTAGGGGGCCTGAGGCGGTGTCGGCATTGTACCGTACCTGTGCAGTTACAATATTTGTTTCCGCGTTCACTCCCCTGAGTGATTACGACCCTTTATCTAATCCTAGCTAACAATGCGCAGGGCTCACTGCTGAATAATGCGTAATAATAATAGGCAGCATAGGATAAAGGAGGTACATCAAGGGGCGACAAAAACAGGCTATGCAATTGAATAGGATTGTAACGTAGCAGCAGTAGTAACAATGCCTACTGCAAGAAATGTAGGGAAAGATAGGCGATATCTGGGGAAGAGAATGGATCTTCTTGCCTGGAAGCTCGGCGGTTAGGGTAGGGTCGTCGACGAAGTAGTCGTACTCAGCAGCGGTGTAGTCGACGGCAGCAGCGGGGTCTACCGGAGATTAAGGGGGGGAAGGAACAGTAAATATACAGCAAGCATATACAAACATATGCTTGACATGACAGATGAAATGTTAACGGTGTTCTAACGCAGTGCAATGTACGTTGCTCGGAGAAGGAATTCATCCGGGGATGAACGGCCAGCTCCGGGTGATTATCGGACAAGGTGTCCGGAGGGGGGAGATATCATGCCGGAGGTGTCGTCGACATCCGACACATGTGTGGGTGGTGTACCCGGGTTAGTTGATCTATTCCGAACAACTTTCGTGTTCAGAATAAATTCATCCGACAGGTTTTTATCGGTACCGGAGAATTATCGACAGACGGCCCGGAGGGGGAATGTCGATGTTCGGTAAGTTAGAGGGGGGGGGGTAGACATATGGATAGCGTATTCGTATTCGTTATATTTTTCTGATCAATTTTCATGTATAAAGTTTTTGAATATGAGTTACGGTTTAAAAGATATTGAATTTCCAAGTCTAAATCATTTTAAACAATTTTCTGAATTTTTTATTATTAAATTCCAACATTATCCAAAACATTATCCACCACAGTGCCTGACATGTGGGACCCACATGTCAGCCTCTATTTATTTATAAAACATTTTAATAAAAATAAAACATGCACTAGGCCCACATGTCAGCCTCTGGATTTTCTATAATTCTTTTTAACAAATAAAATCTGACAGATGGGGCCCAGTGGTCAGTGACTATTGAACCTAACAGTTATTTAACAGAGGGGTTAAGTGGCATGGGCCCACCTGTCATATGCCCAGGGGGGTGGGTTTATTAACTTAACTATCTAACTAATTAACCGGAGGGGGGTTAATACTGACAGTGAATTAACCAGGCCCTGGGCCCACCTGCCAGTGACACCGGCGAGCTCACCGGCGACAGAGGTCCGGCGAACTCGAGCTAGCGCTCAATTCCGGCGGCCAAACTCAGCGCGGATTGTTGCTATGGGTTCAGGGAGCCGTGCCGCTTCGATCCATGGTGGGGGAGGGGGTCATGGTGGACGCAGTCGAGCACGGGGTCAACAATGGCGGGTGGCCGAGCTCGGGCGTCGATGGTGAACTCTGCTACGCTAGGCAATCGATCCAACTAAAGCGTCAAACGGAACGTGTGGACCAGCAGCAACATGGGGGAGTCAAAACCGTGAGCTGGGGCGGCGTATGTGCACTGCTATGACGACGAACGGCGGCGGCCGGAGTAAGTGAAAGGGGGGTTTTGTGCTGGAGCTTATCGGGAGGCTACGGGGAGTTGGGGACGGCGAGTATGCTCACCGTGATCACAACAGTGCAACCGGCTGGCTTGGAGGCGGCGTGTAGGCGGTGGAATTCCGAGTGGATCCCGACGGCTAGAGGTAGACGACGTCGGCGATTGTGGAGGCTTCGAGGCGTCCCGGCTCGATTCCTCGCTAGGATCGATGAAGACGACGGCGTGGAACACGCTGTACAAGGCGGCGCGGGCTGGGGTGGTCTCCGGCCACGGGAGTTCACGACGGCGGTGACGACCGCGCGGTCAGGATCTTTCCCCGGTGATAGCGAGCTGCAGGGGGAGGGGAAAAGGTGGCGGGCGTGTCCAGGGGGTGGCTGGGGGCGACCTTATCGCGTCTGCGTCGGGAGGGAGCAGATGGAGGCGGGGCCAGCTTGCCAGCGTCGCGGTGAGCTCGGAGCCGTACGGGAGCAGGTGGGGGAGTGGTTGTGGAAGAAGACAAGCCGGGGTGGGCCGAGATGGGCCATCGCCCTGGGCGAGGTATAGCACTTTTGTAATATTTTTGGGATTTCTTTTTCTCTGTTCTTTTCTGTTAGTAATTAATTTAGTGCGTTTTGCATTTTGTAAAATGTGCAACCTGGCTCATAATTAGTATTGTATATTCCTAGGGGGCTACAAAAAGTATAGGGTTTTTCCAAACTCATTTAATAACTGTTTTGAATATTCAAAAGGCAAACAGTGTTGTTTTGGCTTGTGTTTGAATTGTTTGAATTTTTCAGAGGCATAATAAAATACCATAACCACATGGGCATGACCCAATGATTATTAGTCATTTAATAAAAGTGGTTGTATAATTTTTGGACAAGTTTTATTTGCAACATTATTTTTAATATCAACAAAAGGCATTTTGGATTTGATTTGATTCAACTTTGATCATGGCAGGATTTAGCAACAGTAATTGTCATTAGCAAAAGGATTACTGTTACAGACAACTGAGGGTGTTACATGATAAAGTCTCTAAGCATGCTTTCTAATTCAGAAGAGGGTTTCTTGTTGCTAGGGTAGGTGTTGTTGTTCCCATAGTTGGATGGAAACGGTCTAGGATTACTAGCAAAATTTCCCCTATAAGCATTGTTGTTGAAATTGTTTCTAGCAATAAAGTTCACATCTACTTGTTCTTGAGCAACCAAAGAAATCAAAGGGACATCATGAGGATCAATAGAGGGTTTCTTGGTAAGTAGAGACATAATTAAGTCAACTTTTTCATTGAGAGAGGTAATTTCCTCGACAGAATTTACCTTCCTACCTGTTGGAGCGCATTCGGTGTGCCATTGGGAATAATTGGTCATCATCTCATCGAGAAGCTTTGTGGCAGCACCAAGTGTAGTTGACATAAAGGTTCCTCCCGCGGCCGAATCTAACAGGTTCCGCGAGGTAAAGTTCAAGCCTGCATAAAAAGTCTGGATAACCATCTAAGTAGTCAAACCATGTGTAGGGCATTTCTTAACAAGAGATTTCATTCGTTCCCAAGCTTGGGCAACGTGTTCATTATCCAATTGCTTAAAATTCATAATATTACTGCTCAATTGGATAATCTTAGCAGGAGGGTAGTACTTCCCTATAAAAGCATCTTTGCACTTATCCCAAGAATCTATGCTATTTCTAGGCAAAGATTGAAACCAGATTTTAGCATCTCCCCTTAAAGAGAAAGGAAAGAGCTTGAGCTTAACAACATCACCTTCTACTTCTTTATACTTTTGCATATCACATAATTCAACAAAATTATTCAAGTGTAAAGCAGCATCATCTCCAGCACCAGAGAATTGATCTCTCATAACAAGGTTTAGCAAAGCAGGTTTAATTTCATAAGAGGTAGCTGAAGTGGCAGGTGTGGCAATGGGAGTGCAGATAAAGTCTTGGTTGTTGTGACTAGTGAAGTCACACAACTTGGTGTTTTCAGTGGAATCCATAGTAGCAGCAAGTGTGGCATATTTTTTTTGTAGTTTTTGATAAAAGACACAAAGATAAAAAATGAAAGATAAACTAACAAGACTAAAAAACAATGGTAAAGGGTAGTGTGCAACTCCCCTATCTTAGCACTTGGAGTCCCCGGCAACGGCGCCAGAAAACTGGCTTGATGGCTTCTCGCCCTTCGTTGGTTACCCCAAGTGAAAGTTTTGAGATGTAGTGCAACATCAGTTTTCCCTCGGTGAAGATACCAAGGTTTGTCTCTAGCAGGACTCCAGAGATGATAAGTAGGTGTCAGCGGTGAAACTGACGCGGACCTGCACACAGACACAGATAACTTTTTTCCCAACGAAGTTCGGAGAGGTTGTCAATCTCTCCGGTCTTGTTGTTTACAAAGGATAAACGCACGGGATAATGATAGCAAATAAAAGTAGTAAAGTAAATGTGGCGTGGAAACAGTGATAAGGATATGGGCTGGGATACGTGATGTTCGCTAGTGATGTCTCTCTCCCAAAAGACGATAAAATTTCTATGCGAGGTAAACAAATTACTGAAAGGCAATTGACAGGATTATGAACGCACCGCAATGCTAACTATGCTACAAAAGAAAGGAAGAGGTTCAAAATCTTGGGCAGTACGCCAAAGTAAGTAGACCGAAATCCATCTGCATCTACTACTAATCATCCACCTTGAGATATCTATCCAGAACATCTCGCTGGTATTAAGTTGCGAGCCCCACCCAAAGTGTAAACCCAAAGCAACAGACAACTGCATTAAAAAGAACTCTGCGTAAAGTAAACAATCCTTGTAACCGCGGTCACAAGCATCGTTGTTTTCCCCCTTGTGGCAACAACACATCCCCTAGACTCATGTTTCTGTCACTCAAGCATGTCATCGGGGGGGCATGAACCCACAATCTAGCACAACGTTCCCTCTTGGAGTCACTACCTACTACATGGCCAAAGCAATAAACAGCAACGGAGAACATGCAAGAATTACTTAGGAACAAAAATATAAGAGATAAAAACCAAATATATTACTCTATCACAATCTGAACATAATCTCATAATCCATCAGATCCTATCAAACTCAACATAGCAATAGCAGAAATATTACAAAGGTGCCTCGATCATGTAGGGCAGCTCACGAGGTCTAAACAATGAAGATCAAAGAGGGGAGGAGAACATCACATAGCTACTGATCACAGACCCATGGTCCAAGGAAAACTACTCACGAGACATCCAGGGAGCATCCATGGTGGAGAGGAGACTCCCAGAGGTCAATCCTCCCTCCGACAGGGTGCCGGGAAGAGGTCTTCTGGTGCTCCCGATCTTCGGAAGCGCGGCGGCGGCGGAACAGAGGCGAGTTCGCGGAATAGGGTCCTGCTTCTGGAGTTTTCCCGTGAAGGGGGATAAATATGCGAAGGGGGCAGCCAGAGGTGGACCAGGGGCCCCAGGCGCCCCCCTGGCGCGGCCAGGGGTGGGGCCGCGCCGGGTGGCCGCCTGGGCCCCCCTGGCTCCCATCTGGCCCCTCCCGGGCTCTTCTCGAAGCTTCCTGTACGCTGATTTTTCCTGTATTTTTCCCGGAATTTTTCTGGCACTTTTTATATGGGGGAAAACTGAAATAGAAAAACAACAGAAAACGGGAACTGGCAGTGGGGTGCACTGAGTTAATAGGTTAGTCAAAATATGATCAAAAGTGTATGAAAGTGTATCTAGATCATAGCAATATCACACAAAACATGCATGGAGCAAGAAGAAATTATAGATACGTTTTGGACGTATCAACAGCCAAGAACAAAGGCCCAATTTCAGGTACACCAGTTGTATCTGTCAAAATAGGAGATCATAATTACTATGGGCTATGTGATTTGGGATCCAGCGTCAGCGCTATTCCCTTCATAGTTTATCAAGAGATCATGCACGAGATTCAGCCGTGTGAGATCGAGGACATTGATGTCACTATTCATCTTGCAAATAGACAAACAATCTCTCCAGTTGGGATTGTGAGAGATGTTGAAGTACTCTGCGGGAAGGTAAAATATCCTACTGACTTTCTTGTACTTGGTTCAGTGCAAGATAGTTTTTGCTCTATTATCTTTGGTAGGCCCTTCCTCGGCACTCGTGGAGCTATAATAGATTGCAAGAAAGGTAAAGTTTCTGTTGAATTTAACGGTGAGCCGTATGAATTTAATTTTTCTAAGTTTTCTAAGCAGCCTCGTGGTACTGACTTGTCAAATAATGACAAAATTATTGAAGAAATTGCTTCTATTGCTATTCCTCCTAATGATTGTTTGCAGCAGTTTATGGAAGACCATGAGAATGATATACATATGCAGGAGAGAGATGAACTAGAAGACATATTTTTAGGACAAACTCCTATCCTGAAGCACAACCTCCCGGTTTGTGTAATGCACCTGCTACTTTCCAGAGGTGTATGCCTGCAATATTTCATGGTTTCTGTGAGGAGATTGTAGAAGTTTTCATGGAAGACTTTTCCGTCTATGGAAACTCCTTTGACCACTGTCTCCATAATCTTAATAAAGTTTTGCAGAGATGTGAAGAAACAAATTTGGTGCTCAATTGGGAGAAGTGCCATTTCATGGTTAACGAAGGGATAGTTCTTGGACACAAGATTTCTGAAAGGGGAATTGAAGTGGACAAGGCAAAGATTGAAGCTATTGAAAGAATGCCCTATCCAAGGGACATCAAAGGTATTCGTAGTTTTTTGGTCATGCTGGTTTCTATAGAAGATTTATCAAGGACTTTTCTAAGATCTCGAGACCCCTTACCAATCTTCTCCAGAAGGATTCTCCTTTTGTATTTAGTGAAGATTGTAAGGAAGCTTTTGAAGTTCTTAAGAAAGCCTTGATAACCTCTCCTATAGTACAACCACCTGACTGGAATCTGCCCTTTGAAATTATGTGTGATGCTAGTGATTTTGCTGTTGGGGCTGTTTTAGGACAAAGGGTTGACAAGAAATTGAATGTCATCCACTATGCCAGCAAGACACTTGATAGTGCTCAAAAGAATTATGCTACTATCGAGAAGGAATTCTTGGCA
This sequence comes from Bromus sterilis, assembly GCA_950022295.1. Classification (NCBI taxonomy): domain Eukaryota; kingdom Viridiplantae; phylum Streptophyta; class Magnoliopsida; order Poales; family Poaceae; genus Bromus; species Bromus sterilis. The sequence goes on from OX465596.1 coordinate 45,322,915, forward strand.
GTGGTGTTGGCTTGTGATAAGCTTAGGCAGTATATTGTTGATTCTAAAATTATTATTCATACTGACCATGTTGCCATTAAGTATCTTATGTAGAAAAAGGATGCCAAACCAAGACTTATTAGATGGGTACTCCTTCTTCAAGAATTTGATTTGCAGATTGTCGATAGAAAAGGAGAAGACAATCCGGTGGCGGATAATCTTTCAAGGATGGAAGATATTCCGCACGATCCTATTCCAGTCAACGACAGTTTTCCAGATGAACAACTTGCTGTTGTAAAAGTACAATCTCATTCCGACCCTTGGTTTGCAGATTATGCTAATTTTATCGTTGCAAAGTATTTGCATCCAGGTTTTACATTTCAGCAGAGGAAGAAATTCTTCACGGATTTGAGGCATTACTTTTGGGATGATCCACATCTTTTCAAGGAAGGTGGAGATGGGATCGTGAGAAGATGTATACCGGAACACGAGCAGAAGGACATTCTTCGACAATGTCATGATAGTCCCTATGGAGGACATCATGCCGGTGAAAGGACCGCACATAAAGTATTACAATCAGGTTTTTATTGGCCTACTCTTTTTAAGGACGCCCGAAGGTACGTTCTATCTTGTGATAAGTGTCAGAGAGTTGGTAAAATTAGTAGGAGGAATAAGATGCCTATGAATTACTCACTAGTGATCGAAACTTTCGATTGCTGGGGTTTTGATTTTATGGGTCCTTTTCCTTCCTCACACAAGTACACACACATCTTAGTTGCTGTTGATTATGTAACCAAGTGGGTTGGAGCAATCCCCACTGAGAGTGCTGATCACAAGACATCTTTGAAAATGCTCAAGGATGTAATTTTTCCTAGGTTTGGAGTACCAAGGTACCTCATGACAGATGGAGGGTCACACTTCACGCATGGAGCTTTTAGGAAAGCTCTAGCCAAGTACGATGTCAATCATAGGACTGCATCATCGTACCACCCTCAAACTAGTGGGCAAGTTGAGCTCACCAATAGGGAGATCAAGTTCATCTTACAGAAGACAGTCAATAGAAATAGAAAGGATTGGTCAAATAAGTTAGGAGATGCTTTGTGGGCGTATAGAACTGCTTACAAAAACCCCATGGGCATGTCTCCGTATAAAATGGTCTATGGCAAGTCTTGCCATTTACCATTAGAGTTAGAGAACAAAGCTTTCTGGGCTGTCAGAGACCTAAATGCTGACCCAAAGTTAGCTGGTGAAAAGCGTCTCATGAACTTGACTTCTCTAGATGAGTGGAGGAGTGAAGCTTACGAGAGCGCTAAAATGTTCAAGGAAAAGGTAAAGAAGTGGCACGATAAAAGAATTCTGAAACGTGAATTTAATGTTGGTGATAAAGTTTTGTTGTTTAGATCTCATTTCAGGTTTTCTCCAGGTAAACTACTTTCCAGATGGGAAGGACCTTTTCATATCGAAGAATTATATCGGTCTGGTGCAATCAAGATTAATAATTTCGAAGGCACCAAACCTCAAGTTGTGAATAGACAAAGACTCAAACATTACATGGCAGGTGATCCAATCAATGTGGATGCAAACATGATATATACAAAGACTCATGAAGAACATGTTGCAACCCAGTTTCAGACTCCGGCAGGAGAAGAATAAGAAAAGGTATGTATTACGGTAAGGAAACATCGCGAACATCAGTAAAAGATTACTTTTCAAAGTTTTTGCAAAATTAGGAAAGTTCCAAGCCCGAGTGGAGCCAGAGAGGAACATGGCCACACCAGGCACCCTCCTGGGTGCCCTGGACTCCAACTCCAACTCCACCTAGGCTTGAAACCTTCCTTCTGTTGCAGAAATTTTTGCTATATATTTGCCCGGATAGTCCCAGCACCGTATCTCTCGATTTCGCGTGTTTTATTTCTCGGCCTATTTCTGCCAAGGTGAAAAGTTGTTGCTAGAGATGTCTTCTTGTGGCTCGAGCGAAGAGGACTTCTTGGGATGGCGTCTACGTCAAGTTCAGAAGGATCTTAATCAAGGGAAGCACGTTGATTGGGTTACCGAAGAAGAAATTGCCACAAGACAAGCGGAGATGGAGCGCTCCGTGAGAGAGGAAGTCAAGACTATCACTTCCCAACAACAAGGAGGTCCAAGCAATCCCATCCTGGTGGGATCTGTCCAACCTCAATATGATCTTTCTCTTAACCTTTCAGGGTCCTCCACTTCACTTGAAGATCAACGCGTGCTTTCCACCATCTCCGAGGCCTACCGCATCACCAACCAACTCTGTGAAGATTTCCGTGTACTAAAAGTACAGGTGGAAGTCTTGGAGTTAGAGAACCAAACCCTTCGTGGTGTCATCAGGATCTGAAGAAACAACCAGAACAAGAATGAGGAGTAAATCTCCTCGGGTAATGGCATCCCCTTAGCTTGTTCCAAGCTTGGGGGAGTGCCGGGTATCTTTATCTTTATCTTTGTCTTTAGGAGTCAAGTAGAGTCGTATCATGTCTAGGGAAGTTACTTTATGAAATAGGTGTTGCTTTGAGGTCTATCACTCCTTTTGTGGAGAGCTTTGTATCCGTGAGTGTGGTGTCGTCTATGAAGGAATATTAATGAGCAGTCTATTGGTTTCTTTGCTGCACTCGGTATTCTCTTCACGCAATCGACGTTATGAGCTGATTCCTATGGGGAGTATTGACCTTATCTCAGGTATGGCTTCGAAAACTTTATTTAAATCTTGGCAAGTATAGCTTTGGTCATAACAACAAGCATGTTTTTCTCAAAGTAGCGACATAGCCAAAACCTTTGTGTTATTACGCTTGAAGTGTTATGTTGACAAGGAAGACAACTTGATGTTTCATGCTAGTTTTAATTTTTATTCTTTGTATTGCTTGCATCTAAGTTGTCATCAATTGTCTAGTCTCTAAAAGCCTTGCTAGCCAAAACTCTGTACTACGCGGAATTCTTCTTGTACTTCCATACCCTGAAACCAACATCTTTCACTTGAGTCCACCATACCTTCCTATTTGTGGTATTCCACTACCTCTCCTAAAGTATATAATTTGTGTGCTATCTCTAGATGTTCAAAATCTTCTGTTTTGTGCCACTGATTTAGCTCATGAGGAAGTGGTAGGTAACCCATGATCTTCTTAATGTGGACAAGTTTTATCTTGGGATTGCATGTCTAATCTGCAAACCCCTAATACGAGAAGGGACTGGCATGAGTGCCCAGCTCGTAAAAGATAAATACTAACACACAAGTTCCTTCGCTCCTTGAACAAAGGAATCTAAGGGGATGTGATCGTCCCCACATGGGATCCGTTCCTCGAAACTTGTCGAAATCATGAAGTGAGTGAGTTATCTATCAGCAGTCGTTGACGGATCATGCACCTCCCAAAGTCTGTTTTTATTCTGTTTGATCTAGAGATGGCACATGAGTTTTCCATGCTTATCCTTTTGCACGGGGTTTATCCGTTATTTTGTGTTGAGTCAGTCTTTCCTACTTCCTTCCTTCTTGAGAGAGAACAGACACTTGATGTTAATAAAGATTCTTGCATACAAAGCTGCATTGGAAGTTAGCATGTTACATCTTTGTTGACATTATCTTTTGATAAGTGAGTTGTTTGCAAGAGCTTATGCTTAGTAAACATCTTCCTTTGTGTTAACATGTGCACTTCTTGACTAATAACATCTTCTTTCCAAAGCTTCAACTGGTTCAATTATAGGTGAAAGAGCAAAAGTAAAAGTTATTAGTTGTTCCTTGACCAAGGCTATGTTTGCCATGATTTGATGAGTTTTCCAGGTCCTACTTTTTTATAATTGTTACTACTTTCTCATAAGGACCTTATGAGTTGAGGTTGCTGTTGAGGATGCTTCAGTTTGGTGCGAAATCTTGATGCTTCTTGTCCATATTCTTTTATCGACACTTCACTCTCTAAACTTGTGGACAGGTTTACCGAGCTCAGTAATCGCTTGGGGACAAGCGAGGTCTAAGCTTGGGGGAGTTGATACGTCCAAAAAGAATCACTATTTTATATTGTAATTTCATCTTATTAATTGATATATTCCACTTTAAAGTATTGTTCTTATGTTGTTTTGGCTTGTTTTACACAGTTTACAACTTTCCGGTGCCGAAGCAGCAGAACCAGGATTAAGCGGTGAAAAGTGGACACCAAGTTGCTGAATCAGATCAAGTCCAAACGCGATGAAAATTTACGGGGAGTATTTTTACGAAGATTGACTGGGGATCACCGAGGATGGAGGTGAGGGGACCCACCAGGTAGCCAGAAGGGTGCCTGGCGCGGCCCCCCTCCTGGCCGCGCCAGGCACCCTCTTGGATGCCTGGTGGCCCCCCTCGGTGCCCCCTCTCTCCTATAAGACCCCCTAGGGTGAAAACCCTAAAGAGAGGGGAGTTTCCTTGTTTCGCCGTCGTCACGGGGCGGAAACCTACATAGAAGAAAAGCCATTTCCGGCGGGCAGATTCCGCCGGGGAGATCACCTCTCGGAAGGGGAGATCGTCGCCATCATCATCATCATCGTCATGGGAATCATCGAGATCATCATCAACATCATCCCCAACATCAGCACCATCTCCATCTCCATCCTATCTCATCTCACAATTGCAACTTGTGTTGTAATCCGTACTATCTATACCCTCTACTCTGTTGGTGTTGATTACTACTTTGTGGTGAATGCTATTGAGTTTTGTTGGAGAATTATCATTGTGTCCAGATTGTTTACCACCCATCTATCACCTCTGATCATGATCTCTTTTATGTCTTGTGAGTAGTTACTTTAGTTCTTGAGAACATGGGAGAAGTCTAGTTGTTAGTAGTCATATGATGTTGAAGTACTATGTGCTGTTTGATACTTAAGTTGTGTTGTTATTTCTCTAGTGGTGTTATGTGAGTCGAACACCTAACACTTCACCTTTAATGGGCCTAGAGGAATACATTGTGCACAAAGGATGCTTATGGTGGGTTGCCGAAGTGACAGAAACCTGAACCCCAGTTCGCACACTTTTGCACAAGGGAGTTATGGATCTTTGATCGTAATGATGTGGTTAGGCTTATGCCTTAATTACTACCTTGTATTTGCGGATGCTTGCAAGGTATGTAATCATAAGATTACACTTATCTTAGTCTAGAAGGTGTACTAGCATTGATCCACCCAACAACACTTATCAACACAATACATATTACTTGGCGGAGTATGGTGAAAGTAACTTGGCTATCTCTCCCGTGTGTTCTCGAGAACGCTTTAGCTTTTATAAGTTTAGTTCCTAGGACTATCCTTGTGAAAGGATTGGGCCACTTGCTACTCCTCAGTTACCCTGTTTACTTTGCTTGTATTTTACTTTTCTGTTGCTTAAACCAAAAACCCCTAAATATTTGCCTTTGAGTGTGTGCAGCCTTTCCTTATCCAGATTCACTTATCAATACCTTCTGCTCCTCGCTCGGATCGACATCCTTATTTATCGAAAAGCTACAATTGATCCCCTAGACTTTGGGTTATCAAGAATCGTTTATTGGCGCGGTTAACAGGGGAGGCAATCCCACTAAACCTATTAACTTCACCGCCATCAATGGTTGCCATTGGAAGTCCTAGGTAGGTGAAAGGCATTTGGCCAATGCTGCAACCAAAAATATCAGCTAGAGAAGTTGCCTCCTCATCAGATACATTGAGGGGGTATCATGGATGACTTTTTAAAATTCACCTTAAGCATAGTGAAAGGATGAAAGCTAATTATCATTTCTTTTAGGGCTAGAAGTTTCCTTTCATCAGCAGGTATTACCATAATTGTGTCATCAGCATACTGTATGATTATGTGGGTAGTAAGGGTCCTGAGAAGGGAAGCGTGAGGACATTGTCTTGCAACATTATGTTTTTGAAGCACGCATCGTGCCTTTTGCGCAAGACGATAGTACGTTTTTTTAGAAGCACGACTTGTGCCTTTTTTTAAGAAGCACGATCGTGCCTCTTTTTAGAGGCACGTTACGTGACTCCTACGGAAGCAAACTCATGCCTTCAGCGGAGGCATGGTAGTGCCTTTTTTTGAATAAAATGTTTTTTTACACCAAAATGTAAACAAAAAGCGTGCAAAATCTGGAAAAGCCGAAAAAACAAAAAACCTATTTTAAACACCGAAAATACATACGCAAAAATTTAAAAAGGAAATCCCGAGGAAACGTTGTGAATGCGACACCTGACGCGCTGTGAGCCCAGAAAAGTGCTCGCTGGGTCGGGCCACGAACGAGTATTCGCTAATTAGTTGCTCTCCAGAGGACAATTAGTTAGGAGTACTCTTTTGCATCTCACCTAACAAATATTCTAAGTACGCGTCACGTCATCCTCATGCTTCCCTCACATTTCTATTTTTTATTTTTATGTATGCATTTTCGGTGTTAAAAATTGGCTTTTGAAAGTTATTTTTTGGGTTTTTTTGGCTTTCGTGCGGTTTTTTTCTTACATTCTGGTGGAAACAAAAAAACAGCTACGATCGTGCATCTCACGGGGGTACATATCTGCTATCGCGAGAAGTACACCGCGTGCCTCTAAAAAGGGAACCATGAGTTACTTCCACGAGAGGCATACCATGTGCCACTAAAAAAAGTGGCACGACCTATGCCTTCCATGGATGCACGAATATACTTCTGCTAGAGGTACATCGTGTGCCTCTAAAAATAGTGGTACGACCCGTGCCTCTGAAAAAGGCACGAGCGTGTCCCTCGTGGATGCACAAATTTACTTCCACCAGAGGCACACTGCGTGCCTCTAAAAAAAGAGGTACGACCCGTGCCTCTAAAAGAGGCATGACCCTGCCCTTCGTGGATGCACGAATTTACTTACGCAAGAGGCACATCGCGTGCTTCGGGGACATCCGATAAAAAAGGGAACACCATAGCTCGAAAAGTGATATGCGTACAAAGCGTCACTTGCCAAGCGTGGATGGGTTTGGCGGGTTCGTTGAATGAGTAGTCACTAATTAGTGATTTCGCTAGTTACAAACAACACTCTTAAGTTTTTTTAGTATCTTTAAAAAATTTGTTTTTGTGAGAAATCACTAATTAAGGTGTACCTTTAGAGAAGCTATTTTCATTATTTCGACCAGGGGTGGGCCGTGCCCCCTGGCCGCCTGGTTGGAGGGGCCACCCCTGGTGCCCCTCTTTCGCCTATTTATTCCTCGATGACCAAAAACCCTCGGGGCAGAATTATTTTTCCCGAAGCCATCGACATTCAGCCTCCACCACGGTTCTTAGATCGGGAGTCCCTGCAGTACTGTCCCGACACCTTGTTGGAGGAGGGAATCATCCCCAAAGGCCTCTTCATCAACCATTTTTGCCTCCCAGTTGATCCGTGAGTAGTTACACCTTGGACCTAGGGTTCATGACAGTAGCTAGATGATGTTTTCTTCCCAATTTTTTGCTTCACTAATTAGTTCTTGGTCTTCATCTTCGATGGTCAAGGTACATATGCTATAGTTGCTATGTTGTTATGCTGAGTTTGTTAGGATCCAATGGATTATGAGATTATATTCATATTGGTGGAAGTAATATGTTTGATCTTTTTTTATATTGTGTTCTTGATTGTTCTTGCGTTCTCTCGGTTATATTTTGTTACTTTGTTGATGTAGTATTTTATAACTCAAAAATAGAGCTTTGTGCTAGATAGTTGGTTCATGCCTCCTCGTGTCAGCGCTCGAGTGACAGAAACATGCAAGTACCAAGGATGTGTCTTTGCTACTAAGGGTAAACAGTGATTTTTGTGACTATTTTCCTAACAAGTGTTGCTTACATTATGTATCGAGTTTATATCATTTACATGTTGCTTTGGGTTTTCAGTTTATATTTTTTGCTCATAACTTAATACCAGCGAGATGTTCCGGATTAGACTTCTCAAGGTAGGTATTTAGAAGTAGATTCTTTGGATTGAGGTCTAGTTGCTTTGGCGTAATGCCTACATGATTAAACCTTGCATTCTCTGTAGCATAATTAGCATTATAGTGTTTATAATTCTGTTAATTGTCCAACAATAATTTGTTCATCCAACATATGTTTTGTCGTCTTTTGGGAGAGAGACATCACTAGTGAATTTCATGACACCCCAGTCCATATCCTCATCATAAGTTTACGCTGCATCAATTTATTTCCTTTGTTTACTTTACTTTGTTTTACTTTTATTGTTCAAACTACCATATATGTGTAACCTTTCGTAAATAGCAAAACAGGTGGATTGGCAACCCCTCTGCCTCGTTGGGTGCAAAAGTATTTGTGTACTTGTGTGTAGGTCTAGGCCAACCACTTTCTGGTGCCATTGTTGGTAGCCACTTACTTGGGCAGTTTGGAGTCCTTCTAGATTTGATAACCTTGGTATTTTTCCCGAGGGAAATTTGCTGCTATCTACATCACAAAGGGGGTTTCCAACCAGAGTGTGTGATCCAAACCATTAGGGGCGATGATGAAGTCTCACCGTGGATGGGGTGTGGAAGTGGCAGTTAAGAGGAGATGGGGCATCAGTGTGTGTGTTTGAGAGAGAGAGAGAGAGAAGTGGGGATATGATGGGGCCGTGTTGATGCGGATAACCCTCCGATTTTCGTTAGGCTTTGTTGTCCGCTTGCTGACGAGAAAGCTGAGAGCAGTTATCCTCCTTTGGGTCATGCACACGTGTTGCTAACGTCACCGTCAAGAAGACTTTACCATTAGCTTTAGTGCTCTTTGACGTTTGCCTTTTCTTAGGCTGACGACAAAGAACCTCTTTGCAAATAAGAAGATGAATACTGATGCACTTGAAACAAAAATACAATAAAATTGTAAACTTATGACAAAATTAGAAACAAAATCGATGGAAATTGTGTTGATCTAATTTTAAATGTGAATATAGTGTCGTAGCAACATCACTATTGAAAAAGACAGAACTTTGAAGAACATAACAGTAAAATAACAACAATGAACCCAAACTATAGCAACTCACCAGTATTCTATATAAAGATGCATGGGTTAACAACTAGTTACTATAATAAACTAGATGATGCCCCGCACATTGTTGCAGGAAACTTTTGCAATATAATTCAGTAAAATGTTTGGTTAAATGAAACATGAATATTTGAAACAATAAGTGTTGAACTAATATATGAATCTAATATAAAGATCATAATAGAATAAAAATCCCCATACATGCACTTTGCATGTTAGTGTGAGTTTTTATTATGCATTGTGGTATATATTTATGTGGGCCTTTTCTTATGTGTGTTGAATGATGAGGTGACATACTTGCATGTGGAGAGAAAATATGCTAGAAGGGCTAGCTATTTAGATATAGAGGCTCAGTGAACTTTTTGGTTAAATGAAACGTGAATACCTGAAACAATAAGTTTTGAACTAATATATGAATTTACTAGAAAAATTTCCTTGCATCCAATTTGCATGTTAGAGTGGGTTTTTATTATGCATTGTGGCATATTGAGGTAAGACTTTTTTTTCATTCATATTGAACTATGATGTGACATGCTTGCATGTTGAGAGAAATATGCTAGTGACTAACATATTTAGATATAGTAGATAGAAGACGACTCAAGGGCTATAAAGCATCACGGAAACCAAAATATCCCTTGGTGAAGAGGCTAGAGAAAATATAATGACGAAACAATATTTGTCAAATATTTTTACTGAATAGACAATAATCATCATACATGCATGCATGTACATAGACACCAAAATATATTAATGTTGTACAATGACACATAGGACAACACACCAGAAGATATTTCCATTTCTAATCCTTATTTCTTGAACATACTTCTCTCCTTTGGTCTTGAACCAACGCTCACTCCGCTCCGGCTAACCATCAGCTTGGACAGATCCCCACGCCAGGCACCGATGATCCTCGTCCCATCTCCTCTCATCCTAGACCCAAGCAGCTCGACTCTGCTGCTCTGCAGATGTGCTGAGTGTTGTGGAGGTACGATGGGGAATATACAAGCAGCAGGAAAAGACCTTGCAGCGAGGGGATTTTCTACGTGTGGTTGAAGAGAGAACTGGGCAGGTTGAGTGGATAAGAAGCCTTCCAGACGAGTGGATAATAACCTTTTCATATGTGTCTTGTCATGTACTTATTCACAAAAGAATCACTTTGTAAACATTATCGTCATTTTCATTGCCATATCCACGCGACTATTAGCTAAGAGAACACAATTATTCAAGCCATATTAGTTTTGGCAAACCATGCCCAAAATCATGAATCAATTATTTGACGAACTGCAACAGATTTAGGTTTGCAGCAATTCAGTGTCAGATAGGCCTGTCGTCTCGGTTTCAGTTCAAAACTCTAATCGGTTTTTTTGCACGAATCAAAACTCTAATCATTGGCATGTTGGATTCATTACAATGCCTACTCCGGATTGGTGGATCCGGAAGAGTTATATTGTAGAGCCGCTTTTCTGCGAGGCTGTAGAGGAAGCTACGTTGTCCGCAGCAGATTCATGTGTGTAAAGGAGGTAAGGTGTCTGAGGCCGTTTGTACAGCTTAGGCTGGCTGCATAGGCTGGTATAAGCAGAGCGCCAGGAAGAGCAGACGGAGCCGGCACGCTTAAGGTCTGGGATCTCTAGGTAGAGAAACATATCCATCAACACATCCCGCGGCAGCTCCGGCAAATTTTTGACCACGATCTTCGTCTCCATCGGTGATGGGTCTTGTCTAAATCTCCATCCCCTCAACCACTTCCAAATCTCTCCAATCCTTTTCATGAGTGGCTTAGTAAATAAACGGGGAGAAACAATCATTTTCATGAGAGGCTTAGTAAATAAACGGGGAGAAAAAAATGAGATTAGAGTAGACGACTTCATTGGAGAAACGAAAAAACTAGGTCTTTTGGAAGCTTGTAGTAATTTGATCTGGAGGCACACACACGTACACCGACGGGAGGCTCAAGGTGAACTCAGTTGTAACCCGAGTAGGAACGGCAGTCCGAACCAAGCATGCATTCGACTTATGCGAGTAGCGGCAGATATATCAAATCCGATTTGTTGTCTGAGGCAAAGGACTCCGATTGAGGCGCCGACCTGCCGCCCATGCTCGTTCACTGCGCCGGCATTACTAATTGCGCATCAATCAGGCTCCTGTGGAGACCATCGTCGGACTCGGACGGCATTACTCTGGTCGTTGCACTAGCAGCACCTGGGAGGGACGCGGCGCTGTGCAGCAGGTCGATGGAGCTAGAGCTACCAAGCTCCAGTCGGGGGAGCAAGGAGAGAACGGCGAGCACCGGAAAAGCAGTACACGTACTGGATGGGGAGTGACGAGGAGCGGCAGCAAGACACTGCGTGCTGCAGGTCTAACATGATATTCAACATATGTATTTAGTATCCTCATGCACTCTTCCACCAGCTATCTCAGCTATCTCCAACCGCCCCCCTCCCAACAGGCCCCCAAAGCACATTTTTTATCGCTGGACGCAAATTTTGCGCCCAGTCGCACCGTTAGAAGCCAAACTTTTGCTGGATTGGGTCAAAATTGGTTTCAGCAAATCCAAGTCGAACCCAGCGAATAAAATCGTGCGCGGAATCTCATCGAGCGCGACACTTTTGAACCCGCCGAGTCAGCGACTCCACCGCTTCGTCCTCCTCATCTCTTCGCCTCGGTCTTGTCACGCGAATCAAACCTGTCGCCGGTGAGCCTTCCAGGCGAATCAATGTTGCCTCCAAGCAGTCCAATCAGACACGCGACGCAGTAATGACCATCGTCGCCGCGTGTTCCCGTTCGTTCGCGCCGCGCCCACACCCCTCCGACATCTCGCCGCTATGAAAGGCCACCCTACTCGTCGCCATTTGCCGCACAATTCTCTCTCTCGCCTCCACTCACTCTCTCGCGGCACACAAGCATCTCTCTCTCTTCTTCCCTGGTGAACGCAATGGGCGAGCGTTTCCCCGGCGATGACGCGGCGGCCAACGGCTTCGGCCGCCGTTGGTTGCACAAGTGGGATGCTCGCCTGCTGCAGCAGGCGAACTACCCCTGCCCGCCGGACATGCGCGTCCCCAACTCGTGGAAGCTTAGCGCCGACGGAGTCCCAGTGCCACCGCCTCCCGCCGACGAGGCGTTTGTCGCCAAGATGGAGGCCATCCCCAACGCCATGCCGACATTGGCGCGCGACGAGCCGAAATTCTCCGCCAACAACCACGCCATGTGGACGGCCTACTTCGCGCGCTTCCACGCCGACGCGTTGGCGTCCGTCAAAGACGGTCTGGCGCCGTCCGGGCGGTTCAACTCCAATGGCTGCTGCCTATGGTGGGGCGTGCCCGGCCGGACGCTCCACGCCGTACTCGGGCATATCGAGGGCAGCAACCAGCCGTCATTGGAGTACACGATGCTGACTCTGTCACGCGCTCCCCTCCAGGTGCAGCCCTCGCTCGGCGACGGCGGCGTGTCTTGGGTGCCCCGGCACATGGACGCGTCGACGTTGTCATCCTCCGGTTCGGGCTCGGGCTCTTCCGGCGCGGCGGGGTCGCCGCTGCTCCCCGTCAAGCCCGAGCCGCTCGCCACGTCGCCCGGCCGACGTACCCACTCCGGCGGCCTCGTGATAAACGAAGGTCGTTCCTCCGCTCCGGCGCCCTATCCTCCTCATCGAAGCTTCCTCAACCGACTGATCAAGCCGAAGAATGAGAAGGAGCTCTCGGCCGCCGTGAAGGAGGAGCACGAGGCCATGGCCGCCGACCTCGAGGACGGCCTCGCCTTGGCCAAACAAGACTACATGCAGGAGGATATGGAGCGCCAGTGATGTGCTCTGGAAGAACACGCCGCTCGACGGCGCCTGGGGCTGGCGCAGCGTGGATGGTCTTGTCTTCTTTGACGACTGCGATGAGGAGGACCTGATGGCGCTGAGGCCAAGGAGGAGGAGGCCGCCGTCCACCAGCGACGCAGGATGCAGCAGCGGCGCCGTGCCGAAGCATGAGCCGCCGAGTGACGACGATGACAACTACTACACCGAGATCTACCGCATGCTTGGCATGGGCTAGATTTTTTATTTTTTATTAATATTTTTATGTAAAATTCTCCTAAATATCTTTAAACTCGCCTATATTCCATCTAAATCTTGTGAATTTCGTTAAATTTGGCTATTCAAACTTTTTTCCCCACCTTGGCCATGAGTTCTCCACTGGAAAACAAATCAGCCTCAAGCCAAAACTTCCACTGGGGCACCCCCAAGTGGTGATAAATTCGCTGGAAAAACGCCCTTGGGGGGCCGAACGGCTGGAGATGCTCTTAGTCTTCTTTCCTAATCCAACCTTCTCAGCTATGTATATCAGTATATGGCACCTCTGCCTCGCAGTCCCTCCTTCCACCCACACCCATAGTAATCCTTACTTCCATCCCCACCATATTGAATTTCAAACACATAACTGTGCCTTCAATCCCTCCTTGTGTGTCTGTGTAATTTCACAATCAAACTGCAGTTTGTAAGGAGATGTAAACACTATGCTTGCGTAAGATGTACTCCCTCCGCAAAGAAATATATATGGCTCTGTTTGTTTGGGCTTTTGCTTCTGCTTTTGCAGCTTTTACGTTTTGACCAAGAAGCCATAAAAGCTCCAAAAGCACCTATTTAAAAGCTTTTATGGCTTTTGATGAATCAATATAACAATATTTAGCTCCACGGGCCTATATAAATATGAGAGCCTAAGAATGTCTTTCCACCAGAAGGAGCCACAAAGAATTGTGGCATGAGGAACATTGCCATTATAATAAGTGCTCCAGATGAGAGAAACCCAAGGGGTATTCTCCTTGTTATAAAATTTGTACAGATGTTTCAAGAGCAAAGCTTGTATCTGGAGATTGATGATGCCCAGTCCTCCTTTTTTCTGGGGCCTGCAGACCAAGTCCCAAGCATCAAGGAATTTCCTTGGGGTGTCAGAATTATCCCTCCACAGGCATTGTCTCTGGATTCTCTCAAGTTGCTTGAAAATTCTCTGAGGGATTGCCAAACTGCACAGATGGTATATGGGCATGGATGACAAGACAAAATTCAACAACTGAAGTCTAGCACCCTGATTGAGCATAACTGAACTGGCAGAAAGTCTGCTCTCAACCCTGTCCACTAAAGGCATTAAATCCTGGATTTTAGGCTTGGTGGTTCCCATTGGAAGTCCCAGGTAGGTGAAAGGCATTTGGCCAATGCTGCAACCAAAAATAGCAGCCAGAGAATTTGCCTCCTCATCAGATACATTGAGGGGATATCATGGATGACTTTTTAAAATTCACCTTAAGCCCAGTGAAAGAATGAAAGCTAATTATCATTTCTTTTAGAGCTAGAAGTTGCCTTTCATCAGCAGGTATTACCATAATTGTGTCATCAACATACTGTATGATTATGTGGGTAGTAAGGGTCCTGAGAAGGGATGGGCATCGTGAGGACATTTTCTTGCAACATTTTGTTTTTGAAGCACGCATCGTGCCTTTTGCGCAAGACGATAGTGCGTTTTTTTAGAAGCACGACTTGTGCCTTTTTTTAAGAAGCACGATCGTGCCTCTTTTTAGAGGCACGTGACGTGTCTCCTGCGGAAGCAAACTCATGCCTTCCGTGGAGGCACGGTAGTGCCTTTTTTTTTGAAAAAAATGTTTTTTTACACCAAAACGTAAACAAAAAGCGTGCAAAATCTGGAAAAGCTGAAAAAACAAAAAACCTATTTTAAACACCAAAAATACATACAAAAAATTTTAAAAAGGAAATCCCGAGGGAACCCTATCAATGCGACACCTGACGCGTTGTGAGCCCAGAAAAGTGCTCGCTGGGTCGGGCCACGAACGAGTATTCGCTAATTAGTTGCTCTCTAGAGGACAATTAGTTAGGAGTACTCTTTTGCATCTGTGACGCCCCAAAAATCAGACCGTGTACAGTAATCATACACGCAAGGTACACGACCGAGATTAGGGACTCACGATGAGATATCACAACACAACTCTATAAATAAAATAATACAAGCTGTTTAATAGAAGCCAGGGGCCACGAGGGCTCAAATATAACAACTCGAGAGCACAAAGTTAGCGGAAGCAAAAGTATCTGAGTACAGGCACCAGAATACAAGGTTGCCTTAAGAAGGCTAGCACAAATAACAACAGATCGAAAAGGCGAGGCCTCCTGCCTGGGAACCTCCAAACTACTCCTGGTCAACGGGGAACTCGACGTCGTAGAAGGCATCAGGGATCTTCATGTTGCGGTGGCCGGCATCGGGGGTCTCCTACTCCTGGACTCCAAGGCTCCAACGTCGGCTGCAGTGGCCGATCAGGCAAAACAAAAAGGGGGAAATAAAGCAAAGGTGGGTATCTAGCATACCCGCGAGTCTTACGTCCGCTACTAAGCATTTATGTATTGTATCAAATGGAAGGGAAGGCTATATATAGTGGACTGCTAGATAGAAATCAGAACAAGGATAAGAAGCTAGGCCTATCGAAGACTAGCATCTTCCGACGAGTCTTGCAGCATGAGGAGAGAATAGCCAACAGTTCATATAAAGCATAAAGTAACAATGCAGCAAAAGTTGCTGCAGCATTGTATAATAACTAGTAGAGTGCCCGTGCGTTGCTGCGGGCTATAATGCATTCATATCAATAATCAAACAAATAATTAAGGTAATCAAACAAATAATTAAGGTCATCGTCGAGGTCAAAGTTTATTTCTCCCTCATACGTCTGAACGCGTTCCGACATTAAACGAGTGCCAAACAGACCACCGAGGAATCCCCCGGCAACCACCCATCTCCGCCCTGATCACCTCCCACCATGTTCGTGCCGATCCGGCACAACCATCAAGGAGGACGAGGCATGCAGCGCCCATGAAGCTCCCCGATCCAAGAAGGCACATCTGATATCTTTTGAGCCATTTCCACATTGTAACATACAATTGAATGTCAAGCATTACCACGAAACAAAATATGATGCAATTTACTGCATCCATCTCTAATGAAAAACAATTTTCCATATTTTTAAAATAAAGAAATTATTCCCCTCATCTAACTAAACAGTCCAATCCCATCCCTCTCACTCTCAACTCTCACTCTTATCACAAAACCCACTAACTCATGGCTAGTGATCGACGCCGCCGATCGCTTTTAGATGTTATTCACTATAGGCCTATAGCAAATTTTCTACATAGAAGATAATCTTGCATTGACATCCACTCAATAAAATGATAATGTTGGTCATCTTACTCATATCAAGTTATATGTAAAAAATGCCTGCACCAAATTTGTACAAAAAGAAAAGATAAAAACACCTTAATAGGAGATTTGATTCTCTACTCTGGCGGCAGTGCCACTCTCTTAATATATCATGAGCTTGTGCTCTAGATTCACATGTCTGCTCATTCTCTTCTCCGCCAGTCTACGCCTTCGCTCCCTAGCCTTCTCACCCTCCTCCCTCCCCTTGACCGGCATCGACCTCCTTGGGCGGCAGGTTAATAAAATTAGTGCATCACCATGCTCTTGATCCAATGTCCTACAACCGGAGGGATATGGCCACAGGAAAAAAATGCTCAATCATGAAATAATAAATTTAGATATATTGATAGTTAGATATCCATGTGTTGCTATGTCACTCCTGGAATGATACCAGCCTACAATTACTCTATATCACTCCTGAAATGACCAGCCTTGCTACAATTACTCCATAGATAAAAAAAAAAGAAAGTAGCATATGATCATCTTTCCAGTGTACTCTATATTTGAAAACGAAAACTAAGCAGAATCTAATGAAAATTAAATACTACTCTGAATGCAAACTCCACAACCAAGTCTACTCAAAGCAAATAGAACCTAAGCTCAATCCCACGAGGCACCGCCAAATCAAGGTACATGCCAGTCTACTCAATTCACATATATCAACTCAACTCAACTCAACGACCAGCCCCTGGCTCATCGAAATTTCTCAATAAAGAAAACAAGAATAGATAGGAGAGAGGGAAATAGGGACGATGTCCCTCACCTTGGGGTTCAGATCCTTTCCTGGCTACAATTGGAAAACAATAATGTTAGCTCAAATTCAAGGTATAGAAAATAAATTTCTTTGTAGATCCATATACACCAATAATATCATCAATTTTGGGTGTGTTCAGGAGGGCGCAGCAGGGGGATAAGAATCTACCACCACTGCGACCTCCGCATGGGTGCCTTCACCCACCGGAGCATGGCCTCACGGCAGAACCCCGGTGTCCTCGAGCGCGCCCGGACAGGGTGACGTCATCCGCTGGCATGTCTCTCCACCACGGTTTCTCACTGCCTCCTCCCCTCGACGCCACAATATTCACCCCCCATCGCCCTCTCACTGTGTCTCTCGTTCCCTCCACGGTGTCGTGCACCCCCTCCTCTCCCCTCCATGATGTCCAAGTCTATTACGTACCGTTGCCAAGGAATGCACACCGCAGTATTATGATTTTATCTCATAATTGATATTTTGTCCGCTCCACTCTACAGGTATTAATTCCTTAGGTTGTAAACCTGAAACAAACAGAAATTAGCGGTAGGCATAGTTTTGCCGAATAGAGAGTATATTAGTAAGGAGTACACATATCCAATATTACTAAGCTTTCATGGAGTTGCTTTTTTGTAGATACATACTACTATTTAAGTAGAACATTTCTATATGACACATACGATATGACGGACAAAAGTACATATAAGAACATTTACATGAAATTATTTTTATTCCCTAGAAAGCTATCTACTTCACGAATCATTTATATATTTATAGAATTTTTTGCCCACTATATGAACTAAAGTCAAATCACTGACTTCCAAGTCATAAAAATGCATTCAATAGACATAACTGAAGGAAATAATCCAACAACATCAGCATCAGTGGAAAGGTGTATCTTTCATCAGTGACAAAAAAGATATGCTCAGATTGTCAAATGTCAGGAATCCCTAGCACCAACAAGATCATATTTCCCTTCCACCGTTATACTAAATCAAGCCTAGGGAGCTTAGAACATATGTGGAAGCTTTATATGCATTGTTCAAAAATAGCTACCAGTTTGTACAAACTTTTGTTTAGTCAAATATAAATTTAAAACCAAAAATGCAATGATAATATTTATAGATATAGTAGAATAACTTAAAAATGTGAGCTTCTCTGCGAAACTATATCATTCATTCATCTATAAAAAAAATAGTCCTCAAATACCAGAAATCTCCTAGCACCATAAAACTTTTGTGGACAGTAAAATGCTACACAAAATAAATAATCAAGGATTTATAAGAACTATTAAAAACGAGCTGCCAGCATGTCCCACGTGATCTCAAGGTAATCACATAAGAAAAATAGATCATTTCATGGATCATAGACTGAGACTCTGAATGATTATTCAGACCAGTGTCTCAATTCCACGAAAGTTAATGGCTAATTGTTTGGAATGATTTTATGATTTGAGCATAACCGTGTAACAAGAAGCACCGTAAAACACATCCTCCATAGGGTCTGCATCATCAGAACCTTACACGTTTCATGAGTGTCCTATCTGATTCTCATGTTGACTACATATAATAATCACACATAACAAGCCTCAAATGAACCGCCATGGCTGATAATGGGACATTCTAATCTCACTCGTCTTTCTCCTTCTACTTCCTAAAAATCCTACTTCCTCCGATCCATAATAAGTGTCGCTTATCTAGTACAAAATTTGTACTAACTTAGTACAAAATGAGGGACACTTATTATGGGTCGGAGGGAATACTATTTTAGTTCTGCCAAAATTAGTCGAAAAATTCTAAAGGTCCCAAACCTGCAACATTTAACTACCAGAGCCTACCATATATGCATCAAGCCAGTAAATTAATTGAAAGAACGTTGGAATTAATGGAGTCTGGTCATCCTTGCCTGATCCACAACAAGATTGTAGTAGTTTTCCCCAAGGGCACCAGATCATGAGTCTCCTTGTGACAAGCTTGTGTATCTCTGCATCCAATTAAAACCCCCAAAAGTTAAACATATTACCATTAGCTAAAAATGAGTAGAAAACAAGATGCTCAGAGCAAGTGTGTACGCGCATTGTGGAGGCCCATCCGGCGAGGAGGTTGAGGCGGCGGCTTGGAGTGTAGGGACGGAGCCACGCCTGAGTCATCCCTGAATGGCGCCACCTCCAGTGGCTTCCCGTGTCAAGGTCGTCCAGACTCCAGACTGCCTCCTTGAGGATGGCACGGCCTCCAGCACTTTCTCGCCATGTCAGGCAGAGGCGATGCGTTGGGAACCACGATGGTGGCGCGACGGCCCAGAGCTGAAGCACACTGGTTGTCCTTGTAGAAACCAATAGCTGCATTACTGTTGGATATATTAGCAATTTTCCAAGCAATTTAATCCCTAGATAAATCATGAATACGACGCATGCAAGATTAATCTTATACTGATACTTCACCATGCAACTCAGATCTACGCAGATAACACATATATGTACGCAGACAATAAGCATGGCATAGATGAAAACAACGATGAACGGGATGAGTAGATCATACCCTCCGTTCGGCCAGATCGCAGCAGCGGATGCGCTGTTAGCAGCAGCAAGTTCGTCGGCGATCTTCTTGGCGGCGGCGGCTTCCTCCTGAGCGAGCTTCTCGGCGGCGGCCTTCTCAGCTTCGGTAGACATGGCGACGTGGAGGAAGTAGTCGAACCGGAGCGGAAGCGAGCAGTCGCGTCGTAGACGCTCCCCAAAAACCTTATTGCTCCTCTCCCGGTGCAGGATCGCAAGGAGCACGGTTCCGGAGGCCTGCTCTCCCGCACAGCCGTGCACGCGACGGACGGGATGGGATCGCCGGAGGCAGCAGCAGTGCGTGGAACGACGTGGGCGGTGCGCGAGGAAGAATAGATGCGATCTATTCTGTTGTGCGGCGGCTAGGGTTGCCGCGGCTCCTTTTATACACAGCCGAGGTAGGGCGACGTGGGACTGGATACCCGCGACCGAGTCGGCCCACGATTGACGTCTCAGATCGTGCAACGGTTAACTCGTGATTAATTGCATTAACTAAAAATTAATACCAATTAATTAGCCGTTCCTGACTGGCAAAAATTAAGCGCACACATGACATAGGTTTTAGCTCGGCTCGGCTCAATTCCGCAAACCGCGGCGCGCGCGCGCGTCGTGACGAGGCAAGCCGTGGCGAGGCGGGCGGCGGAGGAGGAGCGCGCGTGAGCTCTCACTCTTCTACTTGCTCAATAGCATGTAGGAGAGCTCCCCTTATAAAGAGGTGCAACTCACCCTCCACTTCCGGGGTGGGACTAAACTTAGCACCACACCCATGTCATTTTTCCCACATGGGCCCTTAGAGATTTTCTGAAATTGTTAGATGGGCCTAAAGCCCATGCCTGATTTCAACAATCCCCCACCAGATCTCAAGGTCCCATGGTGTTGTCCTCAGTTCCAAACACTGTTTGACATATCAGTATTTTTAGTGGACACCAGTTAAGGTTGAACATCCACCTAGAGCAAGGAATTACATTCCTTCACAACTGAACAATGGACTATGCCTTGAATTGACAGTTTGGCGTAAAGAAGTTTCACTCCTTGTCTTACCGATACTAGGCTGCCGAAGGCTGACCCCGCGGGTGGAGCATATTAGTCACACTCCTTGCCTATTCATGAGCTTCCTAGAGATTACCCTATCTCATAGACTGTGACCAGCAGTCGGGCTCATATAGGTGTGTTCTTCCAGAGATCGCTCTTTAGGGTAGCATCTCGCTTATGAAAGCCTCAGAACACATTAAGACAAAAGTCAACCTACCATACAGTTACCGAGAGTATTGCATCTCCAATGGAGTGGGTAGTAAAATTACTCTCCTCAGTTAACCACTAGCTTGTTTTCCCAGGTCCTAATTCACGGGATCTCCGATCATGTAGGTTGGGTTACCACCACGGCAACTCATGTGGGTCTCATACCCATCTCCCTCGATGCATTGTCTATCACAATACGTGATAGACCTTTGGTGAAGGGATCTGCCAGATTCTTAGCCGATTGGATGTAATCCAATGCTATTAACAATCATCGTGCTATTAACAATACGTGATAGACTTCAATCTCCTTCTTATATGCTTTGTGGATTGCATGTTGTCCTTTGAACTCTTTGCCTTAACAATCACCGTTTGATTATCACAGTTCATAAGGATAGCCGGAATCGGCTTTTCAACCACTAGCAAGTCCATCAAAAGCTCTCGAAGCCATTCTGCTTCAGTGCAGGATTTATCAAGTGCTGTGAGCTCTGCTTCCATTGTCGACTTCGTTAAGATAGTCTACTTGCAAGACTTCCATGAAACAGCGCCACCTCCAAGTGTGAACACATATCCACTTGTGGCCTTCATCTCATCAGCATCAGAAATCCAATTTGCATCACTATACCCTTCAAGTACCGACGGGTATCCGGTATAGTGAAGTCCATGGCTCATTGTACCCTTTAGATAGCGCATAACTCTTTCAATAGCATGCCAATGAACATCTCCAGGATTTGATACAAACCGGCTCAATTTGCTCATAGCAAATGCGATGTCAGGCCTCGTAGCGCAAGCTAGGTACATGAGTGATCCAATCACTTGAGAATATCTCAACTGATCTACAGCTGTGCCTTCGAACTTTCGAATCCGCACACTAGGATCATATGGCGTTGGAGAAGATTTGCAATCTGAATATCCAAAGCGACTCAGAATCTTCTCAACATAGTGGGATTGCAAAAGCGTAATTCCACCCTCATTATCTCTCAATAGCTTGATGTTCAAGATAACATCAGCCACACCAAGATCTTTCATCTCAAAGTTTTGAGATAGAAATGTCTTAACCTCCTCAATGACTTTGAGGTTGGTTCCAAATATCAGTATGTCATCAACATATAAGCACAGTATAACTCCTTCGCCCCCACCATGGCGATGGTATACACATTTGTCAGCTTCACTTACAAGGAAACCAGCAGATGTCAAAGTTTTATCAAACTTCTCATGCCACTGCTTAGGTGCTTGCTTCAGGCCATATAAAGATTTCAATAGCTTGCACACCTTTGCTTCCTGACCGTCTACTACAAAGCCATCTGGCTGTTGCATGTAGATTTCCTCGTCTAGCTCTCCATTTAGGAAAGCCGTCTTAGCGTCCATTTGATGGACGAGAAGACCATGCGAGGCAGCCAACGAGAGTAATACTCGAATGGTCGTCAGTCTGGCCACCGGTGCATAAGTATCGAAGAAATCTTCTCCTTCCTTCTGGGTATAGCCCTTAGCCACGAGCCTAGCCTTGTATTTTTCAATACTGCCATCAGGCCTAAGCTTCTTTTTGAACACCCATTTACATCCCACAGGTTTGCAACCATAGGGACGATCAGTGATTTCCCATGTTCCATTAGCCAAGATGGAATCCATCTCGCTACGAACCGCATCTTTCCAGTAGTCAGCATCTGGTGATGCATAAGCTTCTGAAATAGAAGTGGGAGTATCATCCACGAGGTACACAATGAAATCATCACCAAAGGACTTTGCAGTCCTCTGTCTCTTGCTCCTAATAGGAGCCTCATCGTCTTCCTCCATAGGATTATCATCATGAGTTCGTTCATAATATTCCATCGGAATGGCGGGTTCAGGAATCTCATCAGATTCCTGTCTAGAAGTGCTTTGCATATCTCTCATGGGAAATATATCCTCAAAGAATGTAGCATCTTTAGACTCCATAATCGTACTGACCTTCACGTCAGGTACCTCAGATTTCACACTAGAAATCTATATCCAACGCTGTTCTTAGCGTAGCCCAGAAAAACGCAGTCCACGGTCTTTGGTCCAAGCTTACGCTCTTTGGGGATCGGCACATTGACTTTCACCAAACAGCCCCAAGTACGCAAGTATGAGAGTGTCGTTCTTTTCTTCTCCCATAATTCATAGGGAGTGATCTCGTTATCCTTCACGGGAACCTTATTCAGGACATGACAAGATGTCAATATAGCCTCCCCCACCATGCCTTGGATAAACCCGATGTATCTAACATGGCGTTAACCAAATCTGTTAGAGTATGGTTTTTCCGTTCGGCAACCCCGTTTGATTGGGGTGAATAGGGAGGCGTCCTCTCATGAATAATTCCATGTTCCGCACAGAAAGAATTAAAATCATTAGAAAAGTACTCTCCACCACGATCAGACCGAACCCGTTTAATCTTTTTCTCAAGTTGATTCTCAACTTCTGCTTTATAGATTTTAAAGTAGTGCAGAGCCTCATCTTTAGTGTTTAACAGATACACATAGCAAAATCTAGTGGAGTCATCGATCAATGTCATGAAGTATTTCTTTCCACATTTAGTCAACACACCATTCATCTCGCATAGATCAGAATGTATGAGTTCTAGTGGCGCCAAGTGTCTCTCCTCCGCAGCCTTGTGGGGCTTGCGAGGTTGCTTAGCTTGCACACATGCATCACACTTAGAACCTTTGGCTAAAGTGAAACTCGGGATTAAATTCATCTTAGCTAGCCGCGTCATACAACCGAAATTTACGTGACAAAGACGTGAATGCCAAATCTCAGATTCATCAACGATAGAATGTATATGATTCACGACGTTATTACATAAATCCTCTAGGGAAAGGCGGAACAAACCTCCGCATTCATAACATTTACCAATGAATAATCCATATCTAGACAAGATTGTTTTATTCGACTCGAATACTAATTTAAACCCTTCTTTACATAGAAGGGAGCCACTAACGAGATTCTTTCTGATATCGGGGACATGCTGCACGTTCTTCAGCCGCACGGTCTTTCCCGAAGTAAGCTTCAGATCGACCGTACCAACACCAAGAACAGAAGCATGTGCGCCGTTCCCCATCAGTACGGACCTGGTTCCTGTGGTCTGGTAAGAAGAAAACAAGGATATGTCAGCACACACATGAACATTTGCACCCGTGTCAACCCACCATTCAGTAGATTGATAAACTGAGAAAACAGTAAATAAATTACCGTACCCAGGTGCACCTTTGTCCGTGTTGCCCATGAACACATTGATAGAATTGGAATTCTGCGCTGGCTTCTTATACTTGTTCGGGCACTTATTAGCCCAGTGCTCCAGTGAGCCACAAGTGAAACAACCATCATCCTTCTTGTTGTTCTTCTTCCCCTTCTTCTTGAAGGTAGTATTCTGTTGGACCTTGTTCTTTCCCTTGAACTTATTCTGAAAGTTCTTCTGCTGCACCATGTTGGCAGTAAAAGTTCCCTCAGGCCCCTTTTGGTGTGAGTCTTTTGCCCTTGAGTTCTGCTCCACACTCAGATGGCCAATAACATCCTCAACTGAGAATCCTCGCCTCTGGTGCTTCAGAGTGGTGGCAAAGCTCCTCCAAGATGGAGGGAGTTTAGCAATTATGCATCCCGCGACAAACTTGTCCGGTAGATCACACTTGAGGAGCTCAAGCTCTTTCACGATGCACTGTATCTCATGGGCCTGTTCCAACACAGGACGGTTCTCGACCATCTTGTAATCATGGAACTGCTCCATAGCATACAACTCGCTCCCGGCATCAGTTGCTCCGAACTTTGCCTCGAGTGCACTCCATAAGTTCTTGGCATCACGCATATGTAAATACGCGTCGACTAATTTGTCTCCGATCACGCTAAGAACTTCTCCAACAAAGAAGATGGAGGCGTCCCTGAACGCCTTCTCCTGTTGAGGAGTAATCGTTCCAGTGGGAGTCTCTCCAACGACCCAGAAGACATTCATAGACGTGAGCCACAAAATAGTCTTTGTTTGCCAACGCATAAAGTTTTGACCCCATAAACGGGTTCGGTTTCAGTGTCGCAGCAAAACCAGGAGATGAAAATTGCCTATAAAAATAAGGTTTTTGGATTGTTGGATATAATAGCAATTTTCCAAGCAATTTAATCCCTAGATAAATCATGAACACGACGCATGCAAGATTAATCTTATACTGATACTTAACCATGCAACTCACATCTACGTAGATAACACATATATGTACGCAGACAATAAGCATGGCATAGATGAAAACAACGATGAACGGGATGAGTAGATCATACCCTCCGTTCGGCCAGATCGCAGCAGCGGATGCGCTGTTAGCAGCAGCAAGTTCGTCGGCGATCTTCTTGGCGGCGGCGGCTTCCTCCTGAGCGAGCTTCTCGGCGGCGGCCTTCTCAGCTTCGGTAGACATGGCGACGTGGAGGAAGTAGTCGAACCGGAGCGGAAGCGAGCAGTCGCGTCGTAGACGCTCCCCAAAAACCTTATTGCTCCTCTCCCGGTGCAGGATCGCAAGGAGCACGGGTTCTGGAGGCCTGCTCTCCCGCACAGCCGTGCACGCGACGGACGGGACGGGATCGCCGGAGGCAGCAGCAGTGCGTGGAACGACGTGGGCGGTGCGCGAGGAAGAATAGATGCGATCTATTCTGTTGTGCGGCGGCTAGGGTTGCCGTGGCTCCTTTTATACACAGCCGAGGTAGGGCGACGTGGGACTGGATACCCGCGACCGAGTCGGCCCACGATTGACGTCTCAGATCGTGCAACGGTTAACTCGTGATTAATTGCATTAACTAAAAATTAATACCAATTAATTAGCCGTTCCTGACTGGCAAAAATTAAGCGCACACATGACATAGGTTTTAGCTCGGCTCGGCTCAATTCCGCAAACCGCGGCGCGCGCGCGCGTCGTGACGAGGCGAGGCGTGGCGAGGCGGGCGGCGGAGGAGGAGCGCGCGTGAGCTCTCACTCTTCTACTTGCTCAATAGCATGTAGGAGAGCTCCCCTTATAAAGAGGTGCAACTCACCCTCCACTTCCGGGGTGGGACTAAACTTAGCACCACACCCATGTCATTTTTCCAACATGGGCCCTTAGAGATTTTCTGAAATTGTTAGATGGGCCTAAAGCCCATGCCTGATTTCAACAATTACTACGGAGTTCATTTATAGTAGTGTTCAGAGAACAACAAAAAAATGCAGAGGAGATACTCGCGCAGGTCACCACGGAGGCTGGGGCAGCACAAGTCCGGCTGGGTCGAGATACTCACGCAGAATGAATAACGCCGTCGGGGCCGCACTCGCCGGCGCTAAGATGAGCAGGGATGAAGAATATAGATGGGAGGGACATTGTTAGCGCGAGGCAGCGGTGCGGATCTTGCCGTCGCAAGGCCGTGCCATCCCCAATGATCTCGTCGTCGTGTATGACCGATCTCCTCTGGCTTCATCTCCTCCACGCCCATGGGAGAATCATACTTGAAGGGAGGCGGCCATGCATGAGCGACGAATGCCGATGCATGGAAGGAGTGCGTGTGTCAGCCGTGGCGGAACCAAGGGAGATGGCGCGCTCCTTCACCGAGCTCCCGCGCAACGGTGGCAGGCGGAGCGGGGGAGGATGGAACCCTAGTCGGGTCGTGAGGAAGAAGAGATCAAGGCAGAGGAGAGGACCGAAGGGGAGTGGGCCGTGGAGTGGCCTCGGGCGCCTGGCCGATGGAGAAACCGATAGGAGGTGGGGTTCGGCTGAGAAATAAACTGAAAGAAGGGAGACGTGGGTTTCGGGATATGTGGGTTTCGTTCGATCGCTGGGTGGTGGTCGAACCATCCCTACGACGACGATGACGGCACCTAGGCCTTTAATAATAGAGATAAGTTGTAATAATTAACAATGCCTCTGAGATCCCTTCCTCGACATCCCAGCGAGGAAGAAAATCCGGAACCATACAGTTTAATAATAATAGTTTGTAGTGGTAAGATCCAACTTCAGCATAAAGTGTCTTGTTACCGTGGACACGGCTATTCGAATAGATTAATCTTCCCTGCAGGGGTGCACTTTTGTTACACTACACGCACAGATCTCCAGGGTGGCGGACACCTTGTTAGGGAATGCCCCACTGAGGCTATCCGACACTCCGTAGCCCATCTTTCAAACTCAACAGAGAGGCCTCGGACGACACTACGAAGCAGAGGAGCCCATAACTCGTAATTCCCACGTGTAGGTAGCGCGTATAAGACATAAGGCTACTCAAGTCATCCGCCGAACCATTAGTCATTTTATTAACATGCGGGGCAACCGATATCGTTGCCTCGACTTAACTGACCCGCGGACAACGACAACAGTCAGGACCACCAGTACAACAGTGACTGCCCTGTCGTCCCACCAAGTCTCTACGGTTACCAACAAGGTGAACCGTCTCCTTACCTTGTCTCGTGTGTGCTCCTGGAGGATCTCGACTTTCGTGGTTTGGTAACTCTCGCGGCCAACAATCAGGGGCCAAGCACACCGGTACACTGGTCGTACCCTCCCTGTCGTGCCGTCGCAATACCACTCGCGAGCACCGTTGGGTCGCCCCACTTCTTACCTAAAGGACAACCGTTGCTCAGGTACCTAGAGCGTCTATACAGAGTCAGCAACGAGTGGAGTACAAGGATCACTCCTCGATAGCTCACACTTGATGGTGGCTCCACAGAGCCGAGGTAGGGGCCTGAGGCGGTGTCTGCATTGTACCGTACCTGTGTAGTTGTAATAAGTTGTATCCGCATCACTCCCCTGAGTGATTGATACGTCCAAAAATCATCACTATTTTATATTGTGATTTCACCCTATTCATTGATATATTCCACTTTAAAGTATTGTTCTTATGTTGTTTTGGCTTATTTTACACAGTTTACAACTTTCCGGTACCGAAACAGTAGAACCAGAATTCAGCGGTAAAAAGTGGATACCAAGTTGCTGAATCAGATCAAGTCCAAACGCGATGAAATTTTACGGGGAGCATTTTTATGAAGATTGTCTGGGACCACCAAAGGAGGAGGTGAGGGGACCCACCAGGAAGCCAGAAGGGTGCCTGGCACGACCCCGCTCCTGGCCGCGCCAGGCACCCTCCTGGGTGCCTGGTGGCCCCCCTCGGTGCCCCCTTTCGCCTATATAAGCCCCCTGTGGTGGAAACCCCTAAACAAGAGTCGTTTCCGTGTTTCGCCGCCACCATGGGGCGGAAACCTACAGAGGAGAAAAGCCATCTCCGGCGGGCAGATTCCGCCGGGGAGATCATCTCCCGGAAGGGGAGATCGTCGCCATCATCATCATCATCGTCACGGGCATCATCGAGATCATCATCAACATCATCCCCAACATCAGCACCATCTCCATCTCCATCCCATCTCATCTCTCAATTGCAACTTGTGTTGTAATCGGTACTATCTATCCTCTCTACTCTGTTGGTGTTGATTACTACAATGTGGTGAATGCTATTGAGTTTTGTTGGAGAAATATCATTGTGCCCAGATTGTTTACCACCCATCTATCACCTCTGATCATGATCTCTTTTATGTCTTGTGAGTAGTTACTTTAGTTCTTGAGAACATGGGAGAAGTCTAGTTGTTAGTAGTCATATGATGTTGAAGTATTATGTGTTGTTTGATACTTAAGTTGTGTTGTTATTTCTCTAGTGGTGTTATGTGAATCGAACACATAACACTTCACATTTCATGGGCCTAGAGGAATACATTGTGCACAAAGGATTCTTATGGTGGGTTGCCGGAGTGACAGAAACCTGAACCCCAGTTCGCAGACTTTCGCACAAGGGAGTTATAGATCCTTGATCGTAATGCTGTGGTTAGGTTTATGCCTTAATTACTACCTTGTATTTGCGGATGCTTGCAAGGTGTGTAATCATAAGAGTACACTTATCTTAGTCGAGAAGGTGTACTAGCATTGATCCACCCACCGACACTTATCAACACGATACATATTACTTGGCGGAGTATGGTGAAAGTGACTTGACTATCTCTCCCGTGTTTTCTCAAGAACGCTTTAGCTTTTATAAGTTCAGTTCCTAGGCTTATCCTTGTGAAAGGATTGGGCCACTTGCTACTCCTCAGTTACCCTGTTTACTTTGCCTGTATTTTACTTTTCTGTTTCTTAAACCAAAAACCCTTAAATATTTACCTTTGAGTGTTTGCAGCCCTTTCCTTATCCAGTGTCACTTATCAACACCTTCTGCTCCTCATGGGATCGATACTCTTATTTATCGAAAAGCTACAATTGATCCCCTAGACTTGTGGGTTATCAAGAATCGTGTATTGGCGCGGTTAACAGGGAAGGCAACCCAACTAAACCTATTAACTTCTCCGGCATCAACGAGCTTTTCTGGCGCCGTTGCCGGGGAGTGTAGCGCTATTGGTAAGTGAAGCCGGTAAGGGAACTTTTATTTTTTGTTGTTACTTTCAGTCCTTATGGACTCTTCTGTTGTTGGTTCGTTGCTGGTAAGGAGCCGCCCCACGACTGTGGTGGTCACTCCTACCCCTACTGAAATTGTGCCCTATAAAATACCATCTGGTATTGTTGATTATGTCTTGGCTAATCGTTATACTGGAGAAGGACATCCGGGAGAACACCTGCTATATTTATCACAATTATGTTCTTTATTTAAGCTTGCAGGTGTGACGATGGAGTTCTTCATGAAGAAACTATTCTCCATATCACTCAAAGATAAAGCTTCAGATTGGTATAAGCTACTCGATAACTCTGATCTTCTTGAATGGCCAGAGCTTATGTCTCTCTTTTATGCAAAGTTTTATCCTCTTCGTGAAATTCACCAAGACAGGAACTAAATCTACAACTTTTGGTCTCGCGACGGAGAGAGCATCGCTCAAGCTTGGGGGAGACTGACGTCCCTGATGCTCAAATGCCCAAACCATGAGCTCCCCAAGGAAATTATACTTACAAATTTTTATGCCAGGCTTTCTCGTCAGGACAAGGAGATGTTGGATGCCTCCTCTAGTGGGGTATTCCAGACCAGAAGTATGGAAGAGAAATGGGATCTTATAGAAAGGATCCAGAAGAACACTGAAGACTGGGAAATTGATAAAGGTATTGAACCCGCTATAAATTATGAGCATGACTACATTGAGAGTTATGTGAAGACTGATTACTTTAATACCTTTTGCTCTAAAATTGGTCTTGGTTCCCAGCTAATGGTTGACTTTTTCAAGGACTTTGCTTCTCATATTGATTCTTCCAGGAAGAAGGAGAGTCAACATCATAAACCTTTCAAGGAGTCACCAATTGAGATTAATGTTACTGATCCTGTTTTACCTGCAGTTGTGTATGAACAGCCTCCTTATCCCTCCAGGATAAAGGAGCACTCTTTTGTTATAGGTATTCTAAACAATAATAGAAGGACCACTGACGAACCTGAGGACATGATCAAGGTCCAGCCTCAAGTTGCAATGGTCAAGGATCTGGTAACCAGTGATATCGAAGAATCAACTATTAGTTTTTGTGCTGTTGCCACTAACATTGTCACAGCCAGGAACAAAGGCCCAATGTCAGGTACACCAGTTGTATCTGTCAAAATAGGAGATCATAATTACTATAGGCTATGTGATTTGGGATCTAGCGTCAACGCTATTCCCTTCACACTTTATCAAGAGATCATGCACGAGATTCAGCCGTGTGAGATCGAGGACATAGATGTCACTATCCATCTTGCAAATAAACAAACAATCTCTCCAGTTGGGATTGTAAGAGATGTTGAAGTACTCCGCGGGAAGGTAAAATATCCTACAGACTTTCTTGTACTTGGTTCAGTGCAAGATAGTTTTTTCCCTATTATCTTTGGTAGGCCCTTCCTCAGCACTTGCGGAGCTATAATAGATTGCAAGAAAGGTAAAGTTTCTGTTGAATTCAATGGTGAGCCGTATGAATTTAATTTTTCTAAGTTTTCTAAGCAGCCTCGTGGTCCTGACCTGTCAAGTAATGACAAAATTATTGAAGAAATTGCTTCCATTGCTATTCCTCCTAATGACACTTTGCAGCAATTTATGGAAGACCACGAGAATGATATACATATGCAAGAGAGGGATGAACTAGAAGACATATTTCTAAGACAAACTCCCATCCTGAAGCACAACCTCCCGGTTGAACCTTTAGGAATCCTCTCGCAACCGAAAGAAGACCCGGTGTTCAACCTAAAACCACTACCCGATACGCTCAAGTATGCTTATTTAGATAAAAAGAAAGTATATCCTGTTATTATCAATTCTAACCTTTCAGGGTATGAAGAAGAGTGATTATTGGAGACACTCCGCAGACACCGAGGTGCTATTGGCTATAATCTTGATGATCTCAAGGGTATTAGTCCATCCATTTGCCAACATACTATCAATCTCGAGCCCGATGCTAAACCGGTTGTTGATCGTCAACGACGGTTGAACCCAAAGATGAAGGACGTGGTTAGGATGGAGGTTCTCAAACTTCTAGCCGCAGGTATCATCTATCCTATAGCTGATAGTAAGTGGGTAAGTCCCGTTCATTGTGTTCCTAAGAAGGGAGGTATGACTGTTGTTCCTAATGATAAAAATGAACTAATACCTCAGAGGACTATTATTGGATATAGAATGTGTATTGATTTCAGGAAGTTAAACAAGGCCACCCGGAAGGAGCACTATCCTTTGCCCTTTATTGATCAGATGCTCGAGTGGTTGTCTAAAAACACCCACTTCTGCTATCTTGATGGGTACTCTGGCTTCTCCCAGATTCACGTCAACACCGCAGATCAAGAGAAGACCACTTTAACGTGTCCTTACGGTACTTATGCTTATAGGAGTATGCCTTTCAATTTGTGTAATGCACCTGCTACTTTCCAGAGGTGTATGCCTGCAATATTTAATGGTTTCTGTGAGGAGATTGTAGAAGTTTTCATGGACGACTTTTCCGTCTATGGAAACTCCTTTGACCACTGTCTTCATAATCTTAATAAAGTTTTGCAGAGATGTGAAGAAACAAATTTGGTGCTCAATTGGGAGAAGTGCTATTTCATGGTTAACGAAGGGATAGTTCTTGGACACAAGATTTCCGAAAGGGGAATTGAAGTGGACAAGTAAAAAATTGAAGCTATTGAAAGGATGCCTTATCCAAGGGACATTAAAGGTATTCGTAGTTTTCTAGGTCATGCTGGTTTCTATAGAAGATTTATCAAGGACTTTTCTAAGACCTCGAGACCCTTTACCAATCTTCTCCAGAAGGATGCTCCTTTTGTATTTGATGAAGATTGTAAGGAAGCTTTTGAAGTTCTTAAGAAAGCCTTGATAACCGCTCCTATAGTACAACCACCTGACTGGAATTTGCCCTTTGAAATTATGTGTGATGCTAGTGATTTTGCTGTTGGAGATTTTTAGGACAAAGGGTTGACAAGAAGTGAATGTCATCCACTATGCCAGCAAAACACTTGATAGTGCTCAAAAGAATTTTGCTACTACCGAGAAGGAATTCTTGGCAGTTGTGTTTGCTTGTGATAAGTTTAGGCAGTATATTGTTGATTCTAAAGTTATTATTCATACTGACCATGCTGCCATTAAGTATCTTATGCAGAAAAAGGATGCCAAACCAAGACTCATTAGGTGGGTACTCCTTCTTCAAGAATTTGATTTGCAGATTGTCGATAGAAAAGGAGAAGACAATCCGGTGGCGGATAATCTTTCAAGGATGGAAGATATCCCGCACGATCCTATTCCAGTCAACGACAGTTTCCCAGATGAACAACTTGTTGTTGTAAAAGTACAATCTCATTCCGACCCTTGGTTTGCAGATTATGCTAATTTTATCGTTGGAAAGTATTTGCCTCCAGGTTTCACATTTCAGCAGAGGAAGAAATTCTTCACGGATTTGAGGCACTACTTTTGGGATGATCCACATCTTTATAAAGAAGGTGTGGACAGGATCGTAAGAAGGTGTATACCGGAGCACGAGCAGCAGGACATTCTTCGACAATGTCACGATAGTCCCTATGGAGGACATCAAGCCGGTGAAAGGACCGCACATAAAGTTTTACAATCAGGTTTTTATTGGCCTACTCTCTTGAAGGATGACCGAAGGTACATTCTATCTTGCGATAAGTGTCAAAGAGTTGGTAACATTAGCAGGAGAAATGAGATGCCTATGAATTACTCACTAGTGATCGAACCTTTCGATTGCTGGGGTTTTGATTTTATGGGTCCTTTTCCTCCTTCACACAAGTACACACACATCTTAGTTGTTGTTGATTATGTAACCAAGTGGGTTGAAGCAATCCCCACTGAGAGTGTTGATCACAAGACATCTTTGAAAATGCTCAAAGATGTATTTTTTCCTAGGTTTGGAGTACCAAGGTACCTCATGACAGATGGAGGGTCACACTTAGCTTTTAGGAAAGCTCTAGCCAAGTACGATGTCAATCATAGGATTGCATCACCGTACCACCCTCAAACTAGTGGGCAAGTTGAGCTCACCAATAGGGAGATCAAGTTGATCTTGCAGAAAACAGTAAACAGTTCTAGAAAGGACTGGTCAAATAAGTTAGGAGATGCTTTGTGGGCGTATAGAACTGCTTACAAAAACCCCATGGGCATGTATCCGCATAAGATGGTCTATGGCAAGGCTTGCCATTTACCATTAGAGTTAGAGCATAAAGCTTTCTGGGCTGTCAGAGAGCTGAATGCTGACCCAAAGTTAGCTGGTGAAAATCGTCTCATGAACTTGACTTCCCTAGATTAGTGGAGAAGTGAAGCTTACGAGAGCGCTAAAATGTTCAAGGAAAAGGTAAATAAGTGGCACGATAAAAGAATTCTAAAACGTGAATTTAATGTTGGTGATAAAATTTTGTTGTTTAGATCTCGTTTCAGGTTTTCTCCAGGTAAACTACTTTCCAGATGGGAAGGACCTTTTCATATTGAAGAAGTATATCGGTCGGGTGCAATCAAGATCAATAATTTCGAAGGCACCAAACCTCAAGTTGTGAATGGAGAAAGACTCAAACATTATATGGCAGGTGATCCAATCAATGTGGATGCAAACATGATATATACAAGTACTCATCAAGAACATGTTGCAGCCCAGTTTCACACTCTGGCAGGAGCAGAATTATAAAAGGTATGAATTATGGTAAGAAAACACCGGGAACGTCAATAAAAGTTAACTTTTCAGAGTTTTTGCAAAATTAGGAAAATTCAAAGCCCGAGTGGAGCCGGAGAGGAGCTCCAGGGAGGCCAGGAGGCCCCCCTGGCGCGGCCCCCCTCCTGGCCGCGCCGGGCACCCTCCTGGCTGCGCTGGATTATGCCTCCGACTCCACCTAGGCTTGAAAGCTTCCTTCTGTTGCAGAAATTTTTGCTATATATTTGCCCGGATAGTCCCGGCACCGTATCTCTCGATTTCGCGTGTTTTTTTTCTCGGTCTGTTTCTGCCAGGAAAAATTTCAGTAGATCTAGGTGCCATGGCTTCCCCAAGTTCCCCCAAGGACAAGTTCGTCGTCAACGTCATCAACCCTTACCTCGCTGAGGTGAGGAAGCACCCCCAGGTCCTTCATGTGGAAGACGGTGTTCTCCACAAGGAAGATCTGAAGGGACCAGTCAAGGAAGGGAGCACCGAGGAGCGGCTGAAGGAGATGGAACATGAGGTCTTCAAGTTCAAGAAGATGGTGGAGCGTGGTGTTGAAGCTAACTTTGACATCATGAACGAGATCGAAGCTTCCCACAAGAAGGAGATGAAGGAGATGTGGTCAAGTTTGTTCGCACTAGAAGAAAAAGTTTATGGGCTCCAAGCACAGATCTACGATCTGCACAACCAGAACTGTGAGTATGAACTAAAGTTTCCGCGCATGGGTTTAGGTGCTGAGTGCAGGATCTTGGAGACGGGAATGTCCTTCGAGACTGGAGAACAACTGCCATGGAAGCGCTTCGCCAAGCAGTACCTGACTGAGAAGAACAAGAATGAGGAGTAATTCCCTCGGGTAATGGCACCCCCTTACACTACTGGAATTCACCAGTTTGCCATGTGCCAAGTGCTTTGCCGTCTGTATATTGTCGGGGCAGACGGCAAAGAGGTGTTTTGCCATCAGCTGCTGACGGTAAAGAATGACTGACGGCAAAGAATACTTTGCCGTCTGCTTTTATTTTGACACATGGCAAAGAATACTTTGCCGTCCTCTTTTATTTTGACACATGGCAAAGAATACTTTATCGTCCTCTTTTATTTTGACACATGGCAAAGAATACTTTGCCGTCTGCTTTTATTTTAACTCATGGCAAATAATTATTTGGCAGACGGCAAAGAAAGTTATAACAATACTTATTTTATCAGTTTTTATTTTTTTTTAAAATGCAAACAAGTTCTAAATGAGTTGAAATTTGGCATGCTGATGGCTTATGATTCCTGAAAGGCGTGAAAAAATGATTTTTTAAATAATTATTTACCTAGTTTTTTTTACTGAAATACGTAGAGCAAACAAACACAAATTTTTTGCCTTTTTTTCTATTGGCTGGGCAGCTGCTCCCACGGATCAATGACGTGGCAGAAGCAGCTACCCATGCCTCCATCAACCGACGCGGCCCCACGGCCCCATCACGCACGCGCCTCCCTGGTGCCCAACTTAAAAAAAAACCGGTGCCCCACGCCCCCACCCCACCAGGCTCCTCTCTCCTTATCTTCTCCACCAACCGAGACCCATCTCGCATGCCTCTCTTCTCTCCGGCCATGGCACTCAACCTCCTCTCTCCTGACGCCTCTCCTCTCTCCCCGACAGTACTCTAGTAATCCCAACCTCCGGCGCGGCGCGGGGAGGACTCCGACGCCTCTCCTCTCCGGCGCCCCCAACATCCGGCACGGCGCAGGCAGTACTCCGGCGCCCCCAACATCCAGCACGGCGCGGGCAGTACTCCGGCGCCTCTCCTCTCTGACGCCTCAACCTCCCGTTGAGCTTCTGCAGGGAAGACTCCTGCGCGGCGGCCCCAACTCCCTCCGGAACGACGGCCCCAACCCCCTCCGACGCTGCTGCAGGGAAGACTCCGGCACGGCGGCATGGAGCACTCCGGTGCACCCAACCCGTTGAGGTCCGGCGCGGCGGTAGGGAGCGTTCCGGCACGGCGACAGGGAACTCCAGGGCTGCGCGATATCCGGCGTGGTGAGGTCTTCAGTGAGGCGTCGCGCGGTCTCCGGCATGGTCTTCGGCGCGGACTTCACACTAGACGAGCCATGGTGAGAATCCAGCTGCTACGGTCTTGCGTCACCGGACGGGAACGCCTCCGTCTTGCTGGACTTACCGGACAGTAGTCCCCCCGTCTCATCGAACAGCAGGAAGAAGATGAGGTGCAGCGGCGTGTAGATTCTGTTTCGTTTTTTTAATTAAAAAAAATATCTTTGCCATCCGCTGCATAATTAACAGACGGCAAAGCCGTGTCGGACCCACCTATTAATACAGTACATATATCCTTTAGTTTGCCGACAGCTAGAAAAAAACCGGACGGCAAAGGACTTTGCCATCTGTCGATTATATGCAGACGGCAAAGCACCTCTTTGCCGGATAAATGGTTGACGAGTGCTTTGTCGTCCGCCGGCAGACGGCAAAGGACTTTTCCGTCCGCTTTGTATATGTTTGCCGACAGCCATGGCAGACGGCAAACTGTGGAATTCCAGTAGTGTTAGCTTGTTCCAAGCTTGGGGGAGTGCCCGGTATCTTTATCTTTATCTTTGTCTTTAGGAGTCAAGTAGAGTCATATCATGTCTAGGGAAGTCACTTTATGAAATAGGTGTTGCTTTGAGGTCTATCACTCCTTTTGTGGAGAGCTTTGTACCCGTGAGTGTGGAGTCATCTATGAAGGAATATTAATGAGAAGTCTATTGGTTTCTTCGCTGCACTTGGTATTCTCTTCACGCAATCGACATTATGAGCTGATTCTTATGAGGATTATTAACCTTATATCAGGTATGGCCTCGAAAACTTTATTTAATCTTGGCAAGTATAGCTTTGGTCATAGCAACAAGCATGTTTTTCTCAAAGTAGCGACATAGCCAAAACCTTTGTGTTATTATGCTTGAAGTGTTAAGTTGACAAGGAAGACAACTTGATGTTTCATGCTAGTTTTAATGTTTATGCTTTGTATTGCTTGCATCTAAGTTGTCATCAATTGTCTGCTCTCTCAAAGCCTTGCTAGCCAAAACTCTATACTAAGCGGAATTCTGCTTGTACTTCCATACCTTGAAACCAACTTCTTCCACTTGAGTCCACCATACCTTCCTACTTGTGGTATTCCTCTACCACTCCTAAAGTGTATAATTTATGTGCTATCTGATGAGGACATCCCTACTACCAACACATCTCCAGTTCGTCATGAAGAACAAGTTGATTCAACAAAGAAGAAGGATGATGAAATCACAAGTTGATTACAAGAGCTCGTGATAAGTTGATAGAACAATAGGTGAACTCGCTCTTAATAGATTCTGATATGTCATGTACTGAGAACTTTATACTGCCTAAATCTTTATATGTTTGCATTATCAGGTATCATGACGAAGAAGAGGATCCAGAAGGAGAAGATGAAGGAAGCTCCAACTTTCGGACGTCCGACATCGGAGGCCAGGAGCTACGACGCCGCGATGACCTCGAGTTACAGAATTACGGAACTCCGACATGACATGGACGTCCGACATGAAGATCTACGCAAACGGCTCCCGAGTACAGTACCGATCCGGAAGTCCGACACGATTCGGACGTCTGACGCATCGGACGTCCGAAACCCATCGGACTTCCGAAACTGCCTGCGCGCAGATTTGACGGGCTGCGGCCTTGTATCCGAGTTTGACACCCCCTATCTTATAAATACCGGACCCCCTGCGAATTTTAGGGTTAGACCACGTTTAGATAAACCTTAGTTCTTGAGAATAGCTCCAAGCTTTCATCGTGAATTATATACTTCAATTCGTATCGATCTGAAGTGTTGCTACTGCAAGTTTTGTGTGATCTGTTGTTCCACTGGGAATTAGTAGATTGCAAATTACCGTCTCGTGGTCGACGGCTACGTTGCGCAAGTGTGTGAATTTGTGAATATCCAAAGGGTAGAGAGCTGTCGCATTGGCAACAGGGATCTAGCGAGGAGAGTTCATCGGCTACATACAAGTTATCTATCATCGCCCTCATATTGACCGTCCGCTTACTGAGAAGATCGAGCCACCCCATATCACTATCTTTAGATGTTCAGAATCTTCTGTTTTGTGCCGCTGATTCATCTCATGAGGAAGTGATGGGTGACACATGATCTTCTTAATTTGGACAAGTTTTATATTAGGATTGCATGTCTAATCTGCAAACCCCTAATACGAGAAGGGACTGGCATGAGTGCCCAGCTCGTAAAAGATAAATACTAACACACAAGTTCCTTCGCCCTTTTACGAGTGATAAACAAAGGAATCCAAGGGGATGTGATCCTCCCCACATGGGAGCCGTTCCTCGAAACATGTCCAAATCATGAAGTGAGTGAGTTATCTATCAGCAGTCGTTGACGGATCATGCACCTCCCAAAGTCTGTTTTTATTCTGTTTGATCTAGAGATGGCACATAAGTTTTCCCTGCTTACCCTTTTGCACGGGGTTTATCTTTATTTTGTTCTGAGTCAGTCCTTCCTACTTCCTTCCTTTCTAGAGAGAGAACAGACACTTGATGTTGATAAAGATGCTTGCGTATAAAGTTGCATTGAAATCTAGCATGTTACATCTCTGTTGACATTATCTTTTGATAAGTGAGTTGTTTACAAAAGCTTATGCTTAGTAAACATCTTCCTTTGTGTTGATATGTGCACTTCTTGACTAATAGCATGTTCTTTCAAAATCTTCAACTGTTCCATTATAAGTGAAAGAGCAAAAGTAAAAGTTATTAGTTGTTCCTTGACCAAGGCTATGTTTGTCATGATTTGATGAGTTTTCCAGGTCCTAGTTTATTATAATTGTTACTACTTTCTCATAAGGACCTTATGAGTTGAGGTTGCTGTTGAGGATGTTTAAGTTTGGTGAGGAATCTTGATGCTTCTTGTTCGTTTTCTTTTATCGACACTTCACTCTCTAAACTTGTGGACAGGTTTACCGAGCTCAGCAATCGCTTGAGGACAAGCGAGGTCTAAGCTTGGGGGAGTTGATACATCCAAAAATCATCACTATTTTATATTGTGATTTCACCCTATTCATTGATATATTCCACTTTAAAGTATTGTTCTTATGTTGTTTTGGCTTATTTTACACAGTTTACAACTTTCCGGTGCCGAAGCAGCAGAACCAGAATTCAGCGGTAAAAAGTGGATACCAAGTTGCTGAATCAGATCAAGTTCAAACGCGATGAAATTTTACGAGGAGCATTTTTATGAAGATTGACTGGGGATCACCGAAGAAGGAGGTGAGTGGACCCACCAGGCAGCCGGAAGGGTGCCTGGCGCGGCCACCTCCTGGCCGCGCCAGGCACCCTCCTAGGTGCCTGGTGGCCCCCCTCGGTGCCCCCTTTCGCCTATATAAGCCCCCTGGGGTGGAAACCCCTAAACAAGAGTCGTTTCCGTGTTTCGCCGCCCCCACGGGGCGGAAACCTACAGAGGAGAAAAGCTATCTCCGGCGGGCAGATTCCGCCGGGGAGATCACCTCCCGGAAGGGGAGATCGTCTCCATCATCATCATCGTCACGGGCATCATCGAGATCATCATCAACATCATCCCCAACATCAGCACCATCTCCATCTCCATCCCATCTCATCTCACAATTGCAACTTGTGTTTTAATCCGCACTATCTACTCTGTTGGTGTTGATTACTACTTTGTGGTGAATGCTATTGAGTTTTGTTGGAGAAATATCATTGTGTCCAGATTGTTTACCACCCATCTATCACCTCTGATCATGATCTCTTTTATGTCTTGTGAGTAGTTACTTTAGTTCTTGAGAACATGGGAGAAGTCTAGTTGTTAGTAGTCATATGACGTTGAAGTATTATGTGTTGTTTGATACTTCAGTTGTGTTGTTATTTCTCTAGTGGTGTTATGTGAGTCGAACACATAACACTTCACCTTTCATGGGCCTAGAGGAATACATTGTGCACAAAGGATGCTTATGGTGGGTTTCCGGAGTGACAGAAACCTGAACCCCAGTTCGCAGACTTTCGCACAAGGGAGTTATGGATCCTTGATCGTAATGCTGTGGTTAGGCTTATGCCTTAATTACTACCTTGTATTTGCGGATGCTTGCAAGGTGTGTAATCATAAGAGTACACTTATCTTAGTCTAGAAGGTGTACTAGCATTGATCCACCGACCGACACTTATCAACACGATACATATTACTTGGCAGAGTATGGTGAAAGTGACTTGACTATCTCTCCCGTGTTTTCTCGAGAATGCTTTAGCTTTTATAAATTTAGTTCCTAGGATTATCCTTGTGAAAGGATTGGGCCACTTGCTACTCCTCAGTTACCCTGTTTACTTTGCCTGTCTGTTACTTTTCTTTTGCTTAAACCAAAAACCCCTAAATATTTACCTTTGAGTGTTTGCAGCCCTTTCCTTATCCAGTGTCACTTATCAACACCTTCTGCTCCTCGTGGGATCGATACTCTTATTTATCGAAAATCTACAATTGATCCCATAGACTTGTGGGTTATCAAGAATCGTTTATTGGCGCGGTTAACAGGGAAGGCAACCCAACTAAACCTATTAGCTTCTCCGCCGTCAGTGATCATGGCCCGCTATCTAATCCTAGCTAACAATGCGCGAGGCTCACTGCTGAATATAATATATATTTATATAGGCAGCATAGGGTAAAGGAATGCCTAGTGCAGGAAAAGTATGGAAAGATAGGTGATATCTGGGGAAGAGAAAGGCTCTGCTTGCCTGGAAGCTCGATAGTAGGGGTACGGTCGTCGACGTAGTAGTCGTACTCGGCAACGGTGTCATCGGCGGCAGCAACGGGGCCTACCGGATAATAAGGGGGGATAAATAATAAATACACGGCAAAAATAGCAATACAAATGGATGACATAGCAGATACAAAGCAACGGGGCTCTAACGCAATGTTCAGTGATTGCTCTGAGCAGGTGTATATCCGGGGATGATTCATCAGTACCGGATGATTATCGGAAAGATGATCCGGAGGGGAAGGTTACATGTCTGCAGTGTTAGAGACATCTGACAGACATGTGGATAGTGTAACCGTGATCGTTGATGCATTACGAACAACTTTTACGAACAACTTTTAAGAGTATTTCCATCCAGAAAGTAATTATCGGACAGACGATCCGGAGGGGGAAAGTCTCGGGTTTGGTATGTTAGAGGGTGGTGGTGGGGGTATGGGCAGCGTATCCGTATTCATTATATTTTTCTGATCAATTTTGATGTATAAAATATTTTCATCGGAGTTACGGTTTAAAAGATATTGAATTTTAAAGTTTAAATCAATTTAAAAGATTTTCTGGGTTTATTTATATTATTTAATTCAACATTATCCACAATAGTAGGTTTGACTGGTCAAACCTGACAGAGGGGACCCAGCTGTCAGCCTCACAGTATTATAAATCATTTTATTTAATTTAAATAATCACTGGCCCCACATGTCATACTCAGCAGAGATAAATCTATTTTTTTAATAACTTACAACTGGGGCCCATGTGTCATTGGCAGAGAGTTAACTAAACAATTTTAATTTATTTAAAAGGCCAGGGGCCCACATGTAAGTCTCACTGGGGCTATTTCTATTTGGATTAAAAACAAAAACTTAATTAAAAGGGGCAGGGCCCATTGTCATAGGCTCAAGGAGTTAACCCTAATTATATTAAGAAGGGGGGGGGGGTATTAACTTAACAAGGGGTTAGTGGCTTAACCAGCAGGGCAGGGCCCACTAGCCAGTGGGTTAGCCCCCGGCTCGAGCCACACACGCCGATGGTGAACAAGGCCGTCGTCGGCGAGGACACAGGGATGCCGCCGACTAGCATGCATGCTCTACGGTGCACCAAATCGAGCGCCGCTCGTTGCTACCGGTCCAGCGGGATGTGCCGCATCCAGTGGAGGCCACGTGGGCAGTGAGGGTGGCCGGAGACAGGGGCAACAACGAGTGCGGGCGGCGGCCGTGCCACGGCTTCGATGGCACACGGCGCCCCGGGAGGAAATCGAACGAGCGCATACAGGGAATCGACCCTACGGTCCAAGGCGGGTGCGTAGGTGCGGTTTGTGTGAGCCGGGCGGCACGGTGCTCACGGCTATGGCCACCCACGGCGGCGTCCGGAGCAAGAGAAAAAGGGGGAACGCAGATAGGGCTTATCGGGCAACAACGGGAACATGGGGAAGCAAGAGAGGCTCACCACGAACCCAACGCAGGTGACGGCGCGCTCGGAGGAGGCGTGGACGTGGAGGAATCCGACTACGATCCCAGCGGCCCGAGGAGGAAGACGATGACGATTGCGGGGGCTTCGAGGCATCCCGGCTCGATTCCTCTGGTGAGGAGACGAATACGACGTCGAGGAGGCTCCAGGACAAGGCGGTGGGGCTTGGGAAGCGCAGTGGCCGCGCGAGCTCATGAGCCCGCGGCCATGGCGGTCTCGGTTGTGTCGAAGAAGACGAAGGCAAGGGGAAAAAAGGTGGCGAGGCCGATCCACAATTCGCGGGGCTCGCCTTAATCGCGTCGATGACTCGACGGGGCAGCGGGCAGGTGAGGAGGGGCCAGCTCATCGGCGAGACGACACACTGGCGCCATGCCGTGCCCTCCCCTGTAGCGGGAGGTGGGAGAAGGGGAGTTGGGCTGGGGTGGGCCTCGCCCTGGGCGAGGCATAGGCCTTTTCTGTTTTTTTCCTGTTTGATTTGTTTTAGCTACTATATCATTTTTTGTAAAACTTGTAACTTGCTACATAATTATCATTGTACAAAACTAGAGTGCCACAAAAGGTTTGGGGCCAATATAAATTCATTTGGTATTTTGTATTATTCAAAAGGAATCAAATGCCTCTATTTTTCTTCTATTTTGTTTTGTTTAATTTATTTAAACATTAAATAAATTCCCATTGTTGTGTTACTGTAATTTACTGATTATTAGGCATTTACCAAAAGTGGTTGCATAATTTTTCGGCAAATTTTTATTTGCCACATTGTTTTTTTATTATCCACCAAAAGGGGTTTTGGGTTTTGAGTTGATTCCAAGTGATCAAAGTGCATTGGTCATTTGTTTTGAATATCAACCATCATGGTTATGAATATGATCAACTGCAAATTTTGATCAAGGCAAGGAGAGTAACAGTGATTAGCAAACAGTGATGACCAACAATGCGGGTGATTACTGTTACAGACTCTGAGGGTGTTACAAGATCTCACCTAACAAATATTCTAAGTACGCGTCACGTCATCCTCATGCTTCCCTCACATTTCTATTTTTTATTTTTATGTACGCATTTTCGGTGTTAAAAATTGGCTTTTTTTAGTTTTTTGTGTTTTTTTGGCTTTCGTGCGGTTTTTTCTTACATTCTGGTGGAAACAAAAAAAGTGCTACGATCGTGCATCTCACGGGGGTACATATCTGCTATCGCGAGAGGCACACCGCGTGCCTCTAAAAAGAGGCACGAGCATGCCTTCACGGGAGACATGAGTTA
Organism: Bromus sterilis; assembly: GCA_950022295.1. Lineage (NCBI taxonomy): Eukaryota > Viridiplantae > Streptophyta > Magnoliopsida > Poales > Poaceae > Bromus > Bromus sterilis. The sequence continues at coordinate 45,366,237 of OX465596.1, forward strand.
CTTCCACGAGAGGCATACCATGTGCCTCTAAAAAAAGTGGCACGACCTGTGCCTTCCATGGATCCATGAATATACTTCTGCTAGAGGTATACCGTGTGCCTCTAAAAATAGTGGTACGACCCGTGCCTCTTAAAAAGGCACAAGCGTGTCCCTCATGGATGCACAAATTTACTTCTACCAGAGCCACACTGCGTGCCTCTAAAAAAAGAGGTACGGCCCATGCCTCTAAAAGAGGCATGACCCTGCCCTTCGTGGATGCACGAATTTACTTACGCAAGAGTCACATCGTGTGCTTCGGGGACATCCGATAAAAAGGGAACACCATAGCGCGAAAAGTGATACGCGTACAAAGCATCACTTGCCAAGCGTGGAGGGGTTTGGCGGGTTCGTTGACGGAGTAGTCACTAATTAGTGATTTCTCTAGTTACAAACAACACTCTTAAGTTTTTTTTAGTATCTTTAAAAAAGTTGTTTTTGTGCAAAATCACTAATTAAGGTGTACCTTTAAAGAAGCTATTTTCATTATGTCGACCAGGGGTGGGCCGTGCCCCCTGGCCACCTGGCTGGAGGGGCCACCCCTGGTGCCCCTCTTTCGCCTATTTATTCCTCGATGACCAAAAACCCTCGGGGCAGAATTATTTTTCCAGAAGCCATCGACATTCAGCCGCCACCACGGTTCTTAGATCGGGAGTCCCTGCAGTACTGTCCCGACACCTTGTTGGAGGAGGGAATCATCCCCAAAGGCCTCTTCATGAACCATGTTTTCCTCCCAGTTGATCCATGAGTAGTTACACCTTGGACCTAGGGTTCATGACAGTAGCTAGATGATATTTTCTTCCCAATTTTATGCTTCAATAATTAGTTCTTGGTCTTCATCTTCGATTGTCAAGGTACATATGCTATAGTTGCTATGTTGTTATGCTGAGTTTGTTAGGATCCAATGGATTATGAGATTATATTCATATTGGTGGAAGTAATATGTTTGATCTTTTTTTATATTGTGTTCTTGATTGTTCTTGCGTTCTCTCGATTATATTTTGTTACTTTGGTGATGTAGTATTTTATAGCTCAAAAAGAGAGCTTTGTGCTAGATAGTTGGTTCATGCCTCCTCGTGTCAGGGCTTGAGTGACAGAAACATACAAGTACCAAGGATGTGTCTTTGCTACTAAGGGTAAAAAGTGATGTTTGTGACTATTTTCCTAACAAGTGTTGCTTACATTATGCATCGAGTTTATATCATTTACATGTTGCTTTGGGTTTTCAGCTTATATTTTTTTCTCATAACTTAATACCAGCGAGATGTTCCGGATTAGACTTCTCAAGGTGAGTATTTAGAAGTAGATTCTTTGGATTGAGGTCTACTTGCTTTGGCGTAATGCCTACATGATTAAACCTTGCATTCTTTGTAGCATAATTAGCATTGTAGTGTTTATAATTCTGTTAATTGTCCAACTGTAATTTGTTCATCCAACATAAGTTTTGTCGTCTTTTGGGAGAGTGACATCACTAGTGAATTTCATGACACCCCAGTCCATATCCTCATCATAAGTTTACGCTGCAGCAATTTATTTCCTTTGTTTACTTTACTTTGTTTTACTTTTATTGTTCAAACTACCATATATGTGTAACCTTTCGTAAATAGCAAAACAGGTGGATTGGCAACCCCTCTGCCTCGTTGGGTGCAAAAGTATTTGTGTACTTGTGTGTAGGTCTAGGCCAACCACTTTCTGGTGCCATTATTGGTAGCCACCTACTTGACGCGGTTTGGAGTCCTTCTAGATTTGATAACCTTGGTATTTTTCCCGAGGGAAATTTGCTACTATCTACATCACAAAGGGGGTTCCCAACAAAAGTGTGTGATCCACACCATCAGGGGCGATGATGAAGGCTCACCATGGATGCGGTGTGGAAGTGGCAGTTAAGAGGAGATGGGGCATCAGTGTGTGTGTTTGAGTGAGAGAGAGAGAGAGAGAGAGAGAGAGAAGTGGGGATATGATGGGGCCATGTTGATGCGTATAACCGTTCGATTTTCGTTAGACTTTGTTGTCCGCTTGCTGACGGCAAAGCTGAGAGAAGTTATCCTCCTTTGAGTCATGCACACGTGTTGCTAACGTCACCGTCAAGAAGACTTTACCATTAGCTTTAGTGCTCTTTGACGTTTGCCTTTTCTTAGGCTGACGACAAAGAACCTCTTTGCAAATAAGAACATGAATACTGATGCACTTGAAACAAAAATACAATAAAATTGTAAACTTATGAAAAAATTAAAAACAAAATCGATGGAAATTGTGTTGATCTAATTTTAAATGTGAATATAGTGTTGTAGCAACATCACTATTGAAAAAGACAAAACTTTGAAGCACATAACAGTAAAATAACAACAATGAACCCAAACTATAGCAACTCACCAGTATTCTATATAAAGATGCATGGGTTCACAACTAGTTACTCTAATAAACTAGATGATGCCCCGCACATTGTTGCAGGAAACTTTTGCAATATAATTCAGTAAAATGTTTGGCTAAATGAAACATGAATATTTGAAACAATAAGTGTTGAACTAATATATATGAATCTAATATAAAGATCGTAATAGAATAAAAATCCCCATACATGCACTTTGCATGTTAGTGTGAGTTTTTATTATGCATTGTGGTATATATTTATGTTGGCCTTTTCTTATGTGTGTTGAATGATGAGGTGACATACTTGCATGTTGAGAGAAAATATGCTTGCAGGGCTAGCTATTTAGATATAGAGGCTCAGTGAATTTTTTGGTTAAATGAAACATGAATACCTGAAACAATAAGTTTTGAACTAATATATGAATCTAATAGAAAAATTTCCTTGCATCCAATTTGCATGTTATAGTGGGTTTTTATTATGCATTGTGGCATATTGAGGTAAGACTTTTTTTCATTCATATTGAACTATGATGTGACATGCTTGCATGTTGAGAGAAATATGCTAGTGACTAACATATTTAGATATAGTAGATAGAAGACGACTCAAGGGCTATAAAGCATTACGGAAACCAAAATATCCCTTGGTGAAGAGGCTAGAGAAAATATAAGAAGAAACAATATTCGTCAAATATTTTTACTGAATAGACAATAATCATCATACATGCATGCGTGTACATAGACACCAAAATATATTATTGTTGTACAATGACACATAGGACAACACACCAGAAGATATTTCTATTTCTAATCCTTATTTCTTGAACATACTTCTCTCCTTTGGTCTTGAACCAACACATCTCTCCGCTCCGGCTAACCATCAGCTTGGACAGATCCGCACGCCAGGCACCGATGATCCTCGTCCCATCTCCTCTCATCCTAGACCCAAGAAGCTCGACTCTGCTGCTCTGCAGATGTGCTGAGTGTTGTGGAGGTACGATGGGGAATATACAAGCAGCAGGAAAAGACCTTGCAGCGAGGGGATTTTCTACGTGTGGTTGAAGAAAGAACTGGGCAGGTTGAGTGGATAAGAAGCCTTCTAGACGAGTGGATAATAACCTTTTGATATGTGTCTTCTCAGGTACTTATTCACAAAAGAATCACTTTGTAAACATTATCGTCATTTTCATTTCCATATCCACGCGACTATTGGCTAAGAGAACACAATTATTCAAGCCATATTAGTTTTTGCAAACCATGCCCAAAATCATGAATCAATTATTTGACAAACTGCAACAGATTTAGGTTTGAAGCAATTCAGTGTCAGATAGGCCTGTCGTCTCGGTTTCAGTTCAAAACTCTAATCAGTTTTTTTGCAGGCATCAAAACTCTAATCATTGGCATGTTGGATTCATTACAATGCTCTGAATTCATCACAAACCTCTGAATAAAGGTTGAATTCACTAAAAATCTCTGAATAAAGCATCTTGATTACTAATGCCTTATCTAAAAAGACCGGGTGTTCATGTTGTTTCCTGTTCATGAGATATGTAAAGCTTGGTTTCCCCAGTTTTGTAACTTATGCAAAATCCAACGCACAGAAATCGCTGCAGGGTGGATCCAACAAGATCGGTTCGAAATTTTATTCTTCATTGTTCTTTTATTATTTTCTAAATTTATTGAGACTGGGTATCACCATCATATTGATCAGTGTGGTTAACCGTGTTGTTTCTTAGTATGAAACAAGATAACAAACATGGTTTTGTTGTTGTCGACTTTGGCAACACCAAATTTAAGGAGGGCTAAGAGGTGAGATATGATGGATTTAATTTTTATTTTTAGATGGAAGAAATATGATAAAATTAGATATATTGTCAATACTTTTTTTTACTTTTGATGATATTACTATAAAAATTGGGTGTGCAAATTAGTGAATTTGTTTTAAAATTTATAAATATTATCATTAGAATTTATTTCTCCTGTTGCAATGCACGGACATTTTGCTACTACTAGTAAGTCATATATCAATTGCAACTAGTTAGTATAGTGGACATATATACTGTAAACCAAACATACAGGACATTCATAAAATGAGAAACGAATCATGCCTCGGTTTTCATAGTTTTTGACCAAAAATTGGTAAACATAGTCAACGCGGTTCTACTGAAAGTAGCACCATAGTAGGAGGCTACATAAGTATTGTAATAAATCATCTATTTGTACAAATCGTAGTTCATGCTTGTGAGACTAGGTAAAAGAAGATCAGATGGGTCGCCGCGTTGGAGCTGCCCTAACCTCTACAATTCCTAAAACTATCCAACAATAGGGTAAAAAAATAACCAGCTTCTTATTCTTTAAAATCCATAGCTACGACAGAATTTCAGGAATCCACATCCATAGTGATTCTAAGACAAACAAAGAGGACCTTAGTCAACACGATTCTACTGGAAATAGCACCAAAGGAGGAGGCTACATAAGTACTATAATAAATCATCTATTTGTACAAACCTAGGTTTATCCTAGCGAGACTAGGTAAAACTAGATCAGATGGGTCGCCGCGTTAGAGTAGCCCTGACCTCTACAATTCCTACAACTATCCAACAACAGGGTAAACAATCAACTAACTTCTGATTCTCAAAAATCCATAGATGCAACAGATTTTCAGGAATCCACATCCATAGTGATTATCAGAAATCTGTAGCCACAAACAAAGAGGACCTTAGTAAACACGACCCTATTGAAAATAGCACCCCAAAAGGAGGCTACATGTACTATAATAAATCATCTATTTGTACAAACCTAGTTCATCCTTGCAAGACTAGGTGTTACCCATATGGGACTCGGCCAGCTGCACCAAAGCCGAGGTAGAATTTCTTCCCTTCTGTAATTTTTCAAGTTGATAACACCTATATCCCGACGATACTTCTTATATTTCCAAATACATGTCTCATCATCAGTGAAATAGACACAATTTGGCTCCAGTTGAGGAAATTCCTCAGCACTAAGGTATTGTGTCTGGTTATATCCAAGGAATAGCACCTGATCATGCATGTCATTCACTAACACAAGCTCTTTTGCTGCCATATCGACCTTATATATCAATATTTCTTCAGTCACAATTATGGACTCTTCATCATCCGGATCATCTGTATCTTGGAGTTCACATTCCCTGCGAACTTGCATTAGATCACCAGATGGAGCCTGGGCATCATACAACCGCCCTTGATTATAATTCTTCATGTCGTCTATAACTCTATTCCTCGTGATGGTAGGACTATTGAGATCAAAAGTGTTGACTTGTCCAAAATTCGTGAATGCATACAATATACCATCCATGTAAATGCAGTCTTGATAGTCATAACCCAACGGCAGAAAGGTCCACTTACAACCAATGTTTTAAACAGCCGGCTATACAAAATATCCCCGACCCTTAAAATGGGGCTATAGTCAGGCTAAACGAGGCTATAGCTAGAAATTATACATGAATTCATTTAGCCCCAAAATTCTCAAAAGGCTATAGCCGAGCTATAGCCGGCTATTTAAAACATTGCTTACAATCCCCTACTCTTGCAAACGAAAGCCTATGTGAGCCACCGTTGATGAGAACCACAAGGTAGCTTCCCATGGACGGATCAACAAATACATATGCCCTAACATAGAAGTCAAGAAGCTTGTCGAGGGTATGGGTTGACTTATTGTAACCATCCAATTCACAGTCTATCTCAACGTCCTGTTTTCGCTCCAACAACTCATACTCGATAACTATGCATGCATCATCAAATACCGGCTTCACCTTCTTGTTGGTGACTACTGACGGAAGAGCAATATGTTGACTTGTGATTGGATTGAGAAGGTGTAGCTCACACTTCTCATCAGCAGTAATGAGCCAGCCATGCGAGGAACCAATCAAATACCTACTCCACATGGGTGGATCCGCAAGAGTTATATTGTAGACCCGCTTTTCTGCGAGGCTGTTTTTTTGGATAAAGGGCTTTTTACTTAAATTTAAGCAAGTACACCCAGCCCCTGCATAGCTAAGATGCACATAGCCGAAAGTCATCAAAAGGGAAAAGAAAAAGTGTGTACGATAAGTTACAACTCAAATGAACTATCGCCGCTCATGGTAGCTCTATACGTAGATCACGCTGCCATCGATGTTGGATAAAAATATCGCTCACCACCTTTTCCAGTCGCACTACTAGAGAAATAGCTATACATGGAAACCTTATTAGTGGCGCATTTTATATGTAATGCGCCACTATGTTGTAAGGGGTGGCGCACTGGTAAAAAATGCGCCACCCATAAGCTCTTATAGGTGGCGCAGTTTCCAAAATGCGCCACCCCTAAGAGTGGGCCAGCCCTGGATCCCCTTATACGTGGCGCATTTGGAGAAATGAGCCACCCCTAAGAACCTTAGAGGTGACGCATTTTGGAAATGCGCCACCCCTAAGAGCTTATGGGTGGCGCATTCTGGAAATGCGGCACCCCTAAGGAATTATTAGTGGCGCATCCAGAATGCGCCACCCATAAGCTCTTAGGGGTGGCGCATTTCCCATATGCGCCACTACTAAGAAAAAACTATGCGGGAAAATTCCCAAATACACCCCCCCGTGGACCGCCTTTTCAATTTGAAAAAACTAAAATAAAATGATAGAAATGTCAAAAAAATAAAAGAAAATAAGTTTCCCAAATGATATATGGTCTAGTTGTTAGGAAAATTTACAAATATGAATTTTGACTTTTTTTGCAAAATCTCCCGAGAATTTTGTAAAATGGGCTTAACTTTTGCATACGACCTCCGATGAAAAAGTTTTTTATATGAAAAATCATCTACTCGAAAAGTTATATTGAAATTCAACTAGGTGTAACCCGTTAAACATTTTTAGAATCCTCAAAAACCTAACAGAAAAAAAGTTACACACGTTTGAAGATCTGGAGGCCAAAAAATGAAAAAAATTGCATTTTTTTTGAACTTAGTATGAAATGCGCCACTAGTAACATAATTTTTTTAAAAAAATATTTAAAAATAATTTTTTTATTTTTTTGAAAAATTTAGAATAGGCTAGAGGACCGATCGGGAAGTTTCAAAAAAAAGGTTAAAAATATTTAGCTAGTAACATTAAAAAAATTAAAAATTATAATTTTTATTTTCAATTTTTTTGAAAAAAGTTCAAAATATGCTCATGGTCCCATCGTGAAAGTTTCAAAAAAATATTGAAAATTGTAGCACACCTATGAACATCAACAAGGTCCTAGACATCAACATGGTTCAATAGGATTTATATGATAGATATATCAACAAGTGCCTGCTAGGTGAGCTGGAGTGGGAGTTGAATAGAACCGAGAAGTTAAGCGTGCTGGGGCTGGCGTAGTGCTAGGATCGGTGACCCTTGGGGAAGTTTGACTATGGAGGTTAGTTTGACGTGAGATTAAGCATAGTAACCGAGCATTAAGCATACTAACTGAGATTAAGAAAAAAATAAAAAAATAAAAAAATTGTTTTCCAGATCCAGATTCAAAATTCAAAATTTAAATTTTTTTAATAGTGGGGAATTTTCAGAATGCGCCACCCCTAAGACTCTTATGGGTGGCGCATTTGGGCTTATAGGTGGCGCATTTCGAAATGCGCCACGCATAAGAGTTTTAGGGGTGGCGCATTTGAAATGCGCCACTATTAAGGCCTTATTAGTGGCTTGTCCTTTGTGGTGCATTTGAAATGCACCACTAAAGGCCAAAAAAGGACGCCACTATAAGGCTTTTTCCTAGTAGTGTCGTGCACACGCCTTCATAAAAAGGCATCGATATTCCACCCATTGTAAGATGGACAACGAACGGAGAATACATGTGCATCGGTAAAGAACCTGCAAGCAAGAGAAATATTTATCAGAAAATATCTTATCATTTCTACATACCAGAGCGACCATATTACGACGAGCGCTCCTATCCTAAGAATGGTTTTAAGCTTATTATCTATCCCATGAAGCCAATTGCTGAATATATTAGCAACGACTGTGAGTTGATATAAGTTTGAAGCCATTTGGATAGCTGACCAAATAGATCGTGCAACCTTACAAGTGAAGATACCATGCAAAGATTTTAATATTTAGCAGTATCTTCATTTTCCAAATTTTACAATTATTATTGACTGGTATTTCAGGTTGGGCAAGTGCCCTATACATGGAATCCACAGAAAATTTTCCGTTTATATTCAGATTCCAACGAAACTCATCGTGACCTTGTGACATCTGCACTACCGCTAACCGTTCTACCAAGGCATGCCAAGGCGCAAGTCTAGGTTCGATTAAGTCTCTCCTAAATGAAACATTGGGGGTGACTCTTGCATGACCGTGGCCAGCGTATCTCCCTTATGTCGCACAATGTTGTATAGGGCCGGATATTGATCCCGTAGGGTGGCATTTCCTAGCCATACATCCTCCCAGAATCTCATTTCCGAACCTTCTTAATGCTGAAAACCCCAAAGAGATAAAAGTATTTCTTTGTCGCCATGAGACCGACCCAAAAGTGTGAATTGCCAGGCTTCCATACAACCTGAGATAACGCTTTTGTGCCCGTGTATTTTCTCTTAAGGAGCGTTTGCCATACCCCGTCTGAAGTGAGTAGCTTATACATACACTTACCAAGGAGAGCAGAGTTTTTGAACTGAAGGTCATGTATACCTAGCCCCCCTTGTTCCTTCGGTCGACAAACGACATTCCACATGGTCAGTCGATATTTCTTCTTCTCATTATACCCTTGCCAAAATAATCTCGATCGGAAATAATCCAATCTATGTAAGACTCCGTTAGGTAGATGGAAGAAAGATATCATATACAACACCATATTGGATAATACTGAATTTATGAGTACCAATATTCCACCTAGGGACAACAACTTCCCATTCCAACTAGCTAGCCTTTTTTGCAGACGTTCTTCAACGTGCTTCCATTCCGCATTAGTCAATCGCCTATAATGTATGGGTATCCCCAAATACTTGATAAGGAATTGACCTTGCTCGCATCCGAATATGTCGGCATATTGAGTTGCAGCATCCTGGGCCTCGCCAAAACAAAACAATTCGCTTTTATGGAAATTTATCTTCAATCTAGATAACTGCTCGAATGCTAATAATATTAATTTCAGATTCACAGCTTTATCTAGAACGTGTTCCAAAAAAAGAATTGTGTCATCTTCATATTGAAGGATAGACAATCCCCCATCTATTAGATGTGGGACTACTTCCTCAATTTGGCCGTCTAGCGTAGCACGTTCAAATATGATCGCTAACATATGATACGTCCAAAATGCATCACTATTTTATATAGTAATTCTTTCCTATTGATTGATATATTTCATGTTATGATGTTATTCTTATGTTGTTTTTGCTTGTTTTACATAGTTTTCAACTTTCCGATGCCGAAGCAGCAGACGCAGGATTCAGCGGTGAAAATTGGACGCTGAGTTGCTGAAATAGAAGACCTCCAATTTACCTGAAAATTGACGGAGGTTATTTTTTAGAAGGATGACGGGGACACGCAAAAGAGGGACCAGAGGGGGGCCACAGGGTGCCCAGGCAGCCACCTGGCGCGCGCCCCACCTTGGCCGCGCCCCACCTTGGCCGCGCCGGGAGGGCGCCTGGACCCCTAGGGCCACTCCCGGCTCCCCCTCTGGCCTATGTATCAATCGCTATCCGAAAACCCTAAAAAGGGAGGAGTTTCGCGAGTTCCTCCGCCGCTCCGTGGCGGAAACCGACAGAGGAGAAAAGACATCTCTGGCGGGCAGATTCCGCCGAGGAGGACACCTCCCGGAAGGGGAGATCATCGCCATCGTCATCACCATCGTCACGGGCATCATCGAGATCATCATCAACATCATCCCCAACATCAACACCATGTTCATCTTCATCCAATCTTACCTCACAAGTCTAACTTGTGTTGTAATCCGTACTATATATCCTCTCTACTCTACCGGTGGTGATTGCTACCGTGTGATGAATTCTATTGAGTTTTGTTGGAGAAATATCATTGTGTCCAGATTGTTTATCATCTATTTATCCCCACTGATCATGATCTCTTTTATGTCTTGTGAGTAGTTACTTTAGTTCTTGAGGACATGGGAGAAGTCCAGTTGCTAGTTGTCATATGATGTTGAAGTAATATGTGTTGTTTGATATTTAAGTTGTGTTGTTATTTTCCAAGTGGTGTTGTGTGAGTCGAACACTCAACACTTTGCCTTATTAAGGACCTAGGGGAATACATTGTGTATAAAGAATGCCTACGGTGGGTTGCCGGAGTGACAGAAACTTGAACTCCAGTTCGCACGCTTTTGCACGAGCGAACAATGGATCGCCAATCGTATTGCTATGGTTAGGCTTTTGCCTTAATTACTATCTTGTATTTGCGGATGCTTGCAAGATGTTTAATCATAAGAGTGCACTTATCTTAGTCTAGAGGGTGTACTAGCAAAGATCCATCCACTCAACACTTATCAACACAACACATAATACCAATGCAGAATATGGCGAAAGCACGTGACAATTTCTCCTGTGTGTCCTCAAGAACGCTTTAGCCTTTATAAGTCCAGTTGCTAGGCCTATCCTTTGCTCAAAAGGATTGGGCCACTTGTTACTCCTCAGTGCCTTTCACTTTGCTCGCTTTTACCTTTTTGTTGCTTATACCGAAAACCCCTAAAAAGCTATCTTTCAGTTCCTGCAGCTATTTATTTGCCAAAGTCACTTACCAATACCTTCTGCTCCTCGTTGGGTTCGACACTCTTATTTATCGAAAATGCTACAAATGATCCCCTACAGTTGAGGGTCATCAAGTACTATTTTCTGGCGCCGTTGCCGGGGAGCATAGCGCTATTAGTAAGTGAAGTTGGTAAGGAAGTCTTTATATTTTTGTTTTTATTTTGCCATTGTTACTTTTTTCCTTATGGACACCTCTACTCTTGGTTCGTTGTTTATGGGGAAACGCCTCACAACTATGGTGGTCACTCCTACCCCTACTGAAATTGTGCCTTACAAAATACCATCTGGCATTATCAATTATGTCTTAGCTAATTGTTATGCAGGAGATAGATATCCAGGTGAACACTTGCTATATTTATCACAACTATGTTCATTATTCAAGCTTACAGATGTGTCAATGGATTTTGTCATGAAGAAATTATTCTCCATATCACTTTTCGATAAAGCTTAAGATTGGTATAAGCTCTTCGATAACTCACATTTTCTCAATTGGCAAGAGCTTATGTCTCTCTTTTATACAAAGTTTTATCCTCTTCATGAAATTCATCGAGATAGGAATTACATCTATAACTTTTGGTCTCGTGACGGAAAGAGCATCGCTCAAGCTTGGGGCAGACTTAAGTCCCTAATGTTCAAATTTCCTATTCATGAACTCTCCAAAGATATTATACTTACAAATTTTTATGCCAGACTTTCTTGTCAGGATAAGGAAATGTTGGATGCCTCCTCTAGCGGGGTATTCCAAAGAAGAAGCGTTGAATAAAAATGGGATCTCATTGAGAGGATCCAGAAGAACACTGAAGACTGGGAAATCGATAAGTTATTGAGCCCGCTATAAATTATGAGCATGATTACATTGAGAGCTATGTGAAAACTTATTATTTTAATACCTTTTGTTCTAAGATTAGTCTTGATTAAAAGCTGATGATTGATTTTTGTAAGAACTTTGCCTCTCACATTGACTCTTCTAAGGAGGAGAAGGATCATTATCATAAGCCCTTTAAAGAATTGCCTATTGATATAAATGCTGCTGACCCTATTCTGCCTGCAGTTGTCTATGAAAAGCCCCCTTTTCCCACAAGGATAAAGGAGCACTCTTTTGTGAAAAGCATAATAAATAAAAGTGAGAGACGAACTGACGAACCTGAGGACCTGATCAAGGTCGATCCTCAAGTTGCAGTGGTTAAAGATTTAGTTACTAATGATGTTTCAGATTCCATTATAAATTTTATGCTGTTTCAACTAACATTGTCGCAACCAAGAATAAAAGCCCAATTTCAGGTACACCAGTTGTATCTGTCAAAATAGGAGATCACAATTATTACGGGCTATGCGATTTGGGATCAAGTGCTAGTGCTATTCCATATTCAATCTATCAGGATATCATGGGTGAGATTTCACCGTGTGAACTTGAAGAGATTGATGTTACTATTTATCTGGAAAACAAAGAAACTATCTCTCCCATTGGAATTGTGAGAGATGTTGAAGTCGTATGTGGAAAGGTAAAGTATCCTACCGACTTTATCCTACTTGGTTCAGTGGAAGATAGGTTTTGCCCTATTATCTTTGGTAGGCCTTTCCTCAGAACTTGTCGAGCTATAATAGATTGCAAGAAAGGTAAATTTTCTATTGAATTAAATGGTGAGCCATATGAATTTAACTTTTCTAAGTTCTCTAAGCAGCCTCGTGGTACTTATTTACCTAGTCATGATAAAATTATTGAAGATATTGCTTCTATTGCTATTCCTCCTAATGATCCTTTGCAGAAATATATGGAAGACCACGAGAATGATATGCATATGCAGGAGAGAAATGAGTTAGACAAAATATTCACAAGACAAACTGCTAGCCTGAAGCACAACCTGCCGGTTGAACCTTTAGGAATCCTAGCACAACCAAAAGAAGACCCGGTGTTTGACCTCAAACCACTTCCCGATACGCTCAAGTATGCTTATTTAGATGAAAAGAAAATATATCCTGTTATTATCAATGCTAACCTTTCAGGATTTGAAGAAGAGCAGTTATTGGAGACACTTCACAGACACCGCGGTGCCTTGGGCTATACCCTTTATGACCTTAGTTGGATTAGTCCATCGATTTTCCAACACACTATCAATCTCGAGCACGATGCTAAGCCAGTTGTTGATCATCAACGATGACTGAACCCAAGATGAAGGACGTGGTTAGCACATAGATTTTCAAACTTCTAGCTGCAGGTATTGATATAGGGTGGCCCGATCTTCTCAGTAAGCATACGGTGAATATGAGGGCGATGATAGATAACTTGTATGTAGTCAATGAACTCTCCTCGCTAGATCCCTATTTCCAATGAGAAAGCTCTCTACCCTTTGGATATTCATGTCAGATCCCTCTGTTAGGTATGTGCTAGGGTTAGCTAGTACCTTTGCATCATGCAAAAGTTTCAAAAAGAAACCTTGAAAATCAAATTCAAAATCCAAATGGGAGAAGGAACACCCCCAGATGAATTAATTCAAAAGGCCAGATAAAAATATTTTCCAAAAATTCATGTTAGAGTTTTGAAAAGTCTTATAAATGAGTGTGATCACATATCAAGTGATGTGGGACCCACCCCATGCTCATAGATTTTTCAAATATTCAAACAGTACCTTGGAAATAAAGAAATAACCCTATTTGATTTAAAATTCAAATCATTTGAATTTTAAAAATGTTGAAACTTCATAAGTGGTTAGTCTATATTATTATGAGGCCACATAAAAGTTTTCAGCATTTAATAAAATGGTTTGGTATTTTTATCAGAGCCAAAACAAATAACAGAAAACAGAAAGGAAAGATTAAACAGAATAAAAGGAAAAGCTTACCTGTCGCCCGAGCGAAGACGGCCCACCCAGCCCAGCAGGCCCAGAGGGGCACGGGGGTTTTCTTCCCCGTCCCGCGCCTCCAAGCTGCTCGGTGGAATGCCACCGAGCAAGCCGAGGGCGACACGTCGCCGCCGTGAGCTTCCAGGCCTCCCCGTGGCCTCTTCTCACGCCTGGAGACGCCGCTCTTCCGTCCGCATCCATTCCCCCCCTCCAGAGCTTCCTCCTCCTCCTCCCGTGTTCGATTTCATCACCACCCGAGAGCGCCGCCGTTCGCCGTCGCAAGAACCCGTGGCCATCGACGTCAAGGAGTCCAGCCAAGGTGTCCATCGCCTCCGCCGTCCTCGACTACGTCACCGTGCAGAAGGAATCGACCCGAGGAACTCCAGAGCCGCCGTCCCCTTCGTCGTCTTCAACTCCGGCCGCCGTGAAGAAAGTCATCGAATCCGTCGCCGTTGAACTACCCCAGCCTTCTCCACCACCTCGACTGCGTTCAGGGTGAGCTTGCGCGTGAGAACCCCCTGTTTTCCCCTTCGTTTGCTCGTCCTAGCCGATTCCACCATGGACGCCGTAGCTCGTCGCCGCCATGGATGAGCTCAAGGTCGCCCCTGTGCCCCTTCGACTCGTCCAGAGCGCGCGTTCAACCCCTGGTCATGCCAGCTTTCGAACGCAAGTGATTTCAACCCAAACCGTGCTCCCTAGCCTCGGCTACGACCTCACCGTTCCTCTGTTCCCGCCGGAGTCGTCGCCGTCGTCGACTCCGGGCACCCCGTGAACCCCCGATGCCACCAAACGACGCGGAAGACCTCCAGGAGGAAGATGGTGCCCTCCCCGTACTCTCCCGTGGCCTGTAGCGGATTCCGGCGAGTCGCCGCCGTGGTTCACGTCGCCGGCGTCAAGCCGCCGGTGGATTAGCCACTAATCACGTGTTAAGTGACCCCTGGGTCACTGACCAGTGGGCCCAGTGGCTTAATTAAGCCACTGGATTAATTTTAACCACGGGTTTAAACCCTGTGTCACAGACAGGTGGGACCCCTTTGTCAGTTTGACTGGTCAAACTCCCCTGCTGACGCAATAATTCAAAAATGATTAAAAAGAAATCCAGAAAATCCAGAAAATGCCCCAAACTTTGGAAATTCATAGAAAATTCATATTAACTCCAAATTGGACAAATAATATATGAAAAATGATCAGGAGAAAATTATCTTTCCAAATATGCAACTTTCAACTCTGTTTGAGTTGAATTTAAAATGGGACCAGTAGCATATATCATTTGCTTTATTTGAATTTATTTCAAATTCAAACCAAATGATTTTGCCACTTGAACCATGGATTTAAGCTATACTTCAACCACACTTCAGAGGCATATCTTACACATTTGAAATTAATTCAAAATGATCAAACTATATCATATATAACTTGGTTAAGGTTGAATTCAAATGTGGAATTTGAATTTGCATTTAAAAATGCAATATATTCCACTTAAATGGAATTGCCTCACACATCAAACTTGTACTTCAAGATTAAACATTTTATCATGTGCTTGAGCATTGCATTCATATTGATTGCTACTTCGTGCTTTGTTTGTCGAGTAGAGGTGGAACCGGAGCAAGAGGTCACCCCCTTCGCTGAAGATCCAGAGCCCGAACCTCGTCAGCAAGGCAAGCAAACCCCCATTGATCATGTCGATAAAATCCCACTTCCCTCTCATGTCTCGCTTATGCATTGTATAGGATGATCACCATGTTACGATTCTACCGCATAGATGAACCCATTCCTTTGCATGACCTATCTTTTGTCACAGTAGTAAGCAAACCACAATCCTAGCAACTGTAGAAGTTGAATGATATCATGTGGCCCCTGCAAATGTTATCGCTTATTGCATGCTTAGTATGATACCATGTTGTTACTGTGATGTGAGTCGGGATGGGAATGATCATGTTGCTGATGGTAGAAAAGTGTTGGTGAATCGACCCTAATACAAGGTGAACGATGAGAGGCTGTGTAGGAGTACACGGTGGGTTGTCTCGTTGAACACCGCCCTAAGTCCGAGTTCTTGTGTGGTGATCCAAGATGAAGAGTACAACCACACATTGGGCTCACTGACCCCTCTCAACCTATTAACTCATCCCTTTCGATGTCCAGATGTCGCAGTAGTTCGGAGTTCTGGTAGGCTTGTGGCCTGGATGCTAAGTGAGAGAACGGCTCATCCGAGACCGGCTTATGCACCACGCACACATCGCTTGGGTCCACTTCGGTAAACCGGCCGGGTTCACGATAGTGGTAGCCACCCAAGTAGGCGGCTTTCTTGGACTAGATAGGCTATGAGGTAACAGTTGTGGTGAGCATCCTCGCTGGCACCCCTTGGATGGTGTCGAGATCAAAGGCGGTAAATGATGGTCATGTGTGTGTAGCGGTACACCCTTGCAAGGTTAACAAAACTATTCGAATAGCCGCGTCCGCGGTTATGGACTACTTGGAAAGCTTAGCTTGATTATTAGATAACTTGAACCGGATACTTCTAAAACACACCAAGATAAGTGTGAGTGCTATGGCGTGCTTTCTCGTGGGGAAGTCGAGGAAGGCACCATAGTGGTGTAATTGGTTGGTGAAAGTAGTGGACTCGTGTACGCTTCTTACCTCAAAGTCTGGTACTCGTAGTTCAGGATTAGCCAAGTCAAAGCTGGCGTTTCTGCAAGTGAACCCCACCTCCCTTTACCTTGATACATGTGCATGAGTAGTATAGCTCCTATGTAAGTCTTGCTGAGTACGCCTTTGTACTCACGTTTGCTTAATATATGTTTTAGATGACGCCACTGACCCAGAAGGTGGCTTCTTCATCGAGCTGGTCGACTGAAGTTAAGCTAGTCTAGTCCCAGTCGGCAGACTGGTTCCCTCGTGGAGGGCTTTATGTTTGAATAAGGCTTCTTAAGCCAATTTGTTAAACTTGTCTGTACCCAGACATAATTTGCTTCCGCTTCGTGATGTAATGTTGGATCACATGTATGTGATCTCTGTGTGTACTCTATAAGAGTTATTAATAAAATGTACACTTTGTAGAGAATTGCAATGGTACCTGCTGTTCGTACAAGGCATGTGTGCTGCGTGTATGTTTATAACATGCATGTCTTTGTATGGGTTTTCGAGACCTTAGTTGTGTTCTGGCTGGCGGTCTTTCATACACCAAGTGGCCCTTAGATGTGCGCAGCTTGGGGCATCGCGATGCGATTGTTCGAGACTCGGTCTCGGGCACACTTTGTGGTATGATCGAGCCCGCCCTAGACCCCGACTAAGTGATCGGGCTGGAGTAAGTCTATGTAAGAGTCTAGAGATAGTCGATAGTATGGTTGAGGCGACTTGTCTTTGAATATGGGAGTTCACCACCCATATCAGTGGACTTGTGTGCGTACGGTGAGGACCCATTACAGTTGGTCATCCGGCCTGGATGGGATGCCCCTCACGTACGATGCTCTCCGAGAATGTTCAGTGCTTGGCCTTGTCTGCTTAGACAAGTGGGTGCGGTTCTCGGCTCTCCATATGACTATGTCTTAACTGTACTTGCATACGCTAACCCCGGGTCCCGACAGACTTGGTATCAGAGCAGGACTGACTGTAGGACTAGTAGCCTTGGCCGAAGTCGAGTCTAGCTTGCTATAGTTATATAGTTACTCTGGATATATAAGGGAACAACGTAAGGCTTCATTTTTCTCCTTACCCCCTTCGTTCTGAGTTCTGAGTCACCCTCATCTTGTTCTACGGGAAGATAGGACTAGGCTCTTCTCTGTCTGATTAGCACATCTCGTTGATTGCTTCATCATAGCTGTAGGAAAGTTGTGTCAGGTTTTCCTAGAATTGTTATAATGCTGATTTCTTACATCATATTATGTAAGTGTTGTTTGCATATTGAAAGAAATTGTCATTTCTTACAATTACAGCCGTTATGCTGTCCGAGTCATTCCAGGTTTATCATATAATCTGATGCATTTGCAAACTCTTGCTTTCTGTTTCAGATGGCAAATCTTCCCCCTCGGCAGATTTTTCGTTTGACCAGGTGCCTCGGTGTGCGTGGCCACCCCGCCACGTTGATCGAGATGATGTCCTACGTGGGATATCGATGGTACCCTGAGTACACCATCGAGGAGCAGTTCCACGACTTCAACCAGACACAGTTCCACTGCATTGTGCGGATTTACCCACATCACGTTGGAGTCACCCAGCCTATCCATTTTGGACATGGCATTGGCGTTACCGAGAACATGGCTGTGCAGGATGCTGCATACTCATGTATCACACTGCTGAGAGAGGAGCACACCCTACTGAGAGAGACTTCTTTCCGCTATATCCCAACTGCACTTCCAGGAGAAGAGGGATATTACACCGGACTCTACTCAGATCACTCCGCAGAGGATCCAACACTTCAGATGACGGCTAGGTTTGCTAGTGACAGAGACCGTGATGCACGTGCTCTCCGTTTTGAGCTCCACGCTACTCGTGTTCGTCTGTACCGAGCACTGACGCTCTTGGCACCCTTTGTGAGCGTGGGATCAGTGGAGTACGATGCGATCTATCCAGTGAGGACCCAGATGCCTTCTCGAGTTGCTTGGCCCGAGATTGGAGGAGTTTTTCCACCCCGTGGTCCTTTGCTTCCACCCTACACTGGACCTAGGCCCCATCCTTGCCCAAATGGATATCAGGGTCCACAAGCCTCCGTGTTTTCCGATGGTCACCTCCAGCTACCGGGATACGCGGGTAACTTTTACGAGGACTACTATGGAGATGGAGATGAGTGAGACCGCCTGTGGTCTTACTTAGTGAGGATGTAGTAGTATCATAGTATATTGTAAGCAAGGTGTCTAAGTTCCAGAGGCTTAGATAAATAATGTATAGGAAGTCAGAGTGTCTCTGAAGGATGTATCATCTTCATCACGTTTGTATTAGCTTAGTGCTTGTACTAAAACGATGTATGGCTTGTATGACAGCTTGTGAATATATGGCTTGTATGCTTTTATCACCATGTTGTCAAGATGATTACTTCCTTTGCTCTGTAATCCTTCCAGTACTTCAATATCTTGATTAGACGCTTGAACTCAACTCTGTTTCACTTTGGTTTTTCACCTTCAGGATGTCTCAAGGTACACGTGGCCAGATTGGTCGTAACCAAGGTCGTGGGAACAACCAGGAGGAAGACAACCTTCCACCCCCACCCACGATGGCCCAAGTTCTGATGGAGGTCGAGAGGAACCGCCGTGACTCTCACCACCTGCTGGAAGTCATCGCACGCAACACCACTCAGCAGCGCAATGAGCTGGTGTCTCTGAATGACTTCATCCGGCTTCATCCCCCGGTATTCAGTTACTCCACCGAGCCCCTTGACGCCGATGACTGGCTTCGCAGCATCGAGAGGAAGCTCCAAGCCGGCCATGTTGCAGATGGCGACAAGGTCAATTATGCCACCTATCACCTCGAAGGTGCCGCGAGCTCTTGGTGGGAGAATTTTCTGAATATGCGCCCAGTTGGACCACCTGCATCTTGGGAGGAGTTCTGTACCTCTTTCCGCGAGCACCACATTCCCAAAGGTCTCATGGACCGCAAGCGTGAGGAATTCTGTAACCTCACTCAAGGCAGAAGAACAGTTGACGAGTTTAGTCGTGAGTTCAACCGACTTGCTCGTTATGCCACCGAAGAAGTCTCCACCGACTCCAAGAAACAAGAGAGGTTCCGTCGTGGCCTCAACAGTGGACTCCGTCGCGAACTTAACCTTCATGACTTTGCCACCTTCCAGGTCCTTGTCAACAAGGCCATCAAGGCAGAGGACATGAACACCCCCAACGATTTCCGCAAACACCCTAGAGAGGAAGGTTCATCCAGCTCTGGCTCCCAGAAGCGCAAGATCTGGATTCCCAATAGCATGTTCCGCCAGAACAACCCACCGAGGCCATCCTATGTGGCGCCTCGTCCACCCACCCAGTTCCACCCAGCTCCACGCACTGTTTTCGGAGCTTGCTACAAGTGTGGTCAGGCAGGCCACTATTCTCGCGAGTGCCCCCAGAACCAAGTCCAGCACCAGAACGCTCCACCACGTGCCGGAGGCAACAACAACAACAATGGTCGTGGCAAGCCACCCCAGAAGGTCTTCACTGCCAAACCCGCTCCTTCCGCCACTCGTGGACGTCTGAACCAGATTGCCGCTGAAGAGACTGACGACACCACTGACGTCATTCTTGGTACGCTCCCAGTCAATTTTGTTCCTACTTCCGTTCTTTTCGACCCAGGAGCATCTCATTCATTCATGTCGGAAAGCTATGCACTTCGTCATGAGTTACCCTTTGTTGAATTGTCCACCCCGATGGTTATTCAAACTCCAGGGTCAAGATGGCAAACTAATAGAGGGAGCCATGGTAATCAAATTGCAATTGAGGGTTTAGTATTCCTTGCTTCACTCATAGCCCTCAAGTCTTCAGACATTGATGTCATCCTTGGCATGGATTGGCTATCAAGACAAAATGCCTATCTGGATTGCAAAGGCAAATCCGTGAAACTCACCCACCCTTCAGGCAAAACCATTAGCTATACCTCACCCAGAACAAGAACCCAAGTGCATTCCTTGAATGTACTTCCCCTTCCCGAACTTGAAGATATTCCGGTGGTTCGTGACTTCCCGGATGTCTTTCCTGAAGAGCTGCCGGGCATGCCACCCGACAGATGTGTAGAGTTTATAGTGGATCTTGTTCCAGGAACCGCACCAATTTCCAAACGCCCATATAAAATGGCCCCACATGAGTTAGCTGAGCTAAAAACCCAACTTGAGGCTTCGTTGGCAAAAGGCTTCATCCGCCCTAGCTCATCGCCATGGGGTTGCCCCGTTCTGTTCGTAAAGAAGAAAGATGGAACAGAAAGGATGTGCGTAGATTATCGCCCGCTAAATTTAGCGACGATAAAGAACAAATACCCACTGCCTAGGATCAATGATCTTTATGATCAACTTGCAGGATCCGCTGTCTTCTCAAAGATGGATTTGAGATTAGGTTATCATCAGATCCGAATCCGAAACGAGGACATCCCCAAAACGGCTTTTACTACTCGTTATGGTCTTTACGAGTACACCGTCATGTCCTTTGGTTTAACCAATGCCCCCGCCACATTCTCACGCTTGATGAATTCGATCTTCATGGAGTACCTAGATAAATTTGTTGTAGTTTATCTTGATGATATTCTCATCTACTCGAAGAACGAAAAGGATCATGCCGAACACTTAAGGCTGGTATTGATGAAACTTAGAGAGCATCGCCTGTATGCTAAATTCTCCAAGTGTGAATTCTGGCTACCAGAAGTGACCTACTTAGGCCACGTGATTTCTGCAAAAGGCATTGCTGTGAATCCCGAGAGAGTTCAGGCCGTCCTTGACTGGACTCCACCTGAATCGGTTAAGCAAGTTAGGAGTTTTCTTGGCCTAGCCAGCTATTGCCGTCGCTTCGTCGAGAACTTTTCTAAAGTTGCAAAGCCTCTAACTGAACTCCTCAAGAAAGATAAGAAATTCTTATGGAATCCCAAGTGCGAGGAAAGCTTTCAAGAGATAAAAAGAAGATTAACTTCTGCACCCGTGCTTGCACCTCCAGACACAAAAAGGGATTTCGAGATCTATTGTGATGCCTCACGGCAAGGGTTAGGATGCATACTTCTGCAAGATCGACATGTGGTAGCTTATGCTTCACGCCAGTTGAGGCCACATGAAGAGAACTATCCTACCCATGACCTTGAACTCGCTGCCGTAGTTCATGCTCTAACAACTTGGCGACATTACCTCCTTGGTAATCGTTGTGAGATTTATTCCGACCACCAAAGCCTCAAATATATTTTCACCCAGCCAGATCTTAATCTCAGGCAAAGACGCTGGATTGAGTTGATAAAAGATTACGACGTAGCAATTTCTTACACCCCAGGCAAAGCCAATGTCATGGCTGATGCACTAAGTCGTAAGTCGTACTGTAACAACCTCATGTTACAGCAGTATCAACCACTTCTTCATGAGGACTTTCGCAAGCTCAACCTTGAAATTGTTCCTCATGGCTATCTTTCTACCTTGGTGGCGAAACCAAATCTTGAGGATCAAATTATAGTTGCCCAAAGGCGTGCACGAGGTGTTCGCCGGATCAAGGAGAACATTGCTAGCGGAGTTGCTAAATGTTTCTCCACAGATAGCAAAGGAACGGTATTCTTCGAAAATCGTTTGGTAGTACCTAAGAATAAGGAACTAAGGCAACTCATCCTCAAAGAAGCCCATGACACACCCCTCTCAATTCATCCCGGTAGCACAAAAATGTACCGAGATCTACGCCAGAGATTTTGGTGGACTAGGATGAAGAGAGACATTGCTCAATTTGTTGCCGAATGTGATGTTTGTCGTCGCATTAAGGCAGAACATCAAAGACCTGCTGGTACACTTCAACCTTTGTCTATTCCCGAGTGGAAATGGGACAAAGTCGGTATGGACTTCATCACCGGCTTTCCAAGAACCCAGAAAGGAAACAATGCCATCTTCGTTGTCATAGATAGGCTTTCCAAAGTTGCTCACTTCCTTCCGGTTCGCGAGTCTATAACTGCTAGTCAGTTAGCGGACTTGTACATCTCCAGGATTGTATCACTTCACGGTGTTCCTTTGGAAATCAATTCTGATCGCGGTAGCCTTTTCACCTCTAGATTTTGGGGAAGCTTCCAATGTGCTTTGGGAACTCATCTCTCCTTTAGTACGGCTTTCCATCCTCAGTCTAGCGGTCAAGTCGAAAGGGTTAACCAAATTCTTGAAGACATGCTCAGAGCTTGTGTTATCTCATTCGGAAAGAATTGGGAGAATTCTCTTCCATATGCCGAATTTGCTTCTGACAATAGTTTTCAATCTAGTCTGAACATGGCTCCTTTTGAACTCCTTTATGGACGACGATGTCGAACACCACTAAACTGGTCAGAAACCGGTGAAAGACAATTCTTTGGACCGGATATGATCAAGGAAGCAGAAGAGCAAGTTCGCATTGTTCGTGATCAATTAAAAGCAGCCCAGTCTCGTCAGAAAAGCTACTATGATC
The DNA here is from genome assembly GCA_950022295.1 of Bromus sterilis. Classification (NCBI taxonomy): domain Eukaryota; kingdom Viridiplantae; phylum Streptophyta; class Magnoliopsida; order Poales; family Poaceae; genus Bromus; species Bromus sterilis. Next base: position 45,389,303 of record OX465596.1, read on the forward strand.
GCCATCATAGGCATGAGAGCTACAATCTGGATGAGAAGGCTTATCTTCGGGTTACTCCTCTGAAGGGAACCCAACGTTTCGGTATCAAAGGCAAGTTGGCCCCACGTTACATCGGACCTTTCCGCATTCTAGCTAAACGTGGAGAAGTTGCCTACCAACTTGAACTACCTCCGCACCTTTCCCGAGTACACGATGTATTCCATGTGTCCCAACTCAGGCGTTGCTTCAAGGACCCCATCCGCGAAGTCGACCATGAAACGCTTGATCTCCAAGATGACCTTTCTTATCGAGAATACCCCGTTCGTATTCTTGATTCAGCAGAGCGTGTCACTCGTCGTCAGAAGATTAGGTTTCTGAAAGTGCAATGGTCACACCACTCTGAAAGAGAAGCCACGTGGGAGAGAGAAGACCGTCTCAGTGCTGAGTACCCCACTTTCCTCCCGCAGACTTCTGAATCTCGGGACGAGATTCCTTTGAGTGGGGGCGAGTTGTCAGATCCCTCTGTTAGGTATGTGCTAGGGTTAGCTAGTACCTTTGCATCATGCAAAAGTTTCAAAAAGAAACCTTGAAAATCAAATTCAAAATCCAAATGGGAGAAGGAACACCCCCAGATGAATTAATTCAAAAGGCCAGATAAAAATATTTTCCAAAAATTCATGTTAGAGTTTTGAAAAGTCTTATAAATGAGTGTGATCACATATCAAGTGATGTGGGACCCACCCCATGCTCATAGATTTTTCAAATATTCAAACAGTACCTTGGAAATAAAGAAATAACCCTATTTGATTTAAAATTCAAATCATTTGAATTTTAAAAATGTTGAAACTTCATAAGTGGTTAGTCTATATTATTATGAGGCCACATAAAAGTTTTCAGCATTTAATAAAATGGTTTGGTATTTTTATCAGAGCCAAAACAAATAACAGAAAACAGAAAGGAAAGATTAAACAGAATAAAAGGAAAAGCTTACCTGTCGCCCGAGCGAAGCCGGCCCACCCAGCCCAGCAGGCCCAGAGGGGCACGGGGGTTTTCTTCCCCGTCCCGCGCCTCCAAGCTGCTCGGTGGAATGCCACCGAGCAAGCCGAGGGCGACACGTCGCCGCCGTGAGCTTCCAGGCCTCCCCGTGGCCTCTTCTCACGCCTGGAGACGCCGTTCTTCCGTCCGCATCCATTCCCCCCCTCCAGAGCTTCCTCCTCCTCCTCCCGTGTTCGATTTCATCACCACCCGAGAGCGCCGCCGTTCGCCGTCGCAAGAACCCGTGGCCATCGACGTCAAGGAGTCCAGCCAAGGTGTCCATCGCCTCCGCCGTCCTCGACTACGTCACCGTGCAGAAGGAATCGACCCGAGGAACTCCAGAGCCGCCGTCCCCTTCGTCGTCTTCAACTCCGGCCGCCGTGAAGAAAGTCATCGAATCCGTCGCCGTTGAACTACCCCAGCCTTCTCCACCACCTCGACTGCGTTCAGGGTGAGCTTGCGCGTGAGAACCCCCTGTTTTCCCCTTCGTTTGCTCGTCCTAGCCGATTCCACCATGGACGCCGTAGCTCGTCGCCGCCATGGATGAGCTCAAGGTCGCCCCTGTGCCCCTTCGACTCGTCCAGAGCGCGCGTTCAACCCCTGGTCATGCCAGCTTTCGAACGCAAGTGATTTCAACCCAAACCGTGCTCCCTAGCCTCGGCTACGACCTCACCGTTCCTCTGTTCCCGCCGGAGTCGTCGCCGTCGTCGACTCCGGGCACCCCGTGAACCCCCGATGCCACCAAACGACGCGGAAGACCTCCAGGAGCAAGATGGTGCCCTCCCCGTACTCTCCCGTGGCCTGTAGCGGATTCCGGCGAGTCGCCGCCGTGGTTCACGTCGCCGGCGTCAAGCCGCCGGTGGATTAGCCACTAATCACGTGTTAAGTGACCCCTGGGTCACTGACCAGTGGGCCCAGTGGCTTAATTAAGCCACTGGATTAATTTTAACCACGGGTTTAAACCCTGTGTCACAGACAGGTGGGACCCCTTTGTCAGTTTGACTGGTCAAACTCCCCTGCTGACGCAATAATTCAAAAATGATTAAAAAGAAATCCAGAAAATCCAGAAAATGCCCCAAACTTTGGAAATTCATAGAAAATTCATATTAACTCCAAATTGGACAAATAATATATGAAAAATGATCAGGAGAAAATTATCTTTCCAAATATGCAACTTTCAACTCTGTTTGAGTTGAATTTAAAATGGGACCAGTAGCATATATCATTTGCTTTATTTGAATTTATTTCAAATTCAAACCAAATGATTTTGCCACTTGAACCATGGATTTAAGCTATACTTCAACCACACTTCAGAGGCATATCTTACACATTTGAAATTAATTCAAAATGATCAAACTATATCATATATAACTTGGTTAAGGTTGAATTCAAATGTGGAATTTGAATTTGCATTTAAAAATGCAATATATTCCACTTAAATGGAATTGCCTCACACATCAAACTTGTACTTCAAGATTAAACATTTTATCATGTGCTTGAGCATTGCATTCATATTGATTGCTACTTCGTGCTTTGTTTGTCGAGTAGAGGTGGAACCGGAGCAAGAGGTCACCCCCTTCGCTGAAGATCCAGAGCCCGAACCTCGTCAGCAAGGCAAGCAAACCCCCATTGATCATGTCGATAAAATCCCACTTCCCTCTCATGTCTCGCTTATGCATTGTATAGGATGATCACCATGTTACGATTCTACCGCATAGATGAACCCATTCCTTTGCATGACCTATCTTTTGTCACAGTAGTAAGCAAACCACAATCCTAGCAACTGTAGAAGTTGAATGATATCATGTGGCCCCTGCAAATGTTATCGCTTATTGCATGCTTAGTATGATACCATGTTGTTACTGTGATGTGAGTCGGGATGGGAATGATCATGTTGCTGATGGTAGAAAAGTGTTGGTGAATCGACCCTAATACAAGGTGAACGATGAGAGGCTGTGTAGGAGTACACGGTGGGTTGTCTCGTTGAACACCGCCCTAAGTCCGAGTTCTTGTGTGGTGATCCAAGATGAAGAGTACAACCACACATTGGGCTCACTGACCCCTCTCAACCTATTAACTCATCCCTTTCGATGTCCAGATGTCGCAGTAGTTCGGAGTTCTGGTAGGCTTGTGGCCTGGATGCTAAGTGAGAGAACGGCTCATCCGAGACCGGCTTATGCACCACGCACACATCGCTTGGGTCCACTTCGGTAAACCGGCCGGGTTCACGATAGTGGTAGCCACCCAAGTAGGCGGCTTTCTTGGACTAGATAGGCTATGAGGTAACAGTTGTGGTGAGCATCCTCGCTGGCACCCCTTGGATGGTGTCGAGATCAAAGGCGGTAAATGATGGTCATGTGTGTGTAGCGGTACACCCTTGCAAGGTTAACAAAACTATTCGAATAGCCGCGTCCGCGGTTATGGACTACTTGGAAAGCTTAGCTTGATTATTAGATAACTTGAACCGGATACTTCTAAAACACACCAAGATAAGTGTGAGTGCTATGGCGTGCTTTCTCGTGGGGAAGTCGAGGAAGGCACCATAGTGGTGTAATTGGTTGGTGAAAGTAGTGGACTCGTGTACGCTTCTTACCTCAAAGTCTGGTACTCGTAGGTCAGGATTAGCCAAGTCAAAGCTGGCGTTTCTGCAAGTGAACCCCACCTCCCTTTACCTTGATACATGTGCATGAGTAGTATAGCTCCTATGTAAGTCTTGCTGAGTACGCCTTTGTACTCACGTTTGCTTAATATATGTTTTAGATGACGCCACTGACCCAGAAGGTGGCTTCTTCATCGAGCTGGTCGACTGAAGTTAAGCTAGTCTAGTCCCAGTCGGCAGACTGGTTCCCTCGTGGAGGGCTTTATGTTTGAATAAGGCTTCTTAAGACAATTTGTTAAACTTGTCTGTACCCAGACATAATTTGCTTCCGCTTCGTGATGTAATGTTGGATCACATGTATGTGATCTCTGTGTGTACTCTATAAGAGTTATTAATAAAATGTACACTTTGTAGAGAATTACAATGGTACCTGCTGTTCGTACAAGGCATGTGTGCTGCGTGTATGTTTATAACATGCATGTCTTTGTATGGGTTTTCGAGACCTTAGTTGTGTTCTGGCTGGCGGTCTTTCATACACCAAGTGGCCCTTAGATGTGCGCAGCTTGGGGCATCGCGATGCGATTGTTCGAGACTCGGTCTCGGGCGCACTTTGTGGTATGATCGAGCCCGCCCTAGACCCCGACTAAGTGATCGGGCTGGAGTAAGTCTATGTAAGAGTCTAGAGATAGTCGATAGTATGGTTGAGGCGACTTGTCTTTGAATATGGGAGTTCACCACCCATATCAGTAGACTTGTGTGCGTACGGTGAGGACCCATTACAGTTGGTCATCCGGCCTGGATGGGATGCCCCTCACGTACGATGCTCTCCGAGAATGTTCAGTGCTTGGCCTTGTCTGCTTAGACAAGTGGGTGCGGTTCTTGGCTCTCCATATGACTATGTCTTAACTGTACTTGCATACACTAACCCCGGGTCCCGACAATTCACAACTTCACACACTTGCGCAACGTAGCCGTCGACCACGAGACGGTGGTTTGAAATCTACTAATTCCCAGTGGAATAACAGATCACACAAAACTTGCAGTAGCAACACTTCAGATCGATATGAATTTAAGTATATGATTCAAGATGAAAGCTTGTAGCTATTCTCAAGAACTAGGGTTTATCTAAACGTGGTCTAACCTAAAAACGGGGGGTCCTATATTTATAAGCTAGGGTGTCCAAATGGGGATACATGGGCCGCAACCCTTAGTTCTGCGCGCAAGCATCGGGCAGGTCGGACGGTCCGACCTGTAGCTCGGACGGTCCAGCCTCAGGACGGACGGTCCAACCTGTTACTCGGACGGTCCGACCTATGCAGAAAATACTACTGATGTATGTCGTCGTAATTCGGACGGTCCGTCTTGATACTCGGATGGTCAAGGCTGGGGTCGGACGGTCCGACTTGAAGTCCGGACGGTCTGACTTGGCCAGTAATTCCACTGATCTTAGGAGGCATATTTCGGACGGTCCGACTTGATGTTCGGACGTCCGACCTGGTGTCCCGGACGGTCCGACTTGCAATCCGGTTGTCCGACGCCTTCAGCAATTCCTCCTTTTGCTTCATCTTCATACAATTCTTCTCCTCTTGCAACTTGCCCTTGTTCCATGTCTTCTTTTTGTATAACTCCTTGGTACCTCATAACACATATATACAAGGACTTAGGCAGTATAAAATCCTCACTAAGTAAAACATCACAATCTATGACGAATAAGTTCACCTGTTGTTCTAGTAGCTTTGCACGAGCTCTTATAATAGGTCCAATTCTGATTTCATTGGATTTAGTCATCATTGGTTCTTCAGTAGGTGTTGGAGGTGCAAGGGTAGTAGGGATGTCCTCATCATCTCCCCCCCCTTCAAAAGGCGTCGACCTCGACGCTCCAAGGTCATCTCCATCATAGGGCGAGAAATCAGCAACGTTGAAACTGTTGCTAGCACCTCCAAACTCAGCAATGTGTATATCAATCGAGTAGCACCACGTGGCTTCAACTTGGAATTCCGCATCTCTGGAAACCATTCCTTGCGCAAATGCACCCAAATCTTATCTCCAGGCTGAAAAAGAACTTCCTTCCGTGAATGGTTCCGTGCAGCAGCAACGTTCTTTCCTTGCTTCTCAATAGCCTATCGAGTTTTCTAATGAATCTGCTTCACATAATCTTCTCTTTTGGATGCCTCCATATTAACTCTTTCCTGCAATGGAAGAGGCAACAAATCAAATGGCGTAATAGGCTTAAAACCATACACCACCTCAAAAGGACAAAGCTGAGTAGTAGTGTGTACTGCCCTGTTATAAGAAAAATCAACATGTGGCAAACACTCCTCCCATTCACGCAGATTTTTCTTGATCATAGTGCGCAACAATTGTCTTGGGTACTCCATGCAAGCGCACAATCTCCCTGAAAAACAGATTAGCAACATGCGACACATTGTCGCTCTTGTGACATGCAATGAAGTGTGCCATCTTAGAAAATCTATCCACTACCACAAATATACTATCATGACCATGTTTAGTACGTGACAATCCTAACACAAAATCCATACTAATATCTTCCCAAGGTGTGGTAGTAGTCGATAGTGGAGTATACAAACCATGAGGCTTCAGCTTGGACTTTGATGTGTTGCATACAATGCAACGGAAAACAAACCTATCCACATCACGCCTCATCCTGGGCCAATAAAAATGATCAGCAAGCATGAGTAGCGTCTTCTCACGCCCAAAGTGACCCATCAAGCCTCCCGCATGTGATTCCCGCAACAAGAGAAAACGCACAGACGAGTCTGGAACACAAAGTTTGTTAGCACGAAACAGAAATCTATCATGTATGTGGAACTTGTACCATGCGTTTTGAAGCACACACAAACAATATGGTTCAGCAAAATCAGGACCAGTTGCATATAAATCACACAAGCTCTCTAAACCAGGAATTTTAACATCAAGATTTGTCAATAACATGTTCGTCCTAGATAGAGCATCAACAACAACATTATCTTTCCCTTTCTTATGTTTAATGATGTAGGAAAAACCTCAATGAACTCAACCCATTTAGCTAAGCGCCTATGCAAGTTAGATTGCGCCTTCAAGTATTTCAAAGCTTCATGATCAGAATGTATGATAAATTCTTTTGGCCACAAATAATGTTGCCAAACCTCAAGAACTCGAACAAGTGCATGCAATTCTTTATCATAAACAGGGTAGTTCAATCTAGCACTAGAAAGCTTCTCACTGAAATAAGCAATAGGTCTACCTTCTTGCATCAACACACCACCAATGCCTATACCACTAGCATCACATTCAACTTCAAATTGCTTAAAAAATCAGGTAATGCAAGTAATGGTGCAGAAGTAAGCAAACGTTTCAGCTCATCAAATGCAAGGTCTTGGGCAACACCCGAAACAAAAGGTACACCTTTCTTAGTCAATTCATTAAAAGGTGCAGCAATAGTGCTAAAGTCTTTCACAAAACGCCTATAAAAACCAGCAAGACCGTGAAAATTTCGTACTTGCCTAACATTCATGGGAGTAGGCCAATTTTGAATTGCCTCAATTTTAGAAGAATCTACTTCTACCCCATGCTTAGAGACAACGTATCCCAGAAATATGACTGTATCTTTGGAAAATGTGCACTTCAGAAGATTAGCATATAATTTAGCATCACGCAACACTTGCAAAACTTGTCTAATATGATCAGCATGCTCAAATTATGTGCGTCTGTAAATAAGTATATCATCAAAATACACAACCACAAAACGACCAATAAACTCCCTCAAAACATAGTTCATTAATCTCATGAAAGTACTAGGAGCATTAGTAAGACCAAATGGCATCACTAACCACTCATATAAACCAAACTTAGTTTTGAAAGCAGTTTTCCATTCATCCCCTTCTTTCATCCTAATTTGATGGTATCCACTACGCAAATCAATTTTAGAGAAAATAGCAGCACCACTCAATTCATCAAGTATATCCTCTAAACGTGGAATATGATGGCGATATCGAATAGTAATTTTATTTATAGCTCTACAATCTACGCACATACGCCATGTACCATCTTTCTTAGGAACCAAAATAGCAGGCACAGCACAAGGGATAAGACTGACACGAATATACCATTTATCCAGAAGTGCTTGTACTTGTTGTTGAATCTCCTTCGTCTCTTGGGGATTGGTCCTGTATGGTGCCCGGTTGGGAAGTGTAGCACCTGGTATAAGATCAATTTGTTGCTCAATACCACGTAATGGTGGCAATCCCGCTGGGACCTCCACCAGAAAGACATCATCAAATTCCTGCAAAACATTAGACACACCAGGAGAAAGAGGATGATTATCGTTAGAAAGCAAAACCTCGCCTTTGTACATAAGCACAAGTGTCATGGCTGTAGGATCCTCACTAAATTCTCTCATGTCTTCTTTGGTGGCTAATATAATCAAACTAGGCTCTCTCGCACTTTTCGTTATAGAATCACTCACAACTATTACATTGTTCTCTCGTGTGGGTCCTAAATTAACCTCAACTTTTTGACGAGACTCATTCTCAATTTGCTGTGGAGACATAGGATGGAGATTAACTTTCTTTCCTTGAATTCCAAGTGATATGTATTGGCTCGGCCATTGTGTTGCACATGGCGATTATATAACCACAGCCGACCCAATAGAAGATGGCAAACTATCATAGGCACCACATCAAAATCAATGGAATCCTGGTATGGGCCTTTCTCAAAATTCACACGCACCATATGATTCACCTTCATCTCACCACTGTCACTCAACCATTGGACATAATATGGATTTGGGTGAGGTAAGTATTTCAGATTCAGCTTGGCACATAACTCCTTGCTTGCGAGGTTGCGGCAGCTACCTCCATCGATGATCACTTTGCAAGCTTTGTTGGGACCAACTAATGCCTTGGTCTGAAACAGATTACAGCGCTGAGAGTCAGCATGTGGCTGCACAGTGAGAGTACGTTGTGACACAAAAATAGTAGGAGCAGGCGACAGAAAAGCATCCATGCCTTCTTCACTGTTGTAACCTTCGTCATCAAACGCGGCTGGGTCTTCATCATCACCGGTTTCATACTCGCCGGTTTCTTCATTAATGAACATGACCTTTCGGTTCGGGCAATCTCTCTTAAAGTGACCCGGATTACCGCAAGAGTGACAAGTCATCTCGCGATTGCGACCTGTAGACATGTTGGAGCCTGCACTAGTGGCAGGAGCAGCTGGCTTCTTGTCCATAGAACCATTGGAGGCTGGCTTGGAAACTGAATAAGAAGCCCGAGTATTGGCACCATAGTTCTCCATAGGCGCGGCAGACGGTGTCCTTGGAGAAAATCTGCTAGATGGTGAATATCTTGACTTCAGTTGTGCCTCTTCTGCAAGATGTGATTCAGCCTCCCTTGCAAGATGCAATAGATCATTCATATTATAGTATTGGTGATGCCGCACAATACTTTTGATGTTAAATTTCAGCCCATGGAGAAAACGTTGCATAGTCATCTCAACCTCTTCACGAACTCGTGCACGTTGCAGCAACATCTCCATCTCCATATAGTATGCATCAACAGACATAGTACCTTGCTTCAATTGTTGCAATTTATCAAAAACTGTCCGTAAGTAATTAGTGGGAACAAACCGAGCTTTCATGGTTGCCTTCATGTCACGCCATGTACGAATAGGCTGCCCATCGGCTTCTTGTATCTCGGTCAACACACTCTCCCACCAACGCAAGGTATAACTGTCAAACTCAGAGGAAGCAATCTTGATCTTCTTGTCCTCCAAATAATCATGAAAACGCCATAATTTTTCCATCTTAAGCTCCCATGTGAGGTACTCTTCCACATCCGTGGAACCTTCAAATTTGGGGATGTTAAACTTGGGCTTGCTCAAGACATCTTCTTCCTGAATGGGTAGACGGCGCGCACCAAAACCAAGTGGAGGTTAGCGAACCGGCCCTTGAGCACCACGCCCACGGCCCTGATTGCCCCTCAAATCAGCATTGTCTCCATGGACACTACCATAATCGTCTAGAGCGTCAGGTTAGCGTTGTACAATAGATGCTTGTATGCCAGTGACATATGTTGTCATTTGTTGGAGGCTCTGCTGGATAGCAGCAAGTTGTTGTTGCATAGTGGTGACTGCAGCTTCAGTCGCGTCCACTTTCATTTGAACCGCTTGAACATTTGTATCAATCACATCAGCGGATTTAGTAATCATCCCAGTCAAGTGATCACAGAGACCTTCATATGCCTCCCATGTAACTGGCGCATCTTTGTCCTGTTGCTGCATCACATCAAAACCACTTTGAGACATGATTAGTAGGTTAGTGCACTAAATCAAAATCTTTTGGTGGACACTCACAACTCACTCAAAACTGACAAGAAAAGGTGAATCTTACCGTTCCAAAGTGAATAGTAATGCGTACCCATTCGGATGGAGGACTAGTGCACAGATGGGATGAAGTGAATACCCGAGTATAAGAAACCGTCACACGACAAAACAAGATTATGTAGTGGAATTATAGGTATGGATCCCTATCTACACCAATTCACAAATCCTAGTGCTGATCGTATGCCAAGAAGTTCGACGGGAACACATGCGGTGGAGAACAACTGGGGAAAAGCAACTATGAAATTGAGCGCACAATATGTGTGGCGGAGTAATGCTCGTGTTGCAATTGCACAAGAGAGAAATTCTAGCAAAAGCTCAAAGTGTACGGGCACATGATTGGTCAATCTACTAGTACTATGAACGTGGTAGAGAAAGGAACTCAAGGCTGCACAAAATATGTAATCAACTTTGCCTTTTCTGTCTCTTTTTGCTAGGCGTTTAGCTCAACTCTCTCCTTTTTTATTCATTTTCTCTTTTCTCGTTCTCTTTTTTTTAATTTTCTGACTCAACGTGAAGTAAACAGCAACCCAACTCAACTTTGCACAAACCACTTGATGCACTTCAAAACCTATATGAGCAGCCCGAAGAGCCAAGATATGCTAGTCTCAATAGGAAAGTTCTACACACAAGAAAAGCTAACTATGGCTATCAAACGGAGACACAATCTAAGGGATAAAAGACAACGAAACAAACTGACTCGACACAAACCAATCTAACACGACTAACACACTCCGACTTGTGAGACACAATTATAGGAAAACTAAGATTCGATCAAAAACAAGTTACGCAAACTGGACGACGATCATCAACTAAAACTTGGAAAAGATGCACTCTAGGTTATGGCAAAAACACTAAACCTAGTATTTTTGTATGGCTTTTTCTGGATAGGACGAAAAAACGATCTACGGGGGATTTGGTGGATGCTTACCGAGGGAACTCTAGAAATCTGATACCAAGATGATATGAGGTGGCCCGATCTTCCCAGTAAGTGTACGGTGAATATGAGGGCGATGATAGATAACTTGTATGTAGCCGATGAACCCTCCTCGCTAGATCCCTGTTGCCAATGCGACAACTCTCTACCCTTTGGATATTCATAACTACACACACTTGCGCAACATAGCCATCGACCACGAGACGGTGATTTGCAATCTACTAATTCCCAGTGGAATAACAGATCACACAAAACTTGCAGTAGCAACACTTCAGATCGATATGAATTGAAGTATATGAGTCAAGATGAAAGCTTGTAGCTATTCTCAAGAACTAGGGTTTATCTAAACGTGCTCTAACCTAAAAACTGGGGGTCCTATATTTATAAGCTAGGGTGTCCAAACGGGGATACATGGGCCGCAACCCTTAATTCTGCGCGCAAGCATCGGGCAGGTCAGATGGTCCGACCTGTAGCTCGGACGGTCCGGCCTCAGGATGGACAGTCCGACCTGTTACTCGGATGGTCTGACCTATGCAGAAAATACTACTGATGTCTGTCGTCGTAAGTTGGACAGTCCGTCTTGATACTCGGACGGTCCGGGCTGGGGTCGGACGGTCCGACTTGAAGTCCGGACGGTCTGACTTGGCCAGTAATTCCACTGATCTTCGGAGGCATATTTCGGACGGTCCGACTTGATGTCCAGACGTCCGACCTGGTGTCCCAGACGGTCCGACTTGCAATCCGGTCGTCTGACGCCTTCATCAATTCCTCCTTTTGCTTCATATTCGTGCAACGCTTCTTCTCGTGCAACTTGCCCTTGTTCCATGTCTTCTTTTTGTATAACTCCTTGGTACCTGATAACACATATATACAAGGACTTAGGCAGTGTAAAATCCTCACTAAGTAAAACATCAGAATCTATGAGGAATAAGTTCACCTGTTGTTCTAGTAGCTTTGCACGAGCTCCTATAATAGGTGTTGGAGGTGCAAGGGTAGTAGGGATGTCCTCATCAGGTATAATATATCATATAGCTGATAGTAGTGGGTAAGTTGAGGTCATTGTGTTCCTAAGAAAGGAGGTATGACTGTTGTTCCTAATGATAAAATTGAACTAATACCTCAAAGAATTTTTATTGGATATAGAATGTGTATTGATTACAGGAAGTTGAACAAGGCAACAAGGAAGGACCATTACCTGCTACCCTTTATTGATCAGATGCTTGAGAGGTTGTCTAAAAACACCCACTTTTGCTATCTTGACGGGTACTCCGTCTTCTCTCAAATTCATGTTAACACCGCCGATCAGGAGAAGACCACTTTCACATGTCCTTACGGTACTTATGCTTACATGCATATGCCTTTTGGTTTATGCAATGCACCCGCTACTTTTCAGAGATGCATGTCTGCTATTTTCCATGGTTTCTGTGAGGAGACTTTGGAAGTCTTCATGGACGATTTCTCCGTCTATGGAACTTCCTTTGACCACTGTCTCCACAATCTTAATAAAGTTTTGTAGAGATGCGAGGATACAAACTTAGTTTTAAAATGGGAGAAGTGCCACTTCATGGTTAACGAAGGGATCTTTCTTGGTCACAAGATTTCCGAGAGGGGAATTGAAGTGGACAAGGCGAAGATTGAAGCTATCGAAAGGATTCCTTATCCAAGAGACATTAAAGGTATTCGTAGTTTTCTCGGTCATGCTGGTTTCTATAGAAGATTTATTAAAGACTTTTCTAAGACCTCGAGACCCCTCACTAATGTTCTCTAGAAGGATGTTCCTTTTGTATTTGATGAAGGTTGTAAGGAGGCTTTCGAAGTTCTTATGAAAGATTTAATAACCGCTCCTATAGTACAACCACCTGATTGGAAATTGCCCTTTGAAATTATGTGTGATGCTAGTTATTTTTCTGTTGGATCTGTTTTAGGACAAAGGGTTGATAAGAAATTGAATGTTACTAATTATGCTAGCAAAACCCTTGATAGTGCTCAAAAGAATTATGCTACTACTAAGAAGGAATTCTTAGCAATAGTGTTTCCTTGTGATAAGTTTAGACCTTATATTGTTGATTCTAAAGTCATTATTCATACTGACCATGCTGCTCTTAAGTACCTTATGGCGAAGAAGGATGCCAAACGAAGACTCATCAGGTGGGTACTCCTTCTTCAATAATTTGATTTACAGATTGTTGATAGGAAAGGAGAAGATAATCCAGTGGCGGACAATATTTCAAGGATGGAAGATATACTGCACAACCCCATTCCAGTCAACGACAGTTTTCCAAACGAATAACTTGCCGTTGTAAAAGTACAACCTCTTTTCGATCCTTGGTTTGCAGATTATGCTAATTTTGTCGTTGCCAAGTATTTTCCTCCAGGTTTAACATTTCAGCAAAGGAAGAAGTTCTTTCATGATTTAAGGTATTACTTTTGGGATGACCCTCATCTTTTCAAATAAGGTCCGGACGGGATCGTGAGAAGATGCATACGGGAACACGAGAAGAAGGACATTCTCAGACAATTTCACGATAGTCCCTATGGAGGACGTCATGCCGTTGAGAGGACCGCACATAAGGTTCTCCAATCAGGTTTTTATTGGCCTACTCTCTTTAAAGATGCTAGAAATTATTTTTTATCTTGTGACAAGTGTGAGAGAGTTGGGAATATTAGTAGGAGGAATGAGATGCCTACAAATTACTCTCTAGTGTGATTGAGCCTTTTGATTGCTGGGGTTTGGATTTTATGGGGCCTTTTCCTCCTTCACACAAGTACACTCACATCTTAGTGGCTGTTGATTATGTAACCAAGTGGGTTGAAGCAATCCCCATTGAGAGTGTTGATCACAAGACATCTTTGAAAATGCTCAAAGATGTAACTTTCCCTAGGTTTGGTGTACCTAGGTACCTCATGACTGATGGAGGATCACACTTCACGCATGGAGCTTTTAGAAAAGATTTAGCCAAGTACGATGTCAATCATAGAATTGCTTCACCGTACCATCCTCAAACTAGTGGGCAAGTTGAGCTTACCAATAGAGAGATCAAGTTGATCTTACAAAAGATAGTCAACAGTTCTAGGAAGGATTGGTCAAAGAAGTTAGGAGATGCTTTGTGGGCGTATAGAACTGCTTACAAAAACCCCATGGGCATGTCTCCCTATAAGATGGTCTATGGCAAGGCTTGCCATTTGCCATTAGAGTTTGAACACAAAGCTTTCTGGGTTGTTAGAGAGCTTAATGCTGACCCAAAGTTAGCTGCTGAAAAGCGTCTCATGAACTTGACTTCTCTAGATGAGTGGAGAAGTGAAGCTTACCGGATTGCTAAAATGTTTAAGGAAAAGGTAAAGAAGTGGCATGATAGAAGGATTCTGAAACGTGAATTTAATGTTGGTGATAAAATTTTGTTGTTTAGATCTCGTTTCAGGTTTTCTCCAGGTAAACTACTTTCCAGATGGGAAGGGCCATTTCACATCGAAGAAGTATACCGCTCTAGTGCAATCAAGATTAACAATTTTGATGGAACCAAACCTCAAGTTGTGAATGGGCAAAGATTCAAGCATTACATGGCAGGAGACCCCGTCAATGTCGATGTAAATTTAATACACACAACAACTCATGAATAATATGTTGCAGCCCGATTTCAGATACCAGCAGAAGCAGAATAAGAAAAGGTATGTATTACGAGAAGGAAACATTGCGAACCACCATAAAAGTTCCATATTACAAGTTTTTTCCAAATATAGAAAATTCAGAGCCTAATTGGAGCCGGAGAGGAGCTCCAAGGGCCCCAGGCGCCCCCTAGCGCGGCCTACCTCCTGGCCGTGCCGGGTGGCGGCCTGGGCACCCCGGAGCCCATCTCCGACTCCACTTTGGCTCGTTACCTTCCTATTGTTGCAGATAATGTTTGCTATATATTTTCCCGGATAGCCCCAGCACCGTATCTCGCGATTTCGTGTGTTTTCTTCTCGAGTTGTTTCTGCCAGGAATCTTTTAGCTAGACCTAGGTGCCATGGCTTCCCAAAGTTCCCCCAGGGACAAGTTCATCGTCAACGTCATCAACCCTTACCTCGCTCAGGTGAAGAAGCATCCTCAAACCGTCCGGTTGGAGGATGGTGTTCTCCACCAAGAAGATCTAAAGGAATCTGTCAAGGAGGGGAGCATCGAGGCCAAGCTAGAAGAAGTGGAGCAAGAAGTCTTCAAGTACAAGAAGATGGTTGAGCGTGGTGTTGAAGCCAACTTTGACCTCATCAACGAGATAAAGACGTTCTACAAGAAGGAGATGAGGGGGATATGGTCAAGCATCACCTCGGCAGAAGAAAGAATTGATGAGCTCCAAGGGCAGATCTATGGTCTGCATAACCAGGACTGTGAGTATGAACTAAAGTTTATGCGCATGGGTTTAGTTGCTGGAAGCAGGATCTTGGACACTGAAGCCTCTCATGAGACGGGAGAACCTCTACCATGGAAGCGCTTTGTCCATGACTACGTGAACAACAACAACAACAACAACAACAACAGGAATGAGGAGTAAATCTCCTTGGGTAATGGCATCCCCTTAGCTTGTTCCAAGCTTGAAGGAGTGCCTGGTATCTTTATCTCTATCTTAGTCTTTTAGAGTCAAGTAGAGTCGTATCATGTATAGGGAAGTTATTATATGAAATAGGTGTTTGCATTGAAGTCTATCACTCCTTCTGTGGAGAGTCTGTGTCCGTGAGTGTGAAGTCTTCTATGATGGAATATTAATGAGAAGTCTATTGGTTCCTTCGCTGCACTCGGTATTCTCTTCACGCAATCAACCTTATATGATGATTCTTATGGGTAGTATTGACCTTATATCAGGTATGGCTCAGAAAACTTCATTTAATTTTGGCAAACATAGCTTTGGTCATGACAACATGCATGTTTTCTCAAGTAGCAACATAGCCAAAACCTTTATATTGGTATGCTTGAAGTGTTATGTTCACAAGGAAAACAACTTGATGTGCCATGCTTACCTTAATGTTCGTGCTTTATATGTTTTTCATCTATGTTAGCATCAATTGTCTGTTCTCTCAAAGCCTTTGCTAGCCAAACTCTTTGCCCAACAGATTTCTGCTTGTCCTTCCATCCCCTGAAACCAATATCTTCCATATGAGTCCACCATACTTTCCTATTCGTGGTATTCCCCTACCACTCCTATAAGTATAGAATTTATGTGTTATCCTTAAATGTTCAAAATCTTCTGTTTTGTGCCTCTTGTTTAGCTCATGAGGAAGTAGTAGGTAATTCATGATCTTCTTAAGTTGGACAAGTTTTACCCCAGGGATTGCATGTCTAATCTGCAAACCCATAATACGAGGAGGAACTGGCATGAGTGCGCCAAGCTCGAAAGATAATGTAACAAAAAAACCCTCCTTCACGCTTGGTCTATGAGAAATCAGAAACTTTGGGAATGATAAACAAAGGAGATTAAGGGGATGTGATCGTCCCCACTTGGGATCCGTTCCTCGAAACTTGTCCATCTTGAGAAGTAATGGAGCTATCTATTAGCATTCGTTGACAAACTATGCACCTCCCAAAATTTGTTTTCATTCTGTTTTATTTAAGGATAGCACATGAGTTTTCCCTACTTGCCTATAACAAGGATTTTCATTTACTTTTATGTTGAGTCAGTTTTCCCACTTCCTTCCTTCCTTAAAGAGAACATACACTTGATGTTGATGAGGATTCATTCATATATTGCTGCATTAAGTTTCACCATGCTACATCATCGTTGACATTATATTTTGGTAAGTAAGCTGCTTGCGAAAGAGTTTGCCAAGCAAGCATCTTCCTTTTTGTTAACATTTTCACTTCATGACTAATAACATGTTCTTTCAAAAGCTTCAATTGTTTCATTGTAAATAGAAAGAGAAAAATTAAAAGTTATTAGTTGTCCTTTGACCAAGGATATGTTTGCCATAATTTATGAGTTTTCCCAGCCCTACTTTTGATTATAATTGTTATTACTTTCTCATAAGAACCTTATGAGTTGAGGTTGCTGTTGAGGATGCTTCAGTTTGGTGAAGGAATCATGATGCTTCTTGTCCGTATTCTATTTATCGACACGTCACTCTCTAAACTTGTGGACAGGTTTACCGAGCTCAGTATTCGCTTGGTGACAAACGAGGCATAAGCTAGGGAGAGTTGATATGTCCAAAATGCATCACTATTTTATTTAGTAATTCTTTCCTATTCATTGATATATTTCATGTTATGATGCTATTCTTATGTTGTTTTGGCTTGTTTTACACAGTTTGCAACTTTCCGATGCCGAATCAGCAGACGCAGGATTCAGCGGTGAAAAGTGGGCGCTGAGTTGCTGAAACAGAAGACCTCCAAATTACCTGAAAATCAACGGAGGCTATTTTTGAGAAGCATGACGGGGACACGTGATACGTGAGAGATGATAGTTTCTTCTCGCCCTTCGTTGGTTACCCCAAGTGGAAGGTGAGATGCAGCGTAGCGGCAAGTTTCCCTCGATGAAGATACTTAGGTTTGTCTCCAGTAGGACTTCGGAGATGATAAGTAGGTGGCAAGGAAACAATGGCACCATTTTAGACAAAAGTTGCTTCCTTGACCTCGACCTGCACACAGACAAAAATAACTTTGCTCCCAATGAAGTTCAGAGAGGTTTTCAATCTCTCCGGCCATGTTGTTTACAAAGGATCAAAACACAAGGGATAATGATAATGATAACAATTGAAATTAAAGAAAAAAAGTAAATAAGCGTGTAAACAGTGATGAGAATATGGACCGGGGTCCCGTGATGTTCACTAGTGATGTCTCTCTCCCAAAATTAGATAAAATTTCTATGCGAGTTACACAAATTACAGATGGGCAATTGACAGGATTATAAATGCACCGCAATGCTAACTATGCTACAAAGAAAGGAAGAGGCTCAAAAGCATGGGCAGTACGCCAAAATAAGTAGACCGAAATCCAACTGCATCTACTACTAATCATCCACCTTGAGATATCTATCCAGAACCTCTCGCTGGTATTAAGTTGCGAGCCCCACCCAAAGTGTAAACCCAAAGCAACAGACAACTGCATTAAAAAGCACTTTGCGTAAAGTAGACAATCCTTGCAACCGCGGTTATAAGCACCGTTGTTTTCCCCCTTGTGGCAACAACACATCCCCTAGACTCATGTTTCTGTCACTCAAGCGTGTCCTTAGGGGGCATGAACCCACAATCGAGCAAAACGTTCCCTCTTGGAGTTACTACCTACTACTTGGCCAAAGCAATAAACAACAACGGAGAACATGCAAGAATTACTGAGGAACCAAAATATAAAAGATAAGAACCAAATATATTACTCTATCACAATCTGAACATAATCTCATAATCCATCATATCCCATCAAACTCAGCATAGCAACAACAGAAAGATTACATATTTGCCTCGATCATGTAGGGAAACTCACGAGGTCTAAACCATGAAGAACAAAGAGGGGAGGAGAACATCACATAGCTACTGCACGTACCCATGGTCCAAAGGAAACTACTCACGGCACATCCAGGAAGTGTCCATGGTGGAGGGGAAGCTCCCGGAGGTCGATCCTCCCTCCGGTAGGGTGTCGGGAAGAAGTCTGTTGGCGCTCCCGATCTTGGAACCGCGGCGGCGGCGGAACAAAGGTGAGATCGCGAAAAGGGGTTCTGTCTTCGGGGGTTTCGCGTCACGGGGAATAAATAGGCGAAGGGGTCAGCCAGGGGGCCACTGTGGCGCCCCCAAAATCAGAGCGTGTACAGTAATCATACATGCAAGGTACACGATCGAGATTAGGGACTCACGGTGAGATATCACAACACAACTCTACAAATAAAATAATACAAGCTGTTTAGTACAAGCCAGGGGCCACGAGGGCTCGAATACAACAGCTCGACAACACAAAGTTAGCGGAAGCAATAGTATCTGAGTACAGACACAAGAATACAAGGTTGCCTTAAGAAGGCTAGCACAAATAACAACAGATCGAAAAGGCGAGGCCTCCTGCCTGGGAACCTCCAAACTACTCCTGGTCAACAGGGAACTCGGCGTCGTAGAAGGCACCGGGGATCTTCATGTTGCGGTGGTTGGCATCGGGGATCTCCTGCTCCTGGACTCCAAGGCTCCAACGTCAACTGCAGCGGCCGATCAGGCAAAACATAAAGGGGGAAAAATAAAGCAAGGGTGAGTATCTAGCATACCCGCGAGTCTTACATCCTCTACTAAGCATTTATGCATTTGTATCAAAAGGAAAGGGCAGGCTGTATATAGTGGACTGCAAGATAGAAATCAGAATAAGGATAAGAAGCTAGGCCTATCGAAGACTAGCATCTTCCGACGATGTCTTGCAGCATGAGAAGAGAAACAACCAACAGTTCAATAACATGAATGTAATAACAATGCAACAGAAGTTGCTGCAGCATTGTATAATAGTAAGTTGTAAAAATTAATAATAATAATGCCTCCGAGTTCCCCTCCTCGACTTCCCGGTGAGGAAGAAAACCCGGAACCATACAGTTTAATAGTAGTAGTTTGTAGTGGTAAGATCCAGCTTCAGCATAAAGCGTCCTGTTACCGTGGACACGGCTATTCGAATAGATTAATCTTCCCTGCAGGGGTGCACTGGTGTGACTCTACGACGCTCGGATATCCAGGGTGGCGTACACCTTGTTAGGGAACACTCCACCGAAGCTATCCGACACAAAGTAGCCCATCCTTCGGCAATCAACAGAGAGGTCATCCGCCGGACTATATCCTATGTACGCCGGGCCTTGGACCCTAACCCAAACGTACTCCTGAACGGTGCGTGACTGGCCGGTGAAGCAAAATCAAAGCAAATACAAATACACTGCTCGAACAAGAGAAGACAACACCACTTCCCGGCAATCAGCCCGCGGTACTGCTGACGTCCGAAGACCCTCGAACGAGACTACGATGCAAGGGAGCCCACACTCCTCATCCCACGTGTAGGTAGTGCGTACAAGCCAAAAGACTACTCAAGACATCCGCCGAACTATTTAGCTTTTTAATTAACCTGCGTGACAACCGTTATCGTTGCCTCGACTTAACTGACCCACGAACAACGACAGCAGTCAGGACCACCAGTACATCGGTGCCTGCCCTGTCATCCCACCAAGTCTCTGCGGTTACCAACAAGCTGAACAGTCTCCTTACCTTGTCTCGCGTGTGCTCTTGGTAGAGCTCGAATTTTCGTGGTTTGGTAACTCTCGCGAGATACGAGCAGGGGCCAAGAACGCCAGTAACTTCGGTCGTACCCTCCCTGTCGTTCCCGGCGGAATACCACTCGCGGGCACCGTTGGGTCGCCCGACTTCTTACCTTAAGGACAACAGGGGATCAGGACCCTAGAGCGGCTATACAGAGTCAGCAACGAGTGGAGGTACGAGGATTACTCCTCGATAGCTCACACTTGATGGTTGCTCGGTAGAGCCGAACTAGGGGACTTTCGGCGGTGTCTGCATTGTACCGTACCTGTGCAGTTGTAATAAGTTGTATCCGCGTCAGTCTCCTGAGTGATCACGACCCGCTATCTAATCCTAGCTAACAATACGCAGGTCTCACTGCTGAATAATATATATATATATATATAATTATAGGCAGCATAGGATAAAGGAAGGTACATCAAGGGGCGACAAAAACAGGCTATGCAATTGAATAGGATTGTAATCGGAGCAGCAACAGTAACAATGCCTAGTGCAAGAAAGGTACGGAAAGATAGGCGATATCTGGGGAAGAGAATGGCTCTGCTTTCCTGGAAGCTTGCGGGAGGGGGGTACGGTCGTCGACGACGTAGTAGTCGATCACAGGGGCATCGGCATCGATCGTCGGGACTACCAAACAATAAGAGAGGGGGGATTGATACGTCCCAACGTATCTATAATTTATGTTTAATCCATGCATGTTTTGTGTGACTTTGCCATGTTTTGCTTGAACTTTCATACACTTTTGAGCATATTTGGACTAATCTATTAACCCAGTGCACCCAGTTGTCAGTTGCTGATTTTGTATTTCAGGTTTTCGGGCCATTAAAAATGCTCCAAAAAATCCAGAAAAATCTGATAAAAAATCAGCGACCCGGAAGCTTCCGGAATCACCAAGGTAGCGGAGGGGGGCCACCACCACCAGACCAGGAGGGTCCCTGGCGCGGCCCCACCCTAGGCTGCGCCAGGAGGCCTCCTGACGGCCTGGTGGGTCCCCTCGACACCCCCTCCGCCTATATTTAGCCGTAGGGGTGGAAACCCCTAATATCGATCTCTTTTCCACGAACTCGCCTCTGTACCGCCGCCGCCGTTTCAAGATCGGGGCTGCCTGGAGAAGCTGCCCCGGCACCCTGCCGGGAGGAGGAACCCCCTCCGGGAGACCATCCATAGCGATGGACGCCTCCCGGATGTGCCGTGAGTAGTCCCCGTTGGACCATGGGTCCGTGACCAGTAGCTATGTGATGTACCTCTCCCCTCTTTGTGCTTCCACTTCTGAGACCTCGTGAGCTGCCTCACATGATCGAGGCACTTTTGTAATTTCTGTTGTTGCTATGCTGAGTTTGCTGGGATCTGATGGATTATGAGACTATGTTCAGATTGTGATGAGTAATATATTTGGTTCCTCTCTTTTATATTTTTTGTTGAGTAAATTCTTGCATGTTCTGTGTTACAGTATTTTGCTTTGGCCAAGTAGTTTGCTTGCAACTCCAAGAGGGAACGTTATGCTTGCTTGTGGGTTCAGACCCTGATGTCTAGCTTGAGTGACAGAAACATGAGACTAGGGGATGTGCTGTTGCCACCAGGGATAAAACAACGGTGCTTGTACCCGCGGGTGCAAGGATTGTTTACTTTACACACAAAAAAATTAATGCAGTTGTCTGTTGCTTTGAGTTTACACTTTGGGTGGGATTCGCAACTCAATACCAGCGAGATGATCTGGATAGATATCTCAAGGTGGATGCTTCGTAGTAGATGCAGTTGGATTTCGGTCTACTTATCTTGGCGTACTGCCCATTTCTTTTGAGCCCTTCCTTTCTTTGCAGCATAGTTATCATTGCGGTGCCTTCATAATTCTTTCAATTGCCCAACTGTGATTTGTTTACCTCGCTAGCACTTTTATCGTCTTTTGGGAGAGAGACATCACGAGTGAAAATCACGGGACCCCGGTCCATCTTCACATTATTGTTTACACCCTTAGTTTACTTTCAGTTCCACTTTTATCTCTTGCGTTGATCCTTTGTAAACAGCAAGGCCGGAAGAATTGACAACTCCTCTGTACTCGTTGGGAGCAAAGTTATTTGTATCTGTGTGCAGGTCCACGTCAAGCGCCGTGACACCTAATTGTATCTCTTGGAGTCCTACTGGTTCGATACTCAACCTTAGCATCTTTGCTAAGGGAAACTTGCTGCTACACTTCATCTCACCTTCAGCTTGGGGTAACCAATGAGGAGAGTTGCCACTCTGTATCAATTGAATTTCTGGCGCCGTTGCCAGGGACTCCAGTCTACAAGATAGGGGAGTTGCACATTATCTTTTATCTTTGCTTTTTAGTCTTGTTAGTTTACCTTTCATTTTTTGCTTTAGTGTCCTTTATCAAAAAACTAAAAAATAATATAGTATGTCTAGTTCCTTACTTGCCAATCAATGTCTGATTTCTTTGAAACCAGATCTTATTTTCATGGAGGATTCACCGAGGATCAACAAAAGTGGTACAAGGAACACCGCTTGTCTCAAAAGGGGATACACTTATGGAAACAAATATACCAGTTGTATGACTATGCTAGAAACTTGTGCTCAATATATAATATATCTTTCTACAGGGATGAATCTTGTTGCTTTATGAGGCACAAACACCTTGCTTTCCAATGTGAGTACAATGATGATGAAACCTTAGCTTCTTATGCTAAGAGAAATTATGATTTTGATGATGCAGAGCAAATAGAAGGATTTGTTGCTTATAAGGGTGCCTATGAAATTACTTCTCTTCTTAAAAATATTGATGATGCCCCTTACAAATCTGAGAGTCTTGCTATACTTAACTATTGTTTGGAAAATTACGATGCAAATTATTATATTACTGATCATCTTGAGAGAATCTCTTCCCCAAAGGAAGAGACTAATGATTTGCAGGACTATATGGAAGAAGAAATTGCTCAACCTGAAAGCTCCTTGGACGAACAAAAGGATGAAGAATAGAGCTATCCATTTCTATGTTATAATGAGAGTAACTCTTTGAATCTTACCTTATATGAGTATTATGATCCTATGGATTCTTTTGAAATATCCCTTTTTGATGAAGTTGATGCCTTTTATACTTGCGGCCATGATGCCATTATGAATGATGCTTATGGAGATGAACTTGCTATAGTTCCTCATGTTAAGAATGAAAATTTTGCTATAGCACCCACACTTGATTGCCCTATTATCCTTTTGAAATCTCCAACTCATATTCCGGAGAATTTTGCTCTTATCAAGGCTCAATGTGATGGGTTGCAATTATCTTATGATCCTAAAGACCGTGTTGAAAACTATACACGTGTGCTTGTAGGTCATGAACGACATGATTTATGTGATAGTTCTATTCTTGATGTTGTTCATGACACTACTGAAAATTACTTTGAGAGAGGAAATTTTGGTTATAGAAACTTCCATGTGACAAAAACACCTTTCTCTAAACAGAAACTTTCGAAGTTGTTCTTGTTCCACCTTCCTATGCATGTCACTTTGTGCTTCTTTGATTTATTTTGTTATGAGATGCCTATGCATAGGAAGTGGGTTAGGCTTAAATGTGTTTCATATTTGCTTCTTGATGCTCTCTTTTTCTTCAAAATTCTTATTCTTGTGAGAGCATCTTCTATTTGCATTAAGCCTAGCTAATGGCGTTAAAGAAGCGCTTTCGGGAGGCAGCCCGCAACGAATTTAGGTTTTTCTTTTTGCTTTTCTTCTGTTATTAGTGATCTTGATGATTGTTAATACTGTAGCAACTTCATTGTATCTTTACTTTTCAACCTTTGTGCCTTTTATAGCCTCATACGACAAGGGAAGTGAAAGTTGTGACATGCTGTCCAGAAAACAGATTCTGTCCTCGTGACTAGAAAAATCAGAGCAAAATCCCAGTTCATCTTTTTGAGATGATTTTTTGACACAGCGTGATCTATACAATTACAAAATTTTAGTATGTCCTGAGTTTTTTGATTTGAGTTGCAGAAGTATCCCTAAAAAATTCGTTTCTACCTGCTGGTCTGTTTTTCACAGGTTCTGTCCTGTTTTGCCTTTTCTTCGTTTTGCAAACCTTAAGCTTGCTTTTTCTTTGCAAAAACCTTTTGGCACTCTTGAAAAACAGGAGGTCTTCAAGATTATCATTATTTCCAGTAGATAAAAAATTATTTTAGTAGGGCACTAACCTCTCTAATCAGTCTACAATGAGTTATGTATGAAGGGAGTTTTCAAGTGCGATGGAAGATGATGAAAGAAGATCTTGGAGTGTCAAACGCTCAAGCTTGGGGATGCCCATGTGCACCCCCAATAAATATTCAAGGAGACTCAAGCGTCTAATCTTGGGGATTCCCCCTTGCATCCCCTTCTTCATCAACAATTATCAGTTCGTCCCTCGTTGCATTATATTTTTATCACTTCATGCGTTATGTGCTATGCTTGGAGCGTCTCGCTCTTTACTTTTCTAGGTTTGTTTTTTCTTTATTTTCTGTAGTAACAAGTTAGACCCCAGCTTACTCTTTTGTGTGGGAGAATTACACGCTCCGCTTGAACTAGAACTCCTCATAGGATTTGCATGCTTATTCTTTTAGCTGTGAGTTGTTCTTTTTCTTTTCTTAGTTGCTGCTCAGTTTAGTTGTAGTGCTTTAGTTATTCTAGAGCTTTTCTTTTGTTTTAGGTTGAACTTCCTATAGGTTGCATGTTTTATCTTGTTAGAGAGTTTGCCTGTTGCATTGAGTTTTCTGTCTTGACTAGAAAGTAGGTAGTTAAAGTTGTTGTTCTCTTTGTAGTAGTAACTTGCAATAGTTTTGAGATATTGACTAGAGTAATGTTTGAACTTTTGGTGTCAAGAGCTCGAGCCTATTAGTGATAGATGTCGTATTTTGGGCAATCCATGTGTTTTTCTAAAACCAAAAACCCCTGTTGAGAACTCTAGCCACTAGATGGATCACTAACCTCTGGAGGTTTCGAATATTAGAGTACACTCACGTACCATGATTCGAGGATGCGCAAGGATAACCGAACCCCCATACACTCCTCCTCGGGGTAGTTGTCTCTTTGTGAACCTCCTGATTAGATTGAGAGTTACCGATAATAAGTGCATGAGTTCTTCGGACTAATGTGATTATTCGAAAGTTGACACTTCCACCCACCTATACTTTTTCTAGCCTCTTCGGTACCGTGCATTGCCCTTTCTCACCTTGAGAGTTGGCGCATACTTCGCCGGTGCATCCAAACCCTTGGCACGATACGCTTTGTCATCATAAGCCTCCTTATATCTTTCCTGAAAACAGCCACCATACCTACCTACAAGGCATTTCCATAGCCTTTCCGAGATACATTGCCATGCAACATCCACCTTCTCATGACTTGATCTTCATGTCATACATGCTACTTGCTTGATCAATGAGCCGCATGCTAGTTGGGCCTTGCCCTAAACATTGCTACATGACGCGCTAGTATCATTTCATATCCTGCTACACTGGAAGAGGCATACATTTGCATACTTCATGATAGTTACATTTTCTTTATGTGAGTACCTTTGTAAAGTGTGAAAGATCTCCTATATTCTTGTAAAATATAGATTATTGCCCCTAAAGTGAGGAAAATATCCCAAAGAGGACAAAATCAAAAGATCCCAAAGAGGACAAAATCAAAAGATCCCAAAGAGGAAAAAATCAAAAGATCCCAAAGAGGATAAAATTAAAAGATCCCGAAGAGGACAAATGAGAGTTAAATAGAAAGAGCCATTGAGGCCACCAAAAAATAAAAAAATAAAAAAGAGAAAAGAAAAATAAAAAGAGAAAAGGGGGCATACTACTATTCTTTTTGACAGATCCACACTAGTACTTCATCTTTTATCCCTTGTACTCCATAGAGATCATCATCATGCATATAGCTATGTAGGGACCTTCACACTATAGAACTTGGCTTGTATATTCCAATGATGAGCCTCCTCAAATGAGCTCTAGGTCTTCTTGAGCAAGCAAGTTGGATGCACCCCCACTAGTTCCATTGGAGAGCTTACCTTAGCTCACGTGTGCATCCGTTGTATGGCAATCCCTACTCCTCACATCATATCTATCATATGGCTTTCTTTCGCCTATGATTGTTGATACGTCCAAAACGTATCTATAATTTTTGCTTGCTCCATGCATGTTTTGTGTGATATTGCTATGATCTAGATACACTTTCATACACTTTTGATCATATTTGGACTAACCTATTAACTCAGTGCACCACAGTGCCAGTTCCTGTTTTCTGCTGTTTTTTCTATTTCAGTTTTCCCCCATATAAAAAGTGCTCCAAAAATTCGGCAAAAAATCAGATAAAAATCAGCGTACAGGAAGCTTCGCGAAGATCCCGAGTGGGGCCAGAGGGGAGCCAGGGGTGGCCCAGGTGTCTACCCGGCACGGCCCCACCCTTGGCCGCGCCAGGGGGCACCTGGGGCCCCTGGTCCACCTCTGGCTGCCCCCCTTCGCCTATATATTCTCCGTCACGGGAAACTTCTTGGTACAATACGCTCTGTCATCATAAGCCTCCTTATATCTTTCCTCAAAACAGCCACCATACCTACCTACAAGGCATTTCCATAGCCTTTCCGACATACATTGCCATGCAACATCCACCTTCTCATGACTTGATCTTCATGTCATACATGCTACTTGCTTGATCGATGAGCCGCATGCTAGTTGGGGCTTGACCTAATCATTGCTAAATGACGCGCTAGTATCATTGCATATCCTGCTATCCTGGCAGAGGCATACATTTGCACCATGATCGTTATATCTTCTTTATGTGAGTACTTTTTTAAAGTGTGAAAGATCTCCTATATTATTGTAAAATATAGTGTTGCCCCTAAAGTGAGGAAAAGATCCCAAAGAGGACAAAATCAAAAGATCCCAAAGAGGACAAATGAGAGTTAAATAGAAAGAGCCATTGAGGCCACGAGAAAAAAATACAAAAAATAGAAAAAAGAGAAAACGAAAAATAAAGAGAGAAGGGGGCACACTACTATTCCTTTTGGGAGATCCACACTAGTACTTCATCCTCTATCCCTTGTACTCCATAGAGATCATCATCATGCATATAGCTATGTGGGGACCTTCACACTATAGAACTTGGCTTGTATATTCCAATGATGAGCCTCCTAAAACGAGCTCTAGGTCTTCTTGAGCAAGCAAGTTAGATGCACCCCCACTAGTTCCCTTGGAGAGATTTTAGCTCACATGTGCATCCGTTGCATGGCAATCCCTACTCCTGACATCATATCTATCATATGGCCTTCTCTCGCCTATGATTGTCCTCATTGATGTGAGCCTTTCTCACCTTTTTGTCTTCCTCCTCCACCTTCTTCCTGTTTCGCCTTTTATGTGTCAACTTTCTTGCTCACGCTCATCCATTGCATGAGTGCTCAAAATATCGAAAGGGAGTGGATCACTTTGACTTGTACTTGCCTAGTGGTCTGGGGACGAGTCAAGATAAGAATCCAAAGGAGACCAAGTGTGAAACTTTAGTAGATAGTTGTTCTCAACAACCTTTTTTCTCTTTTACCAGTCCACTGCTTGCACGCAAACACCATCTGGAGATATTCGAGTCACGGATAGCGAGAGCTCTTGCACCTTTTGTTCTTTTGTTGCTTGTGTCAATGCTAATATAGACTCTTGCTTGTTAAGACTTGAATTGAATTGCATGCTTTAATTGCTTTACTTAAAAGTCCTTATACGATTGTGTGGCATTTCACCACAAAAATTATGCTTGTAATCATTTACCTACTCGAGGACGAGCAGGAATTAAGCTTGGGGATGTTGATACGTCCCAAACGTATCTATAATTTCTGTTTTCTCCATGATGTTTTGTGTGACTTTGCCATGTTTTGCTTGAACTTTCATACAGTTTTGAGCATATTTGGACTAATCTATTAACCCAGTGCACCCAACTGCCAGTTGTTGGTTTCTACTGTTTTTGTATTTCAGGTTTTCCGGCCA
The DNA here is from genome assembly GCA_950022295.1 of Bromus sterilis. Classification (NCBI taxonomy): domain Eukaryota; kingdom Viridiplantae; phylum Streptophyta; class Magnoliopsida; order Poales; family Poaceae; genus Bromus; species Bromus sterilis. The sequence continues at coordinate 45,417,435 of OX465596.1, forward strand.
TTAAAAGTGCTCCAAAAAATCCGGAAAAATCAGATAAAAAATCAGCGACCCGGAAGCTTCCGAAATCACCAAGGTAGCGGAGGGGGGACACCACCATGAGACCAGGAGGGTCCGTGGCGCGGCCCCACCCTAGGCCGCGCCAGGAGGCCTCCTGGCTGCCTGGTGGGTCCCATCGACACCCCCTACGTCTATATTTAGCCCTCGGGGTGGAAACCCCTAATATCGATCTCTTTTCCATGAACTCGCCTCTGTACCGCCGCCGCTGCCGTTTCAAGATCGGGGCTGCCTGGAGAAGCTGCCCCGGCACCCTGCCGGGAGGAGGAACTCCCTCCGGGAGACCATCCATAGCCATGGACGCCTCCCGGATGTGCCTTGAGTAGTCCCCCTTGGACCAGTAGCTATGTGATGTACCTCTCCCCTCTTTGTGCTTCCACTTCTGAGACCTCGTGAGCTTCCTCACATGATCGAGGCACTTTTGTAATTTCTGCTGTTGCTATGCTGAGTTTGCTGGGATCTGATGGATTATGAGACTATGTTTAGATTGTGATGAGTAATATATTTGGTTCTTCTCTTTTATATTTTTTTCTTGAGTAAATTCTTGCATGTTCTCCGTTGCAGTATTTTTCTTTGGCCAAGTAGTTTGCTTGCAACTCCAAGAGGGAGCGTTATGCTTGATTGTGGGTTTAGCCCCCTAATGTCTAGCTTGAGTGACAGAAACATGAGACTAGGGGATGTGCTGTTGCCACCAGGGATAAAACAATGGTGCTTGTACCTGCGGGTGCAAGGATTGTTTACTTTACGCAAAGTTTTTTAATGCAATTGTCTGTTGCTTTGAGTTTACACTTTGGGTGGGATTCGCAACTCAATACCAGCGAGATGTTCTTGATAGATATCTCAAGGTGGATGATTCGTAGTAGATGCAGTTGGATTTTGGTCTACTTACCTTGGCGTACAGCCCATTGCTTTTGAGCCCTTCCTTTCTTTGCAGCATAGTTAGCATTGCGGTGCCGTCATAATTCTGTCAATTGCCCAGCTGTGTTTTTCAGCTGTCAAGTGCTAGCGAGGTAAACAAATCACAGCTGGGCAATTGACAGGATTATAAATGCACCGCAATGCTAACTATGCTACAAAAGAAAGGAAGAGGCTCAAAAGCAATGGGCAGTACACCAAGGTAAGTAGACCAAAATCCATCTGCATCTACTACGAATCATCCACCTTGAGATATATATCCATAACATCTCGCTGGTATTAAGTTGCGAATCCCACCCAAAGTGTGAACTCAAAGCAACAGACAAATGCATTAAACGAACTTTGCGTAAAGTAAAAAATCCTTGCACCCGCAGGTACAAGCACCGTTGACTTATTCCTGGTGGAAACAACACATCCCCTAGTCTCATGTTTCTGTCACTCAAGCTAGACATCAAGGGGCTGAACCCACAATCAAGCATAACGCTCCCTCTTGGAGTTGCAACAAATCACTTGGCCAATGCAAAATACGGCAACGGAGAACATGCAAGAATTAACTCAAGAACACAAATATAAAAGAGAACCAAATATATTACTCATCACAATCTGAACATAGTCTGCTAATCCATCAGATCCCAGCAAACTCAGCATAGCAATAGATACGTCCAAAACACTGTTTCTGCTTGCTCCATGCTTCTTTTGATCATCATAATTTCTGCTTGCTCCATGCAATTTCTGCTTGCTCCATGCTCATCACAATTTCTACTTGCTCCATGCTTATTTTGTGTGATATTGCTATGATATTGATGTACTTCCATACACTTTTGATCATATTTGGACTAACCTATTAACTAAGTGCACCCCAGTGCAAGTTCGTGTTTTCTGCTGTTTTTGTATTTCAGGTTTTCCCATTAATTAAAGTGCCAGAAAAATTCTGGGAAAAATATAGGAAAAATCAGCGTACAGGAAGCTTCGCGAGGAGCCCAAGTGGGGCCAGACGGGAGCCAGGGGTGGCCCAGGCGGCCACCTGGCGCGACCACCCCCTAGGTCGCGCCAGGGGGGGCGCCTGGGGCCCCTGGTCCACCTCTGTCTGCCCCCCTTCGCCTATATATCCCTCTCGTCCCAAAACCCTCGAGGTCAGAACCCTTTTTCGTGATCTCTCCTCTGTTCCGCCGCCGCCGCGCTTCCAAGATCGGGAGCACCAGGAGACCTCTTCCCGGCACCCTGCCGGAGGGAGGAACCACCTTCGGGAGCTTCTCCACCACCATGTATGCTTCCCGGATGAACCGTGAGTAGTCCACCTTGGACCATGCGTCTATGATCAGTAGCTATGTGATGTTCTCCTCCCCTCTTTGTTCTTCATGGTTTAGACCTCGTGAGCTGCCCTACATGATCGAGGCACATAAGTAATCTTTCTGTTGTTGCTATGTTGAGTTTGCTGGGATCTGATGGATTATGAGACTATGTTCAGATTCTGTTTGAGTAATATATTTTATTCTCCTCTTTTATATTTATGTTCTTGAGTACTTCTTGCATGTTCTCCGTTGCTGTTTATTGCTTTGGCCAAGTAGTAGGTAGTGACTTTATACATCCAAAACGTATCTATAATTTCTGCTTGCTCCATGGCTCTTTTGTGTGATATTGCTATTATATTGATGAACTTCCATACACTTTTGATCATATTTGGACTAACCTATTAACTCAGTGCACCCCAGTGTCAGTTCCTGTTTTCTTCTGTTTTTGTATTTCAGGTTTTCCCATTACTTAAAGTGCCAGAAAAATTCCGTGAAAAACATAGGAAAACTCAGCGTACAGGAAGCTTCGCGAAGAGTCCGAGTGGGGCCATAGGGGAGCCAGGGGTGGCCCAGGCGGCCACCTGGTGCGGCCACCCCCTAGGCCGCGCCAGGGGGGCGCCTGGGGCCCCTGGTCCACCTTTGGCTACCCCCTTTGCCTATTTATCCCTCTCGTCCCGAAACTCTCAAAGACATAACCCTTTTTCGCGATCTCTCCTCTGTTCCGCCGCCGCCGCACTTCCAAGATCGGGAGCACCAGGAGACCTCTTCCAGGCACCCTGCCGGAGGGAGGGACTACCTCCGGGACCTTCTCCACCACCATGGATGCTTCCCGGATGAACCGTGAGTAGTCCACCTTGGACCATGGGTCCAAGATCAGTACCTATGTGATGTTCTCCTCCCCTCTTTGTTCTTCATGGTTTAGACCCCGTGAGCTGCCCTACATGATCGAGGCACATATGTAATCTTTCTGCTGTTGCTATGCTGAGTTTGCTGGGATCCGATGCATTATGAGAATATGTTCAGATTGTGTTTGAGTAATATATTTGATTCTCCTCTTTTATATTTATGTTCTTGAGTAATTCTTGCATGTTCTCCATTGCTGTTTATTGCTTTGTACAAGTAGTAGGTAGTGACCCCAAGAGGGAGCGTCATGCATGATTGTGGGTTCATGCCCCCCCGATGACTAGCTTGAGTGGCAGAAACATGAGTCTAGGGGATGTGTTGTTGCCACAAGGGAGAAAACAACGGATCTTGTACTTGCGGGTGCAAGGATTGTTTACTTTACGCAAAGTTCTTTAATGCAGTTGTCTGTTGCTTTGAGTTTACACTTTGGGTGGGATTCACAACTTAATACCAGCGAGATGTTCTGGATAGATATCTCAAGGTGGATGATTAGTAGGTAGATGCAGATGGATTTCGGTCTACTTGTCTTGGCGTACCGCCCATGCTTTTGAGCCTCTTCCTTTCTTTATAGCATAGTTACCATTGGTTTGCGCACATAATCCTGTCAATTGCCTAGCTGTAATTTTTTTACCTCGCATGGCTATTTTATCGTCTTTTGGGAGACAGACATCACTAGTGAACATCATGGGACCCGGTCCATATTTCCAACACTGTTTACACCCGCTATTCATTTTCTGCTTTATTTCCTTTTCCGTTGCTATCACTATCATTATTATCCCGTGCGTTTGATCCTTTGTGAACAACAAGGCCGGAGGGATTGACAACCTCTCTGAACTCGTTGGGAGCAAATTTATCTGTTGTTTGTGCAGGTCCACGTCAACCGCCTAACTTCTGGCGCCGTTGTCACCTTCCTTTCGTTGCTGGAGTCCTACTGGAGACAAACCTTGGTATCTTCACCGAGGGAAATTTGCTGATGTTTACATCTCCACCTTCCACTTTGGGTAACCAACAAGGGGCGAGAAGCCATCATGACTCCAAGAGGGAGCGTTATGCATGATTGTGGGTTCATGCCCCCTGATGACTAGCTTGAGTGACAGAAACATGAGTCTAGGGGATGTGTTTTTGCCACAAGGGAGAAAACAACGGTGCTTGTACTTGCGGGTGCAAGGATTGTTTAATTTACGCAAAGTTCTTTAATGCAGTTGTCTGTTGCTTTGAGTTTACACTTTGGGTGGGATTCACAACTTAATACCAGCGAGATGTTCTTGATAGATATCTCAAGGTGGATGATTAGTAGGTAGATGAAGATGGATTTTGGTCTACTTGTCTTGGCGTACCACCCATGCTTTTGAGCCTCTTCCTTTCTTTATAGCATAGTTAGAATTGGTTTGCGCACATAATCCTGTCAATTTCCCAGCTGTAATTTGTTTACCTCGCATGGCTATTTTATCGTCTTTTGGGAGAGAGACATCACTAGTGAACATCATGGGACCCGGTCCATATTTCCAACACTGTTTACACCCGCTATTCATTTTCTGCTTTATTTCCTTTTCCGTTGCTATCGCTATCATTATTATCCCGTGCGTTTGATCCTTTGTAAACAACAAGGCCGGAGGGATTGACAACCTCTCTGAACTCGTTGGGAGCAAAGGTATCTGTTGTGTGTGCAGGTCCACGTCAACCGCCTAATTGCTGGCGCCGTTGTCACCTTCCTGTCGTTGTCGGAGTCCTACTGGAGACAAACCTTGGTATCTTCACCGAGGGAAATTTGCTGTTGTCTACATCTCAACCTTCCACTTTGGGTAACCAACGAGGGGCGAGAAGCCATCAGCAACACAGAAAATTACAAAGGTGCCTCGATCATGTGAGGCAGCTCACGAGGTCTCGAAAGTGGAAGCACAAAGAGGGGAGGAGAACATCACATAGCTACTGATCACGGACCCATGGTCCAAGGGGGACTACTCACGGCACATACGGGAGGCGTCCATGGCGATGGATGGTCTCCCGAAGGGGGGTCCTCCTTCCGGCAGGGTGCCGGGGCAGCTTCTCCTGGCAGCCACGATCTTGAAACGGCGGCGGCGGCGGTACAGAGAGGAGAACGGGAATAGCAGATCGAAATTAGGGGTTTCCTCCGCGGTTACTAAATATAGGGCAAGGGGGGCACCGAGGGGGCCACAGGGCAGCCAGGAGGGTGCCCGGCGCGCCCTAGGGGGGGCGCGCCAGGGACCCTCCTGGGGCCTTGGTGGGTCCACTCCCTTTCTTCCTTGGTTCTTCGGGAAGCTTCCGGGACGCTGCTTTTTTATATAATTTTTCCGGAATTTATTTTGCACTTTTAATGCCCGGAAAACCTAAAATATAAAAACAACAGAAAACAGGAACTGGCAACTGGGTGCACTGAGTTAATAGGTTAGTCCAAATATGATCAAAAGTGTATGAAAGTTCAAGAAAAACATGGCAAAGTCACACATATCATGGATGGAGCAAGCATAAATTATAGATACGTTTGGGACGTATCAACATCCCCAAGCTTAATTCTTGCTCGTTCTCGAGTAGGGAAATGATAACAAGCATAATTTCTGTGGCGACATGCCACACAACCATATAATAACTTTTAAGTAAAGCAATCAAAGCATGCGATTCAATTCAAGTCTTAACAAGCGAGAGTCTATATTAGCATTGACACAAGCAACAAAAGAACAAAGGGTGCAAGATCTCTCGCTGTCCGTGACTTGAATGTTTCCAGATGGTGTTTGCGTGCAAGTAGGGGACTGGGAAAAAGAGAGAAAAAAGGTTGTTGAGAACTACTATCTACAAAATTTCACACTTAGTCTCCTTTGGATTCTTATCTTGACTCGTCCCCAGACCACTAGCCAGGTACAAGTCAAACTGATCCACTCCCTTTCGATATTTTGAGCACTCATGCAATGGATGAGCGTGAGCAAGAATGTTGACACCTAAAAGGAGAAACAGAAAGAAGGTGGAGGAGGAAGACAAAAAAGGTGTGAAAGGCTCACATCAATGAGGACAATCATAGGCGAGAGAAGGCCATATGATAGATATGATGTGAGGAGTAGGCATTGCCAGGCAACGGATGCACATGTGAGCTAAAAGCTCTCCAAGGGAACTAGTGAGGGTGCATCCAACTTGCTTGCTCAAGAAGACCTAGAGCTCGTTTGAGGAGGCTCATCATTGGAATATACAAGCCAAGTTCTATAGTGTGAAGGGTCCCCACATAGCTATATGCATTTATTATGATCTCTATGGAGTACAAGGGATAGAGGATGAAGTACTAGTGTGGATCTCTCAAAAGGAATAGTAGTGTTCCCCCTTCTCTTTTTTTCTCTTTTTCTATTATTTTGTATTTTTTGGTGGACTCAATGGCTCTTTCTATTTAACTCTCATTTTTCCTCTTTTGGGATCTTTTGATTTTGTCCTATTTGGGATCTTTTCCTCACTTTAGGGGCAACACTCTATATTTTACAAGAATAAAGGAGATCTTTCACACTTTACAAAGGTACTCACATAAAGAAGATGTAACTATCATGATGCAAATGTATGCCTCTGCTAGGATAGCAGGATATGCAATGATACTAGCGCGTCATGTAGCAATGATTAGGGCAAGGCCCAACTAGCATGCGGCTCATCAATCAAGCAAGTAGAATGTATGACATGAAGATCAAGTCATGAGAACGTGGATGTTGCATGGCAATGTATCTCGGAAAGGCTATGGAAATGCCTTGTATGTAGGTATGGTGGCTGTTTTGAGGAAAGATATAAGGAGGCTTATGATGACAGAGCGTATCATGCCAAGGGTTTGGATGCACCGGCGAAGTATGCGCCAACTCTCGAGGTGAGAAAGGGAAATGCACGGTATCTAAGAGGCTAGAAAAATATGGGAGGTGGAAGTGTCAACTTTAAAATACTCACATTAGTCCGAAGAACTCATGCACTTATTATCGGTAACTCTCAATCTAATCAGGAGTTTCACAAAGAGACAAGTGCCCCGAGGAGGAGTGTATGGGGGTTTTGTTATCCTTGCGCATCCTCGACTCATGGTACGTGAGTGTACTCTAATATTCGAACCCTCCAGAGGTTAGTGATCCATCGATCTAGTAGCTAGAGTTCTCAACAGGGGTTTTGGTTTTCAAAAATCACACGGATTGCCCAAAATACGATATCTATCACTAATAGGCTAAATCTCTTGACACCATAAGTTCAAACATTACTCTAGTCAATACCTCAAAACTATTGCAAGTTACTACTACAAAGAGAAGAGCAACTTCAACTACCTACTTTCTAGTCAAGACACAAAACTCAGTGCAACATGAAAACTCTCTAAACAAGATAAAACATGCAACCTATAGAAAGATCAAACTGAGACAAAAGAAAAGCTCTAGAAGAAAACTAAAGCACTACAACTAAACAGGGCAGCAGCTTAGAAAAGAAAAAGAACAACTCACACCTAAGGAAATAAGAATGCATGTCCTATGAGGAGTTCTAGTTCAAGCGGAGCGTGTTTCTCTCCCACACAAAAGAAAGCTGGGTTATAACTTGTTACTAGACCAAAGAAAGAAAAAACAAACCTAAGAAAAGTAAAGAGCGAGACGCTCCAAGCATAGCACATAACGCATGAAGTGATCAAAATATAGTGCAACGAGGGACGAACTGATAATTGTTGATGAAGAAGGGGATGCACGGGGGCATCCCCAAGCTTAGACGCTTGAGTCTCATTGAATATTTATTGGGGATGCATGGGGGCATCCCCAATCTTGAGCGTTTCACACTCCAGGATCTTCTTTCATCATCTTCCATCGCACACTTGAATACTCCCTTCATACACAACACATCATACACTGATTAGAGAGGTTAGTACCCTTAATAAATAATTTTTCTCCACTGGATATAAAGATATTCTTGAAGAGATACTATTTCTCAAGATTTCCAAAAAGTTTTTTCAAAGAAAAATCAAGCTTAAGGTTTGCAAAAGTTAGGAGAGACAAAACGTGGCAGAATCTGTGAAAAACAGAACAACAAGTAGTAAAGAATTTTTTAGGGGCACTTATGCAACTCAAATAAAAAAACTCAGAACATACGAAAGTTCCGTGATTGTATATAGCATGCTGTGTAAAAAATTCAGCTCAAAAAGATGAACTGGTGATTTTATATGATTTTTTCCGTCACGAGGACATAATCTGTTTTCTGGATAGCATGTCACAAGTTTCACTTCCCTTGCCATATGAGGCTATAACTTGGCACAAAGCTTGAGAATAAAGATACAATGATGTTTCTACAGTAGTAACAATCATCAAGAGCACTAAAAAAACAGAAGTAAAAACATATTGGGTTGCCTCCCAACAAGTGCTTTCTTTTACGCCTTTGAGCTAGGCACAAAGCAAAAGATCAAGTTTTATCAAGAAAATAATTAGCTCGTGTGACGGACTGAAAAGGAAACTTAATCTTTTTTCTAGGGAAGTGTTCTATCCCTTTCTTGAGAGGGAATTGGAATTTGATATTCCCCTCTTTCATGTCAATAAAAGCACCAACGGTGCGAAGAAAAGGACGTCCCAAAATAATTGGACACGAGGGCTCACACTCAATGTCCATAATAGTAAAATCAACGGGAACATAATTGTCATTGACAATGATAAGAACATCATCGATCTTCCCCAAAGGTTTCTTTACGGAAGAATCGACAAGACGAACACCAAAAGAACACGGATCAAAAGGTTTCAATTCAAGCATATCATACATTCTTTTGGGCATAACAGAGGTACTAGCTCCAACATCACAAAGAGAAAAGCAAGAGAAGTTATTCAATTTGATTTTTATCATAGGAGCCCAACCATCTTCTAGCTTCCTAGGCATGGAGGCTTCTAGTCTAAGCTTCTCCTCCCTAACTTTGGTTAGAGCATTGGTGATATGCTCTGTGAAGGAAAGATTAGGTGTGCTAGTGTGGGGGTCTCTAGACATTTGTGTAGGAAACCAATAACTTCAGGTAAGGTGCAATTGTGAAAGTCTAGATCACTAGTATCTATCAAGGAGGTAGTGATATCATTAAGGCTCACTTGTTTGAAAGCCTCTATGTTCATAGAGTTTTCTTCATCTATGGTTGAGGTGGTAGCATCACCATTGATAGGTCCAGGTGGACTAGGGGTGTGATGGGTGCTAATAGTTTGGACATCCTCAACAACTTGGATAGTAGCTACGGTATGTTAGGTAGGAAGGCTCTTGACTCTCTCTTCTTCCTCCTTTTCTCTATCCCATCCTTCTTTAAGTTTGCCCAACATCATAATATTTTCATTAATTTGAACTTGGATAACATTCATAGGAGTGGTTTTCCTCTCCTCGGGGGGAGAAGTTCTAATTTTAAGCATCGCAACATCATGGGCTATATTGTCTACCTTCGAAGGGAGGATATCTAATTTGTCTCATTTCTCTTCTACCCTCTTGTTGATGGATTTTTGGGTAGTGATAAAGTCTGTAAGCATACTCTCTAGTTCGTGATTAGGCAGCTTTGTTCGTTAGCTTTCCATCAAGCTTGAGTTTGCCTTAATCGGAGTTCATTTGCAGAAGTTTTGGCAGTTCAAGGTTTGCCTGTTTCATTTGGAGTTCATCTGTTTTGTGGCATGGGCTCCCTGGGTCTACCAGGGCGGTAATACCACTTGGGTTATGGTAGTACCGTGCCACGGTAATACCATGGCTAGTACCACACCCACTACCATATTCCCACTGGATAGGGCGGTAGTGGGCACGGTACTGAGTCACAGTACTACCGCGGGGCGATAGTACCGCGCCACGGTAGTACCATGGCTATTACCACACCCACTACCGTATACCTCGTGGATAGGGCGGTAGTGGGGCACGGTACAATGCCGCAGTACTACCGCGGGGCGGTAGTACCGCTCCGGTTGCGGTAGTACCGTGGTTGGTGGACTGCCAACGGTTCCCAACGGCTGGATTCGTGGGGGACTATAAAAGGGGGTCTTCTTCTTCCTTGGTCCCCACCGATTTTGTGCAAGTTCTTCCCCCCATTGTTGACCTCTTTGAGATTTCTTTCTCTCTTCCCCTCATATGATTCTTGCTCCCTTTTGAGGGAAAAGAGAGACGAGCTCTAGATCCACATTCTCCACCAAGTCAACTCTCCTCTTTGTGAGGGGAACCTTGTGGATCTAGATCTTGGAGTTCTTTGTGTTCTCCTTGTTCTTCCTCTCATATTCCTCCAAAGCTTTTGTTGCTTTGGTGGGATTTGAGAGTTGGGGACTTGGGCACTTCATGTACTCTTGCCATTGCATTCGGTGCATCAGTTTGAGTTCTCTCTGAGGATTCGTTGTAGTAAGTGAAGTTGAGAAGATAGCTACTCTTGAGTGCATTAGCACTCTAGAGCTTGTACCTCGTGGGTGCGTTGGCGCCTAGAGGCTTCTTGTTGCGGAGCTCAATCATTGTGGTGGAAAGCTTCGGGACGCTACGGGAGCCTCAAATTCGGTTGTGGAGATAGCCCCGAGCATTTGCACGGGTTCGGTGACCGCCCCCAAGGGTTGCCATTTGTACGGGTTCGGTGACCGCCCTCAAGTGTCCTAATAGTGGAATCACGGCATCTTGCATTGGTAAGAGCGTGAGGAGAAATAGGGCGGCCCTCGTTGGCTTCGTGTGAGCATTGTGCTCCTCACCCTCTCCAAACGGAGACGTACTTCTCGCAAGAGAAGGAACTTCGGTAACAAATCCTTGTCTCCATCGGCTCCACTTGCGGTTATCTCTACCTTTACTTTGAGCAAGCTTATTACATTGTTTATCTTGTGCTTGCTCATATTATTGTACATTGCTTGTCCCATAGGTTGTTCTTCTAGTCAACCTATTTACTTTTTCACCTACTTTGTGATAGCCTTAGTGCTCTTGTTATATATCTTGCTATCACATAGTTGTTTATCTTGCTTAGTATAAGTTGTTGGTGCACATAGTTGAGCCTAGCTTATTTAGGTTTCTTGCTTGGCAAATTAAACGTTAAGTTTTATTCCGCATTTGTTCAAGCCGAAACCGTAATTGTTTTTAAGCGCCTATTCACCCCCCCTCTAGGCGACATCCACGTCCTTTCACATACGATGTGGTGCTAATCGACGATAGCTGTGGAGACAGACTTTGGAAATGAAAGGTTTTAGGCTTAGTAGAACTAAAACTGAGTACATGAGGTGCGGTTTTAGTACTACTAACCATGGGGAAGAGGAGGAAGTTAGCCTTGAGGGGAAAGTGGTGTTGAGGATCGGCGCAGAAAAAAAAAAATTCCTACCTATGAGTCCCGAACCCAAGATCTATGCTATGTTGATGTATGTAACGGAAGGGATCGGCGTTCATACCTTTGAAGACCGAAAGAGGGAAACGTTCCTCGAACTTGGTTGGCGTAGACTCTGATCCTATGACCTCCCTGTCGTGTTGAAGAACCTCCGACGATGAAGTAGCACCACACGTGTAGTGCCTCGCGGGATTACACGTACGGTGCAACCGACGTCCCTCCGGGCTCCGAACCAGAAGAGCAACGGAAAGAAGATAGATCCGGATCCCGATTCCGGCAGCGCGACGGCGTCCGGATGATGGTGAAACCCCCAACTAGGTGCAAACTCCAAACCAGGGGAGTCCGCTCTAGGTCGGAGAAAGAGAGAGAGAGAGAAACTCAATGTTATATTGAAAAAGGCACCCCCACCCCTCCTTATATAGGCCAAGGAGGGGCTCCACCCCCTCCCCTTCCCCCATGTGGGACTAAACCCCAAGGGGGGGGGGAAGTGGTGCGGCTAGGAGGGGGGATGAGCCCATCCCTTGGCGCCAAGCCCAAGGGGGGAGGCTCCCCCTTCCCCTGATGGGCCTTTTAAGGCCCAAATACCTTTTCACCTTTTTAATTAATTATTTAAATCATTTTTAATATTTTAATTCTGTCGATTAAATAATAAAACATATTTAAACATTAATATATATTATTTTGAACCTTTCAAAATATCCGTAACAGCTTCCGGCACCTCCCGGTACATTTCCGGTGTTTTCTCTCTTTTCACCGATGATCCCGAGTCAATCCTTAATGCATCGATTGCCCTTAAGTGTGACACCCTACGGTCCGGGAAATAGTAGACATGATTGAGACACTCTCTGACCAATGACCATCATGTGGGATCTGGTTACAATCCTTGATGTGCCCCTACGCTTCCATCGAATAAACTTCATCGCTGTTGAACCGTTAACAATATGACTTGATCCCTTTGTGCTTCGGTACTATGTTTGTCCGAGGTACGATCGTCGGTATCCAATACCTAGTTCTTCCTCGTCTCCGACATAACATGTTTACTCGTCTGTGAATATTACATCTCTTGTGACCTAGTCACTCGCTTGCAAGATATTGATGCAACACCATCGAGTGGGCCCAGAGTACCTATCCGTCACTCGGATTGACATATCCCGCTCTGATCTATTTCATACTCCTCAACATATCTACTTCGTAATACCCAAGATACACCTTTTCAGTTACCATGTTTCAGTGTAATGGTTAATGCACTCAAAGGATCCTAATAGATAGCAATTATGTATGATCATCACGGTCTAAGGATTCAGTCACTATGTTATTAAGTCATCGCAATGCTGAACTTATGTGACTTGATCAGACTTCAATGCTTAAGGTGGGTGTGTGTCCATCACATCGTTCTCCTAATGATATGACCTCATTGTCAATAGACTATTATGTTCTCATGATCAGGAAACCTTGATCACAATTGCCCAATGAGCTAGTATGCCTGAGTTTAACTAGGGACTAGGTTGTTATATATCACACGTGTATTAATGTTTCCGCTTAATACAGTTCTAGCACAATATATAACGTATTATGAACAAACCTATATGTGACAAATATCTTTATTAATTTTCCTCTAGGACACATATCCAACAAGTGGTACCTCAGAAGGACACCTTTCGATATTTGGGGTGAATGCTGCAGAAGGATGGTGATATTGATGAAGACGTTAGCCATCGAATCAAAGTTGGATGGCTAAGGTGGCATCAAGCTTCTGGTGTTCTCTGTGATAAGAGAGTGCCACAAAAGCTAAAAGGCAAGTTTTATAGAATGGCGATTCGACCTGCGATATTGTATGGTGCTGAATGTTGGCCAACTAAAAGGCGACATGTCCAACAACTAGGTGTGGCAGTGATGCGCATATTGAGATGGGCATGTGGCCACACAAGAAAGGATCGGATCCGGAATGATGTTATACCGGAGAGATTTGGGGTGGCCCCAATTGAAGAGAAGCTTGCCCAACATCGTCTGAGATGGTTTGGGCATATCCTGCGTAGGCCTTCTGAAGCGTATGTGCATATCGGGCGGTTAAGGCGTGCTGATAATGTTAAGAGAGGTCGGGGGAGGCCAAACTTGACTTGGGAGGAGTCTGCGAAGAGAGACCTAAAGGACTGGGCTATCAACAAAGATCTAGCTCTGGACAGGGGTGCGTGGAAGTTAGCTATCCACGTGCCAGAACCGTGATTTGGTTATGATATCTTTTGAGTGTCAGCTCTAGCCTACCCCAACTTGTTTGGGACTGACAGGCTTTGTTATTGTTGTTGTTGTTTCTATTCTAGGTTTCCCCCATATTAAAGTGCTCCAAAAATTCGGGAAAAATCAGATAAAAAATCAGCGCAACGGAAGCTTCTGGAACCCCGAAGGAGGGTCGGGGGCCACCACCAGGTGCCCAGGCGGCCACCTGGCGCGGCCTAGGGCTTGGCCGCGCCAGGGGCGCCTGGACTCCTGGTGGCCCCTCTGGCTTCCCCCATTCGCCTATTTATTCCCCATGACGCAAAACCCCCGAGGACAAAACCCCTTTTTGCGATCTCGCCTCTGTTCCGCCGCCTCCGCCCTTCCAAGATCGGGAGCGCCAGCAGACTTCTTACCGGCACTCTACCGGAGGGAGGATCGGCCTCTGGGAGCTTCCCCTTCACCATGGACGCTTCCCGGATGTGCCGTGAGTAGTTTCCTTTGGACCATGGGCCCGTGATCAGTAGCTATGTGATGTTCTCCTCCCCTCTTTGTTCTTCATGGTTTAGACCTCTTGAGGTGCCCTAAATGATCGAGGCACATATGTAATCTTTCTGCTGTTGCTATGCTGAGTTTGATGGGATCTGATGGATTATGAGATTATGTTCAGATTGTGATAGAGTAATATATTTTCTTCTTATCTTTTATATTTTTGTTCCTAAGTAATTCTTGCATGTTCTCCGTTGTTGTTTATTGCTTTGGCCAAGTAGTAGGTAGTAACTCCAAGAGAGAACGTTATGCTCGATTGTGGGTTCATGCCCCCTGATGACACGCTTGAGTGACAGAAACATGAGTCTAGGGGATGTGCTGTTGCCACAAGGGGGAAAACAACGATGCTTGTAACCGCGGTTGCAAGGATTGTTTACTTTACGCAAAGTGCTTTTTCATGCAGTTGTCTATTGCTTTGGGTTTACACTTTGGGTGGGGCTCGCAACTTAATACCACCGAGATGTTGTGCATAGATTTCTCAAGGTGGATGATTAGGAGTTGATGAAGTTGGATTTTGGTCTACTTATTTTGGCGTACTGCCATGCTTTTGAGCCTCTTCCTTTCTTTGTAGCATAGTTAGCATTGTGGTGCGTTTATAATCCCGTCAATTGCCCATCTGTAATTTGTTTACATCGCATAGGAGTTTTATCGTCTTTTGAGAGAGAGACATCACTAGTGAACATCACGGGACCCCGGTCCATATTCTCATCACTGTTTACACGCTTATTTACTTTTCTTCTTTTACTTTCAGTTGCTATCATTATCATTATCCCTTGTGTTTTGATCCTTTGTAAACAACAAGACCGGAGAGATTGAAAACCTCTCGGAACTTCATTGGGAGCAAAGTTATTTGTGTCTGTGTGCAGGTCCAGGTCAAGGAAGCAAATTTTGTCTAAAACGGTGCCATTGTTTCCTTGCCACCTACTTATCATCTCCGGAGTCCTAGTGGAGACAAACCTCGGTATCTTCAGCGAGGGAAACTTGCCGCTACGCTGCATCTCACCTTCCACTTGGGGTAACCAGCGAAGGACGAGAAAAAATTATCTCTCTCGCTATCAAGCAAATTTCTGGCGCCGTTGCCGGGAACTCCGAGTGCTATGATAAGGGAGTTGCCCACTACCTTTTACCTTTGTTTTTTTAGACTTTTTAGCTTACCTTTCAGTTTTTGTCTTTGTGTCTTATATCAAAAATTACAAAAACATCTTCCACACTTGCTGCTACTATGGGTTCCACTGAAAACACCAAGTTGTGTGACTTCACTAGTCACAACATAAAAGACTTTATCTACAGTCCTATTGCCACACCTGCCACTTCAGCTACCTCTTATGAAATTAAACCTGCTTTGCTAAACCTTGTTATGAGAGATCAATTCTCTGGTGCTGGAGATGATGCTTCTTTACACTTAAATAATTTTGTTGAGTTATGTGATATGCAAAAGTATAAAGAAGTAGAAGGTGATGTTGTTAAGTTCAAGTTTTTTCCTTTCTCTTTGAGGGAAGGAACTTAAAATCTGGTTTCAATCTTTGCCTAGGAATAGCATAGTTTCTTGGGATGAGTGCAAAGATGCTTTTATTGGGAAGTATTACCCACCTGCTAAAATTATCCAATTAAGGAGTAACATTATGAATTTTAAGCAATTGGATAATGAACACATTGACCAAGCTTGGTAACGTATGAAATCTCTTGTTAAGAAATTCCCTACACATGGTTTGACTACCTGAATGGTTATCCAGACTTTTTTATGCAGGCTTGAACGTTACCTCGCGGAACCTGTTAGATTCGGCCGCCGGAGGAACCTTTATGTCAACTACACTTGGTGCTGCCACAAAGCTTCTCGATGAGATGATTACCAATTAGTCCCAATGGCACACCGAACGCGCTCCAACAGGTAGGAAGGTAAACTTTGTCGAGGAGATTACCTCCCTAAATGAAAAAGTTGACTTAATTTTGTCTCTACTTACCAAGCAACCCTCTATTGATCCTCATGATGTTCCTTTAAATTCTTTGGCTGCTCAGGAACAAGTAGATGTGAACTTTATTGCTAGAAACAACTTCAACAATAATGCTTATAGGGGCAATATTGCTAGCAATCCTAGCTTGTTTCCATCCAACTATGGGAACAACAACACCTACCCTAGCAACAAGAACTCCACTTCTGAACTAGAAAACATGCTTAGAGACTTTATCACTACCCAAAAATCCTTCAACAAGAATGTAGAAGAGAAGTTACCTAAGTTAGATAATCTCTCTTTGAAGGTAGATAGCCTAGCCCTTCATGTTGAGATGCTAAAAATTAAAACCTCTCCCCTTGAAGAGAGGAAGGCCACCCCTATTAATGCTATCCAAATACAAATGAATGAAAATATTAGGATGATGGCTAAACTTAAAGATAGATGGGCTAGATAAAAAGAGGAAGAGGATAGAATTAAGAGCCTTCCTACACACCACACAGTTGCCACTATCCAAATTGTTGAGGATACCGAAACTGTTAGCACCCAATGCACTCCTGGTCCCATTGGACCTATTAATGGTGATGCTAGTACCTCAACCGTACTAGAAGAAACTCCTATGAGCATACAGGGTTTCAAACAAGTGAGCCTAGATGACACTACTACCACCTTTGATAGTTGTGATATTGATTTTGATAGTTGCACCCTCTTGGAAGTTATTAGCTTGTTACACAAAATGTCTAGAGACCCCCACACTAGCACACTTAATCTTGCCTTCACAGAGCATATCACAAATGCTCTCATCAAAGCTAGGGAGGAGAAGCTTAGGATAGAAGCCTCCATACCTAGGAAGCTAGATGATGGTTGGGACCCTATGATAAAAATTAAATTAAATAACTTCTCTTGATATGCTTTATGTGACGTTGGAGCTAGTACCTCCGTCATGCCCAAAAGAATGTATGATATGTTTGAATTAAAACCTTTTGATTCTTGTTCTTTTGGTGTTCGTTTTGTTGATTCTTCCGTAAATAAACCTTTGGGGAAGATCGACGATGTTCTTATCATTGTCAATGACAACTATGTTCCCATTGACTTTATTATTATGGATATAGAGTGTGAACATTTATGGCAATTATTTTGGGACGTCCTTTTCTTCGCACCGTTGGTGCCGTTTTTGACATGAAAGAGGGGCATATAAAATTTCAATTACCTCTCAAAAAAGGGATGGAATACTTCCCTAGAAAGAAAATCAAGTTACCATTTGAGTCCATTACACGGGTTAGCTATTCTCTTTCTCTTCATAAAACTTGATTCTTCTTTTGCTTTATGCCTAGCTTAAAGGCGTAAAAGAAAGTGCTTGTTGGGAGGCAACCCAAGATGTTTTTACTTCTGTTCTTAGTGGTCTTGATGATTGTTGCTACTGTGGCAACATCATTGTATCTTTATTTTCAAGCTTTGTGCCAAGTTATAGCCTCTTATGATAAGGGAAGCAAAAGTTGTGACATGTTGTCCAGAAAACAGATTTTGTCTTCTTGACAGGAAAAATTGGAACAAATCACCAGTTCATCTTTTTTAGCTGAATTTTTTACACAGCATGCTCTATACAATTTTGAACCTTCCATATGTTCTGAGTGTTTTTATTTGAGTTGCAGAAGTACACCAAAAAAATTCTCTACTACCTGCTGTTTTGTTTTTCATAGATTCTGCCACGTTTTTCCTCTCCTTACATTTACGAACCTTAAGATTGCTTTTTCTTTGCAAAAAACCTTTTGGCTATCTTGAGAAACAGTAGCTATTCAAGAATATCTTTATATCCAGTGGGGAAAATTATTTTATTAAGGGTACTAACCTCTCTAATCAGGTTATGATGAGTTATGTATGAAGGGAGTTTTCAAGTGTGCGATGGAAGATGATGAAAGAAGATCTGGGAGTGTTAAGCGCTACAGCTTGGGGATGCCCCCATCCATCCCCAATAAATATTCAAGGAGACTCAAGAGTCTAAGCTTGGGGATGCCCCCGTGCATCCCCTTCTCCATCAACAATCACCAGTTCGTCCTTCGTCTCACTATATTTTTATCACTTCATGCGTTATGTGCTATGCTTGGAGCGTCTCGCTCTTAGGTTTTATTTTTAGTTTTGTTTAGCTTTGCTTCTATTCATAACAAGTTAGACCCCATCTTACTTTGTGTGGGAGAGAAACACGCTCCACTCCAATATAGAACACATCATAGGATTTTTCATGCCTATCTTTTTACTGTTGTGTGTTCTTTATCTTTTCGTAGCTACTGCCATGTTTAGTCTTAGTCTTAGTATGTATTTAGAAAGATCCTAGGCTTTTGTTTAGTTTGTTGCTGGAACTCTCTTTAGTTTTAATGTTTATCTTGTTAATAGAGTTGGTTGTTGCACTGAGTTGTGTCTTATCTTGAGAGTAGGTAATTGAGGTTGCTATTTAATTTGAGGAGTAACTTGCAATAGTTTTGAGGTATTGATGTGAGTAATGTTTGAACTTTTGGTGTCAAGAGCTCTAGCCTATTAGTGATAGGTGTCGTATTTTGGGCTATCCGTGTTTATTTTCAAAACCTACAAAAGGAGTTGAGAACTCTAGCTACTAGATGGATCGCTAATCTTTTGAGGGATCGGATATTAGAGTACACTCACGTACCATGAGTCGAGGATGCACAAGGATAACCAAACCCCCATACACTCCTCCTCGGGGTACTTGTCTCTTTGTGAACCTCCTTATTAGATTGAGAGTTACCGATAATAAGTGCATGAGTTCTTCGGACTAATGTAAGTATTCGAAAGTTGACACTTCCACCTCCTTATATTCGCTAGCCTCTTGTGTGTCGTGCATTGCCTTCTTCTCACTCCGAGAATTGGCGTCCACCTTCGCCGGTACATCCAAACCCTTGGCATGATATGCTCTGTCATCAGAAACCTCCATGTATCTTTCCTCAAAACAGCCACCATACCTACCTATCAAGGCATTTCCATAGCCTTTCCGAGATATATTTCCATGCAACTTCCACCTCATCATAACTTGATCTTCATGTCATACATGTTCCTACTACACTGTCAGAGGCATACATTTCATACATCATGATAGCTACATCTTCTTTATGATTTGAGTACCATGCAAAGTGTGAAAGATCTTCTATACCCTCTTGTAAATTAGAGTGATGCCCTTAAGTGAGGAAAATATCCCAAAGTGGACAAAATAAAAGATCCCAAAGAGGACAAATAAGTGTTAAATATAAAGAGCCATTGAGGCCACCAAAAAAAAGAAAAAAAACTAAAAAAGAGAAAAAGAAAAAAAAAGAGAAATGGGCAACACTACTATCCTTTTGAAAGATCCACACTAGTACTCCCTCTTACCCTTGTACTCCATAGATCTGATCATGCATGCATATAGCTATGTGGCGAACTTCACACTATAGAACTTGAATTGCATATTCCAAGGATGAGCCTCCTCAAAAGATCCCTAGGTCTTCATGAGCAAGCAAGTTAGATGAATCCCCACTAGTTCCATTGGAGAGCTTTCTAGCTCATATGTGCATCCGTTGCATGGCAATCCCTACTCCTCACACCATATCTATCATTTGGCCTTCTCGCCTATGATTGTCCTCATTGATGTGAGCCTTTCTCACCCTTTTTGTCTTCCTCCTCCACAATATTTCTCTCCTTGTCATCCTAAGTGTCAACTCTCGTGCTTACGCTCATCCATTTCATGAGTGCTCAAAATATTGAAAAGGAGTGGATCTAATTGACTTGTACCTGGCTAGTGGTCCGGGGACGTGTCAAGATAAGATTCCAAAGAAGACCAAGTGTGAAACTTTATTAGATTGAGTGCTCAACCAAAACTATTTTTTTCTCGTATTCCATATCCCCCTTCTTGCACACAAACACCATTTGGAGACATTCGAGTCACGGACAGTGAGAGCTCTTGCATCTAATGTTCTTTTGTTACTTGTTTCAATGCTAATATAGAACCTTGCATGTTAATTATGACTTGAATTGAATCACATACCTTGATTGCTTTACTTTTCAAAGTTCTTATATGGTTGCTAGCATGTCACCACAGAAATTATGCTTGTTATCATTTACCTACTCGAGGACGAGCAGGAATGAAGCTTGGGAATGTTGATACGTCCCAAACGTATCCAAACGTCCCAAGCGTGTTTCTCTCCCGAACAAAGTAAGATGGGGTCTAACTTGTTATGAACATCAAGCAAAGCTAAAGAAAATAAATATAAAACCTAAGAGTGAGACGCTGCAAGCATAGCACAGAACGCATGAAGTGATAAAAATATAGTGAGACGAAGGACGAACTGATGATTGTTGATGGAGAAGGGGATGCACGGGGGCATCCCCAAGCTTAGACGCTTGAGTCTCCTTGAATATTTATTGGGCATGCATGGGGGCATCCCCAAGCTTGAGCGCTTGACACTCCCGGATCTTCTTTCATCATCTTCCATCGCACACTTGAAAACTCCCGTCATACAAAACTCATCATAACCTGATTAGAGAGGTTAGTACCCTTAATAAAATAATTCTCCACTGGATATAAAGATATTCTTGAAGAGCTACTGTTTCTCAAGATTGCCAAAAGGTTTTTTGCAAAGAAAAAGCAAGCTTAAGGTTTGATACGTGAGAGAAGATTGCTTCTCGCCCTTCGTTGGTTACCCCAAGTGGAAGGTAAGATGCAACGTAGCAGCAAGTTTTCCTCGGTGAAGATACTGAGGTTGAGTATCGACCAGTAGGACTCCAGCGATGATAAGTAGGTGTCAGCGGCGCACTTGACGCGGACCTGCACACAACACAATTAACTTTGCTCCCAATGAAGTTCAGAGAGGTTGTCAATCTCTCCGGTCTTGCTGTTTACAAATGATCAAAACACAGGATAATGATAATGATAGAAACTGAAAGTAAAAAAGGAAGAAAGTAAATGAGCGTGTAAACAGTGATGAGAATATGGACCGGGGTCCCGTGATGTTCACTAGTGATGTCTCTCTCCCAAAAGACGATAAGATTGCTATGCGAGGTAAACGAATTACAGAAGGGAAATTGACAGTATTATAAACGCACCGCAATGCTAACTATGCTACAAAAGAAAGGAAGAGGTTCAAAAGCATGGGCAGTACGCCAAAATAAGTAGACCGAAATCCATATGCATACACTACTAATCATCCACATTGAGATATCTGTTTAGAACTTCTCGCTGGTATTAAGTTGCAAGCCCCACCCAAAGTGTAAACCCAAAGCAACAGACAACTGCATTAAAAAGAACTTTGCATAATGTAAACAATCCTTATAACTGCGGTTACACGCACCATTGTTTTCCCCCTTGTGGCCACAACACATCCCCTAGACTCATGTTTCTGTCACTCAAACGTGTCATCAGGGGGCATGTACCCACAATCGAGCATAACGTTCCCTCTTGGAGTTACTACCTACCACTTGGCCAAAGGAATAAATAGTAATGGAGAACATGCAAGAATTACTTCGGAACAAAAATACAAAATATAAGAACCAATTATATTACTCTATCACAATCTAAACATAATCTCATAATCCATCAGATCCCTTCAAACTCAGCATAACAAAATAAAAAAGAATTACATATGTGCCTCGATCATGTAGGGCAGCTCACGAGGTCTAAACCATGAAGAACAAAGAGGGGAGGAGAACATCACATTGCTACTGATCACGGACCCATGGTCCAAGGTAGACTACTCACGGCACATTCGGGAAGCGTCCATGGTGGAGGAGAAGCTTCCGGAGGTCGATCCTCCCTCCGGCAGGGTGCCGTGAAGGGTCCTGACAGTGCTCCCGATCTTGGAAGCGCGGCAGCGGCGGAACAGAGGAGAATTTGTGAAATAGGGTTCTGTCTTCGGAGTGTCCCCGTGACGGAGAATAAATATGCGAAGGGCGGCAGCCAGGGGGGCCACCAGGGGTCCAGGCGCCCTCCTGGCACGGCCAGGTCCCTGGCTGCTCCAGGTGGCCGCCCTTTGGCCCCACTTGGGTGCTTCTAGAAGTCTCTGTTGCGCTGATTTTTTATCCGATTTTCCTGAATTTTTGGAGCACTTTTTATATGGGGAAAAACTGAAATAGAAAAACAACAGAAAACAAGAACTGTCACTGGGGTGCACTGAGTTAGTAGGTTAGTCCAAATATGATCAAAAGTGTATGAAAGTGTATCTAGATCATAGCAATATCACACAAAACATGCATGGAGCGAGCAGAAATTATCAATACGTTTGAGACGTATCAACATCCCCAAGCTTAATTCCTGCTTGTCCTCGAGTAGGTAAATGATAACAGGCATAATTACTGTGGTGACATGCAAGCAACCATATAAGGACTTTGAAAAGTAAATCAATCAAGGTATATAATTCAATTCAAGTCATAACATGCAAGAGTCTATATTAGCATTGAAACAAGCAATGAAAGAACATTAGGTGCAAGAGCTCTCGCTGTCCGTGACTCGAATTTCTCCAAATGGTGTTTGCGTGCAAGAAGGGGGATATGGAATACGAGAAAAAGTATTTTTAGTTGAGAACTCAATCTACTAAAGTTTCACACTTGGTCTTCTTTGGAATCTTATCTTAACTCGTCCCCAGACCACTAGCCAGGTACAAGTAAATTTGATCCACTCCTTTTCGATATTTTGAGCACTCATGCAATGGATGAGTCTAAGCACGAGAGTTGACACTGAGGATGGAAAAGAGAGAAATAAGGTGGAGGAGGAAGACAAAAAGGGTGAGAAAGGCTCACATCAATGAGGATAATCATAGGCGAGAAGGCCAAATAATAGATATGATGTGAGGAGTAGGATTGCCATGCAACGGATGCACATAAGAGCTGAAAACCTCTCCAATGGAACTAGTGGGGGTGCATCTAACTTGCTCGCTCATGAAGACCTAGAGCTCTTTTGAGGAGGCTCATCCTTGGAATATGCAAGCCAAGTTCTATAGTGTGAAGGTCCCCACATAGCTATATGCATGATCATCTCTATGGAGTACAAGGATAAGAGGGAGTACTAGTGTGAATCTTTCAAAAGGATAGTAGTGTTTCCCCTTTCTCTCTTCTTATTTCATTTTCTCTTTTTTCTATTTTTGTTGTATTTTTTTGGTGGCCTCAATGGCTCTTTCTATTTAACTCTCATTTGTCCTCTTTGGGATGTTTTATTGTGTCCACTTTGGGATCTTTTCCTCACTTAAGGGCAACACTCTAATTTACAAGAGGGTATAGAAGATCTTTCACACTTTACAAGGTACTCAAATCATAAAGAGATGTAGATATCACGATGTATGCAATGTATGCCGCTGCCAGTTTAGCAGGAACATGTATGACATGAAGATCAAGTCATGAAGAGGTGGATGTTGCATGGAAATATATCTCGGAAAAGCTATGGAAATGCCTTGATAGGTAGGTATGGTGGCTGTTTTGAGGAAGGATATAAGGAGGTTTATGATGACAGAGCGTATCATATCAAGGGTTTGGATGTACGGCGGTGGTGGATGCCGACTCTCGGAGTGAGAAGGAGGCAATGCACGGCACAGGAGAGGCTAGCATATATGAGGAGGTGGAAGTGTCAACTTTCAATACTTACATTAGTCCGAAGAACTCATGCACTTTATATCGGTAACTCTCAATCTAATGAGGAGTTTCACAAAGAGACAAGTACCCCGAGGAGAAGTGTATGGGGGTTTGGTTATCCTTGCGCATCCTCGACTCATGGTACGTGAGTGTAATCTAATATACGACCCCTCAGAAGATTAGTGATCCATCTAGTAGCTAGAGTTCTCAACTAGTTTTGTAGGGTTTTCAAAATAAACACGGATTGCCCAAAATACGACACCTATCAGTAATAGGCTAGAGCTTTTGACACCAAAATTTCAAATATTACTCACATCAATACCTTATAACTATTGCAAGTTACTACTAATTTTAAATAGCAACCTCAATTACCTACTCTCAAGACAAGACATAACTCAGTGCAACAACCAACTCTCTTAACAAGATAAACATGAAAACAAAAGAGAGTTCCAGCAACAAACTAAACAAAATCCAAGGCTCTTACTAAAGACAAACTAAAAATAAAACTAACACTAAACATGTCAGTAGCTACGAAAAGATAAAGAACACACAACAGCAAAAAGATAGGCATGAAGAATCCTATGATGTGTTCTAGATTTTGAAAGTGGAGCGTGTTTCTCTCCCACACAAAGTACGACGGGATCTAACTTTTTATGAACAGAAAGCGAAGCTAAAGAAAACTAAAAATAAAACCTAAGAGCGAGACGCTCCAAGCATAGCACATAACGCATAAAGTGATAAAAATATAGTGAGACGAAGGACGTACGAACTGATGATTGTTGATGAAGAAGGGTATGCACGGGGGCATCCCCAAGCTTAGACTATTGAGTCTCCTTGAATATTTGTTGGGGATGCATGGGGGCATCCCCAAGCTTGAGCGCTTGACACTACCGAATCTTCTTTCATCATCTTCCATCGCACACTTGAAAACTCCCTTCATACACAACTCATCATAAGCTGATTAGAGAGGTTAGTACCCTTAATAAATAAATTTTCCCCACTGGATATAAAGATATTCTTGAAGAGATAATGTTTCTAAAGATTTTCAACAGGTTTTTGCAAAGAAAAATCAAGCTTAAGGTTTGCAAAAGTTAGGAGAGACAAAACGTGGCAGAATCTTTGAAAAACAGGACAACATGTAGTAAATAATTTTTTAGGGGCACTTCTGCAACTCAAATAAAAAAACTCAGAACATACGAAAGTTCCGTGATTGTATATAGCACGCTTTGTTAAAAATTCAGCTCAAAAAGATGAACTGGTGATTTGATCCGAATTTTTTCCGTCACGAGCACAGAATCCGTTTTCTGGACAGCATGTCACAACTTTCACTTCCTTTGTCATATGAAGCTATAACTTGGCACAAAGGTTGAAAATAAAGATAAAATGATGTTTCTACAGTAGTAACAATCATCAAGACCAATAAAAACAGAAGTAAAAATATCTTGGGTTGCCTCCCAACAAGCGCTTTCTTTTACGCCTTTAAGCTAGGCATAAAGCAAAAGAAGAATCAAGTTTTATCAAGAGAAAGAGAATAGCTAGCACGTGTAACAGACTCAAATGGTAAATTGATTTTCTTTTTATGGAAGTGTTCCATACCTTTTCTGAGAGGGAATTGAAATTTTATATTCCCCTCTTTCATATCAATAATGGCACGAACGGTGCCAAGAAAAGGACGTCCCAAAATAATTGGACATAAAGGTTCACACTCTATATCCATAATAATAAAGTCAACGGGAACATAGTTGTCATTGACAATGATAAGAACATCGTAAATCTTCCCCAAAGGTTACTTTACGGAAGAATCAACAAGACGAATACCAAAAGAACAAGAATCAAAAGGTTTCAATTCAAACATATCATACATTCTTTTGGGCATGACGGAGGTACTAGCTCCAACGTCACATAAAGCATAGCAAGAGAAGTTATTTAATATAATTTTCATCATAGGGTCCGAACCATCATCTAGCTTCCTAGGTATGGAGGCTTCTATCCTAAGCTTATCCTCCCTAGCTTTGATGAGAGCATTTGTGATATGCTCTGTGAAGGAAAGATTAAGCGTTCTAGTGTGGGGGTCTCTAGACATTTTGTGTAACAAGCTAATAACTTCCGAGAGGGTGCAACTATCAAAATCAATATCACTACTATCAAAGGTGGTATTAGTGTCATCTAGGCTCGACATAAGAGCATATTAGGACCCTTAACTTATCCAAGAGTTTAAATTACAACCCTGAACTACAATACCGGTCAAAAGACAAGGGCGTCAAGGGGACGGTAATGCACGGTCTGTAGAGTCGCGCGACCCAGCGCTCGCTTCTGCCTCCCCCGACCTAGCGGCCAGCGCGACCTAGGTCTTGGTCGCCCCTGAACCAGCGCTCACCTTCGCCCTTCTCTGCCTCACCGGCCATCGCAGCCGTCGTCTCCCACCACCGCCGCAACGACTGCCGCTGTAGGTCGTCCTCCTTCTCTGACCCATCTCGCCCTCCTCTGCCTCACCGGCCGCCGCCCTTACCGAGCGGTCACCTCTGCCCCCCCCCCCGACCAAGCTCGCCCTCCTCTACCACTGCAGCCTGCGCGAACAACGAAGCTGAAGCGGAAGAGATGCCGGGTTGAGGGCGAACAAGTGCGCGTCCTCAACAAGTGAGTCCCCTTTGTTATTTTCTATTCTAAGGATTCGATTCGGTGAAGAGGCTCAGTTGATTGGGATTCATTTGTGTTGTAGGCATGGATCCATCAGATTATCTTTCCATTCGTTTTCATTTCATTGGAGAATTCATCCAAGAAGGCAGGGCAGTGCATTATGTGGGAGGGAAACAAGAAATGTCTTATGTTGAATGTGATAGGCTCAGTATGGATGAGTTGTGGAACAACCTACAGTTGCACTATTTGGTTGTAGCAGGACAACAATTGCACTGGTTATTTCCTGGTAAAGAATTACATGAAGGGCTTATGATATTGTTTGAAGAGAATGTTGGGATAATGTCAAAGCATGTAACTGATTGTGGTGTGGTTGAAATATATGTGGAGGATCCAGCAGTTGATGATAAAGATGCAAGTGATTGGAAGGTACAGGAAGAAGACAATTGACAGGCTGATGAAGAAGAGAAATATGGAGATGGTGTTCTAGCAGCTTATATGGAAGAAGATCACAAGAAGAAAAATGCAGAGGATGAAGACAGTTCCGATGATAGTGATTTCTTACCTGCATATGATAGCTCATCGGACAACGAAGAGGTAGTTGCTATCAGACAAACCTATAAGAAGATCAAAGAGAAAAAATTGGAAGAGGAAAAATTGTTGGCAATTGAATGTGCAGCTATTACTGAAGTTAAAGAGGAGGTGGAGGAAGTTTCAAGTGAAGATGATCAATCTTATGATGAAGACAGTGATGGGAAGCTGGAGAGCAAAGAGTCACATTATGCAAGGTATAACAATGGCAGAAAACTCACTCTTGGGATGAAATTCGGTGGGAAGAAAGAATTCAAAGAAGCAATAATTAGTTATGGTTTGGCCGAGAGAAGAGAGATCAAGTTCATTAAGGATGAAGGTGACTGAGTTAGAGCAAAGTGCAGTTGGGCCAAATGTCCTTGGGTGTGTCTATGCAAGAAAACAACAAGACATGAGAGCTGGCAGATCACCTCTTTAGTGACAAGCACAAGGATTGCAAACAGATTTTAAAGCATGATCAAGGCTAACCCAGAGTGGTCATCTGCACAATTGAAAGCAACTGTGCAGGAAGAAATGTTTGCAAATTGTCACATATCAAAGATTAAAAGGGCAAAATCAATTGTTGTTGGCAGAATGCTTGATGCAAAGCGTGGCGAATACAGTCACATATTCGATTATCAGCTCGAGATGATAAGGAGCAATCCCGGAACAACATGTGTAGTGAAGCTGCACCCCGATTTTGAGAAGCCAACCTTTAACAAGTTTTATATCTGTTTTGATGCATTGAAAAAAGGGTTTCTTGCTGGTTGTAGAAAAGTGATAGGCTTATATGGATGTTTTTTCAAAGGTAGAACTGGAGAATTGTTGAGTGCTATAGGCCGAGATGCAAACCATCAAATGTACCCAATAGCTTGGGTTGTAGTGGACAGGGAGACAAATGAGACTTGTGATTGGTTTTGCAGCCTTCTATTCAATGATCTCAAAATTGGAGATGGAGATGGTTGGGTGATCATATCAGATCAACAAAAGGTAATCATACAACGGTCATTATCTTTCCATTTGTTCTCGGTTTACCATGCAGCTAATTTTCTTATGTTCTATTGTTGTATAGGGAATTCTAAAGGATGTACAGAATTGGTTTCCAAGGGCGGAGCATAGAAACTGTGCTAGGCACATATATGCTAATTGGAGGAAGACCTATAGAGACAAAAAATGGCAGAAGCTCTTTTGGGGTTGTGCAAAAGCTTCAAGCCCTATGTTGTTCAATCTTGCAAGGGCCAAGTTGGCACAAGAAACAATGGAGGGGTCTTTGGCAATTATGAAGACAGATCCCCATCATTGGAGCAGAGGCTGGTTCAGGTTTGGTAGTGATTGTGATTCTGTTGACAACAATATTTCCGAGTCTTTTAATAAATGGATTATTGAGGCTAGATGTCTTCCAATCATCAGCTGTCTAGAAAATATTAGGAAGAAAATTATGATTAGAATACAAGAAAACAAAACTGAGAGCCAGAAATGGCATGGTAACATCTGTCCAAATGTTCTTAAGAAGATTAAGAAGAGCATCAATTCTTCTGCCTACTGTCATGCTATTTGGAATGGTGATGATGGCTATGAGGTGACACATCAGTGTACAAAACACAGATTTTCTGTAAATCTTGTGCAAAAGACATGTAGTTGCAGATATTGGCAGTTGTCGGGGCTCCCATGCCCTCATGCAATAAGTTGCATTTACATGGAAACAAATGTTCTAGATGACTACATCTCCAAGTCCTACACAATTGACAGTTTTAAGAAAACTTATGCGCATTGTTTACAACCTGTTGAGGGCCAACCTGCATGGCCAATTTCTGACCGCCCAAGGCCAGTTGGACCAAAGGAGAGTAAGAAGCCTGGTAGGAAAAAGATGAATAGAAACAGAGAGGGACAAGAAAAGCCAAAGGGCACAAGAGTGAGCAAAGTTGGTATTTTGATCAAGTGTGGTTTGTGCAAATGGTCTGGACATAATAGGACAAGTTGCTATAAGAGACATGGAATTGCCTCTACAAGCACGACAGCTCCAGCAGCTCGAACTGGAAGTGCGAATCCACCTCAAATGGTAACAATTCTGCACCTTACTGCCACTTCACTACTTATTAATTCTGAACAAAATTGCTTATAAATTCTCCACTTATTGCTTACACTATTGTTTCAGGTTTCACAACAAAGTACAACAGCTACATCAAGAAACCCACCTACTGGAAGCAAAGGAACTACAGGAAAGAGAAAGGCTACATTTGAAAATTCCAGCAAAGGAAATCAAGCTAAAAACTCCAAGAGAAGGGCAACAAACCATAGAATTACAAGTGGTAACACTTTCAATGTGCATGGCTTTGTGCAGGGATCACAAGCTAGCTGAAGTGTTACCGTCAACGTCTCCTCCGGGACTGCTTATGTCCAAGCTACTACCAACCATGCGCGCCGGTACCCGAGGAAGAAACATGATAGAATGTGCAATCTACTGGGTTTCGACAATTGATGACTTTTATGTTTGTATTGCCAAACTGAACCGTGGTTTATTTTGTAATGCCAAACCGATGGCTTTATGTTTGTAATGCTAAACCGATGGCTTTCCATTTGTGCCAAACTAATGAATTCCCTTGATTATGTGAAACTAATATTTGAGATTTGCCAAACTGATGGCTATATGAGATTTGCTTCATATTATATCTTGCTTGTCCATGCCAAACTGATTTATTATGTGCAAATTCAAAGGAGGCTCTGTCAAAAATTAGAGGAAACAAGAAAGAGATGCACTGATGCGCTGTAGTACTCATGTGACTTAACGCCACAATGACGTCTCGCTGATGTGGCAAACGGGGACCGGTCAAAACCATCACTAGAACAGGGCTGGGTGTGTTTTAGATGGTTTCGTTAGTTCAGGGTTGTCTTTTGACCGGTATTGGAGTTCAAGGTTGTAATTTCAACTCCTGGGTAAGTTGAGGGTCCCAATATGCTCTTATCTCTCTAGGCTCACTTCTTTGAAACCCTCTATGTTCATAGGAGTTTCTTCTTCTACAGTTGAGGTACTAGCATCACCATTAATAAGTCCAATGGGACCAGGAGTGTATTGGGTGCTAACAGTTTCAGTATCCTCAACAATTTGGATAGTGGCTACTGTGTGGTGTGTAGGAAGGCTCTTAATTCTATCATCTTCCTCTTTTTCTGTAGCCCATCTTTCTCTAAGTTTATCCATCCTCCTAATATTTTCATTAATTTGTAATTGGATAGCATTAATAGGGGTGGCCTTCCTCTCCTCAAGGGGAGAGGTTTTAATTTTTAGCATCTCAACATCAAGGTCTAGGCTATCTACCTTCAAAGAGAGATTATCTAACTTAGCTAACTTCTCTTCTACATTCTTGTTGCAGGATTTTTGGGTAGTGATAAAGTCTTTAAGCATGTTGTCTATTTCAGAAGTGGGGTTCTTGTTGCTAGGGTAGGTGTTGTTGTTGCCATAGTTGGATGGAAACGGTCTAGGATTGCTAGCAAAATTGCCCCTATAAGGATTATTGTTGAAGTTGTTTCTAAAAATAAAGTTCACATCTACTTGTTCCTGAGCAACCAAAGAATTTAAAGGAACATCATGAGGATCAATAGAGGGTTGCTTGGTAAGTAGAGACATAATTAAGTCAACTTTTTCATTTAGGGAGGTAATCTGCTCGATAGAGTTTACCTTCCTACCTGTTGGAGCGCGTTCGGTGTGCCATTGGGAATAATTGGTCATCATCTCATCGAGAAGCTTTGTGGCAGCACCAAGTGTAGTTTACATAAAGATTCCTCCCGCGGACGAATCTAACAGGTTCCGCGAGGTAAAGTTCGAGCCTGCATAAAAAGTCTGGATAACCGTCCAGGTAGTCAAACCATGAGTAGGGCATTTCTTAACAAGATATTTCATACCTTCCCAAGCTTGGGAAACGTGTTCATTATCCAATTTCTTAAAATTCATAATGTTAATCCTCAATTGGATAATTTTAGCAACTGGGTAATACTTCCCAATAAAAGCATCTTTGCACTTATCCCAAGAATCTATGCTATTCCTAGGCAAAGATTGAAACCAGATTTTAGCTCCTAACCTCAAAGAGAAAGGAAAAAGCTTGAGCTTAACAACATCACCTTCTACTTCTTTATACTTTTGCATATCACATAACTCAACAAAATTATTTAAGTGTAAAGCAGCATCATCTCCAGCACCAGAGAATTGGTCTCTCATAACAAGGTTTAGCAAAGCAGGTTTAATTTCATAAGAGGTAGCTGAAGTGGCAGGTGTGGCAATAGGAGTGCAGATAAAGTCTTTGTTGTTGTGACTAGCGAAGTCACACAACTTGGTGTTTTCATTGGAACCCATAGTACCAGCAAGTGTGGCAGTTTTTTTGTAATTTTGATACAAGACACAAAGACAAAAACTGAAAGTTAAACTAACTAGACTAAAAAAACAAAGGTAAAAGGTAGTGGGAAACTCCCCTATCTTAGAACTCGGAGTCCCCGGCAACGGCGCCAGAAATTTGCTTGATACGCGAGAGATGATAGTTGCTTCTCGCCCTTCATTGGTTACCCCAAGTGGAAGGTGAGATGCAGCGTAGCGGAAAGTTTCCCTCTATGAAGATACCAAGGTTTGT
Source organism: Bromus sterilis (assembly GCA_950022295.1). Taxonomy (NCBI): domain Eukaryota; kingdom Viridiplantae; phylum Streptophyta; class Magnoliopsida; order Poales; family Poaceae; genus Bromus; species Bromus sterilis. The sequence goes on from OX465596.1 coordinate 45,449,011, forward strand.
CTCCAGTAGGACTCCGGAGATGATAAGTAGGTGGCAAGGAAACAATGGCACCGTTTTAGACAAAAGTTGCTTCCTTGACCTGGACCTGCACACAGACACAAATAACTTTTCTCCCAACGAAGTCCAGAGAGGTTGTCAATCTCTCCGGTCTTGTTGTTTACAAAGGATCAAAACACAAGGGATAATGATAATGATAGCAACTGAAAGTAAAAGAAGAAAAGTAAATAAGCGTGTAAACAGTGATGAGAATATGGACCGCGGTCCCGTGATGTTCACTAGTTAAGTCTCTCTCCCAAAAGACGATAAAACTGCTATGGGAGGTAAACAAATTACAGATGGGCAATTGGCAGGATTATAAATGCACCGCAATTCTAACTATGCTACAAAGAAAGGAAGAGGCTCAAAAGCATGGGCAGTACGCCAAAATAAGTAGACCGAAATCCAACTGCGTCTACAACTAATCATCCACCTTGAGATATCTATCCAGAACATCTCGTTGGTATTAAGTTGCGAGCCCCACCAAAAGTGTAAACCCAAAGCAACAGACAACTGCATTAAAAAGCACTTTGCGTAAAGTAAACAATCCTTGCAACCACGGTTACAAGCACCGTTGTTTTCCCCCTTGTGGCAACAACACATCCCCTAGACTCATGTTTCTGTCCCTCAAGCGTTTCATCAGATGGCATTAAGCCACAATCGAGCATAACATTCTCTGTCGGAGTTACTACCTACTACTCGGCCAAAGCAATAAACAACAACCGAGAACATGCAAGAATTACTTAGGAACAAAAATATAAAAGATAAGAACCAAATATATTACTCTATTACAATCTGAACATAATCTCATAATCCATCAGATCGCATCAAACTCAGCACAGCAACAGTAGAAAGATTATATATGTGCCTCGATCATGTAGGGCAGCTCACGAGGTCTAAACCATGAAGAACAAAGAGGGGAGGAGAACATCACATAGCTACTGATCACGAACCCATGGTACAAAGAAAACTACTCACGGCACATCCGAGAAGCGTTCATGGTGAAGGGGAAGCTCCTGGAGGTCGATTCTCCCTCCGGCAGGGTGCCGGGAAGAAGTCTGCTGGCTCTCCCGATCTTGGAAGAGCGGCGGCGGCGGAACATAGGCGAGATCGCGAAAATGGGTTCTGTCTTTGGGGGTTTCGCGTCACGGGGAATAAATAGGCGAAGGGGGAAGCCAGGGGGGCCACAAGGAGTCCAGGCGCCCCCTGGCGCGGCCAGACCCTAGGCTGCGCCAGGTGGCCTCCCCCCGGCCCTCCTTCGGGGTTCCGGAAGCTTCCGTCGCGCTGATTTTTTATCCGATTTTTCCCGAATTTTTGGAGCACTTTTAATATGGGGGAAACCTGGAATAGAAAAACAGCAAAAAATAGGAACTGGCACTGTGGTGCACTGAATTAATAAGTTAGTCCAAATATGATCAAAAGTGTATGAAAGTGTATCTAGATCATAGCAATATCACACGAAACATACATGGAGCAAGCAGAAATTATAGATACGTATGGGACGTATCAACACGCAAAAGAGGGACAGAGGGTGCCCAGGCGGTCACCTGGCGCGGCCCCCACCTTGGCCACGCCTGGACCCCTGGGGCCACTCCCGGCTCCCCCCTTTGGCCTATATATCACTCGTTATCCTAAAACCCTAAAAAGGGAGGATTTCACGAGTTCCGCCGCCGCGTGGCGGAAACCTACAGAGGAGAAAAGACATCTCCGGCGGGAAGATTCCGCCGGGGAGGACACCTCCCGGAAGGGGAGATCATCACCATCGACATCACCATCATCAAGGGCATCATCGAGATCATCATCAACATCGTCCCCAACATCAGCACCATCTTCATATTCATCCAATCTCACCTTACAAGTCTAACTTGTGTTGTAATCCATACTATCTATCCTCTGTACTCTACCGGTCTTGATTGCTACCGTGTGATGAGTGCTATTGAGTTTTGTTGGAGAAATATCAATGGGTCCAGATTGTTTATCATCTATTTATCCCCACTGATTATGATCTCTTTTATGTCTTGTGAGTAGTTACTTTAGTTCTTGGGTACATGGAAGAAGTCTAGTTGCTAGTAGTCATATGATGTTGAAGTAATATGTGTTGTTTGATATTTAAGTTGTGTTGTTATTTTCCTGGTGGTGTTGTGTGAGTCGAACACTCAACGCTTCGCCTTATTAAGGACCTAGGGGAATGCATTGTGTATAAATAATGCCTACGGTGGGTTGTCGGAGTGAAAGAAACCTAAACCCCAGTTCGCACGCTTTTGCACAAGGGAACAATGGATCACCGATCGTATTGCTATGGTTAGGATTTTGCCATAATTACTATCTTTTATTTGCGGATGCTTGCAAGATGTTTAATCATAAGAGTGCACTTATCTTAGTCTAGAGGGTGTAACAGCAAAGATCCACCCACTCAACACTTGTCAACACAGCACATAGTACCGGTGCGGAATATGGCGAAAGCACGTGACTATTTCTCTCGTGTGTCCTCAAGAACTCTTTAGCCTTTATAAGTCCAGTCGCTAGGCCTATCCTTTTCTCAAATGGATTGGGCCACTTGTTACTCCTGAGTGCCTTTCACTTTGCTCGGTTTTACCTTTTTGTTGCTTATACCGAAAACCCCTAAAAAACTATCTTTTAGTTCATCCAGCTATTTCCTTACAAAAGTCACTTACCAATACCTTCTGCTCCTCGTTGGGTTCGACAATCTTATTTATCGAAAATGCTACAAACGATCCCCTACAGTTGAGGGTCATCAACATATCAACCACAATATTAAACAATATGGTCGATAAGGGATCACCTTGCCTTAATCCCTTTTTGGTTTGAAAGAAGTGCCCGATGTCATCATTAACATTTAAGGCAATACTTCCTCCGGAAACACAACTATGGATCAAGGCACACCACTCCACCGAGAATCCTTTCATTCTCAGAGTTTGTTGAAGGAACGACCATTTCACTTTATCGTATGCCTTTTCCAAGTCAATTTTGAAAATGACTCCGCTAAGCATTTTAGTATGCATCTCACGAACGGTTTCGTGTAAAACCACGACTCCATCCAGGATATTCCTACCTTGCATAAAAGCAGTTTGTGTAGGTTTAACCACATGATCAAATACTGAGTTTAATCTGATGGTTGCGACCTTGGTGAAAATTTTGAAGCTCACATTAAGGGGGTATATTGGTCTATATTTTTGTATCCTTTCTGCCCCCAAATCTTTAGGCAACAAAACAGTTTCCCCAAAGTTCAGCCGAAAAAATTTGAGTTGTCCAACATGCCAACATTGGAACAATTCAATAAATTCCGACTTAATTAGAACCCAAAAGTGTTGATAAAACTCAGCGGGGAAGCCATCCGGTCCAGGAGCCTTATTATTCTCCATTTGGAAAACCGCCTTTTTAATCTCCTCTTCGGTGAAGGGAGCATTCAAAAAAGGTATTTTCCTCATAGGATACCTCGGCTATGTCATCCGTCTGAGTTTCGTCCATGGACAACAAATCGTCTGCAGGAGCACCGAACAGCCCTTTATAATAGCGTGTGATATACACCTTGAGCTGTTCTTGACCTTTAATCATACATTCATCCTGATTTAGAGTATGTATATGTTTTTTCCCGATGTCTACCATTGGCAACATTGTGGAAATATTTCGTATTTTCATCTCGCTTCAGTATGAGGTTAGATTTTGATCTTTGGTACCATCTGAGCTCTTCCTCCAGCAGCATTCATGCCACCTCCACATTGGATTGGCTTTTAAGCTCAATCTCATGCTGGGTCAGCACTCGTGTCTCTGCAGCTCGGTCCAGCTCATCAATGATGGTACACAAACACTCCTTTTCTTTTTAGAATCCCAGTTCTGCGAGGCTATAGAGGCAAGCTACGTTGTCCGCAGCTGATTCGTGTGTGTAAAATGTTGGGAAACCGACTATGGCCCCGTGCGGGCCCCACCCTTTCTTGGGTGGGGGTTTTCCCTCTAGGGTTTGGTCCTCTCCACCTACCCCTCTCCCCCCTATATATAACCATGTATTTTATGGAGAGAGACACCAATTGATAATAAAAGATCAAGTCTATACTATTTCTCTGTGTCCCTTTACTTTACGCATCTGTGATTGTGTCGCGTGTACGACTACTTCGACTACGCTCTCGCTCCACGCCCTTGGACCGGACTCGCCGGCAAAGGTTGTGGAACACGTTATCAGCACGAGCTCCTCCGACTGATCTTCCTCGAGTCTTCATCAAGCAGGCTCTCGTCATTCATCGCGGAGGTATAACCACTAATCTGATCGCAAAAACGGATCCGTTGTTCGATCTCTTTTCGTTTTTATTGCGATCTACACACTTTAGACCTCATGTATGGTAATCACTGTTGGATGTACTATACGGGGGCACATGTGACCCTACTGGTCACCGGCCAAGCACACCCATGGAACACGTGATACGTCCAAAATGAATCACTATTTATATTGTAATTCTTTCTTATTCATTGATATATTTCATGTTATGATGTTGTTCTTATGTTTTTTTGCTTAATTTTCATAGTTTGCAACTTTCCGATGCCGAAGCAGCAGACGCAGGATTTAGCGGTAAATAGTGGACGCTGAGTTGCTGAAAAAGAATACCTCCAAATTACCTGAAAATTGATGGAGGATATTTTCCATAAGAATGACGAAGACACGATGAAGAGAGGCCAGAGGGGGCCACAGGGTGCCCAGGCGGCCACCTGGCGCGGCCCCCACCCTGGCCGCGCCGGGAGGGCGCCTGGACCCCTGGGGCCACTCCCGGCTCCCCCCATTTTTCCTATATATCACTTGTCGTCTAAAACCCTAAAGGAGAGAGAGTTTCCGGAGTTCTGCCGCCGCTCCGTGGAGGAAACCTATAGAGGAGAAACTACATCTCCGGCGGGCAGATTCCGCAGGGGAGAACACTTCCCAGAAGGGTAGATTATCTCCATCGTCATCACCATCGTCACGGGCATCATCGAGATCATCATCAACATCATCCCCAACATCAGCACCATCTTCACCACCATCCAACCTCACCTCGCAAGTTTATCTTGTGTTGTAATCCGTACTGTCTATCCTCTCTACTCTACCCGTGTTGATTACCGCCGTGTGATGAATGCTATTGAGTTTTGTTGGAGAAATATCATTGTTTCCAGATTGTTTATCATCTATTTATCCCCTCTGATAATGATCTCTTTTATGTCTTGTGAGTAGTTACTTTAGTTCTTAAGGACATGAGAGAAGTCTAGTTGTTAGTAGTCATATGATGTTGAAGTAATATGTGTTGTTTGATATTTAAGTTGTGTTGTTATTTTCGTAGTGGTGTTGTGTAAGTCGAACACTCAATACTTCACCTTATTAAGGACCTAGGGGAATACATTGTGTACAAAGAATTCTTACGGTGGGTTGCCGGAGTGACAGAAACCTGAACCCCAGTTTGCACGCTTTTGCACAAGTGGAACAATGGATCAACGATCGTATTTCTATGGTTAGGCTTTTGCCTTAATTACTATCTTGTATTTGCGGATGCTTGCAAGATGTGTAATCATAATAGTCCACGTATCTTAGTCTAGAGGGTGCACTAGTATAGATCCACCCACTCAACACCTATCAACACAGCACATAGTACCGATACGAAATATGGCGAAAGCACGTGACTATTTCTCCCGTGTGTCCTCAAGAACGCTTTAGCCTTTATAAGTTCAGTTGCTAGGCCTCTCCTTTTCTCAAAAGGATTGTGCCACTTATCACTCCTCAGTGCTCTTTACTTTGCTCGCTTTTACCTTTTTGTTGCTTATACCGAAAACCCCTAAAAAGCTATCTTTCAGTTCCTGCAGCTATTTCTTTACCAAAGTTACTTACCAATACCTTATGCTCCTCGTTGGGTTCGACACTCTTATTTATTGAAAACTATACAAACGATCCCCTACAGTTGATCATCAAGTACTGTTTTCTGGCGCCGTTGCCGGGGAGCGTAGCGCTATTAGTAAGTGAAGCTGGTAAGGGTGTTTTTATATTTCTGTTTTTGTTTTGCCGTTGCTGCTTTTGTCCTTATGGATATCTCTACTCTTGGATCGTTGTTTATGGGGAAACGCCCCACAACTGTGATGGTCACTCCTACCCTAGCTGAAACTGTGCCTTACAAAATACCGTCTGGTATTATCAATTATGTCTTATCTAATCGTTATGCAGGAGATAAACATCCAGGTGAACACTTGCTATATTTATCACAACTATGTTCATTATTTAAGCTTGCAGGTGTGTCACTGGAAATCATCATGAAGAAATTATTCTCCGTATCACTTATAGGTAAATCTTCAGATTGGTATAAGCTCCTCGATAACTCACATCTACTTACTTGGGAAGAGCTTATGTCTCTCTTTTATACAAAGTGTTACCCTCTTCAGGAAATTCATCGAGACAGGAACTACATCTACAAATTTTTTGGTCTCGCGACGGAGAGAGCATCGCTCAAGCTTGGGGGAGACTTAAATCCCTAATTTTCAAATTCCCTATCCATGAACTCCCCAAAAATATTATACTTACAAATTTTTATGCCAGGCTTTCTTGTCAGGATAAGGAGATGTTGGATGCCTCCTCTAGCGGGGTATTCCAAACAAGAAGCATTGAAGAAAAGTGGGATCTTATTGAAAGGATCCAGAAGAATACTGAAGACTGGGAGATCGACAAAGGTATTGAACCTTTTATAGATTATGGGCATGATTATTGAGAGCTATGTGAAAACTGATTATTTTAATACCTTTTGTTCTAAGATTGGTCTTGATTCCCAGCTCATGATTAATTTCTGTAAGAACTTTGTCTCTCACATTGACTCTTCGAAAGAAGAGAAGGCTCAGTATCATAAGCCCTTCAAAGAATTATCTGTTGATATAAATGTTGCTGGCCCTATTCTGCCTGCAGTTTTTTATGAAAATCCCCCTTTTCCTACAAGGACGGGGAAGCACTCTTTTGTGACAGGCATAATAAATAAAAGTGGGAGAAGAACTGACGAACCTGAGGACCTGATCAAGGTCGATCCTCAAGTTGCGATGGTTAAAGACTTAGTTACTAATGATGTTTCATATTCCAAGATAAATTTTTGTGTTGTTTCAACTAACATTGTCACAACCAACAATAAGAGCCCAATTTCAGGTACAACAGTTGTATCTGTCAAAATAGGAGATCACAACTATTACGGGCTTTGCGATCTGGGATCCAGTGCTAGCGATATTCCTTATTCAATCTATCAGGAGATCATGGGTGAGATTTCACCCTGTGAACTTGAATAGATTGATGTTACTATTTATATAGCAAACAAAACTATCTCTCCCATCGGAATTGTGAGATATGTTGAAGTTCTATGTGGAAAGGTAATGTATCCTACCGATTTTCTCGTACTTGGTTCAGTGCAAGATAGTTTTTGCCCTGTTATCTTTGGTAGACCTTTCCTCAGCACTTGTGGTGTTGTTATAGATTGTAAAAAAGGTAATGCCTCTGTTGAATTCAATGGTGAGTTATATGAATTTAACTTTTCTAAATTTTCCAAGCAACCTCGTGGTACTGATTTACTTAGTGAAGATAAAATTAATGAAAATATTGCTTCTATTGCTATTCCTCCTAATGATCCTTTGCAGCAATATATGGAAGACCACGAGAATGATATGCATATGCAGGAAAGAAATGAGTTAGACGAAATATTCACAAGACAAACCACTATCCTGAAGCACAAACTTCCAGTTGAGCCTTTGGGGATCCTAGCGCAACCAAAAGAAGACCTGGTGTTTGACCTTAAACCATTGCCCGATACGCTCAAGTATGCCTATTTAGATGAAAGAAAATATATCATGTCATTATCAATGCTAACCTTTCATTATTTAAAGAAGAGCGATTATTGGAGACACTTCGCAGACACCATGGTGCCTTGGGCTATACTCTTGATGACCTTAAGGGGATTAGTCCGTTGATTTGCCAACACACTATCAATCTCGAGCCCGATGCTAAGCCAGTTGTTGATCATCAACGACGGCTGAACCCAAAGATGAAGGACGTGGTTAGGACGGAAATCCTCAAGCTTCTATCCACAGATATCATCTATCCTATAGATGATAGTAGGTGGGTAAGTCCAGTTCATTGTGTTCCTAAGAAAGGAGGTATGACTGTTGTTCCTAATGATAAAAACGAACTAATACCTCAAAGAGTTGTTATTGGTTATAGAATGTGTACTGATTACAGGAAGTTGAACAAGGCAACACGGAAGGACCATTACCCGTTGCCCTTTATTGATCAGATGCTAGAGAGGTTGTCTAAAAACACCCACTTTTGCTATCTTGATGGGTACTCTGGCTTCTCTCAAATTCACGTCAACACTGTCGATCAAGAGAAGACCACTTTCACGTGTCCCTACAGTACTTATGCTTACAGGCGTATTCCTTTTGGTTTATGCAATGCACCTTCTACTTTTCAGATATGTATGTCTTCTATTTTTCATGGTTTCTGTGAGGAGATTGTGGAAGTCTTCATGGACGATTTCTCCGTCTATGGAACTTCCTTTGACCACTGTCTCCACAATCTTAATAAAGTTTTGCAGAGATGCGAGGATACAAACTTAGTTCTAAACTGGGAAATGTCACTTCATGGTTAACGAAGGGATTGTGCTTGGTCACAAGATTTTCGAGAGGGGAATTGAAGTGGACAAGGTGAAGATTGAAGCTATTGAAAGGATGCCCTATCCAGGGGACATTAAAGGTATTCTTAGTTTTCTCGGTCATGCTGGTTTCTATAGAAGATTTATTAAAGACTTTTCTAAGACCTCGAGACCCCTCACAAATATTCTCTAGAAGGATGCTCCTTTTGTATTTGATGAAGATTGTAAGGAGGCTTTTGAAGTTCTTAAGAAAGATTTGATAACCGCTCCTATAGTGCAACCACCTGACTGGAAATTTCCCTTTGAAATTATGTGTGATGCTAGTGATTTTTCTGTTGGAGCTGTTTTAGGAAAAAGGGTTGATAAGAAATTGAATGTTATACATTATGCTAGCAAGACCCTTGATAGTGGTCAAAAGAATTATGCTACTACTGAGAAGGAATTCTTAGCAGTAGTGTTTGCTTGTGATAAGTTTAGACCTTATATTGTTGATTCAAAATTTATTATTCACACTGACCATGTTGCTCTTAAGTACCTTATGGCGAAGAAGGATGCCAAACCAAGACTCATCAGGTGGGTACTCCTCCTTCAGAAATTTGATTTACAGATTGTTGATAGCAAAGGAGCAGATAATCCGGTGGCGGACAAACTTTCAAGGATGTAAGATATACCGCATGACCCCATCCCGGTCAACGACAGTTTTCTAGATGAACAACTTGCCGTTGTAGAAGTACAATCTCTCTCCGATCCTTGGTTTGCATATTATGCTAATTTTATCGTTGCAAAGTATTTGCCTCCAGGTTTAACATTTCAGCAAAGGAAGAAGTTCTTCCATGATTTGAGGCACTACTTTTGGGATGACCCTCATCTTTTCAAAGAAGGTCCTGACGGGATCGTGAGCAGATGCATATCGGAATATGAGCAAAAAGACATTCTCAAGCAATGTCACGACAGCCCCTATGGAGAACATCACGTCAGTGAGAGGACCGCACATAAGGTTCTCCAATCAGGTTTTTATTGGCCTACTCTCTTTAAAGATGCTAGAAATTATGTTTTATCTTGTGATAAGTGTCAGAGAGTTGGTATAATTAGTAGGAGGAATGAGATGCCTATGAATTACTCACTAGTGATTGAGCCTTTTGATTGCTGGGGTTTTGATTTTATTAGTATTTTTCCTCCTTCAAACAAGTACACTCACATTTTAGTAGCTATTGATTATGTGACCAAGTGGTTTGAAGCAATCCTGATACGGTGAGGAAGATAGTTCTCTCACTTCTCGTTGGTTACCCCAAGTAGAAGGTGAGATGTAGCGTAGCAGCAAATTTCCCTTAGCGAAGATGCTAAGGTCTAAGTTGTCTCCAGTAGGACTCCAAGAGATACAAGAAGGTGGTAAAGTGAACAATGGCGCCATTCACAACCTAAAGATTGCTTACTTCACCTGGACCTGCACATACAACAAATAACTTTGCTCCCAACGATTACAAAGGAGTTGTCAATTCCTCTAGCCTTGCTGTTTACAAAGGATCAACGCAAGAGATAAAAGTTCAACTGAAAGTAAGAACTGAAAGTAAATTGAAGGTGTAAACAATGGTGGAAATATGGACCGGGATCCCATGACGTTCACTAGTGATGTCTCTCTCCCAAAAGATGATAAAAGTTCTAGCGAGGTAAACAAATCACAGCTGGGCAATTGACAGGATTATAAACGCACCGCAATGCTAACTATCCTACAAAAGAAAGGAAGAGGCTCAAAAGCAATGGGAAGTACGCCAAGGTAAGTAGACCGAAATCCATCTGCATCTACTACGAATCATCCACCTTGAGATATCTATCCAGAACATCTCGCTGGTATTAAGTTTCGAATCCCACCCAAAGTGTAAACTCAAAGCAACAGACAACTGCATTAAAAGAACTTTGCATAAAGTAAACAATCCTTGCACCCGCAGGTACAAGCACTGTTGTTTTATCCCTGGTGGCAAGAGCACATACCCTAGTCTCATGTTTCTGTCACTCAAGCTAGACATCAAGGGGCTGAACCCACAATCAAGCATAACGCTCCCTCTTGGAGGTGCAACAAATCACTTGGCCAAAGTAAAATACGGCAATGGAGAACATGCAAGAATTAACTCAAGAACACAAATATAAAAGAGAACCAAATATATTACTCATCACAATTTAAACATAGTCTCATAATCCATCAGATCCCAGCAAACTCAGCATAGCAACACAGAAAATTACAAAGGTGCCTCGTTCATGTGTGGCAGCTCACGAGGTCTCAAAAGTGGAAGCACAAAGAGGGGAGGAGAACATCACATAGCTACTGGTCACGTACCCATGGTCCAAGGGGAACTACTCACGGCACATACGGGAGGGGTCTATGCTGATGGATGGTCTCCCGGAGGTGGGTCCTCCTTCCGGTAGGGTGCCGGGGCAGCTTCTCCTGGCAGCCCCGATCTTCAAACGGTGGCGGCGGTACAGAGAGGATAACGGGAATAATAGATCGATATTAGGCGTTTCCTCCGCGGGCACTAAATATAGGACAAAGGGGGCACCGAGGGGGCCACAGGGCAGCCAGGAGGGTGCCCGGCGCGCCCTAGGGGGCACAACAGGGACCCTCCTGGGGCCTTGGTGGGTCCACTCCCTTCCTTCCTTGGTTCTTCAGGAAGCTTCCGGGACGCTGATTTTTAATATAATTTTTCCGGAATTTATTTGGCACTTTTAATGGCCGGAAAACCTGAAATATAAAAACAGCAGAAAACAGGAACTGGTAACTGGGTGCACTGAGTTAATAGGTTAGTCCAAATATGATCAAAAATGTATGAAAGTTCAAGCAAAACATGGCAAAGTCACACAAATCATGCATGGAGCAAGCAAAAATTATAGATACGTTTGGGACGTATCAACATCCCCAAGCTTAATTCCTGCTCGTCCTCGAGTAGGGAAATGATAACAAGCATAATTTCTGTGGCGACATGGCACACAACCATATAAGGACTTTTAAGTAAAGCAATCAAAGCATGCAATTCAATTCAAGTCTTAACAAGCAAGTGTCTATATTAGCATTGACACAAGCAACAAGAGAACAAAGGGTGCAAGAGCTCTCCAGATGGTGTTTGCGTGCAAGCAGGGGATTGGGAAAAAGAGAGAAAAAAGGTTGTTGAGAACTACTATCTACTAAAGTTTCACACTTAGTTTCCCTTGGATTCTTATCTTGACTCGTCCCCAGACCACTAGCCAGGTACAAGTCAAACTGATCCACTCCCTTTCGATATTTTGAGCACTCATGCAATTGATGAGCGTGAGCAAGAAAGTTGACACCTAAAAGGCGAATCAGAAAGAAGGTGGAGGAGGAAGACAAAAAAAGGTGTGAAAGGCTCACATCAATGAGGACAACCATAGGCGAGAGAAGGCCATATGATAGATATGACGTGAGGAGTAGGGATTGCCATGCAAAGGATGCACATGTGAACTAAAATCTCTCCAAGGGAACTAGTGGGGTGCATCCAACTTGCTTGCTCAACAAGACCTAGAGCTCGTTTGAGGAGGCTTGTCGTCGATAAATAACGGCAGATGCCATGGGGATGGCTAAAGAGAGGGACAGACCGAAGTTAATGTCGCTGGTACCGGAAACGAGAATGGGAACACACGGTGAAACACCACGATGTACCCACGTTCGGGGCTCTCCGTAGAGATAACACACCTAATCCTGCCGAGCTAGCTATATGCAATAACTCTGGCTACAATCAATGCTCCTTGAGTTGTTTGAGAGGAAGAAGAAGAGGGCCTCAGGTCTCTACTCTCTCCTTTCTCTATCTGGTGGGTGAGATTGCAATAACTACTCTGCCTCCCCTCACGCAGGAGGGGTACCCCGGGGCTCTTATAGGCCGAGCCCAGGGTACAAAGGTAAATACACAAGAGGAAGGGCCCAGCCATCTGTCTCAGATAGGCTTGGGACCTAGCATCGTGCTTCTCCGGATGACCCGGTGTAGACATGCGGCTCGCCATGCCGCTATCCCGTAGACCTCGGCTGTGAACAGTAAATCTAGGTACTTAGGCCTGTCGGCCTGTCCGCGTGATCGGCGCTGGAGGAGACCGCACGCCTCTGACAGTCCCGATCTTCAGGGATTGCGCATTGAATGCTCTTGTACCAGGTGTCCGATCTGGACCTCTGATCGGATGCTACTCTTCTTACTTCGGCTGGATGCTCCTGGATGAGGCCGATTGCGCCCTCTCCGGGGCAATCGGCCCTTACTTGGAACAGTTCGGCCCACTTCTTGGCTTCTCTTGTTTAGCTCGGCCTTGAATAGATCAGTGACCTCCAGCTCGGTGATATTTTCTTTGACGAACTATTTCCCCTGGGTGACCCTACCCGGGGGTCATTCCCCCGACAGTAGCCCCTGAACCTGCGGAGGTCCCGCCGAACTCATAGCTGGCGAGGCCTGCACAGGTTCCTTAAAAATACTTTCCTTGTCTCTGACCGATTGCTCCAATAGGCTGGTTGCTTGCTAGCTTCCGATTGCTCTTGATCTTCCGATTGCTTTTATTCTTCCGATTGCTCTTGTTCTTCCGATTGCTCTTGATCTTCATATCCATTGCTCTCAATAGGTCGATTGCACTTGATTTGGCGATTGCGCTTGACTTCCTCGACCGATCCGCCCAACGGTTGGTTTGACTGGAATGTTGACCGAACTTGCCGCTTCGAATTCGTCGAAGAATACGGGACGTCGTGCCATGATTTGACATGCCATAACCGTTGCCTCGACCCACGCGCGCACGTCCCGACCCATCCGCCGGATCTTCTGTGCTCCGAACTGACGCCGCTCTGTGGATACACACGGCCACACCGCCTGTCAGATCGGCACAGCCGATCCCACCACCTCTTTACTGCGTCTTTAAATACCCGACGGGGTGAGAGATGCGTCTCGCATCCCTCACTCCATCTCCTTCCTTGAGATTTTCTCCATTGCTTCCGCTGCCGCACCACTCGCCCCGCCATGTTGTTGCCACTTCCTCCGCCGCCCAGAGCCGCCGCCCCGAAGCCTGAGCCGCCGCACTTCACCGCCCTTGTCACCACTCCTCCTCCACCACCATAGGTGGGCCTGGATCTAGATTTCCTCCGCCTCCGCCGTCGTCGCCTTCTTCCTCGACTTCTCCTCGCTCCTCCTCGCCCACCACGGAGTCCGACGCCTCCATGGGGGACGACGCCGCCGCCGGCTCCCAGCGGGGAGCTTGGAAATGTTCCAACGTAACAGAGATGCAAGTCGCACTCCTCCGCCGGTCCCGCAAGATCCCGGCGGAGCTCGATTTCCGCATTCCCGGCGACGAGATCGTGCCCCGCGCCCCGGGATGGCGAACGTGTTTTCTTCCTTGCGCACTTCGAGCGCGGGTTTGGGCTTCCGGTGAGCCAATTTTTTCACGATTTTCTCGCCTTCTACCGGATGCAGCCACATCATCTTGGAGCCAATGCTATCATGCTGCTCTCCACTTTCGTGGCCCTGTGCGAAGGTTATCTCGGAGTCCGGCCCACCATTGGGCTCTGGTGCCGGCTCTTTCACTTCCGTAGCTTCCAAGTGGGCACTGGTGTGCACACTATCAACCGCAAGACCAAGAAAAGAGATGAAGTCAAGGTGATGGCCGAATGCGGCGGCGCCACCATCTACCTCCGCTAGGTCGGCCTCTATCCTCAGCCCCAACTGCCTCAGTCCATCAAGCACTGGCAGACGGGGTTCTTTTACGTTTCCTCACCGCGGAATCGGGACTTGCTGAATCTGCCCGAGTTCTCTCTGCCCCCACCGACTGCGAAGTACCATTGGGCTGAGAAACCGGGTGACGGGGATACCGATCTGGATCGCCAGATGGCGTACATCCAGAAGCTGATGGAGCAAGGGCCGCAGCCAGTCGATCTGGTGGCGACCTGGCTCTGCCGCCGAGTGCTCCGACTGCAACGCCGCTGCCATCGGATCTGCGACATGCACATGCGCCACGACCCCACTCGGATTTCCACATTCCGAATAGATGAGAAAGACTTCTTCCACCGAATCAACAACATTACCAACCTCAAAGTCACTGAACCTTTCGGGTTCGGACTGAAGCCGTTCAGCCGATCTCGGCCCTGCCCCGAGGTATGCTTCAGTTATGACCCTCTGCTCTAACTTTTTTCTTTCCTCCATACTAATTCTGATCAGATCATTTTCCTCAGGAATTCCTGGCCTCCAGGCTCATGCAAGACGGACAGTCCGCTTCGGGCTACCACCCTGACCGAGCTGAAGAAGATGCCTAGGATTTGGAGCTTGAAGAAGAGACCGAATCCGAGACCGAAGCCCGAACTGCTTCCCTCGGACTCGGCTTCAAGAAGCCGGGTGAGTCTGATTCCTCCGTCAAACGCTTCATGGCCGAATGGAGTAGTGATTCTGATCCTCTTGGTGACCTCGGCGCAGAATCTAAACCCGCCGATCAGACACTGCCCAAAGGGAAACGCCCCGACCTGATGATGCCGGCCCTTCGAAGGTTGCCAAGAAGAAACGGAAAATGGGCACGCGCCGAGCCGCCCCTGAAATTAGTGGCCCTGTGCTTTCTGCTACCCCACTGAACATTGCTCGCCCTGGCTTTTCCATGGCCAAATTTGCTGCTCAACTTCCTCGAGCTTCCGGGTACATATCTTCACCTCTTGTTTTTCTTGACCTTTCCTGAGCTGCCTTGCTCACTTGTGTTCTTTTTCCACAGGGCTGCCCGATCTATGGACCCTGCCGGAGCTGGGGGTGCACCGATTGCTCCCCCTGCCCCCCTGCTGCTCCTGCCCGCACAACCCTGGCCACCTCGGCCACCTCCAATGTGTCCGTGCCTGCTCGCAATAAAAATGTCGCTGACACCCATAAAGTCGAGCGGGCCAAGAAGAAAGCTGCTGCTGCCGCGACCCAAACACGACCGACTGCTCCACCGCCGACCTCTGCTGCTCTTCGACTGCTGGCACGCAGTCGGCCACTCCTGCTCCGACCTCTGTTCTTGCTTCTCCGATTCTGCTGGACAATTCTGGCATTTCCCATGTCGATGTGCCGATGCCAGATCGTCCTAACGCCGATCCTCCTCAGCCAGAAGCTTCTCCAGCCCAGGCCACTGCCGTTAATCCATCCCTCGCTGCTGAATCGGGGAGCGCCACTGCCATCTCCACCGATCCCACTGCTTTTCCACCTACTGCTCCGCTTTCCACTCATGTTGCTGCCGAACCCAGTGCTTCTACAGCACCTTCCTCCGGTGCTCTTGTTCGCCAACCGCCATCCGGCCGCCAGCTTGTACTGGCCGACCGGTTCCGCGAGGCATACCTCGGCACCTCCGATGTTTCGCCTGCCCGACCAATTGCCGACTCGGCCACTCCTCCGCCTAGTGGCTCCGAAGACCAGCTTCCGTCCTAGCTTCTGGATCGGCTAGGTGGCCTTGCCACCGATATCCGACGCTTCGCCGATGCCTCGCTGGGTCAAATTCTTGCGTCCAACTACTCTATGACTGTAAGATTTCTTTTCAGTGGGGGCGCTCCTAGCGCACCCACTGGGTGTAGTCCCCGAGATTCGGGCCGATTGCTTGAAATCTGCTCGGATCTTCATTTCTCTTTGTTACTTTATGCTCTTTCTTTTAACTGTGATCGGTCTATTTCTCAGGCCATCTGTGATAGGCGTAAAGCTATATTTGAGGAGCTTCTGGCCGCTTATTCGGCGTGTCAGAAGTCCATTGCCGCTCTCAAGAAGAATGTTGATGCCCAAGCTGCCAAGATTCACGAACTCACAGGTACATTTTACTTGCCCTTTCTTGCTTTCTCCGATCATTATTGTATCCTTACTCCATTACACACTTCCAGCTGCTGCCACTTGCTCCTCCGAGCTGGAGGCTGCTCAGAAGAGAATCGCCAAACTGGAGACTCATCTCGATGAGAAGAATAGCCAGCTTGGCCGCGCCGAACAAGACAACCAGCGCCTGGCTGTCGCCGAAACTGAGCTTCAAGCCAAACTTCAACAAGCTGTCGATGAGCTCGCCGCTGCCCGACCCACCCATGAACATGAACTCCAGAGGCTCTCCGATGCCGAATTGAGGTTGAGGGCCAACTCATGAAGGAAAGGGATGGTGCAGTTAAACGTGCTGAAGACATGGACGCCCAGCAGATCATAGAGATCCAGCGCGCCCAAGCTAGTGTTGATCTTTCCCACACCTGCCTCCACCGAGTAGATCTTGCTCTTGCAGATAATTCTTGCTTTTTGCCACTCCGATTTAATTTTTCCCCTGACTGGACTAACTTCCTTCTCCGATTGCTCCTGCCAGATGCCTGGCCCCACTCTAACACCGCTGCTGACGAAGCAGTTGCCGCAGCCCACCGAGTGCGGGGTGTGGTAGTTGCTCCTGACGCCGGCTGGGATGCCGAAGACTTTGTGCTTGCCCTGGATGCTCGGATTCCTCATGTCAAAGGTGCCCTGTGAACATACAAGACTTGCATCCAAAGGTTGAATGACAAGTTGTTCAAAGGCAAGCAAAAAGCCATTGCTTTTGATAAGCATGAAGATGTTTCTCGGAGTCTAAAAGATGTGGGCCGCCAGGTTGACCATATGCTTGATTCTGCCTTCTGATCTGGGGTGCAGGCTGCCCTCTCTATCGCGAAGATCTGGTATCCTGGAATTGATCTGCAACTAATGACTGCTCTACGGGAGGGTTCAGAAGAATCCATCGGCGAGCTCTGGACTCAGATCTTCCATATTGCCCAGGAGCTTGCCAATGGTATGGATTTCCTGGAGGTCACTCCCTATGTTGACTCTGCTGGCCAGCCGATTGGAGTTTCCTCCTTCAGCGACCTTCTGTATACCACAAGCGAGGAGAAAGCACCGCAGTCCCGAGCTGCTCGTCAGGTCGGCAGCGAGAACTCCCACTCTTCAGATTATGCCGAGGACGATGCTAAGGAAGAGAGCGAGGGTTCCTCTGACGGGCACTCGGTGAGTGCCGCCCAGGAGCCCCCTCGCGATCAAGCCAAGACCACCGCCTCTTCTGCTCCCGAAGGTGCCGCCGGTACTACTCCGACCGCTCCCTCTGCGCCAGATGCCCCGGATGCTCCAGATGCCCCAGCTGCTTGAGCTCGGCACGCCGAACTCGTTTCCCGCTCTTGCTTGAAAAACAATTAAATTCCAAGTGCGCCCGTCGAGGGCCACTTTCATGTAATGAACACCATTCGGCCAACTGGCCCTATCTTTGCTTGTGAACCTAATGTTTGCTTAAATGATCATGGCATTGCGCCTTTGCGTTTTTCAACCGATTGCCTATTTCTTTGCCACTTGTTCTCTCTTGGTCAAAACTCTCATCAACCTTACAGCCGACCTGCGGTCTGTGGTCGGATCGGAGAATAGACCTGAAAAGAACTTTTGACAAATACTTCTAGGTTCCCAGTTTTTTTCGCAAAGGTGAAAGTTCCGCAGCTGGGCCGCTTGCAACCTTCCGATTTCTTGGCTGGCTAGCCTGGTCGCAATCGGCGGGTTGCGAATGGCTTGCTCCGAACTAGATATACCTTGAGTATAAACTCTCCGATTGACAGTTCTGCTCGGCCGGATCCCCCGGACATTATAGTCGACCTTCGGTCTGCATTCGGTTCGGACCAGCTTTCACCCAACCCTTCGCTCGTTTCTCTTTTTCCTCCAAGTATACCCTTTTCGGGGCAACCGGCCAGTCCCCGGGTCTGCTGTCGCTGACCCCGGAACTGAGACATGCTAAAACAAATAATTTCACAACTCCTGCCGAATGCGATCTCATGGATGCACGACTATTCTTATTGATAATAATTCCACGAAGGGAAGGGATACAACAATACCATTCAACTGTAAAACGGACATAACAACTCGGAGTTCTAAGGACGCTCCGTTTCTTGCCCCGAAGTATTCACGTATCAGGTCAGCTTCCTGAGATCAATGAGGTAATATGCATTGTTTTTTAGTGCTCGACTGACGATGAATGGACCTTCCCAAGGAGAGGAGAACTTGTGCTGGCCATCCGATTTCTGGATTCGGCGCAGCACCAAGTCACCCTCACGAAAAGCTAGGGGACGGATCTTTTTGTTGTGGTAGTGGCGCAGCTTCTGCTGGTATATTGCCGACCTGGATAAATCCAGGAGGCATGCTTCTTCTTTAAGATCAACGCCGTCCTCACGAGTTTCCTTGGCTTCTGCTTCCGTGTACATGGCATGACGAGGTGAATCAAACTCGATGTCGCAAGGGAGCATTGCTTCGGAGCCATATACTAGGAAGAAAGGGGTGAATCCAGTTGAACGGTTCGGCGTGGTGCGCAAACTCCAAAGTACTGCTGGTAGCTCATCAATCCACGCGCCAGGTGCTCTTTCCAGTGGCTCTACCAATCTTGGCTTGATTTCGGACAAAATGAGACCATTCGCCCACTCTGCTTGGCCATTTGACTGTGGGTGAGCCACGGATGCGACGTCCAGCCGGATGCCTTGCTGGGAGGCAAACCGAGCTAGCGCCCCCTTTGCAAAGTTTGTTCCATTGTCAGTGATGATGCTGTGTGGCACTCCATATCTGACCATGATGTCTGCTATGAATCTGACCGCAGTCGGCCCGTCCAGTTTCTTGACCGGCCTTGCTTCTATCCACTTGGTAAATTTGTCTACTGTTACCAGTAAGTGTGTCATACCACCTCTTGCTGTTTTAAACGGCCCTACCATATCCAGACCCCAGACTGGAAGCGGCCATGTAATCGGAATTGTCTTCAGTGCTGAGGCTGGTAGGTGGCTCTTTGCTTTAAATATTTGACACCCATTGCAATGCTTGACCAGATCTTCTGCCTCTGCTTTTGCAGTTGGCCAATAGAAACCGTGGCGAAAATCCTTGACGACTATTTCTATTGCTGATGCATGATGACCGCATTCACCTTGGTGGATATCTCGGAGCATCTCCAGCCCCTTGTCCTCTTCCACACATCGCTAAAGAACTCCTATTGCGCTTCGGTGCACCAGCTCGTTGTTGATGATTGTGTATGCCCCGGATCGGCACTGGATTTGCTGAGCTTCTACTTCATCTTCTGGGAGTATGCCGGCTACCAGGAAATCTCTAAATGGTTCTGCCCATGATGGTGCCACCACAGTCACCATTACAGTAATTGATTCTGACTCTGGTTGGGCGTCTTCTGCTACTGGCAGCTCGGAGGAGGAAGAGAAGAACGCATCTGGCATGGTTTCCTCAGTCCCCGAACTGACGACAGCAGCCCCTGGTTCACAATCGGCAGCCCCTGGTGCTGCCGAATTCTCCTTTCCTTTTTGCTTTTTTGCTTCTAGTTCTGCCATCTTCAGGTCGGCCGGAATAAAGATTGACTCTGATTCTAGGGAAGGTTTGATGGATGGCTTGTGGATATTTTCTAGTGACACTCCTGGAGGAACTTCCTTTCTGGTGGATCCCAACTTGGACAAGACATCTGCTGCTTCATTTTCGGCTCTAGGAATGTGATGGAATTCACACCCCTCAAAGAATCAAGACACCTGCTGCACACGGAATCTGTATCGTGCCATATTTTCATCTTTTGTATCCCAAGTGCCAGTGCATTGCTGCACCACTAGATCGGAATCACCATAACATAGAATTAGCCGAATGCCAATCTCCTTGGCCACTCGGACACCGTGCACAAAAGCTTCGTATTCGGCCACATTATTTGATGCTGCAAAGTGAATCTGCAGTACATACTCAAGATTGTCACCTTTTGGGGAAGTGAGAACAACTCCAGCCCCTAGTCCGGTCATCATCTTGGAGCCATCGAAGTGCATTTGCCAGAACTGAGAGTCCGGACAGGGGGGTATATATTGAATCTCTGCCCAATCTACCAAAAAAATCCGCCAGAACATGAGACTTGACCGCCGTTCGAGGCTCATATTTGATCCCATGTGTTGCGATTTCTATGGCCCATTTTTTCACCCGACCGAATGCTTCCCGACTGCCAATGATTTCTGCCAATGGAGCCGAACTGACCACCGTGATCGGATGTGCCTGGAAATAAGGCTTCAGCTTCTTTGCTGCCATATACACACCATAGCACATTTTCTGATAGTGGGGATAGTTTTGCTTGGAGGTGGAGAGCACTTCACTGACATAATATACTGGCCTCTGGACCGGTTGCGCCTTGTCCTTTTCAGGACGCTCGACCACGATAACAATACTAACCACCCAATTGGTTTCTGCGATGTACAACATCATTGGCTCTTTTTCCTTCGGAGCTGCCAGCACTGGAGCAGTGGACATCATACGCTTGAGATATTTGAATGCCTCGTCCGCCTGCGGCGTCCAGCTAAACTTATCTGTTTTCTTCATTAATTAGTACAGTGGGATTAACTTTTCTCCCAGCCGACTGAGAAATCGGCTGAGTGATGCCAACCATCCGGTGAACTTCTGCACATCTTTGAGATTTCTGGGCTTGCCCATCCTCTCAATTGCTGCTATCTTCTCGGGGTTACACTCTATCCCTCTCTCAGACACCAGAAAACCAAGCAACTTGTCGGCTGGCACGCCGAACACACACTTCTCTGGGTTGAGCTTTCTCTGGTATGCCCGCAAATTTGCGAATGTCTCCTTGAGGTCATCCAACAAGGTCGATCCCAGCACCGACTTGACCACGAGGTCATCTACATACACATGTATGTTCCGACCTAACTGAGGCCGACCACACCGCTGCATAGTACGCTGATAAGTCGCGCCGCCGTTTTTCAGGCCGAATGGCATGGTGATGTAACAATAAGCCCCGAAAGGGGTAATAAAAGTTGTTTTAATTTGATCGTTTACATCAAGCTTAATCTGGTGATAGCCTGCTGTGGCATCCAGAAAGCAAAGGAGCTGACATCCAGCCGTAGAATCAATTACTTGATCGATACGGGGCAACGCAAAAGGATCCTTGGGGCAGGCCTTATTCAGGAAAGTGTAATCTATACACATGCGCCAAGTTCCATTCTTCTCCGGGACCAGAACTGGATTGGCTAACCAGTCTGGGTAGAACACTTCCTTGATAAATCCTGCTGCGAGCAACTTGGCTATCTCGTCGCGGGTTGTTCCTCTCTTCTCTTCTGAAAAACGCCGAAGTGGCTGCTTGATCGGCTTGGATCCAGGTCGGATATGAAGCTTGTCCTCGGAAAGTTCCCTCGGTACACCAGGCATGTCATGTGGGGACTATGCAAAGATGTCACGGTTCTCACGGAGGAACTCGACGAGCTCGCCTTCCTATTTGCTGCTGAGTCCGGCCCCAACAATGACGCATTTTCTCGGGTCGGAGGGGTCCAGGGCGATCTTCTTGCTATCCTTTGCCGCTTGGAATATGGTCTCATCATCCGGCCTCTTGTCCTTCGTGCTCGGCATGGGGTCCTTCATTTGGGCTTGGACTGTTGCCACCACCTTGTCCAGCTGGCACCGTTCTGCATCTATGACTAGAGCATCAGCTAGCTTGGAACCAGCGGATGAACATTCTAGTGACTTCTTGTAGTCACCACACACAGTGATTGGACCATTCGGCCCTAGGAGCTTCATCTTCAAGTATGGCTGCATGATGTTGAACATGAACTTGGTGATTGCAGGCGACCCGAGCAGAATATGGTATGGGCTGCTTAGATCGGCCACCTCGAACCAGATCGGTTCTCGGCGGAAATTCTCTTCCGACCCGAATACTACCTCAATCCGAATGCGGCCTAATGGGGTACATGACAGGCCGGCCTGTCAGAACCCCAACTAGGGTAAGTACTAGGTTTGTTTGTGCCCTTTGCATCATGCAAAAATTCAAAAGAAATTCAAAATGCGGAAAGAAAAGCCCTAGAAATTTTATTTGAAATGGCCAGATAAAAATCTTTTTCCAAAAAATCATTTGAATGTTTGGAAACTTCCTATAAATGATGCTGATCATTTTAAAAGTGGTTTGGGTATTTTCCCATACTCATGGAATTTTCTAATATTCAAATAGTGCTCTGGAAATTAAAGTTTACCCCTATTTGAATTGAAATTCAAATGTTTAGAATTTCAAAAATGTCCAAATCATTTATGTGACTAGCTATTGGTCACCTAGTATTTATAAAAGCATTTGGACATTTATTAAAAATGCCTAGCTATTATAAATCTAGGCAAAACAAATGAAACAGAAAAATAAAAAGAACAGAAAACAGCAAAGGGTATCTCACGCTAGGGGCGAAGCCCACTTCTCCACTGGCCGGCCCAGCCCAGCCCGGGGCACTTGTCGTCTACCTCCCCACCCCCCCAAGCAGCTCGGTGGAGGGCAGGGGGGCGCCGACGGCCACCTCGACGGCCAGGAGCCTTCTAGGCCTCCTCCATGCAGCCAAGCACGCCACGGAGCCGCTCTTCAACCCCGCACCCCCTTCCTCCCTCCCTTGGTTCCTCTCCCCGCTCCTCAGCTCGTGATTTTGGCCGCCGCAGAGAACACGCCGGAGCACCACCGTGGAGAAACCGTGGCCAACGATCTCCTCAGCCGCTGCGACCATGTCCAGGTGAAGCGCTGCTGTCCTCTCCGTCGAAGCCCTCGACTAATCGAGCTGCGCAAGCACTGGAGGCGTCGTCCCCTTCACCGGATCGCCGCCGCTGCCGAGGAACTCCGGCGACCAATTCGACCTCTCCCGAGCCCCTCCGGCATCGCCGCCCTCTTCATCCGCTTCAGGGTGAGCCCCTTCTCCGTTTACCTCCTGCTGCATCTCTCCCCGCGCCCCGCAGCCTCTTCCCGACGAGCACAGAAGCTCCGGCCGCCGCAAAGCTTGAAGTAGTCGTGGCCTCGAGCCCACCCGTGAACCCCCGTTGGAGCCTTTCGATGCGGGAGAGCAAGAGCTCCCTCCTGGAGCTTTTCGCACAGCAAATGGACTCCAGGAGCCTCTTCCCCGTCGCAGCAGTGCCACGGCCGCCGCGCCACGTTGACGCCGGCGAGGCTCCGGCCACCCCCAAGCCTCCCCGTGGGCACTGGGTGACGCGGATGACCTCGGGCGTCACTCTAGTGGTCTCGGCGAGCTCTCCAGTGGCCGGAATCGCCACTCCGGCGAGGCGCCGCCGCGTCCAGTGACGCCGGCGTCGAGCCGCCGGCAACCCAGGCCATTAGGGCCTTAATGACCCAGTTAATCCCCCCTTGAGTCCATGACAGGTGGGCCAGCCCCCCCCCCTTAAGCTCCTGGTTAATTTAAATCAAACCGGGGATTAACCCCCTGAGACTGACAACCTGGACCCACTGGTCAGCCCCCCTTGACGTCATCCCCACGCAATGCTGACGCAGTAAAGAATTTCCAGAAATAGAAAAGAATTAAAGTAATTCCAGAAAATTCCAGAAAATCATTTAAACTTGGGAAATTCATAACTAATTCATATGAACTCCAAATATAGCAAATAATATGTCTAAAAATATCAGAAAAATCCAAGGATTATGTATATGGGATCTGTTTTCATGTTTGACCAATTAAAATTGGGTGACCAGTGCAAAACATCCATATGGCTTTAATTCAAATTCAAATTTGAAGCACATTTGCAAATGATTTTGCATTTGACTTCTTTTAAATGGAATTGTAACCACTTTGTGACCAAGAACATCACCATTACAATATTGATCATGTGTTTGATGCATTGCAATTATATTTATACCTTGTTTGATTGTTTGCTCGATAGACGTGCAACCGGAACCGGAGGCCACCCCCTTCGTTGAAGATCCCGATATCGAACCTCGTCACCAAGGCAAGCAAACCCCATTGATCATGTATATAAAATCCTACTTCCCTCTCAGTCTCGCTTATGCATGTTTAGGAGATCACCGAGACACGTTCTTTCGCATAGTTGAACCCATTCCGATGCATGACCTATCATTCTGTCACCGTATTAAGCAAACCACAATCCTAGCAGATATAGGAGTTGGTTGATGAGCATGTGGCCCCTACAACTGTTACTGCTTGTGCTGCTTAGTGGTACAATGAGGATGTTTTGTTTGTGAGTCGGGATGGAATGAACACAGTCGTGTTGATGAAAGTGAAACGTGTTGGTGAATCCAACCTAAACAAAGGTGAACGATGAGAGGCTGTGTAGGAGTACACAGTGGGTTGTCTCGTTGAACACTGTCCTAGGCCCTGAGTTCCTGTTTTGCGATCCAAGACAAAGAGTATGACCACATGTAGGGTTTTATGGGAGCCCCGTTTGGCCTCTTTACGTACCCGATCCGGTCCAGGAGTCACAATAGATTCGGGCTTTCCATTTGGCATGTGCATAGAAAAAGAATGAAGAAAGGTTGCATCATCCTAGATATGTGGTGGACTTGTGAGGCAGTAAAACCATCTGGCAGAGGTGGCGTCTCGGTCCCTTACATTATCTGCGTCTGTTTCGTGGAACCGGCCGGACTCTCGAGCGGTGCCAAACTCAGGTAGTCGACTCCTGGATTAGAGAAGGTGATGTGAGGTTAGTGCCTTGGTTTCATCCACGTCCGACATCCGCTTGAAGGATTCCAAGAACGAGGCGATAAGGGATGACACGCGTATGAAGATGTACACCCCTGCAGGGTTAATGAACTATTCGAATAGCCGTGTCCGCGGTTATGGACTACTTGGAAACCTCTACTTGATCATAGATAACTTGAATGGATACTTATAAAACTCGCAAGATAAGTGTGAGTGCTATGGTGTGCTTCTTCGTGGGGAAGTCGAGGAAGTAACCATAGTGGTGTATTGGTTGGAGATGTAGTGGACTCGTGTACGCTTCTTACCTCAAGTCTGGTACTCGTAGTACAGGATTAGCCAAGTCAAAGCTGGCACTTCTGCATGTTGAACCCCACCTCCTTTACCTTGATACTCGAGCATGAGTAGTGTAGTTCTGATGTAAGTCTTGATGAGTACGACTTTGTACTCACGTTTGCTTATTCTATGTTTTAGATAAGAACCGGACCCCGATGGATTCACCTTCGTGAAGCTCGACGCTGACCTTGGTAGTATAATCCCAGACAGTAGTCTGGTCCCTCGTGGAAGGGCATGTTTGTTTACAAGGCTTCTCTAAGCCATTTGTTAAACTTGTCTGTACTCAGACCTAAATTGCTTCCGTTGTATGATGTAATGTTGATCACAGACATGTGATCTTTGTATGCTCTATGTGTATATCAATAAAGAGTACTTTGTAGAGTTATGTGATGATACCTGCTGTTCATACTAGGCATGTGTGCTGCATGTATGTTTATAAGATGCATGTCTTAGTATGGGTTTTCGAGACCTTAGTTGTGATCTGGCTGGCGGTCTTTTATACACCAAGTGGCCTTTAGATGTGCGCAGCTTGGGGCATCGCGATGCGATTGTTCGTGACTCTGTCACGTGCACACTTTGTTGTATGATCGAGCCCTCCCTAGACCCCGACTAAGTGATCGGGCTGGAGTAAGTCTATGTAAGAGTTAGGATCCAATCGATAACATGGTTGAGGCGACTTGTCTATGAGTATGGGATTCACCACCCATAAGCATTTAGACTTGTGAGCAGACGTTGAGGACCCATCTCAGTTGATCATCCGGCCTGAATGGGATGCCCCTCACGTTCGATGCTTACCGAGAACGTTCTGTGCTTGGCCTTGTCTGCTTAGACAAGTGGGTACGGTTCTCGGTTCTCCATGTGATTGTATCGTGACTGGAATTACATACGCTAACCCCGGGTCCCGACAGACTTGGTATCAGAGCAGGACTGTCTGTAGGATTAGAAACCCTTGGTCGAAGTCGTGTCTAGCATTCTATAGTTATATAGTTACTTGGGTATATAAGGGAACAACGTAAGGCTTCTTTTTCTCCTTACCCTCATCGATCTGAGTTCTGGGACACCCTTATCTTTTCTACGGGATGATAGGACTAGGCTCATCTATGTCTTACTAGAACATCTCGTTGTTTTCTTCTTTGTAGCTGTAGGATTGTTGTGGTCGTCCAGACTCATCGAGTTTTGAGTTCCTTGAGGAAGTTCTGTTTAATCTCCTCGAGGTTATCTTGTTTTCATCCCGGTGTAGCCGTTATGCTGCCGGATTTTTCCCATGTTTCTCCGAATCTTTGCCTTCGCATTACAATCTTTTCCTCCTTCATCATGTCTTGTTATCCTTGAATCCATCATTCAACCTGTTCTGATTGTTGATTTTTATCACACACGATGTCAGGTGGAACTCGTAGTGCTGTTCGTCGGAATCGAGACCGTGTTCGGAATCGGAATGATGATGAACCTCTACCACCGCCTTCTACGGCGGAAATCATGATGGAAGCTGAGAAGAATCAATGTGATCAAACACGTCTTCTGGAGCTCATCGAGCAGAATACCTCACGTCATTGCAATGTGATTGTGAGCATCCAGGACTTCATCCTCCTCAAGCCACCGGTATTCCGATGTTCTTCTGAGCCCCTTGAAGCTGATGATTGGCTCCGTTCCATCGAGCGTAAGCTTGATACTGCACATGTTGCTCCCGATGACCGAGTTATATTCGCGGCATACTTTCTGGAAGGTGCTGCTGCGGAATGGTGGGAGAACTATGTTGCTATGCAGCCAGATAGTCACTTAGTGACTTGGCAGGAGTTCTGTGTTGCCTTTCGAGGGTACCACCTTCTAGATGAGTTGATGGAGCGCAAGAAGGAAGAGTTCTGCAATCTCACTCAAGGAGAGATGTCCATGCACGAGTATGTGAGAGAGTTCAACCGTCTTGCCCGGTATGCCCAAGATGAGATCACCACCGATGCCAGAAAGCAGGCAAGGTTCCGTAAAGGACTTAGCCCCATCCTTCGTCATGATCTCAACCTCATCGAATTTGCCACCTTTGAGGATTTAGTCAACAGATCCTTCAGAGCTGAGCATGGCAATGAAATTTTTGAAGAGTCCCGCAAGCATGCTCTTGAGCTTGCTTCTTCTTCTAGTTCAGCCCCTCAGAAATGCCGAATTTGGATTCCAACCAGAGCCATACCTCAAAACTTTCTGCAGAGGCCACCACCGAATATATGCCATCCACCCCAACACATTATTCCACCCCGGAATGATGGTGTGCAACCAAGCAATTCCACTCCCAACATTTCAGACAGGGTATGCTTTAAGTGTGGTGTTCCAGGCCATTACTATCGACAATGCCCTCAGGTCTTGATGGCACCACGTCATTCTCGACCTAAGCCTCCAAAGAAAGCAAGCACCAAAACCATCCCAGTAAAGCCTTCAGCCACAAGTAGTGGTTGTGTGAACCAAATCTCAGTGGAGGAAACCACTGATGCTTCTGAAGTCATTCTTGGCACACTCCCAGTCAATCATGTTCCCGCCTCCGTTCTTTTCGATCCAGGAGCTTCTCATTCATTTATGTCGGAGAGTTATGCACTTCGTCATGAGTTTTCTTTTGAAGAAATGTTTTCTCCAATGATCATTCAAACTCCTGGTTCAAAGTGGCAAACTAATAGAGTAAGCCATGGCAATGAAATTGCAATTGAGGGTTTAGTATTCCTTGCTTCTCTTATAGCCCTCCAGTCTTCGGACATTGATGCCATCCTAGGAATGGATTGGTTATCAAGGCAGAATGCTTTCCTTGATTGTAAAGCCAAATCAGTTCAACTCACCCATCCTTCAGGCCAGACCATTGACTACACCTCACCCAGCTCTAGAATCCAGGTGCAGACTTTGAATGTGCTTCCTCTTCTAGACCTTGAAGATGTTCCGGTGGTTCGTGACTTCCCGGATGTCTTTCCTGAAGAGCTGCCGGGAATGCCACCCGACAGGTGTGTAGAATTCATAGTGGATCTTATACCAGGCACAACCCCAATATCCAGACGTCCATATAGAATGGCCCCACATGAGTTAGCTGAGCTAAAAACCCAACTTCATGCTTCGTTGGCCAAAGGCTTCATCCGCCCTAGCTCATCGCCATGGGGTTGCCCCGTTCTGTTCGTAACGAAGAAAGATGGAACAGAAAGGATGTGCGTAGACTATCGTCCGCTAAATCTAGCGACGATAAAGAACAAGTACCCACTGCCCAGGATCAATGATCTTTATGATCAACTTGCAGGATCCTCTGTCTTCTCTAAGATGGATTTGAGATTAGGCTATCATCAAATCAAAATCCGCAATGAGGATATACCCAAGACGGCTTTTACTACTCGTTATGGTCTTTACGAGTATACCGTCATGTCCTTCGGTTTAACCAATGCCCCCGCCACATTCTCACGCTTGATGAATTCGATCTTCATGGAGTACCTACATAAATTTGTTGTGGTTTATCTCGATGATATTCTCATCTACTCGAAGAACGAAGAAGATCATGCCCAACACCTAAGGCTGGTATTGATGAAACTTAGAGAGCACCGCCTTTATGCCAAGTTCTCCAAGTGTGAATTTTGGCTACCAGAAGTGACCTACTTAGGCCACGTGATTTCTGCGAAAGGTGTTGCAGTCAATCCCAAGAGGGTTCAGGCCGTCCTTGACTGGACTCCACCTGAATCGGTTAAGCAAGTTAGAAGTTTTCTTGGCCTAGCCAGCTATTGCCGCCGCTTCGTCGAGAACTTTTCTAAAGTTGCAAAGCCTCTTACTGAACTCCTCAAGAAAGATAGGAAATTCCAATGGACCCCCAAGAGCGAGGCAAGATTTCAAGAGCTAAAAAGAAGATTGACTTCTGCCCCCGTACTTGCACCTCCAGACACCAAAAGGGATTTCGAGATCTATTGTGATGCTTGACGGCAAGGGTTAGGATGCATACTTATGCAAGATCGACATGTGGTAGCTTATGCTTCACGCCGGTTGCGGCCACATGAAGAGAACTATCCTACCCATGATCTTGAACTCGCTGCCGTAGTTCATGCCCTGAAGACTTGGCGACATTACCTCCTTGGTAATCGTTGTGAGATCTATTCTGATCACCAAAGATTCAAATATATTTTCACCCAGCCAGATCTTAATCTCAGGCAAAGACGCTGGATAGAGTTGATAAAAGATTATGACTTAGGAATTTCTTACACCCCAGGCAAGGCCAATGTCATGGCTGATGCACTAAGTCGTAAGTCGTATTGTAACAACCTCATGTTACAACAGTATCAACCACTTCTTCATGAGGAATTTCGAAAGCTCAATCTCGAGATTGTTCCTCGTGGATCTCTTTTCAACTTGGTGGCGAAACCAACCCTTGAGGATCAAATCATAGCCGCCCAGAAACAAGATAGTAGTATTCAAGAGATCAAGCAGAACATTGCTAGCGGAGTTGCTAAATGTTTCTCGGCAAATGATCAAGGAACGATATTCTTTGAAAATCGTTTAGTAGTTCCTGAGAATGAAGACCTAAAGCAGCTGATCCTTAAGGAAGCTCATGGCACTCCCCTCTCAATTCATCCCGGTAGCACAAAAATGTACCGAGATCTACGCCAGAGATTTTGGTGGACCTGGATGAAGAGAGACATTGCTCGATTTGTTGCTGAATGTGATGTTTGTCGTCGCATTAAGGCAGAACACCAAAGACCTGCTGGTACTCTTCAACCTTTGTCTATTCCCGAGTGGAAATGGGACAAAGTCGGTATGGACTTCATCACCGGCTTTCCAAAAACCCAGAAAGGAAATGATGCCAACTTCGTGGTCATTGATCGACTTACAAAAGTTGCTCACTTCCTTCCAGTTCGCGAGTCTATAACTGCTAGCCAGTTAGCAGACTTGTATATCTCTAGAATCGTGTCTCTTCACGGTGTTCCGTTGGTGATCAATTCTGATCGTGGTAGCCTTTTCACCTCTAGATTTTGGGAAAGTTTTCAAAAGTCTATGGGAACTCATCTATCCTTTAGTACAGCTTTCCACCCTTAGTCTAGCGGTCAAGTTGAAAGGGTTAATCAAATCTTGGAAGACATGCTCAGAGCTTGTGTTATCTCTTTCGGAAAGAATTGGGAGAAATCTCTTCCATTCGCCGAATTTGCTTATAACAATAGCTATCAATCTAGTCTGAACATGGCTCCCTTTGAATTCCTCTATGGCCGACGATGTCGAACACCCCTTAACTGGTCAGAAACCGGTGAAAGACAACTCTTTGGACCGGATATGATCAAGGAAGCAGAAGAGCAAGTTCGCATTGTTCGTGATCGTTTGAAAGCCGCTCAGTCTCGTCAAAAGAGCTACTATGATCGTCATCATAGAGAGGAGAGCTACAATATTGATGAGAAGGATTACCTTCGGGTTACTCCTCTGAAGGGAACCCAAAGATTCGGTATCAAAGGCAAGTTGGCCCCACGTTACATCGGACCTTTCCGCATTCTCGCTAAACGTGGAGAAGTTGCCTACCAACTTGAACTACCTCCGCACCTTTCCCGAGTACATGATGTATTCCATGTGTCACAACTCAGGCGTTGCTTCAAGGACCCCATCCGCGAAGTCGACCAAGAAACGCTTGATCTCCAAGATGACCTTTCTTATCGGGAATACCCTGTTCGTATTCTTGATTCAGCAGAGCGTGTCACTCGCCAAAAGAAGATCAAGTTTCTGAAAGTTCAATGGTCACATCACTCCGAGAAAGAAGCAACCTACGAAAGAGAAGACCGCCTCCGTGCCGAGTACCCCACCTTCCTCCCGACGACTTCTGAATCTCGGGACAAGATTCTTTTGAGTGGGGGCGAGTTGTTAGAACCCCAACTAGGGTAAGTAATAGGTTTGTTTGTGCCCTTTGCATCATGCAAAAATTCAAAAGAAATTCAAAATGGGGAAAGAAAAGCCCTAGAAATTTTATTTGAAATGGCCAGATAAAAATCTTTTTCCAAAAAATCATTTGAATGTTTGGAAAATTCCTATAAATGATGCTGATCATTTTAAAAGTGGTTTGGGTGTTTTCCCATACTCATAGAATTTTCTAATATTCAAATAGTGCTCTGGAAATTAAAGTTTTCCCCTATTTGAATTGAAATTCAAATGTTTTGAATTTCAAAAATGTCCAAATCATTTATGTGACTAGCTACTGGTCACCTAGTATTTATAAAAGCATTTGGACATTTATTAAAAATGCCTAGCTATTTTAAATCTAGGCAAAACAAATGAAATAGAAAAATAAAAAGAACAGAAAACAGCAAAGGCTATCTCACGCCAGGGGCGAAGCCCACTTCTCCACTGGCCGGCCCAGCCCAGCCCGGGGGACTTGTCGTCTACCTCCCCACCCCCCCCAAGCAGCTCGGTGGAGGGCAGGGGGGCGCCGACGGCCACCTCGACGGCCAGGAGCCTTCTAGGCCTCCTCCATGCAGCCAAGCACGCCACGGAGCCGCTCTTCAACCCCGCACCCCCTTCCTCCCTCCCTTGGTTCCTCTCCCCGCTCCTCAGCTCATGATTTTGGCCGCCGCAGAGAACACGCCGGAGCACCACCGTGGAGAAACCGTGGCCAACGAGCTCCTCAGCCGCTGCGACCATGTCCAGGTGAAGCGCTGATGTCCTCTCCGTCGAAGCCCTCGACTAATCGAGCCGCGCAAGCACTGGAGGCGTCGTCCCCTTCATCGGATCGCCGCCGCTGCCGAGGAACTCCGGCGACCAATTCGACCTCTCCCGAGCCCCTCCGGCATCGCCGCCCTCTTCATCCGCTTCAGGGTGAGCCCCTTCTCCGTTTACCTCCTCCTGCATCTCTCCCCGCGCCCCGCAGCCTCTTCCCGACGAGCACAGAAGCTCCGGCCGCCGCAAATCTTGAAGTAGTCGTGGCCTCGAGCCCACCCGTGAACCCCCGTTGGAGCCTTTCGATGCAGGAGAGCAAGAGCTCCCTCCTGGAGCTTTTCGCACAGCAAATGGACGCCAGGAGCCTCTTCCCCGTCGCAGCAGTGCCATGGCCGCCGCGCCACGTTGACGCCGGCGAGGCTCCGGCCACCCCCAAGCCTCCCCGTGGGAACTGGGTGACGCGGATGACCTCGGGCGTCACTCTAGTGGTCTCGGCGAGCTCTCCAGTGGCCGGAATCGCCACTCCGGCGAGGCGCCGCCGCGTCCAGTGACGCCGGCGTCGAGCCGCCGCCAGCCCAGGCCATTAGGGCCTTAATGACCCAGTTAATCCCCCCTTGAGTCCATGACAGGTGGGCCAGCCCCCCCCCTTAAGCTCCTGGTTAATTTAAATCAAACCGGGGATTAACCCCCTGAGACTGACAGCCTGGACCCACTGGTCATCCCCCCTTGACGTCATCCCCACGCAATGCTGACGCAGTAAAGAATTTCCAGAAATAGAAAAGAATTAAAGTAATTCTAGAAAATTCCAGAAAATCATTTAAACTTGGGAAATTCATAACTAATTCATATGAACTCCAAATATAGCAAATAATATGTCTAAAAATATCAGAAAAATCCAAGGATTATGAATATGTGATCTGTTTTCATGTTTGACCAATTAAAATTGGGTGAACAGTGCAAAACATCCATATGGGTTTAATTCAAATTCAAATTTGAAGCACATTTGCAAATGACTTTTCATTTGACTTCTTTTAAATGGAATTGTAACCACTTTGTGACCAAGAACATCACCATTACAATATTGATCATGTGTTTGATGCATTGCAATTATATTTATACCTTGTTTGATTGTTTGCTCGATAGACTTGTGAGGCAGTAAAACCATCTGGTAGAGGTGGCGCCTCGGTCCCTTACATTATCTGAGTCCGTTTCGTGGAACCGGCCGGACTCTCGAGCGGTGCCAAACTCAGGTAGTCGACTCCTGAATTAGAGAAGGTGATGTGAGATTAGTGCCTTGGTTTCATCCACGTCCGACATCCGCTTGAAGGATGCCAAGAACGAGGCGATAAGGGATGACACGCGTATGAAGATGTACACCCCTGCAGGGTTAACGAACTATTCGAATAGCCGTGTCCGCGGTTATGGACTACTTGGAAACCTCTACTTGATCATAGATAACTTGAATGGATACTTATAAAACTCGCAAGATAAGTGTGAGTGCTATGGTGTGCTTCTTCGTGGGGAAGTCGAGGAAGTAACCATAGTGGTGTATTGGTTGGAGATGTAGTGGACTCGTGTACGCTTCTTACCTCAAGTCTGGTACTCGTAGTACAGGATTAGCCAAGTCAAAGCTGGCACTTCTGCATGTTGAACCCCACCTCCTTTACCTTGATACTCGAGCATGAGTAGTGTAGTTCTGATGTAAGTCTTGCTGAGTACGACTTTGTACTCACGTTTGCTTATTCTATGTTTTAGATAAGAACCGGACCCCGATGGATTCACCTTCATGAAGCTCGACGCTGACCTTGGTAGTATAATCCCAGACAGCAGTCTGGTCCCTCGTGGAAGGGCATGTTTGTTTACAAGGCTTCTCTAAGCCATTTGTTAAACTTTTCTGTACTCAGACCTAAATTGCTTCCGTTGTATGATGTAATGTTGATCACAGACATGTGATCTTTGTATGCTCTATGTGTATATCAATAAAGAGTACTTTGTAGAGTTATTTGATGATACCTGCTGTTCATACTAGGCATGTGTGCTGCGTGTATGTTTATAACATGCATGTCTTAGTATGGGTTTTCGAGACCTTAGTTGTGATCTGGCTGGCGGTCTTTTATACACCAAGTGGCCCTTAGATGTGCGCAGCTTGGGGCATCGCGATGCGATTGTTCGTGACTCTGTCACGTGCACACTTTGTTGTATGATCGAGCCCGCCCTAGACCCCGACTAAGTGATCGGGCTGGAGTAAGTCTATGTAAGAGTTAGGATCCAATCGATAACATGGTTGAGGCGACTTGTCTATGAGTATGGGATTCACCACCCATAAGCATTTAGACTTGTGAGCGGACGTTAAGGACCCATCTCAGTTGATCATCCGGCCTGAATGGGATGCCCCTCACGTTCGATGCTTACCGAGAACGTTCTGTGCCTGGCCTTGTCTGCTTAGACAAGTGGGTACGGTTCTCGGCTCTCCATGTGATTGTATCGTGACTGGAATTACATACGCTAACCCCGGGTCCCGACACGGGCACTATCCCATGAAACGTAGTTCTGCTGGGCTCTAACTCGCTCTCGATGATGCCGAGCTTGATAATTGTGTCTCTGTACAGAATGTTGATGGCAGTGGCTCCATCAATAAGCGTCCTGGTAAACTTGCATGAATACAATGGTGCCACTAAGATTGCATCTACCACGAGCATATAACTGCCCGGGTTTGGCATTGCGCTCGGGTGGTCTTCTGGGCCCCATGTTATGGCATTGTCCGACCAGCTCAACCTCTGAGAAATTTCCGGCATGGTGGCATTGACTACCTGCTCACGGGCTCTCCGACTGCCCTTGTCATCTGACTCGCTGGTGAAGATCATATATGCTGCATCATGACGTGGGAACTGCTCCCGAGCATTTGCTGGGGGTGGGCCTGGGGGTGGGGGTGGCGGTGGGGTGGATTTCCTGCTCCTCCCTTTGCCAAACGCTCAACCAAAATGCACTGCCAAGTGGTATGCGATGCGGGTTTGCCTACTCCACTGTGCATCTTGCAACGCTGGTTCATCATGTCCTCAAACGTGTACGGGGGCCTGGGTTGACCTGGCGGTCTCTCTGCAGGTTTCAGCTTCCGACTGCCTCCCGCAGCCCCTTGTTCCTCTTGGTGTTGTACTGTTGCTACCTGCTGATTGCTATACTGGGCATCCGGCTGCTCATCCTTCCTCTTGTTGAAACCAGTATTCATGTTGTTGTTGAAATTGGGGGTGTTGTTGTTGTTGTTTTTGTTGTTGTTGTTGTTTTTGTTGTTGAAATTGTTGTTCCTCTGGATCTCGCGCCTCTTGCACCGGTTGGGACCATTTGTTTCTTCCGATTGCTGCTGCTGGCCGGAGGTCTGCCCTTGGATGAAACCGCTGGGACTTAACATGATCGGGCACATTGCAGAGTCAGATGCGGCAAATGAATTGTCTATCGTCATCAGATCGGCCAAAGATGTTATCTCCTTGCGCAGAAGCTTGTGCTTCAACAATGACCCGTCCAAGCAGCCGTCAGTGAAGTACTGGATGGCTTGGATTTCATGAAGTCCCTCGCAAGTGTTCCTGTGCTTGATCCACCGCTGAAGGTAATCGCACAGGGGCTCGTCCTTTCCTTGTACACAGAGAGCTAGGTGCCGAGGAAAACCTGGGCGCTCATAAGTACCCGTGAAATTGCGGACAAATGCGTCCTCAAAATCCTTCCAGCAATTGACACTGTTGCTGGGCAAACTATTCAACCAGGACCAAGCTGAACCTTGGAGCATGAGCGGAGCATAGCGTACAGCTACACGCCGACCACCTCCTACAATACCGATGGCTGTCATACAATCGACCAGCCATTCTTCTGACTTGACTGATCCATTGTACTTGGGAGTGTCCCTAGGCAATGTGAAACCTTTGGGGAACTACTCTTTGCCGAATGCGGGGGCCGAAACATGCTGGACCCGCCGGCGCATCATCTTCCGGTTGCTTATCCTGCTGCAACTGCTCGATTCGGTGCCTTGCGTCGTTGTCTGCGATTGCTCGGGGACCTAACCGCTGGCTGATTGCCGGCCGGGCTGATGCCGCCGGTTGCTCATTACCCCTGCTGTTAACTGCTGGCTCATCCCTCCGACTGCCTCCTGCACCCCCTTGATTCTTCCGACTGCGGTGCAAATTGCCATGCGGTGAAGATGCTTGCCTTTGCTGCCGCTGCGGCGCATTCGGCTGATTCGCACCCGCAGTTGCCCGAAGCGATTTTGATGCTGCCGGTGCATGCTGCTCGGTGGCCTCCCTTTGCTGCTGGTTCGCTGTGGTTATGAGGTCGCACATTCGGCGCGTCCTCTCCTGCAGCTCTTCTCCTTCCAGATGCTCCAACTCGGTGGCGATCTGCTGGGCAGCTCTCATGTTCTTCACAGGAGAACTGTATGAAATCTGTGGTGCCACAATAGTGGACGCTACAGGCTGCTGGGCTCCTCCCAGCTCTCTGCCGACCTCTCGGCCTGCTGCCCGAAGCTCCTCGATGACTAGGGGCGGGACAACACGCTGCTGAATGCCATGCGCTACGTTGTACTCCTAAACTAATGCCTCCATTCGGCGCTTTTCAGCGTCGATCCGATCTGACTGCTCCGTCAGAGCTTGATGCAACTTCTCCAGCTCGGCGTGAGCCACAGCTGGGTCGGCATGAAGATCCACGGGAGTGCTAAGCACGTCCGGTGGGTTGCTTGGTCCTCCCGTTGCTGCAGTTGCTGCCCTTGCGGCTCGGGAAGCTGAAGTGGAACTGTGGTGACTTGACGCCCCTGCCATCATGACCTCCGCGCGATGTGCGCAGCCGTGCCCTCTGTTCCGACGGCATCCGGCCCTCCCGGCAGTGGATCCGTGAGCTCAGAAAACACCCGAACCTCCCTGGGAAACACGTCAGGGAGTGCTGCGACGAAGACGCGATGTCCGCCGAAAGGAATGATGACGCCACGCGGTAGAGGCATTCCAGCCCCAAACCGCGAGGCGTTGTTGATGACGAAGTCCCACGCTCCTGTCGGGACCCGGGGTTAGCGTATGCAAGTCCAGCTACAACATAGTCATATGGAGAGACGAGAACCGTACCCACTTGTCTAAGCAGACAAGGCCAAGCACAGAACGTTCTCGGAAAGCATCATACGTGAGGGACATCCCATCTAGGCCGGATGATCAACTGAGATGGGTCCTCATCGTCCGCACACAAGTCTAATGATATGGGTGATGAACTCCTATATTCAAAGACAAGTCGCCTCAACCATACTATCGACTATCTCATAACTCTTACATAGACTTACTCCAGCTCGATCACTTAGTCGGGGTCTAGGGCGGGCTCGATCATACCACAAAGTGTGCACGAGACCGAGTCTCGAACAATCGCATCGCGATGCCCCAAGCTGTGCACATCTAAGGGCCACTTGGTGTATGAAAGACCGCCAGCCAGATCACAACTAAGGTCTCGAAAACCCATACAAAGACATGCATGTTATAAACATACACGCAGCACACATGCCTTGTATGAACAGCAGGTATCATTGCAATTCTCTACAAAGTATACATTTTTATTGATAACTCTTATAGAGTGCACTAAGAGATCACAAACATGTGATCCAACATTACAACACAAGCGGAAGCAAAGTATGTCTGAGTACAGACAAGTTTAACAAATGGCTTGAGAAGCCTTATTTAAACACAAGCCCTCCACGAGGGAACCAGTCGTCTGACTGGGACTAGACTAGCTTGATCTTCAGTCGTCGAGCTCAATGAAGAAGCCACCTTCGGTGTCAGTGGTTTCATCTAAAACATAGATTAAGCAAACGTGAGTACAAAGTCGTACTCAGCAAGACATACATAGGAGCTATACTACTCATGCAGATGTATCAAGGTAAAGGGAGGTGGGGTTTCACTTGCAGAAATGCCAGCTTTGACTTGGCTAGTCCTGAACTACGAATACCAGACTTGAGGTAAGAAGCGTACACGAGTCCACTACTTTCTCCAACCAAAAACACCACTATGGTGCCTTTCTCGACTTCCCCACGAGAAAGCACGCCATAGTACTCACACTTCTCTTGGCGTGTTTTAGAAGTATCCGGTTCAAGTTATCTAATAATCAAGCTAAGCTTTCCAAGCAGTCCATAACCGCGGACGCGGCTATTCGAATAGTTTTGTTAACCCTGCAGGGGTGTACCACTACACACACATGATCATCGGTTACCGCCTTTGTACTCGACACCGTTCAAGAAGTGTCGGCGAGGATGCTCACCACAACTGTTACCTCATAGCCGATCTAGTCCGAGAAAGCCGCCTACCTGGGTTGGCTACCACTATCGTGAACCCGTCTGGTTTACCAAATTGGACCCAAGTGATGTGTGCGTGGTGCATAAGCCGGTCTCGGGTGAACCGTTCTCTCACTTAGCAGCCAGGCCACAGACCTACCAGAACTTCGAACTATTGCGACATCTGGACATCGAAAGGGATGAATTAATAAGTTGAGAGGGGTCAGTGAGCCCAATCTGTGGTTGTACTCTTCATCTTGGATCACCACACAAGAACTCAGACTTAGGGCGGTGTTGAACGAGACAACCCACCGTGTACTCCTACACAGCCTCTCATCGTTCACCTTGTATTAGGGTAGATTCACCAACACTTTTCTACCATCATCATCATGATCACTACCATCCCGACTCACATAACAGTATCATCATGGTATCACTCTAAGCATGCAATAAGCAGTAACAATTGCAGGGTCCACATGATACCAATCAACTCCTACATTTGCTAGGATTGTGGTTTGCTTACTACTGTGACAAAATGATAGGTCATGCAAAGGAATGGGTTCATCTAAACAATGCATAAGCGAGACATGAGAGGGAAATGGGATTTTATCGACATGATCAATGGGGGCTTGCTTGCCTTGCTGACGAGGTTCGGGTTCGGGGTCTTCAACGAAGGGGGCAGCCTCCTGCTCCGGTTCCACCTCTACTCGACAAACAACAAACAAGGTAGCAAAGTAAATACAATGCACAATCACATGATGGAAGGTTGAAACTTGATGTATATGTTTTGATGTGTGAAGCAATTCCATTTAAGTGGAGTATATTGCAAATTGAATTGCAAAT
This sequence comes from Bromus sterilis, assembly GCA_950022295.1. Lineage (NCBI taxonomy): Eukaryota > Viridiplantae > Streptophyta > Magnoliopsida > Poales > Poaceae > Bromus > Bromus sterilis. The sequence continues at coordinate 45,488,207 of OX465596.1, forward strand.
TCAAACTCCAATTTGAATTCAAACTTAGCCAAGTTACATGTGGCATTGTTTGATCAATTTGAATCATTTTGAAATGTGTATGATATGCCTCTGATGTGCGGTTGAAATGTAGCATGTTTTCATGGTCAAAGTTGCAAAAATTTTTGAATTGAATTTGATTTAATTCCATTTAAATCAAATAGAAAATGCTACTGATCCCAATTTAAATTCAACTCAAACAAAGTTGAAATTTGAATTTTTGGATAGCTTATTTTCTCCTGATCATTTTTCATATATTATTTGTCCAATTTGGAGTTAATATGAATTTTCTATGAATTTCCAAAGTTTGGGCTATTTTTTGGATTTTCTAGAATTTCTTTAATTCAATTTATTCTGGAAATTCAATTACTGCGTCATGCTTGCGCAAGGGTGACGTCAGGGGGGGGGGGGGGGTCTGACGTGTGGGGTCGTCCTGTCAGTGGCTGGGTTAAATAACCCGGCTGGTTTAACTTAACCAGTGGGGATTAAGGGCCCTGGGCCCACTTGTCATAGGCTGTGGGGGGGGTTAATTAGGGTTTAGGGTTTAATCCACCGGCGTTAACCGGCGGCGACCACGGGGACGGCGGCGTCTCGCCGGAATCGGCTAGAGGCCACGGGAGAGGAAACGGAGGGCATCGGCGTGCTCCTGGAGGTCGTCCGCGTCGAGAGGAAGCATCAGGGGGTCACCGGGAGGTCGGGAGCGACGACGGCGACGTGCTGGGCGGAAGCAGAACGACGGCGAGGTTGGGGGAAGAGGCTAGCGTGCACGGCTTGGGCTGATCTTGCGTGCGTTCGAAAGCTGGAACGCCCGCGAGTCAAACGCGCGCACTGGGGCGCCGCGAGGAGCACGAGGACAAGCTCTAGCTCAACCATGGCGGCGAGGAGCTCGGTTCTCATGGCGGATTTGGCTAGAGGGGCTACGGGGTGCTAGGAGCTTGGGGGAAAAACTCAGAAGCTCACCGCGGATCGAACGGAAGAAACGGCAAGCTCGGGGAGGCTTCAATGGCGGCGAATCGACGACGGCGAACTCGCGGGTCCGGTGACTCCTCGATGAAGCTGGCGTCGTCTGCTGAGGCGCTCGGTCTCGATTGATTGAGGGGAACGATGAAGACGCCTACTGCGGTTCTTCTGGACACGGTGGCACGGGTAGGGGACGACGGTGGCTGCGTGGACTCGGCGACGTGCTCCACGGCGGTCCTCGGGCGACGACGAAATCGAGCACGAGAGGAGGAGGAGGAAGCTCTGGAGGGGGGAATGGATCAGGACGGGAGAGAGACGTCTCCAGGCGCGAGAAGAGGGCACGGGAAGGCCTGGAAGGTGCTCGGCGGCGACGTGGCGTCCACGGCTGGCTCGGTGGCATTCCACCGAGCAGCTTGGAGGTGCGGGGTGGGGGAAGAAGACCCTGCTGCCCCTCTGGGCCGGGTGGGCTGGATGGGCCGGCTTCGCCTGGGCGTCTGGTAAGTCTTTCCGTTTCCTTTTCTGTTTTTCTTTTCTGACATTTGTGTTGTTGTGCTAAAATAAATAGCTAGGCATTTTATTAAATGCTGAAATTTTTTATATGGCCTCATAATAATATAGACTAGCCACTTATAAAGTTTCAACATTTTTAAAATTCAAATAATTTGAATCTTAACTCAAATAGGGGTTTTTGATTAAATCCAAGGCACTGTTTGAATATTTGAAAAATCCATGAGCATGGGGTGGGTCCCACATCACTTGATATGTGATCACACTCATTTATAAGACTTTTCAAAAATCTAACATGAATTTTGGGAGAAGATTTTTATCTGGCCTTTTGAATTAATTCATCTGGGGGGGGGTTCCTTCTCCGATTTTTCATTTGAAATTGATTTCAAAGATTTCTTTTGAAATTTTAACATGATGCAAGAGACTTGCTAACCCTAGCACATTACCTAACAGAGGGTTCTGACAACTCGCCCCGACTCAACAGAATCTCGTCCCGAGATTCAGAAGTCTGCGGGAGGAAGGTGGGGGTACTCGGCACTGAGACGGTCTTCTCTTTCCCACATAGCTTCTCTCTCAGAGTGGTGTGACCATTGCACTTTCAGAAACCTAATCTTCTGACGACGAGTGACACGCTCTGCGGAATCAAGAATACGAACGGGGTATTCTCGATAAGAAAGGTCATCTTGGAGATCAAGCGTTTCATGGTCGACTTCGCGGATGGGGTCCTTGAAGCAACGCCTGAGTTGGGACACATGGAATACATCATGTACTCTAGGAAAGGTGCGGGGGTAGTTCAAGTTGGTAGGCAACTTCTCCACGTTTGGCAAGAATGTGGAAAGGTCCGATGTAACGTGGGGCCAACTTGCCTTTGATACCGAAACGTTGGGTTCCCTTCAGAGGAGTAACCCGGAGGTAATCCTTCTCATCCAGATTGTAGCTCTCTTGCCTATGATGACGATCATAGTAGCTTTTCTGACGAGACTGGGCTGCTTTCAATTGATCACGAACAATGCGAACTTGCTCTTCTGCTTCCTTGATCATGTCCGGTCCAAAGAATTGTCTTTCACCGGTTTCGGACCAGTTTAAAGGTGTTCGACATCGTCGTCCATAAAGGAGTTCAAAAGGAGCCATGTTCAGACTAGATTGAAAACTATTGTTATAAGCAAATTCGGCGAATGGAAGAGACTTCTCCCAATTCTTTCCGAATGAGATAACACAAGCTCTGAGCATGTCCTCGAGAATTTGGTTAACCCTTTCGACTTGACCACTAGACTGAGGATGGAAAGCTGTACTAAAGGAGAGATGAGTTCCCATAGCATTCTGAAAGCTTCCCCAAAATCTAGAGGAGAAAAGGCTACCACGATCAGAATTTATTTCCAAAGGAACACCGTGAAGGGATACAATTCTAGAGACGTACAAGTCCGCTAACTGGCTAGCAGTTATAGACTCACGAACCGGCAGGAAGTGAGCAACTTTGGAAAGCCTATCTATGACAACGAAGATGGCATTGTTTCCTTTCTGGGTTTTTGGAAAGCCGGTGATGAAGTCCATACCGACTTTGTCCCATTTCCACTCTGGAATAGGCAAAGGTTGAAGTGTACCAGCAGGTCTTCGATGTTCTGCCTTAATGCGACGACAAACATCACATTCGGCAAAAAATTGAGCAATGTCTCTCTTCATCCTAGTCCACCAAAATCTCTGGCGTAGATCTCGATACATTTTTTTGCTACCGGGATGAATCGAGAGGGGTGTATCATGGGCTTCTTTGAGGATGAGTTTCCTTAGTTCCCTATTCTTAGGTACTACCAAACGATTTTCAAAGAAAACCGTTCCTTTACTATCTGTGGAGAAACACTTAGCAACTCCGCTAGCAATGTTCTCCTTGATCCGACGAACACCTCGTGCACGCCTTTGGGCAACTATGATTTGATCCTCAAGAGTTGTTTTCGCCACCAAGGTAGAAAGATAGCCATAAGGAACAATCTCAAGATTGAGCTTGCGAAAGTCCTCATGAAGAAGTGGTTGATACTGTTGTAACATGAGGTTGTTACAATACGACTTACGACTTAGTGCATCAGCCATGACATTGGCTTTGCCGGGGGTGTAAGAAATTCCTACGTCGTAATATTTTATCAACTCAATCCAGCGTCTTTGCCTGAGATTAAGATCTGGCTGGGTGAAAATGTATTTGAGGCTTTGGTGGTCGGAATAGATCTCACAACGATTACCAAGGAGGTAATGTCGCCAAGTTGTTAGGGCATGAACTACGGCAGCGAGTTCAAGGTCATGGGTAGGATAGTTCTCTTCATGTGGCCGCACTGGCGTGAAGCATAAGCTACCACATGTCGGTCTTGCAGAAGTATGCATCCTAACCCTTGCCGTGATGCGTCACAATTGATTTCGAAATCCTTTTTGGTGTCTGGAGGTGCAAGTACGGGGGCAGAAGTCAATCTTCTTTTTAGCTCTTGAAATCTTTCCTCGCACTTGGGAGTCCATAAGAATTTCTTATCTTTCTTGAGGAGTTCAGTTAGAGGCTTTGCAACTTTAGAAAAGTTCTCGACGAAGCGACGGCAATAGCTGGCTAGGCCAAGAAAACTCCTAACTTGCTTAACCGATTCAGGTGGAGTCCAGTCAAGGACGGCCTGAACTCTCTCGGGATTCACAGCAATGCCTTTTGCAGAAATCACGTGGCCTAAGTAGGTCACTTCTGGTAGCCAAAATTCACACTTGGAGAATTTAGCATACAAGCGATGCTCTATAAGTTTCATCAATACCAGCCTTAGGTGTTCGGCATGTTCTTCTTCGTTATTCGAGTAGATGAGAATATCATCGAGATAAACCACAACAAATTTATCTAAGTACTCCATGAAGATCGAATTCATCATGCGTGAGAAAGTGGCGGGGGCATTGGTTACACCAAAGGACATGACGGTGTACTCGTAACGACCATAACGAGTAGTAAAAGCCGTTTTGGGAATGTCCTCGTTTCGGCTTTTGATTTGATGATATCCTAATCTCAAATCCATCTTAGAGAAGACAGAGGATCCTGCAAGTTGATCATAAAGATCATTGATGCTGGGCAATGGGTACTTGTTCTTTATCGTCGCTAAATTTAGCGGGCGATAGTCTACGCACATCCTTTCTGTTCCATCTTTCTTCGTTACGAACAGAACGGGGCAACCCCATGGCGATGAGCTAGGGCGGATGAAGCCTTTTTCCAACAAAGCTTCCAGTTGGGTTTTAAGCTCAGCTAACTCACGTGGGGCCATTTTGTATGGGCGTCTAGAAATTGGTGCGGTTCCTGGTACAAGATCCACGATAAACTCTACACATCTGTCGGGTGGCATGCCCGGCAGCTCTTCAGGAAAGACATCCGGGAAGTCACGAACCACCGGAATATCTTCAAGTTCGGGAAGGGGAAGTACATTCAAGGAATGCACTTGGGTTCTTGTTCTTGGTGAGGTATAGTTGACGGTTTTTCCTGAAGGGTGGGTGAGTTTCACGGATTTTCCTTTGCAATCCAGGTAGGCATTCTGTCTTGATAGCCAATCCATGCCAAGGATGACATCAATATCTGAAGACTTGAGGGCTATGAGTGAAGCAAGGAATACTAAACCCTCAATTGCAATTTGATTACCATGGCTTACTCTATTAGTTTGCCACCTTGACCCTGGAGTTTGAATAATCATTGGGGTGGACAATTCAACAAAAGATAACTCATGATGAAGTGCATAACTTTCCGACATGAATGAATGAGATGCTCCTGGGTCGAAAAGAACGGAAGTAGGAACATAATTGACTGGGAACGTACCAAGAATGACGTCAGTGGTGTCGTCAGTCTCTTCGGCGGCGATCTGGTTCACACGTCCACGAGTGGCGGGAGGAGCGCGTTTGGCGGTGTAGACCTTCTGGGGTGGCTTGTCACGAACATTGTTGTTGCCTCCAGCACGGGGTGGAGCATTCTGATTCTGGATCTGGTTCTGGGGACACTCACGAGAATAGTGGCCTGCCTGACCACACTTGTAACAGGCTCCAAAGACAGTGCGTGGAGCTGGGTTGTTTGGTGGAGCTGGGTGGAACTGAGTTGGTGGACGAGGCGCCACATAGGATGGCCTCGGTAGGTTGTTCTGGCGGAACATACTGTTGGGGATCCAGATCTTGCGCTTCTGGGAGCCAGAACTGGATGATGCATCGTCTCTAGGGTGTTTGCGAAAGTCGTTGGGGGTGTTCATGTCCTCTGCCTTGATGGCCTTGTTGACAAGGACCTGGAAGGTGGCAAAGTCATGTAGGTTGAGCTCACGACGGAGTCCAGAGTTAAGTCCACGACGGAACCTCTCTTGTTTCTTGGAGTCGGTGGAGACTTCTTCAGTAGCATAACGAGCAAGTCGGTTGAACTCACGACTAAACTCGTCAACGGTCCTTGTGCCTTGGGTGAGGTTGCAGAACTCCTCACGTTTGCGGTCCATAAGACCCTTGGGAATGTGGTGCTCACGGAAGGAAGTGCAGAATTCATTCCAAGATGCGGGTGGTCCAACAGGACGCATATTCAGGAAGTTCTCCCACCAAGAGCTAGCTGCACCTTCAAGGTGATAGGTGGCATAGCTGACCTTGTCGCCATCCGCAACATGGCCTTCCTGGAGCTTCCTCTCGATGTTGCGAAGCCAGTCATCAGCGTCAAGGGGCTCGGTGGAGTAACTGAAAACCGGGGGATGAAGCCGGATGAAGACGTTCAGGGACACCAACTCGTTGCGCTGCTGAGTGGTGTTGCGAGGAATGACCTCCAGAAGATGGTGAGAGTCTCGGCGGTTCCTCTCAACCTCCATCAGAACCTGAGCCATCGTGGGTGGGGGTGGAAGGTTGCCTTCCTTCTGGTCATTTCCACGACCCTGGTTACGAACAAGCTGGCCACGGGTTCCTTGAGACATCCTGAAGGTGAAAAACCAAAGTCAAACACAGTTGATTGAAGAATCTAATCAAGATATTGAAGTACTGGAAGGATTACAGAGCAAAGGAAGTAATCATCTTGACAACATGGTGATAAAAGCATACAAGCCATATATTCACAAGCTGTCATACAAACCATACATCGTTTTAGTACAAGCACCAAGCTAATACAAACGTGATGAAGATGATACATCCTTCAGAGGCAGTCTGACTTCCTGTACATTATTTATCTAAGCCTCTGGAACTTAGAACACCTTGCGTACAATACACTAAGATACTACTACATCCTCACTAAGTAAGACCACAGGCGGTCTCACTCATCTCCATCTCCATAGTAGTCCTCGTAAAATATACCCGCGTATCCCGGTAGCTGAAGGTGACCATCGGAAAACACGGAGGCCTGTGGACCCTGATATCCATTTGGGCAAGGATGGGGCCTAGGTCCAGCGTAGGGTGGAAGAAAAGGACCACGGGGTGGAAAAATGCCTCCAATCTCGGGCCAAGCAACTCGAGAAGGCATCTGAGTCCTCACAGGGTAGATAGCATCGTACTCAACTGATCCAACACTCACGAAGGGTGCCAAGAGTGTCAGTGCTCGATACAGACGAACACGGATGGCGTGAAGCTCGAAACGGAGAGCGCGTGCATCACGATCTCGATCACTAGCAAACCTAGCAGTCACCTGAAGTGCTGGATCTTCTGCAGAGTGATCTGAGTAGAGTCCGGTGTAATATCCCTCTTCTCCTGGAAGTGCAGCAGGGATATAGCGGAATGAGGTCTCTCTCAGCATAGTGTGCTCCTCTCTCAGCAGTGTAATACATGAATATGCAGCATCCTGCACAGCCATGTTCTCCGTTATGCCAATGCCATGTCCAAAGTGGATAGGCTGGGTGACTCCAACGTGGTGCGGGTAGATCCTGACAATGCAGTGGAACTGCGTCTGGTTGAAGTAGTGGAACTGCTCCTCGACGGTGTACTCAGGATACCATCGATATCCCACATAGGACATCATCTCGATCAACGTGGCGGGATGGCCACGCAAACCGAGGCACCTGGTCAAACGAACAATCTGTCGAGGGGGAAGATCTGCCATCTGAAATAGAAAGAAGGAGTTTGCAAATGCATCAGATTATGAGATAAACCTGGAATAACTCGGGCAGCATAACGGCTGTAATTGCAAGAAAAAGACAATTTCTTACAACATGGAAAACAACACTTACATAATACGATGTAAGAATTCGGCATTACAACAATGCTAGGACAACCGGACACAACTTTCCTACGGCTATAAGGAAGCAAAAAACGAGATGTTCTAATCAGACAGAGGAGAGCCTAGTCCTATCTTCCCGTAGAATAAGATGAGGGTGACTCAGAGCTCAGAACGAAGGGGGTAAGGAGAAAAAATAAGCCTTACGTTGTTCCCTTATATACCCAGAGTAACTATATAACTATAGCAAGATAGACTCAACTTCGGCCAAGGCTGCTAGTCCTACAATCATTCCTGCTCTGATACCAAGCCTGTCGGGACCCGGGGTTAGCGTATGCAAGTCCAGCTACGACATAGTCATATGGAGAGCCGAGAACCGTACCCACTTGTCTAAGCAGACAAGGCCTAGCACAGAACGTTCTCGGAAAGCATCGTACGTGAGGCACATCCCATCCAGGCCGGATGATCAACTAAGATGGGTCCTCATCGTCCGCACACAAGTCTAATGATATGGGTGATGAACTCCCATATTCAAAGACAAGTCGCCTCAACCATACTATCGACTATCTCATAACTCTTAAATAGAGTTACTCCAGCCCGATCACTTAGTCCGGGTCTAGGGCCGGCTCGATCATACCACAAAGTGTGCATGACACCGAGTCTCGAACAATCGCATCGCGATGCCCCAAGCTGCGCACATCTAAGGGACACTTGGTGTATGAAAGAACGCCAGCCAGATCACAACTAAGGTCTCGAAAACCCATACAAAGATATGCATGTTATAAACATACACGCAACACACATGCCTTGTATGAATAGCAGGTATCATTGCAATTCTCTAAAAAGTATGCATTTTTATTGATAACTCTTATAGAGTGCACACAGAGATCACAAACATGTGATCCAACATTACAACACAAGCGGAAGAAAAGTATGTCTGAGTACAGACAAGTTTAACAAATGGCTTAAGAAGCCTTATCTAAACACAAGCCCTCCACGAGGGAACCAGTCGTCTGACTGGGACTAGACTAGCTTGATCTTCAGTCGTCGAGCTCGATGAAGAAGCCACCTTCGGGGTCAGTGGTTTCATCTAAAACATAGATTAAGAAAACGTGAGTACAAAGTCGTACTCAGCAAGACTTACATAGGAGCTATACTACTCATGCACATGTATCAAGGTAAAGGGAGGTGGGGTTTCACTTGCAGAAATGCCACCTTTGACTTGGCTAGTTCTGAACTACGAATACCAGACTTGAGGTAAGAAGCGTACACGAGTCCACTACTTTCTTCAACCAAAAACACCACTATGGTGCCTTTCTCGACTTCCCCACGAGAAAGCACGCCATAGTACTCACACTTATCTTGGTGTGTTTTAGAAGTATCCGGTTCAAGTTATCTAATAATCAAGGTAAGCTTTCCAAGCAGTCCATAACCGCGGACGTGGCTATTCGAATAGTTTTGTTAACCCTACAGGGGTGTACCGCTACACACACATGATCATCGGTTACCGCCTTTGTACTCGACACCGTTCAAGAAGTGTCGGCGAGGATGCTCACCACAACTGTTACCTCATAGCCGATCTAGTCCGAGAAAGCCGCCTACCTGGGTTGGCTACCACTATCGTGAACCCGGCCGGTTTACCGAAGTGGACCCAAGTGATGTGTGCGTGGTGCATAAGCCGGTCTCGGGTGAGCCGTTCTCTCACTTAGCAGCCAGGCCACAGACCTACCAGAACTCTGAACTATTGCGACATCTGGACATCGAAAGGGATGAATTAATAAGTTGAGAGGGGTCAGTGAGCCCAATGTGAGGTTGTACTCTTCATCTTGGATCACCACAAAAGAACTCGGACTTAGGGCGGTGTTCAACGAGACAACCCACCGTGTACTCCTACACAGCCTCTCATCGTTCACCTTGTATTAGGGTAGATTCACCAACACTTTTCTACCATCATCATCATGATCACTACCATCCCGACTCACATAACAGTATCATCATGGTATCACTCTAAGCATGCAATAAGCAGTAACAATTGCAGGGGCCACATGATACCAATCAACTCCTACATTTGCTAGGATTGTGGTTTGCTTACTACTGTGACAAAATGATAGGTCATGCAAAGGAATGGGTTCATCTATGCGGTAGAAACGCATCATGGTAATCATCCTAAACAATGCATAAGCGAGACATGAGAGGGAAGTGGGATTTTATCGACATGATCAATGGGGGCTTGCTTGCCTTGCTGACGAGGTTCGGGTTCGGGGTCTTCAACGAAGGGGGCAGCCTCCTGCTCCGGTTCCACCTCTACTCGACAAACAACAAACAAGGTAGCAAAGTAAATACAATGCACAATCACATGATGGAAGGTTGAAACTTGATGTATATGTTTTGATGTGTGAAGCAATTCCATTTAAATGGAGTATATTGCAAATTGAATTGCAAATTCAAACTCCAATTTGAATTCAAACTTAGCCAAGTTACATGTGACATTTTTTGATCAATTTGAATCATTTTGAAATTTGTATGATATGCCTCTGATGTGCGGTTGAAATGTAGCATCTTTTCATGGTCAAAGTTGCAAAAACTTTTGAATTGAATTTGATTTAATTCCATTTAAATCAAATAGCAAATGCTACTGATCCCAATTTAAATTCAACTCAAACAAAGTTGAAAGTTGGATTTTTGGATAGATTATTTTCTCCTGATCATTTTTCATATATTATTTGTCCAATTTGGAGTTAATATGAATTTTCTATGAATTTCCAAAGTTTGGGCTATTTTCTTGATTTTCTGGAATTTCTTTAATTCAATTTATTCTGGAAATTCAATTACTGCGTCATGCTTGCGCAAGGCTGACGTCAGGGGGGGGGGGTCTGACGTGTGGGGTTGGCCTGTCAGTGGCTGGGTTATATCACCCGGCTAGTTTAACTTAACCAGTGGGGATTAAGGGCCCTGGGCCCACTTGTCATAGGCTGTGGGGGGGGTTAATTAGGGTTTAGGGTTTAATCCACCGGCGGTTAACCGGCGGCGACCACGGGGACGGAGGCGTCTCGCCGGAATCGGCTAGAGGCCACGGGAGATGAAACGGAGGGCATCGGCATGCTCCTGGAGGTCGTCCGCGTCGAAAGGAAGCATCAGGGGGTCACGGGGAGGTCGGGAGCGAAGACGGCGACGTGCTGGGCGGAAGCAGAACGACGACGAGGTTGGGGCAAGAGGCTAGCGTGCACGGCTTGGGCTGATCTTGCGTGCGTTCGAAAGCTGGAACGCCCGCGAGTAAAACGCGCGCACTGGGACGCCACGAGGAGCACGAGGACGAGCTCTAGCTCAACCATGGCGGCGAGGAGCTCGGTTCTCATGGCGAATTTGGCTAGAGGGGCTACGGGGTGCTAGGAGCTTGGGGGAAAAACTCAGAAGCTCACCGCGGATCGAACGGAAGCAACGGCAAGCTCGGGGAGGCTTCAACGGCGGCGAATCGACGACGGCGAGCTCGCGGGTCCGGGGACTCCTCGATGAAGCTGGCGTCGTCTGCTGAGGCGCTCGGGCTCGATTGATTGAGGGGAACGACAAAGACGCCTGCTGTGGTTCTTCTGGACACGGTGGCACGGCTCGGGGACGACGGTGGCTGCGTGGACTCGGCGGCGTGCTCCACGGCGGTCCTCGGGCGGCGACGAAATCGAGCACGGGAGGAGGAGGAGGAGGAAGCTTTGGAGGCGGGGAATGGATCAGGACGGGAGAGAGACGTCTCCAGGCACGAGAAGACGGCACGGGAAGGCCTGGAAGGTGCTCGGAGGCGACGTGGCGTCCACGGCTGGCTCGGTGGCATTCCACCGAGCAGCTTGGAGGCGCGGGGTGGGGAAGAAGACCCTGCTGCCCCTCTGGGCTGGATGGGCCGGCTTCGCCTGGGCGTCTGGTAAGTCTTTCCGTTTCCTTTTCTGTTTTTCTTTTCTGACATTTGTGTTGCTGTGCTAAAATAAATAGCTAGGCATTTTATTAAATGCTGAAATTTTTTATATGGCCTCATAATAATATAGACTAGCCACTTATAAAGTTTCAACATTTTTAAAATTCAAATAATTTGAATCTTAACTCAAATAGGGGTTTTTGATTAAATCCAAGGCACTGTTTGAATATTTGAAAAATCCATGAGCATGGGGTGGGTCCCACATCACTTGATATGTGATCACACTCATTTATAAGACTTTTCAAAAATCTAACATGAATTTTTGGAGAAGATTTTTATCTGGCCTTTTGAATTAATTCATCTGGGGGCGGTTCCTTCTCCCATTTTGCTTTTGAAATTGATTTCAAAGATTTCTTTTGAAATTTTAACATGATGCAAGAGACTTGCTAACCCTAGCACATTAGCTAACAGAGGGTTCTGACAGCTCCGCTCCTCATTACCAGGCCGGAGGCGAAGCGCATGCGCGATGCAGATGATGGTCCCATCCGGATCAGAACTCCAGTCGACGCCTCGGCCTGCCCCACGGTGGGCGCCAACTGTCGTCGATAAGTAATGGCAGATGCCATGGGGATGGCTAAAGAGGGGGACAGACCGAAGTTAATGTCGCTGGTACCGGAAACGAGAATGGGAACACACGGTGAAACACCACGATGTACCCAGGTTCGTGGCTCTCCGCAGAGGTAACACCCCTAATCCTGCCGAGCTAGCTATATGCAATAACTCTGGCTACAATCAATGCTCCTTGAGCTGTTTGAGAGGAAGAAGAAGAGGGCCTCTGGTCTCTACTCTCTCCTTGCTCTATTTGGTGGGTGAGATTGCAATAACTACTCTGTCTCCCCTCACGAAGGAGGGGTACCCGGGGCTCTTATAGGCCAAGCCCACGGTACAAAGGTAAATACAGAAGAGGAAGGGCCCAGCCGTCTGTCTCAGATCGGCTAGGGACCTAGCATCGTGCTTCTCCGGATGACCCGGTGTAGACTTGCGGCTCGCCATGCCGCTATCCCGTAGACCTCGGCTGTGAACAGTAAGGCTAGGTACTTAGGCCTGTCGGCCTGTCCGCGTGATCGGCGCTGAAGGAGACCGCACGCCTCTGACAGTCCCGATCTTCATTGATTGCGCATTGAATGCTCTTGTACCAGGTGTCCGATCCGGACCTCTGATCGGATGATGCTCTTCTTACTTCGGCCGGATGCTCCTGGATGAGGCCGATTGAGCCCTCTCCGGGGCAATCGGCCCTCACTTGGAATAGTTCGGCCCACTTCTTGGCTTCTCTTGTTTAGCTCGGCCTTGAATAGATCAGTGACCTCCAGCTCGGTGATCTTTGCTTTGACGAACTATTTCCCCTGGGTGACCCTACCCGGGGGTCATTCCCCCGACAAGGCTCATCATTGGAATATACAAGCCAAGTTCTATAGTGTGAAGGGTCCCCACATAGCTATATGCATGTATGATGATCTCTATGGAGTAAAAGGGATAGAGGATGAAGTACTAGTGTGGATCTCTCAAAACAAATAGTAGTGTGCCCCCTTCGCTCTTTTTTTCTTCTTTTTTATCTTTTTTCTATTTTTTGTATTTTTTGGTGGCCTCAATGGCTCTTTCTATTAAATTCTCATTTGTCCTCTTTGGGATCTTTTCCTCACTTTAGGGGCAACACTCTATATTTTACTAGAATAAAGGAGATCTTTCACACTTTACAAAGGTACTCACATAAAGAAGATGTAACTATCATGATGCAAATGTATGCCTCTGCCAGGATAGCAGGATATGCAATGATACTAGCGCATCATGTAGCAATGATTAGGGCAAGGCCCAACTAACATGCGGCTCATCGATCAAGCAAGTAGCATGTATGACATGAAGATCAAGTCATGAGAAGTTGGATGTTGCATGGCAATGTATCTCGGAAAGGCTATGTTTTGAGGAAAGATATAAGGAGGCTTATGATGACAGAGCGTATCATGCCAAGGGTTTGGATGCACCGGCGAAGTATGCACCGACTCTCGAGGTGAAAAGGGCAATGCACGGTACCGAAGAGGCTAGAAAAATATGGGAAGTGGAAGTGTCAACTTTCGAATACCCACATTAGTCTGAAGAACTCATGCACTTATTATCGGTAATTCTCAATCTAATCAGGAGGTTCACAAAGAGACAAGTACCCCGAGGAGGAGTGTATGGGGGATTGGTTATCCTTGCGCATCCTCGACTCATGGTACGTGAGTGTACTCTAATATTCGAACCCTCCAGAGGTTAGTGATCCAACTAGTAGCTAGAGTTCTCCACAGGGGTTTTGGTTTTCGAAAATCACACGGATTGCCAAAAATACGACATCTATCACTAATAGTCTAAAGCTCTTGACACCATAAGTTCAAACATTACTCTAGTCAATACCTCAAAACTATTGCAAGTTACTACTACAAAGAGAATAGCAACTTCAACTACCTACTTTCTAGTCAAGACACAAAACTCAGTGCAACAGGCAAACTCTCTAAACAAGATAAACATGCAAACTATAGAAAGTTCAACCTGAGACAAAAGAAGGATATATAAGAAAACTAAAGCACTACAACTAAACATGGCAGCAGCTAAGAAAAGAAAAAGAACAACTCACAGCTAAGGAAATAAGCATGCAAATCCTATGAGTAGTTCTAGTTCAGGTGGAGCGTGTTTCTCTCCCACACAAAAGGAAGATGGGGTCTAACTTGTTACTACAGAAAACAAAGCAAAAACAAACCTAAGAAAGTAAAGAGCAAGACGCTCCAAGCATCGCACATAACGCATGAAGTGATAAAAATATAGTGCAACGAGGGACGAAATGATAATTGTTGATGAAGAAGAGGATGTACGGGGGCATCCCCAAGCTTAGACGCTTGAGTCTCCATGAATATTTATTGGGGATGCATGGGGGCATCCCCAAGCTTGAGTGTTTGACACTCCCGAATCTTCTTTCATCATCTTCCATCGCACACTTGAAAACTCCCTTCATACACAACTCATCATAAGATGATTAGAGAGGTTAGTACCCTTAATAAATAATTTCTCTCCACTGGATATAAATATATTCTTGAATATCTACTATTTCTCAAGATTTCCAAAAGGTTTTTGAAAAGAAAAAGCAAGCTTAAGGTTTGCAAAAGTTAGGAGAGACAAAACGTGGCGGATTCTGTGAAAAACAGAACAACAGGTAGTAAAGAATTTTTTAGGGGCACTTCTGCAACTCAAATTAAAAAACTCTGAACATAAGAAAGTTCTGTGATTGTATAGAGCACGCTGTGTAAAACATTCAGCTCAAAAAGATGAACTGGTGATTTTCTATGATTTTTACCGTCACGAGGACAGAATCTGTTTCTGGACAGCATGTCACAACTTTCACTTCCCTTGTCATATGAGGCTATAACTTGGCACAAAGCTTGAAAATAAAGATACAATGATGTTGCTACAGTAGTAAAAATCATCAAGACCTCTAAAAAACAGAAGTAAAAACACATTGGGGTGCCTCCCAACAAGCGCTTTCTTTTACGCCTTTAAGCTAGGCATAAGGCAAAAGGTCAAGTTTTATCAAGAAAATAACTAGCCCGTGTGACGGACTCAAAAGGAAACTTAACCTTTTTCCTAGGGAAGTGTTCCATCCCTTTCTCGAGAGGGAATTGGAATTTGATATTCTCCTCTTTCATGTCAATAACAGCACCAACGGTGCGAAGAAATGGAAGTCCCAAAATAATTGGACAAGATGGCTCACACTCAATGTCCATAATAGTAAAATCAACGAGAACATAATTGTCATTGACAATGATAAGAACATCATAGATCTTCCCCAAAGGTTTCTTTACGGAAGAATCGACAAGACGAACACCAAAAGAACACGGATCAAAAGGTTTCAATTCAAGCATATCATACATTCTTTTGGGCATAACAAAGGTACATATGTTAGCAAGGAAGATACTTCTCTCGCTTCTCGTTGGTTACCCCAAGTGGAAGGTGAGATGTAGCATAGCAGCAAATTTCCCCTATCTAGAGGATAGGGTTTGTCTCCCGTAGGACTCGCAGAAATACAAGAAGGTGGTAAAGTGAACAATGGCGCTGAGGTTGCTTACTTCACCTGGACCTGCACACACAACAAGTAACTTTGCTCCCAACGAGTACAGAGGAGTTTTCAATTCCTCCGGCCTTGCTATTTACAAAAGATCAACGCAAGAGATAATGATAGTGGCAACTGAAAGTAAGAACTGAAAGTAAATTGATAGTGTAAACAATAGTGGAAATTTGGACCGGGGTCCCATGACATTCACTAGTGATGTCTCTCTCTCAAAAGACGATAAAAGTGCTAGCGAGGTAAACAAATCACAGCTGGGAAATTGTCAGGATTATAAACGCATGATGCCCCACAGGCGTAAGGGATTGAGACAGTCTTTGCGGGTAAGTTAACCCAATTTATTGATTCGACACACGGGGAGCCAAAGAGTATCTATAAGCTTTGACAGTTGAGTTGTCAATTCAACTGCACCTGGAATATACTTTCTTGCAACAATAGATAAGTGGTAACGGTAATATGATAGTGATGATAGCAAAATCAAAAGTAAATAGCAAAAAGTAACAACTAATAACCAGCAGGATTGAAAACACTGTAGGCTAGGGAGATGGATGGTCGGGCTGCATGGATGAGAGTAAACATATAATAGATTCTAACACGGGGCACGGCACACAGAAAAGCAATGATCATCTAGGCAAATATCAAACATTAGGCATGTATCCCGTAGGTAGTTGTGCGTGCTTGCAATAAGAACTTGCACAACATCTTTTGTCCTACCATCCCGCTACGAACGGGGCCAAAAGGAACTTATAAAGATTAAGGTTCTCCTGTCAAAGAGCACCGGAACAAAGCAATAAACTCAATGGATACATGCAATCCTCAAATTATGGACCATCCCCTTTGGTGTCCCAATCTGTCACCTTTGGGATCGCCTGTTCCGGACCATAATAGGTGCATACAACTCATAGATAAGATCTAGAACACAAATATACTCATGAAAACACATAGGGTTCAGATCTGAAAACATGGCACTCGGGCCCAAAGTGACAAGCATTAAGAACAACAAGTTGTAGCAAAGAAGATAAACACCAATCTAGATGATAGGCAACATGCCCCCAACAATCTTACGAACTATTACATGATTAAACTTATCCAATCCCTACCATCCCCTTTGCCTACAGCAGGGAATTACTCACACATATGAAGAGAAGTCATGGAGGATGGATGGAGTGGCGATGGTGATGACGATGGCGACGATCTCCCCTCTTCGGTGGCCAAATCAGCCTCCAGATTAGCCCTCCCGAAGAAGAACAGAGGGTGGCGGCGGCTCCGCGACGGAAACTGGGAAAACGACTCTTGTTCTGGGGTTTTCTCGTCACGGGGATAAATAGGAGCCTTGGTAGGGCACCAGAGGAGGGGGGAGCAGCCCAGGCGGCCAGAGGGCGCGACCCCACCCCTGGTCGCGCCAGGGGGGCGCCTGGGGCCCCCAGGGCTCCCCTCTGGTCACACTTCTGGCTCCTAGCTCCATCGGGTGCGTGGATTTTCTGGTATTTTTCTGGGAATTTTCTGGGATTTCTAAAAATCCATTTTCCGGCACACAATAAAACCATACAGGCAGCTCTGTTGAAAACAGCGTTAGTCCGGGTTAGTTTCGTCCAAATCATGCAAGAATGAGGGCAAAACAATAGCAAAAGTGTTTGGAAAAGTAGATACGTTTGAGACGTATCAACTCCCCCAAGCTTAGCATATTGCTTGTCCCCAAGAAATTCAGTTCAACGAACTGGACGCGACGAAGAAAACTTTGACAAACTATTTTGCTTCATTAGATGTATATAAGCATGTACTACGAAAAGAGTGTAGCAGGTATTGAAACAATGCTATAAGGACAATGCACGAAGCAATCCTTCTTTCATGTGATCAGTCACAAACAACTAAAAGTAAATAATAAGCTACTGAAAATCAAGACAGGATTGCAATGCACATAGCTTGAACATACTTGAGTGGCATTTCACTAGCCTCCATGAGTGAAGCAAAACATAAATGCAGAAACTCCTCCGGAGTTTTAAAGGTGACTAGAACTCAGTATTTCAGACTAGCAATAACACAAGCATGCAGAAGACAATGTAATACTTACGGACAATGCATGTTACACTAAGAATGACAATTATGCTCTCATAGTTGGTGCTTTGAAGAAAGAAGGGGAGACTCTCGAACCGTGGCTTTTGATGGCAAGGTTGAAAACCCGTGGAAGGAAGCAAAGACTAAACATGTGCCAGAGCTCTTGGTTTTGAAAAAAGAGATAAAATATTTTTGAGAAGTGCAACTTTCCAGTCAACGGTGAACGGTAAAGGTCTCTCAATATCTCCCATGCCAACCATATATAATGCCTTTTGCTTACACATATTCCCTTATCCATGAATCCTTCGCTGGTCTACGGAACCTTTTATTTTGCCTCAAGGATGGAAGGAGGGTATCGTTCCACCTATCATAAGCAGCATCTGGTCCATTTCACTACATCATCGAGTATGGGGGAGGTGTAACTCTCATATATTTTTTTCTTTTTCTGTTTTGACTAGTTAAAACTTCCGTCAAAATATTTTTGGCATGAAAGATACTGATTTCCTCTCACCGTACCATGAGCTTGTACGGTTACAAAAGGGAAACTTTTGAATAAATTTCGAGATGGCACAGGAAAGTCTAAGTTAGGAGTGGCCGGTAAATACCACATATAGGTAGGTATGGTGGACTCAAATGGAACAACTGGGTTTGAAAAGGAGTTTGGAAGCACAAGCAGAATTCCGCTTAGTGCATGTAAATCATTTCAACATGAACAATGCAATGCAATGCATGTAAATCATTTCAACAACATATTATGTACTCTAGCTATTTGAGACTAGCCACAAGGAAAGCATGAACACTGGGAAAGCATTGTAAACATAGCACTAAGTCGCTACAAGCTGGTCTCTAGATCATAAGTACAGGCATATGTACAAAAGTAGAAACAAGAAGAGTTCATACCGTTTTTCCTTGTTGCTTCCCTTCCATCGATCTTCGTCATTACTGCCTGGTCACTTGCACGATCGAACATTGGAAATATAATCAAATGCCATCACGGACTCAAGCTGAACTCTGAAAACAAAGAAAACTAAAGAGAGAAAGGAAATCTTTTTGTGTTTTTCAAAGGTTAAAAGAAAACAAAAGAAAAGAGAAAATCTTTTTGTTGTTTTTGCAAAGAAAGAAAGAAAGAAAGAAGAACGGGCAAAAGCTTCGAAAAGATCAAAGCGAATAAAATGGATAATACAATGGAAATGTGAGAAGGGCACATACTCCCCCAAGCTTAGGCTTTTGGCCTAAGTTGGTAGTGGCTAATGTCCCCAGGAGCCTCCTACTCCAGGGTAGTACTGGTGAGTCCAAGGGTCGTATGAGGCTTCCGGTGCGTACACCGAAGTCCTCGGCTCCTCCCACGAAGAAGGATCCGCGCTCCAAGCAGAGGAAGACCCTTCACCAAACTGGGTGACGTTCTCCCCCTCGAAAGGTGGGAACTTGTAACAGCCCAGTTTTCACAAAAATTAAAAATTTTGTTTTCCGTGTGAATTGATTGATTGTCTGATTTGTTTGCGGTGTTTGCATCCCCGATTTATCGATCGGCGATTATTTTCCCCCCTCTTATCTCGTACCGGACGGAGACCGACCCTTGCCACCCTGACACTCGACCTTTGCGACACCGGGTTTCGCCCGATCACCGTCGCGAAAACCGCACGAGACCAGTCGCAGCCAACGGAACGAAAAACCCCGTTTAATAACTAAACGGGATATTTTTATAGCGCGCCGGAAAGTGTTTTCGGAATGGTTCCAGCGCAAGGTGAACGCCTCTGGCTCGACGCACCGATCGCGCAGTTCGAAGTTTTACCCGAATCGGAGGTACTGCGGACCCCCGGCAGTCAGAAACGTGAGCACCGTGCGCGCGAGATAAAAACCGGAGATGTTTTTGCAAACTGCCAGCCACCGGGGCTATATATAAACCACCACACTCCCACCCATTTTTAGGGTTTCCCTAGACCAATTTTGCAGCCACCCCCTCCACTTTGCCCAGTTTTTCCTCCCAGATCCCCAAATCCCGAAATTTGGCTCCCCATGCGATCTGGACCGTCGGATCGGGCGATCCAACGGCCCAGATGCGCCCTAGCCCTCCACCTAGCTATCCTCCATCTCTCCTGGGCGCAGCCGCCTCCTTTCCCTGTAGCTCCACCAACCTCCGTCTCCCTCCACACCACCCCTGCCCGTGGGCAGCCGCCGGAGCAGCAGGCCGCAGCTAGCCCGGCGCCCCTCTCCTCTGCCGCGCGCCCTCTCCTCCTTCCTCTCTTTTCCCTCTCCTCCCTCTCCCCATATCCCTGCCCTCTCACCCCTCTGCCTCCTCCTTGCTTGCAGGACACGGCCGCCATTGGAGCCCCGAGGGAGCTCGAGCCGCCTCGCCATGCCACCCGTAGCCAGCCGCCGGCGACCGGATCCGGCCGGATCCGGCCACTGCGACGCCGCCGTGCCCGTTTGGCCTCCTCCCAGCTGCCCTCGCGCCGCCTGCTCGCCGGCCAGTGGCGCCGCCAGCCGCGGCCTCCCGTCGTGGAGACGAGGAGGAGGAACCGGCCTCCAGCGCCGGCTGCCCAGCTGGGCCGGCCCACTCCAGCAGCCAGCACCCGGCCCGCTCGCCTCCAAGCCCTTGCAGCCCAGCCAGCCGGCCTCCACAGCCTCGGGCCAGCCTTCAGGCCAGATGGGCTGAGCCCATCAGGGGTGAGCCCTTTTTTTTCCGTCTTCCTCTGTAATTTGCTGCTGATTATTTTTCTGCTGATTCGATTCCGCGTTGACGATAGCAAGCGATCCGTAGCCCGGATGACTTCGCGCCGAAAAGACGAATTGCTTAGAATTGCGTGTACTTTAATTCATCTTTTGTGAGAATTTGCATTTGAGCTCATCTAGATTGTGTAATTGTGTGCTGAACAGGGCATCAGGCCGTTAAACTGCTACTTTTTCCTGTTATGTGCTGCTGTTATTATTTTGTTGCAACTTTGCATGATGATTGTAACAAATCCATGAGGCCTATTGCATTGATTCCTTTTGCGTTGCGTTAAGCAATGTTTCTACTTAAGTTTCATGCATTCACATGCCATATTTGCTTGCTGCATCATGTTTATATCTTGCTCCAAAGTAGCTATTCTGATGTTATTGTGCTGCTATTGCTGAAACTGTTATTTTGTTGCAACTTCGGTCGACGAGTGTGTCGCGACCGTTTATCGGAATTGAGTGATTCCAATTGCATTTTGTTAAGCATCATGTCTAGTTTCATCCCATGTATTGCTATGTCATGTTGCTGCACTTTTGCATATAGATTTACCCCTGTTTGTACAGCATGTGTGCATAACTTGTCTTGCTTATATCTTTTTAACCGTAACTCCGTTTGGGGTGTTCTTTATATGTAACTTGATTAGTTTTTCGTGGTATTTGTGTTTGTGCTGTTGTTTGCTGTTGTTAACCAACCTAAAATATGGTTTAGGACAGAACAGTACCAAATCTTTTAATCATCGTGCGGCACTTAGTGTATGCCATGTTTAGGTTGTGCCTCACTTAAATTGACTAGCATAGATAGTTTACATTGTGCTTCACCTCTTGCCATGTTTGTGTGCTATGCCATGCTTGAGTGAGTTGCCATGTTAAAAACCTTTTGCTCACCTGTAGCTAAACAACTTGAACCACCGTAAATGTGCGGTATCGTCGTGTGTGACCGATACCCCACTTAAATTGTTAGTAACCGCTCTCGACGGTAGGTGCGATGTCTCGTGTTGCTTCTTGTTGATGCTTGTTCGTGTTTGCTTCGTAGTAATAGATGCTTTCTCGTTTATTGCTTTCCAGTGTTTACTTCTTGTGTGCTTCCGCGGGTACCTCTCGGAGACGACGTGAGTGTGCGATCGACTACACCTTCGGAACCCGACTTATCAACAGGCAAGGACTTTGCATTACTTATGATCCATTCTATTTCAACCAGCGGTTTGCATGCTAGTCTAGGATAGGTTCGATGTTTGATCCTACCACATGTTTACAGCCTCTTTCAAACCAATACAGCCATGTCCCTTCCCAGCAAACCTTGTACTGCTATGTTACTATTGCTCGTTGCTCAGCCCCTGCTTAGTATGCATGCTTAGGATGCTACGATGTTACCTGTTACCCCTGGGTTTGGGATATCACATTATTATATTGTTGTTGATGATATGATTATTATAATGTTGACTATATTTGACGAAGGATGGAAGGTCTAGGCTATCCCGCCCCGACGCTTTGTTCCATTCGAGTCACCTAGGATCCGAGTTCCGGGTATTGGTTTTAAGACTGAGCGTGCCTAACCGCGTGTGGGATTTTATGGGGTCCCCTTTTCTTACCTATCTAGCTTCAAACATTTCTAGAGGTGGCCCAAGATGATTTACCATTTCAAAACATGCATATATATCTTGTCGGGTCGCTCCTAGCAGATATCTTTTAAAACAACTTGGACCAGCGGAGACATGGTTTCCCTGTTGGTCCACCTTTGACCGGCGAGGGCCCGAGACCTCACGTGTGGCGTCTCGGTAACCCAAACCCTGTTGAGACGGAAGAGTCCGATCCGAGAGCGTGGCCAGCTTTTAGATTGGGTGTCGACTCCCCGGGGGCCACCCGGATTTGTTCGTTGTTAGTTAGAGGGACCTGTCGTTTCAGATCTCTTGGAACTAAATCATAAAATGGTTGCCTGTGATGGGTAGAAACTGAGAGTGATGGACGTGCGTCCGGAGCCTCGTAATGGGCAGTTGGTACACCCCTGCAGGGTTAAATCTTTTCGAGAAGCCGTGTCCATGGTTATGGACGACTTGAGACCTACGTCCTGTTCATAGACAACAACAACTGAGATAATCTTAATATAACTTGATCAACGTGTGTGTGCCTTGACTGCTTCTTCTTCGTCGGGATGCGAAGAGGAGGACAAGGATAGGATAGGTGTTATGTTTGCGTCTGTAGGTGGATAGCAAGACTTGTTGGAGGAGATTCCTCATCGAATGCTTGGCTTCTTATCTTACTCTCTAGATCGTTAGCCACTTCATAAATGCTAGCGCGGCAGCAACCTCACCACTTACCCCTTCCTTACCGTAAACTACTAGTTGTCCTAGAATGACGAGTGATGAAGTCCTTGCTGGGTCAGATGACCACTACAGTTGGATGCTGAGTACCTCTGTACTCATGATACTACCCCCTAACTCTTTTCAAGGTGTTGATCGACAACAGGTATGGTGATCGACATTTCACGTGGAGACTCGACGACGACTAGTTAGGCGGATCCCGGCGGAGGGCCTGGACACGTGTGGTTATGGGATCGATGTTTTTCTCTTTGCCACTAGGCATTTGATTGTAGTCTGTACTCAGACATGTATCTTCCGCTGTTGTATTGTATTTAAGGCAGTTGTATGCCGATTGTATGAGATGTTGTATCCTTATATCTGTAATGTTGTGATATCATGTTGGAAATCCGGGGCATATGGCTATGTCATATGTCGCGGTGGGACCGATATGTGCTTCGTCCCCGGGTCTGGGTGGAAACACCTAGATCTGGAACAGTACCGCATATTGGGCCTTACAACTTTGTATCAGAGCCTTACCGACCGTAGGATCCCCTCTCTGGCCGAAGTCGAGTCTAGACAAAAACTATTTTGTAGTTACTAAGTTAGTTGTCGGAGAGTAGGAATTTTTTTACTCCTTATCTTTGCTCTGGTCAGGACAAGTGCCGTAAGTGTTTTATTCTTGACTTATCCCCTTTCAAACTCTAGGATCTCGAGTGTGTGGAGTATCGGAATAGTTACAATGCCTTGCTTGCAGCGTATTGTCTCGATTCCGAGCTCAGGTGGGAATTCTTGTAGCACCTTTAGCTTCTCCGGTTTTGGATATCATCTGGGTCATCCTTTGCCCTTCATCCTTTTGCTCGGTGTTTCTACGACTTGCGTCGAAAATCACTATCCTTTGATCTGGTTTTCGCTATCGTTCTTCCTCTTGTCACTGACGTTTTCGTTATTCCGACGATGTCGTCTCTCTGCGGAAATCTATCTCAACCGAAGTTCGACGTCGGCATGGAGCAGAGTCCCTTGTTGGTGGTGTTGAAGATCGTCGTCTCTCTTTTCTCCCCCCCTCTCCCCCGGATCGACCTGGATCTCGGGACGAGATCCCTTGTTGGTGGTGTTGTATTGTAACAGCCCAGTTTTAACAAAAATTAAAAATTTTGTTTTCGGTGTGAATTGATTGATTGTCTGATTTGTTTGCGGTGTTTGCATCCCCGATTTATCGATCGGCGATTATTTCGCCCCTCTTATCTCGTACCGGACGGAGACCGACCCTTGCCACCTTGACACTCGACCTTTGCGACACCGGGTTTCGCCCGATCACCGTCGCGAAAACCGCACGAGACCAGCCGCAGCCAACGGAACGAAAAACCTCGTTTAATAACTAAACGGGATATTTTTATAGCGCGCCGGAAAGTGTTTTCGGAACGGTTCCAGCGCGAGGTGAACCCCTCCGGCTCGACGCACCGATCGCGCAGTTCGAAGTTTTACCCGAATCGGAGGTACTGCGGACCCCCGGCAGTCAGAAACGTGAGCACCGTGCGCACGAGATAAAAACCGGAGATGTTTTTGCAAACTGCCAGCCACCGGGGCTATATATAGACCACCACACTCCCACCCATTTTTAGGGTTTCCCTAGACCAATTTTGCAGCCACCCCCCTCCACTTTGCCCAGTTTTGCCTCCCAGATCCCCAAATACCGAAATTTGGCTCCCCATGCGATCTGGACCGTCGGATCGGGCGATCCAACGACCCAGATGCGCCCTAGCCCTCCACCTAGCTCTCCTCCATCTCTCCTGGACGCAACCGCCTCCATGCCCTGGAGCTCCACCAACCTCCGTCTCCCTCCACGCTGACCCTGCTCGTGGGCAGCCGCCGGAGCAGCAGGCCGCAGCCAGCCCGGCGCCCCTCTCCTCTGCCACGCGCCCTCTCCTCCTTCCTCTCTTTTCCCTCTCCTCCCTTTCCCCATCTCCCTGCCCTCTCACCCCTCTGCCTCCTCCTTCCTTGCAGGACACGGCCGCCATTGGAGCCCCGAGGGAGCTCGAGCCGCCGCGCCATGCCACCCGTAGCCAGCCGCCGGCGACCGGATCCGGCCACTGCGACGCCGCCGCGCCCGTTTGGCCTCCTCCTAGCTGCCCTCGCGCCGACTGCTCGCCGGCCAGTGGCGCCGCCAGCCGCGTCCTCCCGTCGTGGAGACGAGGAGGAGGAATTGGCCTCCACCGCCGGCTGCCCAGCTGGGCCGGCCCACTCCAGCAGCTAGCACCCGGCCCGCTCGCCTCCAAGCCCTTGCAGCCCAGCCAGCCGGCCTCCACAGCCTCGGGCCAGCCTTCAGGCCAGATGGGCTGAGCCCATCAGGGGTGAGCCCTTTTATTTTATTTTTCCGTCTGCCTCTGTAATTTTTGCTAAGTCTGTGATTATTTTGCTACTGATTCGACTCTGCGTTGACGATAGCAAGCGATCCGTAGCCCGGATGACTTTGCGCCCAAAAGACGAATTTCTTAGAATTGTGTGTACTTTAATTCATATTTTGTGAGCATTTGCATTTGAGCTCATCTAGATTGTGTAATTGTGTGCTGAACAGGGCATCAGGCCGTTAAACTGCTACGTTTTCCTGTTATGTGCTGCTGTTATTATTTTGTTGCAACTTTGCATGATGATTGTAACAAATCCATGAGGCCTATTGCATTGATTCCTTTTGCGTTGCATTAAGAAATGTTTCTACTTCAGTTTCATGCATTCACATGCCATATTTTCTTGCTGCATCATGTTTATATCTTGCTCCAAAGTAGCTATTCTGATGTTATTGTGCTGCTATTGCTGAAACTGTTATTTTGTTGCAACTTCGGTCGACGAGTGTGTCGCGACCGTTTATCGGAATTGAGTGATTCCAATTGCATTTTGTTAAGCATCATGTCTACTTTCATCCCATGTATTGCTATGTCATGTTGCTGCACTTTTGCATATAGATTTACCCCTGTTTGTACAGCATGTGTGCATAACTTGTCTTGCTTATATCTTTTTAACCGTAACTCCGTTTGGGGTGTTCTTTATATGTAACTTGATTAGTTTTTCGTGTTCTTTGTGTTCGTGCTGTTGTTTTCTGTTGTTAACCAACCTAAAATATGGTTTAGGACAGAACAGTACCAAATCTTTTAATCATCGTGCGACACTTAGTGTATGCCATGTTTAGGTTGTGCCTCACTTAAATTGACTAGCATAGATAGTTTACATTGTGCTTCACCTCTTGCCATGTTTGTGTGCTATGCCATGCTTGAGTGAGTTGCCATGTTAACAACCTTTTGCTCACCTGTAGCTAAACAACTTGAACCACCATAAATGTGCGGTATCGTCGTGTGTGACCGATACCCCACTTAAATTGTTAGTAACCGCTCTCGACGGTAGGTGCGATGTCTCGTGTTGCTTCTTGTTGATGCTTGCTCCTGTTTGCTTCGTAGTAATAGATGCTTGCTCGTTGATTGCTTTCCAGTGTTTACTTCTTGTGTGCTTCCGCGGGTACCTCTCGGAGACGACGTGAGTGTGCGATCGACTACACCTTCGGAACCCGACTTATCAACAGGCAAGGACTTTGCATTACTTATGATCCATTCTATTTCAACCAGCGGTTTGCATGCTAGTCTAGGATAGGTTCGATGTTTGATCCTACCACATGTTTACAGCCTCTTTCAAACCAATACAGCCATGTCCCTTCCCAGCAAACCTTGTACTGCTATGTTACTATTGCTCGTTGCTCAGCCCCTGCTTAGTATGCATGCTTAGGATGCTACGATGTTACCTGCTACCCCTGGGTTTGGGATATCACATTAATATATTGTTGTTGATGATATGATTATTATAATGTTGACTATATTTGACGAAGGATGGAAGGTCTAGGCTATCCCGCCCCGACGCTTTGTTCCATTCGAGTCACCTAGGATCCGAGTTCTGGGTATTGGTTTTAAGACTGAGCGTGCCTAACCGCGTGTGGGATTTTATGGGGTCCCCTTTTCTTACCTATCTAGCTTCAAACATTTCTAGAGGTGGCCCAAGCTGATTTACCATTTGAAAACATGCATATATATCTTGTCGGGTCGCTCCTAGCAGATATCTTTTAAAACACCTTGGACCAGCGGAGACATGGTTTCCCTGTTGGTCCACCTTTGACTGGAGAGGGCCCGATACCTCACGTGAGGCGTCTCGGTAACCCAAACCCTGTTGAGACGGAAGAGTCCGATCCGAGAGCGTGGCCAGCTTTTGGATTGGGTGTCGACTCCCCGGGGGCCACCCGGATTTGTTCGTTGTTAGTTAGAGGCTCCTGCCGTTTTGGATCTCTTGGAACTAAATCATAAAATGGTTGCCTGTGATGGGTAGCAACTGAGAGTGATGGACGTGCGTGCGGAGCCTCGTAATGGGCAGTTGGTACACCCCTGCAGGGTTAAATCTTTTTGAGAAGCCGTGTCCACGGTTATGGACGACTTGAGACCTACGTCCTGTTCATAGACAACAACAACTAAGATAATCTTAATATAACTTTATCAACGTGTGTGTGCCTTGACTGCTTCTTCTTCGTCGAGATGCGAAGAGGAGGACAAGGATATGATAGGTGTTATGTTTGCGTATGTAGGTGGATAGCAAGACTTGTTGGAGGCGATTCCTCATCGAATGCTTGGCTTCTTATCTTACTCTCTAGATCGTTAGCCACTTCATAAATGCTAGCGCGGCAGCAACCTCACCACTTACCCCTTCCTTACCGTAAACTACTAGTTGTCCTAGAATGACGAGTGATGAAGTCCTTGCTGGGTCAGATGACCACTACAGTTGGATGCTGAGTACCTCTGTACTCATGATACTACCCCCAAACTCTTTTCAGGGTGTTGATCGACAACAGGTATGGTGATCGACGTTTCACGTGGAGACTCAACGACGACTAGTTAGGCGGATCCCGGCGGAGGGCCTGGACCCGTGTGGTTATGGGATCGATGTTTTTCTCTTTGCCACTAGGCATTTGATTGTAGTCTGTACTCAGACATGTATCTTCCGCTGTTGTATTGTATTTAAGGCAGTTGTATGCCGATTGTATGAGATGTTGTATCCTTATATCTGTAATGTTGTGATATCATGTTGGAAATCCGGGGCATATGGCTATGTCATATGTCGCGGTGGGACCGATATGTGCTTCGTCCCCGGGCCTGGGTGGAAACACCTAGATCTGGAACAGTACCGCATATTGGGCCTTACAACTTGGTATCAAAGCCTTACCGACCGTAGGATCCCCTCTCTGGCCGAAGTCGAGTCTAGACAAAAACTTTTTTGTAGTTACTAAGTTAGTTGTCGGAGAGTAGGAATTTTTTTACTCCTTATCTTTGCTCTAGTCAGGACAAGTGCCGTAAGTGTTTTATTCTTGACTTATCCCCTTTCAAACTCTAGGATCTCGAGTGTGTGGAGTATCGGAATAGTTACAATGCCTTGCTTGCAGCGTATTGTCTCGATTCCGAGCTCAGGTGGGAATTCTTGTAGCACCTTTAGCTTCTCCGGTTTCGGATATCATCTGGGTCGTCCTTTGCCCTTCATCCTTTTGCTCGGTGTTTCTACGACTTGCATTGAAAATCACTATCCTTTGATCTGGTTTTCTCTATCGTTCTTCCTCTTGTCACTGACGTTTTCGTTATTCCGACGATGTCGTCTCTCTGCGGAAATCTATCTCAACCGAAGTTCGACGTCGACATGGAGCAGAGTCCCTTGTTGGTGGTGTTGAAGATCGTCGTCTCTCTTTTCTCCACCCCTCTCCCCCGGATCGACCTGGATCTCGGGACGAGATCCCTTGTTGGTGGTGTTGTATTGTAACAACCCAGTTTTAACAAAAATTAAAAAATTTGTTTTCGGTGTGAATTGATTGATTGTCTGATTTGTTTGCGGTGTTTGCATCCCCGATTTATCGATCGGCGATTATTTTCCCCCCTTTATCTCGTACCGGACGGAGACCGACCCTTGCCACCCTGACACTCGACCTTTGCGACACCGGGTTTCGCCCGATCAGCGTCGCGAAAACCGCACGAGACCAGCCGCAGCGAACGGAACGAAAAACCCCGTTTAATAACTAAACGGGATATTTTTATAGCGCGCCGGAAAGTGTTTCCGGAACGGTTACAGCGCGAGATGAACGCCTCCGGCTCGACGCACCGATCGCGCAGTTTGAAGTTTTACCCGAATCGGAGGTACTGCGGACCCTAGGCAGTCAGAAACGTGAGCACCGTGCGCGCGAGATAAAAACCGGAGATGTTTTTGCAAACTGCCAGCCACCGGGGCTATATATAGACCACCACACTCCCACCCATTTTTAGGGTTTCCCTAGACCAATTTTGCAGCCACCCCCCTCCACTTTGCCCAGTTTTGCCTCCCAGATCCCCAAATCCCGAAATTTGGCTCCCCATGCGATCTGGACCGTCGGATCGGGCGATCCAACGGCCTAGATGCGCCCTAGCCCTCCACCTAGCTCTCCTCCATCTCTCCTGGACGCAGCCGCCTCCATGCCCTGGAGCTCCACCAACCTCCGTCTCCCTCCACGCCGCCCCTGCCCGTGGGCAGCCGCCGGAGCAGCAGGCCGCAGCCAGCCCGGCGCCCCTCTCCTCTGTCGCGCGCCCTCTCCTCCTTCCTCTCTTTTCCCTCTCCTCCCTCTCCCCATCTCCCTGCCCTCTCACCCCTCTGCCTCCTCCTTCCTTGCAGGACATGGCCGCCATTGGAGCCTCGAGGGAGCTCGAGCCGCCGCGCCATGCCACCCGTAGCTAGCCGCCGGCGACCGGATCCGGCCACTGCGACGCCGCCGCGCCCGTTTGGCCTCCTCCCAGCTACCCTCGCGCCGCCTGCTCGCCGGCCAGTGGCGCCGCCAGCCGCGGCCTCCCGTCGTGGAGACGAGGAGGAGGAACCGGCCTCCAGCGCCGGCTGCCCAGCTGGGCCGGCCCACTCCAGCAGCCACCACCCGGCTCGCTCGCCTCCAAGCCCTTGCAGCCCAGCCAGCCGGCCTCCACAGCCTCGGGCCAGCCTTCAGGCCAGATGGGCTGAGCCCATCAGGGGTGAGCCCTTTTATTTTATTTTTCCGTCTGCCTCTGTAATTTTTGCTAAGTCTGTGATTATTTTGCTGCTCATTCGATTCCGCGTTGACGATAGCAAGCGATCCGTAGCCCGGATGACTTCGCGCCCAAAAGACGAATTGCTTAAAATTGTGTGTACTTTAATTCATATTTTGTGAGCATTTTCATTTGAGCTCATCTAGATTGTGTAATTGTGTGCTGAACAGGGCATCAGGCCGTTAAACTGCTACTTTTTCCTGTTATGTGCTGCTGTTATTATTTTTTGCAACTTTGCATGATGATTGTAACAAATCCATGAGGCATATTGTATTGATTCCTTTTGCGTTGCGTTAAGAAATGTTTCTACTTCAGTTTCATGCATTCACATGCCATATTTGCTTGCTGCATCATGTTTATATCTTGCTCCAAAGTAGCTATTCTGATGTTATTGTGCTGCTATTGCTGAAACTGTTATTTTGTTGCAACTTCGGTCGACGAGTGTGCCGCGACCGTTTATCGGAATTGAGTGATTCCAATTGCGTTTTGTTAAGAATCATGTCTACTTTCATCCCATGTATTGCTATGTCATGTTGCTGCACTTTTGCATATAGATTTACCCCTGTTTGTACAGCATGTGTGCATAACTTGTTTTGCTTATATCTTTTTAACCGTAACTCCGTTTGGGGTGTTCTTTATATGTAACTTGATTAGTTTTTCGTGTTCTTTGTGTTCGTGCTGTTGTTTTCTGTTGTTAACCAACCTAAAATATGGTTTAGGACAGAACAGTACCAAATCTTTTAATCATCGTGCGGCACTTAGTGTATGCCATGTTTAGGTTGTGCCTCACTTAAATTGACTAGCATAGATAGTTTACATTGTGCTTCGCCTCTTGCCATGTTTGTGTGCTATGCCATGCTTGAGTGAGTTTCCATGTTAACAACCTTTTGCTCACCTGTAGCTAAACAACTTGAACCACCATAAATGTGCGGTATCGTCGTGTGTGACCGATACCCCACTTAAATTGTTAGTAACCGCTCTCGACGGTTGGTGCGATGTCTCGTGTTGCTTCTTGTTGATGCTTGCTCGTGTTTGCTTCGTAGTAATAGATGCTTGCTCGTTGATTGCTTTCCAGTGTTTACTTCTTGTGTGCTTCCGCGGGTACCTCTCGGAGACGACGCGAGTGTGCGATCGACTACACCTTTGGAACCCGACTTATCAACAGGCAAGGACTTTGCATTACTTATGATCCATTCTATTTCAACCAGCGGTTTGCATGCTAGTCTAGGATAGGTTCGATGTTTGATCCTACCACATGTTTACAGCCTCTTTCAAACCAATACAGCCATGTCCCTTCCTAGCAAACCTTGTACTGCTATGTTACTATTGCTCGTTGCTCAGCCCCTGCTTAGTATGCATGCTTAGGATGCTACGATGTTACCTGTTACCCCTGGGTTTGGGATATCACATTAATATATTGTTGTTGATGATATGATTATTATAATGTTGACTATATTTGACGAAGGATGGAAGGCCTAGGCTATCCCGCCCCGACGCTTTGTTCCATTCGAGTCACCTAGGATCCGAGTTCTGGGTATTGGTTTTAAGACTGAGCGTGCCTAACCGCGTGTGGGATTTTATGGGGTCCCCTTTTCTTACCTATCTAGCTTCAAACATTTCTAGAGGTGGCCCAAGCTGATTTACCATTTGAAAACATGCATATATATCTTGTCGGGTCGCTCCTAGCAGATATCTTTTAAAACAACTTGGACCAGCGGAGACATGGTTTCCCTGTTGGTCCACCTTTGACCGGAGAGGGCCCGATACGTCACGTGAGGCGTCTCGGTAACCCAAACCCTGTTGAGACGGAAGAGTCCGATCCGAGAGCGTGGCCAGCTTTTGGATTGGGTGTCGACTCCCCGGGGGCCACCCGGATTTGTTCGTTGTTAGTTAGAGGCTCCTGCCTTTTTGGATCTCTTGGAACTAAATCATAAAATGGTTGCCTGTGATGGGTAGCAACTGAGAGTGATGGACGTGCGTGCGGAGCCTCGTAATGGGCAGTTGGGACACCCCTGCAGGGTTAAATCTTTTTGAGAAGCCGTGTCCACGGTTATGGACGACTTGAGACCTACGTCCTGTTCATAGACAACAACAACTGAGATAATCTTAATATAACTTGATCAACGTGTGTGTGCCTTGACTGCTTCTTCTTCGTCGAGATGGGAAGAGGAGGACAAGGATATGATAGGTGTTATGTTTGCGTATGTAGGTGGATAGCAAGACTTGTTGGAGGCGATTCCTCATCGAATGCTTGGCTTCTTATCTTACTCTCTAGATCGTTAGCCACTTCATAAATGCTAGCGCGGCAGCAACCTCACCACTTACCCCTTCCTTACCGTAAACTACTAGTTGTCCTAGAATGTCGAGTGATGAAGTCCTTATTGGGTCAGATGACCACTACAACTGGATGCTGAGTACCTCTGTACTCATGATACTACCCCCAAACTCTTTTCAGGGTGTTGATCGACAACAGGTATGGTGATCGACGTTTCACGTGGAGACTCGACGACGACTAGTTAGGCGGATCCCGGAGGAGGGCCTGGACCCGTGTGGTTATGGGATCGATGTTTTTCTCTTTGCCACTAGGCATTTCATTGTAGTCTGTACTCAGACATGTATCTTCCGCTGTTGTATTGTATTTAAGGCAGTTGTATGCCGATTGTATGAGATGTTGTATCCTTATATCTGTAATGTTGTGATATCATGTTGGAAATCCGGGGCATATGGCTATGTCATATGTCGCGGTGGGACCGATATGTGCTTCGTCCCCGGGTCTGGGTGGAAACACCTAGATCTGGAACAGTACCACATATCGGGCCTTACAGAACTCACCATGCTCCTCCTCGTCGGGCACAACCCCCTGCATGGGGTTATGAAACGTATGCTGGACCATGAACTCATCGAACTGGATAACATCAAAGGACCATCCGTTCCTGCGAGAAAAATCAAACAAAAGAGGTGCAGGTAGACGGATCTTGCGTTCCGTGGTAGCTCCTAAATGCAAGATATAATCAAGGTTTCCAAACTCGGAAGTCATGGTAACAAACTTATGCCTTTTCATAGCAGCAAGATCAAAACTTAAATAAGTAAAAGGCTTATCATCGGGGTGTGGGGTGCCATTAAGATACTCTAGGATAAGTGTGGCGTAAACGCCACCAAATAAGTCTCCCTTGTTACCGTTCATAGCAACGCGTCAAGCAATCAAGGCACCCACATTATTATCAAACCTCCCTGAAAGGGCGGTTGCCATGATAGCAATATCCGGCGCAGATATGTTGCTCACGTTGTCACGAGCTAACACCCCTCTAGCAATAAAATACGCAAAATACCTGAGGTGTGGGAATAAGATGCTGGAGATCTTTGACCGATGAATGTCCCTCGTATCCATGCTACAGAGAGAGTTGAAGACGGTGCTCAGCTCGGAGGGCTGAGAGCTCATCTTCGCCGTCAGTCCCACGTTCGGCACACCTATTATTTCACAAAACTTTTCCAAAGGCATGGTCAAAAGATCATTGTAAATTTTAAACTCAACAGAACCAGCATCAAGGTTATATCTAAAACTGTTAACAAAACAGGAGGTGAGTTTTTGATACTGACTAACACGGCACGTTGCGAGCCGCGTTAAACCTGCATTAGCACAAAGTTTATAGAACTCCTCCCTAATTCCTGCAGCTTCAAGGAATTCATTGCACGGGAAAGTCATTGCACGTGCTTGATTTGTGTCCTCCAATAACTCTAAAGGCACATGATCTTCGTTGTAGCTCACCCTAGCAGTCGAGGGTGAAGTTGCAGCTCTTGTAACTCGATCGGAGTGCTCGGGCCTTTTCTTCCCAAGCCACTCCTTTTCTCTTCCTAGCAAACTCATTTCTGAAAATTTTGACAAATTACAAAAACAAGGATTTAAACAAAGTGAGTTAAGGCAAACTACTCAACTCACTTACCTAAGGCATAAACTTGCATCAAAACTTGGAAAATAAAATTCTACACATGCATGCAAGCTCATATAAACAGCACCAAGAGCTACTAAATACTCACAAATGAAGCTACCAATCAAAAATCTAATTGGAGGGGTGAAGGAGTTACATACCAGGGTGTATTTGCTCAAAATTTCAGCTTGAATGGTGGGCTGTAGAAAGAGATCGAAAATCGCCTCCAAGAACAGCAAGAACGCAAGAACTGGAGCAGAACTCGTGTTTTTGGAGAGAGAGGAAGGAGGAGGAAGAAGACATGCCTTGAAGTGGGGCATGTGGGCCCCAAGCGCCCTGTGGGCGCGGCCAGGGGGCAGGCCGCGCCAGCTGGCCGCCTGGGCCATTGGTGGCCCCCCTGGTCAGCCCCAGGTGCCTCTGGGTCACTCCCGGCATGGAAATTTTTATTCTTATTTTTCTGGAATTTTTCTGAAAACTTCACTCTTGAAAATTTCTCAGAGTTCAAAAAGCTGCAAAACTTTCTGATAACTTAAAGCGATGATTAGTATTGTGAAGCTTCAAAAACATAAAAAAAACTTGGTACAACAAAGAGAATGAAAGCTAAAGCAAATGAAAACATAACAAGCTTAACTTTTTACCTATATAAAACAAGCTCACTAGTAAGGTTGAGCAAGTCTTACCAACAAACTGACGATATATAGAACAAGAAGTCTCCCCTCTTATGAAGTGATCATTGCACCTTTACTTTAATGGACATTGTCCCCACCATAATGGTTTTGTATTTGTGGTGCACATGTAGTGGACAGTCCTATTCTCCAATCTTCACGGTCTCGATATTCTCTATAGAGTTAAGGCCATGCCTCTTGTCGATCTTCTTTGGAAAATACACCGTGTGTTCTTTATCATCAACGTTGAAGGTGAACTTTCCTTTATTGCAATCAATGATAGCACCTACGGTGTTAAGAAAAGGTCTACCAAGGATAATGGACATGCCCCCATCCTCGGGCATGTCAAGCACAACAAAATCTGTAAGGATCAAACAGTTAGCAACTTCAACCGGTACATCATCACAAATACCTATTGGGACAGCTGTTGATTTGTCAGCCATCTGAAGGGAGATATCTGTAGGGATCAGTTTCTCTAAACAAAGCCTCTTGTAAAGAGAGAAAGTCATAACACTCACTCCTGCACCAAGATCACATAAAGCAGTTCTGACGTAATTATTCTTTATGGAGCAAGGAATGGTGGGTATACCTGGGTCACCGAGCTTCTTAGGAATCTTTCCACTAAAAGAGTAGTTAGCAAGCATAGTAGATATTGCCTCATTAGGAACTTTTCTTTTATTAGTAACAATATCTTTCATATATTTCGAATAGGGAGGTAACTTAATAGCATCAGTCAAAGTAATTTGAAGAAAAAGAGGTTTCATCCATTCACAAAATTTATTATAATGCTCTTCTTCTTTAGATTTGAGGGACTTACCTGGAAAGGTCTTGGGTTTCTGTATCCATGGTTCTCTTTCCTTCCCATGTATTCTTGCGATGAAGTCTTCTTTAGAGTACCTCTTGCGTTTATCGGGTGCTTCTTCTTCTCTTACCTTGGGAGAATCATCCTTCTCCGCGTCTTTTCCTTCAGGTTCGGCACCGTCTTCTGTTTCAGCATCGGAGGTAGATATGTTGTTAGGATCAACAGCTGGCTTTTCACTTGTAATAGGATCATCGGGATTGTCAGCCTCCTTGTGTTTCTTTTTCTTCTTTTTCTTCTTGGGAGAGCTAACAACCTCATCTTCTTCTTGTACTTGAGAATCTTGCTCGATCCTCTTTGGATGCCCCTCAGGATAGAGTGGGTCTTGGCTGTGTGTTCCACCCCTCGTTTTAATTCCATAAGCTTGTATGTCCTGTTTGGCATTATTAGCAAGCAAATCTTTTTGCACATTAGAAATTTTTTCAAGCTGAGTTTGAACCATATGAAAATGCTTAACAAGACATTTAACATCATTAACTGTTCTTTCTAGAACATCACACAAACTTTTGATAGCAAGAGAATTATCATGCAACTGACTTTGTAATCTCCTATTAAAATGGTCTTGCTTAACAATAAAATTATCAAGCTCATCTAAACATTGGTCGGGAGGCTTACCTTTAGGGATGTCACTTTCAGTAAAGTCTAATAGAGAGTGTACCTCTACCAAGGGAGGGTGAGTAGTAGGCTCACACAACTTCTCAATAGGCGGTAAATTCTTCACGTCTTCGGCTTTAATACCTTTCTCCTTTATAGACTTCTTTGCTTCTTGCATATCTTCGGGGTTCAGAACAAGCATTCCCCTCTTTTTCGGTGGTAGAAGTGGTTCAGGAACGGACCAGTCTTCATAGTTTTTGGCGAATTTGCACATTAATTCTTCTGCATCGTCCGACGTTCTTTCCCTGAAAACACAACTAGCACAACTATCCAGATAGGTTCTGGATTCATCGGTTAAACCAGCATAAAATATATCAAGCAATTCATTCTTGGGGATCCCATGTCTCGTCATAACCTTAAGTAAATCACAAAACCTCCCCCAAGCTTTAGGGAGGTGCTCATCCTGCAATTGTTTAAAGTTATAGATTCTTTGCAAAGCAGCATGTTGCAGATGAGCCGGAAAATATTTATCAACAAAAAATTTGACTAAGTCCTGAGGACTTTTAACGGAACCTTAGGGTAGTGCATCGTACCATGATTTAGCGTCTTTCTTCCAAGAAAAAGGAAAAAGCTTGGCCACATAGAAGTTTCGTATCTTCTCATCAGTAGTGAATAGGTTGCTTAACTCAGCGAGTTTGGTCAAGTGTGCTAAGCATCATAATTTTCTCTACCATAAAAAGGGTCAGCCTCGACTGTAGATATAAGTGAAAGATCAACAGAGAAATCATAATCAGGATCAGTAATGCATATAGGAGATGTGGCAAATTGAGGATCAGGAATAACTTTGTTCTTCATGGAGTGCCTTTTGAGCAACTCCTTAACAGCACCAGGGTCGGAATCGACACACTCTGTGAGTTCCCTGCAAAAATCATCATCAAGAGTAACATAATCATCATCAAGGATTCTCTCCTTGATTTCATCTAAGCTCGGGTAACCAAAGGTTTTGCAGGTAGGAATACAGGTAGCAGGGGTCTTGGTCTTGGATTTTGCTGCAGTCTTAGCAGTCTGAATTTCAATATAGTGACCAAGAAAAGTAGCATCATCAAGAGTAGTGGAAGCATCATCAAAAGTATCGGACATAGTGATAGACTCAATAGAAGCATCATGTAGTGGTGGTGAAGTGAACTTACTCATAACAGAAGGTGAATCAAGTGTAGCACTAGTGTTCAGAACAACACCTTTTCTTGTACGGGATGGTAAGATCGGAACCTTGGGGTCTCCTTTCTTACCCATAGCGGATGATATGCAGCAGGCAGGATACTTCAAGTAGACTTGTAAATATTTCTACGCCTCCCCGGCAACGGCGCCAGAAAAAGCTGCTTGATGCCCCACAGGCGTAAGGGATCGAGATAGTCTTCGCGGGTAAGTTAACCCAATTTATTGATTCGACACACGGGGAGCCAAAGAGTATTTATAAGCTTTGACAGTTGAGTTTTCAATTCAACCGCACCTGAAATATACTTGCTTGCAACAATAGATAAGTGGTAACGGTAATATGATAGTGATGATAGCAACAGCAAAAGTAAATAGCAAAAAGTAACAACTAATAACCAGCAGGATTGAAAACACTGTAGGCTAGGGAGATGGATGGTCGGGCGCTGCATGGATGAGAGTAAACATATAATAGATTCTAACACGGGACAAGGCACACAGAAAAGCAATGATCATCTCGGAAAATATCAAACATTAGGCATGTATCCCGTAGGTAGTTGTGCGTGCTTG
The DNA here is from genome assembly GCA_950022295.1 of Bromus sterilis. NCBI lineage: Eukaryota > Viridiplantae > Streptophyta > Magnoliopsida > Poales > Poaceae > Bromus > Bromus sterilis. Next base: position 45,525,902 of record OX465596.1, read on the forward strand.
CAATAAGAACTTGCAAAACATCTTTTATCCTACCATCCCGCTACGAACGGGGCCAAAAGGAACTTATGGAGATTAAGGTGCTCCTGTCAAAGAGCACTGGAAGAAAGCAATAAACTCAATGGATACAAGGAATTCTCAAATTATGGACCATCCCCTTTGGTGTCCCAAGCTGTCACCTTTGGGATCGCCGGTTCCGGACCATAATAGGTGCATACAACTCATAGATAGGATCTAGAACACAAATATACTCATGAAAACACATAGGGTTCAGATCTGAAAACATGGAACTCAGGCCCAAAGTGAAAAGCATTAAGAACAACAAGTTGTAGCAAAGAAGATAAACACCAATCTAGATGATAGGCAACATGCCCAAAACAATCTGACGAACTATTACATGATTAAACTCATCCAATCCCTACCATCCCCTTTGCCTACAGAAGGGAATTAGTCACACATATGAAGAGAAGTCATGGAGGATGGATGGAGTGGCGATGGTGATGACGATGGCGACGATCTCCCCTCTCCGGAGGCCAAATCAGCCTCCAGATTAGCCCTCCCGAAGAAGAACAGAGGGTGGCGGCGGCTCCGCAGCGGAAACTTTGAAAATGACTCTTGTTCTGGGGTTTTCTCGTCACGGGGATAAATAGGAGCCTCGGTAGGGCACCAGAGGAGGGGGGAGCAGCCCAGGCGGCCAGAGGGCGCAGCTCCACCCCTGGCCGCGCCAGGGGGGCGCCTGGGGCCCCCAGGGCTCCCCTCTGGTCCCACTTCTGGCTCCTGGCTCCATCGGGTGCGTGGATTTTCTGGTAATTTTCTGGGAATTTTCTGGGATGTCTAAAATATCCATTTTCCTTCACATAATAAAACCATACAGGAAGCTCTGCTGAAAACAGCGTTAGTCCGGGTTAGTTTCGTCCAAATCATGCAAGAATGAGGGCAAAACAATAGCAAAAGTGTTTGGAAAAGTAGATACGTTTGAGACGTATCAACACACTTCAATGCTAACTATGCTATAAAAGAAAGGAAGAGGCTCGAAAGAAATGGGCAGTACGCCAAGGTAAGTAGACCGAAATCCATCTGCATCTACTACGAATCATCCACCTTGAGATATCTATCCAGAACATCTCGCTGGTATTAAGTTGCGAGTCCCACCCAAAGTGTAAACTCAAAGCAACAGACAACTGCATTAAAAGAACTATGCGTAAAGTAAACAATCCTTGCACCCGCAGGTACAAGCACTATTGTTTTATCCCTGGTGGCAACAACACATCCCCTAGTCACATGTTTCTGTCACTCAAGCTAGACATCAGGGGGCTGAACCCACAATCAAGCCAAACGCTCCCTCTTGGAGTTGCAACAAATCACTTGGCCAAAGTAAAATACTGCAACAGAGAACATGCAAAAATTAACTTAAGAACTCAAATATAAAAGAGAACCAAATATATTACTCATCACAATCTGAACATAGTCTCATAATCCATCAGATCCCAGCAAACTCAGCATAGCAACATAGAAAATTACAAAGGTGCCTCGATCATGTGAGGTAGCTCACGAGGTCTCGAAAGTGGAAGCACAAAGAGGGGAGGAGAACATCACATTGCTACTGGTCATGGACCCATGGTCCAAGAGAGACTACTCACGGTACATACGGGAGGCGTCCATGGCGATGGATGGTCTCTTGGAGGGGGTTCCTCCTTTCGGCACGGTGCCGGGGCAGCTTCTCCTGGCAGCCCCGATCTTGAAACGGCGGCGGCGGAGGAACAGAGAGGAGAATGGGAGAATGGGAATACCAAAGTTCTTCCGCGGGCGCTATATATAGGCCAAAGGGGGCACCGAGAGGGGCCACAGGGCAGCCAGGAGGCATCCTGGCGCGCCTAGGGTGGAGCCGCGCCAGGGACCCTCCTAGGGCCGTGGTGGGTCCATTGCCTTCCTTCCTTGGTGTTTAGGGAAGCTTCCTGGACGCTGATTTTTTATTTAATTTTTCTGGAATTTATTTGGCACTTTTAATGGCCGGAAAACCTGAAATATAAAAAAAGCAGAAAACAGGAACTGGCAACTAGGTGCACGGAGTTAATAGGTTAGTCCAAATATCATCAAAAAGTGTATGAAAGTTCAAGCAAAACATGGCAAAGTCACACAAATCATGCATGGAGCAAGCAAAAATTATAGATACGTTTGGGACGTATCAACATCCCCAAGCTTAATTCCTTCTCGTCCTCGAGTAGGGAAATGATAACAAGCATAATTTCTGTGGCGACATGGCACACAACCATATAAGGACTTTTAAGTAAAGCAATCAAAGCACGCAATTCAATTCAAGTCTTAACAAGCAAGAGTCTATATTAGCATTGACACAAGCAACAAAAGAACAAAGGGTGCAAGAGCTCTCGCTGTCCTTGACTCGAATGTCTCCAGATGGTGTTTGCATGCAAGTAGGGGACTGGTAAAAAGAGATAAAAAAGGTTGTTGAGAACAACTATCTACTAAAGTTTCACACTTATTCTCCTTCGGATTATTATCTTGACTCGTCCCCAGACCACTAGCCAGGTACAAGTCAAACTGATCCACTCCTTTTCGATATTTTGAGCACTCATGCAATATGGATGAGCGTGAGAAAGAAAGTTGACACCTAAAAGGCGAAACGGAAAGAAGGTGGAGGAGGAAGACAAAAAGGTGTGAATGGCTCACATTAATGAGGACAATCATAGGCGAGAGAAGGCCATATGATAGATATTATGTGAGGAGTATGGATTTCCATGCAACGGATGCACATGTGAACTAAAAGCTCTCCAGTGGAACTAGTGGGGGTGCATCTAACTTGCTTGCTCAAAAAGACCTAGATCTCTTTTGAGGAGGCTCATCATTGGAATATACAAGCCAAGTTCTATATTGTGAAGGGTCCCCACATAACTATATGCATGTATGATGATCTCTATGGAGTACAAGGGATAGAGGATGAAGTACTAGTGTGGATCTCTCAAAAGGAATAGTAGTGTGCCCCCTTCTCTCTTTTTATTTTTCTTTTTTCTCTTTTTTCTATTTTTTTTGTATTTTTTTGGCCTCAATGGCTCTTTCTATTTCTCTCATTTGTCCTCTTTGGGATCTTTTGATTTTATCCTCTTTGGGATCTTTTCCTCACTTTAGGGGTAACACTCTATATTTTACAAGAATATAGGAGATCTTTCACACTTTACAAGGGTACTCACATAAAGAAGATGTAACTATCATGATGCAAATGTATGCCTCTTCCAGGATAGCAGGATATGCAATGATACTAGCGCGTCATGTAGCAATGATTAGGGCAAGGCCCAACTAGCATGCGGCTCATTGATGTCGCGAGAGTTTACTTCTCGCCCCTCGTTGGTTACCCAAAGTGGAAGGTTGAGATGTAGACAACAGCAAATTTCCCTTAGCGAAGATGCTAAGGTTGAGTATCGAACCAGTAGGACTCCAACGTCGACAAGTAGGTGGCAAAGTGAACAATGGCGCCGTACACAACTGAGGTTTCTTACTTTACCTGGAGCTGGACCCGCAAGTACAAGCACCGTTGTTTTCTCCCTTGTGGCAACAGCACATCCCCAAGACTCATGTTTCTGTCACTCAAGCTAGTCATCAGGGGGCATGAACCCACAATCATGCATAACGCTCCCTCTTGGAGTCATGATGGCTTCTAGCCCCTCGTTGGTTACCCAAAGTGGAAGGTTGAGATGTAAATAGTAGAAAATTTCCCTCGGTGAAGATACCAAGGTTTGTCTCCAGTAAGACTCCAGCAACGACAGGAAGGTGACAACGGCGCCAGAAGTTAGGCGGTTGACGTGGACCTGCACACACCACAAAGAACTTTGCTCCCAACGAGTACAGAGAGGTTGTCAATCCCTCCGGCCTTGTTATTTACAAAGGATAAAACACATGGGATAATAATGATAGTGATAGCTACGGAAAAGTAAATAAGCAGTAAATTGATAGCGGGTGTAAACAGTATTGGAAATATGGACCGGGGTCCTATGATGTTCACTAATGATGTCTCTCTCCCAAAAGACGATAAAATAGACATGCGAGGTAAACAAATTACAGTTGGTCAATTGACAGGATTATGTGCGCAAACCAATGCTAACTATGCTATAAAGAAAGGAAGAGGCTCAAAAGCATGGGCGGTACGCCAAGACAAGTAGACCGAAATCCATCTGCATCTACCTACTAATCATCCACTTTAAGATATCTACCCAGAACATCTCGCTGGTATTAAGTTGCGAATCCCACCCAAAGTGTAAACTCAAAGCAAGAGACAACTACATTAAAGAACTTTGCGTAAAGTAAACAATCCTTGCACACGCAAGTACAAGCACCGTTGTTTTCTCCCTTGTGGCAACATCACATCCCCTAGACCCATGTTTCTGTTACTCAAGCTAGTCATCGGGGGGGATGAACCCACAATCATGCATAACGCTCCCTCTTGGAGTCACTACCTACTACTTGGCCAATGCAATAAACAGAAACGGAGAACATGCAAGAATTACTCAAGAACATAAATATAAAAGAGGAGAATCAAATATATTACTCAAACACAATCTGAACATAGTCTCATAATCCATCGGATCCCAGCAAACTCAGCATAGCAACAGTAGAAAAATTACATATGTGCCTCGATCATGTAGGGCAGCTCACGAGGTCTAATCCATGAAGAACAAAGAGGGGAGGAGAACATCACATAGCTATTGATCATAGACCCATGGTCCAAGGTGGACTACTCACGGTTCATCCGGGAAGAATCCATGGTGGTGGAGAAGCTCCTGGAGGTGGTTCCTCCCTCCAGCAGGGTGCCGGGAAGACGTCTCCTGGTGCTCCCGATCATGGAAGCGCGACGGCGGCGGAACAGAGGAGAGACCGCAAAAAAGGGTTACTGTTTCGGGGGTTTCGCGTCACGGAGAATATATGGACGAAGGGGGGCAGCCAGGGGGGCCACCAGCGTTCCAGGCGGCCCCCTGGCGCGGCCCCACCCTAGGGCGCACCGGGAGGGCGTCTGGGGCCCTGGTGGGTCCCCTCTGCCCCCCCCCCCCTCGATGATTCCCGAAGCTTCCGAAGCGCTGATTTTTTATTGGATTTTTCCCGAATTTTTGGGGCACTTTTAATATGGGGGAAACCTGAAATAGAAAAATAGCAGAAAACAAGAACAGTCACTGGGGTGCACTGAGTTCATAAGTTAGTCCAAATATGATCAAAAGTGTATGGCAATTCATCAATATCATAGAAATATCACACAAAAGAGGCATGGAGCAAGCATAAATTATAGATACGTTTTGGACGTATCAACATCCCCAAGCTTAATTCCTGCTCGTCCTCGAGTAGGTAAATGATAAAAGCATAATTTCTGTGGTGACATGCTAACAAACATATAAGAACTTTTACGTAAAGCAATCAAGGCATGTAATTCAATTCAAGTCATAACAGGCAAGAGTCTATATTTAGCATTGAAACAAGCAACATAAGAACATAAAGGTGCAAGAGCTCTCGCTGTCCGTGACTCGAATGTCTCAGCAAATGTACTCTTGCACCTTTTTTCTCCACTTTCACACTTTACAAGGTACTCAAATCATAAAGAAAATGTAACTATCATGAAGTAAGCAAATGTATGCCTCTGCCAGGGTAGCAGGATATGCAATGATACTAGCGCGTCATGTACCAATGATTAGGGAAAGGCCCAACTAGCATTTGGCTCATCGATCAAGCAAGTAGCATGTATGACATGAAGATCAAGTCATGAGAAGGTGGATGTTGCATGGCAATGTATCTGGGAAAGGCTATGGAAATGCCTTGATAGGTAGCTATGGTGGCTGTTTTGAGGAAGGATATAAGGGGGTTTATGATGACAGAGCGTATCATGCCAAGGGTTTGGATGTAACTGCGAAGGTGGATGCCAACTCTCGGAATGAGAAGAAAGCAATGCACGGCACAGGAGAGCCTAGAAAAATATGGGAAGGTGGAAGTTTCAACTTTCGAATACTCACATTAGTGCGAAGAACTCATGCACTTATTATCGGTAATTCTCAATCTAATAGGGAGGTTTCACAAAGAGACAAGTAACCCAAGGAGGAGTGTATGGGGGTTTGGTTATCCTTGCGCATCCTCGACTCATGGTACGTGAGTGTACTCAAATATTCGATCCCTCCAAAGAGTAGTGATCCATCTAGTAGCAAAAGTTCTAAACTAATTTTGTAAGTTTTGAAAATAAACACGGATTGCCCAAAATACGACATCAATCACTAATAGGCTAAAGCTCTTGACACCAAAATTTCAAACATTACTCAAAGCAATACCTCAAAATTATTGCAAGTTACTACTACAAAAGAATAGCAACCTCAATTACCTACTTCAAGTCAAGACACACAACTCAAAGCAACAGGCAAACTCTCTAAACAAGATAAACATGAAAACTCAAGAGAGTTCTAGCAACAAACTAAACAAAAGCTATTAAAAAGATAAACATGAAAACTAAGAGCTAAACATGACAGTAGCTATGCAAAAGATAAAGAACAATCACAGCAAAGATATAGGCATGAAAAATCCTATGATGTGTTCTAGATTTTGAAAGGGGGGCGTATTTCTCTCCCACACAAAGAAAGCTGGGTTCTAACTTGTTATGAACAGCAAGCAAAGCTAAAGAAAACTAAAAATAAAACCTAAGAGCGAGACGCTCCAAGCATAGCACATACCGCATGAAGTGATAAAAATATAGTGAAACGAAAGACGAACTGATAATTGTTGATGGAGAAGGGGATGCACAGGGGCATCCCCAAGCTTAGACGCTTGAGTCTCCTTGAATATTTCTTAGGGATGCATGGGGTAATCCCCAAGCTTGAGCGCTTGACACTCCTGAATCTTCTTTCATCATCTTCCCTCGCACACTTGAAAACTCCCTTCATACATAACTCATCATAATCTGATTAGCAAAGTTAGTACCCATAATAAAATAATTCTTTATCTACTTGAAATAAGGATATTCTTGAAGAGCTACTGTTTCTAAAGATTGCAAAAAAGTTTTTGCAAAGAAAAATCAAGCTTAAGGTTTGCAAAACGAAGAAAAGGCAAAATAGGACAGAATCTGTGAAAAAAAGACCAGCAGGTAATAAAGAATTTTTTAGGGATACTTATGCAACTCAAATCAAAACACTCAGAACATACGAAAGTTCCATAATTTTATAGAGCACGCTGTGTAAAAATTTCAGCTCAAAAAGATGAACTGGTATTTTTCTGTGATTTCTTCACGAGGACAGAATCTATTTTCTGGACAGCATGTCACAACTTTCACTTCCCTTGTCATACGAGGCTATAATTGGCACAAAGCTTGAAAAGTAAAGATACAATGATGTTGCTACAGTATTAAAAATCATCTAGACCACTAAAAACAGAAGAAAAACAAAAAGGAAAACCTAAATTCGTTGCGGGCTGCCTCCCGAAAGCGCTTCTTTAAAGCCATTAGCTAGGCTTAATGCAAATAGATCAAGTCTTTTCAAGAAAATAACTAACCCGTGTGACGGACTCAAAAGGAAACTTAATCTTTTTCCTAGGGAAGTGTTCCATCCCTTTCTTCAGAGGGAATTGGAATTTGATAATCCCTTCTTTCATATCAATAACATCACCTACGGTGCGAAGAAATGGGCGTCCCAAAATAAATCGACAAGAAGGTTCACATTCAATGTCCATAATACTCCCTCTGATCCAAATTAATTGACGCACACTTAGTACAACTTTGTACTAGAGTTGTACTAAGTGTGCCTCAATTATGATGGATCGGAGGGAGTAGTAAAATCAACGGGAACATAATTGTCATTGACAATGATAAGATCATCATCGATCTTGCCCAAAGGTTTCTTTACGGAAGAATCAACAAGACGAACACCAAAAGGACAAGGATCAAAAGGTTTCAATTCAAATATATCATACATTCTTTTGGGCATAACGGTGGTACTAGCTCCAACATCACATAAAGCCTAGCAAGAGAAGTTATTCAGCTTAATTTTAATCATAGGATCCCAACCATATTCTAGCTTTCTAGGTATGGAGGTTTCTACCCTAAGCTTCTCCTCCCTAGCTTTAATGAGAGCATTAGTGATATGCTCCGTGAAGGCAAGATTAAGCGTGCTAGTGTGGGGGTCTCTAGACATCTTGTGAAGGAAACGAATAACTTCAGAAAGGGTGCAAGTATCAAAATCAAGGTCACTACTATCAAGTAAAGTGGTAGTGGTGTCCTTTAGGCTCACTTGTTTGGTAGCTTCTATAGTCATAGGAATTTCTTCTTCTACGGTTGAGGTCATAGCATCACCATTAATAGGTCATATGGGACTAGGGGTGCATTGGGTGCTAAGAGTTTGGATATCCTCAACCACTTGGATAGTAGCAACAGTATGGTGTGTAGGAAGGCTCTTAATTCTATCTTCTTCCTCCTTTTCTCTAGCCCATATCTCTTTAAGTTTAGCCAACATCCTAATGATTTCATTACTTTGCACTTGAATAGCATTCATAGGAGTGACCTTCCTCTCCTCAAGAGGAGAAGTTCTAATTTTAAGAAATTGTACTTCATGGGCTAAATTGTCTACCTTCGACGAGAGATTATCTATTTTTTCTAGTTTTTCCTCTACACTCTTGTTGAAGGCTTTTTGGGTAGTGATGAAGTCTTTAAGCATACTTTCTAGTTCAGAAGTGGAGTTCTTGGTGCTAGGATAAGTGTTGTTGTTCCCATAGGTGTTGGAGGGGGACAGTCTAGGATTGCTACCAAAGTTACTCCTATAAGCAATGTTATTGAAGTTGTTTCTAGAGATAAAGTCCACATCTACTTGATCTTGAGCAATCAAAGAATTTAAAGGAACATCATGAGGATCAATAGGAGATTGCTTGGTAAGTAGACACATAATCAATTCAACTTTTTCATTTAGGGAGGAGATCTCCTCGACAGAGTTTACCTTCCACTACTGGAAAAACAGTTATAGATAATATTGACACTAATGACGCATTATTCACGTGGTGCGCCATTGCTATTTAGTAATGGCGCACCATGTGCTGGTGCGCCATTAGTAACCTAAACAGTAATGGCGCACCAGGTGAAAAGTGCGCCATAACTATGTTTGACCAAGGTTTGACCCATTCCTGGACATAGTAATGGTGCACTTTGTATAGGTGCGCCATTAGTAAGTTGACATACTAATGGCGCACCTGATGGAAGGTGCGCCATTACTATGTTCGACCAAGGTTTGACCAATGTTTGATCCAGTCATAGGCATAGTAATGGCGCACTTTGTAAAGGTAAGCCATTGCTAACTTTTTGAGGTGGGAAAAAAAATCACCAACTGCACCCCCCACCCCCCCCACCCCCAGTGGAACGCCTTTTCAGTTTTAAAAATAGATAAAAGAAAATGATAGAAATGTCAATAAAATAAAATAAAATAAAATAAGATTCCCATGTGATATGTGGTCTAGTTGTTAGGAAAATTTACAAACATGAATTTTGACTTTTTTTGCAAAATCTCTCGAGAATTTGTAAAATGGGCATAACTTTTGCATACGAACTAATCATTTACATGTTTTTTACATGAAAAATCATTTACTCGAAAAGTTATATCGAAATTTTTAGAATCCTCAAAAACCTAACAGAAAAAAAAGTTATGGGGCTTTTAAGATCTAGAGGGCAAAAAAATGCAAAAAAATTCAAACTTACTAATGGCGCATCTTCCCAAGGTGCGCCATTACTATCTTCCCGCCTTCAAAATTCAAAATATGTCAAAAATTAAAAATAAATAAATAATGGCGCACCAGCCCAAGGTGCGCCATTATTATCTTCTCGCCTTCAAAATTCAAAATATGTCAAAAAAATAAAAAATAAACTTAATAATGGCGCACCAGCTAGCCCAAGGTGCGCCATTACTATCTACCCGCCTTCAAAACTCAAAATAAATAAAAAAACTTAATAATGGCGCACCAGCCCAAGGTTCGCCAATACTATCTTCCCGCCTTCAAAATTCAAAATAAATCAAAAAAAAGTTAGTAATGGCGCACCTACCCAAGGTGCGCCATTACTATGTCGTATATATTGGCTGGCCGGCCTCCTCTCTTCCTTACCTCTTCATTTTTAACCTCCTCTTCTCCACTCCATCTCCTCCTCTCCTCCACTCCATCCTCTCCTCCACTCCATCTCCCCTCCTCTCCTCCGGCGACCTCCTCCTCTCCGGTGACCTCCTTCCACTCCTCTCCGGTGAGCTCCTCCTCACTCCTCTCCGACGAACACCCTCCAGCGAACTCCTCCTCCCCTCCGGCGATGTAGGTGAGCTCCTCTCCGGTGACCTCCTCCTCCTCCCTCCTCTCCTCCTCACGGTCTCTCCTCGCTCCTCCTCTCCGGCGAACTCCTCTCCGGCAAAGAGAACATACAAGATCCAGAAATGAGAACGAAATTTTAAAAAAAAAGTGAAAAAAATGAGAAAAAAAGAGAAAAAAACAAGAAAAAAAAATCGCGATCCAGATCTAGATCTAGATCCAGATTCAAAATTCAAAATACTAATGGCGCACCTTGAGGGTTAGAATGTGCGCCATTACTATTTTCCTGCCTCCCAAATTAAAAAAATTGAAAAAAAAATAAAAAAAATGTTTTTTTAAGTTACTAGTGGCACACCTGAAGAGATAGTAATGGCGCAGTTTTGGTGCGCCATTACTATCGCTTACTAATGGCGTGCTAGTAATGGCGCACCTAATGTGCGCCAATAGTAGCCAAAATAGGTGCGCCATTAATGACCATTTTTCCAGTAGTGTTCCTACCTGTTGGAGCTCTTTCGGTGTGCCATTGGGAATAATTGGTCATCATCTCATCGAGAAGTTTTGTGGCAGCACCAAGTGTAGTTGACATAAAGGTTCCTCCCGCGGCCGAATCTAGCAAGTTCCACGAGGTAAAGTTCAAGCCTGCATAAAAAGTTTGGATAACCATCCAAGTAGTCACACCATGTGTAGGGAAATTCTTAACAAGAGATTTCATGCGTTCCCAAGCTTGGGAAACGTGTTCATTATCCAAATCCTTAAAATTCATAATATAAGTCTTCAATTGAATAATCTAAGCAGGGGCGTAGTACTTCCCAATAAAAGCATCCTTGCACTTGTCCCAAGAATCTATGCTATTCCTAGGCAAGGATTGAGATCAGATTTTAGCTCCTCCTCTCAAGGAGAAAGGAAAAAGCTTAAGCTTAACAATACCACCATCTACTTCTTTGTACTTTTGCATATCATAGAGCTCAATAAAATTATTTAAGTGCAAAGCAGTATCATCTCCAGCACCGGAGAATTGATCTTTCATAACAAGATTCAGCAAAGTAGGTTAAAAATCTCATAAGAAGGTGCTGAAGTGGCAGGTGTAGCAATAGGAGTTCAGATAAAGTCATTGTTGTTATGACTAGTCAACTCGCACAACTTGGTGTTCTCGGAGGAACCCATAGTAGCAGCAAGCAAGGTAACTATTTTTTTGATTTTTGATAAAGGACACTAAAGCAAAAACTGAAAGGTAAACTAACAAGACTAAAAAGCAAAGATAAAAGATAGTGTGCAACTCCCCTATCTTGAAGAGTGGAGTCCTCGGCAACGGCGCTAGAAATTGCTTTGATGTCGCGAGAGTTTACTTCTCGCCCCTCGTTGGTTACCCAGAGTGGAAGGTTGAGATGTTGACAGCAGCAAATTTCCCTTAGCAAAGATGCTAAGGTTGAGTATCAAACCCGTAGGACTCCAACGTCGACAAGTAGGTGGCAAAGTGAACAATGGCGCCGTTCACAACCGAGGTTGCTTACTTAACCTGGACCTGCACACACAACAGATAACTTTGCTCCCAACGAGTACAGAGAGGTTGTCAATCCCTCCGGCCTTGTTGTTTACAAAGGATAAAACGCACGGGATAATAATGATAGTGATAGCTGCGAAAAAGTAAATAAGCAGTAAATTGATAGCGGGTGTAAACAGTACTGGAAATATGGACCGGGGTCCTATGATGTTCACTAGTGATGTGTCTCTCCCAAAAGACGATAAAATAGCCATGCGAGGTAAAAAAATTACAGCTGGGAAATTGACAGGATGATGTGCGCAAACCAATGCTAACTATGCTATAAAGAAAGGAAGAGGCTCAAAGCATGGGAGGTACGCCAAGACAAGTAGACCGAAATCCATCAGCATCTACCTACTAATCATCCACCTTGAGATATCTATCCAGAACATCTCGCTGGTATTAAGTTGCGAATCCCACCCAAAGTGTAAACTCAAAGCAACAGACAACTGCATTAAAGAACTTTGCGTAAAGTAAACAATCCTTGCACCCGCAAGTACAAGAACCGTTGTTTTCTCCCTTGTGGCAACAGCACATCCCCTAGACTCATGTTTCTGTCACTCAAGCTAGTCATCGGGGGGCATGAACCCACAATCATGCATAACGCTCCCTCTTGGAGTCACTACCTACTACTTGGCCAAAGCAATAAATAGGAACGGAGAACATGCAAGAATTACTCAAGAACATAAATATAAAAGAGGAGAAACAAATATATTACTCAAACACAATCTGGACATAGTCTCATAATCCATCGGATCCCAGCAAACTCAGCATAGCAACAGCAGAAAAATTACAAATGTTCCTCGATCATGTAGGGCAGCTCACGACATCTAATCCATGAAGAACAAAGAGGGGAGGAGAACATCACATACCTACTGGTCATAGACCCATGGTCCAAGGTGGACTACTCACGGTTCATCCGGGAAGCATCCATGGTGGTGGAGAAGCTCCCGGAGGTGGTTCCTCACTCCAGCAGGGTGTCGGGAAGAGGTCTCCTGGTGCTCCTGATATTGGAAGTGCGGCGGCGGCGAAACAGAGGAGAGACCGCGGAAAAGGGTTCCTGTTTCGGGGGTTTCGCGTCACGGAGAATATATGGGCGAAGGGGGGCAGCCAGGGGGGCCACCAGCGGTCCAGGCAGCCCCCTGGTGCGGCCCCACCCTAGGGCGCGCCGGGAGGACGCCTGGGTCCCTGGTGGGTCCCCTCTGCCCCACCCCCCTCGGTGATTCCCAACGCTTCTGAAGCGCTGATTTTTTATTTCATTTTTCCCAAATTTTTGGGGCACTTTTAATATGGGGGAAACCTGAAATAGAAAAATAGCAGAAAACAGGAACTGTCACTGGGGTGCACTGAGTTCATAAGTTAGTCCAAATATGATCAAAAGTGTATGGCAGTTCATCAATATCATAGAAATATCACACAAAAGAGGCATGGAGAAAGCAGAAATTATAGATACGTTTTGGACGTATCACTCATCGATCAAGCAAGTAGCATGTATGACATAAAGATCAAGTCATGAGAAGGTGGATGTTGCATGGCAATGTATCTCGGAAAGGCTATGGAAATGCCTTCATAGGTAGGTATGGTGGCTGTTTTGAGGAAAGATATAAGGAGGTTTATGATAACAGAGCGTATCATGCCAAGGGTTTGGATGTACCGGCGAAGGTGGACGCCAACTCTCAGAGTGAGAAGGAGGCAATGCACGGCACAGGAGAGGCTTGAAAAATATGGGAGGTGGAATTGTAAACTTTCGAATACTCACATTAGTCCGAAGAACTCATGCACTTATTATCGGTAACTCTAAATCTAATCAGGAGGTTCACAAAGAGACAAGAACCCCGAGGAGGAGTGTATGGGGGTTTGGTTATCCTTACGCATCCTCGACTCATGGTACGTGAGTGTACTCTAATATTCGAACCCTTCAGAGGTTAGTGATCCATCTAGTAGCTAGAGTTCTCAACAGGGGTTTTGGTTTTCGAAAATCACACGGATTGCCCAAAATACGACATTTATCACTAATAGGCTAAAGCTCTTGACACCATAAGTTCAAACATTACTCTAGTAAATACCTCAAGACTATTGCAAGTTACTACTACAAGGAGAATAGAAACTTCAACTACCTACTTTCTAGTCAAGACACAAAACTCAGCGCAACAGGCAAACTCTCTAAACAAGATAAACATGCAGCCTATAGAAAGTTCTACTAAGACAAAAGAAAAGCTCTAGAAGAAACTAAAGCACTACAACTACACAGGGAAGTAGCTAAGAAAAGAAAAAGAACAACTCACAGCTATGGAAATAAGCATGCAAATCCTATGAGGAGTTCTAGTTCAAGCGGAGCGTGTTTCTCTCCCACACAAAAGAAAGTTGGGGTCTAACTTATTATTACAGAAAACAAAGCAAAAACAAACCTAAGAAAAGTAAAGAGCGAGATGCTCCAAGCATAGCACATAACGCATGAAGTGATAAAAATATAGTGCAACGAGGGACGAACTGATAATTTTTGATGAAGAAGGGGATGCACGGGGGCAGCCCCAAGTTTAGACGCTTGAGTCTCCTAGAATATTTGTTGGGGATGCATGGGGGCATCCCCAAGCTTGAGAGTTTGACACTCCAGGATCTTCTTTCATCATCTTCCATCGCACACTTGAAAACTCCCTTCATACACAACTCATCATAAGCAAATTAGAGAGGTTAGTACCCTATTAAAAAAATCTCCACCGGATAAAAATATATTCTTGAAGAGATACTGTTTCTCAAGATTGCCAAAAGGTTTTTGCAACGAAAAAGCAAGCTTAAGGTTTGCAAAAGTGAGGTGAGACAAAACGTGGCAGAATCTGTGAAAAACAGAACAGTAGGTAGTAAAGAATTTTTTCGGGGCACTTCTGCAAAAAACTCAGAACATACGAAAGTTCCGTGATTGTATAGATCACGCTGTGTGAACAATTTAGCTCAAAAAGATGAACTGGTGATTTTCTATGATTTTTCCCGTCACGAGGACAGAATCTGTTTTCTGGACAGCATGTCACAACTTTCACTTCCCTTGTCATATGAGGCTATATTTGGCACAAAGCTTGAAAAATAAAGATACAATGATGTTGCTACAGTAGTAACAATCATCAAGACTGCTAAAAACAGAAGTAAAAACAAATTGGGTTGCCTCCCAACAAGTGCTTTCTTTTATGTCTTTAAGCTAGGCATAAAGATTATAAAAGATGCTCACATAAGAATAAGAATTTGGAGCAAAAGAGAGCATCAAGAAGCAAATATGAGACACATTTAATCCTAACCCACTTCCTATGCATAGGAATCTTATAAGAAAATAAATCAAAGAAGCAAAAAGAAACCAGCATAGGAAGGTGGAACAAGAACATCTTCAAAACTTTCAACATAAAGAGAGGAGTTTTAGTAATATGGAAGTTTCTACAACCAAACTTCCCTCTCTCAAAATAATTTTCAGTACTATCATGAACAACATAAGGATATAACTATCACATAAATCATGTTGTTCATGACCTACAAGCACACGTGTATAGTTTTCAACACGGTCTTTAGGATTATAAGATAAATGCAACCGGCCATCACATTGAGCCTTGATAGGAGCACAATTCTCCGGAATATGAGTTGGAGATTTCAAAAGGATAATAGGACAATCAAGTGTGGGTGCAATAGAAAAAAAATCATTCTTAACATGCGGAACTATAGCAAGTTCATCTCCGTAAGCATCATCCATACTGGCATCACGGCCATAAGCATAGAAGGCATCAACTTCATCAAAAGGGGATATTTCAAAAGAATCCATGGGATCATAACTCTCATATAATGTAAGAGTCAAAGAGTTACTCTCATTAGAAGGTAGACGTGGATGGCTCCATTCTTCCTCCTTTTTTTCGTCACTCTCCTCCTCTTTTTCATCCAAGGAGCTTTCAGGTTCAGCAATTTCTTCTTCCATAGAGTCCTGCAAATCATTAGTCTCTTCCTTTGGGGGAGAGATTCTCTCAAGATGATCAGTAATATAATAATTTGCATCGTAATTTTACAAACAATAGTTAAGTATATCAAGACTCTCAGATTTGTAAGGGGAATCATCAATAGTTGTAAGAAGAGAAGTAATTTCATAGGCACCCTTATAAGCAACAAATTCTTCTATTTCCTCTGCATCATAAAATCATAATTTCTCTTAGCATAAGAATCTAAGGTTTCATCATCATTGTACTCACATTGGAAAGAAAGGTGTTTGTGCCTCATAAAGCAACAAGATTCATCCCTGCAAAAATATATATTATATATTGAGCACAAGTTTCTAGCATACTGATACAACTGATGTATTTGTTTCCATAAGTGTATCCCCTTTTGAGACAAGCGGTGTTCCTTGTACCACTTTTGTTGATCCTCGGTGAATCCTCCATGCCAATAAGATCTGGTTTCAAAGAAGTCAGACATTGATTGGCAAGTAAGGAACTAGACATACTTTTTTTTTGATAAAGGACACGAAGATAAAAAACTGAAAGTTAAACTAACAAGACTAAAAAGCAAAGATAAAAGATAATGTGCAACTCCCCTATCTTGTAGACTGGAGTCCCCGGCAACGGCGCCAGAAATTGCTTGATGCTAGCAAGGAAGATACTTCTCTCGCTTCACGTTGGTTATCCCAAGTGGAAGGTGAGATGTAGCGTAGCAGCAAATTTCCCCTATCTAGAGGATAGGGTTTGTCTCCCGTAGGACTCGCAGAAATACAAGAAGGTGGTAAAGTGAACAATGGCGTCGAGGTTTCTTAATTCACCTGGACCTGCACACACAACAAGTAACTTTGCTCCCAACGAGTACAGAGGATTTGTCAATCCCTCCGGCCTTGTTGTTTACAAAAGATCAACACAAGAGATAATGATAGTGGCAACTTAAAGTAAGAACTGAAAGTAAATTGATAGTGTAAACAATGGTGGAAATATGGACCGGGGTCCCATGCCGTTCACTAGTGATGTCTCTCTCCCAAAAGACGATAAAAGTGCTAGCGAGGTAAACAAATCACAGCTGGGCAACTGACAGGATTATAAACGCACCGCAATGCTAACTATGCTATAAATGAAAGGAAGAGGCTCGAAAGCAATGGGCAGTACGCCAAGGTAAGTAGACCGAAATCCATCTGCATCTACTATGAACCATCCACCTTGAGATATATATCCAGAACATCTCGCTGGTATTAAGTTGCAAGTCCCACCCAAAGTGTAAACTCAAAGCAACAGACAACTGTATTAAAAGAACTATGCGTAAAGTAAACAATCCTTGCACCCGCAGGTACAAGCATCGTTGTTTTATCCCTGGTGGCAACAACACATCCCCTAGTCTCATGTTTTTCTCACTCAAGCTAGACATGAGGGGGTTGAACCCACAATCAAGCATAACGCTCCATCTTGGAGTTGAAACAAATCACCTGGCCAAAGTAAAATACGGCAAAGGCAAACATGCAAGAATTAACTTAAGAACTCAAATATAAAAGAGAACCAAATATATTAATCATCACAATCTGAACATAGTCTCATAATCCATCAGATCCCAGCAAACTCAGCATAGCAACATAGAAAATTACAAAGGTGACTCGATCATGGGAGGCAGCTCACGAGGTCTTGAAAGTGGAAGCACAAAGAGGGGAGGAGAACATCACATAGCTACTGGTCAGGGAACCATGGTCCAAGAGAGACTACTCACGGTACATACGGGAGGCGTCCATGGCGATGGATGGTCTCCCGGAGGGGGTTCCTCCTTTCGGCAGGGTGTCGGGGTAGCTTCTCCTGGCAACCCCAATCTTGAAACGTCGGCGGGGGCGGAACAGAGAGGAGAACGGGAATAGCAGATCGATATAAGGGGTTTCCTCCGGGGGGCTAAATATAGGCCAAAGGGGGCACCGAGAGGGGCCACAGGGCAGCCAGGAGGCCTCCTGGCGCGCCCTAGGGTGGGGCCACGCCAAGGACCCTCCTGGGGCCATGGTGGGTCCACTCCATTCCTTCCTTGGTGTTTCGGGAAGCTTCAGGGACGCTGATTTTTATATAATTTTTCCGGAATTTACTTGGCACTTTTAATGGACAGAAAACCTGAAATATATAAAAAAAAGAAAACAGGAACTGGCAACTAGGTGCACTGAGTTAATAGGTTAGTCCAAATATGATCAAAAAGTGTATGAAAGTTCAAGAAAAACATGGCAAAGTCACACAAATCATGCATGGAGCAAGCAGAAATTATAGATACGTTTGGGACGTATCAGGTACTAGCTCCAACATCACAAAGAGCAAAGCAAGAGAATTTATTCAATTTGATTTTTATCATAGGATCCCAACCATCTTCTAGCTTCCTAGGTATGGAGGCTTCTAATCTAAGATTCTCCTCCCTAACTTTGATTAGAGCATTGGTGATATGCTCTGTGAAGGCAAGATTAAGTGTGCTAGTGTGGGGGTCTCTAGACATTTTTTGTATGAAACCAATAACTTCAGGTAAGGTGCAGTTGTCAAAGTCTAGATCACTACTATTTATCACGGAGGTATTGATATCATTAAGGCTCACTTTTTTGAATGCCTCTATGTTCATAGAGGTTTCTTCATCTATTGTTGAGGTGGTAGCATCAGCATTGATAGGTCCAGGTGGACTAGGGGTGTGATGGGTGCTAATAGTTTGGACATCCTCAAAAACTTGGATAGTAGCTACGGTATGGTAGGTAGGAAGGCTCTTAACTCTCCCTTCTTCCTCCTCTTCTCTATCCCATCTCTCTTTAAGGTTTCCGAACATCCTAATGTTTCATTAATTTGCACTTGGATAGCATTCATAGGAGTGGTTTTCCTCTCCTCGGGGGGAGAAGTTCTAATTTTAAGCATCTCAACATCATGGGCTATGTTGTCTACCTTCGAAGAGAGGATATCTAATTTGACTAATTTCTCTTCTACACTCTTGTTGAAGGCTTTTTGGGTAGTGATAAAGTCTTTAGGCATATTCTCTAGTTCAGAAGTGGAGTTTTTGGTGCTAGGGTAAGTGTTGTTGTACCCATAGTTGTTGGATGGGAACGTTCTAGGATTGTTGCTACCAAAATTACTCCAATAAGCATTATTGTTGAAGTTGTTTCTAGAGATAAAGTTCATATCTACTTGTTCTTGAGCAACCAAGGAATTTAAAGGAACATCCTGAGGATCAATAGGAGCTTGCTTGGTAAGTGATACGTCCAAAACGTATCTATAATTTCCGCTTGCTCCATGCATGTTTTGTGTGATATTGCTATGATCTAGATACACTTTCATACATTTTTGATCATATTTGGACTAACCTATTAACTTAGTGCACCCCAGTGCCAGTTCCTGTTTTCTGCTGTTTTTCTATTTCAGTTTTCCCCCATATAAAAAGTGCCAGAAAAATTCGGGAAAATTCAGATAAAAAATCAGCGTGGAGGAAGCTTCGCGAAGAGCCTGGGAGGGGCCAGAGGGGAGCCAGGGGGCCCAGGCGGCCACCCGGCGCGGCCCCACCCCTGGCCGCGCCAGGGGGGCGCCTGGGGCCCCTGGTACACCTCTGGCTGCCCCCCTTCGCCTATTTATTCTCCGTCATGGGAAAACTCCAGAAGAAGAACCCTATTCCGCGAACTCGCCTCTGTTCCGCCGCCACCGCGCTTCCGAAGATCGGGAGCACCAGAAGACCTCTTCCCGGCACCGTGCCGGAGGGAGGATTGACCTCCGGGAGTCTCCTCTCCACCATGGATGATCCCCGGATGTCTCGTGAGTAGTTTTCCTTGTACCATGGGTCCGTGATCAGTAGCTATGTGATGTTCTCCTCCCCTCTTTGATCTTCATTGTTTAGACCTCGTGAGTTGCCCTACATGATCGAGGCACCTTTGTAATATTTCTGCTATTTCTATGTTGAGTTTGATAGGATCTGATGGATTATGAGATTATGTTCAGATTGTGATAGAGTAATATATTTGGTTCTTATCTCTTATATTTTTGTTCGTAAGTAATTCTTGCATGTTCTCCGTTGCTGTTTATTGCTTTGGCCAAGTAGTAGGTAGTGACTCCAAGAGGGAACGTTGTGCTAGATTCTGGGTTCATGCCCCCCGATGACATGCTTGAGTGACAAAAACATGAGTCTAGGGGATGTGTTGTTGCCACAAGGGGGAAAACAACGGTGCTTGTGACCGCGGTCACAAGGATTGTTTACTTTACGTAGAGTTCTTTTTAATGCAGTTGTCTGTTGCTTTGGGTTTACACTTTCGGTGGGGCTCGCAACTTAATACCAGCGAGATGTTCTGGATAGATATCTCAAGGTGGATGATTAGTAGTAGATGCAAATGGATTTCGGTCTACTTATTTTGGCGTACTACCCGTGCTTTTGAACCTCGTCCTTTCTTTTGTAGCATAGTTAACATTGCGGTGCGTTCTTAATCCTGTCAATTGCCTTTCTGTAATTTGTTTACCTCGCATAGCAATTTTATCATCTTTTGGGAGAGAGACATCACTAGCGAACATCACGTATCCCGGTCCATAACCTTATTATTATTTCCACGCTATATTTACTTTACTGCTTTTACTTGCTATCATTATCCCTTGCGTTTTATCCTTGTGAACAACCAGACCGGAGAGATTGACAACCACTCTGAACTTTGTTCGGAACAAAGTTATCTGTGTCTGTGTGCAGGTCCGCATCAGTTGCGCCGCTGACACCTACTTATCATCTCTGGAGTCCTGCTCGAGACAAACCTTGGTATCTTCACCGAGGGAAAACTGCTGCTGCACTACATCTCAACCTTCCACTTGGGGTAACCAACGAAGGGGCGAGAAGCCATCAAGCAAGTTTTCTGGCGCCGTTGCCGGGGACTCCAAGTGCTAAGATAGGGGAGTTGCACACTACCCTTTACCTTTGTTTTTTAGTCTTGTTAGTTTATCTTTCAGGTTTTATATTTGTGTCTTTTATCAAAAACTACAAAAAAAATCTGGCACACTTGCTCCTACTATGGGTTCCACTGAAAACACCAAGTTGTGTGACTTCACTAGTCACAACAACCAAGAATTTATCTGCACTCCCATTGCCACACCTGCCACTTCAGCTACCTCTTATGAAATTAAACCTTCTTTGCTAAACCTTGTTATGACAGATCAATTCTCTGGTGCTGGAGATGATGCTGCTTTACACTTGAATAATTTTGTTGAATTATGTGATATGCAAAAGTATAAAGAAGTAGAAGGTGATGTTGTTAAGCTCAAGCTCTTTCCTTTATCTTTAAGGGGAGATGCTAAAATCTGGTTTCAATCTTTGCCTAGAAATAGCATAGATTCTTGGGATAAGTGCAAAGATGCTTTTATAGGGAAGTACTACCCTCCTGCTAAGATTATCCAATTGAGGAGTAATATTATGAATTTTAAGCAATTGGATAATGAACACGTTTCCCAAGCTTGGGAACGAATGAAATCTCTTGTTAAGAAATGCCCTACACATGGTTTGACTACTTCGATGGTTATCCAGACTTTTTATGCAGGCTTGAACTTTACCTCGCGGAACCTGTTAGATTTGGCCGCGGGAGGAACCTTTATGTCAACTACACTTGGTGCTGCCACGAAGCTTCTCGATGAGATGATGACCAATTATTCCCAATGGCACACCGAATGCGCTCCAACAGGTAGGAAGGTAAATTATGTCGAGGAAATTACCTGCCTCAATGAAAAAGTTGACTTAATTATGTCTCTACTTACCAAGCAACCCTCTATTGATCCTCATGATGTTCCTTTAAATTCTTCTGTTGCCCAAGAACAAGTAGATGTGAACTTTATTGCTAGAAACAACTTCAACAACAATGCTTATAGGGGAAATTTTGCTAGCAATCCTAGACCGTTTCCATCCAACTATGGGAACAACAACACCTACCCTAGCAACAAGAACCCCTCTTCTAAATTAGAAAGCATGCTTAGAGACTTTATCACTACCGAAAAAGCCTTCAACAAAAGTGTAGAAGAGAAATTAGCTAAAATAGATAATCTCTCTTTGAAGGTAGAAAGCTTAGCCCTTGATATTGAGATGCTTAAAATTAGAACCTCTCCCCTTGAGGAGAATAAGGCCACTCCTATTAATGCTATCCAGTTAAAAATCAATGAAAATATTAGGATGATGGCTAAACTTAAAGAAAGATGGGCTAAAGAAAAAGAGGAAGAGGATAGAATTAAGAGCCTTCCTACACATCACACAGTTGCCACTATCCAAATTGTTGAGGACACTCAAACTATTAGCACCCAATGCACTCCTAGTCCCGTTGGACCTATTAATGGTGATGCTAATACCTCAACCGTAGATAAAGAAACTCCTATGAACATAGAGGGCTTCAAACAAGTGAGCCTAGATGACACTACTACCACCTTTGATAGTAGTGATATTGATTTTGATAGTTGTACCCTCTCAGAAGTTATTAGCTTGCTACACAAAATGTCTAGAGACCCCCACACTAGCACACTTAATCTTGCCTTCACGGAGCATATCACAGATGCTCTCATCAAAGCTAGGGAGGAGAAGCTTAGAGTAGAAGCCTCCATACCTAGGAAGCTAGATGATGGTTGGGACCCTATGATGAAAATTAAATTAAATAACTTCTCTTGCTATGCTTTATGTGATGTTGGAGCTAGTACCTCCGTTATGCCCAAAAGAATATTTGATATGTTTGAATTGAAGCCTTTTGAGCCTTGTTCTTTTGGTGTTCGTCTTGTTGGTTCTTCCGTAAAGAAACCTTTGGGGAAGATCGACGATGTTCTTATCATTGTCAATGACAACTATGTTCCCGTCGATTTTATGGTTATGGATATAGAGTGTGAACCTTGATACGTCCAAAACGTATCTATAATTTCTTCTTTCTCCATGCATGTGTTTGTGTGATATTGCTATGTCTAGATACACTTTCATACACTTTTGATCATACTTGGACTAACCTATTAACTCAGTGCACCCCAGTGCCAGTTCCTGTTTTCTGCTATTTTTCTATTTCAGTTTTCCCCCATATAAAAAGTGCCAGAAAAATTCGGGAAAATTCAGATAAAAATCAGCGTGATAGAAGCTTCGAGAAGATTCCGGGAGGGGCCAGAGGGGAGCCAGGGGGGCCCAGGCGGCCACCCGGCGCGGCCCCACCGCTGGCCGCGCCAGGGGGGCGCCTGGGGCCCCTGGCCCACCTCTGGCTGCCCCCCTTCGCCTATTTATCCCCCATCACGGGAAAATTCCAGAACAAGAACCCTATTCCGCGAACTCGCCTCTGTTCCGCCGCCGCCGCGCTTCCAAGATCGGGAGCACCAGAAGACCTCTTCCCGGCACCCTGCCGGAAGGAGGATTGACCTCCGGGAGTCTCCTCTCCACCATGGATGCTCCCCGGATGTCCTGTGAGTAGTTTTCCTTGGACCATGGGTCCGTGATCAGTAGCTATGTGATGTTCTCCTCCCCTCTTTGATCTTCATTGTTTAGACCTCGTGAGCTGCCCTACATGATCGAGGCACCTTTGTAATATTTCTGCACTTGCTATGTTGAGTTTGTTAGGATCTGATGGATTATGAGATTATGTTCAGATTGTGATAGAGTAATATATTTGGTTTCTATCTTTTATATTTTTGTTCCTAATTAATTCTTGCATGTTCTCCGTTACTGTTTATTGCTTTGGCCAAGTAGTAGGTAGTGACTCCAAGAGGGAGCGTTGTGCTAGGTTGTGGGTTCATGCCTCCCCGATGACACGCTTGAGTGACAGAAACACGAGTCTAGGGGGTGTGTTGTTTCCACAAGGGGGAAAACAACGGTGCTTGTGACCGCGGTCACAAGGATTGTTTACTTTACGCAAAGTTATTTCATTGCAGTTGTCTATTGCTTTGGGTTTACACTTTGGGTGGGGCTCGCAACTTAATACTAGCGAGATGTTCTGGATAGATATCTCAAGGTGGATGATTAGTAGTATATGCAGATGGATTTCGGTCTACTTATTTTGGCGTACTGCCCGTGCTTTTGAACCTCTTCCTTTCTTTTGTAGCATATTTAGCATTGCGGGGCGTTCATAATCCTGTCAATTGCCCTTCTGTAATTTGTTTACCTTGCATAGCAGTTTTGTCGTCTTTTGGGAGAGAGACATCACTAGCGAACATCACGTATCCCGGTCCATATCCTCATTACTGTTTCCAAGCTATCTTTACTTTTCTGCTTTTACTTGCTATCATTATCACTTGTGTTTTACCCTTTGTGAACAACAAGACCGGAGAGATTGACATCCTCTCTGAACTTCGTTGGGAACAAAGTTATCTGTGTCTGTGTGCAGGTCCATGTCAGTCGTGCCACTGACACCTACTTATCATATCCGGAGTCCTACGGGAGACAAACCTTGGTATCTTCACTGAGGGAAACTCGCTGCTGCACTACATCAAACCTTCCACTTGGGGCTCACCAACGAAGGGCGGGAAGCCGCTAAGCAAGAGAATTTCTGGCGCCGTTGCTGGGGACTCCGAGTGCTAAGATAGGGGAGTTGCACACTACCTTTTACCTTTGTTTTTTAGTCTTGTTAGTTTATCTTTCTATTTTTTTATCTTTGTGTCTTTTATCAAAAACTACCAAAAAATCTGCCACACTTGCTGCCACTATGGGTTCCACTGAAAACACCAAGTTGTGTGACTTCACTAGTCATAACAACCAGGACTTTATCTGCACTCCCATTGCCACACCTGCCACTTCAGCTACCTCTTATGAAATTAAACCTGCTTTGCTAAACCTTCTTATGAGAGATCAATTCTCTGGTGCTGGAGATGATGCTTCTTTACACTTGAATAATTTTGTTGAATTATTTGATATGCAAAAGTATAAAGAAGTAGAAGGTGATGTTGTTAAGCTCAAGCTCTTTCCTTTCTCTTTAAGGGGAGATGCTAAAATCTGGTTTCAATCTTTGCCTAGAAATAGCATAGATTCTTGGGATAAGTGCAAAGATGCTTTTATAGGGAAGTACTACCCTCCTTCTAAGATTATCCAATTGAGGAGTAACATTATGAATTTTAAGCAATTGGATAATGAACACGTTGCCCAAGCTTGGGAACGTATGAAATATCTTGTTAAGAAATGCCCTACACATGGTTTGACTACTTGGATGGTTATCCAGACTTTCTATGCAGGCTTGAACTTTACCTCGCGGAACCTGTTAGATTCGGCCGCGGGAGGAACCTTTATGTCAACTACACTTGATGCTGCCACAAAGCTTCTCGATGAGATGATGACCAATTATTCCCAATGGCACACCGAACGCACTCCAACAGGTAGGAAGGTAAATTCTGTCGAGGAAATTACCTCCCTCAATGAAAAAGTTGACTTAATTATGTCTCTACTTACCAAGCAACCTTCTATTGATCCTCATGATGTTCCTTTAAATTCTTTGGTTGCTCAAGAACAAGTAGATGTGAACTTTATTGCTAGAAACAACTTCAACAACAATGCTTATAGGGGAAACTTTGCTAGCAATCCTAGACCGTTTCCATCCAATTATGGGAATTACAACACTTACCCTAGCAACAAGAACCCCTCTTCTGAATTAGAAAGCATGCTTAGAGACTTTATCACTACCCAAAAAGCCTTAAAAAATGTAGAGGAGAAATTTGCTAAAATAGATAATCTCTCTTTGAAGGTAGAAAGCTTAGCCTTTGATATTGAGATGCTTAAAATTAGAACCTCCCCCCTTGAGGAGAATAAGGCCACTCCTATTAATGCTATCCAGTTACAAATCAATGAAAACATTAGGATGATGGCTAAACTCAAAGAAAGATGGGCTAGAGAAAAAGAGGAAGAGGATAGAATTAAGAGCCTTCCTACACACCACACAGTTGCCACTATCCAAATTGTTGAGGACACTCAAACTATTAGCACCCAATGCACTCCTAGTCCCGTTGGACCTATTAATGGTGATGCTAATACCTCAACTGTAGATAAAGAAACTCCTATGAACATAGAGGGTTTCAAACAAGTGAGCCTAGATGACACTACTACCACCTTTGATAGTAGTGATATTGATTTATATAGTTGCACCCTCTCAGAAGTTATTAGCTTGCTACACAAAATGTCTAGGGACCCCCACACTAGCACACTTAATCTTGCCTTCACGGAGCATATCACAAATGCTCTTATCAAAGCTAGGGAGGAGAAGCTTAGAGTAGAATCCTCCATACCTAGGAAGCTAGATGATGGTTGGGACCCTACAATCAAATTTAAATTAAATAACTTCTCTTGCTATGCTTTATGTGATGTTGGAGCTAGTACCTCTGTTATGCCCAAAAGAATATTTGATATGTTTGAATTGAAGCCTCTTGAGCCTTGTTCTTTTGATGTTCGTCTTGTTGATTCTTCCATAAAGAAACCTTTAGGGAAGATCGACGATGTTTTTATTATTGTCAATGAAAACTATGTTCCCGTTGATTTTATTGATATGGATATAGAGTGTGAACCTTTATGTCCAATTATTTTGGGACGTCCTTTTCTTCGCACCGTTGGTGCGGTTATTGACATGAAAGAGGGGAACATAAAATTTCAATTCCCATTCAAAAAGGGGATGGAACACTTCCCTAGAAAGAAAATCAAGTTACCTTTTGAGTCCGTTACACGGGCTAGTTATTCTCTTTCTCTTGATAAAACTTGATTCTTCTTTTTGCATTATGCCTAGCTAATGGCTTTAAAGAAGCGCTTTCGGGAGGCAGCCCGCAACGAATTTAGGTTTTTCTTTTTATTTTGTTGTGTCTTTATGATTGTTACTTCTGTAGCAACATCATTGTATCTTTATTTTTCAACTTTGTCCCAAGTTATAGCCTCTTACGGCAAGGGAGGTAAAAGTTGTGACATGCTGTCCAGAAAACAGATTATGTCCTCGTGACCAGAAAAATTGCAGAAAAACCCCAGTTCATCCTTTTGAGCTGAATTTTTTACACAGTATGCTCTATACAATTACCAAACTTTTGTATGTTCTGAGTTTTTTGATTTGAGTTGCAGAAGTGCCCCTAAAAAAATCTTTACTATATGCTGTTCTGTTTTTCACAGATTCTAACACGTTTTGTCTCTCCTAACTTTTCCAAACCTTAAGCTTGCTTTTTCTTTGAAAAAACTTTTTGGCACTCTGGAGAAACAGTAGATCTTCAAGAATATCTTTATATCCAGTGGAGAAAAATTATTTATTAAGGGTACTAGCCTCTCTAATCAGTTTATGATGAGTTATGTATGAAGGGAGTTTTCAAGTGTGTGATGGAAGATGATGGAAGAAGATCGAGGAGTGTCAAGCGCTCAAGCTTGGAGATTCCCCCGTGCATCCCCAATAAATATTCAAGAAGACTCAAGCGTCTAAGCTTGGGGATGCCCCCGTGCATCCCCTTCTCCATCAACAAATCATCAGTTCGTCCTTCATCTCACTATATTTTTATCACTTCATGTGTTATGTGCTATGCTTGGAGCGTCTCGCTCTTAGGTTTAGTTTTTAGTTTTCTTTAGCTTTGCTTTCTGTTCATAACAAATTAGATCCTTTCTTACTTTGTGTGGGAGAGAAACACGCTCCACTTTCAAAATCTAGAACACATCATAGGATTCTTCATGCCTATCTTTTTGCTGTTGTGTGTTCTTTATCTTTCCATAGCTACTGCCATGTTTAGTTTTAGTCTTAGTTTGTCTTTAACAAGAGCCTTGGCTTTTGTTTAGTTTGTTGCTGGAACACTTTTTAGTTTTCATGTTTATCTTGTTAAAGAGAGTTGGTTGTTGCACTGAGTTGTGTTTTGTCTTGAAAGTAGGTGATTAAGGTTGCTATTTAATTTTAGTAGTAGCTTGGAATAGTATTGAGGTATTGTTATGAGTAATGTTTGGACTTTTGGTGTCAAGAGCTCTAGCCTATTAGTGATAGGTGTCGTATTTTGGGCAATCCGTGTTTATTTTCAAAACCTACAAAACTAGTTGAGAACTCTAGCTACTAGATAGATCACTACTCTTCTGAGGGGTCGAATATTAGAGTACACTCACGTACCATGAGTCGAGGATGCGCAAGGATAACCAAACCCCCATACACTCCTCCTCGGGGTACTTGTCTCTTTGAGAACCTCCTCATTAGATTGAGAGTTACCGATAATAAGTGCACGCGTTCTTCGGACTAATGTAAGTATTGAGAGTTGACACTTCCACCTTCCCATATTTTGCTAGCCTTTCCCGTGCCGTGCATTACCTTCTTCTCACTCCGAGAGTTGGTGTCCACCTTCGCCGGTACATCCAAACCCTTGGCATGATACGCTCTGTCATCATAAGCCTCCCTTTATCTTTCCTCAAAACAGCCACCATACCTACCTATCAAGGCATTTCCATAGCCTTTCCGAGTTAAATTGCCATGCAACTTCCACCTCTTCATGACTTGATCTTCATGTCATACATGTTCCTGCTACACTGGCAGCGGCATACCTTGCATACATCATGATAGTTACATCTTCTTTATGATTTTGAGTACCTTGTAAAGTGTGAAAGATCTCCTTTACCTTCTTGTAAAATAGAGTGTTTCCCTTAAGTGAGGAAAAGATCCCGAAGTGGACACATTAAAAGATCCCAAAGAGGAAAATGAGAGTTAAATAGAAAGAGCCATTGAGGCCACCAAAAAAATACAAAAAAGAGAAAAAATAGAAAAAGAAATAAAAAGAGAAAAAGGGGCAACACTACTATCCTTTTGAGAGATCCACACTAGTACTTCCTCTATATCCTTGTACTACATAGAGATATTCTTTATACATATAGTTTGGAGAGCTTCCTAGCTCGTATGTGCACCCGTTGCATGGCAATCCCTACTCCTCACATCATATCTATCATTTGGCATCTCTTGCCTATGATTGTCCTCATTGATGTGAGCCTTTCTCATCCTTTTTGTCTTCCTCCTCCACCATATTCTCTCTTTGCCATCCTAAGTGTTAACTCTCGTTCTTACGCTCATCCATTGCATGAGTGCTCAAAATACCGAAAAGGAGTGGATCAAATTGACTTGTACCTGGCTAGTGGTCTGGGGACGAGTCAAGATAAGATTCCAAAGAAGACCAAGTGTGAAACATTAGTAGATTGAGTTCTCAACAAATATACTTTTTTCTCGTATTCCCTATCCCCCTTCTTGCACGCAAACACCATTTGGAGACATTCGAGTCACGGACAGCGTGAGCTCTTGCACATTTTGTTCTTTTGTTACTTGTTTCAATGCTAATATAGACTCTTGCATGTTATGACTTGATTTGAATATCTAACCTTGATTGCTTTACTTTTCAAAGTTATTTTATGGTTGCTAGCATATCACCACAGAAATTATGCTTGTTATCATTTACCTACTCGAGGACGAGCAGGAATTAAGCTTGGGGATGTTGATACGTCCAAAACGTATCTATAATTTCTGCTTGCTCCATGCATGTTTTGTGTGATATTGCTATGAACTAGATACACTTTCATACACTTTTGATCATATTTGGAATAACCTATTAACTCAGTGCACCCCAGTGCCAGTTCCTGTTTTCTGCTGTTTTTCTATTTCAGTTTTCCCCCATATAAAAAGTTCCAGAAAAAATCGGGGAAATTCACATAAAAAATCAGTGTGACGGAAGCTTCGAGAAGATCCCGGGAGGGGCCAGAGGGGCGCCAGGGGGCCCAGGCGGCCACCCGGTGCGGCCCCACCCCTGGCCGCGCCAGGGGGGCGCCTGGGGCCCCTGGCCCACCTCTGGCTGCCCCCCTTCGCCTATTTATCCCCTGTCACGGGAAAACTCCAGAACAAGAACCCTATTCCGCGAACTCGCCTCTGTTCCGCCGCCGCCGCGCTTCCAAGACCGGGAGCACCAGAAGACCTCTTCCCGGCACCCTGCCGGAGGGAGGATTGACCTCCAGGAGTCTCCTCTCCACCATGGATGCTCCCCGTATGTCCCGTGAGTAGTTTTCCTTGGACCATGGGTCCGTGATCAGTAGCTATGTGATGTTCTCCTCCCGTCTTTGATCTTCATTGTTTAGACCTCGTGAGCTGCCCTACATGATCGAGGCACCTTTGTAATATTTCTGCAATTGCTATGTTCAGTTTGATCGGATCTGATGGATTATGAGATTATGTTCAGATTGTGCTAGAGTAATATATTTGGTTTCTATCTTTTATATTTTTGTTCCTAAGTAATTCTTGCATGTTCTCCGTTGCTGTTTATTGCTTTGGCCAAGTAGTAGGTAGTGACTCCAAGAGGGAGCGTTGTGCTAGATTGTGGGTTCATGCCTCCCCGATGACACGCTTGAGTGACAGAAACATGAGTCTAGGGGGTGTGATGTTGTCACAAGGGGGAAAACAACGGTGCTTGTGACCGCGGTCACAAGGATTGTTTACTTTACGCAAAGTTCTTTTATTGCAGTTGTCTGTTGCTTTGGGTTTACACTTTGGTTGGGGCTCGCAACTTAATACCAGCGAGATGTTCTGGATAGATATCTCAAGGTGGATGATTAGTAGTAGATGCAGATGGATTTCGGTCTACTTATTTTGGCGTACTGCCCGTGCTTTTGAATGTCAGATCCCTCTGTTAGGTATGTGCTAGGGTTAGCTAGTACCTTTGCATCATGCAAAAGTTTCAAAAAGAAAACCTAAAAATCAAATTCAAAATCCAAATGGGAGAAGGAACACCCCCCAGATAAATTAATTCAAATGGCCAGATAAAAATATTTTCCAAAAATTCATGTTAGAGTTTTGAAAAGTCTTATAAATGAGTGTGATCACATTTCAAGTGATGTGGGACCCACCCCATGCTCATAGATTTTTCAAATATTCAAACAGTACCTTGGAAATAAAGAAATCCCCCTATTTAAATTAAAATTCAAATCATTTGAATTTTAAAAATGTTGAAAGTTTATGAGTGGCTAGTCTATATTATTATGAGGCCACATAAAAAATTTCAGCATTTAATAAAATGGTTTGGTATTTTTTTATCAGAGCCAAAACAAATAACAGAAAACAGAAAGGAAAGATTAAACAGAAGAAAAGAGAAAGACTTACCTGTTGCCCAGGGCGAAGCCCACCTCTCCAGCCGGCCCAGCCCACCTGGACCCTCCCCTGTCGTCTTCCTCCCCACGCCCCGAAGTTGCTCGGTGGAATGCATGCAGCACTCCACCGACGCCGCCGACGAGCCCTGGCCACCTCCTGCTTCCCCCTCGCCACCTCTTCACACCTGGAGACGCCCTGGAGTCGTCCACGTCCATTCCCCCCCTCCTCATCGTCTTCCTCCTCCTCCTACGCCGATTTCTTCAACGTCCGAGGACCCGCCGGAGCGCGCCACCGTGGAAGACATGGCCATCATGGCCTAGAGCTCAGGCCAACTTGTCCCGTGCGTGCATCGTCGTCGACTTCATCGCCTCGCAGAAGACGGCGCCTTGATTTGATCCAGAGGAGACGCGAGCCTCACCGAATCGCCGCCGGTCGCCGGAGAGCTACCTCGTCGATTCGCCACCACCAGACCCTCCCCGAGCCCGCTGACCACGCCATCGATTTCGTGGTGAGCTCCTGCCCGTTTCCCCCAACCTGGCACCCTCTCTCTTGGTCTCTAGCCGCTTTCACCATGGACGCCGTAGCTCGTCGCCGCCATGGATGAGCTCGAGGTCGCCCCTGTGCCCCTTCGACTCGTCCAGCGCACGCGTTTGGCTCCTGAGCCCGATAGCTTTCGAACGCAAGTGAATTCAACCCGATCCGTGCACGGTAGCGCCGACCACGACCTCGTCGTCGTACTGTTTCCGCCGGAGTCGTCGCCGTCGTCGACTCCGGGCACCCCGTGAACCCCCGATGCCACCAAACGACGCGGAAGACCTCCAGGAGAAAGATGGTGCCCTCCCCGTGCTCTCCCGTGGCCTGTAGCGGATTCCGGCGAGTCGCCGCCGTGGTTCACGTCGCCGGCGTCAAGCCGCCGGTGGATTAACCACAAATCACGTGTTAAGTGACCCCCTGGGTCACTGACCAGTGGGCCCAGTGGCTTAATTAAGCCACTGGATTAATTTAACCACGGGTTTAAACACTGTGTCACAGACAGGTGGGACCCCCTAGTCAGTTTGACTGGTCAAACCCCCCTGCTGACGCAATAAATCGAAATGATTTAAAAAGAATTCCAGAAAATCCAGAAAATACCCCAAACTTTGGAAATTCATAGAAAATTCATATTAACTCCAAATTGGACAAATAATATATGAAAAATGATCAGGAGAAAATTATCTTTCCAAATATGCAACTTTCAACTCTGTTTGAGTTGAATTTAAAATGGGACCAGTAGCATATATCATTTGCTTTATTTGAATTTATTTCAAATTCAAACCAAATGATTTTACCACTTGGACCATGAATTTATGTTGCAAATCAACCACACTTCAAAGGCATATCATACACATTGAAGTTAATTCAAATTGACCAAACTATATCATGTATAACCTGGTTAAGGTTGAATTCAAATGTGGATTTCAATTTGCATTTTAAAAATGCAATATATTCCACTTAAATGGAATTGCCTCACACATCAAACTTGTACTTCAAGATTAAACATTCTATCATCTGCTTGAGCATTGCATTCATATTGATTGCTACTTGTACTTGCTTGTCGAGTAGAGATTGAACCGGAGCAAGAGGTCACCCCCTTCGCTGCAGATCCAGAGCCCGAACCTCGTCAGCAAGGCAAGCAAAACCCCCATTGATCATGTCGATAAAATCCCACTTCCCTCTCATGTCTCGCTTATGCATTGTATAGGATGATCACCATGTTACGATTCTACCGCATAGATGAACCCATTCCTTTGCATGACCTATCTTTTGTCACAGTAGTAAGCAAACCATAATCCTAGCAAATGTAGGAGTTGAATGATATCATGTGGCCCCTGCAAATGTTATCGCTTATTGCATGCTTAGTATGATACCTTGTTGTTACTGTGATGTGAGTCGGGATGGGAATGATCATGTTGCTGATGGTAGAAAAGTGTTGGTGAATCAACCCTAATACAAGGTGAACGATGAGAGGCTGTGTAGGAGTACACGGTGGGTTGTCTCGTTGAACACCGCCCTAAGTCCGAGTTCTGGTGTGGTGATCCAAGATGAAGAGTACAACCACACATTGGGCTCACTGACCCCTCTCAACCTATTAACTCATCCCTTTCGATGTCCAGATGTCGCAGTAGTTCGGAGTTCTGGTAGGCTTGTGGCCTGGATGCTAAGTGAGAGAACGGCTCATCCGAGACCGGCTTATGCACCACGCACACATCGCTTGGGTCCACTTCGGTAAATCGGCCGGGTTCACGATGGTGGTAGCCAACCCAAGTAGGCGGCTTTCTTGGACTAGATAGGCTATGAGGTAACAGTTGTGGTGAGCATCCTCGCTGGCACCCCTTGAATGGTGTCGAGATCAAAGGCGGTAAATGATGGTCATGTGTGTGTAGCGGTACACCCTTGCAAAGTTAAAAAAAACTATTCGAATAGCCGCGTCCGCGGTTATGGACTACTTGGAAAGCTTAGCTTGATTATTAGATAACTTGAACCGGATACTTCTAAAACACACCAAGATAAGTGTGAGTGCTATGGCGTGCTTTCTCGTGGGGAAGTCGAGGAAGGCACCATAGTGGTGTAATTGGTTGGTGAAAGTAGTGGACTCGTGTACGCTTCTTACCTCAAAGTCTGGTACTCGTAGTTCAGGATTAGCCAAGTCAAAGCTGGCATTTCTGCAAGTGAACCCCACCTCCCTTTACCTTGATACATGTGCATGAGTAGTATAGCTCCTATGTAAGTCTTGCTGAGTACGTCTTTGTACTCACGTTTGCTTAATATATGTTTTAGATGACGCCACTGACCCCGAAGGTGGCTTCTTCATCGAGCTGGACGACTGAAGTTAAGCTAGTCTAGTCCCAGTCAGCAGACTGGTTCCCTCGTGGAGGGCTTTGTGTTTGAATAAGGCTTCTTAAGCCATTTGTTAAACTTGTCTGTACTCAGACATAATTTGCTTTCGTTCTGTGTTGTAATGTTGGATCACTCGTATGTGATCTCTGTGTGTACTCTATAAGAGTTATAAATAAAATGTACACTTTGTAGAGAATTGCAATGGTACCTGCTGTTCATACAAGGCATGTGTGCTGCGTGTATGTTTATAACATGCATGTCTTTGTATGGGTTTTCGAGACCTTAGTTGTGTTCTGGCTGGCGGTCTTTCATACACCAAGTGGCCCTTAGATGTGCGCAGCTTGGGGCATCGCGATGCGATTGTTCGAGACTCGGTCTCGGGCACACTGTGTGGTATGATCGAGCCCGCCCTAGACCCCGACTAAGTGATCGGGCTGGAGTAAGTCTATGTAAGAGTCTAGAGATAGTCGATAGTATGGTTGAGGCGACTTGTCTTTGAATATGGGAGTTCACCACCCATATCAGTAGACTTGTGTGCGTACGATGAGGAACCATTACAGTTGATCATCCGGCCTGGATGGGATGCCCCTCACGTACGATGCTCTCCGAGAATGTTCAGTGCTTGGCCTTGTCTGCTTAGACAAGTGGGTGCGGTTCTCGGCTCTCCATATGACTATGTCTTAACTGTACTTGCATACGCTAACCCCGGGTCCCGACAGACTTGGTATCAGAGCATGACTGACTGTAGGACTAGTAGCCTTGGCCGAAGTTGAGTCCAGCTTGCTATAGTTATATAGTTACTCTGGGTATATATGGGAACAACGTAAGGCTTCATTTTTCTCCTTACCTCCTTCGTTCTGAGTTCTGAGTCACCCTCATCTTACTCTACGGGAAGATAGGACTAGGCTCTCCTCTGTCTGATTAGCATATCTCGTTGATTGCTTCCTTATAGCCGTAGGAAAGTTGTGTCAGGTTTTCCTAGCATTGTTGAAATGCTGATTTCTTACACCGTATTATGTAAGTGCTGTTTTTCATGATTGAAAGAAATTGTCATTTCTTGCAATTACAGCCGTTATGCTGTCCGAGTCATTCCAGGTTTATCATATAATCTGATGCATTTGCAAACTCTTGCTTTCTGTTTCAGATGGCAAATCTTCCCCCTCGGCAGATTGTTCGTTTGACCAGGTGCCTCGGTGTGCGTGGCCACCCCGCCACGTTGATCGAGATGATGTCCTACGTGGGATATCGATGGTACCCTGAGTACACCATCGAGGAGCAGTTCCACGACTTCAACCAGACGCAGTTCCACTGCATTGTGCGGATCTACCCACACCACGTTGGAGTCACCCAGCCTATCCACTTTGGACATGGCATCGGCGTTACTGAGAACATGGCTGTGCAGGATGCTGCATATTCATGTATCACCCTGCTGAGAGAGGAGCACACCCTACTGAGAGAGACTTCATTCCGCTATATCCCAGCTGCACTTCCAGGAGAAGAGGGATATTACACCGGACTCTACTCAGATCACTCTGCAGAGGATCCAGCACTTCAGGTGACTGCTAGGTTTGCTAGTGACAGAGACCGTGATGCACGTGCTCTCCGTTTTGAGCTCCACGCCACCCGTGTTCGTCTGTACCGAGCACTGACGCTCTTGGCACCCTTTGTGAGCGTGGGATCAGTTGAGTATGATGCGATCTATCCAGTAAGGACCCAGATGCCTTCTCGAGTTGCTTGGCCCGAGATTGGAGGAGTTTTTCCACCCCGTGGTCCTTTGCTTCCACCCTACACTGGACCTAGGCCCCATCCTTGCCCAAATGGATATCAGGGTCCACAAGCCTCCGTGTTTCCCGATGGTCACCTTCAGCTACCGGGATACGCGGGTAACTTTTATGAGGACTACTATGGAGATGGAGATGAGTGAGACCGCCTGTGGTCTTACTTAGTGAGGATGTAGTAGTATCTTAGTGTATTGTAAGCAAGGTGTCTAAGTTCCAGAGGCTTAGATAAATAATGTATAGGAAGTCAGAGTGCCTCTGAAGGATGTATCATCTTCATCACGTTTGTATTAGCTTAGTGCTTGTACTAAAACGATGTATGGTTTGTATGACAGCTTGTGAATATATGGCTTGTATGCTTTATCACCATGTTGTCAAGATGATTACTCCCTTTGCTCTGTAATCCTTCCAGTACTTCAATACCTTGATTAGACTCTTCAAATCAACTCTGTTTGACTTTGGTTTTTCACCTCAGGATGTCTCAAGGAACACGTGGCCAGATTGGTCGTAACCAAGGTCGTGGGAACAATCAGGAGGAAGACAACCTTCCACCCCCACCCACGATGGCCCAAGTTCTGATGGAGGTCGAGAGGAACCGCCGTGACTCTCACCACCTACTGGAAGTCATCGCACGTAACACCACTCAGCAGCGCAATGAGCTGGTGTCTCTGAACGACTTCATCCGGCTTCATCCCCCGGTATTCAGTTACTCCACCGAGCCCCTTGACGCCGATGACTGGCTTCGCATCATCGAGAGGAAGCTCCAAGCCGGCCATGTTGCAGATGGCGACAAGGTCAATTATGCCACCTATCACCTCGAAGGTGCAGCAAGCTCTTGGTGGGAGAACTTCCTGAATATGCGCCCAGTTGGACCACCTGCATCTTGGGAGGAATTCTGCACCTCTTTCCGCGAGCACCACATTCCCAAAGGTCTCATGGATCGCAAGCGTGAGGAATTCTGTAACCTCACCCAAGGTAGGAGGACCGTTGACGAGTTTAGTCGTGAGTTCAACCGACTTGCTCGTTATGCAACTGAAGAAGTCTCCACCGACTCCAAGAAACAAGAGAGGTTCCGTCGTGGCCTCAATAATGGACTCCGTCGCGAGCTCAATCTTCATGACTTTGCCACTTTCCAGGTCCTTGTCAACAAGGCCATCAAGGCAGAGGACATGAACACCCCCAATGACTTTCGCAAACACCCTAGAGAGGAAGGTTCATCCAGCTCTGGTTCCCAGAAATGCAAGATCTGGATCCCAAATAGCATGTTCTGCCAGAACAACCCCCCGAGGCCATCCTATGTGACGCCTCGTCCACCCACCCAGTTTCACCCAGCTCCACCAAACCACCCAGCTCCACGCACTGTTTTCGGAGCTTGCTACAAGTGTGGTCAGGCAGGCCACTACTCTCGCGAGTGCCCCCAGAACCAGCTCCAACACCAGAATGCTCCACCACGTGCCGGAGGCAACCACAATAACAATGGTCGTGGCAAGCCACCCCAGAAGGTCTTCACCGCCAAACCCGCTCCTCCCGCCACTCGTGGACGTCTGAACCAGATTGCCGCCGAAGAGACTGACGACACCACTGACGTCATTCTTGGTACGCTCCCAGTCAATTTTGTTCCTACTTCTGTTCTTTTCGACCCAGGAGCATCTCATTCATTCATGTCGGAAAGCTATGCACTTCGCCATGAGTTGCCCTTTGTTGAATTGTCCACCCCAATGGTTATTCAAACTCCAGGGTCACGATGGCAAACTAATAGAGTAAGCCATGGTAATCAAATAGCAATTGAGGGTTTAGTATTCCTTGCTTCACTCATAGCCCTCAAGTCTTCAGACATTGATGTCATCCTTGGCATGGATTGGCTATCAAGACAGAATGCCTACCTGGATTGCAAAGGAAAATCCGTGAAACTTACCCACCCTTCAGGCAAAACCATCAACTATACCTCACCCAGAACAAGAACCCAAGTGCATTCCTTGAATGTACTTCCCCTTCCCGAACTTGAAGATATTCCGGTGGTTCGTGACTTCCCGGATGTCTTTCCTGAAGAGCTGCCGGGCATGCCACCCGACAGATGTGTAGAGTTTATAGTGGATCTTGTTCCAGGAACCGCACCAATTTCCAAACGCCCATACAAAATGGCCCCACATGAGTTAGCTGAGCTAAAAACCCAACTGGATGCTTCGTTGGCAAAAGGCTTCATCCGCCCTAGCTCATCGCCATGGGGTTGCCCCGTTCTGTTCGTGAAGAAGAAAGATGGAACAGAAAGGATGTGCGTAGACTATCGCCCGCTAAATTTAGCGACGATAAAGAACAAATACCCACTGCCCAGGATCAATGATCTTTATGATCAACTTGCAGGATCCGCTGTCTTCTCCAAGATGGATTTGAGATTAGGTTATCATCAGATCCGAATCCGAAACGAGGACATTCCCAAAACGGCTTTTACTACTCGTTATGGTCTTTACGAGTACACCGTCATGTCCTTTGGTTTAACCAATGCCCCCGCCACATTCTCACGCTTGATGAATTCGATCTTCATGGAGTACTTAGATAAATTTGTTGTGGTTTATCTCGATGACATTCTCATCTACTCGAAGAACGAAGGAGATCATGCCGAACACTTAAGGCTGGTATTGATGAAACTTAGAGAGCATCGCCTGTACGCTAAATTCTCCAAGTGTGAATTCTGGCTACCAGAAGTGACCTACTTAGGCCACGTGATTTCTGCAAAAGGCATTGCTGTGAATCCCGAGAGAGTTCAGGCCGTCCTTGACTGGACTCCACCTGAATCGGTTAAGCAAGTTAGGAGTTTTCTTGGCCTAGCCAGCTATTGCCGTCGCTTCGTCGAGAACTTTTCTAAAGTTGCAAAGCCTCTAACTGAACTCCTCAAGAAAGATAAGAAATTCTTATGGACTCCCAAGTGCGAGGAAAGCTTTCAAGAGCTAAAAAGAAGATTAACTTCTGCACCCGTGCTTGCACCTCCAGACACAAAAAGGGATTTCGAGATCTATTGTGATGCATCACGGCAAGGGTTAGGATGCATACTTCTGCAAGATCGACATGTGGTAGCTTATGCTTCACGCCAATTGCGGCCACATGAAGAGAACTATCCTACCCATGACCTTGAACTCGCTGCCGTAGTTCATGCTCTAACAACTTGGCGACATTACCTCCTTGGTAATCGTTGTGAGATTTATTCCGACCACCAAAGCCTCAAATATATTTTCACCCAGCCAGATCTTAATCTCAGGCAAAGACGCTGGATTGAGTTGATAAAAGATTACGACGTAGCAATTTCTTACACCCCAGGCAAAGCCAATGTCATGGCTGATGCACTAAGTCGTAAGTCGTACTGTAACAACCTCATGTTACAGCAGTATCAACCACTTCTTCATGAGGACTTTCGCAAGCTCAACCTTGAAATTGTTCCTCATGGCTATCTTTCTACCTTGGTGGCGAAACCAACTCTTGAGGATCAAATCATAGTTTCCCAAAGGCGTGCACGAGGTGTTCGTCGGATCAAGGAGAACATTGCTAGCGGAGTTGCTAAATGTTTCTCCACAGATAGTAAAGGAACGGTATTCTTTGAAAATCGTTTAGTAGTACCTAAGAATAAGGAACTAAGGCAACTCATCCTCAAAGAAGCCCATGACACACCCCTCTCAATTCATCCCGGTAGCACGAAAATGTACCGAGATCTACGCCAGAGATTTTGGTGGACTAGGATGAAGAGAGACATTGCTCAATTTGTTGCCGAATGTGATGTTTGTCGTCGCATTAAGGCAGAACATCAAAGACCTGCTGGTACACTTCAACCTTTGTCTATTCCCGAGTGGAAATGGGACAAAGTCGGTATGGATTTCATCACCGGCTTTCCAAGAACCCAGAAAGGAAACAATGACATCTTCGTTGTCATAGATAGGCTTTCCAAAGTTGCTCACTTCCTTCCGGTTCGCGAGTCTATAACTGCTAGTCAGTTAGCGGATTTGTACATTTCCAGAATTGTATCCCTTCACGGTGTTCCTTTGGAAATCAATTCTGATCGCGGTACCCTTTTCACCTCTAGATTTTGGGGAAGCTTCCAACGTGCTATGGGAACTCGTCTCTCCTTTAGTACGGCTTTCCATCCTCAGTCTAGCGGTCAAGTCGAAAGGGTTAACCAAATTCTTGAAGACATGCTCAGAGCTTGTGTTATCTCATTCGGAAAGAATTGGGAGAATTCTCTTCCATTTTCCGAATTTGCTTATAACAATAGTTTTCAATCTAGTCTGAACATGGCTCCTTTTGAACTCCTTTATGGACGACGATGTCGAACACCCCTTAACTGGTCTGAAACCGGTGAAAGACAATTCTTTGGACCGGATATGATCAAGGAAGCAGAAGAGCAAGTTCGCAATGTTCGTGATCGATTGAAAGCAGCCCAGTCTCGTCAGAAAAGCTACTACGATCGTCATCATAGACAAGAAAGCTACAACCTGGATGAGAAGGCTTACCTTCGGGTTACTCCTCTGAAGGGAACCCAACGTTTCGGTATCAAAGGCAAGTTGGCCCCACGTTACATCGGACCTTTCCGCATTCTAGCTAAACGTGGAGAAGTTGCCTACCAACTTGAACTACCCCCGCACCTTTCCCGAGTACACGATGTATTCCATGTGTCCCAACTCAGGCGTTGCTTCAAGGACCCCATCCGCGAAGTCGACCATGAAACGCTTGATCTCCAAGATGACCTTTCTTATCGAGAATACCCCGTTCGTATTCTTGATTCAGCAGAGCGTGTCACTCGTCGTCAGAAGATTAGGTTTCTGAAAGTGCAATGGTCACACCACTCTGAAAGAGAAGCCACGTGGGAGAGAGAAGACCGTCTCAGTGCTGAGTACCCCTCCTTCCTCCCGCAGACTTCTGAATCTCGGGACGAGATTCTTTTGAGTGGGGGCGAGTTGTCAGATCCCTCTGTTAGGTATGTGCTAGGGTTAGCTAGTACCTTTGCATCATGCAAAAGTTTCAAAAGAAAACCTAAAAATCAAATTCAAAATCCAAATGGGAGAAGGAACACCCCCCAGATAAATTAATTCAAAAGGCCAGATAAAAATATTTTCCAAAAATTCATGTTAGAGTTTTGAAAAGTCTTATAAATGAGTGTGATCACATTTCAAGTGATGTGGGACCCACCCCATGCTCATAGATTTTTCAAATATTCAAACAGTACCTTGGAAATAAAGAAATCCCCCTATTTGAATTAAAATTCAAATCATTTGAATTTTAAAAATGTTGAAAGTTTATGAGTGGCTAGTCTATATTATTATGAGGCCACATAAAAATTTTCAGCATTTAATAAAATGGTTTGGTATTTTTTTATCAGAGCCAAAACAAATAACAGAAAACAGAAAGGAAAGATTAAACAGAAGAAAAGAGAAAGACTTACCTGTTGCCCAGGGCGAAGCCCACCTCTCCAGCCGGCCCAGCCCACCTGGACCCTCCCCTGTCGTCTTCCTCCCCACGCCCCGAAGCTGCTCGGTGGAATGCATGCAGCACTCCACCGACGCCGCCGACGAGCCCTGGCCACCTCCTGCTTCCCCCTCGCCACCTCTTCACACCTGGAGACGCCCTGGAGTCGTCCACGTCCATTCCCCCCCTCCTCATCGTCTTCCTCCTCCTCCTACGCCGATTTCTTCAACGTCCGAGGACCCGCCGGAGCGCGCCACCGTGGAAGACATGGCCATCATGGCCTATAGCTCAGGCCAACTTGTCCCGTGCGTGCATCGTCGTCGACTTCATCGCCTCGCAGAAGACGGCGCCTTGATTTGATCCAGAGGAGACGCGAGCCTCACCGAATCGCCGCCGGTCGCCGGAGAGCTACCTCGTCGATTCGCCACCACCAGACCCTCCCCGAGCCCGCTGACCACGCCATCGATTTCGTGGTGAGCTCCTGCCCGTTTCCCCCAACCTGGCACCCTCTCTCTTGGTCTCTAGCCGCTTTCACCATGGACGCCGTAGCTCGTCGCCGCCATGGATGAGCTCGAGGTCGCCCCTGTGCCCCTTCGACTCGTCCAGCGCACGCGTTTGGCTCCTGAGCCCGATAGCTTTCGAACGCAAGTGAATTCAACCCGATCCGTGCACGGTAGCGCCGACCACGACCTCGTCGCCGTACTGTTTCCGCCGGAGTCGTCGCCGTCGTCGACTCCGGGCACCCCGTGAACCCCCGATGCCACCAAACGACGCGGAAGACCTCCAGGAGAAAGATGGTGCCCTCCCCGTGCTCTCCCGTGGCCTGTAGCGGATTCCGGCGAGTCGCCGCCGTGGTTCACGTCGCCGGCGTCAAGCCGCCGGTGGATTAACCACAAATCACGTGTTAAGTGACCCCTGGGTCACTGACCAGTGGGCCCAGTGGCTTAATTAAGCCACTGGATTAATTTAACCACGGGTTTAAACACTGTGTCACAGACAGGTGGGACCCCCTAGTCAGTTTGACTGGTCAAACCCCCCTGCTGACGCAATAAATCGAAATGATTTAAAAAGAATTCCAGAAAATCCAGAAAATACCCCAAACTTTGGAAATTCATAGAAAATTCATATTAACTCCAAATTGGACAAATAATATATGAAAAATGATCAGGAGAAAATTATCTTTCCAAATATGCAACTTTCAACTCTATTTGAGTTGAATTTAAAATGGGACCAGTAGCATATATCATTTGCTTTATTTGAATTTATTTCAAATTCAAACCAAATGATTTTACCACTTGGACCATGAATTTATGTTGCAAATCAACCACACTTCAGAGGCATATCATACACATTGAAGTTAATTCAAATTGACCAAACTATATCATGTATAACCTGGTTAAGGTTGAATTCAAATGTGGATTTGAATTTGCATTTTAAAAATGCAATATATTCCACTTAAATGGAATTGCCTCACACATCAAACTTGTACTTCAAGATTAAACATTCTATCATCTGCTTGAGCATTGCATTCATATTGATTGCTACTTGTACTTGCTTGTCGAGTAGAGATTGAACCGGAGCAAGAGGTCACCCCCTTCGCTGCAGATCCAGAGCCCGAACCTCGTCAGCAAGGCAAGCAAAACCCCCATTGATCATGTCGATAAAATCCCACTTCCCTCTCATGTCTCGCTTATGCATTGTATAGGATGATCACCATGTTACGATTCTACCGCATAGATGAACCCATTCCTTTGCATGACCTATCTTTTGTCACAGTAGTAAGCAAACCATAATCCTAGCAAATGTAGGAGTTGAATGATATCATGTGGCCCCTGCAAATGTTATCGCTTATTGCATGCTTAGTATGATACCTTGTTGTTACTGTGATGTGAGTCGGGATGGGAATGATCATGTTGCTGATGGTAGAAAAGTGTTGGTGAATCGACCCTAATACAAGGTGAACGATGAGAGGCTGTGTAGGAGTACACGGTGGGTTGTCTCGTTGAACACCGCCCTAAGTCCGAGTTCTGGTGTGGTGATCCAAGATGAAGAGTACAACCACACATTGGGCTCACTGACCCCTCTCAACCTATTAACTCATCCTTTTCGATGTCCAGATGTCGCAGTAGTTCGGAGTTCTGGTAGGCTTGTGGCCTGGATGCTAAGTGAGAGAACGGCTCATCCGAGACCGGCTTATGCACCACGCACACATCGCTTGGGTCCACTTCGGTAAACCGGCCGGGTTCACGATGGTGGTAGCCAACCCAAGTAGGCGGCTTTCTTGGACTAGATAGGCTATGAGGTAACAGTTGTGGTGAGCATCCTCGCTGGCACCCCTTGAATGGTGTCGAGATCAAAGGCGGTAAATGATGGTCATGTGTGTGTAGCGGTACACCCTTGCAAAGTTAAAAAAAAACTATTCGAATAGCCGCGTCCGCGGTTATGGACTACTTGGAAAGCTTAGCTTGATTATTAGATAACTTGAACCGGATACTTCTAAAACACACCAAGATAAGTGTGAGTGCTATGGCGTGCTTTCTCGTGGGGAAGTCGAGGAAGGCACCATAGTGGTGTAATTGGTTGGTGAAAGTAGTGGACTCGTGTACGCTTCTTACCTCAAAGTCTGGTACTCGTAGTTCAGGATTAGCCAAGTCAAAGCTGGCATTTCTGCAAGTGAACCCCACCTCCCTTTACCTTGATACATGTGCATGAGTAGTATAGCTCCTATGTAAGTCTTGCTGAGTACGTCTTTGTACTCACGTTTGCTTAATATATGTTTTAGATGACGCCACTGACCCCGAAGGTGGCTTCTTCATCGAGCTGGACGACTGAAGTTAAGCTAGTCTAGTCCCAGTCAGCAGACTGGTTCCCTCGTGGAGGGCTTTGTGTTTGAATAAGGCTTCTTAAGCCATTTGTTAAACTTGTCTGTACTCAGACATAATTTGCTTTCGTTCTGTGTTGTAATGTTGGATCACTCGTATGTGATCTCTGTGTGTACTCTATAAGAGTTATAAATAAAATGTACACTTTGTAGAGAATTGCAAT
The DNA here is from genome assembly GCA_950022295.1 of Bromus sterilis. Taxonomy (NCBI): domain Eukaryota; kingdom Viridiplantae; phylum Streptophyta; class Magnoliopsida; order Poales; family Poaceae; genus Bromus; species Bromus sterilis. The sequence continues at coordinate 45,569,895 of OX465596.1, forward strand.
GGTACCTGCTGTTCATACAAGGCATGTGTGCTGCGTGTATGTTTATAACATGCATGTCTTTGTATGGGTTTTCGAGACCTTAGTTGTGTTCTGGCTGGCGGTCTTTCATACACCAAGTGGCCCTTAGATGTGCGCAGCTTGGGGCATCGCGATGCGATTGTTCGAGACTCGGTCTCGGGCACACTTTGTGGTATGATCGAGCCCGCCCTAGACCCCGACTAAGTGATCGGGCTGGAGTAAGTCTATGTAAGAGTCTAGAGATAGTCGATAGTATGGTTGAGGCGACTTGTCTTTGAATATGGGAGTTCACCACCCATATCAGTAGACTTGTGTGCGTACGATGAGGAACCATTACAGTTGATCATCCGGCCTGGATGGGATGCCCCTCACGTACGATGCTCTCCGAGAATGTTCAGTGCTTGGCCTTGTCTGCTTAGACAAGTGGGTGCGGTTCTCGGCTCTCCATATGACTATCTCTTAACTGTACTTGCATACGCTAACCCCGGGTCCCGACATTGAACCTCTTCCTTTCTTTTGTAGCATAGTTAGCATTGCGGTGCGTTCATAATCCTGTCAATTGCCCTTCTGTAATTTGTTTACCTCGCATAGCAGTTTTATCGTCTTTTGGGAGAGAGACATCACTAGCGAACATCACGTAAACCGGTCCATATCCTCATTACTGTTTCCAAGATATCTTTACTTTTCTGCTTTTACTTGCTATCATTATCACTTGTGTTTTACCCTTTGTGAACAACAAGACCGGAGAGATTGACAACCTCTCTGAACTTCGTTGGGAACAAAGTTATCTGTGTCTGTGTGCAGGTCCACGTCAGTCGCGCCACTGACACCTACTTATCATATCCGGAGTCCTACGGGAGACAAACCTTGGTATCTTCACCGAGGGAAATTCGCTGCATCACTGCATCACGCCTTCCACTTGGGGCTCACCAACGAAGGGCGGGAAGCCGCTAAGCAAACCTTTGTGTCCAATTATTTCGGGACGTCCTTTTCTTCGCACCGTTGGTGCGGTTATTGACATGAAAGAGGGGAATATAAAATTCCAATTCCCATTCAAAAATGGGATGGAACATTTCCCTAGAAAGAAAATCAAGTTACCTTTTGAGTCCATCACACGGGCTAGTTATTCTCTTTCTCTTGATAAAACTTGATTCTTCTTTTTGCATTATGCCTAGCTAATGGCTTTAAAGTTGCGCTTTCGGGAGGAAGCCCGCAACGAATTTAGGTGTTTTTTTTGCTTTTGTTGTGTCTTGGTGATTGTTACTACTGTATCAACATCATTGTATCCTTATTTTTCAGCTTTTTGCCAAGTTATAGCCTCTTACGGCAAGGGAAGTGAAAGTTGTGACATGCTGTCCAGAAAACAGATTCTGTCCTCGTGACCAGAAAAATTCCAGAAAAATCCCAGTTCATATTTTTGAGCTGAAATTATTACACAGTATGCTCTATACAATTACCAAACTTCCGTATGTTCTGAGTTTTTTTATTTGAGTTGCAGAAGTGCCCCTAAAAAATTATTTACTATCTGCTGTTCTATTTTTCACAGATTCTCCCACGTTTTGTCTCTCCTAACTTTTGCAAACCTTAAGCTTGCTTTTTCTTTGCAAAAACTTTTTGGCACTCTTCAGAAACAGTATCTCTTCAAGAATATCTTTATATCCAGTGGGGAAAAATTACTTATTAAGGGTACTAACCTCTCTAATCAGTTTATGATGAGTTATGTATGAAGGGAGTTTTCAAGTGTGCGATGGAAGATGATGAAAGAAGATCCAGGAGTGTCAAGCGTTCAAGCTTGGGGATGCCCCCATGTATCCCCAATAAACATTCAAGGAGACTCAAGCATCTAAGCTTGGGGATGCCCCCATGCATCCCCTTCTCCATCAACAATCATCAGTTCGTCCTTTGTCTCACTATATTTTTATCACTTCATACGTTATGTGCTATGCTTGGAGCGTCTCGCTCTTAGGTTTTGTTTTTAGTTTTCTTTAGATTTGCTTGCTGTTCATAACAAGTTAGATCCTTTCTTACTTTGTGTGGGAGAGAAACACGCTCCACTTTCAAAATTTAGAACACATCATAGGATTTTTCCTGCTTATCTTTTTGCTGTTGTGTCTTCTTTATCTTTTCATAGCTACTGCCATGTTTAGTTTTAGTCTTCGTTTGTCCTTAGCAAGAGCCTTGGCTTTTGTTTAGTTTGTTTCTGCAACTCTTTTTAGTTTTCATGTTTATCTTGTTGAAGAGAGTTGGTTGTTGCACTGAGTTGTGTCTTGTCTTGAAAGTAGGTAATTGAGGTTGCTATTTGATTTTAGTAGTAGCTTGCAATAGTTTTGAGGTATTGTTGTGAGTAATGTTTGAACTTTTGGCGTCAAGAGCTCTAGCCTATTAGTGATAGGTGTCGTATTTTGGGAAATCCGTGTGTATTTTCAAAACCTACAAAACTAGTTGAGAACTCTAGCTACTAGATGGATCACTACTCTTCTGAGGGGTCGAATATCAGAGAACACTCACGTACCATGAGTCGAGGATGCGCAAGGATAACCAAGCCCCCATACACTCCTCCTCGGGGTACTTGTCTCTTTGTGAACCTCCTCACTAGATTGAGAGTTACCGATAATAAGTGCATGACTTCTTCGGACTAATGTAAGTATTGAAAGTTGACACTTCCACCTTCCCATATTTTGCTAGCCTCTCCTGTGCCGTGCATTGCCTTCTTCTCACTCCGAGAGTTGGTGTCCACCTTCGCCGGTACATCCAAACCCATGGCATGATACGCTCTGTCATCATAAGCCTCCTTATATCTTTCCTAAAAACAGCCACCATACCTACCTATCAAGGCATTTCCATAGCCTTTCCGAGTTACATTGCCATGCAACTTCCACCTCTTCATGACTTGATGTTCATGTCATACATGTTATTGCTACACTGGCAGCGACATACATTGCATACATCATGTAGTTACATCTTCTTTATGATTTTGAGTACCTTGTAAAGTGTGAAAGATTTCCTTTACCTTCTTATAAAATAGAGTGTTGCCGTTAAGTGAGGAAAAGATCCCAAAGTGGACACAATAAAAGATCCCGAAGAGGAAAAATGAGAGTTAAATAGAAAGAGCCATTGAGGCCACAAAAAAATACAAAAAAAATAGAAAAAAGAGAAAAAGAAATAAAAAGAGAGAAAGGGGCAACACTACTATCCTTTTTGAGAGATCCACACTAGTACTCCCATTATATCCTTGTACTCCATAGAGATGATCTTTTTGCACATGTGCATCCGTTGCATGACGATCCCAACTCCTCACATCATATCTATCATTTGGCATCTCTTGCCTATGATTGTCCTCATTGATGTGAGCCTTTCTCATCCTTTTTGTCCTCCTCCACCATATTTCTCTCTTTGCCATCCTAAGTGTCAACTCTCGTGCTTACGCTCATCCATTGCATGAGTGCTCAAAATATCGAAAAGGAGTGGATCAAATTGACTTGTACCTGGCTAGTGGTCTGGGGACGAGTCAAGATAAGATTCAAAAGAAGACCAAGTGTGAAACTTTAGTAGATTGAGTTCTCAACACAAAAATACTTTTTTCTCATATTCCCTATCCCCCTTCTTGCACGCAAACACCATTTGGAGACATTCGAGTCACGGACAGCGAGAGCTCTTGCACCTAAATGTTCTTTTGTTACTTGTTTCAATGCTAATATAGACTCTTGCATGTGATGACTTGAATTTAATCTCTAACCTTGATTGTTTTACTTTTCAAAGTTCTTTTATGGTTGCTAGCTTGTCACCACAGAAATTATGCTGCTATCATTTACCTACTCGAGGACGAGCAGGAATTAAGCTTGGGGATGTTGATACGTCCAAAACGTATCTATAATTTCTGCTTGCTCCATGCATGTTTTGTGTCATATTGCTATGATCTAGATACACTTTCATAAATTTTTGATCATATTTGGACTAACCTATTAACTCAGTGCACCCTAGTGCCAGTTTCTGTTTTCTGTTGTTTTTCTATTTCAGTTTTCCCCCATATAAAAAGTGCTAGAAAAATTCGGGAAAATTCAGATAAAAAAATCAGCGTGGAGGAAGCTTCGCGAAGAGCCCGGGAGGGGCCAGAGGGGAGCCAGGGGGGCCCAGGCGGCCACCCGGTGCGGCCCCACCTCTGGCCGCTACAGGGGGGCGCCTGGGGCCCCTAGTCCACCTCTAGCTGCCCCCTTCGCCTATTTATTCTCCGTCACGGGAAAACTCTAGAAGAAGAACCCTATTCCGCGAACTCGCCTCTGTTCCGCCGCCGCCGCGCTTCCGAAGATCGGGAGCACCAGAAGACCTCTTCCCGGCACCCTGCCGGAGGGAGGATTGACCTCCGGGAGTCTCCTCTCCACCATGGATGCTCCCCGGATGTCTCGTGAGTAGTTTTCCTTGGACCATGGGTCCGTGATCAGTAGCTATGTGATGTTCTCCTCCCGTCTTTGATCTTCACTGTTTAGACCTCGTGAGCTGCCCTACATGATCGAGGCACCTTTGTAATATTTCTGCTATTGCTATGTTGAGTTTGATAGGATCTGATGGATTATGAGATTATGTTCAGATTGTGATAGAGAAATATATTTGGTTCTTATCTCTTATATTTTTGTTCCTAAGTAATTCTTGCATGTTCTCCGTTGCTGTTTATTGCTTTGGCCAAGTAGTAGGTAGTGACTCCAAGAGGGAACGTTGTGCTAGATTGTGGGTTCATGCCCCCTGATGACATGCTTCAGTGACAGAAACATGAGTCTAGGGGATGTGTTGTTTCCACAAGGGGGAAAACAACGGTGCTTGTGACCGCGGTCACAAGGATTGTTTACTTTACGCAGAGTTCTTTTTAATGCAGTTTTCTGTTGCTTTGGGTTTACACTTTGGGTGGGGCTCGCAACTTAATACCAGCGAGATGTTCTGGATAGATATCTCAAGGTGGATGATTAGTAGTAGATGCAGATGGATTTCGGTCTACTTATTTTGGCGTACTGCCCGTGCTTTTGAACCTCGTCCTTTCTTTTGTAGCATAGTTAGCATTGCGGTGCGTTCTTAATCCTGTCAATTGCCTTTATGTAATTTGTTTACCTCGCATAGCAATTTTATCGTCTTTTGGGAGAGAGACATCACTAGCGAACATCACGTATCCCGGTCCATATCCTTATTATTATTTCCACGCTATATTTACTTTACTGCTTTTACTTGCTCTCATTATCCCTTGCATTTTATCCTTGTGAACAACAAGACCGGAGAGATTGACAACCTCTCTGAACTTCGTTGGGAACAAAGTTATCTGTGTCTGTGTGCAGATCCGCGTCAGTTGCGCCGCTGACACCTACTTATCATCTCTGGAGTCCTGTTGGAGACAAACCTTGGTATCTTCACCGAGGGAAAAATGTTGCTGCACTACATCTCAACCTTCCACTTGGGGTAACCAACGAAGGGGCGAGAAGCCATCAGTAAGTAGAGACATGATCAAGTCAACCTTTTCATTAAGAGAGGAGATCTCCTCGACAGAATTTACCTTCTTACCAGTTGGAGATCGCTCGGTGTGCCACTGAGAGTAGTTCAGCATCATCTCATCAAGTAGCTTCGTGGAAGCACCAAGTGTGGTTGACACAAAGGTTCCTCCCGCTGCCGAGTCTAGCAGATTCCGCGAGGTAAAGTTAAAGCCTCCATAAAAAGTCTGGATAACCATCGAAGTACTCAAACCATGTGTAGGGCAGTTCTTAACAAGAGATTTCATACGTTCCCAAGCTTGGACAACATGTTCATTATCCAATTGCCTAAAATTCATAATGTTACTTCTCACCTGGATAATTTTAGCAGGGGGATAGTACTTCCCAATAAAAGCATCCTTACACTTGTCCCAAGAATCAATGCTATTCTTAGGTAAGGATTGCAGCCACTCCTTGGCTCTTCCTCACAAGGAGAAAGGAGAAAAGCTTCAGCTTGACAATGACTCCATCTACTTCCTTGTACTTTTGCATATCACAAAGCTCAACAAAATTATTTAAGTGCAAGGCAGCATCCTCTCCAGCACCTGAGAATTGATCTTTCATAACAAGATTCAGCAAAGCAGGTTTAATTTCATAAGAAGGTGCTGAAGTGGCAGGTGGAGAAATAGGAGTGCAGATAAAGTCACTGTTGTTGTGACTAGTGAAGTCACACAACTTGGTGTTTTCATTGGAACCCATAGTAGCAGCAGGTATTTTTGGTATTTTTTATAAGGGACACAAAAGTAAAAAATGAAAGGTAAACTAACAAGACTAAAAAGCAAAGATAAAAGATAGTGTGCAACTCCCCTATCTTGTAGACTGGAGTCCCCGGCAACGGCGATAGAAATTAGCTTGATTCGGTGAGCAAGATAGTTCTCTCACTTCTCGTTGGTTACCCCAAGTGGAAGGTGAGATGTAGCGTAGCAGCAAATTTCCCTTAGCGAAGATGCTAAGGTTTAAGTTTTCTCCAGTAGGACTCCAAGAGATACAAGAAGGTGGTAAAGTGAACAATGGCGCCGTTCACAACCTAAAGATTGCTTAATTCACCTGGACTTGCACACACAGCAAATAACTTTTCTCCCAACGAGTATAGAGGAGTTGTCAATTCCTCCGGCCTTGTTGTTTACAAAGGATCAACGCAAGAGATAAAAGTGCAACTAAAGTAAGAACTGAAAGTAAATTGAAGGTGTAAACAATGGTGGAAATATGGACCGGGATCCCATGACGTTCACTAGTGATGTCTCTCTCCCAAAAGACGATAAAAGTGCTAGCGAGGTAAACAAATCACAGCTAGGCAATTGACAGGATTATAAACGCAACGTAATGCTAACTATGCTACAAAAAGAAAGGAAGAGGTTCAAAAGCAATGGGCAGTACGCCAAGGTAAGTACACCGAAATCCATCTGCATCTACTACGATTCATCGACCTTGAGATATCTATCCAGAACATCTCGTTGGTATTAAGTTGTGAATCCCACCCAAAGTGTAAACTCAAAGCAACAGACAACTGCATTAAAAGAACTTTGCGTAAAGTAAACAATCCTTGCACCCGCAGGTACAAGCGCCGTTGTTTTATCCCTGGTGGAAACAGCACATCCCTAGTCTCATTTTTCTATCACTTAAGATAGACATCAAGGGGCTGAACACACAATCAAGCATAACGCTCCCTCTTGGAGTTGCAACAAATCATTTGGCCAAAGTAAAATATGGCAACGGAGAACATGCAATAATTAACTCAAGAACACAAATATAAAAGAGAAACAAATACATTACTCATCACAATCTGAACATAGTCTCATAATCCATAAGATCCCAGCAAAATCAGCATACCAACACAGAAAATTACAAAGGTCCCTCGATCATGTGAGGCAGCTCATGAGGTCTCGAAAGTGGAAGCACAAAGAGGGGAGGAGAACATCACACAGCTACTGGTCACGGACCCATGGTCCAAGGGGAACTACTCACGGCACATATGGGAGGCGTCCATGGCGATGGATGGTCTCCCGGAGGGGGTTCCTCCTTCCGGTAGGATGCCGGGGCAGCTTCTCCTGGCAGCCCCGGTCTTGAAACGGCAGCGGCGGCGGTACAGAGAGGATAACGGGAATAGCATATCGATATTAGGGGTTTCCTCCGCGGGCACTAAATATAGGCCAAAGGGTGCACCGAGGGGGCCACGGGGCAGCCAGGAGGGTGCCCGGCGCGCCCTAGGGGGGCGCCAGGGACCCTCCTGGGGCCCTAGTGGGTCCACTTCCTTCCTTCCTTGGTTCTTCGGGAAGCTTCCGGGACGCTGATTTTTTATATAATTTTGCCGGAATTTATTTGGCACTTTTAATGGCCGGAAAACCTGAAATATAAAAACAGCAGAAAACAGGAACTGACAACTGGGTGCACTGAGTTAATAGGTTAGTCCAAATATGATCAAAAGTGTATGAAAGTTGAAGCAAAACATGGCAAAGTCACACAAATCATGCATGGAGCAAGCAAAAATTATCGATACGTTTGGGACGTATCAAATCCCCACTGAGAGTGTTGTCACAAGACATCTTTGAAAATGCTCAAAGATGTAATTTTTCCTAGGTTTGGTGTACCTAGGTATCTCATGACCGATGGAGGATCACACTTCACGCATGGAGCTTTTAGAAAAGCTCTAGCCAAGTACGGTGTCAATCATAGAATTTCTTCACCGTACCATCCCCAAACTAGTGGGAAAGTTGAGCTCACCAATAGAGAGAGATCAAGTTGATCTTGCAAAAGATAGTTAACAGTTCTAGGAAGGACTGGTCAAAGAAGTTAGGAGATGTTTTGTGGGTGTATAGAACTGCTTACAAATACCCCATGGGCATGTCCCCGTATAAGATGGTCTATGGCAAGGCTTGCCATTTGCCATTAGAATTAGAACACAAAACTTTCTGGGCTTTTAGAGAGCTTAATGCTGACCCAAAGTTGGCTTGTGAAAAGCGTCTCATGAACTTGACTTCTCTAGATGAGTGGATAAGTGAATCTTACGAGAGTGCTAAGATGTTCAAGGAAAAGGTAAAGAAGTGGCATGATAGAAGGATTCTAAAACGTGAATTTAATGTTGGTGATAAAGTTTTATTGTTTAGATCCCGTTTCAGGCTTTCTCCAGGTAAATTACTTTCCAGATGGGAAGGGCCATTTCATATCAAAGAAGTCTACCGATCAGGTGCAATCAAGATTAACAATTTTTATGGCACCAAACCTCAAGTTGTGAATGGGCAAAGACTCAAGCATTACATGGCGGCAGACCCCGTCAACGTTGATGTGAATATAATACACACAACTACTTGTGAAGAACATGTTGCAGCCCCGTTTCAGACACCAGCAGGAATAGAATAAGAAAAGGTATGTATTACGGTAAGGAAACATCGTGACTCGCCATAAAAATTCCAGATTACGGTTTTTTGCAAAATATAGAAAATCCAGAGCCTAATTGGAGTCGGAGAGGAACTCCAGGGGGGCCAGGCCGCGCCGGGAGGCCGCCTGGGCACCCCGGAGCCTGTCTCCGACTCCACTTTGGTTCGTTACCTTCCTATTGTTGCAGAAATTTTTGCTATATATTTTCCCCGATAGCCCCAGCGTCGTATCTCTAGATTTCGCGTGTTTTCTTCTCGAGCTTTTTTCTGCCAGGACTAAAAGTTTATTAGTAGAGATGTCTTCTTGTGGCTCGTGGGGAAGACTTCTTGGGATGGCGCTTACGTCCAGTCCAGAAGGATCTCAATCAAGGGAAGCACATTGATTGGGTTACAGAAGAAGAAATTGTCGCAAGACAAGCGGAGATGGAGCGCTCCGTGAGAGAGGAAGTCAAGATTATCATTGTTCAACAACAAGGAGGTCCAAGCAATCCCATCATGGTGGGATCTGTCCAACCTCAATATGATCTTTCTCTTAACCTTTCAGGGCCTCCCACTTCACTTGAAGATCAACGTACGATCTCCACCATCTCCGAGGCTTACCGCATCACCAACCAACTCTGTGAAGATTTCCGTGTACTGAAAGTACAAGTGGAAGTAGTCAGAAAACCGAACCCTTCGCCGTGTCATCAGGGATCTGAAGAATCAATGACAACAAGAATGAGGAGTAAATCTCCTTGGTTAATGGCATCCCCTCAGCTTGTTCCAAACTTGGGGGAGTGCCCAGTATCTTTATCTTTATCTTAGTCTTTTAGAGTCAAGTAGAGTCGTATCATGTCTAGGGAAGTTATTATATGAAATAGGTGTTTGCATTGAGGTCTATCACTCCTTCTGTGGAGAGTCTGTATCCGTGAGTGTGGAGTCCTTTATGATGGAATATGAATGAGAAGTCTATGGGTCTCTTCGTTGCACTCGGTATTCTCTTCATGCAATCGACCTTATATGATGATTCTTTTGGAGAGTATTGACTTTATATCAGGTATGGCTTTGAAAACTTTATTTAATTTTGGCAAACATAGCTTTGGTCATGACAACATGCATGTTTTCTCAAGTAGCGACATAGCCAAAACCTTTGTTATTATGCTTGAAGTGTTATGTTGACAAGGAAGACAACTTGATGTGTTATGCTTACCTTAATGTTTTGCATTTAAATTAGCATCATTTGTCTGTTCTCTGAAAGCCTTTGCTAGCCAATCTCTTTGCCTAGCAGATTTCTGCTTGTGCATCCATAACCTGAAACCAATATCTTCCATATGAGTCCACCATACCTTCCTATTCGTGGTATTTCCCTACCACTCCTAGAAGTATAGAATTTATGTGTTATCCTTAAATGCTCAAAATCTTATGTTTTGTGCCTCTTGTTTAGCTCATGAGGAAGTAGTAGGTAATTCATGATCTTCTTAAGTTGGACAAGTTTTACCACGGGAATGCATGTCTAATCTGCAAACCCATAATACGAGGAGGAACTGGCATGAGTGTGCCCAGCTCGAAAGATAATATAACAAACAAACCCTCCTTCACGCTTGGTCTATGAGAAATCAGAAACTTTGGCAGTGATAAACAAAGGAGATTAAGGGGATGTGATCGTCCCCACTTGGGAGTCGTTCCTCGAAACTTGTCCATCTTGATAAGTAATTGAGCTATCTATTAGCATTCGTTGACAAACTATGCACCCCCCCAAAATTTTATTTTCATTCTGTTTGATTTAAGGATAGCACATGAGTTTTCCGTGCTTGCCTTTAACAAGGCCTTTCTTTTACTTTTATGTTGAGTCAGTCTTCCTACTTCCTTCTTCTCCCAAAGAGAACAGACACTTGATGCTGATGAGGATTCATCCATATAATGCTGCATTAAGTTTTGCCATGCCACATCATTGTTGACATTATCTTTTGATAAGTAAGTTGTTTGCAAAAGCTTTTGCCAAGCAAGCATCTTCCTTTGTGTTAGCATTTGCACTTCATGACTAATAACATGTTCTTTCAAAAGTTTCAAATTCTTTCATTTTATTTAGAAGGGGCAAAAGTAAAAGTTATTAGTTGTCCTTTGACTAAGGATATGTTTGCCATAATTTGATGAGTTTTCTCAGCCCTACTTTTGATTATAATGGTTATTACTTTCTCATAAGGACCTTGTGAGTTGAGGTTGTTGTTGAGGATGCTTGAGTTTGATGAAGAAACCTTGATGCTTCTTGTCCGTATTTTATTTATTGACACTTCACTCTCTAAACTTGTAGACAAGTTTACCGAGCCTAGTATTCGCTTGGGGACAAGCGAGGTCTAAGCTTGGGGAGTTGATACGTCCAAAATGCATCACTATGTTATATATTAATTCTTTCTTATTCATTGATTTATTTCATGTTATGATGTTGTTCTTATGTTGTTTTGTCTTAATTACACAGTTTGAAACTTTCCGATGCCGAAGCAGCATACGCGGGATTCAGTGGTAAAAAGTGGACGCTGAGTTGCTGTAAAAGAATACCTCCAAATTACGTGAAATTCGACGGAGGGTATTTTCCAAAAGAATGACGAAGACACGCCGAAGAGGGGCCAGAGGGGGGCCACAGGGTTCCCAGGCGGCCACCTGGCGCGGCCCCCACCCTGGTCACGCCGGGAGGGCACCTGGACCCCTGGGGCCACTCCCGGCTCCCCCCCTTTGGCCTATATATCACTCGTCGTCTAAAAACCCTAAAGGAGAGAGAGTTTCCGGAGTTGCGCCGCTGCTCCGTGGCGGAAACCTACAGAGGAGAAAAGACATCTTCGGCGGGCAGATTCCACCGGGGAGAACACTTCCCGGAAGGGGAGATCGTCGCCATCGTCATCACTATCATCACGGGCATCATCGATCATCATCAACATCATCCCCAACATCAGCACCATCTTCACCACCATCCAATCTCAGCTCGCAAGTTTATCTTGTGTTGTAATCCGTACTATCTATCCTCTCTACTCTACCCATGTTGATTACCGTCGTGTGATGGATGCTATTGAGTTTTGTTGGAGAAATATCATTGTGTCAAGATTATTTATCATCTACTTATCCCCTCTGATCATGATCTCTTTTATGTCTTGTGAGTAGTTACTTTAGTTCTTGAGGACATGGGAGAAGTCTAGTTGTTAGTAGTCATATGATGTTGAAGTAATATGTGTTGTTTGATATTTAAGTTGTGTTGTTATTTTCCTAGTGGTGTTGTGTGAGTCGAACACTCAACACTTCGCCTTATTAAGGACCTAGGGGAATACATTGTGTACAAAGAATGATTATGGTGGGTTGCCGGAGTGACAGAAACCTGAACCCCAGTTCGCACGCTTTTGCACAAGGGGAACAATGGATCAACGATCGTATTGCTATGGTTAGGCTTTTGCCTTAATTACTATCTTTTATTTGCGGATGCTTGCAAGATTTTTAATCATAAGAGTGCATTTATCTTAGTCTAGAGGGTGCACTAGCATTGATCCACCCACTCAACACTTATCAGCACAGAACATAGTACCGATATGGAATATGGCGAAAGAACGTGACTATTTCTCCCGTGTGTCCTTAAGAATGCTTTAGCCTTTATAAGTTTAGTTGCTAGGCCTCTCCTTTGTTCAAAAGGATTGGGCCACTTGTTACTCCTCAGTACTCTTTACTTTGCTCGCTTTTACCTTTTTGTTGCTTATACCGAAAACCCCTAAAATTCTATCTTTCAGTTCCTGCAGCTATTTCTTTACCAAAGTCACTTACCAATACCTTCTGCCACTCGTTGGGTCCGACACTCTTATTTATCGACAACTCTATAAATGATCCCTGAAAGTGCAATATATCGACCAGAGGGGGGTGAATGGGAGATTTTCAAATATCTTGAGGAATTTGGTTTTTGTCAGGACTGAGGCAATACGAAATTGAGAAAACTAAAACACGAGGAACAACAGATGCGATACTAAAGAGAAGGCGTGAACGTAAATCAACCTATTGCATAGAAAAAGTAAGACCGAAGCAAGAGCTAAGGAATCAGTGCAGAGTAAACTCAAAAAGTAAGGCATCAGGATAAGTCATCAGTGCATAAACGTAATAGCTGAGGTAGAAGAAATAGCACCACGCCACTGAAGACATAGACTTGATGAACCAGTTCGAGTTGCTATGACAACTCTACATCTGGTTGGAGAGGCTGAGATTGAACTCAGAAGACATAGTCTTTGATACGTCCAAAACGTATCTATAATTTCTACTAGCTCCATGCCTCTTTTGTGTGATATTTCTATGATATTGATGAACTTCCATACACTTTTGATCATATTTGGACTAACCTATTAACACAGTGCACCCCAGTGCCAGTTCCTGTTTTTTTGCTGTTTTTCTATTTCAGGTTTCCCCCATATTAAAAGTGCTCCAAAAATTCGGGAAAAATCCAAAAAAAAATCAGCGCAGAAGAAGCTTCGGGAATCACCGAGGGGGGGCAGAGGGGACCCATCAGGGCCCCAAGCACCCTCCCGGCGCGCCCTAGGGTGGGGACACGCCAGGGGGGCGCCTGGACCCCTGGTGGCCCCCCTGGCTGCCCCCCTTCGCCTATTTATTCCTCGTGACGTGAAACCCCCGTAACGGGAACCCTTTTTCGCGATCTCTCCTCTGTTCCACCGCCGCCACGCTTCCAAGATTGGGAGCACCAGAAGACCTCTTCCCGGCACCCTGTCGGAGGGAGGAACCACCTCCGGAAGCTTCTCCACCACCATGGATGCTTCCCGGATGAACCGTGAGTATTCCACCTTGGACCATGGGTCTATGTTCAGTAGCTATGTGATGTTCTCCTCCCCTCTTTGTTCTTCATGGATTAGACCTCGTGAGCTGCCCTACATGATCGAGGCACATATGTAATATTTCTGTTGTTGCTATGCTGAGTTTGCTGGGATCCGATGGATTATGAGATTATGTTCAGATTGTGTTTGAGTAATATATTTGATTCTCCTCTTTTATATTTATGTTCTAGAGTAATTCTTGCATGTTCTCCGTTGTTGTTTATTGCTTTGGACAAGTAGTAGGTAGTGACTCCAAGAGGGAGTGTTATGCATGATTGTGGGTTCATGCCCCCTGATGACTAGCTTGAGTGACAGAAACATGAGTCTAGGGGATGTGATGTTGCCACAAGGAAGAAACAACGGTGCTTGTACTTGCGGGTGCAAGGATTTTTTTAATTTACGAAAAGTTCTTTAATGCAGTTGTCTGTTGCTTTGAATTTACACTTTGCGTGGGATTCGCAACTTAATACCAACGAGATGTTCTGGATAGATATCTCAAGGTGGATGATTAGTAGGTAGGTGCAGATGGATTTCGGTCTACTTGTCTTGGCTTACCGCCCATGCTTTTGAGCCTCTTCCTTTCTTTATAGCATAATTAGCATTGGTTTGCGCACATAATCATGTCAATTGCCCAGCTGTAATTTGTTTACCTCGCATGGCTATTTTATCGTCTTTTGGGAGAGAGACATCACTAGTGAACATCATAGGTCCCCGGTCCATATTTCCAATACTGTTTACACCCGCTATCAATTTACTGCTTTATTTACTTTTCCGTTGCTATCACTATCATTATTATCCCGTGCATTTTATCCTTTGTAAACAACAAGTTCGGAGGAATTGACAACTCCTATGTAGTCGTTGGGAAGCAAAGTTATTTGCTGCGTGTGCAGGTCCAGGTAAAGTTAGGAACCTTGGTTTTAAACGGCGCCATTGTTCACTTCACCACCTTCTTGTATCTGTTGGATTCCTACTGGTTCGATACTAAACCTTAGCATCATCGCTAAGGGAAACTTGCTGCTGTCTACATCTCAACCTTCCACTTTGGGTAACCAACGAGGGGGCGTTAAATCGTACCATCAGTCTTCACCTTATTCTCCTTGAACTAAAGTCCTCAGACTCCGTCCAATAACTCAGGTGAGTCTTCAAGGTAGACTCCCAAAATCTTCACAGACTCAGTCACTCAGGGAAGTCACAATTGCATCTTGAGTTCCTCAGACTGAAGACTTCTACATCGGCTGGAAGATCACAGTCTTCAAGAGTAAAAAGCTTCGGATCACTTGAACCGACTTCCTCAGAAATGCTCAACTACTCAGGCTGGTGGTTTTCCTCACTTAGATTCTTCAGTATCCTCAGAGGTGGGTTGCACTCAAATGACAAGTGTTAGTTTTTCTCTTGGAGCAGCCGACCCACAAATGGGGCTGGGGGTGGCTATTTATAGCCGCGGAGCAACCCCAGGTGAAAGGAAATAAATGCCCATGCATGAAATTACTTCCATGCCCACCCTTCGGACCGTTGGCTGGATCGGTACCAGCACTCACCACGTGACACGTGGCACGGTCGGAATCTTTCTTCGGGCGAACTGCACTGGCAGTTTCCTAACTCCTCAACCGAAGACAAACTCCTCAGTGTCCTGAAGAACATCGTCTCAGACACCTAAGGAATTGAACTTCTACTGCAGGAGATTTCTCTGGGTTTTCTTCAGGATTTCTAATTGAGCACTTCCTCAGAAATACAGAACTCATTTTCCTCAACCCCTCCAATAGTACGGTGTTTTCCTACAACTCAAGAAGTATAAAAACTCTTAGCGAAGGCTACGCTTCAACTTCGTCTTCAGCGTGAACGTCCTCAGGATGTTGTACTGCTTCAGCTTCAGCCGAACGCTTCAGGATCCTGATTCCTCAGGATTTCGCACAACTTCAGTATTCAGGAAACACACCAATTTCTCCCATGTTCCTGAACATTTTTGGGGGTCGACTGGTTAACCTCATCCTCAGGGACTGTTTCTTGTGTATACTCACAAACACATCAGTCCCCTAACCGTTTTGTCATCAAATACTCCAAAACCTCAAAGGGGGCACTAGATGCACTTACAATCTCCCCCTCTTTGGTGATTTGATGACAATCAGATTAAATCTTCAATGGGATAAAATAAGTAATTTTGAGGAATTAAAAACTTGAAGAAAACAATTCATTGGTTCCGGATATAGAGATGCTCCCCCTGAGGATATGCATGTTTTGAAGACTTGATATACTATTTTTGAAAAACATGAGGAGCTCCCCCTATATCCCGGATTATTTGAAACAGTGCATCAAATGTAATAATTGAGAAATCAACAATAGCACTGAGTAAGGTGGTTGCTGAGGAATGGCATGAGTAATAGATAAACTTGAGTAATGTCATGAGGTAACTTAAAAGTATCAGAAACCACACAAAATATCAGTATACAACTCATTACAAAAATGATCTGAAGAACGAGAGTTGTAACTGAGGAACCCCATGTGAACCCGCTTGAAGACTATCAAATTTATCCCCCTTTGTCATTAAATGAACAAAAAGGAGAGACTACAGCTAACGTCCCAAAACTAGTGCCTCAGGGCTGAGCATCAGGTCGAAGGCACGTCGTTGCAGTGTGAGGACACGCCGCAGTGTCTTCAACTTCTTCAGGCGAGAATTCTTGAGCTGAAGAAAAGGAGTCCATCGCCCGAGGTGGTGTCTTGCTCTTGGTAAACTGACGAGGAGTCTGAATCTCAGGAAGATGAGGTTGTCTGAGGCCAAGTTTGGCAAGATCTCCAGGAGTGATGACTTCAGTCAAAAGAGCATCAAGTCGCTGATAGGCATGATGAGCATACTGATGAACTTTCCTCTGAGTTGTATGCATCTGCACCATATAGCTGAGAATGTCTCCGGTCTGACGCTTCATCCAGTCATGATTCTGATCCACTTTTCTGATGCAGACTTATGAGGAGCTCACGATCAGTCATCAGGCGATCTTGAGTGGTTTCCTCAGTGGAGGCATGTGTGCGTTCCTCATGCGTGGTGTGAGACTGAGGCTGACGAATATTGCCACCAAGCGAGTCCTGAGGAAGTACTTCTTCATAGAAAGGCGCTTTGCCCTTGGCATTAGCGTCAAGAGTGTGTTGAAGCAGTTCAACAGGAGGAACATACGGGCGGTGATTAGCCTCATCAGGCTTGAAGTTGATGCCAGTCTTGGTGCAGATGAGCTTCATAATCCATGGACCGTATGGCTTCAGAATATGAGGATTCTGAGCAGCATCCACCAAAGTCCTGAAGAAGAAGTCTGAGACATTGATGGGAGCCGACATGCAGAGGCTATACAGAATGTTCTTCATGATGCCCACAACTTCCTCAGTAGTTGATTCATATCCCTTGATGGGGCAGAAAGACTTAGCCAATATGTGGTACATTGTGTTCGGCAGATACTGAAGCTCAGAGACTAGGAACTTGGTCCGGGGCTGAGCTTCAGGGGCTTGCGGCTTCAACAGCATATTCATCGGGTCATCCCGGAGAAGTGGGGAACCATATGTATGGGGACTGAAGCATCAGAAGGAGGGAGCTAAAGAATCTCCACAATCTCAGGTACTGAGGCAGTGTAGTGCTGATGCTGAGTCATCCAGTAAAGCACCCAAGTGTTGATGTCTTTGGGGTCCCCTGAGACATAGAGCGTGGCATTAAACTGCAGAACAAGTTCTTCGTTCCAATGGATGCACTCGGAGCAGAACTGAATCAGCTTGGCATGATACAAGTCCTGCAGCACGTTGTTGAATCAAGGGATGTCCTCCATTTCCAGATGAGGAATGTGTTTATGAGGAAAAACCTTTTGTGCCATGTACAGAACTGAGGCATAGTAGTTCTTTTGCGTTGCTGTCCAGAACCTCAGGAGCTTGCTGGGCGGAAGAGAATTCTAAGGATTCTGGATCCCAGCCTGAAAGAAGCTCATAGCGTTGAAGAATGCATCAGTGTTGAAGTTGGGATTTGCATCAGCTTCAAGATTGCAATAGAATGGCTTCTTCTGCTTCGGGCACAGAGAAAGAGCTGAGGCAGTCTCCTGATGAGCTGGTGAGGCTGAAGCAGAGGGTGGCGGCTGTGGAGAAGCATGGTCTTCAGCATGCGAAACAGGCATAGTTTTCGGTGAAGTGGCGGGCGCTGAGGGAGATGTAACTGGTCGATCCTCAGAGCGATCTGGTGCAGCCTCAATGTCACCATTGGTGCTATGCTCGACTTCAGCTTCAGCTGCGGGGGGGGGCAGTCTCAGGCTCAGCAGTTGTTGTAGCTGCAGTATCAATGTCATCAGCAGCATTTGGGGGTGCACTTGTGCCTTCAGGTTCATCAGCATCAGAATCTGAGGACGATGCACCAACAGAGTCTTCAGAGTGCTGAGAGGTATCAGGAAGCACCTCAGTCACAGTGGGGGAGTGAGGATCGAGGGGAAAGATAGTATGAGTGGGGGAGTTTTCCAGATCAAATTCCTCATCATGGACACGAGGAGTACCATGATCATCAATATCAACATCCATGTCTTCAATCTCAGTGATGACCGGTGGAGGTGGACACTAGGGTGTTGGAACAATAGGTGTAGCAGCAGCTGAGACCAGTTCATTTGACGTTGGGGTGAAGACTATGATGCTACGCTGAGTATTGATATGCGGAGTTGAAGCATCAGTGGAGTGAATTGTGGTTTCAGCTGCCCTTGATTCTAGGGGAGCAGAGGAGAGTGGTGTGGCATCAATGGGCTCCTCAACTGTGGGTTCCAGTGTGGGCTTCTTCGCATCAGGTGGAGTGGAGGGTGGGGCATCGGGCATGCGCTTGAGGCCTTTGGTGGGATCCACAGGCACTGTATCAGTAGGGGCTGAGGCATTAGGGGGTGCTGAGGCAGCGGGCTGCCGAAGCTTCATCAATTTTTGCATCTGCTGAGACATCTGTTCCTTGAATTTGCCGATGTAGGCACAGTTGGCGGCATACTCAGTGTTGAGGCGATGAACCTCACATTGATGCTCGATGAACTCCCGAGGAGTAACATCTGTGACAGGTTTCTTTTTAAATTCACTGTGGACTTTCTTCAGTTGAGCCTCCAACTGTTTCTAAAGATCACGTTGATGTATCTCATTGATGAGGAACTGTTGAACGTAAAACTTGATGTCTTTAGGTATGTCCAAATCATCAAGAGGAGTATCAGGCTTGACGGACCAAATTTAAATGTACTCCAAGATCTTCTTGGGATCAAGGAGAAGTGGAATTTCAGAACCCGTTGCTTCAGCTTTGCGCCTGGCTGCAGCACACACATACTCAATCTTTTGTTCTTCGGTGGCTACGAAGCCGTCCAAATCTTCAAATTCATCTTCATCATCAGAACTCTGAGTATTATGATGAATGGCGACTCGCACAGAAGTTTTCTTTGGTGAGGGTCGTGGGCCGCGTTGAAGGACAGCTTTGGCCTTCAGCTGAAGCTGAGGCATTGTGGTTGAGGCCTCAGGAGCACTGCCAGAATCATCAGTGTGAATTCTTGAGGCAGGGGCAGCATCGTCCGTGCGTTGGCAGGAGGAACCTGGAACATGAGGCTGTGCTGAGGACTTCTTTGAGGGCTTGATGCCAGGAGCTTTTCTGCAATGCTGAGCCAGAGTTTGTGGCCTAGGTTGAGACTGAGGTGGAGGTGGAATATGCACGGAGGCAGCCAAGTCACGGGCCAGACCATGAGCAAGATGAGTCGTTCGCTTGAGATAGCGCTGATAAGCCTCAGGAAAATCAGCACGGGTCTTCATGGTTGAAGGATGAGGAATAACAACCGGTGCAGGAGGAGGACGAGCCTTGATGCTCAAAGTCTTCAGGGGTGGATTGACTGCGAATGATTCCTCATGCTCAGGATTGATCCATTCATAGGCAGCCCATCGTTTAGCCCATTCCCGCGTGATTTTCTGAACCCTTTTCTTTCGTTCACCCGCAGTTTCACGTTCGGGAGTCTTCAGCTTCTCGTAGAGCTCAGGAGGCGAGTCTTTAGCAGTATCAGTGAGCTTACGGCGAGGAGCCATTTTCTTTAGTGGTGGAGACTGAGGAATGGTACGTTCGAGCTGAGCTTCAAATGAAGTGAGACTATGAGAACCATACGATTCCTCAGCAGACATGTACCTGTGACAGAATTAAGTTGCGAGGGAAGTGGGTACGGTTATATGCGTTCATGAGGAATAGGCTGAGGAAATCAAAGTAATGAGGCATATGTATAGGTCTCAGAAGGCGAGCAAAACTGTTGAGGAATGTAGTGGATTGAAGAAACGGGAAGATTCTTGAAGACACAATAGTACCGAGGAACAAGAAACTGAGACATAAGTGTACCAGGACTGAGGCAAATGCTG
This sequence comes from Bromus sterilis, assembly GCA_950022295.1. Classification (NCBI taxonomy): domain Eukaryota; kingdom Viridiplantae; phylum Streptophyta; class Magnoliopsida; order Poales; family Poaceae; genus Bromus; species Bromus sterilis. Next base: position 45,589,989 of record OX465596.1, read on the forward strand.
AGGAATCACGAGTCAGTCTTCCCCGGCGACGGTGAACTTTGGCGACGATAGCACGCGAGCTTGAGGAGCTCAAGGGCGGCGGCGCGAGAGGGAGAGGAGATGTGGGGGCAAATGACCGTGGGGTGGATGTCTATTTATAGAGGGGTGAAAGATGAGGGGTCGCGATATTTGTGGACAAGATTGCCCCTGACGGTTGGTATCCTCAGTGGTTATCATAATGCTGGATAAGCACGACGTGCGGTAAAATCGCAACAAAACAAATGTAACCGATAATCCGCAATTTTGGGAAACTGAGGAAAAAATGTTGAGGATGAAGACAAATGGTCTCAGGGTGAGGAATACATGATTTCCAAATGAACGCATATGAGATAGAAAGAATGGATAAGTGAGCACAGAGGGACGGGTCCGATCATGTTCACCTAGATGAAGAAGCAAATACTGAAGAACAAAAACTATAGGTGAATGATGTTGAGGACAAACACGGTAATCTTCAGGATGAAGACTTCAACTGAGGAAACTGAGGATCAAAAAATCCTGAGGATTTTGGGCGGTGGTGCTAACCACCTTATAGGGAATGAGAAACTTGGTACCATACAATTGTCGTATGGATCTTGAGTCAATTCCACATTAATTTCTTCACACTTAGCAAGGTAGTTCCTCATGAATTGAGGAGTACGACGCATCGTGTGTTGTACATCAAGATTCTTCAATATTGTTTAAGCGTTAGGATGTGTGTCCATTCACTGGACGTTTGAGGAATCTAAGATATTTAGCTCACACCTCAGAGTGCTAAAACGCTTCTCATCCAAAGGATTAGTGAATATATCAGCAAGTTGGTCTTCAGTCTTCACGTGGCTGATGACGATGTCTTCCTTCAATACATGATCCCGAAGAAAGTGATACTGAATCTCAATGTGCTTCGCCTCGAGTGTTGTACTGGATTCTAAGAAATCTTGATGGCGCTCTCATTGAAACATAGTAGTGGTACTTTCTTCAGGTTGATGTCGTAGTCCTTCAGAGTTTGCTTCATCCAAATAAGCTGTGAGCAGCTTGCACCAGCAGCGATGTATTCAGCTTCAGCAGTGGAGAGGGAGACGCAGTTCTCCTTCTTCGATGACCAGCACACCAGAGAGCGTCCGAGGAAATGACATGTTCCTGAGGTAGACTTTCGATCCACTCGATCTCCGGCATAATCTGAGTCTGAGTACCCAACGAAATCTAGTTGTGTGCCTTTTTGGATACCATAAGCCTAGCGACGGGGTGTGAGCCAAGTATCAAAGAATTCGTTTCACCACTTGGTGCTGCGATTCCTTAGGTGCCGCTTGGAATCGGGCACACATGCAAACTCTCATCATGGACGAATTTGAAGCCCTAAAAAGAACTTCAGTTCGCCCATCATGGACATATGATACTGTTCACTCATCAAGAACACAAATTCTTCATTATATTTCTTGTTAGTGCATCCAAATATAATGTCATCAACATAGATTTGACATATGAATAATGCGTCATCATATCGTTTTGTGAAAAGAGTTGGATCGAGGGAACCAGATTTGAAGCCCTTGCTGATGAGGAAGTCCCTTAGTGTGTCATACCAAGCCCGAGGGGCTTGCTTCAGTCCATATAGGGTTTTCTTCAATCTCTACACCATATCAGGTTTCTTCGCGTCTTCAAAACCTGGGGGTTGAGCAACATATACTTCTTCCTCGATATTACCATTGAGGAATGCACTTTTCACATCCATTTGATATAACTTGATATTATGATGGTTAGCGAATGCAAGCATAATACGAATGGACTCAAGTCTAGCAACAGGAGTGAAGGTTTCACCGAAGTCGATCCCCTCGACTTGTGTGTATCCTTGTGCTACGAGATGAGCTTTGTTTCTGATGACTTGTCCATCTTCATCGAGTTTGTTGTGGTAGATCCACTTCGTGCCGATGACATTGTGAACTCGAGGATCAGGCCGTTTGACTAATTCCCAAACATCATTCAGTTTGAACTGAAGAAGTTCGTCTTGCATCGCCTGAATCCATTCCGCTTCTTGGAATGCCTCAGTGACTTTGGTGGGCTCTGAAGTTGATACAAACGAGAAATGCCCACAAAAGTTAGCCATACGGTTAGCTCTTGCACGAGTGAGAGGACCTGGTAGATTGACGTCGGCGAGGATTCTGTCCACTTGAACTTCATTCGCCACGCGAGGAAGACGAGGAAGATGATCTTGAGGCGCATCGTCGTCACTGTTATCAGATTCATTTGCATCTGCTTCAGGTGCTTCAGGAGCTTCAGGGGTCTCAGGAGCCTCAGGATCAGGATCATCATCAGGATTATTTGCATCAGGATTTGGATGTTCTTCAGGAGCAGGAGGTATGTTCGTTTCTTCAGGATGATCCACAGGAATGATATCACCAGCACCCATCTTCTTGATCTGTTCTTTAGGTAGGGCTTCATCTAGATCAGGTGGAAGGTGCTCTCTTTGCGAGCCGTCAGATTCATCAAACCGCACATCTACAGTCTCAAGAATTTTTTGATGACTGATATTGTAGACTATGTAGGTGTGCGGGTTGATACCATAACCAAGCATGAAACCCTCACATGCTTTGGGTGCAAACTTGGACTGGTGAGGAGGATCACGAATCCAGCAAGGTGCACCGAATACTTTGAAGTAACTCACATTGGGTTTCTTACCGACCATTAGCTCATATGATGTTTTATTGAATAACTTGTGAAGATACACTCGATTGACGATGTGGCATGCAATGTTGATTGCTTCACCCCACCACATGAGTGGAGTGTTGTACTTAGCCAGCATTGTGCGAGCCATCTCGATGAGGGTTCGGTTCTTCCTCTCAACAACTCCATTTTGCTGAGGAGTGTAAGGCGCAGAGAATTCAAGAGTGATTCCCAATGTCACAACCCCAATTTAGGCAAGTGCTAGGATTTGAGTTCCCTTTGCATCATGTGAAAAATTCAAAAAGAAAAATCAAAAATGGGGAAAAGAAAACCCTGAGAAATTAAATCAAATGGCCAGATAAAAAACTTTTTCCAAAAATCTTTTGAACATTTGAAAATTCCTATAAATGATGGTGATCATTTTAAAAATGGTTTGGGATCAATCCCATGCTCATGGAATTTTCTAATTTTCAAATAGTGCCTTGGAAAATTAAAAGAACCCCTATTTGATTTGAAATTCAAATTATTTGAATTTCAAAAATGCCCAAAAGTTATGAGTGGCTAGCTATTTATATCCTAAGCCCACATAAAAGATTTGGGTATTTTATAAAATGCTCTACTATTTATTTCAGAGCAAAACAAATAGAAGAAAAAGAAAAACAGAAAGAAAACAAAAATAAAAGGAAAAAACGCAAAGCAACCCACCCCCCCTAAGGCCTCGGGCCCAACTAAACCTTCCCCGGCCCAGACCCAGCCGAGCTTGTCGTCTACCCCAAGCTGCTCGGTGGCGCGCTGGGAGGGCACGGCCGACGCCGCCGTGGCCATCGAGAGCCGTCTAGGCCTTCCCTACCTTCCTTCTCGCGCCACGCAAGCCCCCAGAGCACCCCCGTACCTTCCCTCTCTTCCACGGGTCGCCCCTGTTCTCCTACCTCGCGGATCTCGCGCAAGCCCGAGCACAGCCGGATGACGCCGGCGAGCTTCTGCGCGGACAACGACGACGAGGCGTCGCACCAACGTGTCCATCAGAACCGCGGTCGTCTTCTCCGTCGTTTTGCGTCGTCAATTCAAGCTCAAAGGCCCCAGAGCGGATGCCAGCTCCAACTTCCTCCCGCCGGCCACCGTGGGCTTCGAGCTCAAATTGCGTCGCCGTCCAAGCTTCTCCGCCTCCCCTGACTTCTCCTTTACCCTCCCGGTGAGCTCACGGTTAGTTCCCCCCTAACCCCGGCTCCTCCCGTGCCCCCAATCGTCGTCGCCTTCTTCCAGTGGCTCCGGCCGCCGCGCCGAGTCGACGCCGTCATGCCCTCCGGCCTCCCCTTGACCCCCCAGTAGCTCTCGTCGACGCGCGAGAGTGAGAGGCACCCTCGGGTGCCCTCCTCTGCCCCTCCCGTGTCCTGTGGCCTAGCCCGGCGAGGCGCCGCCGTGGCCCGAGCCACCGGCGTCAAGCCGCCGTCCATTAGGGCCCCTAATGACCCTTTAATCCCCCCCTCCTCTCCATGACAGTGGGACCCACAGCCCCTAACCCCCTCAGTTTAAATTAACTAAAACGGGGTTAACCCCAGAGCCTATGACAGGAGGGCCCCACAGGCCAGAAGCCCCCCACGTCATGCTGATGTCAGCATGACGCAGTAAATCAGTTTCTGTTTTAAAAAGAATTAAAATAAATAAAAAAATCCAGAAAATAGTCAAAACTTCAATAAATCATAGAAAATTCATATTAACTCCAATTTGGACAAATAATATATGAAAAATGATCAGCATAAAATTCTCTACCCAAATATGCAACTTTCAACCATGTTTGAGTTGATTTTAAAATGGGACCAGTAGCTTTTTCTATTTGTCTTAATTGGAATTAATTCAAATTTATTCACTATGCAATTCAAATTTGAACCAATGCAATGCACATATGATCACTTGTACTTCAGAAGCATATTACACACATGATCACATGGTTTATAAAGAACAAACAATGGCATTTGCAACTTGACTAAATTAAACAACATATGGACTTTGAATTTGCATTTCAAATGCAATACACTTCATTTAAATCAAATATGCCATAAACAATACCAATCACATCATGGACAACATAATCATGTGCTTGTGCATTCTATTACAATGTTCCCTCCCCCTTTTGTTGATGATTGTGCCGATAACAGTGCCTCCGAGACGGTGATCACCCCCGACGACGAAGAAGATCGGTAAACCCCGTGTATCGTCAGCAAGGCAAGCAAACCCCATTGATCATATCTATAAAATCCCATTTCCCTCTCAGTCTCGCTTATGCATGTTTAGGAGATCACCGAGACACGTTCTTTCGCATAGTTGAACCCATTCCGATGCATGACCTATCATTCTGTCACCGTATTAAGCAAACCACAATCCTAGCAGATATAGGAGTTGAATGATGAGCCTGTGGCCCCTGCAACTGTTACTGCTTTTGCTACTTTGTGATACAATGAGGATGTTATGATTGTGAGTCGGGATGGAGTGAACACAGTGATGTAAATGTTAACGTGTTGGTGAATCCACCGTAAGCAAAGGTGAACGATGAGAGGCTGTGTAGGAGTACACAGTGGGTTGTCTCGTTGAACACTGCCCTAGGCCCTGAGTTCCTGTTTTGTGATCCAAGACAAAGAGTATGACCACATGTAGGGTTTATGGGAGCCCCTTTTGGCCTCTTTACGTACCCGATCCGGTCCAGGAGTCACAATAGATTCGGGCTTTCCATTTGGCATATGCATAGAAAAAATATGAAGAAAAGGTTGCATCATATAGATATGTGGGTGGACTTGTGAGGCAGTGAAACCATCTGGCAGAGGTGGCGTCTCGGTCCCTTACATTATCTGAGTCCGTTTCGTGGAACCGGCCGGACTCTCGAGCGGTGCCAAACTCAGGTAGTCGACTCCTGGATTAGAGAAGGTGATGTGAGGTTAGTGCCTTGGTTTCATCCACGTCCGACACCCGCTTGAAGGGTGACGAGAACGAGGCGATAAGTGATGACACGCGTGTGAAGATGTACACCCCTGCAGGGTTAATGAACTATTCGAATAGCCGTGTCCGTGGTTATGGACTACTTGGAGACCTCTACTTGATCATAGACAACTTGAATGGATACTTATAAAACTCGCAAGATAAGCGTGAGTGCTATGGTGTGCTTCTTCGTGGGGAAGTCGAGGAAGTATCCATAGTGGTGTATTGTTTGGAGACTTGTAGTGGACTCGTGTACGCTTCTTACCTCAAGTCTGGTACTCGTAGTTCAGGACTAGCCAAGTCAAAGCTGGCACTTCTGCATGTTGAACCCCACCTCCCCTTTACCTTGAAACTTGAGCATGAGTAGTGTAGTTCTGATATAAGTCTTGCTGAGTACGACTTTGTACTCACGTTTGTTTATTCTATGTTTTAGATGGAAACCCAGACCCCGATGGAGTCACCTTCGTGAAGCTCGACGTTGACCTTGGTAGCATAGTTCCAGACAGCAGTCTGGTCCCTCGTGGAAGGGCATGTTTGTTGTACAAGGCTTCTCTAAGCCATTTGTTAAACTTGTCTGTACTCAGACCAAATTTGCTTCCGTTGTATGATGTAATGTGATCACAGACATGTGATCTTTGTATGCTCTATGTGTATATAAATAAAGAATACTTAGTAGAGTTATGTGATGGTATCTGTTGTTCATACTAGGCATGTGTGCTGCGTGTATGTTTATAACATGCATGTCTTAGTATGGGTTTTCGAGACCTTAGTTGTGATCTGGCTGGCGGTCGTTTATACACCAAGTGGCCCTTAGATGTGCGCAGCTTGGGGCATCGCGATGCGATTGCTCGTGACTCGGTCGCGTGCACACTTTTTTGTATGATCGAGCCCGCCCTAGACCCCGACTAAGTGATCGGGCTGTTGTCTGTTTATGTAAGGGTTATGATTCAATCGATAACATGGTTGAGGCGACTTGTCTATGAGTATGGGATTTCACCACCCATAATCATTTAGACTTGTGAGCGGGCGATGAGGACCCCTCTCAGTTGATCATCCGGCCTGGATGGGATGCCCCTCACGTACGATGCTTTCCGAGAGTGTTCTGTGCTTGGCCTTGTCTTCTTAGACAAGTGGGTACGACTCTCGGCTCTCCATGTGATTCAGTTGTGACTGGAATTACATACGCATATTCCGGGTCCCGACACCCAAGTCGTCGAGGAATTCTTCCACACCGATTTTCTTGAACTCAGTGCCGTTGTCGCTTCGAATGTGCTTGATCTTCAGGTTGTAGTTGTTCATGACACGCTGGGCGAAGCGCTTGAAGATTGTTGGGGTTTCTGACTTATAGAGAAGAAAATGCACCCAAGTGTATCGTGAGAATTCATCAACAATAACAAGACCATACATACTACCTCCAAAGCTTGAGTACTTTGGAGGACCGAATAGATCCATGTGAAGCAATTCCAGAGGTCTTGTAGTTGTCATGATGGTCTTCGCTGGATGCTTGTTCTTGGTCATCTTTCCAGCTTCGCACGCACCACATAGCCGGTCCTTTGAGAATCTGATTTCCTCAATCCTGAGGACATGTTTCTTTAGCACCAGCTTCTCAAGATTCCTCATTCCGGCGTGGTTGAGTTTTCAATGCCATAGCCAGCACTCTGAAGCTCGTGCCATGAGTCATGTAGCAACCTGAGGACCTTCAGAAAAATCTACAATATACAGATCACCTTTCCTAACTCCACTGAAGACAATGGAGTTATCGCTAACCATATAGACTACACAACCATATTTTCCGAAGAGAACAACGAGATCAAGATCACATAGCATAGAGACAGACATCAAGTTGTATCCGAGGGATTCAACAAGCATGACTTTGTCAATGTGTTGGTATCGAGAGATATGATACGTCCAAAACGTATCTATAATTTCTGCTTGCTCCATGCCTCTTTTGTGTGATATTGCTATGATATTGATGAACTTCCATACACTTTTGATCATATTTAGACTAACCTATTAACTCAGTGCACCCCAGTGCCAGATCCTGTTTTCTGGTGTTTTTCTATTTCAGGATTCCCCCATATTAAAAGTGCTCCAAAAATTCGGGAAAAATCCAATAAAAATCAGCGCAGAAGAAGCTTTGGGAATCACCGAGGGGGGGCAGAGGGGACCCACCAGGGCCCAGGCGCCCTCCCGGCGCGCCCTAGGGTGGGGCCGCGCCAAGGGGCCGCCTGCACCCCTGGTGGCCCCCCTGGCTTCTCCCCTTCGCCTATTTATTCCTCGTGACGTGAAACCCCCGTGACGGGAACCCTTTTTCGCAATATCTCCTCTGCTCCTCCTCCGCCGTGCTTCCAAGATCGGGAGCACCAGAAGACCTCTTCCCAGCATCCTGCCGGAGGGAGGAACCACCTCCGGGAGCTTCTCCATCACCATGGATGCTTCCCGGATGAACCGTGAGTAGGCCACCATGGACCATGGGTCTATGATCAGTGCCTATGTGATGTTCTCCTCCCCTCTTTGTTCTTCATGGATTAGACCTCGTGATCTGCCCTAGATGATCGAGGCACATATGTAATATTTCTGTTGTTGCTATGCTGAGTTTTCTGGGATCCGATGGATTATGAGATTATGTTCAGATTGTGTTTGAGTAATATATTTGATTCTCCTCTTTTATATTTATGTTCTAGAGTAATTCTTGCATGTTCTCCGTTGTTGTTTATTGCTTTGGCCAAGTAGTAGGTAGTGACTCCAAGAGGGAGCGTTATGCATAATTGTGGGTTCATGCCCCCTGATGACTAGCTAGAGTGACAGAAACATGAGTCTAGGGGATGTGTTCTTGCCACAAGGGGGAAAAATGGTGCTTGTACTTGCGGGTGCAAGGATTCTTTACTTTATGCTAAGTTCTTTAATGCAGTTGTCTGTTGCTTTGAGTTTACACTTTGGGTCGGATTCGCAACTTAATACCAGCGAGATGTTCTGGATAGATATCTCAAGGTGGATGATTAGTAGGTAGTTGCAGATGGATTTCGGTCTACTTGTCTTGGCGTACCGCCCATGCTTTTGAGCCTCTTCCTTACTTTATAGCATAACTAGCATTGGTTTGCGCACATAATCATGTCAATTGCCCATCTGTAATTTGTTTACCTAGCATGGTTGTTTTATCGTCTTTTGGGAGAGAGACATCACTAGTGAACATCATAGGACCCCGGTCCATATTTCCAATACTGTTTACACCCACTATCAATTTACTGCTTTATTTAATTTTCCGTTGCTATCACTATCATTATTATCCCGTGCATTTTATCCTTTGTAAACAACAAGGCCGGAGGAATTGACAACTCCTCTGTACTCGTTGGGAAGCAAAGTTATTTGTTGTGTGTGCAGGTCCAGGTAAAGTTAGCAACCTCGGTTGTAAACGGCGCCATTTTTCACTTCACCACCTTCTTGTATCTGTTGGAGTCCTACTGGTTCCATACTAAACCTTAGCATCTTCTCTAATGGAAACTTGTTGTTGTCTACATCTCAACCTTCCACTTTGGGTAACCAATGAGGGGGCGTTAAATCGTACCATCAAAAGAAATTTCTGGCACCGTTGCCGTGGACTCCACTCTTCAAGATAGGGGAGTTGCACACTATCTTTTATCTTTGCTTTTTAGTCTTGTTAGTTTACCTTTCAGTTTTTGCTTTAGTGTCCTTTATCAAAAATCAAAAAAATAGTTATCTTGCTTGCTGCTACTATGGGTTCCTCCGAGAACACCAAGTTGTGTGACTTCACTAGTCACAACAACAGTGACTTTATCTGCACTCCTATTGCTACACCTGCTACTTCAGCACCTTCTTATGAGATTAAACCTGCTTTGCTGAACCTTGTTATGAAAGATCAATTCTCCGGTGCTAGAGATGATGCTGCTTTGCACTTAAATAATTTTATTGAGCTTTGTGATATGCAAAAGTACAAAGAAGTAGATGGTGATAATGTTAAGCTTAAGCTTTTTCCTTTCTCCCTGAGAGAGGGAGCTAAAATCTTGTTTCAATCCTTGCCTAGGAATAGCATAGATTCTTGGGACAAGTGCAAGAATGCTTTTATTGGGAAGTACTACCCCCTGCTAAGATTATCCAATTGAGGAGCTATATTATGAATTTTCAGCAATTGGCTAATGAACACGTTGCCCAAGCTTGGGAACGCATGAAATCTCTTTCTAAGAATTCCCTACGCATGGTTTGACTACTTGGATGGTTATCCAAACTTTTTATGCAGGCTTGAACTTTACCTCGTGGAACTTGCTAGATTCGGCCGCGGGATGAACCTTTATGTCAACTACACTTGGTGCTGCCACAAAACTTCTCGATGAGATGATGACCAACTATTCCCAATGGCACACCGAAAGAGCTCCAACAGGTAGGAAGGTAAACTATATCGAGGAGATCTCCTCCCTAAATGAAAAAGTTGACTTGATTATGTCTCTACTTACCAAGCAATCTCCTATTGATCCCCATGATGTACCTTTAAATTCTTTGATTGCTCACGATCAAGTACATGTGAACTTTATCTCTAGAAATAACTTCAACAACAATGCTTATAGGAGTAATTTTGGTAGCAACCCTAGACCGTTCCCCTCCAACTAAGGGAACAACAACACTTATCCTAGCACCAAAAACTCCACTTCTGAATTAGAGAGTATGCTTAAAGACTTTATCACTACCCAAAAAGCCTTCAACAAGAGTGTACAGGAAAAACTAGATAAATTAGATAACCTCTCGTAGAAGGTAGACAATTAGCCCATGAAGTATAATTGCTTAAAATTAGAACTTCTCCTCTTGAGGAGAGGAAGGTCACTCCTATGAATGCTATCCAAGTGCAAATTAATGAAAACATTAGGATGATGGCTAAACTCAAATAGAGATGGGCTAGAGAAAAGGAGGAAGAAGATAGAATTAAGAGCCTTCCTACACACCATACTGTTGCTACTATCAAAATTGTTGAGGATATCCAAACTCTTAGCACCCAATGCACCCTTAGTCCCATAGGACCTATTAATGGTGATGCTATGACCTCAACCGTAGAAGAAGAAATTACTATGACTATAGAAGCTACCAAACAAGTGAGCCTAAAGGACACAACTACCACTTTACTTGATAGTAGTGACCTTGATTTTGATAATTGCACCCTTTCTGAAATTATTCGTTTCCTTCACAAGATGTCTAGAGACCCCCACACTAGCACACTTAATCTTGCCTTCACAGAGCATATCACTAATGCTCTCATTTAAGCTAGGGAGGAGAATCTTAGGGTAGAAGCCTTCATACCTAGAAATCTAGAAGATGATTGGGATCCTATGATTAATATTAAGTTGAATAACTTCTTGCTATGCTTTATGAGATCTTGGAGCTAGTACCTCCGTTATGCCCAAAAGAATGTATGATATATTTGAATTGAAACATTTCGATCCTTGTTCTTTTGGTGTTCGTCTTGTCGATTCTTCCGTAAATAAACCTTTGGGGAATATCGATGATGTTCTTATCATTGTCAATGACAATTATGTTCCCGTTGATTTTACTATCATGGACATTGAATGTGAACCTTCTTGTCCAATTATTTTGGGACGTCCTTTTCTTCGCACCGTGGGTGCTGTTATTGATATGAAAGAAGGGATTATAAAATTCCAATTCCCTCTCAAGAAAGGGATGGAACACTTCCCTAGGAAAAAATATTAAGTTGCCTTTTGAGTCTGTCACACGGGATAGTTTTTTTTTGAAAGACTTGATCTATTTGCATTAGGCCTAGCTAATGGCTTTAAAGAAGCGCTTTCGGGAGGTAGCCCGCAACGAATTTAGGATTTCCTTTTGTTTTTCTTATGTTTTTAGTGGTCTTGATGATTGTTACTACTGTAGCAACATCATTGTATCTTTACTTTTCAAGCTTTGTGCCATTTATAGCCTCATACGACAAGGGAAGTGAAAGTTGTGACATGCAGTCGAGAAAACAGACTTTGTCCTCGTGACTAGGAAAAACACAGAAAAATCCCAATTCATCTTTTTGAGCTGAATATTTTACACAGCGTGCTATATACAATTACGAAACTTTTGTATGTTCTGATTTTTTTTATTTGAGTTGTATAAGTATCCCTAAAAAATTCTTTACTACCTCCTGGTATGTTTTTCACAGATTATGTCCTGTTTTGCCTCTCCTTCATTTTGCGAACCTTAAGCTTGCTTTTTCTTTGAAAAAACTTTTTGGAAATCTTGAGAAAAAGTAGCTCTTCAAGAATATCCTTATTTCCAGTAGAGAAAAAATTATTTTATTATCGGTACTAACCTCGCTAATCAGATTATGATGAGTTATGTATGAAGGGAGTTTTCAAGTGTGCGAGGGAAGATGATGAAAGAAGATTCAGGAGTGTCAAGCGCTCAAGCTTGGGGATGACCCCATGCATCCCCAAGAAATATTCAAGGAGACTCAAGCGTCTAAGCTTGGGGATGCCCCTGTGCATCCCCTTCTCCATCAACAATTATCAGTTCGTCTCTCGTTTCACTATATTTTTATCACTTCATGCGTTATGTGCTATGCTTGGAGCGTCTCGCTCTTAGGTTTTATTTTTAGTTTTATTTAGATTTGCTTGCTTTTCATAACAAGTTAGAACCCAGCTTTCTTTGTGTGGGAGAGAAACACGCTCCACTTCCAAAATCTAGAACACAACATAGGATTTTTCATGCTTATCTTTGTTGTGTTTGCTCTTTATCTTTTTCATAGCTACTGCCATGTTTAGCTCTTAGTTTTCATGCTTATACTTTTAAAAGAGCTTTTGTTTAGTTTGTCGCTGGAACTCTCTTGAATTTTCATGTTTATCTTGTTTAGAGAGTTTTCCTGTTACACTGAGTTTTGTGTCTTGACTCGAAGTAGGTAATTGAGGTTGCTATTCTTTTGTAGTAGTAACTTGCAATAGTTTTGAGGTATTGTTTTGAGTAATGTTTGGACTTTTGGTGTCAAGAGATTTAGCCTATTAGTGATAGATGTCGTATTTTGGGCAATCCGTGTTTATTTTCAAAACTTACAGAATTAGTTGAGAACTTTAGCTACTAGATGGATCACTACTCTTCTGAGGGGTCGAATATTAGAGTACACTCACGTACCATGAGTCGAGGATGCGCAAGGATAACCAAACCCCCATACACTCCTCCTCGGGGTACTTGTCTCTTTGTGAAACCTCCTTATTAGATTGAGAGTTACCGATAATAAGTGCATGAGTTCTTCGGACTAATGTGAGTATTCGAAATTTGACACTTCCACCTTCCCATATTTTTCCAGCCTCTCTTGTGCCGTGCATTGCTTTCTTCTCACTCCAAGAGTTGGCGTCCACCTTCGCTGGTACATCCAAACCCTTGGCATGATACGCTCTGTCATCATAAACCTCCTTATATCCAATTCTTTGCCGAGATATGCGCGAGCCTTACGGGAGTTTCTTTTCCTGTATCCAGCAGACTTTGAGGATCTTGAGGGTTTCTTCTTTGTCTTTTCATCAGAACTGTCATCTTTTCCTTTCTTCTTCTTCTTCTTCAGTTTAGCTTCCTTTTCCCAAAGAGGACACTCAGTGATGTAATGCCCAGGTTTCTTGCATTTTTGGAAGACTCTCTTTCTTGTCTCAACAGAGTCATCATCTTTGCTTTTTCTTGAGGAGGATCTTGAGAAATTTCCGAAGCGATTCTTCTTCGTGAATCTTTGGAACTTTCTGGTGAGGAGAGCAAGTTCCCAGCTGAGGGTTTCAGGATCATCAGAATCAGCCTCGGACTCTTCATCTGATAACACTTTTCGTGTCTTAGCTTTTAGCGCGCGGACTTTAGGCATGGAGTTGTACAAGTCTCATTTTTCAGAGAGCTTCAGTTCATGAGCATTGAGGTGCTCGAGAATGTCAGCAGGATCCAGAGTCTTGAAATCAGGCCTTTCTTGAATCATCAGCGATAGGAACTCAAACGAGTCATCCAGTGACCTCAGTAGTTTCTTCACCACCTCATGATCTGTGATATCAGCGGCACCCAGTGCTTGAAGTTCATTGGATATGTCAATGAGTCTGTCAAAGGTTTTCTGCACATGCTCGTTGTCTAGCCTCTTGAACCTTTTGAAGAGACTGCGAAGTGTATCAAATCGAGAGTATCGTTGAGCAGAGACTCCTTCATTAACTTTTTACAATCTTGTCCATATCTTCTTTGCAGTATCCAGACCACTGATACGGTTGAACTGAGCCTTGTTGAGGTGACCACCAATAATGCTTCGAGATTTTGCATCAAGATGCCAGTTCTTCTTGAAAAATTCAGGAGCAGTCATCAGAGTAGCTTCAGGAATGCCTTGATCAACAATATCCCACAGATCCTTGTCACTGGCTTCAAGATGCATCCTCCTCTTGTTCTTCCAGTACGGGTAGTCTGTCCCGTCGAAGATGGGGCAGTTTGAGGCAACGCTCATTGTACCTGAGGTTGACATAACTAAAACTCCAGGTGGTTAAACCGAATCACACAGAACAAGGGAGTACCTTGCTCTGATACCAATTGAAAGTGCAATATATCGACCAGAGGGAGGTGAATGGGAGATTTTCAAATATCTTGAGGAATTTTGTTTTCCTGAGGACTGAGGAAATACGAAATTGAGGAAACTAAAACACGAGGAACAACAGATGCGATACTAAAGAGAAGGCGTGAACGTAAATCAACCTATTGCATAGCAAAAGTAAGACCGAAGCAAGAGCTGAGGAATCAGTGCAGAGTAAACTCATAAAGTAAGGCATCAGGATAAGTCATGAGTGCATAAACGTAATAACTAAGGTAGAAGAAATAGCACCAGGGAACTGAATACATAGACTTGATGTACCAGTTCGAGTTGCTGAGACAACTCTACATCTGGTTGGAGAGGCTGAGATTGAACTCAGAAGACATAGTCTTCACCTTATTCTCCTTGAACTAAAGTCCTCAGACTCCGTCCAATAACTCAGGTGAGTCTTCAAGGTAGACTCCCGAAACCTTCACAGACTCAGTCACTCAGGGAAGTCACAATTGCATCTTGACTTCCTCAGACTGAAGACTTCTACACCGGCTGGAAGATCATAGTCTTCAAGAGTAAAAAGCTTCGGATCACACGAACCGACTTCCTCAGAAATGATAAACTACTCAGGCTGGTGGTTTTCCTCACTTAGGTTCTTCAGTATCCTCAGAGGTGGGTTTCTCTCAAATGACAAGTGTCAGTTTTTCTCTCGGAGAAGTCGACCCACAAATGGAGCTGGGGTGGCTATTTATAGCCGCGGAGCAACCCCAGGTGAAATGAAAAAAAAATGCCCATGCATGAAATTACTTCCATGCCCACCCTTCGGGCCATTGGCTGGATCGGTACCAGTACTCACCACGTGACACCTTGCACGGTCGGAATCTCTCTCTCTCTCTCTCTTTCTTCCGGCGAACTGCACTGGCAGTTTCCTGACTCCTCAACCGAAGACAAACTCCTCAGTGTCCTGAAGAACATCATCTTAGACACCCGAGGAATTGAACTTCTACTGCAGGAGATTTCTCTGGGTTTTCTTCAGGATTTCTAATTGAGCACTTCCTCAGAAATACAGAACTCATTTTCCTCAACCCCTCCAACAGTGCGGTGTTTTCCTACGACTCAAGAAGTATAAAAAGTCTTAGCGAAGACTACGCTTCAACTTCGTCTTCAGAGCGAACGTCCTCAGGATCTGGTACTGCTTCAGCTTCAGCCGAACGCTTTAGGATCCTGATTCCTCAGGATTTCGCACAACTTCAGTCTTCAGGAAACACACTGATTTCTCCGATGTTCCTCAACATTTTGGGGGGTCGTCAACAGTGGTTAACCTCATCCTCAGGGACTGTTTCCTGTGTATACTCACAAACACATCATTCCCTTAGCCGTTTTGTCATCAAATATTCCAAAACCTCAAAGGGGGCACTAGATGCACTTACAACCCCCTACAGTTGAGGGTCATCAACACGTTACATGTGGAACAAGCTAGCCGCTCCTGCCTGTGCTGCGTCGTTGTGCCAGGCCGTGCCGCGCCTGCTACGCTGCGTCGGACCGCGCTCTCTTGCGCTGCACACATCGCCGCACCGTCCGCATGCTCACTGCCCGCACCGCACCAGACCGTGTGCCCGCCCGGGTCGTCGCCGCATGTCGTGTTGCCGCACACCGCTCACTTGTCCGTGTTGCACTGCTCGCAACAACAATTTTACATCTATCTTTGATTTCATTTTTTGGATTCATTCATTCTATGAATCTTTCTTGCTTGATCGGAGCTGACCTGATGTCGCTGGTATAATGTCAATCGATCTTGCATTAATATTATTTTTACTAAACAATATCATGAAAACAAACGGTGAATATACATGCTCCGGATGAACACGACACCGTCGTGATGTACCTGATGTACACATGGATTTTTATCATCCATGTACCTGATGTACACATGCTCTCGGCTCATTGTGTGTTGCCCGGTCGGCCGAGCCGCCAAGCCACACGCCGAGTTTCGGACTATGTAGCGCCTCGATGCACCGGATGTACACACGTCATTACATGTTTCTATCATTATCGTGCTTACATTTTTTTCATTACTAGAATTAATTGTTTAATTACTTTTATTCTCCTGGAAATTATTGTTAGCATGTGTTTAAATACTGGAACGTCATGTTAATGAACAAATGTTATCTTCATCGCATTTATGAAAGGGATTACCTGTTGTAACCGGAATTACCTGTTGTAATCTAATATAATTTACATAAATTGCAGATGGCCGGAATCGCCAACCGTCAGTTTGAAGAGCTTGCCCAGAATGGGTTGAACTATCTGACGTGGGCATCGGACGTGGAAATCTTCCTCGGATCCAAGGAGCTGACAAAGGTCATTGGCATAGGGGCCCAGGCAGCCATCAATGTCGTTACCCCTGCTCAGAATGCTGAAGCTCTGCATTTTCTGCGTCACCACCTCTGCAGTACCCTGAAAAACGAGTACATGGCTGAACGCAGTGCTTTGGACATCTGGAATGCTGTCAAGCAGCATTTAGAGCGACTAAAGTACACTGTTCGCCCACAGGCAGAGGCGGAGTGGACCCGTCTGAGGTTTCAGAACTTCAAGACGTTGGGAGATTATAATTCGGCTTTGCACCAGATTTGTACCTCTCTTCTGTTGTGTGGTTTCACCATCACTGACACGCAGAAGATTGAGAAGACTCCCTCTACTTTCCACCCCAACGCCGTATAGTCCTCGCGGATTTACCGCCAGGGAAAGTACACGCGGTATGCAGAGCTTGTGGACATACTCCAGGTGGAGGAGGCACATGATGAGGTCTTACGCAAGAACTCTCTCGTGCAACCACTTTTAGCGATCTCCCGTTAGGAGGCCCATGCTAATGCTTATAAGGCTAGGGTGCCTCTCAAGAAGAAGAGGGTCAAGAAGGGAAAGAAGGCACCTCACCCCCCTCGCTAGGCTCAGCAGCATTAGCCAGGCAAGGGGGCAGAGGGCCCAGGATTGCTATCGTTGGGCTCTACTAAACAATTCTCACGCCAGTGTCGTGCACCTAAGGAAGTTGTGGAAGCATACAGGGCTAGTAAGAAGGGGCGTGAAACGCACCTCGCCTCGATACAGTGGGAGGCATCTGTGACACACCTAGTGGCGCCCGCGCTCCACCCACCGCTTCCACCTCTTCCTATGGATGCACCTACAGATGTTCCCATGGAGATAGCCCTGATGGTTACAACGAATGTCGGTGTCTCTATGGAGGTCGAGCACCTGGTGCTCCCTTCTACACCTCGTGTTGGCACTGATGATGATCCCATACTCACTGAGGAGCAGTTTGCTCAGTTTGAGATTGAGTCTGAAGTGAATAGAGCGTTCTCTATGCCCGTCTAAGCTTCCACTCATTTATTTATCATGATTCCTTAGGCTATTTTGAGATACATTTAGTTTGTAATAAGCTCTACAAGAGCAATACATGTTCATTATTTCGATACTTGAATGACATTTGGTTATCGTTCATTAATTCCTCTATTTAAATATGATGGCTTGATATGTTCTGAGATATATGTGCATTTGTTCTGTAATGTTGCTACTTACTCGCTTCATTATGTTAACTACATGCAAATATTTTAGAAACACGTGTGGCGCCCCATGGAGGAAACGTGTCTTGCTGATAGTGGAACGACAAATACCATCCTAAGAGATGATAAGTACTTCAAGTCAATTCAAAAGTCTCCGGGTAGTATTATGACGATCGCCGGCTGCGGTCCGAAAATAGTTGGCTCCGGACGAGCTACTATTGTACTCCCCATGGGAACAAATTTGGTCATTAATGACGCGTTGTTGTGCCCAGAGGCTACTAGCACTCTCTTGAGCTTCAGAGCTATCCGTGCTAATGGTTTTCAAATTGAGACTGATGACGAGGTTGGTAAGTAATACCTCCTCATCACAAGGCGCGATGAAAATGGTATCAATGTCCTCGAAAGGCTTCCTTCACAGGACACGGGGCTATACTACACGAAAATTGTAGCACCGGCCGTGTACATTACCTTAAAGACTGTTTTCCGAAGATCTGAACTATTTTTCCTATGGCATGATAGATTAGGCCATCCGGGTCTGAGAATGATGAGGAACATAATTAACAACTCGAATGGTCACAATATCAATGTGAAAAACTTCCCGAATCCCGATGATTTCGTGTGCTCCGCATGCGCCACAGGAAGTTAATCATTAGACCACCACCTTAAAGGTGAAGGATGAAATCCCCGCGTTCTTGGAGTGTATCCAAGGGGACATATGCGGTCCGATTCATCCCATCTCAGGGCCGTTTCGATACTTTATGGTACTCATCGACGCTTCCTCTAAATGGTCCAATGTTTGCCTGCTGTCAAAACGGAACCATGCATTTGCAAAGTTGATCTCTCAGATCATACAAATGAGGAATAGATTCCCTGATTATCGTATTAATTCCATCAGAATGGACAATGCTGGAGAATTTACTTCAAAGGCATTCGATAATTATTGCATGGCAATGGGAATTGCAGTCGAGCACTCAGTAACGCATGTCCATACGCAAAAAGGACTTGCAGAGGCTTTGATAAAAAGGATTAAATTCATTGCCAGACCGCTCCTTTAGGGTTGTAATTTACCAACTACATGTTGGGGGCACGCTGTGTTACACGCTGCTAAACTCGTCAATTTTTGACCATCGGCCTACAACATCCATTCTCCAATGCAGCTTGCACAGGGGTCGGCACCGAAAATTCCACCTTCGCAGGTTTGGTTACCAGGTGTATGTACCGATACCACCACCCCAGCGATCAACAATGGGCCCGCTCCGTAAGTCGGCGATATACGTTGGTTATGAGACTGTGTCCATAATCAGGTATCTAGACCCCATGGCAGGTGATTGTCATACGGCCCGTTTTGCTGATTGCATTTTTGACGAGGATCTATTTCCGGCTTTAGGGGAGATAATAAACCCATTGATGATAAAAATCGAGAAATCACGTGGCAAGCCACGGGGATCCATGCTCATGACCCGCGCACTGCTGAGACAAATAAAGAAGTCCAAAAGATAATAGATTTGCATGCATTAGCGAATAAACTGCCTGATCACTTTAGTGACTTGAAAACTATGACAAAATCGCATGTGCCTGCGCGCAATGCTCCGGAAAGGGTTGAGATACCAAAGTTAACTAATGGTACACCTGCTCCCGTCCAAAGGCCTAAAAGGACGCGAAATCGAGATTCTCAAATCCCAAGTACTCGGGGACGCCCGACGAAGAAGGATAAGAGATATTTATCCCAGACAGTCACCAAGGCCCCGAGAAACAAAAAGAGGTGCCAATTCAGACCTGGTGCAAGTACGAAAAGTCCTGTGCACGGGATTCCAGACTTGAACGTCCCTATTGAGGGAACATCAATCGGAGATGTGAGCACACACATCGGCACGGAAAAGCTAAAGGACCTCGCTCCTGTAATGGGAAAACGGTAGAACAAGAGGTAGCGCCAGATGCGCCCCATGACGAAATGGCCATAAATTATATAAATACGGGAGATTCAATGAATCGAGCAATGGCAATTGTTGACATTAACTTTGCTAAGAAAATTGCCTCAATCATAAATCCTGACCCTGATCCTAACAGTCTCGCTGATTGTAAAAGGAGGTCGGATTGGAAAGATTGGCAGAAGTCAGTTACCTTTGAATTATTATCTCACAACAAACGGAAGGTATTTAACCTGTTAGTCTAACTCCTCCCCACATCCGCCCTGTTGGCCATAAGTGAGTTTTTGTTCGTAAGAGAAATGAGAGAAATGAGGTGGTTCGGTACAAACCAAGGCTCATTGCTCAAGGGTTCACTCAACGACCTGGTATCGATTTTGAGGAAACTTACTCCCCAGTCATGGATGGTATAACCTTTAGATACTTGATCTCAATGGCAATAAATCTAGACTTAAAAATGAAATTGATGGATGTTGTCACTGCTTACATGTATGGTAACCTGGATTCGGATATTTACATGAAGGTGTCGGAAGGTATCCCCATACCGAACCAAGATAGAGAAAATCGGGGTCTATACAGTGTTCTTCTCAAGAAATCATTGTACGGACTTAAACAGTCTGGTTGGATGTGGTATAATCATTTAAGAGATTTCCTTCACCAGAAGGGCTACACGAGCAACGATGATTGCCCATGTGTCTTTATACGGTGATCCCAAGATGAATTATGTATAATCTCGGTGTACGTGGATGATTTTAATATAATTGGTACACCTAGAGATATTGAGGAAGCGAGTTCCTACCTGATGTCGGAATTCGAGATGAAGGATTTGGGTAAAACTAAGTTCTGTCTAGGTCTGCAACTTGAACATTCCCCTACTGGGATTCTAGTGCACCAGTCTGCCTACACCCAGAAGGTGTTGGAGAGATTTGGATTTGATAAGGCATATCCTTCTAAGACCCAAATTATAGGGAGGTCTTTGCAGCAAGATAAGGACCCATCCAGGCCTAAGGAAGAGGGGGAGGAAATTCTGGGACCGAAAATCCCCTACTTGAGCGCCGTTGGAGCACTCATGTACCTTGCGAATTGTACACGGACGGACATCGCGTTCGCTGTCAATTTGCTTGCTAGGTACAGTCCTGAGCCTACCAATAGACATTGGAAAGGCATCAAGGACGTCTTCCTATACCTACAAGGGACCAAAGATCTTGGGTTGTTTTATAGAAGAAATCAAGACCTATCATTGGTAGGATATGCTGATGCTGGGTACCTGTCAGACCCACACACTTCCAAGTCACAGATTGGATATGTTTTCCATTGTGGTGGAACTACAATTTCCTGGAAATCGTCTAAGCAAAGTCTTGTATCAACTTCGACGAACCACTCAGAAATCATAGCGTTGTATGAAGCATCACGAGTGTGTGTGGCTTCGATGGATGATTCACCACATTCGGCTGACGTGTGGGCTGAACACCGTACAAACCCCCCCCCCCCACCATTATCTATGAAGATAATGCAGCTTGTGTTGCACAAATTCAGTCAGGGTATGTGAAGAGTAATCTCACAAAACATATCAACCCCAAGTTCTTCTATGCGCATAAGCTTCAGAAGATGAACGAGGTGAGGATCTTGCATACTAAGTCATGTGACAATCTCGTTGATTTGTTCACTAAATCATTACCGGCATCATCTTTTGAAAGGTGTGTTCGTGGAATCGGTATGATGAGACTTAGAGAAATGTCAGACTCAGGGGGAGATTCTTCACACCCCTATCTGTAAATCTTTGTGCAGTTGATAGAGTACTCAACCTGATGTTGAGTGGATTGTACTCTTTTTCCCTTATGTGAGTTTTTCAGATGTTTCTCACATTGAGGTTTTTGATGAGGCAATTCGTGCAATATGAGGAGATGTATTCTATGTGCTCTTTCTCCATATTTTTCCCACTGGATTTTCGGAGTTTTTGAGACGTAGGCAATACTGGATGACGGACCAAGGGGGAGTGTTGGGAAACCGACTATGGCCCCGTGCAGGCCCCACCCTTTCTTGGGTGGGGATTTTTCCCTCTAGGGTTTGGTTCTCTCCACCTACCCCTCTCCCCCCTATATATACCAATGTATTGTATGGAGAGAGACACCAATAGATAATAAAAGATCAAGTTCAGACTATTTCTCCGTGTCCCTTTACTTTTTGCATCTGTGATTGTGCCGCGTGTACGACTACTTCGACTACGCTCTCGCTCTACCACTAGTAGAGAAACCCCCCTTTAGTAACGGTTCCAGAGGGCCTTTAGTACCGATTTTGGAACCGGTACTAAAGATCCGGTACTAAACCCTCCCCCCTTTCGTACCGGTTCCTTACGAACCGGTACTAAAGGCTATTTCGTTAAAAAACATCATTTTTTTTATAATTTTTTTTCACTCCCTATTTTTTTTAGAATACCTAGTATTTCCATTAGTGTCTAACTACACTTAATCTCTAGTCAAATTACTTATCTATGGTCAAACTTCCCGGTCGGTCACCCATCCTTACACTACTCCAACACTAGCACGCTTAACTTTCGAGTTCCTTTCCCTCCCACTTCCAAGTGCTTCGCGCGCATGTTGTTGATACTAGTATCATATCAATCCTATTAACATGTTGGTCGATGTCACATTTCTTTATTGTTTAAATTCCAGATAATTCTTTTAATGAAAAAATGAATGATGTAATAATAATGTTGAATAAATAAATAAAATTAACTTTTTAAATTTTTATTATTTTTAATATTTTTTTGCCAAACCTAAAACCTGAAAATTTGAAAATCTTATAATTTGCTAAAAGTAATAGTAATCTTTATGCAGATGCAATTATTAATTTTAATTTTGAAAAAAATAAAAATATATATATTCTAAATTTCCTAAATATATAAGGTTTTCTGGCTGACGCCAACCCTTTAGTACCGGTTCGTAACACGAACCGGTACGAAAGCTCCTCGCCCGCCTGGATGCCCAAACCGGTATGAAAGACCCCTTTAGTACCGGTTCGTAAGGGAACCGGTACTAAAGGCTTAGACGGTTGCCCCATTTTCTACTAGTGTACGCCTTTGGACCGGACTCGCCGACAAAGGTTATGGGACATAAAGGAGGTAAAGGAGATAATGCGTTTGAAGTCGTTTGTACAGCTCAGGCTGGCTAGCTGCATAGACTGGTATAAACAGAGCGGAGCAGACGGAGCCCGCACTCGCTTGAGGTCTGGGATCTCGAGGAGGACAAAGATATCCATCAACACCTTACGCGGCAGCTCCGGCAAATTACTAACCACGATCTTCGTCTCCATCAGTGATGATGGGTCTTGTCTAAATATCCAACAAATCAAATTTCCCCTCAATCTCTTCTCTTTTTTTTGTGAAGAACATGCGAGCCGCGTGTCTTATATATTAAGAAAGAAAGGGATATACAGAGTTATTTACACGCAACACTACAGAACATTACACTAATACCAAATCGAACTAGCCCATATCATCATCTACTCCACTTTCCTTGGCCTTGATCCAAAGCGTCCACTCCTCCTTGATCAGCCTGATCACCAGCCGCCCTCAACCCCTTCCAAACCTCTCCAATCCTTTTCACGAGAGGCTTAGTAAACGGGGAGCAAAAGACGAGGTTAGACGACTTCAATGGAGCAACGAGAAAACTAGTAGGAGTAGGTCTTTTGGAATCTTGTAATTTGATCTAGAGTCTCGCACACACCGACGGGAGGATCCTCCTGTATGCTGCACACTTATAGGCGCAAGGTGAACTCTGTTGTAAGTTGTAACCCGAGTAGGAACGGCAGTCCGAATCCTGCGAGTACCGGCCAGGAGATTCGAAGTTTCAAATCCGACTTGTTGTCTGACGCAAAGCACTCCGATTGTGGCGCCGGTCTGACGCCCGTGCTCACTGCGCCGGCATTAGTAGTTGCGCAACTCTGTGGAGTGCATCAACCAGGTTCCTGTGGAGTTCATCTTCAGAGGGGTCGCTCCTTGGGTTGGGTGCTCTTGCACCTGGGACGCGGCGCTGTGCAGGTGGATGCAGCCGGAGCCGCTGCTACAAAGGTCCAGTTGGGGGGAGGCACAGCCGTGTCTCAGCGAGGAGAGGATGGGGAGCACCGGAAAAGCAGCACTGGGCGGCGGGAAGAAGCGAGAAGCACTTGCCGGCTGCCTCTTCCTTTCTTCAGTAAACATAGCATAAATTTGGGATAAAGATAGCCACCACACGTCAGTCAGGAGCTAGCTTGCCCGCCCCAACTATGTTTTTACCGTTGAATTTTGACACACTAATCGCTGCGCTAATAGGTATGATACGTCATCAAAACGCCAGCGTTTGGTGCAACAGCACCGGCCCCCACACGTCTTCTCCAGCGCCCACTAATCACGTACACATTAGTGCAGCTTTTAGTTTTTTCAAATTTTAAAAAGTTTTATCTCTTAAATAAAAAATCTGTTCAAAATTCTGTTTTCACCATTAAATCCGTCGCGACGAGATCTTCGAAACTAGACCCCATATTGGCATGTTTCGACAACTTTTTTTTCGACCAAAAATTACCATGCTATTCACGCTGAAATTGCCGTGTTGTTTGTACTAAATTTGTCATGGTTTGTTTTATTTATTTTTTCTCTAGATTTAAAGCTACCATTATTTTTTAGATACTTTTCACTCATCAGCGAGCACCCCGGAGAGCTGCGTAGAGTAGATATCCGCCGGTCGGGAGTGTGTGTGTGGGGGGGGGGGGCGGGTTAACGGCCAGTGTACCCCTGGCATATGTCCGGCGGTCAAGAGGGGGTGGGGTGATGGTGCGCGGTATGACGGGTTCTTGGGATACATATGCGTCGGGAAGATTCTCCGGCGCACCTCAACTGCGACGGCGAGGGATGAGAATGTGGTTGAGGGTGGAGCAGTTGTCGGTGTTGTGATGTTGCGGTGACGGCGAATCTACCATTCGACGATGACAATTTGTAGTAATGCATCGAGGATCTTAGAGAGCTGTGACGACGACTCGTGAACCCCGAGAAGATATCCGTCGTTGTGAGGGGGAGGGGGGGTTGATGCGCGACAACTCTTATTTGTAGTACATGGCAATTCTTATTTTGTTTGACATGGCAATTTTTAGTAGAACATGGAAAAATCGTCATGGTTCCAATGCTGCAATAGGTTTTCAACCCAATAGGTTGGGATACATGGAAATTTTTATTTGCATGACATGGTAAATTTTATGCATAGGACATGGCAATTCTTATTCATCAGACATGACAATTCTTATTCGTAGGACATGGCAATTCTTATTCATCAGACATGGCAATTCTTATTCATAGGACATGACAATTCTTACTAGTAGGACAAGGCAATTCTTATTCATTGAACATGGCAATTCTTATGTATAGGACATGACAATTCTTATTCGTAGGACATGGAAATTCTTAGTAGTACGACATGGTAATTCTTAATGGTAAGACATGGAAATTCTTAGTAGTAGGACATGTCAATTCTTATTGGTAGGACATGGCATTTTCTGTTTGTATGACATGGCAATTCTTGTTCGTAGGACATGACAATTTCTTTTTCGTTTAAGAATGTAATTCTTTTTCTTGTGTGTAAGATGGCAATTCTTGTTTGTCGCATATGGCATTTTTTTATTTTACGTGACATAGCATTCGTTATATATGGGACATGGTAATTCTTATTTGAACGACATGTCAATTCTTATATTTGCGGAATATGAGCATGGCAAATTTGCCATCGACAATGGAGGCGGCAGCGGCATCGAGCTACAATTATGAAGGCGACGACGGTGACGAGATACGAAGACGACAACGGCAAGTTGCGGCGATAACGACGAGCTACGGTGATGACGTCGGCTAGATGCTACGGCGACAGTGTCGAGCTACGACGATGACGACGACGATGGCGGCGAGCTGCGGAGACAACGACAAAAGAGGCAAGTCGCGTGAGGTGCAGCGAACGACGACAGCGGCGAGCTACATCGATGGCAACGATGGTTGTGGCGAGCGACAACGGCGGCAAGCTACGGCGATAACGGCGAGACGGCGACGACAGCGGTGGCAAGCGACGACGACGACGACGGCGACGGCAAGCGACGACGACGACGGCGGCAAGCTACGGCGATAACGGCGAGACGGCGACGACGACGGCTGCAAGCGACGACGAGCGACGGCAAGCGACAACGACGGCGGCGGCGGCAAGCGATGGCGACAGCGGGTGCGAGCTGGCAGCCGAGCTGCGCGCGCATGGCCGAAGATGTACGTGCATGGCGTTCGGGGCGGCTAGTGCAATTGCATCGAACAAAATCGTTCGGCGGGTAGATGGATTGTACTCCCTCTATTTCAAAATGTAGTGTGTCTTCGGTTTTCGTGCTTCAACTTTGACCATATATTTAACTAATGAGACCGATTGCGACGGAAGCAAAAATTGTATCAATGAATTTGTATCCGAATGAACTTTTCAAATATGTAATTTTTATTCCCGCCGCAAATGGTCTCGTTGGTTAAATTTATGGTCAAAGTTGAACATTGGAAAGCGAGGGCGCGCTACATTTTGGAATGGAGGGAGTACCGAACAAAAACGTTCGGTACTAGCCCCTCGCACCTGACGTGTAGTGACTATCGACGTTCCAATTTATAATCTGTATTAACCTTTTATTCTCAAAATAAAATAGACACAAGTTTAAAAGAAAACGTGCAAATCATGAAGATTTGAAAGTAAAATGCGGCAAATAATCAGTTTAAATATAAGAAGTGACAAATCCTTCTGTTTCTAAGAAAACAAACGTATCGGTGGCGTTAACAAGGATGCATGCATGTGGGAGTGCAACATAGTATGTCACATAGTATATATAGGTAGGCAGTCTTGAGTAGTCAAGTAAAACTAGCAATGTGATCTCCACATTTGCGGACCTAGATAGATTTTCTATCTATTGTTAGATTTATGATTCTGATGTGTGTGGAAGCTAAAAGATAAAATGTTAATCCTGAACGACACTTATTATGAATCGGAGGGAATAATAGATTTTTTAATATCGATGTGGAAAAAACTATAGAAAAAATTTATTTTGGAAAACTTATATGTCATTCTTTCAGTTAGGTTTTTTTTAGTAAAAGAAAGGGATCGCACCCTTTACAATTTCATCTATATAAATCAACAGGCTCAGGTTCAGCTACAAGATTCAAAAGTAAAAACAAGGTTCACCACACACACTAGGAAGATTTTTACATGTCTGCATCTCGTCAGCTTTATCGTCCAAAGGCAAACCAAATCGATAAGCTAGATAGCACCCAGGCCTATCCAGTCCGAGCAAAAGCACGCACCTAGCTGAAGATAACTAGCAAACTAGATAAACCAGAACGGCAAGTAAACAGCATAGTTTTCACGCCGCAGAAGTTTAAACATACAAGCATCACAAGAACATGTTGTTGGAGAGGAGCAACAACTCAGCTTCAGGGGTTTCAGCCTTCGATTCTCATAACCCAAGGCATCTATCCCTGGATCGCCATGTACACTTCACTTGCCACCTGACTTATGAGGTTTGCCCTCAGCATCAACAAGTTTTGACTTGCCTCTTTTATCTGCAAAGGAGCCCAATCACAGATCCATCCAGCATCAACATGATTCTTTCATTTAAGTGTATGAATAGATTGCAACGCGAACGATCGAGCGTAGTCGTGTTGATCCCTAGCTTCTCATGCAAAATATAGCGATTATTTTCGTTCTATCATTTCATTTTCTCACAGTAAACAGATCATGTTCGTCGCTCCTGTGCGGCTCAAACGTGCCGCACCGAAGCACCCCGACTCGGCCGCTAGGAACCTTCTTCGCCACTCACTCTCCCCTCGCCGTCGTTGGAGGGTGTCCTTGGGCAAAGACCGAGCGGCGCTGGCGGCGGCAAGGCGGTCCACTGGTTGCGCGCGGTGAGGCGTGGAGTTGCTGCGTGCGGGGATGTACTGCAGCCTACGGCGAGGTTGCGAGGTGACTCCGCGGACGAGCAAGCTGTTGACGGCGGTCTAGGCTACGGAGGCCATGAGCAGAGCGCAACACAGGAGCGGCGGAGACCACAAGTGATGCAGAGGTGCCATCGCGGACGAGCAAGCTGACGATTGGTGTCGCAAGGGTGGCACTGAGACGCAGTGTAGGGGCGACACGTGCGTGCGTTGTGGCCAGTAAGTGACCTGTTGGAGCAAGGAGGACGGATGCGCGCAGGATGAAGTGGTGCGGCTTACGGGGGTCTACGAGCTCGATCTGGGCCCGTGCAGGTTTGTCAGTCGACGCACCGACCGAATCAGGTGGCTTAGCGCAACGAGAGGCTCCGGCTCGTTCTCGGGCTCGGGCTCAAATGCGACATAGATGTGGTGGCCATCTCCAGCATGGATCTAGCTTCATCGTCAGATCTACGACTAGAGGCGGGTGACACGACTATGCACGAGGGGCGTTCAACCGAGCGAGCATGGATCTGCATGAGGGGTGTCCAGTCAGACGAGCACGGCTCTGCTCAAGGGGCATGGCCAAGGGCTCGAGTGTCGCAGATCTAGCGTCGAGCAGTGGCAGCTGCGATTGGTGGGCTTGTGGTTTCGAGGCGAGATGGTGTGCGATATAGGTGGTGTGGACGCTTGGGTGAATACCCTATCGTGGTCCTGTGTCGCGATCACCGATGGTGGTTGTTATGGTTGTCGCTGATTTTTTGGGAAGCATCAATGTGTTAATTCGACACCCCTCCTGCACGGATCATACCATCTTGGCCTCTCTAAGGGAAACTCTTGATCCTTTGATCGAACGATGGTGGTGTCTTCGTGTCGATTTCTCTCTTGGGGGCTTCTTCTCGGAGCTAGGAATCGGCAAGCGGAACCGGTGGCTGGAGGCGGTTGTGGTGTCCAGGCTTCTGTGGCAACAAGGATGGTTGGAGCGATGATGGCGATGTGGCAATGGTTGAGATAGTCGGCTCTTCTCCGGTGTTTCCGTGGGATTGCCTCGGTTTGTTAGCTAATGTAAAGTCGAAGTTGCGCAGGCATGACCCTGTGTGTATACGATGATTGGCTGGAGGTGGCCCGTTCAACGATCTTCCGCGGTGCCAGCCGACCTCGTGTTGTTCTTAGTACTTCTCCATCAGCGTCTGAGTTGCGATGTCTGATCGCAGGTGGCTGAGTTTGGCGCAGATCCTCGTTCATCTTCACTCAGCCTCTGTGAAAGTGCAATATATCGACCAGAGGGGGGTGAATGGGAGATTTTCAATTTTACTACCAGATTTTGGTTTTCTTCAGGACTGAAGCAATCATGAAGCTGAAGAAGTAACCAAAATCATGAAGAAATAAAACTTCACAGAATGTAATCATTAGGGCAGCTCATCATAATGCAACAGAAATAAATCAATTCAGATAAGCAGAAGTGCTTCAGATGCATAGTATGAAGACAAAGAGCAGAGGGAGAGCTGAAGCATATCATATCAAATACTGAAGCTTAAGAGGTTGAAGAGATAGCACCAGAGATTGAAGACATTGGTTTGGTAGACCAGTTCAAGTTGATGTGACAACTCTACGTCTGGTTGGAGAGGCTGAGATTCAACTCAGAAGACATAGTCTTCACCTTGTTCTCCTTGAACTAAAGTCCTCAGACTCCGTCCAATAACTCAGGTGAGTCTTCAAGGTAGACTCCCGAAACCTTCACAGACTCAATCACTCCGGGAAGTCACAATTGCATCTTGACTTCCTCAGACTGAAGACTTCTACACCGGCTGGAAGATCACAGTCTTCAAGAGTAAAAAGCTTCGGATCACTCGAACCGACTTCCTCAGAAATGCTCAACTACTCAGGCTGGTGGTTTTTCTCACATAGGTTCTTCAGTTTCCTCAGAGGTGGGCTGCTCTCAAATGACAAGTGTCAGTTTTTCTGTCGGAGCAGCCGACCCACGAATGGGGCTGGGGGTGGCTATTTATAGCCGCGGAGCAACCCGAGGCGAAAGGACATAAATGCCCATGCATGCAATTACTCTCATGCCCTCGGAAATGACCGTTGCTAGACAAGTTCTAGCCTCTCACCACGCAACACGTGGCACGGTCAAAGTATTCTCTCTCCAGACTCCTCAACCGAAGTTAGTTGCCTCAGTGTCCTGAAGAACAACGGCTCAGACACATGAGGACTGAACTTCTACTGCAGGAGATAACTCTCTCTTCAGGAGAACTGCACTCGCAGTCTCCAGACTCCTCAACCGAAGACAGATTCCTCAGTATCCTGAAGAACAACGTCTCAGACACCCGAGGAACTGAACTTCTACTGCAGGAGATTTCTCTCTTCAGGAGAACTGAACTCGCAGTCTCCAGACTCCTCAACCGAAGACAGATTCCTCAGTGTCCTGAAGAACAACGTCTCAGACACCCGAGGAACTGAACTTCTACTGCAGGAGATTTATCTCTCTTCAGGATTCCTAACTGAGCACTTCCTCAGACCTTCGGAACTCGTTTTCTTCAACCCCTCCAACAGTGCGGTGTTTTCCTATGACTCAAGAAGTATAAAAAGTCTTAGCAAAGACTACGCTTCAACTTCGTCTTCAGCGCGAACTTCCTCAGGATCGTCTTCAGCTTCAGCTTCAACCGAACGCTTCAGGATCCTACTTCCTCATGATTTCGCGCAACTTCATTACTCAAGAAGTATAAAAAGTCTTAGCGAAGACTACGCTTCAACTTCGTCTTCAGCGCGAACTTCCTCAGGATCGTCTTCAGCTTCGGCTTCAACCGAACGCTTCAGGATCCTACTTCCTCAGGATTTCGCGCAACTTCATTATTCAGGAAACACACCGATTTCTCCAATGTTCCTCAACATTTTGGGGGGGTCGACATTGGTGGTTAAACACCTCATCAGGGACTGTTCTCCTGTGTATACTCACAAACACATCAGTCCCTTAACCGTTTTGTCATCAAACTCCAAAACCTCAAGGGGAGGGCACTTGATGCACTTACAATCTCCCCCTTTTTGGTGATTTGATGACAATCAGGTTAAGCTTCAACGGGGATAAAATTATGAGTTTGAAGAATAAAAACTTTGAAGAACATTTTTATCATTAAGCTGGATATAATGAAGCTCCCCCTGAGAATATGCATATAAGTTGAAGAATGTTTAATATCTAAAGCATTTTGAGGTATATGAGGAGCTCCCCCTATATCCAGACATTTTTGTAGCAGTGCATGTTATGAAGTGTTTGAGGAATTAAACAACACACTGATAGAGGTGTTTGCAGAGATAATCACATGCATATATGAAAAACGTGAGGAAATAGCATGAGGTAACTGAGGAATAGTATCAGGCAAACACCAAAATAATAGTTTACAACTCGTTACAAAAAAAACATATCTGAAGAACGAGAGTTGTAACTGAAGAACCCCATAACTAAGACCCGCTTGAAGACTAACAGATTTCTCCCCCTTTGTCACAAAATGAACAAAAAGGGAAAAACTGAAGCTAACGCCCCGATTTGGATGCTTCAAGGCTGAGGTGAGTCACGCCTGAGGCAATCCGTTGCAGTGTGTGGGCAGGTAGCAGTGTCTTCAGCTTCTTCAGCAGTCATCAGTTGTGCGAGACTGAGGATGACGAATGTTTCCACCGAGGGAATTGGTTGGGAGAACTTCTTCATAGAAGATGCCTTTGCCTTTGTCATTTGAAGCAATCGTTTGCTGAAGCACTTCGACAGGCGGCAGATAGGTCCTGTGATTCGGGTGATCAGGTTGGAAGTCAATTCCATTCACGGCTCGGATGAGCTTCATGATCCAAGGCGCATATGGCTTCAGGATATGAGGATTCTGGGCAGCATCAACCATAGTTCTGAAGAAGAAGTCAGGGACGTTGATTGGCCCAGACATGCAAAGGTTGTGGAGTATGTTCTTCATGATGCCAATGACTTCTTCAGCAGTGGATTCATAGCCTTTAATGGGGCAGAAGGTGTTCGCCAGAATCCGATACAAAGTACTTGGCAGATACAGAAGCTCAGAGACTGGAAACTTTGTGCGAGCTGGGGCTTCAGGGGCCTGAGGTTTCATTAGCATGTTCATCAGGTCA
This sequence comes from Bromus sterilis, assembly GCA_950022295.1. Lineage (NCBI taxonomy): Eukaryota > Viridiplantae > Streptophyta > Magnoliopsida > Poales > Poaceae > Bromus > Bromus sterilis. The sequence continues at coordinate 45,621,705 of OX465596.1, forward strand.
TCTCGAAGAATTTGAGCCCCATAGGAGCAAGCAGCTGGAGAAGTGCACAGAGGCAACTCAAGAATATCAATTGCTTCAGGAACAGTGATGGTGTAGTGATGATGCTCAGTCATCCACTCGAGGACCCAGGTGTTGATATCCAGAGGATTTCCTGAAACATACAACGTGGCATAAAACTGAAGCACAAGCTCTTCATTCCAGTGTATGCATTCAGAGCAGAACTGAAGCAGCTTGGCATGATGCAGATCCTGAAGCACATAGTTGAAGCAGGGAAGTGCTTCCATATCCATCACAGGAATGTGCTTGTGAGGAAACAGTTTGTTTTGCTTGTAGAGCACTGAAGCATAATAGTTCTTCTGAGTGGCAGTCCAGAACCTCAGCAGCTTTCGAGGCGGAGCAGAGTGATATGGATTTTGAATCCCCTCTTGAAAGAAACTCATGGCGTTGAAGAAATCAGTAGCATCAAAGCTTGGAGTATCATCAGCTTCAAGGTCATGGAAGAATGGTCGCTTCTGCTTCGGACACAAGGACCGAGCTTGAACTGGGCCTTGAGGTGGGGAAGGCGCTTGAGGCACTTCAATCTGAAAAGTGGCTTGAGGCTGAGGCGGAGTCGCTGCAGATGCGTCAGGCACAGATGTGTTGATGTCCTTGGGAAGACGAGGTGATGTGGCCTGTTTGTCTTCAGAGCCATCCTTTGAGGCTTCAACATTTGTACTGTTTTCTGCTTCAGGAGGGGCATTTGTGCTTTGTTCGGCTTCAGCTTCAGTTGCAGCGGCTGGTGGGTCAGGCTGAGGATCAGCAGTGGTAGGTTCAGCCGCATCAGTATCAGTAGTCGTGGTTGCTGCAGCATCAGTATCAGCAGCAGAGTTTGTGGGAGCACTTGTGGCTTCTGGGTCATCAGCATCAGACGCTGAGGACGATGCACCAACGGATTCTTCAGACTGTAGAGAAGTATCAGGAAGCACCTCAGTCACAGTGTTGGAGTGAGGCTCAGGTGAGAAGACCGTATGAGTGGGCGAGTTGGTAAGCCCGTAATCCTCATCATGGACACGAGGAGTTCCATCATCCATAATGTCGACGTCCAGGTCTTCAATCTCAGTGATAACTAGTGGCGGCGGGGACGGTGGAGTTGGAACAATTGGTGTTGCAGCAGGGGGTGGAGTGAAGACGATTAAACTGCGCTGAGGATTCTGAGGTGGAGTTGAGGCAGCAGTAACATGAGCGGTGGTATCGGCGGCCTGATTTGTCGGAGGAGCTGATGAAAGTGGTGTAGCATCAATGGGTTCTTCAACAGTAGGCTTCTTCGCAGCAGGTGGAGTTTAGGGTTGGGCTTCAGGCATGATCTTGAGGCTTTTGGCAGAAGCATCAGTGGGTACTGAGGAAGCAGGCTGTCGAAGCTTCATCAACTTTGCCATCTGTTGTGAGATCCGTTCCTTGGATTTTCCAATATAAGTCTGGTTGGCAGCGAACTCAATGTTGAGTCGTTGAACTTCACATTGATGCTCAATAAACTCCTGAGGAGTAACATCAGTGATAGGTCTCTTCTTGAACTCACTGAGGACTCTCTTCAGTTTGGCCTTCAACTGTTTCTGAAGATCTCGTTGATGAATCTCATTTATGAGGAATTGTTGAACATAGAATTTGATGTCTTTCGGGATGTCCAAATCATCAAGCGGAGTGTCAGGCTTAACAGACCAAATTTCAATGTACTCCAAGATCTTCTTGGGATCAAGGAGAAGCGGGATTTCTGAACCCGTTGCTTCAGCTTTACGTCTGGCCGCAGCACGCACATATTCAATCTTATCAGCTTCAGTGGCGACGAAGCCGGCCAAATCCTCAAATTCATCTTCATCATCAGAAGATTGAGGAGTATGATGAATGGCGCCACGCATAGCAGTTTTCTTTGGTGAGGGGCGAGGGCCGCGTTGAAGAACAGTTTTGTTCTTCAGCTGAGGCTGAGGCATTGTGGTTGAGGCCTCAGGAGCACCAGATTCATCAGTGCGTATCCTTGAGGAGGGGGCAGCACCATCTGTGCGTTGACATGAGGAGCCAACAACTTGAGGTTTCATGCCAGGAGCCTTTTTGCGGTGCTGAGGCGGAGGTTGTTGTCTGGGTTGAGACTGATCTTGAGGCGGAATCTGTATTGAAGCAGTCATGTCACGGACCAGATTCTTGACACGGCTGCGAGAGCGCTTGAGGTACTGCTCATATGCCGCAGGAAAGTCTTCAGGAGTGCGCATTGTTGTGGGATCAGGAATGACTCCAGGAGCTGGTGGAGGTCGAGCCTTGATACCCAAGGTCTTCAGTGGCGGATTTACTGCAAACATTTCCTCATGCTGAGGATTAAGCCATTGATAGGCCACCCAACGCTTGGCCCATTCCCTCGTGATCTTCTGTACCCGTTTCTTTCGTTCATCAGCAGTTTCTCGTTCGGGAGTCTTCAGCTTCTCATATAGTTTCGGGGGTAAGTCTTTAGCGGTATCAGTGTGCTTACGTCGAGGAGCCATTGGCTTCAGCGGTGGAGACTGAGGAATTGTACGTTCGAGCTGAGCTGCAAATGAAGTGAGACTATGAGAACCATACGATTCCTCAGCAGACATGTACCTATGACAGAATTAAGTTGCGAGGGAAGTGGGGTACGGTTATATGCGTTCATGAGGAATAGGCTGAGGAAAACAAAGGAATGAGGCATAGGTATAGGTCTCAGAAAGCTAGCAGTACAGTGGAGGATTAACTGGTTTGAGGACACAACAGTACTGAGGAATAAGACGCTGAGGAATAAACCACTGAGGAATAAGCATACCAGACTTGAGGCGAATGCTGAGGAACAATGAGTCTTCGTCCCCGGCGACGGCGAACTCCGACGACGTTAGCGCTCGAGCTTGAGGAGCTCAAGGGCGGCGGCGCGAGAGTGAGGGAGGCGTTGGGGGGTAAATGACCGGAGGAGGGGGTAGAAGGCTATTTATAGAGGGGTAAAAGCTGAGGGGTTGCGAAATTTGTGGACCAGATTGCCCCTGATTGTTGGGATCATCAGTGGATATGTTGATGGTGGATAAGCATGACGTGCGGTAAAATCGCAACAAATTTAATACAGTTGTAACAGAAAATCCGTGATTTGAGGAACTTGAGGACATGGGCTGAGGATGAAGACAAATGGTCTCAATCTGAGGAATACATGATTTCCGGATGAACGCATATGAGATAGACAGATTAGATAAGTGAGCACAGAGGGACGGGTCCGATCACGTTCACCTAGATGAAGAAGCAAAAAGCTGAAGATCAATAACTATAGGTGAATGCTGTTGAGGACAAACACGGTAATCATCAGAAATGAAGACTTCGAATCCTGAGGAAGCTGAGTAACAACACATCCTGAGGAAGTTGAGGAACACCAAATCCTGAGGTGTTTGGGCGGTGGCGCTACCCACCTTATAGGGAATGTGACACTTGATACCATACAATTGTCGTATGGATCTTGAGTCAATTCCACGTTAATTTCTTCACACTTAGCAAGGTAGTTCCTCATGAGTTGAGAAGTACGACGCATCGTGTGTTGTGCTTCAGGAGTCAGGTCTTGAAGCACATAAGTATAGCAGAGAACCAGTCATGGAGCGGTATACCTTCTGATCGTAGTCCTTTCCATTTTCATCAGGACCGAGGCATCCGTTTGTAGGCATCGGGGTCTTGATACCTTTGCAGTCTTGCATCCCGAATTTCCTGAGGCATTCCTTGAGGTACTTTTCTTGAGAGATGAAGGTGCAATTGCGTTGCTGACGAATTTGAAGCCCTTTCTGATGAGGTAGTCACGCAATGTGTCATACCAAGCCCATGGGGCTTGCTTCAGTCCATACAGAGCTTTCTTCAATCTGTACACCATATCAGGCTTCTTTGCGTCTTCAAAACCTGGAGGTTGAGCAACATATACTTCTTCCTCGACATTACCATTGAGGAATGCACTTTTTACATCCATTTGATATAGCTTGTGATTATGATGGTTAGTGAATGCAATTGATTTCTTTGATGAAGGACTCAGAGAAGATTCCATGAGAAGATTTATGTCACCAGTCATATGATTCGTGCATCCACTATCCATAATCCATTCAGTTCTCCCCGAAGAATTTTCCTACAGAAGAGTTAGTATCTCACACAACAAGTTATGAGCCAGCATCAGTTTGAAGAATTCGTGTATTCTTCAGGACTGTATTCCTCAGGATTTTAAGCCTCAGGATTTCAGTATAACGATATTCTTCAGCTCACACATAATTTTCGTCCTGGGCATAGGATCTGCAATATGGTTAGTTTCCCTCAGGACGCGTTCCTATAGAAGAGATTAGTTCTTCTTAACCACCCACATTCGCACGGGTGGTTTTGAAGCATTTGAGGAACGACGAGGAGAGTATTGCCTCACGGGTGAGGTATCAGGATAATCATAGGAGTAAGCATTCTTGTTCTGAGCTTCCCTGTGAACACAGTGATTACATGAAACATGCTCATATTCATGACTTTTTGAAGAATTGTCCACTGAGGACATCCTCAACTCATTTGCATCTGCATTCACAAGAAGGTTAGTGATGAGGTCCTTCTGAACCCAGATCTGCTTGATTGGAGGACCGTTCCTGCAGTTAGTTCCGATGTATCTGGCGAATACCTCACCATTACCATTCTTAAACAGTTTATAGTTTGAGTCAAAAGACTCATTCATCACAACTGAAGAAACAGTATCATAACCAGATAAAGTATAGGGATCAGGAGGAGGCGTCTTTGCCCGAACCCAAGTGGTATCTGGATATTGTTCAGGTTTCCAGTAAGACCCATCAGGGTTGAGTTTCCGAGTGAGTGCGACACCTTCTTTCCTCGGGTTCCTGTTGAGGATCTGTTTCTTGAGGATGTCACAAAGGGTCTGATGTCCTTTCAGACTCTTGAACATGCCTGTTTCCAGTAGACTCTTCAACCTAGCATTTTCTTCAGCAATGTCTATGGTATCCTCAGACGAGGGGTTAGATACCACAGAAGTAATAGAAATAACAGAGTCTGAAGACATTGAGGAACTAGACACAGAGATGATTTGATCATGTTCAATGCATTTTAAACAGGGAGGATTGAATCCTTCTTGTGGCATGATGATCTGTTGGGAGAGGAGTGAATCATTTTCTTTCCTCAGATCGTCATGAGACATCCTTACACGTTCAAGTTCTTCTTTCCTCATGAGGAACTCATGAGATATCTTTTCATGATCGGTAAGAAGTGCCTCATGACGATTGAACAAGTCATCAAACTTTGACTGAAGAATTTTTGATTCATCAGTCAACTTTTGAGTCTTCGTCATTTCCTCAACCAACATATCATCACTTTTGTTTAGTGAGATCTGAGTCTTTTCAAGTGCACGTTGTTGCTTAGATGCAAGTTTAGCAAGTTTAGCATAGTTTCATCAGGTTCTTCATCAGAGGGTTCATCTGATGATGAGTAAGAAGATACCTTGGAGGACATGGCCATGAAGCAAAAGGAAGGAGTTGTGTCTTCAACTTCATCATTAGCATGTGATAGACCAGATTCCTCAGTGCTGAAGATTGACTTTGAGACAAGTGTCGTGGCAAGAGCCAAACCAGCCACACCCTCAGATTCTTCGGATTCTTCTTCCTCAGCATCAGGGTTGGAACCAGATTCTTCTGAGTCCAATTCTTTTCCGAGATATGCGCGAGCCTTACGGGAACTGCTATTCCTGTATCCAACAGGCTTTGAGGATCTTGAGGATTTCTTCTTAGTCGTTTCATCAGAACTGTCATCTTTCCCTTTCTTCTTCTTCTTCAGTCTAGCTTCCTTTTCCCACAGAGGACACTCAGCGATGTAATGCCCAAGTTTCTTGCACTTGTGGCAGACTCAATTTCTTGCTTCGACAGAGTCATCATCTTTGCTTTTTCTTGAGGACGATCTTGAGGAATTTCCGAAGCGATTCTTCTTCGTGAATCTTTGAAACTTTCTGGTGAGGAGAGCAAGTTCACGGCTGAGGGTTTCAGGATCATCAGTATCAGCCTCAGACTCTTCATCAGAGGACACTCTTCGTGCTCTCGCTTTTAGCGCGCGGACCTTAGGCGTGGAGCTGTATAAATCTCGTTTTTCAGAGAGCTTCAGTTCATGAGCATTGAGGCGCTCGAGAATGTCCGCTGGATCCAGAGTCTTGAAGTCAGGCCTTTCTTGAATCATCAGTGTTTGGAACTCAAATGAGTCATCCAGTGACCTCAGTAGTTTCTTCACAACTTCATGATCTGTGATGTCAGCGGCACCCAGTGCTTGAAGTTCATTGGATATATCAGTGAGTCTGTCAAAGGTTTGTTGCACGTGCTCATTGTCCAGCCTCTTGAACCTGTTGAAGAGACTGCGGAGTGTATCAACCCGAGAGTCTCGTTGAGCAGAGACTCCTTCATTGACTTTAGACAGTCTTGTCCATATCTTCTTTGCAGTATCCAGACCACTGATACGGTTGAATTGAGCCTTGTTGAGATGACCACCAATGATGCTTCGAGCTCTTGCATCAAGCTGCCAGTTCCTCTTGAAAACTTCAGGAGCAGTCATCAGATTTGCTTCAGGAATGCCTTGATCAACAATATCCCACAGATCCTTGTCAATGGCTTCAAGATGCATCATCATCTTGTTCTTCCAATATGGATAGTCTGTCCCGTCGAAAATGGGGAAGTTTGAGGCAACACTCATTGTACCTGAGGTCGACATAACTAAAACTCCAGGTGGTTAAACCGAATCACACAGAACAAGGGAGTACCTAGCTCTGATACCAATTGAAAGTGCAATATATCGACCAGAGGGGGGGTGAATGGGAGATTTTCAATTTTACTACCAGATTTTGGTTTTCTTCAGGACTGAAGCAATCATGAAGCTGAAGAAAATCATGAAGCTGAAGAAGTAACCAAAATCATGAAGAAATAAAACTTCACAGAATGTAATCATTAGGGCAGCTCATCATAATGCAACAGAAATAAATCAATTCAGATAAGCAGAAGTGCTTCAGATGCATAGTATGAAGACAAAGAGCAGAGGGAGAGCTGAAGCATATCATATCAAATACTGAAGCTTAAGAGGTTGAAGAGATAGCACCAGAGATTGAAGACATTGGTTTGGTAGACCAGTTCAAGTTGATGTGACAACTCTACGTCTGGTTGGAGAGGCTGAGATTCAACTCAGAAGACATAGTCTTCACCTTGTTCTCCTTGAACTAAAGTCCTCAGACTCCGTCCAATAACTCAGGTGAGTCTTCAAGGTAGACTCCCGAAACCTTCACAGACTCAGTCACTCCGGGAAGTCACAATTGCATCTTGACTTCCTCAGACTAAAGACTTCTACACCGGCTGGAAGATCACAGTCTTCAAGAGTAAAAAGCTTCGGATCACTCGAACCGACTTCCTCAGAAATGCTCAACTACTCAGGCTGGTGGTTTTTCTCACATAGGTTCTTCAGTTTCCTCAGAGGTGGGTTGCTCTCAAATGACAAGTGTCAGTTTTTCTGTCGGAGCAGCCGACCCACGAATGGGGCTGGGGGTGGCTATTTATAGCCGCGGAGAAACCCGAGGCGAAAGGACATAAATGCCCATGCATGCAATTACTCTCATGCCCTCGGAAATGACCGTTGCTAGACAAGTTCTAGCCTCTCACCACGCAACACGTGGCACGGTCAAAGTATTCTCTCTCCAGACTCCTCAACCGAAGTTAGTTGCCTCAGTGTCCTGAAGAACAACGTCTCAGACACATGAGGACTGAACTTCTACTGCAGGAGATAACTCTCTCTTCAGGAGAACTGCACTCGCAGTCTCCAGACTCCTCAACCGAAGACAGATTCCTCAGTATCCTGAAGAACAACGTCTCAAACACCCGAGGAACTGAACTTCTACTGCAGGAGATTTCTCTCTTCAGGAGAACTGCACTCGCAGTCTCCAGACTCCTCAACCGAAGACAGATTCCTCAGTGTCCTGATAAACAACGTCTCAGACACCCGAGGAACTGAACTTCTACTGCAGGAGATTTATCTCTCTTCAGGATTCTTAACTGAGCACTTCCTCAGACCTTCGGAACTCGTTTTCTTCAACCCCTCCAACAGTGCGGTGTTTTCCTATGACTCAAGAAGTATAAAAAGTCTTAGCGAAGACTACGCTTCAACTTCGTCTTCAGCGCAAACTTCCTCAGGATCGTCTTCAGCTTCAGCTTCAACCGAACGCTTCAGGATCCTACTTCCTCATGATTTCGCGCAACTTCATTACTCAAGAAGTATAAAAAGTCTTAGCGAAGACTACGCTTCAACTTCGTCTTCAGCGCGAACTTCCTCAGGATCGTCTTCAGCTTCAGCTTCAACCGAACGCTTCAGGATCCTACTTCCTCAAGATTTCGCGCAACTTCATTATTCAGGAAACACACCGATTTCTCCAATGTTCCTCAACATTTTGGGGGGGGTCGACATTGGTGGTTAAACACCTCATCAGGGACTGTTCTCCTGTGTATACTCACAAACACATCAGTCCCTTAACCGTTTTGTCATCAAACTCCAAAATCTCAAGGGGAGGGCACTTGATGCACTTACACTCTGCAATGTCGGTTGAAGTCGAATATCACCTATGACGAAGTTAGAGCCGTTAGCTTAGGGTTTAGGGATGACGATGATGCCTCTGGGAGAGGAGTGATGATGATGACACATGTACCGACGAGTCCCACTTTGTAGGTGTGTGTGTATGTGTCTTGGGGGTATCTTATGTGTGCCGCTTAGCGGTTATGAGGTTTTCATCCCGGTTCTCCATAATTTTTCCGTATGCACCCGTGCAATAGTCAACCACCTGGTTGCTTCCTTCAACAAGATTTTCTCCAACTCAACCGTAACGTCATCTAGATCATCTTCTAACAACCCCAATTTCGCCAACATGCTCTCCAGCGTCTTATCATTGCTTCCACTAGATTCAGCTTGATCCATGTTATTCTTTGACCCACAATTCAATCTACCGGGGTCTTGTGTGATGAAACCCTAATCGCCTCGGATTCACCCCGGCTCAAAACTCCCCTCGCGCCAAGGTGTGCAGCGCGTTCCCAGCGTCGAGGCCGATTTTCCGATGACCGGAGGGAAGGGGAGGAGATCTCCACGGAGCAATCACGATCGTCAACGGGAGTAGTTAAAGCCTAGATAAAGGGGGCACAGCCATCGCCATATAGTGTATCTGCTAGAGTTGGTATCACGATTTTAAATGTAACTTCTGTGAGCATCTCCAGCCGTGCCCCCAAGAGGCCATCAAGCCGGCGCTATTTGCGCCGAACGGCCGAAATTCGCCCAGCCGCGCCCCCAAGAGTCCAATTAGCGTCGGATTGGGCCGAAAGTGGATCCGGCGATCCCAAGCCGACCCCAGCGACCTGGTGGACTCTTGGGGACGCCGGACGAAACGAAACATCGCGTGGGGCCTCTTTGTCGGCGAGATAGAACGCATCTCCCGCCGTTTTCCTCCCCCCCCCCCCCCCCGCCCCCAGCTCCCGCCATTTCCCCCCAGATCTGCCCATGCCGCCGAAGAAGAAATATGTGCCCCCTCGCCGCACCGATGAGCCAGCTCCGCCCCCCAAGCAGAGGAAGCCGAGGGCGCCGCTACCAAGGCCGGAAGGCTGGACGGACGCCCGGTGGAAGGCCGACGTCAGCGTCGCGCTGTGACGACCACCGCACTGCGCAACAGGCTCGCCGCCCAGCTCTGTCGGGAAAGCATGGACGCCACCCAGGCGATGGCGGCAAAGAATCTGGAGGCCATCCAAGAGGCGGCGGTTGTGGCCAAGCGCGACCTCCAGGAGGCCCTTGCGGCGGCGGCGGCCGTCCGCTCTGGCGCGCCACAGTTTCGCCCCCAACTCAGCAGAGCGTCGCCTCCCCCGTCGGTAACTTCTCACCTTCGACGCCGTCGGCATGGGGGGCACACAGTCTCCTGACCCCAGCGGCTTCAACCCCAACCTCGCCGAAGCATGGAAGACGGTGAGTTTGGACCCCCCCCCCCCCCATCACCGGCGCCAACCAGAACGACGACACGTACTGGACGAGGGTCAAGGCGGCGTTCGACGAGTGGAAGATGGTCGATCCCGACTTCACCGACATCTTCATGGAGCGCGGCCCGAAAGGCATGGCGTCCCACTGGTCGACGATCCAGGCGGTGTGCAACATGTGGCACGGCATCCAAGAGGAGGTGTTTGATACGTCTCAAACGTATCTATAATTTCTGCTTGCTCCATGCATGTTTTGTGTGACTTTGCCATGTTTTGCTTGAACTTTCATACACTTTTGAACCTATTTGGACTAACCTATTAACTCAGTCCACCCAGTTGCCAGTTTCTGTTTTCTGCTGTTTTTGTATTTCAGGTTTTCCGACCATTAAAAATGCTCCAAAAATTCCGGGAAAAATATATAAAAAATCAGCGCGACAGAAGCTTCCGGAATCACCAAGAGAGGGAAGGGGGGCAACCACCAGGCAGCCAGGAGGGCAGGTGGCGCGGCCCCACCCTGGGCCGCGCCAGGGACCCTCCTGACTGCCTCGTGGGTCCACTCGATGCACCCCTTCGCCTATATTGACCCCTCGGTGTGGAAACCCCTAATATCGATCTCTTTTTCGCGAACTCCCCTCTGTACCGCCGCCGCCGCCGTTTCAAGATCGGGGCTGCCTGGAGAAGCTGCCCCGGCACCCTGCCGGAAGGAGGAACCCCCTCCGGGAGACCACCCATAGCCATGGACGCCTCCCGGATGTGTCGTGAGTAGTCCCCCTTCGACCATGGGTCCGTGACCAGTAGCTATGTGATGAATCTCTCCCCCTTTTGTGCTTCCACTTTCGAGTCCTCGTGAGCTGCCTCACATGATCGAGGCATCTATGTAATTTCTGTTGTTGCTATGCTGAGTTTGTTGGGATCTGATGGATTATGAGACTATGTTCAGATTGTGATGAGTAATATATTTGGTTCTTCTCTTTTATATTTTGTTCTTGAGTAAATTCTTGCATGTTCTCCGTTGCGGTATTTGCTTTGGCCAAGTATTTTATTTGCAACTCCAAGAGAGAGCGTTATGCTCGATTGTGGGTTCAGCCCCTTGATGTCTAGCTTGAGTGACAGAAACATGAGACTAGGGGATGTGTTGTTGCCACCAGGGATAAAACAACGGTGCTTGTACCTGCGGGTGCAAGGATTGTTTATTTACGCAAAGTTCTTTTAATGCAGTTGTCTGTTGCTTTGAGTTTACACTTTGGGTGGGATTCGCAACTTAATACCAGCGAGATGTTCTGGATAGATATATCAAGGTGGATGATTCGTAGTAGATGCAGATGGATTTCGTTCTCCTTACCTTGGCGTACTGCCCATTGCTTTTGAGCCCTTCCTTTCTTTGCAGCATAGTTAGCATTGCGGTGCCCTCATAATCCTGTCAATTGCCCAACTGTGATTTGTTTACCTCGCTAGAACTTTTATCGTCTTTTGGGAGAGAGACATCACTAGTGAAAATCACGGGACCCCGGTCCATCTTCACATTATTGTTCACACCCTCAATTTACTTTCAGCTTTTACTTTCCTTTGCACCTTTTATCTCTTGCGTTGATCCTTTGTAAACGACAAGGCCGGAGGAATTGACAACTCCTCTGTACTCATTGGGAGCAAAGTTATTTGTTGCTGTGTGCAGGTCCACGACAACACCCTAGTCAGGAAGCAATTTCTGGCGATGTTGCCACCTACTTGTATCTCCTGAGTCCTACTGGTTCGATAACCTTGGTATCTTCACCGAGGGAAACTTGCTGCTGCACTGCATCTCAAACCTTCCACTTGGGGTAACCAACGAGGGGCGTGAAGCCATCAATCAAATTTCTGGCGCCGTTGCCGGGGACTCAAGTCTACAAGATAGGGGAGTTGCACACTATATTTTACCTTTGCTTTTTAGTCTTGTTAGTTTACCTTTCAGTTTTTACTTTTGTGTCCTTAATAAAAAATACCAAAAATACATGCTGCTACTATGGGTTCCAATGAAAACACTAAGTTGTGTGACTTCACTAGTCACAACAACAATGACTTTATCTGCACTCCTATTGCTCCACCTGCCACTTCAGCACCTTCTTATGACATTAAACCTGCTCTGCTTAACCTTGTCATGAAAGATCAATTCTCAGGAGCAGGAGAAGATGTTGCCTTGCACCTAAACAACTTTATCGAGCTCTGCGACATGCAGAAGTACAAGGAAGTGGATGGAGACATCGTCAAGATGAAGCTTTTTCCTTTCTCTTTGAGAGGAAGAGCCAAGGAGTGGCTACAATCTTTGCCCAAGAACAGTATCGATTGTTGGAGCAAATGCAAAGATGCTTTTATAGGTTAGTACTATCTCCCTACTAAAATTATTCAATTGCGGAGTAACATTATGAATTTCAGGAAATTGGATAATGAACACGTTGCCCAGGCTTGGGAACGTATGAAGACGCTTGTCAAGAACTGCCCCACACATGGACTGACTACCTGGATGGTTATCGAGACTTTTTATGCAGGCTTGAACTTCACCTCGCGGAACCTATTAGATTCGGCCGCGGGAGGAACTTTTATGTCAACCACGCTTGGTGCTGCCACAAAGCTACTTGATGAGATGATGATTAACTACTGGCAATGGCACACCGAGAGATCTCCAACCGGTAAGAAGGTAAACTCTGTCGAGGAGATCTCCTCTTTAAATGAAAAGGTTGACCTTATCATGTCTCTACTTACCAAGCAACCCTCTATTGATCCTCAAGATGTTTTTTTTTAATTCTTTGGTTGCTCAGGAGCAAGTAGATGTTAATTTTGTCTCTAGAAACAACTTCAACAATAATTCTTATAGGAGTAACTTTGGTAGCAACAATCCTAGGCCTTTCCCATCCAACAACTATGGGAAAAACACTTATCCTACCACCAGAAAATCCACTTCAGAGCTAGAGACCTTGCTCAAAGACTTTATCACTACCCAGAAAGCCTTCAACAAGAGTGTGTAAGAGAAATTAGATAAATTAGATATCCTCTCTTTGAAGGTAGAAAACATAGCCCATGATGTAGAGATGCTGAAGATTAGAACCTCTCCCCCCGAGGAGAGGAAGACCACTCCTATGAATGCTATCCAAGTCCAAACTAATGAAAACATTAGGATGTTGGGAAAACTAAAAGAGAGATGGGCTAGAGAAAAGGAGGAAGAAGAGAGAATTAAGAGCCTTCCTACCTACCACACAGTAGCCACTATCCAAGTAGTTGAGGATGTCCAAACTATTAGCACCCATCACACCCATAGTCCCACTGGACCTATCAATGGTGATGCTACCACCTCAACCTTAGAAGAGGAAACCTCTATGAACATAGAGGCATTCAAACAAGTAAGCTTAAATGGTATCACTACTTCCTTGGTAGATAGTACTGACTTAGACTTTGACAACTGCACTTTACCAGAAGTTATTGGTTTCCTACACAAGATGTCTAGAGACCCCCACACTAGCACACTCAATCTTGCATTCACAGAGCATATCATCAATGCTCTAATCAAAGTTAGGGAGGAGAAGCTTAGACTAGAAGCCTCCATACCTAGGAAGCTAGAAGATGGTTCGGATCCTATGATAAAAATTAAATTGAATAACTTCTCTTGTTATGCTTTTTGTGATGTTGGAGCAAGTACCTCTGTTATGCCCAAAAGAATGTATGATATGCTTGAATTGAAACATTTTGATCCTTGTTCTTTTGGTGTTTGTCTTGTTGATTCTTCCGTAAAGAAAACTTTGGGGAAGATCGACGATGTTATTATCATTGTCAATGACAATTATGTTCCCGTTGATTTCACTATTATGGACATTGAGTGTGAGCCCTCTTGTCCAATTATTTTGGGACGTCCTTTTCTTCGCACAGTTGGTGCTATCATTGACATGAAAGAGGGAACTATAAAATTCCAATTCCCTCTCAAGAAAGGGATGGAACATTTCCCTAGGAAAAATATTAAGTTACCTTTTGAGTCTGTCACACGGGCTAGTTATTCTCTTGAAAAAACTTGATCTTCTGCTTTAAGCCTAGCTAATGGCTCTAAAGAAGCGCTTTCGGGAGGCAGCCCGCAACGAATTTTGCTTTTGTTCTGTTCTTAGTGGTATTGATGATTGTTACTACTGTAGCAACATCATTGTATCTTTACTTTTCAAGCTTTGTGCCAAGTTTAGCCTCTTATGACAAGGGAAGTGAAAGTTGTGACATGCTTTCCAGAAAACAGATTATGTCCTCGTGACTAGAAAAATCATAGAAAAATCCCAGTTCATCTTTTTGAGCTGAAATTTTTACACAGCGTGATCTATACAATTACGAAACTTGCGTATGTTCTGAGTTTTTTTATTTGAGTTGCAGAAGTACCCCTAAAAAATTCGTTTCTACATGCTGTTCTGTTTTTCACAGATTCTGCCACGTTTTGTCTCTCTTCACTTTTGCAAACTTTAAGCTTGCTTTTTCTTTGCAAAAACTTTTTGTAAATCTTGAGAAACAGTAGCTATTCAATATTATCTTTATTTTCAGTAGAGGAAAATTATTTTATTAGGGTACTAACCTCTCTAATCAGCCTACAATGAGTTATGTATGAAGGGAGTTTTCAAGTGCGCGATGGAAGGTGATGAAAGAAGATTCAGGAGTGTCAAACGCTCAAGATTGGGGATGCCCATGTGCACCCCCAATAAATATTCAAGAAGACTCAAGCGTCTAAACTTGGGGATGCCCCCGTGCATCCCCTTCTTCATCAACAATCATCAGTTTGTCCCTCGTTGCACTATATTTTTATAACTTCATGCGTTATGTGCTATTCTTGGAGCGTCTCGCTCTTAGGTTTTGTTTTCAGTTTTCTTTTGATTTGTTTGCTGTAGTAACAAGTTAGATCCCAGCTTACTTTCTTTTGTGTGGGAGAGATTCACGCTCCGCTTGAACTAGAACTCCTCATAGGATTTGCATGCTTATTCTTTTAGCTGTGAGCTGTTCTTTTTCTTTTCTTAGCTGCTGTTCTGTTTAGTTGTAGTGCTTTAGTTTTTCTAGAGCTTTTATTTTGTCTTAAGTTGAAATTTCTATAGGTTGCATATTTTATCTTGTTAGAGAGTTTGCCTGTTGCACTGAGTTCTGTGTCTTGACTGAAAGTAGGTAGTTAAAGTTGTTGTTCTCTTTGTAGTAGTAACTTGCAATAGTTTTGAGGTATTGAGTAGAGTAATGTTTGAACTTATGGTGTCAAGAGCTCTTGCCTATTAGTGATAGATGTCGTATTTTGGGAAATCCGTGTGTTTTTCGAAAACCAAAAAACCCCTGTTGAGAACTCTAGCTACTAGATGGATCACTAACCTCTGGAGGGTTCGAATATTAAAGTACACTCACGTACCATGAGTCGAGGAAGCGCAAGGATAACCATAACCCCATACACTCCTCCTCGGGGTACCTGTCTCTTTGTGAACCTCCTGATTAGATTGATAGTTACCGATAATAAGTGCATGAGTTCTTCGTACTAATGTGAGTATTCGAAAGTTGACACTTCCACCCACCTATACTTTTCTAGCCTCTTCGGTACCGTGCATTGCCCGTTCTCACCTCGAGAGTTGGCGCATACTTCGCCGGTGCATCCAAACCCTTGGCATGATACGCTTTGTCATCATAAGCCTCCTTATATCTGTCCTCAAAACATCCACCATACCTACCTACAAGGCATTTCCATAGCATTTACGAGATACATTTCCATGCAACATCCACCTTCTCATGACTTGATCTTCATGTCATACATGCTACTTGCTTGATCGATGAGCCGCATATTAGTTGGGCCTTGCCCTAATCATTGCTACATGACGCGCTAGTATCATTGCATATCCTGCTACACTGGCAGAGGCATACATTTGTGTTGGAAATATGCCCTAGAGGCAATAATAAAATTGTTATTATCATATTTCCGTGTTCATGATACATGTTTATTTTCCATGCTATAATTGTATTAACTGGAAACATAATGCATGTGTGGTTGCATAAACAACACCGCGTACCTAGTAAGCCTGTACTATACTAGCTCGTTAATTAATGATGGTTATGGTTTCCTAACCATGAACATGAGTTGTGTATTAATTAATGGGATCATGCCATTAGAAGAATGACGTGATGGACAGACCCAACTAAGCATAACAATATTGATCGTTTCATTAAGTTTATATTGTCATGCCTTTTATTGTCAAGTATCATGTTTCTTAGACCATGAGATTATGTTATTCTCAGGTACTGGAAGAATACTTTGGGGACATCAACCATCACATCATGACAGGGTGATCATAAAAATGTCTTACGGGTATCTCCGAAAGTACTTGTTGAATTACATGAATCAAGACTGGGATTTGTCTCTCCGTGTGATGGTGAGATATACTCTGGGCCCACTCGGTAATGCACATTCAGTAACGCTTGCATGCACGTGACTAATGAGTTAGTCACAGAGAATGTTGTATTACAGAACGAGTAAAGAGTACTTACCGGTAACGAGATTGAACTAGGTATAGCGATACCGACGATCGAATCACGGGTAAGTAAAATATCGTGCGACAAAGGAAATTGTGTACGGATTATAGTAGTACACGACATAGTGGTTCAATCGATAAAGATCTTCGTTGAATGTGTGGGAGTCATTACGGATATCCTGGTCCCTCTAATGGTTATTGATCAGAGAGATGTCTCGATCATGTCTGCACGTTCTCGAACCCGTAGGGTCACACACTTAACGCTCGGTAACGCTAGAATAGCTCTGGGATAATTTTATTAATGGTGTTCGAATATTGTTCGGAGTCTCGGATGAGATCCTAGACATCACGAGGAGCTCCGGAAGAGTCCGGAGGTAAAGATTTATATAAGGCAAGTTGATTTCAGGGTTCCGGAAAAGTTCGGGATTTTTTCGGCAGTGTCGGAATGTTCTAGAAGGTTCCGGAGGGTCCCACTATGGGCCCCACCTGTTTTGGACGACCAAGGGTGGTCCAATAGTCCATGTGACCAGCCCTCCTTGGTTTATTATGCCAATAAATGGGTATCCCTTCAATGGGAGGGTTACCACTCTTAAAAGAAAGGTGTTACCATCTTTTTAATGAGAGAGGGGTTTTCACTTGGGAATTGAAGTGGCTACAACCTCTTTTCCTATATAAGACAGGGGAGAGACTCACCAAGAACACCCAAGTCCTTCCACACCTCCTCCTCCCTCACGTGCATCGCTTGGCGAAGCCCTGCCCGCGGGAAACTCTTCACCATATCCACCACCACGTCGTTGTGCTGCTGGAATTGATCCCATCTATTTCTCCCTCTTGCTTGCTGGATCAAGAAGAAGGAGACGTCATCGAGCTGTACGTGTGCAAGCCTCCGGAGGTACTGCTCGTTTGCAGTGTTGATCGGATCGAACTTCACCAACAACTTCACCAAGCTGCGTTGAAATAAACGTTCAACGCGCGTGTTCTTCGAGGGTATGATGACCTACTTTCCCCGTTACTAGCATTTCTAGATTGGATCTTGGATGTTGCTTCCGCATGGGAGAGAAAAATTTTGTTTTCTATCGTGCAATCTCCTACAGTGGTATTAGAGCCAGGTTTATGCGTAGATGCTTTGTACGGTTAGAACACAATGAGTTGTGGGCGTTGATCTTCTTGTTGCTACCCTTCCATGTGTATTTTGGTTTTGCGGTATGGTTTGATGCAGCGGACCGGACCAACTTTGCAATCTTCGGATTGAGACCGGTTCCGCACTTGACGTGCAACTTGTATTGCACATGCGGCCTGCGGGTGTCAGTCGCTCTTACCATAGTATTAACCACATTTACAAAGGAGGGCTCTTATGAGATTAAGAAGCAATTTGTTATATCAACGTTGTGGTTTTTTTTTTGTGGGTAAGAACGGTTCTTATGCAAAACCCTAGAAGCCACGTAAAATTAAAAATAATAAGGGAGAGGCGTCTAACTTGTTTTTGCAGGGGTGCTTGTGATGTGGTATAGCCCAAACTGTTCATATGATATATTTGTAATGTATGAGATGATCATGTTTTGTAATGTTTCACGACTTGCATGTCGATGAGTACGGCAACTGGCAGGAGCCATATGGTTGTCTTAATTATTTATTGTATGGCCTGCGTGTCAACTTCAAACGCCATGTAATTGCATTACTTTATCGCTATGAGTTAGAATAGTTGTAGATGCAACGTGGTGTAGACAACGAAGATGCCATAAGGTGGAGACCAACATGGTGCCATAATGGAGATCTTGTCGGTGCGTTCAAGATGGAGATCAAGGCGCAGTAAAAGGGCTATACCATGTCACATATTTTATGCATGTGATGTTTATCCTTTTATGCATCTTATTTTGCGTGTGCACAATGGTAGCATTATAAGATGATCCCTCACACTAAATAGAAAGATAAACGTGTTCTCCCTAAGTATGCACCATCGCAAAAGTTTGTCGTTTTGAAGCATCTCGTGATGATCGGATGTGGTAAACTCTACGTTCACATACGACGGGTGTAAGCCAGTTTTACACATGCAAAAATACTTTGGTTAACTTGACGATCCTAGCATGTACAGACATGGCCTCGAAACGCAATGAACTGAAAGGTTAAACACGAGTCATATGAATGATATGATCAACATTTTGATGTTCACCATTGAAACTACATCTTCTCTCGTGAAGATCGGACTTGGTGTAGTGGATTTGGATCGTGTACCACTAGACAACTATGAGGGATGTTGATTTAAGTGGGAGTTCGTTAGTAATTTGATTAAACTGAACTCATTATCATGAACATAGTCTAAAATTTTATTTTGCTAAAATGTTGTAGATCATGGCCCGCATAGCTCAGTTCAACTTCAGCGCATTCCTTGAGAAAGAAAAACTAAAATCATCTGGTTCAAACTTCACTGATTGGCACCGCAACCTGAGGATTATCCTCACTGGGTGTAAGAAGAAATATGTGCTCGATGCTGCGCTAGGTGACCCACCTGCAGACGATGCTCCAGAAGCAGAACATAACGTCTTTGAGACACGCAAAGATGACCACATTACAGTTTCTTGTGCCATCCTTACATCTTTGGATACTGATCTCCAGAAACGTTTTGAACATCACGGCGCCTATGAGATGGTTGAAGAGCTGAAAACCATGTTTCAGACTCAGACCCGCGCTGAGAGATATGAGATCTCTGATAAGTTCTATAAATGTAAGATGGAGGAGCACAGCTCTGTCAGTGAACATGTTGTAACAATGGGAGGCTATATCCAGCGCCTAATTCAGCTGGGATGTGTGATCCCAGATGAGTTAATCACTGACAGGATGCTGCAGTTGCTCCCTCCGAGCTACAAAGGCTTTGTGCTGAACTATAGCATGCAAGGCATGAATAAGACTCTCAATGAGCTTTTCGCGATGCTGAAATCTGCGGAAGTGGACATCAAGAAAGAACATCAAGTGTTGATGGTCAATAAGACCACAAGTTTCAAGAAGGATAAAGCCAAAAAGGGACACTTCAAGAAGAGTGGCAAGTCAGTTGCCGCTCGGGGCGGCAAGCCTGTTGTCGCTCCTGTGAAGCCCAAGGCTGGTCCTAAGCCGGACACTGTGTGTTTCTACTGCAAGGGAGAAGGTCATTGGAAGCGCAACTGCCCCAAGTACTTGGCGGATAAGAAGGCTGGCAATGTCAAAGGTATATTTGATATACATGTTATTGATGTGTACCTTACTAGTTCTCGTAGTAGTGCCTGGGTATTTGATACTGGTTCGGTTGCTCATATTTGCAATTCGAAACAGGAGCTTCAGAATAAACGGAGACTGGCGAGGGATGAGGTGACGATGCGCGTCGGGAATGGATCGAAGGTCGATGTCATCGCCGTCGGGATGTTACCTCTTCATCTACCTTCGGGATTAGTTTTAAACCTTAATAATTGTTATTTGGTGCCTGCGTTAAACATGAACATTATATCTGGATCTTGTTTATTGCGAGACGGTTACTCGTTTAAATCACAGAACAAAGGTTGTTCTATTTTTATGAGTAATATCTTTTATGGTCATGCACCCGAAGTAAATGGTTTATTCTTGTTGGATCTCGATAGTAGTACTTCACACATCCATAACATTGATGCTAAAAGATGCAAAATGAATAATGATAATTCCACATACTTGTGGCACTGCCGTTTAGGTCATATTGGTGTAAAACGCATGAAGAAACTCCATTCTGATGGACTTTTCCAGTCACTTGACTTTGAATCATTTGACACATGTGAACCATGCCTCATGGGTAAGATGACTAAGACCCCGTTTTCTGGTACGATGGAACGGGCGAGTGACTTGTTCGAAATCATACATACTGATGTGTGTGGACCAATGAGCATTTCGACATGTGGTGGATATCGTTACTTCCTAACTTTCAGTGATGATTTAAGTAGATATGGGTATATTTACTTAATGAAACACAAGTTTGAAACATTTGAAAAGTTCAAAGAATTTCAGAGTGAAGTAGAAAATCATCGTAACAAGAAGATCAAATTTCTACGATCTGATCGCGGAGGGGAATATCTGAGTTACGAGTTTGGCACTCACTTGAAAAACTGTGGAATTTTTTCCCAACTCACGCCACCTGGAACACCACAACGTAATGGTGTGTCTGAGCGTCGTAATCGTACTTTATTAGATATGGTGCGCTCTATGATGTCTCTATCCAATCTACCAATGTCATTTT
This sequence comes from Bromus sterilis, assembly GCA_950022295.1. Classification (NCBI taxonomy): domain Eukaryota; kingdom Viridiplantae; phylum Streptophyta; class Magnoliopsida; order Poales; family Poaceae; genus Bromus; species Bromus sterilis. Next base: position 45,642,428 of record OX465596.1, read on the forward strand.
GGGGCTATGCATTAGAGACAGTTGCATTCACTTTAAATAGGGAACCATCTAAATCCGTTGAGACGACACCATATGAGTTGTTGTTTGGCAAGAAGCCTAAATTATCGTTTCTTAAAATTTGGGGGTATGAGGCTTATGTCAAACGGTTACAACCTGATAAGCTCGAACCCAAAGCGGAAAAATGCGTCTTCATAGGATACCCTAAGGAAACTATAGGGTATACCTTCTATCACAGATCCGAAGGCAAAGTCTTTGTTGCTAAGAACGGATCCTTTCTTGAGAAGGAGTTTCTTTCGAAACGAGTGAGTGGGAGGAAAATAGAACTAGACGAGGTTATTGAACCTTCTCCCGAATTGGAGAGTAGCGCAGCGCAAGAAGATTTGGATCTTTCTGTGCCGCCTTCACCAGCTAGAGAGGAAGAAGCTGATGATAATGATCATGAAGCTTCGGTCGAAGTTCCCGTTCGTAGGTCGACTAGGTTACGTACTACTCCTGAGTAGTACGATAATCCTGTCATGAATGTTTCATTGTTAGACAATGATGAACCCATGAACTATGAGGAAGCGATGATGAGCCCAGACTCTGGAAAATGGCAAGACGCCATGAACTCTGAAATGGAATCCATGAAATAAAACCAAGTGTGGACTTTGGTTGACCTTCCTGATAGCCGCAAGGCTGTTGAATGTAAATGGATTTTGAAGAAGAAAACAGACGCTGACGGTAATGTTACTGTACATAAAGCTCGACTTGTCGCAAAAGGTTTTCCACAAATTCCAGGAGTTGACTACGATGAGACCTTCTCACCCGTAGCGATGCTTAAGTCTGTTAGGGTTCTGCTAGCAATTACTGCTTATTTCGATTATGAAATTTGGCAGATGGATGTCAAAACTGCATTCCTCAATGGAAACATTGAAGAAGAGTTGTACATGATACAACCCCAAGGTTTTGTCAATCCTAAGGATGTTGGTAAAGTGTGCAAGCTTCAGCGTTCCATCTATGGACTAAAGCAAGCATCCCGGAGTTGAAATCTTTGATTTTATGAGGTTATCAAAGGTTTTGGGTTTGTCCAAAATTATAAAGAAGCTTGTGTTTACAAGAAAGTGAGTGGGAACTCGGTTGCATTTCTGATTTTATATGTAGATGACATATTACTAATTGGGAATGACGTGGAGCTGCTTAACAGTGTGAAAGATTACTTGAATAATAGCTTTTCAATGAAAGATCTTGGTGAAGCTGCATACATATTAGGCATTAAGATCTATAGAGATAGATCGAGACGCTTAATAGCACTTAGTCAAAGTACATACCTTGAGAAGATAGTGAAGAAATTCAATATGCAGGATGCAAAGAAAGGTTATTTTCCCATGTTACAAGGTAAGCCATTGAGTAAGATTCAGTGTCCACTACGGCAACAGAAAGGGAAAGGATGAATAAAATCCCCTATGCCTCGGCCATAGGTTCTGTTATGTATGCCATGTTGTGTACTAGACCAGATGTGTCCCATGCGCTTAGTTTGACGAGCAGGTACCACTGGAGAGGCTCACTAGACAGCAGTTAAAAATATCCTTAAGTACCTAAAGAGGACTAAGGACATGTTTCTTGTCTATGGTGGTGATGAAGAGCTCTTCGTAAAAAGTTACGTCGATGCTAGCTTCAATACTGATCCAGATGACTCAAAATCTCAAACAGGGTATGTCTTTATTTTGAACGGAGCTGCGGTTAGCTGGAGGAGTTGCAAGCAGAGCGTCATTGCAAGATCTACATTAGAGGTGGAGTATATGACCGCTTCTGAAGCAGCGACAGAAGGGATATGGCTGAAGGAATTTATCACTGAACTCGGTGTTGTTCCGAGTGCACTGGATCCCATGGAGATCTTTTGTGACAACACTGGTGCCATTGCTCTAGCCAAGGAACCAAGATGTCACAAGAGCTCCAAGCATATCAAACGCCGGTTTCATCAAATTCATGAGCATGTCATTGAAGGAGATATTACCATTAGCAAAGTACATACGGATCAAAATATCGCGGATCCATTGACTAAAGTTTTTCCACAAAAAAAACATGATCAACACCAGAATGCCATGGGTGTTAGATTTCTGCCAATGTAAACTAGATTATTGACACTAGTGCAAGTGGGAGACTGTTGGAAATATTCCCTAGAGGCAATAATAAAATTGTTATTATCATATTTCCGTGTTCATGATACATGTTTATTTTCCATGCTATAATTGTATTAACTGGAAACATAATGCATGTGTGGTTGCATAAACAACACCGCGTCCCTAGTAAGCCTCTACTACACTAGCTCGTTAATTAATGATGGTTATGGTTTCCTAACCATGAACATGAGTTGTGTATTAATTAATGGGATCATGTCATTAGAAGAATGACGTGATGGACAGACCCAACTAAGCATAACAATATTGATCGTTTCATTAAGTTTATATTGTCATGCCTTTTATTGTCAAGTATCATGTTTCTTAGACCATAAGATTATGTTATTCCCGGGTAACGGAAGAATACTTTGGGGACATCAACCGTCACATCGTGACAGGGTGATCATAAAAATGTCTTACGGGTATCTCCGAAAGTACTTGTTGAATTACATGAATCAAGACTGGGATTTGTCCCTCCATGTGTCGGTGAGATATACTTTGGGCCCACTCGGTAATGCACATTCAGTAATGCTTGCAAGCACGTGACTAATGATTTAGTCACAGAGAATGTTGTATTACAGAACGAGTAAAGAGTACTTACAGGTAACGAGATTGAACTAGGTATAGCGATACCGACGATCGAATCACGGGTAAGTAAAATATCGTGCAACAAAGGAAATTGTGTACGGATTATAGTAGTCCACGACATAGTGGTTCAATCGATAAAGATCTTCGTTGAATGTGTGGGAGTCATTACGGATATCCTGGTCCCTCTAATGGTTATTGATCAGAGAGATGTCTCGATCATGTCTGCACGTTCTCGAACCCGTAGGGTCACACACTTAACGCTCGGTAACGCTAGAATAGCTCTGGGATAATTTTATTAATGGTGTTCGAATATTGTTCGGAGTCTCGTATGAGATCCTAGACATCACGAGGAGCTCCGGAAGAGTCCGGAGGTAAAGATTTATATAAGGCAAGTTGATTTCAGGGTTCCAGAAAAGTTCGAGATTTTTTCGGCAGTGTCGGAATGTTCTAGAAGGTTACGAAGGGTCCCACTATGGGCCCCACCTGTTTTGGACGACCAAGGGTGGTCCAATAGTCCATGTGACAAGCCCTCCTTGGTTTATTATGCCAATAAATGGGTAGCCCTTCAATGGGAGGGTTACCACTCTTAAAAGAAAGGTGTTACCATCTTTTTAATGAGAGAGGGGTTTTTACTTGGGAATTGAAGTGGCTACAACCTCCTTGCCTATATAAGAGAGGGGAGAGGCTCACCAAGAACACCCAAGTCCTTCCACACCTCCTCCTCCCTCACGTGCATCGCTTGGCGAAGCCCTGCCCGCGGGAAACTCTTCACCATATCCACCACCACGCCGTTGTGCTGCTGGAATTGATCCCATCTATTTCTCCCTCTTGCTTGTTGGATCAATAAGAAGGAGACGTCATCAAGCTGTACGTGTGCAAGCCTCCGGAGGTACTGCTCGTTATCAGTGCTGATCGGATCGAACTTCACCAACAACTTCACCAAGCTGCGTTGAAATAAACGTTCAACGCGCGTGTTCTTCGAGGGTATGATGACCTACTCTCCCTGTTACTAGCATCTTCTAGATAGGATCTTGGATGTTGCTTCCGCATGTGAGAGAAAAAATTTGTTTTCTATCGCGCAATCTCCTACAATTTGCATCATGATAGTTACATTTTCTTTATGTGAGTACCTTTGTAAAGTGTGAAAGATCTCCTATATTCTTGTAAAATATAGAGTATTGCCCCTAAAGTGAGGAAAAGATCCCAAAGAGGACAAAATCAAAAGATCCCAAAGAGGACAAAATCAAAAGATCCCAAAGAGGACAAATGAGAGTTAAATAGAAAGAGCCATTGAGGCCACCAAAAAATAAAAATAAAAGAGAAAAAGAGAAAAGAAAAATAAAAAGAGAGAAGGGGGCATACTACTATTCCTTTTGAGAGATCCACACTAGTACTTCATCTTCTATCCTTTGTACTCCATAGAGATCATCATCATGCATATAGCTATGTGGGGACCCTTCACACTATAGAACTTGGCTTGGATATTCCAATGATGAGCCTCCTCAAACGAGCTCTAGGTCTTCTTGAGCAAGCAAGTTAGATGCACCCCCACTAGTTCCCTTGGAGAGCTTTTAGCTCACATGTGCATCTGTTGTATGGCAATCCCTACTCCTCACATCATATCTATCATATGGCCTTCTCTCGCCTATGATTGTCCTCATTGATGTGAGCCTTTCACACCTTTTTGTCTTCCTCCTCCACCTTCTTTCTGTTTCGCCTTTTAGGTGTCAACTTTCTTGCTCACGCTCATCCATTGCATGAGTGCTCAAAATATCGTAAGGGAGTGGATCAGTTTGACTTGTACCTGGCTAGTGGTCTGGGGACGAGCCCAGATAAGAGTCCAAAGGAGACCAAGTGTGAAACTTTAGTAGATAGTTGTTCTCAACAACCTTTTTTTCTCTTTCTTCCCAGTCCCTTGCTTGCACGCAAACATCATTTGGAGACATTCGAGTCATGGACAGCGAGAGCTCTTGCACTCTATGTTCTTTTGTTGCTTGTGTCAATGCTAATATAGACTCTTGCTTGTTAAGACTTGAATTGAATTGCATGCTTTGATTGCTTTACTTAAAAGTCCTTATTTGGTTGTGTGGCATGTCACCACAGAAATTATGCTTGTTATCATTTACCTACTCGAGGACGAGCAGGAATTAAGCTTCGGGATGTTGATACGTCCCAAACGTATCTATAATTTCTGCTTGCTCCATGCATGTTTTGTGTGACTTTGCCATGTTTTGCTTGAACTTTCATACACTTTTGAACCTATTTGGACTAACCTATTAACTCAGTGCACCCAGTTGCCAGTTTCCGTTTTTTGCTGTTTTTGTATTTCAGGTTTTTCGGCCATTAAAAGTGCTCCAAAAATTCCGGGAAAAATATATAAAAAATCAACGCGACAGAAGCTTCCGGAATCACCAAGAGAGGGAAGGGGGGCCAACACCAGGTAGCCAGGAGGGCAGGTGGCGCGGCCCCACCCTGGGCCGCGCCAAGGACCCTCCTGACTGCCTTGTGGGTCCCCTCGATGCCCCCCTTCGCCTATATTTACCCCTCGGGGTGGAAACCCCTAATATTGCTCTCTTTTTCGCGAACTCCCCTCTGTACCGCCGCCGCCGCCGTTTCAAGATCGGGGCTGCCTGGAGAAGCTGCCCCGGCACCCTGCCGGAAGGAGGAACCCCCTCCGGGAGACCATCCATAGCCATGGACGCCTCCCGGATGTGTCGTGAGTAGTCCCCCTTGGACCATGGGTCCGTGACCAGTAGCTATGTGATGAATCTCTCCCCCTTTTGTGCTTCCACTTTCGAGTCCTCGTGAGCTGCCTCACATGATCGAGGCATCTATGTAATTTATGTTGTTGTTATGCTGAGTTTGTTGGGATCTGATGGATTATGAGACTATGTTCAGATTGTGATGAGTAATATATTTGGTTCTTCTCTTTTATATTTTGTTCTTGAGTAAATTCTTGCATGTTCTCCGTTGCGGTATTTGCTTTGGCCAAGTATTTTATTTGCAACTCCAAGAGAGAGCGTTATGCTCGATTATGGGTTCAGCCCCTTGATGCCTAGCTTGAGTGACAGAAACATGAGACTAGGGGATGTGATGTTGCCACCAGAGATAAAACAACGGTGCTTGTACCTGCGGGTGCAAGGATTGTTTGCTTTACGCAAAGTTCTTTTAATGCAGTTGTCTGTTGCTTTGAGTTTACACTTTGGGTGGGATTCGCAACTTAATACCAGCGAGATGTTCTGGATAGATATCTCAAGGTGGATGATTCGTAGTAGATGCAGTTGGATTTCGGTCTACTTACCTTGGCGTACTGCCCATTGCTTTTGAGCCCTTCCTTTCTTTGCAGCATAGTTAGCATTGTGGTGCCCTCATAATCCTGTCAATTGCCCAACTGTGATTTTTTTACCTCGCTAGCACTTTTATCGTCTTTTGGGAGAGAGACATCACTAGTGAAATCACGGGACCCCGGTCCATCTTCACATTATTGTTCACACCCTCAATTTACTTCCAGCTTTTACTTTCCTTTGCACCTTTTATCTCTTGCGTTGATCCTTTGTAAACGACAAGGCCGGAGGAATTGACAACTCCTCTGTACTCGTTGGGAGCAAAGTTATTTGTTCCTGTGTGCAGGTCCACGACAACACCCTAGTCAGGAAGCAATTTCTGGCGACGTTGCCACCTACTTGTATCTCCTGAGTCCTACTGGTTCGATAACCTTGGTATCTTCACCGAGGGAAACTTGCTGCTGCACTGCATCTCAAACCTTCCACTTGGGGTAACCAACGAGGGGCGAGAAGCCATCAGTGTTCGCCCAGCCCGAAAGCGACGCCAGCAGCGACCAAAAGGTACGAACCCGCCGCGAACTCGCCGTAAACTCGCGTAGACAAGCCTGTCCTGACGGCTCCGCGGTAGTTCGCGCGCATGTTCGTCATGTTTCGACAGGATACCAACGGCGAATTCAAGTTCATCCACGTCTTCCCCCGGCTCGAGAAGTGCGAAAAATGGAGTGAGTGCCGCGTCCAGCTCACCAAGTCCAAGAACGGCGTCTACAACCCAGACGAGCCGGCACCGGCGGCGTCCGCAGGGCGCCCGGCCGAGGGTAACAAGAAGGCGAAGGCGGCGAAGGTCGCGGCGCCGTCTGCCGAGCGGCTGCAGTCGGCCGTTGAGAAATGCATCGCCGACGCCACAAGCAATGCCGCGATCAGGGAGGAGAAGGCCCAGGCGAGGTGGTCGGAGCTGCTGACAAAGCAAGACGCCAAGCTCGACCTCCTCAGGACAAACACCGCCGCAAAGAAGAGGAACACTGACCTCACCTTCCGGGTGACAATGGCGACGATGAATTTGGTCGAGATGGACGCGTCGGTCATGGAGTGGTTCATCTCCGAGCGCGCCAAGATGTTGGTCCAAATGGCGCCGCCCGTGGTCACGCCGCCCCCCTCCTCGTCTACATCGGTTGCGCCCGCCTCGCCTAGGAGCATGCCGTCGACTCGGGGCACGCCGTCCACGCCGCCCGATGGATTCGGCGAAGCCATTGGTTCTGTCGTCGACCTGGACGGACCCCTTTGTTCAGCCATCGACCGGCCTACTTTTTTTGTTCCCCGCGCAGATCACGTCTCCTATGGCATGTTTGATCGCCGAACCATCCCCCTCCCCCAAGCGGGGCTAAAATAGCGCCGAAAACCGGCTTGGGGGCGGAATCGGCTGGAGATGCTTTTAAAAGGCATCGTAGAATTTTTGTAGCTGTTAGTCCGTGAGTGAATAAGAAAGAGGCCAAGCGAGATTTGTTAGCAAACGGCCGTGGGGGAGCCCCCCGATTCCCGGGCTCAAAACAAGCCCAAGGACGATCTTAATTAATCAATCAGGACTAGGAGGAGGATGGGCGACGCTTACAAAACCCAGCATCTCTCTGGCTAATTCCGGAAAGCAAACGCCGCCGGGAGGGGCCACTCTACTCCACTTCTAACTAGGCGAGAAAAGGTTAAGCTGGACGTGAAAGCACGCGGCCCTGCTGCCGGCGCTGCTACAGGTTAATAGAGTACCACCACCACACTAATCACACTATTCATTCACTGCTGGCTGGGCTGGGGCGACGAGACTAGCTTCTTCGTCGTTTGCTTTTGCTGCAGCCGGAAAGAAGGGGCGGGGGAAGGGAACATCAATCATGCACGCCTACTCGTACCACAAACCTTTTGTTTAACGACGCAGATTACTTCAGATTAGGCTAGCTATGTTATGTTAATGTTTCGCGTGTACTAGTAGTTAGTAGTTCTTGCTTTCCCGCAGGGCCGTCTGCGCTTGAATATTCTATCCCGCCGCCGCGCCTGTCCAAATGTACGTACCACATACCGGCGTATGATGAGAAGAATTTGGCGATTGGGACGGCCGAACCTTCCCCATCCACGGCACCACCCATTCTCCCCCCTCGAAATGCTCCTCCGTTTCGTCGGCATACAGCCAGGGTTGCCCAAGTGTGCACGCGCGCGCTGGCGAGGTACGCGCGCATTGCATGACGACCGTTCCATGTCCATGACGACTTCTCCCGGAGAAGCAAGCAAGCAAGCAAACAAGCGTCGCCGTTTGCTCCTTAATTCGGCTGCTCGTACGTCGTCTGCGGACTGCAGTACCCAACGGTTGGCAGGGTTCATATCGTCGGCTCCATCCATCATCATACTTGATGCGAATCACACGTACGCGCATTTACCACCGTCGACTGCGCCCAGCCCCGATTAAATGCATCCCCGAGGACGAGGAGATCCTCGCGCCGGGCCCCTGCACGGCGGTTAGCCGTTGCGTCGCCTGCTCCTTCTTTTCGCTCGGTACCGTACCACAACACTCTGCCGGCGGGCGGCCGGACGGGCGAGCCAAAGCAAAGATGCAGAATTCAGAACACAGGGCTTGAGAAAAACGGCAAAGGACAGTGCAGCAAACGTCGAGTAGTGAAAAAAAAACATGGCGCTGGCTGCTCAAATTTGTTCGTGCGTGATATCGACAACAACAGAAATTGAGAGGAACAAAAGAAAGAAAACGACGAAGTGAGTCAGTGAGTGAACGGGAAGCAAACAGGGGAAGGAAGGAAGGAAGGAAGCTTCACGCCATTGCTACGCTACCGACGATCGAGGCTCCGCCCGCTTCCTCCGCTCCCGTGGCGTCTCCGGCACCGCCTCCTCCTCGCCCTCGCCCTCCGACTCCGACTCCGCCAGCACCATCCGCCGCAGCGGGCTGGGGCCCAGCCGCCGGCGCTTGGCGGCCGTCGCGTGCCGCCGCCGGATCACCTCCATCTGGTTCCGCCGCCGCGTCGCGCCCTCGTCCACCACGAACCGCCGCATCAGGATGTCGTCCGTCAGCGACTTGCCGCGGAACACCGGCCGCCGCGACCCCTCCCCCACCGCGGACGCTCCCCTCTGCGCCTCCGCGCCAGGCGGCGGGGCCACCAGCGGGTTCACGTTGGCGCACCCGGACGACGCCGACGCCGAGGACGCGCGCGGGTAGCTGTAGCTCCGGCGCGGCGCCACGTCACCCGGCTGGAAGTAGAGCGACGGCTCGTTGTAGGAGGAGATGGGCGCGCAGAGGCACACCCGCGTGAACGACGCCGCCACGTTCAGCGACGACGACTTGCGCAGCCTCCCCGGCCCGGACGGCGCCGACGCCTTGCCGGTGGACGCCGACACGCCAGCCGCCGCGGCCGCCTTGGACGGCGCTGATCCCGCCGGCTGCTTCCAGATGAGGAGCAGCAGCTCCACCGCGCGCTGGTACCACGGGGACTTCTTGGAGAGGCCTCTCGGCTTCGCCGCGCCGCCGCCGTCCTTCGCTCTGCATGCACACGGGGGATCACGTCAGTCGACACGAACTCTCCACAATTCTCACCATGAGCTAGCTCACGGGATCGGAAGGGGAGGATAAGTGTACCTTGCTTGGTGTGGGTTCTTGGCCATGTTTTGCAGCAGGAGGTGGTGGAGGAACATCTGGGCTTGGGGAGGACGGAGGAAGACGAGGAGGAGGAGGGATTGAACTGAGGTCACATCTCAGGTTGTCACATTCCTACTGGCATGCGATGCGATACGAGTGAGGAGGATCCGTGGGGAGTTGGTTAAGTTAAAGCCTTGAGATGGTCCGGAGGAGGGGCACTTTGGTCTTGCTGCTCCGGGCTGTAGAGTACTTGTACTACTGTACTCCGGAGGAGCATGTCAAAGCTCTCTGGAGGGAATAAGGGGAACGGCTGGGGCATGACCCAACAGGGAAGGCTTTTGTTTGGGGACCCTTGCAAAACTTAACTATCGGATATGAAGACCCAATCGATCGAGCGTATATGTACCATAGCCTTATAGGAGGGGAAAGAAACGGGAGATTTGAATTTGATGATGGTATTTGACATCTTTACTGAAAATAGATTGATGTACTCTATAGACCAGGTTGGGATGAGTCCTCAAAATTTAAATTTGGAGATCCTCCTTGAAGTAGTCTTTCGCCTTGTTTTATAGATAAAACCAATGCAATTTAGACAAAGCAAGCCGAGCAACACCAAAATATCATCTTATGAGTTGATCAAAGAAAACTAGACAGAACAAAGCCGAACCACGACAAAGGCACCAGAAGTACACTACAGGGCAAAAAAAAGTACACTACACGAGTGGTCGAACTACTACGAGACGCCACCAAAATCATCGTCGTGCCACGAACACGCGCCACCCAGAATAAAGCACCAAACTTTGCTACTAACATCATCGTCAAACTGTCGCTGAAGAGGGCCCTCTATCCTCATGATTTTCTCGTTTCTCGCCTTCTTACAGCACTGGCACCCGCTATCCAGGCGCAAGGATAGAGAGTACCTCCTCCGAATGATGGGCGCCCTGATGGCTTCGGGGCAAGCGTTGGCATCCCCCCGCTGATGGTGACATGATGTTTGATGCCCTCCTCTTGGTGGCGTTGTTGTGGTGGTTATCCCTCTTTCCTCTGGCTGTGGTGGGTGTGTTTCCCCCCCCCCTTTTTTATGTACTGGGCTTGTTGTGTTGTGCCCACAGCGGTTGATGTACTATGTTGCTACCTGAACTCGAACTTGTGGTCGTTGCTTTATATATAAAGCGGGGCGAAAGCCTACTTTCTCAGCATATCTCAATGATATTGTTAATATCCAATAGTTGATATTATTATTACTACCTCCTAATCTTAATGATTGTGCGGGGTCATTATGTATCTCTTTGCTTATACAAAATAAGAAAGAGATTATAGTGCCATAGATCTTAAAAGAAAATTAAGGAAACACATAAATATTATAATTAATACTGTATCTTGTTTTTTGCAAAACAATTTTTTGATGGGATTTAGTCAAAATAATTAATGACTTTAAACACATATCCCTCCTCGATTGCACCATCAAGATCATCACAAAGCTTCTTGCTAACAGATTGCAAAAGGTTGTTATAAATCTTATTCATGAGAATCAATATGGATTTATTAAAAGCAGAACGATCCAGGATTGTCTTGCCTGTACCTATGAGTACATCCATCTGTGTTAGCAATCCAAAAAGCCTACAGTGGTGCTGAAACTTGACTATGAAAAGGCTTTTGACATGATAGAACACTCAGCTACCCTTGAGATTCTAGTGGACAAGGGATTTAGAAATAAATGGTGTGGATGGATTAAATCATTTTTTTTCATCTGGCACCCTTCAGCTATGTTATTGATTGGAATTCCCGGGGAAATCTTTCATTGAAAAGAGGGGTTAGGCAAGGAGATCGCCTATACAATCTGCTCTTTGTGCGAGCTGTAGATTATCTGCAATCCATTTGTAATGGGGCAATGAATAATAACCTCATTGAAGCACCCATCAAAACCCTATTCTGCAATGATTTCCAATTATTCAGTATGCTATTCTGTTTCTCCCTGTTGTTATCCCCAAGAATGCACAAATCAAGAATCTCATTCTTTTCTTTGTTGAATTCACTGGACTTAAAGTGGATTACCACAAATCGATGCATGTACCTATCAATGTGTATTCTTAGACCTGTCAACAGATCATCAATACCTTGGGATGCACCCTAGGGTCCTTTATTTTCAGTTTCAGATACCTGGGACTGGCCATGGGAACTGCTAAACCAAAGATTGAAGATTTCTCCCCTCTTATGCAAAGGATATAAAAAAGACTGTCTGCTCCACACTGCTCTCCTATGATGGAAGGATCCTTTTACTTAAATCTGTGTTCTCCTCCCTGCCTACATATTACGTGTATCCTTTGGCTCTCCCTACTGGAGTAATCTCCCAAATCAATAAATACATGAGGAATTTTTTCTGGAGAAAATATGGCATGGATGGTGGAGGTACGACTCTAGTTTCTTGGGATCAAGTGTTTCAGCCCAAGTCAAAAGGGGTCTAAGTATTCTTGACATTGCCACCCACAACAAGGCATTGCTGCTCGAAAACCTTCAAAAGTTCTTCAAAAAAAATCAATACACCTTGGATGAATCTACTATGGAACTCAATTTATAGCAATGCACATCCAACTCAAAAAAAGGGAGGGCTCATTCTGGTGGAATGTTCACATTCCCCTAATTCCATACTTCAACCAGATTGTAACGCCCCCGATTTACAATCATGTACTTAATCATGCACACACTGTACATAATCGAGATCAGGGTGTCACGGTATATATCACAGAACAACACTAGACACAAATCTGATAAAAAGTCTGATATTACAAGCCAGGGATCACGAGGATCCGAATATATAAGTCATACAACCATAATATCTGAGTACAGACATAGTTAGTCAAGTTTTGCCTTAGAGAAGGCTAGCACAAATGACATCAGAGATACGAATCGAAACATGCCTGGGAACCACCAAGCTACTCCTGGTCAACGGGGAACTCGATGTCGTAGTAGGCTCCTGCTAGAATCTCCTGCTCCTGGGCTCCAACGTCAACTGCAGCGGCCGATCAGGCAAAACAATAAAGGGGGAAAATAAAGCAAGTGTGAGTATCTAGCATACCCGCGAGTCTTACGTCCAGCTACTAAGCATTTATGCATTTGGTATCAAATGGAAAGGGGAGGCTGTATAGTGGACTGCAAGATAGAAATACCAGGATAAGAGGGAATATGCTAGGCCTATCGAAGACTAGCATCCTCCGACGAGTCTTGCAGCATGAGGTAAGAATCAGCCAACAATTTAATATAACAGTAATGAAAGTAACAATGCAGCAGAAGTTGTTGTAGCATTGTATAATAATAAGTTGTAATCATAATTAACAATGCCTCCGAGATTACCCTCCTAACATCCCCGCGAGGAAGCAATCTCGGAACCAACAGTTTAATGGTAATAGTTTCTAGTGGTAGGATCTGGCTTCAGCATAAAGCTTCCTGTTACCGTGGACACGGCTATTCGAATAGATTGATCTTCCCAGCAAGGGTGCACTTATGTTACACTAAAACGCTCGGATCTCCAGGGTGGCGTATACCTTGTCAGGGAACACCCCAACGAAGCTATCCGACACAACGCATTCCATCCTTCGAGTATAGCAGAGAGGCCATCCGCCGGTCTAAATCCTAAGTACGTGAGGCTTTGGACCCCCAACCCTGACGTACTCCTGCACGGTGCGAGTCTGGACGGTGAAGTGCAAGCAAATCCAAATAAGACACACCGCGCGAGGAAATAAGACACACACTTCCCGGCAATCAGGCCGCGGCACTCCTGACGTCTGAAGGCTCTCGAACGAGGCTACGTTGCAGAGGATCCCATACTCGTAATTCCCGCGTGTAGGCAGTGCGTTTAAGCCCGAAGGCTACTCAAGTAATCCGCCGAACCCATTAAGCATTTTATTAGTTTTCTGTCGAGACAATCGTTATCGTTGCCCCTTACTGAATGAGTCGCGGACAACGACAGCAGTCAGGTCCACCAGTAACATCGGTGCCTGCCCTGACGTCCCACCAACTCATGCGATTACCAACAAGGTGAACCGTCTCCTTACCTTGTCTCGCGTTTTCTCTTTGAAGAGCTCAACTTTCGTACAACAGGATACCTCTCGGCCATGAACAGTACCAGGCCCGCCGCACACCGGCGGAATACACCTGACCTATCGTTCCGCTAAGATACCCTGCGCGGGCACCGTTGGGTCACCTGACTCCTTACTTTTAAGGACAACCGTGGTTCAGTATCCTAGAACGGCTATACAAAGTCAGAAACGAGTGGAGTACAAGGATTACTCCTTGATAGCTCACACTTGAGGTGGCTCGGCAGAGCCGGGGTAGGGGCCTGAGTCGGTGTCTGCTCTGAACCGTACCTGTAGCAGTTTATAATTATATAGTACCCGTGATCACTACCCAAGTGGTCACGGCCCACTATCTAATCCTAGTTGTCTAATAAGGCGTAGGGCTAACTGATGTATAATATATATATATAACAGACTGCAATAGGATAAATGAAGTAAAGCAAGGGGCGACAAAGACAGGCCATGCATTCGAATAGGAAATTAACGTAGCAGCAGCAATGCCTAGTGCAATAGACAAGTATAGACAGATAGGCGATATGAGGGAGAGGTGAAGGGGCACTGCTTTGCCTGGTAGTTCGACGGCAGGGGTAGGGTCGTCGACGAAGTAGTCGTACCCGGCAGCAGTGTAGTCGGCGGCAGCAACGGGGTCTACCGGAGATAAGGGGGGAGAAACAGTAAATACAAAGCAATCATAGCAAACATATGCAAGGCATGACATATGAAATGTTAACGATGCTCTAACGCAGTATGATGTATTATGCTCGGAGCGAAAAGTCATCCGGGGATAAACTGTCAGCTCCGGGTACTTATCGGACAGGGTGACGGGAGGGGGAAGGTACCATGCCGGAGGTGTTGTGGACATCCGACAAACATGTGAAAGGTGTATCCGTGTTAGTTGATCTATTCTGAACAACTTTCGTGTTCAGAATAAATTCATCTGGATAGTTTATCGGTATCGGGCAATCATCGGACAAACGGTCCGGAGGGGGACGGTTCGATGTTCGGTATGATAGAGGGGGGGTGGTAGACCAACGGATAGCGTATTCGTATTCTACGTATTTTCTGATAAAATTTCATATATAAAGTTTTTGAATCTGAATTACGGTGTAAAGATATTTAATTTCAAAGTTTTAATCATTTTAAATCATTTTCTGAATTTCCTTTTAATAATAAACCAACATTATCCAGAATAGTGCCACTGACATGGGGGACACACATGCCAGTGAAAGAGACAATTAAACTGTTTTAATTAACTAATTTTAACATAAGAGGACCAACATGTCAATGACCGATTTATATATCTATTTTAATTAGCCTAGTTAATTACCAGTGGACCCACCTATCAGGGTGATATTTTAATTAAACAAATTTATTTAACTTAAAAGGGCAGGAGCCCACATGTCAATGAAAGTGGGGGGTTTGCCTCTGTTTTAATTAAAACAGAGGGGATTAGAGGGGGCAGGCCCACTGTCAGCGAGTGCTTAGGCACTAATCAATTCATCTGACGTTGGGGTCCCGCACGTCAGCCTCAGTGAGACCTCGCCGATCAGTACGATGGCGACGTCGTAGCGCACGGCACATGTCATGGTTTGGCACGCCTCTGGCTCAAATCGAATGAGAAGAGCAACCCGCGTCTACTGCTGGTGGGGGAGGGTGCGGGGGTGGACGGAGTTGAGCACGGGCTCAACAACGGCGGAGCAGGAACTCGGGCGTCCATGGCATCTGGCGATTCGGGGGGTTTTGGAGCGCGCAACCAAGGGGAATCGAGCCACAACCTCACGGGGAGCACGATAGGGTAGCTGGCATGGGCTAGGTTGGCTTGGGGGAACGGCTACGACGACGAGCAGCGGCGGCCGGAGCAGGTGAAAGGGGGAAGCTCGCTAGCGGCTTATCGGGCTGTTCTGAGCGGTTGGCGGCGGTTGAGAAGCTCACCGTGAGCGCGTCGAGTCTGGCAGCGGTCTCGGAGGTGACGCGAGGCGCGGCAATTCGACGGTGATCTCGGCGACCAGAGGAAGACGACGACGTCGATTCCTAGCGATGTGGTGGCTCCGGGCGCGGCTTGCTTTGCGTGGTGACGAGGACGTGGGCTGCAAGCACCCAGGGCACGGTTGCGGGGGTCACTGGCCACGGTGGTTCACCGGGGTGACCTTGGCAGAGTCAGGTGTGTTTTCCCCCGTCGACGGGGAGACGAGGAGGAAGAGGGGGGTGGGGAGGGGGGTGTCCAGAGGCTAGGCCGGGGCCAACCTTATCGTCTCCGCGATGGGAGGGAGCAGGTGGGGGCGGGTCCGGCTTGCCAGCGTCGTTGGCGAGTCCGGCGCCGTACGGGGCAGGTGAGGGAGTGGTTGGGAGGAAGAAGACAAGCGGGGAGATGGGCTTGGGCCAAGTGGGTCGTTGCTCAGGGCGACAGTTAGCTTGTTTTTCATTTATTTTTTCTCTTTTGTTCTTTATGTTGTTTTCTTTTGCAATTGTTTTATGCATTTTTATATTTTTATAAAACATGATACACATTTCTAAAATAGGGTCGTACCACATAACAGTGACACAAAAGGTTTGAGGTCCAAATAAATTCTTATGATATTTCCTTTAAATATTAAATGATCAAAGTGGGGGTTTTAAGCTACTGTTGGAATTATTTGAATTATTTTATAGCTCACGAAAATAGCCAAGTTGGTGCATCATGGTCCAATGACTATTTGTGAATTTTTAAAAATGGCTGGGCAATTTTTGGGACAAGTTTTATCTGCCACTTTGTTGTTATTTTCAGATCCAAATGGGTTTAGGGTTTGGGTTTGATCACAAGTGCTCAGTGTGCATGGGGAAAATGGTTTTGGCTAACCACCATCAGGGTTTTGAATATGATCACATGTAAGTTTGATCAAGGCAAGGAAGGTAACAATGATTAGCAAATAGTAATAGTCATCAGTGGGAAGGATTACTGTTACAGACTCTAAGGGTGACTGTCTGTCTGCTCCACACTCCTCTCCTATGATGGAGGGACCATTTTACTTAAATTTGTGGTCTCCTCTCTGCCTACATATTACATGTATCCTTTGGCTCTCCCTACTGGAGTAATCTCCCAAATCAATAAATACATGAGGAATTTTTTCTGGAGAAGATATGGCATGGATGGTGAAGGTACGACTCTAGTTGCTTGGGATCAAGTCTTTCAGCCCAAGTCAAAAGGGGTATAGGTATTCTTGACATTGCCACCCACAACAAGGCATTTCTGCTCGAAAACCTTCAAAAGTTCTTCAAAAAAAATCAATACACCTTGGATGAATCTACTATGGAACTCAATTTACACCAATGCACCTCCAACTCAAAAAAAAGGGAGGGCTCATTCTGGTGGAAAGTTCACATTCCCCTAATTCCATACTTCAACCAGATCACCACATGTAAACAGCGGAAAGGGGATACCATATTATTCTGGTTTGATCACTGGAATTAATTACCTTTTGTGGATTAGTTTCCTGAAATCTTCTCCTATAAAAAGTCAGCATCCATTACACTGAAATCCTTTGTTGAAGCCTCGGATCACATCAACTTGTTCCGCACCCCCTCTTTCCGTTCAAGCATGGGAACAATTTCAAATCATAACAGATGACATGCCCTCCCTACAACCATGTCGAAATGACCACTGGAAAGGTAACAAGAGAGAGACTCTCTCATCCAAAGCAATTTACAATTACCTCATCACCAGGTCTGATAGGTCCAAAATCTTCAAACTCATTTGGAAAATTAGAATCAGACTTAAGCATAAGATGTTCCTTTGGCTAGTGGCTCATCACAAAATAAATATTATAGAAATACTCAGAAGGAAAGGTATGCACCTGGAAAGTTGTCACTGTGTCTGCTGCTCACAAGAAACTGAGGAAACTATACTTCAATTGTTCTGGGATTGTCATTTTGCTCATAGATGGTGGAGTTATACCATTCAAGAAAACACAAAGGTCTAATAGTATTTGAAGAAACATTCCTAGCCTTGAAACATTTTCCTCAATGTTTTGGTATGGATATCATCATACTCAGCACATGGCAAAACTGAATTCAAAGAAACAACAAACACAAAGGTGTAACAATATTTTAAGAAATATTCCTAGCCTTCAAACATTTTCCTCGATGTTTTGGTATGGAGAACATCATACTCGGCACATGGCAGATCTGGATTCAAATAAACAACAAGATCTTCAGGGGCTTGAACATCTCAGTTGAAAGTTGGAAATTTGGACTGAAGCAGGACTTACAGCTTCTCTGCCACAAGCATGTTGCTTTGTTTCAGAGCTAGATAGATTCCCACTTCTAATTTTTCACTATGTTTCACAAAAATGGGATAGGTTGATTCACCTTTAGTTCTTTTTGTTTATCTTTTTCTTCCCCCCCCCCCACCTTTTAACATACTTTATATATAATAAAAATATCGTAGAACAATTGTTCTATAGTCTCCTCCTCAAAATAATATTTGTGGAGGGGGTATAGGGTATTTATTCCATGGTAACAGAGTTACAACCGGTAGCAACATAAAGAGGGAGTTGGTTAAGTCAGCACACAGTGTTATCCCATTATGACCAAAGTTCTCTAAACAACCTCAACCGTGCTTTGTTCATGAAAAATATTCACATGATGAGTAAACACCCCATCTTCCATCAAGCATTTAAGCTCGGTGACCATATGAATATAAGTTGATCTATACAAGGAACCGTCAGTGCGTACAGTGACGGGGAGTGACACGAACTCGTTGAGGCATATTCCATGGTAGTGGTGGGGATAGGGTGCTCATCGTCGACATTGGATGATGGACGAGGATGTCGACTCTAACGGAGAGCAAGGCCGGAACATGATGACGGCACAGACACGAAAAATGAAGAACATGCACGGGATCAGAGAATGGTCGGTTAGATGGACTTGGTCAATTTGGATCGGTTTTGGAGTAGGTTTGGCCTACCAGATCCGATGCATCGAACAAGTCTGAATCTCTCCATACCCACCCCGCATATTTACTGGATGCAACTTGAAGGTTTTAAGGAATATATCAAGGTTAATTGGTCTGATACCATCCCCGCTATGGATTCTGCAAAAACAATCACTGCTAAATTCAATAGATTGAGACATGGATTGAAAAATGGGCCAAGAGAACTACAAACATCAAAGATGCACTTGCTGCTACTAATGAAGTCATTTTATTACTAGATACTTTTGAAGAATTCAAAGAACTGTCCAATGCAGAATGGAATGGAAGAGAAATTTTGAAACAGCATCACTCATATCTCCTTAATCTTCAGATGATTTATTGGGAACAGAGAGCTACCATTAGATGGGTCTAATTTGGAGAAGCCAATTCCAAATATTTTAAATCCAAGGCCACCATTAAATACAGAAATAATTTCATTGCACAATTGCAGGATTATAATGGTAATTATTTCAAGGATCATGAGAACAAAGCCCAGGTGTTGCATCAAGCATTCAAGAACAGACTCAGTGTTACAGTACCAATTATTAATATGCTTCAGCTAGATGCACTCATTCCACATTAATCTGGATGCTCCATTTACAAAAGAAGATATTGACGAAGTCATTAAAGATTTGCCGATGGACAAGTCCCCTGGACCTGATGGTTTTACTACAAATTTCATCAAACATTGTTGTGAAATTGTAGCTGATGATTTCTATAAATTGATTGATGATTTCTACAAGGGAGAAATCCATCTAAGAAGCATAAATTCATCCTTCATTGCTCTCATCCCCAAGAAGGACAATCCCATTTTTGCTAATGATTTCAGACCCATTTCATTATTGAACTGATCTCTGAAAATCATTACTAAACTTTTGGCAAATAGACTCCAGAAAATCATCACCAAGCTGATTCATGCCAATAAATATGGGTTTATCAATAACAGAACTATCCAAGAGTGCCTTGCATGGGCCTATGAATTTATTCACCAATGTCATGCATCAAGGCAGGAACTTATACCGTTGAAAATTGATTTTGAGAAAGCATTTGATATTCTAGAACATAATGCAATTCTGGTTATCCTAAAAGCACATGGCTTTGGTCCTAAATGGCTCACCTGGATCCACATGATACTTGAATCAGGCAGCTCATCAGTTATCCTAAATGGTGTACCTGGTAAACGGTTTAACTGTAAAAGAGGTGTCAGGCAAGGAGACCCTCTTTCACCACTGTTATTTGTACTGGCTGTTGAATTGCTTCAGGCCATTATTAATGAGGCAAAAGAAAATAACCTCATCGAGCATCCTTTGATCCATCACCCAAGCAGAGACCAACCTATTATCCAATATGTTGATGATACTTTATTAATTATGAGAGCATCCACTAATCAGCTTCAGCATCTCCAATGTTTGCTGACACACTTCACCATGTTCACTGGCCTCATAATTAACTATGAGAAATCATCCTTGGTGCCTATCAATATTGAGCATACACAAGCACTAAGGTTGGCAAATATTTTGGGATGTACCGTTGGAAGCTTCCCTTTCACATACCTTGGTGTGCCCTTGAATAACTCCAAACGCAAAATTGAAGAATTTGTCCCTCTGATGCAAAGAATTGAAAGAAGGCCATCTGGTTGCTCTACCATACTATCACTGGGAGACAAGTTGGTACTTCTTAAATCTGTCTTCACAAGTTTGCCAACATTTTACATGAGCGCTCTCAGCATACCAAAAGGAGTGATTGAACAAATTAACAAATATCTTGGGCACTGTCTCTGGAGAAAATTTGGTCAAGATAACAAAGGATCCTCACTGATTTCTTGGGATAAAGTATGTATTCCCAAAGAACATGGGGGATTGGGAGTGCTCAATATTGAAACTCATAATATCTGTCTATAGATGAAATATCTCCACAAATTTTTCAACCATGATGAGTCACCTTGGGTGGATATGATTTGGAGGACACATTATCCAAATGGACTATTAACCTTTAATCCAGTGGGATCTTTTTGGTGGAAAAGCATTCTGAAGCTCATGCCACAATACAAAAGGCACTCAAAAGTGGGGAATGGCATAAATATAAAGATTTGGCAAGACTGGGGAAAAGGAATTATCAAAGACATATATCCTGAATTGTTCTCATTCACCAATATGCAACATGCATCTGTGGCTCAATTTGCACAACATCAGGCACCAGAAGATTTATTCCATTTGCCAATGACTAGCATTGCATTTGAGCAATATCAGCTACTCAAGATCATGGTGGATGAGATACAACTCAATGAAGGATATGACACTAGAACATACTCATGGAACAATAACCAATACTCAACAGCCAAGATGTATAAGGCAATATGTCATCAGGACAATTCGCCCACAATTTTCAAGAAGATCTGGGACAATGCTTCTATGTTAAGATACAAAGTATTCACCTGGCTGCTCATTCATGACAGAGTCAATACCAGAAACTTGCTAAGAAGGAAAACATTCCATCCGACAATTGTGTGCTCTGCAATACTCAAACTGAAGAAACATCACATCATTTATTCTGGGACTGTGAATTTTCCCTTGATTGTTGGAATACCATTGCCAACAAAAGCAGAGGTTTCTGCTCCTCTGAAGAAATAAACAATCTGATAAACACTTTACCTAAGGGGATTGCATGGGAGATAGCAATCATGGGTTGCTAGAATATCTGGATGATTCGAAACAATTACATCTTCAAGAACAATGCTCCCATTATACATGCTTGGAAAATCAATCTCAAACGGGATCTGCAACTCACTTTGCACAAGATTAAAAGGAAGCACCATTTGCTGCGTCTGGAATGGATTCAAGTTAATTTTCAATAAGATATGATTAGTGATAGAAAAGGCATAGGCTGAATTTTTTTTGAGGTTTTCTGTAACATATCTGTACAATTGTGAATATTATCTTTCAATAAATACTGTAGAACAATTGTTCTACAGTCTGAAAACCTCAAAAAACTTTTTTACCAGATTTGAGGGGTGCCGAACAATCCTAACATTTGATCTGATTATATACAGTTCAGTTGAATGGCAAATTGGATCGAGCAGTGATGAGGCCGTCCGTTCGGACGTTCTGAAGAGTTTGAAGGATCGAGTTGTACATTCTAGGAAGTAGTCTTCTTATGCGACATACCTGCAAGAGGACGTACGTATACACTTCAATATATTATCCTGCAATCCATGATTTCGGGAGAGACCAAACCAAACGCTGCGGAATTCCAGCGCTACATCTAAAAGAAGAAGCAAAGACATACTGTACATACATATTCAGGCCCTAGCCTTTTAGAAGCTTGATCGACACTGCTGTCCACTGTCCTCCTTTTCTTTGCTGCATGTTAGTAGCATGCATCTGCTTTTCCTTTAGCCATGATTCCTCCCTCCCGAGCAATGGAGGTCCTCAATTTTAAACCCCAGCGGCGATGCATGGGCCAAAGCAGTATCGCAGCGCTAGCTTTTTGCACCATGGACTGCATCATACTAGCATCATATTATAGTTCAGTTCTAGTTCTAGGCAACCAACGGGCACTAAAGTACGTGGCCACCGGGCTACGCTAGGCCTGCTTACATACATAGCTAGGGAGGTGGTTAAGGCCCCCATCCCTTTAAACCTTACTATAATCTCTCTCGGTCGGCCAGAACCAAATCCATCTGGTACGTAGTACCACGGGCTGCACTGCTACATGAACTGCTACAGTGCGCACATCTCTCTGCATTTGGAGCCTGCGTCAATAAAGATTTCTCCTAGTCCTTGGTTAGATATATGCTACTCCAATGCTATGGCTACTTTACATTGTTGGTACTTGGTACTACGAAATTTAATAGGGGTTTAGGCCATTTCACTGTCTCTTGTGTACTTGGCACAATGAAATTTCTTCCCTGTACTGGTTCAGAATTGAAACGGTTGGGTGCGCAACACCGATCGTCGAGGTTTCTTGTTCTTTGATCGATCAAACTACCTTTTGAGGGTATGGAAAATCTGATCAGCAGAAGTTAATTTGATGTGTTTAGACCTTAGGTTCTAGTGCCTATGTTGGAAGGACGAGTTGGTGGGCCGAGAGGAACGGCGTGCCCTTCGCCGACGGCGAGTGGGGAACAGGAGCAGGGACCAGGGAGGGGGTAGATCGATCGGCCACCGATGTCCCCGTCGTGGAGTACGTACATGCACATTATACATGCTCCATAATGCAAGTAAGGACTAATCAAGCCGACCATTTGGTGCTATGATAACTGAACATTTTTTTATCGCCAGTTGATCGATCGGGGTGAGGAGCCATGATGATGATAGCCGTGTTGGATCGGAGGTGTAAAAGAGAGGTGGGAGAAGAGCAAAAGCAAGATTATAGGCCATGAGAAAGGCGAGGGAAAGGGGCCATGATATCGTTTAGACCTTGATGCGTTTAGCTAGGCTGGACACTAAAGATGGAGGATCGTATCCATCATACGGGTTGCATCGAGCTTTAGCTTTAGAACTTAGCTTGCCCTGCGTCACCTCACCGGACATGCACGTCGCAAAAGCATGAGTGAGATGGCACCGCGTGGAGGAACAGATGCCTGATGGATGTGTTCATGGTCCGATGGACCACCGCTAAGTAGGGTACTAAACGAAGCTCGACCATATTCTCCGCGGGTACAGCTCGCTCTGAAGCTATAGAATCTCACTTTAGTTTTGACGATCTGAAGAAGAATCTCTCTATAATTCGGTTCTTCTCTCGCTCGTTCCCTTGCTTGCTTGCTTTGCTTGCAGTTACAGTTAGAAGACGAAATGCTTCGTGTTCACCCTGATTCTGTGACAGCAATTGGTAGTCCGGTTACCAATATAAAATGGGCGGTTGCTGTGTTTTGATTAGGAGCTGATGATTTCAGTAACCTGATTACTGTGAACAGAGACCACCTCCTCCAGCGCTCTGTTCTGACTTCTGACAAAGTTGTGGCATGGCCAGATCGCGCGTACGAAGGTTGGCTCAGGGACCAGAGCATCTGCGGCATCTCAGCCTGCTCTTTCAATGCAAGAAAGAACCCCGAATCTGTGGAGATGATAGGCAGTGGGAGAATGAACTTTGGCCGGCACGGCAGGCAGCTAGTCAAAAGTTCAGTCTACATGCCTATAGTGCTTAATTTGCCGGCACATGATGAACATGGGCCACCCTCGTCTCGTCGTCGCTGATAGCCGGCCGGTCCACGCTTGCATCCATGGAGGGGACAGCAGCAGTAACCTCAACCCCAACCCGGCCATAGGTCCCAAGCCAATTGAGTCCGCCGTCTCGCTCACTCCCCCAGCGTGCTTGCTATGCTGCTTTGCAGAAGCATCAATTCATGCGTGTTCACGTTTGTGTGTGGTGTGCACGCGACTTGAGATCGTTCGTGTTTTTGTTGACATCACTAGTTAGGGCATCCGCCTGCGGACTGGTTCGCGAACACTAATTTGAGAGCGTGTCATCCAACCATATCTTTCAATGTTCAACTTGCGACGTGAGAGCGAGATTTTCCTAACTCTCCATGCGGCGGCAGAAGCGAAAACAGCGAGGATTAGGGTGGAGAAGGGCAGCAGAGAAAATGGGAAGGGGGGGGGGGGTTGGTGGATTTTCTACGCGGAATCAGTGAGGACGGTTGTAAAAGCGCGGGCATCATTGACTGTGTGTGGTTCGGGGTTGTGGGAAGCGGGCGTTTTTGTGGTCCGAACTCCTGCAAAGTCCTCCCTTGGTCAGATTTGCGGAAAAATAAACAGGTGAACCAAGGCGCGTCCGATTTCGTTTAGTTTGAGGGTTAGGACCTCAATAGCTTAGGGTTCTAGTTTCGACGTCTTGGATTCGATAAGAACAAAGTATTCAAGATCATCTCACAACGCGATGCTTTGCTCTATGGTTGATGAGTAGTCTTGGTGGCCATCTGTTCAAGCAGCGATGGTGTGGCGACGACATCATTTTTGTGGTAGGCATGTATCCTTGGGCTTTGTCGTTGTCGTGGGGATGACCACCGGTAGGGCCAAGGAGGTGAAACAACCTTTCAAGACAAAACGGGACGACTCACTTCCGGCAGCCGGCTCAACCCCAGCTGGAAGACGGTCGGGCCTGGTCGGCTAGTGGCAGCCGGCAGGCGCAAAGTCATCTCCCGTCACTTCCTACCGTACCAAGGACAGTAGAAGTGGCTGACGACACGGAGAGCGTGGCTACATCGCCCCAGACGGCCCAGTGCATTGTAGTTATGTGCGTACCTACTACGGTGACCCCGTACCCTACGGGCTACAATTCCCCGTACGACGACGGTGTGTAGACATTACAAGAGCCCTTAGTCGGCAGGACCCAGCAGTTGACGGGGCCCTCATGACGACATGGTGTACTAGCTATAGGATCCCGCAGACGACGGGAGCCACAGAAGCCCTCAGGCACTAACGGCTGGGGCCTACCCTTATTACTTTAATATATTTGTAACCCGGGAGTCCTACTGTAAGAACCCCCCCCCCCAGGAGCCCTCCAAGGAGGCTCATTGTAGTTTCATTCACACCCACGCCCACTTGAGGTAGAGGAAGCAGAGAGCTCCTCTTCCTCCCATACAACTCGAGGAGCAACATTGTACTACCTTGTGCATCATAGTGATCCTAGCACGAGTAGAGGTTTTAACTCCATGAGGAGGGCCCTGATCCTGGGTACATCTCTGGGTTATCAGGGCTTGTGCCCATTCCCGATTCTGACACCGTCGATGTCCGCCGGGCCATAACCACCCGAGATAAGCCACCCCTAGCATCTTTCCAATATAATACCACGACAGTCGTTGCAGCGACGTTTGCTCCAGCGATACCGTGGATCTTGGGATGTAGTCATGGAGCGGATGCATATTTTCATCTACATTGATGGCATCTGGAAGACGATAGATTGTGTGCTAGGATCGCCGTTGGTGGTTGGTAGGTATGGTTTCCTCCTCCGACGTCTTTGTCGTGCGGAGGTGCCAGATCTGGAGTTTTATGGTGTCTCCGGGTGTTGCTCCGATATGATTCGTTCAACAGCAATTGTTTCACGTTTGGTGAGCCACCTTGGAGGTCCGCAAAGTTGTATATCAGCAATGGAACTGCGTCGAGCTCAGGTGAGGAGGTGATTGATACGTCTAAAATGTATGTATAATTTTTTCTTGTTCCATGATATTGCTACATGCTTTTATCATAATTTTATATCGATTTTAGGAATTTTCTGGAGATAACTTGCTGACAAGATGCCCAGTGTCAGTCCATGTTTTCTGATATCTTTTTTTTTCAGAAATCCTACAGAGAAAATATTCTCGGAATTAGTTGAAAATTACAGGAGATAATTTTTATCCGAGACGAAGACAACCAACCAAAAAAGTCCCCAAGGAGGGCCACTAGGAGAGGAGGTGCCCAGGGGGCATGACCACCCCCTTGGTCGTAACCTCAACCCGCATGGGGGGAGTGAGGCCACACCTTGGCTCCCCTTTCTACTGTATATATTCCTTTTACCCTAAGGAAGAATTGTTACAGAAGCCACAGCTATCCCACCGCTACCTCAAAAGTTTGATCTAGGGCTTCTGGAGCCCTGCTTCGACACCTTGCCGGAGGGGAGGATCGTCATCGTCCTTTTCCTCAGCATGCTTGTCTCTCGGATGATGTGTGAGTAGTCCACCCTTGTACTATGTGTCCATAGCAGTAGTTAGATGGTTGTCTCTCCCCTTTGTGCATCACTAATTAGACCTTGTGAGTTGCCTATCATTATCAAGTCCACTTTTATGTAATTTCTATGTTGTGTTTGCTGGGATCCAATAGATTATGAGATTATGATCAGATTGTTCATGCTTTATATATGATATCTTTGATATATTTTTTGAGTGTTCTTGCATGCTCTTCGTCATGTGTGATTACTTTTTCCAAGTAGTGGCGCATATGTCTCCAAGAGGAAGTTTTGTGCTCGACAGTAGGTCAATGCCTCCTTGTGGCTGGGCACGAGTGACAGAAACGTCTAAGGCTGAGGATGTGATGCTGCTACTAAGAGTAAAACATTTGTGTTTATGTCTATTTATTGCTCATAGATATTTCTTACATTATGTATCAAACTCATATCATTTTCCTGTTTCTTTTGCAACTTAATACCAGAGAGATACACTGGATAGTGGTCTCGATGTGTACTCTTATCGATAGATGCAGCTTGATAGCGGTTTATATATGTTTGACGTAATTCCTACATGATTAGGTCTTTGAGATTTCTTATGTCATCATTAGCATGATGGTGTGTTTATAATTATGTCAATTGCTCATCTATAATTTGTTTACCCAACATATTTATAGTATTATGGAGGTACACCACTAGTGAAACTATGGCATCTAGTCCAATTTTTTCATTGACTGCAATCCTTTTTATTTATTTATTTTCATCATTTTCTTGCTGCACTTTTATACTTTTATTATTATTTGACACACCATACTTTAGATTCCTTCGTAAACAAGATGGAAAGCTTGACAACCTTCCTGGCTAGTTAGGGACGAAAGAGTTTGTGTCTTGTGTGTAGGGCCATGTTCGTTGTAAGCGCCAGAGCAGCGAATACATACTTGACGACTCTGAAGTCCGACTAGATTGATTATCTTGGTATCTTAACTGAGGAAACAATTATTGCTACTACATCATACCTTTTTCTTGGGGTTCTCAACGTATGTGTGTGATAAACACTACAAGCATCAATGATCCTTCATGTTTTGTTTGGTGCCTCTTGTGGTGGTGTCGAACACAGGTGACAGAAAATTGGTATCAAATTCAGATGCTTCTTCAGCCTTAATTGTATTTTTCATTCTTGGTTGATGGACCTTTATGCAAATCCTATCAATTTGTTGTTTTCAATTTTCCCAGTTTGATGTATACCTGATTTATACAATGACTTTATTATATGAATGAGACATATATTCCAGGCAAAAATGTTATTTTCTTTCCGGTGTTGATATGTGGAGTAACGCACACGCGTTACTTGTCGTAACTAGTAAATTTTGAGCAGTTTTTCTCATCCATGTGAGGGTGAGTGGTTGGTTTTTTGTAATATTTTTCACAAAT
Organism: Bromus sterilis; assembly: GCA_950022295.1. Lineage (NCBI taxonomy): Eukaryota > Viridiplantae > Streptophyta > Magnoliopsida > Poales > Poaceae > Bromus > Bromus sterilis. The sequence goes on from OX465596.1 coordinate 45,670,171, forward strand.
TCATTTTAAAATTAATTTACCTTTTGAATCTTTCATCCAAATGACCAATTGTTTTCATCATTACATTCTTCGCATCGAGATCTTTAAAAGTAGATCATATGTTAATAGGTTTTGACAAAAAAACAGACGAAATCTATGGTTGAAAACTATACAAAACTGTGGTTGAAAATTGTATTAAATTATGGTCAAAATCTATCACCGTTTTTTCCTTTTCACCTTTTTGAGAAAATCTGTGGCTGAAACCATACTAAACTATGGCTAAAATCGGTACTAAACTATGGTTGAAATCTTTGCACAGTCTTTTTTGTTTTCACTTTTTTGGGTAAAATTTATAGATGAAAATCATACTAAACTATGACTGGAAATTTTTTAGTTTTTTTTCTTTTTCCTTTTTTTCTCGTAAAACCACATGTTTACTTGTCGCATAGCCACAAATTAGCTTGTTGGGAAGCCATATATTTTTCTTTTCGTGCAGGCATATATATTCATTTTATACTTCTCATGGACTCACAATTTTACTTCTTGCACAATAATAAATTTATTTCTCGTGCAATCAAAGTTTTGGTTCGCGCAAAAAAAAGTCCCATAGGTGCGCTTAGAATGCAACACGTAGTAGGACCTGAGCGCGTCGAAAATGATTTCTACAAATACCCCCAAAAAGGTACACATCAATTAATCGCTCCCCAATTTAATGAAAGTGTTTGTATCTCAGCTAATGAGCTAAGAACTCTTAACTTAGGTCGATCCATGATACGTGCCAAACGTATCTATAATTTCTGCTTGTACCATATTTATATGGGTGACTTTGCTACATGTTTTGCTACACTTTCGTACCTTTTTCATCATATTTGGACTAACCTGCTAACTCTGTGCCCTAGTGCCAGTTTCTGTCTTCTATTGTCCGTGAATTGCAGGTATTTCCCAATATTTAAAGTGCTTCAGAAAAATCCAGAAAAATATATAAAAAATCAGCAGTTCAGAAGATTCCGGAAGCCGGAAAGAGAGCCGGAGGGGGGTGCCCCCCCTCCCAGGCAGCCAGGTCGCGCGGGCCAGGGGGAGGTCGCGCAGGGACCCGCCAGGTGGGGCCAGGCCTCCCCCGGTGCCCTCCTTCCGCCTATATTTAGCCCTCGGGGTAAAAACCCTCGGGAGGACCTCCGTTACGCGATTTTCAGCACTGTTCCACCGCCACCGCGATCCCGAGATCGGGATCGCCAGAAGACCCTGTCCCGGCACCCTGTCGGAGGGAGAATTGATCTACGGGAGCTTCTCCACCACCATGAGCACTTCCCGGATGTGTCGTGAGTAGTCCACCTTGAATCATTGGTCCATGACCAGTAGCTATGTGATGTCTTCTCTCCAATCTTGTGCTTCAATTCTTAGCCCTTGTGAGCTCCCCTACATGATTAAGGCATCTATGTATTAGTTTTGCTCTTGCTATGTTGTGTTTGCTAGGATCCAATGGATTATGAGATTATGTTCAGATTGTGATGAGTAATATATTTGGTTTACCTTTTATGTTTAAGTTCTTGAGTATTCTTGCATGTTCTCTGTTTCTATTTATTGCTTTGGCCAAGTAGTAGATTCAAACTCCCAGAGGGAGCGCTATGCATGATTGTGGGTTCATGCCCCCAGATGTCTAGCTTGAGTGACAGAAACATGAGACTAGGGTATGTGATGTTGCCACCTAAGAGAAAACAACGGTGCTTGTAATCGCGGTTGCAAGGATTGTTTACCTTACGCATAGTTTGTTAATGCAGTTGTCTGTTGCTTTGAGTTCACACTTTGGGTGGGATCGCAACTTAATACCAGCGAGATGTTTTGGATAGATATCTTAAGGTGAATGATTAGTAAGTAGATGATGATGAATAAACGGCCTACTTGTCTTGGCGTACTGCCCATACGATTGAGCCTCTAGATTTCTTGTAGCATAATTAGCATTGCGGTGCGTTTATAATTTTGTCAATTGTCCAGTTGTAATTTGTTCACCCAGCATAGTTATTTATCATCTTTTGAGAGAGAGACATCACTAGTGAACATCATGGGACCCCGGTCCATATTTTCACCATTGTTTACACCTCAACTCTTTACTGCTTTTATTTCCTTTTTGTTGCAATCACCACTACTATCCCCGCTTGTGTTTTGATCATTTGTAAACAACAAGACCGGAGAGATTGACAACTTCTCTGAACTCGATGGGAGCAAAGTTATTTATGTCGCGTGCAGGTCCAGGTCAAGTAAGCAACCCTCAAGGTTGTAAACGGCGCCATTGTTTTCTTACCACCTACTTGTTGATTCTTGGAGTCCTACGGGAGACAAACCTTGGTGTCTTCATCAAGGGAAATTTGCTACTATCTGAATCTCAACCTTCCACTTGGGGTAACCAACAAAGGGCGAGAAGCCATCAAGCGAATTTCGGGCACCGTTGCCGTGGACTCCAATCTACAAGATAGGGGAGTTGCACACTATATTTTACGTTTGTTTTTTAGTCTTGTTAGTTTACTTTCTAGTTTTTGCTTTAGAGTCTTATATCAAAAATCACAAAAAAAATAGTTATCTTGATTTTAGTTGCTTATTTTGTTTAGGCATTATGTCTTTGGGTTTTGGAACTTTGCCCGAGTCTGAAATCCTAGATTTCCAACAAAAAGAAGGAGAGAACATGAAAAAGGCTTGGGATAGTCTTTCTCAAGCACATAAAAAAATTATGCCTTTGATACCTGTGAAAATTTTGCTTAGAAACTTTTACCATGGACTCTTTAGATGGTGCAAACACTCTCTTGATATTATAGCTGAAGGAGATTTTTTAGAGTGTAAGGAAGAAAAAGCTCTTGATATAATAAATGGTTTGTCTAACTTCTTTGTTTATGATTGTGGAGTTGATGCTATCATGGATAGACTCGACTCTATTGAGGAGAAAATTCTTGCGTTAAATGTAAGAGGAGTAGTAGAATCCACTTCCACTAGAGAAGGGAATTTAGACATAGAGGGTGACTGGGAGCCCTTTATTAGAGTTAGCATCTTTAGTCGGGACTTTCTTTCTTTTTGTGATATTAGATCTATGATTTCTACTATGCCCAAAACCGTTTATGATTGTTTAAAACTTGCAAGTATGGTTACTTTTTCTGCCTATCATGAACATGTTAATGGAGATATCTCCAAGATCCAGGGAGAGGTCAAAGATGTCCAAGTTCTCTTTGCCAAAAGAGATGCAATGGTTAACTTCTTCATCATGGAGTCAACCAACCAAGGAAACATAGTGCTTGGAAGAGATTTCCTCCGAGCCATGAAGGGCTTCATTGACATAGGTAAAGGACAAATATGCTTTCGTGGGAAAGTTAAAGGTACATATCTCTTCCCTAGGAAAAAGAAGAATGACTCATTGAAGAGCAAGTTGCAAATTTTGATGATCCTATTGATTATGACTTCTTTGAATCTTGATCCTTCTTCTTGCATCATGCCTAGCTCAAAGGCATGAAAGACAGCGCTTATTGGGAGGCAACCCAAAATGTTTTTACATTCAGTTTTAGTGGTCTTGCTCCTTGTTACTACTGTAGCAACATCATTGTATCTTTATTTTCAAGCTTTGTGCCAAGTTTAGCCTCCGATTGCAAGAAAAATCAAAAGTTGTGACATGCTGTCCAGAAAACAGAAACTTTTTCTCCATTGCAAAAATTCTTAAAAATCACCAGATCATCCTTTTGATCTGGATTATTTTGACAGTATGCTCTACACAATTGATTTTCTGCCATTTGTTCTGAGTTTTTTTATTTGAGTTGCAGAAGTGTCCCTAAAAAATTATTTACTACATGTTGGTTTGTTTTTCCCAGATTCTGCCCTGTTTTTTGTTTCCACCGTTTTGCGAATCTTAAGCTTGCTTTTTATTTGCAAAAACTTTTTGGCAATCTTGAGAAATAGTAGCTCTTCATGAAAAACTTTATTTCGAGTATAAGAAAATTATTTTATTATGGGTACTAACCCCTCTAATCATCTTATGAGTTTCGTATGAAGGAAGTTTTCAAGTATGCGAAGGAAGATGATGAGAGAAGATTCGGGAGTGTCAAGAGCTCAAGCTTGGGGACGCCCCATGCACCCCCAAGAAATATCCAAGGAGACTCAAGTGTCTAAGCTTGGGGATGCCCTAGTGCATCCCCTTCTCCATCAACAATCATCAGTTTGTCCTTCTCCATGCTATATTGTCTTGGCATACAGCACATACGATTGAGCATCTAGCTTTCTTGTAGCATAATTGGCATTGCGGTGCGTTTATAATTCTGTCAATTGCCCAGATGTAATTTGTTCACCCAGCATAGTTATTTATCGTCTTTTGGGAGAAAGATATTACTAGTGAACATCATGGGACCCCGATCCATATTTCCACCATTGTTTACACCTCAACTCTTTACTGTTTTTATTTTCTTTTTGTTGCAATCACCACTACTATTCCCTCTTGTGTTTTGATCATTTATAAACAACAAGACCGGAGAGATTGACAACCTCTCTGAACTCGTTGGGAGCAAAGTTATTTATGTCGTGTGTAGGTCCAGATCAAGTAAGCAACCCTCAATGTTGTAAACGGCGCCATTGTTTCTTGCCACGTACTTGTTGACTTTGGAGTCCTACGGAAGACAAACCTTGGTGTCTTCATCAAGAGAATTTTTCTACTATCTACTTCTCAACCTTCCACTAGGGTAACCACCGAGGGGCGAGAAGCCATCAATCCATTCGTTTCAAACATGGCGTGGATCTCTTGCGTGGAGATATCTATGCGGTCCTCGCCTTTTGTTAGCACTCCTTCATCGAGAGCTCCTATAAGATGCTCGTTTTTTATAAGTAATCATCATTGCTTTATTCAATCGAAAGGTTCAGCGGAATGCTTATATTTTCATGTGGTGCCACCAATCACACATGTCTATCTAATTGAGGATTAATCAAAAATTTAAGTAAACCGTGAGCTTTAAGATTTCTATTTCTACTCTCATAAATAGAACTATACTAGAAGTGTTTAGCGCGCTTTGCTGCGCCGAAAAAATTCAGTATTTATTTTTCATGAACAAATGTAACTAATGAGATTTCAAAGTAACCCCACCAACAAAATGATCTTTGGAAGTGTTGAGTTTCTTAGGTTTATTTTTTCTTTCTAGAAAGAGTGATGTGGTCTAATTGGCATGCTAGTATGACAATAACTATCTGAAATGTCACTGACCACTCTATGATTTCATAATAAACTCACAAGCAACTCAAAGCAAAGAAAAACCTTACAAATATCTCCAAAGAATACAGTGAAATGGGAGTGGATCTAAAATCACAATCTTAGCACTTTATGCAACAACTATAGACAACACAATGTAGACCTTGATCCCTGGAATCTGTAACATCAACTTCTGGCTTGAGAATAGTTGTGTAGGTGTACAACAAAGAGTAATGCCTTGAGATAAATGGTTCAGTGCCCACTCATTTTAATTTTCTACAAGTACTTTAAGTTGAAGCCGGAGAAACAACTTGAGGCTATTACATCACACAGAAACTCGTTAGCAAATATATTAATAACAAAATCCAATTTAATCTATACTCGCATACCTTGTCCCTGGTTGCTTTACAATACCGCATTGGGGGTTCAGTTCGTGCTTGATCACATGAATGGGACGGATGAGATCACATTTGCAAACATAAGATATCTCTAACTGGGATAATGACAAAGTAAATTGACCAAGAAGTTCATCAAAGTCTTAATAAAAATGACTTCGCATAGTTCATGAAAGTGCAAGCCTTGCAAAATAGTAGTGTCCCTTTTTCATTGACGCATCAAAAAGGAAATAAACAAGGCGACATAAATATAAACCATATTACTTTGTAAATCATAGAAAAAGTTGAGAAATCACTACATTAATTTTGTAGAATATTGACACCACAAAATAATATCTATGATGTAAATTTCACCCCAAAAATACATAGATGGATCAGGGTAAGAAACGACCGAAATGAACAATTGAATTACACATACATATTTCTTTATTGTTGGTGACTACTAATAGGTGTAAGTGTAATAGTGGAGTACTTATCAAGAGTTTCGATAAGTTCTTTCTGCTTCCCAGTGTGAGTTTAATTTGCACTGCAGGCTGAAGTCCAGAACAAAAACAGACTGTAGTTGTTGACCTAAGTCCTTGCATCCCTAGTGTCAGTTTAATTAGCATTGCAAGTTGAGCTACTGAATTCAAATAACATGCTATAGAAATTAAGCTCACATTGTTATCCAAAACATTAATGGTTGGAAACACTCATCAGAAGGCTGACAACTCCACAATCAGAAAATCTTCACCGCGACAATTATGTTCTGCAAGTAAACCATGAAGAAAAAATTGAAATGTGAACAAATAAAACAGCGGCTGGCGTTCCATGATAGTGGTAAGGATATGTGATTATAGTACAAAGAACATACTTATGGCATTGGCACCGGCACTGTAAGCCCCCTTGTCTGAACCTGCTCTAGAATTAATACCGTAAACATAATATCTAGCTACCATGAATTTTCTAAACAAATTCAATTAACTATCAGTTTTGCTAACTTCACACAAATGATAACAACTAAATAGTATTATTTAGATGGCACCTAATTATCATGAATTAAGGGTGTTCGTTGTTGGAACCGGATGCCCTCTGCTACTCCCTCGCAACTCTTGGCAGACCGAGTCCGGATGCCCTATGCTACTCCCTCGCATTTCTTGGCAGACAGAGGAGGAAGAAGAACAGAGGTGGACACTGAATTTTTGCGCCGCTTGAACACCTGCAATTTTTCCCTCAAAGCTCAAACTCCGGCGCACACATCTGCTACCTTTGGCTACTATCCTTGTGTAACACCTCGGGTGTCACGCTACAGTAATCACCCACAGTAATCAGGATTACTATTGCTAATCACTGTTGATAATCTCTGTTGCTCAAAATGGCCTGGATCAAAACTTTTGTTTGATCAGCTGGTTCAGTTCAAATTCAAATTCTCCTTTGATATTGTTGCAAGCAATGTGAACCATGGGCTTTGATCATCATGGATGAAAGCATAGTCCATTCCATAAACTTTTGAAATCAATTCAAATCTAAAAATGCCTTTGGTGAAATATTAAAAACAAAGTGGAATATAAACTTTCTCCAAAAATCTTGGAACCACTTTTATAAAATCCCAAATAAACATTGGACCATGCCCTTGCAATCATTGGCATTTATTGGGCTACTGAAAATGGTAAACAATTAATAACAGTAGCAATTCCAGGCCAAATGCTCATTTAATAATAAAATAAATTAGCAAAAGAGTTTAGAAAAAACCCTAAACTTTTTGTGGTATTCTAGGAATATGCTCTACTAATTATGGAACCAAAATGGCATTATATAAAAATTCCTAAGCCATAAAATAATTGCTACAAGAAAAATCAGAAAAGAAAAAGGAAACGAAAATAAATAAATAAATAGAAAACCTATCTACTGCCCAGGGCACGGCCCACCCGCTGGGCCAAGCCCACCACCAACCCCCAGCCCACCTCCACCCCGTTCCCCTTTCCCCTACCTCCCGCTACAGGAACCGGAGCCATGGCGTGGAGGCCATCCCGTGGCTCCACGCCCATCTCCATCGCCGTGGCGGCAATCCCGCCGTCACCAGTGGGGATAAGAACCCCTGCGCCCCTGCCCCCATGGAACCCTAGGCGCCTCACTCCTCTCCCACTCGTGCCCCCCTTTTTCTCCCTGCTGCTCCCGCGTCGCCCGGGGGCGCTGCCGGCGCCGGCAGTGTAGTCGTGGCCACAAGCTACCTCGTCGGCGAGGAGCAAGCCCAGCAGTCCCGCCGTTCTTCTCCACGCGGCTTCCCCCCTTCGATTCGAGCAAAGATGTGTTGCTTCGCTGGATTTCAGCTGCCCAATTCGCCACGGCCGCCGCGCTACTCCAGCAAAATTCGTCGCCGGTCAAGCCCCTGGACCACCAAGACCTCTCCCCTGCCCTCCCAGTGAGCGCCCGGACCGATTCCCCTCCTTCCCCGTTGAATCCATCGCCGTAGGACCTTGCCCCCCCACCCGTGGCCGCCATGGAGGTGTTGCGCCGCGGTGTCGCCGCCGCTGCTGCGGTCCGGCCGCCTCCTGACGCCCTCGTCCTCACCCTGGGGCCACGCCTCCTCTCCAGGCCTGCTGCACCCCCTGTGAGCCTTCCCTCCACCTCCCCATTCCCCCTGCTTGCTGCTGCTGGGCATGGCCGCAACCCGGCGTGTGCGCCCCTCGCCGCGGTGGCCGCAACTCGCCGCGGCCGCCTCTGCCGCCCCCTACCGCGGCCCTGCGCACGGCCTCCTCCATCCATGCCCTACCCGCCCACTGCGGCTCCCCTCGCCGCCCTGGCCGGCAGCCTCGCCGCCGTGCCTCCTGTTCGCCGGAGGGCGTGCACGAGCTTAGCCACGGGGTTAATCCCCCTCCCATTTGATTAACCCGTGGGGTTATCCCACTGAAAGTGGGCCAACCCGGTTTAGATTAGGTGTTAATCATTAATTAAGAGATAACCCCCTGTTAAAATTATGTTAGCAGAGAAACCCCCCCTGTCTATGTCAACTGGGCCCTATGCCATTAGTTGCTTTACTGATTAATTAAGCTGCTAATTAAAACCTAAGCCTATGACACATGGGTCCCCCCCTTGATATTAGTTTAAATAATAAGAGATTATAAAACAATAGCCCAATGACATGTGGGTCCAGTAGTTTTTAGAATAAAATTAAAGATTTAATAAAAAGGCTAGAGGCTGACATGTGGGACCCACTGGTCAGTTGACCAGTCAACCTTACAGGTGGGTCCCCTCTGTCAGGTTTGACCAGTCAACCCTCTGTGGATAATGTTGCATTTTAATAATAAAGAAAATCCAGAAAATGATTTAAATTGATTTAAAACTTCAAAAATTAATATCTTTTAAACCGTAAGTCAGATTCAAAAACTTTATACATCAAAATTGATAAGAAAAATATAACGAATACGAATACGCTATCCGTATACCAACCCCACCCCCCTAACGCACCGATCATCGACATTCCCCCTCCGGGCTGTCTGTCGATAATTCCCGGTACCGATAAAAAGTACCCGGATGAATTTATTCCGAACATGAAAGTTGTCCGTAATGGTTCAACTAACACGGATGCACCCCCTTATGTTTGTCCGGTACCCACGACACCTCCGGCATGAACCCTTCCCCCTCCGGACACCCTGTCCGATAATCACCCGGAGCCGGTAGTTTATCCTCGGATGAATTCCCGCTCCGAGCAGCGTGCATTGCACTGCGTTAGAACACCGTTAACATTACGTACGCCGTGCTATTCATATGTTTGTATATTATTGCTGAGTATTTACTGTTTCTTCCCCCCCTTAATCTTCGGTAGACCCCGCTGCTACCGCCGACTATACCGCTGCCTGGTACGACTACTTCGTCGACGACCCTGCCCCTATCGTCGAGCTTCCAGGCAAGCAGAGCCATTCTCTTCCCCAGATATCGCCTACCTTTCCGTACTTTCTTGCACTAGGCATTGTTACTGCTGCTGCTACGTTATACTCCTATCCAATTGCATAGCCTGATTTTGTCGCCCCTTGATGTACCTTTCCTTTATCCTATGCTGCCTATTATTACTTATGCATTATTCAGCAGTGAGCCCTGCGCATTATTAGCTAGGATTAGATAGCGGGTCGTGATCGCTCAGGGGAGTGAACACGGATACAATATATACAACTGCACAGGTACGGTACAAGGCAAACACCGCCTCAGGCCCCTACCTGGGTTATGCCTAGTCACCTCAAGTGTGAGCCATCAAGGAGTAATCCTTGTACTCCACTCGAGGCTGACTTTGTCTTGCCGCCATAGGGTCCTGTAAACGGTTGTCCTTCAGGTAAGAAGTCGGGCGACCCAACGGTGCCCGCGAGAGGTATTGCGACGGGACGACAGGGAGGGTACGACCAGTGTACCGGTGTGCTTGGCCCCTGATCGTTGGCCGCGAGAGTTACCAACCCACGAAAGTCGAGCTCCTCCAGGAGCACACGCGAGACAAGGTAAGGAGACGGTTCACCTTGTTGGTAACCGCAGTGACTTGGTGGGACGACAGGGCAGGCACCGATGTGCTGGTGATCCTGGCTGCTGTCGTTGTCCGCGGGTCGGTTAAGTCGAGGCAACGATAACGGTTGTCACGCAGGTTAATTAAAATGCTAAATGGTTCAGTGAATGTCTTGAGTTGGCTATATGCCATGTACGCACTACCTACCCGTGGGAACTACGAGTTATGGGCTCCTCCGCTTCTTAGTGTCGTCCGAGGACTCTTCAGACGTCAGCAGTACCGCGGCCTGCGCCGGGAAGTGGTGTTGTCTTATTTGCTCGAGCGGTGGTGTCTTATTTGGATTTGCTTCAACTTCACCGGCCAGCCACGCACCGTGCAGGAGTACGTTCGGGTTGGGGTCCAAGGCTCGGCGTACTTAGGATTTAGACCGGCGGATGACCTCTCTGTTGAGTTTGAAAGATGGGCTATGAAGTGTCGGATAGCCTCGGTGGAGCGTTCCCTAACAAGGTTCCCGCCACCCTGGAGATCCGTGCGCGTAGCGTAACACAAGTGCACCCCTGCAGGGAAGATTAATCTATTCGAATAGCCGTGTCCACGGTAACAGGACGCTTTATGCTGAAGCTGGATCTTACCACTAGAAACTATTATTAAACTGTATGGTTCCGAGTTCTCTTCCTCGCGGGGATGTCGAGGAGGTGAACTCGGAGGCATTGTTAATTATTACAACTTAGTATTATACAATGCTGCAGCAACTTCTGCTGCATTGTTACTTTATGCTTTATATAAACTGTTGGTTGATTCTTACCTCATGCTGCAAGACATCGTCGGAAGATGCTAGTCTTCGTTAGGCCTAGCTTCTTACCCTTGTTCTGAATTTCTGACTTTCAGTCCACTATATACAGCCTCTTCTTTCCGTTGACACAATGCATAATGCTTAGTAGCGGACGTAAGACTCGCGGGTATGCTAGATACTCACCTGCTTTATTTCCTTTATTGTTTTTGCCTGATCGGCCGCTGCAGCCGACGTTGGAGCCCAGGAGCAGGAGTACCCCGGAGGCGCCTACTACGACGTCGAGTTCCCCGTTGACCAGGAGTAGTTCTGTGGATCCCAGGCAGGAGGCCTCGCCTTTTCGTTCTGTATCTCTGATGTGATTTGTGCTAGCCTTCTTAAGGCAAAACTTGACTAACTATGTCTGTACTCAGATATTATGGCTTGTATGACTTATATATTCGGGTCCGCGTGACCCCCTCTATTGTAATATATTTGTTTATCCTTTTGGTGTTTAGTGTTGTGCTGTGATATTATCACCGTGGCACCCTAACCTCAGTCGTGTACCCTGTGTGTATGATTACTGTACACGGTCTGATTTTGGGGGCGTCACACCTTGAAATCTGATGACATGGCTCTTGTGTAGATCTTTCACCGGTTGGTGTCCTTTCCCAGCGACTCGCTACCCGACGATTGAGTCTAAATTCACCGTACCTAGCACCACATCTCAGTACTGACGCAAATCATATCTTGGGATTTTGGCAAAGTGATATGGGAGGACGCAGCCTGGTTTGTTGGGAAGAACGGGATGGTAAGGTGTCAACCATGGTTGATGCATGTGACAACGGGGAAGAAGGCATAGGAGGGTCCGTACGATTGATTTCAACCTGCTCAGTGAGAGGAGTGAAATTTGCTCTGGTGCCGTGAGAGCCCGCGGGATAAATCATGAGAAAAAAGATGTTAATTTTGGTTCAGATACCTTGTTGGGGACCTTGCTGGAGAGTTGCCGGAAGCGCACGAATCTGCTTGGCGCGAACAGGCGTCCCTCCATCGCGACCGCCGCCTGCGTACCCTGGAGGGTAGCAGGTCACGACGCCCTTCACTAGCGAGCAGGACAGACGGCGGATCAAAGGAAGAACTGAACCTGTGGCGCATCGGAGTAGCCACCCATCCCCTCCTCTCCCTCGCAGGCACCGACAGATAGGGAACGACGCGTGGCAGAGACGAAGCCTCCAGATGCCACGCCACCCCTTGCCCTCCAGCGAAGCCCAGAACAGGCTGGACCCTCATAACACAAGCCCACACGACCGATTCTGATGACTCTAAACTTAGGGAGCATAGTGAATTTAGAGATGTAGTAAAATCTCATGCTCCTTCTATTACCTCTTTGATGATTGCTTCATAATGTCCTCCCGTATCTTCAATTATGTTATCAACAACAGCTTTGCAATCAGAAGAAATGATAATGTTTTATAGCACTAGAACCTTCGTTAGGGGTAAAGCTTCTTGTCATGCTATCGCTTCATGATAAAGTTTTTCAATGAGCTCGTGAGTGTCCGACGATTGAGTCTTCACTGAAGGGAATCATCCAACTGGGTCGGCTCATTTATAATCAACATGTTTTTTATATTTTCTGGCCTTTTCCATTTTATTTTCTAGGGTTATGGTCAGTTCTCTTGGTTTCTTCATTATATACATGAATTATTTTTGGTGTGTATTAAAAATGGTCATCGTATAAAAAATTAAAAATTCAACATATATTGAATGAATTATTATATATTAAAAATATGTTCGATCCATATTATTAAAAAAACATGGTATGAAATAAAAAAGTGTATTAAAATTAATAATTACAAATGAAAAAATATTAAATATGAAAAAAATGTTCAATATGCATTTTTAAAAATTTCACCATGTTACAAAAATGTTCATTGTATAAAATAAAATAAATTGTGTATATTACAAATATTATTGTATTTTAAAAGAAGTTCGGTATGGAATTTCAAAAATCAACCTGTTGTGATAAAATAAAATAAAAAAGGAAACCCTAAACAAAATAATAAAATAAAAAGAGGAAAGCTATCCATTAGCGCCGCGCCGCGTCTTTCCTGTGCGTCGGCCCTGCATGCGCGTATGAACTATAGGCTACATATGCTTAACTCCAAATTCTACTGCCTATGCTACAGTTCACGCACATACAAACTCTCTTCTGTACTAGTAAAATATGCTAGCTTTTCTAGCTTCAATTTTTTTTAAAGTTTTATCTTTCAAACCGTTAATTTAATTGACCACCCGTTTTCATCATTAGCTTTCTCGCGACAAGATCTTTAAAACTAGATCTCATGTCAATATGTTTTGACAAACAAACTTTTTTCATCAATACTTACCACATTACTGTTCTACTTACCTGATAATTATTTATATAGTTGTCAGATTATATCAACTTGGTTCCTAAAACTTTTTTATTAGTATTTGCCACATTATTATTCTACTTACCTGATAACTATTCATATAGTTGCCAAATGATACCACTAAGTAGTCATATTTTGCACATGAATTGTCAAATAAGATTGTTTTTGTATTTGCCAGTTTTAAATATGCGGAGTTATCATTTTATTACACAATTTGCCAAAAATGATTTTTAATGCTTACCAGTTTAATTTATATCGAGTTGTCATATTTATAGGTAATTATAAAAAATTTGGAAATTAAATTAACTTTTATCACACAAGTAAGTAATTTTTTATTTCACACGTATAAAAATGTGGCAAGTATGAATGGAAAAAAAATCATCAAAACATATTGATATGGGATCTAGTTTCAAAGATCTCATCGCAAAAAAGCTAACAGTGTTGAGTTAATGGTTTGGGAGATAAAACTTTTAAAAGTTTTGAAGCTAGAAAATCTAGCACTTTATGTAGGAGAAAGGGAGATTGGAGAGCCACCGCACGGGCAAGTGCTGGGTGCGGCACCTTTGCCTAGTCTTGTCTTTCAAAAAATTGGCAGCTACTCATTTTTTACCAGATAATGTACAGTACATGAATTTGTAAAATGCTTATACATTTAGACTATATCTAAATTGAATAAATAAACAAAAAAAACATTCATAAATCTGCACATCAAACATTACCTATCCTTTGTGGTAGATTCAAAATATATATTTTTATAAATATTAGTTAATTTAATAGAAATTAAACAAATTTTAGTTTTTTTTTAATGTATTGAGCAATATTTGTAAATACTTCCGAATAAAAAACATAGAAAATAAAAATGGAAGGAAAATTGGAAAAGAAGAAAAAATATAATTCAACATGTACAATATGCATTTTAAAAAGGTTCAACATTGAAACTTTCTTAAAATTCGAAACCTAAAAATAGGAATATGAAACAAAAAACTGGAAAAAGAATAAGAAGTGAAAACAGAAGAATAAAGTGCGTATAAAACGTTAACTGTGACGGTCCACCTCGCCGCATTCTCGCTGGGGTGTTTCATCCGTAATTTGACGCCCATGGGCATCAAATACGATTCGCGCGCTCCTTCGCAAAAATCAGCATCTGCTAGCTTTTAAACAAATAATTACAGGGTTCTTATATTGGATTTTTTTCATGATTTATATAATACTGATATTTTAAATATATCTAAATCTAAATATAACTATTTATAAATATTCACAAATCTAAAAATATCTGCAAGTCTAACATTACCGATTTGTTTCCCGGTTTTAGAAAACAAATCTAATTTTTAATGTATTAGTTAAGTGAGAAATAAATTAAACATATATTACGTATTTTGAAAAACAAATCAGGAATATTTATAAATATTTTTGAATACGAAAATGAATTAGCAAGAAGTAAAGAAAAACCGAAGAAGAAATGGAAAAGGGGGGGAACATATACAAATGGAAATAAAGAGCCGGAAGAAAATCACTAGAAACAAGAAAGAAAAGAAAACAAACCTTGAATCCAGGCAAATTCATGCGCCAGTGTTGTCCTAGTTGACCCGCCCACAAAGTCATCCTAGTTATAGGAACTATCCTTTCCTATTCCTCACAAAAACAAAACTATCCATCACTTTTTTAATGAATAAAAAAACTATTCATCACTATGAGGGAAAGAGTAGGGAAGGATATAGCCGCTTGTGCATTTGCAACTAAAGCTAGCCATAATGGTCTTCCCTTAGAAAACATTTAAAGTTCAGGTTTTATCCTTGAGCTTCAGTATTTGGGTTTTACTATTTTTGAAGCAGACCACAGAGCAACGTTGCATCATAGTCTTATGATGCGGCAGGCACCCAGTCTCCCGTGAAACATGCTGCGGAAGAAAAATGTAATTAAGCGCAGACTGAAAAATTGGATACGTACGAAAGTGCATGTTCTATCTATACATGGTTATGAGGTGCATGCTTCAAAGCTAGTACTAGTGCACAGAACTCCAACATAAATTTTATTTTATTAAAAAAACAAAAATAATTGCATGGTTAGTCCTTTCTTATATCTATATTGGATAGTATTGATATAGTTGTGATAAACTTTGACAACTATTTCAAGGGCTTGCAAATTTTTGCCATTAAATAACATTCGTGGAAGTCATAGAAAAATTTCACTCCAAAATACTTCCGAAAATGACATTTTTGCAGAATTTTTTTTTTTGCTGCGACTTCCATGAATATCATTTCGCGATGAAATTTTGCAATCACATAAAACATTTGTCAATGTTTTCCATAAAATCAAAAGAAATCCCGAATTTATTTTTCTCAAAGAGTATTTGAGCTCGAGATCATATTATCCACGTTATAGTAGATTTTGTAACTATAGATTGTAGAGATTTCTAGATTGTATGTTTATACGCGTTGTTCCTTGCATGCTCAGCATCCAACGAAACGGGCTCACTGCATGCAGACTGGACGACTTTGTTTCCGTGCTACACATGTTAGACACGCATACATGCATACGACTCCAGACAAGCCAAGGGATCATTGACCTTGGGTCAAGGGTCAGCATTAGCATTTTGAAGATCCCAGTGTGAGCGAAATAAAATGTGTCAACAATGATAATAGAGTGAACGTGGGTGTGTCACAATAAGTCTCATGGTTAGGTACCTAGAGTTTCGTAGAGAAGGAAGAAGGCAACGTCGGTGATCTCGTCGGCTAACAAGAGACGGAAAATGCTAATAGAGCTCGAGCTTCATGGAATCCTTAATTGTGAAAATCTGTAAATTATTTATTATTTTCAAAATAGTCTAAAACAATACATGCATACATATGGATATATATTACTTTGTCTGCAAAGTTTCATGATGAATACATTTGTATGCAAGCTATATAAGAATTATCAAAATCATGTATTTCTAACACATGTACTATTCACTATTAAAGTACATTATTTTTTTGTGCAACTCACACCATAGTGTATTTCATTATGAAATTTTCTAGAAAGTAGTATACATCGGTATGTTCATGTGCATTTTTTCAGAATTTTTAAAATTTAAAATACATTTTCTAATTTTTCCAAAAACGAGTTTCATGGAGCTCGAGCTTAAAAAATCACTCTCATATACATCACATTATGGAAAAATAATTATAAAGACAGAAAAGTCGATATTGAAATTTTAATTAACAGATCAAGTCTTAATACATCATGTATATATCATTACATGATACAAATGATGATTATAAAATACATGTATTCAACCATATTCAAATCATGATGAAATTGAAAGGGGGGGATGCCCCCCTACACACTTACTCAACACACTTACTCAACACACTTAGTATCTTCAATAGAGGTTTTAAATCATGTGCTTGTTGTGCTCACTCAAGGTATGTCTTACAATTTTGATGGTGGTAGTAGTAGTCAAAATCATGAGTGGGTGATTAGTCATCTCGGGAACCGTAGATTTTATTTGTGCGAGCGAACAGTCTTCGTGTAAGGTAATGAAGATTGTATCTTCATTTTACTATTTCTTTGACCACACCCGCATTTTGACCTTAATGTTTTCACTTGAGTTGCAGGAGTTAATGTTGGACTTCGTGGCAAAGAGCTATGGCACCTTCACAACATCGCAATGCAGAAGGACGGATAACTCTGGGTCCCTCTTCTTTCGGTGCAAGCTTAGAGGCTCGGGCCAGCTCTACCTGGGCAGGGCCTGGGGCCCATTTTCTAGAGCGATCTACGCGGCTTGCTTTTTCAGCGATGTCATCCTCCCTAAGGGTTAGGGCACTATGAACACCTCGAACTCAACAAGGTATGCACAACTAATAATCAACAACCCTAAACTAAGCATGTGTTGTAGTAATCAGCCCCCATGCACTAACATATCACGCAAGTACTGGGCCTCTGATCAGATTCGCAAGCGCAATGGTTCTGCCTCTAATGCATGTGCCATGTGCAATGCACCAAATCTATTGGGCATATTTTCTTTCATTGTCATCTCACTCTGTTTATGTGGAGTTGTGTGCGCTCGTGGCTTGGGGTGTCGTGGCGCTCTGGGTCCTTTGCTGATGTTCGCTAATTTTCTCAATCTTTGAAAGGCAAACATTTGCAGCTTTTTGGAAAAAATTTCCCGGCTATGTGTTGGATTTTATGGACTACTAGGAACATAGTTACAATCGAGAAGGAATTTCCCCTGATGTCCCACTGATTGTCTGTTTAAAACGGTTGCTTTGTTACAGTCCTGGACCCCGTTGTGTAAGCAGGATGACGTGGAGGACCTAAAGGTGCTGATCGCCCGCATTAAAGAGATGGTCAAGCCTCTACTCCTGAACCAGACTCAACGAGCTATTGCATCTTCGGTGGCACTGTAGTTTGGTCCACTATATGGTCTATTCTTTTTAATCTATGTTAGGCTATGATACTTCCATTTGGTTTGTTGGTTACATTGGTCGGGGTTTGCGTGCCGTTTGGATGTTCCCTGTGGGATGACTGTACTTTGAACCTATTTCGTGCTGTGTGGCTTTATTTATAAAATTGGGTTATGCCTTTTATCTAAAAAATACATCACACTAATACACAACAAATAAAACTAACTGTCGTCAATCGCACACGATAGACAAAAAATCATGTGTGATGTACACATTGCACACCATTTTACAAAATGTGTGTGACAAAAAATGTATGTGATGTAATCTACTATTGCACACAGTTAGAAAAATGTAATTGTGTATGATGTCATGCACATAAAAAAAATTAAAAACTTGTGTGATGTGGCTAATCATCCTAAGCAGTTGAAAAAAACCCCATGAGATGTATTGCACATGATTTTTAAAATAAATATGTATGTGATGTTGCTTACTATAACACAAGGTTGAGAAACAAACTATGTATAATTATTTTATTTTTTATGATGGCCCTATTTATTTTGATTTTTGTGATGGTACTCTACTTATTTTGGATGACTGCACTTTTTGTGTTATTTCAAACATGATGGGTCAGCTAATAGTGAAACAACCTTCAACAAGTATGAATGCCTACAAGAAAGGCAGAATTTTGGCAAGTCTATATCTTCCCCTCCCCTTTCCTCTTTCTCACGTACAGAACCCTCCTCCCTTCCCACACTGCCGGGACAAAATCATTGGTTTGACCGTTAGAGATAAGTTTAATATGAAATGATATTTGCTGGTGCATGGTCTGACTTCGTTTTTGCAACATCAAAGTCTCTAGCATTGCTATAATGCATTGAGAAACACCAACGTCATAGCCTCTCGCATTGACGTCCATTGTACTGGTGACTGGTGGTGCTATGGGGCAGCTAAGGGCAACAACATCATAGCCTTTGGCGTTTCATACCGCAATTGCAACACCAAGATGATGAGCATTTATACAAAGGGTTGGATCGTGCGAAAGTTTTCATTAGATGTCATTTTGTGTTAAACTTACCAAAAAAGTCAAAATAGGGATTTTGTCCCACTATTAGCGCCACCCACAATCATGTCTGCCTCATACAGACCTCGCCACCGGTCATGGACTCTACTCTCTCCCCAACATCCACCACCCCCACCCCCACCCTCTCCCCTCCCCTCCCCTCCCCTCCCCCTCATTACAAGACAAGAGAGGAGGGAGATGGACAGCGATGTAGCATGTCAAGTGGAAGTCATGGCACTCCCAGATCTGTCAGCGGCGGCGTCATCGAGTTGGTCCAGGCGGTCCAGGAGAGTAGGAGTGAGAGGGAAGGGCACCTTTTCTCTGGGGCTGCCTCCCTTCATCTTCTCGAGTTGCTCCCACTACGACGGTGGATCCACCTTGGGCAAAACCACAGAACAGTAGCCATGGAAGGTCAGAGCATCTCCAGCCGTTCGCCCCCCCAAGGCGATTTTCGGCGCTATTTTAGCGCCGCTTGGGGGTCATTCGGCGGCGATAGTGGCTTGGGGGCCGGCTACCCAGCCGCGGCCCCAAGATATCTCCCCAAGTTCGCCAAATTTCGTCCAATTTTAAGTAAATTTGGGCCAAACCAAGTAAACTTCGACCAACTTCGACCGATTTCATTAAAGTTCGGGCATATTTTACATAAACGACAAAAAATAAAACGAAAACTAGCCTAGGGCTGGAACAAGAAGGCGTAGAGGGCGTCCATGGACGTCTCCTGGGCGCCTCCTCCAGCAGTACCGCCGGCGGCGCCATCGTCGTCGTCGCCGCCATCCTTTGGCTCCGGCTTGATGCCGGCCTGCGCGCCACAGGTCCCGCCGCCGAGCGGCCCCTTTCTCCTGCGCAGCCGCAGCGACACCTCCTCCTCCTCGTCGTCGTCTGTGTCGTCCAGCACGACGAGTGGCGGCGCTGGAGGCGTCCACCTGCTGTTGCCCGCGCCGCGTGACAACTTCTTCACCGCCTCGGCCCTCGTCGCCTCGGCGTGCTTCTTCGCCTCGGCGAGGTCAAACGCCTCCTGCTGGCGGCGCACCTGCTCGACAAAGTAGTCATTCCTCGCCCACGCCAGCTGGGCGTTGAGCTCCTCGTCGTCGTCGGCGGCCGTCGGTGGAGGCGGAGGCGGGGCGACTTCCTTGCCCTTCTTCTTCCCGAGAATGGAGCCGAGGAAGCCACGGCGCTTTGGCTGCGGCGACGGGGTGCCGATGGTGACGCCACGGCTGAGGCGACCGGAAGGCGCCGAGGTGACCTCCTTCTTCACATCCAGCTTCACCGGGGTGAAGAACTGCGACGGCGAGAATGCCGGCCCCGATGAATGGGAGCCGGTGGAGCGCGAAGGCCGGCCGCCGGAGGAGGAAGAAGAGCCGTCGTTGTTGCGCGGCAGCGTCGCCCACATCGGCGTGGCGCGGCTGTAGGAGCGGCGGGCGGCCCCGTAGCCCAGGGGTGGGTAATCGAGACGCGGCATGTTGCCGTTCTCGATGTACCGCATCACGTACTCCAGCGTACGGCCCTGCGCGCTCCACCACCGGTGTCGCCCGTGGCGGTTATTGCGACCAACAACCGGTGTCAGGCCGTAGGTGGAGGCGACGGCCTGGCCTCGCCGGGAGGTGAAGTACGCCTCCCAGGCCGGCGTGTTGTTGGGAGCGTTGTCGGGGTCGGCGCGCTCTTCCGCCGTCATCGTAGCCCGAACTGCGTCCACCTCCCGGCGAAACGCGTTGGTGCCCACCAGAGGAACTGGAGGCACCGGCACCACGCCGGCGGATAGCACCCACGCGTGGGGTGGCCTGGTGTCCGGCGGGCATGGGTAGCCGGCCTGCGCGAGGAGGAGCGCCTCCATCTGCGACAGGTTGCGGCTCCTGAAGCCGTTGCGGGCGAGGTTGTCGTCGGCCATGGCGATCGAGGAGAGCTCGAGGAGGGAAGGCGAGAAAGAGAGGAGAGCTCGAGATGAGGATGCGCGGCTAGAGCGCCCCGGCGAGCCCCTTTTTATAGCGGGGAAGAACGCGAACAGACGGCGGGACACGCGGCGGCGCGGTCGACGGACCGTTGGGTATCTCAACGCGCCGCATTGATGCTCTCTGCGGCGATTGGACTCGTCACTGGCACCGCATTGATTCACTGCGGCGGCGGCAGGTGCGGGGAAGCCGAGGCGAGAGGATGACGACGAACACGCCGATAGGTGGGGCGCGGCGCGAGGCGCGCGCGAAATCGCGCGCACTTTCCTTCCCTTCGCGCACTTTCCTTTCATCCGGCGACCCCAGCGCGACGGATTTGGCTTGGGTTCGCCGGACTCAATTTCGGCCCAATCCGGCGCTATTTGGGCTCTTGGGGGCGCGGCTGGGCGATTTTCCTTCGCCCGGCGTTATTTTCGCCGTCTTGGGGGCCTCTTGGGGGCGCGGCTGGAGATGCTCTCAGGGGCATTGGTCCATTCTGTGTGCTTCTTATCAATGGATATCCTACCCCACATCAGTCACCTCCATGGAAGGCCTCCTCCCCGATGGAGCTCATCAAGGCTCATCTTTTCCTCCCACAGAGGAGCGGGAACTTGCATCCTCCTAGTGAGCTAGAAGCACTAGAGGAGACGAGGATGGTCCAGTCGAGGTGTGCCCTCTCCTCCTTCCATCCATCCCCTTCGTGTCAAATCTTCTATGCCATTGTGTGTAAAGAAAACTTGCTCATGTGAACACCATAAGTAGGCACAACCAAATCAAATAAACATGTTACCAAAGCTGACTATTTGATACTATTATTTCATACATGTTTTTAGATACCAAAGTTGATTATGTGGTACTTTAGGTGTGCAAAGAAAATCATAAATCCTAATTATTTGTTGGGAAATATGCGTATGCATTGTAACTTGGACATGAATTTAGATGTTTCTACAAATAAAGTATCATTATGTCTTCTTTCAAAAACTATAAACAAGTCTTCACTCACCAACCTTGCTCGTGGCCAGTTTTCTAGTACTCCCTCCATTTCATAATGTAGTGCGTCCTCGGTTTCCGCGCTTCAACTTTGACCATATATTTAACCAATGAGATCGATTGCGGCGGAAGCAAAAATTGTATCAATGAATTTGTATTCGAATAAAGTTTTTAAATATGTAATTTTTATTCCCGCCGCAAATGGTCTCGTTGATTAAATTTATGGTCAAAGTTGAATCTTGGGAAGCGCGGGCGCACTACATTTTGGAATGGAGGGAGTACCTAATGTACACTTTCTAAACATTGTAAACCATACTTGAATGAATATTATCATGCCAAATCGCTGAATATAAATTTCATATTTCTATGTTCTATAGGAAAACTCGTATTGAGAAATTGTGGGTTAGTATTTTTCCTACGATGCCAACTTCTCTTCTGTCCTTAAGCACCTCTTCATAGGTACTCAACATTGTACAAGGCCTTATAAGACATGGGCATATCAAAGAAAGGATGCCAAATCCAGGGGTTCGGTGATGTGATTGTTTAAAAAATGATGGTGGGCTTTTTAACATGATCCTTGTTGTTTTTTCACCTCATATGCATGCAATCAAGTGATCTGAGCATATCTGGTCCTCCTCGTGCATCTGATAGTGACATGAGCTCTTTTTTTTTTTTGAAAGGTAGTGACATGAGCTCTTTGGTACCTACAACAGTTTGAATAAATTACTAAAAAAACAAAAGAAAATCAAAATAAAGAGAGCATGGGAAAAAAAATCAAAAAGAAGAGGTGAGGTAAACGTACCAACTTCCGCGGTAGAGATTGTCACATGGTGATGGTGGTGAAGACGAAATCTCCTGGCACTCGGAGCTGTTTTTCCTGCACCGTTGCTGGCTGCCTCGCTTTCACTACAAATTGACAAGGCAACCACCAATTCAAGTCGCGGGGACGCATCAGCATGTCGCGTTCATTCATCCAGCCCGCCAACTTGGCTCCCCGGCTCTTCTTCCTCCTCTCTCTATCCCGGCTGGACTTTAAGGTCCAGTGCAGTACAAACGGTAGCTTTCCTATCATCAAGAACTCCACCGCAGAACCGGCTGCTGCTAAAACCCGGAACCGGCACTTGCATCTCTGATCGTGATCGGGCGAGTCCAAAATGGCATTGCTCTCGACTCGTCGCTGTTCGGAGATTTCGGGTGTCTGCTGAAGAGATTTGCCGTATCGCCCCGAATCGATTCATATCCACATGGAAGCAGGAAGATCTCAGTGTAGAAAAAACCAAAAAGAACTATCCATGGTGAGCCAAGAGAAGCACAAGCTCCATGAAAGATTATCCATCCCATTGTGAGGTTGAAACAGGCATAAGATTTGTCAGCCAGTCCAGCTTTAAAATGCAGGAATACAACCAAAATTACACAGGAAAACTATCCAATTTAAGCTGGCAGTTCCATGTGCCCTGAACAACCACTCTGGAACTGGAAAATTCGCGTGTTGAAACAAACAGAGAATCTGGAACCTACAGAAACATTGGTTTCCTCCGGCATGCATAACGCAACCAGGAGTTTTCGATACATTGGCACCCCCATGACAACAGGTTATTGTCATGATATCCTCTCAAGGACCTCCATGACACCGTTTCGTCGCAGGCACACCACATCGTGCCTGCACGACCATCACTACACTTGTTGTTCGCCATTGCCGCTACATTACATGCTACTACAAGCGTACAGACTACCAAACCCTGTTGCTACAGCATAGACTACACCTACTGCAATATCATACAGTTTTGAGGGTAACAAGATCCTTAAAAGCTGTCTCACCGTGTCATGAATTGTGTCCTACCAGCTGCAAGCAACTGCTGCTACCAGAGCTGCTGATGAGGCACGGGAGATCCCGAACCTGGAGCTTCACATTGTGTGTGCCCATCGAGTCCATGACGTCGACACACTCCTGGAGATCAGAGTCGTTCGCCATGATGACCCACTCGTCCTCGTCATCCTTGTACTTGAGCTGGAACACCCCGGTCGACAGCTTGAACCTCTTGGCTATCTCTTCCAGCAGGTGATACCAGCCCATCGATGGCAAGAACTTGAACCGCACCGTGTCACCGTTGTACGTTGCCTTAACTGTAAGTGCAGGGCTGCTCTTGTCTTTAAGTGGACGTGCTAGGTTCTTCTTGAAAGTAGGGTGGCTTGATGCACTGCCACTAGAAGAGTCTGTCATACCAGAGGTAGAAGGATGAGTATGCTCCCTGGCTTCATGGTCGTCAAACATATCCGTATCTGCTTGTTGCACGGGCGGTGAGTTCCTTCCCACTATTTGGTCCCTGGCAGTCTCGATGCTTGGGAGAACAGAGGCAGAAGGTTTGATGCAACCTGTTTCTTTGTCATGTAAAGCATTAACAGCACCAGTGGGATATAATGGTCCTTGTGTTCCTTCAGAATTGATATGATGTGTGACATTCACGCCGTAAGAGGCGTGAGCACCACTGCCACTATAGTTACTTGTCTGCAATTGAAATTCATCGCCTTCCCCTTTATGTGCATCAGGGAGCGGCAGCTGGCAACTCTCTCTTTCCCATCCTTCAGGAGACGAATACCCTTGCTCAGATTTCGGGCCAGATTTTTCATCCACAGTTTTCCCCACGGATGGACTAGACACAGCATCACACGAAGGGAATGAAGTCTTCTCTGGCAGAGAAACCGCTGGAACAAGAGATCCAGTAGCAGGATCATACTGCAAAGAGCTGTCCACTCCATGAACCGAGTTAATGACAGTTTGGATCTTCTTTAATGAACGGTTGACCTTGTTTATCTTGCGAGATGGCCATCGCATAATTCCATGTGTGCGACATATCCGTTTCAAGGTTGTTGGACAAACTGCAATAGTATTAATAATAAAATGTTACAGAAATCATTTCATTATATCTATTTATAAAACCTAGATATCACAACACAGAAACGACTCAATCGAGAAATCACATAACAGGGTGACACACTAGGGTGCAGGCGCTCACCACCAAGGCTCTTTGCAGCATCCTTTAAGCTCCCAGAAAAGTACTTACGAAGAACATCCATGCCAATATTCTTCTCGGCTGTACTGCGCTTTTTCTCCGCAAGTCGCACTGAACTAGACTGTGCCTGCAGTGCAGAAGAAGCTTCTCGTCAAGAGGATATCGAGAAGCCAGGTTAACGTACCGATTAAAGTTAAATTCAATAATGCATTCATCGATGTTGATTTTTTTATGGTCTAGGTTTTGCAGATTTAACTCACTTCAATATGACTAACGATGTAATGAAGCCGAGTACTAGCAAACCATGAGAATGCCCCTTTACGATATATGATTGATTGTGCTAATGGCATGTCAAATATGGGAGTTTCTACCAGCCTACACTGTTGGTCTGTTGGAATCCTTCTCCTCTAATCAAACCTGACAATATAACCATGGCATTATTCAATAGATAAACTTACAAATGTGTGCGCCCATCACTGCTAAGTCATAACACACTAATTTCTAGTGTCAAACAAATTAAGCATTTCAACGGAAAACTTGAGGAAAAGATTCGGTTCGAGTCAAGGAATTATGCATGTTCAACAAATCAGAACTAAGATGGGTGAGCACAAATTTCAGAAAGTATTTCAGCTTGAATCACGCTAATCAACATTATTCATAAATCAGGATCAATATGATTGCATAAAATGCCATTTATTTAAGTAAATTATATAGTATGAGGGCACCTGCTTAGACATGTCCCCTTGCTTATCAATTAAAGATAGATCCTGGAATGCCTCTTCTGTGGCTGGTTGATCACCACGCGAAGAACTCACGGACTGGTCAGTAGGCAAGGAACTTCCACTGGTTGCCTTATACATTACTGCATTACAAGCATCAACTTTATCAACCTCTGCCTCAGAAACTGTTCGCAAACTTTTGCATATTCTTTGCATAGTACTGGACAGGTTATTCAATAACAGCTGTTGTTCTTCACTGCCTGTGCAGTTGATTGGTAGAAAGAATTCTAGTATGTAGTCATCATCACCAGTGTATGTGCTCCTTAGCCGGATTGCTACAGCAGCATGCAGACCAAACTTACGAGCATGGTGTGCGAGTGGGTAATCCTTAATTCCGTATTCTCTTATATTAGGAGAGAAGAACGGCAGATTGGATTTGAGTGCTCGGCCCGCAATACCTTGCCCTTTCTCAAGGTGAGTTTCAGTGCACGCATGAAAAAAACCTTGCATCTTTGCATCATTAACATAACATGCTGATTCATGGATGCGGAGTATTGCTTTTCCTGTCTGCGAATCAAGGACTCTGTCATGTCCAACATAACCACCATCACTGCCATTTGATGAAGGGACCCATGTAAGGGCCAACGGAAGCATGTGTGCATGGCAAATAGCTCTTAGAACATCCAGAATCTCAGTGAAGGCGGCTTTCTGATTTTCTGAATAAACCTGCAAATAAAGAGGCAATACATACATCAAACATCAATAGATAAACAAACAAAATAACGTAAAGAGGACTTGCATCCAGTTTACATGATGCACAGCAGAAATGTCAGAGAAGTGTAAGGATGGCACCTTCTGATCGATACAATCTTTTGCCGTCTCCAAGTTCACAGCCTACAGAAGTGTAATACGATAAGCATTAACGCAAGTGCTAAGAGAAATTCCAGATTGTACAAGAAAATAATGCACCCATCATTGTCCATTGACAGTTAAATATGAACTCGAAACGTCAGACTCTCAGCTCGGTGTATTAGGACTAAGTTAGAATACTAAAGGAGGGACAGGCTAATTTTACTTGATAAGAACAGAAGATACATATTATGAGTCTGATCAGAAGATGTATTAAGAATTGAAGAATAATCATGGTACCTAGCATGAGCATTATATAGGATAAAACGTTTGGGCTATGAGCATAATTACGGAATTCAATGCTCTGGAATATGCTGCTTCAGACCAGAACTACATCTAGGACATGTTTTCTTTATAAAAGTATCACTATATCAGCTACACAAACTACAGGTGTCAGAATACGAGCATTTATATTTCAGTATATACTTTTTTTCATGGCATCTATAGATGGCACCAACAAAAGTGTGGACTTGCATCCACATCACAGTTGATGTTCCCTTGTAATGAAATTAATAGAATACAATGCTAGCCTACCCAACTTGTTACTGAAAGGCTTTGTTGTTGTTGCTGTTGTTTTACACTCATGAATCAATCAGTAAACATGCTCCTTCATGGGTAAAATCACCTATTTTCCCCCCAGCTAAACATAACTAAATAAAGGAGCAAGTTAGAACATGCCTGCAATGCATGGCGAAGGTTGTCCATCTCTGCATCAAAGTCAGGTTTCTCCTTCTTTGTGATAAGCTCAAGCACCGCGCAGCAAGAGCCCTTGCTGGGGTCGTATATCGGCATTGCAAGTGACCCCCGAACTTCGTGATGAAGAGCATATTCCATCCTCAAATACTCTGGCTTGCTGTAGTAGAGCACATTTGAGGTCCATTCTGGCACACCGGAGATGAAGACCCTCCCTGGAAGCCCTGGTTGAAGGCCAGTCTCCTCCTTAGCAGAGAACACAAAATGCCTGGATACTTCTCTATACCCAGCAAGAGCTTGGTCAAGCAGAAATGGTTGTTCACATGTACTAAGCACGACATGCCCCTCCTGCTCAACAGGCATCCAGACCTGCGCAAGAACGCCGCCGCCAAGTGACTTCCTGAACAAAGACAGAGCCATGAGCATCCTGTCAGCGAGTATGTTCCCGCTGCCAGAAATAGGCCTCGGAACCAAGCTAGTACTTCCTTGCTGGGGATCACTATCTGAACCAAGGTCACCCGAACTCTTGGCCAATCTTCCAGTTTCAGCTGGATTCACCGAAGATACCAAATCAACCTTTTGCTCCCCAGGTGCACTGGAATAGGCATCTAGCTGCATATCTTCACTGATACCAGAAGCACGCGGCGAAGATCCCAAGGATGACCACATAGCAAACATCTGGTGTGTGGATGAATCGTTCAGTAACGAGAAGAGCTGATCAGCCAACGAAGGGCTGTCGCAGGGCTCTGAGTACCCATCAAAGTTCATCATGGTCGCAACACTATATGGATCATCCGAAGGGCTGCCCGAACGGTTGGACTGTGCAGGCAGAGGCATATCCATGGCTTTGCTGCACTCGATTGTTTCCAGATACTTAGCCACTCCTGTGTGACAATAAGGTTTCAGTGCACTGTGTTGGGAAGAGATAAAGATAGCAGTGTGTCCTGTCAAAGCAGAATCTTCTTAGTGCAACACAAGGACTAGTTCACTAGGCGGAATCTGAACAGGAGAAGTGCTTTTCTTCCACGGAATTGCACTGCTGATGGAGTGACCTAGGCACACTCTAAGACTCGTAGATCAGCAGTTCATCATCGGCACAGCAACTCAAAAGGTCAAGCCTTTGGAGGAAAAGGCAACAGCCTAAAGCAGCCGTAGAAGTCCTGTTTTCCGACGGAGGAAGGAGATAGAACACAAGACAGAAGCTCTATACCAATGGCGCAGAGGCTACAAGCAAACAGGGTTCTGGGCTATAGAGGTGACTCCCTGATCCCAGAAAAATACATCCGTTCCACCCAAACACTCTCTATAATCTGATAATCTGAAACCAAGCATGGAGGCAATCAATAAAAAAGAAGCAAATTCCGAAAGCTTATCCCCAAAACCAGTCGCCGCCTGAAACACAACTTCACCAAATCAGCTCCTCTGACGAAGCAAAAGATTCAGTCTACCTCAGAACTTCCAATTTTGAGCCGGCAAGAAGTGCGCAGAGCGAACCGTGTCCCGGCCGGGCCCAATCAGCACAGCACCCGGAAAGCTCCACGCCGCAGGTCCGGAACCATTTTCTTGCCCGGAAAAGGCCCGGCAGCGTCCGCCGCCGGACGGGAAGAAAGCAGGAGGCGGCGGCCGCTCTTCTCTTGGCGGCGGGGATAAGGATGACGTGCGGCGGCGCGGCGGCGCAGATCTGAGGAAGCGGCGGGAGGGGAGAATCGGAGGCTGCTACTTGCTGGGAGAGAGACCAACAAGGAGGGGGGAGAGGGCTAGGCTTGGATTGGAGGTTGGAAATTCTCTAGCCCGGTCGCTGGCTTTGAGCTAGCTTGTTATTCTACTCCCCCGCAGCGGATTCTTCCCGGCTCACGGCCGCCCTCTTTAAATGATTTAATTACTACGGCAACTGGTGGGATGGTTTCTTCTGGCCTCGGTTTCTCTTGCTCTGTTCCGCGAAAGGAAAATGGTGGTATGGGAAGCTGAGACGGAACTAACTCCGTGTGCTGTAGCAGCGAACTTGACACGGCCACTCTTGTCGCCTCTGGGGTTTAATTATCGAAATGATATAGAACTAACGTTCTTTGAAAAGAGGTCTTTTTTAAGAGATGATCTTTGATGCGTTTGATTTCCCGTGAGAATCTTAGAGCAGCAAAAAGCCATAACTTTTACAGCAACTATAGCGGATGCGTCATCGCGACGCCGATCCATATATATACGGTTTTGTTAGCGGACGTGTGCACTAATTTCTTCGAACAGATCCGCCAAATCCGAGTTGGCACGTAAATAATATGACGGTCTGCATATTTCTTTCCGAGCCGATATATGTACGGGGTGAGGGGGGTAGGGTTATCGTCTCGCATTCCATCCTCTTCCCGTGGCAACCACATCCATCTTCCCTTCCGTCGCATCCAAGTCCCACTACGGCGAGCAATAGCGATGATTAGAGGGGTAGCAGCAGTGGAGGCCGGAGCGGCTACTCTCTGGCCAAGCGCGGTCAGAACAACGATGAGGCAAGCTTCTCCTGTGGCCTCACGCCTCCACCGGTTGACCAAGCGCGGTATGTGCAAGCACGCGCCCACGACACGCTCGCCTGCAGCCAGAACAAACACCTGGGCGGAGTTCCACCGCCTCAACGACCTCCTATGAACGTTGACGGAGAAGTTCTTCAACGCCAAGCGTGTGCTCCTCGCGGCCAAGGATGTCATGGCGGCGGGCGAGGACGGCGTCGACGAGCGTCTGGAGGACACAAAGGAGGAGCGCGACTACTCCTTCGCCTTGATGAACTCTGCCTTGGTGTATAATCTCTGCATCAGCAAGTAGAAGGCGGCTTCGAAGATCCCCCTCCCCCCTCCCTCGGCAACTTTTCATTTTTGTTTTTTCGTTTTAGATTCTGGCTAAGTTCCGGTGAACTATATATCCGCAAAATCTTTAAGTTTTAAATATTTTAGATATGGTGTTCTGTATGATGTTTATGTTCTGCCGAGTAGGTTTTCGTACCGTATTTCAGTTATAGGGCGGGCGGCATATGAGTTTTGTAGTATGCAGATTTGTAGTATCTGCTAGAGTTGCTTTTACGGACGTGTTGTTCGCTTTCATGCATCCTTCATATGTAGCGTCGTAAAAAAATGTAGAAACAACAATACAGATGCTCACAAGTACATAAGTACACTTTTCCTATAAACGCATATATCCACATCATATTTCTATGAGCACCTTCGATAGATTAATCTTAGTTGATCTCTGAAACGCATACCAATTATTTCCAAAAGCATGTCAATTTTCTTTGCAGCAGTATGTCCAAAAAAACATGGCTAATATCTCTGTTATAGCACGATATATCTCCCTATTAGAGTAAGTATAATAGAGCTGACTGGGCGGGCTATAAGGAATAAAATAGTATATTGTTGCTTAGTTGGAAGAGAGAGAAGAGGAGAGATAAGAGAAGCGGGCTACTAATTAGTAGTCAGCTGCAACACGTGCTCCTAGGCACTTTGTGAAATAGACATGTGGACCATATATTGCAAAAGTAGTATTCCTTATAGCATTTCTATTATACTTGTTAACTATAAAATTGGCTATAGATGACATGTCATCTCCTTATAGCCGGCAGCTGGCTATACTATTAACCATGCTCTTATAGCATAGCAACTCTTGAGTGTTTAATGTGATTTTTGTAGGGAAGTGATTTTTGATGAATGAGCCTCACCGAGGAACCATTGTTGATGTCACTCTTGTACGGACTCTGTTTATTTTTGCATCAATTTTGACCATGTCCAAGTGACGTCGAACTGTGTACGTTGTATGCAAATTGTCCAAAACAACTAAGCATTTGAATAAGTTGATTAGAACTAGGCATTTCTAACTTACTCATGTCCCAGTTTTCCGTTTTGGGGGGGATAAACATTACGTGTAGATGCAAGTTTGACCAACCACTGAACCCCTATAATAAAATTCCCACGATCCATTCTCCTCTTTGCCACTTGACTTTTGTTTTGTCTAGTTATTTTGAAACGGAGGGAGTAGTAATTACCATTTGAAATTAAAGGAGACATTTTTTTTGGAACTTAATTAAAGGAGACATTAGTACTACATTGTTTTTCAAGCGACTGCAACCGTGCAAGTAGGCTAGTAGTACAAATCGCTCTCGAGACCCTCGATGCTTTCAGCATCAATGGAGTACGTACCACCAGAACCTTTTCCCCAAAGAAATATTAGCACTGAACCTCCGGGAAAGTACTTTAACGTACAAGCATATCTAATGTTCCTTGGTTTAGTCAGAGAAGAATGACGCCAGCGCATATATATTGGAGAATATCTCCGGGTGGGAAATCGCATAGCATTAGCGTGGGAAATCATGCTTCCTCTCGGCGCCCTAACCAGAGAGGGTTGTACAGGACCGTCGTTTGTTTTGTTGACGGTATATGGGAAAGTATTACATGATACAAAAGGTTAGATGCTTTTATGGTACGAACTGTTGTGAGACATCGAACCTGACAACAGTTTGTGCCATGGAAGCATCTAAGCTCATGTATCATGTGATACTTTCTCGACAGTATATATTGTGGCGAGGCATATCATGTTTATTTATTTTGTTCGCGATGAATAAATTCATGTCGATACAGAAACATACCTATCTATTGAGTTGTGACACATGTATGCTTAGAAATCTTGGTAGCCGGCTTTGAAATATCGAGGGTATCTTCAACGCGGATCCTCAAATCTTCCGCATTCATTTGGGTTGAATTGTACTAAACAGTTTTAGCATTCAACGCGATCATCTATCCGTCCGTGAACAGATCCTCCTTTTCGTTTTCCCGCAAATTTGACCCAAAAAAGGGAAGGCTTTGCGGAAGTCCAGACACCAAACGCGTCCCATCCCGACGACCTGGCCCCACCCAAATGCTCTTTGCACCTGAAAACACCCCCACCTGGTCCCATCCCGACATCACTGCTCGGCGTTCACAACCATCCGATGAGGAGAGGTGCTTCCCATAATGGCCGACCACATCGCTAATGTCTTGCTAACCGACTAGGGGGGCAGCTCTCATGCACGCTTCATCCATCATGTCTTGCTAACCGACACGGCATGCTACAATTTGTCCTCAAACTTATATAATGTAGGAGGATCATCGGATGGCTGTGAGCGCCGAGCAGTGATGTTTCAGCGGGATGGGAAGACCACCCTTCGCCTCCGCGGCCAAGCGACTAATTCATCATACTTTGAACCATGCTTTGATATGTCCACCTCATGGAGGATTTGGAGTATTCCATGCATGGAAGCTCACAACAAGTGGTGAATATACAACGGTCTGCATAATAAGGCACAATTCTTGAGCATTGATCATAGAGGGATGAATAAAATCGCTCGGAAGGCCCCCTCACTCCTAAAAATATCAAGTTCTTTGGTTGTCTAGCAATTCAAAATTGTGTATGGACGACCGAGCACAATTGTGGACTTTGGTAGTTGTGCGAGAGGGAGCAAGAGTCTATTGCGCACGTCATCTCTAAGTGTCATTACACGTTGAGACTTTGGGGAATGTTGAAAGAATGACCCGCAATAGCATAGCATGGAAATTTCCACTTTGTCGGTGGAACAATCGAACAAGGAGTGATGCACAAACATGGGCAGTGCAATAACGATGCATAGGAATAATGAGATGCCCTCCGTAACGATACTTGTTGGTTGGAATATTTGAAATGGAGGAACACGAGGATTTTCTGCAACAATTTTAAGTCGCCCAATATCATACTTACCAACATAAAGTGCAAGGCTAAGCTTTGGATTATCGTGGGGGTAATTTTTTGAATCATTTGATGCCAGGAGAGTAATGGCCATGTTGTAATATTTTTTACTTTTCATTACAATCTTTTCTCCACATTTTTTCCTTAATTAATGAATGAGGCCAAGCTTTTGCCCCCATTTTTTAGAAAAGTCTATTGTTCATAATAGTTAGTATTTCTTATTTGGATACCGGTGAACTTTGTTGTGAAAAAATAGGTGCGAAAAAGTTAATGTCATGTTTTCCAAATAAGAATTAGTATGATCTAGACCTAACTTTTTTGTTTGAATTTTGTTTTCTATTTAAGAACCTAAAACATCATAGTGCAGGTTCAAATATGAAGTTGCTTACCGCATATATCATGTGATGATCTAGACCTAACTAACTCAAATGATTTTATCAAATAAAGCACTACCTTTGCCACAAATATAGATATTTCCTTATCATTGATTTAAAACTCATTTTCTATGGATTAATTATTCTAAAAATAGAAAATAAAAAAGTAAAAACGCTAAATCGCATTGACCAAATGGGGCCAACATAACCGACCAATGTGTAAAATGTAGTACAACCAAAAACATTGCCTACATGAACCAGTGTAAACCGAACACACATGTGTACAGTTGCGATGGCGTTTTGAAGTTCTCTGGTCAAATCTATAAGTTTTTTATTTATATTTTTTCTTAATTTTAATTATTTTTGCAAAATAAAAAAACACATAGGGCACTAGCTAAATCTCACTCTATTGCATAGACAACTGCAGATAAATTGTCCAAACAAGTCTAGCAAACACACAAATAATAAGTTTTACACGTGTGGCACGAAGCACTTCGGTCCTAACATTTCTTAAAACTAAAGTTGGCATCTGAAAAGAAAATAAAACAACCCCAAAAAATAAATGAAAGTTACCATCCTCGCATCACTAAATTTGCCTAAGAAATATTCAAAGTTGCCATGTGTTCGTGCCACATGTGTGATACTTATTGTGATCCAACAAATATCATGAAGGTGCATTATGAGCTGCATACATCTCTAATGCAGGGCGGAACCTATGATTTCTGGGGCCCTAGGCGGATCGTCGGCTAGAAGAAGCAAAAGAGAACGGTGAATCGTCGGCCACGTCTTCATCTTTGCGCACTCTACTAACACATGAACGAACGTACCTATGAAGGCTTCCCTAGATTTTCGGGGCACGAGGCGGCACCCCCTCAGGTCCGACATTGCTCTAATGTTTGTTTAAAGATATTACCCCATTCCGAAATGGACGTGTACTGTGTTTCCGCCCTTGATTTTAAGTATTAAAAAAGAACACTTTCTTGTGATTATGATTTAGTAATGATTTGTCGAGGGGGGGGGGGGTCGAGGCGGGTGATCGAGAACCCTAGCCATGAACCATCGTCTCCCTCTCTCGATGCAGTTAGGGCGCGTTGATGATGGTGTTGGGGAGGTCCTGATCGGGGTGTTCTGTTGTGGAGTTGCTGGAGGGTTGTTGTGGGAGGACGAAGGAGACGTGTGCTCGAATGGTGGTCTTCTCCATGTGGTGATCGACAACGATATTGGTGAAGTCGTCGACCACAAGAGGGATCCAGGGTGGTGATCTTTAATGATGGCATGACCTGGATAGATCACCAGAGAAGAGGGTGTCAATGCATGGTTCTGGACGATGGCGAGCTCGACATCAAACTCAGATTTGTCTTACAACGACATGGGTGATTTGTTTCCGACTTTATTTAGGGAGTCTTCGTGTTTAGCTTGGGGCGGAGAGGCGACAAAGTTGCCTCAGTGTAGGAATAATGCTCTCCCGCCCTTTTCTAATTTCGTTGGTATGAGTATACCGACGGAGGGCATACAGAATAATGTCTTCAGTGAGTCTTCCATGATTCGATCGATGTAGGTTTCTGATGAATCCGTTTGGGTTCAATCGACTTTCAAGGTCCTCGGAGTTTCTATAAACCTTTATCAACTTCTCTTTTGGAGGTCGCGTTTTGCTTCACATGTCACAACCACTAATGTCTCCCGGTCTTCATCGACGACCGACGACTTTTCTATATTGCTTCTACCAACACATGGGTTTAAAAAAATTCTCCGTGGGGGTGGAGGACCAGAGGCAACATCGACTATGCTCATCGCGTGTCGTCAATGGTGCATAAGAAAAAAAGACTTCGACACCCCGAGAGATTTGAATGCATTTTTTTCTTCTTCATGAATGTGTTTATAAGAGATTGTGATACTCAATATATGATCTTCGGCGCTTCTCTAAGAAAGCAGTAAATATCACTATAACCCATACACATGAAATTAATGGTTAATTTTTTTGAATCTAAACCATTACAATACAACTAATTTTAAAAATAGTGACTACTGACTACCATTTGTGATTTCTTATTCTTTGATCATTGTTTTGGCTGATTTTTTGCTCAATGTGTAAATCACTCCACTTCATACACGTATATGTTTTTATACTAGATTAATTAGTTCAAGCACTCAAGCGGTATTTCTATGTTTTCAGGACCTTGGAGAGTATGGAACCATGGGTGGATGCACCAAAGAGCCCATAGCATGGAGCCATGGACCATGGTGGAAGCACGGTGCATTCCACGCTCGCTCTCGCGCGCTCAACATCACCCAGAGCATATGCCCCTCCTTCGTTGAGTTCGCACCCATCTGTTCCGCTGGTTGGCTGAGCAGGGCCACCTGTCGCATCGTGATTCACGAGACAACGAGATGCCCGCGCGTGCTGGACAAAAACGCCCTGGATTCTGCCGGGCCACGCGAAAGATCGCTCTCCAAACGTGTCGTGCCCGCACGCCAACTAGCTCCCAAAATGTTGGGGACGGACGTACGGATCCACGCACGTCGCCCAAGTGGTGCGGAGGCATCTTCCCTTGGGTCTTCAGTACGCCGGGTGCACGGATGTGGGTGCTTTTTCTTCTTCTCTTTTGGGCAAACACGTCCTTGCCTTTAGATTCACATATCAGTGGAGAAAAAGACCCACGCAAGAAAACTGAAAAATACAAGCAAATGTTACTCCTATATTTTGATGATTTTTTTTTAAATAATACATTTATTAAAAAAATTACGAAAATAATGCACGTTTTTAAAAAAATTCAAAAATAATACACCTTCGGCCACGGCGTGGCCAACTGGATCCAGTTGGTCACGGCCTGGCCGATTGGATCCAGTTGGCCACGCCGTGGCCGATAGGATGCCATTCGGCCTAGCCGTGGCCGACTGGAACACAGCAGCAGTTCTATCGGCCTAGTAGCCATGCAGTCGGCCTGGCTGTGGCCAATTGGCCCAGTTGGCCAGCCCGTGGCCGACTGGATAAAAAATAGTTTTTGCTAAAAAAAATATGTGCTCCATTGGCCTCACGAACTTTCGGCGCTGAGGACACCGGGATTGGGATGCTTTCGGTGGTGAGGTGACCGGGATTGGGATGCTTTCGGTGGTGAGGTGACAGGGATTGAAACGCTTTCGGCGCTGAGGAGACAGGTTCAGACACTTTCGGCGCTGAGGAGAGAGGGTTGGGACGCTTTCGGAGCTGAGGAGACATTGATTGCGCTAACTTTGAGGAAAGTAGTAGCGCACTGAGGCTCGTCGGTTCTTTAAAAAGACCTCATATTTGCCTCTTTTTCTCCTCATTCACTCTTCTCCTTTCGCAGTGATGGATGAAGGCTCAAGCTCGAAGAATAAGAAGAAACCAAGTGGTGCATCACCAAAGCTGGCTGAAGATAGTGATGATGACTTTATGCCAGACAAGCACGGAA
This sequence comes from Bromus sterilis, assembly GCA_950022295.1. Lineage (NCBI taxonomy): Eukaryota > Viridiplantae > Streptophyta > Magnoliopsida > Poales > Poaceae > Bromus > Bromus sterilis. Next base: position 45,706,626 of record OX465596.1, read on the forward strand.
ACTTACCGTGGAAAAAAAACAGGTAACAGTGATGCATCAGTGTCATCCAAGAAGAAGAAATCAAGCGATGCATCAGCAAAGCCCGCTGAAGATAGTGATGATGACTTCATGCCAGACAAGCACGGAAACTTACCGTGGAAAAAAAAGTGTTGACGACTTTATGTACTGTTAGCGATAAGCACTACGTTGTATCTTACTTTCAGTTTAAGTGGTTTCATTTAATTTATGCCGTACCATGTCGTACGATTATTAGCAAGAATAATGATGAAGAGTTGATGTAGTGAATAGGCATAAGTCTCATACATAGAATAGGCATATGTCTCATACATAAGCATAGGCATAAGTCTCATACATAGAATAGGCATATGTCTCATACATAAGCATAGTGTCGGGGGATTGGTACCCGGGTAGGCTAACCCAAGCGGAAGCAAGCTTTCAAGACAAGGATGGACCAATTGGGCTGCAGCTGGGCCGAGCTGGGCAGAGGTACGGCCGATTGCTCCAAGGCAATCGACCATACCAAGCGCCAGCAGTCGGCCCAGGCGCAATCGGGCCACCCTTCTCCAAAGATGATCACCCGATTGGTCCGCAGCTGGACCGAGGCCGATTCCTAGAAGGCCGATTGCCCAGAGCAATCGACCCCACCAGGAACCACCAGTCGGTCCAGGCGCAATCGGAGCAACCTACCACCCAGTCGGGGGTATGATTACGAGGTCATAAAGGCCATATCCCGAGATATCTGGGTGGCAGGAAGGCCAAGTCGTGTCGAGGATTTGCTGGAGATACGGTGTCACCTCCCCGCCGATTCTGCGGACAGGCCGACAAGACCGCACCCCCTAGCTCCACTGTTCACTCCTAGGTTCTACGAGGTAGCAGCATGGGCCGCCGCTCGTATGCTCCGGGTCACCCGGAGAGGAGCAGTCGGTGGGCCCAGGCCGATTAGAGGATGACGGATGGGTCCATTCGGCGATGAAGTTACCATAGTACCCTGGACTCACGCTATAAGAGCCAGGGTACCCCCTCCTGCGCGAGGGACGCCACACCTGAGATCTCATTAACTCATTCCCCCTCTAGTTCATTCATTGCCCGTAGTCACTCCTCAGGGAAGCAGGAGAGGACCTTGCCCACGGCGGCGGCGTACTCCTTCCCCTGAGAAGATAGAAGAGCAGTTATTGTAGTCCCTTCATTGATATACAAGAGACAAGCAGGAGTAGGGGTGTTATCTCTCCGGAGAGCCCCGAACCTGGGTACATCGTGGTGTCTTCACTGTGCTTGTGCCCAACCCGATTCCGGTACCATCGACATTTCCTCCCTCGTGTCTTCCCCTCACTTTAGCCATCCCCATGGCATCTGCCATCACATATCGACGACAGTTGGCGCCCACCGTGGGGCAGACCGAGGCGTCGACTGGAGTCAAGATCCGGACGGGATTTTCCTCTGCATCCGGCGGTAGCCACGCCTCCGGCCTGATTCTGAGGCGTGGGGCAATCGATTATGTAGTGGAATACTCGGCCCGGTACAGGGATGGAGCACCCTTGCCGCCCGGAGTGTCGCTGCAAGTGGGAAGTCATCGTCTCTTCATTGGCAGCTTCCCTGAGGCATATCCCAGAGACATCCGCATCTTCTCGTGTGCTACAGATCCGCTCTCGACCAGGGGCTGCATCGCAGCACCTGGCTGAGAGGAGGGCCGACTGAACGCCGCGGTCATGATGGCGGGAGCATCTTCGTCGACCAACCGTGATCCGGCAAGCGCAGCAAGGAAGGCCAAGGAAGTAGCTGATGCGGTAGAGCGAATCGGCACCAGTGCGTTGCGGGATGTGTTATACACACCTGTGAACCGGAATGGTAATCCGGAGCAGGTGCACACCGAGCTGGAAACAGCACGGCTCGCTCTGGCTCGCAGGGCTGAGCAAGTGTTGGCAGAAGAGCGTCGGCTAGGAGCCATCACAAGGGAGTACAACACAGCTCATGCAGGACCGCGCCGGCCGATTGAGCCCGCAGTCCTGGAAGACCTGAGAAGCCGATGAAGAGCAGTCAACCAGCAGCTATCAGGAGCTGAGCAGCCGGAGCGTCCGAGAAGGCCGGTGCAACCGGAGCAGCCAGCGCAGTCGGCATTCATCCAGAGGCCAACATATAGCACACCGGACAAGAATTTGAGAGCCGCCGAGCAGATAGGGCTCGAGCTGGAAGAATTGGAAGGAGATGAGCGGCGCGAACAGTCGCGCCGAATGCGTGAGCTGATAGCGGCCGCAAAAGAGCAGAGGCTTGTGGCAATGGGCAATCAGAATGCTGAGCCAGAGGCATCAAGAGGAACTGTGAGGCCGAATGCGGGAGCTAGCCAGCGACCGAATGCATCGCGCCAGCACAGGCATCAACCTGCACCGTCTTGGCACGACAGCAAGGTCAGAAGCAATCGGCCACCCCCAGTAGCAAGCAGAAGAATGGAAGAGCCAGCTCTTAACAGCAGGCGCCATGACATGCCGCAGCAATCGGCGCCAAGACCAGCAATCAGCACCCGACTTGGCCCTCGCCAAATCGGCCAGAACGACGCAAGGCATCGCATTGAGCTCCTGGAGAAGGAAGCTCAGGAAGATGAAGAAGGAGAAGCTGGCCCATCATGTTTTGGTCACCGCATTCGGACGGAGAGATTCCCGAAAGGCTTCACATTACCGAGAGACACTCCCAAGTACAATGGCTCGGTGAAACCGGAAGATTGGTTGTCCGACTACCTGACGGCAGTCCGCATTGCAGGAGGCAATCGGCGTGTAGCAGTCCGCTACGCACCTCTCATGCTGCAAGGCTCAGCGCGGACGTGGTTGAACAGTTTGCCCAAGGACAGTGTGAATTGCTGGGAGGATTTCACGACCGCATTCATTCACAACTTCACAAGCACGTATGAGAGGCCCAACCTCCCACGGCAGTTAGCTCTGTGTGTGCAAGGCAAGGACGAGCCCCTCCGAGATTACCTATCTCGGTGGATCAAGCTGAAGAATTCATGCGAAGGAGTCCATGAGATCCAGGCCATTCAGTATTTTACTGATGGGTGCCTGGCGGATTCAATGTTGAAGCACAAGCTGCTCCGCAAAGACTTCACGTCGCTCGCTGAGCTTATGAAGGTGGCAAATGCGTTCGCTATGTCCGATTCTGCGATGCGCCCTATCCAACTCGGAGTTGGAGGTGTGATCCAATCACCAGGGGCTCCGCAGTCGGACACAGGGAACCAAGGCCTCATCGGAAGGAAAGAAGAGAGAACAATCGCAACAACAACAACAACAACAACAACCAGCAGAACAACGGCAAGCGCAAGGACGAGCAGCCTGATTCCCAGTATGGCAGTCGGCAGGTGGCCGCTGTTCAAAATGAGGAAGATCCAGCGGCTGCAGGAGGCAGTCGTAAGATGAGACCAAATGTGAGACCCCCAGGGCAGATGAAGCCCAAATACACATTCGAGGATATGTTGGACGCACCATGCAAATTGCACAGCACGCCTGGGAGGCCGTCTGCGCACACCACTCGGCAGTGTGACTTCGTGAGAAGGATTGCAAAGGGAGAAGCTTTACCACCACCACCACCACCACCACCCCAGAACAGAGGACCACCTCAGCAACAGAACCAGTACCCGCAGCAGGATGCAGCTTACATGATTTTTACCAGCGAGTCCACAGACAAGGGTAGTCGGAGAGCCCGAGCCCAAGAAGTCAATGCCACTATGCCGCCGATTCCCCAATTTGTGCACTGGTCCGAATGTCCGATATCCTGGGACAGAGCAGATCATCCCACCATTTTGCCGAATCCAGGCAATTATCCGCTGGTGGTGGACGCTCTGGTTGCAGGACCAAGATTTTCATGCAAGTTTTCTCGAGTGCTAGTTGATGGAGGAAGCACAATCAACATTCTGTACAGAGATACAATGCTCAAGCTAGGGCTCACAGAGCGGGACCTGGAGCGCAGTCGGACGACATTCCATGGGATTGTTCCTGGACTGTCTTGCACCCCCATGGGTCGCATTCGGCTGGATGTCATATTTGGCACGGAAGAAAATTTCAGGAGAGAGCCGATTTGGTTTGAGGTGGCCGACCTCAGCAGTCCTTACCATGCCCTATTGGGGTTACCGGCATTTTCCAAGTTCATGATCAATGCACAGCAGACATACCTGAAGATGAAGATCCCGGGGCCAAACGGTGTCATCACAGTCACCGGAGACTTCAGGAAGTCCCTCGAGTGCACATCCGCTGGCAGCAGTTTGGCTGAATCCCTAGTGGTGGAGACGGAGAAGTGCCAGCTCGGCAAAGTCATTGCAATGGCGCAAGCACAAAGCAAGAATCCACTTCCGGTTGGCCCAGCAAAGAGAGTAGATGAGGAATCGGCTTTTCAGTCAGCCAAGGACAGCAAGAAGATCGCTCTAGATCCCTCCGACTCAACCAAGTTCGTTGTAGTCGGAGCTGGACTTAGCGATAAATAGGAAAGCGAGCTCGTCGAGTTCCTCCGTGAGAATCGGGACATCTTTGCATGGTCTCCACAAGACATGCCTGGTGTTCCGAGAGAACTCGCCGAGCACAAGCTGCACATTCGGCCAGGCTCGAAGCCGGTCAAGCAACCCCTGAGACGTTTTTCTGAGGACAAGAGAAGGGCAATCAGTGAAGAGATTGCGAAGCTGCAAGCGGCAGGTTTCATCATGGAGGTGTTTTACCCCGAGTGGCTGGCAAATCCAGTCCTCGTCATGAAGAAGAACAAGACTTGGCGTATGTGTATAGATTATACTTGTCTGAACAAAGCATGCCCGAAAGATCCGTTTGCTCTGCCCCGTATTGATCAAGTGATTGATTCTACGGCCGGCTGCGAGCTGTTGTCCTTTCTGGATGCTACTGCTGGATATCACCAGATCAAGTTGGCTGTGGAAGATCAGATCAAAACTGCATTCATAACCCCTTTTGAGGCCTATTGTTATATCACCATGCCTTTTGGTCTGAAGAATGGAGGAGCCACTTATCAGCGCACGATTCAGAGGTGCACACATTCCCAACTCGGCAGGAATCTCCATGTATACGTGGACGATTTGGTGGTGAAGTCGGCAAAGGGGATCACATTGCTAGATGATCTCAGAGAAACATTCGCGAATTTGAGAACTTATCAGATCAAGCTCAACCCGGAGAAGTGTGTGTTTGGAGTCCAAGCCGGCAAGCTGTTGGGGTTTCTCGTTTCCGAGAGAGGAATCGAATGCAACCCCGAAAAGATAGCTGCAATAGAGCGCATGGAGCAGCCCAAGACCCTGAAGCAGGTGCAGAAATTCACCGGTTGCCTCGCATCTCTCAGCCGATTCCTCAGTCGGCTGGGTGAAAAGGCAATCCCATTATACCAGCTGATGAAGAAGACCGAGAAGTTCACATGGACCCCTCAAGAAAACGAAGCATTCCGAGAACTCAAGCGCATGCTCTCCACGGCACCAATCCTGGCTGCCCCGATTGAGAAGGAGCCAATGATGTTATACATTGCGGCAACCAATCGGGCGATCAGCGCAGTCATGGTGGTGGAGCGGCCCGAGAAGGACAAGGCACAGCAAATCCAGCGCCCAGTGTACTACATCAGCGAAGTACTCTCGGCATCCAAGAAGAACTACCCTCACTATCAGAAGATGTGCTATGGAGTGTACATGGCAGCCAAAAGATTGAAGCCATACTTTCAAGCTCACCTGATCACAGTTGTCAGTTCGGCTCCATTAGCCGACATCATGGGAAGCAGAGATGCAACCGGAAGGGTGGCAAAATGGGCAATTGAAGTCGCCAGTCACGGCATCCAGTATGAACCTAGGACGGCAATCAAGTCGCAAGCATTGGCCGATTTCCTGGTGGACTGGGCTGAAACTCAGTACATGCCGCAGCTCCCAATGTCGGATTGCTGGCGAATGCACTTTGATGGCTCCAAGATGAAAAATGGCCTAGGGGCTGGGGTGGTACTCACTTCCCCAAGAGGAGATCAGTTGCAGTACGTGCTTCAGATTCACTTCGCAGCATCAAACAATGTCGCCGAGTACGAAGCCCTTGTGCATGGTATCAAGCTTGCCAAGGAAATCGGTATTCGGAACATCGAGTGCTTTGGTGATTCCGACCTGGTGGTACAGCAGTGCTCGGGCACCTGGGATGCAAAAGATGCTAACATGGCAAGCTATCGATTTCTAGTGCAGCAGATCAACGGATATTTTGAAGGTTGCGAGTTCCATCATGTGCCGAGAGAAAACAACGAAGCAGCAGATGCATTGTCCAAGCTAGGTTCCACAAGGCAATCAATCCCACCAGGCGTATCTCTGGAGCATATCAAGAAGCCATCTATCATTCAATCCCCAGAGTCCGAGTCCATTTTTATCTCGGAGACCGATCTCGAAGCACTCAGAAAGGCAAAAGAAGTTCAACCGGCCAAACCTGCAACCATGAAGAAGTAGTCCAGCGCCCAGGGTGTCTCGGCAACAGCACCAGGGGCTGCCGATTGCGAGCCAGGGGCTGCAGAGGAGAAGAAGAAGAGCAAAGGGAAGAAAGCGGAGGCCGCACTAGAAGGCACAACCTCCGAAGAGCCAATGACATCAGAAATTGCCGAGTGCAATGATGAATCTCCAGCTCCAGACGAGAAGTCAGCACCAGGGGCTGCCGAATGCGTGCCAGACGCCGCAGTCGGCAGTTCAGAAGTAGAGGTCGAAATGGCAGACGTCCAAGTGGCCGAGATCGAGGAGGTCAGTGGTCAAGAGGCCGAGATCCAAGAGGAAGTCCCACCTCAGCATGCGGCCGTAATGGTGGTCGTCAGTGCGCCGTCATGGGCACAACCGATTAGAGATTTCTTAGCAGATGGGATCCTCACACCAGATTTAGCAGAGTCCAGGCAGATCAGCCGCAGATCTTGGGCGTATACAATAATCAACAATGAGCTGATGCGCAAGAGTGCAACTGGTATCCTCCAGAGGTGTGTTGAAGAGGACAGAGGCTTGGAGCTGCTCAGAGACATCCATCAGGGTGAATGTGGTCATCACGCGTCAGCAAAGGCAATCGCCAACAAGGCTTTCCGACATGGTTTCTACTGGCCAACTGCACTCGCAGCGGCTGAAAATCTGGTGAAGCACTGCAAGGGTTGTCAGCGATTCAAGGCAAAGAGTCATCAGCTAGCATCGGCACTGAAGACCATCCCAATAGCTTGGCCGTTTGCAGTTTGGGGTGTGGACATGGTCGGACCATTCAAGAGAGCTCGGAGTGGCATGACACATCTCCTAGTGGCAGTCGGCAAGTTTACCAAGTGGATTGAAGCAAGACCAATCAAAAAGTTGGATGGGCCGACAGCGGTTCGGTTTGTGGCCGACATCGTATGCAGATACGGTGTACCTAACAACATCATCACCGACAACGGCACAAACTTCGCAAAGGGCGCGCTGGCCCAATATGCGTCTCAGCAAGGCATTCGGCTCGATCTAGCATCTGTGGCACACCCACAGTCCAATGGTCAAGTCGAAAGGGCAAATGGACTAATCCTATCGGGTATCAGGCCCAGATTGGTAGAGCCACTTGAGAGGGCACCCGGAGCATGGATCGACGAACTTCCATCAGTACTGTTCAGCTTGAGGACCACTCCAAACAGGTCAACTGGATTCACTCCTTTCTTCCTGGTGTATGGCTCAGAAGCAGTCATCCCTTCCGACATTGAGTTTGATTCACCTCGGCACGCCCTGTACACAGAAGAAGAAGCAAGATTGGCAAGAGAAGACGACATCGACCTCAAAGAAGAAGCTTGTCTGTTGGCCTTGTCTAGGTCAGCAGTCTACCAGCAGAAGTTGAGGCACTACCACAGCAAGAAGATTCGTCCCCTCGCTTTCCGAGAGGGAGATATGGTGCTACGCCGAATCCAGAAGTCAGAGGGGCAGCACAAGTTATCCTCACCATGGGAAGGGCCATTTGTTGTCAGCAGAGCGCTCAAGAAAAATTCCTATTATCTGATCGACTGCACCAAGGGCACTCGGCACAAGGACACGTCAGGAGTAGAGACGGAGCGGCCGTGGAACGCCGAGTTGTTGTGTCCGTTCTATAGTTGAGCGGCCGAAATTTATGTAAGCCATTCGGCAAACAATCAGTAAAAAGTTATCGTGTCTCTGAAAATGAGCATTCGAGTACTTTTGTATAATTTCATTCGAAGAGCTAGCCTCAATCGGCAACGATCAGTCATACCCGAGATGTGCGTAGCACACTCGGGGACTGGCCGACCGCGAAGTCAAATAAATAAGCCATCGAGGCACGGGGACTGCAGGCTGGCCTTCAATCGAACACTTAGCTCGAGTGCAAATCACTAGAAGGTTTGTGGCATCGAGGAGGGTGGCGATTGAGGCAGTCGGTAGTACAAATTCCCGGGAAACAATCCGAAAGAGGCCACCAAGGGCAGTCGACAGGACGGAGTCACCGATTGCGCTGCAAATCAGGACATTGGATCTGGTAGCGAGCAATCGGTGTTTTGCTCTTGTAGAATCCTTTGCGGTAAAAATCTTGTCGTGTAAAAAAAAGCTTATTGAACCTTGGCCGGATGTCTACTGTTGATCCGATTGCGGACCGCATAACGGCAGCAAGGTCGACACAACAGACATCCCCAAGTGTAGCCGATAAAGGAAACCGACAAAGACGCAAAGTCGATCGCACATGCAAAAGTGACAAACAAGAAATCGGATTGCATCAAAAGTAATAGGCCCGAGGCGGAATAATGTCATTACATCCAAGTCACACCCAGTAGGTGTCGACAGAAATAAAAATATGTCTTACAAGCGGACAGTCGGAATACAAATTAAAGAGAACATAACTTAAGCAGTCGGAGGCACTGAGCTAGAAGGTGGCGCAGACGGGTCCGATTGAGCTTCAGAAGTCGCAGCACCTGTCTGTTTAGACTTCGGAGACTTCTGGGATGAGCCGCTGTCGGAGAGCTCCTCGGCCAGGACAGAGATGGTAAAGGCAGGGAGCGGGTTCCCTCCCTGATCGAGATACGGAGTATACTCGTAGGGAGAAAGCCAATTCACCATCGTGCTGGCTAGCCGATTGACTTCGGCGTAGGTTTTCTCAAGAAGGTCAGAGGCATTGTCTCGAAGGCTATGCAATCGGGAGAGCTTCACTTGAGGGTACCAAGACAGCACAGTCTGAAGAGCGGTCTCCGCACCAGTCCTCCCGGCCGAATTCAGCAGAACGTCGATCCGACGTGGGATAGCCTTAAGAAGAGTCCGAGTCTGCTCAGTGGTGGCATTCGGAGTGTCCCCTTGGTCAGAATCCTCGTCATCCTGAGTGTCTGCCTTACGGGTCTCGGCAGAGGAGTCGGCAGCATTCTTCATCTTCTGCAATCCGGCCTTAAGTTCAGTCGGCGACCACAGTGCTTCAGCAATCCTTAGAATTCCAAGCTTAAAGGATAGGGAAATTCCCTGGATAATAGGAATGCGGGCTTGGGTGCCGATCAGATATTCGTGCCGAGTCCAGACGTTATCTGCACGGTCACAAGTCCCTCCAGCGGCGATGGTATCCTCTCGGGACTTGGCGACAGCTGCATAAGCAGCCGCTTCAGATTCGGGCCAAGCTTCTGCATCAAGAAGGAAGGGCATGAGTAATAAGATAAGAGAAGAAAGCAACCGTAAAGTGCACTCGGCAGCAAGGAAGACTCACGGCCAAGGAGGAGGTCCATTTCGGTTAATGTATCGCAGAAGCCCTTGGCTCGGCGGCGCATTCGGGTGGTCTCCTCATAGCTGCGCTTCTCCAGTTCTTCGAATTTGGCGACAAGCTCGTCATGATCTCGGCGAATGGAGTCTCGGGCAGAAATTGCTTCATCCATTTCAGATTGCAGAGCAACTCGGGCGGCGACGGCAGCATCCCGTTCAGCAAGAAGCCCATCTCCAGTAGCTGTCACTGCGGCGATGTCGGCCAGATGTTTCTTCTTAAAAGCAGCCATTTCAGATTGGAGGCTTTGAATAGTCCGATTCAAATCCTTCTCTACCCCCTGCAGCCGAGTTACCTCCCCGGTGGCTTTATCAAGGGCTGGACCTTGTTGGCTAAGTTCTGTAGCCAATTCTGCAATTCGGCCTTGAAGATCATTTACCATAGGAATAGAAGCTACAAGAGAGCGCGAAGATTTCAGTACCAGAGCGGTTGTCAAGTGAAGAAGAGACAACAGTGAGATAGAGGATACCTCTTAGCTTAGTGATTTCAGCCGATTGGTTATTAACCTGCAGCTGGGCCTGGGCGAGGGTTCGACACTACTAGGGAAATAGCTATACATGGAAAGCCTATTAGTGGCGCATATGGAAAGCGATGCGCCACCACCTGTTATGGGTGGCGCACTGGAAAATAATGCGCCACCCATAAGACCTTATGGGTGGCGCATTATATTCCAGTGCGCCACCCCTAAGAGTGGGCCAGCCTGGATGATCTTATACGTGGAGCATCTAGCAGTATGCGCCACCCCTAAGGACCTTATAGGTGGCGCACATACAGAATGCACCACCCCTAATAGCTTAGGGGTGGCGCATTCTGTATATGCGCCACCCATAAGGTCCTTAGGGGTGGCGCATTGTGGTAATGCGCCACCCATAAGAGCTTAGGGGTGGCGCATTGCACAGATGCGCCACCACTGACTTCCTATATGCGCCACTAAATGCCTAGAGCTTCCCTTATCTACTCCACCCCACCTACCACCTCTCATTCACTCCACACAATTCTCAAACTAGATCCACTCTTCTCACCCTAGATCTATTCGGTTTTCTCCTCCTCCCCATCTCATTTCTTCCATTTATCCATCGATACTTGGCATTACATCTATTTTGTTTCATATTGAAGTAAGTGGACCTCCTCCCAAACTCTTTTGTTCCATTTATGACCCATATACTTGCCTTTATTAGCTTGGGGTTTGTTGTATATGTGAATCTTGGGTTTGATGTATATGTGAAGCTTGTGGTGGTTTGATGTATGTGTGAAGCTTATGGTGGTTTGATGTATATGTGTATCTTGAGTGGCAAATGTTTTGCCGAAATGTCGATTCATTTCCGTTTTGGCAAATTTCTAGCGCACTCTCCGCATGCTCCCATGCATTATTAGGGAAGGTCATGCCGAATTTTTCCGGCGACGACTGTGATATATAATTGTGTTGCTCTCTCCGTGCACGCAGGTGATCGACCATGGTCCGCGAGATGCTGAGCGATATCACCGTGGCTAGGTGGATGCAATGTGCGATGAACGACATGCTAAGGAATAATAGGTCGGATATAAGATGTCCGTGTCGGAGATGCAAACTGCAGTGCGTGACCGAGCCTGATTCCGGAATATTGCAAAGACACCTGAAGTGTAATGGTTTGATGGATGGCTACACACGATGGATAAGTGATGAAGCTGGTGAGGAGGAGGACGTCAATGGTGGGGCGCCAGTAAATGAGGAAGGGCAACCAGAAAACATCGGCGGGCGAGATGACGAAGAGCATCCCGTACATGATCATGAAGATGATGCCGAAGCGGATCATGTAGATCAAGATGCCGGACATGAAGATCAAGATGCCAGACATGATGATTCAAGCTGGGTGCGGGACCCTCATGTTCAAGAGCTGCTTGTCAAAGAGGCGTTGAACGCAAGAGGTGCAGCTAGAGAGAAAGCCAAGATGGCGCAACTCGAGAAAGACGCGATTACGAAGTTGTATGAAGGATGCAACGACGAGGATACCCGCTTGAATGTAACACTTGGGGCTATGGAGATGAAGGCAAAACACAAATGGACCGACGAAAGCTTCGATGATAACATGGCATTCTGGCACGATCGTCTTCCGAAGGGCAACACGTGCCCAACTAGTATCGCTGAGGCCAAGAAAGTCCTTTGCCCTCTCGATCTTCCGCACGTTAAATACCACGTCTGCATAAATGATTGCATGATCTATCGGGGTGAGGACGAAGATAAAACCACATGTTCGGTGTGCGGTGTTAGTCGATACAAGAGAGGGAAGAAAGTTCCTAGAAAAGTGGTATGGTACTTTCCGATCACTCCTCGTTTGCAGAGGTATTTCGTAGATCCCGAGGAAGCAAAGCTCATGACCTGGCACGCGGATAGAAAGAAGCTAAAAGAGGATGACCCGAACCCGGATCCGGAAAAGGAGGACATGCTAAGGCACCCTTCAGATGGTAGCCAATGGACTGCGTTGGACCTCGAATACCCAGATTTTGGGAAAGAACCAAGGAACCTCAGGATTGGTGTGAGCGCTGATGGAGTCAATCCGTTTGGCGGCCAGAGCAGCACACACAGTACCTGGCCCGTGTTTGTATGCATATACAACCTTCTCCCCTGGAAGTGCATGAAGAAAAAGTACATAACAATGTGTATGCTAGTTCAAGGGCCGAAACAACCAGGTACAGACCTCAATCTATATCTGCAGCTGTTGAAAGAGGAGCTAGAAACGTTATGGAAAGACGGAGTCAATACGTGGGACGCCGCGGCAAAAGAATATTTCCCAATGAAAGCCGCGGTGATCACGACGGTGCACGACTATCTCGGATACGGATATTTCTCAGGGCAGGTGGTCCAAGGATTCTGTGCATGCGTTAGGTGCATGGATAATACAACGTACCGCCAGCTACCAAAAGATCCTGGATCTTCAAAAACCGTGTTCCAGGGGTCTCGGAGGTGGCTTCCCAAGAAACACGCGTGGATAAAACAGGGACATCTGTTCGATGGAAGCGAGGAGCTCCGAGCACCCCCAGCTCGAAGGAGCGGCAAAGAAATCGACAACTTGCTGAAAACTTGGAAAGAGTGCCCCGCGCCAGGAAAGAAAAAAAAGAAGACTCAGCCGTTGATGAGGTATGGAAAGCGAGGTCTGTTTTCTGGGATTTGCAATACTGGAGTCTACTCCGCAGTCCTCATAGCCTTGATCTAATGCATATCACAAAGAACGTGTGCGAGAGCTTGTTTGGCACGCTGCTCAACATGCCGGAGAAGATCAAGGACGTGCCAAAAGCAAGGAATGACTTGAAATTTATGGGCATCAGGAGGGAACTTCACCCCCCTAGTGACGACGATGATGAGCCGGAGGAGGAAGAGGATACGGAAACGCAAAACTCTCGCAAACGAAAAAGGACGACCAAGAAGAAGACCGGTATTGATCACTGCCCCCCGGCATGCTTCACTCTGTGCGAGGAGGAGATCAAGCGGTTTATCCACTGCCTCATAGGAGTAAAATTTCCGAACAGCTACGCGGGGAAGATAAGCAGATACCTAGACGAGGCGAAGCAGCGTTTCAGCGGGATGAAATCTCACGACTGTTTCGTGCTGATGACGCATATTCTCCCGGTTGCGATGCGAGGGATAATGGACGAGCACGTCCGTAAAACGTTGTTTGGCCTTTGCAACTTTTTTGACGTCATCTCCCGGAAGTCGATTTGCGCTACGCAACTCAAAAGGCTACAGGAGGAGATCGTGCTCATACTATGCGAGCTTGAGATCTATTTCCCGCCCGCGTTCTTCGACATTATGGTGCATCTGCTGATCCACGTCGTGGAGGATATCGTCCAACTCGGGCCTGCGTTTCTGCGCAGCATGATGCCGTTCGAAAGGATGAATGGGCACATCAAAAAATACGTTCGTAACAGGTCCCGTCCAGATGCAAGCATAGCGAAGGGCTTTCTAAACGAAGAGTGCATCTCTTTTTGCACGAATTATCTCAACACCGAGAACCCTGTTGGTCTGGCCGTCAACAAGCACTTTGGCAGGACCGATGGGTGTGGTCACCACGAGGGAAGCCGCGCAATGCATGTCAACTTTGACGGTCGAGACATCGACTTTGAAAGAGCAAGCCTAGTCGCGCTACAACACATCCAGCTGGTCGATCCTTGGATAGTAAAGCACAAGGATTTAATCAGGAAGAAGTACAGTGACCAGGGCCTGCAGATAACGGACCGAGATCCACGACTAATCAAAGAGCACAACTCCGGTTTCATGACTTGGTTCAGGGACGAGCTTCGTGCTAATCCCCCGCGAAGGAACGCTTCCGAGGACGAAAAGATGATATTCACCTTGTCACAGGGTGCCGCACGCAACCTGATGACCTATCAAGCGTATGATATCAACGGCTACACATTTTACACGGAGGAAAAGGACAATAACTGCGATTACCAGAACTCAGGGGTAACGGGGATATTCTACACCGATGACGTCAAGGAAAGATTCTATGGAAGGATCGAGGACATATGGGAGCTCGACTACTGTGGAGAGAAAGTGCCGATGTTCCGTGTGAGATGGGCCAAGAGCGTTGTAAAAGAAGACCGGTACTTCACCACCATGGTTATACCCGAATCCAAATCCAAGTCTACGGGCGCAAACGTCACCGCGAAAAATGAGCCATGGGTACTGGCTAGCCAAGTGGACCAATGCTTCTTCATTACCGACCCATCAAAGCCGAGCCGCGTTGTAGTGAGGAGAGGCAAAAGAAACATCATCGGAATGGATGGAGTCGCCAACGAGCAAGACTTTGACAAGTACGGCGACCCGAAGATGGAGGATGACTACGCCGCTCAGGATACATACACCACAACCCTACCGAAGAAAGGTCTCCTCCCGTTCAAGAGGAAAAGTGAAGGCGTCCCGGGCCTAAATTATTCAACCACGACAAAGAAGGGCAAGAAGAAGATCGTGAGGAAACGATAGCTAGATAGCTAGCTCCAAATTTAAGAAAAATATTTTGTAATTCATGATCACTTTGTGTATGCATGGATTTAATATGACTTTGCTGTTGTTTGTTGGTGTTGCTGCTTGTGCTTTCTCCCCTCTCACATTACACCTAGTATTTTGTCAAAGATTTTCCTTGTTTGCATCCAATTAAAAAAATGAAATGGTTAAACTTTAATTAAAATAATGAAATGGTTAAACAAATATAATGAAATGGTTAAACTTTAATTAAAAAAATGAAATGGTTAAACAAATATAATGAAATGGTTAAACTTTAATTAAAAAATGAAATGGTTAAACAAATATAATGAAATGGTTAAACTTTAATTAAAAAATGAAATGGTGCTTAGGGGTGGCGCATTTAGCCTAAATGCGCCACTAAGTGCTCTTAGGGGTGGCGCTCTCTGTAGAAATGCGCCACAAAGTGGATCCTTATGCGTGACGCATTTGGTAGAAATGCGCCACGCATAAGGATCCACTTGGTGGCGCATTTCTACAAAGTGGGCCACCCCTAAGCCTTAACATAACCACCTACCCCCTCCCCTGCTCACACAGCAACCATCCCCCCCACCTAGCCGTCGACTCGTCGGAGCCCTCACCCCTTCCCCTTGACGCTGGAGCCTCCCTCGACGCCACCGGACCCGCCATCCCGGAGCCCGCAGTCGCCGCCACAGGTCGGTTAGAGAAAGTACTCCCTCCGTTTCTTTTTACTCCGCATATAAGATTTGGTGAAAGTCAATCTTAATAAAGTTTGACCACTTTTATAGAAAAATGTATTCCATAATTATTATTTTTAAATGGTTTCACTTTAATTAAAAAATAAATAATTGTTTAAACTTTAATTAAAAAATAAATAATTGTTTAAACTTTAATTAAAAAATAAATAATTGTTTAAACTTTAATTAAAAAATAAAAAAAGCTTAGGGGTGGCGCATATTGTTGAGATGCGCCACTAAGTTCCCTTAGGGGTGGCGCATTTTGCCAGAATGCGCCACCAACAGGTTTCTTATGCGTGGCGCATTTTGCCGAGATGCGCCACGCATAAGTAACCTGTTGGTGGCGCATTCTGGCAAAATGTGCCACCCCTAAGCCTTAACCTCCACGGGGCCCTCCCCTTCCTCGCGCACAGTACCCATTCGAGCCTAGCGCGCCGCACCGGAGCCCTCGCCGCACCGGAGCCCTAGCCACCGCACCGGAGCCCCAGCCGCCGCACCGGAGCTGCCTCGCGCCGCCGCACCGGAGCCGCCTCGCGCCACCGCCTCGCGCCACCGGAGCATCGACCGAGCCGGAGGAGCACCCCTCCAGACCCCGATTCCGCCTCCGGTGCAGAGGTGCGCGCGCGCCTCGCTCCTTCCCCTCCCTGGCCTGATTACCAGTACCATTTCAGCTGTTGCCTCGATTCTTTTCTTGCCTATCATATGATTTAGTCCTTTATTTTGTGTGTGTGAGTTCTTGTAGTTTCCTTGGGCACAAGCCTGTTACTTGCTGGATTATTACCCAATCTTCTTAGGAAACAAAAAAAATATTGTTCCCTGCTGCTGCTGCTGCTGGAGTGTAGTTTCAGTCGATCCATGGTAAAAATTCAGTGTAAACCGTTCGCTTTATTTTTCATCCATCCAAGACAGACAGAGAGCCCTAACCCCTCTACGCCATTTGATTGGGATGTATACGTAGCAGACAGATTACAAATGATGCATATGAGCAACAATTGATTTGTTTGGTGGAGGGATGTACAAGTAGTAGCAGCTTGATCGATCAGCATCATATGATTCAGTTTGTGTACTGAAGATTAGATAAGAATGCAATAATCAATAGCTCTGAATTTTATAGATATATTTACTTGTACTCAAGTAGCCCATTTTAGTTGATCTCATTCAGAGGTTGAAATAATTCATTTTAAATGCTAACTGTGTATAAAATATATTAGAATGCAGAGGTGGAGAACTTATACTAATAAAGGACGCCTTTTGAAGTCTCAGTTGTAAATTTAAGTTTTGAACTGTGCAATTAGTGCTTAAAGTGAATATATATGCCATAGTTAGTCTAAAGTCTAAAAATTTACTTCATTTTAACTAAAGAAACTGAACATTAATTATATTAAAAATAAAAACAGAATGTAGGCTATGTTCTAGTAGTACTCTGTACTAGGTTTGTAGTGATAGCAATAGAGGTAGTAGTTGAAACAATAGTGGTAGCAATAGAGGTACTACTAGTGGTAGCAATGTAGGCTATGTTCCTGTGTGTGTGTGTGTGATGTGTGTGTGCTACTGACCTTGACCATGTGAAGTTCATGCTTATTAAATATTTTTGTTGCTTGCTACCATTTCTTATCAAGTTCATTGCTTAACTTGTTGGTTGCTTGTTGCCATTAATGCTTATAAATTTCATTGGTTAATTATCAAGTTCATTGCTTGCTGCCATTGCTTATGAAGTTCATTGTTTGCTAGTTGTGCCTACATACAAGGCATTTTCTTGTGCAGGTACAAATCATTATCCCCTTTCTCCCGAAATGTTGATTAACTTCCGTTTCGGTTGAGAATGGGGCACTCTCATGTTAAGAAAAAGAGCAAAGGTCATGCCGAATTTTTCCGTGAATTCGTGCATGACCTTTGCTATTTTTCTTAACATGAGAGTAGTTGCATTTATTTATTGTGCTAATTAATTAAGTAGTTGCATTTCTTAATATTGTACTAGTGCAAACATGTCGACCGGAGCCGACGCCGGTCCTTCTTCTCAGCCGGGAGAAAAAAGGAAGCAATTTTGGGAATACTCCCAGGAAGAGGTCGAGGGGCACAGAGAAGAGGAAGTACCTCCGGGCGAGGAGGAGTATGAGGAGGAGATAGAGTCGGAGTCCGACTCATCGGATGATGACCTAGAGGAGGAGGCCGGTACGACAGACGGCGAGAGGAACATCGGCGAGGATGATGTGACCGGTGGCTCCAACACAGATGGTACTCAGTCGAAGAAGAGGAATCGGAAACCGACCAAGGTCGGCGTCATCAGGCAAGAGTTTACTGTTGTGACCGCCGTCGGAATTCCTAAAGAGCCCGAACGTTTTTCGGAAGGGTACGGCCGTCAAGTCGCGGCGATCCTCCGCAACACCGTGCCGATCACCACGATTAACCTCAGGAGTCGTGAGAATATTCATTATTGTCAACTTCTTATCAACAAGCTGCACGAACGATACAAGTTTCCGGAGCCGTACGATAACACCAAACTCAGAGGGAACAAAGTAAACACATGGGCCCTCAGGAAGATGAGCAAGGCCTTGTCCAGTTGGAAAACCCGGGTGAAGAGGGCAATTTTTGAAAAGAACAAAACCTGGGAGGAGCTCAAGGAGAAAGAGCCGTTGATCGACGAAGCTACCTACAACCTTTTCAAGGCTAGGTGTGAGTCCGAGCAAGCCAAGGCCGCGAGTGCAAAGGGCAAGGCCATGCGGTCGCAGGTCATAGGTAACCATCGTCTCGGAGCCGGTGGTTACAAAAGTTCCAAGCCTAAATGGGACAAGGAGGATGCCGAGTACGCCGCTGCGGGCATACCTAACCCCTTCCAGCAATACAAAGATGATCCGCAGACCGAATTCTTTGTGAGGGCCCGGAGCTATAAGGACAAAGCAACCTCGAAAATAATTATCGATCCTAAGATTCAGGATTTTACGACTGCCGTGGTAAGTAGTTTACCACGCGACCTTGTCGATTGAATTCTCGAGTGAAGTTCACAATTTCTTAACGTTTCACATTCTTTTTGCAGCAAGCGGAAATGAAAATCGCCTCATCGCAGGAGTCATCGGTTAAGTCGGCCGGCCCGTGGGACAACGCCTTCAACAGGGCATTGAACAAGGTCAAGAAGGTTGACGACGTGACGGCGAAGCCATCGTTAGCCGGCCGTGTGGTCGGCTTTGGTGCGGACCTAAATTGGTCCGAATATTATGGAAAATCGGCGGAGCAGTCCGGTTCGAGGGGGCGCAAGGCGAGAAGGACCGAAGAAGATGCCGCTTATGTTCGTGGACTGGAGGAGAAGGTGAACATGCTTCCGCAGCTTGTCCAGGACGAAGTGGCGAAGACGATGAACGCTCTCCTTCCAGATATGATGCAGTTGCTCGCGAATTGGCAAGCGCGTGGTGGACAAGGGCCCATACCAGTCCCCAGCATGGTTGGCAGCAACTCGGGCCCCGCGGCGCCTGCAGTCCCGACTCCGGCCGTAGTGGTGGCTCCCGCACCGACTCCCGGCGTATTGGTGACTCCGGCCGCCAACACCGCGGCGGCGACGCCGGACGTGATGGTAACTCCTCCGGCCACGATCGAGCAACCCGGGCATAACAATAATGCACCCGGCGGTAGCACAAATAGGGGGACCGACGCCACGGGAGGCAGCGCGCCCTCTGTCTCTTGCATGCCCGCCGTCATCGGCGGGGTCTCTTCACTAGCCGACCTTGACGCCCTCAAGGTAACTATAAGCGTCTGCAACTCAAACGAGGACTTCATCTCCTTGCCTTTTTTAGTGGAATCTCTCTGATGCCGTACATGCATATATATATATATATATCTTTCGCAGGAGGACACTCCATGCATTCTATTACAAGTCGTGGACGGCGAGTTGAAGGATGTTGCCAAAGGTAAAATCATTCAACCTCAAAATCGAATCATGCACAATATGCCGATGGCACCGGAGATGCATAGGGTTCAAATCTCTCTCGTGATTTCGGGCTACGAGAGAGTTGAACCTCCCATTCAACCCCCCGGATACGATGAGGATGAGCCGGCAGTCCTCAGTGACTGTTTCAACCAAATATGCCTATGGCCGAAGAGCCAAATGCGTTTAATGACGGGGGAAAGGGGCACCAAACCAAGGACAACACCGCTAGTCATCGTGTCGGCGCCACATGATCCCATCGGAGCACAACAAGAAGACGATGATCTTGATGATGATATCAGCGCCGACCAGTTCATCAATACTTTGTATGATGCTGATGACTTATTCATGCCTCCTGCTGAAGGAGCCTGTCAGCATGACGAGGAAGCTCGCGGTCCAGCTGATCCTGCGGCGAAGCCTGCTTGCTCCACGCGTCTCTTCGCTGCTTCTCAGGACATGTCTCCAGCAGCTTGCGCCTTCACCGAGCCTCAAGCAGATGCCACAAGATCTATTCTCAGCCCGTCCACACTCCATAAGGCGGCCACTGAGCAGATAAAGGCCGGTGACTGCTCAAAATCAGAAAAGAAGAAGGGACGGAAAAGAAAGAAGAGCATCACTTCTAGTAGCCAACCTTCGATGCCGATCCGGGCTCAGGACGGGCCACCAAGACCCAAGGATCTCTCGTTTGAAATCCATGTGGCTGGTAGGGCGATGCTACCTAAGGACATGCTGTACCTTGCAACTTCGGATATGCAGAGTGTGCATCATAGTATTATGGCATTAGAGAAGATTCTTCTTCGAGAAGAGAATCCCTCGTACCCGGTTTTCATGGCCAAGGTGCCACTCAACATGGGCTTCATCAACACTATCCCCGCGGATATGATAATCCTACGGTTTTCGGAGATCTTCAATTTTTACCATCTCAAGCGGCTGGACCATAGCCTTATCCGTCTGTTCTCGCTCAGCCTTTCTATGAGTATCAGGAGAGATAAGACCCCGAGCGTCGCGATATTGGACCCCTTCTACATGCGTGAAAGCATCTTGATGGACGACGGGGACGCGGCTCTCGCGGCGGGGTACATCACAGACTTCATGCTACGGAACGCCGACAAAGATTCATTTCTTATGACCTACTCTCCCAAGTAAGTCATTCGCTCGCCTCCGTAGCATATATGCTTTCTTAGCTTTCCATTGTCCTCTTCCAACATTCCTTTTGGATTGTTTTAATTATGCAGTGAGGATCAAGACTGTGTGCTCATCTGCTTTTCACCGCAACACTCGCATGCCGTGTATTTAGACTCGGGGAGTGTGAACAAAAAAGATTACAAGTATATCATGAGAGTTTTGGATGATGCTCTCGTCGGCTACATAAAAGCCGGAGGCAAGATCATGAAGCACAAGTTCAGGAAAAATCAGCCTGGCGTGAACGTGTTCAACCACGTAACGCAGTTCCCGTGCGTCAAGCAGCCGGCTGGCAGTGTGAGGGATGCGTACTACGCCCTTCATCACATGAGGGCGATTGTACACGAACAACGCAACCTTACGCTGCCAAGTCATCTCAGAGCGTGGGCTGAAAGGAAGGCGGAAATCGCCGATGCAAATCTGAAGGAGGAGTTCTTTCACATCCAAGCGCAGATGGCGACTATCATCCGTCATGAAGTACAAATGAGGGGGTCGATCTTCCACTCCAACATTGCACCATCCAATGGGGAGATAGAAGTCCGCCTAAAGGCCCTGCATGACACAAGGCCTTTCATGACGAAAGAAGGATGCCGCCCATTCCCCGAGCCGAGTCAAAAATTAATTGAATGTACTCTTTGTGTAATTTGGATGTAATTTGGATGTACTCTTTGTGTACTAGATGGTAGTGTCAAATACTCTTGGTGCTCTTTGTGTATAAAGGTCACTGCATATGCATTTTTATGCATATGTGCATGCTTTTCACCATTCATCGACTTGCTTTAAGTTGTTGATAAGAATAGATGCTAGATTGCTTTGTTCTCCTTCGGTATGATGGATGTGACCTCTAAAGCTTTGTTTTGTGCAGGTTGAAGAGCAAACAAGTAGTGATGACGAAAGTAGCTTTCGGTTTTCAATAATTGTTGGACTCATTGTAATTTTGTGATGGAATGTAATCTTGTGAATCTTGTTGGCCTCTAAACCTTTGTAATAAAAATTATATTGCAATTCTTTTGTATCAATAATTGTTGGCCTCATTGTTATATTGTATTTTGCATTTCTGTAATATAATAAAAATATCTGTAATGCTTTTATTCTTTTATGTAATTCTTTTTTTTTGTTTTCTGTAATTATTTAGTGGCGCATATTGTCAGGACTTAGTGGCGCACTGCGAATGCGCCACCCCTAAGGCCCTTAGGCGTGGCGCATACCAGAATGCGCCACCCCTAAGAGCTTAGAGGTGGCGCATTATGAGATGCGCCACGCCTAAGGGCCTTAGGGGTGGCGCATCCAGAATGCGCCACCTCTAAGCCCTTATTAGTGGCTTGTAGTTAGTGGCGCATCCCTAATGCGCCACTAAACTCAAAAACAGTGCGCCACTATAAGGCTATTCCCTAGTAGTGCGAAGGCTAGCAGTATAAGCTTCCAGGAGTTTTTCGAAGACAACTCTTTTCTCTTCCATGACAGCCTGTGATGAACAGCAAGACGGATTCAGACATAAAGCAACAAGTGAAAAAGATCCGAACCGATTGTGACCAATCGGCCCGAATCTCGGGGACTACACCCAGTGGGTGCGCTTGCGCGCACCCACCGGAAGAAAGTCTACCAATTGAGGAAGGAAAACGACAAAGCAAAAAATGCTAAAGATCCGAACCGATTGTAACCAATCGACCCGAATCTCGGGGACTACACCCAGTGGGTGCGCTTGCGCGCACCCACCGGAAGAAAGTCTACCGATTGAGGAAGGCAAACGATAAAGCAAAAAATGCTAAAGATCCGAACCGATTGTAACCAATCGACCCGAATCTCGGGGACTACACCCAGTGGGTGCGCTTGCGCGCACCCACCGGAAGAAAGTCTACCGATTGAGGAAGGCAAACGATAAAGCAAAAAATGCTAAAGATCCAAACCGATTGTAACCAATCGGCCCGAATCTCGGGGACTACACCCACTGGGTGCGCTTGCGCGCACCCACCGGAAGAAAAATTGCCGAAGTAAAACAGAGGTACAGAAGGAAAAGTTAAAGAGTTTACCGAATGGTGAGAGGTCAGCTGTTGAAGGTCCCGAGCAAGGGCTTCGGCGAACTCATTCACCCGGCTCAGAGTGCTCGTCACGGGATCCCGAGGACGAGGCGAAGCGTCAGGCTCAGCGCCGACATGACGGGCGCGAGAATACTCGGCTCGGAAGTGATCCACCGAGCGCATAAGAATCTCGGAGGGGGAGGAAATCGGCGGTGGCGCTGAAGTAGGAACGATGGCGAAAGCTGTAGTGGTGAGGACTGGCGGCACAGATGTTGGTGAAGGACCGGACTCACCCGATTTCGGCGGCGGCGCAACCGGGCGAGTCGGAGCAGAAGTGGTAGCAACGATTGGCGGCGGGATCGTCACAGTCGGTGGATCAGGTAGTACGGCAGGCGGAACGATGGAGGCAACTGGTGGTGCCGACACCAAAATCGGCGATGGGGTTGTCACCACCGGCGTATCAGAGGCGGTCATCGCAGCAGGGGAAGTCGCGGCAGGCGAAGCCGGATTGGAGCGGCGCGGTGGAGACGGAGCAATCGGGTCAGCTGGTTGCATTCCTCCACCACCAGGAGCCACCCGGTCCGCTGCACCCTGGAGAGTTGGGGAGGCAAGAGTGGAAGAAGAGGTCTTCGAAATCTCCGCGAGTCGGGCCTTCTTGGCAGCGCGCTCGACATCTTTGGAGGAGCGATGAGCGGGTACCGGCCGCTTGTGGACGGCAGCAGCAGAGGCAGCGGGCGAGATGACGGGTTGGGCACAGATGGGAATGTCGGTGTCAACGTCATCAAGCCCAATCGGCTCCCTGAAAGAAGAAAGGGAGAGGAATCAGTAAAAGCAAAGATAGTGAAGCAGGAGGCATAAAGGCAAGAGCATACCCGATTGTCCTGGGTGCGCCAGTGGGCATTCGGCAGCGAAGTGGAGCGACGTTCAATGGCGCCTGGACGGTCGGCCTCCGAATTGTCGCCCCTCGGACTTGTTTGCCCTTGCTGGCAGTCGGCTTGGCCTTGGCAACTTGGCTAGAAGCCACACCAGAGGAGGAGCCGGCGGCCGAGGTGCGCTTGGCCGGCACTTTTGGAGGCCTGGTTCGAGGAGCTGCATCGGAACCATTACCCTTTGAGACACTATCATCATCACTCCACTCAGCCAAAAATTGCTCAAGGGAAGGGTCAGGCGTACCCCCCTGAGCTGGCGACCGAGTGTTGGTCGTCGGAGGTTTGGTGCGCTCGGCGTCATCATCATCAGCATCCATGGGGTCGGAGGACTCTCCGGAAGCCTCATCGTCTTCATCATCCCCACTGGACTCGGCGGAAGGAGTCTCGCCGTTGTACTCGAGGTCGGTGGGATCCTCTTCCGTGCGATCAGGGGCGTACACGCCAGTCTCCTGGCCGTCCTCCATGAGGTCGGACTGAATGAAGTGCTGAGGAGGTATAAGCAGTCAGAGCAATCAGAAAAGAAAGCAATCTGAAGAGCATGTAATCGGAGCATACCACAGGCGGCTTTCGCTGGCGAACGAGACAATCAAGCCCGAAGCGGAAGGGGTCAGGCAAGGCGCTAGAGGTGATGGCCTTCACTCGGGTGCAAAGGTCTTCTGTTTTCATCCGCCACGTACAGAGCCGAGTGGGATCTCGAGGTCCCGACACGTCGCAGAGGCGGTGAACTCGGCGCTGCAGGGGAAGAATCCGAGCGTGAAGCCACGCAGCTACCAAGTCGGTTGGAAGGAGTCCTTCTTGCTCCAGCTGGGTGACCCTGGCAGCCTGGGCATCGACATCGCAGTCTCCGACGCCGTGCTTCAGCGACCACTGATATTTCTCAATCGGCCGGGTGAGATAGAACTCGGGCAGATTGAGGAGGTCGGGGCCTTGGTCAGGGGACTTGACGTAGAAAAACGAGGTCTGCCAATTCTTGCAGGATTGGACGATCTCGGGGCTCGTGTACTTCGACTTGCCGGCTGCGACAAGGCAACTGCCGCAGTCGATCATGTCAGTCGGGTACGTTGGCTTGCCACCTTCGATGGTGGAGGCCACCACAGCACCCGTCCGAGCGTTGTGAGCTCGGAGGTTGAAGAAGCGTTTCCAAAGAGCGACACTCGGACGGTAGCTGAGGTACCCTTCACAGAGCGTCACGAACCCGGAGAGGATCATGATGAAATTGGCAGCAAGGTGGTGAGGCTGCAGTCGGTGGAAATCGAGGAATTCGCGAAAAAAGGCGCTAGCGGGAAGGCCGAATCCACGCTCGAAGTGAGCGAGGAACACGACCCTCTCGCCCGTGCGCACGCTGGGGACGACCTCGGTCTTGCTGGGAATCTGCCATTCGACTCCCGCGGGCATCTTCCGGGCGCGGACGAGAGACTCGACGGCGGCGGCGGTGGCCTGAGAGCCTTTCCAGCATCCGCGGCTCGCCTGCGACACATCTCGTCGAGGCGCCATGGTTTTCGCCGGCGAGGAACGGAGGAGAGAAAAGAGGGAGGCGGAGCACGAGAGCTGTGGAGAAGAGCGGCTGCGGTGGCGGCGGAAGCAGCGGAAAGCACGAGCCCGTGGCCGGAGCAGGCGCGAGATGCAGGCACCGGCGGTGGGGAGAATCGCGTGGAGCGGCGAGGGCGCAGAGGAGAGAAGGCTAGGGGTCGAAGGAAGTGTTTGGGAGAAGGAAGAGGCGAAGCCCCCCCGGTGGCTTATATGGGCGGCGGGGGGGGGGGGAGAGTGGGATGACCCTATGGTTGTGTGGCCCGGTGTGGCTTAGGGCACAGGGAGGCCAACCGGCAGACCAGCGCAAAGGATCCCGGCGCAAGAGGCGAGGCGTGCGACGTGGGGGTCAGGCCCTACAGTTATGTCACGTCGCGCGTGGGTCGTGGGTCCCAGCTCATTGATCACGTCGCGGGCGAATCGGAAGTAACCGTTGGAGGGAAATTGGTGAAAGAGATCTTTCTCAAAAAAGTGAAGACATGAATTAAGAGAGAACCACGTCCAATCGGATGGAAATTTGGTCAACCGAGTGTGATCTCCGACTCAGCCGACGAACTCGGAATGACGCACTCGAAGAGGCCACAGCAGTCGGAGAACGTCAAGGCAGAGATTGAAAAACTGCAAAGGCCCCGCAGTCAAGCGACCGTGGGACCTTTACAGCTTTAGGGGCTACTGTCGGGGGATTGGTACCCGGGTAGGCTAACCCAAGCGGAAGCAAGCTTTGAAGACAAGGATGGACCAATTGGGCTGCAGCTGGGCCGAGCTGGGCAGAGGTACGGCTGATTGCTCCAAGGCAATCGATCATACCAAGCGCCAGCAGTCGGCCCAGGCGCAATCGGGCCACCCTTCTCCAAAGATGATCACCCGATTGGTCCGCAGCTGGACCGAGGCCGATTCCTAGAAGGCCGATTGCCCAGAGCAATCGACCCCACCAGGAACCACCAGTCGGTCCAGGCGCAATCGGAGCAACCTACCACCCAGTCGGGGGTATGATTACGAGGTCATAAAGGCCATATCCCGAGATATCTGGGTGGCAGGAAGGCCAGGTCGTGTCGAGGATTTGCTGGAGATACGGTGTCACCTCCCCACCAATTATGCGGACAGGCCGACAAGACCGCACCCCCTAGCTCCACTGTTCACTCCTAGGTTCTACGAGGTAGCAGCATGGGCCGCCGCTCGTATGCTCCGGGTCACCCGGAGAGGAGCAGTCGGTGGGCCCAGGCCGATTAGAGGATGACGGATGGGTCCATTCGGCGATGAAGTTACCATAGTACCCTGGACTCACACTATAAGAGCCAGGGTACCCCCTCCTGCGCGAGGGACGCCACACCTGAGATCTCATTAACTCATTCCCCCTCTAGTTCATTCATTGCCCGTAGTCACTCCTCAGGGAAGCAGGAGAGGACCTTGCCCACGGCGGCGGCGTACTCCTTCCCCTGAGAAGATAGAAGAGCAGTTATTGTAGTCCCTTCATTGATATACAAGAGACAAGCAGGAGTAGGGGTGTTATCTCTCCAGAGAGCCCCGAACCTGGGTACATCGTGGTGTCTTCACTGTGCTTGTGCCCATCCCGATTCCGGCACCATCGACATTTCCTCCCTCGTGTCTTCCCCTCACATTAGCCATCCCCATGGCATCTGCCGTCACATATTGACGACACATAGGAATAAGTCTCATACATAGAATAGGCATAAGTCTCATACATATAATAGGCATAAGTCTGATAGGGAGGAGCTTCAAGGATGGCGTCTAGGACGGCGGTCAGGAAGTGTAGTAGGCGTCGTCCAGCCATACCTGTGAGGTGCCCTAAATTTCCGAAGAGGAATCTCAGAACCGTCCTGATCATACTGTGTCTCCTGGGTGGGGCCTGGTGGAGGAGTCGAATACATGTCTATCCAGTCGTTCTGCTGCGACATGTAATCATGTGTACTGTCCTCAGGATCTGATTCACTAGCCCACACAGATCCAGACATAGGCGTATCATTTCCGGTTCCTGTAGGATGAAACATAAGTACTGAAGACAAATGTAGTTCCAGTCATAATTATAAAGTGACATACCCTGCTGTTGTGACGCTGGGTGAAACGAGGGAGGACCATCCTGCGGGTACTGCCATGCTGAACCTCCCGCCTGGTCAGGACGGGGTGGTTGATACGGGTAGCTAGACGTGGGACCCTGCTGCTGGTACTGCCATGCTGAACCTCCCGCCTGGTCAAGTCGGGGTGGCTGATATGGGTAGCTAGACGTGGTACCCTGCTGCTGGTACTTCCATGCTGATCCCCCCGCCTGGTCAGGAGGGGGTGGCTGATACGGGTAGCCAGATGTGGGCCCCTGCTGCTGGTATTGCCATGCTGATCCTCCCGCCTGGTCAGGAGGGGGTGGCTGATACAGATAGCCAGATGTGGGACCTTGTTGCTCTACACGTGGACGCGGGTGGTGTCGATGCTCAGTGGAGGAACGCGGTGGTCGTTGTAGAGGATGATGTTGAACAACATCTGAAGTGCGGTTGCACGTGATAACATCGTAGAGAGCTCGTAACTTCTGTTGAATGCGTGCAAAACGACTCCGGTATGGAAGAAGAGGGTCTGACGATGATGAACGTGCAAGCGCATTCATCTCATCCCTCAGATCGAGTGTAATGTCAGCCTGGAATTGAAACGATGATTTAATAAGTAACCACATCAACGTATTAGTTAACTAAATGCATTTGGTAAAGAGAATATATGTTACCGCTAATTGTCTGGAGCTGGAAGTATCAAAGCTGGGGTACGTGTCCCCCGTAGCAGGGACGGGCATCACCTCAGGGCGAGAGTGCTGAATGATGCGCAACCGTGTTCCGGCCATGTACCGTCGCAGATAGACATTGAATTGATGGATATCAAACCTGGCATCCTCGTTCCAAATGCGTGTCGTGGCAGTCTCCCACTCTGTAATGTATGGCTGAACTCTCTGAAGCCACTGAGTGAGTGTCCTATTTACCCCCTTCCTTGTGATCCTAAAATTATGGTTTGTGTTCAAAATTAAATAATACATACACCGATGGATCAACTAAATAAATTGTACGCACACATATGGAATGCTAATAATACCTGTGAATTTCTGGTGGCAGTGGATCCTCTGTAGACGGAGGGTCAACCAACTGTTGAAGACCAAATTGCCTCATAACTCTTTGTTATGCCATCACCTCGACGAAGACATCAAACATGATCTTTGATTTTGTCATCCAATAATCCCGATCCCTTGTGCATAGAACAGAAATACCGTTGGGGTATCTTGCAGCTATGGCTTCTCGTGTATATGGCTGCCAGATCACAACAGTGTACACATCGAACTGCTCATTTAATGTTGTGTAGGCTCGCCTTATCTGTTCAGTAGCAAACCGTCTCTGTGCAAAATAACAGTTAGCGAAAGTTAGCGAAGGATCTTTGTGATAAATTATGTTGCAATGCAAGAAATTGTAGCATGACACACACCTTGCAACGTGTCCAACACATGCCGAAAGTAGGCATATCTATGCGAGCAGCATCGTTCAGCTCATCGGAAGGCCAACTGTCCTCAATATGTATGTTCGGACGTCCTATAGAGAACCTCTCCCACGACCACAACTGTAAAAATATAGGGCAACCGAGAAGGGCTACCTTGTTACCTGGCGGCAACGTGCAACCCTTGCACATACCTCGGTAAGTAGCCGCTAAGACCGCAGAACCCCAACTCCTCTGTGTGATATTCTTAAGCTCCACAGCTGAAGCGATCTCCAGTGCAATACCAATGTAGCGTTCGCTAATACTTGTCACATGGTTCTCTGTGAACATCACCTTCCCTAGAAGCCACAAAAGGTATGCCTCTAGGCTCCGCGTGATCTGTGTCGCTATCAACGGTACATGTGGATACCCCGGAAACTTCTGAATCTGTATTGAGTAAAGAGAAGGTATTACTAAATAAGAAAAGTACTTCTGAAACGAGATAATATATGAACACAGAAATGTGAACTTACCTGAAAATTTAGCAACCAGTCATACTTAGGTCCATGAGCCTCTGAGGCAAAGTCCGGAGCACCTGCATACAAATGCGCGAAGCGCGCTGCCATATCATTTTGCCAAGTAGATGTTGCCGCCAGAGGTCCAATGGCTGACCCCGCCAATGGTAAACCCAACAAGAAGGACACATCCTCCAGAGTAGGAGCCATCTCTCCCCAAAGAAAGTGGAACGTGTGAGTCTCAGACCTCCATCGGTCCACTAAGCAACTCAGAAGAGACCCGTCAATGGCGAGGCGTGTAGAGGTTTCCGTGGCTTCAACAAGAAGCGCGAAAGGTAAAAGCCCAGCCCATTTCAACTTGCATTAAATAAAACAAGACGCGCATTAAATAAAACAAGACCATCTGGTTTTGCATGTGTCCATCCACCTCATCTGCATCTACCTCCCCACTGTCATACCCATTCGCAATCTCTCCTTCTACCTGACTATTTTGCCCTGACACATATGCATCATCTCCATCATTTGGCATATGTATCCTTTCACTGCTCTGCCCAGGATCGTAACCACCATGCCATTCAGGAGGACTGACCTCCTTCACGACGGGAAGCACTAGGGCGACAGGATTGCATCCCCTGTTTGCACAACCTTGTATCCAGTTCACCCACTGAGAGCGCCGGTCTATTGGCCTCAAATAAAAGTACACATTTGAACTTGACCGGGTCCATAATGCATGAACACCCACGGTGTATTTTTCAGTATTAAGCCCTAAAGAGGTTGTCAACCAGTCTGTCACCTGACTAATTGACCATTTTTGAGGGTCATTCAGTGGCACCTCTATGTACTCAAATTCACTAAGATCAACTCCTATCTCATTTGTTTGGACAGTACCATGACCATAGTAAAATACGAACTTCACAATATCTGACATGTTTGCTGACCTACAAAATTATTCAACCTTCATTAATAAGACCGAATAAATTAATCCTCACATCGCACATCTAAATACACTATTGCCCCAACTAAATAAAATATTCACACATCTAAATTTATTGTATCTAAATATAATGGTCACACTATCGCCCCAACTAAATAAAATATTCGCACATTTAAATACACTATCGCACCAACTAAATAAAATATTCACACATCTAAATTTATTGTATCTAAATATAATGGTCACACTATCGCCCCAACTAAATAAAATATTCGCACTTCTAAATACACTATCGCCCGAACTAAATATAATGTACGCATACATACATATATAAACGGATGAACTAAACAAAATTGTACGCGCATATATTTTGTTCAAACTAACCTTGAAATACGACCACCACCTCCGCAGCGCTTCACTTGAACAGCGGCAACACCATGAACACAACCACCTCCACCACCACCATGAACACCACCTCCACCACCACCATGAACACCACCTCCACCCCCATTACCTCCACCACCTCCACAAGCTATCCCATCAACAGATCGAGGTATCCCTAACCTTCCTAAGCCATATGGAATATAACTACGGTGGAAAATGGGCTAATTATTGGTTGGAAATGGAGTATTAATTGGAGCAAAGTTGAACTCGTGAGAGAGAAGAAAGAACGAAAGAGAGGAAGGAAGAAGAAGAGAGAGAGGAGAGGAAGAAGAAGGAGTGGCCGACTGGCTTGGGGTGACAGCCCCCTTTCGGCCACGCCAAGGCCGAGTGGCTCCCTGTCGGCCACGCCGAAGCCGACTGCATGCCTAGGTGGGCCGACTAGCGAGGGCTGCCCCTAATCGGCCACGCCTAGGCCGACTGGGCTCTAATCGGCCGGGCCGTGGCCAACTGAGTCCAGTCGGCCAGGCTGTAACCTAGGGTGTATTATTTTTGAATTTTTTTAAAAACGTGCATTATTTTCGTAATTTTTTTTAATAAATGTATTTTTTTTATATTTTGATATGGAGGAAATACATCCTATCATGAATGGGATTGGATGCTGATTAAAACAAACGATGCCTCCTAGTCGTAGTCACTACTGTTGGGTTCGGTGCTTTGTTTTTTAGAACACAGTACAACTTTGACGTTTATATACACGACTATACAATCACCTCTATGACGCACACACGCATACCCTATCTCTATGAGCATTTTCGCAATACTGAGCCGGTACATCATTTTGAGATTAACGAAGTCACCACCTCGTCTTCGACGGGAACGTCTTCTTCCACTGAAAGCGCATCACCGGAAGCCCTGAAATAAATCCAGGAGAATGCGAGCACCATTGTCAAATCTAGAATTTGAACTCTAGTGGGCTGATGATACAACCATCCACCTAACCAACCCAACCACAGGTTGATTCGCTTCGGTGCTTTCTCTTGTGGCAGTGTCATTTCTGGATTTCCTTGAAAGCAGAATTTAGATGTGAGGGGGGAAACAAAAACAACGTCAGCTACAACGCATATTGTAGTGGAAATTGCACTGTGTGGCCTGCTATCTTACATACTGATCCAACCCATTAGCATAGATTGACCATATTTTTTTTATTTTTATAGTATAATTTTCTTTTTTATTTGTGCTGCATTTTTATTTTAAAAGATAACCAAATTTTAAGGTAAATCCAAATGATTTTTAGCGGTGGCGAAGCCAGGAGTATAAAGTTGTGTTGTCAATTTAGAGTTGTGATGTCAAATACATGTAGACGTACAAATTTTGTATTTTTTGTTTGATTTTTACCCTAAATAAAAGTTTTTGTCAAAAAATTGTGTAGTCAGTTGACTACACAGCCAATGAGTGGCTCCGCCACTGATTTTTAGAATATGTTCATGATATCTACAAAGTTATTCATGCATATTTTAAAAATAATTTTCATAGTTTAATGCATTTTCATAATAGTTTAAAAATGTTAACTTATTTCAAAATATGTTCACATGTTTTAAAAACTGTAGTGAATTGTAAAAAGTGTCCATGCTTTTGGAAAAATGTTTGTGCATTAGAAAAATATTCATATAATTAGAAACCCATGTTCGTCTATTCTTTAAAAATGTGCATTCAATTAAAAATAATTAATGCATTTACAAAAAAAATCATATTTTTGAAAAAAAAACGACTTACAAAAATTGCTCGTGAGATTTAGAAAAATAGTCACATAATTTTTTAAATAAAATGTTTATGTATTCGTCAAACAAAATTGTGTGTGTATACACACATAGAGAATATTTCATAAAAGGAAAAACGGAAATATAATAAGAAGTAAGAAAATATGTGAAGAGTGAAACTATGACATGAATACTTTCCTTATTTTCCCTTTTATTAAATATTGCAATGAAGTAAGGCACTAGCCCGGCCCGTCTAGCCCACACGTGTTGCAATGACCTTGAAAATAAAATTTAGACGAAAACTCATGTGCATGTGCGAAAACATAAACACAAAGTAGTCCCTAGTTTAGCCCATAAGATTAGCTCATGTGTTGTATAGTGATCCCTTTTTCTTGATCACAAGACATAGTAATTATGACATGCATGCCAACAACAACGAGGGCACATTATCATCAGAATAATGTTGTTGAACATACCTAACTTTATGATATACTTCGGAATACCTTAGTATCAACTTTATAAGTAACATCACACAAATGTTATAATATATAAAATTCCTTAGATAATGAAAATATCAAGTTACTCCATACCTAAGAGCAACTATATATGCGGGTTTTTTGGTGGAAGGGCGAAGTTTCGGGCCAGAACAAAACCGCCATAATTTTGCCGGCCCGCAAAACACCGCTTCGCGCGCTAGATCTAAGGCTCGGGGGAGGGGCGCTTTAGGGTTCCCATCTCTCATCCTCCCCTCGCTGCCTTCACAATTTCTTATCTCCATTGTGTAGACTAGTCAACCCCGACGAGAAATTCGATGGCGTCTTGAGCGGGAGGAGGTCCCGATCGTGGCAGAAACGGCGTCGGCCACGGTCGTGGTCCCCTCCGCCCCGCTCGCGAGACCATCCCAACAATGTCGTTCTTCCGCAGCGGGAATTTACAAGGGCTTGGATGAACCATGGAGCAGTTCTCCAGGTCGCCAGATACCTCACACCGTACACCATCGCGTTGCGCGTAGCCGATGGTGTTCGCCGCACCGCCATTGACACCGTCATACACCGAGAAGATACCGCGGTGGAAAGCCTCGAAAAGGCCAAGAGGGCGTACGACTACGGTATTGCAAAGTACACAGGGACGGTGGATCGCTTCCAACCAACCTAGTACACCGGCGTGAAGAGCGGCCAATCTACTTCCTTGGTGACCTTCGCGTGTTTTTTCCCTTCTTCTTAGTATCTTCGGCGACGTTTCAGTCTAGTTTATAGTGCGGAAAAATTTATATTTTAAATATGTATATATTATATATATACCGTATCATTTTAGCACATCTATTCCGCCGCGCACGATTTCATGGGCACAAATGAAAAACAGTGATTCACCATTTATCGTATCTGCTAGAGTTTCTCTAATAGTCTACATTGGAACTCACCAAACATTACCCGTAACTGAATGATAATAATGATAAAAATTTAGATACATCAGCAAAGTATGTATAGTGACTTGATAGCTCAAGAGGAAGATCTAAGTGTCAGTGTTGGAGATGCCCCTTAATATTTTTCCTACCCTTAGGTAACGTGATGATGCTGAAACTTACATTTGTGGCCGGTATAACCTCATGTAGCTCGGCCCAAATGTAGAATGAAGCTTCACACCGCGTCAGCAATTGAACATTCAATGAAGAGAGAATAACTAATTAGAGGGTATCTAATCAAGATTAGGTTTTGCCTCAGGGTCCACCACGTTTTGTAACCGCTACGGAGCGATCGGGAAGGCGATCGGCTGGCGATCGTCTACGGTTGCTAGGGTTAGGGTTGCGATCGGGGGTGAGAAGGCTTCCGGTGAGGCTGAGATGGCGTCGGCGTCATCAGCAACTTCGACCGGCCAGGGTTCCCCTTCTCCGCGGAAGGTTTCTGCGGGGAGCGGGCGGCGGGTCCCTGGTTCTCCGGTGGAATCGACCACACCTTTGAGGACAGCGGCGACTAGGGCTTCAAATCAACCTTCCATGAAGTCGCCTGCAGCAGGAAAGTCCTCGGATGAAGCAGCTTCCCTCTCAGCTCGGCTGGGAGGTTTGGTTTTGACTGAGAAGGAATCAAAGGTCATGGTTTTGAAGGCGCCCAGGGCGCAACTGAGGTCGACGACCAGATGGGCCATTGTTCGTAAGGTTTTTTCGCCCAGAGGTTTCAATATTTCAGCGTTTGAGAAGGCGATGCAGCGTTCTTGGGGCCTCCACAGGTGTAACACCCCGGGTGTCACGCTACAGTAATCACCTACAGTAATCAGGATTACTGTTGCTAATCACTGTTGATAATCTCTGTTTCTCAAAATGGCCTTGATCAAAATTTTGCTTTGATCAACTTGGGTCAGTTCACATTCAATTCTCCTTTTGATGTTGTTGATAACAATATGGCCATGGGCCTTGATCATCATAAGTCACAACCAGTCCAACCCCTCTACATAGAAATCAAATCAAAGCTATATTCAAAGTGCTTTTTATTGGTATTAAAAATAGTGTGGAAAAACAAACTTTGTTTAAAATTTGTGCAACCTATTTTATTAAATGCCTAAAAGTTATTAGGTTGTGTTAAATTAACCATGGTATTTTATTAAGTGGATTAAATAATTTAACCAATTCAAAATAGTAGCATAACAACCACAATTAATAATATTTAAAATATGACAGAATGCAAATACTTTTATTTTGCCACTAAGAATTTTTGTAGCACTATGTTTAGGTGTAACACAATTATTGGCATAGTTGCCCCCTTTTCCAAAAATCATTTGATAGCTAAATATAATAAAAACAAAAAAAAATTATTAAAAAAAAAAGAACCGGCCCAGGCCAACTGGGCCTAGTGCTCAGCCAGCCCAGCCCGGCCAGGCCGCGGCCTCGCCGCCGTGGCGGCCATCCGTCGGCTGCCGGTGGGGGATAAGACCCCAGCCATCCCCCGCTCCCGCGAACCCTAGCCGCCTCCCCACTTCCCCCTCGCTCGCTCTCTCTTTGCCCCGCGCCAAGCCGTCGCCGCCGTCGCCATGGTCAAGCTCGTCGGCGTGGCCACGGTCCTCCTCGGCGCCTGCGTGGATGTTCAGGAGAACGGCGATGCTCATCTACTTCTCCTACACACATCGAATCGAGCCGGGACGGCCCACACGGTCGCCATCGAGCGTGTCTTCTTGCTCGGCCGCCGACGTTCATCGACATTTCCGGCATCGTCGAGTCCTTCCTGAGCAAGCTTGGCACCTCTGTCGGCTCACGGTGAGCTCCTCTGTTGATTCCCCTTGTTTCCCCTTCGACTTCACCGATTTGGACGCCTTCCGTCGCCGGAGCCGGAGCTCACTGGAGCTTGCTCCGCGCGCGCTCCCCCCGCAACACTGGTCGCGCGCCGACCGCCTCCCTGGCCGCCTGCACGCTCTGGCCGCGTCGCGTGCGCGCGCCAGCCCGCATGGCCACGCCGGGCTCGCCCTGCTTCCTGTTGTGTCCGCTCTGGCCACGGCCATGGATATAGCTGGGCATTTGTGCGTGGTGTGTATCCCGTGTGTGTGCTTGCGTTTGTGGTGTGTGATGTGTGTGTGCAACGTCTATGTGGCGTGCGTGGTGCACAACCTCGGCTGGCTGTGCTGCCGGCTGGTCCGGCCGCCGCCACCGGCAGCGCCCAGCGCGCGCCTGCCTGCCCGCCGCCGGCTGCTGTGTTGCTATTACCCTGTCGCTGCGGGGGCTGCTGCTGACTGTTGTTGCTGAATCTTCAGTGGCTGCTGCTACTTGTGCTGCTACTGCATCATTTTTGACAGCCATGAAACAACAACCAAACGAATTTGAATGTGGATAAAAATGATGTAAACTGATAGTACACTTAATAAGCTTCAGTTTGTTCCATTGTACCAACTCCAGAAAATGCACCGTTTAATTCGTAGAAAAATGTCAAAGGAGCAAAAATCTGTGATGAGCTAGTACAATTAATCTTGATGCCATATGTGAAAATAAAAAGTTCGCAGATAACTTCGTAAGTTTTTGAAATTTGCAAATAGGTCCTCTACCATTAATTAGAGTTTAGATTAGATAAATCTGCTAAGTAAATAGCCTATGACATGTGGGACCCACCCTCTAATAATCCCTGTTTTAGTTGAATTAAAATAAACTCTCGACATGTGGGCCTCCCTTGTCAGATTACTATTCTGGATAATCTTGTGAATAATGTTGCTTTAATATTAAAAGAAATTCTAGAAAATAAATAAGATGATTTAAACTTTGATATTGAATATCTTTTAAACCGTAGCTCAGATTCAAAAACTTTATACATGAAAATTGATCAGAAAAATATAACGAATACGGATATGCTACCCATACCGCCACCTCACCCCTCTAACATACCGCACACGGGGCATTCACCCTTTGATTGCGTTGTCCGGTAATTAACCGGTACCGGTAAAACTTTCCGAATGAATTTATTCTGAACACGAAAGTTGTTCAGAATGGATCAACTAAAACGGATACACCTTTCTCATGTTTGTCGGATGTCCACGACACATCCGGCATGATATCTCCCCCCTCCGGACACCCTGTCCGGTAATCACCCGGAGCTGGCAGTTCATCCCCGGATGAATTCCCGCCCCGAGCTTAATACCTTGCACTGCGTTAGAACACCGTTAACGTTTCGTCTGTCATGTCATGCACCTGTTTGTTTATGCTTGCTTTGTATTTACTGTTTTCTCCCCCCCTTTATTCTCCGGTAGACCCCGCTGCTGTCGACTACACCGTTCCCGAGTACGACTACTTCGTCGACGACCGTACCTCTACCGTCGAGCTTACAGGCAAGCAGAGCCATTCTCTTCCCCAGATATCGCCTACCTTTCCGTACTTTCTTGCACTAGGCATTGTTACTGCTGCTGCTACGATTACAGTCCTATTCAATTGCATAGCCTGATTTTGTCGCCCCTTGATGTACCTTCCTTATCCTATGCTGCCTGCTATATCTATATATTATATTTAGCAGTGAGCCCTGCGCATTGTTAGCTAGGATTAGATAGCGGGCCGTGGCCACTCAGGGGAGTGACACGGATACAAAACATATACAACTGCAACAGGTACGGATCAATGCAGACGCCCTAGGGAACCTACAACAGCGAGACTGCCGAGTCGCTTCGAGTTTGACTTACGAGGGGACTGACTCGTAATTCACTCTCGTCGGCTCAGTAGTGTAGTATCACTGGGATGATACGAGGACATTCCTCTTTAGTTCATTCCGCTGGTGTCTCGGCACCACCGGGGTGATACGAGAATATTCCTCTTTAGTTCATTCCGCTGATGTCTCTGTCGAACCTCGTTAAGTGTGCCATCGAGGGTGATTCCTCCTGGTTTCACTTAATGGTAGGCACTCGAATCAACTGGTGTCCTTAAAGGTAAGAGTCGGGCGACCCAACGGTGCCCGCGAGCGGTATATTGTCGGGAGCGACAGGGAGGGTACAACCGACGTTACTGGCGTGCTTGGCCCCTGCTCGTATCTACCGAGAGTTACCAAACTACGAAAAGTCAAGCTCTACCAAGAGCACACGCGAGACAAGGTAAGGAGACGGTTCACCTTGTTGGTAACCGCAGTGACTTGGTGGGACGATAGGGCAGGCACCGATGTACTGGTGGTCCTGACTGCTGTCGTTGACCGCGGGTCGGTTAAGTCGAGGCAACGATAACGGTTGTCACGCAGGTTAATTAAAATGCTAAATGGTTCGGCGGATGACTTGAGAGACCCGTTGGTCTGTACGCACTACCTTCACGTGGGATAATGAGTTATGGGCTCCCCTGCGTCGTAGTTTGTTCGAAAGCTCTTCAGACGTCAGCAGTACTGCGGCCTGATCGCCGGGAAGTGGTCTTGTCTTTTTGCTGCAGCAGGTGTGTTTGGATTTGCTTTTGCTTCACCGGCCAGACTCGCGTCATGCAGGAGCGTGCAAGGGTGAGGGACCTAGACCCCTTGGCACATAGGATATAGTCCGGCGGATGGCCTCTCTGCTGAGCCTAGGATGAACTGCGATGTGTCGGATAGCCTCGGTGGGGCATTCCCTAACAAGGTGCACGCCACTCTGGAGATCCGAGCGTGCAGGCTGAACAGTAGTGCACCCCTGCAGGGAGTTTAATCTATTCGAATAGCCGTGTCCACGGTAACAGGACGCTTTATGCTGAAGCTGGACCTTACCACTAGAAACTATTACTATTAAACTGTATGGTTCCGGGTCTTCTTCCTCGCAGGGAGTCGAGGAGGGGAACTCGGAGGCATTATTATTATTAATCATTACAACTTACTATTATACAGTGTTGCAGCAACTTCTGCTTCATTGTTACTTTATTGCTTTATATGAACTGTTGGTTGTTTCTCTTCTCATGCTGCAAGACACGTCAGAAGATGCTAGTCTTCGATAGGCCTAGCTTCTTATCCTTATTCTGATTTATTCCTTGCAGTCCACTATATACAGCCTCCCCCTTCCATTTGATACAAATGCATAATGCTTAGTAGCGGACGTAAGACTCGCGGGTATGCTAGATACTCACCTTTGCTTTATTTCCCCCTTTTTGTTTTGCCTGATCGGCCGCTGCAGTCGACGTTGGAGCCTTGGAGTCCAGGAGCAGGAGTTCCCCGATGCCGACCACCACAACGTGAAGATCCCCGATGCCTTCTACGACGTCGAGTCCCCCCGTTGACCAGGAGTAGTTTGGAGGTTCCCAGGCAGGAGGCCTCGCCTTTTCGATCTGTTGTTATTTGTGCTAGCCTTCTTAAGGAAACCTTGTATCTTGTGTCTATACTCAGATACTATTGCTTCCGCTAACTTTGTGCTTTCGAGCTGTTGTATTCGAGCCCTCGTGGCCCCTGGCTTGTATTATTTTATTTGTAGAGTTGTGTTGTGATATCTCACCGTGAGTCCCTGATCTCGATCGTGTACCTTGCGTGTATGATTACTGTACACGGATTGATTTTGGGGGCGTCACAACAAGGAGGCCCAGTTCAAGGAGGTCAGGGCCAACATATTCATGGTGACATTCGGAAGCGAAGGAGATTGGAGACACGTCCTGTTTAATGGCCCTTGGAAGTTTGATATGAATGTGATCGTCATCAAGGATTATGATGGAAAAACTAGACCGTCTGCTATGGCTTTTGAGACTATTGATGTGTGGGTTAGGGTTCTGGACATGCCTATTGATTTCAGATCAAGGGATTTTGTCTTTGCTTTGAGTGACTGGATTGGAGAAATCCTTCAGGTTGATGTGGAGAGAGACGGCCTAGCTAAAGGAAAATATCTGAGAGTAAGGGCACGTATTGACATTTATGAGCCGCTGCCCCGGGGTTTCTTCCTTGAAGCCTCGCCTGATGATGACGAGGAAACTTGGTTCAAATTGGCATTCGAAAAGATTCCACACTTTTGTTTCGAGTGTGGGAGGCTGGTCCATGGAGTTGATGGCTGTGTACCCCATGTTGATTCTTCGAAGCAATGGGGTGGGTGGCTGAGAGCCTCACCAGGTAGGGGCTTGGGATACAAAACTTTCTCAGGGAGACAGAGCGACTCTAGTTCAGACTATAGCCAGAATTACTCCAACCAGGAACCCACCATGATGGCAGGTAAAGGGAGTTCCTCTTCTGCTCGTGGAGTCCCTGTCAGGCGAAACCTCAATGATGAATTCCACCCGTCAGTGGACAGCCGGATTGGTGGATATAGGAGAGATGGGAAACAAGAGGTTGACAGCCCTATTAAACCTCAAAGGGACACTGGAAAATCTTGAAAGGAAAAAGGAGGCTGATCTTAGGGATAGGATGATTGCCCACAATAAGAGACTGGGTGGGTACAATATGCAGTCCTACAGAGGATCTGATTACAGGGTTGATCCCACAGGGGGCTCCCGCAAGCCTGGCTATTTTGTGAGAAGGCATAGAATGGAGGTTGATGGTTATGCAAGCCGGGAGTATAACATGCAGTATGTCCCGGTTGATAAGAAGAGAAGGCCTAAGCAGCAGTGGGTTGTCAAAGGCGATAGGGACAGGCAAGGCAATGAGGGTGCTTTCATTGGCGAAAAGAGGCAGAAGACGGGCTCTGTGTTTGATCGGATCCAGGAGTACGGCGAGGAGTCGGCGAGCTCTGCACATCAGGGCCGCCGAGGGCAATGAATATTATTGCCTAGAACTGTCGAGGCTTGGGGTTGGACTCGACGGTGGGCGAACTTCGCGACCTGATTAGGTCCTACAACCCAGTGGTGGTTTTTCTTTCGGAGACGAAGAAAAATGATCGAGCTATGGATCGTCTCAAGTGGAGCTTGGGATTCCGCAATGGAATGTCTGTTAGTGCTGTTGGGCAGAGTGGTGGGTTGGCTATTTGGTGGACAGACCATGTCAATATTACTCTCAGACCATGGTGCCAATACTACATGGATGCAAAAATTGATATGGGTGGAAAAACTTGTAGATTCACGGGTTTCTACGGTGAGCCTTCTACTGAGTTGCGTATGAAGTCTTGGGATGCTATTCGGTACCTCCGCGCGCAAGATAACCTCCCTTGGCTTTGTGTGGGTGATTTTAATGAGGCGATGTTCCACTCGGATCAATTGGGAGGTAATCCTAGAAGTTTTAATCAGATGGAGAACTTCAGGGTTTGCATGGACGACTGAGGACTTGCTGACCTTGGTTTCTCGGGTTATCGATACACATGGGATAATAAGAGACAGGGGGATGAAAATGTTCAAGTACGGCTGGACCGTGCTGTTGGAATTATGCCCTAGAGGCAATAATAAATTGTATTATTATAATTCCAGGTTCATTATTAATGTTTATATGTCTGTGCTATAACTGCAATGGCTTATGCGGAGGTTTACCAAGTAGCATGTTAACTTCCTCCGGAGGAAAACCCATATGCAGGTGTGGAGTATAAACACCAAGTGTTCTTAGTCTGCCTCTAGGACTAACCCGTGTGTTATGGATGACATGTTTTCCTGTTCATATGGCATTGTAAATACTGGTAACACATGGGAGCACGTTGTTGCCAGAACAAGGGTGCTGAACCGACCCAATTGTATGATTTACTTTGAGATCACATCGTTCCCATGTTATAAGTAAAATCATCTAAAGTTAATATGCATGTGTCCTTCATGACCATAAGAATGTTTCGTAACTTCATACCGAAGGGTGGGTTTTGACACTGTCCCAACACCACCCGTAACAGGCATGGCAATAACGGCTTTGATCACTCACACCCGAAAGTGTGTCAAGGGACTTAACGATTTGAGTTGGGAATTTGCTCCTCTAACGATGGAGAGATACTTTTGTGGGCCCTCTCGGTATTACGGCATCCAACATTTCTGGCCAGACACTGTGAATTTATCACAAGGGATACCGGAATACTAAACGAGAAAACTGGAACAAAACAGGAAGGAGGATGACTTGGTATAATGGTTAATGGTTAATCATGCGGATACCTAATAGATCTCACCTCAGGTTTTGTATAGTATCGTGAAGCAAATAGGACTGGCATGTTAAGCTTGTGGTTCACTCGAATTTATATTCGTGTAGGTACGGGAACCGTTATGGGTGTCCATGGCTCCGCTATAGGTTATTGTTCCGCGGGAAAGTCAGTTTCCGGTTCATGTCCGTATCCTACCAAACCTATGGGGTCACACACTTAAAGGTAGATGATCTGTAGAGTATTAGAGTGATAGGAACATGTATTTATCACACCGCGAAAGTCTCGGAGTGATCGAGTGATGATCGATGAGAAAACCGGAACCGTTTCGGGGACCCGGTAAAGTACCGGGAAGAATTTTGAGAAAACCGGATAAAATCGGAGGGCCGGAAAAGTTCCGAGTTGGTCTAGATATATTTAATATTAATTTATTAATTATTTTGAAAATGTTTCGGAATTAAATTAATAAATTAAATATATATGGGCTCCCTCTCACTTGGAAGGCCCAAGTGGGGAGGGAGCACTTGGGCCAAAGGTGGCCCAAGGGGGGAGGCGCCTTGGGGGGAGCTTCCAGGGAGCTTCCCCCCTCCTTGGCGCAGCCCCGGGGGTGGGGAAACCCTAGGGCGCAGCCCCTAGGGCTGCCCCCTCCTCCAAGTTGTCTCCCCTCCCCCTCCCGCTATAAATAGAGGAGGTGGGGGCACCCCTTGAGACACAATTCAGATTGCTTCTTCGCCGAAGGGCTTCCCCCTCTCTCTCCCTCTCATTAGATCCAATCTCCACACCCCGAAGGGCTGCTCCTCCCTCCTCTCTAATCCGGTGGCGCCGAGATCTAGACGGCGGAGCCCTGCCAGATCATCTGCACTGTACGTGTGGATCAACCGTAGAGAGGTCGTACGTTCGACATTTTGTTCGAGGGACTCCATGGTGATTAGATCGGTTCGTGGGAGTGTTCATCTTCACGCATCACCAACTCTCCATCAAGTCTTCCGCTGCGAGAGTGCATCCATTGAACGGTTGCAAAGGTAACTAGATCGATACCCTTGTCTGCATCTTCCTAGATTCGTTCTTGGGTTTGATTCGCAGTGCCGAAATTTTTTGTTTTCTACTCCGAATCCCAACAGTGGTATCATGAGCTAGTCTAGTGCTAGATGCAGGTTCGATCTAGAGTTCATAAGAGATGAACGGCATTGCATAAAATTCTTTGTGCGCGGTTTTCTGATAAGAGATCTAAAACTGAATTTTTTGGTTGCTTCCCCTCGAAATTTCACAAGTTGATCTCTCCTGTATTGCTTGATTTTGTTACAAACATCTTGCCCCTCGGGGTCCTTCTATGCTGCTCCTGAGTATGCTGGTCGCGCGAAGATGCTTTGGGTCTTGGTTTTGGAGTAGAGAAATTATGTGACAAAAGGGGCTTGCTAGATTGGTGATCTAGCACGGGGATCACACGTATTGTCGATAGTTC
Source organism: Bromus sterilis (assembly GCA_950022295.1). Taxonomy (NCBI): domain Eukaryota; kingdom Viridiplantae; phylum Streptophyta; class Magnoliopsida; order Poales; family Poaceae; genus Bromus; species Bromus sterilis. The sequence goes on from OX465596.1 coordinate 45,749,533, forward strand.
AGTATGAGTCATGAGATTAAACAGTAACCTCATGGTTGATACGCCCCGCATGTTAATCTAGCAAATTAAAAATTGTGTCTCATGTGGTTACGTAGATAGCAAAACGTTTTGCCATGCAAACCCTAGTAGCCACGTAAAACTTGCAACAAACGAGTAGAACACGTCTAACTTGTTTTTGCAGGAACATGTGATGTGGTATAGTCTTCTTCATAACTTGTTGTATGAGATGATTATATTTTGTAAAGTTTATATTTGCATGACTTGCATGTCATGGTACGGCATGATGGCTGGAGCCATGTGATTGTCTTTAGTTGGGCCTGCGTGCCAAACTCCATGTAAAGTTTTATTTAGTAGAATAGATGCTAGCAATAGTTGCAGTATCTACATGAAGATGATGATCATGCGTCAACGTGCTCGATGACGTGCCGTACGTGGGGGTGATGTCTCCTCCAAACGAAGATGAAGAAGGAAAAGCATGGTGCTTGGAGCTTCTCAAAGAAAAGGCTATACCATATCACATACTTAACTGCCTGTGATGTTAATCCTTTTCATTGCCTGTTTTGATTGCGCACTAGTCGTAATTTTAATAGGATGATCTCTTTTAAAATATCAAGAAGTTCGTGCTCTCCCAACCGAGGTGCGTCGTGTAACACGAGTGCCAACGGAAAGGTAACAAAGAGGCGGGTGGATTGAGTTGTCTCCACAGCAATAGTGCTTGGTTGTCTTGACGTTCTAGCTTATCCGATCTGAGCTCGGAGCACAAGTGTCGAAAGACTAATACAAGAGTCATAAGCCGGTTATGATTGGTTTAGTTAGACCTACCGGGTTAATCACCTCCATGACTGAGTGTTACACCGGTGGTTGGTGTTTTGATACGGATCTTGAATACCCTAAGATCAATTTAGAGAGATATTGATTTTAGTGGGAGCATTTGATTAAATTGTTAATGATGCCATATTAATTTTGAACCATGTCTAAATCAACTTGTTTATTTCGTTGTAGAGCTATGGCCCCCGACAGTCCCGTTAATTTTGATGCATTACTTGGAGATTTGATTTTGGATTTGAATGGAAATAACTATCTGGAATGGCTACGTGTCTTGGATAATAACCTTCACATGATTAAGAAAGAATACTTGATTCAAGTGGAACTCCCTACTCCTCCAATGGTGAATGCTTCTGAATAGGAGAAAATTGTTTATGCTTCTCTCAAAGCTGACTATGACGCTGTACGACAAGTGATGTTGTCGCACATGGACAATTATCTGAAATTTGTTTTTGAGTTTTCAACCATATGTGAAATGATTGCTACTATCAACAAATGGTACATGAACTGGCTCAAGGCTAAGCGCCAACAGCTCACTCGAGCTTTGTATGAGTGCAAGATGGAAATGAATGTCTCTATGAGAGACGATGTGGTCACCATGGCTGACTAAGTTTCAGAGCTTAGGCCTCTCGGACTTGATATTCCGGATGACCTTGCTGTTGAACTTATCCTTGCATCATTCCCGCAGCCGTTCTACAAACTTGTCATGCGCATAAGAGACACCATGGAGCAGAGGATAAGATTGATTCTGGCAGAATCACGTGCTGGACCTCCCAGCAAAGGTATAATTGATATCAATGTTATTGACGTCCTGTTTACTGGCATCAATTCCAACTCTTGGGTATTTGATACCGGATCGGTTGCTCATATTTGCAATACGATGCAGGGGCTTAGGAAGATGAGGAAGCTGGCAAAAGGAGAGATGACGATGCGCGTCGGAAATGGAGTCCATCTTGACGCCAAAGCCGTTGGTGTCGTCACTCTACGTCTACCATCAGGATTTACATTGGAACTGAATAAATGTTATTTTGTTCCCGAGTTGTGTAAGAACATAATATCTGGATCATGTTTGTTACGCGATGGATATTCATTTAAATCTGAGATAAACGGTTCCTCTATTTATATGAATGAAATGTTTTATGGATTTGCACCACTGGTTGGTGGATTATTCATACTTGATCTTGACTGTAGAAGCGACGTCTATAACATAGAAGCTAAACGCATAAAGTTGTCTGATGAAAATACCACTATGTTGTGGCATTGCCGTCTTGGTCACGTTGGAAAGAAACGCATGGAGAAGCTCCATAAAGATGGAGTTTTAAAGTCTTTTGATATTGATTCATTTGACACATGGGAAGCTTGTCTAATGGGAAAGATGATCAAAACATCGTTCAATGGAGTTGTAAAACGGGCAACTGAACTATTGGAAATCATTCATACTGATGTATGTGGTCCAATGAGTACAACTGCACGCAATGGATATTTGTACTTCGTAACTTTTACTGATGACTTAAGCAGATATGGGTATATCTACTTGATGAAACAGAAATCTGAAACTTTTGAAAGGTTTAAAGAGTTTCAAAACGAAGTAGAAAATCATCAGAACAAAAGGATAAAATTTCTACGATCTGATCGTGGAGGTGAATACCTAATTGATCAGTTTACCGCACATCTCAGAGATCGTGGAATTGTTCCACAACTTACGCCACCAGGAACACCACAAAGAAATGGTGTGTCTGAGAGGCGTAACTGAACCCTGTTAGACATGGTGAGGTCTATGATGTCCCTAACGGAGCTGCCATTATCATTCTGGGGATACGCTTTAGAAACTTCTGCCCACACTTTAAACAGAGCCCCATCAAAGTCTGCGGAAATGACACCATATGAATTTTCGCACGGGAATAAGCCTGATTTGTCGTATCTTAAAATTTGGGGATGTGACGCGTATGTGAAACACTTACAACCAAACAAGCTTGACCCCAAAGCAGACAAATGCTAATTTATTGGATATCCAAAAGAGACAGCTGGATATTCCTTCTACCACCGTGCAGAGGGCAAAGTGTTTGTCGCGAGACACGGAGTATTTCTCGAGAAAGAGTTCCTTGCGAAAGAAGTGAGTGGGAGGACAGTACAACTTGATGAGATTATTGAATCTTCGGTCCCTCAGGGAAGAGAACCGGAAATTGTTCAGGAGTTAGTTCCCGTGACTGAGCCACAAGTCACTATACCAGATAAAGTGACTCCGATCAAGCCAAGTACTACCCCTCGCAGGTCATCGAGACTTCATCTTGAACCAGAGTGGTTTCATAATGAAGTATTCATAATGGAAGACGATGAGCGTGCGAACTATAATGAAGCAATGGTGAGCCCTACCTCCACCGAATGGCAAAAGGCCATGGAATCCGAAATAGAGTCTATGCACCAAAAGCAGGTTTGGATATTGGTAGACCCTCCTGAAGGTGTCAAACCAATTGAATGCAAATGGATCTTTAAACGAAAGACAGACGGAGACAGAAACTTAACCGTCCACAAAGCTCGACTTGTCGCAAAAGGTTTTCGACAAGTCCAAGGTGTTGACTACGACGAGACCTTCTCGCCCGAGTGATGCTTAAGTCTATTCAGATTTTACTAGCAGTCGCTGCATATTTCGACTATGAGATATGGCAGATGGACGTCAAAACAGCTTTCCTCAATGGACATCTTGAGGAGGATGTATACATGATACAACCTGAAGGTTTTGTGAGTCCAGAAGATGCTGGTAAGGTGTGCAAGCTTCAAAGAGCCATCTATGGTTTGAAGCAGGCATCACGGAGGTGGAATACACGTTTTGATGAAGTCGTAAAAGGTTTCAGATTCGTCAAGAACGAAGAAGAATCTTGTGTATACAAGAAAGTAAGTGGGAGCGCAAGAGTTTTTTCTTGTTCTGTATGTCGACGACATATTGCTAATTGGAAATGATAAAAACTTTCTTAATGAAGTGAAAAAGTCACTTAAAAATAGTTTTTCGATGAAGGAGATGGGCGAAGAAGTATATGTATTAGGCATCCAAATCTATCGAGATAGATCAAAACGCCTAATAGCGCTTAGCCAAAATGCCAAACCTTGACAAGGTTCTGAAAAGGTTCAGAATGGAGAATGAAAAGAAAGGCAATCTCCCAATGTCACATGGAACAGTACTTCGTAAAAGTCAGTCGCCTCAGACGGCTGCAGAACGAGAAGAGATAAGCAAGAATCCATATGCTTCAGCCATTGGATCGATCATGTATGCCATGGTGTGCACAAGACCAGATGTTTCATTTGCACTTAGTGCTTGTAGCAGATACCAAAGCAACCCTGGATTGGTTCATTGGGCTGCTGTCAAGAATATACTCAAGTACCTCAGGAGAACAAAAGAGTTGTTTCTCGTGTATGGAGGTGATGAAGAGCTCCTTGCAACAGGTTACACGGACGCTAGCTTCATGACTAATCATGATGATTTCAAATCTCAATCAGGTTATGTATTTACATTAAATGGTGGAGCAGTAAGCTGGAAAAGTTTCAAGCAGAATACCTTCGCGGATTCTACAATGGAGGCGGAATACATTGCGGCTACAGAAGCAGCAAAGGAGGGCATTTGGATTAGGAACTTCATCATCGAGCTTGATGTCGTCCAGAGTGCTAGAGACCTACTGGAGTTATACTGTGATAACACTGGCGCATTGGCTCAAGCAAAGGAGCCAAGGGCTCATCATAAATCCAAACATGTCGACCGCAAGTACCATCTTATTCGTCAATTCATCAAAGACGGGTACTTCAAGATATGCAAGATTGATACGACTCTGAATGTGTCAGACTCGTTGACGAAGCCTCTACCACTCGCAAAGCATGAAGAACACCGTAGTGCCATTGGTGTTAGACAAATCGTGTAACTAGATTATTATCTCTAGTACAAGTGGGAGACTGTTGGAATTATGCCCTAGAGGCAATAATAAATTGTATTATTATAATTCTAGGTTCATTATTAATGTTTATATGTCTGTGCTATAACTGCAATGGATTATGCGGAGGTTTGCCAAGTAGCATGTTAACTGCCTCCGGAGGAAAACCCATATGCAGGTGTGGAGTATAAACACCAAGTGTTCTTAGTCTACCTCTAGGACTAACCCGTGTGTTATGGATGACATGTTTTCCTGTTCATAGGGCATTGGAAATGCCGGTAACACATGGGAGCACGTTGTTGCCAGAACAAGGGTGCTGAACCGACCCAATTGTATGATTTACTTTGAGATCACATCGTTCCCATGTTATAAGTAAAATCATCTAAAGTTAATATGCATGTGTCCTTCATGACCATAAGAATGTTTTGTAACTTCATACCGGAGGGTGGGTTTTGACACTGTCCCAACACCACCCGTAACAGGCGTGGAAATAACGGCTTTGATCACTCAAACCCGAAAGTGTGTCAAGGGACTTAACGATTCGAGTTGGGACTTTGCTCCTCTAATGATGGAGAGATACTTCTGTGGGCCCTCTCGGTATTACGGCATCCAACATCGTCTAGCCAGATACTGTGAATTGATCACAAGGGATACCGGAATACTAAACGAGAAAACTGGAACAAAACATGAAGGAGGATGACTTGGTATAATGGTTAAGGGTTAATCATGAGGATACCTAATAGATCTCACCTCAGGTTTTGTATAGTATCGTGAAGCAAATAGGACTGGCATGTTAAGCTTTTGGTTCACTCGAATTTATATTCGTGTAGGTACGGGAACCGTTATGGGTGTCCATGGCTCCGCTATAGGTTATTGTTCCGCGGGAAAGTCAGTTTCCGGTTCATGTCCGTATCCTACCAAACCTATGGGGTCACACACTTAAAGGTAGATGATCTGTAGAGTATTAGAGTGATAGGAGCATGTATTTATCACACCGCGAAAGTCTCGGAGTGATCGGGTGATGATCGATGAGAAAACCGGAACCGTTTCGGGGACCCGGTAAAGTACTGGGAAGAGTTTTGAGAAAACCGAAGGGCCGGAAAAGTTCCGAGTTGGTCTAGATATATTTAATATTCATTTATTAAGTATTTTGAAAAGGTTTCGGAATTAAATTAATAAATTAAATATATATGGGCTCCCTCTCACTTGGAAGCCCAAGTGGGGAGGGAGCACTTGTGCCAAAGGTGGCCCAAGGGGGGAGGCGCCTTGGGGGGAGCTTCCAGGAAGCTTGCCCCCTCCTTGGCGCAGCCCTAGGGGAGGGGAAACCCTAGGGCGCAGCCCCTAGGGATGCCCCCTCCTCCAAGTTGGCTCCCCTCCCCCTCCCCCTATAAATAGAGGAGGTGGGGGCACCCCTTGAGACACAATTCAGATTGCTTCTCCGCTGAAGGGCTGCCGCCTCTCTCTCCCTCTCATTAGATCCAATCTCCACACCCCGAAGGGCTGCTCCTCCCTCCTCTCTACTCCGATGGCGCCGAGCTCTGGACGGCGGAGCCCTGCCGGATCATCTGCATTGTACGTGTGGATCAACCGTAGAGAGGTCGTACGTTCGACCTTTTGTTCGAGGGACTCCACGGTGATTAGATCGGTTCGTGGGAGTTTTCATCTTCACGCATCACCAACTCTCCATCAAGTTTTCCGCTGCGAGAGTGCATCCGTTGAACGGTTGCAAAGGTAACTAGATCGATACCCTTGTCTGCATCTTCCTAGATTCGTTCTTGGGTTTGATTCGCAGTGCCGATTTTTTTTATTTTCTACTCCGAATCCCAACACGTGCCACATGCAATGATGGCTTTTTGGTGATGTATCCAGATACATGCGTTGAGCACATTATCACTGAAGAATCGGATCTCCTGGCACTCCTTATTCGGGTTCAGGAGACAGCTCCTTGTACAACTAGAACTGTGGCCCGGCCCTTCCGATGGGAGGAGGCGTGGGTCCTCCATGAAAAGTATGACGAGATGGTGCTGGAGGCTTGGAACCGTGTACGAGACAGAGGGATGAGAATTGAGGCTGCTGTTGACAAGATGAAATCTGTTTCAGGAGATATGCAAAACTGGGGGCGTATTGTGTTTGGCTCAATACGAAAACAAATAGCCAGACTTAAAGCACAACTGGAAGATGCAAAAGTTAGGTCGATTGTTACTGGTTACGCAACGGAAATACATGATATTGAAGCTCAGCTTCGGGAGGTCTATGAAAGAGAGGAAATTCTGTACCGACAGCGGTCCAGGGTTGATTGGATTTCGGCGGGCGACTCTAACACTCGGTATTTGCAGAATCGCTGCTCTCATAGGAAAAGGAAGAATACTATCAAATCTCTGGTTAAGGAAGATGGGTCAAAGTGCACTTCGGATGATGACATGAGGGAGCTTGCCGCCTCTTTTTATGAGCATTTATTCAGATCAGAGGGTTCCACTAATGCTCTGCTGATCCTTGACAAGCTGGAGTGTACTATTTTTGAGTCATCGAATAACAAGCTGACTGGGACTATTTCGGATGAGGAGATAGAGGTAGCGCTCTTTCAGATGGGCCCTACCAAATCTCCAGGCCTTGATGGTCTGCCGGCTATGTTTTACCAGAGACATTGGTCTCTTCTGAAGGGCGGCGTGTGTAGGGCTGTCCGGGATTTTCTGGAGGGACGGGCTGCGCCTGAGAATTTCAATGCTACTGTTCTGGTGATGATCCCCAAGGTCAATGCCCCAGACCAGCTCACACAACTGTTCTGGTGATGATCCCCAAGGTCAATGCCCCAGACCAGCTCACACAATTTCGGCCAATTAGTTGTGTAACGTATTGTACAAGATAGCAGCTAAAGTGCTAGCCAACAGGCTCAAGATTATCCTCCCCGTTCTTATTTCAAAGGAGCAGAGTGCTTTTGTGCCGGGAAGGATCATTTCAGATAACATCTTGGTGGCCTATGAATGTACACATGCTATTAGGAAAAGGAAGAAAAAAACCCCGCTTTGTGCGGTGAAGCTTGACATGATGAAGGCATACGATCGTGTTGAGTGGATTTTTCTTGAGCAAGTCTTGACCAAAGTTGGTTTCTCTCTTGGGTGGATTTTGATGGTGATGAGATGTGTCACCTCTGCCTCTTTCTCGGTTAAGCTCAATGGGGGGCTCTCTAGGAACTTCTTACCATCTAGGGGGCTCAGACAAGGGGATCCATTATCGCCATACTTGTTCCTTTTCTGTGTTGAGGGATTCTCTGCATTGTTGAGGAAAGCGCAAGAGGAGGCTGCTATAAAAGGGGTTCGGTTTGGGTACAATGGGCCTGAAGTGACTCATCTACTATTTGCGGATGATAGCATAGTTTTTCTAGAGGGATCATCGGAAAACTTTTCTACCCTCAAAGAAATTCTGGTACGGTATGAGGCTGCCTCGGGCCAGAAAGTTAACCTCCAGAAGTCCTCTATCTTCTTCGGAAAAGGGTCTGAGGAGCAAACCAAAGAGAACTTAAAGGAAATTATTGGAATTGAGTCTGAAGCCTTGTCTGAAAAATACTTGGGGCTACCAACAGTGGTCGGCCGTGCTAAGGATGGGACTTTCAAACATGTTACAGAGAGCTCTAAAGGGAAAGTCTCGAGGTGGAAGGGGCAGGGCTTATCCAAGGCTGCTAGAGAGGTCCTTGTCAAATCTGTTCTTCAAGCGACACCAACTTATACCATGAGCTGTTTTCAACTCACAAAGAAGATGTGCCGGAATCTGACGTCTATTTCCTCTAAATTCTGGTGGGGCGCAGCTAATGGTGAACGTAAGGTGCATTGGATTGCGTGGGACAAAATGTGCCTTAGCAAAAGAGCAGGTGGAATGGGCTTTAGGAACCCGAAAGCTTTTAACCAAGCCCTTCTTGCTAAGCAGGCTTGGAGAATCTTGCAAGTACCGGACTCTCTATGCGCCAAGGTGCTCAAAGCTAGATACTTCCAAGATTGCTCGATACTTGCTGCTACCTGCCCCGCAAGTGCTTCCTATACTTTCCGCAGTATCTTGCACGGGCGAGATCTGCTAAGGGAGGGTATAATCTGGAGAATTGGGGATGAAAGGAAAATTCGAGTACACCATGAGCACCGGATTCCTCGCCAAGGCAACATGGCACCGCTTGGACAAGTGCATATTCCTGGTGTCTCCCACATATGTGACCTTCTAACTCTTGATGGCTCTGATTGGGACCGGACCAAAGTGACAAACATTTTTTTCCCGGATGAGGCGTCACAAATATTCAGCATTGCTATTGGGGGTCATGGGGTGGAGGATTATGCCGCATGGAACTATACAAAAAATGGTATATTCTCAGTGCGCTCAGCTTATCATCTCAGGATGCAGCTTAACCATGTCAGGCACGCGAGGCCTGAACCATCCTCGGCGGATCTTACTCACAAAGGGTGGATGGCATTGTGGGATACCAAGGCCCCTAGCAAGGCAAAAATCCACTTCTGGAGGCTGATGCGAAATGGGCTAGCTGTAGGAGCTGAACTTCATAAGAGACGCATAAAAGGAGGTGTGTTTTGTGCTGCATGTGGGAGGGAGGAGACGTTGTACCACAGATTTTGGGGCTGCTACCACTCTAAGATATTCTAGTCGTCTATCAGTAGTGCAACCAGTATGTCTATTGCTCAGCCACCTCCGTTCCTCTCCTCACCATCTGATCTAAGGAGCTGGGCTATGGGTTGGTTGCTGGAAGCCGGAGAGGATGAACGGGCTGTCATGGTACAGGCTGTGTATGGCCTTTGGCTAGCAAGAAATGCGACCCAGGATGGCTCCAAGATCGCTAAACCTCTCTCCATCTCCAAGTCTGTTTGCAGCCTCATGAATGAATGGAACCTGGTGCATTCGCCTGTATCCCCCCGCCTACCTCCAAGACAGTGACTAGATGGGAACCGCCGGAAGAGGGGTGGATGAAGGCTAATTCTGATGGTGCAATCTCTAAGACTATTGGCTAAGCAGGTGCTGGTGCCATTGTCCGAGGACCAGCGGGTGAGTTTGTTGCCTCATCTTGTCATGCATTCCCAGGTGTCTCGGACCCGGAGATGGCTGAGTTGTTGGCGTGCAAACGGGCGATCTTGCTGGCTAGGGACGTCAATGTGCAGCGGCTCCACCTCGAGACGGACAGCAAAACAGTTGTTGCGATGATCAATGACAGCATGAAGAATCTCTCGGCGAATGGCCCGATTGTGGAAGATCTCAAGAAGGAACTACTTTCATTTGCTGCTACTACTGTGACATGGGTTCGACGCATGTCCAATTGTGCTGCTCACAAGTTAGCGCAGGTAGGAGCGGGTGATATTTTATGTAAGGATTGGTTTAGGTCACCACCAGACTTTATGTTATCTGTGATCTCTGATGAGATCCCAGGATTTGTGTGATTTATAAAGCGGCAGGTTTTACTAAAAAAATTAGAGGGTATCTGTTGCAGAAGTTATTCGCGTGTGTTCTGAGCGCGCCAAGTGTCATTTTATGTCGCATTTCAATGTTTTGGGTCCTTCCATGTTTGACACGTGGCGCCTTCCGGACACACAGCCGCGGCCACGGCCACACGCGCAATTACAGTCCTGCCACAACCATAAATTTTTCAGCCATAGTTCTGCCACAGTTTTTCAGCCACAGTCCCTGCCGCAACCCAGTTTTCCAGCCACAACCTCCGTCACAGCCCAATTTTTCAGCCACAGACACAATTTTTTCAGCCACAGCTCCTGCCACAACCCAGTTTTTCAGCGACAGCCACAGTTTTTTCACGCACAACCACAATTTTTATCAGCCACAGCTCTATCATAGTCCAAGCCACAGGTCCGTACACAGCCACAGAAGGGTCCGCGCATAACCATAGTTGTTGTTTTACGCGCGACATAGTAAAAACGTGACACGTGACAGATCCAAAGCGCATAAAAATAACCTTTGCGGAGCCGCGCTAGAGGGTGCCCGCTAATTAATGATTGACCAATGAATATATGATTCACATCTTCCCGGTCCGACCAAGAAACAGAATTTTACTTTTTGTAAACTCGAAAATGGTACAGAAACCCTACGACTAAGAGTTCCAAGGAGAAGACCAACTCTCGCTGCCTGACATGACACGGACGTCGGCGTCAAGAATAATCTCTTGCCGTGTCAAAGGAAGACTTCAGAAAAGGAACTGAAGCGCGGATTCAAACACTGATGCGCCTGACAAGATGCATCGTGGGGCGGCTTGACCGCCACCGCCGTCCTTGGAAATCGCCATTGTAAAGGCTCGATTGGATTGTACGCAGATTGATCCCTTGGTTAAGAGCAGCAGGTCAAGTGCATGCATGGATGCCGTGTGTGTTCTGGCTTAGCCGAAGGCTTTTGGAGCTTAGCGCCGGAGCGCGCCACGCCGGCCGCCGGCGTCAGCTCATCGAGCAGCAATCGGTGCCGTATACGTGGCCGGAGGTCCACGTGGTCTAAGACGGCCGCGTACGGTCCGGGAATCCGTAGACTGTCGTTTTTGTTGGGGCTCATTGCCTCATCCGTCGAATTTGCTGTTGTTGTCGTTCCCGGCTGTTTGTGTGCGCCGGCGTTGAGGTCCCCTTTGCCTTGCCTGTTGGTCCGTGCGGCCTTTGGATCATCCATGGCTAACGATCGTGCTTCTGATATGGTATGCAAGCGATCCCGACCGCCCTTTCATTTCTTCGTATGGCAAGCGAATTATTGCATTTTCTAGCCAGAAATAATGGATGTAGTATCAACTTTGCTTCTCGATCGCATTTCGCACTCTCGGTCGGATATCCTTTCGCATAGAGCACCCACACTGTCTAGAGGCAACCTTGCCTCTAATGTGGGTCTCATTGCTTTGCCTCTAATTTTATGGAAACTTCTGGAGTGTATAGACTCCTAGCTGCCTTTAAGATGGATCCACCCAAAATTTATTGGATATATTAGCATATTTTCGGTTAATCTAATACACGAGTATATAATAAACATGATATATACAACACACATTTTTAGCGAAAACTAGGCATGTGAGCACACATATAATCCTACACTGAAACATCTACGAACAGTGCTTATACGACAATCACATGTACGAGTATAAAGGGATGAACGAATCAAACCCCGTGGTTGGCCAAGCCAACGCGGCGGCTGCGACAACAGCCTGGGATTCGTTGGTTGCCTTCTTCAAGGCGGTGATTGTGGCAGCGACGTCATCCTTCGCCATGGCGTCGATGCAGGGAAAGTAGTTGAAGGAACGACCGGAGTAGAAGCAGAGGAAGCAACGAACGGGAACAGGTCGGGAGAAGTCGAGTCGAGATGCTCCCCAAAAACCTTATCGGCCTTCTCCCGGGCAGGATCTCGAAGGTCGTGGTTCCGGAGGCACCTGTTCACCCGAACGACCGTGCACGCGGTCGACGGGCTGGATCGTCGGAGACAACACACAATAAGAAACAGTAGATGACGGTTAGGGTTAGACACAGAGGAAGAGAGTAAGCAAGTGAGTGTCTCCACATGCCTAGCGCCCCTTTATATATGTCGTCGGTGTAAAGTTCGGCTCGACTCATTCACGCAACCCGCGGCGCGCGCGTCTTGGCGTGACGAGGCGAGGTAGGTGACGGAGGAGGAGAAACACGTGTGTATCATTCTTCTTTCTAAGCTCTCAATAGCTAATGAGGAAGCACCACTTGTAAAAAGGTCTAACTTTTCCTCCACTAGCAAGATATCACTAAGTTTTTCCATCATCTACCACCCCATGGGTCCTAGAGATTAATCAGAGATTATTGAGTATTTGAACCTAAGCCCATCTATAATCCAAAAATAAATAAAACAATCATATGCCCAACCGTGCTGTTGCGTGCATGCATACTCATGTGTAATGTGTTGTGTCTATGTGCTGACAATTAGGTTATTCACTGAAGGTAGAGTAGACAGTAGAGGCAGCCTTTAATATAAGAGGCGTCGTTAAATATAGAGGCGGCCATATAAAAATTTACAATGTATAGACTGTGAGGCTTTAATGGTTGTATGCATCATTCTGATGCAGAGGCTGGAAGTTATTCTCCTTTTTCTAGAAAAAGACCGAGGCTCTAAAGGCAACCTTAGAGTCAAGAAATCGATACACTATGGGTGGTGGGTGCCCTAACGGGACTATAATCATGTCAGCTGAAACTTACGTTAGCTTCAATCAACTTTGTACTGAACCCTACCATTGGAACAAAATCCAATGATTGTCCTTCTTCGGTCTGCCTTGTCACGTTGTGCCCTATACATCCCATAAGAGCATGATTTTTGTTAATTTGTCATGAAGAAATATATATGGAGACCCCAAGTAGAAATTATGCCCACAAAATATATGCTACAATGTTTTAGCAAAAAGTGTAGAGGCAGCTGTGTTGTACAGCTTGGAGGCACTAAGCCCTAAACACAACTCAAAATTAAAAAATTCTTCTATCTTATTAAAATCCCTAGGGGTAAAAGTCATGTGAATCAATTGAGGTTTCAATTTTAATTTGGTCATACCCCATGGCCATGTATGTAAACTAGAAATATACCCCGCGCGTTGCAGCGGAAATTTCTTTAATAATTATATAACGTAAAAAAAGTAAAAAAGTATGATACATTAAGTTGTCTAAGTAAACATGTAAAATTCAATTTGCCGTTGTTGAGATACTAAATTTATTCGACACGAAATATGTTTAAAAATTATTATCATGAACAATAAAATGATTAAAAGATGGTTGATATGGATTTTGCATATAGAAATTAATAAATATATTAGTGGAAATGACATGAATAATTTATTGGCTAAGAGAATGGATGATGTGGCTAGCTTGCATGTGAAGATAAACAATTTAAATGATCCTATAGTGGGGTGACATGGACAATTGATTGACTAAGAAAATGAATGATGTGGATAGCTTGCATGTTGAGATAGACAACTTAAATGATCATGTAGTGGGGTTTTGCTTTATAAGAGATATAGATTGTTATTTTTCCTTTTTCTTTTAAAGCTTCCTAGGGGTGAAAGCCATGGGAGTCAATAGAGGATTCAATGTTGACTTGGTCATAACCCTTGGCCATCATATGTAACCTATTATTTTTCCTTTTACTTTTTTGTAATTTTTTCTTATTTGGTAGATGAACATCATTAACATTTGTTTTTTTCTATAAAAAATCAATGCCAATTTTTGTATGTTTCGTACGTCGATTTTATAGTGAATTTGTCGTGAGCTTACAATCAAGATCATATAGTAAATAATTATCGACTTCACGATCAAACCATCCAGCTCAAGCAGTTCATGTTGTTAAAAAACTTTGCGATACTCTATTTTAACGCTATAAGCGAGCACGGTTAGTTGGCATTTTAGAAGTAATATATTCTCTAATTTTGAAGTCTCCTCGTTTAGTTGAGGTCTTTAGTTTAAAATTGGATACAAGGCTTTATGATGAAATCTTTCGATGGATGTGCCCTTTTAATAAAAGATTAGGTGGTGTAAGTTTTGATTGACGAGAAGAAAGCGATGCCTACGATAGATTTAGTACCATCATAACACACGCGATCAATAATATAGTAAACTCCATCGTGTGTGCACATTAAAAATTATCTTCTGATCCAACGATAAGAAGGATCCATCCAAACAATAAAAAAAATAAAAACTTTTAAAAAACTAACTCATAAAAATAAAACATATACAATTCAAAAACGTAAACAGTGCGGAGAAGCGCGCATTTCACTTCTAGTAAGCCCTAAACACTATGATGCTTTCTTTGGTTTGTAGAAATTTTGAAGGAATCCTAAAAGATAAGAATTTTTTAGAATTTTTTTCTATGAAACCCTTTGGTTTGTAGGAATGGATTATATTCCTATGAAGGATAGAAATCAATCCTTCACAATTTAAATAAAAAACAGCTTAGACTTAATGAAAAAATCTTATCCTATGAATCAAAATTCAAATGACATATCTTTCTCATAGAAAATGAGATGCCCATTTCCATGATTTTTTATCCTATGTATTAAAGAAGACTTGACTGTCTTTGTTTGGGTTTGTTACGTGTGCATTTCGGATTGTAGTTCATGGAGACTATATTTTCTAGAAAAACATAAATATAACTTGAAGTCAACTTTTTAGTAACGATCAATTGTTGTGTTCCTATAGACGTATTTTACGTACATGTTCATTAGAAAATATTTTAGATGTGAGTTCTACGAAAAAGACAAATACATAAATATGAAATAACAAACCATATGCACCATTTGCTATAAAAAAATTGATTTTGTCTTTTTATGTAGCTTTTTTTATTGACCATAAATACAGTAGGGAAAATCCCCATTGTGATCATTTTCCATTTATAAATCAGAGATATGTACAGATCAGGGTGTTACATCATGTTAGTAGACAGATTTCTATAGAAACTATTGCACAGAAGATATAAATTTCTGAATAAGTTCTCTGATTTTAGGCTTAGTCCTAATCAGGTGATCTTTCATAAGATCCTTGAAAACTCCGAGGCATTCACTTATGGAGCAATTAATAGTTTCAAAGATAAGGTTGTTCCTTTGCTTCCATATGGCCAAACATCCAGTAATAAAAATCTCCATGAATTTTTTCTCTGTGATCTATTTTCTGCATCAGTGATCATGTTGTATATGTTATCATTTGTATCCCACTCCATGTTGATGCTCTACCAGAATGCTTGACTAAATGAGCATCCAACAAATAGATGCATTCTGCCTTCTAGGGTTCCGTCCTCACATAATGAGCACATATAACTGTCAAGTATATATGATTTTCTGTTAAGGAGATCACATGTATTCAATCTATCATTTAACAATAACCAGCAGAAAAATTTCAGTTTGGGCTGACAACATGATTACCATATCCATTTGATAGGAGATGGAGTGTATTTTTTCCTAATGAGTATGTTGTACACCTTCTTAGTGCTGAATTTGCTTCCATTATCCCTGAGAGGCCATATAT
This sequence comes from Bromus sterilis, assembly GCA_950022295.1. NCBI lineage: Eukaryota > Viridiplantae > Streptophyta > Magnoliopsida > Poales > Poaceae > Bromus > Bromus sterilis. The sequence continues at coordinate 45,765,260 of OX465596.1, forward strand.
CATTACTTTAAATGTCTTGAATATTGTCTATGCTCTCCTGAAACATATTCATTTGCTGCTGAGAAATGATAGATAAAGGAAGGTGAAATGTATCAACCAGGTCCTCATGATCTCTGATTTGTTCTATAGAGATATTGTCATTTATAGCAAACGAATGAAGTTCATGATATTTATACTCCTTGTATTCATTAATCCAAAAATCTTTCCAAAATAAAGTGGTATATCCTCTATGCACATTTATTTTGGTTATACTCCTGTACATGTCAATGAGGCTGAGGCAATCTTTCCACTAAAATGACCCTTGTTCCTGCTACAATGAGGAATCTCATGATTGTTGTAGTGAGCCTTCCAGATGAGTTTGACCCATGGTATGTCCTCTTTATTATGGAATTTGTGTAAGTGTTTCATCAATAGAGCATAGTTTTGGGTCTTGAGGTTGATAACACCAAGACCACCAGGCTCCTTTGGTTTACATATCATATTCCAATTAGCAAGAAAGTTTCCTTTCTTATCAATGTCGTTTCCATGCCATAGAAAAGTTCTGCTGGCTTTATTAACATGCTCCAAAATAGTATAATGAACCTTGAAAGTGCACATAGTGAAGATGGGCATGAATTCATCACAGAGTTAACATATGTTAATCTACCATCATAATTATAAAAATTAGCCACCCCAGATAATATTTTATCAATCTTGGCAATAACTGGCATAAGCTCCTAGACATATGGCTTTGTAGTGCTTAGAGGGAGTCCCAAATAAGTTAATGGTAGACTTTCAACTTTACATCCAAACTGATCAGCTAGATTGGTGGCCAGATCATGATCAATATTAATTGGAACAAAAGATGATTTCCGATAATTGATGAATAAACCATTAGAATTACTTAATGCGTGTAATAGAGTCTTGAGATGCATAATTTGGTCACTATCAGCAGGCATGATCATGAGTGTATCATCAACATACTGAAAAATGGGATACAATTAATCATAATCATCATCAACATGAAGATATATTTCATCATTTTGCATGATTAATAATGGATTGGAGCAGGTCAACACTGAATACATATAAAAGTGGGGATAATGGATCCCCTTGCGAGACACCTCTCTTGCATTGAATTGTTTTCCCAACAGCACCATTGAGTAACACAGATGTTGATGCATATTTTAATATTCCAGATACCCAATTTATCCATCTAGGACCAAAGCCTTTAGCATGTAACATAGAAAGTATAGCACTGTATTCCACCTTGTCAAATGCCTTTTCAAAATCCAGCTTGAGAATAACAATGGCCTTTTTGGATTTATGACATAAGTGTAAATATTCATAAGCATATCCAAAACAATCTTGAATAGTTTTTCCTTTTATAAACCCATATTGATTTTGATGCAATATGTCAACGATCACTTTCTGCATTCTGTTTGCCATAAGTTTGGTAAATATTTTCAAGGGAATACTGACAAGAGAAATGGGTCTGAATTTTTTGTGTAGCTCGTGCGTTGTAGAACTTTAACATGTGTAGAAAGCATATGTGTGTATGTGTGTTTTGCCTGAGAAGCTTGACACTTCTAAACAAAATTTCTAATATTCTATTATTTTTACAAATTTGGTTTTACGGAGCTCGAACTCCAAAACTTCTTTGTGAGATATTCTTCTAGATGGAAGTGTTTCCCACCTTCATTATAATTTTTTTTGCGGGAAGCTGATACGTCTCAAACGTATCGATAATTTCTTCTCGCTCCATACATGTTTTGTGTGATATTGCTATGATCTAGATACACTTTTATACATTTCTGATCATATTTGGACTAACCTACTAACTCAGTGCACCCCAGTGCCTGTTTCTGTTTTCTCTTGTTTTTCTATTCCAGGTTTCCCCCATATTAAAAATGCTCCAAAAATTCGGGAAAAATCGGATAAAAAACAGCGCAACGGACTCTTCCAGAAGCACTCAAGTGGGGCCAGAGGGCCACCACCAGGGGCCCAGGCGGCCACCTGGCGCTGCCAGGCCTGCCAGGGGCCCCCCTGGACCCCTGGTGGCCCCCTGGATGCCCCCCCTTCGCCTATTTATTCTCCATCACGGGGAAACTCCGAAGGCAGAACCCTATTTCACAAATTCTCCTCTGTTCCGCCACCGCCGCGCTTCCAAGATCGGGAGCACCGTCAGGACCCTTCCCGGCACCCTGCCGGAGGGAGGATCAACCTCTGGGAGCTTCTCCTCCACCATGGACACTCCCCGGATGTGCCGTGAGTAGTCTATCTTGGACCATGGGTCCGTGATCAGTAGCTATGTGATGTTCTCCTCCCCTCTTTGTTCTTCATGGTTTAGACCTCGTGAGCTGCCCTACATTATCGAGGCACATATGTAATTATTTCTTCTTTTGCTATGCTGAGTTTCATGGGATCTGATGGATTATGAGATTATGTTCAGATTGTGATAGAGTAATATAATTGGTTCTTATCTTTTGTATTTTTGTTCCGAAGTAATTCTTGCATGTTCTCCGTTGCTATTTATTGCTTTGGCCAAGTGGTAGGTAGTGACTCCAAGAGGGAACGTTATGCTCCATTGTGGGTACATGCCCCTTGATAACACGCTTGAGTGACAGAAACATGAGTCTAGGGGATGTGCTGTGGCCAAAAGGGGGAAAACAACGGTGCTTGTAACCGCGGTTACAAGGATTATTTACTTTACACAAAGTTTTTTTTAATGCAGTTGTTTGTTGCTTTGGGTTTACACTTTGGGTGGGGCTCGCAACTTAATAGAAGCGAGATGTTCTGGATAGATATCTCAAGGTGGATGATTAGTAGTAGATGTAGATGGATTTCGGTCTACTTATTTTGGTGTACTGCCCATGCTTTAGAGCCTCTTCCTTTCTTTTGTAGCATAGTTAGCATTGCGGTGCGTTTATAATCCTGTCAATTGCCCGTCTGTAATTTGTTTACCTCGCATAGCAGTCTTATCGTATTTTGGGAGAGAGACATCACTAGTGAACATCATGGGACCCCGGACCATATTCTCATCACTGTTTACACGCTCATTTATTTTCTTGGTTTTTACTTTCAGTTGCTATCATTATCATTATCATGTGTTTTTGATCCTTTGTAAACAAAAAGACCGGAGAGATTGACAACCTCTCTGAACTTCGTTGGGAGCAAAGTTAATTGTGTTGTGTGCAGGTCCGCGTCAGGTGCGCCGCTGACACCTACTTATCATCGCCGGAGTCCTACTGGTCGATACTCAACCTCGGTATCTTCACTGAGGGAAACTTGCTGCTATGATGCATCTTACCTTCCACTTGGGGTAACCAACGAAGGGCGAGAAGCAATACTCTCTCGCGTATCAAGCGAATTTTTGGCGCCGTTGCCGGGGACTCCGAGTGATAAGATAGGGGAGTTGCCCACTACCTTTTACCTTTACTTTTTAGTCTTGTTAGTTTACCTTTCTATTTTTATCTTTGTGTCTTATATCAAAAATTACAAAAAAATCTGCCACACCTCCTGCTACTATGGGTTCCATTGAAAACACCAAGTTGTGTGACTTCACCAGTCATAACAACAAAGACTTTATCTGCACTCCTATTTCCACACCTGCCACTTCAACTACCTCTTATGAAATTAAACCTGATTTACTAAACCTTGTTATGAGAGATCAATCCTCGGGTGCTGGAGATGCCGCTTTACACTTGAATAATTTTGTTGAATTATGTGATATGCAAAAGTATAAAGAAGTAGAAGGTGATGTTGTTAAGATCAAGCTTTTTCCTTTCTCTTTGAGGGATGGAGCTAAAATCTGGTTTCAATCTTTGCCTAGGAATAGCATAGATTATTGGGATAAGTGCAAAGATGCTTTTATTGGGAAGTACTACCCACCTGCTAAAATTATCCAATTGAGGAGTAACATTATGAATTTTAGGAAATTGGATAATGAATACGTTGCCCAAGCTTGGGAACGTATGAAATCTCTTGTTAAGAAATTCCCTACACATGGTTTGACTACCTGGATGGTTATCCAGACTTTTTATGCACGCTTGAACTTTACCTCACGGAACCTGTTAGATTCGGTCGCGGGAGGAACCTTTATGTCAACTTCACTTGGTGCTGCCACAAAACTTCTCGATGAGATGATGACCAATTATTCCCAATGGCACACCGAACATGATCCAACAGGTAGGAAGGTAAATTCTGTCGAGGAAATTACCCCTCTCAGTGATAAAGTTGATTTAATTATGTCTCTACTTACCAAGCAACCCTCTACTGATCCTCATGATGTTCCTTTAAATTCTTTGGTTGCTCAGGAACAAGTAGATGTGAACTTCATTGCTAGAAGCAACTTTAATAATAATGCTTATAGGGGGCAACTTTGCTAGTAATCCTAGAACGTTTCCATCCACTTATGGGAACGACAACACCTACCCTAGGAACTCCTATCCTACCTATAAGGAAAGAGACCTACCAAGCTATGAGAAATTAATAGAAATAGAGAAGGCGACTAAGAATTATATGCATACCCAGTTTGAAAAAAATAAAGCCTTCTCTAAGCAAATTGGCGAGCACACTGCCATTTTGAAAAACATTAGTGAACAACTTGAGAGCCTGAACAGTGAGATCTCTAATCTCCAAACTAGACTTACCGCTACTGAAACCATTGTTTTGAATATGTATCACACCCAATCCACTTTGATAAATCAAATGGCAGCCAAACCAGAAGTTATCCCTATGGAAGAGGATATAATTAAGAGCCTTCCTAGACACCACACTGTTGCCACTATCAAAATTGTTGAGGACACTGAAACTATTAGCACCCAATGCACTCGTGGTCCCATTGGACCTATTAACGGTGATGCTAATACCTCAACCGTAGAAGAAGAAACTCCTATGAACATAGAGGGTTTCAAACAAGTGAGCTTAGATGACACTACTACCCCTTTGATAGTAGTGATATTGATTTTGATAGTTGCACCCTCTCAGCAGTTAGCAGCTTATTACACAAAATGTCTAGAGACCCCCACACTAGCACACTTAATCTCGCCTTCACGAAGCATATCACAAAGGCTCTTATCAAAGCTAGGGAGGAGAAGCTTAGGATAGAAGCCTCCATACCTAGGAAGCTAGATGATGGTTGGGACCCCATGATAAAAATTAAATTAAATAACTTCACTTGCTATGCTTTATGTGACGTTGGAGCTAGTACCTCCGTCATGCCCAAAAGAATGTATGATATGTTTGAATTGAAACCTTTTGATTCATGTTCTTTTGGTGTTCTCCTTGTCGACTCTTCCATAAAGAAACCTTTGGGGAAGATCGACTATGTTCTTATCATTGTCAATGACAACTATGTTCCCGTTGATTTTATTATTATGGATATAGAGTGTGAACCTTTATGCCCAATTATTTTGGGACATCCTTTTCTTCGCACCGTTGGTGCTGTTATTGGCATGAAAGAGGGGAATATAAAATTTCAATTCCCTCTCAAAAAGGGGATGGAACACTTCCCTAGAAAGAAAGTCAAGTTACCTTTTGAGTCCGTTACACGGGCAAGCTATTCTTTTTCTTTTGATAAAACTTGATTCTTCTTTTGCCTTATGCCTAGCTTAAAGGCATAAAAGAAAGAGCTTGTTGGGAGGCAACCCAAGATGTTTTTACTTCTGTTCTTAGTGGTCTTGATGATTTTTACTACTGTATAAACATCATTGTATCTTTATTTTTAAGCTTTGTGCCAAGTTATGGCCTCATATGACAAGGGAAGTGAAAGTTGTGACATGCTGTCCAGAAAACAGATTATGTCCTCGTGACGGGAAAAATCAGAATAAATCACCAGTTCATCCTTTTGAGCTGAATTTTTTACACATCGTGCTCTATAAAATCATGGAACTTTCGTATGTTCTGAGTTTTTTGATTTTAGTTGCATAAGTGCCCCTAAAAAATTCTTTACTACCTGTTGTTCTGTTTTTCATAGATTCTGCCACGTTTTGTCTCTCCTAACTTTTGCAAACCTTAAGCTTGCTTTTTCTTTGCAATAACCTTTTGGAAATATTGAGAAACAGTAGCTATTAGAGAATATCTTTATATACAGTGGGAAAAAATTATTTATTAAGGGTACTAACCTCTCTAATCAGCTTATGATGAGTTGTGTATGAAGGGAGTTTTCAAGTGTGCGATGGAAGATGATGAAAGAAGATTCGGGAGTGTGAAGCGCTCAATCTTGGGGATGCCCCCATGAATCCCCAATAAATATTCAAGGAGACACAAGCGTCTAAGCTTGGGGATGCCCCCGTGCATCCTCTTCTCCATCAACAATCATCAGTTCGTCCTTCGTCTCACTATATTTTTACCACTTCATGCGTTATGTGCTATGCTTGAAGCGTCTCGCTCTTAGGTTTTATTTTTAGTTTTCTTTAGATTTGCTTGCTGGTCATAACAAGTTAGACCCCGTCTTACGTTGTGTGGGAGAGAAACACGCTCCACTTTCAAAATCTTTAACACATCATAGGATTCTTCATGCCTATCTTTTTGCTGTTGTGTGTTCTTTATTCTTTTCGTAGCTACTTTCATGTTTAGTTTTAGTCTTAGTTTGTCATTAGCAAGAGCCTTGAATTTTTGTTAGTTTATTTCGGGAACTCTCTTTAGTTTTCATGTTTATCTTGTTAAGATAGTTGGTTGTTGCACTGAGTTGTGTCTTGTTTTGAGAAGTAGGTAATTGAGGATGTTATTAAATTTTAGTAGTAACTTGCAATAGTTTTGAGGTATTGATGTGAGTAATGTTTGAACTTTTGGTGTCAAGAGCTCTAGCCTATTAGTGATAGGTGTCGTATTTTGGGCAATCCGTGTTTATTTTCAAAAACCTACAAAACTAGTTGAGAACTCTAGCTACTAGATGGATCACTACTCTTCTGAGGAGTCGGATATTAGAATACACTCACGTACCATGAGTCGAGGATGCGCAAGGATAACCAAACCCCCATACACTCCTCCTCGGGGTACTTGTCTCTTTGTGAACCTCCTCATTAGATTGAGAGTCACCGATAATAAGTGCACGAGTTCGTCAGACTAATGTAAGTATTGAAAGTTGACACTTTCACCTCCTCATATTTGCTAGCCTCTTCCGTGTCGTGCATTGCCTCCTTCTCACTTCGAGAGTTGGCGTCCACCTTTGTCGGTACATCCAAACCCTTGGCATGATACGCTCTGTCATCATAAACCTCCTTATATCTTTCTTCAAAACAGCCACCATACCTACCTATCAAGGCATTTCCATAGCCTTTCCGAGATATATTGCCATGCAACATCCACCTCTTCATGACTTGATCTTCATGTCATACATGTTCCTGCTACACTGGCAGCGGCATACATTGCATACATCATGATAGCTACATATTTTTTATGATTTGAGTACCTCGTAAACTATGAAAGATCTTCTATACCCTCTTGTAAATTAGAGTGTTGCCCTTAAGTGAGGAAAAGATCCCAAAGTGGACAAAATAAAAGATCCCAAAGAGGACAAATGAGAGTTAAATAGAAAGAGCCATTGAGGCCACCAAAAAAAATACAAAAATAAAAATAAAAAGAGAGAAAGGGGAAGCACTACTGTCCTTTTGAAATATCCACACTAGTACTCCCTCTTATCCTTGTACTCCATAGAGATGATCATATATGCATATAGCTATGTGGGGACCTTCACACTATAGAACTTGGCTTGCATATTCCAAGGATGAGCCTCCTCAAAAGAGCTCTAGGTCTTCATGAGCGAGCAAGTTAGATGCACCCCCACTAGTTCCATTGGAGAGCTTTTCAGCTCATATGTGCATCCGTTGCATGGCAATCCCTACTCCTCACATCATATCTATCATTTGGCCTTCTCGCCTATGATTGTCCTCATTGATGTGAGACTTTCTCACCTTTTTGTCTTCCTCATCCACCATATTTCTCTCTTTGCCATCTTAAGTGTCAACTCTCGTGCTTACGCTCATCCATTGCATGAGTGCTCAAAATATCGAAAGGGAGTGGATCAAATTGACTTGTACCTGGCTAGTGGTCTGGGGACGAGTCAAGATAAGATTCCAAACAAGACCAAGTGTGAAACTTTAGTAGATTGAGTTCTCAACAATAATACCCTTTTTTTTTCTCTTCTTACCTATCCCCCTTCTTGCATGCAAACACCATTTGGATACATTCGAGTCACGGACAGCAAGAGCTCTTGCACCTAATGTTCTTTCGTTGCTTGTTTCAATGGTAATATAGACTCTTGCATGTTATGACTTGAATTGCATTACATACCTTGATTTCTTTACTTTTCAAAGTCCTTATATGGTTGCTAGCATGTCACCACAGAAATTATGCCTTTTATCATTTACCTACTCGAGGACGAGCATGAATTAAGCTTGGGGATGTTGATACGTCTCAAACGTATCGATAATTTCTGCTCGCTCCATGCATGTTTTGTGTGATATTGCTGTGATCTAGATACACTTTTGATCATATTTAGACTAACCTACTAACTCAGTGCACCCGAGTGCCAGTTCCTATTTTCTGCTGTTTTTCTATTCCAGGTCCCCCCCCCATATTAAAAATGCTCCAAAAATTCAGGAAAAATCAGATAAAAAATCAGCGCAACGGAGTCTTCCAGAAGCACCCTAGTGGGTCCAGAGGGCCACCACCAGGGGCCCAGGCGGCCACCTGGCGCGGCCCGGGGCCTGGTCACGCCAGGGGGCGTCTGGACCCCTGATGGCCCCCCTGGCTGCTCGCTTCGCCTATTTATTCTCTGTCACGGGGAAACTCCAAAGACAGAACCCTATTTCGCAAATTCTCCTCTGTTCCGCCGCCGCCGCGCTTCCAAGATCGGGAGAACCGTCAGGACCCTTCCCGGCACCCTGCCGGAGGGAGGATCGACCTCCGGGAGCTTCTCCTCCACCATGGACGCTCCCCGGATGTGTCGTGAGTTGTCTACCTTGGACCATGGGTCCGTGATCAGTAGCTATGTGATGTTCTCCTCCCCTCTTTGTTCTTCATGGTTTAGAGCTCGTGAGCTGCCCTACATGATCAAGGCACATATGTAATTCTTTCTGCTTTTGCTATGCTGAGTTTGATGGGATCTGATGGATTATGAGATTATGTTCAGATTGTGATAGAGTAATATAATTGGTTCTTATCTTTTGTATTTTTGTTCCGAAGTAATTCTTGTATGTTCTCCGTTGCTATTTATTGCTTTGGCCAAGTGGTAGGTAGTGACTCCAAGAGGTTACGTTATGCTCGATTGTGGGTACATGCCCCCTGATGACACGCTTGAGTGACAGAAACATGAGTCTAGGGGATGTGCTGTGGCCACAAGGGGGAAAAACGGTGCTTGTAACGGAGGTTACAAGGATTGTTTACTTTACGCAAAGTTCTTTTAATGCAGTTGTCTGTTGCTTTGGGTTTACACTTTGGGTGGGGCTTGCAACTTAATACCAGTGAGATGTTCTGGACAGATATCTCAAGGTGGATGATTAGTAGTAGATGCAGATGGATTTCGGTCTACTTATTTTGGCGTACTTCTCATGCTTTTGAGCCTCTTCCCTTCTTTTGTAGCATAGTTAGCATAGCTGTGCGTTTATAATCCTGTCAATTGCCCGTCTGTAATTTGTTTACCTCACATAGCAGTCTTATCGTATTTTGGGTGAGAGACATCACGGGTCCCCGGTCCATATTCTCATCACTGTTTACACGCTCATTTATTTTCTTTCTTTTTTACTTTTAGTTGTTATCATTATCATTATCATGTGTTTTTGATCCTTTGTAAACAACAAGACCGGAGAGATTGACAACCTCTCTGAACTTCGTTGGGAGCAAAGTTAATTGTGTTGTGTGCAGGTCCGCGTCAGGTGCGCCGCTGACACCTACTTATCATCGCCGGAGTCCTACTGGTCGATACTCAACCTCGGTATCTTCACCGAGGGAAACTTGCTGCTACGATGCATCTTAACTTCCACTTGGGGTAACCAACGAAGGGCGAGAAGCAATACTCTCTCGCGTATCAGAAGCCTACATCGCAATATAAAGACTTGGATAAAGTGTGTTTTACATATTTTACAAGGTGAACTTGCCTTTATTTTTAAATAAAACCATAAAATTCTTGAAACGAGAAATGATAAAGGTACTTCTTCATTTTTATGGAAACTAGCTAAATAACATTGAGTTGCTACATGATGAAATATTATCTAAAAACAATGGTTTGTGACCAATTGTCCTCGGTCACATGACTTCGATGACTGTACCATAATGATGTTGGTTGCCACCAGCTCCTGCCCGGAGAAGGGTACAAAGATGAGAGGTGATGACGTGTTTTTGATTTGATCCTCGAAGGTTGTCATTTGACCCAACTACCTAGGTATTTTTGTCTCTATAGCACACCAATAGAAGATGGGGGTGCTAGTGTATCATGTCGCATGCTCATTGATGGGTAATAAGCATGGTCATGCAATCAAGCATGTCAGTCAATGCAAGAAGCCGGATGGCATGCATGCATCATAATCGTGGGAGCCACCTTTGTGTCTGTGGTTAATGAGCAATCAACACAATGTCACCGAAGACAACCACAAAGTAGATGGAGATGGGGTAGCAGCGTAGAAGCCCTAGCGTAGAAACCTTGTTGCTGCTTGATTAAGCTTAATTTCGTTACATGTAGATAAATCGATGGCCATGTTAGGCTACGTGAAAAAATTAACAACCAGTGAAGTTACTCCTTGTGTCCTTGATAACAAATCAGTGAGCCACAAAATAGTGTTTCTTTTAATTATTAAATCGCTTAGAAAAAACTATTTACTTAGAACTAATTAGTTACACGTGTAATTAATTTTTAAGTAATTAATCTCTAATATTCAAAGTAAGTTTCTATATCTTTGGTTTTGTTGAGGCACGTGGCGTGTTACGCTAGCATCAAATAAAAATTGTACCATAGATACAATGTTGTGATTACAACTTGTGAAGTTACAAAACCCTAAACTACCCCTTTCACTAAAACCTAACTAATCTTCATTGGAGTCTTCTTTGAAGTCATCACCTTTAGTATACCTACAAAAGAACAAAAATAACACAAACAAAAGAGAGGGGGTTTACTGCTAGAAATGTAGCAAAACCAATTAGTTTTTTCCTTAATATGTGGGAAAACACTTATGATCTTAATCAAAACAAATTAAGCACATCACCATCATGATCGGTACAAGAAACAAGCCAAGAGAGAACCAACACAGCAACAACACAATACCGCCAAGACCATTTGGTCACAATGACAAAATATGCCAGAAATATAGTTCGATTCTAATAAGCTAAGATACTATGTCCACAAGATAGCTACAAAAGTTCATTAATAGCGAAAGTAGGATCCAGAAGTACAGACTTAATAAAGATTAGCCACTAAATCTTGTTAAGTGCCACAACAATACACTAACACGAGGAATTTTCCAAAATTCAGAAAAAATATACCAAATAGCCACAACCCAAAATATCTACATGCCAAGAAAAGATCAACAAACTGACTGGGAAGATATTTCACCCCAAACCAACTAGCCTTGCTGCCTTAACCAGTGGAGGAGAACAATATAATAGTTGATACGTCCAAAACATATCTATACTTTTTTCTTGTTGCATGCTTGATTCATGACATTGCTACATGCTTTTATCATATTTTTATATCATTTTAAGCATTTTCTAGAACTAACTTATTGACAAGATGCCCAGTGCCAGTTCCTATTTTTTTTCACAAATCCTACACATTTTTCTTTCAGAATTTTTACAGAATACTTCCATGCTCTTCTCACCCAAACCGCTGAAGATATCAATCATATATGTTTGAAAGGTAGCAAGTACATTACAAACACCAAAAGGCATACATATATAAGCATAGGTTCCACAAGGACAGGTGAAAGTTGTTTTCTCTTGATCCTCCGGATAAATAACTATTTGTGAGAAGGTGGAATAACCATCAAGATAACAAAAGTGTGTATGCTTAGACAATCTTTGTAACATTTGATAAATAAAAGACAAAGGATAATGATATTTCCTAGTAGATTTATATAACTTTCTAAAATCAATACACATCCTATAATCTATACTAATTTTCTAAAGGATAAGTTCATTTTCATCATTAGAAATAACACTAATGCCACCTTTTTTAGGCACACAATGAACATTAGTTACTCATTACTATCAGATACATGATAGATTATACCGCTAATAGGAGTTTGAGAATATATGTGCTTCCCACATCCTTTATTTTTTGGATTTAGACGATGTAGATGGTCGATAAACATCTTAGCATCGTGTTCCGTATGAATCTCAGAGAGTAGGACTAATGCCCTTCAGATCATCAAGAGTTTAACCAATTCCTCCACAATGTTTTCTGAGAACCGCAAGTTTATTCTTAACATATTGAAAGGTCAACATTGATAATAACATTATATATCTTATTATTCCAAATAAGTGTATTTTAGTGTATCAGGTAAAGGTTTAAGTTCAAACGCATGATCTCCTTTAGAAGGTTCATGATCTCCTAATGTTTTGCTGGGAAAATTATGTTTAAGCAATGGTGGTTGTATAAAGAAAACTTCTTTTATTTCTTGCTTTTCCTGCATACTACATTGGTTCTTATGTTCCAACAAATATTTGTTCTAAGGGATTAGCAGCAGGAACAACAATTTAAGCAATTCTTTCTATTCATCTACGCAAGGCAAATCTTTAGCATGATGTTGTGTAGCAAACTTAGAGAAGTTAAAGGAAGTTTTATCTCCTCCAAACTCAACATGAACTTTTCCTTTTCAACAATCAACCATAGTATTACAAGTATTTAAGAGAAAGGTCTACCAAATATAATAGGGCTATCTTGATTAGTTCCAAGTATTAAGAAATCAACAGGGATGTCGAGCATATCAAAATCCAGGAAGGTCAAGGATGGGATTGGAATGCCGGATCCACGCATAGAGAGGTAGAACATGGATGGGTACAACAGTGCTAAAGCTCTATGGGTATATCATCCTAGTCGTGGACAGCTGTGGTGGGACGATGACCTGGTAGGACGACCATGGCTATAACATCGGAAACAACTACCTGCTCGTCGACGACTAGGGTTATAACATCGATGAAGGTGGCGGTTTCTACCAATGATGTTGCCTTGAATCCACACAATTGCAAGGAAGAGGAAGAATGGAGGACACGCCCTGATGATGCATAAGGAAAAAAGGTTCCCCACGGCCTCCACGTGGGTAGTCCCATAGACACGTGCACACACACATATAAATGGGCCAACAAACACCCCTTTTAGCCCCGAGCCACCACAAGGCAGGATTTCAAGGGAGCTCAGACACTCTATATGGGATGAGGCGACTAACGAGAGGGAATATCAGTGATTAGTATTTTGGTGGGGTCAAAGCAAATAGAAAGGCAAAGCCAATTGATACCATGACATCACAGTCTTCCTTACAAATACACCATTGACTTATATGTTCCCACCTTTGAGACCGAGCATTAACCCTCATTGAATGCAAAGACAACCGTGTAACAGAAAGAAAGAAAAACAAAGAATACGGAAGAGAAGGAGACACGAATCACAATAATGAGTAGGTAAAAAGTGGATGAAGAAGGGACATGGAGTTTATGCTTGGGAGCTCAAATACAACACCAAGAGCAATAAGCTCGCCGCAACACATCGTCCGCCACGGGAGTTATCGATCTTGCGGAGAAAAGGGCAAGACACATTCTCAAGGGGGGTGGGGGGTTGGCCGCCTTGCAGGCTCAGAGGCACCGCTGTCTGCCCCCAAAGAACACCACCACCACCAATCACCAACCACCACCACAACCAGCTGGCGCAACTACCAAATCAACAGGAGAAACGAAAGTCATTGTTAGGGTCCTGATGGCTTCTCGCCCCTCGTTGGTTACCCCAAGTGGAAGGTTGAGATGTAGCCTAGAAGCAAGTTTCCCCCGGTGAAGATACCAAGGTTTATCGAACCAGCGGACTCTGAATTCTGCAAGTAGGTGTCAACGGCGTGATACGTCCCAAACGTATCTATAATTTCTGCTTGTTCCATGCCCTTTTATGTGACATTGCTACATGTTTTGCTACAGTTTCATATCATTTTACACATATTTGGACTAACCTACAAACTCAGTGCACCCAGTGCCAGTTTTTGTCTGCTAATGTCTGTAACTTGAAGGTTCTTACCCAATATTTAGAGCTCCAAAAATTCCAGAAAAATAATATAAAAAATCAGTTGTATAGAAGCTTCCGGAACCCAGAAGGAGGGCCAGGGCCCCCACCAGGCACCCAGGCGCCCTGGTGGCGCGGCCACCCCCTCGGTGCCCTGGCCCACCTCTGGCTGCCCCCTTTGGCTATATTACCTCCTCGTCCTGAAAACCCTCGAGGAGAACACCGCATCACGAACTTCCTCTCTGTTCCGCCGTCGCGTGATACGTCCCAAACGTATCTATAATTTCTGCTTGCTCCATTCATGTTTTGTGTGATATTGCTATGATCTAGATACACTTTCATACACTTTTGATCATATTTGGACTAACCTATTAACTCAGTGCACCCCAGTGTCAGTTTATGTTTTCTGCTGTTTTTCTATTTCAGTTTTCCCCCATATTAAAAGTGCTCCAAAAATCCCGGAAAAATCAGATAAAAAATCAGCGTAACGGAAGCTTCCAGAGTCCCGAAGGAGGGCCAGAGGGGCCCCACCTGGTTCCCAGGCGGCCAGGTGGTGTGAACTAGGGTGGGGTCGCGTCGGGTGGCCTCTTGGACACCTGGTGCCCCCCTGGCTGCCCACTTCGCCTATTTATTCCCCGTGATGCGAAACCCCCAATGATAGAACCCTTTCTCGCGATCTCGCTAGCAGACCTCTTCCCGGCACCCTGCCGGAGGGAGGATCGACCTCCGGGAGCTTCCCCTTCACAATGGACGCCTCCCGGATGTGCCGTGAGTAGTATCCTTTGGACCATGGGTCCGTGATCAGTAGCTATGTGATGTTCTCCTCCCCTCTTTGTTATTCATGGTTTAGACCTCGTGAGCTGCCCTACATGATCCAGGCACATATGCAATATTTCTGTTGTTGCTATGCTGAGTTTGATGGGACCTGATGGATTATGAGATTATGTTCAGATTGTGATAGAGTAATATATTTCGTTCTTATCTTTTATATTTTTGTTCCTAAGTAATTCTTGCATGTTCTCTGTTGCTGTTTATTGCTTTGGCCAAGTAGTAGGTAGTAACTCCAAGAGGGAACGTTATGATTGATTGTGGGTTCATGCCCCCTGATGACACGCTTGAGTGACAGAAACATGAGTCTAGGGGATGTGATGTTGCCACAAGGGGGAAAACAACGGTGCTTGTAACCACGGTTGCTAGGATTGTTTACTTTACGCAAAGTGATTTTTAATGCAGTTGTCTGTTGCTTTGGGTTTACACTTTGGGTGGGGCTCGCAACTTAATACCAGCGAGATGTTCTGGATAGATATCTCTAGGTGGATGATTAGTAGTAGATGCAGTTGGATTTCGGTCTACTTATTTTGGCGTACTGCCCATGATTTTGAGCATCTTCCTTTCTTTGTAGCATAGTTAGCATTGCGGTGCGTTTATAGTCATGTCAATTGCCCATCTGTAATTTGTTTACCTCACATAGAAGTTTTATCGTCTTTTGGGAGAGAGACATCATTAGTGAACATCACGGGACCCCGGTCCATATTCTCATCATTGTTTACACGCTTATTTACTTTTCTTCTTTTACTTTCAGTTGCTATCATTATCATTATCCCTTGTGTTTTGATCATTTGTAAACAACAAGACCGGAGAGATTGACAACCTCTCTGAACTTCGTTGGGAACAAAGTTATTTGTGTCTGTGTGCAGGTCCACGTCAGTTGCGACGCTGACACCTACTTATCATCTCCGGAGTCCTACTGGAGACAAACCTCGGTATCTTCACCGAGGGAAACTTGCCGCTACGCTGCATCTCACCTTCCACTTGGGGTAACCAACGAAGGGCGAGAAGCAATTATCATCTCTCGCATATCAAGAAAATTTCTGGCGCCGTTGCCGGGGACTCCGAGTGCTAAGTTAGGGGAGTTGCCCACTACCTTTTACCTTTGCTTTTTAGTCTTGTTAGTTTACCTTTCAGTTTTTGTCTTTGTGTCTTATATCAAAAATCACAAAAAAATATTTATCTTGCTAGTAGTTGTCATTATGTATGTTCCTTTTTCCTTTGTTGAGACAGAGGTTCTCACCTTTAAACAAAATGGTGGTGAAAGTTTAAGAGATGCTTGGTATAGAATTAATGATTCTCAAAAAAAGAGCCACCAAGAAGCAATCCACTACTATCGTGCTTAGAAATTTTTATGTTGGGATTACTCCTTGGAATAGGTTCATATTAGATACTGCTATCAATGGGAATTTCCTAGAAGCCCCAATTTGGGAGTCTCTTAATGTTATTGAAAATCTTGTTGGAAATCTCCCTGTTGCTAGCATACAAGAAGATATAACTCTAGCTCACATTATGAAAAAACTTGAAAAGATAGAGTTAGAAATACCAAATATAACTAGGATAAATGAGTTGGATCGCTAGATTCAAGGGAATTTGAATAGGCTTGGTAGCTTCATGCTTAAAATTATTAAAACTTTGGAGACCATCAAATTCCATGATATGGATCCTTCTAGGATTGATAAGATTGAGGAAATCATTAATAGTCTAGGAACTACTTTCTCCTCAATCAAACCAAAAAAGGTAGAGACTCTTGCAAGGAAGGAACCTAAGTATGTCCCTAAGGTTCCTCGACCCAAAAATAATCCACCCATTGCCAAGGAAGTCGAAACCGTGAAAACTCTGGAAGAAATACCTCTTTTTGATAAATTTATAAATGAAACTCCCATTGATTTTCCGCCGTTTGGTTTTCTCCCTAGAAGTATCTTCATTTGGTCTTTATTTGAAAGACCTCTTAAGACTAGTTGTAGAATTGAAGAGCTTTTTGATTATCTTGATGATGATTCGATTGATACGACTTGATCTTTTGCCTTATGCCTAGCTAAAAGGCGTAAAAGAAAGCGCTTGTTGGGAGGCAACCCAAGATGCTTTTACTTCTGTTCTAAGTGGTTTTGATATTGTTACTACTGTAGCAACATCATTGTATCTTTATTTTCAAGCTTTGTGCCAAGTCATAGCCTCTTATGACAAGGGAAGCAAAAGTTGTGACATGATGTCCAGAAAACAGATTATGTCTTCTTGACGGGGAAAATCGTAAAAAATTACAAGTTCATATTTTTGAGCTGAAATTTTTGCACAACATGCTCTATACAATTGTGGAACTTTCATATGTTCTGAGTTTTTTTATTTGAGTTTCAGAAGTACCCCGAAAAAATTCTCTACTACCTGATGTTTTGTTTTTCACAGATTCTGCCACGTTTTGCCTTCCTTAAGTTTGCAAACCTTAAGCTTGATTTTTCTTTGCAAAAACCTTTTGGCAATCTTGAGAAACAGTAGCTCTTCAAGAATTTCTTTATATCCAGTGGGGAAAAATTATTTTATTAATGGTACTAACTTCTCTAATCATCTTATGATGAGTTATGTATGAAGGGAGTTTTCAAGTGTGTGATGGAAGATGATGAAAGAAGATCTGGGAGTGTCAAACGCTCAAGCTTGGGGATTCCCCCATGCATCCCCAATAAATATTCAAGGAGACTCAAGCGTCTAAGCTTGGGGATGCCCTCGTGCATCCCCTTCTCCATCAACAATCATCAGTTCGTCCTTCGTCTCACTATATTTTTATCACTTCATGCATTATGTGCTATGCTTGGAGCGTCCCGCTCTTAGGTTTTATTTTTAGTTTTATTTAGCTTTGCTTAATGTTCATATCAAGTTAGACCCCAGCTTACTTTGTGTGGGAGAGAAACACATCATAGGATTTTTTTCATGCTTATCTTTCTGTTGCTCTGTGTTCTTTATCTTTTCGTAGCTACTGCCATGTATAGTTTTAGGTTTAGTTTGTATTTAGCAAGAGCCTTGGATTTTGTTTAGTTTGTTGCTGTAACTCTCATTATTTTTCATGTTTATCTTGTTAAGAGAGTTGGTTGTTGCACTGAGTTGTGTCTTTTCTTGAAAGTAGGTAATTGAGGTTTCTATTTAATTTTAGTAGTAAGTTGCAATAGTTTTGAGGTATTGATGTGAGTAATGTTTGAACTTTTGGTGTCAAGAGATCGAGCCTATTAGTGATAGGTGTCGGATTTTGGGAAATCCGTGTGTATTTTCAAAAGCTATAAAACTAGTTGAGAACTCTAGCTACTAGATGGATCGCTAATCTTTGGAGGGATCGGATATTAGAGTACACTCACGTACCATGAGTCGAGGATGCGCAAGGATAACCAAACGCCCATACACTCCTCCTCGGGGTACTAGTCTCTTTGTGAACCTCCTTATTAGATTGAGAGTTACCGATAATAAGTGCATGAGTTCTTCGGACTAATGTAAGTATTGAAGGTTGACACTTCCACCTCATCATATTTGCTAGCCTCTCCCATGCCGTGCATTGCCCTCTTCCCACTTCGAGATTTGGCGTCCACCTTCGCCGGTACATCCAAACCCTTGGCATGATACGCTCTATCATCATAAAACTCCGTATATCTTTCCTCAAAACCGCCACCATACCTACCTATCAAGGCATTTCCATAGCCTTTCCGAGATATATTGCCATGCAACATCCACCTCTTCATGACTTGATCTTCATGTCATACATGTTCCTGCTACACTGGCAGCGACATACATTGCATACATCATGATAGCTACATCTTCTTTATGTTTTGAGTACCTTGTAAAGTGTGAAAGATCTTCTATACCCTCTTGAAAATTAGAGTGTTGCCCTTAAGTGAGGAAAAGATCCCAAAGTGGACAAAATATTAGATCCCAAAGAGGAAAAATGAGAGTTAAATAGAAAGAGCCATTGAGGCCACCAAAAAAATACAAAAATAAAAATAAAAAGAGAGAAAGGGGAAGCACTACTGTCCTTTTGAAATATCCACACTAGTACTCCCTCTTATCCTTGTACTCCATAGAGATGATCATATATGCATATAGCTATGTGGGGACCTTCACACTATAGAACATGGCTTGCATATTCCAAGGATGAGCCTCCTCAAAAGAGCTCTAGGTCTTCATGAGCGAGCAAGTTAGATGCACCCCCACTAGTTCCATTGGAGAGCTTTTCAGCTCATATGTGCATCCGTTGCATGGCAATCCCTACTCCTCAAATCATATCTATCATTTGGCCTTCTCTCCTATGATTGTCCTTATTGATGTGAGCCTTTATCACCTTTTTGTCTTCCTCCACCATATTTCTCTCTTTGCCATCCTAAGTGTCAACTCTCGTGCTTACGCTCATCCATTGCATGAGTGCTCAAAATATCGAAAAGGAGTGGATCAAATTGACTTGTACCTGGCTAGTGGTTTGGGGACGAGTCAAGATAAGATTCCAAAGAAGACCAAGTGTGAAACTTTAGTAGATTTAGTTCTCAACAAAAATACTTTTTCCTCGTATTCCCTATCCCCCTTCTTGCACGCAAACACCATTTGTAGACATTCGAGTCACGGACAACGAGAGCTCTTGCACCTAATGTTCTTTTGTTACTTGTTTCAATGCTAATATAGACTCTTGCATGTTATGACTTGAATTGAATCACATACCTCGATTGATTTACTTTTCAAAGTTCTTATATGATTGCTAGCATGCCACCACAAAAATTATGCTTGTTATCATTTACCTACTCGAGCACGAGCGGGAATTAAGCTTGGGGGTGTTGATACGTCCCAAACGTATCTATAAGTTCTGCTTGCTCCATGCATGTCTTGTATGATATTGCTATGGTCTAGATACACTTTCATACACTTTTGATCATATTTGGACTAACCTATTAACTCAGTGCACCCCAGTGCCAGTTTCTATTTTCTGCTATTTTTACATTTCAGTCTTCCCCCATATTAAAAGTGCTCCAAAAATAGGGAAAAAATCAGATAAGAAATCAGCGCAACGGAAGCTTCCAGCGTCCCGAAGGAGGGCCGGAGGGGCCCCACCTGGTGCCCAGGAGGCCAGGTGGCGTGGCCTAGGGTGGGGCCTCGCCGGGTGGCCGCCTGGACACCTGGTGGCCCCCCTGGCTGCCCCCCCTTCGCCTATTTATTCCCCGTGACGCGAAACCCCCGATGGCAGAACCCTTTTTTTTGCAATCTCGCCTCTGTTCCACCGCCGCCGCACTTCCAAGATCGGGAGCGCCAGCATACCTCTTCTCGGCACCCTACCGGAGGGAGGATCGACCTCTGGGGGCTTCCTCTTCACCATGGACACCTCCGGGATGAGCCGTGAGTAGTTTCCTTTGGACCATGGGTCCGTGATCAGTAGCTATGTGATGTTCTCCGACCCTCTTTGTTCTTCATGGTTTAGACCTCGTGAGCTGCCCTACATGATCGAGGCACATATGTAATCTTTCTGCTGTTGCTATGCTGAGTTTGATGGGATCTGATGGATTATGAGATTATGTTCAGATTATGATAGAGTAATATATTTGGTTCTTATATTTTATATTTTTGTTCCTAAGTAATTCTTTCATGTTCTCCATTGTTGTTTATTGCTTTGGCCAAGTAGTAGGTAGTAACTCCAAGAGGGAACATTATGCTCGATTGTGGGTTCATGCCCCCCGATGACATGCTTGAGTGACAGAAACATGAGTCTAGGGGATGTGTTGTTGCCACAAGGGGGAAAACAACGGTGCTTGTAACCATGGTTGCAAGGATTGTTTACTTTACGCAAAGTTCTTTTTAATGCAGTTCTCTGTTACTTTGGGTTTACACTTTGGGTGGGGCTCGCAACTTAATACCAGCGAGATGTTCTGGATAGATATCTCAAGGTGGATGATTAGTAGTAGATGCAGTTGGATTTTTGTCTACTTATTTTGGCGTACTTCCCATGCTTTTGAGCCTCTTCCTTTCTTTGTAGCATAGTTAGCATTGCGGTGCATTTATAATCCTGTCAATTGCCCATCTGTAATTTGTTTACCTCGCATAGCAGTTTTATCGTCTTTTGGGAGAGAGACATCATTAGTGAACATCACGGGACCCCGGTCCATATTCTCATCATTGTTTACACGCTTATTTACTTTTCTGCTTTTACTTTCAGTTGCTATCATTATCATTAAGCCTTGTGTTTTGATCTTTGTAAACAACAAGACCGGAGAGATTGACAACCTCTCTGAAATTCGTTGGGAGCAAAATTATTTGTGTCTGTGTGCAGGTCCACGTCAGTTGCGCCGCTGACACCTACTTATCATCTCCGGATTCCTACTGGAGACAAACCTGTGTATCTTCACGGAGGGAAACTTGCCGCTACGCTGCATCTCACCTTCCACTTGGGGTAACCAACGAAGGGCGAGAAGCAATTGTCATCTCTCGTGTATCACCGCCACACTTTCCAAGATCGACAGCACCAGAAGACCTCTTCCCGGCATCCTGCCGGAGGGAGGTTTGACCTCCGGGAGCTTCTCCACCACCATGGACGCTTCCCGGATGTGCCGTGAGTATCCCCCTTGGACCATGGGTCCATGACCAGTAGCTATGTGATGTCTTCTCTCCAATCTTGTTCTTCAATTCTTATTCCTTGTGAGCTTCCCTACATGATCAAGGCACCTATGTAATTTTACTGTTGTTGCTATGTTGTGTTTGCTGGGATCCGATGAATTATGAGACTATGTTCAGATTGTGATGAGTTATATATTTGGTTTACCTTTTATATTTAGTTCTTGAGTAATTCTTGCATGTTCTCCGTTGCTTTTTATTGGTTTGGCCAAGTAGTAGATAGTAACTCCAAGAGGGAGCGTTATGCATGGTTGTGCGTTCAGGCCCCCCGATGTCTAGCTTGAGTGACAGAAACATGAGACTAGGGGATGTGCTGTTGCCACCAGGGAGAAAACAATGGTGCGTGTAGCCGCGGTTGCAAGGATTGTTTACCTTACGCATAGATTGTTAATGCAGTTGTCTGTTGCTTTGAGTTTACACTTTGGGTGGGGCTCGCAACTTAATACCAACGAGATGTTCTGGATAGATATCTCAAGGTCGATGATTAGTGAGTAGATGTAGATGGATTTTGGTCTACTTGTCTTGGCGTACTTCCCATACTTTTGAGCCTCTAACTTTCAAGTAGCATAATTAGCATTGCGGTGCGTTTATAATTCTGTCAATTGCCCAGTTGTAATTTATTCACCCATCTTAGCTATTTTATCATGTTTTGGGAGTGAGAGATCACTAGTGAACATCATGGGACCCCGGTACATATTTACACCACTGTTTACACCTCCATTTTAATTCCTGCTTTTACTTTCGTTGCAATTATCACTACTCTCTATCCTTGCGTTTAGTCCTTTGTAAAAAACAAGGCCGGATAGATTAACAACCACTCTGTACTCGTTGGGAGCAAAGCTATCTGTTGTGTGTGCAGGTCCAGGTCAAGTAAGCAACCTTGGTTGTAAACGGCGCCATTGTTTCCTTGCCACCTACTTGTAGAATTCAGAGTCTGCCGAAGACATAAACCTTGGTATATTCACTGAGGGAAACTTGCTACTAGGCTACATCTCAACCTTCCACTTGGGGTAACCAACGAGGGGCGAGAATCCATCACAGCGCCAGATATTAAGTTGCCGGATGGAGATGAGGTTGACGTGGACGTGCACACACACCAAGTAACTTTGCTCCCAATGATTACAGAGGGGTTTTCAATCCCTCCGGCATTGTCGTTTACAAAGGATCAAACTCAAGAGGATAATGGTAGTGGTAATTGCAACTAAAAGTAAAAGCAGTAAATAAAGTGGAGGTGTAAACAATGGTGGAAATATGGACCGGGATCCCATGATGTTCACTAGTGATATCTCTCTCCCAAAATATGATATTATACATGGTCCCATGAAGCTTCCGTACTGCTGATTTTTTATATTATTTTTCTGGAATTTTTGGAGCTCTGAAAATTGGGGTAAAACCCTGAAACTTACAGACATCAGCAGACAAAAGCTGGCACTGGCTGCACTGAGTTAGTAGGTTAGTCCAAATATGTGTAAAATGATATGAAATTGTAGCAAAACATATAGCAATGTCACATAAAAGTGCATGGAACAAGCAGAAATTATAGATACGTTTGGGACGTATCAGGTCCCCAAGATGACGCCTTCAAGGAGGTAGTGATGTGAAGGACACAACACAGTCACCCGATTCGGCAAGCCCGATCTTAGGTTTTCACCCAGAGACCACATAACACGGAGCTATGTGTGTTGGAGCTCCACAACAGTACCTCCTGAGAGTAAAGCGTCGTCCATAGACGCCGGTACCGTCGGCATTGACAAGTCCGATGCAAGTTTTTCACCCGAAGTTTAAGCACATATCCACAGCAAGACGGCAACGAGAGGGGTTAACAATATTACAATGACGCCTTCAGGAAGGTTAGCGACGCCCGCGAGTGCCACGGTCGTTGGCTCCAATGGAGCAAGGCTTTCGACACAATTGTTAATACAACCTCTCAACATGTTGACACAAGCTTTTGGCATCATAATAAACCTATTTAAGATGACCTCAAATGAATAAGTGATGTACATAAAAAAGTTGGGTATTGTCGATGTGAACATCTTTGTAGTTCGAGCCATCACTATTCAATTCCATCTCGAAGGCCGAAACTATGTTTGAAGCAGTAAGATACTAGCATTCGAAGCACTATTTTGCCAATTAGGCCTTCAAGACATCATCAAATGAAAAAATCTTCTATATGGAGCGTCTTGGTCTCGTCGAACCGGTCGATTTTGATATTTGAAACGTCCAAATCCGAGTTCGTATGGAGAAGTTACGACCAAAACGGTGCAGCACGGAAAAGTTAGCCCGGACCGTCCGGGCTAGACCTTGGACCGTCCGAATAATTATGACCCGAAAGGGGTCTCGGTGATAATTATCCGGACCAACCGGCCTTGGGGCCGGATTGTCCGGGATGAGGTCGGGCCATTCGGGCTGGAGCCCGGATCGTCCGAGCAATTAGGACCCGAAGCGGGTTTTGGCCATAATTATCCGGACCGTCCGGCCTATCGTCTGGACCGTGCGAGGCGATCGCGTGGAGTACGATTTTTCTTGGGATTTTGGTATAGTGGACAGGAAAATAACTCGTTTTCTTGCAAGGGAATCTCAATCCCCTCATAACTAGATGAGGTGACAGCCGATTGAAACAACACACAATCGCAAACACACCTAAACGTTAATTTTCGTCTACTTTTCCACGTTCTTCTTCCTCGTTCTTTGTTTGTTCTTGTTCTTACAGGGCAACGATCCGCAAGAGCTCTAGGGGAGATAAGGTTGACCTAGGGCAGCCCATAGCCGTCGTGCGCCCAGACGGGGTCTCTCCCGGGCGTGTGGGGTTTCGGGTTCTTCAAAAGCACCCGCCGGATTGCTTGTGTATCGCGCTTTCGGTCGGGTCTTCTTCGGCATGAGGTGGGGTGCATCACCTCAGCGTCGAGGGTACACCTGACGTATTCGTGTGTCAACACACTTTTTGTCGACTCCGCTGGGGAAAATAGATCAAGCTTCATCATCAACCATGACCAACGGAGATAATCTTCCCAATCCATCGGAAGTTGACGCCGATAACATCATCAAGCATAGTCTTGAGGAATTATCGGAGGACCATCGTCGAGCTGATACGTCCCAAACGTATCTATAATTTCTGCTTGCTCCATGCATGTTTTGTGTGACTTTGCCATGTTTTGCTTGAACTTTCATACACTTTTGAACCTATTTGGACTAACCTATTAACTCAGTGCACCCAGTTGCAAGTTTTTGTTTTCTGTTGTTTTTGTATTTAAGGTTTTCCGGCCATTAAAAGTGCTCCAAAAATTCCGGGAAAAATATATAAAAAATCAGCGCAACAGAAGCTTCCGGATTCACCAAGAGAGGGAAGGGGGGCCACCACCAGGCAGCCAGGAGGGCAGGTGGCGCGGCCCCACCCTGGGCCGCGCCAGGGACCCTCCTGACTGCCTCGTGGGTCCCCTCGACGCCGCCCTTCGCCTATATTTACCCCTCGGGGTGGAAACCCCTAATACGGACTCCTCTTTCTCGATCTCGCCTCTGTTCCGCCGCCGCCGCCGTTTCAAGATCGGGGCTGTCTGGAGAAGCTGCTCCGGCACCGTGCCGGGAGAAGATACCCCCTCCGGGAGACCCTCCATAGCCATGGACGCCTCCCGTATGTACCGTGAGTATTTTTCCTTGGACCATGGGTCCGTGACCAGTAGCTATGTGATCTATCTCTCCCCCTTTTGTGCTTCCATTTTCGAGTCCTCGTGAGCTGCCTCACATGATCAAGGCATCTATGTAATTTCTGCTGTTGCTATGCTGAGTTTGTTGGGATCCGATGGATTATGAGACTATGTTCAGATTGTGATGAGTAATATATTTGGTTCTTCTCTTTTATATTTTGTTCTTGAGTAAATTCTTGCATGTTCTCCGTTGCGGTATTTGCTTTGGCCAAGTATTTTATTAGCAACTCCAAGAGAGAGCGTTATGCTCGATTGTTGGTTCAGCCTCTTGATGTCTAGCTTGAGTGACAGAAACATGAGACTAGGGGATGTGCTGTTGCCACCAGGGATAAAACAATGGTGCTTGTACCTGCGGGTGCAAGGATTGTTTACTTTACGCAAAGTTCTTTTAATGCAGTTGTTTGTTGCTTTGAGTTTACACTTTGGGTGGGATTCGCAACTTAATACCAGCGAGATGTTCTGGATAGATATCTCAAGGTGGATGATTCGTAGTAGATGCAGATGGATTTTGGTCTACTTACCTTGGCGTACTGCCCATTGCTTTTGAGCCCTTCCTTTCTTTGAAGCATAGTTAGCATTGCGGTGCCTTCATAATCCTGTCAATTGCCCAACTGTGATTTGTTTACCTCGCTAGCACTTTTATCGTCTTTTGGGAGAGAGACATCACTAGTGAAAATCACGGGACCCCGGTCCATCTTCACATCACTGTTTACATCCTTAGTTTACTTTCAGTCTTTACTTTCAGTTGCCACTATTATTATCTCTTGCGTTGATCCTTTGTAAACAGCAAGGCCGGAGGAATTGACAACTCCTCTGTACTCGTTGGGAGCAAAGTTATTTGTTGCTGTGTGCAGGTCCACGTCAACCGCCTAATTTCTGGCGCCGTTGTCACCTACTTGTATCTCCTGAGTCCTACTGGTTCGATAACCTTGGTATCTTCACTGAGGGAAACTTGCTGCTGCACTGCATCTCAAACCTTCCACTTGGGGTAACCAACGAGGGGCAAGAAGCCATCAAGCAAATTTCTGGCGCCGTTGTCGGGGACTCCAGTCTACAAGATAGGGAAGTTGCACACTATCTTTTATCTTTGCTTTTTAGTCTTGTTTGTTTACCTTTCAGTTTTTATCTTCATGTCCTTTATCAAAAATCCAAAAAAAAAATATTATGTCTAGTTCCTTACTTGCCAATCAATGTCTGACTTCTTTGAAACTAGATCTTATTGGCATGGAGGATTCACCGAGGATCAACAAAAGTGGTACAAGGAACACCGCTTGTCTCAAAAGGGGATACACTTATGGAAACAAATACATCAGCTGTATGAGTATGCTAGAAACATGTGCTCAATATATAATATATCTTTCTGCAGGGATGAATCTTGTTGCTTTATGAGGCACAAACACCTTGCTTTCCTATGTGAGTACAATGATGATGAAACCTTAGCTTCTTATGCTAAGAGAAACTACGATTTTTATGATGCAGAGGAAATAGAAGAATTTGTTGCTTATAAGGGTGCCTATGAAATTACTTCTCTTCTTAAAAATATTAATGATGCCCCTTACAAATCTGAGAGTCTTGCTATACTTAACTATTGTTTGGAAAATTACTATGCAAATTATTATATTACTGATCATCTTGAGAGAATCTCTCCCCCAAAGGAAGAGACTAATGTTTTGCAGGACTCTATGAAAGAAGAAATTGATGAAACCGAAAGCTCCTTGGATGAAAAAGAGGAGGAGAGTGACGAACAAAAGGAGGAAGAGTGGATCCATCCATGTCTACCTTCTAATGAGAGTAACTCTTTGAATCTTACCTTATATGAGTATTATGATCCTATGGATTCTTTTGAAATATCCCTTTTTGATGAAGTTGATGCCTTCTATGCTTATGGCCGTGATGCCACTATGGATGATGCTTACGGAGATGAACTTTCTATAGTTCCTCATGTTAAGCATGAAATTTTTGCTATCGCACCCACACTTGAGTGTCCTATTATCCTTTTAAAATCTCCAACTCCGGAGAATTTTTCCTCTTATCGAAGCTCAATGTGATGGGCTGCATTTATCTTCTGATCCTAAAAACCGTGTTGAAAACAATACACGTGTGCTTGTAGGTCATGAACAATATGATTTATATGATAGTTATATTCTTGATGTTGTTCCTGATACTACTGAAAATTACTTTGAGAGAGGAAAGTTTGGTTATAGAAACTTCCATGTGACAAAAACACCTCTCTCTAAACTGAAACTTTCGAAGTTTTTCTTGTTCCACCTTCCTATGCATGTCACTTTGTGCTTCTTTGATTTATTTTCTTACGAGATGCCTATGCATAGGAAGTGGGTTAGGCTTAAAAGGGTTTTCATATTTGCTTCTTCATGCTCTCTTTTGCTTCAAAATTCTTATTCTTGTGAGAGCATCTTCTATAATCTTTAAGCCTAGCTAATGGCTCTATAGAAGCGCTTTCTGGTGGCAGCTCGCAACGAATTTAGGTTTTTGTTTTTTGCTTTAGTTCTGTTCTTAGTGGTCTTGATGATTGTTACTACTGTAGAAACATCATTGTATCTTTACTTTTCAAGCTTTGTGCCAAGTTTAGCCTCAGATTGCAAGAAAGGTCAAAAGTTGGTGCTTGCTGTCCAGAAACAGATTCTGTCTGCTTGACGGAAAAATTCTCAATAAATCACTAGATCATCTTTTTGATCTGATTGTTTTGACAGCATGCTCCATACAATTACCTTTTAGGCGTCTGTTCAAAGTTTTTTTAATTGGAGTTGAATAAGTACCTCGAACAATTACCTTTCTCTGTTGTTCTGTTTTTCTCAGCTTCTGCCCCGGTTTTTCTTTTCACAGTTTTTCAATCCTTAAGCTTGCTTTTTCTTTGCAAACTTTTTTGGGCAGGCAAGAGAAACAGTAGCTTTTCATGGAAATCTTTATTTGCAGTAGAGGAAAATTATTTTATTAGGGTACTAACCTCTCTAATCAGCCTACAATGAGTATGTATGAAGGGAGTTTTCAAGTGCGCGATGGAGGATGATGAAAGAAGATTCAGGAGGGTCAAACACTCAAGATTGGGGATGCCCATGTGCACCCCCAATAAATATTCAAGGAGACTCAAGCGTCTAAGCTTGGGGATGCCCCCGTGCATCCCCTTCTTCATCAACAATTATCAGTTCGTCTCTCGTTGCACTATATTTTTATCACTTCATGCGTTATGTGCTTTTCTTGGAGCGTCTCGCTCTTAGGTTTTGTTTTTAGTTTTCTTTTGCTTTGTTTACTGTAGTAAAAAGTTAGACCCCAACTTAGTCTTTTGTGTGGGAGAGATTCACGCTCCGCTTGAACTAGAAGTCCTCATAGGATTTGCATGCTTATTCTTTTAGCTTTGAGCTGTTCTTTTTCTTTTCTTAGCTGCTGTTCTGTTTAGTTGTGGTGCTTTAGTTTTTCTAGAGCTTTTATTTTTGTCTTAGGTTGAGATTTCTATATGTTGCATGTTTTATCTTGTTAGAGAGTTTTCCTGTTGCACTGAGTTCTGTGTCTTGACTGAAAGTAGGTAGTTAAAGTTGTTGTTCTCTTTGTAGTAGTAAATTGAAATAGTTTTGAGGTATTGACTAGAGTAATGTTTGAACTTATGGTGTCAAGAGCTCTTGTCTATTAGTGATAGATGTCGTATTTTGGGCAATCTGTGTGTTTTTCGAAAACCAAAAACCCATGTTGAGAACTCTAGCTACTAGATGGATCACTAACCTCTGGAGGGTTCGAATATTAGAGTACACTCACGTACCATGAGTCGAGGATGAGCAAGGATAACCAAACCCCCATACACTCCTCCTCGGGGTACCTGTCTCTTTGTGAACCTCCTGGTTAGATTGAGAGTTACCGATAATAAGTGCATGAGTTCTTCGGACTAATGTGAGTATTCGAAAGTTGACACTTCCACCCACCTATACTTTTTCTAGCCTCTTCGGTACCGTGCATTGCCCTTTCTCACCTCGAGAGTTGGCGCATACTTCGCCGGTGCATCAAAACCCTTGGCACGATACGCTCTGTCATCATAAGCCTCCTTATCTCTTTCCTCAAAACAGCCACCATACCTACCTACAAGGCATTTCCATAGCCTTTCCGAGATACATTGCCATGCAACATCCACCTTCTCATGACTTGATCTTCATGTCATACATGCTACTTGCTTGATCGATGAGCCGCATGCTAGTTGGGCCTTGCCATAATCATTGCTACATGACGCACTAGTATCATTGCATATCCTGCTATCCTGGCAGAAGCATACATTTGCATCATGATAGTTACATTTTCTTTATGTGAGTACCTTTGTAAAGTGTGAAAGATCTCCTATCTTCTTGTAAAATATAGAGTATTTCCCCTAAAGTGAGGAAAAGATCCCAAAGAGGACAAAATCAAAAGATCCCAAAGAGGACAAAATAAAAAGATCCCAATGAGGACAAATGAGAGTTAAATAGAAAGAGCCATTGAGGCCACCAAAAAAATAAAAAAAGGAGAAAAAGAGAAAAAAATAAAAAGAGAGAAGGGGGCATACTACTATTCCTTTTGTGAGATCCACACTAGTACTTCATATCCTATCCCTTGTACTCCATAGAGATCATCATCAAGCATATAGCTATGTGGGGACCCTTCACACTATAGAACTTGGCTTGTATATTCCAATGATGAGCCTCCTCTAACGAGCTCTAGGTCTTCTTGAGCAAGCAAGTTAGATGCACCCCCACTAGTTCCCTTGGACAACTTTTAGCTCACATGTGCATCCGTTGTATCTATAATTTCTGCTTGCTCCATGCATGTTTTGTGTGATATTGCTATGTTTTATATACACTTTCATACACTTTTGATCATATTTCGACAAAACCATTAACTCAGTGCACCCTATTGCCAGTTCATGTTTTCTGCTGTTTTTCTATTTCTAGTTTCCCCCATATTAAAAATGCTCCAAAAAATTATGGGAAAATACAATTAAAAAAATCAGCGGTTCGGAAGCTTCGGGAATCATCGAGGAGGGGCGGGAGGGGACCCACCAGGGCCCCAGGCGCCCTCCCGGCGCGCCCTAGGGTGGGCCGCGCCTCGACCCCTGGTGGCCCCTCTGGCTGCCCCCCTTCGCCTATTTGTTCTCCGTCACGGGGAAACTCCGAAGATAGAACCCTTTTTCGCGATCTCGCCTCTGTTCCGCCGCATGCCGCGCTTCCAAGATCGGGAGCGCCAGCAGACCTCCTCCCGGCACCCTGCCGGAGGGAGGATTGACCTCCGGGAGCTTCTCCTCCACCATGGACACTTCCCAGATGATCTGTGAGTAATCTACCTTGGACCATGGGTCCCTGATCAGTAGCTATGTGATGTTCTGCTCCCCTCTTTGTTCTTCATGGATTAGACCTTGTGAGCTGCCCTATATGATCAAGGCACATATGTAATTCTTTCTGCTGTTGCTATGCTGAGTTTGCTGGGATCTGATGGATTATGAGACTATGTTCAGTTTGTGATTGAGTGATATATTTGGTTGTTATATTATATATTTTTGTTCTTGAGTAATTCTTCCATGTTCTCCGTTGCTGTTTATTGC
The DNA here is from genome assembly GCA_950022295.1 of Bromus sterilis. Lineage (NCBI taxonomy): Eukaryota > Viridiplantae > Streptophyta > Magnoliopsida > Poales > Poaceae > Bromus > Bromus sterilis. The sequence goes on from OX465596.1 coordinate 45,796,164, forward strand.
TTTAGCCAATTAGTAGGTAGTGACTCCAAGAGGGAACGTTATTCTCGATTGTGGGTTCATGCCCCCTGATGATTAGGTTGAGTGACAGAAACGTGAGTATAGGGGATGTGCTGTTGACACAAGGGGGAAAACAACGGTTCTTGTAACCGCAGTTGCAAGGATTGTTTACTTTACGCAAAGTTCTTTTAATGAAGTTGTCTATTGCTTTGGGTTCACACTTTGGGTGGGGCTCGCAACTTAATACCCGCGAGATGTTCTGGATAGATATCTCAAGGTGGATGATTAGTAGTAGATGCAGTTGGATTTTGGTCTACTTATTTTGGCGTACCGCCCATGCTTTTGACCCTCTTCCTTTCATCGTAGCATAGTTAGCATTGTGGTGCGTTTTTAATCCTGTCAATTGCCCAGCTGTGATTTGTTTACCTCAAATAGCAGTTTTATCGTCTTTTGGGAGAGAGACATCACTAGTGAACATCATGGGACCACGGTTCATATTATCATCACTGTTTACACACTCAATTTATTTCCTGCTTTTACTTTCTAGTTGCAGTCACTATTCTCCTTTATCCCTTGTGTTTGACCCTTTGTAAACAACAAGGCCGGAGAGATTGACAACCTCTCTGAACTTCGTTGTATTGTGTGCAGGTTCGCGTCAATTACGCCGTTGACACCTACTTGTAGCTTTCAGAGTCCTACGGGAGACAAACCCTATCCTCTACGTTAGGGGAATTTATTTGCTATCCTACATCTCACCTTCCACTTGGGGTAATGAGACGCGAGAGAGGATAGTGGCTTCTCGCCCTTCGTTGGTTACCCCAAGTGGAAGGTGAGATGCATCGTAGCAGCAAGTTTCCCTTAGCAAAGATGTCAAGGTTTAGAGTGTCTCCCGTAGGACTTCGAAAGAGACAAGTAGGTAGTTTGGCAAGTTATGCGCCGTCTGAAAAGAATCACTTGCTTCTCCTGGACCTGCACACGACACAAATATCTTTTCTCCAAACGAAGTTCAGAGAGGTTGTAAATCTCTCCGGTCTTGTTGTTTACAAAGGATCAAACACAAGGGATAATGATAATGGTGATAGCAGCTGAAAGTAAAAACAGAAAATAAATTGAGCGTGTAAACAGTGATGAGAATATGGACCGGCGTCCCGTGATGTTCACTAGTGATGTCTCTCTCCCAAAAGATGATAAAAATGCTATGCGAGGTAAACAAATCACAGCCGGGCAATTGACAGGATTAAAAACGCACCGCAATGCTAACTATGCTACAAAGAAAGGATGAGGCTCAAAAGCATAGGCGGTACGCCAAAATAAGTAGACATAAATCCAACTGCATCTACTAATAATCATCCACCTTGAGATATCTATCCAGAACATCTCGCTGGTATTAAGTTGCAAGCCCCACCCAAAGTGTAAACCCAAAGCAACAGACAACTGCATTAAAATAACTTTGCGTAAAGTAAACAATCCTTGCAACCACGGTTACAAGCACCGTTGTTTTCCCCCTTGTGGCAACGGCACATCCCCTAGAGTCATGTTTTTGTCACTCGAGCTAGTCATCAGGGGCATGAACCCACAATCGAGCATAACGTTCCCTCTTGGAGTCACTACCTACTACTTAGCCAAAGCAATAAACAGCAACGGAGAACATGGAAGAATTACTCAAGAACAAAAATATAAAATATAAGAACCAAATATATTACTCAATCACAAAATAAACATAGTCTCATAATCCATCAGATCCCAGTAAACTTAGCATAGCAACAGAAGAAAGAATTACATATGTGCCTTGATCATGTAGGGCAGCTCACAAGGTCTAATCCATGAAGAACAAAGAGGGGAGGAGAACATCACATACATACTAATCAGGGACACATGGTCCAAGGTAGATTACTCACGGATCAACCTGGAGGCTTCCATGGTGGAGGAGAGGCTCCCGGAGGTAAACCCTCCCTCCGGCAGGGTGCCTGCAAGAGGTCTGTTGGCAATCCCGATCTTGGAAGCGCGGCGGCGGCGGAACACAGGCGAGATCGCGAAAAAGGGTTCTGTCTTTGGAGGTTTCGCGTCACGGAGAATATATAGGCAAAGGGGGGCAGCTAGGGGGGCCACCTGTAGGGGAACGCAACAGAAAACAAAACTTTTCGGTATAGCGAGCACGCCCAGGACCACTATGGAGACGCATACAAGGTTTTGATCTGATCGTTACCGACTCGTAGCGCAGCGGGAAGTAGAGTCGATGAAGATCGTCGGTGCAGATCCCCGCAGCTAGGATTTACAACCTCTCAACCGCGAGAATGTATTCCCTCGTCTGCCCCACGAACAGCGCTCCGGGAGGCGGTCGGACAGTCCCTCGGACGATGTCACGGACAGCCCTTCGGGAGGACCCTCGAAACTCGATCTGTAACTCGGACAGCCCTTCGGGAGGCACACTCGAACTAAGATCGAAACAACGACCTCTCTACCAAGTTGCACACATACGGTGTCAGCTATCCAGCAGGGCTTCTCCGTCTAGAACTAGTTCCTGCCGGAACCCAGACAGCCTTTCGGCTCTACGAAACTCTTTCGTGTGAGGGAGAGAAGAAGCCAGATAATTGCATGGCATGTGCTGAGAACTCAAGTGAGAGCTTGGATCAAGGATATGGGGCTGTCCTCACACCTCTATTTATAGGAAACCCAAGGGGGCTTTCTTGGCTCCCAAGTCCTTCTAGAAGGCTTTCCAAAAATATCTCAAGTAGTACTTTTTACTATTCATGACACCACTTTTTCGCGTCCGAAAAATCCGAAAATATTTTTGTGGGTCTTAGAATAATTCCAACACCCACTAAAATGATTTTGGGCGCGTTCCGAAACAATTCCAGATTAGTGATTTTCATCTGTGAAAAGCAACCTAAGCATTTCCGGCAGCTCCGAAATATTTTCGAAAAAAATATTTTAATCTTTTCTCCAGAAAAATTCCAGAAGTTACCAGAACAATTCTGGCACTCTCCAAAATTACCAGGTGCTCTCCGAAACCTTTTCGGCTTAGTGGTTTACCCCGAAACAACTTTTCGGTTTTCTCTCTCGGAACTTTTCCGCCGTCTCCGAAACCTTTCCGGTGACTTTATCTCAGACTCCCTGTCTAGTATTCAACAGATAGATGACCCTTAAGCGTGTGACCCTGTAGGTTCGATGAAGTATAGACATGACCGGAACACTTTCCGATCAATGATCAATAGCGGAACCGAGGACATCCATATTGATCCCTATACCCATACGAAGAATTATTCGAGTGAACCTTTAGTTGCTGTGTGCTATTCCTGTTGCTTCGCGATATATTACAAATACCCGAGGTGAGACTTATTGGAATCCCCGTGAATCAACAACTTGTCCACTATGCCAGTTACCTCGTTCCTGGTATTGTTCTCTTTTCTCGTTCCCGCGTTCCGGCATCCCTGTGATCAAATCACACTGCGTCTGGCCAGACGATGGTGGATACCGTAACACCGAGAGGGCCCTAAGAATATCTCTCCAACGACGGAGGAGCAAATCCCAATCTCGAGCTACCTAGTTCCTTGTCATACTTTTCCGTGAACCCGCAAGCTGCCGTAATAGCCACCCTTTTACAGATGACGTTTAACAAAACCCCAAAGTTCACGAAGCAAGTACGAAGGAACTCGATACTCTCATGGTCTAAGGAATTATGCAAACGCACAACTTTCTCTGTGTTATTAACCATTAACTTGTGACGAATGTATCTCATAGCATAACATCAATTCGGGTCGATTCAACACAAATGTTCTTCTAACATTGTGCCCTCAAAATTACCGGCATAGACATGCCCATGATCAGGAAAACAGGATCATCATGCAATACATGAGCCAGTCTTAGAGGCATGACTAGGAATACATTTTACTGTTTATTATACCACACGTGCACATGAGTTTCCCTCCGAGCCTCGTGGATATTGCAGACTCGAGAATCATTGCAGTTATAGCATGGAACATAAACATTCATTACAAACTCGGAGATACAAAATAACTGTTATTACTGCCTCTAGGGCATATCTCCTACAGACTCCCACTTGCACTAGAGTCATAATCCAGTTACATGGCTTCCCTAACACCAATGGCTATCCGGTGCTGCTCATGCTTTGCTCGTGGTAGAGGCTTTGTCATCGGGTCTGACACGTTCAGATCCGTGTGAACTTTGCGTACTTTCACTAAACCCGCTTCGACATGATGTCGAATGAGTTTATATTTGCGTTCAATATGTCTTGTCTTATGGTGCGAACTTGGCTCCCTTGCCTGAGCCACGGCGCCACTATTATCACAATAGATCTCCACCGGGTCCAGAGCACTTGGAACCACACCAAGGTCTTCAAGAAATTGCTTGATCCATACCGCCTCTTTGGAGGCTTCTGAAGCAGCAACATATTCCGCCTCTGTCGTAGAATCCGCCACAGTCTTTTGTTTGGAACTTTTCCAATCAACTGCGCCGCCGTTCAATATGAAAACATAGCCTGATTGAGATTTGAAGTCATCTGGGTCAGTCATGAAGCCTGCATCAGTGTAACCACTTACAATGAGCTCTTCATCACCTCCGTACACAAGGAGTAAATCCTTGGTCCGTTTGAGGTACTTAAGAATACCCTTGACTGCGGCCCAGTGTTCCAATCCTGGATCACTTTGGTACCGGCTGCTAACACTTAGCGCATATGAAACGTCCGGTCTTGTACATAGCATGGCATACATAATAGAACCAACTGCCGAGGCATATGGAACATCATTCATTTGTACTCGCTCATCGAGAGTCCGAGGACACTGATTCTTGCAAAGCACTGTGCCAGGTGACATGGGGAGTAGGCCTTTCTTGGAGTTCTCCATGTTGAACCTTTTCAACACCTTGTCAATGTACGTGCTTTGGCTAAGCGCTATCAGGCGTCTTGATCTATCTCTATAGATCCTAATGCCCAATACATATGCCGCTTCGCCTAAGTCTTTCATTGAAAAACTCCTTTTCAATGAGTCTTTTATTTCGCTAAGGAAATTCACATCATTTCCAATCAACAATATGTCATCCACATACAAGATTAGAAATGCTTTTGCGCTCCCACTAAACTTCTTGTAAACACAAGATTCTTCGTCATTCCTGATGAAGCCAAACCGTTTGACTACTTCATCAAAATGAATGTTCCAGCTCCTTGATGCTTGCTTCAGACCATAAATGGCTTTCTGAAGCTTGCATACCTTTTTAGCATCCTTATGAATGACAAAAACTTCTGGCTGTATCATGTATACATCCTCTTTGAGGTTTCCATTTAGGAAAGCCGTTTTGACGTCCATCTGCCATATTTCATAGTCGAAATAAGCAGCAATTGCTAGTAATATCCGTACAGACCTAAGCATAGCTACTGGCGAGAACGTCTCGTCGTAGTCCACTCCTGGAACTTGCGTGAACCCTTTCGCGACAAGTCTAGCTTTGTGGATAGTAATGTTACCATCCGCGTCCGTCTTTATTTTGAAAATCCATTTACAACCAATGGGCTTTACGCCTTCTGGAAGTTCTTCCAAGTTCCAAACTTGGTTTTCGTACATGGATTCTATCTCGGATTTCATGGCTCTGTGCCATTCCCTTGAGCTGGGCCCCGCCATCGCTTCTTTGTAGTGCGCAGGTTCATCGTCTTCAAGAATGAAGATTTCATCATGAAACCACTCAGGTGGCTGGACGGCCCTACCTGATCTACGCGGTTCAGTTACAACATTGTCTGAAGTTTTTGCATTATATGCGACAACTTCCGGCTCGGTTGTAGGGATAATTTGCGGAATTACTTCCGGTTCTTTAGCCATAGCAACGGTCGCCGAAGATTCACTAATCTCATTAAGTTGTACTGTCCTCCCACTTACTTCTTTGGCGAGAAACTCTTTCTCAAGAAAGACTCCGCTTTTAGCGACAAACACTTTGTGCTCGGAGGGTAGGTAGAAGGAATACCCAATTGTTTCTTTTGGATAACCTACAAAGTTACATTTGTCTGATCTGGGATCGAGTTTGGTTGGTTGTAAACGTTTTACAAGTACCTCACATCCCCAAATTTTAAGGTGCGACAAACTGGGTTTCTTCCCATTCCACATCTCATGTGGTGTCGTTTCAACAGACTTAGACGGTGCTCGGTTTAGTGTGTGAGCGGCAGTTTCTAGTGCGTGACCCCAAAAAGATATCGGCAGATCTGTAAGAGACATCATCGACCTTACCATGTCTAACAAGGTTCGGTTACGTCTTTCCGATACTCCATTTCGCTGTGGAGTTCCGGGAGGCGTAAGCTGTGAAACGATTCCACGGTCACTTAGATGTTGGCCAAACTCATGACTAAGGTATTCGCCTCCGCGATCAGACCGCGGAAACTTAATCTTTTTGTCACGATGATTTTCTACCTCATTCTGAAATTCCTTGAACTTTTCAAAGGTTTCTGACTTATGCTTCATCAAGTAGATGTAGCCATACCGACTTAAATCATCAGTAAAAGTCACGAAGTAGAAATACCCACCCCGTGCGGCTGTGCTCATTAGACCACATACATCACTATGTATTATTTCCAATAATTCACCCGCCCGTTCAGGATGACCCTTGAACAACATCTTGGTCATTTTTCCCATTAGACAAGCTTCACATGTGTCAAATGATTCAAAATCAAAGGACGGTAAAACTCCATCTCTTTGGAGTCTTTGCATGCGTTTCTTTCCGATGTGGCCAAGCCGACAGTGCCACAAATAAGTGGTTGTGGTATCAACCTTCTTAAGGCGTTTAGCATTCATGTTAAAGACATCATTTTCACATTCAAGATTTAGTATGAAAAGGCCCCCAACAATGGGTGCAAATCCATAAAACATATCCTTACAATAAAGTGAACAACCATTGTTCTCAGACTTGTACGAATACCCATCGTGTACTAAACATGATCCAGAGATAATGTTTCTACACAATAGTGGAACAAAATAACATTTATTTAGCTCTAAGATAAATCCTGAAGGGAGACGTAGAGGCATAATGCCGACGGCTTGAGCGGCGATCCCAGCGCCGTTCCCGACGCGCATCATGACTTCATTCTTTGCTAGCTTGCGGACCTTCTGCAGTCCTTGTATCGAGTTGCAAATGTGAGCAACCGATCCGGTATCAAATACCCAAGACTTAGAATTTTCGCTAGCAAGCAAAACATCAATGACATTAACTTGTATAACAATTATACCTTTTCCGGTTTTCCCGGACTTCTTATCGGCCAGATACTTCTTGCAGTTTCTCTTCCAGTGTCCTGTGCCCTTGCAGTAGAAGCACTCAGTTTCATTCTTGGCTCCTCCCTTAGAGTTGCTTTGGGAGCCGGTCTTACCGGCACCCTTGCCCTTCTTTGGCATGCCTTTCTTTTTGAAACTGGCGGTTTTATTCACAAGCAACACTTGCTTGTGATTTTTCCGCAGTCCTTCTTCCACAGTTTTCAGCATGGCGAGCACCTCTTCTGGTGTTTTCTCCATCCCACTCATGTTGTAATTCATGACAAAACCGTTGTAAGACGGGGGGAGTGAAGAAAGCATCATGTCCATCATATGGGATGCTGGAATTGGAAATTCCAGGGTTTTAAGCCTTTCAGCATAGCCAATCATTTTGACTATGTGTTCGCCAACTGAACCGCCCTCAGCCATCTTTAAATTCATCAAGATATTCATGATATCAAAACGTTCAGACCTTGCGGTTTCCTTGTACAGAGCATCCAATTCCCGGATCATATCACGGGGTTTATGGAATTCAAAACGTTTTTGGAGCTCTGGACTCATGCAAGCTAGCATGAGGCACTGTACTGCGTTGTGATCATCATCCTGAGTGGCCCAGACATTTTGTTCATCTTCCGAGGCACCTGCCGCCGGTTTAGCTGGAAGAGCTTTTTCAAGCACATAGATTTTCTTAGCGCTCCTGAGGACAATCCTCAGGTTACGGACCCAGTCCGCATAGTTGTTTCCAGTCGCAGCTAACTTTTCTTTCTCTAACAATGGCCCCAAGTTGAAAGCGGTGTTGCGAGCCATTTGATCTACAACGGTAAACACAAGTTTCACTTAGACTTTGTTCATAATGATTTTTGCACTAGTGAATAAACAATTTTATTCTAAAGTGTGCTCCCACTTAAATCAATATCTCTCAAAATTGATTATGAGTGATTCAAGATCCAAATATCAATACAACGCCATAGAATCATCATCTCATGACGAGGATTTTGATTTGGTAGGCCAACTTGCTGATCACATCTCTATGTGACTCTTGTTCATCTTTCGATGCGTGTGTTCCGAGCTCAGGACGATCCTGCCATGAACGTCAAGACAACCAAGTGATCCTGCTGCGAGGTCTGACCTCACCCGCCTTACATTTCTCCAATCGTTCGTACCCATGCATCCATGGCGCACCCCGAGAGTATAGATGCTGTGACGGCGCTACACTTGGGAGAACACTAACTACTTGATATTTTAAGTGAGAGATCACCCTAATAAAAAGCGACTACCGCGCAATCAAGAAGGGTGCAACATAAGGGATAAACATCCCATGCAATTCATAATAGCATGATATGGTATAGCCCCTTCTGACGGAGAAGTCAAGTATTTCTTCGTCTTTGGCATTTGCGTTGGAGTTCACCTTCGCGAAGATTGCCACCACCTTGTCGATGCACCAAATAATATTGCTATCTTTATAGCAAATGAATAAGTGCATTACCTAAGGTTGACACGCAGGTCATTAAAGTGACAATCATATGGCTCCAGCCATCATGCCGAATCATGACACGCAGGTCATGTTAATAAATTTACATTATATAGTCATCTCATACATAATCGAATTAATATGAGCTTTGCTATACCACATCACATGCACATCCTGCAAAAACAAGTTAGACGCCTCTAAACCGGTTTATGCAAAATTTTATTTTACGTGGCTTCTAAGGTTTTGACTTAAACCGCAACTACCAACGTTTTATCATCAAGTATGATTATTCAAGTCACTAGATTAACATTGCGGGGTGTATGAAGCACGAGTTAATAAAATCTCGAACCCCATACTGAACTTCGTCATACGCGTGATCCCCGTGCAGATCATATCTGCATTGCCCTTTAGTCTGCGAATTTCATCTTTCTTTTGACTATGGCGGAACCCAAAGAACTGATAGCACTTCGTTGATCAATCAGGATCGCGGATTGCCAGAACTTTGTAAAATTCCACCATGCTGTCTCGAGATCAGAAATACGCAAATTCTAGGGAAGCAACAAGAATATCGGGTAACAGATTTCATCTGCCACCCGCATAAATAATTTTCAGCAATAGATCTGATCTACTCCAAAATTATATTATGCAATACCCATACATCTCCATGTATTCTAGATCATAACATGCATCTACGCATAGCACGGCTCTGATACCACTATAGGGGAACGCAACAGAAAACAAAAATTTTCGGTATAGCGAGCACGCCCAGGACCACTATGGAGACGCATACAAGATTTTGATCTGATCGTTACCGACTCGTAGCGCAGCGGGAAGTAGAGTCGATGAAGATCGTCGGTGCAGATCCCCGCAGCTAGGATTTACAACCTCCCAACCGCGAGAATGTATTCCCTCGTCTGCCCCACGAACAGCGCTCCGGGAGGCGGTCGGACAGTCCCTCGGACGATGTCACGGACAGCCCTTCGGGAGGACCCTCGAAACTCGATCTGTAACTCGGACAGCCCTTCGGGAGGCACACTCGAACTAAGATCGAAACAACAACCTCTCTACCAAGTTGCACACATACGGTGTCAGCTATCCAGCAGGGCTTCGCCGTCCAGAACTAGTTCCTGCCGGAACCCAGACAGCCTTTCGGCTCTACGAAACTCTTTCGTGTGAGGGAGAGAAGAAGCCAGATAATTGCATGGCATGTGATGAGAACTCAAGTGAGAGCTTGGATCAAGGATATGGGGCTGCCCTCACACCTCTATTTATAGGAAACCCAAGGGGGCTTTCTTGGCTCCCAAGTCCTTCTAGAAGGCTTTCCAAAAATATCTCAAGTAGTACTTTTTACTATTCATGACACCACTTTTTCGCGTCCGAAAAATCCGAAAATATTTTTGTGGGTCTTAGAATAATTCCAACACCCACTAAAATGATTTTGGGCGCGTTCCGAAACAATTCCAGATTAGTGGTTTTCATCTGCGAAAAGCAACCTAAGCATTTCCGGCAGCTCCGGAATATTTCCGGCAGCTCCGAAATATTTCCGAAAAAAATATTTTAATCTTTTCTCCAGAAAAATTCCAGAAGTTACCAGAACAATTCTGGCACTCTCCAAAATTACCAGGTGCTCTCCGAAACCTTTTCGGCTTAGTGGTTTACCCCGAAACAACTTTTCGGTTTTCTCTCTCGGAACTTTTCCGCCGTCTTCGAAACCTTTCCGGTGACTTTATCTCAGACTCCCTGTCTAGTATTCAACAGATAGATGACCCTTAAGCGTGTGACCCTGTAGGTTCGATGAAGTATAGACATGACCGGAACACTTTCCGATCAATGATCAATAGCGGAACCGAGGACATCCATATTGATCCCTATACCCATACGAAGAATTATTCGAGTGAACCTTTAGTTGTTGTGTGCTATTCCTGTTGCTTCGCGATATATTACAAATACCCGAGGTGAGACTTATTGGCATCCCCGTGAATCAACAACTTGTCCACTATGCCAGTTACCTCGTTCCTGGTATTGTTCTCTTTTCTCGTTCCCGCGTTCCGGCATCCCTGTGATCAAATCACACTGTGTCTGGCCAGACGATGGTGGATACCGTAACACCGAGAGGGCCCTAAGAATATCTCTCCAACGACGGAGGAGAAAATCCCAATCTCGAGCTACCTAGTTCCTTGTCATACTTTTCCGTGAACCCGCAAGCTGCCGTAATAGCCACCCTTTTACAGATGACGTTTAACAAAACCCCAAAGTTCACGAAGCAAGTACGAAGGAACTCGATACTCTCATGGTCTAAGGAATTATGCAAACGCACAACTTTCTCTGTGTTATTAACCATTAACTTGTGACGAATGTATCTCATAGCATAACATCAATTCGGGTCGATTCAACACAAATGTTCTTCTAACATTGTGCCCTCAAAATTGCCGGCATAGACATGCCCATGATCAGGAAAACAGGATCATCATGCAATACATGAGCCAGTCTTAGAGGTATGACTAGGAATACATTTTACTGTTTATTATACCACACGTGCACATGAGTTTCCCTCCGAGCCTCGTGGATATTGCAGACTCGAGAATCATTGCAGTTATAGCATGGAACATAAACATTCATTACAAACTCGGAGATACAAAATAACTGTTATTACTGCCTCTAGGGCATATCTCCTACACCACCAGGGGTCCAGGCGGCCCCTTGGCGCGACCCCACCCTAGGGCGCGCTGGGAGGGCTCTTGGGGCCCTGGTGGGTCCCCTCTGGCCCCTCCTAGGTGTTTCCAGAAGCTTCTGATACGCTGATTTTTTATCTGTTTTTTCCCGAATTTTTGGAGCACTTTTAATATGGGGGAAAACTAAAATAGAAAAACAGCAGAAAACATGAACTGGCACTGTGGTGCACTGAGTTAATAAATTAGTCCAAATATGATCAAAAGTGTATGAATGTGTATCTAGATCATAGAAATATCACACAAATCATGCATGGAGCAAGCAGAAATTATAGATACGTTTGGGACGTATCATGTGATATCCTGGATTTTGGAACTTTCTTTTTCCAAAAACTTTTCTGATTTATTTCTGGATTTGCCATTTGATTTGATTTTGAGCACCTCTTTGGACTTGAAACTTGAGCATAATTTATTTCCATGCTCAAGTGGCCCATGATTCCAAGCCCTTTCCAATGCCATATCATTGATACATCCCATCCAAGCCACCATTTTATTCAAACCATATATTCCTTTTTCAATAAAAGGGATATTCCTATTATTTGAGGTTTGTGAAGCAACCCCTATGTTTATTGCTCCATAAATCCCCAAATAATTCCCACATTCTCTTGATGCCATATCTTTCCACATTCTCCAAAAACATTTCATAGCCCAAGTGGATTTTCCTCTAGAAAAATTCATTTGTCTGTGGGGGCAGAATGGAGTTTTGTGAAGGGAGTGCTATTTTCCTTGATCCATTGCTGGTGAAACTTTTGGTGCAATCTCATATGATCATATAATTGGCCTACACCAAATTCCACCATCATTGGCCAAGCCAAAATCCCATAACAAATTCCTAAAGTTTGGATGCAGCAAGGAGGCATTGTGAAGCAAGTGCATGACAGAGGATCCCATTTGACTTGAAACTTTTTGTGCATATTACCACACCCAAATTACTCCACCAAACCAAGTTTGAGCCAAATCCAATCAACCATATGTGTGCACCATCATGTTGAAGTTTCTGGTCAGCAGGACACCTAGTGAAGCAAAGGCTAGCTAGGATTGTCCAATGGCCATGAAATTTTACACACATGAGCACACCACCAAATAACCCCACTCAACCAATTTTCAGCCAGTTCCAACAATCCCATGAGATGCTAGCTTCAACTTTTCATTCTGGCCTATTTGGACATTTGCAAAGGAATTACTAGCTACATTGCTCCATTTGAGGTGAAACTTGGTACACCTACTAGACCTAATGTATGATTAAGCTCAGACAAAAATCATGCATAGGGGATCCATGTGCAAGCCATACCACAGTACAAACACCTTCAGCCTCCATGCCACATTTTTAAAGGAAGTACCATGTGCATTGATCCAATTGAGCCCAAACTCCACAGTACTCTAGTTCTTCCTATCCTTATCCAGAAGACAACCTGGAACCACCCCAAACCTCACCATGTGAGCCATGCTTGTGCTCCAAGTTTGCTGTATCCAACTATTCCTTGAGATAGAGATCAATCCGGAGCACCATTTGGCCAGCCACCTGCACCACTGTGATCAGCTCCAGAAGGACAACACCCTAGACATGTTTGGCCGCGATAAAACCCTCCCCAGATAACCCCCCTTGGTGGCTGTGCTCTCAGCCGCACATGGCGTGCTCTGTCAGCGCTCCGCGCGTGCCCGTCACGTCCACCTCGCGCTCCAGTGCGTAACAGTCGTCTAGCTCGTGTCTCCCCGTGCCGCACGACTTTCTGCAGCCGCGTGCGCCACATGCCCCATTCCGAACCCCTCTCGAAGCTTCTCGATCTCACCGCCCCACCATGGATGCCTCTGCGCGTCGTGTCCTCGCCCGGGCATCTCCCCTCCTGTTAAATAGGGCGCACCCGAGCCATTTTGAGAGCACCAGCAACCTCTCCCATCTCGCCTGTCCCCTTCCCCCTCGTCAATTCCTCGCACGAGGCCCTCCCAGTTGCCACGTCCGCCAGGGCCGCCGCCCACCCTCCGGCAAAATTGGCGCCACCGAAGCCTCCCTATCCCCCTGGACCACCTCCCCCCCCTTGGCCTCGCCTCCATCCAGGACCCAGCCGGATCCCCGCCCCCAGTTGCCTCGCCAAGTTCCGTGGCGCCCGTGGCCTTCGTCTGGCGCGGCCGACGCCCCGCTCGCCGCCCCACCCCGGCCTGCGAGAGTGGGTGCGGGGCAGCGCCGCCCGCTACCTGGAGGCAGCCCGATGGCCGCGGGCCGGCTGTCGTGCCCCTCGCCGGCGTGGCGCGGCCGAGCCATGCCTCTCTGCCCCGCGTCGGGAGGTTGAACAAGGAGAGAAACATGGGAGGAGAGAGAGGAGAAACTGACCACTGGGCCCTGCCCATCATCCTCACAGGCCCTAGGGCCGTTTTCCTTTTAAGGTGGCGAATTTCTGAGAATGCGTTTTCCCCTTAAGGAAAACATATTTTCCCCTTCAGCTAGACAGAGTGCGCTTTCGCTGTTTCGGAGGTGTATTTCCTTCTACCCCAGTCCCGAATACGTTTTCACAGTGCCGAAAGCGTATTTCTCCCCTTCATCAGCCCCCAATCTTCTCCGCCTCTTATCTCCGCAACCGTAAGTCCAAAAGAGGCGATTGTTTTTGCGTTGGTTTTCTTTTGATCTCCTCTTCATGTTGGCATAGGTTTCATGCCATGTTTCGATGTTGTTATTTTCTGGTCAAACAAAATATAGTGTTTGACTTTTTCGCCGTGCCTTTTCATAAAATGTTTTGTAGGGCTTGTTGGTATTGAAGACCCGGAGTTTTTCCCTACACCTTGTTGGTGAAGGCAAGACACAATACCCTTTGCACCTTTGCAAAGCTCTGACGTGTTTTAAAACATGCTCTATGCTTCGATGAATAGTAATTATATTTATATGCTTGTTGATGCTACATTGCCATGTGATGCTTGACTATGATGCTATGCTTTGTATACGTCATAATCCCGATATGCTCATATGCTTGTACCACTGTGATGATGCTACATTTCTATGTTAATACCATGCCATGCCATGATCTTAATATGTGCATATGCTTCCATACATGATGTGCCATGTTATAAACATGACATGCTTTGATCATGCTTAGCTACATTCATGATATTTCCATGTTGCATGAAATATCTTGATCACGTTTATATAACTAAGTTAATCAACTAAAATATGATTTGAATCATGATGTGGCTATAACTGTGTCTTGGTTTGTCCCACTTATGCTGATATGCTATTAATTGAAATACTCATGTTGCACCTGACGCTTGTGTTTGCTATTGGATATGTGATCCGTGCCAAGTTGCTCAGGTGCCATCGAACTGAACTTATTTCGTGCAACCACATTTTCCTGTGTGGGCAGGCCTTAGCTTGGGCTATCGTAGTGCCATCACGGGAGCCACCAAAGAGGGGAGATTATGCATTGCACGCTACACTGGCCCGGTAGGTGGTGGTAATCTCGAGATCCAGAGTTGATATGTTTACCCGGGAGTCCCTGCGAGGGACAAAGTTTAAGGACCATGCGATGGTCAGGGCCATGCGATGGCAGGGATACCCAAGACATGCGATGTCGGTGGCACCGTAGGAGGATTACGCGGTAGTCAAGTTTCGTTGGAGTAGTCCTAGCCCTTGGGCAAGGAGCTCCATAGTGTGGGTAAAGTGCACAACCTCTGTAGAGTGTTATACAAATCTATTCGAATAGTCGAGTCCACGGTAATGGACACAGTTCACAGTAGGTCACACTTGAGATCAACATGAGTTCGGTTACATGAGAACGGTAAGTTGATACGATGACTGGATTGGTTGGGTGGTAACAGAGGACACTTACCCGTGGAATGGTCGTGCGACGACCCAGGTATGTTGATGGTCATGCGATGACCGGTGCTGGAGTCAGTAAGGACTCCGAGGTAAGCCACATGATCAAGCGGTGATCATGTGGGGTCCATGTGACCCTAAGCGATGATTTATTGTGCATTAGTATTAATGTTGATAAAATGCTGATAATATCCTAATGCTATGCTTGATGATTATCTGTTTGCATGATGTTGATGCTCACATGTTTAACTCATTAATATACTTTAACCTGTTGACATGTTATTGTTTTGCCTTGTTGCATGGTTGTGAGCTTGCAAGTACATTCGATGTACTGACCTGGCGTGTCATGCCAGAATTGCAGGCAATGCTTTGGATGCGTAGGACAACGTTCCCGATGTTTGCGAGCTAGATGGTGTCCCAGCCAGTGTCCCTGTGGAGTGGAGTTCATCACCGCCGCCGTTGTTCTGCTGCCGAGTTATATTCCTCTGCTAGAGAGTTAGTCTGCTGCGTGATGTAGATCCGTGGCGAGCTTGAGGAGCAAGCTTGTAATAAACCCCCTTGTACCCGTATATTTGTTAATAGAAAGTTGTTCAGTTCTATATCAAGCAGTGCCGTGTTCCAGAAGACTTGATCTCTGGGCTGGAGCACGGGGCGTTCCGGTCCTCTGAGCCGGGGTGCCACATATCACCCATACTTTTGAGCCTTCAACTTTCAAGTAGCATAATTAGCATTGTGGCGCGTTTATAATTCTGTCAATTGCCCAACTGTAATTTATTCACCCAGTTTAGCTATTTTATTGTCTTTTGGGAGAGAGACATCACTAGTTTACACCACTGTTGTCTGAACATCATGGGACCCCGGTCCATATTTACACCACTGTTCCCGGCACCCTGCCGGAGGTAGGATCGACCTCCGGTAGCGTCTCCTCCACCATGGGCGCTTCCTGGATGAGCCGTGCGTAGTTTCCTTTGGACCATGGGTCCGTGATCAATAGCTATGTGATGTTCTCCTCCTCTGTTTGTTCTTCATGGTTTAGACCTCGTGAGCTCCCTACATGATCAAGGAACATATGTAATCTTTCTGCTTTTGCTATGCTGAGTTTGAAGGGATCTGATGGATTATGAGATTATGTTCAGATTGTGATAGAGTAATATAATTGGTTCTTATCTTTTGTATTTTTGTTCGAAGTAATTCTTGCATGTTCTCCGTTGCTGTTTATTGATATGGCCAACTGGTAGGTAGTAACTCCAAGAGGGAACGTTATGCTTGATTGTGGGTACATGCCCCCTGATGACACGCTTGAGTGACAGAAACATGAGTCTAGGGGATGTGTT
This sequence comes from Bromus sterilis, assembly GCA_950022295.1. Classification (NCBI taxonomy): domain Eukaryota; kingdom Viridiplantae; phylum Streptophyta; class Magnoliopsida; order Poales; family Poaceae; genus Bromus; species Bromus sterilis. The sequence continues at coordinate 45,812,735 of OX465596.1, forward strand.
GTGGCCACAAGGGGGAAAATAACGGTGCTTGTAACCGCGGTTGCAAGGATTGTTTACTTTATGCAAAGTTATTTTTAGTGCAGTTGTCTGTTGCTTTGGGTTTACACTTTGGGTGGGGCTAGCAACTTAATACCAGCGAGATGTTCTGGATAGATATCTCAAGGTGGATGATTAGTAGTAGATGCAGATGGATTCCTGTCTACTTATTTTGGTGTACTGCCCATGCTTTTGAGCCTCTTCCTTTCTTTTGTAGCATAGTTAGCATTGCGGTGCGTTTATAATCCTGTCAATTTCCCATCTGTAATTTGTTTACCTCGCATAGCAGTTTTATCGTCTTTTGGGAGAGAGACATCACTAGTGAACATCACGGGACCCCGGTTCATATTCTCATCATTGTTTACAGGCTCATTTATTTTCCCGCATTTACTTCCAGTTGCTATCATTATCATTAACCCTTGTGTTTTTTATCCTTTGTAAACAACAAGACCAGAGAGATTGACAACCTCTCTGAACTTCGTTGGGAGCAAAGTTATTTGTGTCCGTGTGCAGGTCCAGGTGAAGTAAGCAACCCTGAGTTGTGAACGGCGCCATTGTTCACTTCACCACCTACTTATCATTGCCGGAGTCCTACGGGAGACAAACCATATCCTCTACATAGGTGAAATTTGCTGCTATCCTACATCTCACCTTCCAGTTGGGGTAACCAACGAAGGGCGAGAATCCATTATCAACTTCCACGCCATCAAGCAAATTTCTGGCGCCGTTGCCGGGGACTCCGAATGATAAGATAGGGGAGTTGCCCACTACCTTTTACCTTTACTTTTTAGTCTTGTTAGCTTACCTTTCAGTTTTTATCTTTGTGTCTTATATCAAAAATTACAAAATCTGCCACACTTGCTTCTACTATGGGTTCCACTAAAAACACCAAGTTGTGTGACTTCACCAGTCACAACAACAAAGACTTTATTTGCACTCCTATTGCCACACCTGCCACTTCAGCTACCTCTTATGAAATTAAACCTGCTTTGCTAAACCTTGTTGTGAGAGATCAATTCTCTGGTGCTGGAGATGATGCTGCTTTACACTTGAATAATTTTGTTGAATTATGTGATATGCAAAAGTATAAAGAAGTAGAAGGTGATGTTGTTAAGCTGAAGCTTTTTCCTTTCTCTTTGAGGGACGGAGCTAAAATCTGGTTTCAATCTTTGTCTAGGAATAGCATAGATTCTTGGGATAAGTGCAAATATGCTTTTATTGGGAAGTACTACCCACCTGCTAAAATTATCCAATTGAGGAGTAACATTATGAATTTTAGACAATTGGATAATGAACACGTTGCCCGAGCTTGGGAACGTATGGAATCTCTTGTTAAGAAATGCCCTACACATTGTTTGACTACCTGGATGATTATCCAGACTTTTTATGCAGGCTTGAACCTTACCTCGCGGAACCTGCTAGATTCGGCCGTGGGAGGAACCTTTATGTCAACTACACTTGGTGCTGCCACAAAAATTCTCGATGAGATAATGACCAATTATTCCCAATGGCACACCGAATGCGCTCCAACAGGTAGGAAGGTAAATTCTGTCGAGGAAATTACCTACCTAAATGAAAAAGTTGACTTGATTATGTCTCTACTTACCAAGAAACCCTGTATTGATCCTCATGATGTTCCTTTAAATTCTTTGGTTGCTCAGGAACAAGTAGATGTGAACGTCATTTCTAGAAACAACTTTAATAATAATACTTATAGGGGCAACTTTGCTAGTAATCCTAGACCGTTTCCATCCAATTATGGGAACAACAACACTTAACCTAGCAAAAAGAACCCCACTCCTGAATTAGAAAGCATGCTTAGAGAATTTATCACTACCCAAAAATCCTCCAACAAGAATGTAGAGGCAAAGTTAGCTAAATTAGATAATCTTTGTTTGAAGGTAGAAAACTTAGCCCTTGATGTTGAGATGTTAAAAATTAGAACCTCTCCCCTTGAGTAGAGCAAGGACACTCCTATTAATGCTATCCAATTACAAATTAATGAAAATATTAGGATGATGGCTAAACTTAAAGAAATATGGGCTAGAGAAAATGAGGAATAGGATAGAATTAAGAGCCTTCCTACACACCACACAGTTGCCACTATCCAAATTGTTGAGGATACCGAAACTATTAGCACCCAATGCACAACTGGTCCCATTGGAGCTATTAATGGTGATGCTAATACCTCAACCGTAGAAGAAGAAATTCCTATGAACATAGAGGGTTTCAAATAAGTAAGCCTATATGACACTACTACCACCTTTGATAGTAGTGATATTGATTTTGATAGTTCCACCCTCTCAAAAGTTATTAGCTTACTCCACAAAATGTCTAGAGACCCCCACACTAGCACACTTAATCTTTCCTTCACGAAGCATATCACAAATGCTCTCATCAAAGCTAGGGAGGAGAAGCTTAGGATAGAAGCCTCCATACATAGGAAGCTAGATGATGGTTGGGACACTATGATCAAAAATAATTAAATAACATCTCTTGCTATGCTTTATGTGATGTTGGAGCTAGTACCTCTGTCATTCCCAAAAGAATGTATGATTTGTTTGAATCGAAACCTTTTGATTCTTGTTCTTTTGGTGTTCGTCTTGTCGATTCTTCCGTAAAGAAACCTTTGGGGAAGATCGACGATGTTCTTATCATTGTCAATGACAATTATGTTCCCGTGGATTTTATTATTATGGATATAGAGTGTGAACCTTTATGTCCAATTATTTCGGGACGTCCTTTTCTTCGCACCGTGGGTGCTATCATTGACATGAAAGAGGGGAATATAAAATTTCAATTCCCTCTCAAAAAGGGGATGGAACACTTCACTAGAAAGAAAGTCAAGTTACCTTTTGATAGCCTTGCACGGGCTAGCTATTCTCTTTCTCTTGATAAAACTTGATTCTTCTTTTGCCTTATGCCTAGCTTAAAGGCGTAAAAGAAAGCGCTTGTTGGGAGGCAACCCTAGATGTTTTTACTTCAGTTTTTAGTGGTCTTGATGATTGTTACTACTGTAGCAACATCATTGTATCTTTATTTTTCTAGCTTTGTGCCAAGTATAGCCTCATATGACATGGGAAGTGAAAGTTGTGACATGATGTCCAGAAATCAGAATAAATCACCAGTTCATCTTTTTGAGCTGTATATTTTACACAACGTGCTCTATACAATCACGAACTTTCGTATGTTCTGAGTTTATTGATTCGAGTTGTAGAAGTACCCTTAAAAAATTCTTTACTACCTGTTGTTCTGTTTTTCAAAGATTCTGCCACGTTTTGTCTCTCCTAAATTTTGCAAACCTTAAGCTTGATTTTTATTTGCAAAAAACCTTTTTGCAATCTCGAGAAATAGTAGATATTCAAGAATATCCTTATATCCAGTGGGGAAAAATTATTTATTAAGGGTACTAACCTCTCTAATTAGCTTATGATGAGTTGTGTATGAAGGGAGTTTTCCAGTGTGTGGTGGGAGATGATGGAAGAAGATTCGGGAGTGTCAAGCGCTCAAGTTTGGGGATGCCCCCATGCATCCCCAATAAATATTCAAGGAGACTCAAGCGTCTAAGCTTGGGGATGCCCCCTGCATCCCCTTCTCCATCAACAATCATCAGTTCGTCCTTCGTCTCACTATATTTTATCACTTCATGCGTTAGTTTTTCTTGCTGTTCATAACAAGTTAGATCCCGTCTTAGTTTGTGTGGGAGAGAAACACGCTCCACTTTCAAAATCTAGAACACATCATAGGATTCTTCATGCCTATCTTTTTGTTGTTGTGTGTTCTTTATCTTTTCGTAGCTACTGCCCCGTCTAGTCTTAGTTTTAGTTTGTATTTAGCAAGAGCCTTGGATTTTGTTTAGTTTTTTGCTGGAACTCTCTTTATTTTTCATGTTTATCTTGGTAAGAGAGTTGGTTGCTGCACTGAGTTATGTCTTGTTTTTGAGAAGTAGGTAATTAAGGTTGAAATTTAATTTCAATAGTAGCTTGCAATAGTTTTGAGGTATTGATGTGAGTAATGTTTGAACTTTTGGTGTCAAGAGCTCTAACCTATTAGTGATAGGTGTCGTATTTTGGACAATCCATGTGTTATTTTCAAAAACCTACAAAAGTAGTTGAGAACTCTAGCTACTAGATGGATCACTACTCTTCCGAGGGGTCGAATATTAGAGTGCACTCACGTACCATAGTCGAGGATGCGCAAGGATAACCAAACCCCCATAAACTCCTCCTCGGGGTACTTTTCTCTTTGTGAACCTCCTCATTAGATTGAGAGTTACCGATAATAAGTGCATGAGTTCTTCAAACTAATGTAAGTATTGAAAGTTGACACTTCTACCTCCTTATATTTGCTAGCCTCTTCTGTGCCATGCATTGCCTCCTTCTCACTCCGAGAGTTGGCGTCCACCTTCGCCGGTACATCCAAACCCTTGGCATGATACGCTCTGTCATCATAAAACTCCTTATATATTTCCTCAAAACATCCACCATACCTACCTATAAAGGCATTTCCATAGCCTTTCTGAGATATATTTCCATGCAACTTCCACCTCTTCATGACTTGATCTTCATGCCATACATGTTCCTGCTACACTGGCAGCGGCATACATTGCATACATCATGATAGCTACATCTTATTTATGATTTGAGTACCTTGTAAAGTGTGAAAGATCTTCTATACCCTCTTTTAAATTAGAGTGTTGCCCTTAAGTGAGGAAAAGATCCCAAAGTGGACAAAATAAAAGATCCCAAAGAGGACAAATGAGAGTTAAATAGAAAGAGCCATTGAGGCCACCAAAAAATACAAAAAATACATAAAAGAGAAAAAAGAAAATAAAAAGAGAGAAAGGGGCAACACTAATATCCTTTTGAAAGATCCACACTAGTACTCCCTCTTATCCTTGTACTCCATAGAGATGATCATGAATATAGCTATGTGGGGACCTTCACACTATAAAACTTCGCTTGCATATTCCAAGGATGAGCCTCCTCAAAAGATCTCTAGGTCTTCATGAGCGAGCAAGTTAGATGCACCCCCACTAGTTCCATTGGAGAGCTTTCCAGCTCATATGTGCATCCGTTGCATGGAAATCCCTACTCACATCATATCTATTATTTGGCCTTCTCTCCTATGATTGTCCTCATTGATGTGAGCCTTTCTCATCCTTTTTGTCTTCCTCCTCCACCATATTCTCTATTTTCCATCCTAAGTGTCAACTCTCGTGCTTACGCTCATCCATTGCATGAGTGCTCAAAACGTCAAAAAGAAGTGGATCAAATTGACTTGTACCTGGCTAGTGGTCTGGGGACGAGTCAAGATAAGATTTCAAAGAAGACCAAGTGTGAAACTTTAGTATATTGAGTTCTCAACAGAAAAATACATTTTTCTCGTAATCCCTATCCCCCTTCTTGCACGCAAACACCATTTGGAGACATTCGAGTCACGGACAGCGAGAGCTCTTGCACCTAATGTTCTTTCGTTGCTTGTTCAATGCTAATATAGACTCTTACATGTTATGACTTGAATTGAATTACATACCTTGATTTCTTTACTTTTCAAAGTTCCTATATGGTTGCTAGCATGTCCCCATAGAAATTATGCCCGTTATCATTTACCTACTCGAGGACGAGCAGGAATTAAGCTTGGGGATGTTGATACGTCTGAAATGTATCGATAATTTCTGCTCGCTCCATGCATATTTTGTGTGATATTGCTATGATCTAGATACACTTTCATATACTTTTGATCATATTTGGACTAACCTACTAACTCAGTGCACCCAAGTGCCAATTTATGTTTTCTGCTGTTTTTCTATTCCAGGTTTCCCCCATATTAAAAGTTCTCCAAAAATTCAGGAAAATCAGATAAAAAATCAGCATAACGGAGTCTTCCAGAAGCACCCAAGTGGGGCCAGAAATCCACCACCAGGGGCCCAAGCGGCCACCTGGTGCGGCCAGGGGCCTGGACCCCTGGTGGCCCCCTGGCTGCCCCCTTCGCCTATTTATTCCTCCGTCACGGGAAACTCCGAAGACAAAACCCTATTTTCCAATCTCGCCTCTGTTCCGCCGCCGCCGCGCTTCCAAGATCGGGACCACCATCAGGACCCTTCCCGGCACCCTGCCTGAGGGAGGATCGACTTCCGGGAGCTTCTCCTCCACCATGGACGATTCCCGGATGTGCCGTGAGTAGTCTACCTCATACCATGGGTCAGTGATCAGTAGCTATGTGATTATCTCCTCCCCTCTTTGTTCTTCATGGTTTAGACCTCTTGAGCTGCCCTACATGATCGAGGCACATATGTAATTCTTCTGCTTTTGCTATGTTGAGTTTGATGGGATCCGATGGATTATGAGATTATGTTCAGATCATGATAGAGTAATATATTTGGTTTTGATCTCTTATATTTTTGTTCCTAAGTAATTCTTGCATGTTCTCCGTTGCTGTTTATTTCTTTGGCCAAGTGATGGATAGTAACTCCAAGAGGGAATGTTATGCTCGATTGTTCGTACATGCCCCCTGATGACACGCTTGAGTGACAGAAGCATGAGTCTAGGGGATGTGTTGTTGCCACAAGGGGGAAAACAACGATGCTTGTAACCGCGGTTGCAAGGATTGTTTACTTTACGCAAAGTTCTTTTAATGCAGTTGTCTGTTGCTTTGGGTTTACACTTTGGGTGGGACTCGCAACTTAATACCAGCGAGATGTTCTGGATAGATATCTCAAGGTGGATGATTAGTAGTAGATGTAGATGGATTTCGGTCTACTTATTTTGGCGTACTGCCCATGCTTTTGAGCATCTTCCTTTCTTTTGTAGCATAGTTAGCATTGCGGTGCGTTCATAATCTTGTCAATTGCCCGTCTGTAATTTGTTTATCTCGCATAGCAGTTTTATCGTCTTTTGGGAGAGAGACATCACTAGTGAACATCACAGGACCCCGGTCCATATTCTCATTATTGTTTACAAGCTATTTACTTTTCAAGTATTTACTTTCAGCTATTATCATTATCATTATCCCTTGTGTGTTTGACTCAATGTTCAAAAAATCGTCCGAATCAGCGATTAATCGGCCGATTAATCGCTACTCGGTCCCCCACCTTGCAGATTACATCTAATCGTTCATGTTAATCGTTCTGACGCTTAATCGACTGATTAATTGTTTTCAAACCGATTAATCGGCCACAAACCGATTAATGTCCAGCTCTCAAGGGGTAAACATGGCGTGGATTTTTGAATTCAGAGGTCACATATGACCCCGGATTAAAAAAGTCAAAACACGAAAGTTGTTTATTTTTTCGATACGAAGAACGTTCATGTTGATCATTCTAGCAATTAAGGTAATATTGAAGGCCAGAATACTGGAATACCAATGTATCAGATATATGCATTGACGAACACAGTGCAATTTTCTGAATTTAGAGGTCACATATGATCTCGGATTAAAAAAATTCAAAATATTAAATTTGTTCTTTTTTCCGATACGAAGAACTTTGATGTTGACCTTTAAGGTCATATTGAAGGTCAAAATACTTGAACAACAATGTGTTATACATATACACTGATGAACAACAATATTATATTACATTTTTAGTGGCCAAAATATGATGTCGATACTAAGATTTAAAGATTTATAAAAAAAATTGTCCGATTAATGGTCGACCGATTAATTCCGATTAATAGGCTGATTCACGATTAATCCCTACTCACCGGCTGACTGAGCCGTTATCGATTACCGATTTACTGAACATTAGTTTGACCCTTTGTAAACAACAAGACCGGAGAGATTGACAACCTCTCTGAACTTCGTTGGGAGCAAAGTTAATTGTATCGTGTGCAGGTCCGTGTCAGGTGCGCCGCTGACACCTACTTATCATTGTCGGAGTCCTACGGGAGACAAACCCTATTCTCTACATAGGGGAAATTTGCTACTATCCTACATCTCACCTTCCACTTGGGGTAACCAACGAAGGGCGAGAAGCCATTACCACTTCCACACCATCAGTAACCAACGAAGGGCGAGAAGCCATTATCAACTTCCACGCCATCAGTACGTTAGTCCAAATATGTGTAAAATGATATAAAAGTGTAGCAAAACATGTATAATTGTCACATAAAAGTGCATGGAACAAGGAGAAATTATAGATACTTTTTGGACGTATCAACATCCCCAAGCTTTATTCATGCTCGTCCTCGAGTAGGTAAATGATAACACAGATAATTTCTGTGGTGACATGCTAACACACATATAAGAACTTCAAAGTAAAGCAAGTAAGATGTGCAATTCAAGTCAAGATAATAACAAGCAAGAGTCTATATCTAGTATTGAAACTAACAAAGCATGAACATAAAGGTGCAAGAGCTCTCGCCGTCCGTGACTCGAATTTCTCCAAATGGTGTTTGCGTGCAAGCAATGTGAGCTGGGATTAGAGAATATATATATATATATAGTTTAATTGAGAACTCAATATACTAAAGTTTCACACTTGGTCTCCTTTGGGATCTTATTTTGACTCATCCCAGACCACTAGTTAGGTACAAGTCAAACTGATCCTCTCCGTTTCAATTTTAAGAACTCATGCAATGGATGAGCGCGAGCAAGATACGTTGGCACTTAGGATGGCAAAGAGAGAAATGATGGGGAAGGAAGACAAAAAAGCTGTGAAAGTCTCACATCAATGAGGACAATCATTGGCGAGAGAAATCGAAATGATAGATACGATGTGAGGAGTAGGGATTTCCATGCAACGGCTGCACATATGAGCTAAGGTAAGCTCTCCAATGGAACTAGTAGGATGCATCCAACTTGCTTGCTCAAGAAGACCTAGAGATCATTTGAGGAGGCTCATCCTTGGAATATGCAAGCCAAGTTCTATATAGTGTAAGGGTCCGCACATAGTTATGCATGAATGATAATCTCTATGGAATACATATATGACAATGGAATACGACTGTGGATCTTTCGAAATAAATAGTAGTGTTGCCCCCTTCTATCTTTTTATTTTTTTCTCTTTTTTCTCTTTTTTGTATTTTTGTGGCCTCATTGTGTCTTTCTATTTATCTCTCATTTGTCCTCTTTGGGATCTTTTATTTTGTCCTCTTTGGGATCTTTTAATTTGTCTTCTTTGGGATCTTTTTCTCCCTTAAGGGCAACACTCTATATTTTATAAGAATATAGAAGATCTTCACACTTTACAAGCAGTACTCTACATAAAGAAAGATGAAAACAATCATGATGTATGCAAATGTATGCCTCTACCAGTGTAGGAGGATATGCAATGATACTAGCGCATCATGTAGCAATTATAAGGGCAAGGCCCAACTAGCATGTGGCTCCTCGATCAAGAAAAAGCATGTATGACATGAAGATCAAGTCATGAGATGGTGGACGTTGCATGGCAATGTATCTCGGAAAGGCTATGGAAATTCCTTTATAGGTAGGCATGGTGACTGTTTTGAGGAAGATATAAGGAGGCTTATGATGACAGAGTGTATCATGCCAAGGGTTTGGATGCATCGGTGATGTCTACGCACGCTTCTATTCTTGTAGACTATGTTGGGCCTCCAAGCGCAGAGGTTTGTAGGACATCAGCAATTTCCCTCAAGTGGATGACCTAAGGTTTATCGAACTCAGGGAAGTTGAGGTTGAAGATGTTCTCTCTCAAGAACCCTGCAATTAAGATACAAGAAGTCTCTTGTGTCCCCAACACACCTAATACAACTAGGAGTTGTATAGGTGCACTAGTTCAGCGAAGAGATGGTAAAATATGGGTGATAGGTGTGGCAAAACAAAGTAATATAAATTTGTAATAAAAAGTGCAGCAAGCAAACAAGTGGTAAACGTGAGCGCAAACGATATTGCAATGGTGGAAACAAGGCCTAGACTTCATACTTTCAGTAGTGGCAACTCCCAACAACATTAACATAGTCTAATCATATGATATTTCCACTAAAACATGCATTGGAGACGTACTCGAAGGTCATTCCTTTGTGATCAAGAGAGGACGAGAATTATGTAGGGCTACAAAAGCACACCTCAGAGTTCGTAGTTCTTGATACGCAAGAGATGATAATCGCTGCTCGCCCTTTGTTGGTTACCCCGAGTGGATGGTGAGATGTAGGATAGCAGCAAATTTCCCCTATGTACAGGATAGGGTTTGTCTCCCGTAGGACTCCGGCGATGCTAAGTAGGTGTCAGCGACGCACCTGACGCGGACCTGCACACAACACAATTAACTTTGCTCCCAACGAAGTTCAGAGAGGTGTTCAATCTCTCCGGTCTTGTTGTTTACGAAGGATCAAAAACACAGGATAATGAAAATGATAGCAACTGAAAGTAAATACTGAAAAGGAAATAGCTTGTAAAAATTGATGATAATATGGACCGGGGTCCTGTGATGTTCACTAGTGATGTCTCTCTCCCAAAAGACGATAAAACTGCTATGCGAGGTAAACAAATTACAGATGGGCAATTGACAGGATTATAAACGCGCCGCAATGCTAACTATGCTACAAAAGAAAGGAAGAGGCTCATAAGCATGGGCAGTACGCCAAAATAAGTAGACCGAAATCCATCTGCATCTACTACTAATCATGCACCTTGAGATATCTATCCAGAACATCTCGCTGGTATTAAGTTGCGAGCCCCACCCAAAGTGTAAACCCAAAGCAACAAACAACTGCATTAAAAAGAACTTTGCGTAAAGTAAACAATCCTTGCAACCGCGGTTACAAGCACCGTTGTTTTCCCCCTTGTGGCCACAACACATCCCCTAGACTCATGTTTCTGTCACTCAAGCGTGTCATCAGGGGGCATGTACCCACAATCGAGCATAACGTTCCATCTTGGAGTCACTACCTACTACTTGGCCAAAGCAATAAATAGCAACGGATAACATGCAAGAATTACTTAGGAACAAAAATATAAGAGATAAAAAACCAAATATATTACTCTATCACAATCTGAACATAACCTCATAATCCATCAGATCCCATCAAACTCAGCATATCAACAGCAGAAGAATTACATATGTGCCTCGATCATGTAGGGCAGCTCACGAGGTCTTAACCATGAAGAACAAAGACAGGAGTAGAACATCACATAGCTACTGATCACTGACCCATGGTCCAAGGTAGACTACTCGCGGCACATCTAGAAAGTGTCCATGGTGGAGGAGAACCTCCCGAAGGTCGATCCTCCCTCCGGCCGGGAAGGGGCCTGACGGTTCTCCTGATCTTGGAAGCGCGGCAGCGGCGGAACAGAGGCGAGTTTGCGAAATAGGGTTATGTCTTCGGAAGTTTCCCGTGACAGATATTAAATAGGAAAAGGGGGGCAGCCAGGGGGGCCATCAGGGGTCCAGGCGCCCCCTGGCGCGGCCAGGCCCCTTTCCGTGCCAGGTGGCCGCTTGGGCACCTGGTGGTAGCCCCTGGCCCTCTTCGGGGCACTGGAAGCTTCCGGCATGCTAATTTTTTATCTAATCTTTCCCGGATTTTTGGAGCACTTTTAATATGGGGGAAAACTGAAATAGAAAAACAGCAGAAAACAGAAACTGGCACTGGGGTGCACTGAGTTAATAGGTTAGTCCAAATATGATCAAAAGTGTATGAAAGTGTATCTAGGTCATAGAAATATCACACAAAACATGAACGGTGCGAGCAGAAATTATGGATACATTTGAGACGTATCAACATCCCCAAGCTTAATTCCTGCTCGTCCTCGAGTAGGTAAATGATAATAAACATAATTTCTTTGGTGACATGCTAGCAACCATATAAGAACTTTGAAAAGTAAAGCAATCAAGCTATGTGATTCAATTCAAGTCATCACATGCAAGAGTCTATATTAGCATTGAAACACGCAACGAAAGAACATTAGGTGCAAGAGCTCTCGCTGTCCGTGACTCGAATGTTTCTAAATGGTGTTTGCGTGCAAGAAGGGGGATAGGGAATACGAGAAAAAAGTATTTTTTGTTGAGAACTCAATCTACTAAAGTTTCACACATGGTCTTCTTTGGAATCTTATCTTGACTCGTCCCCAGACCACTAGCCAGGTACAAGTCAATTTGATCCACTCCTTTTTGATATTTTGAGAACTCATGCAATGGATGAGCGTAAGCAAGAGAGTTGACACTTAGGATGGCAAAGATATAAATATGGTAGAGGAGGAAGACAAAAAGGGTGAGAAAGGCTCACATCAATGAGGACAATCATAGGCGAGAAGGCAAAATGATAGATATGGTGTGAGGAGTAGGGATTTTCATGCAACGGATGCACATATGAGCTGAAAAGCTCTCCAATGGAACTAGTGGGGGTGCATCTAACTTGCTCGCTCATGAAGACCTAGAGATCTTTGAGGAGGCACATCCTTGGAATATGCAAGCCAAGTTCTATAGTGTGAAGGTCCCACATAGCTATATGCATGATCATCTCTATGGAGTACAAGCATAAGAGGAAGTACTAGTGTGGATCTTTCAAAAGGATAGTAGTGTTGCCCCTTTCTCTCTTTCTATTTTCTTTTTCTCGTTTTTTTATTTTTTTTTATTTTTTGGTGCCCTCAATGGCTCTTTCTATTTAACTCTCATTTTTCCTCTTTGGGATCTTTTATTTTGTCCACTTTGGGATCTTTTCCTCACTTAAGGGCAACACTCTAATTTACAAGAGGGTATAGAAGATCTTTCACACTTTACAAGGTACTCAAATCATAAAGAAGATGTAGCTATCATGATGTATGCAATGTATGCCGCTGCCAATGTAGCAGGAACGTGTATGACATGAAGATGAAGTCATGAAGAGGTGGATGTTGCATGGCAATATATCTCGGAAAGGCTATGGAAATGCCTTGATAGGTAGGTATGGTGGCTGTTTTGAGGAAAGATATAAGGAGGTTTATGATGACAGAGAGTATCATGCCAAGGGTTTGGATGTACCGGCGAAGGTGGACGCCAAGTCTCGGAGTGAGAAGAAGGCAATGCACGACACGGGAGAGGCTAGCAAATATGAGGAGGTGGAAGTGTCAACTTTCAATACTCATATTAGTCCGAAGAACTCATGCACTTATTGTAGGCAACTCTCAATCTAATGAGGAGGTTCACAAAGAGACAAGTACACCAAGGAGGAGTGTATGGGGGTTTGGTTATCCTTGCGCATCCTCGACTCATGGTACGTGAGTGTACTCTAATACCCGACCCCCCAGAAGAGTAGTGATCCATCTAGTAGCTAGAGTTCTCAACTAGTTTTGTAGGTTTTGTAAATAAACACGGATTCCCCAAAATATGACACCTATCAATAATAGGCTAGAGCTCTTGACACCAAAAGTTCAAACATTACTCACATCAATACCTCAAAACTATTTCAAGTTACTACTAGAATTAAATAGCAACCTCAATTACCTACTCTCAAGACAAGACACAACTCAGGGCAACAACCAACTCTCTTAACAAGATAAGCATGAAAACTAAAGAGAGTTCCAGCAACAAACTAAACAAAATCCAAGACTCTTGCTAAAGACAAACTAAGACTAAAACTAAACATGGCAGTAGCTACGAAAAGATAAAGAACACACAACAACAAAAAGATAGGCATGAAAAATCCTATGATGTGTTCTAGATTTTGAAAGTGGAGCGTGTTTCTCTCCCACACAAAGTAAGACGGGGTCTAACTTGTTATGAACAGCAAGAAAAGCTACAGAAAACTAAAAATAAAACCTAAGAGCGGGACGCTCCAAGCATACCACATAACGCATGAAGTGATAAAAATATAGTGAGACGAAGGATGAACTGATGATTGTTGATGGATAAGGGGATGCACGGGGGCATCCCCAAGCTTAGACGCTTGAGTCTCCTTGAATATTTATTGGGGATGCATGGGGGCATTCCCAAGCTTGAGCGCTTGACACTCCTGGATCTTCTTTCGTCATCTTCCATCGCACACTTGAAAACTCCCTTCATACATAACTCATCATAAGCTGATTAGAGAGGTTAGTACCCTTAATAAAATAATTTTTCCCCACTGGATATAAAGATATTCTTGAAGATCTACTGTTTCGCAAGATTTCCAAAAGGTTTTTGCAAAGAAACAGCAAGCTTAAGGTTTGCAAAAGTAAGGAGAGACAAAACATGGCAGAATCTGTGAAAAACAGAACAGCAGGTAGTAAAGAATTTTTTAGGGGTACTTTTGCAACTCAAATAAAAAAACTCAGAAAATACGAAAGTTCCGTAATTGTATAGATCATTCTGTGTAAAAAATTCAGCTCAAAAAGATGGACTGGTGATCTGATCTGATTTTTCCCGTCACGAAGACAGAATCTGTTTTCTGGACAACATGAAACAACTTTCGCTTCCCTTGTCATATGAGGCTAGACATGGCACAAAGCTTGAAAATAAAGATACAATGATGTTGCTACAGTAGTAACAAACATCAAGAACACTAAAAACAGAAGTAAAAACATCTTGGTTTTCCTCCCAACAAGTGCTTTCTTTTACGCCTTTAAGCTAGGCATAAAGCAAAAGAAGAATCAAGTTTTACCAAGAGAAAGAGAATAGCTAGCCCATGTAACAGACTCAAAAGGTAACTTGACTTTCTTTCTTGGGAAGTGTTCGATCCCCTTTTTGAGAGGGAATTGAAATTTTATATTCCCCTCTTTCATGTCAATGATAGCACCAACGGTGCAGAGAAAAGGGCGTCCCAAAATAATTGGACATAAAGGTTCACACTCTATATCCATAATAATAAAATCAACGGGAACATAGTTGTCATTGACAATTATAAGAACATCGTCGATCTTCCCCAAAGGTTTCTTTACGGAAGAATCAACGAGAGGAACACCAAAAGAACAAGAATCAAAAGGTTTCAATTCAAAAATATCATACATTCTTTTGGGCATGACGGAGGTACTTGCTACAACATCACATAAAGCATAGCAAGAGAAGTTATTTAATTTAATTTTGATCATAGGGTCCCAACCATCATCTAGCTTCCTAGGTATGGAGGCTTCTATCCTAAGCTTCTCCTCCCTAGCTTTTATGAGAGCATTTGTGATATGCTCCGTGAAGGCAAGATTAAGTGTGCTAGTGAGGGGGTCTCTAGACATTTTGTGTAACAAGCTGATAACTTCTGAAAGGGTGCAACTATCAAAATCAATATCACTACTATCAAAGGTGTTAGTAGTGTCATCTAGGCTTACTTGTTTGAAACCCTCTATGTTCATAGGGGTTCCTTCTTCTACAGTTGAGGTATTAGCATCACCATTAATAGGTCCAATGGGACCAGAAGTGCATTGGGTGCTAATAGTTTCGGTATCCTCAACAATTTGGATAGTTGCAACTGTGTGGTGTGTAGGAAGGCTCTTAATTCTATCCTCTTCCATAGGGATAACTTCTGGCTTGGCTGCCATTTGGTTTATCAAAGTAGATTGGGTGTGGGACATATTCGAAACATGGGTTTCGGTGGCAGTAAGCCTAGTTTGGAGATTAGAAATCTCACTGTTCAGGCTCTCAAGTTGTTTACTAATGTTTTGCAAAGTGGCAGTGTGCTCACCTAATTGCATAGAGAAGGCTTTGTTTTGTTCAAACTGGGTGTGCATGTAATTTTTGTAACTTTCTCTATTTCGACCAATTTATCATAGCTAGGTAGGTCTCTTTCCTTATAAGTTGGATTATAGGAGTTGTTGCTAGGGTAAGTGTTGTTGTTCCCATAAGTTGATGGAAACGGTGTAGGATTACTAGCAAAGTTGCCCTTATAAGCATTATTATTAAAGTTGTTTCTAGCAATGAAGTTCACATCTACTTGTTCCTGACCAACCAAGGAATTTAAATGAACATCATGAGGATCAATAGAGGGTTGCTTGGTAAGTAGAGACATAATTAAATCAACTTTATCATTTAGGGAGGTAATTTCCTCGATAGAATTTACCTTCCTACCTGTTGGAGCGCGTTCGGTGTGCCATTTGGAATAGTTGGTCGTCATCTCATCGAGAAGTTTTGTGGCAGCACCAAGTGTAGTTGACATAAAGGTTCCTCCCGCGGCCGAATCTAACAGGTTGCTCTAGGTAAAGTTCAAGCCTGCATAAAAAGTCTGGATAACCATCCAGGTAGTCAAACCATGTGTAGGGAATTTCTTGACAAGAGATTTCATACGTTCCCAAGCTTGGGAAATGTGTTCATTATACAATTGCCTAAAATTCATAATGTTACTCCTCAATTGGATAATTTTAGCAGGTGGGTAGTACTTCCCAATAAAAGCATCTTTGCACTTATCCAAATAATCTATGCTATTCCTAGGCAAAGATTGAAACCAGATTTTAGCTTCTCCTCTCAAAGACAAATGAAAAGCTTGAGCTTAACAACATCACCTTCTACTTCTTTATACTTTTGCATATCACATAATTCAACAAAATTATTCAAGTGTAAAGCAGCATCATCTCCAGCACCAGAGAATTGATCTCTCATAACAAGGTTTAGCAAAGCAGGTTTAATTTCATTAGAGGTAGCTGAAGTGGTAGGTGTGGCAATAGGAGTGCAGAAGTCTTTGTTGTTGTGACTGGTGAAGTCACACAACTTGGTGTTTTCAGAGGAACCCATAGTAGCAGCAAGTGTGGCAGATCTTTTTTTTGTAGTTTTTGATATAAGACACAAAGATAAAAACAGAAAGGTAAACTAACAAGACTAAAAATCAAAGGTAAAAGGTAGTGGGCAACTCCCCTATCATATCACTCGGAGTCCCCGGCAACGGTGCCAGAAATTTGCTTGATACGAGAGAGATGATAATGGATTCTCGCCCTTCGTTGGTTACCCCAAGTGGAAGGTGAGATGTAGGATAGCAGCAAATTTCCCCTATGTAGAGGATAGGGTTTGTCTCCCGTAGGACTCCAGCAATAATAAGTAGGTGTCAGTGGCGCACCTGACACGGACCTGCACACAACACAATTAACTTTGCTCCCAACGAAGTTCAGAGAGGTTGTCAATCTCTCTGGTCTTGTTGTTTACAAAGGATCAAAAAACACAGGATAATGATAATGATAGCAACTGAAAGTAAATATTGAAAAGGAAATAGCTTGTAAAAAATGATGAGAATATGGACCGGGGTCCCGTGATGTTCACTAGTGATGTCTCTCTCCCAAAAGACGATAAAACTGCTATGCGAGGTAACAAATTACAGATGGGAAATTGACAGGATTATAAACGCACCGCAATGCTAACTATGCTACAAAAGAAAGGAAGAGGCTCATAAGCATGGGCAGTACGCCAAAATAAGTAGACCGAAATCCATCTGCATCTACTACTAATCGTCCACCTTTAGATATCTATCCAGAACATCTCGCTGGTATTAAGTTGCGAGCCCCACCCAAAGTGTAACCCCAAAGCAACGGACAACTGCATTAAAAAGAACTTTGCGTAAAGTAAACAATCCTTGCAATCGCGGTTACAAGCACCGTTGTATTCCCCCTTGTGGACACAACACATCCCCTAGACTCATGTTTCTGTCACTCAAGCGTGTCATCAGGGGGCATGTACCCACAATCGAGCATAATTTTCCATCTTGGAGTCACTACCTACTACTTGGCCAAAGCAATAAACAACAACAGAGAACATGCAAGAATTACTTAGGAACAAAAATATAAGAGATAAAAACCAAATATATTACTCTATCACAATCTGAACATAATCTCATAATCCATCAGATCCCATCAAACTCAGCATAGCAATAGCAGAAGAATTACATATGTGCCTCGATCATGTAGGGCTGCTCACGAGGTCTAAACCATGAAGAACAAAGACGGGAGGAGAACATCACATAGTTACTGATCACAAACCCATGGTCCAAGGTAGACTACTCACGGCACATCCGGGAAGCGTCCATGGTGGAGGAGAAGCTCCCGGAGGTCGATCCTCTCTCCGGAAGGGTGCCGGAAAGGGTCTGACGGTGCTCCCGATCTTGGAAGCGCGGCGGAGGCGGAACAGAGATGAGTTTGCGAAATAGGGTTCTGTCTTCGGAAGTTTCCCGTGACGGATATTAAATAGGCGAAGGGGGCCAGCCAGGGGGCCACCAGGGGCCCAGGCGCCTGGCCGCGCCAGGAGGCCACCTGGGCACCTGGTGGTGGCCCCCTGGCCCTCCTTCGGAGCACTGGAAGCTTCCGGCACACTGATTTTTTATCTGATTTTTCCCGGATTTTTGGAGCACTTTTTATGCGGGGGAATACTCAAATAGAAAAAGAGCAGAAAACATGAACTGGCACTGGGGTGCACAGAGTTAGTAGGTTAGTCCAAATATGATGAGAAGTGTATGAAAGTGTATCTAGATCATAGTAATATCACACAAATCATGAATGGAGTGAGCAGAAATTATCGATACGTTTGAGACGTATGAGTTCTCATCTATGGATTTCCCAATGTCACCGCGGCCATCCAAAGAGAGTACCACAATCACCACAACATATCTCAAGGATAGTCAAAGACAAGCACCAAGAGATCTCAATCTTCAATCAATTCACAAAAGAGGAAATCACTCATGAAAATATTCTTCTAACCCATGTACAATAGACCGTTGTCACCATGGTCTCGGGGATTATACTAGATAAGATCAAGTGAGTATATCAATGTAATACATAGAGGAAGGGGAATATCATGGGATCACCCTAGCTTAACATAGCATATGATCACAACGAAGATCACATCATGGGAGAGAAAATTGACCACATAGCTACTGGTAGAAACCTCAACCCCGAGGAGGAACTACTCCTGCATAATGGAGGGAGGAAGCAACGTCGATGGAGATGAATCCGGGGGCACTTCCCCGTCCCGGCAGGGTGCCAGCACAGGAATTATAGTCCCCCGAAGCTTGTTGGCAATGGCGGCGGAGATCAGAATTGATTCTGCAGAAAAGGGTTATGGAATCAGGGTTTTCGCGTCGGGAGAATAAATAAGGGCCAAGGGGGGCAATCAGGGGGTCCACGAGGAGTCCAGGCGGCCTCCCGGCGCGGCCCCACCCTAGGCCGCGCCAGGAGGGCGACTGGGGGTTGTGGGCCACTGATACGCGAGATAATAATTGCTTGTCACCCTTCGTTGGTTACCCCAAGTGGAAGGTGAGATGCAGCGTAGCGGCAAGTTTCCCTTGGTGAAGATACCAAGGTTGAGAGTGTCGACTAGTAGGACTCCGACAATGATAAGTAGGTGGCAAGGAAACAATGGCACCGTAGGTTGCTTCCTTGACCTGGACCTGCACACAACACAAATAACTTTGCTCCCAACAAAGTTCAGAGAGGTTGTAAATTTCTCTGGTCTTGTTGTTTACAAAGGATCAAACACAAGGGATAATGATAATGATAACAACTAGAAATTAAAAGAAAGAAAGTAAAATGAGCGTGTAAACAATGATGAGAATATGGGCCGGGGTTCCGTGATGTTCACTAGTGATGTTTCTCTCCCAAAAGACGATAAAACTGCTATGCGAGGTAAAAAAATTACAGCTGGGCAATTGACAGGAGTATAAACGCACCGCAATGCTAACTATGCTACAAAGAAAGGAAGAGGATCAAAAGCATGGATAGTACGCCAAAATAAGTAGACTGAAATCCAACTGCATCTACTACTAATCATCCACCTTGAAATATCTATCTAGAACATCTTGCTGGTATTAAGTTGCGAGCCCCACCCAAAGTGTAAACCCAAAGCAACCGACAATTGCATTAAAAATCACTTTGCATAAAGTAAACAATCCTTGCAACCGCGGTTACAAGCACCGTTCTTTTCCCCCTTGTGGCAACAACACATCCCCTAGACTCATGTTTCTGTCACTCAAGCATGTCATCGGGGGGCATGAACCCACAATCGAGCATAACGTTCCCTCTTGGAGTTACTACCTACTGATACACGAGATAGATTTTCGTCCCTCGTTGGTTACCCCAAGTGGAAGGTGAGATGTAGCGTAGCGGAAAATTTCCCTTAGCGAAGATGCTAAGGTTTTAGAATATCGAACCAATAGGACTCCAACAGATACAAGAAGGTGGTGAAGTGAACAATGGCGCCGTTCACAACTCAAGGTTGCTTACTTCACCTGGACCTGCACAAAAAACAGATAACTTTGCTCCCAACGAGTACAGAGGAGTTGTCAATTCCTCCGGCCTTGTTGTTTACAAAGGATAAATGGCACGGGATAATAATGATAGTGATAGCTACGGAAAAGTAAATACTGAAAGTAAATTGAAGGTGTAAACAGTGTTGGAAATATGGATCGGGGTACTATGATGTTCACTAGTGATGTCTCTCTCCCAAAAGACGATAAAATAGCCATGCGAGGTGAACAAATTACAGCTGGGCAATTGACAGGATTATGTGCGCAAACCAATGCTAATTATGTTATAAAGAAAGGAAGAGGCTCAAAAGCACGGGCAGTACGCCAAGACAAATAGATCGAAATCCATCTGCATGTACCTAGTAATCATCCACCTTGAGATATCTATCCAGAACATCTCGCTGGTATTAAGTTGCGAATCCCACCCAAAGTGTAAACTCAAAGCAACAGACAACTGCATTAAAGAACTTTGCGTGAAGTAAACAATCCTTGCACCCGCAAGTACAGCACCGTTGTTTTCCCCTTGTGGCAACAGCACATCCCCTAGACTCATGTTTCTGTCACTCAAGCTAGTCATCGGGGGGCATGAACCCACAATCATGCATAACGCTCCCTCTTGGAGTCACTACCTACTACTTGGCCAAAGCAATAAACAGCAACGGAGAACATGCAAGAATTACTCAAGAACATAAATATAAAAGAAGAGAATTACATATATAACTCAATCACAATCTGAACATAATCTTAACATAATCTCATAATCCATCGGATCCCAGCAAACTCAACATAGCAACAGCAGAAAGATTACATAAGTGCCTCGATCATGTAGGGCAGCTCACGAGGTCTAATCCATGAAGAACAAAGAGGGGAGGAGAACATCACATAGCTACTGATCATAGACCCATGGTCCAAGGTGGACTACTCACGGTTCATCCGGGAAGCATCCATGGTGGTGGAGAAGCTCCCGGAGGTGATTCCTCCCTCCGGCAGGGTGCCGGGAAGAGGTCTTCTGGTGCTCCCGATCTTGGAAGCACGGCGGCGGCGTAACATAGGAGAGATCGCGAAAAAGGGTTCCGTCCCCAAGGGTTTCTCGTCACGGGGAATAAATAGGCGAAAGGGGGCACCTAGAGGTGGGCCAGGGGCTCCAGGCGCCCCCTTGGCGCGGCCAGGGGTGGGGCCGCGCCCTCTGGCCGCCTGGGGCCCCCTGGATCCCCTCTGGCCCCTCTCGGGCTATTCACGAAGCTTCCGGTACGCTGATTTTTTCTATATTTTTTCCGGATTTTTTCTGGTACTTTTAATAAGGGGGAAACCTGAAATAGAAAAACAGCAGAAAACAGGAACTAGCATTGGGGTGCACTGAGTTAATAGGTTAGTCCAAATATGATCAAAAGTTTATGGAAGTTCACCAATATCAAAGAAATATCACACAAAAGAGGCATGGAGCAAGCAGAAATTATAGATGCGTTTTGGACGTATCAACATCCCCAAGCTTAATTCCTGCTCGTCCTCGAGTAGGTAAATGATAACAAGCATAATTTCTGTGGTGACATGCTAACAACCATATAAGAACTTTTAAGTAAAGCAATCAAGGCATGTAATTCAATTCAAGTCATAACAGGCAAGAGTCTATATTTGGCAATGAAACAAGCAACATAAGAACATAAAGGTGCAAGAGCTCTCGTTGTCCGTGACTCGAATGTCTCCAAATGGTGTTTGTGTGGAAGAAAGGGGATAGGGATATACGAGAAAAAGTATTTTTATATTGAGAACTCACTCTACTAAAGTTTCACACTTGGTTTTCTTTGGAATATTATCTTGACTCATCCCCAGACCACTAGCCAGGTACAAGTCAAAATGATTCACTCTTTTTCGACATTTTGAGCACTCATCCAATGGATGAGCGTAAGCAAGAAATTTGACACTTAGGATGGCAAAGAGAGGATATTTTGGAGGACGAAGACAAAAAGGGTGTGAAAGGCTCACATCGATGAGGACAATCATAGGCGAGAGAAAGCCAAATGATAGATATGATGTGAGGAGTATGGATTTCCATGCAACGGATGCACATATGAGCTAAGGTAAGCTCTCCAATGGAAATAGTGGGGGTGCATCCAACTTGCTTGCTCAAGAAGACCTAGAGCTCATTTGAGGAGGCTCATCATTGGAATATACAAGCCAAGTTCTATAGTGTGAAGGTCCCCATATAGCTATATGCATTAATGATAATCTCTATGTAGTACAAGATAATCTCTATGTAGTACAAGATATAAGAGGGAGGAGATGGCTCTCTCTCCCCCTCCCCCATCTCTCTCTCCCCCTTTCCACTCTCGTCCCCGCTCCCCCTCTCCCTCCCCCTGCTCGCTCCACGATACGTCTCCCCCTTCCTCCCCTGTGCTGACCTCCGGCGACTGCCTTTCCCCCCGGCCGTAGCGAGCCCCTCTGCGTTTTCTCCCCTAACTCATGGATCCCTGGTCTCCGCCCTGCCTTCGCCTAGAGCTTGTCGTGGCAAGTTCTGGGCACTGGCCTATGATTCGGATGACGAGCCGGAGCCGGAGGTGCTGCGCTGTTCTCCTCTGCGGCGAGATAGGTTGGCCCCTCCGGGTGCTCGCGGCCGCCGTTTCGCTCCGGGAGGGTGCTCTCGCTGGTCCTCTACCTTGGCCGTCGATCCGGGTTGGATGATGGCGGGCCGTAAGCGCCGCGGCCGGAAAGTTCCGGACCTCCTCTCGTCTCCTGGTGTTCTGGGCGCGTTCCCTGGTGTCGTGGCTCTGTCCCCGGTTGCCTCTCAGGCTGTCTCTCCGGTGGAATCCTTGGCGGAGGCAGCGGCGGGTGGGGTGGAAACCTTAACCGTCTGCCTTGCTCTGGGGGTGTCATGTGGGTTGGCTAGTGGGCCGACCCACACGGTCCGCGCGGCGTCCGCTGATCCGCAAGTTGGTGGGCCTGAAGGTGTTGGGCCAGTGGGCCCTGAAGTCTCGTCTGGGCCCCCCTTTTCTTTGGAAGATTTTCCGCCTCTACTGGTGGACCGGGAGGCCTCTTCGCCTGGCCCACCTCCCAAACCTGGCCTGCCGGCCCTCCTGCGGGGCGGGTACTTATGGGTGCCTCGCGGCTCCCGTGACCTAACCCTAGCCTTTCACCCCTCCATCTCGGATCTGCACCGCTACCTCTCCTCCCCGCTCCGCCTCCCACTTCGCGTGATTCGTCTTCCTCCTCCCCCTCCTCCACCCCTCTCTAGATCCTTTGCCGTTGTCGCATCGGTGGCCATGGAGGGATCCAAACCTGCGTCCAAAGTTCCCTCGCCTAGGCAGGATGGCCGGGGCGATCTGGAGGGTTTGGAGGCTGAGGCCTCGCTCCGGGCTCGCCTTGAGAAGGACAAGAGGGACCGCGAGGCGGCGGCTGCGGCGGCCCAATCACCATGGGTTCACCCTGACCCCTTGGAAGCGGCTGCAGCCAAGGCCTCGGGTCGTCTGCCAACCCCCCTCCTCCTCCCCTTGCTGGGCCTCGCCCCCCGTTTGGTCCTGGTGGTGGGGGAGGCGGTGGCCGGGGTGGCCACGGTTACCGTGGGAACTTCCAGTCCGGATCTGGTGGATTCAGGACGTCGGGCGCTTTCTTCAACTCTGGGTCGTCTTCTTCGCAAGGCTTCTCCAACAAGCGCAAGTATGATAACCGTGACGGCGCGTCTGTATCTGATGGCGGCTCTGGTATTCTCCCGTCTCCTCCGAATCTGGGTCCTTCTCGTGCTGGGCCGAGTCAATTGACTTGCTTTGCTTGCCACCGCCCCAACCACTTCCAATATCGGTGCACCGCCCCGCCCTTCTGCTTGACCTGCCGCGCGGAAGGACACCTTACAGTGGATTGTGTCTCTCGGGCTCCGCCTCCTGTTCTTAAGCACTTCGGCAGAGGCTTGACTGGCTGTGGATTCTTTGGGATCGTTGGTGGGGATGGTGTGGTGGTGGCCACACCTCCTCCTCAAAATGTTGCGGTCATTTCAGTGCTGGATGGGGTGGTCTCCCTCGACACTATGGCTGCCGAACTCCAGGAGTGGGGCATGGATGGCTGGGACTGGCATCTCAAAGCTATATCTGAAAGGGAGTTCAGTGTGGTGTTCCCTTCCCACGAGAGTCTTTGCATGGTTGCTAAGAGTGCTAGTTTTACCTTACCGTTGCATCAAACTGTGGTCTCTGTGAGGGAAGCTGTCGAGATCGATCGATCCTTGGGTTCGTTGGTCGACGCCTATGTTCTGTTGGAGGATGAGCCGCCGAGAATGAGAAATGTCGCGGTGCTCATGGCGTTTGGTGAGCTGGTTGGTAAACCTATTTCTGTTGATGTTGATTCGCTTGGTCGTCGTGGTGCTGTCCGGATGCTTTTTAGCTTGCGTAATCCATCCATGGTCAAAAGCTTTATTGAGTTTGTCTCGTCTCGGAAGGCGTTTCGTATTAAAGTCCGCTTGGAAGATGCCCCTGCTCCTCCTGAATCTGCAATCCCCCTCCTCCTCCTCCCAATGACCCGATCCAGGGGGAACCTGTTCAGTCAAAGCCAAGGTGCTTTGGGCGAGCCTTTCACTTCCAGTGAGTGGGAAGCTCTCGGGCCTCGGCTCCAAGAGCTTTACCCCAATCGCCAGCCGCGGGATGGCAGTGCTTCTAAGGGCAAGGAGGCTGGGATGCAGCCGCCGGTGGCAAACGTGACTGCTCCTTCCACGGCACCGGAACGTGCTCCGGCTCCGGTTCCCCCCACCCCAGCTGTCCCTCTGAAACCTCAGATGGAGCCTTCTTTTGGCAACCCTTCCCCCACCTCGGCGGTCTGCTCGACTCACCCCACCCGTGCGACGTCCCCATCTCTGTCGGACGTCTTGGATTCCCCCTCTAGGGTGGCATTTGGATGGTGAGCCACGGCCGTCGGATCGCGCCGCCGTAAAACTGTGAAGAAGACATCGGCCAGGGCCCGTGCCCGAAAGGAAGCGGCTGCTTCTAAAATCTCTGGTTTGGGCTTTTTCCGCACCCTCAACATGGACGAGGCTGGGGAGGGGCCTGTGGACGGACCGCCTTCTCCGGCTCCTTTTCCTTCCCCGACACCTGCTTCGGCTTCGGTGTCGCTCAAGACGCCCTTGTCCACGGCCCGCAAAAGCAGGAGGGTGGCAGATGCTGGGACCCCTGTCCATCTGCGTGCGGAACAGAGGAAGGCGGCGCGTGAGACCAATGTGATTTGTACGTCTCTCACTTCTCATAAATGTACGGTGCTGTCTGATTTCTCAGTTGAACATTTTGTGAAAGTTGCTTCTGATTCGGGATTATCACTGGGGCCGGATTTAACTTCGGCCTCGGGTGTTCTTTAGGTTCTTCATGCTAATGAGGTGGCTCAGGCTAGCCTTGCCAAGGCTGCTGAGGCAGTTTTGTCTAGCCCTTCGGCTCCCATTTCGCTGGGAGCTCCTGATCTTCAAGGTCCTGGTAGAGGCCAGAACTTGAAGGGTTCCCGTTCTAGGGCTCATCCTAAGAAACAGGTCATTGTCAGCATCCCCACGCGCTCTAGCCTCCGAATTCGTAACCTTTCTGCAAAATGAAGATTCTCTTTTGGAACATTAGGGGTTTCGGTGCTAGAGGGCGCCGAAATCAGCTTCGTGATCTTCTCCAAACTGAACGCATTGATATTTTATGTCTTTAAGAGACTAAACGGGAGGTCTTTTCTGTGACGGATTTTAAAGGCGTCGGGGGTACGGACTTTACTTGGAACTGGGTGGCAGCTGTTGGTTCTTCTGGAGATATTCTGATTGGCTCTAGGAATGATCTATTTGATGTTTTGGATGTGTTGTGTACCGAATTTTTCTTGTCCCTTCGGTTGACTTGCCGCGATTCCTCTGCCTCTTGGGAGCTTATTTCTGTTTATGGTCCTTCGGACCACTCTCACACTGATCGCTTTCTGTCGGCCCTGGATGCGCGACTGTCAAACCAAGTGCTCCCTGTGCTCTAGGGTGAGGATTTCAACCTTCTTCGGTTCCCTTTTGAGAAAAGTTTAGATATTTTTTGTTCGGCTAGGGCTGATGCTTTTAACGGTTTAATTGCTGATCATGCTTTACGTGAGCTTCCCCGTTCGGGGGCTAGGTATACTTGGTCTAATCACCAATCTAATCCGGTCCGTTCGGTGTTAGATAGGGCTATTTGTTGTCCTGGTTGGGAGATGATCTACCCCAGGTGCTCCTTATTTGCCATTCCCTCGATTGGCTCTGACCATACTGCTCTGGTTTTGGATTCGGGTGGGGGTGTGCGGCCCCCTCCCAGGTTCAGATTCGACTCTTCCTGGCTTGGATGTGAAGGTTTTGTCCCGTTGGTTTCGGCCAAGATTATTAATATCCTCTCCCTTCCGCATCGCTCGTTTGGTCCGCTGGACGATTGGCGTTTTTGTTCCAAGATCTTGAGACAGTTCCTTAGAGGTTGGGGGCCAATAAGGCGATCTTTGAGCGTGCGACGAAGGCTGAGCTGCTCAATAAAATTAAATCTCTGGATAGCTTGGCGGACTCGGTGGGTCTTGACCCCTCTGGCTGGAATCTTCGGTATGAGCTGGAGAAATCTCACCTTGAGGTCCACGCTTCTGAAGAGGAATTCTGGAGGCAAAGAGGCTGTATTTCTTGGGTGCTTAAAGGCGACTCCCTCACTGCTTATTTCTTTGCTATCGCCAATGGTAGGCGTCGGCGTTGCCTTATCTCCAGGCTAGTTATTGATGGTGCGATTTGCGATGACATCGCGCTCATCACCTCCCATATTACCCAGTTTTATTCCTCTCTTCTTGCGGCCCGCACTGAGGTGGGTGTTCGGCTCGGTACCTCCTTCTGGGGGGCTGGCTCTCGGGTTTCGGACGAGAACAACTCTGCCCTCATGATTCCTCTGTCCGAGGAGGAAATTGATTCCGCGGTCTTTTCCTCAAATGTCAATTCTGCTCCGGGCCGGACGGGTTCTCTGTCTCTTTATTTCAGAAGTTCTGGGCCTCTATTTGGTCTTTGGTTTACGCCATCATCCAGGGGTTCTGCCTGGGTTCTGTTGACATCTCTAGGCTCAACTACGCTACCCTCTCTTTGATTCCTAAGGTGACTGGTGCCGATAACATTAAACTTTTCCGCCCCATTGCGCTCATCAACAATATCGCTAAGTTCCCGTCCAAAGCCTTTGCCACTCGGTTGGGGCAGATTGCTCACAAAGTGATTAACCATAACCAATCTGCGTTCATTAAAGGGAGGTTTATTCTGGACAGCATTCTCAGCCTTCATGAGGTGCTCCATGAGCTCAAACGTTTGCGAACCAATGCAATTGTTCTCAAGCTGTACTTCAAAAAGGCCTATGACTGTGTGAGTTGGCCTTTTCTTCATGCTTCCCTATTGGCTAAGGGTTTCGATGGTGCGTATGTTCACCGTGTGATGCAGCTGGTCTCTGGAGGACACACTGTTGTGTCGATCAACGGGCTAGTGGGCCCTTTCTACCCTAATGGCAGAGGACTTAGGCAAGGTGACCCTATCTCCTCTATGTTGTTCAATTTTGTGGCTGATGCTCTCTCGGGGATTCTTGATCGGGCTGCAGGAGCTGGTCACATCTCCGCGGTTCTTTTCTCCCTCCTTCCCTCTGGGCTCACTCACCTTCAATATGCTGACGACACGGTCATTTTGGTTGAGAAAAATGACCTTTGCCTCTCTAACCTCAAATTCTTGCTACTCTACTTTGAGGCCTTGTCGGGACTCAAGATCAACTTCTCCAAGAGTGAGATTTTTTCCCCTGGGTGTTCCTTGGAGGAAGGATGTCGGGTCGCCGCCCTGATGAACTGCACTTTGGGCTTTTTCCCCTTGCGTTACTTGGGGATTCCTATCTCTCAGGACCTTGTTAAGGCTAAAGACTTAGCTCCGCTGGTTCGTAAGGTGGGCAACGGGGTGTTGCCTTGGAGGGGTAGACATCACTCTTCTGTTGCCAAAGTGTGTTTGATCAATGCGTGCCTATCTTCCCTCCCTACTTATTCTATGGGATTCTATAAGATGCCTGGCTCTATTCACGAGGGATTCGATAAGCATCGCAGTGGCTTCTTCTGGAATGCGGCTGATAATCGGAAGAAGTACTGTTATGTCAAATGGAAGTCTATGTGCCTTCCCAAATGCATGGGAGGGCTGGGTATTATAAATACTTCGGTTATGAATGATTGTCTCATCATAAAGTGGTGCTGGAAAATCTGTTCCGGTAGCTCGGATGCCTTATGGTTTAGGATCCTGAAGGCTTAATATTTTCCTAACTCCTCGCCTATGTTTGCTTCTGCTTCTTGAGGCTCCCAATTTTGGCGCTCCTTGTGTACACTCCGCGAGACCTTCTGCAGGTTTGTCCGCTTCTCGGTCAAAGATGGTTCTGCAGTGCGGTTCTGGTTGGACCTGTGGTCTCCTGTGGGCCGCCTTTGTGATGTTTTTCTAACTTTATTCTCCTATTTCCCGAAGCCGGGGATCTCTATATCTGAGTTGGCCGCGGCTAACTGGGATATCGGTTTTCGCCGGATGCTCTCTCCTGCAGAGCTGGAAGACTGGCAATGCCTTGTTGTGCTCTTCCCTACGCTCTCGGAGGGTAGAGACGAGGTGTTCTGGACCCTCTTCAGATCCGGGGTGTTTTCGGTTAAGTCCCTCTATTCTGAGCTTGTGGCCGGGAGACGAACTTCCCGTTTCTCGCCGGTTTGGAAAGCTCGTATCCCCCCCCCCAAGATTAAAGTTTTTCTGTGGCAGGCTTTTAAGCTTAAGCTGCCGTCCTCTGACCAGATTCATAAGCGTAATCCAGCTAGATCGGCTAATTGTGTGGTCTGTGGCACTTCGGAGGACACCCTGCACATCTTTTTTCATTTTCCGCTTGCTAAGTTTATGTGGAGTTGCTTCCGGGAATGGCTGGGCAATTCGTGGAACCCACGGACTTTTGGGGAGGTCCGTAGCTTGGTTCGCCCTCTGTCTTCTTGCTTCCGCCGTCTTTTCTGGACTGTTTTTGCGGCAGCTTGTTGGGTGCTGTGGAATATTCATAACAAGTTAACTATTGAGCACATTTTTCCTAAATATCCGGCTATTTTTTCTCTTTAAATTGATTGGTTTTCTACAGATCTGGAAGCCCTTGTGTAAAAGCGCAGACCTGGAGGATTTGGAGTCCATCATTTCAAAGATGAAGGCTACAGCTATCACTTGTCTTCCGCAACGGCAATGACTTCATTCCCTCGGTGGCGGCCTTGGCAGCGCTTCAGATTTTCTTCCCCCTTAGTCTACCTCTTCGATCCTTGCTCCACCCCTCCCTTTCTTCGGCCTGCGTGCCTAGTTGGCTCTGTGCCTGTATGAATTTCTTCACTCGCGTGGATTTGGTTTATACTCTATTCCCTTTTACCGTGGTCGGTTGTATGCTGTCGCGGCAGCAGTGAACTCGTTTGGGCCGGTTATGGCTTTATTTATAAAGTCGGGCAATAGCCTTTTATCTAAAAAAAGATATAAGAGGGAGTACGAGTGTGGATCTCTCAAAAGGAATAGTAGTGTGCTCCCTTCTCTCTTTTTATTTCTGACGAGGGGGTGACCCCACGACTCCTATGAATGAGCCTACCCGGTGTACCCGAAGACAGGAGGCCCACAGAGATGCCACCTGGGCCCAGCCTTGGCCCACTAGTGGCACCGACGTAGGAGTCCGCGACTCATAAGGAAGGTGCAAACTTGTCGTATGGTACAGGATTAGAGTTAGGAAACCTCATCTGTAATCCCAGACGGACTCCCCGAGACCTAGCCTAGTATATAAAGGCTAGGAGGGGAGACGCCGAGATCAGGCAATACGCAATCTGTAAACCCTAGCCTTGTGCGCACTAGCCTTGACTCCCCTGTTATCTCCATCTCCAATCAATAACATCGAGCAGGAACGTATCCTCCTGTTAGCCGACGAGCTATCATACAACCTGTGCCTCTCATGACTAACCCAGGGTCCCTGACCATGGGATTTGCCGGGGTACATCCCCGTCAATTGGCGCCGTCTGTGGGAACTACACAGGTTGGAATTACGATCTCGGCGGTTCCGTCCTCAGCAAGCCGCAACTCAAGAGCAAGAACCAGACGCAATCCACCCGAGGAATTCAAGATCACGGCGAATATCTCTGCCGCCCCGGCGAGATCGCTCAGCCTGCAACCGTGTCAAGACCAATACTACGGCGGCAACCGAGCACACCACAAGCGAAGGAGAACTCGACGACCCAAAAGAAAGGCGCGAGGGCTTCACACAGAGATCCCGATCGACGAACTACAACACGGAGAAGAGGACTTGCCGGCCACTCGACGACCCACCGCCACCTAGGCACCCGCCGCACAACAAGACACCGACTCCGAGCTCGAGATCAGCGATCGCCAAGACCATCGCCAACGAGGAAGAAGTCGACTACCCAGAAGACAGGCGCAAGGACTCTACGAAGCGACTCCACTCGACGAGTCGAACTATACAGCCAGACGATCGCCGACCATTCGACGACCCACCGCTGTGCGGACAGCTGTCGCCCGCCAGGACAGCGACTCCGAGACCCATACCGGCGAATACTACGACCCAGACCGACGACCAGACGAATTCGCCAATCTCATAAGGAACCAGAACCTAAGCGAGGGGATCGAAATCGACCCGCGAGTTCACGAGCACCCAGCGGATCACGCGTTGTTCTTCCGAATCTCAAGGAAGAAGCGACACGCCGGGTCCAGCAAGCTCACGGTCAGGGAACAACTAGAAGGACCCTGCACGATCCACTGCTTCGAAGACAACTGGGGAAACATCAGATCGAGCCATACCCTGGGAGACTGTCGCCTGTTCAACGAACTCGCCGACAGCCTCAAGGAAGAAAAAAAGCGAGAAGCCAAGCGCAGCCGTTGAACCGAGCAGTCGCCGACTCAAAGACAGGTGTACACAATCCAAGAGGGCAGGGTATCGCAAGCCCAACAGGACGCCTACACCCTGCAAGCCAGAGCAGCCGAGAACCTAAACGCAGTCGAAGTCTACCAGCTACACAACGCAGAAACCAGCATCACGTTCTCCCAGAGCGATCACCCTCCCGTAGTCCCAAGGCCGGGACACGCGCCCCTGGTACTCGACGCTCAAATTGGAGTCTACGACATGGACATAATCTTCATGGACGGAGGCAGTAGCATGAACATAATCTTCGTCAGCACCCTACGCAAGATGCTGATCCCACAATCGGTATGGAAGAAATCAAGCACCGTGCTATACGGAGTAGTACCAGGAGAGGCGGCCACTTCCCTTGGAGTAATCGAGCTCGAAGTTGTCTTTGGCAGCAGACGCAATTTCTCAAGACACACCCTCGAGTTTGAAGTACTCGATTGGCAGTCGCAATACCACGCCATATTGGGACATCCAACATTCGCGCAGTTCATGGCGATTCCACACTATGCCTACCTCAAACTCAAGATGCCAGGATCCTCGGGCGTCATCACGGTCAACGGGAGCTTCACCAAATCCGACAAGTGCGATCGCGATTTCCATAAAGTCTCCGACACCTTCGGAGCCAAGCAAGAACTCACAGAAATAGCCATGGCGACACACAAAAGCATCTTTCCGCTAGCAAGCAGAAGCGAGACAAAAGAGTATGGAAGGGACTTCAGGATCGACAGCAACACGGTCACCCACTAGGTGCACCCGAAGGACCCGGAAAAAACAGTCCGCGTGTACGCCCACCTCCCGGAAGAGAAAGCGACTTCCCTCATCGCTTTCCTCCGCGAAGAATGGGAAATCTTCGCCTGGTGCCCAGCCGACATGCCAGGAGTACCGCGGAACACGCGCTGCGCATCAAGCCAAACACCAAGCTAGTGAAGCAGGCGCTACGGAGATTCTCAGAACCCAAGCGAAGAGAAATCGGAGAGGAGGTCAACCGATTACTCGACGCCCAATTCATCCGAGAAACGAAGAAAGCCACTTGGGTCACCAACCCTGTGCTGGTCCCCAAGAAAGACACAGACGTACTGCGAATGTGCGTCGACTACGGGCCAGTCAACAAACACTGCCCAAAGGACCACTTTCCCCTGCAAAGAATCGATCAGATAATCGACTCGACAGCAGGATGTGATCTACTATCGTTCCTCGACGCCTACTCAGGATATAACCAGATCAGGATGAAATAAGAAGACGAAGAGCATACATCATTCATCACCGCCTACTCAGGATATAACCAGATCAGGATGAAATAAGAAGACGAAGAGCATACATCATTCATCACCCCTTACGACGTATTTTTCTACAGAACAATGCCCTTCGGATTCAAGAACGCCGGTGCCACATACCAGCGGATGATGCAAGCTTGCTTAAAAGATCAAATAGGAAGAAACGTACAGGTCTACGAGGACGACATCGTCATCAAAACCTACAGTGCAAACACTCTGCTCGACGACCTGCGCGAGACCTTCGCAGCACTCAACAAGTACAGAATCAAGCTCAACCCGAAGAAGTGCGCATTCGGCGTCCCAGCCGGAAAGCTGCTCAGGTACATGGTCTCCGCTTGAGGAATCGAAGCGAACCCCGAGAAAGTTCAAGCAATCGCCAGGATGCAGGAACCAATCGACATCACAGGCGTGCAGCAGCTCACAGGAAGACTCGCAGCCCTGAGTCATTTCATCAGCAGATTAGGAGAGTGCACATTGCCATTCTACCAGTTGCTAAGGAAAGGAAAGAAATTCGAGTGGACCGAAGAAGCCCGCAAAGCATTCGCGGACCTGAAGAAGACACTCTCGACGCCACCGATCTTGGCGGTACCCAAAGAAAAAGAAAAGCTATACCTCTACGTGGCAGCACGCAACAGCGTGGTAAGCACAACACTCGTCGTCAAACGCACGGAAGAAGGCAAGGTCCAGAGCATACAAAGTCCGATCTACTACCTCAGCATGCTCTTGACAAAACCCCAGCAGCGGTACCCACACTACCAGAAGCTACTACTGGCCATCATCACGACCTCAAGAAAGGTGTCGCACTACTTCGACAAACACCCCATCACAATCGTGAGCAGCGCACCACTCGCGGACATCCTCAACAACCCCGGAGCGACGGGACCAGTCGCCGAGTGGAACATTGAGCTCAGCCCGCGGGACCTGCAATTCAAGCACCCAACAGCAATCAAAGCCCAAGTACTCCCAGACTTTCTGGTCGAGTGGACGGAGGTCCAGACACCAGGCCCCCCGGACCTATCGAACTCATGGACAATGTTCTTCGACGGGTCAAAAAGACAGCAAGGAGCCGGACCAGGAGTCGTTCTGGTCTCCCCCAAAGGAACCAAGCTCAAATAAGTCCTCCAGATCAACTTCAGCCACGCCTCCAACAACGAAGCCGAATACGAGGCACTGCTCTACG
This sequence comes from Bromus sterilis, assembly GCA_950022295.1. Lineage (NCBI taxonomy): Eukaryota > Viridiplantae > Streptophyta > Magnoliopsida > Poales > Poaceae > Bromus > Bromus sterilis. Next base: position 45,846,183 of record OX465596.1, read on the forward strand.
GCATGCGCATGGCCAAAACATGCGGCGCCACTCACCTCGTAATCTACGGAGACTCCAACCTCGTCGTCCAGCAGGCGATGAAAGACTGTAATGCAGTAGCCGACAACATGGCGGCCTACCAGAAGCTCTACAACACGCTCGAAGGAAGTTTCGATGGCTGCGAGCTCAACTATATCCCGAGAACAAACAACACAGAAACCGACGAACTCGCAAACATTGGCTCGACTCGAGGACCAGTACTACCAGGTGTTTTCCTCGAGAGCATCAGCCAAAGATCCATCAAGGGAAAAACAGCAGCACCAGAGGCAGCTGTAGATGACGACACCACAGAGCCAGCACAGGTGGCATCAGCAAGCCCATCTGAAGGCAGCAGCAATCAAGCGGCCGAACCTGTGGATGCAACAACACTCGAAGGACTAGCGTGGAAAAAACCGTTCCTCCGATTCCTAATCGAAGGCACGCTACCGCAAGACGTCTCAGAAGCTCGGCGCATCAGTCATCGATCCAAGGCATTCACAGTAATCAACAGACAGTTATACAAGCGCAGCATCACCTAGATACTCCAGAAGTGCATCGACGAAGAAGACGGCAAAGCCCTACTGCTCGAAATCCACGAGGGCACCTGCAGGCACCACGCGAGCAATCGAGTGCTCGTGTCCAAAGCGTTCCGAGCAGGGTTTTATTGGCCCACCGTGATGAAAAACGCAGAGGACATCGTGCGGCGTTGCATTGCCTGTCAAAATTTCGCCAGCAGGCCACACGCTCCAGCCTTAGAACTCAAGACCATACCACTATCATGGCCGTTCGCCACCTGGGGACTCGACATGGTAGGCCCACTCAAGAAGTCATCAAAAGGAGGAAGAACACACCTGCTGCTAGAAGTCGACAAGTTCACCAAGTGGATCGAAGCAGTGCCCATCACCAGCTCCATAGCCCTCATGGCAGTGAATTTTATTAAATCAATCATCTTCAGGTTCGGGGTGCCACACAACATCATCACGGACAACGGCACGAACTTCACAGCGGTAGAATTTCAGAACTTCTGTGAAGAACTGGGCATCAAAATCAACTACGCATCAGTCGCGCACCCGCAGTCTAACGGCCAGGTGGAAAAAGAAAATGGCCTAGTATGCGGAGGACTCAAAAAGAAGCTCCTTGCACCACTCGAGAAAGCCGCAGGCAACTGGATATAAGAACTCCCTGTAGTACTTTGGAGCCTGCGTACCACCCCAAATACTGCAACCCAGTACACACCTTTCTTCATGGTGTACGGGTCGGAGGCAGTACTACCACACGACCTCAAATTCGGGGCACCCCGGATCTCGGGATACGAAGAAGAAGAAGCAGAAGAAGCACTGCAAGATGACAAGGACACACCAGATGAATCAAGGGACACATCCCTAGCAAGGTCAGAGGGATATCAAGACAAACTGCGCACTTACCAAAGCAGTCGCCTGCGCACCAGAACCTTCAACAAAGGCGACCTTGTCCTACGGCTCATACAAGAGAAAGTCCACAAGCTTTGCCCCCAATGGGAAGGACCGTTCATAATCTCGGAGGTCATAGGAGGAGGCGCCTATAGACTGAAGAACCCGAAGACTGACGAGGACGTGGGAAATCCATGGAACGTGGCGAACCTACGCCTGTTCTACCCATAGCATCCACCAATCAGGCTCCACTGGCAGCTAATGTAACCCTTCGACGCAATAAAATGATTTTGCCCAAATACTACAAACCTCAAAGCACTCGGGGGATCGAGTACAAAACTTCCCCCCGAGAGATGCTATCGTCGCCCACGCGATCTTTACATCAAAGCACTCGGGGGCTCGAGTACAAACTCCCCCGAGAGACGCTATCGTCGCCCATGCGATCTTTACATCAAAGCACTCGGGGGCTTGAGTACAAACTCCCCCCGAGAGACGCTATCGTCGCCCACGCGATCTTTACATCAAAGCACTCTGTAACGACCCGGTTCAACACAAACCGGAGTCTCTGTGCATTCTGTGCTAGTCCCTGGATCAATAGCTAGCACACACAGTACATGATGTAATATCAAGAATAATACACATGTCATATATATTACATCGAAGATCCAATATTACAATATAGCATACCTGCATAGCTCAAGGCTAGCTTAAAAATAGAATACAACGGAAAAACAATAAAAGCTTCGTGGCGTCCATCAACTCCACCGGCATAGTTGAGTATAGACATCGTAACCCTACATCGCATCACTTACTCGTCGTATACAATCCTGCAACACCGAAGGTTACAGCCCGACAACGGGTCAGTACATCTGATTTGTACGGCAAGTCACACGAAAAAGGATATAACAGACCTATCGCTACATGCAAGGTAAGTCAAAGGAAAGGCTTATAGTTTAGTTTTGCAGAAAGCCAGTTTTTCCCTCACATACTACAACTAATCAAATTTTAATTTATCTTGCTAGTCCTAAGTATGATTGAATCGGGCTACACCAACTCCAACCATCCCTTTATTAAAAGTTCCCACTCAAATTCTTATTAAGGTGAATTATCTGTCAAGACCATCCAACAACAATAATGCCCAGTTTCTCAAAGCTGTCCGTAACCGTGGACACGGCTAATCATGATCAGTTTTTACACTCTGCAGAGGTTTGTACACTTTCCCCACTGGACTCAACCCGAAGGTTGATACATAGTCTTTCAGAAGAGGTTGCCTCCACCCTTTGGTAGCCGGTACACCTATCATATCTACATCAGCTAGCTACCAGGGCCAGGTTCCCCACAGCCTACTCATCTAAGCCAGAGCCCATATACCAATGGTTGTACATGGAAGCTACTAGTCACACTGTCTGTCCGATATTTTTGAGCCTGGACGGCGCCCACTGCGTCAAAGGGTACTCGCCATGACGCACCCGGTTCACCACCAAAACAACAATTGGGTGCATTTAACCCCGGCACTGTCCTTAGACAAGGCACAGCCACCAGGATGCAACCCGCTCGTCCAGAAGTGATTTCTATTTAAGTTTGCTAGTCAAGTCATTAATCCTCACATAGCTCAAATGATAACTCAACCAATCCCCGTCTGCAAAGCAATATCAGTATATAACAACCACGATCCTAGGGCGACAATGAAATACAAGGTCAGAGCATATGGCTATCCTACTAGGTTTAAAATCATAACTAATATATAATCCTACACATGCATAGAGTGATAATTTGCTACATGCATAATAGAAAATATAGGTTGAGGTATGGTCAAAGTGTAACTTGCCTATTCCAATCGGTGAAGTTCTTCGCTCTCACGGTCCCGTCAACTCTACTCGTCACACTCCGAGAATTTATCGCAACGAAGGAACTCAAATAAGCAATCACACCAACAACGAGACAAACGAAAGATCAACAAACAAACACAAAGGTTTTAGCAACAAAACAAAAAGCTTTGAAGTGCGGAGGTGTGGATGTGCTCGAAGGTGATCAGTGGAACGTGAACTCGAGAGAGTCAACAGATAAAAAAATTCATCGGTAAGGAATTTTGACTATGGGCATTTTTGAATTCAAGGTGAATATCATGCCCACATGAAAAGTGTGTGAATCTTACCGATAACATGTCTCAAATGATCCGATATGCAAAAAGAATCACGTGAAACGGAATACTACAACGCAGGTCATAGCAAGTGCAAAATTGAATTGAATTTGAATTTAAATAGATCAAGAAACATTTCAATTTTTGTGTACACATGCTATGAACAGAAAGTACATGGAATGAGTGATCCAACGCAAAAAGAATCACTCGATTTGGATCAACGGTTTACAAGATACGGCCACCGGAATTTGAATTTGAATTTGAAATAAATTCAAATTCAAAAGTGTGCAAAGTGTGAAAAACTTTATACCATGCTAAAGTACAGAACAACACGAGTGCGTAGGACAAAGTTTCACCTCGATCCGACTTACGGTTGCGGAGATATTGCCGACGCGAGAACGGGGGGTTTTCTGCCAAAAGGACTGATCCGCAATTAAAATTCTTCCCAAAAACGCGATCGGGTCCCTGGCCGCAGATCTCAACTCCGGCGAACTCGGAAGCGGCCGGCGTGGACAGCGAGCTCCATCGTGGGGCAGCTCGGCTTGAGAAGTGGGGTGCGGCTCCGGCGGCACGTGCGGCGGCGGAGCTCCGGCCGGGGCGGCGGCGAGGCGCGGCGTGCGGCGCGGCGGAGGTCCGGCCGGGCGGCGCCGGTGGCCGGCTCGGGTGCTGGTCAGCACGCTCCGGCGAGTGGCCATGGCGGCTCACGGCGCGGGGCGGTGCTCCGGGCGAGGCGAGGCAGCGGCCCTGGGGTGGCGCGGTCGGCGGCGGCCGGCCGGTCGAGTTGACGGCGGCAGGTAGCGTGGTCGCGTGACAGGCGGCGGGAGGCGGCGGCCGGCGGCGTGCGGGGCCCGGCGGCGGCGAGGCCCATGGGTCTCGCAGCTAGGGTTTTCCAGAAAATAAAGAAAAAGGAAAAAAAGGAAAAAAAATCTGGAATTTTATTTATAAGCAGAGGGAAAAAAATATAACTGGGTCCGAGTTGGGCTCGAATTGCGCTCGCGGGCAGAAAAAGCTATTGGGCCGGGCTACGGATTTTTCTTTTTCGTTAAAAACCGAAACTTCAAACAATTGAATCAAATCAACCGTAACTCCGAAAAATATGAAATAAAATTCTAAATTCTTCAAATACTACAAAGAAAATTATGCAATGCATATATTTTAAAAAAAGAAAAATAAAAGTAAAAAAATTCTAAATACTTTATTTAAATATAAAATACTTTTCTTAAATCAAATAAAATACAATAAATTATTAAAAACATTTTTATTTGGTCAAAAGTATTGACAAACATTTTCTAAATAATAAAATATTAATTTTAAAATTGTTTCATCAATAAATAATTTTGTAAAATAAAAATATCCCATGGGAATACCTTTTCAACTCTTTTAAAATATTTAATAAATCATTTCAATGAAATAAAAACTCTCTTGGCATTATAAAATCCCTAAAATAATTTTAGAGTTATTTATAATACTCATAATAAATTTTAAAAACTTCAAAGTAATATTCTAAATATTTTCCAACTTTATTAAAAAGGGGATAAGTCATTTTATATCCTCTCAAATGAATTTCCTTTAGTTGAAAAATATTTTGAATATTCATAAGAATTCCAATAATGATTTAAAACATTTTCCAAACTTTTAATATGCTGAAGGAGTCATATTACCTTCTCTCATTTTGTTTTGTTGGTTTTGTTTTAAATAATAAATTCCAAAAACATCAATTATGAATATTAGGGAAAGTCATTTTATTCCCTCTCTTTTTAATATTCAATAAACTCCAAAAAGTTTTAAAATCCCAGAGAAAATCAAACACATCAAGCCAACAATCATTATCTATTTAATTTTATTAACATTCCAAAATTCGGAAAAATTTGGGATGTTACACACTCGGGGGCTCGAGTACAAAACTCCCCCTGAGAGACGCTATCGTCGTTCGCGCGATCTTTACATCAAAGCACTCGGGGGCTCGAGTACAAACTCCCACCGAGAGACGCTATCGTCGCCCACGCGATCTTTACATCAAAGCACTCGGGGGTTCGAGCACCACCTCCCCCCGATAAACGCTCACGAAGTCCAAAACTTAAGGGGGCCAAGCAAAAAAAACCGACAGGCCCCACCTGCTGAAAAACGGTTCGGAAGACATGGCCACAATTAGATGGAACACAAAGCACTCTGAAGAAATATAGACGAACGCAGGGCGAAGACAATTCTTTAGTCTTCACCTGATCGCCAACAATCACCCAAAGACTCGGGGGCTACTCCCATCGGGAGCGCTGTCGCGCACCCGATAAAAGACAGAAAATAATGGAAGAACTACAAAGGAAACAGATCTCAGCCTACGTTCGATTCTCCGACCCAAACGTAGCCTCGGGGGCTACTCCCATCGGGAGCGCTGTCGCGCACCCGATAGAACCCACAGTGCAAAGTTTTGATGGACTCGAAGACAGCTCTCGATCGCAAAAGACTCGAACACAGCTACCAGTTGCAAAGGCCTCAAGGACAATTTCCATTGCAAAGGCTCAAGCACAGTTCACATCACAAGGATCATTTTCAGTACAAAAAGATTCAAAGTGCATTGGATAGAAGGCAGCTCTGATTACTCGAAGGCAATCCTCATTACATGAAGAACTAACCTAGTTACAAAGACACAAGCAAGATGATAAGCCTACAACACCAATCACCCAAGGAATTATGACTTCTACATGTGTGCCCATGCTGGGATGATTGGTACTAAGACAGCGAGCATCATCACAGACAAAGGAGGAGTCGAAGCAGCAGGCTCATGATGTCAATGACATAACAAAAGGTGAAGCTCGACTTATTTGTGGAGCAGTTGAGGACGATGCTCCACCAGCTTCTTCTCCTGCTCCACCAGCTTCTTCTACAACTCCACTCGAGCTGTCGGCGAAGATGACGCTGTCGCCTCCAGTTCTACAAGGTCGCCTGCCGCGCCCGCTTGACCGGTGGCTTAACGTCGAGGTCCTTTTCCGAGCCGAAGTGGGAAGCAGTTGAAGATGGCTCAGCATCAGCACCCGAAGAGTCGCCGGAGGAGGAAGCAGTTGAAGACGCAGGAAAAGGACTCCTCGACCTGTCAGACCCATCGTTGCTTGTCTCCGGCCAGTACGGATCCATGCGGTTGCCGCTCGGGTCAAAGGCACGGATGACAAGAGTGTCTTCTCCATCAAAACGGCAACAAAGAGTGTCACCATCACGCAAGTTCAAGCGTCGAGCAAACGACTTCCAGCCAAAGCCAAGAAAAATCAAGCGGGAACTATCGATCTCCAACTTAACATAAGAAGGAGATTGAGCGCACCCCTGAAGACGAAGCAGCAAGCCATCAAGACCGCGCTCAGAAACAAGGGCAGAAAATGCAGAAAGCAGCAGAATGCGAGCGGCGTTCCGGCCACGTACGTGCAGAAGGAAATCATAGATCCAAAAACCCTCCTCCGAGGAAGAGGAAGAAGGCGTCGATGGGGCACCATGACGGCCACCGCGAGAAGAGCGCGGAGTGCGACCACCGCGACCATGGCAAACCCGGCCACGGCTTGTCATACCTGCACCTCGTTTTGGTCCCATGAGAAGGTGAAGAAGAGAAGCAAGAGGAGCAGAGGATGAACACTACCGCCAGATGAAGAAAAGGGGTCTATTTATAGCAGAACCCCAAGGGCACGCAGAATCCCAGACGACGACAACAATTAATTCAAAGATCAAGCATGCCGGGCGATTCGAATTCCGACACAAAGATGCCTTCACACGGGTGGCACTGTGCGCTGGACGCGTCAAATCTCGCGCATTTCCAATACGAGCATCGATAACTCAACAGGCGGTTGCAGCACACCACCAACAGCCATCATTATGACAGGTCATGAAGACATGACGGTTTGCAAACAGAGCATCTTTGACGGTCCTCCAGTAAAGAGATCATTATCCTTACCAAGAAGAGGTAAATTAAAACGGAAGTGCAAAAATGCAGCCTGCAAGCACCGTTTTTACTAACTCAAATACATTTTTCAAATATATTTAACTCCCATCGGGAGCGTCTCCACGAGAGTCTCGGGTGCTCCCTCACCTAGAAAGAAAAAGACATGCTCGAGTGATTACTCGCACCCATGTGAGTCTCGGGTGCTCCCTCACCTAAAAGAAAAGACGTGCTCGAGTGATTACTCGCACACATGAAGAGTTTCGGGTGCTCCCTCAGCACGACAGAAGATAACAGACTTGCACTCGCCAGATCAAGCGATCCCAGAGTATCGGGTGCTCCCTCACCTCGAGAGCGAAAGTGATACTCGAGTAATTAATCGCAAACTCTACGTACTCGAACACTCGACGACCTCCCGAGCAAATATTCCTCTACATTTACTCCTCGCCCGAGCACTCAGCAAAGCTCCGCGAAGGACTGCTAAAACAGCTCACTTGATTGTTTATTCCAAGTGGGTGCATTATCAACTAGGCTCCGCGCCTCAATATAAAATACATATTCCTGGAACACGATACACTGTGCCTAGATGCCACGCAATCTTAGCGTGTAGGTAAGACCCCGCTGCGCAGATCGGCCGGGTTGGGACTTGCCGCAGAGCGATTTCAATCCCAATCTTTCCCATGCGCTTGCATGATAGAAAAAGCCGGGCGGACGCGCCTAGGCTACGAACTTTACTGGCGGCAACTGATCACTGTAAGACCTGCAGCGGCTTGACTTTTGCTCGACACCAGTGTTCCAAGCTCATGTCGAGGGACATGGGTTTGATTGGGCTACTGCGGTTTTTTCCACTAGTGCAATTCACCAAGGCTCGACCAGTCGACTCCTTGGGCCCTTTCAGCTTAGCATCCCTCGAAACAGGTTTTTTCATGGCCCCAGACTGCCAGCGAACCGCGGTTGAACCATGCACACATCAAAACAACGCAAGAATGGACTCGGGTCCCTGCGCGCCTCTTCGAGTCCCCCAGGCACTCGGGGGCTACTGACGAGGGGGTGACCCCACGACTCCTATGGATGAGCCTACCCGGTGTATCCGAAGACAGGAGGCCCACAGAGATGCCGCCTGGGCCCAACCTTGGCCCACTAGTGGCACCGACGTAGGAGTCCGCGACTCATATGGAAGGTGCAAACTTGCCGTATAGTACAGGATTAGAGTTAGGAAACCTCATCATTAATCCCAGACGGACTCCTCGAGACCTAGCCTAGTATATAAAGGCTAGGAGGGGAGACGTCGAGATCAGGCAATACGCAATCTGTAAACCCTAGCCTTGTGCGCACTAGCCTTGGCTCCCCTGTAATCGCCATCTCCAATCAGATGTTGTCTCCACAAATTGGCTCTTGGACTGACATTAGTTCATTAGTGTGTTAATGGCAACAATCAGTGTATTGATTCGTAGCTTTCTGACTATTGGCTGTCCATTAAGATTATTTTAGTGTATGCTGGTTCCATGCATCCCTTTGCCCGGCGGGTACATGTGGTGATTAATTGATTTTCCTAGTGATTAGGTGATTTTCCTAGTGATTATGTGATTCTGCTTTGTAGAGTTATCAACTGTGGACTAGCTGAAGCTGAACCTTATGTAAGAAAACATACGTATGTAGACGTTCTACTAGCTCATATAGACACACAGTCCCAAACTCCTAATACAATTTTCATGTGCTGAATCTTGAGTGATAATATCTTTGTATGGAATACTTACTTTTACTAAATCAATGCATTAGATGTGCATACATTATTCCTTTAAGAATTAAGAGTAATATTGTAATCTTCAGGTTCAATAAAAAAATCAGAGTATGCTAATACAAAAGGAGCCTCATGCTCCTTCAAGAATTCTGATTAGCTAAAGTACAGTTCCAACTTCAAAATTCATAGATATTCCTCTCGGCTTCTTGGTTCTTCAGATTTGTTTTCATTTCTGGAGCTGGAACTCAATGTTAGTCACAAGTCCGCCAATCCTGCTTCATTTTTGCCTCTAGAAAAATCTCTTCTTTCTTTACTTATGGAGCGAACAACCTCTCGACCTGTGCATTACAACACACCTGCACGCCTGTTTAGTTGCTCAAACCCAGAACTAGGGGCCTACAATGTTTTTGACTTTATGTTTTGGTTTTCCTCCTGTAGCAGATATGACAAGGGGTAAACTGAATGTTGTTCAATGTACTGATGAATACATGAATGAGGAACATATTGAACATGAGAATACCACACATAAAGATGTTGAATCCTCTCATTTAAATTGTAATGATGAAGAAGGCTTAACACATAGTGATGATGAAGGGGACGATGAAACTGTTGCTACTGACCAAGGTAATTGTTAAGATGTTTAGAAATGTTGATTAAAAAAGTTTTGTTCATTCTTTTTTGAACATAATTATTCTGTTAATGTACCCATGATTAGATGAAAATGAAGAAACAACCAAACGTGGGAGGACAAGGCTGAAAGAAATATGGAATCTTCCAAAAGGCCAGAGAATTGTGGTCCAGTGCAACGATCTAAACCAGCCAATTGGAAAAGAAGCTGGACTTCTTGGACGTTTTCTTGGCACGGTTGCTAGAAATGGAAAATTGTGTAGCTTGAGTTACACGGACTGGAGAAAATTAATAGGAGAGAGAGAAAAAAAGACCAATGAACAAAGAAATAAAAATGATATACTAGGGAAAGTAAAGGTATATTAGGAGTGTATTAAATCTCTTTGGTAACGTAATTATGCTTTACATATTACTGTTATCATGACCATTTATTTGTTCGATATGTAGATGAGATTTCTCTACCCTTCTTGCTTGGAAAAGTTTATATTGAAAAAAATTGGAGATAGATGGAGGCAACATAAGTCAGATCTGAAATCACTCTATTTTGATGCATCGAAGAGCATGCAAGCGAATAACACCAATGTTCCAAAGGGTGTGATTAAGGACTAGTGGATTACACTTGTAAGTAATTGGATGAGCCAAAAGGCATGTACATATACACTTTCTATTATTTACATGTTGCTTAGTCATCGTATGAAATTATGAAAATACATGTGCATTAGTACTTACAATTGTTTGGCAGGATATAAGTGAGAAAACAAGCAAAATTGTACAATGAGGAAGTCAAAACACACAGCTGGGACTAAGAGTTTTCCTCGAGTTAGAGAAGAGATGGTCAGTTTATAAGACATTGAACTATGCACATCTACATTCCATTTGTACCATATTTTGTCATGGCCAAGTCTTTAATAATAAACTGTTTGACCAATAGAGACAAAAAGATCCAGAAAAGAAGAACCCACACAGGGTTGTCTTATACATTCATACACATAAGCACAAAAGTGAGAAGAACATGAATGAAAAAGTGGTATGGTATCAACTCCATTTTGAAAAATTATATTTCTATTTAGTAGATTGTTCTAACATACACTATTCATGTATATAGGTTGAGTTGAAGAGAATAATATCGAATAATCCATCTTTAGTAGATACAACTACAGGAAAGACAGCTTGGAAAGGAGATGTTTTGAATACAGTATTAGGAGAAGACAAGGCTGGACATGTACATGGCCTGGGACTAGTTCCAAATCGTAATCAAGTCTTAGATGTATCATCTTCGCGCCACTTTAAGGATATACATCTTACTTCACTGGAAGATAAATCAAATGAAGATATTTTGTCTGTTATACTTCGGATGGAAAAGTTAGAGCAACGCGTGAAAAGCCAAGATGCCTTAATTCTGGAACTACAAGGGAAGAAAAAACAATCTGAAGGACAGGTAAATTTAAGGAACTTCGTTTTCCTTCTTTATTTTCTAATACATGTACTAATCTTCAGGTTCACGTTACAGTGTTCTTTGGGTGAGATGTCTAAATCTCAAGATGCTCTTTGTATTGGCAAGACAAATTCAAAAAGAAAAGTATGTTATCTTTAGAATGTTTTTACTTCATTTAAATAGATACAATCTTGCCATCATTTCATTTCACATGACAGAGAGTCTATGGTGACACTTATAGTCAACAACTTGGTACTATCGGACTACAGAATAATGTGATGGTACAGTACGGATGCATTAATACAATTTTGCTTTTTATATAGAAATTAGTCATCTCATGCCATCCATTACAGAGCAAGGAAAAATTTCACTATGATATGGAGATGCAACCATCAAACAAATGTCCTTCTAAGGACAAGGTATGCTCATTATATGTTGTTTGGATCCAATATGTTGTTCGGAAAATTTATTTATACTTCTACTTCTCGTTATCTTTTTTCACAGAACAAAGAAACTTTGACCAACAATGAAAATGTGCAACAAGTGAAGGAAAATGCTAGTGTAGATAAGGTAAGTGCACTTATGTTTTTTTAACTTGCAAAGTTTGTGTCAACTATGAGTTTTGTAACTTGCAAAGATTCTTTCCACTATGCATCTCTAGTTCTCTACTCTTCTCCTTCACAAATATTGGGTACAAAATCTGATATAAGCATCTAAGAAAAAAAAAGTGCAGTTACTTTCACTACGAGGCAGAGCAGTATTAGTATCTTCGGATTGCTATTTCAGTTTTTTGTTTACATAATGTTGCATAACTCATACAAGGAAAATCTGTTACTAAGTGGCATTGTAAGGCATTGAACAAATATTATTATATGTCTAGCCTTCTTCCATAAAAATCTAGTGCACAACATGGCATGCCATCATTTACTAAATAAATTATGCTTACACTATTAAATAATGAAGATGTTGGAAGACTAAATGCATACTTGTACTACTATATAAAAAGATTAAAGGAAGAAAATTATAATGGCTTGCGTTGGAACATATTTAGAAGACAATGTTCGTCGATGCATTTCTCATTTTTGATAATAAATTGTTGTTTTCAATTTATAGGAGCGGGAAATTGACCTCAGAGCTAACAACACGCCTCAACGACTTAGAGATTCCTCTGCGCATATGGTACGTTCACATTCATTCAGCTTTTTTCCTGCAGTTATTCTGACTATTTTGCATCTTGCCATTAGCATGGTGGCCAGAACATTAATAATATCTCAAAAGGAGCCAATGCAACAAAGCCTGCCAATGTATGTCATATCTTTTTCTTCTCTCTTTAGTTTGCTTAGGCTTGAATTATATTGCATACTAATGTTGCACAAAATATAATTCGCAGAAACAACAAGGCAATGCAAAAAGTCGTTTGGGTGCTGACTCGATAGATGTATGGGTATTAAGTTTTTATTATGCAATGTTCTTTGTAGATTTCAATTTTGTTACAATGGTTTTCTCGTGTTCTTTTACTGGATAGGTTGGGACTATAGTATTTTTGAAGAGTTTGGGAAATCCAAACAGGAATGTTTCTCTTGCTACACTCCAAAGTGTTGACCCATAATATAAAATTGAGGGTGTTCAACTTGGTAACGAATTCTGGGTTGTACGAGTTGATGCTACATTTGCCAATTCTGATCAACTGATACGACCATTAAAAAAGGTCAAATTATTGGTCATTCGGCGGGACTGATTGTCGCATGTCCTTCAACCTTTGTATGTTGCTCCTCCTTTAAACTTACTAGCTATTAACCTTACCTTCACTATTGAAAGTTTCTAATCTCATTTCGTTATTGTTGCAGATCACTAAGATAAATTGATGATGCATGGTTACAAGGTCGAGAATGGGGCTGCTACTGGATAGTCTTTCGTTAGGTTGTAGGTTGTCATATCTAGTGTTAACATTTCAAACTTTATGTATGCTTCAAACATTCTGCTACTATTAGTATAATCGCAGCTTGTAATATACAGATCATGTTCTTTGTACAACAAAGTCTATTTAATATATGAGACCGTCATCCTTATTATATTGTGACTCCTATGCTGCCAACATTGACCATACCATTCTGCATGACAACATATAGAATATCACTATTCTTAATGAAATGCGGCAGCTCTTCTATGCGTTGTAATGATATGTTATGTCCATATGTAAAATCCCTTATGTAGAGAACCTGGCAACACATATAATGTGTTGTAAGTCTATAACTTTATATGTTGCTGTATTGCAACGCTTATTTGTGCCATTTACCAACAAACAATTATATGTTGTTGTAGACCCTTGCAACGCCACCTATGGAAACACATAATAATCCGTTGGTGTAGACCTCTGCAACGCTTATATGGGTATGCAACAACGCATTGTTGCGTTGCTATAGGAGGGTTCTTGTTGTAGTGCTAGTGGCACCGACGTAGGAGTCCGCGACTCATAAGGAAGGTGCAAACATGCCGTACGGTATAGGATTAGAGTTAGGAAACCTCATCTGTAATCCCAAACGGACTCCCCGAGACCTAGCCTAGTATATAAAGGCTAGGAGGGGAGACGTCGAGATCAGGCAATACGCAATCTGTAAACCCTAGCCTTGTGCACACTAGCCTTGGCTCCCCTGTAATCGCCATCTCCAATCAATAACATCGAGCAGGAACGTATCCTCCTGTTAGCCGACGAGCTATCGTACAACCTGTGCCTCTCATGACTAACCCAGGGTCCCTGGCCATGGGATTTGCCGGGGTACATTCCCGTCAATTTCCTTTTCTCATTTTTTCTATTTTTTGTATTTTTTGGTGGCCTCAATGGCTCTTTCTATTTCTCTCATTTGTCCTCTTTGGGATCCTTTAATTTTGTCCTCTTTGGGATCTTTTGATTTGTCCACTTTGGGATCTTTTCCTCACTTTAGGGGCAACACTCTATATATTAGAAAAGTATAGAAGATCTTTCACACTTTACAAAGTACTCAAATCATAAAGAAGATTTAACTATCATGATGTATGCAAATGTATGCCTCTGCCAGTGTAGCAGGATATGCAATGATACTAGCGCGTCATGTAGCAATGATTAGGGCAAGGCCCAACTAGCATGCAGCTCATCGATCAAGCAAGTAGCTTGTATGACATGAAGATCAAGTCATGAGAAGGTGGATGTTGCATGGCAATGTATCTCGGAAAGGCTATGGAAATGCCTTGATAGGTAGGTATGGTGGCTGTTGTTGAAAGGGTATAAGGAGGTTTATGATGACAGAGCATATCGTGCCAAGGGTTTGGATGTACCGACGAAGGTGGACGCCAACTCTCGGGGTGAGAAGAAGGCAATGCACGGTACGGAAGAGGCTAGCAAATATGAGGAGGTGGAAGTGTCAACTTTCAATACTTACATTAGTCCGAAGAACTCATGCACTTATTGTCGATAACTCTCAATCTAATGAGGAGGTTCACAAAGAGTCAAGTACCCCGAGGAGGACTGTATGGGGGTTTGGTTATCCTTGCGCATCCTCCACTCATGGTACGTGAGGGTACTATAATATCCAATCCCTCAATAGATTAGTGATCCATCTAGTAGCTAGAGTTCTCAACTAGTTTTGTAGGTTTTTGAAAATAAACACGAATTGCCCAAAATACGACACCTATCACTAATAGGCTAGATCTCTTGACACCAAAAGTTCAAACATTAATCACAACAATACCTCAGAACTATTGCAAGTTACTACTAAAATTAAATAGCAACCTCAATTACATACTTTCAAGACAAGACACAACTCAATGCAACAACCAACTCTCTTAACAAGATAAACATGAAAACTAAATATAGTTCCAGCAAATAACTAAACAAAATACAGGGCTCTTGCTAAAGACAAACTAAGACTAAAACTAAACATGGCAGTAGCTACGAAAAGATAAAGAACACACAACAGCAAAAAGATAAGCATGAAAAAATCCTATGATGTGTTCTAGATTGGAGTGGAGCGTGTTTCTCTCCCACACAAAGTAAGTTGGGGTCTAACTTGTTATGAACAACAAGAAAAGCTAAAGAAAATAAAAAAGTAAACCTAAGAGCGAGACGCTCCAAGCATAGCACATAACGCATGAAGTGATAATAATATAGTGAGAAGAAGGACGAACTGATGATTGTTGATGGAGAAGGGGATGCACGGGGGCATCCCCAAGCTTAGACGCTTGAGTCTCCTTGAATATTTATTTGGTATGCATGGGGGCATCCCCAAGCTTGAGCGCTTGACACTCCTGGATTTTCTTTGATCATCTCCCATCGCACACTTGAAAGCTCCCTTTTCCTTTAGGGAGGTAATCTCCTTGACAGAGTTTACCTTCCTAACTGTTGGAGCGCATTCGGTGTGCCATTGGGAATAGTTGGTCATCATCTCATCGAGAAGTTTTGTGGCAGCACCAAGTGTAGTTGACATAAAGGTTCCTCCCGCGGGCGAATCTAACAGGTTCCGCGAGGTAAATTTCAAGCCTGCATAAAAAGTCTGGATAACCATCCAGGTAGTCAAACCATGTGTAGGGCATTTATTAACAAGAGATTTCATACGTTACCAATCTTGGGCAGCGTGTTCATTATCCAATTGCTTAAAATTCATAATATTACTTCTCAATTGGATAATTTTAGCAGGTGGGTAGTACTTTCCAATAAAAGCATCTTTGCACTTATCCCAAGAATCTATGCTATTCCTAGGCAAAGATTGAAACCAAATTTTAGCTCCTTCCCTCAAAGAGAAAGGAAAAAAGCATGAGCTTAACAAAATCACCTTCTACTTCTTTATACTTTTGCATATCACATAACTCAACAAAATTATTTAAGTGTAAAGTAGCATCATCTCCAGCACCAGAGAATTGATCTCTCATAACAAGGTTTAGCAAAGCAGGTTTAATTTCATAAAAGGTAGCTGAAGTGGCAGGTGTGGCAATAGGATTGCAGATAAAGTCTTTGTTGTTGTGACTAGTGAAGTCACACAACTTGGTGTTTTCAGAAGAACCCATAGTAGCAGAAAGTGTGGCAGATTTTTTTGTAATTTTTGATATAAGACACAAAGATAAAAACTGAAAGGTAAACTAACAAGACTAAAAATCAAAGGTAAAAGGTAGTGGGAAACTCCCCTATCTTAGCACTCGGAGTCCCCGGCAACGGCGCCAGAAATTTTCTTGATACGCGAGAGATGATAATTGCTTCTCGCCCTTCGTTGATTACCCCAAGTGGAAGGTGAGATGCAGCGTAGAGGAAAGTTTCCCCAGTGAAGATACCAAGGTTGAGAGTGTCGACCAGTAGGACTCCGACAATCATAAGTAGGTGGCAAGAAAACAATGACACCGTAGGTTGCTTCCTTGACCTGGACCTGCACACAACACAAATAACATTGCTCCGAACGAAGTTCAGAGAGGTTGTCAATATCTCCGGTCTTGTTGTTTACAAAGTAAAAGCAAGAAAGTAAAATGAGCGTGTAAAAATTGATAAGAATATGGACCGGGGTCCCGTGATGTTCACTAGTGATGTCTCTCTCCCAAATGACGATAAAACTGCTACGCAAGGTAAACAAATTACAGCTGGGCAATTGACAGGAGTATAAACGCACCGCAATGCTATCTATGCTAGAAATAAAGGAAGAGGCTCAAAAGCATGGGCAGTACGCCAAAATAAGTATACCGAAATCCAACTGCATCTACTACTAATCACCCCCCTTGAGATATCTATCAAAAACATCTCGCTGCTATTAAGTTGCGAGCCCCACCCAAAGTGTAAACCCAAAGCAATAGACAACTGCATTAAAAAACACTTTGCGTAAATTAAACAATCCTTGCAACAGCGGTTACAAACACCGTTGTTTTCCCCCTTGTGGAAAAAGCACATCCCCTAGACTCATGTTTCTGTCACTCAAGCGTGTCGTCGGGGGGCATGAACCCACAATCGAGCATAACGTTCCCTCTTGGAGTTACTACCTACTACTTGGCCAAAGCAATAAACAGTAACGGAGAACATGCAAGAATTACTTAGGAACAAAAATATAAAATATAAGAACCCAATATATTAATCTATCACAATCTAAACATAATCTCATAATCCATCAGATCCCTACAATCTCAGCATAGCAACAGCAGAAAGATTACATATGTGCCTCAATCATGTAGGGCAGCTCACGAGGACTAAACCATGAAGAACAAAGAGGGGAGGAGAACATCACATAGCTACTGATCACGGACCCATGGTCCAAGAAAAACTAATCACGGCACATCCGGGAAGCGTCCATGGTGGAGGGGAAGCTCCTGGAGGTCAATCCTCCCGCCGGCAGGGTGCCGGGAAGAAGTCTGTTGGCGCTCCCGATCTTGGAAGCGCGGCGGCGGCAGAATAGAGGAGAGATCGAGAAAAAGGGTTTTTGTCTTCGAGGGTTTCGCATCACGGAGATTAAATAGTCGAAGGGGGCAGCCAGGGGGGCACCAAGTGTACAGGCGACCACCCGGCGCGGCCGCACCCTTGGTCGCGCCACCTGGCCGCCTGGGCACCATGTGGGGCCCCTGCGGGCCTCCTTCGGGACTCTGGAAGCTTCCGTTGCGCTGATTTATTATCTGATTTTCTCAGATTTTTTGAGCACTTTTAATATGGGGGAAAACTGAAATAGAAAAACAGCAGAAAACATAAACTAGCACTGGGGTGCGCTGAGTTAATAGGTTAGTCCAAATATGATCAAAAGTGTATGAAAGTGTATCTAGATCATAGCAATATCACACAAAACATGCATGGAGTAAGCAGAAATTATAGATACATTTGGGACGTATCAACCACCCCTTGACCACATCCTCCGGCTGGAGAACTCTTCTAGAGCGCTGATTTTTATATATTTTCCCGGAGTTTTTTGAGCACTTTTAATAATGGAAAAACCTGAAATACAAAAACAGCAGAAAACAGAAACTGCACTTGGGTGCACTGAGTTAATAGGTTAGTACAAATATGATCAAAAGTGTATGAAAGTGTATCAAAAGCATAGCAATATGACACAAAACATGAATGGAGTAAGCAAAAATTATAGATATGTTTGGAACGTATCAACATCCCCAACATTAATTCATGCTCGTCCTCGAGTAGGTAAATAATAACAAGCATAATTTATGTGGTGACATGCTACCAACCATATAAGAACTTTTAAGTAAAGCACTTAAGGCATGCAATTCAATTCAAGTCATAACAAGCAGGAGTCTATATTAGCATTGAAACAAGCAACATAAAAACATAAAGGTGCAAGATCTCTCGATGTCCGTGACTCGAATGTCTCCAAATGGTGTCTGCGTGCAAGAAGTGGGAGATGGGAATACGAGAGAGAAAAATATTTATTTGTTGAGAACTCAATCTTCTAAAGTTTCACACTTAGTCTTCTTTGGAATCTTATATTGACTCGTACCCAGACCACTAGCCAAGTACAAGTCAAACTAATCCACTCCATTTCGATATTTTGAGCACTCATGCAATGGATGAGCGTAAGCAAGAAAATTGACACTTAGGATGGCAAAGGGAGAGATGGTGGAGGAGGAAGACAAAAAAGGGTATGAAAGGCTCACATCAATGAGGACAATCGTAGGCGAGAGTACAAATGATAGATATGATGTGAGGATTAGGGATTGAAATGCAATAGATGCACATATGAGCTAAGGTAAGCTCTCTAATGGAACTAGCGGGGTGCATCCAACTTGCTTTCTCAAGAAGACCTAGAGCTCATTTGAGGAGGCTCATCATTGGAATATACAAGCCAAGTTCTATAGTGTGAATGTCCCCACATAGCTATATGCATATATGATCATCTCTATTGAGTACAAGATACAAGAGGGAGTACGAGTGTGGATCTCTTAAAAGGAATAGTAGTGTTGCCCCCTTCTCTCTTTTTATTTTCTTTTTTCTCTTTTTTCTCTTTTTCGTATTTTTTTGGTGGCCTCAATGACTCTTTCTATTTAACTCCATTTGTCCTCTTTGGGATCTTTTAAATTTGTCCTCTTTGGGATCTTTTCCTCACTTAAGGGCAACACTCTATTTTACAAGGAGTATAGGAGATCTTTCACACTTTAAAAAGTACTTAGCATAAAGAAGATGTAGCTATCATGATGTATGCAAATGTATGCCTCTGCTAGTGTAGCAGGAACATGTATGACATGAAGATCAAGTCATGAGAAGGTGGATGTTGCATGGCAATATATCTCGGAAAGGTTATGGAAACGCCTTGATAGGTAGGTATGGTGGCTGTTTTGAGGAAAGATATAAGGAGGTTTATGATGACTGTAACATCCCAAAATTCCCCGAATTTTGGAATGTTAATAAAATTAAATAGATAATGATTGTTTGCTTGAGGTGTTTGATTTTCTCTGGGATTTAAAACTTTTTGGAGTTTATTGAATATTAAAAAAGAGATGGAATAAAAGGACTTTCCCTAATATTCATAATTGGTGTTTTTGGAATTTATTATTTAAAACAAAACCAACAAAACAAAATAGGAGAAGGTAATATGACCCCTTCAACATATTAAAAAGTTGGAAAATGTTTTAAATCATTATTGGAATTCTTCTAAATATTCAAAACATTTTTCAACTCAAGGAAATTCATTTGAGAGGATATAAAGTGACTTATCCCCTTTTTAATAAAGTTGGAAAATATTTAAAATATTACTTTAAAGTTTTTAAGATTTATTATGAGTATTATAAATAACTCTAAAATTATTTTAGGGATTTTATAAATAGCTATGTGAGGATTAATGACTTGACTAGCAAACTTAAATAGAAATCACCTCTGGGCGGGCAGGGAATGCATCCTGGGGTTCGTGCCTTGGCTAAGGAGGGACCAGGGCTAAATGCTTCCCGAATGGTTGTTTTGGTGGTGAACCGGGTGCGTCATGGTATCTACCCTCTGAACGCAGTGGGCGCCGTCCAGGCTCAAAAAGATCGGACAGACAGTGTGACTAGTAGCTTCCATGTACAACCACTGGCTATATGGGCTCTGGCTTAGATGAGTAAGTTGTGGGGAACCTGGCCCTGGTAGCTAGCTGATATAGATATGATAGGTGTACCGGCTACCAAAGGGTGGAGGCAACCTCTTCTAAAAGACTATGTCTCAATCTTCGGGTTGAGTCCAGTGGGGAAAGTGTACAAACCTCTGCAGAGTGTAAAAACTGATCATGATTAGCCGTGTCCACGGTTACGGACAAATTTGAGCAACTGGGCATTATTGTTGTTGGATGGTCTTGACAGATAATTCACCTTAATAAGAATTTGAGTGGGAACTTTTAATAAAAGGGATGGTTGGAATTGGTGTAGCCCGATTCAACCATACTTAGGACTAGCAAGATAAATTAAAAATTGATTAGTTGTAGTATGTGAGGGAAAAACTGGCTTTCTTCAAAACTAAACCATAAGCCTTCCATTGATATATCCTTCATGTGAGGGAACTTTTTCGTGTGACTTGTCGTACAAATCAGATGTACTGACCCGTTGTCGGGCTGTAACCTTCGGTGTTGCAGGTTTTTATACGACGAGTAAGTGATGCGTTGTAGGGTTACGATGTCTATACTCAACTATGCCGGTGGAGTTGATGGACGCCACAAAGCTTTTATTGTTTTTCCGCTGTATTTTATTGTAAGCTAGCCTTGAGTTATGCAGGTATGCTATATTGTAATACTGGATCTTCGATGTAATATATATATATATGACATGTGGTTTATTCTTGATATTACATCATGTACTGTGTGTGCCAGCTATTGATCCAGGGACTAGCACATAATGCACAGAGACTTGGATTCTTAGTGAATCGGGTCGTTACAGATGGTATCAGAGCCCATGTTGGCTGTAGGTCGTGACCCTAGAAGATGGTTAGGAAAAGCCATAGGAAGAAAAATATTTTGTCACTCTTTGATTACTTACTCTCTCCACTAGTATCTCTCATATATTATTCATCTTCTAAACTTCTTATCTTGTTTTAATGTAAATACCCCTCCGAGTGGGTTGTGCTCGTGAAGACTTGACTTTAGAGAAGTAGATCATCAATCTCGTGGAGCAACTGAAGTTACGGCTGCCAGAATTAGGAGGAGTATCCTGTGGATTTAATAAGGATTAGTGTTTACACTACGAGAGGATCCTCAAGATCAGCTTAGCTGAGAAGTATGAAGCTTAGATTCAGACCACCAATTTTAGGTGAAGTTAGTTAAACGAATTGCGCGTAGTATGATGAGATCGTATGTCTTGCACATATGACCTTACCCTAGGAGTTGTTTGTGTGGTTAATTTTTGTGACTTGAGTGATTGTTGTTATGTGTTGCTATTTGCAAGTAGGTGTTTAGCCTTATTCTTGTTTGGGTGCAATTGCTTGGTGCTATCTTTAGTTTGTTTTCTTGTCTGTATCCTAGTTTCCCCTAACCCTTGTCGTTTGGGTTCAATAGATGGGGTATGAAGTAGGACTCGCCTTTTCTGGGGCGATGCCTAGACTGAAGGTGGAGCAATGGATTCATAATATGGAAGAACACATGGAGCGTAACAAGGTTGCAAGTGATGACATGGTCCACTGTGTTGTCAAGTACTTTGTAGAAGAGGCTGCTACTTGGTGGACAATGCATCAGGCGATTTACGAATTAAAAAAAGATTACTTGGAGGGAGTTTACAAAGATTTTGTTGGGATCTCGCCTCGTCACCCCGATGCAAAGGACGATAACCCGTAAGAGGCCTCGTGCCTGCAAAATTTGCGGGGAAGTAGGACACTCCTATGAAGTACACCAAGATGGATGTCCCTATTGTGAGGAAATTCACTTGGGTGAAGAATGTCCCACAGCTCAAGTCACATGTTTTGTGTGCGAAGGGAATAACCATTACCCCGCTCAGTGTCAATTTTTCATCATGACACAACAAGTATCTCAGCATCAAAAGGAAGGAATGGAGAAAATTATCCAGGAATTCAGGGAAGCACCCGTGAAGAAGAAAAAGAAGGACCTTAGCCAACTTGAGTGTTATCAGTGCAGGAACATGGGACACTACAGCAACATGTGCCCAGGATTGAAGAGAAAGAAGAAGATGTGAATGTGGAAGCAAATATGTCGACATATTGAAGCTTATGTTTGACAACCGGAGGATAGACATTCGTAAGTGTGTACTAAGTGTACGATGTTACCTTTTAATGTTAGTTGGAGATGTGTATCGAGGTGTGTTTTTCTATGGATGAACTAGATGCTTTATGTCATGATTGTTTTGTTAAGTTTTGTCTTGTACCCTGTGGCCTGATATGCATTTGATTGATGTCGTGTGTTGTCCTTTGTGTTTCTTCTATGCGAGTAGAATAAGTTTACGTCACCTTAGACCCCTCATCTATTTGGTATGCTTCAAGACTGAAGGAGACACAACAACAACAAGAATGAGTTGGAAAGTGACTCGACGATACGAAGGTTTCTTCAACAATGCAAAACTGAAGCTACCGTCATTCAAGACTTGAAGACCTGGAAGATTCAAGTTTCTACCATTAGATCGTTTCTGTGAGCTGTCATTTCTTGTTTTACCGACAGCTACACATCAAAACTTATGTTTTCAAAACTAGTGTGATGTTTGTATGGGTATCTCTCCCTATTTCTCTCTCTACCTTGCTATCTACATTCTATTCCCCCTCATCCTCATCCCTACCCAGAAGGAGTTACTACAATGGATGTTAATGTCAAGATTGGAATAAAGATGATGCAACCAATACCAGGTTCAAAGTTAACCTCATGTGCCAGGATCCTACAACAATCAAGCACAATCTTCCTGAAGGAAGGACCCTGGAGCAAGTTGTAGTCCACCAGTACACGGTTTATAGCAGTTTGCGCAAACCTGAGTGTTGTGAGGAAACGATAGAGAGGTTTGGTTGGCTTGCAGAACCATGGATTTATCTGAACCCAGTTCATGATCAGGAGGAACTTTCGGCGATGCCTGTGAGGATGACCGAGTGTTAGACTACGAGATTCGCTAAACCGTATACAAGGTAATAATTTGGGTGCGGAATGGATTGATCACCATGCCGACAACCCTTATTATTCGCTCTTGCTATGCAGGATAGTAAATCTTGAGTGACTTACCTATAGCAGAGAGACGACGATGTTAAACCTGAGCCATAGAATGGTACGATGTGTGACCCCTGTAGGAGATTACCGGTTGTGTTACACAGTGAGTATAGACCAAGACCTTTTGCTGCAGGTATCCCGTAAAAGTATGCTTGATGACCACCATGGGGAAATCGATAGTTGCTTAGTATTGGCGCCTGACTTGTCAGCCATGAAGGTTCAGTATACGGAAGACTCCTCTTTTGCTAAGGATTCAAGACCTGATAGGAGGAGGTGAATCTTTTTGAAGGACGTCATTGATGGAGTAAGATTTTGAAGACCACGTCGCATTCCTTTTAAGGGTGGTAGCACCCTAGCTCATCGGAGGATCGATGGACTCGCATGAAGACCCAAACCCTAACCTTTTCTTTCTAGCCTTTTCGAATCTCGAGGACGAGATTCCTTTTAAGGGTGGTAGTGTGTAACATCCCAAATTCCCCGAATTTTGGAATGTTAATAAAAATTAAATAGATAATGATTGTTTGCTTGAGGTGTTTGATTTTCTCTGGGATTTAAAACTTTTTTGAGTTTATTGAATATTAAAAAAGAGAGGGAATAAAAGGACTTTCCCTAATATTCATAATTGGTGTTTTTTGAATTTATTATTTAAAACAAAACCAAAAAACAAAATGAGAGAAGGTAATATGACTCCTTCAACATATTAAAAGGTTGGAAAATATTTTAAATCATTATTGGAATTCTTCTGAATATTCAAAACATTTTTCAACTCAAGGAAATTCATTTGAGAGGATATAAAGTGACTTATCCCCTTTTTAATAAAGTTGGAAAATATTTAGAATATTACTTTAAAGTTTTTAAGATTTATTATGAGTATTATAAATAACTCTAAAATTATTTTAGGGATTTTATAATACTAAGAGAGTTTTTATTTCATTAAAATGATTTATTAAATATTTTAAAAGAGTTGAAAAAATATATTCCAATGGGATATTTTTATTTTACCAAATTATTTATTGGTGTGGAAATTTTAAAATTTATATTTTATTATTTAGAAATTGTTTGTCAATGCTTTTGACCAAATAAAAAAATTAATAATTTATTGGGTTTTAGTTGATTTATGAAAAGTATTTTATATTTGAATAAAGTATTTAGAAAATGTTTTTATTTTTATTTTCCTTTTTGGAAAATGTATTCATTAAATAAATTTATTTGTATTATTTGATGAATTTAGAAATTTATTTCATATTTTTCTGATGTGTATTTATTTTCGTAATATTGTTTGAAGTTGCAGTTTTAAATAAAAAGAAAAGACTGTAGCCCGACCCATTAGTTGTTTTCCGCCCGCGAGCACAATTCGAGCCCAAGTCGGACCCGGTTTGTTTTTTTTCCTCTGCTTATAAATAGAATTCCAGAAATTCTTTTTCCTTTTCTTTTTTTTGGAAAACCCTAACGCGGGTCCCGCCGCCGCCGACGTCATCGCCGAGGTCATCGTCGGCCTTGCCGGAAATCGCGCCGCCGCCCGCCGGACCTCGCCGCCACCGCGACCTCGATGCCGCCGGCCTCCTCCCGCGCCGCCGCGCGGCCACGCCGCCTCCTGGCCGCGCCGCGACGCGCCCCCTCGCCGGAGACCGCGGCCGGAGCCGCCACGGCCCGAGCCGCCCGCGTCAGCCGAAGCTCGCTGGCCAGCCGCCGCGCCACGGCCGGCCACCGCGCCCCCGTGCGCCGCCGCGCCACGGCCGGCCACCGCGCCCCCGTGCGCCGCCGGCCTCGACGCCTCGCTGACGCACGCCGCCTCCCGTAGCCGCCGCCCGCCGGTGCCGCACCGCCACGCCGGAGCTGCCCTCGCCGGAGGCGAGGCCCTCACCGGAGTCAACTCCGTCCAGATCCGCCGCCAGGGACCTGTTGGTAGAAAACACCCCGGCGCCGTACTCGCAATATCTCCCACACCGTGCGTCGGATTGAGGTGAAACTTTTTGCTCCACGCTCGTGTTGTTTGGTACTTTAGCATGGAATAAATTTTTGCACACTTTGCACTATTTTGAATTTGAATTTATTTCAAATTCGAATTCAAATTCCGGAGGCCGTATCTTTGCAACCGTTGATCCAAATCGAGTGATTATTTTTGCGTTGGATCACTCGTTCCATGTACTTTCTGTTCATAGCATGTGTACACAAAAATTCAAATGTTTCTTGATCTGTTTAAATTCAAATTCAATTCAATTTTGCACTTGCTATGACATGCGTTGTAGTATTCCGTTTCACGTGATTCTTTTTGCATATCAGATCACTTGAGACATGTTATCGGTAAGATTCACACACTTTTCATGTGGGCATGATTTTCACCTTGATTTCATAAATGCCCATAGTCAAAATTCCTTATCGATGAATCTCTATCTGTTGGCTCTCTCGAGTTCACTTCCACCGATCACCTTCGAGCACACCTACACCTTTACCCTTCAAAACCTTTTTGTTTTGTTGCTAAAACCTTTGTGTTTGTTTGTTGATCTTTTGTTTGCCTTGTGATTGCTTATTCGAGTTCCTTCGTTTGCGATAGATTTGCTTATTCGAGTTCCTTAGTTTGCGATAGATTTGCTCGGAGTGTGACGAGTAGAGTTGACTGGACCGCGAGAGCAAAGAACTTCATCGAATGTATAAGGCAAGTTACACTTTGACCATACCTCAACATATATTTTGTATTATGCATGTAGCAAATTATCACTCTATGCATGTGTAGGTTTACATATTAGTTATGATTTAAACCTAGTAGGATAGCCATATGTTCTGACCTTGTATTTCATTGTCGCCCTAGGATTGTGGTTGTTATATACTGCTATTGCTTTGTAGACGGGGATTGGTTGAGTTATCATTGAGCTATGTGAGGATTAATGACTTGACTAGCAAACTTAAATAGAAATCACCTCTGGGCGGGCAGGGAATGCATCCTGGGGCTCGTTCCTTGGCTAAGGAGGGACCAGGGCTAAATGCTTCCCGAATGGTTGTTTTGGTGGTGAACCGGGTGCGTCATGGTATCTACCCTCTGAACGCACTGGGCGCCGTCCAGGCTCAAAAAGATCGGACAGACAGTGTGACTAGTAGCTTCCATGTACAACCACTGGCTATATGGGCTCTGGCTTAGAGGAGTAAGTTGTGGGGAACCTGGCCCTGGTAGCTAGCTGATGTAGATATGATAGGTGTACCGGCTACCAAAGGGTGGAGGAAACCTCTTCTAAAAGACTATGTCTCAATCTTCGGGTTGAGTCCAGTGGGGAAAGTGTACAAACCTCTGCAGAGTGTAAAAACTGATCATGATTAGCCGTGTCCACGGTTACGGACAACTTTGAGCAATTGGGCATTATTGTTGTTGGATGGTCTTGACAGATAATTCACCTTAATAAGAATTTGAGTGGGAACTTTTAATAAAAGGGATGGTTGGCATTGGTGTAGCCCGATTCAACCATACTTAGGACTAGCAAGATAAATTAAAAATTGATTAGTTGTAGTATGTGAGGGAAAACTGGCTTTCTTCAAAACTAAACCATAAGCCTTCCATTGATATATCCTGCATGTGAGGGAACCTTTTCGTGTGACTTGCCGTACAAATCAGATGTACTGACCCGTTGTCGGGCTGTAACCTTCGGTGTTGTAGGTTTTTATACGACGAGTAAGTGATGCGTTGTAGGGTTACGATGTTTATACTCAACTATGCCGGTGGAGTTGATGGACGCCACGAAGCTTTTATTGTTTTTCCGTTGTATTTTATTGTAAGCTAGCCTTGAGCTATGCAGGTATGTTATATTGTAATACTGGATCTTCGATGTAATATATATATGACATGTGGTTTATTCTTGATATTACATCATGTACTGTGTGTGCTAGCTATTGATCCAGGGACTAGCACAGAATGCACAGAGACTTGGATTCTTAGTGAATCGGGTCGTTACAATGACAGAGCGTATCATGCCAAGGGTTTGGATTCACCGGCGAGGTGGACGCCAACTCTCGAAGTGAGAAGAAAGCAATGCACACTACCGAAGAGGCTAGCAAATATGAGGAGGTGGAAGTGCCAACTTTCAATACTTACATTAGTCTGAAGAACTCATGCACTTATTATCGGTAACTCTCAATCTAATCAGGAGGTTCACAAAGAGAAAAGTACCGCGGGGAGAAGTGTATGGGGGTTTGGTTATCCTTGTGCATCCTCGACTCATGGTACGTGAGTGTACTCTAATATCCGATCCCTCCAAAGATTAATGATCCATCTAGCAGCTAGAGTTCTCAATTATTTTTTGTAGTTTTTTTGAAAATAAACATGGATTGCCCAAAATACGACACCTATCACTAATAGGTAAGATCACTTGACACCAAAAGTTCAAACATTACTCACAACACTACCTCAAAACTATTGCAAGTTACTACTACAATTAAATAGCAACCTAAATTACCTACTTTAAGTCAAGACACAACTCAGTGCAACAAGACAACTCTCTAAAAAGAATAAACATGAAAACTAAAGAGAGTTCCAACAACAAACTAAAGAAAAGCTCTTGAAAAATATAAGCATGAAAACTTAGAGCTAAACATGACAGCAACTAAGAAAAGATAAAGAACAGACAACAAAAGAAAGATAAGCATGAAAATCCTATGATGTGTTCTAGTTTGAAGTGGAGTGTGTTTCTCTCGCACACAAAGAAAGTTGGGTTCTAACTTTTTATGAATATCAAACAAAGCAAAATAAAACTAAAAAGTAAACTAGGGAGTGAGACGCTCCAAGCATAGCACATAACACATGAAGTGATAAAAATATAGTGAAACGAAGGACGAACTGATGATTGTTGATGGAGAAGGGGATGCATGGGGGCATCTGATGACCATCAACTATAGGGGATCGATTGTAGTGTTCTCGCAGGTAAGTTAACCAAATTTATTGATTCGACACAAGGGGAACCAAAGAGTATTTATAAGCTTTGACAGTTGAGTTTTCAATTCAACCGCACCTGAAATATGCTTGCTTTCAACAAAGTATTAATAGCAACTGTGATATGATAGCAATAGTGATGATAGCGAAAGTGAAACAGCGAAAAGTAACAACTAGGGACCAGCGGGATTAAAGCACTAAAGGCTAGGGAGATGGATGGTCGGGTGCTGCATGAATAAGAATGAACATGTAATAAATTGTAACACGGGGCAAGGCACACAGAAAAGCAATGATCATCTAGGAAAATATCAAACATTAGGCATGTATCCCATAGGTAGTTGTGTGTGCTTGCAATAAGAACTTGCACAACATCTTTTGTCCTACCAACCCGCTACGAACGGGGCCAAAAGGAACTTATGGAGATTAAGGTGCTCCTTTCAAAGAGCACCGGAACAAAGGAATAAACTCAATGGATACATGGAATCCTCAAATTATGGACCATCCCCTTTGGTGTCCCAAGCTGTCATTTTTGGGATCGCCGGTTCCGGACCATAATAGGTGCATACAACTCATAGATAGGATCTCGAACATAAATAAACTCATGAAAACATAAGTGGTTCAGATCTGAAAACATGGCACTCGGGCCCAAAGTGACAAGCATTAAGAACAACAAGTTGTAGCAAAGATGATAAACACAAAAGTAGATGATAGGCAACATGCCCCCAACAATCTGACGAACTATTACATGATCAATCTCATCCATTCCTACCATCCCCTTTCCCTACAGCAGGGAATTACTCACACATGTGAAGATAAGTCATGGAGGAAGGATGGAGTGGTGATGGTGATGACGATGGCGACGATCTCCCCTCTCCGGAGCCAAATCAGCCTCCAGATTAGCCCTACCGAGGAAGAACAGAGGGTGGCGCCGGCTCCGCGACGGGTTCTGGAAAAGCGACCTCTCTTTCGGAGTTTTCTCGTCATGAGAATAAATAGGAGTCGAAGTTGGGCGCCAGGGGAGGGGGCAGTCGCCCAAGCGGCCAGAGGGCACGGCCCCACCCCTTGCCACGCCAGCAGGGCGCTTGGGGGGCCCCTGGCCCCCCTTCTGGCTCCGGGCTCCTTTGGGTGCGTGGATTTTCTGGTATTTTTCTAGGAATTTTCTGAGATGTCCAAAAATCCATTTTCCTGCGCACAATAAAACCATACAGGTAGCTCTGCTGAAAACAGTGTCAGTTCGGGTTAGTTTAGTTCAAATCATGAAAGAATGAGGGCAAAACAATAGCAAAAGTGTTTGGAAAAGTAGATACGTTTGAGACGTATCAACTCCCCCAAGCTTAGCCTATTGCTTGTCCTCAAGCAATTCAGTTCAACGAACTGGACGCGACAAAGAAAACTTTGACAAACTCTTTTGCTTCATAAGATGTATATAAGTCGGTACTATGAATGAGTTTAGCAAGTATCAAAACAATGCTATGAGGACAATGCACGAAGCAATCCTTCTTTCAAGTGACCAATCACAAAGAACCTAAAGTAAATAATATGCTGCCGAAAATCAAGACAAGATCACAATGCACATAGCCTGAACATATCAGAGTGGTATCTCGCTAGCCTCCATGAGTGAAGCAAAACATAAATGCAGAAACTCCTCCAGAGTTTTAAAGGAGGCTAGAACTAAAATTTTCAGACTAGTACTATAACAAGCATGCAGAAGACAATGTAATACTTTGGAACAATGCATGTTACACTAAGATTGAAAATTATGCTCTCAACAAGTTGGTGCTTTGAAGAAAGAAGGGGAGACTCTCGAACCGTGGATTTTTTATGGCAAGATTGAAAACCCGTGAAAGGAAGCAAAGACTAAACATGTGTCAGAGCTCTTGGTTTTGAAAACAGAGAAAAAATTCTTTTGAGAAGTGCAACTTTCTTGTCAACGGTGAACGGTAAATGTCTCTCAATATCTCCATGCCAACCATATTAATGCTTTTTTCTTACACTTGTTCCCTTATCCATAAATCCTTTGATGGTCTATGGAACCTTTTATTCTGCCTCAAGTATGGAAGGAGGGTATCGTTCCATCTATCATTAGCAGCATTTGGCCCATTTCATTCCATCATCAAGTATGGGGGAGGTGTAACTCTCTATATTTTTTATTTGACTAGTTAAAATTTCCGTCAAAATATTTTTGGCATGGTAGATACTGATTTTCCTCGCCGCACCATGAGCTTGTACGGTTAAAAAAGGGAAGCTTTTGAATAAATTTCAAGATGGCACAAGAAAGTCTAAGTTAGGAGTGGCCGGTAAATACCACATATAGGTAGGTATGGTGGACTCAAGTGGAATAACTGGTTTAAAAAGGAGTTTGGATACACAAGCAGAATTCCGTTGAGTGCGAGTGAGGGCTAGCAAAAGATGGGGAAGTGACCAACTAGAGAGCAATAATTGTCATAATCATGCAGAGCGACAAAGCAACATTGAATCGGGCATGAAAGTGATATAACTATTCTGAAATAAAAAGGTCATCAAGGCATGATAGACATATCAGTCATAAACATGTGTGAACATGTGCCAAGTCGATCCAAGAATTCTCCGAAGGGAAATACCACTTCAATATGCCAAGCCATGAACAATGCAATGCATGTAAATCATTCCAACGACATATTATGCACCCTAGCTATTTGAGATCAGCCACAAGGAAAGCATGAACACTAGGAAAGCATTGTAAACATAGCACTATGTCGCTACAAGATGGGTCTCTAGATCATAAGTACAGGCATATGTACAAAAGTAGAAACAAGAAGAGTTCATACCGGTTTTCCTTGTTGCTTCCCTTTCGTCGATCTTCGTCATTACTGCCTTGTCACGTGCAAACCAAATGTGGGAAACATAATCAAATTCCATCACGGACGCGAGCTGAACTCTGAAAGCAAAGCAAACTAAAGAGAGAAAGGAAATATTTTTGGGTTTTTTAAAGGTTAACCGAAAACAAAAGAAAAGAGAAATCTTTTTGTTGTTTTTGCAAAATAAAAGATCAAAGAAGAACGGGCAAAAACTTCGAAAAAGATCAGAGCAAATAAAATAAAAACGGATAATACAATGGAAAAGGGAGAAGGGCACGTACTCCCCCAAGCTTAGGCTTTGGGCCTAAGTTGGCAGCAGCTACTGCCCCCAGGAGCCTCCTGCCCCGGGGTAATGGTAAGTCCAGGAGTCGTATGAGCCCTCTGGTGCATACACCGAAGTCCTCGGGTCCTCCCATGAGGAAGGTCCTGTGCTCCAAGCAGAAGAAGACCCCTCACCATGCTCGGTGAAGGTCTCTCCCTGGAAAGGTGGGAACTCACCATGCTCCTCCTCAGGCACAACCCCCTCCACGGGGTTATGCAGCTGGTACTGAGCCATGAACTCATCGAACTGAATACCGTTGAAGGACCATCCGTTCCTGCGAGTGTTATCAATCAAAAGTGGTGTAGGTAGACGGATCTCACGAGTAATGGTCTTTTCAAACCTCAAAATATAATCAAGGTTACCAAACTGGGAAGTCATGGTAACAAACTTATGCCTCTTCATAGCAGCAAGATCGAGACTTGCGTATGAAAAGGGAACATCATCAGGATGCGGGGTGCGCTCAAGATACTCAAGGATAAGTGTGGTGTAAACACCACCATATAAATCTACCTTGTTACTGTTCGTAACAAGGCGCCGAGAAATTAAGGCACCCACATTATAATCATTCTTATCAGAGAGGGCGTTCGCATAGATAGCGAAATCTGGTGCAGAACCACTGCTCGTGTTTTCACGAGCCAACACCCCTCTAGCAACAAAATACGCAAAATACCTGAGGTGTGGAAACAGAATGCTGGAAATCTTCGTATGCCTAATGTCGGTCTCGTCCTGGAAACAAAGGGAGTTGAAGAGGGTCCTCAGCTCTGAAGGCTGAGTGGTCATCTTTGCCATCTGACCAGCGTTCGGCACACCTATTATATATCAAAACTGTGCCAAAGACATGGTTATGAGATCATTATAAAGTTTGAACTCGACGGTTCCAGCATCATGGTTATAACAAATATTGTTAACAAAGAAGGAGGTGAGCTTCTTGTATTGTACCACACGGCATAATGCTAGCCGTGGCAAACCTGCATTGGCACAAATCCCATAGAATTTCTCCTTAATTCCTGCAGCTGTAAGAAAATCATCGCACGGATACACCATTGCGCATGCTGGACTTGTGTCTTCCAACAACTCCAGGGGCACATGATCTTCATTGTAGCTCACCCTAACTGCTGAGGGTGAAGCTGAAGCTCTAGTAATTCGATCGGAGCGCTTGGGCTTCTTCTTCCCAAGCCACCCCTTTGCTTTTCCTAGCAAACTCATTTCTGGAATTTTTGAAAATTCACAAAAACAAGTATTTAAACAAAGTGAGTTGAGGCAAACTACTCTACTCAATTACCTAAGGCATAAACTTGCATCAAAACTTGGAAAATAAATTTCTACACATGCATGCAAGCTCATCTAAACAGCACCAAGAACTACTAAATACTCACCAATGAAGCCACCAATCAAAAATATATTTGGAGGGGTGGAGGAGTTACATACCAGGGAGTATTTGCCCAAAATCTCAGCTCAAATAATGGGTCGTAGAGAGAGATCGAAATTCTGGACGGAGATCAGCAAGAACACAAGTTCTAGGTGCAGAACTCGTGTTTTGGGGAGGAAAGAAAGAGAGAGGAAGAAGACTCACTTGGAGGTGGGACCTGTGGGCCCCAGGCGCCCTGTGGGCGCGGCCAGCCCCTGGTCGCGCCAGCTGGCCTCCTGGGCCACTGGTGGCCCCCTTGGTCAGCCCCAGGTGCCTCTGGGTCACTCCCGGCATGGAAATTTTTAATATAATTTTTCTGGAATTTTTCTGAAAACTTCACTGTTGAAATTTTTTCGGAGTTCAAAAAGTTGCGAAACTTTCTGAAACTTGAAGCAGTGATTAGAATTGTGAAGCTTCAAAAACATATATACTCGGTACAGCAAGGAGAATAAAAGCTAAGGCAAATGAAAACATAACAAGCTCTACTTTTTACCTATATCAAACATGCCCACTAGCTAGGTTGATCAAGTCTTACCAACGAACCGGCGATATATAGAGTAGAAAGCTTCACCTCTCATGAAGTGATCATTGCACCTTTACTTTAATAGAAATTTTCCCCACCATGATGGTTTTGTATTTGTGGTGCACGTGTAAAGGACAATCCCATTCTCCAATCTTCACGGTCTCGATATTCTCTATAGAGTTAAGGCCATGCCTTTTGTCAATTTTCTTTGGAAAATACACCGTGTGTTCTTTATCGTCTACATTGAAGGTGACCTTTCCTTTATTGCAATCAATAATGGCACCTACGGTGTTAAGAAAAGGTCTACCAAGAATAATGGACATGCTCCCATCCTCGGGCATGTCAAGCACAACAAAATCAGTAAGAATTAAACAATTAGCAACTTCAACTTGAACATCCTCACAAATACCTATCGGGATGGCTGTGGATTTGTCAGCCATCTGAAGAGAGATATCTGTGGGGATTAGCTTATCTAAACATAGCCTTTTGTAAAGAGAAAAAGGCATAACACTCACCCCTGCTCCGAGATCACATAAGGCAGTCTTGACATAATTATTTTTATGGAACAAGGAATAGTGGGTATACCTGGATCACCAAGCTTCTCGGGAATCTTGCCTCTGAAAGAGTAGTTAGCAAGCATAGTAGATATTTCCTCATTACCAACTTTCCTTTTGTTAGTGACAATATCTTTCATATATTTGGAGTAAGGAGGTAACTTGATAGCATCAGTCAAAGGAATTTGCAGAAAAAGAGGTTTCATACATTCACAAAATTTATTATAATGCTCTTCTTCTTTAGATTTGAGAGACTTACCTGGAAAGGGCATGGGTTTTTGTACCCATGGTTCTCTTTCCTTCCCATGTCTTCTTGCTATGAAGTCCTCTCTGGTATACTTCTTGCGTGTATCGGGTGCTTCTTCTTCTCGCACATCGGGAGGATCATTCTTCTCCTTATCATTTTCTTCGGGCTCAACACCGTCTTGACTTTCAGCATCGGAGGTAGATATGTTGTTGGGATCAACAACAGGTTCTTCACTTGTAGTAGGATCATTGGAGTTGTCATCTTCCTTGTGTTTCTTCTTCTTCTTTTTCTTCTTTCGAGAGCTAACAATCTCGTCTTCTACTTGCACTTGAGAATCTTGCTTGATCCTCTTCGGATGCCCCTCAGGATAGAGTGGGTCCTGGGTGTGTGTTCCACCCCTGGTTTTGATGCCATAAGCTTGTATGTCCTGTTTGGCATTGTTAGCAAGCAAATATTTTTGCACATTAGAAATTTGTTCAAGCTGAGTTTGAACCGTATGAGAATGCTTAACAAGACATTTAACATCATTAACTATTATTTCAAGAACACCAAGTAAACTTTTGATAGCAAGAGAATTATCATGCAACTGACTTTGTATCCTCCTATTAAAATTGTCTTGCTTAATAATAAAATTATCAAGCTCATCTAAACATTGGTCGGGAGGCTTACCTTTAGGGATGTGACTTTCAGTAAAGTCTAATAGAGAGTGTACCTCTACCAAGGGAGGATGAGTAGTAGGCTCACACAACTTCTCGATAGGAAGTAGATTCTTCACGTCTTCGGCTTTAATGCATTTCTCCTTAATAGACTTCTTTGCTTCTTGCATATCTTTGGGGCTTAGAACAAGCATGCCCCTCTTCTTTGGTGGGGGAGGTGTTTCAGGGACGGACCAATCTTCATGATTATTGGCAATCTTGCCCATTAATTCTTCATCATCGGCCGGTGTTCTTTCCCTGAAAACACAACCAGCACAACTATCCAGATAGGACATGGATTTATTGGTTAGACTAGCATAAAATATATCAAGTAACTCATTCTTTGGGACTTCATGTCCCGGTCTAGCCTTAATTAAGTCACAATACCTCCCCCAAGCTTTATGGAGGTGCTCATCCTGCAACTGTTTAAAGTTATATATTCTTTGCAAAGCGGCATGTTGCATATGAGCAGAATAATATTTATCAACGAAAAATTGAACTAAGTCCTGAGGACTCTAAATGGAACCATAGGGTAGTGCATTGTACCAGGATTTAGCGTCTTCCTTTAAAGAGAAAGGAAAAAAGCTTGGCCACATAGAAATTTCGTATCTTCTCATCAGTAGTGAATAGGTCACCTAACTCAGCAAGTTTGATCAGGTGAGCTATAGCATCATCATTCTCTCTGCCATAAAAAGGGTCAGCCTCGACTGTATATATAAGTGAAAGATCAACAGAGAAATCATAATCAGGATTAGTGATGCATATAGGAGATGTGGCAAATTTAGGATCAGGAATATTCTTGTTCTTCATGGAGTGCTTTTCGAGCAGCTCCTTAATAGCATCAGGGTCAAAGTCAGTGCACTCTCTGGGTTCCCTGCAAAGATCATCATCAAGAGTAATATAATCATCATCAAGGAGTATCTCCTTGATTTCATCTAAGGTTGGGTAACCAAAGGTTTTGCGAGTAGGAGTATAGGTAGCAGGAGTCTCGGTCTCGGGTTCTGCTGTAGTCTTAGCAGTCTGAGTTTCAATATAGTGACTAAGAAAATTATCATGATCAAGAGTAGTGGAAGCATCATCAAATGTATCGGACATAGTGACAGACTCAGTAGAAGTAGCATGTAGTGGTAGTGGTGAAGCGAACTTACTTATAAAGGAAGGTGAATCAAGCGTAGCACTGGTACTCAGAACGGTACCCTTTCTTGTAGTGGATGGTAGGATCGGAACCTTGGGGTCTCCTTTCTTACCAATAGCGGATGAAGTGTGGCGGGCAAGATACTTCAAGTATACTTGTAAATATTACTATGGTCCCCGGCAACGGCGCTAGAAAATAGTACTTGATGACCCTCAACTGTAGGGGATCGATTGTAGTGTTCTCGCGGGTAAGTTAACCCAATTTATTGATTCGACACAAGGGGAACCAAAGAGTATTTATAAGCTTTGACAGTTGAGTTGTCAATTCAACCGCACCTGAAATATGCTTGCTTGCAACAAAGTATTAATAGCAACGGTGATATGATAGCAATAGTGATAATAGCGAAAGTGAAACAGCGAAAAGTAACAACTAGTGACTAGCAGGATTAAAGCACTATAGGCTAGGGAGATGGATGGTCGGGCGCTGCATGAATAAGAATGAACATGTAATAAATTGTAACACGGGGAAGGAACACAGAAAAGCAATGATCATCTAGGCAAATATGAAACATTAGGCATGTATCCCATAGGTAGTTGTGCGTGCTTGCAATAAGAACTTGCACAACATCTTTTGTCCTATCATCCTGCTACGAATTGACAACTCCACTGTTAAAGCTTGTGAATATTATTTGGCTCCCCTTGAGTCGAATCTATAAATTGGGTTATTCTTACCCGCGAAGACTATCTCGATCCCCTGCAGTTGTGGGTTATCAAGCCTGTTTTCTGGCGTCGTTGCCGGGGAGCATAGCTTTATTCACAAGTCTACTTGAAGTATTTTACCTGCTGCAATTTATCCGCTATGGGTAAGAAAGAAGACCCCAAGGTCCCGATCTTACCATCCCGTACGAGAAAAGGTACTGTTCTGAACACTAGTGCTACACTTGATTCACCTTCAGTTATGAGTAAGTTTGCTTCACCTCCACCACATGATGCTTCTACTAAATCTGTTACTATGTCTGATACTTTTGATGATGCTTCTACTACTCTTGATGATATTGGTTCACTTAGTCACGCTCTTGAGAAACAGATCGCTGCTGCAAAAAAATCTGGAATTGAAATTCCCGATACTTGCTACCCTTTAGATGGAACTTACACTTATCCTGATATGAGTAAACTCAAGGAGTGACTCCTTGATGGTGATTATATTATACTTGATGATGATTTATGCAGGGAGCTAACAGAGTTTGTCGACTCTGACCCTGATGGTATCAATAAGCTTCTCGAAAAACACTCTCTAAAGAACACATTCATGATCCTAAATTTGCTACATCTCCTATATGCATCAATGATCCTGATTATAATTTCTCTGTTGATCTTTCATGTCGGGACCCGGGGTTAGCGTATGTAATTCCGGTCACAATGCAATCACATGGAGAGCAGAGAGCCATACCCACTTGTCTAAGCAGACAAGGCCAAGCACGGATCACTCTCGGTAAGCATCGAACATGAGGGGCATCCCATCCAGGCCGGATGATCAACTGAGATGGGTCCTCATCATCCGCTCACAAGTCTAAATGCTTATGGGTGGTGAATCCCATACTCATAGACAAGTCGCCTCAACCATGTTATCGATTGAATCATAACCCTTACATAGACTTACTCCAGCCCGATCACTTAGTCGGGGTCTAGGGCGGGCTCGATCATACAACAAAGTGTGCACGTGACAGAGTCACGAGTAATCACATCGCGATGCCCCAAGCTGTGCACATCTAAGGGCCACTTGGTGTATAAAAGACCGCCAACCAGATCACAACTAAGGTCACGAAAACCCATACTAAGACATGCATGTTATAATCATACACGCAGCACACATGTCTAGTATAAACAGATGGTAATCACAACATGAACTCTACAAACTCAGTCTTTATAACTTCTGCTAAACAGAGCAGACATGGTAGTTGTATTACAAGCAGAGATCACATGTTTGTGATCCAACATTACATCAAACATCAACGGAAGCAAATTATGTCTTAGTAAAGACAAGTTTAACAAATGGCTTAAGAAGCCTGAAAGAAAAGTACAATGACCCTCCAGAGGGCACAGGCTGCTGTCTGGGACTGTACGACCTGGTCCACGTCGAGCTCGAGGTAGAGACCACCATCAGGGTCAGCGGTATCGTCTCTAAAACATAGAATAAGCAAACGTGAGTACAAATTCGTACTCACCAAGACTTACATAGGAACTATACTACTCATGCACATGTATCAAGGCAAAGGGAGGTGGGGTTTCACTTGCAAAAGTGCCAGCTTTGACTTGGCTAGTCCTGTACTACGAATACCAGAATGAGGCAAGGAGCGTACACGTGTCCAAGTAAAAAGTCTCCAACCAATACACCACTATGGATACTTCCTCGACTTCCCCACAAGGAAGCATGCCACAGCACTCACGCTTATCTTGGCAAGTTTTAAGAGTAACCAGTTCAAGTTATCTATGATCAAGTAAAGGTCTCCAAGTAGTCCATAACCGCGGACACGGCTATTCGAATAGTTCATTAACCCTGCAGGGGTGTACTGCTACACACACGCCTCATCAGTTACCGCCTGGGGATGGACCCTTCAATTGAGTACCGGCGAGGATGCTGCCACGACACTTCACTCACGGCACCATCTCTAGTCCTAGGGAGTCGCCTATTTGAGTTGGGACCACAATCGGAATCCGGCCGATTTTTCCGATGCGGACTCAAACGTTGTGTGACCGCCATCAAGCTCAACTCGATCATGATCACTTGATTCAACGTGCCCACAACCTACGTCCACCACTTACCTTGGTGTACCTGCTTGAGATCGTTTAAAGCTCGAACTACTTGCGACTCCTGGACAGGTCCGGGGTGAGGTACTAGGCCGAGAGGGGTCAGTGAGCCCAATGTGTGGTCGTACTCTTAGTCTTGGATAACAACACAAGAACTCGGGCTTAAGGCAGTGTTCAACGAGACAACCCATTGTGTACTCCTACACAGCCTCTCATCATTCACCTTTGTTTAGGGTAGATTCACCAACACGTTACCACCATCATTCACATGATCACTACCATCCCGACTCACAACAGAGTAGCCTCAAGTAACAACTCTAAGCATGCAATAAGCTGTAACAGTTGCAGGGGCCACAAGATAACAACCAACTCCTACATCTGCTAGGATTGTGGTTTGCTTACTACTGTGACAAAATGATAGGTCATGCAAAGGAATGGGTTCAACTAGCGGTAGAACGTATCATGATGACATCCTAAACATGCATTTGCGAGAATGAGAGGGAACTGGGATTTTATCGACATGATCAAAGATGGGGTGCTTGCCTTGCTGACGAGCACGAGGTACTAGCCTTCTGACGTGAGGTTGAACTTGTCTCCGACATCAACTCTACCGAGAAGAAGCAATCACCGAAGCACTGGAAGTAAAGCACATTCAAGATAATAGAATGCACAAGCAATATGAAAAACAAAGCATGGCAAGGTGCTGAGGTGACTTATGTTTGAATTGCAACATGTTAATTGAAGTTGATTTGAAAAGTAAATTCAAATTCAAACTCCAAATGTATTCAATTGGTCCAAGTTGCATTTGCTAAAGTTTGTTCATTGGAAACCAATTTTTCATGTGTGTGAAATGCTCCTGAAGTGTAAGTGATGTGTATTGCAATGCATTGGTTCAAATTAGAATGATCATAGTAATTTATTTGATTTAATACAAAAGAGCCAAATAGCAAAATGCTACTGATCCCTTTTTAAGATCAACTTCAACATAGCTGAAAGTTGGAAATTTGGATAGAGGATTTTCTCCTGATCATTTTTCATATATTACACTTTGAATTTGGAGTTATAGTTTAAAAGATATTCAATTTCAAAGTTTTGCTTATTTTTTGGAATTTCTGATTTAATTAAATTGATTTATTCTTTATTGCATCAGCACTGCATCATGCTGACGTCAGGGGGTTTGACCAGTCAACTGACAGGGCGGCCCC
Source organism: Bromus sterilis (assembly GCA_950022295.1). Lineage (NCBI taxonomy): Eukaryota > Viridiplantae > Streptophyta > Magnoliopsida > Poales > Poaceae > Bromus > Bromus sterilis. The sequence continues at coordinate 45,886,218 of OX465596.1, forward strand.
ACCTGTCAGCCTCTCTGGGTTAACCAGAGAGTTAACTAACTAACCCTAATTAGATTAGGGGGGCCTGGCCCCACAAGTCAGTGGGTCAGGGGGTTAGTTAGCTAGGTCATTAGGGTTAATGGCCTTGGGCCCACTGGTCAGAGAGAGAGGGGAGGTGGGTTAGGCTCGGGCTGGCCGGCGGCTGGTCGGAGACCTCGCCGGAGTTGGCTGGAGGGCACGGGAGAGGGGGCAAGGGGCACTGGGGCGTAGCCCGTGCTCTTCCGCATCGAGTGCTGCCAGTGGGGTGTCACGGGGAGGCGCTGGAGCACGACGGCATCGAGGCCCGCGGCGGCCAGCTCCTGTCTTCGATGAAGACGATGACTCACAGCACGAGAGAATGAACGGAATGAAGGGGTCGAAGCGCAAAGCTCACCGGAGCTTGTTGGTGTGCGCGGCGAGGCCGGGGAGGATCTTGCCGCGGAGAATTTGACGAAGGTGCCCACGGCGGCCGGCGGCGAGATGGTGAGGAAGGCGTCGTCCACGGGGCCTCCGGGCTCGATTGGATGCGCTTGAAGACGAAGTCCACGCCGGAGAACCTCCTGGACAAGGTTGCACGGCGATTTGAGGTCGTTGCCCGCGACGGTGCACTGAGGTGCTCTTCGGCGAGCTCTCGGGGCGGCTCGGAAATGGCGGCAGAGGAGAGGAGAGGGGTCACAAGGGGAGGGGAAAGGTGTCCTGGGCTTCTGGGCGTCTCCAGCACGAGAAGATAGAGGAAGGGGAGAGCAGGAGGTGGCGAGGAGGTGGAGGTGGCGGCCATGCCGTGAGTGCACGACTCCTCTGTCTCTCCTTCTGGCGAGGAGGAAGACGACAAGGGAGGGGCTGGGCTGGGCCAGGTGGGCCGGCGCCTAGGCGGGAGGTAAGTCCTTTTCCTCTGTTCTTCTTTTTATTGTTTCTGTTATTTGTTTTGCCCTTTAAAATAAATACTAGGGCATTTTATAAAAAAACCCAATTATTTTTATAAACTCTAGGTGACTTAGTATTAGTCAACCCCAAGTTTTGGGAATTTTTGAAATTCAACTTATTTGAATCTCAATTCAAATAGGCATTTGATTTAAATTCCAAGACCCTTTTGGACTTTTTGAAAAATCCATGAGCATGGAGTGGGACCCACTTCACATGAAAAGTGATCATGCCCATTTATAAGACTTTTCAAAATGTTCATGTAACGACCCAATTCACACAGAATTGAAGTCTCTATGCTCAAGTGCCAGTCCCTGGTTCGAAATCGCTGGCACACACAGTATCATAGATGTATATCAAAGTACAAGTGCATCATTATTACAACGTATGATCCAGAGTAAAATAAATAACAAGTTGCATAGCTCAAGGCTAGCTTATTCAATATAAATATAGCGGAAGCAAAACAAATAACGTGGAGTCCCATCAACAGCCACATGCAAACATGCTGAGTGTAGACTCGCAACCCCTAAACGCACCTAACTGATCGTCTGAAAAACCTGCAACACCGAAGGTTACAGCCCGACAACGGGTCAGTACATCTGATTTGTACGGCAAGTGACACGGAAAAGTTTATATAAAGGACCTACAACTACATGCAAGGTAAGTCAAAGGAAAGGCTTATGGTTTTGTTTTGCTGAAAGCCAATTTTCTCCTGAACTAAACTAGTCAAAGTTTTAAGTTGAATTCTACCTGAAACACACAGCAACCCATGCTACTCTTGTCCCAACCAAATTATTATTAAGTGTTCATCTGTCAAGATCATTCATCAACAGTACTGACTAGTTGCTCAAAGTTCGTCCGTAACCGTGGACACGGCTAATCATGATCAGTTTATACACTCTGCAGAGGTTGTACACGTTCCCCACTGGACTCAACCCGAAGATTGAGACAAAGACTTTCTGAAGAGGTTGCCTCTACCCTTTGGTAGCCGGTACACATAACAACACATCTACATCAGCTAGCTAGCAGGTCCAGGTTCCCCACAACGTACTCGTGCTAAGCCAGAGCCCATATAGCCAGTGGATGTACACAGAAGCTACTAGTAATATTGCATGTCTGATCTTTTTGAGCCTGGACGGCACCCACTGCGTCAGAGGGTACTCGCCATGACGCACCCGGTTCACCACCAAAACAACCATTGGGTGCATTTAACCCCGGCACTGTCCTTAGACAAGGCACAACTACCGGGATGCAACCCGCCCGTCCAGAAGTGATTTCTATTTATTATAAAGTTGTTACACCAATTATTAAATAGCTCACCTGCACTCCATGAATTCTCACATCCCAATCCACGTCTATAAAGCATGGCAATAAAGTAACAACACGTGCTAGGTTGATCTACGGTAGACAAGTCAAATCATGTGGCTATCCTAACTGGTTTTGCAGCAATAGTAAAGTAAACCACCTATCATGCAATAGGGTGATATTTCTTAACATAATGCATATAGAAAATATAGGTATGAGTATGGTCAAAGCATCACTTGCCTTATACATTCGATAAAGATCTTCGCTCTCACGTTCCAGTCAACTCTATTCGTCACACTCCGAGCAATCTATCGCCAACGAAAGAACTCAAATAAGAAATCACATCACATTACAAAAAAAGATCAACAAAACAATCACTAAGGTTTTAGCAACAAAACAAAAGGTTTTGAAGTGCAAAGGTGTGGATATGCTCGAAGGTGATCGGTGGAACGTGAACTCGAGAGAGTCAACGGATAAGGAATTGTCGATACAAAAATTATGATCAAGGCATTATGAAATCAAGGTAAAGATCATGGAAATATGAATGGTATGTGGATATTGCCGATAAGATATCTCATATGATCCAATATGCAAAAAGAATCACGTGAAACGGAATACTACAACACAGGTCATAGCACTTGCAAAATCGAATTGAATTTGAATTTAAACAGATCAATAAACTTGTGAATTTTCATGTACACATTATATAAAAAAAAAGGTATATGGATTGAGTGATCCAACGCAAAAAGAAACGGCGCAAACGGGCGCACCGGTAAAAAGTTACGGCTGTCGGAAGTTCAAATTTGGATCAGCTTGGGATCCAAATTTAAAAACTTCAAACTTCTGTAACACTTGGTCTACTGGCTAGGAAATTTCTACACGGTCGCAACGCAACTGGAATCACTCGATTCCAAGTTACGGTTAAAAAGTAATCGCGAAAACGGTATCGAGGTGACACCGGGGGTACCGGGGTGCTCCACTGTAAAAAGGACCCCTACGTAAATAAAAAAATTCTGAAAAACGCGATCGGGTCCCGGGCGGTTTGGATCCAGATCTGGAAAAAAAATCTAAAACGCGTTTGACTTAACCTTTTTTTTTCAAACCGGTTCTTCTCCACGCGCACGGGACACAGACCATGGAGGCCATGGCCACGGGAGCACTTGGAGCAGCGGCTCCGGCTCGGCTGGCTCCGGCCGAGGGCCGGCGGCGGCCGGGCGCGGCGTGCGGGGGGGGGGGGGGGGGCGGCGGCCGTGGGCGCGCGGCGGCGGCGAGCGGCGGCGCGCGGCTAGGGCACGGGAACGGCGCAGGCGGCGGTGCGGCGCGGCTCACCTCGAAAAACGGTGAAAAAATGCAACTCCGGCGAACTTCCGCGGTGGTCCGGCGAGATTCCGGCGAACTCCGTCGATGATGTCGGCGGCGGCAGGTCCCGCGGATTAGTTTAGCTAACCCTAAAAACGCTAAGCGAAAAATAATTTAGACCTAATCGGGGCTATTTATAGCCAGCCCTTAATCCTTTTTTTAATCCGAGATAAATACAAAATCGATCTGCGGGAAAAAAAACAGACCAGGCCCATTAGGCCCAAAACAATATTAGAAAAATCACGGAAATTATTTTAAAATTCCGTCTTCGCCAATATTTTTAAAATAATAAAAATGAATTTGTGGCTTTACCAAAATAATAAATAAAAATAAAAACTTTGCAACTTATTTTTAAATATTTTTAAATACTTTTCTCGCATTTTTAAAATACCTAAAATTCCGAAAATTGATTTAAAAACTTTTCCGGAGCATAAATAGATTCCCAAAATAATTTTAGAAAATATTTATAACTCCAAAGTAAAATTAAAAAGTCTCCCAAAAATATTTTAAACTATTTTCCAACAAATTAAAAATGGGGATAAGTCCTTTTATATCCTCTCAAATGAATTTCCTTGAGTTGAAAAATGTTTTGAATATTCAAAAGAATTCCAATAAAGATTTAAAACCTTTTCCAAACTTTTAATATGTTGAAGGAGTCATATTACCTTCTCTCATTTTGTTTTGTTGGTTTTGTTTTAAATAGTAAATTTCAAAAACATCAATTATGAATATTAGGGAAAGTCCTTTTATTCCCTCTCATTTTAATATTCAATAAACTCCAGAAAGTTTTAAATCCCAGAGAAAATCAAACACACCAAGCAAACAATCATTATCTATTTAATTTATTAACATTCCAAAATTCGAAGAATTTTGGGATGTTACAGTTCAAAGCATTTTTGGAAAAAGATTTTTGTCTGGCCTTTTTATTAAAATTATTTTGAGGCTTTTTGCTTCCCCAATTTTTTTTCTTTTGCAAAAAATTTTATGATGCAAAAATGCTAGCTTGGAAAAGCACAAACCTAAATTAGGGTTCTGACATTTCACTTATATCTATGGTTGAAGATGACCCCTTTTATGGCAGAGAAAATGATGATGTTATTGCACACCTGACCAAACTCACTGAGTTAGGTGGCTTGTTTACTACAGATGAAAAGATACGAAATTTCTATGTTACTAAGCTTCTTCCTTTCTCTTTAAAGGAAGGTGCTAAAGCATGGTATGATGCACTACCATGTGGTTCCATTAAGAGTCCTCAAGACTTAGCTCACTCTTTTGTTGATAAGTACTTTCCTGCTCATATGCAACATGCTGCTTTACGAAGAATTTATAACTTTAAACAGTTGCAGGATGAGAACCTCCCTAAAGCTTGGGGGAGGTATTGCAGTCTGATCCAGGCTAGACCGGGACATGGAGTCCCTAAGAATGAATTAATTGATATATTTTATGTTGGTCTAACTGGTGAATCTAGATCCTATTTGGACAGTTGTGTTGGTTGTGTTTTTAGGAAAAGAACACCGGACGATGCAGAAGAATTAATGGGCAAGATTTGCCAAGAACCACGAAGATTGGTCCGTCCCTGAACCACCTCCACCACCAAGAAAAATGGGCATGCTTGTCCTAAGACCCGAAGATATGCAAGAAGCAAAGAAGTCTATTAAAGAGAAGGGTATTAAAACTGAAGACGTAAAGAATCTACCCCATATTGAGAAGTTGTGTGAGCCTACCACTCACCCTCCAATGGTAGAGGTACACTCTCTTTTAGATTTCAATGCAAGTGACATTCCTCATGGTAAGCCTCCTGATCAATGTTTAGATGAGCTTGATAATTTTATTATGAAGCAAAATCACTTTAATGAGAGGATACAAAGTCAGTTGCATGATAATGCCCTTGCTATCAAAAGCTTGCTTGATGTTCTAGGTAGAACAGTTAATGATGTTAAATGTCTTGTGAAGCATTTTCAAATGGTTCAAACTCAGCTTGATCAAATTTCTAATATGCAAAAAGATTTGCCTGCTAATAATGCCAAACAGGATATACAGGCCTTCAGGATTAAAACCCGAGGAGGAACTAGCACTCAAGAACCTCTTTATCCGGAGGGGCATCCGAAGAGGATCGAGCAAGATTCTCAAATACAGGAAGAAGAAATTGTTAGCTCTCCGAAGAAGAAGAAGAAGCAAAAAGAAGCTGACAATTCCAATGATCCAAATAGTATATCTACCTCTGATGTTGAGACTGAAGACGGTGCTGAGCCTGAAAAGGATGGTGAAAAGAATGATCCACCCGAAGTTCGAGAAGAAGAAGCACACGACAAACGCAAGAATTACACTAGAGAAAAGTTCATCACAAGAAGACATGGGAAGGAAAGAGAACCATGGATACAGAAACCCATGCCCTTTCCAGGTAAGTCTCTCAAAACTAAAGAAGAAGAGCATTACAATAAGTTTTGTGAGTGGATGAAACCTCTTTTTCTTCAGATTCCTTTGACTGATGCTATTAAGTTACCTCCTTATTCGAGATATATGAAAGATATTGTTACTAATAAAAGAAAATTTACTAATGAAGCAATTTCTACTATGCTTGCCAACTACTCTTTTAGTGGCAAGATTCCTGAGAAACTTGGTGATCCAGGTATACCCACCATTCCTTGCTCCATAAAGAATAATTATGTCAGAAACTCTTTATGTGATCTTGGAGAAGGAGTGAGTGTTATGCCTTTCTCTCTTTACAAAAGGCTTTGCTTAGAAAAACTAATCCCTACAGATATCTCTCTTCAGATGGCTGACAAGTCAACAACTGTTCCCATAGGTATTTGTGAGGATGTTCCCATTGAAGTTGCTAATTGTTTAATCCTCACTGATTTTGTTGTTCTTGACATGCCCGAGGATGGGAGCATGTCTATTATTCTTGGTAGACCTTTTCTTAACACTGCAGGTGCTATTATTGATTGCAATAAAGGAAAGGTTACTTTCAATGTGAACGATAAAGAACACACGGTGTATTTTCCGAAGAAGATTGACAAGAGGCATGGCCTCAACTCTATAGAAAACATCGAGACCGTGAAGATTTGAGAATGGGATTGTCCTCTACATGTGCACCACAAATACAAAACCATTATGGTGGGGACAATATCCATTAAAGTAAAGGTACCATGAGTGCTTCATAGTAAGTGAAACTTTTTTACTTTATGTATTGCTAGTTTGGTAGTAGGACTTGATCAACCTTGCTATTAAATGAGTTTTATATGAGCAAAAAGTAGAGGTTGTTATGTTTGCTATTATTTTAGCTTTTATTCTCCTTGTTGTACCAAGTTTATATGTTTTTGAAACTTCACAATTCTAATCACTGCTTCAAGTTTTCAGAAAGTTTCGTAGCTTTTTGAACTTCGAAAAAATTTCAACAGTGAAGTTGTCAGAAAAATTCCAGAAAAATTATATTAAAAATTTCCATGCCGGGAGTGACCCAGAGGCACCTGGGGCTGACCAGGGGGCACCAGTGGCCCAGGCGGCCAGCTGGCGCGGCCTGGCCCCTGGTCGCGCCCACAGGGCGCCTGGGGCACACAGGCCCCACCTCCAGGTATGTCTTCTTCCTCCCTCTTCCTCTCTCTCCAAAAACACGAGTTCTGCTCCAGTTTTTGCGTTCTTGCTGTTCTTGGAGGCGATTTTCGATCTCTCTCTACAACCCATCATTCGAGCTGAGATTTTGAGCAAATACTCCCTGGTATGTAACTCATTCACCCCTCCAATTAGATTTTTGATTGGTGGCTTCATTTGTGAGTATTTAGTAGCTCCTGGTGCTGTTCATATGAGCTTGCATGCATGTGTAGAAATTTATTTTCCAAGTTTTGGTGCAAGTTTATGCCTTAGGTAAGTGAGTAGAGTAGTTTGCCTCAACTCACTTTGTTTAAATCCTTGTTTTTGGTGAATTGTAAAAAAATTCAGAAATGAGTTTCTTTGGAAAAGCAAAGGGGTGGCTTGGGAAGAAGAAGCCTGAGCGCTCCGATCGAGTTACTAGAGCTGCAGCTTCACCCTCAGCAGTTAGGGTGAGCTACAATGAAGATCATGTGCCCTTGGAGTTGTTGGAAGACATAAGTCCAGCATGCGCAATGATGTATCCGTGCGATGATTTTCTTACAGCTGCAGGAATTAAGGAGGAATTTTATGGCCTTTGTGCCAATGCAGGTTTGACACGGCTAGCTTTATGCCGTGTGGTACAATACAAAAAACTTACCTCCTGCTTTGTTAACAGTTTTTGTTATAACCATGATGCTGGAACCGTCGAGTTCAAACTTTATAATGATCTCATAACCATGTCTTTGGCACAGTTGTGTGATATAATAGGTGTGCCGATTGGTCAGACAACGAAGATGACCATGCAACCTTCCGGGTTGAGGACCCTCTTCAACTCCCTTTGCTGCCAGGAGGAGACCGACATTCAGCGTACGAAGATTTCCAGCATTCAGTTTCCACACCTCAGGTATTTTGCGTATTTTGTTGCTAGAGGGGTGTTAGCTCGTGACAACACGAGTAATGGTTCTGCACCAGATTTCGCTATTTATGCGAACGCCCTCTCTGATAAGAATGAGTATAATGTGGGTGCCTTGATTGCTCGGCGCCTTGTTACAAACAGTAACAAAGGCGATTTATATGGTGGCGTTTACGCCACACTTATCCTTGAGTCTCTTGAGCGCACCCTGCATCCTGATGATGTTCCCTTTTCATACGCGAGTCTCGATCTTGCGGCTATGAAGAGGCATAAGTTTGTTACCGTGACTTCACAGTTTGGTAACCTTGATTATATTTTGAGGTTTGAAAGGACTATTACTCGTGAGATCCGTCTACCTGCACAACTTTTGTTTGATAGCACTCGCAGGAACGGATGGTCCTTGATACATGAGATAACTTCTCGCCCCCGTTGGTTACCCCAAGTGGAAGGTGAGATGTAGATAGCGGAAAATTTCCCTTAGCGAAGATGCTAAGGTTTAGATTGTCTCCAGTAGGACTCCAAGGTCGACAACTAGGTGGTTCGGCAAGTGATGCGCCGTTTGAAGATAATCACTTGTTTCCCCTGGACCTGCACACACACAGATAACTTTGGTCCCAACGAGTTCAGAGGAGTTGTCAATTCCTCCGGCCTTGTTGTTTACAAAGGATAAAAAAGCACGGGATAATAATGATAGTGATAGCAACTGAAAAGTAAAAACTGAAAGTAAATTGATAGTGTAAACAGTGGTGGAGGTATGGACCTGGATCTCATGATGTTCACTAGTGATGTCTCGCTCCCAAAAGACGATAAAGCAGCCATGCGAGGTAAACAAATTACAGCTGGGCAATTGACAGGATTATGTGCGCAAACCAATGCTAATTAGCGAGTTTAGTACCCCTAATAAAATAATTATTTCTCTACTGGAAATAAGGATAACCTTGAAGATCTACTGTTTATCAAGATTTCCAAAAAGTTTTTGCAAAGAAAAAGCAAGCTTAAGGTTTGCAAAACGAAGAAAAGGCAAAACAGGACAGAATCTGTGAAAAATAGACCGGCAGGTAGAAACAAATTTTTTAGGGATACTTCTGCAACTCAAATAAAAAAACTCAGAACATACGAAAGTTTCGTAATTGTATAGAGCACGCTGTGTAAAAAATTAAGCTAAAAAGATGAACTGGGATTTTTCTCTGATTTTTCTAGTCACGAGGACATAATCTGTTTTTTGGACAGCATGTCACAACTTTCACTTCCCTTGTCGTATGAGGCTATAAAAGGCACAAAGCTTGAAAAGTAAAGATACAATGATGTTGCTACAGTAGTAACAATCATCAAGACCACTAAAAGCAGAAGAAAAACAAAAAGGAAAATCTAAATTCGTTGCGGGCTGCCTCCCGAAAGCGCTTCTTTAAAGCCATTAGCTAGGCTTAATGCAAAAAGATCAAGTCTTTTCAAGAAAATAACTAGCCCGTGTGACGGACTCAAAAGGCAACTTAATCTTTTTCCTAGGGAAGTGTTCCATCCCTTTCTTGAGAGGGAATTGGAATTTTATAATCCCTTCTTTCATATCAATAACATCACCTACGGTGCGAAGAAAAGGACGTCCCAAAATAATTGGACAAGAAGGTTCACATTCAATGTCCATAATAGTAAAATCAACGGGAACATAGTTGTCATTGACAATGATAAGAACATCATCTATCTTCCCCAAAGGTTTCTTTACGGAAGAATCGACGAGACGAACACCAAAAGAACAAGCATCAAAAGGTTTCAACTCAAATATATCATACATTCTTTTGGGCATAACAGAGGTACTAGCTCCAAGATTACAAAAAGCAAAGCAGCAAAAGTTATTCAACTTAATTTTAATCATAGGATCCCAACAATCTTCTAGATTTCTAGGTATGGAGGCTTCTAACCTAAGCTTCTCCTCCCTAGCTTTGATGAGAGCATTAGTGATATGCTCCGTGAAGGCAAGATTAAGTGTGCTAGTGTGGGGGTCTCTAGACATCTTGTGAAGGAAACAAATAACTTCAGAAAGAGTGCAATTATCAAAATCAAGGTCACTACTATCAAGTAGAGTAGTAGTGGTGTCCTCTAGGCTCACTTGTTTGGTAGCTTCTATAGTCATAGGAATTTCTTCTTCTAAAGTTGAGGTCATAGCATCACCATTAATAGGTCCTATGGGACTAGGGGGTGCATTGGGTGCTAAGAGTTTGGATATCCTCAACCACTTGGATAGTAGCAACAGTATGGTGTGTAGGAAGGATCTTAATTCTATCTTCTTCCTCCTTTTCTCTAGCCCATCTCTCTTTGATTTTAGCCATCATCCTAATGTTTTCATTAATTTGCAATTGGATAGCATTCATAGGAGTGACCTTCCTCTCCTCAAGGGAAGAAGTTCTAATTGTAAGCAATTCTACTTCATGGGCTAAATTGTCTACCTTCGACGAGAGGGTATCTAGTTTATCTAGTTTTTCCTCTACATTCTTGTTGAAGGCTTTTTGGGTAGTGATAAAGTCTTTAAGCATACTCTCTAATTCAGAAGTGGAGTTTTTGGTGCTAGGATAAGTGTTGTTGTTCCCATAGTTGTTGGAGGGGAACGGACTAGGATTGCTACCAAAGTTACTCCTATAAGCATTGTTGTTGAAATTGTTTCTAGAGATAAAGTTCACATCTACTTGATCCTGAGCAATCAAAGAATTTAAAGGAACATTTTGAGGATCAATAGGAGATTGCTTGGTAAGTAAAGACATGATCAAGTCAACTTTTTCATTTAGGGAGGAGATCTCCTCGACAGAGTTTACCTTCCTACCTGTTGGAGCTCTTTTAGTGTGCCATTGGGAATAATTGGTCATCATCTCATCGAGAAGTTTTGTGGCAGCACCAAGTGTAGTTGACATAAAGGTTCCTCCCGCGTCCGAATCTAACAAGTTCCGCGAGGTAAAGTTCAAGCCTGCATAAAAAGTCTGGATAACCATCCAAGTAGTCAAACCATGCGTAGGGAAATTCTTAACAAGAGATTTCATGCGTTCCCAAGCTTGGGCAACGTGTTCATTATCCAATTGTTTAAAATTCATAATAAAGCTCCTCAACTGGATAATCTTAGCAGGGGGATAGTACTTCCCGATAAAAGCATCCTTGCACTTATCCCAAGAATCTATGTTATTCTTAGGCAAGGATTGAAACCAGATTTTAGCTTCATCCCTCAAGGAGAAAGGAAAAAAAGCTTAAGTTTAACAATATCACCATCTACTTCTTTGTACTTTTGCATATCACAAAGCTCAATAAAATTATTTAAATACAAAGCAGCATCATCTCTAGCACCAGAGAATTGATCTTTCATAACAAGATTCAGCAAAGCAGGTTTAATCTCATAAGAAGGTGCTGAAGTAGCAGGTGTAGCAATAGGAGTGCAGATAAAGTCACTGTTGTTGTGACTAGTGAAGTCACACAACTTGGTGTTTTCAAAGGAACCCATAGTAACAGCAGGCAAGATAACTATTTTTTTTATTTTTGATAAAAGACACTAAAGCAAAAATTGAAAGGTAAACTAACAAGACTAAAAAGCAAAGATAAAAGATAGTGTGCAACTCCCCTATCTTGAAGAGTGGAGTCCCCGGCAATGGCGCCAGAAATTTGCTTGATACACAAGATAACATCTCGCCCCCGTTGGTTACCCCAAGTGGAAGGTGAGATGTAGATAGCGGCAAATTTCCCTTAGCGAAGATGCTAAGGTTTAGATTGTCTCCAGTAGGACTCCAAGGTCGACAAGTAGATGGTTCGGCAAGTGATGCGCCGTTTGAAGATAATCACTTGCTTCCCCTGGACCTGCACACACACATATAACTTTTCTCCCAACGAGTTCAGAGGAGTTGTCAATTCCTCCGGCCTTGTTGTTTACAAAGGATAAAAAAGCACGGGATAATAATGATAGTGATAGCAACTGAAAAGTAAAAACTGAAAGTAAATTGATAGTGTAAACAGTGGTGGAGGTATGGACCTGGATCTCATGATGTTCACTAGTGATGTCTCTCTCCCAAAAGACGATAAAACAGCCATGCGAGGTAAACAAATTACAGCTGGGCAATTGACAGGATTATGTGGGTAAACCAATGCTAATTATGCAAAATAGAAAGGAAGAGGCTCAAAAGCACGGGCAGTACGCCAAGACAACTAGACCGAAATCCATCTGCATCTACCCATTAATCATCCACCTTGAGATATCTATCCAGAACATCTCGCTGGTATTAAGTTGTGAATCCCACCCAAAGTGTAAACTCAAAGCAACGGACAACTACATTAAAGAACTTTGCGTAAACTAAAAAATCCTTGCACCCGCAAGTACAAGCACCGTTGTTTTCCCCCTTGTGGCAACAACACATCCCCTAGACTCATGTTTCTGTCACTCAAGCTAGTCATCAGGGGGAATGAACCCACAATCACTACCTACTACTTGGCCAAAGCAATAAACAGCAACGGAGAACATGCAAGAGTTACTCAAGAACATAAATATAAAAGAAGAGAATCAAATATATAACTCAATCACAATCTGAACATAATCTCATAATCCATCGGATCCCAGCAAACCCAGCATAGCAACAGCAGAAAGATTACATATGTGCCTCGATCATGTAGGGCAGCTCACGAGGTCTAATCCATGAAGAACAAAGAGGGTAGGAGAACATCACATAGCTACTGATCATGGACCCATGGTCCAAGGTGGACTACTCACGGTTCATCCGGGAAGCATCCATGGTGGTGGAGAAGCTCCCGAAGGTGATTCCTCTCTCCGTCAGGGTGCCGGGAAGAGGTCTTCTGGTGCTCCCGATCTTGGAAGCGCGGCGGCGGCGGAACAGAGGAGAGATCGCGAAAAAGGGTTCTGTCCCCGAGGGTTTCTCGTCACGGGGAATAAATAGGCGAAAGGGGGGCAGCCAGAGGTGGTCCAGGTGCTCCAGGCGCCCCCCTGGCTCCCCTCTGGCCCCTCCTGGGCTCTTCGCGAAGCTTCCGGTACGCTGATTTTTCCTATATTTTTCCCGGATTTTTTCTGGTACTTTTAATAAGGGGGAAACCTGAAATAGAAAAACAGCAGAAAACAGGAACTGACACTGGGGTGCACCAAGTTAATAGGTTAGTCCAAATATGATCAAAAGTGTATGGAAGTTCATCAATATCATAGCAATATCACACAAAAGAGGCATGGAGCAAGCAGAAATTATAGAAACGTTTTGGATGTATCAGTCCTTCAACGATATTCAGTTCGATGAGTTCATGGCTAATTACCAGCCGCACAACCCCATGGAGGGGGTTGTGCCCGATGAGGAGGAGCATGGTGAGTTCACACCTTTCCAGGGAGAGACCTTCACCGAGCATGGCGAGGGATCTTCTTCCGCTTGGAGCAGGGCCTTCCTCATGGGAGGAACCGAGGACTTCGGTGTACGCACCGGAGGGCTCATACGACTCTTGGACTTACCACTACCCCGGAGCAGGAGGCTCCTGGGGGCAGTAGCTGCTACCAACTTAGGCCAAAAGCCTAAGCTTGGGGAGTACGTTCCCTTCTCACCTTTCCATTGTATTATCCGTTTTCATTTTGTTCGCTTTGATCTTTTCGAAGTTTTTGCCCGTTCTTCTTTGTTCTTTTATTTTGCAAAAACAACAAAAAGATTTCTCTTTTCTTTTTCTTTCGCTAAATCTTTGAAAAATCCAAAAATATTTTATTTTCTCTCTTTAGTTTGCTTTGTTGCAGAGTTCAGCTCGAGTCCGTGATGGCATTTGCACTTGATTATATATTTTCCTACGTTCAATCATGCAAGCGACAAGGCAGTGATGAAGAAGACCGACGAAAGGGATGCAACAAGGAAAACCGGTATGAACTCTTTTTTTTCTACTTTTTTACATATGCTTATACTTATGATTTAGAGACCAGCTTGTAGCGACATAGTGCTATGTTTACAATGCTTGCCCAGTGTTCATGCTTTCCTTGTGGCTAATCTCAAACAGCTAGAGTACATAATGTGTTATTGAAATGATTTACATGCATTGCATTGTTCATAGTTTAGCATATTGAAGTGGTATTTCCCTTTGGAGAATTCTTGGATTGACTTGGCACATGCTTACACATGTTTATGACTGAAAAGTCTGCTATGCCTTGATGATCTTTGAATTTCAGAATAGTCATATCATTTTCATGCCCAATTCAATGTTACTTTGTCGCTCTGCATGATTATGACTGTTATTTCTCTCTAGTTGGTCGCTTCCCAGTCTTTTGCTAGCCTTCGCTCGCACTAAGCGGATTTCTGCTTTTGCATCCAAAATCCTTGAAACCAGTTTTTCCATATGAGTCCACCATACCTTCCTATGTGGTATTTACCGGCCATCCTAACGAAGACTTTCTTATACCATCTCGAAACTATTCAAAAGCACTCATGTGTTGTGCCTCTGCTTCAGCTCATGAGGAAGTAGTAGGTGATTCATGACCGTCTTATGTTAGACATGTTTTATTCCGGGATTGCATGTCTAATCTGCAAACCCCTAATACGAGGAGGGACTGGCACGAGTGCGCCCAGCTCACAAAAGATAATCACAACCAACAAACCCTCCTTCACACTTTGTCTATGAGAAACCAGAAAACTTTGGCAGTGATAAACAAAGGAGATTAAGGGGATGTGATCGTCTCCATCTTGGGAGCCGTTCCTCGAAACATGTCTAGCGTAAGAGGTGATTGAGTTGTCTACTAGCATTCGTTGACGAATCATACACCTCCCAAAAACACGTTTTATCTCTGTTTTCAAAACCAAGAGCTCCGGTACATGTTTATTCTTTGCTTCCAACCACGGGTTTTCAACCTTTCCATCAAACTCCACGGTTCGAGAGTCTCCACCTTCTTTCTTCAAAGCACCAACTAGGAGAGCATAATTGTCATTCTGAGTGTAATGTGCATTGTCCCAAAGTACTACATTGTCTTTTGCATGATTGTGGTATTACTTATTCTGAAATTCTTTGTTCTAGTCTCCTTTAAAACTCCGGAGAAGTTTCTGCATTTATGTTTTGCTTCACTCATGGAGGCTATCGAAATACCACTCTAGTATGTTCAAGCTTTGTGCATTGTAATCCTGTCTTGATTTTCAGTAGCATATTATTTACTTTTAGTTGTTTGTGATTGATCACTTGAAAGAAGGATTGATTCGTGCATTGTCCTCATAGCATTGTTTTGATACTTGCTAAATTCTTTTCATAGTACATGCTTATATACATTTATTGAAGCAAAAGAGTTTGTCAAAGTTTTCTTTGTCGCGTCCAGTTCGTCGAACCGAATTGCTTGAGGACAAGCAATATGCTAAGCTTGGGGGAGTTGATACGTCTCAAACGTATCTACTTTTCCAAACACTTTTGCTATTGTTTTGCCCTCATTCTTGCATGATTTGGACGAAACTAACCCGGACTAACGTTGTTTTCAGCAGAGCTGCCTGTATGGTTTTATTGTGCGCGGGAAAATGGATTTTTGGACGTCTCAGAAAATTTCCGGAAAAATATCAGAAAATCCACGCACCCGAAGGAGCCCAGAACCAGAAGAGGGCCAGAGGGGGGCCACACGGGCTCCAGGCGCCCTGTGGGCGCGACCAGAGGTGGGGCTGCGCCCTCTGGCCGCCTGGGGGCCTCCCCCCTCCTCTGGTGCCCTACCGTGGCTCCTATTTATTCCCGTGACAAAGAAACCCCGAAACAGAAGTCGTTTTCCCAATTCTCATCGTGGAGCCGCCGCCACCCTCTGTTCTTCTCCGGGAGGGCTCATCTGGAGGCTGTTTTGGCCTTTGGTGAGGGGAGATCATCGCCATCGTCATCATCATCACCACTCCATCCTCCCTCCATGACCTATCCATCCATGTGTGAGTAATTCCCTGCTGTAGGCAAAGGGGATGGTAGGGATTGGATGAGTTAGATCATGTAATAGTTTATCAGATTGTTGGGGGCATGTTGCCTATCATCTAGATTGTTGTTTATCATCTCTGCTTCAACTTGTTGCTCTTAATGCTTGTCACTTTGGGCCCGAGTGCCATGATTTCAGATCTGAACTCTATGTGTTTGCATGAATATATTTGTGTTCTTGATCCTATCTATGAGTTGTATGCACCTGTTATAGTCCGGAACCGGCGATCCCAAAGGTGACAGCTTGGGACACCAAAGGGGATGAACTATAATTTGAGGATTCCATGTATCCATTGTTTGTTAATGCTTTGTTCCGGTGCTCTTTGACAGGAGCACCTTAATCTCCATAAGTTCCTTTTGGCTCCGTTCGCAGCGGGATGGTAGGACAAAAGATGTTGTGCAAGTTCTTATTGCAAGCACGTACAACTACCTATGGGGTACATGCCTGATGTTTGATTTATGCCTAGATGATCATTGCTTTTCTGTGTGCCTTGCCCCAAGTTAAATACATGATATATCTTATCCATGCAGCGCCCAACCATCCATCTCCCTAGCCTACAGTGTTATTAATTCTGCTGGTTACTAGTTGTTTACTTTCATTGTTTTACTATTACTGTTTCACCACCACTATTTTCGTTGCTATCATCACTTCCATATCGCAGTTACTATTAATATCTTGTTGCAAGTAAGTGTATCTCAGGTGCGGTGGAATTGACAACTCCACTGTTAAAGCTTGTGGATATTCTTTGGCTCCCCTTGAGTCGAATCTATAAATTGGGTTATTCTTACCCGCGAAGACTATCTCGATCCCCTGCAGTTGTGGGTTATCAGGCCCCCCGGCCCTCCTTCGGGGCTCTAGAAGCTTCTTGTACGCTGATTTTTTATCTGATTTTTCTGGAATTTTTAGAGATCTGTAAATATGGGTAAAAACATGCAACTTACAGACATCGGCAGACAGGAACTGGCATTGGGTGCACTGAGTTAGTAGGTCAGTCCAAATATGTGTACAAAGATATAAAAGTGTAGCAAAACACATAGCAATGTCATCTAAAAGAGCATGGAACAAACATAAATTATAGGTACGTTTGGGATGTATCAGTGGCCGATATGTAATTATCGCCCTAAGAATATGTATGACCAATGGAGTGTTGACATCGTCCTTAGAACCTATGTGGCGCACATTATTTTTCGGCACACAAGTTTTGCCGGAAAAAAGGGGGGCATGTGTTGACACCAGTTTTTGGCATGACAATAAACCTACATAAGATGACCTCAAATGAAGAAGTGCTCTACATGAAAAAGTTGGGTATTGTCGACGTGAATATGTTTGTAGTTTGAGCCATCGCTATCTGATTCCATCTCGAAGGCTGAAACTATGTTTGAAGCAGTAAGATACTAGCATTCGAAGCACTATTTGCCAATTAGGCCTTCAAGACATCATCAAATGGAAAAACCTTCTACATGGAGCGGCTTGGTCTCGTCGAACTGGTTGATTTTGATATTTGAAACATCCATATCCGAGTTCGTATGGACAAGTTACAACCAAAACGGTGCAACCCTGAAAACTCAGTCCGGACCGTCCGGATAATTATGACCCGAAAGGGGTCTCGGTGATAATTATCTGGACCGTCCGGCCTTGGGGCCGGATCGTCCGGGCTGAGATCGGACCGTCCGGGCTGGAGCCTGGATCGTCCAAACAATTAGTACCCGAAGCGGGTTTTGGCCATAATTATCCGGACCGTCCGGCCTATCGTCCGGACCGTCCCGGACGATCGCGTGGAGTTCGATTTTGCTCGGGATTTTGGTATATTGGACGGGAAAAGGACTCGTTTTCTTGCAAGGGAAGCCCAACCCCCTCATAAATAGATGAGGTAACGGCCAATTGAAACAACACACAATCGCAAACACATCTAAACCCTAAGTTTCGTCTACTTTTCCACGTTCTTCTTCCTCCTTCTTCGTTTGTTCTTGTTCTTGCAGGGCAACGATCCGCGAGAGCTCTAGGGGCGATAAGGTCGACCTAGGGTAGCCCATAGCCGCTGTGCGCCCAGACGGGGTCTCTCCCGGGCGTGTGGGGTTTCAGGTTCTTCAAAAGCACCCGCCGGATTGCTTGTGTATCGCGCTCCCGGTCGGTTCTTCTTTGGCGTGAGCTACGGTGCATCACCCCCGGCGTCGAGGGTACACGTGACGTGTTCATGTGTCAACACAACGAACTGATTGGGTGATAGAAATTGCTCACCAGCACCACCACGAGAAGCAATATCAGTCCTGACATCGCACATGGCCAAATTCATGGCACCGCACGCAGGATACGAACGAATCCAGACCGCCGACAGACGCGCAACCAGACCATAAGAAGGCTGCCCGGCGACTGCCCCACCACCCGCGCCCAGTCTGCGATGGGTGGACAGAATCACCACACCCAGACCTCACAACCACCACCCCAAGAACAGCCGCACCGCACCCGTTAGATCCAGCATCCGGCACGGAGGTCAACCATCAGCGCGCGACCGTGGCCTGACTGGCACCACCACCAAGAGCAGCCGCACCACCCGCCCGTCATCACCTGTAGCACGCACCAAACCCTGGCAGTGCGCCCAGACCCGAGCGCAGACGAGGCACCGAAGACCGTGATGTCACCTGCCACCATCGCATGCGCCGGATCCGAGCATGTCCTCGCCGGATCCGGCCGACGCCCGCCTCCCAAGTTGCATGAGCACCTGCCGCCGACGATGTGAGCCGCCCTGACGAGACGACCGCCTTGCCTGATCTGCAGGAACCCAACCAAGAGAGCCCCGACGCCACCATCCCCGGGACACGCGTGGCTTAGCCCGCGTCCCCTTTGGCTATGGCAAAGCAAGGGAGGGGGTGAGGGGCTGGCGGCGCAACAGGGTTGCCCTCGAATTGTGAGATGGGAAGGCAACGCGGCGGGGGAGGGGGGAGGGAGGAGGAGGGTTGTGTATTTAAAATGTAACTGATATTATGCGTAATATCAGCATGCAATTAATACCCTGCCTAGTATATCAATATGCATTTACCTACACATTTACTATACTAGCAAACACTGGTTTTGCGCCTCAAAGGATACTATTTTTTCACAAAGAAGGGTAGTTTTGGAAAGAAAACACTGCCTACACTGCGAAGTGCTGCAACATAACCCCCAAATCGATCGAAAAGATCCGGAAAATAAAAGGAAAACCCCTTCTTTATTCCCCACATCCACTCGCAGCGGAAGGAAAGAGGGACAGGGGCTCCCCCGACACTAGCTAAGAAGAAGCACCAGCTCAGAAGCACCAGCAGCTTCTCGGAGGGAGCCTCAATATTCGCGCCAATTGGGAGGGGGCATGGGCGCCAACGGCCACCCGCCGCCCGCGAGCGCCGCCGCTCAGAACGGGTCCCACTCCAGCGGTGGCGGCGGAGGGGAAGGCGGGGGAGGGGGAGGAAACCCTAGCTCCGGCGGCACGGCGGCGGCGCTCCGGCACAACCCGGGCCTGTCGCGGGAGTGGACGCCGGAGGAGCAGGCCATCCTCGACGAGCTGCTCGCCAAGTGAGTCGTCGGGTTAAGCGGGTTCCGCAATTTGGATGAGATGGATGGTTTGAGTTCTTATTTCGGACGTTTGTGCCTATAATTTGTTGATAAGTACTATGAGAATTAAGGTATTTCGTTATCCTGTTGCGGTGAGCCGGAGACTAGAAGTTGTCGCTGCCCCCTTCTGTGTCCAGATTAATCAACCCCCCCCCCCCCCCCCCTCTCAGGTTCACATGTGAATGGTTCTTCTTGCAATGATAGTCGTAATTGGACATGTGAATAATGTTCTCAGAATATGTATTATCCACTTTTTATTCTCTGTCCATATAGATTTGCTTTATTTTGTCGCACGTATATTACGCCAATCTTCGGTAACTGTATAATGCGGTAAAGCACCTATGCGCGCAAGCCACGCGTCGCCTTGTTGTCATCAAAATAACAGCAGAATCAAGATTGCATTTGGACTTGCAAGTAGCATTCATTCTTTTAACAACATTTGAGGAGCTCTATGAATCCACTAACTTTGTGCACCTTACATTTCTATTGATGTTCCTCGGTATTTGCTCTCAGGTATGCGTCCGATGCGCCTGTTATTCGGTATGCAAAAATAGCCATGAAGTTGCCTGAGAAAACAGTTCGAGATGTGGCTTTGCGGTGTAGATGGATGACTGTGAGTAATATAGACTTGGGATGCACTTTATGCAGTTATATTATCATGGCATCCAGTCCCTTTAATGTGTTTCAGCGATTATTTGATGCTATGCATTCGACCTGTAGAAAAAGGAGAGTGGTAAAAGAAAGAAAGAGGACCACAGCTCGTCGAAGAAAAGCAAGGACAAAAAGGTTTGCCAATTTTCCCCTTTTATCCTTCCATTCTTATGACTGTAATAATGCATCTGGAAAAAATAAATGCTGTAACAAACTGGGAAATGCCAGCATAGTCATTTAATGGTTCCTTCAAATGAACTAACTGTTTCAAGAAATCTGTTCTGAAACTCAAGCATTATATATCTACTAGTATTTCTTGGATATTTGGGGCCTATTTGGTTGTTGCCCGCAGCAGCCCTGCCAAAATCGAGGTGTGTCAAATTATTGGTGAAGCAATCCAATGCCACGGAAACGACAACGCGTAGGCGCAAATTCTGAACGGGTGACTAACTTTTTAGCTCAGATCTGACAAGCGGCTGTTATTGAAACGCACTCCAAGCCTATGGATCAATGCCAAAATTTGATGGGGCTCCCGGCTGCCATCCAAACAGTCCTTGATGATCCACTGGCATTTGTCTACTAAAACCACCATCAATGAGTATGCACTGCAGATGCATATGTGAACTGTGTGTGGTTATGTTACACTATCCATTTTATGGATGCCAGAATGTACGCTCCTTTCACGTTTTTACATAGTATGAGGCAGGACATTTTTCTGAACTTGTGAAACTCTTTGGTATCCAGTTTTAGCTTGTTAGACCTTCTCCAATGTTGTGTCGGTTCGAGGCAGAAAAGGTAACAATTGGAATAATCGAGATCTTCCCCTCTGGTGTATAACATTGATGTCTGGTACCCACCTTTATACACAAAGAAAAAGGATAATAAAATGGAATCCAGGCATGTTTTCTTCCCCTTCTGGTTACTTCTCTCCTCATCCAAATCCGCCACAAGCGATGGCAAATCTCTTTGCTAGCCCGAAAATGAAACCCTGATGCTTACCGGTGGCCCATACATACTATTTCTTCCTTCTGTTAAGCTTCACAATGTTCTAATTTGTAAGCCCTATATCTTCCACTGCGACCAACAATGGCGAGAGAATAGCAGGGCGGAGAGAGATAACAGCACTGTGGATGGGAAAGGGGAGAGAATAGCAGCATATATATATAGAGAGAGAACAGCACTGATGACAGGGAGTACTAGTACAGGGTTGTGCTGTGGGCTGTGGGACTTTGGCATTGATGGCACCATAGTACAAGTTGATTTGTTAGATTCATATTTTCTTTGCTTACTGTAATTTACTTTCAGGGCCTCCCCTACAGTTTCCAGTTGGAAAAGATCCATACTTACATGTTAGGAACTTAGACATAATCTTAATGTTTGGATAGACGGGATATTAGATCTTGTTATGTGGCCAGCTATATAGGCATGACACAGTTATCCTGTCCCAAAGCAAGCAATAAGCAAGGCTTCTTAGTCTTCTCATTCTCCATCACCCTTGCGCTGGTGCCCTGTTCACCTCAATCAGGCCTTAGGGCCCTTACCCAAGTGCACACATAGCAGCTGTATGTGTTGTTGTGTAGCTAGTGCACCTCATTTAAATTTGAATAAACTTTAAACTAACAACTCCTCACTGCTTCAGGAGAAGGTTGCAGATTCTTCATCGAAACCACCTGTTCATATAGCTGGAAGGCCGAGTGTTCCACCATACTCTCTTCCAGCACTTCCCATTGACGACGACGAAATTTCATCCAAAGGTAACTCATATTGATGTTCCTGAATTATCCCAGTTGACTCTCTAGTTTAGTCCTTGTTTTTATTTGCTGCAATGAAGGATTGTATGTGTTTCATGAATTCAAAGCAATAACCTGCTCAGATGATGTAGGGCTGGTTCTGTTCATATGTAATAAATGTTTTCATATCGTTGATTATAATCCAACATCATATTAGCCATCAACTGACATGTTTATATTCATAAGGAATCATTATGATACACGTGGTTATACTCTACAATTAACACCACTTTGATTCAGTTTTGGAACTAGCCACAGTTCAATAAAAATCCAGTTCCCTATGCCTTTGGTATCTAATATCTGGTGTCAGAGGATTTGCTGATGTCTTGATCATCATTGGAGATCACTTGTTACAATGTTCGCCACATATTTCTCATGTCTTAGATACAGACCGATCCATTGAAGAATAAAAATGTGATCCTTCACATGTCGGTGAGAATTTTGCGGTTATCATTCTCAAAATGATTCTTCTATGGCCTGGATGCCTGGAATTAGAATTATTCGGGTGAAGTACTGGAGTTGTGTTTCTAGACTCGGTTCCACTACAACTTGCTTTGTTTGTTTCTTCTTCTTGATAGTGCGTGTCAGGGCAATAACCTGGTCAAGGATACTCACAAACACAACTTTTGTTGCATGTGAACTACTATGGTCAATAACCTGCTCAAGGAGTAGGTGACATGTAGTCTATAGTCGCATGGATCATGGCATCTATGTCCATTTCGAAATGAAGTCAAAAACAATTTTGAGAACCGAGTCATATAGGCTTATCGCTCGCATTACCCCTCTGAACTACTAGTATTTTTTTTCCATTGTATGCTTTTTTTTCAAGAGTGATTTATCTCAAATTTTCCAATATCGTGACTGTTGCCATTGATGGCCTGGACTCCAGGTTGCTAATTTCCTCACTTTTATTTCCTTTCTGTAGCAATTGGAGGTCCAACAGGAGACCTCCTTGAAACTAATGCCCAGGTTTTAAGTCAAATTTCAACAAACCTTGGCACCATGCAGGTATCCTTTCAAAAATTCAAGACAGTTTTTGGTGATGATTTATGCACAGTTGCAAATGAAGATTTGCTTTTGTTACATTAGTACGTATGTTATTTTTATTTACTTTTTTTTATTCTTTCATCCCCAGATACAGGATAACATCTCTCTGCTGTGCCAAACTCGAGATAACATACTCAGGGTGTTGAAAGAGTATGATTTCATTTCCATGCCTTTTATTTTATATTCTTGAATTTTCGAAATGATGAATCCATGACATCAATTCAAGCCTTTTGTTATTAGTTATTGATCAGTATCCTTTTTAGACCCTTTTATCAGTAGGCATATAGAAATTTCTATTGCATTAGGAAAAGATAATGCTGTCTTCAGGACTGTCATTTCTTCCAACATCTATGTGTTCATAGTAGATGAATGTCTTTTGTAGATTTATCTGCTAGTCACTTTTTTTGTGTGAAATGTCTGCTAGTCACTGTTACTAATATTGCTACAGGAAACATTAGATCTATAAGGTCATTTTCTTGCGGCATGAGAAATTCAAGAAAACCAAACCCAGTCCTGAAAACGTCTCTTCATTGCAAAAAGTGCCCCGATGCCAATACTTTGTCATATCTAATCAACCTTTAATCTGCATATAGTTATTTGTCTCAAAATTGTTAAGGATTCTAAGATTCGAATCATTATTCCTTTTCCTTCCGAGAACAAGCATAACTGTTGAGTTTCGTTCATAGAGGAATCAAGTTATAATTCACATCCAACATGCTTGCAGGATGAATGATGCTCCAGAGATCATGAAGCAGATGCCACCGCTACCCGTGAAGATAAACGAGGAGCTTGTCAACTCGATACTCCCCAGGCCAACTGTACCTATGCAGTAGTGATAGTGAATGGAATACACCTTCCATAGTCTGAAGAGCCCCTTAGATATAGGCAGCAAAAATAATAAGGAAAATGCCAGCCTTGGTCCTAGCTCGTTCGTTTTAGATCCTTCGTCTCAGTCATATATGTATCTTTAGATGTTGATCTCCCAACTGTTACTCAAATTAGGCGGTTGGAACATGTACAGGGGTGGCTTCTACTGCAGTTGTGAGTTCCCGACTCTGGTATTCATTGTAGTATATTAGCCTAATGTGATGGAATATGGATTAACCTTAGTTTGAGTTGTTCGGTGAAGTTTTTCCTTAAATGATCGATCTACTTGTCTTCATTACTGTTGAGTATAATTGTTATATTAGGAAATATGAGATAGAGTAGGATTCTATTCTACCCTGTCATGTACTCCAAGTAAATCATTGTACTTCTACGAGGCTTAAAGAATACATCAACGATTTCAACAAACTCTCTCTATCCTTCTACATGGTACCAGATTAATCCTATCCTAGCTTCCGCCCTGCGTCGCTCATGGGGCTGATTTCCATGATTGCCGTCGGGGGTTGCACCGCCCGTACCTAGGGTTCATCCGCCAGTTGTGTTGATCTCTAAACCACAGGTATACGATAGAAATGCATGGTTTCGTTCACAAAAAAATTAGAAACGTCGGCGCTAAACGCTAGCCCACTGCCGTGATTTTCGGTCGATTGCCTAGTAGTCGTCCCCAGACTGATCTTCTCCTTCCCCACAAAGGGTCAATCCAAGCGCCCTGCATTGAGCACACCGCGCTTCACCGCTCCCCCATATCGTCGTTGTTAATGCTGCCCTTGGGCGGCATGGCCTTGGATGAGCGACATGATACACCAGATCTTCACCTCTTTTCGCATCTCGAATTCGTCATCGTTGCACACCCTTCTCATCTCATCATTGTTCCATCACCACCCCTTGCCAAATGCAGCTCTACCAGACATCAGTTCTAGCACGACGTCACCGTCTCTGGCTCGTCGCCGTCATCGACCTACACCATCGGATGTCGGCGAAAAAGCACATCTCAACCCGAAAAGAACTTCGATGGTCAGTTGCAGCAAAACCAAATACTCGTTCCAACAAAAAACTACGGTTTCCAGCAAAATGATCTGAAGAACTAACAAACCCAGTAAGTTGCTTAAAGCAATAAATTACCTCGATTCCAGCAAAAGTTAACTACGCTTCCAGCAAAAACAAATGATGCAACTCCCCCGGCATGTTGGTCTCATCGTCGATTCCAGAAAAAAATATTGTCGTTTGCAGAAAAATCGCCCCCTGTGCCGCCCTCTGTTGGGCGTAACACCACACGCGGCTGGTTGCAGCTATCCACAAAATTGGTTGCAGCTCTCCGCAGTGTGGTTTCAGCAAACGGCGGGTCACTATTGAAAATTGGCTTTATAGATGGGTGTTACTCGGTGATGGGCGTAGCGTTGTACCCGCCAATATTATATTACTTAGACACAAGTGGCGGATCATAAATCAGGACCGCCACAGCTAACATGGTACCAGTGGCAGATTGTATCCACCACATGTCATCAGTTAACCCTAGCCATGGGAGCATGAAGAGCAGTGGTGGGTACTAGAAAATACCCGCCACAACTATACATCGAATTAGTGGCGAGCACTGTAAACCATCTGTCACTAGATGTTAGCTAAGTTATTTTCTTTCTGAAAACCTTAGGGTAGTCCATATTAGTGGCCAATGATAGAAGTAGCCAGACACTATAATTAACTTTGTAGTCAATTTTTTATTTTAGTGTTTGTCATGCAGTTCAATTTATTTATTTGAATTTGTTATTCTTATGTGTAATATTATTTGAATTTTAAATATTAATTAATTACTATATTATAATTTTATCAATTATATATAATTTAATTTTTAATATCATTATTTTGTTTACTTAATTATTTTGGCTAGAAATTTATTTAATGCATTTGAAAAAAGGAAATGAAGCCAGAAGACCTTGAACTTTAAGCATATAACTTTCAATGTTTCATATTGAACATATAAAAAGTTTGAAGTGAAATGAAAAAAATTTGAATTGTCTTTGTAAGACGTCGATTCTTGTGCTCCAAAGTACTTTTAAAGCTCCAAATTTGAACATATAAAAAGTTTGTAAGTTTAAAGCTCTGATACTTCGAAAGAGATGGT
The DNA here is from genome assembly GCA_950022295.1 of Bromus sterilis. NCBI lineage: Eukaryota > Viridiplantae > Streptophyta > Magnoliopsida > Poales > Poaceae > Bromus > Bromus sterilis. The sequence continues at coordinate 45,912,302 of OX465596.1, forward strand.
TTAGTTTATACACGAAGTGCATCCAGATTTTTTTAACCCTCTCAACCTTTTGCTAATTCTGATGCGGGTAACAATATTACACCATGACAACTTCCAAAGTACTTTTAAAATTCAAGGTCATTTAGCTCAAAGATATCCATTTAATGCATTTAAAATAAGAAATGAAACCAAGAGTCCTTGAAATTTGAGCATGTTACACTTAAATATTTAATGTTGAACATATAAAAGTTTGAAGTTGTAAAAAAAAAGTTGTCTTTGTAAGACATCGATTTTTGTTTGAAACCAAATACTTCAGAAGGGATGGTTCAGTTTATACACAAAGTGCATTTATTTTTTCCATAATCCTAGATGTGGGTGAAATAATGGCACCATACCAAGGTTTTAAAGTTTTCAAAGCTCATGTGAAGTTTTTTTGAAATTCAGCTCGATTTTTTTTTTCATTTAACGCATTAAAAATAGGAAATGAACCCTGAATACCTTGGGAGCATGTAATTTTCAAAGTTTTATATTAAACAAAGAAAGTTCAAAGTTGAAATCATTTTAAAAAATTGAGTTGTCTCTATGCATATTTTCATGGCAAATTTGCCATTATATTTATTCTTTGTCTCATAGCAATTTTGCCATCCAATGGAAAATTAAAAAGTTTTAATTATTAAATTACCATGTATATAGACCACATTTTTTTATAATTTTATTGTGCATATTTTTTCCATATTTGATAAATAGGTAAAAGATGGGAATCATAGAATTCAAATCCAAGTCTCCTGAAAGGGGGAGAACACTGCTACTAGGCTAGGTTTTGTTGTTTAGGGAGTGTTTGAAACACATATTTTTTGCAGTTCCAAAGAGATGGTTTAGTTTATACACGAAGTGCATCCAGATTTTTTTAACCCTCTCAACCTTTTGCTAATTCTGATGTGGGTGACAATATTACACCATGACAAGTTCCAAAGTACTTTTAAAATTCAAGGTCATTTAGCTCAAGATATCCATTTAATGCATTTAAAATAAGAAATGAAACCAAGAGTCCTTGAAATTTGAGCATGTTACACTTAAATATTTAATGCTGAATATATAAAAGTTTGAAGTTGTAAAAAATTAAGTTGTCTTTGTAAGACATCGATTTTTGTTTGAAACCAAATACTTCAGAAGGGATGGTTCAGTTTATACACAAAGTGCATTTAGTTTTTCCCATAATCCTAGATGTGGGTGAAATAATGGCACCATCCAAGGTTTTAAAGTTTTCAAAGCTCATGTGAAGTTTTTTTTGAAATTCAGCTCGGAAAAAATTCATTTAACACATTAAAAATAGGAAATGAACCCTGAATACCTTGGGAGCATGTAATTTTCAATGTTTAATATTAAACAAAGAAAGTTCAAAGTTGAAATCATTTTAAAAAATTGAGTTGTCTCTATGCATACTTTCATGGCAAACTTGCCATTATATTTATTCTTTGTCACATAGCAATTTTGCCATCCAATGGAAAATTAAAAAGTTTTAATTATTAAATTACCATGTATATAGACCACATTTTTTATAATTTTATTGTGCATATTTTTCCCATATTTGATAAATAGGTAAAAGATGGGAATCAAAGAATTCAAATCTAAGTCTCCTGAAAGGGGGAGAACACTGCTACTAGGCTAGGTTTTGTTGTTTAGGGAGTGTTTGAAACACGGATTTTTTTGCTCTAGGAAACATATGCTCCTAATGAACAGTAAAATTAAAATAAGAGAGTAAAAAAGTTAGAAAATTCTGTTTTTTTTGTAGATGTTCATATTAATGTGTCATGTGTGCTTGACAATTTTGATGCCATATAAAATAGTACTGCATCATCTGTGAAATAAAGTAAAATTAAATGTGACATTTGGAGGCAACATTTGATGTTTGATTTGTTTTTTTACATAGATTAAAATGCTTAAGTTTTTCACCTACGAATTTGCATGTACCATTTGGAAATGGTAATGAACACATCTATTTTTTTTACTTTTTTTACATATATAAAATCCGTTTTTGACACCCAGGAGCATGAGCTTCCAAGAGATAAATTAAATATCCGAGGTGTTCGGTGCTATTTACCCTAGTGCGCACGATGACTTGAAAACCTTTCTTGCTTCCCGATTCGTGCAACTGATCGAACAATCCAGAACGAATCGTGTCGAAAGCTAAGAAAAATACATTCATTGCAGATTAGGATCCTAATAATATTGAACCATATCTTTACAAAATCCTGGAAAATATTAAAATGTGTACTCATCAATTAATTAAGCGTATACACTTATACAATATATATTATTAAATGCTTTTTTTGCGGGAACTATTAAACATAATATTTTTAAGACGGGTACTTTACTGATTTTTTATGGTGATTGATGAGCTACAAATTATAATTTCGTGTAACTCCAGCTCTGATTTATTCTGAGCGCCAGATCTAAAAAAATTACATGTACTGGTTTCACCAAAAATTTGTACCGTTCCAATCGTTAGTTGTAATTCTCGGTACTTTCAATCTCGTAACTCCTATTTTACCATCATTCAGATTGAGGTGAATGAACTACTCATAAAATATTCAATCACTGTAAAACTTGTAGTACTTTACTAAGATAGTGCATAAAATACTCGATCTGTACACGATACAATCCATCAATGGCGATTATTTTTTCTGAGAGATGAACATTAAGTATGTTCACCCAACTGTTTCGCACAAGTTGGTGCGTCGAGAGGTAGGGCCAACCGCGAATCAACCTATTGCTAAGTTGGTTAGGATGATAATAGCATCCCCAATTTACCAAAGTTTAAGTCCTAAAACTTGGCATTGATGCTCGCTTCTTTTTAGATTTATTACAAACCTTTTGATGATGTGCTTTTAGTGGAAGAAAACATTTTCATCGACTACGAGGTGTATATAATGACTTCGTCAATCTTAAGATAATGTACGGTTCAGTATTGCGAAGATACTCATAATAATAGGATATATGTGTGCGTGAATAAGTGTATGCTCGTGTAGGGATGGCACCCGCAGGGTTTGGGTACGGGTTGAGCCATCCCGTACCCTTACCCGTTCCTCCAAACCTTACCCATCATCCATACTTATACTCGTAATTTATAAATAATAATGCATCATAACAAGAACACATACTAAAATCATCACATCTCATGAACAATAAAACTTATTTTTCAACAACACATCAAGAAAATAACACATAGTCAAAGCAATAGCGAATACTCATACCATTTAAGTTCAGAAACTCATGAGTTATAAGAAAGTATAGAGGGTTTTCTTTGGGCTACGAGATTTAGGTAAATATAATAGTTTTATTATGTGTATAAATACTACGTGAGATCTAGTTGTCTGAACACATGTGGATACATGGGTACGCAGGTTGTACTTACCCATACCCGTACCCACTATACCCGATGGGTTTGAAATTTCTCTATTTACATATCCATGGGTAATCTTTTGACCCATACCCTTACCCTAATAGGGTTTTTACCCGTCGGGTACGTGCGTAATGGGTACCCATTGCTAGTTGTACTGTTGTTAAAAAAAGAAGGAAAAAGTCTGAAATAAACCCTGAACTCGTGGAGGAAAGCTAAATCGAACCCCAAACTCTTAATCTCTAAAGTCAGCCCCCTCAACTTACTAATCCCGGTCTAAATTAAACCCTGGTATTCATCCAAACAGACTTGTCCGGGATTGATTTTTTTAACACAGAGAGAGATGGCCGGTTGGCCCTGAGTGCGTCTGCACGATAAGTTGGCCCGGCCCAGTACTGTTGCATCACCCTCAATATTGCTCGCAGGCCATCCACCGTAGCACTCGAGGAGGCGCCCCTCTGTATTCCTTCTCTGCTCTCGCGACAGCATGGCGGGAAGCGGCTGATTGACTCCATCGGCGACGATCAGGCCGGCGAGCAACGACGAGCGACGAGCTAAGGTATGTCCCCGACATCCTCCTCCTATAGCATCACTTTTCCCCCTTTCTCGAGAGCATACGGGTTAGGGTTTTAGGCTGCAAAGGTTCATCTCTTCAGTGCAAAAAGTAGGCTTTTGTGTAGATTAGTTTGTGCTTATGTGTTTGTATTTTCGGATTAGCACACGGTAGTGATGTGTGTGTGTGTTTTGTGAAGTTTCATCATGGATCCCACAGAGATTATGAATGTCAGATTTCATTTGGGAGGCGAGTTCATTTGCATTGGCCCGAATTTGGACTAAATGAGAGAGACGAGCTCTCATTGTAGGAGGTGAAAGGGTTTTTGAAAGATCATGTAGAGCTGAAGGAATCAATGAAATTGTACTTTCATATTCCTAGGACTGCAATAGCTGAGGGTTTGGTGTTCTTGAATGATGACAATAGATGTGTTCAGATTGGGGAGTACATATGTGCTGGAGATGTGGCAGATTTGTGTGTTGAGTACCATGGGGAACAAGACAGTGAAGACAATAGCAGTTTCAGTGATTTTGAGCATGAACTTGTGCTGCTAAGTGATGCTCTCCCTGACATAGTCACTTCTGAAGCTAATGACAATGAAGATGATGTGTTATTTGTTGAAAATGTCATGGTTCCTGATGACACATGTGTTATTGCTGAAATTGTTGCCAGTCCAGTGAAGCACCACAAGCCAAACATAAATGCAGTTGGCTGTGAGGTAAAAGAATTTGTAGTTGACAGTCAAGGTGCTCCTGCACAACATAGGCCTGGTACCTCACATAATATGGTTGGTCCTTCACATCCTGATCATTTAGATGAAAATCCAAGCTCACATCATATGCCTGCTACCTCACATGCTGCTCCTTCAGAAAGAATGCCAGTTGCATCTGTTGACACTGAAGATTCAGAGGAGGACAGTGACACTGAATATATGCCACACAGTGAGGACAACGGTGAAGATTCAGAAGTGGTAGAGCTAAGAAGTCATGCCAGAAAATTCAAAAAAAGGATGAGAGAAACAAAAAGTTGGATTGGAAGAGATACAAGTGAAGCAGTCCCAATTAATTTGATTGCAAATATGGAGGAGCAGTTAGAGGGAGAGGAGAAGACTAGAACTTTGATTTATCAGATGAGGATTACTCCTATGGTGAGGATTCAGATGGAGAGCCAATGAGGATGAAGAGCAAATTTCCTAGATTCAATAATGACACTGAAATTCCAAAGTTTGAGTTGTCAATGGTCTTCAAAAGCAAGAACCATCTTGTGAAAGCATCGAAAATATATGGTATAGTGACAAAAAGAAGCATTGTGTTCAAAAAATCAGATGCAGACAGAGCCAGGGCCAAATGTGGCTGGCCTGGATGCCCTTGGCTGATTTATGTAGCAAAAACCAGTGGGACAAGCAGATTCCAAGTCATCACACTTAATGATGAACATCATTGTGCCCAAAATAGAGAGAATAGATTAGTGACTTCAAAGGTTGTTGCACAGAGATATGAACACTTTATTCTTGCAACACCAATGTGGAAGATAGAGAGTATGAAAGCAAAATTTTTGCAAGATATGTTTGCAGATGTGTCCACCTCAAAGTGAAAACATGCAAAGAATCTTGTCATGGACGAATTGTTATGTGGAATTAAGAATTAATACACCAGAGTGCTTGATTATCAGCTTGAGCTTCTTAAAAGTAATCCTGGAAGTACAGTGGCAGTTTGTTTAAATCCAACTGACATGGAGCAGAACATATTTGAGAGTTTTTATGTGTGCTTTAATTCGTTGAAACTAGGATTCAAAGCTGGTTGTAGGAAAGTGATAGGATTAGATGGCTGTTTTTAAAGGAGATGTGAAGGGTGAGCTGTTGTGTGCTATAGCTAGGGATGCAAATAATCAAATGTATCCCTTGGCTTGGGTAGTTGTTGAGCAAGAAACAAATGAGAGTTGGAAATGGTTCATTGGTTTGCTCATTAAGGATCTAGAAATTAACAACAATGGAGATGGTTGGGTGTTCATCCCTGATCAGCAAAAGGGGTTGATAAATGCAATGACTGACTATCTTCCAAAGCATAGCACAGGATGTCTGCAAGGCATATCTATGCCAACCGGAGGAAGAAACACATGTCACATGAGTGGCAGAAGAAATTCTGGGATGTTGCCAAAGCAGCAAATGTCCAAGATTTTAACTACTATAAAGCCAAGCTTGCACAAGAAACACTAAAGGGTATAAAAGATAAAATGAGAACAGAACCCATACACTGGGCAAGGGCATATTTTCCCGTTGGTTCAAATTGTGAGTCAGTGGATAACAATTTGTGTGAATCTTTCAATCATGCAATTGTGGATGCAAGGTTCTACCCATTAATTTCCATGCTAGATAAAATAAGGAAGAAAATATTTGCTAGAATTCAAGAACAGATGAGCAAAGGTGCTAAGTTTACTGGAAAAATATGCCCTAGCATTTTTAAAAAGTTGAAGGCCATCATAGCAAGAACACAGTTCATGGAGGTGCTTTGGAATGGAAAAGATGGGTTTGAAGTGAGATTGGCAATTGGAAGAAGAAGGCAATACACTGTGAGCCTTGATAAAAGAACATGTTCATGTGGTTATTTCCAACTTTCATGTCTTCCTTGCTCTCATGCCATAACAAAAATATACAAGTGTGGGCAACAAGTGGAAGATTACATTCATCCTTGCTATAGCATTGACACATTCAACAAAATTTATGAGCATTGCTTGGAACCCGTGGAAGGTGAGGAGATGTGGCCTATATCTGAAAAACCAAGGCCACAAGCTCCTGATTATGTTAATGCTAGAATGCCAGGCAGGCCCAAGAAAGTGCCAGTGAGATGGAAGAACAGGAGAAACCAGTTGGGAATAAAATGAGCAAACATGGTACTGTCATGGTTTGTTCAATGTGTGGCACTGCAGGACACACCAAATCTGGCTGCAAGAAGAATCCAGAGAAGGGCAAGAAAAAAATGCACATCTTGTGAAGGCAGCCAAGAAAATAAACATAGTAGAGGTAAATGCACATCTTGCTTACAATAAATACTAGATCAATTTAGATCATTGCAATAGATTAATTTAGTTGCCTACAATTAATTTAGATCAATTTAGTTGCTTACAATTAATTTAGATCTATTTAGATCTATTTAGTTGCTTACAATTAATTTAGATCAATTTAGTTGCTTACAATCAATTTAGATCACTTTAGTCGCTTACAATTTATTTAGTGACTTCATATCAATATTAACACAGACTGGTACATCATCATCATCTCAACCAGCAACAAGATCTGCTACTCCATCTTCATCTCAACCAGCAGCAAGAACTGGTACTCCATCTTCATCTCAACCAGCAGCAACTGGAACTTCTTCAATGTTCAAACCTCCCAGGAAAACAAGTTCAAATGCACAAGCTGCAACATCTGCTGGCAACAAAAGGAGGAAAAAAGCTCCAGCATCTTCACTGCCTAACTTTTATTACTTTAATGTAAGTGGCAACCAGTAGAGCATGTGTGATTTGTGTGCTTTTGGTGACAATGTACTGAAAACTATGCTTTGCTTTTGGTGATCATTTGTATGCACTGAACCATGTGTTTGTAATGATCAAAAGTCAGTTCCTGTTGCAAATCATCTGTATGCTTTTGGTTTTGTCGCAAACATGAAGTTTATGATGCAATTGATGGGAAATGAAAATATCTTTGAAGTTTATTTGCCATGGTGTGATTCATGCCTGTGAACCATGTGTTTGTAACGATCATAGTCCTGTTCTTGCAATGACAAGGTTCATACATAATTGTGCCAAATCAGAAATGACATTTCATAGATAATCAGATAATTCCATACAAAATTGTGCCAGATCACAACCATTGATCATACTACAGCAACAAAAGCACATCTTCCATTACAAATAACCTGAACTATCATTGATCTTCACTACATAACCAAGCCTTCACTGAACTACCATTCTCCCTATCACTAAACCTGCCACAAAGACACTGAATACAACCAAGCCTTTCACATATTTCATCTTCAGTGCCTCTAACTCTGAATTCTTATTGTTCAACTGTTCTTGCAGAGCCATAACAACAATCTTTGTTGTTGTTTGCTCTTCAATAACATCTTCAGTCCTAGCACCTTCCAGCCTCCAAATCGCGAATCAACTCAGAGAAGAACCTGGGCACTAGATCGTCATGCCATTCAACATAACCGCAACCACCACTCTATTCAATGAACAAAAATGAATCAGATTCAGTGGGACAAGAAAAGAAGAAAAGAGCCAGTGGGGAAAATGGAGATCACTAGCGCATGGACGCAAGCATAGTACCTCCTACCGGGGTTCTGTCGGCTCCATGATATCCACCTCGACGCCTTCCTTGGTGGATTGCATCGGCAGTACTTCGACGGCTCGTATGCCATGGCTCCCTCGCGGTATGGAACCGAAGACCTCGAGTCGGCCTCTCTCCTACCGGTAGCTCGACGGAATCCTGGAGCGGAGGATGCCCTTGAGTAACTTGACATCGCGCTCCACCGCCGTCGCCGGCGCTCAAATCACCGTCCCGCCGTCTTTGCTCAGCCAAGTTCCAAACCTAACCCCAAATTCCCTAGTCGATTCGTCCAACCGAGCGCACGGTCCACCTTTGACCATACGAGCCATGGCCCACCAGTTAGAATCATGGTTAATCCCTGCCACATCAGCTTTTTAGTGTAAAACGGTGTTAGGGTTTAATTTAGACCGGGAATAGTAAGTTGAAGGTGCTGACTTCAGGGATTAAGAGTTTAGGATTCAATTTAGCTTTTCTCCACGAGTTTTTTAGTTGAACCGGGAGCCCCTCCCCAGCTTTATTTCACTGAAATAAAACTAAACATAGTCTCCAACCATAGCAACAATCTGACTTACAATTTTTTTGAAGCAAAGCTACACTGGACGAAACCAGGAATAGAGCTACAGATCCGAATACAACAATTCATATCTAGAACCGAAACAGAGCAGATGATCATGAAGCCTACAACCTAGGTTTTTAGTACTATGACTTCCTGGTCTTCAGCGCAGGGCCAACCGACGCCGCCCTAGGTGACCAGCACGCCTCCAGAGTCGACACCGGCTCATTGAGAGCCCCACCGTAGTTTTCCCAGGGAGCAGCAAGAGAGCTTGGCAGTCGCCAGAAGACTGTCTCTCAGCCACCTAGGATAACAAAGGGCGTCTGATCATCTTTTCCAGCGACTCCACGAACTTGTCCAGCTTCTCTGTGTGACTTTTCTCCACGAGTTCAGGGTTTATTTCAGAATTTTTCAAAAAAGAAAGGTAGGGCCAACCAACACCCCGTCCGTTCCCAACCGGACGAAATTTGCTGCCACACCAAAAAGAGTCTAGAACCATCGGCAGCCCAGCAGGCCCAGCCAGGGTTCCAGCCAGGCCAGGCTGGGGAAACGAACGGACGGACGGACACGGCGAGCAGAGCCGCCAACACGCACCAAACAATCCGGGCATGCGGGCGGCACGCCGCCGCGTTGGGCGCTGCTGCTGCCCCACCCCGTCGCCCTTTCTTTCCTTTCCTTTCCTCCCAGAGTCAATGCCCTGGTCAAACCTCCTCCGCCCCACCATGTCTTCCTCCTCCTCCTCCTAAGCTACCCCTCCCCTCCCCTTCCCTCCCCCCGCCGGCGCGGGCACCCGCATTCCCCTCCCCTCCCCTCCCTTCCCCCCCGCCGCAGATCTCCGCCCCACCATGGACGCCTCCGCCTCCGCCTCCACATCCACCTCCGCCGCGGGATCGGCATCAGCGCCGCCGCAGGACGCCGCCGCGACCGCGACGGCGCCTGGCTCCCCTCCGCGCCGCCCGGCGGGGCACCGCCGCGCGCAGTCGGAGATCCTCCTCGGGGCCACCGCCCTCCCGGACGACCTCACCTTCGACGCCGACCTCGGCGTCGTTGGAGAGGGCGGCGCCGGCGACGACGAGGACGACGAAGAGTACGAGGACGACGAGGAGGGCGGCGGCGGCGGCGGGGGCAGCCGGATGTTCGAGATGTTCCTCCAGGCCGAGCCGCACCCGCACCCGCCGCCGATGCCCGCGCGGCCGCGCCACCAGCACAGCATGTCCATGGACGGCTCCACCTCCTTTTCCTCCGCCGCCTCCGGGATGGCGGGGAGGCCCGGCGCGGACGCCAAGAAGGCCATCTCCGACGCCAAGCTCGCCGAGCTCGCCCTCGTTGACCCCAAGCGCGCCAAGAGGTGAGTCAGCCCAGCCTGACAACTGAACCCACTTCCGTTGCTCTGTTTGCTATTCTCGGCCTTCAGGGATGGATTCGCGAAATACTAGGGTATCTATCGAATTGCGGCGCTTGACAGGGACAGGTTGCATGGACCTGCTTCTTTCAAAAGCAGTCACCCAGCCACAGGTAGTACTACAAGTCTAGTGTGTGAAAGGGGCGAAAGTTGTGGAATCTGGAATCATAATGTTTTTTCCACAACAGTCAGTAATCATACGAGATCTTGCTCTGCTCCTTTTGTCCTGATGATTGATTAAGACAAAATACGGTACTGGAGAGAGACTGTTTATGTATTTTGATTACGAGACTACCTTAGCTCCAGTATTATTAGCTTAGTGCTGATCATATATTAATCTTACTTCTGTGGTGGTGTATGCATTTTAAAATATGCTGACGGATTCGTGATGTACACGAGTGCATCATTCTCTGGCACCAAGAACTACCTGCCTAACCCTTACAATTTGTTCATTACTTAATCAAGTATCTCTATATGTGGACATGTTATGCTAGATTAGTTGTCAGTATAGATCTTATGTTTGAACCTTTTGCATTAGCTTTGTTGGAGGTAGGCCACATGAGAGGAGAGAGTTTCACCATTGTAATTTAGATTGCCTTTTTCACCGATGATAGTTTAATATAAGTATCGCATTGTATGCAAGTTAGTCTGTTAGTATTATGGGAATAACTTCTAAGTGTGTTTCTTTGCTATGACAATCTGGATGTATCTTTGTTATGTAATTTGATTTGACTCAAATTATTGTTCCAATTATGTTGATTGTGTGTGCCTTTTAAGGGGTGTTTATTACTTAGATTCGTTTTTCTTCACTATTACCTTGTTGAAAAATTCTAGGATCATGGCAAACCGCCAGTCAGCTGCTAGGTCAAAAGAAAGAAAGATGCGCTACATTGCGGAGCTTGAGAGAAAAGTACAGTGTCTTCAAACAGAAGCAACTACACTATCAGCTCAGTTGGCCATGTTACAGGTTAGTTATTATGCTTTACCTTAACTTAAAATCTTGCACATTGATATGCACTAGATGGTTTAAACCTGGGGTTGGAAGCTGGTTTGTCTGACAATTGCTACTAAATCTCGTGAATGGTTGACAAAATTAGTACTAAACCTTTAGTATGCTAATGAATGCATGCCTTATTGCCTATGCTATTTTACGCATTTAATTAGAAGTTCCAATCGCTGATACTTTTTATTTGCTTGGTTATTGAATGTTTCGCCAATTTAATGAAATACTCCCTCTGATCCGTAATTACTGTCACAACATTGAGCAGTAGTTTACATTAGCACAGTACAATCTCCTCGACACTTAAATCGGATCGGAGGGAGTACCTCTTATGTGGCTACTAAATTTGTGGATTATTCGGCATGTTAACTTCCCACTACTTGTTAAATAAACTCGAAAATGATAGGCATATCAGTATATCATACAAAAGATTCTGAGCGAAGGTGAGAACACGAAAAAAGGAAATTAAGGTAGGGGATGTAAGAGAATATGAGCCCTTCAGCGGCAACCTGGCAGCGCTCGCTTATCCATCTCGAACCTGCGTTATCAACTTCAGCAACCGTGTGTGGCAGGATGTCACCATCAGTACAGTCTTGACTGTTGAAGGCTAGTTCCTTTCATGCCTTCTGAATTTGCCACAGGTCAGACCTGTGTAGGGAGCTGCAGGGGGGGGGGGCGTCACAGAGGCAATGAAAGGACAGGGCAGTGACAAAGTTTTCAGTGTTTTGAAAAAAAGCAATTTTATTAAAGGATCAAGCAGATGTAATAAGTAGACAGGGTATTAAGGGTCCTATTGCGGAGCACAAGACACCACCAAAGGAAAGGATGGTGCACCAGCTGGCGAGGCAGCAGTCGACATTAGAGATTAACGGACCGAAAGCTGAGGGTGAGATTGGTTGGGCCGTTGGGGAGGCCGTGGAAGCACACCCGCAACTAGAATGAATAAATAGAGAGAGGATCACCTTGATGTAGGCCATTCTTAAAAAGTACCCAATCCCCTGGCACGCCATATGGACGTCTAACTAGCGAAGCTGTTGGATATGGTGCAGCCCCTATATTGATAACTTGCATTTCTGTATCTCAGTATCTGTCTATTTGAGCGGTCATTATTTATTTTAATTCTGCAAATTCTTTACGCCTAACATATTATTACCAGCTGTAAATAATTTATTTAGATTATTTTTGAGGAGGTTATACCCCCGGTCTGCATTGATTGATGCACATAGCCATGTAATTTTTCTAGATGATGGAAGAATACAAGTATACAACCCATAATTACATTGTTCAACAAGTCTTTGTTTTTTTATAAAGAGAAAAGCAACAAGCGCCAACAAATTTAGAACTCTATATTTGCGTTCTACCGATACATATTGTTAATACGCTGTAGATTTTCTAGTTATTCAAAGAACTTTCCCTTCGGTTTACCATGAGTGATGGGTTTTGTATTCTACAGTTACATATTATAAATAGACATTTTTCAACAAGTCTTTGTTCAAAAAAGTGAGGAAAAAGATATAAAGCAACAAATGTCAACACACTGAAAACTCACTATTTGAATTCTACAGATGCATATTGTTAATATACCGCAGATTTTGTAGTTACTCAAAGAACTTCCTCTTTGTTTTTTCATGAATGACGATTTTTCTATTCTACAGATGCATAGTGTTATTGTACTGCAGATTTTGTAGTTATTCAAAGAACTTCCTCTTCGATTTTTCCATGAGTGATGAGTTTTGTTGTACAGATACATATTGTTGATACACTACAAATTTTGTAGTTGTTCAAAGTACTTATTTTGTTTTCCATGAGTGATGAGTTTTGTTGTACAGATACATATTGTTGATACACTACAGATTTTGTAGTTATTCAAAGTACTTTTGTTTTCCATGAGTGGCGACTCTTGTATTCTACAGATACATAGTGTTAATGCACTGCAGACTTTGAAATTACTCAAAGAAGTGGCTCTTTGATTTCCATGAGTAACGACTCTATCCCTTATTGTCTGTATATTACAGATAGATACCACTGGTTTAACAAATGAAAATGGCGATTTGAAGCTGCAAGTGCAAACAATGGAGCAGCAGGTCAGGCTGCAGGATGGTAAGGTTTTCTTTGTATCCCAAATTGGAAGTGAATACAAAGATATTTACTTGATGCCATGCTCATCTGACAGACTGACACCATTCTCATCTGACACCATGTTCTTCCATAACTGCAAAGTACCGCATGATGTTCTGAATTCTACATGTGTACTAAACACAGAAATCTTTGAGCTTGATATTCTCTTGGACTTTTGTCCTGTTTTTTCTTGGCCGTCTAGAGATTCAACAGCCATTATCGTGCTTCATTTTTAGCTATGTTAACTTTGTTCCCCTGCCATCTTTGGTAACTGTTCCTTTGTTCACATATGCAGCACTGAACGACAGACTGAGGGACGAGGTTCAGCAGCTGAAGATTGCAACAGGACAGCTTAACGCCAGCACCGGAAATATGGGAAGTTTCGGCCTGTCCTCCTCGTACGGAGTGAATCCGCAGAGCTACCAGCGTAGCCAGATGCAGCAATCTCTTCTGGCTGCTCAGCAGCTTCAGCAACTCCAAATCAGCTCCCATCACCAGCAACAGCAACCTCAAATGCACCTGCAGCAGCAGCAGCAACGCCTTGGCAGCGTCCGGCAGCAGCAGCATCAGTCGCAGCTGCGCCAGGAAGCGTTGCCGTTTCCGGGAGGAGACCTCAAGATGAAAGGAATCGGCATGGCGAGCCATGTGCAAAACGCAGGCCCGTACCCTTTCGATGGCCGCGCAAGGAGCGAGCCGTGAGGAGGCAGGCAGGTAGGAGTACATGGCATGTCAGTTGGCAGTAATAATAATAGTGTCCGTGGTACTGGTGTGTGTGATAAGTCTAGTGACTCATGCATGCATAGGCTAGTGCAGTGTGTAGGTAAGGTAGGTGCCTAGATGTCTGCAGTTTCTAGAATGTCGGCCCCTCCATTCAGTCGCAAGTCGTTGCAGAACTGATGAAAGCAGAGTGAGTACTTACTTTTTACCTGGTGGAGTGTTCCATCTTGGGATTAACCATAAGTTGGTGTCCGGGACCTTTCTCGGATTCTTCTGGGATATGGTGCAAGCAGAGCAGTGATAGATGAAGCTGAACCATGGCGGCTTGGCGTGTGTGCCAGCCAGAGCAAATAAAATGCTTGGTGGATACAAAATTCCTATTCTGGTTGCGCCTTTTTTTTGCTTCCCTGGAATGCATAGTCTGATTTTTTTTGCTCCTGTTTCCATGTCCTGTTATAGACTTGCCGACCCACATTTGCAGCCTTTCCTAAGTGGGGAAAAGGCTCAGACGTGAAAATGAAGGCAAGACATTCGATCAGAGAGCAGAGCAGAGCAGAGCAGAGCAGCTGTGATGTGAATCATGAATGTGCAATGTGCAGGTAAAAGAGGAGGAAAAAAACTTGAGCAATCTAGGAGTAGCAAGCAAGCAACCAAAAGGGTACAAGATGATGTAGCAATGTACAAATATGAATGAATCAGAGCGTCCGGCTAATTAAGCTTAGCAGCAAACATCAGTCACTCCTGTTGAGTATCCTATACCGCAAAAGAATATTTTGTTTTCAAATTCGCTGTCCATTCGCCCAAGCAAGCTGTGGAACAAACAATGCCGTTTGGTTTCAAGAACGGAACGGCTCCTCTCTCTCTCTGTGTGCGAATGCGATCGCCCGCCGCTGGCCTGGATGGACAGACACCATGCAGGATGGTGGAAGATTCAGTCGTCGTCGTCCTCGTAGTAGCGCTTGAACTCGAATGCTGCGACGGCCATGATCCAGACGGCGACGAAGACGCCGTAGGAGACGATGTACGCGCTCACCTCCTTGGCGATGGTGAGGCCGAGGAAGACGTTGGCCATGGCCAGCAGGATGGCCACCCTCCCGATGCTGTGGTGGTACCAGTTCCAGAACCGCCGCACCTTGGACGTCTTGTCCGGCCGCGCCAGCACCGCCGTCACCTGCGCATTCCAAATTCGGATTCCATCAGTCATCATTCATCATCAACAGCACCGATCTAGGTGAGCACAACATATTTCTCGGGAATAATTTTCACATCAACATCAACCGAAGCATCTATTCTGAGCATGTGAAATCTAGCCACACTAAGTAAACCTAGTCAGCTAATCACACCCCAACTAACCAGCACTGTTGAGCCAACCTAATAAACCAGTAAAGTATGTTGCTGTTCCAGGCTTGCGCATCCATTCCAGCGCATGCCATTCTGGCACCTCAAATGATGCATGATATGCACCCACATGTGGCCAGCCAAAGCCAAGCAACTCGTAGTACGATTTTAAGATTAAAGTGGACTCAAAATTAGTAGAGCAGTTTCTACGAAACTTCTGCCCCATGTTATTAAGGTTGTCGTTGGTTAATCTAAAATGAGATTCAAAGAAGGGTACCTGGAGGCATGCCATGGAGAGGATGGCGATGCCGATGACCTTGTGCACCACGATGTTGTTGAGCCCGTCCTCGTTGAGCCGGAATCCGAGGATGACCGCCGCGATGCCGACGAGGAAGCCCAGCCCCTGGACGGCCATGTGGGCGTAGAACCAGTAGGGGTCCTGCCGCCGGAAGTAGCGCGCCACCATCATGCCCATGGGCAGCAGCACCCCCCACCCCATCATGGACAGCAGCCCGTGCCACCTCTTGGTCGGGTACCCCGCCTCGCCGGACTCGCCGCCGCCGCTCGACGCCGACGCTGCACAAACACAGATCCTCCTCGGTGTCAAAATGTGTTTCTTACTGTGAAGTGCTGGATTTGGATTTGGATTTGAAGGAGAGAATTGGTAATGTACCGGAGGCGAACTTGAAGGAGCGGGAGCCCATGTCGCGGTGCATCTGGATGGTGGAGTCGTCGGAGGAAGGGAGGGCGCCCTCGTACCCGACGGAGTAGATGAGGTACGGCTGCGGGCGGTCGGTGCTGAGCTCGAAGGCCAGGTAGAGCCTGCCGGAGCGGGAGACGGTGACGGTCCTGTTCCTGACCAGGGTGAGGCGGCCGTCGTTGGGGGTGACGGCCTCGGGGCTCCTGCCTTGGAGGTAGTACTGCTTGGCGAGGGCCTTGCCGCCGGAGCCGGAGGACCAGCCGAGCATGGCGCTGCTGCCGACCATGAGGCCCTTCCCGGAGAAGCCGAGGGCGATGTAGGCCCTCTTGTCCGGCGCCGACAGTATGAAGCTCCACTGGTTGGTCCCCGTGTTCTTGTACTGCATTTGGGATCAGATCAGGCAGAGGCAGAGCGTTTATCACATTAGCACAAAGGGAAAGGGAAGGATGCGTACCCTGAGTATGAAGTCCTCGTCTTTCCAGAGGGTGATGCAGTGGAAGTCGGAGGAGGCGAAGGGGATGAGGCTGGCGACGGCGAGGTCCCCGGCGCACGAGTCCGACTTCTGGTGGGTCGCCGCGAAGAAGCAGCCGAGAAGAAGCAGCAGCAGCGGCAGCCGCAGCCGCGCGGACGAGGAAGCCTCCATTGGTGGCGCAGGAGTCAGCCTGATCTTGTTCTCCCCCGAGAGAGCTTCCGACGGACGGGACGGGCACGCACCGCCTGTGTGCTGTGGCTTTGTTGGATTTGGCCGGGCGCCTCGGTGGACGCGGAGGAGGAGGAGGCGGGACAAGATTGGCGGTGCTTGGAAATGAGGAAATGGCCAAGACAAGAGGCTCCCTCCGGTGCTGGGCTGGGGGCAGTTTGGTTTGGCAGGTCAGAGGAGGCCCTCCAATGGAATGGCGTACCCCTGTCCGGGTTTGTGCATATATCCTCTCCTCGCTCTCTGAAGAAGTTGCAGTGTCCTTGTGTTGTGTGTACATGGTAGGTATATATCGTGTGCTGTGCTGTATTGTGTTAGCTGGTGGTTAAGGTTGAGATACAGCTGCAGGAGGACGCACATGCACCGCAATTTTTGCAGCGCGTTTCCCACTGGATGGATGATTGCAGAAAAAAGGAGTAGTTCTCGTTCCTACCGAAGTTACATGCACCGGCCGGCTCCACTCTAAGTACTAAAGTCTTGGCTTGGCACATCTGACATATGTGGTTGGGGCACACTTCAGTAAGTCAGGCATGGCCACACCTACGATTACCACTACCACGCTTCCAATGTAGTAACCCAGTCAGTACTCAGAATGCCGTTGCTTGTCACTGCTGCATGCATGCACGGGCAATGATGGAAGGAGAAGTGCCAAAACAGAGCCCAATCCATCGGTAGGCAGGCAGGCGCCAGCATGTCGCTTGTCCTGTAGAGGTGAGGTGGATGCAGTGCAGGAGCAGGGACAAAACGAGACCGCTACGCAACGTACTACTACGTGTTTGCATGTGTATCGCCGTGCATCCAATCAGTGAGCTCTCTCCCTCGCTGCCCAGTAGAGTATCCAGTGGCCTGTGCGTCTCCAAGCAAAGCGGGCGGTGAGGTTGCGGAGCGAGGAAGGGGAAAGGGCCGCGGGATCCGACCGCCGGGGATGGGGGCCACGTCGCCCAGCGAGCGGTGGTGCGGCACGGGGGCAGGCTGGTCCAGGGGGTTATTGCGTCCGCCCACAGCTCATGCTTGCTTTGGCTTGGCTGGGTGCACGGAGTCCCTGATTAAACAAGGGGGAGATGCCCGCCCCGAGCGCACATGCGCCTCCTTTCCTTTGCCAGTCTGCCGCACACCGGCCCCGCCGGTCTCCGACGCCGTGCTAGCCTCCCGTCGCGGCAGACCGGCCGTGGTGGCGCGCCAAAGTCGGAGCCTGACCTGGATCTTCATGCCCGATCCTCCTCATCATACAGGGTCTTCATGCCATTAATTCGGTTAGAGTTTTGTGTTGTGTCTTTGAATGCTCTGGTGGAAGGGTTGCACATGCTGAATATGTTTGCGTGCCTTGTGGATGATCTTAATTGAAAATGGGCTTTCGCTTCGTTTTATATATATATAAAGCAATACACCATAGAGTATGGTAGGACGATACAATGTGAAAAAAGGATCATTATACGATTTCGATTCCATGACACATGGATCACGCATAACGTATGGTAGAACGATACAATGTGAAAAAAAGAGTGTCACAAGCGAATGTTGCCTTCGTCTGCGACAAAGCGCTGAGCTTTCGCCCGACATCTCTTTTGTGCCACCAACAGGTCGTAAGGAAAAGTGTAACATTTACAAAACTCCATATCCGAATCAGGGCGAAGGTAATGAGGGAGCTCGCCTGAGCCATCCACTGCTCCACCTCTTTCAGTCCACAATGACCAAGAAGGAAGACAACACCATCGCAATGGTGCTCATCGGAGAGCAAACCATGCAGTCCCCAATCCGAGGCCGCCACCTCGGCTTCCATGTCCAAGACAATACCACATGTCCACATCACGGTGCATGCATCGACCAAAGTTAAAGTCTAGACCTTTCACCACTAGCCCGACATTAGCCGTGGAGTTTGGGTCGACACCTCCACAGTAGGAGGCTTTGACACCCGTGTCTCCAGCCGATCCTGGTGGATCGGGGAAGGCACAACCCCGTGGATACTGACGATCGACGTTGGGTAGGCTTGCACGACGTCATGTCTAAGGTCGACAAAACCAATTTGTTCGACGGAGAAGCGAAATCCCGACCACCACTCCACCGCTCCGCCTGCTCACACCTGCACCGTTGGGGCCCATGGCAACCCAGTGCTCCCGCCTAAAGGGCCATCCCGTGCTAGCTCGAGGATGAACGAGGAGTATCCAGGCCCAACCACCACCTACGTCGACCAGGCTTTCATCAATAATCATATAAGATATGGAATTAAGTGGGAGCACGATTCTAATCATATATGTGAATAACATATGAGTGATTGAGAATAAATATTTTAGTAAAATAAAGCACTAAGGTATTGGATGTCCTGAAAGTCAACAAGCACCAAAGTAATCTAAATAGTAGATTAGTTCTCTTGAAGTACCTCAGATGAAGAAAGGTTCTATGAGGAAAACTAAAGAGTTCATTACAAATAGATGAAAGAAAGTTTCATAATGATTTGTAATATTTTTAATCGGTCTATAGCTAAGTAGCAAAATAGGATGTTGAAAATTGTTTTTAAAGCTAAGGCACATAGCGGGATTCCTACAACGTAGACGTAAAACATGGCAACTCTGGAAGTTGCATAGGAGGGTATTTGGATCAGGAACACCATCATAGTAATTGGCATAGTTCCGAACGCTTGATCTACACAAACCATATTTTGATATGAGCATCATGATCAAAGCAAAGTAAGCTAAGAGCTCATTGTAGTCCAAACATGTTGAACGATAGTGCCCTATCTTTAAATACTTCATAAAGGATGAAGGGGTACATTAAGATACGCAGGATTGAGACGAGCCTAAAAGCGTTAAGCTCAGTGACGAAGTCCATACCACAAGCGAGCATGAAGAGCAAAGTGCCATTGGTCTGAGCAAACCATGCAACTAGATTATTGTCTCTAGTGCAAGTGGGAGACTGTTGGAATTATGCCCTAGAGGCAACAATAAAATGTATTATTATAATTCCAGGTTCATTATTAATGTTTATATGTCTGCGCTATAACTGCAATGGCCTATGCGAAGGTTTGCCAAGTGCATGTTAACTGCCTTCGGAGGAAAACCCATATGAAGGTGTGGAGTATAAACACAAAGTGTTCTTAGTCTGCTGTAAGGCCCGATATGCGGTACTGTTCCAGATCTAGATGTTTCCATCCAGATCCGGGGACGAAGCACATATCGGTCCTACCGCGACATATGAAAAAACCATATGCCCCGGATTTCCAACATGATATCACAACATTACAGATACAAGGGTACAACATCTCATACAATCGGCATACAACTGCTTTAAATACAATACAACAGCAGAAGATACAGGTCTGAGTACGGACTACAATCAAATGCCTACTGGCAAAGAGAAAAACATCGATCCCATAACCACACGGGTCCAGGCCCTCCGCCGGGATCCGCCTAACTAGTCGTCGTCGAGTCTCCACGTGAAACGTCGATCACCATACCTGTTGTCGATCAAGAACCCTGAAAAGAGTTTGGGGGTAGTATCATGAGTACAGAGGTACTCAGCATCCAACTGTAGTGGTCATCTGACCTAGCAAGGACTTCATCACTCGTCATTCTAGGACAACTAGTAGTTTACGGTAAGGAAGGGGTAAGTGGTGAGGTTGCTGCCGCACTAGCATTTATGAAGTGGCTAACGATCTAGAGAGTAAGATAAGAAGCCAAGCATTCGATGAGGAATCGCCTCCAACAAGTCTTGCTATCAACTACATACGCAAACATAACACCTGTCCTATCCTTGTCCTCCTCTTCACATCCCGACGAAGAAGAAGCAGTCAAGGCACACACACACGTTGGTCAAGTTATATTAAGATTATCTCAGTTGTTGTTGTCTATGAACAGGACGTAGGTCTCAAGTCGTCCATAACCGTGGACACGGCTTCTCGAAAAGATTTAACCCTGCAGGGGTGTACCAACTGCCCATTACGAGGCTCCGCACGCACGTCCATCACTCTCAGTTGCTACCCATCACAGGCAACCATTTTATGATTTAGTTCCAAGAGATCCGAAACGACAGGTCCCTCTAACTAACAACGAACAAATCCGGGTGGCCCCCGGTGAGTCGACATCCATCTCAGGAGCCGGCCGCTCTCTCGATCTGGTCTCTACCGTCTGTCTCGGGTTTGGATAGCCGGTTAATCACACATGGGAAACCGGGTCCTTAGCCGAACAAGGTGGGCCAGCAAGGGAACTATGTCCTCACTGGTCAAGGTTGGTTTGAAAACTACTGGCAGCTGACCAGCACACACACGGTTTCAAATGATAAATCAGCTTGGGCCACCACTAGAAATGTTTGAAGCTAGGTAGGTAAGAAAAGGGGACCCCATAAAATCCCACACGCGTTTAGGCACGCTCAGTCTCAAAACCAATACCCGGAACTCGGGTCCTAGGTGACTCGAATGGAACAAAGCGTCGGGGCGGGATAGCCTGGACCTTCCATCATTCGTCGAATATAGTCAACATTATAATAATCATATCATCAACAACAATAATAATAATAATGTGATATCCCAAACCAAGGAATAACAGGTAACATCGTAGCATCCTAAGCATGCATACTAAGCAGGGGCTGAGCAACGAGCAATAGTAACATAGCAGTACAAGGTTTGCTGGGAAGGGACATGGCTATATCGGTTTAAAAGAGGCTGTAAACATGTGGTAGGATCAAACATCGAACCTAACCTATACTAGCATGCAAACCGCTGGTTGAAATAGAATGGATCATAAGTAATGTATAGTCCTTGCCTGTTGAATAGTCGGGTTCCGAAGGTGTAGTTGATCGCAAGCTCGCATCGTCTCCGAGAGGTACCCGCGGGAGCACACAAGAAGTAAACACTGGAAAGCAATCAACGGTGCACCACTATTACTACGGAGCAATACAAGAGCAAGCATCAACAAGAAGTAACACGAGACATCGCACCTACCGTCGAGAGCGGTTACTAACGATTTAAGTGGAGTACTCGTCACACACGACGATACCGCACGTTTACGGTGGTTCAAGTTGGTTAGCTACAGGTGACCAACCAACGGTTATTAACATGGAAACTCAAGCAAGCATGGCATAGCACACAAACATGTCAAGAGGTGAAGCACAAAGTAAACTATCTATGCTAGTCAATTTAAGTGGGGCACAACCTAAACATGGCATAACACTAAGTGCCGCACGACAATTAAAGGATTTGGTACTGTTCTGCCCTAAACCATATTTTAGGTTGGTTAACAACAACAAACAATAGCACAAACACAAAGTACACGAAAAACTAATCAAGTTACATATAAAGAACACCCCAAACGGAGTTACGGTTAAAAAGATATAAGCAAAACAAGTTACGGGCACAAACTGCCAGCATCACGAAGCACACTTTAGAGCAATGCATAAACAGGTTAATCAATGCAAACATGCTCACAAATGATTTGCAATTAAAGTAGACATGACATGGAAGGCATGGAAAAAAGAATCATGCAAAAAGACATCATAGATCAAAAGATATTAAGCAAACAACATGGCATCGCAAAGTAACAGACTTAGAAAAACAGAGGTGGCTGTCAAAAACAGCAGCATAGCAACTTTGGAGCTCAACAACTATATGACCAGCAAGCATATCATGGAAATGCAATACATTGGATGAAAGTAGACATGATGCTTAACAAAATGCAATTGGAATCACTCAATTCCGATAAACGGTCGCGACACACTCGTCGACCGAAGTTGCAATAAAATAACAGTTTCAGTAACAACAGCACAATAACATCAGGATAGCTACTTTGGAGCAAGATATAATTATGATGCAGCAGGAAATTATGGCATGTGAATGCATGAAACTGAAGTAGAAACATTTCTTAACGCAACGCAAAAGGAATCAATGTAATAGGCCTCATGGATTTGTTACAAGAAATTGAGGTGCTGAAATAATAAAAATAAAAAAAGAACCGAAAAAAAGAGGGTCAGGCTTAGGCTCACCATGGGCCGAAGCCCACTGGCCTAGGGAGGCCTGGCGCTGGGGGCCGTGGGACGTGGGAGCTGGGCCGGCCCACAGCGGGCAGCGAGCGGGTGAGCGGGAGGCTGCGCTCGCTCCCGACTCACACCGAGTCCAGCAGCGGCGGCGACCGGGCGGCTCCCGCCGGCGAGCGAGGCGGGGAGGCGCGGCAAGGGGGCGAGGCACGCGGCGGGATCCGGCCGGAGGAAGGCGGATCCGGTGGCCTGGGTGGCGCCGGCGTGGTCCGACTCGAAGCCCTCGAGCTTGGGCTGCCTCCAATGGCGGGCGGGGCTCCTGCAGAGAGAGAGAGGAGGGTGAGAGGAAAGAGGAGAAGAGGGAAAGGGGAGGGAGGAGAGGAGAGGGAGAGGAGGAGATGGGGGGGGCGCGGCTGCGCGGTGGCTCGCCGACCAGCCTGCCGGAGCGCGGGCGGCGGCGGCTTGCTGCCTTCGGGCGGCTGCGTCCACGGGAGGAGAGAGAAGGCTAGGAGGCTGGGGAGCTCCCTGGGCCGTTGGATCGGCCGATCCAACGGTCCAGATCGCATGGAGCTGGATTTTTTTGGCAAAATGGGCAGATTGCGAAAATTGGGGCTTTTGTGAGGGGGGTGGCTGCAAAATGTGGCTAGGGAAAACCTAGAAATGGGTGGGAGTGTGGTGGTCTTTATATAGCCCCGGTGGCTGGCAGTTTGCAAAAACATCTCCGGTTTTTCTCTCGCGCGCGCGGTGCTCACGTTTCTGACCGCCGGGGGTCCGCAGTACCTCCGATTCGGGTAAAACTTCGAATTGTGCGATCAGCGTGTCGAGCCGGCGGCATTCACCTCGCGCTGGAACCGTTCTGAAAACACTTTCCGGCGCGCTATAAAAATATCCCGTTTAATTATTAAACGGGGTTTTTGTTCCGTTGGCTTCGGCTGGTCTCGTGCGGTTTTCGCGACGGTGATCGGGTGAAACCCGGTGTCGCAAAGGTCGAGTGTCAGGGTGGCAAGGGTCGGTCTCCGTCCGATACGAGATAAGAGGGGGAAAAAATAATCGCCGATCGATAAATCGGGGTGCAAACACCGCAGACAAATCAGACAATCAAACAATTCACACCGAAAACAAATTTTTTAATTTTTGCAAAACTGGGTTGTTACATCTGCCTCTAGGACTAACCTGTGTATTATGGATGTCATGTTTTCCTGACATAGAGCATTGAATATGCCGATAATACATGGGAGCACGTTGTTGCCAGAACAAGGGTGCTGAACCGACCCAATTGTATGATTTCCTTTGAGATTTCATCATCATTGTATTATGAGTTAAATCATCAGATGAGTTGACATTTGCATGTATCCTTATAAACCATGAGAATGTTAAGTACCTACATACTGGAGGGTGGGTTTTTACTCTGTCCAAACACCACCCGTAACAGGCGTGGCTATAAAGGCTTTGCTCACTCACACTCGAAAGTATGTCTAGGGACTTGATGATTCAAGTTGGGATTTGCTCCTCCTATTTAGGAGAGATATTCTTTGGGCCCTCTCGGTATTACGTATCCACCAACATCCGACCGGATACTTTGTGAATAGATCACATGGGATACGGAATACGTGAACGAGAAAAAGAACAAAACCGATATGAGATAATTGGTATAATGATTAATGAGTTGATCATGCGGATACCTATATAATCTCACCTCATGTTTTGTAAAGTATCGCGAAGCAAAGGGATTGGCATGTCAACCAGAGGTTCACTCGAATTCATATTCGTGTAGGTGCGAGAACCATTATGGGTGTCCATGGCTCCGCTATTGGTTATTGATCCGAGGAAAGTCAGTTTCCGGTTCATGTCCGTATTCTACCGAACCTATGGGGTCACACACTTAAGGGTGGTAGATTTGTTGAGTACTAGAGTGATAGGAGCACGAGTATAACACACCGGAAAAGTTTCAGAGTGATTGAGATTTAATCGGAGAGAAAACCGGAATCGTTTCGGGGCACCGGGAAGAGTTTTAAGAAAAACCGGATAAAACCGGAGGGCCGGAAAAGTTCCAGGATGGTGTAAATATGTTTAATATTTATTTATTGTGAATTCCAAAATTGTTTTGGAATTAAGAAAATATATTTAATATCAATGGCCCCCTCTCACTTGGAAGGCCCAAGTGGGGAGGGAGCACTTGGACCAAGGAGGCCCATATGGGGAAGGCACCTAGGAGGAAGCTAGGAAGCTTCCTCCCCCTTCCTTGGCGCCCCACCAGAGGGAGGGAAACCCTAGGCGCCCCCCTAGGGCTTCCCCCTCCTTCAAGGTGACATCCCCTCCCCTCCCACTATAAATAGATGAGGAGGGGGCATCCCCAAGTACACACAAGTTTGTTCTTTTGCCTCAGGGATGCCCCTCATCTCTCTTCTTCATTAGATCTAAACTCCACCTTACGCCGAAGGGCTGATCCTTCCTCCTCTCTACTCCGGAGGCACCGAGCTTTGGACGGCAGAGCCCTGCCGGATCTACTACACCGTACGTGTGGATCAACCGTAGAGAGATCGTACGTTCGATCTTCGTTCGAGGGACTTCTAGATCTATTCGTGGGAAGTCAAACGGATCAGATCTGTTCGAAGGTTTGCGCTACGTCAAGCTTCCCCAACTCTCCATCAACTTGTTCCTCTGCGAGAGAACTACCGTTGAACGGTTGTTAAGGTAACAATATCGCTACCATTGTTTGCATCTATCTAGATCCAACCTTGGGACTTGGTTTCGTAGTGGCGATTTTTTTTGTTTTCTACTCCGAATCCCAACAATTATCCATTCTCTTCGTCAATGAATTGTCTATGTCATTTATTACTATAGTGTCATTTAAGTTATCTATCTTCACATGTAATCTATCAACATCATCTATTTTCTTAGCCAATCAATTATGCATTTCATCTTCAGTAATATATTTATTTAATCTCTATATGAAAACTCCATATCAACCATCTTTTAATTATTTTATTACCCACACTAATAGTTTTTAATACACGCGTGTTTTGTGTCGAATAAGTTTACTATCTCGACTATGACAAATTGACTTTTGCATGTTCACTTAAACAACTTTATGTATCATACCTTTTTTATTTTTTTATTTCTCTCTGTCCTTACATATCATAAACACCATTTGTATAATTAAAATTCAAAAAAAATACTTCATGTTATTCGTCGGTGTTGCCACCATTTGTCGGGCTACACGTCTTGCAACCACGACATATTAACGTTTAATCCTACCACGCAGTCATCTTGGGAGCATGCTTAAGAGGTAGATTATGAGATTATCACTAGATGTGCAATCCTCTCATCATATTTTTTTTGGAGTAGCGCGTCACCAGACTTGTCTCCTCCTTGGCTCCTATCTCCCACGAAATGATCCCTCGAATAGGCTCGCCGGAGCAGCACAAGTGCACTTCCTATAATGGTATACGTGTGTGCACGAGAAAAACCATGCAATGAACTGCTAGGTTCGATCGCACAATAGACAACTTGTGGAGGTGGCTAGTTGCAAGACATGTAAAACCCTAACGGTGGAATGTGCCAACACTTGGAGGTGTCATCAATCAAATCACACGTCGCACCTTCACTATATATAGGCAAAAATCACTGTTTTGACCTTTTTTGCGTAGTAATTCCCGATCTGAACCTGTTTTGAATTAATTTAAAAATTTGACCCTTTTTCCACCACCGTCATCCTTGGAGGTAGGGTAGTACATGCTACCGCCACACCCCCTGGCGGCAGCGACTTTGGTCAACTTCTGTTAGGGTAACAACAACTCCACGTTGGATAAGTGGTACCACCAGATACCTTGGCAGTACACCTTGTTAACCTACCCCTAGGGACCCTGGCGGTACCATCTGGGCAGTTAAGTGGGCACTCGGTCGCCGCCCGCCCGTTTCTTCTCTTTTCTCATGTACTTCCCCACGACTTCTCCTCTCTCCGCCCCTCCACTCCCCCCCATGGATCTCCTTCATTTGTAATTCATTTTTCAAGAACTTTGGGGAAAATCGGAGAGCAAGGTAACCTCCTCCACTCTCTCGAATTAGTTTTTGCCAATACTTCTTATTCCGGCTGCATTATTATCCAATATGTGTATGTACATTTGCATAGATTTTTTGATTTATTAGTTAGATGTGTTTGTTTGGGATGAATGTGAGGTTCATATGATTGTGTTGGTTAAGATAAATGTGCTTAGAATATTGTTATGTTAGTATGATATGCTAATGCATATATTTGTATTAATATTTTGATATGGTGGACATGTGTATGGATATATGTGGATATGTGTATGATAAATTAGTAGGATGTGTTTGATTATGATATTGATATGATTGTGGTGGTAAAGATTAATGTGCTTACGATATTCTTAGGTTTAGTACGGAATTTTTATGCATATATGTTTATGAATATTTGTGGATATGTGTATGAATATCTAGTATTGGATATGGTGCATTTTTTCTATGGGTTATCAAATGGTTGATATGAATATGATTTTTGTATGTTAGTATGGCCGGTCATGAGAAGAATGCTGGGCATTGGTATACCCATCTTGATGCCGCCTACGACAAGGAACATCGAGGCCGTGCTATCGAGAATGGACGGGTAATAAGAATAATTTGAACAGTCAAATTCATCTTTTGTGTAGCTTTGTAGTAATCAAGTATTTTTGTTGGCAGGTTTTGGACCATATCCGGATGCGTGGTCACAGAAAGGCTTTGGCATGGGATCCTCGGTTCGAGCCTTACTTTCGAAGAGCGGGCCTTCTAGCTTTCGCGCTTCAGTTCAAGCGGGAGGCACCGAACTACAACCATGAAGCTCTGTCAGCCTTGGTTGATCGCTGGAGGCTTGAGACACACAGTTTCCATCTCAATTGTGGTGAGATGACTGTGACCCTTCAGGATATTTCCATGATCGGTGGACTTCCTATTAACGGGCGGCCGCTCATCGGAAGAGTAGAGAAAATAAACTGGCGCAATAGGGTTATCGGTCTCATCGGTGCTTGTACCCTCCTGTTGAAGGGAAGGAAAACCGGTCATCCGGTGTCCCATTCAACTGGCTTTCTACCAACATGTCGGGAGTTCCCAATGGTGCCACGGAGCAGACGGTGGAGCGTTATGCGCGGCTTATATGTGGTATTTGTTATGTCACGTGGTTTTTTCTGACTGCTCAGGTAACAATTGCCCATGGATGTATGTTGACTTCCTAAGAGATTGGGATGCTGGTTATAGTTGGGGATCAGCTGCTTTAGTGTACTTATATCGGCAGGTAGTCATCGGGCCACCATCTTTTGAACAATAGTAATTTGCTTAATTATGACTTGTGCAATTCTGATCATGACTTTGAACTTGCAGTTGGATGAAGCTTGCAGGAGAACATCACAGAGACCATCCATGGGGGGGGGGGTTACATGGGCCCTTGCGGTGTGGATGTAGTCACGGTTGCCTGTTGGACGTCCTGAAAGAGTTCTACCTCAGCCATGGGAGTTTGCACACCCACCTTTTGAGCAATGGCACAATGATGAAGATTTATCTTGACACCCCACCTTTGCGCATTTTTGAGATAATACTAGGATATTTGGCAGGAAGTCAAAAACTTTGTACAAGAGATTTATCAACGAGTTGGATGCACTCTGTTGGAATCAGGTTTGTAAGGTTTCTAACACTTTGGAGTACTTGTAACATGCATCTTGTGTAACATGATTCCTCACATACTTTGCAGGTTATTTGACAACCATATGCACAAGCTCCAGGCCAAGAGTTCAGGTTGAACTCAATGTGTAAGAGGGATCAACAACTTTGGCGGATAAGGTGTCCATTGATATGCATCTTCGCTGTCGAATGGCACATACCACATTGTGTGGCCGAGCAGTTTAATGTGGTATAACGCATTCCACCGGATGATGTTTACACAGGTGTTTTGGCTCTTCACCAGTGAGTGTTCTCTTTCTTGTATAACATAATGTCCCTAAAATTTATGTGGCTTTGCACTCATTTCCTTTTTGTGTTGATATGCATAATTAACAGGCAGACATATAACCAAATTTTTGATTGGACAACCAAGCATCAAGAGTATGTGGATATGTGGGTGATAGGGAAAACAAGAAGGAGACAGACAGGGAAGTATCCACCTACGAGTAAATCCAGGAGTATTTGAGGTGGTATGATGATGGTGCAAAATTTCGTTACCTTTGAGGCCACGGTGGACCGATAAAGACATGTTACCTCTAACTAAAGAGGATAGCTCCGAGGATGAGTACAATCAGTCTGTCAGGAACTCGTAAGGCTATCATAGAGAGTTCACACCAGTTTTAGATAGAGTGGTAAGTTCATAATCATTTCCATTCCTGCAGTTATGTTATTATGTGGCAACTGACAAATGTTGTTGATTGCTAGAGTTGGGAGCTCAACAGGACTATTTCCGATGGCGCACACACACTCAAGCACCCCCAATCAATGATTTCCGAAGAAACATTGAGGGACATGATGAAAGTAAGTATATAGTACACTTTCTCGATGCATTTACTTATTACAACTGATGTCTCATAGCACTCTATATATCTTTTTCTTCTTTTTCCTTGTGCCAGAAAATAATGAAACGTTTCCGGAAGATTGTCGGAGCTCTTGGTTGTTCAAGTCCGAATGCCGCAAATGTGTATGCTCCAGACCACCCTGGCGCCGGTACTTCTAGCCAAGGCGCCGGCACCTCGAGCCATGCCGCCGGCACTTCGAGCCATGCCACCGCTACTTCCAGCCATGCTGTCGCTACTTCTATCCATGCTTGTGGCTATGAGTTTACTAATGATGATGCAGATTCTGAGGCTGAGTGTGAGGATGATGATGATGTTGATGGAGACTATGAGGATGAGATCAATGTGTCATAAATGGGAGATGTACCTCCAGTCACACAACCATCTCAGAGGAGCAGGGGACCTCACCCGAACCCTTTCATCCCAGATCTTTTCCAGAGAGACCGGTCGCGTACTCGAAGAGCTGGCAAGGAAGTTTGGTCAAAAAAGAATGAGGACCGTGCAGGCAAGAGGGAAAGGAGGTAGTATTGTAGTTGCTTATGGTCATGTAAAACCTTAAGTAGATTGAACTTTATGTTATTGTGATGGTCTCGTTGAACTTGTTTATGGCGAGCTTCGGTGAACTCTTGTTATGTACTTTGAACATCGATCATGTTGGCTATCTATCTAGTTTGAATTTGGATATTACTATGTTCATGGAGTTTTGCTGTAAGTGGAATGGAATGTGTTGGAATATTGCTATATTGTTGTAAGTGTGATGGCAAGGAAGTGTATTTATTGCTGGTCTGTAGTGCAGACCCTACCGCCAGGGTCTGTGGCGGTAGGTTACTGTCTGGTACTGACAGGGCCTATGGCGGTACCCACCAAACTGGCCCTCGTGGCCGTAGGCTGATTTATTATCTTAGGGGTGTAATGCTAGAGACTATGGGGGTAGGGTACTGTATGGTATCGCCAGGTCCGATGGCAGTATCCCTTCGCACTATTTACAATAGTATAAAAGTTGTGGAGGGGCCACTCACCCACCCCCACACAATCCTATCCACGAAATTGGTCCCCTCTCTGCTCTCTTTGCCTCTCGCACATCTCTCACAAATCCCTCTCCATTATACAACATTTGTACGATAAATTTGGGGAATTTGCATCACTTAAGGTAGAGTACTTGATTCCCAACATTTTGGTTGGTTTAAATCATCTTATTTGGTGTCATTTATTTACTTTCAAGAAAACCCTAGTTATATTTATTTTGTATATGGTGGATGGAATAACCTTTTCTATGCTTTATGAAGAATTAGATGTGTTCTTGTCATTATTAGGGTTAGTGTTTAGGGTAGATCTATGGTAAATGCTTATGGTATATTTAGGGTTATGGTTAGTGTTTAGATTAGATTTAGAGTTATTTTTAGTGTAGATCTATGGTTTAGGGTAATTATTTTAGGGTAGGGTATGGGTTTAGGATAATTGTTTGGGGTAAAGTGTTAGTGCTTTTGGGAAAGGGTTAGTGGTTTTGGGTTTAGGGTTAGTGTTTTTGAGTTGAGGGTTAGTGGTTTAGGGTAAATGCATAATGGTTTAGGGTTATTTTAGGGTAGGGTATGGGTTTAGGGTAAAATGTTAGCGGTTTTGGGTTTAGGGTTAGTGATTTTGAGTTTAGGGTTAATGGTTTAGGGTAAATGAATAATGGTTTAGGGTTATTTTAGGATAGGGTATGGGTTTAGGGTAATTGTTGAGGTAAAATGCTTAATGGTTTAGGACTATTCATTTGTCAATATTTGTATCTTATGTTTTCATTTTAACTATTAAATGTAGGTAGTATGTCATTCAAGGTTGTGTCCTTCAAGACTGAGGACGAGGCGGACGCTTTTCTTCTCCGTTAAATTGAAGATGACATGGCCATTTGGATAGATTCATCTGAACAGGCGTATCAAGCTGGAAAAACATTTGGTGAACTCACTGTTGATGACACCACAGACCAAGAGAAAGCTCTTCGTGATTTGGAGCTTCATGAAGAAGGGACGAGGCGCACTTTTGCGATTAGTATCGCTTCATCTGCTACTCCGCGTGAAATGAATGACCCGAACTTTGATAATTCAGGGCAACTCATTGGTTGTGCTATCAATCAAGGAAAGTCAGACGATCCTTCGAAAGTTGTTGCTACCCCGTCGTGATTGATAATAAAGAGGTTAAGCGTCATTTGGCTGGATCAAGTGATTTCTTCATAACTTGTCAGGGATGAGTTTCAGGATGACCTCCTCCACGGGGATGAACTTATCATTGTATCGTAGATGACATTTATCTTCACAGGGATGAACTTATTATTGTATCATAGATTACTTTTATCTTAACGGGGTTGAACTCTATTATTGTATCATAGATGACTTTTATCTTCATGGGGATGAACTCTATTATTGTATCCTAGATGAATGTATCGTAGATGACTTTTATCTTAATTGTGATGAACTCAATTATTGTATCGTAGAACTCAGTTTA
The DNA here is from genome assembly GCA_950022295.1 of Bromus sterilis. NCBI lineage: Eukaryota > Viridiplantae > Streptophyta > Magnoliopsida > Poales > Poaceae > Bromus > Bromus sterilis. The sequence continues at coordinate 45,944,079 of OX465596.1, forward strand.
TCTTTCTCAAGGGATGCATGACCTACATATCATTTTGTCCAAAATACCCAAATTAGAACAATATACTCCACATAACACTTTGTCCATATCACTTACATTTTTCTCAAAGTTTAGGTGGGTACCGCCAAGGACCTTGGCAGTAGGGTTAGATGGATTACCACCATCCAAGGATGGCACCCAAATTTCCCAAATGATGCACAAAGGTTTTGAGTTTGGAGTCGAATGCTCCAGATGGTACCGCCAAGGACGTTGGCGGTAGGGCACATGGGCTACCGCCAACCAACCATGTTACTCGTCATGTCACCATATCTCCAATGTCCTTCGTCATGAGCACGCGCCCACTTGTGCTTATCATCATAGTTCCTTTGAAAAAATTCCCTTCCACGCTTGTTCACCTCTAGGTAAAGTTTATCATAGCGAGATTGGAAAGAATCGACTGTGAAGGCCAGACAAACATTGGTTAGATATTTGCAAAACTACTTGCTTTTACAAGCCCGGTAAAAATTTGCCAGGAGATGCCTCATGCACCATTGGTGATGAAGTTTTGGAAGGCGTGTAATATCAATGTCGCATGCCTTGAGTATGCCATGGTGCCGATCCGATATGATGCATACCTGTCTATCCCCAACAACCTTTCTCCTCACAAGATTCATGAAGCACTCCTATTGTCCTGGTGCTGGGAAGGGACCAAAGCAAATGCCACTGGCAACACATGATCATTGGACGAGTGTGCCATTACTACCAATAATGTTCCTTTGTATTTCCCGGTCAAAAATGTGCCATCAATTGACAATACAAGCCGACAATGCTGAAAAGCAATGATGCACTGACCATAACTCCAAAAGGCACGGTGAAACACTCCGTCAGTTGCGTTGACCTCATAGTACATGCCCGGGTTCCCATGGGAAATTTCTCCCAACAACCTCGGAAGGCGATTGTACGCCTCTTCATAATCTCCATACAACATCCTAATAGCGTTTCCCTTCGCCTTCCATGTTTTCCCATACTTGAATGGGTATACGTACTTACTTTATCCTGAGGGACATCCTAAGAGGATCGAACAAGATTCTCAATTGCAGGAAGAAGACATTGTCAGTTCCCCTAAGAAGAAGAAGAAGAAGAAACACAAGGAAGCTGAAAATTCAAATGGTCCCATAAATGATGAAGAACCTATTGTCGATCCTAATAGTATATCTACTTCCGATGCTGAAACTGAAGACGGTGCTGAACTTGATAAAGATAAAGAGAAGAATGATCCTCCTGAAGTGCGAGAAGTAGAAGCACCCGATAAACGTAAGAGATCTACTAGAGAAGACTTCATTGCAAGGAAGCATGGGAAGGAACGAGAACCACGGGTACAAAAACAAATGACCTTCCCAGGTAAGTCTCTCAAAACTAAAGAAGAAGAACATTACAATAAATTTTGTGAATCAATGAAGCCTCTTTTCCTTCAAATTCCTTTGACTGATGCTATTAAGTTGCCTCTGTATTCGAGGTATATGAAAGATATTGTGACTAATAAAAGAAAAGTTCCTAATGAGGCAATATCTACTATTCTTGCTAACTACTCTTTTAGTGGCAAGATTCCTGAGAAGCTCGGTGATCCAGGTATACCCACCATTCCTTGCTCCATAAAGAATAATTATGTCAGAACTACTTTATGTGATCTTGGTGCAGGAGTGAGTGTTATGCCTTTCTCTCTTTATAAAATACTTTTCTTAGATAACCTAATCCCCGGAGATATCTCTCTTCAAATGGTTGACAAGTCAACATGCATTCCCATTGGTATTCGTGAGGATGTTCCTGTTGAAGTTGCTAATTGCTTGATTCTTACTGATTTTGTTGTGCTTGACATGCCCGAAGATGGTAGCATGTCTATTATTCTTGGTAGACCTTTTCTTAACACCGCAGGTGGTATTATTGATTGCAATAAAGGAAATGTCACTTTCAATGTTAATGATAAAGAACACATGGTTTATTTTCCAAAGAAGATTGATAAAAGGCATGGCCTTAACTCCATTGAGAATATTGAGACCATGAAGATTGGTGATTGGGATTTCCCTCTACATGTGCACCAGAAATATAAAACAATGATGGTACGGGCAGTCTCCCTCAAGATAAAGGTACCATGAATGCCTTATAAGAAGTGAGATTTTTTGCATATCATATCACTTGTTTAGTAGTAAGACTTGATCAACCTTGCTAATAAAGAAGTTTTATATGAGTAAAAAGGGAAGCTTATTATATTTGCATTTATTTTAGCTTTCATCCTTCTTGCTGTACCAAAGTTTATGCTTTTGAAACTTCATATGTTTAACCACTGTTTTGAGCCTCCGGAAGTTTTTGCAGCTTTCGCTACCTCGGAATTTTTTCAAAAAAGAACTTGTCAGAAAAATTCCAGAAAATTATATTAAAATTTTGCACAAAAAAAGAAGCACAGGGGCACCTAGGGCTGACCAAGGGGGCCACCCTGGTCCAGACGGCCAGGTGGCGCGGCCTGGCCCCTGGCCGCACCACCAGGGAGCCTGGGCCCACCAGGCCCCCTTTCCAGGTACTTCTTCCTCCACTCTCTCTCTCTCTCTCTCTCTCTCTCTCTCTCTCTATTTCTCTCTCTCTCTCCAAAAACACGAGTTTTGCTGCTGGAACCCGTGTTCTTGCTGTTCTTGGAGGCGAATTTCGATCTCTCTCCATCCCATCATTTGGGTTGAGATTTTGAGCATTTGCTCCCTGGTATGTGACTCCTCCACCCCTCCAATTAGAATTTTGAATGGTGGTCTTATTTATGAGTATTTAGAAGTTTTTGGTGCTGTTCATATGAGCTTGCATGCATGCTTAAAAATTTATTTTTGAAGTTTTGATGCAAGTATATGCCTTGGGGAAGTGAGTAGAGTAGTTTGCCTCAACTCATTTCGCTTAAATATTAGTTTTTGTAACTTGTCAAAAAAATTCAGAAATGAGTTTGTTTGGAAAGGATAAGGAATGGCTTGGGAAGAAGAGGCCCGAGCCTACGGATAGAGTAACTAGAGCTGCTACTTCATCCTCTTCTGCAAGGATGAGTTACAACGATGATATTGTGCTACCGGAGTTGTTCTACGAGACGGACATGACACGTGCCGTGACGTACCCATGCTCGGATTTTCTTACGGCGGCAGGTATTAAGGATGAGTTTGACAACCTTTGTGCAGCTGCAGGTTTGACACGCCTTGTGAAACATCAGGTGCCACAGTATCCAAAACTCACTTATCATTTTGTCAACTGTTTTAGATATAATGATGGAACCTCCATGGTTGAATTTAGAATTTATGAGAAAGTTATCACCATGCCAATGGAAGAGTTTGTGATATTTTAGGTCTGCAGAATGTTGGGAAGACCAAGATATCTACGCACGCCTACGAGATGAAGGACCTCTTCGCTTCTCTTTGCAGCAAGGATCCGAAGGATGTTCATCGAGGGAATATTTCCAGCATTTTGTTTCCCCACATCAAGTATTTCGCATACTATATTTCTCGAGGGGTGTTATCTCGTGACAACACGAGCAACATTTTGGGTCCAGATATTGCTATCTTGGCAGCCGCCCTCTTAGGAGACAACAAGTATAATATTGGTGCTTTGATCGCTCGTCGCCTTATCGCTAACAGCGGCAAAGGGCCTCACTTTGGTGGCGTTTATGCCACGCTTATTCTTGAGCGACTTGAGCTCACTGCACGTGTTGATGATGCACCTTTTCCATTCTTACGCTTTGATCTTACTTCTATGAAGAGGCATGAGTTTGTTACCAGGACTTCTGAGTTTGGTAACCTTGCTTATGTTATGAGATTTGGCGAGACTACTACTCGCGAGATCCGTCTACCTACACCACTTTTGTTTGATTATACTAGAAGGAATGGGTGGTATTTCACCGCGGTTGAGCTGGACGAGTTCGTGGTCCAGTGTGACGCCCCCAAAATCAGACCGTGTACAGTAATCATACACGCAAGGTACACGATCGAGATCAGGGACTCACGGTGAGATATCACAACACAACTCTACAAATAAAATAATACAAGCTGTTTAATACAAGCCATGGGCCACGTGGGCTCGAATACAACAGCTCAAAAGCACAAAGTTAGCGGAAGCAATAGTATTTGAGTACAGACACAAGGTACACATGATCTACCTTAAGAAGGCTAGCACAAAACAACAACGATCGAAAAGGCGAGGCCTCCTGCCTGGGAACCTCCAAACTACTCCTGGTCAAAGGGGAACTCGACGTCGTAGAAGGCATCGAGGATCTTCATGTTGCGGTGGTCGGCATCGGGGATCTCCTGCTCCTGCGCTCCAACGTCGACTGCAGCGGCCGATCAGGCAAAACGAAAAGGGGGAAATAAAGCAAGGGTGAGTATCTAGCATACCCGCGAGTCTTACGTCCACTACTAAGCATTTATGCATTTGTATCAAATGGAAAGGGGAGGCTGTATATAGTGGACTGCAAGGTAGAAATCAGAATAAGGATAAGAAGCTAAGCCTATCGAAGACTAGCATCTTCCGATGAGTCTTGAAGCACAAGAAGAGAATAGCCAACAGTTTATATAAAGCATAAAGTAACAATGAAGCAGAAGTTGATGCAGCATTGTATAATAATAAGTTGTAATAATTATCAAAGCCTCCGAGATCCCCTCCTCGACTTCCCTGCGAGGAAGAGAAACCGGAACCAACAGTATAATAGTAGTAGTTTGTAGTAGTAGAGTCTGGCTTCAGCATAAAGCGTCCTGTTACCGTGCACACGGCTATTCGAATAGATTATCTTCCCTGCAGGGGTGCACTGGTGTCATACTACACGCTCGGATCTCCAGGGTGGCGTACACCTTGTTAGGGAACACCCCACCGAGGCTATCCGACACGCCGAGGCCCATCCTACGGCTCATCACAGAGGTCCCCGCCGGTCTACAACCCTAAGTGCAAGGGGGTCATGGGCCTATCACCCCTCGCTCTCCGGGTCGTTGTGAGGACGGTGGATACCACGCAACTCTATCATGGATGCGGATCCGACCGCGCCACAATGCTGAACTGGACGTCTTTCAGAGCTTTCAAACGAGACCACAACGCGGAGGGCCCACACCGTAATCCCACGTATAGGTAGTGCGTACAAGCCAAAAGGCTACTCAAGTCATCCGCCGAACCCATTAAGCATTTTATTATTTTCTGTCGAGACAACCGTTATCGTTGCCCCTTATTGAATGAGTCGCGGACAACGACAACAGTCAGGACCACCAGTAACATCGGTGCCTGCCCTGACGTCCCACCAACTCGTGCGGTTACCAACAAGGTGAGTCGTCTCCTTACCTTGTCTCGCGTTTGCTCCGAAGAGCTCGACTTTCGTACAACAGGATACCTGTCGGCCACGAACAGTACCAGGCCCGCCGCACACCGGTGGAATACACCTGACCTGTCGTTCCGCTAAGATACCCCGCGCGGGCACCGTTGGGTCACCCCGCTCCTTACCTGTAAGGACAGCAGTTGATCCGAGTGCCTACCATCAAGTGAAACCAGGAGGAATCACCCTCGATGCAGCGGAATGAACTAAAGAGGAATATTCTCGTATCACCCCGGTGGTGCCGAGACACCAGCGGAATGAACTAAAGAGGAATACCCACATATCATCCCAGTGATGCTACGCTACTGAGCCGACGAGAGTGAAATACGAGTTCGTCCACTCGTAAGTCAAAATCGAAGCGACTCGGCAGAGTCTCGCCGTTGTTGGTTCCCTAGGGCGTGTGCATTGATCCGTACCTGTTGAAGTTGTAATATATCGTTCCCGCGATCACTCCCAGAGTGATCACGACCCGCTATTCTAAACCTAGCTAACAATGCGCAGGGTTTACTGCTGAATATTATATATATTTATAAGGCAGCATAGGACAAAGGAGCGTACATCAAAGGGCGACAAAAACAGGCTATGCAGTTGAATAGGATTGTAACGTAGCAGCAGCAGTAACAATGCCTAGTGCAAGAAATGCACGGAAAGATAGGCGATATTTGGGGAAGGAAAATGGCTCTGCTTGCCTGGAAGCTCGACAGAAGGGGTAGGGTCGTCGACGATGTAGTCGTACTCAGCAACGGTGTCGTCGGCGGCAGCAACGGAGTCTACCGGAGAATAAGGGGGGAAGAAAAAGTAAATACACAACAATAATAGCAATACAAAGGTATGACATAGCAAATACAAAGCAACGGGGCTCTAACACAGTGTTCGGTGATTTGCTCGGAGCAGGAATTTATCCGGGGATGACTCATCTGTACCGGTTGACTACCGGACAGATGATCCGGAGGGGGAGGTTCCATATGTGCAGTGTTAGAGACATCTGACAGACAAGTGGATAGTGTATCCGTGCTCGATGATCCATTCTGAATAACTTTCGTATACAGTTCGCTTTCATCCGGAAAGTTTTACCGGCTCCGGGTGATTACCGGACAGTGCAACCAGAGGGGGATGTCTCGAGTTCGGTATGTAAGAGGGGTGTGGTGGGTGTATGGGTAGCGTATTCGTACTCGTTGTATTTTTCTGATCAACTTTGATGTATAAAGTTTTTCGATCTGAGTTACGGTTTAAAAGATATTAAATTTCGAAGTTTTAAATCAATTTAAAAATGATTATTGGAATTTATTTTATTAAATAAATAAAACATTATCCAAAAAAGTGGCATTGACCTAGTCAAACCTGACCAGTGGGTCCCACTAGTCAGCCTCTGTTTTATAAAAAAAATGTTTTAATTAATTCTAATAACCTAGTGGACCCACATGTCATACACAGATTCTTTATAATCCAATTTAATTAACCTAATAAACTAATGGGGCCCAGTTGTCATGGTCTCCATTTTATTGGCATTTTTAACTAAACTCAATTAGAGGTGGGGGCCCCACTGGTCATAGACACATGAACTAAACAGAGTTTAATTTAACCAAATAACTTAATTAACATATGGGGGGGGGTCCACATGTCATCCATACAGGGGAATTAACCTACCACTTCATTTTAATTAGCAGTTTGATTAGGGGATGGGGCCCCACTCGTCAGAGACTGTTAGATGGGGGGTTAGTCCACGGCTTCCCAGAGATCACGCCGCCGGCGCGGCTCTGGCACGGCGGTGAAGTTCCGGCGAGGGAAGAGGGGTTGCGGCGAGGCGGGGGAGAGGGGGTTAGGGCAGGCGCGACACACGCACACAGAGGAGCGCACGGGAGCGGCCAAGCCCGTGGCGAGAACGACGGCTCCGCCCGTGGCCATGGCGAGCACGGGAACGGCGAGCAGCGGCAGGTGCGGCGCGCAGGGCAGGGGCGCGATGCGGCGGGCGGAGGCACGCGCGAGGCACGGCCAAGGAACGCGCGGGGCAGCAGCACAGGGCAGCCAGCTCGCGGTCGTTCGCAGGCAGCGACGCCGCGGTTCGGGCGACGGCCATGGCGGCCGTGCACATGGGCGAGCGGGGAATCGGCGGCAACAACTACGGCCCGGGAACGAGCGAGGGGGAGAAGGTGCGGGGGCTCACAGTGAGCCGGTAAGGGAGCGTAGCGGGCTCAGGAAGGGGTTGGTCACGGCGATTCGACGGAAGAAGCTCCTGTGGCCGCGAAGGAGTCGAGGTCGATGCGACCGTCGTGAAGGCACAGAGGTCAGCCTCGGGGTCGAAGACGGTGTAGCGGACGTCGACGGTCCCGTCTGGCACGGTGAGACGTCGAGGAGGGTACGGTGGACACGACGCTCATGGGGGCGGCTATGACGGCTCGGGGTGGTCCAGATCGAGAGGAAAAGGGGAGGGGGCGGTGGCGTGCTAGGGTTAGGGGAGGGGCAGGGGGTCTTATCCATCTCCATGCGCCGCCGGATCGTCGACACGGGCAGCTACAGCAGCCATGGCCGGCGGATACTCGACATGCACGAGGGGGGGGGGGTGAGCAGAGAGAAGAAAGAAGAAGAAAAAGAGGAGATGGGGGATGGCTGGGCTGGGTCAGTGGGAAATTTCCCTAGGCGAGTTTTAACAATTTTCCTCATATGCATTTTCTGCCACTTCAATCTTATCTGTTTTGATTTTGTTTGGCCAACAATTTGTTTTTGTAAAATATGCAACTAGATCTAGTTTTATTGTTGCACAATATAATGATGTCACAAAAAGTTTGGTTATTAAATAAAACCATTTGCATTTTGTTTTATTTTAAATGGGATTAAATGCCACATATTTGACACTATTTTGATTTGATTAAATTAGTAAAACATTTTAATAAACTCCTATTTCATTTTTAATATGACCTACAGATTATTAGGCATTTTATAAAATTGGTTCCACAATTTTTGGATCAAATTTTATTTCAACTTTGTTTATTGAAAATCCCAAGGAAAATTTAATATTTACAAAATATTGATTAAAATGATATAAGTGCTTATGGGTTATTTACAAAGTCCTGACCCTTTGTGTTTAACCACCTTTGAAAAGTTTTATCTTGACTGGCATTTGCAAATTTTTAATTGGAGTTGAATTATCTCCTAATGCAAAGTTTTAATGGGTATGATTATGATGACAAGGCAATCAATTAGCTTAATGACAGGGCTAAGATCTGAGGGTGTTACATCCAGCAGCAGTTCCATAACCCCATGGAGGGGGTTGCTCCCGAGGAAAAGGAGCCAGAGGGGACTCCACATCCCCAGGAGGGCTCGTTGCCCATTGGGGCGAGGGGTCTTCTTCTTGGGAGGACAGCAGGACGTCCGTCAACGCACCCGAGACCCCATACGACGGATGGATGTACCAGTACTACCCCGGAGACACAGGAAGCTCCTGGGCCTATAGTATCCGAGCCCGACTTAGGCCAAAAGACAAAGCTTGGGGGAGTACGTGTGATGACCCTCAACTGTAGGGGATCGAGATAGTCTTCGCGGGTAAGATAACCCAATTTATTGATTCGACACAAAGGGAGCCAAAGAATACTTATATGCTTTAACAGTTGAGTTGTCAATTCAACTGCACCTGAAATATACTTGCTTGCAACAAAATATTAATAGCGACGATGATATGAAAGTGATAGTGGCAACATCGAAAGTAAAACAGCAAAAGTAACTACTAGTAACCAGCAGGATTGAAACACTGTAGGCTAGGGATATGGATGGTTGGGCGCTGCTTGGATGAGAGTGAACATGTAATAGATTCTAACATGGGGCAAGGCACACATAAATCAAGGATCATCTAGGCAATATTAAACATTAGGCATGCATCCCGTAGGTAGTTGTACGTGCTTGCAATAAGAACTTGCACAACATCTTTTGTCCTACCATCTCGCTACGAACGGGGCCAAAAGGAACTTATGGAGATTAAGGTGCTCCTGTCAAAGAGCACCGGAACAAAGAATTAACACTCAATGGATACATGTAATCCTCAAATTATAGTCCATCCCCTTTGGTGACCCAAGTGGCCACCTTTTCCATCGCCGGTTCCGGACCATAATAGGTGCATATAACTCATAGATAGGATCAAGAACACAAATAAACTCATGAAAACAAAAGTGGTTCAGATCTGAAAACATGGCACTCGGGCCCAAAGTGACAAGCATTAAGAGCAACAAGTTGTAGAAAAGATGATAAACACCAAAGTAAATGATAGGCAACATGCCCCCAACAATCTGATGAACTATTACATGATCTAACTCATCCAATCCCTACCGTCCCCTTTGCCTACAACAGGTAATTACTCACACATGAAAGGAGAAGTCATTGAGGGATAATGGAGTGGTGATGATGATGACGACGACGGCGATGAACTCCCCTCATCGGAGGCCAAAACAACCTCCAGATTAGCCCTCTCGGAGAAGAACAGAGGGTGGCGGCGGCTCCGCGACGAGAACTAGGAAAACGAATTCTGTTCCGGGGTTTCCTCGCGATGGGAATAAGTAGGAGTCATGGTAGGTCACCAGAGGGGGGAGGACCCACCCATGCGGCCTCCCGACGCGGCCAGGGGTGAGGACGCGCCAGCAGGGCACCTGGGCCCCCTTGGCTGCCCTTTGGCCCAACTTCTGGCTCTGGGTCCCTCCGGGTTCGTGGATTTTCCGTGAATTGTCTTGGAATTTTCAGAGACACCTAAAAATCCATATGCCTACACATAAGAAAACCATATAGGCAACTCTGCTCAAAACAACATCAGTCTAGGTTAGTTTCGTTCAAATCATGCAAGAATGAGGCCAAAACAATAGCAAAAGTGTTTGGAAAAGTAGATATGTTTGAGACGTATCAACTCCCCCAAGCTTAGCATATTGCTTGTCCTCAAGCAATTCAGTTCAACGAACTGGACGCGACAAAGAAAACTTTGACAAACTCTTTTGCTTCATTAGATGTATATAAGCATGTACTACGAAAAGAGTTTAGCAGGTATTGAAACAATGCTACAAGGACAATGCACGTAGCAATCCTTCTTTCAAGTGATCAATCACAAACAACCAAAAGTAAATAACATGCTGCTGAAAATCAAGACAAGGTAACAATGCACATAGCTTGAACATACTAGAGTGGTATCTCGCTAGCCTCCATGAGTGAAGCAAAACATAAATGCAGAAACTCCTCCGGAGTTTTAAAGGAGACTAGAACTAAGAATTTCAGGACAAGTAATATCACAATCATGCAGAAGACAATGTGGTACTTTGGGACAATGCACATTACACGAAGAATGACAATTATGCTCTCAATAGTTGGTGCTTTGAAGAAAGAAGGGGAGACTCTCGAACCGTGGCTTTTGATGGCAAGGTTGAAAACCCGTGGCTGTAAGAAAAGACTTAACAAGTACCAGAGCTCTTGGTTTTGAAAACAGAGATAAAATTCTTTTGGGAGGTGCAACTTTCCAGTCAACGATAGACGATAAAGGTCTCTCAATTTCTCCGATACCAACCACATTAATCGCGGTTCCCATGCTTTTTGCTTACACTTATGTTCCCTTATCCACCTATCCTTTGACGGTCTATGGTGCCTTTTTATTTTGCCTCAAGTATGGAAGGAAATTTCTCGTTCCATCTATCATTAGCAGCATTTGGCCCATTTCATTCCATCATCAAGTATCGGGGAAGTGTAACTTTTTTATAAAATGTGAAACAAGTGAGAACTGGGCATTCTCCAGACCGGCCTCTGCCTCATAAATTTGACTAGTTAAAACTTTTTCAAGGAGTAAAACATTTTTGGCATGGAAGATACTGATTTTCCCTCACCGCACCATGATCTTGTACGGTTACAAAAAGGAAGATTTTGAATAAATTTCTAGATGGTACAAGAAAGTCTGAGTTAGGGATGACAGGTAAATACCATATATAGGAAGATATGGTGGACTCAAGTGGAATAACTGGTTTGAAAAGGGTTTTGGATGCACAAGTAGAATTCCGCTTAGTGCGAGCGAAGGCTAGCAAAGACTGGGAAGCGACCAACTAGAGAGCAATAAAAGTCATAATCATGCAGAGCGACAAAGCAACATTGAATCGGGCATGAAAGTGATATAACTACTCTGAAAAAAAAGATCATCAAGGCATGATAGACCTTTTAGTCATAAACATGTGTGAACATGTGACAAGTCAATCCAAGAATTCTCCGAAGGGAAATACCACTTCAATATGCAAAACCATGAACAACATGTAAATCATTTCAACAACACATTATGCACTCTAGCTATTTGAGACTAGCCACAAAGAAAGCATGAACCACTGGGAAAGAATTGTAAACATAGTACTATGTCGCTACAAGCTGGTCTCTAGATCATAAGTACATGAATATGTACAAAAGTAGAAACAAAAATAGTTCATACCGGTTTTCCTTGTTGCTTCCCTTCCGTCGATATTCGTCATTACTGCCTTGTCACTTGCAGGATCGAACGTAGGAAATATAATCAAGTGCAAATGCCATCACAAACTCGAGCTGAACTCTGCAAACAAAGCAAATTAAAGAGAGAAAGGAAAATCTTTTGGGGTTTTTCAAAGGTTTAACGAAAGCAAAAGAAAGGAGAAATATTTTTGTTATTTTTGAAAATTAAGAGAAAACACAGAAGAACATGCAAAAACTTCGAAAAGATCAAAGCGAACAACACAAAACGGATAATACAATGGAAAAGGGAGAAGGACACGTACTCCCCCAAGCTTAGGATTTTGGCCTAAGTTGGTAACAGCTACTGCGGTCCGCAGGAGCCTCCAGCTCCGGGGTAGTACGGGTGCGTCCAAGGATCGTACAGGGCTTCAGGTGCGTACGACGAAGTACTGGGATCCTCCCACGAAGAAGGCTCTGTCCTCCAACAGAAGAAGACCCTTCACCCCACTAGGTGACGGTCCCCCTGGAAAGGTGGAAACTCACCGTGCTCCTCCTCATCAGGCACAACCCCCTCCATGGGGTTATGAAACTGTTGCTGGACCACAAACTCATCGAACTGGGTAACGTTGAAGGACCATCCGCTCCCGTGAGTATAATCAAACAAAAGAGGCACATGTCGACGAATCTCCCGAATAGTGGCCAGTCCAAACCTCAGAATATAATTAAGGTTACCAAACTCGGAAGTCCTGGTAACAAACTCATGCCTCTTCATAGCAGCAAGGCCAAAACTTATAAAAGTAAAAGGCTCGTCATCAGGATGTGCGGCGCGTTCAAGAGACTCTAAGAATAAGTGTGGCATAAACGCCACCAAAGAGATCCCCCTTGTTGCCATTAGCAGCAAGGCGGCAAGAAATTAAGGCACCCACATTATACTTACTTTCCCTGAGAGGGCGTTTGCCAGCATAGCAGCATCTGGTGCAGAACTGTTGCTCGTGTTGTCACGAGCTAACACGCCTCTAGCAATAAAATATGCGAAATACCTGAGGTGGGGAAATAAGATGCTGGAAATCTTCGAACGCTGGATATCCTTCGTTTCCTGGCTGCGAAGAGAGTTGAAGAGGGTTCTCTGCTCGGTGGGCTGAGTGTTCATATTTGTTGTCTGTCCAATGTTTGGCACACCTATTATTCCACAAAATCTTGATAAATTCATGGTCAAAAGATCATTGTAAATTCTAAACTCAATAATGCCAGCATCATGATTATATCTGAAACTATTAATAAAATAGGAGGTGAGTTTACGATACTGAGCTACATGGCATGTTTCAAGCCGTGTCAAACCTGCATTAGCACAAACGCTATAAAACTCCTTGATTCCTGCAACTTCAAGGAAAACTTCGCACATATATTTCATTTCACGTGCCGGACTTGTGTCTTCTAGCAACTCTAGGAGCACATGATCTTCATTATAGCTCACCCTAGCAACTGAGGATGAAGCTTCAGCTCTAGTAACTCTGTCGGCGCGCTCGGTCTTCTTCTTTGCTTTTCCTAACAAACTCATTTCTGAAATTGTTGACAATTCACAAAAACAAGGATTTAAGAAAAATGAGTTGAGGCAAACCACTCTATTCACTTACCTAAGGCATAAACTTGCATCAAAACTTGGAAAGTAATTTTCTACACATACATGCAAGATCATATGAACAACACCAAGAACTACTAAATACTCACTAATGAAGCCACCAATTAAAATTTTAATTGGAGGGGTGGAGGAGTCACATACCAGGGAGTATTTGCTCAAAATTTCAGCTCAAACAACGGGATGTAGAGAGAGATCGAAATTCTGGACGGAGAGCAGCAAGAACACGGGTTCCAGCTGAAGGACTCGTGTTTTTGGGAATAATGAGAGAGAGAGAGAGAGGAAGAAGACTTACCAGCTAAGGAGGCCTGGGGGGCCCAGGCGCCCTGTGGGTGCGGACAGGGGGCAGGCCGCGCCAGCTGGCCGCCTAGACTATGGGTGGCCCCCCTGGTCAGCCCCAGGTGTCTCTGGGTCACTTTTTTCGTGGAAAAATTGATTTTTATTTTTGCTGATTTTTTCTGCCAACTTCACCGTTGAAAAAATTTCGAGGTTCAAAAAGCTGCAAAACTTTCTGAAAACTTGAAACAGTGGTTACAAATGTGAAGCTTCAAAAACATAAAACTTTGGTACAACAAAGAGAACAAAATCTAAAGGAAATGAAAACATAACAAGCTCCACTTTTTAACTATATAAAACATGCTAGTTAGCAAGGTTGATCAAGTCTTACCAACAAACCGGCGATATATAGAGTAGAAAGTCTCACCTCTTATAAAGTGATCATTGTACCTTTACTTTCATGGACATTGTCCCCACCATAATGGTTTTGTATTTGTGGTGCACATGTAGAGGACAATCCCATTATCCAATCTTCACGGTCTCGATATTCTCAATAGAGTTAAGGCCATGCTTTTTGTCTATCTTTTTCAGAAAATACACTGTGTGTTCTTTGTCATCCACGTTGAAAGTAACCTTTCCTTTATTGCAATCAATGATAGCACCTGCGGTGTTAATAAAAGGTCTACCAAGAATAATGGACATACTCCCATCCTCGGGCATGTCAAGCTAAACGAAATCAGTAAGTATTAAATAATTAGCAACTTCAACAGGAACATCCTCACAAATACCAATCGGGGTGGCTGTTGATTTTTCAGCCATCTGAAGAGAGATATATGTAGGGATTAGTTTATCTAAACAAAGCCTCTTGTGAAGAAAAAAAATCATAACACTCACTCCTGCACCAAGATCACATAAAGCAGTTTTGACATAATTATTCTTTATGGAGCAAGGAATGATGGGTATGCCTAGATCACCAAGCTTCTCAGGAATCTTGCCGCTAAAGGATAGTTAGCAAGCATAGTAGATATTGACTCATTAGGGACTTTTCTTTTATTAGTAACAATATCTTTAATATATCTCGAGTAAGGAGGTAACTTAATAGCATCAGTCAAAATAATTTGAAGAAAAAGATGTTTCATCCATTCATAAAATTTATTATAGTGCTCTTCTTCTTTGGTTTTGAGAGTCTTACCTGGAAAGGACATGGGTTTCTGTACCCATGGTTCTCTTTCCTTCCCGTGTCTTCTTGCGATGAAGTCTTCTCTAGTGTATTTCTTGCATTTATCGGGTGCTTCTTCTTCTCGCACTTCGGGAGGATCATTCTTCTCCTTATCTTTTTCGGGCTCAGCACCATCTTCAGTCTCAGCATCAAAGGTAGATATATTTTTTGGATCAGCAACATGCTCTTCTTCAACTATGGGATCATTTGAATTGTCAGCTTCCTTGTGTTTCTTTTTCTTCTTCTTCTTCTTCTTCTTTGGAGAGCTAATAAATTCTTCTTCGTGTATTTGAGAATCTTGCTCGATCCTCTTCGGATGCCCCTCTGGATAGAGAGGGTCCTGGGTGTGTGTTCCACCCCGAGTTTTTATACCATAAGCTTGTAAATCTTGTTTGGCATTGTTAGCAAGCAAATCTTTTTGCACTTCAGAAATTTGTTCAAGATGAGTTTGAACCATAAGAAAATGCTTAACTAGACATTTAACATCATTAACTGTTCTACCTAGAACATCAAGCAAGCTTTTGATAGCAAAGGGTATTATCATGCAACTGACTTTGTATCCTCATATTAAAGTGATTTTGCTTCATAATAAAATTATCAAGCTCATCTAAACATTGGTCAGGAGACTTACCTTTAGGGATGTCACTTGCATTGAAATCTAAAAGAGAGTGTACCTCTACCAAGGGAGGGTGAGTAGCGGGCTCACACAACTTCTCAATAGGAGGTAGATTCTTGACGTCTTCAATTCTAATACCTTTCTCTTTTATAGACTTCTTTGCCTCTTGCATATCTTCGGGGCTTAGTACAAGGATGCCCCTCTTTTTTGGTGGTGGAGGTGGTTCAGGGACAGACCAATCTTCGTGGTTCTTGTAAATCTTTCCCATTAATTCTTCAGCATCGTCCGGTGTTCTTTCCTGAAAACACAGCCAACACAACTATCCAAATAGGATCTGGATTCATCGGTTAGACCAGCATAAAATATATCAAGTAATTCATTCTTAGGGACTCCATGTCCCGGTCTAGCCTTGATCAAACTGCAATACCTCCCCCAAGCTTTAGGGAGGTGCTCATCCTGCAACTGTTTAAAATTATAAATTCTTTGTAAAGCAGCATGTTGCATGTGACCAGGAAAATACTTATCAACAAAAGATTGAGCTATCTCTTGAAGACTTTTAATGGAACCATAAGGTAGTGCATCATACCATGCTTTAGCACCTTCCTTCAAAGAAAAAGGAAGACGCTTAGTCACATAAAATTTTCGTATCTTCTCATCAGTAGTAAACAAGCCACCCAACTTGGTGATTTTTGTTAGGTGTGCAATAGCATCATCATTTTCTCTGCCATAAAAGGGGTCAGCTTCAACTGTAGATATAAGTGAAAGATCAACAGAGAAATCATAATCAAGATCATTGATGCATATATGAGATGTAGCAAATTCAGGGTCATGAGTAATCTTCTTGTTCTTCATAGAGTGTTTTTCAAGAAGCTTCTTAACAACACCATGGTCAGAGTTAGCACACTTTGTACTTTGCCTACATAAATCATCATCAAGAATAATATAATCATCCTCAAGGAGTCTCTCATTGAGTTCACTCAAGTCTGGGTAACCAAAGGCTTTGGGCAGGAGTTTCGGTCTAAGACTGTTCTGCAACCTTAGAAATTTGAGATTCGAGATAGCGACCAAGAAAACCAATTTCATCAAGAGTAGTCGAAGCATCATAAAAAGTATCGGACATAGTAACAGACTCAGTGGAAGTAGCATGTGGTGGTGGTGAAGCAAACTTACTTATAACTGAAGGTGAATCAAGTGTAGCACTAGTGCTTAGAACAGTACCTTTTCTTGTAGTAAATGGTAAGACCGGAACCTTGGGGTCTCCTCTCTTACACATAGTGGATAAAGTGCAGCAGGAAGAATACTTCAAGTAGACTTGTAAATAAATCTATGCTCCTCGGCAACGACGCCAGAAAACAGTACTTGATGACCATCAACTGTTGGGGATCGAGATAGTCTTCGCGGGTAAGATAACCTAATTTATTGATTCGACACAAGGGGAGCCAAAGAATATTTATGAGCGTTAACAGTTGAGTTATCAATTCAACCGCACCTGAAATATACTTGTTTGCAACAAAATATTAATAGCGACGGTGATATGAAAGTGATAGTGGCAACAACGAAAGTAAAACAACAAAAGTAAACTACTAGTAACCAGCAGGATTGAAACACTGTAAGCTAGGGAGATGGATGTTTGGGCGCCGCTTGGATGAGATGAGAGTGAAAATGTAATAGATTCTAACATGGGTCAAGGCACACAGAAAAGCAAGGATCATCTAGGAAATATCAAACATTAGGCATGCATCCCGTAGGTAGTTGTACGTGCTTGCAATAAGAACTTGCACAACATCTTTTGTCCTACCATCCCGCTACGAACGGGGCCAAAAGGAACTTATGGAGATTAAGGTGCTCCTGTCAAAGAGCACCGGAACAAAGCATTAACACTCATTGGATACATGAAGTCCTCAAATTATAGTCCATCCCCTTTGGTGTCCCAAGATGTCATCTTTGGGATCGCCGGTTCCGGACCATAATAGGTACATACAACTCATAGATAGGATCAAGAACACAAATAAACTCATGAAAACACAAGTGGTTCAGATCTGAAAACATGGCACTCGGGCCCAAAGTGACAAGCATTAAGAGCAACAAGTCGTAGCAAAGATGATAAACACCAAAGTAGATGATAGGCAACATGCCCCCAACAATCTGACGAACTATTACATGATCTAACTCATCCAATCCCTTCCATCCCCTTTGCCTACAGCAGAGAATTACTCACACATGAAAGGAGAATTCATGGAGGGATGATGGAGTGGTTATGATGATGACGATGACGATGATCTCCTCTCACCGGAAGCCAAAACAATCTCCATATTAGCCCTCCCAGAGAAGAACAGAGGGTGCAGGCGGCTCCGCGACGAGAACTGGGAAAACGACTTCTGTTCTGGGATTTCCTCTCAACGGGAATAAATTGGAGACCTGGTAGGGCACCAGAGGGGGGAGGACCCACCCAGGCGGCCTCCCGGCGCGGCCAGGGGTGGGGCCGCGCCAGCAGGGCGCCCGGGCCCCCTTGGCTTCCCTATGGCCCCACTTCTGGCTCTGGGTCCCTCTGGGTGCGTGGATTTTCCGTGAATTTTCCTGGAATTTTCTGAGACACCTAAAAAATCCATATTCCTGCACATAATAAAACCATCCAGGCAAATCATGCAAGAATGAGGCCAAAACAACAGCAAAAGTGTTTGGAAAAGTAGATACGCCTGAGACGTATCAACGTGCCCTTCTCCCCTTTCATTGTATCATCCATTTGTGTTTGATTTTATCGTTTCGAAGTTTTTGCTTCTTCTTCTTTGTTCTTTCTTAAGTTGCAAAAACAACAAAAAAAATTCTCTTTTCTTTTGCTTTCGATTAACCTTTGAAAAATACAAATAGATTTCCTTTCTCTCTTTAGTTTGCTTTGTTTGCAGAGTTCAGCTCACGTCCATGGTTCCATTTGCACTTGATTATATATTTCCACATTCAATTGTGCAAGCGACGAGGCAATAATGACGAAGATCGACGGAAGGGATGCAATAAGGAAAGCCGGTATGAACTCTTTTTGTTTCTAGTTTTGTACATATGTCTGTACTTATGATCTAGAGACCATCTTATGGCGACATAGTGCTATGTTTACAATGCTTTCCTAGTAGTTCATGCTTTCTTTTGACTAGTCTCAAACAGCTGGAGTGCATAATGTGTTATTCAAATGATTTGCATGCATTGCATTATTAATGAATTGGCATATTGAAGTGGTATTTCCCTTCGGAGAATTTTTAGATGGACTTGGCACATGCTTACAAATGTTTATGACTGAAAGTCTACCACGCCTTGATGATCTTTTTATTTCATAATAGTTATATCACTTTCATGCCCAATTCAATGCTACTTTGTCGCTCTGCATGATTATGACCGTTATTGCTCTCTAGTTGGTCGCTTCCCCGTCTTTTGCTAGCCTTCGCCCGTACTAAGCGGAATTCTGCTTGTGCATAAAAAAAAATCCTTGAAACCAGTTGCGCCCTATGAGTTCACCATACCTTCCTATAAATGGTATTTACCGGCCATCCTAACGAAGAGTTTCTTGTACCATCTCAAAATTATTCAAATGAATTTCTCTTTTTGATCCGTACAAGCTCATGGAGCGTTAGGGGAAATCATTATGTTCCATGCTAAAAATGTTTTACTCCTGGACCAAGTTTATTCTAGTCAAATTTTCGAGGCAGAAGCCGGTCTGGAGAATGCCCAGTTCTCACTTATTTCACATTTTTAAAAGCTTGCACTTTCCCTTCATACTTTATGACGGAATGAAATGGAACTAAATGTTGGCCACTAACTGCTAATGATAGGTGGAGGGAGACTCACAATCTTCTCTTCCATACTTGAGGCAAGATAAAAGACACCACGCAATTGCTGGCCATGGATCATCTATGATAGATGGAAAGGGAACACAAGTGTAGGCATAATACAAAAGCATGGGAACCACCATTAATATGGTTGGAATGGAAGATATTTGAGAACCTTTACCGTTACCGTTGACTGGAAAGTTACACTCCCAAAACATTTTGTCTCTGGAATTTGTTTAGTCTTTGCTTCCAGCCATGGGTTTTCAACCTTGCCATCAAAAGCCACGGTTCGAGAGTCGCCCCTTCTTTCTTCAAAGCACGAACGATTGAGATCATAATTGTCATTCTGACTGTAATGTGCATTGTCCCAAAGTACCAAATTGTCTTCTGCATGCTTGTGATATCACTCGTTCTGAAATATTTATTTCTAGTCTCCTCTAAAATTCCGAAGGAGCGTCTGCATTTATGTTTTACTTCACTCATGGAGGCTAGCGAGATACCAATCTAGTATGTTCAAGTCATGTGCATTGTGATCTATCTTGATTTTCAGTAGCATATTATTCATTCTTAGTTGTTTGAAACTTTTCACATGAAAGAAGGATTGATTCGTGCATTGTCTTTGTAGCATTGTTCCAACACTTGCCAGTCATGTTCGTAGTACATGCTTATATACATCTAATGAAGCAAAAGAAGTTTGTCAAATTTTTCTTTGTCGCGTCCAGTTCGTTGAACTGAATTCCTTGAGGACAACCAATATGCTAAGCTTGGGGGAGTTGATACGTCTCAAACGTATCAAATTTTCAAAACATGTTTGCTATTGTTTTGGCCTCATTCTTGCATGATTTGAATGAAACTAACCCGGACTGACGTTGTTTCTAGTAGAGTTGCCTGTATGGTTTTCTTGTGTGCAGAAAAATGGATTTTTAGGTGTCCCGGAAAATTCCAATAAAAATAGAGAAAATCCACGCACCGGGAGGAACCACCTGTCAGAAGAGGGGACAGAGGGGGGGTTGCCCCTGGCCCCTGCACAGGCGGCCAGGTGGTGCGGACTGGCCCCTCGCCGCGCCACCATGGCGCCTGGGTGGGTGATGGCGTGGAAGTGATAATGGCTTCTCGCCCCAAGTGGAAGGTGAGATGTAGGATAGAAGCAAATTTCCCCTATGTAGATGATAGGGTTTATCTCCCATAGGACTCCGGCAATGATAAGTAGTAGGTTCGGCAAGTGATGCGCCATCTGAAAAGAATCACTTGCTTCTCCTGGACCTGCACACGACACAAATAACTTTGCTCCCAACGAAGTTCAGAGAGGTTGTCAATCTCTCCGGTCTTGTTGTTTACAAAGGATCAAACACAAGGGATAATGATAATGATAGCAACTGAAAGTAAAAGCTAAAAAATAAATGAGCGTGTAAACAATGATGAAAATATGGACCGGGGTCCCGTGATGTTCACTAGTGATGTCTCTCTCCCAAAAGACGGTAAAACTGCTATGCGAGGTAAACAAATTACAGACGGGCAATTGACAGGATTATAAACGTACCACAATGCTAACTATGCTACAAAATAAAGGAAGAGGCTCAAAAGCATGGGCAGTACGCCAAAATAAGTAGACCAAAATCCATCTGCATCTACTACTAATCATCCACCTTGAGATATCTATCCCGAACATCTCGCTGGTATTAAGTTGCGAGCCCCACCCAAAGTGTAAACCCAAAGCAACAGACAACTGCATTAAAAAGAACTTTGCGTAAAGTAAACAATCCTTGCAACCGCGGTTACAAGCACCATTGTTTTCCCCTTGTGGCCACAACACATCCCCTAGACTCATGTCTCTGTCACTCAAGCGTGTCATCAGGGGGCATGTACCCACAATCGAGCATAACGTTCCCTCTTGGAGTTACTACCTACCACTTGGCCAAAGCAATAAACAGCAACGGAGAACATGCAAGAATTACTTCGGAACAAAAGTACAAAAGATAAGAACCAATTATATTACTCTATCACAATCTGAACATAATCTCATAATCCATCAGATCCCATCAAACTCAGCATAACAAAAGAAGAAAGATTACATATGTGCCTCGATCATGTAGGGCAGCTCACGAGGTCTAAACCATGAAGAACAAAGAGGGGAGGAGAACATCACATAGCTACTGATCATGGACTCATGGTCCAAAAGAAACTACTCACGACACATCCGGGAAGCGTCCATGTTGGAGGAGAAGCTCCCGGAGGTCGATCCTCCCTCCGGAAGGGTGCCGGGAAGGGTCCTGACGGTGCTCCCGATCTTGGAAACGTGGCGGCGGCGGAACAGAGGCAAGATCGCGAAAAAGGGTTCTGTCCTCAGAGGTTTCCCGTGACGGAGATTAAATAGGCGAAGGGGGCCAGCCAGGGGGGCCACCAGGAGTCCATGCGCCCCCCTGGCATGGCCAGGCTCCTGGCCGTGCCAGGTGGCCGCCTGGGCACCTGGTGGTGGCCCCCCAGCCCTCCTTCGGGGCTCTGGAAGCTTCCGGTACGCTGATTTTTTATCTGATTTTTCCCGGATTTTCGGAGCACTTTTTATATGGGGGAAAACTGAAATAGAGAAACAACAGTAAACATAAACTGGCACTGGGGTGCACTGAGTTAATAGGTTAGTCCAAATATGATCAAAAGTGTATGAAAGTGTATCTAGATCATAGCAGTATCACACAAAACATGCATGGAGCGAGCTGGAATTATCGATACGTTTGGGACGTATCAGTGGGTCCCACCCCCTCTGGTGCCCTACCTTGGCTTCTATTTTTACCCGTGGCGAGAAAATCCTAGAAGAGGAGTCACTTTTCCAATTCTCATCGCGGAGCCTCCACCACCCTCTGTTCTTCTCCGGGAGAGCTAATCTGGAGGCTGCTTTGGCCTCCGGTGAGGGGGAATCATCGTCATCGTCATCACCATCACCACTCCATCATCCTTCCATGAATTCTCCTTTCATGTGTGAGTAATTCCCTGTTGTAGGCAAACATTATGGTAGGGATTGGATGAGTTAGATCATGTAATTGTTCATCAGATTATTGGGGGCATGTTTCTTATCATCTACTATGGTTTTTATCATCTTTGCTACAACTTGTTGTTATTACCGCTTGTCACTTTGGGCCCGAGTGCCATGATTTCAGATCTAAACCCTATGTGTTTGCATGAATATATTTGTGTTCTTGATCCTATCTATGAGTTGTATGCACCTGTTATAGTCCGGAACCGGCAATCCCAATGGTGACAGCTTGGGACACCAAAGGGGATGGACTATAATTTGAGGATTCCATGTATCCATTGATTGTTAATGCTTTGTTCCGGTCCTCTTTGACAGGAGCACCTTAATCTCCATAAATTTATTTTGGCCCTGTTTGTAGCGGGATGGTAGGACAAAAGATGTTGTGCAAGTTCTTATTGCAAGCATGTACAACTACCTTCGGGATAGATGCCTAATGTTTGATATATGCCTAGATGATCATTAGTTTTCTATGTGCCTTGTCCCAAGTAAATTACATGATATCTCTCATCCATGCATCACCCAACCATCTGTCCCCCTAGCCTACAGTGTTTTAGTTCTGCTTGTTACAAGTTAATTTACTTTTACCGTTTTTGATTTCGTTGCATTATCACCACTTTATCCGTTACCACCATCACCTCCATGTCATCGTTACCACTAATATCTCGTTGCCAAGCAAGTATCTTTCAGGTGCGGTTGAATTGACAACTCAACTGTCAAAGCTTATAAGTATTCTTTGGCTCCCCTTGTGTCGAATCAATAAATTGGGTTATCTTACCCGCGAAGACTATCGCGATCCCCTACACTTGTGGGTCATCACCCGACATTAGCCTCGGAGTTTGGGTTCACACCTCCATAGTAGGAGGCTTTGACACCCGTGTCTCCAGCCGATCCTGGTGGATTGGGGAAGGCACAACCCCGTGGATATTGACGATCGACGTTGAGTAGGCTCGCACGACGTCATGTCTGAGGTTGACAACACCAATTTTTTTGACGGAGAAGCAGAGTCCCGACCACCACTCCACCGCTCCGCCTGCTCACATCTGCACCGTTGGGCCTCGTGGCAACCCAGTGCCCCCGCCTAAAGGGCCATCCCGTGCTAGCTCGAGGATGAACGAGGAGGATCCAAGCCCAACCACCACCTACGCCGACCAGGCTTTGCCCGACTGTGCCTCGCGATGGCGGCGGGGGGAGAGAACCGAGGGGAGGAGGAACGGGAGGCGGCGGTTAGGGTTAGAGGGGTTAATGATTTCGGTCTCCATGGGTGCTCCCGTACGTTCGTAGCTAGATTGTTAAGATGTTGGATCTCATACACTTACTTTTTTTGTTGAGAAAACATCATACACTCGCAGTACTAAACATGATTATTCCCCGGGCTATACTTGATATTTAATTCGGTTAGACTTTGTGTTGTGTCGTGTGTTATGTTCTTGTCGTCCTTAACTAGATCCCAAAACATATATCGCAAACACCCGATTTTTCGGAGTCTAGAATGATATGATCTGTCGTCGAATACAACCACGAATCTTGAAGCAGAGGGATGAGATACGTCAACTTTTGAACTTGTTCGCGCCTTCCGTGGCGGCATACTGTCTATGATGGCGTGTACAATCTGGGCCTGCCTGGATCTTCATGCTCAATCGCTATACAAGATCTTCATGCCATTTAATTTGGTTAGGGTTTATGTCCAGTCCCTTTTTTGTGGGTAGTTTGTGTTGTTTCTTTGATTGCTTTGGTTACTCCATTGTAAGTGTTACATATGTTTTATTTTTTGCGTGTCTCGTGGATGCTCTTGTCATCCTGGGGGTGTTGGATCTCATACAATCGTATATCAATAAAGTTTATAAAGAAAAACTCTACTATGGAGTCATTTAAGTTGTCTATCTTCGCAAGCTATTCACATTATCCATTCTCTTCGTCAATGAATTGTCCATGTCATCTACTATAGGGTCATTTAAGTTATCCATCTTCACATGTAAGCTATCAACATCATCTATTTTCTTAGCCAATCAATTATGCATGTCATCTTCAGTAATATATTTATTTAATCTCTATATGAAAACTCCATATCAACCATCTTTTAATTATTTTATTACCCACGCTAATAGTTTTTAATACACACGTGTTTCGTGTCGAATAAGTTTACTATCTCGACTATGACAAATTGACTTTTGCATGTTCACTTAAACAACCTTATGTATCATACCTTTTTTCTCTCTCTCTCCTTACATATCATAAACACCATTTGTAAAAATAAAATTAAAAAAATACTTCACCTTGTTCGTCGGTGCTGCCACCATTTGTCGGGCTATGCGGCTTGCAACCACGACATATTAACGTTTAATCCTACCACACAGTCATCTTGGGAGCATGCTTAAGAGGTAAATTATGCGATTATCAGTAGGCGCGCATTCCTCTCATCATAATTTTTTTTGGAGTAGCGCGTCACCAGACTTGTCTCCTCCTCGGCTCCAATCTCCCACGAAATGATCCCTCGGATAGTCTCCGCGGAGCAGCACAAGTGCACTTTCTATAATGGTATATGATGTGTGCACGGGAAAAACCATGCGGTGAACTGCTAGGTTCGACCGCACAATCGACAACTTTTGGAGGTGGCTAGTTGCAACACATGTAAAACCCTAACGGTGGAATGTGCCAACACTTGGAGGTTTCATCAATAAAATCACACGTCGCACCTTCACTATATATAGGCATCCATCACGGGCTCAGCTCATGGGCATCACACGTATCCTAAGGCCCAAAGCATGTTCGTCTAGATTCAATTTCAATCCAGATCAACATATGGCCAGTGAAATTTCATGTGTCATCAAAGATTCCTTCCCTCAACTACACGATCCCTTAGTTTCAAGTCAATTTGGCCGCAACTCGGATCACATCCGACATGCTCGGTTAGTAGCGATTTCTAGAAAAAACGTGTCGACCTCCAAGTGAACAACGAAATCCTTTTGGTGAACTTGTACAACGTGTCACAATTCTATTCCTTTTGCCTCATGATATATGTTATTGAGCTCAAAGCGATGTATCCATCCTTGTTCCATCTCAACTCCTTTCTCGAACTGGGATGATGACCTTAAAACCAAATTATCTCGTAATCCATATCACATGGCCATGCTTATCCAGGTTGGATCACACTAGGGGCCCAAAGTATATCTCTCCAAAATGGGACTGGTAAATCCCATCTTGCCCGATCATGTCTCACGACATGTCTCTTGACAAGCCCTAAATCGACCTTTATAAGTACCCAATTACAAAGTAGCATTTGATCATCCCAAAGTAGGTTGGTCACCATCCTGAGTACATGCGTCGACCTCAGGTCTTAAGACACAGAATGCATGTTGTATGAGATATTAACAGATGAACTATCACTACGTCTCATGTTGGGTCTATCCAACCTCCATTTGAGCCATGCTCCGGTCTCGGAGGGTAAATATCAGAAGAGATTTGATGCATGGGTGGAAAATGCTACGTACATGGGGGATAGACCTACTCTGCTTAATGGTGGGCTATCTCAGATTTCTCTATACCATATGTCGATGTGGTTAATGAACCAAACATTTGTGGAAAATCTAGATAAATACAGAAGGAGTATTTTTATAGAAAGGTTGATAAAAAGAGATATTATCTGGTTAGGTAGAGTAGGATATGTAGATCTAAAGTCTAAAGATAAAGGTGTCTTAGGGCTAAGTAGTTGATAAAGAAAAACATCGGTATCTCCGGTGAAGTGGTGGTGAAAACTTGACACACATGAGGAGATTTAGCAAGATATTGTCAAGACTAGATATCCAAGAAATATAACTGTTGCAACTGTTCTACCTTGATTCTTTGGTTCTCCTAGCTGGAAAGCTTTATTACAAGTTAAAAACATATACATGTTGGTGAGAAAATTGATATTGGGGCTGGTAACATTTCCAGGTAGTGGAAAGATTCTCTCAAAGGTCAAATTCCTCTTTGTAAAAATTTCCCTCAACTTTTTGACATATGTACTAATACTTCTTACTTCTTTAGATGAAGACTAAATCATGAGCTTGCTAATCATTGGCGTGGGGCTTTCAATTTAATTAGTGAGTCGGTTTATTGGGGCTTGAGTAAAAACAACCAAATATACAACCAAGTCTATGTACCCATGGTTAGAAAAAACTATTAGTGGGTATAATATTTCTTGGGTTTGGGCTGCCAAGCTACTCCTGAATATACAAATCATTGTTGAGTTTGTGTCGAATATTATGTACTAGAGTTAGGTTACATTGGACTTGGAGTTGTAGTGTGGGTAGGATACGTGTAGTGTTGGAGTCGGACACGTTGTATCCTTGGGCTCTCATATAATGAGGGGCACCCCACAGTTGTAACCTATGCCAACATAATAGCACAGGCACGCAGGGGGAGCCGGCGGCATGTGCCGGCGCCCGAGTGGCCGGTGTGCGGTATTATGACGGTGTCATGGGGAGGAGCGCCCATAGTCAAGCCCCGGGGATGTAGCCGATGTTCGGTGAACCTCGTTAACAAATTTCGGTGTCGTGCCTCGTGTGATTGCTTGATCCTCGAATGATCTAGTACGCGCTTCGAATTTATTTTAACAAGTGGTATCAGAGCAAGGTTGAAGATCGAAGCGGGTTGATCTAAAGGAAGGAAAAGCTATTGAAAGATCGGCAGAGACGTGCGGTTGTTCGATGTACAGCAGCGGTGCGAGGTGCGACCAGGCAGGCAGCAGGCCGGTCTGGCGCTAGCGGAAAACGCGGGCTGCAAGCGGACGAGTCACGCGTTGGATCAATCCGGATACGGCACGAATTTGTTTTGGACAAAAAAATAGCACTGAGTCCTGGTCGTTCTCGTGTTCGGTACGGATACGAGACGTAGAGCAGATCAAATCGGCGGAAGACAAAAAATCCATCAATACTAGTGCGTGTACATTAGAAGGCAAAGGCTAAACGCAAAGCACTGCATCGGAAGTTGAAGCCAAGGAGCAATCACGTTGAAGATTTGTTACTAGTACAGTTTGTACTTGGGCATCACGTGTGGAAGCTTGATATTTTTTCACAGTGTCAGCTATACAAAGAATCATGGCGCTAACGGGTACCAGATTTGAGGTGGAGAAGTTCGATGGAACTGGAAACTTTTGGGTTATGGCAGACACGGGTGAAAGATTTGTTGGCACAACAGGGATGCTTGAAGGCATTGCGGGATGCTAAGCCAGCTAAGATGGACGCTGAAGGCTGGGAGGAGTTACAGTTGCAAGCAGCCGAAACTATACGGTTGTGTCTGTCGGACCAGGTTATTTATCATGTGATGGATGAGAATTTGCCGGAAAGATCTGGATGGTGAGTCTAGTGCTAATGTGTAAGCTCGTGGTGATGACTCAGATATCAGTAGTGATGTTCTCGTAGTATTAGACAGGCAGTCAACCAAAAGTGAAGTGTGGATGTTGGATTCAGCTAGCTCTTTTCATGCGACACCCAACCGGGAGTGGTTCTCTTCGTACAAGTCTGGTGAGTTTGGTTCAGCCTATGTGGGCGATGACACAGGTTATCGTGTTGCTGGAATAGGTGAAATCAAAATCAAGATGTTTGACGGAGTTGAGCGGATGCTTCGGGGAGTCAGGCATGTGTCGGGGCTAAGAAGGAATCCAATTTCGCTTGGAGTTCTTCATGATGGTAGTTTGGAAATCCGTTGTGATCGGGATAAGAAGACCTTGAATATCATGAAAGATGAGGTGATCGTGATGATTGGAGAGAGGACAGCTTCACATCTTTACAGGTTGCAAGGGAGCACTATTGCAGGTGGAGTCACGGAGACTGGAGTTGCAGGAATAGCGGAAGGATCTCACGGAGGCGGCGGGTCTGCGGCAGACTCGTCGAGTAGCTTTCAGTAAGCTACGAAGAAGACAACCCAAGTCCGGAGTACATGGAAGTTTGACGCATGGACAAATTCAAGGTGGTGGAGAATATTCGCCAAGGTGGAGTTTGTTGAGTTTGTGTCGAATATTATGTACTAGAGTTAGGTTAGATTGGACTTGGAGTTGTAGTGTGGGTAGGATACGTGTAGTGTTGGAGTCGGACACGTTGTATCCTTCGGCTCTCATATAATGAGGGGCACCCCACGGTTGTAACATATGCCAACATAATAGCACAGGCACGCAGAGGGAGCCGGCGGCATGTGCCGGCGCCCGAGTGGCCCGTGTGCGGTATTATGACGGTGTCATGGGGAGGAGCGCCCATAGTCAAGCCCCGGGGATGTAGTCGATGTTTGGTGAACCTCGTTAACAAATCTCGGTGTCGTGCCTCGTGTGATTGCTTGATCCTCGAATGATCTACTACGCGCTTCGAATTTATTTTAACAGCAACTGTTTAAAAATGCTATCCTCACTAGGCATATTATGAAAAACAGAAATTGGTCTGGCAATTAAGGTTGTTCCTTTTGTAGAGACGCTAAATCTTTGCAACATCTATTCTTTACATGTTCATTGGCTTCGATAGTGTGGGGATCAATTTGATCTTTGCCTAACATCCATTAACGATTTTATTCTTTGTGCTATGCTTTCTTACCTTGTGGAGAGAATTTATATAATATTGGAAGTGCGGTTGTTACCTGGTTAATTTGGTTGGCTCAAAATCGAGCATTATTTGAGTTCAAAATGATTAAAATTCTCTTTGAAATGGTTCTGTTGTCTGCTCTTTTCATATGTACTAGGTAGTTCTTCAATAAGAGGATGAGGCAGAGAAGGTTAGAAGTGGTGCTGAGATTATTCAGAGCAATACCATGAATCTGTTAAGGAACTAAGCCATCTCTGGCTTGTACTGCTCTGTTGGGTCTCTATTTTGTTGGTTGTTGCCCTGTGTGAGGGTGTGGTTTTTTATGGATAGATAATTTGCTCTTGGTTTGTAATAGGTATAGTTTAACGACTGGTGTTGCCTAAATTTTTACGTTTACCCATAGTTCAAGATCTGACATCAAACTTGTTAAGTGGATTTCCCAACAGTACTTGAACTCCCTCTCCCCTCTTTCTCGGATGTACTCCCTTCGTTCTGTATTTATTGTCGTTGAAGTTAATGTATTTAGCATCGAAATACGCTCTAGATACATCATCTTTAGCGATAGTTAATATGAAACGGCTGGAGTATTTCCCTTTTTTTAAGTGGAAAGGGGTTTGCCTCGTTAAAGAAAAAACTACCGCCGAAACTGAAACTGGAAATTGTGCAATTTATAGCAAAATATAACTGTATTTTAAATCTAATGGTTACACATGGGAGAGTTAGAAAGACGATTAAGATTTGAAATAAAACTAGCCAGCCGACATTGCTACAGAGAAGATAGTTCTTCTTAATGCGCGTGTGTGTGTGTCTCCACTTTGTGATGCACTAACTATATATAGTTATTAACAATAACAGATGGGCGCATTTTCAAAAGTTAATTCCGACGTGCTACCTAACTTAACTCATCGTGCATTCCGCACGCTTTTTTCAATCATCAACAGTA
Organism: Bromus sterilis; assembly: GCA_950022295.1. Lineage (NCBI taxonomy): Eukaryota > Viridiplantae > Streptophyta > Magnoliopsida > Poales > Poaceae > Bromus > Bromus sterilis. Next base: position 45,973,939 of record OX465596.1, read on the forward strand.
ATAATGCATGGAATAGTGAGATGCATATATACCGAGACGTGTCCTTCGGGTCCTAAGCCGCTTTCACTCGCTTAATTCGTGTCAATCGAAACGTGTCAATCGCGTCGTTGTCGTTCCAACTAGACTAGCTTTGTCATTTAGCTTGGAGTCCGTTTTTTTGGAAACAAATGTGATTCTTAGTTGAATCTTGAGTCATACACACACTGTTACCTTTTGGACTTTTTACTGCTAAAGCTTTCCCCATGGATGTTCTCTCCATGGATGTTCTCTCCATAGATGGGCAGATGGCTACCAACCTCCACGCGCCATTACGGCCAGTACAGGTCCTCATTCGATCACGAGCAGGTCATGACAGTATCACCGCCGAAATAGTGAATGCTGAAGCACTGAAGTCGTACGTAGGCGAAAGAAGAATTAGGAAGTTGGAGCATTGCCATCACCGACGATCGATCGAGAGCTCAGCTCTTGACGTGCAGTTATATTATTATGTGTCAACTGGTCCGGGTACAGGTGTTTGCATGGTTCAAACAAATTTTCCGTCGGCATGAGTTCTGACTCGATCGATTTTGTCGGTGCAGCATGTTGCTCATATTCTTATTGGCGCAGTTAGTGCTGCCAGAGTTAAGCCCGTTGATCAAATGATTGGATCGTGACTGATATCCTAAGGAAGGTACTGGTACAGTACGTACAAAACAAATTAATAATGTAAGAGGCTCATAATATAAGTATATAAAGCATTGGCTCCTCCTTTTTCTCTTCAACTCGATGGGTACCACCTCACTAAAACGACCAGTCGTGGTACCGCACATGCGATATGGCAAAACGAATCTACTCTACTACAGAAGTTGATTAAAAATCTAGCTAGGCGGCACACACAGCAGGTATAGAAGAAATCGAATAAAACCGTGATACGTTGGAGCTCAATGATGCTTCGCAAGTTGGCACGCCAATGATTTTCCTTTCTAAATGTAGCAGTAGTAGTAAATCAGAAGCATCCATGGTACCAATTTGCCATTTGATGCGTCCTGAGCGGATCAAAGCTGAAAGGCCGCGGAAAGACACGCTCGTTCCGATCGATCAATGCGAAGGCGAGCAAAAGGAGATCGAAGCTGACTGAAAAGGGAAGGAGGCCAAGCACGAAGCCATGCATCATCACCTTTTCAGTTTTCACACCGCTTCCTGCCGCATGGCCTCCCTGATAGGTTACCTGTAGATTCTTACCCCTTTCGACCGTGCAAATCAGTCAGCTCGTGGTCGCGGCCGTGGAGGCCACACACACGCCGTCCAGTCGAGTGACATTGCGGTTACCGTACCGCCGTATCTAGCTGGCCAACGACAACGAAACTATCACTGCAGCCACAGCTACCTGAAGTGTACAAGAATCGCGAGGAGACAGAGAGAATCACCAAATGATAGCGCAAACGCAGCAGGGAGAATCAACAGATTCCGTCGTGCCAAACATCAATCAGCAGGAGGAGGACGAAGCGTGCTCTAAACAAACTGCGTTAGCGTATCAATCGAGGCTGGCTGGCTAATTAAATCAATTAGCGAGAGAGGGCCTCTGACAGAGAAAGGGATACAAGGTTACAGAGGGGAATGGCCTGGTGGAGGAGACAAGAGGGGAGCCGGGGCATGTGGCGCCGTCGGGGCGGTGGGAAGAGGAGATGGGTGCGACAAGGCCATCGTTGTCCGTCTACTCACAAGTGGCCGGCGGGGGGGAGTAGAAGGAATTACTACGCCCATGTGAGGCAAGGCCCTACCTACAATGGCACTGGACTGCGCCAACAACCACCACGGCACACTGCGGAGAATTGGCTGGAACAACAGGCCATATATTCCTCCAGCTCGGCTACTGGCTCGGCGAATCGGCGTGCATGAAAGAAGATAGGATACATGATGGGTGATTATCTTGCCAGGTGGAGTGTGGCACATGCTTTGATGCCTCATTTAGCTGCAGAGGTGAGGATACTCATGAGTTATGGACAGTGGTGATAAGTTCTGATATGCCAGTTTTCTCTGAAAGATTTGGTAGATAAAGGGTTTATATTTCCCTCTGAAAGAAGCTGGGTATTCGGTCCTGCTTGGACAGAGCTCTCCTCTCCCTCCTCCTGGATGATTCCTTTCTCCAGGCTTCTTCTTCTACCTAACTGCGGTCTGCAACAAAGGTTCTAGCAATGCCATTTTCATCTTTGCCATATGACTATACACTTAGCAGAGCCCATCAGTCTCTGCACATAGTATAAGTTTGGATCAGTAAGGGCATCTCCAACATTCCGCATTCTCTTGTCATACAACATCGCGCCCCAAACGTCAATGAAGATGTTCGTGTGTCGGAGTCAACGCAAACTGGCCATAAATTGGTGAAATTTTGGAGGAATTCGGACCTTCACCGAGTAGACATTTGATATTTCCGACCCGCCCAATGCCCTCTCTCAAAACCATTACCGCTCTACTGCGTTTTTTTTCCTTGCTCCATATGCACACCCCTCCCAGTTTGATGGCATCACTCTAAAACTCCGGCCACTACCTGCTAGACCACGGAGGCCCGGAACCATTCGCATCCAGAAGACAAGAACCCCCCCCCCCCCCCCCCCTACCGACACTATTCATGGCGGGCATCACACCTATAAATGTTTGACAAAATGTCAATAGATTTATTATTATTATTGTTGTCTACTCCTACTTTAAAGCAAGCATGATGATGACGTACTCATTGGTAAAAGATGAGTTGTTGTGTAATACATGCTTAAGGAAGAAATGCAGAATTTGTAGGCCTGAAGCAAATGGGCATGATATTTGATACATCATCTTAAACTTCATCCAGCAGTGCGATCGCACGGGTGTAAAGAGGTTCTTCTTGTTGATATACACTTAGATCAGTTAAATCACTTAATATTGCAACTCCATGACCATGTTATTGCATACTCGCACGTGTGGCCGTGTTGTACCAAACAACGAAGGATATGTGACGGGGATGTACCCCCGGCAAATCCCATGGTCAGGGACCCTGGGTTAGTCATGAGAGGCATAGATTGGACGATAGCTCGTCGGCTAACAAGAGGATACGTTCCTGCTCGATGTTATTGATTGGAGATGGCGATTACAGGAAGGCCAAGGCTAGTGCGCACAAGGCTAGGGTTACAGATTGCATATTGCTTGCCCTTGACGTCTCCCCTCCTAGCCTTTATATACTAGGCTAGGTCTCAGGGAGTCCGTCCTGGATTAAAGATGAGGTTTCCTAACCATGATCTTGTGCCGTACGGCAGGTCTGCACCTTCCTTATGAGTCGCGGACTCCCACGTCGGTACTCCTACGTCGGTGCCACTAGTGGGCCAAGGCTGGGCCTAGGCGGCATCTTTGTGGGTCTTCTGTCTTTGGGTACACCGGGTAGGCCCATCCATACACTAGTAGAAAAAGGCCCATTTGTCCCGGTTCCAGAGGGCCTTCTGTTCCGGTTCTGGAACCAGGACTAAAGGGTCGTTACTAAAGCCCATGACCTTTAGTCCCGGTTCTGTTACGAACCGGGACAGATGGGCCTCCACGTGGAAGCCGGCTGGAGCGGGGGCTGGAGGACCTTTAGTCCCGGTTGGTGTTAAAAACCGGAACTAAAGGAATTTTTCCAAAATTTGTTTTTTTTTAATTTGGATTTTTTTCATTTTCGAATCTTTGAATTATTTGACAATTTAATCTCTAATCACCCCTCTTCACTGCTTCACAATTTAATCTCTAATCTCTAATATGGATTAATCAACACTCATTCCAAATCATCTAACTTCCCGGCCGGTCACCCATCCTCTCACTACTCCAGCCCGAGCACGCTTAACGTTCAGGTTCTATCTCCCCTAGTTTCCAAGTCTGCACTTGTTGTTTTCCTGACAATAGTAAGATATCAATCATTATAACCCTTAGGTCTTGATATCACATGATTTAATTTTTTGAATTCCAAACAATTATTAAAAAACAATCACGATTAACAAACAACAATGATTTCACGATTAACAAAAAAACAATCACGATTAACAAACCAAAAATATATATATAATTCATAATATTTTATTACAGAAGATCGAAGCTAGAAGCGTCTAATCTAACGACTAGAGCTAAACTACTCGATCTTCTGCTTCTTGGCGGAGGTCCCGGCGCCCTCATCGTCGTCGCTGGGCGCCGCCCGCTTGGTGGCCTCCTCCGACGCGACTTTCGCCTCCACGCGCGTCGTCATCTCGGCCCTCTTCTTCTCCTTCTTCTTGGCCCTCGCCTTGGCCAGGTTCGCGCGGGACTTCTCCGCACGATCGGCACGGCGAAGTTCCTGCGCCTCCAGCCGTTCCAGCGCCGCCAGCCGTTTCAGCGGGTCGTCGGCGGGCGGCGGACTGTCGTCGTCGGCGGGCGGCGGACTGTCGTCGTCGGCGGGGGGCAGACTGTCGTCGTCGGCGGGCGATCGTCGCCCGCGCTGTCGAGGCCGCCGCTTCGGAGGCGGGTCCCAAAACTTGCGCCTTTCGGAATTGTCCTCGTCCGACGGGGTGTCGGAGTCGGACGGCCATCGTAGCGGCGACCCCGACATGGCGGCGAGAAGCTCTTCGGGCGCGAGAGGGATGAGAAGGGAAGATGAGATGAGATGAGTCGGATGTGCTCCCGGCCTTCGTCTACTTATAGCCTGATCGAGAAGCTCGTCGGGCGCGCGTGAAAGACGAAGCGCCGTCATTGGTCCCGGTTCGTAGCGGACCTTTAGTCCCGGTTCCAGCTACGAACAGGGACCAATGGTTGGAGGTCCCGGTTCGTAGCTGGAACCGAGACTAATGGCCTTGAATGTAACAGTCGGGCTTGAAATTAAGTTTGATTGTGATAATGTGATGTCACCGTCACCTATCTCTTTGTTGTTTGTTTGATTTTGTTTTTTTTATCAAAACCCAAATGAAACAAACCAGTCCTCGTTACTTGATGTGGGTATTAGTGGGCCTTGTTTTAATTGACTTTTTTTGCATAAAATAAAACACACAAAACAACAAACGGGAAGAAAATTGGCAAAATAAATATATATGTGTTCATTATCACAACCAAATGGTACATTATCACAACAATATTAGTACTAGTACTTCTATGGCCAGTTTGATTGGAAAACAAAAACAAAAAAGTATAGCAATTTCATTACAGGACGTCAACGGAAGAATACTCCATATCCTGTACTCTGTCATTGTGAATTTCAGACGGAGCACGCTTGGTTGGCAGATCTCGCAAGTCTACCGACCAGGCGGGAACCGTCTGTAATACCCGTACGGGATTTTCATCCCATACGGGTTTACAGCTGCCAACCAAACGAGCTCCGTCCGAAATTTCCCCGGACAGAGTACAGGATACAGATGAATTTCTCCGTGTACGGCCTTTAGTGAACTTGTTATGCTACGATAAGTCCACGCGGACCTGTGCTTATAAACAGGTCTAACTCCACTTCGGCTAGCGAGGTGGTACTAATTTCACTTGGTTACAGGCCAACCTTTCATCCCGGGTTGTGGCTGGAACCAGTACTAATGGCCTGCCTTTCGTCCCGGGTTGAGCCACAAACCGGGACTAGTGGTTGTGGGCCAGGAGTGAGGACCATTGGTCCCGGTTCTTTTCTAGAACCGGGACATATGCCCCTAGACGAACCGGGACCAATGCTCCACGAGGCCTGACCGGCCCCCGGGCGCACGAACCGGGACGTATGACCCCCATGGGTTCCGGTTCGTGGCAGAACCGGGACAAATCGGCTGGAGAGGCCTGAACCAAAGCCCTGTTTTCTACCAGTGATAGGAGTCGTGGGGTCACCCCCTCGTCAGTAGCCCCCGAGTGCCTGGGGGACTCGAAGAGTCGCGCAGGGACTCGAGTCCATTCTTGCGTCATTTCGATGTATGCACGGTTCAATCGCGGGTCGCTGGCAGTCTGGGGCATGACAAAACCTGTTTCGAGGGATTGCTAAGCTAAAAGGCCCCAAGGAGACGACTGGTCGAGCCTTGGTGAATTGCACTAGTGGAAAAAACCGCAGTAGCCCAATCAAACCCACGCCCCTCGACATGAGCTTGGAACACTGGTGTCGAGCAAAAGTCATGCCGCTGCAGGTCTTACAGTGATCAATTGCCGCCAGTAAAGTTCGTAGCCTAGGCGCGTCCGCCCGGCTTTTTCTATCATGCAAGCGCATGGAAAAGGCTGGGAGTGAAATCGCTCTGCGGCAAGTCTCAGACCGACCGATCTGCGCAGCGGGGTCTTACCTACACGCTAAGCTTGCGTGGCATCTGGGCACAGTGTATCGTGTTCCAGAAATATGTATTTTTATTGAGGCGCGGAGCCTAGTAGATAATGCACCCATTTGGAATAAACAATCAAGTGAGTTGTTTTAGCGGTCACTCGCGGAGCTTGATTGAGTGCTTAGGCGAGGAGTATTTGCTCGGGAGGTCGTCGAGTGCTCGGGTACTCAGGGTTTTGCGAGCGATTACTCGAGTATCGCTTTTGCTCTCGGGGTGAGGGAGCACCCGATACTCTGGAACTGCTCGATCTGGCGAGTGCAGGTCTGTTTATCTTCTGTCGTGGTGAGGGAGCACCCGAAACTCTTCATGTGTGCGAGTAATCGCTCGAGTAAATCTTTCCTTTAGGTGAGGGAGCACCTGAAACTCTCATGGGTGCGAGTAATCACTCAAGCACGTCTCTTCTTTTAGGTGAGGGAGCACCCGAAACTCTCATGGGTGCGAGTAATCACTCGAGCACGTCTTTTCTTTTAGGTGAGGGAGCACCTGAAACTCTCATGGGGGGATACGCTCCCGATGGGAGTTAAATATATTTGAAAAATGTATTTGAATTGGAGAAAGTGGTGCTTGCAGACTGCATTTTTCTTTTTGCGCTGCCGTTTTAATTTACCTTTTATTGGTGAGGATAACGATCACCTTGCTGGAGGACCGTCAAAGATGCTGTGTCTGCGAACCGTCAAGTCTTCATGACCGGTTATAATGATGGCTTTTGGTGGCGTGCTGCAGCCGCCTGTTGAGTTACCGATGCGCGCATTGAAGATGCGCGAGATTTGACGCGTCCAGCGTACTGTGCCTCCCGTGTGAAGGCATCTTTGTCTCGGAATTCGAATCGCCCGGCGCGCTTGGTCTTTGAATTAATTGATGCCGTCGTCTGGGCTTCTGCGTGCTCTTGGGTTTGTGCTATAAATAGACCCTTCTTCTTCGTCTAGCAGCGGTGTTCGACCTCTGCTCATCTTTCTCCTCTTTCTCTTCCTCCTCTCATGGGACCCAAGCGAGGTGCGGGTATGACCGGTCGCGGCCGTGCTCGCCGTGGCCGCGGTGGTCGTACTCCGCGCTCCTCTCGCGGCGGCCATCGTGGTGCACCGTCGACTCCTTCTTCCTCGTCTTCAGAGGAGGGTTTCTGGCGCTATGATTTCCTCCTGCGCGTCCGTGGCCGGAACGCCGCTCGCATTCTGCTTCCTTCTGCATTTTCTGCCCTTGTTTCTGAGCGCAGTCTTGATGGCTTGCTGCTTCATCTTCAGGGGTGCGCTCGATCTCCTTCTTATGTTAAGTTGGATATCGATAGTTCCCGCTTGATTTTTCTTGGCTTTGGCTGGAAATCGTTTGCTCGACGCTTGAACTTGCGTGATGGTGACACTCTTTGTTGCCGTTTTGATGGCGAAGAGACTCTTATCATCCGCGCCTTTGACCCGAGCGGCAACCGCATGGATCCGTACTTACCGGAGACAAGCAGCGATGGTTCTGACAGGTTGAGGAGTCCTTCGCCTGCGTCTTCAACTGCTTCCTCCTCCGGCAACTCTTCGGGTGCTGATGTTGAGCCGTCTTCAACTGCTTCCTCCTCCGGCTCTGAAGGGGACCCCGACGTCAAGCCACCGATCAAGCGGGCGCGCCAGACGACCTTGTAGAACTGGAGGCAGCGGCTTCGTTTTCACCGGCAACTCGGGTGGAGCTGGAGAAGAGGCTGATGGAGCAAGAGAAGAAGATGGTGGAGCATTGTCTTCGGTGCTCCGCAAATAAGTCGAGCTTCACCTTTTGTTATGTCATTGACATCATGAGCTGGTTGCTTCGACTCCTCCTTTGTCTGTGATGATGCTCCCTGTCTTAGTGCCAATCATCCCAGCATGGGCACACATGTAGAAGTCATAATTTCTTGGGTGATTGATGCTGTAGGCTTATCGATTGCTTGTGTCTTTTGTAACTAGGTTAGTTCTTCATGTAATGAGGATTGCCTTCGAGTAATCAGAGCTTCCTTCTATCCGATGTACTTCGAGTCTTTTTGTACTGGGAATGATCTTCGAGTCCTTGTAATGTGAACTATGCTTGAGTCTTTGTAATGGAATCTGTCTTCGGGTCCTTTGCAACCGAGATCTGTCTTCGAGTCCATCGAATCTTTGCACTGTGGGTTCTATCGGGTGCGCGACAGCGCTCCCGATGGGAGTAGCCCCCGAGGCTACGTTTGAGTCGGAGAGTCGAACGTAGGCTGAGATTTGTTTCCTTTGTCGTTCTTTCGTTAATTTCTGTCTTTTATCGGGTGCACGGCAGCGCTTCCGATGGGAGTAGCCCCCGAGTCTTTAGGTGATCGTTGGCGATCAGGTGAAGACTAAAAGGATTGTCTGTGTCTTGTGCTCCATCCAGATTTCTCCAGAGTACTTGGTGTTCTATCTGTTTGTAGCCGTGTCTTCCCTTTGATTCCGAACGGTTCTCAGCGGCTGGCGCCTGTCAGCGGTTTTTACTTGGTCCTTTATTTGTAAGTTACGAGCCATGCGGGAGATGGTAGTTTTTCTCCGAGGGGGATGTGCTCGAGTCCCCGGGCTTTTTGAGGTAAAGATCGCGTGAGCGATGATAGCGTCTCTCGGGGGAGTTTGTACTCGATCCCCCGAGTGCTTTGGTGAAAGATCGCGTGAGCGACGATAGCGTCTCTCAGGGGGAGTTTTGTACTCGAGCCCCCGAGTGCTTTGGGTATAGATCGCGTGAGAGACGATAGCGTCTCTCGGGGGGATTTTTGTACTCGAGCCCCCGAGTGCTTTGGGTATAGATCGCGTGAGCGACGATAGCGTCTCTCGGAGGGAGTTTTGTACTCGAGCCCCCGAATGCTTTGGTGAAAGATCGCGTGAGCGACAATAGCGTCTCTCAGGGGGAGTTTTGTACTCGAGCCCCCGAGTGCTTTGGGTATAGATCGCGTGAGCGACGATAGCGTCTCTCGGGGGGAGTTTTGTACTCGATCCCCCGAGTGCTTTGGGTATAGATCGTGTGACCGACGATAGCGTCTCTCAGGGGGAGTTTTTTACTCGAGCCCCCGAGTGCTTTGGGTATAGATCGCGTGAGCGACGATAGCGTCTCTCGGGGGGAGTTTTGTACTCGAGCCCCCAAGTGCTTTGAGGTTGTAGTATTTGGGCAACATCATTTTATTGCGTCGAAGGGTTACATGAGCTGCCAGTTGAGCATGATTGGTGGATACTATGGGTAGAACAGGCGTAGGTTCGCCACGTTCCATGGATTTCCCACGTCCTCGTCAGTCTTCGGGTTCTTCAGTCTATAGGCGCCTCCTCCTATGACTTCTGAGATTATGAACGGTCCTTCCCATTGTGGGGAAAGCTTGTGGACTTTCTCTTGTATGAGCCGTAGGACAAGGTCGCTTTTGTTGAAGGTTCTGGTGCGCAGGCGGCTGCTATGGTAAGTGCGCAGCTTGTCCTGGTACCCCTCTGACCTTGCTAGGGCTGTGTCTCTTGCTTCATCTGTTGTATCCTTGTCATCTTGCAGTGCTTCTTCTACTTCCTCTTCCTCGTACCCCGAAATCCGGGGTGCCCCGAATTTGGGGTCATGTGGTAGCACTGCCTCCGACCCGTACACCATGAAGAAGGGTGTGTACTTGGCTGCGGTATTTGGGGTGGTGCGCAGGCTCCATAGTATTGCAGGGAGTTCTTCTACCCAGCTACCCGCGGCCTGCTCGAGTGGTGCGAGGAGCCGTTTTTTGATTCCTCCGCATACTAGGCCGTTCGCTTTTTCCGCCTGGCCGTTGGATTGCGGGTGCGCGACTGATGCATAGTTGATTTTGATGCCCAGTTCTTCGCAGAAGTTCTGGAATTCTGCCGCTGTGAAGTTCGTACCGTTGTCCGAGATGATGTTGTGTGGCACCCCGAACTTGGAGATGATTGATTTGATAAAATTTACTGTCGTGAGGGCTGTAGAGCTGGTAATGGGCACTGCTTTGATCCACTTGGTGAACTTGTCGACTGCTACTAGCAGGTGTGTTCTTCTTCCTTTTGATGATTTCTTGAGCGGGCCCACCATGTCGAGTCCCCAGGTGCTGAATGGCCATGATAGTGGTATGGTCTTGAGTCTTGAGGCTGGAGCGTGTGGTCTGCTGGAGAGGTTTTGACAGGCAATGCAGTGCCGCATGATGTCTTCTGCGTTTCTCATGGCTGTTGGCCAGTAGAGTCCTGCTCGAAAGGCTTTTGCCACGAGTTCTCGACTGCTGGTCTGGTGCCCGCAGGTGCCTTCGTGGATCTCCAGTAGTAGGGTTTTTCCGTCTTCCTTGTCTATGCATTTTTGTAGGACCTAGGAAATGTTGTGCTTGTAGAGTTGTCCGTTGATTACTGTGAATGTTTTGGAACGTTGACTGATGCGTTTGGCTTCTGCGACGTCTTGCGGTAGGGTGCCGTCGATTAGGAACCTGAGGAGTGGCTCTCTCCAAGATGGGTCCTCGGGTGCGGCTGGCTCTGGCTCCTCGACTGCGTTGTTGGCTTCTTCATTAACTATTGGGTTTGCGGCTGCCGCTTGTGCTGGTTCACCTGTGTTGTCATCCTCTGTGTCTGCTTCTGGTCCGAGTTCTTTGATTGTGGTGATGATCTTGTCTATGTAGGCCTGGATGTTTCCACCGATCTGGTTTCTCATGTATGCTTGCGTCATTCGCTGGTGTACTGTTCCTGCGTTGTTTAGGCCGAAGGGTATTTTGGGGCGGCAGGATGTGCCACAAGGGGTGACGGCCAAGGCGTGCTCTTCGTCTTTTTCCTCCATCCTGGCCTGATTGTGTCCTGAGTAGGCGTCGAGGGACAATAGTAGATCACATCTTGTTGTCGAGTCGAATATCTGATTGATTCTTGGCAGGGGAAAATGATCCTTTGGGCATTGTTTGTTGACTGGCCCGTAGTTGACACACATCCGTGGCACGTCTGTGTCTTTCTTGGGGACCAGCATGGGGTTGGCGGTCCAGGTGCCTTTCTTCGTCTCTCGGATAAATTGGGCGTCGAGTAATCGGTTGACTTCCTCCCCGATTGCTCTGCGCTTGGGTTCTGAGAATCTTGACAGCGCCTGCTTCACTGGCTTGGTGTTTGGCTTGATGCGCAGCGCGTGTTCCGCGAACTCGCGCGGTACTCCTGGCATGTCGGCTGGGCACCAGGCAAATATTTCCCATTCTTCGCGGAGGAAAGCGATGAGGGCAGTCGCTTGCTCTTCCGGGAGGTGGGTGTACACGCGGACTGTTTTTTCTGGGTCCGTCGGGTGCACCTGGTGGGTGATCGTGTCACTGTCGATCCTGAAGTCTCGTCCATACTCTTTTGTCTCGCCTCGGCTTGCTAGCGGAAAGATACTTTTGTCTATCGCCATGGCTATTTCTGTGAGTTCTTGCTCGGCTCCGAAGGTGTCGGAGACTTTGTGGAAATCGCGATCGCACTTGTCTGATTTGGTGAAACTCCCGTTGACTATGATGACGCCCGTGGATCCTGGCATCTTGAGTTTGAGGTAGGCGTAGTGCGGAATCACCATGAATTGTGCGAACGCTGGACGTCCCAATATGGCGTGATACTGCGATTGCCAATCGAGTACTTCGAACTCGAGGGCGTGTCTTGCGAAATTGCGTCTGCTGCCAAAGACGACTTAGAGCTCGATTAATCCAAGGGAAGTAGCTGCTTCTCCTGGGACTACTCCATATAACACGGTGCTTGATTTCTTCCATACTGATCGCGGGATCAACATCTTGCGTAGGGTGCTGACGAAGATTATGTTCATGCTGCTGCCTCCGTCCAAGAAGATTTTTTCCATGTCGTACCCTCAAATTTGAGCGTCGAGTACCAGGGGCGCGTGCCCCGGTCTTGGGACTGCAGGCGGGTGATCGCTCTGGGAGAACGTGATGCTGGTTTCTGCGCTGTGTAGCTGGTAGACTTCGACTGTGCTTAGATTCTCGGCTGCTTTGGCCTGCAGGGTGTAGGCGTCCTGTTGGGCTTGCGATACCCTGCCTTCTTGGATTGTGTACACCTGTCCTTGATTCGGCGACTGCTCGGCTCGTCGGGTGCGCTTGGCTTCTTGTTGTTTTTCCTCCTTGAGGCTGTCGGCGAGTTCGTTGAACAGGCGGCAGTCTCCCAGGGTGTGGCTCGATCTGGTGTGTCCCCGGTTGTCTTCGAAGCAGTGGATCGTGCATGGTCCTTCTAGCTGTTCCCTGACCGTGAGTTTGCTGGATCCGGCGTGTCGTTTCCTCCTTGAGATTCGGAAGAACAACGCGTGATCCGCTGGGTGCTCGTGAACTCGCGGGTCAATTTCGATCCCCTCGCTTAGATTCTGGTTTCTTATGAGATTGTCGAATTCGTCTGGTCTTCGATCTAGGTCGTAGTATTCGCCGGTCTGAGTCTCGGAGTCGCTGTCCTGGCGGGCGACAACTGTCTGTGCGGCGGCGGGTCGTCGAGTGGTCGGCGATCGTGTGGCTGTATAGTTCGACTCGTCGGGTGGAGTCGCTTCGTAGAATCCTCGCGCCTGTCTTCTGGGTCGTCGATTTCTTCCTCGTTGGCGATGATCTTGGCGATCGCTGATCTCGAGCTCGGAGCCGATGTCTTGTTGTGCGGCGGGTGCCTGGGTGGCGGTGGTTCGTCGAGTGGTCGGCAGGTCCTCTACTTCGTGCTGCAGCTCGTCGATCGGGATCTCTGTGTAGAACCCTCGCGCCTTTCTTTTGGGTCGTCGAGTTCTCCTTCGCTGGTGGTGGGCTCGGGTGCCGCCATAGTATTGGTCTTGGCACGGGTGCAGGTTGAGCGGTCTCGCTGGGGAGGCAGAGATGTTTGCCGTGATCTTGAATTCTTCGGGTGAATTTCATCTGGTTCTTGCTCTTGAGTTGTGGCTTGATGAAGACGAAACCGCCGAGATCGCAATTCCAACCTGTGTAGTTCCCACAGACGGCGCCAATTGACGGGGATGTACCCCGGCAAATCCCATGGTCAGGGACCCTGGGTTAGTCATGAGAGGCATAGGTTGGACGATAGCTCGTCGGCTAACAGGAGGATACATTCCTGCTCGATGTTATTGATTGGAGATGGCGATTACAGGAAGGCCAAGGCTAGTGCGCACAAGGCTAGGGTTACAAATTGCGTATTGCTTGCCCTTGACGTCTCCCCTCCTAGCCTTTATATACTAGGTAGGTCTCAGGGAGTCCGTCCTGGATTACAGATGAGGTTTCCTAACCATGATCTTGTGCCGTACGGCAGGTCTGCACCTTCCTTATGAGTCGCGGACTCCCACGTCGATACTCCTACGTCGGTGCCACTAGTGGGCCAAGGCTGGGTCTAGGCGGCATCTTTGTGGGTCTTCTGTCTTCGGGTACACCGGGTAGACCCATCTATAGGAGTCGTGGGGTCACCCCTCGTCAATATGTCATTCATATATCTTTTGCGAAATGATATGTCATTCGTATTGATGCATTGTTGGATGATTCTCAAGAGGGCGGTCTATGAATGAACAACACTCAATCCCCCTGGACTATTTCACATGTAATATTTATATTTAAACTATTATTGTACTAGAATATTTACATATTATTTATCAGCAAATTGCATTATTTTTTATAAATATTTTAAGTGCTTCAAACATAAAGAGAAAAGCACAGTCCAACATTTCATGCATAGGTCGAGTTCAATGGTTGGCCATCGTACCGTCCCTGAATATTTTAGCATATCCAGTTTATGATACACACACGCTAACGTCTCACGGCTTCGGAGTCCGGACGGTTAATCAGAAGCACATTAGAGCATGTACAACCATGCATGTCTAATTTGGGACCTGAAACGTCCGACCTAATACGTTTACGAATATTGCCCAAACAGCCCTAAGTTTTCATAGATCACAAATCACAGTCCTTTATCCATATTTTTCATTTTCATATAAAGCACTACTATATGATTGATCTACGTAAAAAAATATTACTACACTACTCATCGTTCGATATATCAGTATAGTTTCAACCGGATCCACCAACCTCGTGGTCATTGGAGGCCGGGCGAGAAGGCGACACCTCCTCGTCCTCCTCTCGATCCATGTCCGCGAAGAACTCCTCCCGCCCCTCGTCTGAGTAAGCGACAGTTCACGGCCACCTACGACTCTTGAGTGGGAATTGATGATGGTCTGCTGCTCGACCACCTCCTTCACCTAAGGCAAGCTCATATATAATGCATGAGCGCGCTCTCCATTGTGAATGTGCCCGCCTCCTCGTTTGGCAAGCTCCTCGTTCTCCTCCTCCTCCGGCGCCTCCTACTCTTGTTGCATGTGTTCCGGCTCGCACTTTTCCACCTTCATGTGCTCCGGTACTTCCTGATCCGAACTATCTGAAGGCAAGCCCGCCGCAATGCGGGAAGCAGAATGCGTGTCATGAGCCTCCTTCACAGCCTGCATCTCCGTGTACAATTCCACCCGATGCTACAACATAAGCATCTTGTAGTAGGTCACCTTGTTTCGAACCATGGTAATGTCAGACCCAGAAAAATGGGGGCCTTTGCCTGGGACATAGCTCCTCACTTCTTCCTTGACTGTAGCCACAGTTCATCATTGCAAGTACTGTTCATCATTGTAGCTTTCCGTTGGGTTGGGGAGTAGCCTAATCCTAACTCCGCTGCCGATGATATCGATGGAACTCAGTTCCGATGAGGGGTAGCGGCGTGCAAACAAGAATGAAACGGGTTTAGGTTGCCTCGCCATTGACCTTTTAAAGATGGATGATTTTCCTCGGGTGACACACCGAAATGGCACCATTTATGCATCCTCACCAAACCAAACCAGATAGGTGTCCATCAAACCGGCGGACTTAGAGCATCTCCAGCCGTTGGAGACCCCCAAGAGCACGTCCGCGCTATTTTGAAGGAAAAAGTACCTCGCCGGCGCTATTTTGTTGTCTTGGAAGGACAAATTTTCACTCATATACCACCCCAAGCAAAAGTTGTCTCACAAACTGTTGATGCCGACGCTATTTTGGAGAAAAAAAGACATATGTCAGCACATGATTGGCTATAGTTTCATCCGGTGCCCCAAGAGGCCTCTAGAAACCTGGGGTCTCTTGGGTTCGCCGACGCTATTTCGACTCTTGGGGCCTCTTGGGGCGCGAGTGAAAGAAATTTCGTCGGTTTAAACGTAAAAAGTGGTCCCGGTGGTGCTTGGGGGGCGCGGCTGGAGATGCTCTTAGCTAGAACTGATCCACCAATTCAACGTGATGGGCCAATGTCTTCATATCCACTTCACATACAAACCGAATATAAAGAGTGCCGATCCGAACATTTAGACCGGATTTACTAAATATGATTGGATGCAAAATTAGATCCCGGCAGAACGTCTGGACTTGTAGAGCGGATTTGAAGGGTTTTTTTATGGCCAGTGATAGGCGCCGGTGACCAGCGCTACTTTTGCGCCGGTCAGACGCGGACCGTCTGATCTTCGCGATTTAACGGTCCAAATTCGCGCGTACCTCTTCGTTTTTTACTGCAACATTTACGGTACCTTTGCAATATTTGCGGTACTTTTGCAACTTTTTTGGTACACGGATGCAACATTTTTATTTTTGATGTTTTTGCAGCAATTTTTTTTGTGGTTAATCACTTTATAACTTTTTCGTTGTAGCAAAAACTCTTAACGGTAGTAGCAAAAATACACAACGGTGGAAGCAAAAATTTAAACGGTTGCAACATTGTGCGTAACAAAAATAAACAACGGTGGTAGCAAAAACATAGAATGGTTGTAGCAGAAAAAGTAACGGTTGCAAAAAAATTCATCGTCGCTGCCGTCGAGGTTGTACCTCCGGAGTGGTGATGTAGCAAAAATCTTGGCCGGTAGTAGCAAAAACATAAAACGGTAGAAACAAAATGTTTTTTTTAAAACGGGCAAAAAAGCTTTTGCCTTATATTGGTATAGAGAAGCAAACAGGGGAATGGCAAGAGCTATAAAAACAAAAAAAAAGAGGAAAGGGGGCGAACACCGCCCCCGACGAAAGGGAAAGAGGATCAGCCTACAAGTTCTGCCAGATTTTTAGCACCGGCGAGGATCCAGTCCTTTCCCTCTTCCCTAATCTTATGCATGACAGCCGATGGAAGGGAGGACTTATTGTTGAAGACTCGCTCGTTCCTCTCTTTCCAAATCTCCCAAGTGATGAGCGTGATAGCTGAACGAAAGCCTTTTGAGGAGGAGGTGGTGGACTTCGAAACAACCAGCCAATAGTCCAAGACTTTAGGCCTACCCTCCCCGAGGCTGCTGATGAGGTCTGGACAGGACAGCCAAGAGGCCGCGGCCGTCCAGATACGTCTAGAGAAGCGGCACTCGAAAATGATGTGCCGTGCCGTCTCAGGGGAAGTACGACAGAGCTGGAAAGCAGGTTGGTGCGGCCATCCGCGTTTCGCCAAGCGATCAGCGGTCCATAAGCGGTTCTGGACAGCGAGCCAGGGGAATAAACGACACTTTGGAGGGGCCCAAGTCTTCCACACAATGTTCCCAAACTGGCAGGGCAAAGAGGCAAGGAACTGGATCTTGTAGGCGGAGCTGGCCGAGTAGCACCCATTAGGGGTCAAGGACCAGGTAATGGAGTCCTCAGTGTCCGGATGAAGCTGGACATCTGGCAGGAGCTCCCAGAGGCGGACGTATTGATCCATGTGTTCGACAGTGAACGCGTCCACCGCAATGTCCGAGATCCAGTTGTTATTAGCGAGAGCGTCCTGGACCGTCCGATTCTTCCTCTTGGAAGCCTTGAAAATAAGGGGAGCCAAGTCTTTTGGCGGGGCGCCATGGAGCCATGAAGACGACCAGAAGGAAGCCTTGGCGCCGTTTCCGATGGTGACATGTGTAGCCGCATTGAAGAGGTCAAGGTCGGAGGCGTCGTTGGGGGTTTCTGAGCCCACCCATGGCTTCTCAGGAGCCTTCCACTCATACCATAACCAGCGAAGCCTCAGGGCCCGGGAGAACTTCTCCAGGTCCAAAACCCCCAAACCCCCGAGCTCCTTAGGACGGCATACCTTTTGCCAGTTGACTTTGCATTTTCCTCCACTAACCGCCTCCTTACAGGCCAGAGCATGCCGCGACTGATCCTCGCAAAGGCCTTGAGGATGCCTTTGTCAGCCTTTAAAGCTGTCAGCAAGAAGATCGGCATGGAGGAGAGCACGGACTTAACCAGAGCAGTGCACCCGGCACGATTCAGGAACTTTCCTTTCCACGGGCTAAGACGAGCCACCGCCTTGTCGATGTAAGGTTGAAGATCCACACGCCTATGTTCACTAGTTGCAACATTACATACTCAAATATTTCGCCTGTACATTATGCGTTGTAGCAAAAACACCAGTTTGTTGCTTTGTAGCAAAAGTATGATATGATTGTAGCAAAAATAAGATATAGTTGTAGCAAAAAAAATTGATGGATGTGCACGGAGCTGCTCATGGCCATGGCGCCCATGGCCGGCGACGTGGGGGCACGAGGAGGTGCGGGCTCGCCGGAAGAGGACCGAGACGGGCGCGGCTGGTCGGGGAGGTGCCGGATCTGGGCAGAGGAAGGACGCGGGCGAGGTCCCGGATGCACGGCGGCGAGCTCCTCGAGCTTCACGCGGGCGGCATCCATGGCGCGGGCAGCGACTCGCGGGGCGGCACACGACGAAGAAACGCAGACAACGGCGTCGGTGGCGCACGATGGCGGAACGCGGCGGCAGCGGCTCGCGGCGGCCTCCGCACGCGGGATGCCAGGCGACCGGCGAAACCCACTTGGCCGGTCGGCCGGGTGGAACGTTTACCTTTTTTTATATGGACTTCACTTGTTTACATCTGAAACTGCGAACTTTCTCCGACGTAATACAGGACTTCACTCGTTTACATCTGAACAGCCGTGGCTCTCGAGGTGTATAAATCCAGATATGCTACAGCTACGGATTACGCATATACAGTATACTCAAATGAATAAGGCCCTCTTGATTGCGAGAATACGATCGACATTTTGCCCACTGCCCAGTGCCCAGCCTAGTGGCATCGTACTGTTGACTGTGCATTGCCGATCAGACTACATTTCGGAGCTTCGTCCTTGATCCATGACATTCTGGTTTGTTCCGGTTTAATCTGGAGCCGTCCGAGGAACATGGACACAACAGCAAATTAATTCATCTCGATTTTTACTAACCATACGATGCAAGAAACAACTCTTCAGAGTACGTACATCGGAGTAGTACAATACAAGCAGTCTATGGTGCAGATTTACAACTTCAGAAGACCTAGCCCAAGCTGAGGTAAACAGCGGCGGCGACGCCGGCGGCGTAGACAGCGACCAACTTCCCGACAGCCACGGCGCTGGAGCGGGACACGAGGCCCACCCCGACGATCCCTGCCGCGCCGGCTGGGGCACGGACGAGCGCCGCCCCGGCTACGCCGGCGAGCACGGCCTCCCTGAACAGCTCGGCCGCGAACTCCCCAAACTGAACCCGCGAGAGCTCTCCCACGTCTTCCAAGCCAGAGGCGCGCAGCGCGGAGTCTACGCGGACCCGCGGCGGCGGCGAGGGCACCCAACGGCGGACGATGGGGAGGGAGACCCGCAGGGCCGAGTGGAGGTGCGCGGACGCGTCCGCGAGCTGGTAGGGGCGTACGCCGGAGAAGGCGCGCTGGGCGTCGGTGAGGCAGCGGTCGAAGGCAGCGTCGCAGGCGATGGCGAACGCCGGCGCCCGCCGGAGCGCCGCCTCCACGCGCTTCGAGGGGCTCAGGCCCATGGGGATTGGATTTGGGGGTGACGACGACGTGGAGTATGGGCTTAGCACTGACGTGGTAGCGCTTCAAGTGGTTGTTTTTCTATATAGATTGGGCTTTGGGGTTAGCTACCTGGGCTCATGGCATGCTGCTCTTCTAGCTGAGTGGGTGTACGGTAGGCCCAGTACACAAACGAAAACACTATATCTCGCCGAAATCACCACTTGAGGGTATCCATTATAGAGATCACACGCACTCGCTTCAAGCGAAATATTGTTTTGTGAAGCATCTTGGGTTATTCTTAGTTCCTTTCGCGTTCGATACGTATCGAGTGAAGCGAGTTTTCCTGTTTTCGATGCAGCCATAGATGAAGCCACAACCATAACGTGCAGCTACAGACACAGATGCCGCTACAGATGTAGCCACAATCATGAGGCACATCCACCGATGGAGCCACAGCCACAACATGAAGCTACATACGCGGACGCAACTACAGGTGCAGCCACAACCACAACCACGGGGAGTAGCCACATCCACATCCACAGGGACAACCACAGTTCACGCGTAGTTACAGGTGCAGCCATAGTTTTCCTGGATTGTGCGGATGCGCTTAGAATGCGACACTTGACGACTTTTGAAGCATCGAAAGTGACATCTGAGGGACGCTCTGAAAGGGTATCCTCTAACTAGTTGCTCTCATATCCGGCTTCACGGGAGATGAAAAGTTATCTTCCTAAGGCGCAGCGCAACTACTGGCCTAACACTATAGCGATACATTGAGATTTTTTTTGTTTTGATTTTCGCTAATTTTTTTAAATAATACACCTTTTTTGAAAATCACAAAAAATACACATTTTTGGAAATTTGCTAAAATAATATACCATTGGGCTTTCCCGTGGCCGAAAGGCCCCTATCGGGCTAGCCCAGGCCAACAGGCCCCTATCGGGCAGGCCCAGGCCGACAGGAGGCTGGACCGAGCCAATCGGCCGCTGGCGCCATGTAGCCGGCCACGCGCAGGTGAATTATTTTGGTGTGAGAATATTTGACATCTAATTAAATAAAGAATACTTCCGGACAAACTACATTTTATAACATTTTGTAATGGTAAGATACATTTTATACACCTTAAAATAAGTCTAAACTTTATATACCTTTATTGAATGTTATAACATTTTGTAATGGTAAAAGACATTTTATACACCTTTAAAAAATGTCCGAACTTTATATACATTTTAAAAATTGGCTTATACATTTTTGTAACTTTATATACGTTTTATAACATTCTTTAAAGGTGTATAGAATGTCTCTTACCTTTACAAAATGTTATAAATTGTATATAATGTTATAAAATGTTACTCCCTCCGATCCAAAATAAGTGTCGCTCATCTAGTACAAACTTTGTACTAATTTAGTGTAAAATGAGCGATACTTATTATGGATCGGAGGGAGTATATACTTTTATAAACGTATATAAAGTCATGTGTATAAGACATTTTATAAAGGTATATAAAGTCATGTGTATAACATGTTATAAAATATTATAAAATTTTATAAAAACAATTTATAAACGTATATAAATTTTAAAATATGTATAAAACATTTTCTTAAAGGTATATAAAGTTCAGACTTTTTTTTAAAATGCTATAAAATGTAGAAAAATTATTGTGTATTTCAAAATAAATTTCTCTTACCATTACAAACATATATAGTGAATTTATCAAATTATAATAACTGAACATAAAATCATGTTAAAGGTGTATACAAATGTTCATAATTATATTTAAAAACACATACAAATGTTAACCATTATAATAACAGAACTTAAAATATATTATATATATGAAAAACGTACACATAAAATAACTGAACTACAAAGCTATATAGGAAAGTAATATAAAGAAAATGAAAAAAAACAGCCCGGTCGGCCTGGGCGTGGCCGACTGTGCATTGCCAGCGGCGAAATTACTAATTAGGGATTACTCGTGCCTACGAACAACGCGTTCGCTCCGCGCACGCCAAGTAGCGCGCTCTGGTGCTTTTCCGTTTTTCTTGTTTTTAGAGACACGAGTGCGTCTTGCGGAGGCACGATGGTGCCTCTCGCGGAGGCACGAGGCACGACTCGTGCCTTCTTTTTTGAGGCACGACAGTGCCTCTCACAGAGGCACGTTGGTGCCTCTCGCCGAGGCACTCGTGCCTCCTTTTTTGAGGCACAACTCGTGCCCACCCACAAAGGCACGGTCGTGCCTCACGCGAAGGCAAGGTCGTGCCTCTTTTTTTCCAAATTTTTTTTTGAATTTTGTTTCACCAAAAAGTATAGAAAAAACGTGCGAAAACCGGAAAAGTAAAAAAAAAACCACCGAAAAACAAATTTTAAACATAAAAACGTGTACAGAAAATAAAAATAAACAAAATCGCGAGGAATCGCTGTGAGCGCGACACGTGACGCTGTTTGCTGTACATGGTTGCGAACGAGTACTCTCCAATTAGTTGTTCTTCCGATTGGCTTAGTGTAGCCACCCCTAAAAAAAGGCTCAGTGTAGCCTCCTGTCGGCCTGGGCCAGCCCGATAGGGGCCTTTCGGCCACGGGAAAGCCTAATGGTGTATTATTTCTTTAAATTTCCAAAAAAGTGTATTAGTTCTGTATTTTTTTCAAAAAAATGTATTATCTAAAAAAATTAGTTTGATTTTCTGTCTTGTTTTTTTTCTTTGTTTCTATCACGGATTTTTACGGTTATATTTTCCTGTTTTCTAGTATTTTATTCCTTTTCTCTATTTATTTTTATTGGTTTTATTCTTTATATTTTCTACATTTTTCGTATGCATGCTTATTTTTTTATAATTTAAGATTTTCTATTACATTATTTAAAAAATCTAATAAATAATAAATTACTTACACCAGTTTAATAATTTTAAATATATTTTCTTTAAGCATGATAAATATATTTAATATTTAAAATAATATTTATTCACATTTTTGAAATATATAATAAGTTTTGTACATATTGCCTATAATTTTGTAAAAACATTTATATATTGCCTATAAAACATTTGCCTTTTTGAAAATCCTACATAATATTTATAAAATTACACTTAAATTTTTTATGCAACTTATATTTGTCTAAATTACTATGTAACTCTAAATAAAAGGGAAAAATAAAATAAATACTAAAAAAAACAAACTGTAGAGGCTGCTCTCTGTCTCGCATGAAGCCCACCCGTCTAGCGATGGCCTTTTTCGGGCCAGGCTGGGCTATGTCTCGCACGATGACGCAAAGATATAGACGCGAAAGCAAGTAATTAGGAGAGTCATTAATTAGGGTGTACTCGTTCGGAGCCCACTCTAACGAACATCGCCACGTGTCGCGCTCACAGCGATTCCTCGGATTTCGTGTTTTTATTTTGTGTACATGTTTTTTATGTTTAAAAATGGTTTTTTCGGTTGGTTTTTTTGATTTTTCTGGTTTTCGCACGTTTTTTCTATACGCTTTGGTGAAAAAAAATCGAAATTTCAATTAAAAAAAAGAGAGGCATGACCTGGCCTCCGCGGGAGGCACGAGTCGTGCCTCAAGAAAGGAGGCATGAGTCGTGCCTCGTGTCTCTAAAAGAGGAACTATCGTGGCTCCGCGAGAGGCACTCGTGCCTCCAGTACAATGGCACTATCGTGCCTCAAGAAAAGGCACTATTGTCCCTCTTGCGAGAGGCACCCGTGCCTCTAAAACAGGAAAACAGAGAAAGTCTCGGAGCGCGCCACTTGCCACGCGCGCGGAGCGCCACTTGGCGCGCACGCAGAGAACACGTTGTTCGTAGCTACGAGTACTCTTAAATTAGTGATTTCGACTAATTAGCAAGCACGCTTAAAAAACTAATTAGAAAGCGCTTTTTTTGAAAGCCCACGTAAAGATCACTTTACATGTACTGAGAACGAGCCACATATCGCGTCCTAAGCGCTTTCCTCGGTTTTTTATTTTTGTATTTTTGTGTATGCATTTTTGTTGTTTAGATGATTGTTTGTGGTTTTTCAGTTTTGTCGCGGTTTTTTCACTTGGTTAAAAAAATCAGAATTTTGTTCAAAAATCCATTTAAAAAAAATGAGGCATGATCGTGCCTCTTAGGAGGCATAGGGTTACTTTCGCGACAGGCACGCCCCATGCCTTTATAAAAGTATGATTGTCCCTCTCTTGAAGGCATGGACTTGCTTTCGCGCGAGACACGCTCGATGTTTCTTTAAAAAGGAAAAAAGAAAACCTTTAGATCGTGATAAGTGACGCGCTTATAGTTTACCACTTATCAATCATTGAAGAGGTGAGATATTCATTGCAATGAATACTTCTAAATTATTGATTTCGCATAGATGCACCTCAATACAAATACCAAAAAAATGTTTTTTTTAGGGAAATACCAAAATTTTCTTATTGCAAGTGAATAGTCGCACTCGGAAATTGGGCCAGCCCAATGAAGGCTAGTGTGCAGTTTTGGGAAGCTTAAAGAAGGAATGTTTCATGGAATATTGAATCTGATTGGTTTAGGGTTAGGATTTAGAGCTAGCACAATCTCAAGAAGCTTTTATTAAATTATTTTCCTTTGTTTTCTGTTTAGTTTTTAGTGCATTTATGCCCGTTTTTCCGTGTTTATTTATATTTTTTGTTTGTACTTATCATTTTTAAAATATACGTAGACATCTTTTGATACCCATTGAATAATATTTGTAGGTACATTTAATATTTTTCAAAACATGGTGAAAATTTATCAAAATACATGGTAAACATTTGTAAAAGCATTAACAGTCTTTAAATTTATATTGAATTCTTAATAAACTACATTTATTCAGTAAGTGCTAGATTAATAAACTATCACGACCATTTGTTTCATATGATGTTAAGGTGTCAAAATTGTACAAACAATCTTGTGTAATTTGGAAACATATTTTTAAACACGCAATTTTCCTAACTGTCATAACAATGCATATATTGGACTAATTAGTTTTAATTTTATTCTAAATTTCCTCAAATATATATCATAGTATACTTTAAGATTTAGAAAATACATTATTATTTTATAGGTAATCATATATTTTATACAAGTTTAGTATTTTAAATATATTTTTTCATTTGAATGAAAACTATTCTTATATACATATTTTAAAAATGGTTATAATTTTGGATTAATAAAAAAATATACATACTATATTTTGGTAAAAAAATCATAAACATGAGAAATAATGTTTTATACACATTTAACATTTAAAAACGCTTAAAAATATTTAAGAAAAGCATATGTGAAGTATTTTTGTAATGTACATATTAATAATATTTGGGAAGTATAAGAAAAAGTAGAAAAAAAGAAAACACGATTAAAAATAAATGGGGATGTGGCCTATGGCCTTTCGCACGCTTAAGCCGATCTAGTCTAGCGCTTGCCTTCGGGCGAGGCTGAAGACACGGAGAATTTAGCGCATGCGGCATGCAGCCGTAGATCGCTAGCCGCTACATGCCGTTTTAAGATTAGTGTCCGTGGATCCCATTAGTTTATCTAAAAAAAATAGAAACCTAAACAACTCATATACATGCATTATATATTACTATGAAATGTGTCTGATACATTCAATGCAATAACTTTTTATCATATGATAGAGGAAAGAGGAAAGAGAAAAGGCTAATGCAAGATCCCCTCTCCCACATTTATATTTATTTCTCTTATAAAATCATATTTCTGTTTAAAAAACTTTTTTACATACTAGATGATACCCCGTGCGTTGCTGCGGAAACTATTAACAAATACTTTGATGTTTTAAAACATGAGAAAAATTATGAAACATATTATAATTAGATTCTAAATTATTTTTCGAAAAAATATATTGTTCAGAGTACAAATCTAAGATAATTTGATGAAAATCCAAAAATATGTGTGATTTTTTGCTTTGTTAATTTATTACCATGACAATATATTGATGAGATGATAAGAGACGAAAAAAAGTTGAGTAGAGACAATGGAAACATCTTCGCCCTTCACTAAACCTAAAACAGTGATAGCAACTATAGATATGCATTCATAGAAAAATAACATGCGAGGAACTTATAATTTGATTTTATATAAATAAATCATTTATAAATCGTGGAGCTAAGTGCATATTTTTTTAATATTTTTTCGTGATGCATGGAGAATTAAATTGGAGCATGTGCATGAAGAGTTGGACATTGATAGCAACTGCATATGTGCATTCATAGAAAATTTGTCGAATAGAAAAATAACATGTGAGGTAACTTATAATATGATTTTCTATAAAGAAATCGTCTATAAATCGTGGAGCTAAGTGCATAATTTTTTTAAATATTTATTTGTGATGCATGGAGAATTAATGGGAGCATGTACATGAAGAGTTGGTGGAAATTACTTTTTGCATGATGGACCTCTTTGATGATGTGTATAGATTGCATGTCAAGATAGATATGTTAGTGGGGATGAACTATTTAGGTATTATAGATTTGAATTCTAGTTGAGGTGACCTTCAAAGTAGGACCAATATTTGATATATTTTAAATGACTGAAAAAACTTATTTCATTCATCTACAAATAACATATTTCACTCATTTAAAATAATGATTTGATTCATTTATGACATCATATTTTACTCATTTTAGATAGTAGGTTTCACTTATTTAAACAAAATAACATATTTCACTAGTTTTCGAATGAGCATATTCCACTCATTTGAGATACTAGGTTTCACACATTAAAAAATAACATGTTTCACTTGTTTATAAAAAAACATATTCTATTGTTTAAATGAAGAGTTTGCTCATTTCTTAAAAACTGCCTACCGTTCCTCATTTCCGAAACAACTTTAAATGATTACGCTTGTTTAAAAAATAGATATCACTCAATTCTAACAAATAATTTTGATTATTTGTTAGAGAACTATTTCACTCATTTAAACAACATATTCCATCGGTTTGAAAAAAAGATTTCACATTTCTAAACCATATTTCACCCATTTCTCATAAATTATTACAGTCAAACACTTCATTTCAAAAATAGATTTCACTTATTTTCACTCAGGTCTAAAATCACATTTCACTTATTTAAAACGCCGATGTCACTCTTTAAAAAAAATCATGGTTTCGAGATGGAACGGATCATATTCAAAGGCATGTTGACGTTTCCTTTATCTTTAGTATACCGTCAAAGGCATGTTATTTACTACACTGAACATTGATATATATTCCCATGTGTTGAAATTTAAAGATTTCCTGGTTCATTTTTCATCTTAACACATTATGTGCATTTCAAGGCATTTATTGGATTTAATTCATATTGAAACTATGAGTACTTCAACTAGTGCACGACAATGGTTTGAAAAGTAATGTCTAGGATCTCAAGTACATTTGTATGGGTTATGCAAAAAATGAAAAAACAAATCAAAGATCTATGTGCCAATAGTTAACCTTGAACATTTAATGATTTTTGGATTCCACAAAATGTAAGTTAAGTCTAAAAAGTATGAAACTTGGTATCATGTCATCATCCTTTAGTATACCGTGGTAACAATTTGATAAGATTTCACTACTTTATGATGTACAGTCTTTAGAAATCGAACCATCTCAAAGGAAGAATCATGCTTTCGAGATGGAATGAATTATATTCGAAGGCGCTTTGACATTTCCTTTAACTTTTGACCTTGATTTATCTTCCACACTAAACATAGACCATAACATCCGATTTGTTGAAATTCTATAAAAAAATCTTGTTTGATTTGCTATTTTAACGTATTATGTTCATTTGTAGGCATTTAATGGATTTAATTCAAGTTTGAACTATGAGCACTTAAATCAGTGTATAAAAATGGTTTGAAAATTCGAGTTAGGGGTCTTGAGTACATTTGTATGGGTCATGGAAGATATAAGAAGAAATTTCAAAGGTCTATGTGGCAATAGTCAACCATGAACATGACACCTACTAGTTTTTTTTAATTCAAAAAAATGAAAATTAATTCAAGGAAATACGAAACTTAGTGTGGTATCATCATGTTATTTCTGTATGACTTGATAAATATTTGAGAAGGTTTCACTAATTTTATGATGCACCATCTTTAGAAATAAAACCATCTCTGAAGAAGAATCATGGTTTCGAGTAGGAATGACCTATATTTGAAGAAGTGTTGACATCTCCTTCATCCTTTGATCTTTAGTTATATTATACACTGAATATAGACCATACCATCCAATATGTTGAAATTTAAATCATTTTCCTGGTTCATTTGCTATTTTAACACATTACGTGCATTTAATTTAAGTTTGAATTATGAGTACTTAAATATGTGTATGAAAATGGTTTAAAAATCATGCTTAGGATCTTGAGTACATGTTATGCAAGAAATGAAAATAAATTTCATAGATCATTGTGGCAATAGTCAACGATGAACATGTCATTTACTCTTTTTTAATTCCAGAGAATTTAAATTAAGTCTAAAATATATGAAACTTGACATGATGTTATCATTTTACATCGCTATGCCATGGTTTAAATTTGAGAAGTTTAAAAATATATGAAACTTGGAAATACTAATACTAATCATTTGAAGGCGTGTTGACATTTTCTTCATCTTTTTGACCTTGAGCTATTTCTTCACGTTGAACATAGACACCATACCACCCCGTGTGTTGAAATTTATACTTTTCCTATTTTGTTTTCTTTTTTAACGCATTACGTGCATCTATAGGCATTTAATGGATTTGAATCAAATATGGGTTTAAATCAATGCATG
This sequence comes from Bromus sterilis, assembly GCA_950022295.1. Taxonomy (NCBI): domain Eukaryota; kingdom Viridiplantae; phylum Streptophyta; class Magnoliopsida; order Poales; family Poaceae; genus Bromus; species Bromus sterilis. The sequence continues at coordinate 46,001,637 of OX465596.1, forward strand.
AAAATGGTTTGATAAATCATGCTTAGGATCTTGAGCACATTTGTTACGGTTGTGCAAAAAATGAAAAGAAATTTCCAACTATGTGGCAATAGTCAACAATGAATATGATATTTACAAGTTTTTAAATTCCAATAAATGTAAATTAAATGTGAAAATTTTGAAACTTAGCATGGTATCATCATATTACTTCTGTATGCCGTTGTAAAAATTTAAGAAGCTTTCACTATGTTTATGATGTTCACTCTTTAGAAATCGAATCATCTGAGAGGAAGAATCATGGTTTCGAGATGGAATGAATAATATTCGAATACACACTAACATTTCTTCATCTTTTGACCTTGAATTATTTTCTACACTAAACATAGACCATACTATCTAATTTGTTAAAATTTAAATATTTTCCTTGATCATTTTCTACTGTTAACGCACTATATCAATTTGTAGGCATTTAACGGATTTAATTGAAAATTGAACTATGAGTACCTAAATCAGTTCATGGAAATGGTTTGAAAAATTGTTTTAAGTATCTTGAGTGCATTTGTATGGGTTATGCAATAAATGAAAAGTAATTTCAAAGATCTATGTGGCAATAGTCTACCATGAACATGACATTTAATGGATTTTTATTCTATAAAATGTAAATTAAGTCTGAAAATATGAAATTTGGCATGGTCATCATATTAATTTAGTATAGGGACAATTACATTTCTACCCCTAGTTATGTCCCACTCGTATGATTTCCCCCTAGTTTCAAAAACACACATGTTCTGTCCAAGTCACTTAGAGAATCTTATGCTTTTGCCCTTTGACCGTTTGACCATAACTTTGAGAACTTCAGAGCAGATTCATACTAACTCAGAAAAATGCAAATAAGATATCAAAATGTTCAGAAAAACATCACCTATATGTGCGTGTCATTTGCAGTCATGAAAAAAGTGTTGGAAATCCCCCATCTGAGTTCGAGCTCATATAATCTTAGCATGAATAACAAAAGCTCAAAAAAAATAAAAAAAAATTTGAATTATTTTTTTTGTAAACATTGACAAATGTTTTAAGTTCTTGCAAAGTTTCATCATGAAATAACATTCATGAAAGTCATGTCAAAAAAGACAAATTCAACACTCCAAAATTCTTTGTTTTTGAGTGCTAGATTTTTCTTTTTTTCCACGACATTCATGAATGTTATTTCATGATGTAACTTTGCAAGAACTCAAAACATTTGTCATTGTTTACAGAAAAAATAATTCAGATTTTTTTGATTTTTTTTGATTTTTTTGTGATTTTGATTTTCACTCTAAGATCATATGAGCTCAAACTCAGATGAAGAATTTCCAACATTTTTTCATGATTGCAAATGACACGCACATATAGGTGGTTTTTTTCTGAACATTTTGATATCTTATTTGCATTTTTCTGAGTTAGCATGAATCTGCTCTGAAGTTTTCAAAGTTACGGTCAAACGGTCAAAAGGCAAAAGCATGAGATTCACAAAGTGCCTTGGACAAAACAAGTGTGTTTTTGAAACTAGGGGAAAATCAGACGAGTGGGACATAACTATGGGTAGAAATGTAATTGTCTCTTTAGTATAACGTGGTAAAATTTTGAGAAGTTTCATATTTTTTATGATGTATACTCTTTTGAAATAGAACCATCTCCAAAGAAGAATCATGGTTCCGAGATGGAATGAACCATATTCGAAGGCGCATTGATATTTACTTCATCTTTTGACCTTGAGTTATTTTCTACACTAAACATAAACCATACCAACCCATTAGTTGAAATATAAATATATTTTTGTGTTATTTTATTTTTAACGCATTACGTGCATTCTAGGCGTTTAGTGGATTAAATTCAAGTTTGAACTATGAGTACCTAAATCGGTGCATGAAAGTGATTTGAAAAATCATGTTTAGGATCTTAAGTACATTTTTCTGGATTATGCAAAAAATGAAAAGAAATATTAAGGATCTATGTGGCAATGTTCAACCATGAATATATCATTTACTCATTTTGTAATTCCAAAAAATGAACATTAAGTCTCAAATATATGAAACTTGGCGCCGTGTCATCATATTATTTCAGCATCTTATAGTAAAAAATTGATAAGGTTAAACTACTTTTATGATGTACAATCTTTAGAAGTTGAACCATATCCGAGGAAGATTCATGGTTTCGAGATGGGATAAACCATATTCGAAGGCTCATTGACGTTTCCTTCATCTTTTGACCTTGAGTTATTTTCTACACTTGACATAGACCATATCATCCCATGTGTTGAAGTTTAAAGATTTTCCTATTTTTAATGCATTACATCCACTTATAGGCGTTGAATGGAATTAATTCAAATTTTAACTATGAGTATTTAAATCACTGCATGAAAATGCTTTGAAAAATCATGTTTCAGATCTTGAGTACATTTGTATGGGTTATGTAAGAAATGATAAGAAATTTCAAAGATGTATGTGGCATTATTCAACCATGACCATATCATTTACTTGTTTTTTTTAATTTTAGAAAACGTAAATCAAGTCTACAAAATATGGAACTTAGCATGTTATCATCATGTTACTTTAGTATGATGTGTTAAAAATTTGAAAAGCTTTCACTACTTCTATGATGTACACTCTTTAGAAATCAAATCATCTTAGAGGAAGAATCATAGTTTGGAGATGATGGAATTTTGAAGGTGCGTTGACATTTCCTTCATATTTTGACCTTGAGTAATTTTTACACTGAACATAGACCATATAATATCCCATGTGTTAATTTTAAGATTTTCCTCGTTTATTTGCTATTTTTAACACATTATGTGCATTTAATGCTATGAGTACTTAAATCACTGCATGAAAATGGTTTAAAAAATCATGCTAAGGATCTGAGTACATTTGCATGGATTATGCAAGAAATTAAAAGAAATTTCAAAGATTTATGTGGCAATAGTCAACCATGAACATGACATTTACTAGTTTTTTTAATTCAAGAAAATGTAAGTTAAGTCAGAAAATATAAAACTTGGCATGATGTCATCATACTACTTCGGTATGTTGTGGTAAAAATTTGAGAACAAGTTACACTAATATATATGTTATAATAGCACTATTTATATTAGTCTTCAAAATCAATAAAAAGATCGCTTATATCCTATATACCTAAGAACTTCATCCCACTATCTAATTATCTTAACATGCAACATATCCACATCAGCATGTAGCCACATCAGCCATTTACTTGACCCACCTCATGCAATCCCCACCGCAAGGCCACCCCTTCGGGTCAACTGGCCGAGATTGTCGGGACCCGGGGTTAGCGTATGCAAGCCTCGCTATAACACAATCATATGGAGAGCCGAGAACCGTACCCACTTGTCTAAGCAGACAAGGCCAAGCACAGAACGTTCTCGGAAAGCATCGAACGTGAGGGGCATCCCATCCAGGCCGGATGATCAACTGAAATGGGTCCTCATCGTCCGCACACAAGTCTAAATGATATGGGTGGTGAACTCCCATACTCATAGACAAGTCGCCTCAACCATACTATCGATTGAATTATAACCCTTACATAGACTTACTCCAGCCCGATCACTTAGTCGGGGTCTAGGGCGGGCTCGATCATACATCAAAGTGTGCACGTGACGGAGTCACGAACAATCGCATCGCGATGCCCCAAGCTGCGCACATCTAAGGGCCACTTGGTGTATAAAAGACCGCCAGCCAGATCACAACTAAGGTCTCGAAAACCCATACTAAGACATGCATGTTATAAACATACACGCAACACACATGTCTAGTATGAACAACAGGTATCATTGCAATTCTCTACAAAGTATACAACTTTATTGATAACTCTTACAGAGTGCACACAGAGATCACAAGTCTGTGATCCAACATTACATCAAACATGCGGAAGCAAAGTAGGTCTGAGTACAAACAAGTTTAACAAATGGCTTAGAGAAGCCTTATCTAAAAAAAGCCCTCCACGAGGGAACCAGTCGTCTGACTGGGACTACACTAGCTTGGTCTTGGTCTGAGTCTTCATTCTTCGAGCTTCAGGTAGAAGCCACCATCGGGGTCGGTGGGTTCATCTAAAACATAGAATAAGCAAACGTGAGTACAAAGTCGTACTCAGCAAGACTTACGTAGGAACTATACTACTCATGCACATGTATCAAGGTAAAGGGAGGTGGGGTTTCACTTGCAGAAGTGCCAGCTTTGACTTGGCTAGTCCTGAACTACGAGTACCAGACTTGAGGTAAGAAGCGTACACGAGTCCACTACATCTCTTCAACCAATTACACCACTATGGTGCCTTCCTCGACTTCCCCATGAGAAAGCACGCCATAGAACTCACACTTATCTTGGTGTATTTTAGAAGTATCCAGTTCAAGTTGTCTAATAATCAAGCTAAGCTTTCCAAGCAGTCCTTAACCGTGGACGCGGCTATTCGAATAGTTTTATTAACCCTGCAGGGGTGTACCGCTACACACACGTGTCATCAGTTACCGCCTTTTGCGTGTCACCGTTCAAGAGATGACAGCGAGGATGCCACCACAACTGTTACCTCATAGCCGATCTACTCCAAGAAATCCGCCTACCTGGGTGGGCTACCACTATCGTGAACCCGGCCGGTTTACCGAAGTGGACCCAGATGATGTGTGCGTGGTGCATAAGCCGGTCTCGGCTGAGCCGTTCTCTCACTTAGCAGCCAGGCCACAAACCTACCAGAACTCCGAACTATTGCGACATCTGGACATCGAAAGGGATGAGTTAATAGGTTGAGAGGGGTTAGTGAGCCCAATGTGTGGTTGTACTCTTCATCTTGGATCACCACACAAGAACTCGGACTTAGGGCGGTGTTCAACGAGACAACCCACTGTGTACTCCTACACAGCCTCTCATCGTTCACCTTGTATTAGGGTAGATTCACCAACACATTTCCACCATCATCAACATGATCACTACCATCCCGACTCACATAACAATATCGTCATGGTATCACTCTAAGCATGCAATAAGGAGTAACAGTTGCAGGGGTCACATGATATCAATCAACTCCTACATTTGCTAGGATTGTGGTTTTCTTACTACTGTGACAAGTGATAGGTCATGCAAAGGAATGGGTTCATCTATGCGGTAGAAACGTAGCATGGTAATCATCCTATACAATGCATAAGCGAGACATGAGAGGGAAGTGGGATTTTATCGACATGATCAATGGGGTTTTTCTTGCCTTGCTGAAGAGGTTCGGGTTCGGGGTCTTCAACGAAGGGGGCAACCTCCTGTTCCGGTTCCACCTCTACTCGACAAACAACAAACAAGGTAGCAAAGTAATTACAATGCACAATCACATGGTTGAAGGTTGAAACTTGATGTATATGCTTTGATGTGTGAAGAAATTCCATTTAAATGGAGTATATTGCAAATTGATTGCAAATTCAAACTCCAATTTGAATTCAATTTAGTCAAGTTGCATATGAAAATGTTTGATCAAGTTAAACTTTTGTGAAAAGTGTATGATATGCCTCTGATGTGTAATTGAAATGTAGCATGTTGCCATGGTTCAAGTTGCAAAAGTATTTGAAATGAATTTGAATTAATTCCATTTAAATCAAATAGCAAATGCTACTGATCACATTTTAAATTCAACTCAAACAAAGTTGAAAGTTGGAAGTTGGATTTGCACCTGGATTGGAGTTCTCCACCATAAGGCATGCCGTCGTTCTGCTGGAGTCGGGATCCGTAGCCGTCTTTCTTCCGCTGCTCGCCTGGTTCGGGGTCCGGGAGGAACATCGATTGTACCGTACGTGTATAATCTCATCGAGGCACTACACCTGTGGTGCTACTTCGTCGATGGAGGTTTACCGGGAGTCATCCTCGCCGGTGGTGGTCTTCTACACGATAGGGAGGTCGTAGTTCCGAGTCTACGCCAGCCATGTTCACAAGAACGTTTCCCTCTTTCGGTCTTCAAAGGTATGAACACCGATTCCCTCCGTTACTTTACATCGCCATAGCATAGATCTTGGGTTCGGGTACCGTAGGTATGAAAAATTTGTGTTTTCTACCCCGTATCCCAACAGTGGTATCATGAGCTAGCTATGCGTAGATGTATTGTACAGGTAGAACACATCTAGGATGTGGGCATAGAATCTTCATTCGTTACCCTCCCACGTGTACTCATTTAGCGTTGCGGCAATGTTTGATGAAGCGGCCCCCGACCGACCTTACGCGTTTACGCGAGACTGGTTCCACGCTTGACATATGGCTTGTACCATATAAAGTGGCTGGGGGGGTGTCTGTCTCTCTGCATTAGCGATGCGAAGATGTTTGCAACGGAGGGCCCCGACAGGGGTGTAATAGAGGCAGATGGGAGACGGTGTTGTGGCATGTTTTTCGCAGGATAGAAACGGTTCTCTCTCTCGAAACCCCTAGCAGCCACGTAAAACTTGCACAAGCTAAAGTAGAAAGGCGGTTAACTTTGCTTTGCATGAAGGGGGGTCATAGGTTGTATGATTTAAATTTTTACTTCCTGTTTTATGCTAGTATGCTAGACATATCGACGGTAGCACGAAACAGGACCATCTCTCACAATACCAACATTGTGTTATCCCTTGGTGGGCACCGCCTGGAAGGTTCTCCCATATGGCTTGATGCTCCGTACATACCGGAGTTGTCCTACATATTCAACGGAGTTCGCATGAGGTTGGGTTCGGCAAGCCTGGCATATGCAGATATGGCCTTGCTGAACAGCTAAAATCAAGGTTCGATTGGCAGGCTTGACGTATGTAGATGCGGGCCTGGAACACAGGAGACCGAAAGGTCGAGCATGAGTCACATGCCTGATTGTTGGATATGTGCCCTAGAGACAAATTAATAAAGATATTTGTCACATATCCGTTTTGTTCATAATACGTTTTATACTGTGCTATAACTGTATTACTTGGAAATACTAATACAGGTGTAGTATAAAACATGGTCCGTAGTTTAACTCGGGTAAACTATCTCATTGGGCAATTGATTGATCAAGCTTTCCTGATCATGGCGACACTTAAGTCCATTGACAATGAGGTCATATCATTAGGGGAATGATGTGATGGACAGACACCCACCTAAAGTAATGCAATGTGATCGAGTCACATAGTTCAGCGTTGCTATGACTTTGTAACGTATGCCTTAGTCCTTAGACCGTAATGATCATACGTAATCACGATCTATGAGGAGACTTTGATTTGTATCCCACCGCCTGACTGAAATATGCTGGCTATAACGGAGCACTTTGGGTATTCCGAAATAGATGGTTGATGAGTATGTTAATAGATCAAAGCGGGATTTGTCAGTCCTTGTGACAGGACAGGTACTCTGGGCCCACTCGGTGATATTGCATCAACCCCTTGCAAGGACGTGACTACGTCACAAGAGATGCAATGATCATGGACGAGAGAAGTTGTTTGTCGTGAACGAGATGTGAACACGGTATGTGGGATACCGACGATCAAACCTCGGACAAACAAAGTACCGCAGAACAAAGGGATTACGTCATATCGTTAACGGTTTCCAAAAGCGATCGAAGCTCATTCGATGGAAGCGCAGGGGCTGTCAAGGATTGTAACCAGGTCCAACTGACTAGTCATTGGTCCATGAGAAGAGTCTCGACCATGTCTGCTGTTTCCCGGACCGTTAGGGTGTTACACTTAAGGGCAATCGATGCATAGGACAATTACGGGATCAATCGGTGAAATAGGAGAAATCACCGGAATAGTTCCGGAGGAGGACGAAATGGTTTCCGGACATTTTGAATAGTTCAAAATAAAGTTTAATTGTTTTAATAATGTTTTTATTATTTAATTATCTGAATTAAATATTTAAAACTTATTAAATAATTAAAATAATGGAAAAAGGCTATATGGGCCTTAGAGGCCCATTAGGGGAGGAGGGGGTTCCCCCCCTTGGGCTTGGCGCCAAGGGGTGGGGCCCAACCCCCCCTTGGCCGGCGCACCCCTCCCCCTTTGGGGGTTTAGTCCCACATGGGGGAGGGAAGAGGGATCACACCCCCCCTTGGCCTTTATATAGAGGGGTAGACCCCCCTTTTTCCATACAACAATTGATCTCCTTCTTCTTCCTTCTCCATTTCCGGAAGTGGACTCCCCTTGTTTGGAGTCTGCACCAGGATTGGAGTTCTCCACCATAAGGCAGGCCGTCGCTCTGCCGGAGTCGGGATCCATAGCCGTCTTTCTTCCGCTGCTCGCCTGGTTCGGAGCCCGGGAGGAACATCGATTGTGCCGTACGTGTATAATCCCTTCGAGGCATTACACCTGTGGTGCTGCTTCGTCGCTGGAGGTTTACCGGGAGTCATCCTCGCCGGTGGTGGTCTTCTACACGACAGGGAGGTCGTAGTTCTGAGTCTACGCCAACCACGTTCTTAAGAACGTTTCCCGCTTTCGGTCTTCAAAGGTATGAACACCGATTCCCTCCGTTACTTTACATCGCCATAGCATAGATCTTGGGTTCGGGTACCGTAGGCGTGAAAAATTTGTGTTTTCTGCCCCGTATCCCAACACTGATGTGATTGGCTTAGAGGCTTACCTGGTTCGCATACTGATGGCCGTGATGATCGGGGGAGGTATGGGGGCTGGGATTGTGTAATCACTTAGTTAAATTGAGAGGTGTTTATCTAAGTGGGAGCTTTCTGGAATTTTGAGATTAAATTGAAACTCCACATTATGAACAAAAGCCTAAATATGTATCCTTGTGAATCAACCTTGTAGATGGCAGCACCTCGCCCCTCGTTCAACTTAGGATCATTCCTAGAGAAAGATAAGCTAAAAACAGATGGGAAAAACTTCACCAACTGGTTCCGCACCCTGAGGATTCTCCTCGTTCCCCTCAAAATGGCATACGTACTAGAGGGCGCGTTAGGTGACGCACCAGCAGATGATGCCAGTCAGGACGAGAAGAATGTCTATCTCTCCAGGACTGATGATTACAACCTTGTCCAGAGTGGCATGCTCTACTCCATGGAGGCTGAGCTGCAGAAACGCTTTGAGAGGATGGGTGCATATGAGATTATCACCGACCTCAAGGCGGTCTTCGCACCTCAAGCCAGGGCTGAACGGTACGAGGCTTCTGAAGCCTTCTTCTCAGCAAAGATGGACGAGCACGGCAGCGTGAGTGAGCACGTAGTCAAAATGTCTGGCTACGTTCAGCGCTTGAATGCTCTGGAATGCCAGATTCCAGATGAACTTGCTGTTGATAGGGTGTTGCAGTCGCTTCCTCCTAGCTACAAAGGCTTTGTGCTGAACTACAACATGCAGGGGATGACCAAAACCCCTTCTGAGTTGTTCGCCATGCTGAAGAGCGCCGAGGTTGAGATCAAGAAGGAGCACGCCGTCTTCATGGTCAACAAGACCACTGACTTCAAGAAGTCAAGCAGGCGGGAGAAGGCCAAGAGAGGTGGCCCCAAGAGGGATGGAAAGTCAGTTGCCGCTCCTCCCAAGGCACCCAAGCCTAAACCCGGAGTGGAGTGCTTCTACTGCAAGGGTGAAGGTCACTGGAAACGCAACTGCCCCAAGTACCTAAAGGACAAGAAGGCTGGCAAGGTCGCCAAGAGAGACGAAGGTATATTTGATATACATATTGTTGATCTTCTCTTGACAAGCGCCGGGAACACATCCTGGATACTTGATACAGGATCTGTCGCTCATATTTCTAATTCCATTCAGGGACTAAGGAATAGGAGACGCTTGCTCAAGGATGAAGTGACGATGCGCGTGGGGAATGGCTGTCAAATTGAAGTCTTGGCGGTCGGCACGAAGCATCTTAGTCTCCCTTTGGGATTGGTTTTAGTTCTGAATAATTGCTAATATGTACCCGCGTTGAGTGTGAACATCGTTAGTGGCTCTTGCTTGAAGCGAGACCGCTATTCTTTTAAGTGTGATACAATTGGTTGTTCGATTTATAAGGATGAAATGTTTTATGTTCACGCACCAGAGTTGCATGGTTTATTCTTACTTGATCTCGATGGTGACGTGTGTCACATTAACAATATTGAGGCCAAAAGATTGAAGAATGATGAAGATCACATGAAGATGTGGCATTGCCGACTTGGTCATATTGGTATAAAGCGCATGGAGAAGCTCCATAAGGATGGACTTCTTGAGTCATTGGATTTTGGATCCCTTGATACATGTGAACCATGCCTCATGGGCAAAATGACAAGGACTCCATTCAATGGGATAATGGAGCGTGCGGATGACTTATTGGGGATCATACACACGGATGTATGTGGACCCATGAACGTCCCCACTCGCAATGGTCTTCGTTACTTCGTGACCTTTATTGATGACTTGAGTAGATATGTATATATTTACTTGATGAAGCACAAGTCTGAAACCTTTGAAAAGTTCAAGGAATTTCAGAATGAGGTCGAAAATCAACTCGGAAAGAAAATCAAGCACCTTCGATCGGATCGAGGTGGCGAGTATTTGAGTCACGAGTTTGGCAATCATCTGAAGTCTTGTGGCATAGTACCACAGCTTACGCCGGCAGGCACACCTCAGAGAAACGGTGTGGATAAACGATGTAATCGAACCCTATTGGATAGCGTACGATCGATGATGTCTCATACTGATTTGCCTATGTCATTCTAGGGGTATGCATTAGAAACTTCCGCTCATATTCTTAATAGGGCTCCATCCAAATTCGTAAAGACAACACCATTTGAAGAATGGCATGACGCGAAACCTAAGTTGTCTCACCTGAAGATTTGGGGTTGTGAGGCTTATGTTAGGAAACTACAACCTGACAAACTTGAATCCAAGGCGGATAAGTGCATCTTTGTGGGCTATCCCAAGGAAACTTGTGGATACACCTTCTACAACAAGTCTGACAGCAAAACGTTTGTTGCCAAGACGGGACACTTTCTTGAGAAGGAGTTTCTCGCGAAAGAGTTGAGTGGGAGGAAAATAGACCTCGATGAAGTGACTGACCAATCACTCCAATTGGAAGAAACGGCTACGGAAATTGTTCTGGAACCATCTTCCACCGTGGGAGCTGAAGAGAATGGCCAGAACGACATTCATAACGATCATGGCATTCATGATGAGAATGAAGAGGAACCTTTTATGCCCCGTAGGTCATCAAGAGTCCGTCAACCTACTGAGTTTTACAGACAGCTTGTGAATGCAATCTCGGCTGATGATTCGGATGAACCTACAAGTTACAAAGAAGCAATGGAGGGACCCGAGTCCGAGAAATGGCTTGAAGCCATGAAGTCCGAAATAGACTCCATGTACACCAACAAAGTATGGAATTTGGTGGATATTCCCGAGGACCGCAAGGCCGTCGAGAATAAATGGATTTTCAAGAAAAAGACTGACGCAGACGGAAATGTATCTGTCTACGAAGCTCGACTTGTCGCGAAGGGGTTCTGACAAATTCAAGGAGTTGACTACGAGGAGACGTTCTCTCCTGTAGCGATGATAAATTCTATTCGGATCCTACTAGCAATAGCTTGATATCATGATTACGAGATATGGCAGATGGATGTGAAAAATGCATTCCTAAATGGCAACATTGAGAAAGAGTTGTATATGATGCAACCAGAGGGGTTTGTCGATCCAAGGAACGCTGGTAAGGTGTGCAAGCTTCAACGGTCCATCTATGGGTTGAAGCAAGCATCTCGGAGCTGGAATCTTCGATTTGATGAGGTCATTAAAGCTTTCGGATTTGTCCAAAACGTCGAAGAGTTCTGCGTCTATAAGAAACTAAGTGGGAGCTCTGTAGCATTCCTTGTGTTATATTTAGATGACATATTACTAATAGGGAACGATAAGAGATTCTTAGAGGAAGTGAAGGAATATTTGAATGGGAAATTTTCTATGAAGGACCTAGGTGAAGCTGCGTACATATTGGGGATTAAGATCTATAGAGATAGACCTAATCGACGGTTGGCCTTGAGTCAGAGCACTTATATTGACAAGATATTGAAAAGGTTCAGTATGGGTAACTCCAAGAGAGGCCTCTTGCCAGTTATAAAAATTGTCAAATTAAGCGTGACTCAATGCCCAACCACTGCAAAAGAGAAGGAGGAGATGTCCTCAAAGCCCTATGCCTCAGCCATAGGTTCTCTCATGTATGCTATGTTATGTACCAGACCGGATTTAGCGCTGGCCATTAGTATGACTAATCGCTACCAGAGTAACCCGAGAATGGCTCACTGGACAGGAGTAAAGAACATCCTTAAGTACTTGAGAAGAACCAAGGATCTCTTTCTCGTTTATGGAGGAGTTGATGAGGAGCTCACATTAAAGGGTTACGTTGGCACAAGCCTCGGCTCAGATCTAGATGACTCGAAATCCCAGATGGGATATGTTTTCATGTTGAACGGTGGCGGAATTAGCTGGAGGAGCGGAAAACAGTTAGTCGTCGCCCAATCTACAATGGAGTCGGAGTATATTGCCGCTTGCGAAGCGTCTAACGAGGCGCTGTGGCTGAAGAAGTTCGTGATCGAGCTTGGCGTCTTTCCTAGCTGCACTGACCCCGTGGGAATCTTCTGCGACAACACGGGTGCCATTGATAACGCGAAGGAGCCAAGAACTCACTCTACAGCCAAGCACATCCTTCGAAATTTCCATGTGACGCGAGACTACGTCAGGGATGGACACACTAGGATTCACAAGATACATACGGATCTGAACGCAGCAGACCCGATGACTAAACCTCTTCCACAGGGCAAGTTTGAAGAACACCGAGAGACCATTGGTGTTAGATACATACCTTATGTAAACTAGTGTAATTTGTACTCTAGTGCAAGTGGGAGACTGTTGGATATGTGCCCTAGAGACAAATTAATAAAGATATTTGTCACATATCCGTTTTCTTCATAATACGTTTTATACTGTGCTATAACTGTATTACTTGGAAATACTAATACAGGTGTAGTATAAAACATGGTCCGTAGTTTAACTCGGGTAAACTATCTCGGCAATTGATTGATCAAGCTTTACCGATCATGGCGACACTTAAGTCCATTGACAATGAGGTCATATCGTTAAGGGGAATGATGTGATGGACGTACACCCACCTAAAGTATTGCAATGTGATCGAGTCACATAGTTCAGCGTTGCTATGACTTTGTAACGTATGGCTTAGTCCTTAGACCGTAACGATCATACGTAATTGTCATCTATGAGGAGACTTTGATTTGTATCCCACCGCCTGACTGAAATATGCTAGCTATAACGGTGCACTTTGGGTATTCCGAAATAGATGGTTGATGAGTATGTTAATAGATCAGAGCGGGATTTGTCAGTCCTTGTGACAGGACAGGTACTCTGGGCCCACTCGGTGATATTGCATCAACACCTTGCAAGGACGTGACTAGGTCACAAGAAATGCAATGATCATGGACGAGAGAAGTTGTTTGTTGTGAAAGAGATGTGAACACGGTATGTAGGATACCGACGATCAAACCTCGGACAAACAAAGTACCGCAGCACAAAGGGATTACGTCGTATCGTTAACGGTTTCCAAAAGCGATTGAAGTTCATTCGATGGAAGCGCAGGGGCTGTCAAGGATTGTAACCAGGTCCAACTGACTAGTCGTTGGTCAATGAGAAGAATCTCGACCATGTCTGTTGTTTCCCGGACCGTTAGGGTGTTACACTTAAGGGCAATCGATGCATAGGACAGTTACGAGATCAATCGGTGAAATAGGAGGAATCACCGGAATAGTTCCGGAGGAGGACGGAATGGTTTCCGGACATTTTGAATAGTTCAAAATAAAGTTTAATTGTTTTAATAATGTTTTATTATTTAATTAGCTGAATTAAATATTTAAAACATATTAAATAAATTAAAAACATGGGAAAAAGGCTAAATGGGCCCATGGGGCCCATTAAGGGAGGAGGGGGTCTTCCCCCTTGGGCTTGGCGCCAAGGGTGGGGCCCACCATCCCCCTTGGCCGGCGCACTCCCCCCCCCTTGGGAGTTTAGTCCCACATGGGGGAGGGGAGGAGGATGGCACTCCCTTGGCCTATATAAGGAGGGCTAGACCCCCCTTTTTCCAACACACCAATATCTCCTTCTTCCTCCTTCTCCTTCCCGGAAGTGGACTCCCCTTGTTTGGAGTCTGCACCAGGATTGGAGTTCTCCACAATAAGGCAGGCCGTCGTTCTGCTGGAGTCGGGATCCGTAGCCGTCTTTCTTCCGCTGCTCGCCTGGTTTGGGGCCCGGGAGGAATATCTATTGTACCATACGTGTATAATCTCTTCGAGGCACTACACCTGTGGTGCTACTTCGTCGCTGGAGGTTTACCGGGAGTCATCCTCGCCGGTGGTGGTCTTCTACACGACGAGGTCGTAGTTCCGAGTCTACGCCAGCCACGTTCGCAAGAACGTTTCTCTCTTTCGGTCTTCAAAGGTATGAACACCGATTCCCTCCGTTACTTTACATCGCCATAACATAGATCTTGGGTTCGGGTACCGTAGGTATGAAAAAATTGTGTTTTCTGCCCTGTATCGGCTTCACTCCGCCGTTCATGTCTGCCGTCTGCATGACCCGCCCGCGGCTGCCCGCCACAACGCACCATGACCCGGCGTGGTGCCACCAAAAACCTTGCCTACGCCCATCGAACAAACATCAGCCCCTCCTGCCCTTGCTTTGGCCTGGAAGTGCGGCGAGACGGTCGGCATGGCGTGCGGGGGGGGGGGGGGGGGTGGGGGAGGAAGAAGATGGGCTATTTGAACCAGGGTTCTTTTCGCCTCTACCAACATATTTTCTTACCCTTGCCAAAAAACATATTTTATTATTCATGTCACACCTAAAGTTTGGCTGATTTTATTGTAGTGTGGGAACAAAACTCTATCATGGGTGTTGATGTTTGCCTTCTGTAAGGTAAATGGGTAATGCATGACCCTTAATTATTTTTACATCATCGAATCTTAAGGTCACTGTTATTTTTTTTATATTCCACATTTTCACTTGAGTTTGAATTAATAACTGATTATCCATCACATATTAGGGTATGTTCTGATACATTCCATCCATATCTAGATTTCCACATTTGGTTTTCTTCAGAGAAGTTTGGATTTATACTTCTAGGAGCAGTTCAATGGTCGACTTTTTGTGTCAATTTTTCGCAGGTCTATCAAAAGTGTGTTAATTAAAGATGTGAGAATGGATGCAACAGAAGATTAATTAATTCATCAAAGGAATCCAAGATTGCTCCCTTCACTGTCAGAATCATTTCTATATCCATGGTACGTGATGGCCATGCACTGTGGGCCTCGACACTTTGGTAAGAAAATTATCGGTAACATATCATAATAGTGGTGTGTTCTTTTCTCATGGATGGTTGTCAATGCAGTTCATATAGAGTAATTAAGGTTTCATGATGTATGTGATAAATTTGCTTATGTGTGATCACTTACCAAATTTTGGTAAAAAAAAATGGAACCAATAATATTATATCATACTTTATCAGTTTGCATGAATTAGTGTGTTCTATTCATTAATATTCCGCGGGGTACTCTACTTTTCTGTGTTATCTGCCCTTCCTTCAAATGAGAAACATATGTTTAACTGAAAGTATTGTCAAAATAATACATTTTATGATTATTGGTTAGTTTCTTGCATGTGAATGACATTTTTAACTACATTGATAATTCGGTTCTCAATGATTTCACTTAGTTGCATTATACTCACTGAGGAGCAGATCACTTCCCTTGAATTTTGAATTATGTTGTTTTCGACAACTATTGCTATAACCATTTTCAATTAGCTCCATCCAATATGTTATTGGGAAAGTGCTCTTCCAAATAGTTGCAGAGTTCATGATAGATATAGAGGCATCAAAATTCAACGTGTACCCCTCTTAGTTAAAACTTAAAACTTTACCTGCTATTTTTCCTTTGCAACATGCAGGCCTATTAATTTATTCATGAAATAATTCATTGAGGTGGCTAAATACATTACATTCATATAATACATGTATATCTCTGCTTCCTTTTTCTCTGTTAATACTTCAAATATTATTGCTAATTGTTCTAACAGATCTTGATTTTGCATTTCTTGGTACACTTTTTCTTGCCTTTTGTATCTTCCAACTTGGAAAAAGGCATTCTAAATTGTTGTTGCACCCATCTATGGTGTAACCTTTTTATCAATATGATTTCCTTCTCTTTATTCTCTTCATGCAGTGATAGAATGAATTGTGTGTCTTTTTTTACAGTTACTTATTCCAAACCGAATGTTTTCTTTCTTATCCAAGAAGAACCCGCTGAAGAAGTTGGCGTTAGTGCTTTCAATTACAAGAATTATGAGTATTGTGTTTTAATATTCACTTCTTACAGTATTTTGATCGTCTATTGGTTTCTGAACTAAATGCAAGATTAGTCTCCACTCCACATCTTCTGTAAATCGTAGTTGGAACCTCCAAGATGGCATTTTGTTAATGTAGTTCCAAATTAGTTATGGTGGTTAGTTGTATCGATTCCAAGTTTCTAACTATCTTTTTATTCTTTTACAGATAAGAAAAACTTTCACATTCAAGAGGATGGTTCTTCATATGTAGTCCTAGGGATTACGATAAACCGTAACATTCAGCTTTTTATAAGTATTTAAAGCACTTTTTCAATATGCAGATGCGGCAAACTTCAATGCACGTACCAAATGGTTTCCTTTGTATCATTCTATGTTATCCAATATTTTATAACCTTTTGTCTATAATAGATTGTTTATGCATTCCCGCAGCAACGCGCGGGGTGTGATGGTGTAGAAGTGATAATGGCTTCTCGCCCTTCGTTGGTTACGCCAAGTGGAAGGTGAGATGGAGCTTAGCGGGAAATTTCCCTCGATGAAGATACCGAGGTTGAGATCGACCAGTAGGACTCCGGCAATGATAAGTAGGTGGTGAAGTGAACAATGGCGTCGTTCACAACTCAGGGTTTCTTACTTCACCTGGGCCTGCACACGATACAATTAACTTTTCTCCCAACGAAGTTCAGAGAGGTTGTCAATCTCTCCGGTCTTGTTGTTTACAAAGGGTCAAACACACAAGGGATAATGATAATGGTAGCAACTGAAAGTAAATACTGAAAAGGAAATAGGCTTGTAAACAGCGATGAGAATATGGACCGGGGTCTCGTGATGTTCACTAGTGATGTCTCTCTCCCAAAAGACGATAAAACTGCTATGCGAGGTAAACAAATTACAGATGGGCAATTGACAGGATTATAAACGCACCGCAATCCTAATTATGTTACAAAATAAAGAAAGAGGCTCATAAGCATGGGCAGTACGCCAAAATAAGTAGACCAAAATCCATCTACATCTACTACTAATCATCCACCTTGAGATATCTATCCAGAACATCTCGCTGGTATTAAGTTGCGAGTCCCATCCAAAGTGTAAACCCAAAGCAACAGATAACTGCATTAAAAGAACTTTGTGTAAAGTAAACAATCCTTGCAACTGCGATTACAAGCACCGTTGTTTTCCCCCTTGTGGCCACATCACATTCCCTAGACTCATGTTTCTGTCACTCAAGCGTGTCATCAGGGGGCATGTACCCACAATCGAGCATAAGATTCCCTCTTGGAGTTACTATCCACCACTTGGCCAAATCAATAAACAGCAACGGAGAACATGCAAGAATTACTTAGGAACAAAAATATAAGAGATCAAAACCAAATATATTACTCTATCATGATCTGAACATAATCTCATAATCCATCGGATCCCGTCAAACTCAACATAGCAACAGGAGAAGAATTACATATGTGCCTTGATCATGTAGGGCAGCCCACGAGGTCTAAACCATGAAGAATAAAGAGGGGAGGAGAACATCACATAGCTACTGATCACGGACCCATGGTCCAAGGTAGACTACTTACGGCACATCCGGGAAGCGTCCATGGTGGAGGAGAAGCTCCCGGAGGTTGATCCCCCCTCCGGCAGGGTGCCGGGAAGGGTCCTGACGGAGCTCCCGATCTTGGAAGCGCGGCGGCGGCGGAACAGAGGCGAGATTGCGAAATAGGGTTCTGTCTTCGGAGTTTCCCGTCACGGAGAATAAATAGGCGAAGGGGGCAGCCAGGGGGCCACCAGGGGTCCAGGCGCCCCCCTGGCGCGGCCAGGCCCCTGGCCGCTGATACGGTGAGGATAGTTCTCTCACTCCTCGTTGGTTACCCCAAGTGGAAGGTGAGATGTAGCATAGCAGCAAATTTCCCTCGGTGAAGATACCAAGGTTTTTCTCCAGTAGGACTCGCAGAAATACAAGAAGGTGACAACGGCGCCAGAAATTGGCTTCGGGCTAACTGCGCTAGAAATTGGGCGGTTGTTTGGACCTGCACACAGAAACAAATAACTTTGCTCCCAACGAGTACAGAGGAATTTTCAATTCCTCCGGCCTTGCTGTTTACAAAGGATCAACGCAAGAGATAATAGTTCAACTGAAAGTAAGAACTGAAAGTAAATTGAAGGTGTAAACAATGATGTGAATATGGACCGGGGTCCCGTGATGTTCACTAGTGATGCCTCTCTCCCAAAAGACGATAAAAGTGCTAGCGAGGTAAACAAATCACAGCTGGGCAATTGACAAGATTATAAACGCACCGCAATGCTAACTATGCTATAAAAGAAAGGAAGAGGCTCAAAAGAAATGGGCAGTACGCCAAGGTAAGTAGACCGAAATCCATCTGTATCTACTACGAATCATCCACCTTGAGATATCTATCCAGAACATCTCGCTGATATTAAGTTGCGAATCCCACCCAAAGTGTAAACTCAAAGCAACAGACAACTGCATTAAAAGAACTATGTGTAAAGTAAACAATCCTTGCACCCGCAAGTACAAGCACCGTTGTTTTATCCCTGGTGGCAACAACACATCCCCTAGTCTCATGTTTCTGTCACTCAAGCTAGACATCAAGGGGCTGAACCCACAATCAAGCATAACGCTCCCACTTGGAGTTGCAACAAATCACTTGGCCAAAGTAAAATACGGCAACGGAGAACATGCAAGAATTTACTAAGGAACTCAAATATAAAAGAGAACCAAATATATTACCCATCACAATCTGAACATAATCTCATGATCCATCAGATCCCAACAAACTCAGCATAGCAACACAAAAAATTACAAAAGTGTCTCGATCATGTGAGGAAGCTCATGAGGTCTCGAAAGTGAAAGCACAAAGAGGGGAGAGGTACATCACATAGCTACTGGTCACGGACCCATGGTCCAAGGGAGACTACTCACGGCACATCTGGGAGGCGTCCATGGCGATGGATGGTTGATACACGAGATAACTTCTCGCCCCCGTTGGTTACCCCAAGTGGAAGGTGAGATGTAGATAGCGGCAAATTCCCCTTAGCAAAAATGCTAAGGTTGAGTATCGTCCAGGAGGACTCCAACGGCAACAAGTAGGTGGTTCGGCAAGTGAGGCGCCGTTTTATGATAATCACTTGCTTTGCCTGGACCTGCACACACAACAGATAGCTTTACTCCCAACGAGTACAGAGGAGTTGTCAATTCCTCCGGCCTTGTTGTTTACAAAGGATAAAACGCACGGGATAATAGTGATAGTGATAGCTACGGAAAAGTAAATACTGAAAGTAAATTGAAGGTGTAAACAATGTTGGAAATATGGACCAGGATACTATGATGTTCACTAGTGATGTCTCTCTCCCAAAAGATGATAAAATAGCCATGCGAGGTAAATAAATCACAGCTGGGCAATTGACAGGATTATGTGCGCAAACCAATGCTAATTATGCTATGCAGAAAGGAAGAGGCTCAAAAGCATGGGCGGTACGCACGGACAAGTAGACCGAAATCCATCTGCATCTACCCACTAATCATCCACCTTGAGATATCTATCCAGAACATCTCGTTGGTATTAAGTTGCGAATCCTACACAAAGTGTAAACTCAAAGCAACAGACAACTTCATTAAAGAACTTTGCGTAAAGTAAACAATCCTTGCACCCGCAAGTACAAGCACCGTTGTTTTCCCCCTTGTGGCAACAACACATCCCCTAGACTCATGTTTCTGTCACTCAAGCTAGTCATCGGGGGGCATGAACCCACAATCATGCATAACGCTCCCTCTTGGAGTCACTACCTACTACTTGGCCAAAGCAATAAACAACAACGGAGAACATGCAAGAATTACTCAATAACATAAATATAAAAGAGGAGAATCAAATATATAACTCAATCACAATCTGAACATAATCTCATAATCCATCGGATCCCAGCAAACTCAGCATAGCAACAGCAGAAAGATTACATATGTGCCTCGATCATGTAGGGAAGCTCACGAGGTCTAATCCATGAAGAACAAAGAGGGGAGGAGAACATCACATAGCTACTGATCATAGACCCATGGTCCAAGGTGGACTACTCACGGTTCATCCGGGAAGCATCCATGGTGGTGGAGAAGCTCCCGGAGGTGATTCCTCCCTCCGGCAGGGTGCCGGGAAGAGGTCTTCTGGTGCTCCCGATCTTGGAAGCGCGGCGGCGGAACAGAGGAGAGATCGAGAAAAAGGGTTCCCGTCCCCGAGGGTTTCTCGTCATGGGGAATAAATAAGCGAAAGGGGGCAGCCAGAGGTGGGCTAGGGGCTCCAGGCGCCCCCCTGGCGCGGCCAGGGGCCTGACCGCGCCCTCTGGCCTCCTGGGGCCCCCTGGCTCCCCTCTGGCTCCTCTTGGGCTTTTCTCGAAGCTTCCGGTACGCTGATTTTTCCTATATTTTCCCGGTTTTTTTTGGGTACTTTTAATAAGGGGGAAACCTGAAATAGAAAAACAACAGAAAACAGGAACTGGCACTGGGGTGCACTGAGTTAATAGGTTAGTCCAAATATGATCAAAAGTGTATGGAAGTTCATCAATATCATAGCAATATCACACAAAAGACGCATGGAGCAAGAATAAATTATAGATACGTTTTGGACGTATCAACATCCCCAAGCTTAATTCCTGCTCGTCCTCGAGTAGGTAAATGATAACAAGCATAATTTCTGTGGTGACATGCTAACAACCATATAAGAACTTTGTAAGTAAAGCAATCAAAGCATGCAATTCAATTCAAGTCATAACAGGCAAGAGTCTATATCTAGTATTGAAACAAGCAACATAAGAACATAAAGGTGCAAGAGCTCTCGCTGTCCATGACTCAAATGTCTCCAAATGGTGTTTGCGTGCAAGAAAGGGGATAGGGATATACGATAAAAAATATTTTTATGTTGAGAACTCAATCTACTAAAGTGTCACACTTGGCCTTCTTTGGAATCTTATCTTGACTCATCCCCAGACCACTAGCCAGGTACAAGTCAAAATGATCCACTCCTTTTCGACATTTTGAGCACTCATGCAATGGATGAGCGTAAGCAAGAAAGTTGACACTTAGGATGGCAAAGAGAGAATAAGGTGGAGGAGGAAGACAAAAAATGTGTGAAAGGATCACATCAATGAGGACAATCATATGCGAGAGAAAGCCAAATGATAGATATGATGTGAGGAGTAGGGATTGCCATGCAACGGATGCACATATGAGCTAAAATCTCTCCAATGGAACTAGTGGGGGTGCATCCAACTTGCTTTCTCAAGAAGACCTAGAGCTCTATTGTGGAGGCTCATCATTGGAATATACAAGCCAAGTTCTATAGTGTGAAGGTCCCCACATAGCTATATGCATGAATGATAATCTCTATGGAGTACAAGATATAAGAAGGAGTACGAGTGTGGATCTCTCAAAAGGAATAGTACTGTGCCCCCTTCTCTCTTTTTATTTCTTTCTCTTTTTGTTGGGTGGCCTCAATGCCTCTTTCTATTTAACTCTCATTTGTCCTCTTTGGGATCTTTTAATTTGTCCACTTTGGGATCTTTTAATTTTTCCACTTTGGGATCTTTTAATTTTGTCCACTTTGGGATCTTTTCCTCACTTTAGGGGCAACACTCTATATATTACAAAAAGTATAGAAGATCTTTCACACTTTACAAAGTACTCAAATCATAAAGAAAATGTAACTATCATGATGTATGCAAATGTATGCCTCTGCCAGTTTAGCAGGATATGCAATGATACTAGCGCGTCATGTAGCAATGATTAGGGCAAGGCCCAACTAGCATGCGGCTCATCGATCAAGCAAGTAGTATGTATGCCATGAAGATCAAGTCATGTGAAGATGGATGTTGCATGGAAATATATCTCGGAAAGGCTATGGAAATGCCTTGATAGGTAGGTATAGTGGATGTTTTGAGGAAGGATATAAGGAGGCTTATGATGATAGAGCGTATCGTGCCAAGGGTTTGGATGTGCCGGCGAAGGTGGACGCCAACTCTCGGAGTGAGAAGAAAGCAATGCACGGCACAAGAGAGGCTAGAAAAATATGGGAAGGTGGAAGTGTCAACTTTCGAATACTCACATTAGTCCGAAGAACTCATGCACTTATTATCGGTAACTCTCAATCTAATAAAGAGGTTTCACAAAGAGACAAGTACCCCGAGGAGGAGTGTATGGGGGTTTGGTTATCCTTGCACATCCTCGACTCATGGTACGTGAGTGTACTCTAATATTTGATCCCTCAGAAGAGTAGTGATCCATCTAGTAGGTAGAGTTCTCAACTAATTTGTAGGTTTTGAAAATAAACACGGATTGCCCAAAGTACGACATCTATCACTAATAGGCTAAATCTCTTGACACCAAAAGTCCAAACATTACTCAAAACAATACCTCAAAACTTTTACAAGTTACTACTACAAAAGAATAGCAACCTCAATTACCTACTTCAAGTCAAGACACAAAACTCAGTGCAACAGGCAAACTCTCTAAAAAAGATAAACATGCAAACTCAAGAGAGTTCCAGAAACAAACTAAACAAAATCTCTTTAAAAAGATAAGCATGAAATCTAAGAGCAAAATATGACAGTAGTTACGATAAAGATAAAGAACAAACACAGCAAAGATAAGCAGGAAAAGGTCCCATGTTGTGTTCTAAATTTTGGAAGTGGAGAGTGTTTCTCTCCCAAACAAATAAAGCTGGGTTCTAACTTGTTATGAACATCAAGCAAAGACAAATAAAACTAAAAACAAAACCTAAGAGCGAGATACTCCAAGAATAGCACATAACGAATGAAGTGATAAACATATAGTGAAACGAGAGACGAACTGATAACTGTCGATGGAGAAGGAGATGCACGGGGGCATCCCCAAGCTTAGACGCTTTAGTCTCCTTGAATATTTCGGGCGCATGGGGGAATCCCCAAGCTTGAACGCTTGACACTTCTTAATCTTCTTTCATCATCTTCCCTCGCACACTTGAAAAGTCCCTTCATACATAACTCATCGTAATCTGATTAGCGAGGTTAGTACCCATAATAAAATAATTTTTCTCTACTGGAAATATAGATAATATTGAAGAGCTACTGTTTCTAAAGATTTCAAAAAAGTTTTTGCAAAGAAAAAGCAAGCTTGAGGTTTGCAAAACGAAGAAAAGGCAAAACAGGACAGAATCTGTGAAAAACAGACCAGCAGGTAGTAAAGAATTTTTTAGGGATACTTCTGCAACTCAAATAAAAAAACTCAGAACATACAAAAGTTTCGTAATTGTATATATCACGCTGTGTAAAATATTCAGCTCAAAAAGATGAAATGGGATTTGTCTCTGATTTTTTTAGTCACGAGGACAGAATCTGTTTTCTGGACAGCATGTCACAACTTTCACTTACCTTGTCGTATGAGGCTATAAAAGGCACAAAGCTTGAAAAGTAAAGATACAATTATGTTGCTACAGTAGTAACAATCATCAAGACCACTAAAAACAGAAGAAAAACAAAAAGGGAAATCCTAAATTCGTTGCGGGCTGCCTCCCGAAAGCGCTTCTTTAAAGCCATTAGCTAGGCTTAAAGATTATAGAAGATGCTCTCACAAGAATAAGAATTTGGAGCAAAAGACGGCATCAAGAAGCAAATATGAGACACATTTAAGCCTAACACACTTCCTATGCATAGACATCTTGTAAGAAAATAAATCAAAGAAGCACAAAGTGACATGCATAGGAAGGTGGAAAAAGAACAACTTCAAAACTTTCAACATGAAGAGAGGTGTTTTAGTAATATGGAAGTTTCTACAACCAAACTTCCCTCTCTCGAAATAATTTTCAATAGTATCATGAACAACATCAAGAATATAACTATCACATAAATCATGTTGTTCATGACCTACAAGCACACGTGTATAGTTTTCAACACGGTCTTTAGGATTATAAGATAAATGCAACCCATCATATTGAGCCTTGATAAGGGAAAAATTCTCTGGAGTTGGAAGTTTCAAAAGTATAATATGGCAATCAAGTGTGGGTGCAATAGCAACAATTTAATGCTTAAGATAAGGAACTATAGTAAGTTCATCTTCGTAAGCGTCATCCATAGTGGCATCATGGCCATCAACAAAGCAAGTATCAAAATCATCAGAAAGGGAAGTATCAAGTGAGTCCTCAGAATCATGGGATTCCTCATCAAAGCAATCATTAGCCTCTTCTAGGGCAGCAAACATTTTATTTTTAAAATCCTCAATATAAGAATTGGAAGTATAATTCTCGAAGCAATAAGCAAGAACTACAAAGTTTTCAGATTTGTAAATAGTATCGTGATACATTTCAGTCAAAGAAGCGATCTCATAAGCACCTTTAAAAGCAACAAACTCTTCAATCTTTTCAACATCAAAGTAGTCATAAACACCTTTTGCATAAGAAGATAGGATCTCATTGTCATTAAACTGGCATTGGAAAGGAAGGTGTTTATGATCTATATTAGAGCAGCAAGTAAAATCATAAATTTGGCATAAACACTCAGCATAGATATAAGAAGTTTGTATTTGGTCCCATAAGTGTTTCCCTTTTTGAGATAGTCGGTGCCGCGTATAATGAGCATGATCATCCAATGATTTTCCCTCAACCAAGTCGGTTGGGTTTTTAGCACAAGCAAAAATTGATCGAAGACGATCCAGGTGAAACATGTCCATCCTTCCATATTTGGGTGGTTCAGCACCCATGGTGAGGATAGCATCACTAGGCAAAGCAAGACAAAGGCAAAAGGTAGCAACTATTTTTGTGGTTTTTCATATAAGACACAAAGGAAAAATAAAAAACTGGAAAGGTAAACTAACAAGACTAAAAAGCAAAGATAAAAGATAGTGTGCAACTCCCCTATCTTGAAGTGCGGAGTCCCCGGCAACGGCGCCAGAAATTTGCTTGATACACGAGATAACTTCTCGCCCCTGTTGGTTACCCCAAGTGGAAGGTGAGATGTAGATAGCGGCAAATTTCCCTTAGCAAAAATGGTAAGGTTGAGTATCGTCCAGGAGGACTCCAACGGCAACAAGTAGGTGGTTCGGCAAGTGAGGCACCGTTTTATGATAATCACTTGCTTTGCCTGGACCTGCACACACAACAGATAGCTTTGCTCCCAACGAGTACAGAGGAGTTGTCAATTCCTCCGGCCTTGTTGTTTACAAAGGATAAAATGCACGGGATAATAGTGATAGTGATAGCTATGGAAAATAAAATACTGAAAGTAACTTGAAGGTGTAAGCAGTGTTGGAAATATGGACCAGGGTACTATGATGTTCACTAGTGATGTCTCTCTCCCAAAAGACGATAAAATAGCCATGCGAGGTAAACAAATCACAACTGGCAATTGACATGATTATGTGCGCAAACCAATGCTAATTATGCTATGCAGAAAGGAAGAGGCTCAAAAGTATGTGCGGTATGCCAAGACAAGTAGACCGAAATCCATCTAAATCTACCCACTAATCATCAACCTTGAGATATCTATCCAGAACATCTCGCTGGTATTAAGTTGTGAATCCCACCCAAAGTGTAAACTCAAAGCAACAGACAACTGCATTAAAGAACTTTGCGTAAAGTAAACAATCCTTGCACCCGCAAGTACAAGCACCGTTGTTTTCCCCCTTGTGGCAACAACACATCCACTAGACTCATGTTTCTGTCACTCAAGCTAGTCATCGCACTACTAGGGAATGCCCTTTTAGTGGCGTCCTTTTTTTCTGTTTAGTGGCGCATTTAGGATGCGCCACTAACTACAAGCCACTAATAAGGGCTTATAGGTGGCGCATTCTGGATGCGCCACCCCTAAGACCCTTAGGCGTGGCGCATCTCAGAATGCGCCACTATAAGCTCTTAGGGGTGGCGCATTCTGAAAATGCGCCACTATTAATTTTTTTAAATTTTGAATTTTGAATCTGGATCTGGGAAACAATTTTTTTATTTTTATTTTTTTTATTTTTTCTTAATGTCAGGTTACTATGCTTAATGCCCGGTCAATATGCTTAATCTCAGGTCAAACTAACCTCCGTGGTCAAACTTCCCCGAGGGTCACCCATCCTAGCACTACTCTAGCCCCAGCACGCTTAACTTCTCGGTTCTATACAACTCTCACTCCAGCTCACCTAGCAGGCACTTGTTGATCTATCTAACATATAAATCCTATTAAACTATGTTGATGTCTAGGACCTTGTTAATGTTCATGGGTGTGCTAAAATTTTCAACATATTTTTGAAACTTTCTCGATGGGACCATTAGCATATTTTGAACTTTAAAAAAAAAATTTAAAAAATTTAACTTTTTAATTTTTGAATTTTTTTTAATGTTACTATCTAAAATTTTCAACTTTTTTTAACTTCCCGATTTGTCCTCTAGCCTATTTTGGATTTAAAAAAAAATTAAAATAAAATTCAATTTTTTTTTCTGTTACTAGTGGCGCATTTCATACAAAATGCGCCACTACTAAGTTCATTTTTTTTTTCAAATTTTTCTCTTTTTTTGGGCCTTCAGATCTTCAAACGCCCGTAACTTTTTTTCTGTTAGGTTTTTGAGGATTTAACTTTTCGAGTAGATGATTTTTCATATAAAAAACTTTTTCATCGGAGGTCATATGCAAAAGTTAAGCCCATTTTACGAAATTCTCGCGAGATTTTGCAAAAAAAGTCGAAATTCATATTTGTAAATTTTCCTAACAACTAGACCACATATCATTTGGGAAACTTATTTTATTTTATTTTTTTGACATTTCTATCATTTTCTTTTATTTATTTTCAAATTGAAAAGTCTGTCCACGGGGGGGGGGGGGGGTTTATTTGGGAATTTTCCCGCACAGTTTTTTCTTATTAGTGGCGCATATGGGAAATGCGCCACCTCTAAGCTCTTAGGGGTGGCGCATTTCTCCAAATGCGCCACGTATAAGGGGATCCAGGGCTGGCCCACTCTTAGGGGTGGCACGTTTTTAAAAATGCGCCACCTATAAGGGCTTATAGGTGGCGCATTTTTTACCAGTGCGCCACCCCTTACAACATAGTGACGCATTACATATAAAATGCGCCACTAATAAGCTTTCCATGTATAGCTATTTCCTTAGTAGTGTCGGGGTGGGGGGGCATGAACCCACAATCATGCATAACGCTCCCTCTTGGAGTCACTACCTACTACTTGGCCAAAGCAATAAACAGCAACGGAGAACATGCAAGAATTACTCAAGAACATAAATATAAAAGAGGAGAATCACAATCTGAACATAATCGCATAATCCATCGGATCCTAGCAAATTCAGCATAGCAACAACAGAAAGATTACATATGTGCCTCGATCATGTAGGGCAGCTCACGAGGTCTAATCCATGAAGAATAAAGAGGGGAGGAGAACATCACATAGCTACTGATCATAGACCCATGGTCCAAGTTGGACTACTCACGGTTCATCCGGGAAGCATCCATGTTGGTGGAGAAGCTCCCGGAGGTGATTCCTCCCTCCGGCAGGGTGCCGGGAAGAGGTCTTCTGGTGCTCCCAATCTTGGAAGCGCGGCGGCGGCAGAACAAAGGAGAGATCGCGAAAAAGGGTTCCGTCCCCGAGGGTTTCTCGTCACGGGGAATAAATAGGCGAAAGGGGGCAGCCAGAGGTGGGCCAGGGGCTCCAGGCGCCCCCTGGCTCCCCTCTGGCCCCTCTCGGGCTTTTCTCGAAGCTTCCGGTACGCTGATTTTTCCTATATTTTTCCCGGAATTTTTCTGGTACTTTTAATAAGGGGGAAACCTGAAATAGAAAAACAGCAGAAAACAGGAACTGGCACTGGGTTGCACTGAGTTAATAGGTTAGTCCAAATATGATCAAAAGTGTATGTAAGTTCATCAATATCATACCAATATCACACAAAAGAGGCATGGAGCAAGCAGAAATTATAGATACGTTTTGGACGTATCAATGGTCGCCCGGAGGGGGTTCCTCCTTCCGGCAGGGTGCCGGGGCAGCTTCTCCTGGCAGCCCCGATCTTGAAACGGCGGCGGCGGTGGTACAGAGAGGAGAACAGGAATAGCAGATCGATATTAGGGGTTTCCGTCACGGGGGGTAAATATAGGCCAAAGGGGGCACCGAGAGGGGCCACAGGACAGCCAGGAGGCCTCCTGGCGCGGCCTAGGGTGGGGACGCGCCAGGGACCCTCCTGGGGCCCTGGTGGGTCCACCCCCTTCCTTCCTTGGTGATTCGGGAAGCTTCCGGGTCGCTGATTTTTATATAATTTTTCCGGAATTTATTTGACACTTTTAATGGCCGGAAAACCTGAAATACAAAAATAGCAGAAAACAGGAACTGGCAACTGGGTGCACTGAGTTAATATGTTAGTCCAAATATGATAAAAAGTGTATGAAAGTTCAGGCAAAACATTTCAAAGTCACACAAATTGTGCATGGAGCAAGGAGAAATTATAGATACGTTTGGGACGTATCAACATCCCAAGCTTAATTCCTGCTCGTCCTCGAGTAGGGAAATGATAACAAGCATAATTTCTGTGGCGGCATGCCACACAACCATATAAGGACTTTTAACTAAAGCAATCAAAGCATGCAATTCAATTCCAGTCTTAACAAGCAAGAGTCTATATTAGCATTGACACAAGCAACAAAAGAACAAAGGGTGCAAGAGCTCTCGCTGTCCGTGACTCGAATGTCTCCAAATGGTGTTTGTGTGCAAGAAAGGGGATAGGGAATACGAGATAAAAAATAGTTGTTGAGAACTACTATCTACTAAAGTTTCACATTTAGTCTCCTTTGGATTCTTACCTGGACTCGTCCCAGACCACTAGTCAGGTACAAGTCAAACTGATCCACTCCCTTTCGATATTTTGAGCACTCATGCAATGGATGAGCGTGAGCAAGAAAGTTGACACCTAAGAGGCGAAACAGAAAGAAGGTGGAGGAGGAAGACAAAAACGTGTGAAAGGCTCACATCAATGAGGACAATCATAGGCGAGAGAAGGCCATATGATAGATATGATGTGAGGAGTAGGGATTGCCATGCAACAGATGCACATGTGAGCTAAAAGCTCTCCAAGGGAACTAGTGGGGGTGCATCTAACTTACTTGCTCATGAAGACCTAGAGCTCTTTTGAGGAGGCTCATCATTGGAATATACAAGCCAAATTCTATAGTGTGAAGGGTCCCCACATAGCTATATGCATGTATGATGATCTCTATGGAGTACAAGGGATAGAGGATGAAGTACTAGCGTGGATCTCTCAAAAGGAATAGTAGTGTGCCCCTTCTCTCTTTTTTTTTATTTTTTTGGTGGCCTCAATGGATCTTTCTATTTAACTCTCATTTGTCCTCTTTGGGATCTTTAGATTTTGTCCTCTTTGGGATCTTTTCCTCACTTTAGGGGCAACACTCTATATTTTACAAGAATATAGGAGATCTTTCACACTTTACAAGGGTACTCACATAAAGAAAAATGTAACTATCATGATGCAAATGTATGCCTCTGCCAGGATAGAAGGATATGCAATGATACTAGCGCGTCATGTAGCAATGATTAGGGCAAGGCCCAACTAGCATGCGGCTCATCGATCAAGCAAGTATCATGTATGACATGAAGATCAAGTCATGAGAAGGTGGATGTTGCATGGCAATGTATCTCGGAAAGGCTATTGAAATGCCTTGATAGGTAGGTATGGTGGCTGTTTTGAGGAAAGATATAAGGAGGTTTATGATGACAGAGCGTATCATGCCAAGGGTTTGGATGCACCGGCGAAGTATGCGCCAACTCTCGATATGAGAAAGGGCAATGCACTGTACCGAAGAGGCTAGAAAAAGTATAGGTGGGTGGAAGTGTCAACTTTCGAATACTCACATTAGTCCGAAGAACTCATGCACTTATTATCGGTAACTCTCAATCTAATCAGGAGGTTCTCAAAGAGACAAGTACCCCGAGGAGGAGTGTATGGGGGTTTGGTTATCCTTGCGCATCCTCGACTCATGGTACGTGAGTGTACTCTAATATTTGAACCCTCCAGAGGTTAGTGATCCATCTAGTAGCTAGAGTTCTCAACATGGGTTTTGGTTTTCGAAAATCACACGGATTGCCCAAAATACGACATCTAGCACTAATAGGCTCGAGCTCTTGACACCAAAAGTTCAAACATTACTCTAGTCAATACCGCAAAACTATTGCAAGTTACTACTACAAAGAGAATAGTAACTTCAACTACCTACTTTCTAGTCAAGACACAAAACTCAGTGCAATAGGCAAACTCTCTAACAAGATAAAACATGCAACCTATAGAAAGTTCAACCTAAGACAAAACTAAAGCTCTAGAAGAAAACTAAAGCACAACAACTAAACAGGGCAGCAGCTAAGAAAAGAAAAAGAACAACTCACAGCTAAGAGAATAAGCATGCAAATCCTATGAGGAGCTCTAGTTCGAGAGGAGCGTGTCTCTCCCACACAAAAGAAATCTGGGATCTAAATTGTTACTACAGAAAAAAAAGAAAAAACAAACCTAAGAAAAGTAAAGAGCGAGACGCTCCAAGCATAGCACATAACGCATGAAGTGATAAAAATGTAGTGCAACGAGGGACGAACTAATAATTGTGGATGAAGAAGGGGATGCACGGGGGAATCCCCAAGCTTAGACGCTTGAGTCTCCTTGAATATTTATTGGGGGTGCACATGGGCATCCCAAGCTTGAGCGTTTGATACTCCAGGATTTTCTTTCATCATCTTCCATCGCACACTTGAAAACTCCCTTCATACATAACTCATTGTAAACTGATTAGAGAGGTTAGTACCCTATTAAAATAATTTTTCATTTACTGAAAATAAATATATTCTTGAAGAGCTACTATTTATCAAGATTTCAAAAAAAAAATTCAAAGAAAAAGCAAGCTTAAGGTTTGCAAAAGTTAGAAGAGACAAAACGTGGCAGAATCTGTGAAAAACAGAACAACAGGTAGTAAAGAATTTTTAGGTCTACTTCTGCAACTCAAATAAAAAAACTCAAAACATACGAAAGTTCCGTGATTATATAGAGCACGCTGTGTAAAAAATTCAGATCAAAAAGATGAACTAGTAATTTTCTATGATTTTTTTTCGTCACGAGGACAAAATCTGTTTTTGGACAGCATGTCACAACTTTCACTTCCCTTGTCATATGAGGCTATAATTGGCACAAAGCTTGAAAAGTAAAGAGACAATGATGTTTCTAAAGTAGTAACAATCATCAAGACCACTAAGAACAAAAGAAAAACAAAAAGGAAAACCTAAATTCGTTGCGGGCTGCCTCCAGAAAGCGCTTCTTTAAAGCCATTAGCTAGGCTTAAAGCAAAAGATCAAGTCTTATCAAAACAATAACTAGCCCGTGTGACGGACTCAAAATGCAACTTAATCTTTTTCCTAGGGAAATGTTCCATCCCTTTCTTGAGAGGGAATTGGAATTTGATATTCCCCTCTTTCATGCCAATAACAGCACCCACGGTGCGAAGAAAAGGACGTCCCAAAATAATTGGACAAGAGGGCTCACACTCAATGCCCATAATAGTCAAATCAACGGGAACATAATTGTCATTGACAATGATAAGAAGATCGTCGATCTTCCTCAAAGGTTTCTTTACGGAAGAATCGACAAGACGAACACCAAAAGAACAAGGATCAAAAGGTTTCAATTCAAGCATATCATACATTCTTTTGGGCATAACGGAGGTACTAGCTCCAACATCACAAAGAGCAAAGCAAGAGAAGTTATTCGATTTGATTTTTATCATAGGATCCCAACCATCTTCTAGCTTCCTAGGTATGTATGCTTCTAGTCTAAGCTTCTCCTCCCTAACTTTGATTAGAGCATTGGTGATATGATCTGTGAAGGCAAGATTAAGTGTGCTAGTGTGGTGGTCTCTAGACATTTTGTGTAGGAAACCAATAACTTCAGGTAAGGTGCAGTTGTCAAAGTCTAGATCACTACTATCTATCAACTGCAATAAAAAGAACTTTGCGTAAAGTAAACAATCCTTGCAACCGCGGTTACAAGCACCGTTGTTTTCCCCCTTGTGGCAACAGCACATCCCCTAGACTCATGTTTCTGTCACTCAAGCGTGTCATCGGGGGGCATGAACCCACAATCTAGCACAACGTTCCCTCTTGGAGTCACTACCTACTACTTGGCCAAAGCAATAAACAACAACGGAGAACATGCAAGAATTACTTAGGAACAAAAATATAAGAGATAAAAACCAAATATATTACTCTATCACAATCTGAACATAATCTCATAATCCATCAGATCCCTCCAAATTCAGCATAGCAACAGCAGAAATATTACAAAGGTGCCTCGATCATGTAGGGCAGCTCACGAGGTATAAACAATGAAGATCAAAGAGGGGAGGAGAACATCACATAGCTACTGATCACAGACCCATGGTCCAACGAAATCTACTAAAGTTTCACACTTGGTCTTCTTTGGAATCTTATCTTGACTCGTCCCCAGACCACTAGCCAGGTACAAGTCAATTTGATCCACTCCTTTTCGATATTTTGAGCACTCATCCAATGGATGAGCGTAAGCACGAGAGTTGACACTTAAGATGGCAAAGAGAGAAGTATGGTGGAGGAGGAAGACAAAAAGGATGAGAAAGGCTCACATCTATGTGGACAATCATAGGCAAGGGATGCCAAATGATAGATATGATGTGAGGAGTAGGGATTGCCATGCAACGGATGCACATACGAGCTAAGAAGCTCTCCAAAGGAACTAGTGGGGGTGCATCTAACTTGCTCGCTCATGAAGACCTAGAGCTCGTTTGAGGAGGCTCATCCTTGGAATATGCAAGCCAAGTTCTATAGTGTAAGGTCCCCACATAGCTATATGCATAATGATCATCTCTATGGAGTACAAGGATATAAAGGGATTACTAGTGTGGATCTCTCAAAAGGATAGTAGTGTTGCCCCTTTCTCTCTTTTTATTTCTTTTTTCTATTTTTTTGTATTTTTTTGTGGCCTCAATGGCTCTTTCTATTTAACTCTCATTTGTCCTCTTTGGGATCTTTTGATGTGTCCACTTTGGGATCTTTTCCACACTTAAGGGAAACACTCTAATTTACAAGAAGGTAAAGGAGATCTTTCACACTTTACAAGGTACTCAAAATCATAAAGAAGATGTAACTAACATGATGTATGCAATGTATGTCGCTGCCAGTGTAGCAGGAACATGTATGACATGAAGATCAAGTCATGAAGAGGTGGATGTTGCATGGCAATATATCTTGGAAAGGCCATGGAAATGCCTTGATAGGTAGGTATGGTGGCTGTTTTGAGGAAAGATATAAGGAGGTTTATGATGACAGAGCGTATCATGCCAAGGGTTTGGATGTACCGGCGAAGGTGGACACCAACTCTCGGAGTGAGAAGAAGGCAATGCACGGCACGGAAGAGGCTAGAGAAATATGGGAAGGTGGAAGTTTTAACTTTCAATACTTACATTAGTCCGAAGAACTCATGCACTTATTATCGGTAACTCTCAATCTAATAAGGAGGTTCACAAAGAGACAAGTACCCCGAGGAGGAGTGTATGGGGATTTGGTTATCCTTGCGCATCCTCGACTCATGGTACGTGAGTGTTCTCTGATATTCGACTCCTCAGAAGAGTAGTGATCCATCTAGTAGCTAGAGTTCTCAACTAGTTTTGTAGGTTTTGAAAATACACACGGGTTGCCCAAAATACGACACCTATCACTAATAGGCAAGAGCTCTTGACACCAAAAGTTCAAACATTACTCACATCAATACCTCAAAACTATTGCAAGTTACTACTAAAATTAAATAGCAACCTCAATTACCTACTTTCAAAACAAGAAACAACTCAGTGCAACAACCAACTCTCTTTAACAAGATAAACATGAAAACTAAAAAGAGTTCCAGCAACAAACTAAACAAAAGCCAAGGCTCTTTCTAAAGACAAACTAAGACTAAAACTAAACATGGCAGTAGCTATGAAAAGATAAAGAACACACAACAGAAAAAAGATACACAGGAAAAATCCTATGATGTGTTCTAAATTTTGAAAGTGGAGCCTGTTTCTCTACCACACAAATTAAGAAAGGATCTAACTTGTTATGAACAGAAAGAAAAGCTAAAGAAAACTAAAAACAAAACCTAAGAGCGAGACGCTCGAAGCATAGCACATAACGCATGAAGTGATAAAAATATAGTGAGACGAAGGACGAACTGATAATTGTTGATGGAGAAGGGGATGCACGGGGGCATCCCCAAGCTTAGACGCTTGATTCTCCTTGAATATTTATTGGGGATGCATGGGGGCATCCCCAAGCTTGAGCGCTTGACACTCCCGAATCTTCTTTCATCATCTTCCATCGCACACTTGAAAACTCCCTTCATACACAACTCATCATAAGCTGATTAGAGAGGTTAGTACCCGTAATAAATAATTTTTCCCCACTGGATATAAAAATAATCTTGAAGAGCTACTGTTTCTCAAGAGTGCCAAAAAAATTTGGCAAAGAAAAAGAAAGCTTAAGGTTTGCAAAAGTAAGGAGAGACAAAACGTGGCAGAATCTGTGAAAAACAGAACAGCAGATAGTAAAGAATTTTTTAGTGGCACTTCTGCAACTCAAATCAAAAAAATCAGAACATACGGAAGTTTCGTAATTGTATAGAGCATACTGTGTAAAAATTTCAGCTCAAAAAGATGAACTGGGATTTTTCTGGAATTTTTCTGGTCACGAGGACAGAATCTGTTTTCTCGACAGCATGTCACAACTTTTACTTCCCTTGCCGTAAGAGGCTATAACTTGGCACAAAGCTGAAAAATAAAGATACAATGATGTTTCTACAGTATTAACAATCATCAAGACACAACAAAAGCAAAAAGAAAAACCTAAGTTCGTTGCGGGCTGCCTCCCGAAAGCGCTTCTTTAAAGCCATTAGCTAGTCTTAAAGATTGTAAAAGGTGCTCTCATAAGAATAAGAATTTGAAGCAAAAGAGAGCATCAAGAAAAAAAATATGAAACACATTTAAGCCTAAACCACTTCCTATGCATAGGCATCTTGTAAGAAAATAATTCAAAGAAGCATAAAGTGACATGCATAGAAAGGTGGAAGAGGAACATCTTCAAAACTTTCAACATAAAGAGAGGAGTTTTAGTAATATGGAAGTTTCTACAACCAAACTTCCCTCTCTCAAAATAATTTTCAGTAGTATCATGAACAACATCAAGAATATAACTATCACATAAATCATGTTGTTCATGAATTGAAAGAACACGTGTATAGTTTTCAACACGGTCTTTAGGATTATAAGATAAATGCAACCCATCACATTGAGCCTTGATAAGAGAAAAGTTCTCCGGATTTGGAGATTTCAAAAGGATAATAGGACAATCAAGTGTGGGTGCAATAGCAACAATTTCATGCTTAACATAAGGAACTATAGAGAGTTCATTTTTGTCAGCATCATCCATAGTGGCATCTTGGCCATCAACAAAGCAAGTATCAAAATTTTCAGAAAGGGATATTTCAAGTGAGTCCTCGGAATTATGGGATTCCTCATCAAAGCAATCATTGGCCTCTTCTTGGGCAGCAAACATTTTGTTTTTAAAATCCTCAATATAAGAATTGGAAGTATAATTCTCGAAGCAATAAGCAAGAACTGCAAAGTTTTCCGACTCGAAAATAGTATCGTGATACTTTTCAATCAAAGAAGCAATCTCATAGGCACCTTTAAAAGCAACAAACTCTTCAATATTTTCAACATCAAAGTAATCATAAACACCTTTAGCATAAGAAGATAAGATCTCATTTTCATTAAACTCACATTGTAAAGGGAGGTGTTTATGATCTATATTAGAACAACAAGTGAAATCATAAATGTGGCACAAAAGTTTAGCATGGCAATAAGAAACATGTATTTGATCCCATAAGTGTTTCCCTTTTTGAGATAGGCGGTGCCGCGTATAATGAGCATGCTCATCCAATGATTTTCCCTCAACCAAGTCGGTCGGGTTTTTAGCGCGAGCACAAATTGATCGAAGACGATCCAAGTGAAACATGTCCATCCTACCATATTTGGGTGGTTCATCACCCATGGTGAGGATAGCATAAATAGGCAAAGCAAGACAAAGGCAAAAGGTAGCAACTATTTTTGTGGTTTTTCATAAAGGACACTGAGATAAAAACTGAAAGGTAAACTAACAAGACTAAAAAAACAAAGGTAAAGGGTAGTGTGCAACTCCCCTATCTTAGCACTCGGAGTCCCCGGCAACGGCGCCAGAAAACTTTGCTTGATGGCTTCTCGCCCCTTCGTTGGTTATCCCAAGTGGAAGGTTGAGATGTAGTGCAGCAACAGTTTTCCCTCGGTGAAGATACCAACGTTTGTCTCCAGCAGGACTCCAGAGATGATAAGTAGGTGCCAGTGGCGCAACTGACGCGGACCTGCACACAGACACAGATAACTTTGTTCCCAACGAATTTCAGAGAGGTTGTCAATCTCTCCGGTCTTGTTGTTCACAAGGATAAAATGCAAGGGATAATGATAGCAAGTAAAAGAAGTAAAGTAAATATAGCGTGGAAACAATAATGAGGATATGGATCGGGATACGTGATGTTCGCTAGTGATGTCTCTCTCCCAAAAGACGATAAAATTGCTATGCGAGGTAAACAAATTACAGAAAGGCAATTGACAGGATTATGAACGCACCGCTATGCTAACTATGCTACAAAAGAAAGGACGAGGTTCAAAAGCACAAGCAGTACGCCAAGATAAGTAGACCGAAATCCATCTGCATCTACTACTAATCATCCACCTTGAGATATCTATCCAGAACATCTCGCTGATATTAAGTTGCGAGCCCCACCCAAAGTGTAAACCCAAAGCAACAGACAACTGCATTAAAAAAACTCTGCGTAAAGTAAACAATCTTTGTGACCGCGGTCACAAGCACCGTTGTTTTCCCCCTTGTGGCAACATCACATCCCCTAGACTCATGTTTCTATCACTCAAGCGTGTCATCGGGGGGCATGAACCCACAATCTAGCACAACGTTCCCTCTTGAAGTCACTACCTACTACTTGGCCAAAGCAATAAACAGCAACGGAGAACATGCAAGAATTACTTAGGAACAAAAATATAAGAGATAAAAACCAAATATATTACTCTATCACAATCTGAACATAATCTCATGATCCTATCAAACTCAACATAGCAATAGCAGGAATATTACAAAGATGCCTCGATCATGTAGGGCAGCTCACGAGGTCTAAACAATGAAGATCAAAGAGGGGAGGAGAACATCACATAGCTACTGATCACGGACCCATGGTCCAAGGAAAACTACTCACGAGACATCCAGGGAGCATCCATGGTGGAGAGGAGACTCCCGGAGGTCAATCCTCCCTCCGGCAGGGTGCCGGGAAGAGGTCTTCTGGTGCTCCCGATCTTCGGAAGCGCGGCGGCGGAGGAACAGAGGCGAGTTCGCGGAATAGGGTTCCTCCTCTGGAGTTTTCCCGTGACGGAGAATAAATAGGCGAAGGGGGGCAGCCAAAGGTGGACCAGGGGCCCCAGGCGCCCCCCCTGGCGCGGCCAGGGGTGGGGCCGCGCCGGGTGGCCGCCTGGGCCCCCCTGGCCCCTCCCGGGCTCTTCGCGAAGCTTCCTCCATGCCGATTTTTTATCTGAATTTTCCCGAATTTTTCTGGCAATTTTTGTATGGGGGAAAACTGAAATAGAAAAACAGCAGAAAACAGGAACTGGCACTGGGGTGCACTGAGTTAATAGGTTAGTCCAAATATGATAAAAAATGTATGAAAGTGTATCTAGAACATAGCAATATCACACAAAACATGCATGGAGCAAGCAGAAATTATAGATACGTTTTGGACGTATCAGGGTCCCGTGATGTTCACTAGTGATGTCTCTCTCCCAAAAGACGATAAAAGTGCTAGCGAGGTAAAAAAAACACAGCTGGGCAATTGACATGATTATAAACGCACCACAATGCTAACTATGCTATAAAAGAAAGGAAGAGGCTCAAAAGCAATGGGCAGTACGCCAAGGTAAGTAGGCCGAAATCCATCTACTACTAATCATCCACCTTGAGATATCTATCCAGAACATCTCGTTGGTATTAAGTTGTGAATCCCACCCAAAGTGTAAACTCAAAGCAACAGACAACTTCATTAAAAGAAGTATGCGTAAAGTAAACAATCCTTGCACCCGCAAGTACAAGCACTGTTGTTTTATCCCTGGTGGCAACAACACATCCCCTAGTCTCATGTTTCTGTCACTCAAGCTAGACATCAAGGAGATGAACCCACAATCAAGCATAACGCTCCCTCTTGGAGTTGCAACAAATCACTTGGCCAAAGTAAAATACGGCAACGGAGAACATGTAAGAATATACTAAAGAACTCAAATATAAAAGAGAACCAAATATATTACTCATCAAAATCTGAACATAATCTCATAATCCATCAGATCCCAGCAAACTTAGCATAGCAACACAGAAAATTACAAGAGTGCCTCGATCATGTGAGACAGCTCACGAGGTCTTGAAAGTGAAAGCACAAAGAGGGGAGAGGTACATCACATAGCTACTGGTCACGGGCCCATGGTCCAAGGGAGACTACTCACGACACATCCGGGAGGTGTCCATGGCGATGGATGGTCTCCCAGAGGGGGTTTCTCCTTCCGGCAGGGTGCCGGGGCAGCTTCTTCTAGCAGCCCCGATCTTGAAATGGCGGCGGCGGCGGCGGTACAGAGAGGAGATCGGGAATAGCAGATCGATATTAGGGTTTTTCGTCACGGGGGGTAAATTTAGGCCAAAGGGGGCACCGAGAGGGGCCACAGGGCAGCCAGGAGGCCTCCTGGCACGACCTAGGGTGGGGCCGCGCTAGGGACCCTCCTAGGGCCCTTGTGGGTCCACCCCTTCCTTCCCTGGTGATTCGAGAAGCTTCCGGGTCGCTAATTTTTTATATAATTTTTCCGTGATTTATTTGACATTTTTAATGGCCGGTAAACCTGAAATACAAAAACAGCAGAAAACAGGAACTGGTAACTGGGTGCACTGAGTTAATAGGTTAGTCCAAATATGATAAAAAGTGTATGAAAGTTCAGGAAAAACATGGCAAAGTCACACAAATCATGCATGGAGCAAGCAGAAATTATAGATACGTTTGGGACGTATCAGCTGCGCCAGGTGGCCGCCTGGGCCCGTGGTGGTGGCCCTCTGGCCCCACTTGGGTGCTTCTGGAAGACTTCGTTACGCTGATTTTTTATCCGATTTTCCTGAATTTTTGGAGAACTTTTAATATTGGGGAAACTTGGAATAGAAAAACAGCAGAAAACAAGAATTGGCACTGGGGTGCACTGATTTAGTAGGTTAGTCCAAATATGATCAAAAGTATATGAAAGTATGTCTAGATCATAGCAATATCACACAAAACATGCATGGAGCGAGCAGAAATTATCGATACGTTTGAGACGTATCAGGGTGTCATCTAGTTTCCCATAGTTTAGAAACAATCGTTTGGGTTGTATAAAATATCTAAGATGGTCCAATTGATCAAACCGTGGGTGAGCGCATCGCTTCGGCCTTTTATGGCATGCGCGGGAAGATTCATCGGCTCCATCTAGCCCAGTGCAGGTGCCTCATCCCCAAACACATCGATCAAAGATGGCGTCATGGACTAGCTTCGCGAGGATGTATGATATGGTCGCCTAAGTGGCTAGTGCGGCGGCCGTCGCCATGAGTGTGTATGCATCCCCTGAGAAGGCGGCGGTGTATGCCGACATGGCAGTAGAAGTTGAGACGATGTATGCAGCTGCCGCTATAGCTCGAGCAGCAACTGCTGCCACAGTGGCCTCCCTTTGACAGATCTACTCCTATCGTGCATAGATCGATACGATCTCAACGAACTCTAGTCTACACCCCACGTCCGAAGAGTTGGAAAACACGATGGCCGAGATGTTTGCCGATGATGCAGCTATGGATGCCATGTTTCCCCTTCCCCACGAAATCGTCGAGTGCGAGATGGAGATGGAGCGGGATGAAGAGTGCTAGGCGAAGGAGTTGATCTGGCTCAGGAGGAGGAATACCTCCGGTGAGTCATCGACAATTAGGAAGTGGAGTACCAATGCGACCTTTGGCTCTGCCACTACCATGATCATTACGACGACATAGTGCTCGACCACGATGGAGACACCGACCTTAGCCTAGGGTTAGCATCCTCTAATGCCGATGACGACGAAGGAAGGACATCTTCACTGGTCGTTAATGTATCTTCAGACAACGAGGCATAGGTCCATGAATCGTCATCTTTATTAAATTAATGGTAGTACATGATCATCGATCTTTTGTTAATTAAGACTATGTTAAACCTACTAGCTTTGTTTAATTATTGCACTTTCTCCATTTAGTAAGTGGAAGTATTGTTGTTGCCTCTTTAGTTTCCTTAAATTTCCAGCTACTTTAAATTATGCAACAAAGTGGATGCACTGGAATGAGGAAATTTTGATTAAATTTTGCATGTTCTAAATCAAAGCAGACGAGCAAATAATAAGATACGTTTGGGATATCTCATGCTCGCACAAATTTATTAAGAAGGAAGCGTTTGCGATTACATATTTTGTGTCAGTTTTTCCCTGTATCTAGCGAGTTTCTTTTGCATGTGGCACCAATATATTACCATTCCCACCTTCTTCTCCTGACCTACAACCACGTTGCCCCTTTATAGTTCAAACCCTCCTTGCCACATTTCCCTCTTCTTAAGCTCAATACATCCTTGTCGGCCTCCTCACAGGCGATGCCCTCCCTGTTCTCACCTCATTGATCTAGTCGGGTAAGATCCAATCGAACCCTCTTCATCCATCCCATATGGCACGACCACCGGCCCGACACGTCCGATCCAAATTACCACACATCCCACAAACCCTAGCTGCCACCCTTCTCTATGGCCTGGAGCTCAAGGACCAGTTGGTCGTGGAGAGGAAAATCAAAGACGCACTCACCGATGAGGCCATGGTGATGGCCATGCATGCTGACCCTCAGATCCTCGAGGAGGACATGGCCACTGAGACCACCTTAATTGCGTCACACACGAACGCTGCCACGAGGATTTTCTATTTTGAATAGCAGCTCGTGGTATTTTTATAGCCACCATCGGTGCCTACGATGAACACTACAATGTCTTTTCTCTGCGTGCTCGTGCTTAAATGAACTCTAGATCCAGCAAGTTGGTGATCGATTCTGCAAAGGCGAACCACAACGACGATAAGCAGGGCACACACAATGTGCCAGTCGTCACCTGCTCGGACGACGAGCAGGGCAACCACGATGTGTCATCCATCATCTACTCTGACGATGAGCAGGGCACCCACGATGTGTAGATCTTGCCCTCTTCCAAGAGGAAGGATCCCAACATTTTAGCTTACTGAATGTCTATGTTCAGCTAGCTAGCTTAGCCTTAGTTAATTATCTTTGATTTCTTCCTTTTGCAATGTAATGCCATTATGTAACCTGATCTTGATTATATATGAGAAACGTAATGTTATGTGACCTGCAACATGTTGTTCAATTTCACTTTTTTATTTCATTCAATTCTTCAAGGGTGAGGGGGTCCCAGGAATCTATTGTGATTAATTGTTCTTCCGTTTATGATACCTGCTCCCACGAAGGGGCTGATGGCGTGGAAGTGGTAATGGCTTCTCGCCCTTCGTTGGTTACCCCAAGTGGAAGGTGAGATGTAGGATAGCAGCAAATTTCTCCTATGTAGAGGATAGGGTTTGTCTCCCGTAGGACTCCGGCGATGATAAGTAGGTGTTAGCGGCGCACCTGACGCGGACCTGCACACAATACAATTAACTTTGCTCGCAACGAAGTTCAGAGAGGTTGTCAATCTCTCCGGTCTTGTTGTTTACAAAGGGTCAAACACACAAGGGATAATGATAATGGTAGCAACTGAAAGTAAATGCGAGAAAATAAATGAGCTTGTAAACAATGATGAGAATATGGACCGGGGTCCCGTGATGTTCACTAGTGATGTCTCTCTCCCAAAAGATGATAAAACTGCTATGCGAGGTAAACAAATTACAGATGGGCAATTGTCAGGATTATAAACGCACCGCAATGCTAACTATGCTACAAAAGAAAGGAAGAGGCTCATAAGCATGGGCAGTACGCCAAAATAAGTAGACCGAAATCCATCTGCATCTACTGCCAATCATCCACCTTGAGATATCTATCCAGAACATCTCACTGGTATTAAGTTGCGAGCCCCACCCAAAGTGTAAACCCAAAGCAACAGACAACTGCATGAAAAAGAACTTTGTGTAAAGTAAACAATCCTTGCAACCGCGGTTACAAGCACCGTTGTTTTCCCCCTTGTGGCCACAGCACATCCCCTAGCTAGACTCATGTTTCTGTCACTCAAGTGTGTCATCAGGGGGCATGTACCCACAATCGAGCATAACGTTCCCTCTAGGAGTTACTACCTACCACTTGGCCAAAGCAATAAACAGCAACGGAGAACATGCAAGAATTACTTAGGAACGAAAATATAAGAGATAAAAATCAAATATATTAATCTATCACGATCTGAACATAATCTCATAATCCATCAGATCCCATCAAACTCAGCATAGCAACAGCAGAAGAATTACATATGTGCCTCGATCATGTAGGGAAGCTCACGAGGTCTAAACCATGAAGAACAAAGAGGGGAGGAGAACATCACATATCTACTGATCAAGGACCCATGGTCCAAGGTAGACTACTCACGACACATCCGGGAAGCGTCCATGGAGGAGGGGAAGCTCCCGGAGGTCGACCCTCTCTCCTGCAGGGTGCCGGGAAGGGTCCGGACGGTGCTCCCGATCTTGGAAGCGCGGCGGCGGCGGAACAGAGGAGAATTTGCGAAATAGGGTTTTGTCTTCGGAAGTTTCCCGTGACGGAGAATAAATAGGCGAAGGGGGCAGCCAGGGGGGCCACCAGGGGCCGAGGCGCCCCCTGGCGCGGCCAGGCCCCTGGCCGCGCCAGGTGGCCGCCTAGGTGCCTGGTGGTGGCCCCCTGACCCTCCTTCGGGCTTCGAGAGTCTTCCGATACGCTGATTTTTTATCTGATTTTCCCGAATTTTTTGAGCACTTTTTATATGGGGAAAACTGAAATAGAAAAACAGCAGAAAACAGGAACTGGCACTGGGGTGCACTGAGTTAGTAGGTTAGTCCAAATATGATCAGAAGTGTATGAAAGTGTATCTAGATCATAGAAATATCACACAAAACATGCATGGAGCGAGAAGAAATTATCGATATGTTTGAGACGTATCAGGGGCTAAGGTGGATGAGGGGAAAGACAAGGGCTTCCAACAGATGAGGGAGCACTGGTAGATAAAGGTCTTCTATGGCGTGCCAAAAAGTGTCTTGCTGGCGTCGAGGCCGACGCCAGTAATAAAGTATAGTGCTAGTGTCTGGTGCCTACGCCAACAATTTTATGTATTCCTATGGTATTCTATTTATTCCCATGCTAGTAATTTTATTTTTGTGAATAAAAAAAATCTAGACAAAAGTCATTTCTCAACCAACATATATAGCATTTTCACCCCGCATGCGAGGAACACATATGAAATAACATATAATATTCTACAACAAACATATAATGTTACTTTTTTAACAAAAAAGAGAGCCATATATAGCATTTTGTGTTGGGATACGGGGCAGAAAACACAAATTTTTCATACCTACGGTACCCGAACCCAAGATCTATGCTATGGCGATGTAAAGTAACAAAGGGAATCGGTGTTCATACCTTTGAGGACCGAAAGAGGGAAACGTTCTTGCGAACGTGGCTGGCGTAGACTCGGAACTACGACCTCCCTGTCGTGTAGAAGACCACCACCGGCGAGGATGACTCCTGGTAAACCTCCATCGACGAAGTAGCACCACAG
Organism: Bromus sterilis; assembly: GCA_950022295.1. Taxonomy (NCBI): domain Eukaryota; kingdom Viridiplantae; phylum Streptophyta; class Magnoliopsida; order Poales; family Poaceae; genus Bromus; species Bromus sterilis. The sequence goes on from OX465596.1 coordinate 46,045,909, forward strand.
GTGTAGTGCCTCGAAGTGATTATACACGTACGGTACAATCGATGTTCCTCCCGGGCCCCAAACCAGGCGAGCAGCGGAAGAAAGACGGCTACGGATCCCGACTCCAGCAGAACGACGGCCTTCCTTATGGTGGAGAACTCCAATCCTGGTGCAGACTCCAAACAAGGGGAGTCCACTTCCGAGAAGGAGGAGGAAGAACGAGATATTGGTGTGTTGGAAAAAGGGGGGTCTACCCCTCCTTATATAGGCCAAGGGGGTGCTATCCTCCTCCCCTCCCCCATGTGGGACTAAACTCCCAAGGGGGGGGAGTGCGCCGGCCAAGGGGGGTGGTGGGCCCCACCCTTGGCGCCAAGCCCAAGGGGGGAGACCCCCTCCTCCCTTAATGGGCCCCATGGGCCCATATAGCCTTTTTCCCATTTTTTTAATTTATTTAATATGTTTTAAATATTTAATTCAGATAATTAAATAATAAAACATTATTAAAACAATTAAACTTTATTTTGAACTATTCAAAATTTCCGGAAACTATTTTGTCCTCCTCCGGAACTATTCCGGTGATTCCTCCTATTTCACCGATTGATCCCGTAACTGTCCTATGCATCGATTGCCCTTAAGTGTAACACCCTAACGGTCCGGGAAACAACAGACATGGTCGAGACTCTTCTCATTGACCAATGACTAGTCAGTTGGACCTGGTTACAATCCTTGACAGCCCCTGCGCTTCCATCGAATGAACTTCGATCGCTTTTGGAAACCGTTAACGATACGACGTAATCCCTTTGTGCTGCGGTACTTTGTTTGTCCGAGGTTTGATCGTCGGTATCCTACATACCGTGTTCACATCTCGTTAACAACAAACAACTTCTCTCGTCCATGATCATTGCATCTCTTGTGACCTAGTCACGTCCTTGCAAGGTGTTGATGCAATATCACCGAGTGGGCCCAGAGTACCTGTCCTGTTCACAAGGACTGACAAATCCCGCTCTGATCTATTAACATACTCATCAACCATCTATTTCGGAATACCCAAAGTGCACCGTTATAGGCAGCATATTTTAGTCAGGCGGTGGGATACAAATCAAAGTCTCCTCATAGATGACAATTACGTATGATCATTACGGTCTAAGGACTAAGCCATATGTTACAAAGTCATAGCAACGCTGAACTATGTGACTCGATCACATTGCAATACTTTAGGTGAGTGTACGTCCATCACATCATTCCCCTTAATGATATGACCTCATTGTCAATGGACTTAAGTGTCGACATGATCAGGAAAGCTTGATCAATCAATTGCCCAATGAGATAGTTTACCCGAGTTAAACTACGGACCATGTTTTATACTACACCTGTATTAGTATTTCCAAGTAATACAGTTATAGCACAGTATAAAACGTATTATGAACAAAACGGATATTTGACAAATATCTTTATTAATTTGTCTCTAGGGCACATATTCAACAGTCTCCCACTTGCACTAGAGTACAAATTACACTAGTTTACATCAGGTATGTATCTAACACCAATGGTCTCTCGGTGTTCTTCAAACTTGCCCTGTGGAAGAGGTTTAGTCATCAGGTCTGCTGCGTTCAGATCCGTATGTATCTTGTGAATCCTAGTGTGTCCATCCCTGACGTAGTCTCGCGTCACATGGAACTTTCGGAGGATGTGCTTGGCTGTAGAGTGAGTTCTTGGCTCTTTCGCATTAGCAATGGCACCCGTGTTGTCGCAGAAGATTCCCACGGGGTCAGTGCAGCTGGGAAAGACGCCAAGCTCGAGCACGAACTTCTTCAGCCACAGCGCCTCGTTTGACGCTTCGCAAGCGGCAATATACTCCGTCTCCATTGTAGATTGGGCGACGACTGACTGTTTGCCACTCCTCCAGCTAATTGCGCCACCGTTCAACATGAAAACATATCCCGTCTGGGATTTCGAGTCATCTAGATCTGAGCCGAGGATTGCGTCAACGTAACCCTTTACGGTGAGCTCCTCATCAAGTCCTCCATAAACGATAAAGAGATCCTTGGTTCTTCTCAAGTACTTAAGGATGTTCTTTACTGTTGTCCAGTGAGCCATTCCCGGGTTACTCTGGTAGCGATTGGTCATACTAATGGCCAGCGCTAAATCCGGTCTGCTACATAACATAGCATACATGAGAGAACCTATGGCTGAGGCATAGGGCTTTGAGGACATCTCCTCCTTCTCTTTTGCTGTGGTTGGGCATTGAGTCACGCTTAATTTGACACCTTTTATAATTGGCAAGAGGCCTCTCTTGGAGTTACCCATACTGAACCTTTTCAATATCTTTTCAATATAAGTGTTCTGACTCAAGGCCAACCGTCGATTAGGTCTATCTCTATAGATCTTAATCCCCAATATGTACGCAGCTTCACCTAGGTCCTTCATGGAAAATTGTCCATTCAGATATTCCTTCACTTCCTCTAAGAATTTCTTATCGTTCCCTATTAGTAATATGTCATCTACATATAACACAAGGAATGCTACAGAGCTCCCACTCAGTTTCTTATAGACGCAGAACTCTTCGACGTTTTGGACAAATCCAAAAGCTTTAATAACCTCATCAAATCGAAGATTCCAGCTCTGAGATGCTTGCTTCAACCCATAGATGGACCGTTGAAGCTTGCATACCTTACCAGCGTTCCTTGGATCGACAAACCCCTCTGGATGCATCATATACAACTCTTCCTCAATGTTGCCATTTAGGAACGCAGTTTTCACATCCATCTGCCATATCTCGTAATCATGATATGCAGCTATTGCTCGTAGGATCCGAATAGACTTTATCATCGCTACAGGAGAGAACGTCCCCTCGTAGTCAACTTCTTGAATTTGTCGGAACCCCTTCGCGTCAAGTTGAGCTTTGTAGACAGATACGTTTCCGTCTGCGTCAGTCTTTTTCTTGAAAATCCATTTATTCTCGACGGCCTTGCGGTCCTCGAGAATATCCACCAAAGTCAATACTTTGTTGGTGTACATGGAGTCTATTTCGGATTTCATGGCTTCAAGCCATTTCTCGGACTTGGGTCCCTCCATTGCTTCTTTGTAACTTGTAGGTTCATCCGACTCATCAGCCGAGATTGCATTCAAGCTGTCCGTAAAACTCAGTAGGTTGACGGACTCTTGATGACCTACGGGGCATAAAAGGTTCCTCTTCATTCTCATCATGAATGTCATGACCGTTATGAATGTCGTTCTGGCCATTCTCTTCAGCTCCCACTGTGGAAGATGGTTCCAGAACAATTTCCGTAGCCGTTTCTTCCAATTGGAGTGATTGGTCAGTCACTTCATCGAGGTCTATTTTCCTCCCACTCAACTCTTTCGCGAGAAACTCCTTCTCAAGAAAGTGTCCCGTCTTGGCAACAAACGTTTTGCTGTCAGACTTGTTGTAGAAGGTGTATCCACAAGGTTCCTTGGGATAGCCCACAAAGATGCACTTATCCGCCTTGGATTCAAGTTTGTCAGGCTGTAGTTTCCTAACATAAGCCTCACAACCCCAAATCTTCAGGTGAGACAACTTAGGTTTCGTGCCATGCCATTCTTTAAATGGTGTTGTCTTTACGGATTTGGATGGAGCCCTATTGAGAATATGAGTGGCAGTTTCTAATGCATACCCCCAGAATCACACAGGAAAATCAGTATGAGACATCATCGATCGTACGCTATCCAATAGGGTTCGATTACGTCACTCAGCCACACCGTTTCTCTGAGGTGTGCCTGCCGGCGTAAGCTGTGGTACTATGCCACAAGACTTCAGATGATTGCCAAACTCGTGACTCAAATACTCGCCACCTCGATCCGATCGAAGGTGCTTAATTTTCTTTCCGAGTTGATTTTCGACCTCATTCTGAAATTCCTTGAACCTTTCAAAGGTTTCAGACTTGTGCTTCATCAAGTAAATATACCCAAATCTGCTCAAGTCATCAGTAAAGGTCACGAAGTAACGAAGACCATTGCGAGTGGGGACGTTCATGGGTCCACATACATCCGTGTGTATGATCCCCAATAATTCATCCGCACGATCCATTATCCCATTGAATGGAGTCCTTGTCATTTTGCCCATGAGGCATGGTTCACATGTATCAAGGGATCCAAAATCCAATGACTCAAGAAGTCCATCCTTATGGAGCTTCTCCATGCGCTTTATACCAATATGACAAAGTCGGCAATGCCACATCTTCATGTGATCTTAATCATTCTTCAATCTTTTGGCCTCAATATTGTTAATGTGACACACATCACCATCGAGATCAAGTACGAATAAACCATGCAACTTCGGTGCGTGAACATAAAACATTTCATCCTTATAAATCGAACAACCAATTGTATCAGACTTAAAAGAATAGCGGTCTCGCTTCAAGCAAGATCCACTAACGATGTTCACACTCAACGCAGGTACATAGTAGCAATTATTCAGAACTAAAACCAATCCCGAAGGGAGACTAAGATGCTTCATGCCGACCGCCAAGACTTCAATTTGAAAGCCATTCCCCACGCGCATCATCACTTCATCTTTGAGCAAGCGTCTCCAATTCCTTCATCCCTGAATGGAATTAGAAATATGAGTGAAAGTCCAAGTATGTGATCAGAGGGGGAGGGGGTGAATGATCACTTCAAAATTTTCTACTGAAACTATTGAAGTGAAGCATAAGCAGTGCGAAATAGCGAAGAATAACTGGAAGCGAAACTAAATGCAGTGAGTCAAAACACATTGAAGCATAACAGTGAAGCAAATGCTATACTGAAGGTAAATGATTGAAGTAAAACGAACTGGGACTCGGCGATGTTTGTTCGACCAGTTCACGCTCTGCAAAGCGCTACGTCTGGTTGGAGGGACTGGTGATTGAACACCTGGAGCAAATCTCTCTCCGTCCGTTGCTCCACTGCATCAAACTCCTTGAGCTTGATCAGTTCTTCACTCGTGGTTGATTATTGAGGAAATCACCGAAACCTTTGACAAACTGGACTTCGAGGCGACAATTACTCTTCGCACTCTGAAGAACAACACTTTAACCGTCTAGGAGAATTGCAGTTCTCCAAGATAAAAAGGCTAGTAAGCTTTCACCTAAGACATCTCAAATCTACTCAGATCAATAGGACTTAGGCTTCAGTATTCTGGATTTTGGGTTTTGCTTCGGTGGCGTTTTGGGGTTGCTCTCTACAGTCTCTCTTGGAATGATCTCAGAGCAGCCACCCGCAAATGGAGGAGGGGGCGGCGTATTTATAGTTGGCGATCCCGAGGTGCGGAATGACAAAATTGACCCGAGGTGTTAGCTTGACACGTGTCCACAACGGTCGGATTTGTCATCAATGTGGAACTTTACTTGAGGAACAAGTAAAGCTGACTCACGGACTTAGTTCTGCTTCAGTTGCCAAAGAACGAAGTCTTTGCTACCGAAACTTAACTTAGTGCACATGAGATTTCTTCACTCAGGCTTCTCACTAGGTTTGGATTTGATCTGAGCATTTCTCAATGACTTCGGTATCCACAAACTAAATACCCCTCTTGATAGTACGGTTTGTCCTATGACTCAAAGAACCGAAAAATAACTACACAAAACCATCTAAGTCTTGCTCCGTTCTCTTCATTTCCTTCAATGAGTAGAGCTTCAGGACACCTTCATTTTTGGGGGTCAACCTTCGTGATTAAGCTTCGCTCCGAAGGTTAATGCTTCGATAACTTGAAGACCTTCCCTGAAGCTTTATCACATAGCTTGTCCTTCAGGAACCTATGCAACTGTTTATACTAGAAAACATTGTTAGTTCCTCTACTGTCTTGTCCAACAATATCCAAAACACACGGGGGCAAAACTTTGCTCTTACAATCTCCCCCTTTTTGGACTATTGTTGACAAAACAGGCATCGATAAAAGATATTGAAGTTTTTGTGAAGTGATGGGACAAACTCTAAGATATGAAGTTTTTGGCTCCCCCTGAATACAAGCATCGAAGATTTATATAATCGAAGTTAATGCTTGAGATAATTTTCTTCGGTGGAGAGCAAAACAAAATATCTTAGCGAATACAATTGCATTGAAGATATATATCCAGGAATGTATGCAATAGCTTCCAATAACCTGTGACTTAGAAAATAATAACCACCTGCAAGATAGAAGATACGAAGCAATACTTGCAAGCAAAGGGGGTTATTAAAACTTTAAGTGTAGCACAGGAGTAGCATGACTGAAGTAAAACTTAAGTTACAACCCAATTGAAAGGAATGGAATGTTTGTCGTAACTTAACCAAACGAAGCAAAAACAGATAGCAAGAACCCTTTCCCCGATGCAAAACTAACTCATCAATGCCCTCATTCTCCCCCTTTTTGTCACTAATTGGACAAAAGGTTGAGAAGAGGTTCGAGAGATCTATTACGCAGCATCAGCACCCTGAGAACCCGACGAAGCAGTGCTTGACGAAGACTCATCCGACGAAGACTGATCGCCTGAGGATTCTTCTTCGGAAGAAGACGTAGGAATAGCTTCATGGCGTGTCTGAGTGATGAGGTTGATGTCGAGGTCGCTGTCGTCGAGGCCGTCGTCGTCCTTCGAAGTGATGGAGTCATTCTCGGAGACGGTATCAGGCCGGATGGGTTCAGGCTCGTTGACGAAGAAGACTTCATCAATCTTGTGCAGGGGAGGGATCTTCTGATTCACGCGGTCCACTGAGTCATCACGAGAAAAGTTTCGCTGGAGGTGCGGATACTCTTTGTAGATGCGTTCTTTACGAAGACCTTTCACAGAGTTGAATTTCCGGAGTCCCTTCCAGGAATGACGCTTGAGCACACGCAAATACTGATTGTTGTTAAGTGCAATGTTGCCAACTCGGTTGATCTCATCAGCAAGAAACTGCATCTGGCGCTGATTTGCTTCTATGAAATTTTGAAGCATTTGCTGCGATCGAAGGTTAACTTCAAAGTGATGGCAGTCTTTCTGGAACTTCTTTGATAAGTTTCGCTCATTGACTTCATGGCGCAAACCAACATATGTGGCAAATGGATCATTGGGTTTCCTCAGCAATCCCAAAGAGTCACGCACTGGTGGCGAGAAAAGCTTCGGGTGATGGCGAGCCACAAAGTCTTCATTCCTGCCATAATCACAAATAACTTGCAGCCAGGGAGCATAGGTTTTCAGAGTGAAAGGTAGCTCCGCTGCAAGAACCAGATTCCTAATGAAGCAGTCCTCAAAGTCGAAGAGAAGACCATGAGTGAGCTTCATAATAGCATGCCTTGTCTCAGGGTAAAGATTCGATTCGTCCGAAGCTGTACTCAAAGGAATCAATGAGTTGGACAAGATGTAGAACCAAGTCCTTGAGATGAAATTCAAATTCTTCGGGCGAATGTTTTGAGGAATATAATTTGCAGTGACTTCAGGATCCAACAGAGTAGCAAATTCTTCTTCAGTCAGATCTGGCTCAATATGAATCTTTTCATGGACTCCAGAATGCCTTGGAATGTTGAAAATTTCCATGAATTCAACAGAAGACATCCTGAAGACTTTGCCTTGAATCATCCATTCCAGCGTCCATGAGCTGGGTTCATTTGCTTCACCAGAAACATAGAGAGTTGCATAGAATTGAGTGATGAGCTCAGAGTTGAAAGGAGTGCTCAATGCAAACAACCGAGCCAGGTTCTGATTTTCAATAGTCTCGAGGACATTCTGAAAGCAGGAGGCTGTGGAAAGACTTCGCATGTCCAGAAACTTGTGCCTAAACATAACTCCTTGCTGACAGAAGACTTTGGTGTATAAGATTTGGTGTTCAGCAGTCCAAAAACGTAGATCATCAGCTGTGCGGTCTGAAGCATACGGACTAACACCAAAGAATCGATGGCGCTTTTGATGCTGTTCCAGGTTGAATTCCGGGCCATGCCTTGAAGAATAACCAGCACCCTTGAATATAGGAAAGTTTTCACGAGGGTAATTTGAGTCAAGCTGGGTATCTTGGCAGGGGCGCAAACGCTCACGAATCCTTTGCAGAGGAGCAATTTGATTGGCTCTTGAAGGACCAGCAGATTGAGCGACTATGAGCGCTTGCTCTTGCGACAGATTCAGAATCTGAACTTGTTCTTCTTCGTCATCATGTGCTTAAGTATCGGGCACATGTGCTTCAGAATCTTGAACTGTTGTGGCGGGGGAAAAGTCTCGGGATAGATGGGTTCTGGAGTGGGTTGGTGATGGAGCATTAGCTTCACGGGGAGGTGATGGAGGTGGTGCGGGAGCAATTGGTGGAGTGGGAATTCTTTATGGTTCGGGGCTTGGAGCACGGATGGGTGTGGGAACACGAGGTGGTATGGGTGTGGGGGTTCGTGCAGGCGTTGGAGTGGGGTTAGGAGCTCTTTGTGGTGGAGTTTGCTTGGGGGTGGTTCTGGTAGGAGGAGGTGTGGGAGTTTTGGTGGGTGGAGCTGAAGGCTTTGGGGTGGGCTGGGATGGCTTTGGCTTCGGTGCAGGAGTGGGAACTGCTTCAGGAGTTTCCGGTGGCTGTTCATCACTTGTATCCATGTCTGCGGCGGAAGCCAAAGTAACCTTGCGCTTCTTGGTGGTTCTCTTCTTGGGTGAGGGTCCAGAAGCCTTTGATGCAGGCTTGGGAGATGTTGGAGCAATGACACATTCAGCTTCGGGCGAAGCCTTGCGTTTCCTCGAATCTCTTTCCATAATGGAAGCATTATGGGTCTTCACCATATCATCCACAGCAGCCTTGATTTTTCCTTTGAAGATTTTGATGTTGTCCTTGGTGGTGGAATTGACATAAGTCACTTGTTGAAGCAACTTCAGGGCGTGTTGTTTGAATTCTTCATCAGGTTCTGATTCAGCACGCTTTTGATAGTTGTGAATCTTTTTGTTTTCAGCCCTATCTCTTGAGTGCAAATCCTTCAGCTGACTTATCATGGTGGAGATCATAGCTTCGATAGACCTGGGGATGTAAACTTCTCCAATGTCAACGGCATCAAGATCTTCAGCAGCACACTTCTCCCAAAGGGCTTCAGTGATGCCCAACTGATCCCAGAGTTCGCCTTCACGAGAGTCAGGGAATGGATGGTCACTTTGACGATCAGCTTCAGCTTGAGCTTCAGGCAAAGATATGCCTTTCTGCTTCGATGGAATAGCGGAGGGATTCATATCAACTACGGGCTTCTTCTGACTTGCCCTGGCTGCTTTCTCAGCTTTCTTCGTCCTGAGACCTTCTAAAGAGGCCTTGCGTTTAGCTTCATGTTCAGCAAGCTGTTTAGCTTCAGCAGCAGCTTTTTCTTCGTTCTTTGCGGCTTCGGCGAGCTTGCGCTTCGTCTCAGCCTTATCTGCAGCCATCTTTGCAGAGTGCAACTCCTTTTTCTGTCTGGCAGCATCCTCATCTGCCTTCTTCTGATCAGCTGAGCTTCTGGCAAGGATGTTGCGTTCAAGTGCCTCTGCGAGGTCTTTCTATCTCAATTCTTCTTCAGTGAGCTTGTGCTTCACTGAAGGGTTTGTTGCAGCAAACTGCTTGGGCTTCGTTGATGCTGAAGCCTTTGCAGGTTGTTTCTTGGCAGGGTCGTGCTTCTGCGTCGATCGCCTCTCAGTGGTGAGGGCATCAGCCGGTGGCTTGGAGGCCAAGGGCTTCGCAACCACCAAGTTGGAAAGATCAATGGTGGGGAGAGAAGAAGGCTTGATCTTGGGGTCTTGAATCTTAATCCCCTTAGCATCAGGTTTCTCTCCTGGCTTCTTCTTCAGTGGGATCTGAAGTCTTTGCTTCTTGGGGGGAGCAGGATCATCGGATTCATCATCTGCTTCGAATTCTGATTCGTCGTCAGCAGCATTTGATTCGTCCATGATTGAATCTTCCAGAGCATCTTGCTCTAGCCTGACCTGCTCTTCATCTTCTGTGGTAGCATGGGGTGGAGAAGCATATTTCTTTTTCAGATTCTTCTTCTTCTTCGAGCTTGGCCCATCACCTTGGGCTTCTGCTTCAGCCAACTTGGCTGCCTTCTTCTCTTCTTTCAGCCTCTTGGCTTCAGCAGCGATTCTCAATCGTTCTTGTTCTTCTGGGTAATCATCTGGTGTCTTGAGGGTGTTGGGGTGAGGAAGCTTCGGTGGAACTGGGTAGTACAGGTGGCGATTCTCTTAGGTGTACTGACTGCACATGGCCGAAGTATACTGATAGGGTGGACTGAAGGCAAACTGCATAGTCCACTTCCAGGTAGGGATGCTCTTGTACTTGTACCATCGAACAGCCCAGTACCGGCGAATATTTTGCAAGCGATTCTTGCGCTGCTCCTTGGTTTCTTCAGGGGGCGTGTCATAACCCAGAGCAATACGTATGGATTCAGGAATGCCTCTGGCGTTGTTGGTTTCCTTCGTTCAGCCTCCTTTCTTCTTCGGAGCAGACCGTTCTGCTTCGTTGATGTGATCAAGGTTTGGTGACTCATTACCGAAGCCTAACTCAGCAGACATCCTGTGAAAAGCATAGAAGTTGCGAGGGAAAAGGCAATTATGGAATGAGCACCAGCAAAAGTTTCGGTCCAAAAACAAGAGTTTTGACAAGAGATTCAGTGAAGAATTTGAGTAGAGATTCTGGTCTGTTCTGAGCTAGAATTAATCTCACACAAGATGAGCTGAAACCCTAACACAGAACAGATGGATTCTAACCCTAATTTCTAACCTGAATCGAGATGGAAACCTTTGGCTAGAAGAAACAAATTTCCCAACAGTGCAACGATCCAACGGATCAAAGAAACCTAAAGAAATTCATCCAAAATCAAACAGACTAAGAACGCGGATCCAATCGGGAAACTGACGAACAGAGGGATGGAGATTGGATCGAGGCTCGGCGAACCCTAACTCGGTGGCGTCGAGATTCTACGGCGGCGATGAGCAGAGAAGATGTGCTCGTCGACGGCGTGAAGTCCACGGCGACGCTCTTCTGGCAGTGAAGCGGCGAGAACGGCGACGGGAACGAGGAGCTCGGCGGCGCTCGTGAGAGAGAGGTTTCCGGGGAGATGCGAATGAGGTGGGATGGATTCGCTGGGGTGAGATGCCTTATATTGGCCGGTCTGACAGGAGCTGACAGATCAGATCGAACGTCCCCCAGCGACCGTCTCTCTGGATTCTACGGCGAGGATTTCGTGGCGAATCGCGAGAAAATCTCAACGACCCGGATATGACGGGATCTCAACGACCGAAGAAAAAGTCCTCGACTTGAGTAAAACTTCGATGAGAATTGGAAGCATTTGATTCGGAACTCAATGATGTTCGAAGCAAATGTTTTCCGTTTCAATTGTGCTCAACCATATTGGACAGACAGAATAAGACAGAAAAGGAATAGAAAGGGTAGGGTCCGAAACTTATCACCTCGAAGAAAAACCAAACGAAGCAAAAGGTGATAAGCATAGAGGACTAAAACCAAGCGAAATAAAAATAAACTAAACGAAGCAAAAACAAACAACGAAACTAAATAGATAAGCAACAAAGTAAATGAATATATACAGAAGTAAAAGGTTCGGTCTTACAGTACATGTCGTGAGTCCAATATATTGAGCTCACACCTTAACGTACAGAATCTTTTCCCATCCAATGGTTTCGTGAAAATGTCTGCCAGTTGATCTTCAGTTCTGACATGACTAATAACAATATCTTCACGCTGAACATGATCACGAAGAAAATCATGGCGAATGTCAATATGCTTCGTGCGAGAGTGCTGCACAGGATTGTGAGCAATTTTGATTGCACTCTCATTATCACATAGGAGTGGAATTCTCTTCACATGAATACCATAATCCTTCAGCGTTTGCTTCAGCCATAGAATCTGAGTACAGCATGACCCAACAGCAATGTATTCGGCTTCAGCAGTTGATATTGAAACACAGTTTTGCTTCTTTGAAGCCCAACACACAAGTGATCTTCCAAGGAAATGACAAGTCCCTGAAGTTGATTTCCTATCCACACGATCACCAGCCCAGTCAGAGTCAGAATAGCCAATGAGATCAAACTGAGCTCCCTTGGGATACCACAACCCCAAGGTAGGTGTGTGAGCAAGATAACGAAGAATTCACTTTACAACAGTGTGATGTGATTCCTTTGGATTTTCCTGAAAACGAGCACAAATACATACTGAAAGAATAATATCAGGTCTAGATGCACAAAGATATAAAAGGGATCCAATCATAGACCGACATTTCTTCTGGTCGAAGGCTTTGCCTTTCTCATCTGCATCTAAGAAGCCATTGGTAGGCATAGGCGTCTTAATGGTTTTGCATTCAGTAAGACCAAATTTCTTCAGGCAATCCTTTAGATATTTTTCTTGAGAAATAAAGGTGCCATTCTTCTGTTGACGGATTTGAAGTCCAAGGAAGAACTTCAATTCACCCATCATAGACATCTCATATTTCTTTGACATCATTTTGGAAAATTCTTCGCTGATTTCAGTGTTAGTGCATCCAAAAATGATATCATCTACATATATTTGACATACAAATAAATCACCATTATAAGATCGAGTGAAAAGCATTGGGTCAGTGGTTCCTGGTTTGAAGCCTTTCTTCAGAAGGAAATCCTTCAATGTGTCGTACCAAGCACGAGGTGCTTGCTTCAACCCATAGAGGGCCTTGTGTAACCTGTACACCATGTCGGGTTTCTTCGGGTCTTCAAAACCTGGAGGCTGCATAACATACACTTCTTCCTCGATTTCTCCGTTAAGAAAAGCACTTTTCACATCCATTTGATAAAGCAGAATACCATTGAAATTTGCAAAAGCAAGAATAACACGAATAGATTCGAGACGAGCAACTGGAGCATAAGTTTCGCCGAAATCGATACCTTCGATTTGGGTGTAACCTTGTGCTACCAGGCGAGCTTTGTTCCTTACCACTATACCATCTTCATCTTTCTTATTGCGAAAAATCCACTTTGTACCAATGATGTTGTGCTTCGTGGGATCAGGTCTATCAACTAAGGACCAGACTTTGTTTCGCTCGAACTGGTTAAGTTCTTCGAGCATGGCAGTTAACCAATCTGGATCTTTCATGGCTTCATCAAACTTTGAGGGTTCTAGCATGGAGACAAACGAAAAGTTTCCACAAAAGTTAGCCAAATGAGTACGAGAGCGAGTTGTAGGACGACCTGGTTGATGAATTTCTTCAAGGATCGTATCAACATCAACTCTTCTTCGGACTCGTGATAAGGTCGAATCATTAGCTTCAGGCTCAGCTTCTGCTTCAGGATCTGCTTCAGCTTCAGGATCTGCTTCACCTTCAGCTTCAGCATTTCCTTCGTTCCTTTGTTCTTCTTCGTCCTGTTCATTATTAGCTTCAGAATGTTGATCTCCAGCGCCCCGGGCTATGTGTGGGAACATTGGACCGTCATCATCCCTATTAGCTTGACGAGCATTGGCTTCAACAGGGCGAATCTCTCCAATAGCCATGGACCTGATCACTTCATCAAGAGGAGGTTCATCTAGATCATGAGGCAAGTGCTCTTTTTGAGAGCCATTAGTTTCATCAAACCTCACATTCACAGTTTCCATAACTTTCCCAAAGTGAGAGTTATAGACTCTGTAGGTGTGAGAGTTTGAGCCATAACCTAAAAGAAAACCTTCATGTGCCTTAGGGGAAAATTTGGAGCTATGATTCATATCTCTAATAAAGCATGGAGCACCAAATACCCTAAGGTACGAAACATTTGGTTTGTTACCAGTGATAAGCTCATGTGAAGTCTTCTTCAAAAATTTGTGAAGGTAAACCTTGTTGATGATATGACAAGCTGTGTTAATTGCTTCGGCCCAGAACCTAATAGGAGTCTTGTATTCAGCAAGCATAGTTCTGGCCATCTCAATGAGAGTTCTATTCTTCCTTTCAACAACACCATTCTGTTGAGGTGTATAAGCAGCAGAGAACTCATGGGTAAAACCATAATCATCAAGAAAATCTTCAATATGAGTATTTTTGAATTCAGTTCCATTATCACTTCGGATATGCTTCAGAGATAATTCATATTCTGTTTGAGCTCTCTTGGCGAATGACTTGAAGATTTCAACAACTTTGCTCTTGTCATCCAAAAAGAAAACCCAAGTGTAACGAGAGAAGTCATCAACAATAACTAGACCATATTTGTTTCCTCCCAGGCTTGCATAATTTTGAGGACCAAAAAGATCCATATGAAGCAATTCAAGAGGACGAGTGGTAGTCATGATGGTCTTCGCTGAATGATGTTTCTTCGTAATTTTACCAGCTTCACAAGCACTGCAGAGACGATCCTTGTCGAATTTAACTTCGCTAAGGCCAATAACATGATTCTTATTCACTAAGGTATGAAGATTTCTCATCCCTGCATGACCAAGTCTTCGATGCCATAACCACCCAGATGAAGCTTTTGCCATTAAGCATGTGGATACAGCCGGGCCCGAAGAAAAATCAACAATGTATAAGTCTCCTTTTCGGTAACCCTCGAAGACAAACGCATAGTCATCCTGTGAAAAGACAACACAACGCGAAGCAGAAAATAGAACAAGCATACCCATATCGCATAACTTAGAAATAGACATAAGATTATATCCAAGTGATTGGACTAGCATAACCTTGTCAATGTGCTTATCTTTCGATATGGCAACCTTACCCAAGCCTAAAACTTCACCCTTGTTGTTATCACCGAAGGTAATGTACTTCTGAGAAGAGTGAGATAATTTTTCTTCGGTGAATAACTCCTTGTCTCCGGTCATATGATTTGTGCAACCACTATCCATGACCCATTCGGATCCACCGGAGACATAGCCCTGCAGAAGAATTAGTTCTTCTTAACCACCCACAAACGAGCAGGTGACTGAGAAGATGTTGAAGCACTGGTTGAAGCAATGTTAAAGCGAACAGGAGTGTATTGCTTCGGTGTACAATCAAGCACACCATAAATGTAAGTCCTCTGTGAATGGTTAGCATAAGAATGAGCATATGCAATCTTAGAATGATTATTATGAGGACGATAAGTATGACGACCAGTACGATAGTATTGCTTCTGCGGAACATTTGATTCGGTCACCACAGGATCATTCCTTGTTTCAAGAGAATAGAAATGATTCGGTGGTACCGAAGACTTTCCTTGCATGGTATGGTTAGCAGGCAGTTTTTCCACAAGTGCTTTCTGCACCCATATCTGCCTCTTATAGAAGCCATTCTTAGGAGGAGTACCAACATACTCAGCTGTAACCTTTCCCTGTTCATCTTTGATGAGCTTGTAGTCAGAATCAAGTGATTCGTCTACAATAGCTTTGTTCATCTTGCAATCAAAACCTGAAAGGTTAGCTATATCAATGGGGTTTCCCTTCGCAAGGACCCAAACAGTCTTAGGATACTGCTCAGGTTCCCAATAGGTGCCATCAGGGTTTATCTTTCTTTCAAAACCAACACCTTCATTCCTGGGATTCCTATGAAGGAGAGCCTTCCTCAGGATATCACAGAGATACTGGTGGCCTTGCACACTTTTTAACATCCCTGTTTCAAATAAGTTTTTCAACCTGAGGAGTTCCTCGGTAACAGCAGGATTTTCCTCATCAGAGGCATTAGTATCATCAATAACAATAGGAGCTTTGCCTTTGGAATCAATTTTGCTTTGTTCCAAACAATCCAAACAAGGTGCTTCAGTTTTATGATTTGCTTCAGAACCTTGTTGAGTCATGAGAGAGAGATTGACATTTTCCAACTCTTCATGAGCCTCTTTCAGTTTTTCGAGAGCCATTTTCCTCTGAAGAAATTCATAGGTGAGCTTCTCATAATCAACTGAAAGAAGATCATGCCGAGAGGATAATTCTTCAAACTTTTCCTTCAAAGCTTCATGCTCATTAGTTAAAGTTTGACCTTTCTCTATCTCATCGATCAACAGAGTTTCTGATTTCTTAATGGTATTGCTTAGTGAATCAACTTCATCTTGTTGGATTGAAGCAATTTTAGCAAGTTTAGCATAGCTTATCTTTGAATCACTGTCATATGAGGAACAATCAGAAGTATCATAGTTAGATTTTGATGAAGATACCTTCGCCTTGGCCATGAAGCAATATGCAGGAGATTCATCTTCACTACTGTTGTTTATGAAGAATGAGCTCGAAGCTTTTGCCGAAGCATCTGCTGAAGCGAATGCCAAACCAGCAACACCATATGATTCGGACCCAGACCCAGACCTTGAGCCTGATTGAGCTTCAGACCCAGAGGTTCGTCTTCAGAGTTCATCTCCTTTCCCAGATAAGCCTTGGCACGGTGAGAGCTGCTTTGACGAGATGAGTAAGTCTTCGATGAAGAACCCTCACGCTTCTTGTGATACTTCTTTCTCTTGTCATCATCGGAATCTTTCTTCTTATCTCTTCTAGAACTGGAATCATGTCTCTTGGATTCATAGCTTCTGGAAGATCTGTGGGACTTGGTAGAGGAGTCTCTGAGCGAATGCTTTGCTTTGTTCTACCTTCCCACAGAGGACAATCAGCAATGTAGTGACCTGGCTTCTTGCACTTGTAGCAGCAGTTGTCCTTCGATGGAGAGCTTCTTGAGGATGAGCGGTGAGATGAGTGAGTTGAGCTTCTTGAAGAGTAACTCTTCTTTGGTGAAGAAAAACCTTTTCTCTGGAAGCGGTTGAAGCGTCTCATGATCAGTGCTAAATCTTTTCCAATGCTTGCAGGATCATCTGATTCGACACCTGAAGCAGAGCTGACTTCGGGTGAAGAATGACGCGAAGCTTTCGCTTTCAAGGCATGATATTTTCTTCGAGAGCCATTTATGTCACGTTTCTCATCTTCTTCCATTTCAAAGGTATTGAGTCTCTCAAGAATATCAGCGGCAACAAGACGTCTGAAATCAGTCCTTTCCTTGATCATCAGCACAATGTGATCAAACGAGTCATCCAATGAGCGTAGCAAAGTTCTTACAACTGAGTGAGGAGTAATGTCATCAGCACCGAGGGAAATCAACTCATTTGCAAGAGCTGTCAGTCTGCTGTAGATGGAGCTGACTTTTTCACCCTCGTTTCTCTTGAAGCGATAGAACTTGCTTCGGAGTGTGTCAATTCTGGCATCTTTCTGGGTAGAAACACCTTCACCAATTTTTTCAAGATAGTCCCAGACACCTTTGGTAGTTGGAATATTCTTCACTTCATGATACTTTTCAGGTGTCAAGTGATTGGTGATGAAAACCCAAACTACAGAATCAAGATCAATCAGTTTTGCTTCTTCAGGGGTGATGGCCTTCTCATCGGCAACAGTGACTCCATACAAGACAACTTGCCAGGCAGTTGAATTGATTGCCATGATGTTTCTTTTCATCTTGTCCTTCCAGTAAGGGTAGTCCTTCCCATTGAAAACAGGAATAGGTTCGCCGGAGCGAATAGCTGCGAAAGACATACTTGAAGACACTCCAGGAGGTTAATCCAAAACACACAGAGTGTAGGGAGTGAATAGCTCTGATACCAATTGAAAGTCCAAGTATGTGATCAGAGGGGGAGGGGGTGAATGATCACTTCAAAATTTTCTACTGAAACTATTGAAGTGAAGCATAAGCAGTGCGAAATAGCGAAGAATAACTGGAAGCGAAACTAAATGCAGTGAGTCAAAACACATTGAAACATAACAGTGAAGCAAATGCTATACTGAAGGTAAATGCTTGAAGTAAAACGAACTGGGACTCGGCGATGTTTGTTCGACCAGTTCACGCTCTGCAAAGCGCTACGTCTGGTTGGAGGGACTGGTGATTGAACACCTGGAGCAAATCTCTCTCCGTCCGTTGCTCCACTGCATCAAACTCCTTGAGCTTGATCAGTTCTTCACTCGTGGTTGATTATTGAGGAAAGCACCGAAACCTTTGACAAACTGGACTTCGAGGCGACAATTACTCTTCGCACTCTGAAGAACAACACTTTAACCGTCTAGGAGAATTGCAGTTCTCCAAGATAAAAAGGCTAGTAAGCTTTCACCTAAGTCATCTCAAATCTACTCAGATCAATAGGACTTAGGCTTCAGTATTCTGGATTTTGGGTTTTGCTTCGGTGGCGTTTTGGGGTTACTCTCTACAGTCTCTCTTGGAATGATCTCAGAGCAGCCACCCGCAAATGGAGGAGGGGGTGGCGTATTTATAGTTGGCGATCCCGAGGTGCGGAATGACAAAATTGACCCGAGGTGACAGCTTGACACGTGTCCACAACGGTCGGATTTGTCATCAATGTGCAACTTTACTTGAGGAACAAGTAAAGCAGACTCACGGACTTAGTTCTGCTTCAGTTGCCAAAGAACGAAGTCTTTGCTACCGAAACTTAACTTAGTGCACATGAGATTTCTTCACTCAGGCTTCTCACTAGGTTTGGATTTGATCTGAGCATTTCTCAATGACTTCGGTATCCACAAACTAAATACCCCTCTTGATAGTACGGTTTGTCCTATGACTCAAGGAACCGAAAAAGAACTACACAAAAACATCTAAGTCTTGCGCCGTTCTCTTCATTTCCTTCAATGAGTAGAGCTTCAGGACACCTTCATTTTTGGGGGTCAACCTTCGTGATTAAGCTTCGCTCCGAAGGTTAATGCTTCGATAACTTGAAGACCTTCCCTGAAGCTTTATCACATAGCTTGTCCTTTAGGAACCTATGCAACTGTTTATACTAAAAAACATTGTTAGTTCCTCTACTGTCTTGTCCAACAATATCCAAAACACACGGGGGCAAAACTTTGCTCTTACAATCTCCCCCTTTTTGGACTATTGTTGACAAAACAGGCATCGATAAAAGATATTGAAGTTTTTGTGAAGTGATAGGACAAACTCTAAGATATGAAGTTTTTGGCTCCCCCTGAATACAAGCATCGAAGATTTATATAATCGAAGTTAATGCTTGAGATAATTTTCTTCGGTGGAGAGCAAAACAAAATATCTTAGCGAATACAATTGCATTGAAGATATATATCCAGGAATGTATGTAATAGCTTCCAATAACCTGTGACTTAGAAAATAATAACCACCTGCAAGATAGAAGATATGAAGCAATACTTGCAAGCAAAATGGGTTATTAAAACTTTAAGTGTAGCACAGGAGTAGCATGACTGAAGTAAAACTTAAGTTACAACCCAATCGAAAGGAATGGAATGTTTGTCGTAACTTAACCAAACGAAGCAAAAACAGAGAGCAAGAACCCTTTCCCCGATGCAAAACTAACTCATCGATGCCCTCATTCTCCCCCTTTTTGTCAATGATTGGACAAAAGGTTGAGAAGAGGTTCGAGAGATCTATTACGCAGCATCAGCACCCTGAGAACCCGACGAAGCAGTGCTTGACGAAGACTCATCCGACGAAGACTGATCGCCTGAGGATTCTTCTTCGGAAGAAGACGTAGGAATAGCTTCGTGGCGTGTCTGAGTGATGAGGTTGATGTCGAGGTTGCTGTCGTCGAGGCCGTCGTCGTCCTTCGAAGTGATGGAGTCATTCTCGGAGACGGTATCAGGCCGGATAGGTTCAGGCTCGTTGACGAAGAAGACTTCATCAATCTTGTGCAGGGGAGGGATCTTCTGATTCGGGCGGTCCACTGAGTCATCACGAGAAAAGTTTCGCTGGAGGTGCGGATACTCTTTGTAGATGCGTTCTTTACGAAGACCTTTCACAGAGTTGAATTTCCGGAGTCCCTTCCAGGAATGACGCTTGAGCACACGCAAATACTGATTGTTGTTAAGTGCAATGTTGCCAACTCGGTTGATCTCATCAGCAAGAAACTGCATCTGGCGCTGATTTGCTTCTATGAAATTTTGAAGCATTTGCTACGATCGAAGGTTAACTTCAAAGTGATGGCAGTCTTTCTGGAACTTCTTTGATAAGTTTCGCTCATTGACTTCATGGCGAACACCAACATATGTGGCAAATGGATCATTGGGTTTCCTCAGCAATCCCAAAGAGTCACGCACTGGTGGCGAGAAAAGCTTCGGGTGATGGCGAGCCACAAAGTCTTCGTTCCTGCCATAATCACAAATAACTTGCAGCCAGGGAGCATAGGGTTTCAGAGTGAAAGGTAGCTCCGCTGCAAGAACCAGATTCCTAATGAAGCAGTCCTCAAAGTCGAAGAGAAGACCATGAGTGAGCTTCATAATAGCATGCCTTGTCTCAGGGTAAAGATTCGATTCGTCCGAAGCTGTACTCAAAGGAATCAATGAGTTGGACAAGATGTAGAACCAAGTCCTTGAGATGAAATTCAAATGCTTCGGGCGAATGTTTTGAGGAATATAATTTGCAGTGACTTCAGGATCCAACAGAGTAGCAAATTCTTCTTCAGTCAGATCTGGCTCAATATGAATCTTTTCATGGACTCCAGAATGCCTTGGAATGTTGACAATTTCCATGAATTCAACAGAAGACATCCTGAAGACTTTGCCTTGAATCATCCATTCCAGCGTCCATGAGCTGGGTTCATTTGCTTCACCAGAAACATAGAGAGTTGCATAGAATTGCTTGATGAGCTCAGAGTTGAAAGGAGTGCTCAATGCAAACAACCGAGTCAGGTTCTGATTTTCAATAGTTTCGAGGACATTCTGAAAGCAGGAGGTTGTGGAAAGACTTCGCATGTCCAGAAACTTGTGCCTAAACAGAACTCCTTGCTCACTCACGCTGTCGTGCTCGTCCATCTTTGCTGAGAAGAAGGCTTCAGAAGCCTCGTACCGTTCAGCCCTGGCATGAGGTGCGAAGACCGCCTTGAGGTCGGTGATAATCTCATATGCACCCATCCTCTCAAAGCGTTTCTGCAGCTCAGCCTCCATGGAGTAGAGCATGCCACTCTGGACAAGGTTGTAATCATCAGTCCTGGAGAGATAGACATTCTTCTCGTCCTGACTGGCATCATCTGCTGGTGCGTCACCTAATGCACCCTCAAGTACGTATGCCATCTTGAGGGGAACGAGGAGAATCCTCAGGGTGCAGAACCAGTTCGTGAAGTTTGTCCCATCTGTTTTTAGCTTATCTTTCTCTAGGAATGATCCTAAGTTGAACGAGGGGCGAGGTGCTGCCATCTACAAGGTTGATTCAAAAGGGTACATATTTAGACTTTTGTTCATAATGTGGAGTTTCAATTTAATCTCAAAATTATAGAAAGCTCCCACTTAGATAAACACCTCTCAATTTAACTAAGTGGTTACACAATCCCAGCCCCCATACCTCCCCCGATCGTCACGGCCATCAGTATGCGAACCAGGTAGGCCTCTAAGCCAATCACATCAGGCATGTGACTCGTGCTCGACCTTTCGGTCTCCTGTGTTCCAGGCCCGCATCTACATACGTCACGCCTGCCAATCGAACCTTGATGTTAGCTGTTCAGCAAGGCCATATCTGCATATGCCAGGCTTGCCATACCCAACCTCATGCGAACTCCGTTGAACATGTAGGACAACTCCGGTATGTACGGAGCATCAAGCCATATGGGAGAACCTTCCAGGCGGTGCCCACTAAGGGAGAACACAATGTTGGTATTGTGAGAGATGGTCCTGTTTCGTGCTACCGTCGATATGTCTAGCATACTAGCATAAAACAGAAAGTAAAACTGTAAATCATACAACCTATGATCCCCCTTCATGCAAAGCAAAGTTAAACGCCTTTCTACTTTAGCTTGTGCAAGTTTTACGTGGCTGCTAGGGGTTTCGAGAGAGAGAACCGTTTCTATCCTGCGAAAAACATGCCACAACACCGTCTCCCATCCGTCTCTATTACACCCCTGTCGGGGCCCTCCGTTGCAAACATCTTCGCATCGCTAATGCAGAGAGACAGACACCCCCCAGCCACTTTATATGGTACAAGCCATATGTCAAGCGTGGAACCAGTCTCGCGTAAACGTGTAAAGTCGGTCGGGGGCCGCTTCATCAAACATTGCCGCAACTCTAAATGAGTACACGTGGGAGGGTAACGAATGAAGATTCGATGCCCACATCCTAGATGTGTTCTACCCAATGAAAAAAATAGCACGCTATAGCATCGCTAATAGCACGCTATAGCGTTTTGGGCAATGCCTCGCTAAATGAATTTGTGTACAATGTCTCGCTATTAGCACGCTATAGCGCGAAATAGCATGCTAATAGCATATTTTTAGGGTCACGCTATTTTGTCATAGCACGCTATTTTTTACGTTGGTTCTACCCGTACAATACATCTACGCATAGCTAGCTCATGATACCACTGTTGGGATACGGGGCAGAAAACACAAATTTTTCATACCTACGGTACCCGAACCCAAGATCTATGCTATGGCGATGTAAAGTAACGGAGGGAATCGGTGTTCATACCTTTGAAGACCGAAAGAGGGAAACGTTCTTGAGAACGTGGCTGGCGTAGACTCGGAACTACGACCTCCCTGTCGTGTAGAAGACCACCACCGGCGAGGATGACTCCCGGTAAACCTCCAGCGACGAAGTAGCACCACAGGTGTAGTGCCTCGAAGAGATTATACACGTACGATACAATCGATGTTCCTCCCGGGCCCCGAACCAGGCGAGCAGCGGAAGAAAGACGGCTACGGATCCCGACTCCAGCAGAACGATGGCCTGCCCTATGGTGGAGAACTCCAATCCTGGTGCAGACTCCAAACAAGGGGAGTCCACTTCCAAGAAGGAGAAGGAGGAAGAAGGAGATATTGGTGTGTTGGAAAAAGGCGGGGTCTACCCCTCCTTATATAGGCCAAGGGGGGTGCTATCCTCCTCCCCTCCCCCATGTGGGACTAAACTCCCAAGGGGGGAGTGCGCCGGCCAAGGGGGGTGGTGGGCCCCACCCTTGGCGCCAAGCCTAAGGGGGGAGACCCCCTCCTCCCTTAATGGGCCCCATGGGCCCATCTAGCCTTTTCCCATTTTTTTAATTTATTTAATATGTTTTAAATATTTAATTCAGATAATTAAATAATAAAACATTATTAAAACAATTAAACTTTATTTTGAACTATTCAAAATGTCCGGAAACTATTCCGTCCTCCTCCGGAACTATTCCGGTGATTCCTCCTATTTCACCGATTGATCCCGTAACTGTCCTATGCATCGATTGCCCTTAAGTGTAACACCCTAACGGTCCGGGAAACAGCAGACATGGTCGAGAATCTTCTCATTGACCAATGACTAGTCAGTTGGACCTGGTTACAATCCTTGACAGCCCCTGCGCTTTCATCGAATGAACTTCGATCGCTTTTGGAAACCGTTAACGATACGACGTAATCCCTTTGTGCTGCGGTACTTTGTTTGTCCGAGGTTTGATCGTCGGTATCCTACATACCGTGTTCACATCTCATGCACAACAAACAACTTCTCTCTTCCATGATCATTGCATCTCTTGTGACCTAGTCACATCCTTGCAAGGTGTTGATGCAATATCACCGAGTGGGCCCAGAGTACCTGTCCTGTTCACAAGGACTGACAAATCCCGCTCTGATCTATTAACATACTCATCAACCATCTATTTCGGAATACCCAAAGTGCACCGTTATAGCCAACATATTTCAGTGAGGCGGTGGGATACAAATCAAAGTCTCCTCATAGATGACAATTACGTATGATCATTACGGTCTAAGGACTAAGCCATATGTTACAAAGTCATAGCAACGCTGAACTATGTGACTTGATCACATTGCAATACTTTAGGTGGTTGTACGTCCATCACATCATTCCCCTTAACGATATGACCTCATTGTCAATGGAATTAAGTGTCGCCATGATCAGGAAAGCTTGATCAATCAATTGCCCAATGAGATAGTTTACCCGAGTTAAACTACGGACCATGTTTTATACTACACCTGTATTAGTATTTCCAAGTAATACAATTATAGCACAGTATAAAACGTATTATGAACAAAACGGATATGTGACAAATATCTTTATTAATTTTTCTCTAGGGCACATATCCAACATTTTGTACCCCGCATGCCAGGAGCACATATGAAATAACATATAATATTCTACAACAAACATATATATATTGTCACCGACGGATAACCTATAAAATAGTACTTATTAACTATTAATTATATTAACACTTTGTATGTCCCACACGTATACGCCACCTGTATCCTAGAGGGTGTCGATGACAATGATTATACTCAAGTCGTGGCGCATCATGTTTCTTATAGTGATAAGAATGGCTTGTCAAATGTGCAAATTCTTCCCAAAGAGGAAATCCCGCCATCTGCCGGTCGCGCCTAAGGAAATGTGACTGTCCATGTCGACCTTGTAAACACAGGTGGTGAAGGCACCCCTTGCTCCAAGGCGTACTCCAGTAAGGTCGGTCTCAATTTGACGATGCCACAAGAGTGAGCTAAGCTCTTAGGCATTTTATAAAACCAACATATATCAAAGATGTCGAATAATTAACAACCTTCGAATTCGCACCGGAAACACATTTCATATACACTAAGATAATCAATCAAATTGTACACAAATGTATGGTAACCATATCAATCACACTATAAACACTAAGCATACCAATCAAATTCTACACTAAATGATTATTATACTAAGTGTATATCAATGAGATGGTGCGCCCAATAAATTAATGAATTAAGAAAACATACCATGACATGGGCTTCAAGATTGGTCTTTGTCAGTCTAGTCACGAATGACACCCTGATGATGTCTTGACGTGGATGAAGTGCATCATAAAAGTTGTCCTCCTCATTATCATTGAGTATAATGGATCGATCATAGATGGCATTTTCCATTTGATCTTCCACGACTTCATCTTCACGATGGATAGGTATGGCAACAAGCCTTGGTCTTTGTCCTTTAAAGGAGTAAGTAATCAAGTCACCGTCATTAAGGTGACTGTCGGTGATGAAACACCTCCAACCTTCTCCTTCCATCTTGGTTTTTGTGGATCTTTTATGTACTCAGAATGTGTAGGGGCCTCCTTCATCAACTTCGAACGGTATAGTGTCGCCTGTAATATCATTGAACCCCAACCTCGCATTGCATGGGACTATCTATGTATTGAAAAACAAATAAAGTTTAATTAATGATGAAATCACTAGGATACATGAAAGCACAAATAAAATAAAATAAACATATAAGCAAAGATCAAAGATGATGGATTACCATAGAACGAGCAAAAGCAGGTTGGAAGTACACACCGAATAGTGCGACACTATCAAGATTGTGTGCGCACGGTGATCCAAAAACTTGACATATAGTTCTAGTAGTCATTTTCCCACAAAAATGATAATAAAATGTTCATATGAGCTACTCCACACATTTAATAAAAATGGTACAGTACTGGACATACTATGTTCGCTAAGCATCAAGATTTTGGGGATCAGGTCATGTTTTCGGCATCAATTTTAGAATTGTTTAGTAATACTACTTGATACTATGTTGGGAACGAAATGTTCATAAAGATAAGTTATACTCCAATCATGAGACAATGTGGATAACCATCTCCCAAATAATTCTTGATAATGAAATCACAATGAAGCAATCCTAGCTAAAACGACAATCAAGTTCGGGCGGCAATGACTGCTTGAGAGAGAGGAGGGGGCGGGGGGCTGAGCTTCTTTGACTCGGGCGGGGCGTTGGAGATGGCGACATGGCATTGGAGAAGACGGCTGGGCGTTGGAGACGGTGATGGGGGCGGCGGCGGCGGCTTTAGGTATGTGCATGCACGTGTGTGTGGAGTGACGGAAATGAAAAAAGGGAAGTTAAGGCAATTAGTAAAAACAATTTGGTGATGTGGGTTATTGGGAAACGACAATAGTCCAGACGATGAGACCTAGTGATGTCATTTCTTAAATTTTTAACGACAATAGTAAGCACATGAAACCGGCGTATCAAAAAATCCAACGCCAACACTATCTGGAATTTTTTCGCTGGCGTGGATTAAATTTGGTGCGCCAACAATTAAGGTTGGGGATAAGATTTTTTCTACTAGTGGAGAAAAATAATAATTTGGAGCTCAAGTGAGAAAACAAGTAATCTGCTGCTATGTTACCTATATTGTCGGCCCAGTAAGAACCAGTGTATCCTGGGCCGTGCCTAGGGCCCAGGGTACACCGCAAGAGAGATAGGCTCAAGGTCGCATCCTGGATATTTCATCCTTCATGAAGATCCCTTTCACGAGTAAATTGTTGTCATCAAGCATCCCGGGGTGGAATACCTTTTAGAGTCCCCGTCCTCAAGAAGGATGGGTTCTTGAAGACAGCGTGGCCGAGGCTTCGCGAGGTCATCTGTTACCCAGAGACATCGCCCACAACGCTTCGAGTAAGAAGACCCCCGCAAGGGAGATAAGGGTGTGAAATCTTTCCACCCGAAAGAGTCTCGCCAAGTCACAGGGACCACATCGGCTCAATACGAAGCCAAGTCAAGGACGACTACGATCAAGACCGTTTTACTTTAGCAAAGGAAGGTAGCTTTAGTTAGGATAAGAGAAGGTCTTGTCCCCTCCATAATTGGCCTCATGTGGCAACCCTTCCCACCGAGCTTTGGGGGAGAGGACCAAGGCACCCATATAAATGCTAGCTAGGGCACCGAAGCAAGGGATCGGCCTTTCCATATCTAAAACTTGTTGCTCTCCACTATCATCTCCACCGGAGCAATCCTAGACAAGAAGGGAGCAGGGTTTTACACCTCCAAGGTCGCCTGAACCTGGGTAGATCCTTGTGTCTTGGTTGTGTTGTGTGTCTAATGCGCTTGCAGATCTCATCTTCTTCGCCATCGTCGTCCTCGAGATCGTGAAGCTAAGCCCCCAGTGTTCGAACTAGGGATTTTGGAAGGTTTCCCTTGGACAAATTTCTTTGACATGTATGTTTACGTAATAAATTCATGGACAGTCGTGGCTATCTTAGTTAGCTTTATTAATAGGTGGTAATGTTAATGAAGCGCCTAGTGTAGCGCCGACATGCACCTTATTCGTATAACGATTGAGTAGAGCTGCAAAAAATCATTGGTTTTGAAAGCATAGATACAATTGTTATTAGATATTTCATAGCTCATATAGTACCTCTCAGGTGTGGCATGAGGCGGCGGTTCATCCCTTCTCCCTCTTTCTTGGTGCACTTAGAACCGCATCACGAGTCAAGTTAATCTCGCTCATATAAGTAGATGGACTGAGTGGAGCCGAAAAAAATCTTATACCATTCATTGATTCCAAAGTCCAAATCATAGGTATGGTTGATATCTTTTTCCGCAACACAAAATATAAGAACTAAACAACATCATACCTTAAAAACATTCCCAACATTACTCTCGTAGCAACTATGAGATCGTCACATCATATATTGAATATCCTTCATTATATGATGTGACGATCCTATAAGTGCTCAAAGTATCCCGGGACAAGAGTATGTAGGATGTTGTTTACTGCTTTGAATTTTTTGCAACAAAATAGATAAACAATATAAATGATTTGTACTTTGGAATCAATGGTCGGGGAAATCATTTTTAGCAGCTCCACTCTATTCCTTCTAATTATATAACGAGACATACTTGACTCACAATGCTTGCAAAGGCTGCTAATTTTTCTGAAGGTAAAGCACTTTATGCTTCCAACCGCCCATGAAGATTAAGCCATTTGGATGAAAACGTTTGGGTTCTATAAAGTCCATCAACTGGTCTGCTACCTCTTTTGTCATCCACTTGTGGTTCCTTGCATCCTTTGGCTCATATTTCTGCTACTTCTTTCATGAAAACCAAAATATGATGTTATTTTAATGTCTTTTTCTCTCTTATTTTGCAAGGAACGCACTAAGAGGGGGGGTCACTAACAACCAAAATTCTGAAAAAAAAATAGCAACATTATAGAATTTGATTTTGCTAAAGGTAAAGCACTTCATGCTTTCGGCAACCCATGAAGCCTAAGCCATATGGATGTAGAATTTTGGGTTCTCTAAAGTCCCTCAGGTGATCAACTGCATCTTTCCTCACCCCCACCCCCGCGTGGTTGTTTTCATCCTCTAGCTCATATATCTTCCATGGACACATCTTGTAGGATGATGCTATACCTAAAAATTGGTGACATAGGGGAGTCTTTCTTTGAATTCCATTATACCAAGGAGGTGGTGCACCCAAATTTTATATTTGAGCTCAACAACCTATGCATGATGATGATATATCTGTAAATGGATTCTTCAGATCAATTCTCTTGGTATTTGATAGAATACATGTGACAAGGTGAGAACCTTCCGAACTAGTGTCGCAGTAAGATATAATACTTGCACATATATATCATTCTACAAAAATAATAAGCTGCATGTTGATTCTTCTTATCTTTACACTATAAGAAATGTGGAAAAAGCTAGTAATTTTTCTTGTGTCTTGCAGGGTTGTGACACCACATGTTATCGGTGGTCCCGTCAATGATACCATCAATATTCGCCTTCCAATTGAACATGTTTCTAAACGAGATTCATTTGTGATGCTAGTTTTAAAAGGATTTAGATGTTGCATGCCAAAAAAAATTGCTAGTATATTGTTCTCAATTGTGTGTTGTGATATTAGTTATGAAATCTTGGTGTGTAATGTGATGTCAGTTATGTAATCTTGATGTGTACTATGATGGATATGAAGTATATTGTGTGTTTGAAAATCGTGTTGGACATATTTTATTTGATAAGAATGTGCTTATTACATGCATTAAATAATGCGATTATTAGATATTACCTGCAAAAAAGTTTATTTCGTATTTCATTATAGACGGTTATTTTGTGTGTGTGAGCGATGACTGATAGAACACACAGAATGTGCATCACATAAGTGTGGGGGATTGACCAAACATTTCACACGATAGATTTTCCTCAGCTGCCTGCAAAGTCATGTCTATGTCTAACCCCACAATTTCTTATATGTTCGCTTTTGGGATATGATACAAGAACGCAAATGTATCGTTTACTGAATTATTTGTGTTAATGGATCACATCCCACACGATTTTCTTCTACAGATTGTTTGTGATAGCACCAGACATCACAAACATTTGTTCCTAATGTTTCGCCTGTGATAGCACCAGGCATCACAAACATTCATTTTCTCAATGTAACAGCCCGGATCTCAATAGGAATGATAGACTACTCATATCAACAAGGTGCACCTCTTTTTTGGGAGCCCATCAGGAAAGAACTACCAGGTTAAGCGTGCTTGGCTTGGAGTAGTCTTGGGATGGGTGACCGACCGGAAAGTTGATCCCGGGTGCGCACGAGTGAAGACAAAGTATGCAGAAAATACTAGTGTTGGTTTGTGAGGACAGTCTGGATCCCAGGCGCACCGACCATGGAGTCGGTGGTTAACCGGTTGGGAGTGGTCGGGGCGTTATAGCTGGTATCAGAGCCGACCCTGGCGGTTACACGTTGTGTGTGTCAGTCGGCGAGGCTTACATGGGGTACATGTTGGATGCCTGCAACTGGCGCGCACAAACATGTGCCAAAGGGGAACGTTCCTGCTAGGCCAATGGGGACGTCGGTTCCTTTGAGGGGTGTGTATTAACAGCCCAGAATGTCAATAGAAATGATAGACTACTCATATCAACAAGGTGCACCTTCTTTTCCGGGAGCCCATCAGGAAAGAACTACCAGGTTAAGCGTGGTTAGCTTGGAGTAGTCTTGGAATGGGTGACCGACCAGGAAGTTGATTCCGAGTGCGCACGAGTGAGGACAAAGTGTGCAGAAAAGACTAGAGTAGTCTTGGACCGAGAAGTTGATCCCGGATGCGCACGAGTGAGGACAAAATGTGCAAAAAAGACTAGTGTTGGTTTGTGAGGACAGTCTGGATCCCAGGCGCACCGATCATGGAATCGGTGGTTAACCGGTTGGAGGTGGTCGGGGCGTTACACTCAACCTCCGCATGTGATAGCAAAACATTCGCTCCTTCAAGTTCCGTCTGTGATAGTTTCCCTGATCGCCGATGATTTCTTTGTATAGTGTGGAATACTACCCGTCTATGAAAATCATTTAGAAGGCGACAGTTTCGAACTGTGTTAGCAACAGGGATAGAAATCGTGTGCATAGCATCATTCCGCACTAGTGCTTATAACTTAACTTTGATCATCATCAGTTGCATTAAGGTGAAGAGCTAAGTTAAGTTATAAGCACTCTTTAGAGAGAGAAATGTCATTCTTTTCATGGTGCCACTCCACAAAACCCCCTTCCTAAATTTGAATGAATATGAAAAGGAACCACACGCTTTTAACGAATTTCAACACGAAGCAAATAACATACACTAGATAGCCAACTGAAGTCTTTCTCCGGACAGTCGAGAATCGATCTAGAACCTTCATGGTTACAGGTACTCCAAAAGTACAACATGATGGCTCAGTACACACATTTTCTTTTCGAGGGATGTCTCGGCATAGCTCGACCAACTTAAGGTCGACACGTGCAAGCGGAGGCAGTCATGCAGAGAACACATTAGCGTGTGTAGAAGAAAACAGATTGTACTGGCTAGTTCATGGAGCTAGCACACCACCGACCGGCATGTCGTAGCTGGTTTAGAAATGCATAGGGTCAACGGACGTCTCGTGATCAAGGCCATCGATCTATGCATGTGATACAGTACGTACGTAGGTCAGTTAATTCCGGTACTCCATGTCGTAGTTGCGGCAAGAGGCGCGAGATCGCGGGCTCTTGTGCTTGGCGCCGGCCGAAAACCATGCGCGCGCCCACGACGGTGGGCGTTGGGGAAGTAAACAACTCATATGCTCATACGTTCAGACGAAACTTCCGCCACCGCCTAAATTTCCGAGAGCTCTGAATGCAACGGCAAACAGCCGGCTGACTGGCTTGCCTAGTTGCCCATACATGTTAACTTTCTGCGGGGAGGAGAATGTGAGCGTGTATGTCCTCGCGAGGCTTAGATCAATCAAGCTATTATTTGTATATCTAAAACCTAAAATGCAGAAGAAAGATTTACAGGCATGATAACTTCAGTCCAGCTAGTTTACCCAACATCGACACTCTTTTCACATCACATTTGCTGGAAAGAAGTTAAATTCTGAGAACAAATTAGATAGGGGTGTATTTAGAACTCAATCGACTGAAATGACATTAAAAATGTTGCAGTGATACTGCAAACAATGAAAACATATGCTACAACCACTTTGACTAAAATGCTACAATCGTCGATAGAGGATGTTACGATCAATAAGATAACGTGCTACAATCAACGGGGGACGACATGCTACAACCAGCAAAATAGAAACTGCAACTGATAAAAAAAATTGTAAACAATGAAACAAAATGCTGCAAAGACGATTGCGACTTGGTTGAATCTCAATCTACTGAAGTTTTAGCAAGCTCGATTAGACAGAGGAACTAGACAACAAACAAAAATGTTTGCAAGGCCGAACTGACTTCTAGAGTATGAATTCTCCCCCTTGAAACTAATACTCCTACATGTACATGGTTTAGTCTAAATGATCACTTTTGACTGCATCTTTGACATTTCTTGAGCTTTGGAGTTCAAGTACAGTGTAAAGTGCACCTGCCCTACATATATTGAACCCGCACGTACCTAGCTGCTCAACGAACTTACAGCCCTAGCTAGCCTAGCTCAAGGCCTACTGTCCCCTCATGAGAAGTCGAGCGATCTGCCTCGTTTTCATTTCCGCAATTAAGGCCAAACTCACGGTTGAAAGATTCGTTGCATGCAAGCAACGGAGCACGCCGCGGAGACTTCTTCACCGCATGCACAACAGACAAACTCATTCTCTTCTTCCTTCCCTCATCTCGTACGTGTGCAAGCTAGGCTGGCCGGTGCAGCTTATATATAGAGCTAAGCGAACTGAGCCGGCGGACTCCCACTACCTACCTACAACAACACACGTGCATGCAGTAGCTAGCTACGTTGCCGGTCTTCATCAACCTCGCTCCTCACGGCCGGCGGCGTTCTTGCTCATCAGAGATGACGCCAAGAAAGACGGTCCTCGTCGCGTTCTTGCTCCTGGTGGCTATGTCGTCAAATGTCCTCCTGACCTCCGTCGACGCCGCGAGGAGGCTGGCGCCGGAGGAGAAGTACGGCGCCACCATCCATGCTACGTCGGCGCTTCACGAGAGGGCGAGGTCGCTGATCACGACGTGGATGGCGCAGCTCACGGCAGGGCCGAGCCCTAGAGGCCCCGGTCACTAGAGATATCAAGACGCAAGAAACTACCCGAGAGTATTCCTATACTTCCACTTTTTTTTCTGTGGGGTTCTTATAATTAAGTTTGTACTCTTCCCTTGGCATCATCATGTGTCTAGTGTTATGTATACGTTGCTACGTGTTACTCTTTTGATCGGTACATGTGTACGAATAATAATACGGAGGCTTCCACGCCGCCACCCGGCGATGATGTGAGGATCTTCTCCTTTGTAGCACCATCAATATTTGTTCAATTGCTTCTATTGCAATATAAGGCTCATTTTGTAGGAGGCGGATTTGGTGAACATTGTTATGTTAATCTAACCTTTTGTAGTTTTCTGTTAACTCATAAGCGTCTCCGTATGCAGTTTATTTCAGTCAGAAGCGTGCCTGGTTCACACGTTGCCCTTATACCTGGTACTGGGAACTCGACCCGACTGGGCACGGCCTGACCATGCCCATGGGCCAGGCTCGGGCCTAATATTCGAGCCCAAAGACTGCGTCGTGCCATGCTCGGGCTTGTGATATTTGCGATTTAGGGAAGGGCCTGGCCCGAGGCCTGACGGCATTTTTGCATTGATCGGGCCAGGATCGGGCCTAAAATCTTGGTCCGACGGTCGGGACGGGCCGAGCTTGGACCTTGATTCTCTGCTACGGGTTTTCTAGGCTGGCCTGAAAATGCCTAGGTCTGGTTGCGGTAGAGTGTGCCGAGTCGTAGAGTAGACATAGATAGATACGTGAGGTAAATGCGCGAGGCTCTGACCACGATTTGTCTATTGGATGGCGCGATGAAAACTGAACATGAGCAACACAATGTGTGAATTTGTTATGCAGCTGAATAAAACGAGAAAACTAAAGTTCAAAGTGTTGCAAAGTGTTGTGTCCGTGTGTCTGAACCTCCATTTCGTCAGAACTTTGCAAGGTTCTGTGTGTGTGTGTGTGTGTGTGTGTCCATCTCGCGTGTGTTGGTGATCTCGGAATTGCCTTAACATTTGGCTTAAAAGCCTTGGTTCATGGAGGCGGAGCAAGACAATTGATATAAGAGGAGTTGTGGAGGTGGCGATCAGCGATGGGGGACACTTCATCAAAGACTGGCAGAGGTGGAAAGTACAAGCAGTCGGCGAAGAGGATCGGGGATGAGGGCATAGCCACGGATGTGGCGATCATGTTGCCCACGTCATCGAGGACTAGTGGTGTGCTGATACAATATCCAACGATCGCGGACTCAAACTATGGTATCTAGGCGATGAAGATGAAGATCTTGTTTCGTACATCCGAAGTGTCGCCAATGCTCAAGGGCACGGACGTGTTTGATTAGAATAAGGACGATGACGATTTTACCACCATCTCGCAGTGGTGCGAGATTGTGATGGTGGTCGGGGAGCGCAAGACGACACATGAAACCTAGGAGGTAATATGGCGCATGTGTGTCGGCGAGGATCGCGACAAGAAAGCACGCGTGAAGCAGCTCAAGAGTCATCTCGAGCACATGGAGATGGACATTGATGAGTCTATGTGTTTGGCAAGAAACTTATGACTCTCGTCGGTGCAATCCGGTCATTGGACGAGTGGTGTCGGAGGAGTCCGTCATCAAGATCATGTTCAACGTATTCCGATCTGGTTTGACGACATTGTCAACACCATAGAGAAGTGGAGTGATTTCTCCACAATGTCGGGTGTATGAGATTGTCGGGCACCTCACCATGTTATGCCCGTAGGTCATCTTTGGCTTCACAATCTCTTTGAACACGTTTCAAATTCAAGTTTGTTGTACTAGAAACATGTGTGTGGTATACCCTCTACGTAGCCATAGCCATCTCAATCACCGCATTTTTCAGTTGTTTTTTGTTGGGAAAGACATCACCTATTTGAACTTGATTTTGATGATACTGCATGATGCCTGATGACAGTCCTTCACTACTAGGAGGTTCGATAAATCCTGATTCCAAGAAGATGGAACAGGCTCCATGTCATCCTCCTATTCACCTATATCATCTTCAGAAAAATCAGAATCTAAGTTTTCATCTAATCCATCATCATCCTCCTCCCCCATCGACCTATGCATGTCTCCCACCTCCTCGTCATCATCAACAACATCATTATCACAAATTATTGATGACTCACCACTCTGTCGTACGACTTCACGGTCTAAATTATGTGACATAATTCGACTCATCATATTCTCCTCTATGGCTGAAATCCACTGGATGACTGCTCTGTCCAGGTTCATATCCTCCACTTCCTTCTACGACATTGACCTCGCTTGGTACAGGTTGGACAAAGGCGTATGGTTGAATCTTACGGCGTATACAACTCCTTAATCAGGATAACCATTTTGGGTCCTCTCTATCAGCCGCAGTTCCCACAACAGATTATCAGTTGATTTGGTCCATACTGAATGAACACTAACAGATATTTGGTTAGGATCAAGACCAAAACTAGTTGTCAGCAAGTGCTTCAACTGTCTTATGTCTAGTGCCTTATGATTCGGTATCATCGTCTATCCCCATTTAAATTCACTCAAATTAACCCCAAAATTATTGTATCTGACAGTACCAGAACTATAGAACACGGTAATATCTATTGATTCAGTCATTTATCACCTGTAATAAAAAATGCATATTGTCATTCTAAGTAATGTATCAGTACTACATCTACACTATCATATATCAGTCTGCTCACTGTTGTGCAACTTAAACTATACTGCACTCAATCGGTCACTTATCTACAGTTCAAAAATGTACTAACTTTCGAACGCTCACTTTTGTACAACTAAACAATATACTATCTTCGGTCGCTCACTTATCTACAACTACAAACTATAATGCACTAAAAAAATAGTACGAACGTAGAGAACAATTTGTATACCCTTGTAGCGTGCTTTTCCCCGGGCTCGAAATAACGTTGACGGTGGTCCATGGTACACCGATGAAATCCGCGAAAATTCCACCGAATCACTCCACTCCACCGTCCACCACCACCATCTCCACCTTCTACCACCTCCAACAACATCAAAACACCCGATGAAACAAGCTTCCGGAGCTTCAAATTACACTAATGGCTATTCCACGATTTGCACAAAATAGCCATGGAATTATAAATTTTTGTGGTGGAATCGGATGAGAAGGACTGGATCTACAACATAGTTGAATTTGGAACAGTACTTACTGTGGAAATCGCTGGAGAATCGTGAGAGAAGGAGCAGAAAATGATGAACTCGAGAAGAACAAAAGGAAGAAAGGGTCGCCGTCGGAAAACAGCGCGACGACAACGCGCTGTCGGTGGGCCGGAGGAAGGCAACCCGCTGTTGGTGGGCCACCAGACGACAGCGCGTCGGAGTCGTTGCCACGCTGGCGTGGACAATGCGGTCGGTAACTAGTCTGACGACAACGCGCTCTCGTTTAGCATACGAACGACAAACATACACTTTCGATTTTTTTTAAATGGCATATATTTTTAAATTTTTGGAAAAAAAACATATATTAAAAAAAATCAAATGATTGACTGGTGCAACTAAACTACCCATCCTGTTTTATTGCTATTAACTTCATCCTGTTTTATTTTCCCTGCAACTAAACTTTGAAGGCGCCTAATTTTATTGTCATCTTTTACAGTTAGATTTTCAATTTAGTATTAACTTCATTCTGTTTTATTTCCCCTGAATTGGTAGATCAAGTCTCAGCAGTCCAACCACAGAAACCATTATCCTTCAAATTAAGGTAGCAGACAGGCTAGTAAGCCCCGAAATCATTACAAAAGCCTGGACGCTAGAAACTACTGTAGCTAGTTGAGCTTGACGAGCCAGATGTCGTCAACGATGGGGCCACAGAGCGTGCCCATGGAGGTAATGTGATGGTTGGAGCT
Source organism: Bromus sterilis (assembly GCA_950022295.1). Classification (NCBI taxonomy): domain Eukaryota; kingdom Viridiplantae; phylum Streptophyta; class Magnoliopsida; order Poales; family Poaceae; genus Bromus; species Bromus sterilis. The sequence goes on from OX465596.1 coordinate 46,081,808, forward strand.
CTGGAACACCACGCGCGTCTTGTTGGCGATGGCCGTGAACTCGAGCTTGCCACACTTGTGCCCGCCGGTGCCGCGGGAGTCGTAGTCGACCCTCAGCTTCTCCCGCGCCGCGTAGACGTGCACGCCCAGGGAGCCGACGCACCCGTTGCCGGCGTCCCCGACTTGGAACGAGAGCCTGTACCTCTGCCCAGGCACGGTGCCCTGCACCTCCTGCACCAGCGCCACCTCCACGCCGGCCACCAGCTCCACGGCGCGCGCGCCCTTGGGCACCGCGTGGTGCGGCGCGTCGATGTACTTGACCACCTTCGTGTCCGACATGATCATCCACCCCGGGAGCGGCGAGTGCACGTCCTCCATGATCGGCGGCACCAGCACCCCCCACGGCGTGTTCGGGAAGATGTATGGGCCCTGCTCGAAGTCCCCGTTCTTCACCATGTTGCCTGTTCATGTCATGTCGGTTTCGTGCACTGATCGATTAGCCACACTGTCTAGCCAGTCATGAGGTAAGTTGAGTTTTGGGACGTACCCGGGTTGTAGACGTGAGGGTAGAGGGTCTTGATGGCGACAGCGATGATGAGGGGGCCGCACGCCGGGTTCTCTTCAATGCCGGTGTTGTGGATGGAGAGCACCACGGTGCTATGCCTGGGCATGAACGCCCAGGAGTAGGAGTCCCAGCCGGTGCTCGTGTACACGGTCTGGATCGGGAGCACGCCGAACTCGGGGTCGACGGACACGTTGAGCTTCTCGGCCTGGGCGCACGACCGGGCGGCGATGAAGGTGATGGAGTAGTACGTGTGGCGGGCGACCTTGAGCTGCTGCCGGATGGTGGCATCGTTGCCGAGGCGCACGGCGTTGGCGCCCGCCGGAACTGCAAGGACCATGTCGTCCTGCTTGTGGCCCGACTCGATGTACTCCACGAACCCCGAAAGCTCCCAGTTGGGTATCGCGTGCTTCCCGGTCACCACCGAGCCGTTCATCTGGGACTTGTCCGGTCCATTTCTGAAGTCCCCGTTGGGTAACAGGCCTGCATGCGCACCCACAGACAGTCGTTCACAAAGTTAGAAACATAGTGCTATGCTAATTCAGAGTGCTAGTACTTGTTGCTTCACGAAACCACTTCAGCAAGCTGCAGCTACCTACTGCCTTCAGAAGACAAAAATAACGAAGGGAATGGATCATAAAACCATGTTCGTATATTACGACTGACACATCTCACGCGATAGAAGAGCCTCACATGAACTGCATGCCATGCATGTGATTAAGCAGAAGAAAATATTCTTCTCAAATAATCAACCTCATAATCAAATGCTACGTATACAAGACGGTGTCAGCCATCGGAATCTTGGATTGGATACCATTCTCGGTTCTCGGCAACGTATTGTATCTGTAGTTAAATAATCAAGGTCAACTTCAGCTTCAGTTAAGTTTCAAAAAAAAAAAACTTCAGCTTCAGTTCTAAGATCAGATCTCTATTGTTTTATGAAACGAGGCAAAAACTTTGCCTTTCATTGATATAGAAGAAAAAAAAAGATGATCTGCTTATGAGGAAAACTGGTTGAAAAACCGTTACAACACAACACCACACCCCATCCCCGAGGCTGCGCTCCAATCAGATTAAGCTAGTTTATAGCTCGATTTTAGATGTATGAGGCCGACTAAGGATCAGTTTAAGGTAGTTGAACAACAATGTATGCCTAACTTGTAAAATGATCTGCGCGAAAAAGAAGAAGTTGCAACACAGGAAAAGCCGGTCGCACAACAATAGATAGTAAGAACCGATGAACCTACAGAAAAGATAAGAGAAGGCCCATGAACCTAAAATCAAATGTACTGGTACATGCATAGTACTGTAGAGAGACGGGTATGGCTAGGTCTCAGCCGACTGAGATTTAACGAAGTCTCAGTCACGTCACATAACATGCAAGAGAGAAAAAGAAAAAGATTTTTTTTTTTGCAAAAATCTTAATGTAAATTTTATGGATATAGCATCGATTGAGACGACTGAGACCTAGCATCGACTGAGACCTTGTATGTTACGTGTATATGTTTAATATTTATTCCTCAAACGCAAAGAGAGCTAGAGTACGGATATTTCTTGAACGCGAAGAGAGCGAGAGTACGGTTATTTCTCGATCACTATACATGCCCTAGTGCCTAGTGGCACCAGAAAGAAACTTGTACATGCCAGATGAGCAAATTAAGAACAAGACAATGTCTAAATTAGCTGAAAGGTATACATGTATACCGGTAGTCTATTTTAGTGTTACTTTCCGGTTCTTACCATCCTCGATGATGGCAGAAACGGCCACAGAGGCCACGTCGACCAGCAGGAAGAGCGCTATCCAACGCACGCTCGTCGCCATTCTCTCTGGCTCGCAATGGCCGTCCGCCTCTCGAGCTTCACTGGGAGCTGCGGCGATGTGGGTTTTGTGGCTACCTCAGAGGAGCGGAGCACTCAGCGTCCTTATATAGCGACTGGTAGCTCCATGGGCTCAGCGCGCGGAGGCCGACGGGCGGGGTGCATGCCGCGAGACGCGCCGGCCAGAGCCCGGAGCATGCATGAGAAAGACAGCGAGCATCTACTGGCTTTGACTTTTGAGGCAATGCAGATTGCAGATGTCCTCGGTGATCGGGCAGGTGGCAGGGACAGACCACCCCCTCTCCGTGCGCTCACGTGGAATTCGGATTCCGTCGGCATGGCCAACGAATCAGGAGATTCTCGCGCTCTGGAGATTAGGGTGCAATTTGTCCATAAGGACTCGTTTGGTGTCCAGGGTGTAAGAGTTAAACACCGACCAGTCCGTTTAGATTAGGATTCGTGTTCGGTACGGACTCATCTCCAACACGGTTTGCTAGTAGCCTAGGTCTGCTACTATATATACGTGTGGATACCCCGTGTAATCTGTACAACGAAAACGAAAAAAGTAATACAAAGTGCAAGGCTCGATATGAGCCTCTAGCTATACATCGGTTTCCTGTGTTCGTTCCGTCTCGAGTCGCTCAAGTTAAAAGCTAGGCAACCCACGTTTCAGCGAGATACACGCACGTAGTACTAGCTAAACGTGTTGTTCATCCATCCACCTACTTGCTTAGGCGGCTTGGTAGAAGCTAGTTATACATTAGCGTGTGATTGTTAGCTCCTGGGTAATTTGATTTAGCAATCAAAAGCCAACAATTGGTATCTAGAGCCTCGACGATCCACGATGAGCGACGTGGAGTCTGTAGCGTCCGGCAACGACGGTTCCAAGACGAGCAAGGCCGGCAAAGGCGGTTCCAAGGGGGTCAAGTCCGGCAACGACGGCTCAAAGAGGGACAAGTACGGCAACGACGGCTCCAAGGCGAACAAGACCAGCGGAAAGGTGAAGAAGGGCGGGAAGTTGCAGCGGTGGAGGAACGGGAGGCGCCAACGTAACGGCGCATCGCAACATCCCCATCCAGTACCCGATGCTGACCGACACCAACTACGGTGTGTGGGCCGTAAAGATGAAGATTATTCTCCGAACCCTCCGAGTGTGGCAGGCAGTCACCGACGACGACGTCGACGATGAGTGCGACGAAGGTGCCATGGCCGCCATAGCCCATTCTGTACCGGACTCCGTGCTGATGACATTGGCGGAGTACGAGACGGCAAGAGAGGCATGGAACACACTCAAAGAGATGAGGATTGGAGAAGATCGCGTCACGAAGGCTCGGGCACAAGTGCTGAAGCGCCAACTTCACAAGTTGCAAATGGAGGAAACGGAATCGGTGAACGACTACGCCATGCGTCTAACTACTCTGGTGGGAGAGATCCGCGCGCTGGGTGCAAAGCTCGATGAAGTCGAGATTGTGGAGAAATTTTTCAGTTCTGTGACTGATAAATTCACATACATCATCGGCACGCTTGAGAAGATTATCGACATCGAGGACATGACCATAACGGAGGCGATCGGACGCCTGTGGACATGGGAAGAGAATGCCCGCGGTTGTCGAAAAGGCAAGGGAGGAGGTGAAGACCAACTCATGTACATGCGCGCAGATTGGGAGACCCCAAGTAGCAAAGGAAGACGCAACGACGACAAAGGTTCAAGTAACACGAAGCGCGACGGACACATCGGAAAAGGCAAAGGAAGAGGCAAGCCACAAGGTAGTGGAAAGGCCGACTGATCTAACGAGCAGGAGCCATGGAACTTTGATATGTCGAAGGTCAAGTGCTACAACTGCAATGAGATGGATCACTTTGCAAGGGATTGTCCGGAGCCTAGCAAGCGTGAGATCAAGGAAAATTTGGCAAAGCAGGAAGACGACGATCAAGGTCTTCTAATGGCCGAAGTTTGTGATACGATCAAAACGGTGGTTGAAAACCCAACCCGGGAGGTGCTACTTCAAGAGGAGAAGATGGTACCGAAGTTATCCGGGAGTCAGGATGTTGAAGTTCCAACGACGAAGATGAAACAGAAGCTGGAGGTTCAAGCTCTACGCAAAGATCGCGTCGGGGAGTTTACGTCGAACGAAGTCAACAACTACTGCAAGAAGATTGGCAAGGAAAGGTTTCTCACGGTACCTTATACGCCACAGCAGAACGGTGTTGTTGAAAGGCGCAACCAACCAGTCGTGGACATGGCGAGAAGCCTACTCAAGAGCAAGAACATGCCGGGGGTCTTTTGGGGAGAAGCTGTTAGGACGGCAGACTATCTTCTCAACCAGGCTTCAACGAAGGCGGTGATCGGCAAGACTCTGTATGAAGCAATTTACGGACGTAAGCCGAATGTGTCTCATCGACGGACGTTTGGGTGCGTGGCACATGTGAAGACGACGGAGCCGCACCTCTCAAAGTTGGCCGATCGCAGCACCAAGATGGTGTTCATCGGATACGAGAGGAATTCGGGCACCAAGGCATACCGCTTCTACGATCCACAAACCAAGCGTCTAAGAGTTTCACGCGACGTTGTGTTTGAAGAAAAACAAGCGTGGAATTGGGGCTCATCAAACGACGACGACGCTTCAAACGGTAACATGTTCACTGTTGAATTTCCAGATGATGATGATGCAGAAGAGGTTGTCCAGGTGAATGGCGGAACGCCCAACTGATGACGGCTTCTCGCCCTTCGTTGGTAGGCCCCAAGTGGAAGGCGTGATGCGGTACAACAACAAGTTTCCCTCAGTAAAGATACCAAGGTTTGTCTCCAGTAGGACTCCAGAGATGATAAGTAGGTGTCAGCGGCGCAACTGACGCGGACCTGCACACAGACACAGATAACTTTGCTCCCAACGAAGTTCAGAGAGGTTGTCAATCTCTCCGGTCTTGTTGTTCACAAATCATAAAACGCAAGGGGATAATGATAGCAACTTGAAAGTAAATGCAGAAAAGTAAATATAGCTTGGAAACAATAATGAGGATATGGACCGGGATACGTGATGTTCGCTAGTGATGTCTCTCTCCCAAAAGACGATAAAAATGCTATGCGAGGTAAACAAATTACAGAAAGGAAATTGACAGGATTAAGGACGCACCGCAATGCTAACTATGCTACAAAAGAAAGGAAGAGGTTCAAAAGCACAGGCAGTACGCCAAGGTAAGTAGACCGAAATCCATCTGCATCTACTACTAATCATCCACCTTGAGATATCTATCCAGAACACCTCGCTGATATTAAGTTGCGAGCCCCACCCAAAGTGTAAACCCAAAGCAACAGACAACTGCATTAAAAGAAATTTGCGTAAAGTAAACAATCCTTGTAACCGCGGTTACAAGCACCGTTGTTTTCCCCCTTGTGGCAACAGCACATCCCCTAGACTCATGTTTCTGTCACTCAAGCATGCCATCGAGGAGGCATGAACCCACAATCTAGCACAACGCTCCCTCTTGGAGTCACTACCTACTACTTGGCCAAAGCAATAAACAGCAACGGAGAGCATGCAAGAATTACTTAGGAACAAAAATATAAGAGATAAAAACCAAATATATTACTCTATCACAATCTGAACATAATCTCATAATCCATCAGATCCGATCAAACTCAACATAGCAATAGCAGAAATATTACAAAGGTGCCTCGATCATGTAGGGCAGCTCACGGGGTCTAAAAAATGAAGATCAAAGAGGGGAGGAGAACATCACATAGCTACTGATCACGGACCCATGGTCCAAGGAAAACTACTCACGAGACATCCGGGGAGCATCCATGGTGGAGAGGAGACTCCCGGACGTCAATCCTCCCTCCGGCAGGGTGCCGGGAAGAGGTCTTCTGGTGCTCCCGATCTTGGAAGCGCGGCGGCGGCGGAACAGAGGAGAGTTCGCGGAATAGGGTTCCTCTCCTGGAGTTTTCCCGTGACGGGGGATAAATAGGCGAAGAGGGGCAGCCAGAGGTGGACCAGGGGCCCCAGGCGCCCCCTGGCTCGGCCAGGGGTGGGGCCGCGCCGGGTGGCCGCCTGGCCCCCCTGGCCCCCCTCTGGCCCCTCCCGGGCTTTTCTCGAAGCTTCCGTCACGCTGATTTTTTATCTGAATTTTCCCGAATTTTTCTGGCTCTTTTTATATGGGGGAAAACTGAAATAGAAAAACAGCAGAAAACAGGAACTGGCACTGGGGTGCACTGAGTTAATAGGTTAGTCCAAATATGATCAAAAATGTATGAAAGTGTATCTAGATCATAGCAATATCACACAAAACATGCATGGAGCAAGCAGAAATTATCGATACGTTTTGGACGTATCACCAACCAAGGTGATCACGATGGAGGCAATCACCATGGTGTCGACGCCAATGATGATGCGCAAGGGTCACAAGATGATAGCGACAACGATGCACACGACGCGAGTAGAGATCTCGGAGGTGACAACGACAATCAAGATGATGGTCACGGTCACGACGACGAGGATGCCAACGAAACGACATCGCACGAGACTCCATCATCTTCCTCAAATGCATCAACGCCGGCACAATTTGTTTCGCCTCCTTCGCAAGCAACGGATTCTTCCGGGCCTCATCGCTACAAGACCCTCGAAGAAATCTACAAGAAAGCAAAGCCAGTTACGCTCGAGTACTCCGGACTATGTTTGCTCGGAGTTGAGGAGTCGGCGAACTTTGTAGAGGCGAGCAAGAATCCAAGCTGGATGCACGCCATGGACGAGGAGATAAAGGCGATCGAGAGCAATGGCACGTGGACTTTATTAACCCAACCTTCCAACCACAAGGCCATCGGTTTGAAGTGGGTTTACAAGTTAAAGAAGGACACGCAAGGTGCTATTGTGAAGTACAAGGCAAGACTCGTCGCAAAGGGCTACATACAACGTCAAGGAGTCGACTATGAGGAGGTGTTTGCACCAGTTGCTCGACTCGAGATAGTGAGGCTGCTCCTAGCCTTGGCAGCACAAGAGGATTGGAAGGTTCATCACATGGATGTTAAATCCGCTTTCCTCAACGGTGTTCTCACAGAAGAAGTGTACTTGGAACAACCCCTCGGCTATGAGAAGAAAGGCGAAGAACTGAAAGTTTACAAGCTCAAGAAGGCACTATATGGGCCGAAGCAAGCGCCAAGAGCTTGGTACGCAAAGTTGGACCAAAGTTTGGTCTCGCTCGGGTTCAAAAGATGTCCCCTCGAGCATGCAGTCTATACGAAGAACTCCAAAGGTTCAAATCTGCTAGTGATGCCCCACAGGCGTAAGGGATCGAGATAGTCTTCGCGGGTAAGTTAACCCAATTTATCGATTCGACACACGGGGAGCCAAAGAGTATTTATAAGCTTTGACAGTTGAGTTGTCAATTCAACCGCACCTGAAATATACTTGCTTGCAACAATAGATAAGTGGTAACGGTGATATGATAGTGATGATAGCAACAACAAAAGTAAATAGCAAAAAGTAACAACTAATAACCAGCAGGATTGAAAACACTGTAGGCTAGGGAGATGGATGGTCAGGCGCTGCATGGATGAGAGTAAACATATAATAGATTCTAATACGGGGCAAGGCACACAGAAAAAGCAATGATCATCTAGGAAAATATCAAACATTAGGCATGTATCCCGTAGGTAGTTGTGCGTGCTTGTAATAAGAACTTGCACAACATCTTTTGTCCTACCATCCCGCTACGAACGGGGCCAAAGGAACTTATGGAGATTAAGGTACTCCTGTCAAAGAGCACCGGAACAAAGCAATAAACTCAATGGATACATGGAATCCTCAAATCATGGACCATCCCCTTTGGTGTCCCAAGCTGTCACCTTTGGGATCGCCGGTTCCGGACCATAATAGGTGCATACAACTCATAGATAGGATCTAGAACACAAATATATTCATAAAAACACATAGGGTTCAGATCTGAAAACATGGCACTCGGGCCCAAAGTGACAAGCATTAAGAACAACAAGTTGTAGCAAAGAAGATAAACACCAATCTAGATGATAGGCAACATGCCCCCAACAATCTGACGAACTATTACATGATTAAACTCATCCAATCCCTACCATCCCCTTTGCCTACAGCAGGGAATTACTCACACATGTGAAGAGAAGTCATGGAGGATGGATGGAGTGGTGATGGTGATGACGATGGCGACGATCTCCCCTCTCCGGAGGCCAAATCAGCCTCCAGATTAGCCCTCTCGGAGAAGAACAAAGGGTGGCGGCGGCTCCGCGACGGAAACTGGGAAAACGACTTCTATTCTGGGGTTTTCTCGTCACGGGGATAAATAGGAGCTTCGGTAGGGAACCAGAGGAGGAGGGAGCAGCCCAGGCGGCCTGAGGGCGCGACCCCACCCCTGGTCGCGCCAGGGGGGTGCCTGGGCCCCCCAGGGCTCCCCTCTGGTCCCACTTCAGGCTCCTGGATCCATCGGGTGCGTGGATTTTCTGGTATTTTTCTGGGAATTTTCCGGGATGTCTAAAAATCCATTTTCCTGCACACAATAAAACCATACAGGCAGCTCTGCTGAAAACAACGTTAGTCCGGGTTAGTTTCGTCCAAATCATGCAAGAACGAGGGCAAAACAATAGCAAAAGTGTTTGGAAAAGTAGATACGCTTGAGACGTATCAGCTAGTCAGAGTATATGTCGACGATCTGATTATCACCGGAGATAGCGCGCAAGAGATTGAAGTTTTCAAGGCGCAGATGAAGAAGTTTAGCATGAGCGATCTGGGATTACTCAGCTATTACTTAGGCATCGAGGTGAAGCAAAGCTCCGGTGAGATTTCCCTATGTCAATCGGCGTACGCGGTCAAGTTATTGGACAAGTGTGGCATGACAGATTGTTACAAGGTGCAAACTCCAATGGACCAACGTCACAAGTTGAGCAAGTCAAGCTCAAATCCGCCGGTGGACACTACAATGTATCGAAGCATTGTGGGCATTCTAAGATATTTGGTGCATACCCGACCTGACTTGGCATATTCAGTCGGGATCGTGAGTCGTTTCATGGAGAATCCGACAACCGAACACATGAGCGCGGTCAAGCAAATCTTGCGCTATGTGAAAGGCACTATAAATCTTGGATGCACGTATCGAAAGGGAAAGGAAGGTTTGATCCTTCACGGTTGTTCAGACAACGACATGGCAGGTGATGTTGATGATCGGAAGAGCACAACGGACATAGTATTCTACTACATCCAAGAGTGCATTGAGAAAGGGATGATCAAGGTTCAACACGTGAACACGAAAGATCAACTTGCCGATATTCTCATTAAGTCCCTCGGACGAGAGAAGTTCTTGGAGATTCGGGAAAAGATCGAAGACCAAGTTGTGATGCGACAAAAGGATCTCAAAGACAATCTATGAACCACCGAAGAACAGGTGACGATTGAAGACACGATCAAGGTAGAATATTGTCATCAACGTAAGGATGAACCGACGACAGTAAAATCGATCTCTGAAATGCTGCGAAGAACGGCGCAGGCAATGCCAACGATGAGAAGCAGCAATCAGATTTGGGATCCAGGTCGTAACGAGGATGTCGTGTTTAAGGGGGTGAATGTAAGAGTTAAACACCGACCAGTCCATTTAGATTAGGATTCGTGTCCGGTACGGACTCATCTCCAACACGGTTTGCTAGTAGCCTAGGTCTGCTACTATATATACGTGTGGATACCCCGTGTAATCTGTACAACGAAAACGAAAAGAGTAATACAAAGTGCAAGGCTCGATATGAGCCTCTAGCTATACATCGGTTTCCTGTGTTCGTTCCGCCTCGAGTCGCTCAAGTTAAAAGCTAGGCATCCCACGTTTCAGCGAGATACACGCACGTAGTACTAGCTAAACGTACTGTTCATCCATCTACCTACTTGCTTAGGCGGCTTGGTAGAAGCTAGTTATACATTAGCGTGTGATTGTTAGCTCCTGGGTAATTTGATTTAGCAATCAAAATCCAACACAGGGCATCATACCGAGGGCAGCAAACCCTCATCGGAAGAACTTTCCGGACAGGTGGACTTCCTCCCCACGCACGACGTAGAGATGAGAAGGATTCTTCCGATGTTTTGAGATCGTGCTGAAAATCAATTTCCTCAAGTCCGAAATCTTCGCGTTTGGTTGCGACCCCGAGGAAACTTTACGATGGCCAATCTCCTGAACTGTACGGTGGGAGCCTTTCCCCTTTCCTATTTGGGCATTCCCATTGCGTGCAATCGTCTCCCTGCTACGGACTTCAACCCGTTTGTGGCCAAGATGGGGAAACGAATTCTTCCTTGGAAGGGGAGATTCCAGTCGCAGGCTGGCAAAGTGTGCCTTATTAACTCTTGCTTATCCTCTCTCCTCACTTACACTATGGGCTTTTACCTTCTTCCTAAATCCTGTCACAAAGGTTTTGATATGCACCGCCTCAATTTCTTTTGGAATTCCGCGGATAATAAGAAGAAATATCGTATGGTGCGTTGGGAAGCTATCTGTCGCCCAAAGGCCAAGGGTGGTCTGGGGGCCACGAATATGGCTATCATGAATCGCTGTCTCCTTACCAAGTGGTGGTGGAAGATCCTTAAAGTGAACCCGGAGGATTTATGGTTCAAGATTCTCAAGACTAAGTACTTCCCGCATTCTTCCCCTCTTCTGGCGGTTAATAGGGGTGCTTCGCAATTCTGGCAGGATCTTCAGAAAGTCAAGGATACCTTTAGGTCCTGCGTTAAGTTCTCGGTGGGAGACGACACCTCGGTTAGATTTTGGTTGGACTGGTGGACTGGGGACGGTCCCTTGTCAGTGGACTTCCCCACTTTATTTTCTTTCTGTCCTTCTCCGCATATTTCCATCTCGGAATTGGCTTAGGCCGGGTGGGATTTCCAGTTTCGTCGCTCCCTGTCTCCTGTAGAGTTGGAACAGTGGCACCAACTCGTTGTTTTGTTCCCTTTGCTCTCGGAACGCAAGGACGAAGTTACTTGGTCTCTTTCGGCGTCGGGTTCCTTTACTGTTAAGTCGTTGTACTCTCACCTGTGCGCCCCCGAGGGGCGTTCGCGGCTCTCTCATATGTGGAAAGCTAGGCTACCCCCCCCCCCCCCCCAAAATTAAAAATTTCCTTTGGCAAGCTGCGAGGGGCAAGTTGCCGGCTTCTGATCAGATCCTTAAGCGAGGTGGTGTTGCCTCTGCGGATTGTGCCCTGTGCGGTGTCAGAGAAGATACTAACCATATCTTGTTTCAGTGTTCCTTGGCCAAAATGATCTGGGCTTGCATTCGCGAATGCTTCCAAGTCTCGTGGAACCCCTCTACCTTCTCTGACATCTTCTGTTTCTCGAGATCCTCTTCGGGATCTAGAAAGCGGTTGTTTTGGATATGTTGGGGGGCTGCGGCCTGGGTGTTGTGGACTACCCGTAATAAGTTTATGATTGAGCACCGTTTTCCTGACAAACCGGCTCATTGTCTTTTCGTTATTATGTCACTTTTGTTACAGTGCAAATCAGCGATTAAGGAGGAGGATCGCGAGGGCATGGATTCGATCATTTCCATCATTCGCTCTGCTGCCAGACGCCTCTCCGCTCCTGCCTCGTAACTGCGCGGTCGTTTCTCCTGCTGGCTTTTGTTGGACTCTCTTTATTCCTAGGCTCGTTTAGGTAGGGGCCTGCTGCGTGCCTAGATGTGACCTGTTGTTTCGGGTCTGTACTGATACTCGTTTTGGTACCTGTTGGTACGGTGAACTCGGTTATTGTAATGCTTGGGATTGCTGCCTTTTGTCTTTATCTATAAAGTCAGGCCTCGGCCTTTAGTCTAAAAAAATGTTTTGAGATCCTGATTTTCTACCCAAAAAAATTAAGGGGTCTCGAAAGGATCCGTGGGCACCAAACGAGCCCTAAATGATTTTCATTGTAGTGTAGTACTAGTACCCTCTTGATTCTTTAGAAAATTCAGAGTAAACCCTATGCCAAACCGAAGAGAAGTTAATACAACTTCTTTCAGTAAGTTTTTACAAATGAGTTTCATTTTCATTTCCAAACCAGAGACGAGATTGTACTAACTATGCAGAAGCTGGATTTGTTGTTGTTGATTCTGTATATCTTAATTATGCAAAGAGCACGTATCTTTCGTGCTGATTTTCATCCTTTCGGTGCTATATATTAGTTAATAAAATACATTTTTTTTTCAGATACAACGCCCAAAATATAATGTATTGTGATAGTTGTGTCTATTCTTTCAGTCGAGTACAAAAAAACTACCATATTCTGCGCACTAATGTCAAATTGCCACATTTTTCTATTTTGACCCAAAAATCTAACAATTTTGTGGTAATTCTTTTGATAAACAATGACCATGTATTCAACCCATTTAAATGGCATTTTTAACATATTGGACCCACGATGTAAGCACCAAGCATGACACTTACATGTTAAGTAAAATGGAGGACCCACTCATCAACATCTATTCCCACCCATCAGGTCGTATCTCCCACCCACACCACGCGCCCATCACGGCAACACCCCCGCAATAGCGCTCCTCACCCTCTCCTCCTTCCTCCACCACCACCTTCCTCCGGTTCCTCCTCCCAAGCTCCACCTCACATCTCCACCACCTACCTCCCCCACTGCCAAGGGGCACCCATCCAATGGCATCGTTGCCACTATTGAGAACCTCTTCCCTCCCCGCGCAAGAGCCATGAACCGATCAACGACATTGACAACAACCAACCTCCCGCCAGCAATTGATGATCGATCTTGCACCAAGTCCATCGGTCGGAGAGGTATGAGGCAAAGGTGCCACATCGGTCACCGCCAGCCGCGGGAAAGGTTGGGATCGGTGGGGTAGGTGATATGAAGGTGGGGCTCCACTACGTGTGTAAGAGTCGAGCGTCGACCGCCGCAGAATGAAGGTGGCGCGCGTTGGCGTCGGTGCCGGTGTCAACGCGGGGTGGGGAGTGCTGCCACAGGGGTGAGGTGCCATGTTTTCTTCTATCTTCTTGTAAAGTTAAACTTAACAGGATGTGTGTGTGTGTGTGTGTGGAGAGAGAGATACCGATGGGTGGGCCTCCGTCTAACTTAACAGTGTTGACTATCCTATGCAATATTAGCGCTCATAGGTGAATCCGATTAATCAAAAATTGAATTCAAACGATCAAATTAAGTCAACAATGTTAGTTGCACAGAAAGAAATTATTGAAAAAATGATACATTTTTGTTGAATATGGAAAGTAGTGATAATTTTACATTAACTCACATAATAAGGTGATTTTTATGTAATTAACTCCTAATTTTGTTACTAGTAGTGGTTGAAGCGCGCCTTGGCGCCCCATCGCGACACGTTAGAAAATAGACGATACAAACGGCGATGGACGCATCTGAAATAAAATTCATGAATGAAAATAATGTTACTGGGTTTAAATGAGACATGAAAGTGATACACACAAAAGAGAAAATAATAAATCGAGTTTAACTTCATAATTTAATAGATGTCTTAGCATGGTACACTGCTCTAGAGATGTCTGATGATCCAAAAGGCGAGGCAAGGTAACAGTCTTGTCCGCTAGTTGGCTCACACATACGCGAGGATATAGGTGGATTAAATAGAAGGGTGTTTTGGTAGATTATATTATCCATGACATAAGAATGTGTATAGGGTAGGTCGACTGGAGTGCGGATTTCTGGAGGCCGAGCTACACGTAGCCCTTTATTTTGAAAAGATCGTAAAACATATTTAAAAGTTTTGAAAAAATCCTAAAAAAATTCTGTGGAAACTTATATCTATTCCATATGAACTTGTCAAATTTCATTTGAAAATATTATAATCTGCAGCCTACACAAAAAAAACAAATTTTCAGCCCAAAAACAACAACAAAAAGCCCATTTAAAATCAAATATTTGTCTTTTTTTCATACGCCACATGTGAAAGTATAATGATATGAAAATTTGCACATATGTTATATACATGTGTATGTGTATTCATAAAAAAATTCAATACTTTTTAGATAATATAAATATATTTTATGGTTTGTTCAAAATAAAGGGCTACGTGTAGCTCGGTCTACGTTAGACATTTTTTAGGTCGACTGGGAGTAAAACGAACTTTGTTCTATGGGCGGGGATTTGCCTAGAGAACCTTTCAGTTCTACTGTTTCTTTGGGATTGTGCCTTTCGACACGCCGGCACCAGCAGCAGTTGTAGCAGACCATCATTTGTTTGCTGATTCGTGGCTTCGTCGAGGAGCCTCTTGCTAGCAAATGAAACCTAAGAAGCTTGTGCCTTCACCCTGGGTATGCAAACATAGCGTGTCATGAGAACACCGAATAATACATATACATCAGTGTAAAAGTTGCCAAAAGTTTGTTGCAATAGTGAGTAATCTTCGCAGTATATTCTTCTCTAGGCTATATTTACTCTAGGATTAGGAGATGAACAACCTACTTTTTATTCTCTTAAAAGCAGCAGGTGAGTAGGCCATCTAAAATTTCATACTGGATTTGGTAAATAAGAAATTAGATGTTGGTAGATGTGGAAAGAGAGATTCCCTTCGTAGGGCGAACTTACTGGTACATGTTGCTTTGGTTCGGCGGCACCGCCTGATCAGTGGATCTTGGAGTTGCCTCATGTTCTTATGGGAGAGAGTCAATTGCATAAAACCTAAGGGATCAACTACTTCGCTTAGGCAAAAGATTGCCAAAGTCTGTATCTGTCTACATGTGCCTCCGTCTATGTTACCCCTTCCCCGGAAAGGAGATTATACGTTTAGTAAAAAAAACTAGAATAAAAAATCAAAAAGAAAGAAGAGAAAGAACTGGGAGTTGGCGCCTACATAACAGGTAGCTTGCTTACCAAGCCGTTCTGGCAAGCTCCTACAGTTCTCTTATTACTCTTGACTTGACTTATTAATAAGAAAACTACTCACTAACAAAATGAAAGACGATCTAGAATCTACCCAAGAAGATAGAGAGTCCCACATACGAGAAAAGGTCACAAATGGAGTTGAACCAAGTAACATTGCAAAGGCATAATGATAGTAGGGTCGGGATATCCCAGACTCAATTGTTGAGGAATCATGTTGAAAGAACAACATTCTGTGTCATAAATATCGTATATAGATATTTTTCATGTATCGACGCTTTTGATTCAATTATGAAAGTACGCTGGCTGTACTGGACTTGCACCCCATCTATAGCCCATGGTTCGTTACTCGGGAATTCGGAGAGGTCAGATGAGATAGATGGGTGTGTTCAAAATGGAATGATCCCCTTTTCTCATGTTTGCATTTTTGTTGTCCACAAACAAATAAAGAGTCCGAAAAGGCAGGGCCGGTGGTAATCTCAGATAGGAACTTGCCGGGATCCTTCCATACCTGCCATCCACCACTACTACTGATCGTTTCCCAGAACGAGCCATACCTTTTCCCAGAATACACTAAGTGCGAATAACTACCAGTTTGCTAACGGTTTGTCGATTGCACCTATTTTTCAGTAATGCTAGTTCGAAAAATACGGATTGCACGGTTCATCGTGTTTTGACACTCAAACGGACGAGGCGGTCCCACTCATTAGGGCCGCTAACAGAGAAAGTCAACCCCGTTACGTTTGACCATGACAATGACCGTTATGACACGTGGGACCCACATGTCAATCTCAACAAAAAAAATCAAAAAATCTTGAGTGAAAAAGTACTTTTTGACCAAAAAATTAGTTTTCCCTCATAAAACTTTTTTTACCCAAAAAACCCCAATTTTTCCTCGATTTTTTTCTGAGGATTTTAACAAAAATAAATATTTTTTCCTTTAAATTTTTTATTTTTCTTCCGAAAATTACATTTTGGGGCCAAAAGAACACAAATTTGGACAATTATTTTATTGAAAAAATGATTTCCCAAAGAAAAACTTATTTTGTGACCGAAAATAATAAATTTCTGCTGAAAAAAGTTATACTTTTACATAAAAATCGAAAATAATCTCCAGGAAGGAATTTTTTCAACAAAAATAAATATTCCCCCGAAAGAATTTTTTATCAGGAAAAAATCATTTTTAGCCAAAAAACCTTTATTTCCCCAGAACAATTTTGTAGAAAATTATTTTCCCAAAAACAATGATTTCCCGAAGGAAAAGAAATTGCCCGAAAGAAAAAAATCTCAAAGATACAATTTATTTATTTCTGAGGAATAATCTTCAGGAAAAACATTTTCCTGAGTTTTTTTGGGGATTTTTTTAATCATTTTAAAACTTTGGGAAAATTATTTTTTGACAAAAAAATTAGTTTATTGGCCGAATAACATTTTTGACCAAAAAATTTGGTTTTTTTGTGCTGAAACCTATTTATTTCGGGGAAAATAATATTTTTACCCTGGTGGGTTTTTTTCTTGGGATTTTTTTAATCATTTTTAAAGTATATTTTATTTTATTTTAATCATTTTCTTTGGGAAATTTTGTTTTTTTTGTGATTGACATGTGGGTCGCGCGTGTCGTACGGTCATTGTCACGGTTAAACGTAATAGGGTTGAATCTCTCTGTAAGTGGCTATGACGAGTGGGACCGTGTCGTTAGTTTAAATGTCAAAACACATTGAACCGTGCAATCAGTGTTTTTCGCATCAGCATTACTGAAAGATAGGTGCAATCGACAAACTGTTAGCAAACCGGTTGTTTTTCATATTTAGTGTCTGAATTGTGGTAGTTTTATGCAATTAACTCTCTGAGAGATCGTGTATAATAAGGTTATGATTATAGGTTTTATTTTACGGTTTAGGGATGGAGTAGTACGCGTGCCGGGCGACCTTGAGCTGCTACAGGATGGTGGCGTCGTTGCCGAGGCGCACGATGTTCGCGCCCACCGGAACTGGAAGGACCATGTCGCCCTGCTTGCGGCCGGACTGGACTACTGGCTTCACCAGACATATAAAATCTACTATTCTTAAGAAGTTGATCCTCACTACTACCAATTCTCTCTATATGCACACTATCCACCTCATTATGCATGGCACATTAATTTTCTCTACATGCACACCATTCACCTCATCATGCATGCCACATTAATGTTTAATTTCTTAAACATATAAAAAATAATTACTATCTATTATCTCTACATGCATATTATTCACATCATTATGCATGTCACATCAACTTTTAATCTTTTATATCTAAATAGCTAGCACCCACTAATTATTTTAGAAGACATATAAATATGTCATCTCATCACTCCATTAATCTTTAAAATTTAATTATATGTGTGCAAGTGTCTTTCATACATAAGTTTGTTATTCCACACTTTTATGAGTTCTTTTTATCTTTCTACCCATAACTTAGTGCACATATGATGTAAAGAAACATATGCAACATACCATTAGTTCCAATATTCATACAAGAAAGTTTCATCAAAATATAATGCAACCAATTTCCGCAGCAACGCGCGGGGGCGTCAACTAGTTTTAACAAAGGGAATGGATCATAAAACCATGCTCATATATTACAACTGACACATCTCACGCGGTAGAAGAGCCTGACATGAACCGCATGCCATGTGATTAAGCAGAAGAAAATATTCTTCTTAAATAATAAAATGCTTTCTTGGATCGGATACCACTCTCGACAACATATTGTATCTGTAATTAAGTAATCAAGGTCAACTTCAGCTTCAGTTCTAATCCGATCTCCATTGTTGAGATTAAACTGGTTCATAGCTAGATTTCAGATATATGCAGTCGACTAAGGCTCAGTTTAAGGTAGTTGAACTACAATGTATGCCTAACTTGTTTTATAATCTGCCGTAGAAAAGAAGTAACTAATACCC
Source organism: Bromus sterilis (assembly GCA_950022295.1). Taxonomy (NCBI): domain Eukaryota; kingdom Viridiplantae; phylum Streptophyta; class Magnoliopsida; order Poales; family Poaceae; genus Bromus; species Bromus sterilis. The sequence goes on from OX465596.1 coordinate 46,099,947, forward strand.
CCTTCGTTTTAAATTAGATGACTTTCATTTATCTATAAGTTAATTACAAAAAATCACGACATTCGGGATAAAATTGTAAAAAACATAATTTTTCGTTTTGTCTGTGAAAACCACTAATCTTTTTATTAACCTTTTGCAAATACCATAGATCATCCGATTTGCTTCGTTTAAATACGATTATGACATGTGGGACCCGCTTGTAAAGATGACGTGAAACATTAATTTGTAGATAGACCCCTAAAAAAACGAAAAAAGTAATTAGATCCTCAGCTTCTTCCTCCTCGTCTGCTCACTACTCAGCAATCAGGAGAAGGCACTCGTCGGCGTCATGGTGCAGGAGCTCACCGGCTTCCCTTCGGCCGCCAACTTCCGGCCGCTTGCACGTCAGAACCAGGCCGCCTACCACTCCCTGCGTGGGCTGCTCCCGTCCCCGCTCACCGGCCCGTCCGTGCGTGCACCGCCGAACCGCGCACCACGAACTGCTCCGCTCGTGCGCCGCCGAACTGCGCCGCGCCCCTCCTGCATGCCGGTCGCCGCCGCGTGCGCCCGTTCGCCGGCCCGCTCCCGCGTCGTTCATCGTCGTGGCTGCTGCTGGCCAGTCGCCATTCGCCGCAGCTCCTCCCCATGCTACGCCCGCCGCTCCCTTGCGCCGCTCACGACGCACCCATGTGCCGCCGCGCCCGTGTCTCTCCGGTCGTCCGTCGCCCGCGCTCCGGCCGTGCTCCGACCGTGCCGCTTGTGCTCCGCCCCCCGTGCTACTGCTGGCCTCCGCCTGGTGGTGGCGGCTGCTGGTGCTACTGCTGGCCTCCGCCCGGTGGTGGCGGTTGCTGCTACTGCTGTGGCTGCCCCGTCATGTCATCCCGCCCGAGGACTCGATTGCTTTTTTCGTTTTTTTTGGGCTCTATCTACAAATTAAAACTATGGTTGGTTCCACGTCATCCTTACAAGCGGGTCCCATATGTCATAATCGTACTTAAACGAAGCAAATCGGGTGTTATATGGTATTTGCAAAACATTAGTAGAAAGATTAGTGGTTTTCGCAGAAAAAAATAGAAAATTGTGTTTTCTGCAATCCTATTTTGAAATGTCGTGGTTTGACGCAATTAGCTCATTTATCTACATGTGTATCTAAATATATACATAAATAAATTTATTTTTCCGTTTCTCTATGAGTATGAAAATTTAGCGGGTCGGAAGTTTTCTCGCGCGCACCCAATTTCGCCGCCGCCGGCCGCCGCATATGGTTGGTAATTGATGTTGCCCCTCGCCCACCCGCACCGTGAAATAGTTTCTCCTCCCTTCACTGTTTTATTCTCAACCTCTTGCGAGCTTGCGGATGGCCAATTGCTGCCCTGTGCATGTGGCCGCCGCCATGGATCCGTCGGAGAGAAGAATGCGTTTCAAAGAATTCTAAGTATTCCTATGGCTGTTGGTATGATGGAGGATTTCATTGTTGAAAATATGACCTAGAGGCAATAATAAAATGTTATTATATATATACTTCCACGTTCATAATTAATATTTATATTTCTGTGCTATAATTGCAATGACCCTGACTGTGAGATTCAGAAGAAAACTCATTTGCATGTGTGGAAATGTAAACACCAAGAGTTCCTGGTTTAGCCTCTAAGACCAGCTCATGTGCTAACTGATGATTACGTTTTCTTAATCATGGACATTGTTCTTGTAACAAGGATGTCAGTAGCAATGGGAACATATTGTTAGCAGAACAATGATGTTGAACCGACCCCAGTATTGAATGATATACTTAGAGATCACATCGTAACTACGTTATAAGTCATATCATGAAATGTTTTCATATACGTAATTCCTTAGACCATGAGAGTATCGAGTTGCTTCACACAGGAAGACATGCTTTGGTTCTTAGATGAATCCTCCCGTAAATGGGAAGTAGTAAAATAAGTTCTGGGTATGTCAGATGGTGTGGCTAGTGACTGTGATAGTTCAAGAATGGGATTTGCTCCTTCACGATGAAGAAGATATTCTCTTCGGGCCCACTCGGTATGACGGTATCCATTATAGTCTGGCCAGACGCATTGTGATTCAGTCACGGGGATACCGGAATACGATAACGAGAAAAGGGACAAACGAGCAAAGAGGATAACGAGTGGCTTGTGTTCAAAAGTTGTTACACATGGGTGCCAAACTTCTCTCCTCTAACTTTGTCATATATCGCGAAGCAAAGGGAATGGTACATGACTAAACATAATGGTTCACTCGAAGTTTCTTCGTGTATGTGCGGGAGTCAACATGGGTGTCCATGGCTCCGCTGTTGATTATTGGCTATTGACAAAAGGCTGTTGACCTATGTCCGGAAGATGTTCTGAGTCATGTACGCATTATACCGAACCTATTGGGTCACACACTTAACGAGCAGTAGTCTGTTAGAATACTGGAATGGTGGAAGGTTTAGTGGAAGCAAAGCAGAATAGTTCATACGGGTACCGGAAGTAGTTCCGGGGATTTATGAAATAGTTCATAAGGGCACCAAAAGTAGTTTTGGGTATTTAAGGATATGTCCGGATCACTCTGGATTAGTCCCAGGTGGTTCCGGAACATATGAAAATGGTAATGGGAAAGTTTACGATCAACCGGAATAGTTTCGGTGATCGGTGGACAGCTTAAACAATATGTTGTGTTCACCGGACATAATAACCTTTGCCCGGATGGCTCCGAAACCCATTTAGATGGCTCCGGAACATTCGTTAGAGGTTCCGGAAGGTATTGGAAGTGCTCCAAAAGTGTCCGGAATGTCCCGAAACAGTCCCGGTAGGTCCCGGAAGGTCCTGGAAGCTTCTAGAAGGTTCCGGAAGGTTCCGGGCAGTACCACCCACTGCCCTGCGCCCCTGGCCTTGGGGAGCAAGCCACCTAGGCTGCCCTGGCCGGCCAGGTGGTGGGGGCGCACCAAAAAGGGGTGGGAGATCCTCCAGGTGGGATTTCCAAATACCATTATGGAAGGTTTCCGGTGGGAAGGTATGTGTAGGTTTGGAAGGCTTGGGAGTCCAAGTTGGACTCCCAAACCTCCTTGAGCTGCGCCCTAGGCCCCTTGGCCACCTATATAAGGTGAGCTAAGGGTGGGGGAAGAAATACACAATCAATCCCCAAGGCCTATGCGCCACCCTCCCTCCTCTAAACCTCGTTGCTCCACAATTAGACCCCGGTTTAGACGCTGTTCTAGATCGGAATCCGTTAGGGTTTTCTCCCTCTAGTTTTCTCGGTGGCGTTCATCTCTGGACGGCGGAGCGATGCTGGATTGCTGCTACGGGATGTGTGGATACTAATGGAGGGGTCGTACCTTCGACCCTTCTTCGAGGAGCTTGTTCATGGGACTTGTCCGTGGGACTAGATCGCGGGACTTGTTCGTGGGATTGATCGAGGGACTGTTCGTGGGAGAACTTGCGAGATCTACTTCCACTACGTCCACGAGCTTCACCAACTCTACTTCCGCTACATCGGTTGGTGAGCCATGACCTAAAACCTTGTATGCAATCTTCTTGGATGATCTTGGGTTCTTGATTCGTAGGCCGAATTTTTTTTGTTTTCTACTACGTTTCCCAACAGTGGTATCAGAGCGATCCTTGATTAGATGCATGTTTAGGTCTAGATCATATGTGTGATATGAGGCATTGATTTTCTTGTTGCTTCCCTGTCATGTGAGTTTTTCTATGCTTGATGGCAAGTTGAGGTTTTGCTACAAGGATTGAGTTTTCCATCGATCCCTCTATGCTGCTTTCAGTATGCTGGTTGCCTTGATCATGGTCTACATCAAACTCCTTGGATCTCATCTTAATCTCGCAATAGAAGATTTAACATGGAGGGGCTTGTGGATTTTATGAACTCAAATCCACACGGGGGTCACGCGTTTAACGAAGTTTGGCTTGTGGCATTAGTTGCTGCACGCACCCCGTATGTTAAACTAGCAACAAAAGAAGTATCGTGTTTTGTTTTATCTAGGGTTTCTCGTTTGCCTTGTAAACCTGCTTAACAACCACGATAAAAGTTGCAACAACCCGTATAGATAGCGATCTAACTCGTTTTTGCAGAGAATGCATGTGATGTGGTATAGCCTTCAAGATTTGCAATGTGTTTGTATGAGATGCTATATGTTATGTAATATTTATTCGCGACCTGCGTGTCGTGGTACGGCATGATGACTGGAGTCATATGATTTTCACTTAATTATGGCCTGCGTGCCAGAACTGTTTATTAGCTCGAGGCAAAGCAATAGATAGATGCAAGGTGATGATCTACGATGCGGAGGTGGACCCCGACGCACATGCCGGAAGCCGTGGTGATGTTCCCGGCGCCAAGGAGAAAGTTGGTGAACGCGGTGACTTCTACCACGACGGCGTGAAGACTACAAAGACTTCACGAAGCAAAGGGCTATATCATATCACATAATTTTATGAACTGCCTGTGATGTTTATCCCTTTGTTGCACCCTTGTTTGATGCGCGGTAGTCGTGTTTTATTAGGGTGATCTCTCGCAAAACAATATCAAGTTGATAGTGTTCTTCCAACTGTAGCACCGTCTATACTATGTTTCACACCGGAGCAGGTCATGTCACATGGGTGCACACGGTGTGACGCATAAAAGACGGGTGTGTTAAAAGAACACACAGCAATTACACTTGGTTGTCTTGACGGTTTGGATAAAAGTTTGCTACCGGAACACGCCCATCGAAAGATGAACAAGAATCACCTTTGGCGTGATTGGCAAGTTGGCCTACCGGTCCAGTCTAAGTCATCAGTGATGTCACATCAATGGCGGACGATTGGGTTGGATCTTGAATCACTCCAGCATCAATTACGAGAGATATTGATCTGAGTGGGAGCGCACTTAGTAATTAAATTGATTAATCACAAGTGCAACTTATTTATGAACAAAGTCTTAGTATTTGCATTATCGTTGTAGAATAATGGCTCGCGTTACCACCTTCCCAATTGATTTTGATTAACTGTTTTATCTGGTAAAAACTTTACGATTGGTACCGTATTGTGAGGACTATCCTCAATAGTGTCGAGAAGGAGCTTGTCCTATCGCAAATTTTTGATGCTCTCCCGCTGATGCTATGGATGATGTGACTTATGTCCATAATCCAAAATGCTAGAATTCCACGACAGCTAAGTGCATTGTCTTCACCACCATGAAACCTGAACTTCGAAAAGTTTGGGATAGTTATGTTATATTCATGGAACTGAAAAATAAGTTTTCAGTAGTAAGACAATTAATGTTGGATATAAGATATCTAGTACAATGTATGATTGTAAGCATTAGTGAAAATGTTCACTGTGCTCTAAACAAAACTGATAAGTGTGGGATCCAGAAGAACACCGATCATATGATGATGAGAATTAAGGGAAAGAAGTCCAAAGGATGTTAGTAAGACTTACACGCCGGAAATTCCATGGCCTGTGCCATCCTTAATCATGTGTGATCTTTTGTGAGTAGGAGTGACATTGGAAATAGAACTATGATACGTATAAAGGCAAAACGAAAGAAGACTGGAATAACCAGCTCAGAAATGAAAGTCATACGGAGTTATAGATGAATTCATTGTTGGTCAAGAGATGTAATTCTTGGGAATCATGATTAAGCAGTTAATTGTGGATTCTGTATATTGTGATTAAACTGTTGATCACCGGAATATCACATCGATTGCATATTGTTGCAACTCGATGCAAGAAATACTATGGCCTTTATGACCAGCTAATGATGAGTTTTGACACGCTTGGGAACACGGTAAAAGGTTTACTATGCCGTGTGTTGACTCTATGATTATCTTCATAATTCATTTTAGAGTTGAGTAAATTGTTACTACACTTTAGCCTTGTTGCAAAACATCATTTTGAATCATGTTTGTTGCAAGAGAGTTGTTCAAAGCTATGAATAACGTAAAGGCCATACTTCCATTATGAATAGGTTGTATGTTATGAATCTTGATAATAATACTAAACATCCATAACACTGATGCTAAACGTCGCAAGACTGACAGAAATACCACATAGATGTGGCACTGCCGTTTATCACAAGTGACATAACATGCATGAAGAATTTCCATAAGTGATGGACTTTCGAGTCATATGATTATGAATCACTTGACGCTTGCGATCTTTGTCTCGAAGTAATGTGACTAAAACACCGTTGATAGGCCATACATGAACGGGCAACTAAACCATTGGTAATCATACATGATGATGTGTGTAGTCCAATAAGTGTAGTTGTGTGCAGTGGATTCCCTATCTTCACTCATGAGTTGAAGTAGATATGTGGATATCTGTTCAATAGAGACATACTTCTGAAATCTTTGAAATGTTTAAGGAATTTTAGAGTGAAATAGAAATTCATTGTAACAAGAAAATAAAGCTTCTGCAAATTAGATTGTAGAAAGTAATATTTGAGTTACAAGTTTAGCGAACGTCTGATGAGTTGTGAAGAAGTGTCATAACTTGCGTCTCCCGGAACACCACTATGAGTAAAGTGTTCGAGAGATGTAATCAAGCCATGTATGACACGGTAAGATCAAATATGACGTTTATCAATTTTCCATTATACTTATTAAAGTTATGCGTTAGTGACTACGGCTTTTACACTGAAAAGAGCATCATCAAATCTGTTGAAATGACACCATATTAGATGTGGTATGGACTGTTAAAACCATGTTGTCTTTTCTTAAAATTTGGGTATATGAGGCATATGTTTGACATACTCAAAACCCCAAATCAGATAAGTGCTACTTTGTAAAGGTTATGCCAAAAGTTTTGGTATTCCTCTATCACTACACAAAAGCAAAACTGTTTGCTGTTAAGAACAATGTGTTTTGAAGAAAAATAGTTTCTTACAAAAGAGTGAGTGGGAGGACAGTGCAACTTGTCAAAGATTGTTGAATCTTCAGAGAAGTGCGCAGCTGAACCACACAGGTTAGACAAAAATCGTACAAACATTCATGATATGTAAAACGAGATATTGTTGTTCGACAATGATAAACCTGTGATATACAAAGAAGCGTTGATGGGCCCTGACTCCGGGATTTGGCTAAATGCCAAATAATCCGAGATAGTATCCATGGAAGTAAGTCAAGTTTTGAACTTAGTAGACCCTCGGAAAGACTAAAAGTCTGAAGAATATATATATGGATCTATAATTGATTCGGATGAAATTGTTTTATCCATAAAGCTCAACTCGTTGGAAAATTGTTTTCTAGCAAGTTCAAAGGTTGACTAAAGCGAAATAGTGTCGACCGTAGAAATGCTTTAGTCAGTTCGGGTTATATTAGCAATTACTACATATCTCATTTATAGGATATGGTAGAATGAACGTCAAAACAAAGTTCCTACACGGAAATATAACAAAGGACGTATATGTGATACGACCGGAATGTTTTGTCGATTCAAAGGATGCTAAAATAGATGCAAGCCTTGGATATCCAGTGATGGACTGAAGCTAGCATAATGGAGTTGGAATTTTCGTTGTGATGAAATTTCCAAAAGAGTTTGTTTTCATCAGGAATAACGAAGATGCTTGAATATTCAAGAAAGTAAGTGGGAGCTGAATAATATTTCTAAAACCTTATGTATATGACATATTGTTGATTAGAAATGATATAAGTTTCTTGACACAAATAAGGACTTTATTGAAAATAGTTTTCAGCTGAAGTACTTGGGCTAATATAGCATTAGTATTGAGCGCAGTGATCTATGAAGATAGTAAGTGCCTGATCATGCTAAAGCCAACACTGCATATTGACATGATACTAAAGTAGTTTAGTATGAAAACGCCAGGAAGGATGTTCTTGCCGAGGTCACGGTGAAAAGTTGTTTGCGGAAATCGGTGTTCATGAACATAGATAAGCAAAACACATGAATTGAATTTCACTCACATGTGTGTTTGGATTAATCATGTACACCATAATATGTAAAACGACCAGATATGTCCAATGCTCCAAAAGGTTGTGAGCAAGATACCAAAGTGATCAATATGTTGATCATTGGACAAGCAGTGAAAAGTTAAACTTATGATAGATAAGATATGTTTCTCAGAAAATGGAGATAATGAAGAGCTCGTTGTAACAAGTTACACCAGCTGAATTTTGATGTAAACAGTTACACCAATTCAGTCTTCATACTTACTCCGATCGATTTTCGATTTTAATTGGGATTATGTGTTTCACACGTAAGGGTGGCACAATATGGAGGAACTATGTCAAGTTCGATACTATGGCGAATTCTATAACAGAGGCTAAGTATATTGTTGCTTAAAGAAGTAACAAGGAGGGTATTTTGAATCATAAATTCATTTATGAACATGGTATGGTTTCCTAGATGCTTGAAGCTCATGGAACATTGACGAATGATTTCATGACTTATTCTAAAGGAACCAAGGTCCTGCCAAATGATTCAAACATATACAAAGCTAAACTGATAAAATTAGTGAATTTTATGATAGCGTGAAAACGCGAAGATATGCAAGATACAAACGGGCCTGAAACGTCAGATCCGAAGATGAGGTCTATACCACAAATGAAGCATTTCTTACACCGGTATGCCATAGGTGTAAAGTGCTCAAGCACTGACAATATTATTGACTCTAGTGCAAGTGGGAGACTGTTGGAAATATGCCCTAGAGGCAATAATAAAATGTTATTATATATATATTTCCACGTTCATAATTAATGTTTATATTTCTGTGCTATAATTGCAATGACCCTGACTGTGAGATTCAGAAGAAAACTCATTTGCATGTGTGGAAATGTAAACACCAAGAGTTCCTGGTTTAGCCTCTAAGACCAGCTCATGTGCTAACTGATGATTACGTTTTCTTAATCATGGACATTGTTCTTGTAACAAGGATGTCAGTAGCAATGGGAACATATTGTTAGCAGAACAATGATGTTGAACCGACCCCAGTATTGAATGATATACTTAGAGATCACATCGTAACTACGTTATAAGTCATATCATGAAATGTTTTCATATACGTAATTCCTTAGACCATGAGAGTATCGAGTTGCTTCACACAGGAAGACATGCTTTGGTTCTTAGATGAATCCTCCCGTAAATGGGAAGTAGTAAAATAAGTTCTGGGTATGTCAGATGGTGTGGCTAGTGACTGTGATAGTTCAAGAATGGGATTTGCTCCTTCACGATGAAGAAGATATTCTCTTCGGGCCCACTCGGTATGACGGTATCCATTATAGTCTGGCCAGACGCATTGTGATTCAGTCAAGGGGATACCGGAATACGATAACGAGAAAAGGGACAAACGAGCAAAGAGGATAACGGGTGGCTTGTGTTCAAAAGTTGTTACACATGGGTGCCAAACTTCTCTCCTCTAACTTTGTCATATATCGCGAAGCAAAGGGAATGGTACATGACTAAACATAATGGTTCACTCGAAGTTTCTTCGTGTATGTGCGGGAGTCAACATGGGTGTCCATGGCTCCGCTGTTGATTATTGGCTATTGACAAAAGGTTGTTGACCTATGTCCGGAAGATGTTCTGAGTCATGTACGCATTATAACGAACCTATTGGGTCACACACTTAACGAGCAGTAGTCTGTTAGAATACTGGAATGGTGGAAGGTTTAGTGGAAGCAAAGCAGAATAGTTCATACGGGTACCGGAAGTAGTTCCGGGGATTTATGAAATAGTTCATAAGGGCACCAAAAGTAGTTTTGGGTATTTAAGGATATGTCCGGATCACTCTGGAGTAGTCCCAGGTGGTTCCGGAACATATGAAAATGGTAATGGGAAAGTTTACGATCAACCGGAATAGTTTCGGTGATCGGTGGACAGCTTAAACAATATGTTGTGTTCACCGGACATAATAACCTTTGCCCGGATGGCTCCGAAACCCATTTAGATGGCTCCAGAACATTCGTTAGAGGTTCCGGAAGGTATTGGAAGTGCTCCAAAAGTGTCCGGAATGTCCCGAAACAGTCCCGGTAGGTCCCGGAAGGTCCTGGAAGCTTCTAGAAGGTTCCGGAAGGTTCCGGGCAGTACCACCCACTGCCCTGCGCCCCTGGCCTTGGGGAGCAAGCCACCTAGGCTGCCCTGGCCGGCCAGGTGGTGGGGGCGCACCAAAAAGGGGTGGGAGATCCTCCAGGTGGGATTTCCAAATACCATTATGGAAGGTTTCCGGTGGGAAGGTATGTGTAGGTTTGGAAGGCTTGGGAGTCCAAGTTGGACTCCCAAACCTCCTTGAGCTGCGCCCTAGGCCCCTTGGCCACCTATATAAGGTGAGCTAAGGGTGGGGGAAGAAATACACAATCAATCCCCAAGGCCTATGCGCCACCCTCCCTCCTCTAAACCCCGTTGCTCCACAATTAGACCCCGGTTTAGACGCTGTTCTAGATCGGAATCCGTTAGAGTTTTCTCCCTCTAGTTTTCTCGGTGGCTTTCATCTCTGGACGGCGGAGCGATGCTGGATTGCTGCTACGGGATGTGTGGATACTAATGGAGGGGTCGTACCTTCGACCCTTCTTCGAGGAGCTTGTTCATGGGACTTGTCCGTGGGACTAGATCGCGGGACTTGTTCGTGGGATTGATCGAGGGACTGTTCGTGGGAGAACTTGCGAGATCTACTTCCACTACGTCCACGAGCTTCACCAACTCTACTTCCGCTACATCGGTTGGTGAGCCATGACCTAAAACCTTGTATGCAATCTTCTTGGATGATCTTGGGTTCTTGATTCGTAGGCCGAATTTTTTTTTGTTTTCTACTACGTTTCCCAACATTCATATCTTAACACTTGGAGAAGAATGGGATCTTCTCGGTTAGATTTTCTTACCATGCTGAATGGGACCATCAACACGGACGAAAGTTGAGGTAATCCAACAGAAACTTCAAATGCTAGTACGGTTTGGAGGATACTATGGAAGCTGCTGGTTCCGGCAAAAGTTAAGATACATTCTTGGAGATCAATTCTAGGTGCGATCCCGTGTCTCAGAGTACTTGCAAATAGACATATGTCAACTAGTTCCCAATGTCCGTTGTGTACAAGAGATTGTGAAAGTGTCGATCATGCCCTGTTCCTCTGCCCGAGAGCATAGGATATATGGAGGAAACTGGGTATGGATGTGACCATACAAAGAGCTAGAGCTACAGCTGACCATCAGGCTCACTACTGCATGAACTCCGGAGGATGCCGTCCTCGCCAAGCGGTACGTGTGTCTCCTGCCATTGATGGTAAATCCCTCTTATTGTTGTAGGTTCTTGGTACATTTGGTGGGAGAGGAGAAAGTTTACCCATGGTAAGGAGCTGCTGCAGACTACTCCCTCAGCACAAGCAATATTATCTATCACCAAGAATTTCGTTCTTGCGAACAAGAAGCCGCCAGACCGAGGCTAAGAATAGGTTGGTCAAACCTCTTGATGGGATTCAAAAAATCAATGTGGATGCAGCCTTCGATGTGGACTCGGGAAGGTGTGGCATTGGAGCTGTTATTCCAAACTCTATGGGACACTTCCTGGCTGGGGCGTGCACGGGCTTACCGCATGCACCTGACGCCGGAACGGCCGAAGCGATCGGACTGCGGAATGGACTCTTACTGGCGGCGGACATGGGAATGCAACAACTTGATGGTGGAGCTGGGCTGTCTCGAGGTCGTTCAAGTCATGCAAGAGTGCGGCAACTCGCTTGGACCAGCGGATTCTATGTTTGAAAAGTGCACTTTTTTAAGTAGAAATTGTTCTTCTATTAGTTTTGTTCACTGTAGGCGTGATGCAAATAATGCGGCTGATATGCTAGCTAGTAAAACGGAGGGCACATTAACCATTGTTTGGCAAGATGAGCCCCCTGTTTTTCCGCCTGACATTCCGGCAAATGATGTAACTCTCTTTACACATGAAATATAAGAGGTCACTCTTTTAATGTTAAAAAAGAAACCCAGCTTTAATAGTATTGATTGTTATCCATATCTCCCAATCAAGACAAATCTGTTTCTCCCTTGAAAAAACAAAGGAATTTTTTTAATTCCAAAATATCAAAACCTACCTGACGGATGGAGCATCTGCTTCCCCTTCCCTGTGCCTCGGCCTCTCCTTTTTGTGTCTCTAGTTGCCCACGCGGCCACGCCTAGCGCTCCTCGTGCTGGGACACGACTGACGCCGACAGTCCCCTGGAGTAATGCTGGGCACCTATGCCTATGCACACTCGGTAGTGCTCCCACGTACAACACCCGAACCTAAGTGTCCAAGAGGGATTGATATGCTCTTTCTACCATTGACATGATTACACGTTTAGAGCATCTCCCTCGCCTACGGCCATGTATGTTACTTTCGAAGTATATGATTTGTTATTCATATCAAGTTAATGATTCTGTATATAAAATAATAATGGTGTGTGTTCTTTAGTTTTAAAATTATGGATTAATCATTCTTCACAATCTTACAACATTGTAACAGTCTCTCACGATATATCTGACTCAACCGCCATGGGGATAGATTGGGTGAAATCCATGAATAGCTCGATGTTTCAGTTTGTTGTCTTCCAAAGCAGTAATGTTACGGTGCAAGGAGTTATGGCTAAGGCTCCAGCCGATAGTACCAATACTGATGGCATTCACATACAGGTGTCAACGAATGTTCAGATCTATCGCTCTAACATCAGCACAGGCGATGATTGCATATTCATTGGTCCGGGAAGCTCGGATCTTTGGATCGAAGGCATCATGTGTGGCTAAGGCCATGACATAAGGTAAGAAGTTGATATGTTTTAGTTTCCCTCACATAAAACAAAGAAGGATTTGTGATAAAAAAACATAGGCTAACCTATTAGTCTATTCTCTTTTGTTATCTCTACTAGTATTGGGAGTCTAGGTCATTAGCAGGGGTTGGACTATGAGTCGGTGAAGAACGTGACGGTGAACACAACTGTGTTCATGAGGACCACAAACGGTGTTAGGATCAAAACATGGGCTAATTCCAAGCCGGGCTCGGTAAACCATGTCACATTCATGCACTGCAACATGTCAAGAGTGCACAATCCTAAATGATCAGAACTACTGCCCCCACAACATTGACTGCCCCCGCTAGGTAATGAGAACACATACGTGGATCCAATGTATATAAACGTCATCCTGATTGTAGTTTTACCTACTGAACAATTTTAGGTTTTTACTCGGACTTCCACTGCTGCAAACTGGGTTGCCAAATGGGCTTGGGGATGTATATCCGAGTAACAGGCTGGGTTGGTATAAAACACGTGAATCTACTTACATACACTCCCACCGAACAAGGCCCCGATCCAATAAATTTTTGGACTCGGGACGAGAAAATAAATATATTTTTTACTAAATTTGTACACCTATCTATATATTGTTTTTAGCATGTTATAATTTTAAAAGCAATTTTTCGCCATAATGTAACTAAATGATATTATTAATAAATATTATTGATGTGTTTTATATTTGTACTGAATATCATAAAAATATAATAAAATATATTTTCTAACAAAATTTTGAGCTAGAACTACTATTTTACAATATATAATTTATACTATTTATGGTTAATATTTCTAAAGAGTATGATCCAATAAATATCACAATGATGACTTCTAGTATATGATTAAATAAGCATGTGAATAGAAAGTTGTAGAATATAAACATAATTTAACGTGTATACATTTCTTAATTGTATGGATTGAGTTGTTTAAATGGCATCACAAAATTTTGTCTTCTCAAATATATTTTTATATGTATTTATATTAATTTAGACATATCATTAGTAAAAAATATGTTTAAGTTGCACATTATTGATCAAGAAAGATATTCATTAATTTTAATAAATAGAATATTAATATTTTATTGTGTTCAAGAATCACGCTGCCAACGAAGGTTGTCATTTGACTTTTGTGGTAGATACACACCGTATAATACGGGAGTAGTAGAGATAGTATAAGAACTGACACTCCTACTTAACATGATACTATTTTGCTACTAGTCTATCTAGAAGTATTGCGAACCAAATTTGCTACTTTATTGTAGAGGTAGCGTCCATTTGTTTTAAATTTGAACCCAGTTACAATTTGTTTTGAAAACTGGGTCACACCATTCAGCATGTGCAGTCCCCCCAAGCCATCACCCTTCCTGCCCTGGCCGGGGATCTTGGGCCGTCACTGCTCATTGACCTTAACGTGCAACTGAAAAAACCTTGTTTTTGTGAGCCCAAAATAAATAAATCTGAACCTTCATTTCTGCTACATTTTTTTTCCGAGAATACGCACAAGCATGTGTATCGTCAATACATAGAAGAAAGGGTGAAGACACCCATCCACCATTGATTACATATCCAGGAGACTACTCACCCTCGACCCACACGACCCCACCTCCTAAGCTAGTTACAAACGATGACGTATCACATCGAATCAGCACCGCGCGCGACCAAGCCTGCACCTCTTCCCTGATCCGCGTGATGAGCCTATCCTCCGCGGGCCGTGCGTGGTCAAAGACGATGGCGTTTCGATGCTTCCAGATCTCCCAGAGAGTGAGACAGACCAGAGATTGCCCGTCTCGGCGGTGGGCGGAAAGGGCTCCAAGGCAGTCCAACAACCAGCCTGCGAGAGTGTCCTGATGATCTGGGGGACGACCACCATATCCCCAAGCTTGAAGCATGAAACCATATACCACAAGAGAACACACACGTGACTAACAGATGATCCGCAAACTCTGCTGCCTGATCACAGAAAGGACATGCCGCCTGGTGTGGGAGTCCCCGGCGTGCCAACCTATCGGAGGTCCATCATCGATCCTTGAGTGCTAGCCAAGAAAAAACCTTGCATGTGAGCGGCGCCCGCGATCCCCAAGCCACGACGGCGGCCGGATCTTGTTGTCGTCCGACGAACTGAGCCACATACGCTGATCTGGCAGAGTACACCACGGAGGGCTCCCAGGCCCACCGGACCTTGTCCGCAAACCGGTTGCAGGGCGGGAGCTCCCTGAACAGCGCCCCACAAAATCAAATACTCCTCGAGCTCATCCGCAGTTAAGTCAGGCCTAATATCGCACGGCCACGCGTCGGCCAGAGCGTCCTCCATGGTGCGAGAATGTCGTATACTCAAGCGGACCTTCCCATATATGCGAGGGGCCACCTCCGCGGTCCGCCATCCCTGCAACCACCTATCCTCCCAGAAGAACGATGTCCGCCCATCGCCCACATCCACAAACGTCGCCGCATGGTACACTTCCATGGCCTCCGGAGAAATCACCAAATCCAGGTCTGCCCATGGGCGAGCCCCGTCCACACGTTGAAGCCAAGCCTAACCCACGCGCAAAGCAACATTCATCCACCCGAGATCGAGAATCCCTAAGCCTCCACATCATCGGGGCGAGCAAACAATCCGCCAAGCCACGACACATTGCCCCCCCCCCTCGCGCTTGCCGTACCATACCATAGGAACCCACGACAGATACTGGAGATTTGGCTAATGGTTTTAACAGGAAAGTCCAATGCCATCATCGAGTGCACCGGCACCGCAAGCAGCACCGATCGAATGAGGACAAGGTGGACGGCTCGGTCCAAAAGTGCGGCCCGCCAAAATGGTAACTTCCTGGCCAAGGCATCAACCGCCCCCTGGGATTGGGCCGCCGAGGCCTTCACGATGGTCAGAGGCAGACCCAAATACTGACACGGGAACGAACCCAATGGGATACCCAATCCCGTCGCGAGCAACCGCCGCTGATCGTCCGAGCAGTTGATGGCCAACATACTGTACTTTAGAGGGTTGATTCGGAGCCCCGACACTGCACCAAAATCCTGAAGCAAACCGGAACAACTCCAGAGCCCGACAAACGCGCATTTCTGCTACATAATGTAAGCTCGATGCATTTATTTTCTTCTTCCTGAGTGATGCGTTAATTAAACTAGATGATACCCCGCGCCTTGCTGCGGGAATTGGTTGCTCTATATTTCTACAAAATTTAATTATGTAAATTTTAAATATTTAGATTAATAACAACGAACCAAAAAATTAAAAGCATACAATTTATTATATTTGATAATGTTTAGTTATTGTTTTTTTAATATAAGTATAATAACAGAGTGAAAAATATTTTTCCATGCATGGTCATCTGTTGGGGTGGTCCTTATCCTATCCGTAATTGTGTGGTGATGTATGCTTGTATATTGAGATAAATAAGTTAATGGGGATCACGAGAATTGGTCGTCTAATATTTCAATAAAATTTAATTACGTGAATTTTAAATATTTAGATTAATAACAAATGGATCAAAAATTTAAAAACTCATACAACTTACTATATTTAATTGTGTATATTTATAAATTATTTTTTGAATATAAGTATAGTAAGGAAATGAAAAATATGTTTTTCATGCATGCATGGTTGCATGTGGTGGCGGGTCTTGTCTCAAGCATGGTTGCATGTTGAGATGGACCATCCCAATCATAATTGTGTGGTGATGTGTCATGCTTGCATGTTGAGATAGAGAAAATAGTGGGGATGATCTATTATAATATTATAGACTAGCATACTTTTTTGCTATCCGGATGAGAATACATTCACACCCAGCTATGGAGTTTTGAGAAACATCCCGCTACAGGTGTTTTAACGCTACAAGGATATCGCCGAAATTACTAGTTTTAGAGTATTCGTAACAACAAACACTACGAGGCCTTTCGTACGCGACACGTGGCGCATCGTATGTGTATTGCTTGTCGCGCTTTGGAGTTTTTTTTCTTCATTTTTCCTGTTTTTAGAGGCACGAGTGCCTCTCGCGAAGGCACGATAGTGCCTTTCAAGGAGGCACGAGTGCCTTTCGCGGAGGCATGCGGCCTGCCTTCCGCAGAAGTAAGGTCGTACCTCTCGTGATAATAAACTCGTGCATCTTAAAAGAAAATCATCAAAATATAAAATAACTCGTGCGAAAACCGAAAATAAAAAAAAATCATTTTTAAGCACCTAAAGTGCGCGCACAAAAATTAAAAAAATGAATTTCCGAAGGAAGCATTCAGTGCACGACACGTGACGCTGTCAAAGCATAAAAAATAGTTACGGGGACTACGAAACTAATACTCTAGAACCAGTTGCTCTCATCGCCGAAATCAGATAGCGACGCTAAACATCAGATAGAGGTAAAATTGGGGAGCAACTAATTAGGGAGTACTCGTTCGCACTTCACTTCAGGGAACATCGGCACGTGTCGCGTTCACAGCGTTTCCTCGGGATTTCGTTTTTTTATTTTTGTGTACGTGTTTTTAGTGTTTAAAATTGGTTTTTTCGATGATTTTTTCGACTTTTACGGTTTTCGCACGTTTTTTCTATATGTTCTGGTGAAAAAATTATAAAAAAAGAGGCACGACCTTGCCTCCGCGGGAGGCATGACCGTGCCTTCGCGGGATGCACGAGTCATGCCTCAAAAAAGGAGGCACGAGTCGTGCCTAAAAAAAAGGCACGAGTCGTGCCTCCCGCGAAGGCACGGTCGTGCCTCGGTCGTGCCTCAAAAAAGGAGGCACGAGTTGGCACGAGTCGTGCCTCGTGCCTGCGCGAGAGGCACTATCGTGCCTCCGCAAGAGGCACTATCGTGCCTTCGCGAAAGACACCCGTGCCTCTGTCGAAAGGCATTATCGTGCCTCCGCGAGAGGCACCATCGTGCCTCTAAAAACAGGAAAAAAGAAAAGCACCAGAGCACGTCACTTGGCACAAGCACGAAGCGCCACTTGACGCGCGCGGAGGGGAGACGATGTTCATTGCTACGGATACTCTAATTAAAGACGCTGATAACGATGTTCGGGTCACCTGCATGCATGCATGCATGCATTTTTGACTAGCTTTTTTGATTTTCTGCTTTTAGAAAGTTTTATCTTTCAAATAAAACTTCCAAATAAAATTCCGTTTTCACCATTAACTCCGTCGCGACGAGATCTTCGAAACTAGATCTCATATCGATATGTTTCGACAACTTTTTTTTGGGTTACAAATTGCCATGTGTATTGCACTTAAATTGCCATGTTGTTTGCACTAAAATTACCATCATTTCCTTCAACTACATTTTTTCACTTTCTCTTCAACGTTCTATGTAAATTTGTCCTAATTCATAAAATAAAACTTTATAAACTTACCTTGGGTAAACACATGTTTATTTTGCCATGCCAAAAAACACATCTAAAATTGCCATGGTGAAAATATGTTAAATTTGCCATGGACACAAAAAAGGAAATAGTTTGCCATTGGTAGATAGAAAAAACGTGGGAGCCATATGTGTGACACGAGTACATGGAAATTCCTGATGTTTTTTATGGCAAGTTTAGTAATGTGAGGATGGCAACTTCAAAGTTATAGACGTTAGTCCTGCAAATAAAAATTGCCATGTCCTATGAATAAAAATTGTCATGTCCTATGAATAAGAATTGCCATGTCATATGAATAAAACTGCCATATATAGGAGTCACTTCCGCCCACACGTTTCTTAGATGCTAATTGTAGGTGTACGTGGATGGCAATTATTAGTCAAAGTTGCCATTTATTTAATGAAGATGCCATGTATTAGCAGAAGTTGTCATATCACATGTGTTAAAGTTGTCACCAAAGCGTGTGGGATTGCCATCTTTCCACCCACATGTGTGGAACGTTTTTATGGCAACGCTGAAAACTACCATATGTGTGAGACGAGTACATGACAATCTATGATGTTTTTGATGGCAAGTTTAGTTATGTGAGGTGACAACTTGAAGTTGTAAACGCTACTCTTGCGAATAAGAATTGTCATGTCCTATGAATAGAAATTGCCATTTCCTATGAATATAAATTGTCATGAGCACAAAAAAGAGTCGCCACCAGAGCAGCACCACACCGTCGACAAAACTCTCCCGTCGATCCATGTCCCCTCCCCCACCGTCATGCGTTGAGATACGTAGAAGGATCTCCTCGACGCATTCGTAACCCAAGAGACCGTCATGTCGCGCACCCCTTTCCTCGCTCCAGTATCTGCTCGGGGTCCATTGAGCATCACCGCACCTCTCCCGGTCATCGGCGATCTGTCAAAAGGCGTTAAAATACATTGATAACTTTAAATTTATAAGAAAAAAATAGATGAAAGAAATCATGACAACTTTAGTGTAAACAGGATGACAATTTCAGTGTAAACAGCATGACAACTTTTGGTCCGAAAAAAAATCAAAACATATCAATATGATATATAGTTTTGAAGATCTCGTCGAGACGGATTTAATGGTGAAAACGGAATTTTAATCCTAATTTTTATTTAAGAGATAAAACTTTTTTAAATATGAAAAACGCAAAAGCTGGATGTGAATGAATGGATGCTTTAAAATTTGTGCGCATGTATGTGGGTGTGTGGGCGAAGGGTTGCCGACCGAACGTGTGAGCCTTATCATTTTCCAAAATCAATGATTTCGCTAAAATTGAAAGTTATTTAGCGCCATCTCTATTGTCCCCGTCGGCCGGTCCAAAACTTCAGTCCAAAACTCGCGTGCACGGCCCGATAAACTAACCTAAGCCGTAGCCACCCTATTCTACCAAAAAAAAAACACCTCCCCACACCCACGCTACAACCGGCAATGACGACTCTTATGAACGGCGGCCACGCTCGTCTGCAGCTGCCGGCGACGCATCTTGGCGAATGGTTGCTGGCTGACACGGTTGCTCGGCTAGGCTGCAGCTCGGCCGACCACGAACTAAACTCCATCGTCAGGCAAACGCTCCCATCCCCTGTTTTATCCTTTCTTTTGTATAGGTCAAGCTTTGTACGGTTTGGTATAGATACTGGATACATGATGAGTTGATGACGGTTGAATTGATGATGAATAACCCATCTGACTGATTCCGATGTGCAGTAACATCTGAGTCCATCCATGTTTTATATCCATGTTTGTATATCACACTTCTTAATATGAAAACTCCTATTGAACTTCTCTTACATGAAACTCCTGACTATACCTTTTTCATGGTTTTCGGATGTGCTTGTTGGCTTCATCTTTATCCATACAATAATCGAAAACTTGAGTTTCGTTCCAAAAATGTGTGTTTTTGGGGTATAGTTCTCTCCATAAAGGCTACAAATGTCTCCATGTGCCCACAAATCGTGTGTACATATCTCGTGATGTTATCTTTGATGAGAAAGTCTTCCACTTTTCCACCATGCCACAGCCATCTATCACAGCGTCATCTTTGCATCCATCTCATCTTATGCCTGGCCAATTTGAAGATGTTGCATATTCGCCTGTGTTGTTACCTAACTATGGTGCAGGAACTGGACATGGCGCTCGCCTGGAAATTCTCCACGATACGGCTGCGTCGCCTGAGGAGCAAATTGATCGGCCGGTGCATGTGCATGCACCTTCTCCCGCCGTCGACCCCGCCTCCCGAGTGGCTACTGCACCTGGGCTGAAGCCCATGCCGGCCTCCTCTGAGCCGGCCTCCCCCGAGCGGTCCACGTCGCCGCCTCCTCGCCCGGACTCGCCTCCGTTGCCGCCCACATCACCTGGGTCGGCAGCACATGCCTCGGCGCCCCCGTCACCCGGCCCACCTTCGTCCGACCCCTTGCTGCCGGAGTCCCCTGGGCCGGCCTTCTCGTCGCCGGCGTCCTCTGGGCCGGCCTCGCCTGCTCTTGATGTGCCACCGGCTCCTGTACTCATCGCTCTGCGGCGTCCACATACACGCAGTCGTAGCGGCATTGCCCGTCCCAAGGAGCGCACCGATGGCACAACCACATACTTGGCTGCTTGCTTGGCTCATGCTGTGGAAGATCCAACCGCCGAACACCGCAGTTATCAAGCCGCTATGAGTATACCACGCAGGAGGACATCTATGGAACAAGAGTACCATGCTCTTATGCAGAATGAGACATGGACACTTGTTCCCCCTCCACCTCGCGTCAACAGCATTGATTCGAAGTGGGTATTTAAGGTGAAGAAACATGCTGATGGTTCTATTGAGCGATACAAAGCGTGTCTCGTGGCTAAAGGCTTTAAACAGCGTCATGGACTGGATTATGAGGATACATTCAGCCCGGTTGTCAAGCCTACCACTATTCGGCTTCTCCTGTCCCTGGCAGTTTCGTGGATGGTCTCTCCGTCAGCTTGATGTCCAGAATGCTTTTCTTCATGGGTTGCTTGAAGAAGAGGTTTACATGCGGCAACCACCTGGATTTGTTGATCACACCCAGCCTCATCATCTCTGTCGTCTGACGAAGGCTCTCTATGGACTGAAGCAGACGCCTCGTGCTTGGCATGCTCGTCTAGCTTCCGCTCTTCGTGATCATGGCTTCGTCCCCTCGATGGCTGACACTTCACTGTTCTTGTTTCAGCGTCCGAGTGTGACCATGTACCTACTTGTGTACGTGGATGACATAATCCTCGTCAGCTCTTCACCGACGGCTGCCGATGCTCTTGTGACTGCGCTTGGTCGAGACTTTGCAGTTAAGGATTTGGGACAGCTACACTTCTTTCTGGGTATTGAGGTCGCCCATCAGACTCGTGGCGGCTTAGCTCTCACCTAGAAGAAATATTCTCTTGATCTCTTTCTCCGTGCTGGCATGCTCAAATGCAAGACATATCCTACGCCCATGTCCTCCGCTGACAAACTTTCAGCTATTGATGGGACCCTTCTGTCTCCTGAGGATGAGACTGAATATAGGAGTATTGTTGGTGGCCTGCAGTATCTGACGATCACGCGCCCGGATCTCTCCTTTGCGGTTAGCAGAGTGTGTCAGTATCTTCATGCGCCTACTGATGTGCACTGGTCTGCCGTGAAACGCATCCTGCGTTATGTGCGTCTCTCTATCTCCTACGGTCTCCACCTGCGCCTCAGTCCCTCTGGAGTTCTTTCTGCATTTTCAGATGCTGATTGGGCTGGGTGTAGATACGTCCAAAACGTATCTATAATTTTTGCTTGCTCCATGCTTCTTTTATGTGATATTGCTATGATATTAATCAACTTCCATACACTTTTGATCATATTTGGACTAACTTATTAACTCAGTGCACCCCAGTGCCAGTTCCTGTTTTCTGCTGTTTTTCTATTTCAGATTTCCCCCATATTAAAAGTGCTCAAAAAATTCGGGAAAATCCAATAAAAGATCAGCGCTTCGGAAGCTTCGGGAATCACCGAGGGGGGGGGGGGCAGAGGGGACCCACCAGGGCCCCAGGCGCCCTCCCGGCGCGCCCTAGGGTGATATTGCAACAGACAACTGCAATAAAAAGAACTTTGCGTAAAGTAAACAATCCTTGCAACCGCGGTTACAAGCACCGTTGTTTTCCCCCTTGTGGCAACAGCACATCCCCTAGACTCATGTTTCTGTCACTCAAGCGTGTCATCGGGGGGCATGAACCCACAATCTAGCACAACGTTCCCTCTTGGAGTCACTACCTACTACTTGGCCAAAGCAATAAACAACAACGGAGAACATGCAAGAATTACTTAGGAACAAAAATATAAGAGATAAAAACCAAATATATTACTCTATCACAATCTGAACATAATCTCATAATCCATCAGATCCCTCCAAATTCAGCATAGCAACAGCAGAAATATTACAAAGGTGCCTCGATCATGTAGGGCAGCTCACGAGGTATAAACAATGAAGATCAAAGAGGGGAGGAGAACATCACATAGCTACTGATCACAGACCCATGGTCCAACGAAATCTACTAAAGTTTCACACTTGGTCTTCTTTGGAATCTTATCTTGACTCGTCCCCAGACCACTAGCCAGGTACAAGTCAATTTGATCCACTCCTTTTCGATATTTTGAGCACTCATCCAATGGATGAGCGTAAGCACGAGAGTTGACACTTAAGATGGCAAAGAGAGAAGTATGGTGGAGGAGGAAGACAAAAAGGATGAGAAAGGCTCACATCTATGTGGACAATCATAGGCAAGGGATGCCAAATGATAGATATGATGTGAGGAGTAGGGATTGCCATGCAACGGATGCACATACGAGCTAAGAAGCTCTCCAAAGGAACTAGTGGGGGTGCATCTAACTTGCTCGCTCATGAAGACCTAGAGCTCGTTTGAGGAGGCTCATCCTTGGAATATGCAAGCCAAGTTCTATAGTGTAAGGTCCCCACATAGCTATATGCATAATGATCATCTCTATGGAGTACAAGGATATAAAGGGATTACTAGTGTGGATCTCTCAAAAGGATAGTAGTGTTGCCCCTTTCTCTCTTTTTATTTCTTTTTTCTATTTTTTTGTATTTTTTTGTGGCCTCAATGGCTCTTTCTATTTAACTCTCATTTGTCCTCTTTGGGATCTTTTGATGTGTCCACTTTGGGATCTTTTCCACACTTAAGGGAAACACTCTAATTTACAAGAAGGTAAAGGAGATCTTTCACACTTTACAAGGTACTCAAAATCATAAAGAAGATGTAACTAACATGATGTATGCAATGTATGTCGCTGCCAGTGTAGCAGGAACATGTATGACATGAAGATCAAGTCATGAAGAGGTGGATGTTGCATGGCAATATATCTTGGAAAGGCCATGGAAATGCCTTGATAGGTAGGTATGGTGGCTGTTTTGAGGAAAGATATAAGGAGGTTTATGATGACAGAGCGTATCATGCCAAGGGTTTGGATGTACCGGCGAAGGTGGACACCAACTCTCGGAGTGAGAAGAAGGCAATGCACGGCACGGAAGAGGCTAGAGA
The DNA here is from genome assembly GCA_950022295.1 of Bromus sterilis. Lineage (NCBI taxonomy): Eukaryota > Viridiplantae > Streptophyta > Magnoliopsida > Poales > Poaceae > Bromus > Bromus sterilis. The sequence continues at coordinate 46,123,596 of OX465596.1, forward strand.
AATATGGGAAGGTGGAAGTTTTAACTTTCAATACTTACATTAGTCCGAAGAACTCATGCACTTATTATCGGTAACTCTCAATCTAATAAGGAGGTTCACAAAGAGACAAGTACCCCGAGGAGGAGTGTATGGGGATTTGGTTATCCTTGCGCATCCTCGACTCATGGTACGTGAGTGTTCTCTGATATTCGACTCCTCAGAAGAGTAGTGATCCATCTAGTAGCTAGAGTTCTCAACTAGTTTTGTAGGTTTTGAAAATACACACGGGTTGCCCAAAATACGACACCTATCACTAATAGGCAAGAGCTCTTGACACCAAAAGTTCAAACATTACTCACATCAATACCTCAAAACTATTGCAAGTTACTACTAAAATTAAATAGCAACCTCAATTACCTACTTTCAAAACAAGAAACAACTCAGTGCAACAACCAACTCTCTTTAACAAGATAAACATGAAAACTAAAAAGAGTTCCAGCAACAAACTAAACAAAAGCCAAGGCTCTTTCTAAAGACAAACTAAGACTAAAACTAAACATGGCAGTAGCTATGAAAAGATAAAGAACACACAACAGAAAAAAGATACACAGGAAAAATCCTATGATGTGTTCTAAATTTTGAAAGTGGAGCCTGTTTCTCTACCACACAAATTAAGAAAGGATCTAACTTGTTATGAACAGAAAGAAAAGCTAAAGAAAACTAAAAACAAAACCTAAGAGCGAGACGCTCGAAGCATAGCACATAACGCATGAAGTGATAAAAATATAGTGAGACGAAGGACGAACTGATAATTGTTGATGGAGAAGGGGATGCACGGGGGCATCCCCAAGCTTAGACGCTTGATTCTCCTTGAATATTTATTGGGGATGCATGGGGGCATCCCCAAGCTTGAGCGCTTGACACTCCCGAATCTTCTTTCATCATCTTCCATCGCACACTTGAAAACTCCCTTCATACACAACTCATCATAAGCTGATTAGAGAGGTTAGTACCCGTAATAAATAATTTTTCCCCACTGGATATAAAAATAATCTTGAAGAGCTACTGTTTCTCAAGAGTGCCAAAAAAATTTGGCAAAGAAAAAGAAAGCTTAAGGTTTGCAAAAGTAAGGAGAGACAAAACGTGGCAGAATCTGTGAAAAACAGAACAGCAGATAGTAAAGAATTTTTTAGTGGCACTTCTGCAACTCAAATCAAAAAAATCAGAACATACGGAAGTTTCGTAATTGTATAGAGCATACTGTGTAAAAATTTCAGCTCAAAAAGATGAACTGGGATTTTTCTGGAATTTTTCTGGTCACCAGGACAGAATCTGTTTTCTCGACAGCATGTCACAACTTTTACTTCCCTTGCCGTAAGAGGCTATAACTTGGCACAAAGCTGAAAAATAAAGATACAATGATGTTTCTACAGAAGTAAAACTCATCAAGACACAACAATAGCAAAAATAAAACACCTAAATTCGTTGCGGGCTGCCTCCCGAAAGCGCTTCTTTAAAGCCATTAGCTAGGCTTAATGCAAAAGAAGAATCAAGTTTTATCAAGAGAAAGAGAATAACTAGCCCGTGTAACGGACTCAAAAGGTAACTTGATTTTCTTTCTAGGGAAGTGTTCCATCCCTTTTTGAATGGGAATTGGAATTTTATATTCCCCTCTTTCATGTCAATAACCGCACCAACGGTGCGAAGAAAAGGACGTCCCAAAATAATTGGACACAAAGGTTCACACTCTATATCCATAACAATAAAATCAACGGGAACATAGTTGTCATTGACAATGATAAGAACATCGTCGATCTTCCCCAAAGGTTTCTTTATGGAAGAATCAACAAGACGAACACCAAAAGAACAAGGCTCAAAGGGCTTCAATTCAAACATATCAAATATTCTTTTGGGCATAACGGAGGTACTATCTCCAACATCACATAAACCATAGCAAGAGAAGTTATTTAATTTAATTTTGATCATAGGGTCCCAACCATCATATAGCTTCCTAGGTATGGAGGCTTCTACTCTAAGCTTCTCCTCCCTAGCTTTGATGAGAGCATTTGTGATATGCTCCGTCAAGGCAAGATTAAGTGTGCTAGTGTGGGGGTCTCTAGACATTTTGTGTAGCAAACTGATAACTTCTGAGAGAGTGCAACTATCAAAATCAATATCACTACTATCAAAGGTGGTAGTAGTGTCATCTAGGCTCACTTGTTTGAAACCCTCTATGTTCATAGGAGTTTCTTTTTCTACGGTTGAGGTATTAGCATCACCATTAATAGGTCCAACGGGACTAGGAGTGCATTGGGTGCTAATAGTTTGGGTGTCCTCAACAATTTGGATAGTGGCAACTGTGTGGTGTGTAGGAAGGTTATTAATTCTAACCTCTTCCTCTTTTTCTCTAGCCCATCTTTCTTTAAGTTTAGCCCTCATCCTAATATTTTCATTGATTTGTAACTGGATAGCATTAATAGGAGTGTCCTTATTCTCCTCAAGGGGAGAGGTTCTAATTTTAAGCATCTCAATATCAAGGGCTAAGCTTTCTACCTTCAAAGAGAGATTATCTATTTTAGCTAATTTCTCTTCTACATTTTTGTTGAAGGCTTTTTGGGTAGTGATAAAGTCTCTAAGCATGCTTTCTAATTCAGAGGAGGGGTTCTTGTTCCCATAGTTGGATGGAAACGGTCTAGGATTACTAGCAAAATTTCCCCTATAAGCATTTTTGTTGAAGTTGTTTCTAGCAATAAAGTTCACATCTACTTGTTCTTGGGCAACCAAAGAATTTAAAGGAACATCATGAGGATAAATAGAGGGTTGCTTGGTAAGTAGAGACATAATTAAGTCAACTTTTTCATTGAGGGAGGTAATTTCCTCGACAGAATTTACCTTCCTACCTGTTGGAGCGCGTTCGATGTGCCATTGGGAATAATTGGTCATCATTTCATCGAGAAGCTTCGTGGAAGCACCAAGTGTAGTTGACATAAAGGTTCCTCCCGCGGCCGAATCTAACAGGTTCCGCGAGGTAAAGTTCAAGCCTGCATAAAAAGTCTGGATAACCATCCAGGTAGTCAAACCATGTGTAGGGCATTTCTTAACAAGAGATTTCATTCGTTCCCAAGCTTGGGCAACATGTTCATTATCCAATTTCTTAAAATTCATAATATTACTCCTCAATTGGATAATCTTAGCAGGAGGGTAGTACTTCCCTATAAAAGCATCTTTGCACTTATCCCAAGAATCTATGCTATTTCTAGGCAAAGATTGAAACCAGATTTTAACATCTCCCCTTAAAGAGAAAGGACAGAGATTGAGCTTAACAACATCACCTTCTACTTCTTTATACTTTTGCATATCACATAATTCAACAAAATTATTCAAGTGTAAAGCAGCATCATCTCCAGCACCAGAGAATTGATCTCTCATAACAAGGTTTAGCAAAGCAGGTTTAATTTCATAAGAGGTAGCTGAAGTGGCAGGTGTGGCAATGGGAGTGCAGATAAAGTCTTGGTTGTTGTGACTAGTGAAGTCACACAACTTGGTGTTTTCAGTGGAACCCATAGTAGCAGCAAGTGTGGCAGATTTTTTTGTAAATTTTGATAATAGACACAAAGATAAAAACTGAAAGGTAAACTAACAAGACTAAAAAAACAAAGGTAAAGGGTAGTGTGCAACTCCCCTATCTTAGCACTCGGAGTCCCCGGCAACGGCGCCAGAAAACTTGCTTAATGGCTTCTCGCCCTTCGTTGGTTTCCCCAAGTGGAAGGTTTGAGATGTAGTGCAGCAACAGTTTTCCCTCGGTGAAGATGCCAAGGTTTGTCTCCAGTAGGACTCCAGAGATGATAAGTAGGTGTCAGCGGCGCAACTGACGCGGACCTGCACACAGACACAGATAACTTTGTTCCCAACGAAGTTCAAAGAGGTTGTCAATTTCTCCGGTCTTGTTGTTCACAAAGGATAAAACGCAAGGGATAATGAAAGAAAGTAAAAGCAGTAAAGTAAATATAGCTTGGAAATAATAATGAGGATATGGACCGGGATACGTGATGTTCACTAGTGATGTCTCTCTCCCAAAAGACGATAAAACTGATATGCGAGGTAAACAAATTACAGAAGGGCAATTGACAGGATTATGAACGCACCGCAATGCTAACTATGCTACAAAAGAAAGAAAGAGGCTCAAAAGCACGGGCAGTACGCCAAAATAAGTAGACCGAAATCCATCTGCATCTACTACTAATCATCCACCTTGAGATATCTATCCAGAACATCTCGCTGGCATTAAGTTGCGAGCCCCACCCAAAGTGTAAACCCAAAGCAACAGACAACTGCAATAAAAAGAACTTTGCGTAAAGTAAACAATCCTTGCAACCGCGGTTACAAGCACCGTTGTTTTCCCCCTTGTGGCAAAAGCACATCCCCTAGACTCATGTTTCTGTCACTCAAGCATGTCATCGGGGGGGGGGGGCATGAACCCACAATCTAGCACAACGTTCCCTCTTGGAGTCACTACCTACTACTTGGCCAAAGCAATAAACAACAACGGAGAACATGCAAGAGGTAATTAGGAACAAAAATATAAGAGATAAAAACCAAATATATTATTCTATCACAATCTGAACATAATCTCATAATCCATCAGATCCCTCCAAACTCAGCATAGCAACAGCAGAAATATTACAAAGGTGCCTCGATCATGTAGGGCAGCTCACGAGGTCTAAACAATGAAGATCAAAGAGGGGAGGAGAACATCACATAGCTACTGATCACAGACCCATGTTCCAAGGAAAACTACTCACGAGACATCCGGGGAGCATCCATGGTGGAGAGGAGACTCCCGGAGGTCAATCCTCCCTCCGGCAGGGTGCCGGGAAGAGGTCTTCTGGTGCTCCCGATCTTCGGAAGCGCGGCGGCGGCGGAACAGAGGCGAGTTTGCGGAATAGGGTTCCTCTTCTGGAGTTTTCCCGTGACGGAGAATAAATAGGCGAAGGGGGGCAGCCAGAGGTGGACCAGGGGCCCCAGGGGTGGGGCCGCGCCGGGTGGCCGCCTGGGCCCCCTGGCTCCCCTCTGGCCCCTCCCGGGCTCTTCTCGAAGCTTCCTGTACGCTGATTTTTTCTGTATTTTTCCTGAAATTTTTCTGGCAATTTTTATATGGGGGAAAACTGAAATAGAAAAACTGCAGAAAACAGGAACTGGCACTGGGGTGCACTGAGTTAATAGGTTAGTCCAAATATGATCAAAAGTGTATGAAAGTGTATCTAGATCATAGCAATATCACACAAAACATGCATGGAGCAAGCAGAAATTATAGATACGTTTTGGACGTATCAACATCCCAATGCTTAATTCCTGCTCGTCCTCGAGTAGGTAAATGATAACAACATAATTTCTGTGGTGACATGCTAGCAACCATAAAAGAACTTTGAAAAGTAAAGCAATCAAGGTTAGAGATTCAATTCAAGTCATAACATGCAAGAGTCTATATTAACATTGAAACAAGTAACAAAAGAACAATAGGTGCAAGAGCTCTCGCTGTCCGTGACTCGAATGTCTCCTATTGGCGTTTGCGTGCAAGAAGGGGGATAGGGAATACGAGAAAAAGTAATTTTTGTGTTGAGAACTCAATCTACTGAAGTTTCACACTTGGTCTTCTTTGGAATCTTATCTTGACTCGTCCCCAGACCACTAGCCAGGTACAAGTCAATTTGATCCACTCCTTTTCGATATTTTGAGCACTCATCCAATGGATGAGCGTAAGCACGAGAGTTGACACTTAAGATGGCAAAGAGAGAAGTATGGTGGAGGAGGAAGACAAAAAGGATGAGAAAGGCTCACATCAATGAGGACAATCATAGTCAAGGGATGCCAAATGATAGATATGATGTGAGGAGTAGGGATTGCCATGCAACGTATGCACATACGAGCTAAGAAGATCTCCAAAGGAACTAGTGGGGGTGCATCTAACATGCTCGCTCATGAAGACCTAGAGCTCGTTTGAGGAGGCTCATCCTTGGAATATGCAAGCCAAGTTCTATAGTGTAAGGTCCCCACATAGCTATATGCATAATGATCATCTCTATGGAGTACAAGGATATAAAGGGAGTACTAGTGTGGATCTCTCAAAAGGATAGTAGTGTTGCCCCTTTCTCTCTTTTTATTTCTTTTTTCTCTTTTTTCTCTTTTTTTGTATTTTTTGTGTGGCCTCAATGGCTCTTTCTATTTAACTCTCATTTGTCCTCTTTGGGATCTTTTGATGTGTCCACTTTGGGATATTTTCCTCACTTAAGGGCAACACTCTAATTTACAAGAAGGTAAAGGAGATCTTTCACACTTTACAAGGTACTCAAAATCATAAAGAAGATGTAACTAACATGATGTATGCAATGTATGTCACTGCCAGTGTAGCAGGAACATGTATGACATGAAGATCAAGTCATGAAGAGGTGGATGTTGCATGGCAATATATCTCGGAAAGGCCATGGAAATGCCTTGATAGGTAGGTATGGTGGCTGTTTTGAGGAAAGATATAAGGAGGTTTATGATGACAGAGCGTATCATGCCAAGGGTTTGGATGTACCGGCGAAGGTGGAAACCAACTCTCGGAGTGAGAAGAAGGCAATGCACGGCACGGAAGAGGCTAGCAAAATATGGGAAGGTGGAAGTGTTAACTTTCAATACTTACATTAGTCCGAAGAACTCATGCACTTATTATCGGTAACTCTCAATCTAATAAGGAGGTTCACAAAGAGACAAGTACCCCGAGGAGGAGTGTATGGGGGTTTGGTTATCCTTGCGCATCGTCGACTCATGGTACGTGAGTGTTCTCTGATATTCGACTCCTCAGAAGAGTAGTGATCCATCTAGTAGCTAGAGTTCTCAACTAGTTTTGTAGGTTTTTAAAATACACACGGGTTGCCCAAAATACGACACCTATCACTAATAGGCAAGAGCTCTTGACACCAAAAGTTCAAACATTACTCACATCAATACCTCAAAACTATTGCAAGTTACTACTAAAATTAAATAGCAACCTCAATTACCTACTTTCAAAACAAGACACAACTCAGTGCAACAACCAACTCTCTTTAACAAGATAAACATGAAGAGAGTTGGTTGTTGCACTGAGTTATGTCTTGTTTTGAAAGTAGGTAATTGAGGTTGCTATTTAATTTTAGTAGTAACTTGCAATAGTTTTGAGATATTGATGTGAGTAATGTTTGAACTTTTGGTGTCAAGATCTCTTGCCTATTAGTGATAGGTGTCGTATTTTGGGCAATCCGTGTGTATTTTCAAAACCTACAAAACTAGTTGAGAACTCTAGCTACTAGATGGATCACTACTCTTATGAGGGGTCGAATATCAGAGAACACTCACATACCATGAGTCGAGGATGCGCAAGGATAACCAAACCCCCATACACTCCTCCTCGGGGTACTTGTCTCTTTGTGAACCTCCTTATTAGATTGAGAGTTACCGATAATAAGTGCATGAGTTCTTTGGACTAATGTAAGTATTGAAAGTTGACACTTCCACCTTCCCATATTTTGCTAGCCTCTCCCGTACCGTGCATTGCCTTCTTATCACTCCGAGAGTTGGTGTCCACCTTCGCCGGTACATCCAAACCCTCTGCATGATACGCTCTGTCATCATAAGCCTCCTTATATCTTCCCTCAAAACAGCCACCATACCTACCTATCAAGGCATTTCCATAGCCTTTCCGAGTTACATTGCCATGCAACTTCCACCTCTTCATGACTTGATCTTCATGTCATACATGTTCCTGCTACACTGGCAGCGACATACCTTGCATACATCATGATAGTTGCATCTTCTTTATGATTTTGAGTACCTTGTAAAGGGTGAAAGATCTCCTTTACCTTCTTGTAAAATAGAGTGTTGCCCTTAAGTGAGGAAAAGATCCCAAAGTGGAGACATCAAAAGATCCCAAAGAGGACAAATGAGAGTTAAATAGAAAGAGCCATTGAGGCCACAAAAAATACAAAAAAATAGAAAAAAAGAGAAAAAGAAATAAAAAGAGAGAAAGGGGCAACACTACTATCCTTTTGAGAGATCCACACTAGTACTCCCTTTATATCCTTGTACTCCATAGAGATGATCATTATGCATATAGCTATGTGGGGACCTTCACACGATAGAACTTGGCTTGCATATTCCAAGGATGAGCCTCCTCAAACGAGCTCTAGGCCTTCATGAGAGAGCAAGTTAGATGAACCCGCACTAGTTCCTTTGGAGAGCTTCTTAGCTCGTATGTGCATCCGTTGCATGGCAATCCCTACTCCTCACATCATATCTATCATTTGGCATCCCTTGCCTATGATTGTCCTCATTGATGTGATCCATTCTCATCCTTTTTGTCTTCCTCCTCCACCATACTTCTCTCTTTGCCATCTTAAGTGTCAACTCTCGTGCTTACGCTCATCCATTGCATGAGTGCTCAAAATATCGAAAAGGATTGGATCAAATTGACTTGTACCTGGCTAGTGGTCTGGGGATGAGTCAAGTTAAGATTCCAAAGAAGACCAAGTGTGAAACTTTAGTAGATTGAGTTTTTCAACACAAAAATTACTTTTTCTCATATTCCCTATCCCCCTTCTTGCACGCAAACACAATTTGGAGACATTCGAGTCACGGACAGCGAGAGCTCTTGCACCTATTGTTCTTTTGTTACTTGTTTCGATGTTAATATAGACTCTTGCATGTTATGACTTGAATTGAATCTCTAACCTTGATTGCTTTACTTTTCAAAAGTTCTTTTATGGTTGCTAGCATGTCACCACAGAAATTATGTTGTTATCATTTACCTACTCTAGGACGAGCAGGAATTAAGCTTGGGGATGTTGATACGTCCAAAACGTATCTATAATTTCTGCTTGCTCCATGCATGTTTTCTGTGATATTGCTATGATCTAGATACACTTTCATACACTTTTGATCATATTTGGACTAACCTATTAACTCAGTGCCAGTTCCTGTTTTCTGCTGTTTTTCTATTTCAGCTTTCCCCCATATAAAAATTGCCAGAAAAATTCCGGGAAAAATACAGGAAAAATCAGTGTACAGGAAGCTTCGAGAAGAGCCCGGGAGGGGCCAGAGGGGAGCCAGGGGGGCCCAGGCGGCCATCCGGCGCAGCCCCACCCCTGGTCGCGTCGGGGGTGCGTCTGGGGCCCCTGGTCCACCTCTGGCTGCCCCCCTTCGCCTATTTATTCTCTGTCACGGGGAAACTCCAGAGGAGGAACCCTATTCCGCAAACTCGCCTCTGTTCCGCCGCCGCCGCGCTTCCGAAGATCGGGAGCACCAGAAGACCTCTTCCCGGCATCCTGCCGGAGGGAGGATTGACCTCTGGGAGTCTCCTCTCCACCATGGATGCTCCCCGGATGTCTCGTGAGTAGTTTTCCTTGGACCATGGGTCCGTGATCAGTAGCTATGTGATGTTCTCCTCCCCTCTTTGATCTTCATTGTTTAGACCTCGTGAGCTGCCCTACATGATCGAGGCACCTTTGTAATATTTCTGCTGTTGCTATGCTGAGTTTGGAGGGATCTGATGGATTATGAGATTATGTTCAGATTGTGATAGAGTAATATATTTGGTTTTATCTCTTATATTTTTGTTCCTAAGTAATTCTTGCATGTTCTCCGTTGCTATTTATTGCTTTGGCCAAGTAGTAGGTAGTGACTCCAAGAGGGAACGTTGTGCTAGATTGTGGGTTCATGCCCCCCGATGACACGCTTGAGTGACAGAAACATGAGTCTAGGGGATGTGTTGTTGCCACAAGGGGGAAAACAACGGTGCTTGTAACCGCGGTTACAAGGATTGTTTACTTTACGCAAAGTTCTTTTTATTGCAGTTGTCTGTTGCTTTGGGTTTACACTTTGGGTGGGGCTCGCAACTTAATACCAGCGAGATGTTCTGGATAGATATCTCAAGGTGGATGATTAGTAGTAGATGCAGATGGATTTCGGTCTACTTATTTTGGCGTTCTGCCCGTGCTTTTGAGCCTCTTCCTTTCTTTTGTAGCATAGTTAGCATTGCAGTGCGTTCATAATCCTGTCAATTGCCCTTCTGTAATTTGATTACCTCGCATAGCAGTTTTATCGTCTTTTGGGAGAGAGACATCTCTAGTGAACATCACGTATCCCGGTCCATATCCTCATTATTATTTCCAAGCTATATTTACTTTACTGCTTTTACTTGCTATCATTATCCTTTGCGTTTTATCCTTTGTGAACAACAAGACCGGAGAGATTGACAACCTCTCTCAACTTCGTTGGGAAAAAAGTTATCTGTGTTTGTGTGCAGGTCCACATCAGTTGCGCCGCTGACACCTACTTATCATCTCTGGAGTCCTACTGGAGACAAACCTTGGTATCTTCACCGAGGGAAAACTCCTGCTGCACTACATCTCAAACCTTCCACTTGGGGTAACCAACGAAGGGCGAGAAGCCATCACTTGTAACCGCGGTTGCAAGGATTGTTTACTTTACGCAAAGTGCTTTTTAATGCTGTTGTCTGTTGGTTTGGGTTTACACTTTGGGTGGGGCTCGCAACTTAATACCAGCGAGATGTTCTGGATAGATATCTCAAGGTTGATGATTAGTAGTAGATGCAGTTGGATTTCGGTCTACTTATTTTGGCGTACTGCCCATGCTTTTGAGCCTCTTCTTTTCTTTTGTAGAATAGTTAGCATTGCGGTGCATTCATAATCCTGTCAATTGCCCTTCTGTAATTTGTTCACCTCGCATAGCAGTTTTATCGTCTTTTGGGAGAGAGACATCACTAGTGAACATCACGTATCCTGGTCCATATCCTCATCACTGTTTACACGCTCATTTACTTTTCTGCTTTTACTTTCAGTTGCTATCATTATCCCTTGCGTTTGATCCTTTGTGAACAACAAGACCGGAGAGATTGACAACCTCTCTGAACTTCGTTGGGAACAAAGTTATTTGTGTCTGTGTGCAGGTCCGCGTCAGTTGCGCCGCTGACACCTACTTGTCATCTCTGGAGTCCTACTGGAGACAAACCTTGGTATCTTTGCTGAGGGAAATTTTCTACTGTGCTACATCACGCCTTCCACTTGGAGTTTCCCAACGAAGGGTGAGAAATCACTATCATTACCTCGCACATCATGAGCTGCCCTACATGATCGGGGCACTTTTGTAATCTTTCTGCTGTTGCTATGCTGAGTTTGATGGGATCTGATGGATTATGAGATTATGATCAGATTGTGATAGAGTAATATATTTGGTTCTTATCTTTTATATTTTTGTTCTAAAGTAATTCTTGCATGTTCTCCGTTGCTATTTATTGCTTTGGCCAAGTAGTAGGTAGTAACCCCAAGAGGGAACGTTATGCTCGATTGTGGGTTCAAGCCCCCTGATGACACGCTTGAGTGACAGAAACATGAGTCTAGGGGATGTGTTGTTGCCACAAGGGGGAAACAACGGTACTTGTAACCGCGGTTGCAAGGATTGTTTACTTTATGCAAAGTGCTTTTTAATGCAGTTGTCTGTTGATTTGGGTTTACACTTTGGGTGGGGCTCGCAACTTAATACCAGCGAGATGTTCAGGATAGATATCTCAAGGTGGATGATTAGTAGTAGATGCCGTTGGATTTCGGTATACTTATTTTGGCGTTCTGCCCATGCTTTTGAGCCTCTTCCTTTCTTTTGTAGCATAGTTAGCATTGCGGTACGTGGGCCGACCTGCGTTCCACTGCGGCCCAACCGACGCGGCCCACGCGCCCCCTTCCGGTCCAGCCTCCCAGGCCACCTCATGGGCCAGGCCCATGGGTGAGCAGCCCTTTGACCTTTTTTTTCCTTCTGTTTTCCTTTTTATTTATTTTTGCTAAGTCCTGTGAACTGCTTGCTGTATTCAGTTTTGCGATGTAGTTTACAAGCGATCCGTAAAGGAAAATTGCTTAGAATTGTGTGTACTTCAATCCATCTTTTGTGAGCATTTTGATTTGAGGCCATCTTGATGTTGTTAATCTGTGTTGAAGTGGGCATCAGGCCGTTAAACTGCTACTAATTGCTGTTATATGTTGCTGTTGTTATTTTGTTGCAACTTTGATTGATGATTGTGACACATCCATGATGCCTATTGCATTGATTCTTTCTCGTGTGTGTTAAGCATCATGTCTACTTCCATTACATATATTGTATTGTCGTGTTTGCATTTCCTGTCATAGTTATATTCTGCTCCAAAGTTGTTATGCCGCTGTTGTTGACATCCACCTCTGTTTTTCACTAAGTCTGTAACATTCCGATGCCATGTTGCATGCTTAATATCTTTTGATCTGTTATGCCTATGACCTTGATTCTTGTTTGTACCTGATCACCATCATGTCTAGTTCATGCCCATATATTGCTATGTCATGTTGCTGCACTTTTGCATATAGTTATGCTCCTGTTTATACAGCTTAAAAATAACAGTTTCTGCCATGTTTTCATTATTTTCACTAAGTCCTTGACCAGTAATGTTTTATTGCTTTTTGCATGGGCTATAACTAGTTGTTCATGATGCCTATTTGCATGCTTCCTTTTGCCATGCCTTCCGTGCCATGTCTACTTTAGTTTCATATAATTTGTGAGCATGTTTGCATTCATTACTATGTTTATGTATTGCTCTAAAGTGTGCTTCCCGATGTTGGCAGATTGTGTTCCAAACTTGTATTGCTTGTATCTTTTTAACCGTAACTCCGTTTGGAGTGTTCTTTATATGTAACTTGATTAGTTTTTCGTGTACTTTGTGTTTATGCCATTGTTTGCTGCTGTTAATCAACCTAAAATATGGTCTAGGGCAGAACAGTACCAAATCCATTAATTGTCGTGAGGCACTTAGAGGATGCCATGTTTAGGTTGTGCATCACTTAAATTGACTAGCATAGATAGTTTCCTTTATGCTTCACCTCTTGACATGTTTGTGTGCTATGCCATGCTTGAGTGATATTTCATGTTAACAACCTTTTCTCATCTTGTGTAGCTAAACAACTTGAACCTTTCTAAATGTGTGGTATCGTCGTGTGTGACGAGTACTCCACTTAAATTATTAGTAACCTCTCTCGACGGTAGGTGCGATGTCTCGTGTTGCTTCTTGTTGATGCTTGCTCGTGTTTGCCTCATAGTAATAGATGCTTGCTCGTTGATTGCCTTCCAATGTTTGCCGTCTTATGTGCTTCCGTGCGTACCTTTCGGAGACGATGCGAGCTTGCGATCAACTACACCTTCGGAACCCGACTTATCAACAGGCAAGGACTATACATTACTTATGATCCATTCTATTTCAACCAGCGGTTTGCATGCTAGTGTAGGTTAGGTTCGATGTTTGATCCTACCACATGTTTACAGCCTCTCTTAAACCGATACAGCCATGTCTCCTCCCAGCAAACCATGTACTGCTATGTTACTATTGCTCGTTGCTCAGCCCCTGCTTAGTATGCATGCTTAGGATGCTACGATGTTACCCTGTTACACCTTGGTTTGGGCTATCATATTATTATGTTGTTGTTGATGATATGATTATCATAATGTTGACTATAATCGACGAAGGGTGGAAGGTCTAGGCTATCCCTCCCCGACTCTTTGTTCCATTCGAGTCACCTAGGATCCGAGTTCCGGGTATTGGTCTTAAGACTGAGCAAGCCTAACCGCGTGTGGGATTTTACGGGGTCCCCTTTTCTTACCTATCTAGCTTCAAACATTTCTAGTGGTGGCCCGAGATGATTTACCATTTGAAACCCCGTGTGTGTGCTTGGTGGATCCCCTCACATTTTTTAAACAACCCGGGCCAGCGGAGACATGGTTTCTCTGTTGGCCCACACTAGTGAGCTAGGGAAGTCCCCTGTTATATAGGTGAGACTAAACCCGACCTTGGCCAGACGGAAGAGTCCGATCCGAGAGCGTGGCCAGCTTTTGGATTGGGTGTCGACTCCCCGGGGGCCACCCATATTTGTTCGTTGTTAGCTAGAGGGACTTGTCGTTTCAGATCTCTTGGAACTAAATCATAAAATGGTTGCCTGTGACGGGTAGCAACTGAGAGAGATGGGCGTGCGTGCGGAGCCTTGTAATGGGCAGTTGGTACGCCCCTGCAGGGTTAAATCTTTTCGAGAAGCCGTGTCCATGGTTATGGACGACTTGAGACCTACTCCTTGTTCATAGACAACAACAACAACTGAGATAATCTTAATATAACTTGATCAACGTGTGTGTGCCTTGACTGCTTCTTCTTCGTCGGGATGCAAATAGGAGGACAAGGATAGGATAGGTGTTATGTTTGCGTAAGTAGTTGATAGCAAGACTTGTTGGAGGCGATTCCTCATCGAATGCTTGGCTTCTTATCTTACTCTCTAGATCGTTAGCCACTTCATAAATGCTAGTGCGACAGCAACCTCACCACTTACCCCATCCTTACCGTAAACTACTAGTTGTCCTAGAATGACGAGTGATCAAGTCCTTGCTGGGTCAGTTGACCACTACAGTTGGATGCTGAGTACTTCTGTACTCATGATACTACCCCCAAACTCTTTTCAGGGTTCTTGATCGACAACAGATATGGTGATCGACGTTTCACGTGGAGACTCGACGACGACTAGTTAGGCGGATCCTGGCGGAGGGCCTGGACCCGTGTGGTCATGGGGATCAATGTTTTTCTCTTTGCCACTAGGCATTTGATTGTAGTCTGTACCCAGACATGTACCTTCCGCTGATGTATTGTATTTAAGGCAGTTGTATGCCGATTGTATGAGATGTTGTATCCTTGTATCTGTAATGGTGTGATATCATGTTGGAAATCCGGGGCATATGACTATGTCATATGTCGTGGTGGGACCGATATGTGCTTCGTCCCTGGACCTGGATGGAAACATCTAGATTTGGAACAGTACCGCATATCGGGCCTTACAACTTGGTATCAGAGCCTTACCGACCGTAGGATCCCTTTTCTGGCCGAAGTCGGGTCTAGACAAAAACTATTTTGTAGTTACTAAGTTAGTTATCGGAGAGTAGGAATCTTTTTACTCCTTACCCTTGCTCTGGCCAGGACAAGTGTTGTAATTGTTTTACTATCGCCTTACCCCCTTCAAAACTCTAGGATCTCGAGTGTGTGGAGTATCAAAATCGTTACAATGCCTTGCTTGCAGCGTATTGTCTCGATTCTGATCTCAGGTTTGGGGAATCCTGTAGCACCTTTAGTTCTTCCGACTCTGGGTAAACATCTGGGTCATCCATTGCCATCCATCTCTTTGCCGGTGTTTTCACGACTTGCGTCGAAAACACTATCCTTTGATCCGGTTATCGTTGCCGTTCCTCCTCTTGACACCGATGGTTTCGTATTTTCGACGATGTCGTCTCCCTGCGAAAAGTTTCTCGATGACAGTTCGACGTCGACATGGAGCAGAGTCCCTTGTTGGTGGTGTTGAAGATTGTCGACTCTTTTTTTATCAATCCCCTCTCCCCCAGATCATATTGGATCTCGGGACGAGATCCCTTGTTGGTGGTGTTGTATTGTAACAGCCCAGATTTCACAAAAATTAAAATTTTTGTTTTCGGTGTGAATTGTTTGATTGTCTGATTTGTTTGCGGTGTTTGCATCCCCGATTTATCGATCGGCGATTATTTTTCCCCCTCTTATCTCGTACCGGACGGAGACCGACCCTTGCCACCCTAACACTCGACCTTTGCGACACCGGGTTTCACCCGATCACCGTCGCGAAAACCGCACCAGACCAGCCATAGCCAACGGAACGAAAAAAGTCCGTTTAATAATTAAACGGGATATTTTTATAGCGCGTCGGAAAGTGTTCTCGGAACGGTTCCAGGGCGAGGTGAACGCTGATGACCCTCAACGTAGAGGGATCTATTGCAGTGTTTTCGATAAGTAAGAGTGTTGAACCCAACGAGGAGCAGAAGGTAGTAGCAAGTGACTTTGATGAGGAGATAACTGCAAGCACTGAAAGATAACTTTTTAGGGGTTTTCTCGGTAAGAGACAGGAAAGTAAAGACGAGCAAAGTAAAAGATACTGGATAGTAAAAAGTGGCCCAATCCTTTCTAAGCAAAGGAGAGGCCTAGCAACTGAACTTATAAAAGCTAAAGTGTTCTTGAGGACACACGGGAGAGGTAGTCATGTGCTTTCGCCATATTCCGTATCGGTACTATGTACTGTGTTGATAAGTGTTTGGTGGGTGGATCTATGCTAGTGCATCCTCTAGACTAAGATGAATGCACTCTTATGATTAAACACCTTGCAAGCATCCGCAAATACAAGATAATAATTAAGGCAAAATCCTAACCATAGCAATACGATCGGTGATCCATTATTCCCTTGTGCAAAAGCGTGCAAACTGGGGTTTAGGTTTCTGTCACTCCGGCAACCCACCGTAAGCATTCTTTATACACAATTCATTCTCCTAGGTCCTTGATAAGGCGAAGTGTTGAGTGTTCGACTCACACAACACCACTAGGAAAATAACAACACAACTTAAATATCGACCAACACATATTACTTCAACATCATATGACTACTAGCAACTAGACTGCTCCCATGTCCTCAAGAACTAAAGTAACTACTCAAAAGTCATAAAAGAGATCATGATCAGTGGGGATAAATAGATGATAAACAATCTGAACACAATAATATTTATCCAACAAAACTCAATAGCATTCACCACAAGGTAGTAATAAACACCGATAGAGTAGAGAGGATAGATAGTACGGATTACAACGCGAGTTGCAATTGTGAGACAAGATTGGATGAAGATGGAGATGGTGCTGATGGTGGGGATGATGTTGATGATAATCTCGATGATGCCCGTGACGATGGTGATGACGATGGCGACGATCTCCCCTTCCGGGAGGTGATCTCCCCGGCGGAATCTGCCCGCCAGAGATGGCTTTTCTTCTCTGTAGGTTTCCGCCACGTAGCGGCGGCGAAACTCCGAAAACTCTCTCTCTCTCTTAGGGTTTTTGGGCGAAGAGGGGTATATAGGCCAGAGGGGGGAGCCGGGAGAGCTCCAGGGGGGCCAGGCGCCCTCCCGGCGAGGCCAGAGGTGGGGCCGCGCCAGGTGGCCGCCTGGGCACACTGTGGCCCCCCTCTGGTTGCTCTTTTGCGTGCCTTCGTTATCCTTCTGGAAAACAGCCTCCGTCGATTTTTCATGTAATTTTGAGGTGTTCTTCTTCAGCAACTCAGCGTCCACTTTTTACCGCTGAATCCTGCGTCTGCTGCTTCGGCACCGGAAAGTTGTAAACTGTGTAAAATAAGCCAAAACAACATAAGAATAGCATCATATCATGAAATATATCAATGAATAAGAAAGAATTACTATATAAAATAGTGATGCATTTTGGACGTATCAACTCCCCCAAGCTTAGACCTCGCTTGTCCTCAAGCGAATACTGAACTCGGTAAACCTGTCCACAAGTTTAGAGAGTGAAGTGTCGATAAATAAAATACGGACACGAAGCATCAAGGTTTCTCCATCAAACCCAAGCATCCTCAACAACAACCTCAACTCACAAGGCCCTCATGAGAAAGTAATAACAATTATAATCAGAAGTAGGGCTAAGGAAACTCATCAAATTATGGCAAACATAACCTTGGTCAAAGGACAACTAAAAACAATTTGAAGCTTTTGAAAGGACACGTAAATAGTCATGAAGTGCAAATGCTAACACAAAGGAAGATGCTCGCTAGGCAAAAGCTTTCGCAAAAAACTTACTTATCAAAAGATAATGTCAACAAGGATATGGCATGGCAAAACTTAATGCAGCTCTATATGGATGAATCCTCATTAACATCAAATGTCTGTTCTCTTAGGGAAAAGAAGGAAGTGGGAAAACTGACTCAACACGAAGGTGAAAGAGAGCCTTGTTTAAAGGCAAGCAGGGAAAACTCATGTGCTATCCTTAAATCAAACAGAATAAAAATAGATTTTGGGACGGTGCATAGTTTGTCAATGAATGCTAATAGATAGCTCAATTACTTCTCAAGATGGACAAGTTTCGAGGAACGGCTCCCAAGTGAGGACGATCACATCCCCTTAATCTCCTTTGTTTATCACTGCCAAAGTTTCTGATTTCTCATAGACCAGCATGAAGGAGGGTTTGTTTGTTATATTAGCTTTCGATCTGGGCGCACCCATGCCAGTTCCTCCTCGTATTATGGGTTTGCAGATTAAACATGCAATCCCGGGATAAAACTTGTCCAACTTGAGAAGATCATGAATTACCTACTACTTCCTCATGAGCCAAACAAGAAGCACAAAACAGAAGATTTTGAACATTTAAGGATAACACATAAATTATATACTTATAGGAGTGGTAGGGGAATACCACGAATAGGAAGGTATGGTGGACTCACATGGAAGGTAAAGGTTTCAGGGTATGTATGCACAAGCAGAAATCTACTTGGCAAAGAGTTTGGCTAGCAAAGGTTTTGAGAGAACAGACAGTTGATGCTGATTTAGATGCAAAACATATAAGGCATAAACATTAAGGTAAGCATAACACATCAAGTTGTCTTCCTTGTCAACATAACACTTCAAGCATAATAACAAAAAGGTTTTGGCTATGTCGCTACTTGAGAAAACATGCATGTTGTCAAGACCAGAGCTATGTTTGCCAAAATTAAATAAAGTTTTCAAAGCCATACCTGATATAAGGTCAATACTCCCCATAAGAATCGTCATATGATGCCGATTGCGTGAAGAGAATACCGAGTGCAGCGAAGGAACCAATAGACTTCTCATTAATATTCCATTAAAGACGACTCCACACTCACAGATACAATCTCTCCACAGACGGAGTGACAGACCTAGATTCAAACACCTATTTCATATAATAAACTTCCTAGACATGATACGACTCTACTTTACTCTAAAAGACTAAGATAAAGATAAAGATACTGGGCACTCCCCCAAGCTTGGAACAAGCTGAGGGGATGCCATTACCCGAGGAGATTTACTCCTCATCCTTGTTCTTGTTGATTCTTGAAATCTTTGATGTCTCGACGAAGGGTTTGGTTTTACTTCTCCAAGATCTCCACTTGCACCTTTAGTACACGGAAATCTTCACACAGTTGATTGGTGATGCGGTAGGCTTCGGAGATGGTAGAAATTGTACGTTGATCTTCAAGTGTAGGGGTTGTTCCTGAAAGGTTAAGAGAAAGATCATAATAAGGTTGGAAACTCCCCACCATGATGGGGTTGCTTGATCTTCTTCCTTGTGTTGATGGACCCCCTGGTTGCTGGGAGGTGATAATCTTGACTTCTTTTCTCACGGAATGCTCCATCTCCGCTTGCCTTGCAGCGATTTCTTCTTCTGTGGCCCAATCTATGTATTTACCTTGGTTGAGGTCTCTCTGAACTTCACGTAGACGTCGTCCCATGAAGTCCTCTCCACTCGAGCCACAAGAAGACATCTCTAACAATATATTTTTACCCTGGATGAAACAAATCGAAAAGAAAACACACGAAATCGCGGGATGTGTTGCCGGAATAATCCGGGTGAATATATAGAAAAAAATTCTGCAACAAAAGGAAGGTAACGAGCCAAAGTGGGGTCGGAGACGGAGTCCTGGGTGCCCAGGCGGCGTCCCGGCGCGGCCAGGGGGTAGGGCGCGCCAGGGGGGCGCCTGGGCCCCCTGGAGCTCGTCTCCGGCTCCACTTAGGCCTCGAATTTTCCTAATTTTCCAAAAACTCGTAATATGGAACTTTTTTTTGCGGTTCATGATGTTTCCTTACCGTAATACATACCTTTCCTTATTCTGCTTCTGTCAGTGTCTGAAACAGGGCTTCAACATGTTCTTCATGAGTTGTTGTGCGAATTATATTTACATCAACGGGGTCTCCCGCTATGTAATGCTTGAGTCTTTGCCCATTCACAACTTGAGGTTTGGTGCCTTCAAAATTGTTAATCTTAATTGCACCAGACCGGTAGACTTCTTCAATATGAAATGGCCCTTCCCACCTGGAAAGTAGTTTACCTGGAGAAAACCTGAAACGGGATCTAAACAATAAAACTTTATCACCAACATTAAATTCACGTTTCAGAATCCTCCTGTCATGCCACTTCTTTACCTTTTCCTTGAACATTTTAGCGCTCTCGTAAGCTTCACTTCTCCACTCATCTAGAGAAGTCAAGTTCATGAGACGCTTTTCACCAGCTAACTTTGGGTCGGCATTAAGCTCTCTAACAGCCCAGAAAGCTTTGTGCTCTAACTCTAATGGCAAATAGCAAGCCTTGCCATAGACCATTTTATAGGGGGACATGCCCATGGGGTTTTTGCAAGCAGTTCTATACGCCCACAAAGCATCTCCTAACTTATTTGACCAGTCCTTCCTATTTCTGTTAACTTTCTTCTGCAAGATCAACTTGATCTCTCTATTGGTGAGCTCAACTTGCCCACTAGTTTGAGGATGGTACGGTGAC
Source organism: Bromus sterilis (assembly GCA_950022295.1). Lineage (NCBI taxonomy): Eukaryota > Viridiplantae > Streptophyta > Magnoliopsida > Poales > Poaceae > Bromus > Bromus sterilis. The sequence goes on from OX465596.1 coordinate 46,144,021, forward strand.
GCAATCCTATGATTGACATCGTACTTGGCTAAAGGTTTTCTAAAAGCTCCATGCGTGAAGTGTGATCCTCCATCAGTCATGAGATACCTGGGTACACCAAACCTAGGGAAAATTACATCTTTGAGCATTTTCAAAGATGTTTTGTGATCAGCACTTTCAGTGGGGATTGCTTCAACCCACTTGGTTACATAATCAACAGCAACTAATATATGAGTGTACTTGTGTGAAGAAGGAAAAGGACCCATAAAATCAAAACCACAGCAATCAAAAGGCTCAATCACTAGTGAGTAATTCATAGGCATCTCATTCCTCCTAATAATATTACCAACTCTCTGACATTTATCACAAGCTAAAACATGACTTCTAGCATCTTTAAAGAGAGTAGGCCAATAAAAACCTGATTGGAGAACCTTATGTGCGGTCCTCTCACCAGCATGATGTCCTCCGTAGGGACTGTCGTGACATTGCATGAGAATGTCCTTCTGCTTGTGTTCCGGTACGCATCTTCTCACGATCCCGTCTGGACCTTCTTTGAAAAGATGTCGGTCATCCCAAAAGTAATGCCTCAAATCATGGAAGAACTTCTTCCTTTGCTGAAATGTTAAACATGGAGGCAAATACTTTGCAACGATAAAATTAGCATAATCTTCAAACCAAGGATCGGAAAGAGATTGTACTTTAACAACGGCAAGTTGTTCGTCTAGAAAACTGTCGTTGATTGGGATGGGATCATGCGGTATATCTTCCATCCTTGAAAGGTTGTCCGCTACAGGGTTTTCTGCTCCTTTTCTATCAACAATCTGCAAATCAAATTCTTGAAGAAGGAGTACCCATCTGATGAGCCTTGGTTTGGCATCCTTCTTCGTCATAAGATACTTAATGGCAGCATGGTCAGTATGAATAATAACTTTAGAATCAAAAATATACTGTCTAAACTTATCACAAGCAAACACTACTACTAAGAATTCCTTCTCAATAGTAGCATAATTCTTTTGAGCACTATCAAGGGTCTTACTGGCATAATAAATAACATTCAACTTTTTGTCAACCCTTTGTCCTAAAACAGCTCCAACAGCAAAATCACTAGCATCACACATAATTTCAAAGGGCAAATTCCAGTCAGGCGGTTGTACTATAGGAGCGGTTATTAAAGCTTTCTTAAGAACTTTGAAAGCCTCCTTACAATCTTCATCAAATACAAAAGGAACATCCTTCTGGAGAATATTAGTGAGGGGTCTCGAGGTCTTAGAAAAGTCTTTGATAAATCTTCTATAGAAACCAGCATGACCGAGAAAACTGCGAATACCTTTAATGTCCCTTGGATAGGGCATCCTTTCGATAGCTTCAATCTTCGCCTTGTCCACTTCAATTCCCCTCTCGGAAATCTTGTGGCCAAGCACGATCCCTTCGTTAACCATGAAGTGGCACTTTTCCCAGTTTAGAACTAATTTTGTATCCTCGCATCTCTGCAGAACTTTATTAAGATTGTGGAGACAGTGGTCAAAGGAAGTTCCATAGACGGAGAAATCTTCCATGAAGACTTCCACAATCTCCTCACAGAAACCATGAAATATTGCAGACATACATCTCTGAAAAGTAGCAAGGGCATTGCATAAACCAAAAGGAATACGTCTATAAGCATAAGTACCATAAGAACAAGTGAAAGTGGTCTTCTCTTGATCGGCGGTGTTAACATGAATTTGAGAGAAGCCAAAGTACCCGTCAAGATAGCAGAAGTGGGTGTTTTTGGACAGCCTCTCAAGCATCTGATCAATAAAGGGCAGCGGGTAGTGGTCCTTCCTGGTTTCCTTGTTCAACTTCCTGTAATCAATACACATTCTATATCCAATAATAATTCTCTGAGGTATTAGTTCATTCTTATCATTAGGGACTACAGTTGTCCCTCCTTTCTTAGGAACACAATGAACTGGACTTACCCACTTACTATCGGCTATAGGGTAGATAATACCTGCAGCTAGAAGCTTGAGGATTTCGGTCCTCACAACATCCATCATCTTTGGGTTCAACCGTCGTTGATGGTCAACAACAGGTTTAGCATCGGGCTCGAGGTTGATAGTATGTTGACAGATAGATGGACTAATTCCCTTAAGGTCATCAAGGGTATAGCCAATTGCACCACGATGTTTACGAAGTACTTCCAATAGTCGCTCCTCTTCATATCCTGAAAGGTTAGAGTTGATACTAACAGGATATATTTTCTTTTCATCTAAATAAGCATACTTGAGTGTATCGGGAAGAGGTTTGAGATCAAACACCGGGTCTTCTTTTGGTTTGGATAGAATTCCTAAAGGTTCAACCGGAAGGTTGTGCTTCAGGATAGCAGGTTGTCTCAAGAAGATTTCATCAATTTCATTTCTTTCCTGCATACGAGTATCATTCTCGTGGTCCTTCATGTATTGCTGCAAAGGATCATTAGGGGGAATAGCAATAGAAGCAATACTTTCAATAATTTTATCATCAATGGGTAATTCAGTACCACGAGGCTGCTTGGAAATCTTGGAAAAATTAAATTCATACTGCTCACCATTGAATTCAACAGAAACTTTACCTTTCTTGCAATCTATAATAGCTCCACAAGTTCTGAGAAAAGGTCTACCAAAAATAATAGGAAAAAAACTATCTTGTACTGAACCAAGTACAAGAAAGTCGGTAGGATACTTTACCTTTCCGCATAGGACTTCAACATCTCTCACAATCCCAATAGGAGAGATAGTAGCTTTTTTTGCAAGATGAATAGTAACATCAATCTCTTCGAGCTCACAAGGTGAAATCTTAGTCATGATCTCTTGATAAAGTGAATAAGGAATCGCGCTAGCGCTTGATCCCAGATCGCATAGCCCGTAATAATTGTGATCTCCTATTTTAACAGATACAACTGGTGTACCTGAAATTGGGATTTTATTCTTGGCTGTGACAATGTTAGTTGAAACAGCAAAAAAAATTATAATAGAATCTGAAACATCATTAGTAACTAAATCTTTAACCATAGCAACTTGAGGATCGACTCTGATCTGGTCCTCAGGTTCACCTGTTCTTCTCTCACTTTTATTTATGATGCCTGTCACAAAAGAGTGCTCCCTTATTCTCGAAGGAAAAGGGGGTTGTTCATATATAACTGCAGGAAAAATAGGATCAGCAACGTGAATATCAATAGGCACTTCTTTGAAAGGCTTATGGTACTGATCCTTCTTCCTCTTAGAAGAATCAACACGAGAGGCAAAGTCCTTACAAAAATCAATCATTAGATGGGAATCCAGACCAATCTTAGAGCAAAAGGTATTGAAATAATCAGTCTTCACATAACTCTCAATATAATCATGCTCATAATTTATAGCAGGTTCAATACCTTTATCGATTTCCCAGTCTTCAGTATTCTTCTGGATCCTTTCGATGAGATCCCACCTTTCTTCAACGATCTTTGTCTGAAATACCCCGCTAGAGGAGGCATCCAGCCTTTCCTTGTCCTGACGAGAAAGCATGGCATAAAAATTTGTAAGTATAATATCTTTGGGGAGCTTATGAATAGGACATTTAAACATTAGGGACTTAAGCCTCCCCCAAGCTTGAGCGATGCTCTCTCCTTCCCGAGACCTAAAGTTATAGATGTAATTCCTGTCTCGATAAACTTCATGAAGAGGGTAAAACTTTGTATAAAAGAGAGACTTAAGCTCTTCCAAATTAAGATAATGTGGGTTAACGAGGAGCTTATACCAATCTGAAGCTTTGTCTGTAAGCGATACGGAGAATAATTTCTTCATAACGAACTCCAGTGATACACCTGCAAGCTTGAATAATGAACATAGTTGTGATAAATATAGCAAGTGTTCACCTGGATGTCTATCTCCTGCATAGCGATTAGATAGGACATAATCGATAATACCAGATGGTATCTTATAAGGTACAATTTCAGTAGGGGTAGGAGTAACTACCTTAGCAGTGGGGCGGCTCTCCGAGAACAACGATCCAATAGTAGGGGTCTCCATAAGGATAAAAACAGCAACAACAAAACTAAAAACAGAAATATAAAAACTTCCTTACCAGCCTCACTTACTAATAGCGCTACACTCCCCGGCAACGGCGCCAGAAAACGTAGCTTGAAGACCCTCAACGTAGAGGGATCTATTGCAGTGTTTTTGATAAGTAAGAGTGTCGAACCCAACGAGGAGCAGAAGGTAGTAGCAAGTGACTTTGATAAGGAGATAACTGCAAGCACTAAAAGATAACTTTTTAGGGGTTTTCTCGGTAAGAGACAGGAAAGTAAAGACGAGCAAAGTAAAAGATACTGGATAGTAAAAAGTGGCCCAATCCTTTCTAAGAAAAGGAGAGGCCTAGCAACTGAACTTATAAAAGCTAAAGTGTTCTTGAGGACACACGGGAGAGGTAGTCATGTGCTTTCGCCATATTCCGTATCGGTACTATGTACTGTGTTGATAAGTGTTTGGTGGGTGGATCTATGCTAGTGCATCCTCTAGACTAAGATGAATGCACTCTTATTATTAAACACCTTGCAAGCATCCGCAAATACAAGATAGTAATTAAGGCAAAAGCCTAACCATAGCAATACGATCGGTGATCCATTATTCCCTTGTGCAAAAGCGTGCAAACTGGGGTTTAGGTTTCTGTCACTCCGGCAACCCACCGTAAGCATTCTTTATACACAATGCATTCTCCTAGGTCCTTGATAAGGCGAAGTGTTGAGTGTTCGACTCACACAACACCACTAGGAAAATAACAACACAACTTAAATATCAACCAACACATATTACTTCAACATCATATGACTACTAGCAACTAGACTGCTCCCATGTCCTCCAGAACTAAAGTAAATACTCACAAGACATAAAAGAGATCATGATCAGTGGGGATAAATAGATGATAAACAATCCGAACACAATAATATTACTCCAACAAAACTCAATAGCATTCACCACAAGGTAGTAATAAACACCGATGGAGTAGAGAGGATAGATAGTACGGATTACAACGCGAGTTGCAATTGTGAGACAAGATTGGATGAAGATGGAGATGGTGCTGATGGTGGGGATGATGTTGATGATAATCTCGATGATGCCCGTGACGATGGTGATGACGATGGCGACGATCTCCCCTTCCGGGAGGTGATCTCCCCGGCGGAATCTGCCCGCCAGAGATGGCTTTTCTTCTCTGTAGGTTTCCGCCACGGAGCGGCGGCGTAACTCTACAAACTCTCTCTCTCTCTTAGGGTTTTTGGGCGGCGATGGGTATATAGGCCAGAGGGGGGAGCCAGGAGAGCTCCAGGGGGCCCAGGCGCCCTCCCGGCGCGGCCAGAGGTGGGGCCGCGCCAGGTGGCCGCCTGGGCACCCTGTGGCCCCCCTCTGGTTGCTCTTTTGCGTGCCTTCGTTATCCTTCTGGAAAACAGCCTCCGTCGATTTTCAGGTAATTTGGAGGTGTTCTTCTTCACCAACTCAGCGTCCACTTTTTACCGCTGAATCCCGCGTCTGCTGCTTCGGCACCGGAAAGTTGTAAACTATGTAAAATAAGCCAAAACAACATAAGAATAGCATCATATCATGAAATATATCAATGAATAAGAAAGAATTACTATATAAAATAGTGATGCATTTTGGACGTATCAAACGCCGCCGGCTCGACGCGCTGATTGCGCAGTTCGAAGTTTTACCCGAATCGGAGGTCCTGCGGACCCCTGATGGCTTCTCGCCCCTTCGTTGGTTACCCCAAGTGGAAGGTTGAGATGTAGTGCAGCAGCAGTTTTCCCTCGGTGAAGATACCAAGGTTTGTCTCCAGCAGGACTCCAGAGATGATAAGTAGGTGTCAGCGGCACAACTGACGCGGACCTGCACACAGACACAGATAACTTTGTCCCAACGAAGTTCAGAGAGGTTTTCAATCTCTCCGGTCTTTTTGTTCACAAGGATAAAATGCAAGGGATAATGATAGCAAGTAAAAGCAGTAAAGTAAATATAGCGTGGAAACAATAATGAGGATATGGACCGGGATACGTGATGTTCGCTAGTGATGTCTCTCTCCCAAAAGACGATAAAATTACTATGCGAGGTAAACAAATTACAGAAAGGCAATTGACAGGATTATGAACGCACCGCAATGCTAACTATGCTACAAAAGAAAGGACGAGGTTCAAAAGCACAGGCAGTACGCCAAGATAAGTAGACCGAAATCCATCTGCATCTACTACTAATCATCCACCTTGAGATATCTATCCAGAACATCTCGCTGGTATTAAGTTGCGAGCCCCACCCAAAGTGTAAACCGAAAGCAACAGACAACTGCATTAAAAAGAACTCTGCGTAAAGTAAACAATCCTTGTGACCGCCGTCACAAGCACCGTTGTTTTCCCCCGTGTGGCAACAGCACATCCCCTAGACTCATGTTTCTGTCACTCAAGCGTGTCATCGGGGGGCATGAACCCACAATCTAGCACAACGTTCCCTCTTGAAGTCACTACCTACTACTTGGCCAAAGCAATAAACAGCAACGGAGAACATGCAAGAATTACTTAGGAACAAAAATATAAGAGATAAAAACCAAATATATTACTCTATCACAATCTGAACATAATCTCATAATTCATCAGATCCTATCAAACTCAACATAGCAATAGAAGAAATATTACAAAGGTGCCTCGATCTTGTAGGGCAGCTCACGAGGTCTAAACAATGAAGAACAAAGAGGGGAGGAGAACATCACATAGCTACTGATCACGGACCCATGGTCCAAGGAAAACTACTCACAAGACATCCGGGAAGCATCCATGGTGGAGAGGAGACTCCCGGAGGTCAACCCTCCCTCCGGCAGGGTGCCGGGAAGAGTTCTTCTGGTGCTCCCGATCTCGGAAGCGCGGCGGCGGCGGAACAGAGGCGAGATCACGAAAAAGGGTTCTGTCCTCGAGGGTTTCACGCCACGGGGAATATATAGGCGAAGGGGGGCGGCCAGAGTGGACCAGGGGCCCCAGGCGCCCCCCTGGCGCGGCCTAGGGGGTGGCCGCGCCGGGTGGCCGCCTGGGCCACCCCTGGCTCCCCTCTGGCCCCACTCGGGCTCTTCGCGAAGCTTCCTGTACGCTGATTTTTCCTATATTTTTCTCGGAATTTTTCTGGCACTTTTCTATGGGGGAAAACTGAAATAGAAAAACAGCAGAAAACAGGAACTGGCACTGTGGTGCACTGAGTTAATAGGTTAGTCCAAATATGATCAAAAGTGTATGAAAGTGTATCTAGATCATAGCAATATCACACAAAACATGCATGGAGCAAGCAGAAATTATAGATACGTTTTCGACGTATCACTCAGCCCCTGCTTAGTATGCATGCTTAGGATGCTACGATGTTACCCTGTTACACCTTGGTTTGGGCTATCATATTATTATGTTGTTGTTGATGATATGATTATTATAATGTTGACTATATTCGACGAAGGGTGGAAGGTCTAGGCTATCCCGCCCCGACGCTTTGTTCCATTCGAGTCACCTAGGATCCGAGTTCAGGGTATTGGTTTTAAGACTGAGCGTGCCTAACCGCGTGTGGGATTTTATGGGGTCCCCTTTTATTACCTATCTAGCTTAAAACATTTCTAGTGGTGTCCCGAGCTGATTTACCATTTGAAACCCCGTGTGTGTGCTTGGTGGATCCCCTCGCATTTTTTAAACAACCCGGGCCAGCGGAGACATGGTTTCTCTGTTGGTCCACACTGGTGAGCTAGGGAAGTCCCTTGTTATATAGGTGAGACTAAACCCGACCTTGGCCAGACGGAAGAGTACGATCCGAGAGCGTGGCCAGCTTTTGGATTGGGTGTCGACTCCCCGTGGGCCACCAGGATTTGTTCGTTGTTTGCTAGAGGAACTGTCGTTTCAGATCTCTTGGAACTAAATCATAAAATGGTTGCCTGTGATGGGTAGCAACTGAGAGAGATGGGCATGCGTGCGGAGCCTTGTATTGGGCAGTTGGTACACCCCTGCATGGTTAAATCTTTTCGAGAAGCCGTGTCCACGGTTATGGACGACTTGAGACCTACTCCTTGTTCATAGACAACAACAACTGAGATAATCTTAATATAACTTAATCAACGTGTGTGTGCCTTGACTGCTTCTTCTTCGTCGGGATGCAAAGAGGTGGAAAAGGATAGGATAGGTGTTATGTTTGCGTAAGTAGTTTATAGCAAGACTTGTTGGAGGGGATTCCTCATCGAATGCTTGGCTTCTTATCTTACTCTCTAGATCGTTAGCCACTTCATAAATGCTAGTGCGGCAGCAACCTCACCACTTACACCATCCTTACCGTAAACTACTAGTTGTCCTAGAATGACGAGTGATGAAGTCCTTGCTGGGTCAGTTGACCACTACAGTTGGATGTTGAGTACTTCTGTACTCATGATACTACCCCCAAACTCTTTTCAGGCTTCTTGATCGACAACAGATATGGTGATCGACGTTTCACGTGGAGACTCGACGACGACTAGTTAGGCGGACCCTGGCGGAGGGCCTGAACCCGTGTGGTTATGGGGATCGATGTTTTTCTCTTTGCCACTAGGCATTTGTTTGTAGTTTGTACCCAGACATGTACCTTCCGCTGATGTATTGTATTTAAGGCAGTTGTATGCCGATTGTATGAGATGCTGTATCCTTGTATCTGTAATGTTGTGATATCATGTTGGAAATCCGGGGCATATGACTATATCATATGTCGCGGTGGGACCGATATGTGCTTTGTCCCCGGACCTGGATGGAAACATCTAGATTTGGAACAGTACGGCATATCGGGCCTTACACCTACCTATCAAGGCATTTCCATAGCCTTTCCGAGATACATTGCCATGCAACATCCACCTTCTCATGACTTGATCTTCATGTCATACATGCTACTTGCTTGATCGATGAGCCGCATGCTAGTTGGGCCCTTCCCTAATCATTGCTACATGACGCGCTAGTATCATTGCATATCCTTCTACCCTGGCAGAGGCATACATTTGCATACTTCATGACAATTACATTTTCTTTATGATTTGAGTACCTTGTAAAGTGTGAAAGATCTTCTATACTTCTTGTAATATATAGAGTGTTGCCCCTAAATTAGGAAAAGATCCCAAAGAGGACAAAATTAAAAGATCCCAAAGAGGACAAAACCAAAAGATCCCAAAGAGGACAAATGAGAGAAATAAGAAAGAGCCATTGAGGCCACCAAAAAATACAAAAAAAAGAAAAAAGAGAAAAAGAAATAAAAAGAGAGAAGGGGGCACACTACTATTACTTTTGAGAGATTCACACTCGTACTCCTTCTTATATCTTGTACTCCATAGAGATTATCATTCATGCATATAGCTATGTGGGGACATTCACACTATATAACTTGGCTTCTATATTCCAATGATGAGCCTCCTCAAATGAGCTTTAGGTCTTATTGAGCAAGCAAGTTGGATGCACCCCCCCACTAGTTCCATTAGAGAGCTTACCTTAGCTCATATGCGCATCCGTTGCATGGCAATCCTTACTCCTCACATCATATCTATTATTTGGCTTTCTCTCGCCTATGATTGTCCTCCTTGATGTGAGCCTTTCACACCTTTTTTGTCTTCCTCCTCCACCATATTTCTCTCTTTGACATCCTAAGTGTCAATTTTCTTGCTTACGCTCATCCATTGCATGAGTGCTCAAAATGTCGAAAAGGAGTGGATCATTTTGACTTGTACCTGGCTAGTCGTCTGGGGATGAGTCAAGATAAGATTCCAAAGAAGACCAAGTGTGAAACTTTAGTAGATTAAGTTCTCAACACAAAAATACTTTTTTCTCGTATATCTCTATCCCCTTTCTTGCACGCAAACACCATTTGGAGGCATTCGAGTCACGCACAGCGAGAGCTCTTGCACCTTTATGTTCTTATGTTGCTTGTTTCAATGCTAAATATAGACTTTTGCCTATTATGACTTGAATTGAATTGCATGCTTTGATTACTTTACTTAAAAGTTTTTATATGGTTGTTAGCATGTCACCACAGAAATTATTTTTGTTATCATTTACCTACTCGAGGACGAGCAGGAATTAAGTTTGGGGATGTTGATACGTCCAAAACGTATCTATAATTTCTGCTTACTCCATGCTTCCTTTGTGTGATATTGCTATGATATTAATGAACTTCCATACACTTTTGATCATATTTGGACTAACTTATTAACTCAGTGCACCCCTGTGCCAGTTCCTGTTTTCTGCTGTTTTTCTATTTCAGGTTTCCCCCATATTAAAAGTGCTCAAAAATTTAGGGAAAATCCAATAAAAATTAGCGTTTCGGAAGCTTCGGGAATCACCGAGGGGGGGGGGCAGAGGGGACCCACCAGGGCCCCAGGCGCCCTCCCGGCGCGCCCTAGGGTGGGGCCGCGCCAGGGGGGCGCCTGGACCCCTGGTGCCCCCCTGGTTGTCCCCCTTCGCCCATATATTCTCCGTGACGTGAAACCCCCGTGACGGGAACCCTTTTCGCGATCTATCCTCTATTCCTCCGCCGCTGCGCCTCCAAGATCGGGAGCACCAGGAGACCTCTTCCCGGCACCCTGCCGGAGGGAGGAACCACCTCTGGGAGCTTCTCCACCACCATGGCTGCTTCCCAGATGAGCCGTGAGTAGTCCATCTTGGACCATGGGTCTATGATCAGTAGCTATGTGATGTTCTCCTCCCCTCTTTGTTCTTCATGGAATAGACCTCGTGAGTTGCCCTACATGATCGAGGCACATATGTAATCTTTCTGCTGTTGCTATGTCGAGTTTGCTGGGATCCGATGGATTATGGGACTATGTTCAGATTGTGTTTGAGTAATATATTTGATTCTCCTCTTTTATATTTATGTTCTTGAGTAATTCTTGCATGTTCTCCGTTGCTGTTTATTGCTTTGGACAAGTAGTAGGTAGTGACTCCAAGAGGGAGCGTTATGCATGATTGCGGGTTCATGCCCCCTGATGACTAGCTTGAGTGATAGAAACATGAGTCTAGGGGATGTGCTGTTGCCAGAAGGGAGAAAACAACGGTGCTTGTACTTGCGGGTGCAAGGATTGTTTACTTTACGCAAAGTTCTTTAATGCAGTTGTCTGTTGCTTTGAGTTTACACTTTGGGTGGGATTCACAACTTAATACCAGCGAGATGTTCTGGATAGATATCTCAAGGTGGATGATTAGTAGGTACATGCAGATGGATTTCGGTCTACTTGTCTTGGTGTACCGCCCATGCTTTTGAGCCTCTTCCTTTCTTTATAGCATAGTTAGCATTGGTTTGCGCACATAATCCTGTCAATTGCCCAGCTGTAATTTGTTTACCTCACATGGCTATTTTATCGTCTTTTGGGAGAGAGACATCACTAGTGAACATCATAGGACCCCGGTCCATATTTCCAATACTGTTTACACCCACTATTTATTTACTGCTTTATTTACTTTTCCGTTGCTATCACTATCATTATTATCCCGTGCGTTTGATCCTTTGTAAACAACAAGGCCGGAGGGATTGACAACCTCTCTGAACTCGTTGGGAGAAAAGTTATCTGTTGTGTGTGCAGGTCCAGGTAAAGTAAGCAACCTCGGTTGTGAACGGCGCCATTGTTCACTTTGCCACCTACTTGCCGCTATTGGAGTCCTAATGGTTCGATCTAAACCTTGGTATCATTGCCAAGGGAAATTTTCTACTATCTACATCTCAACCTTCCACTTTGGGTAACCAACGAGGGGGCAAGATCTCGCACCATCTGGTGTCCAGACGACAGGCGATCTACGGGGGGATATGCAGTGTTCTCGGTTCCTAATTTGATCGCCTGGAGTGCACGCAAGCAAGCCACTGTTTCCCGCAGTAGCACAGAAGCCGAGTACAAGGTGGTTGCCAACGCGACGGCCGAGCTCATATGGATTGAGTCCCTACTTCGAGAACTAGGTGTTTCTCAGCCACATCCTCCGGTCCTTTGGTGCGACAACATTGGAGCTATGTTTCTATTGTCTAATCCGGTGTTCCATGCATGGACCAAACATATTGAGATTGCCTATCATTTTGTAAGGGAACGTGTTGCACAGAAGCTACTACAAATCAAGTTTATCTCTTCAAGAGATGAACTTGCAGACATCTTCACCAAGCCTATACCTTCACCCATGTTCGAGGTCTGTAGGCGCAATCTCAACCTCCTAGATGTATCAGGAGTGAGTTGAGATTGAGGGAGGGTGTTAGACTTTGTATAGTAGTCCAACTGTGTAACCCATACCGTATTGGTATTGGATTTGTACCTACCATGTATACCATTATATATATGAGATAGGCCACCCCATAGAGGGTTGAGCCAGTTCCCCCAAAACCTTTCGTTTTACAGGTTTATTGTGTTCTTTCTCTGATTCTGTAAAGTCGACTACCTACATGTTGAATTCAGAGTCTGATTGGTGTTGTAGCTATTAGCTAACCAGTTTCCACGGCCCAGCTAGATGGCGGTAAATCTAGTAATTAAATTCAATACCAGCTGACTTCATTCATCAAGCAATCATGTTTATGTGCTGATATGGTGTAGTTACACGTTGTCAAGATTTCATAATATTAGGGAAATCTTAAGCGGGCTCACGGGAGCGTATGCACCCACTAACTAGAAAAAGCAAAAAAAATGAAACAAAAATTTTAAAAAAATCTGAATTTTTGTAAAATGCAATATGCTCATGCCTGTGACATCCATGCAAAATTTCAAGTGCATTTGCTTTGCTTTCAGGTGCATTTGCTTTTGGATTATATTATATGGTTCACAAGTAGTCGATTTTTTGATAAATAGAATATTGTGACCTATTATAAATATACATGATGCCTAGTTGTAATTGTATGAGTATTTTTTGACTTTTTTCATGATTTATGCAAAACCGCTATTATGGGGCTTAGCCCAGCTATATAAGTACTCTTCTATACCTTAAGTTGTTTCTGTTTTATTGTTTTCTTGGGTTTCTTTTGGTGTATTAAGTGACCAATGTTGGGTTGACACGTTGGTGTTAATTATTTTGGGCTGTGGCCGTGTTCCATTTGTGTGTAGATGTAGTCTTGTTTGACTGGTTATTTTGTGTATGTGTACTTTGACTGGGTGCGTTCTTGGGTGTTGTTAGTGAATTTTGCATGGAGAAATTGCATTTTTATTTGAAGTGACCACGTGCATGGGCTGCACTCCTGCATGTGCGTGAGTTTTGTGATTGGTTTGCATGTGTGTGTGGGCCTTCTCCAACGACGTGGCCGCATGCATGTGTTTTTTTGCCTAGGAGTTTCTCGATCGTACGTGGGCTCTTAGAGCATATCCAGCTGCGCCCCCAGAGGCCCCCCAAGGCGGCACTATTTGCTTTGGACGGAGAAAATACGCCTAGCCGCGCCCTGAAGGGCCCAAATAGCGTCAGATCGGGTTGAAATTGAGTCCGACGAACCTAAACGAACCCGGCGCACTGGGGTCGCTTGAGGGCGTCGGACAAAACGAAAAGAGGCGGCTGGCCCACTGGCAGAGCAAATCGCCCCAAAAATGACCGCCTCTCCCCCACCACCCTTGTCGCCACCGGTGTCGCGCCGCTGCAAGGTAACCGTTGCGCCGCCTCCAAACTCGCCGCTGCTCCTCCCCACCTTTCCCTTCCAAGCTTGCCTAGTACAGCGGCGGTTGGCCGGCGCGACGCGAACAGCCGAGACCACCGGCGGCTGACCGCGACCACACCGCACCCCAGGTGTTCGGCGAATTGCCGCGCCGAGATGGACTCCGACGACGAGGCGCTCTTCGCCGCGCTGATAAAGGAGGAAGAGTCCGCCGCCGGCTCCAAGGACGCCGAGATGACATCAACGTCCTGTAGTGCTCAAATGTCTTTGCCAGGCTTGTCGAAGGTTATGCTCCTCCGGTGAACTTCGAGGTCAATGGTCACCAGTACAACAAGGGATACTACCTACCAGATGGCATCTATCCAAGATGACCAGTATTTTTGAAGACTATCTCAAACCCTGTGCCAGGAGGGAAGTACGCCCACTTTGCCAAGTGCCAGGAGTCTTGCAGGAAGGATGTCGAGAGGGCATTTGGGGTGCTCCAATCTCGATTTGCCGTTGTCCGGTACCCCGCTCAGACTTGGTCAAAAGATCAAATGTGGGAGGTGATGAATTGTTGTGTCATCTTGCACAACATGATCATTTAGAGCGAGAAAGAGGATCCAGTGTATGACTCTGAACCATATCTCAACCAGGGGCCTCTTGCAGTTGTTGATCACGAGATACCACCAGATTGGACATCCTATCTCAACATGCGCCAGGAGATCTGAGACCCGCACGTGCATCGTCAACTGCAGGAAGATCTAGTGGATCATCTATGGATACGCAAAGGCAATGCCTAGTTTGATTTGTATTTGTATTTGTATTTGTGTCGAACTATGTGTTTGTATTCCACGTTGTGCGCCGAACTGTGACGATATTTCATGTTTTCGTGTTGAATTTGCGCCGAATTGTGCCGAACTGCGTTGAATTTGCGTTTAAAAGATCAATTTGCGCCGTTTTGAGTCGTATCTGGACCGCAACTGCGCCCACTTGGGGGCCGCCTTGGGGCCACGGCTGGGGGGCCGGCCGCCCCAAGCATGTTTCGTCGCCCGAGCGCCCCCCAAGCGACGCTAAAATAGCGCCGAAAACCGGCTTGGGGGCCGAACGGCTGGAGATGCTCTTAGGTGTGTTCTGTTGTAGATTGATACTAGAAGTATATCATGTGCGTTGCTGCGGAAATTGCTATGAAAACTATATGCACAAATAAAAAATAAAAAAGTTTAATACATTAAGTTATTTAAGTGAAGATGCAATAGAAACATGTGTGTATTAAAAATTATTAGGATGGACAATAAAATAATTAAAATATGGTTGATATGGAGATTGCATATAAAGATTAATAAATATATTAATTGAGATGAGATGGATAATTGATTGACTAAAAGAATAGATGATGTGAATAGCTTGAATGTTGGGACAGACAACTTAAATGATCCATAGTGTGGTTTTGTTTTACAAGAAACTAGATGATACCCCGCGCGTTGCTGCAGAAACTGTTAATATTTTTTTTAGTGTTTTAAAATATAAGAAAACTTATAAAATTTAATATAATTTCATTACTACATATTTTTTCAAAAATATTGCTTAGAGTAAAAATCTAAGAAAATTTGATGAAAATAATGAAAATGAGTGTGATTTTTGTTTTAAAATTTTATTACCTTAAGAGTATACCGATGAGATGATATGAGAAAAAAAAAACAACGTTGAGTGAGAGAGTGAAGACATCACTCTTATCTAAACCTAAAATAATGATAACAAATACATATGTGCATTCATAAAAAATATGTCGCATAAAAAAATAAAATATGAGGTAACTCATACATTAATTTTATATTAAAAAAATCCTATTATAAATTTTGAGACTTAGTGCATTTTTTTAATATTCATGTGTGATATGTTGCATGTGGATGCAGATTAATAAAAGCATGTACATGAAGAGTTAATGGAAAAAATGGGTCTACTTGATGATGTGGATAGCTTGTATGTCAAGATAAATAAGTTAGTGGGGATGAACTATTTAAATATTATAGATATAGATACATCGTGGTAACGCCACGACTTTGGTTCTAAATTAATCTTTCTATTATTTTCTTTTCTGGAAGGATCTCGTGGATAAACCGGTGTACACGAGTATATAAGTCATCGTCACCTGGAGGGCTTGATACTATCTCGCTTGCCCAGACCACCCATACCCTGCCATCCCATCCCATGTTGTCCAACCATTCCTTGTGCTGCACTGCTGCATGGTCCGCCTTTCCGCCCTGCGTTGCCCGTTACTCGTCCTCGCTCTCACCCATACCGCCGACGCCCTGCCAACTCCCATACCGTGCTACCGAAGCCATCTGCCCCGACGCATTCATGAGGAGATGCCGCCTCGGCGCATGGGTACGGCGAGACAAGGAAGGTGGAGCGCCGGGAAGGGCAGGAGCGGAGGGAACGATGAAGCCGTCGAGCTGCCGTCGCACCCGAAGTAGAGCTCCACCGTCGGCACGGCGTCCGTGAAGTGAAGGCATCGTGCAGCCCCGCGTAGCCGTCAGGTTGTCCTGCGTGTAGCTCCCGAAATCACCGACCAGGTATTGCTCCGTGGGCGGCGACACCACCTCCGACCCCATCTCTATCCTTGTCGTTTTGACCGGCGAGAGGCGATACTGGAGGTACTCTGCCCGTGCGGCGTCACTTGTTGCAAGGCCGAGCACGGCGTGGTGCGTGGACAGGTATGTCTCTCTTCAGGTCTTGAGTGTCTGAATTATGTACGATACTGCTAATTAGATTCAATCGTTGTGATGAATTTCAGAGTTTTGGTCAGAATACAGATCCAAAAATTCATCGTTGATTGCAGGCGCATGATTATAATGATACATGTTGGTAGGCCATCTAAAAACGAGAAAAATGAAGAACTGATCGAGAAAGATATGTGCGTCGCCGCCAGCGATACTGCGTTAATTAGAAGCGCTGCCGCCCAAAAGAAGAGGGAAGCTGGAGAGAGAGAGAGAATGTGCTAGATACTAGCTCTACGCCCACATGCACGAATAAAATATGTTTAATATTGACGTTTCTTCTATTGGTTGATGATTTTTGACGGAGGAAGAAAAGCACTAATTAAGCACTCTAATTGATGCAGCTGGATGGTTTCTTTCATGACGTTTTGAGCTGGAACGGCAAGTGGACACGACAACTAGAGTCCTTAAACTTCCTGCTCCAAAAAAAAAGAAAAAAGAAAAAAAAAGAGGTCCTTAAACTTTCTATATAGCTTATTTTTGTCCCACCCTTTCAAGTTCAGTACACACTAATTTATCTGCAAAAGTTCAGTGTGATCTATCAAAAATTCTCTATTTTTTTAATTTCGCGTATGTGTTTCTAATATTCACCTATAACACATGTTGTGAACAGGTAGTGTGGTCTTTCAAATTTTCTCTAATTTTAGCGAATTTGTGCCTTTATGAGATTCTCCTAATATAAGTTGTCATGTGGTCGTACAATGATGCAGATCATTTGCTCAGTTGATCATATATAACAAGGAAGAAAGAAAATCACTAGGTGTTCTCTGAATGTATCAGTTTGGAATACTATTAAGTAATAGACATTTTTTTGAATAAAAGGGGTCACCCCCAGGTTCCATCTTTATTGATGCAACCAAAGTTCACATAGGTTTAGGTCCCGACCCATACCACCAACATAATCTTACACGCTACAAGTTTTCACAAGTACTCCCTCCATTCCAAAATGTAGTGCGCCCACGCTTTTCGAGGTTCAACTTTGACCATAAATTTAACCATCGAGACCGATTACGGCGGAAGAAAAATATTATATAATCGAAAACTTCTCTCAAACAAGAATACATTGCTGTAATTTTTGCCCCGCCGCAATTGGTCTCGTTGGTTAAATTTATGGTCAAAGTTGAAGCACGAAAACCGAAAACGCACTATATTTTGGAATGGAGGGAGTGATAGACACTTCTGTTTCTGAATGTTGCCCTCATCCTTGGATAATTTTATTGTATCTTTCCTTCTGTGTATATGTGCAGTATCTTAATTTCTTATTAAACCCTTTAAGGTGCAATTTTCTGGCTGGAATTAAATCATGCAAGATATAAGGTTTCTAACATCTCTTTTGTTTTATTTATAAATCAGTGCAGTTCTAATGTGAGGATGATGAGCTTGCATTTTTTTTGTCAGTTTCCTACATATCCACCTCCGATCTAATTGACCGTCTCCCAATGGGTTCAGGCTGCTACTTTTCCTCGGGATAAAATGATGGACGGTGAAATTATAAATGTACCTAAAAAAGAAAAGATGCATATTCATTTGACATTTGTGTGTCGGATGTCATTTAGTAGTACTTCATATGCAGTGGCGTAGCCGGCTTAATATTTCAGGGTGGTCCAACATTTCAATACTTCGGTTTAATATGGATTAGAATAAGCCAAATACGTGTATCTAACTGTAAAAAATCAAATATTTCTACATTGTATATAGAATACATGTTAATTTCAAAATGGTCCATGGACCACCCCTAGCTATGCCACTGTTCATATATAAATGGTTACTTGGTAGCCTTATATCGTGTTATGTTTTTTTTTCTTGTTTCCCTTATGTGTAGGAGGCAGCTGAGTACTATTTTTTTGTTTATGTTTTGTGGTTTTTTGGATTTTTTTTGGTTGGCTATTGGCCAATGGGAAGCCGACATGTAGCTTAATAATTTGGTTGGGTTGGGGCGTTATTGTGTGGTGTTAGTGATTTCTATGCACATGCAAGGTGATGTGACTACATGCTTATGTAGTTGATGGCTCTAGATTTTTCTCACTCTCTAGAAAAATTCATTCTTATCCGTTTCCTAAACAAGATAATATTTTTTATCTAACACCGCATTGACCATTGTGTAGTTGATGGCTCTAGATTTTTCTTGCTCTCTAGAAAAATATATTCTTATCCATTCCCTAAACAAGATAACATTTTTTATCTAACACCGCGTTGACCGTGTGCTCTAGATTTTTCTTATTCTCTAGAAATATCCGTTCTTATCCATTCCCTAAATAAGATAATGGTCCTTATCTAAACATCTCCTTTCTCACTCTCTAGAAATATCCGTTTCTTATCCATTCCCTAAACAACATAACGTTTTTATCTAAACAGCGTCTACCGATTTCGCCGCTTTATGCTGCTATAAATAGTGCTTCCTCAAGTCCGCCCGGGTGAACACATAACCGATCTCTCCCACCTCGCTGGAACCCCACGGCTCATCGTTGGCCCCATCACCTCTTTCATTTTCATGGAGGTTGTGTGGTAGCTCTTGGGTATCTTTAATTCATTTTTCTATATTGTATGTTGAATTTTTGAAAATTGTGCCACCACATTGATATACTTCTATTTGGCACCTTTTGGATGAGCCCTTTTCACACTAAACATCTTCTCATGACTGTCCTCCTCTGTTAGGATGATAGTTTTCTTTTTGATCGATACTGGTTGAGCATGGCTAAAAATATATCATATGGAATTAGTACCGTTCAACTATAAACGGTTCTTTTGATAAGCATTA
The DNA here is from genome assembly GCA_950022295.1 of Bromus sterilis. Taxonomy (NCBI): domain Eukaryota; kingdom Viridiplantae; phylum Streptophyta; class Magnoliopsida; order Poales; family Poaceae; genus Bromus; species Bromus sterilis. Next base: position 46,163,130 of record OX465596.1, read on the forward strand.
GCCAGAGATGTAATGTGCTTAGTTTTTGAGGAATTTGTGTTGATTTAGTTTTATGTGCTTCTCAGTTTTGGTAATTGCAGTATAAGTACTTGAGAAGAAAATATACAGATTCATTTCCAAGGCAAGTTCTCAAGTTATTAAGAAACACAAGGATTTTGGAGTGCTTCAACGAAGTTTTCTGATTCAACGAAAGATTTTGGAGTGCTTCAACGAAGTTTTCTGATTCTGTTATTAAAAGTGATCTCGACGCAATATAAGCTAGATCGAACACTTCATGCATGACATGATTTTTTTTTGTAATACGACTTAAGTCGTATATAGTAACTACTATATTTACAAAGTCATTTCTTTTTTGTGGTTTTTGAACTTTTCTTTGGTGTATTTTAGAGAAAAGGCCCTATTTTATAATTTTGTTTCTTTTTAAATAATTGTTCAACAATGCAAAATATAAATAAATTTTGTATTCATTCTAGAACATGCAAAATATAAATTATTTATTTATCCCAGCCAACATGATGTTGTTACTCTTTGGGCTCCACATGCTCTGTTTGATGGTGATGAAATAATCTACTCAACCAGTAATTGTGATTTTCACCGGTTTGACAGTATCACATATGTAAATTATCGATATTCGTATTTTTACACGTTTAATAGCTTTTAAGACAATACAATGACAAGATGACATATAAATGATGATATCCCGGTTGTATCTACCCTTTGCAACCGGTACAGATATAGTATTATTTTACATAGCCATGATTCTTTTTTATTGCTTACTCATATTTTTCAAATTTGTAGTATGAAAGACGCATCATGATTCAGTGGAACAACAACAATCGTCCACGCGCTAAGCCCACATAAACAAATATTGATGATATAACTATGATGGAATCAAATCAAATTATGGTATTAACAAAACTAAAATCAATCATTTTTTGTATATAATTTTATTAATATTACTTTCTTTTCTATTTTCTATTTATTTTGTTTTTGCAAGGTGAATGATACAAATTCAAAATAAAAATAACAAAATTTATCTTTGTTAAAAATTGGTACTACATGAATTTTGGAAAATGCTGGAAGAAAGTGTGCCTAGAAGGTGACTCTTACAAGTGTCCAAGGTGTTCATCCAACATTGTTCCAGTGCAAAGGTTAACTAATTATCTCTTTTATATGTGTATACATCTAAACTATATAAAATTTATAATTTGCAAGAGTATTAATAGTTTTATTTATGAAGATACAAGATTGATCTAAGTGCAATCGATGCAGATTCATATAGTTATGACGATGCTCGGTTTGGACAAATCATATTTTGGGGCATACGTGCCAAAGAAATTATTGGAAAAAGGCCGATGAACAAGTCTTCGGATCAAACAAACTATACACCTATTGAAACAATCAGATTAATTGATAAAAAATCATTAGTGGTGGTGATACCTACTGGTGCATCTTTTGATTTTAATCATCACTTTTACAAAGGAGCCTCAAATAACTGTAAATTTTGGACCGTCAACGGATTCATCTACAACCTGTACAGCTACTAAACATTTACTAGAGAAGGTTGATTTATATTTAAATCTCTTTTATATTACTAATTATTTCATAACATCATTCAAAATAATAGTTAAATATTTAGAAGCAGCTGTTGAACATACTAGGCCTTAGCAAACACAAACAAACAAAAGATCTTCCTATTAAAAAATAAAAGGTAAATAATTTATTTATTAGCACAATACTAAAAAAGAGGAAGTCATGATCTTGATTATCTTTCAACAGAACAGTTATAAGGAGCTTTTTCTAAACAATAAAACAGTGAAGAACTAATTCCAAAGTAGTATCACCTAAGCTCCAATGAAACCTGAAGTCTAGATTTAGATATAACATATGTATTTGAAGTACCTTCTTTTCTCTTTCTTTTTCTCTACTCAATAAGAAGGACAAGAGGTCAAGTTCAAGTTTAAAGATATGTCTATGTACTATCTATGTCACTTCAAAGTACCCTAATGTCAACTTTATATGAGAAGTGTGCAAACAAACGTACTTTTTTATACTCTTTAACAAACTCGGTAAAGCACTTCTTATTATCAAATACATTCTACTCAAAATAAGAAGAAAAAATAAATAGATGTGATTACATTACATGCATGTACGTGGTAATAAGCAATGCATGCAACATTTTCGTAACTGACAGGTACGTCAATACATGCCCATTTCCTCAAAGAAAAAAATACATGCCCACACCAGGAGCATTGGTTATCCACTAAGTATTTACTTTTAACCGCTCTAGACAACTATAAAAGCTAGATATGATGTTCTTACTCACTTACACCAACATTTATCTTCCTCACACCAAAATGTGGAGCTATATTTCTCTTTTCATCAATATGGATAATGACCACAAGTCTTCAATGATCTCCCCAATAGTTTCTCCTCTGAATGTCCCTCAAAGCAGCTCACTATCCCCATGGAATGGTGATGATGCTCCTCTTCCTAATCGCATCATCGTGCATGCCTAATGGTTTATTTTTTCTAGCTACACATTTGGAAATTAAATAATTAGTACTCGAAGCCATACAAAAAAGTAGCAGCAGCAGATACTATACGCCTTAATGCACGAGAAGGCCTCCCAACCAACAATACATAAATGCATGAATCTCCTTCACTGTCGGGCATTGAAAACCGCCAGAAGCCCTTCTCTGTATCGATTAAAGATCATATATGCATGTACTCTGCAATATTTGTTCACATGCGAAATCCATTTAATAGCTTGAACTTATCTACTATCGTATCTTCAGTGTACCATTCCATAGGTAGCACCATTATGAAGCTTTTCACATGGCGCACTTTTTTCACTTTGCACGCTAGATCACCCTCAATATTTATTTGCACTGGAGTCTTATCTAATGATCAAACTTTATCTCAACACTATCAAATCTCCATTGCATGCGTCTATAATTAGCATGACTGTGAAGCTCTCCATACACCAGTCTGTTTTCTCCCTTTGCAATCTTCACTACAAGCAAGTTCCTTTAGATCAGAATCATGTCATATGCTAGGATCACCCTCCCACGACGTCCCATATATACTTAGGGCAGTATTGTTCATGTTTATGGCATTGTACATCCCCACACCACACTCAGGCAGATGGCCCATGTTTTCCTCGCGTCTTGCTACCAAGCTTCCAATCTCTTCGACATTCATGTAACAAATGGTGCTGTTTATGTCACCTTCTGGGAGGCTCTTGATGCAGGTGTCATTGATGGCCATGTCTTCATGCTTAATGATGGTATTATAGGTTTTTCTCGCGTTGAAGGCATTTGGTCCTATGGAAAGGCCAATCCAGCTGTCGCCTGGATGATGATGGGCTAGCCGAGAATCAAAGCTAATAAAAATCATGGCTAAAAATGCATCCCTGTTATTCTCATTTTCTCAAAACCACTGTAGTTTACTTCTGCTAAGCCAAAAATGTATCCATGTTATTCTCATTTGCTTAAATTCACTGTACTTCTCTTCTTCTTGGCCAGGGATTTTTGTTAATCAATGGCTCGAATGGTTATCTTTGTATATCAGAACTTATCATACCAAACCAAATTCCTTCACATCTTTATATAAGTTGTTTAATAATCCACGGTGCTGCGCCGCGGGGGGGTAAGGCTAGTCTTTTCTATGGCTTCTCATAGCTCTTGGAGAAGCCACCGCTAAATCTCATAGTATTTCACATAAGTAAAAAAACATTCCTATCCTCTAATTTTTTCTACGGGAACATTCTTGTCCTCTTAGAATTAATTTTTGTACCAATTAAAAGAGGAATTATATTTTCTAATCTTATATATATGTAACACAAAATACATAAATAATTCACCAGTCCATTTTTTCTATTCTACTACTTTTTTGATAAAAAGTGGATTTTATTTACTTAAAATGAAGCATTAAAAGGATACAAACATAATAAGCATACACCCGGTTTCTGCATAACTAGAATGCACACAATCAAGATTAACGCACACACACAAAAACTCACCAAAGAATAGAAAGTCATGTAAGACCAAAGCTACGCATGGGCAAGGGAAAAAAAAGAAAAGGAACTCCAAACCGATAGGATATGTGATCGGCAAACTACAACAATAACTACATTCGTGATCTATTCTATTAGTATAGTATCCAACAGCGTGGATGCGAATTAGAGCTTCGTTAATCCAAATGTTATCTGTTCTCCCCATCAAAACAAAATTGTTTCTCCCCCGAAAAAACAAAATTATTCCTAAATATCAAAACCTACCTGACGGATGGAGCATCTGGTTCTCCTTCCCTGTGCCTCGGCTCCCCGTTTTGCGTCTTCAGTTACCCACGTGGGACGTGGCCACGTCTAGCGCTCCTCCTGTTGCAACACGGCCGACACCGGCAGTCTCCTCGGGCTAGAGTGCTCCCACATAAGCATCCCGAACCTAAGTGACCAAGCCGGATTGATATCCTCTCTTTCCACCACTAACACGATTACACGTTTAGAGCATCTACCTCGCTACGGCCATGTATGTTACTTTCAGAGTATATTATTTGTTATTCATTTCAACTTAATGGTTATGTATATATAGTAATAATGGTGTGTTTTTTATTTTTTACATTATGGATTAATCATACTTTATAATTTTACAATGTTGTAACAACCTCTCGCGATATCCGACTCAACCGGCGTGGTGTGATAGATGGGGTGAAGTCCGTGAATAGCTCGTTGTTTCACTTTGTTGTATTCCAAAGCAGTAATGTTACGGTGCAAGGACTTACGACTAAGGCTCTAGTCAATAGTGCCAATTCTGATGGCATTCACATATAACTGTCAATGAACATTAGCACATGCGATGATTGCATATCCATTGGTCCGAGGAGTTCAGATCTTTGGATTGAAGGCATCATGTGCGGCTTAGGCCATGACATAAAATTGCTCCATGATGCATAACATGATGAAATTAGGCGGGGGGGGGGGGGCAATGCCCCCCTACACATTTAGTGTCTTCAACATGTATTAAAGCATGTGCTTATTGTGCTCACTCAAGTTATGCCTTATAACTTCAAATGGCGGGAGTAGTAGTAGTAGAAATCATGAGTTATTGAGAAAATATCAATTCTTAAGAGAGATGGTCATGCTAGTATTGGGAGTCTAGGTCACCAGCAAGGGTTGGACTATGAGTCTGCGAAGAAACGTAACGTTCACGGGGACCAAAAACGGTGTTAGGATAATAAAAAATGGGATAATTTCAAGTCGGGCTCGCTAAACCATGTCATATTCATTCACTGCAACATGTCAAGCGTGCAGAATCCAATCCTGATTGACCAGAACTACTGCCCCCACAACATTGGTTGTCCTGTCCAGGTAATGGGAACACAGACGTGCAACAAATGTATATAAACACCATCCTTGTAGTTTTTCTCACTGCGTTATTTGCACACAGACTTTAACCATTAACATCGATCACTGGCGTGAGATACATCAATATTTATGCTCTTCGACGACTCCAGTAGCCATGACTTTCAATTGCAGCAGAACGTACCCCTGCGGTGGCATTGTACTGCAGAAAGTGCCGCTGAGCTATAACAACAACAAGAAGCGAGCCAGCACGGCTTATTGTGTGAATGTGCATGGCACAACAACTGGTTTCATCGAGCCGCTGAGCTGCTTCTAAGACCTCCACAACTTCATACACTACAAGGGATGCCTTCTGATTAAGCCAAATGGTTAAGTGTTCAAAATGTAGCCACATCATAACACTTCTAGCGCTGATGGTGTTAGAGAATCGACAGGCAAAAGATCAACGAGAAGAACGAAAATCACACAAAGGGACACAAGGATTTAACGTGGGAAACCCCTTCGAGAAGAAGAGTAAAAAACCACGGCCGCCAACCAACATTACTATTGTGGAGAGGTTACAATCACCGAGGGATTTACAACTTGATCAACTATCCCGTGTGGCGGCTTACAAGGGGTATATAAAACATGTAGACGTGACCTAAGCCAACACTGCTCCATACCATGGGGGGAGGGGGGGGGGGCTACGCCCCCACCCTCCCCAAGTGTCCCTGATAGGCGATGCAATAGGGCTAACTTCAGCCTTCGTTACGCGGAGGCCTGTCGCCGGTAGAAGTTAACCTTTACCTTCATATATGATTTTGGATCATCACTTCAGCAAATGACAGGTCAGGTTGAGATGTATCGTTCTAAAATCTATGCCATCTTCGAAATCATGCTCAGAAGAAACTAGACATGGTGCGCGAAGTACCCTAGAGTACCTTAATACCGTAATCTGAGTTGTGATGTTGTGAACTTGAGAAAACCTTGTGAGTTGTTGTTCACTGTTGTGTTGATATGCGTCAGGTTACGAGGTTCCTGGAAACCTGGTTGATCGTTAGTTTCTAGGATTTAAACTTACGTAGTACCATGGTATGCTGTACTTCGTTATGGTTTCAACTCGTTGAAATGGAATAGGTGAGTTACTGAGTCGTCCTTGTTATTCTAGAAAATAATTAGTTCATCACATGTTATGATGTTGCTGCACATTACACATCTTCATTTCGGTTGGAGTGGTTGCTTTGTTGAACGGCGGCCTCACTCCTTTATACGCCTCGATGAATCAAGAAAGGCAGCGCACATTAGAAGGGTAGAGAGGGACTAGTGGAATCGTTGATGATCTATTTGGAGTATAAATGAAGGTAGAATAAAATCCTATGCTATCTCTTATTTTCTAGTAGACACGATACTCAACATCCCCCCACAGTCACAATGTAGTGACATATACGATGAGACTGGAGAAGAATCTAAAAGCGAAACCGACGGACATCCCACCACAGTCATAAATGTCGACGCACCACAGATGTTGTGGTTGGAGTGAAAGCCAACGAATTTTCCCAAGCAGGCAGTAGCCTTTTGTGTTGATGTCGAGGTACCCAAGAGTAGCGTAGGGTGGTGAAGCTGTAGTCGAGGTAATCGTGAGTCAGAATAGCCGATGTCGAGGAGGTCGCCGACGAGCCGCGGGTGCACACTACTAGGATATGGGCATATGTAGATGACCAGTATAGGAGGGCGGGGCTAATATCACGCGTTGCTGGTATATGTTAGCAAGATCATGTCGAATAAGTATATCTTAAAAAACAATAGAAACCTACCGTAACGAAAATATATTAAACTAGATGATTTCTCGCGCGTTGCTATGGTAACTTTGTTAAAAAATACGTAAATAGTTGATAAAAATAACTAAATCTCATGAAAAGAAAATATAATCTTAAAAATCAATAAAATGACGTATCTTTTATAGATTTTTTTGAATTACTATTCAAAATATCACTTTACACAAAAATGTAAAAGATGACTAACATGTACTATGTATGATGTGACAAAGTTACATTCATAAACTAATGCAAAAATAATTATAATTTATAAATTCGCTTATGTGGTATATTTTGCATGGTGTAATGATAGAAGACTTTTTTTTGAAAGATCCGGATTACCTGGCTTTATTGATTTAGCAGAAAGCAGGCGGAAAACATGGTGATCAAGTGATCAGGTGTCGGGGGATTGGTACCCGGGTAGGCTCACCCAAGCGAAAGCAGCCTTTCAAGACAAGGATGGACCGATTGGGCTGCAGCTGGGTCGAGCTGGGCAGGTGTACGGCCGATTGCGCCAAGGAAATCAGCCATACCGAATGCCAGCAGTCGGCCCAGGCGCAACCGGTCCACCCTTTTCATCACCAAGACAATTATCCGATTGGCCCGCAGCTGGGCCGAGGTGGGTATCAACACAGCCGATTGCCCAGAGCAATCGACCTTGCCCGGAACCACCAGTCGGCCCAGGCACAATCGGTACGACCTACTAACCCTGGAGAAGCTGACCCCGAGATCGGTCGCGGGTACAAGTATGAGGTCATAAATGCGCAATCCCGATAGATCGGGGTGGCAGAGAAGCCAAGTCACATCGAAGATCTGGCAGAGATGCGGTGTCGACCTCTCCGCCGATTCCGCGGACAGGACGACAAGACCGCACCTCCTAGCTCCACTGTTCACCATCATGCCCTACGAGTCTACAGCATGGGCCGCCGCTCGTCGGGTCCGGATCACCCGGAGAGGAGCAGTCGGTGGATCCCAGCCGATTAGAGGATGACGGCTGGGCCCAATCGGCAGTGAAGTTACCGATTTACCCCGGTCTCATGCTATAAGAGCCTGGGGTACCCCTCCTGCGTGGGGGACGATCCGCTCATTCGCCCCATTACTCACAAGTCACCCAGTTCATTCACTTCTTGTAGTTACTCCTCAGGGAAGCAGGAGAGAGCCTTGCCCACGGCGGCGCTCACCTTCCCCTGAGTAGATAGAGAAGCAGTTATTGTAGCTCAGTTCCATTGATATATAAGAGATAAGCAGGAGTAGGGGTGTTATCTCTCCGGAGAGCCCCGAACCTGGGTACATCGTGGTGTCCGTCACCGTGTTTGTGCCCAACCCGATTCCGGCACCATCGACATCTTCTTCCTCGCGTCTTTCCCTCACTTTAGCCATCCCCATGGCATCTCCCGTCACATATCGACGACAGTTGGCGCCCACCGTGGGGCATACCGAGGCGTCGACTGGAGTAAAGATCCGGACGGGATTTTCCTCTGCATCAGGCGGTAGCCACGCCTCTGGCCTGATTCTTAGGCGTGGGGCAATCGATTACGTGGTGGACTACTCGGCGCGGTACAAGGCCGGGGCATCCCTGCCGCCCGGTGTGTCGCTGCAGGTCGGCAGTCATCGTCTCTTCATCAGCAGCTTCCCCGAGGCATATCCCAGAGAGATTCGCGTCTTCTCGTGCGTCACGGATCCGCTCTCGACCAGGGGCTGCAGTGCAGCACCCGGCGGAGAGGATGGCCGAGTGCACGCAGCTGTCATGATGGCGGGGGCGTCTTCATCGAGCAATCGCGGTGCAGCGAGTGCGGCTAGGAGAGCCAAGGAGGCAACAGAGGCTGCGGAGAGAGTCGGCACCAGTGTGTTGCGGGATGTGTTATACACACCCTTGAACAGGAATGGTGATCCCGATCAAGTGCACACCGAGCTGGAGACGGCACGGCTTGCTCTTGCTCGCAGAGCCGAGCAGGTGCTGGCAGAGGAGCGCGGGCTGGGAGCCATCACAAGGGAGTACAACGCAGCGCATGCAGGACCACGTCGGCCGATTGAGCCCGCGGTCTTGGAAGATTTGAGAAGCCGAGGTAGAGCAGTCAACCAGCAGCTGTCGGGAGCTGAGCAGCCGGAGCGGCCAAGGAGGCCGGTGCAGCCGGAGCAACCGGCACAATCGGCGTTCATCCAAAGGCCGACATACAGCACACCGGACAAAAACCTGAGAGCAGCCGAGCAGATAGCAATCGAGCTAGAAGACCTGGAGGGAGATGAGCGGCGAGAGCAGTCGCGCCGAATGCGTGAGCTGCTGGCAGCCGCAAAGGAGCAGAGGCTCGTGGCAATAGAGAATCATAATGCAGGACCTGGGGCGTCAAGAGGAACTGTGAGGCCGAATCCGGAAGCTAGCCAGCGACCGAATGCATCGCGCCAGAACAGACAGCAGCCTGCCCCATCTCGGCATGAGAGTAGGGTCAGGAGCAATCGTCCACCCCTAGCGGCAAGCAGAAGAATTGAAGAGCCAGCTGTTAACAGCAGGCGCAATGACATGCCTCAGCAGTCGGCACCAAGACCAGCAATCAGCGCCCGACTTGGCCCTCGCCAAATCGGTCAACATGATGCCAGGCATCGCATTGAGCTCCTGGAGAAGGAAGCTCAAGAGGATGAAGAAGGAGAAGCTGGCCCGTCGTGTTTCGGACATCGCATTCGGACCGAGAAGTTTCCCAAAGGCTGGCCGGAGGGTGACTTGGCGCTGAACACCATCGCGTTTCTTGCCTTCCAAATTTCCCAAGGGATCATGAGAGCCATGGATCTGATTCCCTTCCTATGCTCGGCGGCCGCCGTGGAGATCATTTGGTTCCAGGACCGTGCAGCCGAGTCCCGAAACGCCAAAGCCTGATAGAAGACTTAAATGCATAGTTTAATGGAGATCATTTGGTTCCAGGATCATGATAGAAGACTTAAATGCATAGTTTAATGGAGATAATGTAAAAGTTGGTATATGATCAATATCTGATCAATTTGATGCCGGAAACTGTACCTTCCACCTACATGCACCTGTCCTTTGTTTGCATATACCGTATAAAACTACAAACAGGTCAAGATCGATCGAATCAATTCATCCTCTCAAAGATGCCTATACACAAAAGCACGATGCAGCCCCTCGCCTTCTTCCTCCTCGCGGCCGCCGCCATGGTCGACCCCCCTGCCAGCGCCAGCATCAATGCGACATGCTCCGTCTTCACAAAAACCTACGCCTACCCCGGCTACGCCTACTGCGTGAACCTGCTCTCCACCTCGGACCCGGCGGCCGCCGCCTCCGCCAAGGACGGGCACGACCTCGCCATCATCGCCGCCAACGCCACCGCGCACAACGTCACGCGTACTGTCGGCCTCATCAGCGACCTGTCCTCCGACTCACCCGATGCTCTGAGTTCTACGTGCGCGACATGCGTGACAAGGTTACCAGCGGCCTCGGTGACCTCGTCGCCGGACGCAGGGCGGCGGACAAGTTCTTCGACGCGTACGATCTTGGCCCTGCAGCTTGCGACCTCGCCATCACCGAGAAGTGGGGCTATTCGAAGGATCTTCTGGGGGAAGAGAACACGGCGAACAGTGACGTGGTCCTGCTCGTCGGGTACATCGCGAGGTTGGTCCCCAACTCAAACAAGACGGCCTCGCCTGCCGCCATCATCAACAAGACATGCTCCTCTTTGTCTTACCCCCTATACCCTGGCAACGACTACTGTCGCGCCGTGCTCTCCTCCGATCCGTCGGCGACCGCCCTGCGATGAACACGCGCGACCTCGCCATTATCGCCGCCAACGCCACCGCGCACAACATAACGTCTACGGTCAAGCTCATCCAAGATCTTCTGTCCGACCTCACCGAGTGCAAGGTTTCCTACAGCCGCATGAGCAGCACTGTGAACGGCGCTCTGGGTGACCTCATCGCAGGGCATGCCCCCGCTGTAGCCGCCAAAAAGCTGGGCGACGCCTCGAACGATTCCATGAGCTGTGACGTTGTCATGTCCAAGAGGAGGGGTGCCGCTAAGAATGTCCTGCACCAGGAGAACGTGCAGACCTCCATGTCCGCAAACTTCGCCAGTAACATCGCCATCCTACGTTAGTTTAGGAGGACTATGAATACATCCATAACACTATCTAAACGTGTGTCTATGCATTCATGTAATTAATGTTCCATTCTGTATCTTCAAGACGTCTATATTATTATGGGCGATGGATGCATGGAGACGAAGACCCTTTTTCTTCCGTGTCGGTATGATTTGTTGCTGCTATTCTCTTCCTTCCTCTGCGCTGTTGCCGGAGGGAGATTCTGCTTTGCCCGGGCGGATGGCCTGGCCGCGGTGCTGGACCGGTCGGATGACTCGAGTTCTCTTCCTTTTGAAAGGGACACTTTTCGCGGTACTCAAAGCCAAAGATGGCGACGGCTGTTGCAGGTGTATTGGATTGGTATCCATGCCCTCTCAGCGATGGTGTCAAGGAAAGAGGAAGCGGCATGGTGGCAATTGCACCGTGGTTGAACAGTCTGCCCAAGGACAGTGTAAATTGTTGGGAAGATTTTACAAGTGCATTCATTCACAACTTCACGAGCACATATGAGCGGCCCAACCTCCCGCGGCAGTTGGATCTTTGTGTGCAAGGCAAGGATGAACCCCTCCGAGTTTATTTATCTCGGTGGATCAAGCTGAAGAACTCATGTGAACGAGTCCATGAGATCCAGGCCATTCAGTACTTCACGGATGGATGCCTGGCCGACTTAATGCTGAAGCACAAGTTGCTCCGCAAGGATTTCACGTCGCTCGCCGAGCTCATGAAGGTGGCCAACGCGTTTGTTATGTCTGATTCCGCGATGCGCCCTATCCAGCTCGGAGTTGGAGGTGTAATCCAGTCACCAGGGGCTCCGCAGTCGGACACAGGGAACCAAGGCCTTAGTCGGAAGGAAAGGAGAGAGAACAACCGCAACAACAACAACAACAACCAGCAGAACAATGGCAAGCGCAAGGATGAGCAGCCAGATACACAGTACGGCAGTCGGCAGGTGGCCGCTGTCCAGAATGAAGAAGATACAGGGGCTGCAGGAGGCAGTCGGAAGATAAAACCTAATGTAAGGCCGCAGGGGCAGATGAAGCCCAAGTACACGTTTGAGGATATGCTGGATGCACCGTGCAAATTGCACAGCACTCCCGGCAGGCCGTCTGCGCATACCACTCGGCAGCGTGATTTTGTGAGAAGGATTGCAAAGGGAGAAGCTTTACCACCTCCAGCCCCACCACCACCCCAGAACAGAGGACCACCGCAGCAGCAGAACCAGTTCCCGCGGCAAGACGCCGCCTACATGATTTTCACCAGTGAGTCCACTGACAAGGGCAGTCGGAGAGCCCGAGCTCAGGAGGTCAATGCCACCATGCTGCCGATTCCTCAGTTCATGCATTGGTCTGAGTGTCCTATATCCTGGGACAGAGCAGATCACCCCACCATCTTGCCGAATCCGGGCAATTATCCGCTTGTGGTTGATGCTCTGTTCGTAGGACCAAGGTTCTCATGCAAGTTCTCCCGAGTGCTCTTCGATGGAGGAAGCACAATCAACATCCTGTACAGAGACACCTTGATCAAGCTAGGGCTCACCGAGAAGGATCTGGAGCGCAGTCGGATGACTTTTCACGGGATTGTCCCGGGGTTGTCTTGTACCCCCATGGGTCGCATTCGGCTGGACGTCATATTTGGCACAGAGGAGAACTTCAGGAGGGAGCCGATTTGGTTCGAGGTCGCCGACCTCAGCAGTCCTTATCATGCTCTGTTGGGATTGCCCGCATTTGCCAAGTTCATGTTCAACACACAACAGACTTACCTCAAGATGAAGATCCCAGGGCCAAACGGCGTCATCACCGTCACCGGGGACTTCAGGAAGTCCCTCGAGTGCACGTCGGCTGGCAGCAGTTTGGCTGATTCTCAGGTGGTCGAAACGGAGAAGCGTCAGCTCGGCAAGGTGATTGCAATGGCGCAAGCGCAGAACAAGAATCCACTCCCAGTCGGCCCAGCCAAGAGAGTAGATGAGGAATTAGCTTTTCAGTCGGCCAAGGACAGCAAGAAGATCGCTCTAGATCCCTCCGACTCAACCAAGTTTGTTTTAGTCGGAGCTAGACTTAGCGACAAATAGGAAAGCGAGCTCGTCGAGTTTCTCCGTGAGAATCGGGACATCTTCGCATGGTCTCCACAAGACATGTCTGGTGTGCCGAGAGAACTCGCCGAGCACAAGATGCACATTCGGCCAGGATCGAAGCCGGTCAAGCAACCCCTGAGACGTTTTTCTGAAGATAAGAGAAGGGAAATCGGCGAAGGGATTGCGAAGCTGCAAGCGGCAGGTTTCATCATGGAAGTGTTTTACCCCGAGTGGCTGGAGAATCCAGTCCTTGTCATGAAGAAGAACAAGACCTGTCGCATGTGTATCGATTACACTTGCTTGAACAAGGCGTGCCCGAAGGATCCGTTTGCTCTGCCCCGTATCGATCAAGTGATTGATTCTACGGCCGGCTGCAAGCTTTGGTCTTTTCTGGATGCCACAGCTGGCTATCATCAGATCAAACTTGCCGTGGAAGATCAAATAAAAACTGCATTTATAACCCCTTTCGGGGCTTATTGTTATATCACCATGCCTTTTGGTTTGAAAAACGAAGGTGCTACTTATCAGCGCACAATTCAGAGGTGTACACACTCCCAACTCGGCAGAAATCTCCACGTCTATGTGGACGATCTAGTAGTGAAGTCGGCCAAGGGAGTCACACTCCTAGACGACCTCCGAGAGACATTTGCAAATTTGAGAACTTATCAGATCAAGCTCAATCCGGAGAAATGTGTTTTTGGAGTCCAAGCCGGCAAGCTCTTGGGGTTTCTCGTTTCCGAGAGAGGAATCGAATGCAATCCAGAGAAGATAGCCGCAATCGAGCGCATGGAGCAACCCAAGAACCTGAAGCAAGTACAGAAGTTCACCGGTTGCCTTGCATCACTCAGCCGATTTCTCAGTCGGCTGGGTGAAAAAATAATCCCATTGTATCAACTGATGAAGAAGACGGAGAAGTTCACTTGGACACCTCAGGCAAGCGAAGCATTTCGAGAGCTCAAGCACATGCTCTCCACTGCGCCGATTCTGGCTACCCCGATTGAGAAGGAGCCAATGATGTTGTACATCGCGGCAACCAATCGGGTGATCAATGCAATTATGGTGGTGGAGCGGCCCAAGAAGGACAAGGCACAGCAGATTCAGCGACCTGTGTATTACATCAGTGAAGTGCTCTCGGCGTCCAAACAAAACTACCCTCACTACCAGAAGATGTGCTATGGAGTGTACATGGCGGCCAAGAGATTGAAGCCATATTTTCAAGCCCACTTGGTCACGGTCGTCAGCTCGACTCCATTGGCCGACATCATAGGAAGCAGAGATGCAACCGGAAGAGTGGCGAAGTGGGCAATCGAGATCGCCAACCATGGCATCCAGTATGAGCCGAGAACAGCAATCAAGTCGCAAGCATTGGCCGATTTCTTGGTGGACTGGGCTGAAACTCAATATATGCCGCAGCTCCCAGGATCGGATTTCTGGCGAATGCATTTTGACGGATCCATTATGCCATCCCCAGAGTCTGAGTCCATCTTCATCTCGGAGACCGGCCTTGAAGCGTTGAAGAAGGCAAAAGAAGCTCAACCGGAAAATATTCCAGCTGTGAAGAACCAGTCAAGCGCCCAAGGTGCAGCAGCAGCAGCAGAGCCGACAACACCATGGGCTGCCGATTGCAAACCAGGGGCTGCCGATTGCAGCAAGATGAGCAAAGCCAAAGGGAAGCAAGCAGCGGCAGCGCCAGATGGCACAGCTTCAGAAGAACCAATGACGTCAGGAACTGCCGATTTCAGTGAAGAAGTTCCAGCTCCAGACGAGCAATCGCCACCAAGGGCTGCCGAATGCGTGCCAGGCGCCGCAATCGGCAGTTCAGAGCTAGGAGTCGAGACGACAGAAGTTCAAGAGGCCGAGATCCAAGAGGCCAATGGCCAAGAAGCCGAGATCCAAGAAGAAGTAGCACCCCAGCAGGCCGCAGTAATGGTAGTAGTCAGTGCGCCATCATGGGCACAGCCGATTAGAGATTTCCTAGCAGACGGAGTCCTTCCAGAAGACGAAGCAGAGTCAAGACAAATCAGCCGCCGGTCTTGGGCATACACAATAATCAACAACGAGCTAGTGCGCAAAAGTGCAACTGGTGTCTTTCAGAGATGTGTAGAAGAAGACAGAGCCTTGGAGTTGCTCAGAGACATCCATCAAGGTGAATGTGGTCATCACGCATCTGCAAAAGCTATTGCCAGCAAAGCTTTCCGACATGGTTTCTATTGGCCGACTACGCTCGCAGCGGATGAGAACTTGGTGAAATATTGCAAGGGCTGCCAGCGGTTCAAGGCAAAAAGTCATCAGCCAACATCAGCATTGAAGACAATCCCAAAAGCATGGCCGTTTTTGGTGTGGGGTTTGGATATGGTTGGTCCATTCAAGAGGGCTCGAAGTGGCATGACACATCTCCTAGTTGCAGTGGATAAATTTACCAAGTGGATCGAAGCCCGCCCGATCAAGAAGCTGGATGGGCCGACTGCGGTTCGCTTTGTGGCCGACATCGTGTGCAGATATGGCGTGCCCAATAGCATCATCACCGACAACGGCACCAATTTCGCAAAGGGGGCACTGGCTCGATATGCATCTCAGCAAGGCATTCGGCTGGATCTTGCATCTGTGGCACATCCCCAGTCGAATGGTCAAGTAGAAAGATCAAATGGTCTCATCCTCTCGGGTATCAGACCCCGATTGGTGGAGCCACTCGAGAGGGCACCAGGAGCATGGATTGAAGAGCTCCCAGCAGTACTGTTCAGCCTGAGGACTACACCAAACAGGTCGACTGGATTCACTCCTTTCTTCCTGGTGTATGGTTCAGAAGCAATCATCTCGTCCGACATCGAGTTTGATTCACCTCGGCATGCCTTGTACACCGAAGAAGAAGCCAGGTTAGCACGAGAGGACCATGTCGATCTCAAGGAAGAAGCCTGTCTGCTGGCCTTGTCCAGATCAGCAGTCTATCAGCAGAAGTTGCGGCACTACCACAGCAAGAAGATTTGTCCTCTCGCCTTCCGAGAGGGCGACATGGTGCTATGCTGAATTCAGAAGTCAGACGGGCAGCACAAGCTATCCTCACCCTGGGAAGGACCATTCGTCATCAGCCGCGCACTCAAGAACAACTCCTATTATTTGATCGACTGCACCAAGGGCACTCGGCACAAGGAAACATCAGGAGTAGAAACGGAGCGGCCGTGGAATGCTGAGATTTTATGTCCGTTCTATAGTTGAGCGGCAGAAATTTATGTACGTCATTCGGCAAACGATCAGTAAAGCTATCATGCCTCTGAAAAAGAGCATTCGATTACCTTTGCATAATTTCATTCTGAAAGCTAGCCCAAGTCGGCAACGCTTAGTCATACCCGAGACGTGCGTAACGCACTCGGGGACTGACCGGCTACGAGGTCAGAAGAACAGGCCAACGAGGCACGGGGACTACGGGCTGGCACTTAACTTAGCACCTAACTCAAGCACAAGTCACGAAAGTGTTTGTGTCATTGAGAAGGGTAGCGGTTGGGGCAGTCGGCAGTACAAGTTCCCGGCAAAATAAAAATCGAAACGCTCTAGAAAGGGCATAGTCGATAAACTAAGTTACCGATTGTGCCGCGGACCGATGCATCGAGCTCGGCAGCGAGAAATCGGCTCTTAACACTGCAGAATCCTTTGCGTTAAACCTTGTCGTGTAAATTCGAAAAACTTATCGAACCTTGGCTGGAAATCAACCTTTGATCCGATTGCAGACCGCGTGTCGGAAGCAACACGGACAAGGCATGACACCCCCAAGTGCAGACCGATAAAAGAAACCGACAACGACGCAAAGTTGATCGCACAAATAAAAACTTGCAATGAGCAATCGGATTGCATAAGAGATAACAGGCCTAAAGCCGAATAAGTTCATTACATAGAAGCCACACCCAGTGGGTGTCGATAGAATTAAAACCATGTCTTACAAGCAACTAGTCGGAAAATAAAAACAAGATAAGGCTGATCAGATGTCGGCAAGAAGCAGTAGATGGCGTCGTCGGCGGCATGGCTCAAGAAGTCGGGGCAGTTGATGGCGCAGAGCTGGCAGTCGGAGCAGTCGGATCGTCTTGCGCGGCAACGGCATCTGGCTCCGACTGTGCATCAGAAGATGTGGCCCCAGCATGCTTGGACCTCGGAGAGGTATGGGACGAACCGCTGTCAGAAAGCTCTTCGGCCAAGCCAGAGATAGAAGTTGCAGCCAGCGGGTTCCCTCCCTCGTCGAGATATGGAGTGTAGTCATAGGGAGAAAACCAGTTCACCATGGTGCTGGCTAGCCGGTTCACCTCGGTGTAAGTCTTCTCAAGCAAGTCGGCCGCATTTTCTCTGAGGCTGTAGAGTTGGGGAAGCTTCACTTGAGGGTACCAGCTCAGCACAGTTTGAAGAGCGGTCTCCGCACCAGTCCGACCAGCAGAGTTAAGCAAGACGTCGATCCGACGGGGAATGGCCTTCAGAAGAATCCGAGTCTGCTCGGTGGTAGCATTCGGAGCATCTCCCTTGTCAGAATCTTCTTCGTCCAGAGTGTCCGATCTGTGGGTCTCGGCAGAGGAGCTGGCAGCATGCTTCACCCTCTGGAGTCCGACCTTGAGCTCAGTCGGCGACCACAGCAATTCGGCAATTTTTAGAATGCCAAGTGTGAAGGATAGCGCAATCCCCTTGATGACAGGAACGCGGGCCTTAGTGCCAATCAGATACTCATGCCGAGTCCAGACATCATCATCGAGTTGGCAGGTCCCTCCAGCCGCGACGGTCTCCTCTCGGGATTTGGCCACCACTGCATAAGCAGCGGCTTCAGATTCAGGCCAGGCCTCTGCACCACGAAGAGAAGTATGAGTAATGACACAGAAATAGGAAGCAATCGGAAAATGTACTCGGATGCAAGAAACACATACCGCTAAGGACGACGTCCATCTCGGTCATTGTGTCACAGAAACCCTTGGCTCAGCGGCGCAGTCGGGTGGTCTCTTCATAAGTGTGTTTCTCCAGCTCCTCATATTTGGCAATATGCTCGTCGCGATCTTTCCGGATGGAATCTCGGGCTGTGACGGCATCATCCCTCTCAGCTTGCACCGCTTCTCGGGCGGCCACAGCTGCATCTCGCTCGTCACGGAGTGCTTCGCCAGCAGCAGTCACGACAGCCAAGTCGTCCGAGTGTTTCGTGTTCAGAACAGCCAGCTCGGAGCGGAGGTCTTGGATAGTCCGAATCAAATCGGTTTCCACCCCCAGTATTTGGGTCGTCTCTTGCTTTGCTGCGGAGAGTGCGGGCCCTTGTTGATTGAGTTCAGTGGTCAATTCGGCGATTCGGCCCTGAAGATCATCCACCATGGGAACAGAGACTAGAGGAAGACATAAAGATGTGAGTACAAGCGAAATTATCAACCAAAGGGAAGATAGAAGTAATGAAGAGGTTACCTTTCAGCTTATTGATCTCGGCCGACTGGTTGTTGACCTCAAGCTGGGCCTGAGCAAGGGTTCGAAGGCTGGCGGCATAGGCTTCGAGGAGTTTCTCGAAGACATCGCGTCGTTCCTCCATAACAGCCTAAGAGGAAAAACAAGATGAACTTTAGAGACACGACAGCCAAAAGAAGATCCGAATCGATTGCAAGCAATCGGCCCGAATCTCGGGGACTACACCCAGTGGGTGCGCTTGCACGCACCCACCGGAAGGAAAGTATCCCGATTGGAGGAAGGCAGGAGAAAAAGCAAAGAGCATAAAAGATCCGAACCGATTGCAAACAGTCGGCCCGAATCTCGGGGACTACTGTTGGATATGTGCCCTAGAGACAAATTAATAAAGATATTTGTCACATATCCGTTTTGTTCATAATACGTTTTATACTGTGCTATAACTGTATTACTTGGAAATACTAATACAGGTGTAGTATAAAACATGGTCCGTAGTTTAACTCGGGTAAACTATCTCATTGGGCAATTGATTGATCAAGCTTTCCTGATCATGGCGACAATTAATTCCATTGAAAATGAGGTCATATCATTAGGGGAATGATGTGATGGACGTACACCCACCTAAAGTATTGCAATGTGATCGAGTCACATAGTTCAGCATTGCTATGACTTTGTAACGTATGGCTTAGTCCTTAGACCGTAATGATCATACGTAAGCACCATCTATGAGGAGACTTTAATTTGTATCCCACCGCCTGACTGAAATATGCTGGCTATAACGGTGCACTTTAGGTATTCCGAAATAGATGGTTGATGAGTATGTTAATAGATCAGAGCGGGATTTGTCAGTCCTTGTGACAGGACAGGTACTCTGGGCCCACTCGGTGATATTGCATCAATAGCTTGCAAGAAAGTGACTAGGTCACAAGAGATGCAATGATCATGGACGAGTAAACTTGTTTGTTGTGAACGAGATGTGAACACGGTATGTGGGATACCGACGATCAAACCTCGGACAAACAAAGTACCGCAGCACAAAGGGATTACGTCGTATCGTTAACGGTTTCCAAAAGCGATCGAAGTTCATTCGATGGAAGCGCAGGGGCTGTCAAGGATTGTAACCAGGTCCAACTGACTAGTCATTGGTCAATGAGAAGATTCTCGACCATGTCTGTTGTTTCCCGGACCGTTAGGGTGTCACACTTAAGGGGAAATCGATGCTGGGACAGTTTCGGGATCATCGGTGAAATAGGAGAAAGCACCGGATAGTTCCGGGAGAGAACGGAAGTTGTTCCGGATATTTTGAAAGGTTCAAAATAATGTTTAATTATATTTAATAATGTTTTAGTATTTAATTATCTGAATTAAATATTAAAATATATTTAAATTAATTAATTAAATGGGAAAAAGGCAAATGGGCCCCTTAGGGCCCATTAGGGGAAGGAGGGAGCCTCCCCCCTTGGCCCATGGCGCCAAGGGAGGGGCCCACCCTCCATATGGCGCACCCCCTCCCCTCCCCTTTGGTTTAGTACCACATGGGAAGTTGAGGGAGGGTGGCACCCCCCCTTGGCCTATATAAGGAGGGGTAGACCCCCCCCTTTTTCCATCATCTCATTTGAGTTCTCTCTCTCTTTCTCCATTTCTGGAAGTGGACTCCCCTTGTTAGGAGTCTGCACCAGGATTGGAGTTCTCCACCATAAGGCAGGCCGTCGCTCTGCCGGAGTCGGGATCCGAATCCGTCTTCTTTCCGCTGCTCGCCTGGTTCGGAGCCCGGAGGGAACATCGGTTGCACTGTACGTGTGTAATCTCTTTGAGGCACTACACCTGTGGTGCTACTTCGTCGCTGGAGGTTTACCGGGAGTCATCCTCGCCGGTGGTGGTCTTCTACACGACAGGGAGGTCGTAGTTCTGAGTCTACGCCAACCACGTTCGCAAGAAAGTTTCCCTCTTTCGGTCTTCAAAGGTATGAACACCGATTCCCTCCGTTACATTACATCGCCATAGCATAGATCTTGGGTTCGGGTACCGTAGGTATGAAAAATTTGTGTTTTCTGCCCCGTATCCCAACAGTGGTATCATGAGCTAGCTATGCGTAGATGTATTGTACGGGTAGAACACATCTAGGATGTGGGCATCGAATCTTCATTCGTTACCCTCCCACGTGTACTCATTTAGCATTGCGGCAATGTTTGATGAAGCGGCCCCCGACCGACCTTACGCATTTACGCGAGACTGGTTCCACGCTTGACATATGGATTGTACCATATAAAGTGGCTGGGGGGTGTCTGTCTCTCTGCATTAGCGATGCGAAGATGTTTGCAACGGAGGGCCCCGACAGGGGTGTAATAGAGACGATTGGGGATCGGTGTTGTGGCATGTTTTCGCAGGATAGAAATCGGTTCTCTCTCTAGAAACCCCTAGCAGCCACGTAAAACTTGCACAAGCTAAAGTAGAAAGGCGTTTTAACTTTGCTTTGCATGAAGGGGGATCATAGGTTGTATGATTTACAGTTTTACTTCCTGTTTTATGCTAGTATGCTAGATATATCGACGGTAGCACGAAACAGGACCATCTCTCGCTAAAACCAACATAGTGTCCTTACCCTAGTGAGCACCACCTGGAAAGTTCTACATTATGGAGGCATCACGTGTCACACGGATGTCAAACATTTTTTCGTTCACAAGAGGTGGGTGTAGCAAGCCTAGCATGCCCAGAAGCATGGCCTTGTATGACACAGCAACAAATCACATAGGGTGTGGTGGCGAGCCTGGCATGTGCAGACATGGCCTCGGGACACAAGAGACCGAAAGGTCGAGCATGAGTCACATGGATGATGTGATTGGCATGATGGTCTACCTTGAACAACATACTGATGGTCGTGTCACACGGGGGAGGTATGGTGTTCTAGGATCGTGTAATCACTTAGCAAAATTGAGAGATGTTTTCCTAAGTGGGAGTTTTAGAATTAATTGTAATTGAACTCCACATTATGAACAAAAGTCTAAATATGTATCTTTGTGAATCAACCTTGTAGATGACAGCACCACGCCCCTCGTTCAACTTAGGATCATTCCTAGAGAAAGATAAACTGAAAACTAATGGGTCAAACTTCACCTCCTGGTTCCGCACCCTGAGGATTCTCCTCGTTCCCCTCAAAATGTCCTACGTACTTGAGACTGCATTAGGAGATGCACCAGCAACTACCGCTACTCCGACTGAGAAGAAAGTCTATCTCATTAAGTCAAATGATTCCTCCCTTGTCAAGAAGGGTATGCTCCATGCCATGGAGGCTGAACTGCAGAAACGGTTCGAGAGCTTCAGTGCTTATGAGATAATCACTGACCTCAAGACCATCTTTGCACCTCAAGCCAAGGTTGAGAGAAATGAAGTTTGTGAAGCTTTCTTCTCTGCAAAGATGGAAGAGCACACCAGCATGACTGAGCACGTAGTCAAAATGTCTGACCACGTTCAACGCCTAAATGATCTAGAATTTAAGATTCCAGATGAAGTGGCGATTGATAGGGTGTTGCGGTCGCTACCCCCTAGCTATGAGAGTTTTGTGTTGAAGTACAACATGCAAGGAATGGTTGAGACCCTTTCTGAATTGTTCACAATACTCAAAATTGCTGAGATGGAAATCAAGAAGGAGCACAGCTGCACCAAGTACCTAGAAGATAAGAAGGCCGGCAAGGTTGCCGGAAGAGACATGGATATATGTGATATACATGTTATTGATGTTTTTCTGACAAGTGCTCGGAGCAACGTCTGGATATTTGATACCGGATCAGTTGCTCAGATCTGCAACTCCCAGGAGGGGATGCAGAATAAACGACTCTTGCGGAAGGATGAAGTGACGATGCGCGTTGGGAACGGTGCCAAGGTTGAAGTAATGTCAGTTGGCACGCTTCGTCTTAGTCTCCCTTCGGGATTGATTCTTGTCTTGAATAATTGCTATTATGTACCCGCGTTGAGTATGAACATTGTGAGTGGCTCTTGCTTGATGCGAGACCAGTATTCCTTTAAATCCGAAACAACTGGTTGTTCGATTTATAAGAATAATGTCTTATATGTTCATGCACCGGTGCGTAATGGTTTATTCTTAATGGATCTCGAATATCATGACTCCCACATCAATAACGTAGAGGCCAAAAGATTAAAGCCTAGTAACGAAGAACACATGACGATGTGGCATTGTCGACTTGGTCATATTGGTATAAAGCGCATGGAGGAACTCCATAAAGATGGACTTCTGGAGTCATTGGATTTTGGATCCCTTGACACATGTGAACCATGCCTAATGGGCAAAATGACAAGGACTCCATTCAATGGGATAATGGAGCGTGCGGTGGACTTATTAGGGATCATACATACTGATGTGTGTGGACCAATGAATGTCACCGCACGCAATGGTTTCCGTTACTTCGTGACCTTCACGGATGAATTAAGTAGATACGGGTATATCTATTTAATGAAACACAAGTCTGAAACCTTTGAAAAGTTCAAGGAATTTCAGAGTGAGGTCGAGAATCAACTCGGGAAGAAAATCAAGCACCTTCGATCTGATCGAGGAGGCGAGTATTTAAGTCACGAGTTTGGCACTCATCTGAAGACTTGTGGTATTGTACCACAACTTACGCCAGATGGAACACCTCAGCGAAACGGTGTGTCCGAGCGACGTAATCGAACACTATTGGATAGTGTACGGTCAATGATGTCTCATACCGACTTACCTACATCATTCTGGGGGTATGCATTAGAAACTGCCGCTTACGTTCTTAATAGGGTACCATCCAAATCCGTGAAGACAACACCGTTTGAAGAATGGTTTGGCAAGAAACCAATGTTGTCTTACCTGAAGATTTGGGGTTGTGAGGCTTATGTTAGGAAACTTCAGCCTGACAAACTCGAATCTAAGGCGGAGAAATGCATCTTTGTAGGATATCCAAATGAAACTGTTGGATACACCTTCTACAACCAATCTGAGGGCAAAACGTTTGTCGCTAAGACTGGACACTTTCTTGAGAAAGAGTTTCTCTCGAAAGAATTGAGTGGGAGGAAAATATGAAGGGTTCGTTGCATAGAAAACAAAAAATTTCCTACGATTGCAACTGCCAAGATCACATCTAGGAGATAACTTGTAACGGTTTGAGAAGGACTCACCCTCGAAGACCAAAAGCTTTAACGAGAACTATTCTCGTGGGTGATGTAGTCGAACACTCGCCGACCTCAAGGTCGTGATGAAGACTTGACGCCACGAACGGGCAGCGTCTCCGTAGTCGGTCACACGTACAGATCAGTGACGACCTCCGCCCCTTGCTCCAGTTGGGCAGCGGAAGTAGTGGATCCTCGGGAACTCCAGCAGCACTACAACATAGTGGTGGTGGTGGTAGAGAAGATCTTGAGCAGGGCTTCGCCTAAGCACCGTACTCGTGAAACTGGATCAGCTAGCAAGGGGAAGAAGATGCCAACCAAAGGGCATTTGAGAGATGGAGGAATTGGTGACTAGAGGGGTCTCCACCTCCTCCTTTTATAGGAGAGGGGGGCAGCACCCAAGGCGCCCCAAGAGGTGCCCCCACCTCTCCCCTCTTGATTGCTAGTGGAGTCTCCACTCACACATAATCAAGTGGCACTTTCTCCCATTTAACCTCCACTCAAAAACCAAAGGTCTTCCAATTAAAACTCCTTTTAATTCACTTGTTTAATGTCACTCAAATTAATGAACACTTCATTTAATGAGTACTTCATTGATGAACACTTCATTCAATGAACACATTAACAATTATCCCCTTGCACTATTTCGATATTCCGAAACTATTTCGGCAATTTTATCGAAACAGTCCTTGTGCTGTCCTGTGTTGTCCAGTATTTTCTCCTGCGTTCCGTATCCACTTAAAACACGTCGATGAACCTTAAGTGTGTCACCCTATGGTTCGTGAATAAAATGGACATGACCGAGACTCCTCTCAGATCAATAATCATCAGCGGGATCTGGAGATCCATAATGACTCCCACTTACTCAACGATGAACTAGTGATCGTGTGAACCATTACTCCGTAACCAATTCCTTTTGTCTCGCGATATTTTACTTGTCCGAGATCCGATCATTTGGTATCATCCATACCTAGTTCGATCTCGTTACCGACAAGTACTTTTTACTCGTTCCGTGATATAACATCCTCGTGAGCCAGTCACGTGCTTGCAAGCGATGTCAATGTGATATCACCGAGAGGGCCCAGAGTATATCTCTCCGTCATCTGGATGGACAAATCCCACTCTTGATCCACGAGCCTCAACTAACACTTTCCAAGTACCCAACGACACCTTTATAATCACCCTGTTACGGTGTGACGTTTGATGGAATCAAAGTACTCTTCCGGTGTCAGTGATTGACGTGATCTCATGGTCTAAGGATTAGGGTTACTTCGTGAAAGTTTGATACAGCAATAGAAACTTTGATGACATGATCGTATTGCTATAACTACTGTGGGTGTATGTTCATCACATCATTCTCCAATGATATGACCTTGTTATTAACGACATCCAATGTCAATGATCAGGAAACCTTGATCATCCGTTAATCAACAAGCTAGTATAAAGAGAGACATTACTAGGAACCTTTTCTTTGTTTATTAAACACACATGTATTAACGTTTCCGGTTAACACAATTATAGCATGAAAATAAACATTTATCATAAACATGGAATAAGATAATAACCACTTTATTATTGCCTCTCGGGCATATTCCCTTCAGTCTCCCACTTGCACTAGAGTCAATAATCTAGTTTGGTACTTGCGCATCCAACACCTATGGCATTCAGGTGTTATCCATACGCATTGCTAGTGGTAAACCTAATATCCAGATCTGACACTTCAGGTCCGTGTGTATTTGCATTTCTTTGCGTCTCTACGCATCACTCATTCACTAATGAGATGGCATTGCATAAATTTGGTCCTCCGGTGAGACCTTAGTCCCTTGAGCTCAAAACATGTTGATTCTATTGTCGTACAATAGATCTTCATAGTATTAGTTCGCTTGGAACTACACCTAGTTTGTCAAACAAACTTCTTGACACAAATGCCCTCCTTTGCTGCTGCTAGAGCAGTCATATACTTAGCCTTTCCTTGTAGTATTCGTTATAATGTCTTAACTTTGGAACTCATCCAAATCCATTTGGAACTATTCCAAATCTATCATGGAACTTTCTTTCATTACATTTTGCCACCTTAACATACCGCCAAAATTGAGATAAATTTAGATTGTATCTTGCGACAAAACTAGTATCAATGTAACACTTTACAATGAACTATTGTCCAACATACATAATATATATTCTTAGTCCTTCCAAAGCACGTAAGGATATCTTTACTATTGTCCAATGATCATCTTATGAATCATTCTGGTATATGCTCATAACATTTAGAGCATAGGACATTCTGGAATTGTACATATCATGGTGTACATGATTGATCAAATCATTCATGTGGTTTTACTCACCAAGTGTCAAAACACTTGAATCTCGCTTCAACCTTTTCCATGCGGCAAGAACTTTTCTCGTCGTTTCCATATTGAACTTCATTCAATACCTCATCTATGTACTTTGGCACAACCATATTAGAACCTCAATCTATCTGCATAGACATTGATGTCCAATATTCTGGTTTTGCCCAAATCTTCCATTAAAATCAAATTTTCAATGAAACTTCACTCGTGTCAATAAAAGATACATCATTTCCAATCAACAATATGTCTTCTACATAATGTATTAGAAATATGTCTCAGCGCTCCCACTTAATTTCTTGCAAAAGCAAGCATCTTCACCGTCTCTGATGAAACTAAACGTTTTAACAATTTCATCATGATGAAGATTCCAACTCCGCGAATGCTTATTTCAACCATTGAAATTTGCATGCTATTTTAGCATCCTTTGAATTAACAGAACCCTTTGGACCGTGTCATGTACACGTCCTAGGTAACCATTCTATTAGAAGAACGTTGTTCCGTTTGTTCAACTACCATATACAAAAAACTAGCATATGTAGTGGTTGCTACAATAATCCGTCCAGACTAAATATCGTTATGAAAGATCAAATCTTGTCATAGCCAACTCTTTGAACATAATCGTAAACCATTTTAACGATATGTCGAATATTTCATAGATGTGAGAACATCCACGTCTGTTTCTTTATAGATCCAAACACGGTATCTGGAGGGTCTTCCAAGTTCAGAAACTTGGTTTCTCGTGTATGGAACTATCACGGATTTTATAGCTTCTAGCCATTTTGACGGAGTCAGGGCCCATCATTGCTTCTTTGCATGTAGTCGGTCCATTATTATCAAATAACAATGATTCAATCACAAATCTTACTATTTGATCGATTATCCGAACTACGCAGTTCAATAGGAACTTAGATCGCCGTGACCACAACCTTTGGGACACGGGAGCCAAGAGCATTGCGGCCGCTTCCGGGACACTTTCCGGCGCTGCGCCACTTAGCACATAAAGCTTAGGTTCGACAACCTAATCGAAGTTCTACTGTCCTCCCACTTAACTTTTCGCAAAAAATTCCTTCTCAAGAAACTTGATGCACTTAGCCACAAAACACTTTTGTCTTTATGTTATGGAGGAATACCCAACGGTTACTTTGGGATAACTTACAAAGACGCATTTTATCCTACTTTGGTTGTAAACATTTTACATATGCCTTGCATACCAAAATTTAAGAAAAGACAAATTGGGTTTTATCCCATTCCATAACTTATATGGTGTCATTTCAACGGATCTCGATGGCGCTCTTTTCAGTGAAAAGCGGTAGTCTCTAAAGCTTAATCCTTAAAATATAATGGCAATTTTATAAATAACACCTTTGATCCTTACCATGTCAAACAAGGTTTGATTACATCTCTCGAACACTCCATACTCCTATGGTGTTTCGGGAAATGCAAGTTTTGGAACTATTCCTAAACTCTCAGGCATTTGCTAAACTTTTAACTCAAAAATCTTCTTTTATGATCCAATCATAAACTCTTATTTTCTCGTTACAATGATTTTCACTTCATCTTAAAATTTATTTGAACATTTTCAAACATTTCATACTTCTTCCTTATCAAGTAAATATACACATATATTCACTCAAATCCTCGGTTAAAGTATATGAAGTTATAAGACCCACCACACACGGCTACACATAATGAACTATACACATCAACATGTATAATGTCCAATAAGTTAGTCGTCCGTCCTTCTTTGGCCTATGAACGGAGTTTCAATCATTTCTAGGAAATTCTTACAAGCGTCAGTTGATTCAAAATCAAAAGACTCCAAAATTCCACCAACATGGAGTTTCTTCATGTTATCTTTCCAATATGATTTAAACGGTGTTTCAATCATCTCTAGAAATTTCTCACAACCGTCAATTGATTCAAAATCAAAAGACTCCAAAATTCCATCACCATGGAGTTTCTTCATGTGTTTCTTTCCAATATGATTCAAACGGTGGTGTCACTCATAAGTGATCTTCTAATCATTTGTCTTGCGACATGTTTAGCATCAGTTATTATGGATGTGATTTCTCCAACAAGATTTATAGAGTTCATCCATCTTCTATGAATATGGTGATAATTTGAACAACTATTGTTCGTATAACACCAGAACAGAATAACAATTATTCAAATAAATCTTGAAGGCTAGGTTTAATTCCAACGATAAACACAATAACACTTTATTTTGTTCTTGATGAGAATCATCCCATATTCATTTGCTAGTTACTCAGGCCATTGCAACTCTTGTATTGCGTTGTTCCGTATGACACTTCATACCAACCAATCAGTATCCAATACTCAAGAATCACGCTGTTTAACAAGCAATGAATATACCCATAACATGTATATCATCTATATACCCGAGCTGGACATTTCCAGTCTTTTCCTTTTTCTTTTTCGCCAAAATATTTTTTTAGATCCTCTTTCAGCAATTCCTTTCCTTTTTAGAAGAATTTATCAACATCACTTGTGGCACCATTCATATGACACATAATCCAAAGTGTGTTAGTCAAATACTAACACCCTTTGATTCTCACTTTGATGTAGATCACCGTCATCAAATGTTTGGTGTTCTTCCAAATTCCATTCTTTAGTAATCTTATAGTGTAGTAAACATTTTACCTACATCTTCCATTCATCCTATCATGACAACTTTCATGACAAAACTACCATAGCTCATAGGGACAAACTGTGAGTACAATATTAGTTCCCAAAACCTTTTTGAGAGATTAGGACACATAGTGTCTCCAACCTTCACAAATTCTCATACAATATGAGAACATGTTTCTCACTAAATTTTACTCTATCACATTGCAACTAAACATTGTTTCAGATATCGCTATATCTTCCACACATGATAGTTTCTGAAACAATCCTTTCAGCTCCTAGATAACCTTGATAATAACAAACAACATTTGAATATCAAGGATCATGGAGGCAAGTGTGATACTTAGACACTAACACTGGAATTGTTACTCTCGATTTAATACACATTATTAAACTTCATGGAGTAAGCAAGGTTTGCTAAAGTTTGCAATAAGACTTTAAACTTTAGATTGACACTCAAACAATACGGTACCAGTCCGTAAAGTTAAATATCCAGAATTCTATAGTTCTATTATCTCAATTATAGCTAAGCGCAAAGGTAGTAAACAAATGCCAATGACTACAACGAACTATGCAAATTCACTTTGATTTAGTTCATGATAAAATGAGTTCATCTAACTCCCACTCAAAAACAACATCCCTCGAGTCGTCTTTGGTGATTACACGAACCAAATTCACTACACCACGACCGATCATCACGTGAGGCAGTGTAGCTGCAATGGCGAGCATCTCAATATGGTTCATCATATCATCCATATGACTCGTGCTTAACCTTTCGGTCCATGTTCCGAGGCCATGTCTGTACATGCTAGGCTCGCCAAGTAGAACCTTAGTATTTGCATGTGTTTCAAGGCCATGTCTGTACATGCTAGGCTTGAAAACACCCGTTGTATGCGAACGTAGAGTCTATCACACCCGATCATCACGTGGTGTCTCGAAACGACGAACTTTCTTAACGGTGCATACTAAGGAAGAACATATAATTATCTTGATATTAAGTGAGAGGGATCATCTTATAATGCTACCGCAACGATCATGATCGTAACTAAGCAAAATAAGATGCATAAAAGGATAAACATCACATGCATGGATAATGTGATATGATATGGTCCTTCTCGCAATAGATCTCCATCTTTGTGCGTCTTGGTATGATCTCCATCATGCCACCGGCGCGGCACCAAGGTCCATGGCGCCACCACCATGGTCGTCCTTCTCCATTACAATATATCTCATGGATATATCTACAGCACGCAGGCCTTAAAAAGGAAAAACACAACCATATGGCTCCTGCCGGTTGTTTACAATAAATCTCATTTCATACAACAATTTTGTAACAATGACCATATCACATCACATGCCCTGCAAAAACAAGTTAGACGCTTCTAAATTATCTTTGCAAATTTTACGTGGTTTTGGGCTTCCTAGGAAAGAACCGATCTTACCTACGGACAAGAACCACAACGTTGATTCGCTAGTTGTTTCTTTTCATCCCTTTCCAGGGCCCTCCGTTGCAAATGCCATATCACTAATGTTAGAGAAACAGACACCCCCAAAGCCACTTTATACGGTACAAGCCGTATGTCAAGCGTGACACGCAATCTGCGCTTAGGGCCGCTTCAATCCAACATTGCCGCAATATGAACAAGTGCACAAAAGAGGGTAACAACTAGAGGATCAACGCCCACATCTCTATGTGTTCTAACCGTACAAAGCATCTACGCATAGACGAGGCTCTGATACCACTGAAGGGTTCGTTGCATAGAAAACAAAAATTTTCCTACGATTGCAACTGCCAAGATCACATCTAGGAGATAACTTGTAACGGTTTGAGAAGGACTCACCCTCGAAGACCAAAAGCTTTAACGAGAACTATTCTCGTGGGTGATGTAGTCGAACACTCGTCGACCTCAAGGTCGTGATGAAGACTTGACGCCACGAACGGGCAGCGTCTCCGTAGTCGGTCACACGTACAGATCAGTGACGACCTCCGCCCCTTGCTCCAGTTGGGCAGCGGAAGTAGTGGATCCTCGGGAACTCCAGCAGCACTACAACATAGTGGTGGTGGTGGTAGAGAAGATCTTGAGCAGGGCTTCGCCTAAGCACCGTACTCGTGAAACTGGATCAGCTAGCAAGGGGAGGAAGATGCCAACCAAAGGGCATTTGAGAGATGGAGGAATTGGTGACTAGAGGGGTCTCCACCTCCTCCTTTTATAGGAGAGGGGGGCAGCACCCAAGGCGCCCCAAGAGGTGCCCCCACCTCTCCCCTCTTGATTGCTAGTGGAGTCTCCACTCACACATAATCAAGTGGCACTTTCTCCCATTTAACCTCCACTCAAAAACCAAAGGTCTTCCAATTAAAACTCCTTTTAATTCACTTGTTTAATGTCACTCAAATTAATGAACACTTCATTTAATGAGTACTTCATTGATGAACACTTCATTCAATGAACACATTAACAATTATCCCCTTGCACTATTTCGATATTCCGAAACTATTTCGGCAATTTTATCGAAACAGTCCTTGTGTTGTCCTGTGTTGTCCAGTATTTTCTCCTGCGTTCCGTATCCACTTAAAACACGTCGATGAACCTTAAGTGTGTCACCCTATGGTTCGTGAATAAAATGGACATGACCGAGACTCCTCTCAGATCAATAATCATCAGCGGGATCTGGAGATCCATAATGACTCCCACTTACTCAACGATGAACTAGTGATCGTGTGAACCATTACTCCGTAACCAATTCCTTTTGTCTCGCGATATTTTACTTGTCCGAGATCCGATCATTTGGTATCATCCATACCTAGTTCGATCTCGTTACCGACAAGTACTTTTTACTCGTTCCGTGATATAACATCCTCGTGAGCCAGTCACGTGCTTGCAAGCGATGTCAATGTGATATCACCGAGAGGGCCCAGAGTATATCTCTCCGTCATCTGGATGGACAAATCCCACTCTTGATCCACGAGCCTCAACTAACACTTTCCAAGTACCCAACGACACCTTTATAATCACCCTGTTACGGTGTGACGTTTGATGGAATCAAAGTACTCTTCCGGTGTCAGTGATTGACGTGATCTCATGGTCTAAGGATTAGGGTTACTTCGTGAAAGTTTGATACAGCAATAGAAACTTTGATGACATGATCGTATTGCTATAACTACTGTGGGTGTATGTTCATCACATCATTCTCCAATGATATGACCTTGTTATTAACGACATCCAATGTCAATGATCAGGAAACCTTGATCATCCGTTAATCAACAAGCTAGTATAAAGAGAGACATTACTAGGAACCTTTTCTTTGCTTATTAAACACACATGTATTAACGTTTCCGGTTAACACAATTATAGCATGAAAATAAACATTTATCATAAACATGGAATAAGATAATAACCACTTTATTATTGCCTCTCGGGCATATTCCCTTCAAAATAGACCTCGATGAAGTGACTGACCAATCACTCCAAATGGAAGAACCGGCAACAGAAATTGTTCTGGAACCTTCTTCCACAGTGGGAGCTGAAGAGAATGGCCAGGAAGACATTCATAACGATCATGACATACATGATGATCATGATGAGAATGAAGAGGAACCTATTTTGCCCCGTAGGTCATCAAGAGTCCGTCAACCTACCGAGTTTTACGGACAGCTTGTGAATGCAATCTCGGCTGATGAGTCGGATGAACCTACGAGTTACAAAGAAGCAATGGAGGGACCCGAGTTCGAGAAATGGCTAGAAGCCATGAAATCCGAAATAGACTCCATGTACACCAACAAAGTTTGGACTTTGGTGGATATTCCCGAGGACCGCAAGGCCGTCGAGAATAAATGGATTTTCAAGAAAAAGACTGACGCAGACGGAAACGTATCTGTCTACAAAGCTCTACTTGTCGCGAAGGGGTTCCGACAAATTCAAGGAGTTGACTACGAGGAGACATTCTCTCCTGTAGCGATGATCAAGTATATTCGGATCCTACTAGAAATAGCTGCCTATCATGATTACGAGGTATGGCAGATGGATGTGAAAACTGCGTTCCTTAATGGCAACATTGAGGAAGAGTTGTATATGATGCAACCAGAGGGGTTTATCGATCCAAGTAATGCTGGTAAGGTGTGCAAGCTCAAACGGTCCATCTATGGGTTGAAGCAAGCATCTCGGAGCTGGAATCTTCGATTTGATGAGGTCATTAAAGCTTTTGGATTTGTCCAAAACGTCGAAGAGTTCTGCGTCTATAAGAAACTGAGTGGGAGCTCTGTAGCATTCCTTGTGTTATATGTAGATGACATATTACTGATAGGGAACGATAAGAAATTCTTAGAAGAAGTAAAGGAATATCTGAATGGACAATTTTCCATGAAGGACCTTGGTGAAGCTGCGTACATATTAGGGATTAAGATCTATAGAGATAGACCTAATCGACGGTTGGCTTTGAGTCAGAGCACTTATATTGACAAGATTTTGAAAAGGTTCAAAATGGATAACTCCAGGAGAGGTCTCTTGCCAGTTATAAAAGGTGTCAAATTAAGCGTGACTCAATGCCCAACCACAGCAAAAGAGAAGGAGGAAATGTCCTCAAAGCCCTATGCCTCAGCCATAGGTTCTCTCATGTATGCTATGTTATGTACCAGACCGGATTTAGCGCTGGCCATTAGTATGACTAATCGCTACCAGAGTAATCCGGGAATGACTCACTGGACAGCAGTAAAGAATATCCTAAAGTACTTGAGAAGAACAAAGGATCTCTTTCTCGTTTATGGAGGAGTTGATGAGGAGCTCACCGTAAAGGGTTACGTTGACGCAAGCCTCGGCTCAGATCTAGATGACTCGAAATCCCAGACGGGATATGTTTTCATGTTGAACGGTGGCGCAATTAGCTGGAGGAGCGGCAAACAGTCAGTCGTCGCTCAATCTACAATGGAGTCGGAGTATATTGCCGCTTGCGAAGCGTCAAACGAGGCGCTGTGGCTGAAGAAGTTCGTGATCGAGCTTGGTGTCTTTCCCAGCTGCACTGACCCCGTGGGAATCTTCTGCGATAACACGGGTGCCATTGCTAACGCGAAGGAGCCAAGAACTCACTCTACAGCCAAGCACATCCTCCGAAAGTTCCATGTGACGCGAGACTACGTCAGGGATGGACACACTAGGATTCACAAGATACATACGGATCTGAACGCAGCAGACCCGATGACTAAACCTCTTCCACAGGGCAAGTTTGAAGAACACCGAGAGACCATTGGTGTTAGATACATACCTGATGTAAACTAGTGTAATTTGTACTCTAGTGCAAGTGGGAGACTGTTGGATATGTGCCCTAGAGACAAATTAATAAAGATATTTGTCACATATACGTTTTGTTCATAATACGTTTTATACTGTGCTATAACTGTATTACTTGGAAATACTAATACAGGTGTAGTATAAAACATGGTCCGTAGTTTAACTCGGGTAAACTATCTCATTGGGCAATTGATTGATCAAGCTTTCCTGATCATGGCGACAATTAATTCCATTGAAAATGAGGTCATATCATTAGGGGAATGATGTGATGGACGTACACCCACCTAAAGTATTGCAATGTGATCGAGTCACATAGTTCAGCGTTGCTATGACTTTGTAACGTATGGCTTAGTCCTTAGACCGTAATGATCATACGTAAGCACCATCTATGAGGAGACTTTAATTTGTATCCCACCGCCTGACTGAAATATGCTGGCTATAACGGTGCACTTTAGGTATTCCGAAATAGATGGTTGATGAGTATGTTAATAGATCAGAGCGGGATTTGTCAGTCCTTGTGACAGGACAGGTACTCTGGGCCCACTCGGTGATATTGCATCAATAGCTTGCAAGCAAGTGACTAGGTCACAAGAGATGCAATGATCATGGACGAGTAAACTTGTTTGTTGTGAACGAGATGTGAACACGGTATGTGGGATACCGACGATCAAACCTCGGACAAACAAAGTACCGCAGCACAAAGGGATTACGTCGTATCGTTAACGGTTTCCAAAAGCGATCGAAGTTCATTCGATGGAAGCGCAGGGGCTGTCAAGGATTGTAACCAGGTCCAACTGACTAGTCATTGGTCAATGAGAAGAGTCTCGACCATGTCTGCTGTTTCCCGGACCGTTAGGGTGTCACACTTAAGGGGCAATCGATGCTGGGACAGTTTCGGGATCATCGGTGAAATAGGAGAAAGCACCGGATAGTTCCGGGAGAGAACGGAAGTTGTTTCGGATATTTTGAAAGGTTCAAAATAATGTTTAATTATATTTAATAATGTTTTAGTATTTAATTATCTGAATTAAATATTAAAATATATTTAAATTAATTAATTAAATGGGAAAAAGGCAAATGGGCCCCTTAGGGCCCATTAGGGGAAGGAGGGAGCCTCCCCCCTTGGCCCATGGCGCCAAGGGAGGGGCCCACCCTCCATATGGCGCACCCCCTCCCCTCCCCTTTCGTTTAGTACCACATGGGAAGTTGAGGGAGGGTGGCACCCCCCCTTGGCCTATATAAGGAGGGGTAGACCCCCCCTTTTTCCATCATCTCATTTGAGTTCTCTCTCTCTTTCTCCATTTCTGGAAGTGGACTCCCCTTGTTAGGAGTCTGCACCAGGATTGGAGTTCTCCACCATAAGGCAGGCCGTCGCTCTGCCGGAGTCGGGATCCGAATCCGTCTTCTTTCCGCTGCTCGCCTGGTTCGGAGCCCGGAGGGAACATCGGTTGCACTGTACGTGTGTAATCTCTTCGAGGCACTTCACCTGTGGTGCTACTTCGTCGCTGGAGGTTTACCGGGAGTCATCCTCGCCGGTGGTGGTCTTCTACACGACAGGGAGGTCGTAGTTCTGAGTCTACGCCAACCACGTTCGCAAGAACGTTTCCCTCTTTCGGTCTTCAAAGGTATGAACACCGATTCCCTCCGTTACATTACATCGCTATAGCATAGATCTTGGGTTCGGGTACCGTAGGTATGAAAATTTTGTGTTTTCTGCCCCGTATCCCAACAACTACACCCACCGGAAGGAAAGTCTCCCGATTGGAGGAAGGCAGGAGAAAAAGCAAAGAGCATAAAAGATCCGAACCGATTGCAAACAGTCGGCCCGAATCTCGGGGACTACACCCAGTGGGTGCGCTGGCGCGCACCCACCAGAAGAGAAGTCTCCCGATTTGAAGGAAGCAAGAGCTTACCGCATGATGGCGGTCGAGCAGCTGGAGGTCCTTAGCCATGGCGGTGGCAAAGTCGTTCACTCGGTTGTAAACCACAGTCAGGGGGCCTTCAGAGGAAACTGAGGAGCGGCGTGAAGCATCAGGCTCGGCGCCGACATGTCTGGTGCTAGAGTACTCGGCCCGGAATTGGTCTACCGAGCGCATCAAGATTATTGACGCAGGAGAGGTCGGTGGCGGCGGCGGAACTTGAATCACAGCGGCAGAGGAAGTGATGGTCGAGTCCAGTGGCGCCGATATCACTGGAAGGCCGGAGGCATCCGGTTGTGGCTGCGACGGAATCGGGCACGAAGTTGAAGGACCTGTCGCCACAATCGGCGGGGTAGTTGTCATAATCGGCGACTTGGTCGTTGCGATTGGCGAGGCGGTCGTCAGGATGGGCAAGGAGATAGTTGTGACAGGGGCGGAGACTGGGTCAGAGCATGGTGGCGGAGATGGAGCAATCGGACCGACCGATCGCGCCCCCTCGCCACCAATAACTCCCTGGTCGGCCGAGCTCTTGGAAGTCTTGGAGGCAGTGGAAGAAGTGCTAGTCTTCTTGGTAGTCTCGAGGCGGGCCTTCTTGGCGGCGCGCTCGGCATCCTTGGAGGTGCGATGGGGAGCAGGTGGCCGTTTGCGGATGGCAGCAGAGACACGGCGGGTGATATGACCACGTTGGCACGGGCAGGAATGCCGGTGTCGACGTCGTCGAGACCAATCGGCTCCCTGAAAGAAGAAACAAGAGGTCAATCAATACAAGAGAAGACAGTGAGGTTCAAAGCATGAAGATAAGGGCATACCCGATTGTTCTCGGCGCGCCAATGGGCATCCGACATCTCAGCGGGACGGCATTCAGAGGTGCCTGAGTAGTCGGCGCTCGAGTGGCCGTCGCCTGAGGCTGTTTGCCCTTGGGAGATGTCGGCACCGCCTTCGCGGCCTTGCTGGAAGCAGCACCAGAAGAGGAGCTGGTTACCGAGGTGTGTTTAGTCGGCACCTTCGGCGGCTTGGCGTGAGGAGCTGCATCAGAATTACCAACCTTTGAGACACTATCGTCATCGCTCCATTCGGCCAGAAATTGCTCAAGGGAAGGGTCGGGCGTACCCCCTTGAGCAGCAGGTCGGGTGTCGGCGTTCCTGGGGTCGGCGGCCTCGGCGTCGGCATCGTCAGCGGGATCTTCGGACTCGGAGGACTCCCCGGAGGATTCTCCATCATCGGCGTCGTCATCGTCGGATTCGGAGGGAGGAGCCTCACCATTGTACTCGAAGTCCGCGGGGTCATCTTCCTCGCGGTCGGGGGCGTACGTGCCGGCCACTTGGCCGTCTTCCATCAGATCGGATTGAATGAAGTGCTGAGCAAGAAGAAGAAAGTGGTCAGAGAAATTGAGTATAGGGCAAAAGCAATCGGAGAAAGGGACCAATTGGGACATACCACGGGTGGTTTCTTCGGCGGTGTAGGCACTCAAGGCCGAAGCAGAAAGGATCGGGCAAGGCCCTAGATGTAATAGCCTTTAGCCTGGAGCAAAGGTCTTCGAGCTTCACTCGCCACGTGCAGAGCCGAGTGGGATCTCGGGGCCCCGACATGTCACACATGCGGTGCACTTGGCGCTGCAGGGGAAGCGCTCGGGCTTGAAGCCAAGTGGCAACAAGATTAGTCGGCAGGAGCCCCTCTTGCTCTAGCTGAGCAACCCGGGCGACTTGAGCATCCACGTCAAGGTCTCCGACACCATACTTCGACGACCACTGATGTTTCTCAGTCGGCCAGGCGAGGGAGAACTCGGGCAGATTCAGGAGGTCGGGGCCTTGATCGGGCGAGTTGACATAGAAGAAGGTGGTCTGCCAGTTCTTGCATGACTGGACGATCTCGGGACTTTTGTACTTCGGTTTTCCGGCTGTGACAAGGCAACTGCCGCAGTCGGTCATGTCAGTCGGATACGTTGGCTCGCCACCTTCCGTGGCAGACGGCACCACAGCTCCCGTCCAAGCATTGTGATCTCGGAGGTTGAAGAACCGCTTCCAAAGAGCAACGCTTGGGCGGCAGCCGAGATATCCCTCACACAGCGTGACGAAGCCGGAGAGGATCATGATGAAGTTCGCCGCGAGGTGATGTGGTTGCAGGCGATGGAAGTCGAGGAAGTTTCGGAAGAAGGTGCTGGCGGGGAGTCTGAATCCACGCTCAAAGTGAGCGAGGAAGACGACCCTCTTGCCAGCACGCGCGTTGGGCACGATCTCGGCGCCGGGAACGCGCCACTGGATCTCAGCCGGCATCTTGCGGGCGCGAACCAGAGCTTGGATGGCGTCGGCGGTGACCATGGCGCCCTTCCAGCACCCGCGGCTGGCCTAAGAGGTGTCTTGCCGGGGCGCCATGGAGCTCGCGGGCGGAAGGAGAAAGAGGTCGAGGAGCGCGAGAGTAGTGGGGAAGGACTACCGCGGTGGCAGAGAAGCACGCGAGTGTGCGGCCGGAGCGGATCCCGTGCGCGGAGGCGAAGCTACGAGCGCAAGGGAGAGCTTCGAGCAGGAGCAGCAATGGCGCACGAGAGCGAGAGGCGGAAGAGGAAGACGACGTATGAGAGAAGGAGGAGGCACAGGCCCTCCCCTGTGGCTTATAAGGGCGGCGGGGGAGGGGAGTGGGATCCGGTTGCGGCCGTGTGGCCTGGTGTGGCCTAGCCCACAGGAAGACCAACCGGCAAACCGGCACAAGAGATCCCAGTGTGGGAAGCGAGGCGTGCGACGTGGGGGTCGAGGCCTGCAGTTACGTCAAGTCGCACGTGGGTCATGGGCCCCGGTCCATTGACTGCAACCC
The DNA here is from genome assembly GCA_950022295.1 of Bromus sterilis. Classification (NCBI taxonomy): domain Eukaryota; kingdom Viridiplantae; phylum Streptophyta; class Magnoliopsida; order Poales; family Poaceae; genus Bromus; species Bromus sterilis. Next base: position 46,202,007 of record OX465596.1, read on the forward strand.
GGGGAAATCGGAGGTAACCGTTGGAAGGTAATCGGCGAGGGATATTATTCTCAAAAAGTGAAGGCAGAAATCGGAGATGATTCAAAACAGATCGGATGAAATCTTGGCCAGCCGAGTGTGAGCTCCAAGTCGGTCGACGAACTCGGAATGACGCATTTGATGAGGCCATAGCATTCGGAAGATGTTGGAGAAAGATTGAAAACTGCAAAGGCCCCGCAGTCAAATGACAGTGGGACCTTTACAGCTTTAGGGGCTACTGTCGGGGGATTGGTACCCGGGTAGGCTCACCCAAGCGAAAGCAGCCTTTCAAGACAAGGATGGTGTCGGGACCCGGGGTTAGCGTATGTAATTCCGGTCACAATGCAATCACATGGAGAGCCGAGAGCCGTACCCACTTGTCTAAGCAGACAAGGCCAAGCACAGATCACTCTCGGTAAGCATCGAACGTGAGGGGCATCCCATCCAGGCCGGATGATCAGCTGAGATGGGTCCTCATCGTCCGCTCACAAGTCTAAATGCTTATGGGTGGTGAATCCCATACTAATAGACAAGTCGCCTCAACCATGTTATCGATTGAATCATAACCCTTACATAGACTTACTCCAGCCCGATCACTTAGTCGGGATCTCGGGCGGGCTCAATCATACAACAGTGTGCCACGTGACAGAGTCACGAGCAATCGCATCGCGATGCCCCAAGCTGCGCACATCTAAGGGCCACTTGGTGTATAAAAGACCGCCGGCAAGAACACAACTAAGCTATTGAACCCCACACTAAGACATGCATGTTATAATCATACACGCAGCATACATGTCCAATGTAAACAGCAGGTAATCACAACATGAACTCTACAAACTCAGTCTTTATAACTTCTGCTAAATAGAGCAGACATAGTAGTTGTATTACAAGCAGAGATCACATGTCTGTGATCCAACATTACATCAAACATCAACGGAAGCAAAATATGTCTTAGTAAAGACAAGGTTAACAAATGGCTTAAGAAGCCTGAAAGAAAATACAACGACACTCCAAAGGGCATAGGCTGCTGCCTGGAACTATACGACTGGGTCCACGTCGAGCTCGAGGTAGAGGCCACCATCAGGGTCAGTGGTCTCGTCTCTAAAACATAGAATAAGCAAACGTGAGTACAAAGTCGTACTCAGCAAGACTTACATAGGAACTATACTACTCATGCACATGTATCAAGGCAAAGGGAGGTGGGGTTTCACTTGCAGAAATGCCAGCTTTGACTTGGCTAGTCCTGAACTACGAGTACCAGAGAGAGGTAAGAACGTACACGAGTCCAAGTAACAGTCTCCAATCAATACTCCACTATGGTGCCTTCCTCGACTTCCCCACGAGAAAGCACGCCACAGCACTCACACTTATCTTGGTGTGTTTTAGAAGTATCCAGTTCAAGTTATCTATGATCAAGTAAAGGTCTCCAAGTAGTCCATAACCGCGGACACGGCTATTCGAATAGTTCATTAACCCTGCAGGGGTGTACTGCTACACACACGCCTCATCAGTTACCGCCTGGGGATGGACCCTTCAAATGAGTACCGGCGAGGATGCTGCCACGACACTTCACTCACGGCACCATCTCTAGTCCTAGGGAGTCGCCTATTTGAGTTGGGACCACGATCGGAATCCGGCCGATTTTTCCGATGCGGACTCAAACGTTGTGTGACCGCCATCAAGCTCAACTCGATCATGATCACTTGATTCAACGTGCCCACAACCTACGTCCACCACTTACCTTGGTTCCACCTGATTGAGATCGTTAAAGGGCGAACTACTTGCGACTCCTGGACTGATCCGGGGTGAGGTACTAGGCCGAGAGGGGTCAGTGAGCCCAATGTGTGGTCGTACTCTTAGTATTGGATAACAACACAAGAACTCGGGCTTAAGGCAGTGTTCAACGAGACAACCCACTGTGTACTCCTACACAGCCTCTCATCGTTCACCTTTGTTTAGGGTAGATTCACCAACACGTTACCACCATCATTCACATGATCACTACCATCCTGACTCACAACAAAGTAGCCTCAGGTAACAACTCTAAGCATGCAATAAGCTGTAATAGTTGCAGGGTCCACAAGATAACAACCAACTCCTACATCTGCTAGGATCGTGGTTTGCTTACTACTGTGACAAAGTGATAGGTCATGCAAAGGAGTGGGTTCAATTAGCGGTAGAACGTATCATGGTGACATCCTAAACATGCATTTGCGAGAATGAGAGGGAACTGGGATTTTATCGATATGATCAAAGAGGGGGTGCTTGCCTTGCTGATGATCACGAGGTACTAGCCTTCTGACGTGAGGTTGAACTCGTCTCCGAGATCAACTCTACCGAGAAGAAGCAATCACCGAAGCACTGGAAGTAAAGCACAATCAAGATAATACAATGCACAATCAATATGTAATACCAAGTATGGCAATGTGCTGATGTGACTTATGTTTGAATTGCCACATGTTAATTGAAGTTGATTTGAAAAATAAATTCAAATTCAAACTCCAAATGTTATTCAATTTAGTTCAACTTGCATTTGCTAATGTTGGTACTTTGTAAACCAAGTGATCATATGTGTGAAATGCTTCTGAAGTACAAGTGAAGTGTGGTGCATTTCAATGGTTGGAGTTGGAATAGCTTTTGAATTGAATTTGAAATAATTACAATTAAATCAAATAGCAAAAGCTACTGATCCCTTTTTAAGATCAACTCCAACATAGCTGAAAGTTGGAAATTTGGATAGAGGATTTTCTCCTGATCATTTTCCATATATTACACTTTGAATTTGGAGTTACGGTTTAAAAGTTATTCAATTTCAAAGTTTTGCTTATTTTCTGGATTTTTTTGATTTAAAAAAATTGATTTATTTTACTGCATCAGCATTGCATCATGCTGGCGTCAGGGGGTTTGATCAGTCAACTGACAGGGCGGCCCCACCTGTCAGCCTCTTTGGGTTAACCAGAGAGTTAACTAACTAACTCTAATTAGATTAGGGGGCCTGGCCCCACAAGTCAGTGGGCTGGGGGTTAGTTAGCTAGGTCATTAGGGTTAATGGCCTTGGGCCCACTGGTCAGAGAGAGAGGGGAGATGGTTTAGGCTCGGGCTGGCCGGCGACTGGTCGGAGACCTCGCCGGAGTTGGCTGGAGGGCACGGGAGAGGGGGCAAGGGGCACTGGGGCGTAGCCCGTGCTTTCCGCATCGAGTGGTGCTAGTGGGGTGTCACGGGGAGGCGCTGGAAGACGATGGCGTCGAGGCCCGCGGCGGCCAGCTCCTGTCTTCGATGAAGACGACGACGCACAGCACGTGAGGATGAACAGAAGGGAGGGGTCGAAGCGCAAAGCTCACCGGAGCTTGTTGGTGTGCGCGGCGAGGCCGGGGAGGATCCGGCCGCGGAGAATTTGACGATGGCGTCCTCGGTGGCCGGCGGCGGCTCGTCGAAGATGTCGTCGCCTCCGTGGGCTCTTGGTCCAAATTGAAGGCGCCGCTCGAAGTGGTCGTCGCCGGGGCACCTCGTAGACAAGGTCTCAGCGTCTGGGGGGCTCGGTGGCCGCGCTATTCGTCGTCGGTGCTCCGGCTGGGGCTCGGGGTCCCGCGAAAATGGCGACGGGGAGGAAGGGGAAGGACCAGGGAGAGGGGGGAAAGGGAAGCTGGGGCTTCCAGGCGTCCACGGGGGCAAGGAGATGAGGACGGGGGCCTCGCCACGTCGAAGCAAGAGGTGGAGGCGTGAGCGTGCGCGCTCTGCCTCGGTACCATCCTCCTGGCACGAGGTAGACGACAGGGGAGCTGCGGGCTGGGCTAGGCCAAGCCAAAGGCCAGGTGGGCCTTAGGTAAGGTGGGCTTTGCCCCTTTTCTTTTGTTTTTCTTTTAATGTTTATGTTATTTGTTTTTCCCTTTAAATAAAATACTAGGGCATTTTATAAAAAACCCCAAATAATTTTATAAACCCTAGGTGACTCTATAGAAATCAACCCCAAGTTTTGGGAATTTTTAAAATTCAATTTATTTGAATTTCAATTCAAATAGGCAATTGTTTTAATTTCCAAGCCACTATTTGGATTATTGAAAATTCTATGAGCATGGGATTAATCCCAAATCACTTTTAAAATGATCACACTCATTTTTAGGAATTTTCTACACATCCAAAAGAATTTTGGAAAAAGATTTATTTCTGGCCTTTTTATTTAACTCATTTAGGGCTTTTCTTTTCCCCAATTCCTTTTCTTTTGCAAAATTTTTCATGATGCAAAAATGCAAGCTTGGAAAAGCACAAACCTAAATTAGGGTTCTGACAACTCGCCCCCACTCAAAAGAATCTCGTCCCGAGATTCAGAAGTCGTCGGGAGGAAGGTGGGGTACTCAGCTCGTAGACGATCCTCTCGTTCCCAGGTAGCTTCTTTCTCTGAATGATGTGACCACTGCACTTTCAAGAATCTTATCTTCTGACGTATGGTGGTATGCTCGGCTTCATCAAGAATACGAACAGGGTACTCTCGATATGAAAGGTTATCTTGGAGATCAAGCGTTTCGTGGTCTACTTCGCGGATGGGGTCCTTGAAGCAACGCCTGAGTTGAGAGACGTGGAAGACATCATGAACCTGGGAGAGGTGAGGGGGTAGTTCCAATTGGTAGGCAACTTCTCCACGTTTAGCAAGAATGCGAAAGGGACCGATATAACGTGGGGCCAACTTGCCTTTGATACCGAAGCGATGGGTACCCTTCAGAGGAGTAACCCGAAGGTAAGCCTTCTCATCCAGATTGAAGCTTTCTTCCCTATGATGACGATCATAATAGCTTTTCTGACGAGACTGGGCTGTTTTCAACTTCTCACGAACAATGCGAACCTTCTCTTCTGCATCCTAAATCAATTCCGGTCCAAAGAATTGTCTTTCGCCGGTTTCTGACCATTTTATGGGTGTTCTACATTTCCGTACATAGAGAAATTCAAAAGGAGCCATGCCCAAACTAGATTGGAAGCTATTGTTATACGCAAATTCGGAAAAAGGAAGAGAATTCTCCCATTTCTTTCCGAAAGAGATAACACAAGCTCTGAGCATGTCTTCGAGAATTTGGTTAACCCTTTCTACTTGACCACTGGACTGCGGGTGATAAGCGGTGCTAAAGGAGAGGTGGGTTCCCATAGCATTCTGGAAACTTTCCCAAAATCGAGAAGTGAAAAGACTACCACGGTCTGAATTGATTTCCAAAGGAACACCGTGAAGTGACACGATTCGGGAGACATACAAGTCCGCTAACTGGCTAGCAGTTATAGACTCACGAACAGGAAGAAAATGGGCAACTTTGGAAAGTCTATCTATGACAACGAAGATGGCATCATTTCCTTTCTGGGTTTTTGGAAAGCCGGTGATGAATTCCATACTGACTTTATCCCATTTCCACTCGGGGATAGGCAAAGGTCTAAGAGTACCAGCAGGTCTTTGATGTTCTGCCTTAACGCGACGACAAACATCACATTCAGCAACAAACTGAGCAATTTCTCTCTTCATCCTAGTCCACAAAAATCTCTGGCGTAGATCTCGGTACATTTTTGTGCTACCGGGATGAATCGAGAGGGGTGTGTCATGGGCTTCTTTGAGGATGAGTTGCCTTAGTTCCCTATTCTTAGGTACTACCAAATGATTTTCAAAGAATATCGTTCCTTTACTATCTGTGGAGAAACATTTAGCAACTCCGCTAGCAATGTTCTCCTTGATCCGGCGAACACCTCGTGCACGCCTTTGGGCAACTATGATTTTATCCTCAAGGGTTGGTTTCGCCACCAAGTTGAAAAGAGATCCACGAGGAACAATCTCGAGGTTGAGCTTTCGAAATTCCTCATGAAGAAGTGGTTGATACTGTTGTAACATGAGGTTGTTACAATACGACTTACGACTTAGTGCATCAGCCATGACATTGGCTTTGCCTGGGGTGTAAGAAATTCCTAATTCATAATCTTTTATCAACTCAATCCAGCGTCTTTGCCTGAGATTAAGATCTGGCTGGGTGAAAATGTATTTGAGACTTTGGTGGTCGGAATAGATCTCACAATGATTACCAAGGAGGTAATGTCGCCAAGTTGTTAGGGCATGAACTACGGCGGCGAGTTCAAGATCATGGGTAGGATAGTTCTCTTCATGTGGACGCAACTGGCGTGAAGCATAAGCTACCACATGTCAATCTTGCATAAGTATGCATCCTAACCCTTGCCGTGAGGCATCACAAAAGATCTCGAAATCCTTTTTGGTGTCTGGAGGCGCAAGTACGGGTGCAGAAGTCAATCTTCTTTTTAGCTCTTGAAAGCTTTCCTCGCACTTGGGGGTCCATTCGAATTTCTTCTCTTTCTTGAGGAGTTCAGTTAGAGGATTTGCAACTTTAGAAAAGTTCTCGACGAAGCGGCGACAATAGCTTGCTAGGCCAAGAAAACTCCTAACTTGCTTAACCGATTCAGGTGGAGTCCACTCAAGGACGGTCTGAACTCTCTCGGGATTGACAGCAATGCCTTTTGCAGAAATCACGTGGCCTAAGTAGGTCACTTCTGGTAGCCAGAATTCACACTTGGAGAATTTAGCATATAGGCGATGCTCTCTAAGTTTCATCAATACCAGCCTAAGATGTTCTGCGTGCTCTTCTTCGTTCTTCGAGTAGATGAGAATGTCATCAAGATAAACTACAACAAAATTATCTAAATACTCCATGAAGATCGAATTCATCAAACGCGAGAATGTGGCGGGGGCATTGGTTAAACCGAAGGACATAACGGTGTACTCGTAAAGACCATAACGAGTAGTAAAAGCCGTTTTGGGAATGTCCTCGTTTCTGATTTTGATTTGATGATAATCTAATCTCAAATCCATCTTGGAGAAGATAGAGGATCCTGCAAGTTGATCATAAAGATCATTTATCCTGGGCAGTGGGTACTTGTTCTTTATCGTCGCTAGATTTAGCGGGCGATAGACTACGCACATCCTTTCTGTTCCATCTTTCTTCGTTACGAACAGAACGGGGCAACCCCATGGCGATGAGCTAGGGCGGATGAAGCCTTTTTCCAATGAAGCTTCAAGTTGGATTTTGAGCTCAGCTAACTCATGTGGGTCCATTCTATATGGGCGTCTGGATATTGGGGCGGTTCCTGGGATAAGATATACCACAAACTCTATAGATCTGTCAGGTGGTATTCCTGGCAGCTCTTCTGGAAAGACATCCGGGAAGTCACGAACCACCGAAATATCTTCAAGGTCTGGAAGAGGAAGCACATTCAAAGAATGCACCTGGGTTTTAGAGCTTGGTGAGGTGTACTTGATTGTCTGGCCTGATGGATGGGTTAGTTTCACTGATTTGGCTTTACAATCAAGGACATCATTCTGTCTTGATAACCAATCCATTCCTAGGATGACATCAATGTCTGAAGACTTGAGGGCTATAAGTGAGGCAAGGAATACTAAACCCTCAATTGCAATTTCATTCTCATGACTCACCATGGTGGTGTGCCATCTAGATCCAGGGGCTTGCACAACTAAGGGGGTGGATAACATCGAAAAAGAGATGTCATGTGACAGTGCAAAGTCCTGGGATATGAATGAGTGAGATGCTCCTGGGTCAAAAACAACCGAAGCTGGGGTGGAATTGACAGGAAGGGTCCCGAGTACAACATCGGTTGACTTGTGGGAATCTAGAATGGATACATGATTCACATAACCATGTTCATAAACAGGAGGCTTGACATTGGAAGTCTTGGGTGGTGGATTGCCACGACGAAAGGCTTGCTTTGGATTAGGTGTGGTGGCTACATGATTTTGGGGACACTCTCGAACATTGTGACCTGATTTTCCACATTGGAAACAAACACCACGTGGAATGAAAGGAACTTGAGCACTTGATTGTCCAACAAAATTCCAAGGAGGAAGTTTGGGTTGAGGTGGACGATATATGGTGGTTGGTGGTCTAGAAGCACTTACAGCACGACTGACGTCATTGAAGGGAATCAATACACAGCGTTTCCGAGAAACTGGGCCAGAAGATTGTGCAGACTCACGATCACGCTTGCGAGACTCTTCATACAACTCATTTCCATACTCGGCCTTGAAGGATTTGTCGACCAAGTCCCTGAAGTTGACGAACTCGTGAAGGTTCAAGTCATGACGAAGGACGGGGCTAAGTCCCTTGCGGAACCTTTCTTGTTTCTTGGCATCGGTGGATACTTCTTCTTGTGCATAACGTGCTAGACGAGTGAACTCAGTCCTATACTCATGAACAGACATCTTTCCTTGGGTCAGATTGCAAAATTGTTCTCTCTTGCGTTCCATCAGCTGATCCAGAATATGATACCCTCGGAATTCATCACAGAACTCCTGCCAAGTCACCACGTGACCAACTGGTTGCATTGCCACGAAGTTCTCCCACCATTGAAGAGCAGCACCTTCCAGAAAGTATGTCGTGAATAGCACACGATCACCTGGAGCAACATGGGCTGTCTCAAGCTTACGCTCGAGGGAACGAAGCCAATCATCGGCATCAAGGGGCTCAGAAGAACATCGGCAAACTGGCGGGTTGAGGAGAATAAGTCCTGGATGGAAACAACACTAAGATGCTGACGAGAAGTGTTCTGCTCAATACGCTCAAGAAGACGTGTCTGATCACGACGATTCTGTTCAGCCTCCATCATGATTTCTTCCATTGAGGTTGGTGGTGGAGGTTCTTCACCGTCTATGTTACCGGAACTGGGATCAACACCTTGATTTGCACCTGACATTCTGTGTGATAAGAATCAACAATCAGAATAGGATTTAGGACACAATTCTATGCTAAGATAGAAGACTATAATGCAATAGCATCAAAGCCACAAACGGACAGCATAACGGCTGTACCGGGATGGAAATTGAGACAACCTACAGAATAACGGACATCACTTCCACAGAAACACTATGGAATGATGGCTCAAAAAGACCACAACACTCCTACAGCTACAAAGAAGCAATCAACGAGATGTCCTAGTAAAGACATAGATGAGCCTAGTCCTATCTTCCCGTAGAATAAGATGAGGATGACTCAGAACTCAGATCGATGAGGGTAAGGAGAAAAAAGAAGCCTTACGTTGTTCCCTTATACCCAAAGTAACTATATAACTATAGAATGCTCGACTCGACATCGGCCAATGGTTTGATAATCCTACAGGCAGTCCTGCTCTGATACCAAGTCTGTCTGGACCCGGGGTTAGCGTATGTAATTCCGGTCACAATGCAATCACATGGAGAGCCGAGAGCCGTACCCACTTGTCTAAGCAGACAAGTCCAAGCACAGATCACTCTCGGTAAGCATCGAACGTGAGGGGCATCCCATCCAGGCCGGATGATCAACTGAGATGGGTCCTCATTGTCCGCTCATAAGTCTAAATGCTTATGGGTGGTGAATCCCATACTCATAGACAAGTCGCCTCAACCATGTTATCGATTGAATCATAACCCTTACATAGACTTACTCCAGCCCGATCACTTAGTCGGGATCTCGGGCGGGCTCAATCATACAACAAAGTGTGCCACGTGACAGAGTCACGAGCAATCGCATCGCGATGCCCCAAGCTGCGCACATCTAAGGGCCACTTGGTGTATAAAAGACCGCCGGCAAGAACACAACTAAGCTATCGAACCCCACACTAAGACATGCATGTTATAATCATACACGCAGCATACATGTCCAGTGTAAACAGCAGGTAATCACAACATGAACTCTACAAACTCAGTCTTTATAACTTCTGCTAAACAGAGCAGACATAGTAGTTGTATTACAAACAGAGATCACATGTCTGTGATCCAACATTACATCAAACATCAACGGAAGAAAAATATGTCTTAGTAAAGACAAGGTTAACAAATGGCTTAAGAAGCCTGAAAGAAAATACAACGACCCTCCAAAGGGCACAGGCTGCTGCCTGGAACTATACGACTTGGTCCACGTCGAGCTCGAGGTAGAGGCCACCATCAGGGTCAGTGGTCTCGTCTCCAAAACATAGAATAAGCAAACGTGAGTACAAAGTCGTACTCAGCAAGACTTACATAGGAACTATACTACTCATGCACATGTATCAAGGCAAAGGGAGGTGGGGTTTCACTTGCAGAAGTGTCAGCTTTGACTTGGCTAGTCTTGAACTACGAGTACCAAAGAGAGGTAAGAACGTACACGAGTCCAAGTAACAGTCTCCAATCAATACTCCACTATGGTGCCTTCCTCGACTTCCCCACGAGAAAGCACGCCACAGCACTCACACTTATCTTGGTGTGTTTTAGAAGTATCCAGTTCAAGTTATCTATGATCAAGTAAATGTCTCCAAGTAGTCCATAACCGCGGACACGGCTATTCGAATAGTTCATTAACCCTGCAGGGGTGTACTGCTACACACACGCCTCATCAGTTACCGCCTGGGGATGGACCCTTCAAATAAGTACCGGCGAGGATGCTGCCACGACACTTCACTCACAGCACCATCTCTAGTCCTAGGGAGTCGCCTATTTGAGTTGGGACCATGATCGGAATCCGGCCGATTTTTCCGATGCGGACTCAAACGTTGTGTGACCGCCATCAAGCTCAACTTGATCATGATCACTTGATTCAACGTGCCCACAACCTACGTCCACCACTTACCTTGGTTCCACCTGCTTGAGATCGTTAAAGGGAGAACTACTTGCGACTCCTGGACTGATCCGGGGTGAGGTACTAGGCCGAGAGGGGTCAGTGAGCCCAATGTGTGGTCGTACTCTTAGTCTTGGATAACAGCACAAGAACTCGGGATTAAGGCAGTGTTCAACGATACAACCCACTGTGTACTCCTACACAGCCTCTCATCGTTCACCTTTGTTTAGGGTAGATTCACCAACACGTTACCACCATCATTCACATGATCACTACCATCCCGACTCACAACAAAGTAGCCTCGGGTAACAACTCTAAGCATGCAATAAGCTGTAACAGTTGCAGGGGCCACAAGATAACAACCAACTCCTACATCTGCTAGGATTGTGGTTTGCTTACTACTGTGACAAAGTGATAGTTCATGCAGAGGAGTGGGTTCAATTAGCGATAGAACGTATCATGGTGACATCCTAAACATGCATTTGCGAGAATGAGAGGGAACTGGGATTTTATCGATATGATCAAAGAGGGGGTGCTTGCCTTGCTGACGATCACGAGGTACTAGCCTTCTGACGTGAGGTTGAACTCGTCTCCGAGATCAACTCTACCGAGAAGAAGCAATCACCGAAGCACTGGAAGTAAAGCACAATCAAGATAATACAATGCACAATCAATATGTAATACCAAGTATGGCAATGTGCTGATGTGACTTATGTTTGAATTGCCACATGTTAATTGAAGTTGATTTGAAAAGTAAATTCAAATTCAAACTCCAAATGTTATTCAATTTAGTTCAACTTGCATTTGCTAATGTTGGTACTTTGTAAACCAAGTGATCATATGTGTGAAATGCTTCTGAAGTACAAGTGAAGTGTGGTGCATTTCAATGGTTGAAGTTGGAATAGCTTTTGAATTGAATTTGAAATAATTCCAATTAAATCAAATAGAAAAAGCTACTGAACCCTTTTTTAAGATCAACTCCAACATAGCTGAAAGTTGGAAATTTGGATAGAGGATTTTCTCCTGATCATTTTTCATATATTACACTTTGAATTTGGAGTTACGGTTTAAAAGTTATTCAATTTCAAAGGTTTGCTTATTTTCTGGATTTTTCTGATTTAAACAAATTGATTTATTTTACTGCATCAGCATTGCATCATGCTGACTCAGGGGATTTGACCAGTCAACTGACAGGGCGGCCGCACCTGTCAGCCTCTCTGGGTTAACCAGAGAGTTAACTAACTAACTCTAATTAGATTAGGGGGCCTGGCCCCACAAGTCAGTGGGTTGGGGGTTAGTTAGCTAGGTCATTAGGGTTAATGGCCTTGGGCCCACTGGTCAGAGAGAGAGGGGAGATGGTTTAGGCTCGGGCTGGCCGACGACTGGTCGGAGACCTCGCCGGAGTTGGCTGGAGGGCACGGGAGAGGGGGCAAGGGGCACTGGGGCGTAGCCCGTGCTCTCCCGCATCGAGTGGTGCTAGTGGGGTGTCACGGGGAGGCGCTGGAACACGACGGTGTCGAGGCCCGCGGTGGCCAGCTCCTGTCTTCGATGAAGACGACGACGCACAGCACGAGAGGATGAACGGAATGGAGGGGTCGAAGCGCAAAGCTCACCGGAGCTTGTTGGTGTGCGCGGCGAGGCCGGGGAGGATCCGGCCGCGGAGAATTTGACGATGGCGTCCTCGGTGGCCGGCGGCGGCTCATCGAAGATGTCGTTGCCTCCGTGGGCTCTTGGTCCAAATTGAAGGCGCCGCTCGAAGTGGTCGTCGTCGGGGCACCTCGTAGACAAGGTCTCAGCGTCTGGGGGGCTCGGTGGCCGCGCTATTCGTCGTCGGCGCTCCGGCTGGGGCTCGGGAGCCCGCGAAAATGGCGACGGGGAGGAAGGGGAAGGACCAGAGAGAGGGGGGAAAGGGAAGCTGGGGCTTCCAGGCGTCCACGGGGGCAAGGAGATGACGACGGGGCCCTCGCCACGTGGAAGCAGGAGGTGGAGGCGTGAGCGTGCGCGCTCTGCCTCGGTGCCATCCTCCTGGCACGAGGTAGACGACAGGGGAGCTGCGGGCTGGGTTGGGCCAAGCCAAAGGCCAGGTGGGCCTCAGGTAAGGTGGGCTTTGCCCCTTTTCTTTTGTTTTTCTTTTAATGTTTCTGTTATTTGTTTTGCCCTTTAAATAAAATACTAGGGCATTTTATAAAAAACCCCATAATTATTTTATAAACCCTAGGTGATTCTATAGAAGTCAACCCCAAGTTTTGGAAATTTTTGAAATTCAATTTATTTGAATTTCAATTCAAATAGGCAATTGTTTTAATTTCCAAGCCACTATTTGGATTATTGAAAATTCTATGAGCATGGGATTAATCCCAAATCACTTTTAAAATGATCACACTCATTTTTAAGAATTTTCAACACATCCAAAAGAATTTTGGAAAAAGATTTATTTCTGGCCTTTTTATTTAATTCATTTAGGGCTTTTCTTTTCCCCAATTCCTTTTCTTTTGCAAATTTTTTCATGATGCAAAAATGCAAGCTTGGAAAAGCACAAACCTAAATTAGGGTTCTGACAGATGGACCGATTGGGTTGCAGCTGGGCCGAGCTGGGCAGGTGAACGGCCGATTGCTCCAAGGCAATCAGCCATACCGAATGCCAGCAGTCGGCCCAGGCGCAACCGGTCCACCCTTTTCATCACCAAGACAATTATCCGATTGGCCCGCAGCTGGGCCGAGGTGGGTATCAACACAGCCGATTGCCCAGAGCAATCGACCTTGCCCGGAACCACCAGTCGGCCCAGGCACAATCGGTACGACCTACTACCCATGGAGAAGCTGACCCCGAGATCGGTCGCGGGTACAAGTACGAGGTCATAAATGCGCAATCCCGAGAGATCGGGGTGGCAGAGAAGCCAAGTCACATCGAAGATTTGGCAGAGATGCGGTGTCGACCTCTCCGCCGATTCCGCGGACAGGACGACAAGACCGCACCTCCTAGCTCCACTGTTCACCATCATGCCCTACGAGTCTACAGCATGGGCCGCCACTCGTCGGGTCCGGATCACCCGGAGAGGAGCGGTCGATGGATAACAGCCGATTAGAGGATGACGGCTGGGCCCAATCGGCAGTGAAGTTACCGATTTACCCCGGTCTCATGCTATAAGAGCCCGGGGTACCCCTCCTGCGTGGGGGACGATCCGCTCATTCGCCCCATTACTCACAAGTCATCCAGTTCATTCACTTCTTGTAGTTAATCCTCAGGAAAGCAGGAGAGAGCCTTGCCCACGGCGGCGCTCACCTTCCCCTGAGTAGATAGAGAAGAAGTTATTGTAGCTCATTTCCATTGATATATAAGAGATAAGCAGGAGTAGGGGTGTTATCTCTCCGGAGAGCCCCGAACCTGGGTACATCGTGGTGTCCGTCACCGTGTTTGTGCCCAACCCGATTCCGGCACCATCGACATCTTCTTCCTCGCGTCTTCCCCTCACTTTAGCCATCCCCGTGGCATCTGCCGTCACATATCGACGACAGTTGGCGCCCACCGTGGGGCATACCGAGGCGTCGACTGGAGTAAAGATCCGGACGGGATTTTCCTCTGCATCAGGCGGTAGCCACGCCTCTGGCCTGATTCTTAGGCGTGGGGCAATCGATTATGTGGTGGACTACTCGGCGCGGTACAAGGCCGGGGCATCCCTGCCGCCCGGTGTGTCGCTGCAGGTCGGCAGTCATCGTCTCTTCATCAGCAGCTTCCCCGAGGCATATCCCAGGGAGATTCGCGTCTTCTCGTGCGTCACGGATCCGCTCTCGATCAGGGGCTGCAGTGCAGCACCCGGCGGAGAGGATGGCCGAGTGCACGCAGCTGTCATGATGGCGGGGGCGTCTTCATCGAGAAATCGCGGTGCAGCGAGTGCGGCTAGGAGAGCCAAGGAGGCAGCGGAGGCTGCGGAGAGAGTCGGCACCAGTGCGTTGCGGGATGTGTTATATACACCCGTGAACAGGAATGGTGATCCCGATCAATTGCACACCGAGCTGGAGACGGCACGGCTTGCTCTTGCTCGCAGAGACGAGCAGGTGCTGGCAGAGGAGCGCAGGCTGGGAGCCATCACAAGGGAGTACAACGCAGCGCATGCAGGACCACGTCGGCCGATTGAGCCCGCGGTCTTGGAAGATTTGAGAAGCCGAGGTAGAGCAGTCAAGCAGCAGCTGTCGGGAGCTCAGCAGCCGGAGCGACCAAGGAGGCCGGTGCAGCCGGAGCAACCGGCGCAATCGGCGTTCATCCAAAGGCCGACATACAGCACGCCGGACAAAAACCTGAGAGCAGCCGAGCAGATAGCAATCGAGCTAGAAGACCTGGAGGGAGATGAGCGGCGAGAGCAGTCGCGCCGAATGCGTGAGCTGCTGGCAGCCGCAAAGGAGCAGAGGCTCGTGGCAATGGAGAATCATAATGCAGGACCTGGGGCGTCAAGAGGAACTGTGAGGCCGAATCCGGAAGCTAGCCAGCGACCGAATGCATCGCGCCAGAACAGACAGCAGCCTGCCCCATCTCGGCATGAGAGTAGGGTCAGGAGCAATCGGCCACCCCTAGCGGCAAGCAGAATAATTGAAGAGCCAGCTGTTAACAGCAGGCGCAATGACATGCCTCAGCAGTCGGCACCAAGACCAGCAATCAGCGCCCGACTTGGCCCTCGCCAAATCGGTCAAAATGATGCGAGGCATCGCATTGAGCTCCTGGAGAAGGAAGCTCAAGAGGATGAAGAAGGAGAAGTTGGCCCGTCGTGTTTTGGACATCGCATTCGGACCGAGAAGTTTCCCAAAGGCTGGCCGGAGGGTGACTTGGCGCTGAACACCATCGCGTTTCTTGCCTTCCAAATTTCCCAGGGGATCATGAGAGCCATGGATCTGATTCCCTTCCTATGCTCGGCGGCCGTCGTGGAGATCATTTGGTTCCAGGACCGTGCAGCCGAGTCCCGAAACGCCAAAGCCTGATAGAAGACTTAAATGCATAGTTTAATGGAGATCATTTGGTTCCAGGATCATGATAGAAGACTTAAATGCATAGTTTAATGGAGATAATGTAAAAGTTGGTATATGATCAATATCTGATCAATTTGATGCCGAAAACTATACCTTTCACCTACATGCACCTGTCTTTTGTTTGCATATACCGTATAAAACTACAAACAGGTCAAGATCGATCGAAGCAATTCATCCTCTCAAAGATGCCTATACACAAAAGCACGATGCAGCCCCTCGCCTTCTTCCTCCTCGCCGCCGCCGCCATGGCCGACCCCCCTGCCAGTGCCATCATCAACGCGACATGCTCCGTCTTCACAAAAACCTACGCCTACCCAGGCTACGCCTACTGCGTGAACCTGATCTCCACCTCGGACCCGGCGGCCGCCGCCTCCGCCAAGGACGGGCACGACCTCGCCATCATCGCCCCCAACGCCACCGCGCACAACGTCACACGTACTGTCGGCCTCATCAGCGACCTGTCCTCCGGCCTCACCCGATGCTCTGAGTTCTACGCGCGCGACATGCGTGACAAGGTTACCAGCGGCCTCGGCGATCTCGTCGCCGGACGCAGGGCGGCAGACAAGTTCTTCGACGCGTACGATCTTGGCCCTGCATCTTGCGACCTCTCCATCACCGAGAAGTGGGGCTATTCGAAGGATCTTCTGGGGGAAGAGAACACGGCCAACAGTGACGTGGTCCTGCTCGCCGGGTACATCGCGAGGTTGGTCCCCAACTCAAACAAGACGGCCTCGCCTGCCGCCATCATCAACAAGACATGCTCCTCTTTGTCTTACCCCCTGTACCCTGGCAACGACTACTGTCGCGCCGTGCTCTCCTCCGACCCGTCGGTGACCGCCCCTGCGATGAACACGCGCGACCTCGCCATTATCGCCGCCAACGCCACCGCGCACAACATAACGTCTACGGTCAAGCTCATCCAAGATCTTCTGTCCGACCTCACCGAGTGCAAGGTTTCCTACAGCCGCATGAGCAGCACTGTGAACGGCGCTCTGGGCGACCTCATCGCAGGGCATGCCCCCGCCGTAGCCGCCAAAAAGCTGGGCGACGCCTCGAACGATGCCATGAGCTGTGACGTTGTCATGTCCAAGAGGAGGGGTGCCGCTAAGAATGTCCTGCACCAGGAGAACGTGCAGAACTCCATGTCCGCAAACTTCGCCAGTAACATCGCCATCCTACGTTAGTTTAGGAGGACTATGAATACATCCATAACAGTATCTAAACGTGTGTCTATGCATTCATGTAATTAATGTTTCATTCCGTATCTTCAAGACGTCTATATTATTATGGGCGATGGATGCATGGAGACGAAGACCCTTTTTCTTCCGTGTCGGTATGATTTGTTGTTGATGTTCTCTTCCTTCCTCTGCGCTGTTGCCGGAGGGAGATTCTGCTTTGCCCGGGCGGATGGCCCGGCCGCGGTGCTGGACCGGTCGGATGACTCGAGTTCTCTTCCTTTTGAAAGGGACACTTTTCGCGGTACTCAAAGCCAAAGATGGTGACGGCTGTTGCAGGTGTATTGGATTGGTATCCATGCCCTCTCAGCGATGGTGTCAAGGAAAGAGGAAGCAGCATGGTGGCAATTGCACCGTGGTTGAAGATGATGACCTGCTTGTATCTGGTTGCAGATCTTACTGTTGCAGGGGTATTCTCTAAAGTTTATGGGATGATGACACAAAGCTCCGGAGATCTCAGCGATGGTTGTTTTAGGGTGTTCATGGTCCTCTGTGATTGTATCTTTGTATGCTTGTAAGGGTCAACAATTTTATATTTTTTCGTGATTTGAATACATAAAATCTCAAAAAAAAAGATGTCGAACAAATAATCTGGGGAGTACGTTTTTTTTTGGAATTGGCAGGAGTATATAAGAGGGGAACAATACAAAGTGTGTTGTTACAAACACGGTCGATACTATAACCTTTCTCTGTATTTGTGTTAAAATTTTGTTCTACTAGTAACTAGTAAGATCCAAAAAAACTATCGCTTTTAAATTTGTTTTCTAAAATCTACCACTTTTTTGACAATTGCTGGCTAAAAATCCAAATCTCAAAATGGTTTAGTCCGTTGCATTAAAAAAAACAGGAAAATATCAAACAAAACCCACCTTTTTCCCGAAATAAATTATTTTTGACAAAAATATATGTTTTCAGACAAAAAATCACATTTCTTTCCCCCAACAAAAATTCATCAAAAAAATTGTTTACCCAAAAAATATATATTTACGAACAAAAAACACAAATTTTCCAGAACATAATTGTTTTTTACAAAAAAATAGATTTTACTGACAAAAAACACTTTTCAGTCTTGATTTTTTTTTCTTTTTACCTAAAATATATATTCTCAAACAAAAAAACAAAAAAAATCCCGAAAACAATTTTTTTTACCAAAAAATATACTCCCTCCATTCCTAAATATAGGACATATAATTTTTTAGAAAAAACAAATTTGTATAATTTTGATCAGATTTTTAGAGAAATGTATCAACATCAATTATATCAAATCGATGTCATGATATTCATCTTGAAATGTATTTTTATATTGTATTTAGTTAATATTGTATATATTGATAGCTTTTGTTATAAATTTGGTCAAAATTATAGAATTTCGACTTTTCAAAAAAATTATACGCCCAATATTTAGAAACAGAAGGAGTATATTTTAGGACAACAAAAACTAATGTCTTTTCAGAAGAAAAATAATTCATCCTAAAATAATTATTTATTACGCAAAAAAATTATGTCGAAAAAAATAATATTATTTCTCAAAAATATATTTTTTTACAAAAATATATATTTGTTCGGACATTTTTTATCGATTTTTTCCACCCAAAACAATTAATTTCAACCCAAAATACAAAATTTTCACGAAAATATTTATTTTTACAAAAAATATATTTTTGGACAACAAAAACACATTTTCTTTCCCGAAAAAAATATACTTTTCACCTAAAATAATAATTATTTTACGAAAAAATATATTTTCGGCTAAAAATGGTTTCTTTGGTCCAGAAAATGTTTTTTGGGTAAGAAAATATTTCCTCCAGGGAAACTTTGTATTTTCTGGTAGAAAAATAATGTTGCCAATTTTTCATTAATTTTTTACTTTTCCTGATTTTTTAAATGTAACGGACTGATATGTGGGCTACATTTGTCATAACGGTCAAACGTAACAGCTCCTAACAGGTGGGTCATACATGTTATAAACCCAATTAAAATTAATCCGTTTTGGAATTCTGGTTTTTTGCGAGCGATTACCAAAAAAGTGGTAGATTTATGTATTTTTATTGGAAAGCGATAGTTTTTTAAACCCTAGCCTGTAAAGTGGTGATTTTATGCTATACTCTAATATGTATGGCTAGAGATTATTCATAATAATTATTTCCTAAGCTATTAGCTTTTCCTAACTGAAATTGCCTAAATTTAATCTTTTCCTTGAGTTTTGGCCCAATTTCGATGGAGCGGCATATTCACATTGTGCCGAGTTAATTGCTCCGTTCATACAACAACCTGTTCCCAATGCTCACTTTAGTACATTAACTTGCAAAACGTATCAATTTACTCCCTAAACTTGTCTTTCGCGTTCAGTTTGATACAAATAAAAAAAGTACCTGAGAAAAAATAATTTCAGCCAAAAAATCAACTTTTCATCAAAAATAAATTTTTTACATGTAAATAATTTATTTTACCTGAAAATTATTTTCGACCCAAAAACTCAAATATATCATCGGTACAAAATTTGATTTACTGGGAAATATTATCAGCAGATTTTTGCAAAGAAATATTATTCAGTCAAAAAACCAAGTTTCTACCAGGGAAAAAAATTATAGGAAAAATATATTTGGGGTAAAAATAAATATATTTTTTGTAAAACTTTTTTTGGGGAAAATTTTAATTTTTTGGTCAAAAATTATTTCTTGGGATAAAATAATGATTTTCGTGCAAAAAGAAATTTTGGGTTTTTTGGGATGAATATATTTTTTATCAGGTACAAATTGAAGTTTTTTGGGTACAATATATTTTTTGTGGAGTAAAAATTTGAGTTTTCTACGCCTAAAATATTGCTTCGAGTAAAAATAAATTATTTCCAGGTAAAAAATATTAATTTCGGGGAAAAGAATGATTTTTCTGGGTCAAAAAAAGTTTTTTTGGTAAAATAATTTATTTATCAAACTGAGCGCGAGAGACAAGTTCAGATAGCAAATTAATTCATTTTGCAAGTTGATGTACTAAAGTGAGCAGACACAAGTTGTTGTATGAATGATGCAATTAACTCCATTGTGCCACAACCAGTAGCATAGTCCTAACTGAGTCATCGGCAAGCGTGGTACAACACCGGCAATGGCAAATCCAATTCCGATCTGCTGGTTTTTAAAGTGAGCACTAAGGTTGGTTGTGAAACCAATCCTGATATGTTGATACTACAACGCAAAAGCTGCAAGGTGTGTACTGCCTTGCTCTATACACTCTTTAGGAGCAATTTAGATAAATTAATTTCTGTTACTGCAATAAAATTGAAAGGATCCGTGCAAAAAATGTGCGGAGTTGAAACTTCTCGGCATAGGGATTGAAAAAGGTAACCTACACGGAATCCCTTCCTATTATCCTTTTTTTGAGGCAATCCCTTCCTATTATCTAATTTGGATTAGGAGGTGAATTAAATAATATACCTTTTAATCTTTAAATCAATTCTTGCAAAATACTACATGGATGTAAATTTTTATCCATGAAGATTTTCAGACCTTGATCAAATAGATGAACCTATTAAGATGCTTACCTGAAGAATGCCCACAAATTTAAAGTTGCATGACATAAGAAATAGAGGTAATTGCACCAGCGGTGCTTGAACTTGGCACAAATGTTCATTTTAGTGCTTGAACTTGAAAAATACGTCAAACGGATTCTTAAACTTGACATGAACGTGCAAATACGATGCTAATCTCATCCGTATATGTAAAATGGGCCACTGTAGCGACGAGACAAGATTAATTTGAGTATTTATGAATATTCACAAGTATATAATCTCACTCATGGCTTATATTAATAATTTTTATGTAAGATAAATATAATATACGAGTGAATATTCATATAAACATTTTAAATTTTAAAATATGTTTTTTTTAATTATAGAGAACTTTACTTAAAGATCGTACTAATAAATTATAAAAATGTGTGAATAATTATTCAAATATCATAATAATATTTATGACCTTTAATTTTAAAAATATTTATAAGTTTTTAAAAAATGTTAGTATTATTTTATAATAAACAAACATTGTTACCATTCATATATATTATTTGTTTTTTTATATAACACATGAATAATTTTAAAATACATGAATTTGTGAAACTTTAGTTATTAATTGATTGTATAATATTTATAATACTTGTATTACTGTGATTATAACTTATAGACTTTTTACATTGCAAAATACTTGTGTAATATAAGTTGGCCATTGGGTGCAGCTGTATCACAGGATGAAGGATGGTGAAATGGCTGATTGAGTTGGTAAGCGAGGTACATGTCTCAGGTCAAATTTTAGAAATAAATTTTGCCAATTTTTTTGAAGTATTGACATGCGGGACCAATTACTCATAGAGAGATTAGTACCAATTAAATCTTGTCTCGTCGCTACAGTGACCCATTTTACGTATACGAATGATGTTGGCAGCGTATTTGCACGTTTATGTTAAGTTTTAGAACCAGTTCGATGTATTTTTCAAGTTCGGACACTAGAGTGAACATTCGTGCTAAGTTCAAGCACCACTAGTGCAATTACCTCTAGAAAATACTGCATCAAAGTAAGTTGTCATTGCAACATGATAGTTGCATCTTCAGTTTATGACCTTCTTCACTATCTAATTAAATGCAAAATAGGCTAAAAACGGAGCAACCTACCAAAAACTACCAAACGTAATTTTGTTGTTTCAGATAAGTCTGCCACATTACCGCGACCGCCTGTGGACATCCGCTCGATCTCCAGTCAGGTAGGCCTACTTCAAATCAAAAGAGCA
The DNA here is from genome assembly GCA_950022295.1 of Bromus sterilis. Taxonomy (NCBI): domain Eukaryota; kingdom Viridiplantae; phylum Streptophyta; class Magnoliopsida; order Poales; family Poaceae; genus Bromus; species Bromus sterilis. Next base: position 46,223,671 of record OX465596.1, read on the forward strand.
AGCAACAAACTAAATTTTCGCACTCATCTTAGCTCTTACGCCGGACTAGTTGCTGCATCGTACATGGACCAACGGAGTTCACATGAATAGGCGGCGAGCCGGGCGCTTGCGCAGAGTGACGAGAGAGATGTCATCCAAGACCGGACCACAGAGCGTTCCATCGACCTTCATGTGATATTGAAGGCTCTGGAACACCACACGCGTGAGGTTCCCGACCGCCATGAAATCGAGGTTGGCGCGCCTGTAGCCGCCGGTGCCCTGGGACTCGTACTGGACCTTCACGTTCGCCGCCGCCACATAGGCCTCCACGACCATGGACTCCTTGCACCCGTTGGCCGCGTCCCCGACGTAGAACTGCAGCCTGTACGACCGCCCGGCCACCGTCCCCACCTCCTGCACCAGCGCCGCCTCCCTCCCGGCCACCAGCTCCACGGCCCGCGCGCCGTGCGGCACCTTGTACCTCGGCGCGTCCACGTACTTGACCACCTTCGAGTACGACATGACCCACCATCCCGGCACCGGCGAGCACATTGGCGGCACCAGAACCCCCCACGGCGACTCCGGGAAGATGTACGGGCCTTCCTCAAAGTCCCCGTTCCTAATCAAATTTCCTGTTTGAGTTTAAAAAATTACTCGGCCGTCAGGAATTACTGCTATGGCTGGATTGTGACAAAGTTAAATTTTCAGATCGATGTGTGAAGTGAAGTGATCGTACCTTTGGCGCGCGTGGGAGGCTGGAGGGTCTTGATGGCGATGGCGTCGACGACGGGGCCGCACGCCGGGTCCTCCTCGACGCCGGGGTTGTGGATGGCGAGCCACACGGCGCTGTGCTTGGCCCTGAAGGACCACGAGTAGGAATCCCAGCCGCTGCTGCTGTACACGGTCTGGATGGGGAGTAGTGCGCCGGAATCGCCGGCGACGGACACGTTCAGCTTCTCCGCTTGAGCGCAGGTGCGTGCGGCGCTGAAGGTGATGGAGTAGGACGCACGCCGCGTAACGCCGACCTTCTGCCGGATCGACGCGTCGTTTCCCAAACGCACGGCGCAGGCGCCCTCCGGCACCGCCAGCATCATGCCTGCCTGCTGATGCCCCGACTGGATGTACTCCACGAACCCCGAAATCTCCCAGTTCGGTATGGAGTTGCGCCCCATCACCACCGTGCCGTTCAGCTGGGACTTTGCTGGCCCGTCCTTGAAGTCTCCGTTCGGTAGTAGGCCTGCAAACAAGATGATCGTCGCACACGTAACGTATCAGCCATTCAGCCATGAATAATTAACAAGCATGATAAGACATTGCCTTAATAAAAACAAGCAACTCATGCATTGCGGCTGCAGAAAGCTGTCGTTCGGATGAGTATACATCAAGGTTTTGGATCTCAGACAGAAGAAAATCTCATGGGGCACTGGGATTTTCGGTTACCACGGTAACCGAAAAATACCAAATGGTTACCGAACGAAATTTTTTAATGTATTTTTAATTTGGATATAATTTGAGCAAAATTTAGTGAAAGTTGAATCAAATTTGAAGTTTTGGAATTTTTTGCTCGGTAAGGCAATTTCTCGTGGGGTACTGGGAAGTGCGGTTACCGCCCCGGTAACCGGATTTCTTGCTGGGTATACATTGTGTTAAGGATTTCAAGTTCAGCATGCAAGTCAGACCAGTGTAGTTTATGCTAATTAATTCCAAAACAAAATTAATAAGACGATCTGCAGTGGAGATTGATTTCTGATAAGATGCTAACCACTAATAATTAGCCAATTTCCAATATATATTCGTATCAACATGATTACATATTGACATGTTCAGATACCCCTCTTAGTTCCACGACCCAGAAAATAATTTCATAATCAGATCTCCCACTCTACATATCTTGAGATGTGTCATGTGGAAGATCAGTCAACGCCAGTAGTGGCCTTGTATAGCTAAACATAGTACATCTGTGTGGCTAATAATTTCATAATAAGATGAGTATACATTGCACTACTTAATTCTTCCATCTGTAAATCTGTTGCCCTGAACTAGGCGCAGTCTACTAGATGAATATTTGACCCTTTTGGCTTACCACCGTACTCTCTAGTGTGAGTAGTATAACTGAATGAAAAAGAAAAATAGCAGCCAACCTAGATAATTCTGCTTATCTATGTAGGCGTCACACTGTTAAAGTTTTGACAGCAAGCTCGCGGAAGTCTGAAACTGGATGCGCGGCCGGAACAAGTTATGAACGGGGCAAGCTAACAAGAACAACAGAAAGCTATGAAACGTGAAATAAAGCTCTGAAACCTGAGATAGTTTGCGAGATCTCACCGTCTGTGACGGCTGAAACGGCTCCAGCAGCAACGCCGACGAGCACGAGCAATGTCAAGCATGCCATTCCCATCTCTGCCCGTGTCAGGCGAAGTTGTGGTGAAGCTCAGCTCTCTGATCCTGAACTGTCGACCGTGGAGCTTTTAAAACGGGGACGTACGGAGCAGTGCGGCCATCGTGGCTCCTCTTACAATGCATGGCAACTTGGAAGCCGACCCCAGGCGAGACGTGGTGGCCGGGTTCCAGGGAACGAGAAGGAAGGACAGCAAACCAAAGCATTTCTTCTTGCGGTAGCTGTACGCTTCAGTTTCCTCACAACCACCATTGCAGCGCCCTATGCAGCAGCCCCTCGGGCAGGGTTCGAAACCTTCTATTTCAAAGCACCTAGATTTAGAGTATTTGTTTGTGGCCCGGTCTAACGAACAGTGTTACATCTCACGTTTTTACTATACGTTTTGGTGAAAAAAAATCAAAATTATTTTTCAAGAAAAAAAGAGGCATGACTTTGCCTCCGCGGAAGGCACGAGTCGTGCCTCAAAAGAAATGCACGAGTCGTGCCTCGTGCCTCTACAAGAGTCACTCATGCCTCTAAAAATTAAAAAACATCCAAAGCGTCACTTGACGCGCTATTCATTGCTACGGGTACTTTAAAACTAATAATTTCGCTATTTCACGCTGGTGGGCGTCGTCAGTCCAATAGGAGGAGCTTTACATGAAGGCTGATGCCAATGGGCCGGTCAATTAGCAGCTAGAGCGTTTTTTTTTTTAAAATATTGTTGGGTGTATTAAAAAATTATTACCGATCCTTAAATATAGAAGTTCAATGTAGTACATTAAAAGTAAATTGACTAGGCCTGCCCTTCTGGAGCGCCCCTTCAGCGAAAGGCCAACTCCCTGACACCCATGGGTGTTAACGTGATGCGTTACCAAGATGAGATATCGTATGAATTGCGCTAGAATGCTAACTCCGCCACTTGGAAGATCACTCATCAGATCTTGGGAAAGAGACTTCCATAGGAGGGGATCTAAGTTGTCTTCTGTAGTGAACTCTGCTACTTTTGTTTGGTACTTCGTGATGCAAACTTGTGGGCTACGTTCCTTTTGCTGGGGTTTTTATGTGGGCTTGTATAAATATTGATACTTGATTAGGATATACTTGGTGCTGACAAGTTTTTTCCCCATGGAAAACGCTTCAATTGCGAGCATTTGCAGTGGGTTTGCTGGCAATGTGTTGAACTCCCTTCTTTTATTTCCTGCTTCCTTTCTTTAGATGGACATTTAGTGTATTTCTATTATGGTGCACTCTCTCCGTCCCAAAATAACTGTCTCAACCTTAATATAACTTTGTACTAAAGTTAATACAAAGTTGAAAACTTATTTCTGAACGAAGGAAGTATAATGGAAAAGATTTAGCCGGTTCAAAAAAATCAGAATCACACGAAGATTGTGAGCAATGGAGATTTATTTCCAATAAGATGCTAACCACTAATTATTCACCAATTCGCAATTTATATTCAGGACCCCTCTTAGTTCCACGACCCAGAGAATAATTTCACAACTAGGTCGTCCACTTTCGGTTTAAGGCATAGATTTTGCTTCTCATAGAATCACAATTTTTATATGAACTGATTTTTTCTTCCTTTTTTTGAAAAACAAATATTTATATCTTGTTGCGGCAATTTTTTTTTGCTAAACTATGATTTCATTTTTTTAACATACATTTATTTTGCTAAAAGGTAAAATTTTGCTTCGTGAAAACACATATCCTTGTTATCAAAATCACCTCACATACGTGCCGGCCTCATAGGCGCCTTAGTGTTCACGTCCTCGATGAAGATACAACATTTACTTCGGGGTTTGGACGCTAACCAGCTAACGTATGCTATGGCAGTTAGATATGGCCACGAGGTGCGCTCCCGGCGGCTGCCGCGGGAGGGTACATAGAGCCCCTGGCGCAGGCGCTACAGTTCATAGGAGCCGCATGCCACCGTGACAACGATGGTAACGCCATCAATGCCGGTGTTATCACACAAAGGGTAGCCCCATGATAGTATCATTTTGGGTTAGATTTTAAAATTATTTCGTTGATGGATTAATTTGTGTGCCGAACATTCATCCTAAGGACGGTGCTGTGTCATGCGCACGGGCAGTGGCGAAGCCAGCTTTAGAAATCTGTGGGGATCATTACTATTTTTTTGAATTTTTTATTCATTATATACAGTAAATAAATAGTGTTTTTAGGTTGTTTTTAATAAAAGCTACGGGTCAACTGACTCCACAGGTTATGAATAGAATCGTCATTACGCACGGACATATGTGCCACGCCAGCGGCGCACCCAGGCCTCAGGCAGCCCGGGCGGCGGCCTGAGGCGTGGCCGGCTCTGCCTTCGTTGCACAAGGAAGGAGCTACAATTCGCGACACTGTTTGACACTGTAGCAAATCATGTTCGCCTGGGACGTCCTTTTGACGCGGTGCGCTACTGTGCCACGCAGCTCTTGCTGGTCTTTTCTTCGTAAAACGTTTTTAGGGATAAATATGTGTATATAGTTATGAGCGTCTGCGTTTATACTATTTTCTAAAAAGCAGTTGTTTCCCACTGTTTAATCGTTCCATAGTCACCTGCATGCCTAGTTGCTTGACCAATTAACGTGTAAGATATATTTAAAACGACGTACGCTCCTACGACGATACATAAGTTATGGTTTACATCTGCCGGGCATTTGGACCCCTCTTTACTTCCACTAATCCATAACGGAAGAGCTCAAAACGTTCGTCAGGGAACAATCACAGAAGCAGCCGGCGAGCATGGCTCTGCACGCAGACGAGCGAGGCATCGTCGACGACGGGCCCGCAGACCGTGCCGTCGGGCTTCATGTGGTAGCCAGCGCTGACGAACACCACCCGCGTCCGGTCTTCCGTCGCCGTGAACTCGAGCACGCCGCGGGTGTGCCCGCCGGTGCCCTGGGATTCGTAGGGGACCTTCACCCTCCCGGTCCCTGCGTACGCCTCGACGGCCAGGGCGCCCGTGCACCCGTCGGCGGCGTCGCCGACGGAGAACTCCATCTTGTACGACAGCCCCGGTGCGGTGGCCACCACCTGCACCAGCGCGCTCTCGGCGCCGAACACCAGCTCCACGGCCCGGGCGCCCTGCGGCACCGCGTAGTGCGCCGCGTCCACGTACCTGACGGACTTGGTGGACGACATGATCATCCACGGAGACAGCGGCGAGTACCTGTCCTCGTCCATGGGCGGCACCATCACCCCGCACGACGTGCTGGGGCAGATGTACGGGCCCTCCTCGAAGTCCCCGTTCCTCAGCATGTTATCTGTCACGGTTTTGCATGATAAATCATGGTGAAAACGAGAGGTTATGGATTCATGATCCTAGCTAGTAGGTTGTACGTACCGTTGCTTTGTTGAGGGACGAGGAGGGTCTTGACGGCGAAGGAGTCGACGAGGGGGCCGCAGGCGGCGTCCTCATCGTATCCGGGGTTATGGACGGTGAGCAACACGGCGCTGTCCATGGCCTCGAACGCCCAGCAGTAGGAGTCCCAGCCGGTGCTGGTGTACACCGTCTGGATGGGGAGCTCGCCGGACTGCGCCGCCACCGTCACGTTCAGCTTCTCGGCCTGCGCGCAGGTGCGCGCCGCGCTGAAGGTGACGGAGTAGTGCGTTCCGGGAGTGACGCTGAGCTGCTGCTGGACGGAGGCCTCGTTGCCCAGCCGCACGGCGTAGGCGCCCTCCGGCACCGGCAGGACCATGTCCCCTTGCTTTTGGCCGGCGCAGATGTACTCCACGCACCCGGTGACCTCCCACCGCGGTATCGCGTAGCGGCCCGTCACCCTCGTCCCGTCCATCTGCGACCTGTCCGGCGCCTCCTCGAAGTTGCCGTTCGGCAGCAGGCCTGAGCAAAGCATGGAGAACAAAATCACATGCCATGCACTAGAAATGGAACACATAACACAGCTTGAAAGCTCTCACCGTCAGTGGTGTCCGAAGCAACGAGAGCAGCCATGCAGAGGAGCAGGAGCAGGGCGGCGCAACGGCGAGCTTGCACCATCTCCGTTTTCCTCCTGATGATCTGCTTGCTGTCTTTACGGCACAGCGAGTGAAGTAGTGCACTTTGAAAGCTAGGGTAGGCTGTGATCCAAATTCAGTGGTGTGCGTCCACTTATAGATGAGAGGAGACTTCCTGCTCACAGATTAAGGATCTCGAGGCAGGAGTTAATTCAAAGTTGACCACTGTGCCTTCATCAGGAGGAGGCTGAGCGAAACGCGCGCCGCGTGGCCACGATCGAGGCAACGATAACAAAGCATATCTCGGTCCCGACTCCTGTCCGCTCTGCCCACGTAGTACGTACTCTCTCCGGTCCTTTTTATCCGCGTATTAGATTTGTGTCAAGTCAAATTTTACCAAATTTATACTAAAAAAATATCAACATCTACAATACTTAGTATATATACTATGAAACTATATTTCATGGTGAATCTAACCATATAGATTTGACATTGTAAATATTGATATTTTTTTCTAAAAATTTGGTCAAAGTAGAGATATTTTGACTTCGGGCAAAATTTATATGCAGAATAAAAAGGACCGAAGGAAATACGTATGACAATCTTTTGATTAGAACAAGTCAAATTAGCCGGTTGTTAGGGATGAAAATAGAAACTTTCCGTGTAAAAACGGAAATGAAGAGAAAATATAGAAATGGAAGTAAAACTATACAAAATGTAAAATGAAAGTGGAATTTTTAACATGAAAACGAAAAGAAAAATGAAATGTGTTTTCTGACGGAACAGATACGAAAATGAAACTTTGATGTTTTCGTGAATGTGGAACTCCCTGTTTTATTATGGAATATAGATACTTTGCTTTCCAAGCACCAAACAAATACACAATGATAGAATGTGTGAATGACCCATGTAACGTCACATCTTGTACGATCACAAACGTAATAAACTAGATTCATATATAGTTGTCCAGTACTAATAAACTATTGTGAAATAAATAACTAATTATCGTGTATCCATGTCAACGATTTTTTTAGTTTTTGTTTTCTCTATGGTTTACGGGTTCTTAAGTTTTGATAATACCCATTTTTAGTTTCATGTCCGCTCCGTATTCGCTTTTGATAATATCTGTTTTCATATTCATTTTTGGGTTTTTGTATCCGTTTTTGCTTTTACAAAAAAATTAAAAACAAATATGGTAACACCTAGTTCCGTCTGTTTCCACACCAATTTCATTCCTACCGGTTGTACTATGCACTAGAATTTACACAATTACTCCCTCCGTTCCAAAATAACTGCCTTAGCCTTAGTACAATTTTGTACTAGAGCTAGTATAAAGTTGAGTCAGTTATTTTGGAACGGAGGGAGTAACAATTAAGACACCGTTCAGGTGCTGCCATCAAAACCCTAGTTTTTTGTTCCCCTAGTATCATCACTATGGTTTAGCCATCCTCCGGAAGTGTGACAACCGTTAGTTTCGATCTCAAATGTCACATCCTCGTCGATCCCCCTGGACCTTGTTCGCTCGCGAGAAGCGTTCTACGCTCCTGCCTTGCGTTCTTGGCGAGTTGGTGTGTTGAGTAAATTGTTAAAAATCATCACAATTCAGTCCACAAGTACCAAAAACCATTGATTCCCTAACGGTTTGCAAAAAAAACACACACACACCAAAAACTCAATAACAGCGGTGCAAATAACATGAATTTGTCAATTTTAAGCGTTATGATAGGGAAACTGATCACCCTATCTCATTCGTCGATGAAAGGAGCAGCTACTGAGACCACTCCACCAGGTTGCCCCACCGCTCCCCCGACGGCGCAGCAGGGCGATAGGGACGCTCCCCCCTCTCTCTGCCTGCCCGACGGCGCAGCAGGACTGCAGGAGGCGCGCACCGTTTCCCTCCTCTCATATGCGATAAGAAAGGCAACACGCAGCACGACGGAAAACGGGTAGGTAGATAAGCAGCAATTCTCGAACCATTCGCGCCTATTCCGTTCCATCGATCCCCTGATCTCCATTCGCACACCCCGATGCCTCCCATGGCTTCCACCTCCCTTCTCGTCCCTACCTCCTTCACCGCAGCTCGCCGCAGCTTCTCCAGCCTCCCCGCGGTCCGGCTTCGCCTCCCCCGTACACGCACGTCCTCGCTCGTCGTCTCCGCCTCGGCCTCCCCGCCGCCGCCGACGCTCGACGCCCTGATCTTCGACTGCGACGGCGTCATTCTGGAGTCGGAGCACCTCCACCGGCAGGCCTACAACGACGCCTTCGCGCACTTCGGGGTCCGCTGCCCGCCCGCGGCCGACGCGCCGCTCTTCTGGGACGAGGCCTTCTACGACGACCTCCAGAACAAGATCGGCGGCGGGAAGCCCAAGATGCGATGGTACGTACGATCACGCCCGTAAGCTTGCTGATGTTTTGTCCCACTAATTGCGCTATGAATATGATTGAGTTTGCGATCAGCCTCCCACCATTTGCTGTTGGCATTTCGATTTTCGAATGCCGCTTTCACAATCTTGATTATTTCTTACCTGCATTGTATATATGCTTGGACGTTCCTGCAATGCAAGGCGCGCAACTCTGTATGCAGGGGTAGGAAAGGATGCGGCTGGTCTTGCTGGCCTAGCGTCTACATGATGTTTAATTACTTGATTAGTGTGTGGATTTTGGCTCTGAATCTGTTAGGTACTTTGGAGAAAAGGGGTGGCCTTCTTCAAAGATATCCGAGACAGCACCTTCAAGCGACTCAGATAGGGAGAACTTAGTTGACATTATTCAGGTCAGATTTTGTATATGTCCTTGGTTCAAATCAAAAGCACTAGCTCCTTATTATCTCTTTTGAAGAAGTACAAATGCTTCGAGCCATGTCTAATGGTATAATTATTATTCGGAAGATGAGTGTTTCCCACAAACAGAAGTACATGTTGAAATATGATGTTCGTCTCTTTTCATCTGTTCAAATATAATGTTCGTGTCCATCAGAAGATGATTTGTTTCCAGTAAACAGAAATACATGTTGAAATATATTGTCCGTCTATCTCTCCATCCGTTAAAACTTTTGGAGTAACTTGTTGAAGCATGAATTCAATAGTATGGAGTATAACATATTGTGTTGTACAAGAGTTAATTGTTGCCTCTTGTACTTTATCACAACCCTCATAATATTTTTTTCTCGTACCAATAATATAATGATTAGTTTAAGATTCCATGAATTTTACAGAAGTAAGTACTTTTTTGCAGGACTGGAAAACAGAGAGGTACAAAGAAATAATCAAATCTGGAACTGTAAGTGAAGTGTATACATTGAAAATTCTTACTCATCATCTCATACTGATTTTCAGCTCTGTATGCTAGGTTGAGCCTAGACCTGGAGTTTTGCGGCTGATGGATGAAGTTAAGGGTGCGGTAATACTTGTTGCAAGATCTATTCTGCTTTGTGCTAGTGTTTTCCCTATACAGTAAACAACTTTGCAACATAATGTGTATTTCATTTAATCATTTTTTAGTGTACACTTGATGAAATCTTATTTAATGTTTCTATTAAATTACAATAGTATGGGGCACTTTCTAAAAAATGAGGTGACTTTGGTATAATGGTGCAGGGCATCAAGCTTGCTGTTTGCTCTGCGGCAACTAAAAGTTCAGTGGTGATGTGCCTTGAAAATCTTATTGGACTTGTAAGTTACATTTGACTTATGTTGTGTTTCTTATATTTCTGACATGAATTTTATTTTCTGGTTTGAGATTATATTTATCACCATTGTATGGTATTATAGGAAAGATTCAAAGGTCTGGACTGCTTCCTTGCGGGTATAGTTCTAGCTGTTCTTGCTTCCTTCTGATCATGTTCGCCATGGTTGTTTTGAGGTTAACTGGAACCGATCACCAAAATATGAAGCAATGTGCAGGATTGTCTTTACAAAGTTTTCGAAGCAGTCATCCTAGTTGTTTTCTTGTTGTATAATATTGCATTATTTCATATATAATATTACAATGGCTAGTGACAAGGTCAAGAAAAAGAAGAAATCAGTGAAATGAACAATATAAAGTCTAGCAACAGGTTGACATGTGTTTTAGCTTACATTTTCCTAAGGCCGTTTTTTTTTTGACCCGGCTAAGGCAAGATTCTCTTGAAATGCACTTGCAATTATTTGTTGTTTGTTAGGTGGTTATTTTCTGAAAGCTATGAAAGACATTCCACGTCATTCAAAACTCTTGATCGTTTCATGTTACAGGGGATGATGTTAAAATGAAGAAACCTGATCCATCAATATACATTACAGCAGCAAAGGTAGTGGGCACAATTAGAGCTGATCATGTCGAACTTTACCTGTGATTTTTTTTATATTGGTTATGTTAAAGACTTAATTGTTCAATGCAGAAACTAGGTTTGGATAGCAAGAACTGCCTTGTGGTAGAAGACAGTGTCATTGGACTACAAGTAGGTCTTCAAAGTTTGTATTCAATTAACTAAACTAGTACTCTGTAATACATTTGAACACAAGAGTTGCCTTTCTTTTGATAGGCAGCAAAAGGAGCAGGGATGTCATGTATAATAACATACACACCTTCAACTGCTAACCAAGTAAGATTGAGCTTAGCTACAAATTATTGTTAAGTTACAAATTATTGTCCACATGCTGATCGCGTGAATTTTCTGTAGGATTTCAAGGATGCAATTGCAACTTATCCTGACCTTAGTAACGTGAGGTATGTAATGGTTTTTCCTATTTAGTTTGTTTCATCAGATAAACCACACCTGCTAATTCTTTACAGGCTTGAGGACCTCAAGCTACTGCTCCAAGAATCTCTGGTCACTGGATAGTGGAGTTTCTTCCCTTCCTCGGCCCTTATTTGGTTGGTGGAGATCCAATCCCCTGGAGTAACCAATCCACACAAGGGTTGGGTGATCCCCACCCTCTCACCCAATCCCCACTAACTCCTTGACCTCCACAATCCCTCTACTACATCACTGCTTGGTTAATCCTCCTGCCGCTCCCGGAAATTTGGAAATTATGCAATTTTGTTGTTTCAGCATAGCAGCATGTGTGGCATATTTGGAGTTACAACAGCGATGTGCCAAATTTAATTTATAGTAGAACACATGTATTGAACAGGGGCACATATTCAGAATTTCATACGCATAGAAGTGATAGACAGGAGTGTCCAAAAAAAAGTGATAGACAGGAAAAGTGAAAAAATATAGTACTACTATAACATTCCAGATGTTACTGATGTTCCAGCAGCCTTACAATAACACTGTTGCACTGAATTATGATCAATTTTTTCGAAGCAAACATCAACAAGGCACAACATTACGGTGCAGATTATAAGGCTCATACAATATACTCAATTATCTTTCATCCTTCATCGATTGCATATCTTTTCTTTTACGGATACGCAACATTTACGTATTTTTTTCATTGATAGAAGGGGGGAAAGTGAGTACAGAAGAGAATAAAACACATGGTACTACCGCAAAAAGGGATGAACATGATACCTCAAGCAGAGAGGCAAGGGATGCTCAATCCGAAAAAAGGAAAAAACACAACTAAACCCACCAAGCCTAGAATTAGAGAGGCAAGCAGAACCAAGACGACGTCAAACATTTCAAAAGCGAACACCAAGGACACTGAGAGCGAACAAGATAGCACCTTCAAAAAGGGAAACAACATCCTGGCGTCGTTGCCAAATTTTTTTTAGATAATAGGCTAGGCCCGACTATATAAATAAAGCCAAAAGGCAAACGGTACAACCAGGTTCACCAGAACAACATTCATCAAACGGAGTCAGATAAGATGGCACACAGGCCCCAACCAACGAACCACACAAAGTTTAGACTAAAGCCATACATGCACATCAAACCGGCCATAGGCCAACATCAACAAACTAAACTTAGGCCGAAAGGAGGTCACTTTAAGGCACAGCCGGAGGAGGATCCTGTTGACGGAGAAGCGGCTTGGCCACGTCCTTGATGCGGCAGATGACATCCTTCAACCCTTCGTCATTGCCAATTGCTTTGAGGAACCGAACCTAGGGTTTTCCACCATGCTATAAGAGAGGTATGGATAAAGGCCATGACAACACTTTCAAGAAGAGAAACGACATTCGCGAGTGTCGCCGTCTGCCACCGAAAACCAATGAAAAAAATAGCACACTATAGCGTTTTGGACAATGCCTCGCTAAATGAATCTATGTACAATGTCTCGCTAATATCACGCTATAGCGTGAAATAGAAGGGTTGCTGTTGGACATGCTCTAAGTAAATCACCTATTTTTATCCCTGAAAGCATACACTAAAATCTTCAAATAATCACATATGATGGGCTGTGCTTCAAATGAATGCACGGGGATGTTCAGCAAATTAGGGAACGTCTCTTATGAAAAGAAGGAACTGAACAAGTCTATTGTTTTGTCACGAGCAATGCTACATACACGGGGTTTTACGGAGGATTACGAGGTGTTTCATTTTCAGCGGGATGTGATTTGTCTAATGGAGAGGGATGGCCCCACCCAAGGTTAAAATCAGGGGGGCAGTTATGATTTATTGAAGAGAGGCCCGTAATAGCCTGTGATAGCCCCGTGCGTTTAGCATTTTTCGTTTTGTCACACTGCTACTCTAATGGAGAGGGATGGCCCCCAAGGTTAAAATAGGGGGGGCAGTTATGATTTATTGAAGAGAGGCCCGTAATAGCCTGTAATAGCCCCGTGCGTTTAGCATTACACTGCTACTCTCATTATGAGCAGCCATTTGCTACTTCCCAGCCGCTCCCTTCGGAAAACCCCAGATTCAAATCACCATAAGCACCATCTTCTGCTACTACATGCAACGATCACCGGCGAGCATGCGGGTGCGAAACACTGACGAGCGAGACGTCGTCGACGACGGGCCCGCACAGCGTGCCCTTGCCGTCGGCCATGTGGTAGCCCGAGCTGTAGAACACCACCCGGGTGCTGTTGCCCTCCGCCGTGAAGTCGAGCGCGTCGCGGATGTGGCCGCCGGTGCCGTTGGAGTTGTAGGGCACGCTCTTGCTCCCGCGCGCCGCGGCCACCTGCACGCGCATGGGCGACGCCACGCACTTGTTGCCCGCGTCGCCCACCGAGAACTGCAGCCTGTACTTCCTGCCGGCGACGGTGGCCACCTCCTGCAGCAGCGCCACCTCCACGCCGGCCACCAGCTCCACGGCGCGCGAGCCGTGCGGCACCCGGAAGTGCGCCGCGTCGATGTACTTGACCACCTTGGAGTAGGACATGACCATCCACCCCGGCAGCGGCGACGTCGCGTCCTCGTCCATCGGCGGCACCAGCACCCCCCACGGCGAGCCCGGGGTCATGTACGGCCCCTCCTCGAAGTCCCCGTTGATCAGCATGTTCTCTGCACAGGTCTAGAGTAAGAATCTGGTAACGTAATGAGAGTTTCAGTAGGCACAGTTAACAACGAGAACTTAGATCTTACGGGGGCTGGGTTTAGGAGGGTTGAGCATTCTGATGGCGACGGCGTCGACGATGGGGCCGCAAGCGGGGTCGTCCACCTGGTCGTCGCCGTGGTGGATGACGAGCGACACGACGCCCTGCTTGGCCTTGAAGGCCCACGCGTACGAGTCCCAGCCGCTGCTGGTGTAGACCGTCTGGATGGGGAGCTCGGGGCCGGTGGAGACGCCGCCGGGGACGATGGAGACGTTGAGCCTCTCGTTCTGCGCGCAAGTGCGCGCGGCGCTGAAGGTGATGGAGTAGTACTTGCCCCGCGTGAGGCTGAGCTGCTGCTGGACGGAGGAGTCGGTGCCCAGGCGCACGGCGTGCTTCCCCTCCGGCACCGGCAGGACCATGTGGTCGTGCATGGCGCCGGCCTCGATGTACTCCACGAACCCCGTCACCTTCCAGTACGGGATGGCGTGGCTCCCCGTCACCCGCGTGCCGTTCATCTGGGACCTGTTGGGCGGGTGCTCGAAGTTGCCGTTCAGCAGCGGGCCTGCATGCGGGTTTGCGTTACTGGTCAGATGATCATCTAGAGTTGTAGTAGACCTCACATGATAAGATTCTTCAGAAGATAGTACAGTATGTGAGAACGATTAGGAGCCAGTAATTTAATTACTGTGGGAAACATGATGCAGTAAATAATCTCATGCAATGGAGTAAGGGTGGCTTTGGGGTGGGGGCTCTCACCGTCTCCGCCCATAGCAGCAGCTCGAGCGGCCGCGCAGACGAGCAAGAAGAGGGCGCCATTGAACACCATCGATCTCTCCGGCTATGGAGAGCTTGCCGACAGACGTGAAGCTCTATCCTCTGCTTGGGGACTGGATGGATGGAACGACACTGTATCACGGAGTTGCTTAGCAGGGAAGGGTGCCATGTGGCTCCATTTATAGGCCGGCGTCGGGCCGATTACCCGCCGCGAAATGCGCCGGTGAAACGGCTGTCCTGCAATCACACACCAGAAATGCAGGGGGCAGGCGGTGCAACGGCATCCCCACTGCGTGCGACCACGTGGGCTTTCGCTTCACCCGCGATATTCTGCGTTGCTGCTGCTGCAATCACCTGCATATGGACGTCGTCGGAACGGCGAAGGTTCCGCTTATTCCCTTGGTCGGGCCCGGGCGGCGCACGCACGCACGCTCACCTTAGGGCTTGGAATGGGTGGGGATTCTGTGGTTGGGTCAGTGCTGCTGCGGCGGGCATCAATGGGTTGAGGGTGAGCGATGCAGTTCAGTTCAGTCTGGGTAGGGTCTCAACTAGGGAACCAGGGTGACTAGGGACGGCACACCTGCGTTGACCCTGCTCACATGGCCATGTTCCTATTCCTATAGGGTCGAGATCTTCTGCCATAGCAACACTATCGTTACAGCGAATGACACGTGGAACCATGATCAAAGGATCTCAACCCATGTTCAAAGCGAGGAGGAGGACATGGTCGGCAGCGGTTCAGACAGAGGATTCTCAGAAAACAGGAATGAGAAAAACGTTCTAACATTGTGTCATGTCCTCTTATATCCTTACATCGTTTAAAATTACAGAAATTTAAACAAAAGAGTGTTTAATGGCACATGAAAAATAATAGAGTTCTATCCAAAGGTTTGACCGGATGCAAAAAATATATATTAAATGTAGTACTTCCTCTGTTTCTTTTTAATCTGTATATGAGTATGCTCTAAAGTTAAAATATCTTTAATTTGACAAAACTTAGAGGCAAAAATATCAACATTCATAATACCAACTCAATATCATTATATTCGCTATTATCCCCCGACTCCACCTACCTCACATGTGAATACCACCTTGAGGATGCTCCTCACCTCACCCTACTCTTCCTTGCGTCGGTTTAGATCTGGTCTCTGCACCGCAATCCATCGTCTCCATTTGGGATACCTCTAGTACCCCTCCTGAACTCAACATCAACATCTGGCCCACGGTCACACTCGTCATCTTGTGGAAGATCTGGGACTTTCGCAAAAGACATGAGTTGCACTCTCCCGGCTCCCGCAATAGACATGAATTGCACTCTCCCTTAGGTATAGTGAAAACCATTATTTCAGTCTCTTCTCTCTGGACTTTCCGCTTCTCGGACTCTGTTAAAAGGAAGGTTGCTATGTTTTGGCGGCTTTACCTGCCCTCCTTTCTTCACTCTTGATGTAACACTGGTCTAACGACCTTTTGAGTAATATATTCAAGTGGAAACTCTCTCCCTCTTGGTGATTGGTAACAAAATTGATATTATGGATGTTGATATTTTTTAATATAAATTTGGTCAAACTTTATAAATTTTGACTTGAGATAATTCTTATATGCGGAGTAAAAAAAATGGAGGGTGTGCAAATGAGAAATGAATCTCTACTATCCAAACAACACGCAAGGTTTCTTCTCCTGTCGTGAGTGAATTTTTCACCCGACTCCTCTCGTCCCACCCTGCACCCCATGTACCCTTCCTCCCCCATCTTTGATAACCTAATAAATCTTTGTTATAAATCTTGGATGTCTTTGGCAACCCATTAAATCAAGATCAATCGGTACAAGTCAACATCCTCGGTATCTTTTTGAGACCACAGTACAACGCAGACGTTCATATACACGAGTATACAGTCACCCTACCCATGGAATAAATTCAGAAAAAGTACAAGTATACCAATGTAAAATCTAGGATTTGAACTCTGGTGGGCTGGGGATACCACTGTTCCTCTAACCAACTCAACCATAGGTTGATTCACATTAAATTTAGATTAATCGGTATGAATCAATAGCTTTGGTATCTTTGTCTCCGCATTACATTAAGAATAATCAATATAATCAATCAACAACTACATAGTCATCGTTCAACTCTCCACCTCACTGCCATGGTTATCTCAATCTTCCCCTAACTCCGCGCCATCAAGGACAACATTCAACTTGCAACTGAGGACTTTCTCACACACAGATGCGCTGGGGAGATGCAAGGGTAACACTGTGACAGATGTTGCACTATTGAAATGATGTAGGCTGGAGCGAGTTGGACGACATGCGAGGACCATTTTCCGTTTTTCTTTTCGTCCATGTCTCTTCGCTTTCTAGAATGTTTGCGTAAATCAGATTAAGATTGACATCGCTCATACTATCAGTAACTCTTGCAACATGGTCCAGCGTAGTGCTTTCCACACATGTATTGGATTTTTATTATCATCAAATTTTCTATTGACTTTTTGCTCACCGAAGGACTTGCCCATATATTATTATGAGCTTGCACCATGTCTCTCTTCCCTTTTATTGTTGGGGCTATTTTTGTAGTGATTTCCAGTTCCTCACAGTTTGTATTATTGATGTTTTTAAATATGAAAGATCGTCTTGGCGATACCTCGAATTTCCATGCAAGTGTTAAAATATTTTAGGTTGAGTACTTTCTTTTATTTTAATGCTCATTTGTGTAATATTGCAACACAATATTACCATATGGTTGATACTAGCTTTTATTCCGATGCATATGCAGTTAACTAAGAATGTAGTGTGGAGGACCAAAATGCTTCATGGGAAAGTAGAGAAAGCACGAACTAAAATTAGTTTACCTTGTGTTGGGTATGTGTAGCTCCATTTACATTCAAGTATGAATCCCTCTTTATGAAATCTCCAATATCTATAACATGATGAGCTAGAAAATGGTAAGGAAACAATCAAAAAATATATAAAGGAAGCTTAAAGCTTGAAAGCATTGTATTATTTTAAAACAAGTGTTTAGACCATCATTACTAGGGCTTAGAACATTGAATAAGGAATATTTATATTCAATATGTATTAGACAATGATCATGCTTTCTCATGCCAAAGAAAAACCGGGAAAACAATAGTAAATCTGAATTATAGTGATTACTAAGGGCATCCTTTGGAATTTTCTTATTAGTTTTATTTATTGCCTTGTTGGGTTTCATCTCTTATCTTATAGCTTGCCCATAGAAGTACAACCGTATATATGGGAGTGCCAAAGTGAATTTCCCCATATATAGTGTCATCATTAAAACAATGAGGCATGCAACATTGCTGACAACATCTCGGTGATGCTATGTGATATCTTTCTATCCCATTGCAACAATGAACATTGATGGAGAGTTATTTTATGGTAAAAGGTTGACAATACTGCATAATGTGCACAAGGATACTAATGGTTATGTTAGGCACATTTGGAGTTGAACCAATAGAATATGTATGTCCTGTTTCAACACACGGGCGTTTACCTATCATATGAAAAACTTCCTAATGATTTCGATCGTGTGAATCAAAATGATCAGCATTGAAAAAAAATAAGGATCAAATCCTCCAAAATCCTATGAAACTCCTTTGAATCAAAGGAGCCCTTAACCGGTTGGAGACTACTACTTCCCTAGTTTATATTTACTTTAAATTTTAGTTTTTTTAAGCAAAACTTTGTAAACTTTGATCAAATTAATATTTTAAGTAATATTTATAATACTATAATACCATTACCTTTATAATCGAATATATTTTCACATCATATATACTATACTTGTTATTGTAATGTTCATATTGTTTTCTACAAACGTAGTTAAACTGGAAGGATGTGACAACGAAAACAACATGTGCATCTCTGCTACATCTAGTTGTTGGACATGTTGCCTTTTAGTTGACCAACATTCAACGTCATACAACATCACAGGTGGAATCACCATTCTATAGAGGTTAATTACAAAGAAGAAGAAGAAGAATAAAACCTAAGAAAACACGCTTTATATTGTGATAGGATCCCAATAGGGGATCTACTGAATTTATGAGTAGGATCGAGTATACAAAGAAGAATTGGGTATAGGTATGGTGATCCAGAGGATCCTCTATTAATTGATACTCCCTCCGATCAATAATAAGTGTCGTTCATTTTGTATTAAGTTGATATAAACTTTGTATTAGATGGGCGACACTTATTATAGGTCGGAGAGAGTAGTATATTTGAGTCGAGCCATCATGCCAAATGGCGAGGAAGAGAGAGAACTATAGTCCGGTACGACATGATAAGTAACAGTAATTAGTAATTCTAGGTGAGCTCAGCGAGCCCTAGGATGGAGTCTACGTGGAGCTTTGTGATTCCTTGGATAACTGATGGAGAAAACAGACTAAACACTTGCTGTAGCTTGACACCAGGATTAGCAACATCCAAGCTAGCAAGAAAATTACAAGGCTTAGGGATGGAGTGAGCCCTGGAATCAGGTGGCAACACCCTAGAAATATTTCAAGCTTTCCAAGGGTCTGCTTTATAAGATATGTATAGAAAACCTTTCTGGTCCACAAAGTATGTATAAAAAAATAGTACAAGATTACATGTTATCTTGAATTTTACACGATTAAAAATGAGTTAAATGCAAGGGAGGTCCTAATTCTTTCGCCGGAATGTGAAGTGAGTTCCAATTCTACGAATGACCAGCCAAGTCCCAAATCTGCTGTAAATGATTCATTAGCGGCCCTATTGACCTGGTGCTTTGACCACAATGCCGACAAGGAGCCCACTAGGGGCAACGGTCGAACATTCATCTTTGCAAAAGTAAAAACAGCAAAGCTGCTACACAACCAGAGTAAACAAAATTTGCTTGCCCCTTATTATTTTTTCGCTCTTAAACGAGCTGCGCAATATATCAAGAGACTAACAGAGCGGTACACATTATTTTTTTCTTAGCGTGTGTAATGGCAGTCGTGATGAGTCAGCTAGCTAGAGAGTGTAGGCGGTGATTGTTGGTATCGGTTGAGATCATCCCAGACCAAGTGCTCGACCTCCTCCCACGACGTTGCAGTCCTCAGTTCCTTCCACAGGCCAAATATAGCTGCCAAGACGTTGTCGTCGTGTAGCATGCAGTAGCACCTGTAAGCAAGCAGCGCACATCAGAACCAAACATGTTTTTCTCCCTTGGAGACTGGCAAACCAAACAAGGATCCCAATTCACAAGTGCACAAGCATTGTTTATCATTGTTTATTTATGCATGTATGTACATGTACTTACATTGCGCGATATGATGTGGTGCTGAACTTCGATTTTTGCACCGACTTGTAGATATCGTCATTTGATTTCCCTCTGAGGAAGGGAAGCTGATAGCTTCTCAGGTACTCCCTCAGAAGATCAATATCACCACGAAAAACATCCAGA
This sequence comes from Bromus sterilis, assembly GCA_950022295.1. NCBI lineage: Eukaryota > Viridiplantae > Streptophyta > Magnoliopsida > Poales > Poaceae > Bromus > Bromus sterilis. Next base: position 46,243,590 of record OX465596.1, read on the forward strand.
TGCAGCGGAATTAAGTCAAATAGAGGATCCCCTGTTACGACAAACAATATTTGATCCCAATCAGATATAAACTTTTTTTTACAATCTAACAGAACTTGTAAGATTGCTAACTGGTAGATAGATATGAGCAGCTTAATTTAAGCATTTTTACATTAGTTATCCCATATTTGATTTCAGATGTCAGTGATACATTATGCAAATAATTTCTTTAAATGTTCACATGGCAACGACTTAAACAATGTCAGATTTCCAGGAAACAAAGTAAATTAGCTGCTTACCAATGGACAGATCACTGAAGTCGATGATATGAATTGCATCCAAATTCTCCAGATCTCTGTCACCAGTGCTTTCGGCATCAGTGAGTGAATCCATTTTGGGGACCCTCTGAGTAAGAATGTTATCGTCCATAATATCTGAATGTATCCAAGAAGGGAATGTGTACACCGAGTCACCATTGTCATCCTGGTTGTCCAATCATACCATTAAACACAAAGTTCGACCCAAGATGCATAAAAAGAAGACGAAACTGAAAAATTACCTTAACAAATTTGATTAGAGAGCTCATATCAGCAGGGAGATATTCTTCAGCCTTCTCAATTAGAACTGATGGGACCGTACCCCCCCTTCAGAAATATGTACACAATGTTGAGGTATCAGGCAGTGTATGGAATTTTATATCAATATAATACTATGGTAGGCTTGTAGAGTTTTGGCTAAAAAAAGTCAATACCAAACCAATGCATAGTTTGCTAATGCTGAAATGCTAAAATAATACAGAATGTAATGGTTATTTATTGAATGCCTCTACACAATGTTTTTGAAGCTCAAGTACACTTGCAAGTGAACCATTCTATAATTTGACAATATTCTTCTTAATCACTTTACATGATTGTGGACACAAAACTGATGCAGACCCACAATGTTTCCGGGTAAAATAAAACTGAACAACAAAAATCTCCTGTTTTTGTAACACTCATTAAAACTATCTGAACAAACCTGTTTTAGAAGGTTTTCACTTACCAGTTAGATAGGTGCTTCTTTATATTATTCTTTCTTCCGTTTAGAGTAGAAATAACTTGTTTCCATTCAGGTGGATCACTGTCTTTCACATTACTGTCGTCAGGTTTGGGTAATGATTCCTCATGTGGAAGGGGTAATAAATGGATATTTCGCATTTGAACTCCCAAGGATGATGCAAGATTCGAAAGTTCAGCCTTGGATAATGTATCACGGCTAAGAAACATGAAGAGCAGAGTAAAAACATATTTACATAATTAATTAAGTAATTATTCCAATTATCACTTGAGAAAATAAAACTTACACTCGAGCAAAGATATCCCCTTTGCATTTCCTGGTAACCATGTAAGGCCAAATAGGTTTGTTTGAAATTTCAGTGGAACTATCCATTCCAAACTGTTGTTTGCTCCATAACCCAAGAGGAAAAGAGCTGTTTGCATAAGAAAGCTCCAGAGGATAGTATTTAGCTAAAACATCTGGCATTCCTTTTCCATCCCATGGGACTGTTCTGTAGACGCCATCTTCGTACACAAGAAAACCACTTGCAATGATCTCAGGGATGTGGTTGATCAAAGGTGAGCCAACTTTTCGCAGAAGATCATAGAACTCAAGCTACATCAGGAAAGTGATCAATATCGTGAGTGTTGCATTCAATTTTATTTAAGTTGCAGAACCAATGCAACAATACCTCTGTGCCTAAACCATGGGCAGAATAACCCAAGCCTCCTTCAGCATAGATTTTAATCACATTGTCAGAGACAATGAAGACCTGAAAAATTGTGGTACAGTTTATATTCACGTACAACGCAACGATGAGTGTATATGCACCACGATTTGACACTAACTGGCGTCATACAATATATCTTAGAAATTCTTAGAATCTCAGATATGCTTACTGTCTTGGGTCAGAGCATGGAATGAGCAATTATGTATATCTATAAATCTTCTGAAATACGAACCCCACGAGGCTGAAACCACAGAATCAGATGCAGTAACAAGTAAACCAGGATATTCTATATGAATCAGTTTATCTGACTACTAACCCTAACATGTGGAGTAAGTATTTCGAACCAACATGAATTACATGATACTAACATGCCAGAATTCTTTATCAGCAGTTCTAAATCTGAGACAGCCAGTCAAAGTAAGTGTATACTTACTGGGTTGCTACCTGTGCCAACAGGAAGTTTCTCATCCTCTGATGGTGGTGGTAAACTATGGCATGTACTTATTTCCTCTAAGCATGCATACCACTTGTCCACATTTATTGCTAGGCATGCACCCTACACAAATGAAGATATATTATGGCACAAGGAGCAGAATATTATCAAGAAATAGATATATAAACCGCATGATAATTTCATAAAAAGATCGAAAAGTGAAATTTTATGCAAATAGTGGAACAAAGCTCACCTTCCATATTAGTCCTCTCAGTTCAGGTTTAAGAACCCATAGCCTTCGCAGCCACTCTCTTGCTTCTCTCTGGCCAATTGGATTAGTAGGACTCCACACAGAAGTATAGTGATCCTTTTCTTTCTCAAGGAATTGGGATAGGAAATCTATATCATATGAGAAAACTTGGTTCTCCAAACTTTCATGGACGTCTGAGAACTCAAATGAAGAACACTGATTTGCACTGTTTGAAGCTCTTACAGTTCCTGAACCTTTCAGTCTTTTTTCTGTACGGGTCATGTCACTGTGGTTCCATGTACTCATTGTTCCAGGTGCATGGTTTTCAATATCCATAATAGATTTCCCCGGAACAGCAAGTAAGCCAGCACGGCAAACTCCTTTGTGACGGTGACCAGGTGCCATGTCTAGACATACATGCTCAAAATTTGATTGATTGACAAAGTTTTGAGTAACTGCAACAGTCGTCTCAAGGTTTAAAACACAATGCCACCATCCACTAGGAACAAATATAGTCTCTCCTGGTAATTGTGTGCATTCCAGTGGCTTCTCGTGTTCAGCAAGATGAGGATAGATATCAAGCCACCACTGCAAACGATCAAATAATGTGAAATAAATGCAGTAAAGTTTGGAGAAAAGCACAAACAGTAATAAGTTCATTACCTGCAAAGATGTTGGAGTCTCAATGTCAACATCACCATCTTCATCACTTACGTGTACCGTGACACCACCAGGCACTCTTCCTGGAGGGTACAGTGCCCATCTATGAAATAAGGCGGATACAGTTAGTGGAAACGCAAATTCTTGCTCCTTCCAAATTTTCAGCATCACACAACATGGGACAATCAGCTTTAACAAGTTTAGAGGAGTAAAAGTTAAGGTTATATAGCATATCCTTGCACCGTTCACAGTATAGGGTTATGGTTTGTTAGTTTCAATTTAAAATACAAAGCATGCACCCAAGTTGAATCACATCTCTCTATTGCCCTTGGTTATCTTCTGTCTCCATTCAAAAAATATGAAAATAAGTAAGATTCTCGCACACTCCCAAGACATTAACTATGGACATCCTGACTAAATTTTTCTATCGTTAATTCAACTCGCCCAGTTGACTAATTATTGCGGCACAACTGTTTTTTCACATCAGATTTGAAAATAAGCAACACACAGAACAGCAACCACAAGCTGCACCAAAATAGAAGCACTGCAATGACCTTAAAGAGCCATTAGGCTAGAAATTTTGCACAAGAGCTATGCACGTTTATTTAACTGCTCCTAGCTTTCAAATGTACAACTACATGGTGAGTACCACAGCTTGAGTGCACAATCGAGTAACACCTACGCACACATATATAAAACACATGATCCAACCTTTTTCGGCCACAAAGAAGAGTATTCCAAGCACTGGTTAATCCTGGATCAACATGCCAAGAGGCACCTGATCTTTCTGGTCCAATAATAAACCATCTGAAAGCTGGTCTTTGTTCATAATCCAAGACATCAAAAAGATCTTCTTGAAATAAATGAGGAATTCTGTAATCTTCCAATAGTGCTGGTGCAGATTCTGCAAACTGTAACAATTTTCGAAACTAAGTTTCCTTCTTCTTTTCATAACTTTAGTAGTAAATGAAATGAAGTGATGATTACCTTATCATCAAATATGTAAAGAGGATCTTCGTCATGCTGGAGTTCCATGTAAGAAACATAGTCTTTCAATTTCATTATTATCTTCTTAGGGCTTCTTTGTGATATCCTAAAAGTAACTTCACCATGATCATGCACCAGCTGCTGCATTGTCCATTTAGTCCTTGCTGGCCAGTTTTCAGCCAGCTTACCAAGCAAAATCTAGTTGTGCAATACCACCAATATGATTTCAGATAAAAATCATTGCAAAACAATAATGTAGAAAATCCACATGTTCTAAATCTGAATTAAAAGTGAAAGCTAACTCAATTCTTACTGGGCTTTTTCCATCGTACTGAGAATGGAAATGATCCAAAGAAAGGTCATCTTTTCTTTCCACATGTCCATTATCAAAGGAATAACTACTCAAAGTAGTAAAACATCTATACCATCTCCTGTATAAGTGCAAGGAATTGAATCCTGCATGAAAATAAGTATGAGCAGGGAGATAAAAAAGGCAAACACAACAAACACAAAGTAGATGTACCATACCATAAAACTGACGAGCCTTCTGCTCAAGCTCACTATTTTCGGAGCAAAGACTAAGCCTGAAAATGAAGCAATCAGTGTCCAACCTTTTCAGTGGTAATCATTGGTCAACTGAGGATTATATTCAGAATACAAAATGTTACACGACAAGATAGAATGGTCATATACCTAGACAATGTTGTTTTCTTCCAAGAACCTTTGTACTCAAAGTGACCACCAACAGAAAGATATTTACTCATCCAGAGAGGTTCCTCGTTGCAAAGTATGTACATGACACTGGAAAGTGCAAAATGATTTAAGATACTGCTTCATCTTACCACCAAAAAGTATAACATAATGGATGTTCTTAGCTCATGATCTATAGGTAATGACAATGTCAAATATCAGAAACTAGTCTTACTAGACATCTAATGTTGTCTCAGACACAAACATGGTCTTCAAAATTCAATTTTGACCATTAGTTTCTCTAAGTCATCCATAAAATCCAAAAAGAATACTATATTATGGAAATACTTCTTGAGACAAATTCACTGATTTTCAGGTATCTGGTATAAATATTTGTAAAGATACTGGTAGTCAAAATTCTTAAAAATAAAATAAAATTGACTCTCATTTGTCTAAAACGACAGCTTTTATGACTGGATGAGTACGCTTTTATACTCGTCCAGTCCAAAATAGGTACTTCCTCAACAACAACAACAAAGCCTGTCAGTCCCAAACAAGTTGGGGTAGGCTAGAGCTGAAACCCAAAATATATCGTAACCAAATCACGGTTCTGGCACGTGGATAGCTAACTTCCATGCACCCCTGTCCAGAGCTAGATCTTTGTTGATAGCCCAGTCCTTCAGATCTCTCTTCACGGACTCCTCCCAAGTCAAGTTTGGCCTCCCCCGACCTCTCTTGACATTATCAGCACACCTTAATCGCCCGATATGCACAGGCGCCCTACGCTGGATACTTCATCGCGGAGTAATTTTTTAGAGCCGTGCACACAGAACATGACAGAAATTAGTGCTTCATGATTTTTGTCCATTTAGTTGTATAGTTTTGATTTTACTGCTACTACTAGTCTATAGCGCGGCTACTAACACCAATAAGCATGTGATGTATTGTTGCATAAGAAAAGAAAGCATTTGAGAAAGAAAGCTAATATCTATTTCGGAACGGAGATAATACTCCGACAATAACTTCAATTTCCATATTTTTAAATCCTCTGGAACACACTGTCAAATTAAACCGTGGATGATCTTTTCTAGTATAGGGGTAGCTCATAGGACCGTATATGATCCACAAAAATAAACCTCGTTCAATGACAGTAGGTCATATCATCATACAGCTACGGTATGTATCATTTGGCCCATAATAACACAAGCGACCGTAACCAAAACAGAATTCAGAATCACGCATGGCTTAGCTAGTCCAGTTGAGTTATCAAAAACAAAACCTCAGAATCCACATTCTTGGCTAACATACATGGGGCTAATTGCAAAAACAGAGGGCGAAAGCAAACGGACACCAACCGTGCGCACCTAGTAGAGCCGCAACTACGCGAACACGGACGACCCCGCAGCAGCCGCCGCCGCCGCCAGCTCCCTCGCACGCGGCCGCCTCCTCCCGCCTCCCGCCGGCGCTACTGCGGATCCGCCTCGTCTCCGTGGCCTTAGGGCCATGGTGATGCGGTAGATCTCGGTTGTTGTCGGTGGGAGGGCATCGTTTTTAGATGTTTCCTCTAAAATTATTTAGGGTTTGTGTCTTGTTCAGAAAGATGAGATGGTGGCGGATTTCTGAAGATGAAATAAAAGTCTCCCCGCCTATTCCCCATTCCGGTGGTGTGTTTAGCATCATCGGTGGGCGTGTGGAGGTGTGTCTTCGGCAGATTTATCCTTGGAGGATTTGCTCGAAGCTCGTCATAGTTCGTCTGCGTTTGCGTGTCTTCAGGTTTGATCCTTCCGATCTACGCTACTCTTCAACGGCGGCGGTTGCCGTTCTGGTGCGTTGGTTCTACGGGGCCTTAGCACGACGACTTCCCAACTGTCTACTACAACAAGTTTTGCCCAACTCCGGCGAGGGAGGGGCGATGACGGCGGCGCGCCTTCGGCTCGCTTCAGTGCTTGTAGTCGTCGCTAGGTGGTCTATGAGTCTAAATGTAATTTTTATTATTTTTAGTATTCATTGTACTACCATGTTTGAAGATGAATAGATCGGAAGTTTTCTTCGCAATTTTTTTTTGCAAAAACAGAGGAGAAAAGAACAGAAGTAGTAGTAGAAAAGAGAGGGAGAGGCGCGGCGACCTGCTCACGCATGCGAGGCGGCCGAGGTCGGTGGGCTGGAGGAGGTCGACGATGGCGCAGAGCAGCTCGTCGGGGAGCACCGCCAGGCCCCCCAGCGCCGCGTCCCTCCGGTCGTTCCCCGCCGATTCCATCGCCGGCGACCGGGCCGGATCGGTGGGGGTTGCTGGGCTTGGGGTGGTCGGGGGGTGGGGGAGGGAATTGCGCGTTTGGGGATGGACACGGAACCACGTGACAACGCAGTGGGCTGGAGGGATTTATATTGGACGAACTTTTTGAAAAGCGTGGTGGACGCGTATTCGATTCGCCGATGCGGCCTGTCGACTAGAACATCATTTTTCGGCCATAACGCATCTCTAATGTTGATCCCTAGAACGAGTTGTATTCGTTCTTAGATCGGTTCGAAACCCGTCTTTAGATGTTGATGTTAAATTGTTCGTTTAATTTGATTTCAACAAAAGAATTTGATTCAAATAGATAGCAAATAAGCAAAATTAGCATTTGATTATAACAAAAAAAAGTGGATGTTCATTATTTTCACAAGCTCGATCACAAAAGTATCAGGCCGGCCATTCCGAGCAAAAGATCTACCCTCTTCGGCTATCTATCGTTCCGCCAAATTCAGTCGTTCTCATAGACCATCGTGCCATTTGTCTAACCTCCTCCGCATTTTCTACCATCAGAACCAATAATGTAGGAAAGACAAAGTTTTTTTCTCCACCTTCAAATACGAATTGCAAGCACGAATAGGCAGAAAACATATTTAGCAATTTTGTTTGATCAAATGACCAACAACAAAAGTATCCGTCCAACAATTTACATATTCGGCCAATTTATCATCAATAAAATCATTCGACCAACAATTTGCATAACCGAGAAATTAAACAACACAATATAACTACTTACTTGCTCGATCATTAGTGCTCCACTTGGCCATTGATTCAAGATTTATTTGTTGCGGGTGCAAAACTTGCTCACGACCTCTTGAAATATGACTACTTACTTGCTCGATCATTAGTGCTCCACTTGGCCATTGATTCAAGATTTATTTGTGGCGGGTGCAAAACTTGCTCACGGCCTCTTGAACGGTATACCACATATGGTTGAGTGATTTTGAACCATGATTCCGAATGAAAGCATTGTCATATGGGTTAAAAAAATTGTCCTCATGAAACCAAATATGAATTTTGAACCAAAATATTATGCCCCTTTGCACCGCCCCATTGACTAGATCGACACTAGTGACCAACCATGAATCACACAAGAGTTCATTCTCATGCATGTTAAAATTTCTCGCCCTCCTCTTCTTTTCATAGCCCAACCAATCATCCCCCTCGTAGCCCTCTAGATTTGGCTAACCGATGTACGAGCCCGGTTGCCCGACGTATGTGCACGGCGGCTGCATGTATGTGACCAATTATTGGGTGTATGTGCCCGTCGGTTGAGTATGCGTATTTGATTCTGTTGCGTCTGCATTTGCCTACAAGGCATCTTCCACCCCATCCTTGAAGCCACCAACGGCCCCGCATGCCTCCTTGATCATCTTAAACATCTCTTTCTTCATATGCGACTCAACGGAAGGAGTCAGTCCGACGAACAAAGAGCGGACACCATGCAGATCACCCGACGAACGTGATCGACCAAGTTGTGACGACGGTGAACGTTCACGAAATGGATCGATGTTATCGCGACGTCGATGACATACGACACCCTGATCAGTGACCGTTCCTGACGATCGAGTTGGTTCGTGGCGTAGTAGTAGTAGGGCGGCTGATACGCGTACAGCCAGACCAGCGCATGCTTGGATGGATGTGATGATGATGCTGCCCTCCCAGCCTTGGCTCGGGCTTGCCCCCGCACCCGCCTCCGCCCGATCGTTTTAGATCGTCACCACCCTTTGCTAGGGCCCACTAATGCAACTTGCCCAACCCTTTTTTTACATGACAGGCTTGTTGTGATGCCGAATTGATCTTGTCGGCTGCCGTCTTGGTTGAACCCTCCATCTCTGGCATTTTTTTCTGAATCTCCATGTGGCGGTGAAAGAAAAAACCGCGGAGATTGAGGTGGAGGAGGCAGTGGACAAAGTGGGCAATGGGGAGAAACGATTGATTTTAACGCTGAATCAGTGAGGATAGTTATAAAGCGCAAGCAGGGCTTCAATTCTGTGTGAACCGAAGGTGTATTAAGTGTCTATGATCCGGAACCCGTAAAACCTTTCTTAATGTGGATTATATTTGCAGGAAAATGGATATGCGAACCAATCGAATACAACATCATATTAGATGGCAAAAATAATTTAAATAATCTAATCCAAACGGAATAAGGTAGATTTGAAGGTCAAACATTGAACATGCCCTAGGGCGAAAATCATGTAAACTTGAACGAAAAAGTATGGTGGTCCGGCCGGTACGTGCGCCAGCACCGTACGCGTGTTGCTAGTGACATGGAATAGATGCTCGAATTCTTGGAATAGATACTCGAATTCTTTTGAGTTATTTAATTTGGGTTAGTGCCAACCGAATCTTACATCTCTTTGCATCCTACGGAGTAGAGTAGTATTTATTTTTCACGCACTGGACGCAGGAATGCGTAGAAGAAGAACGCTTTTTTCTATAGGCTAATGATGGTGGCCAGCCGACCGGCCAAAGCCTACGCGCCGGTCGGTTCAAACCCACTTGTCTTCACTTTTTCGTTTTTATTGTATCTGACACATAATAAGTGTTGCAATCGTAATATAAAATGCTACTATCTGTATTATTATTATACTAATACTATTATATTAATCTATTTTATTTTTTGCTAAACAGATGTATTTAATACTCCCTCCGATCCATAAAAAGTGTCACACATTTTGTACTAAGTTAGTACAAACTTTGTACTAAGTGGGCGACACTTTTTATGGATCGGAGGGAGTAGTATTTTAGTGTTAAGCACATTTATTTGGTAGCATGATATGAAAATGTTAGTAATGATTTTTCTAAACGAAAATGAAGTGTGATCAGTGATGATGGGTCCTGAATTTTGTTGCAACCATTATAAAAAAAGCTACAAGCGTAGATTAAATTTGCTGCAACGAATTGATGGTAAATATGGTACGTAATTTTTTATCAGATTTTTTATTGCAACAGTGAAAAAAAATGCACACAATAAATTTTTGTTGCATCCATGTACCAAAAAAATTGCAATCGATAGTAAAAAATGCTACCACCAGCGATTAAAATTAGTTATCATAATTTTTTTTTCTGCAAAAAACACTAAAAATAAAAATAAAGCATCATATACCGCAAATGTTGTAAATGTACCGTAAATATTGCAAAGGTACCGCAAATATTGCAGTAAAAAACGAAATGGTACGCGCAAATCTGGACCGTTAAATCGCGGAGATCGGACGGCTGCGGTCTGACCGGTGCGTAGCTAGCGCCGGTCGACCGGCGCCTATCACTGGCCTTTTCTATACTATTCCATAACTAAACTTGACACAGTCATCTTTATTTCGAAAAATAAAAGAGACAGTTATCTGCATTTTTGTGGGAGGGAGGGTCGTTAACCAGCACGCGATGCTATCTTTTAATAGACCAAAATTAGCGATACAACAAGCAATCATCAGTAATGCAAAACGGTACTATAATGATACTTTTTTTCTAAACCATTAGATTAAAACATGCACGATACAAACATTGTAAACACAGAAATATCAAACCGATCATCAGAAAAAGAAACGTGCGTGATAACCAGTGCATCGGATACGATTTTCCGAAGCAAACTTGTTTGCACACGAACACGTTACCATGTACCGTCGACGCCGGGATGATGCATCACAGCTCATATTGAAGAAGATCCGACCGAAAACGCAATACGCAAGCAATCCTATCTGGGACCCAACACGTCTAGGAGGGATCCCGTCAAAGAGTGCAGTGGTTATGGGCTGCCCCAGATCGACCTGATCACCCTTTGAGTCTCATGAATAGCTGTCGTTTAAGAAGAAAAACGAAGAAGAACGAGGAAGCAGAACACTAGGGCAACAGAAAAAGGTAAAAAGTAGTAGATGGATCTATCGATTATATGTTGTTCAATCAACCATCATCTCTCATCTATATATGAGACGACTGAATTTCCTGTACAAGAAAATGATTCTAAATCCCGTTTGAATCTTTCCAAACCTAACCGAACTGGAATTACATGTGAGACTGAAACATTAGTTCGATTTTTAGGACTCACATACCACATATTATCTCGGATGGGAAAATTGTAAACATCAAAGTTGTTCGACTTGACGAGCCGAAGAACTTTTATTTTGAGCGTATTTTTATTCAAGGTCATGTTGAGGATCGGATCGCTCGTGCAAAACATACGATAACTCACGCTTTTCATCAGACATCGGTTGCATGCGTGTTTTGTTTCGGGCGTAATTTTTTGCTCTTGTTATGGATACATTGTGTTGGTTCTAACTTTTGCATACTACCTTGGATTTAGATGATCCAAATATCAAAATTGATCGTCTCGATGAAACAAGGAAAATTCATGTACTCTCTACGGTCCTTTTTACTTCGCATATAAGATATGTTTGAAGTCAAACTTCATAAAGTTTAACCTTATTTATATTAAAAATTATCAAAATCTATAATACTAAAATTATACAATATAAAAATTAAAATCATGATGCATCTATTGATATCTAACATATAACATTCTTAAGAAGTTGCTCCCAATTCTCTCTACATGCAGATTGTCCACGTCATTGTGCGCCACATCATACAGAATGTCCACGTCATGCACACCACATTATTATCAAGCAATCGTACGTCATGCACACCACATTATTATCAAGCAATCTGTTGAAGTTGATCCAAATTCATTCATGGAGTTAAAAGGAAACTTCTGACGGAGCGGAGCGGAGGCCCGTCGCCGGTAGGCTTGGGATAGTTCCTACCGCCTATAAATATACCTTGTAAGCCGCTGATACGTCTCAAACGTATCTATAATTTCTGCTGAGCCATGAATGTTTTGTGTGATATTGCTATGCGTTTGATACACTTTCACTACTGGAAATGCTCAGTTTGCCATGTGTCATGCCCTTTGCCGTCTGCATTTCGTCGGGGCGGACGGCAAACAGGTGGTGTGCCGTCTGCAACCCTAAATGCAGACGGCAAAAGTATGACGTATGGCAAACAGGCTGGATGCCGTCTGCTTCGCCTAGGCGGATGGAAAAGAGACCTTTGCCGTTTGTGCACAGACGGCAAAGAGCCCGGTGGCCCCACCCAGCCCACTCCTCGGATGGCAGTTAACGGCGCGGGGGTTTGCCGTCTGCCCCCGGATGGCAAAAATACTTTTGCCGTCAGGGGTCAGACGGCAAACCCCCGGGGCGTTAACTGCCCGTGAGGCCTCCTCTCTTTCTCTCACTTCATCCACTTCTCCCTGCGCCGCCTCTCTCCTCTCGCCCCACGTCGTCGCCGCATCGTCCCTGTCCCCGCCGCCCACGGCCGCCCGCCGCCGGTGATCCTCGCCGCCAGCCCCTCTCTTCCTCCCTCCTCTCTCTCCTCTCTCTCCTCTCCTCCTCTCCCCCCTCTCCCCCTCTAACATTTTCCGCTGCGCTGGGATTCGCAGAGCACCGCCGCCGCTGGTGAAGACGCCGCCCTCGACGCCGGTGCCACCCCGCACGGCAGCCGTCCTCGTCCCTCACCGCCGCCGGTGAGCCCGAGATCCCCGACCCTCTATTTTTTTTCTAGGTATTATTAGTATTAGATTTTTCTGTTATTAGTATTAGTATTAGTATTGTTAGGTTTTTCTGTTTTTTAGTTAGTATTAGGTTTTTTGTTGTTTACTTAGTATTACTATTAGTATTAGGTTTTTCTTTTATTAGTAATAGTATTAGTATTAGTATTGTTAGGTTTTTCTGTTTTTTAGTTAGTATTAGGTTTTTTGATGTTTACTTAGTATTACTATTAGTATTAGGTTTTTCTGTTATTAGTATTAGCATTTAGTTAGTCTTTTGTAGTTAGTTAGTTTTAGAAAAGAAAAATAATTAGAAGAAGGAAAAGAATTAGAAAAAAATAATTAGAAGAGGAGAAGGAATAAGAAGAAGAATAGAACAAGAAGAAGATGAAAAAGAAGAAGATGAGAAATAGAAGAAGAAGAAGAAGAAAAAGGAGAAGAGGAGAAAGAAGAAGAAGAAGAAGAAGAAGAAAGGAAGAAGAAGAAAAATAGGAGAAACAAAAGAAGAAGAAGAAGAATAAGAATAAGAAGAATAAGAAAACTAGAATAAAAAAAGGATAGGAGAAAGAAGAATAGGAAAAATATGAAGATTTAGAAAAGGAAAAGAAATAGATGAAGAAAAATAAAAATAAAAGAAATAGAATAAAAAGAAGAAGAAGAAGAGGAAGAGATGAAGAGGAGAAAGAAGAAGAGTTTATAGTATTGTAGTTAGTTAGTGTATATATTGTAGTATTATGGTTAGTTAAATTTAGTATTTGTTAGGAAAAATAAAATGTTAATGATCCCTCCCCTCGCCTATCACTAACGTATCCCTTACCGGACCCATCCTCGCAGATCCTCACCGGTGACCCTAGCCTCTCCTCGGCCCTCTCTCTCGTCACCGAAGGCAGCAGGTAGCTAGATATCGTCTTCCCCCTTCATTTGCTTTGTTCCGGCCTTCGTGTCGATGACACTAGTAGCTAGGTAAATACAGTCGCGTAACCAGTATGCGTCTCCCGTTCGAAAGGGTTACAGTTATAAATATGCATTAATTTGCATATTTATAATAGTGATTCTTTTGAATTGTCCAACGTTATCCATGGACAACCCGAGTATGTATGTAGATTGGGTCGGTTTTCCATGCTTTGGTCCCGATCCGACGCGGTATTTCGTCAGCGCCTCCCTGTTGTTCTCCGGATACACAGCCTCTCGGCTTGTTGTCGAGACGTGTATTAGGAGAACAGCGGGGAGGTGCTGCCGAAATACGGCGTCGGATCGGGACCAAAGCATGGGAACCGACCCAATCTACATACATACTCGGGTGGGATTAGGACCTATCTTTACCTATTAGTGTGTAGGTTAATTGCATATGCCGTAGCTATGTATGATAAAAGCAATAAAAAGTGGACGTAATAAAATGGTATATTTGTTGTTTAGTAGCTAGCTGTAGCGACAAGATGAGCGATGATCGTGCGTGGATGTACACTGGTCGCCCTAATCAGAAAGAGATCAGCAATGAATGGGAAATGAAAACCAAGGAGTTTTTGAGAGCGGCGTTTGCAAATGGGCAGAGAAAAACCTGGTGCCCCTGCGTTAGGTGCGACAATTATAAACAGGCGACAGAGGTGGATATGGGTAAACACTTGCAGAAGTGGGGTTATAAGCCTGGTTATACGGTGTGGAGCTTCCATGGCGAGTCTGGCGGACGACGGAGAGAGGAGGTGGTCCGTCAGCGCACGGATGAGTACGGAACCGGGATCGAAGACATGGTGCAGGACTTTGACGATGCGCGGGATGAGGACGATGAGATGGAGGAATCTGCGAAGGCCTTCTATGAGATGTTGGAGTCTTCGAAACGTCCGTTGCACGCTCACACTGAGCTTTGTCAGCTCGATGCCATCGCACAGTTGATGGCTTTGAAGGCACAATTCAACTTGGGCACAGATTGCTACAATGCGATCACGACCCTAATTGGGCGGTTTCTACCAAAAGATCATGTTATGCCTGCAAACCTGTACCAATCGGATAAAATCCTCAAGGTACTTAAGATGCCCTATGAGCAGATACATGCTTGTAAAAATGGATGTGCTTTATTTAGGAAAGAGTATGCGGACGAAGACTATTGTCCCAAATGCAAGTCATCCAGGTATGTCGTGGTAGACAATGGTCAAGGTGAGAAGACGCAGACCAAAATACCCGTAAATGTTCTTAGGTATCTTCCAGTGATACCAAGAATTCAACGCCTTTACATGATGGAAGAGACAGCCAGATAGATGACATGGCACAAACATGGGAAGAGAACAGAATTTGATGCAGATGGGAAGCTGATGTTGACTCACCCATCGGATGGTTCATCATGGAAGCACTTTGATGAAAAACATTCGGAAAAAGCTAAGGAGCCAAGGCATTGCCGAATCGCTGTCGGCACAGATGGGTTCAATCCTTTCGGTCTGATGGCAGCCTCATACAGTTGTTGGCCTGTATTTGTCATGCCACTCAATCTCCCCCCCTCAGAGATTATGAAAAGGAAGAACATTTTCCTGACGTTGATAATACCAGGGCCCAAATATCCGGGGAAGAATATGGATGTGTACATGCAACTTCTTAAGGAGGAATTGCAACAAGCTTGGGACGAAGGGTTCAAGACACACGATGCAGCTAGCAAAAAGACCTTCAAAATGCATGTTTGGTACCAGTACTCGATGCATGACTTGCCGGCGTATGCGCTTTTCGATGGCTTCTGTGTTCATGGAAAGTTCGGGTGCCCAACATGCAAGGCTGCTCTTCAGTTTCATTGGCTGAAGGCGGGTGGCAAGTATTCCTGCTTCGACTTGCATAGACAGTTTCTGCCTCCTAAGCATCCTTTTAGAAAAGACAAGAAGAACTTCATCAAAGGAAAAGTTGTCAAAAACCTGGCAGCACCTACGATGACGGGCGAACATGTCTTGGCACAGTTGAACTCTCTTGAGCCTGATCCAGAACGTCCCGGATATTTTAAGGGATATAATTCGGAACACGCCTGGACTCACAAGACATGCTTCTGGGATCTCCCCTACTTCCAAGACCTCGAACTTCCACACAATATTGACGTGATGCACACTGAAAAAAATATCGGCGAGGCCCTGTTTGGTACATTTTTCGGCATAGATGGGAAGTCAAAGGATAATCCTAAAGCTAGAGTCGACCAGGAGACTCTATGTGATAGACCCTCACAGAACATGCGACAGCCGAAAGGAAAGAAGAATTGGTCCAAGCCAAGGGCCTGGTTCAATCTTGAAAGGGGGCATATCAGGGAAATTCTCTTGTGGGTGCAAAACAGTTTGATGTTCCCCGATGGGTATGCAGCGAATCTGAGGAGGGGAGCGAGTCCTGAAAATTGCTAAAGTTAGCTTAAATTGCTCAAAAAATGGTAAAGTTAGCTTAATTACCTGAAAAAATGCTAAAGTGAGCTTAATTTACTGAAAATATGATAAAGTTGGCTTCATTTGATCCAAATTGCTAAAGTTAGCTTAATTGGCTCAAAAAATGCTAAGTTAGCTTCATTTCCTCAAAATATGCTAAAGTTATCTCAATTTGATTACAATTGCTTATGCTTCTTTATTTCCTCAATAAGAAGAAGAAGAAGAAAGAGAAGAAGAAGAGAAGAAGAATAAGAAGAGATGAAGAATATGATTACAATTGCTTGTCTTCTCTTTCTTCTTCTTCTTCCTTTTCTTCTCTTCTCCTTCTTCTTCTTCTTCTTCTCCTTATTCTTCTTATAACTTTCTTAGCTTCATTTTGCAGATTTGCTTCAAGGGGAGTCATGCTATGATGGAGTGCTGCATTTGGACTTGTAGTTTAGTTTCATAAACTGTTTTGGTCACTATGTGCTTTGTATTTGCCATGTATATATGTGAAACTATGAAATGCTTGTTGGAACCTTGTTCACATGTGAATCTTGTATGCAAACCTTGTTGGAGACTATATATTGTTTGTTGGTCACTATAATGTTTGTTGGATACTATATATTGAGATTATATATATATATATTTGTCAAATGCAGGGATTTAAAAGGAAACAGAAAAAACAGAGGCTATACAGCCTCTTTGCCGTCTGCAAGCTGTCGGCAAAGGCCTTTGCTGTCTGCTTGCAGTTGGCAAAGTGGACACGTGGCGCCCAGCTGTGCAATCTGGCAACAGCTGGGTGACCATTTGGTCATTATGCCGTCTGCCTCCGGCAAGGCAGACGGCAACGGGTGTCATTATGCCGTCTGTCAGTAGACGGCGTTAACGGCCTGACGGAGCCGGCCGGACGGCCGACTAGTTTTGAGGCAGACGGCAAAGTTTTCCGTCTGTCAGTAGACGGCCACCCCGCCGTTAACGGCCTGACGGAGCCGGCTGGTAAAGTTTCGCCGTCACGCCCGCTCTGCCGTCTGCTTGCACAAATGCGCACGACAAAGGTGGTTTGCCGTCCGTCGATTTCCCGCAGACGGCAAAGCACCTCTTTGCCGAAGAAATAGCTGACGGGTGCTTTGCCGTGTGGGGGCAGACGGCAAAGGACTTTGCCGTCCGCCATATAGGTGTTTGCCGTCCGCCGAGGCAGACGACAAATAGGTGAATTCCATTAGTGTTTCATATCTTTTTATAACATATTTTGGAACTAACCTATTAATGGTTGCAATAGTGCACAAGTTCTTGTTTTTTTACTTTATGTGTAGGAATAACTTGGATAAAGGAAAAATCACAAAAAGAAGCCTTGTAGGAGTTGGACTCTAACTCTTTCGAAATCTGTCCCCACCAGACAGGTTTTAAAGATCGTCTCGGAAACGCTAGAAGACGGCCTCAAACAAAAAAACTTAAAACTACAAAGTTGTAGGGAATTTTTTTCGGGTGGCTTTAGACATAAAATTCGGCCCAATCGGAGTTCGGATGATCCCTCCAGGCCCAAAATACAGAAGACGTAATCTGGATGACGGGAATCCGAGAGTATATATAAAGAGATGAAACCTAGGTCAAAGGGCACCACGAAATTTCCTCCCCCTGGCAGCTGTCTTGAGGGGAGATCAATCTCCACAGCAGCACCATCTCCAAGGAAGAAGAAGGGGGCCAAGGGCCTCTGCCCCCAAGGACCGTGGCCACCGCCGTGGCCGTGGCCGCCGCCGTTGCCGTCTCCTTCATCTCCTTCGGGCTGCACCTCTCCATCAACAACTCTCTCTCTCACCATGTCCATGTGTGAGTAGTTCCCTCTCGGGGCTAAGGCTTATATCTTGATCTATGTGGTTTCTCTCTCTCTCCCATGATGTGATCTTTGTTGTGATCATAGGCTATGTTAATCTAGGGTGATCCATAATGTTTCCCTTCTTCTATGTATTGGATTTGATGTACTCACTTGATCCTATCTAGTATAATCCCTGAGACCATGGTGACAGCGGTCTAATGGACATGGGTTAGAAGAATACTTTCATGAGTGATTTCCTCTCTTGTGTGTTGATTGAATTGAGAGTCTATTGGTGCTTGTCTTTGACTATCCTTGAGATATGTTGTGGTGATTGTGGTACTCTCTTTGGATGGCCGCGGTGACATTGGGAAATCCATAGACTGAGAACTATGAACTCTAAGGTGTGCTCTTGTAGCCCTACATAATTCTCGTCCTCTCTTGACCACAAAGGAATGACCTCCGAGTGCGTCTCCATTGCATGTTTTATGGGAAATATCATGTGATTAGACTATGTTAATGTTGTTGGGAGTTGCCACTAGTGAAAGTATGAAGCCTAGGCCTTGTTTTCACCATTGCAATACCGTTTGCGCTCACGTTTACTACTTGTTTGCTTGCTGCACTTTTTATTACAGATTTATATTACTTTGTTTTGCCACACCTATCACCCATATTTTACCATCTCTTCGCCAAACTAGTGCACCTATACAACTCCTAGTTGTATTAGGTGTGTTGGGGACACAAGAGACTTCTTGTATCTTAATTGCAAGGTTGCTTGAGAGATACCATCTTCAACCTCTACTTCCCTGAGTTCGATAAACCTTAGGGCATCCACTTGAGGGAAATTGCTGATGTCCTACAAACCTCTGCGCTTGGAGGCCCAACATAGTCTACAAGAATAGAAGCGTGCATAGACATCAAGCTATTTCTGGCGCCGTTGCCGGGGAGGTAAGCGTTGAAGGTATATCATTAGATCTTGCAATTAAATATTTTTGTTTCTTGTTTTTATTTTCACTAGTTAGGCTTTATGGAAAACAACAAAAAAATATGATAGAGCTTTATGAGCTCTATCTTGAGTTAGGACATGAAGTGTTTGAGGAGGAGATCAAAAATCCTATGGAGCTTTATTATTTGAACAACGCTCATGATAGTAGTAATGTTATTAGGATGTCTTCTTTGAATACTTTTGATACTAATGATATGCAAAGCCATAAGCTTGGGGATTTTGCAAGTGGATCATGATAAGAAGGATTCATGTGATAGCTATTTTCTTGAGTTTGCTCCCACTATTACTAATGAGAAGGATTTTGCTTATGTGGAGAGTAACAAAATTTCTATGCTTGTGGATCATGATAATAATTTTTTATGTACTTATATTGTTGAGTTTATTCATGATCCCACTGAAAATTATTATGAGAGGGGAACATATGCTTATAGATATTTCAAGAATATCAAGTCCCCTCTCTTTATGTTGAAGGTTTTGAAGTTGCACTTATTTTGGCTTCCTATGCTAATATCTTTATGCTTCAATGAGTTATTTATCTACAAGATCCCTTTGCATAGGAAGCATGTTGGACTTAAATATGTTTGCTTTTTTGCTTCTTTATGTTCTCTTTTGTGCTTCAACTCTTATTTCTACGAGAGCATCACTAAAATCTTAAGCCTATCTTTATGGCTATAAAGAAAGAGCTCTAGGGAGACAACCCTTGTTATCTTTACTTTGAGTGTTTTTTACTTTCTATTTTTAGCGGTCTTGATGATTGTTACTACTGTAGCAACATCATTGTATCTTTATTTTCAAGCTTTGTGCCAAGTCTAGCCCCCGATTGCAAGAAAGTTTAAAAGTTCTCACATGCTGTCCAGAAAACAGATTCTATCCTTGGACAGAAAAATTAGCCTAAAATCACCAGATCATCTTTTTGATTTGAATTTTTTGACAGCGTGCTCCATACAATTGACTTTCGAGTGTGTTCTGAGTTTTTTGATTTGAGTTGCAGAAGTACCCCTAAAAAATTCTTTACTAATTGTTGTTCTGTTTTTCACAGATTCTGCCACGTTTTGTCTCTCGTTACTTTTGCAAACCTTAAGCTTGATATTTCTTTGCAAAAACCTCTTGGCAATCTTGGGAAACAGTAGCTCTTCAAGAATATCTTTATATCCTGTGTGGGAAAAATTATTTATTAACGGTACTAACTTCTCTAATCAGCTTATGATGAGTTATGTATGAAGGGAGTTTTCAAGTGTGCGATGGAAGATGATGAAAGAAGATTCGGGAGTGTCAAGCGCTCAAGCTTGGGGATGCCCCCATGCATCCCCAACAAATATTCAAGGATACTCAAGCGAATAAGCTTGGGGATGCCCCCCGTGCATCCTGATACGTCCCAAACGTATCTATAATTTCTGCTTGCTCCATGCATTTTTGTGTGACTTTGCCATGTTTTGCTTGAACTTTCATACACTTTTGAGCATATTTGGACTAATCTATTAACCCAGTGCACCCAGCTGCCAGTTACTGTTTTCTGCTGTTTTTGTATTTCAGGTTTTCCGGCCATTAAAAGTGCTCCAAAAAATCCGGAAAAATCAGATAAAAAATCTGCGACACGGAAGATTCCGGAAACACCAAAGGAGGTAAGGGGGGCCACCACAGGGACTCCAGAAGGGTCCCTGGCGCGGCCCCACCCTAGGCCGCGCCAGGGAGCCTCTTGGCTACCCTGTGGCCCCTCTCGGTGCCCCTCTTCGCCTATATTTAACCCCATGACGGAAACCCCTAAGAAGAACTCCTCTTTCGCGATCTCGCCTCTGTACCGCCGCCACCGCCGTTTCTAGATCGGGGCTGCCTGGAGAAGCTGCTCTGGCACCCTGCCGAGAGAATCTACCCCCTCCGGGAGACCATCCATAGCCATGGACGCCTCCCGTATGTACCGTGAGTAGTTTTCCTTGGACCATGGGTCCGTGACCAGTAGCTATGTGATCTATCGCTCCCCTCTTTGTGCCTCCACTTTCGAGACCTCGTGAGTTGCCTCACATGATCGAGGCACCTTTGTAATTTTCTGCCGTTGCTATGCTGAGTTTGTTGGGATCTGATGGATTGTGAGACTATGTTCAGATTGTGATGAGTAATATATTTGGTTCTTGTCTTTTATATTTTGTTCTTGAGTAAATTCTTGCATGTTCTCCGTTGCCGTATTTTACTTTGGCCAAGTGATTTGTTGCAACTCCAAGAGGGAGCGTTATGCTTGATTGTGGGTTCAGCCCCTTGATGTATAGCTTGAGTGACAGAAACATGAGACTAGGGGATGTGCTGTTGCCACCAGGGATAAAACACCGATGCTTGTATCCGCGGATGCAAGGATTGTTTCCTTTACGCAAAGTTCTTTCAATGCAGTTGTCTGTTGCTTTGGATTTACACTTTGGGTGGGATTCGCAACTTAATACCAGCGAGATGTTCTGGATAGATATCTCAAGGTGGATGATTCGTAGTAGATGCAGATGGATTTCGGTCTACTTACCTTGGCGTACTGCCCATTGCTTTTGAGCCCTTCCTTTCTTTGCAGCATAGTTAGCATTGCGGTGCCTTCATAATCCTGTCAATTGCCCAACTGTGATTTGTTTACCTCGCTAGCACTTTTATCGTCTTTTGGGAGAGAGACATCACTAGTGAAAATCACGGGACCCCGGCCCATCTTCATATCACTGTTTACATCTTTAGTTTACTTTTCAGTTGCTATCACTATCATTATCTCTTGCGTTAATCCTTTGTAAACAGCAAGGCCGGAGGAATTGACAACTCCTCTGTACTCGTTGGGAGCAAAGTTATTTGTATCTGTGTGCAGGTCTAGGTGAAGTTAGCAACCCTTGGTTGTGAACGGTGCCATTGTTCACTTTACCACCTTCTTGTATCTCTGCGAGTCCTACTGGTTCGATACTCAACCTTAGCATCTTCGCCAAGGGAAATTTGCTGCTACGCTACATCTCACCTTCCACTTGGGGTAACAAACGAGGAGTGAGAACTATCCTCACCGTATCAAGCCAATTTCTGGCGCCGTTGCCGGGGACTCCAGTCTACAAGATAGGGGAGTTGCACACTATCTTTTATCTTTTCTTTTTAGTCTTGTCAGTTTACCCTTTAGTTTTATCTTTGTGTCTTATATCAAAAATGTTGGAAATATGCCCTAGAGGCAATAATAAAATGTTATTATATATATTTCCACGTTCGTAATTAATGTTTATATTTCTGTGCTATAATTGTAATGACCCTGACTATGAGATTCAGAAGAAAACTCACTTGCATGTGTGGAAATGTAAACACCAAGAGTTCCTGGTTTAGCCTCTAAGACCAGCTCATGTGCTAACTGATGATTATGTTTTCTTAATCATGGACATTGTTCTTGTAACAAGGATGTCAGTAGCAATGGGAACATATTGTTAGCAGAACAATGATGTTGAACCGACCCCAGTATTGAATGATATACTTAGAGATCACATCGTAACTACGTTATAAGTCATATCATGAAATGTTATCATATACGTAATTCCTTAGACCATGAGAGTATCGAGTTGCTTCACACAGGAAGACATGCTTTGGTTCTTAGATGAATCCTCCCGTAAATGGGAAGTAGTAAAATAAGTTCTGGGTATGTCAGATGGTGTGGCTAGTGACTGTGATAGTTCAAGAATGGGATTTTCTCCTTCACGATGAAGAGCTATTGACTTTGGGCCCACTCGGTATGAAGGTATCCATTCTAGTCTGGCCAGACGCATTGTGATTTAATCACGGGGATACCGGAATACAATAACGAGAAATAGAGACAAACGAGCAAAGAGGATAACGAGTGGCTTGTGTTCAAGAAGTTGTTACACATGGGTGCCAAACATCTCTCCTCTAACTTTGTCATATATCACGAAGCAAAGGGAATGGTACATGACTAAACATAATGGTTCACTCAAAGTTTATTCGTGTATGTGCGGGAGTCAACATGGGTGTCCATGGCTCCGCTGTTGATTATTGGCTATTGACAAAAGGCTGTTGACCTATGTCCGGAAGATGTTCTGAGTCATGTCCGCATTATATCGAACCTATTGGGTCACACACTTAACGAGTAGTAATCTGTTAGAGAACTAGGAGATGAAAAGAGAAAGGGTACCGGAATTGTTTCGGGTGGAACCGGAAGTGTTTCCGGGTAGCACTAGAAGTGTTCTAGGTTGTGCCGAATGGTTTCAGAATATTCGTGAACGGTCTCGGATGATTTCAGAACATTCAAGAAGAGTCTTGAAGTGGTAACAAGACATTCGTGATAGTCTCGGAAGGTTTTGCAACATTCGGTAATAGTTGTGGAAAGGTTACGAAACATCGGGAAATTCTTCCGGGAGCTCCAAAAATGTTCTGGGAGGTTCCGTGAGGTTCCCTGGAGATTATGGAAGTATCCGGAGGGTTATGGAACTCTCCAAGACGCGGAAACCGAAGCTAGGCCAAGTAGGAAGGTCCACAAGGCCGTAGGTCGGTGGGAAATAGACTTTCCTTGGGGGCTAGGGAAAAACGCCAGGGTCCCTGGCGTTTCCCCCCTAAACGCCGTAGTCCGTGGCGTTTCGTACTTGAATCCGTGTTGGACTCCTCCTGGTGGCCAAAACCGACTTTGGGGAGAACCCTCGCCCAAATTGCGACCCCAGGCTTCCACCTATATATTCGGGGGCAGGGGTAGCCCCAAAGACACACCAGAAAAGCCCCAAGGCTGCCCCAGCTAAATCCCACGTGCCTCTAATTCTCTTCGGGCTAGATCGTTCTAGTCCGGATGCCGCTAGGCTCTTCTCCCTCTAGTTTCTCTCGGTGGCGTTCATCTCTGGACGGCGGAGCGCTGCTGGATTGCTACATCGGGATGTGTGGATACCGGTAGAGGGATCATACCTTTGATCCTTCTTCGAGGTCCTTCTTCTTCCTCGGAGATCATGTTCGAGGGACTTGTTCATGGGACTTGATCGGGATGGATCGTGGGACGGTTCACGGGATAGATCGCGCAACAGATCGTGGAACGGTACGCGGGATCGATATCCTCGCGGTTGGGAGGTCATTGAAATTCCTAGCTTCGGGGATCTGCACCAACGATCTTCACCAACTCTACTTCCGCTACATCGGTTGGTGAGCCATGACCTAAAACCTTGTATGCAATCTTCTTGGATGATCTTGGGTTCTTGATTCGTAGGCCAATTTTTTTTGTTTTCTACTACGTTTCCCAATAGTGGTATCATGAGTGATCCTTGATTAGATGCATGTTTAGGTCTAGATCATATGTGTGATATGAGGCATCGATTTTCTTGTTGCTTCCCTGTCATGTGATTTTTTCTATGCTTGATGGCAAGTTGAGGTTTTGCTATAAGGATTGAGTGTTCCATCGATCCCTCTATGCTGCTTTCAGTATGCTGGTTGCCTTGATCATGGTCTACATCAAACTCCTTGGATCTCATCTTAATCTCGCAATAGAAGATTTAACATGGAGGGGCTTGTGGATTTTATGAACTCAAATCCACACGGGGGTCACGCGTTGAACGAAGTTTGGCTTGTGGCATTAGTTGCTACACGCACCCCGAACGTTAAACTAGCAACATTGAAGTATCGTGTTTGGTTTGCTTAGGGAACAACGTTTGCTTGTAACCTGCTAATCAACCACGATAAAATTTGCAAAAACCCGTGTAGATAGCGATCTAACTTGTTTTTGCAGAGTATGCATGTGATGTGGTATAGCCTTCAAGATTTGCAATGTGTTTGTATGAGATGCTATATGATGTAATATTTATTCGCGACCTGCGTGTCGTGGTACGGCATGATGACTGGAGTCATATGATTGTCACTTAATTATGGCCTGCGTGCCAGAACTGTTTATTAGCTCGAGGAAAAGCAATAGATAGATGCAAGGTGATGATCTACGATGCGGAGGTGGACCCCGACGCACATGCCGGAAGCCGTGGTGATGGTCCCGGCGCCAAGGACAAAGTTTGTGGACACGGTGACTTCAACCACGACGACGTGAAGACAATGAAGACTTCACGAAGCAAAGGGCTATACTATATCACATAATTTTATGAACTGCCTGTGATGTTTATCCCTTTGATGCACCCTTGTTTGATGCGCAGTAGTCGTGTTTTATTAGGGTGATCTCTCGCAAAACAATATCAAGTTGATAGTGTTCTTCCAACTGTAGCACTGTCTATACTATGTTTCACACCGGAGCAGGTCATGTCACATGGGTGCACACGGTGTGACGCATAAAAGGCGGGTGTGTTAAAAGAACACACAACACACTACACTTGGTTGTCTTGACGGTTTGGATAAAAGTTTGCTACCGGAACACGCCCATCGAAAGATGAACAAGAATCACATGTGTTGTGATTGGCAAGTTGGCCTACCGGTCCAGTCTAAGTCATCAGTGATGTCACATCAATGGCGGACGATTGGGTTGGATCTTGAATCACTCCAGCATCCATTACGAGAGATATTGATCTGAGTCTAATTAAATTGATTAATCACAAGTGCAACTTAATTATGAACAAAGTCTTAGTATTTGCATTATCGTTGTAGAATAATGGCTCGCGTTACCACCTTCCCAATTGATTTTGATTAACTGTATTATCTGGTAAAAACTTTACGATTGGTACCGTATTGTGAGGACTATCCTCAATAGTGTCGAGAAGGAGCTTGTCCTATCGCAAATTTTTGATGCTCTCCCGCTGATGCTATGGATGATGTGACATACGTCCATAATCCAAAATGCTAGAATTCCACCACAGCTAAGTGCATTGTCTTCACCACCATGAAACCCGAACTTTGAAACGTTTGGGATAGTTATGTTATATTCATGGAACTGGAAAATTGTTTTCAGTAGTAAGACAATTAATTTTTGGTATAAGATATCTAGTACAATGTATGATTGTAAGCATTAGTGAAAATGTTCACTATGCTCTTAACAAAACTAATAAGTGTGGGATCCAGAAGAACGCCGATCATATGATGATGGGAATTAAGGGAAAGGAAGTTCCAAACGGTGTTAGTAAGACTTACACGCCGGAAAGTCCATGGCCCGTGCCATCCTTAATCATGTGTGAGCTTTTGTGAGTAGGAGTGACATTGGAAATAGAACTATGATACGTATAAAGGCAAAACGAAAGAAGACTGGAATAACCAGCTCAGAAATGAAAGTCATACGGAGTTATAGATGAATTCATGGCTGGTCAAGAGATGTAATTCTTGGGAATCATGATTAAGCAGTTAATTGTGGATTCTGTATATTGTGATTAAACTGTTGATCACCGGAATATCACATCGATTGCATATTGTTGCAACTCGATACAAGAAATACTATGGCCTTTATGACTAGCTAATGATGAGTTTTGACACGCACGAGAACTCGGTAAAAGGTTTACTATAGTGTGTGTTGACTCTATGATTATCTTCATAATTCATTTTAGAGTTGAGTAAATTGTTACTACACTTAGCCTTGTTGCAAAACATCATTTTGAATCATGTTTGTTGCAAGAGAGTTGTTCAAAGCTATGAATAACGTAAAGGCCATACTTCCATTATGAATAGGTTGTATGTTATGAATCTTGATAATAATACTAAACATCCATAACACTGACGCTAAACGTCGCAAGACTGACAGAAATACCACATAGATGTGGCACTGCCGTTTATCACAAGTGACATAACATGCATGAAGAATTTCCATAAGTGATGGACTTTCGAGTCATATGATTATGAATCACTTGACGCTTGCGATCTTTGTCTCGAAGTAATGTGACTAAAACACCGTTGATAGGCCATACATGAACGGGCAACTAAACCATTGGTAATCATACATGATGATGTGTGTAGTCCAATAAGTGTAGTTGTGTGCAGTGGATTCCCTATCTTCACTCATGAGTTGAAGTAGATATGTGGATATCTGTTCAATAGAGACATACGTCTGAAATCTTTGAAATGTTCAAGGAATTTTAGAGTGAAATAGAAATTCATTGTAACGAGAAAATAAAGCTTCTGCAAATTAGATTGTAGAAAGCAATATTTGAGTTACAAGTTTAGCGAACGTCTGATGAGTTGTGAAGAAGTGTCATAACTTGCGTCTCCCGGAACACCACTATGAGTAAAGTGTTCGAGAGATGTAATCAAGCCATGTATGCCACGGTAAGATCAAATATGACGTTTATAAATTTGCCATTATACTTATTAAAGTTATGCGTTAGAGACTACGGCTTTTACACTGAAAAGAGCACCATCAAATCTGTTGAAATGACACCATATTAGATGTGGAATGGAAGTGTTAAAACCATATTGTCTTTTCTTAAAATTTGGGTATATGAGACATGTGTTTGACATGCTCAAAACACCAAATCAGATAAGTGCTACTTTGTTAAGGTTATTCCAAAAGGGTTTGGTATTCCTCTATCACTACACAAAAGCAAAACTGTTTGCAGTTAAGAACAATGTGTTTGGAAGAAAATAGTTTCTTACAAAAAGGTGAGTGGGAGGACAGTGCAACTTGTTAAAGATTGTTGAATCTTCAAATAAGTGCGCAGCTGAACCACACAGGTTAGACAAAACTCGTACAAACATTCATGATATGTAAGACGAGATATTATTGTTCGACAATGATAAACCTGTGATATACAAAGAAGCGTTGATGGGCCCTGACTCCGGGATTTGGCTAAATGCCAAATAATCCGAGATAGTATCCATGGAAGTAAGTCAAGTTTTGAACTTGGTAGACCCTCTGAAAGACTAAAAGTCTGAAGAATATATATATGGATCTATAATTGATTCGGATGAAATTGTTTTATCCATAAAGCTCAACTCGTTGGAAAATTGTTTTCTAGCAAGTTCAAACGTTGACTACGGCGAAATAGTGTCGACCGTAGAGATGCTTTAGTCAATTCGGGTTATATTAGCAATTACTACATATCTCATTTATAGGATATGGTAGAATGAACGTCAAAACAAAGTTCCTACCCGGAAATATAACAAAGGACGTATACGTGATACGACCGGAATGTTTTGTCGATTAAAAGGATGCTAAAATAGATGCAAGCCTTGGATGTCCAGTGATGGACTGAAGCTGGCATAATGGAGTTGGAATTTTCGTTTTGATGAAATTGCCAAAAGAGTTTGTTTTCATCAGGAATAACGAAGATGCTTGAATGTTCAAGAAAGTAAGTGGGAGCTGAATGATATTTCTAAAACCTTATGTAGATGACATATTGTTGATTGGAAATGATATAAATTTCTTGACACGAATAAGGACTTCATTGGAAATAGTTTTCAGTTGAAGAACTTGGGCTAATATAGCATTGGTATTGAGCACAGTGATCTATGTAGATAGTAAGTGCCTGATCATGCTAAAGCCAACATTACATGTTGACATGATACTAAAGTAGTTTAGTATGAATACACCAAGAAGGATGTTCTTGCCGAGGTCACGGTGAGTTGTTTGCGGAAATCGGTGTTCATGAACACAGATAAGAAAAAACACGTGAATTGAATTCCACTCACCTGTGTGTTTGGATTAATCATGTACACCATAATATGTAAAACAACCAGATATGTCTAGTGCTCCAAAAGGTTGTGAGCAAGATACCAAAGTGATCAAAATGTTGATCATTGGATAAACAGTGAAAAGTTAAACTTATGAAAGATAAGATATGTTTCTCGGAAAAATGGAGAGAATGAAGAGCTCGTTGCAATGAGTTACACCAGCTGAATTTTTGATGTAAACAGTTACACCAATTCAGTCTTCATACTTACTCCGACCGATTTTTTATTTTAATTGGGATTATGTGTTTCACACATAAGGGTGGCACAGTATGGAGGAACTGTGTTAAGTTAGATACTGTGGCAAATTCTATAACAGAGGCTAAGTATATTGTTGCTTAAAGAAGTAACAAGGGAGGGTATTTTGAATCATCAGTTCATTTATGAACATGGTATGGTTTCCAAGATGCTTGAAGCTCATGGAACATTGATGAATGATTTCATGACTTATTCTAAAGGAACCAAGGTCCTGCCAAATGATTCAAACATATACAAAGCTAAACTGATAAAATTAAGTGAATTTTATGATAGCGTGAAAACGCGAAGATATGCAAGATACAAACGGGCCTGAAACGTCAGATCCAATGATGAAGTCTATACCACAAATGAAGCATGTATTACACCGGTATGCCATAGGTGTAAGGTGCTCAAGCACTGATAATATTATTGACTCTAGTGCAAGTGGGAGACTGTTGGAAATATGCCCTAGAGGCAATAATAAAATGTTATTATATATATTTCCACGTTCGTAATTAATGTTTATATTTCTGTGCTATAATTGCAATGACCCTGACTATGAGATTCAGAAGAAAACTCACTTGCATGTGTGGAAATGTAAACACCAAGAGTTCCTGGTTTAGCCTCTAAGACCAGCTCATGTGCTAACTGATGATTATGTTTTCTTAATCATGGACATTGTTCTTGTAACAAGGATGTCAGTAGCAATGGGAACATATTGTTAGCAGAACAATGATGTTGAACCGACCCCAGTATTGAATGATATACTTAGAGATCACATCGTAACTACGTTATAAGTCATATCATGAAATGTTATCATATACGTAATTCCTTAGACCATGAGAGTATCGAGTTGCTTCACACAGGAAGACATGCTTTGGTTCTTAGATGAATCCTCCCGTAAATGGGAAGTAGTAAAATAAGTTCTGGGTATGTCAGATGGTGTGGCTAGTGACTGTGATAGTTCAAGAATGGGATTTTCTCCTTCACGATGAAGAGATATTGACTTTGGGCCCACTCGGTATGAAGGTACCCATTCTAGTCTGGCCAGACGCATTGTGATTTAATCACGGGGATACCGGAATACAATAACGAGAAATAGAGACAAACGAGCAAAGAGGATAACGAGTGGCTTGTGTTCAAGAAGTTGTTACACATGGGTGCCAAACATCTCTCCTCTAACTTTGTCATATATCACGAAGCAAAGGGAATGGTACATGACTAAACATAATGGTTCACTCGAAGTTTATTCGTGTATGTGCGGGAGTCAACATGGGTGTCCATGGCTCCGCTGTTGATTATTGGCTATTGACAAAAGGCTGTTGACCTATGTCCGGAAGATGTTCTGAGTCATGTCCGCATTATATCGAACCTATTGGGTCACACACTTAACGAGTAGTAATCTGTTAGAGAACTAGGAGATGAAAAGAGAAAGGGTACCGGAATTGTTTCGGGTGGAACCGGAAGTGTTTCCGGGTAGCACTAGAAGTGTTCTAGGTTGTGCCGAATGGTTTCATAATATTCGTGAACGGTCTCGGATGATTTCAGAACATTCAAGAAGAGTCTTGAAGTGGTAACAAGACATTCGTGATAGTCTCGGAAGGTTTTGCAACATTCGGTAATAGTTGTGGAAAGGTTACGAAACATCGGGAAATTGTTCCGGGAGCTCCAAAAATGTTCTGGGAGGTTCCGTGAGGTTCCCTGGAGATTATGGAAGTATCCGGAGGGTTATGGAACTCTCCAAGACGCGGAAACCGAAGCTAGGCCAAGTAGGAAGGTCCACAAGGCCGTAGGTCGGTGGGAAATAGACTTTCCTTGGGGGCTAGGGCAAAACGCCAGGGTCCCTGGCATTTCCCCCCTAGACGCCGTAGTCCGCGGCGTTTCGTACTTGAATCCGTGTTGGACTCCTCCTGGTGGCCAAAACCGACTTTGGGGAGAACCCTCGCCCAAGTTGCGACCCCAGGTTTCCACCTATATATTCGGGGGCAGGGGTAGCCCCAAAGACACACCAGAAAATCCCCAAGGCTGCCCCAGCTAAATCCCACGTGCCTCTAATTCTCTACGGGCTAGATCGTTCTAGTCCGGACGCCGCTAGGCTCTTCTCCCTCTAGTTTCTCTCGGTGGCGTTCTTCTCTGGACGGCGGAGCACTGCTGGATTGCTACATCGGGATGTGTGGATACCGGTAGAGGGATCATACCTTTGATCCTTCTTCAAGGTCCTTCTTCTTCCTCGGAGATCATGTTTGAGGGACTTGTTCGTGGGACTTGATCGGGACGGATCGTGGGACGGTTCACGGGATAGATCGCGCAACGGATCGTGGAACGGTACACGGGATCGATATCCTCGCGGTTGGGAGGTCATTGAAATTCCTAGCTGCGGGGATCTGCACCAACGATCTTCACCAACTCTACTTCCGCTACATCGGTTGGTGAGCCATGACCTAAAACCTTGTATGCAATCTTCTTGGATGATCTTGGGTTCTTGATTCGTAGGCCATTTTTTTTTGTTTTCTACTACGTTTCCCAACAGTGGTATCATGAGCGATCCTTGATTAGATGCATGTTTAGGTCTAGATCATATGTGTGATATGAGGCATTGATTTTCTTGTTGCTTCCCTGTCATGTGATTTTTTCTGTGCTTGATGGCAAGTTGAGGTTTTGCTACAAGGATTGAGTGTTCCATCGATCCCTCTATGCTGCTTTCAGTATGCTGGTTGCCTTGATCATGGTCTACATCAAACTCCTTGGATCTCATCTTAATCTCGCAATAGAAGATTTAACATGGAGGGGCTTGTGGATTTTATGAACTCAAATCCACACGGGGGTCACGCGTTGAACGAAGTTTGGCTTGTGGCATTAGTTGCTACACGCACCCCGAACGTTAAACTAGCAACATTGAAGTATCGTGTTTGGTTTGCTTAGGGAACAACGTTTGCTTGTAACCTGCTAATCAACCACGATAAAATTTGCAAAAACCCGTGTAGATAGCGATCTAACTTGTTTTTGCAGAGTATGCATGTGATGTGGTATAGCCTTCAAGATTTGCAATGTGTTTGTATGAGATGCTATATGATGTAATATTTATTCGCGACCTGCGTGTCGTGGTACGGCATGATGACTGGAGTCATATGATTGTCACTTAATTATGGCCTGCGTGCCAGAACTGTTTATTAGCTCGAGGCAAAGCAATAGATAGATGCAAGGTGATGATCTATGATGCGGAGGTGGACCCCGACGCACATGCCGGAAGCCGTGGTGATGGTCCCGGCGCCAAGGACAAAGTTGGTGGACACGGTGACTTCAACCACGACGACGTGAAGACAATGAAGACTTCACGAAGCAAAGGGCTATACTATATCACATAATTTTATGAACTGCCTGTGATGTTTATCCCTTTGATGCACCCTTGTTTGATGCGCAGTAGTCGTGTTTTATTAGGGTGATCTCTCGCAAAACAATATCAAGTTGATAGTGTTCTTCCAACTGTAGCACTGTCTATACTATGTTTCACACCGGAGCAGGTCATGTCACATGGGTGCACACGGTGTGACGCATAAAAGGCGGGTGTGTTAAAAGAACACACAACACATTACACTTGGTTGTCTTGACGGTTTGGATAAAAGTTTGCTACCGAAACACGCCCATCGAAAGATGAACAAGAATCACATGTGTTGTGATTGGCAAGTTGGCCTACCGGTCCAGTCTAAGTCATCAGTGATGTCACATCAATGGCGGACGATTGGGTTGGATCTTGAATCACTCCAGCATCAATTACGAGAGATATTGATCTGAGTGGGAGCGCACTAAGTAATTAAATTGATTAATCACAAGTGCAACTTAATTATGAACAAAGTCTTAGTATTTGCATTATCGTTGTAGAATAATGGCTCGCGTTACCACCTTCCCAATTGATTTTGATTAACTGTATTATCTGGTAAAAACTTTATGATTGGTACCATATTGTGAGGACTATCCTCAATAGTGTCGAGAAGGAGCTTGTCCTATCGCAAATTTTTGATGCTCTCCCGCTGATGCTATGGATGATGTGACATACGTCCATAATCCAAAATGCTAGAATTCCACCACAGCTAAGTGCATTGTCTTCACCACCATGAAACCCGAACTTTGAAACGTTTGGGATAGTTATGTTATATTCATGGAACTGGAAAATTGTTTTCAGTAGTAAGACAATTAATTTTTGATATAAGATATCTAGTACAATGTATGATTGTAAGCATTAGTGAAAATGTTCACTATGCTCTAAACAAAACTGATAAGTGTGGGATCCAGAAGAACGCCGATCATATGATGATGGGAATTAAGGGAAAGGAAGTTCCAAACGGTGTTAGTAAGACTTACACGCCGGAAAGTCCATGGCTCGTGCCATCCTTAATCATGTGTGAGCTTTTGTGAGTAGGAGTGACATTGGAAATAGAACTATGATACGTATAAAGGCAAAACGAAAGAAGACTGGAATAACCAGCTCAGAAATGAAAGTCATACGGAGTTATAGATGAATTCATGGCTGGTCAAGAGATGTAATTCTTGGGAATCATGATTAAGCAGTTAATTGTGGATTCTGTATATTGTGATTAAACTGTTGATCACCGGAATATCACATCGATTGCATATTGTTGCAACTCGATACAAGAAATACTATGGACTTTATGACTAGCTAATGATGAGTTTTGACACGCACGAGAACTCGGTAAAAGGTTTACTATAGTGTGTGTTGACTCTATGATTATCTTCATAATTCATTTTAGAGTTGAGTAAATTGTTACTACACTTAGCCTTGTTGCAAAACATCATTTTGAATCATGTTTGTTGCAAGAGAGTTGTTCAAAGCTATGAATAACGTAAAGGCCATACTTCCATTATGAATAGGTTGTATGTTATGAATCTTGATAATAATACTAAACATCCATAACACTGACGCTAAACGTCGCAAGACTGACAGAAATACCACATAGATGTGGCATTGCCGTTTATCACAAGTGACATAACATGCATGAAGAATTTCCATAAGTGATGGACTTTCGAGTCATATGATTATGAATCACTTGACGCTTGCAATCTTTGTCTCGAAGTAATGTGACTAAAACACCGTTGATAGGCCATACATGAACGGGCAACTAAACCATTGGTAATCATACATGATGATGTGTGTAGTCCAATAAGTGTAGTTGTGTGCAGTGGATTCCCTATCTGCACTCATGAGTTGAAGTAGATATGTGGATATCTGTTCAATAGAGACATACGTTTGAAATCTTTGAAATGTTCAAGGAATTTTAGAGTGAAATAAAAATTCATTGTAACGAGAAAATAAAGCTTCTGCAAATTAGATTGTAGAAAGCAATATTTGAGTTACAAGTTTAGCGAACGTCTGATGAGTTGTGAAGAAGTGTCATAACTTGCGTCTCCCGGAACACCACTATGAGTAAAGTGTTCGAGAGATGTAATCAAGCCATGTATGACACGGTAAGATCAAATATGACGTTTATCAATTTGCCATTATACTTATTAAAGTTATGCGTTAGAGACTACGGCTTTTACACTGAAAAGAGCACCATCAAATCTGTTGAAATGACACCATATTAGATGTGGAATGGAAGTGTTAAAACCATATTGTCTTTTCTTAAAATTTGGGTATATGAGACATGTGTTTGACATGCTCAAAACACCAAATCAGATAAGTGCTACTTTGTTAAGGTTATTCCAAAAGGGTTTGGTATTCCTCTATCACTACACAAAAGCAAAACTGTTTGCAGTTAAGAACAATGTGTTTGGAAGAAAATAGTTTCTTACAAAAAGGTGAGTGGGAGGACAGTGCAACTTGTTAAAGATTGTTGAATCTTCAAATAAGTGCGCAGCTGAACCACACAGGTTAGACAAAACTCGTACAAACATTCATGATATGTAAGACGAGATATTATTGTTCGACAATGATAAACCTGTGATATACAAAGAAGCGTTGATGGGCCCTGACTCCGGGATTTGGCTAAATGCCAAATAATCCGAGATAGTATCCATGGAAGTAAGTCAAGTTTTGAACTTGGTAGACCCTCTGAAAGACTAAAAGTCTGAAGAATATATATATGGATCTATAATTGATTCGGATGAAATTGTTTTATCCATAAAGCTCAACTCGTTGGAAAATTGTTTTCTAGCAAGTTCAAACGTTGACTACGGCGAAATAGTGTCGACCGTAGAGATGCTTTAGTCAATTCGGGTTATATTAGCAATTACTACATATCTCATTTATAGGATATGGTAGAATGAACGTCAAAACAAAATTCCTACCCGGAAATATAACAAAGGACGTATACGTGATACGACCGGAATGTTTTGTCGATTAAAAGGATGCTAAAATAGATGCAAGCCTTGGATGTCCAGTGATGGACTGAAGCTGGCATAATGGAGTTGGAATTTTCGTTTTGATGAAATTGCCAAAAGAGTTTGTTTTCATCAGGAATAACGAAGATGCTTGAATGTTCAAGAAAGTAAGTGGGAGCTGAATGATATTTCTAAAACCTTATGTAGATGACATATTGTTGATTGGAAATGATATAAATTTCTTGACACGAATAAGGACTTCATTGGAAATAGTTTTCAGTTGAAGAACTTGGGCTAATATAGCATTGGTATTGAGCACAGTGATCTATGTAGATAGTAAGTGC
Source organism: Bromus sterilis (assembly GCA_950022295.1). Taxonomy (NCBI): domain Eukaryota; kingdom Viridiplantae; phylum Streptophyta; class Magnoliopsida; order Poales; family Poaceae; genus Bromus; species Bromus sterilis. Next base: position 46,278,851 of record OX465596.1, read on the forward strand.
CTGATCATGCTAAAGCCAACATTACATGTTGACATGATACTAAAGTAGTTTAGTATGAATACACCAAGAAGGATGTTCTTGCCGAGGTCACGGTGAGTTGTTTGCGGAAATCGGTGTTCATGAACACAGATAAGCAAAAACACGTGAATTGAATTCCACTCACCTGTGTGTTTGGATTAATCATGTACACCATAATATGTAAAACAACCAGATATGTCTAGTGCTCCAAAAGGTTGTGAGCAAGATACCAAAGTGATCAAAATGTTGATCATTGGATAAACAGTGAAAAGTTAAACTTATGAAAGATAAGATATGTTTCTCGGAAAAATGGAGAGAATGAAGAGCTCGTTGCAATGAGTTACACCAACTGAATTTTTGATGTAAACAGTTACACCAATTCAGTCTTCATACTTACTCCGACCGATTTTTTATTTTAATTGGGATTATGTGTTTCACACATAAGGGTGGCACAGTATGGAGGAACTGTGTTAAGTTAGATACTGTGGCAAATTCTATAACAGAGGCTAAGTATATTGTTGCTTAAAGAAGTAACAAGGGAGGGTATTTTGAATCATCAGTTCATTTATGAACATGGTATGGTTTCCAAGATGCTTGAAGCTCATGGAACATTGATGAATGATTTCATGACTTATTCTAAAGGAACCAAGGTCCTGCCAAATGATTCAAACATATACAAAGCTAAACTGATAAAATTAAGTGAATTTTATGATAGCGTGAAAACGCGAAGATATGCAAGATATAAACGGGCCTGAAACGTCAGATCCAATGATGAAGTCTATACCACAAATGAAGCATGTATTACACCGGTATGCCATAGGTGTAAGGTGCTCAAGCACTGATAATATTATTGACTCTAGTGCAAGTGGGAGACTGTTGGAAATATGCCCTAGAGGCAATAATAAAATGTTATTATATATATTTCCACGTTCGTAATTAATGTTTATATTTCTGTGCTATAATTGCAATGACCCTGACTATGAGATTCAGAAGAAAACTCACTTGCATGTGTGGAAATGTAAACACCAAGAGTTCCTGGTTTAGCCTCTAAGACCAGCTCATGTGCTAACTGATGATTATGTTTTCTTAATCATGGACATTGTTCTTGTAACAAGGATGTCAGTAGCAATGGGAACATATTGTTAGCAGAACAATGATGTTGAACCGACCCCAGTATTGAATGATATACTTAGAGATCACATCGTAACTACGTTATAAGTCATATCATGAAATGTTATCATATACGTAATTCCTTAGACCATGAGAGTATCGAGTTGCTTCACACAGGAAGACATGCTTTGGTTCTTAGATGAATCCTCCCGTAAATGGGAAGTAGTAAAATAAGTTCTGGGTATGTCAGCTGGTGTGGCTAGTGACTGTGATAGTTCAAGAATGGGATTTTCTCCTTCACGATGAAGAGATATTGACTTTGGGACCACTCGGTATGAAGGTATCCATTCTAGTCTGGCCAGACGCATTGTGATTTAATCACGGGGATACCGGAATACAATAACGAGAAATAGAGACAAACGAGCAAAGAGGATAACGAGTGGCTTGTGTTCAAGAAGTTGTTACACATGGGTGCTAAACATCTCTCCTCTAACTTTGTCATATATCACGAAGCAAAGGGAATGGTACATGACTAAACATAATGGTTCACTCGAAGTTTATTCGTGTATGTGCGGGAGTCAACATGGGTGTCCATGGCTCCGCTGTTGATTATTGGCTATTGACAAAAGGCTGTTGACCTATGCCCGGAAGATGTTCTGAGTCATGTCCGCATTATATCGAACCTATTGGGTCACACACTTAACGAGTAGTAATCTGTTAGAGAACTAGGAGATGAAAAGAGAAAGGGTACCGGAATTGTTTCGGGTGGAACCGGAAGTGTTTCCGGGTAGCACTAGAAGTGTTCTAGGTTGTGCCAAATGGTTTCAGAATATTCGTGAACGGTCTCGGATGATTTCAGAACATTCAAGAAGAGTCTTGAAGTGGTAACAAGACATTCGTGATAGTCTCGGAAGGTTTTGCAACATTCGGTAATAGTTGTGGAAAGGTTACGAAACATCGGGAAATTGTTCCGGGAGCTCCAAAAATGTTCTGGGAGGTTCCGTGAGGTTCCCTGGAGATTATGGAAGTATCCGGAGGGTTATGGAACTCTCCAAGACGCGGAAACCGAAGCTAGGCCAAGTAGGAAGGTCCACAAGGCCGTAGGTCGGTGGGAAATAGACTTTCCTTGGGGGCTAGGGCAAAACGCCAGGGTCCCTGGCGTTTCCCCCCTAGACGCCGTAGTCCGCGGCGTTTCGTACTTGAATCCGTGTTGGACTCCTCCTGGTGGCCAAAACCGACTTTGGGGAGAACCCTCGCCCAAGTTGCGCCCCCAGGTTTCCACCTATATATTCGGGGGCAGGGGTAGCCCCAAAGACACACCAGAAAATCCCCAAGGCTGCCCCAGCTAAATCCCACGTGCCTCTAATTCTCTTCGGGCTAGATCGTTCTAGTCCGGACGCCGCTAGGCTCTTCTCCCTCTAGTTTCTCTCGGTGGCGTTCTTCTCTGGACGGCGGAGCGCTGCTGGATTGCTACATCGGGATGTGTGGATACCGGTAGAGGGATCATACCTTTGATCCTTCTTCGAGGTCCTTCTTCTTCCTCGGAGATCATGTTCGAGGGACTTGTTCGTGGGACTTGATCGGGACGGATCGTGGGACGGTTCACGGGATAGATCGCGCAACGGATCGTGGAACGGTACGCGGGATCGATATCCTCGCGGTTGGGAGGTCATTGAAATTCCTAGCTGCGGGGATCTGCACCAACGATCTTCACCAACTCTACTTCCGCTACATCGGTTGGTGAGCCATGACCTAAAACCTTGTATGCAATCTTCTTGGATGATCTTGGGTTCTTGATTCGTAGGCCGAAATTTTTTGTTTCTACTACGTTTCCCAACAAAAAATCCAAAAAAATAGTATGTCTAGTTCCTTACTTGCCAATCAATGTCCGACTTATTTGAAACTAGATCTTATTGGCATGGAGGATACAGTGAGGATCAACAAAAGTGGTACAGGGAACACCGCTTGTCTCAAAAGGGGATACACTTATGGAAACAAATACATCAATTGTATGAGTATGCTAGAAACTTGTGCTCAATATATAATATATCTTTCTGCAGGGATGAATCTTGTTGCTGTATGAGGCACAAACACCTTTCTTTCCAATGTGAGTACAATTATGATGAAACCTTAGCTTCTTATGCTAAGGGAAACTGTGATTTTTATGATGCAGAGCCAGTAGAAGAATTTGTTGCTTATAAGGGTGCCTATGAAATTACTTCTCTTAGAAATATTAATGCTGCCCCTTACAAATCTGAGAGTCTTGCTATACTTAACTATTGTTTGGAAAATTATGATGCAAATTATTATATTACTGATTTTCTTGAGAGAATCTCTCCCCCAAAGGAAGAGACTAATGTTTTGCAGGACTCTATGAAAGAAGAAATTGATGAAACCGAAAGCTCCTTGGATGAAAAAGAGGAGGAGAGTGACGAACAAAAGGAGGAAGAATTGAGCCATCCATGTCTATCTTCTAATGAGATTAAATCTTTGAATCTTACCTTATATGAGTGTTATGATCCTATGGATTCTTTTGAAATATCCCTTTTTTGATGAAGTTGATGCCTTGTATGCTTATGGCCATGATGCCACTATGGATGATGCTTACGGCGATGAACTTTCTATAGTTCCTCATGTTAAGCATTAAATTGTTGCTATTGCACCCACACTTGATTTTTCCTATTATCCTTTTGAAATCTCCAAATATTCTGGAGAGTTTTGTCCTTATTAAACGTCAATGTGACGGGTTGCATTTATCTTATGATCCTAAAGACCGTGTTGAAGACTATACACGTGTGCTTGCAGGTCATGAACAACATGATTTATGTGATAGTTATATTCTTGATGTTGTTCATGATACTACTGAAAATTAATTTGAGAGAGGAAAGCTTGGTTCTAAAATCTTTCATGTTACAAAAACACCTCTCTTTTTGATTAAAATTTTAAAGTTGCTCTTGTTCCACCTTCCTATGCTTGTCACTTTGTGCTTCTTTGATTTATTTTCCTATAAGATGCCTATGCATAGGAAGTGGGTTAGGCTTAAATGTGTTTCATATTTGCTTTTTGATGCTCTCTTTTGCTTCAAAATTCTTATTCTTGTGAGAGCATCTTCTATAATCTTTAAGCCTAGCTAATGGCTTTAAAGAAGCGCTTTCGGGAGGCAGCCCGCAACGAATTTAGGTTTTTATTTTTTCTTTTCTTCTGTTCTTAGTGGTCTTGATGATTTTTACTACTGTAGCAACATCATTGTATCTTTATTTTTCAAGCTTTGTGCATTTATAGCCTCATACGACAAGGGAAGTAAAAGTTGTGACATGCTGTCCAGAAAACAGATTCTGCCCTCGTGACTAGAAAAATCATGGACAAATCCCAGTTCATCTTTTTGAGCTGAAATTTTACACAGGGTGATCTATACAATTACGAAACTTTCATATGTTCTGAGTTTTTTGATTTGAGTTGCAGAAGTACCCCTAAAAAATTCGTTTCTATCTGCTGTTCTGTTTTTCACAGATTCTGCCACGTTTTGTCTCTCTCTACTTTTGCAAACCTTAAGCTTGCTTTTTCTTTGCAAAAACTCTTTGGAAATCTTAGGAAACAGTAGATCTTCAAGATTATCTTTGTTTACAGTAGAGGAAAAATTATTTTATTAGGGTACTAACATCTCTAATCAGTCTACAATGAGTTATGTATGAAGGGAGTTTTCAAGTGTGCGATGGAAGATGATGAAGGAAGATCCTGGAGTGTCAAACGCTGAAGCTTGGGGATGCCCATGTGCACCCCCAATAAATATTCAAGGAGACTCAAGCGTCTAAGCTTGGGGATGCCCCCGTGCATCCCCTTCTCCATCAACAATTATCAGTTCGTCCCTCGCTGCACTATATTTTTATCACTTCATGCGTTATGTGCTATTCTTGGAGCGTCTCGCTCTTAGGTTTTGTTATTAGTTTTATTTTGCTTTGTTTGCTGTAGTAACAAGTTAGATCCCAGCTTAATTTCTTTTGTGTGGGAGAATTACACGCTCCGCTTGAACTAGAACTCCTCATAGGATTTGCTTGCTTATTCTTTTAGCTGTGAGTTGTTCTTTTTATTTTCTTAGCTGCTGCTCTGTTTAGTTGTAGTGCTTTAGTTTTTCTAGAGCTTTTCTTTTGTTTTAGGTTGAACTTTCTATAGGTTGCATGTTTTATCTTGTTAGAGAGTTTGCCTGTTGCATTGAGTTTTGTGTCTTGACTAGAAGTAGGTAGTTGAAGTTGCTTTTCTCTTTGTAGTAGTAACTTGCAATAGTTTTGAGGTATTGACTAGAGTAATGTTTGAACTTTTGGTGTCAAGAGCTCGAGCCTATTAGTGATAGATGTCGTATTTTCGGCAATCCATGTGTTTTTCGAAAACCAAAAACCCCCGTAGAGAACTCTAGCTACTAGATGGATCACTAACCTCTGGAGGGTTCGAATATTAGAGTACACTCACGTACCATGAGTCGAGGATGCGCAAGGATAACCAAACCCCATACACTCCTCCTCGGGGTACTTGTCTCTTTGTGAACCTCCTGATTAGATTGAGAGTTACCGATAATAAGTGCATGAATTCTTTGGACTAATGTGAGTATTCGAAAGTTGACACTTCCACCCACCTATACTTTTTCTAGCCTCTTCGGTACCGTGCATTGCCCTTTCTCATCTTGAGAGTTGGCGCATACTTTACCGGTGCATCCAAACCCTTGGCACGATACGCTCTGTCATCATAAACCTCCTTATATATTTCCTCAAAACAGCCACCATACCTACCTACAAGGCATTTCCATAGCCTTTCCGAGATACATTGCCATGCAACATCCATCTTTTCATGACTTGATCCTCATGTCATACCTTTGCATAATGATAGTTATATCTTCTTTATGTGAGTACCTTTGTAAAGTGTGAAAGATATCCTATATTCTTTTAAAATATAGATTGTTGCCCCTAAAGTGAGGAAAAGATCCCAAAGAGGACAAAATCCAAAGATCTCAAAGAGGACAAATGAGAGTTAAATAGAAAGAGCCATTGAGGCCACCAAAAAAATAAAAAAATAGAAAAAAGAGAAAAATAAAAATAAAAAGAGAGAAGGGGGCACACTACTATTCATTTTGAAAAATCCACACTAGTACTTCATCCTCTATCCCTTGTACTCCATAGAGATCATCATCATGCATATAGCTATGTGGGGACCTTCACACTATAGAACTTGGCTTGTATATTCCAATGACGAGCCTCCTCAAATGAGCTCTAGGTCTTCTTGAGCAAGCAAGTTAGATGCACCCCCACTAGTTCCCTTGGAGAGCTTTTAGCTCACATGTGCATCCGTTGCATGGCAATCCCTACTCCTCACATCATATCTATCATATGGCCTTCTCTCGCCTATGATTGTCCTCATTGATGTGAGCCTTTCACACCTTTTTGTCTTCCTCCTCCACTTTCTTTCTGTTTCGCCTTTTAGGTGTCAACTTTCTTGCTCACGCTCATCCATTGCATGAGTGCTCAAAATATCGAAAGGGAGTGGATCAGTTTGACTTGTACCTGACTAGTGGTCTGGGGACGAGTCCAGATAATAATCCAAAGGAGACTAAGTGTGAAACTTTAGTAGATAGTAGTTCTCAAATACCTTTTTTCTCTCTTTTTCCCAGTCCCCTGCTTGCACGCAAACACCATCTGGAGACATTCCAGTCACGGACAGCGAGAGCTCTTGCACCTTTTGTTCTTTTGTTGCTTGTGTCAATGCTAATATAGACTCTTGCTTGTTAAGACTTGAATTGAATTGCATGCTTTGATTGCTTTACTTAAAAGTCCTTATATGGTTGTGTGGCATTTCACCACAGAAATTATGCTTGTTATCATTTACCTACTCGAGGACGAGCAGGAATTAAGCTTGGGGATGTTGATACGTCCCAAACGTATCTATAATTTCTGCTTGCTCCATGCATGTTTTGTGTGACTTTTCCATGTTTTGCTTGAACTTTCATACACTTTTGAGCATATTTGGACTAATCTATTAACCCAGTGCACCCAGCTGCCAGTTGTTGTTTTCTGCTGTTTTTGTATTTCAGGTTTTCCGGCCATTAAAAGTGCTCCAAAAAATCCGGAAAAATCAGATAAAAAATCAGCGACACGGAAGCTTCCGGAAACACCAAAGGAGGGAAGGGGCCACCACAGGGACTCCAGAAGGGTCCCTAGCGCGGCCACACCCTAGGCTGCGCCAGGGAGCCTCCTGGCTGCCCTGTGGCCCCTCTCGGTGCCCCCCTTCGCCTATATTTACCCCCCGTGATGGAAACCCCTAAGAAGAACTCCTCCTTCGCGATCTCGCCTCTGTACCGCCGCCGCCGCCGTTTCTAGATCATTGCTGCCTGGAGAAGCTGCTCCGGCACCCTATCGGGAGAAGCTACCCCCTCCGAGAGACCATCCATAGCCATGGACGCCTCCCGTATGTACCGTGAGTAGTTTTCCTTGGACCATGGGTCCGTGACCAGAAGCTATGTGATCTATCTCTCCCCTCTTTGTGCCTCCACTTTCGAGACCTCGTGAGCTGCCTCACATGATCGAGGCACCTTTGTAATTTTCTGCCGTTGCTATGCTGAGTTTGTTGGGATCTGATGGATTATGAGACTATGTTCATATTGTGATGAGTAATATATTTGGTTCTTCTCTTTTATATTTTGTTCTTGAGTAAATTCTTGCATGTTCTCCGTTGCCGTATTTTACTTTGGCCAAGTGATTTGTTGCAACTCCAAGAGGGAGCGTTATGCTTGATTGTGGGTTCAGCCCCTTGATGTCTAGCTTGAGTGACAGAAACATGAGACTAGGGGATGTGCTGTTGCCACCAGGGATAAAACAACAGTGCTTGTATCCACGGATGCAAGGATTGTTTACTTTACGCAAAGTTCTTTTAATGCAGTTGTCTGTTGCTTTGGATTTACACTTTGGGTGGAATTCACAACTTAATACCAGCAAGATGTTCTGGATAGATATCTCAAGGTGGATGATTCGTAGTAGATGCAGATGGATTTCGGTCTACTTACCTTGGGTACTGCCCATTTCTTTTGAGCCCTTCCTTTCTTTGCAGCATAGTTAGCATTGCGGTGCCTTCATAATCCTGTCAATTGCCCAACTGTGATTTGTTTACCTCGCTAGCACTTTTATCGTCTTTTGGGAGAGAGACATCACTAGTGAAAATCATGGGACCCCGGTCCATCTTCATATCACTGTTTATATCTTTAGTTTACTTTTCAGTTGCTATCACTATCATTATCTCTTGCCTTAATCCTTTGTAAACAGCAAGGCCGGAGGAATTGACAACTCCTCTGTACTCGTTGGGAGCAAAGTTATTTGTATCTGTGTGCAGGTCCAGGTGAAGTTAGCAACCCTTGGTTGTGAACGGCGCCATTGTTCACTTTACCACCTTCTTGTATCTCTGCGAGTCCTACTGGTTCGATACTCAACCTTAGCATCTTCTCTAAGGAAATTTGCTGCTACGCTACATCTCACCTTCCACTTGGGGTAACCAACGAGGAGTGAGAACTATCCTCACCGTATCACATCCCCTTCTCCATCGACAATGATCAGTTCGTCCTTTGTTTCACTATATTTTTATCACTTCATGTGTTATGTGCTATGCTTGGAGAATCTCGCTCTTAGGTTTTATTTTTAGTTTTCTTTAGCTTTGCTTGTTGTTCATAACAAGTTATATCCCTTCTTACTTTGTGTGGGAGAGAAACACGCTCCACTTTCAAAATCTAGAACACATCATAGGATGCTTCATGCCTATCTCTTTGCTGTGTGTGTTCTTTATATTTTCCGTAGCTACTGTCATGCTTAGCTCTTAATTTTCATGCTTATCTTTTTAAACAGCTTTTGTTTAGTTTGTTGCTGGAACTCTCTTGAGTTTTCATGTTTATCTTGTTCGGGAGTTTGGCTGCTGCACTGAGTTTTGTGTCTTGACTAGAAAGTAGGTAGTTGAAGTTGCTATTCTCTTTGAAGTAGTAACCTGCAATAGTTTTGAGGTATTGACTAGAGTAATGTTTGAACTTATGGTTTCAAGAGCTTTAGCCTATTAGTGATAGATGTCGTATTTTGGGCAATCCGTGTGATTTTCGAAAACCAAAAACCCTGTTGAGAACTCTAGCTACTAGATGGATCACTAACCTCTGGAGGGTTCGAATATTAGAGTACACTCACGTACCATGAGTCGAGGATGCGCAAGGATAACCAAACCCCCATACACTCCTCCTCGGGGTTCTTGTCTCCATTGCATGTTTTATGAGAAATATCATGTGATTAGACTATGTTAATGTTGTTGGGAGTTGCCACTAGTGAAAGTATGAAGCCTAGGCCTTGTTTCCACCATTGCAATACCGTTTGCGCTCACGTTTACTACTTGTTTTCTTGCTGCACTTTTTATTACAGATTTATATTACTTTGTTTTGCCACACCTATCACCCATATTTTACCATCTCTTCGCCGAACTAGTGCACCTATACAACTCCTAGTTGTATTAGGTGTGTTGGGGGACACAAGAGACTTCTTGTATCTTAATTGCAGGGTTGCTTGAGAGATACCATCTTCAACCTCTACTTCCCTGAGTTCGATAAACCTTAGGTCATCCACTTGAGGGAAATTGCTGCTGTCCTACAAACCTCTGCGCTTGGAGGCCCAACATAGTCTACAAGAATAGAAGCATGCGTAGACATCAGCTGCCGCACGGGATAGTTCCTCAAGTTTAAAATCCCTTGGCGTTTGTAACACCTCCACAATAAGGAATAGTTCGCTGGCTGGCGCCCGTGGTTTTTCCCTTCTTCGCAGAAGGGTTTTCGACGTTAAATCCGCGTGTCCCCTGTGTTGCTTTTCGTTCTACTTCGTTGTTATTTGCGTGTCGATTATCTAACAAGTGGTATCTAGAGCCTTTTTCAATCTAGGGTTCTTCGACATGTCGATGAAGTTCGATCTTCCGCCGCTGGAGTAAAACACAAGGTTCGCGCTGTGGCAAGTCAAGATGCGCGCGGTGCTGGCTCATCCCGATTTGGAGAAGTTCGGGAAAGCCGATCAGACGACGTGGACTCCTGATGAAGTCCGCAAGGATCGTAAGGCGATGTCTTTGATTCATATGCATCTATCCAATAATATTATGTAGGAGGTTTTGAAGGAGAAAACTGTTGCTGCTCTATGGTTGAAGCTGGAGTCGATCTGTAAGTCCAAAGATCTAACCAGTAAGATGCACGTGAAGATGAAGTTGTTCACGCACAAGATGCAGGAAGGCGGTTCGATGATGAATCACTTGTCGGTCTTCAAGGAGATCGTTTCTGATCTGCAGGCTATGGAGGTTAAGTATGAGGATGAAGACTTAGGTCTTCTGCTTCTATGTTCGTTGCCTAGTTCCTTTGCAAATTTCCGTAATACTATTTTATATAGTCGTGATGATCTAACCCTTGTTGAAGTATATGAGGCCCTTCAACAGAAGGAAAAGATGAAAAGCTTAGTTCAGCCCGGGGAATCATCCTCTCGAGGTGAAGCTCTGCAGATCCGAGGTAGATCTGAGCAGAAGAGTTATGGCAACAACTACAATAGAGACAAAAACAAGAATAACCGTTACCGCTCAAAGTCCAGAGGAAAGGACAAATAATTCTGCAGGTATTGTAAGAAAAACGGTCACGAGATTGGTGATTGTTGGAAGCTGCAGAATAAGAAAAAGAGGAACGGTACGTATAAGCCTAAGAATAAAAACGATGGAGATGGTAAGGTTGCTGTTGAATCTGGTGAGACTGATTCTGGTGATGCACTTGTTGTCTTTGCCTGTTGTATTTCTGCTAATGATGAGTGGATACTTGATTCTGCATGTTCGTTTCATATTTTCTGTAACCAGGATTGGATCATTTCTTATGAGTTTGTGCAGACAGGAGATGTGGTGCGGATGGGCGATAATAACCCGTGTGAGATTGTGGGTATTGGTGATGTTCAGATCAAGATGCATGATCGCATGATCCGCACTTTGAAGGATGTGAGGCACGTACCAAAGATGGCGAGAAATCTTATCTCGCTTAGCACTCTTGCAGTTGAAGGATACAAGTACGCCGAAAGAGGTGCAGTTGTGAAGGTATCCAAAGGTTCTCTCGTTCATATGATAGGTGATATGAATTCTGCAAAATTATATGCTCTTAGAGGAAGCACTATCAATGCTACTGCTGCTGCTGTTACTAATGAAAAATCTGATAATACTAATCTGTGGCACATGCGCCTTGGGCATATGAGTAAGCTTGACATGACATAGTTGGTCAAGAGGGAACTTCTGAAAGGCTGCAAGATGGGCAATATGGAGTTCTGTGAGCATTGCGTGTTTGGTAAGCACAAGAGGGTAAAATTCAATGCTTCTGTTCATACCACGGAAGCTATACTTGATTATGTACATGCTGATTTGTGGGGTCCTTCCCGTAACCCTCTCTTGGTGGTGCTCGTTATATGCTTACAATTATTGATGATTACTCCAGAAAAGTATGGCCTTATTTTCTGAAACATAAGTATGATGCTTTTGATGCTTTTAAGGATTGGAAGGTTATGGTAGAAAGGAAAACAGAAAGTAAAGTTAAATTGCTTCGTACTGACAATGGCATGGAGTTTTGCTCCAAAGCTTTTGGAAATTATTGCAGGAATTTGGGCATTGTCAGGTGATACACGAGATAATACTCGCCCCTCGTTGTTTACCCCAAGTGTAAGGTGAGTTGTAGCGTAGCGGCAAATTTCCCTTAGCGAAGATGCTAAGGTTTTAGATTGTCTCCAGTAGGACTCCAAGATCAACAAGTAGGTGGTGAAGTGAACAATGGCGCCGTTCATAACCTAAGTTGCTAACTTCACCTGGACCTCCACACACAACAGATAGCTTTGCTCCAAACGAGTACAGAGGAGTTGTCAATTCCTCTGGCCTTGTTGTTTACAAAGGATAAAATGCACGAGATAATAATGATAGTGATAGCTACGGAAAAGTAAATACTGAAAGTAAATTGAAGGTGTAAACAGTGTTGGAAATATGGAACGGGGTCCTATGATGTTCACTAGTGATGTCTCTCTCCCAAAAGACGATAAAATAGCCATGCGAGGTAAACAAATTACAGCTGGGCAATTGACATGATTATGTGCGCAAACCAATGCTAATTATGCTATAAAGAAAGAAAGAGGCTCAAAAGCATGGGCGGTACGCCAAGACAAGTAGACCGAAATCCATCTGCATCTACCTACTAATCATCCACCTTGAGATATCTATCTAGAACATCTCGCTGGTATTAAGTTGCGAATCCCACCCAAAGTGTAAACTCAAAGCAACGGACAACTGCATTAAAGAACTTTGCGTAAAGTAAACAATCCTTGCACCCGCAAGTACAAGCACCGTTGTTTTCCCCATTGTGGCAACAACACATCCCCTAGACTCATGTTTCTGTCACTCAAGCTAGTCATCGGGGGGCATGAACCCACAATCATGCATAACGCTCCCTCTTGGAGTCACTACCTACTACTTGGCCAAAGCAATAAACAACAACGAAGAACATGCAAGAATTACTCAAGAACATAAATATAAAAGGAGAGAATCAAATATATAACTCAATCACAATCTGAACATAATCTCATAATCAATCGGATCCCAGCAAACTCAGCATAGCAACAGCAGAAAGATTACATAAGTGCCTCGATCATGTAGGGCAGCTCACGAGGTCTAATCCATGAAGAACAAAGAGAGGAGGAGAACATCACAGAGCTACTGATCATAGACCCATGGTCCAAGGTGGACTACTCACGGTTCATCCGGGAAGCATCCCTGATGGTGTAGAAGCTCCCGGAGGTGATTCCTCTCTTCGGAAGGGTGCCGGGAAGAGGTCTTCTGGTGCTCCCGATCTTGGAAGAGCAGCGGCGGCGGAACAGAGGAGAGATCGCGAAAAAGGGTTCCTTCCTCGAGGGTTTCTCGTCACGGGGAATAAATAGGCGAAGGGGGGCAGCCAGAGGTGGGCCAGGGGCTCCAGGCGCCCCCTGGCGCGGCCAGGGGTGGGTCCGCACCCTCTGGCCGCCTGGCCCCCCTGGCCCCCCTCGGCTCCCACTTTGGATCTTCTGGAAGGTTCCCGTACGCTAATTTTTCCTATATTTTTCCCGGAATTTTTCTGGCACTTTAAATAAGGGGGAAACCTGAAATAGAAAAAACATCAGAAAACTGGAACTGGCACTGGGGTGCACTGAGTTAATAGGTTAGTCCAAATATCATCAAAATTGTATGGAAGTTCATCAATATCATAACAATATCACACAAAAGAGGCATGGAGCAAGCAGAAATTATAGATACGTTTTGGACGTATCAACATCCCCAAGCTTAATTCCTGCTCTCCTTGAGTAGGTAAATGATAACAAGCATAATTTCTGTGGTGACATGCTAAGAACCATATAAGAACTTTTAAGTAAAGCAATCAAGGCATGTAATTCAATTCAAGTCATAACAGGCAAGAGTCTATATTTAGCATTGAAACAAGCAACATAAGAACATAGAGGTGCAAGAGATCTCACAGTCCGTGACTCAAATGTCTCCAAATGGTGTTTGCGTGCAAGAAAGGGGATAGGGATATACGAGAAAAAGTATTTTTATGTTGAGAACTCAATCTACTAAAGTTTCACTCTTGGTCTTCTTTGGAATCTTATCTTGACTCATCCCCAGACCACTAGCCAGGTAAAAGTCAAAATGATCCACTCCTTTTCGACATTTTGAGCACTCATGCAATGGATGAGCATAAGCAAGAAAGTTGACACTTAGGATGGCAAAGAGAGAATATGGTGGAGGAGGAAGTGATGGCTTCTCGCCCCTCGTGGGTTACCCAAAGTGGAAGGTTTGAGATGAAGTGCAGCAGCAAGTTTCCCTCGGTGAAGATACCAAGGTTATCGAACCAGTAGGACTCAGGAGATACAAGTAGGTGGCAACGTCGCCAAAAATTGCTTCCTAACTAGAGCGTTGTCGTGGACCTGCACACAACAACAAATAACTTTTCTCCCAACGAGTACAAAGGAGTTGTCAATTCCTCCGGCCTTGTCGTTTACAAAGGATCAACGCAAGAGATAAAAGGTGCAAAGGAAAGTAAAAGCTGAAAGTAAATTGAGGGTGTGAACAATAATGTGAAGATGGACCAGGGTCCCATGATTTTCACTAGTGATGTCTCTCTCCCAAAAGACGATAAAAGTGCTAGCGAGGTAAACAAATCACAGTTGGGCAATTGACATGATTATGAAGGCACTGCAATGCTAACTATGCTGCAAAGAAAGGAAGGGCTCAAAAGCAATGGGCAGTACGCCAAGGTAAGTAGAACGAAATCCATCTTCATCTACTACGAATCATCCACCTTGAGATATCTATCCAGAACATCTCGCTGGTATTAAGTTGCGAATCCCACCCAAAGTGTAAACTCAAAGCAACAGACAACTGCATCAAAAGAACTATGCGTAGAGTAAACAATCCTTGCACCCGCAGGTACAAGCACCGTTGTTTTATCCCTGGTGGCAACAACACATCCCCTAGTCTCATGTTTCTGTCACTCAAGCTAGACATCAAGGGGCTGAACCCACAATCGAGCATAACGCTCTCTCTTGGAGTTGCAAATAAAATACTTGGCGAAAGCAAATACCGCAACGGAGAACATGCAAGAATTTACTCAAGAACAAAATATAAAAGAGAAGAACCAAATATATTACTGATGGTTTCTCGCCCCCTTCGTTGGTTACCCCAAGTGGAAGGTTGAGATGTAGTGCAGCAGCAGTTTTCCCTCGGTGAAGATACCAAGGTTTGTCTCCAGCAGGACTCCAGAGATGATAAGTAGGTGCCAGCGACGCAAATGACGCGGACCTGCACACAGACACAGATAACTTTGTTCCCAACGAAGTTCAGAGAGGTTGTCAATCTCTCCGGTCTTGTTGTTCACAAGGATAAAATGCAAGGGATAATGATAGCAAGTAAAAGCAGTAAAATAAATACAGCATGGAAACAATAATGAGGATATGGACCGGGATACGTGATGTTCGCTAGTGATGTCTCTCTCCAAAAAGACGATAAAATTGCTATGCGAGGTAAACAAATTACAGAAAGGCAATTGACAGGATTATGAACGCACCGCAATGCTAACTATGCTACAAAAGAAAGGACGAGGTTCAAAAGCACGGGCAGTACGCCAAAATAAGTAGACCGAAATCCATCTGCATCTACTACTAATCATCCACCTTGAGATATCTATCCAGAACATCTCGCTGGTATTAAGTTGCGAGCCCCACCCAAAGTGTAAACCCAAAGCAACAGACAACTGCAATAAAAAGAACTTTGCGTAAAGTAAACAATCCTTGTGACCGCGGTCACAAGCACCGTTGTTTTCCCCCTTGTGGAAACAACACACCCCCTAGACTCATGTTTCTGTCACTCAAGCATGTCATCGGGGGGGGGGGGCATGAACCCACAATCTAGCACAACGCTCCCTCTTGGAGTCACTACCTACTACTTGGCCAAAGAAATAAACTGCAACGGAGAACATGCAAGAATTACTTAGGAACAAAAATATAAGAGATAAAAACCAAATATATTACTCTATCACAATCTGAACATAATCTCATAATCCATCAGATCCTATCAAACTCAACATAGCAATAGCAGAAATATTACAAAGGTGCCTCGATCATGTAGGACAGCTCACGAGGTCTAAACAATGAAGATCAAAGAGGGGAGGAGAACATCACATAGCTACTGATCACGGACCCATGGTCCAAGGAAAACTACTCACGAGACATCCGGGGAGCATCCATGGTGGAGAGGAGACTCCCGGAGGTCAATCCTCCCTCCGGCAGAGTGCCGGGAAGAGGTCTTCTGGTGCTCCCGATCTTCGGAAGCGCGGCGGCGGCGGAACAGAGGCGAGTTCGCGGAATAGGGTTCGTCTTCTGGAGTTTTTTCGTGACGGAGAATAAATAGGCGAAGGGGGGGCAGCCAGAGGTGGACCAGGGGCCCCAGGCGCCCCCTTGGCGCGGCCAGGGGTGGGGCCGCGCCGGGTGGCCGCCTGGGCCCCCCTGGCTCCCCTCTGGCCCCTCCCGGGCTCTTCTCGAAGCTTCCGTCACGCTGATTTTTTATCTGAATTTTCCCGAATTTTTCTGGCACTTTTTATATGGGGGAAAACTGAAATAGAAAAAGAGCAGAAAACAGGAACTGGCACTGGGGTGCACTGAGTTAATAGGTTAGTCCAAATATGATCAAAAGTGTATGAAAGTGTATCTAGATCATAGCAATATGATACAAAATATGCATGGAGCAAGCAGAAATTATAGTTACGTTTTGGAAGTATCAACATCCCCAAGCTTAATTCCTGCTCGTCCTCGAGTAGGTAAATGATAACAACATAATTTCTATGGTGACATGCTAGCAACCATAAAAGAACTTTGAAAAGTAAAACAATCAAGGTTAGAGATTCAAATCAAGTCATAACATGCAAGGGTCTATATTAGCATTGGAACAAGTAACAAAAGAACATTAGGTGCAAGAGCTCTCGCTGTCCGTGACTCGAATGTCTCCAAATGGTGTTTGCGTGCAAGAAGGGGGATAGGGAATACGAGAAAAAAAGTATTTTTGTTGAGAACTCAATCTACTAAAGTTTCACACTTTGTCTTCTTTGGAATCTTATCTTGACTCGTCCCCAGACCACTAGCCAGGTACAAGTCAATTTGATCCACTCCTTTTCAATATTTTGAGCACTCATGCAATGGATGAGCGTAAGCACGAGAGTTGACACTTAGGATGGCAAAGAGAGAAATATGGTGGAGGAGGAAGACAAAAAGGATGAGAAAGGCTCACATCAATGAGGACAATCATAGGCAAGAGACGCCAAATGATAGATATGATGTGAGGAGTAGGGATTGCCATGCAACGGATGCACATACGAGCTAGGAGGCTCTCCAATGGAACTATATGCATAATGATCATCTCTATGGAGTACAAGGGTATGAAAAGAGTACTAGTGTGGATCTCTCAAAAGGATAGTAGTGTTACCCCTTTCTCTCTTTTTATTTCTTTTTCTCTTTTTTCTATTTTTTGTATTTTTTTGTGGCCTCAATGGCTCTTTCTATTTAACTCTCATTTGTCCTCTTTGGGATCTTTTAATGTGTCCATTTTGGGATCTTTTCCTCACTTAAGGGAAACACTCTATTTTACAAGAAGGTAAAGGGGATCTTTCACACTTTACAAGGTACTCAAAATCACAAAGAAGATGTAACTAACATGATGTATGCAATGTATGCCGCTGCCAGTGTAGCAAGAACATGTATGACATGAAGATCAAGTCATGAAGAGGTGGAAGTTGCATGGCAATGTAACTCGGAAAGGCTATGGAAATGCCTTGATAGGTAGGTATGGTGGCTGTTTTGAGGAAAGATATAAGGAGGCTTATGATGACAGAGCGTATCATGCCAAGGGTTTGGAAGTATCGGCGAAGGTGGACACCAACTCTCGGAGTGAGAAGAAGGCAATGCACGACACGGGAAAGGCTAGCAAAATATGGGAAGGTAGAAGTGTCAACTTTCAATACTTACATTAGTCCGAAGAACTCATGCACTTATTATCGGTAACTCTCAATCTAATGAGGAGGTTCACAAAGAGACAAGTACCACGAGGAGGAGTGTATGGTGGTTTGGTTATCCTTGCGCATCCTCGACTCATGGTACATGAGTGTACTCTAATATTCGACCCCTCAGAAGAGTAGTGATCCATCTAGTAGCTAGAGTTCTCAACTAGTTTGTAGGTTTTGAAAATACACACGGATTGCCCAAAATACGACACCTATCACTAATAGGCTAGAGCTCTTGACACCAAAAGTTCAAACATTACTCACAACAATACCTCAAAACCATTGCAAGCTACTACTAGAATTAAATAGCAACCTCAACTACCTACTTTCAAGACAACTCAGTGCAACAACCAACTCTCTTTAACAAGATAAACATGAAAACTAAAAAGAGTTCCAGCAACAAACTAAACAAAAGCCAAGGCTCTTGCTAAAGACAAACTAAGACTAAGACTAAACATGGCAGTAGCTATGAAAAGATAAAGAACACACAACAGCAAAAAGATAAGCAGGAAAAATCCTATGATGTGTTCTAAATTTTGAAAGTGGAGCGTGTTTCTCTCCCACACAAATTAAGACGGGATCTAACTTGTTATGAACATCAAGCAAAGCTAAAGAAAACTAAAAACAAAACCTAAGAGCGAGACGCTCCAAGCATAGCACATAACGCATGAAGTGATAAAATTATAGTGAGAAGAAGGACGAACTAATGATTGTTGATGGAGAAGGGGATGCACGGGGGCATCCCCAAGCTTAGACGCTTGAGTTTCCTTGAATACTTATTGGGGATGCATGGGGGCATCCCCAAGCTTGAGCGCTTGACACTCCTGGATCTTCTTTCATCATCTCCTATCGCACACTTGAAAACTCCCTTCATACATAACTCATCATAAGCTGATTAGAGAGGTTAGTACCCTTAATAAATAAATTTTCCCACTGGATATAAAGATAATATTTAAGAGATACTGTTTATCAAGAGTTCCAAAAAGTTTTTGTAAATAAAAAGCAAGCTTAAGGTTTGCAAAAGTAAGGAGAGACAAAACGTGGCAGAATCTGTGAAAAACAGAACAGCAGATAGTAAAGAATTTTTTAGGGGAACTTATGCAACTCAAATGAAAAAACTCAGAACATACTCAAGAACAAAATATAAAAGAGAAGAACCAAATATATTACTGATGGTTTCTCGCCCCCTTCGTTGGTTACCCCAAGTGGAAGGTTGAGATGTAGTGCAGCAGCAGTTTTCCCTCGGTGAAGATACCAAGGTTTGTCTCCAGCAGGACTCCAGAGATGATAAGTAGGTGCCAGCGACGCAAATGACGCGGACCTGCACACAGACACAGATAACTTTGTTCCCAACGAAGTTCAGAGAGGTTGTCAATCTCTCCGGTCTTGTTGTTCACAAGGATAAAATGCAAGGGATAATGATAGCAAGTAAAAGCAGTAAAATAAATACAGCATGGAAACAATAATGAGGATATGGACCGGGATACGTGATGTTCGCTAGTGATGTCTCTCTCCAAAAAGACGATAAAATTGCTATGCGAGGTAAACAAATTACAGAAAGGCAATTGACAGGATTATGAACGCACCGCAATGCTAACTATGCTACAAAAGAAAGGACGAGGTTCAAAAGCACGGGCAGTACGCCAAAATAAGTAGACCGAAATCCATCTGCATCTACTACTAATCATCCACCTTGAGATATCTATCCAGAACACCTCGCTGGTATTAAGTTGCGAGCCCCACCCAAAGTGTAAACCCAAAGCAACAGACAACTGCAATAAAAAGAACTTTGCGTAAAGTAAACAATCCTTGTGACCGCGGTCACAAGCACCGTTGTTTTCCCCGTTGTGGAAACAACACACCCCCTAGACTCATGTTTCTGTCACTCAAGCATGTCATCGGGGGGGGGGGGCATGAACCCACAATCTAGCACAACGCTCCCTCTTGGAGTCACTACCTACTACTTGGCCAAAGAAATAAACTGCAACGGAGAACATGCAAGAATTACTTAGGAACAAAAATATAAGAGATAAAAACCAAATATATTACTCTATCACAATCTGAACATAATCTCATAATCCATCAGATCCTATCAAACTCAACATAGCAATAGCAGAAATATTACAAAGGTGCCTCGATCATGTAGGACAGCTCACGAGGTCTAAACAATGAAGATCAAAGAGGGGAGGAGAACATCACATAGCTACTGATCACGGACCCATGGTCCAAGGAAAACTACTCACGAGACATCCGGGGAGCATCCATGGTGGAGAGGAGACTCCCGGAGGTCAATCCCCCCTCCGGCAGAGTGCCGGGAAGAGGTCTTCTAGTGCTCCCGATCTTCGGAAGCACGGCGGCGGCGGAATAGAGGCGAGTTCGCGGAATAGGGTTCGTCTTCTGGAGTTTTTTCGTGACGGAGAATAAATAGGCGAAGGGGGGCAGCCAGAGGTGGACCAGGGGCCCCAGGCGCCCCCTGGCGCGGCTAGGGATGGGGCCGCGCCGGGTGGCCTCCTGGGCCCCCCTGGCTCCCCTCTGGCCCCTCCCGGGCTCTTCTCGAAGCTTTCGTTACGCTGATTTTTTATCTGAATTTTCCCGAATTTTTCTGGCACTTTTTATATGGGGGAAAACTGAAATAGAAAAATAGCAGAAAAAACAGAAATTACATAGATTCCTCGATCATGTGAGGCATCTCACGAGGACTCGAAAGTGGAAGCACAAAAGGGGTAGAGATAGATCACATAGCTACTGGTCACGGACCCATGGTCCAAGGGAAACTACTCACGGTACATACAGGAGGCGTCCATGGCTATGGAGGGTCTCCCGGAGGGGGTAGCTTCTCTCGGCAGGGTGCCGGAGCAGTTTCTCCAGGAAGCCCCGATATAGAAACGGGGGAGGCGGCGGAACAGAGGCGAGATCGCGAAAAAGGAGTCTGTCTTAGGGGTTTCCACCCCGAGGGGTAAATATAGGCGAAGGGGGGCGTCGAGGGGACCCACGAGGCAGTTAGGAGGGTCCCTGGCGCGGCCCAGGGTGGGCCCGTGCCACCTGCCCTCCTGGCTGCATGGTGGTGGCCCCCCTTCCCTCTCTTGGTGATTCCGGAAGCTTCTGTTGCGCTGATTTTTTATATATTTTTCCCAGAATTTTTGGAGCACTTTTAATGGCCGGAAAACCTGAAATACAAAAACAGCAGAAAACAGAAACTGGCAACTGTGTGCACTAAGTTAATAGGTTAGTCCAAATAGGTTCAAAAGTGTATGAAACTTCAAGCAAAACATGGAAAAGTCACACAAAACATGCATGGAACAAGCAGAAATTATAGATACGTTTGGGACGTATCAACATCCCCAAGCTTAATTCCTACTCGTCCTCGAGTAGGTAAATGATAACAAGCATAATTTCTGTGGTGACATGCCACACAACCATAAAAGGACTTTTAAGTAAAGCAATCAAAGCATGCAATTCAATCCAAGTCTTAACAAGCAAGAGTCTATATTAGCATTGACACAAGCAACAAAAGAACAAAAGGTGCAAGAGCTCTCGCTGTCCGTGACTCGAATGTCTCCAGATGGTGTTTGCGTGCAAGAAAGGGATAGGGAAATACGAGAGAAAAAAGTAAGGTTGTTGAGAACAACTATCTACTTATGTTTCACACTTGGTCTCCTTTGGATTCTTATCTGGACTCGTCCCCAGGCCACTAGCCAGGTACAAGTCAAACTGATCCACTCCCTTTCGATATTTTGAGCACTCATGCAATGGATGAGCGTGAGCAAGAAAGTTGACACCTAAAAGGCGAAACAGAAAGAAGGTGGAGGAGGAAGACAAAAAGGTGTGAAAGGCTCACATCAATGAGGACAATCATAGGCGAGAGAAGGCCTTATGATAGATATGATGTGAGGAGTAGGGATTGCCATACAACGGATGCACATGTGAGCTAAAAGCTCTCCAAGGGAACTAGTGGGGGTGCATATAACTTGCTTGCTCAAGAAGACCTAGAGCTCGTTTGAGGAGGTTCATCATTGGAATATACAAGCCAAGTTCTATAGTGTGAAGGGACCCCACATAGCTATATGCATGATGATGATCTCTATGGAGTACAAGGGATAGGAGATGAAGTACTAGTGTGGATCTCTCAAAAGGAATACTAGTATGCCCCCTTCTCTCTTTTTATTTTTCTCCTTTTCTCTCTTTTTTATTTTTTTTGGAGGCCTCAATGGCTCTTTCTATTTAACTCTCATTTGTCCTCTTTGGGATCTTTTGATTTTGTCCTCTTTGGGATTTTTTCCTCACTTTAGGGGCAATACTCTATATTTTACAAGAATATAGGAGATCTTTCACACTTTACAAAGGTACTCACATAAATAAAATGTAACTATCATGATGCAAATGTATGCTTCTGCCAGGATAGCAGGATATGCAATGATACTGGTGCGTCATGTAGCAATGATTAGGGCAAGGCCCAACTAGCATGCGGCTCATCGATCAAGAAAGTAGCATGTATGACATGAAGATCAAGTCATGAGAAGGTGGATGTTGCATGGCAATGTATCTCGGAAAGGCTATGGAAATGCCTTGTAGGTAGGTATGGTGGCTGTTTTGAGGAAAAATATAAGGAGGCTTATGATGACAGAGCGTATCGTGCCTGTCGGGACCCGGGGTTAGCGTATGCAAGTACCGCTACGGCATAGTCATATGGAGAGCCGAGAACCGTACCCACTTGTCTAGCAGACAAGGCCAAGCACAGAACGTTCTCGGAAAGCATCGTACGTGAGGGGCATCCCATCCACGCCGGATGATCAACTGAGATGGGTCCTCATCGTCCACACACAAGTCTAATGATATGGGTGATGAACTCCCATATTCGAAGACAAGTCGCCTCAACCATACTATCGACTATCTCATAACTCTTACATAGACTTACTCCAGCCAGATCACTTAGTCGGGGTCTAGGGAGGGCTCAATCATACCACAAAGTGTGCACGAGACGGAGTCTCGAGCAATCGCATCGCGATGCCCCAAGCTGCGCACATCTAAGGGCTACTTGGTGTATGAAAGACCGCCAGCCAGATCACAACTAAGGTCTCGAAAACCCATACAAAGACATGCATGTTATAAACATACACGCATCACACATGCCTTGTATGAACAGCAGGTAACATTGCAATTCTCTACAAAGTATACATTTTATTGATAACTCTCACAGAGTGCACACAGAGATCACAAGCATGTGATCCAACATTACAACAACAAGCGGAAGCAAAGTATGTCTGAGTACAGACAAGTTTAACAAATGTCTTAAGAATCCTTATTTAAACACAAGCCCTCCACGAGGGAACCAGTCGTCTGACTGGGACTAGACTAGCTTAATCTTCAGTCGTCGAGCTCGATGAAGAAGCCACCTTCGGGGTCAGTGGGTTCATCTAAAACATAGAATAAGCAAACGTGAGTACAAAGTCGAACTCAGCAAGACTTACATAGGAGCTATACTACTCATGCACATGTATCAAGGTAAAGGGAGGTGGGGTTTCACTTGCAGAAGTGCCAGCTTTGACTTGGCTAGTCCTGAACTACGAGTACCAGACTTGAGGTAAGAAGTGTACACGAGTCCACTACTTTCTCCAACCAATTACACCACTATGGTGCCTTCCTCGACTTCCCCACGAGAAAGCACGCCATAGCACTCACACTGATCTTGGTGTGTTTTAGAAGTATCCAGTTCAAGTTGTCTAATAATCAAGCTAAGCTTTCCAAGCAGTCCTTAACCGCGGACGCGGCTATTCTAATAGTTTTGTTAACCCTGCAGGGGTGTACCGCTACACACACATGATCATCATTTACCGCCTTTGATCTCGACACCATTCAAGGGGTGCCAGCGAGGATGCTCACCACAACTGTTACCTCATAGCCGATCTAGTCCGAGAAAGCCGCCTACCTAGGTTGGCTACCACTATCGTGAACCCGGCCGGTTTACCTAAGTGGACCCAGATGATGTGTGCGTGGTGCATAAGCCGGTCTCGGATGAGCCGTTCTCTCACTTAGCAGCCAGTCCACAAACCTACCAGAACTCCGAACTATTGCGACATCTGGACATCGAAAGGGATGAGTTAATAGGTTGAGAGGGGTCAGTGAGCCCAATGTGTGGTTGTACTCTTCATCTTGGATCACCACACAAGAACTCGGACTTAGGGCGGTGTTCAACGAGACAACCCACCGTGTACTCCTACACAGCCTCTCATCGTTCACCTTGTATTAGGGTAGATTCACCAACACATTTCCACCAACATCATCATGATCACTACTATCCCGACTCACATAACAATAACATCATTGTATCACTCTAAACATGCAATAAGCAGTAACAATTGCAGGGGCCACATGATATCAATCAACTCCTACATTTGCTAGGATTGTGGTTTGCTTACTACTGTGACAGATGCTAAGTCATGCAAAGGAATGAGTTCATCTATGCGGTAGAAACGTAGCATGGTAATCATCCTATACAATGCATAAGCGATACATGAGAGGGAAGTGGGATTTTATCGACATGATCAATGGGGGTTTGCTTGCCTTGCTGACGAGGTTCGGGTTCAGGGTCTTCAACGAAGGGGGCTGCCTCCTGTTCCGGTTCCACCTCTACTCGACAAACAACAAACAAGGTAGCAAAGTAAATACAATGCACAATCACATGATTGAAGTTTGAAACTTGATGTAAATGTTTCTGATGTGTGAGGCAATTCCATTTAAATGGAGTATATTGCAAATGAATTGCAAATTCCAACTCCAATTTGAATTCACTTTAGCCAAGTTATAATTGACATTGTTTGATCAAGTTAAACCATTTTGAAATGTGTATTATATGCCTCTGAAGTTCAAGTATAAAGTGATATGTTGATATGGTTCAAAATGCAAAAGCATTTGAAATGAATTTGATTTAATTCCATTTAAACCAAATAGAAAATGCTACTGGTTCCAATTTAAATTCAACTCAAACATGGTTGAAAGTTGGATATTTGGATAGCTTATTTTCTCCTGATCATTTTTCATATATTATTTGTTAAATTTGGAGTTAAAATGAATTTTCTATGAATTTCCAAAGTTTTAGCCTTTTTCTGGATTTTCTGAAATTGATTTAATTAGAAAAACTGATTTACTGCATCCGCATGAGGTCATGCTGGCGTCAGGGGGCCACTGACTAGGGGGTCCCACCCGTAAGTGTCACTGTGTTAATTAACTCGATTTAAAACGTTTTTTTAACTAAACAGAGGAGATTAGCAGGGCTGGGCCCACACGTCAGCCTCACTGGGAGTGGGATTAGCACTAAGCTAATCACGTTGGACATGTCAGCCTCGCCGGCGGCTCAACGCTGGCGACCAACCGAGGCGGCGGCGACATAGGGGAGGGCGTCTCCGGCCACCATTTGGTGCGCTGAGGCCACCAAACGGAAGCACGAGCATGCGCGCATCACCCAGAGCACAACAGCGCCACCGGGGGGCACCGGAGTGATGCCGGCGACGAGCCCTAGCGACGGCCGTGGCTCGGGCTCGTCGGGAAGGTCGCTGCGGAGGGAGAGCTTGGGCTAGCGCTAGCATTTCGGAACGCTGGGATCACCAGGAAGACGAAGGACATCACGGGAGAGACAGAGGTGCCCTGGAGCTTTGTCGACAACGTTCATGGCGGCGGTGCTCCTCTCCTCTAATGGCAAACGACGATGGAGTGCAAGGGGGTGGCCGTGCGATAGCTGAGGTGAACCGAGAGCTCACCGTGATTGCAATGGAGGTATTGACGCGGTCGGAGGAGCTGTGAGGCCGGCGAATTCGTCGACGGCGACTTGCGGTTCCGGCGAGCAGAGAAGCTCGATTGCGGCGGCTCCAGTGGATCCTAGGTCACCATCCTCGGGCTCCTGGCATGCACGACGGTGCTGCGTCAGGGGGACACGGCCTTCTGGCTCTTCTCCGACGTTGGCCACGGATTCCGTCGACGGTGAACGGCGGAGGCTCTCGGGGACGAAGGGGAAAACGAGGAGAAGGCGCGAGACGAAGCGGCGATGGGGGGAAGTGGTTCACGGCGCCACGGGCATCTCTCTGGTGCAAGGAGAAGGCACGTGAGGGACTCCAGGCAGGCAAGCAGGTGGTGCCGGCGTCGGCATGCCGGGCACGCAGCTGCCTGCTCGTGCCCGGGGAAGAAGAAAAAAGCAGAGGTGGGCCTGGGCTGCGGTTAGGTTAGTTGGGCCTAGTGTCACAACCCTAGTTTTGGTATGTGCTTTTATTACTAGAAATAATTGCATCATGTTTAAATTATATGGTTTAAGAATTGGGGATTTGGAAAAGCCTCAAAAAGAATTTAAATAAAAGGCCAGATAAAAAGTTTTTCCAAAATTCCTCCAAACAATTTTGAAAAGTCCTATAAATGAGCATGATCATTTAAAAAATGATTTGGAGTCAAACCCATGCTCATGGATTTTTCAAATATCCAAACAGAGGCTTGAAAATTAAATTTAAATGCTATTTGAATTTGAAATTCAAATGTTTTGAATTTCAAAAATCTTCAAAACTTGGGAGTGACTAGCTCTATGTCACATATGTCCAAGATAAATATTTGGGGATTTATTTAAAAAAAATGCTTTGCTATTTTTTCAGAGCAAAAAAAATAAAACAGAAAGC
The DNA here is from genome assembly GCA_950022295.1 of Bromus sterilis. Taxonomy (NCBI): domain Eukaryota; kingdom Viridiplantae; phylum Streptophyta; class Magnoliopsida; order Poales; family Poaceae; genus Bromus; species Bromus sterilis. The sequence continues at coordinate 46,305,263 of OX465596.1, forward strand.
AATAAAAAGAAAAAGAAAAAAATGGGCAAAGCCCCACTTAGCTGGCCCAAGTGGGCAGAAGAGGCCCAGCCCAGGGGGGCAGGACCGTCTTCCTCCTCTGCCAGGAGGAGGGACGGCCGAGCCGTGCACCTCGCATGGCCGCCACCTCCCCTGGCCACGGACCTGCCCGCTTCCCCCCGCCCTTATCCTGCGCCGTGGAGAAGGCCCTGGACGCCTAATCAATTTCCCTCTCCTCTCCCAGGTTGTACCCCTCCTCCTGCCCCGTTTTCGTCAGCCACTCGTGGGCAGTCGTCGCCGCCGTCGTGCGTAGACGTGGCCAACAGCCTCCCCACGCCGCGCCGTGTTGTCCTTCCGCCTCGCCGCCCTCTCCTTCTTCAACCGGAGCCATCAATTTGAGCCCGGGAGCAACTCCGACGACGCCAGCACCGATTCCTCGCCGCCGGCCGCAACAAACTCCTGTGACCGATTCGTCGCCTGCCGGACATCCCAGAGCTCGCCGGCGCCTTCTTCAAGCTCCTGGTGAGCGTGCGCTCCTCCTGACCCTCTTCGCGCTCGTCCCCGCACTTCCAGTCGCCCGCTCCGTCGAGCCCGAGCACGGCCGCCGGCCATGCTCGACGCCGGCAAGGCTACGGTGCCCCCCGTGCCTCCCCGTGGGCGCCAGAAGACGAGGAAGTGCACGAGGAGCATTATGGTGGTCTCCCCGTGGCCGGAGCCACCCTCTCCAGTGGGCGCCGCCGCGTCCAGTGCCGCCTGCGGCTAACCGCCGGCCGGCTGGGTTAATTAGGGGGCTAATCCCCCTAGTTAGTTAACCCATGGGTCACAGACAAGTGGGCCCTGGGCCGCTAATCCCCTGTCATTTTTAATTAAAACGGGGTTAACCCCAGAGACAATGACAGATGGGCCCCGCGTATGAGGTTGACCGGTCAGCGCTCCCTGCGTCATGATGACGTCAGCCTTGCGCAATAAATCTTTTTCTATTTAACAGAATTTCCAGAAAATAGATAAATCTTTGAAATTCAATAACTTTTAATCCATAATTCCAAATCAAATAATTTATATATGAAAAATCATCAGAAAAATTCAAGGATTCCAAATATCATACTTTCATAGATGAAAAACACATATATGATGAACCAGTAGCATTTAGCTATTCGGGTTATTTGGAATAATTCAAAATAAATGTTTAAATCATTTCAAATTAAATCTTTGCAATGCCAACCTTATCACATGAACATCAGAGGCATATCATACACATGACAACATGGTTTACCATATCCAAACATTAGAAAATGCAACTTTGGCTAATTTGAACAACATTTGGAGTTTGAATTTGAATTCCTTTTTCAAATCAACTTCAATTAAACTTGTTGCAAATTAAACATAGATCACATCAGTACCATGCCATGATTCAATTCTTGAATGTGCATTGCAATGTGATGTTTACATTGTTGTTGTCTCGGTGTTTGCTTCTTCTCGATAGATCCATCGCCGGACGTAGTTCCTGTTTTCTCCGAAGAGTGGCACCCCCGAGTCTCGACAATAAGGCAAGCAAACCCCTTTTGATCATATCTATAAAAACCCAGTTTCCCTCTTGTTCTCTTATGCATGTTTAGGTGATTCACATGTTACCGTTCTACCGCTAGTTGAAACCATCCTTTGCATGACCTATCATTGCTGCCACAGTATTAAGAAAACCTCAACCTAGCAGATACAATGTTTGATTGTGTTCATCATGTGGCCCTTCATCCATGATATGCTATGCCATGCTAGAGTTCTTTGCAATGAAGTTGACCCATCTAATGATGTATCGGAATGGTAGTGAACACTTGCAACAAGGTGGTAACATGTTGATGAAGTCACCCTAATATAAGTGAACAATGAGAGACTGTGTAGGAGTACACAGTGGGTTGTCTCATTTACACTGCCCTAGGCCACGAGTTCTTGTGTTGTGATCCAAGACACAGATTACTACCACATGTTGGGCTTATTGACCCCTCTCGACCTATTAACTCACCCCGACTAGGGTCCAGGATTCGCATGGGTTAATTTTCTTCTTTTTGCTTTCATAACGTAGCACGGTTTTAGGCAAGCGCAGCACCATCCGTCGAGGTGGGCTTGTCGGACCGTCCATACACCGTCTGGGTCCTGAACGGAAACCCCGGCCGGATTCCCGATTGGGTTACATAATCAGATAGGCGATTCCCTGGACTAGAGTTGGAGCCGTGAGGTAAGTGTCGTGGTACTATCCCCGCCGACACTGCTTGAAGGTGACGAGTTCTAGGCGGTAAGTGGTAGCTACGTATGTGAAGAAGTACACCCCTGCAGGGTTAATGAACTATTCGAATAGCCGTGTCCGCGGTTATGGACTACTTGGAGATCTTTACTTGATTGTTAGACAACTCAAATGGATATTCTAAAAATCTCAAGATAAGTGTGAGTGCTTTGGGTTGCTTCCTCGTGGGGAAGTCGAGGAAGAATCCATGGTGGTGTATTGAAGTGGTGATCAAGATTAGATGGACTCGTGTGCGCCTCTCATCTCAACTCTATGTAGTCGTCGTACAGGATAGCCAAGTCAAAGCTTTCTGCATTACAACCCCACTTGCCTTTACCTTGATATCTGAGCATGAGTAGTATAGTTCTGACGTCAGTCTTGCTGAGTACGACTTTGTACTCACGTTTGCTTATTCTATGTTTTAGAGACGAGACCACTGACCCTGATGATGGCCTCCCCCTCAAGATCGACGTCGACGAAGTAATGTAGTCCCAGACAGCAGCCTGATCCCTCTGGAGGCTCGTTGTGTTTTCTTAAAGGCTTCTTAAGCCATTTGTTAACCTTGTCTTTACTAAGACATAATTTTCTTCCGTTGTTGTATGATGTAATGTTGGATCACAGCGATGTGATCTCTGCTTGTAACACTACTATATCTGCTCTGTTTAGCAGATGCAATAAATCTATGAGTTTGTAGAGTTCATGTTGTGTTACCTGCTGTTATACACTTGGCATGCATGATGCGTGTATGTTTATATCGGTCATGTCATGTGTGGGATTCGATAGCTTAGTTGAGTTCTTGCCGGCGGTCTTTTATACACCAAGTGGCCCTTAGATGTGCGCAGCTTGGGGCATCGCGATGCGATTGCTCGTGACTCTGTCACGTGGCACACTTTGATGTATGATCGAGCCCACCCGAGACCCCGACTAAGAGATCGGGCTGGAGTCTGTTTATGTAAGTGTTAGGATTCAATCGATAATATGGTTGAGGCGACTTGTCTATGAGTATGGGATTTCACCACCCATAATCATTTAGACTTGTGAGCGGGCGATGAGGACCCATATCAGTTGATCATCCGGCCTGGATGGGATGCCCCTCACGTTCGAGCTTTCCGAGAGTGTCTTGTACTTGGCCTTGTCTGCTTAGACAAGTGGGTATGGCTCTCGGCTCTCCATATGATTGAATTGTGACTGGAATTACATATGCAAACCCCGAGTCCCGACAGACTTGGTATCAGAGCAGGACTGCCTGTAGGATTAGTAAACCTTGGCTGAAGTCGAGTCTAGCATTCTATAGTTTTATAGTTGCTTTGGGTATAAGGGAACAACGCAAGGCTTCATTTTTCTCCTTACCCTCATCGATCTGAGTTCTGAGTCACCCTCATCTTTTCTACGGGAAGATAGGACTAGGCTCATCTATGTCTATACTAGAACATCTCGTTGTTTGACTCTCCATAGCTGTAGGAATGTTTTGGTTGTCTAGAGTCACCGTTCCATCAAGCCTTTTGAGAAGGTTCTGATCATTCTTGCAGATTGATTCATTTTTCCACCCTGGTACAGCCGTTATGCTGTCCGATTTGTCCCGTGTTTCCAGTGATTCCAATGCTTTTGCATTACAATCTTGTCCGCTCTTAAATTATGTCATCTTTGCTTTGATTCCATCATAAATCCTACTCTGATTGTTGATTTTTATCACACAGAATGTCAGGTGGAACTAGATGTGTTGAATCTGGTCACAGTAATCAAAGTGGTGATGATGATCCTCCTTCACTGCCTTCTGCAGCGGAAATCATGATGGAGGCTGAGCGAAATCGAAGTGATCAAACACGCCTTTTGGAGCTCATTGAGAAGAATACTTCTCTCCAGCGAGATGCGGTAATATCCATCCAGGATTTTATCCTTTTGAAACCGCCGGTATTTCGATGTTCATCTCAGCCCCTTGATGCCGATGATTGGTTCCGTTCCATCGAGCGTAAGCTTGAGACGGCGCATGTTTCTCCAGATGATCGTGTGATGTTTGCGGCATACTTTCTGGAAGGTGTTGCTGGTGAATGGTGGGAAAGTTTTGTTGCAATGCAGTCTGATGGTCATGTAGTGACTTGGCAGGAGTTCCGTGATGCCTTCCAAGGGTACCACATTCTGGATGAGTTGATGGAAAGAAAGAGGGAAGAGTTCTGCAACCTATCTCAGGGAAATATGACTATTCATCAGTACAGGACTGAGTTCAATCGTCTTTCTCGTTATGCCCCTGAGAAGATATCAACCGATGCCAAGAAGCAGGCAAGGTTCCGCAAGGGACTTAACCCTGTCCTTCGTCATGATCTCAATCTCCTTGAATGTTTCAACTTCGAGGATTTAGTCAATAGATCATTCAGAGCTGAGCATGGAAATGAAGTCTTTGAAGAGTCTCGCAAGCGTGATCGTGATCTTGCTTCCTCTTCTAGTTCGGGTTCTCAGAAACGTCGATTTTGTATCCCAACTAGTGCCATTCCTTCGCACTTGATTCCAAGACCCTCTCTAGAAAGCAAGAAAACCCAGAAAGGTAGTAGAGAGCTTGCCATACAAACTCCACAACCTAACGCCCGTTTGTGCTACAAGTGTGGTAATCCTGGCGACATTGCACGACAGTGTTCATTGCATGAGAATGTTCCTCCTCGTCCAAAACATAAAGCCAAAGCTAAGCCACCAAAGCCTTCCAAATCCAAGTCCGCTATTGTTGAATACGGACGTGTGAACCATGCCACCATCAAAGAAGCCCAAGAGGCTACTAAGGTTGTACTCGGTACACTTCCTGTTAACTCCAAACCCGCTTCTGTTCTATTTGATTCTGGAGCTTCTCATTCCTTTTTGTCTGAAAAGTTCGCACTCCTGCATGACATTTCATTTGAGGAGTTGCCTACCCCTTTCATGATTAAAACTCCAGGATCCACATGGTGTACCAGTAGGGTAAGTCATGACAATGAAATTGCTGTTGAGGATGTTGTATTCCTTGCTTCTCTCATAGACCTCAAATCTTCAGATATCGATATCATCTTAGGCATGGATTGGTTGTCAAAACACCGTGCCAAGATTGATTGTGCCACTAAGTCAGTTCAACTCACTCATCCTTCCGGCAAGATAGTCCATTTCGCATCTCAAGGTTCGGAAACCCCGCTATATTCGTTGAATGAACATCCCCTTCCTAACCTTGAAGATATTCCGATAGTTTGTGACTTTTCGGATGTATTTCCAGAAGAGCTGCCGGGAATGCCACCCGACAGATGTGTAGAATTCATTGTAGATCTTGTACCAGGCACAACCCCAATTTCCAGACGCCCATATAGAATGGCCCCACATGAGTTAGCTGAACTTAAAATCCAACTGGAAGCTTCGTTGGCAAAAGGCTTCATCCGCCCTAGCTCATCGCCATGGGGTTGCCCCATTCTGTTCGTAACGAAGAAAGATGGAACAGAAAGGATGTGCGTAGACTATCGCTCGCTAAATCTAGCAACGATAAAGAACAAGTACCCACTTCCCAGGATCAATGATCTTTATGATCAACTTGCTGGATCCTCTGTCTTCTCCAAGATGGATTTGAGATTAGGTTATCATCAAATCAAAATCAGAAACGAGGACATTCCCAAGACGGCTTTCACTACTCGTTATGGTCTTTATGAGTACACCGTCATGTCCTTCGGTTTAACCAATGCCCCAACCACTTTTTCGCGCTTGATGAATTCGATCTTCATGGAGTACTTAGATAAATTTGTTGTGGTTTATCTTGATGACATTCTCATCTACTCGAAGAACGAAGAAGAGCACGCAGAACATCTTAGGATGGTCTTGATGAAACTTAGAGAGCACCGCCTTTATGCCAAGTTCTCCAAGTGTGAATTTTGGCTACCAGAAGTGACCTACTTAGGCCACGTGATTTCTGCGAAAGGTGTTGCAGTCAATCCCGAGAGAGTTCAGGCCGTCCTTGACTGGACTCCACCTGAATCGGTTAAGCAAGTTAGGAGTTTTCTCGGCCTAGCAAGCTATTGTCGCTGCTTCGTTGAGAACTTCTCCAAAGTTGCAAAACCTCTTACTGAACTCCTCAAGAAAGATAAGAAATTCCAATGGACCCCCAAGTGCGAGGAAAGCTTTCAAGAGCTAAAAAGAAGATTGACTTCTGCACCCGTACTTGCGCCTCCAGACACCAAAAGGGATTTCAAAATCTATTGTGATGCTTCACGGCAAGGGTTAGGATGCATACTTATGCAAGATAGACATGTGGTAGCTTATGCTTCACGCCAGTTGCGGCCACATGAAGAGAACTATCCTACCCATGATCTTGAACTCGCTGCCGTAGTTCATTCCCTGAAGACTTGGCGACATTACCTCCTTGGTAATCGTTGTGAAATCTATACCGATCACCAAAGCCTCAAATACATATTCACCCAGTCAGATCTTAATCTCAGGCAAAGACGCTGGATAGAGTTGATAAAAGATTATGACTTGAGTATCTCTTACACCCCAGGCAAAGCCAATGTCATGGCTGATGCACTAAGTCGTAAGTCGTATTGTAACAACCTCATGTTACAACAGTATCAACCACTTATCTATGAGGAATTTCGAAAGATGAATATCGAGATTGTTCCTCATGGATTCCTTTCCACCTTGGTAGTGAAACCAACCCTTGAGGATCAAATCAAAGCTGTTCAACAACGTGCTCGAGGTATCTGGTATATCAAACAGAACATTGCTAGCGGTAAGGCAAAATGTTTTACCATAGACAATGAAGGTACTGTGTACTTCGAGAATAGGATGGTAGTTCCGAAGAATAGGAATCTAAGGCAGCAAATCCTTAAGGAGGCTCATGACACCCCTCTCTCGATTCATTCTGGTAGTACTAAGATGTATCAAGATCTACGCCAGAGATTTTTGTTAACTGGGATGAAGCGAGAAATCGCTGAATTTGTTGCTGAGTGCGATGTTTGTCATTGTGTGAAGGCAGAGCATCAAAGACCTGCTGGTATTCTTCAACCTTTAGCCATTCCTGAGTGGAAATGGGATAAAGTCAGTATGGATTTCATCACTGGCTTTCGAAAGTCTCAGAAAGGAAACAATGCCATCTTCGTGGTCATTGACCGTCTTTCCAAAGTTGCTCATTTCCTTCCTGTTCGCGAGAGTATAACTGCTAGCCAGTTAGCGGATTTATATGTCTCCCGGATCGTTTCTCTCCATGGTGTTCCTTTGGAAATCAATTCAGACCGTGGAAGTCTTTTCACCGCTCGATTTTGGGAAAGTTTTCAAAATGCTATGGGAACCCATCTCTCCTTTAGCACCGCCTTTCATCCCCAGTCAAGTGGTCAAGTAGAAAGAGTCAATGAAATTCTCGAAGACATGCTCAGAGCCTGTGTTATCTCATTCGGAAAGAGTTGGGAGAAATCTCTTCCATTCGCCGAGTTTGCTTATAACAACAGCTTCCAATCTAGCTTGGGCATGGCACCCTTTGAATTTCTCTATGGACGAAAATGTCGAACACCATTGAACTGGTCAGAAACCAGTGAAAGACAATTCTTTGGACCGGATATGATCCAGGAAGCAGAAGAGAAGGTTCGCATTGTTCGTGAGCAATTGAAAACAGACCAGTCTCGTCAGAAAAGCTATTACGATCGTCATCATAGGCCAGAGAGCTACGAGCTGGACGAGAAGGCTTACCTCCGGGTTACCCCTCTGAAGGGAACCCATCGCTTCGGTATCAAAGGCAAATTGGCCCCACGTTACATAGGCCCCTTTCTCATTCTAGCTAAACGTGGAGAAGATGCCTACCAACTTGAACTACCGCCGCATCTTTCTCGGGTTCGCGATGTCTTCCACGTATCTTAACTCAGGCGTTGCTTCAAGGACCCCATCCGCGAAGTAGACCACGAAACGCTTGATCTCCAAGAAAATCTGTCTTATCGAGAGTATCCTGTCTGTATCCTCGATGAAGCTAAGCGTACCACCCGACGTCAGAAGATCAAGTTCCTTAAAGTGTAGTGGTCCAACCATTCTGAGAAAGAAGCCACCTGGGAACGAGAAGATCATCTTCGAGTTGAATACCCCACCCTCTTCCCGACTACTTCTGAATCTCGGGACGAGATTCTTTTGAGTGGGGGCGAGTTGTCACAACCCTTATTTTGGTATGTGCTTTTATTACTAGAAATAATTGCATCATGTTTAAATTATATGGTTTAAGAATTGGGGATTTGGAAAAGCCTCAAAAAGAATTTAAATAAAAGGACAGATAAAAAGTTTTTTCAAAATTCCTCCAAACAATTTTGAAAACTCCTATAAATGAGTATGATCATTTAAAAAAATGATTTGGAGTCAAACCCATGCTCATGGATTTTCCAAATATTCAAACAAAGGCTTGGAAATTAAATTTAAATGCTATTTGAATTGAAATTCAAATGTTTTGAATTTCAAAAATCTTCAAAACTTGGGAGTGACTAGCTTTATGTCACATATGTCCAAGATAAATATTTGGGGATTTGTTTAAAAAAAATGCTTTGGTATATTTTCAGAGCAAAACAAATAAAACAGAAAGCAATAAAAAGAAAAACAAAAAAGGGGCAAAGCCCCACCTACCTGGCCCGAGTGGGCAGAAGAGGCCCAGCCCAGGGGGGCAGGACCGTCTTCCTCCTCTGCTAGGAGGAGGGACGGCCGAGCCGTGCACCTCGCATGGCCGCCACCTCCCCTGGCCACGGACCTGCCCGCTTCCCCCCGCCCTTATCCTGCGCCGTGGAGAAGGCCCTGGACGCCTAATCAATTTCCCTCTCCTCTCCCAGGTTGTACCCCTCCTCCTGCCCCGTTTTCGTCAGCCACTCGTGGGCAGTCGTCGCCGCCGTCGTGCGTAGACGTGGCCAACAGCCTCCCCACGCCGCGCCGTGTTGTCCTTCCGCCTTGCTGCCCTCTCCTTCTTCAACCGGAGCCATCAATTTGAGCCCGGGAGCAACTCCGACGACGCCAGCACCGATTCCTCGCCGCCGGCCGCAACAAACTCCTGTGACCGATTCGTCACCTGCCGGACATCCCAGAGCTCGCCGACGCCTTCTTCAAGCTCCTGGTGAGCATGCGCTCCTCCTGACCCTCTTCGCGCTCGTCCCCGCACTTCCAGTCGCCCGCTCCGTCGAGCCCGAGCACGGCCGCCGGCCATGCTCGACGCCGGCAAGGCTACGGTGCCCCCCGTGCCTCCCCGTGGGCGCCAGAAGACGAGGAAGTGCACGAGGAGCATTCTGGTGGTCTCCCCGTGGCCGGAGCCACCCTCTCCAGTGGGCGCCGCCGCGTCCAGTGCCGCCTGCGGCTAACCGCCGGCCGGCTGGGTTAATTAGGGGGCTAATCCCCCTAGTTAGTTAACCCATGGGTCACAGACAAGTGGGCCCTGGGCCCCTAATCCCCTGGTATTTTTAATTAAAACGGGGTTAACCCCAGAGACAATGACAGATGGGCCCCGCGTGTGAGGTTGACCGGTCAGCGCCCCCTGCGTCATGATGACGTCAGCCTTGCGCAATAAATCTTTTTCTATTTAACAGAATTTCCAGAAAATAGTTAAATCTTTGAAATTCAATAACTTTTAATCCATAATTCCAAATCAAATAATTTATATATGAAAAATCATCAGAAAAATTCAAGGATTCCAAATATCATACTTTCATAGATGAAAAACACATATATGATTAACCATGATATGCTATGCCATGCTAGAGTTGTTTGCAATGAAGTTGACCCATCTGGTGATGTATCGAAATGGTAGTGAACACTTGCAACAAGGTGGTAACGTGTTGATGAAGCCACCCTAATATAAGTGAACAATGAGAGGCTGTGTAGGAGTACACAGTGGGTTGTCTCATTTACACTGCCCTAGGCCACGAGTTCTTGTGTTGTGATCCAAGACACAGATTACTACCACATGTTGGGCTCATTGACCCCTCTAGACCTATTAACTCACCCCGACTAGGGTCCAGGATTCGCATGGGTTAATTTTCTTCTTTTTGCTTTCATAATGTAGCACGGTTTTAGGAAAGCGCAGCACCATCCGTCGAGGTGGGCTTGTCGGACCGTGCATACATCGTCTGGGTCCTGAACGGAAACCCCGGCCGGATTCCCGATTGGGTTACATACTCAGATAGGCGATTCCCTGGACTAGAGTTGGATCCGTGAGGTAAGTGTCGTGGTACTATCCCCGCCGACACCGCTTGAAGGTGACGAGTTCTAGGCGGTAAGTGGTAGCTACGTATGTGAAGAAGTACACCCCTGCAGGGTTAATGAACTATTCGAATAGCCGTGTCCGCGGTTATGGACTACTTGGAGATCTTTACTTGATTATTAGACAACTCAAATGGATATTCTAAAAATCTCAAGATAAGTGTGAGTGCTTTGGGTTGCTTCCTCGTGGGGAAGTCGAGGAAGAATCCATGGTGGTGTATTGAAGTGGTGATCAAGATTAGATGGACTCGTGTGCGCCTCTCATCTCAACTCTATGTAGTCGTAGTACAGGATAGCCAAGTCAAAGCTTTCTGCATTACAACCCCACTTGCCTTTACCTTGATATCTGAGCATGAGTAGTATAGTTCTGACGTCAGTCTTGCTGAGTACGACTTTGTACTCACGTTTGGTTATTCTATGTTTTAGAGACGAGACCACTGACCCTGATGATGGCATCCCCCTCAAGCTCGACGTCGAAGAAGTAATGTAGTCCAAGACAGCAGCCTGGTCCCTCTGGAGGGTCGTTGTGTTTTCTTAAAGGCTTCTTAAGCCATTTGTTAACCTTGTCTTTACTAAGACATAATTTTCTTCCGTTGTTGTATGATGTAATGTTGGATCACAGTGATGTGATCTCTGCTTGTAACACTACTATATCTGCTCTGTTTAGCAGATGCAATAAAGCTATGAGTTTGTAGAGTTCATGTTGTGTTACCTGCTGTTATACACTTGGCATGCATGATGCGTGTATGTTTATATCGTGCATGTCATGTGTGGGATTTGATAGCTTAGTTGAGTTCTTGCCGACGGTCTTTTATACACCAAGTGGCCCTTAGATGTGCGCAGCTTGGGGCATCGCGATGCGATTGCTCATGACTCTGTCACGTGGATCGAGCCCGCCCGAGACCTCGACTAAGAGATCATGCTGGAGTCTGTTTATGTAAGTGTTAGGATTCAATCGATAATATGGTTGAGGCGACTTGTCTATGAGTATGGGATTTCACCACCCATAATCATTTAGACTTGTGAGCGGGCGATAAGGACCCATCTCAGTTGATCATCCGGCCTGGATGGGATGCCCCTCACGTTCGAGCTTTCCGAGAGTGTCTTGTACTTGGCCTTGTCTGCTTAGACAAGTGGGTATGGCTCTCGGCTCTCCATATGATTGAATTGTGACTAGAATTACATATGCAAACCCCGGGTCCCGACACCTAGGGCCCAAGGTAAGTGGGCTACTTTCTGTTTTTCTAATTTTCCTTTCTGTTTTATTTCTGCCATTTGTTTTGGCTAGCTAAAAAAAATAGCAAACCATTTTATTAAATGCTCATAATTTTTATATGGCCTCACAAAATAATATACTAGCCACTTTTAAATTTTGAACATTTTTAAAATTCAAAAAATTTGAACTTTAAATCAAATAGGGGTTTTTGATTAATTCCAAGGCACTGTTTGAATATTTGAAAAATCCATGAGCATGGGATGGGTCCCACATCACTTGATATGTGATCACACTCATTTATAAGACTTTTCAAAAATCTAACATGAATTTTTGGAGAATATTTTTATCTGGCCTTTTGAATTAATTCATCTGGGGGGGGGGTTCCTTCTCCCATTTTGCTTTTGAATTTGATTTCAATGACTTCTTTTGAAATTTTTAACATGATGCAAGATGACTTTGATCCTAGCACATTACCTAACAGAGGGTTCTGACAACTTGCCCCCACTCAACAGAATCTCGTCCCGATATTCAGAAGTCTGCGGGAGGAAGGTGGGGTACTCGGTACTGAGACGGTCTTCTCTTTCCCACGTAGCTTCTCTCTCAGAGTGGTCTGACCATTGCACTTTCAGAAACTTAATCTTCTGACGACGAGTGACACGCTCTGCGGAATCAAGAATACGAACGGGGTATTCTCGATAAGAAAGGTCATCTTGGAGATCAAGCGTTTCATGGTCGACTTCGCGGATGGGGTCCTTGAAGCAACGCCTGAGTTGGGACACATGGAATACATCATGTACTCGGGAAAGGTGCGGGGGTAGTTCAAGTTGGTAGGCAACTTCTCCACGTTTAGCAAGAATGCGGAAAGGTCCGATGTAACGTGGGGCCAACTTGCCTTTGATACCGAAATGTTGCATTCCCTTCAGAGGAGTAACCCGGAGGTAAGCCTTCTCATCCAGATTGTAGCTCTCTTGCCTATGATGACGATCATAGTAGATTTTCTGACGAGACTGGGCTGCTTTCAATTGATCACGAACAATGCGAACTTGCTCTTCTGCTTCCTTGATCATATCCGGTCCAAAGAATTGTCTTTCACCGGTTTCTGACCAGTTTAAAGGTGTTCGACATCGTCGTCCATATAGGAGTTCAAAAGGAGCCATGTTCAGACTAGATTGACAACTATTGTTATAAGCAAATTCGGCGAATGGCAGAGATTTCTCCCAATTCTTTCCGAATGAGATAACACAAGCTCTGATCATGTCTTCAAGAATTTGGTTAACCCTTTCGACTTGACCGCTAGACTGAGGATGGAAAGCTGTACTAAAGGAGAGATGAGTTCCCATAGCATTCTGAAAGCTTCCCAAAAATCTAGAGGTGAAAAGGCTACCACGATCAGAATTGATTTCCAAAGGAACACCGTGAAGGGATACAATTCTAGAGACGTACAAGTCAGCTAACTGGCTAGCAGTTATAGACTCGCGAACTGGAAGGAAGTGATCAACTTTGGACAACCTATCTATGACAACGAAGATGGCATCATTTCCTTTCTGGGTTTTTGGAAAGCCGGTGATGAAGTCCATACCGACTTTGTCCCATTTCCACTCTGGAATAGGCAAAGGTTGAAGTGTACCCGCAGGTCTTTGATGTTCTGCCTTAATGCGACGACAAACATCACATTCAACAACAAATTGAGCAATGTCTCTCTTCATCCTACTCCACCAAAATCTCTGGCGTAGATCTCGGTACATTTTTGTGCTACCGGGATGAATCGAGAGGGGTGTGTCATGGGCTTCTTTGAGGATGAGTTGCCTTAGTTCCCTTTTTTAGGTACTACCAAACGATTTCCAAAGAATACCGTTCCTTTAATATCTGTCGAGAAACATTTAGCAACTCCGCTAACAATGTTCTCCTTGATCTGGTGAACACCTCGTGCACGCCTTTGGGCAACTATGATTTGATCCTCAAGAGTTGGTTTCGCCACCAAGGTAGAAAGATAGCCATGAGGAACAATCTCAAGATTGAGTTTGCAAAATTCCTCATGAAGAAGTGGTTGATACTGTTGTAACATCAGGTTGTTACAATACGACTTACGACTTAGTGCATCAGCCATGACGTTGGCTTTGCCTGGGGTGTAAGAAATTCCTACGTCGTAATCTTTTATCAACTCAATCCAGCGTCTTTGCCTGAGATTAAGATCTGGCTGGGTGAAAATGTATTTGAGGCTTTGGTGGTCGGAATAGATCTCACAACGATTACCAAGGAGGTAATGTCGCCAAGTTGTTAGGGCATGAACTACGGCAGCGAGTTCAAGGTCATGGGTAGGATAGTTCTCTTCATGTGGCCGCAACTGGCGTGAAGCATAAGCTACCACATGTCTATCTTGCAGAAGTATGCATCCTAACCCTTGCCGTGATGCGTCACAATAGATCTCGAAATCCTTTTTGGTGTCTGGAGGCGCAAGTACGGGTGCAGAAGTCAATCTTCTTTTTAGCTCTTAAAAGCTTTCCCCGCACTTGGGAGTCCATAGGAATTTCTTATCTTTCTTGAGGAGTTCAGTTAGAGGCTTTGCAACTTTAGAAAAGTTCTCGACGAAGCGATGGCAATAGCTGGCTAGGCCAAGAAAACTCCTAACTTTCTTAACCGATTCAGGTGGAGTCCAGTCAAGGACGGCCTGAACTCTCTCGGTATTCACAGCAATGCCTTTTGCAAAAATCACGTGGCCTAAGTAGGTCACTTCTGGTAGCCAAAATTCACACTTGGAGAATTTAGCATACAGGCGATGCTCTCTAAGTTTCATCAATACCAGCCTTATGTGTTTGGCATGTTCTTCTTCGTTCTTCGAGTAGATGAGAATTTCATCGAGATAAACGACAACAAATGTATCTAAGTACTCCATGAAGATCGAATTCATCATGCGTGAGAAAGTGGCGGGGGCATTGGTGAAACCAAAGGACATGACGGTGTACTCGTAAAGACCATAACGAGTAGTAAAAGCCGTTTTGGGAATGTCCTTGTTTCGGATTTTGATTTGATGATAACCAATATCAAATCCATCTTGGAGAAGACAGAGGATCCTGCAAGTTGATCATAAAGATCATTGATCCTGGGCAATGGGTACTTGTTCTTTATCGTCGCCAAATTTAGCGGGCGATAGTCTACGCACATCCTTTCTGTTCCATCTTTCTTCGTTACGAACAAAACAGGGCAACCCCATGGCGATGAGCTAGGGCGGATGAAGCCTTTTTCCAACAAAGCTTCCAGTTGGGTTTGAAGCTCAGCTAACTCACGTGGGGCCATTTTGTATGGACGTCTAGAAATTGATGCGGTTCCTGGCAAAAGATCTACTATGAACTCTACACATCTGTCGGGTGGCATGCCCGACAGCTCTTCAGGAAAGACATCCGGGAAGTCACGAACCACCGGAACATCTTCAAGGTCGGGAAGGGGAAGTACATTCAAGGAATGCACTTGGGTTCTTGTTCTGGGTGAGGTATAGTTGACTGTCTTTCCTGAAGGGTGGGTTAGTTTCACGGATTTGCCTTTTGCAATCCAGGTAGGCATTCTGTCTTGATAGCCAATCCATTCCAAGGATGACATCGATGTCTGAAGACTTGAGGGCTATGAGTGAAGCAAGGAATACTAAACCCTCAATTGCAATTTGATTACCATGGCTTACTCTATTAGTTTGCCATCTTGACCCTGGAGTTTGAATAATCATTGGGGTGGACAATTCAACAAAAGATAACTCATGACGAAGTGCATAACTTTCCGACATGAATGAATGAGATGCTCCTGAGTCGAAAAGAACGGAAGTAGGAACATAATTGACTGGGAGCGTACCAAGAATGACGTCAGTGGTGTCGTCAGTCTCTTCGGCGGCAATCTGGTTCACACGTCCACGAGTGGCGGGAGGAGCGGGTTTGGTGGTGTAGACCTTCTGGGGTGGCTTGCCACGACCAATGTTGTTGCCTCCGGCACGGGGTGGAGCATTCTGATTCTGGAGCTGGTTCTGGGGACACTCGCGGGAGTAATGGCCTGCCTGACCACACTTGTAACAGGCTCCAAAGACAGTGCGTGGAGCTGGGTGGAACTGAGTTGGTGGACGAGGCGCCACATAGGATGGCCTCGGTGGGTTGTTCTGGCGGAACATACTGTTGGGGATCCAGATCTTGCGCTTCTAGGAGCCGGAACTGGATGAACCATCGTCTCTAGGGTGTTTGCGGAAATCATTGGGGGTGTTCATGTCCTCTGCCTTGATGGCCTTGTTGACAAGGACCTGGAAGGTGGCAAAGTCATGCAGGTTGAGCTCACGACGGAGTCCAGAATTGAGTCCACGACGGAACCTCTCTTGCTTCTTGGCGTCGGTGGAGGCCTCTTCAGTAGCATAGCAAGCCAGTCGGTTGAACTCGCGACTAAACTCGTCAACAGTCCTTCTGCCTTGGGTGAGGTTGCAGAACTCCTCACGCTTGCGGTCCATAAGACCCTTGGGAATGTGGTGCTCACGGAAGGAAGTGCAGAATTCATCCCAAGATGCGGGCGGTCCAACGGGGCGCATGTTCAGGAAGTTCTCCCACCAAGAGCTAGCTGCACCCTCGAGGTGATAGGTGGCATAGCTGACCTTATCGCCATCTACAACATGGCCTGCCTGGAGCTTCCTCTCGATGCTGCGAAGCCATTCATCAGCGTCAAGGGGCTCGGTGGAGTAGCTGAAAACCGGGGGATGAAGACGGATGAAGTCATTCAAGGACACCAACTCGTTGCGCTGCTGAGTGGTGTTGCGGGCAATGACCTCCAGCAAATGGTGAGAGTCTCGGCGGTTCCTCTCAACCTCCATCAGAACCTGAGCCATCGTGGGTGGGGGTGGAAGGTTGCCTTCCTCCGGTTCATTCCCACGACCTTGGGCACGACCAAGCTGGCCACGGGTTCCTTGAGACATCCTGAAGGTGAAAACCAAAGTCAAACAGAGTTGATTGGAAGAGTCTAAACAAGGTATTGAAGGACTGGAAGGATTACAGAGAAAAGGAAGTAATCATCTTGACAACATGGTGATAAAAGCATACAAGCCATATATTCACAAGCTGTCATACAAACCAGACATCGTTTTAGTACAAGCACCAAGCTAATAAAAATGTGATGAAGATGATACATCCTTCAGAGGCACTCTGACTTCCTATACATTATTTATCTAAGCCTCTGGAACTTAGAACACCTTGCGTACAATATACTAAGATACTACTACATCCTCACTAAGTAAGACCACCGGCGGTCTCACTCATCTCCATCTCCATAGTAGTCCTCGTAAAAGTTACCCGCGTATCCCGGTAGCTGAAGGTGACCATCGGAAAACACGGAGGCCTGTGGACCCTGATATCCATTTGGGCAAGGATGGGGCCTAGGTCCAGCGTAGGGTGGAAGCAGAGGACCAAGGGGTGGAAAAATGCCTCCAATCTCGGGCCAAGCAACTCGAGAAGGCATCTGAGTCCTCACAGGGTAGATAGCATCATACTCGACTGATCCAACACTCACGAAGGGTGCCAAGTGTGTCAGTGCTCGATACAGACGAACACGGGTGGCGTGAAGCTCAAAACGGAGAGCGCGTGCATCACGATCTCGATCACAAGCAAACCTACCAGTCATCTGAAGTACTGGATCCTCTGCAGAGTGATCCGAGTACAGTCCGGTGTAATACCCCTCTTCTCCTGGAAGTGCAGCAGGGATATAGCGGAACGAGGTCTCTCTCAGCATAGTGTGCTCCTCTCTCAGTAGTGTAATGCATGAATATGCAACATCCTGCACAACCATGTTCTCAGTCATGCCAATGCCATGTCCAAAGTGGATAGGCTAAGTGACTCCATTGTGGTGCGGGTAGATCCTGACAATGCAGTGGAACTGGGTCTGGTTGAAGTCGTGGAACTGCTCCTCGAAGGTGTACTCAGGATACCATCGATATCCCACATAGGACATCATCTCGATCAACGTGGCGGGATGGCCACACACACCGAGGCACCTGGTCAAACGAACAATCTGCCGATGGGGAAGATCTTCCATCTGAAACAGAAAGAAGGAGTTTGCAAATGCATTAGATTATGAAGAAACTTGGAATGACTCAGGCAGCATAACAGCTGTAATTGTAAGAAAAGATAATTTCTTACAACATAGAAAACAACACTTACATAATACGATGTACGAAATCAGCATTACAACAATGCTAGGAAACCGGACACAACTTTCCTACGGCTACAAGGAAGCAAACAACGAGATGTTCTAATCAGACAGAGGTGAGCCTAGTCCTATCTTCCCGTAGAATAAGATGAGGGTGACACAGAACTCAGAACGAAGGGGGTAATGAGGAAAAAGAAGCCTTACGTTGTTCCCTTATATACCCAGAGTAACTATATAACTATAGCAAGCTAGACTCGACTTCGGCCAAGGCTACTAGTCCTAGAGGCAGTCCTGCTCTGATACCAAGTCTGTCGGGGCCCGGGGTTAGCGTATGCAAGTCCCGCTACGACATAGTCATATGGAGAGCCGAGAACCGTACCCACTTGTCTACGCAGACAAGGCCAAGCACAGAACGTTCTCGGAAAGCATCGTACGTGAGGGGCATCCCATCCAGGCCGGATGATCAACTGAGATGGGTCCTCATCGTCCGCACACAAGTCTAATGATATGGGTGATGAACTCCCATATTCGAAGACAAGTCGCCTCAACCATACTATCGACTATCTCATAACTCTTACATAGACTTACTCCAGCCCGATCACTTAGTCGGGGTCTAGGGCGGGCTCAATCATACCACAAAGTGTGCACGAGACGGAGTCTCGAGCAATCGAATCGCGATGCCCCAAGATGCGCACATCTAAGGGCCACTTGGTGTATGAAAGACCGCCAGCCAGATCACAACTCAGGTCTCGAAAACCCATACAAAGACATGCATGTTATAAACATACACGCAACACACATGCCTTGTATGAACAGCAGGTATCATTGTAATTCTCTACAAAGTATACATTTTATTGATAACTCTCACAGAGTGCACACAGAGATCACAAGCATGTGATCCAACATTACAACAACAAGCGGAAGCAAAGTATGTCTGAGTACAGACAAGTTTAACAAATGTCTTAAGAAGCCTTATTTAAACACAAGCCCTCCACGAGGGAACCAGTCGTCTGACTGGGACTAGACTAGCTTGATCTTCAGTCGTCGAGCTCGATGAAGAAGCCACCTTCGAGGTCAGTGGGTTCATCTAAAACATAGAATAAGCAAACGTGAGTACTAAGTCGTACTCAGCAAGACTTACATAGGAGCTATACTACTCATGCACATGTATCAAGGTAAATGGAGGTGGGGTTTCACTTGCAGAAGTGCCAGCTTTGACTTGGCTAGTCCTGAACTACGAGTACCAGACTTGACGTAAGAAGCGTACATGAGTCCACTACTTTCTCCAACCAATTACACCACTATGGTGCCTTCCTCGACTTCCCCACGAGAAAGCACGCCATAGCACTCACAGTTATCTTGGTGTGTTTTATAAGTATCCAGTTCAAGTTGTCTAATAATCAAGCTAAGCTTTCCAAGCAGTCCTTAACCGCGGACGCGGCTATTCGAATAGTTTTGTTAACCCTGCAGGGGTGTACCGCTACACACACATGATCATCATTTACCGCCTTTGATCTCGACACCATTCAAGGGGTGCCAGCGAGGATGCTCAGCACAACTGTTACCTCATAGCTGATCTAGTCCGAGAAAGCCGCCTACCTGGGTTGGCTACCACTATCGTGAACCCGGCCGGTTTACCGAAGTGGACCCAGATGATGTGTGCGTGGTGCATAAGCTGGTTTCGGATGAGTCGTTCTCTCACTTAGCATCCAGGCCACAAACCTACCAGAACTCCGAACTATTGCGACATCTGGACATCGAAAGGGATGAGTTAATAGGTTGAGAGGGGTCAGTGAGCCCAATGTGTGGATGTACTCTTCATCTTGGATCACCACACAAGAACTCGGACTTAGGGCGGTGTTCAACGAGACAACCCACCGTGTACTCCTACACAACCTCTCATCGTTCACCTTGTATTAGGGTAGATTCACCAACACATTTCCACCAACATCATCATGATCACTACCATCCCGACTCACATAACAATAACATCATTGTATCACTCTAAGCATGCAATAAGTAGTAACAATTGTAGGGGCCACATGATATCAATCAACTCCTACATTTGCTAGGATTGTGGTTTGCTTACTACTGTGACAGATGATAGGTCATGCAAAGGAATGGGTTCATATATGCGGTAGAAACGTAGCATGGTAATCATCCTATACAATGCATAAGCGAGACATGAGAGGGAAGTGGGATTTTATCGACATGATCAATGGGGGTTTGCTTGACTTGCTGACGAGGTTCGGGTTCAGGGTCTTCAACGAAGGGGGCTGCCTCCTGTTCCGGTTCCACCTCTACTCGACAAACAACAAACAAGGTAGCAAAGTAAATACAATGCACAATCACATGATTGAAGGTTGAAACTTGATGTAAATGTTTCTGATGTGTGAGGCAATTCCATTTAAACGGAGTATATTGCAAATGAATTGCAAATTCAAACTCCAATTTGAATTCATTTTAGCCAAGTTATAATTGACATTGTTTGAGCAAGTTAAACCATTTTTAAATGTGTATGATATGCCTCTGAAGTTCAAGTATAAAGTGATATGTTGATATGGTTCAAAATGCAAAAGCATTTGAAATGAATTTGATTTAATTCCATTTAAACCAAATAGCAAATGCTACTGGTTCCAATTTAAATTCAACTCAAACCTGGTTGAAAGTTTGATATTTGGATAGCTTATTTTCTCCTGATCATTTTTCATATATTATTTGTTAAATTTGGAGTTAAAATGAATTTTCTATGAATTTCCAAAGTTTCAGCCTTTTTCTGGATTTTCTGGAATTGATTTAATTAGAAAAACTGATTTACTGCATCAGCATGAGGTCATGCTGGCGTCAGGGGGCCACTGACCAGGGGGTCCCACCCGTAAGTGTCACTGTGTTAACTAACTCGATTTAAAACGTTTTTTTAACTAAACAGAGGAGATTAGCAGGGCTGGGCCCACACGTCAGCCTCACTTGGAGTGGGATTAGCACTAAGCTAATCACACTGGACATGTCAGCCTCGCCGGCGGCTCAACGCCGGCGACCAACCGAGGCGGCGGCGACACAGGGGAGGGTGTCTCCGGCCACCATTTGGTGCGATGAGGCCACCAAACGGAAGCACGAGCATGCGCGCATCACCCAGAGCATAGCAGCGCCACCGGGGGGCACCGGAGTGATGCCGGCGACGAGCCCTAGCGGCGGCCGTGGCTCGGGCTCGTCGGAAAGGTCTCTGCGGAGGGAGAGCTTGGGCTAGCGCTAGCATTTCGGAACGCTGGGATCACCAGGAAGACGAAGGACATCACGAGAGAGACAGAGGTGCCCTGGAGCTTTGTCGACAACGTTCATGGCGGCGGCGCTCCTCTGCTCTAATGGAAAACGACGATGGAGTGCAAGGGGGTGGCCGTGCGATAGCTGAGGTGAACCGGGAGCTCACCGTGATTGCAATGGAGGTATTGACGCGGTCGGAGGAGCTGTGTGGCCGGCGAATTCGTCGACGGCGACTTGCGGTTCTCGCGAGCAGAGAAGCTCGATTGCGGCGGCTCGAGGGGCTCCTAGGTCACCATCCTCGGGCTCTTGGCGTGGACGACGGTGCTGCGTCAGGGGGACACGACCTTCTGGCTCTTCTCCGGCATTGGCCATGGATTCCGTCGATGGTGAACGGCGGAGGCTCTCGGGGAGGAAGGGGAAAACGAGGAGAAGGCGCGAGACGAAGCGGCGATGGGGGGAAGTGGTTCACAGCGCCACGGGCGTCACTCTCGCGCAAGGAGAAGGCACGGGAGGGCCTCCAGGCAGGCAAGCAGGTGGTGCTGGCGTCGGCATGCCGGGCACGCAGCTGCCTGCTCTTGCCTGGGGAAGAAGACAAAAGCAGAGGTGGGCCTGGGCTGCGGTTAGGTTAGTTGGGCCTAGGGCCCAAGGTAAGTGGGCTACTTTCTGTTTTTCTAATTTTCCTTTCTGTTTTATTTCTGCCATTTGTTTTGGCTAGATAAAAAAAATAGCAAACCATTTTATTAAATGCTCATAATTTTTATATGGCCCCAAAAAATAATATACTAGCCACTTATAAATTTTGAACATTTTTAAAATTCAAATAATTTGAACTTTAAATCAAATAGGGGTTTTTGATTAATTCCAAGGCACTGTTTGAATATTTGAAAAATCCATGAGCATGGGATGGGTCCCACATCACTAGATATGTGATCACACTCATTTATAAGACTTTTCAAAAATCTAACATGAATTTTTGGAGAAGATTTTTATCTGGCATTTTGAATTAATTCATCTGGGGGGGGTTCCTTCTCCCATTTTGCTTTGTAATTTGATTTCAATGACTTCTTTTGAAATTTTTAACATGATGCAAGATGACTTTGATCCTAGCACATTACCTAACAGAGGGGTCTGACAGTGTCAAGGGTTTGGATGCACCGGCGAAGTATGCGCCAACTCTCGAGGTGAGAAAGGGCAATGCACGACACCGAAGAGGCTAGAAAAAGTATAGGTGGATGGAAGTGTCAACTTTCGAATACTCACATTAGTCCGAAGAACTCATGCACTTATTATCGGTAACTCTCAATCTAATCAGGAGGTTCACAAAGAGACAGGTACCCCGAGGAGGAGTGTATGGGGGTTTGGTTATCCTTGCGCATCCTCGACTCATGGTACGTGAGTGTACTCTAATATTCGAACCCTCCAGAGGTTAGTGATCCATCTAGTAGGTAGAGTTCTCAACAGGGGTTTTTGGTTTTCGAAAAACACACGGATTGCCCAAAATACGACATCAATCACTAATAGGCAAGATCTCTTGACACCATAAGTTCAAACATTAGTCTATTCAATACCTCAAAACTATTGCAAGTTACTACTACAAAGAGAAAAACAACTTTAACTACCTACTTTCAGTCAAGACACAGAACTCAGTGCAATAGGCAAACTCTCTAACAAGATAAAACAAGCAACCTATAGAAAGTTCAACCTAAGACAAAAAGAAAAGCTCTAGAAAAACTAAAGAACTACAACTAAACAGAACAGCAGCTCAGAAAAGAAAAAGAACAGCTCACAGCTAAAAGAATAAGCATTCAAATCCTATGAGGAGTTCTAGTTCAAGCGGAGCGTGAATCTCTCCCACACAAAAGAGTAAGTTGGGGTCTAACTTGTTACTACAGCAAACAAAGCAAAATAAAACTAAAAACAAAACCTAAGAGCGAGACGCTCCAAGAATAGCACATTGATAAGTCCAAAACGTATCTATAATTTCTGCTTGCTCCATGCATATTTTGTGTGATATTGCTATGATCTAGATACACTTTAATACACTTTTGATCATATTTGGACTAACCTATTAACTCAGTGTACCCCAGTGCCAGTTCCTGTTTTCTACTGTTTTTCTATTTCATTTTTCCCCCATATAAAAAGTGCCAGAAAAATTTGGGAAAATTCAGATAAAAAATCAGCGTGACGGAAGCTTCGAGAAGAGCCCGGGAGGGGCCAGAGGGGAGCCAGGGGGGCCCAGGCGGCCACCCGGCGCGAACCCACCCCTGGCGCGCCTGGGGCCCCTGGTCCACCTCTGGCTGCCCCCCTTCGCCTATTTATCCCCCATCACGGGAAAACTCCAGAAGGAGAACCCTATTTCCGTGAACTCGCCTCTGTTCCGCCGCCGCCGCGCTTCCGAAGATCGGGGGCACCAGAAGACCTCTTCCCGGCACCCTGCCGGAGGGAGGATTGACCTCCGGGAGTCTCCTCTCCACCATGGATGTTGCCCGGATGTCTCGTGAGTAGTTTTCCTTGGACCATGGGTCCGTGATCAGTAGCTATGTGATGTTCTCCTCCCGTCTTTCATCTTCATTGTTTAGATCTCGTGAGCTGCCCTACATGATCGAGGCACCTTTATAATATTTCTGCTATTGCTATGTTGAGTTTGATAGGATCTGATGGATTATGAGATTATGTTCAGATTGTGATAGAGTAATATATTTGGTTTTTATCTCTTATATTTTTGTTCCTAAGTAATTCTTGCATGTTCTCCGTTGCTGTTTATTGCTTTGGCCAAGTAGTAGGTAGTGACTCCAAGAGGGAGCGTTGTGCTAGATTGTGGGTTCATGCCCCCCCCCGATGACATGCTTGAGTGACAGAAACATGAGTCTAGGGGGTGTGCTGTTGCCACAAGGGGGAAAACAACGGTTCTTGTGACCGCGGTCACAAGGATTGTTTACTTTACGCAAAGTTATTTTTATTGCAGTTGTCTGTTGCTTTGGGTGTACACTTTGGGTGGGGCTCGCAACTTAATACCATCGAGATGTTCTGGATAGATATCTCAAGGTGGATGATTATTATTAGATGCAGTTGGATTTCGGTCTACTTATTTTGGCGTACTACCCGTGCTTTTGAACCTCGTCCTTTCTTTTGTAGCATAGTTAGCATTGCGGTGCGTTCATAATCCTGTCAATTGCCTTTCTGTAATTTGTTTACCTCGCATAGAAATTTTATCGTCTTTTGGGAGAGAGACATCACTAGCGAACATCACGTATCCCGGTCCATATCCTCATTATTGTTTCCACGCTATATTTATTTTACTGCTTTTACTTGCTATCATTATCACTTGCATTTTATCCTTGTGAACAACAAGACCGGAGAGATTGACAACCTCTCTGAACTTCGTTGGGAACAAAGTTATCTGTGTCTGTGTGCAGGTCCGCGTTAGTTGCGCCGCTGGCACCTACTTATCATCTCTGGAGTCCTGCTGGAGACAAACCTTGGTATCTTCACCGAGGGAAAACTGCTGCTGCACTACATCTCAACCCTTCACTTGGGGTAACCAACGAAGGGGGCGAGAAGCCATCAAGCAAAGTTTTCTGGCGCCGTTGCCGGGGACTCCGAGTGCTAAGATAGGGGAGTTGCACACTACCCTTTACCTTTGTTTTTTAATCTTGTTAGTTTATCTTCCAGTTTTTATCTTTGTGTCTTTTATCAAAAACTACAAAAAAATCTGCCACACTTGCTGCTACTATGGGTTCCACTGAAAACACCAAGTTGTGTGACTTCACTAGTCACAACAACCAAGACTTTATCTGCACTCCCATTGCCACACCTGCCACTTCAGCTATCTCTTATGAAATTAAACCTGCTTTGCTAAACCTTGTTATGAGAGATCAATTCTCTGGTGCTGGAGATGATGCTGCTTTACACTTGAATAATTTTGTTGAATTATGTGATATGCAAAAGTATAAAGAAGTAGAAGGTGATGTTGTTAAGCTCAAGCTCTTTCCTTTCTCTTTAAGGGGAGATGCTAAAATCTGGTTTCAATCTTTGCCTAGAAATAGCATAGATTCTATGGATAAGTGCAAAGATGCTTTTATAGGGAAGTACTACCCTCCTGCTAAGATTATCCAATTGAGGAGTAATATTATGAATTTTAAGCAATTGGATAATGAACCCGTTGCCCAAGCTTGGGAACGAATGAAATCTCTTGTTAAGAAATGCCCTACACATGGTTTGACTACTTGGATGGTTATCCAGACTTTTTATGCAGGCTTGAACTTTACCTCGCGGAACCTGTTAGATTCGGCCGCGGGAGGAACCTTTATGTCAACTACACTTGGTGCTGCCACGAAGCTTCTCGATGAGATGATGACCAATTATTCCCAATGGCACACCGAACGCGCTCCAACAGGTAGGAAGGTAAATTCTGTCGAGGAAATTATCTCCCTCAATCAAAAAGTTGACTTAATTATGTCTCTACTTACCAAGCAACCCTCTATTGATCCTCATGATGTTCCTTTAAATTCTTTGGTTGCTCAAGAACAAGTAGATGTGAACTTTATTGCTAGAAAGAACTTCAACAACAATTCTTATAGGGGAAATTTTTCTAGCAATCCTAGACAGTTCCCATCCAACTATGGGAACAACAACACCTACCCTAGCAACAAGAACTCCTCTTCTGAATTAGAAAGCATGCTTAGAGACTTTATCACTACCCAAAAAGCCTTCAACAAAAATGTAGAAGAGAAATTAGCTAAAATAGATAATCTCTCTTTGAAGGTAGAAAGCTTAGCCCTTGATATCGAGATGCTTAAAATTAGAAACTCTCCCCTTGAGGAGAATAAGGCCACTCCTATTAATGCTATCCAGTTACAAATCAATGAAAACATTAGGATGATGGCTAAACTTAAAGAGAGATGGGCTAGAGAAAAAGAGGAAGAGGATAGAATTAAGAGCCTTCCTACACACCACAAAGTTTCCACTATCCAAATTGTTGAGGACACTCAAACTATTAGCACCCAATGCACCCCTAGTCCCGTTGGTCCTATTAATGGTGATGCTAATACCTCAACCGTAGATAAAGAGACACCTATGAACATAGAGAGTTTCAAACAAGTGAGCCTAGATGACAATACTACTACCTTTGATAGTAGTGATATTGATTTTGATAGTTGTACCCTCTCAGAAGTTATTAGCTTGCTACACAAAATGTCTAGAGACCCCCACACTAGCACACTTAATCTTGCCTTCACGGAGCATATCACAAATGCTCTTATCAAAGCCAGGGAGGAGAAACTTAGAGTAGAAGCCTCCATACCTAGGAAGCTAGATGATGGTTGGGACCCTATGATCAAAATTAAATTGAATACCTTCTCTTGCTATGCTTTATGTGATGTTGGAGCTAGTACCTCCGTTATGCCCAAAAGAATATTTGATATGTTTGAATTGAAGCCTCTTGAGCCTTGTTCTTTTGGTGTTCGTCTTGTTGATTCTTCCATAAAGAAACCTTTGGGGAAGATCAACGATGTTCTTATCATTGTCAATGACAACTATGTTCCTGTAGATTTTATTGTTATGGATATAGAGTGTGAACCTTTGTGACCAATTATTTTGGGACGTCCTTTTCTTCGCACCGTTGGTGCGGTTATTGACATGAAAGAGGGGAATATTAAGTTCCAATTTCCATTGAAAAAGGGGATGGAACACTTCCCTAGATAGAAAATCAAGTTACCTTTTGAGTCCGTTACTCGGGCTAGTTATTCTCTTTCTCTTGATAAAACTTGATTCTTCTTTTTGCATTATGCCTAGCTAATGGCTTTAAAGAAGCGCTTTCGGGAGGCAGCCCGCAACGAATTTAGGTTTTTATTTTTTATTTTTTTGTGTCTTGATGATTTTTACTACTGTAGAAACATCATTGTATCTTTATTTTTCAGCTTTGTGCCAAGTTATAGCCTCTTACGGCAAGGGAAGTAAAAGTTGTGACATGCTGTCCAGAAAACAGATTCTGTCCTCGTGACCAGAAAAATTCCAGAAAAATCTCAGATCATCTTTTTGAGCTGAAATTTTTACACAGTATGCTCTATACAATTACGAAACTTCCGTATGTTCTGAGTTTTTTTATTTGAGTTGCAGAAGTGCCCCTAAAAAATTCTTTACTATCTGCTGTTCTGTTTTTCACAGATTCTGCCACGTTTTGTCTCTCCTTGCTTTTGCAAACCTTAAGCTTGCTTTTTCTTTGCAAAAACTTTTTGGAACTCTTGAGAAACAGTAGCTCTTCAATATTAACTTTATATCCAGTGGGAAAATTTATTAATTAAGGGTACTAACCTCTCTAATCAGCTTATGATGAGTTATGTATCAAGGGAGTTTTCAAGTGTGCGATAGGAGATGATGAAAGAATATCCAGGAGTGTCAAGCGCTCCAGCTTGGGGATTCCCCCATGCATCCCCAATAAATATTCAAGGAGACTCAAGCGTCTGAGGTTGGGGATGCCCCCGTGCATCCCCTTCTCCATCAACAATCATCAGTTCGTCCTTCGTCTCACTATATTTTTATCACTTCATGCGTTATGTGCTATGCTTGGAGCGTCTCGCTCTTAGGTTTTGTTTTTAGTTTTCTTTAGCTCTGCTTGCTGTTCATAACAAGTTAGATCCCGTCTTACTTTGTGTGGGAGAGAAACACGCTCCACTTTCAAAATTTAGAACACATCATAGGATTTTTCCTGCTTATCTTTTTGCTGTTGTGTGTTCTTTATCTTTTCATAGCTACTGCCATGTTTAGTCTTAGTCTTAGTTTGTCTTTAGCAAGAGCCTTGGCTTTTGTTTAGTTTGTTGCTGGAACTCTTTTTAGTTTTCATGTTTATCTTGTTAAAGAGAGTTGGTTGTTGCACTGAGTTGTCTTGAAAGTAGGTAGTTGAGGTTGCTATTTAATTCTAGTAGTGGTTTTGAGGTATTGTTGTGAGTAATGTTTGAACTTTTGGCGTGAAGAGCTCTAGCCTATTAGTGATAGGTGTCGTATTCTTGGCAATCCGTGTGTATTTTCAAAACCTACAAACTAGTTGAGAACTCTAGCTACTAGATGGATCACTACTCTTCTGAGGGGTCGAATATTAGAGTACACTCACGTACCATGAGTCGAGGATGCGCAAGGATAACCAAACCCCCATACACTCCTCCTCGGGGTACTTGTCTCTTTGTGAACCTCCTCATTAGATTGAGAGTTACCGATAATAAGTGCATGAGTTCTTCGGACTAATTTAAGTATTGAAAGTTGACACTTCTACCTTCCCATATTTTGCTAGCCTTTCCCGTGCCGTGCATTGCCTTCTTCTCACTCCGAGAGTTGGTGTCCACCTTCGCCGGTACTTCCAAACCCTTGGCATGATACGCTCTGTCATCATAAGCCTCCTTATATATTTCCTCAAAACAGCCACCATACCTACCTATCAAGGCATTTCCATAGCCTTTCCGAGTTACATTGCCATGCAACTTCAACCTCTTCATGACTTGATCTTCATGTCATACATGTTCTTGCTACACTGGCAGCGACATACATTGCATACATCATGATAGTTACATCTTCTTTATGATTTTGAGTACCTTGTAAAGTGTGAAAGATCTCCTTTACCTTCTTCTAAAAAAGAGAGTTGCCCATAAGTGAGGAAAAGATCCCAAAGTGGACACATTAAAAGATGCCAAAGAGGACAAATGAGAGTTAAATAGAAAGAGCCATTGAGGCCACCAAAAAAATACAAAAAAATAGAAAAAAATAGAGAAAGAAATAAAAAGAGAGAAAGGGGCAACACTACTATCCTTTTGAGAGATCCACACTAGTACTCCCTTTATACCCTTGTAATCCATAGAGATGATCTTTTTTCATATAGTTCCATTGGAGAGCTTCCTAGCTCGTATGTGTATCCGTTGCATGGCAATCCCTACTCCTCACATCATATCTATCATTTGGCGTCTCTTGCCTATGATTGTACTCATTGATGTGAGCCTTTCTCATCCTTTTTGTCTTCCTCCTCCACCATATTTCTATCTTTGCCATCCTAAGTGTCAACTCTCGTGCTTACGCTCATCCATTGCATGAGTGCTCAAAATATCGAAAAGGAGTGGATCAAATTGAATTGTACCTGGCTAGTGGTCTGGGGACGAGTCAAGATACGATTCCAAAGAAGACCAAGTGTGAAACTTTAGTAGATTGAGTTCTCAACAAAAATACTTTTTTTCTAGTATTCCCTATCCCCCTTCTTGCACGCAAGCACCATTTGGAGACATTCGAGTCACGGATAGCGATAGCTCTTGCACCTAATATTATTTTGTTACTTGCTTCAATGCTAATATAGACTCTTGCATGTTATGACTTGATTTGAATCTCTAACCTTGATTGTTTTACTATTCAAAGTTCTTTTATGGTTGCTAGCATGTCACCACATAAATTATGTTGTTATCATTTACCTACTCCAGGACGAGCAGGAATTAAGCTTGGGGATGTTGATACGTCCAAAACGTATCTATAATTTCTGCTTGATCCATGCATATTTTGTGTGATATTGCTATGATCTAGATACACTTTCATACACTTTTGATCATATTTTGACTAACCTATTAACTCAGTGCACCCTAGCGCCAGTTCCTGTTTTCTGCTATTTTTCTATTTCAGTTTTCCCCCATATAAAAAGTGCCAGAAAAATTCGGGAAAATTCAGATAAAAAATCAGCGTGACGGAAGCTTCGAGAAGAGCCCGGGAGGGGCCAGAGGGGAGCCAGGGGGCCCAGGCGGCCACCCGGCGCGGCCCCACCCCTGGCCGCGCCAGGGGGGCGCCTGGGGCCCCTGGTCCACCTCTGGCTGCCCCCCTTCGCCTATTTATCCCCCGTCACGGGAAAACTCCAGAAGGAGAACCCTATTTCCGAGAACTCGCCTCTGTTCCGCCGCCGCCGCTTCCGAAGATCGGGAGCACCAGAAGACCTCTTCCCGGCACCCTGCCGGAGGGAGGGTTGACCTCCGGTAGTCTCCTCTCCACCATGGATGCTCCCCGGATGTCTCGTGAGTAGTTTTCCTTGGACCATGGGTTCGTGATCAGTAGCTATGTGATGTTCTCCTCCCCTCTTTGATCTTCATTGTTTAGACCTCGTGAGCTGCCCTACATGATCGAGGCACCTTTGTAATATTTCTGCTATTGCTATGTTTAGTTTGATAGGATCTGATGGATTATGAGATTATGTTCAGATTGTGATAGAGTAATATATTTGGTTTTTATCTCTTATATTTTTGTTCCTAAGTAATTCTTGCATGTTCTCCGTTGCTGTTTATTGCTTTGGCCAAGTAGTAGGTAGTGACTCCAAGAGGGAGCGTTGTGCTAGATTGTGGGTTCATGCCCCCCCGATGACTTGCTTGAGTGACAGAAACATGAGTCTAGGGGGTGTGCTGTTGCCACAAGGGGGAAAACAACAGTGCTTATGACCGCGATCACAAGGATTGTTTACTTTATGCATAGTTCTTTTTATTGCAGTTGTCTGTTGCTTTGGGTTTACACTTTGGGTGGGGCTCGCAACTTAATACCAGCGAAATGTTCTGGATAGATATCTCAAGGTGGATGATTAGTAGTAGATGCAGTTGGATTTCGGTCTACGCCAAGGTAAGTAGACCGAAATCCATCTGCATCTACTACGAATCATCCACCTTGAGATATCTATCCAGAACATCTCGCTGGTATTAAGTTGCGAATCCCACCCAAAGTGTAAACTCAAAGCAGCAGACAACTGCATTAAAAGAACTATGCGTAAAGTAAACAATCCTTGCACCCGCAGGTACAAGCACTGTTGTTTTATCCCTGGTGGAAACATCACATCCCCTAGTCTCATGTTTCTGTCACTCAAGGTAGACATCAAGGGGCTGAACCCACAATCGAGCATAACGCTCTCTCTTGGAGTTGCAAATAAAATACTTGGCCAAAGCAAATACCGCAACGGAGAAAATGCAAGAATTTACTCAAGAACAAAATATAAAAGAGAAGAACCAAATATATTACTCATCACAATCTGAACATAGTCTCATAATCCATCAGATCCCAACAAACTCAACATAGCAACAGCAGAAATTACATAGATGCCTCGATCATGTGAGGCAGCTCATGAGGACTCGAAAGTGGAAGCACAAAAGGGGGAGAGATAGATCACATAGCTACTAGTCACGGACCCATGGTCCAAGGGAAACTACTCACGGTACATACGGGAGGCGTCCATGGCTATGGAGGGTCTCTCGGAGAGGGTAGCTTCTCCCGGCAGGGTGTCGGAGCAGCTTCTCCAGGCAGCCCCGATCTAGAAACGGAGGCGGCGGCGGAACAGAGGCGAGATCGCGAAAAAGGAGTCCGTCTTAGGGGTTTCCACCCCGAGGGGTAAATATAGGCGAAGGGGGGCGTCGAGGGGACCCACGAGGTAGTCAAGAGGGTCCCTGGCGCGGCCCAAGGTGGGGCCGCGCCACCTGCCCTCCTGGCTGCCTGGTGGTGGCCCCCTTCCCTCTCTTGGTGATTCCGGAAGATTCTGTTGCGCTGATTTTTTATATATTTTTCCCAGAATTTTTGGAGCACTTTTAATGGCCGGAAAACCTGAAATACAAAAACAGCAAAAAACAGAAAATGGCAACTGGGTGCACTGAGTTAATAGGTTAGTCCAAATAGGTTCAAAAGTGTATGAAAGTTCAAGCAAAACATGGCAAAGTCACACAAAACATGCATGGAACAAGCAGAAATTATAGATACGTTTGAGACGTATCAGGAAGACAAAAAGGTGTGAAAGGCTCACATCAATGAGGAAAATCATAGGCGAGAGAAAGCCAAATCATAGATATGATGTGAGGAGTAGGGATTTCCATGCAACGGATGCACATATGAGCTAAGGTAAGCTCTCCAATGGAACTAGTGGGGGTGCATCCAACTTGCTTGCTCAAGAAGACCTAGAGCTCATTTGAGGAGGCTCATCATTGGAATATACAAGCCAAGTTCTATAGTGTGAAGGTCCCCACATAGCTATATGCATGAATGATAATCTCTATGGAGTACAAGATATAAGAGGGAGTACGAGTGTGGATCTCTCAAAAAGGAATAGTAGTGTGCCCCCTTCTCTCTTTTTATTTTCTTTTTCTCTTTTTTCTCTTTTTTGTATTTTTTGGTGGCCTCAATGGCTCTTTCTATTTCTCTCATTTGTTCTCTTTCAGATCTTTTAATTTGTCCACTTTGGGATCTTTTCCTCACTTTAGGGGCAAAACTCTATATATTACAAGAAGTATAGAAGATCTTTCACACTTTACATAGTACTCAAATCATAAAGAAGATGTAACTATCATGAAGTATGCAAATGTATGCCTCTGCCAGTGTAGCAGGATATGCAATGATACTAGCGCGTCATGTAGCAATGATTAGGGCAAGGCCCAACTAGCATGCGGCTCATCGATCAAGCAAGTAGCATGTATGACATGAAGATCAAGTCATGAGAGGATGGATGTTGCATGGCAATATATCTCGTAAAGGCTATGGAAATGCCTTGATAGGTAGGTATGATGGCAGTTTTGAGGAAGGATATAAGGAGGTTTATGATGACAGAGCGTATCGTGCCAAGGTTTTGGATGTACCGGCGAAGGTGGACGCCAACTCTCGGAGTGGGAAGAAGGCAATGCACGGCACAGGAAAGGCTAGAAAAATATGGGAAGGTGGAAGTGTCAACTTTCGAATACTCACATTAGTCCGAAGAACTCATGCACTTATTATCGGTAACTCTCAATCTAATAAAGAGGTTTCACAAAGAGACAAGTACCCAGAGGAGGAGTGTATGGGGGTTTGGTTATCCTTGCGCATCCTCGACTCATGGTACGTGAGTGTACTCTAATATTCGACCCCTCAGAAGAGTAGTGATCCATCAAGTAGCTAGAGTTCTCAACTAATTTGTAGGTTTTGAAAATAAACATGGATTGCCCAAAATACGACATCTATCACTAATAGGCTAAAGCTCTTGACACCAAAAGTCCAAACATTACTCAAAACAATACCTCAAAACTATTGCTAGTTACTACTACAAAAAGAATAGCAACCTCAATTACCTACTTCAAGTCAAGACACAAAACATGACAGAATCTAGAACTCTCTTGAGTTTTCATGTTTAGAAAAAGAAAAAGCAAGCTTAAGGTTTGCAAAATGAAGAAAAGGCAAAACATGACAGAATCTGTGAAAAACAGACCAGCAGGTAGTAAAGATTTTTTTCGGGATACTTCTGCAACTCAGATAAAAAAACTCAGAACATACGAAAGTTTCGTAATTGCATATAGCATGCTGTGTAAAAAATTCAGCTCAAAAAGATGAACTGGAATTTTTCTCTGATTTTTCTAGTCACGAGGACAGAATCTGTTTTCTAGACAGCATGCCACAACTTTCACTTCCCTTGTCGTATGAGGCTATAAAAGGCACAAAGCTTGAAAAGCAAAGATACAATGATGTTGCTAAAGTAGTAAAAATCATCAAGACCACTAAAAACATAAGAAAAACAAAAATGAAATCCTAAATTCGTTGCGGGCTACCTCCCGAAAGCGCTTCTTTAAAGCCATTAGCTAGGCATAAAGATTATAAAAGATGCTCTTACAAGAATAAGAATTTTGAAGCAAAAGAGAGCATCAAGAAGAAAATATGAAACACATTTAACCTAACCCACTTCCTATGCATAGGCATCTTGTAAGAAAATAAATCAAGGAAGCACAAAGTGACATGCATAGGAAGGTGGAAAAAGAACAGTTGCAAAACTTTCAACATGAAGAGAGGTGTTTTAGTATTATGGAAGTTTCTACAACCAAACTTCCCTCTCTCGAAATAATTTTCAGTAGTATCATGAACAACATCAAGAATATAACTATCACATAAATCATGTTGGTCATGACCTACAAGCACACGTGTATAGTTTTCAACACGGTCTTTAGGATTATAAGATAAATGAACACATCACATTGAGTCTTCATAAGAGAACAATTCTCCGGAATATGAGTTGGACATTTCAAAAGGATAATAGGACAATCAAGTGTGGGTGCAATAGAAAAAATTTCATTCTTAACATGAGGAACTATAGCAAGTTCATCTCCGTAAGCATCACCCATAGTGGCATCATGGCCATAAGCATAGAAGGCATCAACTTCATCAAAAAGGGATATTTCAAAAGAATCCATGGGATCATAACACTCATATAAGGTAAGAGTCAAAGAGTTAATCTCATTAGAAGGTAGACGTGTATGGCTCCATTCTTCCTCCTTTTGTTTGTCACTCTCCTCCTCTCTTTCATGCAAGGAGCTTTCAGGTTCAGCAATTTCTTCTTCCATAGAGTCCTGCAAATCATTAGTCTCTGCCTTTGGGCGAGAGATTCTCTCAAGATGATCAGTAATATAGTAATTTGCATCGTAATTTTCCAAACAATAGTTAAGTATAGAAAGACTCTCAGATTTGTAGCATCATTAATATTTCTAAGAAGAGAAGTAATTTCATAGGCACCCTTATAAGCAACAAATTCTTCTATTAGCTCTGCATCATAAAAATCATAGTTTCCCTTAGCATAAGACGCTAAGGTTTCATCATCATTGTACTCACATTGGAAAGAAAGGTGTTTGTGCCTCATAAAGCAACAAGATTCACCCCTGCAGAAAGATATATTATATATTGAGCACAAATTTCTAGCATACTCATACAACTGGTGTATTTGTTTCCATAAGTGTATCCACTTTTGAGACAAGCGGTGTTCCTTGTACCACTTTTGTTGATCCTTGGTGAATCCTCCATGCCAATAAGATCTGGTTTCAAAGAAGTCAGACATTGATTGGCAAGTAAGGAACTAGACATACTAGTATTAATTTGTTGGATTTTTGATAAAGGACAATGAAGCAAAAACTGAAAGGTAAACTAACAAGACTAAAAAGCAAAGATAAAAGATAGTGTGCAACTCCCCTATTTTGAAGAGTGGAGTGCCCGGCAACGGCGCCAGAAATTTTCTTGATACACGAGATAATACTCGCCCCTCGTTGGTTACCCCAAGTGGAAGGTGAGATGTAGCGTAGCGGAAAATTTCCCTTACCGAAAATTCTAAGGTTTTAGATTGTCTCCGGTAGGACTCCAAGATCGACAAGTAGGTGGTGAAGTGAACAATGGCGCCGTTCACAACCTAAGTTGCTAACTTCACCTGGACCTGCACACACAACAGATAGCTTTGCTCCCAACGAGTACAGAGGAGTTGTCAATTCCTCCGTCCTTGTTGTTTACAAAGGATAAAACGCACGGGATAATAATGATAGTGATAGCTACGGAAAAGTAAATACTGAAAGTAAATTGAAGGTGTAAACAGTGTTGGAAATATGGACCGGGGTCCTATGATGTTCACTAGTGATGTCTCTCTCCCAAAAGACGATAAAATAGCCATGCGAGGTAAGCAAATTACAGTTGGGAAATTGACAGGATTATGTGCGCAAACCAATGCTAATTATGCTATAAAGAAAGGAAGAGGCTCAAAAGCATGGGAGGTACGCCAAGACAAGTAGACCGAAATCCATCTGCATCTACATACTAATCATCCACCTTGAGATATCTATCCAGAACATCTCGCTGGTATTAAGTTGCGAGCCCCACCCAAAGTGTAAACCCAAAGCAACAGACAACTGCAATAAAAAGAACTATGCATAAAGTAAACAATCCTTGTGATCGCGGTCATAAGCACTGTTGTTTTCCCCCTTGTGGCAACAACACATCCCCTAGACTCATGTTTCTGTCACTCAAGCTAGTCATCGCGGGGCATGAACCCACAATCACGCATAACACTCCCTCTTGGAGTCACTACCTACTAGGCCAAACCAATAAACAGCAACAGAGAACATGCAAGAATTACTCAAGAACATAAATATAAACGAAGAGAATCAAATATATAACTCAATCACAATCTGAACATAATCTCATAATCCATCGGATCCCAGCATACTCAGCATAGCAACAGCAGAAAGATTACATAAGTGCCTCGATCATGTAGGGCAGCTCACGAGGTCTAATCCATGAAAAACAAAGAAGGGAGGAGAACATCACATAGCTACTGATCATAGACCCATGGTCCAAGGTGGACTACTCACGGTTCATCCGGGAAGCATCCATGGTGGTGGAGAAGCTCCCGGAGGTGATTCCTCCCTCCGGCAGGGTGCCGGGAAGAGGTCTTCTGGTGCTCCCGATCTTGGAAGCGCAGCGGCGGCGGAACAGAGGAGAGATCGCGAAAAAAGGGTTCCTTCCTCGAGGGTTTCTCGTCACGGGGAATAAATAGGCGAAGGGGGCAGCCAGAGGTGGGCCAGGGGCTCCAGGCGCCCCCCTAGCGCGGCCAGGGGGCCTGCCCCCTGGCCCCCTCGGCTCCCTCTTTGGCTCTTCTGGAAGGTTCCCGTACGCTGATATTTCCTATATTTTTTCCGGAATTTTTCTGGCACTTTAGATAAGGGGGAAACCTGAAATAGAAAAACAGCAGAAAACAGGAACTGGCACTGGGGTGCACTGAGTTAATAGGTTAGTCCAAATATGATCAAAAGTGTATGGAAGTTCATCAATATCATAGCAATATCACACAAAAGAGGCATGGAGCAAGCAGAAATTATAGATACGTTTTGGACGTATCATCAGGCACCACACCATCCCGTACACTCCTCAACAGAATGGTGTGGCTGAGCGCATGAACAGGACCATCATCTCCAAGGCGCGATGCATGTTGTCCAATGCGCGTATGAGCAAACGTTTTTGGGCTGAAGCAGCCTCCACAGCCTGCTACTTGATCAATAGATCTCCATCCATTCCGCTTGATAAGAAAACTCTCATTGAGGTATGGTCTGGTACGCCTGCTGATTACTCACAGTTGAGAGTTTTTGGTTGCACTGCATATGGTCACGTTGATAATGGAAAGTTAGAGCCTAGAGCTGTTAAGTGTGTGTTTCTTGGTTATGGTTCGAGAGTAAAAGGATATAAGTTATGGAACCCTGAAACACAGAAAGTTATGGTGAGAAGGAATGTAGTTTTCAATGAATTTGTTATGTTTGTTGACAGTTCTTCCATAGATACTTTGTCAGTTTCTTCTGATGAAGAAGAGCAGCATGATATTGGTGTTCAGTTGGAGCTCCTTGATAAGGACGAAAATGAAATTGTTGATAATGATATTGCACATGATAATGATGTTCATGATGATATTGATGTGCAGCACTCACGCCCTGTTTTGCAGCAAATCGGTACTATTGCAGCTGACAGACCAAGGAGGAACACTGCCGCACCCATACGTCTTATTGAGGAGTGCGACATTGTGCATTATGCTTTTAGTTGTGCAGAACAGGTGGGGAATAATCATGATCCATCCACGTACACTGAGGCTGTTATTTCGGGTGACCGCGAGAAGTGAATTTCTGCTATGCAAGAAGAGATGCAGTCACTTGATAAAAAATGGCACATGGGATATTGTGCGCTTGCCTAAACTGAAGAAGGTCTTTCGCTGCAAATGGATCTTCAAAAGGAAGGAAGGTTTATCTCCCAATGAAACTCCAAGGTATAAGGAAAAGTTAGTTGCAAAGGGCTTCAGTCAAATTCCAGGTGTTGATTATAATGATGTGTTCTCTCCGGTTGTGAAGCATAGGTTCTATTCGTACTTTCTTTGGTATTGTTGCTATGCATAATC
The DNA here is from genome assembly GCA_950022295.1 of Bromus sterilis. Lineage (NCBI taxonomy): Eukaryota > Viridiplantae > Streptophyta > Magnoliopsida > Poales > Poaceae > Bromus > Bromus sterilis. The sequence goes on from OX465596.1 coordinate 46,343,072, forward strand.
TTGAGCTTGAGCAGTTAGATGTGAAAACTGCTTTTTACATGGAGAGCTTGATGAGGAAATATATATGGAGCAGCCTGAAGGTTTCATAGAGCCTGTTAAAGAAGCTTTTGTGTGCAAGTTGAAGAAGTCCCTATATGGTTTGAAACAGTCTCCAAGACAGTGGTATAAGAGGTTTGATTCATTTATGATATTGAATGATTTCAAGAGATCTGACTTTGATAGTTGTGTTTATATCAAGTTTGTTGATGGATCACCTATATACTTGTTGTTATATGTTGATGAAATGTTGATTTCTGCCAAGAGCAAGAAACAGATTAATGCTTTGAAGGCACAGTTGAGCAGTGAATTTGATATGAAGGATCTTGGTGCTGCTAAGAAGATTTTGGGTATGGAGATTTCCAGAGACAGAGATTCTGGTTTTCTATTTCTTAGCCAGCAGAGTTAAATTAAGAAAGTCCTTCATCGCTATAATATGCATGATGCTAAATCTGTTAACACGCCCATTGCTCCTCACTTTAAGTTATCATCTAATGATTGTCCTAGTACTGATGAGGATTTTGAGTACATTTCAAGAGTTCCATATTCTAGTGTTGTTGGTTCTTTGATGTATGCCATGGTTTGCTCTCGTCCTGATTTATCATTTGCTATGAGCTTGGTTAGTAGATTCATGGCTAATCCTGGTAAAGAACATTGGAAAGCTGTTCAGTGGATTTTCAGGTATCTTCGTGGCACTTCAGGTGCTTATTTGAAGTTTGGCAGGACTGGTGAGGGACTCGTTGGCTACGTGGATTCAAATTTTGCTTCGAGTGATTTGGATAAGAGGAGATCCCTCACCGGCTATGTGTTCACCATTGGAGGATGTGCCGTGAGTTGGAAGGCTACATTGCAGCCAGTTGTTGCTCAATCCAGTACTGAAGCTGAATACATGGCTATTGCTGAAGCTTGCAGGGAATCAGTTTGGTTGAAAGGTTTATATGCTGAACTTTGTGGAGATACTACTTGCATGAATCTGTTTTGTGACAATCAAAGTGCCATATACTTAACTAAGGATCAAATGTTCCATGAGAGGACCAAGCACATTGATGTCAAATACCATTATATCCGAGACGTTGTTGCTCAAGGTGAGATAAAGGTATGCAAGATTAGTACTCATGATAATCCTGCTGATATGATGAAAAAGCCTGTTCCTGTTGCTAAGTTTGAGTTTTGCTCAGACTTAGTTGGTATAACTGCTTAGCCCTAGTGGATGTTTGGCGCCGAAGGTGTTTCTTTTGTTTGTTCAGGAAGGTGTTGCTCGTTCATGCTACAAGGTGAATTTGTCTCAAGGTGGAGTTTGTTGAAGTTGATCCAAATTCATTCATGAAGTTAAGAGAAAACTTCTGACGGAGCGGAGCGGAGGCCCGTCGCCAGTAGGCTTGGGCCTCGTTTTGTGAATCTTTTGATTTTTTCTATTAAGTTTATCAGATTTTACCAAGTTTGAATTTGGATAATCCTTATATGAATGGTAAAAAGGATCGGAGGGAGTATAATCTTTTTCCATATGAGCTCGCCTTGGAGGCGTAATCGGTCGAACAATACTCTGAATACAAAATCTTAATACTTCGGGCAAAGCTTCAATCACCGTGATGAAATCGGATGATGATAACCCAAACATCAAAGTTGTTCACTTCCACCATATGAGCCTTTTGTTATTGAGCACTTTGTTATTTGAGGTAATCTTATATACGTTTCTTGTTGTCCCAAATTCTGGTGTCAAAACATGCATGCCTCCTGTTTTTCGGTAACGCTTGCATGCTAAAAGATAATTTGCATTGATTTTGTTCTAAGGATGATGCCATCATCGGTCATGTTCATACTTAGGGAGAAGAGTGGTAAAGATTCTCAGTTCCAGTGTGGGCTGCATGTTCCTCTTACATCACATGCAAGAAGTCGTTATTACCAAACAACACGCGCATGCACACGATAAATCCACCAAACGCAAGCAAGAAACAAAAATGCTAAACTCACGGACCTGTAACAGGGTTTTACGGGCCTCCTTCAATAATCTTAACTGCCCCCCTCTGAATTTAACCCCGGGTGGGGCCCATCCTCTTCATTAGACCAATCACATCATGCGCTAAGTGGTTGTTTGGGTAAAGAAGATTAGCAACGGGATTATAGAAAATACGCTTTAAGCCGAGTTTTAAGAAAACCAGTTTTAACTACGTTTTTATGAATAATCAATTTATGAGAAACTCTGTTTGGATTGGGAGGTTCTAATCTTGCTCGTCAGTTTTCCCCAGTTGGCCACCATGGTTGATATTTGAAGCACGAATATGCCTCGTCTCCCCTCCATTGGAGGCTTCACCAGATAGACGTCGCTGAAGGGAGCGGACGGTAGCAGCGGCCGTTCCGCTCGACGACTTAGGCGTTCGCGCACGGCGGCAGCCGCCATCTGCTTTCACTCGACGTCTTGATGTGCGCACATGGCAGCGAGCGCTTCCCTTCAAAGGGCATGCACGAACGGCGGCGGCCCTTCCCATCCACTCGACGAGGCCGATGGTAGAGCGCTGCTACCTTGAATCAATCTGCATGATTGTCGGCCGGCGGCTTTTGATGAATTTCAGGTCCGGAGAGATAGAATCTGTGCTAATGAATTTGTTGCCGTAGAAGAAGTCAGGCGCGATGAGTTTCTACAATCGAGTTTTAACAAAAACAACTATTAGTCGTTTTTCATAAAACACATATTACTGGTTTTGTGGAAACCGAATCCCACTTATCCATGTTTTCCCAGTGGAATCCAAACATGGTTTAAGTTTGTTACACAGTTAGACTAGTCGACGGAAAACTAGTTCTGCAACTGGCTCGGCTGTTGCGTTTGTCTTTCCACGCAAGTGGAATTGCAGGGTAACTACCTACGCTGGACGTCACCGAGGACGTGCAGAGTGGCCTAACAAATCGGAAAAGATATAGACTTCCCTCGTGACCTAACTCGGCTCCCGCGGCGCTAGAGGCGACTAGGGTTTCACGAAGTGGACTTGGCGGCGCCCGTCGATCTCTTCGGCGGGGCGCAGGGAATTGCACCGGCGTGATGGCTTCTGGGGGCCCGTCAGAGGGTTCGCAAGGAGGGCAGGAAGCGAGTTCTTCTCGAACGGCTAGGGCTCAGCTCGAGGAAGCGCTGGGGAAACTGGATATCTCTGAGGAAGAAGCTATCCCCCTGGTGCTGGATGATCGTGTACAGGGGGGTCCGGTGAAGTGGCTGTTGGCTGGCAAGATCCTCTATAGAAATCAGTTTCACATCCAAACAATAGCCGATGCACTTCGGCCGGCTTGGGGGAACCCTAGAGGACTAAAATTCAGATCAGTTGGTGGGAACATGTTTGTTGCGGAATTTGAGAATGAGAAAGATAGAGATCGGATTTGGGGAGGATCTCCGTGGCATGTTAGTAAGAATGCGGTGATTCTGGAGATTTTTGAGGACTGCATGCGCCCTGATGAGATGAAGTTTGATAAACTTAGCCTATGGGCTAGGGTTTTGGATCTGCCTTATAATTTGAGGGATGAGGCTTGGTGGATTCCGATTGCAAAACAGATTGACAAACACGCAGAAGCAGTTAGTTTCGATCATGTTGGAGGGTATCTGCGCGCTCGGGTCTCAGTGGATGTGAAGAAGCCCTTGCGGAGATGGATCTTAATTGATTCTGCTAGAAGGAAAAAAGTGGATATGTATGAAATTCAGTATGAGAAGATTCCCTATTTTTGCTTCTCATGTGGCCGTCTTGGTCACTCAGACTTGTATTGCCCAACTCCTGGATCTAGGGATGCAAAGGGGGAGCTTCCATTTGGTCCAAAGTTGAGGGCACCCGAGGAAAAGAGGCCTGCAGCCAGCTCCAACTCGTCTAAGGAAAAATTTTCTGGGCCAAGCAAGTCTGCTAATTCAAGTAATCGTAAGGAAAAAGGACAAGAGGTTACCTCTCCATCTAAGGATAAACCTCCGCCCAAACGCAAAGTGGGACCAAATCAAGAGTATAGGCCGGTGGCCAAAACTATGCTCCTCTTAACTAATGAGGTGTTGGGGGAGACTGCTGACCATGCTGGAAAAGATGGAGAAGAGATAGAGGGTAATGAGTTTGTGCGAGATCCAAAAAAGAAGAAACCTACACCTGAGAATTCGGCAGAGACCGCGGAGCGGTCCTGCCGAGATCAATGAGTTGTCTCAGCTGGAACTGCCGAGGGCTTGGGAACCCCGAGGCAGTTCGTGAACTTCGTAGCATTGTGAAGTTGGAAGTGCCTGCTCTGCTCTTTGTAATGGAAACGAAAATCAGTGCTAAAAGAGTGGAGAATCTGAAGAATACTTTGGGTTTTTATGGATGTTATGCGGTTGACAGTGCTGGCCTAAGTGGCGGTATTGGTTTGTTCTGGAAAAGTGAGTTTATTGTGGAGCTAAAGAATTTTAGCGCAACACACATTGATGTCCTGGTACAAAAGAGAGACCTTAGCTTTGCTCCTTGGCGCTTTACTGGTTTTTATGGAGTTCCTAGAGTGGAGGATAGGAAGCATAGTTGGAGGTTTTTGCGCACCTTGTACGCGATACCACATGCAGCGTGGCTCTGTATGGGGGATTTTAATGAAACCATGTTCGCTGCGGAGCATTTTAGCAAGACCCCGAGGCCGGAAAGCCAGATGCGAGATTTTCGGGAAGCATTAGACGATGTCTCTTTCCAAGATCTTGGGTGGTCTGGGACAGCTTATACCTGGGATAATCGTCAACAGGGAGCTGCTAATGTCAAGGCCCATTTAGACCGAGCCTGTGCCAACGAATCATTCCGGCAATTGTTTCATCATATCAGAGTTCGACATCTACCGTCAGTGGAGTCGGATCATGTGTTTGTTGTTGCGGAAATTAGAGAGTCGGCCACTAATCTGAGGAGAGACAAAAAACAGTTTCGGTATGAGCATGTGTGGCAGTCTCATGCAGATTATGACTCGCTTGTTGCCAGTGTATGGAGGGCTAGTCCATGTCGGCCAGGTTTGAATGGTGTGTCGGAGCGCCTCCAAAACTTGCAGCAAGTATTGGAACCGTGGGGAGCGAAAGAGTTTGGGTGTCTGGCGCGTACTGTCAGACGACTCCAACGTCGACTCGACAATCTGAGAAAGGCTTCTATCGGGAGAGGACCTACAGAAGAAGAGCGTGTGGTTATGAAGCAACTACGTGAAGCGCTCCTCCAGGAAGAAGTGTGGATGCGACAGCGATCTCGTGTGCCTTGGCTACGGGAGGGTGATCGTAATACTGCCTACTATCATGCACAAGCAGCCCAAAGAAAAAGGATCAACAAAATTTCGAATCTGAGAAGGTCCGATGGGACTACATGTGCTAATGACAGTGAGGATAAAGTGGAGGTGCAAGATTTCTACAAAAACTTGTACACGTCCCAGGGGTTTTCGGATGCAAGTCATCTGCTACAGTTTGTTCCTAGCAAGGTTTCAGATGCCATAAATGAACACTTAACCAAACCTTTTGAGGCAGAAGAAGTTCGGGAAGCTTTATTTTAAATGGCGTCTTCTAAAGCGCCAGGGGTAGATGGTTTTACAGCAGGTTTTTACCAGCGCCACTGGGAGCTTATAAAGGAGGATGTTATAGCAGCGGTGTTGGATTTCTTGAATGGGGGAGAACTTCCGGTGGGATTAAATGATACGTCCATCACCTTGATTCCTAAAGTTAGACACCCTCAAAGCATCTCTCAGTACCGGCCTATTGCTCTTTGTCCAGTCTTGTACAAAATCTCGTCAAAAGCTGTCACTAACAGGATGAGAGACAATATGGATGGAATCATCAGTGAGGAGCAAAGCGCGTTCGTGCCCGGGCGCCTTATCACTGACAATGTATTAGTTGCATACGAGAGTGTGCACACCATGAAAAGGAGGAAGAAGGGCAAGAACTTTGCTTGTGCAATCAAGTTAGATATGATGAAGGCGTACGATCGGGTGGAATGGCATTATCTTGAAGCAATCTTGGTGAGATTGGGGTTCAGTATGAGCTTTGTCAGGATCATCATGAAATGTGTGTCGTCGGTACGGTTTTCAGTCCGGGTTAATGGAGAGCAGCTACCTTTCTTCTCACCTTCCCGTGGGCTGCGTCAGGGAGATCCTATGTCGCCATACTTGTTCTTATTATGTGCGGAAGGACTGTCCTCCTTGCTCAAATACTATGATGTTGGTTATATTGATAGAGGTATTCGGGTCAGTTATAATTCTCCATGGGTGAGCCATCTTCTCTTTGCTGATGATAGCTTAATTTTTATCAATGCAAAGATTTCAAGTGCAACTAGAGTGAATGATATTCTGAGCATCTATGGGGCTGCTTCAGGACAGTGTGTGAATCGGGATAAAAGTGCTATTTTCTTTAGTACTAATACCCCTTTGTCACTAAGACATGACATGAGGGTGACGCTGAACATTTCAGTAGAAGCCTTCAGTGAATGGTACCTGGGTCTCCCTACTGCAGCCGGCAGGATCACGAGTGGAACATTTGATCACTTAGGCGACAGAGCAAGGGGTAAGATGCAGGGGTGGTCTGAAAAGCTCTTGGCATGTGCGGGACGGGAGGTTCTTCTGAAATCTGTGGTTCAAGCGATCCCGACATATTCTATGGGTACTTTTCTTCTTACGAAAAAAGTCTGCAAGAGCTTAACCTCACCTATGGCAAAATATTTTTGGGGCAGCTCGTGGGATAAGAACTCTATGCATTGGATTTCCTGGAAAAATCTGACGTTGGCAAAATGTAAGGGTGGAATGGGTTTTCGGGATCCCCATCTATTTAACATTTCGTTGTTGGTTAAACATGGATGGCATTTTATCACTAATCCGGAGGGATTATGTGCTCGGGTGCTGCGTGGAAGATATTTCAACAATGGTGATTTTATGAAGGCCACGGTTCCCAGATCGGCATCAGCTACTTGGCGGGCTATTGTTGCTGGTCGTAAGGCTGTGGAGCTTAGTCTGATATGGTGTTTGGGTGATGGTGCTTCAGTTAATGTGTGGACAGATTTGTGGATTCCTGGTACTATCTCTATGAAGCCACTGCTGAAGCCGCCAAATTGCAACATCGAGCTAGTCTCAGAGTTGATTGAACCAGAGAGCGGGACTTGGCGTTTTGATCTGGTTAGACATACCTTCCTCGCTCCTGATGCAGAGGCGATCCTTAATATCCCCATCAGACAAGGAGGAGGAGAGGATTTTCGGGCGTGGGCTTTTGAGAATAATGGTAACTATTCTGTGAAATCGGCGTACCGCGCTCTTGTGACTCGTAACAAGCGGTCCGCTCTAGAGGAAGGGACGGTTACCGGCACCTCAAATGATGATGAACAGATGTGGAAATCATTATGGAAGCTCAATGTTATTCCCAAAGTGAGGGTATTTTGGTGGCGAGTTCTTAGGGGCATTCTACCAGATGAAGTTACTTTGAGGAGAAGACACATTGCTATACTTGCACGGTGCAAGATTTGTGAAGCCATGGAGGAAGATCTAATGCATGCTCTAGTGCATTGTTCCCATGCGCAAAGATTCTGGGATGAGGCTGAAAGGGTTTTTGATATTCGGCTTCCTCGTCTTCATCCAAATTCGTGGGCTCGAGACATTTTGTGCGACGATCGGTTCTCAGATGCCGATGGGGCAAAGATTATCACAGTGATGTGGTCTATATGGCATTCCAGAAATCGCCTCAATTATGATGAAGATGCCTGTGATCCGCACACTATTGTTCGGTTAGTTCGGGAGTACTTGGCTATTCTGGATGTTCCTCCAAAAGAAGCTACAGTCCTTCCGGGACATGGTTGGCGACCACCTGATGATCCCTTTATAAAGATAAACACTGATGGTGGTCTGAATCCTCAGGATGGCCGAGGTGGAGGGGGTGGAGTTGCTAGGTCTGCTTCCACTCTGCTCGGAGCATGGTGTAAGCCTCTCTCTGGAGTTTCAAACCCTTTGACTGCTGAAGCTTATTCCTTGAGGGACGGAGTACGGTTTGCGAGGCTGCGTGGTTTTACTCATGTGATCATGGAGGTTGACTGTCTGGAGATGGTAAATCTCTGGAAAACTCGCCACAACAGTCGTTCAGTTGTGGCTCCTATCTTAGTTGAAATTGGAGAGTTAGCTAGTAATTTTATATCTTTTGATATTCAGCATGTTATGAGATCGGCAAACTTTCCGGCGCATTTGTGTGCTAAGCGTGCTTGCACCCTAAATGTGACCGAGAGCTGGGTTGATGTAACACCTAGCTTCTTAGTGACCAGTCTATTGGCTGATTGTCCTAGGAATGCTTTTGTCTGAATAAACTCTTTAAATTGCCCGCAAAAAAAAAACTAGTTATGCTAAAACACCGTATCCAAACAAGGAACTAGCCCGTAAAACTACTTGACATTTCGCAAAAAAAAGAAAAAACTACCTCACAACACCGTTTTTTCCGTGTTTTTCATCAATCAGATCCTGCTCAGTCTGGCTCGTTTTTCTCTACTCAGCCCTGTAGAAATAAATAAGCAACGAATAAAATGTGTAGTGGACTAGTGATACAGTTGCGAAACCAAGTCGTTTCATAGTTTCACACGCAATATATGTGGCACCGGCATGACGTCGCACTAGCCGTTCAACTTCGGGAACGAACGAACGAACGCATCAGCGAAGCAACCGGCGGGAAGGCGTCTGCGAAACGCAGACGAGCGAGGCGTCGTCGACGACGGGGCCGCAACGGCTGCCGCTGCTGTCGGACTTGGTGTGGTAGCTCGTGCTGGTAAACACCACCTTCGTCCGGCTTTGGCTCGCCGTGAACTCGAGCGAGGCGCGCGTGGTTTCCCCGCCGGCGCCATCTGAACGGTGCACCACGGTCTTGCTCCCGTCCACCGTGGAGGCCTGCACGCGCATGGGCTGCTGCTCGCTCGCCACGCACCCGTTGCCGGCGTTCCCGACCGAGAACTCCAACCGGCAAAGGCTTCCCGGCACGGTGTCCACCTCCTGGATCAGCGCGGCCTCCCCTCCGGCCACCAGCTCCACGGCGTAGGAGCCCTGCGGCACCGCGTAGTGCGGCGCGTCTACGTACTTGACGACCTTGGTGCCCGACATAATCGTCCACCCCGAGATCGGCGAGACGTGCTGCTCGTCGCTCTGCGGCACCAGCACGCCGCATGGTGATCCCGGCGGGATGTACGGGCCCTGCTCGAAGTCCCCGTTCCTCAGCAGGTTACCTGGACAAACATAAAATCATGCAGCGAGTCAAGCAAAATGACGATCTGACATGACATCTCGAAAGTTGATGGGTTTGTGTCTTACTGCCGGCGGCCTGGGGAGGGTAGAGCATCTTGATGGCGACGGAGTCGATCATGGGGCCGCAGGAGACGTCCTCCTCATGGACGGGGTTGTGGATGGTGAGTGTCACGGAGCTGCCCGCCGCCTGGAAACCCCAGCAGTAGGAGTCCCAGCCGCTGCTGGTGTAGACGGTCTGGATGGAGATCTCGTCGGGCGCGCCGCCCGGGGCGACCGACACGGTGAGCTTCTCGTACTGGGCGCAGGTGCGCGCCGCGCTGAAGGTGACGGAGTACTGCCTGCCCTGCTCCACGGAGAGCTCCTGGTGGATGGAGCCGTCGTCGCCGAGCCGCACGGCGTGGACGCCCTCCGGCACCGTGAGGATCATGTCGCCCTGCTTCTGCCCGGACTCGACGTACTCCACGTGCCCGGAGGTCCTCCACTGTGGGATGGCGTTCTCCCCCGTCACCGTGGAGCCGTCCATTTGGGACCTGTTCGGCGACTCCTCGAAGTTGCCGTTCGGCAGCGGGCCTGTAGTAGCATAAAATTGACGCGTCAGAGACAGAACTTACGTAAGGAGCATGCATGCATGCATGCAAGGAGGAAGCAACTTCTGTGTGTATCTCACCATCGCCTGCCGAAGCAGCTGGAGCAGCCGCGCAGAAGACGACCAAGAAGAGCAGCGCGAGCTTGATCACCATCTTCGATCTCCCGCTAGCTCTTCGCCTCCCCGGCTGACGATGCCTTTTTTTAATTTACTTATTGAACACCCTAGTGCTACTACCTCTCAATCTTACTGGGAGCTTTGGAATACGGAGTAGTTCTCACGAGCTGGCACAGAGCTTATCTGGGAAGTCACGGTTGCACTCACGCTCCACTTATATAGGGGACGCGTCGTCGCGTCCGATCGGCCGTGCAGGAGGGCGGTGGTGCGCGCGGCGCGGTGCGATTGGGCGCCGCGGAACGCGCCGGGGTCGTCGCGCGCGGCACGAGCCCACGAGAGGGGGCACCGGCCTCTCCACCTGGTCCCTGATTCCATCCGTCGATCCATCGGAGGATGCGGGCGCGGGCGGTGAAAAACAACAATCCTACACCTACACAAACAGCAAAAATGCTAAACACACTGGCTTACCATAGGCTTTTACGGGGATATTCCCTCACTAATTTCAACCCTCCTTGATTTTAACCCGAGTGAGGCCCGTGCATGACCATTGGCCCAATCAAATCAAGCTAATTACCACTGTCCTCGTAATCGTCCGTATTACCCCGTGAGTGTAGCAAAGCTCAACAAACAGTTACTGTACGAACGATTTACGGGCGGTGAAAAATGGGCGTCGTGGCCTCGATCGCCAGCCGGCACTGATCGGTTGATACGGGGTACTACGTGGTTGCTAGCGCAACGGCGCGGCACCTGCTGCGTGCATTCACGTGGATTTCTGCTGGCCGATGGAATGGAAGGATTCCGTTGTCTCCTAGATCGATTCACCGGCCGGGCGCCAGTTGTGCCAGTGATCGGGTGGTGTTCACGTGGGGTCAGGTTCTAGATTTGCAGCGGTGGCATGCACCGTCTACGAGTTGTCGCAGCTTCAACTGGTTTGGAGAGACGCGGGATGCTGGCTGTGGACAAAAAACCCTGTTTTGATCTCTCTATCAAAGTTTAATATAAATTGCTCTTTCTTGAAAAATTTAGTACGAATTGATCCTATTTGAAACATCACTCCCTTCGATCCGTAATAAGTATCGCATATCATCTGCTCAATGAATGCTCGTTCTCCCGCCAGGTGTGGCACGAAATCCTACACTGGGTGTCGGGCTACTACCCCCCGCCAGGGCCGGAGATGCCCTTCCTCGACTGGTGGGAGGAGTCCCATAGCCAGATCCCCTCGGCTCTGCCTAAGGGGTTATCTTCGCTTATTTTCCTTTTGGTTTGGTGCATCTGAAAGCACCAGAACAGTTGCGTCTTCGATGCTTTACCCCCCCCCCCCTCCGTTGCAGTGCTAGTGTAGTGCAATTCATTAAGCGGGAGGCTCGTTTATGGGCTAAGGCTGGAGCCATGGGGCTCCTTAGATAGTTACCTGAAACTTAGGCCTAGGTTCTTGGGCTGAGCATCCCCTTCTGTTCTGCTCTCGCACTTCTATCCACACCTTCATGTGCACGTGGCATTGGCGAGTTGCACCCTATACCATTCTTTTATATCTATCGAAATGATACGCACTCTGGTCTATTGGCAGAAAACAAAAGTATCGTTCATTTTGTATTACGGTAGTATAAAATTTATACTAAACTAGATGATACCTCACACGTTGCTACGGGAACTGTTAATAAATAATTTAATGTTTTAATATATAAGAAAACTTATGAAACTAGTATAATTTAATCATTAAATCTTTTTTGAAGAAATATTGTTAGAGTAAAAATCTTAGAAAATTTGATGAAAAATCAAAAAATGTGTGTGATTTTTGTTTTATTAATTTATTACCTTAACAATATAGCAGTGAGACGATATAAGAAAAAAAACAACGTTGAGTGAAGAAAATGGAGATATCACCCTTAGATAAACATAAAACAATGATAACAACTACGTATGTGCATTCATAAAAAAAGTCACATAGAAAAATAATATGCGAGGTAACTCATAATATGATTTTTCATAAAAAAAATCGTTTCTAAATTGTGAGGCTTAGTGCGGAAAAAGTTAATGTCACATAGAAAAATAAAATGCGATTTAACTTATAATATGATTTTCTATAAAAAAAAGTCGCTTCTAAATTGTGAGGCTTAGTGCACTGGTGAGACGATATAAGACAAGAACCACGTTGAATAAGAAAAGTGGAGATATCATCCTTAGCTAAACCTAAAACAATGATAACAACTACAAATGTGCATTCATAAAAAATGTCACATAGAAAAATAAAATGCAAGGTAACTCATTATATGATTTTCTATATACAAAAGTCATTTCTAAATTGTGAGGCTTAATGCATAAAAAGTTAACATTTATTTGTGATAGATTGCATACGCACGCGAATTATTAAAAGCATGTACATAAAAAGTTAGTGGAAAAAAGGTGAATCTACTTGATGATGTGGATAGCTTGCATGTCTGGACAAATAGATTAGTGGGAATGAACTATTTATGTATTATAGATAAGCGACATTTATTATGCATCAAAGAGAATAAATTTTACTTCGTTTGACATTACGCGCATGTTCGTTTGGTTTTTTTAGTAACTTATTATGGTGTAGAATTTAGATAAGAATTTATTTATGTAAATCTAAATGAGTATTGGAAAATCTAAAGATGAAAAGGATTCTAGTTAACCATAAGCAGACATCAAACTTCCGCAAAAAAAGTTAACGAGAGTTAACGAATCAAGATCTGTTTCTTGAAGATCTAACGAATCAAGATCAGTCTCCAAAAAGAACTTTCGCAAGAAAAGTAGACATCGCTTTTTGTAAGGGATGATCTAGACATCAGATGTAACGCTTTTTCTTCATAATTCCCGTCGTAGATGGGTTTGAAGGGCCATCATATGTGATAACTAGGCTATTAGATGGTCCTTTTGGCACATAGTTCGTCTCGATGGCTCTCTTTATACCCAAAATCACTTAAGGAGTACTCTTTTCAACGAACACTCCACACCCTTCCGCGCTTGACAAGTGGCGTATTTTACGCGTGCCACTTGTCACGCTCTGGTGTTTATTTTTTTCTTTTGTTTTAGAGGCACGCGATGTGCCTCTCGCAAAGTAGATTATGCCTCCCGTGAAGGCATGATCATGCCTCTTTTTTAGATGCACACAGTGTGCCTCTCGCGGAAGCAGATTCATGCCTCTTTTTAAACTTTTTTTTGAAAAAAAATCAACCTTTTTTCATCAAAATGTAAGGAAAAACCGCACAAAAATAGGGAGGAATAGAAAAAACCCATTTTTAAACACCGAAAATGCATAAGGATAAATAAAAAAACGAAGATCCAAGGAAAACGCCAGGACGCGACATGTAGCGCGCTTTTAAGTTGATCACTAGTTGGGCTTCAAGGAGTACTCTCGAATTAGTTGCTCCGCTCTATACCTCGCTCCACGCGAGTGGAAGGTTGTCTCGCATCAAGCGTTGCCTACTTGGGCCAGCCCAATGCGATGTAGCTCCCATGCTGATGTCATACTAACGTCAAGCATTTTTAAATTATGAATATCGTTTAAAAGCTAAATTTAATTAAAACTATGAATTATAAATATATATATTAAAATAGTGTAAAGTAATGTTGGCGCGGTTTGATAGCTTTTAGAAAACTTGATATGAAAAAACAGTCTTGAGTTCTCAAAAATGTTTGTGATTTTTTTTGAAAAATGTTTTACAATGTAAAAAGAATGTGCAGTATAAATATCATATTTGTACCATTTGTAAATTTTAAAAATTGTAATATTTTCAATAAATGCTTTTGTATTTAAAAAAATGTTTGTGACATTTAAAAACAATGTTTGTACAATGTAAATAAATGTATGTGTAGTTTTAAAAATGGTATATTACCATGAAAAAGGGTTCAAAGTGTATTTGAAAAGTAGACATGTGCTAGAAAATTAGAAAACCGTTCTAGACATGTATCTATTCAAAGCGGTGTTCAAAACATGTATTGATAGGAAATGTAGTTCATTTATTAAAAGAATGTTCAACATGTATAAAAAAATGTTTCATGTATACAATAAAATGTATATTATCTATAGAAGAAAGGTAGACATGTGCTAGAAAACTAGAAAAAAAAACTGATGGAAAAACAAAATGGACGAAAAGGTAACAAGCAAACAATGAAAAGAGAAAATAGGAAAATAAGCGCGTTGAAAAACGAAAACCAAGAAAACCAGAGAGAAACAAAGAAAACCGGAAATATATATAAAAAGTAACTACAGAATAGAGAAATTTCTTAAGCGAGAGGAATTCTATATTCACCCTTGAGCAAGACATTAGCTCTCGCGGTGGCCAGGTCCAACATGAGTTGTTCTGTTGGACACTTGTAGCGAGGTCACTAGTTAGAGGGTATTTGTTGTAAAGGTCCTTTATTGATGACAAGTGTAGTAAAGAATGTGCATCACTTATCGCAACTTGAAAGTCTAAATAGGGATTTTCACTTCGTGCGTGAGGATGGGAGGTTGATTGTCTATGTCTTTTACGTAGATTCATCTTTTCAAGACGATTTAGGGCCTGTTCGGATCTCCCCTGGCTTCTCAGAACTCCACATATCCAGCTTCTCCTCCTTGCTTCTAACTTCACGTAGCGATCGCGTGAACATTTGGCTGCATCAGCAGCTTCTCATAGAACTGCAGCCCAGTTGGGAGGGCTCTGGCCCGTTTGGCACCAATTGGGCCGGCTGGAGGCAGCTAATTCAGGCCCAGTGCACCAATACGAGGGAGGGAGAGTGGTACCGATTCACTGAAGATCGCTGGTTTCTTCTCTCGAGCACGGGGGCCGCGAAGCGTTTTCTTTGGCGGTGGCAACACCTTGTAAATAGAGCGAACTTCTGCTGTTCCAATCTGTGGAGCTGGGCCGACGGTGCTTCTCATTTTTGCATTATGGGATCGCTCAGCTTCTTGTTTCCAGCTTTTACGAGCTAAATCGTTCGGGAATGCTTTACTCCAGAACTTTTAGAAGATAGAAGCTGGAGGAGATCAAAACAAGCCCTTATATTTCAAATGATGTGTCCAATTCATGAACATTTTTTGTCGTTGCATTTCTCGCGTCGAGCTCTTTAACACTAGATCTTGTTTAGATATGTTTCGACGACCTTTCTTTCGGGTGAAATTAGTGGCTCAAAACTATACAAATCGTGCCTGAAAGCCATTCTAAACTGTGCTTCTCGTGTATTTACCGTTTTTTTTCCTTTTTTGAAAAGCATAGATTTTACCTCTCGTAGAGTCACGAATTTGATTCTCGTGTCATTTTTTCATTTTTTTTATTACAAGCACAGATTTTCCACTGGTGAAGCCATAGATTTATTTCTTGTACATACACATATTTCTTATCGATTTTCTCATTTTTCCAAAAACACATATTTCATCTCGTGGAGCTATTTTTCCGTCCAGTAGGAAAAATTCGTTTTTCATGAAGCCACCAAACTGCTTCTAGTATGGCCACATATTTAGTTATTTAGTTTGCGCAAAGACACGTCTCGCTTCATGTGAAGGAAAAAAAACAAAATACCACGAATGCATCCAAAACACGATACATGTTGATAGCTGAACGCACCAGAAATAAGCTCTGCTAGTGTTTCCGAAGACGTACCCGTTCATTAGTCGCTCCTAAGGAGCAATTAATTACCGGGTACCGTCCCGCAAACTCTCGCGGAGGTCATTTTTCATGCGCTTCGGAGTTGCTACGTGGCACGTTTTAGACACACAATGCGCAACCACAACATGCTGGCGGCTGCGGCCGCGGCTCGCCCTCCGCTAAACGGCGTCAGGCCGGCGGCGGTTTGAGGCGCCATCTAGGGCGTCGCCGGTGCCCCCCGCATCGTGCGGCGAGGCGGACGCTGGAGCGCGGATCCGGGAGGGGCGGTGCTGCGCAGTTTGGGAGCGCTGATACGTCCCAAACGTATCGATAATTTCTGCTTGCTTTATGCATGTTTTGTGTAATATTGCTATGATCTAGATACGCTTTCATACACTTTTGATCATATTTGGACTAACCTATTAACTCAGTGCACCCCAGTGCCAGTTTCTGTTTTCTACTGTTTTTTTATTCCAGGTTTCCCCCATATTAAAAGTGCTCCAAAAATTCGGGAAAACCGTATAAAAAATCAGCGCATCGGAAGCTTCCGGAACCCCGAAGGAGGGCCGGGGGGCCACCACCAGGTGCCGAGGCGGCCAACTGGCGCGGCCTAGGGCTTGGCCGCGTCAGGGGGGCGCCTGGACTCCTAGTGGCCCCCTAGCTGTCCCCTTTCACCTATATATTCCCCGTGACGTGAAATTTCCAAGAAGAGAACCCCTTTTCGCGATCTCGCCTCTGTTCCGCCGCCGCCGCGCCAAGATCGGAAGCGCCAGCAGACCTCTTCCCGGCACCCTGCCGGAGGGAGGATCGACCTTCGGGAGCTTCCCCTCCATCATGGACGCTTCCCGGATGTGCCGTGAGTAGTTTCCTTTGGACCATGGGTCCGTGATCAGTAGCTATGTGATGTTCTCCTCCCCTCTTTGTTCTTCATGGTTTAGACATCTTGGGCTACCCTACATGATCGAGGCACATATATAATCTTTCTGTTGTTGCTATGCTGAGTTTGATGGGATCTGATGGATTATGAGATTATGTTCAAATTGTGATAAATTAATATATTTGGTTCTTATCTTTTATATTTTTGTTCCTAAGTAATTCTTGCATGTTCTCCGTTGCTGTTTAATTTTTTGGACAAGTAGTAGGTAGTAACTCCAAGAGGAAACGTTATGCTCGATTGTGACCTCATGCCTCCTGATGACACGCTTGAGTGACAGAAACATGAGTCAAGGGGATGTGTTGTTGCCACAAGGGGGAAAACATCGGTGCTTGCAACCGCGGTTGCAAGGATTGTTTACTTTACGCAAAGTGCTTTTTAATGCAGTTGTCTGTTGCTTTGGGTTTACACTTTGGATGGGGCTCACAACTTAATACCAGGGAGATGTTAAGGATAGATATCTCAAGGTGGATGATTAGTAGTAGATGCAGTTGGATTTCGGTCTACTTATTTTTGCGACTTCCCATGCTTTTGAGTCTCTTCCTTTCTTTGTAGCATATTTAGCATTGCGGTGCGTTTATAATCCTGACAATTGCCCATCTGTAATTTGTTTACCTCGCATATCACTTTTATCGTCTTTTGGGAGAGAGACATCACTAGTGAACATCACGAGACCCCGGTCCATATTCTCATCATTGTTTACACACTCATTTACTTTTCTGCTTTTACTTTCAGTTTCTATCATTAGCATTATCCATTGTGTTTTGATACTTTGTAAACAACAAGACCGGAGAGATTGACAACCTCTCTGAACTTCGTTGGGAGAAAATTTATTTGTGTCTGTGTGCAGGTCCACGTCAGTTGCGCCACTGACACCTACTTATCATCTTTGGAGTCCTACTGGTCGATACTCTCAACCTCGGTATCTTCACCGAGGGAAATTTGCCGCTACGCTGCATCTCACCTTCCACTTGGGGTGACCAACGAAGGGCGAGAAGCTATTATCATTTCTCGCGTATCAAGCAAATTTCTAGCGCCGTTGCCCGGGACTCCGAGTGATAATATAGGGAGTTGCCCACTACCTTTTATCTTTACTTTTTAGTCTTGTTAGTTTACCTTTCAGTTTTTATCTTTGTGTCTTATATCAAAAATCACAAAAAAATTATTTATCTTGCTGTTAGTAGCCCTCCTTGTTTAGATGAACATGTTAGGACTTGGTGCTTTGCGGGAATCGGAAGTTCTCGATTTCCGTCAAAGGGATGGAGAAAATATGAAGAAGGCATGGGACAGAATTTCTGAAGCACATAAAAGAATTATGCCTTGGATACCTATACAAATTGTGCTTAGAAATTTTTACCATGGTATTTTTAAGTGGTGTAAACACTCTCTTGACATTATAGCTGAAGGAGATATTTTAGAGTGTGAGGAAGCTAGAGATCTTGATATTTTGCATAGTCTATCTAGTTATTTTGTTTATGACCATAGTATTGATACTGTTATAGATAGACTTGCCACTATTGAAAAGAGGATGGATGCTCTAGACTTGAGGAAGGTAGAAGAACTTAAGTCCAACAAGAAAGAAATGTTGGAGATAGATGATGATTGGGATCCCTTTGTTAGGATTAGCAGCTCTAACCAAGACTTCCTTGCTTTTGGTATATTGGATCCATGGTTTCTACTATGCCAAAGGGGGGGGGTGAATAGGCGCTTAAAATAATTACGGTAAGGCTTGAATAAATGCGGAATAAAACTTAACGTTTAATTTGCCAAGCAATAAACCTAAATAAGCTAGGCTCAACTAAGCGCACCAACAACTTATAGTAAGCAAGATAAACAACTATGTGATAGCAAGATATATAACAAGAGCACTAAGGCTAACACAAAGTAGGTGCACAAGTTAATACGTTGACTAGATGAACAACCTATGGGACAAGCAATGCACAATAATATGAGCAAGCACAAGATAAACAATGTAATAAGCTTGCTCAAAGTAAGAGTAGAGATAGCCGCAAGTGGAGCCGATGGAGACAAGGATTTGTTACCGAAGATCCTTCTCTTGCGAGAAGTACGTCTCCGTTTGGAGAGGGTAAGGATCACAATGCCGACACGAAGCCAACGAGGGCCACCCTATTTCTCCTCATGCTCTTACCAATGCAAGATGTCGTGATTCCACTATTAGGACACTTGAGGGCGGTGGTGCCGGGAAGAGGATCGACCTTCGGGAGCTTCCCCTCCACCATGGACACTTCCTGGATGTTCCGTGAGTAGTTTCCTTTGGACCGTGGGTCCGTGATCAATAGCTATATGATGTTCTCATCCCCTCTTTGTTCTTCATGGTTTGGACATCGTGAGCTGCCCTACATGATTGAGACACATATATAATCTTTCTGTTGTTGCTATGCTGAGTTTGATGGGATCTGATGGATTATGAGATTATGTTTAGATTGTGATAAAGTAATATATTTGGTTCTTATCTTTTATATTTTTGTTCCTAAATAATTTTTGCATGTTCTCCGTTGCTGTTTATTGCTTTGGCCAAGTAGTAGGTAGTAACTCCAAGAGGGAACGTTATGCTCGATTGTGGGTTCATGCCCCCTAATGACACACTTGAGTGCCAGAAACATGAGTCTAGGGGATGTGTTATTGCCACAAGGGGGAAAACATCGCTGCTTGAAACCGTGGTTGCAAGGATTGTTTACTTTACGCAAAGTGCTTTTTAATGCAGTTGTCTGTTGCTTTGGGTTTACACTTTGGATGGGGCTCACAACTTAATACCAGGGAGATGTTAAGGATAGATATCTCAAGGTGGATGATTAGTAGTAGATGCAGTTGGATTTCGGTCTACTTATTTTTGCGACTTCCCATGATTTTGAGCCTCTTCCTTTCTTTGTAGCATAGTTAGCATTGCGGTGCGTTTATAATCCTGTCAATTGCCCATCTGTAATTTTTTTACCTCGCATATCATTTTTATCGTCTTTTGGGAGAGAGACATCACTAGTGAACATCACGGGACCCCGGTCCATATTCTCATCATTGTTTAGACGCTCATGTACTTTTCTGCTTTTACTTTCAGTTTCTATCATTATCATTATCCATTGTGTTTTGATACTTTGTAAACAACAAGACCGAAGAGATTGACAACCTCTCTGAAATTCGTTGGGAGCAAAGTTATTTGTGTCTGTGTGCAGGTCCACGTCAGTTGCACCGCTGACACCTACTTATCATCTTTGGAGTCCTACTGGTCGATACTCTCAACCTCGGTATCTTCACCGAGGGAAACTTGCCGCTACGCTGCATCTCACCTTCCACTTGGGGTAACCAATGAAGGGTGAGAAGCTATTATCATCTCTCGCGTATCAAGCAAATTTCTGGCGCCGTTGCCCGGGACTCCGAGTGATAAGATAGGGGAGTTGCCCACTACCTTTTATCTTTACGTTTTAGTCTTGTTAGTTTACCTTTCAGTTTTTATCTTTGTGTCTTATATCAAAAATCACAAAAAATATATTTATCTTGCTGTTAGTAGCCCTCCTTGTTTAGATGAACATGTTAGGACTTGGTGCTTTGCGGGAATCGGAAGTTCTCGATTTCCGTCAAAGGGATGGAGAAAATATGAAGAAGGCATGGGACATAATTTCTGAAGCACATAAAAGAATTATGCCTTGGATACCTATAAAAATTGTTCTTAGAAATTTTTACCATGGTATTTTTAAGTGGTGTAAACACTCTCTTGACATTATAGCTGAAGGAGATATTTAAGAGTGTGATGAAGCTAGAGCTCTTGATATTTTGCATAGTCTATCTAGTTATTCTGTTTATGACCGTTGTATTGATACTGTTATAGATAGACTTGCCACTATTGAAAAGGGGAGGGATGCTCTAGACTTGAGGAAGGTAGAAGAACTTAAGTCCAACAAGAAAGAAATGTTGGAGATAGATGATGATTGGGAGCCCTTTGTTAGGATTAGCATCTCTAACCAAGACTTCCTTTCTTTTGGTGATATTGGATCCATGGTTTCTACTATGCCAAAAGGGGGGGGGGTTGAATAGGCGCTTAAAATAATTACGGTTTAGGCTTGAACAAATGCGGAATAAAACTTAACGTTTAATTTGCCAAGCAAGAAATCTAAATAAGCTAGGCTCAACTAAGTGCACCAACAACTTATAGTAAGCAAGATAAACAACTATGTGATAGCAAGATATATAATAAGAGCACTAAGGCTAACACAAAGTAGGTGCACAAGTAAATAGGTTGACTAGATGAACAACCTATGGGACAAGCAATGCACAATAATATGAACAAGCACAAGATAAACAATGTAATAAGCTTGCTCAAAGTAAGAGTAGAGATAACCGCAAGTGGAGCCGATGGAGACAAGGATTTGTTACCGAAAATCCTTCTCTTGCGAGAAGTACGTCTCCGTTTGGAGAGGGTAAGGAGCACAATGCTCACACGAAGCCAACGAGGGCCACCCTATTTCTCCTCACGCTCTTACCAATGCAAGATGCCGTGATTCCACTATTAGGACACTTGAGGGAAGTCACCGAACCCTTACAAATGGCGACCCTTGGGGGCGGTCACCGAACCCGTACAAATGCTTGGGGCTATCTCCACAACCGAATTGGAGGCTCCCGTAGCGTCCCGAAGCTTTCCACCACAATGATTGAGCTCCGCAACAACAAGCCTCTAGGTGCCAACGCACCCAAGAGGTACAAGATCTAGAGTGACAATGCACTCAAGAGTAGATATCTTCTCAACTTCACTAACTACAACGAATCCTCAGAGAGAACTCAAACCGATGCACCAAATGCAATGGCAAGAGCACACGAGGTGCTCAAGTCCCTGATACGTCTCAAACGTATCGATAATTTCTGCTCGCTCCATGCATGTTTTGTGTGATATTGCTATGATCTAGATACACTTTCATACAATTTTGATCATATTTGGACTAACCTAATAACTCAGTGCACCCTAGTGCCAGTTCCTGTTTTCTGCTGTTTTCTATTTCAGTTTTCCCCCATATAAAAAGTGCTCCAAAAATCCGGGAAAATCAGATAAAAAATCAGCGTGTCGGAAGACTCCAGAAGCCCGAAGGAGGGCCAGGGGCCCACCACCAGGCACCCAGGCGGCCACCTGGCGCGGCCTGTGCCCCTGGTGGCCTCCCTGGCTTGCCCCCTTCGCCTATTTATTGTCCGTCACGGGAAACTTCCGAAGACAAAACCCTATTTCGCAAATTCTCATCTGTTCCGCCGCCACCGCGCTTCCAAGATAGGGAGCACCGTCAGGACCCTTCCCAGCACCCTGCCGAAGGGAGGATCGACCTCCGGGAGCTTCCCCTCCACCATGGACGCTTCTCGGATGTGCTGTGAGTAGTCTACCTTGGACCATCGGTCCGTGATCAGTAGCTATGTGATGTTATCCTCCCCTCTTTGATCTTCATGGTTTAGACCTCGTGATCTGCCCTAAATGATCAAGGAACTTATGTAATTCTTCTTCTGTTGCTATGTTGAGTTTGATGGGATCTGATGGATTATGAGAGTATATTCAGATCGTGATAGAGTAATATATTTGGTTTTGATCTCTTATATTTTTGTTCCTAAGTAATTCTTGCATGTTCTCCGTTGCTGTTTATTGCTTTGGCCAAGTGGTAGGTAGTAACTCCAAGAGGGAACGTTATGCTCGATTGTGGGTACATGCCTGATACGTCCAAAACGTATCTATAATTTCTGCTTGCTCCATGCCTCTTTTGTGTGATATTGCTATGATATTGATCAACTTCCATACACTTTTGATCATATTTGGACTAACCTATTAACTCAGTGCACCCCAGTGCCAGTTCTTGTTTTTTTTCTGTTTTTCTATTTCAGGTTTCTCCCATATTAAAAGTGCTCCAAAAATTCGGGAAAAATACAATAAAAAATCAGCGCAGAAGAAGCTTCGAGAATCACCGAGGGGGCCAGAGGGGACCCACCAGGGCCCCAGGCGCCCTCCCGGCGCGCCCGAGGGTGGGGCCGCGCCAGGGGGCCGCCTAGACCCCTGGTGGCCCCCTCGCTGCCCCCCTTCGCCTATATATCCCTCGTGACGTGAAACCCCCGTGACGGGAACCCTTTTTCACGATCTCTCCTCTGTTCCGCCGCCGCCGCGCTTCCAAGATCGGGAGCACCAGAAGACCTCTTCCTGGCACCCTGCCGGAGGGAGGAATCACCTCTGGGAGCTTCTCCACCACCATGGATGCTTCCCGGATGAACCGTGAGTAGTCCACCTTGGACCATGGGTCTATGATCTATAGCTATGTGATGTTGTCCTCCCCTATTTGTTCTTCATGGATTAGACCTCGTGAGCTTCCCTACATGATCGAGGCACATATGTAATCTTTCTGTTGTTGCTATGCTGAGTTTGCTGGGATCCGATGGATTATGAGACTATGTTCAGATTGTGTTTGAGTAATATATTTGATTCTCCTCTTTTATATTTATGTTCTCGAGTAATTCTTGCATGTTCTCAGTTGCTGTTTATTGCGTTGGCCAAGTAGTAGGTATTGACTCCAAGAGGGAGCGTTATGCATGATTGTGGGTTCATGCCCCCTGATGACTAGCTTGAGTGACAGAAACATTAGTCTAGGGGATGTGCTGTTGCCACAAGGGGGAAAACAACGGTGCTTGTACTTGCGGGTGCAAGGATTGTTTACTTTACGCAAAGTTATTTAATGCAGTTGTCTGTTGCTTTGAGCTTACACTTTGGGTGGGATTCTCAACTTAATACCAGCGAGATGTTCTGGATAGATATCTCAAGGTGGATGATTAGTAGGTAGATGCAGATGGATTTCGGTCTACTTGTCTTGGCGTACCGCCCATGCTTTTGAGCCTCTTCCTTTCTTTATAGCATAGTTAGCATTGGTTTGCGCACATAATCCTGTCAATTGCCCAGCTGTAATTTGTTTACCTCGCATGGCTATTTTACCATCTTTTGGGAGAGAGACATCACTAGTGAACATCATAGGACCCCAGTCCATATTTCCAACACTGTTTACACCCACTATCAATTTACTGCTTTATTTACTTTTCCGTTGCTATCATTATCATTATTATCCCCTGCGTTTTATCCTTTGTAAACAACAAGGCCGGAGGAATTGACAACTCCTCTATACTCGTTGGGAAGCAAAGTTATTTGTTGTGCGTGCAGATCCAGTTGAAGTAAGCAACCTTGAGTTGTGAACGGCGCCATTGTTCACTTCACCACCTTCTTGTATCTGTTGGAGTCCTATTGGTTCGACACTCAACCTTAGCATCTTCGCTAAGGGAAATTGCTGCTATCTACATCTCAACCTTCCACTTTGGGTAACCAACGAGGGGGCGTTAAATCGTACCATCAAAAGCAATTTCTGGCTCCGTTGCCGAGGACTCCACTCTTCAAGATAGGGGAGTTGCACACTATCTTTTATCTTTGCTTTTTAGTCTTGTTAGTTTAACTTTCAGTTTTTGCTTTAGTTTTCTTTATCAAAAATCAAAAAAATAGTTATCTTGCTTGCTGTCGCTATGGGTTCCTCCGAGAATACCAAGTTGTGTGACTTCACTAGTCACAACAACAGTGACTTTATCTGCACTCCTATTGCTACACCTGCTACTTTAGCACCTTCTTATGAGATTAAACCTGCTTTGCTGAACCTTGTTATGAAAGATCAATTCTCCGGTGCTGGAGATGATGCTGCTTTGCACTTAAATAATTTGATTAAGCTCTGTGATATGCAAAAGTACAAAGAAGTAGATGGTGATATTGTTAAGCTTAAGCTTTTTCCTTTCTCTTTGAGGGAAGGAGCTAAAATCTGGTTTCAATCCTTGCCTAAGAATAGCATAGACTCTTGGGACAAGTGCAAGGATGCTTTTATTGGGAAGTACTACCCACCTGCTAAGATTATCCAATTGAGGAGCTATATTATGAATTTTAGGCAATTGGATAATGAACACGTTGCCCAAGCTTGGGAACGCATGAAATCTCTTGTTAAGAATTGCCCTACGCATGGTTTGGCTACTTGGATGGTTATCCAAACTTTTTATGCAGGCTTGAACTTTACCTCGCGGAACTTGCTAGATTCGACCGCGGGAGGAACCTTTATGTCAACTACACTTGGTGCTGCCACAAAACTTCTCGATGAGATGATGACCAACTATTCCCAATGGCACACCGAAAGAGCTCCAACAGGTAGGAAGATAAACTCTGTCGAGGATATCTCCTCCCTAAATGAAAAAGTTGAATTAATTATGTCTCTACTTACCAAGCAATCTCCTATTAATCCTCATGATGTTCCTTTAAATTCTTTGATTGCTCAAGATCAAGTAGATGTGAACTTTATCTCTAGAAACAACTTCAATAACAATGCTTATAGGAGTAATTTTGGTAGCAATCCTAGACCGTTCCCCTCCAACAACTATGGGAATAACAACACTTATCCTAGCACCAAGAACTCCACTTCTGAATTAGAGAGTATGCTCAAAGACTTTATCACTACCCAAAAAGCCTTCAACAAGAGTGTAGAGGAAAAACTAGACAAATTAGATAACCTCCCGTCGAAGGTAGACAATTTAGCCCATGAAGTAGAATTGCTTAAAATTAGAACTTCTACTCTTGAGGAGAGGAAGGTCACTCCTATGAATGCTATTCAAATGCAAATTAATGAAAACATTAGGATGATGGCTAAACTCAAAGAGAGATGGGCTAGAGAAAAGGAGGATGAAGATAGAATTAAGAGCCTTCCTACACACCATACCATTGCTACTATCCAAGTGGTTGAGGATATCCAAACTCTTAGCACCCAATGCACCCCTAGTCCCATAGGACCTATTAATGGTGATGCTATGACCTCAACCATAGAAGAAGAAATTACTATGACTATAGAAGCTACCAAACAAGTGAGCCTAAAGGACACCACTACCACTTTACTTGATAGTAGTGACCTTGATTTTGATAATTGCACGCTTTCTGAAGTTATTTGTTTCCTTCACAAGATGTCTAGAGACCCCCACACTAGCACACTTAATCTTGCCTTCACGGAGCATATCACCAATGATCTCATTAAAGCTAGGGAGGAGAAGCTTAGGGTAGAAGCGTCCATACCTAGAAAGCTAGAAGATGGTTGGGATCCTATGATTAAAATTAAGTCGAATAACTTTTCTTGCTATGCTTTATGTGATGTTGGAGCTAGTACCTCCGTTATGCCCAAAAGAATGTATGATATATTTGAATTGAAACCTTTTGATTCTTGTTCTTTTGGTGTTCGTCTTGTCGACTCTTCCGTAAAGAAACCTTTGGGGAAGATTGATGATGTTCTTATCATTGTCAATGACAATTATGTTCCCGTTGATTTTACTATTATGGACACTGAATGTGAACCTTCTTGTCCAATTATTTTGGGACGTCCTTTTCTTCGCACCGTGGGTGCTATTATTGATATGAAAGAAGGGGTTATAAAATTCCAATTTCCTCTCAAGAAAGGGATGGAACACTTCCATAGGAAAAAGATTAAGTTGCCTTTTGAGTCCGTCACACGGGCTAGTTATTTTCTTGAAAAGACTTGATCTATTTGCATTAAGCCTAGCTAATGGCTTTACAGAAGCGCTTTCGGGAGGCAGCTCGCAACGAATTTAGGATTTACGTTTTATTTTTATTCTGTTTTTAGTGGTCTTGATGATTTTTACTACTGTAGCAACATCATTGTATCATTACTTTTCAAGCTTTGTGCCATTTATAGCCTCATATGACAAGGGAAGTGAAAGTTGTGACATGCTGTCCAGAAAACAGATTCTGTCCTCGTGACTAAAAAAATCACAGAAAAATCCCAGTTCATCTTTTTGAGCTGAAATTTTTACATTTTTTATTTGAGTTGCAGAAGTATCCCTAAAAAATTCTTTACTACCTGCTGGTCTGTTTTTCACAGATTCTGTCATGTTTTGCCTCTTCTTCATTTTGCAAACCTTAAGCTTGCTTTTTCTTTGAAAAAACTTTTTGGCTATCTTGAGAAACATTAGCTCTTCAATAATATCCTTGTTTGCAGTAGAGAAAAATATATTTTATTATGGTTACTAACCTCGCTAATCAGATTATGATGAGTTATGTATGAAGGGAGTTTTCAAGTGTGCGAGGGAAGATGATGAAAGAATATTTAGGAGTGTCAAGCGCTCAAGCTTGGGGATGCCCCCATGCATCCCCAAGAAATATTCAAGGAGAATCAAGCGTCTAAGCTTGGGGATGCCCCCGTGCATCCCCTTCTTCATCAACAATTATCAGTTCGTCTCTCGTCTCACTATATTTTTATCACTTCATGCGTTATGTGCTATGCTTGGAGCGTCTCGCTCTTAGGTTTTATTTTTAGTTTTCTTTAGCTTTGCTTGATGTTCATAACAAGTTAGAACCCATCTTTCTTTGTGTGGGAGAGAAACACGCTCCACTTTCAAAATCTAGAACACAACATATGATTTTTCATGCTTATCTTTGCTGTGTGTGTTCTTTATCTTTTTCATAGCTACTGTCATGTTTAGGTTTTAGTTTTCATGCTTATCTTTTTTAAGAGATTTTTTTTAGTTTGTTGCTAGAACTCTCTTGAGTTTTCATGTTTATCTTGTTTAGAAAGTTTGCCTGTTGCACTGAGTTTTGTGTCTTGACTTTAAGTAGGTAGTTGAGGTTGCTATTCTTTTGTAGTAGTAACTTGCAATAGTTTTGAGGTATTGTTTTGAGTAATGTTTGGACTTTAGGTGTCAAGAGCTTTAGACTATTAGTGATAGATGTCGTATTTTGGGCAATCCGTGTTTATTTTCAAAACTTACAAATTAGTTGAGAACTTTAGCTACTAGATGGAGCACTACTCTTCTGAGGGGTCGAATATTAGTGTACACTCACGTACCATGAGTCGAGGATGCGCAAGGATAACCAAATCCCCATACACTCCTCCTCGGGGTACTTGTCTCTTTGTGGAACCTCCTTATTAGATTGAGAGTTACCGATAATAAGTGCATGAGTTCTTCGGACTAATGTGAGTATTCGAAAGTTGACACTTCCACCTTCCCATATTTTTCTAGCCTCTCCTGTGCCGTGCATTGCTTTCTTCTCACTCCGAGAGTTGGCGTCCACCTTCGCCGGTACATCCAAACCCTTGTCATGATACGCTCTATCATCATAAACCTCCTTATATCCTTCCTCAAAACAGCCACCATACCTACCTATCAAGGCATTTCCATAGCCTTTCCAAGATATATTGCCATGCAACATCCACCTTCTCATGACTTGATCTTCATGTCATACATGCTACTTGCTTGATCGATGAGCCGCATGCTAGTTGGGCCTTGCCCTAATCATTTCTACATGACGCGCTAGTATCATTGTGTAAGGCCCCTGATGCGGTACTAACTCTAACTAGTCGCTTTTGCGTCCGGTCGGAGTTAGAAGCGCATCAAACGCCACCGGCGCACGACACTCGCACTCGTGTCGCTGCCGGATTCTCGACAACAGGTATATAAGCATAACTCTATAAGAAAGGAAATACATATAGATAGATAAATAGAGCAGGGCATACAACGCCGCTGTCTAATAATACAACATCATCAAGAGTACATCTCATCACTACATCAAGCGGAAGCATAATAGGGACCGGGTACGGTCAAGATCCAAATTGCCCTAGAGAGGGCTACACATAAATATCCACCCACGGGAACGTCTGAGCCCAACTTTAGGATCCTACTGGTCGAGGTACTCGTACTCATCGTCGTCCTCCGGGGGCACCTCCACGAAGTAACGTCCGGTGCTGGGGTCGAGGAAGTAGTCCACTGCAGCGGCCGATCAGGAAAAGCGGTAAAGGAAGAAAAGTAAACGGGGGTGAGAACATGTCATTACGGAATAACTAACGCTACAGGTAAGATAAAGGCATAGACAGGTTGCAGCCGTACTAGCATATATGGTGGCTACACGTTCTATCAGATTAGAGGTGAGATCCAAGAAGTTACGTTGACAACGTGTCGTAAGTCGGCTATTCACCTACCTACGCAAACATAACACAACCTCGTTTCTCTCTCGGTCCCCCTGGACGAAGAAAGACAACCAAGGCACGCACACGGTTTTTCAAGTTTTATAGCATGATTACCGTTGGTGTTATTCTATGAACAAGGAGTAGGTCTCAAGTAGTCCATAACGGCGGACACGGCTTTTCGAAAAGATTTACCCTGCAGGGGTGTACCAACTGTCCACTATAGACGTCACATGTACGCCCGGTTTCCACTTGGCTAGGTAAGTGCCTGAAACTCCGGAACGTCAGAGTCCCTCTAACTAACAACGCACAACTCCGGGTGGCCCCCGGGGAGTCGACACCCAAACCTCAAGCTGGCCACGCTCTTGGATCGGACTCGTCCGTATGACGCAGGTCGGATTACCGGTTAGTTCTCCTATGAGACCGGGTCCTAGCTGATCAGATGGACCAATAGAGAATTATGCCCCACTGGCCCGGTTTATTTTGTAAACAGCTGGGGTACCAACCAACACACACACGAAGCAAATGTAAATCAGCTTGGGCCACCACTAGAATTGTACGAAGCTAGGTAGGTAAGACAAGGGGGCCCCATAAAACCCCACACACGATTAGGCACGCTCGTCAAGAAACACAATACCCGGAACTCGGGTCCTAGGTGACTCAAATGGAACAAAGCACCAAACGGGAAATAGTCCAGCCTTCCACCTTTCGTCGATTATAAATTAACATCATTTAACAATAATAAATATCAACCAACTTCTTTTATAGCATGATATCCCAGCCATAATTATATAGGGTAAGCAGCAAGTTTTCTATCCATACTAAGCAATGGCTGAGCAGCGGTAAGTTAGCAGTACAATGGTTTGCTGGGATGTGGGGATCATGGCTGTATGGGTTTAAACATGGCATATAAGGTAGATAGGATCAAGCAACAACGTTCTAGATCTACAGCTAGGCACGAGCAGAAAGTTATAAAGTAATGACACAGATCTCCCCCTTGCCTGGTAAGGTAGTCGAAGCAGCACCCACGGTACTCTCGGGCTCGGTGTCGGACAGCTCCACGTAAGTCTCCTCGTCAGTCTCGGGTGCTACCGTAAAGATACCGGCAAGGAACAACACACAAGTAAGCAACTGATGCAAACTCAAACAAGGATGGCATGTTCAAGTTTTATTTACATGGTATGACCCTGTCTAGTCAAGTTTAAATGAAGGTGATGACGGCAAGTCATCACTTTCATATGCATTTTATTTACATTGTAATGGCTTTGGTCTAAGCCTTAGTTTAGGTTTAAATAACATGATAGCATGTCATGAACAACAAGGAATTACAAGAATTTAAATACATGAAGGTAAAACAATGATTCCGGAGACGGAGTAGTGTCGGTGAAATTGACACACAGGAAGGAGCAACAAAGGTTTGAGGCCAGACACTGTGCATATGACAATATGCTAGGGGCTGACTTGAAGAAAGAAGATGACTTGGAACAGACTTGAAAAGATCAGATGAACAACATTTCAAATGCACTGAAGTTGAAATGTTGCAGGCAGACAGATCTGAAAGCTTCTGAACCAGGTGATCACACCTTGTCTCAAAAGTTGCACACCACATCATGAAAACATCACTGCTGAAATCCTTGCAGAAAAACACCCCAAAAGCATATATGATATGTCTCCATTTGAATTTGCAAGGCAGTTGCAAATTCAACTGAAGATCAGGGGCTGAGTGCAAAATTGCACCACATGAATTTTGAAAAAGGTTCAGATGATGAAATCATCATCACCATGCAACTCCTTGTGCAAAACTACACAAAACCATATATGGCATGGGCAATTTAAAATTTGAACCAATTTACAAAAAAAACAAAGAAAAGAAAAAGGGGCTTATTTGCAAAATGACCACACTATGGGGTTCAGTAGCTCAAGCTACCCCAAAAACATATAAGGCATGCCCATGAAAGCAAAAGATGTTCAAAAACAGATTTGAATTTGAATGCAAATTCAAATTTGAATTCAAACAGAAAAAAGTAAAATAAAATAAAAAAGAAAAGGAGAGGACTTGGCGCATGGGCCAGCCTCGGGCGCTCGGGGTCCAACTCCACTCCACGGCCCGGCTGGACCGAGCCCACTCCACTGGCCCACTGGACTCGGCCTGCTGGCTACGGGCAGTCCACTCACTGACGTGAGGGCCCCGGCTGTCAGTCTCGGAATAAAAATCAAAAATGGGGGGGGGGGGGGCGAGCCAGGGATCGAACCCAGGTCTCCCAGGCGCGAGAAAGTCTCCCTTGCCACTGCGCTACGAGTCGTTCTCTGAACATACAGGGGCGCCAACACAGTTATCACAAGCGCACCCGTGCACTGAA
Source organism: Bromus sterilis (assembly GCA_950022295.1). Taxonomy (NCBI): domain Eukaryota; kingdom Viridiplantae; phylum Streptophyta; class Magnoliopsida; order Poales; family Poaceae; genus Bromus; species Bromus sterilis. The sequence continues at coordinate 46,373,902 of OX465596.1, forward strand.
CTCCGTCAGAGATCCGACCTGACAGTGCACGGCGCGGAACGGCGTCGATCCTCACCACTGCTACGCTACGCCGGCGACTGGACGGTGAGGTGCAGCGCGTAGAGGGCATATCCAGCTACCCGTTCCTGCTCTGCGAGGCACCGGAGACGCAGCAACGGCGACGCGAGCCTCACCGGAAAACTTGGCGGCCACGGACTTCAGTGAACTTCAGCAAACGTGCAAACTTCTAGGGAAGGCGCCAAGCTACCACTTTTAAGGTCACATGCGTGATCTGGACGTGGCCACGACACGCACGCACTTGTCCAGACCACGCCGGTGGCACGGGCCTCACCGGCGGCACCACAGAACGTGCCACAGCGCACGACTTCGCGGACACACGCGCGCGGAACCTACTGCTACTGCTACGAGGAGGAGGTGGACGTCGTCTCGCTCACCTAGGGGTGGTCGTTGACGACTCGCAACGCGGACGGAGGAAGGAGGTCGACGGCGACGGGGAAGCAGACGGGGTCGGAGGCGAGGTCGTCGTCGCGTGAGCGTTCAGCAACCCCTCCCTGATGCCTGCGTGAAGCAAACGGGGCGGTGAGACCACGGGTGGCACGGAACGAACGCTACCCCGAGGAATCGAGGCGAGGCGGCGGCGAATTCCTTACCGGAATCATGGCGTCCGGCGGAACAGGGGAGAGGGGATCTCGCACGAGCGGCGGCGGCGGCGGAAAAAGTGGGGAGGAATGGAACCCTAGGAGGTTTCCAGAGCTCGGGAGCGCGGAATATAAGGGGGGGACTCCCTCCAGCCACGTCGACGGGCGTCGACGTCGATGCCGGCGTCGGCTGTGAGACGGGGAGGAAGACGGCGTGGAAAGGCGGTCTGTCCACGCCGCCCGATTCCAGATCAACGGCGGACGAGCCCCCTCCCGTACCGCTTCGCTGGAAAGCGGCTGGGCCGCGGGATGCCGGAGGCCCAGATGGGCCAGGCCTGGCTGAAAGGAGGAAAAATCAAAAGGGTTAAGCCCTTTTGAATAAAAGAATTCCAGCAAAGAAAAAGAAGGAAAAAGCAAAAGGAAAAAGGAGATAAAATATATGAAATATATTTTTAAAAACTCCTTTTCTCAAGCCAGATCACCCAAAATTGGTTGCATAATTTTGGATGCAGAGAAACTTCCCCAAAAATTCAAACAGTACCATATCTATTTAAAAATTAAATAGAAAAGGCATTTGGGGAGTTTTTGAGTGAAGAACAGAAGGTTCAAAATTCCATGAGCTTGAAATTCTTAATCCTTGCATTATTCCTCAATTTCTAAAAATGGTTTGGGCATTTTGGCAACCACAAAAATGTGATCTCATTTTGAATTTCAAAATCACTTTGAACTAGAGCCTTTGTTTTTGAGGATGGCAAAAATACCTAGAGGATTTTAAAATCCTTACAAAGGCAAAAGAAATGGCTAGGTCAAAATTGGGATCAAGAAGAGTGAGCATGTAACAAGGAAAAATACTCCAATGCCCTTCTTGAACCTGTTTGGATGCAAAGGAAAACAACCCAACATGACTCCAATCCCAATGCCAATTAAAATCATCACATGAAATGGCATACCCATCCATCATGCCAAGTTATAAGTCCAACAGAGGAAGTAAAATACATGGTGTTTGCTAACTTGTTACATGTGGGCTGTTACAGCTCTCCCCTACCAACACAGGATCTCGTCCCGAGATCTAAGCAAGAAAAAGCTCGGGATACTCAGAACGGAGATGATCTTCACGCTCCCACGTTGCCTCTTTCTCCGAGTGATGTGCCCACTGCACCTTGAGGAACTTGACGGTCTTGTTGCGAGTCTTGCGCTCGGACGAATCAAGAACACGGACTGGACGCTCTGAGTAAGAAAGATCCGCACTGAGCTGGATCTCGCCCAAGTCCACTGCCTGCTTTGGCTGCTTGAAACACTTCTTCAACTGAGACAGGTGGAACACATCATGCACCATAGCCAAGCTGTCCGGAAGCTCGAGGCGGAACGCGAGAGGTCCCCGAGTTTCTAGGATGCGGAACGGACCAACGAACCTGGGAGCCAACTTGCCTTTGATCCCAAAGCGGTGAGTGCCCTGAAGTGGAGACACTCTGAGGTATGCGAAGTCACCAACTTTGAAGTCAACACCACGGTGTTTCTTGTCATAATAGGCCTTCTGTCTAGACTGTGCTGCCTTTAGGTTTTCCCGGACAATCTTCACTCTGTCCTCTGCCTCTTGGATCACATCTGGACCGAACAACTGCCTCTCGCCTGTCTCGGACCAGTTCAAAGGTGTCCTGCACTTGCGGCCATACAAGACTTCAAAAGGCGCTGCTTGCAGACTTGCCTGATAGCTGTTGTTGTACGAGAACTCAGCATACGGCAAGCACTCTTCCCACTTCATGCCAAACGAGATGACACATGCTCGAAGCATGTCCTCGAGGATTTGATTCACACGCTCAACCTGCCCACTGGTCTGAGGGTGATAAGCGGTACTGAACAACACTGTCGTACCAATCGCCTTCTGGAAGGCCTGCCAAAACTTGGATGTGAAAAGACTGCCTCGATCAGAACTGATCTTCTTGGGGATGCCATGCAAAGACACAACTCTTGCGGTGTACAAATCCGCCAACTGAGCTGCAGAAATGGAGTCCTTCACTGGGAAGAAGTGGGCAACTTTGGAGAGATTGTCAATGACGACAAAGATGGCATTGTTCTTCTTCTGCGACAGAGGAAAACCTGTGATGAAATCCATCTCAATGTGATCCCATTTCCACTCTGGAATTTCAATTTGCTGAAGTAGTCCTGCAGGCTTTTGATGCTGTTCTTTCACTCTCCTGCACACATCACACTGGGAGACAAAACGGGCAACATCCCGCTTCATACGAGTCCACCAAAAGTTTTGCTTGAGGTCCTGATACATCTTGGTGCTACCAGGGTGGATAGACAGCTTTGAGTCATGGGCTTCTCTCAAGATGACCTCTCTGAGACCTCCTTCTTTGGGAACAACAACTCTCTCCTCGAACATCACGGTGCCGTCATTATGCACTGAAAAGCAACCGTACTTCGGAACTGAGGCGGCAACACCCTGCTTGACTTTCTGAATCATCAAGCTACCCGACTGAGCTTCACGAATCTTCTCACGGATAGTGGGCTCTACCACAAGGCTGGCTAGATAGCCTGCTGGAACTAGCTCGAGATTGAGCCTTCGAAAGGACTCACACAAATCAGGGTGTATCTTCTGCACCTGGACACTGTTGCAATCACCCTTGCGGCTAAACGCATCGGCTATGACATTCGCCTTGCCAGGCGTATACTGAATATCCACGGAGTACTCAGTAATAGTCTCGAGCCATCTCCTTTGCCTCAAGTTCAGGCTAGGCTGCGTGAACAAGTACTTTAAGCTTTTGTGATCAGTGAACACATCAACCTTCCTCCCTAGGAGGAGGTGTCGCCAAGTAACCAACGCATGAATCACTGCAGCCAGCTCAAGATCGTGTGTCGGGTAGTTCCTCTCAGCCTGCTTCAACTGTCTGGAGGTGTACGCCACAATACTCTTTCCCTGCATCAACACTCCGCCAAGGCCATTCAACGAGGCATCACAGAAAACTTGAAACGACTGTGACTCGTCTGGCGGTGTAAGGATCGGAGCTGTGGTCAGCCTTATCTTCAACTCATCAAAAGCTTCCTGGCAAGCCTGTGACCAAAAGTACTTCTTGCCCTTGCACAACAACTCCGTCATCGGCTTTGCTATCTTGGAGAAATTCTCGACAAACTTCCTGCAATAGCTGGCAAGTCTGAGAAAACTCCTCAGCTGCTTGACATTTTTCGGCGGAGTCCAATCTTGAATTGCCGGACTCTGTCTGGGTCAGCAGCAATGCCTTCTGAGGAAATGACATGGCCAAGGAAGTTGACCTTATTCATCCAGAATTCACACTTGGAGAACTTGGCATAAAACTGGTGATCTCTCAACTTCTGCAACACCAATCTGAGATGCTCCTCATGCTCAGCCTCTGACTTGGAAAAGACAAGGATGTCGTCGAGGTAGAGGAGTACGAACACATCCAACCATTCTTGAAACAGATAGTTCATGGCCCTCATGAACGTCGGAGGTGCGTTAGAAAAGCCAAACGTCATGACCGTAAACTCGTACAGTCCATAACGAGTGCGGAAGGCTGTCTTGGGAATGTCCTCCTCACGGACACGAATCTGGTGGTACCCCATCTTCAGATCAAGCTTTGAAAACACCTTTGCTCCATGCAATTGCTCAAATAGGTCATTGATGTTGGGCAAAGGGTACTTGTTTTTGATCGTCTTCTTGTTGATACCACGGTAGTATTGAACCAACCGACTAGTACCATCTTTCTTCTTCACAAAAAGACACGGGGCACCCCAAGGAGAAGTGCTCGGACGAATGAGCCCATCCTTCTCAAGCTTCACCAGCTGCTCTTTCAACTCAATCAGGTCTTCCGGGCACATCTTGTAAGGCTGCCGAGATATCGGCTGTGTACCAGGTTCTAGCTTGATCACGAACTCAATAGCACGCATGGGTGGAATACCTGGCAACTCCTCTGGGAAGACATCTGGAAACTCTCGAACAACTCTGACCTCCTCGATCAATGGAGCAACTCCAGCGTTCAGAGCGTACAACTGTGCTGATCCTGCTGTCGAGCCACAACTGTACCCAACCTCTGCGCCTGAATCGTGCGTCAGCAACATGGTCTTGGACGGACAATCAATCTTGGCCTTGTACTTGACAAGCCAATCCATGCCCAAAATGACATCAATGTCGGAACGGGGCAAGACAACCAGGGACGCCGAAAAGATAGCACCCTGAATACTTATCTCCACATCTGGAACTGTCCATGAAGAAGTGAACTTTGACCCAGGTGTGACAACTGAGAGCTTGCTCGGAAGCTGGTCACGTGGAAGATCTACTCTCGAAGCAATGAACTGAGATATGAAAGAATGGGAAGCTCCGGAATCAAACAAAACTGTCGCTGGAACTGAACACACAAGTAACCTACCAAGCACAATCTCAGACGACTGCTGTGCATCTGTCAAGGTGACGTTGTTCACACGGAGCGCTCGTGGCTGGGCCCGCACCATCGCGTTGCTCGGTGTAGAGCGAGGTGGGGGCGGAGGCAGCCTGGCGTAACGAGGGTCGGTGCACTGCGGAGACTTGTGGCCCGGCTTGCCACACTTGAAGCACGTGATCTCTGGCCTGGGCTGGCCCTGTGGAGCAGGCGGCCTCGCGTGGGGTGGAGTAGAGCGAGGTCCGTGCTGCACTGGGACGGGAGGGCGGGCAAAAGTGCGGACAACTGCCCCCTTCTGCTGGAACTGCTGGCGCTGCGGCTGAGGCTGTGGCTCTGAAACCCAGGACTTGGCCTTCTTGTGGACCATCACTGCTGAACTGTGCTCTCTGTGCTTCCTCTTCTCTGCGGAACGCTCTACCTCAGCTGACTCCTGTCTGATAGCCTGGTCGACGAACTCTGAGAACAGGCTTGGCGTGGACAAGGTGAGCGCATACTTGATGTCCGGGTCAAGACCACCGCGGAACCTGGCAATGCGCTTGGCCTCTGACGAGACATCCTTTGGAGCGTACCTGGCGAGCCTGACGAAGGCCAGGTTATACTCCTGCACAGACCTGTCCCCCTGCCTCAGAGCTAAGAACTCCTAGCGCTTCCTCTCGATCAGTCCACTGGGAATATGAGCAGCTCTGAAATCCCTGACGAAGTCCTCCCACGTGATCTCTGCATCACCCTTGTTGGCCTTGTACGTCGAGAACCAACTGCCTACGGCACCCTGAAGCTGGAAGGAGGCGAAGGTGACGTAGTCGACGGGTCTGACGGCGTTGGCATTGAAGTGCTTCTTGATCTCAGCGATCCAGTCATCCGCTTCCAGCGGATCTCGAGCCTCGGAGAACCTGGGGGGGCTGATCGCGAGGAACTGCTGCAGTGTGGTGTACTGTGGACGATCATTCCTCTGAGCACCCTGGTTCTGCAGCATCTGAAGGATCGCAGCTGTGCCCTGAGCCACTGCCGCTACAGCCTCCCCAAGGATAGGGTTCTCTGGCGGCGGCATGTTCGCTCTTGGCATCCTGTATACAGGAACACTTATGAGAACATGATTGAATCATTCAAGTAACCAGAAGTTAAAGCAATATTGGCAACAAAACTTCCTCACGAGGTATGAGGAAGCCGAAAGCTGAAATTCCACCAAGGTTAACCCAGAAAGTCGATAGCTAGGTGCTACTGGAATCCCCAAACCAAGATCATCCGAATCCAAGATAATAATCTGCTAGCGAGCACACAACAATATATACGAGCGGTTGGAAACCTGACAATGAGACATCTGCCCTGAGCGGCCCGCCATCACGGTCGTCCATAGGGGAAAGACACCGCATCCATATTACCATAGGATGCCCGCCAATCCTGTATGGACGTTTCACCTGGGGTACGCCGTAAGCGAGGTAGAGCAGTCAACCCCAAGTGGCGGCTCAGTGGTCTCAAAGACGCCAACACATCTCGTCGCTAGCCAAAATTATAGAGGAATCGGAGCCTCATGTAAACGAGAACCTAGATTGTTTTGAAAGGGGATAAGTTGCAGAGACAAGACATCGTTTCACTTCCTCACGGAAAAGGGGTGGTAGGGTGGGATAAGGAGAAAACAGAAAGAGGTCCTACTCTCCGAAATTTTTCCTATATAACTACCAAAATAGTTTCTAGACTCAACTTTGGCCAGTAAGGGGTCCTACAGTCAGTCCTGCTCTGATACCAAGTTGTAAGGCCCCTGATGCGGTACTAACTCTAACTAGTCGCTTTCGCGTCCGGTCGGAGTTAGAAGCGCATCAAACGCCACCGGCGCACGACACTCGCACTCGTGTCGCTGCCGGATTCTCGACAACAGGTATATAAGCATAACTCTATAAGAAAGGAAATACATATAGATAGATAAATAGAGCAGGGCATACAACGCCGCTGTCTAATAATACAACATCATCAAGAGTACATCTCATCAATACATCAAGCGGAAGCATAATAGGGACCGGGTACGGTCAAGATCCAAATTGCCCTAGAGAGGGCTACACATAAATATCCACCCACGGGAACGTCTGAGCCCAACTTTAGGATCCTACTGGTCGAGGTACTCGTACTCATCGTCGTCCTCCGGGGGCACCTCCACGAAGTAACGTCCGGTGCTGGGGTCGAGGAAGTAGTCCACTGCAGCGGCCGATCAGGAAAAGCGGTAAAGGAAGAAAAGTAAACGGGGGTGAGAACATGTCATTACGGAATAACTAACGCTACAGGTAAGATAAAGGCATAGACAGGTTGCAGGCGTACTAGCATATATGGTGGCTACACGTTCTATCAGATTAGAGGTGAGATCCAAGAAGTTACGTTGACAACGTGTCGTAAGTCGGCTATTCACCTACCTACGCAAACATAACACAACCTCGTTTCTCTCTCGGTCCCCCTGGACGAAGAAAGACAACCAAGGCACGCACACGGTTTGTCAAGTTTTATAGCATGATTACCGTTGGTGTTATTCTATGAACAAGGAGTAGGTCTCAAGTAGTCCATAACCGCGGACACGGCTTTTCGAAAAGATTTACCCTGCAGGGGTGTACCAACTGTCCATTATAGACGTCGCATGTACGCCCGGTTTCCACTTGGCTAGGTAAGCGCCTGAAACTCCGGAACGTCAGAGTCCCTCTAACTAACAACGCACAACTCCGGGTGGCCCCCGGGGAGTCGACACCCAAACCTCAAGCTGGCCACGCTCTTGGATCGGACTCGTCCGTATGACGCAGGTCGGATTACCGGTTAGTTCTCCTATGAGACCGGGTCCTAGTTGATCAGAAGGACCAACAGAGAACTATGCCCCACTGGCCCGGTTTATTTTGTAAACAGCTGGGGTACCAACCAACACACACACGAAGCAAATGTAAATCAGCTTGGGCCACCACTAGAATTGTACGAAGCTAGGTAGGTAAGACAAGGGGGCCCCATAAAACCCCACACACGATTAGGCACGCTCGTCAAGAAACACAATACCCGGAACTCGGGTCCTAGGTGACTCAAATGGAACAAAGCACCAGACGGGAAATAGTCCAGCCTTCCACCTTTCTTCGATTATAAATTAACATCATTTAACAATAATAAATATCAACCAACTTCTTTTATAGCATGATAACCCAGCCATAATTATATAGGGTAAGCAGCAAGTTTTCTATCCATACTAAGCAATGGCTGAGCAGCGGTAAGTTAGCAGTACAATGGTTTGCTGGGATGTGGGGATCATGGCTGTATGGGTTTAAACATGGCATATAAGGTAGATAGGATCAAGCAACAACGTTCTAGATCTACAGCTAGGCACGAGCAGAAAGTTATAAAGTAATGACACAGATCTCCCCCTTGCCTGGTAAGGTAGTCGAAGCAGCACCCACGGTACTCTTGGGCTCGGTGTCGGACAACTCCACGTAAGTCTCCTCGTCAGTCTCGGGTGCTACCGTAAAGATACCGGCAAGGAACAACACACAGGTAAGCAACTGATGCAAACTCAAACAAGGATGGCATGTTCAAGTTTTATTTACATGGTATGACCCTGTCTAGTCAAGTTTAAATGAAGGTGATGACGGCAAGTCATCACTTTCATATGCATTTTATTTACATTGTAATGGCTTTGGTCTAAGCCTTAGTTTAGGTGTAAATAACATGATAGCATGTCATGAACAACAAGGCATTACAAGAATTTAAATACATGAAGGTAAAACAATGATTCCGGAGACGGAGTAGTGTCGGTGAAATTGACACACAGGAAGGAGCAACAAAGGTTTGAGGCCAGACACTGTGCATATGACAATATGCTAGGGGCTGACTTGAAGAAAGAAGATGACTTGGAACAGACTTGAAAAGATCAGATGAACAACATTTCAAATGCACTGAAGTTGAAATGTTGCAGGCAGACAGATCTGAAAGCTTCTGAACCAGGTGATCACACCTTGTCTCAAAAGTTGCACAACACATCATGAAAACATCACTGCTGAAATCCTTGCAGAAAACACCCCAAAAGCATATATGATATGTCTCCATTTGAATTTGCAAGGCAGTTGCAAATTCAACTGAAGATCAGGGGCTGAGTGCAAAATTGCACCACATGAATTTTGAAAAAGGTTCAGATGATGAAATCATCATCACCATGCAACTCCTTGTGCAAAACTACCCAAAACCATATATGGCATTGGCAATTTAAAATTTGAACCAATTTACAAAAAAAACAAAGAAAAGAAAAAGGGGCTTATTTGCAAAATGACCACACTATGGGGTTCAGTAGCTCAAGCTACCCCAAAAACATATAAGGCATGCCCATGAAAGCAAAAGATGTTCAAAAACAGACTTGAATTTGAATGCAAATTCAAATTTGAATTCAAACAGAAAAAAAGTAAAATAAAATAAAAAAAGAAAAGGAGAGGACTTGGCGCATGGGCCAGCCTCGGGCGCTCGGGGTCCAACTCCACTCCACGTCCCGGCTGGACCGAGCCCACTCCACTGGCCCATTGGATTCGGCCTGCTGGCTACGGGCAGTCCACTCACTGACGTGAGGGCCCCGGCTGTCAGTCTCGGAATAAAAATCAAAAATGGGGGGGGGGGGGGGCGAGCCAGGGATCGAACCCAGGTCTCCCAGGCGTGAGAAAGTCTCCCTTGCCACTGCGCTACGAGTCGTTCTCTGAACATACAGGGGCGCCAACACAGTTAACACAAGCGCACCCGTGCACTGAACTCCGTCAGAGATCCGACCTGACAGTGCACGGCACGGAACGGCGTCGAACCTCACCACTGCTACGCTACGCCGGCGACTGGACGGTGAGGTGCAGCGCGTAGAGGGCATATCCAGCTACCCGTTCCTGCTCTGCGAGGCACCGGAGATGCAGCAACGGCGACGCGAGCCTCACCGGAAAACTTGGCGGCCACGGACTTCAGTGAACTTCAGCAAACGTGCAAACTTCTAGGGAAGGCGCCAAGCTACCACTTTTAAGGTCACAGGCGTGATCTGGATGTGGCCACGACACGCACGCACTTGTCCAGACCACGCCGGTGGCACGGGCCTCACCGGCGGCACCACAGAACGTGCCACAGCGCACGACTTCGCGGACACACGCGCGCGGAACCTACTGCTACTGCTACGAGGAGGAGGTGTACGTCGTCTCGCTCACCTAGGGGTGGTCGTTGACGACTCGCAACGCGGACGGAGGAAGGAGGTCGACGGAGATGGGGAAGAAGACGGGGTCGGAGGCGCGGTCGTCGTCGCGGGAGCGTTCAGCAGCCCCTCCCTGATGCCTGCGTGAAGCAAACGGGGCGGTGAGACCACGGGTGGCACGGAACGAACGCTACCCCAAGGAATCGAGGCGAGGCGGCGGCGAATTCCTTACCGGAATCATGGCGTCCGGCGGAACAGGGGAGAGGGGATCTCGCACGAGCGGCGGCGGCGGCGGAAAAAGTGGGGAGGAATGGAACCCTAGGAGGTTTCCAGAGCTCGGGAGCGCGGAATATAAGGGGGGGACTCCCTCCAGCCACGTCGACGGGCGTCGACGTCGATGCCGGCGTCGGCTGTGAGAGGGGGAGGAAGACGACGTGGAAAGGCGGTCTGTCCACGCCGCCCGATTCCAGATCAACGGCGGACGAGCCCCCTCCCGTACCGCTTCGCTGGAAAGCGGCTGGGCCGCGGGATGCCAGAGGCCCAGATGGGCCAGGCCTGGCTGAAAGGAGGAAAAATCAAAAAGGTTAGGCCCTTTTGAATAAAAGAATTCCAGCAAAGAAAAAGAAGGAAAAAGCAAAAGGAAAAAGGAGATAAAATATATGAAATATATTTTTAAAAACTCCTTTTCTCAAGCCAGATCACCCAAAATTGGTTGCATAATTTTGGATGCAGAGAAACTTCCCCAAAAATTCAAACAGTACCATATCTATTTAAAAATTAAATAGAAAAGGCATTTGGGGAGTTTTTGAGAGAAGAATAGAAGGTTCAAAATTCCATGAGCTTGAAATTCTTAATCCTTGCATTATTCCTCAATTTCTAAAAATGGTTTGGGCATTTTGGCAACCACAAAAATGTGAGCTCATTTTGAATTTCAAAATCACTTTGAACTAGAGCCTTTATTTTTGAGGATGGCAAAAATACCTAGAGGATTTTAAAATCCTTACAAAGGCAAAAGAAATGGCTAGGTCAAAATTGGGATCAAGAAGAGTGAGCACGTAACAAGGAAAAAATACTCCAATGCCCTTCTTGAACCACTTTGGATGCAAAGGAAAACAACCCAACATGACTCCAATCCCAATGCGAATTAAAATCATCACATGAAATGGCATACCCATCCATCATGCCAAGTTACAAGTCCAACAGAGGAAGTAAAATACATGGTGTTTGCTAGCTTGTTACATGTGGGCTGTTACACATTGCATATCCTGCAACCCTGGCAGAGGCATACATTTGCATACATCATGATAGTTACATCTTCTTTATGATTTGAGTACTTTTGTAAAGTGTGAAAGATCTTCTATACTTCTGGTAATATATAGAGTGTTGCCCCTAAAGTGAGGAAAAGATCCCAAAGAGGACAAATTAAAAGATCCCAAAGAGGAAAAATGAGAGAAATAGTAAGAGCCATTGAGGCCACCAAAAAAATACAAAAAATAGAAAAAAGAGAAAAAGAAATAAAAAGAGAGAAGGGGACACACTACTATTCCTTTTGAGAGATCCACACTCGTACTCCCTCTTATATCTTGTACTCCATAGAGATTATCATTTATGCATATAGCTATGTGGGGACCTTCACACTATAGAACTTGGCTTGTATATTCCAATGATGAGCCTCCTCAAACGAGCTCTAGGTCTTCTTGAGCAAGCAAGTTGGATGCACCCCCCCACTAGTTCCACTGGAGAGCTTACCTTAGCTCATATGTGCATCCGTTGCATGGCAATCCCTACTCCTCACATCATATCTATCATTTGGCTTTCTCTCGCCTATGATTGTCCTCATTGATGTGAGCCTTTCACACCTTTTTGTCTACCTCCTCCACCATATTCTCTCTTTGCCATCCTAAGTGTCAACTTTCTTGCTTACGCTCATCCATTGCATGAGTGCTCAAAATGTCGAAAATGAGTGGATCATTTTGACTTGTACCTGGCTAGTGGTCTGGGGATGAGTCAAGATAAGATTCCAAAGAAGACCAAGTGTGAAACTTTAGTAGATTGAGTTCTCAACACAAAAAAATAATTTTTCTCGTATATCCCTATCCCCTTTCTTGCACGCAAACACCATTTGGAGACATTCGAGTCACGGACAGCGAGAGCTCTTGCACCTTTATGTTCTTATGTTGCTTGTTTCAATGCTAAATATAGACTCTTGCCTGTTATGAATTGAATTGAATTACATGCCTTGATTGCTTTACTTAAAAGTTCTTATATGGTTGTTAGCATGTCACCACAGAAATTATGCTTTTATCATTTACCTACTCAAGGACGAGCAGGAATTAAGCTTGGGGATGTTGATACGTCCAAAACGTATCTATTATTTCTGCTTGCTCCATGCCTCTTTCGTGTGATATTGGTATGAAATTGATGAACTTCCATACACTTTTGATCATATTTGGACTAACCTATTAACTCAGTGCACCCCAGTGCCAGTTCCTGTTTTCTGTTGTTTTTCTATTTCAGGTTTCCCCCATATTAAAAGTGCTCCCAAAATTCGGGAAAATTACAATAAAATATCAGCGCAAAAGAAGCTTCAGGAATCACCGAGGGGGGGGGGGGGCAGAGGGGACCCACTAGGGCCCCAGGCGCCCTCTCGGCGCGCCCTAGGGTGGGGCCGCGCCAGGGGGCCGCCTGGACTCCTGGTGGCCCCCTGGCTGCCCCCTTCGCCAATATATCCCTCGTGACGTGAAACCCCCGTGACGGGAACCCTTTTTCGCGATCTCTCCTCTGTTCCGCCGCCGCCGCGCTGATGTCTACGAACGCTTCTATTCTTTTAGACTATGTTGGGCCTCCAAGCGCAGAGGTTTGTAGGACAGCAGCAATTCCCCTCAAGTGGATGACCTAAGGTTTATCGAAATCAGGGAAGTAGAGGTTGAAGATGGTCTCTCTCAAGTGATACGTCCCAAACGTATCTATAATTTCTGCTTGCTCCATGCATGTTTTGTGTGAATTTGCCATGTTTTTCTTGAACTTTCATACACTTTTGAGCATATTTGGACTAACCTATTAACTCAGTGCACCCAGTTGCCAGTTCTTGTTTTCTGCTGTTTTTGTATTTCAGGTTTTCCGGCCATTAAAAGTGCTCCAAAAATTCCGGAAAAATTATATAAAAAATCAGCGTCCCGGAAGCTTCCGGAATCACCAAGGAAGGAGGGGAGGGCCACCACAGGGACTCCAGAAGGGTCCCTGGCGCGGCCCCACCCTAGGCCGCGCCGGGCACCCTCCTGGCTGCCCTATGGCCCCCCTGGTGCCCCCCTTTGGCCCTATTTTTACCCCCGCGGAGGAAACCCTGATTCCGGACCCCTTTTCTCCAAAAGCAATTCCGATCTCCGCCGCCATCGGCATCAAGTTTCGGGGGGGGGGGGGGCATAATTCATGTGCCGGCACCCTGCCGGGACGGGGAAGTGCCCACGGATTCATCTCCATCGACGCTACTTCCTCCCTCCATGATGTGGGAGTAGTTCTCCCTCGGGGCTGAGGTTTCTACCAGTAGATATGTGTTCTTCTCTCTCTCCCATGATGTGATCTTCGTTGTGATCATAGGCTATGTTAATCTAGGGTGATCCCATGACGTTTCCCCTTCTTCTATGTATTGGATTTGATGTACTCACTTGATCCTTTCTAGTATAATCCCCGAGACCATGGTGACAGCGGTCTATTGGACATGGGTTAGAAGAATATTTTCATGAGTGATTTCCTCTTTTGTGTGTGGATTGAAGATTGAGAGTCTCTTGGTGCTTGTCTTTGACTATCCTTTAGATATGTTGTGGTGATTGTGGTACTCTCTTTGGATGGCCGCGGTGACATTGGGAAATCCATAGATGGGAACTACGAACTCTGAGGTGTGCTTTTGTAGCCCTACACAATTATCGTCCTCTCTTGAAAACAAAGGAATGACCTCCGAGTACGTCTCCATTGCATGTTTTATGTGAAATATCATGTGATTAGACTATGTTAATGTTGTTGGGAGTTGCCACTAGTGAAAGTATGAAGCCTAGGCCTTGTTTCAACCATTGTTACACCGTTTGTGCTCACTTTTGTCACATATTTGCTTGCTGCACTTTTTATTACAGATTTATATTACCTTGTTTTGCCACACCTATCACCCATATTTTACCATCTCTTCGCCGAACTAGTGCACCTATACAACTCCTAGTCGTATTAGGTGTGTTGGGGACACAAGAGACTTCTTGTATCTTAATTGCAAGGTTGCTTGAGAGATACCATCTTCAACCTCTACTTCACTGAGTTCGATAAACCTTAGGTCATCCACTTGAGGGAAATTGCTACTGTCCTACAAACCTTTGCGCTTGGAGGCCCAACATAGTCTACAAGAATAGAAGCGTGCGTAGACATCAAGCTATTTCTGGCGGCGTTGCCGGGGAGGTAAGCGTTTGAAGGTATATCTTTAGATCTTGCAATTAAATCTTTTCGTTTCTTGTTTTTATTTCCACTAGTTAGGCTTATAACAAAAATGAGAGAGCTTTATGACCTCTACCTTGAATTGGGACATGAAGTGTTTGAAGAGAAATTCAAAAAAACCTATGGAATTTTATTTGCATACTCTTCATGATTGCAATGTTACTCGTATGTCTTCTTTGAATACCTTTAATGCTAATTATATGCAAAGTTATAAACTTGGGGATGCTACGTTTTATGAAGATGATCTTTTTTCCCCCCAAGTTTTGATGAGGAAATTTATTTTGATGATACTTTGCCTCCTATCTATGATGATTATTGTGATGACACTTATGCAATAAAGAATAAATGTTTTCAAGTGTATCATGATAAGAATGATTCATGTGATAGCTATTTTCTTGAGTTTGCTCCCAGTATTACTACTGAGAAGGA
Source organism: Bromus sterilis (assembly GCA_950022295.1). Classification (NCBI taxonomy): domain Eukaryota; kingdom Viridiplantae; phylum Streptophyta; class Magnoliopsida; order Poales; family Poaceae; genus Bromus; species Bromus sterilis. Next base: position 46,389,003 of record OX465596.1, read on the forward strand.
TTTTGCTTATGTGGAGAGTAACAAATTTTCTATGCTTGTGGGTCATGATAAGAATTTTGTATGTGATACTTATATTGTTGAGTTTATTCATGATCCCACTGGAAATTATTATGAGAGGGGAACATATGCTTATAGATATTTCAATAATATCAAGTTCCCTCTCTTTATGTTGAAGGCTTTGAAGGTTCACTTATTTTGCCTTCCTATGCTAATATCTTTATGCTTCAATGAGTTTTTCCTCTACAAGATCCCTTTGCATAGGAAGCATGTTAGACTTAAATGTGTTTGTTATTTGCTTCTTGATGCTCTCTTTTGTTCTTCAACTCTTATTCCTTATTCCTATGAGAGCATCATTAAAATCTTAAACCTATCTTTATGGCTATAAAGAAAGAGCTCTAGGGAGACAACCCTTGTTATCTTTAGTTTGAGTTTTTTACTTTCAGTTTTTAGTGGTCTTGATGATTGTTACTACTGTAGCAACATCATTGTATCTTAATTTTCAATCTTTGTGCCAAGTCTAGCCTCCGATTGCAAGAAAGTTCAAAAGTTGTGACATGCTGTCCAGAAGACAGATTCTGTCCTTGGACGGAAAAATTGGCCTAAAATCACCAGATTATCTTTTTGATCTGAAGTTTTTTGACAGAGTGCTCCATACAATTGACTTTCGAGTGTCTTCTCTAAGTTTTTTGATTCGCGTTGCAGAAGTACCCCTAAAAAATTCTTTACTACCTGCTGTTCTGTTTTTCACAGATTCTGCCGCGTTTTGTCTCTCCTAACTTTTGCAAACCTTAAGCTTGCTTTTTCTTTGCAAAAACTTTTTGGCAATCTTGAGAAACAGTATCTCTTCAAGAGTATCTTTATATCCAGTGGGAAAAAATTATTTTATTAAGGGTACTAACCTGTCTAATCAGCTTATGCTGAGTTATGTATGAAAGGAGTTTTCAAGCGTGCGATGGAAGATGATGAAAGAAGATTCGGGAGTGTCAAGCACTCAAGCTTGGGGATGCCCCCGTGCATCCCCAATAAATATTCAAGGAGACTCAAGCGTCAAATCTTGGGGATGCCCCCATGCATCCCCTTCTCCATCAACAATCATCAGTTCGTCCTTCGTCTCACTATATTTTTATCACTTCATGCGTTATGAGCTATGCTTGGAGCGTCTCGCTCTTAGGTTTTATTTTTAGTTTTCTTTAGCTTTCCTTGCGGTTCATAACAAGTTAGATCCTGTCTTACTTTCTTTGGAGAGAAACACGCTCCACTATCAAAATCTAGAACACATCATAGGATTTTTCATGCCTATCTTTTTGCTGTTGTGTGTTCTTTATCTTTTCGTAGCTACTGCCATGTTTAGTTTTAGTCTTAGTTTGTCTTTATCAAGAGCCTTGGCTTTTGTTTAGTTTGTTGCTGGAACTCTCTTTAGTTTTCATGTTTATCTTGTTAAGAGAGTTTGTTGTTGCACTGAGTTGCGTCTTGTCTTGAGAGTAGGTAATTGAGGTTGCTATTTAATTTTAGTAGTAACTTGCAATAGTTTTGAGGTATTGATGTGAGTAATGTTTGAACTTTTGGTGTCAAGAGCTCTAGCCTATTAGTGATAGGTGTCGTATTTTGGGCAATCCGTGTGATTTTCGAAAACGAAGACCCATTTTGAGAACTCTAGCTACTAGATGGATCACTAACCTCTGGAGGGTTCCAATATTAGAGTACACTCACGTACCATGAGTCGAGGATGCGCAAGGATAACCAAACCCCCATACACTCCTCCTCGGGGTACTTGTCTCTTTGTGAACCTCTTGATTAGATTGAGAGTTACCAATAATAAGTGCATGAGTTCTTCGGACTAATGTGAGTATTCGAAAGATGAAACTTCCACCCACCTATACTTTTTCTAGCCTCTTCGGTACCGTGCATTGCCCTTTCTCACCTCGAGAATTGGCGCATACTTCGCCGGTGCATCCAAACCCTTGGCATGATACGCTTTGTCATCATAAGCCTCCTTATATCTTTCCTCAAAATATCCACCATACCTACCTACAAGGCATTTCGATAGCCTTTCCGAGATAAATTGCCATGCAACATCCATCTTCTCATGACTTGATCTTCATGTCATACATGCTACTTGCTTGATCGATGAGCCGCATGCTAGTTGGGCCTTGCCCTAATCATTGCTACATGACGCGCTAGTATCATTGCATATCCTGCTATCCTGGAAGAGGCATACATTTGCATCATGATAGTTATATATTATTTATGTGAGTACCTTTGTAAAGTGTGAAAGATCTCCGATATTCTTGTAAAATATAGAGTGTTGCCCCTAAAGTGAGGAAAAGATCCCAAAGAGGACAAAATGAAAAGATCCCAAAGAGGAAAAATGAGAGTTAAATAGAAAGAGCCATTGAGGCCACCAAAACAAATACAAAAAATTAGAAAAAAGAGAAAAATAAAAATAAAAAGAGAGAAGGGGCACACTACTATTCATTTTGAGAGATCCACACTAGTACTTCATCCTCTATCCCTTGTACTCCATAGAGATCATCATCATGCATATAGCTATGTGGGGACCTTCACACTATAGAACTTGGCTTGTATATTCCAATGATGAGCCTCCTCAAATGAGCTCTAGGTCTTCTTGAGAAAGCAAGTTAGATGCACCCCCACTAGTTTCCTTGGAGAGATTTTAGCTCACATGTGCATCCGTTGCATGGCAATCCCTACTCCTCACACATATCTATCATATGGGCTTCTCTCGCCTATGATTATCCTCATTGATGTGAGCCTTTCACACCTTTTTGTCTTCCTCCTCCACCTTCTTTCTGTTTCGCCTTTTAGGTGTCAACTTTCTTGCTCATGCTCATCCATTGCATGAGTGCTCAAAATATCGAAAGGGAGTGGATCAGTTTGACTTGTATCTGACTAGTGGTCTGGGGACGAGTCCAGATAATAATCCAAAGGAGACTAAGTGTGAAACTTTAGTAGATAGTAGTTCTCAACAACCTTTTTTCTCTCTTTTTCCCAGTCCCCTGTTATGGAAGATCAATTCTCAGGAGCAGGAGAAGATGCTGCCTTGCACCTAAACAACTTTATCGAGCTCTGCGAGACGCAGAAGTACAAGGAAGTGGATGGAGACATCGTCAAGCTGAAGCTTTTTCCTTTCTCTTTGAGAGGAAGAGCCAAGGAGTGGCTACAATCTTTGCCCAAGAACAGTATCGATTCTTGGAGCAAATGCAAAGATGCTTTTATAGGGAAGTACTATCCCCCTGCTAAAATTATTCAATTGCGGAGTAACATTATGAATTTCAGGCAATTGGATAATGAACACGTTGCCCAGGCTTGGGAATGTATGAAGAAGCTTGTCAACAACTGCCCCACACATGGATTGACTACCTGGATGGTTATCCAGACTTTTTATGCAGGCTTGAACTTCACATCGTGGAACCTGTTAGATTCGGCCGCGGGAGGAACTTTTATGTCAACCACGCTTGGTGCTGCCACAAAGCTACTAGATGAGATGATGCTGAACTACTCGCAATGGCACACCGAGAAATCTCCAACCGGTAAGAAGGTAAACTCTGTCGAGGAGATCTCCTCTTTAAATGAAAAGGTTGACCTTATCATGTCTCTACTTACCAAGAAACCCTCTATTTATCCTCAAGATGTTCCTTTAAATTCTTTGGTTGCTCAGGAGAAAGTAGATGTTAATTTTGTCTCTAGAAACAACTTCAACAATAATGCTTATAGGAGTAACTTTGGTAGCAACAATCCTAGGCCTTTCCCATCCAACAACTATGGGAACAACACTTATCCTACCACCAGAAACTCCACTTCAGAACTAGAGACCTTGCTCAAAGACTTTATCACTACCCAGAAAGCCTTCAACAAGAGTTTGGAAGAGAAATTAGATAAATTAGATATCCTCTCTTCGAAGGTAGACAACATAGCCCATGATGTAGAAATGCTGAAGATTAGAACCTCTCCCCCCGAGGAGAGGAAGACCACTCCTATGAATGCTATCCAAGTCCAAATTAATGAAAACATTAGGATGTTGGGAAAACTAAAAGAGAGATGGGCTAGAGAAAAGGAGGAAGAAGAGAGAATTAAGATCCTTCCTACCTACCACACAGTAGCCACTATCCAAGTAGTTGAGGATGTCCAAACTATTAGCACCCATCACACCCCTAGTCCCACTGGACCTATCAATGGTGATGCTACCACCTCAACCTTAGAAGAGGAAACCTCTATTAACATATAGGCTTTCAAACAAGTGAGCTTAAATGATATCACTACTTCCTTGGTAGATATTAGTGACTTATACTTTGACAACTGCACTTTACCAGAAGTTATTGGTTTCCTACACAAGATGTCTAGAGACCCCCACACCAGCACACTCAATGTTGCCTTCACAGAGCATATCACCAATTCTCTAATCAAAGTTAGGGAGGAGAAGCTTAGAATAGAATCCTCCCTACCTAGGAAGCTAGAAGATGGTTGGGATCCTATGATAAAAATTAAATTGAATAACTTCTCTTGTTATGCTCTTTGTGATGTTGGAGCGAGCACCTCTGTTATGCCCAAAAGAATGTATGATATGCTTGAATTGAAACCTTTTGATCCTTGTTCTTTTGGTGTTCGTCTTGTTGATTCTTCTGTAAAGAAACCTTTTGGGAAGATCGATGATGTTCTTATCATTGTCAATGACAATTATGTTCCCGTTGATTTCACTATTATGGACATTGAGTGTGAGCCCTCTTGTCCAATTATTTTGGGACGTCCTTTTCTTCGCACAGTTGGTGCTATCATTGACATGAAAGAGGGAACTATAAAATTCCAATTCCCTCTTAAGAAAGGGATGGAACGTTTCCCTAGGAAAAAGATTAAGTTACCTTTTGAGTCCGTCACACGGGCTAGTTATTCTCTTGAAAAGACTTGATCTTCTGCTTTAAGCCTAGCTAATGGCTCTAAAGAAGCGTTTTCGGGAGGCAGCACACAACGAATTTAGGTTTTTCTTTTTTCTTTTGTTCTGTTTTTAGTGGCCTTGATGATTTTTACTACTGTAGCAACATCATTGTATCTTTACTTTTCAAGCTTTGTGCCTTTTATAGCCTCATACGGCAAGGGAAGTAAAAGGTGTGAAGTGCTGTCCAGAAAACAGATTCTGTCCTCGTGACTAGAAAAATCACAGAAAAAACCCAATTCATCTTTTTGAGCTCAAATTTTTACACAGCCTGATCTATACAATTACGAATCTTCCGTATGTTTTGAGTTTTTTGATTTGAGATGCAGAAGTACCCCTAAAAAATTCGTTTCTATCTGCTGTTCTGTTTTTCACAGATTCTGCCACGTTTTGTCTCTCCTTACTTTTTCTAACCTTAAGCTTGCTTTTTTGTTGCAAAAACTTTTTGGCAATCTTGATAAACAGTAGCTCTTCAAGGTTATCTTTATTTTCTGTAGAGAAAAATTATTTTAATAGGGTACTAACCTCTCTAATCAGTCTACAATGAGTTATGTATGAAGGGAGTTTTCAAGTGTGCGATGGAAGATGATGAAAGAAGATCTTGGAGTGTCAAACGCTCAAGCTTGGGGATGCCCATGTGCACCCCCAATAAATATTCAAGTAGACTCAAGCGTCTAAGCTTTGGGATGCCCCCGTGCATCCCCTTCTTCATCAACAATTATCAGTTCGTCTCTCGTTACACTATATTTTTATCACTTCATGCGTTATGTGCTATTCTTGGAGCGTCTCGCTCTTAGGTTTTGTTTTTGTTTTGTTTTCTTTAGCTTTGTTTGATGTAGTATCAAGTTAGATCCCAGCTTACTTACTCAATTGTGTGGGAGAGATACACGCTCCGCTTGAATTAGAACTCCTCATAGGATTTGCATGCTTATTCTTTTAGCTGTGAGCTGTTCTTTTTCTTTTCTTAGCTGCTGTTCTGTTTATTTATAGTGCTTTAGTTTTTCTAGAGCTTTTCTTTTGTCTTAGGTTGAAATTTCTATAGGTTGCATGTTTTATCTTGTTAGAGTGTTTTCTTGTTGCACTGAGTTTTGTGTCTTGACTAGAAGTATGTAGTTAAAGTTGCTATTCTCTTTGTAGTAGTAACTTGCAATAGTTTTGAGGTATTGACTAGAGTAATGTTTGAACTTATGGTGTCAAGAGCTCTTGCCTATTATTGATAGATGTCGTATTTTGGGAAATCCGTGTGTTTTTGGAAAACCAAAAAACCCCTGTTGAGAACTCTAGCTACTAGATGGATAACTAACCTCTGGAGGGTTCGAATATTAGATTACACTCACGTACCATGAGTCGAGGATGCGCAAGGATAACCAAACCCCCATACACTCCTCCTTGGGGTACCTGTCTCTTTGTGAACCTCCTGATTAGATTGAGAGTTACCGATAATAAGTGCATGAGTTCTTCAGACTAATGTGAGTATTCGAAAGTTGACACTTCCACCCACCTATAATTTTTCTAGCCTCTTCGGTACCGTGCATTTCCCTTTCTCACCTCGAGAGTTGGCGCATACTTCGCCGGTGCATCCAAACCCTTGACATGATAAGCTCTGTCATCATAAGACTCCTTATATCTTTCCTCAAAACAGCCACCATACCTACCTACAAGGCATTTCCATAGCCTTTCCGAGATACATTGCCATGCAACACCCACCTTCTCATGACTTGATCTTCATGTCATACATGCTACTTGCTTGATCGATGAGCCGCATGATAGTTGGGCCTTGCCCTAATCATTGCTACATGACGCGCTAGTATCATTTCATATCCTGCTACCCTGGCAGAGGCATACATTTGCATCATGAAAGTTACATTTTCTTTATGTGAGTACCTTTGTAAAGTGTGAAAGATCTCCTATATTCTTGTAAAATATAGAGTATTGCCCCTAAAGTGAGGAAAAGATCCCAAAGAGGAAAAAATCAAAAGATCCCAAAGAGTACAAATGAGAGTTAAATAGAAAGAGCCACTGAGGCCACCAAAAAAATAAAAAAAGAGAAAAATAAAAAGAGAGAAGGGGGCATACTACTATTTCTTTTGAGAGATCCACACTAGTACTTCATCTTCTATCCCTTGTACTCCATAGAGATCATCATCATGCATATAGCTATGTGGGGACCCTTCACACTATAGAACTTGGCTTGTATATTCCAATGATGAGCCTCCTCAAACGAGCTCTAGGTCTTCTTGAGCAAGCAAGTTAGATGCACCCCCACTAGTTCCCTTGGAGAGCTTTTAGCTCACATGGGCATCCGTTGTATGGAAATCCCTACTCCTCACATCATATCTATCATATGGCCTTCTCTCTCCTATGATTGTCCTCATTGATGTGAGCCTTTCACACCTTTTTGTCTTCCTCCTCCACCTTCTTTATGTTTCGCCTTTTAGGTGTCAAATTTCTTGCTCACGCTCATCCATTGCATGAGTGCTCAAAATGTCGAAAGGGAGTGGATCAATTTGACTTGTACCTGGCTAGTGGTCTGGGGACGAGTCCAGATAAGAATCCAAAGGAGACCAAGTGTGAAACTTTAGTAGATAGTTGTTCTCAACAACCTTTTTTCTCTTTCTTCCCAGTCCCTTGCTTGCATGCAAACACCATTTGGAGACATTCGAGTCACGGACAGCGAGAGCTCTTGCACCCTTTGTTCTTCTGTTGCTTGTGTCAATGCTAATATAGACTCTTGCTTGTTAAGACTTGAATTGAATTGCATGCTTTGATTGCTTTACTTAAAAGTCCTTATTTGGTTGTGTGGCATGTCACCACAGAAATTATGCTTGTTATCATTTACCTACTCAAGGACGAGCAGGAATTAAGCTTGGGGATGTTGATACGTCCCAAACGTATCTATAATTTCTGCTTGCTCCATGCATGTTTTGTGTGACTTTGCCATGTTTTGCTTGAACTTTCATACACTTTTGAACCTATTTGGACTAACCTATTAACTCACTGCACCTAGTTGCCAGTTTCTGTTTTCTGCTGTTTTTGTATTTCAGGTTTTCCGGCCATTAAAAGTGCTCCAAAAAATCCAGGAAAAATATAAAAAAAATCAGCGCAACAGAAGCTTCCGGAATCACCAAGAGAGGGAAGGGGGACCACCACCAGGCAGCCAGGAGGGCAGGTGGCGCGGCCCCACCCTGGGCCACGCCAGGGACCCTCTTGACTGCCTCGTGGGTGTTGGGAAACATAGTAGAAAAAAAAATTCGGCCTACGAATCAAGAACCCAAGATCATCCAAGAAGATTGCATACAAGGTTTTAGGTCATGGCTCACCAACCGATGTAGCAGAAGTAGAGTTGGTGAAGACCGTTGGTGCAGATCCCCGCAGCTAGGAATTTCAATGACCTCCCAACCACGAGGATATCGATCCCGCGTACTGTTCCACGATCCGTTGCGTGATCTGTCCCGCGAACTGTCCCGCGATCCGTCCCGATCATGTCCCACGAACAAGTCCCTCGAACATGATCTCCGAGGAAGAAGAAGGACCTCGAAGAAGGATCAAAGGTATGATCCCTCTACAGGTATCCACACATCCCGATGTAGCAATCCAGCAGCGCTCCGCCGTCCAGAGAAGAATGCCACCGAGAGAAACTAGAGGGAGAAGAGCCTAGCGGCGTCCGGAATAGAACGATCTAGCCCGAAGAGAATTAGAGGCGTGTGGGATTTAGCTGGGGCAGCCTTGGGGCTTTTTGGTGTGTCTTTGGGGCTACCCCTGCCCCCGAATATATAGGTGGAAGCCTGGGGTCGCAACTTGGGCGAGGGTTCTCCCCAAAGTCGGTTAAGGCCACCAGGAGGTGTCAAACACGGATTACAGTACGAAACTCCGCGGACTATGGCGTCTAAGGGGGAAACGCCAGGGACCCTGGCGTTTTTCCCTGGCCCCCAAGGAAAGTCTATTTCCCACCGACCTACGGCCTTGTGGACCTTCCTAATTGGCCTAGCTTCGTTTTCCGTGTCTTGGAGAGTTCCATAACCCTCCACATACTTCCATAAGCTCCCGAGAACCTCCCGAAACATTTCTAGAAGTCCCGGAATAATTTCCCGATGTTTCATAACCTTTCCACAACTATTACCGAATGTTGCAAAACCTTCCGAGACTATTACGGATGTCTTGCTACTACTTCAAGACTCTTCTTGAATGTTCCGAAATCATCCGAGACCGTTCACGAATATTCTGAAACCATTCGGCACAACCTAGAACACTTCTAGTGCTACCCGGAAACACTTCCGGTTCCACCCGAAACAATTTCGGTACCCTTTCTCTTTTCATCTCCTAGTTCTCTAACAGATTACTACTCATTAAGTGTGTGACCCAATAGGTTCGGTATAATGCGGACATGACTCAGAACATCTTCTGGACACAGGTCAACAGCCTTTTGTCAATAGCCAATAATCAACAGCGGAGCCATGGACACCCATGTTGACTCCCGCACATACAAGGATGAACTTCGAGTGAACCTTTATGTTAGCCATGTACCATTCCCTTTGCTTCGCGATATATGACAAAGTTAGAGGAGAGAAGTTTGGAACCCATGTGTAACAACTTCTTGAACACAAGCCACTCGTTATCTTCTTTGCTCGTTTGTCCCTTTTTCTCGTTATCGTATTCCGGTATCCCCGTGACTAAATCACAATGCGTCTGGCCAGACTATAATGGATACCGTCATACCGAGTGGGCCCGAAGTGAATATATTCTTCATCGTGAAGGAGCAAATCCCAGTCTTGAACTATCGCAATTACTAGACACACTATCTGATGTACCCAGAACTTATTTTACTACTTCCGAGTAACGGGAGGATTCATCTAAGAACCAAAGTACATCTTCCTGTGTGAAGCAACTCGATACTCTCATGGTCTAAGGAATTACATATATGATAACATTTCATGATATGACTTATAACGTTGTTACGATGTGATCTCTAAGTATATCATTCATTACTGGGGTCGGTTCAACATCATTGTTCTGCTAACAATATGTTCTCATTGCTACTGACATCCTTGTTCCAAGAACAATGTCCATGATTAAGAAAATGTAATCATCAGTTAGCACATGAGCTGGTCTTAGAGGCTAAACCAGGAACTCTTGGTGTTTACATTTCCACACATGCAAATGAGTTTTCTTCTGAATCTCACAGTCAGGGTCATTGCAATTATAGCACAGAAATATAAACATTAATTACGAACATGGACATATATATAATAACATTTTATTATTGCCTCTAGGGCATATTTCCAACAGTCTCCCACTTGCACTAGAGTCAATAATATTGTCAGTGCTTGAGCACTTTACACCTATGGCATACCGGTGTAATGCATGCTTCAATTGTGGTATAGACTTCATCTACGGATCTGACATTTCAGGCCCTTTTGTATCTTGCATATCTTCACGTTTTTCACGCTATCATAAAATTCACTAATTTTATCAGTTTAGCTTTGTATATGTTTTGGATCATTTGGTAGGACCTTGGTTCCTTAAAATAAGTTATGAAATCATTCATCAATGTTCCATGAGCATCAAACATCTAGGAAACCATACCACATTCATAAATGAACTTATGATTCAAAATACCCTCCCTTGTTACTTCTTTAAGCAACAACATACCTAGCCTCTGTTATAGAATTCACCACAGTATCTAACTTAACACAGTTCCTTCATACTGTGCCACCCTTACGTGTGAAACACATAATCCCATTTAATATTGAAAATCGGTCGGAGTAAGTATGAAGACTGAATTGGTGTAACTATTTACATCAAAAATTCAGCTGGTGTAACTCATTACAACGAGCTCTTCATTCTCTCCATTTTTCCGAGAAACTTATCTTATCTTTCATAAGTTTAACTTTTCACTGTTTGTCCAATGATCAACATCTTGATCACTTTGGTATCTTGCTCACAACCTTTTGGAGCATTAGACATATCTGGTCGTTTTACATATTATGGTGTACATGATTAATCCAAACACACAAGTGAGTGAAATTCAATTCATGTGTTTTGCTTGTCTGTGTTCATGAACATCGATTTCTGCAAACAACTTTTCACCATGACCTCGGCAAGAACATCCTTCCTGGCGTTTTTCATACTAAACTACTTTAGTATCATGTCAACATGTAACGTTGGCTTTAGGATGATCAAGCACTTACTATCTGCATAGATCACTGTGTTCAATACAAATGCAATATTAGCCCAAGTTCTTCAACTGAAAACTATTTCCAATGAAGTCCTTATTCGTGTCAAGAAATTTATATCATTTCCAATCAACAATATGTCATCTACATAAGGTTTTAGAAATATCATTCAGCTCCCACTTACTTTCTTGAACATTCAAGCATCTTCGTTTATTCCCAATGAAAACAAACTCTTTTGGCAATTTCATCATAACAAAAATTCCAACTCCATTGTGCTAGCTTCAGTCCATCACTGGATATCCAAGGCTTGCATCTATTTTAGCATCCTTTGAATCGATAAAACATTCCGGTCGTATCACATATACGTCCTTTGTTATATTTCCGTGTAGGAACTTTGTTTTGACGTTCATTCTACCATATCCTATAAATGAGATATGTAGTAATTGCTAATATAACCCGAACTGACTAAAGCATCTCTACGGTCGAGACCAGTTCGCCGTAGTCAACCTTTGAACTTGCTAGAAAACATCTTTCCAACGAGTTGAGCTTTATGGATAGAACAAGTTCATTCGAATCAGTTATAGCTCCATTTATATATTCTTCAGACTCTTAGTCTTTCGGAGGGTCTACCAAGTTCAAAACTTGACTTACTTCCATGGATACTATCTCGGATTTATTTGGCATTTAGCCAAATCCCGGAGCCAGGGCCCATCAACGCTTCTTTGTATATCAAAGGTTTATCATTGTCGAACAACAATATCTCGTTTTACATATCATGAATGTTTGTACGAGTTTTGTCTAACCTGTGTGGTTCAGCTGCGCACTTCTTTGAAGATTCAACAATCTTTAATAAGTTGCACTGTCCTCCCACTCACTATTTTGCAAGAAACCATTTTCTTCAAAACACATTGTTCTTAACAGCAAACAGTTTTGCTATTGTGTAGTGATAGAGGAATACAAAACCTTTTGGAATAACCTTCACAAAGTAGCACTTATCTGATTTGGTGTTTTGAGTATGTCAAACACATGTCTCATATACCCAAATTTTAAGAAAAGACAATATGGTTTTAACACTTCCATACCATATCTAATATGATGTCATTTCAACATATTTGATGGTGCTCTTTTCAGTGTAAAAGCTGTAGTCACTAACGCATAACTTTCATAAGTATAATGGCAATTTGATAAACGTCATGTTTGATCTTACCGTGTCATACATGGCTTGATTATGTCTCTCGAACACTTTACTCATAGTGGTGTTTCGAGAGGCACAAGTTATGACACCTTTTCAGAACTCATAAGACGTTCGCTAAACTTGTAACTCAAATATTAGTTTCCACCATCCAATTTGCAGAAGCACTATTTCTTGTTACAATACACTTCTATTTCACTCTAAAATTCCTTGAACATTTCAAAAATTTCAGACGTATGTCTCCATTGAATAGATATCCACATATTTACTTCAATTGATAAGTGAAGATAGAAAATCCACTGCACACAACTACACTTATTAGATTACACACATCATCATGTATGATTTGCAATAATTTAGTTGCCCGTTAATGCATGACCTATCAACGGTGTTTTTAGTCACATTACTTTGAGACAAAGATCGCAAGCGTCAAGTGATTCATAATCATATGACTCGAAAGTCCATCACTTATGGAAATTCTTCATGCATGTTATGTTACTTGTGATAAACGGCAGTGCCACATCTATGTGGTATTTCTGTCAGTCTTGCGACGTTTAGCGTCAGTGTTATTGATGTTTAGTATTATTATCAAGATTCATAACATACAACCAATTCATAAGGAAGTATGGCCTTTACGTTATTCATAGGTTTGAACAACTCTCTTGCAACAAACATGATTCAAAATGATGTTTTGCAACAAGGCTAAAGTGTAGTAACAATTTACTCAACTCTGAAATGAATTATGAAGATAATCATAGAGTCAACACACAGTATAGTAAACCTTTTACCGTTTTGTCATGTGTGTCAAAACTCATCATTGAGCTAGTCATAAAGGCCATAGTATTTCTTGCATCGACTTGCAACGATATGCAATTGAAGAGATATTCTAGTGACCAACATTTTAATCACAATATACAAGAATTAAGATTAACCATTTAATCATGATTCCCAAGAATTACATCTTTTGACCAGCAATGAATTCATCTATAACTTCGTATGACTTTCATTTCTAAGCTGGATATTCCAGTCTTCTTTCGCTTTGCCTTTATACGTATCATAGTTCTATTTCCAATGTCACTCCTACTCACAGATGATCACATATGATCAAGGGTGGCGCATGCCATGGACTTTCCGGCGTGTGAGTCTTACTAACATCCTTTGGACTTCCTTTCCCTCAATTCTCATCATCATATGATCGGTGTTCTTCTGGATCCCACACTTATCAGTTTTGTTTAGAGCACAGTGAACATTTTCACTAATTCTTACAATGATACATTGTACTAGATATCTTATATCCAACATTAATTGTCTTACTACTGAAAACAATTTTTTAGTTCCATGAATATAACATAACTATCCCAAACGTTTCGAAGTTTGGGTTTCATGGTGGTGAAGACAATGCACTTAACTGTGGTGGAATTATAGCATTTTGGATTATGGACGTAAGTCACATCATCCATAACATCAGCGGGAGAGCATCAAAAATTTGCGATAGGACAAGCTCCTTCTCGACACTATTGAGGATAGTCCTCACAATACGGTACCAATCGTAAAGTTTTTACCAGATAATACAGTTAATAAAAATCAATTGGGAAGGTGGTAACGCGAGCCATTATTCTACAACGATAATGCAAATACTAAGACTTTGTTCATAATTAAGTTGCACTTGTGATTAATCAATTTAATCATTAAGTGCGATCCCACTCAGATCAATATCTCTCGTAATTAATGTTGGAGTGATTCAAGATCCAACCCAATCGTCCGCCATTGATGTGACATCGCTGATGACTTAGACTGGACTGGTAGGCCAACTTTCCAATCACGCCAAAGGTGATTCTTGTTCATCTTTCTATGCGTGTTCCGGTAGCAAACTTTTATCCAAACCGTCAAGACAACCAAGTGTAATTGCAGTGTGTTCTTAACACACCCGCCTTTTATGCGTCTGTAACGACCCGATCCCGAATGGGACCGAGTCTCTGTGATCTGTGCCAGTCCCTGGATCAACTTGCTGACACACACAGTACTCGATGAATAACAGAATAAATCACATGTATTTTATTACATCGGAGAGTTCAAAATAAATAAAATTTATTACAATAGTATGGCTTAAGGTCATCCAAAAACTGCGGAAGCAATAGTAGTAGTAGTGGTCCATCCGACTCCACGGCAAAACGTTGAGTATAGGACAATAACCTATTCGCACCTTAATCACCGTCAGAGTAATCTACAACAATCGTACAGCCCAAATAGGGTCAGTACTTTGAATGTACGGCAAGTCATACCAAGGAGAAGAAAATGAAGTCCTACAATACATGCATTTGGCTGGTGGAGCTTCTACGTTTCAATTTGCATAAAGCTAAATTTTGCCCTATAGAAAGTGTTCAACAAAAAAAATATAATCTCAATAAAGCACAAGACAACCCATGGTAATTATGCCCAAAAGATTAATTAAAGATGATGAGATTTCTCAAAATTACCATAGCTAGATGCTCAAATTGTCCAATACCGGGGACTCGGCTAATCGATTAGATTTATACGCTCTGCAGAGGTTTGTGCACTTTTCCCCACAAGACTCAACCACCTCCATTGGTATTTGCCACACTACACTTTGTATGGAAACGGGAAGGTCGAGACATGGTCCTTTAGAAGAGTTTCCCTTACTCTGGCGGTGCCCATCCCACCTACCAACACTACGTTCGTAGCACCACCTAGCAAGAGTCACTACTACTAATTAACCAAGCCAGAGCCCATAATGGCTTGTGGCTGCACACGTAAGCTTCTAGAAAGTGACAATATGATAAAATCTCTTTAAGCCTGGGTGGATTTCCGCAGCGATCCCTGGCCATCTCCAGGTCACTTAGGCATCTCCACTGGTTCCTCCAGGGTGCCTCCAACCGTTCCACCCAGGTAGTTCATTGAGTTTAACTTGGTCCTGATTTACTACAAAGTCACTCATCTCATCAAGAATTCACTCCCCAATCCACGTCTACAATAGCATAGCACTACAATTTCCTACACGATGGTGACAAGTTAAACCTACCACAAATTGAACTACTGGGTTTGCGAGAAAGTAAACTTCTACTTATGCATTCTAAGAAAAGGGTACTACATGCAATAAAACATAGGTAGAGTGGAAAATGATCAAAGGTAGACTTGCCTGGCTGCTGCTGGTCAAACTCTAAGGACTGAAAATATTCCGCTTCGCACTCGGGGCAATCTATCGCAAACAAACAAGTGCATCCAATCAAAACATAATACAAAAGAAACGAAAACAAAGTTTCGACAAATCTTGAAAAGAAAAGGAAAGAAAAAGTTTTGTAAAACGGAACAAAATTTGTGTGAAACTTGTTGATGAAAGTCCTAAGTGAAAAAGATAATTTAGGTTTTCGATTTGCAAAAAGAATCGGTCAAAACCGAGCTACGGTTATAAAATTATGGTCGAACGAAGTTTGAATTGAAATATGTTCGAACATATATTTTAAAATTCCAAAATTTTGAAAATAGGTTTCCACGCGATAGAGGGATAAAAAAAATAAACGCAGGATTTGGTTTCGTCTAAAACTAATAAACGAGTAAAAATACTAGGGCTAAAATTCTAATCTAGTGAATGCTCTAAAATAAATAAATAAATAAAAACGTTTTTTTCCATCTTCTTCTCCACAGGAAGAAACGTACACGTACTGTACGTGGCCGTCGACGTCTTCTTCGTGGGGCGGCGGCTCCGGCGGGGATTGGCGGCGAGGGAGGTGTCGGGGAGGGGCGGCTCGGCGTGGGGAAGCGCGGGGTGGTGGCGGCGGTCTCCGGCGTGGCTACGACGTGGCAGGGCGGCGGTGAACTCCGGCGAACTCCGGTGGACGCGCGAGCTCCGGGGCGCTGCTGTGGTGCACGAGAAGAGGCAAAATTTTGTCCATAAGATGCGCAACGACGAGGGCAACCGATTTCCAGAGTTCGGGGTCTCAAGACGGCTTGCCGGCGACGTGATCGACGCCGAGGCGGAGCTTGACCGGCGAACTTCGGCGAGCAAATACGCGAGCTACGGTGCGGCTTTGGGCAAGATTTTTGGGGGCTTTGGATGAGTGGGAGGAGGGGCATGCATGGGTGACTTATATAGGGGGATGGGGTGTCCAGATACGTGCTCCCGGCGACGAAAACCGGCAAGTGCGAAAATTCCGGCGAACTCTTTAATGGCGGATTAATGGAGGCTTTAATGGTGTCCGGGCGGAGAAGGAAGGTGCGGGGTATGCGGGGAAGGAAGGAAGGAAGGAAGAAGGAAGGGCAGCATGGCCGGGCGTGGCCGGCGCTGCAGCGGCGCTGCTACGCGCTGTGTGCGGGCGCGCTGCGTGCTGTGTGCGTGCACATGCACGTACGTGAGGACGGGGCGCTGGGGGCTGGCTTGGCTGGGGCTGGCCTGGCGGCCGGAATTTTTTTTGACAAAAAAATACCTCTAAAAAAATACGTAATAAATTAAAAAAAAAACTTATAAATATATAAGAAAATATTGTAAATTTTTCCTTGTCAAAATAAAATACTAAAGAAATATATTTCGAAAATAAGTTTAATAACACTCTTATAGAACCTCAACGAAATTTTTATAAAGTCTAGGATAAATATTTCTAGCTCAATGCAAATTTTATAAAATGCGAAAATTTATTTATAAAGTCATTTTGGACAATTTAATAAATTCCAAAAGGAATTTTAGGATGTATTAAATTCCTGAAATTCTTTATTAAAATAAAATAAATGCTCCAATATTTTCTTAACCCTTTTTATGTTGAAGAAGTCATGTTATCTTCTCTCTTGATTTTCTTATTGGGTTAAAATAAATTGGAAAGAAAATCCAAAAGATCCAATATGCAAATGGGGAAAAATGGTATGCACAAATGATTCTATTAACATCCAAATTTTTATAAAAATTGGGATGTTACAAACAACCCCCCTTAAGATGAATCTCGCCCTCGAGATTCGGGTTGGCCAGCAAAAAGGTATGGGTGGTCCTGCTTGAGTTCTTCTTCTCGCTCCCAAGTGGCTTCTTCCTCAGTGTGGTGACTCCACTGAACCTTGCAGAACTTGATAACCTTGGTACGAGTGACTCTGTCCTTGGTGTCAAGAATTTTAACCGGCTTCTCATCGTAGGTCAAGTCACTCCCCAATTGAATTGCTTCCAAGGGTACCGTGTCTCTCAACGGGATGTCCTCCATCTCTGCATGACACTTCTTCAGCTGAGATACGTGAAACACATCGTGAACTCCAGACAATGCTTCTGGCAATTCCAACTTGTATGCAACCTCTCCCTTGCGTTCCACTATATTGTATGGCCCCACAAACCGTGGTGCTAGTTTCCCTTTGACTCCAAATCTCTTGATTCCTCGAAGTGGGGACACACGAAGATATGCTCGATCTCCCACTTCGTATATTAGCTCCTTGCGTTTTGCATCTGCGTAACTCTTCTGCCTGGACTGGGATATCTTCAATCTACCACGGATCAATTTAACCTTCTCTTCGGAATCCTTAATCAAGTCTGGTCCAAACAATTGACGATCTCCAACTTCATCCCACATTAACGGTGTTCTACACCTTCTTCCATAGAGGGCTTCAAACGGGGCCATCTTCAAACTAGTTTGGTAACTGTTGTTGTATGAGAACTCTGCATAAGGTAAATTATCATCCCAACTGGATCCATAATCTAGTGCACAAGCTCTCAACATGTCTTCCAGAATTTGATTCACTCTCTTTGTCTGCCCATCTGTCTGCGGGTGAAAAGTCGTGCTGAATTCCAGTCTGGTTCCCAAGGTTTCATGCAACTTTTGCCAAAATTTTGAGGTGAACTGAGTGCCTCTATCTGACACAATCTTCTTCGGGACTCCATGCAGACATACGATTCTCGACATATATATCTTTGCCAGCTTTGCACTCGTATAGGTGGTTTTCACAGGGATGAAGTGAGCTACCTTAGTCAAACGATCCACCACTACCCAGATAGAATCATATCCTGATCGAGCCCGGGGTAATCCAGTGATGAAATCCATGCCAAGTTTGTCCCATTTCCAATCGGGTATCGGCAAAGGCTGAAGTAACCCGGCCGGCTTCTGATGTTCTGACTTCACTCTCTGACATACATCACACACCGCTACATATTCCGCAATATCCTTCTTCATACCGGTCCACCAGAATTTTTCCTTCAAGTCCAAATACATCTTGGTGTTGCCTGGGTGTATGGAGTAAGGCGAATCATGAGCTTCCTGAAGAATCAGCTTTCTGATCTCCGGGTTATTGGGCACGTAAATACGTTGTTCAAACCATAAGGTTCCATGTTCATCCTCACGAAATCCCTTGGCCTTTCCTTTGCCCATACTTTCCTTTATCTCAGCAATGCCTTTGTCCGTCTTCTGAGCCTCGCGGATCTTTTCCAACAATGTGGATTGAATCTCCAGAGTGGCGATAAATCCTTGAGGAACAATCTCCAATCGAAGATCTCTGAGGTCATCGCATAATTCTTGAGGTAAACCTCCTGCTATGAGAGTATTGACATAACTCTTCCGGCTCAAAGAATTAGCCACCACATTGGCCTTTCCTGGATGATAGTGCAATCTCATATCATAATCTTTAATGAGCTCTAACCACCTCCTCTGCCTAAGGTTCAACTCCTTCTGAGTGAAGATATATTTCAAACTCTTATGATCAGTGTACACATCACAACTATTCCCAACAAGGAAATGTCTCCAGGTCTTGAGTGCATGCACTACGGCTGCTAACTCCAGAGTGAAACTTTCCCTGACCGTACTTCCTCTTGCGATTCTCCATTATCTGATGCTTGCCTTCAAGAATGATAGCCTTGTCCACCATCTCTTGATAATTAGAAAAAGTTGCCACCGTCAGTTGAACGCCAAGCTCATCATTTTGTCCCTCCAGAAACTTCTCTTGTGTAGCGGCATCCGAGGCCACATCTCCTGGAGCATAACGGGACAGCTTGTTGAACTCCTCCACATATTCTGCCACTGAACGACCTCCTTGGCGTAAGTTGCGGAATTCCCTCTTCTTGAGACTCATAGCTCCAGCTGAGACATGAGCTGTGCGGAAGGCCTGCTGGAACTGATCCCAAGTCACATTAGCCATGGGGTATGTGGTGGTATAGTTATCCCACCATGCGGCTGCAGGTCCATCCAGCTGGTGCGAGGCGAACCTCACTTTCTCCCCATCAGAGCATCCAGCGGTTGCCAGCTTCCTTCCCATATTACGAATCCAATCATCAGCAGCAATCGGCTCTGGGCTGCTTGAGAACAATGGTGGGTTCAATCTCAGGAAACGGGTGAGACTATCCACCGGAGGCGGTGGTGGTGGAGGTGGTGGTGCGTTGTTGTTGGTGTTCATGTTCTGCATCAGAAGTTGCATCAACTGGTTTTGGGTCTGAAGCAACTGTTCTAGGCCGGGGATTCCACTTCTTGATCCACTTCCGGAAGGGTCCCTTCTTGGTGGTATCTGTTGGGTTAGAATAGATGATATATAGAGGGAGAAAAGGGCCTAAGGGGAAAACACTACCCATATGCAAAAATGATAGCAAAGTTTCACTTCAATTCACTCAAATCAAGTTTCAAACAAGCAACCTAAGATAATCCATGTCACAAAGTCGACATGGTAACAACAAAAAAAAATCGATAGATCGAAACTCTACTTGAGTAGCTAAGGATAATCATCTATGATGGTGGTCTGTAACTAATTCGAGTCGGTTGAAGACTCGCTCATCTCAACGTCCTGTGACCCCTCATGATCCTTATCCTGGCTGACGAAATCTCCATCAGAGTTGTCTTCCTGGATGTTTTCTCCATGGTCAAGCTTCTCTTCAGCTTCTTCCAGCAGGAGCTTCACTTCTTCATGCTTCTTCAGTAGCGTGTTGATTTCCTCCTCGTACCCTTCACGAGTTTCCTTGAGTTCCTCCTCCAGCTCCTCTTGGCGGATGACCAGCTTCCTGGAGGTCTTCATGCCACGGTGCATCACCTTCTCCAAGCTGCGGATGTGCTCCTCCAGGTCTTGGATATAGGATGATATAGTGTCATCCTCAACGGTGCGCACAATCTCTCCATGGTGATCCCGACGTCCACATGCCATGAAGGTGGTTCCCTTGAGATCCTCTTTGTATTCCTCGCGGATGCGTCCAAGGGAGGTGTGTGCTGCGATGCTCTGGCCCAAACTCCAAGTTGGTGCCTCCAAGAAGAAGTCAATAGGCTTGATGTTCTTCCCGAAGGTGCGTCCTGGAATGTGGACGTTGATCCTCCAACATCTATCTTCTGGCGTCAAGGTCCTGAGGGTTCCAGTAAAACTGGGCAGGCCGATGTTCAGGTACTTGGTGATCTTCGTCAGGTGTCGCCCAAAAGGCATGGTCTCATCGGGCTGGGTGAACCGGGTCATGGCAGTCGACATCTATATTTTTAAAAGAGAGAAGTTAGATTTGAATAGACAAGGATACGAGAACAACGAAAAGTAGAAGGTTTGCAAAATAAAATTTTGTCCTATGGCTTTTCCATTTCTAAGGTCACGTCCTACAGTCAACATGGGCTCTGATACCATCTTGTAACGACCCGATCCCGAATGGGACCGAGTCTCTGTGATCTGTGCCAGTCCCTGGATCAACTTCCTGACACACACAGTACTCGATGAATAACAGAATAAATCACATGTATTTTATTACATCGGAGAGTTCAAAATAAAGAAAATTTATTACAATAGTATGGCTTAAGGCCATCCAAAAACTGCGGAAGCAATAGTAGTAGTAGTGGTCCATCCGACTCCACGGCAAAACGTTGAGTATAGGACAATAACCTATTCGTACCTTAATCACCGTCAGAGTAATCTGCAACAATCGTACATCCCAAATAGGGTCAGTACTTTGAATGTACGGCAAGTCATACCAAGGAGAAGAAAATGAAGTCCTACAATACATGCATTTGGATGGTAGAGCTTCTACGTTTCAATTTGCATAAAGCTAAATTTTTCCCTATAGAAAGTGTTCAACAAAAAAATATATAATCTCAATAAAGCACAAGACAACCCATGGTAATTATGCCCAAAAGATTAATTAAAGATGATGAGATTTCTCAAAATTACCATAGCTAGACGCTCAAATTGTCCAATACCGGGGACTCGGCTAATCGATTAGATTTTTACGCTCTGCAGAGGTTTGTGCACTTTTTCCCACAAGACTCGACCACCTCCATTGGTATTTGCCACACTACACTTTGTATGGAAACGGGAAGGTCGAGACATGGTCCTTTAGAAGAGTTTCCCTTACTCTGGCGGTGCCCATCCCACCTACCAACACTACGTTCGTAGCACCACCTAGCAAGAGTCACTACTACTAATTAACCAAGCCAGAGCCCATAATGGCTTGTGGCTGCACACGTAAGCTTCTAGAAAATGACAATATGATAAAATCTCTTTAAGCCTGGGTGGATTTCCGCAGCGATCCCTGGCCATCTCCAGGTCACTTAGGCATCTCCACTGGTTCCTCCAGGGTGCCTCCAACCGTTCCACCCAGGTAGTTCATTGAGTTTAACTTGGTCCTGATTTACTACAAAGTCACTCATCTCATCGTGAATTCACTCCCCAATCCACGTCTACAATAGCATAGCACTACAATTTCCTACACGATGGTGACAAGTTAAACCTACCACAAATTGAACTACTGGGTTTGCGAGAAAGTAAACTTCTACTTATGCATTCTAAGAAAAGGGTACTACATGCAATAAAACATAGGTAGAGTGGAAAATGATCAAAGGTAGACTTGCCTGGCTGCTGCTGGTCAAACTCTAAGGACTGGAAATATTCCGCTTCGCACTCTTGGCAATCTATCGCAAACAAACAAGTGCATCCAATCAAAACACAATAAAAAAGAAACGAAAACAAAGTTTCGACAAATCTTGAAAAGAAAAGGAAAGAAAAAGTTTTGTAAAACGGAATTTTTTTTGTGTGAAACTTGTTGATGAAAGTCCTAAGTGAAAAAGATAATTTAGGTTTTCGATTTGCAAAAAGAATCGGTCAAAACCGAGCTACGGTTATAAAATTATGGTCGAACGAAGTTTGAATTGAAATATGTTCGAACATATATTTTAAAATTCCAAAATTTCGAAAATAGGTTTCCACGCGATAGAGGGATGAAAAAAATAAACGCAGGATTTGGTTTCGTCTAAAACTAATAAACGAGTAAAAATAATAGGGCTAAAATTCTAATCTAGTGAATGCTCTAAAATAAATAAATAATAAAAACGTTTTTTTCCATCTTCTTCTCCAATGGAAGAAACGTACGAGGTACTGTACGTGGCCGTCGGCGTCTTCTTCGTGGGGCGGCGGCTCCGGCGGGGATTGGCGGCGAGGGAGGTGTCGGGGAGGGGCGGCTCGGCGTGGGGAAGCGCGGGGTGGTGGCGACGGTCTCCGGCGTGGCTACGACGTGGCGGGGCGGCGGTGAACTCTGGCGAACTCCGGTGGACGCGCGAGCTCCGGGCGCTGCTGTGGAGCACAAGAAGAGGCAAAATTTTGTCCATAAGATGCGCAACGACGAGGGCAACCGATCGTGATCGACGCCTTGCCGGCTTGGGGTTTGGGGTCTCAAGACGGCTTGCCGGCGACGTGATCGACGCCGAGGCGGAGCTTGACCGGCGAACTTCGGCGAGCAAATACGCGACCTACGGTGCGGCTTTGGGCAAGATTTTTGGGGGCTTTGGACGAGTGGGAGGAGGGGCACGCAGGGGTGACTTATATAGGGGGATGGGGTGTCCAGATACGTGCTCCCGGCGACGAAAAAAGGCAAGTGCGAAAATTCCGGCGAACTCTTTAATGGCGGATTAATGGAGGCTTTAATGGTGTTCGGACGGAGAAGGAAGGTGCGGGGTATGCGGGGAAGGAAGGAAGGAAGGAAGGAAGAAGGAAGGGCGGCATGGCCGGGCGTGGCCGGCGCTGCAGCGGCGCTGCTGCGCGCTGTGTGCGGGCGCGCTGCGTGCTGTGTGCGTGCACATGCACGTACTTGAGGACGGGGCGCTGGGGGCTGGCCTGGCGGCCGGAATTTTTTTTAACAAAAAAATACCTCTAAAAAAATATGTAATAAATTAAAAAAAACTTATAAATATATAAGAAAATATTGTAAATTTTTCCTTGTCAAAATAAAATACTAAAGAAATATATTTCGAAAATAAGTTTAATAACACTCTAATAGAACCTCAACGAAATTTTTATAAAGTCTAGGATAAATATTTCTAGCTCAATGCAAATTTTATAAAATGCGAAAATTTATTTATAAAGTCATTTTGGACAATTTAATAAATTCCAAAAGGAATTTTAGGATTTATTAAATTCCTGAAATGCTTTATTAAAATAAAATAAATGCTCCAATATTTTCTTAACCCTTTTTATGTTGAAGAATTCATGTTATCTTCTCTCTTGATTTTTTTATTGGGTTAAAATAAATTGGAAAGAAAATCCAAAAGATCCAATATGCAAATGGGGAAAAATGGTATGCATAAATGATTCTATTAACATCCAAATTTTTACAAAAATTGGGATGTTATAGCGTCACACCGTGTGTACCCATGTAACATGACCTGCTCCGATGTGAAACATAGTATAGACGGTGCTACAGTTGGAAGAACACTATCAACTTGATATTGTTTTGCGAGAGATCGCCCTAATAAAATACGACTACCGTGCATCAAACAAGGGTGCATCAAAGGGATAAAAACCACAGGAAGTTCATAAAATTATGTGATATGATATAGCCCTTTGCTTCGTGAAGTCTTCATTGTCTTCACGTCGTCGTGGTAGAAGTCACCGTGTCCACCAACTTGTCCTTGGCGCCGGGACCAACACCACGGCTTTCGGCATGTGCATCGGGGTCCACCTTCGCATCGTAGATCATCACCTTGCATCTATCTATTGCTTTGCCTCGAGCTAATAAACAGTTCTGGCATGCAGGTCATAATTAAGTGACAATCATATGACTCCAGTCATCATGCCGTACCACGACACGCAGGCCGTGAATAAATATTACATCATATAGCATCTCATACAAACACATTGAAAATATTGAAGGCTATACCACATCACATGCATATTCTGCAAAAACAAGTTAGATCGCCATCTACACGGGTTGTTGCAAATTTTATCGTGGTTGATTAGTGATGTGCGAGGTGATGATAGTGATTTCTCGCCCTTCGTTGGTAAACCCCAAGTGGAAGGTGTGATGTAGCACAGCAGAAAATTTCCCTCAGTAAAGATACCGAGGTTTGTCTGCAGTAGGACTCCAGAGATGATAAGTAGGTGTCAGCGGCGCAACTGACGCGGACCTGCACACAGACACAAATAACTTTGTTCCCAACGAAGTTCAGAGAGGTTGTCAACCTATCCGGTCTTGTTGTTCACAAAGGATCAAACGCAAGGGATAATGATAGCAACTGAAAGTAAAAGCAGAAAAGTAAATGAGCGTGTAAACAGTGATGAGGATATGGACCGGGATACGTGATGTTCACTAGTGATGTCTCTCTCCCAAAACACGATAAAACTGCTATGCGAGGTGAACAAATTACAGAAGGTCAATTGAACGGATTATGAACGCACCACAATGCTAACTATGCTACAAAAGAAAGGAAGAGGCTCAAAAGCATGGGCGGAACGCCAAAATAAGTAGACCGAAATCCAACTGCATCTACTACTAATCATCAACCTTGAGATATCTATCCAGAACATCTCGCTGGTATTAAGTTGCGAGCCCCACCCAAAGTGTAAACCCAAAGCAACAGACAACTGCATTAAAAAGCACTTTGCGTAAAGTAAACAATCCTTGTAACCGCGGTTACAAGCACCGTTGTTTTCCCCCTTGTGGAAACAACACATCCCCTAGACTCATGTTTTTGTCACTCAAGCTAGTCATCAGGGGGCATGAACCCACAATCGAGCAAAACGTTCCCTCTTGGGGTCACTACCTACTACTTGGCCAAAGCAATAAACAACAACGGAGAACATGCAAGAATTACATAAGAACAAAAATATAAGAGATAAGAACCAAATATATTACTCAATCACAATCTGAACATAATCTCATAATCCATCAGATCCCATCAAACTCAGCATAGCAACAGCAGAAAGATTACAAAAGTGCCTCGATCATGTAGGGCAGCTCACGAGGTCTAAACCATGAAGAACAAAGAGGGGAGGAGAACATCACATAGCTACTGATCACGGACCATGGTCCAAAGGAAACTATTCATGAGACATCCGGGAAGCATCCATGGTGGAGAGGAGACTCCCGGAGGTCGTCCCTCCCTCCGACAGGGTGCCGGGAAGAGGTCTTCTGGTGCTCCCGATCTCGGAAGCGCGGTGGCGGCGGAACAGAGGAGAGATCGCGAAAAAAGGTTCTGTCCTCGAGGGTTTCTCGTCACGGAGAATATATAGGCGAAGGGGGGCAGCCAGGGGGGCCACCAGGGGTCCAGGCGCCCCCTGGCGTGGCCAGGCCCTAGGGCGCGCCACCAGGGCGCCTGGGCCCCTGGTGGTGGCCCTCTGGCCCCACCCAGAATCTTCCGGAAGGTTCTTCTGCGCTGATTTTTATTTGATTTTTCCTGAATTTTTGGAGCACTTTTTATATGGGGGAAAACTGAAATAGAAAAACAGTAGAAAACAGGAACTGGCACTGTGGTGCACTGAGTTAATAGGTTAGTCCAAATATGATCAAAAGTGTATGGAAGTTCATCAATATCATAGCAATATCACACAAAACATGCATGGAGCAAGCAGAAATTATAGATACGTTTTGGACGTATCAACATCCCCTAGCTTAATTCCTGCTCGTCCTCGATTAGGTAAATGATAACAGCATAATTTCTGTGGTGACATGCTAGCAACCATATAAGAACTTTGAAAAGTAAAGCAATCAAGGTTAGAGATTCAATTCAAGTCATAACATGCAAGAGTCTATATCAGCATTGAAACAAGTAACAAAAGAACATTTATTTGTTGAGAACTCAATCTACTAAAGTTTCACACTTGGTCTTTTTCTGGAATCTTATCTTGACTCGTCCCCAGACCACTAGCCAGGTACAAGTCAATTTGATCCACTCCTTTTCGATATTTTGAGCACTCATGCAATGGATGAGCGTAAGCACGAGAGTTGACACTTAGGATGGCAAAGAGAGGAGTACGGAGGAGGAAGACAAAAAAGGATGAGAAAGGCTCACATCAATGAGGACAATCATAGGCAAGAGATGCCAAATGATAGATATGATGTGAGGAGTAGGGATTGCCATGCAACGGATGCACATACAAGCTAGGAAGCTCTCCAATGGAACTAGTGGGGGTGCATCTAACTTGCTCGCTCATGAAGACCTAGAGCTCGTTTGAGGAGGCTCATCCTTGGAATATGCAAGCCAAGTTCTATAGTGTGAAGGTCCCCACATAGCTATATGCATAATGATCATCTCTATGGAGTAGAAGCATATAAAGGGAGTACTAGTGTGGATCTCTCAAAAGGATAGTAGTGTTGTCCCTTTCTCTATTTTTATTTCTTTTTTTCTCTTTTTTCTATTTTTTGTATTTTTTGTGGCCTCAATGGCTCTTTCTATTTAACTCTCATTTGTCCTCTTTGGGATCTTTTATTGTGTCCACTTTGGGATCTTTTCCTCACTTCAGGGAAACCCTTTATTTTACAAGAAGGTAAAGGAGATCTTTCACACTTTACAAGGTACTCAAAATCATAAAGAAGATGTAACTATCATGATGTATGCAATGTATGTCACTGCCAGTGTAGCAGGAACATGTATGACATGAAGATCAAGTCATGAAGATGTGGATGTTGCATGGCAATATATCTCGGAAAGGCTATGGAAATGCCTTGATAGGTAGGTATGGTGGCTGTTTTGAGGAAAGATATAAGAAGGTTTATGATGACAGAGCGTATCATGCCAAGGGTTTGGATGTACCGGCGAAGGTGGACACCAACTCTCGGAGTGAGAAGAAGGCAAGCACGGCACGGGAGAGGCTAGCAAAATATGGGAAGGTGGAAGTGTCAACTTTCAATTCTTACATTAGTCCGAAGAACTCATGCACTTATTATCGGTAACTCTCCATCTAATAAGGAGGTTCACAAAGAGACAAGTACCCCGAGGAAGAGTGTATGGGGGTTTGATTATCCTTGCGCATCCTCGACTCATGGTACGTGAGTGTACTCTAATATTCGATCCCTCCAAAGATTAGTGATCCATCTAGTAGCTAGAGTTCTCAACTAGTTTTGTAGGTTTTGAAAATACACACGGATTTCCCAAAATACGACACCTATCACTAATAGGCTAGATCTCTTGACACCAAAAAGTTCAGACATTACTCACATCAATACCTCAAAACTATTGCAAGTTACTACTAGAATTAAATAGCAACCTCAATTACCTACTTTCAAGACAAGACACTACTCAGTGCAACAACCAACTCTCTTTAACAAGATAAACATGAAAACTAAAAAGAGTTCCAGCAACAAACTAAACAAAAGCCAAGGCTCTTGCTAAAGACAAACTAAGACTAAAACTAAACATGGCAGTAGCTACGAAAAGATAAAGAACACACAACAACAAAAAGATAAGCAGGAAAAATCCTATGATGTGTTCTAGATTTTGAAAGTGGAGCGTGCTTCTCTCCCACACAAAGTAAGAAGGGGTCTAACTTGTTATTACCAGCAAGAAAAACTAAAGAAAACTAAAAAATAAAACCTAAGAGCGAGACGCTCCAAGCATAGAACATAGCGCATGACGTGATAAAAATATAGTGAGACGAAGGACAAACTGATGATTGTTGATGGAGAAGGGGATGCACGGGGGTATCCCCAAGCTTAGATGCTTGAGTATCCTTGAATATTTATTGGGGATGCATGGGGGCATCCCCAAGCTTGAGCGCTTGACACTCCTGGATCTTCTTTCATCA
The DNA here is from genome assembly GCA_950022295.1 of Bromus sterilis. Lineage (NCBI taxonomy): Eukaryota > Viridiplantae > Streptophyta > Magnoliopsida > Poales > Poaceae > Bromus > Bromus sterilis. The sequence continues at coordinate 46,417,258 of OX465596.1, forward strand.
TCTTCCGTCGCACACTTGAAAACTCCCTTCATACATAACTCATCATAAGCTGATTAGAGAGGTTAGTACCCTTAATAAATAATTTTTCTCCACTGGATATAAAGATATTCTTGAAGAGCTACTGTTTCTCAAGAGTGCCAAAAGGTTTTTGCAAAGAAAAAGCAAGCTTAAGGTTTGCAAAAGTAAGGAGAGACAAAACGTGGCAGAATCTGTGAAAAACAGAACATAAGGTAGTAAAGAACTTTTTGGGGCACTTATGCAACTCAAATCAAAAAACTCAGAACATACGAAAGTTTCAAAATTATATAGAGCATGCTGTGTAAAAATTTCAGCTCAAAAAGATGAACTGGGATTTTTCTAGAATTTTTCTGGTCATGAGGACATAATCTGTTTTCTGGAAAGCATGTCACAACTTTTACTTCCCTTGCCGTATGAGGCTAAACTTGGCACAAAGCTTGAAAAGTAAAGATACAATGATGTTGTTACAGTAGTAACAAACATCAAGACACAACAAAAGAAAAAAGAAACCTAATTCGTTGTGGGCTGCCTCCCAAAAGCGCTTCTTTAAAGCCATTAGCTAGGCTTAAAGATTATTGAAGATGCTCTCACAAGAATAAGAATTTTGAAGGAAAAGAGAGCATTAAGAAGCAAATATGAAACACATTTAAGCCTAACCCACTTCCTATGCATGGGGACCTTGTAAAGAAATAAATCATGAAAGCACAAAGTAAGAAGCATAGGAAGGTGCAAGAAGAACAACTTAAAAACTTTCATCATAAAAAGAGGTGTTTTTGTAACATGAAAGTTTCTACAACCAAACTTTCCTCTCTCAAAATAATTTTCAGTAGCATCATGAACAACATCAAGAATATAACTATCACATAAATCATTTTGTTCATGACCTACAAGCACACGTGTATTGTTTTTAACACGGTTTTTAGGATGATAAGATAGATGCAACCCATCACATTGAGCCTTGATAAGAGAAAAATTCTCCGGAATAGTTGGAGATTTCAAAAGGATAATAGGGCAATCAAGTGTGGGTGCAACAACAATAATTTCATGCTTAACATAAGGAACTATAGAAAGTTCATCTTCGTAGGCATCATCCATAGTGGCATCATGGCCATCAACAAAGCAAGTATCAAAATCATCAGAAAGGGAAGTATCAAGTGAGTCCTCGGAATCATAAGATTCCTCTTCATAGCAATCATTAGCCTCTTCTTGGGCAGCAAGCATTCTATTTTTAAAATCCTCAATATAAACATTGTAAGTATAATTCTCAAAGCAATAAGCAAGAACAGCAAAGTTTTCAGACTTGTGAATAGTATCGTAATACTTTTCAATCAAAGAAGCAATCTCATAAGCACCTTTAAAAGATACAAACTCTTCAATCTTTTCAACATCAAAGTAATCATAAACACCTTTGGCATAAGAAGATAGAATATCATTTTCATTAAAATCACATTGGAAAGGAAGGTGTTTACGCTCTATCTTAGAGCAGCAAGTAAAATCATAAATGTGGCATAAACACTCAGCATAGCAATAAGAAGTTTGTATTTGGTCCCATAAGTTTTTCCCTTTCTCAGATAGGCGGTGCCGCGTATAATGAGCATGCTCATCCAATGATTTTCCCTCAACCAAGTCGGTTGGGTTTTTAGCGTGAGCACAAATTGATCGAAGACTATCCAAGTGAAACATGTCCATCCTTCCATATTTGGGTGGTTCAGCACTCATGGTGAGGATAGCATCACTAGGCAAAGCAAGACAAAGGAAAAAGGTAGCAACTATTTTTGTGGTTTTTCAAATAAGACACAAAGGCAAAAGCAAAAACTGGATAGGTAAACTTACAAGACTAAAAAACAAAGGTAAAGGGTAGTGTGCAACTCCCCTATCTTAGCACTCGGAGTCCCCGGCAACGGCGCCAGAAATTTTGCTTGATGTGCGAGGTGATGATAGTGATTTCTCGCCCTTCGTTGGTAAACCCGAAGTGGAAGGTGTGATGTAGCACATCAGAAAATTTCCCTCAGTAAAGATACCAAGGTTTGTCTCCAGTAGGACTCCAGAGATGATAAGTAGGTGTCAGCAGCGCAACTGACGCGGACCTGCACACAGACACAAATAACTTTGTTCCCAACGAAGTTCAGAGAGGTTGTCAATCTCTCCGGTCTTGTTGTTCACAAAGGATCAAACACAAGGGATAATGATAGCAACTGAAAGTAAAAGCAGAAAAGTAAATGAGCGTGTAAAAAGTGATGAGGATATGGACCGGGATACGTGATGTTCACTAGTGATGTCTCTCTCCCAAAAGACGATAAAACTACTATGCGAGGTGAGCAAATTACAGAAGGGCAATTGACAGGATTATGAACGCACCGCAATGCTAACTATGCTACAAAAGAAAGGAAGAGGCTCAAAAGCATGGGCGGAACGCCAAAATAAGTAGACCGAAATCCAACTACATCTACTACTAATCATCCACCTTGAGATATCTATCCAGAACATCTCGCTGGTATTAAGTTGCGAGCCCCACCCAAAGTGTAAACCCAAAGCAACAAACAACAACATTAAAAAGCACTTTGCGTAAAGTAAACAATCCTTTTACCCGCGGTTACAAGCACCGTTGTTTTCCCCCTTGTGGAAACAGCACATCCCCTAGACTCATGTTTCTGTCACTCAAGCTAGTCATCAGGGGGCATGAACCCACAATCGAGCAAAATGTTCCCTCTTGGGGTTACTACCTACTACTTGGCCAAAGCAATAAACAGCAACGGAGAACATGCAAGCATTACTTAAGAACAAAAATATAAGAGATAAGAACCAAATATATTACTCAATCACAATCTGAACATAATCTCATAATCCATCAGATCCCATCAAACTCAGCATAGCAACAGAAGAAAGATTACAAAAGTGCCTCGATCATGTAGGGCAGCTCACGAGGTCTAAACCATGAAGAACAAAGAGGGGAGGAGAACATCACATAGCTACTGATCACGGACCCATGGTCCAAAGGAAACTACTCATGAGACATCCGGGAAGCATCCATGGTGGAGAGGAGACTCCCGGAGGTCGGCCCTCCCTCCGACAGGGTGCCGGGAAGAGGTCTTCTGGTGCTCCCGATCTCGGAAGCGCGGCGGCGGCGGAACAGAGGAGAGATCGCGAAAAAGGGTTCTGTCCTCGAGGGTTTCTCGTCACGGAGAATATATAGGCGAAGGGGGGCAGCCAGGGGGGCTACCAGGGGTCCAGGCGCCCCCCTGGCGCGGCCAGGCCCTAGGGCGCGCCACCAGGGCGCCTGGGCCCCTGGTGGTGGCCCTCTGGCCCCACCCAGGTTCTTCTGCGCTGATTTTTTATCTGATTTTTCCTGAATTTTTGGAGCACTTTTTATATGGGGGAAAACTGAAATAGAAAAACAGCAGAAAACAGGAACTGGCACTGTGGTGCACTGAGTTAATAGGTTAGTCCAAATATGATCAAAAGTGTATGAAAGTTTATCTAGATCATAGCAATATCACACAAAACATGCATGGAGCAAGCTGAAATTATAGATACGTTTTGGACGTATCAATTAGAAGGTTACATGCAAATGTTGTTCCCTATACAAACCAAACACGATACTTCATTGTTGCTAGTTTAACGTTCGGGGTGCGTGTAGCAACTAATGCCACAAGCCAAACTTCATTCAACGCGTGACCCCCGTGTGGATTTGAGTTAAAATCCACAAGCCCCTCCATGTTAAATCTTCTATTGCGAGATTAAGATGAGATCCAAGGAGTTTGATGTAGACCATGATCAAGGCAACCAGCATACTGAAAGCAGCATAGAGGGATCGATGGAAAACTCAATCCTTGTAGCAAACCTGAACTTGCCATCAAGCATAGAAAAAATCACATGACAGAGAAGCAATAAGAAAATCAATGCCTCATATAAAACATATGATCTAGACCTAAACATGCATCTAATCAAGGATCGCTCATGATACCACTGTTGGGAAACATAGTAGAAAACAAAAAATTTCGGCCTACGAATCAAGAACACAAGATCATCCAAGAAGATTGCATACAAGGTTTTAGGTCATGGCTCACCAACCGATGTAGCGGAAGTAGAGTTGGTGAAGACCGTTGGTGAGATCCCCGCAGCTAGGAATATCAATGACCTCCCAACTGCGAGGATATCGATCCCGCGTACCATTCCACGATCCGTTGCGCGATCTGTCCCGCGAACCGTTGATGGCTTCTCGCCCTTCGTTGGTTTCCCCAAGTGAAAGATTTGAGATGTAGTGCAGCAGCAGTTTTCCCTCGGTGAAGATACCAAGGTTTGTCTCCAGCAGGACTCGACAGATGATAAGTAGGTGTCAGCGGCGCAACTGACGCGGATCTGCACACAGAAACAGATAACTTTGTTCCCAACGAAGTTCAGAGAGTTTGTCAATCTCTCCGGTCTTGTTGTTCACAAAGGATAAAATTCATGGGATAATGATAGCAAAAAAAAGTAGTAAAGTAAATAGCGTGGAAACAGTAATGAGGATATGGACCGGCATACGTGATGTTCTCTAGTGATGTCTCTCTCCTAAAAGACGATAAAATTGCTATGCGAGGTAAACAAATTACAGAAAGGCAATTGACAGGATTATGAATGCACCGCAATGCTAACTATGCTACAAAAGAAAGGAAGAGGCTCAAAAGCACAGGCAGTACGCCAAAATAAGTAGACCAAAATCCATCTGCATCTACTACTAATCATCCACCTTGAGATATCTATCCAGAACATCTCGCAGGTATTAAGTTGCGAGTCCCACCCAAAGTGTAAACCCAAAGCAACAGACAACTGCATTAAAAAGAACTCTGCGTAAAGTAAACAATCCTTGTAACCGCAGTCACAAGCACCGTTGTTTCCCCCCTTGTGGCAACAGCACATGCCCTAGACTCATGTTTCTGTCACTCAAGCGTGTCATCGGGGGGCATGAACCCACAATCTAGCACAACGTTCCCTCCTGGAGTCACTACCTACTACTTGGCCAAAGCAATAAACAGCAACGAAGAACATGCAAGAATTACTGAGGAACTAAAATATAAGAGATAAAAACCAAATATATTACTCTATCACAATCTGAACATAATCTCAAAATCCATCAGATCCTATCAAACTCAACATAGCAATAGCAGAAATATTACAAAGGTGCCTCGATCATGTAGGGCAGCTCACGAGGTCTAAACATTGAAGATCAAAGAGGGGAGGAGAACATCACATAGCTACTGATCACGGACCCATGGTCCAAGGAAAACTACATACAAGACATCCGGGGAGCATCCATGGTGGAGAGGAGACTCCCGGATGTCAATCCTCCCTCCGGCAGGGTGCCGGGAAGAGGTCTTCTGGTGCTCCCGATCTTGGAAGCGCGGCGGCGGCGGAACAGAGGAGAGTTCGCGGAATAGGGTTCTTCCTCTGGAGTTTTCCCGTGACGGGGGATAAATAGGCGAAGGGGGGTAGCCAGAGGTGGACCAGGGGCCCCAGGCGCCCCCCTGGAGCGGCCAGGGGTGAGGCCGCGCCGGGTGGCCGCCTGGGCCCCCCTGGCTCCCTTCTAGCCCCTCCCGGGCTCTTCTTGAAGCTTCCTGTAAGCTGATTTTTCCTATATTTTTCCCAGAATTTTTCTGGCCCTTTTTATATGGGGGAAAACTGAAATAGAAAAACAGCAGAAAACAGGAACTGGCACTGGGGTGCACTGAGTTAATAGGTTAGTCCAAATATGATCAAAAGTGTATGAAAGTGTATCTAGATCATAGCAATATGACACAAAACATGCATGGAGCAAGCAGAAATTATAGATACGTTTTGGACGTATCAACATCCCCAAGCTTAATTCCTGCTCGTCCTCGAGTAGGTAAATGATAACAGCATAATTTCTTTGGTGACATGCTAGCAACAATAAAAGAACTTTGAAAAGTAAAGCAATCAAGGTTAGAGATTCAATTCAAGTCATAGCATGCAAGAGTCTATATTAGCATTGAAACAAGTAACAAAAGAACATTAGGTGCAAGAGCTCTCGCTGTCCGTGACTCGAATGTCTCCAAATGGTGTTTGCGTGCAAGAAAGGGGATAGGGAATATGAGAAAAAAGCATTTTTGTGTTGAGAACTCAATCTACTAAAGTTTCACACCCGGTCTTCTTTGGAATCTAATCTTGACTCGCCCCAGACCACTAGCCAGGTACAAGTCAATTTGATCCACTCCTTTTCGATATTTTGACCACTCATGCAATGGATGAGCGTAAGCACGAGAGTTGACACTTAGGATGGCAAAGAGAGAATATGGTGGAGGAGGAAGATAAAAAGGATGAGAAAGGCTCACATCAATAAGGACAATCATAGGCAAGAGATGCCAAATGATAGATATGATGTGAGGAGTAGGGATTGCCATGCAAGGGATGCACACACGAGCTAGAAAGCTCTCCAATGGAACTAGTGGGGGTGATAGCTATATGCAAAAAGATCATCTCTATGGAGTACGAGGATATAAAGGGAGTACTAGTGTGGATCTCTCAAAAGGATAGTAGTGTTGACCCTTTCTCTCTTTTTATTTCTTTTTCTCTTTTTCTATTTTTTTGTATTTTTTTGTGGCCTCAATGGCTCTTTCTATTTAACCTCATTTGTCCTCTTTGGGATCTTTTAATGTGTCCACTTTGGGATCTTTTCCTCACTTAAGGGCAACACTCTATTTTACAAGAAGGTAAAGGAGATCTTTCACACTTTACAAGGTACTCAAAATCATAAAGAAGATGTAACTATCATGATGTATGCACTGTATGCCTCTGCCAGTGTAGAAGGAACATGTATGCCATGAAGATCAAGTCATGAAGAGGTGGATGTTGCATGGCAATATAACACGGAAAGGCTATGGAAATGCCTTGATAGGTAGGTATGGTGGGTGTTTTGAGGAAAGATATAAGGAGGCTTATGATGACAGAGCGTATCATGCCAAGGGTTTGGATGTACCGGCGAAGGTGGACACCAACTCTCGGAGTGAGAAGAAGGCAATGCACGGCACAGGAAAGGCTAGCAAAATATGGGAAGCTGGAAGTGTCAACTTTCAATACTTACATTAGTCCGAAGAAATCATGCACTTATTATCGCTAACTCTCAATCTAATAAGGAGGTTCACAAAGAGACAAGTACCCCGAGGAGGAGTGTATGGGGGTTTGGTTATCCTTGCGCATCCTCGACTCATGGTACGTGAGTGTTCTCTGATATTTGATCCCTCCAAAGATTAGTGATCCATCTAGTAGCTAGAGTTCTCAACTAGTTTTGTAGGTTTTTAAAATAAACACGGATTGCCCAAAATACGACACCTATCACTAATAGGATAGAGCTCTTGACACCAAAAGTTCAAACATTACTCACAACAATACCTCAAAGCCATTGCAAGCTACTACTAGAATTAAATAGCAACCTCAATCACCTACTTCTCAAAACAAGACACAACTCAGTGCAACAACCAACTCTCTTTCACAAGATAAACTTGAAAACTAAAAAGAGTTCCAGCAACAAACTAAACAAAAGCCAAGGCTCTTGCTAAAGACAAACTAAGACTAAAACTAAACATGGCAGTAGCTATGAAAAAATAAAGAACACACAATAGCAAAAAGATAAGCAGGAAAAATCCTATGATGTGTTCTAGATTTTCAAAGTGGAGCGTGTTTCTTTCCCACACAAAGTAAGACGGGATCTAACTTGTTATGAACAGCAAGCAAAGCTAAAAAAAACTAAAAACAAAACCTAAGAGCGAGACGCTCCAAGCATAGCACATAACGCATGAAGTGATAAAAATATAGTGAGACGAAGGACGAGCTGATGATTGCTGATGGAGAAGGGGATGCACGGGGGCATCCCCAAGCTTAGACGCTTGAGTCTCCTTGAATATTTATTGGGGATGCATGGGGGCATCCCCAAGCTTGAGCGCTTGACACTCCTGGATCTTCTTTCATCATCTTCCATCGCACACTTGAAAACTCCCTTCATACATAACTCATCATAAGCTGATTAGAGAGGTTAGTACCCTTAATAAATTTTTTTTCCCACTGGATATAAAGATATTCTTGAAGAGCTATTGTTTATCAAGAGTTCCAAAAAGTTTTTGCAAAGAAAAAGCAAGCTTAAGGTTTGCAAAAGTTAGGAGAGACAAAACGTGACTTAATCTGTGAAAAATAGAACAACAGATAGTAAAGAATTTTTTAGGTCACTTATGCAACTCAAATCAAAAAACTCAGAACATACGGAAGTTTCGTAATTGTATAGAGCATACTTTGTAATAATTTTAGCTCAAAAAGATGAACTGGGATTTTTCTGGAAATTTTTTGGTCACGAGGACAGAATCTTTTTTCTGGACAGCATGTCACAACTTTTACTTCCCTTGCCCTAAGAGGCTATAACTTGGCACAAATCTGAAAAATAAAGATACAATGATGTTGATACAGTAGTAACAAACATCAAGACACAACAAAAGAAAAAAGAAACACCTAAATTCGTTGCGGGCTGCCTCCCGAAAGCGCTTCTTTAAAGCCATTAGCTAGGCATAATGCAAGAAAGAATCAAGGGTATCCAAGATCAGAATCATAAAAACCTTCAAATTGTTTTTCAATAAGCTCATTCTTCTTCTTGCTAGGAAAGATATACTTACCTTTTTCCATACCGCGTAAGCGTATGTGCCTATTACCAATATCAATGAAGCCTTTCATAGCACGGAGGAAGTCTCTTCCGAGCACAATGTTACTTTGGTTTGGCTCCATGATGAAGAAATCCATTGGTGCAGTCCTATGAAGCAATGCAACTTGGACTTCTTTTACCTTTCCTTTAATCTCTGAAATATCTCCATTAGAATGTTCATGATAAGATGATAATATGTCCATATCTAGTTTCAAAGAATCATAAACTATTTTTGGCATAGCAGAAACTGTGGATCCAATAGCACAAAGACCAAGGAAGCCTTGGTTAGAGATGCTAATCCTAACAAAGGGCTCCCAATCATCATCTATCTCCAACATTTCATTCTTGTTGGACTTAATTTCCTCTACTTTCCCCAAATCTAGAGCATCCGGTCTTTTTTCAATAGCGGCAAGTCTATCTATGACAGTATCAATACTACGATCATAAACAAAATAACTAGATAGACTATGCAAAATCTTAAGAGCCCTATCTTCATCACACTCTAGAAAATCTCCTTCAGCTATAATGTCAAGAGAGTGTTTACACCCTTTAAAAAGACCATGGTAAAAATTTCTAAGAACAATTTTTATAGATATCCAAGGCATAATTCTTTTATGTGCTTCAGAAATTCTGTCCCACGCCTTTTTCATATTTTCTCCATCTCTTTGACGGAAATCGAGAACTTCCGATTCCCGCAAAGCACCTAGTCCTAACATGTTCATCTAAGCAAGGAGGACTACTAACAGCAAGATAAATAATTGTTTTGTAAATTTTGATGGCTTCTCGCCCTTCGTTGGTTTCCCCAAGTGAAAGGTTTGAGATGTAGTGCAGCAGCAGTTTTACTACTTCCCAGTAACGGGAGGATTTATCTAAGAACCAAAGTACATCTTCCTGTGTGAAGCAACTCGATACTCTCATGGTCTAAGGAATTACGTATATGATAACATTTCATGATATGACTTATAATGTTGTTACGATGTGATCTCTAAGTATATCATTCATTACTGGGGTCGGTTCAACATCATTGTTCTGCTAACAATATGTCCTCATTGCTACTGACATCCTTGTTCCAAGAACAATGTCCATGATTAAGAAAACGTAATCATCAGTTAGCACATGAGCTGGTCTTAGAGGCTAAACCAGGAACTCTTGGTGTTTACATTTCCACACATGCAAATGAGTTTTCTTCTGAATCTCATAGTCAGGGTCATTGCAATTATAGCACAGAAATATAAACATTAATAACGAACGTGGAAATATATATAATAACATTGTATTATTGCCTCTAGGGCATATTTCCAACAGTGGGTCCCCTCGATGCCCCCCTTCGCCTATATTTACCCCTTGGGGTGGAAACCCCTAATATCGATCTCTTTCTCGCGAACTCCCCTCTGTACCACCGCCGCCGCCGTTTAAAGATCGAGGCTGCCTGGAGAAGCTGCCCCGGCACCCTGCCGGAAGGAGGAACCCCCTCCGTGAGACCATCCATAGCCATGGACGCCTCCCGGATGTGCCGTGAGTAGTACCCCTTGGACCATGGGTCCGTGACCAGTAGATATGTGATGAATCTCTCCCCCTTTGTGCTTCCACTTTCGAGTCCCCGTGAGTTGCCTCACATGATCGAGGCATCTATGTAATTTCTGCTGTTGCTATGCTGAGTTTGTTGGGATCTGATGGATTATGAGACTATGTTCAGATTGTGATGAGTAATATATTTGGTTCTTCTCTTTTATATTTTGTTCTTGAGTAAATTCTTGCATGTTCTCCGTTACGGTATTTGCTTTGGCCAAGTATTTTATTTGCAACTCCAAGAGAGAGCGTTATGCTCGATTGTGGGTTCAGCCCCTTGATATCTAGCTTGAGTGACAGAAACATGAGACTAGGGGATGTGCTGTTGCCACCAGGGATAAAACAACGGTGCTTGTACCTGCGGGTGCAAGGATTGTTTACTTTATGAAAATTTCTTTTAATGCAGTTGTCTGTTGCTTTGAGTTTACACTTTGGGTGGGATTCGCAACTTAATACCAGCGAGATATTTTGGATAGATATCTCAAGGTGGATGATTCGTAGTAGATTCATATGGATTTTGGTCTAATTACCTTGGCGTACTGCCCATTGCTTTTGATCCCTTCCTTTCTTTGCATCGTAGTTAGCATTGCGGTGCCTTCATAATCCTGTCAATTGCCCAACTGTGATTTGTTTACCTCGCTAGCACTTTTATCGTCTTTTGGGAGAGAGGCATCACTAGTGAAAATCACGGGACCCCGGTCCATCTTCACATTATTGTTCACACCCTCAATTTACTTTCAGCTTTTACTTTCCTTTGCACCTTTTATCTCTTGCGTTGATCCTTTGTAAACGACAAGGCCGGAGGAATTGACAACTCCTCTGTACTCGTTGGGAGCAAAGTTATTTGTTGCTGTGTGCAGGTCCACGACAACTGTCGGGACCCGGGGTTAGCGTATGCAAGTACAGTTAAGACATAGTCATATGGAGAGCCGAGAACCGCACCCACTTGTCTAAGCAGACAAGGCCAAGCACTGAACATTCTCGGGAAGCATCGTACGTGAGGGGCATCCCATCCAGGCCGGATGATCTACTGAGATGGGTCCTCATCGTCCGCACACAAGTCAAATGATATGGGTGGTGAACTCCCATATTCAAAGACAAGTCTCCTCAACCATACTACCGACTATCTCAAAACTCTTACATAGACTTACTCCAGCCCGATCACTTAGTCGGGGTCTAGGGCGGGCTCGATCATACCACAAAGTGTGCACGAGACGGAGTCTCGAGCAATCGCATCGCGATGCCCCAAGCTGCGCACATCTAAGGGCCACTTGGTGTATGAAAGACCGCCAGCCAGAACACAACTAAGGTCTCGAAAACCCATACAAAGACATGCATGTGATAAACATACACGCATCACACATGCCTTGTATGAACAGTAGGTACCATCGCAATTCTCTACAAAGTGTACATTTTATTTATAACTCTTATAGAGTGCACACAGAGATCACATACATGTGATCCAACATTACAACACAGGCGGAAGCAAATTATGTCTGAGTACAGACAAGTTTAACAAATGGCTTAAGAAGCCTTATTTAAACACAAAGCCCTCCACGAGGGAACCAGTCGTCTGACTGGGACTAGACTAGTTGGTCTTCAGTCGTCCAGCTCGATGAAGAAGCCACCTTCGGGGTCAGTGGCATCATCTAAAACATAGATTAAGAAAACGTGAGAACAAAGTCGTACTCAGCAAGACTTACATAGGAGCTATACTACTCATGCATATGTATCAAGGTAAAGGGAGATGGGGTTCACTTGCAGAAGTGCCAGCTTTGACTTGGCTAATCCTGAACTACGAGTACCAGACTTGAGGTAAGAAGCGTACACGAGTCCACTACTTTATCCAACCAATACACTACTATGGTGCCTTCCTCGACTTCCCCACGAGAAAGCACGCCATAGCACTCACACTTATCTTGGTGTGTTTTAGAAGTATCCGATTCAAGTTATCTAATAATCAAGCTAAGCTTTCCAAGCAGTCCATAACCGCGGACGCGGCTATTCGAATAGTTTTGTTTACCTTGCAAGGGTGTACCGCTACACACACATGATCATCATTTACCGCCTTTGATCTCGACACCATTCAAGGGGTGCCAGCGAGGATGGTCACCACAACTGTTACCTCATAGCCGATCTAGTCCGAGAAAGCCGCCTACTTGGGTTGGTTACCACAATCGTGAACCCGGCCGGTTTACCGAAGTGGACCCAAGTGATGTGTGCGTGGTGCATAAGCCGGTCTCGGATGAGCCGTTCTCTCACTTAGCATCCAGGCCACAGACCTACCAGAACTCCGAACTATTGCGACATCTGGACATCGAAAGGTATGAGTTAGTAAGTTGAGAGGGGTCAGTGAGCCCAATGTGTGGTTGTACTCTTCATCTTGGATCACCACACTAGAACTCGTACTAGGGCGGTGTTCAACGAGACAACCCACTGTGTACTCCTACACAGCCTCTCATTGTTCACCTTGTATTAGGGTCGATTCACCAACACTTTTCTACCATCATCAACATGATCATTCCCATCCCGACTCACATCACAGTAACAACATGGTACCATACTAAGCATGCAATAAGCGATAACATTTGCAGGGGCCACATGATATCAAACAACTCCTACATTTGCTAGGATTGTGGTTTTCTTACTACTGTGACAAAATGATAGGTCATGCAAAGGAATGGGTTCATCTATGCGGTAGAAACGAATCATGGTGATCATCCTAAATAATGCATAAGCGAGACATGAGAGGGAAGTGGGATTTTATCGACATGATCAATGGGGGTTTGCTTGCCTTGCTGACGAGGTTCAGGTTCGGGGTCTTCAACGACGGTTGCAACCTCTTGCTCCGGTTCCACCTCTACTCGACAAACAAAGCACGAAGTAGCAATCAATATGAATGCAATGCTCAAGCACATGAATGAATGTTGAAACTTGAAGTATAAGTTTTGATGTGTGAGGCAATTTCATTTAAGTGGAGTATATTGCATTTGAAATGCAAATTCAAACTCCACATTTGAATTCAAATTAACCAAGTTGTATGTTACATAGTTTGATCATTTTGAAACAACTTCAAATGTGTATGATATGCCTCTGATGTGTGATTGAAATGTAGCATGTAGCTGTAACACCCTCAGATGCCTGTAACAGTAATCATCATCACTGTTGACTATCACTGTTTGTTAATCACTGTTATCTCTTGTCCTTAATCAAACTTTGCTTCTGCTCTTTTCAAACCATGCTGGTGGGGGATCAAATCCCCAAAGCCCAATGCATCTAGCTCATCATGAAATCAAACCCTAGTTGGAACTACTTTAAATAAAAATTAAAACAAAAGTGCTCAAATAAAGTTGTTCCAAAAATCATGAAACTATTTTGTAAATTGCCTAAAATCATTATAATCATGTTGGAACAACTTTGGTAATTTTTGGAGTTGCAGAAAATTCCAAACAATTCAAACAGTAGGCTAGAACCCCTACTTTGGGCATTTAATATTTAAAAGAAATACCTAATGGATTTATTTTGCTGCAAAACTTTTTGTGGCACCTCAGTAATATATAAACCTAATTTACAATCACCAATAATATTTTACAAAAATGCTAGAGCTAATAAATCAATTACAGAAAAGAATGTGAGCAAACAGAAAAGAAAACAAATGAAACAAAGACTAAACCCCGCCCAGTGCGAGGCCCACCTTGGCCCAGCCCACCCCGGCCCGTCTTCCACCTCCCACCTGCCCCCGTCCTGTCGGCCACCTGTTCGACGCCGTGGCGCCGGCGTGGCCACGGGCGCCCCTGGAGCCCTCCCCTCCCTCACTTGCTCCCTCCCGCCATGGACACGCTAAGACCACCCCGGCCGACACCCTGGACAACTCCCCCACCCCATTCCTCTCCTCCTCCTCTCGCCATCGTCTGGGAAAATTCCCCCGAGCCCGCCGTCGCCATGACCGCGCACCACCGCGGCCGCTGACCTCGAGCCGCCTCACCACCTTGTCCAGCGTGTGTCTCGCTGTCGCCTTCGTCACCGAGCGCAAGGAATCGAGCTCGGAGCCGTTACGGCGAGCACACGGTCATCTCCCCCAACTCCGGCCGCCGCGGCGTCGCGGAGGAAATCCGGCGCCACCCCGACGCCACCGAGGCCGCAATCTGCACCGTTACGTTTCTGGTGAGCTCCTTCACCATCCCCATGTCGCCGTTGAGGTTCCCGTGTCCCATAGCCGTGCGCGCCATTAGGGCAGAGCAACCTCGCCGCCGGCGAGCGCCCAACCACGGCGTAGAGCTTGCATTTGACGCCCTACTCGCGTCATTTCATTCCCCTGGACGCCAGCTACCGAACGCGCATAGCCACGCCTCACCCCGTGCGCGGATTCACCGTCCTCGACGTCGCCACTGTACGGGTCCCCGCCTTCGTCGTCGCCGGCGTCATTCCGGTGACCCCCCGACCACACCACCACCACCAGTGCACCCGCCGTCGTCTTCCGGTTCGAATGCACCAAGCCCCGAGGCGAACGGTGCCCCCTAACCCAATTCCGTCGCCCTGCCGTGGCCTCCGCCGTGCTGGGCACGGCGGCGGCTAGCCGCCGGTGCCCCCTGACGTGGCACCCCTGGGGCAACCCCCTGGGTCGCTGCCAGTGGGTCCCCGTGGACCAGTTGACTGGGTTGACCAGTCAACTATGCTGACTGGACAACCCTAGTCACTGACAGGTGGGTCCCCCTGGAATAATTAAACTAAATGATTTAGATTAATCAGATAATTAAAATTGAGTCACTGACATGTGGGTCCAGTGGTATTTTCTAATTTAATTAAGTGTTTTATAAATAACAGAGGCTGACATGTGGGTCCCACATGTCAGCACTGTTCTGGATAATGTTGTGGATAATGTTTTGGATAATGTTTAAATGAATAATAAAAGAAATCCAGAAAATCATTTAAATTGATTTAAACTTCGAAATTCAATAACTTTTAAAGCGTAACTCGGATTCAAAAACTTTATACATGAAAATTGATCAGAAAAATATAACAAATACGAATATGCTATCCGTATGTCTACCACCCCCCTCTAACACAACGAACATCGAACCCTCCCCCTCCGGACCGGCGGTCCGATAAACTGTCCGGTACTGTTAGAGTGCCCGGATGAATTTATTCCGAACACGAAAGTTGTTCGGAATGGATCAAATAGCACGGATACACACCCCTTATGTTGTTCTGATGACCAAGACACCTCCGGCTTGATCCTTCCCCCTCCGGACACCCTGTCCGGTAATCAACCGGAGCCGGTAGTTCATCCTCAGGTGAATTCCCGCTCCGAGCATATTGCATTGCACTGCGTTAGAACACCGATAACATTTCATATATCATGTCATGCATATGTTTGTATATTATTGCTGTGTATTTACTGCTTCCCCCCCCCTTTAATTTTCGGTAGACCCTGCTGCTGCCGTCGACTACACCGCTGCTGAGTACGACTACGTCGTCGACGACCCTACTACTACCGTCGAGCTTGCAGGCAAGAAGAGCCATTCTCTTCCCCAGATACCGCCTATCTTTCCGTACATTTCTTGCACTAGGCATTGTTACTGCTGCTGCTACGATTACAATCCTATTCAATTGCATAGCCTGTTTTTGTCGCCCCTTGATGTACCTTCCTTTAATCCTATGCTGCCTATTATTACTTATGCATTATTCAGCAGTGAACCCTGCGCATTGTTAGCTAGGATTAGATAGAGGGCCGCGATCACTCAGGGGAGTGAACGCAGATATTAATATTATAACTTCACAGGTACGGTACAATGCAGACACCGCCTCAGGCCCTATCTGGGTTATGCCTAGTCACCTCAAGTGTGAGCTATCAAGGAGTAATGTTTGTACTCCACTCGAGGCTGACTTTGTCTTACCGCCATAGGGTCTTGACAACGGTTGTCCTAAAGGTAAGAAGTCGGGCGACCCAACGGTGCCCGCGAGAGGTATTGCGACGGGACGACAGGGAGGGCACGACCAGTGTACCGGTGTACTTGGCCCCTGGTCGTTGGCTGCGAGAGTTACCAAACCACGGAAGTCGAGCTTCTCCAGGAGCACACGCGAGACAAGGTAAGGAGACGGTTCACCTTGTTGGTAACCGCAGTGACTTGGTGGGACGACAAGGCAGGCACCGATGTACTGGTGGTCCTGGCTGCTGTCGTTGTCCGCGGGTCGGTTAAGTCGAGGCAACGATAACGGTTGTCACGCAGGTTAATTAAAATGCTAAATGGTTCAGTGAATGTCTTGAGTTGGCTATATGCCATGTACGCACTACCTACCCGTGGGAACTACGAGTTATGGGCTCCTCTGCTTCTTAGTGTCGTCCGAGGAATCTTCAGACGTCAGCAGTACCGCGGGCTGATTGCCGGGAAGTGGTGTTGTCTTATTTGCCGCGGCGTGTGAATTGTATTTGCTTTGATTTAACTTCATCGGCCAGCCACGCACCGTGCAGGAGTACGTTTGGGTTGGGGTCCAAGGCCCGGTGTACTTAGGATTTAGACCGGCGGATGACCTCTCTGTTGAGTTTGAAAGATGGGCTATGAAGTGTCGGATAGCCTCGGTGGAGCGTTCCCTAACAAGGTTCCCGCCACCCTGGAGATCTGTGCGTGTAGCGTAACACAAGTGCACCCCTGCAGGGAAGATTGATCTATCGATAGCCGTGTCCACGGTAACAGGACGCTTTATGCTGAAGCTGGATCTTACCACTAGAAACTATTATTAAACTGTATGGTTCCGAGTTATTTTCCTCGCGGGGATGTCGAGGAGGTGATCTCGGAGGCATTGTTAATTATTACAACTTATTATTATTCAATGTTGCAGCAACTTCTGCTTCATTGTTACTTTACTGTTTTATATCAACTGTTGGCTGATTCCTACCTCATGCTGCAAGACACCGTCGGAAGATGCTAGTCTTCGATAGGCCTAGCTTCTTACCCTTGCTCTGAACTTCTGTCTTCAGTCCACTATATACAACCTCTTCATTCCGTTGATATCATGCATAATGCTTAGTAGCGGACGTAAGACTCGCGGGTATACTAGATACTCACCTGCTTTATTTCCTTTACTGTTTTGCCTGATCGGCCGTTGCAGCCGACGTTGGAGCCCAGGAGCAGGAGTACCCCGGAGGCGCCTACTACGATGTCGAGTTCCCCATTGACCAGGAGTAGTACTGTGGATCCCAGGCAGGAGGCCTCGCCTTTTTGTTCTGTATCTCTGATGTGATTTGTGCTAGCCTTCTCAAGGCAAAACTTGACTAACTATGTCTGTACTCAGATATTATGGTTTGTATGACTTATATATTCGGGTCCGCGTGACCCCCTCTATTGTAATATATTTGTTTATCCTTTTGTGTTTAGTGTTGTGCTGTGATATTATCATCGTGGCACCCTAATCTCAGTCGTGTACCCTGTGTGTATGATTACTGTACACGGTCTGATTTTGGGGGCGTGACAAGTTGGTATCAGAGCCGACTGCCTGTAGGAAGCCACCCCACCACTACCTGGTCGATGTTGAGTCTAGACTTTGAAAAACTATTTTGCTAACTTAATATTTGGCTTACGGGCCCACATCGATGTCACTACGTGTGATAGCTATGGTATTAGGATCCTTTTCTCCTTACCTATGCTCTGGGGATCTACTCTCTTATCCTTGCTGGTAAGTTTTGCAAAAGCTGACATTAGGATCACGTTCTCTTGATTCCACCCGGCGTTTTTGGTGCTTCCCCCATTGATTGAGTCGTGTCGCAGGCGTCGTACGCCAGATCCCAGACCGCGGATCCCATTCTCATTCTGGGCAGGCCGCGCGTTCTCTGGCATCAACTCCTGTGGCCAACAGTTTTCTTGCGGCGTGATTGACATAGTGGAATCTATGTCGCATCGTGTACTCCTTACAGCGGTCTGCGCGCCGCCTAGAGAGTCCTTTTCCTTAATTTCTACGACGTTACGCTGCCCGATTTTCGGTTGATTCTATGTGTGGATGTGTATGTCTTATATGACTACTCCTATATATCCGCGCCTCCTCTTTGTTGTCGCTTTAACTCTTACTCGTTTCCGGTATTTTCGTTAAGTTGTTCATCGCTGAAATACCCCTGTTAAATTCTAGCAGGATGGCTGGTCGTGGTGGTCGTGGTCGTGGTCGTGCTGCCAACGAACCACCTCCGCCGCCGGATTACATGTCCGCGATGATGCAGCAGTTCGAGATGAATCGTCAGTTCATGCAGAATATCATGGCTCAGTTCCTCCAGCCGAATCAGAATGGGCACCACCATCAGCATGCCACCGTGACTCTGCACGACTTCACCCGCCTCAACCCCACTATGTTCCGCAACACTGTTCAGCCGCTGGATGCTGATGACTGGCTTCGCGACATCACTCACGAGCTGGAGTCTGCTAATGTCGATCCAGCCGACTATGTGAACTTTGCGTCTTATCATCTGAAAGGCGCCGCTGCTCAGTGGTGGAGCACCCGCAAGCGTTCCCTGCCAGTTGAAGAAGTCATCACTTGGGATGAATTTCAGTCTGCCTTCCGCGCCCGCTATATTCCTCAGGGGATCATGGATCGTAAGGCGGAAGAATTCCGCAACCTCACTCAGGGCGACATGACTGTTGAAGCCTATCAGCGCGAGTTCCTCAACCTCTCTCGCTATGCGGAAGGAGAGATCACCACTGATGCTCGCAGGTAGCAGAAGTTCCGTCGTGGCCTCAACCCTGAACTCAGGCTCGCTCTTGCCGTTCATGATTTCGCCAACTTCGCCACCATGGTGAACAAGGCTATCACCGTCGAGACTGCCCAGATGGAGCACAAGAACTCTCTGAAGCGTTATCGTGACGTTGGCTCATCTTCGGGCGCAACGCAGAAGCGTCGTATCTGGCTCCCTACCAGTGTGACCCACGCAGCTGTCCCTGCTCCAAGGCCGTCTTATGCTGCACCCCGTCTGCCTCCTCCACCGCAGATGCCAAGAGCTTTGCCTGCACCACCCAATGCTACACCCCTTCGTCCTCAGGATGGATTATGCGTCACGTGCCGCCAACCAGGGCATTTTTCCAGGGAGTGCCCCCTGAAACAGAAGCAACTGGTAGTTCACCCCGCTGGCCGTGGAAATGGTCGTGGCAACAACCGGACCCCCAACTATAATACTGGGTCTGCTGCTTATGCCCGTGGACATGCTAACAATGTCAATGTGGAAGAAGCTCATCAACAACCCGCTACCGTGATGGGTACCCTTCTCGTTAATTCCGTACCTGCTACTGTTTTATTTGATACAGGAGCATCGCATTCATTCATGTCGGAAGCATTCGCATTGTCGCATAACTTCACGCTAGAAAAGATGAACCCACCGATGGTTGTCCGCACCCCAATAGGCCAATGTCAAACCACCAAGATAGTGCCCAGAACCATCATTGAAATTGAAGGGATTGAATTCCTTGTTTCCCCCATCGTTCTAAAGACTTCCACCATAGACCTAATTCTGGGCATGGATTGGTTGAAATTTCACGATGCCGCACTGTATTGTGGCACCAGCTCTGTCCGACTTTTACACCCCTCCGGCGAGATTGTTACCCACACCACCAGAGTAACCCGTAATGCTGAAACACATATATTTATGATGAATGCTTTGAATGCCGTCCCCCTTGAAGGCATCGAGAACGTTCCGGTCGTTCGCGACTTTCCCGACGTCTTCCCAGAAGAACTGCCGGGAATACCCCCGATCAGAGAAGTTGAATTCGTCATCGACTTGAAGCCGGGCACTGTTCCTATTGCCAAGCGTCCTTACAAGATGCCGCCACATGAACTCCTTGAACTTAAGGAGGAAATCGACAAGGCACTTCAGAAAGGATTCATTCGCCCCAGTTCCTCAGCTTGGGGAGCACCTTCACTCTTTGTCAAGAAGAGCGATGGGACAAACCGATTGGTCCAAGATTATCGGCCCATTAACCAAGCCACCATCCAGAATAAATACCCACTTCCCCGGATCAACGATCTGTATGATCAACTTGCCGGATCCAAGGTGTTTTCTAAACTCGACTTGAGGTTGGGTTATCACCAAATCCGAGTCCGTGATGAGGACATTCCGAAGACTGCCTTCATTACTCGCTATGGTTCATACGAGTACACTCTCATGTCCTTTGGCTTAACAAATGGTCCAGCCACCTTCTCCAGATTGATGAATTATATTTTCATGGAGTACCTCGACCAGTTCGTCGTGGTTTATCTGGATGATATATTGATATATTCCAAGAATGAAGAAGAACATGCTGAACATCTTCGTCTTATACTGGAGAAGCTTCGAGAACACAAACTCTACGCTAATGTCGGGACCCGGGGTTAGCGTATGCAAGTACAGCTAAGACATAGTCATATGGAGAGCCGAGAACCGCACCCACTTGTCTAAGCAGACAAGGCCAAGCACTGAACATTCTCGGAAAGCATCGTACGTGAGGGGCATCCCATCCAGGCCGGATGATCAACTAAAATGGCTCCTCATCGTACGCACACAAGTCCAATGATATGGGTGGTGAACTCCCATATTCAAAGACAAGTCGCCTCAACCATACTATCAACTATCTCGAAACTCTTACATGGACTTACTCCAGCCCGATCACTTAGTCGGGGTCTAGGGCGGGCTCGATCATACCACAAAGTGTGCACGAGACAGAGTCTCGGACAATCGCATCGCGATGCCCCAAGCTGCGCACATCTAAGGGCCACTTGGTGTATGAAAGACCGCCAGCCAGAACACAACTAAGGTCTCGAAAACCCATACAAAGACATGCATGTTATCAACATACACGCAGCACACATGCCTTGTATGAACAGCAGGTACCATTGCAATTCTCTACAAAGTGTACATTTTATTTATAACTCTTATAGAGTACACACAGAGATCACATACATGTGATCCAACATTACATCACGAAGCGGAAGCAAATTATGTCTGGGTACAGACAAGTTGAACAAATTGGCTTAAGAAGCCTTATTCAAACACAAAGCCCTCCACGAGGAAACCAGTCTGCTGACTGGGACTAGACTAGATTAACTTCAGTCGTCCAGCTCGATGAAGAAGCCACCTTCGGGGTCAGTGGCGTCATCTAAAACATATATTAAGCAAACGTGAGTACAAAGTCGTACTCAGCAAGACTTACATAGGAGCTATACTACTCATGCACATGTATCAAGGTAAGGGAGGTGGGGTTCACTTGCAGAAATGCCAGCTTTGACTTGGATAATCCTGAACTACGAGTACCAGACTTTGAGGTAAGAAGCGTACACGAGTCCACTACTTTCTCCAACCAATACACCACTATGGTGCCTTCCTCGACTTCCCCACGAGAAAGCACGCCATAGCACTCACACTTATCTTGGTGTGTTTTAGAAGTATCCGGTTCAAGTTATCTAATAATCAAGCTAAGCTTTCCAAGTAGTCCATAACCGCGGACGCGGCTATTCGAATAGTTTTGTTAACCTTGCAAGGGTGTACCGCTACACACACATGATCATCATTTACCGCCTTTGATCTCGACACCATTCAAGGGGTGCCAGCGAGGATGCTCACCACAACTGTTACCTCATAGCCTATCTAGTCCAAGAAAGCCGCCTACTTGGGTTGGCTACCACTATCGTGAACCTGGCCGGTTTACCGAAGTGGACCCAAGCGATGTGTGCGTGGTGCATAAGCCGGTCTCGGATGAGCCGTTCTCTCACTTAGCATCCAGGCCACAAGCCTACCAGAACTCCGAACTACTGTGACATCTGGACATCGAAAGGGATGAGTTAATAGGTTGAGAGGGGTCAGTGAGCCCAATGTGTGGTTGTACTCTTCATCTTGGATCACCACACAAGAACTCGGACTTAGGGCGGTGTTCAACGAGACAACCCACCGTGTACTCCTACACAGCCTCTCATCGTTCACCTTGTATTAGGGTCGATTCACCAACACTTTTCTACCAATATCAACATGATCACTCCCATCCCGACTCACATCACAGTAACAACATGGTATCATACTAAGCATGCAATAAGCAGTAACATTTGCAGGGGCCACATGATATCATTCAACTCCTACATTTGCTAGGATTGTGGTTTGCTTACTACTGTGACAAAAGATAGGTCATGCAAAGGAATG
The DNA here is from genome assembly GCA_950022295.1 of Bromus sterilis. Lineage (NCBI taxonomy): Eukaryota > Viridiplantae > Streptophyta > Magnoliopsida > Poales > Poaceae > Bromus > Bromus sterilis. Next base: position 46,439,667 of record OX465596.1, read on the forward strand.
GGTTCATCTATGCGGTAGAATCGTAACATGGTGATCATCCTATACAATGCATAAACGAGAGATGAGAGGGAAGTGGGATTTTATCGACATGATCAAAGGGGTTTTGCTTGCCTTGCTGACGAGGTTCGGGCTCTGGATCTTCAGCGGAGGGGGTGACCTCTTGTTCCGGTTCAACCTCTACTTGACAAACAAAGTGCAAAGTAGCAATCAATATGAATGCAATGCTCAAGCACATGATAGAATGATTAAGCTTGAAGTACAAGTTTGATGTGTGAGGCAATTCCATTTAAGTGGAATATATTGCATTTTTAAAAAAGCAAATTCAAATTCCACATTTGAATTCAACATTAATCAAGTTATATGTGATATAGTTTGATCAATTTGAATTAACTTCAAATGTGTATGATATGCCCCTGAAGTGTGGTTGATTTGCAACATAAATCCATGGTCCAAGTGGCAAAATCATTTGGTTTGAATTTGAAATAAATTCAAATAAAGCAAATGACATATGCTACTGGTCCCATTTTAAAATTCAACTCAAACAGAGTTGAAAGTTTCATATTTGGAAAGATAATTTTCTCCTGATCATTTTTCATATATTATTTGTCCAATTTGGAGTTAATATGAATTTTCTATGAATTTCCAAAGTTTGGGGTATTTTCTGGAATTTCTGGATTTATTAAACTATTTTTCTTTTCTGGAATTTCCTTTACTACGTCACTGTGATGTCATGCTGGCGTCAGGGGGGGTTTGACCCTAGTCAAACTGACAAGGGGTCCCACCTGTCATCCACAGTGAGGGTTAATCCCCTGCTTAAAATTAACCCGAGGGGTTAATTAGTGGCTGGCCCCACCCGTCAGCCACTGGGTTAGGCTTAACAGGGTCATTAGGGGGGGGCTAATGGTGGGCTCGCCGTGAAGTCGCCGGAAACCTGCCGGAGACTCGCCGGAGTTGGTTCTAGGGCGCGGGGAGGGGCCTGGAGGGCATGGACCTGCTCCTTGAGGTCGTCCGCATCGAGTGGTGGCATCAGGGGTTCGCGGGGATCACCGGAGCGTCATCGGCGACGAGCGGCGGCGGAAGTCAGGTACGGGACTCGTCGGGTTCTTCAATTTGTGCATGGATTTGGAAACCGAGAGCATGGAAATGAAGCTGGGGTGTGTGCGGAGCTAGAGGAGCCACCAGGGGTCAAACGGGGGCTCTGGTGAATGACCGCGACGACGAGCGGAGGCGCTTGGTCTCGGACCTCGTCGGAATCATGCAAACGGGCACGGATTCAAGCGGCAAGATGAGGGGAAAAGCGCGCCTGCTCACCCTGGTTGCAGAGACGGACTCGAGGAAGCCGGAGGAGCTGCGGCTGCGGCGGAATCGACGACGAGCTCTTGCGGGTTTAGCGGCGGCTCGATGAAGAGGACGACGTGCTCGGGGCTCCTGGCTTCGATTGCTTGCACACGTCGATGAAGACGACGACGGCGGGCGTCTTGGACAAGGTGGCAGCGGCTGAGGAGGAAGGTGGCCACGGGTCTCCACGGTGGTGCTCCGACGTGCTTCGGGGCGGCGATGAAATCGCGAAGAGGAGAGGGGGAGGAGGTCCAGGGAGAGGTGGAATGGATGCGGTGGCCTTCTGGGCGTCTCCAGGGGCCACGGGAATAGAGGAGGGAGCAGGCAGCTGCCTGGCACGCCCACGGCGGTCGCCGGCGTGCTGCCTGCCTGCCTGTCCTGGGGAGGAAGACGCATGTGCCCTCCCCAGGTGGGCTGGGCCGGCTGGAGAGGTGGGCCTCGCCCTGGGCAACAGGTAACTCTTTTCTTTTTTACTCTGTTTAATCTTTCCTTTCTGTTTTCTGCAATTTTTTTTGGTTCTGATAAAAATACCAAACCATTTTATTAAATGCTGAAAACTTTTATGTGGCCTCATAATAATATAGACTAGCCACTCATAAACTTTCAACATTTTTAAAATTCAAATGATTTGAAGTTTAAATCAAATAGGGGGATTTCTTTATTTCCAAAGTACTGTTTGAATATTTGAAAAATCTATGAGCATGGGGTGGGTCCCACATCACTTGATATGTGATCACACTCATTTATAAGACTTTTCAAAACTCTAACATGAATTTTTGGAAATTATTTTTATCTGGCCTTTTGAATTAATTCATCTGGGGGTGTTCCTTCTCCCATTTGGATTTTGAAATTGATTTTCAAGGTTTCTTTTTGAAACTTTTGCATGATGCAAAGGTACTAGCTAACCCTAGCACATACCTAACAGAGGGATCTGACAGCTAAGTATTCTAAGTGTGAATTCTGGCTTCCCGAAGTAACCTACCTTGGGCATGTGATTTCCAAGGATGGCATTGCCGTCACCCCAGAACGTATCCAGGCTATCCTTGACTGGACTCCTCCCAAGACCGTCAAGCAAGTCCGCAGTTTTCTCGGGCTCGCTAGCTATTGCCGCCATTTCGTCGAGAATTTTTCCAAGATAGCCAGGCCGCTGACTAATCTGCTTCACAAAGGCGTCAAGTTTGAGTGGACAGATAAATGTCAAGAAAGTTTTCAAGCCCTCAAGGACAAGCTAACTTCTCCCCCGGTGCTCGCTCCCCCTGATACTCAGAAGGACTTCGTGATATATTGCGATGCGTCTCATCAAGGATTAGGCTGTGTCCTATTGCAAGAGCGCAAAGTGATTTCTTATGGCTCTCGTCAGTTGCGTGCTCACGAAGACAAATATCCAACACACGATCTCGAATTGGCAGCAGTAATTTATGCATTGAAGCTGTGGCGACATTACCTCGTTGGTAATTGTTGCGAGATCTACACCGACCACCAAAGCCTGAAGTACTTGTTTACTCAGCCCGACCTAAATCTCCGCCAACAAAGATGGCTCGAGACAATAGCCGATTTTAACATGGATATTCATTACACCCCTGGCAAGGCTAATGTGATGGCCGATGCCTTGAGCCGCAAAGCTTATTATTCTGAACTGGAGGTTCAGGTGCAGAAACCCCTTCTGTATGAAGACTTTCAAAAGTTGAACCTCGAGATTGTTCCTCAAGGTTGTGCAAATAACCTGGTCATTGAACCGGATCTCGTCAAATCCGTCAAGTGTATACAGTTCTATGATGATTTCGTACACAAGATTAAGCGCGATATCGCCAATGGGAGACCCTCACCCTTCACCCTTGATAGTAATGGTGCGGCATTCTACCAGAACCGATTAGTGGTTACTCACAGCAAGGGCAGGCATGAGAACCTGGATATGACTCCGAAGGTCATGAAAGCGGCTCACGATACCCCATTGTCCATTCATCCTGGAAGCACCAAGATGTACCAAGACATTCGTCAACAATTCTGGTGGCCTAACATGAAGCAAGACATTGCCCGATATGTTTCTGAATGTGACGTTTGTCGTCGCGTCAAGGGGGGACATCAAAAACCCTCTGGAACTCTACAACCACCTGAAATCCCTGTATGGAAGTGGGACAAGGTTCAGATGGACTTCGTCACCGGTTTTCCCCGATCACAGAAAGGTAACGATGCTATCTTTGTCGTCATCGACCGGTTCTCCAAGGTTGCTCACTTTATACCAGTCAAGGAGAAGGTCACGGCGGCTCAGTTAGCGGAATTATATATCGCCCAGATCGTGTCGTTCCACGGTATTCCGTTGGAGATTAGTTTAGATCGTGGCAGCCTTTTCACCTCAAGATATTGGCGGAGTTTCCAAGAAGCTCTGGGGACTACTCTGCATCTCAGCACCGCTTATCACCCCCAGTCACAGGGCCAAGTCGAACGCGTCAATCAAGTACTTGAAGATATGCTTCGATCTTGTGTCATCTCCTTCGGCAAGAAATGGGAGGAATCTCTTCCATTTGCTGAATTCTCGTACAACAATAGCTATCACGCTAGTCTGAAGATGGCACCCTATGAAGTTCTCTATGGACGTAAGTGTCGGACCCCTCTGAGTTGGTCAGAAACTGGGGAACGTGCACTCTGGCCTGGATATTATTCAGCAAGCTGAAGACCAAGTTCACGTCATCCGTGAACATTTGAAGGCCGCTCAGTCCCGCCAGAAGAGCAACTATGACCGCAAACACCGTGAAATGGAGTATCAACCTGGTGAATACGCTTACCTTCGTGTCACTCCCATGAGGGGCACTCATCGCTTCGGTATCAAGGGCAAGTTGGCTGCTCGCTACATTGGCCCGTTCCGTATCCTTTCCAGGAGTGGACCCGTGGCATACCGGTTGGAATTGCCGCCGAACCTCTCCCAAGTCCACGATGTCTTCCACGTGTCGCAACTCCGTCGCTGCTTCAAGGATCCTATCCGCGAAGTGGAGCATGATATGATCGAGCTGCAACAAGACTTGACTTATCGAGAACATCCGAGCCGCATTCTCGATCAGTCTGAGCGTCAAACCCGCAACAAGACCGTCAAGTTCCTCAAGGTTCAGTGGTCGAATCATTCTGAAGATGAAGCCACTTGGGAACGCGAAGATCGCCTTCGCGATGAATACCCCAATCTTTTCCTCGCTACCACTTAAATTCTCGGGATGAGAATTCTTGTAGTGGGGGAGATTTGTAACACCCTCAGATGCCTGTAACAGTAATCATCATCACTGTTGACTATCACTGTTTGTTAATCACTGCTATCTCCTGTCCTTAATCAAACTTTGCTTCTGCTCTTTTCAAACCATGCTGGTTGGGGATCAAATCCCCAAAGCCCAATGCATCTAGCTCATCATGAAATCAAACCCTAGTTGGAACTACTTTAAATAAAAATTAAAACAAAAGTGCTCAAATAAAGTTGTTCCAAAAATCATGAAACTATTTTGTAAATTGCCTAAAATCATTATAATCATGTTGGAAGAACTTTGGTAATTTTTGGAGTTGCAGAAAATTCCAAACAATTCAAACAGTAGTCTAGAACCCCTACTTTGGGCATTTAATATTTAAAAGAAATACCTAATGGATTTATTTTGCTGCAAAACTTTTTGTGGCACCTTAGTAATATATAAACCTAATTTACAATCACGAATAATATTTTACAAAAATGCTAGAGCTAATAAATCAATTACAGAAAAGAATGTGAGCAAACAGAAAAGAAAACAAATGAAACAAAGACTAAACCCCGCCCAGTGCGAGGCCCACCTTGGCCCAGCCCACCCCGGCCCGTCTTCCACCTCCCACCTGCCCCCGTCCTGTCGGCCACCTGCTCGACGCCGTGGCGCCGGCGTGGACACGGGCGCCCCTGGAGCCCTCCCCTCCCTCACCTGCTCCCTCCCGCCATGGACACGCTAAGACCACCCCGGCCGACACCCTGGACAACTCCCGCACCCCATTCCTCTCCTCCTCCTCTCGCCATCGTCTGGGAAAATTCCCCCGAGCCCGCCGTCGCCATGACCGCGCACCACCGCGGCCGCTGACCTCGAGCCGCCTCACCACCTTGTCCAGCGTGTGTCTCGCCGTCGCCTTCGTCACCGAGCGCAAGGAATCGAGCTCGGAGCCGTTACGGCGAGCACACGGTCATCTCCCCCAACTCCGGCCGCCGCGGCGTCACGGAGGAAATCCGGCGCCACCCCGACGCCACCGAGGCTGCTCTCTGCACCGTTACGTTTCTGGTGAGCTCCTTCACCATCCCCATGTCGCCGTTGAGGTTCCCGTGTCCCATAGCCGTGCGCGCCATTAGGGCAGAGCAACCTCGCCGCCGGCGAGCGCCCAACCGCAGCGTAGAGCTTGCATTTGACGCCCTACTCTCGTCATTTCATTCCCCTGGACGCCAGCTACCGAACGCGCATAGCCACGCCTCACCCCGTGCGCGGATTCACCGTCCTCGACGTCGCCACCGTACGGGCCCCCGCCTTCGTCGTCGCCGGCGTCATTCCGGTGACCCCCCGACCACACCACCACCACCAGTGCACCCGCCGTCGTCTTCCGGTTCGAATGCACCAAGCCCCGAGGCGAACGGTGCCCCCTAACCCAATTCCTTCGCCCTCCCGTGGCCTCCGCCGTGCTGGGCACGCCGGCGGCTAGCCGCCGGTGCCCCCTGACGTGGCACCCCTGGGGCAACCCCCTGGGTCGCTGCCAGTGGGTCCCCGTGGACCAGTTGACTGGTTTGACCAGTCAACTATGCTGACTGGACAACCCTAGTCACTGACAGGTGGGTCCCCCTGGAATAATTAAACTAAATGATTTAGATTAATCAGATAATTAAAATTGAGTCACTGACATGTGGGTCCAGTGGTATTTTCTAATTTAATTAAGTGTTTTATAAATAACAGAGGCAGCACTGTTCTGGATAATGTTGTGGATAATGTTTTGGATAATGTTTAAATGAATAATAAAAGAAATCCAGAAAATCATTTAAATTGATTTAAACTTCGAAATTCAATAACTTTTAAAGCGTAACTCGGATTCAAAAACTTTATACATGAAAATTGATCAGAAAAATATAACGAATACGAATACGCTATCCGTATGTCTACCACCCCCCTCTAACACAACGAACATCGAACCCTCCCCCTCCGGACCGGCGGTCCGATAAACTGTCCGGTACTGTTAGAGTGCCCGGATGAATTTATTCCGAACATGAAAGTTGTTCGGAATGGATCAAATAGCACGGATACACCCCCCTTATGTTGTTCTGATGACCACGACCCCTCCGGCTTGATCCTTCCCCCTCCGGACACCCTGTCCGGTAATCAACCGGAGCCGGTAGTTCATCCTCAGGTGAATTCCCGCTCCGAGCATATTGCATTGCACTGCGTTAGAACACCGATAACATTTCATCTATCATGTCATGCATATGTTTGTATATTATTGCTGTGTATTTACTGCTTCCCCCCCCTTTAATCTTCGGTAGACCCCGCTGCTGCCGTCGACTACACCGCTGCTGAGTACGACTACGTCGTCGACGACCCTACTACTACCGTCGAGCTTGCAGGCAAGCAGAGCCATTCTCTTCCCCAGATACCGCCTATCTTTCCGTACATTTCTTGCACTAGGCATTGTTACTGCTGCTGCTACGATTACAATCCTATTCAATTGCATAGCCTGTTTTTGTCGCCCCTTGATGTACCTTCCTTTAATCCTATGCTGCCTATTATTACTTATGCATTATTCAGCAGTGAACCCTGCGCATTGTTAGCTAGGATTAGATAGAGGGCCGCGATCACTCAGGGGAGTGAACGCGGATATTAATATTATAACTGCACAGGTACGGTACAATGCAGACACCGCCTCAGGCCCTATCTGGGTTATGCCTAGTCACCTCAAGTGTGAGCTATCAAGGAGTAATCTTTGTACTCCACTCGAGGCTGACTTTGTCTTACCGCCATAGGGTCTTGACAACGGTTGTCCTAAAGGTAAGAAGTCGGGCGACCCAACGGTGCCCGCGAGAGGTATTGCGACGGGACGACAGGGAGGGCACGACCAGTGTACCAGTGTGCTTGGCCCCTGGTCGTTGGCCGCGAGAGTTACCAAACCACGGAAGTCGAGCTTCTCCAGGAGCACACGCGAGACAAGGTAAGGAGACGGTTCACCTTGTTGGTAACCGCAGTGACTTGGTGGGACGACAGGGCAGGCACCGATGTACTGGTGGTCCTGGCTGCTGTCGTTGTCCGCGGGTCGGTTAAGTCGAGGCAACGATAACGGTTGTCACGCAGGTTAATTAAAATGCTAAATGGTTCAGTGAATGTCTTGAGTTGGCTATATGCCATGTACGCACTACCTACCCGTGGGAACTACGAGTTATGGGCTCCTCTGCTTCTTAGTGTCGTCCGAGGACTCTTCAGACGTCAGCAGTACCGCGGGCTGATTGCCGGGAAGTGGTGTTGTCTTATTTGCCGCGGCGTGTGAATTGTATTTGCTTTGATTTAACTTCACCGGCCAGCCACGCACCGTGCAGGAGTACGTTTGGGTTGGGGTCCAAGGCCCGGCGTACTTAGGATTTAGACCGGCGGATGACCTCTCTGTTGAGTTTGAAAGATGGGCTATGAAGTGTCGGATAGCCTCGGTGGAGCGTTCCCTAACAAGGTTCCCGCCACCCTGGAGATCCGTGCGTGTAGCGTAACACAAGTGCACCCCTGCAGGGAAGATTGATCTATCGATAGCCGTGTCCACGGTAATAGGACGCTTTATGCTGAAGCTGGATCTTACCACTAGAAACTATTATTAAACTGTATGGTTCCGAGTTCTTTTCCTCGCGGGGATGTCGAGGAGGTGATCTCGGAGGCATTGTTAATTATTACAACTTATTATTATTCAATGTTTCAGCAACTTCTGCTTCATTGTTACTTTACTGTTTTATATCAACTGTTGGCTGATTCCTACCTCATGCTGCAAGACACCGTCGGAAGATGCTAGTCTTCGATAGGCCTAGCTTCTTACCCTTGCTCTGAACTTCTGTCTTCAGTCCACTATATACAGCCTCTTCATTCCGTTGATATCATGCATAATGCTTAGTAGCGGACGTAAGACTCACGGGTATACTAGATACTCACCTGCTTTATTTCCTTTACTCTTTTGCCTGATCGGCCGCTGCAGCCGACGTTGGAGCCCAGGAGCAGGAGTACCCCGGAGGCGCCTACTACGATGTCGAGTTCCCCGTTGACCAGGAGTAGTACTGTGGATCCCAGGCAGGAGGCCTCGCCTTTTCGTTCTGTATCTCTGATGTGATTTGTTCTAGCCTTCTTAAGGCAAAACTTGACTAACTATGTCTGTACTCAGATATTATGGTTTGTATGACTTATATATTCGGGTCCGCGTGACCCCCTCTATTGTAATATATTTGTTTATCCTTTTGTGTTTAGTGTTGTGCTGTGATATTATCATCGTGGCACCCTAATCTCAGTCGTGTACCCTGTGTGTATGATTACTGTACACGGTCTGATTTTGGGGGCGTCACAGTTGCCATGGTTCAAGTTGCAAAATTATTTGATTTGAATTTGATTTAATTCCATTTAAATCAAATAGAAAATGCTACTGATCACATTTTAAATTCAACTCAAACAGAGTTGAAAGTTGCATATTTGGAAAGATAATTTTCTCCTGATCATTTTTCATATATTATTTGTCCAATTTGGAGTTAATATGAATTTTCTATGAATTTCCAAAGTTTGGGGTATTTTTTGGAATTTCTGGAATTTCTTTAAATCAAATAATCTCTGGAAATTCATTTAACTGATTTATTGCGCAAGTGCTGACGTCAGGGGGGGGGGCTGACATGTGGGGTCACCTTGTCAGTGACTGGGTTAATTAACCCGTGGGTTAAATTAATCCAGTGGCTTAATTAAGCCACTGGGCCCACTGGTGAGTGACCCAGGGGATCATTAGCCGAGTGCTTTGGGGCTAATCCACCGGCGGCTAAACGCCGGCGACTGGAGTCGCGGCGGCGCTGCATGGGATCACTATTCCGGCCGTCATTTGGAGCGCGAAGACCACCATCTTGAAGCTCTTACTCGCGCGCGTCGAACGGGACCAAAACCAAGCACTGGGGTGCACCGTACGCTCGCCGGCGTCAACTTTTGCGGCGACCTAGCTACGGCCGTGATCGAGATTCCGTTCCAGGGAACGACTTGATGCGGGGCTAGGCTGGTTTGACGAGGAAGAGCATGGGGAACACGTTGGACAACATGGCAGGCTCGATTACTTAACGGTTGGACGTCTCCATTGATCCCGGCGGCGAGGAGCTTCGGCTACCATGGCTGATCCGGCTAGGGTGAGTAATCCAGGGGGAGAAGAGAGGGGTTTCGAACTCGAGCTCACCAGGAACTCAGTAGAGGTGGTGGCGAGGGCTGGGGTGGCTCAACGGCGGCGGAATTGACGAAGTCCTTCACGGCGGCCGGCGGGAACTCGAGGAAGAATCCGGCGTCTACGTGGGCTCCGGGCTCGATTCCTTCTGCAAGTCGGTGAAGACGACGACGATGAAGCGCTTGGACACAGTCTTGGGGCTTCTAGGCGTCAATGGCCACGCGTGTGCTCGACGGCGCTCTGGCGTGTTCCTCAGGCGGCGATGAATCGGGCGAGAGAGGAAGGGGAGGTGTTCCTGGAGGGGGGGGAATGAAGCAGGGCGGCTCCAGGATGCGTCTGGACGAAGAGATAAGCTCGGGGGGGGGGGGGGCTGGACGCTCGAAGGCGTCGCGGTGGCGTCGACGGCGTCGGCGCCTCGCCACCGAGCTGCTTGGCAGCGCGGGCTGGAAGACGACAAGGGGGTTTCGCGGGCTGGGCTGCGGGAGAGGTGAGTTGGGCCGGGGTGGCCCAGGTAAGCGGGCCACTTTCCTGTTTTCTTTTTCTTTCTGTTTTCTCTTCTGACATTTGTTCTGTTTAGCTAAAATAAATAGCTAAACATTTTATTAAATGCTGAAAACTTTTATGTGGCCTCATAATAATATAGACTAGCCACTCATAAACTTTCAACATTTTTAAAATTCAAATAATTTGAATCTTAAATCAAATAGGGGTATTTCTTTAATTCCAAGGCACTGTTTGAATATTTGAAAAATCTATGAGCATGGGATGGGTCCCACATCACTTGATATGTGATCACACTCATTTATAAGACTTTTCAAAAATCTAACATGAATTTTTGGAGAAGATTTTTATCTGGCCTTTTGAATTAATTCATCTGGGGGGGGTTCCTTCTCCCATTTGGATTTTGAAGTTGATTTCCTTTGAAAATTTTGACATGATGCAAGGTTACTGGATCCTAGCACATTACCTAACAGAGGGTTCTGACAACAACACCCTAGTCAGGAAGCAATTTCTGGCGCCGTTGCCACCTACTTGTATCTCCTGAGTCCTACTGGTTCGATAACCTTGGTATCTTCACCGAGGGAAACTTGCTGCTGCACTGCATCTCAAACCTTCCACTTAGGGTAACCAACGAGGGGCGAGAAGCCATCACACTTATACAACTCCTAGTTGTATTAGGTGTGTTGGGGACACAAGAGACTTCTTGTATCTTAATTGCAGGGTTTCTTGAGAGAGACCATCTTCAACCTCTACTTCCCTGAGTTCGATAAACCTTAGGTCATCCACTTGAGGGAAATTTCTGCTGCCCTACAAACCTTTGCACTTGGAGGCCCAACATAGTCTACAAGAATAGAAGCGTGCATAGACATCATCAAGCAACCCTGCAATTAAGATATAAGAAGTCTCTTGTGTCCCCAACACACCTAATACAACTAGGAGTTGTATAGGTGCACTAGTTCGGTGAAGAGATGGTAAAATACGAGTGATAGGTGTGGCAAAGCAAGGTAATATAAACTGTTGGAAATATGCCCTAGAGGCAATAATAAAATTTTATTATATATATTTCCACGTTCGTAATTAGTGTTTATATTTCTGTTCTATAATTGCAATGACCCTGACTGTGAGATTCAGAAGAAAACTCATTTTCATGTGTGGAAATGTAAACACCAAGAGTTCCCGGTTTAGCCTCTAAGACCAGCTCATCTGCTAACTGATGATTACGTTTTCTTAATCATGGACATTGTTCTTGTAACAAGGATGTCAGTAGCAATGGGAACATATTGTTAGCAGAACAATGATGTTGAACCGACCCTAGTATTGAATGATATACTTAGAGATCACATCGTAACAACGTTATAAGTCATCTACTACTAATATAAAAAGCACCAGAGGTGCTGATCCAAATCATATTGACCGTTAAACAATGTCGATCTAACGATGTAGATTACTTCCATGTTTAACGGAGCACAACACACCTTATACCCTGAAATTTACTATTAATTACCCTACACTGCCATTGCTTAGAATCCGCTGAGAGAATAACTATCAAGTAATTAATACGATTGTCTGTTAAAAAAGGAAACCTCTTCATTGACATTGGCGTTCAAAGGTAATCCCTATTGCATATAATCCGCTGAGAGAATAACTATCAAGTAATAAATACGATTGTCTGTTAAAAAAGGAAACATCTTCATTGACATTGGCGTTCAAAGGTAATCCCTATTGCTTATAATCCGCTGAGAGAATAACTATCAGGTAGTAATTAATACGATTGTCTGTTAAAAAAGGAAACATCTTCATTGACATTGGCATTCAAAGGTAATCCCTCCCTGTGTCATCTCATCACTGCATATGCAGCCCATCGCTCCTCCCTGTTTTCCCTCCATTTAACAAAATCTTTTGGAATCCCTCGCGCTAGCCGCCATTACCTCTGCTAAGCACGTGCTCGATCGACGCCACATCCGATGACGGCGTCAAGGGCGCGAGAGACGCCGCTAGATACGTGGTAACTACTGCAGCCTCCGATTCGATGCGTTGTTGGATGTGGGGAAGCTGTCGGGGCTATACGTAACCACCGCTTCCAAGGACGAATAAGCTGTCGCCGCGTTCTGCCACACGCCGAGGCCATCTCTTTGAAGGATACGCCGAAGACGCGAATTTCAATGCCATACCTTCACACACTTCACGTACCAGGTACACAATCCTCACCACCGTTCGTCGGTCTAGCCAAAAGCCCAAAACGCCATCGTCGTTCCTCCGTCTATGATCCTTGTCTATCTCTATAAGTTGAAAATTAGAGCAGAAAACACTCAAATTCAGAGTTTATAACCTAATGAGAAAATGCTATGATAGCTTGTTTATGATCTCCGTATTTTTTCACAAAATTAGAAAAATGTGAGAAGGTTCATGCGAAGTTCTGTAAGTAAAAATTCCTCATTTTTTCTGTTTTGGGATGATGGAATTTTATTAAATAAGAACCTATAGTTTCTTTCGTAAGTAGAGGTTAAGAGTTCCGTATATATATATATATATATATATATATATATATATGCCAAGAAAGTATGTAAGGAAATTATGATATGCTTCTTTGCGGTGTCAACACTAAAAAATGTAAACTTTGTCATGCAGGATGTTATGTACGTGTTTTAGGATTTGAATGGTAATTCTCTATTTAAAAATTCTTATTATGTACTTCTTTGTTGGAATTTTTGTTGCAGATAGAAGTTGCATGGATTGTGTGACATTATGCTTAATTGACTGAAGATAATGGGGAACAGTGATCGAAGATATTGTGTTCACGTACCAAGCTAGGTAGCTTTGAACACGAATCCTATCTCGAAATTTCTTACATAACATGTGTATTCTGTACTCATCATTTGGTTTTTGCATCTTCAAACACATCTACGTTGTTTAAGGAAATGTTGTACTGCAATAAAATACCTATTGCTCGTGGTGGTAATAGTAGTATCGAATATGTGAAATGAAGTGGATTATTTTCCCCAAATATGTGAAATAATGTGGATTATGTGATATCCTCTAAGATGTGAATTATCAGTTTTGATGTGCATGTTGATTCAGCTTCAGCTTCGAGTCCCTGTACCAATACGCGTTCAGACCGGATTTTTCTCCCCACCCACCCCCCCTCCCCCTCCCGCGACACTCCTGCGGGAGCCGCCGAGGGAAAAGCCTAGCGCCAGCCAACAAGCCCCCCTCCTTGTGCTCCTACCCCCTCGCCGGCGCCCCGTCGTGCTGGAGAGCAAAGTCCGGCAAGCGCGGGGGGCGGTGGGGCCCCTCTTTCGCGCGAGGTGTCGACGAGTGCGGGCCCTCGGGTTGGGTGATGTGGCGCTATCTGGGGGTGCGACGGCGAGGCGGGGGAGGCGCAGCGATTGGCGGCGGCCAGGCATTCATGACTTGCATTGGCGATGGTTTTCTAGATCCGGCGCAGCGGGGTTCCAGGCGGCCATGGGCACGACGGCGGCCGGGCTCTGGCTCGCTGTAAGGCCCGATATGCGGTACTGTTCCAGATCTAGATGTTTCCATCCAGATCCGGGGACGAAGCACATATCGGTCCCACCGCGACACATGACGAAGTCATATGCCCCAGATTTCCAATATGATATCACAACATTACAGATAGAAGGATACAACATCTCATACAATCGGCATACAACTTCCTTAATACAATACAACAGCGGAAGATACATGTCTGAGTACAGACTACAATCAAATGCCTACTAGCAAAGAGAAAAACATCGATTCCCATAACCACACAGGTCCAGGCCCTCCGCCGGGATCCGCCTAACTAGTCGTCGTCGAGTCTACACGTGAAACGTCGATCACCATACCTGTTGTCGATCAGAATCCTGAAAAGAATTTGGGGGTAGTATCATGAGTACAGAAGTACTCAGCATCCAACTATAGTGGTCATCTGACCCAGCAAGGACTTCATCACTCGTCATTCTAGGACAACTAGTAGTTTACGGTAAGGATGGGGTAAGTGGTGAGGTTGCTGCCACACTAGCATTTATGAAGTGGCTAATGATCTAAAGAGTAAGATAAGAAGCCAAGCATTTGATGAGGAATCGCCTCCAACAAGTCTTGCTATCAACTACTTACGCAATCATAACACCTATCCTATCCTTGTCCTCCTCTTCGCATCCCGACGAAGAAGAAGCAGTCAAGGCACACACACACGTTGATCAAGTTATATTAAAAAATATCTCAGCTGTTGTTGTCTATGAACAAGGAGTAGGTCTCAAGTCGTCCATAATCGTGGACACGGCTTCTCGAAAAGATTTAACCCTGCAGGGGTGTACCAACTGCCCATTACAAGGCTCCGCACGCACGCCCATGTATCTCAGTTGCTACACATGATAGGCAACCATTTTATGATTTAGTCCCAAGAGATCCGGAACGACAGGTCCCTCTAACTAACAACGCACAAATCCGGGTGGCCCCCGGTGAGTCGACATCCAACTCAAAAGCCGGCCGCGCTATCGAGTCGGCCTCTACCGTCTGGGCGAGGTCGGGTTAGATACCCAAACAGATGTGGGCAGCCCCCTAGCTTCCAGGTGTGGACCAACAAAGGAACTAAGTCTCCGCTGGCCCGAGTTGTTTGAAAACTTGCGAGGTCGACACTCGCACACACACGTTTGCAAAAGGTAAAACCAGCTTGGGCCACCACTAGAAATGTTTGAAGCTAGATAGGTAAGAAGAGGGGACCCCATAAAATCCCACACGCGGTTAGGCACGCTCAGTCTTAAAACCAATACCCGGAACTCGGATCCTAGGTGACTCGAATGGAACAAAGCGTCGAGGCGGGATAGCCTAGACCTTCCATCCTTCGTCGAATATAGTCAACATTTATAATAATCATATCATTACCAACAATAATAATAATGTGATATCCCAAACCAAGAAGAAACAGGGTAACATCGTAGCATCCTAAGCATGCATACTAAGCAGGGGCTGAGCAACGAGCAATAGTAACATAGCAGTACAAGGTTTGCCGGGAAGGGACATGGCTGTATCGGTTTGAAAGAGGCTGCAATTTGTGGCTAGGGAAACCCTAGAAATGGGTGGGAGTGTGGTGGTATTTATATAGCCCCGGTGGCTGGCAGTTTGCAAAAACATCCCCGGTTTTTCTCTCGCCCGCGCGGTGCTCATGTTTCTGACCGCTAGGGGTCCGCAGTACCTCCGATTCGGGTAAAACTTCGAACTGCACGGTCAGCGCATCGAGCCGGAGGCGTTCACCTCGCGCTGGAACCGTTCCGAAAACACTTTCCGGCACGCTATAAAAATATCCCGTTTAATAATTAAACGGGGTTTTTCGTTCCGTTGGCTGCGGCTGGTCTCGTGCGATTTTCGCGACGGTGATCGGGTGAAACCCGGTGTCGCAAAGGTCGAGTGTCAGGGTGGCAAAGGTCGGTTTCCGTCCGATACGAGATAAGAGAGGGGAAAAATAATCGCCGATCGATAAATCGGGGATGCAAACACCGCAAACAAATCAGACAATCAAACAATTCACACCGAAAACAAAATTTTTAATTTTTGAAAAAATTGGGCTGTTACACTCGCCACTGGTGGGGGCTGGCCTCGGCGGACCTCCTCGGCGACGACCCTTTCGGGTTGTGGCGGTCCTGCCGGCCTATGTCCAGATATGGGTTCAGTTGGTGTCTGGCTCAGGCAGGAGCCGTGGACTGCGATCGCACAATCTGACGGTTTCGTGGAGTTCTTCTAGGTTTCGGTGGTGCATGTCTTACGGGAAGCGAATGATCTTGGCGTGGCCGGCAGTTTGCCGACGGCGGCCCTGCCGGTTTTCCCTATGTGGCAGCGCAGGCTGAGGACGGTTCCGGCGAGAGTTGCGACAAATTTGGTGGTGGCAGCCAACCCTCTCTTGGATCAGGTCCGACGATGCGCGGGGCTGTGCGGACGCCGGCACATTCGATTCGGCCCAGATAACTGATACTTTTCAACTAAATAGACTCTTAACTAATACTGATATTATATTCGTATATTAGTAGCTTTTTTGAATAATTAGGCAGTGGTACTGCAATTGCATTTCAAAAGGAAGAATACGAGGGTTTTTTGGCAGACATGAACAAAGAAAACTAATGTGGAATACAGTCCAAAGTTTTTATTCTTATTTTATTTAATATTGTCCTACCAATAAGAATGGATAAAAAAATCATTAATATTACACGTGCGTTGCACGTGCAAGATTACTAGTATCATGAAATGTTATCATATACGTAATTCCTTAGACCATGAGAGTATCAAGTTGCTTCACACAGGAAGATGTGCTTTGGTTCTTACATGAATCTTCCCATTACTGGGAAGTAGTAAAATAAGTTCTGGGTACATTGGATAGTGTGTCTAGTAAGTGTGATAGTTCAAGATTGGGATTTGCTCCTTCACGATGAAGAAGATATTCACTTCGGGGCCACTCGGTATGATTCAGATTCAGATTCAGTCACGGTATCCATTATAGTCTGGCCAGACGCATTCTGATTCAGTCACGTGGATACCGTAATACGATAACGAGAAAAGGGACAAACGAGCAAAGAGGATAACGAGTGGCTTGTGTTCAAAAAGTTGTTACACATGGGTGCCAAACTTCTCTCCTCTAACTTTGTCATATATCGCGAAGCAAAGGGAATGGTGCATGACTAAACATAATGGTTCACTCGAAGTTTCTTCGTGTATGTGCGGGAGTCAACATGGGTGTCCATGGCTCCGTTGTTGATTATTGGCTATTGACAAAAGGCTGTTGACCTATGTCCGGAAGATGTTCTGAGTCATGTCCGCATTATACCGAACCTATTGGGTCACACACTTAACGAGCAGTAGTCTGTTAGAATGCTGGAATGGTAGAAGGTTTAGTGGAAGCAAAGCAGAATAGTTCATACGGGTACCGGAAGTAGTTCCAGACATTTATGAAATAGTTCATAAGGGCAACATAATTAGTTTTGGGTATTTAAGGATATGTCCGAATCACTCTGGAGTAGTCCCAGGTGGTTCCGGAACATATGAGAATGGTACTGGGGAAGTTCTGGATCAACCGGAATAGTTTCCGGATAATCGCTGGGCGTCCCGACAATCTTCGCGGTCATCGGGTGGCTTAAAATGTAACTCAGATGGTCTTGGAAACTATCCGGATGGCTCCGGAACGTCCGAGAACGGTCCCGGAAGGTACTGGAAGTGCTCCAGAAGGTTCCGGAATGTCCCGAAACGATCCCGGAAGGTCCTGGAAGCTTCTGGAAGGTTCCGGAAGTTTCCGGGCAGTACCACCCACTACCCCACGCACCTAGCCTTGGGGGGCAAGCCACCTAGGCTGCCCTGGACGGCCAAGGGGTGGGGGGAGCACCAAGGGGGAGGAATCCTCCTCTCGGTGGGAAGTCCAACTCTCCAATATGGCAGGTTTCCGGTGGGAAGGTTTGGGTGGTTTGGGAGTCCAAGTTGGACTCCCCACCCCCCTTATTGCGCCCCAAGGGTCTCCTGGCCACCTATATAATGAGGGTAGGGGGTGGGGGCGCAACACAACTTGTCCCCAAGGCCTATGTGCCACCCTCCCTCCTCTAAACCCCGTTGCTCCATAATTAGACCCCGGTTTAGACGCTGTTCTAGATCGGAATCCGTTAGGGTTTTCTCCCTCTATTTTTCTCGGTGGCGTTCATCTTTGGACAGCGGAGCGCTGCTGGATTGCTGCTATGGGATGTGTGGATACTAATGGAGGGGTCGTACCTTCGACCCTTCTTCGAGAAGCTTGTTCGTGGGACTTGTCTGTGGGACTAGATCGCGGGACGGTTCGAGGGATCGATATCCTCGTGGTTGGGAGGTCATTGAGATTCCTAGCTGAGGGGATCTGCACCGACGGTCTTCACCAACTCTACTTCCGCTACACCGGTTGGTGATCCATGACCTAAAACCTTGGATGCAATCTTCATGGATGATCTTGGGTTCTTGATTCGTAGGCACGGAAATTTCGTTTTCTATTGCGTTTCCCTACAGTGGTGTCAGAGCGATCCTTGATTAGATGCATGTTTAGGTCTAGATCATATGTGTGATATGAGGCATTGATTTTCTTGTTGCTTCCCTGTCATGTGATTTTTTCTATGCTTGATGGAAAGTTGAGGTTTTGCTACAAGGACTGAGTTTTTCATCGATCCCTCTACGATGCTTTCAGTATGTTGGTTGCCTTGATCATGGTCTACATCAAACTCCTTGGATCTCATCTTAATCTCGCAATAGAATATTTAACATGGAGGGGCTTGTGGATTTTATGAACTCAAATCCACACGGGGATCACGCGTTGAATGAAGTTTGGCTTGTGGCATTAGTTGCTACACGCTCCCCGAACGTTAAACTAGCAACCTTGAAGTATCGTGTTTGGTTTGTTTAGGGAACAACGTTTGCATGTAACCTGCTAATCAACCACGATAAAATTTGCAACAACCCGTGTAGATAGCGATCTAACTTGTTTTTGCAGAGTATGCATGTGATGTGGTATAGCCTGGAACAACGTTTGCATGTAACCTTCTAATCAACCACGATAAAATTTGCAACAACCCGTGTAGATAGCGATCTAACTTGTTTTTGCAGAGTATGCATGTGATGTGGTATAGCCTTCAAGATTTGCAATGTGGTTGTATGAGATGCTATATGATGTAATATTTATTCGCGACCTGCGTGTCGTGGTACGACATGATGACTGGAGTCATATGATTGTCACTTAATTATGGCCTGCACGCCAGAACTGTTTATTAGCTTGAGGCAAAGCAATAGCTAGATGCAAGGTGATGATCTACGATGCGGAGGTGGACCCCGACGCACATGCCGAAAGCCGTGGTGATGTTCCCGGCGCCAAGGACAAAGTTGGTGGACACTGTGACTTCAACCACGACGACGTGAAGACAATGAAGACTTCACGAAGCAAAGTGCTATACTATATCACATATTTTTATGAACTGCCTGTGATGTTTATCCCTTTGATGCACCCTTGTTTGATACGCGGTAGTCGTATTTTATTAGGGTGATCTCTCGCAAAACATTATCAAGTTGATAGTGTTCTTCCAACTGTAGCACCGTCTATACTATGTTTCACACCGGAGAAGGTCATGTCACATGGGTGCACACGGTGTGACGCATAAAAGGCGGGTGTGTTAAGAACACACTGCAATTACACTTGGTTGTCTTGACGGTTTGGATAAAAGTTTGCTACCGGAACATGCCCATCGAAAGATGAACAAGAATCACCTTTGGCGTGATTGGCAAGTTGGCCTACCGGTCCAGTCTAAGTCATCAGTGATGTCACATCAATGGCGGACGATTGGGTTGGATCTTGAATCACTCCAGCATCAATTACGAGAGATATTGATCTGAGTGGGAGCGCATTTAGTAATTAAATTGATTAATCACAAGTGCAACTTAATTATGAACAAAGTCTTAGTATTTCAATTATCGTTGTAGAATAATGGCTCGCGTTACCACCTTCCCAATTGATTTTGATTAACTGTATTATCTGGTAAAAACTTTACGATTGGTACCGTATTGTGAGGACTATCCTCAATAGTGTCAAGAAGGAGCTTGTCCTATCGCAAATTTTTGATGCTCTCCCGCTGATGCTATGGATGATGTGACTTACGTCCATAATCCAAAATGCTAGAATTCCTCCACAACTAAGTGCATGGTCTTCACCACCATGAAACCGGAACTTCGAAACGTTTGGGATACTTATGTTATATTCATGGAACTGAAAAATTGTTTTCAGTAGTAAGACAATTTATGTTGGATATAAGCTATCTAGTACAATGTATGATTGTAAGCATTAGTGAAAATTGTTGGGAATGTGCCCTAGAGGCAAATAAAATATGTTTTATCGAGCATATTCCATTAGTTCATAATACGTTTGATACTATGCTAGAACTGTATTAAGAGGAAACATTAATACAGGTGTGGTATACAAACAACCAGGTCCCTAGTAAACCCTAGTATACTAGTCCATTGGGCGATTGATGATCAAGGTTTCCTGATCATGAGACAATGGCGTCTGTTGACAATAGAGTTGTATCATTGGATAATGATATGATGGACATACACCCACCAGAAGTGTTGCGATGTGATCAAGTCACATAGTTCGACATTGCGATAACTATAACGTAGTGACCAGATCCTTTGACCGTAATGATCATACGTAATTGACATCTATGAGGAGACTTTGATTTGTATCCCACCGCCTGACTGAAATATGGTGGCTATAACGGTGCACTTTGGGTATTCCGAAATAGATGGTTGATGAGTATGCAAATAGATCAAAGCGGGATTTGTCCATCCGTGTGACGGATAGGTACTCTGGGCCCACTCGGTGATGTTACATCATAAAGTTTGCAAGCGTGTGACTAGGTCACGGAGTTGTAATATCACGGGAATGAGTAAACTTGTTTGTTGAGAACGAGGACGAACTAGGTATATTGGATACTGATGATCAAACCTCGGACAAGCAAAGTACCATGGGACAAAGGGAACAGGCACACGGTTAACGGATCCAACAGCGATTGAAGTTCATTCGATGGAAGCGCAGGGGCTATCAAGGATTGTAACCAGGTCCAATTGATTAGTCATTGATCAATGAGAGTTGTCTCGATCATGTCTGCTGTTTCCCGGACCGTAGGGTGTTACACTTAAGGGTACTCGACGCAGTAAGGATTGATTCGGGATCACCGGAGAAATTGGAGAGAACACCGGAATTGTTCCGGTGATGACCGGAATTGTTCCGATGAAGGCCGGAAGTTGTTCCGGGTATTTTGAAAGGTTCAAAATATATTTAATAATGTTTAATATATGTTTTATTATTTAATTATCTGAATTAAATATTAAAATGTATTTAAATATAATTAAAAATGAATTAAAAGGCATATGGGCCTCATAGGGCCCATTAGGGGGAGAGGGAGTCTTCCCCCATGGGCCATGGCGCCATGAGGGGGCCCACCCCCCTTATTGGTGCGCCATAACCCCCCCTTGGGATTAGTCCCACCCCGGAAGGGGAAGGGGGGGTATCACCCCTCCTTGGCCTATATAAGGAGGGGTAGAGGTGCCCTTTTAATCATGAATTTTTTGAGAAAAGTTTCTCATCTCTCTCCCTCCTTTCTCCTTCCTTTGAGCGGACTCCCCTTGTTTGGAGGCTGCTCTGGGTTGGGGATTTCTCCACTATACGCACGCCGTCGTGCTGCTGGAATCGGGATCTGAATCCATCTTCTTTCCGCTGCTCTACTGGTTCGGAGCCCGGAGGGACGTCGGGTATACTATATG
Source organism: Bromus sterilis (assembly GCA_950022295.1). Classification (NCBI taxonomy): domain Eukaryota; kingdom Viridiplantae; phylum Streptophyta; class Magnoliopsida; order Poales; family Poaceae; genus Bromus; species Bromus sterilis. The sequence goes on from OX465596.1 coordinate 46,461,213, forward strand.
TGTATAATCCCGCGAGGCACTACACTTGTGGTGCTACTTCATCGTCGTGGCCGGATCGCGAGGTCTTCATCAGCAACGTTCCGACGGGGACGTAATCCCGTCATCGGTCCGCAAGGATCGGGTGGCTACAGGAGTCATCGTGGATCTGCGCGGCATCGGGGATTGCCGGTACGACTACACCAACCACGTTCATGCGGGAACGTTTCCCGCTTAACGTACTACATACTGGTATGTGATCTATTTCTGTCCGTTACTTGCATCAGCATAGCATAGGTCTTGGGATTGGGTATCGTAGGTCAAGGAAATTTTTTTGTTTTCTGCCCCGAACCCCAATAGTGGTATCTGAGCAAGGCTATGCGTAGATGTATTGTACGGATAGAACACATCTAGTATGTGGGCATAAATTCTCAATTGTTACCCTCTCACGTGTACTCATTTAGCATTGCGGCAATGTTTTATGAAGCGGCCCCCGACCGAGCTTACGCGTTTACGCGAGACTGGTTCCACGCTTGACATATGGCTTGTAACATATAAAGTGGCTGGGGGGTGTCTGTCTCTCTGCATTAGCGATGCGAAGATGTTTGCAACGGAGGGCCCCGACAGGGGTGTAATAGAGACAATTGCGGGATTGGTGTTGTGGCTTGTTTTCGCAGGATAGAAAGCGGTTCTTTTCTCGAAACCCCTAGCAGCCACGTAAAACTTGCAAAAGATAAAGTAGAAAGGCGTTTTCAACTTTAATTTGCATGTCGGGGGGAATCATAGCTTGTATGATTTATGTTGCATCCTGTTTTTGCTAATATGTTAGATATACGACGGTAGCATAATAGGATGATCCCTCACTAATCCAACAAAGTGTCCTTCCTTAGTGAAGCACCATCTGGAAAGTTCTTCATTATGGAGGCATCATGTGTCACACGGGTGTCAAACATTTTTACGTTCACAAGAGATGGGTGGAGCAAGCCTAGCATGTCCAGAAACATGGCCTTGCATACGCAGCATATACTCACTAAGGTTATTGTGGCGAGCCTGGCATGTGCAGACATGGCCTCGGGACACAAGAGACCGAAAGGTCGAGCATGAGTCACATAGATGATGTGATTGGCATGATGGCCTACCTTGAACAACATACTGATGGTCGTGTCACACGGGGGAGGTATGTTCTTCAAGGATCGTGTAATCACTTAGAACAAACTATGAGGGATGTTTTTCTGAGTGGGAGTTCCACTCAGAACTTAATCTTCATGTCTTTGCAAATATCATTGTAGATAACGTCATACCAATGTTTAGAACTATGGCTCTTTTAGTATGATAGAACTTAAGGTAAATGGGTCTTACTTCATTGATGTGTACCAACACCATTAGAGACACACTCGTTAGTAATGCCTTGTTAAACATAATACGAAGAACTGCTAGGAGATACACCTGATAACTCCGTATTCAAGGAAGATGATGATGAGTATCGTACTCACCGTCACTTATGAATGACTGTCCAATACACCATACTTCATTCTATGAGTTTGAATTGTGAATGCATGTTAACCAACACGTATGACGTGCTAGGTGAACTTGAAAGCACTTGGTCACAAATCAGAGAAATGGAATATGAGTATATGGACGGGGTTTCTTTCAACTATGGTGGAAGGAACAACCTGCTGAGAAAGTCACTTGGAAAATGTATAAGATACATGGAACACCTTGTGTATAACTTGGACTACTGAATGACTGGTTACTTTGCGATAACTAGGGAGTTACATCCACTTCCTCCTAGTTACAAAGACCATGTCTGGACTATGTCATGAAGGAGAATCGTTCACCTGTCATGAGGTCATGGTTAAAGTTAAGAACTTTAAGAGTAGAACCAATGCAGGAATGGTCATTGACGGAGAAGGTATATTTGATATACGAGTTATAAATGTCTTTCCCACGAAACACTAATTGCGGTTGATTAAGTATTTGATGCTTGAACTTACTGCTTGAGAGTGGCTTGGAAGGGATGAGGTGACAATGTGTGCTGACGGAAATCAAGATAGTTGATGGTCGACAACACTCTCCCTCTACATCTATCAATTGATTAATATATGAATAAATTTTATGATCGTTTGACTGAGGACTTTATTAGTGTGTCTTGCATCTCGCGAAGACAATTATTCATATTAGTGAGAAACAAGTCAGTTGTTCTCCTTTTATGAATGATATCTCTTATGGTCACATTACGATGATGAATGAGTTATTCTTATATTGATGATAGCTGTTTGATCATTTATAAGAAATATTGTAAAGCCAAGAAATATCCAGGCTTGATAATGACACTACAGTTTAAGTCATGAATGGTATGATAATGTCTTAAGATACTTGATCTCTTGACACATACAAACCATGCCTTTTAGGTGAGATGACTAAAACCTCGCATTCTGGTAAAAAGAATGTGTACTGATTGTTGAATATCATACATCGTGATGTATTGTATATCAGCATGTAGTGAATTTCATTATTTTGTGAACTTCATGTGTGGACTTAGATGAATATTGGTATTCACTAATGAAACATGAGTCTGAAATAATTTGATATGATCAAAAGGGATTTCAGAGTAAAGATGGATATTAAATTAACAAGAAAGACAAGTCTCTACGATTTGATCAAAGTGACAAATGTTTTGAGTTAGTCTTGGGCATAAAGACTTGTGTGAAAGTTGTTCCAAAAATGGCAATGTCTTGAGACACTTCAATATGATTGACGTGCATGAACATTGTGATCATATTCTATGAAAAAGTGTATGGTCTAAGTTATCTCTTACCAAGTTACGTTATTATTGTTTAGAGTTATTAATTTAATATGCAAACACTCACTTCAGCATAGGGAACCATCTGAGTTCGTGGAAACCAACACTATATATGTCATGGTGAATTGTGGTTTCTAGGAAGCTTGATTTATGTAAGATAAATTATCTTTGTAGTGTATCCTTAGACAACTATGGATGCATCTTCCACAACTAGAACCAAAAGGAGCAAAACTTCTATTGCTATGTTTGGTGTTTGTCAAGAATTGTTCTTGATAAATGTGGTAATGGAAGAAAAGTGAAAGTTCAACCAAGGTAATTGACCTTGCCTCCAAATGTCAGAGTAGTGCAACGGAATATGTTCTGGAAGCAAAGCTCTACAATAAGAGGAGAAACTAATGATAATGATCATGATGTTTCGATGAAAACTTTTACTGAGAAAGGTAGGATTCAAGAATATATATTTGCCCCTGGTGCAAAATGATATTCATGATTCACTTGTCATGTTAATTGAACAAGACATTCCTACGAACTACAAAGAAGCGATGGTGGACCTAAGTAGGAGATATGACTATGAGTCATGAAATCCTATGTTGAGTTACATTTAAGATTGCTTGAATCTTATCAAGTAAGGAGGTTACTTGATATTCACAATAACTTCAGAGTTATGAGGAATAAATGTGAACCTCAAAGGGACGTCAAGATTGGTTTGTCACAAAGATTGTTTCTGACAAATTCAATGGGTTGACTACAATGTGTAGCAATTCTTGAGTCAAAGGGATATTCACTACGATTGATCCAGGATTGTTATCAATACCGTGACTTCCTCAGATCCTGTATTTGAAGAAGTGTTGTAATTGGTACAACAAGAAGGTTTTGGAAAAACATATGGATACTAGTGTCTCGTGAACTGAATTCTCATTTTGATGGATGATCAAAGGATTTTGGACTTAACCAAAATATCGAGGAAACATGCATTATGCATGAAACTGAGTGGGAGCTGAATAGTTTCCTGAAACTTGATATATGTAGACGACATATTTTGAGTGGGAGCTATGGGAGTATTATCCTAGTCTTATATGTAAATGAGATATTTGAGTAGGAGCCATGTGGTTAGTATCCTGAACTTAATATGTGTCTGACATATCTAAGTGGGAGCCATGTGGATGTTATCCTTGTCTTATATGTGGCTGACATATTTGAGTGGGAGCAATATGAGTGTTATCCTATAACTTAATATGTGCATGACATATTTGAGTGGGAGCATGATAACATTCTCATATATGGATAACATATTATGAATGGTGCAGTTTGTGTTAATGATTATTTGAATCGTTCATAAATGAAGATGAATAAAGTATTAAGCACTGAAGATCTATTAAGATAGATATGTGTTTAATAACATTGAGTCGTAATACTTTCCTGGATAAGATTCTGAAGGAGTTCAGAATGGGACAAGTCAAGAAGTGGTCCTTACTTGTATATCCAAGAGAAGTGTTGAGTTAATCTCAGTACAAGAACAATGGTTAATGGTTAATGAAAGAAATGGATGTGTTGGATCCTCTATGCCTTTGTCATAGGTTCTTTCATATAAAACCAGAGTTATGTACTCGACGTAATGTGACCCAAGTTCTTAGTAGTAAGAACACGTTGTGATATGATTTATGAGTAAATCATTGAACAAAGAGTTAAGTTTATCCTTCAGTGTCTGAAGAGAACCGAGGATACATCTCAAATTTGTAAAGGATAGTGGACTTGACCATAAATGTTATGCTGGTTCAAGTTTTGACACTAACCTAGAAAATTGAGATATCATACTAATGAATGCCTAAGTTGAAAGAAACATGGTTAGACATCAAAGTTGCATACAATGCACTGAGGATTGAATCTACATTGATGTGGCTGCTTTAGAAGTAGCAGGAGTTATATTATGGCTTAAGAAGTTCGACTTCTGATTGAGTGAGTTTCAAGTGTGCATGACTATGGGAAAGTCCGCGTGACCCACCGGATGTCATTGCTGTGACACAGCAAACGAAGTCTCATTTCACCGCCAAATATATATACCTCATCATTATAGTGGATAATGAAGGAATGTCAAATTAGGTGACATTATGATTTGCAAAAGTACATACGGTTCTGAATGGTACCCAGACCGTTGATACAACCTCTTCCACGGGCAAGCATGATCAATAAGGAGTTATGATCCAGAGAAAATGCAACTAGATTATTTGTACTCTAGTGCAAGTGGGAGACTGTTGGGAATGTGCCCTAGAGGCAAATAAAATATGTTTTATCGAGCATATTCCATTAGTTCAGAATACGTTTGATACTATGCTAGAACTGTATTAAGCGGAAACATTAATACAGGTGTGGTATACAAACAACCAGGTCCCTAGTAAACCCTAGTATACTAGTGCATTGGGCGATTGATGATCAAGGTTTCCTGATCATGAGACAATGGCGTCTGTTGACAATGGAGTCGTATCATTGGATAATGATATGATGGACATACACCCACCAGAAGTGTTGCGATGTGATCAAGTCACATAGTTCGACATTGCGATAACTATAACGTAGTGACCAGATCCTTTGACCGTAATGATCATACGTAATTGTCATCTATGAGGAGACTTTGATTTGTATCCCACCGCCTGACTGAAATATGCTGTCTATAACGGTGCACTTTGGGTATTCCGAAATAGATGGTTGATGAGTATGCAAATAGATCAAAGCGGGATTTGTCCATCCGTGTGACGGATAGGTACTCTCGGCCCACTCGGTGATGTTACATCATAAAGTTTGCAAACGTGTGACTAGGTCACGGAGTTGTAATATCACGGGAACGAGTAAACTTGATTGTTGAGAACGAGGACGAACTAGGTATATTGGATACCGATGATCAAACCTCGGACAAGCAAAGTACCATGGGACAAAGGGAACAGGCACACGGTTAACGGATCCAACAGCGATTGAAGTTCATTCGATGGAAGCGCAGGGGCTATCAAGGATTGTAACCAGGTCCAATTGATTAGTCATTGATCAATGAGAGTTGTCTCGATCATGTCTGCTGTTTCCCGGACCGTAGGGTGTTACACTTAAGGGTACTCGACGCAGTAAGGATTGATTCGGGATCACCGGAGAAATTGGAGAGAACACCGGAATTGTTCCGGTGATGACCGGAATTGTTCCGATGAAGGCCGGAAGTTGTTCCGGGTATTTTGAAAGGTTCAAAATATATTTAATAATGTTTAATATATGTTTTATTATTTAATTATCTGAATTAAATATTAAAATGTATTTAAATATAATTAAAAATGAATTAAAAGGAATATGGGCCTCATAGGGCCCATTAGGGGGAGAGGGAGTCTTCCCCATGGGCCATGGCGCCATGAGGGGGCCCACCCCCCTTATTGGTGCGCCATAACCCCCCCTTGGGATTAGTCCCACCCCGGAAGGGGAAGGGGGGGTGTCACCCCTCCTTGGCCTATATAAGGAGGGGTAGAGGTGCCCTTTTAATCATGAATATTTTGAGAAAAGTTTCTCATCTCTCTCCCTCCTTTCTCCTTCCTTTGAGCGGACTCCCCTTGTTTGGAGGCTGCTCTGGGTTGGGGATGTCTCCACTATACGCACGCCGTCGTGCTGCTGGAATCGGGATCTGAATCCATCTTCTTTCCGCTGCTCTACTGGTTCGGAGCCCGGAGGGACGTCGGGTATACTGTATGTGTATAATCCCGCGAGGCACTACACTTGTGGTGCTACTTCATCGTCGTGGCCGGATCGCGAGGTCTTCATCAGCAACGTTCCGACGGGGACGTAATCCTGTCATCGGTCCGCAAGGATCGGGTGGCTACAGGAGTCATCGTGGATCTGCGCGGCATCGGGGATTGCCGGTACGACTACACCAACCACGTTCATGCGGGAACGTTTCCCGCTTAACGGACTACATACTGGTATGTGATCTATTTCTGTCCATTACTTGCATCAGCATAGCATAGGTCATGGGATTGGGTATCGTAGGTCAAGGAAAAATTTGTGTTTTCTGCCCCGAACCCAACAAAAATGTTCACTGTGCTCTAAACAAAACTGATAAGTGTGGGATCCAGAAGAACACCGATCATATGATGATGAGAATTAAGGGAAAGGAAGTCCAAAGGATTTTAGTAAGACTTACACGCCAGAAATTCCATGGCCTGCGCCATCCTTAATCATGTGTGAGCTTTTGTGAGTAGGAGTGACATTGGAAATAGAACTATGATACATATAAAGGAAAAACGAAAGAAAACTGGAATAACCAGCTCAGAAATGAAAGTCATACGGAGTTATAGATGAATTCATTGCTGGTCAAGAGATGTTATTCTTGGAAATCATGATTAAGCAGTTAATTGTGGATTCTGTATATTGTGATTAAACTATTGATCACCGGAATATCACATCGATTTCATATTGTTGCAACTCGATGCAAGAAATACTATGGCCTTTATGACTAGCTAATGATGAGTTTTGACACGCTCGGGAACACGGTAAAAGGTTTACTATACCGTGTGTTGACTCTATGATTATCTTCATAATTCATTTTAGAGTTGAGTAAATTGTTACTACACTTTAGCCTGGTTGCAAAACATCATTTTGAATCATGTTTGTTGCAAGCGAGTTGTTCAAAGCTATGAATAACGTAAAGGCCATACTTCCATTATGAATAGCTTGTATGTTATGAATCTTGATAATAATACTAAACATCCATAACACTGACGGTAAACATCGCAAGACTGAAAGAAATACCACATAGATGTGGCACTGCCGTTTATCACAAGTGACATAACATGCATGAAGAATTTCCATAAGTGATGGACTTTCGAGTCATATGATTATGAATCACTTGACGCTTGCGATCTTTGTCTCGAAGTAATGTGACTAAAACACCGTTGATAGGCCATACATGAACGGACAACTAAACCATTGGTAATCATACATGATGATATGTCTAGTCTAACAAGTGTAGTTGTGTGCAGTGGATTCCCCATCTTCACTCATGAGTTGAAGTAGATATGTGGATATTTGTTCAATAGAGACATACGTCTGAAATCTTTGAAATGTTCAAGGAATTTTAGAGTGAAATAGAAATTCATTGTAACCAAAAATAAAGCTTCTGCAAATTAGATTGTAGAAAGTAATATTTGAGTTACAAGTTTAGCGAACGTCTGATGAGTTGTGAAGAAGTGTCATAACTTGCGTCTCACGGAACACCACTATGAGTAAAGTGTTCGAGAGATGTAATCAAGCCATGTATGACACGATAAGATCAAATATGACGTTTATCAATTTTCCATTATACTTATTAAAGTTATGCGTTAGTGACTACGGCTTTTACACTGAAAAGAGCACCATCAAATCTGTTGAAATGACACCATTTTAGATGTGGTATGAACTGTTAAAACCATGTTGTCTTTTCTTAAAATTTGGGTATATAAGGCACATGTTTTACATACTCAAAACCCCAAATCAGATAAGTGCTACTTTGTTAAGGTTATGCCAAAAGTTTTGGTATTCCTCTATCACTACACAAAAGCAAAATTGTTTGTTGTTAAGAACGTTGTGTTTTGAAGAAAAATAGTTTCTTACAAAAGAGTGAGTGGGAGGACAGTGCAACTTGTCAAAGATTGTTGAATCTTCAAATAAGTGCGCAGCTGAACCACACAAGTTAGACAAAACTCGTACAAACATTCATGATATGTAAAACGAGATATTATTGTTCGACAATGATAAACCTGTGATATACAAAGAAGCGTTGATGGGCCCAGACTCCGGGATTTTGCTAAATGCCAAATAATCCGAGATAGTATCCATGGAAGTAAGTCAAGTTTTGAACTTGGTAGACCCTCTGAAAGACTAAAAGTCTGAAGAATATATATATGGATCTATAATTGATTCAGATGAAATAGTTTTATCCATAAAGCTCAACTCGTTGGAAAATTGTTTTCTAGCAAGTTCAAACGTTGACTACGGCCAAATAGTGTCGACCGTAGAGATGCTTTAGTCAATTCGGGTTATACTAACAATTACTACATATCTCATTTATAGGATATGGTAGAATGAACGTCAAAACAAAGTTCCTACCCGGAAATATAACAAAGGATGTATACGTGATACGACCGGAATGTTTTGTCGATTCAAAGGGATATCCTCGCGGTTGGGAGGTCATTGAAATTCCTAGCTGCGGGGATCTGCACCGACGGTCTTCACCAACTCTACTTCCGCTACATCGGTTGGTGAGCCATGACCTAAAACCTTGGATGCAATCTTCATGGATGATCTTGGGTTCTTGATTCGTAGGCACGAAAATTTTGTTTTCTACTGCGTTTCCCTACATAAGCCTGTAATAAAAAGTGCAGCAGGCAAACATGTGACAGAAGTTAGCACAAACGGTGTAACAATGGTGGAAACAAGGCCAAGGCTTCATACTTTCACTAGTGGCAACTCTCAACAACATTAACATAGTCTAATCACATGATATTTCCCATAAAACATGCAATGGAGACGCACTCGGAGGTCATTCCTTTGTGGTCAAGAGAGGATGAGAATTATGTAGTACAAAAGAACACCTCAAAGTTTGTAGTTCTCAATCTATGGATTTCCCAATGTCACCGCGGCCATCCAAAGAGAGTACCACAATCACCACAACATATGTCAAGTATAGTCAAAGACAAGCACCAAGAGACTCTCAATCTTCAATCAACACACAAAAGAGGAAATCACTCATGATAATATTCTTCTAACCCATGGCCAATAGACCGCTGTCACCTTGGTATCGGGGATTATACTAGATAAGATCAATTGAGTACATCAATCCACTACATAGAGGAAGGGGAAATATCATGGGAGCACCCTAGATTAACATAGCCTATGATCACAACGAAGATCACATCATGGGAGAGAGAATTAACCACATAGCTACTGGTAGAAACCTTAGCCCCGAGGAGAAACTACTCCCGCATCATGGAAGGAGGAAGCAACGTCGATGGAGATGAATCCGGGGGCACTTCCCTGTCCCGGCAGGGTGCCGGCACAGGAATTCTGGTCCCCCGAAGCTTGTTGGCGATGGCGGCGGAGATTGGAATTTCTTATGGAGAAAAGGGATCCGGTATCAGGGTTTCCTCCGCGGGGGTAAAAATTGGGCCAAAGGGGGCACCAGGGGGGCCACAGGGAAGCCAGGAGGGTGCCCGGCGCGGCCTAGGGTGGGGCCACGCCAGGGACCCTTCTGGAGTCCCTGTGGTGGCCCTCCCATCCTTCCTTGGTGATTCCGGAAGCTTCCTGGGACGCTGATTTTTTATATAATTTTTCCGGAATTTTTGGAGCACTTTTAATGGCCGGAAAACCTGAAATACAAAATAGCAGAAAACAGGAACTAGCAACTGGGTGCACTGAGTTAATAGGTTAGTCCAAATATGCTCAAAAGTGTATGAAAGTTCAAGCAAAACATGGCAAAGTCACACAAAACATGCATGGAGCAAGCAGAAATTATAGATACTTTTGGGACGTATCAACATCCCCAAGATTAATTCCTGCTCGTCCTCGAGTAGGTAAATGATAACGAGCATAATTTCTGTGGTGACATGCCACACAACCATATAAGGACTTTTAAGGAAAGCAATCAAAGCATGCAATTAAATTCAAGTCTTAACAAGCAAGAGTCTATATTAGCATTGACACAAGAAACAAAAGAACAAAAGGAGCAAGAGCTCTCGCTGTCCGTGACTCGAATGTCTCCAGATGATGTTTGCGTGCAAGAAGGGGACTGGGAAAAAGAGAGATAAAAGGTTGTCGAGAACTACTATCTACTAAAGTTTCACACTTAGTCTCCTTTGGATTCTTATCTGGACTCGTCCCCAGACCACTAGTCAGGTACAAGTCAAACTGATCCACTCCCTTTCGATATTTTGAGCACTCATGCAATGGATGAGCGTGAGCAAGAAAGTTGACACCTAAAAGGCGAAACAGAAAGAAGGTGGAGGAGGAAGACAAAAAGGTTTGAAAGGCTCACATCAATGAGGACAATCATAGGCGAGATAAGGCCATATGATAGATATGATGTGAGGAGTAGGGATTGCCATGCAACGGATGCACATGTGAGCTAAAAGCTCTCCAAGGGAACTAGTGGGGGTGCATCTAACTTGCTTGCTCATGAAGACCTAGAGATCTTGTCGCAACCCCAAGTGAGGTATGTGCTAGGATAAGAGGTACCTTGCATTCATGCAAAAATTTCAAATTGCAATTCAAGAATGGGGAAAAGAAAGCCCTGAGAAATTACTTCAAATGGCCAGATAAAAATCTTTTTCCAAAAATCATTTTAACATTTGGAAAATTCCTATCAATGGTGCTGATCATTTTAAAAATGGTTTGGGAGCAATCCCATGCTCATGGAATTTTCTAATATTCAAACAGTGCCTTGGAATTAATAAAATAACCCTATTTGAGTTAAGATTCAAATTATTTGAATTTTATAAATGTTGAAGCTTTATAAGTGGCTAGTCTATTTTATTATGAGGCCATATAAAAAATTTCAGCATTTATAAAAATACCTAGCTATTTTATTTGGCTAGGTCAACCTATTTACAGAAGAAATAAAAAAGAAAAGAGAAAACCAGAGGAAAAGGGAGTTACCTTGCGCCCACAGGCGAAGGCCCACTTACCTTGGCCTGGCCCAGCCCACCCCGAAGCGTTGTCTTCTTCCTCCGCGCGGCTCCAAGCAGCTCGCTGGAGCTGGGAGTGCGGCGACGACGCCACGACGACGCCCGCGCCTTCTAGGCCTCCCTGGACTCCCTCTCCTCGCCACGACAGGGCCCAGACTCCCCCGCTCCTTTCCCCTCGCTCGCTGCTTCCTCTCTGCCCTTACCTCGTCGATTTCTTCACCATCCCGAGAGCCTGCCGGAGCGCCGACGAGGAGATCCCGTGGCCACCATGACCTTCAAGCTCCTCCGCCATGTCCAACGTCCTCCCCTCCTTCGACTTTGTCGCCCTGCACCATTGATTCGAGCCGGGAGCCTTCGAAGACGACGCGGGCCTCGAGTCTTCACCGCCGGCCGCCACAAAGGACTTCTCCAAATTCGTCACCGTGGAACCCTCTTCGACCTCTCCGTCCACTCCAGTAGCTCCAGGGTGAGCACCTTTCCGTTTCCCCCAACTGGTCACCTCCCCGTTTGGCCCCTAGCTCGATCCGCCATGGGAGCCGAGCGAGCTCGCCGCCTTGGTCGACGATTTGCTCGCTACCGTGCTCTGCTGACCAGCCCAGCCTGTCCGTCGCATTCCTGAGGTTCCCAGCAACGCGTTGCACCAGCACACGGACGCGGAGAAGCACTACGGCGACGTCTGCTTCATCGCCATACCACGGCCGCCGCGGGAGTTCGTCGCCGGCGTCACTCTAGTGCTCCCCGGTGACGCTGTCGTGCCCTGGGTGAAGCGCGCAAGCACGGGGATGCGTTTGGTGGTCGCGGCGTGCCTTTCGGTCGCCGGAGTCGTCTTCCAGCGGATCGCCACCGCGTCGGATGTCACCGTCGACATGACGCCGACGAGCACTGACGTGGCACGACGATTAAGCTAATCCAGCCCTAAGCAGTCACTGACAGGTGGGGCCCTGCTCTAATTAACCCCTCGGGTTAATTTTAAACAGGGGGTTAACCCCCACTGTGGCTGACAGGTGGGGTCCCCTAGTCAGTTTGACTGGTCAGCCCCCCTGCTGACGCAATAAATCAAAAAGAATTAAAATAACCAGAGAAAATTCCAGAAAATGCAATAAACTTTGGAAATTCATAATTAATTCATCCTAACTCCAAATATAGCAAATAATATGTCTAAAATTATCAGAAAAATACAAGGATTATGAATATGCAATTTGTTTTCATGTTTGACCATTTTAAAATGGGTGAACAGTAGAAAACATGCATATGGATCCTTTTCAAATTCAAATTTGGAGTGATTTTGCAAATGATTTTGCAACACCCTTAATTCCGATGGATTCATCCACACATCAGAGACATTACTTCAACTATACCACATCACTTCATGATCAACATTTTCAAATGAACTTTCATGCATTCAAATGCATCTGAAATTCATCGATAAATCAAATGGAGTTTGAATTTGCATTTCAAATGCAATATACTCCTTTTAAATGGAATGCTCAACACATCAGTACCATGAACATCACCATTACAATCTTATTCATGTGATTGTGCATTGTACATTATGTTGATCCTATGATTGTCATGTTGCTGATAGAAGTGGAGCCGGAACCCGAGATCAACCCCCTTCGTTGAAGACCCCGTGACTGAACCTCATCAGCAAGGCAAGCAAACCCCCATTGATCATGTCGATAAAATCCCACTTCCCTCTCATGTCTCGCTTATGCATTGTTTAGGATGATCACCATGATAACGTTTCTATCGCATAGTTGAACCCATATCTTTTGCAAGACCTATCATCTTGTCACAGTAGTAAGCAAACCACAATCCTAGCAGATGTAGGAGTTGGTTGATATCATGTGGCCCCTGCAACTGTTACTGCTTATTGCATGCTTAGTGGTACAATGAGGTTGCTTATGATGTGAGTCGGGATGATGATAAACGTGGTGTTGATGAAAGTGAAACGTGTTGGTGAATCTACCCTAATACAAGGTGAACGATGAGAGGCTGTGTAGGAGTACACAGTGGGTTGTCTCGTTGAACACCGCCTTAATTCCGAGTTCTTGTGTGGTGATCCAAGAAGAAGAGTACAACCACACATTGGGCTCACTGACCCCTCTCGACCTAGTACCTCACCCCGTTCGAACCCCAGAAGTCGCAGTAGTTCGGAGTTCTGGTAGGGCTGTGGCACGGTCTGCGAAGTGGATGAACGGCTTTTCAAGACCGGCTTGGGACCCTGCACACATCGTTTGAGGCTGTACTGGAACCTCGGCCGGACTTCCATACGGATCCCCCTCAGATAGGCGACTCTCTGGACTAGAACGGAGCTGTGGGCGAAGTATCGTGGCAACATCCTCGCCGGTACCCGCTTGAAGGGTCCCACTCCCAGGCGGTAACTGATGAGTGTGTGTGTGTAGCGGTACACCCCTGCAGGGTTAACAAAACTATTCGAATAGCCGCGTCTGCGGTAAGGGACTGCTTGGAGAGCTGTGCTCGATTATTAGACAACTTGAATTGGATACTTCTAAAACTCGCAAGATAAGTGTGAGTTCTATGGTGTGCTTCTCGTGGGGAAGTCGAGGAAGTAACCATAGTGGTGTAATTGGTTGAAGAGATGTAGTGGACTCATGTACGCTTCTTACCTCAAGTCTGGTACTCGTAGTTCAGGACTAGCCAAGTCAAAGCTAGCACTTCTGCAAGTGAAACCCCACCTCCCTTTACCTTGATACATATGCCACTACTAGGGAATAGCCTTATAGTGGCGCACTGTTTTTGCGTTTAGTGGCGCATTTCAAATGCGCCACTAACGACAAGCCACTAATAAGGCCTTAATAGTGGCACATTTCAAATGCGCCACCCCTAAGAATCTTATGCGTGGCGCATTTCGAAATGCGCCACCTATAAGCCCAAATGCGCCACCCATAAGAGTCTTAGGGGTGGCGCATTCTGAGAATGCGCCACTATTAAATTTTGAATTTTGAATCTGGATCTGGATCTGGAAAACAATTTTTTTTATTTTTTTATTATTTATTTTTTCCTAATCTCAGGTTAGTATGCTTAATGCCCGATCACTATGCTTAATCTCAGGTCAAACTAACCTCCGTGGTCAAACTTCCCCGAGGGTCACCCATCCTAGCACTACTCTAGCCCCAGCACGCTTAACTTCTCGGTTCTATTCAACTCTCACTCCAGCTCACCTAGCAGGCACTTGTTGATATATCTAACATATAAATCCTGTTAAACCATGTTGATGTCTAGGACCTTGTTAATGTTCATGGGTGTGCTAAAATTTTCAACATTTTTTTGAAACTTTCTCGATGGGACCATTAGCATATTTTGAACTTTTTTAAAAAATTAGAATTTAAAATTTTTTCGAGTAGATGATTTTTCATATAAAAAACTTTTTCATCGGAGGTCGTATGCAAAAGTTAAGCCCATTTTACGTAATTCTCGGGAGATTTTGCAAAAAAAAGTCGAAATTCATATTTGTAAATTTTCCTTACAACTAGACCACATATCATTTGGAAAACTGATTTTCTTTTATTTTTTTGACATTTCTATCATTTTCTTTTATTTTTTTCAAATTGAAAAGGCGGTCCACGGGGGGGGGGGGTGCATATGGGAATTTTCCCGCCCAGTTTTTTCATATTAGTGGCGCATATGGGAAATGCGCCACTAATAATTTCTTAGGGGTGGCGCATTTCCAGAATGCGCCACCCCTAAGCTCTTAGGGGTGGCGCATTTCCAAAATGCGCCACTTATAAGGTTCTTAGGGGTGGCGCATTTCTTCAAATGCGCCACGTATAAGGGGATCCAGGGCTGGCCCACTCTTAGGGGTGGCGCATTTTGGAAAATGCGCCACCTATAAGGGCTTATAGGTGGCGCATTTGTTACCAGTGCGCCACCCCTTACAACATAGTGGCGCATTACATATAAACCCGACGACCCCGTTTTGCTGAGTACGATTTTGCTGAGTACGATTTTGTACTCACGTTTGCTTAATCTATGTTTTAGATGAACCCACCGACCCCGTTGGTGACTTCTACCTGAAGCTCGAAGAATGAAGACTCAGACCAAGCTAGTGTAGTTCCAGTCAGACGACTGGTTCCCTCGTGGAGGGCTTGTTTTTAGATAAGGCTTCTCTAAGCCATTTGTTAAACTTGTCTGTACTCAGGCCTACTTGCTTCCGCTTGTTTGTTGTAATGTTGGATCACATGCTTGTGATCTCTGTGTGCACTCTGTAAGAGTTGTTAATAAAGATATATACTTTGTAGAGAATTGCAATGATACCTGCTGTTCATACAAGGCATGTGTGCTGCGTGTATGTTTATAACATGCATGTCTTAGTATGGGTTTTCGAGACCTTAGTTGTGATCTGGCTGGCGGTCTTTTATACACCAAGTGGCCCTTAGATGTGCGCAGCTTGGGGCATCGCGATGCGATTGTTCGAGACTCTGTCTCGTGCACACTTTGATGTATGATCGAGCCCGCCCTAGACCCCGACTAAGTGATCGGGCTGGAGTAAGTCTATGTAAGGGTTATAATACAATCGATAGTATGGTTGAGGCGACTTGTCTATGAGTATGGGAGTTCACCACCCATATCATTTAGACTTGTGTGCGGACGATGAGGACCCATTTCAGTTGATCATCCGGCCTGGATGGGACGCCCCTCACGTTTGATGCTTTCCGAGAACGTTCTGTGCTTGGCCTTGTCTGCTAAGACAAGTGGGTACGGTTCTCGGCTCTCCATATGATTGTGTTGTAGTGAGGCTTGCATACGCTAACCCCGGGTCCCGACAGACTTGGTATCAGAGCAGGACTGACTGTAGGATTATCAGCCTTGGCCGAAGTCGAGTCTAGCCTTCTATAGTTATATAGTTACTCTGGGTATATAAGGGAACAACGTAAGGCTTCTTTTTCTCCTTACCCTCATCGATCTGAGTTCTGAGTCACCCTCATCTTATTCTACAGGAAGATAGGACTAGGCTCATCTATGTCTTACTAGAACATCTCATTGATTGCCTCCTTATAGCCGTAGAATGGTTGTGGTTGTCCAAAGTCTCCGTGTTTTGGGTTCCTTGAAGAAGTTTTGTCCAATTTCTTCGAGGTTGTTTCATTTTCCATCCCGGTATAGCCGTTATGCTGCCGGATTTGTTCCGTGTTTCTTTGAATTATTGCCTTTGCATTATAGTCTTCTCCTTCTGAAATCATATCCTTTTATCCTTGCCTCCATCGTACAACCTGTTCTGATTGTTGATTTTTATCACACAGGATGTCAGGTGGAACTAGTAGTGCTGTTCTTCGGAATCGAGACCGTGATCGGAATCGAAATGATGATGAACCTCTACCATCGCCTTCTGCGGCGGAAATCATGATGGAAGCTGAGCGGATTAGACGTGATCAAACACGCCTTCTGGAGCTCATCGAGCAGAATACCGCCCACCATCGTAATGTGGTGGTTAGCATTCAGGACTTCATCCTCCTCAAGCCACCGGTATTTCGATGTTCTTCTGAGCCCCTTGAAGCTGATGATTGGCTCCGTTCCATCGAGCGTAAGCTTGACACTGCACATGTTGCTCCCGATGACCGAGTTATTTTCGCGGTATACTTCTTGGAAGGTGCTGCTCTTCAATGGTGGGAGAACCATGTTGCAATGCAGCCAGATGGTCACGTAGTAACTTGGCAGGAGTTCTGTGTTGCCTTTCGAGGGTACCACATTCTGGATGAGTTGATGGAGCGCAAGAAGGAAGAGTTCTGCAATCTGAATCAAGGAGAGATGTCCATTCATGAGTATGTGAGGGAATTCAACCGTCTTGCTCGGTATGCCCAAGATGAGATCACCACCGATGCCAGAAAGCAGGCAAGGTTCCGCAAGGGACTTAGCCCCATCCTTCGTCATGATCTCAACCTCATCGAATTTGCCACCTTTGAGGATTTAGTCAACAGATCCTTCAGAGCTGAGCATGGCAATGAAGTTTTCGAGAAGTCTCGCAGGCATGCTCTTGAGCTTGCCCCTTCTTCCAGTTCACGCCCTCAGAAGCGCATGATCTGGATTCCTAACAGTTTGATCCACCAAAACAACCCAACGAGGCCATCCCTTGTGCCGCCTCGTCCACCAGCTCCACCAAACAACCCAGCTCCCCGCACCATCTTTGGAGCCTGTTTCAGATGTGGCCAGCCTGGTCACTACTCTCGTGAGTGCCCCGTCAACCAAAATGCTCCACCCCATGCCAAAGGAAAACCCACTGTTCGTGCCAAGCCAGCCCGAAGGTTCCCACCGCTGAGCCATCCACCTTAGAAAATCTTGGACGTGTGAACCAAATCTCAGCTGAGGAAACTGATAGTACTTCTGACGTCATTCTTGGTACGCTCCCAGTCAATTTTGTTCCCACTTCTGTCCTTTTCGATCGAGGAGCATCTCACTCATTCATGTCGGAAAGTTATGCACTTCGACATGATGTATCCTTTGAAGAAATGTTCACCCCTATGATCATTCAAACTCTTGGTTCCAAGTGGCAAACTAATAGAGTAAGCCATGGTAATCAAATTGCAATTGAGGGTTTAGTATTCCTTGCTTCACTCATAGCCCTTAAGTCTTCAGACATTGATGTCATCCTTGGTATGGATTGGTTATCAAGACAACATGCTTTTCTT
Organism: Bromus sterilis; assembly: GCA_950022295.1. Classification (NCBI taxonomy): domain Eukaryota; kingdom Viridiplantae; phylum Streptophyta; class Magnoliopsida; order Poales; family Poaceae; genus Bromus; species Bromus sterilis. The sequence goes on from OX465596.1 coordinate 46,479,320, forward strand.
GATTGTAAAGCCAAGTCAGTTAGACTTACACATCCTTCAGGCCAGACAATAGTTTACTCTTCACCAAGAACAAGAACCCAGGTGCATTCATTGAATGTGCTTCCCCTTCCTGACCTTGAAGATGTTCCGGTGGTTCGTGACTTCCCGGATGTCTTTCCTGAAGAACTGTCGGGAATGCCACCCGACAGATGTGTAGAGTTCATAGTGGATCTTGCCCCAGGAACCGCACCCATTTCTAGACGCCCATACAAAATGGCCCCACGTGAGTTAGCTGAGCTTAAAACCCAACTGGAAGCTTTGTTGGAAAAAGGCTTCATCCGCCCTAGCTCATCGCCATTGGGTTGCCCCGTTCTGTTCGTAACGAAGAAAGATGGAACAGAAAGGATGTGCGTAGACTATTGCCCGCTAAATTTAGCGACAATAAAGAACAAGTACCCACTGCCCAGGATCAATGATCTTTATGATCAACTTGCTGGATCCTCTGTCTTCTCCAAGATGGATTTGAGATTAGGTTATCATCAAATCAAAATCCGAAACGAGGACATTCCCAAAACGGCCTTTACTACTCGTTATGGTCTTTACGAGTACACCGTCATGTCCTTTGGTTTAACCAATGCCCCCGCCACTTTCTCACGCATGATGAACTCGATCTTCATGGAGTATTTGGACCAATTCGCCGTGGTTTACCTCGATGACATCCTTATATACTCGAAGAATGAAGAAGAACATGCCGAACACCTAAGGCTGGTATTGATGAAACTTAGAGAGAATCGCCTGTATGCTAAATTCTCCAAGTGTGAATTTTGGCTACCAGAAGTGACCTACTTAGGCCACGTGATTTCTGCAAAAGGCATTGCTGTGAATCCCGAGAGAGTTCAGGCCGTCCTTGACTGGACTCCACCTGAATCGGTTAAGCAAGTTAGGAGTTTTCTTGGCCTAGCCAGCTATTGCCGTCGCTTCGTCGAAAACTTCTCTAAAGTTGCAAAGCCTCTTACTGAACTCCTCAAGAAAGATAAGAAATTCCTATGGACTTCTGCACCCGTACTTGCACCTCCAGACACTAAAAAGGATTTCGAAATCTATTGTGACGCATCACGGCAAGGGTTAGGATGCATACTTCTGCAAGATCGACATGTGGTAGCTTATGGTTCATGCCAGTTGCGGCCACATGAAGAGAACTATCCTACCCATGACCTTGAACTCGCTGCCGTAGTTCATGCCCTAACAACTTGGCGACATTACCTCCTTGGTAATCGTTGTGAGATCTATTCCGACCACCAAAGCCTCAAATACATTTTCACCCAGCCAGATCTTAATCTCAGGCAAAGACGCTGGATTGAGTTGATAAAAGATTATGACGTAGTAATTTCTTACACCCCAGGCAAAGCCAATGTCATGGCTGATGCACTATGTCGTAAGTCGTATTGTAACAACCTCATGTTACAACAGTATCAACCACTTCTTCATGAGGAATTTCGAAAGATTAATCTCGAGATTGTTCCTCATGGATATCTTTCTACCTTGGTGGCGAAACCAACCCTTGAGGATAAAATCATAGCCGCCCAGAAACGTGATAGTGGTATTCGAGAGATCAAGAAGAACATTTGTCACAACCCCAAGTTAGGTATGTGCTAGGATCAAGTGCTACTTTGCATCATGCCAAAAATTCAAACAGAAAATCAAATTTGGGGAAAAGAAAAGCCCTGAGAAATTAAATCAAATGGCCAGATAAAAATATTTTTCCAAAAATCATTTGAATATTTGGAAAATTCCTATAAATGGTGCTGATCATTTTAAAAATGGTTTGGGAGCAATCCCATGCTCATGGAATTTTCTAATATTCAAACAGTGCCTTGGATTTAATAAAATAACCCTAATTGAGTTAAGATTCAAATTATTTGAATTTTAAAAATGTTGAAACTTTATAAGTGGCTAGTCTATTTTATTATGAGGCCATATAAAAAATTTCAGCATTTATAAAAATACCTAGCTATTTTATTTGGCTAGGTCAACCTAATTACAGAAAAAGAAAAAGAAAAAGGAAAACAGAGAAGATAGGGAGCTTACCTGGCGCCTCAGGCGTCGGCCCAACTCCCTTGGCCCAGTCCAGCCCACCTGGACTCCTCCCTTGTCTTCTACCTCCCCGCGCCCCTAAGGTGCTCGGTGGAAGGCCGCCGACGCCACCGACGACGCCACCGCGACGCCTCGCGGCTTCCAGAGCCTCCCCCTCCTCCTAAGCGCGCCACGGAGCTTCCCACGACGCCCCCGTTCCTTTCCCCCTCCTCTGGCTCTCTCTCCACCCCTCCCTCGTCGGAAATCCGCAACACCCGAGCGCTGCCGCGGAGCGCGACACCGTTCCCACGCGGCCAACGACGGCACGACGCTGCACCGCCATGTCCCTCGTCTTCGCCGTGGTCTTCTTCATCTCGGAGCGCAAGGAATCGGACCCTTAAGCCTCGAGCACGCCGTCCCCTTCATCTTCTTCACCGCCGGCCGCCGCGGAGTCTTCGCCGGAATTCGTCACCATCAACACCCCTACGACCTCTCCGTCCTCTCCAGTAGCACCAGGGTGAGCTGCTGCCTCATTTGATCCCTCCCGTGGCTCTCCTCGTGCCTCCCCTCGCAAGTTCACCGTTACCCGAAGCTCCGGCCGCCGCGAGTTTGAAGTAGCCGTGGCCCCGAGCTTCTCCTTGAGCTCCATCTCACGCCTTTAGACGCGGACGGCCCGTAGCCACCTCCCAGTGCCTCCAGCTTCCTTTCCCGTGCCCCAAATCGTCGTCCTCGTCTTCACAGAGCCACGGTCGCCGCTGAGCACGACGCCGGCGAGGCTCCGGCCACTTCCAGGCCTCCCCGTGGGTGCAGCGCGATGCAGGCGTGTGCGGGCTGCAGTTTGGTAGCCATCTCGTGTTCTCCCTTGGCCTGTAGGCAACTCCGGCGAGGACGCCGCCGTGCCCGTGCCACCGGCGGCTAACCGCCGGGCATTTAGCCCTAAACCACCCCTAATCACACCCCTAACCCCACTGACCCCTGGGCCCCAGTGCCCCTAATCTAATCCAGGGGGTTAAATTTAAACGGGATTAACCCCACTGAGGCTGACAGAGTGACCCCACCCGTCAGCAGCCCCCTGACGTCACCCTGACGTCAGGCTGACGCAGTAAATCATTTAAATGAATTTCCAGAAAATCAAATAGAATTAAAGAAATTCCAGAAATTCCAGAAAATACCCCAAACTTTGGAAATTCATAGAAAATTCATATTAACTCCAAATTGGACAATTAATATATGAAAAATGATCAGGAGAAATTATCTTTCCAAATATGCAACTTTCAACTATGTTGGAGTTGATTTTAAAATGGGACCAGTAGCATATGTCATTTGGTTTATTTGAAATTAATTCAAATTCAAATCAAATGCTTTTGCAACTTGGACCATGGAATTATGTTATAATTCAACCACACATCAGAGGCATATCTTATACATTTGAAGATGATTCAAATTGATCAAACCATGTCACATATAACTTGACTAAGTTTGAATTCAAATTGGATTTTGAATTTGCAATTCAATTTGCAATATACTCCATTTAAATGGAATTGCTTCACACATCAAAGCACGTACATCAAGTTTCAACCTTCAACCATGTGTTTGTGCATTGTATTTATATTGCTTCCTTGTTTGTTGTTTGTTGAGTAGAGGTGGAACCGGAGCAGGAGGCTTCCCCCTTCGTTGAAGACACCGTTATCGAGACCTCGTCAGCAAGGCAAGCAAACCCCCATTGATCATGTCTATAAAATCCCACTTCCCTCTCATGTCTCGCTTATGCATTGTTTAGGATGATCACCATGATAACGTTTCTATCGCATAGTTGAACCCATATCCTTTCCATGACCTATCATCTTGTCACAGTTGTAAGCAAACCACAATCCTAGCAGATGTAGGAGTTGGTTGATATCATGTGGCCACTGCAACTGTTACTGCTTATTGCATGCTTAGTGGTACAATGAGGTTGCTTATGATGTGAGTCGGGATGATGATAAACATGGTGTTGATGAAAGTGAAACGTGTTGGTGAATCTACCCTAATACAAGGTGAACGATGAGAGGATGTGCAGGAGTACACAGTGGGTTGTCTCGTTGAACACCGCCCTAAGCCCGAGTTCTTGTGTGGTGATCCAAGACGAAGAGTACTACCACATGTTGGGCACATGGACCCCCGCTCAACCTACTAACTCACCCCTTCTCAGTTCAATGAGACGCATTAGTTCGGAGTTCTGGTAGGTCTGTGGCACGGTCTGCGAAGTGGAAGAACGGCTATTCAGACCGGCTTGGGACCCTGCACACATCTTCTGGAACCACATCGGTAAACCGGCCGGGTTCACGATGTGGATTCCAGCCCAGATAGGCGTCTCCTTTGAAATTGAGTTGGCTGTGAGGTCAAAGTTGTGGGAATTATCCTCGCCGGCACCTCTTGAACGGTGTCGAGTACAAAGGCGGTAACTGATAGTTTCATGTGTGTAGCAGTGCACCCCTGCAGGGTAAATAAAACTATTCGAATAGCCGCGTCCGCGGTAAGGGACTACTTGGAGAGTTGTGCTCGATTATTAGACAACTTGAACTGGTTACTTCTAAAACTCGCAAGATAAGCGTGAGTGCTATGGTGTGCTTCTCGTGGGGAAGTCGAGGAAGTAACCATAGTGGTGTAATTGGTTGAAGAGATGTAGTGGACTCGTGTACGCTTCTTACCTCAAGTCTGGTACTCGTAGTTCAGGACTAGCCAAGTCAAAGCTGGCACTTCTGCAAGTGAAACCCCACCTCCCTTTACCTTGATACATATGCATGAGTAGTATAGCTCCTATGTAAGTCTTGCTGAGTACGATTTTGTACTCATGTTTTCTTAATCTATGTTTTAGATGAACCCACCGACCCCGTTGGTGACTTCTACCTAAAGCTCGAAGAATGAAGACTCAGACCAAGACCAAGCTAGTGTAGTCCCAGTCAGACGACTGGCTCCCTCGTGGAGGGCTTGTTTTTAGATAAGTCTTCTCTAAGCCATTTGTTAAACTTGTCTGTACTCAGACCTACTTGCTTCCGCTTGTTTGTTGTAATGTTGGATCACATGCTTGTGATCTCTGTGCGCACTCTATAAGAGTTATTAATAAAGATATATACTTTGTAGAGAATTGCAATGATACCTGCTGTTCATACAAGACATGTGTGCTGCGTGTATGTTTATAACACGCATGTCTTTATATGGGTTTTCGAGACCTTAGTTGTGATCTGGCTGGCGGTCTTTTATACACCAAGTGGCCCTTAGATGTGCGCAGCTTGGAGCATCGCGATGCGATTGTTCGAGACTCTGTCTCATGCACACTTTGATGTATGATCGAACCCGCCCTAGACCCCGACTAAGTGATCGGGCTTGAGTAAGTCTATGTAAGGGTTATAATACAATCGATAGTATGGTTGAGGCGACTTGTCTATGAGTATGGGAGTTCATCACCCATATCATTTAGACTTGTGTGCGGACAATGAGGACCCATTTCAGTTGATCATCCGGCCTGGATGGATGCCCCTCACGTTCGATGCTTTCCGAGAACGTTCTGTTCTTGGCCTTGTCTGCTAAGACAAGTGGGTACGGTTCTCGGCTCTCCATATGATTGTGTTGTAGCGAGGCTTGCATACGCTAACCCCGGGTCCCGACAACATTGCTAGCGGAGTTGCTAAATGTTTCTCCATAAATGATCAAGGTGTTGTTTTCTTTGGCACTCGATTGGTTGTACCACGAAAACACAATCTTAGAAGGCTAATCCTCAAAGAAGCTCATGACACTACCCTCTCAATTCATCCTGGTAGCACAAAGATGTACCGGGACCTACGCCAGAGATTTTGGTGGACTAGGATGAAGAGAGAAATTGCTAAGTTCATTGCCGAATGTGATGTTTGTCGTCGCATTAAGGCCGAACATCAAAGACCTGCTGGCACACTTCAACCTTTGCCTATTCCCGAGTGGAAATGGGACAAAGTCGGTATGGACTTCATCACCGGCTTTCCAAAAACCCAGAAAGGAAATGATGCCATCTTCGTTGTCATAGATAGGCTTTCCAAAGTTGCTCACTTCCTTCCAGTTCGCGAGTCTATAACTTCTAGCCAGTTAGCGGACTTGTATGTCTCTAGAATTGTATCCCTTCATGGTGTTCCTTTGGAAATCAATTCTGATCGTGGTAGCCTTTTCACCTCTAGATTTTGGGGAAGCTTCCAACGTGCTATGGGAACTCATATATCCTTTAGTACAGCTTTCCATCCTCAGTCTAGTGGTCAAGTCGAAAGGGTTAACCAAATCTTGGAAGACATGCTCAGAGCTTGTGTTATCTCATTCGGAAAGAATTGGGAGAATTCTCTTCCATTCGCCGAATTTGCTTATAACAATAGTTTTCAATCTAGTCTGAACATGGCTCTTTTTGAACTCCTATATGGACGACGATGTCGAACACCTTTAAACTGGTCAGAAACCGGTGAAAGACAATTCTTTGGACCGGATATGATCAAGGAAGAAGAAGAGCAAGTTCGCATTGTTCGTGATCGTTTGAAAGCCGCACAGTCTCGTCAGAAAAACTACTATGATCGTCATCATAGAAAGGAAAGCTACAATCTGGATGAGAAGGCTTACCTCCGGGTTACTCCTCTGAAGGGTACCCAACGATTCGGTATCAAAGGCAAGTTGGCCCCACGTTACATCGGACCTTTCCGTATTCTTGCTAAACGTGGAGAAGTTGCCTACCAACTTGAACTACCCACGCACCTTTCCCGAGTACATGATGTATTCCATGTGTCACAACTCAGGCGTTGCTTCAAGGACCCCATCCGCGAAGTCGACCATGAAACGCTTGATCTCCAAGATGACCTTTCTTATCGAGAATACCCTGTTCGTATTCTTGATTCAGCAGAGCGTGTCACTCGCCGAAAGAAGATCAAGTTTCTGAAAGTTCAGTGGTCACACCACTCTGCGAGAGAAGCTACGTGGGAAAGAGAAGACTGTCTCAGTGCTGAGTATCCCTCCTTCCTCCCGCAGACTTCTGAATCTCGGGACGAGATTCTTTTGAGTGGGGGCGAGTTGTCGCAACCCCAAGTTAGGTATGTGCTAGGATCAGAGGTACCTTGCATTCATGCAAAAATTTCAAATTTCAATTCAAGAATGGGGAAAAGAAAGCCCTGAGAAATTATTTCAAATGGCAAAATAAAAATCTTTTTCCAAAAATCATTTGAACATTTGGAAAATTCCTATCAATGGTGCTGATCATTTTAAAAATGGTTTGGGAGCAATCCCATGCTCATGGAATTTTCTAATATTCAAACAGTTCCTTGGAATTAATAAAATAACCCTATTTGAGTTAAGATTCAAATTATTTGAATTTTAAAAATGTTGAAACTTTATAAGTGGCTAGTCTATTTTATTATGAGGCCATATAAAAAAATTCAGCATTTATAAAAATACCTAGCTATTTTATTTGGCTAGGTCAACCTATTTAAAGAAGAAATAAAAAATAAAAGAGAAAACCAGAGGAAAAGGGAGTTACCTTGCGCCCAGAGGCGAAGGCCCACTTACCTTGGCCTGGCCCAGCCCACCCCGAAGCGTTGTCTTCTTCCTCACCGCGGCTCCAAGCAGCTCGCTGGAGCTGGGAGCGCGGCGACGACGCCACGACGACGCCCGCGCCTTCTAGGCCTCCCTGGACTCCCTCTCCTCGCCACGACAGGGCCCAGACTCCCCCGCTCCTTTCCCCTCGCTCGCTACTTCCTCTCTGCCCTTCCCTCGTCGATTTCTTCACCATCCCGAGAGCCTGCCGGAGCGCCGACGAGGAGATCCCGTGGCCACCGTGACCTTCAGGCTCCTCCACCATGTCCAACGTCCTCCCCTCCTTCGACTTCGTCGCCCTGCACCATTGATTCGAGCCGGGAGCCTTCGAAGACGACGCGGGCCTCGAGTCTTCACCGCCGGCCGCCGCAAAGGACTTCTCCAAATTCGTCGCCGTGGAACCCTCTTCGACCTCGCCGTCCACTCCAGTAGCTCCAGGGTGAGCAGCTTTCCGTTTCCCCCAACTGGTCGCCTCCCCGTTTGGCCCCTAGATCGATCTCCCATGGGAGCCGAGCGAGCTCGCCTCCGTGGTCGACGATTTGCTCGCTACCGTGCTCTGCTGACCAGCCCAGCCTGTCTGTCGCATTCCTAAGGTTCCCAGCAACGCGTTGCACCAGCACACGGACGCGGAGAAGCACTACAGCGACGTCTGCTTCATCGCCATACCACGGCCGCCGCGGGAGTTCGTCCCCGGCGTCACTCCAGTGCTCCCCGGTGACGCTGCCGTGCCCTGGGTGAAGCGCGCAAGCACGGGGATGCATTTGGTGGTCGCGGCGTGCCTTTTGGTTGCCGGAGTCGTCGTCCAGCGGATCGCCGCCGCGTCGGATGTCGCCGTCGACATGACGCCGGCGAGCACTGACGTCGCACGACGATTAAGCTAATCCAGCCCTAAGCAGTCACTGACAGGTGGGGCCCTACCCTAATTAACCCCTCGGGTTAATTTTAAACAGGGGGTTAACCCCCACTGTGGCTGACAGGTGGGGTCCCCTAGTCGGTTTGACTGGTCAGGCCCCCTGCTGACGCAATAAATCAAAAAGAATTAAAATAACCAGAGAAAATTCCAGAAAATGCAATAAACTTTGGAAATTCATAATTAATTCATCCTAACTCCAAATATAGCAAATAATATGTCTAAAATTATTAGAAAAATACAAGGATTATGAATATGCAATTTGTTTTCATGTTTGACCATTTTAAAATGGGTGAACAGTAGCAAACATGCATATGGATCCTTTTCAAATTCAAATTTGGAGTGATTTTGCAAATGATTTTGCAACACCCTTAATTCCAATGGATTCATCCACACATCAGAGACATTACTTCAACTATACCACATCACTTCATGATCAACATTTTCAAATGAAATTTCATGCATTCAAATGCATCTGAAATTTATCGATAAATCAAATGGAGTTTGAATTTGCATTTCAAATGCAATATACTCCTTTTAAATGGAATGCTCAACACATCAGTACCATGAACATCACCATTACAATCTTATTCATGTGATTGTGCATTGTACATTATGTTGATCCTATGATTGTCATGTTGCTGATAGAAGTGGAGCCGGAACCCGAGATCAACCCCCTTCCTTGAAGACCCCGTGACTGAACCTCGTCAGCAAGGCAAGCAAACCCCCATTGATCATGTCGATAAAATCCCACTTCCCTCTCATGTCTCGCTTATGCATTGTTTAGGATGATCACCATGATAACGTTTCTATCGGATAGTTGAACCCATATCCTTTGCATGACCTATCATCTTGTCACAGTAGTAAGCAAACCACAATCCTAGCAGATGTAGGAGTTGGTTGATATCATGTGGCCCCTGCAACTGTTACTGCTTATTGCATGCTTAGTGGTACAATGAGGTTGCTTATGATGTGAGTCGGGATGATGATAAACATGGTGTTGATGAAAGTGAAACGTGTTGGTGAATCTACCCTAATACAAGGTGAACGATGAGAGGCTGTGTAGGAGTACACAGTGGGTTGTCTCGTTGAACACCGCCTTAAGTCCGAGTTCTTGTGTGGTGATCCAAGAAGAAGAGTACAACCACACATTGGGCTCACTGACCCCTCTCGACCTAGTACCTCACCCCATTCGAATCCCAGAAGTCGCAGTAGTTCGGAGTTCTGGTAGGGCTGTGTCACGGTCTGCGAAGTGGATGAACGGCTTTTCAAGACCGGCTTGGGACCCTGCACACATCGTTTGAGGCTGTACTGGAACCTCGGCCGGACTTCCATACGGATCCCCCTCAGATAGGCGACTCTCTGGACTAGAACGGAGTTGTGGGCGAAGTGTCGTGGCAACATCCTCGCCGGTACCCTCTTGAAGGTTCCCGCTCCCAGGCGGTAACTGATGAGTGTGTGTGTGTAGCGGTACACCCCTGCAGGGTTAACAAAACTATTCGAATAGCCGCGTCCGCGGTAAGGGACTGCTTGGAGAGCTGTGCTCAATTATTAGACAACTTGAATTGGATACTTCTCAAACTTGCAAGATAAGCGTGAGTGCTATGGTGTGATTCTCGTGGGGAAGTCGAGGAAGTAACCATAGTGGTGTAATTGGTTGAAGAGATGTAGTGGACTCGTGTACGCTTCTTACCTCAAGTCTGGTACTCGTAGTTCAGGACTAGCCAAGTCAAAGCTGGCACTTCTACAAGTGAAACCCCACCTCCCTTTACCTTGATACATATGCATGAGTAGTATAGCTCCTATGTAAGTCTTGCTGAGTACGATTTTCTACTCACGTTTGCTTAATCTATGTTTTAGATGAACCCACCGACCCCGTTGGTGACTTCTACCTGAAGCTCGAAGAATGAAGACTCAGACCAAGACCAAGCTAGTGTAGTCCCAGTCAGACGACTGGTTCCCTCGTGGAGGGCTTGTTTTTAGATAAGGCTTCTCTAAGCCATTTGTTAAACTTGTCTGTACTCAGACCTACTTGCTTCCGCTTGTTTGTTGTAATGTTGGATCACATGCTTGTGATCTCTGTGTGCACTCTGTAAGAGTTGTTAATAAAGATATATACTTTGTAGAGAATTGCAATGATACCTGTTGTTCATACAAGGCATGTGTGCTGCGTGTATGTTTATAACATGCATGTCTTAGTATGGGTTTTTGAGACCTTAGTTGTGATCTGGCTGGCGGTCTTTTATACACCAAGTGGCCCTTAGATGTGCGCAGCTTGGGGCATCGCGATGCGATTGTTCGAGACTCTGTCTCGTGCACACTTTGATGTATGATCGAGCCCGTCCTAGACCCCGACTAAGTGATCGGGCTGGAGTAAGTCTATGTAAGGGTTATAATACAATCGATAGTATGGTTGAGGCGACTTGTCTATGAGTATGGGAGTTCACCACCCATATCATTTAGACTTGTGTGCGGACGATGAGGACCCATTTCAGTTGATCATTCGGCCTGGATGGGACGCCCATCACGTTCGATGCTTTCCGAGAACGTTCTGTGCTTGGCCTTGTCTGCTTAGACAAGTGGGTACGGTTCTCGGCTCTCCATATGATTGTGTTGTAGCGAGGCTTGCATACGCTAACCCCGGGTCCCGACAGCTCTTTTGAAGAGGCTCATCATTGGAATATACAAACCATGTTCTATAGTGTGAAGGTTCCCCACATAGTTATATGCATGATGATGATCTCTATGGAGTACAAGGGATAAAGGATGAAGTACTAGTGTGGATCTCTCAAAAGGAATAGTAGTGTGCCCCCTTCTCTGTTTTTATTTTTCTTTTTCTTTTTTTTTATATATTTTGGTGGCCTCAATGGCTCTTTCTATTTAACTCTCATTTGTCCTCTTTGGGATCTTTTGATTTTGTCCTCTTTGGGATCTTTTCCTCACTTTAGGGGCAACACTTTATATTTTACAAAAGTACTCACATAAAGAAGATATAACTATCATGATGCAAATGTATGCCTCTTCCAGGATAGCAGGATAAGCAATGATACTAGCGCGTCATGTACCAATGATTAGGGCAAGGCCCAACTATCATGCGGCTCATCGATCAAGCAAGTAGCATGTATGACATGAAGATCAAGTCATGAGAACGTGGGTGTTGCATGGCAATGTATCTCGGAAAGGCTATGGAAATGCCTTGTAGGTAGGTATGGTGGCTGTTTTGAGGAAAGATATAAGGAGTCTTATGATGACAGAGCTTATCATGCCAAGGGTTTGGATGCACCGGCGAAGTATGCGCCAACTCTCGAGGTGAGAAAGGGAAATGCACGGTACCGAAGAGGCTAGAAAAAGTATAGGTGGGTGGAAGTGTCAACTTTCGAATACTCACATTAGTCTGAAGAACTCATGCACTTATTATCGGTAACTCTCAATCTAATCAGGAGGTTCACAAAGAGACAGGTACCCCAAGGAGGAGTGTATGGGGGTTTAGTTATCCTTGCGCATCCTCGACTCATGGTACGTGAGTGTAATCTAATATTCGAACCCTCCAGTGGTTAGTGATCCATCTAGTAGCTAGAGTTCTCAACAGGGGTTTTTTGGTTTTCAAAAATCACACGGATTTCCCAAAATACGACATCTATCACTAATAGGCTCGAGCTCTTGACACCAAAAGTTCAAACATTACTCTAGTCAATACCTCAAAACTAATGCAAGTTACAACTACAAAGAGAATAGCAACTTCAACTACCTACTTTCTAGTCAAGACACAAAACTCAGTGCAACAGGAAAACTCTCTAACAAGATAAAACATGCAACCTATAGAAAGTTCAACCTAAAACAAAAGAAAAGCTCTAGAAAAACTAAAGCACTACAACTAAACAGAGCAGCAGCTAAGAAAAGAAAAAGAACAACTCATAGCTAAAAGAATAAGCATGCAAATCCTATGAGGAGCTCTAGTTCAAGCGGAGCGTGTATCTCTCCCACACAAAAGAGTAAGCTGGGGTCTAACTTGTTACTACAGCAAACATAGCAAAAACAAACCTAGAAAAGTAAAGAGCGAGACGCTCCAAGCATAGCACACAACGCATGAAGTGATAAAAATATAGTGCAACGAGGGACGAACTGATAATTGTTGATGAAGAAGGGGATGCACAGGGGCACCCCCAAGCTTAGATGCTTGAGTCTCCTTGAATATTTATTGGGGATGCATGGGGGCATCCCCAAGCTTGAGCGCTTGACACTCCTGAATCTTCTTTCATCATCTTCCATCGCACACTTGAAAACTCCCTTCATACATAACTCATCATAAGCTGATTAGAGATGTTAGTACCCTTAATAAATAATTTTTCCACACTGGATATAAAGATATTCTTGAAGAGCTACTGTTTCTCAAGATTGCCAAAAAAAAATTGCAAAGAAAAAGAAAACTTAATGTTTGCAAAAGTTAGGAGAGACAAAACGTGGAGAACAACAGGTAGTAAAGAATTTTTTAAGGGTACTTCTGCAACTCGAATAAAAAAATTCAGAACAGACGCTCGAAAGTCCATTGTATGGAGCACCCTGTCAAAAAAATTCAGATCAAAAAGATGATCTGGTGATTGTAGGCCAATTTTTCCGTCCAAGGACAGAATCTGTTTTCTGGACAGCATGTCACAACTTTTGAACTTTCTTGCAATCGGAGGCTAGACTTGGCACAAAGATTGAAAATTAAGATACAATGATGTTGCTACAGTAGTAACAATCATCAAGACCCCTAAAAACTGAAAATAAAAACTCAAACTAAAGATAACAAGGGTTTTCTCCCTAGAGCTCTTTCTTTATAGCCATAAAGATAGGCTTAAGATTTTAATGATGCTCTCATAGGAATAAGGAATAAGAGTTGAAGAACAAAAGAGAGCATCATGAAGCAAATAACAAACACATTTAAGTCTAACATGCTTCCTATGCAAAGGGATCTTGTAGAGTAAAAACTCATTGAAGAATAAAGATATTAGCATAGGAAGGCAAAACAAGTGAAACTTCAAAACCTTCAACATAAAGAGAGGGAACTTGATATTATTGAAATATCTATAAGAATATGTTCCCTTCTTATAATAATTTCTAGTAGGATCATGAATAAACTCAACAATATAAGTATCACGTAAAGCATTGTTACCATGATCCACATGGAAAAGGGTACTCTTACTCTCCACATAAGCATAATCTTTCTCATTGGTAATAGTGGGAGTAGGACTATCATAAACAACTTGAACACTATAGATTAATTGTGTATTAGGAAGATGGTGTTCAACAAGGGAGTAATTCCCTCCATGATTATGACAAGTTTCATAAGGATAATTTCTCCTTATGTCATAGGTACCTTTATAATCACTAAAGATAGGAGTTATAACATCATCATAGTAGATAAGAGCATTATCATTGCTAGAAACTATATTTGTAAACATGTTGTCTTTATTCTTACTAGCAAAATAATTATCAATTACCACATCACTAATGGGTAAAGGACATGCAATCCTATCATCCCCAAGCTTAGAGCTTTCCATATCATCACTCTCAGAGTTAGTACCAAAAATATTTTCAAGATCATAAGTAGCATTATCATCATTTTCCCAATCACAAAAAGTAACATGCATATCATAATCAAAATCATCTTCAATAGTGCCTACGGACTTAACATCAGGATAATAATGAATGCAATCAAGCTCACCATCCTCCAAAAATTTATGTCCGTTAGGATAAAAATTGATGCGAGGAATATGCTCAGATCAGGTTGATACCCATTCTTCTTCCTTCTTGCTCCTCTTCCTCCTCCTCTTCTTTTTCTTCTTATTTACCTTAGGAGGGAGTGGTTGGAGATGAAGCTTCTCCACATATCCTGGTTTATCATTAGAAACAATTTGGGAGAAACTCTCCTTTTTATTGGTAGAGATATAAGAGACATTTTTATACTTTGGTAAAGTCCCCTCCTTTCTAATCTTACTTATGTAATCATTTTCATGGCAATTAACAACACAATAGAGATGGCAATATTGCAAAGTGTTGCTAATTCCTAAGGCATTAACATCTAGCCAAGAAGTATTTTCTGATAACTCTTCACACATAAAAAATAACATAAGTTCATCATAAAGATCAGAAGTGATCATGTTATCACACAACTGATTAACAGTTATGCTTTGAAAGTTCATGCATTGAAAATTAAAGTGACCCTCTATGCAGAAAAGTTCACAAGTAAAAGGATAAAGGTCGCACAATTCTCTCGCAATTTCATTTAAATCTTTGACCCAAGTGATTGTTCTTTCATGCTTATGTTGCTTTCAATACCTTTCTTCTTCAATCATAGGCCTTTCACAAGGTCTATCCACTCCACAAAAATTAACATGCTTATATAAAACTTCATTTTCAGGAATTGGATCATGCATGTTGCAATCATCATGAACAATCTCATTTTCTTTGCAAATCTCTTTAAAAGGTTCATGATGCTTGATCCAATTCTCCTTAGGCATATTAAGATGTGAAGACAAAGATTTGAGGAAATCAACAAGGAGTTGAGAATCAAGCACAAACTTAGCATTAAACTTCTTAAAACTTGCAGTTTCAACAAAGGACTTAATGCAATCATACTCATAATTTATACCTGACTCTTTACCTTTGTCGATCTCCCAATCTTCAGTATTGCGTTGAATTCTTTCAAGGAGTTCCCATTTAGCATCAATCTTTTCGTTTGTGAAAGAACCCATAGAGGAAGCATTGAGCAAGTCTTTATCCTGTCGAGAGAGCCTCGCATAAAAATTAGTAATAATTATATCTTTGGGGAGCCCATGGTCAGGACATTTTAGCATTAAAGTTTTCAGTCCCCCCCAAGCTTGAGATATGCTCTCTCCGTCATGAGGATATAAATTATAAACATAATTCCTATTCTCATGAACTTCATGAAGAGGATAAAACTAGGAGTAAAAGAGAGACTGGATCTCTTCCCAATCCCGTAGGTGAGAATCATCTAGTAGCCTATACCATTCCAATGTTTTTCCTTTCAGAAACAAGGAAAATAATTTCTTCATGACTTCACCTCTTGTGAAACCTGAAATCTTAAATAACTCACAAAGTTCTGTAAGTTTCAAAAAATGAATAATCGAATTGACTGTCCCATCGTAACAATCATTAATAATTATTTCAACTATCCCAAGTGGTATTTTGAACGGGATACATTCAGTAGGTGGAGGAGACTTCTCTACCACGGGCGTGGTAAAGCGGCCTTCCCCAAACAGCAAACTAAGAGTGCAGTTTTCCATAAGCATAACTAGTGAAAATAAAAACAAGAAACAAAAAGATTTAATTGCAAGATCTAAAGATATACCTTCAAACCTTACCTCCCCGGCAACGGCGCCAGAAATAGCTTGATGTCTACGCACGCTTCTATTCTTGTAGACTATGTTGGGCCTCCAAGCGCAGAGGTTTGTAGGACAGCAGCAATTTCCCTCAAGTGGATGAACTAAGGTTTATCGAACTCAGGGAAGTAGAGGTTGAAGATGGTCTCTCTCAAGCAACCCTACAATTAAGATACAAGAAGTCTCTTGTGTCCCCAACACACCTCATACAACTAGGAGTTGTATAGGTGCACTAGTTCAGCGAAGAGATGGTAAAATACGAGTGATAGGTGTGGCAAAGCAAGGTAATATAAACCTGTAATAAAAAGTGCATCAAGCAAACATGTGACAAAAGTGAGAACAAACGGTGTAACAATGGTGGAAACAAGGCCCATGCTTCATACTTTCACTAGTGTCAACTCTCAACAACATTAACATAGTCTAATCACACGATATTTCCCATAAAACATGCAATGGAGACGCACTCGGAGGTCATTCCTTTGTGGTCAAGAGAGGATGAGAATTATGTAGTACAAAAGAACACCTCAAAGTTCGTAGTTCTCAATCTATGGATTTCCCAATGTCACCGCGGCCATCCAAAGAGAGTACCACAATCACCACAACATATCTCAAGGATAGTCAAAGACAAGCACCAAGAGACTCTCAATCTTCAATCAACACACAAAAGAGGAAATCACTCATGATAATATTCTTCTAACCCATGTCCAATAGACCGCTGTCACCTTGGTCTCGGGGATTATACTAGATAAGATCAATTGAGTACATCAATCCAATACATAGAGGAAGGGGAAATATCATGGGATCACCCTAGATTAACATAGCCTATGATCACAACGAAGATCACATCATGGGAGAGAGAATTAACCACATAGCTACTGGTAGAAACCTTAGCCCCGAGGAGGAACTACTCCCGCATCATGGAAGGAGGAAGCAACGTCGATGGAGATGAATCCGGGGGCACTTCCCCGTCTCGGCAGGGTGCGGGCACAGGATTTTTGGTCCCCCGAAGCTTGTTGGCGATGGCGGCGGAGATCGGAATTGCTTCTGGACAAAAGGGGTCCGGTATCAGGGTTTCCTCCGCGGGGGTAAAAATAGGGCCAAAGGGGGGCACCAGGGGGGCCACAGAGCAGCTAGGAGGGTGCCCGGCGCGGCCTAGGGTGGGGCCGAGCCAGGGACCCTTCTGGAGTCCCTGTGGTGGCCCTCCCCTCCTTCCTTGGTGATTCCGGAAGCTTCCGGGACGCTGATTTTTTATATAATTTTTCCGGAATTTTTGGAGCACTTTTAATGGCCGGAAAACCTGAAATACAAAACAGCAAAAAACAGGAACAGACAACTGGGTGCACTGAGTTAATAGGTTAGTCCAAATATGCTCAAAAGTATATGAAAGTTAAAGAAAAACATGGCAAAGTCACACAAAACATGCATGGAGCAAGCAGAAATTATAGATACGTATCACGCGCTTCCAAGATCGGGAGCACCAGAAGACCTCTTCCCGGCACCCTGCCAGAGGGAGGAATCACCTCCGGGAGCTTCTCCACCACCATGGATGCTTCCCGGATGAACCATGAGTAGTCCACCTTGGACCATGGGTCTATGATCAGTAGCTATGTGATGTTCTCCTCCCCTCTTTGTTCTACATCGAGGCACATATGTAATCTTTCTGCTGTTGCTATGCTGAGTTTGCTGGGATCCGATGGATTATGAGACTATGTTCAGATTGTGTTTGAGTAATATATTTGATTCTCCTCTTTTATATTTATGTTCTAGAGTAATTATTGCATGTTCTCCGTTGCTGTTTATTGCTTTGGCCAAGTAGTAGGTAGAGACTCCAAGAGGGAGCGTTATGCATGATTGTGGGTTCATGCCCCCTGATGACTAGCTTGAGTGACAGAAACATGAGTCTAGGGGATGTGTTGTTGCACAAGGGGGAAAACAACGGTGCTTGTACTTGCGGGTGCACGGATTGTTTACTTTACGCAAAGTTCTTTAATGCAGTAGTCTGTTTCTTTGATTTTACACTTTGGGTGGATTCGCAACTTAATACCAGTGAGATGTTCTGGATAGATATCTCAAGGTGGATGATTAGTAGTTAGATGCAGATGGATTTCGGTCTACTTGTCTTGGCGTACCGCCAATGCTTTTGAGCGTCTTGCTTTCTTTATATCATAGTTAGCATTGGTTTGCGCACATAATCCTGTCAATTGCCCAGTTGTAATTTGTTTACCTCGCATGGATATTTTATCGTCTTTTGAGAGAGAGACATCACTAGTGAACATCATAGGACCCCGGTCCATATTTCCAACACTGTTTACACCCACTATCAATTTACTGCTTTATTTACTTTTCCGTTGCTATCACTATCATTATTATCCCGTGCGTTTTATCCTTTGTAAACAACAAGGCCGGAGGAATTGACAACTCTGTACTCGTTGGGAAGCAAAGTTATTTGCTGTGTGTGCAGGTCCAGGTGAAGTAAGCAACCTTGAGTTGTGAACGGTGCCATTGTTCACTTCACCACCTTCTTGTATCTGTTGGAGTCCTATTGGTTCGACACTCAACCTTAGCATCTTCGCTAAGGGAAATTTCTGCTATCTACATCTCAACCTTTCACTTTGGGTAACCAACGAGGGGGCGTTAAATCGTACCATCAATGCCCCCTGATGACACGCTTGAGTGACAGAAACATGAGTCTAGGGGATGTGTTGTGGCCACAAGGGGGGAAAACAACGGTGCTTGTAACCGCGGTTACAAGGATTGTTTACTTTACGCAAAGTTCTTTTAATGCAGTTGTCTGTTGCTTTGGGTTTACACTTTGGGTGGGGTTCGCAACTTAATACCAGCGAGATGTTCTGGATAGATATCTCAAGGTGGATGATTAGTAGTAGATGCAAATGTGTTTCATTCTACTTATTTTGGCGTACGGCCCATGCTTATGAGCCCCTTCCTTTCTTTTGTAGCATAGTTAGCATTGCGGTGCGTTTATAATCCTGTCAATTGCCCATTTGTAATTTGTTTACCTCGCATAGCAGTTTTATTGTCTTTTGGGAGAGAGACATCACTAGTGAACATCATGGGACCCGGTCCATATTCTCATCATTGTTTACAAGCTATTTCCTTTTCAGTATTTACTTCAGTTGTTACCATTATCATTATCCCTTGTGTGTTTGACCCTTTGTAAACAACAAGACTGGATAGATTGACAACCTCTCTGAACTTCGTTGGGAGCAAAGTTAATTGTATCGTGTGTAGGTCTAGGAGAAGCAAGTGATTCTTTTCAGACGGTGCATCACTTGCCGAACCACCTACTTATCATTAACGGAGTCCTACTGGAGACAAACCCTATCCTCTACATAGGGGAAATTTGCTGATATCCTACATCTCACCTTCCACTTGGGGTAACGAACGAAGGGCGAGAAGCCATTACCACTTCCCCGCCATCAAGCAAATTTCTGGCGCCGTTGCCGGGGACTTCGAGTGATAAGATAGGGGAGTTGCCCACTACCTTTTACCTTTACTTTTTATTCTTGTTAGTTTACTTTCCAGTTTTTGCTTTTGCTTTTGCGTCTTTATTAAAAAACAAAAAAATAGTTGCTACCTTTTATCTTTGCCTTCGTCTTCCTACTGATGCTATCTTTACAATGGGTGTGGAGCCACCCAAATATGGTTGGATGGACATGTTTGACATGTTTCACTTGGATCGTCTTTGATCAATTTGTGCTCACGCTAAAAACCCAACCGACTTGGTTGAGGGAAAATCATTGGATGAGCTTGCTCATTATACGCGGCACCGCCTATCTCAGAAAGGGAAACACTTATGGGATCAAATACATGTTTCTTATTGCCAAGCTAAACTTTTGTGCCACATTTATGATTTTACTTGTTGTTCTAATATAGATCATAAACACCTTCCTTTCCAATGTGTGTTTAATGAAAATGAGATCTTATCTTCTTATGTTAAAGGTGTTTATGATTACTTTGATGTTGAAAAGATTGAAGAGTTTGTTGCTTTTAAAGGTGCTTATGAGATTGCTTCTTTGATTGAAAAGTATCACGATACTGTTCACCAGTCCAAAAACTTTGCAGTTCTTGCTTATTGATTCGAGAATTATACTTCCAATACTTATATTTAGTTTTTTTTAAATAAAATTTTTTCTGCCCTAGAAGAGGCTAATGATTACTTTGATGAGGAATCCCATGATTCCGAGGACTCACTTGATACATCCTTTTCTGAAGAATTTGATACTTGCTTTGTTGATGGCCATGATGCCAATATGGATTATGCTTGCGAAGATGAACTTGCTATAGTTCCTTACGTCAAGCATGAAATTTTTACCATTGCACCCACACTTGATTTCCCTATTAACCTTTTGAAATGTCCAACTCCGGAGAATTTTCCTCTTATCAAAGCTCCAAGTGATGGGTTGCATTTATCTTATGATCCTAAAAACCGTGTTGAAAACAATACACGTCTGCGTCTACGTCATGAACAATATGATTTATGTGATAGTTATATTCTTGATGTTGTTCATGATACTACTGAAAATTATTTTGAGAGAGGAAAGTTTGGTTATAGAAACTCCCATGTTACAAAAACTCCTATCTTTATGTTGAAAGTTTTGAAGTTGTTCTTGTCCCACCTTCCTATGCTTGTCTCTTTGTGCTTCTTTGATATATTTTCTTACAATATGCCTATGCATAGCAAGTGGGTTAGGCTTAAATGTGTTTCATATTTTGTTCTTGATGCTCTCTTTTGCTTCACAATCCTTATTCTTGTGAGAGCAGCTTCTATAATCTTCATGCCTAGCTTAAAGGCGTAAAAGAAAGCGCTTGTTGGGAGGCAACCCAAGATGTTTTTACTTCTGGTTTTAGTGGTCATGATGATTGTTACTACTGTATCAACATCATTGTATCTTTATTTTCAACCTTTGTGCCAAGTTATAGCCTCATATGACAAGGGAAGTGAAAGTTGTGACATGCTGTCCAAAAAAAAGATTCTCTCCTCGTGACGGGAAAAATCAGAACAAATCACCAGTTCATCTTTTTGAGCTGAATTTTTTACACATTATGATCTATAAAATCACGGAACTTTCGTATGTTCTGAGTTTTTTAATTTGAGTTGTAGAAGTACCCCTAAAAAATTCTTTACTACCTGCTGTTCTGTTTTTCACAAATTCTGCCACGTTTTTAATTTGAGTTGCAGAAGTACCCCTAAAAAATTCTTTACTACCTTCAACAATATCTTTATATCCAATGGGACAAAATTATTTATTAAGGGTACTAACCTCTCTAATCAGCTTATGATGAGTTATGTATGAAGGGAGTTTTCAAGTGTGCGATGCAAGATGATGAAAGAAAATTCGGGAGTCTCAAGCGCTCAAGCTTGGGGATGCCCCGATGCATCCCCAAAGAATATTCAAGGAGCCTCAAGCGTCTAAGCTTTGGGATGCCCCCGTGCATCCCCTTATCCATCAACAATCATCAGTTCGTCTTTCGTCTCACTATATTTTTATCACTTCATGTGTTATGTGCTATGCTTGGAGCGTCTCGCTCTTAGGTTTTATTTTTAGTTTTATTTATCTTTGCTTGTTGTTCATAACAAGTTAGATCCCGTCTTACTTTGTGTGGGAGAGAAACACGCTCCACTTTCAAAATCTAGAACACATCATAGATTTCTTCATGCCTATCTTTTTGATGTTGTGTGTTCTTTATCTTTTCGTAGCTACTGCCATGTTTAGTTTTAGTTTTAGTTTTTTTTAGCCAGAGCCTTGGCTTTTGTTTAGTTTATTGCTGGAACTCTCTTTAGTTTTCATGTTTATCTTGTTAAGATAGTTGGTTGTTGCACTGAGTTATGTCTTGTTTTGATAAGTAGGTAATTCAGGTTGCTATTTAATTTTAGTAGTAACTTGCAATAGTTTTGAGGTATTGATGTGAGTAATGTTTGAACTTTTGATAGCCACTTTGATTTCCCATTATCGGTCTACTGCATAATGTACATGATGTCAAGATCTCTAGCCTATTAGTGATAAGTGTCGTATTTTGGGCAATCTGTGTTTATTTTCAAAAACCTACAAAAACTAGTTGAGAAATCTAGCTACTAGATGGATCACCACTCTTCTGAGGGGTCGGATATTAGAGTACACTCACGTACCATGCGTCGAGGATGCACAAGGATAACTGATACGTCCAAAATGTATCTATAATTTCTGCTTGCTCCATGCTTCTTTTGTGTGATATTGCTATGGTATTGATACACTTTCATACACTTTTGATTATATTTGGACTAACTTATTAACTCAGTGCACCCCAAGTGTCAGTTCCTGTTTTCTGCTGTTTTTCTATTCCAGGTTTCCCCCATATTAAAAGTGCTCCAAAAATTCGGGAAAAATCCAATAAAAAATCAGCTCTTCGGAAGCTTCTGGAATCACCAAGGAGGGGCCAGCGGGGACCCACCAGGGCCCCAGGCGCCCTCCCGGCGCGCCCTAGGGTGGGGCCACGCCAGGGGTCCGCCTGGACCCCTGGTGGGCCCCCTGGCTGCCCCCCTTCGCCCATATATTCTCCGTGACGCGAAACCCCTGAGGACAGCACCCTTTTTCCTAATCTCTCCTCTGTTCCGCCGCCGCCGCGCTTCCAAGATCGGGAGCACAAGGAGACCTCTTCCCGGCACCCTGCTGGAGGGAGGAACCACCTCCGGGAGCTTCTCCACCACCATGGATGCTTCCCGGATGAACCGTGAGTAGTCCACCTTTGACCATGGGTCTATGATCTGTAGCTATGTTATGTTCTCCTCCCCTCTTTGTTCTACATGGTTTAGACCTCGTGAGCTGCCCTACATGATCGAGGGACATATGTAATCTTTCTGCTGTTGCTATATTGAGTTTGCTGGGATATGATGGATTATGAGACTATGTTCAGATTGTGTTTGAGTAATATATTTGATTCTCCTCTTTTATATTTATGTTCTTGAGTAATTCTTGCATGTTCTCCGTTGTTGTTTATTTCTTTGGCCAAGTAGTAGGTAGAGACTCCAAGAGGGAGCGTTATGCATGATTGTGGGTTCATGCCTCCTGATGACTAGCTTGAGTGACAGAAACATGAGTCTAGGGGATGTGTTGTTTCCACAAGGGATAAAACAACCGTGCTTGTACTTGCGGGTGCACGGATTGTTTACTTTACTAAAAGTTCTTTAATGCATTTGTCTGTTGCTTTGAGTTTACACTTTGGGTGGGATTCGCAACTTAATACCAGCGAGATGTTTTGGATAGATATCTCAAGGTGGATGATTAGTAGGTAGATGCATATGGATTTCGGTCTACTTGTCTTGGCGTATCGCCCTTCTTTTGAGCCTCTTCCCTTCTTTATAGCATAGTTAGCATTGGTTTGCGCACATAATCCTGTCAATTGCCCAGCTGTAATTTGTTTACCTCGCATGGCTATTTTATCGTGTTTTGGGAGAGAGACATCAGTAGTGAACATCATGGGATACCGGTCCATATTTCCAATAATGTTTACACCCACTATTTATTTTTTGCTTTATTTAATTTTCCGTTGCTATCACTATCATTATTATCCCATGCGTTTTATCCTTTGTAAACAACAAGGCCGGAGGGATTGACAACCTCTCCGAACTCGTTGGGAGAAAAGTTATCTGTTGTGTGTGCAGGTCCACGTCAACCGCCTAATTTCTGGCGCCGTTGTCACCTTCCTGTCGTTGCTGGTGTCCTACCGGAGACACACCTTGGTATCTTCACCGAGGGAAATTTGCTGCTATATGCATCTCAAACCTTCCACTTTGGGTAACCAACGAGGGGCGAGAAGCCATTGAAGCAATTTCTGGCATTGTTGCCGGGGACGCAAGCAAAGCTATACCCGCCAACTCTCGTGCCATCAAAGCAATTTCTGGCGCCGTTGCCGGGGACTCCGCACTTCAAGATAGGGGAGTTGCACACTATCTTTTATCTTTGCTTTTTAGTATTGTTAGTTTACCTTCCAGTTTTTATCTTTGTGTCTTTTATCAAAAATCAAAAATAAATAAATATTATGTCTAGTTCCTTACTTGCCAATCAATGTCTGACTTCTTTGAAACTAGATCTTATTGGCATGGAGGATTCACCGAGGATCAACAAAAGTGGTACAAGGAACACCGTTTGTCTCAAAAGGGGATACACTTATGGAAACAAATACATCAGTTGTATGAGTATGCTAGAAACTTGTGCTCAATATATAATATATCTTTCTGCAGGGATGAATCTGGTTGCTTTATGAGGCACAAACACCTTGCTTTCCAATGTGAGTACAATAGTGATGAAACCTTAGCTTGTTATGGTAAGAGAAATTATGATTTTGATGATGCATAGCAAATAGAAGAATTTGTTGCTTATAAGGGTGCCTATGAAATTACTTCTCTTATTAAAAATATTGATAATGCCCCTTACAAATCTGAGAGTCTTGATAAACTTAACTATTGTTTGGAAAATTACGATGCAACCTATTATATTACTGATCATCTTGAGAGAATCTCTCCCCAAAGGAAGAGACTAATGTTTTATAGGACTCTATGGAAGAAGAAATTGTTGATCCTGAAAGCCCCTTGGATGAAAAAGAGGAGGAGAGTGACGAACAAAAGGAGGAAGAATGGAGCCATCCATGTCTACCTTCTAATGAGAGTGATTCTTTGAATCTTACCTTATATGAGTATTATGATCCTATGGATTCTTTTGAAATATCCCTTTTTGATGAAGTTGATGCTTTCTATGCTTATGGTCGTGATGCCACTATGGATGATGCTTACGGAGATGAACTTGCTATAGTTCCTCATGTTAAGCATGAAATTTTTGCTATTGCATCCACACTTGATTGTCCTATTATCCTTTTAAAATCTCCAACTCATATTTCGGAGAATGTTGCTCTTATCAAGGCTCAATGTGATTGGTTGCATTTATCTTATGATCCTAAAGACCGTGTTGAAAAATATACACGTGTGCTTGTAGGTCATGAACAACATGATTTATGTGATAGTTATGTTCTTGATGTTGTTCATGATACTACTGAAAATTATTTTTAGAGAGGGAAGTTTGGTTGTAGAAACTTCCATATTAATAAAACTCCTCTCTTTGTGCTGAAAGTTTTGAGGTTGTTCTTGTTTCACCTTCCTATGCTTGTCACTTTGTATTTCTTTGATTTATTTTCTTATAAGATGACCATGCATAGGAAGTGGGTTAGGCTTAAATGTATTTCATATTTGCTTCTTGATGCTCTCTTTTTCTTAAAATCCTTATTTTTTTATGAGAGCATCTTTTATAATATTCACGCCTAGCTTAAAGGCGTAAAAGAAAACGCTTGTTGGGAGGCAGCCCGCAACGAATTTATGTTTTACTTTTTGTGTTTCTTCTATTTTTAGTGGTCTTGATGATTGTTACTACTGTAGCAACATCATTGTATCTTTACTTTTCAAGCTTTGTGCCAATTATAGCCTCATATGACAAGGCAAGTGAAAGTTGTGACATGCTGTCCAGAAAATAGATTCTGCCCTTGTCAGAACCCCAACTAGGGTAAGTGCTAGGGTTGCTTGATCCCTTTGCATCATGAAAAATTCAAGAGGAAATTCAAAATTGGGGAAAATAAAAGCCCTAAAGAATTTAATTCAAAAGGCCAGATAAAAATCTTTTCCAAAAATTCATTTGAAAAGTTGTAAAACTTCTAAAAATATGCATGATCATGTTCCAATTGTTGTGGGACCCACTTCATGCATATGGAATTTTACAAAATTCCAAATAGAGCTTTGGAAATTAAATAAACCCCTAATTGAATTAATATTCAAATTATTTGAATTTTAAAAGTGTTTAAATTTTATAAGTGGCTAGCTCTCTATTTTATGAGGTCATATAAAAAATATTGGCATTTCTAAAAATACCTACCTATTTTATTTAGCTAGGTCAATCAATTACAGAATTAAATAAAAGAAAAAGAAGAGGGGCCACCTTACCTGTCGCCCGGGGCGAAGGCCCAGCACGGCCCAGCCCACCCCCAGCGTTTGTCTTCTTCTTCCCCACGCCTCCAAGCAGCTCCGTGGAGAGCTGGTCACCGTGGACGCCACCGAGGCGAGCCTAGACCTCCCCAGGCCAGCTCCTCGTGCCACGGCGACGCCCACAAGCTTCCTACCCCTTTCCTTCTCCTTGCGGTCTCTCTCCCACCCTCTGTTCTTCTATCCAGAGAGGAACCACATGCCGCCGTCACCACTGATTCGTCGCCGGCGTGGCCACAGAGCTCGCCTCGCCGCGCCAGCTTGTCCACAAGGAGCGTCGCCCTCGTCTCCGTCGTCTGGTGCCCTCAATCGAAGCTCGGAAGCTCTGCAACCGACGTCAACGTCACGGAAACCGCAGCGGCCGCCGTTGCCTCTCCGGCGAATTCACCACCGCCACAACTCCATTCACTCCGGCGACAACGCCATTCTGCTCAGGGTGAGCTTGCGGCCCTTTTCCCCCTTTCCTCTGCTTTCTTCCGTGCATGTTTCGCCGATCCCCTCTTCACCAGTGGCCGGCCGCCGCCATTGCCGTCGTTGGCATGGCCTGGGACCTCCCCAGGAACCCCCGATGGCAAAGGTGGGTGCGGGAGCTCACGGGCTACACGCCCACACCAACCGAGCCCTTCCCCTTGCCCTAAAAGCCTACTCCGGAGAAATTCCGGCGGCCTACAGTGGCAACGCCGACGATCCCCTCCATTAGAGCCACTAACCCGAGCCCTAAACCCCCCTCTAATCACCCTAGTAGTGGCTGCCAGGTAGGGCCCCAGCCACTAATCAAACCCGTGTTTAAATTAACAGGGTTAAACTAACTCTCTCTCACTGACATGGGTGGCCCACGGGTCAGCCCCCCTGATGTCATGACGACGTAGGGATGATGCAGTAATTAGAAAAGAATTAAAAGAATAAAAGTAAACAGAGAAAAATCCAGAAAATAGCTGAAACTTTAGAAAATCATAGAAAATTCATATTAACTCCAAATTGGACAAATAATATATGAAAAATGATCAGGAGAAAATAATCTATCCAAATATACAACTTTCAACTATGTTTGAGTTGAATTTAAAATGGGACTAGTAGCTTTTTCTATTTGGTTTAATTGGAATTAATTCAAATTTAATTCAAATGCTTTTGTAATTTGAACCTTTGCAACCTACCACATTTCACTTGAACTTCAGAAGCCTACCACACACATGATCACATGGGTTTCAAAGAACAAACAATAGCAATTGCAATTTGGTTAAATTGAAATTCATATTTGGAGTTTGAATTTGCATTTTAAATGCAATACACTTCATTTAAATCAAATGTGCCACAAATCAGTAGCATTCACATCATGTGACAATATAAGCATGTGCTTGTGCATTTACATTCAATGTTGCCCCCCCTTTGTTGATGTGTGTGCCGGTAACAGTGCCTCCGAGACGGTGATCACCCCCGAAGAAGAAGAAGTTCGGTAAACCCCGTATATCGTCAGCAAGGCAAGAAAACCCCCTTTGATCATTTCTATAAAATCCTACTTCCCTCTCAGTCTCTCTTATGCATGTTTAGGAGATCACCGAGACACGTTCTTTCGCATAGTTGAACCCATTCCGATGCATGACCTATCATGTTGTCACCTTATTAAGCAAACCACAATCCTAGCATATATAGGAGTTGAATGTTGAGCATGTGGCCCCTGAAACTGTTACTGCTTATTGTTGCTTAGTGATACAATGAGGATGTTATGATTGTGAGTCAGGATGGATATTCATATTGGTGCTGATGATAACGTGTTGGTGAATCCACCCTAAACAAAGGTGAACGATGAGAGGCTGTGTAGGAGTACACAGTGGGTTGTCTCGTTGAACACTGCCCTAGGCCCCGAGTTCCTGTTTTGTGATACAAGACAAAGAGTATGACCACATGTAGGGTTTATGGGAGCCCCGTTTGGCCTCTTTACGTACCCGATCCGGTCCAGGAGTCACAATAGATTCGGGCTTTCCATTTGGCATGTGCATAGAAAAAGAATGAAGAAAAGGGTGCATCATATAGATATGTGGGTGGACCTGTGAGGCAGTGAAACCATCTGGCAGAGGTGGCGTCTCGGTCCCTTGCATTATCTGAGTCTGTTTCGTGGAACCGGCCGGACTCTCGAGCGGTGCCAAACGCAGGTAGTCGACTCCTGGATTAGAGAAGGTGATGTGAGGATAGTTCCTTGGTTTCATCCACGTCCGACACCCGCTTGAAGGGTGACGAGAACGAGGCGATAAGTGATGACATGCGTGTGAAGATGTACACCCCTGCAGGGTAAATAAACTATTCGAATAGCCGTGTCCGCGGTTATGGACCACTTGGAGACCTCTACTTGATCATTAGACAACTTGAATGGATATTCTAAAACTCGCAAGATAAGTGTGAGTGCTATGGTGGGATTCCTCATGGGGAAGTCAAGGAAGTATCCATAGTGGTGTATTGGTTGGAGACTTGGTAGTGTACTCGTGTACGCTTCTTACCTCAAGTCTGGTACTCGTAGTTCAGGACTAGCCAAGTCAAAGCTGGCACTTCCGCATGTTGAAACCCACCTCCTTTACCTTGAAACTTGAGCATGAGTAGTGTAGTTCTGATGTAAGTCTTGCTGAGTACGATTTTGAACTCACGTTTGCTTATTTGTATGTTTTAGATGAGAACCCGGGCCCGATGGATTCACCTTCGTGAAGCTCGACGTTGACCTTGATAGTATAGTTCCAGACAGCAGTCTGGTCCCTCGTGGAAGGGCATGTATGTTTACAAGGCTTCTCTAAGCCATTTGTTAAACTTGTCTGTACTCAGACCTAATTTGCTTCCGTTGTATGATGTAATGATGATCACAGACATGTGATATTTGTATGCTCTATGTGTAAGTCAATAAAGATACACTTTGTAGAGTTATGTGATGATACATGTTGTTCATACTAGGCATGTGTGTTGCGTGTATGTTTATAACATGCATGTCTTAGTATGGGTTTTCGAGACCTTAGTTGTGATCTGGCTGGCGGTCTTTTATACACCAAGTGGCCCTTAGATGTGCGCAGCTTGGGGCATCGCAATGCGATTGCTCGTGACTTTGTCACGTGCATACTTTGTTGTATGATCGAGCCCGCCCTAGACCCCGACTAAGTGATCGGGCTAGAGTCTGTTTATGTAAGGGTTGTGATTCAATCGAAAACATGGTTGAGGCGACTTGTCTATGATTATGGAATTTCACCACCCATAATCATTTAGACTTGTGAGCGGGCGATGAGGACCCATCTCAGTTGATCATCCGGCCTGGATGGGATGCCCCTCACATACGATGCTTTCCGAGAGTGTTCTGTGCTTGGCCTTGTCTGCTTAGACAAGTGGGTACGGCTCTCGGCTCTCCATGTGATTGAGTTGTGACTGGAATTACATACGCAAATTCCGGATCCCGACAGACTTGGTATCAGAGCAAGACTGTCTGTAGGATTATCAAACCCTTGGTCGAAGTCGAGTCTAGCATTCTATAGTTATATAGTTACTTGGGTATAAAAGGAACAACGTAAGGCTTCTTTTTCTCCTTACCCTCATCGATCTGAGTTCTGAGTCACCCTTATATTTTCTACGGGATGATAGGACTAGGCTCATCTATGTCTTTACTAGAACATCTCGTTGATTGCTTCCTTGTAGCCGTAGGAAAGTTGTGTTCGGTTGTCTAGAGTTGTGGTGCTTCCTGTTTTGAACTTCTTATGTAAGTGCTGTTGAAATATTGTAAGAATTTTCATTTCTCTTGCAGTTACAGCCGTTATGCTGTCCGAGTCATTCCAGGTTTCTTCATAATCTGATGCCTTTGCAAAATCCTTCTCTCTTTTTCGGTTGTCCTTTTAGAAGAACTTCTAGGTGGCATGCCCGACAGTTCTCTAGAGTTTGTTGTAGGTTTTGTTCTAGAAACCTATAGTGATTCGTTTGCATGTTCTTCCTCCCAGTTTAGATGTCTTCTAGCCAGAAGAACCACACTAACCATCGTGTTGGGGTACTTTGCTACTCTGACATATCTGTTGTAACCCCTAGTAAACCTTGGTCATCCTCTAGGAAGCTATCCAGAGATCCAACCCCTTAAACTATGCCACCCGACAGATGTGTAGAATTCATAGTTGATCTTATATGAGGAACAGCCCCAATTTCCACCCGCCCATATAGAATGGCCCCACATGAGTTAGCTGAGCTAAAAATCCAACTCAAAGCTTCGTTGACAAAAGGCTTCATCCGCCCTAGCTCATCGCCATGGGGTTGCCCCGTTCTGTTCGTAACGAAGAAATATGAAACAGAAAGGATGTGCGTACACTATCGCCCGCTAAATCTAGCGACGATAAAGAACAAGTACCCACTGCCCAGGATCAATGATATTTATGATCAACTTGTTGGATCCTCTGTCTTCTCCAAGATGGATTTGAGATTAGACTATCATCAAATCAAAATCCGAAACGAGGACATTCCCAAGACGGCTTTCACTACTCGTTATGGTCTTTATGAGTACACCGTTATGTCCTTCGGTTTAACCAATGCCCCGCCACATTCTTGCGCTTGATGAATTCGATCTTCATGGAGTACCTAGATAAATTTGTTGTAGTTTATCTTGATGACATCCTCATCTACTCGAAGAATGAAGAAGAACATGCCGAGCATCTTAGGTTGGTATTGATGAAACTTCGAGAGCATCGCATGTATGCTAAATTCTGCAAGTGTGAATTTTGGCTACCAGAAGTGACCTACTTAGGCCACGTGAATTCTGCCAAAGACATTGCAGTCAATCCCGAGAGAGTTCAGGCCGTCCTTGACTGGACTCCACCTGAATCGGTTAAGCAAGTTAGGAGTTTTCTCGGCTTAGCAAGCTATTATCGCCGCTTCGTTGAGAAATTTTCTAAAGTTGCAAGGCCTCTATCTGAACTCATCAAGAAAGATAAGAAATTCCAATGGACCCCCAAGTGCGAGGAAAGCTTTCAAGAGCTAAAAAGAAGATTGACTTCTGCACCCGTACTTGCGCCTCCAGACACCAAAAAGGATTTCGAGGTCTATTGTGATGCTTCACGGCAAGGGTTAGGATGCATACTTATGCAAGATAGACATGTGGTAGATTACGCTTCACGCTAGTTGCAGCCACATGAAGAGAACTATCCTACCCATGATCTTGAACTCACTGCCGTAGTTCATGCCCTAAAGACTTGGCGACATTACCTCCTCGGTAATCGTTGTGAGATCTATTCCGACCACCAAGCCTCAAATACATATTCTGTTGGGAATGTGCCCTAGAGGAAAATAAAATATGTTTTATCGAGCATATTCCATTAGTTCATAATACGTTTGATACTATGCTATAACTGTATTAAGCGGAAACATTAATACAGGTGTGGTATACAAACAACCAAGTCCCTAGTCAACCCTAGTATACTAGTCCATTGGGCGATTGATGATCAAGGTTTCCTGATCATGAGACAATGGCGTCTATTGACAATGGAGTCATACCATTGGATAATGATATGATGGACATACACCCACCAGAAGTTTCGCGATGTGATCAAGTCACATAGTTCGACATTGCGATAACTATAATGTAGTGACCAGATCCTTAGACCGTAATGATCATACGTAATTACTGTCTATTAGGATGCCTTGATTTGCTACCCACCGCCTGACTGAAATATACTGGCTATAACGGTGCACTTTGGGTATTCCGAAATAGATGGTTGATGAGTATGCAAATAGATCAAAGCGGGATTTGTCCATCCGTGTGACGGATAGGTACTCTGGGCCCACTCGGTGATGTTACATCATAAAGTTTGCAAACGTGTGACTAGGTCACGGAGTTGTAATATCACGGGAACGAGTAAACTTGTTTGTTGAGAACGAGGACGAACTAGGTATATTGGATACCGATGATCAAACCTCGGACAAGCAAAGTACCATGGGACAAAGGGAACAGGAACACGGTTAACGGATCGAACAGCGATTGAAGTTCATTCGATGGAAGCACAGGGGCTATCAAGGATTGTAACCAGGTCCAATTGATTAGTCATTGATCAATGAGAGTTGTCTCGATCATGTCTGCTGTTTCCCGGACTGTAGGGTGTTACACTTAAGGGTATTCGACGCAGTAAGGATTGATTCGGGATCATCGGAGAAATTGGAGAGAACACCGGAATTGTTCCAATGAAGGCCGGAAGTTGTTCCGGGTATTTTGAAAGGTTCAAAATATATTTAATAATGTTTAATATATGTTTACTATTTAATTATCTGAATTAAATATTAAAATGTATTTAAATATAATTAAAAATGGAAGAAAAGGCATATGGGCCTCATAGGGTCCATTAGGGGGAGAGAGAGTCCTTCCCCATGGGCCATGGCGCCATAAGGGGGGCCCACCCCCTAGGGCTGCGCCAAAACTCCCCTCCCTTGGGATTAGTCCCACCCCGGAAGTGGAGGGGGGTGGCACCCCTCCTTGGCCTATATAAGGAGGGGTAGGGTGCCCTTTTTTCTTCATACAAATTGATTTGAGACAAGTTTCTCTCATCTCTCTCTCCCTCCTTTCTCCTTCCTCGAGTGGACTCCCCTTGTTTGGAGTCTACACTTGGTTGGGGATTTCTCCACTATACGCACGTCGTCGTGCTGCTGGAGTCGGGATCCGAATCCATCTTCTTTCCGCTGCTCTACTGGTTCGGAGCCCGGAGGGACGTCGGGTATACTGTATGTGTATAATCCCGCGAGGCACTACACTTGTGGTGCTACTTCATCGTCGTGGTCGTATCGCGAGGTCTTCATCAGCAACGTTCCGACGGGGACATAATCCCGTCATCGGTCTGCAAGGATCGGGTGGCTACAGAAGTCATCGTGGATCTGCGCGGCATCGGGGATTGCCGGTACGACTACACCAACAACGTTCATGCGGGAACGTTTCCCACTTAACGGACTACGTACTGGTATGTGATCTATTTATGTCCGTTACTTGCATCGCCATAGCATAGGTCTTGGGTATGGGTCTCGTAGGTTATGAAAATTTTGTGTTTTCTGCCCCGAACCCCCACAGTGGTATCATGAGCAAGGCTATGCGTAGATGTATTGTACAAATAGAACACATCTAGTATGTGGGCATCAATTCTCCAATTGTTACCCTCTCACGTGTACTCATTTAGCGTTGCGGCTATGTTTGATGAAGCGGCCCCCGACCGACCTTACGCGTTTACGCGAGACTGGTTCCACGCTTGACATATGGCTTGTACCATATAACGTGGCTGGGGGTGTCTGTCTCTCTGCATTAGCGATGCGAAGATGTTTGCAACGGAGGGCCCCGACAGGGGTGTAATAGAGACAATTGCGGGATTGGTGTTGTGGCTTGTTTTCGCAGGATAGAAAGCGGTTCTTTTCTCGAAACCCCTAGCATCCATGTAAAACTTGCAAAAGATAAAGTAGAAAGGCGTTTTCAACTTTAATTTGCATGTCGGGGGGAATCATAGCATGTATGATTTATACTATTGCATCCTGTTTTGCTAATATGTTAGATATACGACGGTAGCATAATAGGATGATCCCTCACTAATCCAACAAAGTGTCCTTCCTTAGTGAAGCACCATCTGGAAAGTTCTTCATTATGGAGGCATCACATGTCACACGGGTGTCAAACATTTTTACGTTCACAAGAGATGGGTGGAGCAAGCCTAGCATGTCCAGAAACATGGCCTTGCATACGCGGCATATACTCACTAAGGTTATTGTGGAGAGCCTGGCATGTGCAGACATGGCCTCGGGACACAAGAGACCGAAAGGTCGAGCATGAGTCACATGGATGATGTGATTGGCATGATGGCCTACCTTGAACAACATACTGATGGTCGTGTCACACGGGGGAGGTATGTTCTTCAAGGATCGTGTAATCACTTAGAACAAACTATGAGGGATGTTTTTCTGAGTGGGAGTTCCAGAATTGTTTTTGAAACATGAACTCCATATTATGAACTTAATCTTCATGTCTTAGCAAATACCATTGTAGATAACGTCATACCAATGTTTAGAACTATGGCTCTTTTAGTATGATAGAACTTAAGGTAAATGGGTCTTACTTCATTGATGTGTACCAACACCATTAGAGACATACTCATTAGTAATGACTTGCTAAACATAATACGAAGAACTGCTAGGAGATACACCTGACAACTCCGTAATCAAAGAAGATGATGATGAGTATCGCACTCACCGTCACTTATGAATGACTGTCCAATACACCATAATTCATTCTATGGAATCTGAATTGTGAATGCATGTTAACCAACACGTATGACGTGCTAGGTGAACTTGAAAGCACTTGGTCACAAATCAGAGTAATGGAATATGAGTATATGGACGGGGTTTCTTTCAACTATGGTGGAAGGAACAACCTGCTAAGAAAGTCACTTGGAAAATGTATAAGATACATGGAACACCTTGTGTATAACTTGGACTACTGAATGACTGGTTACTTTGCGATAACTGGGGAGTTGCATCCGCTTCCTCCCAGTTACAAAGACCATGTCTGGACTATGTCATGAAGGAGAATCGTTCACCTGTCATGAGGTCATGGTTAAAGTTAAGAACTTTAAGAGTAGAACCAATGCAGGAATGGTCATTGACGGAGAAGGTATATTTGATATACGAGTTATAAATGTCTTTCCCACGAAACACTAATTGCAGTTGATTAAGTATTCGATGCTTGAACTTAATTCTTGAGAGTGGCTTGGAAGGGATGAGGTGATAATGTTTGCTGACGGCAATCAAGATAGTTGATGGTCGACAACACTCTCCCTGTACATCTATCAATTGATTAATATATGAATAAATTTTATGATCGTTTGAATGAGGACTTTATTAGTGTGTCTTGCATCTCGCGAAGACAATTATTCATATTAGTGAGAAACAAGTCAGTTGTTCTCCTTTTATGAATGATATCTCTTATGGTCACATTAGGATTATGAATGAGTTATTCTTATATTGATGATAGTTTTTTGATCATTTATAAGAAATATTGTAATGCCAAGAAATATCCAGGCTTAATGATGACACTACAGTTTAAGTCATGAATGGTATGATGATGTCTTAAGATACTTGATCTATTGACACATACAAACCATGCCTTTTAGGTGAGATGACTAAAACCTCGCATTCTGGTAAACGGAATGTGTACTGATTGTTGAATATCATACATTGTGATGTATCGTATGTCAGCATGTGGTGAATTTCATTATTTCGTGAACTTCGTATGTGGACTTAGATGAATATTTGTATTCACTAATGAAACATGAGTCTGTAATAATTTGATATGATCAAAAGGGATTTCAGAGTAAAGGTGGATATTAAATTAACAAGAAAGACAAGTCTCTACGATTTGATCAAAGTGACAAATGTTTTGAGTTAGTCTTGGGCATAAAGACTTGTGTTAAAGTTGTTCCACAAATTGCAATGTCTTGAGACACTTCAATACGATTGACGTGCTTGAACATTGTGATCATATTCTATCAAAAGTATATGGTCTAAGTTATCTCTTACCAAGTTACGTTATTATTTTTTGGAGTTATTAATTTAATATGCAAACACTCACTTCAGCATAGGGAACCATCTGAGTTCGTGGAAACCAACACTATATATGTCATGGTGTGTTGTGGTTTCTAGGAAGCTTGATTTATGTAAGATAAATTATCTTTGTAGTGTATCCTTAGACAACTATGGATGCATCTTCCACAACTAGAACCAAAAGGATCAAAACTTGTATTGCTATGTTTCGTGTTTGTCAAGATAAATGTGGTAATGGAAGAAAAGTGAAAGTTCAACCAAGGTAATTGACCTTGCCTCCAAATGTCAGAGTAGTGCAACGGAATATGTTCCGGAAGCAAGGCTCTAAAATAAGAGGAGAAACTAGTGATAAAGGTCATGATGTTTTGAAGGAAGCTTTTACTGAGAAAGGTAGGATTCAAGAATATATATTTGCCCCTGGTGCAAAATGATATTCATGATTCACTTGTCATGTTAATGGAACAAGACATTCCTACGAACTACAAAGAAGCGATGGTGGACCTAAGTACGAGATATGACTACGAGTCATGAAATCCTATGTTGAGTTACATTTAAGATTGCTTGAATCTTATCAAGTAAGGAGGTTACTTGATATTCACAATAACTTCAGAGTTATGAGGAATAAATGTGAACATCAAAGGGACGTCAAGATTGGTTTGTCACAAAGATTGTTTCTGACAAATTCAATGGGTTGACTACAATGTGTAGCAATGCTTGAGTCAAAGGGATATTCACTACGATTGATCTAGGATTGTTATCAATATCGTGACTTCCTCAAATCCTGTATTTGAAGAAGTGTTGTAATTGGTACAACAAGAAGGTTTTGGAAAAACATATGGATACTAGTGTCTCGTAAACTGAATTCTCATTTTGATGGATGATCAAAGGATTTTGGACTTAACCAAAATATGGAGGAAACATGCATTTGCATGAAACTAAGTGGGAGTTGAATAGTTTCCTGAAACTTAATACGTAGACGACATATTTTGAGTGGGAGCTATGGGAGTATTATCCTAGACTTATATGTAAATGACATATTTGAGTAGGAGCCATGTGGTTAGTATCCTGAACTTAATATGTGTCTGACATATCTAAGTGGGAGCCATGTGGATGTTATCCTTTTCATATATGTGGCCGACATATTTGAGTGGGAGCAATATGAGTGTTATCCTATAACTTAATATGTGCATGACATATTTGAGTGGGAGCATGATAACATTCTCATATATGGATAACATATTATGAATGGTGCAGTTGGTGTTGATGATTATTTGAATCTTTCATAAATGAAGATGAATAAGTATTAAGCATTGAAGATCTATTAAGATAGATATGTGTTTAATAACATTGAGTCGTAATACTTTCCTGGATAAGATTCTGAAGGAGTTCAGAATGGGACAAGTCAAGAAGTGGTCCTTTACTTGTATATCCAAGAGAAGTGTTGAGTTAATCTCAGTACAAGAACAATGGTTAATGGTTAATGAAAGAAATGGATGTGTTGGATCCTCTATGCCTTTGTCATAGGTTCTTTCATATAAAAACAGAGTTATGTACTCGACGTAATGTGACCCAAGTTCTTAGTAGTAAGAACATGTTGTGATATGATTTATGAGTGAATCATTGAACAAAGAATTAAGTTTATCCTTCAGTGTCTGGAGAGAACTGAGGATACATCTCAAATTTGTAAAGGATAGTGGACTTGACCATAAATGTTATGCTGGTTCAAGTTTTGACACTAACCTAGAAAATTGAGATATCATACTAATGAATGCCTAAGTTGAAAGAAACATGGTTAGAAATTAAAGTTGCATACAATGCACTAAGGATTGAATCTACATTGATGTGGCTGCTTTAGAAGTAGCAGGAGTTATATTATGGCTTAAGAAGTTCGACTTGTGATTGAGTGAGTTTCAAGTGTGCATGACTATGGGAAAGTCCGCGTGACCCACCGGATGTCATTGCTATGACACAGCAAACGAAGTCTCATTTCACCGCCAAATATATATACCTCATCATTATAGTAGATAATGAAGGAATGTCAAATTAGGTGACATTATGATTTGCAAAAGGACATTCGGTTCTGGATGGTACCCAGACCGTTGATACAACTGTCGGGACCCGGGGTTAGCGTATGCAAGTCCAGCTAAGACATATTCATATGGAGAGCCAAGAACCGTACCCACTTGTCTAAGAAGACAAGGCCAAACACAGAACGTTCTCGGAAAGCATCGTACGTGAGGGGTATCCCATCCAGGCCGGATGATCAACTGAGATGGGTCCTCATCGTCCGGACACAAGTCTAATGATATGGGTGATGAACTCCCATATTCAAAGACAAGTCGCCTCAACCATACTATCGACTATCTCATAACTCTTACATAGACTTACTCCAGCCCGATCACTTAGTCGGCGTCTAGGGCGGGCTCGATCATACCACAAAGTGTGCACGAGACAGAGTCTCGGACAATCGCATCGCGATGCCCCAAGCTGCGCACATCTAAGGGCCCCTTGGTGTATGAAAGACCGCCAGCCAGATCACAACTAAGGTCTCGAAAACCCATACAAAGACATGCATGTTATAAACATACATGCAACACACATGCCTTGTATGAACTGCAGGTATCATTGCAATTCTCTACAAAGTATACATTTTTATTGATAACTCTTATAGAGTGCACATAGAGATCACAAACATGTGATCCAACATTACAACAACAAGCGGAACCAAAGTATGTCTGAGTACAGACAAGTTTAACAAATGGCTTAAGAAGCCTTATTTAAACACATGCCCTCCACGAGGGAACCAGTCGTCTGACTAGGACTAGACTAGCTTGATCTTCAGTCGTCCAGCTCGATGAAGAAGCCACCTTCGGGGTCAGTGGTTTCATCTAAAACATAGATTAAGCAAACGTGAGTACAAAGTCGTACTCAGCAAGACTTACATAGGAGCTATACTACTCATGCACATGTATCAAGGTAAAGGGAGGTGGGGTTTCACTTGCAGAAGTGCCATCTTTGACTTTGCTAATCCTGAACTACGAGTACCAGACTTTGAGGTAAGAAGCGTACACGAGTCCACTACTTTCTCCAACCAATTACACCACTATGGTGCCTTCCTCGACTTCCCCACGAGAAAGCATGCCATAGCACTCACACTTATCCTGGTGTGTTTTAGAAGTATCCAGTTCAAGTTGTCTAATAATCAAGCTAAGCTTTCCAAGCAGTCCATAACCGCGGACGCGGCTATGTGAAAAAAAAATTAACCCTGCAGGGGTGTACCGCTACACACACATGATCATCAGTTACCGCCTTTGATCTCGACACCATTCAAGGGGTGCCAGCGAGGATGCTCACCACAACTGTTACCTCATAGCCTATCTAGTCCGAGAAAGCCGCCTACTTGGGTTGGCTACCACTATCGTGAACCCGGCCGGTTTACCGAAGTGGACCCAAGTGATGTGTGCGTGGTGCATAAGCCGGTCTTGGATGAGCCGTTCTCTCACTTAGCATCCAGGCCACAGAACTACCAGAACTCCGAACTATTTCGACATCTGGACATCGAAAGGGATGAGTTAATAAGTTGAGAGGGGTCAGTGAGCCCAATGTGTGGTTGTACTCTTCATCTTGGATCACCACACAAGAACTCGGACTTAGGGCGGTGTTCAACGAGACAACCCACCGTGTACTCCTACACAGCCTGTCATCGTTCACCTTGTATTAGGGTAGATTCACCAACACTTTTCTACCATCATCATCATGATCACTACCATCCCGACTCACATAAAAGTATCATCATGGTATCACTCTAAGCATGCAATAAGAAGTAACAATTGCAGGGACCACATGATATCAATCAACTCCTACATTTGCTAGGATTGTGGTTTGCTTACTACTGTGACAAAATGATAGGTCATGCAAAGGAATGGGCTCATCTATGCGGTAGAAACGTAGCATGGTAATCATCCTAAATAATACATAAGCGAGACATGAGAGGGAAGTGGGATTTTATCGACATGATCAATGGGGGTTTGCTTGCCTTGCTGACGAGGTTCGGGTTCGGGTCTTCAACGAAGGGGGCAGCCTCCTGTTCCGGTTCCACCTCTACTCGACAAACATCAAACAAGGTAGCAAAGTAAATACAATGCACAATCACATGATGAAAGGTTGAAACTTGATGTATATGCTTTGATGTGTGAAGCAATTCCATTTAAATGGAGTATATTGCAAATTGAATTGAAAATTCAAACTCCAATTTGAATTCAAACTTAGCCAAGTTACATGTGACATTGTTTGATCAATTTGAATCATTTTGGAATGTGTATGATATGACTCTGATGTGTGGTTGAAATGTAGCATGTTGCCATGTTTCAAGTTGCAAAAACTTTTGAATTGAATTTTATTTAATTCCATTTAAATCAAATAGCAAATGCTACTGATCCCAATTTAAAATAAACTCAAACAAAGTTGAAAGTTGGATATTTGGATAGCTTATTTTCTCCTGGTCATTTTTCATATATTA
The DNA here is from genome assembly GCA_950022295.1 of Bromus sterilis. Classification (NCBI taxonomy): domain Eukaryota; kingdom Viridiplantae; phylum Streptophyta; class Magnoliopsida; order Poales; family Poaceae; genus Bromus; species Bromus sterilis. The sequence goes on from OX465596.1 coordinate 46,519,351, forward strand.
TTTGTCCAATTTGGAGTTAATATGAAATTTCTATGAATTTCCAAAGTTTGGGCTATTTACTGGATTTTCTGGAATTCTTTAAATCATTTCTAATTTTTGAAAATTCATTTACTGCGTCAGCATGACCTCATGCTGGCGTCAGGGGGGGCTGATGAGTGGGCCAACCCTGTCAGTGGGTCTAGGGTTAATCCCCGTTTAAATTAAACTGACAGGGGGTTAAGGGGTCCAGGGCCCCACCTGTCATAGGCTGTGGGGGGTCATTAGGGGGTGATTAGTCGGCTAATCATGCCGGACACGTCAGCCTTGCCGGCGACGTGTCTCCGGCGACCAACCGAGGCGGCGGTGTCCGCGGAGACGGCGCTCCCGTGGCCCAATTCGCGCGCTTCGACCACTGAGACGAAGCTCTCGGTGTCGCGCATCGATTGAGACCGAAAGGGAAGGCTGGGAGGCTCTGTACGCACGCCGGCGTCGAGCTTTGCGGCGGCGGTGCTACTGGCTGGAGGACGAACTCGCTACGGAGCGCCATTTGGGGCGGGGATGGGTGCGTTCGGAGCAGTGGAGCACGGGGAATGCGATGGACAAGGTGACGGGGTCGATTGCGTAGCGTAGCCTCGTCGACGACGAGCACGGCAGCTCGGTACTCCGTCGTCCATGGCAGCTCGAGCTAGAGGAGGAGAAGGAAGTCGTGGCTTGAGGGGAAACGCTCACCAGGCTACAGGGAACTCGACGAAGTAGTCGACGGAGCCGGGGAGGGAACATGGACGGAGTATTGAACGGCGACGAGCGGCGGATCCGGCGAGCTCTCGGTGACGATTCCGACGACTAGAAGGGCTCCGGGATCTTGATTCCTTGCAGGGAGACGTAGTCGACGGTGGCGAAGCTGATGTACAAGCTCTTCTGGTCCCTAGCGCAAGTTGGCCGCGTCTTCCACAGTGGCGAGTTCCGGCGAGTCCTCGGACGGCGACGAAATCGGGCGAGGGAGACGGGGAGGGAGTTCGTGGAGAGGGGAATGGAACGGGGGGGGGGGTCTGGGCGTCTCCAGGAGTGAAGATGTGCGCGGGAGAAGCAGGAGGTGGCCAGGGGCTCGTCGGCGGCCACGGCATGGTCGCCACGCAGCTCCCTGCGTGCTGGCCGGGGAAGACGACAAGCGGGGCGGCTGGGCTGGGCCGGCTGGGGATGAGTTGGGCTTCTTTGCAGGTAAGCCCCTTTTCCTTTTTTGTTATCTTTTTATTTTCTGTAAATTAGTTTTGCTTAGCAAATAAATATCTACGCATTTTTATAAATGCTCAATCTTTTATATGGCATTACATGACCAGTAGCTAGTCATATCGAGAGTTTGAACATTTTTGAAATTCAAAATATTTGAATTCAAATTCAAATAGGGGTTTTTGATTAAATCCAGGGCACTGTTTGAATATTTGAAAAATCCATGAGCATGGGGTGGGTCCCACATCACTTGATATGTGATCACACTCATTTATAAGACTTTTCAAAAATCTAACATGAATTTTTGGAGAAGATTTTATCTGGCCTTTTGAATTAAATCATTTGGGGGGGTTCCTTCTCCCATTTTGCTTTTGATTTTGATTTCAAGGATTTCTTTTGAAATTTTTAACATGATGCAAGAGACTTGCTAACCCTAGCACATTACCTAACAGAGGGTTCTGACAACAACCTCTTCCACGGGCAAGCATGATCAATAAGGAGTTATGATCCAGAGAAAATGCAACTAGATTATTTGTACTCTAGTGCAAGTGGGAGACTGTTGGGAATGTGCCCTAGAGGCAAATAAAATATGTTTTATCGATCATATTCCATTAGTTCATAATACGTTTGATACTATGCTATAATTGTATTAAGACGAAACATTAATGCAGGTGTGGTATACAAACAACCAGGTCCCTAGTCAACCCTAGTATACTAGTCCATTGGGCGATTGATGATCAAGGTTTCCTGATCATGAGACAATGGCGTCTGTTGACAATGGAGTCGTATCATTGGATAATGATATGATGGACATACACCCACCAGAAGTGTTGCGATGTGATCAAGTCACATAGTTCGACATTGCGATAACTGTAACGTAGTGACCAGATCCTTAGACCGTAATGATCATATGTAATTACTGTCTATTAGGATGCCTTGATTTGCTACCCACCGCCTGACTGAAATATGCTGGCCATAAAGGAGTACTTCAGGTATTCCGAATAGATATGTTAATGAGTATGCAAATAGATCAAAGCGGGATTTGTCCATCCGTGTGACGGATAGGTACTCTAGGCCCACTGGGTGATGTTACATAATAAAGTTTGCAAACGTGTGACTAGGTCACGGAATTGTAATATCACGGGACCGAGTAAACTTGTTTGTTGAGAACGAGGATGAACTAGGTATAGTGGATACCGATGATCAAACCTCGGACAAGCAAAGTACCCAAGGACAAAGGGAACAGACACACGGTTAACGGATCCAACAGCGATTGAAGTTCATTCGATGGAAGTGCAGGGGCTATCAAGGATTGTAACCAGGTCCAATTGATTAGTCATTGATCAATGAGAATTGTCTCGATCATGTCTGTTGTTTCCCGGACCGTAGGGTGTTACACTTAAGGGTATTCGACGTAGTAAGGATTGATTCGGGATCATCGGAGAAATTGGAGAGAACACCGGAATTGTTCCGATGAAGGCCAGAAGTTGTTCCGGGTATTTTGAAAGGTTCAAAATATATTTAATAATGTTTAATATATGTTTACTATTTAATTATCTGAATTAAATATTAAAATGTATTTAAATATAATTAAAAATGGAAGAAAATTCATATGGGCCTCATAGGGCCCATTAGGGGGAGAGGGAGTCCTACCCCATGGGCCATGGCGCCATGAGGGGGGCCCACCCCCCTAGGGCTGCGCCAAAACCCCCCTCCCTTGGGATTAGTCCCACCCCGGAAGTGGAGGGGGGGTGGCACCCCTCCTTGGCCTATATAAGGAGGGGTAGGGTGCCCTTTTTTCTTCATACAAATTGATTTGAGACAAGTTTCTCTCATTTCTCTCTCCCTCCTTTCTCCTTCCTCGAGTGGACTCCCCTTGTTTGGAGTCTACACTTGGTTGGGGATTTCTCCACTATACGCACGCCATTGTGCTGCTGGAATCGGGATCCAAATCCATCTTCTTTCCGCTGCTCTACTGGTTCGGAGCCCGGAGGGACGTCGGGTATACTGTATGTGTATAATCTCGCGAGGCACTACACTTATGGTGCTACTTCATCGTCATGGTCGTATCGCGAGGTCTTCATCAGCAACGTTCCGATGGGGACGTAATCCCGTCATCGGTCTGCAAGGATCGGGTGGCTACAGGAGTCATCGTGGATCTGCGCGGCATCGGGGATTGCCGGTACGACTACACCAACCACGTTCATGCGGGAACTTTTCCCGCTTAACGGACTACATACTGGTATGTGATCTGTTTCTGTCCGTTACTTGCATCGCCATAGCATAGGTCTTGGGTATGTGTCTCGTAGGTTATGAAAAAATTGTGTTTTCTACCCCGAACCCCAACATATTCACCCAGCCAGATCTTATTCTCAGGCAAAGACGCTGGATAGAGTTGATAAAATATTATGACTTAGGAATTTCTTACACCCCAGGCAAAGCCAATGTCATGGCTGATGCACTAAGTCGTAAATCGTATTGTAACAACCTCATGTTACAACAGTATCAAACACTTCTTCATGAGGAATTTCGAAAGCTCAACCTCGAGATTGTTCCTCGTGGATCTCTTTTCAACTTGGTGGCGAAACCAACACTTGAGTATCAAATCATAGTTGCCCAAAGGCGTGCACGAGGTGTTCGCCAGATCAAGGAGAACATTGCTAGCGTAGTTGCTAAATGTTTCTCCACAGATAGCAAAGGAACGGTATTCTTTGAAAATCGTTTGGTAGTACCTAAGAATAGGGATCTAAGTCAACTCATCCTCAAAGAAGCCCATGACACACCCCTCTTGATTCATCCCGGTAGCACAAAAATGTACCGAGATCTACGCCAGAGATTTTGGTGGACTAGGATGAAGAGAGACATTGCTCGATTTGTTGCTGAATGTGATGTTTGTCGTCGCATTAAGGCAGAACACCAAAGACCTGCTGGTACACTTCAACCTTTGCCTATTCCCGAGTGGAAATGGGACAAAGTCGGTATGGACTTCATCACCGGCTTTCCAAAAACCCAGAAAGGAAATGATGCCATCTTCGTAGTCATTGACCAACTCTCAAAAGTTGCTCACTTCCTTCCAGTTCGCGAGTCTATAACTGCTAGCCAGTTAGCGGACTTGTATGTCTCTAGAATTGTGTCTCTTCACGGTGTTCCTTTGGAAATCAATTCTGATCGTGGTAGCCTTTTCACCTCTAGATTTTGGGAAAGTTTTCAAAATGCTATGGGAACTCATCTCTCCTTTAGTACAGCTTTTCATCCTCAATCTAGCGGTCAAGTTGAAAGGGTTAATCAAATCTTGGAAGACATTCTCAGAGCTTGTGTTATCTCTTTCGGAAAGAATTGGGAGAAATCTCTTCCCTTCGCCGAACTTTCTTATAACAATAGCAATCAATCTAGTCTGAACATGGCTCCCTTTGAATTCCTCTATGGCCGACGATGTCGAACACCCCTAAACTGGTCAGAAACCGGTGAAAGACAACTCTTTGGACCGGATATGATCAAGGAAGCAGAAGAGCAAGTTTGCATTGTTCGTGATCGTTTGAAAGCCGCTTAGTCTCGTCAAAAGAGCTACTATGATCATCATCATAGAGAAGAGAGATACAATCTTGATGAGAAGGCTTACCTTCGGGTTACTCCTCTGAAGGGAACCCAACGATTCGGTATCAAAGGCAAGTTGGCCCCACGTTACATCGGACCTTTCCGCATTCTCGCCAAACGTGGAGAAGTTGCCTACCAACTTGAACTACCTCCGCACCTTTCCCGAGTACATGACGTATTCCATGTGTCACAAATCAGGCGTTGCTTCAAGGACCCCATCCGCGAAGTCGACCATGAAACGCTTGATCTCCAAGATGACCTTTATGATCGAGAGTACCCTGTTCGTATTCTTGATTCCGCAGAGCGTGTCACCCGTCGTCAGAAGATCAAGTTCCTCAAAGTGCAATGGTCACATCACTCCGAGAGAGAAGCAACCTGGGGAAGAGAAGACCGCCTCCGTGCCGAGTACCCCACCTTCCTCCCGACGTCTTCTGAATCTCGGAACGAGATTCTGTTGAGTGGGGGCGAGTTGTCAGAACCCCAACTACGGTAAGTGCTAGGGTTGCTTGATCCCTTTGCATCATGAAAAATTCAAGAAGAAATTCAAAATTGGGGAAAAGAAAAGCCCTAAAGAATTTAATTCAAAAGGCCAGATAAAAATCTTTTCAAAAATTCATTTGAAAAGTTGCAAAACTTCTAAAAATATGCATGATCATGTTCAATTGTTTTGGGATCCACTTCATGCATATGGAATTTTACAAATTTCCAAATAGAGCTTTGGAAATTAAATAAACCCCTAATTAAATTAATATTCAAATTCTTTGAATTTTAAAAGTGTTCAAATTTTATAAGTGGCTAGCTCTCTATTTTATGAGGCCATAAAAAAATATTGGCATTTCTAAAAATACCTAGCTATTTTATTTAGCTAGGTCAATCAATTACAGAATTAAATAAAAGAAAAAGAAGAGGGGCCACCTTACCTGTCGCCCAGGGCGAAGGCCCAGCACGGCCCAGCCCACCCCAAGCGTTTGTCTTCTTCTTCCCCACGCCTCCAAGAAGCTCCGTGGAGAGCTGGTCACTATGGACGCCACCGAGGTGAGCCTAGACCACCCCAGGCCAGCTCCTCGTGCCACGGCGACGCCCACAAGCTTCCTACCCCTTTCCCTCTCCTTGCGGTCTCTCTCCCACCCTCTGTTCTTCTATCCAGAGAGGAACCACACGCCGCCGTCGCCACTGATTCATCGCCGGCGTGGCCACAGAGCTCGCCTCGCCGCGCCAGCTTGTCCACAAGGAGCGCCGCCCTCGTCTCCGTCGTCTGGTGCCCTCAATCGAAGATCGAATGCTCTGCAACCGACGCCAACGTCACGGAAACCGCCGCGGCCGCCGTTGCCTCTCCGGCGAATTCACCACCGCCACGACTCCATTCACTCCGGCGACTACGCCATTCTGCTCAGGGTGAGCTTGCGGCCCTTTTCCCCTTTGCTCTGCCTTCTTCCGTGCATGTTTTGCCGATCCCCTCTTCACCAGTGGCCGGCCGCCGCCATTGCCGTCGTTGGCATGGCCTTGGACCTCCCCAGGAACCCCCGATGGCAGAGGTGGGTGCGGGAGCTCACGGGCTACACGCCCACACCAACCGAGCCCTTCCCCGTGCCCTAAACGTCTACTCCGGCGAAATTCCGGCGGCCTACAGTGGCAACGCCGACGAGCCCCTCCATTAGAGCCACTAACTCGAGCCCTAAACCCCCCTCTAATCACCGTAGTAGTGGCTGCCAGGTGGGGCCCCAGCCACTAATCAAACCCCTGTTTAAATTAACAGGGTTAAACTAACTCTCTCTCACTGACATGGGTGGCCCACAGGTCAGCCACCCTGACTTCATGATGACGTAGGGCTGATGCAGTAATTAGAAAAGAATTAAAAGAATAAAAGAAAACAGAGAAAAATCCAGAAAATAGCTAAAACTTTATAAAATCATAGAAAATTCATATTAACTCCAAATTGGACAAATAATATATAAAAAATGATCAGGAGAAAATAAGCTACCCAAATATACAACTTTCAGATATGTTTGAGTTGAATTTAAAATGGGACTAGTAGCTTTTGCTATTTGGTTTAATTGGAATTAATTCAAATTTAATTCAAATGCTTTTGTAATTTGTGTTGGATATGTGCCCTAGAGACAAATTAATAAACATATTTTTCACATATCCGTTTTGTTCATAATACGTTTTATAATGTGCTATAACTGTATTACTTGGAAATACTAATACAGGTGTAGTATAAAACATGGTCCGTAGTTTAACTCGGGTAAACTATCTCATTGGGCAATTGATTGATCAAGCTTTCCTGATCATGGCGACACTTAAGTCCATTGACAATGAGATCATATCGTTAAGGGGAATGATGTGATGGACGTACACCCACCTAAAGTATTACAATGTGATCGAGTCACATAGTTCAGTGTTGCTATGACTTTGTAACGTATGGCTTAGTCCTTAGACCGTAATGATCATACGTAATTGTCATCTATGAGGAGACTTTGATTTGTATTCCACCACCTGACTGAAATATGCTAGCTATAACGGTGCACTTTGGGTATTCCGAAATAGATGGTTGATGAGTATGTTAATAGATCAGAGCGGGATTTGTCAGTCCTTGTGACAGGACAGGTACTCTGGGCCCACTCAGTGATATTGCATCAACACCTTGCAAGGACGTGACTAGGTCACAAGAGATGCAATGATCATGGACGAGAGAAGTTGTTTGTTGTGAACGAGATGTGAACACGGTATGTAGGATACCGACGATCAAACCTCGGACAAACAAAGTACCGCAGCACAAAGGGATTACGTCGTATCGTTAACGGTTTCCAAAAGCGATCGAAGTTCATTCGATGGAAGCGCAGGGGCTGTCAAGGATTATAACTAGGTCCAACTGACTAGTCATTGGTCAATGAGAAGATTCTCGACCATGTCTGCTGTTTCCCGGACCGTTAGGGTGTTACACTTAAGGGCAATCGATGCATAGGACAGTTACGGGATCGATCGGTGAAATAGGAGGAATCACCGGGATAGTTCCGGAGGAGGAAGGAATGGTTTCCGGACATTTTGAATAGTTCAAAATAAAGTTTAATTGTTTTAATAATGTTTTATTATTTAATTATCTGAATTAAATATTTAAAAGATATTAAAAAAATTAAAAAAAAGGGAAAAAGGCTAAATGGGCCCATGGGGCCCATTAAGGGAGGAGGGGATCTCCCCCCTTGGGCTTGGCGCCAAGGGTGGGGCCCACCACCCCCCTTGGCCGGCGCACTCCCCCCCCCTTGGGAGTTTAGTCCCACTTGGGAGAGGGGAGGAGGATGGCACCCCCCTTGGCCTATATAAGGAGGGGTAGACCCCCCTTTTTCCAACACACCAATATCTCCTTCTTCCTCCTTCTCCTTCCCGGAAGTGGACGCCCCTTGTTTGGAGTCTGCACCTGGATTGGAGTTCTCCACCATAAGGCAGGCCTTCATTCTGCTGGAGTCGGGATCCGTAGTCGTCTTTCTTCCGCTGCTCGCCTGGTTCGGGACCCGGGAGGAACATCGATTGTACAGTACGTGTATAATCTCTTCGAGGCACTACACATGTGGTGCTACTTCGTCGCTGGAGGTTTACCGGGAGTCATCCTCGCCGGTGGTGGTCTTCTAAACGACAGGGAGGTCGTAGTTCCGAGTCTACGCCAACCACGTTCGCAAGAACGTTTCCCTCTTTTGGTCTTCAAAGGTATGAACACCGATTCCCTTCGTTACTTTGCATGGCCATAGCATAGATCTTGGGTTCAGGTACCGTAGGTACGAAAATTTTGTGTTTTCTGCCCCGTATCCCGACAGTGGTATCAGAGCTAGCTATGCGTAGATGTATTGTACGGGTAGAACACATCTAGGATGTGGGCATCGAATCTTCATTCGTTACCCTCCCACGTGTACTCATTTAGCGTTGCGGAAATGTTTGATGAAGCGGCCCCCGACCGACCTTACACGTTTACGCGAGACTGGTTCCACGCTTGACATATGGATTGTACCGTATAAAGTGGCTAGGGGGTGTCTGTCTGTCGGGACCCGGGGTTAGCATATGCAAGTCCCGCTACGACATAGTCATATGGAGAGCCGAGAACCGTACCCACTTGTCTAAGCAGACAAGGCCACGCACAAAACGTTCTCGGAAAGCATATTACGTGAGGGGCATCCCATCCAGGCCGGATGATCAACTGAGATGGGTCCTCATTGTCCGCACACAAGTCTAATGATATGGGTGATGAACTCCCATATTCACAGACAAGTCGCCTCAACCATACTATCGATTATCTCATAACTCTTACACAGACTTACTCCAGCCCTATCAGTTAGTCGGGGTCTAGGGCGGGCTCAATCATACCACAAAGTGTGCACGACACGGAGTCTCGAGCAATCGCATCGCGATGCCCCAAGCTGCGCACATCTAAGGGCCACTTGGTGTATGAAAGACCGCCAACCAGATCACAACTAAGGTCTCGAAAACCCATACAAAGACATGCATGTTATAAACATACATGCAGCACACATGCCTTGTATGAACAGCAGGTATCATTGCAATTCTCTACAAAGTATACATTTTATTGATAACTCTCACAGAGTGCACACAAAGATCACAAGCATGTGATCCAACATTACAACAACAAGCGGAAGCAAAGTATGTCTGAATACAGACAAGTTTAACAAATGGCTTAAGAAGCCTTATTTAAACACAAGCCATCCACGAGGGAACCAGTCGTCTGACTGGGACTAGACTAGCTTGATCTTCAGTCGTCGAGCTCGATGAAGAAGCCACCTTCGGGGTCAGTGGGTTCATCTAAAACATAGATTAAGAAAACATGAGTACAAAGTCGTACTCAGCAAGACTTACATAGGAGCTATACTACTCATGCACATGTATCAAGGTAAAGGGAGGTGGGGTTTCACTTGCAGAAGTGCCAGCTTTGAGTTGGCTAGTCCTGAACTACGAGTACCAGACTTGAGGTAAGAAGCGTACACGAGTCCACTACTTTCTCCAACCAATTACACCACTATGGTGCCTTCCTCGACTTTCCCACGAGAAAGCACGCCATAGCACTCACACTTATCTTGGTGTGTTTTAGAAGTATCTAGTTCAAGCTATCTATTAATCAAGCTAAGCTTTCCAAGCAGTCCTTAACCTCGGACGCGGCTATTCGAATAGTTTTGTTAACCCTGCAGGGTTGTACCGCTACACACACATGATCATCATTTACCGCCTTTGATCTCGACACCATTCAAGGGGTGCCAACGAGGATGCTCACCACAACTGTTACCTCATAGCCTATCTAGTCCAAGAAAGCCGCCAACCTGGGTTGGCTACCACTATCGTGAACCCGGCCGGTTTACCGAAGTGGACCCAAGTGATGTGTGCGTGGTGCATAAGCCGGTCTCGGGTGAGCCGTTCTCTCACTTAGCAGCCAGGACACAAACCTACCAGAACTCCGAATTATTGCGACATCTGGACATCGAAAAGGGATGAGTTAATAGGTTGAGAGGGGTCAGTGAGCCCAATGTGTGGTTGTACTCTTCATCTTGGATCACCACAAAAGAACTCGGACTTAGGGCGGTGTTCAACGAGACAACCCACCGTGTACTCCTACACAGCCTCTCATCGTTCACCTTGTATTAGGGTAGATTCACCAACACCTTTCCACCATCATCATCATGATCACTACCATCCCGACTCACATAACAGTAACATCATTGTATCACTCTAAGCATGCAATAAGCAGTAACAGTTTTAGGGGTCACATGATATCAATCAACTCCTACATTTGCTAGGATTGTGGTTTGCTTACTACTGTGACAAATGATAGGTCATGAAAAGGAATGGGTTCATCTATGCGGTAGAAACGTAGCATGGTAATCATCCTATACAATGCATAAGCGATACATGAGAGGGAAGTGGGATTTTATCGACATGATCAATGGGGGTTTGCTTGCCTTGCTGACGAGGTTCGGGTTCGGGGTCTTCAACGAAGGGCGCAGCCTCCTGTTCCGATTCCACCTCTACTCGACAAACAACAAACAAGGTAGCAAAGTAAATACAATGCACAATCACATGATTGAAGGTTGAAACTTGATGTATATGCTTTGATGTGTGAAGCAATTCCATTTAAATGGAGTATACTGCAAATTGAATTGTAAAATTGAAACTCCAATTTGAATTCAATTTAGTCAATTTGCATATGACATTGTTTGATCAAGTTAACCCATCTTGAAATGTGTATGATATGCCTCTGATGTGTGATTGAAATGTAGTATGTTACCATGGTTCAAGTTGCAAAAGTATTTGAAAAGAAATTGAATTAATTCCATTTAAACCAAATAGCAAATGCTACTGGTCACATTTTAAATTCAACTCAAACATGGTTAAAAGTTGTATATTTGGATAGGTTATTTTCTCCTGATCATTTTTCATATATTATTTGTTAAATTCGGAGTTAATATGAATTTCTATGAATTTCCAAAGTTTGGGGTAATTTCTGCCTTTTCTGGAATTTCTCTGATTTCTTTTAAACTGGAAATTCAATTACTCCGTCAGCACTGAGTCAGCATGACATCTGGGGGTTTTGACCTAGTCAAACTGACATGGGGACCCACCTGTCATGGACTCAGGGCTAAACCCCTCTCTGTTTAAATAAACAGAGAGGATTAGGGGGCCTGGGGCCCACTGTCAGCCTCACTGGGGGTTGATTAGGGGTTAACTTAACCCGGCCACGTCGGACTTGCCGCCGGCGAGACTCCCGCGACCAACCAGCACGGCGGAGTCCGCGGGGACAGCGATTCCAGGGGCCGTTTGACGCGCTGCGAGTTCCAAAATGGAGCCCTTGACCTCGCGCTTCAAATGGACCAAGCTACGGGTGCTGGGGTGCACCGTAGCGACGCCGCGTCGAGCCCTAGCGGCGGCCGTGGCTCGGGCTCGTCGCAAAGGTCGCTGCGGAGGGAGAGCTTGGGCTAGCGCTAGTGTTTTGGGACGCTGGGAGCACCAGGAAGACGATGGACAACATGGAAGAGACATAGGTGCACTGGAGCTTTGGCGACGACGTTCATGACGGCGGTGCTCCTCTGCTCTCATGGCAATCGGCGATAGAGTGTGGGAGGGAGACAACGGAGTAGCTCGGGCGAACTGGGAGCTCACCGTGAACTCAATGGAGATGTTGGCGCGGTCGGAGGACCTGTGTGGCCGGCGAATTCGTCGACGGCGACTTGCGGTTCCGGCGAGCAGAGAAGCTCGATTGCGGCGGCTCTAGTGGCTCCTAGGTCACCATCCTCGGGCTCTTGGCGTGGAAGACGGTTCTGCGTCAGGGGGACAAGGCCTTCTGGCTCTTCTCCGGTGTTGGCCACGGATTCCGTCGACGGTGAACGGTGGAGGCTCTCGGGGAAGAAGGGGAAAAATGAGGGGAGGGCTCTGGGCGAAGCGGCGATGGTGGAAAGTGAGAGAGGGTGATGCAGACGTCTCCCTGGCGCACTTTGGTGAGCTGGGGAGGCCTGGAACCCCGTGGGCGTCGCGGTGGCGTCCACGGCGTCGGCGCCTCGCCACCGAGCTGCTTGGGCGCGCGGGAGGAAGACGATAGAATGGCCTGGTGGGCTGGGCCGGCTGGGCCTTCGCCTGGGGCGACATGTAAGTGGTTCCCTCCTTTTTTTCTATTTTTCTTTTCTGTTTTCTTCTGACATTTGTTTTGGCTAGCTAAAAAAAATAGCAAACCAATTTATTAAATGCTGAAACTTTTTATGTGGCATCACAATATACTAGGCTAGCCACTTGTAAAGTTTGAACATTTTTAAAATTCAAATAATTTGAACTTTAAATCAAATAGGGGTTTTTGATTAATTCCAAGGCATTGTTTGAATATTTGAAAAATCCATGAGCATGGGGTGGGTCCCACATCACTTGATATGTGATCACACTCATTTATAAGACTTTTCAAAAATCTAACATGAATTTTTGGAGAAGATTTTTATCTGGCCTTTTGAATTAATTCATCTGGGGGGGTTCCTTCTCCCATTTTGCTTTTGAATTTGATTTCAATGACTTCTTTTGAAATTTTTAATATGATGCAAGTGACTTGCTAACGCTAGCACATTACCTAACAGGGGGTTCTGATAACTCGCCCCCACTCAAAAGAATCTCGTCCCGAGATTCAGAAGTCTGCGGGAGGAAGGTGGGGTACTCGGCACTGATACGGTCTTCTCTTTCCCACATAGCTTCTCTCTCAGAGTGGTGTGACCATTGCACTTTCAGAAACTTAATCTTTTGACGACGACTAACACACTCTGCGAAATCAAGAATACGAACGGGGTATTCTCGATAAGAAAGGTCATCTTGGTGATCAAGCGTTTCATGGTCGACTTCGCGGATGGGGTCCTTGAAGCAACGCCTGAGTTGGGACACATGGAATACATCATGTACTTGGGAGAGGTGCGGGGGTAGTTCAAGTTGGTAGGCAACTTCTCCACGTTTAGCAAGAATGCGGAAAGGTCCGATGTAACGTGGGGCCAACTTGCCTTTGATACCGAAACGTTGGGTTCCCTTCAGAGGAGTAACCCGAAGGTAAGACTTCTCATCCAGATTGTAGCTCTCTTGCCTATGATGATGATCATAGTAGCTTTTCTGACGAGACTGGGCTGCTTTCAATTGATCACGAACAATGCGAACTTGCTCTTCTGCTTCCTTGATCATGGCCGGTCCAAAGAATTGTCTTTCACCGGTTTCTGGCCAGTTTAGTGGTGTTCGACATCGTCGTCCATAAAGGAGTTCAAAAGGAGCCATGTTCAGACTAGATTGAAAACTATTGTTATAAGCAAATTCGGCAAATGGAAGAGACTTCTCCCAATTCTTTCCGAATGAGATAACACAAGCTCTGAGCATGTCCTCAAGAATTTGGTTAACCCTTTCGACTTGACCGCTAGACTGAGGATGGAAAGATGTACTAAAGGAGAGATGAGTTCCCATAGCATTCTGAAAGCTTCCCCAAAATCTAGAGGTGAAAAGGCTACCGCGATCAGAATTGATTTCCAAAGGAACACCGTGAAGGGATACAATTCTAGAGACGTACAAGTCCGCTAACTGGCTAGCAGTTATAGACTCGCGAACCGGAAGGAAGTGAGCATCTTTGGAAAGCCTATCTATGACAACGAAGATGGCATTATTTCCTTTCTGGGTTCTTGGAAAGCCGGTGATGAAGTCCATACCAACTTTGTCCCATTTCCACTCTGGAATAAGCAAAGGTTGAAGTGTACCAGCAGGTCTTTGATGTTCTGCCTTAATGCAATGTCTCTCTTCATCCTAGTCCACCAAAATATCTGGCGTAGATCTCGGCACATTTTTGTGCTACCAGGATGAATTGACAGGGGTGTGTCATGGGCTTCCTTGAGGATGAGTTGCCTTAGTTCCCTATTCTTAGGTACTACCAAACGATTTCCAAAGAATACCGTTCCTTTGCTATCTGTGGAGAAACATTTAGCAACTCCGCTAGCAATGTTCTCCTTGATCCGGCGAACACCTCGTGCACGCCTTTGGGAAACTATGATTTGATCCTCAAGAGTTGGTTTCGCCACCAAGGTAGAAAGATAGCCATGAGGAACAATCTCAAGATTGAGCTTGCGAAATTCCTCATGAAGAAGTGGTTGATACTGTTGTAACATGAGGTTGTTACAATACGACTTACGACTTAGTGCATCAGCCATGACATTGGCTTTGCCTGGGGTGTAAGAAATTCCTACGTCGTAATCTTTTATCAACTCAATCCAGCGTCTTTGACTGAGATTAAGATCTGGCTGGGTGAATATGTATTTGAGGATTTGGTGGTCGGAATAGATCTCACAACGATTACCAAGGATGTAATGACGCCAAGTTGTTAGGGCATGAACTACGGCAGCGAGTTCAAGGTCATGGGTAGGATAGTTCTCTTCATGTGGCCACAACTGGCGTGAAGCATAAGCTACCACATGTCTATCTTGCAGAAGTATGCATCCTAACCCTTGCCGTGATGCGTCACAAAAGATCTCGAAATCTTTTTTGGTGTCTGGAGGTGCAACTACGGGTGCAGAAGTCAATCTTCTTTTTAGCTCTTGAAAGCTTTCCTCGCACTTGGAAGTCCATAGGAATTTCTTATCTTTCTTGAGGAGTTCAGTTAGAGGCTTTGCAACTTTAGAAAAGTTCTCGACGAAGCGACGGCAATAGCTGGCTAGGCCAAGAAAACTCATAACTTGCTTAACCGATTCAGGTGGAGTCCAGTCAAGGACGGCCTGAACTCTCTCGGGATTCACAGCAATGCCTTTTGCAGAAATCACGTGGCCTAAGTAGGTCACTTCTGGTAGCCAAAATTCACACTTGTAGAATTTAGCATACAGGCGATGCTCTCTAAGTTTCATCAATACCAGCCTTAGGTGTTCGGCATGTTCTTCTTCGTTCTTCGAGTAGATGAGAATATCATCGAGATAAACCACAACAAATTTATCTAGGTACTCCATGAAGGTCGAATTCATCATGCGCGAGAAAGTGGCGGGGGCATTGGTTAAACCAAAGGACATGACGGTGTACTCGTAAAGACCATAACGAGTAGTAAAAGCCGTTTTGGGAATGTCCTCGTTTCGTATTTTGATTTGATGATAGCCTAATCTCAAATCCATCTTGGAGAAGACAGAGGATCCTGCAAGTTGATCATAAAGATCCTTGATCCTGGGCAATGGGTACTTGTTATTTATCGTCGCTAAATTTAGCGGGCGATAGTCTACGCACATCCTTTTTGTTCCATCTTACTTCGTTACGAACAGAACGGGGCAACCCCATGGCGATGAGCTAGGGAGGATGAAGCCTTTTACCAAAAAAGCTTCCGGTTGGGTTTTAAGCTCAGCTAACTCACGTGGGACCATTTTGTATGGGCGTCTAGAAATTGGTGCGGTTCCTGGCACAAGATCCACTATAAACTCTACACATCTGTCAGGTGGCATGCTCGGCAGCTCTTCAAGAAAGACATCCGGGAAGTCACGAACCACCGGAATATCTTCAAGTTCGGGAAGGGGAAGTACATTCAAAGAATGCACTTGGGTTCTTGTTCTGGGTGAGGTATAGTTGACTGTCTTGTCTAAAGGGTGGGTGAGTTTCACGGATTTGCCTTTGCAATCCAGGTAGGCATTCTGTCTTGATAGCCAATCCATGCCAAGGATGACATCAATATCTGAAGACTTGAGGGCTATGAGTGAAGCAAGGAATACTAAACCCTCAATTGCAATTTGATTACCATGGCTTACTCTATTAGTTTGCCATCTTGACCCTGGAGTTTGAATAATCATGGGGGTGGAAAATTCAACAAAGGATAACTCATGACGAAGTACATAACTTTCCGACATGAATGAATGAGATGCTCCTGGGTCGAAAATAACGGAAGTAGGAACATAATTGACTGGGAGCGTACCAAGAATGACGTCAGTGGTGTCGTCAGTCTCTTCGGCGGCAATCTGGTTCACACGTCCACGAGTGGCGGGAGGAGCGGGTTTGGTGGTGTAGACCTTCTGGGGTGGCTTGCCACGACCATTGTTGTTTCCTCCGGCACGGGGTGGAGCATTCTGATTCTGGAGCTGGTTCTGGGGACACTCGCGGGAGTAGTGGCCTGCCTGACCACACTTGTAGCAGGCTCCAAAGACAGTGCGTGGAGCTGGGTTGTTTGGTGGAGCTGGGTGGAACTGAGTTGGTGGACGAGGCGCCACATAGGATGGCCTCGGTGGGTTGTTCTGGCGGAACATACTGTTGGGGATCCAGATCTTGCGCTTCTGAGAGCCGGAACTGGATGAACCATCGTCCCTAGGGTGTTTGCGGAAATCATTGGGGGTGTTCATGTCCTCTGCCTTGATGGCCTTGTTGACAAGGACCTGGAATGTGGCAAAGTCATGTAGGTTGAGCTCACGACGGAGTCCAGAATTGAGTCCACGACGGAACCTCTCTTGCTTCTTTGCGTCGATGGAGACTTCTTCAGTAGCATAACGAGCAAGTCGGTTGAACTCACGACTAAACTCGTCAACAGTCCTTCTGCCTTGGGTGAGGTTGCAGAACTCCTCACGCTTGCGGTCCATAAGACCCTTGGGAATGTGGTGCTCACGGAAGGAAGTGCAGAATTCATCCCAAGATGCGGGCGGTCCAATGGGACGCATGTTCAGGAAGTTCTCCCACCAAGAGCTAGCTGCACCTTCGAGGTGGTAGGTGGCATAGCTGACCTTGTCGCCATCTGCAACATGGCCTGCCTGGAGCTTCCTCTCGATGCTGCGAAGCACGTCATCGGCGTCAAGGGGCTCGGTGGAGTAACTGAAAACCGGGGGATGAAGCCGGATGAAGTCGTTCAGAGACACCAACTCATTGCGCTGCTGAGGGGTGTTGCGGGTAATGACCTCCAGCAAATGGTGAGAGTCTCGGCGGTTCCTCTCAACCTCCATCAGAACCTGAGCCATCGTGGGTGGGGGTGGAAGGTTGCCTTCCTCCTGTTCATTCCCATGACCTTGGGCACGACCAAGCTGGCCACGGGTTCCTTGAGACATCCTGAAGGTGAAAACCAAAGTCAAACAGAGTTGATTTGAAGAGTCTAAACAAGGTATTGAAGTACTGGAAGGATTACAGAGAAAAGGAAGTAATCATCTTGACAACATGGTGATAAAAGCATACAAGCCATATATTCACAAGCTGTCATACAAACCATACATCGTTTTAGTACAAGCACCAAGCTAATACAAACGTGATGAAGATGATACATCCTTCAGAGGAACTCTGACTTCCTATACATTATTTATCTAAGCCTCTGGAACTTAGACACCTTGCGTACAATATACTAAGATACTACTACATCCTCACTAAGTAAGACCACAGGCGGTCTCACTCATCTCCATCTCCATAGTAGTCCTCGTAAAAGTTACCCGCGTATCCCGGTAGCTGAAGGTGACCATCGGAAAACACGGAGGCCTGTGTACCCTGATATCCATTTGGAAAAGGATGGGGCCTAGGTCCAGCGTAGGGTGGAAGAAGAGGACCACGGGGTGGAAAAATGCCTCCAATCTCGGGCCAAGCAACTCGAGAAGGCATCTGAGTCCTCACAGGGTAGATAGCATCATACTCGACTGATCCAACACTCACGAAGGGTGCCAAGTGTGTCAGTGCTCGATACAGACGAACACGGGTGGCATGAAGCTCGAAACGGAGAGCGCGTGCATCACGATCTCGATCACAAGCAAACCTAGCAGTCATCTGAAGTACTGGATCTTCTGCAGAGTGATCTGAGTATAGTCTGGTGTAATACCCCTCTTCTCCTGGAAGTGCAGCGGGGATATAGCGGAACGAGGTCTCTCTCAGCATAGTGTGCTCCTCTCTCAGCAGGGTAATACATGAGTATGCAGCATCCTGCACAGCCATGTTCTCAGTCATGCCAATGCCATGTACAAAGTGGATAGGCTGAGTGACTCCATTGTGGTGCGCGTAGATCCTGACAATGCAGTGGAACTGGGTCTGGTTGAAGTCGTGAAACTGCTCCTCGACGGTGTACTCAGGATACCATCGATATCCTACATAGGACATCATCTCGACCAACGTGGCGGGATGGCCACGCACACCGAGGCACCTGGTCAAACGAACAATCTGCCGAGGGGGAAGATCTGCCATCTGAAACAGAAAGAAGGAGTTTGCAAATGCATCAGATTATGAGATAAACCTGGAACGATTCGGATAGCATAACGGTTGTAATTGCAAGAAAAAGACAATTTCTTACAACATGGAAACAACACTTACATACGATGTAAGAAATCAGGAAGCACTACCACTCTAACAAACCGATCACAACCTTCCTACGGCTACAAGGAAGAAAACAACGAGATGTTCTAGTCAGACAGAGGAGAGCCTAGTCCTATCTTCCCGTAGAACAAGATGAGGGTGACTCAGAACTCAGAACGAAGGGGGTAAGGAGAAAAAAGAAGCCTTACGTTGTTCCCTTATATATCCAGAGTAACTATATAACTATAGCAAGCTAGACTCGACTTCGGCCAAGGCTGCTAGTCCTACAGTCAGTCCTGCTCTGATACCATGTCTGTCGGGACCCAGGGTTATCATATGCAAGTCCCGCTATGACATAGTCATATGGAGAGCTGAGAACCGTACCCACTTGTCTAAGCAGACAAGGCCAAGCACAGAACGTTCTCGGAAAGCATCGTACGTGAGGGGCATCCCATCCAGGCCGGATGATCAACTGAGATGGGTCCTCATCGTCCGCACACAAGTCTAATGATGTGGGTGACGAACTCCCATATTCACAGACAAGTCGCCTCAACCATACTGTCGACTATCTCATAACTCTTACATAGACTTACTCCAGCCCGATCACTTAGTCGGGGTCTAGGGCGGGCTCAATCATACCACAAAGTGTGCACGAGACGGATTCTCGAGCAATCGCATCGCGATGCCCCAAGCTGCGCACATCTAAGGGCCACTTGGTGTATGAAAGACCGCCAGCCAGATCACAACTAAGGTCTCGAAAACCCATACAAAGACATGCATGTTATAAACATACACGCAGCACACATGCCTTGTATGAACAGCAGGTATCATTGCAATTCTCTACAAAGTATACATTTATTGATAACTCTCACAGAGTGCACACAGAGATCACAAGCATGTGATCCAACATTACAACAACAAGCGGAAGCAATGTATGTCTGAGTACAGACAAGTTTAACACATGGCTTAAGAAGCCTTATTTAAACACAAGCCCTCCACGAGGGAACCAGTCGTCTGACTGGGACTAGACTAGCTTGATCTTCAGTCGTCGAGCTCGATAAAGAAGCCACCTTTGGGGTCAGTGGGTTCATCTAAAACATAGATTAAGCAAACGTGAGTATAAATTCGTACTCAGCAAGACTTACATAGGAGCTATACTACTCATGCACATGTATCAAGGTAAAGGGAGGTGGGGTTTCACTTGCAGAACTGCCAGCTTTGACTTGGCTAGTCCTGAAATACGAGTACCAAACATGAGGTAAGAAGCGTACACGAGGCCACTACTTTCTCCAACCAATTACACCACTATGGTGCCTTCCTCGACTTCCCCACGAGAAAGCACGCCATAGCACTCACACATATCTTGGTTTGTTTTAGAAGTATCCAATTCAAGTTATCTAATAATCAAGGTAAGCTTTCCAAGCAGTCCTTAACCGCGGACGCGGCTATTCAAATAGTTTTGTTAACCCTGCAGGGGTGTACCGCTACACACACATGATCATCATTTACCGCCTTTGATCTCGACACCATTCAAGGGGTGCCAGCGAGGATGCTCACCACAACTGTTACCTCATAGGCTATCTAGTCCAAGAAAGTCGCCTACCTGGGTTGGCTACCACTATAGTGAACCCGGCCGGTTTACCTAAGTGGACCCAAAAGATGTGTGCGTGGTGCATAAGCCGGTCTCGGGTGAGCCGTTCTCTCACTTAGCAGCCAGGCCACAAACCTACCAGAACTCCGAACTATTGCGACATCTGGACATCGAAAAGGGATGAGTTAATAGGTTGAGAGGGGTCAGTGAGCCCAATGTGTGGTTGTACTCTTCATCTTGGATCACCACACAAGAACTCGGACTTAGGGCGGTGTTCAACGAGACAACCCACCGTGTACTCCTACACAGCCTCTCATCGTTCACCTTGTATTAGGGTAGATTCACCAACACCTTTCCACCATCATCATCATGATCACTACCATCCCGACTCACATAACAGTATCATCATTGTATCACTCTAAGCATGCAATAAGCAGTAACAGTTGTAGGGGTCACATGATATCAATCAACTCCTACATTTGCTAGGATTGTGGTTTGCTTACTACTGTGACAAATGATAGGTCATGAAACGGAATGGGTTCATCTATGCGGTAGAAACGTAGCATGGTAATCATCCTATACAATGCATAAGCGAGACATGAGAGGGAAGTGCGATTTTATCGACATGATCAATGGGGGTTTGCTTGCCTTGCTGACGAGGTTCGGGTTCGGGGTCTTCAACGAAGGGGGCAGCCTCCTGTTCCGGTTCCACCTCTACTAGACAAACAACAAACAAGGTAGCAAAGTAAATACAATGCACAATCACATGACTGAAGGTTGAAGCTTGATGTATATGCTTTGATGTGTGAAGCAATTCCATTTAAATGGAGTATATTGCAAATTGAATTGCAAATTCAAACTCCAATTTGAATTCAATTTAGTCAAGTTGCATATGACATTGTTTGATCAAGTTAACCCATCTTGAAGTTGTATGATATGCCTCTGATGTGTGATTGAAATGTAGTATGTTGCCATGGTTCAAGTTGCAAAAGTATTTGAAAAGAAATTGAATTAATTCCATTTAAACCAAATAGCAAATGCTACTGGTCACATTTTAAATTCAACTCAAACATGGTTGAAAGTTGTATATTTGGATAGCTTATTTTCTCCTGATCATTTTTCATATATTATTTGTTAAATTTGGAGTTAATATGAATTTTCTATGAATTTCCAAAGTTTGGGGTAATTTCTGCTTTTCTGGAATTTCTCTGATTTCTTTTAAACTGGAAATTCAATTACTACGTCAGCATGACATCAGGGGGTTTTGACCCAGTCAAACTGACATGGGGACCCACCTGTCATGGACTCAGGGCTAAACCCCTCTATGTTTAAATAAACAGAGAGGATTAGGGGGTCTGGGGCCCACTGTCAGCCTCACTTGGGAGGGGTGGATTAGGGGTTAACTTAACCCGGCCACGTCGGACTTGCCGCCGGCGAGACTCCTACATTTTCTAGGATTGTGGTTTGCTTACTACTGTGACAAATGATAGGTCATGTAAAGGAATGGGTTCATCTATGCGGTAGAAACGTAGCATGGCAATCATCCTATACAATGCATAAGCGAGACATGAGAGGGAAGTGGGATTTTATCGACATGATCAATGGGGGTTTGCTTGCCTTGCTGACGAGGTTCGGGTTCGGGGTCTTCAACGAAGGGGGAAGCCTCCTGTTCCGGTTCCACCTCTACTCGACAAACAACAAACAAGGTAGCAAAGTAAATACAATGCACAATCACATGATTGAAGGTTGAAACTTGATGTATATGCTTTGATGTGTGAAGCATTTCCATTTAAATGGAGTATACTACAAATTGAATTGAAAATTCAAACTCCAATTTGAATTCAATTTAGTCAATTTTCATATGACATTGTTTGATCAAGTTAACCCATCTTGAAATGTGTATGATATGCCTCTGATGTGTGATTGAAATATAGTATGTTGCCATGGTTCAAGTTGCAAAAGTATTTGAAAAGAAATTGAATTAATTCCATTTAAACCAAATAGCAAATGCTATTGGTCACATTTTAAATTCAACTCAAACATGGTTAAAAGTTGTATATTTGGATAGGTTATTTTCTCCTGATCATTTTTCATATATTATTTGTTAAATTCGGAGTTAATATGAATTTCTATGAATTTCCAAAGTTTGGGGTAATTTCTGCCTTTTCTGGAATTTCTCTGATTTCTTTTAAACTGGAAATTCAATTACTCCGTCAGCACTGAGTCAGCATGACATCTGGGGGTTTTGACCTAGTCAAACTGACATGGGGACCCACCTGACATGGACTCAGGGCTAAACCCCTCTTTGTTTAAATAAACAGAGAGGATTTGGGGGCCTGGGGCCAACTGTCAGCCTCACTGGGGAGGGGTGGATTAGGGGTTAACTTAACCCGGCCACGTCGGACTTGCCGCCGGCGAGACTCCGGCGACCAACCAGCACGGCGGAGTCCGCGGGGACAGAGATTCCAGGGGCCGTTTGACGCGCTGCGAGTTCCAAAATGGAGCCCTTGACCTCGCGCTTCAAATGGACCAAGCTACGGGTGCTGGGGTGCACCGTAGCGACGCCGCGTCGAGCCCTAGCGGCGGCCGTGGCTCGGGCTCGTCGCAAAGGTCGCTGCGGAGGGAGAGCTTGGGCTAGCGCTAGTGTTTTGGGACGCTGGGAGCACCAGGAAGACGATGGACAACATGGAAGAGACATAGGTGCACTGGAGATTTGGCGACGACGTTCATGGCGGCGGTGCTCCTCTGCTCTCATGGCAATCGGCGATAGAGTGCGGGAGGGAGACAACGGAGTAGCTCGGGCGAATTGGGAGCTCACCGTGAACTCAATGGAGATGTTGGCGCGGTCGGAGGACCTGTGTGGCCGGCGAATTCGTCGACGGCGAGTTGCGGTTCCGGCTAGCAGAGAAGCTCGATTGCGGCGGCTCTAGTGGCTCCTAGGTCACCATCCTCGGGCTCTTGGCATGGACGACGGTTCTGCGTCAGGGGGACACGGCCTTCTGGCTCTTCTCCGGCGTTGGCCACGGATTCCGTCGACGGTGAACGGCGGAGGCTCTCGGGGAAGAAGGGGGAAAATGAAGGGAGGGCTCTGGGCGAAGCGGCGATGGGGGAAAGTGAGAGAGGGCGATGCAGACGTCTCCCTGGCGCACTTTGGTGAGCTGGGGAGGCCTGGAACCCCGTGGGCGTCGCGGTGGCGTCCACGGCGTCGGCGCCTCGCCACCGAGCTGCTTGGGTGCGCGGGAGGAAGACGACAGAATGGCCTGGTGGGCTGGGCCGGCTGGGCCTTCGCCTGGGGCGACACGTAAGTGGTTCCCTCCTTTTTTTCTATTTTTCTTTTCTGTTTTCTTCTGACATTTGTTTTGGCTAGCTAAAAAATAGCAAACCAATTTATTAAATGCTGAAACTTTTTATGTGGCATCACAATATACTAGGCTAGCCACTTGTAAAGTTTGAACATTTTTAAAATTCAAATAATTTAAACTTTAAATCAAATAGGGGTTTTTCATTAATTCAAAGGCACTGTTTGAATATTTGAAAAATCCATGAGCATGGGGTGGGTCCCACATCACTTGATATGTGATCACACTCATTTATAAGACTTTTCAAAAATCTAACATGAATTTTTGGAGAAGATTTTTATCTGGCCTTTTGAATTAATTCAGCTAGGGGGGTTCCTTCTCCCATTTTGCTTTTGAATTTGATTTCAATGAGTTCTTTTGAAATTTTTAATATGATGCAAGTGACTTGCTAACCCTAGCACATTACCTAACAGAGTGTTCTGACACTGTCTCTCTGCATTAGCGATGCGAAGATGTTTGCAACGGAGGGCCCCGATAGGGGTGTAATAGAGACGGATGGGAGACGGTGTTGTGGCATGTTTTTCGCAGGATAGAAACGGTACTCTCTCTCGAAACCCCTAGCAGCCACGTAAAACAAGCACAAGCTAAAGTAGAAAGGCGTTTAACTTTCCTTTGCATGAAGGGGGATCATAGGTTGTATGATTTACAGTTTTACTTCCTGTTTTATGCTAGTATGCTAGATATATCGACGGTAGCACGAAACAGGACCATCTCTCACAATACCAACATTGTGTTCTCCCTTGGTGGGCACCGCCTGGAAGGTCCTCCCATATGGCTTGATGCTCCGTACATACCGGAGTTTTCCTACATATTCAACGGAGTTCGCATGAGGTTGGGTTCGGCAAGCCTGGCATATGCAGATATGGCCTTGCTGAACAGCTAACATCAAGGTTCGATTTGCAGGCTTGACGTATGTAGATGCGGTCCTGGAACACAGGAGACCGAAAGGTCGAGCACGAGTCACATGCCTGATGTGATTGGCTTAGAGGCCTACCTGGTTCGCATACTGATGGCCGTGACGATCGAGGGAGGTATGGGGGCTGGGATTGTGTAATCACTTAGTTAAATTGAGAGGTGTTTATCTAAGTGGGAGCTTTCTAGAATTGTGATATTAAATTGAAACTCCACATTATGAACAAAAGTTTAAATATGTATCCTTGTGAATCAACCTTGTAGATGGCAGCACCTCGCCCCTCGTTCAACTTAGGATCATTCCTAGAGAAAGATAAGCTAAAAACAGATGGGACAAACTTCACCAACTGGTTTCGCACCCTGAGGATTCTCCTCGTTCCCCTCAAGATAGCATACGTATTAGAGGGCGCGTTAGGTGACGCACCAGCAGATGATGCCAATCAGGACGAGACGAATGTCTATCTCTCCAGGACTGATGATTACAACCTTTTCCAGAGTGGCATGCTCTACTCCATGGAGGCTGAGCTGCTGATGTGCAAGGTAATGATAGTGATTTCTCGCCCTTCGTTGGTAAACCCCAAGTGGAAGGCGTGATGTAGCACAGCAGCAAATTTCCCTCAGTAAAGATACCAAGGTTTGTCTCCAGTAGGACTCCGGAGAAGATAAGTAGGTGTCAGCGGCGCAACTGACGCGGACCTGCACACAGACACAAATAACTTTGTTACCAACGAAGTTCGGAGACGTTGTCAATATCCCCGGTCTTGTTGTTCACAAAGGATCAAACACAAGGGATAGTGATAGCAACTGATAGTAAAAGCAGAAAAGTAAATGAGCGTGGAAACAGTAATGAGGATATGGACCGGGATACGTGATGTTCACTAGTGATGTATCTCTCCCAAAAGACGATAAAACTGCTATGTGAGGTGAACAAATTACAGAAGGGCAATTGACAGGATTATGAACGCACCGCAATGCTAACTATGCTACAAAAGAAAGGAAGAGGCTCAAAAGCATGGGAAGTACGCTAAAATAAGTAGACCGAAATCCAACTGCATCTACTACTAATTATCCACCTTGAGATATCTATCCAGAACATCTCGCTGGTATTAAGTTGCGAGCCCCACCCAAAGTGTAAACCCAAAGCAACAGACAACTGCATTAAAAAGTACTTTGCGTAAAGTAAACAATCCTTCTAACCGCGGTAACAAGCACCGTTGTTTTCCCCCTTGTGGCAACAGCACATCCCCTAGACTCATGTTTCTGTCACTCAAGATAGTCATCAGGGGGCATGAACCCACAATCGAGCACAACGTTCCCTCTTGGAGTTACTACCTACTACTTGGCCAAAGCAATAAACAGCAACGAAGAACATGCAAGAATTACTTAGGAACAAAAATATAAGAGATAAGAACCAAATATATTACTCAATCACAATGTGAACATAATCTCATAATCCATCAGATCCCATCAAACTTAGCATAGCAACAGCAGAAAGATTACAAAAGTGCCTCGATCATGTAGGGCAGCTCACGAGGTCTAAACCATGAAGAACAAAGAGGGGAGGAGAACATCACATAGCTACTGATCCCAGACCCATGGTCCAAAGGAAAGTACTCACGAGACATCCGGGAAGCATCCATGGTGGAGAGGAGACTCCCGGAGGTCGGAGCTCCCTCCGGCACGGTGCCGGGAAGAGGTCTTCTGGTGCTCCCGATCTCGGAAGCGCGGCGGCGGCGGAACAGAGGAGAGATCGCGAAAAAGGGTTCTATTCTCGGAAGTTTCCCGTGACGGAGAATATATAGGCGAAGGGGGGAAGCCAGGGGGGCCACCAGGGGTCCAGGCGCTCCCCTTGGCGCGGCCAGGCCCTAGGGCGCGCCACCAGGGCGCCTGGGCCTCTGGTGGTGGCCCTCTGGCCCCACCCAGGTTCTTCCGGAAGGTTACTCTGTGTAGATTTTTTATCTGAATTTTCCCGAATTTTTGGAGCACTTTTTATATGGGGGAAAACTGAAATAGAAAAATAGCAGAAAACAGGAACTGGCACTGTGGTGCACTGAGTTAATAGGTTAGTCCAAATATGATCAAAAGTGTATCAAAGTGTATCTAGGTCATAGCAATATCACACAAAACATGCATGGAGCAAGCAGAAATTATATATACGTTTTGGACGTATCAACATCCCCAATCTTAATTCCTTCTCGTTGTCACAACCCCAAGTTAGGTAAGTGCTAGGGTTTTATTGTGCCTTTGCATCATGCAAAAATTCAAAAGAAAATTCAAAAATGGGGAAAAGAAAAGCCCTGAGAAATTAAATCAAAAGGCCAGATAAAAATTTCTTCCAAAAATTCCTCTGGTATTTTTCAAAAGTCTTATAAATATGCATGATCACATCTAAAGTGAAGTGGGTCCCACTGCATGCACCAAGATTAGTCAAAAATTCCAAATAGGGCTTGGAAATTAATAAATACCCTATTTGAATTAAAATTCAAATTATTTGAATTTTAAAAGTGCTCAAAATTTATGAGTGGCTAGCTCTATATTTTATGAGGCCACATAAAAATTTGGGGCATTTTATAAAATGCCTTGGTATTTTTACTAGAGCAAAACAAACGAAACAGAAAAGTTTAAAAAGAAAAGGAAAGCAGGAGCTTACCAGACGCCCACAGGCGAGGCCCACTGACCTGTGCCACGGCCCAGCCCACCGGGGGCGCCTTGTCTTCTTCCTCCCCGCCGAGCCAAGCTGCTCGGTGGAGGGCAGAGCAAGGCCACGGCGACACGGCGACGCCCAGCCTCTTCTAGGCCACCCCCTGCCTCCTTCTCTCGTCACGCAGACGCCCACGTCGCCCCGCTCCTCTTTCCCCTCGCAGAGACGAGCTCCCGCTCTTCCTCCTCACCGAATCCCGCACGCAGCCGTAGCCTAGCCGGAGCACGGCGACGCCCCGACATGGCGACTGAAGCCCTCGAGCTTCGTCGACTTGTCCAGCACGTCCGCAGCCGTCGTCTACGTCGAGCCACTGCGCCAATCGAAGCTCAGCGCCACTGGAGACGACGCCGGGTTCAGTGTTTCGCCGCCGGCCGCCGAGAAGAGAAGCTCGAAATACGTCGTCGTCGAGAGACCCCCGACCTCGCCGTCTTCTCCATTCGAATCAGGGTGAGCCGCTCGTCGTTTTTCCTCTATCTCCACCTCCTCCCGTGCCCCGCAGCCGTATTCCGGCGAGGTCGAGCCACGGGCCGCCGCCCTCTTCGTCCTAGCCATGGCCTCGAGCCCCCCCGTGAACCCCCAGTAGTCCCAGAAGATGCGCGACGTTGAGGGCTTCCTCCCAGTGCCACCCACGCCCCGCCCCGTGCCCGATTTGGCAACTCCGGCGAAGCTCCGGCCGTATTCCGGCGAGCTCGCCATTAACCGAGCCCTAACCCCTCCTCTCTCTCTCTGGACAGTGGGCCCAAGGCCATTAGCCTAATCCCCCTCCCCTTTCACTGACATGTGGGCCAGAGGCCACTAACCCCCCAATTTAAATTAATCCACTGGATTAATCAACCAGTGACACTGACTTCAGGGACCCACTAGTCAGTCCCCTGCTGAGGTCATGCTGAGGTCAGCATGACGCATTAAACCTTCTTCCAGAGAATTAAAAATCCAGAAAATTCTAGAAAATAACTTAAACTTCAATAATTCATAGAAAATTCATTTTAACTCCAAATTGGACAAATAATATGTCTAAAATTATCAGAAAAATACAAGGATTATGAATATGCAATTTGTTTTCATGTTTGACCATTTTAAAATGGGTGAACAGTAGCAAACATGCATATGGATCCTTTTCAAATTCAAATTTGGAGTGATTTTGCAATTGATTTTGCAGCACCCTTAATTCCAATGGATTCATCCACACATCAGAGACATTACTTCAACAATTTGTTTAGGATGATCACCATGATAACGTTTCTATCGCATAGTTGAACCCATATCCTTTGCATGACCTATCATCTTTTCACAGTAGTAAGCAAACCACAATCCTAGTAGATGTAGGAGTTGGTTGATATCATGTGGCCCCTGCAACTATTACTGCTTATTGCATGCTTAGTGATACAACGAGGTTGCTCTTGATGTGAGTCGGGATGATGATAAACATGGTGTTGATGAAAGTGAAATGTGTTGGTGAATCTATCCTAATACAAGGTGAACGATGAGAGGCTGTGTAGGAGTACACAGTGGGTTGTCTCGTTGAACACCGCCTTAAGTCCGAGTTCTTGTGTGGTGATCCAAGAAGAAGAGTACAACCACACATTGGGCTCACTGACCCCTCTCATCCTAGTACCTCACCCCGTTCGAACCCCAAGAGTCGCAGTAGTTCGGAGTTCTTGTAGGGCTGTGGCACGGTCTGCGAAGTGGATGAACGGCTTTTCAATACCGGCTTGGGACCCTGCACACATCGTTTGAGGTTGTACTGGAACCTCGGCCGGACTTCCATACGGATCCTCCTCAGATAGGCGACTCTCTGGACTAGAACGGAGCTGTGGGCGAAGTGTTGTGGTGAACATCCTCGCCGACACCCCTTGAATGGTGTTGAGGCCAAAGGCGGTAACTGATGGTCATGTGTGTGAAGTAGTACACCCCTGAAGGGTTAACAAAACTATTCGAATAGCCGCGTCCGCGGTTAAGGACTGCTTGGAAAGCTTAGCTTGATTATTAGACAACTTGAACCGGATACTCCTAAAACACACCAAGATAAGTGTGAGTGCTATGGCGTGCTTTCTCGTGGGGAAGTCGAGGAAGGCACCATAGTGGTGTAATTGGTTGAAGAGATGTAGTGGACTCGTGTACGCTTCTTACCTCAAGTCTGGTACTCGTAGTTCAGGACTAGCCAAGTCAAAGCTGGCACTTCTGCAAGTGAAACCCCACCATCCCTTTACCTTGATACATGTGCATGAGTAGTATAGCTCCTGCGTAAGTCTTGCTGAGTACGACTTTGTACTCATGTTTGCTTATTCTATGTTTTAGATGAACCCACCGACCCCGATGGTGGCTTCTACCCGAAGGTCGAAGATTGAAGACTCAGACCAAGACCAAGCTAGTGTATTCCTAGTCAGACGACTGGTTCCCTCGTGGAGGGCTTGTTTTTAGATAAGGCTTCTCTAAGCCATTTGTTAAACTTGTTTGTACTCAGACCTACTTTGCTTCCGCTTGTCTGTCGTAATGTTGGATCACATGCTTGTGATCTCTGTGTGCACTCTGTAAGAGTTATTAATAAAGATGTATACTTTGTAGAGAATTGAAATGATACCTGCTGTTCATACAAGGCATGTGTGCTGCGTGTATGTTTATAACATGCATGTCTTTGTTTGGGTTTTCGAGACCTTAGTTGTGATCTGGCTGGCGGTCTTTTATACACCAAGTGGCCCTTAGATGTGCGCAGCTTGGGGAATCGCGATGCGACTGTTTGTGACTCCGTCACGTGCACATTTTGATGTATGATCGAGCCCGCCCTAGACCCCGACTAAGTGATCGGGCTGGAGTAAGTCTATGTAAGGGTTATAATACAATCGATAGTATGGTTGAGGCGACTTGTCTATGAGTATGGGAGTTCACCACCCATATCATTTATACTTGTGTGCGGACGATGAGGACCCATTTAAGTTGATCATCTGGCCTGGATGGGATGCCCCTCACGTTCGATGCTTTCCGAGAACGTTCTGTGCTTGGCCTTGTCTGCTTAGACAAGTGGGTACGGTTCTCGGCTCTCCATATGATTGTGTTGTAGCGAGGCTTGCATACGCTAACCCCGGGTCCCGACACTCGTCCTCGAGTAGGTAAATGATAACGGCATAATTTCTGTGGTGACATGCTAGCAACCATATAAGAACTTTGAAAATTAAAGCAATCAAGGTTAGAAATTCAATTCAAGTCATAACATGCAAGAGTCTATATTTTCATTGAAATAAGTAACAAAAGAACCTTAGGTGCAAGAGCTCTCGCTTTCCGTGACTCGAATGTCCCCAAATGGTGTTTGCGTGCAAGAAAGGGGATAGGGAATACAAGAAAAACATTTATTTGTTGAGAACTCAAACTACTAAAGTTTCACACTTGGTCCTCTTTGGAATCTTATCTTGACTCGTCCCCAAACCACTAGCCAGGTACAAGTCAATTTGATCCACTCCTTTTCGATATTTTGAGCACTCATGCAATGGATGAGCGTAAGCATGAGAGTTGACACTTAGGATGGCAAAGAGAGAAGTACGGAGGAGGAAGACAAAAAAGGATGAGAAAGGCTCACATCAATGAGGACAATCATAGGCAAGAGATGCCAAATGATAGATATGATGTGAGGAGTAGGGATTGCCACGCAACGGATGCACATACGAGCTAAGAAGCTCTCCAATGGAACTGGTGGGGGTGCATCTAACTTGCTCGCTCATGAAGACCTAGAGCTCTTTTGAGGAGGCTCATCCTTGGAATATGCAAGCCAAGTTCTATAGTGTGAAGGTCCCCACATAGCTATATGCATAAAGATCATCTCTATGGAGTACAAGGATATAGAGGGAGTACTAATGTGGATCTCTCAAAAGGATAGTAGTGTTGCCCCTTTCTCTCTTCTTATTTCTTTTTCTCTTTTTTTCTATTTTTTTGTATTTTTTGTGGCCTCAATGGCTCTTTCTATTTAACTCTCATTTGTCCTCTTTGGGATCTTTTATTGTGTCCACTTCGGGATCTTTTCCTCACTTAAGGGCAACACTCTATTTTACAAGAAGGTAAAGGAGATCTTTCACACTTTACAAGGTACTCAAAATCATAAAGAAGATGTAACTATCATGATGTATGCAATGTATGTCGCTGCCAGTGTAGCAGGAACATGTATGACATGAAGATCAAGTCATGAAGTGGTGGATGTTGCATGGAAATATATCTCGGAAAGGCTATGGAAATGCCTTGATAGGTAGGTAAGGTGGCAGTTTTGAGGGAAGATATAAGGAGGTTTATGATGACAGAGCATATCATGCCAAGGGTTTGGATGTACCGGCGAAGGTGGACACCAACTCTCGGAGTGAGAAGAAGGCAATGCACGGCACAGGAGAGGCTAGAAAAATATGGGAATGTGGAAGTGTCAACTTTCAATACTTACATTAGTCCGAAGAACTCATGCACTTATTATCGGTAACTCTCAATCTAATAAGGAGGTTCACAAAGAGACAAGTACCCCGAGGAGGAGTGTATGGGGGTTTGGTTATCCTTGCGCATCCTCGACTCATGGTACGTGAGTGTACTCTAATATTCGATCCCTCCAAAGATTAGTGATCCACCTAGTAGCTAGAGTTCTCAACTAGTTTTGTAAGTTTTGAAAATACACACGGATTGCCCAAAATACGAAACCTATCACTAATAGGCTAGAGCTCTTGACACCAAAAGTTCAGACATTACTCACATCAATACCTCAAAACTATTGCAAGTTACTACTAGAATTAAATAGCAACCTCAATTACCTACTTTCAAGACAAGACACTACTCAGTGCAACAACCAACTCTCTTTAACAAGATAAACATGAAAACTAAAAAGAGTTCCAGCAACAAACTAAACAAAAGCCAAGGCTCTTGATAAAGACAAACTAAGACAAAACTAAACATGACAGTGGCTACGAAAAGATAAAGAACACACAACAGCAAAAAGATAAGCAGGAAAAATCCTATGATGTGTTCTAGATTTTGAAAGTGGAGCGTGTTTCTCTCCCACACAAAGTAAGAAGGGGTCTAACTTGTTATGACCAGCAACCAAAACTAAAGAAAACTAAAAAATAAAACCTAAGAGCGAGACGCTCCAAGCATAGCACATAACGCATGAAGTGATAAAAATATAGTGAGACGAATGACGAACTGATGATTGTTGATGGAGAAGGGGATGAACGGGGGCATCCCCAAGCTTAGACGCTTGAGTCTCCTTGAATATTTATTGGGGATGCATGGGGGAATCCCCAACCTTGAGCGCTTGACACTCCTGGATCTTCTTTTATCATCTTCCATCGCACACTTGAAAACTCCCTTCATACATAACTCATCATAAGCTGATTAGAGAGGTTAGTACCCTTAATAAATAATTTTTCTCCACTGTATATAAAGATATTCTTGAAGAGCTACTGTTTCTCAAGAGTTCCAAAAGGTTTTTGCAACGAAAAAGCAAGCTTAAGGTTTGCAAAAGTAAGGAGAGACAAAGCGTGGCAGAATCTGTGAAAAACAGAACAGCAGGTAGTAAAGAATTTTTCAGGGGCACTTATGCAAATCAAATCAAAAAACTCAGAACATATGAAAGTTTCAAAATTGTATAGAGCATGCTGTGTAAAAATTTCAGCTCAAAAAGATGAACTGGGATTTTTCTGTAATTTTCTGGTCACGAGGACAGAATCTGTTTTCTGGACAGCATGTCACAACTTTTGCTTCCCTTATCATAAGAGGCTATAACTTGGCACAAAGCTGAAAAATAAAGATACAATGATGTTGCTACAGTAGTAACAAACATCAAGACACAAAAAAAGCAAAAAGAAACCTAATTCGTTGTGGGCTGCCTCCCAAAAGCGCTTCTTTAAAGCCATTAGCTAGGTTGAAAGATTATAGAAGATGCTCTCACAAGAATAAGAATTTTGCAGCAAAAGAGAGCATAAAGAAGAAAATATGAAACACAATTAAGCCTAACCCACTTCATATGCATAGGCATCTCATAAGAAAATAAATCTAAGAAGCACAAAGTGACATGCATAGGAAGGTGGAACAAGAACAACTTAAGAACTTTCAACAAAAAGAGAGGTGTTTTTGTAACATGGAGGTTTCTACAATCATACTTTCCTCTCTCAAAGTAATTTTCAGTAGTATCATGAACAACATCAAGAGTGTAACTATCACATAAATCATATTGTTCATGACCTACAAGCACACGTGTATTGATTTCAACACGGTTTTTAGGATCATAAGATAAATGCAACCCATCACATTGAGCTTTGATAAGAGGAAAATTCTCTGGAGTTGGAGATTTCAAAAGGATAATAGGAAAATCAAGTGTGGGTGCAACATCAACAATTTCATGCTTAACATGAGGAACTATAGAAAGTTCATCTCCGTAAGCATCATCCATAGTGGCATCATGGCCATAAGCATAGAAGGCATCAACTTCATCAAAAAGGGATATTTCAAAAGAATCCATAGGATCATAACACTCATATAAGGTAAGATTCAAAGAGTTACTCTCATTAGAAGGTAGACATGGATGGATCCATTCTTCCTCCTTTTGTTTGTCACTCTCCTCCTCTTTTTCATCCAAGGAGCTTTCGGTTTCATCAATTTCTTCTTTCATAGAGTCCTGCAAAACATTAGTCTCTTCCTTTGGGGGAGAGATTCTCTCAAGATGATCAGTAATATAATAATTTGCATCGTAATTTTCCAAACAATAGTTAAGAATATCAAGACTCTCATATTTCTAAGGGGCATCATCAATATTTTTAAGAAGAGAAGTAATTTCATAGGCACCCTTATAAGCAACAAATTCTTCTATTGGCTCTGCATCATAAAAATCATAGTTTCTCTTAGCATAAGAAGCTAAGGTTTCATCATCATTGTACTCACAGTGGAAAGCAAGGTGTTTATGCCTCATAAAGCAACAACATTCTTCCCTGCTGAAAGATATATTATATATTGAGCACAAGTTTCTAGCATACTCATACAACTGATGTATTTGTTTCCATAAGTGTATCCCATTTTGAGACAAGCGGTGTTCCTTGTACCACTTTTGTTGATCCTCAGTGAATCATCCATGCCAATAAGATCTAGTTTCAAAGAAGTCAGAAATTGATTGGCAAGTAAGGAACTAGACATACTATTAATTTTTTTTTTTTGATAAAAGACACTAAAGAAAAAACTGAAAGGTAAACTAACAAGACTAAAAAACAAAGGTAAGGGTAGTGTGCAACTCCCCTATCTTAGCACTCGGAGTCCCCGGCAACGGCGCCATAAATTTGGCTTGATGTGCGAGGTAATGATAGTGATTTCTCGCCATTCATTGGTAAACCCCAAGTGGAAGGCGTGATGTAGCACAGCAGCAAATTTCCCTCAGTAAAGATACCAAGGTTTGTCTCCAGTAGGACTCCGGAGATGATAAGTAGGTGTCAGCGGCGCAACTGACGCGGACCTGCACACAGACAAAAATAACTTTGTTCCCAACGAAGTTCAGAGAGGTTTTCAATCTCTCCGGTCTTGTAAATGATAGAAACTGATAGTAAAAGCAGAAAAGTAAATGAGTGTGGAAACAGTAATGAGGATATGGACCGGGATACGTGATGTTCACTAGTGATGTCTGTCTCCCAAAAGACGATAAAACTGCTATGCGAGGTGAACAAATTACAGAAGGGAAATTGACAGGATTATGAACGCACCGCAATGCTAACTATGCTACAAAAGAAAGGAAGAGGCTCAAAAGCATGGGCAGTACGCCAAAATAAGTAGACCAAAATCCAACTGCATCTACTACTAATCATCCACCTTGAGATATCTATCCAGAACATCTCGCTGGTATTAAGTTGCGAGCCCCACCCAAAGTGTAAACCCAAAGCAACAAACAACTGCATTAAAAAGTACTTTGCGTAAAGTAAACAATCCTTGTAACCGCGGTTACAAGCACCGTTGTTTTCCCCCTTGTGGCAACAGCACATCCCCTAGACTCATGTTTCTGTCACTCAAGCTAGTCATCAGGGGGCATGAACCCACAATCGAGAAAAACGTTCCCTCTTGGAGTTACTACCTACTACTTGGCCAAAGCAATAAACAGCAACGGAGAACATGCAAGAATTACTTAGGAACAAAAATATAAGAGATAAGAACCAAATATATTACTCAATAACAATCTGAACATAATCTCATAATCCATCAGATCCCATCAATCTCAGCATAGCAACAGCGGAAAGATTACAAAAGTGCCTCGATCATGTAGGGAAGCTCACGAGGTCTAAACCATGAAGAACAAAGAGGGGAGGAGAAGATCACATAGCTACTGATCACGGACCCATGGTCCAAAGGAAACTACTCACGAGACATCCGGGAAGCATCCATGGTGGAGAGGGGACTCCCGGAGGTCGGCCCTCCCTCCGGCAGGGTGCCAGGAAGAGGTCTTCTGGTGCTCCTGATCTCGGAAGTGCGGCGGCGGCGGAATAGAGGAGAGATCGCGAAAAAGGGTTCTGTTCTCGGAAGTTTCTCGTGACGGAGAATATATAGGCGAAGGGGGGCAGCCAGGGGGCCACCAGGGGTCCAGGCGCCCCCCTGGCGCGGCCAGGCCCTAGGGCGCGCCACCAGAGTGCCTGGGCCCCTGGTGGTGGCCCTCTGGCCCCACCCAGGTTCTTCCGGAAGGTTCCTCTGCGCTGATTTTTTATCTGAATTTTCCCGAATTTTTGAGCACTTTTTATATGGGGGAAAACTGAAATAGAAAAACAGCAGAAAATAGGAACTGGCACTGTGGTGCACTGAGTTAATAGGTTAGTTCAAATATGATCAAAAGTGTATGAAAGTGTATCTAGATCATAGCAATATCACACAAAACATGCATGGAGCAAGCAGAAATTATAGATACGTTTTGGACGTATCAGCTGCAGAAACGCTTTGAGAGGATGGGTGCATATGAGATTATCACCGACCTCAAGGCGGTCTTCGCACCTCAAGCCAGGGCTGAACGGTACGAGGCTTCTGAAGCCTTCTTCTCAGCAAAGATGGACGAGCACGGCAGCGTGAGTGAGCACGTAGTCAAAATGTCTGGCTACGTTCAGCGCTTGAATGCTCTCTGGAATGCCAGATTCCATATGAACTTGCTGTTGATAGGGTGTTGCAGTCGCTTCCCCCTAGCTACAAAGGCTTTGTGCTGAACTACAACATGCAGGGAATGACCAAAACCCCTTCTGAGTTGTTCGCCATGCTGAAGAGCGCCGAGATTGAGATCAAGAAGGAGCACACCGTCTTCATGGTCAACAAAACCACTGACTTCATGAAGTCAAGCAGGCGGGAGAAGGCCAAGAGAGGTGGCCCCAAGAGGGATGGCAAGTCAGTTGTCTCTCCTCCCAAGGCACCCAAGCCTAAACCCGGAGTGGAGTTCTTCTACTTCAAGGGTGAAGGTCACTGGAAACGCAACTACCCCAAGTACCTAAAGGACAAGAAGGCTGGCAAGGTCGCCAAGAGAGACGAAGGTATATTTGATATACATATTGTTGATCTTCTCTTGACAAGCACCGGGAACACATCCTGGATACTTGATACAGGATCTGTCACTCATATTTCTAATTCCATTCAGGGACTAAGGAATAGGAGACGCTTGCTCAAGGATGAAGTGACGATGCGCGTGGGGAATGGCTGTCAAATTTAAGTCTTGGCGGTCGGCACGAAGCATCTTAGTCTCCCTTCGGGATTGGTTTTAGTTCTGAATAATTGCTACTATGTACCCGCGTTGAGTGTGAACATCGTTAGTGGCTCCTGCTTGAAGCGAGACCGCTATTCTTTTAAGTCTGATACAATTGGTTGTTCGATTTATAAGGATGAAATGTTTTATGTTCACGCACCGGAGTTGCATGGTTTATTCGTACTTGATCTCGATGGTGACGTGTGTCACATTAACAATATTGAGGCCAAAAGATTGAAGAATGATGAAGATCACATGAAGATGTGGCATTGCCGACTTGGTCATATTGGTATAAAGCGCATGGAGAAGCTCCATAAGGATGGACTTCTTGAGTCATTGGATTTTGGATCCCTTGATACATGTGAACCATGCCTCATGGGCAAAATGACAAGGACTCCATTCAATGGGATAATGGAGCATGCGGATGACTTGTTGGGGATCATACACACGGATGTATGTGGACCCATAAACGTCCCCACTCGCAATGGTCTTCGTTACTTCGTGACCTTTACTGATGACTTGAGTAGATATGGGTATATTTACTTGATGAAGCACAAGTCTGAAACCTTTGAAAAGTTCAAGGAATTTCAGAATGAGGTCGAAAATCAACTCGGAAAGAAAATCAAGCACCTTCGATCGGATCGAGGTGGCGAGTATTTGAGTCACGAGTTTGGCAATCATCTGAAGTCTTGTGGCATAGTACCACAGCTTACGCCGGCAGGCACACCTCAGAGAAACGGTGTGGCTGAGCGACGTAATCGAACCCTATTGGATAGCGTACGATCGATGATGTCTCATACTGATTTGCCTGTGTCATTTTGGGGGTATGCATTAGAAACTGCCGCTCATATTCTTAATAGGGCACCATCCAAATCCGTAAAGACAACACCATTTGAAGAATGGCATGGCACAAAACCTAAGTTGTCTCACCTGAAGATTTGGGGTTGTGAGGCTTATGTTAGGAAACTACAGCCTGACAAACTTGAATCCAAGGCGGATAAGTGCATCTTTGTAGGCTATCCTAAGGAAACTTGTGGATACACCTTCTACAACAAGTCTAACAGCAAAACGATTGTTGCTAAGACGGGACACTTTCTTGAGAAGGAGTTTCTCGCGAAAGAGTTGAGTGGGAGGAAAATAGAACTCGATGAAGTGACTGACCAATCACTCCAATTGGAAGAAACGGCTACGGAAATTGTTCTGGAACATTTTCCATAGTGGGAGCTGAAGAGAATGGCCAGAACGACATTCATAACGATCATGACATTGATGATGATCATGATGAGAATGAAGAGGAACTTTTTATGCCCCGTAGGTCATCAAGAGTCCGTCAACCTACTGAGTTTTACGGACAGCTCGTGAATGAAATCTCGGCTGATGAGTCGGATGAACCTAAAAGTTACAAAGAAGCAACGAAGGGACCCGAGTCCGAGAAATGGCTTGAAGCCATGAAATCCGAAATAGACTCCATGTACACCAACAAAGTATGGAATTTGGTGGATATTCCCGAGGACCGCAAGGCCGTCGAGAATAAATGGATTTTCAAGAAAAAGACTGACGCAGACGGAAACGTATCTGTCTACAAAGCTCGACTTGTCGCGAAGGGGTTCCGACAAATTCAAGGAGTTGACTACGAGGAGACGTTCTCTCCTGTAGCGATGATAAATTCTTTTCGGATCCTACTAGCAATAGCTGCATATCATGATTACGAGATATGGCAGATGGATGTGAAAACTGCATTCCTAAATGGAAACAATGAGGAAGAGTTGTATATGATGCAACCAGAGGGGTTTGTCGATCCAAGGAACGCTGGTAAGGTGTGCAAGTTTCAACGGTCTATCTATGGGTTGAAGCAAGCATCTCGGAGCTGGAATCTTCGATTTGATGAGGTCATTAAAGCTTTTGGATTTGTCCAAAATGTCGAAGAGTTCTGCGTCTATAAGAAACTGAGTGGGAGCTCTGTAGCATTCCTTGTGTTATATGTCGATGACATATTACTAATAGGGAACGATAAGAAATTCTTAGAGGAAGTGAAGGAATATCTGAATGGACAGTTTTCCATGAAGGACCTAGGTGAAGCTGCGTACATATTGGGGATTAAGATCTACAGAGATAGACCTAATCGACGGTTGGACTTGAGTCAGAGCACTTATATTGACAAGATATTGAAAAGGTTAAGTATGGGTAACTCCAAGAGAGGCCTCTTGCCAGTTATAAAAGGTGTCTAATTAAGCGTGACTCAATGCCCAACCACAGCAAAAGAGAAGGAGGAGATGTCCTCAAAGCCCTATGCCTCAGCCATAGGTTCTCTCATGTATGCTATGTTATGTACCAGACCGGATTTAGCACTGGCCATTAGTATGACTAATCTCTACCAGAGTAACCCGGGAATGGCTCACTGGACAGCAGTAAAGAACATCCTTAAGTACTTGAGAAGAACCAAGGATCTCTCTCTCGTTTATGGAGGAGTTGATGAGGAGCTCACCGTAAAGGGTTACGTTGACGCAAGCCTCGGCTCAGATCTAGATGACTCGAAATCCTAGACGGGATATGTTTTCATGTTGAACGGTGGCGCAATTAGCTGGAGGAGCGGCAAACAGTCAGTCGTCGCCCAATCTACAATGGAGTCGGAGTATATTGCCGCTTGCGAAGCGTCAAACGAGGCGCTGTGGCTGAAGAAGTTCGTGATCGAGCTTGGCGTCTTTCCCAGCTGCACTGACCCCGTGGGAATCTTCTGCGACAACACGGGTGCCATTGCTAATGCGAAGGAGCCAAGAACTCACTCTACACCCAAGCACATCCTCCGAAAGTTCCATGTGACGCGAGGCACCGTCAGGGATGGACACACTAGGATTCACAAGATACATACGGATTTGAACGCAGCAGACCCGATGACTAAACCTCTTCCATAGGGCAAGTTTGAAGAACACCGAGAGACCATTGGTGTTAGATACATACCTGATGTAAACTAGTGTAATTTGTACTCTAGTGCAAGTGGGAGAATGTTGGATATGTGCCCTAGAGACAAATTAATAAAGATATTTGTCACATATCCGTTTTGTTCATAATACGTTTTATACTGTGCTATAGCTGTATTACTTGGAAATACTAATACAGGTGTAGTATAAAACATGGTCCGTAGTTTAACTCGGGTAAACTATCTCATTGGGCAATTGATTGATCAAGATTTCCTGATCATGGCGACACTTAAGTCCATTGACAATGAGGTCATATCATTAAGGGGAATGATGTGATGGACGTACACCCACCTAAAGTATTGCAATGTGATCGAGTCACATAGTTCAGCGTTGCTATGACTTTGTAACGTATGGCTTAGTCCTTAGACCATAATGATCATACGTAATTGTCATCTATGAGGATACTTTGATTTGTATCCCACCGCCTGACTGAAATATGCTGGCTATAACGGTGCACTTTGGGTATTCCGAAATAGATGGTTGATGAGTATGTTAATAGATCATAGCGGGATTTGTCAGTCCTTGTGACAGGACAGGTACTCTGGGCCCACTCGGTGATATTGCATCAACACCTTGCAAGGACGTGACTAGGTCACAAGAGATGCAATGATCATGGACGAGAGAAGTTGTTTGTTGTGAACAAGATGTGAACACGGTATGTAGGATACTGACGATCAAACCTCGGACAAACAAAGTACCGCAACACAAAGGGATTACGTCGTATCGTTAACGGTTTCCAAAAGCGATCGAAGTTCATTCGATGGAAGCGCAGGGGTTGTCAAGGATTGTAACCAGGTCCAACTGACTAGTCATTGGTCAATGAGAAGAGTCTCGATCATGTCTGTTGTTTCCCGGACCGTTAGGGTGTTACACTTAAGGGCAATCGATGCATAGGACAGTTACGGGATCAATCGGTGAAATAGGAGGAATCACCGGAATAGTTCCGGAGGAGGACGGAATGGTTTCCGGACATTTTGAATAATTCAAAATAAAGTTTAATTGTTTTAATAATGTTTTATTATTTAATTATCTGAATTAAATATTTAAAACTTATAAAATAAATTAAAAAATGGGAAAAAGGCTAAATGGGCCCATGGGGCCCATTAAGGGAGGAGGGGGTCTCCCCCCTTGGGCTTGGCGCCAAGGGTGGGGCCCACCACCCCCCTTGGCCGGCGCACTCCCCCCCCCCCTAGGAGTTTAGTCCCACATGGGGGAGGGGAGGAGGATGGCACCCCCCCCCCCCCTTGGCCTATATAAGGAGGGGTAGACCCCCCTTTTTCCAACACACCAATATCTCCTTCTTCCTCCTTCTCCTTCCCGGAAGTGGACTCCCCTTGTTTGGAGTCTGCACCTGGATTGGAGTTCTCCACCATAAGGCAGGCCGTCGTTCTGCTGGAGTCGGGATCCGTAGCCGTCTTTCTTCCGCTGCTCGCCTGGTTCGGGGCCCGGGAGGAACATCGATTGTTCCGTACGTGTATAATCTCTTCGAGGCACTACACCTGTGGTGCTACTTCGTCGCTGGAGGTTTCCCGGGAGTCATCCTCGCCGGTGGTGGTCTTCTACATGACAGGGAGGTCGTAGTTCCGAGTCTACGCCAGCCATGTTCGCAAGAACGTTTCCCTCTTTTGGTCTTCAAAGATATGAACACCGATTCCCTCCGTTACTTTACATCGCCATAGCATAGATCTTCGGTTCGGGTACTGTAGGTATGAAAAATTTCTGTTTTCTGCCCCGTATCCCGACAATTTGAACCTTTGCAACCTACCACATTTCACTTGAACTTCAGAAGCCTACCACACACATGTTCACATGGGTTTCAAAGAACAAACAATAGCAATTGCAATTTGGTTAAATTGAAATTCATATGTGGAGTTTGAATTTGCATTTCAAATGCAATACACTTCATTTAAATCAAATGTGCCACAAATCAGTAGCATTCACATCATGTGAAAATATAAGCACGTGCTTGTGCATTTACATTCAATGTTGCCCCCCCTTTGTTGATGTGTGTGCCGGTAACAGTGCCTCCGAGACGGTGATCACCCCCGAAGAAGAAGAAGTTCGGTAAACCCCGTATATCATCAGCAAGGCAAGCAAACCCCCTTTGATCATTTCTATAAAATCCTACTTCCCTCTCAGTCTCGCTTATGCATGTTTAGGAGATCACCGAGACACGTTCTTTCGCATAGTTGAACCCATTCCGATGCATGACCTATCATTTTGTCACTGTATTAAGCAAACCACAATCCTAGCAGATATAGGAGTTGAATGTTGAGCATGTGGCCCCTGCAACTGTTACTGCTTATTGTTGCTTAGTGATACAATGAGGATGTTATGATTGTGAGTCGGGATGGATATTCATATTGGTGCTGATGATAACGTGTTGGTGAATCCACCCTAAACAAAGGTGAACGATGAGAGGCTGTGTAGGAGTACACAGTGGGTTGTCTCGTTGAACACTGCCCTAGGCCCCGAGTTCCTGTTTTGTGATCCAAGACAAAGACTATGACCACATGTAGGGTTTATGGGAGCCCCGTTTGGCCTCTTTACGTACCTGATCCGGTCCAGGAGTCACAATAGATTCGGGCTTTCCATTTGGCATGTGCATAGAAAAAGAATGAAGAAAAGGGTGCATCATATAGATATGTGGGTGGACCTGTGAGGCAGTGAAACCATCTGGCAGAGGTGGCGTCTCGGTCCCTTGCATTATCTGAGTCTGTTTCGTGGAACCGGCCAGACTCTCGAGCGGTGCCAAACGCAGGTAGTCGACTCCTGGATTAGAGAAGGTGATGTGAGGATAGTTCCTTGGTTTCATCCACGTCCGACACCCGCTTGAAGGGTGACGAGAACGAGGCGATAAGTGATGACACGCGTGTGAAGATGTACACCCCTGCAGGGTAAATAAACTATTCGAATAGCCGTGTCCGCGGTTATGGACCACTTGGAGACCTCTACTTGATCATTAGACAACTTGAATGGATATTCTAAAACTCGCAAGATAAGTGTGAGTGCTATGGTGGGATTCCTCGTGGGGAAGTCAAGGAAGTATCCATAGTGGTGTATTGGTTGGAGACTTGGTAGTGGACTCGTGTACGCTTCTTACCTCAAGTCTGGTACTCGTAGTTCAGGACTAGCCAAGTCAAAGCTGGCACTTCTGCATGTTGAAACCCACCTCCTTTACCTTGAAACTTGAGCATGAGTAGTGTAGTTCTGATGTAAGTCTTGCTGAGTACGATTTTGAACTCACGTTTGCTTATTTGTATGTTTTAGATGAGAACCCGGGCCCGATGGATTCACCTTCGTGAAGCTCGACGTTGACCTTGGTAGTATAGTTCGAGACAGCAGTATGGTCCCTTGTGGAAGGGCATGTATGTTTACAAGGCTTCTCTAAGCCATTTGTTAAACTTGTCTGTACTCAGACCTAATTTTCTTCCATTGTATGATGTAATGATGATCACAGACATGTGATCTTTGTATGCTCTATGTGTAAGTCAATAAAGATACACTTTGTAGAGTTATGTGATGATACCTGCTGTTCATACTAGGCATGTGTGATGCGTGTATGTTTATAACATGCATGTCTTAGTATGGGTTTTCGAGACCTTAGTTGTGATCTGGCTGGCGGTCTTTTATACACCAAGTGGCCCTTAGATGTGTGCATCTTGGGGCATCGCGATGCGATTGCTCGTGACTCTGTCACGTGCATACTTTGTTGTATGATCGAGCCTGCCCTAGACCCCGACTAAGTGATCGGGCTGGAGTCTTTTTATGTAAGGGTTATGATTCAATCGATAACATGGTTGAAGCGACTTGTCTATGAGTATGGAATTTCACCACCCATAATCATTTAGACTTGTGAGCGGGCGATGAGGACCCATCTCAGTTGATCATCCGGCCTGGATGGGATGCCCCTCACGTACGATGCTTTCCGAGAGTGTTCTGTGCTTGGCCTTGTCTGCTTAGACAAGTGGGTACGGCTCTCGGCTCTCCATGTGATTGAGTTG
This sequence comes from Bromus sterilis, assembly GCA_950022295.1. Classification (NCBI taxonomy): domain Eukaryota; kingdom Viridiplantae; phylum Streptophyta; class Magnoliopsida; order Poales; family Poaceae; genus Bromus; species Bromus sterilis. The sequence goes on from OX465596.1 coordinate 46,563,169, forward strand.
TGACTGGAATTACATACGAAAATTCCGGGTCCCGACAGTCCTCGTGACGGGAAAAACCATAGAAAAAATCCCAGTTCATCTTTTTGAGCTGAAATTTTGACACAGCATGCTCTATACAATCACGGAACTTTCGTATGTTCTGAGTTTTTAAATTTGAGTTGCAGAAGTATCCCTAAAAATTCTTTACTACCTGCTGGTCTGTTTTTCACAGATTCTGTCCTGTGTTGCCTTTTCTTCGTTTTGCAAACCTTAAGCTTGCTTTTTCTTTGCAAAAACTTTTTGGCAATCTTGAGAAACAGTAGCTCTTCAATAATATCCTTATTTCCAGTAGAGAAAAAATTATTTTATCATGGGTACTAACCTCGCTAATCAGATTATGATGAGTTATGTATGAAGGGAGTTTTCAAGTGTGCGAGGCAAGATGAAAAAAGAAGATTCAGGAGTGTCAAACGCTCAAGCTTGGGGATGCCCCGGTGCACCCCAAAGAAATATTCAAGGAGACTCAAGCGTCTAAGCTTGGGGATGCCCCCATGCATCCCCTTCTCCATCGACAATTATAAGTTCGTCTTTTGTTCCACTATATTTTTATCACTTCATGCGTTATGTGCTATGCTTGGAGCGTCTTTCTCTTTATTTCCTTTTTAGTTTTCTTTAGCTTTGCTTGATTTTCATAACAAGTTAGAACCCAGCTTTCTTTGTGTGGGAGAGAAACACTCCACTTCACCCTAGAACACAACATAGGATTTTTCGTGCTTATCTTTGCTGTGTGTGTTCTTTATCTTTTCCGTAGCTACTGTCATGTTTAGCTCTTAGTTTTCAAGCTTATCTTTTTATATAGCTTTCTTTTAGTTTGTTTCTTGAACTCTCTTGAGTTTTCATGTTTATCTTGTTTAGAGAGTTTGCCTGTTGCACTGAGTTTTGTGTCTTGACTTGGAGTAGGTAATTGAGGTTGCTATTCAATTGTAGTAGTAACTTGCAATAGTTTTGAGGTTTTGTCTTGAGTAATGTTTGGACTTTTGGTGTCAAGGATTTAGCCTATTAGTGATAGATGTCGTATTTTGGGCAATCTGTGTTTATTTTCAAAACTTACAAATTAGTTGAGAACTTTAGCTACTAGATGGATCACTACTCTTTGGAGGGATCGAATATTAGAGTACACTCACGTACCATGAGTCGAGGATGCGCAAGGATAACCAAACCCCCATACACTCCTCCTCGGGGTACTTGTCTCTTTGAGAACCTCCTATTAGATTGAGAGTTACCGATAATAAGTGCATGATTTGCTCGGACTAATGTGATTATTCGAAAGCTGACACTTACACCTTCCCATATTTTTCTAGCCTCTTCTGTGCCATGCATTGCTTTCTTCTCACTCCGAGAGTTGGCGTCCACCTTCGCCGGTACATCCAAATCCTTGGAACGATACGCTCTGTCATCATAAACCTCATTATATCCTTCCTCAAAACAGCCACCATACCTACCTATCAAGGCATTTCCATAGCCTTTCCGAGATACATTGCCATGCAACATCCATCTTCTCATGACTTGACCTTCATGTCATACATGCTACTTGCTTGATCGATGAGCCGTATGCTAGTTGGGCCTTGCCCTAATCATTGCTACATGACGCGCTAGTATCATTGCATATCCTGCTACACTGGCAGAAGCATACATTTGCATAATTCATGATAGTTTCATTTTCTTTATGATTGAGTACTTTTGTAAAGTGTGAAAGATCTTCTATACTTTTTATAATATATAGAGTGTTGCCCCTAAAGTGAGGAAAAGATCCCAAAGAGGAAAAAATCAAAAGATCCAAAAGAGGAAAAATGAGAGAAATATAAAGAGCCATTGAGGCCACCAAAAAAATACAAAAAAGGAGAAAAAGAAATAAAAAGAGAGAAGAGGGCACACTACTATTCCTTTTGAGAGATCCACACTCGTACTCCCTCTTATATATTGTACTCCATAGAGATTATTATTCATGCATATAGCTATGTGGGGACCTTCACACTATAGAACTTGGCTTGTATATTCCAATGATGAGCCTCCTCAAATGAGCTCTAGGTCTTCTTGAGCAAGCAAGTTGGATGCACCCCTGCTAGTTCCATTGGAGAGCTTACCTTATCTCATATGTGCATCCGTTGCATGGCAATCCCTACTCCTCACATCGTATCTATCATTTGGCTTTCTCTCGCCTATGATTGTCCTCATTGATGTGATCCTTTCACACCTTTTTTTGTCTTCCCCCTCCATCATTCTTTCTCTCTTTGCCATCCTAAGTGTCAACTTTCTTTCTTACGCTCATCCATTGCATGAGTGCTCAAAATATCGAAAATGAGTGGATCATTTTGACTTGTACCTGGCTAGTGGTCTGGGGATGAGTCAAGATAAGATTCCAAAGAAGACCAAGTGTGAAACTTTAGTAGATTGAGTTCTCAACACAAAAATACCTTTTTCTCTCGTAATCCCTATCCCCTTGTTTGCACGGAAACACCATTTGGAGACATTCGAGTCACGGACAGCGAGAGCTCTTGCACCTTTATGGTCTTATGTTGCTTGTTTCAATGCTAATATAGACTCTTGCCTGTTATGACTTGAATTGGATTATATGCCTTGATTTCTTTACTTAAAAGTTCTTATATGGTTGGTAGCATGTCACCACAGAAATTATGTTTGTTATCATTTACCTACTCGAGGACGAGCAGGAATTAAGCTTGGGGATGTTGATACGTCCAAAATGTATCTATAATTTCTGCTTGCTCCATGCTTCTTTTGTGTGATATTGCTATGGTATTGATACACTTTCATATACTTTTGATCATATTTGGACTAACTTATTAACTCAGTGCACCCCAGTGTCAGTTCCTGTTTTCTGCTGTTTTTCTATTTCAGGTTTCCCCCATATTAAAAGTGCTCCAAAAATTCGGAAAAAAACCAATAAAAATCAGCGCTTCGGAAGCGTCGGGAATCACAAAGGAGGGGCTAGAGGGGACCCACCAGGGCCCCAGGCGCCCTCCCGGCGCGCCCTAGGGTGGGGTCGTGCCAGGGGACGCCTGGACCCTTGGTGGGCCCCCTGGCTGCCCCCTTCGCCCATATATTCTCCGTGACGCGAAACCCCCGAGGACAGAACCCTTTTTCGCAATCTCTCCTCTGTTCCGCCGCCGCCGCGCTTCCAAGATCGGGAGCACCAGGAGACCTCTTCCCGGCACCCTGCCGGAGGGAGGAACAACATCCGGGAGCTTCTCCACCACCATGGATGCTTCCCGGATGAACCGTGAGTAGTCCACCTTGGACCATGGGTCTATGATCAAGAGCTATGTGATGTTCTCCTCCCCTCTTTGTTCTTCATGGTTTAGACCTCATGAGCTTCCCTACATGATTGAGGCACATATGTAATCTTTCTGCTGTTGCTATGCCGAGTTTGCTGGGATCTGATGGATTATGAGACTATGTTCAGATTGTGTTTGAGTAATATATTTGATTCTCCTCTTTAATATTTATGTTCTTGAGTAATTCTTGCATGTTCTCCGTTGTTGTTTATTGCTTTGGCCAAGTAGTAGGTAGTGACTCCAAGAGGGAGCGTTATGCATGATTGTGGGTTCATGCCCCCTGATGACTAGCTTGAGTGACAGAAACATGAGTCTAGGGGATGTGTTGTTGCCACAAGGGAGAAAACAACGGTGCTTGTACTTGCGGGTGCAAGGATTGTTTACTTTACGCAAAGTTCTTTAATGCAGTTGTCTGTTGCTTTGAGTTTACACTTTGGGTGGGATTCGCAACTTAATACCAGCGAGATGTTTTGGATAGATATCTCAAGGTGGATGATTAGTAGGTAGATGCAGATGGATTTTGGTCTACTTGTCTTGGCGTACCGCCCATGCTTTTGAGCCTCTTCCTTTCTTTATAGCATAGTTAGCATTGGTTTGCGCACATAATCCTGTCAATTGCCGAGCTGTAATTTGTTTACCTCGCATAGCTATTTTATCGTCTTTTGGGAGAGATACATCACTAGTGAACATCATGGTATCCCGGTCCATATTTCCAATACTGTTTACACCCACTATTTATTTTCTTCTTTATTTACTTTTCCGTTGCTATCACTATCATTATTATCCCGTGTGTTTTATCCTTTGTAAACAACAAGTCCGGAGGGATTGACAACCTCTCTGAACTCGTTGGGAGCAAAGTTATCTTTTGTGTGTGCAGGTCCACGTCAACCGCCTAATTTCTGGCGCTGTTGTCACCTTCCTGTCGTTGCCGGAGTCCTACCGGAGACAAACCTTGGTATCTTCACCGAGGGAAATTTGTTGCTATCTGCATCTCAAACCTTCCACTTTGGGTAACCAACGAGGGGCGAGAAGCCATTGAAGCAATTTCTGGCGCTGTTGCCGGGGACGCAAGCAAAGCTATACCCGCCAACTCTCGCGCCATCAATAACCAAACCCCCATACCCTCCTCCTTGGGGTACTTGTCTCTTTGTGAACCTCCTCATTAGATTGAGAGTTACCGATAATAAGTGCATGAGTTCTTCAGACTAATATAAGTATTGAAAGTTGACACTTCCACCTCCTCATATTTGCTAGCCTCTCCTGTGCCGTGCATTGCCTCCTTCTCACTCCGAGAGTTGGCGTCCACCTTTGCCGGTACATCCAAACCCTTGGCATGATAAGCTCTGTCATCATCAACCTTCTTATATCTTTCCTCAAAACAGACACCATACCTACCTATCAAGGCATTTCCATAGCCTTTCCGAGATAAATTTCCATGCAACGTCCACCTCTTCATGACTTGATCTTCATGGCATACATGTTCCTGCTCCACTGGCAGCGGCATACATTGCATACATCATGATAGCTACATCTTCTTTATGATTGGAGTACCTTGTAAAGTGTGAAAGATCTTCTATACCCTCTTGTAAATTAGAGTGTTGCCCTTAAGTGAGGAAAAGATCCCAAAGTGGACAAAATAAAAGATCCCAAAGAGGAAAAATGAGAGTTAAATAGAAAGAGCCATTGAGTCCACCAAAAAATACAAAAAAATATAGAAAAAATAGATAAATAAATAAAAAGAGAGAAAGGGGCAACACTACTATCCTTTTGAAAGATCGACACTAGTACTCCCTCTTATCCTTGTACTCCATAGAGATGATCATGCATATAGCTACGTGGGGACCTTCACACTATAGAACTTGGCTTGCATATTCCAAGGATGAGCCTCCTTAAAGAGCTCTAGGTATTCATGAGCAAGCAAGTTAGATGCACCTCCACTAGTTCCATTGGAGATCTTTTTAGCTCATATGTGCATCCGTTGCATGGCAATCCCTACTCCTCACATCATATCTATCATTCGGCCTTCTCACCTATGATTGTCCTCATTGATGTGAGCCTTTCTCATCCTATTTGTCTTCCTCCTCCACCATATTTCTCTCTTTGCCATCCTAAGTGTCAACTCTCGTGCTTACGCTCATCCATTGCATGAGTGCTCAAAATATCGAAAAGGAGTGGATCAAATTGACTTGTACCTGGCTAGTGGTCTGGGGACGAGTCAAGATAAGATTCCAAAGAAGACCAAATGTGAAACTTTAGTAGATTAAGTTCTCAACAAAAAAATACTTTTTTCTCGTATTCCCTATCCCCCTTCTTGCACACAAAGACCATTTGGAGACATTCGAGTCACGGACAGCGAAAGATCTTGCACCTAATGTTCTTTCGTTGCTTGTTTCCATGCTAATATAGACTCTTGCATGTTATGACTTGAATTGAATTACATACCTTGATTTCTTTACTTTTCAAAGTTCTTATATGGTTGCTAGCATGTCACCACAGAAATTATGCATGTTATCATTTACCTACTCGAGGATGAGAAGGAATTCAGCTTGGGGATGTTGATACGTCTCAAACGTATCGATAATTTTTACTCGCTCCATGCATGTTTTGTGTGATATTGCTATGATCTAGATACACTTTCATACAATTTTGATCATATTTTGATGAACCTACAAACTCAGTGCACCCTAGTGCCAGTTCCTGTTTTCTGCTGTTTTTCTATTTCAGTTTTCCCCCATATATAAAGTGCTCCAAAAATACGGGAAAATCAGATAAAAATCTGCGTGTCGGAAGACTCCAGAAGCCCGAAGGATGGCCATGGGCCCACCACCAGGCACCCAGGTGGCCACCTGGCGCGGCCAGGCCCCCTGGCCGCGCCAGGGGGGCGCCTGGGCCCCTGGTGGCCCTCTGGATGCCCCCTTCGCCTATTTATTCTCTGTCACGGGAAACTTCCGAAGACAGAACCCTATTTCGCAAATTCTCCTCTGTTCCGCCGCCACCGCGCTTCCAAGATCGGGAGCACCGTCAGGACCCTTCCCGGCACCCTTCCGGAGGGAGGATCGACCTTCGGGAGCTTCCCCTCCACCATGGACGCTTCCCGGATGTCCCGTGAGTAGTCTACCTTGGACCATGGGTCTGTATCAGTAGTTATGTGATGTTCTCCTCCCCTATTTGTTCTTCATGGTTTAGACCTCGTGAGCTTCCCTACATGATCGAGGCACTTATGTAATTCTTATGCTGTTGCTATGTTGAGTTTGATGGGATCTGATGGATTATGAGATTATGTTTTGATCGTGATAGAGTAATTTATTTGGTTTTGATCTCTTATATTTTCGTTCCTAAGTAATTCTTGCATGTTCTCCGTTGCTGTTTATATCTTTGGCCAAGTGGTAGTTAGTAACTCCAAGAGGGAACGCGTTATGCTCGATTGTGGGTACGTGCCCCCTGATGACACGCTTGAGTGACAGAAACATGAGTCTAGGGGATGTGTTGTGGCCACAAGGGGGAAAACAACGGTGCTTGTAACCGCGGTTACAAGGATTGTTTACTTTACGCAAAGTTCTTTTAATGTAGTTGTCTGTTGCTTTGGGTTTGCACTTTGGGTGGGGCTCGCAACTTATTACCAGCGAGATGTTCTGGATAGATATCTCAAGTTGGATGATTAGTAGTAGATGCAGATGGATTTCGGTCTACTTATTTTGGCGTACTTCCCATGCTTATGAGCCCCTTCCTTTCTTTTGTAGCATATATAGCATTGCGGTGCGTTTATAATCCTGTCAATTGCCCATCTGTAATTTGTTTACCTTGCATATCAGTTTTATCGTCTTTTGGGAGAGAGACATCACTAGTGAACATCACGGGACCCAGTCCATATTGTCATCATTGTTTACAAGCTATTTCCTTTTCAGTATTTAATTTCAGTTGTTACCATTATCATTATCCCTTGTGTGTTTGACCCTTTGTAAACAACAAGACCGGAGAGATTGACAATCTCTCTGAACTTCGTTGGGAGAAAAGTTAATTGTATCGTGTGCAGTTCCAGGAAAAGCAAGTGATTCTTTTCAGACGACGCATCACTTGCTTCACCACCTACTTATCATTGCCGGAGTCCTACGGGAAACAAACCCTATCCTCTACATAGGGGAAATTTGCTGCTATCCTACATCTCACCTTCCACTTGGGGTAACCAACGAAGGGCGAGAATCCATTACCACTTCCCCGCCATCACCCAGGTGGCCACCTGGCGCGGCCTAGGGCTTGGCCGCGCCAGCGTGGCGCCTGGACTCCTGGTGGCCCCCTGGCTTCCCCCCTTCGCCTATATATTCCCCATGACGTAAAACTTCCAAGAATAGAACCCCTTTTCGCGATCTCGCCTCTCTTCCACCGCCTCCGGGCTTCCAAGATCTGGAGCGCCAGCAGACCTCTTCCCTGCACCCTGCCGGAGGGAGGATCGACCTCTGGGAGATTCCCCTCCACCATGGATGCTTCCCTGATGTGCCGTGAGTAGTTTCCTCTGGACCATGGGTCCATGATCAGTAGCTATGTGATGTTCTCGTCCCCTATTTTTTCTTCATCTTTTAGACCTCGTGAGTTTCCCTACATGATCTAGGAACATATGTAATCTTTCTGCTGTTGCTATGCTGAGTTTGATGGGATCTGATGGATTATGAGATTATGTTCAGATTGTGATAGAGTAATATATTTGGTTCTTATCTTTTATATTTTTGTTCCTAAGTAATTCTTGCATGTTCTCCGTTGCTGTTTATTGCTTTGGCCAAGTAGTAGGTAGTAACTCCAAGAGGGAACTTTATGGTCGATTGTGGGTTCATGCCCTCTGATGACACGCTTGAGTGACAGCAACATGAGTCTAGGGGATGTGTTGTTGCCACAAGGGGGAAAACAACGGTTCTTGCTACCACGTTTTCAAGGATTGTTTACTTTACGCAAAGTGCTTTTTAATGCAGTTGTCTATTGCTTTGGGTTTACACTTTGGGTGGGGCTCGCAACTTAATACCAGCGAGATGTTCTGGATAGATATCTCAAGGTAGATGATTAGTAGTAGATGCAGTTGGATTTCAGTCTACTTATTTTTGCGTACTGCCCATGCTTTTGAGCCTCTTCCTTTCTTTGTAGCATAGTTAGCATTGCGGTGCGTTTATAATCCTATCAATTGCCCATCTGTAATTTGTTTACCTCGCATAGCAGTTTTATCGTCTTTTGGGAGAGAGACATCACTACTGAACATCACGGGACCCCGCTCCATATTCTCATCATTGTTTACACGCTCATTTACTTTTCTGCTTTTACTTTCAGTTGCTATCATTATCATTATCCCTTGTGTTTTGATCCTTTGTAAATAACAAGACCGGAGGGATTGACAACCTCTCTGAACTTCGTTGGGAGCAAAGTTATTTGTGTCTGTGTGCAGGTCCACGTCAGTTGCGCCGCTGACACCTACTTATAATCTATGGAGTCCTACTGGTCGATAATCTCAACCTCGGTTCTTCACCGAGGAAAACATGCCGCTACGCTGCATCTCACCTTCCACTTGGGGTAACCAACGAAGGGCGAGAAGCAATTATCATCTCTCGCGTATCTGATACGTCAAAAAAGCATCACTGTGTTATATTGTGATTTCACCCTATTCATTGATATATTCCACTTTAAAGTATTGTTCTTATGTTGTTTTGGCTTATTTTACACAGTTTACAACTTTCCGGTGCCGAAGCAGCAGAACCAGAATTCAGCGGTAAAAAGTGGATACCAAGTTGCTTAATCAGATCAAGTCCAAATGCGATGAAATTTTACGGGGAGCATTTTTATAAAGATTGACTGGAGATCACCGAAGGAGGAGGTGAGGGGACCCACCAGGCAGCCAAAAGGGTGCCTGGCGCGGCTCCCTCCTGGTCGCGCCAGGCACCCTTCTGGGTGCCTGGTGGCCCCCCTCGGTGCCCCCTTTCGCCTATATAAACCCCGTGGGGTGGAAACCCCTAAGAAGAAGTCGTTTCCATGTTTCGCCGCCGCCACGGGGAGGAAACCTACAGAGGAGAAAAGCCATCTCCGGCGGGTTAATTCCGCAGGGGAGATCACCTCCCGGAAGGGGACATCGTCGCCATCATCATCATCATCATCGTCATGGGCATCATCGAGATCATCATCAACATCATCCCCAACATCAGCACCATCTCCATCTCCATCCCATCTCATCTCACAATTGCAACTTGTGTTGTAATCCGTACTATCTAACTCTCTACTCTGTTGGTGTTGATTACTATTTTGTGGTGAATGCTATTGAGTTTTGTTGGAGAAATATCATTGTGTCCAGATTGTTTACCACCCATCTATCACCTCTGATCATGATCTCTTTTATGTCTTGTGAGTAGTTACTTTAGTTCTTGAGAACATGGGAGAAGTCTAGTTGTTAGTAGTCATATGATGCTAAAGTATTATGTGTTGTTTGATACTTAAGTTGTGTTGTTATTTCTCTAGTGGTGTTATGTGAGTCGAACACATAACACTTCACCTTTCATGGGCCTAGAGGAATACATTGTGCACAAAGGATGCTTATGGTGGGTTGCCGGAGTGACAGAAACCTGAACCCCAGTTCGCAGACTTTCGCACAAGGGAGTTATGGATCCTTGATCGTAATGTTGTGGTTAGGCTTATGCCTTAATTACTACCTTGTATTTGTGGATGCTTGCAAGGTGTGTAATCATAGTACACTTATCTTAGTCTAGAAGGTGTACTAGCATTGATCCAAACACCGACACTTATCAACACGATACATATTACTTGGCGGAGTATGGTGAAAGTTACTTGACTATCTCTCCCGTGTTTTCTCGAGAACGCTTTAGCTTTTATAAGTTCAGTTCCTAGGCTTATCCTTGTGAAAGGATTGGGCCACTTGCTACTCCTCAGTTACCCTGTTTACTTTGCCTGTCTTTTACTTTTCTGTTGTGATGAGGGGGTGACCCCACGACTCCTACGGATGAGCCTACCTGGTGTCCATGAAGGCAGAAGGCCCACGAAGATACGGCTTCGGCCCATTAGTTGGCACCGACGTAGGAGTTCTCGACTCACAAGGAATATACGGAGACCTGCCGTACGGAGCAGGCTAGGGTTAGGAAAGTTTACCTGTACACGTAGATGAACTCCCCGAGACCTAGCCCGGTATATAAGGGCTAGGAGGGGCGACACCAAAGACATCCAATCTCACCTGTAACCCTAGCCTTGAGCGCTCCAGCCTTGGCCTCCACTGTAATCGTATCTCCTCAATCAATAATATCGAGCAGGAGCGAGCCTCCCTGTTTGCCGACGAGCTATCGTCCAACCTGCGCCTCTCATGACTAACCCAGGGTCCCTAACCATGGGATTTGTCGGGGTTGATCCCCGTCAATTGGTGCCGTCTGTGGGAACCGCGCAGGTTGGGAACGCGATCTCGGCGGCCTCATCATCACCAGCACTCATCAACTCAGCGGCTCCGGCAAGATCCAACCTGTTCGAGCCCCTCGGATTCAGGGCCCACCTCCCGGCCCTCAAACCAGTCTTCACCGACCTACACTCCGGCTTCAACCTGGTCTTCGGAGCGTATCAGATCTACATCAACCATTGGGGTACCCTTCGCCTCATCAACAGCACCCGTGCGCCCACAGCAACACCTGCAGCAACGACCATAGCAGACGCCGCCCGCACGGACGACCTATCTGGCGGTTGTAGTTACGCACCCAACTCACAGCTCCACGCTACTCACGACCGCTCGAGTGAAGCCCCAGCATGGAGAAGCACGATCGCACGCATCGGCAAGGAAACGGCAAGGGCACCATCACAGGTGTTTATGGCAGAAGTCGGCACATCAACGTCACGTAACAACGGACGAGCCGACGACCCGAGCACTCGACAAGACACCCCAACCACCAACAGGGCGGCTGGTCCTGTCAACACCAGTCAGATGGTCGTACAGCTAGGAGAACCGGGAACCATACCAAAGAAAGTCCCGGTGGAGCAAGGACCAAGCAATCAAAAAAACACTCAGCCGCCAAGCAACAAACATCAAGCACCTGGCCAAGGCAGCCAGCCATCGCGCAGCAGGTAGCAAACCCCGGTTGCACCGGCGGGCGAACCACCCAAAGAAAAAATATAATTGTCCAAGGAATCGATGGCAATGGTAAAAGAAGCAGTCGCCCGCGGCGGGTTACTACCATCAGATGCCTCAAGAGACGAGCTAAGGGAATACAACAAGCTAGCGGGAGAACTAACAAAGAAAACGAGACAGTGGCGCCTAGCCATGGAGAAGCAAGCCAAAGCGGAACCCGAAAGGAAAAGCAGCCGCAGACAATCTCCCAGAAGTGACTGGCCACGTCACGACTCCACCATCCGCAATAGATCGAAACTCAACAACCTGCGGAAGACAAAAAGGGCGAGAGTAGTGCGGAAACTGGAAGATGACTTCAGGTCAGAGGAAGACGACGACGAAGAGGAGCCTCTCACTCCGGCGGAAGCACTCATAAGCGCCCAAGACTACCTGTCCCGTGCCCAGAAAAGCAGAAAGGGCAAAACGGATCGCTACACTTCCATAGCTCTGCAGATAATGAAGGACGCTATCGACGCCTCGGTACCTAAAAAATCCAGCGCAAAGTGGCAGATTCGCGAGCAGACACCGGACAGGGACCCCAGTTCGCCAGATGACGACGATGACGGCGACGACAGACGCAAGCCCTCCGACAAGCACAAGAAACGCGACAGCGACGACAACGGCAGACGCCGCAGCACTCGGCGAGACGACATCACGCAGAACAGAGTCAACCGCAACAGACGAAGACGCGCAGCACGTGAGGAGTACTCGGAGGAAGGGAATTCCGGCGAGGAAATCGAGCCATGTGGAGCACTCTGCTTCACACGTGCCATACATGAGACATGCATGCCCAACGGTTTCAAACTGAACTCCACGACTCTAAAGTACAACGGACTCGAGGAGCCGGAGGAATGGCTCGATGACTACCTAACAGCAGTCAAGTTCCAAAGAGGGACCAATGTCACGGCGATGCAGTACGTACAGCTCATGCTCGAGAGCTCCGCTCAACATTGGCTGAAAAATCTTCGGCGTGGATCCATCAGCTCTTGGAGCCAGTTCCGAGGAGCCTTCATAGAAAACTTCAAATCAACATACAAGCGACCAGCCTCACTCGAGGAGCTGCGGGCATGCAAACAAGGAACGAGGGAGGCCTTGCGAGCATACATCCAGCGATGGACGATACTCAAGAATTCAGCGGAAGACATCTCGGACGAAAGTGCGATCGACGCATTCAGGCGACGTCTTCAGTGCGTTGAATTCAAAGAGCAGCTCGGACAGATGAAAGTCCGAACACTCGCACGGCTGCTAGAACTAGCCAACAGCTGGGCGGACGGAGAAGACTCCGTTCGTAATGAAACAGAAACCCACACTGCACGACCAGAGTACGACTACGACTACAACGGATATAGAGGAGACGACAAAAGAAGGAAGCGACCCAGACGGAACTTCTACAACGACAGAGGACCTGACATGGTCGCCGCCGGTTTCTCAGACGACCGGAACGGCAGGCACCGTGATGACAACAGACCACAGCGCCGAGACAACCCAGAAGACGAGCCCCAGGCTCAAAGACGAGAATGGAGGACAAGACAGCCACGCGACGGCACTCGCGCATTCCGCTCCGCCAAAGAACAACTCGATGGACCGTGCTCTTTACACGGATTCAGAAATGAGCGAGGAGAGCTCAAATCATCCCATACCCTCAGGAATTGTCGAAGCTTCAACGATCTGGCCGAAGAGAAAAGCCGCTCCTCGATCGCAGCAGCACGACCACTCGCAAGCATAGCAGTTGGGCCAGTAGCCCACGGCGCGCCACCAGCCCCCCCTTTGCCAACAAGACAGGTGGCCGCCATCCAGGAACGACAAAGGACGCCGAAAGAAGAAAACCAATACCCAGAAGACCACGGGAGGATCTACATGATACAAGAAGGCAGACCTTCCAACAGGCAGCAGAAACAAGTCACCAGACAAGTCTTCCTGGCAACCTCCGCACACCCGGCCGTCCCAGAGTACCTGCGTGGGTCGGAGACAGAAATCTCCTTCTCCCAGGACGACCACCCGCCAGTCGTCCCCCAACCAGGGCACCCCGCGCTGGTACTTGAGGCCAGAATCGGAAATTACGACATGTCGCGAGTATTCATGGATGGCGGCAGCGGGATCAACATCATCTTCACCCGAACACTCGAGGACATGCTCATCCAAAACAATGCACTCAAATCCTCAGGCACAACCTTCCACGGGATCGTACCAGGAAAAGAAGTCTATCCCCTCGGAAGGATAAGCCTGGAGGTAGTCTTCGGGGACGCGACGAACTTCCGCAAGGAAACACTTGACTTTGAAGTGGTCGATTAGAAGTCGCAATACCACGCAATTCTCGGACGGCCAGCTTTCGCTCGCTTCATGTCCGTACCCCACTATGCCTACCTCAAGCTGAAGATGCCAGGCCCAAACGGGGTCATCACAATCAGCGGCAGTTTCTTCAGATCCGACCGCTACGATAAAGAATTCCACAAGATAGCAGAAGCATCCGTAGCCCACCAAGACAGCAGGACCACGGGACTCGCAGACGAAGCGCTCCCGTAGAAGGAAAGGAACATCGCCCGAAGAAACCCAGCACTGGGAGACAAAGCAACCCGGCCCTTAAAGCCACTACATCATCGCTCAACAGAGCCCGCACACTCTTTGTAAGGAACAGCAGGAAAGATATTACATAAATATTTTTCCACAAAATTACTTCGCACTCGGGGGCCCGCCGAAGCAGCCACCCCCCGAGGCGTCCTCCGCAACCGCGGCAAACTAACCTGGCACTCGGGGGCTCGCCGAAGCAGCCACCCCCCGAGGCGTCCTCCGCAACCGCGGCAAACTAACCTGGCACTCGGGGGCTCGCCTAAGTAGCCACCCCCCGAGGCGTCCTCCGCAACCACGGCAAACTAACCTGGCACTCGGGGGCTCGCCGAAGCAGCCACCCCCCGAGGCGTCCTCCGCAACCGCGGCAAACTAACCTAGCACTCGGGGGCTCGCCGAAGCAGCCACCCCCCGAGGCGTCCTCCGCAACCACGGCAAACTAACCTGGCACTCGGGGGCTCGCGGAAGCAGCCACCCCCCGAGGCGTCCTCCGCAACCGCGGCAAATTAACCTGGCACTCGGGGGCTTGGCAAAGCAGCCACCCTCCGAGGCGTCCTCCGCAATCGCGGAAAATTAACTTGGCACTCGGGGGCTCGCCAAAGCAGCCACCCCCCGAGGCGTCCTCCGCAATCGCGGAAAATTAACTTAGCACTCGGGGGGCCGCCGAAGCAGCCACCCCCCGAGGTGCCACACGCAACTACAAATGCAGACGATATATACAACCAAGAAGAAGTATATACAACGAAGGGAAGCACCTAATCTTTAGGCTCCAACTTTTCCTTAATAAGTGCACCCAGATGGCGGTCGTTCTGTTCGCAAACTCGCTTCACAACCTGGAGCGCATGCCTATCTACAGCCACGTAGTGCTCATTTATTAGGTGATCCCTACCACCTGGAGGACCCGCCACCACCTGAGCAAAATCCACCCCTGGCCAATGACTATGGACCAAGCCCAAAGCAGCTCGAGCTCCAGCGCGAATCTGGTGATCCATCACTCGATGCAACTCGGCAGGCTGAGAAAATATGCGACAAAGCCTCTCAACGGACGAAGGAACTACCTCCAACGGATAGAACTCGGCATGGATACCACCCAATACCCGCTGGCAGTAGCTGAGAGCTTCCGGAACCCGCTCAACTCGGCGACGAAGCAACGCAAATGCTCGAGCACGAGCCCCATCTGCCCAAAAGAGATTGCTCGCCTGCACACTAGGATCATCAAGCCGCGACATCTCCGACTGAACGGCCCTCTCTTCATCCCGAGTTCGCCCTGCCAGCACTTCGAAAGTCAAGAACCACGATCAAGACAGAGACGGCGAAAACCCACCAAACGGAACTAAGTAAACAAGCAGAGGCAAGACTCACCCCGCAGGAGGTCGGACAACTTCACCACCCAGGAAGCAAGGCCCTCAACCACGTACTCGGCACGCTCACGCCGAGCACGCTGACCGGCCACGGACCCCTTCAGTCGGACAACATCCCGCTCAGCGTCCTTCAGCCGCAAGCAAACGGACTCGTAGGCACCCTCGCGAGCGTCATCCTTCAGTGAACTCCACGGACGAAGAAAGCCCGGAGCGGCCTACCGCAGGATGAACAAAAACAAATCAAAAACAAACAAGAGGAACAGCCAAGCAGACATTCAGATAGAAGTTGCAAAAGATCAACCGTCCCAATAGAGTCATGAATTACAGACAAAAGTTTCCAAAACGGCGCAACACTACTGCGCCTCCCCTTCACCTACGGCAAGAGGACCCTGAGCATCTACAACCTGTTGCAGGCGACGAGCCAGCCTATCAGCTCGGTCGTCCTGCTCACCAGAATATCGCGGGATGGTCTCAACCAAGGAATCATCATAGGAAACCCCATGCCCTATAAGGACGACCAGGGCCGTGGAAGAACCACTCACCACGCTCTCCACAACCAGTTCCACCATATCTTTGCCATCAGGGCCGAACGCAGCCACCCGAGCACCCAGGCCATCAGGCACTTTCGTACCCTCCGGCATAAGGTGCTCGTACGCAAGACCCACAACATTGGAAGCCCAAGCGCAGACGTCCTCGACCACTGCAACAGCATCCGCAACAGCATCAACAGCACCTTGGAGAATCCCAGACCCCGACGCAGCAGCTTCCATCGGCTTCGCACCTACAGCAGCTGCACCAAACAAAGAAAACGTCACCAAGGGCAAACAGTGGAAACAGCAATAGTCGAACACCGAACTTACACACGAGCGAGCCCGCCAAGGCGCGAAGACGTTTGCCCTCGAGTGCCTCCACCTGCGCACGCGTGTCCTCATCCTGGCGAAGACGAACCAGCTCCTCATGTTGACCATGCAGCTCCGCCTCCTTGGAAGCCAAGGCAGCCTCGAGAACGGAAACAGTCCTTTCCGCCTTTTCGGCTTGTTTCTCAGCAGCCTGGCGACGACCTGCGAGGCAAAGACAGTACTCAGAACAAAAGACGAAGCACCCAAAAGCTGAGCAGCATAAGAAAAAAACTTACCATCCATAGAAGATAAGGCGTCTTGGGCAAACTCATGGGCCCGTAGCCAACGCTCAGCATCAAGAACCAAACGCTCACAGTGCTGGAAAACAGGCTGCAAGAACCAGGCAATCAGGCGTTAATTTAAGACAAGACTACAAGCAACTGCAAACAGTTACTTCTAGCCTCGGGGGCTACTCCCATCGAGAGCACTGCCGTGCCCCCGATGAAAAAGCAACACAGACACGAATCATTTTACCAGCTTGGAGACATGATCGAAAGCACGGGCCTTGTCTTCAATCGCCAGATCAACACGGCCAAAATACGGAGGACAAAGCCCAGTTGGCCTGAGCTCAAGAGCAGTAGCACCAGGCACTCCAGAAGGAGACGCACTGGTAACAACACCCGCAGTCGAAACGGCAGGAGTCGCCGTCGGGCCAGATTGACCAGCGGCAGCCGAGTGGTCCTCAAGACGCTTGGCCGCCGCCCCAGAGCTCGTCGATTTCAGATCAGTAGCAGCTGTGCTGGTACACGAAGTAGACGGAGCAGGCGCGGTACTACCAAATAAAGCATTATCAGTCGCAAGAACAAGGGAAAAGAAACGGGCACCAATTGAGCAGAATCTTACCCGACACGCGCACCACGAGGACGCCTCAACCTCCCAAGCCTGGCCCTCTTGGGAGGAGGAGCCGGAGCGACAGTCGAAGGGGAAGGCCCAGCAGAAGGAGCAGCAGAAGGGACAACATCACCTAATGCGGCATGATCTTCAGCATCCAAGGGGCGTGACCGCTTCACACGGAAGGGACTCGAGTCCTCACTATCTCCGGTCTCCACCAGCACAATCTTAGCATTACTAGCCGGTGCAGCATTATCAGTTGCGGAAGCATCAGGCTCTTCACGAATATCGGCGTCTTCCGGCTGTGGAGGATTACACGGAACTAGAGCATGGCCCTGCAAGACAAGCAATGTCAACAACAAAACAAAACTAGGTACTCGTCCAAACAAATGAAGGAACATGGGCACCAACCGGCGGCGGAAGATGATCAGAAGCATATGGAAGGACAAGGCGCATCTTGGAAATACTAAAGCACTTGGTCACATGCTGGATACGAGCCAGCAAGGCATCAGGTTCTAGCTCTTCAGGCGAGCATATCGTCGAGTCATCGAGTCCCTCGTACTGCCACATAGGGCGATCTCGATGCTGCAACGGCTGAACTCGCCTCCCCACAAAAATAGAAATAAGTTGATCACCAATCAAGTTATCCTTCAGCACAGAAATCCTCTCCAAAAATGGGGTCAGTTCAGACGACTCCACCTCGGTCAAAGAATGAGACCACGAAGGCTGTCTAACCACTCGTGTGCCCGGATTGAAAGAAGCAAGAGCAAATTGCTGACCAACAATGAAGCGATCCTTCAGATAAAACCAGCCTCTCCGCCAGGCACTAACGGAATCAATCTTCTCCAAGTCAAAGTATGAATGTTTATCCCCAATGGAGATACCCACTCGACCCACGGCGTACTCACAGTTCGTCCTTTTTACATTAAAAAGACGTCTCCAAAGTCCCCAATGGGGATAAATCCCCAGGAAGGCCTCACAAAGAGTGATGAAACATGCAATGTGCAAAATCCCATTGGGAGTAAGGTCATGCAACTGGAGCCGATAGGAATACAGCAAGCCCCGAGCGAAAGGATGCAACGAAAGAGCAAAACCACAGTGGAAGAAAGCTTGGAAGCATACCCACTCGTCCGCCGCCGGTGCCGGAATTGACTCATCGCCAGGAAGACGGGCATCGCCCGCCACCACCATGCCATCAGCAACCAGCGCATCCAGATCTTCAGCCCCGAACGTGGACCGCTCCCACTTGCCGGACATCTTGGCCGACTCGATAGCAGCACGAGAGCGCTTGGTCATAGATCTCGCAGCAGCATGCAGGGGAGAAAATATGAAGGCGCAGGAACACGAAGGAAAACAAAGAAAGCGGAGGAAGGCAATGGCTGGGTGAAACCTACAATTCACCCGGCCGCACGGTATTTAACTCAAGATCCTGGCAAGAAGGGCCACCGGCCAACCTTTTCGCTCAGTAAAACGTGCCACGATCCCCCACAGAGGCGAAAAGCATGGAAAATCCAACTGGCGCGGTAACAACACCGCCCACTACGCGCGCAAAAAAAGGACCATGATCGCGCGACGCGAAAATTTCGGCGGGACAGCGCCAAGTCACTTCACACGACCGACCGCAGCGGTCAACAAATTGCAGAAAGACCATGCCAACGTCATATCACAGCAAGGCGTACTCAGTACGCCATCAAGGCCCAGAGATTCCATCTTTCAGATATTTTCATCAAGGAAGAAAAACATCTTACTCCCATCGGGAGCATACATCATAAGAGTCCCGGGTGATCCCTCACAAAAGGTCAGCCACGTGCTCGAGTGAATACTCACACTTACAAGAGTCCCGGGTGCTCCCTCACCTAAAGGTTAAGCCACGTGCTCGAGTGAATACTCGCACTTACGAGATTCTCGGGTGCTCCCTCACCTAAAGGTTAAGCCACGTGCTCGAGTGAACACTCGCGCTTATGAGAGTCTCGGGTGCTCCCTCAACCCGACGTAAGGCAAACAAACATTCGCCAAGACCATACGGCGCTAAGAGTCTCGGGTGCTCCCTCACCTGAAGAGACGAAAAAGGGCATTTGAGTGATTACTCGCGAATAACCCCCCGACTGAGCACTCGAAACAAAGCTCCTCGGGTGAATGAGTGAACAGCTCGCTTGTTGTTTTGTTCCAAGCGGGTGCAATGTTGTAAGGCTCCGCGCCTCAAAAACACACATTCTTGGAACACGATACACTGTGCCCAGATGCCACGCAAGATTAGCGTGTAGGTAAGACCCCGCTGCGAAGTACGGCCGGGCTGGGACTTGCCGAAGAGCGATTTCACTCCCAACCTTTCCCATGCGCAGAGCATGATAGAAAAGCCGGGCGGACGCGCCTTAGGCTACACACATTACTGGAGGAAAATGAACACCATAAGACCTGAAGCGGCTGGACTTTTTCTCGACACCAGTGTTCCAAGCTCACGTCGAGGGACGTGGGTTTGATTGGGCGACTGTGGTATTTTCCCTAGTGCAATTCACCAAGGCTCGACCCGTCGACTCCTTGGGACCTTTCAGCTTAGCATCCCTCGAAACAGGTTTTGTCATGGCCACCAGACTGCCAGCGACCCGCGGATGAACCGTGCATATCAATAAACGACAAATGAATGAACTTGAGTCCCTGCGTGACCCTTCGAGTCCCCCAGGCACTCGGGGGCTACTGACGAGGGGGTGACCCCAAGACTCCTACGGATGAGCCTACCTGGTGTCCATGAAGGCAGAAGGCCCATGAAGATACAGCTTCGGCCCATTAGTTCGCACCAACGTAGGAGTTCTCGACTCATAAGGAAGATACGGAGACCTGTCGTACGGAGCAGGCTAGGGTTAGGAAAGTTTACCTGTACACGTAGATGAACTCCCCGAGACCTAGCCCGGTATATAAGGGCTAGGAGGGGCGACACCAAAGACATCCAATCTCACCTGTAACCCTAGCCTTGAGCGCTCCAGCCTTGGCCTCCACTGTAATCGTATCTCCCCAATCAATAATATCGAGCAGGAGCGAGCCTCCCTGTTTGCCGACGAGCTATCGTCCAACCTGCGCCTCTCATGACTAACCCAGGGTCCCTGACCATGGGATTTGCCGGGGTTGATCCCCGTCATGTTGCTTAAACAAAAAACCCCTAAATATTTACCTTTGAGTGTTTGCAGCCCTTTCCTTATCCAGTGTCACTTATCAACACCTTCTGCTCCTCGTGGGATCGATACTCTTATTTATCGAAAAGCTACAATTGATCCCCTAGACTTGTGGGTTATCAAGAATCGTTTATTGGCGCGGTTAATAGGGAAGGCAACCCAACTAAACCTATTAACTTCTCCGCCATCAACGAGCTTTTCTGGCGCCGTTGCTGGGGAGTGTAGCGCTATTGCTAAGTGAAGCCGGTAAGGGAACTTTTATTTTCTATTGTTACTTTCAGTCCTTATGGACTCTTCTACTGTTGGTTCGTTGCTGGTAAGGAGCCGCCCCACGACTGTGGTGGTCACTCCTACCCCTACTGAAATTGTTCCCTATAAAATACCATCTTGTATTGTTGATTATGTCTTGGCTAATCGTTATACAGGAGAAGGACATCCGGGAGAACACCTGCTATATTTATCACAATTATGTTCTTTATTTAAGCTTGCAGGTGTGACGATGGAGTTCGTCATGAAGAAACTATTCTCCATATCACTCAAAGATAAAGCTTCAGATTGGTATAAGCTACTCGATAACTCTGATCTGCTTGAATGGCCAGAGCTTATGTCTCACTTTTATGCAAAGTTTTATCATCTTCGTGAAATTCACCAAGACAGGAACTACATCTACAACTTTTGGTCTCGCGACGGAGAGAGCATCGCTCAAGCTTGGGGGAGACTGAAGTCCCTGATGCTCAAATGCCCAAACCATGAGCTCCCCAAGGAAATTATACTTACAAGTTTTTATGCCAGGCTTTCTCGTCAGGACAAGGAGATGTTGGATGCCTCCTCTAGTGGGGTATTCCAGACCAGAAGTATGGAAGAAAAATGGGATCTTATAGAAAGGATCCAGATGAACACTGAAGACTAGGAAATTGATAAAGGTATTGAACCCGCTATAAACTATGAGCATGATTACATTGAGAGTTATGTGAAGACTGATTACTTTAATACCTTTTGCTCTAAAATTGGTCTTGATTCCCAGCTAATGGTTGACTTTTGCAAGGACTTTGCTTCTCATATTGATTCTTCCAGGAAGAAGGAGAGTCAACATCATAAACCTTTTAAGGAGTCACCAATTGAGATTAATGTTACTGATCCTGTTTTACCTGCAGTTGTGTATGAACAGCCTCCTTATCCCTCCAGGATAAAGGAGCACTCTTTTGTTACAGGTATTCTAAACAAGAATAGAAGGACCACTGACGAACCTGAGGATATGATCAAGGTCCAGCCTCAAGTTGAAATGGTCAAGGATCTCGTAACCAGTGATATCGAATAATCCACTATTAGTTTTTGTGTTCTTGCCACTAACATTGTCACAGCCAGGAACAAAGGCCCAATTTCAGGTACACCAGTTGTATCTGTCAAAATAGGAGATCATAATTACTATGGTCTATGTGATTTGGGATCTAGCGTCAGCGCTATTCCCTTCACACTTTATCAAGAGATCATGCACGAGATTCAGCCGTGTGAGATCGAGGACATAGATGTCACTATCCATCTTGCAAATAAACAAACAATCTCTCCATTTGGGATTGTAAGAGATGTTGAAGTACTTTGCGGGAAAGTAAAATATCCTACAGACTTTCTTGTACTTGGTTCAGTGCAAGATAGTTTCTTCCCTATTATCTTTGGTAGGCCCTTCCTCAGCACTTGCGGAGCTATAATAGATTGCAAGAAAGGTAAAGTTTCTGTTGAATTCAACGGTGAGCCATATGAATTTAATTTTTCTAAGTTTTCTAAGCAGCCTCGTGGTCCTGACCTGCCAAGTAATGACAAAATTATTGAAGAAATTGCTTCCATTGCTATTCCTCCTAATGACACTTTGTAGCAATTTATGGAAGACCACAAGAATGATATACATATGCAGGAGAGGGATGAACTAGAAGACATATTTTTAAGACAAACGCCCATCCTGAAGCACAACCTCCCGGTTGAACCTTTAGGAATCCTCTCGCAACCGAAAGAAGACCCGGTGTTCGACCTAAAACCACTACCCGATACGCTCAAGTATGCTTATTTAGATAAAAAGAAAGTATATCCTGTTATTATCAATTCTAACCTTTCAGGGTATGAAGAGGAGCGATTATTGGAGACACTCCGCAGACACCGAGGTGCTATTGGCTATACTCTTGATGATCTCAAGGGTATTAGTCCATCCATTTGCCAACATTCTATCAATCTTGAGCCCGATGCTAAACCGGTTGTTGATCATCAATGACGGTTAAACCCAAAGATGAAGGACGTGGTTAGGACGGAGGTTCTGAAACTTCTAGCCGCAGGTATCATCTATCCTATAGCTGATAGTAAGTGGGTAAGTCTCGTTCATTGTGTTCCTAAGAAAGGAGGTATGACTGTTGTTCCTAATGATAAAAATGAACTAATACCTCAGAGGACTATTATTGGATATAGAATGTGTATTGATTTCAGGAAGTTAAACAAGGCCACCCGGAAGGACCACTATCCTTTGCCCTTTATTGATCAGATGCTCGAGCGGTTGTCTAAAAACACCCACTTCTGCTATCTTGATGGGTACTCTGGCTTCTCCCAGATTCACGTCAACACCGCGGATCAAGAGAAGACCACTTTCACGTGTCCTTACGGTACTTATGCTTATAGGCGTATGCCTTTCGGTTTGTGTAATGCACCTGTTACTTTTCAGAGGTGTATGTCTGCAATATTTCATGGTTTCTGTGAGGAGATTGTAGAAGTTTTCATGGACGACTTTTCCGTCTATGGAAACTCCTTTGACCACTGTCTCCACAATCGTAATAAAGTTTTGCAGAGATGTGAAGAAACAAATTTGGTGCTCAATTGGGAGAAGTGCCATTTCATGGTTAACGAAGGGATAGTTCTTGGACACAAGATTTCTGAAAGGCGAATTGAAGTGGACAAGGCAAAAATTAAAGCTATTGAAAGGATGCCCTATCCAAGGGACATCAAAGGTATTCGTAGTTTTCTAGGTCATATTGGTTTCTATAGAAGATTTATCAAGGACTTTTCTAAGACCTCAAGACCCCTTACCAATCTTCTCCAGAAGGATGCTCCTTTTGTATTTGATGAAGATTGTAAGGAAGCTTTTGAAGTTCTTAAGAAAGCCTTGATAACCGCTCCTATAGTACAACCACCTGACTGGAATTTTCCCTTTGAAATTATGTGTGATGCTAGTTATTTTGCTGTTGGAGCTGTTTTAGGACAAAGGGTTGACAAGAAGTTGAATGTCATCCACTATGCCAGCAAAACACTTGATAGTGCTCAAAGGAATTATGCTACTACCGAGAAGGAATTCTTGGCAGTGGTGTTTGCTTGTGATAAGTTTAGGCAGTATATTGTTGATTCTATAGTTATTATTCATACTGACCATGCTGCTATTAAGTATCTTATGCAGAAAAAGGATGCCAAACCAAGACTCATTAGATGGGTACTCCTTCTTCAAGAATTTGATTTGCAGATTGTCGATAGAAAAGGAGAAGACAATCCGGTGGCGGATAATCTTTCAAGGATGGAAGATATCCCGCACGATCCTCTTCCAGTCAATGACAGTTTCCCAGATGAACATCTTGCTGTTGTAAAAGTACAATCTCATTCCGACCCTTGGTTTGCATATTATGCTAATTTTATCATTGCAAAGTTTTTGCCTCCAGGTTTCACATTTCAGCAGAGGAAGAAATTCTTCACGGATTTGAGGCACTACTTTTGGGATGATCCACATCTTTATAAAGAAGGTGTGGACGGGATCGTAAGAAGGTGTATACCGGAGCACGAGCAGCAGGACATTCTTCGACAATGTCACGATAGTCCCTATGGAGGACATCATGCCGGTGAAAGGACCGGACATAAAGTTTTACAATCAGGTTTTTATTGGACTACTCTCTGTAAGGACGCCCGAAGGTACGTTCTATCTTGTGATAAGTGTCGGAGAGTTGGTAACATTAGCAGGAGAAATGAGCTGCCTATGAATTACTCACTAGTGATCGAACCTTTCGATTGCTGGGGTTTTGATTTTATGGGTCCTTTTCCTCCTTCACACAAGTACACACACATTTTAGTTGTTGTTGATTATGTAACCAAGTGGGTTGAAGCAATCCCCACTGAGAGTGTTGATCACAAGATATCTTTGAAAATGCTCAAAGATGTAATTTTTCCTAGGTTTGGAGTACCAAGGTACCTCATGACAGATGGAGGGTCCCACTTCACGCATGGAGCTTTTAGGAAAGCTCTAGCCAAGTACGATGTCAATCATAGGATTGCATCACCGTACCACCCTCAAACTAGTAGGCAAGTTGAGCTCACCAACAGGGAGATCAAGTTGATCTTGCAGAAAACAGTAAACAGTTCTAGAAAGGACTGGTCAAAGAAGTTAGGAGATGCTTTGTGGGCGTATAGAACTGCTTACAAAAACCCCATGGGCATGTCTCCGTATAAGATGGTCTATGGCAAGGCTTGCCATTTACCATTAGAGTTAGAGCATAAAGCTTTATAGGCTGTCAGAGAGCTGAATGCTGGCCCAAAGTTAGCTGGTGAAAAGCGTCTCATGAACTTGACTTCTCTAGATGAGTGGAGGAGTGAAGCTTACGAGAGCGCAAAAATGTTCAAGGAAAAGGTAAATAAGTGGCACGATAAAAGAATTCTGAAACGTGAATTTAATGTTGGTGATAAAGTTTTGTTGTTTAGATCTCGTTTCAGGTTTTCTCCACGTAAACTACTTTCCAGATGGGAAGGACCTTTTCATATTGAAGAAGTATATCGGTCGGGTGCAATCAAGATCAATAATTTCGAAGGAACCAAACCTCAAGTTGTGAATGGACAAAGACTCAAACATTATATGGCAGGTGATCCAATAAATGTGGATGCAAACATGATATATACAAGTACTCATGAAGAACATGTTGCAGCCCAGTTTCAGACTCCGGCAGGAGCAGAATTAGGAAAGGTATGAATTATGGTAAGAAAACACCGCGAACGTCAATAAAAGTTAACTTTTCAGAGTTTTTGCAAAATTAGGAAAATTCCAAGCCCGAGTGGAGCCGGAGAGGAGCTCCAGGGAGGCCAGGAGGCCCCCTGGCGCGGCCCCCCTCCTGGCCGCGCCGGGCACCCTCCTGGCTGCCCTGGACTCCGCCTCTGACTCCACCTAGGCTTGAAACCTTCCTTCTGTTAAGGAAATTTTTGCTATATATTTGCCTGGATCGTCCCGGCACCGTATCTCGCGATTTCGTGTGTTTTCTTTCTCGGTCTGTTTCTGCCAGGAAAACTTTCAGCAGATCTAGGTTCCATGGCTTCTCCAAGTTCCCCCAAGGACAAGTTCGTCGTCAACGTCATCAACCCTTATCTCGCAGAGGTGAAGAAGCACCCCCAGCTCCTTCGTGTGGAGGACGGTGTTCTCCACAAGGAAGATCTGAAGGGACCCGTCAAGGAAGGGAGCACCAAGGAGAGGCTGAAGGAGATGGAACATGAGGTCTTCAAGTTCAAGAAGATGGTGGACCGCGGTGTTGAAGCTAACTTCGACATCATGAACGAGATCGAGGCTTCCCGCAAGAAGGAGATGAAGGAGATGTGGTCAAGTTTGTCCGCATTAGAAGAAAAAGTTTATGAACTCCAAGCACAGATCTATGATCTGCAGAACCAGAACTGTGAGTATGAACTAAAGTTTCTACGCATGGGTTTAGGTGTTGAGTGCAGGATCTTGGAGACGGGAATGTCCTTCGAGACTGGAGAACAGCTGCCATGGAAGCGCTTCGCCAAGGAGTACCTGACTGAGAAGAACAAGAATGAGGAGTAAAACTCCTCGGGTAATGGCACCCCCTTAGCTTGCTCCAAGCTTGGGGGAGTGCCCAGTATCTTTATCTTTATCTTTGTCTTTAGGAGTCAAGTAGAGTCGTATCATGTCTAGGGAAGTTACTTTATAAAATAGGTGTGGCTTTGAGGTCTATCACTCCTTTTGTGGAGAGCTTTTTACCCATGAGTGTGGAGTCGTCTATGAAGGAATATTAATGAGAAGTCTATTGGTTTCTTCGCTGCACTTGGTATTCTCTTCACGAAATCGACATTATGAGTTGATTCTTATGAGGAGTATCGACCTTATATCAGGTATGGCTTTGAAAACTTTATTTAATCTTGGCAAGTATAGCTTTGGTCATAACAACAAGCATGTTTTTCTCAAAGTAGCGACATAGCCAAAACCTTTGTGTTATTATGCTTGAAGTGTTATGTTGACAAGAAAGACAACTTGATGTTTCATGCTAGTTTTAATGTTTATGCTTTGTATTGCTTGCATCTAAGTTGTCATCAATTGTCTGCTCTCTCAAAGCCTTGCTAGCCAAAACTCTGTACTAAGCGGAATTCTGCTTGTACTTCCATACCTTGAAACCAACTTCTTCCACTTGAGTCCACCATACCTTCCTACTTGTGGTATTCCACTACCACTCCTAAAGTATATAATTTATTTGCTATCTTTAGATGTTCAAAATCTTCTGTTTTTTGCCGCTGATTCAGCTCATGAGGAAGTGGTGGATGACCCATGATCTTCTTAATTTGGACAAGTTTTATCTTGGGATTGCATGTCTAATCTGCAAACCCCTAATACGAGAAGGGACTAGCATGAGTGCCCAGCTCGTAAAATATAAATACTAACACACAAGTTCCTTCGCCCTTTTACGAGTGATAAACAAAGGAATCCAAGGGGATGTGATCGTCCCCACATGGGAGCCGTTCCTCGAAACTTGTCCAAATCATGAAGTGAGTGAGTTATCTATCAGCAGTCGTTGACGGATCATGCACCTCCCAAAAGTTTGTTTTTATTCTGTTTGATCTAGAGATGGCACATAAGTTTTCCCTGCTTACCCTTTTGCACGGGGTTTATCTTTATTTTGTGCTGAGTCAGTCCTTCCTACTTCCTTCCTTTCTAGAGAGAGAACAGACACTTGATGTTAATAAATATGCTTGCATATAAAGTTGCATTGAAATCTAGCATGTTACATCTTTGTTGACATTATCTTTTGATAAGTGAGTTGTTTGAAAAATCTTATGCTTAGTAAACATCTTCCTTTGTGTTGACATGTGCACTTCTTGACTAATAGCACGTTCTTTCAAAAGCTTCAACTGTTCCATTATAAGTGAAAGAACAAAAGTAAAAGTTATTAGTTGTTCCTTGACCAAGGCTATGTTTGTCATGATTTGATGAGTTTTCCAGGTCCTACTTTGTTATAATTGTTACCACTTTCTCATAAGGACCTTATGAGTTCAGGTTGCTGTTGAGGATGTTTAAGTTTGATGAGAAATCTTGATGCTTCTTGTTCATATTCTTTTATCGACACTTCACTCTCTAAACTTGTGGACAGGTTTACCGAGCTCAGCAATCGCTTGGGGACAAGCGAGGTCTAAGCTTGGGGGAGTTGATACGTCCAAAAAGCATCACTATTTTATATTGTGATTTCACCCAATTCATTGATATATTCCACTTTACTGTATTGTTCTTATGTTGTTTTGGCTTATTTTACACAGTTTACAACTTTCCTGTGCCGAAGCAGCAGAACCAGAATTCAGCGGTAAAAAGTGGATACCAAGTTGCTTAATCAGATCAAGTCCAAATGCGATGAAATTTTACGGGGAGCATTTTTATAAAGATTGACTGGAGATCACCGAAGGAGGAGGTGAGGGGACCCACCAGGCAGCCAGAAGGGTGCCTGGCACCCTCCTGGGTGCCTGGTGGGCCCCCTCGGTGCCCCCTTTCTCCTATATAAACCCCCTGGGGTGGAAACCCCTAAGAAGAATTCGTTTCCGTGTTTCGCCGCCGCCACAGGGCGGAAACCTACAGAGGAGAAAAGCCATCTCCGGCGGGCAGATTCCACCGGGGAGATCACCTCCCGGAAGGGGAGATCGTCGCCATCATCATCATCATCGTCACGGGCATCATCGAGATCATCATCAACATCATCCCCAACATCAGCACCATCTCCATCTCCATCCCATCTCATCTCACAATTGCAACTTGTGTTGTAATCCGTACTATCTATCCTCTCTACTCTGTTGGTGTTGATTACTATTTTGTGGTGAATGCTATTGAGTTTTTTTGGAGAAATATCATTGTGTCCAGATTGTTTACCACCCATCTATCACCTCTGATCATGATCTCTTTTATGTCTTGTGAGTAGTTACTTTAGTTCTTGAGAACATGGGAGAAGTCTAGTTGTTAGTAGTCATATGATGCTAAAGTATTATGTGTTGTTTGGTACTTAAGTTGTGTTGTTATTTCTCTAGTGGTGTTATGTGAGTCGAACACATAACACTTCACCTTTCATGGGCCT
Organism: Bromus sterilis; assembly: GCA_950022295.1. Taxonomy (NCBI): domain Eukaryota; kingdom Viridiplantae; phylum Streptophyta; class Magnoliopsida; order Poales; family Poaceae; genus Bromus; species Bromus sterilis. The sequence continues at coordinate 46,591,794 of OX465596.1, forward strand.
AGAGGAATACATTGTGCACAAAGGATGCTTATGGTGGGTTGCCGGAGTGACAGAAACCTGAACCCCAGTTCGCAGACTCTCACACAAGGGAGTTATGGATCCTTGATCGTAATGTTGTGGTTAGGCTTATGCCTTAATTACTACCTTGTATTTGCGGATGCTTGCAAGGTGTGTAATCATAAGAGTACACTTATCTTAGTCTAGAAGGTGTACTAGCATTGATCCACCCACCGACACTTATCAACACGATACATATTACTTGGCGGAGTACGGTGAAAGTTACTTGACTATCTCTCCCGTGTTTTCTCGAGAACGCTTTAGCTTTTATAAGTTCAGTTCCTAGGCTTATCCTTGTGAAAGGATTGGGCCACTTGCTACTCCTCAGTTACCCTGTTTACTTTGCCTATCTTTTACTTTTCTGTTGCTTAAACCAAAAACCCCTAAATATTTACCTTTGAGTGTTTGCAGCCCTTTCCTTATCTAGTGTTACTTATTAACACCTTCTACTCCTCGTGGGATCGATACTCTTATTTATCAAAAAGCTACAATTGATCCCCTAGACTTCTGGGTTATCAAGAATCGTTTATTGGCGCGGTTAACAGGGAAGGCAACCCAACTAAAATTATTAACTTCTCCGCCATCAGTATCAAGCGCCTTGGCGTCGGCCTCGTGGGGCTCTGGACAGTGCTCCCGTGGCTGTGGTGTGGAGGGCTCCGGCTGTCACGGCAGGAGCGTGGGCGTGGACTACGGCCAGGGACCGTGGTGGTCCATGGCCTCTGCCGGCACTCCTTCCTGCTCTGCCGGCATGGTGCTTGGTGCGGCTTGTTGGGATGGTTCTACGTCCGGTTGTCGATGGTGGCTTCCGCGCGGGGATCCGGCGAGGGGCTCAGGCGCTGCGGATCTAGCGTCGAGCAATGGTGGTGGTGGTTGGTGGATTTACTGACTTCGAGGCGAGATGATGTGCGTTGGAGGTGTGTGGATGATCGGGTGAAGACCCCTGTCGTGGCCTCGTGCCGCGACCTTCGATGGCGGCGGCTGCGGGCTGTCGTTGACCTTCCTGGAGGCATCATTGTGTTGTTGCCGCACCCCTCCCGTACGGATCCAGTCTTTTGGCCTCTCCGGGGGAAACCCTTGATCTTATGATCTGACGATGGCGGCGCCTTGGTGTTGTCTTCCCTCTTGGGGGCATCGTATCGGAGCTCGACATCAGTAAGAGGAACCGGTGGTGGCACTGTGATGATCAGGCTTCTGTGGCAACGATGATGGGCGAGTAACGTCGGCAGCGTGGCTATGGTTGCGATAGTCGGCCCTTCTTCGGCGTGTCCGCGGTATTGCCTCGGTTTGTTTGTTGCTGTGGAGTTGAAGCTGTGGCGGCGGGGCCTCGCGGTATACGATGACTGGCTGCAGGTGGCCCGTTCGGTGATCTTTCGTGGCGCCAGCCGTGCCTGGTTTTGTCCTTCAGATCTTCACTTCAAAGTTGGAGTTGCGCTGTCTGATCATAGGGGTTGAGTTTTGGTGCAGATCTTCATACAGCTGCACGCATCTACTGTTGTGTGGGTCGAGTTCATGGTCTCCGTTGGCGAAGTCGGAGTCGTTTTCTCAGTGTTGTAGGGTTGGCGAGGAGGCCTCTAGGGGAGAAGTGATGACGATGACGCTTGTGTGCTGCCTTGGCGAGGCCCTCTTTGTAGTGGCGTGTGTAGTTTTATTTTTGTGTACCGCTCAGCGGCTGTGATGGTTTTCGCCCGGTTCTCCCTAATCAACTGGGCAATCTGGTTTTCGCTCGGTTTTCCCAAATTAACTAAGCACCTCTTTTCTTCTTAATGAATGCAGAATAACTGCCATTTCGAAAAAAAATCAGCCACAGTTTTCCGCGCAGCACAGCCCTGTCACAATGCCATAGTCATAGTTTTTTCAGCCACAGCCTCTGCCAAAGCCACAGTTTTTCAGAGAAAGCCACCGTTTTTTCAGCCAAAGCCACAATTTTTTCAGCGAAAGCCCAGTTTTTCAGCGTAAGCCACAGTTTTTTCAACCAAAAGCCACAGTTTTTTTAGCCACAATCCAAGCCACAGTTCCGCGCACAGCCACAAGAGAGTCCGCGCGTAGCCACAGTTGTTGTTCGCGTGGGACACAGTAAAAACGCGACACGTGTCAAATCCAGAAAGTGCGAAAAATGACCTCTACGAAAGCGCGCGAGAGGATACGCTCTAATTAGTGATTGACCCTAAGGCGGCAACACGTGAGGTAATTCTCTAATGGGCCGGCCTACTTCGATGCCTTCAGGTTTAGATTCACGTTCTTTTTACCGGTTTATAGTCCAAAGTTTTTCTAAAAAGAATTGTTGATTTTTTGGATCTAAATAGAAACTTCTAATTTTGTGAATATAGGAAATTTTAAGAGAGTGGTCGGTGTATATTCCAAAAAAATTCAATGTGTATGAAAAAAGGGTTCACCACATACAAAAAGAACTTCATTGTATATTAAAAAATAAATTCAATTTGTATTTGAAAAATCTTAGTTGCATGTTCAAAAAATTTAACTGTGCTTTGAAAAAAGGTTCATCGTATTAGTTAATGTCCATTGTATATTAAAAAATGTGCAGTGTGTATCGGACAAAATATTGACTATATATATATATATATTAAAAAAGTACAATGTGTATTAGAAAAACTAATTCACCATACAAACCAAATCAATGTGTATTTTAAAAACACCATCGAATATTAAAATATATATTTATAGTGAAAAAACTATACAAAATAAAATGTGTAAAAAATATATTTGTTATACCTCGACCACAACCATCAGTTTGTGGTCGTTACGATTGGCAAGATTAAAACTTGATCCATAGACTAATATTAGTATTTTTCATGTATTTTGTCTTTATTTCTGTCCATCCGAACTCAACTTCTAGTTGTCACTCATTCTTAAACTATTCTAAGTTAAATATTACTTTAAGGTTCCTGGCAGATGGGATTTCGTAAAGAAAGAATCCTATGTTAATAGGTCAATCATCTTTCTTATGCATATTGTGGAAAGTCTTTGATGATGTGACATGTATGCATGTTAAAAGTGATTTAATATAATGGAAAAAATCCATGCATGTTGAGGAAGGTTGCATGTATCATTAAATGGATGTGTGCATGAAATCAACTAATAATGAAGAACTTGTTCTCATGCATATTATGATGGGCCTTTGATGAGGTGACATGCTTGCATGTTGAGATAAATAAGATAGTGGGGATGATCTATTATAGTATTATAGATTCAAGATGTAATACAAAGAAAGAAAACATCAAAAGGGAAAAAAATCTTAAAGAGAAAAAAAAGTTACTCCCTCCGATCCATAAAAAGTGTCGCTCATTTTGTACTAAGCTAGTACAAACTTTGTACTACATGTCCGACACTTATTATGTATCGGAGGGAGTAACAAAAGGCAAACGAACTACTAGCCACCTTGCTCCACCCTTGTTCCCCCTCGATGCTGCATCTGTAACCTCCTCACCCCACTACCAATGTATTCTTCGGCCGCCCCTAGCATTGACAAACCTCTGCCGCATCCGGAAGCATGCCTAACGCCTAGTACTACATCGCCGCCCACATCGGATCCGTTTACATTATTCCTCCTTTCCATATCATCGTCCATAATGGATACCATGCCCGGTAGGTGTTTGGTCAAATGCTATTTAGTTTTTTTATCGTCCCATTATTTCTATAGACCACAATTGTAGCATACTTGGTCATGGAGGATGAGTTAGTATGCGATGCTTGGTTATTCGTGTCTGCGAGATTCCTACGCAGAAAGGAAGCGGGTGTGCGGTTTTGTAAAATAATCCATTCTTCGTTTCATGAGCAAAAGCACAACGAATACTATGACTTGCACATGATCCATGACCGCAAGTTCAAGTCGCTAGCCCATCGATGATACTCTATCTACAACTCCATCAACAAGTATAACTGTGCGGTTAGTCAAGTAAACAGTACGATGCAACTAGGCATCCCAGCTATGGAGATTGTACTATTTTGTTCATTCTTGTTCTATATGTTGATCAATTCATTTATTCACTCAGTATGAAACTGATCATCACATTATATAGCTTGGACACGTTGTTGTGATGTATGAAAGAAAAAAAGGGTAAATTGTTTATATTGATGCACTCTTGGCTGAACCGAGGAGAAAACTTGAGTCAAACAACTTCTTTTCATTTTGAGAAGAAATTCATTTTAATTGAATTTGATGAATTCTTAAAATTTGTGTTATTTATGGACTAATTATGCTATTTTGTATAATTATTTTGAGTGTTATCTACTTTAGAGAAAAAAAATCCTAGGACGAACATTTACGACCAAGGTTTGATGGTTGCTTCCACATTGGTGTCTGCGAACTGACCCCCTCTATTCCCGGACGGACGCGGCGTCCATTTTAAAGGGCAACATTGGAGATGCTCTAAGAAAACAAAGTATGTGAAACTTTGATGGAAAGATAATGAATACTTCCTCCGTTGCATAATAACTACCGCTGAATTGGATATATTTTTTGGAAGGCATGACTGTAGAACAAAATGTTCTACAGTCTATATATTCTATTAAAATAAACCTCCCAAAATACATCAACCAACACCAGTTTTAGGAAAGTTTAAATACATGGTGTTTGTCTAAAAAAATAAGCTATCCAGTCTTTCAAAATATATCTGAATCTATCCTTGATCCTATGCTCCAGCAAAATGAGATCCTTTTTTAGTCTTCTTCTCCAATCCGTGATGGATGGAGGTTTGTTATAAAAAATGAGATCATTCTTTTGCATTCAAATGTTCCATGCTACCATGATGGAAATCTCCATAGAAAGGCCTTTAGGGAAAGCTTGTCTGTTGTTCATTACTTCATTATAGATGGATATGCCTCTTAATCTCTCAGTGGTGATAGAATCTCAGCACCCAAGGGAAAATGGGTAGTAGTCCCAGATGAGATGGTGAGATGTTTCTTCAGTTCCATGAGCACAAAGTACACAGTTGAATGATGGGATGATGAATGATTTCCTGTGTAAGAGGTTTATGGTATTAATTCTGTCAAGAATGATGAGCCAGAAAATTATCTTTTATCTCAAGATGGCAACACTATTCCATAGGTGTCTGAATATGGGGTGTTTATGCATTGTAGAGAAGTTTCTCTTGTATAATGTCATCGATGAAAATCCAGTAGCATTTTGTGTCCCACGCCATGTATCCTTTTCACCAGTCATCTGAATAGGAGTAAACCACTTCTGTAGTGTTTCTAGCTGATGGAATGCGATGCTACTGGATTCAACAAACCATCTATCTTTATATTCGAAAATTACTGTCTAGAAATTGATGGTTTTAAGGAATTTGTTCAACTCAATTGGCTTCAACCCACTGTCAGCAAGAACACTGTGCACAAGATCAGTGCCAAATTTAAAAGGCTCGAGAAAGGACTGAACATATGGTCCAGATCAATATGTCACCTGGCTGAAACTATCAAGAACACCAATGACATTATTGCATGTATGGATGTCATTGAAGAAATTAGAGATTTATATGATGTTGAACTACTCTTGCAGGTTTTCCTTTGAATCCCAAATTTAGAGTCTGAATTCTACATCACTTTCTTACCTCAGATTCCACAATGGGAGCTTTGTTCTTCTTTTCCTCGGATACTGATATATGCCATCTCATGAGCAGGTGCTTCCATCATCAAGGCTTCATTCCCCTCCTGCCCTTCCTCATCCTGAGCATAAATATTGGTACAAAGATAGTTGTGAGTGGAAGGACATATTTTAGGAACATGAAATGTGGTTATGCTGGAGAGGTCACAATCATCCACAATAGCTTTCCATAGAGGAGCAATCATTAAGAATTCCTCTGTCACATTTTGTAAGGTTGATTCTAAGAAGTGCGCTGAAGAGGATCTTTTCCGCCCACAGCTCTCGATTCAGATTAAAATTCCTCTAGTTCAAGCCCTCGTTGTGCTTTTGAAAAACCAGATAAACATCATCTAGTAAGTGAGGACCACGACTGATACATAAATACCTATCAGCAATACTATTGAATCGCACATATGCCTGGCCAAAAGGACATCTTGATATGCTAGTAAAACCGACGCGACGAGCTTGAAAAACTCAGCAAGTATATCTCTGATGTTGGCGAAATCAACCTCACCCTCTGGCATCGAGGCGATGGTGATGATAGCGAAGTCTTCATTCAACGCGTCCATGGCTCCATGGATGATCCTCACTCTAGCTGCCCCCCCCCTTGTCCTTCAATCGTTGACATCCAATCGGGACGAATGGAGTTGGATCGAAAGGAAATGTTGCCATGGGGAGAGCGGAGGAAGCTGGAGCAGAGTTTTTTCTTCTTCTGAATGGTAGTGGATGCAGAAACCGAGGAGACCGGGGGGTAATTTCTATGTCCGTTGATGGGACAATACAAGTTGTCTCTCTGGCAGATGGGGTCACAACATCGGCCGGTGCGGTAGTTGCATCTTTATTCATAATGGGGATGATCTGGTGCCTAGTATTTGCACCCGATATGGAATTGTGCCCAGTATTTGTGTCTCTGTGTCTCTGTATTGGCAATCAGGAATAACATGCCCATTCCTCCGACAGCTGTGGCAGCGAATTCAGTTGTTGCATTTGGGCCTCCAGTGGTCCTTCGGAAGACAACGTGAACAGAAAGGTTTCCTATCAGTGAGCGGAAAGTGGCATGTGTATCATGGCACACAATGACGAAGCCAAAATTCATGGGTGGGATGGGGTTCAGAGACATTGAGCTTTTTAACCTAGCCCTTCTGGCTCGTCGAGCTTGGAGACTAATGACGTGCCCTGAATCTCTTAGTGCCTGGGTGCTGCGAGCCAGGTACTACCCGCAGAGCAACATCCTGGATGCCGAGCCGGGGACATCTCCTTCCCAGGTTTGGAGGGCGATCGTGGAAGGCCGCGATATTCTATCTCTCAGCCTTATTAAGAGGATTGGAACGGGAGACAATACCAACATTTGGCGAGATAATTGGTTTCCTAGGGACTACAAACTCCGTCCTCTTTGCCCGCGGTTAGAAAATCCCCCGGCTCTTGTTTCAGAGTTAATTGATCCAGTGACCAAGACATGGAATCGGCAACAGCTTGAAGAGCATCTGGTGGCACCTGATATTGCGATCGTATTTAACATCCTGCTGTCCTCACGGGCGCAGGAAGATTTCTATGCTTGGCACTATGACAAGCGAGGTAATTTTTTCAGTCCGATCTTGTTATCGCATAATCTCAGCCATAAAATCACAGAGAGAGGACTGGATCAATCACTCAAATGGTCACTCGAATATTGCTGCGGATAAAAGTTCATGGAACCAGCTATGGAAGATCAAAATCCCGTCGAAAGTTAGAGTGTTTGCATGGCGGTTGGCGCACACTTCCTTACCTACTGGGAAGGTTCGCCATGCCAGGAAAATGGCTACATACTCTCATTGCTCTTTGTGCCAAGCGCAGGAGGATACGTGGAGGCATTCTCTTTTCAGTTGCAACATGGCTAGGTGTGTGTGTGCTTTGGGTGATGAAGAGCTGCTTGAACATCTGCTGTCTAATCGGATGGTAGACCCGAAACTTTGGTTATTCTGGATGCTAGAATCTACCAAGCCTGAAGATGTTACTCGTGTACTGATCACTATGTGGGCCATTTGGTGGGCTCGCAGGAAGGCTATCCATGACAATGAATATCAAAGTCCCATCTCAACTTGGTGCTTCATCAACAGGTTGTTAGAGGATTTGAATATAGCTGCTACAAATACACCAGGAGGACAGGCAAGGAGAGCGCAAGGGGGTCGGAGTGTTTGGATCCCTCCCACGGGCAATTGTGTGAAGATTAATGTAGATGTAGTTCTGTCCAGACAAGGAGATAGGGGTGCAGCAGCAGTGATTTGTCGGGACCGGGAGGGAGTTTTCTTGGGAGCGTCAACTACTGTTTTCGACGGTCTAGTCGACCCAGCGGCTTTGGAGGCACATGCTTATAATGAAGCTCTGGCACTAGCACAAGATCTCAACCTTCAACACTTGTCTATAGCTTCGGATTGCCTGGAAGTTATCACAAGCATCAACCGGGGCTCGTCGGCGAATTATGCTGCTATTCTACATGAAATATCACATAGAAAGCTAGGCTTTTCTACTGTTTCTTTTTTCCTTTGAGCACAGGAGTAATAATTTTGAGGCACATTCTGTAGTTAAGGGTGCTGCGTCACTCCCAGTCAGTTGTCATTTGTGGCTAGGGGTTTTGCCAGACATTGCTTGTATTCCTTATTCTGTAAAGTCTGAATAGAGTCCTAGTTACCCTAAAAAAGGTTTCCTATTGGGCTGGGCCGTAGTTTTGAATTGGTGGGAGGGTGAATAATCTCTGGTCATTTGGTCGGCAAGAAGGAAGTTAATCCATGAGTCTATTTACCAGAGCTCTCTGGGAACCCACCTTTTTGTGGAAAAATTCATCTTGGAGCTAGGTTCACTTCCTCACAAGGCGGGGCGGGGAGCCACACAAGGGGCGAGAGTACTGCAGGGAAGTAATTATATATCGCATGCTCGGAGTACATCAAGGAGTTGGACCCTTCCTGTGGAGGGAATGGTTAAGATAAAGGTGGACGCTGCAGTTTCAGTTGACAATAATACAGGAGCAGTGGCGGCAGTTTGTAGAGATCACTCTGGTCTCTACCTTGGCTCATCATCTCTGGTGTTGAAAGGATTGATTGATGCAAAGATACTCGAGACTATTGCAATGCGGGAGGGACAAAGCCTAGTTATGGATCTTTATACTAAGAAGATTGTCATCTCAGGTGATTGCAAGACGGCGGTGGCGGAAGTAAATGCTGGCCAAGGAGGTGCTAATTCCACGGTTATCAAGGAGATTCGGGAGCGTTTTAGTAGTTTTGATAGTTGCTCTTTTATTTTTGAAAGTAGAGTTTCTAATTTTGATGCTCATAATTTAGCCAAACATTCTCTTAGTCTAGATAGAGGACGCCATATGTGGCTTATCAATCCTCATGATCCAGAATGTATCAGTTTGATGATGGACGGACATCAATAAAGTTTGGCATAAACCCCTCAAAAAAAATTGAATGTGAGAGATGCCCGCGCTATTTAATGGGACATTATTAGGCGACGTAAGAGGCGGGGGATTAAGTATCCCATTAATTGACAGGGGCGGAAAAGCAGGGCTATCCATTCTAACTACTTTGATGATATGACTTAAAGATTTTTTTAGTTGTTCGTCAACACATACAACCATAGTTAAGCACACACTGGTCTATATATTTCGGCTGCTAGGCCACATACACGGCTATTGTTTATGATATCAACATTAAAAAAACACGTCCAATTCCATTCACTCCAATGGAAAAAAATAATCTCTGATAGCAACAGGAGCCTACTTCCGTACCGTTGAACGACTCAACATTTTCCACATTGGACTGAACTTGAAAAGTCTTCCTTTCTAGACTGCTCATGGTGTTTTTTGTTATGTTGCTGACTACGCAGGGTATCAATAAACACCCACATTCTGTGAAGCTTCCGTGTGAACCCCGATATGGCCAAAAATGACTTGCTGAGCAGTAAGCACAATACACGTACCAGCCGGGTACCGACGCTGGGAAAAATGACTTGCTGAACAGCTGGTCTGAAACTTCCGAACCCAACGAGCACGCTAGGAAAACATGAGCGAGTACTGAGCGGTGCGACAGGAACAGGAAGTGCAAGGGCGTGCAGGGTACGCATGAGACTAAGCTTTGAAACATGACACCTGCTGCAATGCAAAGAAAAGTCATGGCAGAGGAGCCGTGTAATCCGTGACTCAAGGTCGATTTGAACTAGTCGACTGGCCGAACCTTGACGCGAAAGTCGTCTACATGATCAATTCCAACGACCGCTCTCTATATAAACCGCTTGCCACCATGCCTTGCCATGTACACTCACCTCGTCGTGAAGCACCAACAAGCAAACCTTAATTCGATCGACATGGCGAGCTCGCCCATGGCGATCTTGGCTCTCGGGCTCGCAGCAATGGCCCTCTCCGGCGCCGGACTGGCGGCCGCGCAGTGCACCTGCGCGGCGACCGAGTGCTGCAGCCGTTTCGATTTTTGCGGGGTCGGCGGCGACTTCTGCGGACAAGGGTGCCAGTCGGGCCCGTGCACGAACGTGGGCGACCCCGTGGACAGCGTCGTCACCGAGGGCTTCTTCGAGGCGATCAGGTCCCGCCCCGTCGACGGCTGCACCGGCACCGGCAAGAGCTTCTACACGCGCCAGTCCTTCCTCGACGCCGCCCAGGCGTACCGCGACTTCGGCAAAGGCGTCACCGCCGAGGACGGCAAGAGGGAGCTCGCCGCCTTCTTCGCCCACGTCACGCACGAGACCGGATGTAAGCTCAACTCCGGCCAACACTTAGACGATCGAATTCATTCGCCTCGATCTCCGTAACTAACTAAGCTGGCTATGTAACTTTGTGAACAGTCATGTGCTACATCGAGGAGAAGGACAGGGCAGGCAAGGATTACTGCGACGAGAACAACACTGAGTATCCGTGCTCACCGGGGAAGGAGTACTTCGGGCGCGGGCCGCTGCAGCTGACATGGAACTACAACTACGGCGCGGCGGGGAAGAAGCTCCAGTTCGACGGGCTCGGCAACCCCGAGAAGGTAGCGGAGGACCCGGCGTTGACGTTCCAGGCGGCGCTCTGGTACTGGATGAACACCGTGCATCCGGTGGTGCCACAGGGGTTCGGCGCCACGACCAATGCAATCAACGGTGACCTGGAGTGCGGCGGCAAGAACCCAGATGCGGTGAGCGCGCGGGCGCGCTACTACCAGGATTATTGCCAGCAGTTCGGCGTCGCCCCGGGGAGCAACCTCACCTGCTAGAGTGCTAGGTGCTCTGGGTTGGGTGTGAATTGATCCACGCGCAAGACCATTTCTAGCAATGTTCCTACTGCTCTACCCACTGTGCTCTGGGAAATAAACATTATGTATATGTAATTTGGTTTTATGCATTCATAAATAAAGTCATCAATAAAGCTGATGGAATAAGAGTATCTGCCCCTCTATGCATCCATAATCATCACCATAAGAAATGATGTCATGACTTTTTTTTAGGAGGCACATTTTTTTTTGAACAATAGAAGGAGTGAAGGACCTCGAAGGCCCAGGACTTCATTACTAAAAATAACCAGCAATACATTTTACAAGCCAGTGAAAACTACAGGCATAGCCCTAGATCTTATGGAAAGGATCTCAACACAATAATTAGAAACGCAATTGGGTCCAAACTTCCCTCCGATGAACAGTAACATAGCCGGCGCCGGGGACGGGCCACTTGTTCCGGCGAAGTCCACCGAGGAGAAGCACCGCCTCCCACGAGAGGAATAAAGATCGACCACTTGTTCAGCCAGAAGATACCGACGCACACCGGAGTAGAACTCCCATCGACCACCACGGGAGGCAGCGTTGATCACAAAGGAGACCGCCCCATCGACTACCAAGAAGGCGGCTTAACTTCTCCAAGATGGCTTCAATGGATAGGTACAAATCCAATCACCACTTGCACAACACCCACCCTCCCATAACTCGTCGCCGTCACCACGATGGCATCGAAGAAGAAGAAGAGTTGTGAAATCCATCGGAAGACGTAGTGCCACGAGCTTATTGATAGTTGTCGAGTAAGATCTCCATGTCCATCATGAGCACGAGGATCGAACTCGCCGGTGACCGCATCCCCCTCAATACCTTCATATAGCCACTACTACCTACTAGAGCGCACCAAGCACCGCTCCATCTCTTCCCCAAACGGCGAAGCCGGTGGTCAAGAGCCAGGCTTGGGATGGGTCAGATCTGGAAGATGGACCTCTCAAGGGAAGGTGGGAGGAGGAGGCGAAAGAAGGAGGGGAATTCAGATTAGTCATGGTATTGATGAAGACATTGTTTCCCTTATCTACGAGGCATCTTTTTTTGATAAATGATGAATCTATTAGCTTGATATGGAGCATCACAAGGATACAACACAAAGAGCACACATTCGATCTCTGCATAGCTAAGATGCACACAACTAACACGAACGCACACACACAAAATCACCCCAGCAATTAGCAAAGTCATACAAAACTAAATCTATGCCAAACAGATAGAAACAAACAGAAAAAACGATAATCAATGCTGAGCACGTGTTGAGACAACTAAGATGATGCAAGCACGTGATCCAGACATGGACACGACCAGTCAGACTAGACGTCCACACACTATGCAAGGGCCTAGACGCCAAAGATCATTAACGGAACCAGAACCTTCATCAATGTTGGACTATCATCAACCACAGATGAAATGATGAGAAGATATGGTACTACTGTAATCTCATGGAGACGCTTTGGCGATCCCATGCCTCCAGCGCAAATGTTTGTCAATGGTAAATCTTGTCCTGAGCATTGATCCCAGACAATACAACACGAGCATACATTGCGTCGCCATGGCAACAACAAACCATCAATACCATCGAACATGACCCGACCATCTACACCATCGATCGGTAACTCTAGAACTATCATCGTGCACCATGATCACAAGGCCACAATACAACAAAGGATCATCGCTACCCGCCAGCGTGCAAGCAACCAACAGACGTCACCAACCACAAGTCTTGCCAACCAGGCCCAACTCCAGGATATATAATGCCCCCAACAGGGAACATGACTTTGAGCGTCTCCATCATCCGAACCGGACAAACCCAGGCCTAGGGTTTCCCCTGAAGTATTCTGGAAGGGGAGTTAAGGGCAATGAGTTGAAGCCTTCAACTAGGTAGCGACGCCCGCACGCGCCATCGTCGCTGGCTTCGACCACAATCGAAGTCTACCTTTCGTCGCCAGTCTTTGTCCCCTCCAACAAAATGAGCCTAGTTGCACCTACCAAATCACCACCAACTTCATCATTGTTCACGTACTCAAATCGTTACTCTTTAGAGTACACTTAATGAATTTCAACGTGGTGAGCATGTCGATGATTTCATTGTTTGAACACACACAATGAGTTCGCACTACACTACGGCCTCTGCTTACGCTGCCAAATTTTGGGGCACTTTTCTATGTCCCATGCAACAGCGGCGAAGCCAGCCTAAAGACTATGTGGGGTCATTACTATATTCTATTTTTTTTCACAATGCATATTAAGTGAACAGTATTTTTAGACTTGTTTTCTCAAAAGTTGTGGGACCCCACATCTAACAAGTAGAAATGCCACTGCCATGCAACATGTGATCTAGAAGGCTTAGGCACTTTTCTATGTCCCGTGAAACGAAAAACAAACTCTCTTCACTTAATACATGTCGAATGCGGAAGCATTGAAAAAACCTTGAAACACACCATAACGGGACATTTATAGCGTTCGGAACGCCGACGAGCAAGCTCCACGGAGAGTACTGACCATGCAAGGAGAAAAAATAACTCGCTGAGCAATGAGCACAGTACACGTTCCAGCCGGGTAACGGCACCACCGACTACAGACACGGAATTAGGACATGTACAATGATGCTATTTTAGCTGTGCCACATAGGACAAGTGCTGATGTGGAACAAAGAGAAATTAAAAAAAAAACTTTGCCTTCTCTTATTGAGATGATCTCTTAGTAACGAATCTCTCACTACAAACTTAAAAACCTTTAGCTATTATCGCTAAGCTAAGATAAAACTTATTGTATTTTTTTTATTATATCTAAATTACGTGGTGCGAAGTTAAGATAAAACAGTCTTAGTACATGCCCTAAAGGTCAAACTTGAAGGGGAAAATGAACACTGAACACCTGGTCTGAAACTTCCAAACCCAACGTACACGCTCGGAAAAACGACTACTGAACAGTGTGACAGTGCGTGCAGGGTACGCCTGAGACTAAGCTTTGAACCATGACCCATGCATAGAAAAGTCTTGATAGTCGACGAGCCGTGTGATCTGTGACTTTGTGGCCGAACCTTGACGCGAAAATCGTCCACAGCGTCAATTCCAACGACCGCTGTCTATATAAACCGCTCGCCACCACGCCTTGCCATGTACACTCTCCTCGATCTCGTGAACAAGCACCTTGTAGATCCGCAACAAGCAAACCTCGATTCGCCATGGCGAGCTCGCCCATGGCGATCTTGGCTCTCGGGCTAGCAGCAATGGTCCTCTCCGGCGGCGCCGGACCGGCGGCCGCGCAGAACTGCGGCTGCGCGGCGACCGACTGCTGCAGCTGGGCCGGTTATTGCGGGACCAGTAGCGAGCACTGTGGACAAGGGTGCATGTCGGGCCCCTGCACGAACGTGGGCGACCCCGTGGACAGCGTCGTCACCGAGGGCTTCTTCGAGGCGATCAGGTCCCGCCCCATCGACGGCTGCACCGGCACCGGCAAGAGCTTCTACACGCGCCAGTCCTTCCTCGACGCCGCCCAGGGGTACCGCGACTTCGGCAAAGGCGTCAACGCCGAGGACGGCAAGAGGGAGCTCGCCGCCTTCTTCGCCCACGTCACGCACGAGACCGGATGTAAGCTCAACTCCGATCAACTATTCGTCTATTCCCCATGAAATATCAAGTTATCAACAGTACAAGAATTTTCCTCGCCGTAACTAAGCTGGCTAGGTAACTTTGTGAATAGTCATGTGCAACATCAACGAGAACGGCGGGGAGAGCACGAACTACTGCGACGACAAGAAATACCCGCAGTATCCGTGCACACAGGGGAAGGGGTACTACGGGCGCGGGCCGCTGCAGCTCACATGGAACTACAACTACGGGGCGGCGGGGGAGAAGCTCGGCTTCAACGGGCTCGACAACCCGGAGAAGGTGGCGGAGGACCCGGCGTTGACGTTCCAGGCGGCGCTCTGGTACTGGATGAACACCGTGCACCAGAAGGTGCCGGAGGGGTTCGGCGCCACGACCAGGGCAATCAACGGCGACGTGGAGTGCGACGGCAAGAAACCTGACCTGGTGAACGCGCGGGCGGGCTACTACCGGGATTATTGCCAGCAGTTCGGCGTCGACCCGGGGACCGACCTCACCTGCTAGGTGCTTGGGTTGGGTGTGAATTGATCCACGCGCAAAAACATTTCTACCGATGCTCGTATTTGCTCTACCTTTTGTTCTGCGGAATAAACATTCTGTATATGTAAGATTTGGTTCTCTGTATTCATAATAAGATTATCTGTCAATTAAAATAGGATCGGCGCGAACTGAGCCTAGCTCAAAAAAATTTAATAAAAGAGGACGACCTCTCCAATTTCATTTATAGAAATCAAATGTCTTTGTGATTCACACTACTTAAACAGGCAAATAAAACTAATAGAACTCTGCTCCGGCTATCAGCTTAAGAAGCAGGGCAGAGAGGACATCCCTCCTCCAGGGGTGTATCCCAGCATCCTAAGAAGTAGAGGGATAGTTATCTTCCAATCCAGAAAGTGCATCATCTACCAGAATTAAAGCTACCATTATAGGGAGTTTTCCCACTCGAGATTATTATAGACAGAAACAAAATACAGCCGAAGTAGATAGAAGGAAGTGAGTCTTGGCCATCACAGTTCCCCTCATTCTTCTTTCAACTCTAAATTCTGCATGTGTAAAGTCTCCATCGCATCTTCTCAAAGATCTCCCTGCAACCTTTTCATACATCTTCACCCCCATCCTAACCATTCTTTGACCTTTTGGTTTTATCTGTAAAATAGTCCAATTAGCAAGCTAGTTAGCCATCATATGAATAGGTATACTGGGATCAGTGACTCTGTTATTATCAAAGACAACAATATTTCTAAGTCTCCAGATTGTCCACATTATAGCAGATACTCCAACCATCATAATCTTTTTTGTTTTTCTTTTAAAACTTCTAATCCAGGGCCCCATTAAGTCATCAACACTCACATGCACCCTATTTAGGTTAAAGGTAAACATAAGAATTGTCCACATCATTCTAGCCAAGGAACAATTAAAAAAAGAGATGATTGATATTCTCTTCTTTACCACAAAATGCACATGCACTATTTCCTTGTCGGTTTCTTTTTTTCAAATTATCTTTTGTTAGAATAACATTTCTATTTATCAACCACATACAATTTTTTATTCTAGAAGGGATTCTCACCTTCCACAAAAACTTTTGTGGATAGGCAACTCCATCATCCACAAGATATGTGTATAAAGACTTGACATAATATACCCCATTCTTTGTTAAGGTCCATCTCACAGTATCTTTGTCATTAGATAAAGCCACATCTCTACATACCTCTTGGATGTGCTCCCATAATTCTAGTGATTCTCCAAACAGGGTTCTCCTAAAAGTAAAGTTACCAATCCCCTTCTCAAAAGCTTGTTTAACAGAGAAGTTTTTGTCAAAACAGACACTATAAATTCTGGGATATATATCACACAAGGATTGATTGGCAACCCATCTATCCTCCCAAAATCTAATATTCTTCCCATTCCCCACTTTAAATTTACATAGGGACAAGAGGAGATTTTTAAATTTCATAATCCCTTTCCAGAATTGAGATCCACCCAATTTTTCTTTAGCATTACTAAGACAATTTGTCTTTGTATATTTAGCCAATATAATATCTTGCCACACACCCTCAGTGTGGAATAGTTTCCACCGCCATTTACATAGTAAAGCTACATTCATGTACTCCAAATTTTGAATCCCTAGCCCGCCAATATCCTTAGGTCTGCAAATTTTATGCCAACTAACCAAATGGTATTTTATCTTTCCCTCATCTTCTTGCCATAGAAATCTGGCTCTGAAGAAATCCATTCTCTTCCTTACTCCCACTGGAAGAGTATAGAAAGACATCATGTAATAGGGTATACCAGCCAAAGCATACTGGATTAGGGTAATCCTACTTCCACTATCTAGCATTTTACCCTACCAAGTTTTACATTTGTTCTCACATTTCTGCTTAGTGGGATTCCACTCCTTATTTCTTATTCTTTTCTCATCTACAGGCAGGCCCAAAAAATTTATGGGGAGTTTGCCAAAGATACAAGAAAATATAGTGGAGTATTCTTCCCTCCTATCATTTGCTTTCCCAAAAAGGAACAATTCACTTTTATGAAAATTTATTTTCAACCCTGACATTTGCTCAAACACGGATAAATTGAATTTCAGTTTTTTAGCACACTCCAAGCTATCATTAATTAAAAAAATTGGTGTCATCTGCATATTGTAGCATATTTACACCCTTGTCAACTTTATCTTCTAATACCCCTTTCACAATACCATTTATTCTAGCTTTATCCAGCATAATAGCCAGTGCATCAGCAACTAAATCAAATAATAAGGGGGAAAGAGCATCACCATATCTTAATCCCTTATAGGTTGGGAAGAAATCTCCAACTCTATCATTCACGTTCACCCCTACTTTTCCCCCTCTTATAGTAGCTAACACCCAATCTATCCATTTATCTGGATTTTTTTAAGTTTTAGCATCTGCATCACGAATGCCCATTTTACTTTATCATAGGCTTTCTCAAAGTCTACCTTAAACACAACATCTTTTTTCTCAACATGAATGGAGTTGAGAGCTTCATGCAGAATCATCACTCCATCAAGAATAAATCTACCTTTAACAAAAGAATAGAAAATAGATATCGCACCAGTTGTTCTACCATGGATACTTTATTCGGCTCAAGCTCATGTTTAACACAGTAGTCATGTATACCAAATTCCCTCCAAGTTCATGCAGGGATAATTACCCGCTTCCCCAAGCCACTTCAATGTGACATTCGTTGGTCACTAGACCCTAGATAAAATCTATTTAAGTTGTCAGTTTAGGCTGGTGAACTGATATATTTTTACTCGAACTCGAGCCTCTTTGATAGGGTTATTTCTCTCCAAATTAAGCCAATAGACGTCCGAGTGCTCTTGCATGTCGCGTCAACATGATGGATGTGCCGTGGGGTATCTTTTATAGGTATCACTAGAGACGCGGCGTTAGCTATTGACCTTTTATGGTCAATTTTGCATGGTGGAGTCTCCGGTTAAGCGGTGGCGTTGTTGGCTTGTGGATCGGTTGTCTTTCGGTGTTTATTATGCATGTGTTTTGTTTAGACCAGTGAACTAGAATATATGTGCGATGGACTTCTTGTGTAACTGTCGCATTGAATGGTATCAATTGATTTCTTTGGGGTGTGTTTATTTGTTGTTTTATGTGTTCCTAGGTTGGGGTTTGTTGTTACCATTTGTTTGTCTTGACAGCTGCTCTAAGTCAAATACCCATGCTAAACTAGCATCCACACCAACAAAAAATAATTTAGCACCCACGCGGCCACACCTCATCGACTTACATTGATCATCTTCCTTATAAATATGCACACCAAGCCTGGTCATCAAGACTATACATTCCAAACTAGCCAAACTCACACGTGAACGATGTGGCTATAGCCGGGCGCAGCGAAGCGCGCCGACCCATGTAATACTGCATTGAAGCGCACACCAACGCACTTACACACAGATCTCTGACAACGAGCCTAGCTACTTCCTTAATTATCGTCGAATGACCCAACATCTACTATTCTTAAGAAGTTGCTCCCCACTACCTCTATTCTCTTAACATGCACACATGCCACCTCATCAAAGGCCCACTACAATATGCATGAGAACAAGCTATTTATTATTAGTTCTTCTCATGCACACATCCATTTCATGACACATGTCACCTCACTAAACATGCATGAAAAAGTTTTCCATTATATTAAATGGTCCACCACAATATGCATGAGAACAAACTATTTATTATTAGTTCTTCTCATGCACACATCCATTTCATACCACATGTCACCTCACTCAACATGCATGAAATAGTTTTCCATTATATTAAATGAATATTTTTAACTTCACAATAATAAAATAAAACACATGTAGTATAACATGTATTTTTTTTACTTTTAATTTATATAGTATTAATTTAATTATTCATGTTTCATTCAATCAAATCATCCAAAATATATTTCAATCGATTTCCGCAGCAGCGCGCGGGGTATCCTCTAGTTTCCATAGTGAGGGTGTAATGAAAGTTGCTTTCATCAATGTGTTGGTTGCTGTCTTGCTGACTAAATTCGCACGTCCTGTAAATCTTCTTTGAAGCTGAATGTGCATGTATAACTGATCAACTACTGAATGCGCAACGAGGAAAAATGATTGCTGAGCACAATAAACGTACCAGCCGGGTAACGGCACCACCAAGTACCAACGTGGAGGTAAAAATCACCGGAGAGTGGAAAGAAGATCGAACTGTGGAAGGGAGCAGCACGCTGGGATTAATTCCCCTGTCATGCCGACTTGCAAGTTCAAGGACATGAAGGTGCAGGGTAGGGTACGCCGCAGCAAACTTCCAAACTCTCGTGTACCTGCGAAGAAAAGTCTTGAGATAGTCGACGAGCCGCGTGATTCTTTGACCGACGGTCGGTTTGATCTAGTCCAACCTTGACGCCGGCAGTCGTCGAGACTCGACGATGATCAGCGTCCACTGCCTATATAAGCCGCCTGCGACCCCTTGCCATAGTACTACAAGCAAACCTTAGTTCGACATGGCGAAGTCACCCATGGCGATGCTCATGTTCTTGGCACTCGGGGTAGCAGCACTAGTCCTATCTGCCGCGGGACCGGCGGCCGCGCAGAAGTGCGGCTGCCGGGCGAACGAGTGCTGCAGCCAGTACGGTTACTGCGGCACCGACGCCGCCTACTGTGGAGAAGGGTGTAAGTCGGGCCCGTGCTCGGGGAGCGGCGGCGGCGGCGGCGGGAGCGGCGTTCCCGTGGAGAGCGTGGTCACCGAGGCCTTCTTCAACGGGATCAAGTCCCGGGCCGCCAACGGGTGCGCCGGTAAGAGCTTTTACACGCGGCGCTCGTTCCTGGCCGGCGCCCGGGCCAACCCCAACTTCGGGAAAGGCCGCACCACCGACGCCGGCAAGAGGGAGATCGCCGCCTTCTTCGCCCACGTCGCGCACGAGACTGGACGTAAGTTCTACTTCTAATGCAACCAGGGAAACTAAGAGGATCATTTGATGAGCTCTCCATAACTGAGATGGCTATGTGACTTGTGAGCAGACATGTGCTACATCGAGGAGATCGGCGGGGCCAGCAAGAACTACTGCGACGACAAGAACTACCCGCAGTGGCCGTGCTCGAGGGGGAAGGGGTACTACGGGCGCGGGCCGCTGCAGCTGTCGTGGAACTACAACTACGGCGCGGCGGGGAAGAGCGTGGGGTTCGACGGGCTAAACAACCCGGAGAAGGTGGCGCAGGACCGGGAGGTGGCGTTCAAGGCGGCGCTCTGGTTCTGGATGAACAACGTGCGCCAGGTGCTGCCGCGGGGGTTCGGCGCCACCACCAGGGCCATCAACAGCGGCGAGTGCGGCGGCGGGAACTCGGCCGCGGTGAGCGCGCGGGCGGGCTACTACAGGGCCTACTGCAAGCAGTTCGGCGTCGACCCGGGGAACAACCTCACTTGCTAAATGCTACTAAGTGCTTTGGGTTAGATCCCACATGCGTACAACATGCATGGCTTATGTAGAATAAACGTTCGGCGTGCGCATACGCATTTTAAGCCGTCCAACGAGAAATAAAGAGAAATAAAGGGCGATGATGTGGGTCTACGTACCCAACATCCTTGCACCAATACCGTCCACGAGTTCTACCAAAAGCAGGGTAACCTCCTCCGAGGAGATCACTCGTCCGCATTCGGTTCATTTTGTGGTGCGTTTTGGATTTATTTTTTGAGAAGTTTCTCTATTTTCGACATAGTTATAGACAAATATGCGAGCATGGACGAAGTCATAATCACAGCCACAGTTTTTTCGCTTCGTGCCGATACGTTTAG
The DNA here is from genome assembly GCA_950022295.1 of Bromus sterilis. Lineage (NCBI taxonomy): Eukaryota > Viridiplantae > Streptophyta > Magnoliopsida > Poales > Poaceae > Bromus > Bromus sterilis. The sequence goes on from OX465596.1 coordinate 46,612,636, forward strand.
AATACGACCCGTGACAACTTTTGAAGCACCAAAAATAGGGTGATTTTTTTTAGTTTTTGAGCATTTTCAGTGTTTAAATTTAGTTTTTTGGGGTTTTCGGCTTTTTCGGTTTTTGAACTGTTTTTTCTTACATTTTGATGAAAAAAATTCAAAATAATAATAATAAAGAGATACGATCGTGCATCTCACAAAGGCATGGATCTGCTTCAAAGAGACGTACACTGCGTAACTCCAAAAAAGAGGCACGACCCGTGTCTCTAAAAGAGGCATGATCATGCCCTTCACGGGATACACGGATTTACTTCCACCAAAGGCACACCGCGTGCGGCGTGCCTCTAAAAAAGGTGGATGGCTCGTGCCTCTAAAAAAAGTACGATCGTGACCGAGTGAAAGCACGAATATACTTACGTGAGAGGCACACAACATGCTTATAAGAAAGGGAAAAATGAAACACCAGAGCGCAACGAATAGCGCGTATAGAGCGTCACTTGTCAAGCGCAAAAAGGTTTGATGGATTCATTAAAAGAACTACTCGCTAATTAGTGATTTTGTGAACTGTCAATACCCTCAACCACACCGTCCAGGTTTATAGTAGGTAGATTTGGCTAATTTTTAGACCCAAACCCAACAGGTGACTTCACGAGAGGACTACTCGTGGAGTGACATTGCCCTCAACCACCCCTACCGGTGCCTTCACGAGAGGCGCAATCATGCTTCTATTTTATTTCCTTTTTAGAAGCACGGATGTGCCTCTTGCGAAAATAAACATGTGCCTTCACGAAAGGCATGATCGTGCATATGTTTTTTTTTCTTTTAAAGGCACGAGACGTGTCTCTCACGAAAGCAAACATGTGGCTTCATGAAAAGCACGGTCGTGCCTCTTATAAAAAATACATTTTTGCGTTAATTATTTTTAAAAAAATTCCACCAAAATATAAGCAAAACTGTGCGAAAACCAAAACATCCATCTAAACACAGAAAACGTGTAAAAAATAAAATAAAAACAAAATTTCAAGAAAGCACTGAGCACGTGATACATGGCACGCTCTTAGCACACTAAAAAGGATCTTTACGGATGCTCCGAAAAAATACTCGTGAATTAGCTTTGTTTTTAGGGGTTTTCAAAACTTTACTGCTCACCGTCCACAACTATACCGATACAGCCAATGTCATGAGGGTTTATAAGCCACACATGGCGACCCTTTGGTAACGAAAGAGAAAACTTAGCTAAATTGTGCGAGTCTAAATTCGAAAAACGACTTTCAAAGATAAAATTACAGCTAGAAAACGTGCTTCGGCGCTCCACAACTTCCTTGATGATCGTGAAGTTTGCACCTCCCTCCATAGCATGAATCTCGTCCACCACCGTCTTGCAATCGCTTGATATAATAATGCTTCGCTTGTAAAGATCATCCGCCAGACACTGACCTTCACGGATTGCAACTGATTCAAGGATTTTCGGATCCGGCGCGCCTTCCACCACCAACGATGAAGAGCCCAGAAACAGCCCCGTATGATCACGGCATATGGCTGCAACTGCACCTACTCCATCGCCCAGCGCCGCGTCCACCTTTATCTTCACCGTCCCCTCGGGTGGAAGCCTCCAGCTATTGTGCCTTGTATGTGACGGTGCCCGAGTCCCAGCAGCTCCAGGCAGGCTACCCACCATCCGGTGCCCGTTCTTCTTGATAACGTCCAGCTCCGTGATAAAGCCCTTGACGAACAGATTAGTTCCCAGAGGGCTTTGGTAAATCGATTCATGTATAAGCTTCCTTCGTGTCGTCCAAATAGCCCATAGTGTGACAGCCATCTTCACAAAATCAGCATGTGATAACAAATCCTGGAGATGAAAGAGCCATTGCCGAGCACTGGGCTGGTGAACATCCATCATGGTCTGCACAAGATCGTCTCCGGCTAAGGCCCACACACATCTAGACATTGAGCACTCCAATAAAGAGTGAACCCAAGAGTCATTGTTGCCGCATAGAGGACATAGATCATTAGTCGCCATATTCCTGTGGTGTCTCATATCTTCCGTTGACAAAGACTGTCTTGCCAATCTCCACAGAAAAGTTCTTATTTTCCTTGGCACAAGCGTGTTCCACAAAGCCGACCACGCTTTCTTCTCAGTGTCTAAGTCAGACATAGACGCTCGACCATCACGTAGATCATTCTGCTCATTTCTGGTCCGCACCAGCAGGCGGTAGCAAGATTTCACCGAGAATTGTCCTTTCTTCTCATATTGCCATGCCCAAAAATCCTCCATTGACATGGTGGTAATAGGAATATTTAGGATGATCTCCTGGTCAGTCGGCAAGAAGTAGCGCTTCACCTTGCCCGTGTCCCAGGACGCCGTCGATCTGTCAATAAGATCTCCTACTAGCGTCGGAACCTCATTGGACAAGCAAACAATGGGTCTCATATTAGAGTCTCTCGGAAGCCAATTGTCCTCCTTGATTCTGGTTGATTTTCCGTCACCAATTCTGCGAATCAAACCAAGTTTTAGAGCTTCTTTTCCTTCATGAACCGCTCTCCAGACTTGCGACGGATGTGTTCCGAGTTCGGCATCAAGAAACATTGCTGAGGGATAGTAGATTGCTTGCAACATCCTGCTGCAAAGCGATGAAGGGCTTTGTAGGATGCGCCAGGCCTGCCTTGCTAAGAGAGCAATGTTGAAGATTTCCATATCCCGGAAGCCAAGCCCCCCATCACTTCTTGGCTGAGTCATCGCTCGCCAGGAGACCCAATGAGGCTTGCGGCTCCCTTCTCTGCTGCCCCAAAAGAACTGCCTAATCAGTTTGTTTAGCTGCTCGCAAAGACCCCTTGGTAACTTAAAGCATGACATGGAGTAGACAGGGACTGCCTGCGCCACAAATTTTATAAGGATATCTTTCCCGGCAGCCGAGATAGTTTGTCCAATCCATCCACAAACCTTATTCCAGAGTCTGTCTTTTAGGTATTTAAAAGCCTCCGCTTTTGACACTCCCACGTCAGACATCCCCAGGTACTTCTCGTTCAAGGTCTCGGTTTGAACATTCAAAATACCCTTTATTTCTTCTCTCATAGATTCTGGACACCCCTTGCTGAAATAGATAGAAGATTTTCTACTATTGATTTTCTGACCGGACGCCGTACAATATGCTTCAAGTAGGTTTGATACCGCCACAGCCCCCTCACTGCTAGCCTTGAAAAACAGCAGGCTATCATCCGCGAAAAGCAAGTGATTTACTTGTGGTGCCGAAGCCGCCACTTGCACTCCACCCACTTGCGATGACTGATCTAAAGATTTTAAGAGGCCAGAGAGGCCCTCTGCTGCCAAAAAGAATAGATAGGGGGAGATTGGATCTCCCTGCCTGATACCTCTCGATGGTTTAAAACTCTCGAGCTTCTTCCCATTAAATAACACCGAGAAAGTTACTGACTTCACCATACTCATAATCCGCTGAACCCAAAGAACGGAGAACCCCAGCTTTAGCATGATTGCCTCGAGATAACTCCATTCTACCCTATCATAAGCTTTCATCATGTCAAGCTTGAGGGCACAGTCCCGGTGCTTCATGGCCTTGTTTCTCTTCATGAAGTGCAAACACTCATAAGCCACAATTATATTGTCAGTAATGATTCTGCCTGGAACAAAAGCGGATTGTTCCTTAGATATTACATCCGGTAGCACCACCTTTAACCTGTTTGCTACTACCTTGGAAGCAATTTTGTATATCACATTGCATAAACTTATAGGACGAAATTGAGATAGTTGGGTAGGACCTTTAACCTTTGGGATCAGCACTAGGTACGTGTTATTTATACTCTCTGAATTCTCCACACCCATAACTATCCGCAGCACAGCCTTCGTCACTTCATCTCCGCAAATGTCCCAGTGTCGCTGGAAAAAATGTGTCGGGAACCCGTCCGGGCCCGGGGCCTTGGACGGGAACATCTGAAAGAGCGCCGTTTTTACTTCCTCGTTCGTATAAGGTTTGTTCAGGAACTCATTCATCTCCTCTGTCACCTTCGTCGGCACCTTTTGCAACACATCATTCATGTTCGAAACTCCTTTTGACGTGTAAAGATCAGAGTAGAATTTCGTAGTCATCTCCTCCAGTGCAGCAATATCTTCAATCGGATCACCACTGTCATTCAGCAGACTTTTGATTAAAATTTTCCGCCGTCTCATTGTTGCTCTCAAATGGAAGAATTTGGTGTTCTTGTCTCCCCCAACAAGCCAGTCCACTCTCGACCTCTGCTTCCAAAGGATCTCTTCCCTGGCATATAACTCGATCAAAGTTTCTGTTATTTTATGCTCCCTGTGAGACGGACCAGTGCGCCCCGAGCTCCGCCGCAGAATCTCCAGTTCATTCTTTAACTGTTTGATTTCTTTTCTAACATTGCCAAAAGTGTGTCGATCCCACACTCCTAGATCATCCGCAAGGCCCTTCAATTTTTGCTGAAGGTCATCCATGGAATCCGCCTCCCGTTCTTTCTAGCACTCTTCCAGCAAGGGTTTGAGCCCGTCATGATCCTCCCACATTATCTCATACCTGAATGTCCTGACCCCCTTCCTCTTTGCCAAGCCTTCTGAAAATCTTACGTATATGGGAGAGTGGTCTGACGCCACAGCAGTACCATGGGTTACCCTGGCCATCGGGAATAACACGCTCCAGGCCGGGTCAGCAACGGCTCTATCCAGCCTTACCCGGGTGTAGGAACCTCCTTCCACCCTCTTCTCGAAAGTCCAGGGACTGCTGCCAGTGAACCCCAGATCCGATAGGCCACAAATATCCAGGGCGTCTCGAAAGCCGTCCATCTGGTTTGGGCTTCGGACCCCTATTCCTTCATACTCAGCATGTGATAACACTTCATTAAAATCGCCCAGCGCGATCCAAGGGTCACCACTGTTTGCTGCAAGAAGTTTCAGCTGATCCCACGTCTTGTATCTCTCCGTTGTTTGTGCTTCGCCATAGATGCAAGAGAGTCTCCAAGGAACATCCCCCAAATCGGAGACAAGAGCATCAATATGATATCTAGAGTGGCTAGCCACCTCAAGCTTTATTTCCTCATTCCAGAAAATTACTAGGCCCCCACTACGGCCCGAACTGCTAACTGCAAAAGACTTGTTAAAACCAAAGGACAGAGCTAAAATCTCAGCACGTGTCTTCTGTAACTGCGTTTCGACTAAGCACAACACGGCTGGGGCAAACTTGTTCGTTAGCTCGCGAACTTCTCGGACTGTCGCGGGGTTGCCCAACGGTCTCCATCAAGTGACTCATTGTCCCCGGCGGTCTCCATCAAGTGGAGCCGCCGATATATCTTTGAAAGGGTTTGGAGGGTCCTCTACCTCCATAGTGTCTTCGTGTTGCTTCTGCTTCTTCTTGTTTTCGTTTCTCTGTGGTGTAAGATTTGGATCAATCCCCTCAGCTTCACCATCAAATTTGTCAACCAGCATAGCCACTTTGTTACTCTTATCTGAAGACGCCAGAACCTGCAGGTCTTCCGGTTGCTGGCCGGCAGGATCAGCCACCGAATTCTCCGCCCCTCGTTTGCTACCAACGAGATCAGAGTTCTCTGCCGCCTCAGAAAACTTGGCATCCAAGTTCTTTACTGGTGGGGGTAACTGTTCTTGATATACTGCATTGGAGCGCCAAGGAAGAGCGCCAGGCCCCCCCATCCGCGTCCCCCTCCTGGTGCAGCAGCTCTGCCGCGCCCGCGACCCCATGGCTCGTTGGCGTTCCCAGAGTTTTCATCATCAAAGTTTCCAGGGTTTCCACGACCCCTTCCCCTGCCCCCCAACTATCTGTCCACCAGCAGAAAGGAGCCCCACTCAAAAGTAGACTCATCATGCTCTCCCAAACCACACTCCTCATGCCAATGTCCAATTAAACCGCAGTTGTAACAATAAGTAGGCAACTTCTCATACTTCACCTGGTACCAACTCTTCTTCAAATCCTTGGTTATTGAAACAAAACGAACCAGCTTCTTCATCACATTGATCTTCACCCTCAAACGAACAAATTCTCCTGTGTAGCCAGCCGGGAGAGTTGTTTGGACTTCTGAGATTTCACCTATGGAGCGACACATACCCTTGATCACACGTTCATGGAGGAAGTTATCTGGTAAGCCATGAACTCTTGCCCATACAGACAATTTATCAAGCACCACTGACTTAGGATCCTCGAAGCCGTCATATTCCTCCATGATCAGTGCCTTATACCTGAAGAGCCAAGGACCCATATTCATCGCTTTGTTCCAGTCTCCCAAGCAGTTGAATTGGGCAGTGAACAAATTGTCATCTATCTTCCTCCAAGTGACCTCTTTCGCCGGGTTCCACGCCGAACGCATATCGGCATAAAGAGCCGATGGGCTGCACCCTGCCGTCGTGTGGACTCGCGCAATGGCGAGCCACTTCGCCGCCGGCGGCGGTTCACTCACCTCCTCCTCCCAGACAAAGCTCTCGCCTTCTTCTTCCTGAAGATGCAGTCTGCCGAGTAAGTCTTCCACAGCTTCCCGCCTCGCCGGTCGTTGATTCTGTGGTGCCGCCATGAACCTCCGATCGATCTTGGCAGAGACGATTAGGTCAAAACCAAAAAACCCTAGGTCGGACAAGAGTTCCGCCTGGGGACTTGAGAGCAAAACCAGTTGATCCCGAGCCAGTCCTGCGCCGACCGCAATCCTTGGACAGAGGTCAAACTAGTGTAGAGACGGGCGTAAACTCTCGGCTGAGCGCCGGAGGACATGAAACCCTAACTCGCCGAGTCGGGGACTCGTTAATTAGCTGCTATGTATCAAGCTGATTTTTGTGCCGACAAGGGCCCAGAGTGAATGTTCGGCTTCAAATGCAGCCCAAACGCAAGCCACTCCGCTTGATGTACGACGCTTTGAGACCTATTTTGTGTGTGTAATGTTTCGATCAAAATTTGGCATTGTTGGGAATTAACACTACATCTCAGGTCTAGATTAGCCACCGATATTAGTATTAGCCTTTTTTACATTTTGTTCTACTTAAGCATGCTTAATTTTAAGATTCTGGGACTAACTTTTCATTCCATCATTTATTTTAAAAAATTTATACAAGTTAAGCATGCTTAATTTTAAGATTCCTTCAGAACGGTCTTCCAAAAAAATTTGTATTTTATCAATATGAATAATTTATCATTCTGGGTAAGCTCGAATGCCATATATCTTCCCTCAAAAGAACCGGCATCCCTGTTAGTCCAATAGAAACATTCCCTCTTAAGTCTTTAACATACATATGTGTGTGCCAATACCGACATTCACATGTGCCCATGTATGGATAACTACCGCACACATCTCTGTAACCTTGAAGTTGGATTTGATATCAATTGTACTCCCTACTTAAACTAATATAAAATATTTTAGATCACTAGTTTAGTTATCTAAAAAATCTTATATTAGTTTATAGAGGGAGTAACATTCTGTAACGCTGCGAAGAAAAAGGTGCATCTTGTTTGTATTAGTAGTCTATCATTCCTATTGAAATTGAAATGTCACACTTCTAACAAAACCCACCGGTTCTAGGCCATTGCGTCTGGAATTTAGACAAGCGTCACATATACATTAGTATGTTTTGCACACTTTATTTTCACTCATGCGCACTTGAAACAAACTTTTCGGTTGATCATTCATTCTTAAAATTTTCCAAGCCAGACACTTTAAGGCTCCTTGAAAATTTGATTCAAAAGGAAAGTGTGCCTTATTAAAATGAGTATTCTATCATTTCTAATGACACGGTGCACTAGATCCATATGTCGCCATTTTTTTTGAGAAAACCCTAAACCTTTATTAAACCGTCACCACGTTTACAAGGACGAAATCAAGTCCATCTGGGCTGCCCCACCAAGTATGGCGGCCAGTTCCCAGATTTAGACTATGTTTCGCAAGATTGTGAGCCTCGTAGTTCGAGTTTCTACCTTCAAATCTAATAGTGCAAGAAGAAAAAATTACAGAGTATGATTTCATGTAGGATAACGACGTATGACGGAGATGCTTTCAATTTGATGTCTTCCACCACAACCTTGCAATCAGAGGCAATAAAAATATCCCTTTGTTGCAGGTCATTTGCTGGAGCTTGTCCTTCGCGAATTGCCAGTGCTTATTGTGAGGTAGAGTTTTGTCTCCCTCTTGTGAACCCTATACTAGATTTACCCTTTAATGTTGCGTGGTTTATTTTGTTCCCCTTGTTTTGTATTTTTTTGGTAGTTTTCTTTTTTAATTATGTTTTCATTCTTTTTTCCAACATTGTTTACTTTTGTACACACAATGTACATTTTTCCTATACATCAAGGCCATTTATTATACATATTTAACAATTTAAATATATATTCTAAAGGAAAAATTTTAAAATAAGTTTATCAAAAATATTTTTATATAGGTTAAACATTTTTTTAATACATAGCACTTTATTCAAATATGTATTTTGATGTATACTTTTCTCATGTAAGCATACACTTTTCCTATCACAGACGTTATTGTAGTACAAGTTTAACATATGTTTCCAATATACAGTTTGATATCTACGTTTTCATACGGGTTTTACATTTATTGTATATATTAGGAATATTTTGTGTACATTCTTAATATAATTTAATTACATTATAATATATTTTAATAATGTCATGTACATTTTTTTGAAACATGTCAACATTTATTTCTTATATTGTTTTAGTGCTACCAAACATTCTTTTTAAATATGGTAAAATAATAAGTACATTATGTTAATATATTTTGAAATCAAGTTTTTCTATAATTTGTCAAATTTAAATTTTGAAATATACGTATGCAATTGGGAATGCATTTTGACAATTTTTTAATATAGTATACAGTAACATTTTTTAGTTCTCTAAAGCTATTCTAAAATATACATAAACAATTTTCCATTTCAATTTTATTTATAGTGAAACAAGTAAAAGCGTGTAAAATACTATGTGGGCCAACACATTACCGGGCTTTAAAGGTGAGCTCCTGCTTTATTGCGCAAAAGGCAAGAAAGAGTTGTGGACAATTTTTTGTGATCTCTCCTTCATGTATGAGAAATCACTAATTATAGGATACCCTATGTGGAGATCATTTGCCCATGTTTACAGCGCGACAAGTGTTATGTTGTGGTGTGTTTCAAGGTTTTATTTAGTTCCCTTCACATTCGACAGCCACGGGTTTCTTTGTTTTTGATTTTTGCTTTCTTAGTTTTCATTTTTAAGTTTCTCAGCCACTGGCACAGCGAAAACCACGGATACCGTAGATGCAACCATAACTACAACCACAGTCATAACAATAGCGTGCAGCTGCAGTCGCAACCATTGGTGCAGTCACAACCATAATGTGCAGGCGCAGATGTAGCCATAGTTTATACGGAGCCACAGACACAACCATAGTTTACGCACAATCATGATTCTTTTTGTTTCGCGTGTGTGCGTACAGAATATGACATCTGACGACCTCTGAACGCACCAAAAGTGCTTCAGATGAACGCACCAAAAGAGCTTCAGACGGGATACCCATGTATATTGACGCGCACTGCGACGTGATGATGATGAGCAAACGCACATGCTCGAGTTTGATTGGTTGTTCCAATGCGATCGGTAGTAGTAACATACGTGCAGTCCGATTTTTAGTTGCGGTTTTATTTATTTATTTTTGCTTTTCAACATATGTAAATATAAATACAAAAAACAAATATCGAATTTTAAATGTTTTTATTATAACTCAATTTTAAGATATATAAAAAATTGAATTTTTTTAAATTACTTGAGGACATTTATTTGGAAAAAGACGAAAACACTTTAAGGGTTAGTTTTTTTGAAGCTTATAACAGCTTATTGTCAAAATAAACTAAAAACTCAAAAAAAATTGTTTTTATAGTTGGGCTTAACTTATCTTCATTGGGCTTCTCTTCACAATGAATATAAGCTAGGGGCGGCCCGCGGCCAGCTACCCCCAAAGTGGCGAAGCGGTACATCGAAGTGCCCCGTATGCGGTTCATATTTACACAGAAAATGCCACCCCACCTCTCCTCTGGTCTCATCCCCTCGTCACCCCCCCGGCGCCCCATCCTCTACTCCTCTCCCCAGTCTCAACCCGCCGACATCCTAGGGTTCGTCACCGGCACCAACTTGGCCTCCCAATGCCGCCGGTGGCCCTCCTATATCTCCGTAACCGCCTCGTCCCCCACCTTCCTCTCCCGCCAGTGGACTTGGGACGCCTCCCCGAGCTCGAAGTCATCGGATCCCAGGTCCGGTGCACGCGTCTCCCCCGACCCAATCATATCCGGCGAGCTTGCTCTAGTCCAACGCCGGCCAAGCCAGCCTCCAAATGCCCGGGCTCGCTCGCGATAGAAGCTAGGGTACCTCCACAAGCGCAAGACGCCGGAGGCGCCTCCCTCTGGTAGGCCATCTCCCGCCGCTGCACCTCTCTCGCGAGCGTTGTAGCTCGCATCCCGTTCCCCCGGTTCAGGCGTGCATCACGAGGACGTTGGCCCTGGGTATCAAAGACTTTTCACTACAAAATTCAGAAATAAGTTCAGACAAAAGAACTGAATGGCTTATTTTCATGGGCTTATCTCCACCGCAGCTTATAGAAGACTTATTTCTACAACACTTATGCGTAAGCCACAGGCCAAAAGAACTGGCCCTAAAAGATTTTGATCCTGACCATCTTTGGAAATTTTGAATCTAATATTATTTTTTAGAAAATGGAAACATTTTCTAAAATAGTGAACACTATAAAACATGAATGTTTTATAAAAGTAAAATAAACCTGAAAAAAAGACAAAATGAATAACCAAGATGAACATCTATAAAGGAAACTAACATGAAAAATAACTCATACCAAAATTTTGGTAAATCATCTATAAAGGAAACTAACATGAACCAAGTTCATGTTAGTTTCCTGGCTCATGTTAGTTTATGTTAGTTACCTGGCTCATGTTAGTTTCCTTTATAGATGTTCATCTTGGTATGGATTCTTTTTCACCATACAGATCGCGTTGGCACGGTTCCGTGCGCTCGATCGGCTCCTCTGGTCGTCGACGCATCATCACAACATTGATCAAGGTGTGCTCACAGTTGCCAACAAGGCGGTCGACGCCGGCGACGAGGGTGCGGGCGAGCGCCTTGCGACGGACAGGGACGAGTTGGAGCAGGCGAAGGTCTTGATGGCCTCCAACTTGGACTAGTGCCTATACCGCCCGGTCAAGAAGTGAGGCAGTGACATACTGGCGCCCCCACTCGTATTTGTAGTTCCGGTGATATTTCGGGGTACATTTTGTAAGGCCAAGTTGAAATATTCAGTAAATTATGTTGTTCGAAATAGCACATATGTTCTGCATCGCTCGTTTTCGTGCTCTATTTCAATTTTTCGGCGGCCCGCATCTCGCTTATGCGGATCAGGAAATGACGCATTCGCTAGAGTTACTCTTAGCCATTCCAATACAGTAGCTACTAGCGTGAGTTTTTTATTATGATTTTTATCAATTATTTACGGTTTGTAGCGATTTCCTAGGTTTTATTTGGTTTTCTTTGTCTTTTCTTTAGTTTTCTTTCTTGGTATTCACAGGTTTCCTTAAATTTTTAGAGTATCTATTAAATATTTTCATACACATTGTATATTTTTGTAACGTGTGAAAATTTAAACATATATCTACTTACTTTATTTACATTGTACATTTGTGTACATCTGAAATATTTTGTATGCATATTTAATATTCTAAAAATACATGATTCAAAATTTTCTCAAACACATATCTTTGAAAAAATAAATCGGATACAAGTTAAACATTTTCAAAATAAACGATTGGAACAATTTTTTTATTGATATGGAATATTATTTTTCGAAACTATGCGGAAAAATTGTACTTTATTTAAAACTTTTCAAACTATCACACACATATATTTTTGAAACATGTGAACATTTTGTACATATAACATAGATTGTGTGAGCTTTAAGAAAGATTTTTTTGAATTACCCGAACAATATTCTTAGAGCAGAAACATTTTTTAAACCACGTATTTTTTCAGATATGCATGAAAATTTATAGATTGTTATTAACATATTTTGGAATAATTCTAATAAGTTTTCATACTGTGTCATTTGTAGAAGTTTGGAATTTTAAAAAAGTATTTTAATTGCAAAATGTATGTATTTTTATTTTTAATGTAAAATAAAAAATAATGGAGAATGTTCGGTCTCACCCGAAGCGAGACACAACCGCGCCCTATTTTGTACCCTATGGGCGGTATTGGAACAAACCCTGCACTCTTCCATGGTGGGCTTACCCATTTTGTTTCCGATTTTTATTTTATTTTTTGGGGAAAGTATACTTTCCTAATAAAATAAATTAAATTAAATTAAAAAATAAAGTAAAATAAAGTAGAATAAAATAAAATAAAAAATTTGGGCGGGGCTGGTTTTCCTCAAAAATTATACTTTCCTCAAAAAATAATATAAAAATCAGTTAAATGACCCCAACTCTAGCAAAACCATATTGATATGTCCTTGGGTGGTACTAGACAAGAATTTAAGTGGTTTTGGGTTATTTGATTGACTCGACATGCTAACTAGGCGTATGATGTGGTAGTGCACATTGATTTAGTCAAAATTCCAATTCACAACGAACCCTAGCTGTTACGAACAGAGGAGGTGATGGGGAACCTACCGTGCTCCTCCAATCTGTATGAACCCTAGCTCAAGATGGTGCCATAGGGCAATAACACACTTCTCGGGTAGCTCACCCACCAGCCGCCCGTTGACCTCGTCACCCATGTCATCACTGTTTCAATTACCAGTGTCATGTCAGGAGCAATCGTTGTATTACGAGTCGGAGTTGCTTTGCGAGTGCCACATGAAGGCACCGTGATGGATCTCGTGGAGCCCGGCGAGTCCTGCTAGAGGTACCACAACTTCGGGAAATCAAAGGTAATTAAATTCCTACCCCCTTTTTGATGGTCAACTTTTCACTTGTTTGCTTGGTCAAAATTGTGTGCTAATATGAATTTTGCGTGGTAAGGTGTAGAGTGTAGGTTCTTGAAGTGGAATGATGACCCAAATTGTAGTTTCATCACTCATTTTCTTGGTGATATTCGAGATGTTGTCAACCAACTCAAGGCAGATACATGCATGCTCAAGTTTGAAAATAAGAGCTTGAGCATGCCAAAGTCAACATTGTAGATGATGATGTATATGTTCTTGATATACAACTTAACCAAAATAAATTAGTCACTACTAGGATAATGGACTCCAGAAGCGCGGGGTAGTCAGTCTTGAAGAGGACATCCCATGGTCGTGCATAAACAACTGTAACCTCGCCTTGAGGAGGCATCCACCTAGGCATACATGGTTCCGGGATCCTTTGTTGAAAACATATGAGTAAAATACTTAGTAATGCATTATACTTAATGTTAGGTCAAAGGATTTTCGAAAATGGACTAGTGTGACAGAATAGTAAAAATCTTACCATGCTATAATATTTTATATGTCCTAGAAACAACTTGAGAACAAATGGAACATATGATGTATAAGATTCTCCTACATTATTAAAGTTCACAAATGAAGGAACACCTTTAAGAACATCGATGAAATCATCTTGTTCGTCCATTGTTAGGTCAAAGACACCATTATGAAAAGTATCATCAAATATCTTCCGTACTTCCTTCGAAGCATGGAAATAAACCGACAATTATAAACAAGTTGTGAACTTGGAAAGCAAGGAAATAATGAAGGAAACAAGTCAAATTTGTTTAATAAACTCACGTGGGGATAGAATCAGCTTAATGTTGCCCACTAGCATCCAAATGTCCTCATTTCGAAATGTTATACCATCTCGACGACGAGTTCCAAAATCAAATGTTATTTGCATATCATACTCTAATGCATATGCCTTGCATAGTGCATACCAATTTGGAAAATCAAAATACGTGTTGTTTGGTTCATTAAAGACCTCGACCTTTAAAATTATACCATGTTTCGTCTTAATTTTGACATCTTTTTTTTCATTATCACGCCAATCATTGATTTTGACAAAGTCGCAGATGTAAGGTCTTGCATAGCAAGGAATGTGCTAGTTGATTATAAAAAAATTACACGTCAAAACAAAAACTAATTTAAGCATGCTTAAATAATAAGATGTCGCAGAAGTTGTATACCGTTTGAAATTCGAAGTCCTCCCTAAGTGTGATGAAGAAGTATCTTTCTTCATCCCCATCCAACACATGACACTTTTCGCACCGACCCGAGTCATCGCCACAATATTCGCACGGAGGATTCTATCATCGTCGTCAGCCATTTTCTGTGTTCATAATTTACAAGATTAGTTCAAAGTCAATACACAATTATGAAAAGTAATCACGAAAAGTAATATGATTTGTGCCTCATACTTCGATTAGATATATACACAAGCAACTATAGGGATGGATCAAGCGAGCCAATTAAGATGCACAAGTTCCGTATTTGTGTATATCACAAGGCTCACTTGACCAACCCTGTTGTCACATGGTGTCACAACGGTTTTAATCATCAGCATTCTTAAAAAGGAACACACATATGTTTTTTGCCTCATACTTAGGTTGACCACACACAAGCAACTACATGGATGATGTTAGCGAGCCAAGTAGGATGCACAAGATTCGTATTTATGTATATCACAAGGCTCGCTAACTCATCCCTGCTGTCACATTGTGTCACAACGGTTTTAATCACCGGCATTTAAAACAAAAGGAAAAAATGAACTCGAATAAAAATGCAACAATAATATTTTATCATATAATATCACTAATACATCTCGAATAATCCATTCAATGCAAAAATAATATCACCAATACATCTCGGAAATTCACTACTACATCTCGGAAAATCAAACTCAACGACGACCCGCAGCCGAGCCACGGGCGGTAAACACCCAAAGGTAAGGAACCGACACAGGAACATAGCTCAGGTGAGAGCCGTGAAGAACCTGCCAGGTATTGGCCGTGAAGAACCCGGCGTCCAACGCAACCAAGTAGCGATGGACGTGCTGGTCCTCCTCCCTGACACGGCGATGTACCACCTCCTCGGGAGCCGGCTCCCTCTGCACCGAGTGTGGCCCACGTGACCGCCACCAAATAAGCTCCGGGTCGACGACAGGACCCGGATTCCTCACCAAGCGGCGCGGCCCGGAGACCACCTCCCAGTGCTACTCCGGGGCAGCCCAGTCCCGGACATTGCACATTCCATCAAGTAGGTGCTCTCTGCCGCGGCGACGGAGATGCGGGCCAGGCATCGTCGTTGAGAACTTATTTAATATACAGAGTTTTATTAAAATGTTCGAGCAAAAAATTTATACTAACTAACAAATTACTAAATTAAGACGAAAGTACTTTTAAATAATGTTGTTGACACACGAACACGTCACATGTACCCTCGATGCCGGGGGTAATGCACCGCAGCTCACATCGAAGGAGATCCGAGCAGCAGCGCGATACGCAAGACAACTGTCGGATGCTTTTGAGACACCCGAAACCCCAAGCACCCGGGAGGGACCCCATCGGGGAGCTCGGCGGCTATGGGATGCTCCGAGTCGACCTGATCGCCCAAGGAGCTCCGTAAATCGATGTCTCCAAACCTGAAGAACAACGAAGAACGAGGGAAAGAACACGTAGATGAGATATGAAAAAGTAGACGAAAGTAGGGTTTGCGTTTGGGTTGCGATTGATTGTGGTGTTTTCAATCGGCCGCCACCTCATCTATATATGAGGGAGGCTGGACTTTCCGTACAAGAAAAGTACTCCAAATCCCGTCCAAATCTTTCCAAACTTTAACCGAACTCGGATTACAGGTGGGCCTGGGACAACAGTTCGGTTTTAGGGAGTTTCGGGGCTATAAACGACCTCAGATGAAAAAACTCAAAACATCAAAGTCGTAGCCCTTGAAATTTCCAAGAATTTTCATGTTGAACGTTTTTTGATTCGAGTCCATCTTCGGGGCCAAAATCCTCACGCAAAAAAGGTCAGAACTGGCGCTACCCACCAGACATCAGTTATATAAGTGTCTTGTGGGTCGCGCCACTTTATGGCTTATGACAGGGCTGTACTCCGAGGGTTGTAACTTTTGCATACGAACTCGGATTGAGACGATTCAAAATTTAAAATCGACCGGTTCGATGAGATCAAGCCGCATCATGTAGAACATTTTCCATTTGATGATGTTTTGAAAATCTAATTGGCAGAATAGTACTCTGTATGCTAGAATCTTATCGCTTCCAACATAGTTCCGGCCTCCAAGATGGAATTGGATGACGACGGCTCAAACTACAAAGATGTTCATATCGACGATACCAAACTTTTCCATGTAGAACACTTTTTCATTTGAGGCCATCTTGTATATGAATATTGTCGTGCCAAAAACTGGTGTCAACAAATGTATATTTAGATTGGACACATAAGCAAATCAGGGGAGCGTGGCAGCTAACCAAATAGGATGCACAAGTTCCGTACTTGTACATATAATGTCACAATATATTTTAATCATCGGCATTCTAAAAAAGGAGGAAACTAATGATACAAAGTACTTTTAATTAGTGTCTCATACTTAGATTGGACACATAAGCGATTCCAGAGAGAGTGTGACCACAAACCCAAATAGGATGCATAAGTTCCATACTTGTACATATCACAAGGGTTTGCTGCACACTCTCTCCAATGTCACATAGTGTCACAATATATTTTAATCATCGATATTCTAAAAAAATAGCAAAAGTAATGATTAAAAGTAATTTGATGCCCAAACACTGTTTAATTCTCGTCTCGACAAATCTCAAGGACTCGATATGTCCTACTTTTTTAGCACAAGTCATGCCGAAATCCACGGAAATTTTCGTCATGACATTTGCTAGAAATTGGACATATCGACCGCCTAAAATTTGCCTGAACGGAAAATAATAGACATTCCGGCAAAACATTGGACACTCATAACCCTGAAATTTTTGATAAGACATTTTCTAATATAAGTTTTCTCAACAAAAATCCTAATTGCCTCAATATGCTAACAAAAATCCTAATTGCCTCAATATGTTGTAAAAAATCCTAATTGCCTCAATATGCTAATAAAATCATAATTGGCTCAATATTCTAACAAAAATCCTAACTGCCTTAATATGCTAACAAAAATCCTACTTTGCCCATGTTTAACAACCTAAACGAGGGTAAAGGGGGGGGGGACTCACCAAGCGAGCGAGGGGGCGGCCTCCGGCAACGGCGACGGCGAGGAGGGCGCGGGAAACAGCGAGGAGGGCGCGAGCGATGGTGAGAAGCAGCGGGCGGCGCCTCCGGCAACGGTGAGGACCAGCGGGCGCGGGAGACGGCGACGGCGACGACGAGATAGATTGATATGAGTGTGAGTGAGAGTGCGAGTGAGATGCAGATGAAGTATACCGTGGTATAGCATATCATCTGCAGTGGGGGACAGGGGACAGCGCGCTGCTGCAAACCCATAAATCTACAGCGCGGCCTCGTCTGCACGCGCTGCTGATAGGTGGGACCGTCATAACCAAGCAGGACTAGCAACATTGGCAGCGCGGGGTAACAACTGCACGCTGCGGATGTCCTAGACATCTACAACGCGGGTTTATACTGGTGCGCTTCTAAAGTGGTCAGCCAAAAGAATCACAGTTGTGACAACATATTAGTAGTGTGGGGTGCTAATGTCCAGTCTCCTGCAGCGTACTCCCTTTAGCCCGCACTACTAATATATACCTACAATGATGTCTATTTTGCCCGCGGTGCTAATGTCCATTCTTGTATGGCCATTATCCTAGGCAATAACACACTCTTCGGGTAGCTCGTCCATCAGCCGCCCGTTGACCTCCTCAACCATGTCATAATTGTTACAATTTCCAGTGTCATATCAGGGGCAATCGTTGGATTACGAGTCGGAGAAGCTTTGTCAGTGCCACATGAAGGCACTGTGATGGATCTCGTGGAGCCCCGCGAGTCCTGCTAGAGGTACCACAACTTCGGGGAATCAAAGATAATTAAATTCCCACCCCCTTTTTGATGGCTCAGCTTGTCACTTGTTTGCTTGGTCAAAATTGCCTGCTAATATGAATTTTACGTGGTACGGTGTAGAGTGTAAGTTCTTGAAGTGGAATGATGACCCAAATAGTAGTTTCATAACTCATTTTCTTGGTGATATTCGAGATGTTGTCAACCAACTCAAGGAAAATACATGCATGCTCAAGTTTGAAAATAAGAGCTTGAGTAGGCCAAAGTCAACATTGTAGATGATGATGATGTATATGTTGGGATACGGGGCAGAAAACACAAATGTTTCATACCTACGGTACCCGAACCCAAGATCTATGCTATGGCGATCTAAAGTAACAGAGGGAACGGTGTTCATACCTTTGAAGACCGAACGAGGGAAACGTTCTTGCGAACGTGGCTGGCGTAGACTCGGAACTACGACCTCCCTGTCGTGTAGTAGACCACCGGCGAGGATGACTCCCGGTTGACCTCTAGCAATGAAGTAGCACCACAGGTGTAGTGCCTCGAAGAGATTATACACGTACGGTACAATCGATGTTCCTCCCGGGCCCCGAACCAGGCGAGCAGCGGAAGAAAGACGGATTCGGATCCCGACTCTAGCTGAGCGACGGCCTGCCTTATGGTTGAGAATTCCAGTTCAGGTGCAGACTCCAAACAAGGGGAGTCCACTTCCAGGAAGGAGAAGGAGAGAGAGAGAGAGGAATAATTGTGTGTTGGAAAAAAGGGGGTGTACCCCTCCTTATATAGGCCAAGGGGGGGGGGTGCCATCCTCCTCCCCTCCCCCATGTGGGACTAAACTCCCAAGGAGGGGGGGAGTGCGCCGGCCTAGGGGGGGGATGGGCCCCACCCTTGGCGCAAGCCCAAGGGGGGAAACCCCTCCTCCCCTAATGGGCCCCATAGGCCCATATAGCCTTTTTCCATTTTTTTAATTATTTTAATATGTTTAAATATTTAATTCAGATAATGAAATAATAAAACATTATTAAAACAAATTAAACTTTATTTTTAACCATTCAAAGTGTCCGGGACAACTTCCGTCCTCCTCCGGAACTATTCCGGTGATTTCTCCTATTTCACCGATTGATCCCGAAACTGTCCTATGCATCGATTGCCCTTAAGTGTAACACCCTAACGGTCCGGGAAACAACAGACATGGTTGAGACTCTTCTCATTAACCAATGTCTAGTCAGTTCGACCTGGTTACAATCCTTGACAGCCCCTGCACTTCCATCGAATGAACTTCAATCGCTTTTGGAAACCGTTAACGATACGACGTAATCCCTTTGTGCTGCGGTACTTTGTTTGTCCGAGGTTCGATCGTCGGTATCCCACATACCGTGTTCACATCTCGTTCACAACAAACAAGTTTACTCGTCTGTGCCTATTGCATCTCCCGTGACCTAGTCACCTGGTTGCAAGCTATTGATGCAATATCACCGAGTGGGCCCAGAGTACCTGTCCTGTTACAAGGACTGACAAATCCCGCTCTGATCTATTAACATATTCATCAACCATCTATTTAGGAATACCCAAAGTTCATCGTTATAGCCAGCATATTTCAGTTAGGCGGTGGGATACAAATCAAAGTCTCCTCATAGATGACAATTACGTATGATCATTACGGTCTAAGGACTAAGCCATACGTTACAAAGTCATCGCAACGCTGAACTATGTAACTCGATCACATTGCACTACTTTAGGTGGGTGTATGTCCATCACATCATTCCCCTAATGACATGACTGATGGTACGAATTAACGCCCCCTCGTTGGTTAACCAAAGTGGAAGTTTGAGATGTAGACAACGGAAATTTCCCTTAGCGAAGATGCTAAGGTTGAGTGTCGAACCAACAGGACTCCAACAACGATAAGTAGGTGGTTCGGCAAGTGATGCGCTGTTTGAAGATAATCACTTGCTTCTCCTGGACCTGCACACACAGCAAATAACTTTGCTTCCCAACGAGTACATAGGAGTTGTCAATTCCTCCGGCCTTGTTGTTTACAAAGGATAAAACACACGGGATAATAATGATAGTGATAGCAACGGAAAAGTAAATAAAGCAGTAAATTGATAGTGGGTGTAAACAGTATTGGAAATATGGACCGGGGTCCTATGATGTTCACTAGTGATGTCTCTCTCCCAAAAGACGATAAAATAGCCATGCGAGGTAAACAAATTATAGTTGGGCAATTGATAGGATTATATGCGCAAACCAATGCTAATTATGCTATAAAGAAAGGAAGAGGCTCAAAAGCATGGGCGGTACACCAAGACAAGTAGACCGAAATCCATCTGCAAGTACCTACTAATCATCCACCTTGAGATATCTATCCAGAACATCTCGCTGGTATTAAGTTGCGAATCCCACCCAAAGTGTAAAATCAAAGAAACGGACAACTGCATTAAAGAACTTTGCGTAAAGTAAACAATCCTTGCACCCGCAAGTACAAGCACCGTTGTTTCCCCCTTGTCGCAACAACACATCACCTAGACTCATGTTTCTGTCACTCAAGCTAGTCATTGATACGTCCCAAACGTATCTATAATTTCTGCTTGCTCCATGCATGTTTTGTGTGACTTTGCCAAGTTTTTCTTGAACTTTCATACACTTTTGAGCATATTTGGACTAATCTATTAACCCAGTGCACCCAGCTGCCAGTTGCCGTTTTCTGCTGTTTTAGTATTTCAGGTTTTCTGGCCATTAAAAGTGCTCCAAAAAATCCGAAAAAATCAGATAAAAAATCAGTGACCCGGAAGCTTCCGGAATCACCAAGGCAGCGGAGGGGGGGGGGGCACCACAGGGACTCCAGAAGGGTCCCTAGCGCAGCCCCACCCTAGGCCGCACCAGGGGGCCTCCTGGCTGCCCTGTGGGTCCCCTCGACACCCCCTCTGCCTATATTTAGCCCTCGGGATGGAAACCCCTAAGATCGATCTCTTTTCCGCGAACTCGCCTCTATACCGCCGCCGCCGCCGTTTCAAGATCAGGGATGCCTGGAGAAGCTGCCCCGGCACCCTTCCGGGAGGAGGAACCCCCTCTGGGAGACCATCCATAGCCATGGACGCCTCCCGGATATACCGTGAGTAGTCCCCTTGGACCATGGGTCCGTGACCAGTAGCTATGTGATGTACCTCTCCCCTCTTTGTGCTTCCACTTTCGATACCTCATGAACTGCCTCACATGATCGAGGAACTTTTGTAATTTCTGCTGTTTCTATGCTGAGTTTGCTAGGATCTGATGGATTATGAGACTATGTTCAGATTGTGATGAATAATATATTTGATTCTTCTCTTTTATATTTTGTTCTTGAGTAAATTCTTGCATGTTCTCCGTTGCAGTATTTTGCTTTGGCCAAGTAGTTTGTTGCAACTCCAAGAGGGAGCGTTATGCTTGATTGTGGGTTCAGCCCCCTGATGTCTAGCTTGAGTGACAGAAACATGAGACTAGGGGATGTGTTGTTGCCACCAGGGATAAAGCAACGGTGCTTGTACCCGCAGGTGCAAGGATTGTTTACTTTACGCAAAGTTCTTTTAATGCAGTTGTCTGTTGCTTTGAGTTTACACTTTGGGTGGGATTCGCAACTTAATACCAGCGAGATGTTCTGGATAGATATCTCAAGGTGGATGATTCGTAGTAGATGCATTTGGATTTCAGTCTACTTACCTTGGCGTACTACCCATTGCTTTTGAGCCCTTCCTTTCTTTGCAGCATAGTTAGCATTGCGGTGCCTTCATAATTCTGTCAATTGCCCAGCTGTGATTTGTTTACCTCGCTAGCAATTTTATCGTCTTTTGGGAGAGAGACATCACTAGTGAAAATCACGGGACCACGGTCCATCTTCACATCATTGTTTACACCCTTAATTTACTTTCAGTCTTTACTTTCAGTTCCACTATTATTATCTCTTGCGTTGATCCTTTGTAAACAGCAAGGCCGGAGGAATTGACAACTCCTCTGTACTCGTTGGGAGAAAAGTTATTTGTATCTGTGTGCAGGTCCTGTCAAGTCCCTATCCAGAAGCCAATTTCTGGTGCCGTTGTCACCTTCTTGTATTTCTGCGAGTCCTACTGGAGACAAACCTTGGTATCTTCACCGAGGGAAAGTTGCTGCTACGCTACATCTCACCTTCCACTTGGGGTAACCAACGAGAAGTGAGAGAACTATCCTCACCGTATCAAGCTAATTTCTGGCGCCGTTGCAAGATAGGGGAGTTGCACACTATCTTTTATCTTTTCTTTTTAGTCTTGTTAGTTTACCTTTAAGTTTTTACTTTTGTGTCCCTTATCAAAAATACCAAAAATACCTGCTGCTACTATGGGTTCCAATGAAAACACCAAGTTGTGTGACTTCACTATTCACAACAACAGTGACTTTATCTGCACTCCTATTGCTCCACCTGCCACTTCAGCACCTTCTTATGAAATTAAACCTGCTCTGCTTAATCTTGTTATGAAAGATCAATTCTCAGGTGCTGGAGAGGACGCTGCCTTGCACTTAGACAATTTTATCGAGCTCTGTGATATGCAAAAGTACAAGGAGTGGATGGAGACATCGTCAAGCTGAAGCTTTTTCCTTTCTCTTTGAGAGGAAGAGCCAAGGAGTGGCTGCAATCCTTACCCAAGAACAGTATCGATTCTTGGAGTAAATGCAAAGATTCTTTTATAGGGAAGTACTATCCCCCTGCTAAAATTATTCAATTGAGGAGTAACATTATGAATTTCAGGCAATTGGATAATGAACATGTTGCCCAGGCATGGGAACGTATGAAGACGCTTGTCAAGAACTGCCCCACACATGGACTGACTACCTGGATGATTATCCAGACTTTTTATGCAGGCTTGAACTTTACCTCGCGGAACCTGTTAGATTCGGCCGCGGGAGGAACTTTTATGTCAACCACACTTAGTGCTGCCACAAAGCTACTTGATGAGATGATGCTGAATTACTCTCAGTGGACACCGAAAGATCTCCAACTAGTAAGAAGGTAAATTCTATCGAGGAGATCTCCTCTCTAAATGAAAAGGTTGACCTTATCATGTCTTTACTTACCAAGCAAGCTCCTATTGATCCTCAGGATGTTCCTTTAAATTCTTTGGTTGCTCAAGAGCAAGTAGATGTGAACTTTGTCTCTAGAAACAACTTCAACAATAATGCTTATAGGAGTAATTTTGGTAGCAACAATCCTAGGACTTTCCCATCAACAACTATGGGAACAACAACACTTATCCTAGCACCAAAAACTCCACCTTTGAACTAGAGACCTTGCTCAAAGACTTTATCACTACCCAAAAAGGCTTCAACAAGAGTGTGGAAGAGAAATTAGATACCCTTTCGTCGAAGGCAGATAATTTAGCCCACGAAGTAGAATTGCTTAAAATTAGAACTTCTCCCCTCGAGGAGAGGAAGACCACTCCTATGAATGCCATCCAAGTCCAAATTAATGAAAACATTAGGATGTTGGGAAAACTAAAAGAGAGATGGGCTAGAGAAAAGGAGGAAGAATATAGAACTAAAAGCCTTCCTACCTACCACACAGTAGCCACTATCCAAGTAGTTGAGGATGTCCAAACTGTTAGCACCCATCACACCCCTAGTCCCACTGGACCTACCAATGGTGATGCTACCACCTCAACCATAGATGAAGAAACCTCTATGAACATAGAGGCTTTCAAACAAGTGAGCCTAAATGATATCACTACCTCCTTGATAGATAGTAGTGATCTAGACTTTGACAGCTGCACTTTACCTGAAGTTATTGGTTTCCTACACAAGATGTCTAGAGACCCCCACACTAGCACACTTAATCTTGCCTTCACAGAGCATATCACTAATGCTCTGATCAAAGTTAGGGAGGAGAAGCTTAGACTAGAAGCCTCCATACCTAGGAAGCTAGAAGATGGTTTGGATCCTATGATAAAAATCAAATTGAATAACTTCTCTTGTTATGCTCTTTGTGATGTAGGAGCAAGTACCTCTGTTATGCCCAAAAGAATGTATGATATGCTTGAATTGAAACCTTCTGATCCCTGTTCTTTTGGTGTTCGTCTTGTTGATTCTTCTGTAAATAAGCCTTTGGGGAAGATCGACGATGTTCTTATCATTGTAAATGACAATTACGTTCCCGTTGATTTCACTATTATGGACATTGAGTGTGAGCCCTCTTGTCCAATTATTTTGGGACGTCCTTTTCTTCGCACAGTTGGTGCTGTTATTGACATGAAAGAGGGGAATATCAAATTCCAATTCCCTCTCAAGAAAGGGATGGAACATTTCCCTAGGAAAAATATTAAGTTACCTTTTGAGTCCGTCACACGGGCTAGTTATTCTCTTAAAAATACTTGATCTTCTGCTTTAAGCCTAGCTAATGGCTCTAAAGAAGAGATTTCGGGAGGCAGCCCGCAACGAATTTAGGTTTTTATTTTTGCTTTTATTCTGTTCTTAGTGGTCTTGATGATTGTTACTACTGTAGCAACATCATTGTATCTTTACTTTTCAAGCTTTGTGCCAAGTATAGCCTCATACGACAAGGGAAGTGAAAGTTGTGACATGCTGTCCAGAAAACAAATTCTGTCCTCGTGACTAGAAAAATCATAGAAAAATCCCAGTTCATCTTTTTGAGCTGAATGTTTTACACAGCGTGCTCTATACAATTACGAAACTTTAGTATGTTCTGAGTTTTTTTATTTGAGTTTCAGAAGTATCCCTAAAAAATTCGTGTCTATCTTATGTTCTGTTTTTCTCAACTTCTGCCCCGGTTTTTCTTTTCGCAGTTTTGCAATCCTTAAGCTTGCTTTTTCTTTGCAAAATCTTTTGGAAGGCAAGAGAAACAGTAGATATTCCTGAAAATCTTTATTTCCAGTAGATAAAAAATTATTTTAGTAGGGCACTAACCTCTCTAATCAGTCTACAATGAGTTATGTATGAAGGGAGTTTTCAAGTGCGCGATGGAAGATGATGAAAGAAGATCTTGGAGTGTCAAACGCTCAAGCTTGGGGATGCCCATATGCACCCCAAATAAATATTCAAGGAGACTCAAGCGTTTAAGCTTGGGGATGCCCCCGTGCATCCCCTTCTTCATCAACAATTATCAGTTCGTCCCTCGTTGCACTATATTTTTATCACTTCATGCGTTGTGTGATATGCTGGGAGCGTCTCGCTCTTTACTTTTCTAGGTTTGTTTTTGATTTGTTTTCTGTAGTAACAAGTTAGACCCTAGCTTAATCTTTTGTGTGGGAGAGATACACGCTCCTCTTGAACTAGAACTCCTCATAGGATTTGCATGCTTATTCTTTTAGCTGTGAGTTGTTCTTTTTCTTTTCTTAGCTGCTGCTCTGTTTAGTTGTAGTGCTTTAGTCTTTCTAGAGCTTTTCTTTTGTTTTAGGTTGAACTTTATATAGGTTGCATGTTTTATCTTGTTAGAGAGTTTGCCTGTTGCACTGAGTTTTGTGTCTTGACTAGAAGTAGGTAGTTGAAGTTGCTATTCTCTTTATAGTAGTAACTTGCAATAGTTTTGAGGTATTGACTAGAGTAATGTTTGAACTTTTGGTGTCAAGAGATCGAGCCTATTATTCATAGATGTCGTATTTTGGGCAATCCGTGTGATTTTCGAAAACCAAAAACCCCTGTTGAGAACTCTAGCTACTAGATGGATCACTAACCTCTGGAGGGTTCGAATATTAGAGTACACTCACGTACCATGAGTCGAGGATGCGCAAGGATAACCAAACCCCCATACACTCCTCCTCGGGGTACTTTTCTCTTTGTGAACCTCTTGATTAGATTGAGAGTTACCGATAATAAGTGCATGAGTTCTTCGGACTAATGTGAGTATTCGAAAGTTGACACTTCCACCCACCTATACTTTTTCTAGCCTCTTCGGTACCGTGCATTGCCCCTTCTCACCTTGAGAGTTGGCGCATACTTCGCCGGTGCATCCAAATCCTTGGCACGATACGCTCTGTCATCATAAGACTCCTTATATCTTTCCTCAAAACAGCCACCATACCTACCTACAAGGCATGTCCATATCCTTTCCGAGATACATTGCCATGCAACATCCACCTTCTCATGACTTGATCCTCATGTCATACATGCTACTTGCTTGATCGATGGCCGCATGCTAGTTGGGCCTTGCCCTAATCATTGCTACATGACGCGCTAGTATCATTGCATATCCTGCTATCCTGGCAGAGGCATACATTTGCATCATGATAGTTATATCTTCTTTATGTGAGTACCTTTGTAAAGTGTGAAAGATCTCCTATATTCTTGTAAAATATAGAGTGTTGCCCCTAAAGTGAGGAAAAGATCCCAAAGAGGACAAAAGCAAAAGATCCCAAAGAGGACAAATGAGAGTTAAATAGAAAGAGCCATTGAGGCCACCAAAAAAATACAAAAAATAGAAAAAAGAGAAAAAGAAAAATAAAAAGAGAGAAGGGGGCACACTACTATTCCTTTTGAGAGATCCACACTAGTACTTCATCCTCTATCCCTTGTACTCCATAGAGATCATCATCATGCATATAGCTATGTGGGGACCTTCACACTATAGAACTTGGCTTGTATATTCCAATGATGAGCCTCCTCAAACGAGCTCTAGGTCTTCTTGAGCAAGCAAGTTAGATGCACCCCACTAGTTCCCTTGGAGAGCTTTTAGCTCACATGTGCATCCGTTGCATGGCAATCCCTACTCCTCGCATCATATCTATCATATGGCCTTCTCTTGCCTATGATTGTCCTCATTGATGTGAGCTTTTCACACCTTTTTGTCTTCCTCCTCCACCTTCTTTCTGTTTCGCCTTTTAGGTGTCAACTTTCTTGCTCATGCTCATCCATTGCATGAGTGCTCAAAATATCGAAAGGGAGTGGACCAGTTTGACTTGTACCTGGCTAGTGGTCTGGGGACGAGTCAAGATAAGAATCCAAAGGATACTAAGTGTGAAACTTTAGTAGATAGTTGTTCTCAACAATCTTTTTCTCTCTTTTTCCCAGTCCCCTGCTTGCACGCAAACACCATCTGGAGACATTCGAGTCACGGACAGCAAGAGATCTTGCACCTTTTGATCTTTTGTTGCCTATGTCAACGCTAATATAGACTCTTGGTTGTTAAGACATGAATTGAATTGCATGCTTTAATTGCTTTACTTAAAACTCCTTATATGGTTGTGTGGCATGTCACCATAGAAATTAAGCTTGTTATCATTTACCTACTCGAGGACAAGCAACAATTAAGCTTGGGGATGTTGATACGTCCCAAACGTATCTATAATTTCTGCTTGCTCCATGCATGTTTTGTGTGACTTTGCCATGTTTTGCTTGAACTTTCATACAGCTTTGAGCATATTTGGACTAATCTATTAACCCAGTGCACCCAGCTGCCAGTTGCTGTTTTCTGCTGTTTTTGTATTTCAGGTTTTCCGGCCATTAAAAGTGCTGCAAAAAATCCGGAAAAATCAGATAAAAAATCAGCGATCCGGAAGCTTCCGGAATCACCAAGGCAGAGGAGGGGGGCCACCACAGGGACTCCAGAAGGGTCCGTGGTGCGACCCCACCCTAGGCCGCGCCAGGGGGCCTCCTGGCTGCCCTGTGGGTCCCCTCGACACCCCCTCCGCCTATATTTAGCCCTCGGGGTGGAAACCCCTAAGATCGATCTCTTTTCCGCGAACTCGCCTCTGTACCGCCGCCGCCGCCGTTTCAAGATCGGTTCTGCCTGGAGAAGTTGCCCCGGCACCCTGCCGGGAGGAGGAACCCCCTCCGGAAGACCATCCCTAGCCATGGACGCCTCCCGGATGTACTGTGAGTAGTCCCCCTTGGACCACGGGTCCGTGACCAGTAGCTATGTGATGTACCTCTCCCCTCTTTGTGCTTCCACTTTCGAGACCTCGTGAGCTGCCTCACATGATCGAGGCACTTTTGTAATTTCTGCTGTTGCTATGCTGAGTTTGCTAGGATCTGATGGATTATGAGACTATGTTCATACTGTGATGAGTAATATATTTGGTTCTTCTCTTTTATATTTTGTTCTTGAGTAAATTCTTGCATGTTCTCCGTTGCAGTATTTTTCTTTGGCCAAGTAGTTTGTTGCAACTCCAAGAGGGAGCGTTATGCTTGATTGTGGGTTCAGCCCCCTGATGTCTAGCTTGAGTGACAGAAACATGAGACTAGGGGATGTGCTGTTGCCACCAGGGATAAAACAACGGTGCTTGTACCCGCGGGTGCAAGGATTATTTACTTTACGCAAAGATATTTTAATGTAGTTGTCTGTTGCTTTGAGTTTACACTTTGGGTGGGATTCGCAACTTAATACCAGCGAGATGTCTTGGATAGATATCTCAAGGTGGATGATTCGTAGTAGAAGCAGTTGGATTTCGGTCTACTTACCTTCGCGTACTGCCCATTTCTTTTGAGCCCTTCCTTTCTTTGCAGCATAGTTAGCATTGCGGTGCCTTCATAATTCTGTCAATTGCCCAGCTGTGATTTGTTTACCTCGCTAGCACTTTTATTGTCTTTTGGGAGAGAGACATCACTAGTGAAAATCACGGGACCCCGGTCCATCTTCACATCATTGTTTACACCCTTAATTTACTTTTAGTATTTACTTTCAGTTCCACTATTATTATCTCTTGCGTTGATCCTTTGTAAACAGCAAGGCCGGAGGAATTGACAACTCCTCTGTACTCGTTGGGAGAAAAGTTATTTGTATCTGTGTGCAGGTCCTGTCAACTCCCTAGCCAGAAGCCAATTTCTGGCGCCATTGTCACCTTCTTGTATTTCTGCGAGTCCTACTGGAGACAAACCTTGGTATCTTCACCGAGGGAAATTTGCTGCTACGCTACATCTCACCTTCCACTTGAGGTAACCAACGAGAAGTGAGAGAACTATCCTCACCGTATCAGTCATCGGGGGGCATGAACCCACAATCATGCATAACGCTCCCTCTTGGAGTCACTACCTACTCTTGGCCAAATCAATAAACAGCAACGGAGAACATGCAAGAATTACTCTAGAACATAAATATAAACGAGGGGAATCAAATATATTACTCAAACACAATCTGAACATAATCTCATAATCCATCGGATCCCATCAAACTCAGCATAGCAACAGCATAAATATTACATATGTGCCTCGATCATGTAGGGTAGCTCACGAGGTCTAATCCATGAAGAACATAGAGGGGAGGAGAACATCACATAGCTACTGATCATAGACCCATGGTCCAAGGTGGACTACTCACAGTTCCTCCGGGAAGCATCCATGATGGTGGAGAAGCTCCCGGAGGTGGTTCCTTCCTCCGGCAGAGTGCCGGGAAGAGGTCTTCTGGTGCTCCCGATCTTGGAAGCACGGCGGCGGCGGAACAGAGGAGAGATCGCGAAAAAGGGTTCCCTTCACGGGGGTTTCACGTCACGAGGAATATATGGGCGAAGGGGGGCAGCCAGGGGGGCCACCAGGGGTCCAGGCGGCCCCCTGGCGCGGCCCCACCCTAGGGTGCGCCGGGAGGGCGCCTGGGGCCCTGGTGGGTCCCCTCTGGCCCCCCTGGTGATTCCCGAAGCTTCTTCTACGCTGATTTTTTATTGTATTTTTCCCGAATTTTGGAGCACTTTTAATATGGGGGAAACCTGAAATAGAAAAACAAAAGAAAACAGGAACTGGCACTGGGGTGCACTGAGTTAATAGGTTAGTCCAAATATGATCAAAAGTGTATGGAAATTCATCAATATCATAGCAATATCACACAAAAGAGGCATGGAGCAAGCAGAAATTATATATACGTTTTGGGCATATCGACATCCCCAAGCTTAATTCCTGCTCGTCCTCGAGTAGGTAAATGATAAAAGCATAATTTCTGTGGTGACATGCTAACAACCATATAAGAACTTTTAATTAAAGCAATCAAGGCATGTAATTCAATTCATGTCATAACAAGCAAGAGTCTATATTTAGCATTGAAACAAGTAACATAAGAACATAAAGGTGCAAGAGCTCTCGCTGTCCGTGACTCGAATGTCTCCAAATGGTGTTTGCGTGCAAGAAAGGGGATAGGGATATACGAGAGAAAAAGTATTTTTGTGTTGAGAACTCAATCCACTAAAGTTTCACACTTGGTCTTCTTTGGAATCTTATCTCGACTCATCCCCATACCACTATCCAGGTACAAGTCAAAATGATCCACTCCTTTTCGACATTTTGAGCACTCATGCAATGGATAAGCGTAAGCAAGAAAGTTGACACTTAGGATGGCAAAGAGAGAATATGGTGGAGGAGGAAGACAAAAAGGGTGTGAAAGGCTCACATCAATGAGGACAATCATAGGCGAGAGAAAGCCAAATGATAGATATGATGTGAGGAGTAGGGATTGTCATGCAACAGATGCACATATGAGCTAAGGTAAACTCTCCAATGAAACTAGTGGGGGTGCATCCAACTTGCTTTCTCAAGTAGACCTAGAGCTCATTTGAGGAGGCTCATCATTGGAATATACAAGCCAAGTTCTATAGTGTGAAGGTCCCCACCGCAATTTCGATGCTTCATCCAAATACTCCCATCGGGAGCATACTCACGACATCTTCGACTGTTCATCAGCAAATGATCGACACGCAGTACGGCGGCTACTGCAGATTTGAGTCCCTGCGTGACTCTTCGAGTCCCCCAGGCACTCGGGGGCAACTGACGAGGGGGTGACCCCACGACTCCTCTACGTGAGGGTACCTGGTGCGTGTCATGGATGGAGGCCCACCAGGGGCCCACTCGTGGACACCGACATGACGGAGTAAGACATGAAGCCGAAGACTTGAGGCGCAAGACAAGGATCTTACTTGTAGTCGACTAGGACTCATGTAAACCCCTACCTGGCTATCTATATAAAGCGAGGCAGGGACACCTCTCTAGAACAGGTCACAACCACAACAGAAGCTCTCAACCCCCACGCATAGGACTATACAGATCTCTCTCCACCAAAGCCCTCAAAGCACCTCTATACATCATCATCAATACAAGATCAGACAAGCAACATGTAGGGTTTTCCCTCTGGGGGCCTGAAGCTGGGTAAATCGTGCCCATGTGTCGCTTGTCTGCCGTCCGAGGGAAAGCAATACACAATCTGTAACCCTAGCCTTGTGCGCACTAGCCTTGGCTCCCCTGTAATCGCCATCTCCAATCAATAACATCGAGCAGGAACGTATCCTTCTGTTAGCCGACGAGCTATCGTCCAACCTGTGCCTCTCATGACTAACCCAGGGTCCCTGGCCATGGGATTTTTCGGGGTACATCCCCGTCAATTGGCGCCGTCTCTGGGAACTACACAGTTTGGAATCACGATCTTGGCGGTCCCGTATCCAGCAAGTCACAACTCAAGGGCTTATTCAACAACTATATCAAGATCTACATCAAGCTCACGGACAAAACAAGAAAAATTTCGAGCGCGCCACTCGAAGATCGACATCAACAAAATCGTTCACGCGCAGCGTACAGGACAGAAAAACGTCTGTGTTGTGGGCACTCGTGACGAAGACTCGGAGATCATCTCGATGATCCCTTCGGTGGAAAGATGCGGAATCAAATTTTCGAAAACCTGTCAAAATTTCAGCAAATTCCAACGGCTGGATCTCCCTCGGAGACCCGCGCACTGAAGCACTCTCGGAATCTGACAGAACTCCGCGCGACTCTAGCAAATAAATTTCTGACATTCGCTCAGACATCAACTTGAAGATCCCTCCAGTGAAAGCATGCGGGATTCAATCCCTCATCAGCACAAAAAATGTCAGAAAATTCCAACGGTTAGATCTCCGTCAGCGGCTCTCGCACTGCAACGCATTTTTGGATCTACGCGAGATCGCGAATTTCCAATCGTGAATTCGAGTTCAATCTTGACCCACAAGGCTTCTACTCTAACTCGACATGCCATGGATGACTCACCAATGTTTCTACATCGACTCGAGTCGCAATAACAATAACACACGATGAGTAATCGACAACTCGACGACTCGACGACTACATCAACAATGATTCACTATGAAGATCCAGATCGAAGAAGAAAAAAAAAACGCAGTCGAAACCGTCACCGCAACAGATTGCGGAATCAGGCTGCGCACGTCTACATGCGAGGCATCGACTCCGTCCGCCACATCGACTCCATCCTCTACATCAACCACGGACGAATCATGGCGCGCACTCGATGCTCGGGGGCTGGCACTTTTTCGACAACAACAACGACATAAACTTCATCGGCTCCAGTGCGGATACACGCCGCGAAACTTCGTCACGTCGACTCCGTCCGACGCGTCGAGTCCTTCTCGGTCACTCGCCGGACCGTCGACTCCAAGCACACAAATCATCCTGCGCCGAGCTCCTTTGTATGGGCTCTCCCGTACCGAGCTCCATCGCGCAGGAATCGCCGCATCGAGTCCTCTCGTCACTCACCGGATAAATTCATCACGATGACTTCACTGCGCAACTCCGCCACCTCAACACTCGGGGGCTCGAGGACTCGGGGGCTGAACGTCGCAGTCGCCGTCTCATCGACCCCGTTCTCGCCCGTCGACTGCTCATCGTCGACTACTCGACTTCTCATCTTCGACATCCTACGCCACGTCAATCCTACAGCTAAGTTTATTTACACTCTTATATGCTATGATTCCAAAACCTTTATACATTCTCGATCAGTCGCCAAAGACGACTACGCAGTCGCACACAAACGTCTGAGGGCTACAAAACCATTCTTTCGATCATGCTCAGTTTTATATGCTGTTTATTCGCGTTCGTCAAAATAGTGAGGCTGGGTACCAAAAGGCCGCTCTTGTCTCCGGGTTCAACAAGTCTGGCATCGCGTCCCTGTTACCTGGCAGGAGTTTGCTGCTGGAGGGCCTACTCAAAAAAAGACACGGTTAAACCATATATGCAGCTACATTTTCCACTCAACAAAAGTGCAATGTCTACAAATCACGTACCTTACAATTATTTTTCGCACAAGTACACCTTAATACAGTTACACCTTTTTCTCCTTCTCAGCAGATGCTCGGAGGATGGGCGCCCTCATGACGCGTTGACGCCAACCTCCTCGTCCACGACTGATCCCTACAACAACTCACGCCTACGATGCAAGACCCGAGTCGAGCATTTCCTCGGATGACAATTACTCGACGACGAAGAAGTCTTGAGTCTATGCTCGACTGCAAGCAGTCGAACATAGCCTCGGGGGTTACTCCCATCGGGAGCGTTGACGCGCACCCGACGAGCACTACTCGCGCATCCGACAAGAATGAAGGGGTTAGCTTAAAAACAACTTGAGCCTATGCGCGATTCTACGAGTCGCACATAGCCTCGGTGGCTACTCCCATCGGGAGCGCTAACGCGCACCCGACGACTGGGCAACTCCTCCCCACCCGACGATGAAATACGAAGACGAACCGGACTGCAATTTCGATGCTTCATCCAAATACTCCCATCGGGAGCATACTCACGACATCTTCGACTGTTCATTAGCAAATGATCGACACACAGTACGGCGGCTACTGCAGATTCGAGTCCCTGTGTGACTCTTCGAGTCCCCCAGGCACTCGGGGGCTACTGACGAGGGGGTGACCCCACGACTCCTCTACGTGAGGGTACCTGGTGCGTGTCATGGCTGGCGGCCCACCAGGGGCCCACTCGTGGACACCGACATGACGGAGTAAGACGTGAAGCCGAAGACTTGAGGCACAAGACAAGGACTCTTACTTGTAGTCGACTAGGACTCATGTAAACCCCTACCTGGCTATCTATATAAAGAGAGGCAGGGGCACCTCTCTAGATCAGGTCACAACCACAACAGAAGCTCTCACCCCCCACGCATAGGACTAGACAGATCTCTCTCCACCAAAGCCCTCACGGCACCTCTATACATCATCATCAATACAAGATCAGACAAGCAGCATATAGGATTTTCCCTCTGGGGGCCTGAAGCTGGGTAAATCGTGCCCCATGTGTCGCTTGTCCGCCGTCTGAGGGAAAGAAATACACAATCTGTAACCCTAGCCTTGTGCGCACTAGCCTCGGCTCCCCTGTAATCGCCATCTCCAATCAATAACATCGAGCAGGAACGTATCCTTCTGTTAGCCGACGAGCTATCGTCCAACCTGTGCCTCTCATGACTAACCCAGGGTCCCTGACCATGGGATTTTCCGGGGTACATCCCCGTCAGTTATCCTTGCGAATCCTCGACTCATGGTACGTGAGTGTACTCTAATATTCGACCCCTCAGAAGAGTAGTGATCCATCTAGTAGCTAAAGTTCTCAACTAATTTTGTAAGTTTTGAAAATAAACACGGATTGCCCAAAATACGACATCTATCACTAATAGGCCAAAGCTCTTGACACCAAAAGTCCAAACATTACTCAAAACAATACCTCAAAACTATTGCAAGTTACTACTACAAAAGAATAGCAACCTCAATTACCTACTTCAAGTCAAGACACAAAACTCAGTGCAATAGGCAAAATCTCTAAACAAGATAAACATGAAAACTCAAGAGAGTTTCAGCAACAAACTAAACAAAAACTCTTTAAAAAGATAAACATGAAAATTAAGAGCTAAACATGGCAGTAGCTATGAAAAAGATAAAGAACACACACAACAAAGATAAGCATGAAAAGTCCTATGTTGTGTTCTAGATTTTGAAAGTGGAGCGTGTTTCTCTCCCACACAAAGAAACCTGGGTTCTAACTTGTTATGAACAGCAAGCAAAGCTAAATAAAACTAAAAATAGAACCTAAGAGCGAGACGCTCCAAGCATAGCACATAATGCATGAAGTGATAAAAATATAGTGAGACGAGAGACGAACTGATAATTGTTGATGGAGAAGGGGATGCACGGGGGCATACCCAAGCTTAGACGCTTGAGTATCCTTGAATATTTCTTGGGGATGCATGGGGTCATCCCCAAGTTTTGAGCGCTTGACACTCCTGAATCTTCTTTCATCATCTTCCCTTGCAAACTTGAAAACTCCCTTCATACATAACTCATTATAATCTGATTAGCGAAGTTAGTACCCATAATAAAATAATTTTTATCTACTGGAAATAAAGATATTCTTGAAGAGCTACTGTTTATCAAGATTGCCAAAAAGTTTTTGCAAAGAAAAAGCAAGCTTAAGGTTTGTAAAACGAAAAAAAGGAAAAAAAAGGACAGAATCTGTGAAAAACTGACCAGCAGGTAGTAAAGAATTTTTTAGGGATACTTCTGCAACTCAAATCAAAAAACTCAGAACATACGAAAGTTCCGTAATTGTATAGATCACACTGTGTAAAAATTTCAGCTTAAAAAGATGAACTGAGATTTTTATGTGATTTTTCTAGTCACGAGGACAGAATCTATTTTTTGGACAACATGTCACAACTTTCACTTCCCTTGTCATATGAGGCTATAATTGGCACAAAGCTTGAAAAGTAAAGATACAATGATGTTTCTACAGTATTAACAATCATAAAGACCACTAAAAACAGAAGAAAAACAAAAAGAAATCCTAAATTCGTTGCGGGCTGCCTCCCGAAAGCGCTTCTTTGTAACATCCCAAAATTTTCCAAATTTTGGAATGTTAATAAATAAATTATAATGATGATTGTTTGTTTGATATGATTGATTTTCATTGAGATCTAAAACTTTTGGAGTTTATTTGATATTCAAATGAGAGGGATTAAAATGACTTTCCCAAATATTCATTTGTTATCTTATTTGAATTTCATTATTTAGAACAATTCCAAAAAATAAAATGAGAGAAGGTAATATGACTCCTTCAACATATTAAAAAAATTGGTAAATGTTTTAAATAATTATTTGGATCTTATTTGGAGTTTACAAATATTTTGAGAATTATTTATAATCCTAAATTAATTTTAGGGATTATTTATAACGCCCAAAATAATGTTATAAAAATATTGTTTGAATTTAAAGTTTTTTGGGTAGATGATACTTGTTATGTGCTAGATATTATTTTTAATATTTGTTTGTGTATGCTTTGGTGAGGTTAGGAATCTTCCTTATTTTTGTTTTAGCCAAAACTTATTTCCCTGTAGTAATAGAAAAAGAAAACTCCAGCACAAGCCGAGCAGCGGACAGTGCCATTTTCTCGCCCGTGTGCTGCGGCGCACGCAGAGCAGCACCCAGGCAGCAAGCCCAGGCCCAGCCGAGCCATCCCTCTACTTGGCCTTTGTTTTTTTTTCTTCTCTTCTCTGTACGTGAAGTGTCCCTCACGAACACAGCAACAGCCGTATCCAAACCGATTCTGAATCAACGGGTTTGATCGATCTTGGACTCCCTTGCCTTGCCCCCGTCCTATATAACCGTACACCGCAACCCCTCGACCTCTTTTCCCTCTTTTTCCCCAAGCCGAGACGACGCCGCCGAAGTTTCAGATCTCGCCGAGTTCACGTAGGCCACAGCACTCCGTTGTCGTTTACATCGTACTGTGTGTGCTAGCTATTGATCCAGGGACTAGCACAGAATGCACAGAGACTTGGATTCTTAGTGAATCGGGTCGTTACATTCTTTAAAGCCATTAGCTAGGCTTAATGAAAATAGATCAAGTCTTTTCAAGAAAATAACTAGCCCGTGTGACGGACTCAAAAGGAAACTTAATATTTTTCCTAGGGAAGTGTTCCATCCCTTTCTTGAGAGGGAATTGGAATTTTATAATCCCTTCTTTCATATCAATAACAGCACCCACGGTGCGAAGAAAAGGACGTCCCAAAATAATTGGACAAGAAGGTTCACATTCAATGTCCATAATAGTAAAACAACGGGAACATAATTGTCATTGACAATGATAAGAACATCATCGATCTTCCCCAAAGGTTACTTTACGGAAGAATCGACAAGAAGAACACCAAAAGAACAAGGAACAAAAGTTTTTAATTCAAATATATCATACATTCTTTTGGGCATAACAGAGGTACTAGCTCCAACATCACATAAAGCATAACAAGAAAAGTTATTCAACTTAATTTTAATCATAGGATCCCAACCATCTTCTAGCTTTCTAGGTATGGACCCTACGCTTCTCCTCCCTAGCTTTAATGAGAGCATTAGTGATATGCTCCGTGAAGGCAAGATGAAGTGTGTTAGTGTGGGGGTCTCTAGACATCTTGTGAAGGAAACGAATAACTTGAGAAAGGGTGCAATTATCAAAATCAAGATCACTACTATCAAGTAAAGTAGTAGTGGTGTCCTTTACGCTCACTTGTTTGGTAGCTTCTATAGTCATAGGAATTTCTTGTTCTACGGTTGAGGTCATAGCATCACCATTAATATGTCCTATGTGACTAGGGGTATTGGGTGCTAAGAGTTTGGATATCCTCAACCACTTGGATAGTAGCAACGGTATGGTGTGTAGGAAGGCTCTTAATTCGATCTTCTTCCTCCTTTTCTCTAGCCCATCTCTCTTTAAGTTTAGCCATCATCCTAATGTTTTCATTAATTTGCACTTGGATGGCATTCAAAGGAGTGACCTTCCTCTCCTCAAGAGGAGAAGTTCTAATTTTAAGAAATTCTACTTCATGGGCTAAATTGTATACCTTCGACGAGAGGTTATCTAATTTGTCTAGTTTTTCCTCTACACTCTTGTTGAAGGCTTTTTGGGTAGTGATAAAGTCTTTAAGAATACTCTCTAATTCAGAAGTGGAGTTTTTGGTGCTAGGATAAGTGTTGTTGTTCCCATAGTTG
This sequence comes from Bromus sterilis, assembly GCA_950022295.1. NCBI lineage: Eukaryota > Viridiplantae > Streptophyta > Magnoliopsida > Poales > Poaceae > Bromus > Bromus sterilis. The sequence continues at coordinate 46,650,350 of OX465596.1, forward strand.
TTGGAGGGGAACGGTCTAGGATTGCTACCAAAATTACTCCTATAAGCATTGTTATTGAAGTTGTTTCTAGAGATAAAATTCACATCTACTTAATCTTGAGCAATCAAAGAATTTAAAGGAACATCATGAGGATCAATAGGAGATTGTTTGGTAAGTAGAGACATAATCAAGTCAACTTTTTCATTTAGGGAGGAGATCTCCTCGACAGAGTTTACCTTCCTACCTGTTGGAGCTCTTTCGATGTGCCATTGGGAATAGTTGGTCATCATCTCATCCAGAAGTTTTTTGGCAGCACCAAGTGTAGTTGTCATAAAGGTTCCTCCCGCGGCCGAATCAAGAAAGTTCCGCGAGGTAAAGTTCAAGCCTGCATAAAAAGTTTGGATAACCATCCAAGTAGTCAAACCATGCGTAGGGAAATTCTTAACAAGAGATTTCATGCGTTCCCAAGCTTGGGGAACGTGTTCATTATCCAATTGTTTAAAATTCATAATATAACTCCTCAATTGGATAATCTTAGCAAGGGGGTAGTACTTCCCAATAAAAGAATCTTTGCATTTATCCCAAGAATCTATGCTATTCCTAGGCAAGGATTAAAACCAGATTTTAGCTTCATCTCTCAAGGAGAAAGGAAAAAGCTTAAGCTTAACAATACCATGATACGTCCAAAACGTATCTATAATGTCAGAACCCCAACTAGGGTAAGTGCTAGGGTTTGTTTGTGCCTTTGCATCATGCAAAAATTCAAATGAAATTCAAAAATGGGGAAGCAGAAAGCCCTGAGAAATTAATTCAAATGGCCAGATAAAAATCTTTTTCCAAAAATCATTTGAATATTTGGAAATTTCCTATAAATGATGGTGATCATTTTAAAAGTGGTTTGGGTATTTTCCCATGCCCATGGAATATTCTAAAATTCAAACAGTGCTCTGGAAATTAAATTTGACCCCTATTTGATTTGAAATTCAAATGTTTTGAATTTAAAAAATGCTCAAATTCTATATGTGGCTAGCTACTGGTCACCTAGGATTTTTAAAAATAATTGGGCATTTTTTATAAAATGCTATGGTATTTTTTTTACCAGAGCAAAACAAATAACAGAAATAAAAAGGAAAAGAAAAAGGGGAAACACCCCGTGGCTTTTGGCCCAACTGAAACCCCCTTGGCCCAGCAGCAGCCAAGCCCACCTCCCCTCTCCTGTCGTCTAGCTCAAGCTGCTCGTTGGAGGCAGCAGAGCGCTCGACGACGCCACCTCGACGGCGGCCGCCTTCTAGGCCTCCCCTGACTCCCTCCGCACGCCACGTAGAAGCCAGAGCACCCCCGCGTCCTTTCCCCCTCTCCCTGCTCCCTCTAGCTCTCTCCCTCGCAGGATTTTCACCGCAACCGGAGCTCACCGTCGCCGCCGTGGTTGCACACCCGCGGCCAACGACGACAGGAAGCCAACCGGCCGTGTCCTTCCTCCCCTCCTTCGTCCTCCACGTCTCCGGGAAGAAGATCGGGCGCCAATTCCACCCCGAGCCGCCACAATCTTCGTCGATTTCTCGCCGGAGCCGCCGGACGCCGTCGTCGATTCCATCGTCACCAAGACATCCCCGACCTCGCCGCCCCCTTCATCCGCTTCAGGGTGAGCTCCTCTTCCTCCCCATCCCTCCCGCGCTTCTTCCCGTGGTCACCTTCGTCGTCATCGCCTTTCCAGTGCTCCGGCCGCCGCGCAAGTCGAAGTCGGCGGCGCACAGATGGATGCGGGGGCACGTGGGGATCGATTTTGTGCCTCCCCCGTGCTCTCCCGTGACCATTTGGTCATTCCGACGCCTCTCCGCCGTGCCGGAGCTCGCCGGCGGCGAGAGGCCCACCTGCCAGTGCACTTAGGGGGCTAATCCCCCTAGTCATTTGACACAAGGTCAATGACAGGTGGGGCCAGCCCCCCTTAAATAAAAATTTAAACATAATTAACAGAGGGGTTAACCCAAGTGTCACTGACACCTTGGACCCATAGGTCAGGTCCCCCCTGACGTCATGCTTACATCAGCATGATGCAATAAACAGTTTCCAGAAATTAAAAGAATTAAAGAAAACAGAGAAAATTCCAGAAATTGAATTAAACTTTAGAAATTCATAGAAAATTCATATTAACTCCAAATTAAACATATAATATATGAAAAATTATCAGAAAAATGCAAGGATTAAGAATATGCAATTTTTTTTTCATGTTTGACCATTTTAAAATGGGGCAACAGTAGCAAATGTGCATATGACTTAATTTGAATTCAAAATTTGAAGTTTGAATTTACATTCCAAATGCAATATACTTCAATTAAATTGAATTTGCCACAAATCAGTAACCTTTAAATCATGTCACAACTTAACATGTGCTTGAGCATCATACTTTATTTGTGTCCCCCTTTGTTGATGTTTGTGCCGATAACAGTGCCTCCGAGACGGTGATCACCCCGAAGAAGAAGACCACCGTTAAGACCCGCGTATCGTCAGCAAGGCAAGCAAACCCCATTGATCATGTCTATAAAATCCTACTTCCCTCTCAGTCTCGCTTATGCATGTTTAGGAGATCACCGAGACACGTTCTTTCGCATAGTTGAACCCATTCCGATGCATGACCTATCATTTTGTCACCGTATTAAGCAAACCACAATCCTAGCAGATTTAGGAGTTGAATGATGAGCATGTGGCCCCTGCAACTGTTACTGCTTTTGCTGCTTAGTGATACAATGAGGATGTTATGTTTGTGAGTCGGGATGGAATGAATAGAGTGGTACCGATGATAACGTGTTGGTGAATCCACCCTAAACAAAGGTGAACAATGAGAGGCTGTGTAGGAGTACACAGTGGGTTGTCTTGTTGAACACTGCCCTAGGCCCCGAGTTCCTGTTTTGTGATCCAAGACAAAGAGTATGACCACATGTAGGGTTTTATGGGAGCCCCGTTTGGCCTCTTTACGTACCCGATCCGGTCCAGGAGGCACACTAGATTCGGGATTTCCATTTGATTTATGTATAGATATGTGGGTGGACCTGTGAGGCAGTGAAACCATCTGTCAAAGGTGGCGTCTCGGTCCCTTACATTATCTGAGTTCGTTTTGTGGAACCGGCCGGACTCTCGAGCGGTGACAAACTCAGGTAGTCGACTCCTGGATTAGAGAAGGTGATGTGAGAGTAGTGCCTTGGTTTCATCCACGTCCGACATCCGCTTGAAGGATGACAAGAACGAGACGATAAGTGATGACACGCGTGTGAAGATGTACACCCCTGCAGGGTTAATGAACTATTCGAATAGTCGTGTCCGCGATTATGGACTACTTGGAAACCTCTACTTGATCATAACAACTTGAATGGATACTTATAAAACTCGCAAGATAAGCGTGAGTGCTATGGCATGCTTCCTCGTGGGGAAGTCGAGGAAGTATCCATAGTGGTGTATTGATTGGAGACTTGGTAGTGGACTCGTGTACGCTTCTTACCTCAAGTCTGGTACTCGTAGTACAGGATTAGCCAAGTCAAAGCTGGCACTTCTGCATGTTGAACCCCACCTCCTTTACCTTGATACTTGAGCATGAGTAGTGTAGTTCTGATGTAAGTCTTGCTGAGTACGACTTTGTACTCACGTTTGCTTATTCTATGTTTTAGATGAGAAACCGGACCCCGATGGAGTCACCTTCGTGAAGCTCGACGTTGACTAAGTTAGCATAGTCCCAGACAACAGTCTGGTCCCTCGTGGAAGGGCATGTTTGTTGTACAAGGCTTCTCTAAGCCATTTGTTAATCTTGTCTGTACTCAGACCTAATTTGCTTCTTTTGTATGATGTAATGTGGTCACGGACATGTGATCTTTGTATGCTCTATGTGTATATCTATAAAGAGTACTTTGTAGAGTTATGTGATGATACCTGCTGTTCATACTAGGCATGTGTGCTGCGTGTATGTTTATAACATGCATGTCTTAGTACGGGTTTTCGAGACCTTGGTTGTGATCTGGCTGGCCGTCTTTTATACACCAAGTGGCCCTTAGATGTGCGCAGCTTGGGGCATCGCGATGCGATTGCTCGTGACTCCGTCATGTGCACACTTTGTTGTATGATCGAGCCCGCCCTAGACCCCGACTAAGTGATCGGGATGGAGTAAGTCTATGTAAGAGTTAGGATTCAATCGATAACATGGTTGAGGCGACTTGTCTATGAGTATGGGATTCACCACCCATAAGCATTTAGACTTGTGAGCGGACGATGAGGACCCATCTCAGTTGATCATCCGGCCTGGATGGGATGCCCCTCACGTTCGATGCTTACCGAGAACGTTCTGTGCTTGGCCTTGTCTGCTTAGACAAGTGGGTACGGTTCTCGGCTCTCCATGTGATTGTATCGTGACTGGAATTACATACGCTAACCCCGGGTCCCGACAGACTTGGTATCAGAGCAGGACTGTCTGTAGGATTATCAAACCCTTGGTCGAAGTCGAGTCTAGCATTCTATAGTTATATAGTTACTCTGGGTATAAGGGAACAACGTAAGGCTTCTTTTTCTCCTTACCCTCATCGATCTGAGTTCTGAGTCACCCTTACCTTTTCTACGGGATGATAGGACTAGGCTCATCTATGTCTGACTAGAACATCTCGTTGAGTGCTTCCTTGTAGCCGTAGGATTGTTGTGGTCGTCCAGAATCTTCGTACGTTGAGTTCCTTGAGGAAGTTCTGTCCAAATTCCTCGAGGTTGTCTTGTTTTCCATCCCGGTGTAGCCGTTATGCTGCCGGATTTATTCCGTGTTTCTGTGGATCATTGCCTTCGCATTATAATCTTTCTGCCTTCATCATGTCCTTCTTGTCTTTGATTCCATCGTACAACCTGTTCTGATTGTTTATTTTTATCACACAGGATGCCAGGTGGAACTCGTAGTGCTGTTCGTCGGAATCGAGACCGTGTTCGGAATCGAAATGATGATGAACCTCTACCACCGCCTTCTGCGGCGGAAATCATGATGGAAGCTGAGAAGAATCAACGTGATCAAACACGCCTTCTGGAGCTCATCGAGCAGAATACCTCACGTCATTGCAATGTGGTTGTGAGCATTCAGGACTTCATCCTCCTCAAGCCACCGGTATTACGATGTTCTTCTGAGCCCCTTGAAGCTGATGATTGGCTCCGTTCCATCGAGCGTAAGCTTGATACTGCACATGTTGCTCCCGATGATCGAGTTATATTCGCGGCGTACTTTCTGGAAGGTGCTGCTGCTGAATGGTGGGAGAACTATGTTGCTATGCAGCCTGATGGTCACCTAGTGACTTGGAAAGAGTTCTGTGTTGCCTTTCGAGGGTACCACCTTCTAGATGAATTAATGGAGCGCAAGAAGGAAGAGTTCTGCAATCTGACTCAAGGAGAGATGTCCATTCACGAGTATGTGAGAGAGTTCAATCGTCTTGCTCATTATGCCCAAGATGAGATCACCACCGATGCCAGACAGCAGGCAAGGTTCCGTAAGGGACTTAGCCCCATCCTTCGTCATGATCTCAACCTCATCGAATTTGCCACCTTTGAGGATCTAGTCAACAGATCCTTTAGAGCTGAGCATGGCAATGAAGTGTTCGAAGAGTCTCGCAAGCATGTTCTTGAGCTTGCTCCTTCTTCAAGTTCAGCCCCTCAGAAACGCCGAATTTGGATTCCAACCCGTGCCATACCTCAAAACCTTCTTCAGAGACCACCACCGAATATATGCCATCCACCTCAACACATTGTTCCTCCCAGGAATGATGGTGTGCAATCAAGTAATCCTGCTCCCAGCAATTCAGGCAGGATGTGTTTCACGTGTGGTCTGGCAGGCCATTACTTCCGACAATGCCCTACAGTGTTGGTGGCACCACGTCGACCTAGTCACAAGCCTCCAAAGAAATCAACCACCAAAGCCATCCCAGCAAAGCTTTCAGTCACAAGTAGTGGTTATGTGAACCAAATCTCAGTTGAGGAAACCACTTCTGCTTCCGACGTCATCCTTGGCACACTCCCAGTCAATCATGTTCCTGCCTCCGTTCTTTTCGATCCAGGAGCTTCTCATTCATTCATGTCGGAGAGTTATGCACTTCGGCATGGATTTTCTTTTGAAGAAAAGATTTCTCCAATGATCATTCAAACTCCTGGTTCAAAGTGGCAAACTAATAGAGTAAGCCATGGTAATCAAATTGCAATTGAGCGTTTAGTATTCCTTGCCTCTCTTATAGCCCTCAAGTCTTCGGACATTGATGTCATCCTAGGAATGGATTGGTTATCAAGGCAGAATGCTTTCCTTGATTGTAAAGCCAAATCAGTCAAACTCACCCATCCTTCAGGCCAGACAATAGCTTACTCCTCACCAAGAACAAGAACCCAGGTGCATTCTTTGAATGTGCTTCCCCTTCCCGACCTTGAAGATGTTCCGGTGGTTCGTGACTTCCCGGATGTCTTTCCTGAAGAGCTGCCGGGAATGCCACCCGACAGGTGTGTAGAATTCATAGTGGATCTTATTCCAGGTACAGCCCCAATTTCTAGACTCCCATATAGAATGGCCCCACATGAGTTAGCTGAGCTAAAAACCCAACTTGATGCTTCGTTGGCAAAAGGCTTCATCCGCCCTAGCTCATCGCCATGGGGTTGCCCCGTTCTGTTCGTAACGAAGAAAGATGGAACAGAAAGGATGTGCGTAGACTATCGCCCGCTAAATCTAGCGACGATAAAGAACAAGTACCCACTGCCCAGGATCAATGATCTTTATGATCAACTTGTTGGATCCTCTATCTTTTCCAAGATGGATTTGAGATTAGGCTATCATCAAATCAAAATCAGAAACGAGGACATTCCCAAAACGGCTTTCACTACTCGTTATGGTCTTTACGAGTATACCGTCATGTCCTTCGGTTTAACCAATGCCCCCGCCACATTCTCGCGCTTAATGAATTCGATCTTCATGGAGTACTTAGATAAATTTGTTGTGGTTTATCTTGATGACATTCTCATCTACTCGAAGAACGAAGAAGAGCACGCAGAACATCTTAGGTTGGTATTGATGAAACTTAGAGAGCACCGCCTTTATGCCAAGTTCTCCAAGTGTGAATTTTGGCTACTAGAAGTGACCTACTTAGGCCATGTGATTTCTGCGAAAGGTGTTGCAGTCAATCCCGAGAGAGTTCAGACCGTCCTTGACTGGACTCCACCTGAATCGGTTAAGCAAGTTAGGAGTTTTCTTGGCTTAGCAAGCTATTGCTGCCGCTTTGTTGAGAACTTCTCCAAAGTTCCAAAGCCTCTTACTGAACTCCTCAAGAAAGATAAGAAATTCCAATGGACTTCCAAGTGCGAGGAAAGCTTTCAAGAGCTAAAAGGAAGATTGACTTCTGCACCCGTACTTGCACCTCCAGACATCAAAAGGGATTTCGAGATCTATTGTGATGCTTCACGGCAAGGGTTAGGATGCATACTTATGCAAGATAGACATGTGGTAGCTTATGCTTCACGCCAGTTACGTCCACATGAAGAGAACTATCCTACCCATGATCTTGAACTCGCTGCTGTAGTTCATGCCCTGAAGACTTGGCAACATTACCTCCTTGGTAATCGTTGTGAGATATATTCTGATCACCAAAGCCTTAAATACATATTCACCCAGCCAGATCTTAATCTCAGGCAAAGACGCTGGATAGAGTTGATAAAAGATTATGACTTAGGAATTTCTTACACCCCAGGCAAAGCCAATGTCATGGCTGATGCACTAAGTCGTAAGTCGTATTGTAACAACCTCATGTTACAACAGTATCAACCACTTCTTCATGAGGAATTTCGCAAGCTCAATCTTGAGATAGTTCCTCGTGGATCTCTTTTCAACTTGGTGGCGAAACCAACCCTTGAGGATCAAATCATAGCCGCCCAGAAACAAGATAGTAGTATTAAAGAGATCAAGCAGAACATTGTTAGCGGAGTTGCTAAATGTTTTTCTGCAAATGATCAAGGAACGTTATTCTTTGAAAATCGTTTAGTAGTTCCTGAGAATGAAGACCTAAAGCAGCCGATCCTTAAGGAAGCTCACACTACTGGAATTCTGTCGTTTGCCGTCTGCCATGGCGGTCGGCAAACATAGGAACGGCGGACGACAAAGACCTTTGCCGTCTGTCGGCGGACGGCAAAGCACTTGTCAGCCGTTTCTCCGGCAAAGAGGTGCTTTGCCGTCTGTTTTAAATCGACGGACGGCAAAGAGCTTTACCGTCCGGGTTTTTTCTGGCTATCGGCAAGGTAAAAAATATAGGTACTGGGTTAATAGGTGGGTCTGACATTGCTTTGCCATGGGGTACGTATCGACAGACGGCAAAGATTTGATTATTAAATAAAAAAATGTAGCTTCAGCTGCGCCGGAACACCAGATGCAGCTTGCCGGAGCACCACACCAGCGCACCTCGCCGGAGCCCTCGCAGCATGGATGATGGAATGTGTTGCGCTCACGCCATGGGCGCCGTTCCTCGCCGGAGTTCTGCGGGGTGGTCCGGCAGGGAATGGTATGGGCGCCGCCCGTCGCGACCTCACCCACAGAGCAAGGTAGGGGCGAAGGAGGGAGCTTCCGGGTGACTGCCCGTGGAGGGGCTAGGGGCGATTCTCCCATGGACGCGGCTCGGAGCAGTTCTGTATGGCGAAGACGAGGAACACGGCGGCGGCCATGTCCGTGAGGAAAGAGAGACGGAGATCTGAGAGAGAGGGGGAGAGCCAGGTGAAGGGGAAGGGGAACGGGAGGGGAGGAGGAATGTAAAGGGAAGGCACGAAGAGCGGCAGTGCTACGGTGGCTTGGACTCCGGCGAGCTCTATGCGCCGGTCTCAGGCAGAGGTCCTTGGCGCTGCTTGTGCGTGCGCACATGGGGCTCCTGGTGCGTGCACATGTGCGTGGTGGAGAGAGATCAAAGAGGATAAGAAGGAGCCGGTGGTGGTGTGAGATTTAATGCCACGTCACTGATCCATGTGAAGAAAGCCCAACCAATAGGAATCGAGAGAGATTTTGTGCTTCTTTACACCTAGTCATTTAGCAAAATAAATGTGTTAAAATCTAGTAAATTTTCTTAAAAAATTTCCAAGTTTTCTAGTAATCATGGACCAATACCATGTGAAATTTCATATTGTTCAGACATTGTTTGCATTTTCTAAAAATTAAAAAATGATCAAAGTAAGTTTTTCTACACTTGTTCAGAAATATTCGTTGCCATGAGGAAAATAAAAACCGGTGGGCAAAGCCAATCTTTGCCGTCTACCAAAATAAAAGTGGACGGCAAAGAATTATTTGCCATGAGTGAAAAAAAAACAGACGGCAAAGATCCTCTTTGCCATGTGTGAACAAAAAATAGACAACAAAGAACCTCTTTGCCATGAGTGAAAGAAAAACAGATGGCAAAGACTCTCTTTGCCATGAGTGAATAAAAAATAGAGGGCAAAGTATCAGCTGACGGCAAAGAGGGTCTTTGCCGTCCGCCCCGATAATATGCAGACAGCAAAGAGGGCAGCGCATGGAAAATTAGCAGATTCCAGTAGTGTCATGACACTCCCCTCTCGATTCATCCCGGTAGCACAAAAATGTACCGAGATCTACGCCAGAGATTTTGGTGGACCCGGATGAAGAGAGACATTGCACAATTTGTTGCCAAATGTGATGTTTGTCGTCGCGTTAAGGCAGAACACCAAAGACCTGCTGGCACTCTTCAACCATTGTCTATTCCCGAGTGGAAATGGGACAAGGTCGGTATGGACTTCATCACCGGCTTTCCAAAAACCCAGAAAGGAAATGATGCCATCTTCGTGGTCATTGATAGACTTTCAAAAGTTGCTCACTTCCTTCCAGTTCGCAAGTATATAACTGCTAGTCAGTTGGCGGACTTGTACGTCTCTAGAATCGTGTCTCTTCACGGTGTTCCTTTGGTGATCAATTCTGATCGTGGTAGCCTTTTCACCTCTAGATTTTGGGAAAGTTTTCAAAATGCTATGGGAACTCATCTCTCCTTTAGTACATCTTTCCACCCTCAATCTAGCGGTCAAGTTGAAAGGGTTAATCAAATCTTGGAAGACATGCTCAGAGCTTGTGTTATCTCTTTCGGAAAGAATTGGGAGAAATCTCTTCCATTCGCAGAATTTGCTTATAACAATAGCTATCAATCTAGTCTGAACATGGCTCCCTTTGAATTCCTCTATGGACGACGATGTCGAACACCCCTAAACTGGTCAGAAACCGGTGAAAGACAACTCTTTGGACCAGATATGATCAAGGAAGCAGAAGAGCAAGTTCGCATTGTTCGTGATCGATTGAAAGCCGCTCAGTCTCCTCAAAAGAGCTACTATGATCGTCACCATAGAGAGGAGAGCTACAATCTTGATGAGAAGGCTTACCTTCGGGTTACTCCTCTGAAGGGAACCCAAAGATTCGGTATCAAAGGCAAGTTGGCCCCATGTTACATCGGAACTTTCCGCATTCTAGCTAAACGTGGAGAAGTTGCCTACCAACTTGAACTACCTCCTCACCTTTCCCGAGTACATGACGTATTCCATGTGTCACAACTCAGGCGTTGCTTCAAGGACCCCATCCGCGAAGTCGACCATGAAACGCTTGATCTCCAAGATGACCTTTCTTATCGAGAGTACCCTGCTCGTATTCTTGATTCAGCAGAGCGTGTCACTCGTCGTCAGAAGATCAAGTTCCTCAAAGTACAATGGTCACATCACTCCGAGAAAGAAGCAACATGGGAAAGAGAGGACCGCCTCCGTGCCGAGTACCCCACCTTCCCCCCGACGACTTCTGAATCTCGGGACGAGATTCTTTTGAGTTAAAAATGTGCTAGGATCAAAGTCATCTTGCATCATGTTAAAAATTTCAAAAGAAGTCATTGAAATCAAATTCAAAAGCAAAATGGGAGAAGGAACCCCCCCAGATGAATTAATTCAAGAGGCCAGATAAAAATCTTCTCCAAAAATTCATGTTTGATTTTTGAAAAGTCTTATAAATGAGTGTGATCACATTTCAAGTGATGTGGGACCCACCCCATGCTCATGGATTTTTCAAATATTCAAATAGTGCCTTGGATTTAATCAAAAACCCCTATTTGAGTTAAGATTCAAATAATTTGAATTTTAGAAATGTTAAAACTTTACAAGTGGCTAGCCTAGTATATTGTTATGCCACATAAAAAGTTTCAGCATTTTATAAAATGGTTTGCTATATTTATCAGAGCCAAAACAAATATACAGAAAAAGAAAGGAAAGATTAAACAGACAGAAATTAGAAAAGGGAAAGGAGCCCACTTACCTGGGCCTCCCCAGCCCAACTCACCGCACCGCAGCCCAAGCCCGCAGCCTCCCCTTGTCGTCTTCCCCGGCGCGGCAAGAAGCTCGGTGGAGCGCATGCCGACGCCGGCGAGCACCAGCCTGCCTGCCTGGCGCCTCCCGAGTCTTCGATTCGCCACCTCCAGAGCTTCCCTGAGCCCGCTAGCCATCCCGTCGCATCCGTGGTGAGCCTCTGCGTTTTTTCCCTCAAGCCACGGCACCGCTCGCCTCCTCTAGCTTGAATCGCCATGGACGCCGGAGTACAGAGCCGATGTGCTCCTCGTCGGCGAGCACCCGGGAAGCAATCGAACTCAAGACCTTGTCCTTCACCTTTGCCTTGGTCCGCTGCTTCGTCTGATCCCAGCCCCGCTTCAAATGGCGCGGCATAGCGAGTTCCACCCCGAGCCAGTAGCTCCGCCGCCGCTAGGGCTCAACGTCGGCATGGCCATGGTGCCTCCCAGCACCCGTACCTTGGCCCATTCGACGCGCGACGTCAAGAGCTTCAATCCAGTGGTCGCGGCGCTCAAATTGGTGCCCAGAATCACCCTCCCGTGTGTCGCCGCCATGCTGGAAGGTCGCCGGCGAGATGACGTGGACGCGATTAACTTAAGCTTAATCCCCCCCCCACAGTGACTGCCATGTGGGCCCAAGGGCACACTTAACCCCCTGGTTAAGTTTAAATCGAAATAAACAGATTTAATTAACACCCCAGAGGCTGACCAGTGGGTCCCCATTGTCAGTGCCCCCCTGACGCCAGCATTGCATCACAGTGACGCAGTAATTGAATTTCCAGAATAAAAATAAATCAGAGAAATTCCAGAAAAAGGCTGAAACTTTGGAAATTCATAGAAAATTCATATTAACTCCAAATTTAACAAATAATATATGAAAATTGATCAGGAGAAAATTATCTATCCAAATTTCCAACTTTCAACTATGTTTGAGTTGAATTTAAAATGTGACCAGTAGCATTTGCTATTTGGTTTAAATGGAATTAAATCAAATTCTTTTCAAATGCTTTTGCAACTTGAACCATAGCAACATACTACACTTCAATTACACATCAGAGGCATATCATACACATTTCAAAATGGTTTAACTTGATCAAACAATATCATATGCAACTTGGCTAAATTGGAAATCATATGTGGAGTTTAAATTTGCAAATTCATTTGCAAATACCCCATTTAAGTGGAATTGCTTCACACATCAAAGCATATACATCAAGTTTCAACCTTCAACCATGTGATTGTGCATTGTATTTACTTTGCTACCTTGTTTGTTGTTTGTCGAGTAGAGGTGGAACCGGAACAGGAGGCTGCCCCCTTCGTTGAAGACCCCGAACCCGAACCTCGTCAGCAAGGCAAGAAAACCCCCATTGATCATGTCGATAAAATCCCACTTCCCTCTCATGTCTCGCTTATGCATTGTATAGGATGATTACCATGCTACCTTTCTACCGCATAGATGAACTCATTCCTTTGCATGACCTATCATTTGTCACAGTAGTAAGCAAACCACAATCCTAGCAAATGTAGGAGTTGATTGATATCATGTGGCCCCTGCAATTGTTACTACTTATTGCATCCTTAGAGTGATACAATGATGATATTGTTATGTGAGTCGGGATGGTAGTGATCATGTTGATGATGGTGGAAAGGTGTTGGTGAATCTACCCTAATACAAGGTGAACGATGAGAGACTGTGTAGGAGTACACAGTGGGTTGTCTCGTTGAACACCGCCCTAAGTCCGAGTTCTTGTGTGGTGATCCAAGATGAAGAGTATAACCACACATTGGGCTCACTGACCCCTCTCAACCTATTAACTCATCCCTTTCGATGTCCAGATGTCGCAATAGTTCGGAGTTCTGGTAGGTTTGTGGCCTGGCTGCTAAGTGAGAGAACGGCTCATCCGAGACCGGCTTGTGCACCACGCACACATCATCTGGGTCCACTTCGGTAAACCGGCCGGGTTCACGATAGTGGTAGCCAACCCAGGTAGTCGGCTTTCTTGGACTACATCGGCTATGAGGTAACAGTTGTGGTGAACATCCTCGCTGACACCCCTTGAATGGTGTCGAGTACAAAGGCGGTAACTGATGATCATGTGTGTGTAGAGGTACACCCCTGCAGGGTTAACAAAACTATTCGAATAGCCGCGTCCGCGGTTAAGGACTGCTTGGAAAGCTTAGCTTGATTATTAGACAACTTGAACTGGATATTTCTAAAACACACGAAGATAAGTGTGAGTGCTATGGCGTGCTTTCTCGTGGGGAAGTCAAGGAAGGCACCATAGTGGTGTAATTGGTTGGAGAAAGTAGTGGACTCGTGTACGCTTCTTACCTCAAGTCTGGTACTCGTAGTTCAGGACTAGCCAAGTCAAAGCTGGCACTTCTGCAATTAAACCCACCTCCCTTTACCTTGATACATGTGCATGAGTAGTATAGCTCCTATGTAAGTCTTGCTGAGTACGACTTTGTACTCACGTTTGCTTATTCTATGTTTTAGATGAACCCACTGACCCCGAAGGTGGCTTATTCATCGAGCTCGACGACTGAAGACCAAGCTAGTATAGTCCTATTCAGACAACTGGTTCCCTCGTGGAGGGCTTGTGTTTAAATAAGGCTTATTAAGCCATTTGTTCAACTTGTCTGTACTCAGACCTACTTTGCTTCCTCTTGTTTGTTGTAATGTTGGATCACATGCTTGTGATATCTATGTGCAATCTGTGAGAGTTATCAATAAAATGTATACTTTGTAGAGAATTTCAATGATACATGTTGTTCATACAAGGCATGTGTGTTGCGTGTATGTTTATAACATGCATGTATTTGTATGGGTTTTCGAGACCTTAGTTGTGCTCTGGCTGGCGGTCTTTCATACACCAAGTGGCCCTTAGATGTGCGCAGCTTGGGGCATCGCGATGCGATTGCTCGAGACTCTGTCTCGTGCACACTTTGTGGTATGATCGAGCCCGCCCTAGACCCCGACTAAGTGATCGGGCTGGAGTAAGTCTATGTGAGAGTTATGAGATAGTCGATAGTATGGTTGAGGCGACTTGTCTTTGAATATGGGAGTTCATCACCCATATCATTAGACTTGTGTGCGGACGATGAGGATCCATCTTAGTTGATCATCCGGCCTGGATGGGATGCCCCTCATGTACGATGCTTTCCGAGAACGTTTTGTGCTTGGCCTTGTCTGCTTACACAAGTGGGTACGGTTCTCGGCTCTCCATATGACTATGTCGTAGCGGGACTTGCATACGCTAACCCCGGGTCCCGACACGTATGTTCTGAGTTTTTTGATTTGAGTTGCAGAAGTCTCCCTAAAAAAATTATTTACTATCTGCTGTTCTGTTTTTCACATATTCTGCCACGTTTTGTCTCTCCTAACTTTTGCAAACCTTAAGCTTGCTTTTTCTTTGCAAAAACTTTTTGGCACTCTTGAGAAACAGTATCTCTTCAAGAATATCTTTATGTCCAGTGGGGAAAAATTATTTATTAAGGGTACTAACCTCTCTAATCAGCTTATGATGAGTTATGTATGAAGGGAGTTTTCAAGTGTGCGATGGAAGATGATGAAAGAAGATCCAGGAGTGTCAAGCGCTCAAGCTTGGGGATGCCCCCATGCATCCCCAATAAATATTCAAGGAGACTCAAGCGTCTAAGCTTGGGGATGCCCCCGTGCATCCCCTTCTCCATCAACAATAATCATTTCGTCCTTCGTCTCACTATATTTTTATCACTTCATGCGTTATGTGCTATGCTTGGAGCGTCTCGCTCTTAGGTTTTGTTTTTAGTTTTCTTTAGCTTTGCTTGCTGTTCATAACAAGTTATATCCTGTCTTACTTTGTGTGGGAGAGAAACACGCTCCACTTTCAAAATTTAGAACACATCATAGGATTTTTTTCCTGCTTATCTTTTTCCTGTTGTGTGTTCTTTATCTTTTCATAGCTACTGTCATGTTTAGTTTTAGTCTTAGTTTGTCTTTATCAAGAGCCTTGGCTTTTGTTTAGTTTGTTGCTGGAACTCTTTTTAGTTTTCATGTTTATCTTGTTAAGAGAGTTGGTTGTTGCACTGAGTTGTGTCTTGTTTTGAGAAGTAGGTAATTGAGGTTGCTATTTAATTCTTGTAGTAGCTTGCAATAGTTTTGAAGTATTGATATGAGTAATGTTTGAACTTTTGGTGTCAAGAGCTCTAGCCTATTAGTGATAGGTGTCGTATTTTGGGCAATCCGTGTGTATTTTCAAAACCTACAAAACTAGTTGAGAACTCTAGCTACTAGATGGATCACTACTCTTCTAAGGAGTCGAATATCAGAGAACACTCACGTACCATGAGTCGAGGATGCGCAAGGATAACCAAACCCCCATATACTCCTCCTCGGGGTACTTGTCTCTTTGTGAACCTCCTTATTAGATTGAGAGTTACCGATAATAAGTGCATGAGTTCTTCGGACTAATGTAAGTATTCAAAGTTGACACTTCCACCTTCCCATATTTTACTAGCCTCTCCTGTGCCGTGCATTGCCTTCTTCTCACTCCGAGAGTTGGTGTCCACCTTCCCCGGTACTTCCAAACCCTTGGCATGATACGCTCTGTCATCATAAGCCTCCTTATATCTTTCCTCAAAACAGACACCATACCTACCTATCAAGGCATTTCCATAGCCTTTCCGAGTTATATTGCCATGCAACTTCCACCTCTTCATGACTTGATCTTCATGTCATACATGTTCCTGCTACACTGGCAGCGGCATACATTGCATACATCATGATAGTTACATCTTATTTATGATTTTGAGTACCTTGTAAAGTGTGAAAGATCTCCTTTACGTTCTTGTAAAATAGAGTGTTGCCCTTAAGTGAGGAAAAGATCCCAAAGTGGACACAATAAAAGATCCCAAAGAGGACAAATGAGAGTTACATAGAAAGAGCCACTGAGGCCTCAAAAAAATACAAAAAAATTGAAAAAAAGAGAAAAAGAAATAAAAAGAGAGAAAGGGGCAACACTACTATCCTTTTGAGAGATCCACACTAGTACTCCCTATATATCCTTGTACTCCATAGAGATGATATTTATGCATATAGTTTGGAGAGCTTCTTAGCTCATATGTGCATCCGTTGCATGGAAATCCCTACTCCTCACATCATATCTATCATTTGGCATCTCTTGCCTATGATTGTCCTCATTGATGTGAGCCTTTCTCATCCTTTTTTTTCTTCCTCCTCCACCATACTTCTCTCTTTGCCATCCTAAGTGTCAACTCTCGTGCTTACGCTCATCCATTGCATGAGTGCTCAAAATATCGAAAAGGAGTGGATCAAATTGACTTGTACCTGGATAGTGGTCTGGAGATGAGTCAAGATAAGATCCCAAAGAAGACCAAGTGTGAAACTTTAGTAGATTGAGTTCTCAACACAAAAATACTTTTTTCTCGTATTCCCTATCCCCTTTCTTGCACGCAAACACCATTTGGAGACATTCGAGTCACGGACAGCGAGAGCTCTTGCACTTAATGTTCTTTTGTTACTTGTTTCAATGCTAATATAGACTCTTGCATGTTATGACTTGAATTGAATCTCTAACCTTGATTGCTTTACTTTTCAAAGTTCTTATATGGTTTCTAGCATGTCACCATAGAAATTATGCTGTTATCATTTACCTACTCGAGGACGAGCAGGAATTAAGCTTGGGGATGTTGATACGTCCAAAACGTATCTATAATTTCTGCTTGCTCCATGCATGTTTTGTGTGATATTGCTATGATCTAGATACACTTTCATACACTTTTGACCATATTTGGACTAACCTATTAACTCAGTGCACCCCAGTGCCAGTTCCTGGTTTCTGCTGTTTTTCTATTTCAGTTTTCCCCCATATAAAAAGTGCCAGAAAAATTCTGGCAAAAATACAGGAAAAATCAGCGTAAAGGAAGCTTCGAGAAGAGCCCGGGAGGGGCCAGAGGGGAGCCAGGGGGCCAGGCGGCCACCCGGCGCGGCCCCACCCCTGGCCGCGCCAGGGGGGGCGCCTGGGGGCCCTGGTCCACCTCTGGCTGCCCCCCTTCTCCTATTTATTCTCATTCACGGGGAAACTCCGAAGATAGAACCATATTTCGCAAAATCGCCTTTGTTCCGCCGTCGCCGCGCTTACGAGATCGGGAGCACTAGCGGACCTCTTCCCGGCACCCTGCCGGAGGGAGGATTGACCTCCGGGAGTCTCCTCTGCACCATGGATGCTCCCCGGATGTCTCGTGAGTAGTTTTCCTTGGACCATGGGTCCGTGATCAGTAGCTATGTGATGTTCTCCTCCCCTCTTTGATCTTCATCGTTTAGACCTCGTGAGCTGCCCTACATGATCGAGGCACTTTTGTAATATTTCTGCTATTGCTATGTTGAGTTTGATAGGATCTGATGGATTATGAGATTATGTTCAGATTGTGATGGAGTAATATATTTGGTTCTATTCTCTTATATTTTTGTTCCTAAGTAATTCTTGCATGTTCTCCGTTGCTGTTTATTTCTTTGGCCAAGTAGTAGGTAGTGACTCCAAGAGGGAACGTTTTGCTCGATTGTGGGTTCATGCCCCCCGATGACACGCTTGAGTGACAGAAACATGAGTCTAGGGGATGTGTTGTTGCCACAAGGGGGAAAACAACGGTGCTTGTAACCGCGGTTACAAGGATTGTTTACTTTACGCAGAGTTCTTTTAATGCAGTTGTCTGTTGCTTTGGCTTTACACTTCGGGTGGGGCTCGCAACTTAATACCACCGAGATGTTCTGGATAGATATCTCAAGGTGGATGATTAGTAGTAGATGCAATTGGATTTCGGTCTACTTATTTTGGCGTACTGCCCATGCTTTTGAACCTCGTCCTTTCTTTTGTAGCATAGTTAGCATTGCGGTGCGTTCATAATCCTGTCAATTGCCTTTCTGTAATTTGTTTACCTCGCATAGCAATTTTATCGTCTTTTGGGAGAGAGACATCACTAGCGAACATCACGTATCCCGGTCCATATCCTCATCACTGTTTACACGCTCATTTACTTTTCTGCTTTACTCTTAATTGCTATCATTATACCTTGCGTTTTATCCTTTGTGAACAACAAGACCGGAGAGATTGACAACCTCTCTGAACTTCGTTGGGAACAAAGTTATCGTGTCTGTGTGCAGGTCCGCGTCAGTTGCGCCGCTGACATCTACTTATCATCTCCGGAGTCCTACTGGAGACAAACCTTGGTATCTTCACCGAGGGAAATTTGCTGTTGTGCTACATCACGCCTTCCACTTGGGCTTTACCTACGAAGGGCGAGAAATCACTATCATCATCTCGCACATCATATCACCATCTACTTCTTTGTACTTTTGCATATCACAAAGCTCAATAAAATTATTTAAGTGCAAAGCAGCATCATCTCTAGCACCGGAGAATTGATCTTTCATAACAAGGTTCAGAAAAATAGGTTTAATCTCATAAGAAGGTGCTGAAGTAGTAGGTGTAGCAATAGCAGTGCAGATAAAGTCGCTGTTGTTGTGGCTAGTGAAGTCACACAACTTGGTGTTCTCGGAGGAACCCATAGTAGCAGCAAGCAAGATAACTATTTTTTTGATTTTTGATAAAGGACACTAAAGCAAAAACTGAAAGGTAAACTAACAAGACTAAAAAGAAAAGGTAAAAGATAGTGTGCAACTCCCCTATCTTGAAGAGTGGAGTCCCTGGCAACGGCGCCAGAAATTGCTTTTGATGGTACGAATTAACGCCCCCTCGTTGGTTACCCAAAGTGGAAGGTTGAGATGTAGACAACGGCAATTTCCCTTAGCGCAGATGCTAAGGTTGAGTGTCGAACCAACATGAGTCCAACAACGATAAGTAGGTGGTTCGACAAGTGATGCGTCGTTTGAAGATAATCACTTGCTTCTCCTGGACCTGCACACACAGCAAATAACTTTTCTTCCCAACGAGTACAGAGGAGTTGTCAATTCCTCCGGCCTTGTTGTTTACAAAGGATAAAATGCACGGGATAATAATGATAGTGATAGCAACGGAAAAGTAAATAAAGCAGTAAATTGATAGTGGGTGTAACCAGTATTGGAAATATCTACCGGGGTCCTATGATGTTCACTAGTGATGTCTCTCTCCCAAAAGACGATAAAATAGACATGCGAGGTAAACAAATTACAGCTGGGCAATTGACATGATTATGTGCGCAAACCAATGCTAATCATGATATAAAGAAAGGAAGAGGCTCAAAAGCATGGGAGGTACGCCAAGACAAGTAGACCGAAATCCATCTGCATCTACCTACTAATCATCCACCTTGAGATATCTATCCAGAACATCTCGCTGGTATTAAGTTGCGAATCCCACCCAAAGTGTAAACTCAAAGCAACGGACAACTGCATTAAAGAACTTTGCGTAAAGGAAACAATCCTTGCACCCGCAAGTACAAGCACCATTGTTTTCCCCCTTGTGGCAACAACACATCCCCTAGACTCATGTTTCTGTCACTCAAGCTAGTCATCGGGGGCATGAACCCACAATCATGCATAACGCTCCCTCTTGGAGTCACTACCTACTACTTGGCCAAAGAAATAAACAACAACGGAGAACATGCAAGAATTACTCTTGAACATAAATATAAAAGAGGAGAATCAAATATATTACTCAAACCCAATCTGAACATAATCTCATAATCCATCGTATCCCAGCAAACTCAGCATAGCAACAACAGAAATATTACATATGTGCCTCGATCATGTAGGGAAGCTCACGAGGTCTAATCCATGAAGAACAAAGAGGGGAGGAGAACATCACATAGCTACTGATCATAGACCCATGGTCCAAGGTGGACTAATCACGGTTCATCTGGGAAGCATCCATGGTGGTGGAGAAGCTCCCGAAGGTGGTTCCTCCCTCCGGCAGGGTGCCGGGAAGAGGTCTTCTGGTGCTCTCGATCTTGGAAGCGCGGCGGCGGCGGAACAGAGGAGAGATCGCAAAAAAAGGGTTCCCGTCACGAGGTTTCACGTCACGAGGAATATATGGGCGAAGGGGGGCAGCCAGAGGGGCCACCAGGGGTCCAGGCGGCCCCGTGGCGCGGCCCCACCCTAGGGCGCGCCGGGAGGGCGCCTGGGGGCCTGGTGGGTCTCCTCTGCCCCCCCCCCCCTCGGTGATTCCCGAAGCTTCTTCTACGTTGATTTTTTATTGGATTTTTCCCGAATTTTTGGAGCACTTTTAATATGGGGGAAACCTGAAATAGAAAACAACAGAAAACAGGAACTGGCACTAGGGTGCACTGAGTTAATAGGTTAGTCCAAATATGATCAAAAGTGTATGGAAGTTCATCAATATCATAGCAATATCACACAAAAGAGGCATGGAGCAAGCAGAAATTATAGATACGTTTTGGACGTATCAATGACCTAATTGTCAATGGAATTAAGTGTCGCCATGATCAGGAAAGCTTGATCAATCAATTGCCCAATGAGATAGTTTTCCCGAGTTAAACTATAGACCTATGTTTTATACTACACCTGTATTAGTATTTCCAAGTTATACAGTTATAGCACAGTATAAAACCTATTATGAACAAAACGGATATGTGACAAATATCTTTATTAATTTTTTTCTAGGGCACATATCCAACAGTATATGTTCTTGATCTACAACTTAAGCACAATAAATTAGTGGTTGCACTGAAGGAGTGTTGCATGGAATTAATGATGTTGAAGTTTATGTTAGTTTCTTTGTGGTTTGTTAGTGTGTTGTATGAGTCTTGGAAGTGACCATTTGTGTGAAGCACAATAAAAAAAAGAAAAAACCAACAAAATCAATTAACTCCAAACATGTTCCTCGATAATACCTAACAAAAGAGATATTCACACCACATTAAGCCAGTGCAATCTATCTTTCTAAATATTTTTGAAAATAAATAATGATCGATAGAACTAAGGATAAAGCCTAAGGCGAAGGGATCGAGGGTGATTGGTGTCTAAGCTTCTTCACGGAGTTCGACGATGGTGGGCATGGTTCGGGTGAAATTATCATTAGTAACGTGGCTCCTATCCTTGGGAATGATGATGTCTGAAGATTGCACTCCGCCTCATCGGGCATCTGCATGGTGTATGGTTAGTTAGCAGTGAGGGGTCTTAGCTTCTTGCAGGTACGGAGGCGTGCGTTTAGAACTCGGGACACCCTCTTCTTCGGAAGGAAGTTGTTGGATTGTAGCCAGCTCATCGAGGTACTCATGAGTGTCATCGAGGTACTCATGAGTTGTTATGCCCCCGGCTACACCTTAGGCCTCAGCGCCAACCACAGCAACAACTACAAGGCCTCGAGTGCAGATGCGGCCCAACGAAAGGCCTGTCCGAGAGCGGCGCACCAACTCCCGTTTCCCAGCCCAAACCGGTAGTACTTAAGGAGAGATTCCCTAGCCGATCAGGGGCACGACAGAGTAGACAGGACTGGCGACAACTCTCTTCTTCTTCCCCCAAGGCTTCACCTCCCTCCCAATTCCTCGATCTGGACTCCTGTAATCCGGTATCCTGTATCCGACCTTGAGGTTATCTATAGATCGAGCAATACCCTAACAAGTGGTATTCAGAGCCAATTTTCCCCACCAAATTTTTTCTCCCCCACCACCCATGAAGGTCGCCGAGAACACCAAGGCCCTCACGGATCTCACCGCGGTGATCTCCACGTTGTCCACCAAGATTGACGACATCCATCCAGTGCTGCTCGATCTGCAGGAGTGGCGCCCCTCCATCGAGAAGTCCGTGGAGGATCTGCGGACGGAGATGGGAGAGTTGCGCACGCAATTGCTCGACAAAGGGAAGGCCCCGGAGGTGGAGCACGCAGTGCCCATCGTGCCGGTGCGGCTGGCGGATCTACCGCCCTTGCTTCCTCATGTGGCAGAGACAGTCCTTCCCCGTGCTTCTCTCCACGGTGGTGCACACCACGGGCCCGCGGGCCACGGCAGGGCTACAGATCGCCGGGGGTTGTCACCGGCTGGGTACCACACCCAGGGACTGCCTCCGGTCACGGGTACGTTCGACTCCAATTTCTAGATATGGGAGAATTCTTTACTGGCCGAGAGGAGTGCGGCTTTCACTGTTTTCCACCACCACCACCACCACCACCGCGTTTTGAATTTCCTTTGTTTGATGGTACCGGACCGAAAGCATGGCGGCTGAAATGTGAGGCATACTTCCGAGTTTGTACCTTGTGTCCAGAGGTTTGGGTGAGTTCTGCAGCTGACGAGGGGGTGACCCCACGACTCCTACATGTGAGACTACCTGGTGCGCATAAATACAGAAGGCCCGTTGGGAAGCTACGACAAGCCCGCGATTGGCCCAACCAGGCACCGACGTAGGAGTCCGCGACTAATATGGAAGGCGCAACTTGGCGAACAAGGCAAAGACTAGAACTAGGAAACTACCTCTGTAACCTAGCACGGAATCCCCAAGACGTAGCCTAGTATATAAAGGCTAGGAGGGGAGACGTCCAGGGCAACTCAATACGCATCTACTCATCCTAGCCTTGCGAGAACTCGCCTTGGCCTCCACTGTAATCGCCCCCTCACGTAATAATATCGAGCAGGAAGTGTTTCTCCTGTTAGCCGACGAGTATCGTCCAACCTGTGTCTATCTCTATGACTAGCCCAGGGTCCCTGACCATGGGATTTTCCGGGGTTGATCCCCGTCAATTGGCGCCGTTTGTGGGAACTACACAGGTTGGAATCACGCTCTCGGCGGTCCCGACTTCAACAGATCAAGACTCGAGGACTAGAGCCAGATCTAGCCCGCTCGAGATATTCAAGTTCACTTCAAGCGTCTCCATCACCCCATCAGGATCACCCAGCCTGCAGCCGAACCAAGTCCAGCACCTCGACGACTGTCAGATCCATCGCTGACGGAAAAGAACCCGAGGACCCGGAAGACAAGCACAAGGAAGCTACTCGAGAATCCCACTCGAGGTGTCGCAGCTTGTGGCCTTAGGCTCGCCTATCAGTCGACGACCCGCCGCCGCCCGGACTCCCACCACACGCCAAGACAGCGACTCCGAGACCCAGACCGGAGATTACCACGACCCAGATCGAAGGCCAGACGAATTCGCCAACTTCATCCAGAATCAATCACTCAGCGACGGGATAGAGCTCGACCCAAGAGTTCACAGCCGAGCAGAAGACCGCTCGCAGATCTTCCAAGTCTCAAGGAGAATAAGACACACCGGCTCCAGCAAACTCACAGCTAAAGAGCAACTGGAAGGACCTTGCGCGAACCATTGTTTTGAAGACAGTCGAGGACACCTCAGAGCAAGCCACACACTGGGAGACTGTCGCCTATTCGCCGAACTCTCCAACAGCCTCAAGGAGGAGAAGCAGCGTGAAGCCAAACGCACTCGAAGAAGCACACAGTCACCGGCACCGAATGCAGAGGACCAATACCCCACGTCCCACGGACGAATCTGCATGATCCAAGAAGGAAGACCCTCGAAAGAAAAGCAAGATGCCTACACCTTGCAGGCCAAAGCAGCCGAAGACCTAAAAACAACAGAGACCTACAAGTTGCATGGCGCGGAGACCAGCATCACTTTCTCACAGAGCGACCACCCGCCTGCAGTCCCAAGGCCTGGACATGCACCTTTGGTCCTCGAAGCCCAAATTGGAGGATACGACATGGACAACATCTTCATGGATGGAGGTAGAAGCCTAAACATAATCTTCGCCAGCACTCTACGCAAGATGTTCATCCCACGATCAGTTTGGAAGAAGTCAGGAACAACAATATACGGTGTAGTCCCGGGCAAAGCGGCCACCTCCATCGGAGCAATACAGCTTGATGTGATCTTCGGCAGCAAGCGCAACTTCGCAAAGCAGGCACTCGAGTTCGAAGTGCTCGACTGTCAGTCGCAGTATCATGCCATACTCGGACGACCAGCGTTCGCACAGTTCATGGCGGTTCCACACTACGCATATCTCAAGCTCAAGATGCCAGGACCTCCAGGAATCATCACAGTCAAGGGAAACTTCATCAAATCGGACCAGTGCGACCGCGACTTCCACAAAGTCTCCGATACATTCGGAGCCCAACAACAGCTCAAAGAAATAGCTATGGTAACGGACAAAAGCATATTCCCATTAGCAAACAGAAGCGAGACAAAGGAATTTGGTCGCGACTTCAGCGTCGACAGCAACACGATCACACACCAAGTACACCCAGCAGACCCAGAGAAGACAGTTCGCGTATACGCCCACCTTCCAGAAGAGCAAGCAACCGCCCTCATAACCTTCCTTCGCGAAGAGTGGAAAATTTTCGCCTGGTGCCCAGCCGACATGTCCGGGATACCACGAGAATTCACAGAACACGCGCCCCACATCAGGCCAAACACGAAGCCAGTAAAGCAGGCGCTGCGACGGTTCTCAGATCCCAAACGCAGAGCAATCGGAGAAGAAGTCAATCGACTACTCGACGCACAGTTCATCAGAGAGACGAAGAAAGCAACATGGATAGCAAACCCAGTCCTAGTCCCTAAAAAGAACATCGAGGTACTAAGGATGTGCGTCGACTATGGGTCTATCAACAAGCACTTCCCAAAAGACCACTTCCCCCTGCCAAGAATCGATCAAATAATCGACTCCACAACAGGATGCGACCTCTTATCCTTTCTCGACGCATACTCAGGATACAATCAGATCAGGATGAAGGAAGAAGACGAAGAGCACACCTCGTTCATCACCCCCTGCGGAGTATTCTGTTACCAAACAATGCCCTTCGGACTAAAAAATGTCGGAGCCACGTACCAGCGGATGATGCAAGCATGTCTGAGAGACCAGATCGACAGGAACGTCCAGGTCTATGTAGACGACATTGTCATCAGAACCTACAGTGCAAACACACTACTCGACGACCTACGCGAGACGTTCACGGCCCTCAACAAGTACAGGATCAGGTTGAACCCCAAAAAATGTGTGTTCGGTGTCCCAGCCGGAAAATTACTCGGGTTCATGGTCTCTACCCGAGGAATCGAAGCAAAACCTGAAAAAGTTCAAGAAATCGCCAAAATGCAAAGGCCAACCAACATCAGAGGAATACAACAGCTCACAGGAAAGCTCGCAGCATTGAGCCTCTTCATCAGCAGGCTAGGCGAAAGGACCCTACCTTTCTATAAACTGCTGAGAAAAGGAGAAAAATTCGAGTGAACCGAGGAAGCCAGCAATGCATTCGCAGACTTGAAGAAGACCCTCTCTACCCCATCAATCTTGGCGGTGCCCAAAGAAAGGGAAAATTTGTACCTCTACATAGCAGCACACAGCAGCGTCGTGAGCACAGTGCTTGTCGTCGAGCGCACAGAAGAAGGCAAAATCCAGAGCATCCAAAGACCAATTTATTACCTGAGCACGCTACTCATGAAGCCACAGCAGCGGTACCCACATTACCAGAAGCTCCTGCTTGCCATTATCATGACCTCCAGGAAAGTATCGCACTACTTCGACGAACACTCCATCACAATCGTAAGAAGTGCACCACTCGCGGACATCCTCAACAATCCCGGCGCGACCGGTCGAGTCGCCGAGTGGAACATGGAGCTCAGCCCGCGAGACCTATAGTTCAAACACCCAACAGCAATCAAAGCCCAAGTACTCCCAGACTTCCTGGTCGAGTGGGCAGAAGTCCAAACACCAGGCCCCCAGACCTATCCAACTCATGGACGATGTACTTCCACGGATCCAAAAGACAGCAAGGAGCCGGAGCAGGCGTCGTCCTAGTCTCCCCCAAAGGAACCAAGCTCAAATACATCCTCCAGATCAACTTCGGCAACGCCTCCAACAATGAAGCAGAATACGAGGCACTAATTCACGGCATGCGCATGGCAAAAACTTGCAGTGCCACTCGCCTATCGATCTACGGCGACTCCAACCTCGTCGTCCAGCAGGCGATGAGAGACTGTAACGCAGTCGCAGACAACATGGAAGATTACCAGAAGCTCTATAGCACGCTAGAAGGAGGATTCCACGGCTGTGAACTCAACTACATCCCCAGAGCAAACAATACAGAAGCCGACGAACTTGCGAACATCGGATCGACTCGAGGACCAATACCACCGGGAGTTTTCCTCGAGAGAATCAAGCAGAGATCAATAAAAGCAAAGCCAGCGGAACCCAAAGCAGTCGCAGAAGAAGACGACACAAATGAGCCAGCACAGGTGGCGGCAACGACTGCAGCTGACACTACAAACAGCCAAGCAATCGAAGTTGAAGCACCAGCAGCACTCGAAGACCCGGCCTGGGCAAGACCTTTTCTTAAATTCCTAATCGAAGGCACCCTACCACAAGACGTTGCAGAAGCTCGACGCATCGGTCGACGATCTAAAGCGTTCACGGTAATCAACAGAAAGCTATACAAGTGCAGCATCTCTCAGGTACTCCAAAAGTGCATAGACGATGAAGACGACAAAGCCCTTCTACTGGAGATTCACGAAGGCACCTGCGGGCATCATGCCAGCAGTCGAGCACTCATGGCAAAAGCCTTTCGAGCAGTATTCTATTGGCCAACCGCCATGAGAAATGCAGAGGATATCGTGCGGCGTTGCATCGCCTGCCAAAAGTTCGCCAGCAGGCCGCACGCCCCAGCATCAGAACTCAAAACCATACCGTTATCATGGCCATTCGCCACATGGGGACTCGACATGGTAGGCCCACTCAAGAAATCATCAAAAGGAGGAAGAACACACCTACTGGTCGCAGTCGACAAATTCACCAAATGGATCGAAGCAGTACCAATCACCATCTCAACAGCCCTCACGGCAGTCAACTTCATTAAATCAATCATCTTCAGATTTGGAGTACCACACAACATCATCACAGACAATGGTACCAACTTCACGGCAGCAGAACAAAACTTCTGTCAAGAGTTGGGCATCAAAATCAACTACGCATCAGTCGCACACCCGCAGTCCAATGGCCAAGTGGAGAAAGCAAACGACATAGTATGCGGAGGAGTAAAGAAGCGACTCCTAGCACCACTTGAACAGGCCGCATGCAACTGGATAGAGGAGCTCCACGCAGTCCTATGGAGCCTACGGAACACCCCAAACAGCTCAACCCAGTATACGCCTTTCTTCTTGGTATACGGGGCAGAAGCAGTGCTACCGCACGACCTAAAATTTGGAGCACCCAGAATCTCAGGATACGAAGAGGAAGAGGCAGAAGAAGCGTTGCAGAACGACAAAGACATAGCAGACGAAGCACAAGACACAGCCCTCACAAAATCTGAAGGATACCAGGACAAGCTGCACACCTATCAAAGAAGTCTCCTACGGACCAGATCATTCAATAAAGGAGATCTTGTGCTACGACTAATACAGTAAAAAGTGCACAAACTTTCCCCTCAATGGGAAGGACCGTTCTTCATCTCGGAAGTCATAGGAGGAGGAGCATACAGATTGAAGAATCCGAAGACCAACAAGGACGTGGGAAATCCATGGAACGTAGAGAACCTGCGCCTATTCTACCCATAGTCCTCCAGGCATTATCAAGATATCAGCAGCAGCACCGATCGGCAACACATGTAAAATTCGAAGGAATAAAACAATGTTTCCAAAGCACTCTTACTTACAAAGCACTCAGGGGCTCGAGCCAAGAACTCCCCCCGAGAGACGCTATCTTCGCAAACACGACTCTTACTTACAAAGCACTCGGGGGCTCGAGCCAAGAACTCCCCCCGAGAGACGCTATCTTCGCAAACGTGACTCTTACTTACAAAGAACTTGGGGGCTCGAGCCAAGAACTCCCCCAAGAGACGCTATCTTCGCTAACGCGACCCTTACCTACAAAGCGCTCGGGGGCTTGAGCCAAGAACCCCCCCCCCCCGAGAGACGCTATCTTCGCAAACGTGACTTTTTCAAAAAAAGACTCAGGGACTCGAGCGTGAAACTTCCCACGAAAGACGTTATCTTCGCTAAATACGCAAGACCCTCGTAAGCAACAAAGCTAAGGAAAAATAAAGTCGCATCAAAAAGCTTACGATTCTTTAGTCTTCACCCGATCGCAAGCGATCGCCTAAAGACTCGGGGGCTACTCCCATCGGGAGCGCTGACGCGCACACGATATAAACTTGGTAAAATTCAAAGACAAGCTACAAACTAGTGAGATAAAAAAATCATAAAGCCTACGCTTGATTCTACAAATCAAACATAGCCTCGGGGGCTACTCCCATCGGGAGCGCTGGCGCGCACCCGAGAAGACACTCTCATTACAAAGGAGTCGAAGACACTCTCATTAAAAAGGAGTCGAAGACACTTTCATTACAAAGGAGTCGAAGACACTTTCATTACAAAGGAGTCGAAGACACTTTCATTACAAAGGAGTCGAAGACACTTTCATTACAATGGATTCGAAGACACTTTCATTACAAAGGAGTCGAAGACACTTTCATTACAAAGGAGTCGAAGACACCCTAAACTACAAAGGATCCGAAGACATTTCATTACAAAGAAGCCGAAACGACAGTTTGTCGTTACAGAAGGATCTACAGAACTACAAGATGGGCTACATTTCAACTTCTACATGTGTGCTCATGCTGAGATAATTGGCACTTTCGTGCCACGGCTCGGCAGGCATCATCACAGACAAAGTAGAAGCCTCGCCGGCAAAGGAGAAGCTCGCCGTCCTCCAGTTCTACAAGGTGCCCAGCCTACTGCCGCTGCCGCTTGACGACTGGCTTGACGTCTAGTTCCTCCTTAGAACTAGAAGAGAAAACACCATCGCCTGAGGGATCAGCAGAAGACGAAGAAACGGGAGAAGCAGGCGAACCACCACTCGAGCCATCAGAATCGCCGCTGCACATCTCCTCACAATATGGATCCAGACGGTTGCCCCCAGCATCAAACGCGCGGATAATAACAGTATCTTCGCCGTCAAAACGACAACAAAGGCTGTCCCCGCCGCACAGATTCAGCCGACGAGAAAACGTCCTCCAAACCAGAACCAAGAAAGATCAAAGACGAACTATCAATTTCCAGCTCCACCCAAGAAGAAGAACGAGAGCTCCCGTGAAGACGGAGCCACAAACCCTTCAAGTCACGCTCAGAAGCAATGGAGGCAAATGAAGCAGGAAGAGGAATCCGGGCAGCATCCCGGCTAAGAACAAGCAAAAGAAAATCATAGCGCCAAAATCCCCCTTCCATGGAGAAAGAAGAAGAAGGCACCAACGCAGTGCCATGACGTCCACCGCACGAAGAACGGGGTGTGCGACCACCACGACCACGGCGGCCACGGCCTCGCCCAGCCACACCACTACCACGCTTGGGCGCCATATGAAGAAGAAGAAAGAGACAGATGCGAAGGATGAATGCCAAGGATAGGCAACCACAGGAAGTATTTATAGCTCAATCCAAGGGAAAAGAGGAAAAACACACAGAAGCCCAGGTGGCGCCATCATTACATCAAAGACCGAACGGGCCGAGCGTTGCGAATTCCGAGAAAAAGATGCCTTCACACGGTCAGCATTATTTACAGGACGCGTCAAATCTCGCCAGTTTCCCATACAAGCCTCGGGAACCCAACAGGCAACAGGCAGCGCGGCGTCCAAACCGTCATTATGACGGTCCAGAAGACGTGACGGATCAAGAAAATCAAGCATCGTCATACATCATCAAACAGCACGACAACGCATCCCAAAGGGAAAGAATAAAGGTAAACACAGTTGGAAAAATCCAAACGATTCCGAGAGCCAGCGATACGTCTAAATTTTCTGACTATAAAAATTCTTACTCCCATCGGGAGTACCCTTTTGAGTCTGAGTGCTCCCTCACCCAGAAGGCAAAGATGTGCTCGAGTGATCACTCGCACCAACAGAAACAACATACTCTCAGAGTTCGGGTGCTCCCTCACCCCAAGAGCAGAAAAGCATTCGAGTGACCACTCGCCAAAAAGATTCAACCATTCAGCAAACATGACTTACTCGCGCACTCGACGGTATTCCGAGTGGGTGCTATCTTATTTTCCTTGCCTGAGTTCACTACAAGCTCCGCGAGTGACGACTAAAACAGCTCACTTGATTGTTTATTCCAAGTGTGTGCATTGCTAAATCAGGCTCTGTGCCTAAAAACAAAAAATTATACCTGGACTACGACACACTGTACCCAGATGCCACGCAAGTTTAGCGTCTAAGTAAGACCCCGCTGCGTAGAACGAACGGGCCGGGACTTGCCGCAGAGCGATTTCACTCCCGACCTTTTCCATGCGCTCGCATGATAAAAAAGAGTCGAGCGAACGCGCTCAGGCTATGCGCTTAGACTGGCGGCAATTGATCCTGTAAGACCTGCAGCGGCATGACTTTGCTTGACACCAGTGTTCCAAGTTCATGTCGAGGGACATGAGCTTGATTGGGCTATTGTGGTATTTGTCACTAGCACAATTCACCAAGGCTCGACCAGTCGACTCTTTGGGACCTTTCAGCTTAGCAATCCCTCGAAACAGATATTGTCATGGCTCAAAACTTCCAGCGACCCATGGCGATGCCACGCTTACAAACAGTAAAAGCGCAGAAGAAATCTAGTCCTTGCTCGACTCTTCGAGTCCCCCAGGCACTCGGGGGCTACTGACGAGGGGGTGACCCCACGACTCCTACATGTGAGACTACCTAGTGCGCATAAAGACAGAAGGCCCGTTGGGAAGCTACGACAAGCCCGCGATTGGCCCAACCAGGCACCGACGTAGGAGTCCGCGACTAACATGGAAGGCGCAACTTGGCGAACAAGGCAAAGACTAGAACTAGGAAACTACCTCTGTAACCTAGCACGGACTCCCCGAGACCTAGCCTAGTATATAAAGGCTAGGAGGGGATGTCTAGGGCAACTCAATACGCATCTACTCATCCTAGCCTTGCGAGAAATCTCCTTGGCCTCCACTGTAATCGCCCCCTCATGTAATAATATCGAGCAGGAAGTGTTTCTCCTGTTAGCCGACGAGTATCGTCCAACCTGTGTCTATCTCTATGACTAGCCCAGGGTCCCTGACCATGGGATTTGCCGGGGTTGATCCCCATCAGCAGCCCTGTACTTCGTCGACGGAGCTCTGTCTTGGCTCCTGTCAACCGACGCGCATTTGCTGCACCACGATTGGGGGCCATTTGCAGATGCCATGTGCTCCCAATTTGGGCGTGAAGAGTTTCAGAGCCTGCAACGTCAGTTCAACCGGCTGCGGAACACCCACACGGTAGTTGAATATGCGGATCAGTTTACCCAAATCATGCACAAACTCAAAGCACTCCACGCATCATGGGATCCATTATGTTTTGTCGCGCAATTCATCGATGGGTTACAGAGGGATATTCGGGCTGCTGTAGTTTTGCATCGTCCTCAAAATCTAGATAATGCCGTGGACCTTGCTGTTTTACAGGAGGAAGTGCTGGATGCGGAAGGAGGGCATCGCCGGGACGAGCGCCGTTTCTCTGCACCCGTCTCTGCCAAAGGAGCGCTGCGCATGGCCCTGCCATTGCCACCTCCACCCACGGCGGCCATCCCTATGCCGCCCCGGAGATTGCCACCGCAGGATGTGCGGGTGGCCGATCGACACGCCCCAGAAGCGGCGCGAGCCACCACCGCAAAAGATAAGATGGCGGCGTTGCGGGCCTATCGTCGCGCTCGTGGCCTCTGCTTCACCTGTGGAGAACGGTGGGGGCGCGAGCACCGCTGTGCTTGATACGTCCCAAACGTATCTATAATTTCTGCTTGTGCCATGCATGTTTTGTGTGACTTTGCCATGTTTTTCTTGAACTTTCATACACTTTTAAGCATATTTGGACTAACCTATTAACTCAGTGCACCCAGTTGCCAGTTCCTGTTTTCTGCTGTTTTTGTATTTCAGGTTTTCCGGCCATTCCAAAAATTCCGGAAAAATTATATAAAAATCAGCGTACCGGAAGCCTCTGGAAACACCAAGGAAGGAAGGGAGGGCCACCACTAGGACTCCAGAAGGGTCCATGGCGCGGCCCAGCCCAAGGCCGCGCCAGGCACCCTCCTGGCTGCCTGGTGGCCCCTCTCGGTGCCCCCTTTGGCCCCTATTTTTACTCCCGAGGAGGAAACCCCTAATATTGAAGTAATTTTTCCAGAAGCGATTTCGGTCTTCGCCGCCATCGAAAACTAGCTTCGGGAGTCACCAGGATCTAGCTCCGGCACCCTGCCGGAGAGGGCCTTGGCCCCCGGGGCCATCTTCATCGACTCTTCTTCCCCCATGATGCTTCTTGAGTAGTTCCTCCTTGGACTACGGGTTCTCGGCAGTAGCTATGTGGTATTCTCTCCCCCTAGATCCTCAATACAATGTTCTCATGAGCTGCCCTACATGATTGAGATCCGTATGATGTAATTGGTGTTGTGTTTGTTGGGATCCGATGAATTGTTACCTTGTTCAGTCCTAAGAGGTTTAAGAATTATTGTTGCTGCAATTTGTTGTTCTTAATGCTTGTTACTAGTGCACGAGTAGCATGATCTCAGATCTGAGCATGTTATGGTTGTATGATTATAATTGTTGTTCTAGATCTTATCTACGGTTGTATGCACCTATTATAGTCCGGAACCGGCGATCCCAATGGTGACAGCTTGGGACACCAAAGGGAATGGGCTATAATTTGAGGATCACATGTGTTCATGGAGTGTTAATTCTTTGTTCCGGTGCTCCGCCGCAGGAGCACCTTAATCTCCATAAGTTCCTTAAGTGGCCCCGTTCGTAGCGAGATGGTAGGACAAAAGATGTTGTGCAAAGTTCTTATTGCAAGGACGTACAACTACATACGGAACACATGCCTACGTTTGGTTCTTAGACTAGGATGCTCTAGTTTGTTCTTTGGCTAGAGTTGGTGCAATTCTGTCAATTGCCCAACTGTAATTTGTTCACCCAGCACCTTGTTCTTTTGCCTAGAGAGGTACCACTAGTGAAACCTTGAACCCCGGTCCATCTTTCACCTTCATTTCCTTCGTTGTTACTTTTACTTTCTTTGCTGCTCCTACTACTTGGTTACTACTTTGTGGTGTTGGTGATTGGGGAAGTCTTAAAGGCTACACCCGTCAACACACCATTGCTACTTATATCTTGTCTAGTGCTTTTTCAGGTGTGGTTGAATTGACAACTCAACTGCTAAGGCTTATAAGTATTATTTGGCTCCCCTTGTGTCGAATCAATAAATTGGGTTATTCTTACCCGCGAAGACTGTTACGATCCCCTACACTTGTGGGTTATCAAGACTATTTTCTGGCGCCGTTGCCGGGGAGCATAGCTTTACTTATAAGTTCACCTGATAAGTACACTTTTGATTATTACTCTGTTTGATACTAATGACTACTTTCTTTGAGACTAGATCTTATTGGCAATGCGGATTCACGGAGGATCAACAAAAATATTACAAGGAATACCACTTTTCTCAAAAAGGGATACACTCATGGTGTAACATCCCAAAATTCGGAGAATTTTGGAATGTTAATAAATTAAATAGATAATGATTGTTTGACTGATGTGTATGTTTTTTCTCTAGGATTTAAAACTTTTGGAGTTTATTGAATATTAAAATGAGAGGGAATAAAATGACTTTCCCTAATATTCACCGTTGGTGTTTTTGGAATTTATTATTTAAAAACAAAACCAACAAAATAAAATGAGAGGAGGTAACATGACTCCTTCAACTTTTTAAAAGTTTGGAAAATGTTTTAAATCTTTATTGGAATTCTTCTAAAATATTTTTAAACATTTTTCAACACATGGCAGTTCGCTGGAGAGGATATAAAAGGACTTATCCCCATTTTAATTTGTTGAAAAGTATTTTTAAATATATTTTTGGAGACTTTTTAATTTTACCTTGGAGTATAAATATTTTCTAAAATTATTTTTGGAATTTATTTATGCTCTGGAAAAGTTTTT
Organism: Bromus sterilis; assembly: GCA_950022295.1. NCBI lineage: Eukaryota > Viridiplantae > Streptophyta > Magnoliopsida > Poales > Poaceae > Bromus > Bromus sterilis. Next base: position 46,684,570 of record OX465596.1, read on the forward strand.
AAATCAATTTTCGGAGTTTTCGGTATTTTTAAAATGCCAGAAAAGTATTTAATAATATTTAAAAATAAGTTGCAAAGTTTTTATTTTATTTTATTATTTTGGTCAAGCCAAAAATTCAATTTTATTATTTTAAAAATATTGGCGAAGACGGAATTTTAAAATAATTTTCCGTGATTTTTCTAATATTGTTTTGGGCCTATTGGGCCTGGTCTGTTTTTTTTCCCAGCAGACCGAATTTGTTTTTATTTCGGATTTACAAAAAAAAAAGAGCGATTAGGGGCTGGCTATAAATAGCCCCGATTAGGGCTAAGTTTATTTTCGCTGGCGTTTTAGGGTTAGCTCTAATCTAATTCGCGGGACCCGCCGCCGCCGACGTCATCGCCGGAATCTCGCCGGACCACCGCGGAAGTTCGCCGGAGCATCGCCGGAGTTGCAATTTTCGCGTTTTTTTTTAGGTAATTTCTGCGCATGCCGCCGTGTGACGCCGTCTCCAATTCACCGGAGTCGCGCCGCCGCCCTAGAACCGCCGCGCCGCCCCGCCATCACGCCGCCGCCACGGCCGGCCGCCGCCCCTCGCGCGAGCCGCGCCCTGCGCGCACGCGTCCCCGCGCCGCCGCCGCCCTCCGCGCCCGCCGGCCGCCGCCGCCCTCGCCTGCTGGCCGGAGCCGGTGAGCCCGAGCCGGCCGGAGCTCCAAGCTCCTGGCCATGGGCCTCCCGTGCGAGCAGCGCCCGTGGAAGTAGAAGATTAGGAAAAAGAAAAGTTTGGAAAAAAAACGGTTCGGCAATTTTTTTTTTCTTTTGAGATCTGGATCCAAAACCGCCCAGGGACCCGATCGCTTTTTTTGCAAAATTTTTATTTATGTATCAGTCCTTTTTACAGTAGACCCCCCGGTACCCCCGTTTTTCACCCGAAACCGTTTTCGCGACTACTTTTTAACCGTAACTCGGAATTGGGCGATTCCAGTTGCGTTGCGACCGTGTAGAAATTCTCTAGCCAGTAGACCTAGTGTTACAGAAGTTTGAAGTATTTAAATTTGGATCCCAAGCTGATCCAAATTTGAACTTCCGGCGGCCGTAACTTTTTACCGGTGCACCCGTTTGCGCCGTTTCTTTTTGCGTTGGATCACTCGTGTCATGTACCTTCTGTTTCTATCATGTGTGCACAAAAAATCACAAGTTTATTGATCTGTTCAAATTCAAATTCAATTCTATGTTGCTATTGCTATGACCTGCGTTGTAGTATTCCGTTTCACGTGATTCTTTTTGCATGTTGGATCATATGAGACATCTTATCGGCAATATCCACATACCATTTATATTGCTATGATCTTTACCTTGATTTCATAATGCCTTGATCATAATCTTGTATCAACAACTCTTTATCCGTTGACTCTCTCGAGTTCACGTTCCCCCGATCACTTTCGGGCACATTCACACCTTTGCACTTCAAAAACCTTCTGTTTTGTTGCTAAAAACCTTTGTGATTGTTTTGTTGATCTTATGTGTTGTCTTTGTGGTGTGATTGCTTATTGAGTTCTTTCGTTTACGATAGATTGCTCGGAGTGTGACGAGTAGAGTTGACTGGAACGTGAGAGCGAAGATCTTCATCGAATGTATAAGGCAAGTGATACTTTGACCATACTCATACCTATATTTTCTATATGCATTATGTTAGGAAATATCACTCTATTGCATGATAGGTAGTTTACTTTACTGTTGCTGCAAAACCAGTTAGGATAGCCATATGTTTTGACTTGTCTACCGTAGATCAACCTAGCCGTGTTGTTACTTTATTGCTATGCTTTGTAGACGAGGTTGGGCTATGAGAATTCATGGAGTGCATGTGAGCTATTTAATAAACTGTGTAGCAACTTTATAATAAATAGAAATCACTTCTGGACGGGCGGGTTGCATCCCGGTAGTTGTGGCTCGGTTGAGGATAATGCCGGGGTTAAATGCACCCAATGGTTTGTTTTGGTGGTGAACCGGGTGCGTCATGGTGTCTACCCTCTCACGCAGTGGGCGCCGTCCAGGCTCAAAAAGATCAGACATGCAATATTACTAGTAGCTTCCGTGTACAGCCACTGGCTATATGGGCTCTGGCTTAGACGAGTAAGTTGTGGGGAACCTGGCCCTGGTAGCTAGCTGATGTAGAATTGTGTTAGGTGTACCGGTTACCAAAGGGTGGAGGCAACCTCTTCAGAAAATCTTTGTCTCAATCTTCGGGTTGAGTCAAGTGGGGAACGTGTACAAACCTCTGCAGAGCATATAAACTGATCATGATTAGCCGTGTCCACGGTTACGGACAAACTTTGAGCAACTAGTCAGTACTGTTGATGAATGATCTTGACAGATGAACACTTAATAATAATTTGGTTGGGACAAGAGTAGCATGGGTTGCTGTGTGTTTCAGGTAGAACTCAAGTTAAATTTTTGACTAGTTTAGTTCAGGAGAAAATTGGCTTTCTGCAAAACAAAACCATAAGCCTTTCCTTTGACTTACCTTGCATGTAGTTGTAGGTCCTTTATATAAACTTTTCCGTGTCACTTGCCGTACAAATCAGATGTACTGACCCGTTGTCGGGCTGTAACCTTCGGTGTTGCAGGTTTTTCAGACGATCAGTAAGGTGCGTTTAGGGGTTGCGAGTCTACACTCAGCATGTTCGCATGTGGCTGTTGATGGGACTCCACGTTATTTGCTTTTGCTTCTGTTATATTTATATTGAATAAGCTAGCCTTGAGCTATGCAACTTGTTATTTGTTTACTCTTGGATCATACGTTGTATTAATGATGCACTTGTACTTTGATATACATCTATTATACTGTGTGTGCCAGCGAGTTCGATCCAGAGACTGGCACTTGAACACAGAGACTTCAATTCGGTGTGAATGTCGGGACCCGGGGTTAGCGTATGCAAGTACAGTTAAGACATAGTCATATGGAGAGCCGAGAACCGCACCCACTTGTCTAAGCAGACAAGGCCAAGCACTGAACATTCTCGGAGAGCATCGTACGTGAGGGGCATCCCATCCAGGCCGGATGATCAACTGTAATGGGTCCTCATCGTACACACACAAGTCTACTGATATGGGTGGTGAACTCCCATATTCAAAGACAAGTCGCCTCAACCATACTATCGACTATCTCTAGACTCTTACATAGACTTACTCCAGCCCGATCACTTAGTCGGGGTCTAGGGCGGGCTCGATCATACCACAAAGTGTGCCCGAGACCGAGTCTCGAACAATCGCATCGCGATGCCCCAAGCTGCGCACATCTAAGGGCCACTTGGTGTATGAAAGACCGCCAGCCAGAACACAACTAAGGTCTCGAAAACCCATACAAAGACATGCATGTTATAAACATACACGCAGCACACACGCCTTGTATGAACAGTAGGTACCATTGCAATTCTCTACAAAGTGTACATTTTATTTATAACTCTTATAGAGTACAAACAGAGATCACATACATGTGATCCAACATTACAACACCGAACGGAAGCAAATTATGTCTGAGTACAGACAAGTTTAACAAATGGCTTAAGAAGCCTTATTCAAACACAAAGCCCTCCACGAGGGAACCAGTCTGCTGACTGGGACTAGACTAGCTTAACTTCAGTCGTCCAACTCGATGAAGAAGCCACCTTCGGGGTCAGTGGCGTCATCTAAAACATAGATTAAGCAAACGTGAGTACAAAAGCGTACTCAGCAAGACTTACGTAGGAGCTATGCTACTCATGCACATGTATCAAGGTAAAGGGAGGTGGGGTTCACTTGCAGAAATGCCAGCTTTGACTTGGCTAGTCCTGAACTACGAGTACCAGACTTGAGGTAAGAAGCGTACACGAGTCCACTATTTCCACCAACCAATTACACCACTATGATGCCTTCCTCGACTTCCCCACGAGAAAGCACGCCATAGCACTCACACTTATCTTGGTGTGTTTTAGAAGTATCCGGTTCAAGTTATCTACTAATCAAGCTAAGCTTTCCAAGTAGTCCATAACCGCGGACGCGGCTATTCGAATAGTTTTGTTAACCTTGCAAGGGTGTACCGCTACACACACATGACCATCATTTACCGCCTTTGATCTCGACACCATTCAAGGGGTGCCAGCGAGGATGCTCACCACAACTGTTACCTCATAGCCTATCTAGTCCAAGAAAGCCGCCTACTTGGGTTGGCTACCACAATCGTGAACCCGGCCGGTTTACCGAAGTGGACCCAAGCGATGTGTGCGTGGTGCATAAGCCGGTCTCGGATGAGCCGTTCTCTCACTTAGCATCCAGGCCACAAGCCTACCAGAACTCCGAACTACTGCGACATCTGGACATCGAAAGGGATGAGTTAATAAGTCGAGAGGGGTCAGTGAGCCCAATGTGTGGTTGTACTCTTCAACTTGGATCACCACACAAGAACTCGGACTTAGGGCGGTGTTCAACGAGACAACCCACCGTGTACTCCTACACAGCCTCTCATCGTTCACCTAGTATTAGGGTCGATTCACCAACACTTTTCTACCATCAACAACATGATTATTCCCATCCCGACTCACATCACAGTAACAACATGGAAACATACTAAGCATGCAATAAGCAGTAACATTTGCAGGGGCCACATGATATCAAACAACTCCTACAGTTGCTAGGATTGTGGTTTGCTTACTACTGTGACAAAAGATAGGTCATGCAAAGGAATGGGTTCATCTATGCGGTAGAAACGAAGCATGGTGATCATCCTATACAATGCATAAGCGAGACATGAGAGGGAAGTGGGATTTTATCGACATGATCAATGGGGTTTTGCTTGCCTTGCTGACGAGAGTCGGGCTCTGGATCTTCAGCGAAGGGGGTGACCTCTTGCTCCGGTTCAACCTCTACTCGATAAGCAAGTACAATTAGCAATCAATATGAATGCAATGCTCAAGCACATGATAGAATGTTTAAGCTTGAAGTACAAGTTTGATGTGTGAGGCAATTCCATTTAAGTGGAATATATTGCATTTTTAAAATGCAAATTCAAATTCCACATTTGAATTCAACCTTAACCAAGTTATACATGATATAGTTTGATCAATTTGAATTAACTTCAATGTGTACGATATGCCTCTGAAGTGTGGTTGATTTGCAACATAAATTCATGGTCCAAGTGGCAAAATCATTTGGTTTGAATTTGAAATAAATTCAAATAAAGCAAATGATATATGCTACTGATCCCATTTTAAAATCAACTCAAACAGAGTTGAAAGTTGCATAATTGGAAAGATAATTTTCTCCTGATCATTTTTCATATATTATTTGTCCAATTTGGAGTTAATATGAATTAATTATGAATTTCCAAAGTTTGGGTGTTTTCTGGATTTTCTGGATTTCTTTTTAATCATTTTTGGTTTATTGCGTCAGCAGGGGGGTTTGACCAGTCAAACTGACGAGGGGGTCCCACCTGTCTGTGACTTAGTGTTTAAACCCGTGGTTAAAATTAAACCAGTGGCTTAATTAAGCCATTGGGCCCACTGGTCAGTGACACAGGGGTCACTTAACTCGTGATTAGTGGCTAAGCCACCGGCGGCTTGACGCCGGCGACGAGAACCACGGCGGCGACTCGCCGGAATCCGCTACAGGCCACGGGAGAGCACGGGGAGGGCACCATCTTGCTCCTGGAGGTCTTCCGCGTCGTCTGGTGGCATCGGAGGTTCTCGGGGTGGTCGGAATCGGCGACGGCGACGACTCCGGCGGAAACAGTACGGCGACGAGGTCGTGGTCGGCGCTACCGTGCACGGATCGGGTTGATTTCACTTGCGTTCGAAAGCTATCGGGCTCAGGAGCCAAACGCGTGCGCTGGACGAGTCGAAGGGGCACAGGGGTGACCTCGAGCTCATCCATGGCGGCGACGAGCTACGGCGTCCATGGTGAAGGCGGCTAGAGACCAAGAGAGAGGGCGCCAGGTTGGGGGAAACGGGCAGGAGCTCACCACGAATTCGATGGCGTGGTCAGCGGGCTCGGGGAGGGTCTGGTGGTGGCGAATCGACGAGGTAGCTCTCCGGCGACCGGCGGCGATTCGGTGAGGCTCGCGTCTCCTCTGGATCAAATCAAGGCGCCGTCTTCTGCGAGGCGATGAAGTCGACGACGATGCACGCACGGGACAAGTTGGCCTGAGCTCTAGGCCATGATGGCCATGTCTTCCACGGTGGCGCGCTCCGGCGGGTCCTCGGACGTTGAAGAAATCGGCGCAGGAGGAGGAGGAAGACGATGAGGAGGGGGGAAATGGACGTGGACGACTCCAGGGCGTCTCCAGGTGTGAAGAGGTGGCGAGGGGGAAGCAGGAGGTGGCCAGGGCTCGTCGGCGGCGTCGGTGGAGTGCTGCATGCATTCCACCGAGCAGCTTCGGGGCGTGGGGAGGAAGACGACAGGGGAGGGTCCAGGTGGGCTGGGCCGGCTGGAGAGGTGGGCTTCGCCCTGGGCAACAGGTAAGTCTTTTCCTTTTATTCTGTTTAATCTTTCCTTTCTGTTTTCTGTTATTTGTTTTGGCTCTGATAAAATACCAAACCATTTTATTAAATGCTGAAACTTTTTATGTGGCCTCATAATAATATAGACTAGCCACTCATAAACTTTCAACATTTTTAAAATTCAAATGATTTGAATTTTAAATCAAATAGGGGGATTTCTTTATTTCCAAGGTACTGTTTGAATATTTGAAAAATCTATGAGCATGGGATGGGTCCCACATCACTTCATATGTGATCACACTCATTTATAAGACTTTTCAAAACTCTAACATGAATTTTTGGAAAATATTTTTATCTGGCCTTTTGAATTAATTCATCTGGGGGGTGTTCCTTCTCCCATTTGGATTTTGAATTGATTTTTGAGGTTTCTTTTTGAAATTTTTGCATGATGCAAAGGTACTAGCTAACCCTAGCACATACCTAACAGAGGGATCTGACAGTGAATTGGGTCGTTACAGATGGTATCAGAGCAGTGTGTTGACTGTAGGTCGTGACCCTAGAAAATGGATAGAAAAAGCCATAGGAACAAAAATATTTTATCACTCTCTGATTACTTACTCTCGCCACTAGTATCTCTCATCTATTATTCATCCTCTAAAACTTCTCATCTTGTTTTACTGTAAATACCCCTCTGAGTTGCCTACCCTTGGAAGACAAGACATTTGAGAAGAACATCATCACCCTCGGGGATCAATTGGAGTTGTGATTATCGGAACTAGAAGGAATAACCTACGGTGATCAATAAGTTTGACACTTTTAGAGGAACCTTTAAGATCAGCTTAGCTGAGAAGGAAGAAGCTTAGAATCAGACCACCACTTTTTAGGTGAAGCTAGATGAACGAATTTCGCGTAGTAAGATGAGATCGTATGTCTTGTGCATATGACCTTACCCTAGGAGTTGTTTGTGTGTTTTGACTGTTGTGACTGTATTGTTGGTCGTTATGTGTTACTGTCGAACGTAGGTGTTTTTCCGCTTACTTGTTTGAGTGCATATGTTTGGTGTCATCTTTAGTTGTTGTCTTGTCGGTGTTATAGTTTTGCCCTAACCTTTGTCGTATGGGCTTAATAGATGGAGTATGAAGTAGGACTCGCCTTTTCTGGGGCGATGTCGAGACTGAAGGTGGAGCAATGGATTCATAATATGGAGGAGCACATGCTGATAAACAAGGTTGGAAGTGAAGACATGGTCCCCTATGCTGTCAAGTACTTGGTAGAAGAGGCTGCTACATGGTGGAGAATGCATCAAGCGATTGACGAATCACAAAAGAAGATTACTTGGAAGGAGTTCACAAAGATTTTGTTGGGATCCCGCCTTGTCACCCCGACGCAAAGGACGGTAACCCGTAAGAGGCCTCGTGCCTGCAAAATTTGCGGAGAAAAAGGACACTCCCATGAACGACACCAAGATGGATGTCCCTATTGTGAAGAAATTCACTCGGGTGAAGAATGTCCCACTGCACAAGTCACATGTTTTACGTGTGAAGGAACTGATCATTACCCCGCTCAGTGCAAATTTTTCATCGTGACACAACAAGTGGTTCAACATCAAAAGGAAGAAATGAAGAAAGCTATCCAAGAATTGAAGGAAGCACCCATGAAGAAGAAAAAGAAGGACCTTAGCCGCATTCATTGTTTTCGGTGCAAGAACATGGGACACTACCGCGATATGTGTCCAGAATTTAAGGGGAAGGAGAAGTTGTGAACGTGGAAGCAAGGATGCTGACTTGAAGAAGCTTATGTTTTTCAAGGGGAGAATAGAATTTTCGTGGTGTGCACTAAGTGTACGTTGTTACCTTCTTATGTTAGTTGGAGATGTGTATCGATGCATGTTTGCTATGGATTGACTAGATGTTTATGTCATGATTGGTTTTTCAAGTTTTGTCTTGTACCCTGTGACCCTGTTATGTCTTGTATTGATTGATGTGAGGTGTTGTGCTTTGTGGTTTTTCTTTGCGGGTAGAATAAGTTTGCATTTCATTAGATCCTTATTTATTTAGTATGCTTCAAGACTAAAGAAGACACAACAACAAGAAGAATAACTTGACGAATGACTCAACGACATGAAGATTGTTTCGACATTTCAAAACTGAAGCTACCGTCATTGAAGACTTGAAGACTTGAAGACCTGGAAGGTTCAAGTTTCTACCGTTAGATCGTTCTGTGAGCTGTCATTTCTTGTTTTACCGACAGCTACACATCAAAACTTATGTTTCAAAACTAGTGTGATGTTTGTATGGGTATCTCTCCCTATATCTCTCTACCTCGCTATCTACATTCTGTTCCCTCTCACCTCAAACCCTACACTGAAGAAGCTGCTACAATTGCTGCAAATTTCAAGACTGGGATAAAGATGGATGCAACCGATGCTGAGTTCAAGGATAACCCACAGGTCCCAGGATCTTACGACAAGCAAGCACAATCTTGCCGAAGGAAGGAACTCTGGAGGAAGTGGTAGTCCACCAGTACACGTTTTATAGCAGGCTACGTAAACCTGAGTTGTGAATAAACGCTAGATGTTTTGGTTGGCTTGCAGAACCAAGGATTTATCTGGACCCAGTTCAAGATAAGGAGGACTTCTGCAATGCTTGTGAGGATGACCGAGTGTTAGATTGCGAGATTCACTAAACCATATACAAGGAAATTATTTGGGTGCGGAATGGATTGATCACCATGACGACTACTCTTATTATTTGCTCTTGCTATGCGGGATAGTAAATCTTGAGTGACTTACCTATGTTTGAGAGACGACGATGTTAAAGCCTGAACCATAGAAAGGTACGATGTGTGACCCCAGTAGAAGATTACCGTTTGTGTTATACGGTGAGTATAAAACCAAGACCATTTGCTGCAGGTATCCCGCCATAATATTCATGATGACCACCAAGAGAGAAGTCGATAGTTGCTTAGTAGTGGCGTCTGACCTGTCAGCCATGAAGTCTCAGTACTTGGAAGACCACTCTATCGCTAAGGAATGGAAACCTCAACGGAGGAATTCGTGAAACCTCAAAGACCGCAGGTGAAACCTGTACGGAGAATGTCATCAATTGATTAAGATACTGGAAGCCCACACTTGTGATGAAGAATTCGATGCCCCAACGGAGTATGAAGAATATGTGTGAGGAGCTCGCTGAGGGAGCAAGCTTTTGAAGACCAAGTCGCATTCCTTTTAAGGGTGGTAGCACCCTGGACCATCAGTGGATCGATGGACTGTCATGAAGACCCGAACCCTAACATTTTTTTCTAGCCTTCTCGAATCTCGAGGACGAGATTACTTTTAAGGGTGGTAGTGTGTAACATCCCAAAATTCGGAGAATTTTGGAATGTTAATAAATTAAATAGATAATGATTGTTTGACTAATGTGTATGTTTTTTCTCTAGGATTTAAAACTTTTGGAGTTTATTGAATATTAAAATGAGAGGGAATAAAATGACTTTCCCTAATATTCACCGTTGGTGTTTTTGGAATTTATTATTTAAAAACAAAACCAACAAAATAAAATGAGAGGAAGTAACATGACTCCTTCAACTTTTTAAAAGTTTTGAAAATGTTTTAAATCTTTATTGGAATTCTTCTAAAATATTTTTAAACATTTTTCAACACATGGCAGTTCGCTGGAGAGGATATAAAAGGACTTATCCCCATTTTAATTTGTTGAAAAGTATTTTTAAATATATTTTTGGAGACTTTTTAATTTTACCTTGGAGTTATAAATATTATCTAAAATTATTTTTGGAATTTATTTATGCTCTGGAAAAGTTTTTAAATCAATTTTTGGAGTTTTCGGTATTTTTAAAATGCCAGAAAAGTATTTAATAATATTTAAAAATAAGTTGCAAAGTTTTTATTTTATTTTATTATTTTGGTCAAGCCAAAAATTCAATTTTATTATTTTAAAAATATTGGCGAAGACGGAATTTTAAAATAATTTTTCGTGATTTTTCTAGTATTGTTTTGGGCCTATTGGGCCTGGTCTGTTTTTTTTCCCAGCAGACCGAATTTGTTTTTATTTCGGATTTACATTAAAAAAGAGCGATTAGGGGCTGGCTATAAATAGCCCCGATTAGGGCTAAGTTTATTTTCGCTGGCGTTTTAGGGTTAGCTCTAATCTAATTCGCGGGACCCGCCGCCGCCGACGTCATCGTCGAAATCTCGCCGGACCACCGCGGAAGTTCGCCGGAGCGTCGCCGGAGTTGCAATTTTCGCATTTTTTTTTGAGGTAATTTCTGCGCATACTGTCGTGTGATGCCGTCTCCAACTCACCGGAGTCGCGCCGCCGCCCTAGAACCGCCCCGCCATCACGCCGCCGCCGGGCCGCCGGCGAGCTGCCGCCGCCACGGCCGGCCGCCGCCCCTCGCGCGAGCCGCGCCCTGCGCGCGCGCGTCCCCGCGCCCCCGCCGCGCGCCGCCGCCGCCCTGCTGCGCCCCTCCGCGCCGCCCTCCGCGCCCGCCGGCCGCCGCCGCCCTCGCCTGCTGGCCGGAGCCGGTGAGCCCGAGCCGGCCGGAGCTCCAAGCTCCTGGCCATGGGCCTCCCGTGCGAGCAGCGCCCGTGGAAGAAGAAGATTAGGAAAAAGAAAAGTTTGGAAAAAAAACGGTTCGGCAAATTTTTTTTTCTTTTGAGATCTGGATCCAAAACCGCCCAGGGACCCGATCGCTTTTTTTGCAAAATTTTTATTTATGTATCAGTCCTTTTTACAGTAGACCCCCCGGTACCCCCGTTTTTCACCCGAAACTGTTTTCGCGACTACTTTTTAACCGTAACTCGGAATTGGGCGATTCCAGTTGCGTTGCGACCGTGTAGAAATTCTCTAGCCAGTAGATCTAGTGTTACAAAATTTTGAAGTATTTCAATTTGGATCCCAAGCTGATCCAAATTTGAACTTCCGGCGGCCGTAACTTTTTACCGGTGCACCCGTTTGCGCCGTTTCTTTTTGTGTTGGATCACTCGTGTCATGTACCTTCTGTTTGTATCATGTGTGCACAAAAATTCACAAGTTTATTGATCTGTTCAAATTCAAATTCAATTCTATGTTGCTATTGCTATGACCTGCGTTGTAGTATTCCGTTTCACGTGATTCTTTTTGCATGTTGGATCATATGAGACATCTTATCGGCAATATCCACATACCATTTATATTGCTATGATCTTTACCTTGATTTCATAATGCCTTGATCATAATCTTGTATCAACAACTCTTTATCCGTTGACTCTCTCGAGTTCACGTTCCCCCGATCACTTTCGGGCACATTCACACCTTTGCACTTCAAAAACCTTCTGTTTTGTTGCTAAAAACCTTTGTGATTGTTTTGTTGATCTTATGTGTTGTCTTTGTGGTGTGATTGCTTATTGAGTTCTTTCGTTTACGATAGATTGCTCGGAGTGTGACGAGTAGAGTTGACTGGAACGTGAGAGCGAAGATCTTCATCGAATGTATAAGGCAAGTGATACTTTGACCATACTCATACCTATATTTTCTATATGCATTATGTTAGGAAATATCACTCTATTGCATGATAGGTAGTTTACTTTACTGTTGCTGCAAAACCAGTTAGAAGCCATATGTTTTGACTTGTCTACCGTAGATCAACCTAGCCGTGTTGTTACTTTATTGCTATGCTTTGTAGACGAGGTTGGGCTGTGAGAATTCATGGAGAGCATGTGAGCTATTTAATAAACTGTGTAGCAACTTTATAATAAATAGAAATCACTTCTGGACGGGCGGGTTGCATCCCGGTAGTTGTGGCTCGGTTGAGGACAATGCCGGGGTTAAATGCACCCAATGGTTTGTTTTGGTGGTGAACCGGGTGCGTCATGGTGTCTACCCTCTCACGCAGTGGGCGCCGTCCAGGCTCAAAAAGATCAGACATGCAATATTACTAGTAGCTTCTGTGTACAGCCACTGGCTATATGGGCTCTGGCTTAGACGAGTAAGTTGTGGGGAACCTGGCCCTGGTAGCTAGCTGATGTAGAATTGTGTTAGGTGTACCGGTTACCAAAGGGTGGAGGCAACCTCTTCAGAAAATCTTTGTCTCAATCTTCGGGTTGAGTCAAGTGGGGAACGTGTACAAACCTCTGCAGAGCATATAAACTGATCATGATTAGCCGTGTCCACAGTTACGGACAAACTTTGAGCAACTAGTCAGTACTGTTGATGAATGATCTTGACAGATGAACACTTAATAATAATTTGGTTGGGACAAGAGTAGCATGGGTTGCTGTGTGTTTCAGGTAGAACTCAACTTAAATTTTTGACTAGTTTAGTTCAGGAGAAAATTGGCTTTCTGCAAAACAAAACCATAAGCCTTTCCTTTGACTTACCTTGCATGTAGTTGTAGGTCCTTTATATAAACTTTTCCGTGTCACTTGCCGTACAAATCAGATGTACTGACCCGTTGTCGGGCTGTAACCTTCGGTGTTGCAGGTTTTTCAGACGATCAGTAAGGTGCGTTTAGGGGTTGCGAGTCTACACTCAGCATGTTCGCATGTGGCTGTTGATGGGACTCCACGTTATTTGCTTTTGCTTCTGTTATATTTATATTGAATAAGCTAGCCTTGAGCTATGCAACTTGTTATTTGTTTACTCTTGGATCATACGTTGTATTAATGATGCACTTGTACTTTGATATACATCTATTATACTGTGTGTGCCAGCGAGTTCGATCCAGGGACTGGCACTTGAACACAGAGACTTCAATTCGGTGTGAATTGGGTCGTTACACATGGGGAGTAATACAGGAGTTGTATGACTATGCTGGAAACTTGTGCTCAGTATATAATATATCTTTCTGCAGGGATGAATCTTGTTGCTTTACGAGGCACAAACACCTTGCTTTCCAATGTGAGTACAATGATGATGAAACCTTAGCTTCTTATGCTAAGGGAAACTATGATTTTTATAATGCAGAACAAATAGAAGAAGTTGTTATCTTTAAGGGTGCCTATGAAATTGCTTCCTTTGTTGAAAATATTGATGAGGCCCCTTACAAATCCGAGAGTCTTGAAATACTTAATTATTGCTTTGAGGATTTTAATGACAATTAATATATTATTGACCATCTCAAAAGGTTGTCTCCACAGGAGTAAGATACTAATGCTTTGCAGGGCTCTGCGGAAGAAAAATTGCTGAAACTGAATGCTCCTTGGATTAAAAAGAGGAGGAGAGTGACGAACAAAAGGAGGAAGGATGGAGTAGCTACCCATCTCTACCTACTAATGAGAGTAACTCTTTGACTCTTACTTTATATGATTGCCCTCCATGCTTACCAGAGGAGGATGAATGCTATATTGATTGCTATGATCCTATGGATTCTTTTGAAATATACCTTTTTGATGAAATTGATGCTTGTGGCCACGATGCCCCTATGAATGATACTTGCGAGGATGATTTTTCTACTGTTCTTTATGATAACCCTTTCTATCTTGATGAATCTTATGATAAACCTCTATTTTTGCCTACTATGGATGTTCTTAATGATGATGAGGTTTGCTTAGAAAGTCTACATGATTATGTGCTAGTAGATCATGAAAAGCATGCTTTGTGTGATAATTATATTGTTGAGTTTGTTCATGATGCTACTGAAAATTATTATGAGAGAGGGAAATATGGTTATAGAAATTTTCATGTTAGGAAAACACCCCTCTCCATGTTGAAAATCTTGAAGGTGCTCATGTTTTACCTTCCTATGCTTGTTGCTTTGTGCTTCATTTATTTATTTTGTTTGAAGTTTCCCATCCATAGGAAGCATGTTAGACTTAAATGTGGTTTGTCTTTGATCCTTTGATGCTCTCTTTTGCGCTTCAACTCTTATTCTCTTGTGAGCATCGTTACACTCATGCCTAGCTAATGGCTTTAAAGAAGCGCTTTCGGGAGGCAGCCCGCAACAAATTTAGGTTTTTCTTTTTGTTTTTCTTCTGTTCTTAGTGGTCTTGATGATTGTTACTACTTTAGAAACATCATTGTATCTTTACTTTCTAAGCTTTGTGCCAAGTTTAGCCTCTGATTGCAAGAAAGATCAAAAGTTGGTTCATGCTGTCCAGAAACAGATTCTGTCTGCTTGACGGAAAAATTCACGATAAATCACCAGATCATATTTTTGATCTGAATTTTTTATACAGTATGATCCATACAATTACCTTTAAGGCGTCTGTTCTGAGTTTTTTGATTTGAGTTGCAGAAGTGCCTAGAAAAAATTCCTGTCTCTCTGCTGTTCTGTTTTCTCAGCTTTTGTCCCTGTTTTTCTTTTGGCAGTTTTGCAAACCTTAAGCTTGCTTTTTCTTTACAAAAACTTTTTGGAAGGAAAGAGAAACAGTATACCTTCCTGGAAATATTTATTTGCAGTAGAGGAAAATTATTTTTAATAGGGTACTAACCTCTCTAATCAGCTTATGATGAGTTATGTATGAAGGGAGTTTTCAAGTGTGCGATGGAAGATGATGAAAGAAGATCTTGGGGTGTCAAAAGCTCAAGCTTGGGGATGCGCCCGGAACCCCCAAGAAATATTCAAGGAGACTCAAGCTTCTAAGCTTGGGGATGCCCCCATGCATCCCCTTCTTCATCAACAATCATCAGTTCGTCCCTCGTTCCACTATATTTTTATCACTTCATGCGTTATGTGTTATGCTTGGAGCTTCTTGCTCTTTACTTTTCTTAGTTCTTTTGTTTTGTTTGCTGGTAATTACAATGTCGGAACCTAACATGCTTGATTGGGAGAGATACACGCTCCGCTTAAACTAGAACACCTCATAGGATTTTCATGCTTATTCTTTGCTGTGAGTTGTTCTTTATCTTTTCTTAGCTGCTGCCCTGTTTAGTTCATGTGCTTTAGAGTTTTCTTCTAGAGCTTTTAATTGGTTCAGGCTTGAACTTTCTATAGTTTTCATTCTTATCTTGTTTAGAGAGTTTTCCTGTTGCACTGAGTTTTGTGTCCTGACTAGAAAGTAGGTAGTTGAAGTTGCTTTTCTCTTTGTAGTAGTAACTTGCAATAGTTTTGAGGTATTGACTTAAGTAATGTTTGAACTTATGGTGTCAAGAGATTTAGCCTATTAGTGATAGATGTCGTATTTTGGGCAATCCGTGTGATTTTCAAAAACCTAAACCCTGTTGAGAACTCTAGCTACTAGATGGATCACTAATCTTTGGAGGGGTCGAATATTAGAGTACACTCACGTACCATGAGTCGAGGATGCGCAAGGATAACCAAACCCCCATACACTCCTCCTCGGGGTACTTGTCTCTTTGTGAAACTCCTGATTAGATTGAGAGTTACCGATAATAAGTGCATGAGTTCTTCGGACTAATGTGAGTATTCGAAAGTTGACACTTCCACCACCCATATTTTTCTAGCCTCTTCGGTACCGTCCATTGCCCTTTCTCACCTCGAGAGTTGGCGCATACTTCACCGGTGCATCCAAACCCTTGGCATGATACGCTCTGTCATCATAAGCCTCCTTAGATCTTTCCTCAAACAGCTACCATACTTACCTACAAGGCATTTCCATAGCCTTTCCGAGATACATTGCCATGCAACATCCATTGTTCTTCATGTTCATATGACTTATCCTTCATTGTCATATTGCCTTGCATGATCTCATAGCCTTCATGTAGTTGGGCTTTGCCCGCTATTCATATTTTGCTGCATGTTGCGCTTGATCATTGCACATACTGCTACATTGGCAGATGCATTCATATAGAGTCGTTACTTTTTGATTCAGAGTTGTAAGTAGATAAAAGTGTGTTGATGTTCTTCTAGAGTGTTGCCCCTACAGTGAGGAAAGGAATAAAAGATCCCAAAGTGGACAAAATACAAAAAAAAATATCCCAAAGAGGACGAAAAAAAAGAGAAATAAAGAGCCATGGAGGCCACCCAAAATCAGAAAAATACAAAAAAAGAGAGAGGGGGCAACACTACTATCCTTTATTCCACACTTTTGCTTCAAAGTAGCACCTGTACTTCAGTTTGTAGAGAGTTTTCATGTTGTACTTGCTTAACTAAGTGGGGATCCTTACACTACAGAACTTGGCTTGCATATTCCAAGGATGAGCCTCCTCAAAAGAGCTCTAGGTCTTCATGAGCAAGCAAGTTGGATGCACCCCCACTAGTTCCATTGGAGGGCTTTCATACACTTATAGCTCTATGTGCATCCGCATGTTGCATGGCAATCCCTACTCCTCACATCATATCTATCATATGGCTTTCTCTCGCCTATGATTGTCCTCATCGATGTAAGCCTTTCACACCTTTTTGTCTTCTTCCTCCACCATCTTTCTATTTCGCCGTTTATGTGTCAACTTTCTTGCTCACGCTCATCCATTGCATGAGTGCTCAAAATATCGAAAGGGAGTAGATCAGTTTGACATGTACCTGGCTAGTGGTCTGGGGACGAGTCCAGATAAGACTTCAAAGGAGACCAAGTGTGAAACTTTAGTAGATTTAGTTCTCAACAATAAAAAGTTTTCTCTCTCGTATTCCCAAATCCCCTTTCTTGCACGCAAACACCATTTGGAGACATTCGAGTCACGGACAGCGAGAGCTCTTGCACCTTTTGTTCTTTTGTTGCTTGTGTCAATGCTAATATAGACTCTTACTTGTTAAGACTTAAATTGAATTGCATGGTTTAATTGCTTTACTTAAAAGTACTTATATGGTTGTGTGGCATGTCACCACAGAAATAATGCTTGTTATCATTTACCTACTCGAGGACGAGCAGGAATTAAGCTTGGGGATGTTGATACGTCCGAAACGTATCTATAATTTCTGCTTGTGCCATGCATGTTTTGTGTGACTTTGCCATGTTTTGCTTGAACTTTCATACACTTTTAAGAATATTTGGACTAACCTATTAACTCAGTGCACCCAGTTGTCAGTTCCTGTTTTCTGCTGTTTTTGCATTTAAGGTTTTCCGACCATTAAAAGTGCTCCAAAATTTCCGGAAAATTATATAAAAATCAGCGTGCCGGAAGCCTCCGGAAACACCAAGGAAGGAAGGGCCACCACCAGGACTCCAGAAGGGTCCATGGCGCGGCCCAGCCCTAGGCCGCGCCAGGCACCCTCTTGGCTGCCTGGTGGCCCCTCTCGGTGCCCCCTTTGGCCCCTATTTTTACACCCGAGGAGGAAACCCCTAATATCGAAGTAATTTTTCCAGAAGCGATTCCGATCTCCGCCGCCATCGAAAACTAGCTTCGGGGGTCACCAGGATCCTGCTTCGGCACCCTGTCGGAGAGGGCCTTGGCCCCTGGGCCATATTCATCGACTCTTCTTCCCCCATGATGCTTCTTGAGTAGTTCCTCCTTGGACTACGGGTTCTTGGCAGTAGCTATGTGGTATTCTCTCCCCCTAGATCCTCAATACAATGTTCTCATGAGCTGCCCTACATGATTGAGATCCATATGATGTAATTGGTGTTGTGTTTGTTGGGATCCGATGAATTGTTACCTTGTTCAGTCCTAAGAGGTTTATGAATTATTGTTGCTGCAATTTGTTGTACGTAGTGCTTGTTACTAGTGCACGAGTAGCATGATCTCAGATCTGAGAACGTTATGGTTGTATGATTATAATTGTTGTTCTAGATCTTATCTACGGTTGTATGCACCTATTATAGTCCGGAACCGGCGATCCCAATGGTGACAGCTTGGGACACCAAAGGGGATGGGCTATAATTTGAGGATCACATGTGTTCATGGAGTGTTAATTCTTTGTTCCGGTGCTCCGCCGCAGGAGAACCTTAATCTCCATAAGTTTTTTAAGTGGCCCCGTTCGTAGCGGGATGGTAGGACAAAAGATGTTGTGCAAAGTTCTTATTGCAAGCACGTACAACTACATACGGAACACATGCCTACGTTTGGTTCTTAGACTAGGATGCTCTAGTTTGTTCTTTGGCTAGAGTTGGTGCAATTATGTCAATTGCCCAACTGTAATTTGTTCACCCAGCACCTTGTTCTTTTGCCTAGAGAGGTACCACTAGTGAAACCTTGAACCCTGGTCCATCTTTCACCTTCATTGCCTTCGTTGTTACTTTTACTTTCTTTGCTGATCCTACTACTTGGTTACTACTTTGTGGTGTTGGTGATTGGGGAAGTCTTAAAGGCTACACCCGTCAACACACCGTTGCTACTTATATATTGTCTAGTGCTTTTTCAGGTGTGGTTGAATTGACAACTCAACTGCTAAGGCTTATAAGTATCCTTTGGCTCCCCTTGTGTCGAATCAATAAATTGGGTTATTCTTACCCGCGAAGACTGTTACAATCCCCTACACTTGTGGGTTATCAGTGCTCCCACTGTCCAACTGCATGTTGTGGAGGAACTTATCGACCTCATGCGCGCGGATTCCCGTGAGCCCGAGCAAGAAGATGTCGCCCTGCCTCCTGAGAAGGCAGACTGCTGCGTCATCTCTAGAGAAGCACTTGCCGGCGAGGAGACATGCACGACTATGCGCCTCCACGACTGGGTGCAAGGCCGTGAGGTTCTTATGCTCATTAACTCAGGCAGTTCGCACAGTTTTGTGTGTGCATCGCTCGCCAAGCAACTTCAGGGAGTCCAACCATCCCGGCAGACTCTCATCGTTCGAGTGGCGGATGGAGGAACCATGCGGTGCGAACAGGAGATCCCGGATTGCTCTTGGAAAACTCACGGCACCACCTTTCGGGCCAACTTCAAGGTTTTACCTCTGGGCAGTTATGACATGATCCTCGGCATCGACCTGTTGTCACGCCACAGTCCGATGCGTGTGCACTGGAGCAACAAGACTATGGACTTTCAGTACCAAGGGCGTGCAGTTCACCTCAGTGGAGCAAAGGCCGATATTTCGCATTGCGAAATGCTGTCAGGAGAGGAACTCAATCTGCTCTTGCAGCGGTCCGGTGCGGCCAAAGTTGTTCAGTTATGCGCAACCACTACCCAAGATGTTCACATGCAAGAATTTCCCTTGCAAACCTGTATCCAGGGCCTGCTATCACAGTATGCTGATCTGTTTGAGGAACCCCAAGGGCTGCCACCACAGAGACCATTTGATCATGCTATTCCCTTGGTGCCAGGTGCCCGTCCGGTCAATTTGTGTCCCTATCGCCACAGCCCAGCGCAAAAATATGAGGTCGAGAAACAGGTTGCTGCCATGCTTGAGCAGGGCATTATTCGGCCCAGTGCTAGCCCGTTTGCTTCGTCAGTTTTGCTCGTTCAGAAGAAGGACCTCACTTGGTGTTTTTGCATTGACTATCGTCACCTGAATGCTCTCACAATCAAGAATCATTATCCGCTGTCTATCATCGATGAGTTGATTGATGAACTGGCAGGCGCTGGTCTCTTCACAAGTCTGGATCTGCGGGCCGGATATCATCAAATCCGAATGCGACCTGAGGATGGACACAAAACAACATTCAAGACAAATCATGGGCATTTCGAGTTTAAGGTCATGCCCTATGGAGTCACTGGAGGACCATCTACCTTCCAATCTGCAATGAACATTGTTCTTTCACCCTTGTTACGGAAGGGTTTTTTTTCTTTATTGACGACATCTTGGTGTACAACGCAACTGAGGCCCAGCACGCAGAGCTGTTGGAACGGGTCTTCCAATTGCTTCGGGATAACCAACTCAAGATCAAGCGAAGCAAATGTGCCTTTGCTCGAGACCGGCTGACTTACTTAGGCCCTGAAATCAGCGGTGAAGGAGTCCGCACTGATGCCAAGAACATTGATGTTGTTCGCGACTGGCCCATTTCCACCTCAGTCAAGAAGGTCCGTGGATTTCTTGGCCTGGCGGGGTATTGCCGGAAGTTCATCCGCTCAATGATCTGCCGAAGAAGAACACCGTTTTTGTGTGGACCTGTGATGAGCAAGTTGTTTCCAGGAACTCAAGCGGGCTCTGATCTCTGCTCCGGTAGTAGCACTACCCAATTTTTCCATCCTGTTTGAACTTGAGACAGATGCTTCTGATTTGGATATCGGTTTGGTGCTCCAGCAGAGCTGACACCCAATTGTCGGTCGCAGCAAGGCTTTGGGTCCGCGTAACCGTGCCCTGTCCACATACGAAAAGGAAGGACTTGCTATTCTCCTGGTAGTTGATCACTGGAGGCCTTATTTACAAAGTGCAGAGTTTGTAATCCATACGGATCAAAAGAGCCTGATTCATTTGGAGGACCAGAGTCTTGCTACCCCTTGGCAGCAGAAGATTATGGCCAAGCTGCTCGGTCTGCGCTACCGTATCACGTACAAAAGAGGGGTTGAGAACCGGGCGGCCGATGCTCTTTCCAGGCGTCCAGGTCCGCCCCAAGGGGATTTTGCTGTTGTCATTACTGCGGTTCCAGTGTGGCTAGAGGAAGTTCAACAAGGCTATGAGTCTGATCCTGCTGTGCAGAAGCTGCTCCAAAAGCTTGCCACCAAACCAGGTGGTCATGATCATTTCCAGCTCATTAACGGAGTCATCCGCCAATGTGGAAGAGTGTGGTTAGGCAACAATGTTCCACTCCAAAAGCAAGTGTTGCAAGCCCTTCACGCGAGTGCTATTGGTGGGCACTCTGGCTACAACGTTACCTACAAGCGTGTGCGGCGGCTGTTCACATGGCCTGGTCTGAAGCAACATGTCCAGAAGTTTGTGGAGGATTGCCAAGTCTGCAAGCAGGCCAAATCAGAACGCATTCGGCATCCTGGGCTGTTGGAGCTTCTGCCAGTGCCGGACAAGGCGTGGGATTTGATCACCATGGACTTCGTGGAAGGCCTTCCCCGTTCCCGCCGTTTCAACAGCATATTGGTCGTGGTGGATAAGTTTTCGAGGTTCGCCCATTTCATTTCTCTGTCTCATCCTTTCACCGCATTTCAAGTGGCGCAAGCTTTTGTTGACAACATCTACAAGTTGCACGGACTGTCGGAGGCTATTGTGTCCGATCGTGACCGCATCGTCACCAGTCTGCTGTGGCGGGAGATCTTCCGCCTGACCCATACAGAGTTCCGCATGAGTACAACCCGCCATCCACAGACCGACGGCCAGACGGAGCGGGTTAACCAGTGCGTGGAAACGTACTTGCGCTGCTTTGTCCATGCTTTCCCAACCAAGTAGGCATACTGGCTTCCCCTGGCAGAGTTCTGGTATAACACTTCTCCCCATTCGGCGCTGGGTACGTCGCCATTTGAGGTTTTATACGGTCACGCTCCCCGCCACTTCGGCATCGTGGATCCAGGTGCGTGTGCTACCCCGGATCTCGACGACTGGCTCCAGGATAGAGCGCAAATGGAAGCCCTGCTGCGCCAACACCTTCTTCGAGCACAATAGCGTATGAGGACCTCGGCCGATCACACTCGGTCAGATCGGGAGTTTTCTGTGCAGGATTGGGTCTTCCTCAAGCTTCAGCCCTACATCCAGAGGTCGTTGGCGACCCGCGCTAACAACAAACTTGCTTTCAAGTACTTTGGCCCCTTTCAGGTTCTTCAACGGGTGGGCAAGGTGGGGTACAAGTTGAAGCTGCCGGCCACCTGCTCCATTCATCCGGTGTTCCACGTCTCGCAACTGCGTCGAGCTCTGCCTCCCTCCGAAGTCGTCCTTCCGGAGCTCCCTGCTGACGTAGCAGAGCGGCCGGAGCCCGTGCAGGTGCTCCAATCCCGCATCACCAAGCGTGGTGACGCCGACGTCCCCCAAGTGCTCGTCCAGTGGACAGACCAGCCGACAGCACTGGCGACATGGGAAGACCGCGACGAGCTGCGACGCTATTTCCCCATTGCAGCAGCTTGGGGACAAGCTGCAACTCAAGGAGGGGAGAATGTTACGCCCCCGGCTACACCTCATGCCTCAGGGCCAACCACAGCAACAACTACAAGGCCTCGAGTGCAGATGCGGCCCAACGAAAGGCCTGTCCGAGAGCGGCGACCCAACTCCCGTTTCCCAGCCCAAACCTGGAGTAATTAAGGAGAGATGCCCTAGCCGATCAGGGGCACGACAGAGTAGACAGGACTGGCGGTGGCTCTCTTCTTCTTCCCCCAAGGCTTCACCTCCCTCCCAATTCCCCGATCTGGACTCCTATAATCCGGTATCCTGTATCCGACCTTGAGGTTATCTATAGATCGAGAAGTACCCTAACAGAAGTTGTTGGATTGTAGCTAGCTCATCGAGGTACTCATGAGTGTCATTTACCTTGCGCTGAAGCCTTTGGATAGTCACGCAAGCATACTACAGGCTTTCAATAAGGCGTTCCTTCTCATGGTCTTGATGAAGTGCCATTGATGCGATCCTGCGACTAAATACTTCCTTCTCTGTATTTATTATTCTTTCTTACGTCCATATTGCTTATCGAAGGTCTTAGTTATCCTGCTCCAATGTTGCTATCTCTCCCATGGTAGTATCTAACTCCCTCCTGCAGATTGGCCCATGGGGAGGCATCGTGAAGAATGAATTCCATGAGTTCAAGGAAAAGGGAAAATATTGGGATGATGCTCTTAAGGTCGTCATAGGGGAAGGATTCCTCAGGACCGGCAAACATTACAAAGAGGAACTATACAACCGTCCACCTTTCCGCCATTTTCCGCATCGAGGAGAGAAGGATAGCCCCATCACTCCTACCAGGACGGAGAGCACTCTAAAGACCAGTGTCATCGCGACTCAGAACTGCTCGTTATTTTTTTTTGTCCGGGTAGAAAATATCAGTAAACTCGAGGATAGCTATTGTGATCTTGCTGATAGCTAGAGGAGCCATGTTCTACATTTTCCCGGAAGAATTTAGGTAATCACATTCGGTGACTCTTGTTGGCGGAAAATTGAGCTTATACAACATCGAGGCTAGTTATTTGTACACTGGTTCGAGTTTCTTGATGGGCTTAGACTCATATACGACTTCCACTTCCACTTCCACATACATGGTTCGGTGAGGGCATAGTTAATTGATAATTGCAAAAAATTCTAAGACATAGATAAGCAACAACTTCTGCTTAACAAATTTACTATTGAACAGGTTTTTTCCAAATCCCCGGTGGATTGTATCTTTAAGCTAATTGGTTTTCTACAGATCTGGAAGCC
Source organism: Bromus sterilis (assembly GCA_950022295.1). Lineage (NCBI taxonomy): Eukaryota > Viridiplantae > Streptophyta > Magnoliopsida > Poales > Poaceae > Bromus > Bromus sterilis. The sequence goes on from OX465596.1 coordinate 46,708,074, forward strand.
ATTGTGTAAGAGCGATGCCTTGGAGGATTTGGAGCTGATTCTTCCAATAATGAAGGCCACGGCTTCTGCTTGCCTTCCGCGTCGCCAATGACTCCCAATCCTCGGTGGTGGCCTCGGCAGCGTCTCCTTCTCCTTAGTAGATTCGGTGTTAGTTTGTTCCTACGGCCTGCGTGCCTGCTTGATCCTGGGGATCTGTATGAACTTGTCTAATTTTCCTCGTCTGAACTTCTTCCCAGTGGTTTGTATCGTCGTATTTAACTGTTGCGGCAGTTGTGAACCTGTTGGGCCGGTTATGGCTTTATTTATAAAGTCGGGCAATAGCCTTTTATCTATAAAAAAAAAATAGATAAGCAACAACAAAGAAGATGTAGTAGTTTTTTAAAATAGTTTTGAATGGGACGACGTTCCTAGTTTTGATTGATGTGGCTTCGATACCACTTTGGGAGATCCTAACTGTGAGGGTCCATGGGTGACATCTTAAACCATTATCTGCCCCAAGGATCTGCAGATAACGTTGGTAGGCAATAAGAGTATCACACATGTTCATTGATAAAAATAATTGAAGGTTTACATCATTCAGGTCATTTTCCCGTTACATAAATGATGACTATTCAAATCCAGATGACACAACGGAAAATTAAGATAGTAGTGGTGCCTTTGAAGACTCCACAAGAAAAAGTCGAAGAAAGCTAGCAACATCCTTTCTACTCCTTGTCATAGTACTCATTGTCGTGGTCGTCACGCTATGTAGTGATCATCAACATAAAGAACATCCATGATGAGTACTTCCCATGGTACTTAGGTTCCACCCGATGCAACCTAAATAACTTTAACTCTACATCCATGGTTGTTCTGGAGGCTTGCCTCATTTAGCAAAAAAACTACACTAAGTCTAACAATATTTTAGTTGAATTCAAAAAAGCAATTTTATAAACCAAGTAATTCTAATTACTGTGTAATTGGGGTTTGCCGATGACGTCTGCAACGACAACAGATATAAGCGACAAAGTCCTCCTAACTCAGTGGCACAGTTAACTAAATGTTAACTCATAATACTACATCAAAAAAAGCATAGAAATCGGAAAGAATATCCAAACAGACACTTCGTCCATCCTTAATTGTGGACATGACTGATCGATTAGTTTTAAACTCTTTAGAGTTTGTACATATTAGCCACACAATGTTGACGTGCACCAACAACACACCTTTTCATTAAGGCTCACTAATAGTATCCCAGTTCGCTAATGTTTCATATTTGAAGATATATACCATACCTTCTTCGAGCCCCCATAATGCGCCAGCATCTATGACCGTGCCTCCAAGGAATCTTCCACCCCTGATGTCCTCGCAAAACACTCCATCGGTAAGCTGATACACTACTATCTCCTCCTACGTACTTGATATGTCGTACCCATTTAGGCGTGTGGTTGCATTGTTAAAACAAAGTTTGCCAATAGCTAGCTAATTTCCCTTATGATTTATGTGCAATGATTGGCAAATCTTCACAACATCCGATGTTGTCCGCACCCATTATAATGTTTCGCCCAGAGTAGTTTTGACTAACACTAATCGCGGAAGTTTAGTCCAGAACAACAAGTTTTAGAATCTCTTATGGGACGATCTAGTCTAAGCATTGCTAAGCATCAATAACTACTCAAGTTTAGGGTGACACTGAATTGGGTGTAAGAGCATGGCATCATATCCGATGAATAGGTGTATAAGTCAAGTTTAATATTTTAACTGAAAGTAAGTTTTCATGCAAGTTCGTAAACACATGTATTTGAGCAAAAATATAAGATCTAGGATGGGAGTGGCATGCACGCTTGATGCGCGCCTCCGACTTCTTCCTCGTAGTACCCCTCATCTCCTCCTTTGTCTATACGTTGCACAATATATGTAAAAATCTACAAACACACAACACGAATTCCAAATAAAACACCAAGTAAAATCAACAAAGAAAACATATGGACATGTGTGTAGGATATGGTGTAGGATTTGATGAAGAAGAATACTAAGAAATAGATCATGACGATTAGTTACACATGGAAGGATATTTGGACAGTATATAGCATGCATGAATTATACATGGTGAACATAGACTACACACATGCATAACGTATAAGAACTATGAAACTCATCTATATGTCCTATACAAGTAAACATAACTTGCTTTAATGAGTTTGGAGGAAAAACCATCTATTTTCATGCATGCATATGATTAATTAGGAGATTAATATTAGTTGTATATATTATGACGATGGAATTGCATGCAAAACCCAATGTGGAAAATTGGAGTATCTTGATGATTTGCATGAGCTATGCAAAATAGATTTTTTTTTCTAGAACCACCTCTAAAGATGTGATAGGTGTGACCAAACTGTAGAATGGAATCGATATTCGTAAACTAGACTAGAAAGTAGACATATATGGCTAGATCATGACAAACGAGTTTGAAGTTTGGCATACTGGGTCGGTCCCTAGGCTGTTCGCAAAACCGGTGAAAATATGGACCGATTAATTCCTTCAAAATGGTGCCTCGGAAATAACCTCAGTGACGAAGATTGGTTGGATGGATTTGATAAAAAAAATTAGGGAGAAGCTGGTGACATCCTATGAGTCAGATTAGAAAAGTTTCATGGTGCTACAAAACGTGAAAACAAGGGTGGTAGTAGATTACAAACCCAAGGTTTGAATTTGCAGAGAATCTTGCCTAAACAGGGTAGATCGGTACGAGAGTTTGCACCATTGAATTACACTTAAATTCTACAGACTTTGAGTATACTCTACGACACACTAATTTTATTGTCGGATCTTCAATAATATGCTCGAGTCCCTGCAAATAGATGGATTACGGGAAAGTTTCTTGTTGTCCTGTGGATTCCACGAGATCAACTTTGCGGCGCCTTTAGGGTGGCTCGTGAGCTATTGCTTCGTGGGTTTGAGCCTTAGGGTGTAGGAGAGGTATTTATGAGGGTCCTAGGTCGGTTGGGGCTGCCCTAGGTCGACTAGAATTGGATAGAGATCGAGTTTGTTTCTTGTATTCAAAGACAATGCTGAAATCCGAGTTTGACACAAGTTGATTTGTATCTGGTCACCCAAAGGAACTTCCCGGATCCAAGAAAACATGTTGGAGCAGTGGTGAAGATGTTTGGCTAGCCTTGCATCATTGGGTTTGAATTCGGATGAAATTCAAAGTGAGCTTGGATCGCCGGTTTAGAGAAAAAGATTAATAAGTGGACTTGAGTTCGAGTAGTAGGTGAATAGGAGTCCAAGTAACCCCTAGCTCAAGTACTAGTGCACTTTCAATAAACTTGACCAAGAGATGAAAATGCATGAGATAAAATAAATTGCTTAAACTTCTATTTTATTTCACGCGAAAAAAAGTTCATAGCGTACGTACATAGTAACAATAACAAAGCCAGGCTTTGAAAATGGTAGGGTACATGATTTTTGCAATTGGATTTCCGTTTCAACCAAATGAAATCTTCATGAAAATTTCATTTCTACCAAATGAAATAAAACGTGGGGTGCCAAACCAAATTATAAAGTGGAAAGAAGAAAAACGAACGAGAAAGAAGAGAAAGAAAGGACGTCGCCCTGGGTCCGCCGCTCATTTGCCCGCTGCTTGTACCTTTCGATACCGGAGAGTTTGAGCCTGCGCGCACGATACCGGAGCTCGCTTCATCGGTTCGTCTCTACGCTGCAGATTAGGCGGCCAGCGGCCGCCGTTCCGGACCAGCAATGTCATCACTGTTGGGCGTGCGTGCGTGGCCGCTTAACGAGCCGAGATAAGATGCGCGTCACCATTTGCATGTGTGTGAAACGTCCAAGCTGATTCTCATTACCTACTCCTGTCCATCATATATCCCTTTCTCAGTTTTCTGCTAGTATTTATGACTATCCTTTTCTGCTATCGAGCTCTCGATCTATATAAACCCTCATCCCAGGCGGAACTTCCTCCATCTCAAATACTTGTGCCACACAACAGCAGGACCTTAAACCAATCACACAACCACTTACCCCAAAGCACAGATGGCAAAGCAAGCGATGCCGCTCGCCGCGACGCTCCTGGCCTTCGGGCTAGCGGTGCTCCTCCTGTCAGCGGCCACTCCGGCGGTCGCGCAGACCTGCAACTGCCCGCCGGACTTGTGCTGCAGCCAGTGGGGTTACTGCGGCAATGGCCCCGACTACTGCGGCATGGGGTGCCAGTCAGGGCCGTGCAGGCGGGGTGGTGAGCCTCCTGCCGCGAAGGCGACCGACGGCAAGCCCGTGGGGAGCAACCGCACCCCATAGAGCACATGCTGCTTGAGCCCCAGCCTCCACTGACCACTCCATCCCAGGCCTGAAATGTGGAGTAGAATAAAACTAAGTGAGTTGCTGGGAGCTAGTAAAGTAAAGGTACCATGTAATGGATATACGGCTAATATGTACCACGTGGACCTCTTCGATAACCAGTGTTGTTGAGAAGGAAAGAAGCCAGACAAACAATTTCAGTGTTGACAACAATGGTTGTTCAACATATTTAAATAAAATGTGTCATGGTTTTGCATCTATCTTAAACAGGTTGTTCATCGTTTATTTAAAGGTAGGTCACTCTACAACCTGGAAAAATCGACCTCCTTCCGTGTCGTCCAATTGAGTAGATTATTGCCCTCCGATTGCTGTTGCTGACCGTGCGCTCCTTTGCAACTGAGAAGTCGTTACAACGGTTTGATTGCAACAACATCCTTGTTGCAGTAGCACGGAGATCATTATTATGGCAGATGAGGCAGTAGATTTATATGTCGTCGAGTCAATCGCAATCTTTGCAACAAGCACCATGTTGCGGTGACTTGCTTTGCACCAGTCTCGCTCCAATGGTTGAGTCAGGCACAACCTTTGAATATGCTTTATGTTGCGCTCGCATGCTTCACAACAGACTCCTTGTTGCAGTGGTTGAATCAGCCATAGCCTTTGCAACAAGCACCATATTGCAATCGCTTGCTTTGCAATGGGGACCAAGTTGCAAACGGTGAACATGGCTTAGAATCATCCAAGTTGTAGAACGTATGAGTGGTCGAGGGTTACAACAACTTGAGCGACATATCATACAAAAGGATCATCCTACGGCTACTGGAATAATCGCTTGGGCAGCAGATCGTGGCGGAAGAGAGAGAGAGAGTATGTTGAAATGGTGAGATGAGTGACTTGCTTTTTTAGATAAAGATGATGGGAAGTGGTGCACAGGAACCACCAGGACATGTGGCGCTCTATGGAGGCGCCGGATGCTCGCGGTATTATCAGCCGGCTTTGGATAAGCATTTCCCAAACTATATATGGAGAAAAAATTGATTTGAGGAATTAAGCACTAGCTAGCTCATTATCATATTTTTTTTAATTTCCAAAAATAACTTTTCATCCTCAACAGTTTCATCTCTAGACATCTATAGCCGGACTTCGCAAATCCGGCCACTATATGTCCACGCACGCTCCGGGGAGCGATTGTAGACGGTGTTGGATGACCCTTCATATGGTGTGTCGGGTAGCCACACTCCTTAAATCCAAACACTTAAATTCATGCAAATTCATGTGCGGTCATCATTCACATGAATGTCACACGTAAATAACATTTGTTGGTAGCAAACATAAAATTTATTTTGAAGTGTACAATTCAACATTAGCTCTTTGGTTTACATTATAAGTCCACATATGCTCCATACCCGACTCCAAGAGTGTTAGTGTGAAGATCACCGCGAAAGCCATGGGTGATGGCTAAGCACGTGACCCAATGTTTTGCATAACCGAGCCGAGCAATCTCAGTCATGTTGTCGTGAGGAGAGGAAAAATAAGCATTGTCGGAATGGATGTAGTCGCCAACGAGGAAGACTGCGATCAGTATGGGGATCCAATAAGGGAAGATGTTGATGAAGATGAAGCGTAGCTATAAGGCCAACTCCAAAGGCACGACCCAAATGGACCAGATTTTGATCCGCTTTTTGTCCGTTTGGGTATCCCCACGGACCCAATGTTCGCACCGTGTCCGTTTGGGTCGCGGGGTGCCTAGTGGTGGGGGAAAGAGGAAAAAGGGTAGCGGTTTTTTAATACATAAACTTAATTATACATTTTAAAAATAAATTAAAAAAGACCCTTCTAATTAAACCTTATGTCTCCGATGGGAGTCTTCGAGGCCTCTACTCGTCCTCGACGTTGCCGTCGTCGTCGTCGTTGAGGTCGATGAAGGACGGCGGTGACCATGGCACGTCGGGTGGCCATTATCCCTCCGGTTGCGGTGGAGGGGGAGGGACGAGGATAGCGGCAGTACCAGCGTCCCTGGCGAGGGGGTGACCCCACGACTCCTGCGTGTGAGGATACCTGGTGTGTATGAAGACAGAAGGCCCGCTGGAAAGGCTCGACAAGCCCATGACTGGCCCAATCAAGACACGGACGTAGGAGTCCGCGACTGATATGGAAGGCATGACTTGGCGCACAAGGCAAGACTAGGACTAGGAAATTATCTCTGTAATCTAGTACGGACTCCCCGAGACCTAGCCTAGTATATAAAGGCTGGGAGGGGAGACGTCTCGATCATCCAATATCCAATCTACTCTCCTGGCCTTGCGAGAACTCGCCTTGGCCTCCCTTGTAATCGCCCCTCACGCAATAATATCGAGCAGAAAGTGCTTCTCCTGTTAGTTGACGAGTATCGTCCAACCTGTTACTTCTCTATGACTAACCCAGGGTCCCTGACCATGGGATTTGCCGAGGCTGATCCTCGTCAATTGGCGCCGTCTGTGGGAACTACACAGGTTGGAATCACGATCTCGGCGGTCCCGCCTTCAGAAAATCAGGACTCGAGGGCTAGAGCCAGATCTAACCCGCTCGAGGAGTTCAAGTTCACCACAAGCATCTTCATCGCCCCACCAAGATCACTTAGCCTGCAGCCGAATCAAGCCCAGCATCTCAACGACTACCAGATCTACCGCCGACGGAAAAGAACTCGGCGACCCAGAAGAAAGGCGCGAGGACTCTACACGGGAATCCCACTCGAAGGGTCGCGGCGCGTGACAGGAGACTCGTCAACCACTCGACGACCCACCGCCACCCGAACCCCCGCTGCCCGACAAGACAGCGACTCTGAAACCCAGACCGGCGAGTACTACGACCCAGATCGAAGACCAGATGAATTCGCCAACTTCATGTGGAACCAATCGCTCAGCGATGGGATAGAGCTCGACCCAAGATTCCACAACCGAACAGAAGACCACTCGCAGATTTTCAAGTTTCAAGGAGAAGAAGGCACGCTGGTTCCAGTAAGCTCACAACCAGAGAGCAACTTGAAGGACCTTGCACGATCCACTATTTCGAAGACGTGTGGAGACGCCTCAAAGCAAGCCACACCCTAGGAGATTGCCGTCTATTCACCGAACTCTCCAACAGCCCGAAGGAGGAAAAACAACGTGAAGCCAAGCGCACCCGAAGAAGCGCGCAATCACCAGCACCAAGTACAGAATGGCAACACCCTATGTCCCATGGACGAATTTGCATGATCCAAGAAGGAAGACCCTCAAAAGCAAAGCAGGACGCTTACACCCTGCAGGCTCGTGCAGCCGAAGGCCTAGAGATAGCACAAATCTACCAACTGTGTGGACCAACATCACTTTCTCTCAGAGCGACCACCCGCACGCAGTCCCAAGGCCGGGGCATGCACCCCTGGTCCTCGAAGCCCAGATCGGGGGCTACGACATGGAAAGAGTCTTCATGGACGGAGGCAGCAGCCTAAACATAATCTTCGCCAGCACCCTACACAAGATGCTAATCCCACGATCAGTTTGGAAGAAGTCTGGCACCACAATATATGGCGTAGTTCCGGGCGAAGCAGCCGCCTCCATCGGAACAATCGATGTCGACGTCATCTTCAGCAACAATTGCAACTTCGCAAAACAAGTCCTCGAGTTCGAAGTGCTCGACTGGCAGTCGCAGTACCACGCCATACTAGGGCGACCAGCGGTTTCCCAATTCGTGGCGGTCCCGGACTACGCATATGTCAAACTCAATATGCCAGGACCCGCAGGAGTCATCACAATCAATGGAAGCTTCACCAAATCGGATCAGTGCGATCGCTACTTCCACAAAGTTTCCGACACGTTCGGAGCCCAACAACAACTCGAAGAAATAGCCATGGTGACGGATAAAAGCATTTTTCCACTAGCGAGCCGAAGTGAGTCAAAATAATTCAGCCGCGATTTCAGCGTCGACAGCGACACAATCACCCACCAAGTTCACCCAACAGACCCAGAGAAGACGGTCCGCATATACGCCCACCTCCTAGAAGAACAAGCAACCGCCCTCATAACCTTCCTTCGCGAAGAGTGGAAAATCTTCGCCTGGTGCCCAGCCAACATGCCAGGAATACCACGAGAATTTGTAGAACACGCGCTCCACATCAAGCCAAACACCAATCTAGTAAAACGGGCGCTAAGACGATTCTCAGAACCTAAGCGCAGAGAAATCGGAGAAGAAATCAACCGACTACTCGACGCACAGTTCATCCGAGAAACTAAGAAAGCAACCTGGATTGCAAACCCAGTCCTGGTTCCTAAAAAAGACACTGATGTACTGAGGATGTGCGTCGACTACGAACCTGTCAACAAGCACTGCCCAAAAGACCACTTCCCCCTGCCAAGAATCGACCAGGTAATCGACTCCTTAGCAGGATGCGACCTCATATCCTTCCTCGATGCATACTCAGGATAAAATCAGATCAGGATGAAGGAAGTGGACGAAGACCACACCTCATTCATCACCCCCTACAGCGTGTTCTGCTACCAAACAACACCCTTTGGTCTAAAAAATGCAGGAGCCACGTACCAACGAATGATGCAAACATGCTTGAGAGACCAAATCGGCAGAAACGTCCAGGTCTACGTAGACGACATTGTCATCAAAACCTACAGCGCAAACACGCTACTCGACGACCTCCGCGAAACATTTGCAGCCCTCAACAAGTACAAAATCAAGCTCAACCCAAAAAAAGTGTGTGTTCGATGTCCCAGCCGGAAAACTACTCGGGTACATGGTGTCCGCCCGAGGAATCGAAGCAAACCCCAAAAAGGTCCAAGCAATCGCCAAGATGCAAAAGCCAACCAACATCAAAGGCGTACAACAGCTCATAGGAAGACTCGCAGCATTGAGCCATTTCATCAGCAGGCTAGGAGAAATAACCATACCGTTCTACCAACTGCTCAGAAAAGGAGAAAAAATCGAGTGGATCGAGGAAGCCCGCAATGCATTCGCAGACCTAAAGAAAACCCTCTCGACTCCACCAATCTTTGCTGACGAGGGGGTGACCCCACGACTCCTGCATATAAGGCTGCCTGGTTCATATGAAGATAGAAGTCCCATTGGGAAGCTACGAAAAAGCCCACGATTGGCCCAACCAGGCACCCACGTAGGAGTCCACGACTAATATGTAACGCATAGACTTGGCGAACAAGGTGAGACTAGAACTAGGAAACTATCTCTGTAACCTAGTACGGACTCCCCGAGACCTAGCCTAGTATATAAAGGCTGGGAGGGGAGACGTCCAGGACAACTCAATACGCATCTACTCATCTAGCCTTGCGAGAACTCGCCTTGGCCTCCACTGTAATCACCCCCTCACGCAATAATATCGAGCAGAAAGTTCTTCTCCTGTTAGTAGACGAGTATCGTCCAACCTGTTCCTTCTCTATGACTAACCCAGGGTCCCTGACCATGGGATTTGTCGGGGTTGATCCCGTCAATTGGCGTCGTCTGTGGGAACTTCACAGTTTGGAACCGCGATCTCGGCGGCCTCATCACCGACACTCGTCAAAACGGCGACTCCATCAGCACTCATCGACTCCACGGCCCGAGCAGACTCCGATCTATTCGGATCCCTCGGTTTCATGGCTCACCTCCCGACCTTTCGACCGGCTTTCGCCGACATGCGCACCGGCGTCAACCTGGTTTTCGGAGCATACCAAATCTACATCAACCATTGGGGAGTCCTCCGTCTCACGGATCGCGCTTGAGCACCCGTGACGGCAGATCCTACATCAGCAATCGAAGCAGCACCCGCCCGCGTGACGACTCCGCGAGTCAGCCACGACCCCCAGCCCGACTACTCGAGTGGTCCATGGAAGAAGCGCAACATGCGCGCAAACAAGACGACAGCCAAGGCACCGTCCCAAGTGTTCACGGCAGACGTCCACGAGCCAACCGCAGATGAAAAAAACCAAGACGACGACCCGAGCAATCGCCGAGACACTCGCTCGAACAGCAAAAACAGCGATCCAGACAACACCGGCCAGGTCACCGTCACACTAGGAGAACCAGGTACCATACCAAAGAAAATATGCAAAGGAGCGGAGCATAGCAATCGCAGGAGCGACGAGCCAGAAAGCAGCAAGCATCAGACCCCAGGCATGGAGAAAGAGGACCATCACGTAGAAAAGATCTACCTGTCCAAGGAAGCAATCGCCAGAATAAGGGACACAGTCAAACGCGGCAAACTACTCCCGGAGAACGCAACACGAGACGAGCTCAGAGCATACAACAAGCTGGCGAGTGACGCCACCAAAAGAGCAAGACAGCAACGCTTAGAATTAGAGAAGCAAGGAAAAGCTACCATCGACCCAAGAAACAACCGCAGGCCATCTCCCAGAAGCGACTCCTCCGACTACGACTCCCCCATCCGAGCCAGATCCAGATTCAGCAATCTGAAACATACGGACAAGAAGAGGGTGGCCCGCAAGTTGGACGACGACTTCAAGCTAGAAGAGGACGACGACGAGGAAGAACGACTCACGCCAGCCGAAGCCCTTTTAACTGCCCAAGAATACCTATCTCGTGCTCAGAAAGGCAAGAAAGGCAGCTTAGATCGCAACACAACGATGGCACTCAAAATAATGAAAGACGCCATCTCAGCCCCAAGAGAGCAGGCGCAAGACGAGTCAACCGCGAGCAGACCCCGGATAGGGACCCCCGTTCACCCGACGACGACAATAGCGACGACTGGCGCAAGCGCCCAAACAAAAACAAAAACCACGACAACGACGACAACAGCAACAGACGCAACAGCTACCGGCGAGACGCACGCGACGACATAACAAAAAACAAGGTAAGTCGTGGAAGGCGAAGGCGAGCAGCCCGCAAAGAGTACTCGAAACGAACAAGCTTCAGACGAGGACATCAAACCATGTGGAGCACTGTGCTTAGCACGATCCATACGGGAGACAAGGATGCCGAAAGGTTTCAAGCTAAACTCCACAACGCACAAGTACGACGGGCTGGAAGAGCCAGAAGCATGGCTCGACGACTACCTAACGGCCGTCAAATTCCAGCACGGAACCAATATCACAGCAATGCAGTACATACAACTCATGCTCGAGATCTCGGCACGACACTGGCTGAAGAACCTACCACGAGGATCAATCGGCTCCTAGAGGCAGTTCCGCAACGCCTTCATCGAGAACTTCAAGTCCACTTACAAACGACCGGCATCACTCGAGGAGCTGAGGGCCTGCAAACAAGAATCCAGAGAATCCCTGCGAGCATACATCCAGCGATGGACCATACTCAAAAACTCAGCCGAGGACATATCAGATGAAAGCGCAATCGACGCATTCAGGAGGGGTTTGCAACGCATTGACTTCAAGGAGCAGCTCGGGCAGATGAAGTCCGACGCACGATGTCGGGACCCGGGGTTAGCGTATGCAAGTACAGTTAAGACATAGTCATATGGAGAGCCGAGAACCGCACCCACTTGTCTAAGCAGACAAGGCCAAGCACTGAACATTCTCGGAGAGCATCGTACGTGAGGGGCATCCCATCCAGGCCGGATGATCAACTGTAATGGTTCCTCATCGTACGCACACAAGTCTACTGATATGGGTGGTGAACTCCCATATTCAAAGACAAGTCGCCTCAACCATACTATCGACTATCTCTAGACTCTTACATAGACTTACTCCAGCCTGATCACTTAGTCGGGGTCTAGGGCGGGCTCGATCATACCACAAAGTGTGCCCGAGACTGAGTCTCGAACAATCGCATCGCGATGCCCCAAGCTGCGCACATCTAAGGGCCACTTGGTGTATAAAAGACCGCCAGCCAGAACACAACTAAGGTCTCGAAAACCCATACAACGACATGCATGTTATAAACATACACGCAGCACACATGCCTTGTATGAACAGTAGGTACAATTGCAATTCTCTACAAAGTGTACATTTTATTTATAACTCTTATAGAGTACACACAGAGATCACATACATGTGATCCAACATTACATCACGAAGCGGAAGCAAATTATGTCTGAGTACAGACAAGTTTAACAAATGGCTTAAGAAGCCTTATTCAAACACAAAGCCCTCCACGAGGGAACCAGTCTGCTGACTGGGACTAGACTAGCTTAACTTCAGTCGTCCAGCTCGATGAAGAAGCCACCTTCGGGGTCAGTGGCGTCATCTAAAACATAGATTAAGCAAACGTGAGTACAAAGGCGTACTCAGCAAGACTTACATAGGAGCTATACTACTCATGCACATGTATCAAGGTAAAGGGAGGTGGGGTTCACTTGCAGAAATGCCAGCTTTGACTTGGCTAATCCTGAACTACGAGTACCAGACTTTGAGGTAAGAAGCGTACACGAGTCCACTACTTTCACCAACCAATTACACCACTATGGTGCCTTCCTCGACTTCCCCACGAGAAAGCACGCCATAGCACTCACACTTATCTTGGTGTATTTTAGAAGTATCCGGTTCAAATTGTCTAATAATCAAGCTAAGCTTTCCAAGTAGTCCATAACCGCGGACGCGGCTATTCGAATAGTTTGTTAACCTTGCAAGGGTGTACCGCTACACACACATGACAATCATTTACCGCCTTTGATCTCGACACCATTCAAGGGGTGCCAGCGAGGATGCTCACCACAACTGTTACCTCATAGCCTATCTAGTCCAAGAAAGTCGCCTACTTGGGTTGGCTACCACCATCGTGAACCCGGCCGGTTTACCGAAGTGGACCCAAGCGATGTGTGCGTGGTGCATAAGCCGGTCTCGGATGAGCCGTTCTCTCACTTAGCATCCAGGCCACAAGCCTACCAGAACTCCGAACTACTGCGACATCTGGACATCGAAAGGGATGAGTTAATAGGTTGAGAGGGGTCAGTGAGCCCAATGTGTGGTTGTACTCTTCATCTTGGATCACCACACAAGAACTCGGACTTAGGGCGGTGTTCAATGAGACAACCCACTGTGTACTCCTACACAGCCTCTCATCGTTCACCTTGTATTAGGGTCGATTCACCAACACTTTTCTACCAACATCAACGTGATCATACCCATCCCGACTCACATCACAGTAACAACATAGTATCATACTAAGCATGCAATAAGCGATAACATTTGCAGGGGCCACATGATATCATTCAACTCCTACAGTTGCTAGGATTGTGGTTTGCTTACTACTGTGACAAGAGATAGGTCATGCAAAGGAATGGGTTCATCTATGCGGTAGAATCGTAACATGGTGAACATCCTATACAATGCATAAGCGAGACATGAGAGGGAAGTGGGATTTTATCGACATGATCAATGGGGTTTTGCTTGCCTTGCTGACGAGGTTCGGGTTCTTGATCTTCGACGAAGGGGGTGACCTCTTGCTCCGGTTCAACCTCTACTCGACAAGCAAAGTACAAGTAGCAATCAATATGAATGCAATGCTCAAACACATGATAGAATGGTTAATCTTGAAGTACCATTTTGATGTGTGAGGCAATTCCATTTAAGTGGAATATATTGCATTTTTAAAATGCAAATTCAAATTCCACATTTGAATTCAACCTTGACCAAGCTATATGTGATATAGTTTGATAAATTTGAATTAATTTCAAATGTGTATGATATGCCTCTGAAGTGTAGGTGAAATGTAGCATTTTGCCATGGTTCAAGTTGTAAAATTATTTGAATTGAATTTGATTTAATTTCATTTAAATCAAATAGCAAATGCTACTGATCACATTTTAAATTCAACTCAAACAGAGTTGAAAGTTGCATATTTGGAAAGATAATTTTCTCCTGATCATTTTTCATATATTATTTGTCCAATTTGGAGTTAATATGAATTTTCTATGAATTTCCAAAGTTTGGGGTGTTTTCTGGATTTTCTGGATTTCTTTTTAATCATTTTTTTGGTTTATTGCGTCAGCAGGGGGGTTTGACCAGTCAAACTGACGAGGGGGTCCCACCTGTCTGTGACTTAGTGTTTAATCCCGTGGTTAATTTTAAACCAGTGGCTTAATTAAGCCACTGGGCCCACTGGTCAGTGAACCAGGGGTCACTTAACTCGTGATTAGTGGCTAAGCCACCGGCGGCTTGACGCCGGCGACGAGAACCACGGCGGCGACTCGCCGGAATTCGTTACAGGCCACGGGAGAGCACGGGGAGGGCACCATCTTGCTCCTGGAGGTCTTCCGCGTCGTCTGGTGGCATCGGAGGTTCTCGGGGTGGTCGGAATCGGCGACGGCGACGACTCCGGCGGGAACAGAAGAACGGCGAGGTCGTAGCCGGAGCTAGGAAGCACGGTTTGGGTCCAACTTGAGCGCGTTCGAATGCTGGCAACACGGGAAGCCAAACGCACGCACTGGGGGTTCACGAAGGGCTCTGGAACGAGGAGGACGACGACCACGGCGGCGAGCTTGCTCGGAATCCATGGCAGATCCAGTTAGAGGAAACAAGCGAGGGGGAAAAGCGAGGGGTTCCGGCCGTGAGCTCACCCTGAATCGATCTGGAGTGGTGGCTTGCTCGGGGAGGTGTTGGAGTGGCCGGAATTTGAACTCGATCCACGGCGGCCGGCGATGAAGACGATGAAGCTCACGTCGGCTACAAGGCGTCCCGGGGCGATTCCTCCTGCGACTTGGCGTAGACGACGACGGTGAACACAAAGGACACTTCAGCTGGACTCCTTGACGTCGATGGCCACCGTTTCTTGCGACGGCGAACGGCGGCGCTCTCGGGTGGTGAAGAAATCGAACACGGGAGGAGGAGGAGGAAGCTCTGGAGGGGGGGAATGGATGCGGACGACTCCAGGGAGGCTCCAGGCGCGAGAAGAGGCACGGGGCGGCCTGGAAGCTCGGCGGCGTCGACGTGTCGCCCTCGGCTAGCTCGGTGGCATTCCACCGAGCAGCTTGGAGGCGCGGGAGGTGGAAGAAGACCTCCCTGCCCCTGTGGGCCGGCTGGGCTGGGGTGGGCTGGCTCCGCCTGGGCGCCAGGTAAGTTTTCTTCTTTTAATCTGTTTAATCTTTCCTTTCTGTTTTCTGTAAATTGTTTTGGCTCTGATAAAATACCAAACCATTTTATTAAATGCTGAAAACTTTTATGTGTCCTCATAATAATATAGATTAACCACTTATGAAGTTTCAACATTTTTAAAATTCAAATGATTTGAATTTTAAATCAAATAGGGTGATTTCTTTATTTCCAAGGTACTGTTTGAATATTTGAAAAATCTATGAGCATGGGGTGGGTCCCACATCACTTGATATGTGATCACACTCATTTATAAGACTTTTCAAAACTCTAACATGAATTTTTGGAAAATATTTTTATCTGGCCTTTTGAATTAATTCATCTGGGGGGTGTTCCTTCTCCCATTTGGATTTTTAACTTGATTTTTAGGGTTTCTTTTTGAAACTTTTGCATGATGCAAAGGTACTAGCTAACCCTAGCACATACCTAACAGAGGGATCTGACAACTCGCCCCCACTCAAAAGAATCTCGTCCCGAGATTCAGAAGTCTGCGGGAGGAAGGTGGGGTACTCGGCACTGAGACGGTCTTCTCTCTCCCACGTGGCTTCTCTTTCAGAGTGGTGTGACCACTGCACTTTCAGAAACCTAATCTTCTGACGACGAGTGACACGCTCTGCTGAATCAAGAATACGAATGGGGTATTCTCGATAAGAAAGGTCATCTTGGAGATCAAGCGTTTCATGGTCGACTTCGCGGATGGGGTCCTTGAAGCAACGCCTGAGTTGGGACACATGGAATACATCGTGTACTCGGGAAAGGTGCGGGGGTAGTTCAAGTTGGTAGGCAACTTCTCCACGTTTAGCTAGAATGCGGAAAGGTCCGATGTAACGTGGGGCCAACTTGCCTTTGATACCGAAACGTTGGGTTCCCTTCAGAGGAGTAACCCGAAGGTAAGCCTTCTCATCCAGATTGTAGCTCTCTTGCCTATGATGACGATCATAGTAGCTTTTCTGACGAGACTGGGCTGCTTTCAATTGATCACGAACAATACGAACTTGCTCTTCTGCTTCCTTGATCATATCCGGTCCAAAGAATTGTCTTTCTCCGGTTTCAGACCAGTTAAGGGGTGTTCGACATCGTCGTCCATAAAGGAGTTCAAATGGAGCCATGTTCAGACTGGATTGAAAACTATTGTTATACGCAAATTCGGCATATGGAAGAGAATTCTCCCAATTCTTTCCGAATGATATAACACAAGCTCTGAGCATGTCTTCAAGAATTTGGTTAACCCTTTCGACTTGACCGCTAGACTGAGGATGGAAAGCCGTACTAAAGGAGAGATGAGTTCCCAAAGCACGTTGGAAGCTTCCCCAAAATCTAGAGGTGAAAAGGCTACCACGATCAGAATTGATTTCCAAAGGAACACCGTGAAGTGATACAATTCTGGAGATGTACAAGTCCGCTAACTGACTAGCAGTTATAGACTCGCGAACCGGAAGGAAGTGAGCAACTTTGGAAAGCCTATCTATGACAACGAAGATGGCATTGTTTCCTTTCTGGGTTCTTGGAAAGCCTGTGATGAAGTCCATACCGACTTTGTCCCATTTCCACTCGGGAATAGACAAAGGTTGAAGTGTACCAGCAGGTCTTTGATGTTCTGCCTTAATGCGACGACAAACATCACATTCGGCAACAAATTGAGCAATGTCTCTCTTCATCCTAGTCCACCAAAATCTCTGGCGTAGATCTCGGTACATTTTCGTGCTACCGGGATGAATTGAGAGGGGTGTGTCATGGGCTTCTTTGAGGATGAGTTGCCTTAGTTCCTTATTCTTAGGTACTACTAAACGATTTTCAAAGAATACCGTTCCTTTACTATCTGTGGAGAAACATTTAGCAACTCCGCTAGCAATGTTCTCCTTGATTCGGCGAACACCTCGTGCACGCCTTTGGGCAACTATGATTTGATCCTCAAGAGTTGGTCTCGCCACCAAGGTTGAGAGATAGCCATGAGGAACAATTTCAAGGTTGAGCTTGCGAAAGTCCTCATGAAAAAGTGGTTGATATTGCCGTAACATGAGGTTGTTACAGTACGACTTACGACTTAGTGCATCAGCCATGACATTGGCTTTGCCTGGGGTGTAAGAAATTGCTACGTCGTAATCTTTTATCAACTCAATCCAGCCTCTTTGCCTGAGATTAAGATCTGGCTGGGTGAAAATATATTTGAGGCTTTGGTGGTCGAAATAAATCTCACAACGATTACCAAGGAGGTAATGTCGCCAAGTTGTTAGAGCATGAACTACGGCAGCGAGTTCAAGATCATGGGTAGGATAGTTCTCTTCATGTGGCCGCAATTGGCGTGAAGCATAAGCTACCACATGTCGATCTTGCAGAAGTATGCATCCTAACCCTTGCCGTGATGCATCACAATAGATCTCGAAATCCCTTTTTGTGTCTGGAGGTGCAAGCACGGGTGCAGAAGTTAATCTTCTTTTTAGCTCTTGAAAGCTTTCCTCGCACTTGGGAGTCCATAAGAATTTCTTATCTTTCTTGAGGAGTTCAGTTAGAGGCTTTGCAACTTTAGAAAAGTTCTCGACGAAGCGTCGGCAATAGCTGGCTAGGCCAAGAAAACTTCTAACTTGCTTAACCGATTCAGGTGGAGTCCAGTCAAGGACGGCCTGAACTCTCTCGGGATTCACAGCAATTCCTTTTGCAGAAATCACGTGGCCTAAGTAGGTCACTTCTGGTAGCCAGAATTCACACTTGGAGAATTTAGCGTACAGGCGATGCTCTCTAAGTTTCATCAATACCAGCCTTAAATGTTTGGCATGATTTTCTTCGTTCTTCGAGTAGATGAGAATATCATCAAGATAAACTACAACAAATTTATCTAGGTACTCCATGAAGATCGAATTCATCAAGCGTGAGAATGTGGCGGGGGCATTGGTTAAACCAAAGGACATGACGGTGTACTCGTAAAGACCATAACGAGTAGTAAAAGCCGTTTTGGGAATGTCCTCGTTTCGAATTCGGATCTGATGATAACCTAATCTCAAATCCATCTTTGAGAAGACAGCGGATCTTGCAAGTTGATCATAAAGATCATTGATCCTAGGTAGTGGGTATTTGTTCTTTATCGTCGCTAAATTTAGCGGGCGATAATCTACGCACATCCTTTCTGTTCCATCTTTCTTCTTTACGAACAGAACGGGGCAACCCCATGGCGATGAGCTAGGGCGGATGAAGCCTTTTGCCAACGAAGCATCCAGTTGTGTTTTTAGCTCAGCTAACTCATGTGGGGCCATTTTATAAGGGCGTTTGGAAATTGGTGCGGTTCCTGGAACAAGATCCACTATAAACTCTACACATCTGTCGGGTGGCATGCCCGGCAGCTCTTCAGGAAAGACATCCGGGAAGTCACGAACCACCGGAATATCTTCAAGTTCGGGAAGGGGAAGTACATTCAAGGAATGCACTTGGTTTCTTGTTCTGGGTGAGGTATAGTTGATGGTTTTGCCTGAAGGGTGGGTAAGTTTCACGGATTTTCCTTTGCAATCCAGATAGGCATTCTGTCTTGATAGCCAATCCATGCCAAGGATGACATCAATGTCTGAAGACTTGAGGGCTATGAGTGAAGCAAGGAATACTAAACCCTCAATTGCTATTTGGTTATCATGGCTTACTCTATTAGTTTGCCATCTTGACCCTGGAGTTTGAATAACCATCGGGGTGGACAATTCAACAAAGGGTAACTCATGACGAAGTGCATAACTTTCCGACATGAATGAATGAGATGCTCCTGGGTCGAAAAGAACGGAAGTAGGAACAAAATTGACTGGAAGCGTACCAAGAATGACGTCAGTGGTGTCGTCAGTCTCTTCGGCGGCAATCTGGTTCAGACGTCCACGATGGACGGGAGGAGCGGGTTTGGCGGTGAAGACCTTCTGGGGTGGCTTGCCACGACCATTGTTGTTGTTGTTGTTGCCTCCGGCACGTGGTGGAGCATTCTGGTGCTAGATCTGGTTCTGGGGGCACTCGCGAGAGTAGTGGCCTGCCTGACCACACTTGTAGCAAGCTCCGAAAACAGTGCGTGGAGCTGGGTTGTTTGGTGGAGCTGGGTGGAACTGGGTGGGTGGACGAGGCGCCGAATAGGATGGCCTCGGTGGGTTGTTCTGGCGAAACATACTATTGGGGATCCAGATCTTGCGCTTCTGGGGGCCAGAACTGGATGAACCTTCCTCTCTAGGGTGTTTGCGAAAGTCATTGGGGGTGTTCATGTCCTCTGCCTTGATGGCCTTGTTGACAAGGACCTGAAATGTGGCAAAGTCATGAAGGTTGAGCTCGCGACGGAGTCCACTGTTGAGGCCACGACGGAACCTCTCTTGTTTCTTGGAGTCGGTGGAGACTTCTTAAGTGGCGTAACGAGCAAGTCGGTTGAACTCACGACAAAACTCGTCCACGGTTCTTCTGCCTTGAGTGAGGTTACAGAACTCCTCACGCTTGCGGTCCATGAGACCTTTGGGGATGTGGTGCTCGCGGAAGGACGTACAGAATTCCTCCCAAGATGCAGGTGGTCCAACTGGGCGCATATTCAGGAAATTCTCCCACCAAGAGCTTGCTGCACCTTCAAGGTGATAGGTGGCATAGTTGACCTTGTCGCCATTTGCAACATGGCCGGCTTGGAGCTTCCTCTCGATGCTGCGAAGCCAGTCATCGGCGTCAAGGGGCTCGGTGGAGTAACTGAATACCGGGGGATGAAGCCGGATGAAGTCGTTCAGAGACACCAGCTCATTGCGCTGCTGAGTGGTGTTACGTGCGATGACTTCCAGTAGGTGGTGAGAGTCACGGCGGTTCCTCTCGACCTCCATCAGAACTTGGGCCATGGTGGGTGGGGGTGGAAGGTTATCTTCCTCCTGATTGTTCCCACGACCTTGGTTACGACCAATCTGGCCACGTGTTCCTTGAGACATCCTGAAGGTGAAAAACCAAAGTCAAACAGAGTTGATTTCAAGAGTCTAATCAAGGTATTGAAGTACTGGAAGGATTACAGAGCAAAGGAAGTAATCATCTTGACAACATGGTGATAAAAGCATACAAGCCATATATTCACAAGCTGTCATTCAAACCATACATCGTTTTAGTACAAGCACTAAGCTAATACAAACGTGATGAAGATGATACATCCTTCAGAGGCACTCTGACTTCCTATACATTATTTATCTAAGCCTCTGGAACTTAGACACCTTGCTTACAATACACTAAGATACTACTACATCCTCACTAAGTAAGACCACAGGCGGTCTCACTCATCTCCATCTCCATAGTAGTCCTCATAAAAGTTACCCGCATATCCCGGTAGCTGGAGGTGACCATCGGAAAACACGGAGGCTTGTGGACCCTGATATCCATTTGGGCAAGGATGGGGCCTAGGTCCAGTGTAGGGTGGAAGCAAAGGACCACGGGGTGGAAAGACTCCTCCAATCTCGGGCCAAGCAACTCGAGAAGGCATCTGGGTCCTCACTGGATAGATCGCATCGTACTCCACTGATCCCACGCTCACAAAGGGTGCCAAGAGCGTCAGTGCCCGGTACAGACGAACACGAGTAGCGTGGAGCTCAAAACGGAGAGCACGTGCATCACGGTCTCTGTCACTAGCAAACCTAGCAGTCACCTGGAGTGCTGGATCCTCTGCGGAGTGATCAGAGTAGATTCCGGTATAATATCCCTCTTCTCCTGGAAGTGCAGCTGGGATATAGCGGAATGAAGTCTCTCTCAGAAGGTTGTGCTCCTCTCTCAGCAGAGTAATACATGAATATGCAGCATCCTGCACAGCCATGTTCTCGGTAACGCCGATGCCATGTCCAAAGTGGATAGGCTGGGTGACTCCAACGTGGTGTGGGTAGATCCGGACAATGCAGTGAAACTGCGTCTGGTTGAAGTCGTGGAACTGCTCCTCGATGGTGTACTCAGGGTACCATCGATATCCCACATAGGACATCATCTCGATCAACGTGGCGGGATGGCCACGCACACCGAGGCACCTGGTCAAACGAACAATCTGCCGAGGGGGAAGATTTGCCATCTGAAACAGAAAGCAAGAGTTTGCAAATGCATCAGATTATATGATAAACCTGGAATGACTCGGACAGCATAACGGCTGTAATTGCAAGAAATGACAATTTCTTTCAATCATGAAAAATAGCACTTACATAATACGGTGTAAGAAATCAGCATTACAAAATGCTAGGAAAACCTGGACACAACTTTCCTACGGCTATAAGGAAGCAATCAACGAGATATGCTAATCAGACAGAGGAGAGCCTAGTCCTATCTTCCCGTAGAGTAAGATGAGGTGACTCAGAACTCAGAACGAAGGAGGTAAGGAGAAAAATGAAGCCTTACGTTGTTCCCTTATATACCCAGAGTAACTATATAACTATAGCAAGCTAGACTCAACTTCGGCCAAGGCTACTAGTCCTACAGTCAGTCCTGCTCTGATACCAAGTCTGTCGGGACCCGGGGTTAGCGTATGCAAGTACAGTTAAGACATAGTCATATGGAGAGCCGAGAACCGCACCCACTTGTCTAAGCAGACAAGGCCAAGCACTGAACATTCTCGGAGAGCATCGTACGTGAGGGGCATCCCATCCAGGCCGGATGATCAACTGTAATGGTTCCTCATCGTACGCACACAAGTCTACTGATATGGGTGGTGAACTCCCATATTCAAAGACAAGTCGCCTCAACCATACTATCGACTATCTCTAGACTCTTACATAGACTTACTCCAGCCCGATCACTTAGTCGGGGTCTAGGGCGGGCTCGATCATACCACAAAGTGTGCCCGAGACTGAGTCTCGAACAATCGCATCGCGATGCCCCA
Organism: Bromus sterilis; assembly: GCA_950022295.1. Taxonomy (NCBI): domain Eukaryota; kingdom Viridiplantae; phylum Streptophyta; class Magnoliopsida; order Poales; family Poaceae; genus Bromus; species Bromus sterilis. The sequence continues at coordinate 46,730,211 of OX465596.1, forward strand.
AGCTGCGCACATCTAAGGGCCACTTGGTGTATAAAAGACCGCCAGCCAGAACACAACTAAGGTCTCGAAAACCCATACAACGACATGCATGTTATAAACATACACGCAGCACACATGCCTTGTATGAACAGTAGGTACCATTGCAATTCTCTACAAAGTGTACATTTTATTTATAACTCTTATAGAGTACACACAGAGATCACATACATGTGATCCAACATTACATCACGAAGCGGAAGCAAATTATGTCTGAGTACAGACAAGTTTAACAAATGGCTTAAGAAGCCTTATTCAAACACAAAGCCCTCCACGAGGGAACCAGTCTGCTGACTGGGACTAGACTAGCTTAACTTCAGTCGTCCAGCTCGATGAAGAAGCCACCTTCGGGGTCAGTGGCGTCATCTAAAACATAGATTAAGCAAACGTGAGTACAAAGGCGTACTCAGCAAGACTTACATAGGAGCTATACTACTCATGCACATGTATCAAGGTAAAGGGAGGTGGGGTTCACTTGCAGAAATGCCAGCTTTGACTTGGCTAATCCTGAACTACGAGTACCAGACTTTGAGGTAAGAAGCGTACACGAGTCCACTACTTTCACCAACCAATTACACCACTATGGTGCCTTCCTCGACTTCCCCACGAGAAAGCACGCCATAGCACTCACACTTATCTTGGTGTATTTTAGAAGTATCCGGTTCAAATTGTCTAATAATCAAGCTAAGCTTTCCAAGTAGTCCATAACCGCGGACGCGGCTATTCGAATAGTTTGTTAACCTTGCAAGGGTGTACCGCTACACACACATGACCATCATTTACCGCCTTTGATCTCGACACCATTCAAGGGGTGCCAGCGAGGATGCTCACCACAACTGTTACCTCATAGCCTATCTAGTCCAAGAAAGTCGCCTACTTGGGTTGGCTACCACCATCGTGAACCCGGCCGGTTTACCGAAGTGGACCCAAGCGATGTGTGCGTGGTGCATAAGCCGGTCTCGGATGAGCCGTTCTCTCACTTAGCATCCAGGCCACAAGCCTACCAGAACTCCGAACTACTGCGACATCTGGACATCGAAAGGGATGAGTTAATAGGTTGAGAGGGGTCAGTGAGCCCAATGTGTGGTTGTACTCTTCATCTTGGATCACCACACAAGAACTCGGACTTAGGGCGGTGTTCAATGAGACAACCCACTGTGTACTCCTACACAGCCTCTCATCGTTCACCTTGTATTAGGGTCGATTCACCAACACTTTTCTACCAACATCAACGTGATCATACCCATCCCGACTCACATCACAGTAACAACATAGTATTATACTAAGCATGCAATAAGCGATAACATTTGCAGGGGCCACATGATATCATTCAACTCCTACAGTTGCTAGGATTGTGGTTTGCTTACTACTGTGACAAGAGATAGGTCATGCAAAGGAATGGGTTCATCTATGCGGTAGAATCGTAACATGGTGAACATCCTATACAATGCATAAGCGAGACATGAGAGGGAAGTGGGATTTTATCGACATGATCAATGGGGTTTTGCTTGCCTTGCTGACGAGGTTCGGGTTCTTGATCTTCGACGAAGGGGGTGACCTCTTGCTCCGGTTCAACCTCTACTCGACAAGCAAAGTACAAGTAGCAATCAATATGAATGCAATGCTCAAACACATGATAGAATGGTTAATCTTGAAGTACCATTTTGATGTGTGAGGCAATTCCATTTAAGTGGAATATATTGCATTTTTAAAATGCAAATTCAAATTCCACATTTGAATTCAACCTTGACCAAGCTATATGTGATATAGTTTGATAAATTTGAATTAATTTCAAATGTGTATGATATGCCTCTGAAGTGTAGGTGAAATGTAGCATTTTGCCATGGTTCAAGTTGTAAAATTATTTGAATTGAATTTGATTTAATTTCATTTAAATCAAATAGCAAATGCTACTGATCACATTTTAAATTCAACTCAAACAGAGTTGAAAGTTGCATATTTGGAAAGATAATTTTCTCCTGATCATTTTTCATATATTATTTGTCCAATTTGGAGTTAATATGAATTTTCTATGAATTTCCAAAGTTTGGGGTGTTTTCTGGATTTTCTGGATTTCTTTTTAATCATTTTTTTGGTTTATTGCGTCAGCAGGGGGGTTTGACCAGTCAAACTGACGAGGGGGTCCCACCTGTCTGTGACTTAGTGTTTAATCCCGTGGTTAATTTTAAACCAGTGGCTTAATTAAGCCACTGGGCCCACTGGTCAGTGAACCAGGGGTCACTTAACTCGTGATTAGTGGCTAAGCCACCGGCGGCTTGACGCCGGCGACGAGAACCACGGCGGCGACTCGCCGGAATTCGTTACAGGCCACGGGAGAGCACGGGGAGGGCACCATCTTGCTCCTGGAGGTCTTCCGCGTCGTCTGGTGGCATCGGAGATTCTCGGGGTGGTCGGAATCGGCGACGGCGACGACTCCGGCGGGAACAGAAGAACGGCGAGGTCGTAGCCGGAGCTAGGAAGCACGGTTTGGGTCCAACTTGAGCGCGTTCGAATGCTGGCAACACGGGAAGCCAAACGCACGCACTGGGGGTTCACGAAGGGCTCTGGAACGAGGAGGACGACGACCACGGCGGCGAGCTTGCTCGGAATCCATGGCAGATCCAGTTAGAGGAAACAAGCGAGGGGGAAAAGCGAGGGGTTCCGGCCGTGAGCTCACCCTTGAGGTGTTGGAGTGGCCGGAATTTGAACTCGATCCACGGCGGCCGGCGATGAAGACGATGAAGCTCACGTCGGCTACAAGGCGTCCCGGGGCGATTCCTCCTGCGACTTGGCGTAGACGACGACGGTGAACACAAAGGACACTTCAGCTGGACTCCTTGACGTCGATGGCCACGGTTTCTTGCGACGGCGAACGGCGGCGCTCTCGGGTGGTGAAGAAATCGAACACGGGAGGAGGAGGAGGAAGCTCTGGAGGGGGGGAATGGATGCGGACGACTCCAGGGAGGCTCCAGGCGCGAGAAGAGGCACGGGGCGGCCTGGAAGCTCGGCGGCGTCGACGTGTCGCCCTCGGCTAGCTCGGTGGCATTCCACCGAGCAGCTTGGAGGCGCGGGAGGTGGAAGAAGACCTCCCTGCCCCTGTGGGCCGGCTGGGCTGGGGTGGGCTGGCTCCGCCTGGGCGCCAGGTAAGTTTTCTTCTTTTAATCTGTTTAATCTTTCCTTTCTGTTTTCTGTAAATTGTTTTGGCTCTGATAAAATACCAAACCATTTTATTAAATGCTGAAAACTTTTATGTGTCCTCATAATAATATAGATTAACCACTTATGAAGTTTCAACATTTTTAAAATTCAAATGATTTGAATTTTAAATCAAATAGGGTGATTTCTTTATTTCCAAGGTACTGTTTGAATATTTGAAAAATCTATGAGCATGGGGTGGGTCCCACATCACTTGATATGTGATCACACTCATTTATAAGACTTTTCAAAACTCTAACATGAATTTTTGGAAAATATTTTTATCTGGCCTTTTGAATTAATTCATCTGGGGGGTGTTCCTTCTCCCATTTGGATTTTTAACTTGATTTTTAGGGTTTCTTTTTGAAACTTTTGCATGATGCAAAGGTACTAGCTAACCCTAGCACATACCTAACAGAGGGATCTGACACACGACTGCTCGAGCAAGCCAACAACTGGGAAGACGAAGAAGACTCCATACGGAATGAATCAGAGATCCAGACAACGCGCTCAGAACGCGACTACAACTACCACACTAGCGACAGAGGATTCGACAGAAGAAGAAAACGCCCGAGGCGTACCTTTTACGATGACAGAGGACCCGATATGGTCGCGGCCAGCTTCCCAGATGAAAGAGAAGGCAGACATCGCGACGGCAGGAGAATACAGCACAGGGACAACCAAGAAGAAGCACCCCAAATTCAAAAACGGGACTGGAGAACAAGGCAGCCATGAGATGACACCCGAGCATATCGTTCGGCTAAAGAGCATCTCGACGGACCATGCACAAGACACGGGTTCAGAAACGAGCGCGGAGAGCTCAGATCAGGGCACACCCTCAGGAACTTCAGGCGATTCATCGAGCTCTCAGAAGAAAAAAGGCGATCTACAACAACAATAGCACAGCCTCTCGCAAGCGTAGCAGTCGGAACCATCACCCACAACGCACCACCAGCGCCTGCAATACCAACAAGGCAAGTAGCAGTAATCCAAGAACAGAGCACGATACCGGAGGAAGAAAAATACCCAAAAGCGCATGGCCGGATCTACATGATACAAGAAGGAATACCATCAAAAAGGAAGCAGAAGCAGGTCACCAGACAAGTTTTCCTCGCAGTCTCCTCGCACCCTGCTGTCCCAGAATACCTGCGCGGGTCCGAGCCTGAAATCACCTTCTCCCGAGAAGACCACCCGCCAGCCATCCCGCGCCCAGGACACGCCGCAATAGTACTCGAAGCAAGAATCGGAAACTATGACATTTCACGTGTCTGCATGGACGGCGGCAGCGTAATCAACATCATATTCACCAGAACCCTGGAAGAAATGCTCATCCAAAGCTCAGCACTGAAAACTTCAGGCACAACGTTTCATGGAATCGTGCCAGGGAAAGCAGTATACCCCCTAGGAAAAATAAGTCTCGAGGTGGTTTTCGGCAGCACGAGCAACTTCCGCAAAAAGACATTGGATTTCGAAGTGGTCAACTGGAAATCACAATACCATGCCATCCTAGGATGACCAGCCTTCGCGCGTTTCATGGCAGTGCCACACTACGCCTACCTCAAGATGAAAATTCCAGGCCCGCGAGGAGTGATCACAGTCAGCGGAAGCTTCGTCAGATCCGACCGCTGCGACAAAGAGTTCCACAAAATGTCAGAAACCTTCGAAGCACACCAAGCCAGCGGAGCCACAACATCAGAGGAAGAGGCCCTACCAAAGAAGCAAAAGGGAGCCACAGCAATCTATCGTCCTTAGGGCTACTAAGCCATCGATCCAAATAAAGGGGTTGTCTTCAAGCAACAACCCCCCTCATGTAAGAAACAAAGGAGAAATGTTGAAAATATTCTTCCAAAAGTTCTTTTCATTGGCACTCGGGGGCTCGCTGCAGCAGCCACCCCCCCCCCCCGGAACTCGGGGGCTTGCCGAAGCAGCCATCCCCCGAGGCATTCTTCGCATACGCGACTCTAAAAAATTGGCACTCGGGGGCTCGCCGCAGCAGCCACCCCCCGAGGCGTTCTTCGCAAACGCGACTCCAAAAAAATTGGCACTCGGGGGCTCGCCGAAGCAGCCACCCCCCGAGGCGATCTTCGCATACGCGACTCTAAAAAATTGGCACTCGGGGGGGGGGGGGGGCTCGCCGCAGCAGCCACCCACCAAGGCGTTCTTCGCATACCCGACTCTAAAAAATTGGCACTCGGGGGGGCTCGCCGCAGCAGCCACCCACCAAGGCGTTCTTCGCATACGCGACTCTAAAAAATTGGCACTCGGGGGCTTGCCGCAGCAGCCACCCCCCGAGGCGTTCTTCGCAAACGCGACTCTAAAAAATTGGCACTCGGGGGGCTCGCCGAAGCAGCCACCCCCCGAGGCGTTCTTCGCATACGCGACTCTAAAAAATTGGCACTCGGGGGCTCGCCCCAGCAGCGACCCCCCGATGCGTTCTTCGCAAACTCGACTCTAAAAAATTGATACTCGGGGGCTCGCCGAAGCAGCCACCCCCCGAGGCGTTCTTCGCATACGCGACTCTAAAAAATTGGCACTCGGGGGCTTGCCGCAGCAGCCACCCCCCGAGGCGTTCTTCGCAAACGCGACTCTAAAAAATTGGCACTCGGGGGGCTCGCCGAAGCAGCCACCCCCCGAGGCGTTCTTCGCATACGCGACTCTAAAAAATTGGCACTCGGGGGCTCGCCCCAGCAGCGACCCCCCGATGCGTTCTTCGCAAACTCGACTCTAAAAAATTGATACTCGGGGGCTCGCCGAAGCAGCCACCCCCCGAGGCGTTCTTCGCATACGCGACTCTAAAAAATCGGCAAGAAGGGACCCCTCGCCCAAAAACTCAGCAGCCGACAAGACAAGCCTATACCACGCAAGTTTGATTTACAGCAGACGAACAAAGTAAAGCAAAATAGAAAAGCAACAAACGTTGCTCAGCAAAGGAATGAACGCCAAGCAAAGGCTAATCCCCAAGCTTTGTCTTTACTTTACACAGAGCACCCAACCGATGGTCATTATCCTCGACCACCCACTTCACGACTTCATTGGCAGGCTCATCCGCCACGGCGTAATGGTCGTCCATCGGCTGAGCTCGACCACCAGGAGGACCTCGAGCTGCCAACATAATATCAAACCCCCGGCCAATGACTATGGACAAAGGCAAAAGCACAGCGAGCCCCTGCATAAATCTGGTGATTAACTACGCGCCGAAGATCCACAGGCTGGGAGAACATCCGAGAAAGTTTCTCAAGAGATGAAGGGACATGATCCAAAGGGTAAAACTCCGCAAAAATCCTGCCAAACACTCCGCGACAGTACTCAAGAGCCCGCGGTACCCTTTCAGCCCGCATCCGCAGAATGGAGAACACCCGAGCACGCGCCCTATCCATCCAGAAAGGATTGTTCGCCTGCACAACCGGGTCCTCCAGCCGCAACAACTCAGACTGTACTGCCTCCTCTTCCACGTGAGAACGCCCAGAAAGCAATTCGGAGCGAAGAACAGAGATCAGCCGCAAAGCATAAATAAAGAACCCGCGCAGTCGAGCACTCGAAGAAAAGTCAAACTCACCCTTTAGGAGATCAGACAGCTTAATCATCCAAGCCGCCAAGCCATCCATGACAGCCTCAACACGCTCACGTTTCGAGCGATGGACCGCAACAGCACCTGTCAGTCGAACGATCTCACATTCGGCCTCTTTCAGCCTCAAGCAAACGGACTCGTAAGCACCTTCGCGAGCATCCTCCTTCAGCAAATTCCAAGCCCGAGAAACCCCCGGGATGGCCTACCGCAAAGAAAAACAAGTAAAAGGAAACGAGACAACAAGAAGCACACAAAAAAGGGCAAAGCAGGTCCATGAATCAAACAAGATCCGCCGTCCCATCGGGAGGCACATTACATATGAAGTTTTCAAAACAAAAACAGGTTCACCCTACTACCCGGCTGCAGAATTGTTCGCAGCCTCTACGTCCAGTTGCAGCTGGCGGGCCAGCCGAGTAGGTCGAGCACTCTGCTCGTCCGTGTAATCAGGCAAAGTATCCACCATGGAATCCTCAATAGGGAGACCATGGCCCAGAAGAACAACAATAGACATGGCAAGCCCACTCACCACGTTCTCATGAACCAAGCCCTCCAGCTGATCTCCATCCGGACCGAAGGCAGCAACTAGAGAATCGAGACCCTCGGGACGCTTCTCCGCATCTAGGAACATATGCTCATGGAGAAGCTTCAGGAGAGTGGAAGCCCGAGCATAGAAATCCCCAACAGCTACAGCAGCGCCCGGGACAGCATCTACAGAGCCACGAGAACACCCGAACCTGCAGCAGCAACCTCCACCGCTCCAATACCTGCAGAACCAGGAAAAAGGAAAAAGTTTAAAATTCCAGCAATCTCAGAGACAAAAAAAACCCAGTAAACGAACGACAGGAAGAGCCCACTCACCACTCAAAGAGCCCGCCAAATCCTGCAGACGCTCGCACTCAGCCTTCTCGACCTTGAGAAAGTGCTGCTCCACCCGCCGCAACCGCTCGAGTTCGCCATGCTGCACCTGCAGTTCCTTTTCCTTGGATTCCAGAGCAGCCTGAATCTCGGCAAGCTCCTTCTTTGCAGCCTCCGCCCGCTTGTCAACACCCTTCTTACGGCCTACGGAACAAAACATCAGTCAGGCAAAATCAATGAGCAAAAGAAAGAAAGACCAAGAATCAGGAATTCACGTCTCACAGCAGTCAAGCTCCCCTGGACCGAGTCGTGAGCGCGTCGCCACCGATCATTTTCATACAGCACATGTTCGCACATCCGGAACAAAAGCTGCACCCAAGCAAATACATCAAGACAAGAGCACATGAAAGAAGAAAATCAAAGACTACAACCAATCACAAATGATTGCTTGCAGCCTCGGGGGCTACTGTAAATGGGAGCACTGCCGTGCTCCCAATATGTGTTGATGTGCGAGATGATGATAGTGATTTCTCGCCCTTCGTTGGTAACGCCAAGTGGAAGGCGTGATGTAGCACAGCAGCAAATTTCCCTCGGTGAAGATACCAAGGTTTGTCTCCAGTAGGACTCCGGAGATGATAAGTAGGTGTCAGCGGCGCAACTGACGCGGACCTGCACACAGACACGATAACTTTGTTCCCAACGAAGTTCAGAGAGGTTGTCAATCTCTCCGGTCTTGTTGTTCACAAAGGATAAAACGCAAGGGATAATGATAATAATTAAAAGTAAAGCAGAAAAGTAAATGAGCGTGTAAACAGTGATGAGGATATGGACCGGGATACGTGATGTTCGCTAGTGATGTCTCTCTCCCAAAAGACGATAAAATTGCTATGCGAGGTAAACAAATTACATAAAGGCAATTGACAGGATTATGAACGCGCCGCAATGCTAACTATGCTACAAAAGAAAGGACGAGGTTCAAAAGCATCAGAAGTACGCCAAAATAAGTAGACCGAAATCCAACTGCATCTACTACTAATCATCCACCTTGAGATATCTATCTGGAACATCTCGCTGGTATTAAGTTGCGAGGCCCACCCAAAGTGTAAACCCAAAGCAACAGACAACTGCATTAAAAGAACTCTGCGTAAAGTAAACAATCCTTGTAACCGCGGTTACAAGCAGCGTTGGTTTCCCCCTTGTGGCAACAGCACATCCCCTAGACTCATGCTTCTGTCACTCAAGCGTGTCATCGGGGGGCATGAACCCACAATCGAGCAAAACGTTCCCTCTTGGAGTCACTACCTACTAGTTGGCCAAAGCAATAAACAGCAACGGAGAACATGCAAGAATTACTTAGAAACAAAAAAATATAAGAGAATAGAACCAAATATATTACTCCATCACAATCTGAACATAATCTCATAATCCATCAGATCCTATCAAACTCAACATAGCAATAGCAGAAATATTACAAAAGTGCCTCGATCATGTAGGGAAGCTCACGAGGTCTAAACAATGAAGATCAAAGAGGGGAGGAGAACATCACATAGCTACTGATCACGGACCCATGGTCCAAGGAAAACTACTCACGAGACATCCGGGGAGCATCCATGGCGGAGAGGAGACTCCCGGAGGTCAATCCTCCCTCCGGCAGGGTGCCGGGAAGAGGTCTTCTGGTGCTCCCGATCTCGGAAGCGCGGCGGCGGCGGAACAGAGGCGCGTTTGCGAAATAGGGTTCTGTCTTCGGAGTTTCCCCGTGACGGAGAATAAATAGGAGAAGGGGGGCAGCCAGAGGTAGACCAGGGGCCCCAGGCGTCCCCATGGCGCGGCCAGGGGTGGGGCCGCGCCGGGTGGCCGCCTGGGCCCCCCTGGCTCCCCTCTGGCCCCTCCCGGGCTCTTCTCAAAGCTTCCTGTACGGTGATTTTTCCTGTATTTTTCCCGGAATTTTTCTGGCACTTTTTATATGGGGGAAAACTGAAATAGAAAAACAGCAGAAACCAGGAACTGGCACTGGGGTGCACTGAGTTAATAGGTTAGTCCAAATATGATCAAAAGTGTATGAAAGTGTATCTAGATCATAGCAATATCACACAAAACATGCATGGAGCAAGAAGAAATTATAGATACGTTTTGGACGTATCAACATCCCCAAGCTTAATTCCTGCTCGTCCTCGAGTAGGTAAATGATAACAGCATAATTTCTGTGGTGACATGCTAGAAACCATATAAGAACTTTGAAAAGTAAAGCAATCAAGGATATATATTCAATTCAAGTCATAACATGCGAGAGTCTATATTAGCATTGAAACAAGTAACAAAAGAACATCAGGTGCAAGAGCTCTCGCTGACCGTGACTCGAATGTCTCCAAATGGTGTTTGCGTGCAAGAAGGGGGATAGGGAATACGAGATGAAAAAGTATTTTTGTGTTGAGAACTCAATCTACTAAAGTTTCACACTTGGTCTTCTTTGGAATCTTATCTTGAATCGTCCCCAGACCACTAGCCAGGTACAAGTCAATTTGATCCACTCCTTTTCGATATTTTGAGCACTCATGCAATGGATGAGCGTAAGCACGAGAGTTGACACTTAGGATGGCAAAGAGAGAAGTATGGTGGAGGAGGAAGACAAAAAGGATGAGAAAGGCTCACATCAATGAGGACAATCATAGGCAAGAGATGCCAAATGATAGATATGATGTGAGGAGTAGGGATTGCCATGCAACGGATGCACATACGAGCTAAGAAGCTCTCCAATGGAACTAGTGGGGGTGCATCTAACTTGCTCGCTCATGAAGACCTAGAGCTCGTTTGAGGAGTCTTATCCTTGGAATATGCAAGCCAAGTTCTAAAGTGTGAAGGTCCCCACATAGCTATATGCATGAAGATCATCTCTATGGAGTACAAGGATATAGAGGGACTACTAGTGTGGATCTTTCAAAAGGATAGTAGTGTTGCCCCTTTCTCTTTTTTTATTTCTTTTTCTCTTTTTTCTATTTTTTTGTATTTTTTTGTGACCTCAATGGCTCTTTCTATTTAACTCTCATTTGTCCTCTTTGGGATTTTTTAATGTGTCCACTTTGGGATCTTTTCCTCACTTAAGGGCAACACTCTATTTTACAAGAATATAAAGGAGATCTTTCACACTTTACAAGGTACTCAAAATCATAAAGAAGATGTAACTATCATGATGTATGCAATGTATGTCGCTGCCAGTGTAGCAGGAACATGTATGACATGAAGATCAAGTCATGAAGAGGTGCATGTTGCATGGCAATGTAACTCGAAAAGGCTATGGAAATGCCTTGATAGGTAGGTATGGTGGCTGTTTTGAGGAAAGATATAAGGAGGCTTATGATGACAGAGCGTATCATGCCAAGGGTTTGGAAGTACCAGCGAAGGTGGACACCAACTCTCGGAGTGAGAAGAAGGCAATGCACGGCACAGGAGAGGCTAGCAAAATATGGGAAGGTGGAAGTGTCAACTTTCAATACTTACATTAGTCCGAAGAACTCATGCACTTATTATCGGTAACTCTCAATCTAATAAGGAGGTTCACAAAGAGACAAGTACCCTGAGGAGGAGTGTATGGGGGTTTGGTTATCCTTGCGCATCCTCGATTCATGGTACGTGAATGTTCTCTGATATTCGACTCCTTAGAAGAGTAGTGATCCATCTAGTAGCTAGAGTTCTCAACTAGTTTTGTAGGTTTTTGAAAATACACACGGATTGCCCAAAATACGACACCTATCACTAATAGGCTAGAGCTCTTGACACCAAAAGTTCAAACATTACTCATATCAATACTTCAAAACTATTGCAAGCTACTACTAGAATTAAATAGCAACCTCAATTACCTACTTCTCAAAACAAGACAACTCATTGCAACAACCAACTCTCTTAACAAGATAAACATCAAAACTAAAAAGAGTTCCAGCAAAAAACTAAAAAAAAATCCAAGGCTCTTGCTAAAGACAAACTAAGACTAAAACTAAACATGGCAGTAGCTATGAAAAGATAAAGAACACACAACAGCAAAAAGATAAGCTGGAAAAATCCTATGATGTGTTCTAAATTTTGAAAGTGGAGCGTGTTTCTCTCCCACACAAAGTAAGACAGGATCTAACTTGTTATGAACAGCAATAAAATATAAAGAAAACTAAAAACAAAACCTAAGAGCGAGACGCTCCAAGCATAGCACATAACGCATGAAGTGATAAAAATATAGTGAGACGAAGGACGAACTGATGATTGTTGATGGAGAAGGGGATGCACGGGGGCATCCCCAAGCTTAGACGCTTGAGTCTCCTTGAATATTTATTGGGGATGCATGGGGGCATCCCCAATCTTGAGCGCTTGACACTCCTGGATCTTCTTTCATCATCTTCCATCGCACACTTGAAAACTCCCTTCATACATAACTCATCATAAGCTGATTAGAGAGGTTAGTACCCTTAATAAATATATTTTCCCCACTGGACATAAAGATATTCTTGAAGAGATAATGTTTCTCAAGAGTTCCAAAAAGTTTTTGCAAAGAAAAAGCAAGCTTAAGGTTTGCAAAAGTTAGGAGAGACAAAACATGGCAGAATCTGTGAAAAACAGAACAGCAGATAGTAAAGAATTTTTTTATGGATACTTATGCAACTCAAATCAAAAAACTCAGAACATACGGAAGTTTTCTAATTGTATAGAGCATATTGTGTAAAAATTTCAGCTCAAAAAGATGAACTGGGATTTTTCAGCAATTTTTCTGGTCACGAGGACAGAATCTGTTTTCTAGACAGCATGTCACAAATTTTACTTCCCTCGCCGTAAGAGGCTATAACTTGGCACAAAGCTGAAAAATAAAGATACAATGATGTTGCTACAGTAGTAAAAAACATCAAGACATGACAAAAGCAAAAAGAAAAACCTAAATTCGTTGCGGGCTGCCTCCCGAAAGCGCTTCTTTAAAGCCATTAGCTAGGCTTAATGCAAAAAGAAGAATCAAGTTTTATCAAGAGAAAGAGAATAACTAGCCCGTGTAACGGACTCAAAAGGTAACTTGAATTTATTTCTAGGGAAGTGTTCCATCCCCTTTTTGAATGGTAATTGTAATTTTATATTCCCCTCTTTCATGTGAATAACCGCACCAATGGTGCGAAGAAAAGGACGTCCCAAAATAATTGGACATAAAGGTTCACACTCTATATCCATAACAATAAAATCAACGGGAACATAGTTGTCATTGACAATGATAAGAACATCGTCGATCTTCCCCAAAGGTTTCTTTATAGAATAATCAACAAGACGAACACCAAAAGAACATGGCTCAAAGGGCTTCAATTCGAACATATCAAATATTCTTTTGGGCATAACGGAGGTACTAGCTCCAACATCACATAAAACATAGCTAGAGAAGTTATTTAATTTAATTTTGATCATAGGGTCCCAACCATCATCTAGCTTCCTAGGTATGGAGGCTTCTACTCTAAGCTTCTCCTCCCTAGCTTTGATAAGAGCATTTGTGATATGCTCTGTGAAGGCAAGATTAAGTGTGCTAGTGTGGGGGTCTCTAGACATTTTGTGTAACAAGCTAATAACTTCTGAGAGGGTACAACTATCAAAATCAATATCACTACTATCAAAGGTGGTAGTAGTGTCATCTAGACTCACTTGTTTGAAACCCTCTATGTTCATAGGAGTTTCTTTATCTACGGTTGAGGTATTAGCATCACCATTAATAGGTCCAACGGGACTAGGAGTGCATTGGGTGCTAATAGTTTGAGTTTCCTCAACAATTTGGATAGTGGAAACTGTGTGGTGTGTAGGAAGGCTCTTAATTCTATCCTCTAATTTTAAGCATCTCAATATCAAGGGCTAAGCTTTCTACCTTCAAAGAGAGATTATCTATTTTAGCTAATTTCTCCTCTACATTTTTGTTGAAGGCTTTTTGGGTAGTGATAAAGTCTCTAAGCATGCTTTCTAATTCAGAAGAGGGGTTCTTGTTGCTAGGGTAGGTGTTGTTGTTCCCATAGTTGGATGGAAACGGTCTAAGATTGCTAGCAAAATTTCCCCTATAAGCATTGTTGTTGAAGTTGTTTCTAGCAATAAAATTCACATCTACTTGTTCTTGAGCAACCAAGGAATTTAAAGGGACATCATGAAGATCCATAGAGGGTTGCTTGGTAAGTAGAGACATAATTAAGTCAACTTTTTCATTGAGGGAGGTAATTTCCTCGACAGAATTTACCTTCCTATCTGTTGGAGCGCGTTCGGTGTGCCATTGGGAATAATTGGTCATCATCTCATCGAGAAGCTTTGTGGCAGCACCAAGTGTAGTTGACATAAAGGTTCCTCCCGCGGCCGAATCTAACAGGTTCCGCGAGGTAAAGTTCAAGCCTGCATAAAAGGTCTGGATAACCATCCAGGTAGTCAAACCATGTGTAGGGCATTTCTTAACAAGAGATTTCATTCGTTCCCAAGCTTGGGGAACGTGTTCATTATCCAATTGCTTAAAATTCATAATGTTACTCCTCAATTGGATAGTCTTAGCAGGAGGGTAGTACTTCCCTATAAAAGCATCTTTGCACTTATCCCAAGAATCTATGCTATTCCTAGGCAAAGATTGAAACCAGATTTTAGCATCTCCCCTTAGAGAGAAGGGAAAGAGCTTGAGCTTAACAACATCACCTTCTACTTCTTTATACTTTTGCATATAACATAATTCAACAAAATTATTCAAGTGTACAGCAGCATCATCTCCAGCACCAGAGAATTGATCTCTCATAACAAGGTTTAGCAAAGCAGGTTTAATTTCATAAGAGGTAGCTGAAGTGGCAGGTGTGGCAATGGGAGTGCAGATAAAGTCTTGGTTGTTGTGACTAGCGAAGTCACACAACTTGGTGTTTTCAGTGGAACCCATAGTAGCAGCAAGTGTGGCAGATTTTTTTGTAATTTTTTATAAAAGACACAAAGATAAAAACTGAAAGGTAAACTAACAAGACTAAAAAACAAAGGTAAAGGGTAGTGTGCAACTCCCCTATCTTAGCACTCGGAGTCCCCGGCAACGGCGCCAGAAATTTAGCTTGATGTGCGAGATGATGATAGTGATTTCTCGCCCTTCGTTGGTAAACCCCAAGTGGAAGGCGTGATGTAGCACAGCAGCAAATTTCTCTCGGTGAAGATACCAAGGTTTGTCTCCAGTAGGACTCGAGAGATGATAAGTAGGTGTCAGCGGCGCAACTGACGCGGACATGCACACAGACACGATAACTTTGTTCCCAACGAAGTTCAGAGAGGTTGTCAATCTCTCTGGTCTTGTTGTTCACAAAGGATAAAACGCAAGGGATAATGATAGCAATTAAAAGTAAAGCAGAAAAGTAAATGAGCGTGTAAACAGTGATGAGGATATGGACCGGGATACGTGATGTTCGCTAGTGATGTCTCTCTCCCAAAAGACGATAAAATTGCTATGCGAGGTAAACAAATTACAGAAAGGCAATTGACAGGATTATGAACGCACCGCAATGCTAACTATGCTACAAAAGAAAGGACGAGGTTCAAAAGCATGGGAAGTACGCCAAAATAAGTAGACCGAAATCCAACTACATCTACTACTAATCATCCACCTTGAGATATCTATCCAGAACATCTCGCTGGTATTAAGTTGCGAGCCCCACCCAAAGTGTAAACCCAAAGCAACAGACAACTGCAATAAAAGAACTCTGCGTAAAGTAAACATTCCGTGTAACCGCGGTTACAAGCACCGTTGTTTTCCCCCTTGTGGCAACAGCACATCCCCTAGACTCATGTTTCTGTCACTCAAGCGTGTCATCGGGGGGCATGAACCCACAATCGAGCAAGACGTTCCCTCTTGGAGTCACTACCTACTACTTGGCCAAAGAAATAAACAGCAACGGAGAACATGCAAGAATTACTTAGGAACAAAAAAAATATAAGAATAGAACCAAATATATTACTCCATCACAATCTGAACATAATCTCATAATCCATCAGATCCTATCAAACTCAACATAGCAATAGCAGAAATATTACAAAAGTGCCTCGATCATGTAGGGCAGCTCACGAGGTCTAAACAATGAAGATGAAAGAGGGGAGGAGAACATCACATAGCTACTGATCACGGACCCATGGTCCAAGGAAAACTATTCACGAGACATCCGGGGAGCATCCATGGTGGAGAGGAGACTCCCGGAGGTCAATCCTCCCTCCGGCAGGGTGCCGGGAAGAGGTCTTCTGGTGCTCCCGATCTCGGAAGCGCGGCGGCGGAGGAACAGAGGCGAGTTTGCGAAATAGGGTTCTGTCTTCGGAGTTTCCCCGTGACGGAGAATAAATAGGAGAAGGGGGGCAGCCAGAGGTGGACCAGGGGCCCCAGGCGCCCCCCTGGCGCGGCCAGGGGTGGGGCAGCGCCGGGTGACCGCCTGGGCCCCCCCTGGCTCACCTCTGGCCCCTCCCGGGCTCTTCTCGAAGCTTCCTGTACGCTGATTTTTCCTGTATTTTTCCCGGAATTTTTCTGGCACTTTTTATATGGGGGAAAACTGAAATAGAAAAACAGCAGAAACCAGGAACTGGCACTGGGGTGCACTGAGTTAATAGGTTAGTCCAAATATGATCAAAAGTGTATGAAAGTGTATCTAGATCATAGCAATATCACACAAAACATGCATGGAGCAAGCAGAAATTATAGATACGTTTTGGACGTATCATGTGTAAGTTGAACAAAAGGAAGACCAAAATCATAGACTACAACTAGTGACAAGTGACTTCTTGTAGCCTCGGGGGATACTACAGAAAAGCACAGAAGGGCCAAGAAATCACATACCTTCTCCGCCATACGATCAAAGAACTTCGCTTTATCCTCGGCAGAAAGATCCCGCCTCGCCAAGAAGTGCTCCTCGGGGATCACAGGCTTACCTTCCGGAGGAAAGTCCCCTTCAGGAGCCGCAACAGTCGCGGTGGACCCCCAGACGGAGCAGTCACAGAAGTTCCCTCCACGCCTGCAGTCACAGGAGTCGTCCGAGCACTCGAAGCCGCAGGAGTAGCGGAACCAGTCAGCCGATCAGATACCGCACCAGAATCAGTCGAAGGAGCAGCGGCAGTACCAGCACTCGCGGATGAAGCAGCCGGAGAAGGAGTAGTCTTGCAAACGGTTTATCTTCAGAATACCAGCCAAAGCAAGGAATAAGAAAAAAGACAAAGAGGAAAGTTACACTAACCCAACAGGCGCAGCGCCCGGACGGAGCAATACGCCGAACCTGTGTCTCTTTTGGACAGCTGAGGGAGGACACGGGATAGCAGGTTGCGCGACCGTCGGCAATTCGTCACCGCCACCCCTCGCATCACGACCACCCGCACTCAAAGGGCGAGCGCGTTTGACACGAAGAGGACTTGAATCCCCGGAATCATCCACAACTGGCAGTGGGACACCCGTGGACTCGACAGCAACAACACCCGAAGCGCCAGAAGCACCCCCGTCACCCGCAGGCACAGGATCAGCATCAACCTCACCAGGTTCATCGAGTATATCCGCATCTTCAGGCTGCGGCGGATTGTTCAACAAAGGGATGTGACCCTAAAGATCAAACCAACATCAACAGTCAACAAAAACGAGTCAACAGTACAAAAAATAAATCAAAGACAAGTACCTGAGGAAGAGGCAATTCAGCAGAGTAAGGACGAACAATACTCTGCTCCCCAATGCTCGTGCACTTTGTGACTTGCTGAACCCGGGCCAAAAGGTCGTCATCAGAAAACTCCTCGGGTGAACACCTGGTCGAGTCATCAGGCCTAGTGTATTTCCACATGGGGCGCACCCGATGCTGAAGTGGATGCACACGTCTCTTGAAAAACACGGAGATAAGCTGGCCGCCAGTCAATTCATCCTTCAAAGCAGTAATCCTCTGCACAAACGGTTCCACGAGAGACGACTCGCGAGCAGACAAAGGATGTGCCCATGAAGATCGCTTAACCGCCCACGCAGCAGGATCGAAAGGGGGCAAACCAAACCGCTGACCCTCAACGCACTGGTCCTTCAGATAAAACCAACTCCTCCGCCATGAAAAGACGGAGTCCAGCTTTTCCAAATCAAAATAGGCAGATTTCTCCTTAATGGAAATACCCATGCCCCCAATGGCATATTCAGAACTTGTCCTCTTCACATTGAAGAGATGCTTCCAGAGGCCCCAATGGGGATAGATCCCCAAAAAACCCTCACAGAGCGTAATGAAACATGCAATGTGCAGAATCCCATTGGGGGTCAAATCATGCAGTTGCAATTGATAGGCACAAAGCAATCCCCGGAGGAAAGGATGAATGGGAAGTAGAAAACCACAGGGGAAGAAACTCTGAAAGCGTACCCGCTCATCTAGACGGGGCGCAGGAACCTCCTCATCCCCAGGAATCCGGGCGGCACCATGCGCCACCACGCCGTCGGCCACCAGCTCATCCAGATCTGCAGTTCCAAAAGCAGAACGCTCCCATCTGCCGTTCATCCTCGCCGACTCCTGTGCTGCACTACGGGGACGCTTGGACATGGATCTTCACCAGCAAGTCGAACGAAAAGACAGGCGGGAGGCAAAGAACAATGAAGGAAGAAGAAAGAGAGGCAGGAGAAGGCAATGGTTGGGTGAAAATCTAAACAAACCAGACCCCCGGTATTTAACCAACAGCCGGAGCAAGAAAATCGTCACCGCTCATTTTGGAATCCAGCAGACGTGGCATGATCACACGATAGCCGAGAAACATGGAAAACTCAACCGGCGCACTAACCATACCGCCCACCGCGCGCGAAATACGAGGGCCATCATCACGCAGCGCGAAATATTCGGGCAGCAGATGTCAAGTCACTTCATTTTCACTTGACATGGCGACCCAACCTGTCAGGAGGACCAGAAAATATCACACCTCAGCAATGCGTCTCAAGCACGCATCTTCGGTCAGCATTCAGCTCTTCACAAAATTTTTCATATTATTTCAAAGAAAAAATCTTTTACTCCCATTGGGAGTACCTTTATTCGAGTTCGGGTGCTCCCTCACCCAGAAGGCAAAGATGTGCTCGAGTGATCACTCGCACCAACAGAAACAACATACTCTCAGAGTTCGGGTGCTTCCTCACCCCGAAAGCAGTAAAGCATTCGAGTGACTACTCGCAAAAAAGACTTAGCAATTCAGTAAACATGACTTACTCGCGCACTCGACGACATTCCGAGTGGGTGCTTTCTTATTTTCCTCGCCTGAGTTCATTACAAAGCTCCGGGAGTGACGGCTAAAACAGCTCACTTAATTGTTTATTCCAAGTGGTTGCATCGCTAACCAGGCTCCGTGCCTCTACAAAAACAAGTATGCCTGGGCTACGACACACTATACCCAGATGCCACGCAAGCTTAGCGTGTAGGTAAGACCCCGTTGCGCAGAACGGCCGGGTCGGGACTTGCCGCAGAGCGATTTCACTCCCGACCTTTTCCATGCGCTCGCATGATAGAAAGTTCCGAGCGGACGCGCTCAGGCTATTTGCTTATACTGGCAGCAATTGATCCTATAAGACCTGCAGCGGCATGACTTTTCTTGACACCGGTCGTTCCAAGCTCATGTCGAGGGACGTGAGCTTGATTGGGCTACTGTGGTATTTGTCACTAGCACAATTCACCAAGGCTCGACCAGTCGACTCCTTGGACCCTTTCAGCTTAGCAATCCCTCGAAACAGATATTGTCATGGATCAAAGCTGCCAGCGACCCGTGGCGATGCCACGCTTACAAACAATAAAGCGCAGATGAATTCGAGTCCCTGCGCGACTCTTCGAGTCCCCCAGGCACTCGGGGGCTACTGACGAGGGGGTGACCCCATGACTCCTGCATATAAGGCTACCTGGTGCATATGAAGATAGAAGGCCCATTGGGAAGCTACGAACAAGCCCACGATTGGCCCAACCAGGCACCGACGTAGGAGTCCACGACTAATATGGAAGTCATAGACTTGGCGAACAAGGTGTGAGACTAGAACTAGGAAACTATCTCTGTAACCTAGTACGGACTCTCCGAGACCTAGCCTAGTATATAAAGGCCGGGAGGGGAGACGTCCAGGACAACTCAATACGCATCTACTCATCTAGCCTTGCGAGAACTCGCCTTGGCCTCCACTGTAACACAATAATATCAAGCAGGAAGTGATTCTCCTGTTAGCCGACGAGTATCGTCCAACCTGTGCCTTCTTTATGATTAACCCAGGGTCCCTGACCATGAGATTTTCCGGGTTTGATCCCCGTCATTGGTGGTGTCCAATGAACGGGAAAAACTGTACCTCTACATAGCAACGCGCATCAGCGTAGTCAGCACGGCGCTCGTTGTCGAGCGCGCGGAAGAAGGCAAAATCCAGAGCATACAAAGACCAATCAACTACCTTAGCACCCTTCTCACAAAGCCGCAGCAATGGTACCCGCACTACCAGAAGCTCCTGCTCCCCATCATCATGACCTCAAGGAAAGTATCGCACTACTTCGATGAACACCCCATCACAATCGTGAGCAGTGCACCACTCGCGGACATCCTCAACAACCCCGGAGCGACCGGCCGAGTCGCTGAGTGGAACATCGAGCTTAGCCCGCGAGATCTGCAGTTCAAACACCCAACATCAATCAAAGCCAAGGTACTCCCAGACTTCCTGGTCGAGTGGACAGAGGTCCAAACACCAGGCCCCCAGATCTGTCCAACTCATGGACGATGTTCTTCGACGGGTCCAAAAGACAGCAAGGAGCCGAAGCAGGCGTCGTACTAGTCTCCCCCAAAGGAACGAAGCTCAAATACATCCTCCAGATCAACTTTAGCAATGCCTCCAACAACGAAGCAGAATATGAGACACTACTCCACGGCATGCGCATGGAAAAAACTTGCGGCGCCACTCGCCTCTCGATCTACGGCGACTCCAACCTTGTTGTCCAGCAGACGATGAGAGACTGTAACGCAGTCGCAGACAACATGATGGCCTACCAGAAGCTCTACAACACACTGGAGGGAGGATTCGACGGCTGCGAACTCAACTACGTCTCCAGAGCAAATAACACAGAAGCCGACGAACTTGCGAACATCAGATCGACTCGAGGACCAATACCACCAGGCGTTTTCCTCGAGAGCATCAGCCAGAGATCAATCAAAGTAAAGTCAGCGGCGCCCGAGGCAGTCGCAGAGGCAGATGACACAAATGAACCAGCACAGGTGGCGGCAGCGACCACAACCGACGACACAAGCAGCCAAGCAACCGAAGTCGCAGAGCCAGCCGCACTCGAAGACCCAGCCTGAGCAAAACCATTCCTTCGATTCCTAATCGAAGGCACCCTACCACAAGACGTTTCAGAAGCCCGATGCATCAGTCGACGATCCAAAGCTTTCACAGTAATCAACAGACAGCTCTACAAGCACAGCATCTCTCAGGTCCTCCAAAAGTGTATCGATGAAGAAGACGGCAAGGCCCTATTGCTCGAGATTCATGAAGGCACCTGCGGACATCACCCGAGCAGTCGCGCACTCGTGGCCAAGGCTTTTCGAGCAGGTTTCTACTGGCCGACCACCATGAGAAATGCGGAGGATATCGTACGGCGTTGCATTGCCTGCCAAAAGTTCGCCAGCAGGCCACATGCCCCAGCATTGGAACTCAAAACTATACCGTTGTCCTGGCCATTCGCCACATGGGGACTCGACATGGTAGGCCCACTCAAGAAATCCTCAAAAGGGGGACGAACACACCTACTAGTCGCAGTTGACAAGTTCACCAAATGGATCGAAGCAGTACCAATCACTAGCTCAACAGCCCACACGACAGTTAACTTCATCAAGTCAATCATCTTTAGATTTGGCGTACCACACAACATTATCACAGATAATGGTACAAACTTCACATCATCAGAATTCCAAAACTTCTGTCAGGAGCTGGGCATCAAAATCAACTACGCATCAGTCGCGCACCCACAATCCAACGGCCAAGTGGAGAAAGCAAATGGCCTAGTATGCGGAGGAATAAAGAAACGACTCCTCGCACCACTAGAACAAGCCGCAGACAACTGGGTAGAAGAGCTTCCCGCGGTACTATGGAGCCTGCGTACCACCCCAAACAGCTCGACCCAGTACACACCTTTCTTCCTGATATATGGGGCAGAAGCAGTACTGCCGTATGTCTTAAAATTTGGAGCCCCCCGGATCTCAAGGTACGAAGAGGAAGAAGCAGAAGAAGCACTACAGAACGATAAAGACACAGCAGACGAAGCACGAGACACAGCCATAACAAGATCTGAAGGATACCAGGACAAGCTGCGCACATATCAAAGCAGCCGCATGCGTACCAGAACCTTCAGCAAAGGAGACCTCGTCTTGCGACTGATACAAGAAAAAGTGCATAAACTCACCCCAGAATGGGAAGGGCCATTCATAATCTCGAAAGTCATCGGAGGCGGCGCATACAGGCTGAAGAACCCGAAAACCAATGAAGACGTGGGAAACCCATGGAACGTGGCGAACCTACAATTGTTCTACCCATAGCCCTCCAAACACTACAGCGGCACCGGCAGCAGTACCGATCAGCAACTGATACGTCCAAAATGCATCACTATTTTATATCGTAATTCATCCTTATTCATTGATATATTTCATGTTACGATGATGTTCTATTGTTGTTTTGGATTATTTTACACAGTTTGCAACTTTCCGGTGCCGAAGCAGCAGACGCAGGATTCAGCGATAAAAAGTGGACGCTGAGTTGGTGAAGAAGAATACCTCCAAATTACCTGAAAATCGACGGGTGGTATTCTCCGGAAGAATAACGAAGACTCGCGGAAGAGGGGTCAGAGGCGGGCCACAAAAGCCCCAGGCGGCCACCTGGCGCGGCCCCACCCCTGGTCGCGCCGGGAGGGCGCCTGGAGCCCTGGGGCCACTCTCGGCTCCCCCCTCTGGCCTATATACTCCTCGTTACGCGAAAAACCTAAAAAGAGAGGCCATCACGGAGTTCCGCCGCTCCATGGCGGAAACCTACAGAGAAGAAAAGGGCTCTCCGGCGGGCAGATTCCGCCAAGGAGATCACCTCCCGGAAGGGGAGATCATCACCATCGTCATCACCATCGTCACGGGCATCATCGAGATCATCATCAACATCATCCCCAACATCAGCACCATCCAATCTCACCTCAAAAGTTCATCTTGTGTTGTAATCAGTACTATCTATCCTCTCTACTCTACCGGTGTTGATTACTCCTTTGTGGTGAATGCTATTGAGTTTTGTTGGAGAAATACCATTATGTCCAGATTGTTTATCATATATTTATCACCTTTGATCATGATCTATTTTATGTCTTGTGAGTAGTTACTTTAGTTCTTGAGGACATGGGAAAAGTCTAGTTGCTAGTAGTCATATGATGTTGAAGTAATTTGTGGTGTTTGATATTTAAGTTGTGTTGTTATTTTCCTAGTGGTGTTGTGTGAGTCGAACACTCAACACTTCGCCTTCTTAAGGACCTAGGGGAATACATTGTGTATTAAGAATGCTTACGGTGGGTTGCCGGAGTGACAGAAACCTGAACCTCAGTTTGCACACTTTTGCACAAGGGAGTAATGGATCCTTGATCTTATTGTTGTGGTTAGGCTTAGCCTTAATTTCTATCTTGTATTTGCGGATGCTTGCAAGATGTTCAATCATAAGAGTGCACTTATATTAGTCTAGAAGGTGTGCTAGCATAGATCCACCCACTCAACACTTATCAGCACAACACTTGTTATCGACACGGAGTATGGCGAAAGCACGTGACTACCTTTCCATGTGTCCTCAAGAACGCTTTAGTCTTTATAAGTTCAGTTGTCAGGCTTATCCTTTGCACAAAAGGATTGGGCCACTTGCTGCTCCTCAGTGCTACTTACTTTGCTTGCTTTTATCTTATCGTTGCTTATATCGAAAACCCCCTAAAAAGTTACCTTTCAGTGTTTGCAGTTATTCCTTGCCCACTATCACCTATCAATACCTTTCGCTCCTCGTTGGTTTCGACACTCTTACTTATCGAAAACACTACAATAGATCCCTTTACGTTGAGGGCCATCAGCAACCAATGTAATACCCGAAGAAATAAAATGGTGTGGCCCAAGCATTATCACCTAAAAGCACTCGGGGGCTCAAGCATAAACTCCCCCCCCCCGAGAGACGCTATCCTCGCACATGCGGTTTTACTTAAAAGCACTCGGGGGCTCGAGCATAACCCCCCCCCCCCCGAGAGACGCTATCCTCGCTCATGCGACTTTACTTAAAAGCACTAGGGGGCTCGAGCATAAAATCCCCTCGAGAGACGCTATCCTCGCTCATGCGACTTTACTTAAAAGCACTCGGGGGGCTCGAGCATAAACTCCCCCCCCTCGAGAGACGCTATCCTCGCTCATGCGAATTTACTTAAAAGCACTCGGGGGCTCGAGCATAAACTCCCCCCCCCCCCGAGAGACGATATCCTCGCTCATGCGACTTTACTTAAAAGCACTCGGGGGCTCGAGCATAAACTCCCCCCAAGAGACGATATCCTCGCTCATGCGACTTTACTTAAAAGCACTCGGGGGCTCGAGCATAAACTCCCCCCCCCCCCGAGAGACGCTATCCTCGCTCATGCGACTTTACTTACAAGCACTCGGGGGCTCGAGCATAAACTCCCCCCCCCCGAGAGACGCTATCCTCACTCATGCGACTTTACTTAAAAGCACTCGGGGGCTCGAGCATACCCCCCCCCCCCCCCCGAGAGACGCTATCCTCGCTACAAACACGACTTTACTTAAAAGTACTCGAGAAATCGAGCATAAAATCACCCCAAGAGACGCTACCCCCGCTCATGCGACCTTATCTGCAAGAACTGGGAAACCAGAACACAAGATCCCCCTGAAGCACCAACAGTTTTTCACAAGAGAATCGCATCGGAAAAACGCAAAGTTCTTTAGTCTTCACCTGATCGCAAACGATCACCTAGACACTCGGGGGCTACTCCCATCGGGAGCGCTAACGCGCACCCGACCAAAAACCTGGAATATATTAAAAACAGCCACAAGAAGGGACAACCCAAGTAGACAAAAACTCACAACCTACGCTTGATTCTACAAATCAAACGTAGTCTCGGGGGCTACTCCCATCGGGAGCGCTGCCGCGCACCCGAAACACAGTTCCCATTACAAAGGAGTCGAAGAAAATTTTGATTACAAAGGAGTCGAAGACAGTTTTCCAGTACAAAGGAACCGAAGACAATTTCCATTACAAAGGAGTCGAAGACAGTTTTCCATTACAAAGGAGTCGAAGACAGTTTTCCATTACAAAGGAACCGAAGACAGTTTTCATTACCAAGGAGTCGAACACAGTTTTCATTACAAAGGATTCAAAGGACAGTTATCACCACAAAAGGACTCGAGCAACTA
This sequence comes from Bromus sterilis, assembly GCA_950022295.1. NCBI lineage: Eukaryota > Viridiplantae > Streptophyta > Magnoliopsida > Poales > Poaceae > Bromus > Bromus sterilis. Next base: position 46,755,280 of record OX465596.1, read on the forward strand.
CCAGACGGGTTACAACTATCCCAAGGAATTATGACTTCTACGTGTATGCTCATGCTGAGATAATTGGCACCTTCGTACCACAGCTTGACGAGCATCACCACAGACAAAGTAGCAACTCAGTCCGCGAAGAAGCAAGTCGCCGTCATCCAGCTCTACAAGGTGCCTCGCCTACTGACACAGCCGCTTGACGACCGAATTGACGTCCAGTTCATCCTCAGAACTAGAAGATCAAGCACCATCAGCCGAGGAATCGGCCGAAGATGAAGTCAAGGGAGAAGCAGGCGAACCACTTCTCGACCCATCGGAACTGTCACTGCTTATTTCCTCCCAGTATGGGTCCAGACGATTGCCACCGGCATCAAAAGCACGAACGATGAGGGTATCTTCACCATCAAAACGACAGCAAATACTATCCCCATCACGCAAGTTTAGCCGCCGTGAAAACGATCTCCAGCCAGAATCAACGAAGACCAAGAAGGAGCCATCAAAAGAAAGCTCAACCCAAGCAGGAGGTCGAGGGCACCCCTGAAGCTGAAGCCACATACCCCTCAGACTAAGCTCAGAAATCATGGAGGCAAATGATAATGGGAGAGGGATCCGAGTAGAAGTGCGACTAAGAACGCGCAAAAGAAAATCATAACGCCAAACACCCTCATCCGCACAAGACGAGGAGGGCACCACCGCAGCTCCACGACGCCCACCACGCGAAGAGCGAGGGGTACGGCCACCACGACCACGCCGGCCACGACCTCGGCCAGAAGCACTACCACCCCGCTTGGGAGCCATAGGAAGAAGAAGAAGAAAGGGATGAGAGCGGATGTCCAAGTCCAGGCAATAACGCAACGGGTATTTATAATGCAGCCCAGGGATAAACAAGGAAAAAATACAGAAGCCCAGGAGGCGCCATCATTAAATCAAATACCAAACACGTAGGGCATTAAGAATTCCAAGAAAATATGCCTTCACACAGTCAGCAATATTTAAAGGACGCGTCAAATCTCGCTTATTTCCCATACACACCTTGGAAATCCAACAGGCACCAGGGCAGCGCGACGACCAAGTCTTCATTATGGCTAGAAGACGCGACGGATCGAAGACCAATCATCATCATAGGTCACCAAATATCATGGAAAAGCCTATCCACGCAACATCCCAAGAAGGACGAATCAGGATAAAAACAATTGGAAACAACAAAAGACTGGCAAAGGACACCTATCTCTAAGTGCCAAAATATTCCGATTCCAAAATCTTTTACTCCCATCGGGAGTATCTTTATCCAAAGAAGAGTAAAATACCAAAAGCTTGAGAGTTCGGGTGCTCCCTCAACCAGAAGATGAGGATATGCCCGAGTAAACCACTCGCACTTACAGTGTTTCGGGTGCTCCCTCACCTCGAAAACAAAAGGCAAACATGCACTCGCAGGACTACTCGCGTTAGTGGAAACAACACATCTGTGGAGTTCGGGTGCTCCCTCACCTCGAAAAAAAAAGGCGCTCGAGTCACTACTCGCAAAAGCTCAGCAGGCTAAACTACCCACGTACTCGACGACATTCTGAGCGGATGCTTTCCTATACGACCCCTCGCCTGAGCACTCATAAGCTCCGCGAGTGACTACTAATAGCTCACTTGATTGTTTATTCTGAGTGGGTGCATCGCTAACCAGGCTCCGTGCCTCTACAAAAAACAATTATACCTAGGCTACGACACACTGTATCCAGATGCCACGCAAGCTTAGCGTGTAGGTAAGACCCCGCTGCGCAGAATGGCCGGGCCGGGACATGCCGCAGAGCGATTTCACTCCCGATCTTTTGCATGCGCTCGCATGATAGAAAGAGCCGAGCGGACGCGCTCAGACTATTTTCTTAGACTGGCAACAATTGATCCTATAAGACCTGCACGGCATGACTTTGGTAGACACCGGTCGCTCCAAGTTCATGTCGAGGGACGTGAGCTTGATTGGGCTACTGCGGTATTTTTCACTAGCGCAATTCACCAAGTCTCGACCAGTCGACTCCTTGGGCCCTTTTCAGCTTAGCAATCCCTCGAAACAGATATTGTCATGGCTCAAAACTGCCAGCGACCCGCGGCTATGATGCGCCTGCAATGATAAAGCATTGACGAATTCGAGTCCCTGCGCGACTCCTCGAGTCCGAAGGCACTCGTGGGCTACTGACGAGGGGGTGACCCCACGACTCCTGCGTGTGAGGATACCTGGTGTGTATGAAGATAGAAGGCCCGCTGAAAAGCCTCGACAATCCCACGACTGGCACAATCAAGACACCGACGTAGGAGTCCGCGACTGATATGTAAGGCACGACTTGGCGCACAAGGCAAGTCTGAAGCCTATTCTCAACAAATAATGATCCTTCAAATCATGCAAACCAAAATCATTTTGTGCGCATCTACAACTGAATTTTAGCTTTGGAGAAGTACTTTAGAGACATATACCTTCAACCGTTTCCTCTAGTATTGGTGAAATTACATCACAATTAGGAAAACTACAATAAAATTAAGAGAATCAAACTTTTGAAAATATGCAGATTTTTTGTTTTTCAGTGCCCTATGGATACTAGTATTTCTTATTGGCAGGTTCTTATTTTAGTAAACGACATGAGAATATGTAAATAACAAAATAGTATTTTCCTTTTATCATAATAGGGATCCTATAACCTCATGGGATATATGGGGTTAGCAATCTAAAAAATTCACATAATAGGGATCCTATAGATAATTGACAGACAAGCAGGCGTATTATTACCAGAAACATCAATGGACCAAAGATGAGTATAGTTCTGGAGCGCATGATGTAAGAGTCTGAGAGGAAAGCTCCTATTAACGCAAACCCGCATGTAGCACCAACAAGGTTAGTGAGAGTAGTTGCAGAGTCCTAGACCCCTATATGCATTGTTCCATGGAGATAGGTGACCAGATTCAGCAGGTTTGGGACAATAACCATGTTCATCACCACATTCGCAACTGCAAGGGGAAACAAGGAGCAAAATTGCTTTACTATTTCGAACTCAGAGCAGAAGCTTGAAAGATAAGGGAAACTGGGTATTGATCTGGAAATAAGAACACGGTGTACCGAAAAATGCCAATGTAGCTCGAGCTACTTGTAGCTCGTTTTTTTAGAAAAATAGTAAAATAGTTCAAAATAAATTTAATTTTTTTATGAATATACATACACATGTATAGGAGATTTGTATCAATTTTCATATCATTATGCCTTAATGCGCCACGGAAATAAAAAAGACAAATACCTGATTTTAAATGGGCTTTTTTTTCTTGTTCTTGGGCCGAAATTTTGTTATTTTTAGGCAGACTGCATATTACAATATTTTGAAATGAATTTTTACACGTTTGAGCAGAGTACACATAAGTTTCCACAGAAAAAAAAATGCCGAAAAATGCCAATGTAGCTCGAGCTACTTGTAGCTCGTTTTTTTAGAAAAATCATAAAAAATAGTAAAATAGTTCAAAATAAATTTAATTTTTTTATGAATATACATACACATGTATAGGAGATTTGTATCAATTTTCATACCATTATGCCTTAATGCGCCACGGGAATAAAAAAGACAAATACCCGATTTTAAATGGGCTTTTTTTTCTTGTTCTTGGGCCGAAATTTTGTTGTTTTTAGGCAGACTGCATATTACAATATTTTTAAATGAATTTTTACACGGTTGAGCAGAGTACACATAAGTTTCCACAGAAAAAAAAATTGATTTTTTTTAACTTTTAAATATTTTTTTCGATTTTTTCAAAATAAAGAGCTACAAGTAACTCGAGCTACACCAATTCGCATCCCACGGTGTACACCTTATAGGGACTTACCATACATAAACCATGCCGCTCGGACTCCTCCATGCACCTCTCTGTTGATGGGGCTTCCCCTCCAGTCCACAAAGCCCTCAATCGTCATGGTGCTATCTTCTTCTTGATTACTGATTACTGATTACTGATTACTGGTTGAATCCAGAGCAATGAGGGGTATATATAGGCAGGTGGATATCCATGTTGAACGAAGTGATGCCAGCAACATGATCAATCAAAGACTTTTGCCAATTTTATGTTGTCATATTATTGCAAGCACCAGTATTATGACTGCAATTATTACTACTTCCCGCATGACTGAATTTTGGACATTAGAACCAGCGTTATAATATATTTTTTAAAGAAATAAGGATACGTGCAATGAACGAGTGTAGAAGTTAGCAACTACCAAAACAAGTAGCAGCCAGCCTAGCAGATATTGCTATCAACATGGATCATTTTGAGAGCGACAGTTTGTAAGTTAGCTCTTAATTCAATAATCATTTTGTGAACAGTCCTTTTTTTCCAGAAAACAGGCTTTCGGCATCCTTTATAGTTAAAAGACACAAACAAGGTACACGGCCGATCAATACAGGGTGATGAGGTAGCCCCCTCACAAAGCTGGTCCTAAAAAAATTGGCGCACACAGGCATACGCGATCAGTAAAAGGCACCGGAAGAACTACACGCACCCTAGCACACCTAAGCTCCACCCGAACAAAGGTCTTCACCTATAGCTTTCTCCACACGATGTTTCAGCAATGTACTTTTTTGTTTGTTGAGGTTTGTTTAGGACATAACTACATGGAAAACAAAGTTGGGACCTTGTAACACATCGTAGTCCCCGGTATACCCGCAATGGGTGTATTCCACCTACATGTCCATGCCTTTGCATAGTGTTATCGCATGAATGTGAAGATGGTCACACTAGCTACCCAAGGAGCTAGACATTGCATCTATGAATCTTACACCACACTTGGACACATACCCTAGAACCACATGCAAGTTCATGTGGTATACTACGGCGCTTCGGCGGTCTTTTTTTTTTTGAAACCAAGACTGTAGAACAATCGTTCTACAGTATTATATATATATAAATAAAAAGAGTATGTTACAAAAATTAACCAATGCCTGACTAAGTTTCGACATAGTTAAAAAAATAAAGTCTTGGTTTCAAATTATTCCAGGTATCTCTCAATCCAGTGCCTTAAGGCTGGTTGGTGCTTCTCTTTGATCCTGTGCAGAATAAGTTTGAGATCCTTTGTAAGTGCTCTTTTTCATGCCCTGAATGTGGGTTGAATCCCTCTAAATATGTACTCATTTCTTCTGATCTAGATATTCCAACACCCCATGATGATGATTTCCATGGCAATCTCTGATGGCAAACATTTATATAAGAGATCAATCTCATCCATACATGAGATACCTCTTCTTTTGTCTACTGTGATGAAATCCCAGCACATCAATGCAAATGGATAGTCCCAAAAGAGATGAACCAAGGTCTCTTCTGTATTAAGGTTGCACAAAGAGCAGTTGTATGATGGCATAAAGAATGTATTTCTTTTGAGCAAGTTTTTGGTGTTAATCCGATCATAGAGGAGTAGCCAGAAGAACACTACGGCAATCCGGCGGTCTTTCTTCACCGAAACCCGGCCTACTCCGGGCGCGAGGGGGTCGGGGAGGAAGCGCCGGTTTACCCTTATAGCTTTCTCCGCACGAGGTTCAACTGTGGAGCATACATATTAATATAGTAATTGTAGCATAATATATTTTAATTTAGTACCATAAATACTATAATATAGTAATATATTATTTTACCTAAAGCATAGGGAGCGAACGCCGGCGCTAGTGTCGCCCAGCGCGACGCACTATGCCCCGTTCATTTCTTGATGATGGTCGGACCGTTCCATGTCAGCCACGCACGGGTCGCGCTATACTAATAGAGCGCGAACAAGTTAAAAGTAAATCTGACTCGCTAGCGTAGTGGTGTGCACATGAGGTTGGAAGTATGAGGTGCAAGGTTCAAATCCTGTTACCTCACTTTTTTTGCAAGACATTTTTCTAGGTTTTTACTTATGGTAAAAATATCTTCAAAAAATACATGTTAATATTCCACTATTGATAATTTTTGCAGTTTTTTTTGTGATTCTTCCGACTAGTTGCCATGGACTATGGCAACTGAATTTTCTTTAAGCATGACAATTTTAAATCATATAGCATGGCAATTAAAATTTGGTTGAGATGAAAATTAAAGATAACCCCTTGTCATGGCAACTAAGCCATGTGTTTTTCTTTTTTCTACGATTTTTTCGACTAGTTTCCATGGACCATGGCATCTAAGGTTTCTTTAAGCATGGCATTTTTTTGGAAAATCATAGGGAGCGAACATGCGCTCGAGGACATGGCAAGCGCGAACTAAAAGATGGCAACTGCCATGGTCGCGCGGAGAAGAAATGTGGCAACTGAAAAGAAAAACCTACAACGAGGTTCCATGTCCTATATACTACAATTGACACCCGCGTCTACAACGATTGCCACCAAAACAGTTCGTACTTGCCATGGCATTTTTAGTTAGGTAACATGGCAAATGTAGTTTTTGAACATGGCATTTGTAGTATATATAGCATGGCATTTTTTAGTTAGGTAACATGGCAAATGTAGTTTTTGGACATGTCATTTGTAGTATATATAGCATGGCATTTTTTAATTACGTAGCATAGCAAATGTAGTTTTTGGACATGGCATATGTAGTATATATAGCATGGCAAATGTAGTTTTTGAACATGGCATTTGTACTTTATATAGCATGGCATTTTTTAGTTAGGTAACATGGCAAATGTAGTTTTTGGACATGGCATTTGTAGTATATATAGCATGGCATTTTTTAGTTACGTAGCATGGAAAATGTAGTTTTTGAACATGGCATTTATAACTACGTAGCATGGTAAATGTGGTTTTTGAACATGACATTTTGTATTATATATATATATATATATATAACATGGCATTTTTAGTTACGTAGTATGACAAATGTAGTTTTACGGACTAATTACATACCATGGCAATTGTAGATTTTGGATAGGCAAATATAGTTTTAGACATGGAAAATATAGAACGTAGCATGGCAAACTTAGTTTTTGGACATAGCATTTTTAATTTACATATCATGGAAAATGTAGATTTTAAACATGACAAATATAGTTTTAGACATGGCATTTTTTGTTACGTAGCAAAATAAATGTTTATTTTTTAGCATGGCATTTATAGTATGTATTATGGAAAATATAGTTTCTTGATATAACGTAACGAACACTCCAATTATAAAGAGCGGAAATTGCAGGTAATGTAGTTTTAAAACATGCCATGCTTCTACGTAACGAACGCTCTACATATATAACGCTGGAAGTGCCTAAATTGTAGCAGTTATTTTTTTAAAAATAATAATTAATTGGGCTTTTATTATTCATACAGCTAATTAGGCTTTTTTTTATTCATACAGCTAATTGGGCTTGGGGGGAGATGGTCGCGCTGGGAACTGATCTGTTGCATCGGCGCCGCCAGGCCGGCTAGCAGCCACGGGTCGAGGCCGGCGTGCGCGTCCACGACGTCCGGGTCAACCGGGGCGTGTGCAGCGGCGGCGCCGAGGTCGACGGGGCCGTGCGCGGCGGCGGCGCCGAGGCCGACGGGGGCGTGCGCGCTCTGGCCATGTCCAGTGGTGGCCGGGCCGCGTCCAGCGGCACCCAGGCCACGCCCAGTGGTGGCCGGACCGCGTCCAGCGGCACCCAGGCCGCGTCCAGCGGCAGCACGGCGGCGGCGACGGGCAGCAAGGCGGCACCGGCGGCCGTCCTCGTGGATGAGGCGGAAGAAGAAGGAGGTGAGGGACGACATCTCACCGGCGGCGAGTTCTTTCTCCCTTTCCCCCTCTAGTCCTCTTCTCGGTAGAATCTAAGTGCTGATAACGTATAAAGATTGAAGTGAATCTCTTGTCCATTGATCTGTTGCGATCTACATTTTATACATGGAAGAACCGACTTTGCAACGGGCGTCGCATCCGTTGGACAAGGGGCTCGTCCGCTCGGCAGAGTTGCGTCGGTATGGAAACAAACCGCACATCGGTTTGATCAAGGGGAGATTTAACCTATTTGATCTAATAAATAAATCATAACAGGAACCAACGAGAGCGAACGGGTTAGCCAACGTGGAGGGAGGGGTCGTTCGCGCCAGCCTCTTCCAGCACGTCAGTTCGCTCGGAATTTGCCTCCTTATTTTATGTATTAATTAGTAGACACAAAAAGAATAAAGAGGTGTATATCGAGGGTTAAAATGAGATGATATATATTATAATCTCATTTTCTAATATTATTTTATGTATTAGTAATATAAGCTTGAACGGTTAAACAAAAGAAAAAAAATGAAAGAAAAACATGATCTACGCCGACGGCCAAAGGTCGGGGCCGTCTGCGTAGCCTCTACTGGGTTGGCGGTGTTAGCACGCGACCGTCACCTGGGCCACCTGTCAGGCCTACGCCGACGGCTTGGTTTACGCCAACGATGGCCCTCGACCTAAAATGGGCCTACGCCAACGGGCTTTATACGCCGACGACGACCCTCCGCCTGAAATGGCCGACGCCAACGGCCCGCTACCTAGGATGACGAGGTGGGCCATCTACGCCGACGGCCCCGACATTTGACCGTCGGCGTAGACAACGGCCATCGGCGTTTACGCTCGGTCCCGTAGTGCCGGTTTCCAAAAGGAATGTTAATAAACACTATTAATTAACATTCCTTACACTCATTTTACATTCCTTCTATTCTAAGTCAATATTTGATTTGCATGGTGGTTTCATAAACTTTGCATGCGTCAATGACATATTTTAGGAAAACCGATGATACTTGATGTTGCACTAAAAATATGCATATTAAGATTTACATGCCTAATATTAGTCTCATAGGAGTTTTGAGTGACAGACAATATTTTTTGTTGGGTAAAAATTGCATTTAACTAACTGTTGCATAATGCATATTTTCTTGTCCCGTAGCAAGGCACAGATATTTTACTAGTGAAATAAAACGTGGGGGTGCCAAGCAAGCTATAAAGGGGAAAGAAGAAAAACTAACGAAAAAGCAGAGAAAGAGAGGACGTCGCCCTGTGTCCACCGCTTCCCCGCCGCTTGTACCTTTCGATACCGGAGCTCGCTTCATCGGTTCGTCGCGACGTTTTAGCACATAGCACCACTTGTTGGGCTTCTTTTGCGCAAAACCACAACTGTTGATTTTTTTTGCAGAAAACACCACTATTCGGGGTAATCACTTGCGAGAAACACATAAAATGTTATTAGCATGTTTAACCTCAAATTAGCAACCTGGTCCTACCCATCTGAACGCCACTACCACCCAATTTGCTGGGAGATGCAAAGGCAGTTGCTTGTTCCATGCGAAGTTATAGCCAACCATGCTAAATTGAATTGATTTTTTAATTTTATGTAATTTTTTTTGGAAATTCGGGAAATATATAGCAATCCAAAATAAATTAGGAAAGTATGTGCATGTCGCTTGACCGTGCGCCGACAGGCCGTTACGTCCACGGGCCGCCGACTTTGCATGCAGGCTGCTATCGTTCGACCGTCCACCAATGGCTATTTTTTATTTTTTATTTTTTGTGATTCGCTATTCCTTTTTACATGTCATCTTTAAATTCATGCACAATTAACATAAATCACATATGCTCAAAAGTCTCACATATAACTAATAATATCAGTCTCGTACATAAATAAATTGGATACATAAATGTTTCATACGTAGCTAATAAATAGATCTGATACATAGCTGAAAAATCTCAGCCAACTGTCGTCGCGCAGTACACCGACAGCGCAGCTTCCCGTTGACACGCACGCGTTTGTACTGCCATCGGTTACTAGAGCAACGACAACAACGAGAGGCACATACTTTTCAAATTTTTTTAAAATGGCATTTATTTTCCGAATTTCTGTAAAAATCAACTAAATTGACCATGATGTATTGAATTTTGTTTATTCAAATTTTATGGGCTACTTCCAACAATTATTATCTGTTTCCATTTCATAATGTATGATTTGAAAAACAATCAAACTGCGCAATGGAAACATACCATACAATGATACATATGTTTGAACCATACAATATATAAAATTTGGAGGCGTAAGACTATATACATAAGGCTCAACAAAATGTCAAGCATATTTGAAAAGATTAACCACACTAGTGTTGGCAGATAGCTACTGTCCCTGCCCATTACTTCCTAATGGGTGGGCCCAACTTGTTAATTTAGGGTTAAACATACTAATAACGTTTTATGTGTTTTGTGCAAGTAATTACCCCAAATAGTGGTGTTCCCTGCAAAAAAGAACAAGAGTTGTGGTTTTGCGCAAAAACAGCCCCAACAAATGGTGTTAGGTGCAAAAACCTCGTTCGTCGCTAAGCTGCAGATAGGCGGTCATCGTCCGCCGTTCCAAATCTAAGCCGGGATTTTACCATCGAAATCAATGGACCAAAATTTTGTGATGGTCAATTATAATCCGTTGTTGAAACTTGATATACCTCAAACCCCGATGGTTCCCAGAGGAGGTGTCGCCCCCGAGTCTTGATTCGACTCAAGGAGTCGGTTTGAGATTCTTTGTACTGATCGGATGATGCAGAATAAGCCCAAAACACCATGGAATGCAACCGTGTTGAGGTTGTGACTGATCTTCTTAGAAGTCGACAATTGGTAACCCGACCGACGTAACAAGTCGGCGGTGGATTTAAGCGTCTGGCGTGGTGCGTAAGCCGGCACGGACATGAGCCTTGAGGGCGGCGCTATATGTCAGTGCTAAAGTGGTCGCCGAGCACGGCTCTGTAAGGCAGCGATGGCTCGACCTTTATATCCGAGGTGTGATGTCACTTTTGTTGTGATTAATTGTCCTGCGTAAAATATCGCAAACCAGGCAGGGTAATTGTTTTCATAGAAAATAATATGTGTACTGATAATAATAAATAGGAATGATGGCACCTGATTTATTATCCAGTTGCGTGCAGGTGTAATATTTGCACCGATGCCGCAATAATACTCGTAAGTCAGCGGCGAACGCACGCGCGATTGTGGGTCGGGCATGACACTGGAGACCGATGCGCACGCGAGAATCAATCGCAGCGCTGAGAGCCGACACAGATATGATAGTCGGGCGCGGACATAAGCCGATGCGTATGTGGACGTCACTGGGAACTGCTACGTGGAGCCAGCAATCGGACGGGTACCGTACTGGGCTCGGGCGCGGTATGATCATGTCGTGCCTGTAAAATTTTAGCGTTGGATAAGGGCCAAGTGCGGCGTTTGAGAGCCGACAATTGTGAGAGTCCAGCACATTGCTAGCAATCGGTGCATTTGACCGCAATGCGTAGACGGCACGGTTATAGACGTTTGTGCACGATGCTGGAAACTGGAACAGATATAGTTGTTGCATATGGCATGAGTGTGGACGCCGAGGGCGCCGCTGGGAGCCGGTACGGGAGTGTCCAATGAACGTGACGTTTGTAAGTCTTCGTAGGCCGTTGAACACGATGTTGTAGGTCGTCACGACGTCGTAAGACGGCGTGAAACAATGTGGATGTAGAGTGTAGCGCCATAAGTCGGCGCAAATTGGGCGTCGAGCATGACTTTGTAAGCTGACGCGGACGTGTAGATGTCGGCGTTGGATGCCGGCGAAATGTGGACGTTAAGCACGACTATGTACACCGGCTCGAGTGTAAGCACCGGTCGTGTCGTGGGAAAGTCACGGCAGATGTCCGTAGAGTCGGACTTATCATGGGACCTTTGCTGCGAAGCGAATTCGAGGAGAGAGTCGACATAGACACGGGACTCGGCGGTTTACCCAGGTTCGGTCCCGTCGATGCGGTAAAGAACTACTCCTACTTCTTGACTATTGTGGGATCGACTCCTCAATAGGAAGAGCCGATCTTGTCGATTACAGTGATGGTATTTCGCAACCTTAGTCTCGTGGAGATCTAGGTTATAACGCGAGTTTTCTAGTCCTGGCTTGAGGTAAGTTATGGCTCTGGCTTCCGTGGACCTCGGTTTATAAAGGTGTCGGGTCCCGGGATTTTGAGAGTCCGACTCCTACACGATGTGGAGTTTTATTCTACTTTACAAGTTTTCTACGTGCTATACAAGGTAAGTCGAATTCCTTCTAGGGCTTTGACGAGGGGGTGATTCCACGGCTCCTGCGTATAAGGCTACCCGGTGCGTATGAAGACAGAAGGCCCGCTAGGAAGCCACGACAGGCCCACGACTGGCCCGTGTGGCATCCCGGCTCAGAGGACCGGAACGCCCCGTGCACCAGCCCAAAGATCAAGTCTTCTGGAACACGGCACTGCTTGATATAGAACTGAACAACTTTCTATTACCGAATATAGGGGTACACGAGGTTTATTACAACGCTAGCGGAGACACAACTTGCTCCTCCGGCTAGCCGCAGCTCCACACCAAGCAACAACATAACTCTCTAGCAGCGGAATAACGACGGCATTGATGAATTCCAATCCACAGGGACACTTGCTGGGACACCTCCTAGCTCGCAAACACCGGGAACGTCGTCCTACGCATCCAAAGCACGGCCTGCAAATCTGGCATGACACGCCAGGTCAGTACATTGAATGTACTTGCAAGCTCACAACAACAAGAGCACCAAGGCAAAACAATAACATGGCAACATGTTCAAGTATATTAGTGAATTAAACAGGTGAGCAACAATATCATGCAAACATATATTCATCAAGCATATTATCAGTATTAAGACTAATGCACACCCAATCATCGTTTAAGGTAACCTGGACCCCACATGATCATCGCATGATCACGTGGCTTACCTCGGAGTCCTTACAGACTCAAGCAACCGGGTCACCTAGTGACGAAACCACTTCCACGGTCGTCGCACGACCAAACGGGTCATCACATGATCAATCCGCTTACCACAGACATACCACTTGACTCATGTTGATCTCATGGTGTGACCTAGTACGAACTGTGTCCATTACTGTGGACGTGGCTATTCCAATAGATCTGTGTGACTCTGCAGAGTTTGTGCATGTTACCCACACTATGGAGTTCTTCCTCCGTCCAGTACCCCGGTACTTGTCCCATAGGATCCTTGGAACTCGCACCGCAGGAGTGAACTAGGACTTCTCCAACGAGACCGAGCTACCGCGTGTCTCCCTTACCGTATCACCGACATCTTATCTTGGGTAGCCGGGAGTCCTCTTGACACCGGCCAACCTATTGGCCCTGACCATCGCATGGTCCATAACTTGTCCCAAACGGGGACTGAGCTCATATCAACAAACTGGCTGTCAAGACCATCGTCGTTTACCCGGCCAAAGGCAACTGCCGCGCATAGCCTTCCCTCTTTGGTGATATGCATAAGAGACGCCCACCGGTAGACCGAATCAAGGCCTGCCCATACAAGCAAATGTGGCTGCACGGATAAGTTCGGTTCGGTGGCACCTGATCAACTTGTCATGAAGCATGTATCCAACAGTAAACACAAGTATCAGGTGCAACATGAGTAGCATCAGATCATAACAATGCATAACCTACTAGCATAATAATTCCATATATGATCAAGCACATTTTAGATGGTGAACTTATCCGTGTTACAAAGATTAAGTTATTAACATGGCAACATTATGAATGCAGTTGAGCATAACTTAGGCACAACATGAGCAGGTGTAACATGAGCAACTTAACATGGTGTTGGTATATTGTGGTTACGATGTTGCAGAGCATAACATGGCAATGACATGATCAAAGTATAACGTGAATGCAACATGTTCAAGACATGGGATATCGGTAGCATAATCAAAGTAGCATGGCAATGATAACCTTAATCATAACAACAGTAACATGATCACGATCACCGATATAAACATATCATCGAACAACAACGATAAAAGTACGTCAAAGCTTTGCAAATGTGCAACGGGTATTGTGGCTTGCCTTTCAGCAGAGAGGTGTGAAACACTCCTGGTCTTCGACGTCACCAAAACCCTGCAAAATATTTCAAATAAATCAACATGCAAAAAGGTCAAACACTATCTTTTTCTTGACCAGCAAAGAACAACATAAAAACATGGCATGAAACCTATGCCAACGCGAAGAGGAGTTCGATACGAAAACAACGCAAAAAGAACCGCCTCGTTTGGACTTACGGTTGCGAAGATATGATCGAAACGGTGTCGGGGGCTGGTTTTAGGTGGAAATACGCTTTCTAAGCAGCGAAGGCGTATTTTGGGCTGAAGGGGACAGTAACGCGCTTTCGGTTAAGGAAAGCATATTCCGCCCCGAAGAGATGACTAATACGCCTTCCCGCAAGGGAGACATATTTCAGCAGTACGCGGCGGGCCCGTGGCCTTAGCCACTTACAGGCGGGACCCGCCCGTCAGGCCTCTGTCTCCAACCTCCCAACAAGGCAGAGCAGAGCCGCGGCCAGGCCGGGCTCGCCGCCGGCTGCCAGCGGATAAGGGGTCCGCCGCCTGGGGAGCGGTGCGCGGCGCGCCGGCTGCTCCTTCTGGTGCCCTCGGCACCGAGCGGAGTGGCCCGCCGCGCCGCCCTCCACTGGCCGCGGTGGCCACGAGCGCCACGGCAAGGCGCAGGGGTGCGGCTCCAGGGGGCGGGTAGAGGGGTTTGCGTCGGGGGCGCTGTCGTCGATATGTGACGGCAGATGCCATGGGGATGGCTAAAGTGAGGGGAAGACGCGAGGAAGAAGATGTCGATGGTGCCGGAATCGGGTTGGGCACAAACACGGTGACGGACACCACGATGTACCCAGGTTCGGGGCTCTCCGGAGAGATAACACCCCTACTCCTGCTTGTCTCTTCTATATCAATGGAACTGAGCTACAATAATTGTTTCTCTATCTACTCAGGGGAAGGTGAGAGCTGCCGTGGGCAAGGCTCTCTCCTGCTTCCCTGAGGAGGAACTACAAGCAGTGAATGAACTGAGTGAGTTGTGAATAATGGTGAGAATGAGTGGATCATCCCCCACGTAGGAGGGGTACCCCGGGCTCTTATAGCATGAGCCCGGGGTAAATCGGTAACTTCACTGCCGATTGCGCCCAACTGTCATCCTCTAATCGGCTGGGTCCCACCGACTGCTTCTCTCCGGGTGATCCAGACCCGACGAGCGGCGGCCCATGCTGTAGGCTCGTAGGGCATGATGGTGAACAATGGAGCTAGGAGGCGTGGTCTTGTCGTCCTGTCCGCGGAATCGGCGGAGAGGTCGACACCGCATCTCTGCCAGATCTTCGATGTGACTTGGCTTCTGTGCCACCCCGATCTCTCGGGATTGCGCATTTATGACCCCGTACTTGTACCCTCGACTGATCTCGGGGTCAACTTCTCCAGGGGTAGTAGGTTGCACCGATTGCGCCTGGGCCGACTGGTGGTTCTCGGCAGGGTCGATTGCTCTGGGCAATCGACCGTGCTAATGCCCTCCTCGGCCCAGCTGCGGGCCAATCGGATAATGGCCTTGGTGACAAAAGGGTGGGCCGGTTGCGCCTGGGCCGACTGCTGGCATTCGGTACGACTGATTGCCTTGGAGCAATCGGCCATACGCCTGCCCAGCTCGGCCCAGTTGCAGCCCAATCGGTCCATCCTTGTCTTGAAAGGCTGCTTTCGCTTGGGTGGGCCTACCCGGGTACCAATCCCCCGACAGTAGCCCCTAAAGCTGTAAAGGTCCCACAGTTATTAGACTGCGGGGCCTTTGCGGTTTTCAATCTTTCTCCAACATCTTCCGAATGCTATGGCCTCATCAAGTGTGTCATTCTGAGTTCGTCGACCGACACGGAGCTCACACTCGGCTAGCCAAGATTTCGTCCGATTTGATTTGAATTGCCTCCGATTTCTGTCTTCGCTTTTTGAGAATAATATCCCTCGCCGATTGCCTTCCAACGGTTACCTCGGATTCTTCTGGGATGCAGTCAATGGGCTGGGACCCACGACCCACGCACGATTTGACGTAACCGCAGGCTTCGACCCCCACGTCGCATGCCTCGGCTCCCACGCTGGGATCTCCTGCGACGATTCGCCGGTTGGTCTTCCTGTGGGCTAGACCACACCAGGCCACACGGCCGCATGCGGATCCCACTCCCCTCCCCCGCCGCCCATATAAGCCACAGGGGGGGCCTTGGACTCCTCCTTCTCCCAGACGCCTTCTTCCTCCTCCGCCTCCTGCTCTTCGCGCGCCATTGCTGCTCCGTTCGAAGCTCTCCGCGCACTCGCTGCTCCGCCTCCGTGCACGGGACCCGCTCCGGCCGCGCGCTCGCGTGCTCCTCCGCCACCGCGGTGATCTCTCACCGCTAGCTGCTCTGGCGCTCCTCGTCCTTCTTCTCTTTCCGCCCGCAAGCTCCATGGCTCCCCGGCGGGACACCTCTCAGGCCAGCCGCGGGTGCTGGAAGGGCTCCACGGTCACCGCCGGTGCCATCGATGCTCTGGTTCGCGCTCGCAAGATGTCGGCCGAGGTCCATTGGCGCGCTCCCGGCGCCGAGCTCGTGCCCAACGCGCGTGCTGGCGAGAGGGTCGTCTTCCTCGCTCACTTCGAGCGTGGATTCGGACTCCCCGCCAACACCTTCTTTCGAGACTTCCTCAACTTCCATCGCCTGCAACCACATCATCTCACGGCGAACTTCATCACGATCCTCTTCGGCTTCGTCGCGTTGTGTGAGGGGTACCTCGGCTGCCACCCAAGCATCGCTCTTTGGAAGCGGTTCTTCAACCTCCGAGCTCACAATGATCGGACGGGAGCTGTGGTGCCGTCTGCCACGGAAGGTGGCGAGCCGACATATCAGACTGACATGACCGACTGCGGCAGTTGCCTTGTCGTAGCCGGCAAACATAAGTACAAAAGTCCCGAGATCGTCCAATCATGCAAGAACTGGCAGACCACCTTCTTCTACGTCAAATCGCCCGATCAAGGCCCCAATCTCCGGAACCTACCCGAGTTCTCCCTCGCCCGACCGACTGAGAAACATCAATGGACGCTGAAGTATGGTGTCGGAGACCTCGACGTGGATGCTCAAGTCGCCCGGGTTGCTCAGCTGGAGCAAGAAGGGCTCCTCCCGACCGATCTTGTTGCTGCTTGGCTTCAAGCCCGAGTGCTTCCTCTGCAGCGCCGAGTGCACCGCATCTGTGACATGTCGGGCTCCCGAGATCCCACTCGGCTCTGCACGTGGCGAGGGAAGCTCGAAGACCTTTGCGTCAGGCTGAGGGCTATCACATCCAGTGCCTTGCCTGATCCTTTCCGCTTCGGCCTTGAGTACCTACACCGCCGACAGAAACCACCCGTGGTATGTCCCGACTGGTTCCTTTCTCCGATTGCTTTTGCCTCATACTCAATTTCTCTGACCACTTTCTTCTTCTTCTTGCTCAGCACTTCCTTCGATCCGATCTGATGGAAGACGGCCAGGTGGCCGACACGTACGCCCCCGACCGCCTGGAAGATGACCCCGCGGATTTCGAGTATAATGGTGAAGCTCCTCCCTCAGAATCCGAAGATGACGACGCCGATGACGGTGAATCCTCTGGGGAGTCCTCCAAATCCGAAGATCCGACTGCTGATGCCGACGCCGAGGCCGCCGACCTCAAGAACGCCGACACCCGAACTGCGGCTCAAGGGGGTACGCTTGACCCTTCCCTTGAGCAATTTCTGGCCGAATGGAGCGATGACGATAGTGTCTCAAAGGTTGGTAATTCTGATGCATCTCCTCACGCCAAGCCTCCGAAGGTGCCGACTAATCGTGCCTCGGCCACCAGCTCCTCTTCTGGTGCCGCTTCAAGCAAGGCCGCTAAGGCGGCGCCGACTGGTCCCAAGGGGAAACAGCCTCAGGCGAAGGCCACTCGAGTGCTGACTACTCAAGCGCCTCTGAATGCCGTCCCACTGAGATTTCGGATGCCCACGGGCGCGCCGAGAACAATCGAGTATGCCCTTATTTTCATGCTTTGAACCTCACTGTCTTCTCTTGTACTGATTAACCTCTTCTTTCTTCTTTCAGGGAGCCGATTGGTCTCGACGACATCGACACCGGCATTCCTGCCCGTGCCAACGTGGTCATATCACCCGCCGCATCTGCTGCTGCCATCCGCAAACGGCCACCTGCTCCACATCGCACCTCCAAGGATGCCGAGCGCGCCGCCAAGAAGGCCCGCCTCGATACTACCAAAAAGACTACCACTTCTTCCACTGCCTCCAAGACCTCCAAGAGCACGGCCGACCAGGGAGTTACTGGTGGCGAAGGAGCGCAACCGATCGATCTGATTGCCCCATCTCCGCCACGCCGCTCCGACCCGGTCTCCGCCCCTGTTACGACTGCTTCCTCACCCATCCTGACGACCACTCCGCCGATCATGACGAGCATAGCGCCGATTATGACGAGCATAGCGCCGATTATGACGACCACTCTTCCGATCATGACGACCGTGGCGCCGATTATGACTACTACACCGCCGATTATGGCGACCGGTTCTTCGACCTCATCCCGTCCGATTTCTCCGCGGCCTCCACCGGCTACCTCAGGCCTTCCGGCGACTTCGGCGCCATCGGTCTTGACAATCACTTCCTCTGCCGCTGCGACTCAAGCTTCACCGCCACAACCGACTTCCTCCGAGTCAATAATTCTGATGCGCTCGGTGGACCAGTTCCGTGCCGAGTACTCTCGTACCCGACATGTCGGCGCCGGCCCCGATGCTTCACACCGCTCCTTGGTTTCTTCGCAAGATCCTTTGACGACATCCTACGGTCGGGTGAACGACTTCGCCACCGCCATAGCTAAGGACCTCCAATTTCTCGACCGCAATCATGCGGTAAGTTCTTCCACTTTCCTTTATGGCTTCCTCCAATCGGGAGACTTTTCTTTCGGTGGGTGCGCGCAAGCGCACCCACTGGGTGTAGTCCCCGAGATTCGGGCCGATTGTTAGCAATCGGTTCGGATCTTTTATGCTTTTTGCTTTTTCTCCTGCCTTCCTCAATCGGGAGACTTTTCTTCCGGTGGGTGCGCGCAAGCGCACCCACTGGGTGTAGTCCCCGAGATTCGGGCCGATTGCCTGCAATCGATTCGGATCTTCTTTGGTTGCTGTTGTGTCTTCTAAAGTTCATCTTATTTTCCTTCTTAGGCTGTGATGGAGGAACGACGCGATGTCTTCGAGAAACTCCTCGAAGCCTACGCTGCCAGCCTTCGAACCCTCGCTCAGGCCCAGCTCGAAGTCAACAACCAGTCAACCGAGATCAACAGGCTGAGAGGTAACTTCTCTATCATTTCTATCTTCCCTCCGACTGATAATTTCTCTTGTACTAACGTCTTTATGTCTTCTTCTAGTCTTTGTTCCCATGGTGGATGATCTTCAGGGCCGAATCGCCGAATTGACCACTGAGCTCAACCAACAAGAACCTGCACTTGCTGCGGCCAAGCAAGAGACGACCCGATTTCAGGGGGTGGAAACCGATTTGACTCGGACCATCAAAAGCCTCCACTCCGAGATGGCCGCTCTGGAAAAGAAACATTTGGACGACTTAGCTGCCGTAACCGCTGCTGGCGATGGACTCCGCGTTGAACGAGACGCAGTTGTAGCCGCCCGAGAAGCACTGCAGGCCGAGAGGGATGCCGCCGTTGCTGCCCGTGACTCCATCCGAAAAGACCGTGATGAACACATTGCCAAATATGAAGAACTGGAGAAGCACAATTATGAAGAGACAACCCGACTGCGCCGCCGAGCCAAGGGTTTTTCTGACACAATGACCGAGATGGACTTCCTCCTTAGTGGTAAGTGTTTCTTACATCCGAGTACATTTTCCGATTGCTTCCTATCCTGAGTTATTACTCATACTTTTCTTCGTGGTACAAAGGCCTGGCCTGAATCTGAAGCAGCCGCTTATGCAGCCGTGGCCAAATCCCGAGAGGAGACCGTCGCGGCCGGAGGGACCTGCCAACTTGATGATAATGTCTGGACTCGGCACGAATATCTGATTGGCACAGCAGCTCGCATTCCCGTCATCAAGGGGATTGCACTGTCTTTCAAACTTGGCATTATGAAGATTACCGAGTTGCTGTGGTCGCCGACTGAGCTCAAGGTTGGACTCCAGAGGATGAAGCATGCTGCCAGCTCCTCTGCCGAGACCCGCAGACGCCGAGACCCGCAGACCGGACACTCTGGACGAAGAAGATTCTGACAAGGGAGATGCTCCGAATGCTACCACCGAGCAGACTCGGATTCTTCTGAAGGCCATCCCACGTCGGATCGACGTCTTGCTTAACTCTGCTGGTCGAACTGGTGCGGAGACTGCTCTTCAAACTGTGCTGAGCTGGTACCCTCAAGTGAAGCTTCCCCAACTCTACAGCCTCAGAGAAAATGCGGCCGACTTGCTTGAGAAGACTTATACCGAGGTGAATCGGCTAGCCAGCACCATGGTGAACTGGTTTTCTCCCTATGACTACACTCCATATCTCGACGAGGGAGGGAACCCGCTGGCTGCAACTTCCATTTCTGGGTTGGCCGAAGAGCTTTCTGACAGCGGTTCGTCCCATACTTCTCCGAGGTCCAAGCATGCTGGGGCCACATCTTCTGATGCGCAGTCGGAGCCGGATGCCGCTGCTGCGCAAGCCGATCTGACTGCTCCGACTGCGAGCTCTGCGCCATCAACTGCCCCGACTTCTTGAGCCGTGCCGCCGCCGACGCCATCTACCTCTGCCGCCGACATCTGATCAGCCTTATCTTATTTTTGTTTTCATACTAGCCGCTTGTAAGACATTATTTTAATTCCGTTGACACCTACTAGGTGTGGTTCGATGTAATGAACTTATTCGGCCTTGGGCCTGTTATTTCCATGCAATCCGATTTCTCGTTGCAAGTTTTATTTGTGCGATCGACTTTGCGTCTTTGTCGGTTTCTTTTATCGGTCTGCACTTGGGGGTGTCATGCCTTGTCCATGTTGCCGCCGACATGCGGTCTGCAATCGGATCAAAGGTTGATTTCCAGCCAAGGTTCGATAAGTTTTTCGAATTTACACGACAAGATTTAACGCAAAGGATTCTGCAATGTTAGGAGCCGATTGCTCGCTGCCGGCTGCTCGGTGCACCGGTCTGTGGCACAATCGATGGCTGACTTAGTCGGCTATGCCATTTTTAGAGCGTTTCGACTTGTTTCTCGGGAATTTGTACTGCCGACTGCCCCAATTGCTACCCTTCTCAATGCCACAACCACTCTCGTGACTTGTGCTTGAGCCAGGTGCTAAGTTGGATGCCAGCCCACAGCCCCCGTGCCTCGTTGGCTTATTTTTCTGACCTCGTGGTCGGTCAGTCCCCGAGTGCGTTATTCACGTTTCGGGTATGACGAAGCGTTGCCGACTTGGGCTAGCTTTTCGAATGAAATTATGCAAAGGTAATCGAATGCTCTTTTTTAGAGGCATGATAGCTTTACTGATTGTTTTGCCGAATATCATACATAAATTTCTGCCGCTCAACTATAGAATGGACATAAAAGCTCGGCGTTCCACGGCCGCTCCGTTTCTACTCCTGATGTGTCCTTATGCCGAGTGCCCTTGGTGCAGTCGATCAAATAATAGGATTTGTTCTTGAGTGCGCGGCTGATGACGAATGGTCCTTCCCAGGGTGAGGACAGCTTGTGCTGCCCATCTGACTTCTGAATTCGGCGTAGCACCATGTCACCCTCTCGGAAGGCGAGAGGACGAATCTTCTTGCTGTGGTAGTGCCGCAGCTTCTGCTGGTAGACCGCCGACCTGGACAAGGCCAGTAGGCAAGCTTCTTCCTTGAGATCGACGCCGTCTTCTCATGCTAACTTGGCTTCTTCCTCGGTGTACAAGGCATGCCGAGGTGAATCAAACTCGATGTCGGATGGGATGATTGCTTCGGATCCATACACCAGGAAGAAAGGAGTGAATCTAGTCGACCTATTTAGTGTGGTCCTTAAGCTGAACAGTACTGCTGGGAGTTCTTCAATCCATGCTCCGGGTGCCCTCTCAAGTGGCTCCACCAATCGGGGTCTGATACCCGAGAGGATGAGGCCATTTGCTCTTTCTACTTGACCATTCGACTTAGGATGCGCCACAGATGCAAGATCAAGCCGAATGCCCTGCTGAGATGCATATCGAGCCAGTGCCCCCTTTGCGAAATTGGTGCCGTTGTCGGTGATGATGCTATTGGGCACGCCATATCTGCACACAATGTCGGCCACAAAACGGACCGCAGTCGGACCATCCAGCTTCTTGATCGGGCGGGCTTCGATCCACTTGGTGAACTTGTCTACTGCAACCAGGAGATGTGTCATGCCACTTCAGGCCCTCTTGAATGGACCAACCATGTCCAAACCCCACACCGCAAATGGCCATGCTATTGGGATTGTCTTCAATGCTGATGCTGGCTGATGACTTTTCGCCTTGAACTGCTGGCAGCCCTTGCAATATTTCACCAAGTTCTCAGCTGCTGCAAGCGCAATCGGCCAATAGAAACCATGTTGGAAAGCTTTGCTGGCAATGGCTTTTGCAGATGCGTGATGACCGCATTCACCTTGATGGATGTCTCCGAGCAACTCCAAGCCTCTGTCTTCCTCTACAAATCTTTGAAAGACACCAGTTGCACTCTTGCGCACTAGCTCGTTGTTGATTATTGTGTATGCCCAAGATCGGCGGCTGATTTGTCTTGACTCTGCTTCGTCTTCTGGAAGGACTCCGTCTGCTAGGAAATCTCTAATCGGCTGTGCCCATGATGGCGCACTGACGACTACCATCACTACTGTATGCTGGGGTGCAACTTCTTCTTGGATCTCGGCTTCTTGGTCATTGGCCTCTTGGATCTCGGCCGCTTGAACCTCTTCCATATCGACTTCTGTCTCTGAACTGCCGATTGCGGCGCCTGGCACGCATTCGGCAGCCCCTGGTGACGACTGCTCGTCTGGAGCTGGAACTTCTTCGCTGCAATCGGCAGTGCCTGATGTCATTGGTTCTTCTGAGGCTGTGCCATCTGGCGCTGCCTCTGCTTTCTTCCCTTTGGCCTTGCTATTCTTGCTTCACTCGGCAACCCCTGGTTTGCAATCGGCAGCCCCTGGTGCTGTCGGCTCTGCTGCAGCTGAAGCACCTTGGGTGCTTGACTGCTTCTTCAGAGTTGGAATTTTTTCCGGTTGAGCTTCTTTTGCCTTCTTCAACGCTTCAAGGTCAGTCTCCGAGATAAAAATGGACTCGGACTCTGGGGATGGCATGATGGATGGCTTCCTGATGTGCTCAAGTGATACACTTGGTGGGATGACTTGTCTTGTTGAGCCGAGCTTGGACAATGCATCTGCTGCTTCATTGTTTGCTCTCAGCACATGGTGGAACTCACATCCTGCAAAGTACCCACTGATCTGCTGCACTAGGAAACGATAGCTTGCCATATTTGCATCCTTTGCATCCCAGGTGCCTGTGCACTGCTGTACCACCAAATCGGAGTCACCAAAACACTCAATATTCCGAATGCCGATTTCCTTGGCCAGCTTGATACCATGCACAAGGGATTCGTACTCGACAACGTTGTTTGATGCTGCAAAGTGAATCTGGAGTACATAATGCAGTTGATCTCCTCTTGGTGAAGTGAGCACTACGCCAGCCCCTAGGCCGCTCTTCATCTTGGATCCGTCAAAATGCATTCGCCAGAAATCCGATCCTGGGAGCTGCGGCGTATATTGAGTTTCAGCCCAGTCCACCAGGAAATCGGCCAATGCTTGCGACTTGATTGTTGTCCTCGGCTCATAATGGATGCCATGATTGGTGATCTCGATTGCCCACTTCGCCACTCTTCCGGTTGCATCTCTGCTTCCTATGATATCGGCCAATGGAGCCGAGCTGATGACCGTGACCAAGTGGGCTTGAAAATATGGCTTCATTCTCTTGGCTGCCATGTACACTCCATAGCACATCTTCTGGTAGTGAGGGTAGTTTTGCTTGGACGCCGAGAGCACTTCACTGATATAATACACAGGTCACTGAATCTGCTGTGCCTTGTCCTTCTCGGGCCGCTCCACCACCATGACTGCACTAATCACCCGATTGGTCGCCGCAATGTATAACATCATTGGCTCCTTCTCAATCGGGGCAGCCAGAATCGACGCAGTGGAGAGCATGCGCTTGAGCTCTCGGAATGCTTCATTTGCCTGAGGGGTCCAGGTGAACTTCTCCGTCTTCTTCATCAGCTGATATAACGGGATTGCTTTTTCACCCAGCCGACTGAGAAATCGGCTGAGTGAGGCGAGGCAACCGATGAATTTCTGCACTTGCTTCAGGTTCTTGGGCTGCTCCATTCGCTCGATTGCGGCTATCTTCTTGGGATTGCATTCGATTCCTCTCTCGGAAACGAGAAATCCCAAGAGCTTACCGGCTTGGACCCCAAAAACACATTTCTCCGGATTGAGCTTGATCTGGTAAGTTCTCAGATTTGCAAATGTCTCTCGGAGGTCTTCTAGGAGTGTGACTCCCTTTACCGACTTCACTACCAAATCGTCCACGTAGACGTGGAGGTTTCTGCTGAGTTGGGAGTGTGTACACCTCTGAATTGTGCGCTGATAGGTGGCACCTCTGTTCTTCAAACCAAAAGGCATGGTGATATAACAATAAGCCCCGAAAGGGGTTATAAATGCAGTTTTTATTTGATCTTCTACAGCAAGTTTGATCTGGTGATAGCCAGCTGTGGCATCCAGAAAAGACAAAAGCTCGCAGCCGGCCGTAGAATCAATCACTTGATCAATACGGGGCAGAGCAAATGGATCTTTCGGGCACGCCTTGTTCAGGCAAGTGTAATCGATACACATGCGCCAGGTCTTGTTCTTCTTCATGACGAGGATTGGATTCGCCAGCCACTCGGGGTAAAACACTTCCATGATGAAACCTGCAGCTTGCAGCTTCGAAATCTCTTCGTCGATTGCCCTTCTCTTATCTTCAGAAAAACGTCTCAGGGGTTGCTTGACCGGCTTCGAGCCTGGCCGAATGTGCAGCTTGTGCTCGGCGAGTTCTCTCGGCACACCAGACATGTCTTGTGGAGACCATGCAAAGATGTCCCGATTCTCACGGAGAAACTCGACGAGCTCGCTTTCCTATTTGTCGCTAAGTCCAGCTCCGACTACAACGAACTTGGTTGAGTCGGAGGGATCTAGAGCGAACTTCTTGCTGTCCTTGGCCGACTGAAAAGCCGATTCCTCATCTGCTCTCTTGGCTAGGCCGACTGGGAGTGGATTCTTGTTCTGCGCTTGCGCCATTGCAATCACCTTGCCGAGCTGACGCTTCTCTATTTCAACCACCTGAGAGTCAGCCAAACTGCCGCCAGCCGACGTGCACTCGAGGGACTTCCTGAAGTCCCCAGTGACGGCGATGACGCCGTTTGGCCCTGGGATCTTCATCCTGAGGTAGGTCTGCTGTGTGTTGAACATGAACTTGGCAAATGCAGGCAATCCCAACAGAGCATGATAAGGACTGCTGAGGTCGGCGACCTCGAACCAAATCGGCTCCCTCCTGAAGTTCTCCTCTGTGCCAAATATGACGTCCAGCCGAATGCGACCCATGGGGGTGCAATACAACCCAGGGACAATCCCATGGAAAGTCGTTCGACTGCGCTCCAGATCCTTCTCGGTGAGCCCTAGCTTGATCAAGGTGTCTCTGTACAGAATGTTGATTGTGCTTCCTCCATCGACGAGCAATCGGGAGAACTTGCATGAAAATCTGGGTCCTGTGAACAGAGCATCAACCACAAGCGGATAATTTCCTGGATTTGGCAAGATGGTCGGGTGATCTGCTCTGTCCCAGGATATGGGACACTCGGACCAATGCATGAATTGAGGAATCGGCGGCATGTTAGCGTTGACTTCTTGAGCTCGGGCTCTCCGACTGCCCTTGTCGGTGGACTCGCTGGTGAAAATCATGTAAGCGGCGTCTTGCCGCGGGAACTTGTTCTGCTGCTGAGGTGGTCCTCTGTTCTGGGGTGGTGGTGGGGGTGGAGGTGGTAGAGCTTCTCCCTTTGCAATCCTTCTTACAAAATCACACTGCCGGGTGGAGTGCTGTGCAACTTGCACGGCGCATCTAGCATATCATCAAACGTGTACTTGGGCTTCATCTGCCCCTGTGGCCTCACATTGGGCTTCATCTTCCGACTGCCTCCTGCGGCCCCTGGATCTTCTTCATTCTGGACAGCGGCCACCTCCTGACTGCCATACTGAGTATCTGGCTGCTCATCCTTGCGCTTGCCATTGTTCTGCTGGTTGTTGTTGTTGTTGTTGTTGTTGTTGTTGTTGTTGTTGTTGTTGTTGTTGTTGTTGCGGTTGTTCTCTCTCCTTTCCTTCCGACTAAGGCCTTGGTTCCCTGTGTCCGATTGCGGAGCCCCTGGTGATTGAATTACACCTCCAACTCCGAGCTGGATAGGGCGCATCGCAGAATCGGACATAGCAAACGCGTTGGCCACCTTCATGACCTCGGCGAGCGATGTGAAATCCTTGCGGAGCAACTTGTGCTTTAACATTGAATCGGCCAGGCATCCATCCGTGAAGTACTGAATGGCCTGGATCTCATGGACTCCTTCACATGAGTTCTTCAACTTGATCCACCAAGATAAGTAATCTCGGAGGGGTTCATCCTTGCCCTGCACGCAAAGATCCAACTGCTGCGGGAGGTTGGGCCGCTCATACGTGCTCGTGAAGTTGTGAATGAATGCACTTGTGAAATCTTCCCAACAATTCATACTATCCTTGGGCAGACTGTTCAACCATGTCCGAGCTGAACCCTGCAGCATCAAAGGTGCATAGCGGACTGCCACGCGCCGATTGCCTCCTGCAATTCGAACTGCGGTCAGGTAATCGGACAACCAATCTTCTGGTTTCACAGAACCATTGTACTTGGGTGTGTCTCTCGGCAGTGTGAAGCCTTTGGGGAACTTCTCGGTCCGAATGCGATGAACGAAACACGACGGGCCAGCCTCTCCTTCTTCATCTTCTTGAGCTTCCTTCTCCAGGAGCTCAATGCGATGCCTGGCATCATTCTGACCGATTTGGCGAGGGCCAAGTCGGGCGCTGATTGCTGGTCTTGGTGCCGACTGCTGAGGCATGTCATTGCGCCTGCTGTTAACAGCTGGCTCTTCAACTCTTCTGCTTGCCACTGGGGGTGGCCGATTGCTCCTGACCCTACTCTCATGCCGAGATGGGGACGGCTGCTGCTTGTTCTGGCGCGATGCATTCGGTCACTGGCTAGCTTCCGGATTCGGCCTCACAGTTCCTCTTGACGCCCCAGGTCCTGCATTCTGATTCTCCATTGCCACGAGCCTCTGCTCCTTTGCGGCTGCCAACAGCTCGCGCATTCGGCGCGACTGCTCTCGCCGCTCATCTCCCTCTAGGTCTTCTAGCTCGATTGCTATCTGCTCGGCTGCTCTCAAGTTCTTGTCTGGCGTGCTGTGCATCGGCCTCTGGATGAACGCCGATTGCGCCGGTTGCTCCGGCTGTGCCGGCCTCCTCGGCCGCTCCGGTTGCTCGGCTCCCGACAGCTGCTGATGGACTGCTCGACCTCGGCTTCTCAAATCTTCTAAGACCGCGGGCTCAATCAGCCGACGTGGTCCGGCATGCGCCGCGTTGTATTCCCTTGTGATGGCTCCCAGCCTACGCTCTTCTGCCAGCACTTGCTCGGCTCTGCGAGCGAGGGCGAGCCGTGCTGTCTCCAGCTCAGTGTGGACTTGATCGGGATCCCCATTCCTGTTCACGGGTGTGTACAACACTTCCCGCAATGCGCTGGTGCCGACTCGCTCCGCGGCATCGGCTGCCTCCTTGGCTCTCCTAGCCGCACTCGCCGCGCCGCGATTGCTTGACGAAGAAGCCCCCGCCATCATGACGGCTGCATGCACACGACCATCGTCTCCGCCAGGTGCTGTCGTGCAGCCCCTGGTCGAGAGAGGATCCGTGACACACGAGAAGACACGAATCTCCCTGGGATATGCCTCGGGGAAGCTGCCGATGAAGAGGCGATGACTGCCGACCTGCAGTGACACACCGGGCGGCAGGGGTGCACCGGCCCCGTACCGCGCCGAGTAGTCCACCACGTAGTCGATTGCCCCACGCCTTAGAATCAGGCCAGAGGCATGGCTACCGCCTGATGCAGAGGAAAATCCCGTCCGAATCTTTACTCCAGTCGACGCCTCGGTCTGCCCCACGGTGGGCGCCAACTGTTGTCGATATGTGACGACAGATGCCATGGGGATGGCTAGAGTGAGGGGAAGACGCGAGGAAGAAGATGTCGATGGTGCCGGAATCGGGTTGGGAACAAACACGGTGACGGACACCACGATGTACCTAGGTTCAGGGCTCTCCGGAGAGATAACACCCCTACTCCTGCTTGTCTCTTCTATATCAATGGAACTGAGCTACAATAACTGCTTCTCTATCTACTCAGGGGAAGGTGAGAGCTGCCGTGGGCAAGGCTCTCTCCTGCTTCCCTGAGGAGGAACTACAAGCAGTGAATGAACTGAGTGAGTTGTGAGTAATGGTGCGAATGAGTGAATCGTCCCCCATGCAGGAGGGGTACCCCGGGCTCTTATAGCATGAGCCCGGGGTAAATCGGTAACTTCACTGCCGATTGGGCCCAGCTGTCATCCTCTAATCGGCTGGGTCCCACCGACTGCTTCTCTCCGGGTTATCCAGACCCGACGAGCGGCGGCCCATGCTGTAGGCTCGTAGGGCATGATGGTGAACAGTGGAGCTAGGAGGTGTGGTCTTGTCGTCCTGTCCGCAGAATCGGCGGAGAGGTCGACACCGCATCTCTGCCAGATCTTCGATGTGACTTGGCTTCTCTGCCACCCCGATCTCTCGGAATTGCGCATTTATGACCCCGTACTTGTACCCTCGACTGATCTCGGGGTCAACTTCTCCAGGGGTAGTAGGTTGCAGCGATTGCGCCTGGGCCGACTGGTGGTTCTCGGCAGGGTCGATTGCTCTGGGCAATCGGCTGTGCTAATGCCCACCTCGGCCCAGCTGCGGGCCAATCGGATAATGGCCTTGGTGACAAAAGGGTGGGCCGGTTGCGCCTGGGCCGACTGCTGGCATTCGGTACGGCTGATTGCCTTGGAGCAATCGGCCGTACGCCTGCCCAGCTTGGCCCAGCTGCAGCCCAATCGGTCCATCCTTGTCTTGAAAGGCTGCTTTTGCTTGGGTGGGCCTACCCGGGTACCAATCCCACGACAGACGCGGTGGCCTAGGGTGGCCGGGGCCGCGGGCTGAGGGGAGGAGGAGGTCTGGGGGGCCAGAATTTGGTCGGAGGGGGAGATGGCCATTGTGGTCGTGGAGGGCAATGCGGCGCTCCAGCTCCGAATTGGAGAAGGGGACGAGGCCAAGAGGAGTGGGGATGCTGCTGGGTGATGCTCTGGAGGTCGGGGGTGCGCCATTTTATAGGGGAAGGTGGAATCCGAGCTCCGGGCTGCGACGGGGAGGTGCGGCCGAGGCGTGCGGCGAGCTGGGAACCACGAGAGGGTTCTAGAGAGCTCGGGAGGGTGTGGCGTGGCGCACGCGAGCTGAGCAAAGCCGTGTGGCGCGGTTGGACAAGAAGAAAACGACGGGGACGCACTGGAGCTGGACGTGGACGCGTCGGGCACGCGCGGAGCGCGGCCAGAGCACGCCGTGTGCGTCCAAGAGCGTGGCCACCAAGTTATGGATAAGAATTCTCGTGGCCAAATGTGTCCACCGTGTAGTCCTTCACACGCTTAGCACAATGGTGTCATTGTATGGTCAAAAGGGTGAACATGGTGAACTTATCTTCACTGCAAAGTTGGATACAACAAACTTGGAGCAGAATCATAGCTCACATGGTGGGGATTTGGATACATACAAGTTGTCTTCTGGGCTAAGGGTAGGAAGGACTATGGGTCTGCTGAATTTGGGCTCAAAATAATCAATGTACATGGTACTTCCTTTGCAAATGCACCATGTAGGCTGAAGGT
Source organism: Bromus sterilis (assembly GCA_950022295.1). Taxonomy (NCBI): domain Eukaryota; kingdom Viridiplantae; phylum Streptophyta; class Magnoliopsida; order Poales; family Poaceae; genus Bromus; species Bromus sterilis. The sequence goes on from OX465596.1 coordinate 46,785,098, forward strand.
GTTTGTACTGGTCTGTGGCTAGCACATTGCTCCCCTAAGCATGATATTTGACATAGCTTAATCATACACTAGGGTTAGTATGTGTACCAAGTTTCATCTCAATTGGATCAAGCTAGCTAGCACTTCCTTTGTAAATGTCCAATTGGACCAGGAATGTAAAGTTGAAGCTAGCCTTTTATGGGTTAGTGGAATTGTCTGAAAATTGGTGTACTGGGGTTATTTGGCATGGTGCACATGTGTCTAAAATTTCATGGCCATTGGACAAGCCTAGATAGCACTTGCTTCACAAGGTGTCCTTCTGACCAGAAACTTACTATTGACAATGCACTCACATGGGTAATGGTATTTGGCTAATATTTCGTTTGGTGGAGTTATTTGGTGGGAGGATCATGCTGAAAAAGTTTCAAGGCAATTGGGATCCCCTATCATGCACTTGCTTCACAATGCCCCCTTCCTGCACCCAAATTTTGGGAATTTATTGTGGGAGTTTTACAAGGCAAATGGTGGTGGCATTTGGTGGAGATCATTTATATGATCATGTGATATTGCACAAAACTTTTTACCATCAAAGGATCAAGGAAAATGACACTCCCTTCACAAAGCTCCATTCTGCCCCCACAGACAAATGAATTTTTCTAGAGGAAAAATCCACTTGGACTATGAAATGATTTTGGAGAAATTGGCAAGATATGGCATCAAGATCAGGAGGGAATTATTTGGGGATTTATGGAGCAATATAATTAGGGGTTGCTTCACAAACCTCAAATAATAGGAATATCCATTTTATTGGAAAAGGAATACTTGGCTTGAATAAAGTGGTGGCTTGGATGAGATGGATCCATGGAATGACATTGGAAAGGCTTGGATTCAAGGGCCACTTGAGCATGGAAGGAAATTATGCCGAAGTTCAAGTCCAACGAGGTGCTCAAAATCAAATCCAATAGCAAATCCAGAAATAAATCAGAAAAGTTTTTGGAAAAAGAAAGTTCCAAAATCCAGGGTGTCACAAACCTACCCCCCTTAGAAAAATCTTGTCCTCGAGATTTGGTTGCTCAGGGAACCATCGCAAACTTACCGTCCTTCGGAAACTTGCTGCTTCTCGGATTTATTTTTACCACATACTGTTCCCATGGTAGCATCCAATATATCTCTGATGAGGGGGTTTACTTCACCCGATCTGTATCTCTGACAGAATGTTCTTCCTTGGTACATCACATCCTTTCCTGCTGATTTCCATCCTCATATCTTCTGACTTGTATGATAACAGAATGTCTTGTCATAGGCTGAATTCTAACGATACCCATACTGTGTCTGGGGTACCTCGGGCTTTATTCGTGGTACGGTCTTGAATCCTTTGCATTGTCCTCTTTGACAAGAGCTTGGCCTTCATCGGTATTTGGTATTTCAGAATGTTTACTATCGGGACCTTGACTGACGGCACGTGGGGTTTCCTCGCATTTATTTTGGCCTGTCCACCGTGCTCAAGGATTCGGGGTGGGGAACAAAATTCTGGACATTCACTTATGCTGAGATTGGTCTGACAGGTGGCCCTATCCGGGTGGCGATAGGTCATGGCATGCTTCAATCTGGTTCTTGTATTTAAAATGCCGAGCTGAGCGGGTGACCTTTAACGAAGCAGACGGGGGTAACTTGGCAAGACAGACAAGGCCGAACTTGAGGAATTGCTCGGGCTGATGGGCTGGGTACGCGGTACTTTGCCCATACGGAATGAGATTTCTTTGCTGCCAGCATCCATGGTGGTCCACATGACTTAAACTGATTGCGGCAAATTTGACTTGAGGTCTATGCGATTCATTCTGCCTAAGCCGTCGGCTCGAGAGTTGCATACCTCTGACAACTTGCAAGGTGCCACGCTTTCTCAGATTGCAGCAAGGTTTGACACCTACCATGTCTGTTTGTCCTGGGTCTTGCCTCTGCGGCAATCACCTTTCTTGTACTAGCTTTCCTTTGGTCAGGGTTCTTTCCTTGTTGCATAACTGCTTATTGTTCTGCCGCAATATTTGAGATAGACATGTTACCATCACCTTTTGTCTCTTGTATTACCATGATAATATTGATTTCCATGAAGGGTATCTCAAGATCATTCTTTTTCCAGGCCTTGTCGGACGGAAAAGATGACCCTTGCGATTGGGGCGAGATTCAATGCTCTACTGCCTCCGGTCTTCAGGGGGTGCTTTCATGTCTTCGTCAGTCTTTCTGCTAGGCCGAGGCGTGTATCGCTGACTTGTCTCCCAAGAGTTGCGGTTTCTCACCAATGTTTAGGTGCATAACTCTTTCCCGATTGCAAGCATGATGGTATCCACACCGGGGTAGCTTGCATACTTGAGAAGGATTCCCATAAGATGTGCGGGTCCTGACGATGCTGACGCCTTTGCGGTCTTCGAATAACTGAATTTCTGACAATACCGTTGCAGGTATGATGACGCGTCGAGGAAGACTGGTATCTTGTCCGCGAAGCTTGGGGTAGCTTGTTGGGGAAGGTTGGGTACCGTACCCCGGAAGCTTGCTCCGGTGGCGTATCGAGGAAGGCAGGGTGTCGTACATGGGAAGCCGCCTCGATAGCTTGCTGGGTTGCCTTGCCTTCGAAGTTTGACTTCTTGCACTATGGACATACCGGTCCCTTCTGCTGGAAGTTTCTGCGGCATTTCACTGTAGACGACCGAGCGGCTTGTGCTGGAGCCCATCCCTGTGGTGTACCGAGCACGATCGAGTGTCTTGCACTGTAAGCTTCTGTCGGTGTCTTGTGGAGGAAGGCTGATTGTCTTGGCTGAGAAGATATCCCGGTAGCATAAGCACCAGAAAGCAGGAAGCACCAAACCCCGGGCATGGTGAAAGAGGACCATCACATAGAAAAAATCTACCTGTCCAAGGAAGCACTCTCCAGAGTAAGGGACGCAGTCAAACGCGGCAAACTATTCCTAGAGAACGCAACACGAGACGAGCTCAGAGCATACAACAAGCTGGCGAGTGACGTCACCAAGAGAACAAGACAACAACACTTAGAATTAGAGAAGCAAGGAAAAACTGCCATCGACCCAAGGAACAGCCGCATGCCATCTCCCAGAAGCGACTCCTCCGACTACGACTCCCCCATCCGAGCCAGATCCAGATTCAGCAATCTGAAACGCACGGACAAGAAGAAGGTGGCCCGCAATCTAGATGACGACTTCAAGCTAGAAGAGGACGACGACGAGGAAGAACAACTCACGCCAGCCGAAGCCCTTTTAACTGCCCAAGAGTTCCTATCTCGTGCTCAGAAAGGCAAGAAAGGCAGCCGAGATCACAACACAACGATGGCACTCAAAATAATGAAAGTCGCCATCTCAACCCCCAAGAGAGCAGGCACAAGACGATTCCCCCGCGAGCAGACCCCGGACAGGGACCCCAGTTCACCCGACGACGACAACAACGACGACTGGCGCAAGCGCCCAAACAGAAACAAAAACTATGACATCGACGACAACAACAACAGACGCAACATCAATCGGCGAGACCCACGCGACGACATAACACAAAACAAAGTCAACTGTGGAAGGCGAAGGCGAGCAGCCCGCGAAGAGTACTCGGACGAGCCAACTTCCGACGAGGACATAGAACCATGCGGAGCACTGTGCTTCGCACGATCCATACGGGAAACAAGGATGCCGAAAGGTTTCAAGCTAAACTCCACAACGCACAAGTACGACGGGCTGGAAGAGCCAGAAGCATGGCTCGATGACTACCTAACGGTCGTCAAATTCCAGCGCGGAACCAATATCACAGCAATGTAGTATGTACAACTCATGCTCGAGATCTCGGCGCGACACTGGCTGAAGAACCTACCACGAGGATCAATCATCTCCTGGAAGCAGTTCCACAACGCCTTCATCGAGAACTTCAAGTCCACTTACAAACGACCGGCATCACTCGAGGAGATGAGGGCCTGCAAACAAGGATCAAGAGTATCCCTGCGCGCATACATCCATCGATGGACCATACTCAAAAACTCAGCCGAGGACATATCAGACGAAAGCGCAATCGACACATTCAGGAGGGGCTTGCAACGCATCGACTTCAAGGAGAAACTCGGGCAGATGAAGGTCCGAACACTCGCACGACTGCTAGGGCAAGCCAACAACTGGGCAGACGGAGAAGACTCCGTACAGAACGAATCAGAGATCCAGACAGCGCGCTCAGAACGCAACTACGACTACCACACCAGCAACAGAGGATTCGACAGAAGAAGAAAATACCCGAGGCGTAACTTCTACGACGACAGAGGACCCGATATGGTCGCGGCCGGCTTCCTAGATGACAGAGAAGGCAGACGTCACGACGATAGGAGAATACAGCACACGGAAAACCAAGAAGAAGCACCCCAAGTTCAAAAACGGGATTAGAGAACAAGGCAGCCACGAGATGATGCCCGAGCATATCGCTCGACCAAAGAGCAGCTCGACGGACCGTGCACAATACACGGGTTCAGAAGCGAGCATGGAGAGCTCAGATCAAGACACACCCTTAGGAACTGCAGACGCTTAATCAATCTCTCAAAAGAAAAAAAGCCGATCTACAACAACAGCAGCACAACCTCTCGCAAGCGTAGCAGTCGGGACCATCGCCCACAACGCACCACCAGCACCTGCAATACCAGCAAGGCAAGTAGCAGTAATCCAAGAACGGAGCACGACACCCGAGGAAGAAGAAAAATACCCAGAAGCGCACGGCCGGATCTACATGATACAAGAAGGAAGACCATCAAACAGGCAGCAGAAGCAGGTCACCAGACAAGTTTTCCTCGCAGTCTCCTCACACCCCGCTGTCCCAGAATACCTGCGCGGGTCCGAGACTGAAATCACCTTCTCCTGAGAAGACCACTCACCAGCCATGTTGGATATGTGCCCTAGAGACAAATTAATAAAGATATTTGTCACATATCCGTTTTGTTCATAATACATTTTATACTGTGCTTGTCGGGACCCGGGGTTAGCGTATGCAAGGCTCGCTACAACACAATCATATGGAGAGCCGAGAACCGTACCCACTTGTCTAAGCAGACAAGGCCAAGCATAGAACGTTCTCGGAAAGCATCGAACGTGAGGGGCATCCCATCTAGGCCGGATGATCAACTGAAATGGGTCCTCATCGTCCGCACACAAGTCTAAATGATATGGGTGGTGAACTCCCATACTCATAGACAAGTTGCCTCAACCATACTATCGATTGTATTATAACCCTTACATAGACTTACTCCAGCCCGATCACTTAGTCGGGGTCTAGGGCGGGCTCGATCATACATCAAAGTGTGCACGAGACAGAGTCTCGAGCAATCGCATCGCGATGCCCCAAGCTGCGCACATCTAAGGGCCACTTGGTGTATAAAAGACCGCCAGCCAGATCACAACTAAGGTCTCGAAAACCCATACTGAGACATGCATGTTATAAACATACACGCAGCACACATGCCTTGTATGAACAGCAGGTATCATTGCAATTCTCTACAAAGTATATACTTTATTGATAACTCTTACAGAGTGCACACAGAGATCACAAGCATGTGATCCAACATTACAACAGACAAGAGGAATCAAAGTAGGTCTGAGTACAGACAAGTTTAACAAATGGCTTAGAGAAGCCTTATCTAAAAACAAGCCCTCCACGAGGGAACCAGTCGTCTGACTGGGACTACACTAGCTTGGTCTTGGTCTTAGTCTTCAATCTTCGAGCTTCGGGTAGAAGCCACCATCGGGGTCGGTGGGTTCATCTAAAACATAGATTAAGCAAACATGAGTACAAAATCGTACTCAGCAAGACTTACGTAGGAACTATACTACTCATGCATATGTATCAAGGTAAAGGGAGGTGGGGTTTCACTTGCAGAAGTGCCAGCTTTGACTTGGCTAGTCCTGAACTACGAGTACCAGACTTGAGGTAAGAAGCGTACACGAGTCCACTACATCTCTTCAACCAATTACACCACTATGGTTACTTCCTCGACTTCCCCACGAGAAGCACACCATAGCACTCACGCTTATCTTGCGAGTTTTAGAAGTATCCAGTTCAAGTTGTCTAATAATCGAGCACAGCTCTCCAAGTAGTCCCTTACCGCGGACGCGGCTATTCGAATAGATTTGTTAACCCTGCAGGGGTGTACTACTACACACATGAAACTATCAATTACCGCCTTTGTACTCGACACCGTTCAAGAGGTGCCGGCGAGTATAATTCCCACAACTTTTACCTCACAGCCAACTCAAATTCAATGGAGACGCCTATCTTGGCTGGAATCCACATCGTGAACCCGGCCGGTTTACCGATGTGGTCCCAGAAGATGTGTGCAGGGTTCCAAGCCGGTCTGAATAGCCGTTCTTCCACTCCGCAGACCGTGCCACAGACCTACCAGAACTCCGAACTAATGCGACTCATTGAACTGAGAAGGGGTGAGTTAGTAGGTTGAGCGGGGGTCCATGTGCCCAACATGTGGTAGTACTCTTCCTCTTGGATCACCACACAAGAACTCGGGCTTAGGGCGGTGTTCAACGAGACAACCCACTGTGTACTCCTACACAGCCTCTCATCGTTCACCTTGTATTAGGGTAGATTCACCAACACATTTCACTTTCATCAACACCATGTTTATCATCATCCGGACTCACATCAAAACATCCTCATTGTAAACTCTAAGCATGCAATAAGAAGTAACAGTTGCAGGGGCCACATGATATCAGTCAACTCCTATGTCGGCAAGGATTGTGGTTTGCTTACTACTGTGACAAGATGATAGGTCATGCATCGGATATGGGTTCAACTATGCGGTAGAATCGATACAAGGTGATCTCCTAAACATGCACAAGAGAGACTGAGAGGGAATTGGGATTTTATAGACATGATCAAAGGGGGTTTGCTTGCCTTGCTGACGAGGTTCGGGTTCGGGGTCTTCAACGAAGGGGGCAGCCTCATGCTCCGGTTCCACCTCTACTCGACAAACAACAAACAAGGTAGCAAAGTAAATACAATGCACAATCACATGATGGAAGGTTGAAACTTGATGTATATGCTTTGATGTGTTAAGCAATTCCATTTAAATGGAGTATATTGCAAGTTGAATTGCAAATTCAAACTCCAATTTGAATTCAAACTTAGCCAAGCTACATGTGACATTGTTTGATCAATTTGAATCATTTTGAAATGTGTATGATATGCCTCTGATGTGTGACAGAAATGTAGCATGTTGCCATGGTTCAAGTTGCAAAAATATTTGAATTGAATTTGATTTAAATCCATTTAAATCAAATAGCAAATGCTACTGATCACATTTTAAATTCAACTCAAACAAAGTTGAAAGTTGGATATTTGGATAGGTTATTTTCTCCTGATCATTTTTCATATATTATTTGTCCAATTTGGAGTTAATATGAATTTTCTATGAGTTTTCAAAGTTTCAGCCAATTTCTGCCTTTTCTGGAATAATTTAAATCGATTTAAATCCTTTACTGCGTCAGCCTGGCGCAGTGCTAACGTCAGGGGGCAGCTAACGAGTGGGTCCGGGCTGTCAGTGGGGGTTAATTAACCCGGTTAGTTAAACTAACCAGGGGGTTAGTTAGTGGCCTTGGGCCCACTTGTCATTGACCCTTGGGGTCAATTAGGAGGTGGATTAGCCCCCCTAGTTAGTGCGGCCATGTAGGCCTGCCGGAGTTGGCCGGCGGCGACCATACTCCACGGCGGCGCTCGAACAGAGGGCACGAGAGCGGGAGCTGGGGGTTCCAAACGGAAGCCCTCGCTCGACCGCATCTCCTAGAGCCTTCAGGGCACTCCAGGGAGGCTTGAGGCCTCGACGGCGTCAAGATCCGCGGCGGCCGGAGCACTGGAGAAAAGACGACGGCGAAGGAGGCCACGGGGAGGGGCACTGGACAGGGTAAAATGGAGCTTAGCTCACCAGGAGCGTGACGGCGGGCTCGAGGAGGCCGGTGACGAACTGGTGGCGCCGGAATTCGTTGACGAAGCTCGCGGCGGCCGGCGATGGAATGTTGGAGGTGGCGTCGCCGTTGAAGCCTCTCGGCGCAAATTGACCGGGCGCGAAGACGAAGACGACCGCGGGGATCTCCTTGGACAGCTCGGCGCAGCTCGAGGGGCACGGTGGCCACGTAGACACACGAAGGCCGGCGACGAGGAGCTACGGGCGGCGACGAGAATGGCGAAGGGAGAGGGGGAGGAGTTCCAGAGAGAAGGGGGAAAGGGATGGCGGCTTCCAGACGCCTCCACGTCGCCAGGTAAGGCCAGGGGGGCAGCCAGGTAGCTGCCTGGCAGCCATGCCGGCTCGCCGGCGAGCTACCTGCCTGCCTGGCCTGGTGGAGAAGACGACCCTGCCCCTTTGGGCTGGGCCGCCTCTGCTGGGCCAGGTGGGCCAGGTAGGCTGGGCTGGCCTTTTTGCCTTTTCTATTTTTCTTTCTGTTTTTATTTTTCTGCCTTTTGTTTTGCTCTGGTAAAAATACCAAAACATTTTATAAAATCCTCAAAACTTTTATGTGACCTTACATGGCATAACACTAGCCACTCACAAGTTTTGGGAAATTTTGAAATTCAAATAATTTGAATTTCAAATAAAATAGGGGTTTATTTAATTTTCCAAGGCATTGTTTGAAAATTAGAAAATTCCATGAGCATGGGATTGATCCCAAACCATTTTTAAAATGATCAGCATCATTAATAGGAATTTTCCAAATACTCAAATGATTTTTGGAAAAAGATTTTTATCTGGCCATTTGATTTAATTTCTCAGGGCTTTTCTTTTCCCCATTTTTGAATTTTCTTTTGAAATTTTTATCATGATGCAAAGGCCTAAGCTTACCCTCGCACATACCTAACTTGGGGTTGTGACAGTGCTATAACTGTATTACTTGGAAACACTAATACATGTGTAGTATAAAACATGGTCCGTAGTTTAACTCGGGTAAACTATCTCATTGGGCAATTGATTGATCAAGCTTTCCTGATCATGGCGACACTTAAGTCCATTGACAATGAGGTCATATCGTTAAGGGGAATGATGTGATGGACGTACACCCACCTAAAGTATTGCAATGTGATCGAGTCACATAGTTCAGCGTTGCTATGACTTTGCATCAACACCTTGCAAGGACGTGACTAGGTCACAAAAGATGCAATGATCAAGGACGAGAGAATTTTTTTGTTGTGAACGAGATGTGAACACGGTATGTAGGATACCGACGATCAAACCTCGGACAAACAAAGTACCGCAACACAAAGGGATTACATCGTATCGTTAACGGTTTCCAAAAGCGATCGAAGTTCATTCGATGGAAGCGCAGGGGCTGTCAAGGATTGTAACCAGGTCCAACTGACTAGTCATTGGTCAATGAGAAGAGTCTCGACCATGTCTGCTGTTTCCCGGACCGTTAGGGTGTTACACTTAAGGGAAATCGATGCATAGGACAGTTATGGGATCAATCGGTGTAATAGGAGAAATCACCGGAATAGTTCCGGAGGAGGACGGAATGGTTTCCGGACATTTTGAATAGTTCAAAATAAAGTTTAATTGTTTTAATAATGTTCTATTATTTAATTATCTGAATTAAATATTTAAAACATATTAAATAAATTAAAAAAAAACGGGGAAAAGGCTAAATGGGCCCATGGGGCCCATTAAGGGAGGAGGGGGTCTCCCCCCTTGGGCTTGGCGCCAAGGGTGGGGCCCACCACCCCCCTGGCCGGCGCACTCCCCCCTTGGGAGTTTAGTCCCACATGGGGGAGGGGAGGAGGATGGCACACCCCCTTGGCCTATATAAGGAGGGGTAGACCCCCCTTTTTCCAACACACCAATATCTCCTTCTTCCTCCTTCTCCTTCCCGGAAGTGGACTCCCCTTGTTTGGAGTCTTCACCTGGATTGGAGTTCTCCACCATAAGGCAGGCCGTCGTTCTTCTAGAGTCGGGATCCGTAGCCGTCTCTCTTCCGCTGCTCGCCTGGTTCGGGGCCCGGGAGGAACATCGATTGTACCATACGTGTATAATCTCTTCGAGGCACTACACCTGTGGTGCTACTTCGTCGCTGGAGGTTAACCGGGAGTCATCCTCACCGGTGGTGGTCTTCTACACGACAGGGAGGTCGTAGTTCCGAGTCTACGCCAACCACGTTCGCAAGAACGTTTTCCTCTTTCGGTCTTCAAAGGTATGAACACCGATTCCCTCCGTTACTTTACATCGCCATAGCATAGATCTTGGGTTCGGGTACCGTAGGTATGAAATTTTTTGTGTTTTCTGCCCCGTATCCCAACAGTGGTATCAGAGCTAGCTATGCGTAGATGTATTGTACGGGTAGAACACATCTAGGATGTGGGCATCGAATCTTCATTCGTTACCCTCCCACGTGTACTCATTTAGCATTGCGGCAATGTTTGATGAAGCGTCCCCCGACCGACCTTACGCATTTACGCGAGACTGGTTCCACGCTTGACATATGGCTTGTACCATATAAAGTGGCTGGGGGGGTGTCTGTCTCTCTGCATTAGTGATGCGAAGATGTTTGCAACGGAGGGCCCCGATAGGGGTGTAATAGAGATGGATGGGAGACGGTGTTGTGGCATGTTTTTCGCAGGATAGAAACGGTTCTCTCTCTCGAAACCCCTAGCAGCTACGTAAAACTTGCACAAGCTAAAGTAGAAAGGCGTTTAACTTTGTTTTGCCTGAAGGGGGATCATAGGTTGTATGATTTACAGTTTTACTTCCTGTTTTATGCTAGTATGCTAGATATATCGACGGTAGCACGAAACAGGACCATCTCTCACAATACCTGTCAGAACCCCAAATTAGGTTTGTGTTTAACCTAGCTTGCATTTTTAGCATCTTGAAAAAAATTGCAACAGAAAAGGAAATGGGGAAAAGAAAAGCCCTAAATAAATTTAAATAAAAGGCCAAAAATAAACCTTTTTCCAAAATTCTTTTGGATGTATTGAAAAATCCTAAAAATGAGTCTGGTCATTTTAAAAGTGATTTGGGATTAATCCCATGCTCATAGATTTTTCAAAAATCCAAATAGTGGCTTGGAAATTAAATCTTTTGTTTATTTGAATTGAAATTCAAATAAATTGAATTTCAAAAATTCCCAAAACATGGGGTTGGCTTCTATATAGTCACCTAGGTTTTATAAAATTGTTTGGGGATTTTTATAAATGCCCTAGCTATTTATTTTTAAATGGGAAAAACAAATAACAGAAAGAATAAAAAGAAAACTAGAGGAAAAAGACTTACCCCTCGCACAGGGCGTCGGCCCACCTGGCCCAGCCCACAAGGGAGGGCAGGGGCGTCTTCTACCTCCTGCCAGGAGGACGCCACCGACGGCAGAGGCGTGCACGCCTCGGCGCCACGTCCTGCTTGCCCCCCCCCCCCCCCCGTGCTTATCCTCGCCGCTGGACACGCCCAGAGGCCCCCAGGCCCTTCTTCCCCTCTCTCAGTTCGTCTCCCTCTCTCTCTCGTTGTTTCGCGCACACACCCCAGAACCGCCTGAGCGCCGACGAGGTTTAGCGCGGCCACCGAGCTCCTTCCGGCGAGCCAAGGTGTCTACGAGGATCCCCGGCGACCACCAGTTCGAGCAGCAGCTCCAATTTGATTCAAGGACCAGCAGAGCGACGACTACTTCAAGAACTCGTCGCCGGCTGCAGATTTTCCGGCGAGCAATTGCTCTCTGCCAGCTCCTCCTTCGGCCTCGCTGCGGCCTCGATCGCGCTCTGGTGAGCTCCACGACCTTTTCCCCCTGGCCTAGCTTCGTCCCGACCCCTCGACGCTGTTCTCGACTTTGACAGTGGTCCGGCCGCCGCTTCCCGTCGTCGTAGATGTGGCCCCGAGCGCCCCCTTGAAACCCCAGTAGCCGCAGCCGACGCGCGACGTCGGGAGCTTTGCTCCCGTGCCCCCAGCCCCCTCCCCGTGGCCGAAATCCCACTCCGGCAGAGCGCCGCCGTGGCCCAAGCCACCGGCTAGTTAGGCCTAACCCCCCCTCCTAATCCCTCTCTCTCTCACTGACAGTGGGCCCCAGGCCAAAGTTAATCAAGGTTTATTTTAAACAGAGAAATTTAACCCTGGCTTAAACCACTGAGGCTGACAGGTGGGGCCGCCCTGTCAGTTGACTGGTCAAACCCTGGTGTCAGCATGACCTAGTGATGACGCAGTAAAGATTAAATCATTTAATTTATTCAATAAATTCCAGAAAAAAGAAAAACTTTGAAATTGAATAACTTTTAAACTATAACTCCAAATTCAAAGTGTAATATATGAAAAATGATCAGGAGAAAATCCTCTATCCAAATTTCCAACTTTCAGATATGTTGGAGTTGATCTTAAAAATGGATCAGTAGCTTTTGCTATTGGATTTAATTGGATTTAATTCAAAATCAATTCAATTGCTATTCCAACTTCAAACTTTGAAATGCACCACACTTCACATGTACTTCAGAAGCATTTCACACATATGATATTTTGGTTTACAAAGTAAAAACTTTAGCAAATGCAAGTTGAAACTAAATTGAATAACATTTGGAGTTTGAATTTGAATTTACTTTTCAAATCAACTTCAATTAAAATGTGGCAATTCAAACATAGGTCACATCAGCACATTGCCATGCTATGTTTTGCATATTGAATGTGCATTGTATTATCTTGATTGTGTTTTACTTCCAGCGCTTCGGTGATTGCATCTTCTCGGTAGAGTTGATCTCGGAGACGAGTTCAACCTCGCGTCAGAAGAGTGTTACATCGTGATCGTCAGCAAGGCAAGCAGCCCCCTCTTTGATCATGTCTATAAAATCCCAGTTCCCTCTCATTCTCGCAAATGCATGTTTAGGATGTCACCATGATACGTTCTACCACTAGTTGAACCCATTCCTTTGCATGACCTATCATTTTTGTCACAGTAGTAAGCAAACCACAATCGTAGCAGATGTAGGAGTTGGTTGATATCATGTGCCCCCTGCAACTGTTACAACTTATTGCATGCTTAGAGTTGTTACCTGAGGCTACTTTGATGTGAGTCGGGATGGTAGTGATCATGTGAATGATGGTGGTAACGTGTTGGTGAATCTACCCTAAACAAAGGTGAACGATGAGAGGCTGTGTAGGAGTACACAGTGGGTTGTCTCGTTGAACACTGCCTTAGGCCCGAGTTCTTGTGTTGTTATCCAAGACTAAGAGTACGACCACACATTGGGCTCACTGACCCCTCTCGGCCTAGTACCTCACCCCGGACCAGTCCAGGAGTCGCAAGTAGTTCGCCCTTTAACAATCTCAAGCAGGTGGAACCAAGGTAAGTGGTTGGCGTAGGTTGTGGGCACGTTGAATCAAGTGATCATGATCGAGTTGAGCTTGATGGCGGTCACACAACTTTTGAGTCCGCATCGGAACAATCGGCCGGATTCCGATCGTGGTCCCAACTCAAATAGGCGACTCCCTAGGACTAGAGATGGTGCCGTGAGTGAAGTGTCGTGGCAGCATCCTCGCCGGTACTCATTTGAAGGGTCCATCCCCAGGCGGTAAATGATGAGGCGTGTGTGTAGCAGTACACCCCTGCAGGGTTAATGAACTATTCGAATAGCCGTGTCCGCGGTTATGGACTACTTGGATACCTTTACTTGATCATAGATAACTTGAACTGGATACTTCTAAAACACACCAAGATAAGTGTGAGTGCTATGGCGTGCTTCCTCGTGGGGAAGTCGAGGAAGGCACCATAGTGGAGTATTGGTTGGAGACTGTTACTTGGACTCGTGTACGTTCTTACCTCTCTCTGGTACTCGTAGTTCAGGATTAGCCAAGTCAAAGCTGGCACTTCTGCAAGTGAAACCCCACCTCCCTTTGCCTTGATACATGTGCATGAGTAGTATAGTTCCTATGTAAGTCTTGCTGAGTACGACTTTGTACTCACGTTTGCTTAATCTATGTTTTAGAGACGAGACCACTGGCCCTGATGGTGGCCTCTACCTCGAGCTCGACGTGGACCAATGTCGTATAGTTCCAGGCAGCAGCCTGTGCCCTCTCGAGGGTCGTTGTACTTTTCTTTCAGGCTTCTTAAGCCATTTGTTAAACTTGTCTTTACTAAGACATAATTTGCTTCCGTTGATGTATGATGTAATGTTGGATCACATACATGTGATCTCTGCTTGTAATATAACTACTATGTCTGCTCTGTTTAGCAGAAGTTATAAAGACTGAGTTTGTAGAGTTCATGTTGTGATTACCTGCTGTTTACACTGGACATGTATGCTGCGTGTATGTTTATAACGTGCATGTCTTAGTGTGGGGTTCGATAGCTTAGTTGTGTTCTTGCCGGCGGTCTTGTATACACCAAGTGGCCCTTAGATGTGCGCAGCTTGGGGCATCGCGATGCGATTGCTCGTGACTTTTTCACATGGCACACTTTGTTGTATGATTGAGCCCGCCCGAGATCCCGACTAAGTGATCGGGCTGGAGTAAGTCTATGTAAGGGTTATGATTCAATCGATAACATGGTTGAGGCGACTTGTCTGTGAATATGGGATTCACCACCCATATCATTAGACTTGTGTGCGGACGATGAGGACCCATCTCAGTTGATCCTCCGGCCTGGATGGGATGCCCCTCACGTTCGATGCTTACCGAGAGTAATCTGTGCTTGGCCTTGTCTGCTTAGACAAGTGGGTACGACTCTCGGCTTTCCATGTGATTGCATTGTGATCGGAATTACATAGGCTAACCTCGGGTCCCGACAATACCAACATTGTGTTCTCCCTTGGTGGGCACCGCCTGGAAGGTTCTCCCATATGGCTTGATGCTCCGTACATACCGGAGTTGTCCTACATATTCAACGGAGTTCGCATGAGGTTGGGTTCGGCAAGCCTGGCATATGCAGATATGGCCTTGCTGAACAACTAACATCAAGGTTCGATTGGCAGGCTTGACGTATGTAGATGCGGGCCTGGAACACAGGAGACCGAAAGGTCGAGCACGAGTCACATGCCTAATGTGATTGGCTTAGAGGCCTACCTGGTTCGCATACTGATGGCCATGATGATCGGGGGAGGTATGGGGGCTGGGATTGTGTAATCACTTAGTTAAATTGAGAGGTGTCTATCTAAGTGGGAGCTTTCTAGAATTTTGAGATTAAATTGAAACTCCACATTATGAACAAAAGTCTAAATATGTATCCTTGTGAATCAACCTTTTAGATGGCAGCACCTCGCCCCTCGTTCAACTTAGGATCATTCCTAGAGAAAGATAAGCTAAAAACAGATGGGACAAACTTCACCAACTGGTTCCGCACCCTGAGGATTCTCCTCGTTCCCCTCAAGATGGCATACGTACTAGAGGACGCGTTAGGTGACGCACCAGCAGATGATGCCAGTCTGGACGAGAAGAATGTCTATCTCTCCAGGACTGATGATTACAACCTTGTCCAGAGTGGCATGCTCTACTCCATGGAGGCTGAGCTGCAGAAACGCTTTGAGAGGATGGGTGCATATGACATTATCACCGACCTCAAGGCGGTCTTTGCACCTCAAGCCAGGGCTGAACGGTACGAGGCTTCTGAAGCCTTCTTCTCAGCAAAGATGGACGAGCACGACAGCGTGAGTGAGCACGTAGTCAAAATGTCTGGCTACGTTCAGCGCTTGAATGCTCTGGAATGCCAGATTCCAGATGAACTTGCTGTTGATAGGGTGTTGCAGTCGCTTCCCCTAGCTACAAAGGCTTTGTGCTGAACTACAACATCCAGGGGATGACCAAAACCCCTTCTGAGTTGTTCGCCATGCTGAAGAGCGCCGAGGTTGAGATCAAGAAGGAGCACGCCGTCTTCATGGTCAACAAGACCACTGACTTCAAGATGTCAAGCAGGCGGGAGAAGGCCAAGAGAGGTGGCCCCAAGAGGGATGGCAAGTCAGTTGCCGCTCCTCCCAAGGCACCCAAGCCTAAACCCGGAGTGGAGTGCTTCTACTACAAGGGTGAAGGTCACTGGAAAGGCAACTGCCCCAAGTACCTAAAGGACAAGAAGGCTGGCAAGGTCGCCAAGAGAGACGAAGGTATATTTGATATACATATTGTTGATCTTCTCTTGACAAGCGCCGGGAACACATCCTGGATATTTGATACAGGATCTGTCACTCATATTTCTAATTCCATTCAGGGACTAAGGAATAGGAGACGCTTGCTCAAAGATGAAGTGACGATGCGCGTGGGAAATGGCTGTCAAATTGAAGTCTTGGTGGTCGGCACGAAGCATCTTAGTCTCCCTTCGGGATTGGTTTTAGTTCTGAATAATGGCTACTATGTACCCGCGTTGAGTGTGAACATCGTTAGTGGCTCTTGCTTGAAGCAAGACCGCTATTCTTTTAAGTCTGATGCAATTGGTTGTTCGATTTATAAGGATGAAATTTTTTATGTTCACGCACCGGAGTTTCATGGTTTATTCGTACTTGATCTCGACGGTGACGTGTGTCACATTAACAATATTAAGGCCAAAAGATTGAAGAATAATGAAGATCACATGAAGATGTGGCATTGCCGACTTGGTCATATTGGTGTAAAGCGCATGGAGAAGCTCCATAAGGATGGACTTCTTGAGTCATTGGATTTTGGATCCCTTGATACATGTGAACAATGCCTCATGGGCAAAATGACAAGGACTCCATTCAATGGCATAATGGAGCGTGCGGATGTCTTATTGGGGATCATACACTCGGATGTATGTGGACCCATGAACGTCCCTACTCACAATGGTCTTCGTTACTTCGTGACCTTTACTGATGACTTGAGTAGATATGGGTATATTTACTTGATGAAGCACAAGTCTGAAACCTTTGAAAAGTTCAAGGAATTTCAGAATGAGGTCGAAAATCAACTCGGAAAGAAAATCAAGCACCTTCGATCGGATCGAGGTGGCGAGTATTTGAGTCACGAGTTTGGAAATCATCTGAAGTCTTGTGGCATTGTCAGATCCCTCTGTTAGGTATGTGCTAGGGTTAGCTAGTACCTTTGCATCATGCAAAAATTTCAAAAAGAAACCTCAAAAATCAATTCAAAATCCAAATGGGAGAAGGAACACCCCCCAGATGAATTAATTCAAAAGGCCAGATAAAAATATTTTCCAAAAATTCATGTTAGAGTTTTGAAAAGTCTTATAAATGAGTGTGATCACATATGAAGTGATGTGGGACCCATCCCATGCTCATAGATTTTTCAAATATTCAAACAGTACCTTGGAAATAAAGAAATCCCCCTATTTGATTTAAAATTCAAATCATTTGAATTTTAAAAATGTTGAAAGTTTATGAGTGGCTAGTCTATATTATTATGAGGCCACATAAAAAGTTTCAGCATTTAATAAAATGGTTTGGTATTTTATCAGAGCCAAAACAAATAACAGAAAACAGAAAGGAAAGATTAAACAGAATAAAAGGAAAAGACTTACCTGTTGCCCAGGGCGAAGCCCACCTCTCCAGCCGGCCCAGCCCACCTGGACCCTCCCCTGTCGTCTTCCTCCCCACGCCCCGAAGCTGCTCGGTGGAATGCATGCAGCACTCCACCGACGCCGCCGACGAGCCCTGGCCACCTCCTGCTTCCCCCTCGCCACCTCTTCACACCTGGAGACGCCCTGGAGTCGTCCACGTCCATTTCCCCCCTCCTCATCGTCTTCCTCCTCCTCCTGCGCCGATTTCTTCAACGTCCGAGGACCCGCCGGAGCGCGCCACCGTGGAAGACATGGCCATCATGGCCTAGAGCTCAGGCCAACTTGTCCCGTGCGTGCATCGTCGTCGACTTCATCGCCTCGCAGAAGACGGCGCCTTGATTTGATCCAGAGGAGACGCGAGCCTCACCGAATCGCCGCCGGTCGCCGGAGAGCTACCTCGTCGATTCGCCACCACCAGACCCTCCCCGAGCCCGCTGACCACGCCATCGAATTCGTGGTGAGCTCCTGCCCGTTTCCCCCAACCTGGCGCCCTCTCTCTTGGTCTCTAGCCGCCTTCACCATGGACGCCGTAGCTCGTCGCCGCCATGGATGAGCTCGAGGTCACCCCTGTGCCCCTTCGACTCGTCCAGCGCACGCGTTTGGCTCCTGAGCCCGATAGCTTTCGAACGCAAGTGAAATCAACCCGATCCGTGCACGGTAGCGCCGACCACGACCTCGTCGCCGTACTGTTTCCGCCGGAGTCGTCGCCGTCGCCGATTCCGACCACCCCGAGAACCTCCGATGCCACCAGACGACGCGGAAGACCTCCAGGAGCAAGATGGTGCCCTCCCCGTGCTCTCCCGTGGCCTGTAGCGGATTCCGGCGAGTCGCCGCCGTGGTTCTCGTCGCCGGCGTCAAGCCGCCGGTGGCTTAGCCACTAATCACGAGTTAAGTGACCCCTGTGTCACTGACCAGTGGGCCCAATGGCTTAATTAAGCCACTGGTTTAATTTTAACCACGGGTTTAAACACTAAGTCACAGACAGGTGGGACCCCCTCGTCAGTTTGACTGGTCAAACCCCCCTGCTGACGCAATAAACCAAAAATGATTAAAAAGAAATCCAGAAAATCCAGAAAACACCCAAACTTTGGAAATTCATAATTAATTCATATTAACTCCAAATTGGACAAATAATATATGAAAAATGATCAGGAGAAAATTATCTTTCCAATTATGCAACTTTCAACTCTGTTTGAGTTGATTTTAAAATGGGATCAGTAGCATATATCATTTGCTTTATTTGAATTTATTTCAAATTCAAACCAAATGATTTTGCCACTTGGACCATGAATTTATGTTGCAAATCAACCACACTTCAGAGGCATATCGTACACATTGAAGTTAATTCAAATTGATCAAACTATATCATGTATAACTTGGTTAAGGTTGAATTCAAATGTGGAATTTGAATTTGCATTTTAAAAATGCAATATATTCCACTTAAATGGAATTGCCTCACACATCAAACTTGTACTTCAAGCTTAAACATTCTATCATGTGCTTGAGCATTGCATTCATATTGATTGCTAATTGTACTTGCTTGTCGAGTAGAGGTTGAACCGGAGCAAGAGGTCACCCCCTTCGCTGAAGATCCAGAGCCCGACTCTCGTCAGCAAGGCAAGCAAAACCCCATTGATCATGTCGATAAAATCCCACTTCCCTCTCATGTCTCGCTTATGCATTGTATAGGATGATCACCATGCTTCGTTTCTACCGCATAGATGAACCCATTCCTTTGCATGACCTATCTTTTGTCACAGTAGTAAGCAAACCACAATCCTAGCAACTGTAGGAGTTGTTTGATATCATGTGGCCCCTGCAAATGTTACTGCTTATTGCATGCTTAGTATGTTTCCATGTTGTTACTGTGATGTGAGTCGGGATGGGAATAATCATGTTGTTGATGGTAGAAAAGTGTTGGTGAATCGACCCTAATACTAGGTGAACGATGAGAGGCTGTGTAGGAGTACACGGTGGGTTGTCTCGTTGAACACCGCCCTAAGTCCGAGTTCTTGTGTGGTGATCCAAGTTGAAGAGTACAACCACACATTGGGCTCACTGACCCCTCTCGACTTATTAACTCATCCCTTTCGATGTCCAGATGTCGCAGTAGTTCGGAGTTCTGGTAGGCTTGTGGCCTGGATGCTAAGTGAGAGAACGGCTCATCCGAGACCGGCTTATGCACCACGCACACATCGCTTGGGTCCACTTCGGTAAACCGGCCGGGTTCACGATTGTGGTAGCCAACCCAAGTAGGCGGCTTTCTTGGACTAGATAGGCTATGAGGTAACAGTTGTGGTGAGCATCCTCGCTGGCACCCCTTGAATGGTGTCGAGATCAAAGGCGGTAAATGATGGTCATGTGTGTGTAGCGGTACACCCTTGCAAGGTTAACAAAACTATTCGAATAGCCGCGTCCGCGGTTATGGACTACTTGGAAAGCTTAGCTTGATTAGTAGATAACTTGAACCGGATACTTCTAAAACACACCAAGATAAGTGTGAGTGCTATGGCGTGCTTTCTCGTGGGGAAGTCGAGGAAGGCATCATAGTGGTGTAATTGGTTGGTGGAAATAGTGGACTCGTGTACGCTTCTTACCTCAAGTCTGGTACTCGTAGTTCAGGACTAGCCAAGTCAAAGCTGGCATTTCTGCAAGTGAACCCCACCTCCCTTTACCTTGATACATGTGCATGAGTAGCATAGCTCCTACGTAAGTCTTGCTGAGTACGCTTTTGTACTCACGTTTGCTTAATCTATGTTTTAGATGACGCCACTGACCCCGAAGGTGGCTTCTTCATCGAGTTGGACGACTGAAGTTAAGCTAGTCTAGTCCCAGTCAGCAGACTGGTTCCCTCGTGGAGGGCTTTGTGTTTGAATAAGGCTTCTTAAGCCATTTGTTAAACTTGTCTGTACTCAGACATAATTTGCTTCCGTTCGGTGTTGTAATGTTGGATCACATGTATGTGATCTCTGTTTGTACTCTATAAGAGTTATAAATAAAATGTACACTTTGTAGAGAATTGCAATGGTACCTACTGTTCATACAAGGCGTGTGTGCTGCGTGTATGTTTATAACATGCATGTCTTTGTATGGGTTTTCGAGACCTTAGTTGTGTTCTGGCTGGCGGTCTTTCATACACCAAGTGGCCCTTAGATGTGCGCAGCTTGGGGCATCGCGATGCGATTGTTCGAGACTCGGTCTCGGGCACACTTTGTGGTATGATCGAGCCCGCCCTAGACCCCGACTAAGTGATCGGGCTGGAGTAAGTCTATGTAAGAGTCTAGAGATAGTCGATAGTATGGTTGAGGCGACTTGTCTTTGAATATGGGAGTTCACCACCCATATCAGTAGACTTGTGTGTGTACGATGAGGACCCATTACAGTTGATCATCCGGCCTGGATGGGATGCCCCTCACGTACGATGCTCTCCGAGAATGTTCAGTGCTTGGCCTTGTCTGCTTAGACAAGTGGGTGCGGTTCTCGGCTCTCCATATGACTATGTCTTAACTGTACTTGCATACGCTAACCCCGGGTCCCGACAGACTTGGTATCAGAGCAGGACTGACTGTAGGACTAGTAGCCTTGGCCGAAGTTGAGTCTAGCTTGCTATAGTTATATAGTTACTCTGGGTATATAAGGGAACAACGTAAGGCTTCATTTTTTCTCCTTACCCCCTTCGTTCTGAGTTCTGAGTCACCCTCATCTTACTCTACGGGAAGATAGGACTAGGCTCTCCTCTGTCTGATTAGCATATCTCGTTGATTGCTTCCTTATAGCCGTAGGAAAGTTGTGTCCAGGTTTTCCTAGCATTTTGATAATGCTGAATTCTTACATCGTATTATGTAAGTGCTGTTTTGCATGATTGAAAGAAATTGTCATTTCTTACAATTACAGCCGTTATGCTGTCCGAGTCATTCCAGGTTCATCATATAATCTGATGCATTTGCAAACTCTTGCTTTCTGTTTCAGATGGCAAATCTTCCCCCTCGGCAGATTGTTCGTTTGACCAGGTGCCTCGGTGTGCGTGGCCACCCCGCCACGTTGATCGAGATGATGTCCTACGTGGGATATCGATGGTACCCTGAGTACACCATCGAGGAGCAGTTCCACGACTTCAACCAGACACAGTTCCACTGCATTGTGCGGATTTACCCACACCACGTTGGAGTCACCCAGCCTATCCACTTTGGACATGGCATCGGCGTTACCGAGAACATGGCTGTGCAGGATGCTGCATACTCATGTATCACACTGCTGAGAGAGGAGCACACTTTGCTGAGAGAGACCTCATTCCGCTATATCCCAGCTGCACTTCCAGGAGAAGAGGGATATTACACCGGACTCTACTCAGATCACTCCGCAGAGGATCCAGCACTTCAGATGACTGCTAGGTTTGCTAGTGACAGAGACCGTGATGCACGTGCTCTCCGTTTTGAGCTCCACACTACTCGTGTTCGTCTGTACCGAGCACTGACGCTCTTGGCACCCTTTGTGAGCGTGGGATCAGTGGAGTACGATGCGATCTATCCAGTGAGGACCCAGATGCCTTCTCGAGTTGCTTGGCCCGAGATTGGAGGAGTTTTTCCACCCCGTGGTCCTTTGCTTCCACCCTACACTGGACCTAGGCCCCATCCTTGCCCAAATGGATATCAGGGTCCACAAGCCTCCGTGTTTTCCGATGGTCACCTCCAGCTACCGGGATACGCGGGTAATTTTTATGAAGATTACTATGGAGATGGAGATGAGTGAGACCTCCTGTGGTCTTACTTAGTGAGGATGTAGTAGTATCCTAGTATATTGTAAGCAAGGTGTCTAAGTTCCAGAGGCTTAGATAAATAATGTATAGGAAGTCAGAGTGCCTCTTAAGGATGTATCATCTTCATCACGTTTGTATTAGCTTGGTGCTTGTACTAAAACGATGTATGGTTTGTATGACAGCTTGTGAATATATGGCTTGTATGCTTTTATCACCATGTTGTCAAGATGATTACTCCCTTTGCTCTGTAATCCTTCCAGTACTTCAATACCTTGATTAGACTCTTGAAATCAACTCTGTTTGACTTTGGTTTTTCACCTTCAGGATGTCTCAAGGAACCCGTGGCCAGGTTGGTCGTAACCAAGGTCGTGGGAACAATCAGGAGGAAGATAACCTTCCACCCCCACCCACAATGGCCCAAGTTCTGATGGAGGTCGAGAGGAACCGCCGTGACTCTCACCACCTGCTGGAAGTCATCGCACGCAACACCACTCAGCAGCGCAATGAGCTGGTGTCTCTGAACGACTTCATCCGGCTTCATCCCCCGGTTTTCCGTTACTCCACCGAGCCCCTTGACGCCGATGACTGGCTTCGCAGCATCGAGAGGAAGCTCCAAGCCGGCCATGTTGCAGATGGCGACAAGGTCAACTATGCCACCTATCACCTTGAAGGTGCAGCAAGTTCTTGGTGGGAGAATTTTCTGAATATGCGCCCAGTTGGACCACCTGCATCTTGGGAGGAGTTCTGCACCTCTTTCCGCGAGCACCACATTCCCAAAGGTCTCATGGACCGTAAGCGTGAGGAGTTCTGTAACCTCACTCAAGGCAGAAGGACCGTTGACGAGTTCAGTCGTGAGTTCAACCGACTTGCTCGTTATGCAATTGAAGAAGTCTCCACCGACTCCAAGAAACAAGAGAGGTTCCGTCGTGGCCTCAACAGTGGACTCCGTCGCGAGCTCAACCTTCATGACTTTGCCACATTTCAGGTCCTTGTCAACAAGGCCATCAAGGCAGAGGACATGAACACCCCCAATGACTTTCGCAAACACCCTAGAGAGGAAGGTTCATCCAGCTCTGGTTCCCAGAAACGCAAGATCTGGATCCCAAATAGCATGTTCCGCCAGAATAACCCACCGAGGCCATCCTATTCGGCGCCTCGTCCACCCACCCAGTTCCACCCAGCTCCACCAAACCACCCAGCTCCACGCACCGTTTTTGGAGCTTGCTACAAGTGTGGTCAGGCAGGCCACTACTCTCGCGAGTGTCCCCAGAACCAGCCCCAACACCAGAGTGTTCCACCACGTGCCGGAGGCAACAACAACAACAATGGTCGTGGCAAGCCACCCCAGAAGGTCTTCACCGCCAAACCCGCTCCTCCCGCCAATCGTGGACGTCTGAACCAGATTGCCGCCGAAGAGACTGACGACACCACTGACGTCATTCTTGGTACGCTCCCAGTCAATTTTGTTCCTACTTCCGTTCTTTTCGACCCAGGAGCATCTCATTCATTCATGTCGGAAAGTTATGCACTTCGTCATGAGTTACCTTTTGTTGAATTGTCCAACCCAATGATTATTCAAACTCCAGGGTCAAGATGGCAAACTAATAGAGTGAGCCATGGTAATCAAATAGCAATTGAGGGTTTAGTATTTCTTGCTTCACTCATAGCCCTCAAGTCTTCAGACATTGATGTCATCCTTGGCATGGATTGGCTATCAAGACAGAATGCCTATCTGGATTGCAAAGGCAAATCCGTGAAACTCACCCACCCTTCAGGCAAAACCATTAGCTATACCTCACCCAGAACAAGAACCCAAGTGCATTCCTTGAATGTACTTCCCCTTCCCGAACTTGAAGATATTCCGGTGGTTCGTGACTTCCCGGATGTCTTTCCTGAAGAGCTGCCGGGTATGCCACCCGACAGATGTGTAGAGTTTATAGTGGATCTTGTTCCAGGAACCGCACCAATTTCCAAACGCCCATACAAAATGGCCCCACATGAGTTAGCAGAGCTAAAAACCCAACTGGATGCTTCGTTGGCAAAAGGCTTCATCCGCCCTAGCTCATCGCCATGGGGTTGCCCCGTTCTGTTCGTGAAGAAGAAAGATGGAACAGAAAGGATGTGCGTAGACTATCGCCCGCTAAATTTAGCGACGATAAAGAACAAATACCCACTGCCCAGGATCAATGATCTTTATGATCAGCTTGCAGGATCCGCCGTCTTCTCAAAGATGGATTTAAGACTAGGTTATCATCAGATCCGAATCCGAAACGAGGACATTCCCAAAACGGCTTTCACTACTCGTTATGGTCTTTACGAGTACACCGTCATGTCCTTTGGTTTAACCAATGCCCCCGCCACATTCTCACGCTTGATGAATTCGATCTTCATGGAGTACCTAGATAAATTTGTTGTGGTTTATCTTGATGATATTCTCATCTACTCGGAGAACGAAGAAAATCATGCCAAACACTTAAGGCTGGTATTGATGAAACTTAGAGAGCATCGCCTGTACGCTAAATTCTCCAAGTGTGAATTCTGGCTACCAGAAGTGACCTACTTAGGCCACGTAATTTCTGCAAAAGGCATTGCTGTGAATCCCGAGAGAGTTCAGGCCGTCCTTGACTGGACTCCACCTGAATCGGTTAAGCAAGTTAGGAGTTTTCTTGGCCTAGCCAGCTATTGCCGTCGCTTCGTCGAGAACTTTTCTAAAGTTGCAAAGCCTCTAACTGAGCTCCTCAAGAAAGATAAGAAGTTCCTATGGACTCCCAAGTGCGAGGAAAGCTTTCAGGAGCTAAAAAGAAGATTAACTTCCGCACCCATGCTTGCACCTCCAGACACAAAAAGGGATTTCGAGATCTATTGTGATGCATCACGGCAAGGGTTAGGATGCATACTTCTGCAAGATCGACATGTGGTAGCTTATGCTTCACGCCAGTTGCGGCCACATGAAGAGAACTATCCTACCCATGACCTTGAACTCGCTGCCGTAGTTCATGCTCTAACAACTTGGCGACATTACCTCCTTGGTAATCGTTGTGAGATTTATTCCGACCACCAAAGCCTCAAATATATTTTCACCCAGCCAGATCTTAATCTCAGGCAAAGACGCTGGATTGAGTTGATAAAAGATTACGACGTAGCAATTTCTTACACCCCAGGCAAAGCCAATGTCATGGCTGATGCCCTAAGTCGTAAGTCGTACTGTAACAACCTCATGTTACAGCAGTATCAACCACTTCTTCATGAGGACTTTCGCAAACTCAATCTTGAGATTGTCCCTCATGGCTATCTTTCAACCTTGGTGGCGAAACCAACTCTTGAGGATCAAATTGTAGTTGCCCAAAGGCGTGCACGAGGTGTTCGCCGGATCAAGGAGAACATTGCTAGCGGAGTTGCTAAATGTTTCTCCACAGATAGCAAGGGAACGGTTTTCTTTGGGAATCGTTTAGTAGTACCTAAGAATAGGGAACTAAGGCAACTCATCCTCAAAGAAGCCCATGACACACCCCTCTCAATTCATCCCGGTAGCACGAAAATGTACCGAGATCTACGCCAGAGATTTTGGTGGACTAGGATGAAGAGAGACATTGCTCAATTTGTTGCCGAATGTGATACTTGTCGTCGCATTAAGGCAGAACATCAAAGACCTGCTGGTACACTTCAACCTTTGTCTATTCCCGAGTGGAAATGGGACAAAGTCGGTATGGACTTCATCACCGGCTTTCCAAAAACCCAGAAAGGAAACAATGCCATCTTCGTTGTCATAGATAGGCTTTCCAAAGTCGCTCACTTCCTTCCGGTTCGCGAGTCTATAACTGCTAGTCAGTTAGCGGACTTGTGCATCTCCAGAATTGTATCACTTCACGGTGTTCCGTTGGAAATCAATTCTGATCGCGGTAGCCTTTTCACCTCTAGATTTTGGGGAAGCTTCCAACGTGCTCTGGGAACTCATCTCTCCTTTAGTACAGCTTTCCATCCTCAGTCTAGCGGTCAAGTCGAAAGGGTTAACCAGATTCTTGAAGACATGCTCAGAGCTTGTGTTATCTCATTCGGAAAGAATTGGGAGAATTCTCTTCCATATGCCGAATTTGCTTATAACAATAGTTTTCAATCTAGTCTGAACATGGCTCCATTTGAACTCCTTTATGGACGACGATGTCGAACACCTTTAAACTGGTCTGAAACCGGTGAAAGACAATTCTTTGGACCGGATATGATCAAGGAAGCAGAAGAGCAAGTTCGTATTATTCGTGATCAATTGAAAGCAGCCCAGTCTCGTCAGAAAAGCTACTATGATCGTCATCATAGGCAAGAGAGCTACAATCTGGATGAGAAGGCTTACCTTCGGGTTACTCCTCTGAAGGGAACCCAACGTTTCGGTATCAAAGGCAAATTGGCCCCACGTTACATCGGTCCTTTCCGCATTATTGCTAAACGTGGAGAAGTTGCCTACCAACTTGAACTACCTCCGCACCTTTCCCGAGTACACGATGTATTCCATGTGTCCCAACTCAGGCGTTGCTTCAAGGACCCCATCCGCGAAGTCGACCATGAAACGCTTGATCTCCAAGATGACCTTTCTTATCGAGAATACCCCATTCATATTCTTGATTCAGCAGAGCGTGTCACTCGTCGTCAGAAGATTAGGTTTCTGAAAGTGCAATGGTCACACCACTCCGAAAGAGAAGCTACGTGGGAGAGAGAAGACCGTCTTAGTGCCGAGTACCCCACCTTCCTCCCGCAGACTTCTGAATCTCGGGACGAGATTCTTTTGAGTGGGGGCGAGTTGTCAGATCCCTCTGTTAGGTATGTGCTAGGGTTAGCTAGTACCTTTGCATCATGCAAAAATTTCAAAAAGAAACCTCAAAAATCAATTCAAAATCCAAATGGGAGAAGGAACACCCCCCAGATGAATTAATTCAAAAGGCCAGATAAAAATATTTTCCAAAAATTCATGTTAGAGTTTTGAAAAGTCTTATAAATGAGTGTGATCACATATGAAGTGATGTGGGACCCATCCCATGCTCATAGATTTTTCAAATATTCAAACAGTACCTTGGAAATAAAGAAATCCCCCTATTTGATTTAAAATTCAAATCATTTGAATTTTAAAAATGTTGAAAGTTTATGAGTGGCTAGTCTATATTATTATGAGGCCACATAAAAAGTTTCAGCATTTAATAAAATGGTTTGGTATTTTATCAGAGCCAAAACAAATAACAGAAAACAGAAAGGAAAGATTAAACAGAATAAAAGGAAAAGACTTACCTGTTGCCCAGGGCGAAGCCCACCTCTCCAGCCGGCCCAGCCCACCTGGACCCTCCCCTGTCGTCTTCCTCCCCACGCCCCGAAGCTGCTCGGTGGAATGCATGCAGCACTCCACCGACGCCGCCGACGAGCCCTGGCCACCTCCTGCTTCCCCCTCGCCACCTCTTCACACCTGGAGACGCCCTGGAGTCGTCCACGTCCATTTCCCCCCTCCTCATCGTCTTCCTCCTCCTCCTGCGCCGATTTCTTCAACGTCCGAGGACCCGCCGGAGCGCGCCACCGTGGAAGACATGGCCATCATGGCCTAGAGCTCAGGCCAACTTGTCCCGTGCGTGCATCGTCGTCGACTTCATCGCCTCGCAGAAGACGGCGCCTTGATTTGATCCAGAGGAGACGCGAGCCTCACCGAATCGCCGCCGGTCGCCGGAGAGCTACCTCGTCGATTCGCCACCACCAGACCCTCCCCGAGCCCGCTGACCACGCCATCGAATTCGTGGTGAGCTCCTGCCCGTTTCCCCCAACCTGGCGCCCTCTCTCTTGGTCTCTAGCCGCCTTCACCATGGACGCCGTAGCTCGTCGCCGCCATGGATGAGCTCGAGGTCACCCCTGTGCCCCTTCGACTCGTCCAGCGCACGCGTTTGGCTCCTGAGCCCGATAGCTTTCGAACGCAAGTGAAATCAACCCGATCCGTGCACGGTAGCGCCGACCACGACCTCGTCGCCGTACTGTTTCCGCCGGAGTCGTCGCCGTCGCCGATTCCGACCACCCCGAGAACCTCCGATGCCACCAGACGACGCGGAAGACCTCCAGGAGCAAGATGGTGCCCTCCCCGTGCTCTCCCGTGGCCTGTAGCGGATTCCGGCGAGTCGCCGCCGTGGTTCTCGTCGCCGGCGTCAAGCCGCCGGTGGCTTAGCCACTAATCACGAGTTAAGTGACCCCTGTGTCACTGACCAGTGGGCCCAATGGCTTAATTAAGCCACTGGTTTAATTTTAACCACGGGTTTAAACACTAAGTCACAGACAGGTGGGACCCCCTCGTCAGTTTGACTGGTCAAACCCCCCTGCTGACGCAATAAACCAAAAATGATTAAAAAGAAATCCAGAAAATCCAGAAAACACCCAAACTTTGGAAATTCATAATTAATTCATATTAACTCCAAATTGGACAAATAATATATGAAAAATGATCAGGAGAAAATTATCTTTCCAATTATGCAACTTTCAACTCTGTTTGAGTTGATTTTAAAATGGGATCAGTAGCATATATCATTTGCTTTATTTGAATTTATTTCAAATTCAAACCAAATGATTTTGCCACTTGGACCATGAATTTATGTTGCAAATCAACCACACTTCAGAGGCATATCGTACACATTGAAGTTAATTCAAATTGATCAAACTATATCATGTATAACTTGGTTAAGGTTGAATTCAAATGTGGAATTTGAATTTGCATTTTAAAAATGCAATATATTCCACTTAAATGGAATTGCCTCACACATCAAACTTGTACTTCAAGCTTAAACATTCTATCATGTGCTTGAGCATTGCATTCATATTGATTGCTAATTGTACTTGCTTGTCGAGTAGAGGTTGAACCGGAGCAAGAGGTCACCCCCTTCGCTGAAGATCCAGAGCCCGACTCTCGTCAGCAAGGCAAGCAAAACCCCATTGATCATGTCGATAAAATCCCACTTCCCTCTCATGTCTCGCTTATGCATTGTATAGGATGATCACCATGCTTCGTTTCTACCGCATAGATGAACCCATTCCTTTGCATGACCTATCTTTTGTCACAGTAGTAAGCAAACCACAATCCTAGCAACTGTAGGAGTTGTTTGATATCATGTGGCCCCTGCAAATGTTACTGCTTATTGCATGCTTAGTATGTTTCCATGTTGTTACTGTGATGTGAGTCGGGATGGGAATAATCATGTTGTTGATGGTAGAAAAGTGTTGGTGAATCGACCCTAATACTAGGTGAACGATGAGAGGCTGTGTAGGAGTACACGGTGGGTTGTCTCGTTGAACACCGCCCTAAGTCCGAGTTCTTGTGTGGTGATCCAAGTTGAAGAGTACAACCACACATTGGGCTCACTGACCCCTCTCGACTTATTAACTCATCCCTTTCGATGTCCAGATGTCGCAGTAGTTCGGAGTTCTGGTAGGCTTGTGGCCTGGATGCTAAGTGAGAGAACGGCTCATCCGAGACCGGCTTATGCACCACGCACACATCGCTTGGGTCCACTTCGGTAAACCGGCCGGGTTCACGATTGTGGTAGCCAACCCAAGTAGGCGGCTTTCTTGGACTAGATAGGCTATGAGGTAACAGTTGTGGTGAGCATCCTCGCTGGCACCCCTTGAATGGTGTCGAGATCAAAGGCGGTAAATGATGGTCATGTGTGTGTAGCGGTACACCCTTGCAAGGTTAACAAAACTATTCGAATAGCCGCGTCCGCGGTTATGGACTACTTGGAAAGCTTAGCTTGATTAGTAGATAACTTGAACCGGATACTTCTAAAACACACCAAGATAAGTGTGAGTGCTATGGCGTGCTTTCTCGTGGGGAAGTCGAGGAAGGCATCATAGTGGTGTAATTGGTTGGTGGAAATAGTGGACTCGTGTACGCTTCTTACCTCAAGTCTGGTACTCGTAGTTCAGGACTAGCCAAGTCAAAGCTGGCATTTCTGCAAGTGAACCCCACCTCCCTTTACCTTGATACATGTGCATGAGTAGCATAGCTCCTACGTAAGTCTTGCTGAGTACGCTTTTGTACTCACGTTTGCTTAATCTATGTTTTAGATGACGCCACTGACCCCGAAGGTGGCTTCTTCATCGAGTTGGACGACTGAAGTTAAGCTAGTCTAGTCCCAGTCAGCAGACTGGTTCCCTCGTGGAGGGCTTTGTGTTTGAATAAGGCTTCTTAAGCCATTTGTTAAACTTGTCTGTACTCAGACATAATTTGCTTCCGTTCGGTGTTGTAATGTTGGATCACATGTATGTGATCTCTGTTTGTACTCTATAAGAGTTATAAATAAAATGTACACTTTGTAGAGAATTGCAATGGTACCTACTGTTCATACAAGGCGTGTGTGCTGCGTGTATGTTTATAACATGCATGTCTTTGTATGGGTTTTCGAGACCTTAGTTGTGTTCTGGCTGGCGGTCTTTCATACACCAAGTGGCCCTTAGATGTGCGCAGCTTGGGGCA
Source organism: Bromus sterilis (assembly GCA_950022295.1). Classification (NCBI taxonomy): domain Eukaryota; kingdom Viridiplantae; phylum Streptophyta; class Magnoliopsida; order Poales; family Poaceae; genus Bromus; species Bromus sterilis. The sequence continues at coordinate 46,815,819 of OX465596.1, forward strand.
TCGCGATGCGATTGTTCGAGACTCGGTCTCGGGCACACTTTGTGGTATGATCGAGCCCGCCCTAGACCCCGACTAAGTGATCGGGCTGGAGTAAGTCTATGTAAGAGTCTAGAGATAGTCGATAGTATGGTTGAGGCGACTTGTCTTTGAATATGGGAGTTCACCACCCATATCAGTAGACTTGTGTGTGTACGATGAGGACCCATTACAGTTGATCATCCGGCCTGGATGGGATGCCCCTCACGTACGATGCTCTCCGAGAATGTTCAGTGCTTGGCCTTGTCTGCTTAGACAAGTGGGTGCGGTTCTCGGCTCTCCATATGACTATGTCTTAACTGTACTTGCATACGCTAACCCCGGGTCCCGACAGGCATAGTACCTCAGCTTACGCCGGCAGGCACACCTCAGAGAAATGGTGTGGCAGAGCGACGTAATCGAACCCTATTGGATAGCGTACGATCGATGCTATCTCATACTGATTTGCCTGTGTCATTCTGGGGGTATGCATTAGAAACTGCCATTCATATTCTTAATAGGGCACCATCCAAATCCGTAAAGACAACACCATTTGAAGAATGGCATGGCACAAAACCTAAGTTGTCTCACCTGAAGATTTGGGGTTGTGAGGCTTATGTTAGGAAACTAAAGCCTGACAAACTTGAATCCAAGGCGGATAAGTGCATCTTTGTGGGCTATCCCAAGGAAACTTGTGGATACACCTTCTACAACAAGTATGACAGCAAAACGTTTGTTGCCAAGACGGAACACTTTCTTGAGAAGGAGTTTCTCGCGAAAGAGTTGAGTGGGAGGAAAATAGACCTCGATGAAGTGACTGGCCAATCACTCCAATTGGAAGAAACGGCTACGGAAATTGTTTTGGAACCATCTTCCACAGTGGGAGCTGAAGAGAATGGCCAGAACGACATTCATAACGATCATGACATTGATGATGATCATGATGAGAATGAAGAGGAACCTTTTATGCCCCGTAGGTCATCAAGAGTCTGTCAACCTACTGAGTTTTACGGACAGCTTGTGAATGCAATCTCGGCTGATGAGTCGGATGAACCTACAAGTTACAAAGAAGCAATGGAGGGACCCGAGTCCGAGAAATGGCTTGAAGCCATGAAATCTGAAATAGACTCCATGTACACCAACAAAGTATGGACTTTGGTGGATATTCCCGAGGACCGCAAGGCTGTCGAGAATAAATGAATTTTCAAGAAAAAGACTGACGCAGACGGAAATGTATCTGTCTACAAAGCTCGACTTGTCGCGAAGGGGTTCCGACAAATTCAAGGAGTTGACTACGAGGAGACGTTCTCTCCTGTAGCAATGAGAAATTCTATTCGGATCCTACTAGCAATAGCTGCATATCATGATTACGAAATATGGCAGATGGATGTGAAAACTGCATTCCTAAATGGCAACATTGAGGAAGAGTTGTATATGATGCAACCAGACGGGTTTGTCGATCCAAGGAACGCTGGTAAGCTGTGCAAGCTTCAACGGTCCATCTATGGGTTGAAGCAAGAATCTCGGAGCTGGAATCTTCAATTTGATGAGGTCATTAAAGCTTTTGGAGTTGTCCAAAACGTCGAAGAGTTCTGCGTCTATAAGAAACTGAGTGGGAGCTCTGTAGCATTCCTTGTGTTATATGTAGATGACATATTACTAATAGGGAACGATAAGAATTTCTTAGAGGAAGTGAAGGAATATCTGAATGGACAATTTTCCATGAAGGACCTAGGTGAAGCTGCGTACATATTGGGGATTAAGATCTATAGAGATAGACCTAATCGACGGTTGGCCTTGAGTCAGAACACTTATATTGAAAAGATATTGAAAAGGTTCAGTATGGGTAACTCCAAGAGAGGCCTCTTGCCAGTTATAAAAGGTGTCAAATTAAGCGTGACTCAATGCCCAACCACAACAAAAGAGAAGGAGGAGATGTCCTCAAAGCCCTATGCCTCAGCCATAGGTTCTCTCATGTATGCTATGTTATGTACCAGACCGGATTTAGCGCTGGCCATTAGTATGACTAATCGCTACCAGAGTAACCCGGGAATGGCTCACTGGACAGCAGTAAAGAACATCCTTAAGTACTTGAGAAGAACCAAGGATCTCTTTCTCGTTTATGGAGGAGTTGATGAGGAGCTCACCGTAAAGGGTTACGTTGACGCAAGCCTCGGCTTAGATCTAGATGACTCGAAATCCTAGACGGGATATATTTTCATGTTGAACGGTGGCGCAATTAGCTGGAGGAGCGGCAAACAGCCAGTCGTCGCCCAATCTACAATGGAGTCGGAGTATATTGCCGCTTGCGAAGCGTCAAACGAGGCGCTGTGGCTGAAGAAGTACGTGATTGAGCTTGGCGTCTTTCCCAGCTGCACTGACCCCGTGGGAATCTTCTGCGACAACACGGGTGCCATTGCTAACGCGAAAGAGCCAAGAACTCACTCTACAGCCAAGCACATCCTCCGAAAGTTCCATGTGACGCGAGACTACGTCAGGGATGGACACACTAGGATTCACAAGATACATACGGATCTGAAAGCAGCAGACCCGATGACTAAACCTCTTCCACAGGGCAAGTTTGAAGAACACCGAGAGACCATTGGTGTTAGATACATACCTGATGTAAACTAGTGTCATTTGTACTCTAGTGCAAGTGGGAGACTGTTGGATATGTGCCCTAGAGACAAATTAATAAAGATATTTGTCACATATCCGTTTTGTTCATAATACGTTTTATACTGTGCTATAACTATATTACTTGGAAACACTAATACAGGTGTAGTATAAAACATGGTCCGTAGTTTAACTCGGGTAAACTATCTCATTGGGCAATTGATTGATCAAGCTTTCCTGGTCATGGCGACACTTAAGTCCATTGACAATGAGGTCATATCGTTAAGGGGAATGATGTGATGGACGTACACCCACCTAAAGTATTGCAATGTGATCGATTCACATAGTTCAGCGTTTCTATGACTTTGTAACATATGGCTTAGTCCTTAGACCGTAATGATCATACGTAATTGTCATCTATGAGGAGACTTTGATTTGTATCCCACCGCCTGACTGAAATATGCTGGCTATAACGGTGCACTTTGGGTATTACGAAATAGATGGTTGATGAGTATGTTAATAGATCATAGCGGGATTTGTCAGTCCTTGTGACATGACAGGTACTCTGGGCCCACTCGGTGATATTGCATCAACACCTTGCAAGGACGTGACTAGGTCACAAGAGATGCAATGATCATGGACGAGAGAAGTTGTTTGTTATGAACGAGATGTGAATACGGTACGTAGGATACCGACGATCAAACCTCGGACAAACAAAGTACCGCAGCACAAAGGGATTACGTCGTATCGTTGACGATTTCCAAAAGCGATGGAAGTTCATTCAATGGAAGCGCAGGGGCTGTCAAGGATTGTAACCAGGTCCAACTGACTAGTCATTGGTCAATGAGAAGAGTCTCGACCATGTCTGCTGTTTCCCGGACCGTTAGGGTGTTACACTTAAGGGCAATCGATATATAGGACAGTTACGGGATCAACCGGTGAAATAGGAGAAATCACCGGAATAGTTCCGGAGGAGGACGGAATGGTTTCCGGACATTTTGAATAGTTCAAAATAAATTTTAATTGTTTTAATAATTTTTTACTATTTAATTATCTGAATTAAATATTTAAAACATATTAAATAAATTAAAAAATGGGAAAAGGCTAAATGGGCCCATGGGGCCCATTAAGGGAGGAGGGGGTCTCCCCCCTTGGGCTTGGCGCCAAGGGTGGGGCCCACCACCCCCCTGGCCGGCGCACTCCCCCCTTGGGAGTTTAGTCCCACATGGGGGAGGGGAGGAGGATGGCACCCCCCCTTGGCCTATATAAGGAGGGGTAGACCCCCCTTTTTCCAACACACCAATATCTCCTTCTTCCTCCTTCTCCTTCCCGGAAGTGGACTCCCCTTGTTTGGAGTCTGCACCTGGATTGGAGTTCTCCACCATAAGGCAAGCTGTCGTTCTGCTGGAGTCGGGATCCGTAGCCGTCTTTCTTCCGCTGCTCTCCTGGTTCGGGGCCCGGGAGGAACATCGATTGTATCGTACGTGTATAATCTTATCGAGACACTACACCTGTGGTGCTACTTCGTCACTGGAGGTTAACCGGGAGTCATCCTCGCCGGTGGTGGTCTTCTACACGACAGGGAGGTCATAGTTCCGAGTCTACGCCAACCACGTTCGCAAGAACGTTTCCCTCTTTCGGTCTTCAAAGGTATGAACACCGATTCCCTCCGTTACTTTACATCGCCATAGCATAGATCTTGGGTTCGGGTACCGTAGGTATGAATTTTTTTGTGTTTTCTACCCCGTATCCCAACAAGTCATCCCGCGCCCAGGACACGCCGCATTAGTACTCGAAGCAAGAATCGGAAACTACGATATGTCACGAGTCTTCATGGACGGCCGCAGCGGAATCAACATCATATTCACCAGAACCCTGGAAGAAATGCTCATCCAAAACTCAGCACTGAAAACTTCAGGCACAACCTTTCATGGAGTCGTTCTAGGGAAAGCAGTCTACCCCCTCGGGAAAATAAGTCTCGAGGTGGTTTTTGGCAGCACGAGCAACTTCCGCAAAGAGACATTGGATTTCGAAGTGGTCAACTGGAAATCACAATACCATGCCATCCTAGGACGCCCAGCCTTCGCGCGTTTCATGGCAGTGCCACACTACGCCTACCTCAAGATGAAAATGCCAGGCCCGCGAGGAGTGATCACAGTCAGCGGCAGCTTCGTCAGATCCGACCGCTGCGACAAAGAGTTCCACAAAATATCAGAAACCTTCGGAGCACACCAAGCCAGCGGAGCCACAACATCAGAAGAAGAGGCCCTACCATAGAAGCAAAGGGAGCCACAACAATCTACCTTCCTTAGGGCTACTAAGCCGTCAATCCAAATAAAGGGGCTGTCTTCAAACAACAACCCCCCCTCGTGTAAGAAACAAAAGGAGAAATATTGAAAATATTCTTCCAAAAGTCCTTTTTGCTCATTGGCACTCGGGGGTTTGCCGCAGCAGCCACCCCTCGAGGCGTTCTTCGCTTATGCGACTCTAAAAAATTGGCACTCGGGGGCTCGCCGCAGCAGCCACCCCCGAGGCGTTCTTCGCTTACGCGACTCTAAAAAATTGGCACTCGGGGGCTCGCCGCAGCAGCCACCCCCCAAGGCGTTCTTCGCTTACACGACTCTAAAAAATTGGCACTTGGGGGCTCGCCGCAGCAGCCACCCCCCAAGGCGTTCTTCGCTTACGCGACTCTAAAAAATTGGCACTCGGGGGCTCGCTGCAACAGCCACCCCCCGAGACGTTCTTTGCTTACGCGACTCTAAAAAATTGGCACTCGGGGGCTCGCCGCAGCAGCCACCCCCCGAGGCGTTCTTCGCTTACGCGACTCTAAAAAATGGGCACTCGGGGGCTCGCCGAAGCAGCCACCCCCCGAGGCGTTCTTCGCTTACGAGACTCTAAAAAATTGGCACTCGGGGCTCGCCGCAGCAGCCACCCCCAAGGCGTTCTTCGCATACGCGACTCTAAAAAATTGGCACTCGGGGGCTCGCCGCAGCAGCCACCCCCCGAGGCGTTCTTCTCTTACGAGACTCCAAAAAATTGGCACTCGGGGGCTCGCCGCAACAGCCACCCCCCGAGGCGCTCTTCGCCTACGAGACTCCAAAAATAGCAAGAGGGGACCCCTCGCCCAAAAAACTCAGCAGCCGACAAGACAAGCCTATACCACACAAGATTGATTTACAACATATGAACAAAGTAAAGAAAAATGTAACAACAACACACGTTGTTCAACAAAGGAACCAGCGCCAAGCAAAGACTAATCCCTAGGCTCTGACTTTACTTTGCACAGAGCACCCAACCGACGGTCATTATCCTCGACCACTCACTTCACAACTTCATTTGCAGGCTTATCCGCCACGGCGTAATGGTCGTCATCGGTTGAGCTCGACCACCAGGAGGACCTCGAGCTTCCAACATAATGTCCACCCCCAGCCAATGACTATGGAAAAAGGCAAAAGCACAGCGAGCCCCTGCATAAATCTGGTGATTAACTACACGCCGCAGATCCACAGGCTGGGAGAACACCCGACAAAGCTTCAAAAGTGAAGAGGGGACAGGATATAAAGGGTAAAACTCAGCAAAAATCCTGCCCAACACTCCGCAACTGTACTCAAGAGCCCGCGGTACCCTCTCAACCCGCATCCGCAGAATGGCGAACACCCGAGCACGCGCCCTATCCATCCAGAAAGGATTGTTCGCCTGCACAACCGGGTCCTCTAGGCGCAACAACTCAGACTGTAGTGCCTCCTCTTCCTCGCGAGAACGCCCAGCAAGCACTTCGCAATGAAGAACAAAGATCAGCCGCAGAGCATAAGGAAAAGAACCCGCGCAGCCGAGCGGTCGAAGAAAAAAAGACAAACTCACCCTTTAGAAGATCAGACAGGTTCATCATCCAAGCCGCCAAGTCATCCAAGACAGCCTCAGCACGTAGCGATGGACTGCAACATCACCTTTCAGCCGAACAATCTCACGGTCGGCTTCAAGAAAACAGACTCGTAAGCACCCTCGCGAGTATCCTCCTTCAGAAAATCCAAGCCCGAGAAACGCCCGGGATGGCCTACCGCAAAGAGAAACAAGTCAAAGGAAACGAGACAACAAGCAGCACAAAAAAGCAAAGCAGGTCCATGAATTAAAAAATATCCGCCGTCTCGCAGGAGCCACATTACAGCTGAAGTTTTCAAAACAAAAGCAGGTTGACCCTACTCCTCGGCTGAAGAATTGTTTGCAGCCTCCACGACCAGCTGCAGCTGGCGGGCCAGCCGAGTGGCTCGAGCACTCTGCTCGTCCGTATAATCAGGCAAACTATCCACCATGGAATCCTCAATGGGGACACCATGGCCCAGAAGAACAACAATAGACGTGGCAAGCCCACTCACCACGTTCTCACGAACCAAGCCCTCCAGCTGATCGCCATCCGGACCGAGGCAGCAACCAGAGAATCGAGATCCTCAGGATGCTTCTCCTCATCTGGGAACATATGCTCATGGAGAAGCTTCGGGATAGTTGAAGCCCGAGCACAGACATCCCCAACAGCTACAACAGCGCCCGAGATAGAATCTACAGAGCCACATAGAGCACCCGACCCTGCAGCAGCTACCTCCACCGCCCCAATACCTGCAGAACCTGGAAAAAGGAAAAATACTAAATATCCACCAAGTTCAGAGCCAAACAAACCCCAATAAACGAAAGATAGGACGAGTCCACAAACCAGTCAAAGAGCCCGCCAAGTCCTGCAGACGCCCGCACTCAGCCTTCTCGACCTGGAGAAACTGCTCCTCCACCTGCCGCAACCATTCGAGCTCGCTATGCTGAGCCTGTAGCACCTTCTCTTTGGACTCCAGAGCAGCCCGAAGCTCAGCAAGCTCCTTCTTCGCAGCCTCTGCCTGCTTGTCAACACCCTTCTTGCGGCATACAGAATAGACACCAATTAGACAAAATCTATTGGGTCTCGCAGCAGAAAACAATAATTTTTCTAACTAGCGTCACCCTTAATCCAAGATCTATCTAGTTGTAATGCCGTAACGGAAATACTTGCGGAAACATACCTCGGGGTGTAGTCCGTTGCGCGGGAAACGTTCCCGCAAACATGGTTGATGAAGCCGTAAACCTTTCACAGCCCCCTGGCTGTGTTAGCACCCTGTTGGGTGGTAGTGCCGCACGTGCAGCACCTCGTAGTACTCGCACACGTACGGACTCGACGACGACCTCCGTTCTCCGATCCAGCGAAGGTGGCGGAAGTAGACCTCCAGGAACCGGAGTTTCGGCAGCACGACGACGTCCGCGTAGCAGAGAAGCCTCAATCCCAGCACAGGTTCCAGACAAGGGGACCCCGGCTTGAGAGAGACGAGAGAGGGGAGAAGACCGGTGAAAACCGATCTCAATTCGGAGTAATATTGAATTCTTTGCGAATTTTTCTGTGTTCAAGAATTGCACCCCTGCCCATCTTTATATAGGCAGACGGAAGTAGTCAACCCCCTTCCCTTGGAAATGTGGGACTAATCCCTTGCCAAGTGTCAGAACCCTCTGTTAGGTATGTGCTAGGGTTAGCTAGTGCCTTTGCATCATGTCAAAATTTCAAAAAGAAATCTTGGAAATCAAATTCAAAATCAAAATGGGAGAAGGAACACCCCCAGATGAATTAATTCAAAAGGCCAGATAAAAATCTTTTCCAAAAATTCATGTTAGAGTTTTGAAAAGTCTTATAAATGAGTGTGATCACATATCAAGTGATGTGGGACCCACCCCATGCTCATAGATTTTTCAAATATTCAAACAGTACCTTGGAATTAAAGAAATACCCCTTTTTGATTTAAAATTCAAATCTTTTGAATTTTAAAAATGTTGAAAATTTATGAGTAGCTAGTTTATATTATTATGAGGCCACATAAAAGTTTTCAGCATTTAATAAAATGGTTTGGTATTTTTACCAAAGTCAAAACAAATATACAAAAAAACAGAAAGGAAAGATTAAACAGAAAAAGGAAAAGGCTTACCTATCGCCCAGGCGAAGTCGGCCCACCCCAGCCCAGCCGGCCCAAAGGGGCACGGGGGTCTTCTTCCCCGTCCCGCGCCTCCAAGCTGCTCGGTGGAATGCCACCGAGCTAGCTGGTGACGCCACGTCGTCGCCGAGGAGCTTCCAGCCCTCCCCGTGGCCCTTCTCGCACCTGGACGCGCCCTGGAGAACGACGCATCCATTCCCCCCCTCCTCGAGCTCCCTCCTCTCTTCTCTCGCCCGTTTCGTCGTCGCCCGAGAAGCCCGCCGGAGCACCGTCGAGCCCCCGCGTAGCCATCGACGCCTAGAAGCCCCCGGAGCTTGTCCATCGTCTTCACCGCAGTCGTCTTCGTCTTCGAGCAGAGTAGGAGGAGCTGAATTCCCCTGGAACTGCTGAATCACATCGTCGTCTTCGTCTACGGCCGCCGCACGACTTTGTCAATTCCGCCGCCGTTGAGCCACCCCAGCCCTCGCCACCACCTCTGCTGAGTTCCTGGTGAGCTCCCGGCCGGAACCCCTCTCTTCTTCCCCTGGATTACTCCCTCTAGCCTGATCCGCCATGGAAGCCGAGCACGGTTGCCGCCGAGGTTGACCATGCGCTCGCTCCCATGCGCTTCCGTCCTCGCTAGTGCGTCCGTAGTACTCCTGGAGTCCCCAGCAACCCAACGCGACCATGCCTGCTTCTCCCCGTGGCCGTTTTGCAAGTTCTACTCCAAGCCGTGGCTCCGGCCGCCGCCAAGGTCGAAGCAGTCGACGAACGTGACCTCCCCGGCGACGTGCAAATGGTGCTTTCGAAGCGGCTCATCACAGGCTTTCGAACGGTGGTCTCAGCGCAGAGAATGGAGGCCAGGAAAAGAAGAACGTGCAGCGCCGCCGCGGTCCAGTCGCCGGCGTCAAGCCGCCGGCGAGTCAGCTCTAACCCCCCCTGTTTTCACCAAATTAGTGACCCCTGGGTCACTGACCAGTGGGCCAAGTGGCTTAATTAAGCCACTGGATTAAGTTAACCCACGGGTTAAGTTAACCAGCCACTGACTGGGTGGCCCCACATGTCAGCCCCCCCTGACGCCAGCTTGACGTCAGCCTGACGCAGTAAATCATTTAAATGAATTTCCAGAGATTATTTGAATTAAAAGAATTCCAGAAATTCCAGAAAATACCCCAAACTTTGGAAATTCATAGAAAATTCATATTAACTCCAAATTGGACAAATAATATATGAAAAATGATCAGGAGAAAATTATCTTTCAAAATATGCAACTTTAAACTCTGTTTGAGTTGAATTTAAAATGTGATCAGTAGCATTTTCTATTTGATTTAAATGGAATTAAATCAAATTCAAATCAAATAATTTTGCTACTTGGACCATGGAATTATGATGTAATTCAACGACACTTCAGAGGCATATCATACACATTTGAAGTTGATTCAAAATGATCAAACTATATCACATACAACTTGGATAATTTTGAATTCAAATGTGGATTTTGAATTTGCATTTAAAATGCAATATACTCCACTTAAATGGAATTGCCTCACACATCACAACTTATACTTCAAGCTTTAACATTCAATCATGTGCTTGAGCATTGCATTCATTTGATTGCTACTTCGTGCTTTGTTTGTCGAGTAGAGGTGGAACCGGAGCAAGAGATCACCCCCTTCGCTGAAGATCCAGAAACCGAACATCGTCAGCAAGGCAAGCAAACCCCCATTGATCATGTCGATAAAATCCCACTTCCCTCTCATGTCTCGCTTATGCATTGTTTAGGATGATCACCATGTTACGATTCTACCGCATAGATGAACCCATTCCTTTGCATGACCTATCTTTTTGTCACAGTAGTAAGCAAACCACAATCCTAGCAAATGTAGGAGTTGTTTGATATCATGTGGCCCCTGCAATGTTACTGCTTATTGCATGCTTAGTATGATACCATGTTGTTACTGTGATGTGAGTCGGGATGGTAGTGATCATGTTGATGATGGTAGAAAAGTGTTGGTGAATCGACCCTAATACAAGGTGAACGATGAGAGGCTGTGTAGGAGTACACGGTGGGTTGTCTCGTTGAACACCGCCCTAGTACGAGTTCTTGTGTGGTGATCCAAGATGAAGAGTATAACCACACATTGGGCTCACTGACCCCTCTCAACTTACTAACTCATCCCTTTCGATGTCCAGATGTCGCAATAGTTCGGAGTTCTGGTAGGTCTGTGGCCTGGCTACTAAGTGAGAGAACGGCTCATCCGAGACCGGCTTATGCACCACGCACACATCACTTGGGTCCACTTCGGTAAACCGGCCGGGTTCACGATTGTGGTAACCAACCCAAGTAGGCGGCTTTCTCGGACTAGATCGGCTATGAGGTAACAGTTGTGGTGAGCATCCTCGCTGGCACCCCTTTAATGGTGTCGAGATCAAAGGCGATAAATGATGATCATGTGTGTGTAGCGGTACACCCTTGCAAGGTTAACAAAACTATTCGAATAGCCGCGTCCGCGGTTATGGACTGCTTGGAAAGCTTAGCTTGATTATTAGATAACTTGAACCGGATACTTCTAAAACACACCAAGATAAGTGTGAGTGCTATGGCGTGCTTTCTCATGGGGAAGTCGAGGAAGCCACCATAGTGGTGTATTGGTTGGAGAAAGTAGTGGACTCGTGTACGCTTCTTACCTCAAAGTCTGGTACTCGTAGTTCAGGATTAGCCAAGTCAAAGCTGGCACTTCTGCAAGTGAAACCCCACCTCCCTTTACCTTGATACATGTGCATGAGTAGTATAGCTCCTATGTAAGTCTTGCTGAGTACGCCTTTGTACTCATGTTTGCTTAATCTATGTTTTAGATGACGCCACTGACCCCGAAGGTGGCTTCTTCATCGAGCTGGACGACTGAAGTTAAACTAGTCTAGTCCCAGTCAGCGACTTGTCTTTGAATATGGGAGTTCACCACCCATATCATTAGACTTGTGTGCAGACGATGAGGACCCATCTCAGTTGATCATCCGGACTGGATGGGATGCCCCTCACGTACGATGCTTTCCGAGAATGTTCAGTGCTTGGCCTTGTCTGCTTAGACAAGTGGGTGCGGTTCTCGGCTCTCCATATGACTATGTCTTAACTGTACTTGCATACGCTAACCCCGGGTCCCGAAACCAAGGGGGATGGTGCGGCTAGGAGGAGGGGAGAAGTGGGGCGCCACCCACATGGGCCCCAAGGCCCATGGCGCCCCCTTTTTTCTTTCCCTTTTCCCTTTTATTTTCTTCCTTCCCCTAATGGGCTTCTTTCACAAATAAGGCCCATTGCACTTTTTAATCTGAAATAAATTATTATTAATTATTAATTCACTTAATTAATAAATAATACATATTATTTCATCTCCCGATGATCCGGAACTCCTTCCAGCTCACTCCGAACGTCCTTCGGACCAACACAGAACTTTTCCGGTACGTCTTTCTCTCTTCTCCGGTAACTCCGATAGTTTGGAAAGGTATCCGATATTCATCAAGCCCTTAAGTGTGTTACCCTACGGTCCGAGAACACTCCATTCATGACCGAGACAAAGGCTACAGCCAATGATCCATAGCGGGACCTGGATGCCCATAATGACCCCTGTGCATTCCAGAAGTAACCGATTGAACCGTACACGTTGTATACCATTCCCTTTGTCATGCGATACTAGATTAGTCCAAGATTCGATCAACTGCATCCAATGCATTAGTTCTATCTTGTTACCGAAAAATCTTATTCACTCGTTCCGTGATATTCATCCTTGTGACCTAGTCACACGCTGCGCTGCTTTATGGATGCAATCTCACGGAGTTTTCAATGAAGTATCTTTCCATTATATGGATTGGCAAATCCCGCTCTTGAATCAACAGTCCTCAACATATCACATCGCATAGCCCAAGATACACCTTTATGGTCACCATGTTTCAGTGTGACGGTTAATGCACTCAAAGCATCCTCAGAAGATAGCAATTATGCGTGATCTCACGGTCAAAGGAACAGGCTACTACGTTCTTTAATTACAACACTGAACTTTTACGATTTGATCATGTTGCAATGCTTGCATTGGGTAATGTTCATCATGTCATTCATTCAATGAGGCGACCTTACCGTCAATTGACTTGATTGTCCATGATCGCGAAACCACAATCATCAGTTGACGATAAACCGGTCATCATGAGAGGCTGACTAGGAACTTTGGTTGTTTCTATGCCACACCTGTATCATTGTTTCACTGATATAGTTCCAGCACAGTATGAAACTGGTCATGAACTTATTTAGATATATTGGAATAATCATATAGTATTTACCTCTAGAGCATATATCCAACAGTCTCCCACTTACACTAGATAGCAAATAATCTAGCTGCATATTTTCTCGATCATAATCATCTTATCATATAAGTGTTTATTGATCATGCTTGCTCATGGAAGAGGTTTCGTCAATGATCTGTACCCGTTCAGATTCATATGTTCCTTTGCAACAGGTATTGGTCAACTTGCTTGATATACCCTTCATTATCTAATAATGCTTGAATTATAAGTTTGGCGGGAGAGTGAGACTTCTTATTTTACAGTATTCTCTAATGACAAAATGGTTTTAGTCCCTATGACTCCCATAGTCATGTATTCTGAAAAATACACTCAGCCAGAAGTCTAAACTTCTTACGCTAAACTTTATTCAACCTTCTACTTCCTTAAGTAGATATTTATATTTTGTAGAGTTTTGGTTCGTGAAATTATAGCTCACATTTCCTTTCTATTCCTTTTGGTGATATCTCTAATTCATATAGACCCATAATAAGGCTTGCAATCGTAATCCAATATTACATTCAAGTATATTATATTTTCTATCTTTTAGAGTATTGTCCTCAGTTTCTCTTCAGATACTGAATGCTTGCACTTTGCTCAGGTTTTTTGTTTCGCCAACCAAGCACATCGGAACTTGTTCTTCTTCTAAGAACCTTTGAGTCATTCTGTTATTGGATTCACAACTTCCGTTTTATGGTAGAATCATATGTCAAAGGTCATATAGGATCACATGTCTTGAGACAAAGTGCATCCCTATTCTTCCATTAAAACATTATTTTGTGATATTAAGGTTTTACATCCTTTATATAATTCCTAGCCACAAGAACCTTTTCTTGTTTAGGATATCATTCCAATCCTTTTGATGTTCATTACACGTGTCCTAATCTATCCTTATAGATTTTAGTGTGTGACACATCTGTATTTCTTTCATATAAGATTCTCGTAATCCTTTCATCTTATTAGCCTTAATCTCCATGTACATCAACGTATATATATGAGATTTTTTCACATATATCATCGTATATATATGAAATTGACATTGTGCTCCCACTCAAATATATCTGACATATATCTGTAAGTAAGCTTTTATTAAGTTTCTATTCTAATTATGCCAGACATAATAATATTGCTCCCAAAGCTCCCACTCAGAAAATGCTCTAAGCATTCCAAGTTTTCAGGAAGTCTCCAAAGCTCCCACTCAGTTTCATGAAATTGCAGTCCATCTTAATATTTTGATTACTTCAAAATCACTTGATCATATCAAGGTTGAGAGTTTCTACCTTGAGGTACTATGGTCCATCTTATCAAAACATTCTTTTGTTATGCCATTTTCTACTTCTCTTCAAATTCCAAATTTGAATGTGATGCAATTTTCTTCAGGCTATGGTCCCAGTATAGTGTTTGTGAATGAAATGCCCATATTGATTTAGCATTGCTACGCTTCCGTAGTCAATCATTATTGAATTTAGCCATAATATCTTTTATGTGCCAAATCAATCTTTATGTGTTGCATCATTCTTAATAACTTCCTGGTTATTCGGAATGTGAAATAACTACTTTATTTCATAGGATGTGATCCATCCCATATGCAACTCAATATGATTTCATTTCTCCTCGTTTCCTAGGTAACCATCAATCCTTCATAATTTATGAGCAGTGTCCCTTTTGTTTCACTTAAGAAGACTCATGATTATTGTTCTGTACAGAACGTATTCATGACAATCTTCTTATTTTTATACTAAGGCTTTAACTTATATACCATGATCATCATTAATAGCATATTTCCTCTTTTCATGGAGTCATTGCAGCGGAACGTTTTCCGTTGCGTTACTCTGTTATCTGGAGGCAGGTTCAATCACCCTGGTCAAAGATTTCACTTTTCTCCCATTGGCTTATCCATTGAGAACCATCTTCTCATTTACCAATTAAGCAATACAAGTTTTGCTATTTGAGAAGGTGTGTTTTACAATTGCTCACATCTCTAATACAAAGAAAGTTATATCATATAAAACTTCTAGCAACTTTCTAACACCATCATCATATGGAGTCATCAGCTTAATTAAATTCAGAATGGTTTCCTTATTTCATGAAGTGGGTGTTTTAACTTAATAAATTAGAACAACTTTGTTCATTCAAAATAGCATTAGCGTAAGGAGAATGTATTTAGACCATACTACATTTTAGTATGACTACGAATGGTTCAGGTGCTTGAGCACTTTAAACTTCCATCGTAATTTGTGGCATTATTTCCACAAGTCTCCCATTTATGTCAACTATAATACTCATCACTTTGATCACATCATGGTGATTTGTATTCTTATATCCAACTTCACTGTGATTCCGTAATCTCAGATTTATAATCTTAATTGAATGCCTTATTCAATTAATCATGCGAAGCATCTTTAATGATTATTCATGCGCTTGGTTAATACATCATTTATGTACAATGTTTGGCGCAAGTTCTACTTTGCTAGAACTCCGTCATTAGTCATCTTGGTTGATAATAAATTCATGAGTTAATCGATCGAGTATCTAATGAGTTCATCATTTATGAATTCATCTCATGCATTTAATCTAACTATGACTTTTGACTTCATTGTTATTCATAATAACTCAATCATGAAGCATTGAATATCACTTCACAATTATGGTGTTATATAAATGCTTCTATCATAATATAAACTCAATTGCAATCATAGTATAAGCACACTTTATTCATCAAACTGGAACGACTAACTTGTCTCAAAACATGAATAACTTCGTCTTGCGAGATGCAAGACATATCACTAAGTGTTCATACTTAATCGATTACAAAAGATTTATCTAATACTATAAGTATAATTCTATGATAGATGTCTTGGTGAAATCTTGGTGGCCATCAACTGTCTTGGTTGCCATCAATCCTGGATCGCACCTCTTCCCGTCCATGCAACGGCAGGCCCTGTTTTCATAAAACAGAACAAGTATCAAATACTTATTAAACTTCAAATGTTGTATAAGGGAACAAACATTTATAACGAGTATATCAAACATATACCTTCTCCATCAACAATTTCTCCTTCAATGGGTTCAACCTCTAAATCTCAGAGGTTGACCATGAACTCAAAGAACTGAAGGCTTTCACCTCTTCCGACATAGTCATGGACAAAGTCTGTGTAACTCGGTGGAAGCGAGTAGCACCGTGTTTATAGCAGACTCCTCTGTGGTCCAATAGTCAAAGTCCTCTACGAGTTTCAGATGTATCCCATGCATCTTGGCTACATGAGTTTTCAGACAAGTGTTCTCTTCCATCTTTGTAGTAAGAAACTCATTTTCTAACTCAAATCTGGCCACTCTGAACTGATGTATAAACAATGACTTCATCATGTCGATTGTGTCAAACATGTCCATATCCGCATATTGTTCACATAAATCTTGCGGAAAGCTAGTTTCTATGACACTTTTAACCATGGCATAAGTCCTTCGACGATTATGGTAATCAAGCATTACTTTTTCATCCATGTTGTCTACTGGAGGGTCTCCCATACGCTCTTGTATCACGAACAAGAGGTTAGCTCTCTTGAGCACAGTCCTAAGGTATAAGTACCAATCAACGAAATCTGACCCATCATCTTTAAGTCTTTCACCACGTAAGAAAGTAACCAATCCATGATACTGATTCATGTCCATTTTAATTTTCTACAAAATATTTGCAAGGAAAACAATTAAGACTAGTTCATAACAATGAGTTCATAATAATCATATTATAGATGAGCTCACACTAAAACAATCATCCCTAAGAAGTTCTAGTGATTACATGATCCAGATTCACTATCTGTCCTCGAATATCACAACGGCCGACGGATTAGTTTCAAAGGTAGACAACTAGTTTGTGCGATCACATCCTATATGTGACTCATGCTTGATCTTTTGATCTCTAGTATTCCGAGGCCATATCTACATATGCTAGGCTCGCCAAATTGACCTTAGTGTTATATGCTGCTTAGCAAGGCCATATCGACATATGCTAGGCTTGCCAGGCCCAACCTCATGCGAACTCTAATGTATGTATGACACCGATCGTCACGGCCTGCCTATCATAAAGAGAACCTTCTAGGTGGTGCACACTTCGGTAGAATACTTATGTTTGGCATTTTATAAGGGATCATCTTATTTAATGCTACCGTCGTGTATCCTATACTAGCAAGTTTTAAGATGTATGATCATGGTGGCACTAAGTCTACAGTGTCTCCATTTAAGTTTGTTTCATCATGATGATCGTTTACTACTTTTTAGTAACACATAGCAAAGCTATCACTACATCAAGATTAAGCAAACAACAATAGCACCCTCTGCAATATAAAGTTAGACGCCTCTATATTTGTATATTGCATGTTTTACGTGGCTGCTAGGGATTTTCATAGATCAACCGTTTCTACAAACATTGAACCACAACGCTGATTATAGATTGTCTCTATTACACCCCGTACGGGGCCCTCCGTTGCAAATGCTATATCCGCTAAAGTAAGAGAGACATACACCCCCCAGAGCCAATTTATACGGTACAAGCCGTATGTCAAGCGTGGAACCAGTCTCGCGTAAGCGTACGCGTAAGGTCGGTCGGGGGCCGCTTCATCAAACAATGCCACAGATATAACAAGTACACGTGAGAGGGTAACAATCGTAGAATCACGCCCACATCGCCGATGTCTTCTAACCGTACAACAATACGAAGCATAGATCTAGCTCATGATACCGCTGTTGGGTCTTGCAGCAGAAAACAATAATTTTTCTAACTAGCGTCGCCCTTAACCCAAGATCTATCTAGCTGTAATGCCGTAACGGAAAGACTTGCGGAAACATACCTCGGGGTGTAGTCCGTTGCGCGGGAAACATTCCCGCAAACGTGGTTGATGAAGCCGTAAACCTTTCACAGCCCCCTGGCTGTGTTAGCACCCTGTTGGGTGGTAGTGCCACACATGCAGCACCTCGTAGTACTCGCGCACGTACGGACTCGATGACGACCTCCGTTCTCCGATCCAGCGAAGGTGGCGGAAGTAGACCTCCCGGAACCGGAGTTTCGGCAGCACGATGGCGTCCGCGTAGCAAAGAAGCCTCAATCCCAGCACAGGTTCCAAACAAGGGGACCCCGGCTTGAGAGAGACGAGATAGGGGAGAAGACCGGTGAAAACCGATCTCAATTCAGAGTAATATTGAATTCTATGCGATTTTTTTTGTGTTCAAGAAGTGCACCCCTGCCCATCTTTATATAGGCAGACGGAAGGAGTCAACCCCCCTTACCTTGGCAATGTGGGACTAATCCCTTGCCAAGGGGGCAGGGTGCGTCTAGGAGGAGGGGAGAAGTGGGGCGCCACCCACATGGGCCCCAAGGCCCATGGCGCCCCCTTTTTTTTTCTTTTCCTTTTCCCTTTTTTTTCTTCCTTCCCCTAATGGGCTTCTTTCACAAATAAGGCCCATTGCACTTTTTAATCTGAAATAAATTATTATTAATTATTAATTCACTTAATTAATAAATAATACATATTATTTCATCTCCTGATGATCCGGAACTCCTTCCAGCTCACTCCGAACGTCCTTCGCACCAACACGAAACTTTTCGGGTATGTCATTATCTCTTCTCCGGTAACTCCGATAGTTCCGAAAAGGTCTCCGATATTCATCGAGCCCTTAAGTGTGTTACCCTACGGTCCGAGAACACTCCAGTCATGATCGAGACAAAGGCTACGACAAATGATCAATAGCGGGACCTGGATGCCCATAATGACCCCTGTGCATTCCGGAAGTAACCGATTGAACCGTACACGTTGTATACCATTCCCTTTGTCATGCGATACTAGATTAGTCCAAGATTCGATCAACTGCATCCAATTCATTAGGTCTATCTTTTTACCGACAAATCTTATTCACTCGTTCCGTGATATTCATCCTTGTGACCTAGTCACGCGCTGCGCAGCTTTATGGATGCAATCTCACCGAGTTGGCCATGAAGTATCTTTCCATTATATGGATTGACAAATCCCTCTCTTGAATCAACACTCCTCCACATATCCCATCGGATAGCCCAAGATACACCTTTATGGTCACCATGTTTCAGTGTGACGGTTAATGCACTCAAAGCATCCTCAGAAGATAACAATTATGCGTGATCTCACGGTCAAAGGAACAGGCTACTACGTTCTGTAATTACAACACTGAACTTTTACGATTTTATCATGTTGCAATGCTTGCATTGGGTAATGTTCATCACGTCATTCATTCAATGAGGTGACCTTATCGTCAATTGACTTGATTGTCCATGATCGTGAAACCACAATCATCAGTTGACGATAAACTAGTCATCATGAGAGGCTGACTAGGAACTCTGGTTGTTTCTATACCACACCTGTATCAGTGTTTCTCTGATATAGTTCCAGCATAGTATGAAACTGGTCATGAACTTATTTAGATATATTGGAATAATCATATATTATTTGCCTCTAGAGCATATATCCAACAAAATCAACTAGCAAAAGAAACAAAGACCAAGAATCAGGATCTCACGTCTCATAGCAGTGAAGCTCCCCTGGACCGAGTCATGAGAACGTCGCCACCGATCAGTTTCAGTCAGCACACGTTCGCACATCAGGAACAAAGGCTGAATTCAAGTAAATGCACCAGTCAAAGCATAGGAAAGAAGAAAATCAAACTCAAGACTACAACCAACCAAAAATGATTGCTTGCAGCCTCGGGGGCTACTCCCATTGGGAGCACTGCCGCTCCCAATATGCATAAGATCGAAAAAGGGAAGCCCAAATCAAAGATTACAACCAATCACAAGTGACTTCTTGCAGCCTCGGGGGCTACTATAGCAATACACAGAAGGACAAAGAAAGAATAGACCTGCTTCGCCATGCGATCAAAGAACGCTTTATCTTCAGCAGAGAGATCCCGCCTCTCCAAGAAGTGCTCTTCAGGGATGACTAGTTTAACATATGAAGGTAACTCCCCTTCAGGAGTTGCAACAGCCGCAGCAGACCCCCCAGACGGAGCAGTCACAGAAGTTACCTCCGCGCCTGCAGTCACAGGGGTCATCCCCGCACCTGAAGCCACGGGAGTAGCAGAACCAGCCAGCCGATCAGGCGCCGCACCAGAATCAGTCGAAGGAGCACCAACAGCACCAGCACTCGCAGAGGAAGCAGTCGGAGCAGGAGCAGTCCTACAAAACAACTTATCTTCAGAACACCAGTCAAAGCAATAAACACCAGAAACGAAAAAGTGGAAAGTTATAGTAACCCAGCAGGCGCAGCGCCTGGACGCAGCAATATACCGAACCTGCGTTTCTTCGGGGCAGCTGAGGGAGGACACGGCATAATAGGCTGCATGACCGTTGGCAAGTCGTCACTGTCACCCGCCGCATCACGACCACTCGCACTCAAAGGGCGAGTGCGTTTGACACGTAGAGGACTCGAATCCCCAGAGTCATCCGCAACCGACGGTGGACCACCCGTGGAATCGACAACAACAACACCCGAAGCGCCAGAAGCACCCCCATCACTCGCGGGCACAGGATCAGCATCAGCATCAACAGGCTCATTGAGTATATCCGTATCTTCAGGCTGCGGCGGATTGTTCAATAAAGGGGTGTGACCCTGGCGGGACCCGGGGTTAGTGTATGCAACTCCAGTTAAGACATAGTCATATGAAGAGCCGAGAACCGTACCCACTTGTCTAAGCAGACAAGGCCAAGCACAAAACGTTCTCGGAAAGCATCGTACGCGAGGAGCATCCCATCCAGGCCGGATGATCAACTGAGATGGGTCCTCATCGTACGCACACAAGTCTAATGATATGGGTGATGAGTTCCCATATTCAAAGACAAGTCGCCTCAACCATACTACCGACTATCTCATAACTCTTACATAGACTTACTCCAGCCCGATCACTTAGTCGGGGTCAAGGGCGGGCTCGATCATACCACAAAGTTTGCACGAGACATAGTCTCGAACAATCGCATCGCGATGCCCCAAGCTGCGCACATCTAAGGGCCACTTGGTGTATGAAAGACCGCCAGCCAGATCACAACTAAGGTCTCGAAAACCCATACAAAGACATGCATGTTATAAACATACACGCAACACACATGCCTCGTATGAACAGTAGGTATCATTGCAATTCTCTACAAAGTATACATCTTTATTGATAACTCTTATAGAGTGCAAACAGAGATCACAAACATGTGATCCAACATTACAACATAAGCGGAAGCAAATTATGTCTGAGTACAGACAAGTTTAACAAATGGCTTAAGAAGCCTTATTTAAACACAAGCCCTCCACGAGGGAACCAGTCGTCTGACTGGGACTAGACTAGTTGATCTTCAGTCGTCCAGCTCAATGAAGAAGCCACCTTCGGGGTCAGTGGTTTCATCTAAAACATAGATTAAGCAAACGTGAGTACAAAGTCGTACTCAGCAAGACTTACATAGGAGCTATACTACTCATGCATATGTATCAAGGTAAAGGGAGGTGGGGTTTCACTTGCAGAAATGCCAGCTTTGACTTGGCTAGTCCTGAACTACGAGTACCAGACTTTAAGGTAAGAAGCGTACACGAGTCCACTACTTTCTCCAACCAATACACCACTCTGGTGCCTTCCTCAACTTCCCCACGAGAAAGCACGCCATAGCACTCACACTTATCTTGGTGTGTTTTAGAAGTATCCGGTTCAAATTATCTAATAATCAAGCTAAGCTTTCCAAGTAGTCCATAACCACGGAAGCGGCTATTCGAATAGTTTTGTTAACCCTGCAGGGGTGTACCGCTACATACACATGATCATCATTTACCGCCTTTGATCTCGATACCATTCAAGGGGTGCCAGCGAGGATGCTCACCACAACTGTTACCTCATAGCCGATCTATTCCGAGAAAGCCGCTTACTTGGGTTGGCTACCACTATCGTGAACCTGGCCGGTTTACCGAAGTGGACCCAAGTGATGTGTGCGTGGTGCATAAGCCGGTCTCGGGTGAGCCATTCTCTCACTTAGCATCCAGGCCACAGACCTACCAGAACTCCGAACTATTGCGACATCTGGACATCGAAAGGGATGAGTTAATAAGTTGAGAGGGGTCAGTGAGCCCAATGTGTGGTTGTACTCTTCATCTTGGATACCCACACAAGAACTAGGACTTAGGGCGGTGTTCGACGAGACAACCCACCGTGTACTCCTACACAGCCTCTCATTGTTCACCTTGTATTAGGGTCGATTCACCAACACTTTTCTACCATCACCAACATGATCACTACCATCCCGACTCACATCACAGTAACATCATGGTATCATACTAAGCATGCAATAAGCAGTAACAATTTCAGGGGCCACATGATATCAAACAACTCCTACATTTGCTAGGATTGTTGTTTGCTTACTACTGTGACAAAAATGATAGGACATGCAAAGGAATGGGTTCATCTATGCGATAGAATCGTTATCATCGTGATCATCCTATACAATGCATAAGCGAGACATGAGAGGGAAGTGGGATTTTATAGACATGATCAATGGGGGTTTGCTTGCCTTGCTGATGAGGTTCGGGTTCGGAGTCTTCAACGAAGGGGGCAGCCTCCTGCTCCGGTTCCACCTCTACTCGACAAACAACAAGCAAAGTAGCAAAGTAAATACAATGCACGATCACATGATGAAAGGTTGGAACTTGAGGTAAATGCTTTGATGTGTGAAGCAATTCCATTTAAATGGAGTATATTGCAAATTGAATTGCAAATTCAAACTCCAATTTGAATTCAAACTTAGTCAAGTTATATGTGACATGGTTTGATCAATTTGACACATCTTCAATTCTGTATGATATGCCTCTGATGTGTGGTTGAAAGGTAGCATAATTCCATGGTCCAAGTTGCAAAAGCATTTGAATTGAATTTGAATTAATTTCAAATAAATCAAATGACATATGTTACTGGTCCCATTTTTGGATAGCTTATTTTCTCCTGATCATTTTTCATATATTATTTGTCCAATTTGGAGTTAATATGAATTTTCTATGAATTTCCAAAGCTTGAGCTAATTTCTGGAATTTTCTGAATTTCTTTAATTCTTTTTAATTTCTGGAATTTGATTTATTGCATCAGCATGATGCACTGCTGGCATCACCATGGGGCTGACAGGTGGGCCAGGGGTGTCAGTGTCACTGGTTAATTAACCCGACTGGTTAATTTAATCCAGTGGCATAATTAAGCCACTGGGCCCATTGGTCAGTGGCCCAGGGTGGGGTTAGGAGGGTGATTAGTGGCTAACCCACCGGTGGCTAAACGCCGGCGGCCAACCCACGGCGGCGCTGCACGGGAGGAGGCTGCCGTGGTCCGTTTGAAGCGCTGGAGGCACCAAACGCAAGATCGTGGAGCCGCGCGTCTCGGGTAGGGTCCAGGTGACCAAGGAGGCCACCGGAGCGACGCCGGCGACGACCTTCCGCGGCGGCCGTGACACGGGCTCAGGGTGGATCTCGCTGCAGAGCACCATTTGAGCCACCGATGGGCGCGTTCGAAGCAGCAGTTCACGGCGGAGGTGATGGACAAGACGGCGAGGATGATTGCCTAGCAGATGCTCGCCGACGACGACCGTGGCGGCTCGGTAATCCGGCGACCATGGCAATCGGTGACAGAGGAAGAAATCGAGGGGGAGAGGTTAGGGGTTTTGACCGTGAGCTCACCAGGAACTCAACGGAGGTGGTGGCGAGGGCTGAGGTGGCTTGACGACGATGTAATCGACGAAGTTGCGCGGCGGCCGTAGATGAAGACGACGACGCGATTCGGCAGCTCCAGGGGGCTTCAGCTCCCCATATTCCGCTCAAAGACGAAGTCAACTGCGGTGAAGACGTAGGACATGATCCGGGGGCTTCTCGGTGTCGATGGCGACGCGGGGGCTTGACGGTGCTCCGGCGAGCTTCACGGACGTCGGCGGATCGGGCGAGAGAGGAGGGGGAGGTGGTCCTGGAGGGAGGGGAGTGGACGTGGGCGTCTCCAGGACGCGTCTAGAGGGCTCGGGAGGCTGGGGGGGGGGGGTGCCAGGCAAGCAGGTGGCGTGGCGACGGCGTCGGCATGCCGGGCACGCAGCTGCCTGGCTGCCTGAGGAAGAAGAAAAGACGGCTCGGAGTGGGTTGGGCCGGCTGGGCTTCGCCTGGGGCGACAGGTAACTCCTCTGCTTCCTTTTCTTATTTCCTTTTTCTGTTTTCTTCTGACATTTGTTTTGCTGTGCTAAAATAAATAGCTAGGCATTTTATTAAATGCTGAAAAATTTTATATGGCCTCATAATAAAATAGACTAGCCACTTATAAAGTTTCAACATTTTTAAAATTCAAATAATTTGAATCTTAACTCAAATAGGGTTATTTTATTAATTCCAAGGCACTGTTTGAATATTTGAAAAATCTATGAGCATGGGATGGATCCCACATCACTTGATATGTGATCACACTCATTTATAAGACTTTTCAAAAATCTAACAAGAATTTTTGGAGAAGATTTTTATCTGGCCTTTTGAATTAATTCATCTGGGGGGGGGTTCCTTCTCCCATTTTGCTTTTGAATTTGATTTCAAAGATTTCTTTTGAAATTTTAACATGATGCAGGAGTACTGGTTAACCCTAGCACATTACCTAACAGAGGGTTCTGACAACTCGCCCCCACTCAAAAGAATCTCGTCCCGAGATTCAGAAGTCTGCGGGAGGAAGGTGGGGTACTCGGCATTGAGACGGTCTTCTCTTTCCCACGTAGCTTCTCTTTCAGACTGGTGTGACCATTGCACTTTCAGAAACCTAATCTTCTGACGACGAGTGACACGCTCTGCGGAATCAAGAATACGAACGGGGTATTCTCGATAAGAAAGGTCATCTTGGAGATCAAGCGTTTCATGGTCGACTTCGCAGATGGGGTCCTTGAAGCAACGCCTGAGTTGGGACACATGGAATACATCATGTACTCGGGAAAGGTGCGGGGGTAGTTCAAGTTGGTAGGCAACTTCTCCACGTTTAGCAATAATGCGGAAAGGTCCGATGTAACGTGGGGCCAACTTGCCTTTGATACCGAAACGTTGGGTTCCCTTCAGAGGAGTAACCCGAAGGTAAGCCTTCTCATCCAGATTGTAGCTCTCTTGCCTATGATGACGATCATAGTAGCTTTTCTGACGAGACTGGGCTGCTTTCAATTGATCACGAACAATGCGAACTTGCTCTTCTGCTTCCTTGATCATATCCGGTCCAAAGAATTGTCTTTCACCGGCTTCTGACCAGTGAAGGGGTGTTCGACATCGTCGTCCATATAGGAGTTCAAAAGGAGCCATGTTCAGACTAGATTGAAAACTATTGTTATAAGCAAATTCGGCGAATGGCAGAGATTTCTCCCAATTCTTTCCGAATGAGATAACACAAGCTCTGAGCATGTCTTCAAGAATTTGGTTAACCCTTTCGACTTGACCGCTAGACTGAGGATGGAAAGCTGTACTAAAGGAGAGATGAGTTCCCATAGCCTTCTGAAAGCTTCCCCAAAATCTAGAGGTGAAAAGGCTACCGCAATCAGAATTGATTTCCAAAGGAACACCGTGAAGGGATACAATTCTAGAGATGTACAAGTCCGCTAACTGGCTAGCAGTTATAGACTCGCGAACCGGAAGGAAGTGAGAAACTTTGGAAAGCCTATCTATGACAACGAAGATGACATTGTTTCCTTTCTGGGTTCTTGGAAAGACGGTGATGAAGTCCATACCGACTTTGTCCCATTTCCACTCGGGAATAGACAAAGGTTGAAGTGTACCAGCAGGTCTTTGATGTTCGGCCTTAATGCAACGACAAACATCACATTCGGCAACAAATTGAGCAATGTCTCTCTTCATCCTAGTCCACCAAAATCTCTGGCGTAGATCTCGGTACATTTTTGTGCTACCGGGATGAATTGAGAGGGGTGTGTCATGGGCTTCCTTGAGGATGAGTTTCCTTAGTTCCCTGTTCTTAGGTACTACCAAACGATTTTCAAAGAATACCGTTCCCTTGCTATCCGTGGAGAAACATTTAGCAACTCCGCTAGCAATGTTCTCCTTGATCCGGCGAACACCTCGTGCACGCCTTTGGGAAACTATGATTTGATCCTCAAGAGTTGGTTTCGCCACCAAGGTAGAAAGATAGCCATAAGGAACAATCTCAAGGTTGATCTTGCGAAAGTCCTCATGAAGAAGTGGTTGATACTGTTGTAACATGAGGTTGTTACAATACGACTTACGACTTAGTGCATCAGCCATGACATTGGCTTTGCCTGGGGTGTAAGAAATTACTACGTCGTAATCTTTTATCAACTCAATCCAGCGTCTTTGCCTGAGATTAAGATCTGGCTGGGTGAAAATATATTTGAGGCTTTGGTGGTCGGAATAAATCTCACAACGATTACCAAGGAGGTAATGTCGCCAAGTTGTTAGGGCATGAACTACGGCATCGAGTTCAAGGTCATGGGTAGGATAGTTCTCTTCATGTGGCCGCAACTGGCGTGAAGCGTAAGCTACCACATGTCGATCTTGCAGAAGTATGCATCCTAACCCTTGCCGTGATGCGTCACAATAGATCTCGAAATCTTTTTTGGTGTCTGGAGGTGCAAGTACAGGTGCAGAAGTCAATCTTCTTTTTAGCTCTTGAAAGCTTTCCTCGCACTTGGAAGTCCATAAGAATTTCTTATCTTTCTTGAGGAGTTCAGTAAGAGGCTTTGCAACTTTGGAGAAGTTCTCAACGAAGCGACGACAATAGCTGGCTAGGCCAAGAAAACTCCTAACTTGCTTAACCGATTCAGGTGGAGTCCAGTCAAGGACGGCCCGAACTCTCTCGGGATTCACAGCAATGCCTTTTGCAGAAATCACGTGGCCTAAGTAGGTCACTTCTGGTAGCCAAAATTCACACTTGGAGAATTTAGCATACAGGCGATGCTCTCTAAGCTTCATCAATACCAGCCTTAGGTGTTCTGCGTGCTCTTCTTCGTTCTTCGAGTAGATGAGAATGTCATCAAGATAAACTACAACAAATTTATCTAGATACTCCATGAAGATCGAATTCATCAAGCGCGAGAATGTGGCGGGGGCATTGGTTAAACCAAAGGACATGACGGTGTACTCGTAAAGACCATAACGAGTAGTAAAAGCCGTTTTGGGAATGTCCTCGCTTCGGATTTTGATTTGATGATAACCTAATCTCAAATCCATCTTGGAGAAGACAGAGGATCCTGCAAGTTGATAATAAAGATCATTGATCCTGGGCAATGGGTATTTGTTCTTTATCGTCGCTAAATTTAGCGGGCGATAGTCTACGCACATCCTTTCTGTTCCATCTTTCTTCTTTACGAACAGAACGGGGCAACCCCATGGCGATGAGCTAGGGCGGATGAAGCCTTTTGCCAACGAAGCATCAAGTTGGATTTTTAGCTCAGCTAACTCATGTGAGGCCATTTTATATGGGCGTTTGGAAATTGGTGCGGTTCCTGGAACAAGATCCACTATAAACTCTACACACCTGTCGGGTGGCATGCCCGACAGCTCTTCAGGAAAGACATCCGGGAAGTCACGATCCACCAGAATATCTTCAAGTTCGGGAAGGGGAAGTACATTCAAAGAATGCACTTGGGTTCTTGTTCTGGGTGAGGTATAGTTGATGGTTTTTCCTGAAGGGTGGGTGAGTTTCACGGATTTGCCTTTGCAATCTAGGTAGGCATTCTGTCTTGATAGCCGATCCATGCCAAGGATGACATCAATATCTGAAGACTTGAGGGCTATGAGTGAAGCAAGGAATACTAAACCCTCAATTGCAATTTGATTGCCCTGGCTTACTCTATTAGTTTGCCATCTTGACCCTGGAGTTTGAATAATCATTGGAGTGGACAATTCAACAAAAGATAACTCATGACGAAGTGCATAACTTTCCGACATGAATGAATGAGATGCTCCTGGGTCGAAAAGAACGGAAGTAGGAACACAATTGACTGGGAGCGTACCAAGAATGACGTCAGTGGTGTCGTCAGTCTCTTCGGCGGCGATCTGGTTCAC
Source organism: Bromus sterilis (assembly GCA_950022295.1). Taxonomy (NCBI): domain Eukaryota; kingdom Viridiplantae; phylum Streptophyta; class Magnoliopsida; order Poales; family Poaceae; genus Bromus; species Bromus sterilis. Next base: position 46,843,819 of record OX465596.1, read on the forward strand.
ACGTCCACGAGTGGCGGGAGGAGCGGGTTTGGCGGTGTAGACCTTCTAGGGTGGCTTGCCACGACCATTGTTGTTGCCTCCGGCACGGGGTGGAGCATTCTGATTCTGGATCTGGTTCTGGGGACACTCACGAGAATAGTGGCCTGCCTGACCACACTTGTAGCAGGCTCCAAAACCAGTGCGTGGAGATGGGTTGTTTGGTGGAGCTGGGTGGAACTGAGTGGGTGGACGAGGCGCCACATAGGATGGCCTCGGTGGGTTGTTCTGGCGGAACATACTATTGGGGATCCAGATCTTGCGCTTTTGAGAGCCAGAACTGGATGAACCATCGTCCCTAGGGTGTTTGCGAAAGTCGTTGGGGGTGTTCATGTCCTCTGCCTTGATGGCTTTGTTGACAAGGACCTGGAATGTGTCAAAGTCATGTAGATTGAGCCCACGACGGAGTCCAGAATTGAGTCCACGGCGGAACCTTTCTTGTTTCTTGGAGTCGGTGGAGACTTCTTCGGTAGCATAACGAGCAAGTCGGTTGAACTCACGACTAAACTCGTCAACAGTCCTTCTGCCTTGGGTGAGGTTGCAGAACTCCTCACGCTTGCGGTCCATAAGACCCTTGGGAATGTGGTGCTCGCGGAAGGAAGTGCAGAATTCATCCCAAGATGCGGGCGGTCCAACGGGACGCATATTCAGGAAGGTCTCCCACCAAGAGCTAGCTGCGCCTTCGAGGTGATAGGTGGCATAGCTGACCTTGTCGCCATCTGCAACATGGCCTGCTTGGAGCTTCCTCTCGATGCTGCGAAGCCAGTCATCGGCGTCAAGGGGCTCGGTGGAGTAACTGAAAACCGGGAGATGAAGTCGGATGAAGTCGTTCAGGGACACAAACTCGTTGCGTTGCTGAGTGGTGTTGCGTGCAATGACTTCCAACAGGCGGTGAGAGTCTCGGCGGTTCCTCTCAACCTCCATTAGAACCTGAGCCATTGTGGGTGGGGGTGGAAGGTTGCCTTCCTCCTGGTCATTCCCACGTCCCTGGTTACGACCAAGCTGGCCACGGGTTCCTTGAGACATCCTGAAGGTGAAAAACCAAAGTCAAACAGAGTTGATTGGGAGAGTGTAAACAAGGTATTGAAGTACTGGAAGGATTACTGAGCAAAGGAAGTAATCATCTTGACAACATGGTCATAAAAGCATACAAGCCATATATTCACAAGCTGTCATACAAACCATACAACGTTTTAGTACAAGCACCAAGCTAATACAAACGTGATGAAGATGATACATCCTTCAGAGGCACTCTGACTTCCTATACATTATTTATCTAAGCCTCTGGAACTTAGACCCTTGCGTACAATACACTAAGATACTACTACATCAACACTAAGTAAGACCACAGGCGGTCTCACTCATCTCCATCTCCATAGTAGTCCTCATAAAAGTTACCCGCATATCCCGGTAGCTGAAGGTGACCATCGGAAAACACGGAGGCCTGTGGACCCTGATATCCATTTGGGCAAGGATGGGGCCTAGGTCCGGCGTAGGGTGGAAGCAAAGGACCACGGGGTGGAAAAATGCCTCCAATCTCGGGCCAAGCAACTCGAGAAGGCATCTGAGTCCTCACTGGGTAGATAGCATCATACTCGACTGATCCAACGCTCACGAAGGGTGCCAAAAGGTTCAGTGCTCGATACAAACGAACACGAGTGGCGTGAAGCTCGAAACGGAGAGCGCGTGCATCACGATCTCGATCACTAGCAAACCTAGCAGTCATCTGAAGTGCTGGATCTTCTGCAGAGTGATCTGAGTAGAGTCCGGTGTAATATCCCTCTTGTCCTAGAAGTGCAGCAGGGATATAGCGGAATGAGGTCTCTCTCATCATAGTGTGCTCCTCTCTCAGCAGGGTAATACATGAGTATGCAGCATCCTGCACAACCATGTTCTCGGTCATGCCAATGCCATGTCCAAAATGGATAGGCTGAGTGACTCCAACGTGGTGCGGGTAGATTCTGACGATGCAGTGGAACTGGGTCTGGTTGAAGTCGTGGAACTGCTCCTCGACGGTGTACTCAGGGTACCATCGATATCCCACATAGGACATCATCTTGATCAACGTGGCGGGATGGCCACGCACACCGAGGCACCTGGTCAAACGAACAATCTGCCGAGGGGGAAGATCTGCCATCTGAAACAGAAAGAAGGAGTTTGCAAATGCATCAGATTATGAGATAACCTGGAATGACTCGGACAGCATAACAGCTGTAATTGCAAGAAAAAGACAATTTCTTACAACATGGAAACAACACTTACATACGATGTAATAAATCAGGGAGCATAACCACTCTAACAAACCGATCACAACTTTCCTACGGCTACAAGGAAGCAAACAACGAGATGTTCTAATCAGACAGAGGAGAGCCTAGTCCTATCTTCCCGTAGAATAAGATGAGGGTGACTCAGAACTCAGAACGAAGGGGTAAGGAGAAAAAAGAAGCCTTACGTTGTTCCCTTATATACCCAGAGTAACTATATAACTATAGCAAGCTAGACTCAACTTCGGCCAAGGCTACTAGTCCTAAAGTCAGTCCTGCTCTGATACCAAGTCTGTCGGGGACCGGGGTTAGCGTATGCAAGTCCAGTTAAGACATAGTCATATGGAGATCCGAGAACCGTACCAACTTGTCTAAGCAGACAAGGCCAAGCACAGAACGTTCTCGGAAAGCATCGTACGTGAGGGGCATCCCATCCAGGTCGGATGATCAACTGAGATGGGTCCTCATCGTCCGCACACAAGTCTAATGATATGGGTGATGAGTTCCCATATTCAAAGACAAGTCGCCTCAACCATACTACCGACTATCTCATAACTCTTACATAGACTTACTCCAGCCCGATCACTTAGTCGGGGTCTAGGGCGGGCTCGATCATACCACAAAGTGTGCACGAGACATATTCTCGAACAATCGCATCGTGATGCCCCAAGATGCGCACATCTAAGGGCCACTTGGTGTATGAAAGACCGCCAGCCAGATCACAACTAAGGTCTCGAAAACCTATACAAAGACATGCATGTTATAAACATACACGCAGCACACATGCCTTGTATGAACAGTAGGTATCATTGCAATTCTCTACAAAGTATACATCTTTATTGATAACTCTTATAGAGTGCAAACAGAGATCACAAACATGTGATCCAACATTACAACATAAGGGGAAGCAAATTATGTCTGAGTACAGACAAGTTTAACAAATGGCTTAAGAAGCCTTATTTAAACACAAGCCCTCCACGAGGGTACCAGTCGTCTGACTGGGACTAGACTAGTTGATCTTCAGTCGTCCAGCTCAATGAAGAATCCACCTTCGGGGTCAGTGGTTTCATCTAAAACATAGATTAAGCAAACGTGAGTACAAAGTCGTACTCAGCAAGACTTACATAGGAGCTATACTACTCATGCATATGTATCAAGGTAAAGGGAGGTGGGTTTTCACTTGCAGAAATGCCAGCTTTGACTTGGCTAGTCCTGAACTACGAGTACCAGACTTTAAGGTAAGAAGCGTACACGAGTCCACTACTTTCCCCAACAATTACACCACTATGGTGCCTTCGTCGACTTCCCCACGAGAAAGCACGCCATAGCACTCACACTTATCTTGGTGTGTTTTAGAAGTATCCGGTTCAAGTTATCTAATAATCAAGCTAAGCTTTCCAAGTAGTCCATAACCGCGGACGCGGCTATTCGAATAGTTTTGTTAACCCTGCAGGGGTGTACCGCTACACACACATGATCATCATTTACCGCCTTTGATCTCGACACCATTCAAGGGGTGCCAGCGAGGATGCTCACCACAACTGTTACCTCATAGCCGATCTAGTCCGAGAAAGCCGCCTACTTGGGTTGGCTACCACTATCGTGAACCCGGCCGGTTTACCGAAGTGGACCCAAGTGATGTGTGCGTGGTGCATAAACCGGTCTCGGGTGAGCTGTTCTCTCACTTAGCATCCAGGCCACAGACCTACCAGAACTCCGAACTATTGCGACATCTGGAAATCGAAAGGGATGAGTTAATAAGTTGAGAGGGGTCAGTGAGCCCAATGTGTGGTTGTACTCTTCATCTTGGATCACCACACAAGAACTCGGACTTAGGGAGGTGTTCAACGAGACAACCCACCGTGTACTCGTACACAGCCTCTCATCGTTCACCTTGTATTAGGGTCGATTCACCAACACTTTTCTACCATCACCAACATGATCACTACCATCCCGACTCACATCACAGTAACATCATGGTATCATACTAAGCATGCAATAAGCAGTAACCATTTCAGGGGCCACATGATATCAAACAACTCCCACATTTGCTAGGATTGTGGTTTGCTTACTACTGTGAAAAAAATGATAGGTCATGCAAAGGAATGGGTTCATCTATGCGATAGAATCGTTATCATGGTGATCATCCTATACAATGCATAAGCGAGACATGAGATGGAAGTGGGATTTTATCGACATGATCAATGGGGTTTGCTTGCCTTGCTGATGAGGTTCGGGTTCGGAGTCTTCAACGAAGGGGGCAGCCTCCTGCTCCGGTTCCACCTCTACTCGACAAACAACAAGCAAAGTAGCAAAGTAAATACAATGCACAATCACATGATGAAAGGTTGGAACTTGATGTAAATGTTTTGATGTGTGAAGCAATTCCATTTAAATGGAGTATATTGCAAATTGAATTGCAAATTCAAACTCCAATTTGAATTCAAACTTAGTCAAGTTATATGTGACATGGTTTGATCAATTTGAAACATCTTCAATTGTGTATGATATGCCTCTGATGTGTGGTTGAAAGGTAGCATAATTCCATGGTCCAAGTTGCAAAAGCATTTGAATTGAATTTGAATTAATTTCAAATAAATCAAATGACATATGCTACTGGTCCCATTTTAAAATCAACTCAAACATAGTTGAAAGTTGGATTTTTGGATAGCTTATTTTCTCCTGATCATTTTTCATATATTATTTGTCCAATTTTGAGTTAATATGAATTTTCTATGAATTTACAAAGCTTGAGCTAATTTCTGGAATTTTTTGAATTTCTTTAATTCTTTTTAATTTCTGGAATTTGATTTATTGCATCAGCATGATGCACTGCTGGCGTCACCATGGGGCTGACAGGTGGGCCAGGGGTGTCATTGTCACTGGTTAATTAACCCGGCTGGTTAATTTAATCCAGTGGCTTAATTAAGCCACTGGGCCCACTGGTCAGTGGCCCAGGGTGGGGTTAGGAGGGTGATTAGTGGATAACCTACCGGCGGCTAAACTCCGGCGGCCAACCCACGACGGCGCTGCACGGGAGGAGGCTGCCGTGGTCCGTTTGAAGCTCGTGGAGCCGCGCGTCTCGGGGAGGGTCCAGGTGACCAAGGAGGCCACCGGAGCGACGCCGGCGATGACCTTCCATGGCGGCCGTGACACAGGCTCGGGGTGGATCTCGCTGCAGAGCACCATTTGAGCCACCAATGGGCGCGTTCGAAGCAGCAGTTCACGGCAGAGGTGATGGACAAGACGGCGAGGATGATTGCCTAGCAGATGCTCGCCGACGACAACCGTGGCGGCTCGGTACTCCGGCGACCATGGCAATCGGTGACAGAGGAAGAAATCGAGGGGGAGAGGTTATGGGTTTTGACCGTGAGCTCACCAGGAACTCAACGGAGGTGGTGGCGAGGGCTGAGGTGGCTCGACGGCGATGTAATCGACGAAGTTGCGCGGCGGCCGTAGATGAAGACGACGACGCGATTCGGCAGCTCCAGGGGGCTTCAGCTCCCCATATTCCGCTCAAAGATGAAGTCAACTGCGGTGAAGACGAAGGACAGGATCCGGGGGCTTCTCGGCGTCGATGGATACGCGGGGGCTTGACTGTTCTCCGGCGAGCTTCACGGACGTTGGCGGATCGGGCGAGAGAGGAGGGGGAGGTGGTTCTGGAGGGAGGGGAGTGGACGTGGGCGTCTCCAGGACGCGTCTAAAGGGCTCGGGAGGCTGGGGGGGCGCCAGGCAAGCAGGTGGCGTGGCGACGGCGTCGGCATGCCGGTCACGCAGCTGCCTGGCTGCCTGAGGAAGAAGACAAGACGGCTCGGAGTGGGCTGGGCCGGCTGGGCTTCGCCTGGGGCGACAGGTAACTCCTCTGCTTCCTTTTCTTATTTCCTTTTTCTGTTTTCTTCTGACATTTGTTTTGCTGTGCTAAAATAAATAGCTAGGCATTTTATTAAATGCTGAATTTTTTTATATGGCCTCATAATAAAATAGACTAGCCACTTATAAAGTTTCAACATTTTTAAAATTCAAATAATTTGAATCTTAACTCAAATAGGGTTATTTTATTAATTCCAAGGCACTGTTTGAATATTTGAAAAATCTATGAGCATGGGATGGGTCCCACATCACTTGATATGTGATCACACTCATTTATAAGACTTTTCAAAAATCTAACAAGAATTTTTGGAGAAGATTTTTATCTGGCCTTTTGAATTAATTCATCTGGGGGGGTTCCTTCTCCCATTTTGCTTTTGAATTTGATTTCAAAGATTTCTTTTGAAATTTTAACATGATGCAGGAGTACTGGTTAACCCTAGCACATTACCCAACAGAGGGTTCTGACAGACCCTACAGATTAAAGCAGCATCAGCAATCAACAGAAACGAGTCAAAATTACAAATAAATAATTCAAAGAAAAAGTACCTGAGGAAGAGGCAAGTCAGCAGAGTAAGGACGAACAAGGCTCTCTTCCCCAATGCTCGTGCACTTTGTGACTTGCTGAACCCGGTCCAAAAGGTCGTCATCAGAAAACTCCTCGGGCGAACACCTGGTCGAGTCATCAGACCCAGTGTACTGACACATGGGACGCACCCGATGCTGAAGCGGCTGCACGCGTCTCTTGACAAACACGGAGATAAGATGGCCGACAGTCAATTCATCCTTCAAAGCAGTAATCTTTTGCACAAACGGCTCCACGAGAGACACCTCACGAGCAGACAAAGGATGTGCCCATGAAGACCGCTTAACCGCCCGCGCAGCAGGATCGAAAGGGTCCAGACCAAACCGCTGACCCTCAATGCGCTAGTCCTTCAGATAAAACTAACTCCTCCGCCACGAAAAGACGGAGTCCAGCTTCTCCAGATCAAAATAGGCAGACTTCTCCTTAATGGAAATACCCACGCCCCCAATGGCATATTCAGAATTTGTCCTCTTCACATTGAAGAGACGTTTCCAGAGGCCCCAATGGGGATAGATCCCCAAAAAACCCTCACAGAGCGCAAGGAAGCAGGCAATATGCAGAATCCCATTGGGAGTCAAATCATGCAGTTGCAATTGATAGGCGCAAATCAACCCCCGGAGAAAAGGATGAATGGGAAGCGCAAAACCATGAGGGAAGAAGATCTGAAAGCATACCCGTTCATCTAGACGGGGCGGAGGAACCTCCTCATCCCCTGGAATCCGGGCGACACCATGTGCCACCACGCCGTCCGCCACCAACTCATCCAAATCTGCAGTTCCAAAAGCAGACTGCCCCCATCTGCCGGTCATCCTGCCGACTCATGTGCTACACTGCGAGGACGCTTGGACATGGATCTTAACTAGCAAAACTCACGAAAGGACAAGCAGGAGACAAAGAACGAAGAAGGAACAAGAAAGAAAGGAAGGAGAAGGCAATGGCTGGGTGAAAACCTAAACAAACCAGACCCCCCGGTATTTAACCAGCAATCGGAGAAGGCAAATCGTCACTGCTCATCTTGGAATCCAGCAGACGTGGCGCGATCCCACGATAGCCGAGAAACATGGAAAACTCAACCGGCTTACTAACCATACCGCCCACTGCGTGCGAAAAACAAGGGCCATCATCGCGCACCCCAAAATTTTCGGGCAACAGGCGTCAAGTCACTTCATTTTCACATAACACAACGACCCACCCCGTCAGGCGGGCCAGAAAACGTCACATCTCAACAACGCGTCTCCAGCACACAATTTCGGTCAGCATTTTGCTCCTCACAAACCTTTTTATATTAATCCAAAAGTCTTGTACTCCCATTGGGAGTACCTTATTTCGAGCTCGGGTGCTCCCTCACCCAGAAGGAAAAGACGTGCTCGAGTGATCACTCGCACCACTAAAAACTACGTACTTTCAGAGTTCGGGTGATCCCTCACCCTAAAGACAGTAAAGCATTCGAGTGACTACTCGCAAAAAAGACTTAGCAATTCAAAAATATGACTTACTCGCGCACTCGAAGACATTCCGAGTGGGTGTCGGGACCCGGGGTTAGCGTATGCAAGTACAGTTAAGACATAGTCATATGGAGAGCCAAGAACCGCACCCACTTGTCTAAGCAGACAAGGCCAAGCACTGAACATTCTCGGAAAGCATCATACGAGAGGGGCACCCCATCCAGGCCGGATGATCAACTGTAATGGGTCCTCATCGTACGCACACAAGTCTACTGATATGGGTGGTGAACTCCCATATTCAAAGACAAGTCGCCTCAACCATACTATCGACTATCTCGAAACTCTTACATAGACTTACTCCAGCCCGATCACTTAGTCGGGGTCTAGGGCGGGCTCGATCATACCACAAAGTGTGCATGAGACGGAGTCTCGAGCAATCGCATCGCGATGCCCCAAGCTGCGCACATCTAAGGGCCACTTGGTGTATGAACGACCGCCAGCCAGAACACAACTAAGGTCTCGAAAACCCATACAAAGACATGCATGTTATAAACATACACACAGCACACATGCCTTGTATGAACAGCAGGTACCATTGCAATTCTCTACAAAGTATACAACTTTATTTAAAACTCTTATAGAGTACACACAGAGATCACTTACAAGTGATCCAACATTACATCACATAGAGGAAGCAAATTATGTCTGAGTACAGACAAGTTTAACAAATTGGCTTAAGAAGCCTTATTCAAACATAAAGCCCTCCACGAGGGAACCAGTCTGCTGACTGGGACTAGACTAGCTTAACTTCAGTCGTCCAACTCGATGAAGAAGCCACCTTCGGGGTCAGTGGCGTCATCTAAAACATAGGTTAAGCAAACGTGAGTACAAAGGCGTACTCAGCAAGACTTACATAGGAGCTATACTACTTATGCACATGTATCAAGGTAAAGGGAGGTGGGGTTCACTTGCAGAAATGCCAGCTTTGACTTGGCTAACCCTGAACTACGAGTACCAGACTTTGAGGTAAGAAGCGTACACGAGTCCACTACTTTCACCAACCAATACACCACTATGGTGCCTGCCTCGACTTCCCCACGAGAAAGCACGCCATAGCACTCACACTTATCTTGGTGTATTTTAGAAGTATCCGGTTCAAATTGTCTAATAATCAAGCTAAGCTTTCCAAGTAGTCCATAACCGCGGACGCGGCTATTCGAATAGTTTTGTTAACCTTGCAAGGGTGTACCGCTACACACACATGACCATCATTTACCGCCTTTGATCTCGACACCATTCAAGGGGTGCCAGCGAGGATGCTCACCACAACTGTTACCTCACAGCCTATCTAGTCCAAGAAAGCCGCCTACTTGGGTTGGCTACCACTATCGTGAACCCGGCCGGTTTACCGAAGTGGACCCAAGCGATGTGTGCGTGGTGCGTAAGCCGGTCTCGGGTGAGCCGTTCTCTCACTTAGCATCCAGGCCACAAGCCTACCAGAACTCCGAACTACTGCGACATCTGGACATCGAAAGGGATGAGTTAATAGGTTGAGAGGGGTCAGTGAGCCCAATGTGTGGTTGTACTCTTCATCTTGGATCACCACACAAGAACTCGGACTTAGGGCGGTGTTCAACGAGACAACCCACCGTGTACTCCTACACAGCCTCTCATCGTGCACCTTGTATTAGGGTCGATTCACCAACACTTTTCTACCATCATCAACATGATCACTCCCATCCCGACTCACATCACAGTAACAACATGGTATCATACTAAGCATGCAATAAGCGATAACACTTGCAGGGGCCACATGATATCATTCAACTCCTACATTTGCTAGGATTATGGTTTGCTTACTACTGTGACAAAAGATAGGTCATGCAAAGGAATGGGTTCATCTATGCGGTAGAATCGTAACATGGTGATCATCCTATACAATGCATAAGCGAGACATGAGAGGGAAGTGGGATTTTATCGACATGATCAATGGGGTTTTGCTTGCCTTGCTGATGAGATTCGGGCTCTGGATCTTCAGCGAAGGGGGTGACCTCTTGCTCCGGTTCAACCTCTACTCGGCAAGCAAGTACAAGTAGTAATCAATATGAATGCAATGCTCAAGCACATGATAGAATGTTAAAGCTTGGAGTATAAGTTTTGATGTGTGAGGCAATTCCATTTAAGTGGAATATATTGCATTTTTAAATGCAAATTCAAATTCCACATTTGAATTCAACATTAATCAAGTTACATGTGATATAGTTTGATCAATTTGAATTAATTTCAAATGTGTAAGATATACCTCTGAAGTGTGGTTGAAGTATAGCTTAATCCATGGTCCAAGTGGCAAAATCATTTGGTTTGAATTTGAAATAATTTCAAATAAAGCAAATGACATATGCTACTGGTTCCATTTTAAGATCAACTCAAACAGAGTTGAAAGTTGCATATTTGGAAAGATAATTTTCTCCTGATCATTTTTCATATATTATTTGTCCAATTTGGAGTTAATATGAATTTTCTATGAATTTCCAAAGTTTGGGGTATTTTCTGGATTTTCTGGAATTCTTTTTAATCATTTTTGAATTAATGCGTCAGCAGGGGGGTTTGACCAGTCAAACTGACTAGGGGGTCCCACCTGTCTGTGACACAGGGTTTAAACCCGTGGTTAAAATTAATCCAGTGGCTTAATTAAGCCACTGGGCCCACTGGTCAGTGACCCAGGGGTCACTTAACACGTGATTAGTGGCTAATCCACCGGCGGCTTGACGCCGGCGACGTGAACCACGGCGGCGACTCGCCGGAATCCGCTACAGGCCACGGGAGAGCACGGGGAGGGCACCATCTTGCTCCTGGAGGTCTTCCGCGTCGTTTGGTGGCATCGGGGGTTCACGGGGTGCCCGGAGTCGACGACGGCGACGACTCCGGCGGAAACAGTACGGCGACGAGGTCGTGGTCGGCGCTACCGTGCACGGATCGGGTTGAATTCACTTGCGTTCGAAAGCTATTGGGCTCAGGAGCCAAACGCGTGCGCTGGACGAGTCGAAGGGGCACAGGGGCGACCTCGAGCTCATCCATGGCGGCGACGAGCTACGGCGTCCATGGTGAAAGCGGCTAGAGACCAAGAGAGAGGGCTCCAGGTTGGGGGAAACGGGCAGGAGCTCACCACGAAATCGATGGCGTGGTCAGCGCGCTCGGGGAGGGTCTGGTGGTGGCGAATCGACGAGGTAGCTCTCCGGCGACCGGCGGCGATTCGGTGAGGCTCGCGTCTCCTCTGGATCAAATCAAGGCGCCGTCTTCTGCGAGGCGATGAAGTCGACGACGATGCACGCACGGGACAATTTGGCCTGAGCTCTAGGCCATGATGGCCATGTCTTCCACGGTGGCGCGCTCCGGCGGGTCCTCGGACGTTGAATAAATCGGCGCAGGAGGAGGAGGAGGAAGACGATGAGGAGGGGGGAATGGACGTGGACGACTCCAGGGCGTCTCCAGGTGTGAAGAGGTGGCGAGGGGGAAGCAGGAGGTGGCCAGGGCTCGTCGGCGGCGTCGGTGGAGTGCTGCATGCATTCCACCGAGCAGCTTCGGGGCGTGGGGAGGAAGACGACAGGGGAGGGTCCAGGTGGGCTGGGCCGGCTGGAGAGGTGGGCTTCGCCCTGGGCAACAGGTAAGTCTTTCTCTTTTCTTCTGTTTAAACTTTCCTTTCTTTTCTGTAATTTGTTTTGGCTCTGATAAAAATACCAAACCATTTTATTAAATGCTGAAAACTTTTATGTGGCCTCATAATAAAATAGACTAACCACTTATGAAGTTTCAATATTTTTAAAATTCAAATGATTTGAATTTTAATTCAAATAGGGTGATTTCTTTATTTCCAAGGTACTGTTTGAATATTTGAAAAATCTAAGAGCATGGGGTGGGTCCCACATCACTTGATATGTGATCACACTCATTTATAAGACTTTTCAAAACTCTAACATGAAATTTTGGAAAATATTTTTATCTGGCCTTTTGAATTAATTCATCTGGGGGGTGTTCCTTCTCCCATTTGGATTTTGAATTGATTTTTGAGGTTTCTTTTTGAAATTTTTGCATGAAGCAAAGGTACTAGCTAACCCTAGCACATACCTAACAGAGGGATCTGACAGTGGGTGCTTTCCTATTTTCCTCACCTGAGTTCACTATAAACTCTGCGAGTGACGGCTAAACATCTCACTTGATTGTTTATTCCAAGTGAGTGCATTGCTAACCAGGCTCCGTGCCTCTACAAAAGCAATTATGCCTAGGCTACGACACACTGTACCCAGATGCCATGCAAGCTTAGTGTGCAGGTAAGACCCCGCTGTGTAGAACGGCCGGGCCGGGACTTGCCGCAGAGCGATTTCACTCCTGACCTTTTCCATGCGCTCGCATGATAGAAAGAGCCGAGCGGACGCGCTCAGGCTATGTGCTTAGACTGGCAGCAATTGATCCTATAAGACCTGCAGCGGCATGACTTTACTTGACACCGGTCGTTCCAAGTTCATGTCGAGGGACGTGAGCTTGATTGGGCTACTGCGGTATTTTCCACTAGCGCAATTCACCAAGGCTCGACCAGTCGACTCCTTGGGCCCTTTCAGCTTAGCAAGCCCTCGAAACAGATATTGTCATGGCTCAAAACTTCCAGCGACCCGTGGCGATGCTGCGCCTACAGACAATAAAGCATTGACGAATTCGAGTCCCTGTGCGACTCTTCGAGTCCCCCAAGCACTCGGGGGTACTAACGAGGGAGTGACCCCACGACTCCTGCGGATAAGGCTACCCGGTACGTATGAAGACAGAAGGGCCGCTAGGAAGCCACGACTGGCCCACGACTGGCCCGACCAAGCACCAACGTAGGAGTCCGCGACTAGTATGGAAGGCACAACTTGGCGTACAAGGCAAGACTAGAACTAGGAAACTATCTTTGTAACCTAGTATGGACTCCCTGAGACCTAGCCTAGTATTTAAAGGCTGGGAGGGGAGACGTCCAGGGAATACAATACACATCTATTCATCTAGCCTTGCGAGAACTCGCCTTGGCCTCCACTGTAATCGCCCCCTCACGCAATAATATCAAGCAGGAAGCGCTTCTTCCTATTAGCCGACGAGTATCGTCCAACCCGTGCCTTCTCTATGACTAACCCAGGGTCCCTGACCATGGTATTTGCCGTGGTTGATCCCCGTCAGGCTTCAATCTTCACGCTTGGCACACCAGACTCCTGGCCGGGTCTTCTTTGTGGGCCTTCATATGTAAGTCGGCCCAGAGGTTTCCAATGCAGGGTCTATGGGTGTCGTCGATATGTGATGGCAGATGCCATGGGGATGGATAAAGTGAGGGGAAGACGCGAGGAAGAAGATGTCGATGGTGCCGGAATCGGGTTGGGCACAAACACGGTGACAGACACCACGATGTACCCAGGTTCGGGGCTCTCCGGAGAGATAACACCCCTACTCCTGCTTGTCTTTTCTATATCAATGAAACTGAGCTACAATAACTGCTTCTCTATCTACTCAGGGGAAGGTGAGAGCCGCCGTGGGCAAGGTTCTCTCCTGCTTCCCTGAGGAGGAACTACAAGCAGTAAACGAACTGAGTGAGTTGTGAGTAATGGTGCGAATGTGTGGATCGTCCCCCAGGCAGGAGGGGTACCCCGGGCTCTTATAGTGTGAGCCCGGGGTAAATCGGTAACTTCACTGCCGATTGGGCCCAACTTTCATCCTCTCCGGGTGATCCGGACCCGACGAGCGGCGGCCCATGCTGTAGACTCGTAGGGCATGATGTTGAACAATGGAGCTAGGAGGTGCGGTCTTGTCGTCCTGTCCGCGGAATCGGCGGAGAGGTCGACACCGCATCTCTGCCAGATCTTCGATGTGACTTGGCTTCTCTGCCACCCTGATCTCTCGGGATTGCGCATTTATGACCTCGTACTTGTACCCTCGAGTGATCTCGGGGTCAACTTCTCCAGGGGTAGTAGGTTGTACCGATTGCTCCTGGGCCGACTGGTGGTTCTCGGCAGGGTCGATTGCTCTGGGCAATCGGCCGTGCTGATGCCCACCTCGGCCCAGCTGCGGGCCAATCGGATAATCGTCTTGGTGATGAAAGGGTGGACCGGTTGCGCTTGGGTCGACTGCTGGCATTCGGTACGGCTGATTGCCTTGGAGCAATCGGCCGTACGCCTGCCCAGCTCGGCCCAGCTGCTGCCCAATCGGTCCATCCTTGTCTTGAAAGGTTGCTTTCGCTTGGGTGAGCCTACCCGGGTACCAATCCCCCGACAATAGCCCCTAAACCTGTAAAGGTCCCATAGTCATTTGACTGCGGGGCCTTTGCAGTTTTCAATCTTTCTCCAACATCTTCCGAATGCTATGGCCTCATCAAGTGCGTCATTCCGAGTTCGTCGACCGACTCGGATCTCACATTCGGCTAGCCAAGATTTCGTCCGATTTGATTTGAATCGTCTCCGACTTCTGTCTTCACTTTTTGAGAATAATATCCCTCGCTGATTGCCTTCCAACGGTTACCTCCGATTCTTCCGGGGTGCAGTCAATGGGCTGGGACCCATGACCCACGCGCGATTTGACGTAACCGCAGGCTTCGACCCCCACGTCGCATGCCTCGGCTCCCACGCTGTGATCTCTTGCGCCGATTTTCCGGTTGGACTTCCTGTGGGCTAGGCCACACCGAGCCACACAGCCACAGCTGGATCCCATTCCCCTCCCCCGCCGCCCATATAAGCCACAGGGGGGGGGCGTGGACTCCTCCTTCTCTCAGACGCCTTCTTCCTCCTCCGCCTCTTGCTCTTCGCGCGCGCCATTGCTGTTCCGCCCGAAGCTCTCCGTCGTGCTCGCAGCTCCGCCTCCGCTCACGGGACCCGCTCCAGCCACGCACTCGCGTGTTACTCCGCCACCGCGGTAACCTCTCACCGCTGCTCTTGCGCTCCTCGTCCTCCTTCCCTTTTCCGCCCGCAAGCTCCATGGTGCCCCGGCGAGACACCTCTCAGGCCAGCCGCGGGTGCTGGATGGGCTCCACTGTCACCGCCGGTGCCATCCAAGCTCTGGTTCACGCCCGCAAGATGCCGGCCGAGGTCCAGTGGCGTGCTCCCGGCGCCGAGCTCGTGCCCAACGCGCGTGCTGGCGAGAGGATCGTCTTCCTCGCTCACTTTGAGCGTGGATTCGGACTCCCCTCCAGCACCTTTTTCGAGATTTCCTCAACTTCCATTGCCTGCAACCGCATCATCTCGCGGCGAATTTCATCATGATCCTCTCCGGCTTCGTCACGCTGTGTGAAGGGTATCTCGGCTGCCGCCCAAGCATCGCTCTCTAGAAGCGGTTCTTCAACCTCCGATCTCACAATGCTCGGACGGGAGCCGTGGTGCCGTCCGCCACGGAAGGTGGCGATCCGACATTTCCGACTGACATGACCGACTGCGGCAGTTGCCTCATCGCAGCCGGCAAGCATAAGTACAAAGGTCCCGAGATTGTCCAATCATGCAAGAACTGGCAAACCACCTTCTTCTACGCCAAGTCGCCGGACCAAGGCCCCGATCTCCTGAACCTTCCCGAGTTCACCCTCGCACGGCCGACTGAGAAATATCAGTGGTCGCTGAAATATGGTTTCGGAGACTGCGATGTTGATGCCCAAGTTGCCCGGGTTGCTCAGCTGGAGCAGGAGGGGCTCCTACTGACTGATCTTGCTGCTGCCTGGCTCCAAGCCCGAGTGCTCCCTCTACAGCGCCGAGTGCTCCGCATCTGCGATATGTCGGGCCCCCGAGATCCCACTCGGCTCTGCACATGGCGAGTGAAAACCGAAGACCTCTGCACCAGGCTTAAGACTATCACATCGAGTCCTTCGCCCGACCCTTTCCGCTTCGGCCTTGAGTACCTCAACCGCCAACAGAAACCACCTGTGGTATGCGCCGACTGCTCCCTTTTCTCCGATTGCTTTTTCCTCATACTTAGCTTCTCTGATAACTTTCTTCTTCTTGCTCAACATTTCATTCGATCCGACTTGATGTAAGATGGCCAAGTGGCCGGTACGTACACTCCCGACCGCGAGGAAGATGACCCCGCGGACTCCGAGTACAATGGTGAGGTTCCCCCCTCCGAATCCGAAGATGACGGCGCCGATGACGGTGAATCCTCTGGGGAGTCCTCCGAATCCGACGATCCTGCTGATGATGCCGACGCTGAGGCCACCGACCCCAAGAATGCCGACATTCGAACCGCAGCTCGAGGGGGTACGCCTGACCCTTCCCTTGAGCAATTTCTGGCCGAATGGAGCGATGATGATAGTGTCTCAAAGGTTGGTGATTCTGATGCAGCTCCTCCCGCCAAGCCTCCGAAGGTGCCGACTAAACGTGCCTCCGCGACCAGCTCCTCCTCTAGTGCCGCTCCCAGCAAGGCCGCTAAGATGGCGCCGACTGCTCTCAAAGGAAAACAGCCTCAGGTGACGGCCGCTCGAGTGCCGACTGGCCTAGCTCCTCTGAATGTTGCCCCGCTGAGATGTCGAATGCCAACGGGCGCGCCGAGAACAATCGGGTATGCCCTTATCTTCATGCCTCGAATCTCACTATCTTCTCTTATTTTGGCTCACCTCTTCTTTCTTCTTTCAGGGATCCGATTGGTCTTGATGACGTTAATGCCGACATTCCTGCCCATATCGGCGCAGTCATCTCCCCCGCAGCGTCTGCTGCTACAATTCGCAAACGGCAACCGACTTCAAATCGAACATCTAAGGATGCCGAGCGCGCCGCCAAGAAAGCCCGCCTCGAAACTTCCCAGAAAACTACTGCCTCCGCCACTGCCTCCAAGATCTCCAAGAGCACGGCCGACCAGGGAGTTATTGGTGGCGAAGGAGCGCGATCGGTCGGTCTGATTGCTCCATCTCCGCCACTACGCTCCGACCCAGTCTCCGCCCCTGTTACAACTATCTCCTCGCCCATCCTGACGACCACCTCGCCGATCGCGACGACCGTGTCGCCGATTATGACAACTACCTCGCCGATTGTGGCGACAGGTCCTTCAACCTCGACTTGCCCGATTTCATCGCAGCCACAACCGGATGCCTCCGGCCTTCCGATGATATCGGCGCCACCGGTCTCGATCATCACTTCCTCTGCCGCTGTGATTCAAGTTCCGCCGCCACAGCCGACCTCTTCCGCATCAATAATTTTGATGTGCTCGGTGGATCAGTTCCGGGCCGAATACTCTCGCACCCGACATGTCGGCGCCGAGCCCGATGCTTCGCACCGCTCCCTCGTTTCTTCTCAAGATTCTCTGACTGCAGCCTACAGTCGGGTGAATGACTTCGCCACCGCCATAGCTAAGGACCTCCAGCTTCTCGACCGCCATCATGCAGTAAGTTCTTCAACTTTCCTTTATGGCTTCCTCCAATCGGGAGACTTTTCTTCCGGTGGGTGCTCGTAAGCGCACCCACTGGGTGTAGTCCCTGTCGTCGATATGTGACGGCAGATGCCATGGGGATGGCTAAAGTGAGGGGAAGACACGAGGGAGAGAAATGTCGATGGTGCCGGAATCGGGTTGGGCACAAGCACGGTGAAGACACCACGATGTACCCAGGTTCGGGGCTCTCCGGAGAGATAACACCCCTACTCCTGCTTGTCTCTTATATATCAATGAAGGAACTACAATAACTGCTCTTCTATCTTCTAAGGGGAAGGAGTAAACCGCCGCCGTGGTCATGGTCCTCTCCTGCTTCCTTGAGGTGTGACTACAGGCAGTAAATGAACTGAAGGGGGAATGAGTTAATGAGATCTCAGGTGTGGCGTCCCTCGCGCAGGAGGGGTACCCTGGCTCTTATAGTGTGAGTCCAGGGTACTTCGGTAACTTCAGTGCCGAATGGGCCCAGCTGTCAATCTCTAATCGGCCTGGGCCCACCGACTGCTCCTATCCGGGTGATCCGGAGCCTACGAGCGGTGGCCCATGCTGCTACCTCGTAGAGCCTAGTGACGAACAGTGGAGCTAGGGGGTGCGGTCTTGTCGGCCTGTCCGCGGAATCAGCGGGGAAGTCGACACCGTATCTCCAGCAAATCCTCGACGTGACCTGGCCTTCCTGCCACCCAGATATCTCGGGATATGGTATTTATGACCTCGTAATCATACCCCCGATTGGGTGGTAGGTTGCTCCGATTGCGCCTGGACCGATTGGTGGTTCCTGGTAAGGTCGATTGCTATGGGTAGTCGGCCTTCTGGGAATCAACCTCGGTCCAGCTGCAGACCAATCAGACGAATGTCTGATAAGGGAAGGGTGGGCCGATTGCGCCTGGGCCGACTGCTGGCATTTGGTATGGTCGATTGCCTTGGAGCAATCGGCCGTACCTCCGCCCAGCTCGGCCCAGCTGCAGCCCAATCGGCCCATCCTTGTCTTGAAAGCTTGCTTCCGCTTGGGTTAGCCTACCCGGGTACCAATCCCCCGACAGTAGCCCCTAAAGCTGTAAAGGTCCCACGGTCACTTGACCGCGGGGCCTTTGCAGCTTTTCAATCTGTCTTGACGTTTTCCGACTGCTATGGCCTCCTCGAGTACGTCACTCCGAGCTCGTCGGCCGACTCGGAGATCACACTCGGCTGACCCCACTTCCACCCGATTGGCCTTGGGTCCTTCTCGCTTCGTGTCTTCATTTTCTGGCAAAAATATCTTCTGCCGATTGCGCTCCAACGGTTACCTCCGACTCGCCCACGATGTGATCAATGAGTTGGGACCCACGACCCACGCGCGACGTGACATAACTGCAGGAGCTGACCCCCACGTCGCACGCCTCGCCTTTTGGGCCGGGATCCTTTGTGCTGATTCGTTGGTTGGCCTCCCTGTGCCCTAGGCCACACCGGGCCACACGACCGCAGGGTCATCCCACTCCCCTCCCCCGCCGCCCATATAAGCCACCGGGGGGGGGGAAGCCTCGCCTCTTCCTTCTCCCCAAAGCCTCCTTCACCTCTAGCTTTCTCTCTCCGCGCCATTGCTGCTCCTCGCGCAAATCTTCTCTCCCGTGGACCTCTGCTCTCCAACTTTCTCTAGCCACTGACTTGTGCTCTTCGCCGCCTCCGCCGCCGCCGCAGCAGTTCATCGGCGTCGTTCTCGTGTTCCGCCTCGATCTTTTTCCTCTTCTTCCTCTTCTGCGAAATCCATGGCGCCGCGACGGGACGTATCGCAGGCGAGCCGCGGGTGCTGGAAGGGATCCCAGGTCACCACTGTCGCCGTCGAAGCCCTGACCCGCGCCCGAAAAATGCCTGCGGAGATCGAATGGCGGATCCCGGGCAGGGCCGATGTCATGCCCAGCGCGCGCGCGGGCGAGAGGGTCGTGTTCCTCGCTCACTTTGAGCGTGGATTCGGCCTTCCCGCTAGCGCCTTCTTCCGCGAATTCCTCGACTTCCACCGACTCAACCTCACCACCTTGCAGCTAACTTCATCATGAACCTCTCCGGGTTCGTGACACTCTGCGAGGGGTATCTCGGCTGCCGACCCAGCATCGCGCTTTTCAAACGCTTCTTCAACCTCCGAGCCCACAACGCTCGAACGGGAGAAGTAGTGGCCTCCACCATTGAAGGAGGCAAACCAACCTATCCGACTGACATGACCGACTGCGGCAGTTGCCTTGCTGCAGCCGGCAAGTCAAAATATCCGAGCCCCGAAATCGTCCAATCCTGCAAGAATTGGCAGACTTCGTTCTTCTACGTCAAGTCTCCTGATCAGGGCCCCGATCTCCTCAATCTGCCCGAGTTCTCACTCGCCAGACCGGTTGAGAAGCATCAGTGGTCCCTGAAATACGGCACTGGAGATTGCGATGTCGACGCCCAAGCCACCAGGGTCACCCAGCTGGAGCGAGAGGGACTCCTCCCCACCGACTTGGTAGCTGCATGGCTTCATGCTCGGATTCTTCCCCTGCAACGCCGAGTGCACCGCCTCTGCGACGTGTCGGGACCTCGGGATCCCACTCGGCTCTGCACGTGGGAGGTGACGACAGAAGTCCTTTGCGCCCGATTGAAGGCCATCACTGCTAGCGCGCTGCCTGATCCTTTCCGATTCGGGCTTGACTACCTCACGCGCCAGCGAAAGCCGCCTGTGGTACGCCCCGACTTTTTTCATCCAATTGCACGTTCTTCCGATTGCTTTCTCTTCCGATTGTTCTCTCTTCCGATTGCTCTGATCACTTATGTCTTCTTTTCAGCATTTCATTCAGTCCAACCTCATGGAAGACGGCCAGGAAGCTGGAATGTACACCCCTGACCGCACGGAAGAGGGTCCTACCGACCTTGAGTATGACGGCGAGATTCCTTCCGCCGAGACCAGTGGGGATGATGAAGACGATGACGAGTCTTCTGGAGAATCCTCCGACCCCATGGATGCTGATGATGATGACGCCGAGCGCGCCAACCCTCCGAAGACCAACACTCGGCCGCCAGCTCAAGGGGGTACGCCTGACCCTTCCCTTGAGAAATTTTTGGCTGAGTGGAGTGACGATGATAGTGTCTCAAAGGGTGCTGCTTCTGATGCAGCTCCTCGGGATAAACCTCCGAAGGTACCAGCTAAACGCACCTCGGCCGCTGGCTCCTCCTCTGGTACGGCTCTCCCCAAAATCACCAAAACCACAACGACTGCCCACAAGGGTAAGCAAGCCCAGGAGACGATCACTCGGAGGCCGACCACTCAGGCGCCGCTGAACGTTGCCCCGCTCCGCTGCCGAATGCCTACCGGCGCACCCCGGACAGTCGGGTATGTTTCTGTCTTTCCGCGCAGTACTTTGCTATCTTTTCTTCTACTGACTCCTCTCCCTTTCTTATTTCAGTGAGCCGATTGGGCTTGATGACATTGACACCGACATTCCGGCTCGTATCGGCGCCATCATCTCGCCCGCTCTTCTGCTGCAGCTGTTCGCAAGCGGCCGACTGCCACTAATCGTTCTTCCAAGGACGCCGAGCGTGCTGCCAAAAAGGCTCGCCTTGCTGCGGCTCAGAAGACCTCCTCTTCCAACCTTGCTCCCAAAGCCTCCAAGCGCGCGGCCGACCCGGTGTCTCCTGGTGTTGGAGGAACGCAATCGGTCGATCCGATTGCCCCGTCTCCGCCACTCCGCTCCAGTCCGGCCGCCGCTGCTGCGACTGCCCGTGCTGTAACCTCCGTGTCTGACACGCCAATGGTGACGAGCTCGTCGCCGATTGTGATGTCAGCACCACCAACTACAGCGACTGCGCCACCAGCTGTTCTGTCAGCGCCGCCGACGATCACGACCCTTCCGCCACTCATTGTTACTACATCTGCTCCACCTCGCCCGGTTGCGCCGCCGCCGCCATCGGGTGCTTCTGATCTTCAAGTGACAATAGTCCCACCAGCTCTCACGACCACAACCTCCATTATGGTTCCGATTTCAACAACGATGCCGACCTCTTCTGCCTCAGAAACTCTTATGCGCTCGGTGGACCACTTCCGGGCCGAGTACTCTCGCGCCCGTCATGTCGGCGCTGAGCCTGATGCTTCGCATCGTCCTCGGGATCCCGTGTCAAGCGCACTGAGCCGGGTGAACGAATTCGCCGAAGCCCTTTCTCGGGACCTTCAACAGCTGACCTCTCACCATACGGTAAACTCCTTAACTTTTCCTTCTGTACCTCTGTCTTATCTCGGCAAATTTTCTTCTGGTGGGTGCGCGCAAGCGCACCCAGTGGGTGTAGTCCCCGAGATTCGGGCCGATTGGTTACAATCGGTTCGGATCCTTAGCATTTTTTGCTTTATCGTTTGCCTTCCTCAATCGGTAGACTTTCTTCCGGTGGGTGCGCGCAAGTGCACCCACTGGGTGTAGTCCCCGAGATTCGGGTCGATTGGTTACAATCGGTTCGGATCTTTAGCATTTTTTGCTTTATCGTTTGCCTTCCTCAATCGGTATACTTTCTTCCGGTGGGTGCGCGCAAGCGCACCCACTGGGTGTAGTCCCCGAGATTCGGGCCGATTGGTCACAATCGGTTCGGATCTTTTTCACTTGTTGCTTTATGTCTGACCCCGTCTTGCTGTTCATCACAGGCTGTCATGGAAGAGAAAAGAGTTGTCTTCGAAAAACTCCTGGAAGCTTATACTACCAGCCTTCGAACCCTCGCCCAGGCCCAGCTGCAGGTTAATAACCAATCGGCTGAAATCACTAAGCTAAGAGGTATCCTCTATCTCACCGCTGTCTCTTCTTCACTTGACAACCGCTTTGGTACTGAAATCTTCGCGCTCTCTTGTAGCTTCTATTCCTATGGTAAGTGATCTTCAAAGCCGAATTGCAGAATTGGCTACAGAACTTAGACAACAAGGTCCAGCCCTTGATAAAGCCACCGGGGAGGTAACTCGGCTGCTGGGGGTAGAGAAGGATTTGAATCGGACTATTCACGGCCTCCAATCTGAAATGGTTGCTCTTGAGAAGAAACATCTGGCCGACATTGCCGCAGTGACAGCTACTGGTGATGGGCTTCTTGCTGAACGAGATGCTGCCGTCGCCGCCCGAGTTGCTCTGCAAACTGAAAGGGATGAGGCAATTTCTGCCCGAGACTCCATTCGCAAAGATCATGACGAGCTCGTCGCCATGTTCGAAGAACTGGAGAAGCGCAGCTATGAGGAGACCACCCGAATGCGCCGTCGAGCCAAGGGATTCTGCGATACATTGACCGAAATGGATCTCCTCCTTGGCCGTGAGTCTTCCTTGTTGTCGAGTGCACTTTCCGGTTGCTTTCCTCTCTTATCTTATTGCTTATGCTCTTCCTTCTTGATGCAGAAGCTTGGCCCGAATCTGAAGCGGCTGTTATGCAGCTGTCGCCAAGTCCCGAGAGGATACCATCGCCGCTGGAGGGACCTGTGACCATGCAGATAACGTCTGGACTCGGCACGAATATCTGATCGGCACCCAAGCCCGCATTCCTATTATCCAGGGAATTGCCCTATCCTTTAAGCTTGGAATTCTAAGGATTGCTGAAGCACTGTGGTCGCCGACTGAACTTAAGGCCGGATTGCAGAAGGTGAAGAATGCTGCCGACTCCTCTGCCAAGACCCGCAAGGCAGACACTCAGGATGACGATGATTCTGACCAAGGGGACACTCCGAATGCCACCACTGAGCAGACTCGGACTCTTCTTAATGCTATCCCACGTCGGATCGACGTTCTGCTGAATTTGGCCGGGAGGACTGGTGCGGAGACCGCTCTTCAGACTGTGCTGTCTTGGTGCCCTCAAGTGAAGCTCTCCCGATTGCACAGCCTCTGACCTTCTTGAGAAAACCTACGCCGAAGTCAATCGGCTAGCCAGCACGATGGTGAATTGGTTTTCTTCCTACGAGTATACTTCGTATCTCGATCAGGGAGGGAACCCGCTCCCTGCCTTTACCATCTCTGGCCTGGCCGAGGAGCTCTCCGACAGCGGCTCATCCCAGAAGTCTCCGAAGTCTAAACAGACGGGTGTTGCGACTTCTGAAGCTCAATCGGACCCGTCTGCGCCACCTTCTAGCTCAGTGCCTCCGACTGCTTAAGCTATGTTATCTTCAATTTGTATTCCGACTGCCCGCTTGTAAGACATATTTTTAATTCTGTCAACACCTACTGGGTGTGACTTTGGATGTAATGACATTATTCGGCCTTGGGCCTGTTACTTTTGATGCAATCCGATTGCTTGTTTTTTACTTTTGCATGTGCGATCAACTTTGCGTCTTTGTCGGTTTCCTTTATCGGCTGCACTTGGGGATGTCTGCTGTGTCGACCTTGCTGCCGTCATGCGGTCTGCAATCGGATCAACAGTAGACATCCAGCCAAGGTTCGATAAGTTTTCATTTTTTACACGACAAGATTTTTACTGCAAAGGATTCTGCAATAGCAGGCGCCGATTGCTCGCTGCAAGGTCCGATGTCCTGATTTGCGGCGCAATCGGTGACTTTGTCCTGTCGACTGTGCCCTTGGTGGCCTCTTTCAAATTGTTTCCCGGGGATTTGTACTACCGACTGCCTCAATCGCCACCCCTCTCAATGCCACAAACCTTTTAGTGATTTGCGCTCGAGCGAAGTATTCGATTGAAGGCCAGCCTGCAGTCCCCGTGCCTCAATGGCTTATTTACTTGACCTCGCGGTCAACCAGTCCCTGGGTGTGCTACGCACATCTCGGGTATGAATGAGCGTTGCCGATTGAGGCTAGCTCTTCGAATGAAATTATACAAAAGTACTCGAATGCTCATTTTCAGAGACATGATAACTTTTACTGACTGTCTGCCGAATGGCTTACATAAATTTTGGCCGCTCAACTATAGAACGGACACAACAGCTCGGCGTTCCAGGGCCGCTCTGTCTCTACTCCTGACGTGTCCTTGTGCCGAGTGCCCTTGGTGCAGTCGATCAGATAATAGGAGTTGTTCTTGAGCGCCCTGCTGACAACAAATGGCCCTTCCCAAGGTGAGGATAGCTTGTGCTTCCCATCTGACTTCTGGATTCGGCGTAGCACCATGTCTCCCTCTCGGAAAGCGAGGGGACGAATCTTCTTGCTGTGGTAGTGCCTCAACTTCTGCTGGTAGACTGCTGACCTAGACAAGGCCAACAAACAAGCTTCTTCTTTGAGGTCGATGCCGTCTTCTCTTACCAATCTTGCTTCTTCTTCTGTGTACAGGGCGTGCCGAGGTTAATCAAACTCAATGTCGGAAGGGATGACTGCTTCTGAGCCATACACCAGGAAGAAAGGAGTGAATCCAGTCGACCTGTTTGGAGTGGTCCTCAAGCTGAACAGTACTGCTGGAAGTTCGTCGATCCATGCTCCGGGTGCCCTCTCAAGTGGCTCTACCAATCTGGGCCTGATACCCGATAGGATTAGTCCATTTGCCCTTTCGACTTGACCATTGGACTGTGGGTGTGCCACAGATGCTAGATCGAGCCGAATGCCTTGCTGAGACGCATATCGGGCCAGCGTCCCCTTTGCGAAGTTTGTGCCGTTGTCGGTGATGATGCTGTTAGGTACACCTTATCTGCATACGATGTCGGCCACAAACCGAACCGCAGTCAGCCCATCCAACTTTTTGATTGGTCTTGCTTCAATCCACTTGGTAAACTTGTCGACTGCCACTAGGAGATGTGTCATGCCACTCCGAGCTCTCTTGAATGGTCCGACCATGTCCAAACCCCAAACTGCAAACGGCCAAGCTATTGGGATGGTCTTCAGTGCCGATGCTGGCTGATGACTCTTTGCCTTGAATCGCTGACAACCCTTGCAGTGCTTCACCAGATTTTCAGCCGCTACGAGTGCAGTTGGCCAGTAGAAACCATGTCGGAAAGCCTTGTTGGCGATTGCCTTTGCTGACGCGTGATGACCACATTCACCCTGATGGATGTCTCTGAGCAGCTCCAAGCCTCTGTCCTCTTCAACACACCTCTGGAGGATACCAGTTGCACTCCTGCGCATCAGCTCATTGTTGATTATTGTATACGCCCAAGATCTGCGGCTGATCTTCCTGGACTCTGCTAAATCTGGTGTGAGGATCCCATCTGCTAAGAAATCTCTAATCGGTTGTGCCCATGACGGCGCACTAACGACCATCATTACGGCCGCATGCTGAGGTGGGACTT
This sequence comes from Bromus sterilis, assembly GCA_950022295.1. Classification (NCBI taxonomy): domain Eukaryota; kingdom Viridiplantae; phylum Streptophyta; class Magnoliopsida; order Poales; family Poaceae; genus Bromus; species Bromus sterilis. The sequence goes on from OX465596.1 coordinate 46,869,598, forward strand.
CCTCTTGGATCTCGGCCTCTTGACCACTGACCTCCTCGATCTCGGCCACTTGGACGTCTGCCATTTCGACCTCTACTTCTGAACTGCCGACTGCGGCGTCTGGCACGCACTCGGCAGCCCCTGGTGCTGACTTCTCGTCTGGAGCTGGAGATTCATCATTGCACTCGGCAATTTCTGATGTCATTGGCTCTTCGGAGGTTGTCCCTTCTAGTGCGGCCTCCGCTTTCTTCCCTTTTCTCTTCTTCTTCTCCTCTGCAGCCCCTGGCTCGCAATCGGCAGCCCCTAGTGCTGTTGCCGAGACACCCTGGGCGCTAGACTGCTTCTTCATGGTTGCAGGTTTGGCCGGTTGAACTTCTTTTGCCTTTCTGAGTGCTTCGAGATCGGTCTCCGAGATAAAAATGGACTCAGACTCTGGGGATGGAATGATAGATGGCTTCTTGATATGCTCCAGAGATACGACTGGTGGGATTGATTGCCTTGTGGAACCTAGCTTGGACAATGCATCTGCTGCTTCGTTGTTTGCTCTCGGCACATGATGGAACTCGCAACCTTCAAAATATCCGTTGATCTGCTGCATTAGGAATCGATAGCTTGCCATGTTAGCATCTTTTGCATCCCAGGTGCCCGAGCACTGCTGTACCACCAGGTCGGAATCACCAAAGCACTCGATGTTCCGAATACCGATTTCCTTGGCAAGCTTGATACCATGCACCAGGGCTTCGTACTCGGCGACATTGTTTGATGCTGCAAAGTGAATCTGAAGCACGTACTGCAACTGATCTCCTCTTGGGGAAGTGAGTACCACCCCAGCCCCTAGGCCATTCTTCATCTTGGAGCCATCAAAGTGCATTCGCCAGCAATCCGACATTGGGAGCTGCGGCATGTACTGAGTTTCAGCCCAGTCCACCAGGAAATCGGCCAATGCTTGCGACTTGATTGCCGTCCTAGGTTCATACTGGATGCCGTGACTGGCGACTTCAATTGCCCATTTTTCTACCCTTCCGGTTACATCTCTGCTTCCCATGATGTCGGCTAATGGAGCCGAGCTGACAACTGTGATCAGGTGAGCTTGAAAGTACGGCTTCAATCTTTTGGCTGCCATGTACACTCCATAGCACATCTTCTGATAGTGAGGGTAGTTCTGCTTGGATGCCGAGAGTACTTCGCTGATGTAGTACACTGGGCGCTGGATTTGCTGTGCCTTGTCCTTCTCGGGCCGCTCCACCACGATGACTGCGCTGATCACCCGATTGGTTGCCGCAATGTATAACATCATTGGCTCCTTCTGAATCGGGGCAGCCAGGATTGGTGCCGTGGAGAGCATGCGCTTGAGTTATCGGAATGCTTCATTTGCTTGAGGGGTCCATGTGAACTTCTCGGTCTTCTTCATCAGCTGGTATAATGGGATTGCCTTTTCACCCAGCCGACTGAGGAATCGGCTGAGAGATGCGAGGAAACCGGTGAATTTCTGCACCTGCTTCAGGGTCTTGGGCTGCTCCATGCGCTCTATTGCATCTATCTTTTCGGGGTTGCATTCGATTCCTCTCTCGGAAACGAGAAACCCCAACAGCTTGCCGGCTTGGACTACAAACACACACTTCTCCGGGTTGAGCTTGATCTGATAAGTTCTCAAATTTGCGAATGTTTCTCTGAGATCATCTAGCAGTGTGATCCCCTTTGCCGACTTCACCACCAAATCGTCCACGTAGACATGGAGATTCCTGCCGAGTTGGGAATGTGTGCACCTCTGAATCGTCCGCTGATAAGTGGCTCCTCCATTCTTAAGACCAAAAGGCATGGTGATATAACAATAGGCCCCAAAAGGGGTTATGAATGCAGTTTTGATCTGATCTTCCACAGCCAACTTGATCTGGTGATATCCAGCAGTAGTATCCAGAAAGGACAACAACTCGCAGCCGGCCGTAGAATCAATCACTTGATCATTATGGGGCAGAGCAAACGGATCTTTTGGGCATGCTTTGTTCAGACAAGTATAATCTATACACATACGCCAAGTCTTGTTCTTCTTCATGACGAGGACTGGATTCGCCAGCCACTCGGGGTAAAACACCTCCATGATGAAACCTGCCGCTTGCAGCTTCGCAATCTCTTCACCGATTGCCCTTCTCTTGTCCTCAGAAAAACGTCTCAGGGGTTGCTTGACCGGCTTCGAGCCTGGCTGAATGTGCAGCTTGTGCTCGGCGAGTTCTCTCGGAACACCCGGCATGTCTTGTGGAGACCATGCAAAGATGTCCCGATTCTCACGGAGGAACTCGACGAGCTCGCTTTCCTATTTATCGCTAAGTCCAGCTCCGACTACAACGAACTTGGTTAAGTCGGAGGGATCTAGAGCAATCTTCTTGCTGTCCTTGGCCGACTGAAAAGCCGACTCCTCATCTACTCTCTTTGCTGGGCCAACCGGAAGTGGATTCTTGCTTTGTGCTTGCGCCATTGCAATGACTTTGCCGAGCTGGCACTTCTCCGTCTCCACCACTAGGGATTCAGCCAAACTGCTGCCAGCGGATGTGCACTCGAGGGACTTCCTGAAGTCTCCGGTGACTGTGATGACACCGTTTGGCCCCGGGATCTTCATCTTCAGGTATGTCTGCTGTGCATTGATCATGAACTTGGCAAATGCTGGTAACCCCAATAGGGCATGGTAAGGACTGCTGAGGTCGGCCACCTCAAACCAAATCCAGCCGAATGCGACCCATGGGGGTGCAACACAGTCCAGGAACAATCCCATGGAATGTCGTCCGACTGCGCTCCAGGTCCCGCTCTGTGAGCCCTAGCTTGAGCATTGTATCTCTGTACAGAATGTTGATTGTGCTTCCTCCATCAACTAGCACTCGAGAAAACTTGCATGAAAATCTTGGTCCTGCAACTAGAGCGTCCACCACCAGCGGATAATTGCCTGGATTCGGCAAAATGGTGGGATGATCTGCTCTGTCCCAGGATATCGGACATTCGGACCAGTGCACAAATTGGGGAATCGGCGGCATAGTGGCATTGACTTCTTGGGCTCGGGCTCTCCGACTACCCTTGTCTGTGGACTCGCTGGTAAAAATCATGTAAGCCGCATCTTGCTGCAGGTACTGGTTCTGTTGCTGAGGTGGTCCTCTGTTCTGGGGTGGTGGTGGTGGTGGTGGTGGTAAAGCTTCTCCCTTTGCAATCCTTCTCACGAAGTCACACTGTCGAGTGGTGTGCGCAGACGGCCTCCCAGGCGTGCTGTGCAATTTTCATGGTGCATCCAACATATCCTCGAATGTGTATTTGGGCTTCATCTGCCCTGGGGGTCTCACATTTGGTCTCATCTTCCGACTGCCTCCTGCAGCCGCTGGATCTTCCTCATTTTGAACTGCAGCCACCTGCCGACTGCCATATTGGGAATCAGGCTGCTCGTCCTTGCGCTTGCCGTTGTTCTGCTGGTTGTTGTTGTTGTTGTTGTTGCGATTGTTCTCTCTTCTTTCCTTCCGACTAAGGCCTTGGTTCCCTGTGTCCGACTGCGGAGCCCCTGGTGATTGGATCACACCTCGAACTCCGAGTTGGATAGGGCGCATCGCAGAATCGGACATAGCGAACGCATTTGCCACCTTCATAAGCTCAGCGAGCGACGTGAAGTCTTTGCTGAGCAGCTTGTGCTTCAACATTGAATCTGCCAGGCACCCATCAGTAATATACTGAATGGCCTGGATCTCATGGACTCCTTCGCATGAGTTCTTCAGCTTGATCCACCGAGATAGGTAATCTCGGAGGGGCTCGTCCTTGCCTTGCACACACAGAGCTAACTGCCGTGGGAGGTTGGGCCTCTCATACGTGCTTGTGAAGTTGTGAATGAATGCAGTCGTGAAATCCTCCCAGCAATTCACACTGTCCTTGGGAAAACTGTTCAACCACGTCCGCGCTGAGCCTTGCAGCATGAGAGGTGCGTAGCGGACTGCTACACGCCGATTGCCTCCTGCAATGCGGACTGCCGTCAGGTAGTCGGACAGCCAATCTTCCGGTTTCACCGAGCCATTGTACTTGGGAGTGTCTCTCGGTAATGTGAAGCCTTTCGGGAATCTCTCCGTCCGAATGCGGTGACCAAAATATGATGGGCCAGCTTCTCCTTCTTCATCTTCCTGAGCTTCCTTCTCCAGGAGCTCAATGCGATGCCTTGCGTCGTTCTGGCCGATTTGGCGAGGGCCAAGTCGGGTGCTGATTGCTGGTCTTGGCGCCGATTGCTGCGGCATGTCATGGCGCCTGCTGTTAACAGCTGGCTCTTCCATTCTTCTTCTTGCTGCTGGGAGTGGCCGATTTCTTCTGACCTTGCTGTCGTGCCGAGACGGTGCAGGTTGATGCCGGTTCTGGCGCGATGCATTCGATCGCTGGCTAGCTCCCGCATTCGGCCTCACAGTTCCTCTTGATGCCTCTGGCTCAGCATTCTGATTGCCCATTGCCACAAGCCACTGCTCTTTTGCGGCCGCTATCAGCTCACGCATTCGGCGCGACTGTTCGCACCGCTCATCTCCTTCCAATTCTTCCAGCTCGAGCGCTATCTACTCGGCGGCTCTCAAATTCTTGTCCGGTGTGCTATATGTTGGCCTCTGGATGAATGCCGACTGCGCTGGCTGCTCCGGTTGCACCGGCCTTCTCGGACGCTCCGGCTGCTCAGCTCCTGATAGCTGCTGGTGGACTGCTCTTCCTCGGCTTCTCAGGTCTTCCAGGACTGCGGGCTCAATCGGCCGGCGCGGTCCTGCATGAGCTGCGTTGTACTCCCTTGTGATGGCTCCTAGCCGACGCTCTTCTGCCAACACTTGCTCAGCCCTGTGAGCCAGAGCGAGCCGTGCTGTTTCCAGCTCGGTGTGCACCTGCTCCGGATCACCATTCCTGTTCACAGGTGTGTATAACACATCCCGCAACGCACTGGTGCCGATTCGCTCTGCCGCATCAGCTACTTCCTTGGCCTTCCTTGCTGCGCTTGCCGGATCACGGTTGGTCGACGAAGATGCTCCTGCCATCATGACCGCGGCGTGCAGTCGGCCCTCCTCTCGGCCAGGTGCTGCGATGCAGCCCCTGGTCGAGAGCGGATCTGTAGCACACGAGAAGATGCGGATGTCTCTGGGAAGCCGCCAATGAAGAGACGATGACTTCCCACTTGCAGCGACACTCCGAGCGGCAAGGGTGCTCCAGCCCTGTACCGCGCCGAGTAGTCCACTACGTAATCGATTGCCCCACGCCTCAGAATCAGGCCGGAGGCGTGGCTACCGCCGGATGCAGAGGAAAATCCCGTCCGGATCTTGACTCCAGTCGACGCCTCGGTCTGCCCCACGGTGGGCGCCAACTGTCGTCGATATGTGACGGCAGATGCCATGGGGATGGCTAAAGTGAGGGGAAGACACGAGGGAGAGAAATGTCGATGGTGTCGGAATCGGGTTGGGCACAAGCACGGTGAAGACACCACGATGTACCCAGGTTCGGGGCTCTCCGGAGAGATAACACCCCTACTCCTGCTTGTCTCTTACATATCAATGAAGGAACTACAATAACTGCTCTTCTATCTTCTCAGGGGAAGGAGTAAACCGCCGCCGTGGGCAAGGTCCTCTCCTGCTTCCTTGAGGTGTGACTACAGGCAGTAAATGAACTGAAGGGGGAATGAGTTAATGAGATCTCAGGTGTGGCGTCCCTCGCGCAGGAGGGGTACCCTGGCTCTTATAGTGTGAGTCCAGGGTACTTCGGTAACTTCAGTGCCGAATGGGCCCAGCTGTCAACCTCTAATGGTCCTGGGCCCACCGACTGCTCCTATCCGGGTGATCCGGAGCCTACGAGCGGCGGCCCATGCTGCTACCTCGTAGAGCCTAGTGACGAATAGTGGAGTTAGGGGGTGCGGTCTTATCGGCCTGTCCGCGGAATCGGCGGGGAGGTCGACACCGTATCTCCAGCAAATCCTCGACGTGACCTGGCCTTCCTGCCACCCAGATATCTCGGGATATGGTATTTATGACCTCGTAATCATACCCCCGATTGGGTGGTAGGTTGCTCCGATTGCGCCTGGACCGATTGGTGGTTCCTGGTAAGGTCGATTGCTCTAGGTAGTCGGCCTTCTGGGAATCAACCTCGGTCCAACTGCAGACCAATCGGACGAATGTCTGATAAGGGAAGGGTGGGCCGATTGCGCCTGGGCCGACTGCTGGCATTTGGTATGGTCGATTGCCTTGGAGCAATCGGCCGTACCTCCTCCCAGCTCGGCCCAGCTGCAGCCCAATCGGCCCATCCTTGTCTTGAAAGCTTGCTTCCGCTTGGGTTAGCCTACCCGGGTACCAATCCCCCGACAGTCCCCGAGATTCGGGCCGATTGTTAGCAATCGGTTCGGATCTTTTATGCTCTTTGTTTTTTCTCCTGCCTTCCTTCAATCGGGAGACTTTTCTTCCAGTGGGTGCAAGCAAGCGCACCCACTGGGTGTAGTCCCCTAGATTCGGGCCGATTGTTAGCAATCGGTTCGGATCTTTTATGCTCTTTGCTTTTTCTCCTGCGTTCCTCCAATCGGGAGACTTTTCTTCCGGTGGATGCGCGCAAGCGCACCCACTGGGTGTAGTCCCCGAGATTCGGGCCGATTGCTTCCAATCGATTCGGATCTTCTTTTGGCTGCTGTGTCTCTAAATTCATCTTGCTTTTCTTCTTAGTCTGTTATGGAGGAACGACGCGATGTCTTCGAGAAACTCCTCGAAGCCTACGCCGCCAGACTTCGAACCCTCGCTCAGGCCCAGCTCGAGGTCAACAACCAGTCGGCCGAGATCAATAAGCTGAAAGGTAACCTCTTCATTACTTCTATCTTCCTTTGGTTGATAATTTCTCTTGTACTAACATCTTTATGTCTTCCTCTAGTTTCTGTTCCCATGGTGGATGACCTTCAGGGCTGAATCGCCGAATTGACCACTAAACTCAATCAGCAAGGGCCCGCACTCGCCGCAGCCAAGCAAGAGACGACCCGACTGCAGGGGGTGGAAACCGATTTGACTCGGACCATCCAAAACCTCCGCTCCGAGCTGGCTGCTCTGAAGACGAAACACTCGGACGACTTGGCTGCCGTGACTGCTGCTGGCGAAGCACTTCGCGCCGAACGAGATGCAGCTGTGGCCGCCCGAGAAGCAATGCAAGCCGAGAGGGATGATGCCGTCGCAGCCCGAGACTCCATCCGGAAAGATCGCGACGAGAACATTGCCAAATATGAAGAGTTGGAGAAGCACAATTATGAAGAGACAACCCGACTGCACCGCCGAGCCAAGGGTTTCTGTGACACAATGACCAAGATGGACGTCCTCCTTAGCTGTAAGTGTTTCTTGCATCCGAGTACATTTTCTTATTACTTCCTATTTCTGTGTTATTACTCATACTTCTCTTCGTGGTGCAGAGGCCTGGCCTGAATCTGAAGCAGCCGCTTATGCAGACTTGATGATAATGTCAGGACTCGGCATGAGTATCTGATTGGCACTGAGGCCCGCATTCCTGTCATCAAGGGGATTGCACTATCCTTCAAACTTGGCATTCTGAAGATTGCCGAATTGCTGTGGTCGCCGACTGAGCTCAAGGTCGGAGTCCAGAGGATGAAGCACGTCGCCGGTTCCTCCGCCGAGACCCGCGAGCTTGAGACTCTGGACGAAGAAGACTCTGACAAAGGAGAGGCTCCAAATGCTACTACCGAGCAGACTCGGATTCTTCTGAAGGCCATCCCACGTCGGATCGACGTCTTGCTCAATTCTGCCGGTCGGACTGGTGTGGAGACTGCTCTTCAAACTGTGCTGAGCTGGTACCCACAAGTGAAGCTTCCCCAACTCTACAGCCTCAGAGAGAATGCGGCCGATTTGCTTGAGAAGACTTATACCGAGGTGAATCAGCTAGCCAGCACCATGGTGAACTGGTTTTCTGCCTATGACTACACTCCATATCTCGACGAGGGAGGGAACCCACTAGCAGCAACTACCATCTCTGGCTTGGCCGATGAGCTTTCTGACAACGGTTCTTCCCATACTTCTCCGAGATCCAAGCAAACTGGAGCTACATCTACTGACGTGCAGTCGGAGCCAGATGCCGCCACTGCGCAAGCCGATCCGACTGCTCCGACTACGAGCTCTGCGCCATCGACTGCCCCGACTTCTTGAGCCGTGCCGCCGCCGACGCCCTCTACCTCTGCCACCGACCTCTGATCGGCCTTATCTTATTTTTACTTTCAGAATAGTTGCTTGTAAGACATGGTTTTAATTCCACCAACACCCACTGGGTGTGGTTTCGATGTAATGAACTTATTCGGCCTTAGGCCTGTTATCTCTATGCAATCCTATTTCTCGTTGCAAGTTTTATTTGTGCGATCGACTTTGCGTCTTTGTCGGTTTCTTTTATCGGTCTACACTTGGGGGTGTCATGCCTTGTCCATGTTGCCGCCGACATGCGGTCTGCAATCGGATTGAGGGTTGATTTCCAGCCAAGGTTCGATAAGTTTTTTGAATTTACACGACAAGATTTAACGCAAAGGATTCTGCAATGTTAGGAGCCGATTGCTCGCTGCCGTGCTCGATGCACCAGTCTGCGGTACAATCGGTAACTAACTTTATCGGCTATGCCCTTTTTAGAGCGTTTCGATTTGTTTCTAGGGAATTTGTACTGCCGACTGCCCCAACCGCTGCCCTTCTCAATGCCACAACAACTCTGATTTGTGCTCAAGTCAGGTGCTAAGTTGAGTGCCAGCCCGCAGTCCCCTTGCCTTGTTGGCTTATTTTTCTGACCTCAAGGTCGGTCAGTCCCCGAGTGCGTTACTCACGTCTCGGGTATGACTAACAGTTGCCCTACTTGGGCTAGCTTTTCGAATGAAATTATGCAAAGGTAATCGAATGCTCTTTTTCAGAGGCATGATAGCTTTACTGATCGTTTTCCGAATGGCGTACATAAATTTCTGCCGCTCAACTATAGAACGGGCATAAAATCTCGGCATTCCACGGCCGCTCTGTTTCTACTCCTGACGTGTCCTTATGCCGAGTGCCCTTGGTGCAGTCGATCAAATAGTACGAGTTGTTCTTGAGTGCGCGACTGATGACGAATGGTCCCTCCCACGGTGAGGCCAGCTTGTGTTGCCCATCTGATTTCTGAATTCGGTGTAGCACCATGTCACCCTCTCGGAATGCGAGCGGACGAATCTTCTTGCTGTGGTAGTGCCGCAACTTCTGCTGGTAGATTGCTGATCTGGACAAGGCTAGCAAGCAGGCTTCTTCCTTGAGATCGACGCCGTCTTCTCGTGCTAACTTGGCTTCTTCTTCGGTATACAAGGCATGCCGAGGTGAATCAAACTCGATGTCGGACGGGATGATTGCTTCTGACCCATACACTAGGAAGAAAGGAGTGAATCCAGTCGACCTATTTGGTGTGGTCCTTAAGCTGAACAATACTGCTTGGAGTTCTTCAATCCAAGCTCCAGGTGCCCTCTCAAGTGGCTCCACCAATCGGGGTCTGATACCTGAGAGGATGAGGCCGTTTGCTCTTTCTACTTGACCATTCGACTGAGGATGTGCAACAGATGCAAGATCAAGCCGAATACCCTGCTGAGATGCATATCGAGCCAGAGCGCCCTTTGCGAAATTGGTGCCATTATCGGTGATGATGCTATTTGTCGGGACCCGGAATTAGCGTATATAAGCCTCGCTACAACACAATCATATGGAGAGCCGAGAACCGTACCCATTTGTCTAAGCAGACAAGGCCAAGCACAGAACGTTCTCGGAAAGCATCGAACATGAGGGGCATCCCATTCAGGCCGGATGATCCACTGAGATGGGTCCTCATCGTCCGCACACAAGTCTAACTGATATGGGTGGTGAATTCCCATACTCATAGACAAGTCGCCTCAACCAAACTATCGATTGTATTATAACCCTTACATAGACTTACTCCAGCCCGATCACTTAGTCGGGGTCTAGGGCGGGCTCGATCATACATCAAAGTGTGCACGAGATAGAGTCTCGAACAATCGCATCGCGATGCCCCAAGCTGCGCACATCTAAGGGCCACTTGGTGTATAAAAGACCGCCAGCTAGATCACAACTAAGGTCTCGAAAACCCATACAAAGACATGGATGTTATAAACATACACGCAGCACACATGCCTTGTATGAACAGCAGGTATCATTGCAATTCTCTACAAAGTAAATATCTTTATTAGTAACTCTTACAGAGTGCACACAGAGATCACAAGCATGTGATCCAACATTACAACAAGCATACGGAAGCAAAGTAGGTCCGAGTACAGACAAGTTTAACAAATGGCTTAGAGAAGCCTTATCTAAAAACAAGCCCTCCACGAGGGAACCAGTCGTCTGACTGGGACTACACTAGCTTGGTCTTGGTCTGAGTCTTCATTCTTCGAGCTTCGGATAGAAGCCACCATCGGGGTCGGTGGGTTCATCTAAAACATAGATTAAGCAAACGTGAGTACAAAATCGTACTCAGCAAGACTTACATAGGAGCTATACTACTCATGCACATGTATCAAGGTAAAGGGAGGTGGGGTTCACTTGCAGAAGTGCCAGCTTTGACTTGGCTAGTCCTGAACTACGAGTACCAGACTTGAGGTAAGAAGCATACACGAGTCCACTACATCTCTTCAACCAATTACACCACTATGGTTACTTCCTCGACTTCCCCACGAGAAGCACACCATAGCACTCACGCTTATCTTGCGAGTTTTAGAAGTATCCAGTTCAAGTTGTCTAATAATCAAGCTAAGCTTTCCAAGCAGTCCATAACCGCGGACGCGGCTATTCGAATAGTTTTGTTAACCCTGCAGGGGTGTACCGCTACACACACGTGCCATCAGTTACCGCCTTTTGCGTGTCACCGTTCAAGAGATGACAGCGAGGATGCCACCACAACCGTTACCTCATAGCCGATCTAGTCCATGAAAGCCGTCTATCTGGGTTGTCTGCCACTATCGTGAATCCGGCCGGTTTACCGAAGTGGACCCAGACGATGTGTGCGTGGAGCGCAAGCCGGTCTCGGATGAGCCGTTCTCTCACTTGGCTACCAGGCCACAATACCTACAGAAATCCGAACTATTGCGACATCTGGACATCGAAGGGGATGAGTTAGTAAGCCGAGAGGGGTCAGTGAGCCCAATGTGTGGTTGTACTCTTCATCTTGGATCACCAAACAAGAACTCGTGTTAGGGCGGTGTTCAACGAGACAACCCACCGTGTACTCCTACACAGCCTCTCATCGTTCACCTTGTATTAGGGTAGATTCACCAACACATTTCACTTCCATCAACACCATCTTTATCATCATCCCGACTCACATCATAAGCAACCTCATTGTACCACTAAGCATGCAATAAGCATTAACAGTTGCAGGGGTCACATGATATCAATCAACTCCTACATCTGCTAGGATTGTGGTTTGCTTACTATTGTGACAAGATGATAGGTCATGCAAAGGACATGGGTTCAACTATGCGGTAGAAACGTTATCATGGTGATCATCCTAAACAATGCATAAGCGAGCCATGAGAGGGAAGTGGGATTTTATCGACATGATCAATGGGGGTTTGCTTGCCTTGCTGACGAGGTTCGGGTTCTGGATCTTCAGCGAAGGGGGTAGCCTCCTGCTCCGGTTCCACTTCTATCAGCAACATGACAATCATAGGATCAACATAATGTACAATGCACAATCACATGAATAAGATTGTAATGGTGATGTTCAAGGTACTGATGTGTTGAGCATTCCATTTAAAAGGAGTATATTGCATTTGAAATGCAAATTCAAACTCCATTTGATTTATCGATGAATTTCAATGCATTTGAATGCATGAAAGTTCATTTGAAAATGTTGATCATGAAGTGATGTTGTATAGTTGAAGTAATGTCTCTGATGTGTGGATGAATCCATTCAAAATAAGTTTGTTGCAAAGTCAATTGCAAAATCACCCCAAATTTGAATTTGAAAAGGATCCATATGCATGTTCGCTACTGTTCACCCATTTTAAAATGGTCAAACATGAAAACAATTTGCATATTCATAATCCTTGTATTTTTCTGATAATGTTAGACATATTATTTGCTATATTTGGAGTTAGGATGAATTAATTATGAATTTCCAAAGTTTATAGCCTTTTCTGGAATTTCTCTGATTTATTAAATCGATTTAAAACCATTACTGCGTCAGCCTGGCGCAGTGCTGACGTCAGGGGGCAGCTGACGAGTGGGGCCCTGCTGTCAGTGGGGGGGGGGGTTTAAACCCGTTTTTTTTAAAAAAAATTGATTAACTTAGAGGGGGCTGGCCGCACCTGTCAGTGGCCCAAGGCCTAACTAAACAGGGGTTAGCCCCCTAATTAATCCAGCCACGTCGGCGTCCACCGGCGGCTAAACGCCGGCAACCACCGAGACGGCGGCGCTCACGGGGACAGAGATTCCGGCCACGGTTTGCCAAACCGAGGGCACAGAAGTGCTCCTCGTTCCCGCCCGCATCACGTACACCACAAGGGCGTCACCGGGGTGGCCGGAGTTGACGCCGGCGTCGACTTGCGCGGCGGCCGGTCTCGGGCTCAGTTGGAAACGGCGACAGAGGCCAAGGGGAGAAGAACTGAGGGCACGGGCGTGCAGCTCTCGGTCGTCCGCGACGGATGGAGCAGGCAGGGGTCAAAGGTGTGGTCTCAGGCCACGGCTACGTCGTCGGGCGCGGCGGCCTGACTACTGTCGACGGCGACCAGAAGAAATTGGGCACGGGAGAGGCTGGGGATAGGGGGGAAACGCAGAGGAGCTCACCAGGAGCACGCCGGGGTTGGCTAGGGAGGCTGGGGAAGACGAACGTCGGGGAATTCGTCGACGGAGCTCGCGGCGCCTGGCGATGGATCCTTGAAGCTGGCGTCGCGCTCGGGGCTTCCGGGCTCGATTGCTTGTGCTTGAAGACGAAGACGACTTCGGCGGTGCGGCTGGACAAGCTAGTTCAGTGTATGCCTGCCGTTGGCCACGACTGGGCGGCGGCGGCGCTCTGCGGGGTGCTCGGGTTTTCGTCGCCGAAGGGGAAGGAGAGGGGCTGGGTTGAGCTGGAGGTGCGGGGGGGTTCTGCGCCGTTGCGAGACGCAAGAGAGAGGGAGGGGGAGGCCTAGAAGCAGCCCGGCGTCGTCGTGGCGCCATGTCCGTGCTCTGCCTCTCTAGCGAGGTGCTTGGAGGGGCGGGGAGGAAGACGACACGCGCCTGGGGTGGGCTGGGCCGAGGCCAGGGAAGGTGGGCCTTCGCCCCTGGGCGACAAGTAGGTCTCCCCCTTTCTCTTTTATTTTTTATTTTTCTGTTTCATTTGTTTTGCCTAGATTTAAAATAGCTAGGCATTTTTAATAAATGTCCAAATACTTTTATAAATCCTAGATGACCAGTAGCTAGTCACATAAATAATTTGGACATTTTTGAAATTCAAAACATTTGAATTTCAATTCAAATAGGGGTAAACTTTAATTTCCAGAGCACCTTTTGAATATTAGAAAATTCCATGTGCATGGGATTGATCCCAAACCACTTTTAAAATGATCAGCAACATTTATAGGAATTTTCCAAACATTCAAATGATTTTTGGAAAAACATTTTTATCTGGCCATTTGTTTTAATTTCTCAGGGCTTTTCTATTCCCCATTTTTGATTTTCTTTTTGAATTTTTGCATGATGCAAAGTAGCACTTGATCCTAGCACACACCTAACTTGGGGTTGTGACAACTCGCCCCCACTCAAAAGAATCTCGTCCCGAGATTCAGAAGTCTGCGGAAGGAAGGAGGGGTACTCGGCACGGAGACGGTCTTCTCTTTCCCACGTGGCTTCTTTCTCTGAGTGGTGTGACCATTGCACTTTCAGAAACCTAATCTTCTGACGACAAGTGACACGCTCTGCGGAATCAAGAATACGAACGGGGTATTCTCGATAAGAAAGGTCATCTTGGAGATCAAGCGTTTCATGGTCGACTTCGCGGATGGGGTCCTCGAAGCAACGCCTGAATTGGGACACATGGAATACATCGTGTACTCGGGAAAGGTGCGGGGGTAGTTCAAGTTGGTAGGCAACTTCTTCACGTTTAGCTAGAATGCGGAAAGGTCCGATGTAACGTGGGGCCAACTTGCCTTTGATACCGAAACGTTGGGTTCCCTTCAAAGGAGTAACCCGGAGGTAAGCCTTCTCATCCAGATTGTAGCTCTCTTGCCTATGATGACGATCATAGTAGCTTTTCTGACGAGACTGTGCGGCTTTCAATCGATCACGAACAATGCGAACTTGCTCTTCTGCTTCCTGGATCATGTCCGGTCCAAAGAATTGTCTTTCACCGGTTTCTGACCAGTTTAGGGGTGTTCGACATCGTCGTCCATATAGGAGTTCAAAAGGAGCCATGTTCAGACTAGATTGAAAACTATTGTTATAAGCAAATTCGTCGAATGGAAGAGATTTATCCCAATTCTTTCCGAATGAGATAACACAAGCTCTGAGCATGTCTTCAAGAATTTGCTTAACCCTTTCGACTTGACCGCTAGACTGAGGGTGGAAAGCTGTACTAAAGGATAGATGAGTTCCCATAGCATTCTGAAAGCTTCCCCAAAATCTAGAGGTGAAAAGGCTACCGCGATCAGAATTGATTTCCAAAGGAACACCATGAAGGGATACAATTCTAGACACGTACAAGTCCGCTAACTGGCTAGCAGTTATAGACTCGCGAACCAGAAGGAAGTGAGCAACTTTGGAAAGCCTATCTATGACAACGAAGATGTCATTGTTTCCTTTCTGGGTTTTTGGAAAGCCGGTGATGAAATCCATACCGACTTTGTCCCATTTCCACTCGGGAATAGACAAAGGTTGAAGTGTACCAGCAGGTCTTTGATGTTCTGCCTTAATGCGACGACAAACATCACATTCGGCAACAAATTGAGGAATGTCTCTCTTCATCCTAGTCCACCAAAATCTCTGGCGTAGATCTCGGTACATTTTTGTGCTACTAGGATGAATCGAGAGGGCTGTGTCATGGGCTTCTTTGAGGATGAGTTGCCTTAGTTCCCTATTCTTAGGCACTACCAAACGATTTTCAAAGAATACCGTTCCTTTGCTATCTGTGGAGAAACATTTAGCAACTCCGCTAGCAATGTTCTCCTTGATCCGACGAACACCTCGTGCACGCCTTTGGGCAACTATAATTTGATCCTCAAGAGTTGGTTTCGCCACCAAGGTAGAAATATAGCCATGAGGAACAATCTCAAGGTTGAGCTTGCGAAAGTCCTCATGAAGAAGTGGTTGATACTGTTGTAACATGAGGTTGTTACAATACGACTTACGACTTAGTGCATCAGCCATGACATTGGCTTTGCCTGGGGTGTAAGAAATTACTACGTCGTAATCTTTTATCAACTCAATCCAGCGTCTTTGCCTGAGATTAAGATCTGGCTGGGTGAAAATGTATTTGAGGCTTTGGTGGTCGGAATAAATCTCACAACGATTACCAAGGAGGTAATGTCGCCAAGTTGTTAGGGCATGAACTACGGCAGCGAGTTCAAGGTCATGGGTAGGATAGTTCTCTTCATGTGGCCGCAACTGGCGTGAAGCATAAGCTACCACATGTCGATCTTGCAAAACTATGCATCCTAACCCTTGCCGTGATGCGTCACAATAGGTCTCGAAATCCTTTTTGCTGTCTGGAGGTGCAAGTACGGGTGCAGAAGTCAACCTTCTTTTTAGCTCTTGAAAGCTTTCCTCGCACTTGGGAGTCCATAGGAATTTCTTATCTTTCTTGAGGAGTTCAGTTAGAGGCTTTGCAACTTTAGAAAAGTTCTCGACGAAGCGACGGCAATAGCTGGCTAGGCCAAGAAAACTCCCAACTTACTTAACCGATTCAGGTGGAGTCCAGTCAAGGACGGCCTGAACTCTCTCGGGATTCACAGCAATGCCTTTTGCAGAAATCACATGGCCTAAGTAGGTCACTTCTGGTAGCCAAAATGCACACTTGGAGAATTTAGCATACAGGCGATGCTCTCTAAGTTTCATCAATACCAGCCTTAGGTGTTCGGCATGTTCTTCTTCGTTCTTCGAGTAGATGAGAATGTCATCGAGATAAACCACAACAAATTTATCTAAGTACTCCATGAAGATCGAATTCATCATGCGTGAGAAAGTGGCGGGGGCATTGGTTAAACCAAAGGACATGACGGTGTACTCGTAAAGACCATAACGAGTAGTAAAAGCCGTTTTCGGAATGTCCTCGTTTCGGATTTTGATTTGATGATACCCTAATCTCAAATCCATCTTGGAGAAGACAGAGGATCCTGCAAGTTGATCATAAAGATCATTGATCCTGGGTAATGGGTACTTGTTCTTTATCGTCGCTAAATTTAGCGGGCGATAGTCTACGCACATCCTTTCTGTTCCATCTTTCTTCGTTACGAACAGAACGGGGCAACCCCATGGCGATGAGCTAGGGCGGATGAAGCCTTTTCTCAACGAAGCATCAAGTTGGATTTTAAGCTCAGCTAACTCATGTGGGGCCATTCTATATGGGCGTCTGGAAATTGGGGTTGTGCCTGGTATAAGATCCACTATGAATTCTACACATATGTCGGGTGGCTAGGCTTAAGGGGTTGGATCTCTGGATAGCTTCCTAGAGGATGACCAAGGTTTACTAGGGGCTACAACAGATATGTCAGAGTAGCAAAGTACCCCAACACGATGGTTAGTGTGGTTCTTCTGGCTAGAAGACATCTAAAGTGGGAGGAAGGGCTGCAATTGAATCACTATAGGTTTCTAGAAGAAAACCTACATCAAACACTAAAGAACTGTCGGGAATGCCACCTAGAAATCTTCTAAAGGACAACCGAAAGGGGGAGAATGGATTCCTTGCAATTGCATCAGATTATGAAGAAACCTGGAATGACTCGGACAGCATAACGGCTGTAATTGCAAGAAAACAATTTTCTTCCAATGTAGATACAACACTTACATAATACGATGTAAGAAATCAGCATTACATCAATGCTAGGAAACCGGACACAACTTTCCTACGGCTATAAGGAGGCAATCAACGAGATGTTCTAGTAAGACAGAGGAGAGCCTAGTCCTATCTTCCCGTAGAATAAGATGAGGGTGACTCAGAACTCAGATCGATGAGGGTAAGGAGAAAAAAGAAGCCTTACGTTGTTCCCTTATATACCCAGAGTAACTATATAACTATAGAGTGCTAGACTCGACTTCGGCCAAGGCTGATAATCCTACAGTCAGTCCTGCTCTGATACCAAGTCTGTCGGGACCCGGAATTAGCGTATATAAGCCTCGCTACAACACAATCATATGGAGAGCCGAGAACCGTACCCACTTGTCTAAGCAGACAAGGCCAAGCACAAAACGTTCTCGGAAAGCATCGAACATGAGGGGCATCCCATTTAGGCCGGATGATCCACTGAGATGGGTCCTCATCGTTCGCACACAAGTCTAACTGATATGGGTGGTGAATTCCAATACTCATAGACAAGTCGCCTCAACCATACTATCGATTGTATTATAACCCTTACATAGACTTACTCCAGCCCGATCACTTAGTCGGGGTCTAGGGAGGGCTCGATCATACATCAAAGTGTGCACGAGACAGAGTCTCGAACAATCGCATCGCGATGCCCCAAGCTGCGCACATCTAAGGGCCACTTGGTGTATAAAAGACCGCCAGCCAGATCACAACTAAGGTCTCGAAAACCCATACAAAGACATGCATGTTATAAACATACACGCAGCACACATGCCTTGTATGAACAGCAGGTATCATTGCAATTCTCTACAAAGTAAATATCTTTATTAGTAACTCTTAAAGAGTGCACACAGAGATCACAAGCATGTGATCCAACATTACAACAAGCATACGGAAGCAAAGTAGGTCTGAGTACAGACAAGTTTAACAAATGGCTTAGAGAAGCCTTATCTTAAAACAAGCCCTCCACGAGGGAACCAGTCGTCTGACTGGGACTACACTAGCTTGGTCTTGG
The DNA here is from genome assembly GCA_950022295.1 of Bromus sterilis. Classification (NCBI taxonomy): domain Eukaryota; kingdom Viridiplantae; phylum Streptophyta; class Magnoliopsida; order Poales; family Poaceae; genus Bromus; species Bromus sterilis. Next base: position 46,887,605 of record OX465596.1, read on the forward strand.
TCTGATTCTTCATTCTTTGAGCTTCGGATAGAAGCCACCATCGGGGTCGGTGGGTTCATCTAAAACATAGATTAAGCAAACGTGAGTACAAAATCGTACTCAGCAAGACTTACATAGGAGCTATACTACTCATGCACATGTATCAAGGTAAAGGGAGGTGGGGTTCACTTGCAGAAGTGCCAGCTTTGACTTGGCTAGTCCTGAACTACGAGTACCAGACTTGAGGTAAGAAGCGTACACGAGTCCACTACATCTCTTCAACCAATTACACCACTATGGTTACTTCCTCGACTTCCCCACGAGAAGCACACCATAGCACTCACGCTTATCTTGCGAGTTTTAGAAGTATCCAGTTCAAGTTGTCTAATAATCAAGCTAAGCTTTCCAAGCAGTCCATAACCGCGGACGCGGCTATTCGAATAGTTTTGTTAACCCTGCAGGGGTGTACCGCTACACACACGTGCCATCAGTTACCGCCTTTTGCGTGTCACCGTTCAAGAGATGACAGCGAGGATGCCACCACAACCGTTACCTCATAGCCGATCTAGTCCATGAAAGCCGCCTATCTGGGTTGTCTGCCACTATCGTGAATCCGGCCGGTTTACCGAAGTGGACCCAGACGATGTGTGCGTGGAGCGCAAGCCGGTCTCGGATGAGCCGTTCTCTCACTTGGCTACCAGGCCACAATACCTACAGAAATCCGAACTATTGCGACATCTGGACATCGAAGGGGATGAGTTAGTAAGCCGAGAGGGGTCAGTGAGCCCAATGTGTGGTTGTACTCTTCATCTTGGATCACCAAACAAGAACTCGTGTTAGGGCGGTGTTCAACGAGACAACCCACCGTGTACTCCTACACAGCCTCTCATCGTTCACCTTGTATTAGGGTAGATTCACCAACAAATTTCACTTTCATCAACACCATGTTTATCATCATCCCGACTCACATCATAAGCAACCTCATTGTACCACTAAGCATGCAATAAGCAGTAACAGTTGCAGGGGTCACATGATATCAATCAACTCCTACATCTGCTAGGATTGTGGTTTGCTTACTACTTTGACAAGATGATAGGTCATGCAAAGGACATGGGTTCAACTATGCAGTAGAAACGTTATCATGGTGATCATCCTAAACAATGCATAAGCGAGACTTGAGAGGGAAGTGGGATTTTATCGACATGATCAATGGGGGTTTGCTTGCCTTGTTGACGAGGTTCGGGTTCTGTATCTTCAGCGAAGGGGGTAGCCTCCTTCTTCGGTTCCACTTCTATCAGCAACATGACAATCATAGGATCAACAGAATGTACAATGCACAATCACATGAATAAGATTGTAATGGTGATGTTCAAGGTACTGATGTGTTGAGCATTCCATTTAAAAGGAGTATATTGCATTTGAAATGCAAATTCAAACTCCATTTGATTTATCGATGAATTTCAATGCATTTGAATGCATGAAAGTTCATTTGAAAATGTTAATCATGAAGTGATGTTGTATAGTTGAAGTAATGTCTCTGATGTGTGGATGAATCCATTCAAAATAAGTTTGTTGCAAAGTCAATTGCAAAATCACCCCAAATTTGAATTTGAAAAGGATCCATATGCATGTTTGCTACTGTTCACCCATTTTAAAATGGTCAAACATGAAAACAATTTGCATATTCATAATCCTTGTATTTTTCTGATAATTATAGACATATTATTTGCTATATTTGGAGTTAGGATGAATTAATTATGAATTTCCAAAGTTTATAGCCTTTTCTGGAATTTCTCTGATTTATTGAATCGATTTAAAACCATTACTGCGTCAGCCTGGCGCAGTGCTGACGTCAGGGGGCAGCTGACGAGTGGGGCCCTGCTGTCAGTGGGGGGGGGGGTTTAAACCCGTTTTAAAAAAAAGATTTTGATTAACTTAGAGGGGGCTGGCCCCACCTGTCAGTGGCCCAAGGCCTAACTAAACATGGTTTAGCCCCCTAATTAATCCAGCCACGTCAGCGTCCACCGGCGGTTAAACGCCGGCAACCACCGAGACGGCGGCGCTCACGGGGACAGAGATTCCGGCCACGGTTTGCCAAACCGAGGGCACAGAAGTGCTCCTCGTTCCCGCCCGCACCACGTACACCACAAGGGCGTCACCGGGGTGGCCGGAGTTGACGCCGGCGTCGACTTGCGCGGCGGCCGGTCTCGGGCTCAGTTGGAAACGGCGAAAAGGCCAAGGGGAGAAGAACTGAGGGCACGGGCGTGCAGCTCTCGGTCGTCCGCGACGGATGGAGCAGGCAGGGGTCAAAGGCGTGGTCTCAGGCCACGGCTACGTCGTCGGGCACGGCGGCCGGACTACTGTCGACGGCGACCAGAAGAAATCGGGCACGGGAGAGGCTGGGGATAGGGGGGAAACGCAGAGGAGCTCACCAGGAGCACGCCGGGGTTGGCTAGGGAGGCTGGGGAAGACGGACGTCGGGGAATTCGTCAACGGAGCTCGCGGCGGCTGGCGATGGATCCTTGAAGCTGCAGTCGCGCTCGGGGATTCCGGGCTCGATTGCTTGTGCTTGAAGACAAAGACGACGTCGGCGGTGCGGCTGGACAAGCTAGTTCGGTGTATGCCTGCCGTTGGCCACGACTGGGCGGCGGCGGCGCTCTGCGGGGTGCTCGGGTTTTCGTCGCCGGAGGGGAAGGAGAGGGGGCTGGGTTGAGCTGGAGGTGCGGGGGGGTTCTGCGCCGTTGCGAGACGCAAGAGAGAGGGAAGGGGAGGCCTAGAAGCAGCCCGGCGTCGTCGTGGCGCCATGTCCGTGCTCTGCCTCTCCAGCGAGGTGCTTGGAGGGGCGGGGAGGAAGACGACACGCGCCTGGGGTGGGCTGGGCCGAGGCCAGGGAAGGTGGGCCTTCGCCCCTGGGCGACAGGTAGGTCTCCCCCTTTCTCTTTTCTTTTTTATTTTTCTGTTTCATTTGTTTTGCCTAGATTTAAAATAGCTAGGCATTTTTAATAAATGTCCAAATACTTTTATAAATCCTAGGTGACCAGTAGCTAGTCACATAAATAATTTGGACATTTTTGAAATTCAAAACATTTGAATTTCAAGTCAAATAGGGGTAAACTTTAATTTCCAGAGCACCTTTTGAATATTAGAAAATTCCATGTGCATGGGATTGATCCCAAACCACTTTTAAAATGATCAGCAACATTTATAGGAATTTTCCAAACATTCAAATGATTTTTGGAAAAAGATTTTTATCTGGCCATTTGTTTTAATTTCTTAGGGCTTTTCTATTCCCCATTTTTGATTTTCTTTTTGAATTTTTGCATGATGCAAAGTAGCACTTGATCCTAGCACACACCTAACTTGGGGTTGTGACACTATTGGGCACACCATATCTGCACACAATGTCGGCCACAAAATGAACCGCAGTCGGACCATCCAGCTTCTTGATCGGGCGGGCTTCAATCCACTTGGTGAACTTGTCCACTGCGACCAGGAGATGTGTCATGCCACTTCGGGCCCTCTTGACTGGACCAACCATATCCAAACCCCACACCGCAAACGGCCAAGCTATTGGGATTGTCTTCAATGCTGATGCTGGTTGATGACTTTTTGCCTTGAACCGCTGGCAGCCCTTGCAATATTTCACCAAGTTCTCAGCCGCTGCAAGCGCAGTCGGCCAGTAGAAACCATGTCAAAAAGCTTTGCCGGAAATGGCTTTTGCTGACGCATGATGACCGCATTCACCTTGATGGATGTCTCTGAGCAACTCCAAGCCTCTGTCTTCTTCTACACATCTCTGAAAAACACCAGTTGCACTCTTGCGCACTAGCTCGTTGTTGATTATTGTGTATGCCCAAGATCGGCGACTGATTTGTCTTGACTCGGCTTCGTCTTCTGGAAGGACTCCGTCTGCTAGGAAATCTCTAATCGGTTGTGCCCATGATGGCGCACTGACGACTACCATCACTACTGCTTGCTGGGGTGCAACTTCTTCTTGGATCTTGGCTTGCTGGCCATCGGCCTCTTGAGCCTCTGTCATCTCGACTTCTATCTTTGAACTGCCGACTGCGGCGCCTGGAACGCATTCGGCAGCCCCTGGTGACGACTGCTCATCTGTAGCTAGAACTTCTTCAATGCAATCGGTAGTGCCTGATGTCATTGGCTCTCCTGAGGCTGTGCCGTCTGGTGCTGCCTCTACTTGCTTCCCTTTTGCCTTGTTCTTCTTGCTGCACTCGGCAGCCCCTGGTCTGCAATCGGCAACCCCTGGTGTTGTCGGCTCTGCTGAGACTGAAGCACCTTGGGCGCTTGACTGCTTCTACAGAGTTGGAGTTTTTGACGGTTGAGCTTCTTTTGCCTTCTTCAACGCTTCAAGGTCAGTCTCCGAGATGAAGATGGACTTGGATTCTGGGGATGGCATGATGGATGGCTTCCTGATGTGCTCAAGTGATACGCCTGGCGGGATAGCTTGCCTTGTTGAGTCGAGCTTGGATAATGCATCTGCAGCTTCGTTGTTTGCTCTCGGCACATGGTGGAACTCACATCCTTCAAAGTATCCACTGATCTGCTACACTAGGAAACGGTAGCTTGCCATATTTGCATCCTTTGAATCCCAGGTGCATGTGCATTGCTGCACCACCAAATCGGAGTCACCAAAGCACTCAATATTCCGAATGCCGATTTCCTTGGCCAGCTTGATACCATGCACCAGGGCTTCGTACTCGGCAACATTGTTTGATGCTGCAAAGTGAATCTAGAGTACATAGTGTAATTGATCTCCTCTTGGTGAAGTGAGCACTACGCCAGCCCCTAGGCCGCTATTCATCTTGGATCCATCAAAATGCATTCGCCAGAAGTCCGATCCTGGGATGGATGGCATATATTGAGTTTCAACCCAGTCCACCAGGAAATCGGCCAATGCTTGCGACTTGATTGCCGTTCTCGGCTCATACTGTATGCCATGGTTGGCGATCTCGATTGCCCACTTTGCCACTCTTCCAGTTGCATCTCTGCTTCCTATGATGTCGGCCAATGGAGCCGAGCTGATGACCGTGACCAGGTGAGCTTGAAAATATGGCTTCAATCTCTTGGCCGCCATATATACTCCATAGCACATCTTCTGGTAGTGAGGGTAGTTCTGCTTGGATGCCGAGAGCACTTCACTGATATAATACACAGGTCGCTGAATCTGCTGTGCCTTGTCCTTCTCGGGCCGCTCCATCACCATAACTGCACTGATCACCCGATTGGTTGCCGCAATGTACAACATCATTGGCTCCTTCTCAATTGGGGCAGCCAGAATCGGCGCAGTGGAGAGCATGCGCTTGAGCTCTCGGAATGCATCGCTTGCTTGAGGTGTCCAGGTGAATTTCTCCGTCTTCTTCATCAGCTGATACAACGGGATTGCTTTTTCACCCAGCCGACTGAGAAACCGGCTGAGTGAACTTCTGTACTTGCTTCAGGTTATTGGGTTGCTCCATTCGCTCGATTGCGGCTATCTTCTCGGGATTGCATTCAATTCCTCTCTCGGAAACGAGAAATCCCAAGAGCTTGCCGGCTTGGACCCCAAAAACACATTTCTCCGGATTGAGCTTGATCTGGTAAGGTCTCAGATTTGCAAATGTCTCTCGGAGGTCATCTAGGAGTGTGACTCCCTTTGCCGACTTCACTACCAGATCGTCCACGTAGACGTGCAGGTTTCTGCCGAGTTGGGAGTGTGTACACCTCTGAATTGTGCGCTGATAAGTGGCACCTCCGTTCTTCAAACCAAAAGGCATGGTGATATAACAATAAGCCCCAAAAGGGGTTATAAATGCAGTTTTTATTTGATCTTCTACAGCAAGTTTGATCTGGTGATAGCCAACTGTGGCATCCAGAAAAGACAAAAGCTCGCAGCCGGTAGTAGAATCAATCACTTGATCAATACGGGGCAGAGAAAACGGATCTTTCGGGCATGCCTTCTTCAGGCAAGTTTAATCGATACACATGCGTCAGGTCTTGTTCTTCTTCATGACGAGGACTGGATTCGCCAGCCACTCGGGGTAAAACACTTCCATGATGAAACCTGCAGCTTGCAGCTTCGCAATATCTTCGCCGATTGCCCTGCTCTTATCTTCAGAAAAACGTCTCAGGGGTTGCTTGACCGGCTTCGAGCCTGGCCGAAGGTGCAGCTTGTGCTCAGCGAGTTCTCTCGGCACACCAGGCATGTCTTGTGGAGACCATGCGAAGACGTCCCGATTCTCACGGAGAAACTCGACGAGCTCGCTTTCCTATTTGTCGCTAAGTCCAGGTCCGACTACAACGAACTTGGTTGAGTCAGAGGGATCTAGAGCGACCTTCTTGCTGTCCTTGGCCGACTGAAAAGCCGATTCCTCATCTGCTCTCTTGGCTGGGCCGACTGGGAGTGGATTCTTGTTCTGTGCTTGCGCCATTGCTATCACTTTGCCGAGCTGACGCTTCTCTGTTTCAACCACTTGGGAGTCAGCCAAACTGCCGCCAGCCGACGTGCACTCGAGGGACTTCCTGAAGTCCCCGGTGACAGTGATGACGCCGTTTGGCCCTGGGATCTTCGTCTTGAGGTAAGTCTGCTGTGCGTTGAACGTGAACTTGGAAAATGCGGGCAATCCTAATAGAGCATGATAAGGACTGCTGAGGTCGGCGACCTCGAACCAAATCGGCTCCCTCCTGAAGTTCTCCTCTGTGCCAAATATGACGTCCAGCCGAATGCCCATGGGGGTGCAAGACAAACCAGGGAGAATCCCATGGAAAGTCATCCGACTGCGCTCCAGATCCTTCTTGGTGAGCCCTAGCTTGATCAAGGTGTCTCTATACAGAATGTTGATTGTGCTTCCTCCATCGACGAGTACTCGGGAGAACTTGCATGAAAATCTTGGTCCTGCGAACAGAGCATCAACCACAAGCGGATAATTTCCTGGATTCGGCAAGATGGTCGGGTGATCTGCTCTGTCCCAGGATATGGGACACTCGAACCAATGCATGAACTGAGGAATCGGTGGCTTGGTGGCGTTGACTTCTTGAGCTCGGGCTCTCCGACTGCCCTTGTCGGTGGACTCGCTGGTGAAAATCATGTAAGCGGCGTCTTGCCGCGGGAACTGATTCTGCTGCTGAGGTGGTCCTCTGTTCTGGGGTGGTGGTGGGGGTGGAGGCGGTAAAGCTTCTCCCTTTGCAATCCTTCTCACAAAATCACACTGCCGAGTTGTGTGCGCAGACGACCTGCCAGGAGTGCTGTGCAATTTGCATGGTGCATCCAGCATATCATCAAATGTGTACTTGGGCTTCATCTGTCCCTGTGGCCTCACATTGGGCTTCATCTTCCGACTGCCTCCTGCAGCCCTTGGATCTTCTTCGTTCTGGACAGCGGTCACCTGCTGACTGCCATACTGAGTATCTGGCTGCTCATCCTTGCGCTTGCCATTGTTCTGCTGGTTGTTGCTATTGTTGCGGTTGTTCTCTCTTCTTTCCTTCTGACTGAGGCCTTGGTTCCCTGCGTCCGACTGCGGAGCCCCTGGTGAATGGATTACACCTCCAACTCTGAGCTGGATAGGGCGCATCGCAGAATCGGACACAGCGAACGCATTGGCCACCTTCATGAGCTCGGCGAGCGACGTGAAGTCCTTGCGGAGCAACTTGTGCTTCAACATTGAATCGGCCAGGCATCCATCCGTGAAGTACTGAATGGCCTGGATCTCATGGACTCCTTCACATGAATTCTTCAGCTTGATCCACCGAGATAAGTAATCTCGGAGGGGTTCATCCTTGCCTTGCACACAGAGAGCCAACTTGTGCTTCACATGCCGCGGGAGGTTGGGCCGCTCATACGTGCTCGTGAAGTTGTGAATGAATGCACTCGTGAAATCTTCCCATCAATTTACACTATCCTTGGGCAGACTGTTCAACCATGTCCGAGCTGAACCCTGCAGCATGAAAGGTGCATAGTGGACTGCCACGCGCCGATTGCCTCCTGCAATTCGAACTGCGGTCAGGTAATCGGACAACCAATCGTCTGGTTTCACAGAACCATTGTACTTGGGTATGTCTCTCGGCAGCGTGAAGCCTTTGGGAAACTTCTCGGTCCGAATGCGATGACCGAAACACGACGAGCCAGCCTCTCCTTCTTCATCTTCTTGAGCTTCCTTCTCCAGGATCTCAATGAAATGCCTGGCGTCATTCTGACCGATTTGGCGAGGGCCAAGTCGGGCGCTGATTGCTTGTCTTGGTGCCGATTGCTGAGGCATGTCATTGCGCTTGTTGTTAACCGCTGTCTCTTCAACTCTTCTTCTTGCCGCTGGGGGTGGCCGATTGCTCCTGACCCTACTCTCATGCCGAGATGGGGCCGGCTGCTGCCTGTTCTGGCGCGATGCATTCGGTCGCTGGCTAGCTTCCAGATTCGGCCTCACAGTTCCTCTTGACGCCCCAGGTACTGCATTCTGATTCTCCATTGCCACAAGTCGCTGCTCCTTTGCGGCTGCCAGCAGCTCGCGCATTCGGCACGTCTCCTCACGCCGCTTATCTCCCTCTAGGTCTTCTAGCTCGATTGCTATCTGCTCGGCTTCTCTCAGGTTCTTGTCCGGCGTGCTGTACGTCGGCCTCTGGATGAACGGCGATTGTGCCGGCTGCTCCGGCTGTGCCGGCCTCCTCGGCCGCTCCGGTTGCTCGGCTCCCGACAGCTGCTGATGGACTGCTCGACCTCAGCTTGTCAGAACCCTCTGTTAGGTAATGTGTTAGGATCAAAGTCTTCTTGCATCATGTTAAAAATTTCAAAAGAAATCTTTGAAATCAAAATCAAAAGCAAAATGGGAGAAGGAACCCACCCCAGATGAATTAATTCAAAAGGCCAGATAAAAATCTTCTCCAAAAATTCATGTTAGATTTTTGAAAAGTCTTATAAATGAGTGTGATCACATATCAAGTGATGTGGGACCCACCCCATGCTCATGGATTTTTCAAATATTCAAACAGTGCCTTGGAATTAATAAAAAACCCCTATTTGAGTTAAGATTCAAATTATTTGAATTTAAAAAATGTTCAAACTTTATAAGTGGCTAGTCTATATTATTGTGATGCCACATAAAAAGTTTCAGCATTTTATAAAATGGTTTGATATTTTTATCAGAGCCAAAACAAATATACAGAAAAAGAAAGGAAAGATTAAACAGAAAAATAAAAGAGAAGACTTACCTCTCGCCAGGGGCGAAGCCCACTCACCTCAGCCGGCCCAGCCCACCTGGAGGGGGTACATGCGTCTTCTTCCCCTCCAGGCAGGCAAGCAGGTCGCCGGCGAGCGGCGAGGGCGCGCCAGGCAGCTCCCTGCTTCCCCGGCCCTTATCCCCACGTCTGGAGACGTCCTGGAGGCGCCCAACTTCGTTCCCCTTCGTCCAGAGCCACCTCCCCCTCCTCCCTCTCCGTATTCGTCGTCGACGGAAGGAGCCGCCGGAACGCGCCGCCGCACCCGCGTGGCCACCGGCCTCATCGAGCTGCCACCAGATGTCCAGGACGCGCGCCATGATCGTCTTCGTCGCCGTGCAGAAGTAATCGGGCTCGGAGCCACCGTAGCCGCCACAATCGTCGTCGCCATCTCGTCGGAGCCGCCGTGCGCCATCGTCGATTCCATCACCACCGGCACCCCTCTGCCCTCCCCGACCTCGTCGTCGCACTCAGGGTGAGCAGCAGCCCTTTTCCCCTCAACTAGCTAGCCCCCTCTCGCCCTCTAGCTCGATCCGCCATGGGAGCCGGGCAAGGTTGCCGCCGCGGTTGACCATACGCTCGCTCCCGTGCGCCTTCGTCCTCACCAACACGTCCGTAGTACTCCTGGAGCCCCCAGCAGCCCAACGCACCCACGCACGCTTCACCCCGTGCTCGTTTTGCAAGCGTTACTCAAAACCGAAGCTCAGGTCGCCGCCATAGTTGAAGGCGACGTCGCCTGGAGCCTCCCCGACGACGCTCGAGTAGCGTAGGCGATGCGGCTCGTCACGGGCCATCTTCTGGTGCCCTTGGCGCATAGAATGGTGGCCGGGAACGTGGTCCCGACGCAGCGCCGCCACGTACAGGACCGCCGGCGTCAAGCCGCCGGCCTGTCAGGTTAACCCCGGGCTAATCACCCCACTAACCCCCCCCCCCTAACAGTCACTGACAGTGGGCCCTAGCCCCCCTTAACCCCTGGTTAGTTTAAACTAACCGGGTTAATTAACCCACTATGGCTGACCACTGGACCCCACGGGTCAGAACCCCCCCACGTCAAAATGACATCACCGTGACGCAGTAAATGAATTTCCAAAATAAAAAGAAATCAAGAAATTACAGAAATTCCAGAAAAAGGCTGAAACTTTGGAAATTCATAGAAAATTCATATTAACTCCAAATTTAACAAATAATATATGAAAAATGATCAGGAGCAAATAAGCTATCCAAATAGCCAACTTTCAACCACGTTTGAGTTGATTTTAAATTGGGACCAGTAGCATTTGTCATTTGATTTAATTGGAATTTATTCAAATTAAATTCAAATGCTTTTGCAACTTGAACCATGGCAACATGCTACAATTCAATTACACATCAGAGGAATATCATACACTTTTCAAAATGATTCAACTTGATCAAACAATGCCACATGTAACTTGGCTAAATTTGAATTCAAATTGGAGTTTGAATTTGAAATTCAATTTGCAATATACTCCATTTAAATGGAATTGCTTCACACATCAAAGCATATACATCAAGTTTCAACCTTCCATCATGTGATTGTGCATTGTATTTACTTTGCTACCTTGTTTGTTGTTTGTCGAGTAGAGGTGGAACCGGAACAGGAGGCTGCCCCCTTCGTTGAAGACCCCAAACCCGAACCTCGTCAGCAAGGCAAGCAAACCCCCATTGATCATGTCGATAAAATCCCACTTCCCTCTCATGTCTCGCTTATGCATTGTTTAGGATGATTACCATGATGCGTTTCTACCGCATAGATGAACCCATTCCTTTGCATGACCTATCATTTTGTCACAGTAGTAAGCAAACCACAATCCTAGCAAATGTAGGAGTTGATTGATATCATGTGGCCTCTGCAATTGTTACTGCTTATTGCATGCTTAGAGTGATACCATGATGATACTGTTATGTGAGTCAGGATGGTAGTGATCATGATGATGATGGTAGAAAGGTGTTGGTGAATCTACCCTAATACAAGGTGAACGATGAGAGGCTGTGTAGGAGTACATGGTGGGTTGTCTCGTTGAACACCGCCCTAAGTCCGAGTTCTTGTGTGGTGATCCAAGATGAAGAGTACAACCACACATTGGGCTCACTGGCCCCTCTCAACCTATTAACTCATCCCTTTCGATGTCCAGATGTCGCAATAGTTCGGAGTTCTGGTAGGTCTGTGACCTGGCTGCTAAGTGAGAGAACGGATCACCCGAGACCGGCTTATGCACCACGCACACATCACTTGGGTCCACTTCGGTAAACCGGCCGGGTTCACGATAGTGGTAGCCAACCCAGGTAGGAGGCTCTTGGACTAGATAGGCTATGGGGTAACAATTGTGGTGAGCATCCTCGCTGGCACCCCTTGAATGGTGTCGAGATCAAAGGCGGTAAATGATGATCATGTGTGTGTAGCGGTACATCCCTGCAGGGTTAACAAAACTATTCGAATAGCTACGTCCGCGGTTATGGACTGCTTGGAAATCGTAGCTTGATTATTAGACAACTTGAACTGGATACTTCTAAAACACACCAAGATAAGTGTGAGTGCTATGGCGTGCTTTCTTGTGGGGAAGTCGAGGAAGGCACCATAGTGGTGTAATTGGTTGGAGAAAGTAGTGGACTCGTGTACGCTTCTTACCTCAAGTCTGGTACTCGTAGTTCAGGACTAGCCAAGTTAAAGCTGGCACTTCTGCAAGTGAAACCCCACTTCCCTTTACCTTGATACATGTGCATGAGTAGTATAGCTCCTATGTAAGTCTTGCTGAGTACGAATTTATACTCACATTTGCTTAATCTATGTTTTAGAGGAAACCACTGACCCCGAAGGTGGCTTCTTCATCGAGCTCGACGACTGAAGATCAAGCTAGTCTAGTCCCAGTCAGACGACTGGTTCCCTCGTGGAGGGCTTGTGTTTAAATAAGGCTTCTTAAGCCATTTGTTAAACTTGTCTGTACTCAGACATACTTTGCTTCCGCTTGTTGTTGTAATGTTGGATCACATGCTTGTGATCTCTGTGTGCACTCTATAAGAGTTACAAATAAAATGTATACTTTGTAGAGAATTGCAATGATACCTACTGTTCATATAAGGCATGTGTGTTGCGTGTATGTTTATAACATGCAAGTCTTTGTATGGGTTTTCGAGACCTTAGTTGTGATCTGGCTGGCGGTCTTTCATACACCAAGTGGCCCTTAGATGTGCGCAGCTTGGGGCATCACGATGCGATTGCTCGAGACTCCGCCTCGTGCACACTTTGTGGTATGATCGAGCCCGCCCTAGACCCCGACTAAGTGATCGGGCTGGAGTAAGTCTATGTAAGAGTTATGAGATAGTCGATAGTATGGTTGAGGCGACTTGTCTTTGAATATGGGAGTTCAGCACCCATATCATTAGACTCGTGTGCCGACGATGAGGACCCATCTCAGTTGATCATCCGGCCTGGATGGGATTCCCCTCACGTACGATGCTTTCCGAGAACGTTCTGTGCTTGGCCTTGTCTGCTTAGACAAGTGGGTACGGTTCTCGACTCTCCATATGACTATGTCTTAGCTGGACTTGCATACGCTAACCCCGGGTCCCGACAGACTTGGTATCAGATCAGGACTGACTGTACGACTAGCAGCCTTGGACGAAGTCGAGTCTAGCCTTCTATAGTTATATAGTTACTCTGGGTATATAAGGGAACAACGTAAGGCTTCTTTTTTCTCCTTACCCCCTTCTTTCTGAGTTTTGAGTCACCCTTATCTTATTCAACGGGAAGATAGGACTAGGCTCTCCTCTGTCTGACTAGAACATCTCGTTGTTTGCTTCCTTATAACCGTAGGAAAGTTATGTCCGGTTTTCCTAGCATTGTTATATTGCTGATTTCTTACATCGTATTATGTAAGTGTTGTTTCCATGTTGTAAGAAATTGTATTTTTCTTGCAATTACAGCCGTTATGCTGCCCGAGTCATTCCAGGTTTATCTCATAATCTGATGCATTTGCAAAGTCCTTCTTTCTGTTTCAGATGGCAGATCTTCCCCCTCGGCAGATTGTTCGTTTGACCAGGTGCCTCGGTGTGCATGGTCATCCCGCCACGTTGATCGAGATGATGTCCTATGTGGGATATCGATGGTATCCTGAGTACACCGTCGAGGAGCAGTTCCACGACTTCAACCAGACCCAGTTCCACTGCATTGTCAGGATCTACCCGCACCACAATGGAGTCACTCAGCCTATCCACTTTGGACATGGCATTGGCATGATTGAGAACATGGCTGTGCAGGATGCTGCATACTCATGTATTACACTGCTGAGAGAGGAGCACACTATGCTGAGAGAGACCTCGTTCCGCTATATCCCTGCTGCACTTCTAGGAGAAGAGGGGTATTACACCGGACTCTACTCAGATCACTCTGCAGAGGATCCAGTACTTCAGATGACTGCTAGGTTTGCTAGTGATCGAGATCGTATTGCACATGCTCTCCATTTTGAGCTTCACGCCACCCGTGTTCGTCTGTATCGAGCACTGACACTCTTGGCACCCTTCGTGAGTGTTGGATCAGTTGAGTATGATGCTATCTACCCTGTGAGGACTCAGATGCCTTCTCGAGTTGCTTGGCCCGAGATTGGAGGCATTTTTCCACCCCGTGGTCCTCTACTTCCACCCTACGCTGGACCTAGGCCCCATCCTTTCCCAAATGGATAGCAGGGTCCACAGGCCTCCGTGTTTTCCGATGATCACCTTCAGCTACCGGGATACGCAGGTAACTTTTACGAGGACTACTATGGATATGGAGATGAGTGAGACCGCCTGTGGTCTTACTTAGTGAGGACGTAGTAGTATCTTAGTATGTTGTACGCAAGGTGTTCTAAGTTCCAGAGGCTTAGATAAATAATGTATAGGAAGTCAGAGTGCCTCTGAAGGATGTATCATCTTCATCACGTTTGTATTAGCTTGGTGCTTGTACTAAAATGATGTATGGTTTGTATGATAGCTTGTGAATATATGGCTTGTATGCTTTTATCACCATGTTGTCAAGATGATTACTTCCTTTGCTCTGTAATCCTTCCAGTACTTCAATACCTTGATTAGACTCTTCAAATCAACTCTGTTTGACTTTGGTTTTTCACCTTCAGGATGTCTCAAGGAACCCGTGGCTAGCTTGGTCGTAACCAGGGTCGTGGGAATGAACAGGAGGAAGGCAACCTTCCACCCCCACCCACGATGGCTCAGGTTCTGATGGAGGTTGAGAGGAACCGCCGAGACTCTCACCATCTGCTGGAGGTCATTGCCCGAAACACCACTCAGCAGCGCAACGAGTTGGTGTCCCTGAACGACTTCATCCGGCTTCATCCCCCGGTTTTCAGTTACTCCACCGAGCCCCTTGACACCGATGACTGGCTTCGCAGCATCGAGAGGAAGCTCCAAGCAGGCCATGTTGCAGATGGCGACAAGGTCAGCTATGCCACCTATCACCTCGAAGGTGCAACTAGCTCTTGGTGGGAGAACTTCCTGAACATGCGTCCCGTTGGACCGCCTCCATCTTGGGATGAATTCTTCACTTCCTTCCGCGAGCACCACATTCCCTAGGGTCTTATGGACCGCAAGCGTGAGGAGTTCTGTAACCTCACTCAAGGTAGAAGGACTATTGACGAGTTTAGTCGTGAGTTCAACCGACTTGCTCGTTATGCCACTGAAGAAGTCTCCACCGACGCCAAGAAGCAAGAAAGGTTCCGTCGTGGACTAAATTCTGGACTCCGTCGTGAGCTCAACCTTCATGACTTTGCCACCTTCCAGGTCCTTGTCAACAAGGCCATCAAGGCAGAGGACATGAACACCCCCAATGACTTCCGCAAACACCCTAGAGACGATGGTTCATCCAGTTCAGGCTCTCAGAAGCGCAAGATCTGGATCCCCAACAGTATGTTCCGCCAGAACAACCCACCGAGGCCATCCTATGTGGCGCCTCGTCCACCAACTCAGCTCCACCCAGCTCCACCAAACAGCCCAGCTCCACGCACAGTCTTTGGAGCCTGTTACAAGTGTGGTCAGGCAGGCCACTACTCTCCTGAGTGTCCCCAGAACCAGCTCCAGAATCAGAATGCTCCACCCCGTGCCGGAGGAAACAACAATGGTCGTGCCAAGCCACCCCAGAAATTCTACACCGCCAAACCCGCTCCTCCCGCCACTCGTGGACGTGTGAACCAGATTGCCTCCGAAGAGACTGACGACACCACTGACGTCATTCTTGGTACGCTCCCAGTCAATTATGTTCCTACTTCCATTCTTTTCGACCCAGGAGCATCTCATTCATTCATGTCGGAAAGTTATGCACTTCGTCATGAGTTATCCTTTGTTGAATTGTCCACCCCAATGATTATTCAAACTCCAGGGTCAAGATGGCAAACTAATAGAGTAAGCCACGGTAATCAAATTGCAATTGAGGGTTTAGTATTCCTTGCTTCACTCATAGCCCTCAAGTCTTTAGATATTGATGTCATCCTTGGCATGGATTGGCTATCAAGACAGAATGCCTACCTAGATTGCAAAGGCAAATCCGTGAAACTCACCCACCCTTCAGGAAAAACCGTCAACTATACCTCACCCAGAACAAGAACCCAAGTGCATTCCTTGAATGTACTTCCCCTTCCCGAACTTGAAGATATTTCGATGGTTCGTGACTTCCCGGATGTCTTTCCTGAAGAGCTGCCGGGCATGCCACCCGACAGATGCGTAGAGTTTATAGTGGATATTGTTCCAGGAACCGCACCAATTTCCAAACGCCCTTATAAAATGGCCCCACATGAGTTAGCTGAGCTAAAAACCCAACTTGATGCTTCGTTGGCAAAAGGCTTCATCCGCCCTAGCTTATCGCCATGGGGTTGCCCCGTTCTGTTCATAAAGAAGAAAGACGGAACAGAAAGGATGTGCGTAGATTATCGCCCGCTAAATTTAGCGACGATAAAGAACAAATACCCACTGCCCAGGATCAATGATCTTTATGATCAACTTGCAGGATCCGCTGTCTTTTCTAAGATGGATTTGAGATTAGGTTATCATCAGATCAGAATCCGAAACGAGGACATTCCCAAAACGGGTTTTACTACTCGTTATGGTCTTTACGAGTACACCGTCATGTCCTTTGGTTTAACCAATGCCCCCGCCACATTCTCAGGCTTGATGAATTCGATCTTCATGGAGTACTTAGATAAATTTGTTGTGGTTTATCCCGATGATATTCTCATCTACTCGAAGAACGAAGAAGAACATGCCGAACACTTAAGGCTGGTATTGATGAAACTTAGAGAGCATCGCCTGTATGCTAAAGTCTCCAAGTGTGAATTTTGGCTACCAGAAGTGACCTACTTAGGCCACGTGATTTCTGCAAAAGGCATTGCTGTGAATCCCGAGAGAGTTCAGGCCGTCCTTGACTGGACTCCACCTGAATCGGTTAAGCAAGTTAGGAGTTTTCTTGGCCTAGCCAGCTATTGTCGTCGCTTCGTCGAGAACTTTTCTAAAGTTGCAACGCCTCTAACTAAACTCCTCAAGAAAGATAAGAAATTCCTATGGACTCCCAAGTGCGAGGAAAGCTTTCAAGAGCTAAAAAGAAGATTGACTTCTGCACCCGTACTTGCACCTCCAGACACCAAAAAGGATTTCGAGATCTATTGTGACACATCACGGCAAGGGTTAGGATGCATACTTCTGCAAGATCGACATGTGGTAGCTTATGCTTCACGCCAGTTGCGGCCACATGAAGAGAACTATCCTACCCATGACCTTGAACTCGCTGCCGTAGTTCATGCCCTAACAACTTGGCGACATTACCTCCTTGGTAATCGTTGTGAGATCTATTCCGACCACCAAAGCCTCAAATACATTTTCACCCAGCCAGATCTTAATCTCAGGCAAAGACGCTGGATTGAGTTGATAAAAGATTACGACGTAGGAATTTCTTACACCCCAGGCAAAGCCAATGTCATGGCTGATGCACTAAGTCGTAAGTCGTATTGTAACAACCTCATGTTACAATAGTATCAACCACTTCTTCATGAGGAATTTTGCAAGCTCAATCTTGAGATTGTTCCTCATCGCTATCTTTCTACCTTGGTGGCGAAACCAACTCTGGAGGATCAAATCATAGTTGCCCAAAGGCGTGCACGAGGTGTTCGCCAGATCAAGGTGAACATTGCTAGCGGAGTTGCTAAATGTTTCTCCACAGATAGCAAGGGAACAATATTCTTTGGAAATCGTTTGGTAGTACCTAAGAATAGGGAACTAAGGCAACTCATCCTCAAGGAAGCCCATGACACACCCCTCTCGATTCATCCCGGTAGCACAAAAATATACCGAGATCTACGCCAGAGATTTTGGTGGACTAGGATGAAGAGAGACATCGCTCAATTTGTTGCCGAATGTGATGTTTGTCGTCGCATTAAGGCAGAACATCAAAGACCTGCTGGTACACTTCAACCTTTGCCTATTCTAGAGTGGAAATGGGACAAAGTCGGTATGGACTTCATCACCGGCTTTCCAAAAACCCAGAAAGGAAACAATGCCATCTTCGTTTTCATAGATAGGCTTTCCAAAGTTGCTCACTTCCTTCCAGTTCGCGAGTCTATAACTGCTAGCCAGTTAGCGTACTTGTACGTCTCTAGAAGTGTATCCCTTCACGGTGTTCCTTTGGAGATCAATTCTGATCGTGGTAGCCTTTTCACCTCTAGATTTTGGGGAAGCTTTCAGAATGCTATGGGAACTCATCTCTCCTTTAGTACAGCTTTCCATCCTCAGTCTAGCGGTCAAGTCGAAAGAGTTAACCAAATTCTTGAAGACATGCTCAGAGCTTGTGTTATTTCATTCGGAAAGAATTGGGAGAAGTCTCTTCCGTTCGCCGAATTTGCTTATAACAATAGTTTTCAATCTAGTCTGAACATGGCTCCTTTTGAACTCCTTTATGGACGACGATGTCGAACACCTTTAAACTAGTCAGAAACCAGTGAGAGACAATTCTTTGGACCGGACATGATCAAGGAAGCAGAAGAGCAAGTTCGCATTGTTCGTGATCAATTGAAAGCAGCCCAGTCTCGTCAGAAAAGCTACTATGATCGTCATCATAGGCAAGAGAGCTACAATCTGGATGAGAAGGCTTAGCTTCGGGTTACTCATCTGAAGGGAACCCACCGTTTCGGTATCAAAGGCAAGTTGGCCCCACGTTACATCGGACCCTTCCCTGCTTCCCTGGCCCTTATCCCCTCGTCTGGAGACGTCCTGGAGGCGCCCAGCTTCGTTCCCTTTCGTCCAGAGCAACCTCCCCCTCCTCCCTCGCCGTATTCGTCGTCGACAGAAGGAGCCGCCGGAATGCGCCGCCGCACCCGCGTGGCCACCGGCCTCATCGAGCTGCCACAAGATGTCCAGGACGCGCGCCGTGCTCGTCTTCGTCGCCGTGCAGAAGTAACCGTAGCCGCCGCAATCGTCGTCGCCATCTCGTCGGAGTCGCCGCGCGCCATCGTCGATTCCATCACCACCGGCACCCCTCTGCCCTCCCCGACCTCGTCGTCGCACTCAGGGTGAGCAGCAGCCCTTTTCCCCTCAACTAGCTATCCCCCTCTCGCCCTCTAGCTCGATCCGCCATGGGAGCCGGGCAAGGTTGCCGCCGCGGTTGACCATACGCTCGCTCCCGTGCGCCTTCGTCCTCACCAACGCGTCCGTAGTACTCCTAGAGCCCCCAGCAGCCCAACGCACCCACGCACGCTTCACACCGTGCTCGTTTTGCAAGCGTTGCTCAAAACCGAAGCTCCGGCCGCCGCCATAGTTGAAGACGACGTTGCCTGGAACCTCCTCGACGACACCTGAGTAGCGCAGGCGATGCGGCTTGTCACGGGCCATCTTCTGGTGCCCTTGGCGCATAGAATGGTGGCCGAGAACGTGATCCCGACGCAGCGCCGCCGCGTACAGGACCGCCGGCGTCAAGCCGCCGGCCTGTCAGGTTTACCCCGGGCTAATCACCCCACTAACCCCCCCCCCCCTAACAGTCACTGACAGTGGGCCCTGGCCCCCCTTAACCCCCCGGTTAGTTTAAACTAACCGGGTTAATTAACCCACTGTGGCTGACCACTAGACCGCACGGGTCAGAACCCCCCCACGTCACAATGACGTCACCGTGATGCAGTAAATGAATTTCCAAAATAAAAAGAAATCAAGAAATTACAGAAATTACAGAAAAAGGCTGAAACTTTGGAAATTTATAGAAAATTCATATTAACTCCAAATTTAACAAATAATATATGAAAAATGATCAGGAGAAAATAATCTATCCAAATATCCAACTTTCAACCATGTTTGAGTTGATTTTCAATTGAGACCAGTAGCATTTGTCATTTGATTTAATTGGAATTTATTCAAATTCAATTCAAATGCTTTTGCAACTTGAACCATGGCAACATGCTACAATTCAATTACACATCAGAGGCATATCATACACTTTTCAAAATGATTCAACTTGATCAAACAATGCCACATGTAACTTGGCTAAATTTGAATTCAAATTGGAGTTTGAATTTGAAATTCAATTTGCAATATACTCCATTTAAATGGAATTGCTTCACACATCAAAGCATATACATCAAGTTTCAACCTTCCATCATGTGATTGTGCATTGTATTTACTTTGCTACCTTGTTTGCTGTTTGTCGAGTAGAGGTGGAACCGGAACAGGAGGCTGCCCCCTTCGTTGAAGACCCCGAACCCGAACCTCGTCAGCAAGGCAAGCAAACCCCCATTGATCATGTCGATAAAATCCCACTTCCCTCTCATGTCTCGCTTATGCATTGTTTAGGATGATTACCATGATGCGTTTCTACCGCATAGATGAACCCATTCCTTTGCATGACCTATCATTTTGTCACAGTAGTAAGCAAACCACAATCCTAGCAAATGTAGGAGTTGATTGATATCATGTGGCCTCTGCAATTGTTACTGCTTATTGCATGCTTAGAGTGATACCATGATGATACTGTTATGTGAGTCGGGATGGTAGTGATCATGATGATGATGGTAGAAAGGTGTTGGTGAATCTACCCTAATACAAGGTGAACGATGAGAGGCTGTGTAGGAGTACATGGTGGGTTGTCTCGTTGAACACCGCCCTAAGTCCGAGTTCTTGTGTGGTGATCCAAGATGAAGAGTACAACCACACATTGGGCTCACTGACCCCTCTCAACCTATTAACTCATCCCTTTCGATGTCCAGATGTCGCAATAGTTCGGAGTTCTGGTAGGTCTGTGGCCTGGCTGCTAAGTGAGAGAACGGCTCACCCGAGACGGGCTTAAGCACCACGCACACATCACTTGGGTCCACTTCGGTAAACCGGCCGGGTTCACGATAGTGGTAGCCAACCCAGGTAGGCGGCTTTCTTGGACTAGATAGGCTGTGGGGTAACAGTTGTGGTGAGCATCCTTGCTGGCACCCCTTGAATGGTGTCGAGATCAAAGGCGGTAAGTGATGATCATGTGTGTGTAGCGGTACACCCCTGCAGGGTTAACAAAACTATTCGATTTGCCGCGTCCGCGGTTATGGACTGGTTGGAAAGCTTAGCTTGATTATTAGACAACTTGAACTGGATACTTCTAAAACACACCAAGATAAGTGTGAGTGCTATGGCGTGCTTTCTCGTGGGGAAGTCGAGGAAGGCACCATAGTGGTGTAATTGGTTGGAGAAAGTAGTGGAGTCGTGTACGCTTCTTACCTCAAGTCTGATACTCGTAGTTCAGGACTAGCCAAGTCAAAGCTGGCACTTCTGCAAGTGTAACCCCACTTCCCTTTACCTTGATACATGTGCATGAGTAGTATAGGTCCTATGTAAGTCTTGCTGAGTACGACTTTGTAATCACGTTTGCTTAATCTATGTTTTAGATGAAACCTTGACCCCAAAGGTGGCTTCTTCATCGAGCTCGACGACTGAAGATCAAGCTAGTCTAGTCCCAGTCAGACGACTGGTTCCCTCGTGGAGGGCTTGTGTTTAAATAAGGCTTCTTAAGCCATTTGTTAAACTTGTCTGTACTCAGACATACTTTGCTTCCGCTTGTTGTTGTAATGTTGGATCACATGCTTGTGATCTCTGTGTGCACTCTATAAGAGTTATCAATAAAATGTATACTTTGTAGAGAATTGCAATGATACCTACTGTTCATACAAGGCATGTGTGCTGCGTGTATGTTTATAACATGCATGTCTTTGTATGGGTTTTCGAGACCTTAGTTGTGATCTGGCTGGCGATCTTTCATACAGCAAGTGGCCCTTAGATGTGCGCAGCTTGGGGCATCGCGATGCGATTGCTCGAGACTCCGTCTCGTGCACACTTTGTGGTATGATCGAGCCCGCCCTAGACCCCGACTAAGTGATCGGGCTGGAGTAAGTCTATGTAAGAGTTATGAGATAGTCGATAGTATGGTTGAGGCGACTTGTCTTTGAATATGGGAGTTCAGCACCCATATCATTAGACTCGTGTGCGGACAATGAGGACCCATCTCAGTTGATCATCCGGCCTGGATGGGATGCCCCTCACGTACGATGCTTTTCGAGAATGTTCTGTGCTTGGCCTTGTCTGCTTAGACAAGTGGGTACGGTTCTCGACTCTCCATATGACTATGTCTTAGCTGGACTTGCATACGCTAACCCCGGGTCCCGACTCGGCTTCTCAGATCTTCTAAGGCCGCGGGCTCAATCGGCCGACGCGGTCCTGGATGCGCCGCATTGTACTCTCTGGTGATGGCTCCCAGCCTACGCTCTTCTGCCAGCACTTGCTCGGCCCTGCGAGCGAGGGCAAGCCGTGTTGTTTCCATCTCAGTATGGACTTGACCGGGATCCCCATTCCTGTTCACGGGTGTGTACAACACATCCCGCAACGCGCTGGTGCCGACTCGCTCCGCAGCGTCAGCTGCCTCCTTGGCTCTCCTAGCCGCACTCGCTGCGCCGTGGTTGCTTGATGAGGATTCCCCCATCATCATTACGGCTGCGTGCACACGGCCATCCTCTCTGCCGGGTCCTGCGGTGCAGCCCCTGGTCTAGAGCGGACCCGTTATGCATGAGAAGACGCGAATCTCCCTGGGATATGCCTCGGGGAAGCTGTCGATGAAGAGGCGATGACTGCCAACCTGCAGTGACACAGTGGGCGGCAGGGGTGCACCGGCCCCGTACCGCGCCGAGTAGTCCACCACATAGTCGATTGCCCCACGCCTAAGAATCAGACCAGAGGCGTGGCTACCGCCCGATGCAGAGGAAAATCCCGTCCGTATCTTTACTCCAGTCGATGCCTCGGTCTGCCCCATGGTGGGCGCCAACTGTCGTCGATATGTGACGGCAGATGCCATGGGGATGGCTAAAGTGAGCAGAAGTCGCGAGGAAGAAGATGTCGATGGTGCCAGAATCGGGTTGGGCACAAACACGGTGACGGACACCACGATGTACCCAGGTTCGGGGCTCTTCGGAGAGTTAGCACCCCTACTCTTGCTTGTCTCTTCTATATCAACGGAACTGAGCTACAATAACTGCTTCTCTATCTACTCAGGGGAAGGTGAGAGCCGCTGTGGGCAAGGTTCTCTCCTGCTTCACTGAGGAGGAACTACAAGCAGTAAACGAACTGAGTGAGTTGTGAGTAATGGTGCGAATGTGTGGATCGTCCCCCAAGCAGGAGGGGTACCCCGGGCTCTTATAGTGTGAGCCCGGGGTAAATCGGTAACTTAACTGCCGATTGGGCCTAGCTGTCATCCTCTAATCGGCTGGGTCCCACCGAATGATCCTCTCCGGGTGATCCGGACCCGACGAGCGGCGGCCCATGCTATAGACTCGTAGGGCATGATGGTGAACAGTGGAGCTAGGAGGTGCGGTCTTGTCGTCCTGTCCGCGGAATCGGCGGAGAGGTCGACATCGCATCTCTGCCAGATCTTCGATGTGACTTGGCTTCTCTGCCACCCTGATCTCTCGGGATTGCGCTTTTATGACCTCGTACTTGTACCCTCGACCGATCTCGGGGTCAACTTCTCCAGGGGTAGTAGGTTGTACCGATTGCGCCTGGGCCGACTGGTGGTTCTCGACAGGGTCGATTGCTCTGGGCAATCGGCCGTGCTGATGCCCACCTCGGCCCAGCTGCGGGCCAATCGGATAATCGTCTTGGTGACGAAAGGGTGGACCGGTTGCGCCTGGGCCGACTGCTGGCATTCGGTACGGCTGATTGCCTTGGAGCAATCGGCTGTACGCCTGCCCAGCTCGGCCCAACTGCCGCCCAATCGGTCCATCCTTGTCTTGAAAGGTTGCTTTCGCTTGGGTGAGCCTACCCGGGTACCAATCCCCCGACAATGGGCCTGATCCATCCCCCCGACATTAGCCCCCAAGATTTTTGTGATGCTTTAGTCTTCACATCAATCTTCTTTATTTTCTTCATTGCCACCGGCTCTTCATGATGATGTTAGACAAGCTCGTGTCTTATGTTTTTGTTTACAAGTACAAAGTCGCAAGAGGCATACCCGTAGTTCCGACTCGGCGGACCCTCTTGTGGTTTTGTGTGATGAACCTCGAAAGATTCGACAGAAGATGACTTTAGCCGCGACTCCTTCTCATCAGTCGGCAGGGGTTTCTGAGGGACAACATCAGGGTGGTGACCCTGGAGCCGGTACCCCCTCTTCTGAGGGTTCTTCCGTCCAGATGTCGCAATTCCCAATCAACCGTGGGTGAGTATTCCTTTCTTAGGATGGTAACTTGTCTTTTCTATGCATGATTTGCTGACAAATTCTATTTTTGTCTTGGAGCGGCGCTCGAATTGATCCCAAGGATCTGGCCGACTATTCTTTTGCTAAGGAGTCGGCAATTATATCTAAAAGATTGCCAGAAACTTCGGTTTCTGAAGCTTTGAAGAAAGCTGGTTTAAATGAGTCAAGCCCATCAGGAATATACAAAGATAATTCTCCTGAAGCCGTCTTTGATAAGCCGTCAATTCCTTCTAAAAAAGTGGAGGTTGCTCCAAGTTCTGTGCCGGCTCCTTCCAAGGAAAAGGCAGTTGTCGAAGATGAAGTTTTGATCACTTGGGCTCAGAAGGGTGACCCACCTGCTTGTACAACCGTGATGAAGGTTTTAGATGAAAAGTGTCAGGTGGTAGGTCAGCCCAATGAGTCAATATCTGAGAAGACATTTCTTGAGGAATTGTTCAAGCGGTCGTTAGCTTGTTCTTCGGAGTAGCATGACATATTCCTCCAACTTCGGGGGCGTTATGAGTTATGTATTTTTATTTTCTTGCACTGTCCTTGATGACATATATCTGTAGACCCCATAAGCTGGCTTGGTGATTGATTGCCATGCTGGGTTATAAAAAAAGTTGTATTTTCCATGAGTCGGTATACCTATTTTGTGGTATGCCGAGTTATGATAAGTTTGAACTGTAGCCCCCATGGATCGATATACCAATTCTGTGGTATGCTGAGTCATCATAGTTTTTTGAGCTGTAGCCCCCATGAGCCGGCAGGATGTGATCACGTTATGCCGGGTCATGTATATTTATCTTGTAGGTTTAGCCCCCAAGTGACTGTTTAGGCCATAGGTCTAAGTGAATACTTAGTAATATTTCATTGCTTGTAGGAGTTTCCATGGACGCTGGGCAGTCCAAGCGTCAGATGGAGGAACGACTCGCTGCGGAGTCGGCAAAGCTAAAAGGAACCGATGAAGAAATTGGCCGACTCCGTGATGAGTTGGTAAAAAAGGACAAAGAACTAGAAGCCGTCAAAGCTGAGATGTCTGAGGCCACAAATGTTCTAACCAGAGCTGTAAATGATGCAGCGGCTCAACATGATACAACCGAGAAAAAATTAAAGTCGGCACAAAAGAAGCTGGAGACACTCAAGGATAGTATTCACCGACTTGTGTCAGCCATCTTTGGTGAGTCGGCAAAGTTTCTTTTTGAATCTGGGTGTTCCAATTTTCTTTGTTTCTTGCTGACTTTTATCTTTGTTTTGTCTTTATAATAGGCAAAGATCATGATATTCTGGGTGAGACGCCTGCTATGAAGCTTACTTGCACGTTTGCCCTAGTCAAACAATTGTTTGTGGGTGCGTGTAAAGCGATATGTGCGACTCAGCCCAAGCCCCCAAGCATGAAGAGGATAACTGATATAATGAGTCCTCTCTCAGTTGTACCTGAGTGGGTAAGGCTGGGGAAACGATCGGCTTGCTGTATGGGGGTGATGCGTGGCTTAGAGCTTGCCATGGCATATCATCCTGGATTGAAGCTGGATCGTCTGGCTGCCGCATTCCCGGAGCATAAGGCAGATGCGTCCAATTTTTCCAAGGAAGATTTCGTCAAGGTGCATAAAGAGACTCGTCCTTTTGCCACCAAGATTGCTGATGACATCGAGCTAAGCCGGTTAGAGACTGGATATGATGAGAGCAACAAGAGGCATCGGATCAATCTTCCGTCTCCCGTCTAGTTCTCTCTTCTTCCTCCTCCAAAGAGGTCTTCGGAGCCGGCGAATCCTGTGGATCCTTTTCCAGGAGGAGAAGAGGATGACTTGATGATGGATGACATTGCTGATGTCGACTTAGTGGAAAGTCGCAACGAGATCTTGCCATCAGCGAATGTTGTCGGATCTTTATCCCAGAGCCAGGCCAACGTCCCATCGTAAGCCTCTTGGAGAGAGAAAAACTTTTCATAATATTTGTGCGGCCGTAGTGCCGAGTTTGTAATATTGGGAAACATGTCCCGTGACTTGTGATCAGCATGTGGTCAGATACTTTTATGGTGTTTCATCTGAAATTTTCCTTTTGGTTTTTTGAGTGCCAACCTTCGTGACGCCATCTGACTTTTGTCTTTGACTTATTTGTTGCTTGCTTGAAGAAGCTTTTCCTTCCAACATGAGTTGTAGAAGAGGGCCGTGTTTCGGATTTACCCTGTTCACCAACTAGTGGAACTCCTGAGAGTCGACTGGCTTCATAGTGGAAGGTTTTCAGAGGCCGACTTTATGAATAGTCTGGCCACCTTTGTTATATGTGAATCGACAAGTTTTTGCCGAATCATAGATACTTTCAAAGTATAATCCTCATGAGTCGGTATGATCATCATTGCGTCATGTCGACTCATAGAGATGTTCTGAACCGTAGTCCTCATGAGATGGCGTGGTCACGTTTGCGTGTTGTACCGGGTCATCAAAGAAGTGTTGCTTCTCAAGAGTTGGTATAATTATAATGGCGTTTGAGCCGATTTATCAAAGAAGAAGTTTTTCGAAGTCGACTTTATGTATGGCGAGAGCCGTTGCGACCTAAGTCGACTTTATGTATGGCGAGAGTCGTTGCGACCGAGGTCGACTTTAAGAACTCAGAAGATGCAATGTAAAAGGTATAATCCCCATGAGTCCGCATGTGTGTCTTGACACGCTGCTGCATCATATAGAGAAATTTTTCGAGTTGTAGTCCCCATGAGTCGGTGTGAGCATCTTTTGTGTCATACCGAGTCATAGAGGATTTTGAGCTATAGTCCCCATGAGTTGGTATGAGCATCTTTTGTGTCATACCAAGTTACACAGGTTAATGCTCACGGTGCATCTTTTGGATGATATAGAAAAAAGAAAAAGGTATGCTATGATGATGATGCATGCAAAAAATAAAGTGTAAAGGCTCATATAGAAGTCAAATCTAGTTTTAACACGCCTTATCTTCTCGTTGAGATAGATTACTGGGTTATCTGTGAGTCGGTACTTCTCTGTAAGCCAGCAAAATATGACTAGCGTTCCCTGTACTTAAGACTAAACTCAGTAGGCGTTGCTGTAAGCCCCCAAGGTATTTAGACTAAGCCGGGTACACGTAGGTCGTATGTGCTTGAGCTATACAGGCCAGGGTTAAGGCGTGTTTAGCCAGTTCATGTATATGCCGGGATTTCTTCGGATAAGAGTCAATGGGTGCCATCGATCTCCCCTACTTCCCCTGAATAAGCTATATACATGCGAAATTTTACATATATATGCCGAGTTCTCAGATTAGAGTCGACAGATGTTATCAAACTCCCCGATTCCTCTGAATAAGCGATATACATGCTCAGTACCAATAGAAGGGTTGATCAAGCCCCCGGGTCTCTGAGATATAAGTAATGCAAAGTATGTATGGTGCAAAGATGATGAGGAAGTAATTGCATGCAAAGTATATGATGTAATGCATGAAGGAGTCGTTGAGACTGCAGTCAGTCAACGATGATTTCTATAGCGACAGCCGATGCAACCTGCAATCAACTTATTCATTGTATGTGGCGAGAGCTGGTATGATGAGAGTCAATTGTTTATAGTGTGGCGAGAGCCGGTGCGATGAGAATCGACTTATATGGTAAACAGCGATAGCCTATTGCAACGTGAGTCAGCTTTTTTGAAGTGTGGCGATAGCCGATGCGACAAATGTCGACTTATATTTATTATAGTGGCAAGATCCGGTGCGACGAATGTCGACTTATGTTTATATGGCGAGAGCCGCTGTGACAAGTGTCGAGTTTTTGTTTGACGACTCTGGATGTAGTAGGGACGGAGCTGGATGATATCCCGTGTTTCTTTCACGTGGTGATAAGTATATAGGCTGCTGGCTTCTTCATTTGCTTCACGAGTCGGTAGGCTTTTAATAAGAAGTATTTATACTTTACTCTAATTAGCTGTTGGGGTGTCTCGTCCCTTGGCGTGTTTCCTGGGTTTTGATAACCCGAATCGGCTCTCTATTGTGGACGAGTCCATGTTCTTGACCTCTTGTGGTTGTGTGAGCCGGTTGGGCCGTCATCGTACTGACTTGCCTCTAGAATGTTTTTCTCGATGTGGCGTCTGTACTCTTTTATGAAGTAGCACTGATCCAAGGTGTGGTTAGCGAGACGACCCGGTCCAGAATGTTTTGGGCAAGCTTCTTTCATAGCTTTGTCACAATGCCGATGCCTTTTTTCCTTCCTTGGCGGCCGTCCATGTCTCTGGGAGTGGTTGGTACTGTATTCCTGCGAGGTCAGGTTGTGCCTGCGTTTTCTGTGGTGGGTCCGAAATTGAAGTTGGGACTCCTCATATTTGGCTTCACTGGACTCGGCATATCTAGCGACGGCATCCACGAGTCCCTTTAGGTCCTCGGCTACCTCCTTTATGCGTCTTAGCGCGTTGGTTATAGATGTAAGCCGAAGGCCTGTCGGCTCCTGAACCTTGTTATGCCGTATCTCCTGTGGAAGTCGATCTTGTGCCTCTGTGAGACTTTTATGTTCCCAGGCTATCTCTTCTTGTAGCATCATGGCCTTTTTCTGATTTTCTTCTAATTCCTCGTCAGAGTCAGCTCTGTTTCGGCCCAGTCGCTGCCACACAGTGGTGGTTCGTAGTTCTGAGCCGTTTTCGTTTTTTGGCGGATTTTGGGTGGTGTCGGCATTGCCACGTGTCTCATGAGCCGAATTGTCGAAGTAGGGAACGTCTGGGTCGTATTCTTCTGGATCGGATCCGAGTCTGCCTTCCCCGATGGATCGAATTGATCCGTTATCTGAGTATTTATCTTCTTCTCGATATGAGTCGGCGTCGGAGAAACCATCCTTATCGTGGTTTGGGGTTCCGTCAGGGTGCTCCCGTTCGGGGAACTCGCCAATATACCCGACGAAAGTGTGATGGAAGGCAGTTTCAGGGCGACTTTTCTCTTCGAGAGGGGCTTGTAGGTTACTGATAAGTGAGTCAGTTAACTGGGATCCGAATACATCGTCCGCACAAGTATGCGCGTTCTGACTTATCTTCTTCTCGAAGTAGCTCTGCCCTAAACGCTGGTAGGCTGGTGCATTTTTCAGGCCGTAAAGCCTAATTGGTGGCTGTTTCGGCGTTTCCATATGGACTTCGTCTTGTTCAGGGAGCTTCACCAGCTCATCATCCATCGAGGTTTCGACAGAGCATGCCAATTTCGAGGGTTCGTTGATGAATCCGATGAAGGCGCGATCAGAGCCGGCAAGTAGCCGGCTTGCTGCTTCAGTAGGGGCATAATGATCCGGCTCCAGCTCCGACCTGTTAAATCCATCGATGAAGAGGTGGATGGAGCCGACTGGGATCTGATAGCCTGACTCAATGAAATCAGCTTCGGGACCCCAGGTGGCGTTGTCGATGTAGAGCGTCCTGCTCCGGCTTCTGGTGATTCGCCCAGTAACAAATCCTTCCATGTCTTGCAGAGCTCCCCTTAGAATCTCAACACCTGCGAGCGCAGGCCCCACGGTTGGCGCCAACTGTCATGGGAAAGTCACGGCAGATGTTCGTAGAGTCGGACTTACCATGGGACCTTTGCTGCGAGGCGAATTCGAGGAGAGAGTCGACATAGAGAAGGGACTCGGCGGTTTACCTAGGTTCGGCCCGTCGATGCGGCAAAGACCTACTCCTACTTCTTGACTATTGTGGGATCGACTCCTTAATAGGAAGAGCCGATCTTATCGATTACAGTGATGGTGTTTCGCAACCTTAGTCTCGTGGAGATCTAGGTTATAGAGCGAGTTCTCTAGTCCTGGCTTGAGGTAAGTTCTGGCTCTGGCTCCCGTGGACCTCGGTTTATAAAGGTGCCGGGTCCCGGGATTCTGAGAGTCCGACTCCTACACGATGTGGAGTTCTATTCTACTTTACAAGTTTGCTACGTGCTATACAAGGTAAGTCAAATTTCTTCTAGGGCTTCAATCTTCACGCTTGGCACGTCAGACTCCTAGCCTGGTCTACTTTGTGGGCCTTCATATGTAAGTCGGCCCAAAGGTTTTCAATGCCGGGTCTATGGGCCTGATCCATCCCCCGACAGGTCGTGGCACGGCTGTGCAAACGCCAAAGTCAGCAATAACTTGACCCCTGAGAATCCATAGGGTGCTTTAAATAAGAATTTCTTCCGAGTGCAATTCTGCAAAAAATAATGTAACATAAGCAAGACAATGTTCTTGCCTGTTTAATATTTCGCAGAATATTAAATTATGGAAGAATATGACCTGATAGTCTTGGATGGTCGTACTAGTTGCATGTAGCAAACTAGCCGATGAATTGGCGTTTCAAGCAGATATATTTCCTTGCACGGACTTGGTATAGAATAACACTACTCTGATTCCTTTCCTTTCTTTGGTGGCCTCATTGTTTTGCCTTTGCATTGGGTTGCCCTCTATTTGAGATGATAGCTATTGCACCTGATCGTGGTTGATTTAATCTGGGGAAAAGCTAGCTTGCACCGCCGCATGGAGGCACTTTGGTGCGGCGACTTGGCATGCAAGAATTGCATGCAAAAATAATTACCTTATGCTAACATCAACAAATTAAATGCATTTTTCAAATTTTAAAATGATTTATCTTACAAACTATTAATCCGATTTATGTTTCGTTTTCACCGTTGAGTTTGTTTTCACAAGGGCTTCGAAACAAGATCCCATATTGATATGTTTTGATGTTTTTTTGTCACAGTCAGTTGCCAGATTTATGTCACCCTAGTTGCCCCTTTTACCATGAACTGTTGCCACAAATGTTTGTACAGAGTTATCAGGATATAGTTTCGTACATTTAAGCTTTTGACACAACCCGATAAAATAAAATGACAACTGAAGCTCATAAACTGGCAAGAACAATAAACCATCATGTCAACTAGATGTAAAAAATATGACAACCGAACATAAACATAATTAAACCGATAACCGATCGTTCAAGCACAACAAATTATTATGACAATTGATTATTAATAATATGACAAGTAACACTTTTTTAGTTGATTCGAAAAAGAAACACTTACACATAGCATAAAACAACTTTTTTTAGTGCGCAGTGATTTGATAACCAAGTTGGTATAATATGGTAATTGTATGAATCATTATTATGTAAGTAAGTAACAGAAATGTGGCAACTACTGATGAAAAAAAAAGTTGTCGAAACATGTTAACATGGGATCTAGTTTTGAAGATCTCGATACGAGAAGTCTAATGGTGCAAACCGATCATCGATTAAATTAACGGTTTGAGAGATAAATCTTTTTAAAAATTAAATTTAAAATAAGCTAGTACATTTTGCTAATGGAAAGGAGCCGCCGCACGGACACCGCGCAGGTGCGGCGCTGTTGCGTAGTGCCGTCCATCTGGGGAAAAGCTAGCTTGCACCGCCGCATGGAGGCACTTTGGTGCGGCGACTTGGCATGCAAGAATTGCATGCAAAAATAATTACCTTATGCTAACATCATCGCATTAAATGCATTTTTCGAATTTTAAAATGATTTATCTTACAAACTATTAATCCGATTTATGTTTCGTTTTCACCGTTGAGTTTGTTTTCACAAGGGCTTCGAAACAAGATCCCATATTGATATGTTTTGATGTTTTTTTGTCACAGTCAGTTGCCAGATTTATGTCACCCTAGTTGCCCCTTTTACCATGAACTGTTGCCACAAATGTTTGTACATAGTTACCAGGATATAGTTTCGTACAGTTAAGCTTATGACACAACCCGATAAAATAAAATGACAACTGAAGCTCATAAACTGGCAAGAACAATAAACCATCATGTCAACTAGATGTAAAAAATATGACAACCGAACATAAACATAATTAAACCGATAACCGATCGTTCAAGCACAACATATTATTATGACAATTGATTATTAATAATATGACAAGTAACACTTTTTTAGTTGATTCAAAAAAGAAACACTTACACATAGCATAAAACAACTTTTTTTAGTGCGCAGTGATTTGATAACCAAGTTGGTATAATATGGTAATTGTATGAATCATTATTATGTAAGTAAGTAACAGAAATGTGGCAACTACTGATGAAAAAAAAAGTTGTCAAAACATGTTACCATGGGATCTAGTTTTGAAGATCTCGTCACGAGAAGTCTAATGGTGCAAACGGATCATCGATTAAATTAACGGTTTGAGAGATAAATCTTTTTAAAAATTAAATTTAAAATAAGCTAGTACATTTTGCTAATGGAAAGGAGCCGCCGCACGGACACCGCGCAGGTGCGACTCCCGTTGAGTAGTGTCGTCCTTTAATATGATAGCTGGTCATATAGATTGAGCCGATAGTTCGATGATGCTTATAGCCGCTGACCAAATTCCTTTTGGCTTCTGGTCCGAAGAACTGTACTACTCCTTCCGATCCAAAATAAGTGTCGCTCATCTAGTACAAAGTTTGTACTAGCTTAGTACAAAATGTGCGACACTTATTATGGATCGGAGGGAATAGTTGATTACTAGTACAGTTCTTCTCTGCAACGTGTTGCACGTGGTGCTCCTTCCATCCTTTTATTTTCTTGATCTTTTATTACCACCGTGCTAGATCCTGGCCTTGAGACTTGGATCATACATACATTGGTTTTATCCCTTGCTCTTGTGCCGTTGCCTTTTTGTTTTCACACATCCGATCCGACGACTCTCTGGTAGCAGTCCAATCCGATCGGGATCATGAGAGCTGCATCTTTGACAAATTCGTAAAATTGATGTAGATCTGTTTATGTTAGGTTTCTTCTTCGTCCGGCCGATCACGAGCTTCTCGATCCCTGTAAGGACTTCCTTCGATGTCAACACCCTTGTGCGTAGGCCCCATGGTGGACGCCAATTGTCGTGGGAAAGTCACGGAAGATGTCCGTAGAGTTGGACTTGATTATGGGGCCTTTGCTACGAATGTACGAGGAAGAAGAACATCACAGAGAGAGAAAACACGATTTATACAGCTTCGGGCCCTGGGAAACATCGTCCGGTAAAAACCCTACATGCTGTTTGTGGCAGGTCTTATTCGTTTGCTCACGGAGAGTCGCCGGCGAGTCGCCCGCTCTCCTATAGTTGTGTCTAATTGTCCCGGGTTTAGATGATCCGAGACTAATCTCTGCCTATTGAAGTTGTGTTGATTCTCTGCCCTCTTTGGGTCGCCTTACCCCTCCTTATATAGGTGGAAGGGGGAGGCTTACATGTAGAGTACTAGTAGGATACAAACTAGTCTCTTCTTTTATTACAAGTCAAATACTAGTTGGAGTCCTACTCTAAGTCTTGTAGCTTTTCGTATCTTCCAAGTTAGGTGGACTCCTTCCGAAATTCCTTCGTCCGGCTTCCATCTCCGCAAACCGTCTCTTGTCATCCGACCGGCTTTGTCTCCAAGTCGGGTCTAGCCGTGGGATATTCCCCCGACAGGAACCCTGAGTTAAGTCGTAGAGTAGACATGCAGGTTGGCGATACTCGTCGACTAATAGGAGAAAGCACTTCCTGCTCGATTGTATTATAATGGAGGTGATTACAGTGGAGGTCCATGCCAGATCGTTCGGGACCGGAGGTGTAGCTCTGGTATTCGATGCCCTAGACGTCCCCTCTCCCAGCCTTTATATACTAGGCTGGGTTTCAAGGAGCCCGTCTAGGTTTACAGACAGGTTTTCCTAATCAATCTTTAGTCTTGGATGGTAAGTTGCAGTTTCCATGATCCTTGAGGACTCCCGTGGCGGTTGCCTCGAGTGGGCCATATGTGGACCGGTCGACGCTTTCTGCGGGCCCTTTAGCTTGATACGCACCAGGTACCCTCATCTATAAGAGTCGTGGGGTCACCCCCTCGTCACCAGGGGTAGTAGAGTCAGCTAAACATACCTGGTGGTGGAACGAGGATGTCCAGAAGGCTATTAAGGAGTAGAAAGTCTGTTTCCGATGCCTATACCTGGATAGGAGTGCGGACAACATAGAGAAGTACAAGGCGGTGAAGAAGACAGCGAAGCGAGATGTGAGAGAAGCTAGGAGCGGGCGTATGAGGACCTCTACCATCGTTTAAACACGAATGAAGGTGAGGGATGTCAACTAAGTGAGATGCACCAAGGACAAAGCAGATCAACTTCTAGTGAAGGACGAGGAGATCAGGCATAGATGGAAGCAATACTTTGACAAGTTGTTCAATGAGGAGAATGGGAGCTCTACCATTGAGCTGGATGAATCCTTTGATGAGATGAATAGACGTTTTGTGCGGCGAATCCAGGAGGCTGATGGCACTGAAGTAGTGCTCCTCATTGGTTACCCCAAGTGGAAGGTTCAGATGTAGCCTCGCAGCAAATTTCCCTCGGTGAAGATACCAAGGTTTAATCGACCATTAGGACTCCAAGGATTGACAAGAAGGTGGTCAAACGAGCAAGGCGCCGTTTGAGATAAGTTACTCACTTGACCTGGACCTGCACATAAAAACAAATAACTTTGCTCCCAGCGAGTCAGTGAGGTTGTCAATCTCTCCGATCTTGTTGTTTACAAAGGATCAAACACAAGGGAAATAGTGGTGATTGCAACTGAAAGAAATAAAGCAGTAAATAAAGTGAGGTGTAAACAGTGGTGCAAATATGGACCGGGGTCCCATGATGTTCACTAGTGATGTCTCTCTCTGAAAGACGATAAAACAACTAAGCTGGGTGAACAAATTACAGGTGGGCAATTGACAGAATTATAAATGCACCGCAATCCTAATTATGCTGCATAGAAAGTTAGAGGCTCATAAGTATGGGACATAATTGAACTTAGGTTCCTTCCTTGCCGGAGTTTCTACCTTTTTTGGTTTGATTGAGGAGAAAGTAGTTCCTAAAGTGTCAATGATTTCCTCAATCTTATCTATCCTAGAAGGATCCAAATCATGGGATTTGACGGTCTCCAAAGTTTTGATTATTTTATGCATGGAGCTATCAAGTCTATTCAAATTCCCTTGAATCTTGCGATGCAACTCATTTATCTTATTGATGCTTGGTATTTCTAGCTCTATCTTTTCAAGTTTTTTCATAATGTGAACTAGAGTGATATCCTCTTGAATGCTAGCAACAGGGAGGTTTCCAACAAGATTTTCAATAACATTAAGATTTCCAACAGGGAGGTCCCCAAGATTTTCCCATATTGGGGCTTCTAGGAAATTCCCATTGATAGCAGTATCTAGAACAAACCTATTCCAAGGAGTAATTCCAACATAAAAGTTTCTAAGCAGGATATTAGTGGATTTCTTCTTGGTGGCTCTTTTCTGAGAATCATTAATTCTATACCAAGCATCTTTTAAACTTTCACCACCTTTTTGTTTAAAGGTGAGCATTTCTGTCTCAACAAAGGCAAAAGGACCAAACATAATGACAACTACTAGGAAGGTAATTTTTTTTGTGATTTTTGATAAAGGACACGAAGATAAAAACTAAAAGGTAAATTAACAAGACTAAAAAGCAAAGGTAAAGGATAGTGTGCAACTCCCCTATCTTGAAGAGTGGAATCCTCGACAACAGCGCCTGGAATTTACTTGATGCTACTCCTCGTTGGTTACCCCAAGCGGAAGGTTGAGATGTAGCGTAGCGTAACTTCCCCCAGTAAAGATACCAAGGTTTGTCTCCCGTAGGACTCCAGCAACAACAAGTAGGTGACAACGGCGCTAGAATTAGCACGAGTTGACGTGGACCTTCACAGAGATACAAATAACTTTTCTCCCAACGAGTACAGAGAGGTTGTCAATCTCTCCGGCCTTGCTGTTTACAAAGGGTCAAACACAACAAATAAAAGATAGTGATAGCTATAACTAGAAATTAAAACCAGGAAGTAAATTGAGGGTGCAAGAGTGGTGGAAATATCGACCGGGGTCCCATGATGTTCACTAGTGATGTCTCTCCCCCAAAATACGATAAAACTGCTATGCGAGGTAAACAAATCACAACTGGTCAATTGACAGGATTACGGGCGCAAACCAATGCTAACTATGTACAAAGAAAGTGTCGGGGGAATGACCCCCGGGTAGGGTCACCCTGGGGAAACAATTCATCAAAGCAAAGATCACCGACCTGATGGTCACCGATCTAATCAAGGCCGAGCTAGTCAAGAGCAAACAAGAAGTGGGTCGATCTGTTCAAGCTGAGGGCCGATTGCAACAGAGAGGGCGCAATCGGCCTCACCAGGAAGCATTCGGCCGGAGTAAACAGAGTAACATCCGAGCAAGATCCTAGGTCGGACCCCTGGTACAAGAGCATTCAATGCGCAATCCCTGAAGACCAGGACTGTCAAAGGCGTGCGGTCTCCTCCAGCGCCGATCATGCGGACATGGCGACATGCCTAAGTCTTTAGCTCCACTGTTCACTACCGAGGTATAAAAGATAGCGGTATGGTGAGCGGCAAGTCTACACCGGGTCATCCCGGAGAACACGATGTGAGGTCCCCAGCTTGTCTGAGGCTGACAGCTGGCCCTTCCCTTTGTACATTTACCTTTGTACCCCGGGCTCGGCCTATAAGAGCCCCGGGTACCCCTCCTGCGTGAGGGACGACGGAGCACTTATTGCAACTTCACCCACCTTAGAGAGAGCCAGGAGAGAGTAGTGACCTGAGGCCCTCTTCTCCTTCCTCTCAAACAGCTCAAGAAGCATTCATTGTAGCCAGCGTTATTGCATATAGCTAGCTCGGCAGGACTAGGGGTGTTATCTCTACGGAGAGTCCTGAACCTGGATACATTGTCAGATCCCTCTGTTAGGTATGTGCTAGGGTTAGCTAGTACCTTTGCATCATGTCAAAATTTCAAAAAGAAATCTTGGAAATCAAATTCAAAATCCAAATGGGAGAAGGAACACCCCCCAGATGAATTAATTCAAAAGGCCAGATAGAAATCTTTTCCAAAAATTCATGTTAGAGTTTTGAAAAGTCTTATAAATGAGTGTGATCACATATCAAGTGATGTGGGACCCACCCCATGCTCATAGATTTTTCAAATATTCAAACAGTACCTTGGAATTAAAGAGATACCCCTTTTTGATTTAAAATTCAAATCATTTGAATTTTAAAAATGTTGAAAGTTTATGAGTGGCTAGTCTATATTATTATGAGGCCACATAAAAGTTTTCAGCATTTAATAAAATGGTTTGATATTTTTATCAGAGCCAAAACAAATTACAGAAAAAGAAAGGAAAGATTAAACAGAAAGAAAAAGGGAAAAACCTTACCTGGCGCCCAGGCGAAGACGGCCCACCCAGCCCAGCCGGCCCACCAGGGGCAGGGGAGTCTTCTTCCCCACCCCGCGCCTCCAAGCTGCTCGGTGGAATGCCACCGAGCCAGCCGTGGACGCCACGTCGCCGCCGAGAGCTTCCAGGCCTCCCCGTGGCCCCTTCTCGCGCCTGGAGACGCCTCTCTCCCGTCCTGATCCATTCCTCCCCTCCAGCGCAACTCCTTCGTCCTCCTTCGCCGATTTCTTCCTCCACCCGAGAGCGCCGCCGCTCGCCGTCGCAAGAACTCGTGGCCATCGACGTCAAGGAGTCAAGCCAAGGTGTCCAATCGCTTCGCCGTCGTCGTCTTCATCGAACTGCAGAAGGAATCGGAGCCGGACGCCTCCCCGAGCTCGCTAGCTTCATCGTCTTCATCGCCGGCCGCCGTGGATCGAGTTCGAATTCCGGCAACTCCAGCGCCTCCCCGAGCAAGCCACCACTCCAGACAGTTTCAGGGTGAGCTTGCGAACGAAAACCCTCACCTTTCCCCCTCCTTTACTCTCTCTAGCCGGATCCGCCATGGATGCCGAGGCACTTCGCCGCCATGGATGAGCTCGAGGTCGCCCCTGTGCCCCTTCGACTCAGCCAGCGCATGCGTTTGGCTCCTGAGCATGATAGCTTTCGAACGCGAGTGAATTCAGCCCGATCCGTGCAAGGTAGCGTCGTCTACGACTTCGCCGTGGTTCTGTTGCCGCCGGAGTCGTCGCCGTCGTCGATTCCGAGCACCCCGCGAACCCCCGATGCCTCCAGAAGACGCGGGAGACCTCCAGGAGCAAGTTGGTGCCCTCCGTTTCCCCTCCCGTGGCCAGAATCGTCCTCCCCGTGCAGCGCCGCCGTGGTCCAGTCGCCGGTGTCAAGCCGCCGGCGAGTCAGCCCTTAACCCCCCCCGGTTAATCACCTAATTAGTGACCCCTGGGTCACTGACCAGTGGGCCCAGTGGCTTAATTAAGCCACTGGATTAATTTAACCCACGGGTTAAGTTAACCCAGCCACTGACAGGGTGGCCCCACATGTCAGCCCCCCCTTGACGCTAGCCTGACGTCAGCCTGACGCAGTAAATCATTTAATTGAATTTCCAGAAAAGCAAAATGGTTTAAATAATTCCAGAAATTCCAGAAAATACCCCAAACTTTGGAAATTCATAGAAAATTCATATTAACTCCAAATTGGACAAATAATATATGAAAAATGATCAGGAGAAAATTATCTTTCCAAATATGCAACTTTCAACTCTGTTTGAGTTGAATTTAAAATGGGACCAGTAGCATATGTCATTTGGTTTATTTGAATTTATTTCAAATTCAAATCAATTGAGTTTGCAACTTGGACCATGGATTTAAGCTATACTTCAACCACACTTCAGAGGCATATCATACACATTTGAAGTTGATTCAAAATGATAAAACTATATCACATATAACTTGGTTAATGTTGAATTCAAATGTGGAGTTTGAATTTGCATTTTAAATGCAATATATTCCACTTAAATGGAATTGCCTCACACATCAAAATTTATACTTCAAGCTTTAACATTCAATCATGTGCTTGAGCATTGCATTCATATTGATTGCTACTTCGTGATTTGTTTGTCGAGTAGAGGTGGAACCGGAGCAAGAGGTCACCCCCTTCGCTGAAGATCCAGAACCCGAACCTCGTCAGCAAGGCAAGCAAAACCCCATTGATCATGTCGATAAAATCCCACTTCCCTCTCATGTCTCGCTTATGCATTGTTTAGGATGATCACCATGCTTCGTTTCTACCGCATAGATGAACCCATTCCTTTGCATGACCTATCATTTTGTCACAGTAGTAAGCAAACCACAATCCTAGCAACTGTAGGAGTTGTTTGATATCATGTGGCCCCTGCAAATGTTATCGCTTATTGCATGCTTAGTATGATACCATGTTGTTACTGTGATGTGAGTCGGGATGGTAATGATCATGTGGATGATGGTAGAAAAGTGTTGGTGAATCGACCCTAATACAAGGTGAACGATGAGAGGCTGTGTAGGAGTACACGGTGGGTTGTCTCGTTGAACACCGCCCTAAGTCCGAGTTCTTGTGTGGTGATCCAAGATGAAGAGTACAACCACACATTGGGCTCACTGACCCCTCTCAACTTATTAACTTTCGATGTCCAGATGTCGCAGTAGTTCGGAGTTCTGGTAGGCTTGTGGCCTGGATGCTAAGTGAGAGAACGGCTCACCCGAGACCGGATTATGCACCACGCACACATCGCTTGGGTCCACTTCGGTAAACCGGCCGGGTTCACGATTTTGGTAGCCAACCCAAGTAGGCGGCTTTCTTGGACTA
The DNA here is from genome assembly GCA_950022295.1 of Bromus sterilis. NCBI lineage: Eukaryota > Viridiplantae > Streptophyta > Magnoliopsida > Poales > Poaceae > Bromus > Bromus sterilis. The sequence goes on from OX465596.1 coordinate 46,927,056, forward strand.
GATAGGCTATGAGGTAACAGTTGTGGTGAGAATCCTCGCTGGCACCCCTTGAATGGTGTCAAGATCAAAGGCGGTGAATGATGATCATGTGTGTGTAGCGGTACACCCTTGCAAGGTAATCAAAACTATTCGAATAGCCGCGTCCGCGGTTATGGACTACTTGGAAAGCTTAGCTTGATTATTAGATAACTTGAACCGGATACTTCTAAAACACACCAAGATAAGTGTGAGTGCTATGGCATGCTTTCTCGTGGGGAAGTCGAGGAAGGCACCATAGTGGTGTATTGGTTGGAGAAAGTAGTGGACTCGTGTACGCTTCTTACCTCAAAGTCTGGTACTCGTAGTTCAGGATTAGCCAAGTCAAAGCTGGCATTTCTGCAAGTGAACCCCACCTCCTTTTACCTTGACACATGTGCATGAGTAGTATAGCTCCTATGTAAGTCTTGCTGAGTACGCCTTTGTACTCACGTTTCCTTAATCTATGTTTTAGATGATGCCACTGACCCCGAAGGTGGCTTCTTCATCGAGTTGGACGACTGAAGACCAACTAGTCTAGTCCCATTCAGAAGACTGGTTCCCTCGTGGAGGACTTTATGTTTGAATAAGGCTTCTTAAGCCAATTTGTTAAACTTGTCTGTACTCAGACATAATTTGCTTCCGCTTTATGTTGTAATGTTGGATCACATGTATTTTATCTCTGTGTGTACTCTATAAGAGTTATAAATAAAATGTACACTTTGTAGAGAATTGCAATGGTACCTACTGTTCATACAAGGCATGTGTGCTGCGTGTATGTTTATAACATGCATGTCTTTGTATGGGTTTTCGAGACCTTAGTTGTGTTCTGGCTGGCGGTCTTTCATACACCAAGTGGCCCTTAGATGTGCGCAGCTTGGGGCATCGCGATGCGATTGCTCGAGACTCCGTCTCGTGCACACTTTGTGGTATGGTCGAGCCCGCCCTAGACCCCGACTAAGTGATCGGGCTGGAGTAAGTCTATGTAAGAGTTTTGAGATAGTCAATAGTATGGTTGAGGCAACTTGTCTTTGAATATGGGAGTTCACCACCCATATCATTAGACTTGTGTGCGGACGATGAGGACCCATCACAGTTGATCATCCGGCCTGGATGGGATGCCCCTCACGTACGATGCTTTCCGAGAATGTTCAGTGCTTGGCCTTGTCTGCTTAGACAAGTGGATGCGGTTCTCGGCTCTCCATATGACTATGTCTTAACTGTACTTGCATACGCTAACCCCGGGTCCCGACATACATCGTGGTGTTTCACCGTGTGTTCCCATTCTCGTTTCCGGTACCAGCGACACTAACCTTGGTTTGTCCCCCTCTTTAGCCATCCCCATGGCATATGCCGTTACATATCGACGATAGTTGGCGCCCACCGTGGGGCAGGCCGAGGCGTCGACTGGAGTTCTGATCCGGACAGGACCATCATCTGCATCACGCGTGCGCTTCGCCTCCGGCCTGGTGATGAGGAGGGGAGCGTGGGACTTCGTCATCGACAACGCCTCGCGGTTTGGGGCTGGAATGACTCTGCTGCGCGGCGTCATCATTCCTTTCAGTGGAAATCGCGTCTTCATCGCGACACTTCCTGATGTATTTCCCAGGGAGGTACGGGTGTTTTCTGAGCTCACAGATCCGTTGACAGGAGAGCCGGATGCCGTGGGAACAAGGGCACGACTACGCACATCCGTGCGGAGGTTATGATGGCAGGAGCATCCAGTCGCCACAGCGCTACTTCAGCAACCCGAGCCGCGAGGGCAGCAACCACGGCACCAGCAGGCCCAAGCAACCCACCGGACGTGCTCAGCACTCCTGTGGATCTTCATGCCGATCCAGCTGTGGCTCACGCCGAGCTGGAAAAGGTGCGTCAGGCTCTGAACGAGCAGTCAGATAGGATCGACGCTGAAAAGCGCCGAATGGAGGCATCAGTTCAGGAGTACAATGCAGCGCACAGTATCCGGCAGCGTGTTATCCCACCCCCAGTGATTGAGGAACTCCGAGCGGAAGGCCGAGAGGTCGGCAGAGAGCTGGGAGGGCCCCAGCAGCCAGTAAAAACCCTCATCGCCATTCCGCAGATTTCATATAGTTCTCCTGTGAAGAACTTGAGAGCTGCCGAGCAGATCACCACCGAGTTGGAGCACTTGGAAGGAGAAGAGCTGCGGGAGAGGACCCGCCGAATGCGTGACCTCATCACCACAACAAACCAGCAGCAGAAGGCGGCCACCGAGCAGCAAGGACCAGTGGCGTCAAAATCAGTTCGGGCAACTGCGAGTGCGAACCAGCCGAATGCGCCACCTCGGCAGCAGAGGCATGCATCTTCGCCACATGGAAGTTTGCATCGCAGTCAGAGGAATCAAGGGGCTGCAGGAGGCAGTCTGAGGGATGAGCCAGCAGTCAACAGCAGGCGCAATGAGCAACCGGCGGCGTCAGTTCGGCTAGCAATAAGTCAGCGCTTAAGTCCATGAGCAATCGCGGATAATGAATCAAGACACCGAATCGAGCAATTGCAGCAGGATAAGCAGCCGAAAGATGATGTGCCGGCGGGTCCAGCATGCATCGGACCGCGCATTCGGCAAGAGCAGTTCGCCAAAGGCTTCACATTGCCCAGGGACACCCCCAAGTACAATGGATCAGTCAAGCCAGAAGATTGGCTGGTCGATTATATGACAGCAGTCGACATCGCAGGAGGTGGTCGACGCGTAGCTGTACGCTATGCACCGCTCATTCTTCAAGGTTCAGCTCGGTCCTGGTTAAATAGCTTGCCCAGGAACAACATCAATTGTTGGAAGGATTTTGAGGATGCGTTTGTTCGCAACTTCACGGGTACTTACGAGCGCCCAAGTCTGCATCGGCACCAAGCACTCTGTGTACAAGGAAAGGACGAGCCCCTTCACGATTACCTTCAGCGGTGGATCAAGCTCAGAAACACTTGCGAGGGAGTTCATGAAATCCAAGCCATCCAGTACTTTACTGACGGCTGCTTGGATGGGTCTTTCTTGAAGCACAAGCTCCTGCGCAAGGAGATAACTTCTTTGGCCGATCTGATGAGAATAGCCAATTCATTCGCCGCATCTGATTCTGCAAAGCGCCCGATCACGTTGAGTCCCAGTGGTTTCATCCAAGGGCAACCATCCGGTCAGCAGCAGCACTCGGCATAAGCAAATGGGCCGAATGGTCCCAATCGGCGAGAGAGGCGCGAGATCCAGCGGAACAACGACTTTGGCAACAACAACAACCCCAATTTCAACAACACCCCCAACAACAACAACACAGGTTTTAACAAGAGGAAGGACGAGCAGCCGGATGCCCAATATGGCAGTCGACAGGTAGCAACAGTGCAACATCAAGAAGAACAAGGGGCTGCGGGAGGCAGTCAGAAGAAGAAGCCTGCAGAAAGGACGCAAGGTCAGATCATCCCCCCATACACCTTTGAGGACATGATGAACCAGCCCTGCAAAATGCATAGTGGAGTGGGCAAGCCCGCATCGCACACCACTCGACAGTTCATCTGGGTTGAGCGTTTGGCAAAGGGAGGAGCAGGAAACCCTCCCCCACCACCGCCCCCACCCCAGATCCACCACCAGCAAATGCTCGGCAGCAGTTCCCACGTCAGGATGCAGCATATATGATTTTCACCAGCGAGCCGGACGACAAGGGCAGTCGGAGAGCCCGTGAGCAGGCAGTCAATGCCACCATGCCAGCAATTTCTCAGAGGATGAACTGGTCGGACAATTTCATAGCATGGGGCCCAGAAGACCACCCGAGCGTAATGCCCAACCCGAGCAGTTATATTCTCGTGGTGGATGCAATCTTGGTAGCACCGTTGTATTCATGCAACTTCACCAGGACACTCATTGATGGAGGCAACGCCATCAATATTCTATACAGAGACACAATGATCAAGCTCGGCATCAGTGAGAGCGAGTTGGAGCCCAGCAGGACCGTATTTCATGGGATAGTGCCCGGCCTTTCATGCACCCCATTAGGCCGCATCCGGCTGGAGGTAGTGTTCGGATCGGAAGAAAATTTCCGCCGAGAGCCGATCTGGTTCGAGGTGGCCGATTGATGGCTTCTCGCCCCTCGTTGGTTACCCCAAGTGGAAGGTTTGATGTAGCACAATGGCAAGTTTCCCTTAGCGAAGATGCTAAGGTTTAGATTGTCTCCAGTAGGACTCAAGAGATACAAGTAGGTGGTAAAGTGAACAATGGCGCCGTTCACAACCTAGGTTGCTAACTTCACCTGGACCTGCACACAGATACAAATAACTTTGCTCCCAACGAGTACAGAGGAGTTGTCAATTCCTCCGGCCTTGCTGTTTACAAAGGATTAACGCAAGAGATAATAATGATAGTGATAGCAACGGAAAAGTAAATACTGAAAGTAAATTGGTAGTGTGAACAATAATGTGAAGATGGACCGGGGTCCCGTGATTTTCACTAGTGATGTCTCTCTCCCAAAAGACAATAAAAAATGCTAGCGAGGTAAACAAATCACAGTTGGGCAATTGACAGGATTATGAAGGCACCGCAATGCTAACTATGCTGCAAAGAAAGGAAGGGCTCAAAAGCAACGGGCAGTACGCAAAGGTAAGTAGACCAAAATCCATCTGCATCTACTACGAATCATCCACCTTGAGATATCTATCCAGAACATCTCGCTGGTATTAAGTTGTGAATCTCACCCAAAGTGTAAACTCAAAGCAACAGACAACTGCATTAAAAGAACTTTGCGTAAAGTAGACAATCCTTGCACCCGCAAGTACAAGCACCATTGTTTTATCCCTGGTGGCAGCATCACATCCCCTAGTCTCATGTTTCTGTCACTCAAGCTAGACATCGAGGGGCTGAACCCACAATCGAGCATAACGCTCTCTCTTGGAGTTGCAAATAAAATACTTGGCCAAAGCAAATACTGCAACGGAGAACATGCAAGAATTTACTCAAGAACAAAATATAAAAGAGAAGAACCAAATATCTTACTCATCACAATCTGAACATAGTCACATAATCCATCAGATCCCAACAAACTCAGCATAGCAACAACAGAAATTACATAGATGCCTCGATCATGTGAGGCAGCTCACGAGGACTCGAAAGTGGAAGCACAAAAGAGGGAGAGATAGATCACATAGCTACTGGTCACGGACCCATGGTCCAAGGGGAACTACTCACGGTACATACGGGAGGCGTCCATGGCTATGGATGGTCTCCCGGAGGGGGTAGCTTCTTCCGGCAGGGTGCCGGAGCAGCTTCTCCAGGCAGCCCCGATCTTGAAACGGCGGCGGCGGCGGAACAGAGGCGAGATCGCGAAAAAGGAGTTCGTCCTAGGGGTTTCCGTCACGGGGGGTAAATATAGGCGAAGGGGGCGTCGAGGGGACCCACCAGGCAGCCAGGAGGCCTCCTAGCGCAGCCTAGGGTGGGGCCGCGCCAGGGACCCTCCTGGCTCCCTGGTGGTGGCCCCCCTTCGCTGCTTTGGTGTTTCCGGAAGCTTCCGCGACGCTGATTTTTTATCTGATTTTCCTGGATTTCTTGGAGCACTTTTAATGGCCGGAAAACCTGAAATACAAAAACAGCAGAAAACAGCAACTGGCAGCTGGGTGCACTGGGTTAATAGATTAGTCCAAATATGTTCAAAAGTGTATGAAAGTTCAAGCAAAACATGGCAAAGTCACACAAAACATGCATGGAGCAGGCATAAATTATAGATAAGTTTGGGACGTATCAACATCCCCAAGCTTAATTCCTGCTCGTCCTCGAGTAGGTAAATGATAACAAGCATAATTTCTGTGGTGACATGCCACACAACCATATAAGAACTTTGCAAGTAAAGCAATCAAAGCATGCAATTCAATTCAAGTCTTAACAAGCAAGAGTCTATATTAGCATTGACACAAGCAATAAAAGAACAAAAGGTGCAAGAGCTCTCGCTGTCCGTGACTCGAATTTCTCCAGATGGTGTTTCGTGCAAGCAGGGGATAGGGAAATATGAGATAAAAAAAGGTAATTGTTGAGAACAACTATCTACTAAAAGTTTCACACTTAGTCTCCTTTGGATTCTTATCTTGACTCGTCCCCAGACCACTAGCCAGGTACAAGTCAAACTGATCCACTCCCTTTCGATATTTTGAGCACTCATGCAATGGATGAGCGTGAGCAAGAAAGTTGACACCTAAAAAGCGAAACAGAAAGAAGGTGGAGGAGGAAGAAAAAAAAGGTGTGAAAGGCTCACATCAATGAGGACAATTGATGGCGCGAGAGTTGACGGGTGTAGTCTTCTCGCCCTTCGTTGGTGAGCCCCAAGTGGAAGGCGTGATGCAGCACAACAGCAAATTTCCCTCAGTAAAGATACCAAGGTTTGTCTCCAGTAGGACTCCAGAGATGATAAGTAGGTGTCAGCGGCGCGACTGACGCGGACCTGCACACAGACACAAATAACTTTGTTCCCAACGAAGTTCGGAGAGGTTGTCAATCTCTCCGGTCTTGTTGTTCACAAAGGATCAAACACAAGGGATAATGATAGCAACTGAAAGTAAAAGAAGAAAAGTAAATGAGCGTGGAAACAGTAATGAGGATATGGACCGGGATACGTGATGTTCACTAGTGATGTCTCTCTCCCAAAAGGCGATAAAACTGCTATACGAGGTAAACAAATTACAGAAGGGCAATTGACAGGATTATGAACGCACCGCAATGCTAACTATGCTACAAAAGAAAGGAAGAGGCTCAAAAGCACGGGCAGTACGCCAAAATAAGTAGACCAAAATCTAACTGCATCTACTACTAATCATCCACCTTGAGATATCTATCCAGAACATCTCGCTGGTATTAAGTTGCGAGCCCCACCCAAAGTGTAAACCCAAAGCAACAGAGAACTGCATTAAAAAGCACTTTGCGTAAAGTAAACAATCCTTGCAACCGCGGTTACAAGCACCGTTGTTTTCCCCCTTGTGGCAACAACACATCCCCTAGACTCATGTTTCTGTCACTCAAGCGTGTCATCGGGGGGCATGAACCCACAATCAAGCATAATGTTGCCTCTTGGGGTTACTACCTACTACTTGGCCAAAGCAATAAACAACAACAGAGAACATGCAAGAATTACTTAGGAACAAAAATATAAGAGATAAAAACCAAATATATTACTCAATCACAATCTGAATATAATCTCATAATCCATCAGATCCCATCAAACTCATCATAGCAACAACAGAAAGATTACAAAAGTGCCTCGATCATGTAGGGCAGCTCACGAGGTCTAAACCATGAAGAACAAAGAGGGGAGGATAACATCACATAGCTACTGATCACGGACCCATGGTCCAAGGAAAACTACTCACGAGACATCCGGGAAGCATCCATGGTGGAGAGGAGACTCCCGGAGGTCGGCCCTCCCTCCGGCAGGGTGCCGAGAAGAGGTCTTCTGGTGCTCCCGATCTCGGAAGCGTGGCGGCGGAACAGAGGAGAGATCGCAAAAAAGGGTTCTTTCTTCGGAAGTTTCCCGTGACGGAGAATATATAGGCGAAGGGGGGCAGCCAGAGGTGGACCAGGGGCCCAAGGTGCCCCCTGGCGCGGCCAAGGGTGGGGCCGTGCCGGGTGGACACCTGGGCCACCCCTGGCTCCCCTCTGGCCCCACTCGGGATCTTCGCGAAGCTTCCTGTACGCTGATTTTTATCTGATTTTTCCCGAATTTTTGGAGCACTTTTTATATGGGGGAAAACTGAAATAGAAAAAACAGCAGAAAACAGGAACTGGCACTGTGGTGCACTGAGTTAATAGGTTAGTCCAAATATGATCAAAAGTGTATGAAAGTGTATCTAGATCATAGCAATATCACAAAAACATGCATGGAGCAAGCAAAAATTATAGATACGTTTTGGACGTATCAACAATCATAGGCGAAAGAAAGCCATATGATAGATATGATGTGAGGAGTAGGGATTGCCATACAACGGATGCACACGTGAGCTAAGGTAAGCTCTCCAATGGAACTAGTGGGGGTGCATCCAACTTGCTTGCTCAAGAAGACCTAGAGCTCATTTGAGGAGGCTCATCATTGGAATATACAAGCCAAGTTCTATAGTGTGAAGGTCCCTACATAGCTATATGCATGATGATGATCTCTATGGAGTACAAGGGATAAAAGATGAAGTACTAGTGTGGATCTGTCAAAAAGAATAGTAGTATGCCCCCTTTTCTCTTTTTATTTTTCTTTTCTCTTTTTTATTTTTTTTATTTTTTGGTGGCCTCAATGGCTCTTTCTATTTAACTCTCATTTGTCCTCTTCGGGATCTTTTAATTTTATCCTCTTTGGGATCTTTTGATTTTGTCCTCTTTGGGATCTTTTGATTTTGTCCTCTTTGGGATCTTTTGATTTTGTCCTCTTTGGGATCTTTTCCTCACTTTAGGGGCAATACTCTATATTTTACAAGAATATAGGAGATCTTTCACACTTTACAAAGGTACTCACATAAAGAAAATGTAACTATCATGAAGTATGCAAATGTATGCCTCTTCCAGTGTAGCAGGATATGAAATGATACTAGCGCGTCATGTAGCAATGTTTAGGGCAAGGCCCAACTAGCATGCGGCTCATTGATCAAGCAAGTAGCATGTATGACATGAAGATCAAGTCATGAGAAGGTGGATGTTGCATGGCAATGTATCTCGGAAAGGCTATGGAAATGCCTTGTAGGTAGGTATGGTGGCTGTTTTGAGGAAAGATATAAGGAGGCTTATGATGACAGAGCGTATTGTGCCAAGGGTTTGGATGCACCGGCGAAGTATGCGCCAACTCTCGAGGTGAGAAAGGGAAATGCACGGTACCGAAGAGGCTAGAAAAAGTATAGGTGGGTGGAAGTGTCAACTTTAGAATACTCACATTAGTCCGAAGAACTCATGCACTTATTATCGGTAACTCTCAATCTAATCAGGAGGTTCACAAAGAGACAGGTACCCCGAGGAGGAGTGTATGGGGGTTTGGTTATCCTTGCGCATCCTCGACTCATGGTACGTGAGTGTACTCTAATATTCGAACCCTCCAGAGGTTAGTGATCAATCTAGTAGCTAGAGTTCTCAACAAGGTTTTTTTTGGTTTTCAAAAAACACACGGATTTCCCAAAATACGACATCTATCACTAATAGGCAAGAGCTCTTGACACCATAAGTTCAAATATTACTCTAGTCAATACTTCAAAACTATTGCAAGTTACAACTACAAAGAGAACAACAACTTTAACTACCTACTTTCAGTCAAGACATAGAACATGCAAACTCTCTAACCAGATAAAACATGCAACCTATAGAAAGTTCAACCTAAGACGAAAGAAAAGCTCTAGAAAAAAAACTAAAGCACTACAACTAAACAGAACAACAGCTGAGAAAAGAAAAAGAACAGCTCACAGATAAAATAATAAGCATGCAAATCCTATGAGGAGTTCTAGTTCAAGCGGAGCGTGAATCTCTCCCACACAAAAGAGTAAGTAAGCTGGGATCTAACTTGTTACTACAGCAAACAAAGCTAAAGAAAACTAAAAAAAAAACAAAACCTAAGAGCGGGACGCTCCAAGAAAAGCACATAACGCATGAAGTGATAAAAATATAGTGCAACGAGGGACAAACTGATGATTGTTGATGGAGAAGGGGATGCACGGGGGCATCCCCAAGCTTATACACTTGAGTCTCCTTGAATATTTGTTGGGGATGCATGGGGGCATCCCCAAGCTTGAGCGCTTGACACTCCCGAATCTTCTTTCATCATCTTCCATCGCACACTTGAAAACTCCCTTCATACATAACTCATTGTAGACTGATTAGAGAGGTTAGTACCCTAATAAAATAATTTTTCCTCTACTGCAAATAAGGATTTAGAGGAAGAGCTAGTGTTTCTCAAGATTGCCAAAAAGTTTTTGCAAAGAAAAAGCAAGCTTAAGGTTTGCAAAAGTACGGAGAGAAAAAACGTGGCAGAATCTGTGAAAAACAGAACAGCAGATAGAAACGAATTTTTTGAGGGGTACTTCTGCAACTCAAATAAAAAAACTCAGAACATACGGAAGTTTCGTAATTGTATAGATCATGCTGTGTAGAAATTTCAGCTCAAAAAGATGAACTGGGATTTTTCTGTAATTTTTCTAGTCAGGAGGACAGAATCTGTTTTCTGGACAGCATGTCGCAACTTTTACTTCCCTTGCCGTATGAGGCTAAACTTGGCACAAAAGCTTGAAAAATAAAGATACAATGATGTTGCTACAGTAGTAACAATCATCAAGACCACTAAGAGCAGAACAAAAGAAAAAAGAAAAACCTAAATTCGTTGCGGGCTGCCTCCCGAAAGCGCTTCTTTAGAGCCATTAGCTAGGCTTAAAGCAGAAGATCAAGTTGCATCCATTGAACCATTATCATGCTCATCAAAAAACTCTTCAATAGTACAACTAGTCTTAATGGGTTTATCAAATAAAGGACGAATGAAAATTCTTCTTGGCATAAAATCCAAAGGAGGGAAATCAATTGGAGTTTCATTAAAGTTAAAGATAAGTGTCTCCTCCAAAGATTTCACTGTTTCAACTCTCTTGGCACTGGGTGTGCTAGCTTTAGCTCGGGGAACCTTGGGTACGTAAACGGACTTAGATTCCTTCTTTGCTGGAGTTTCATCCTTTTTGGTTTTGAGTGAGGAAAAGGTAGTTCCTAAAGTTTCAATAACTTCCTCAATCTTTTCCATCCTAGAAGACTTTTCATCAAGGGATTTGATAGTCTCCAAATCTTTCACAATTTTCTGCATGGAATTATCTAGCCTATTCAAATTCCCTTGAATTTACGATCCAACTCATTCACCCTATCGATACTTGGCATCTTTAGCTCTATTTTTTCAAGTTTTCTCATAATGTGAGCTAAAGTAATGTTCTCCTTAATACTAACAATGGGGAGACTTCCAACAAGATTTTCAATAACATTAAGGTCTTCCCAAACTGGGGCCTCTATGAAGTTCCCATTGAAAGCAGTGTAAAAAAAAACCTATTCCAAGAAGTAATCCCAACATAAAAATTTCTAAGCCGGATAGTAGTGGATTGCTTCTTGGTGGCTCTTTTTTGAGAATCATTAATTCTATACCAAGCATCTTTCAAACATTCACCACCTCTTTGTTTAAAGGTGAGTACTTATGACTCACCAAAGGCAAAAGGGCCAAACATACTGATAGCTATTAGCAGGGTAACTATTTTTTTTGATTTTTGATAAAAGACACTAAAGCAAAAACTGAGAGGTAAACTAACAAGACTAAAAAGCAAAGGTAAAAGATAGTGTGCAACTCCCCTATCTTGTAGACTTGAGTCCCTGGCAACGGCGCCAGAAATTTGCTTGATGGCTTCTCGCCCCTCGTTGGTTACCCCAAGTGGAAGGTTTGATGTAGCACAACGGCAAGTTTCCCTTAGAGAAAATGCTAAGGTTTAGATTGTCTCCAGTAGGACTCAAGAGATACAAGTAGGTGGTAAAGTAAACAATGGCGCCGTTCACAACCTAGGTTGCTAACTTCACCTGGACCTGCACACAGATACAGATAACTTTGCTCCCACCGAGTACAGAGGAGTTGTCAATTCCTTCGGCCTTGATGTTTACAAAGGATTAACGCAAGAGATAATAATGATAGTGATAGCAACGGAAAAGTAAATACTGAAAGTAAATTGGTAGTGTGAACAATAATGTGAAGATGGACCGGGGTCCCGTGATTTTCACTAGTGATGTCTCTCTCCCAAAAGACGATAAAAAATGCTAGCGAGGTAAACAAATCACCGTTGGGCAATTGACAGGATTATGAAGGCACCACAATGCTAACTATGCTGCAAAGAAAGGAAGGGCTCAAAAGCAATGGGCAGTACGCCAAGGTAAGTAGACCGAAATCCATCTGCATCTACTACGAATCATCCACCTTGAGATATCTATCCAGAACATCTCGCTGGTATTAAGTTGCGAATCCCACCCAAAATGTAAATTCAAAGCAACAGACAACTACATTAAAAGAACTTTACGTAAAGTAAACAATCCTTGCACCCGCAAGTACAAGCACCGTTGTTTTATCCCTGGTGGCAACAGCACATCCCCTAGTCTCATGTTTCTGTCACTCAAGCTAGACATCGAGGGGCTGAACCCACAATCGAGCATAACGCTCTCTCTTGGAGTTGCAAATAAAATACTTGGCCAAAGCAAATACTGCAACGGAGAACATGCAAGAATTTACTCAAGAACAAAATTTAAAAGAGAAGAACCAAATATATTACTCATCACAATCTGAACATAGTCTCATAATCCATCAGATCCCAACAAACTCAGCATAGCAACAACAGAAATTACATAGATGCCTCGATCATGTGAGGCAGCTCACGAGGACTCGAAAGTGGAAGCACAAAAGAGGGAGAGATAGATCACATAGCTACTGGTCACGGACCCATGGTCCAAGGGGAACTACTCACGGTACATACAGGAGGCGTCCATGGCTATGAATGGTCTCCCGGAGGGGGTAGCTTCTCCTGGCAGGGTGCCGGAGCAGCTTCTCCAGGCAGCCCCAATCTTGAAACGGCGGCGGCGGAACAGAGGCGAGATCGCGAAAAAGGAGTTCATCCTAGGGGTTTCTGTCACGAGGGGTAAATATAGGCGAAGGGGGGCGTCGAGGGGACCCACCAGGCAGCCAGGAGGCCTCCTGGCGCAGCCTAGGGTGGGGCCGCGCCAGGGACCCTCCTGGCTCCCTGGTGGTGTCCCCCCTTCGCTGCTTTGGTGTTTCCGGAAGCTTCCGCGACACTGATTTTTTATCTGATTTTCCTAGATTTTTTGGAGCACTTTTAATGGCCGGAAAACCTGAAATACAAAAACAGCAAAAAACAGCAACTGGCAGCTGGGTGCACTGGGTTAATAGATTCGTCCAAATATGTTCAAAAGTGTATGAAAGTTCAAGCAAAACATGGCAAAGTCACACAAAACATGCATGGAGCAGGCAGAAATTATAGATACGTTTGGGACTTATCACCGATCTGAGCAGGCCATACCATGTTTTGCTCGGATCGCCTGCGATCACCAAGTTCATGTTCAACATCATGCAACCCTACCTGAAGATGAAGCTCCCAGGTCCGAATGGTCCAATCACCGTGTGCGGTGACTACAAGAAGTCACTGGAATGTTCGTCTGATGGTTCTAAGTTAGCCGATTCTTTGGTCATCGATGCAGAGCGGCGCCGGCTCGACAAGGTCGTGGCAATGGCTCAGGCTCAGATGAAGCACCCCATGCCAAGCACGAAGGACAAGAGGGCAGATGACGAGACCATTTTCCAAGAAGCCAAGGATAGCAAGAGGATTGCCCTGGACCCCTCCGACCCGAGCAAGTGCGTCATCATCGGGGCCGGGCTCAGCAGCAAATAGGAAGGCGAGCTCGTCGAGTTCCTCCGTGAGAACTGTGACATCTTCGCATGGTCTCCACATGACATGCCTGGTGTACCGAGGGAACTTGCCGAGCACAAGATTCATATCCGACATGGATCCAAGCCGATCAAGCAGCCACTTCGGCGTTTTTCAGAAGAGAAGAGAGGAGCAATCGGCGACGAGATAGCCAAATTGCTCGCAGCAGGATTTATTAAAGAAGTGTTCTACCCAGACTGGTTAGCAAATCCAGTTCTGGTTCCGAAGAAGAATGGAACTTGGCGTATGTGTATAGATTACACTTGCCTGAATAAGTCCTGCCCCAAGGATCCTTTTAAGTTGCCCCGTATCGATCAAGTGATTGATTCTACAGCTGGCTGTCAGCTCTTGTGCTTTCTGGATGCCACAACAGGCTATCACCAGATTAATCTTGATGTAAATGATCAGATTAAAACAACTTTTATCACCCCATTCGGGGCTTATTGCTACATCACCATGCCCTTTGGCCTGAAAAACGGCGAAGCGACTTATCAGCGTACTATGCAGCGATGTGTTCGGTATCAGTTAGGTCGGAACATTCATGTATATGTAGATGACCTTGTGGTCAAGTCGGTGCTAGGCTCAACCCTGTTGGATGATCTCAAGGAGACATTCGCAAATTTGCGAGCATACCAGATCAAGCTCAACCCAGAGAAATGTGTGTTCGGCATGCCAACCGGCGAGTTGCTCGGATTTTTGGTTTCTGAGAGAGGAATAGAGTGCAACCCTGAGAAGATTACAACCATCGAGAGGATGGGCAAGTCCAGAAATCTCAACGATGTGCAGAAGTTTACCGGATGCTTGGGCGTCGCTCAACCGATTTCTCAGTCGGCTGGGAGAGAAGGCAATTCCGCTATATTAGCTGATGAAGAAAACAGACAAGTTCATTTGGACCCCGCAAGAGGACGAAGCATTCAAGCAGCTCAAGCGCATGATGTCGACCGCTCAAGTGCTGGCAGCTCCTAAGGAAAAAGAGCCAATGATATTGTATATTGCAGCAACCACTCGGGTGGTCATTATTGTTATGGTGGTCGAGCGTCCTGAAAAGGAAAAGGCACAACCGGTCCAGAGGCCAGTATATTATGTCAGTGAAGTGCTCTCAACCTCCAAGCAAAACTACCCCCATTATCAGAAGATGTGCTACGGTGTGTACATAGCGGCAAGAAAACCGAAGCCTTATTTCCAGGCGCATCCGATCAGGGTGGTCAGTTCGGCTCCATTGGCAGAAATCATCGGCAGTCAGACGCATCTGGCCGGGTGGCAAAGTGGGACATTGAAATTGCAACACATGGGATCAAGTATGAGCCTCAGACGGCGGTCAAGTCTCAAGTTCTAGCAGATTTTCTGGTGGATTGGGCAGAAACTCAATATATACCCCCCTGTCCGGACTCTCAGTTCTGGCAGATGCACTTCGATGGCTCCAAGATGATGACCGGACTAGGGGCTAGTGTTGTTCTTACTTCTCCAAAAGGTGACAAGCTCGAGTATGTGCTGCAGATTCACTTTGCAGCATCAAACAATGCGGCTGAATATGAACCTTTGGTACATGGTGTCTGATTGGCCAAGGAGATCGGCATTCGGCGGATTCTGTGTTATGGCGATTCCGATCTGGTGGTGCAGCAATGCACTGGCACTTGGGACGCAAAAGATGAAAATATGGCGAGATACAGATTCCTCGTGCAACAGTTATCTGGTTTCTTTGAAGGGTGTGAATTCCACCATATTCCCGAGCTGAAAATGAAGCAGCAGATGCACTGTCCAAGATGGGGTCTACCAGAAAGGAAATTCCACCAGGAGTATCTCTAGAGAACATCCACAAGCCATCCATCAAGCCTTACCCAGAATCAGAGTCAATCTTTATTCCGGCCGACCTGAAGATGGCAGAGCTCGAGGCAAAGAAGCAAAAGGCGAAGGAGCATTCGGCCGCACCAGGGGCTGCCGATTGCAAACCAGGGGATGCTGTCGTCAGCTCGGGGATTGAGGGGATCATGCAAGACGCAACCAACCCTTCCTCCTCCGAGTTGCCAGTAGCATAAGTTGCACAACCAGAGCCAGAAGCAGTTGCTGTAATGGTAATTGTCGCGGCACCATCATGGGCAGAACCATTCAGAAACTTCATGGTGGATGGCACACTCCCAGAAGATGAAGTGGAAGCTCGGCAAATCCAGCGCCGATCTGGAGCATACACTATCATCAACAACGAGCTGGTGCACCGCAGTGCAACAGGAGTCCTTCAGCGGTGTGTGGAAGAGGACAAGGGGCTGGAATTGCTCCGAGAGATCCACCAAGGCGAGTGTGGTCATCACGCATCAGCAATAGCAATATTTGCCAAGGCTTTCCGCCATGGTTTCTATTGGCCGACTTCGAAAGCAGCGGCAGAAGAATTGATCAAGAATTGCAATGGGTGTCAGAGATTCAAAGCAAAAAAGCCACTTACCAGCCTCAGCACTCAAAACCATTCCGATCACATGGCCATTTGCAGTTTGGGGACTGGATATGGTGGGACCGTTCAAAACATCAAGAGGTGGCATGACACACTTACTGGTAGGAGTGGACAAGTTCACTAAGTGGATCGAGGCAAGGCCGATCAAGAAGCTAAATGGGCCGACTGCGGTCAGGTTCGTGGAGGACATCATGGTCAGATATGGAGTACCGCACAGCATCATCACTTACAATGGAACAAACTTCGCAAAGGAGGCGCTAGCTCGGTTTGCCTCCTAGCAGGGCATCCGGCTGGACGTAGCATCTGTAGCTCACCCCCAATCAAATGGTCAAGCAGAGCGGGCGAATAGTCTCATTCTGTCCGGAATCAAGCCAAGATTGGTGGAGCCACTAGAAAGAGCACCCGGCGCATGGATCGACGAGCTGCCAGCAGTGCTTTGGAGTTTGTGCACCACACCGAACCGTTCAACTGGATTCACTCCCTTCTTCCTAGTATATGGCGCTGAAGCAATGCTCCCTTGTGACATTGAGTTTGATTCACCTCGTCACGCCATGTACACGGAGGCAGAAGACAAGGAAGCTCGTGAGGACGGCGTTGATCTCTAAGAAGAAGCATGTCTCCTGGCCTTGTCCAGGTCGGCAATATACCAGCAAAAGCTGCATCACTACCACAAAAAGAATATCCGTCCCCTAGCTTTTCGTGAGGGTGACTTGGTGTTGCGCCGAATCCAGAAATTGGATGGCCAACACAATTTATCCTCTCCTTGGGAAGGTCCATTCATCATCAGTCGAGCGCTCAAAAACAATGCATACTACCTCATTGATCTCAGGAAGCCGACCCGATATGTGGACACTTCGGGGCAAGAAACGGAGCGTCCTTGGAACGCCGAGCTGTTATGTCTGTTTTACAGTTGAGCGGTATTGTTGTATCCCCTCCCTTTGTGGAAATATTATCAATGAGAATAGCCGTGCGTCCATGAGACTGCATTCGGCAGGAGTTATAAAATTATTTGTGTATGTTTTCCAGTCCTAAGGTCAGCGAAAGCAGACCCGGGGACTGGCCAGTTGCCCCGAAAAGGGTATACTCGGAGAAAGAGAAAAATGAGTGAGGGGTTTTGCGAAAGCTAGTCCGAACCGAATGCAGACCGAATGTCGGCTATAATGTCGGGTGGACATGGACGAGCAGAACTGTCAATCGGAGAGTTCATACTCAAACTATATCTATTTCGAAGTTAGCCGATAGCAGACCCACCGATTGTGACCAGGCCGGCTGGCCAACAGTCGGCAGGTTACAATCGGCCCATCTGTAAAGTCCTACCTTTGCGAGCAAAACTGAGAGCCTGGAAGTACTTGTAAAAAGTTCCTTCAAGGCCTATTCTCTGATCCAACCACAGACCGCAGGTCGGCTGTAAGGTTGGCGAGAGTATTGGCCAAGAGAGAAAAAAGGAAAAGAAAAAGGCAATCGGTTGAAAAGCGCAAAGGCAGAGTGCCGTAGTTATCTAAGAAAAAGCAAGTTCGCAAGCAAGTAGGGCCAGTTGGCCGAATGGTGTTCATTACATTAAAGTGGCCCTTGACGGGCGCACTTGGAATTTAACTAAGTGTTTGTCAAGCAAAAGCAGGAAACTAAAATATGTGCCGAGCTTAAGCAGTTGGCGCATCTGTCAGGGGGATGGATCAGGCCCATAGACCCGGCGTTAAGAACCTCCGGGCCGACTCATGTATGAAGGCCCATAAAGAAGACCCTACCAGGAGTCTGACGTGCCAAGCGTGAAGATTGAAGCCCTAGAAGGAATTCGACTTACCTTGTATAGCACGTACAATACTTGTAAAGTAGAATAGAACTCCACATCGTGTAGGAGTCAGACTCTAGGAATCCTGGGACCCGGCACCTTTATAAGCCGAGGACCACGGGAGCCTGTCGGGACCCGGGGTTAGCGTATGCAAGCCTCGCTACAACACAATCATATGAAGAGCCGAGAACCGTAGCCACTTGTCTAAGCAGACAAGGCCAAGCACAGAACGTTCTCGGAAAGCATCGAACAAGAGGGGCATCCCATTCAGGCCGGATGATCAACTGAGATGGGTCATCATCGTCCGCACACAAGTCTAAAAGATATGGGTGGTGAACTCCCATAATCATAGACAAGTCGCCTCAACCATACTATCGATTGTATTATAACCCTTACATAGACTTACTCCAGCCCGATCACTTAGTCGGGGTCTAGGGCGGGCTCGATCATACCACAAAGTGTGCACGAGACAGAGTCTCAAACAATCCCATCGCGATGCCCCAAGCTGCGCACATCTAAGGGCCACTTGGTGTACGAAAGACCGCCAGACATATCACAACTAAGGTCTCGAAAACCCATACTAAGACATGCATGTTATAAACATACACGCAGCACACATGTCCAGTATGAACAGCAGGTATCATTGCAATTCTCTACAAAGTATACAACTTTATTGATAACTCTTACAGGGTGCACACAGAGATCACAAGTCTGTGATCCAACATTACATCAAACATGCGGAAGCAAAGTAGGTCTGAGTACAGACAAGTTTAACAAATGGCTTAGAGAAGCCTTGTCTATAAACAAGCCCTTCCACGAGGGAACCAGTCTGCCGACTGGGACTATACTAGCTTGGTCTTGGTCTGAGTCTTCATTCTTCGAGCTTCGGGTAGAAGCCACCATTAGGTAGGTGGGTTCATTTAAAACATAGAATAAGAAAACGTGAGTACAAAGTCATACTCAGAAAGACTTACATAGGAGCTATACTACTCATGCACATGTATCAAGGTAAAGGGAGGTGGGGTTCAATTGCAGAAGTGCCAGCTTTCACTTGGCTAGTCCTGAACTACGAGTACCAGACTTGAGGTAAGAAGCGTACACGAGTCCACTACATCTCTTCAACCAAATACACCACTATGGTTCCTTTCTCGACTTCCCCACGAGAAAGCACGCCATATCACTCACACTTATCTTGGTGTGTTTTAGAAGTATCCAATTCAAGTTGTCTAATAATCAAGCTAAGTTTTCCAACCAGTCCGTAACCGCAGACGCGGCTATTCGAATAGTTTTGTTAACCCTGCAGGGGTGTACCGCTACACACACGTGTCATCAGTTACCGCCTTTTGCGTGTCACCGTTCAAGAGGTGACAGCGAGGATGCCACCACAACACTTCGCCCACAGCTCCGTTCTAGTCCAGAGAGTCGCCTAACTGAGGGGGATCCGTATGGAAGTCCAGCCGAGGTTCCAGTACAGCCTCAAACGATGTGTGCAGGGTCCCAAGCCGGTCTTGAAAAGCCATTCATCCACTTCGCAGACCGTGCCACAGCCCTACCAGACCTCCGAACTACTGCGACTTCTGGGGTTCGAACGGGGTGAGGTACTAGGATGAGAGGGGTCAGTGAGCCCAATGTGTGGTTGTACTCTTCTTCTTGGATCACCACACAAGAACTCGGACTTAAGGCGGTGTTCAACGAGACAACCCACTGTGTACTCCTACACAGCCTCTCATCGTTCACCTTGTATTAGGGTAGATTCACCAACACAGTTTCACTTTTATCAACACCATGTTCACTATCATCCCGACTCACATCAAAAGCAACCTCATTGTACCACTAAGCATGCAATAAGTAGTAACAGTTGCAGGGGCCACACGATATCAATCAACTCCTATGTCAGCTAGGATTGTGGTTTGCTTACTAATGTGACAAGATCATAGGTCATGCATCGGATATGGGTTCAACTATGCGGTAGAATCGATACAAGGTGATATCCTAAACATGCATAAGCGAGACTGAGAGGGAATTGGGATTTTATAGACATGATCAATGGGGGGGGTTGCTTGCCTTGCTGACAAGGTTTCGATAACGGTGTCTTCAACGAAGGGGGTGGCCTCCGGATCCGGCTCCACTTCTATCCGGACAAACAAAGCATGAAGTAGCAATAAATATGAATGCAATGCTCAATCACATGATCAAATGTTATAACATGGTGTAAGGGTGCTGATGTGTTGCCAATTCCATTTAAATGGAGTGTATTGCATTTGAGATGCAAATTCAAACTCCATTTGATTTATCGATGAATTTCAAATGCATTTGAATGCATGGAAGTTCATTTGAAAAGGTTGAGCATGAAGTGATGTGGTATAGCTGAGGTAATGTTTCTGATGTGTGGATGAAAACATTTAAAAGAAGTGGGTTGCAAAGTCATTTGCAAATTCACTCCAAATTTGAATTCAAAAGAATGCCATATGCATGTTTGCTACTTTTCACCCATTTTAAAATGGTCAAACATAGAAACAAGCTGCATATTCACAATCCTTGTATTTTTCTGATAATTTTAGACATATTAGTTGTCCAATTTGGAGTTAAAATGAATTATTTATGAATTTCTAAAGTTTAATTCATTTTCTGGTTTTTTCTGAATTTCTTTTAATTGATTTAATCATTATGGCGTCATGCTGACACAGGGCTGACGTGTGGGGGGGGGATGACAACAGGGGCCCACCTATAAGCCTCAGTGGGGGTTAATCCCTCTGTTTAAACTAAACAAAGTGGGATTAGGGGGCTGGGGCCCCACCTGTCATGGTCACTGGGGGTGGGCCAGGGTTTAATTAAGCTCGGTTTAAAGGCGTTAATGGAGGGGTCGTCGCCCGTGGCCGCTGTAGACGCCGGAGACTCGCCGTCTTTGCGATTCAGAGCACGGGGAGCCAAGGGGAGGGCGCCGTTGCGTAGCTTGTGCTCCCGCGCGTCCAGTAGACCCATTGGGGGGTCACTGGCGTGCTCCAGAGCTCGGAGGCAACGACAATGGCGGCGGCTGGGCTCGTCCAACGATGAAAACGCGAGGGAGAGCATGAGGGGAGCCATGAGAGGGGGCAATCGAGGCAGGAGGCTCACCCACACGCGACGGTGAGCTCGACGGGGTCGGGGAAGAGCTGGAGGAGGATGAATTTGCTGCCGGAGTCGCGGCAGCCGGCAGTGAAGAAGATGAAGGGGACGTCGCTTCCACCAGCTCCCGGCTCGAATTGAGACTGCAGCTAGACGTAGGCGACCTCGAGGAGCTCCATGGACATGTTGGCTTGAGCTTGCTTGGCCAGTGGCCGCGCCGGGGCACGATAGCGCTTTGCTAGGGTTTCGGTGGCGGTGTGATTTCTCGCCGGGAGGAAGAACGAAGCACAGAGGAAGGGGGGAAAGTGAGCGAGGCGTCCCCTGGCATGCGTGGCGTCGAGAAGGAGCAAGGGAGGGCTGCGGGGAGGCCACGGCGACAGGGGCGGCATGCCGGGCACGCAGCTGTGTGCTCGTGCCCGGAGGAAGACGACTGTCACAACCCAAGTTTAGGTAAGTGGTAGGGTTGCTTGATTCCTTTGCATCATGCAAAAATTCAAAAGAAATTCAAAAATGGGGAAGCATAAAGCCCTGAGAAATTAATTCAAATGGCCAGATAAAAATCTTTTTCCAAAAATCATTTGAACATTTGGAAAATTCCTATAAATGATGCTGATCATTTTAAAAGTGGTTTGGGTATTTTTCCCATGCCCATGGAATATTCAAAAATTCAAAATGTGCCCTGGAAATTAAATATGACCCCTATTTGAATTGGAATTCAAATGTTTTGAATTTCAAAAATGCCCAAACCTTAAAAGTGGCTTGCTACTGGTCACTTGGTTTTTTAAATATATATTGGGCATTTTACTAAAATACCTAGCTATTTTATTTAGCTAGGTCAATCAATTACAGAAAAGAAAAACAAAAAACGAAAGAGGAGGGGCTTACCTATCGCCCAGGGCGAAGGCCCACTTCCTCTGGCCGGCCCAGCCCATCGAGCCGCTTGTCGTCTTCCTCCCCGCGGCTCAAAGCAGCTCGGTGGCGACGATAGAGCGCGCCGACTGAGAGGCGTCTAGGCCTCCCCTGCCTCCCTCCTCACGCCACGAGATGCCCAGAAGCACCGCAACCATCCCCTTCCTCCAGCTCACCCTGGTTCTTCCTCCCCATCGAGATCCCACAGTCACCCGAGCGATCTTCCTCGCCGCGTCGTCGAACCACCGTGTCCAACGGCCAATTCAAGGCTCCCCACCGTGTCTAGGAGTGCCAGAGCCGCCGTCTACGTCGAACCCCTCCATCGATTTGAGCACGGAGGCCCCGGAGACGACGCCCGCCTCAAGAACTCGCCGCCGGCCGCCATGTTTTCCGATGATGAATTCGCCACCTGCTGAACCTCCCCGGCGACGCCGACGCCGTCTTCGAGCTCCTGGTGAGCCTCTGCTCACGTTGCCCCTTCCCGTGTCATCACCCGTGCCCGATTTCATCTTGTCACCGTCGACAGTAGTCCGTCCACCGCGCCCGACGACGTAGCCGTGGCCCGAGACCACGCCTTTGACCCCCGCCTGCTCCCTTCGCTGCGCAACGCCGCGGGCTGCACACCCGTGCCCTCAGTTCTTCTCCCCGTGGCCTCTATCGCCGTTTCCACCTGAGCCTGAGCCCGGCCGCCGCGCTCCTCGTCGCCGGCATGGCTCTAGGCCGCCCCGAGGTCCCTGGCCTGCACCACTGGGTGCGCGAGGCCACGGGAAGCCGATTGGTGCCCCTCGCGATCCCCCTGGTTCCTTGGAGCGCCATTCCGGCGAGGCGCCGCCGCCTCCCGTGGCCACCGGCGGCTAACCGCCGGCCAGCCCAGTTAATTAGGGGGCTAACCCCCCGTTTAGTTTGGCCTAAGCCACTGACAGGTGGGACCAGCCACCCCAAATCAAATCAAATTTTAATTAAACAGAGCTTAATTAACCCCCTCTCACTGACACCCTGGCCCCACATGTCAGCCCCCCTGTGATTTCAGCATTGCATCATGTTGATGCAATAAACCAATTTCCAGAGATTTAAAATAATCCAGAAAAATCCAGAAAATCAATTAAACTTTAGAAAATCATAACTAATTCATATGAACTCCAAATTTAATAAATAATATATGAAAAATTATCAGAAAAATGAAAGGATTAAGAATATGCAATTTTTTTTATGTTTGACCAATTTAAAATGGGGAAACAGTAGGAAGTTTGCATATAGCTTAATTTGAATTCAAATTTGAAGTTTGAATTTTCAATTCAATTGCAATACACTTCAATTAAATTGAATTTGCCACAAACCAGTACCATTCACATCATGAATAACTATATCATGTGCTTGTGCATTTTATTTTGTTGTTGCCCCCCTTTTGTTGATGATTGCTTCGGTAACAGTGCCTCCGAGACGGTGATCACCCCCAAAGAAGAAGACCACCGTAAAGACCCGTGTATCATCAGCAAGGCAAGCAAACCCCATTGATCATGTCTATAAAATCCTACTTCCCTCTCAGTCTCGCTTATGCATGTTTAGGAGATCACCAAGACACGTTCTTTCGCATAGTTGAACCCATTCCGATGCATGACCTATCATTTTGTCACCGTATTAAGCAAACCACAATCCCAACAGATTTAGGAGTTGAATGATGAGCATGTGGCCCCTGCAACTGTTACTGCTTTTTTCTGCTTAGTGATACAATGAGGATGTTATGTTTGTGAGTCGGGATGGAATGAACACAGTGAAGGAAATGATATCGTGTTGGTGAATCCACCCTAAGCAAAGGTGAACGATGAGAGGCTTTGTAGGAGTACACAGTGGGTTGTCTCGTTGAACACTGCCCTAGGCCCCGAGTTCCTGTTTTGTGATCCAAGACAAAGAGTATGACCACATGTAGGGTTTATGGGAGGCCCGTTTGGCCTCTTTACGTACCCGATCCGGTCCAGGAGTCACACTAGATTCGGTCTTTCCATTTGACCTAACTATAGATATGTGGGTGGACCTGTGAGGAAGTGAAACCATCTGTCAAAGTTGGCGTCTCGGTCCCTTGCATTATCTGAGTCCGTTTCGTGGAACCGGCCGGACTCTCGAGCGGTGACAAACTCAGGTAGTCGACTCCTGGATTAGAGAAGGTGATGTGAGGGTAGTGCCTTGGTTTCATCCACGTCCGACACCCGCTTGAAGGGTGACAAGAACGAGGCGATAAGCGATGACACGCGTGTGAAGATGTACACCCCTGCAGGGTTAACGAACTATTCGAATAGCCGTGTCTGCGGTTATGGACTAATTGGAGACCTTTACTTGACCATAGACAACTTGAATGGATACTTATAAAACTCGCAAGATAAGCGTGAGTGCTATGGTGTGCTTCTTCATCGGAAGTCGAGGAAGTAACCATAGTGGTGTATTGGTCGGAGACTTGGTAGTGGACTCGTGTACGCTTCTTACCTCAAGTCTGGTACTCGTAGTTCAGGACTAGCCAAGTCAAAGATGGCATTTCTGCATGTTGAAACCCCACCTCCTTTACCTTGATACTTGAGCATGAGTAGTGTAGTTCTGATGTAAGTCTTGCTGAGTACGACTTTGTACTCACGTTTGCTTATTCTATGTTTTAGATGAGAACCCGGACCCCGATGGAGTCACCTTCGTGAAGCTCGACGTTGACCTTGGTAGTATAGTTCCAGACAGCAGTCTGGTCCCTCGTGGAAGGGCATGTATGTTTACAAGGCTTGTCTAAGCCATTCGTTAAACTTGTCTGTACTCAGACTTAATTTGCTTCCGTTGTATGATGTAATGTTGATCACAGACATGTGATCTTTGTATGCTCTATGTATAAGTCAATACAGATACACTTTGTAGAGTTATGTGATGATACTTGCTATTGATACTAGGCATGTGTGCTGCGTGTATGTCATAACATGCATGTCTTAGTATGGGTTTTCGAGACCTTAGTTATGATCTGGCTGGCGGTCTTTTATACACCAAGTGGCCCTTAGATGTGCGCAGCTTGGGGCATCGCGATGCGATTGTTCGTGACTCTGTCACGTGCACACTTTGTTGTATGATCGAGCCCGCCCTAGACCTCGACTAAGTGATCGGGCTGGAGTCTGTTTATGTAAGGGTTATGATTCAATCGATAACATGGTTGAGGCGACTTGTCTATGAGTATGGGATTCACCACCCATAAGCATTTAGACTTGTGAGCGGATGTTGAGGAACCATCTCAGTTGATCATCCGGCCTGGATGGGATGGCCCTCATGTACGATGCTTTCCGAGAGTGTTCTGTGCTTGGCCTTGTCTTCTTAGACAAGTGGGTACGGCTCTCGGCTCTCCATGTGATTGTATCGTGACTGGAATTACATACGCATATTCCGGGTCCCGACAACGACAGGAAGCCCCAGGTGGGCTGGGCCGGCTGGGCCTTCGCCAGGGGCGACAGGTAAGTGGTTCTGCTCTTTTTCTTTTCTGCAATATGTTTGACCTAGCTAATAAAATAGCTAGGCATTTTATTAAATGCCACTATTTTTTATATGGGCTCATTAAATATAGAGCTAGGCACTTATAAAATTTGGGCACTTTTAAAATTCAAATTATTTGAACTTTAATTCAAATAGGGTTTTAAATTTAAATCCATGCTCCTGTTTGAATATTTGAAAAATCCATGAGCATGGGGTTGGTCCCACATCACTTGATATGTGATCCCACTCATTTATGGGACTTTTCAAAAATGCAAAAGGAATTTTTGGAGCAACTTTTTATCTGGCCATTCTAATTAAATTCATCTGGGGGGTGTTCTCTCTCCCATTTCAATTTCTTTTGAAATTTTTAACATGATGCAAAGTTACTTGCTAACCCTAGCACATACCTAACTTGGGGTTGTGACAGAGCCAGGGTCAGAACTTACATCAAGCCAGGTTTAGACAACTCGCTCCAGAGCCTAGATCTCCACGAGACTAAGCCGGAGAAACATCACCACTGTAATCGATACAATTGGCTCTTCCTATTGAGGAGTCGATCCCCATATAGTCATAAAGCCGGAGTAGGTCTTTACCGCACCGTCGGGGCCGAACCTGGGTAACTCGCCGAGTCTGGTGCCTATGTAGACTCCCTATTTGAATTCGCCTCGCAGGTGTTGAGATTCTAAGGGGAGCTCTACAAGGTATGGAAGGATTCGTGACAGGACGAATCACCAGGAGCTGGCACGGAAAACTCTACATCGACGACTCAACTTGGGGGCCTGATGCCGATTCCGTCGAATCTGGTTATCGGGTCCCGATTGGATCTATGCACATCTTCATCGGGAGAACGGACGGATCTGAGCCAAAGCCGGATCCCGAAGTCCCCCTGGAAACCTCGAGTCGACGACATGCCAGCTCGAGGCACACCTTTTTTGGGTTCATCACTGGATCTCCGGAGCCGGCGTGCTCTGCCGAGCCTCTGACACCCAACACCACGGGAGAAACATCTGACGCTGACTCACACCCCAGCGAAACAAGCTTCTCGGATACTGGCTCCATCCGATCTGCGGGAAGCAACAGACTCGGCACGGGAATAGCTGAATACAATCCCGACTTTCCACAGTACGAGCCTCCATATTGCGTGACAGTGTTCATGTCAGGCACTGAAGAGCAGGGAAACCAACCGGCTCAAGGTGCAGCACAGAACCGGAACATGGAGACGACTCACAACACGGCCCCTACCCAGATAGGGAACAACCAGAAGTTCTTACGGGAGAAGAATCACTTTCAAAAGCACTAAACACCTTGGATGAAGCCTTAGCTGCGCCGATAACACCTGAAAACCAACAAGCTTGGAGGACCAAGGTTAATGGACTCAAGGCCCAGGTGATGAGCATCCGAAAGGAAATTAAATCCCAGAACGCCCAGATGGTGGAGAGAGAAACACAAATCGCCCAAGAATCCCGGCACTTGCGACATGAGTCAGAACTGATAGAACCACGGAGATTGAGTCTCGCCAACGCACGCCCTGCAGGGCCTGATACGTCCAAAAAGCATCACTATTTTATATTGTGATTTCACCCTATTCATTGATATATTCCACTTTAAAGTATTGTTCTTATGTTGTTTTGGCTTATTTTACACAGTTTACAACTTCCTGGTGCCGAAGCAGCAGAACCAGAATTCAGCGGTAAAAAGTGGATACCAAGTTGCTGAATCAGATCAAGTCCAAATGCGATGAAATTTTACGGGGAGCATTTTTATGAAGATTGAATGGGGATCACCGAAGGAGGAGGTGAGGGGACCCACCAGGAAGACATAAGGGTGCCTGGCGCCGCCCCCCTCCTGGCCGCGCCAGGCACCCTCCTGGGTGCCTGGTGGCCCCCCTCGGTGCCCCCTTTCGCCTATATAAGCCCCCTGGGGAGGAAACCCCTAAAAAGAGTCGTTTCCATGTTTCTCCGCCGCCACAGGGCGGAAACCTACAGAGGAGAAAAGCCATCTCCGGCGGGCAGATTCCGCCAGGGAGATCACCTCCCGGAAGGGGAGATCGTCGCCATCATCGTCATCATCGTCAAGGGCATCATCGAGATCATCATCAACATCATCCCCAACATCAGCACCATCTCCATCTCCATCCCATCTCATCTCACAATTGCAACTTGTGTTGTAATCCGTACTATCTATCCTCTCTACTCTGTTGGTGTTGATTACTACTTTGTGGTGAATGCTATTGAGTTTTGTTGGAGAAATATCATTGTGTCCAGATTGTTTATCACCCATCTATCACCTCTGATCATGCTCTCTTTTATGTCTTGTGAGTAGTTACTTTAGTTCTTGAGAACATGGGAGAAGTCTAGTTGTTAGTAGTCATACTATGTTGAAGTACTATGTGTTGCTTGATACTTAAAGTTATGTTGTTATTTCTCTAGTGGTGTTATGTGAGTCGAACACATAACACTTCACCTTTCATGGGCCTAGAGGAATACATTGTGCACAAAGGATGCTTATGGTGGGTTACCGGAGTGACAGAAACCTGAACCCCAGTTCGCAGACTTTCGCACAAGGGAGTTATGGATCCTTGATCGTAATGTTGTGGTTAGGCTTATGCCTTAATTACTACCCTGTATTTGCGGATGCTTGCAAGGTGTGTAATCATAAGAGTACACTTATCTTAGTCTAGAAGGTGTACTAGCATTGATCCACCCACTGACACTTATCAACAAGATACATATTACTTGGCGGAGTATGGTGAAAGTGACTTGACTATCTCTCCCGTGTTTTCTCGAGAACGCTTTAGCTTTTATAAGTTCAGTTCCTAGGCTTATCCTTGTGAAAGGATTGGGCCACTTGCTACTCCTCAGTTACCCTGTTTACTTTGCCTGTATTTTACTTTTCTGTTTCTTAAACCAAAAACCCCTAAATATTTACCTTTGAGTGTTTGCAGCCCTTTCCTTATCCAGTGTCACCTATCATCACCTTCTGCTCCTCGTGGGATCGATACTCTTATTTATCTAAAAGCTACAATTGATCCCCTAGACTTGTGGGTTATCAAGAATCGTTTATTGGCGCGGTTAACAGGGAAGGCAACCCAACTAAACCTATTAACTTCTCCGCCATCAACGGGCTTTTCTGACGCCGTTGCCGGGGAGTGTAGCGCTATTGGTAAGTGAAGACGGTAAGGGAACTTTTATTTTCTGTTGTTACTTTCAGTCCTTATGGACTCTTCTGCTGTTGGTTCGTTGCTGGCAAGGAGCCGCCCCAAGACTGTGGTGGTCACTCCTACCCCTACTGAAATTGTGCCCTATAAAATACCATCTGGTATTGTTGTTTATGTCTTAGCTAATCGTTATACAGGAGAAGGACATCCGGGAGAACACCTGCTATATTTATCACAATTATGTTCTTTATTTAAGCTTGCAGGTGTGACGATGGAATTCGTCATGAAGAAACTATTCTCCATATCACTCGAAGATAAAGCTTCAGATTGGTATAAGCTACTCGATAACTCTGATCTGCTTGAATGGCCAGAGCATATGTCTCTCTTTTATGCAAAGTTTTATCCTCTTCGTGAAATTCACCAAGACAGGAACTACATCTACAACTTTTGTTCGACGGAGAGAGCATCGCTCAAGCTTGGGGGAGACTGAAGTCCCTGATGCTCAAATGCCCAAACCATGAGCTCCCCAAGGAAATTATACTTATAAATTTTTATGCCAGGCTTTCTCGTCAGGACAAGGAGATGTTGGATGAAGTACGGAAGAAAAATGGGATCTTATAGAAAGGATCAAGAAGAACAATGAAGACTGGGAAATTGATAAAGCTATTGAACCCGCTATAAACTATGAGCATGACTACATTGAGAGTTATGTGAAGACTGATTACTTTAATACCTTTTTCTCTAAAATTGGTCTTGATTCCCATCTAATGGTTGACTTTTGCAAGGACTTTGCTTCTCATATTGATTCTTCCAGGAAGAAGGAGAGTCAACATCATAAACCTTTCAATGAGTCACCAATTGAGATTATTGTTACTGATCTTGTTTTACCTGCAGTTGTGTATGAACAACCTCCTTACCCCTACAGGGTAAAGGAGCAGTCTTTTGTTACAGGTATTCTAAACAAGAATGGAAGGACCACTGACGAACCTGAGGACATGATCAAGGTCCAGCCTCAAGTTGCAATGGTCAAGGATCTGGTAACCAGTGATATCGAAGAATCCACTATTAGTTTTTGTGATGTTTCCACTAACATTGTCACAGCCAGGAACAAAGGCCCAATTTCAGGTACACCAGTTGTATCTTTCAAAATAGGAGATCATAATTACTATGGTCTATGTGATTTGGGATCTAGCGTCAGCGCTATTCCCTTCACACTTTATCAAGAGATCATGCACGAGATTCAGCCGTGTGAGATCGAGGACATAGATGTCACTATCCATCTTGCAAATAAACAAACAATCTATCCAGTTCGGATTGTAAGAGATGTTGAAGTACTCTGCGGGAAGGTAAAATATCCTACAAAATTTCTTGTACTAGGTTCAGTGGAAGATAGTTTTTGCCCTATTATCTTTGGTAGGCCCTTCCTCAGCACTTGCGGAGCTATAATAGATTGCAAAAAAGGTAAAGTTTCTGTTGAATTCAATGGTGAGCCGTATGAATTTAATTTTTCTAAGTTTTCTAAGCAGCCTCGTGGTCCTGACTTGTCAAGTAATGACAAAATTATTGAAGAAATTGCTTCCATTTCTATTCCTCCTAATGACACTTTGCAACAATTTATGGAAGACCACGAGAATGATATACATATGCAGGAAAGGGATGAACTAGAAGACATATTTTTAAGACAAACTCCCATCCTGAAGCACAACCTTCCAGTTGAACCTTTAGGAATCCTCTCGCAACCGAAATAAGACCCGGTGTTCGACCTAAAACCACTACCCGATACGCTCAAGTATGCTTATTTAGATGAAAAGAAAGTATATCCTGTTATTACCAATTCTAACCTTTCAGGGTATGAAGAAGAGCGATTATTGGAGACACTCTGCAGACACCGAGGTGCTATTGGCTATACTCTTGATGATCTCAAGGGTATTAGTCCATCCATTTGCCAACATACTATCAATCTCGAGCCCGATGCTAAACCGGTTGTTGATCATCAACGACGGTTGAACACAAAGATGAAGGACGTGGTTAGGACGGAGGTTCTCAAACTTCTAGCCGCAGGTATCATCTATCCTATAGATGATAGTAAGTGGGTAAGTCCCGTTCATTGTGTTCCTAAGAAAGGAGGTATGTCTGTTGTTCCTAATGATAAAAATGAACTAATACCTTAGAGGACTATTATTGGATATAGAATGTGTATTGATTTCAGGAAGTTAAACAAGGCCACCCGGAAGGACCACTATCCTTTGCCCTTTATTGATCAGATGCTCGAGCGGTTGTCTAAAAACACCCACTTCTGCTATCTTGATGGGTACTCTGGCTTCTCCCAGATTCACGTCAACACCGCAGATCAAGATAAGACCACTTTCACGTGTCCTTACGGTACTTATGCTTATAGGCGTATGCCTTTCGGTTTGTGTAATGCACCTGCTACTTTTCAGAGGTGTATGTCTGCAATATTTCATGGTTTCTGTGAGGAGACTGTAGAAGTTTTCATGGATGACTTTTCCGTCTATGGAAACTCCTTTGACCACTGTCTCCACAATCTTAATAAAGTTTTGCAGAGATGTGAAGAAACAAATTTGGTGCTCAATTGGGAGAAGTGCCATTTCATGGTTAACGAAGGGATAGTTCTTGGACACAAGATTTCCGAAAGGGGAATTGAAGTGGACAAGGCAAAAATTGAAGCTATTGAAAGGATGCCTTATCCAAGGGACATTAAAGGTATTCGTAGTTTTATAGGTCATGCTGGTTTCTATAGAAGATTTATCAAGGACTTTTCTAAGACCTCGAGACCCCTTACCAATATTCGCCAGAAGGATGCCCCTTTTGTATTTCATGAAGATTGTAAGGAAGCTTTTGAAGTTCTTAAGAAAGCCTTGATAACCGCTCCTATAGTACAACCACCTGACTGGAATTTTCCCTTTGAAATTATGTGTGATGCTAGTGATTTTGCTGTTGGAGCTGTTTTAGGACAAAGGGTTGAAAAGAAGTTGAATGTCATCCACTATGCCAGCAAAACACTTGATAGTGCTCAAAAGAATTATGCTACTACCGAGAAGGAATTCTTGGCAGTGGTGTTTTCTTGTGATAAGTTTAGACAGTATATTGTTGATTCTAAAGTTATTATTCATACTGACCATGCTGCCATTAAGTATCTTATGCAGAAAAAGGATGCCAAACCAAGACTCATTAGGTGGGTACTCCTTCTTCAAGAATTTGATTTGCAGATTGTCGATAGAAAAGGAGAAGACAATACGGTGGCGGATAATCTTTCAAGGATGGAAGATATCCTGCACGATCCTATTCCAGTCAACGACAGTTTTCCAGATGAACAGCTTGCTGTTATAAAAGTACAATCTCATTCCGACCCTTGGTTTGCAGATTATGCTAATTTTATCGTTGCAAAGTTTTTGCCTCCAGGTTTCACATTTCAGCAGAGGAAGAAATTCTTCACGGATTTGAGGCATTACTTTTGGGATGATCCACATCTTTATAAAGAAGGTTTGGACGGGATCGTAAGAAGGTGTATACCGGAGCACGAGCAGCAGGACATTCTTCGACAATGTCACGATAGTCCCTATGGAGGACATCATGCCGGTGAAAGGACCGCACATAAAGTTTTATAATCAGGTTTTTATTGGCCTACTCTCTTTAAGGAAGCCCGAAGGTACGTTCTATCGTGTGATAAGTGTCAGAGAGTTGGTAACATTAGCAGGAGAAATGAGATGCCTATGAATTACTCACTAGTGATCGAACCTTTCGATTGCTGCGGTTTTGATTTTATGGGTCCTTTTCCTCCTTCACACAAGTACACACACATCTTAGTTGCTATTGATTATGTAACCAAGTGGGTTGAAGCAATCCCCACTGAGAGTGCTGATCACAAGACATCTTTGAAAATGCTCAAAGATGTAATTTTTCCTAGGTTTGGAGTACCAAGGTACCTCATGACAGATGGAGGGTCACACTTCACGCATGGAGCTTTTAGGAAAGCTCTAGCCAAGTACGATGTCAATCATAGGATTGCATCACCATACCACCCTCAAACTAGTGGGCAAGTTGAGCTCACCAATAGGGAGATCAAGTTGATCTTGCAGAAAACAGTAAACATTTCTAGAAAGGACTGGTCAAAGAAGTTAGGAGATGCTTTGTGGGCATATAGAACTGCTTACAAAAACCCCATGGGCATGTCTCCGTATAAGATGGTCTATGGCAAGGCTTGCCATTTACCATTAGAGTTAGAGCATAAAGCTTTCTGGGCTGTCAGAGAGCTGAATGCTGACCCAAAGTTAGCTGGTGAAAAGCGTCTCATGAACTTGACTTCTCTAGATGAGTGGAGAAGTGAAGCTTACGAGAGCGCTAAAATGTTCAAGGAAAAGGTAAAGAAGTGGCACGATAAAAGAATTCTGAAACGTGAATTTAATGTTGGTGATAAAGTTTTGTTATTTAGATCTCGTTTCAGGTATTCTCCAGGTAAATTACTTTCCAGATGGGAAGGACCTTTTCATATCGAAGAAGTATATCGGTCGGGTGCAATCAAGATCAATAATTTCGAAGGCACCAAACCTCAAGTTGTGAATGGACAAAGACTCAAACATTATATGGCAGGTGATCCAATCAATGTGGATGCAAACATGATATATACAAGTACTCATGAAGAACATGTTGCAGCCTAGTTTCAGATTCCGGTAGGGGCAGAATTAGAAAAGGTATGAATTATGGTAAGGAAACGCCGCGAACGTCAATAAAAGTTAACTTTTCAGAGTTTTTGCGAAATTAGGAAAATTCCAAGCCCGAGTGGAGCCGGAGAGGAGCTCCAGGGAGGCCAGGAGGCCCCTTGGAGCGGCCCCACTCCTGGCCGCGCCGGGCACCCTCCTGGCTGCCCTGGACTCCGCCTCCGACTCCTCCTAGGCTTGAAACCTTCCTTCTGTCGCAGAAATTTTTGCTATATATTTGCCCGGATAGTCCCGGCACCGTATCTCTCGACTTCGCGTGTTTTCTTTCTCGGTCTGTTTCTGCCAGGAAAACTTTCAACAGATCTAGGTGCCATGGCTTCTCCAAGTTCCCCCAAGGACAAGTTTGTCGTCAACGTCATCAACCCTTATATCGCAGAGGTGAAGAAGCACCCCCAGGTCCTTCATGTGGAGGACGGTGTCGTCCGCAAGGAAGATCTGGAGGGACCAGTCAAAGAAGGGAGCACCGAAGATCGACTGAAGGAGATGGAACATGAGGTCTTCAAGTTCAAGAAGATGGTGGAGCGCGGTGTTGAAGCTAACTTCGACATCATAAACGAGATCGAGGCTTCCCACAAGAAGGAGATGAAGGAGATCTGGTCAAGTTTGGCCGCATTAGAAGAAAAAGTTTATGAACTCCAAGCACAGATCTATGATCTGCAGAACCAGAACTGTGAGTATGAACTAAAGTTTGTGTGCATGGGTTTAGGTGCTGAGTGCAGGATCTTGGAGACGGGAATGTCCTTCGAGACTGGAGAACAACTGCCATGGAAGCGCTTCGCCAAGGAGTACCTGACTGAGAAGAACAAGAATGAGGAGTAAAACTCCTCGGGTAATGGCACCCCCTTAGCTTGTTCCAAGCTTGGGGGAGTGCCCGGTATCTTTATCTTTATCTTTTTCTTTAGGAGTCAAGTAGAGTTGTATCATGTCTAGGGAGGTCACTTTATGAAATAGGTGTTGCTTTGAGGTCTATCACTCCTCCTGTGGAGAGCTTTGTATCCGTGAGTGTGGTGTCATCTATGAAGGAATATTAATGAGAAGTCTATTGGTTTCTTCGCTGCACTTGGTATTCTCTTCACGCAATCGACATTATGAGCTGATTCTTATGGGGAGTATTGACCTTATATCAGGTATGGCTTCGAAAACTTTATTTAATCTTGGAAAGTATAGCTTTGGTCATAACAACAAGCATGTTTTCTCAAAGTAGCGACATAGCCAAAACCTTTGTGTTATTATGCTTGAAGTGTTATGTTGACAAGGAAGACAACTTGATGTTTCAGGCTAGTTTTGATGTTTATGCTTTGTATTGCTTGCATCTAAGTTGTCATCAATTGTCTGCTCTCTCAAAGCCTTGCTAGCCAAAACTCTGTACTAAGAGGAATTCTGCTTGTACTTCCATACCTTGAAACCAAATTCTTCCACTTGAGTCCACCATACCTTCCTACTTGTGGTATTCCATTACCACTCCTAAAGTATATAATTTATGTGCTATCTTTAGATGTTCAAAATCTTTTGTTTTGTGCCGCTGATTCAGCTCATGAGGAAGTGGTGGGTGACCCATGATCTTCTTAATTTGGACAAGTTTTATCTTGGGATTGCATGTCTAATCTGCAAACCCCTAATACGGGAAGGGACTGGCATGAGTGCCCAGCTCGTAAAAGATAAAAACTAACACACAAGTTCCTTCGCCCTTTTACGAGTGATAAACAAAGGAATCCAAGGGGATGTGATCGTCCCCACATGGGAGCCGTTCCTCGAAACTTGTCCAAATCATGAAGTGAGTGAGTTATCTATCAACAGTCGTTGACGGATCATGAACCTCCCAAAAGTTTGTTTTTATTCTGTTTGATCTAGAGATGGCACATAAGTTTTCCCTGCTTACCCTTTTGCACGGGGCTTATCTTTATTTTGTGCTGAGTCAGTCCTTCCTACTTCCTTCCTTTCTAGAGAGAGAACAGACACTTGATGTTGATAAAGATGATTGCATATAAAGTTGCATTGAAATCTAGCATGTTACATTTTTGTTGACATTATCTTTTGATAAGTGAGTTGTTTGCAAAAGCTCATGCTTAGTAAACATCTTACTTTGTGTTGACATGTGCACTTCTTGACTAATAGCATGTTCTTTCAAAAGCTTCAACTGTTCCATTATAAGTGAAAGAACGAAAGTAAAAGTTATTAGTTGTTCCTTGACCAAGGCTATGTTTATCATGATTTGATGAGTTTTACAGGTCCTACTTTGTTATAATTGTTACTACTTTCGCATAAGGACCTTATGAGTTGAGGTTGCTAGTGAGGATGTTTAAGTTTGGTGAGGAATCTTGATGCTTCTTGTTCGTATTCTTTTATCGACACTTCACTCTCTAAACTTGTGGACACGTTTACCGAGCTAAGCAATCGCTTGAGGACAAGCGAGGTCTAAGCTTGGGGGAATTGATACGTCCAAAAAGCATCACTATTTTATATTGTAATTTCACCCTATTCATTGATATATTCCACTTTAAAGTATTGTTCTTATGTTGTTTTGGCTTATTTTACACAGTTTACAATTTTCCGGTGCTGAAGCAGCAGAACCAGAATTCAGCGGTAAAAAGTGGATACCAAGTTGCTGAATCAGATCAAGTCCAAATGCGATGAAATTTTACAGGGAGCATTTTTATGAAGATTGACTGGGGATCACCGAAGGAGGAGGTGAGGGGACCCACCAGGCATCCAGAAGGGTGCCTGGCGCGGCCCCCCTCCTGGCCGCGCCAGGCACCCTCCTGGGTGCCTGGTGTCCCCCCTCGGTGCCCCCTTTCGCCTATATAAACCCCCTGGGGTGGAAAACCCAAAAAAAGAGTCGTTTCCGTGTTTCGCCGCCGCCACGGGGCGGAAACCTACAGAGGAGAAAAGCCATCTCCGGCGGGCAGATTCCGCCGGGGAGATCACCTCCCGGAAGGGGAGATCGTCATCATCATCATCATCATCATCATCATCATCGTCACAGGCATCATCGAGATCATCATCAACATCATCCCCAACATGAGCACCATCTCCATCTCCATCCCATCTCATCTCACAATTGCAACTTGTGTTGTAATCCGTACTATCTATCCTCTCTACTCTGTTGGTGTTGATTACTACTTTGTGGTGAATGCTATTGAGTTTTGTTGGAGAAATACCATTGTGTCCAGATTGTTTATCACCCATCTATCACCTCTGATCATGATCTCTTTTATGTCTTGTGGGTAGTTACTTTAGTTCTTGAGAACATGGGAGAAGTCTAGTTGTTAGTAGTCATATGATGTTGAAGTATTATGTGTTGTTTGATACTTAAGTTGTGTTGTTATTTCTCTAGTGGTGTTATGTGAGTCGAACACATAACACTTCACCTTTCATGGGCCTAGAGGAATACATTGTGCACAAAGGATGCTTATGGTGGGTTGCCGGAGTGACAGAAACCTAAACCCCAGTTCGCAGACTTTCGCACAAGGGAGTTATGGATTCTTGATCGTAATGCTGTGGTTAGGCTTATGCCTGAATTACTACCCTATATTTGCGGATGCTTGCAAGGTGTGTAATCATAAGAGTACACTTATCTTAGTCTAGAAGGTGTACTAGCATTGATCCACCCACCGACACTTATCAACACGATACATATTACTTGGAGGAGTATGGTGAAAGTGACTTGACTATCTCTCCCGTGTTTTCTCGAGAACGCTTTAGCTTTTATAAGTTCAGTTCCTAGGCTTATCCTTTTTAAAGGATTGGGCCACTTGCTACTCCTCAGTTACCCTGTTTACTCTACCTGTCTTTTACTTTTTTGTTGCTTAAACCAAAAACCCCTAAATATTTACCTTTGAGTGTTTGCAGCCCTTTCCTTATCTAGTGTCACCTATCAACACCTTCTTCTCCTCGTGGGATCGATACTCTTATTTATCGAAAAGCTACAATTGATCACCTAGACTTGTGGGTTATCAAGAATCGTTTATTGGCGCGGTGAACAGGGAAGGCAACCTAACTAAACCTATTAACTTCTCCCCCATCACATCCCCGCAATATCCTATTTTTATCACTGCCAAAGTTTTCTGATTTCTCATGAACAAAGCGTGAAGGAGGGTTTGTTTGTTGTATTATCTTTTGTGAGCTGGGGGCACTCATGCCAGTTCCTCCTCGTATTAGGGGTTTGCAGATCAGACATGCAATCCCGGAATAAAACTTGTCCAACTTAAGAAGGTCATGAATTAACTACTACTTCCTCATGAGCTAAAACAGGGGCACAAAACAGAAGATTTTGAACATCTAAGGATAACACAAAAATTATATGCTTTAGGAGTGGTAGTGGAATACCACTAATAGGAAGGTATGGTGGACTCATATGGAAGATACTGGTTTCAGGGTATGGATGTACAAGCAGAATTCCGCTTAGTACAGAGGTTTGGCTAGCAAAGTCTTTGAGAGAACAGACAATTGATGATGACTTGGATGCAAAGCAATATAGAGCATAAACATTAAAACAAGCATAGCACATCAAGTTGTCTTCCTTGTCAACATAACACTACAAGCATAATAACAAAGAGGGTTTGGCTATGTCGCTACTTTGAGAAAAATAACATGCTTGTTGTTATGACCAAATCTATGTTTGCCAAGATTAAATAAAGTTTTCAAAGCCATACCTGATATAAGGTCAATACTCCCCATAAGAATCATCATGAGATCGATTGCGTGAAGAGAATACCAAGTGCAGCAAAGGGATCAATAGACTTCTCATTAATATTCCATCATAGACGACTCCACACTCACGGATACATAACTCTCCAAAAAGGAGTGATAGACCTCAAGGAAAACACCTATTTTATAAGATAACTTCCCTAGACATGATACGACTCTACTTGACTCTAAAAGACATAGATAAAGATAAAAACACCGGGCACTCCCCCAATCTTGGAACAAGCTAAGGGGATGATATTACCCAAGGAGATTTACTCCTCATCCTGTTGTGGTTGTTTCTTCAGATCCCTAATGACACGGCGAAGGGTTCGGTTCTCTGACTCCAAGACTTTCACATGTACTTGCAACACACGGAAATCTTCACAGAGTTGGTTGGTGATGCGGTAGGCCTCGGAGATGGTGGAAAGGATACGTTGGTCTTCAGGTGAAGTGGAGGGCCCTGAAAGGTTAGGAGAAAGATCATAATGAGGTTGGACAGATCCCACCATGATGGGATTGCTTGGGCCTCCTGTTGACACCCGTTTTTGGCACAGCAATGAACCTATATAAGATGACCTTAAATGAAGAAGTGTTCTACATGAAAAAGTTGGGTATTGTCGATATGAACAACTTTGTAGTTCGAGCCATGATCATCCGATTCCATCTCAAGGGTCGAAACTATGTTTGAAGCAATAAGACCCTAGCATTCGGAGTACTATTCTGCCAATTAGGACATCAAGACATCCTCAAATGGGAAAATGTTCTACATAGTCCGACTTCGTCTCATCGAACCGGTCGATTTTGCTATTTGAAACGTCCAAATCCGAGTTCGTATGAAGAAGTTATTGCCAAAACAGTGCAGCACTGGAAAACCAGGTCGGACCGTCCGAGGTGGAAACCGGACCGTCCGAGCTAAGGTCGGACCGTCCGACTTTGAAGTCGGACCGTCTGACTTGAGGACCCCGATTACAGAAAGATTTTTACCTCAGCTCGGACCGTCCGACCTAGAAGCCGGACCGTCCGACCCTATGGTCCGGACCGTCCGGGATAAAGTCCGGACGTCCGAACCCGCGATCCGGGTCCGAATTTGATCGGGTTTTTGGCAGTTTTAACGCGAATCTGAGCCCTTTTCTTGCACGGAAAGTCCACCCCCTCATAAATAGATGAGGTGACGGCCGATTGAAACAACACACAATCGAACAAACATATCTACACTTCCAAACCCTAGTTTTATCTCTCTCCCTTGTATCTTTCTTCTCGTTCTTCGTTCGTTCTTGTTCTTGCAGGGCAACGATCCACGAAGCCCTAGGGGCGATCAGGTCGACCTAGGGCAGCCCATAGCCGCCGTGCTCCCTGACGGGGTCCCTCCCGGGAGTGTGGGGTTTCGGATCTACAAAAGCTCCCGCCGGATTGCTTGCGTACCGCGCTTTCGGTCGGGTCTCCTTTGACGTGAGTTGCGGTGTATCACCCCCGGCGTCGAGGGTACATGTGACGTGTTCGTGTGTCAACACACTTTTTGGCGACTCCGCTGGGGACGAAAGATTTGAATAGTCTCCGGCCCGTTCTTGCTACGAAAAGATCGTTATCAAGGATTTGTTATCTACAAAGGTAATATGAATATCAATCCACTCATGTAGATGCAAATAACTCATATGGTGCTACTATATCGTTCAATGAATATACTATATCGGCTAACCCTAGTTTGGTCAATTATACATCTAATTATATGCAAGGGCCGATTGAAAGTAATTTTCATGTTTCGACTTCTTATGATACTTGTAATATGCACCGTATGTATTCCAATTCTCATGCATCGGCAACCCCAGAAATCCATATGCCGATGAATAACATGATGAGCTCGGTTAGTGGAGTTGAAACACCCCATGTAGGAAATTTCAATAACATGCAACAAAGTGTTTCACCTTTTTATTCATCGGGACCTAACTTGCAATATGTTAATCCAAATATGCCGATGGATAGGGGAATTTGCCATGCTAGCACTAGTTATTCGGCCAATTACCATCAACCATTATATGATACACCTCATGCTACTAATCCGCCAGTATCATATGCAACTGTAGATATTCATAAATCGGCTCCGCACCTTCAAGCTTATAGTCGAATAAGTGGAAATCCTGCAGGAGCACATCTTCCTTTACATAACAGTGTAGCATATAATCTTGCCCATACAGAATTGCATAATTTTGGCGACGTCCCATTGTCGAAAGAGCCTAAAAGCATTGGTGGGAAACTATATCCAGACTGGGTAACTGAGAAAAAGCTTACATTCTCTCGGGATTTGTGCAATTCTATTCGTCAGAAGTTGATAGAAAGCGGGGAACCTCCTGATTTTGCTGCTTTAAAATCTAGAGTTATGCAAATGATGCAGTTACCCAGCACTATAGCATCCATTACACCTCCTAAACCAGTGAAAACTTTCGGCACTACTCAAGTTTCAATGCCGAAAGAGTCTAAAAGCATTGGGGGACAATATCAGCAAGTAATGGCTAACACCGGTGACTTCACTACGCCTTCCTGGGCAGAATTATCAGACAAACAACGTCAAGGCTATGAAGTTTTAGGGAGGAAGCGCAAAGAGGATTATGAAGCACTCAAGAAGAAGCGTGAGGAGGAGTTTGAAAGGCTCAAAAAGTAGCATGAAGAGGAGGATTTTCAAGAATACATCAAGCTCTTTCCTCCGAGTGGTAATCATGTTGGCCCTTCTATGATGTTGCGGCAAGATAAAAAAGAAACTTTGCAAGCGAATCAGCAAGAGAAGATCAACTCGGCTAATACTGTTGAATCAGTTGAAGCTAATACAAATATGACTACATCTTCTACAGTCGAGTCATGCAATACGGGTGTCGATTCTAATAAGAAAAAAGGACGACCCGGGTGACGCAATCGATTCTATAGAAGCCGAACCAAACAGTTCAGGCGATAGCAAGTCGGGCGTGCACACCGAGTCCATCAAGCCAACAGAGGGAAATTTTGTCAACAAAGAGTATGACAAAGGACGCGAGTCAGCTGTGCTCAATTTTTCTGGATGCAAAGGAGTTTATGTACCACCCGATGAGTTCCATGTCAAACATGATGAGCATCAAAATCAAAAGGACACAACCGAGCAAGATTCAATCAATGATGAACATCAAGAGCTAGAAAGCGGTGACACGGAACGAAATCCAGAAAAGGAAGACGAGACGTTGGAGAGTCATCAAAAACTGGAGCATGTTATT
Organism: Bromus sterilis; assembly: GCA_950022295.1. Taxonomy (NCBI): domain Eukaryota; kingdom Viridiplantae; phylum Streptophyta; class Magnoliopsida; order Poales; family Poaceae; genus Bromus; species Bromus sterilis. Next base: position 46,968,061 of record OX465596.1, read on the forward strand.
ATAAAATTCATACAACCATCATGCTCTTCCAACGTGAATAAGGAGGTATGTCTAGCAAGTAAGTTATCTATTTTCAGATTTGGCCATAACTTTATTGTTGATGCAACTATTAGCAAAATTCTTATAAAAAATCTTGAGAGACCAATGAAGAAGGATAATTTACTTGTTAGCAATACAATTATAACAAAGCATATCGGTCAACACATTGTGTCACTTAGAGAGACCGGTAGTGAATTATTATTACAGGAAAAGCTTTTCCCATTGTTTCATTTAAAGTTTATATATACATGGATAGCTTTGCTAGCTTCCTACTTGGCTTACCTTTTTGTCTCAAGTGAGACATATATATTATAATAGTTTTGATTTCAGAAATATAAAGCCAAGGTTTGAATTTTCTGGGAAAATCGATGGTAGTATAATTTCTTATTCAAAGTCATCGGAGATGGAGTGTGAAACACAATGCATAGCCGAATGGGGTGATGCGAAATCTGAACCATTCGTTTGCTTACTTCCAAAGCCGTTCTCGCACCAAGATCGGCTAGAAAACAAAAATATTACCTTCGATTCAAATACGAGTGATCAGATATTTGATTTATTGCTGAAGAATGATTATATTAGAATTCTTGATCACCATGTTAAGCCATCAACCCAAGGACGAATGTATTGTAAGTTACATGATTCGTTCAAGCATAATTTTGAGGATTGCAATATGTTTCGTCAAATAGTTAAATCGGCCATCGATAGTGGACGATTGAAACTTGTTAAAACACAAAGGGATCATCATGCTATTCCTATTGGTCCTGATGGCAAAAATTATTTGCATCGGCTGCTTCAAGCCGATTTATTTAAGGACAAGAAGGTAAAAACTGCAGGTGATGGGATCAAGCTTTCAAGTACACAAATTATTCCTGAGCGCAATGATGATATTCTTGGAGGCAAGGATTCTGTCAAAGTTATAATGAAGACGCCAAGCACCGGGGGGCAACAAGAAAATCCAATGATCGATGCTATCACAACCAAAGAAAGCAAAGGCCGAAGTAGACGGAAAGGTAAAAAGCCGAAAGTCACTTTCGCGCAGCTGTTGGAAAAATACCACAAGATAAGTGAGGAGAAGATTGCTTATCGGCCAAGTAGTTCAAAAACATCAAGATCACCCCCTAGGCGCAAATCTAAAGATCAATATTGGCAGAAGGGAAATTTCAATGCTTAATATTCATATCCTTATTTTGGGCCGCCAATACCAATGTCGTGGATACCTCCCTATGCTTATATGAATCAATATCCATCATGGGACAAGTATAATTATAGGGCACATTATCCATCTTATTTTGAACCATCTCATCAATATTATGCAGCTCCAAGAAGGTCCACATTCGATGAACAATTGCATAACACAGACCGTTTCAACCGAAAGGAATCGGTCCGGAGCTCAAGGAAGAAGAAAGAGGTGGTCAAGCAAGTATATCGTGTCAAAAAGGATGGTCGGAAGTGTGCCACGTCAGATTTAGTTTCAAATAATGAAGAGCCAATTAAAGCATTGAAATTGGCTACTAAAGGCAAAGACGTGGAGCAAGCAAATGTTTAGAATCAAGATGTCAAATCTGAACAGAAGGAGATGAGAGTGCACAAGATAAAAAAATGAATTGCCACTGCTTGAAAAAGAATCACAATCGAGATGTTCACTCGGTTTATCATATTGGCAGCAGATGAAATTGCAAAAACTTAGTGTGCAAGAACTTGAAAGGAAGAATATGGCATGGGTCCCCAAGAAGAACAGTCAAACCAAAAATGATGTGCAAGCTTCTATTTTAGAGAATACAACCAAAGTGAAGAAGGAGAAATCATCTCAAAAAGATTAAGCCGAAGGTTTCCATCATCCAACCGGAATCTTCGATTAGCACAACATTCATATTCTTCAAACATGTCATTGGTGCCTTTATCATGGAATTCTTCCTCAGGTATGATTGGTTACCCTCCATGGACTTATTTTGATCCATGGATGCAATACAATTTCTTACATCATGATAGGGGATTACCAAGTCACTATAAATTTGATTAGTTCAATTCTTGTTGCTAATTCAAGGGGCCGAAATATTTGATTTGTTATTTCATTTTTTTGTTTCGGCTATATATGCTTTGGTGGATGAATTCTACATGTCGTTTATACTAATGGCCGATATTTCTTCTACGTCCTAAGAATAAATCTAAACATGTCCGGTGTGGTTTTCTAGACATTGTCCTTAGTTTTGTTGGAGATTGACACAAGGTGTACATTCGCTAAAAATATGTTGCATGGACCAATTCATAAGTTGCAGAATTGGTGAGTGGGATTATGCTTTGGCTAGGTATGATATAGCTAAAATCTATGAGAAGCCAAATCATTGTTGTTTTTATTATTGAGTATAATATTGTTATGAACCTTGTCTCATTATTGCCATGGAGATTATATTTTGGTTGTTTAGTTTGTAGCAACGGCCAAGGTTTTGGTATTGCTTTTATATCTCCTCATGGTGTTGTTTTGAAGCCTCATGTCGCTTAAATGTTGTTGCATGAACAATGAAAGATGAATATGTTATTATTCGGTTCAGAACTTTTGGTTGATATAGGTGCTACACATATTGAGGCTTTTGGTGATTCGTTATTAGTTGTGCAGCAAGTATATATGGATTTGATATATTTTGACGAATCACTTCGTATTTATCTTGATAAGTGTCTAGATATAATTTCTTTATTGTTTCTCATATATTTAGACATGACATTGAAGAGAAAATGAGTTGGCACAGTAAGCATCCGGATATTATGTTAATCATGGTGTATTTCTCAAGATCCCATGCCGATTTTTCCAACATGGGTAAGGCCGAATCGGAGCTTACCGTTTTCGGCCACTAATGGAAATTTATATGCAGGCGAAGGCAAGATTGCGAGAAGTTCACTATTTTTTATTTCCAAGATTCTTGCAAGAGGGTGGACGATATGATTCATTTGATATCTTTGAGATGGAACTAGATATATGGGAATTATTGACGAATTTCTTATGGTGTTATTCTCAAGTTCAGAAGGTTGCACCCAAGTCTGCATAAAAGGGATCAAGCAAGCAATGTATGATACATGATTAATCGTGCTAACAAATAGCCGATATATGATTATCGTCTCAAGGATTAGCATGGCCGATATACAATTATGGCCCTTATAAAACACATGGCCGATGGAGTGTTGACATCGTCCTTAGAACAAGCCTGGGAAAGATATTTTTCGGCACACAAGTTTTGCCGAAAAACAGGGGGGCATGTGTTGACACCCGTTTTTGGCACAGCAATGAACCTATATAAGATGACCTCAAATGAAGAAGTGTTCTACATGAAAATGTTGTGTATTGTCGATATGAACAACTTTGTAGTTCGAGCCATGATCATCCGATTACATCTCAAGGGCCGAAACTATGTTTGAAGCAATAAGACCCTAGCATTCAGAGTACTATTCTGCCAATTAGGACATCAAGACATCCTCAAATGGGAAAATGTTCTACATAGGCCGGCTTCGTCTCGTCGAACCGGTCGATTTTTCTATTTGAAACGTCCAAATCCGAGTTCGTATGAAGAAGTTATTGCCAAAACAGTGCAGCACTGGAAAACCAGGTCGGACCGTCCGAGGTGGAAACCGGACCGTCCGAGCTAAGGTCGGACCGTCTGACTTTGAAGTCGGACCGTCCGACTTGAGGACCCCGATTACAGAAAGATTTTGACCTCAGCTCGGACCGTCCGACCTAGAAGCCGGACCGTCCGACCCTATTGTCTGGACCGTCCGGGATAAAGTCCGGACGTCCGAACCCCTGATCCGGGTCCGAATTTGATCGGGTTTTTGGCAGTTTTAACGCGAATCTGAGCCCTTTTCTTGCACGGAAATTCCATCCCCCTCATAAATAGATGAGGTGACGGCCGATTAAAACAACACACAATCGAACAAACATATCTACACTTCCAACCCTAATTTTATCTCTCTCCCTTGTATCTTTCTTCTCGTTCTTCGTTCGTTCTTGTTCTTGCAGGGCAACGATCCACGAGGCCCTAGGGGCGATCAGGTCGACCTAGGGCAGCCTATAGCCGCCGTGCTCCCTGACGGGGTCCCTCCCGGGAGTGTGGGGTTTCGGGTCTACAAAAGCGCCCGCCGGCTGTGTTGCGTACCGCGCTTCCGGTAGGGTCTCCTTCGACGTGAGTTGCGGTGTATCACCCCCGGCGTCGAGGGTACACGTGACGTGTTCGTGTGTAACCACCTCCTTGTTGTTGTGCGGTGATAGTCTTGACTTCCTCCCTCACGGCGCGCTCCATCTCCGCTTGTCTTGCGGCAGTTTCTTCTTCGGTAGCCCAATCAACGTGCTTCCCTTTATTGAGCTCCTTCTGGAATTGGCGTAGACGCCATCCCAAGAAATCCTCTCCGCTCGAGCCACAAGAAGACATCTCTACTACTCAACTTTTAGTCCTGGCAAAAATAGCTCGAAAAGAAAACACACGAAATCGCGAGATACATTGCCGGAACGATCCGGGCAAATATATAGCAAAAATTTCTGCACAAAAAGGAAGGTAACGGGTCAAAGCGGAGTCGGAGACGGGCTCCGGGGTGCCCAGGCGGCCTCCCGGCGCAGCCAGGGGTGGGGCCGCACCAGGGGGGCGCCTGGGCCCCCAGGAGCTTGTCTCCAGCTCAACTTAGGTCTCAAATTTTATATATTTTGCAAAAACTCGTAATCTGGAACTTATATGGCGGTTTAGCGATGTTTCCTTAGCGTAACACATACCTTTCTTTATTCTGCTTCTGCTGGTGTCTGAAACAGGGCTGCAACATGTTCTTCATGGGACTTTGTGTACACCAAATTCACATCAACGTTAATAGGATCTCCTATTATGTAATGCTTAAGTCTTTGCCAATTCACCACTTGAGGTTTGGTGCCTTCGAAATTGTTAATCTTGATTGCACCTGAGCGGTAGACTTCCTCAATATGAAATGGCCCTTCCCACCTGGAAAGTAGTTTACCTGGAGAAAACATGAAACGGGATCTAAACAACAAAACTTTATCACCAACATTAAATTCACGTTTCAGAATCCTCCTATCGTTCCACTTCTTTACCTTTTCTTTGAACATTTTAGCGCTCTCGTAAGCTTCACTTCTCCACTCATCTAGAGAAGTCAAGTTCATGAGACGCTTTTCACCAGCTAACTTCGGGTCAGCATTAAGCTCTCTAATAGCCCAGAAAGATTTGTGTTCTAATTCTAATGCCAAATGGCAAGCCTTGCCATAGACCATTTTATAGGGAGACATGCCCATGTGGTTTTTGTAAGCAGTTCTATACGCCCACGAAGCATCTCCTAACTTATTTGACCAATCCTTTCTATTTCTATTGACTGTCTTCTGTAAGATCAACTTGATCTCTCTATTGGTGAGCTCAACTTGCCCACTAGTTTGGGGGTGGTACGGTGAAGCAATTCAATGATTGACATAGTACTTGGCTAAAGCATTTCTAAAAGCTCCATGTGTAAAGTGTGAACCCCCATCAGTCATGAGGTACCTGGGTACTCCAGACCTAGGAAAAATTACATCCTTGAGAATTTTCAAAGATGTTTTGTGATCAGCACTTTCAGTGGGGATTGCTTCTACCCACTTGGTTACATAATCAACAGCAACTAAAATGTGAGTGTACTTGTGTGAGGAAGGAAAAGGACCCATAAAATCAAAACCCCAACAATCAAAAGTCTCAATCACTAGAGAGTAATTCATAGGCATCTCATTCCTTCTACTAATATTACCAACTCTCTGACACTTATCACAAGATAGAAAATAATTTGTAGCATCCTTAAAGAGAGTAGGGCAATAAAAACCTGATTGAAGAACCTTATGTGCCGTCCTCTCAATAGCATGATGTCCTCCATATGGACTGTCGTGACATTGTTTGAGAACGTCCTTCTGCTCGTGTTCCGGTATCCATCTTCTCACGATCCCATCTGGACCTTCTTTGAAAAGATGTGGGTCATCTCAAAGGTAATTCCTCAAATCATGAAAGAACTTCTTCCTTTACTGAAATGTTAAATCTTGGAGGCAAAAACTTTGCAACGATAAAGTTAGCATAATCTGCAAACCAAGGATCGGAGAGAGATTGTACTTTTACAACAGCTAGCTATTCGTCTGGAAAATTATCATTGTCTGGAATGGGATCATGCGGTATATCTTCCATCCTTGAAAGATTATCCGCCACCGGATTGTCTGCTCCTTTCCTATCGACAATCTGCAAATAAAATTCTAAAAGAAGGAGTACCCATCGGATGAGCCTTGGTTTGGCATCCTTCTTCTCCATAAGATACTTAATGGCAGCATGGTCATTATGAACAATAATCTTAGAATCAACAATATACTGCCTAAACTTATCACAAGCAAACACTACTGCCAAGAATTCCTTCTCACTAGTAGCATAATTCTTTTGAGCACTATCAAGGGTTTTTCTAGCCTAAGATATAACATTCAACTTCTTATCAACCCTTTGCCCTAAAACAGCTCCAACAGCAAAATCACTAGCATCACACATAATTTCAAAAGGTAAATTCCAATCAAGTGGTTGTACTATAGGAGTAGTTATTAAAGCTTTCTTAAGAACTTCGAAGGCTTCCTTACAATCTTCATCAAAAACAAAAGGGACGTCCTTCTGGAGAAGATTAGTGAGGGGTCTCGAAGTCTTAGAAAAGTCTTTAATAAATCTTCGATAGAAACCAGCATGACCAAGAAAACTACGAATACCTTTGATGTCCCTTGGATAGGGCATCCTTTCAATTGCTTCGATCTTGGATCTATCCACTTCAATTCCCCTCTCAGAAATCTTGGGGCCAAGAACAATTCCCTCGTTGACCATAAAGTGGCACTTCTCCCAGTTAAGCACTAGATTTGTCTCCTCACATCTCTGCAAAACTTTATTAAGGTTGTGGAGAGAATGGTCAAAAGAGGTTCCATAGACGGAGAAATCGTCCATGAATACCTCCACAATTTCTTCACAAAAACCATCAAAGATAGCAGACATACACCTTCGAAAAGTGGCAGGGGAATTACATAAACCAAAAGGCATACGTCTGTAAGCATAAGTACCATAGGGACAAGTAAAAGTGGTCTTCTCTTGATCAGCAGTGTTAACATGAATTTGAGAGAAGCCAGAATAACCATCAAGATAACAAAAGTGAGTATTTTTGGATAACCTTTCAAGCATTTGGTCGATGAATGGCAATGGGTAGTGGTCCTTCCTGGTTGCCTTGTTCAGCTTCCTGTAATCAATACACATTCTATATCCAATAATAATTCTTTGAGGTATTAGTTCATTCTTATCATTAGGAACTACAGTTGTTCCTCCTCTCTTTGGAACACAACGAACCGGTCTTACCCACTTACTATCAGCTATGGGGTAGATAATACATGCGGCTAGAAGCTTGAGAATCTCAGTCCTCACAACATCCATCATTTTCGGATTCAACCGTCGTTGATGATCAACAACTGGTTTAGCGTCAGGCTCAAGGTTGATGGTATGTTGACAAATAGACGGACTAATCCCCTTAAGGTCATCAAGGGTATAGCCAATTGCACCTCGATGTTTGCGAAGTACTTCCAATAGTCGTTCCTCTTCATACCCTGAAAGGTTAGAATTGATAATAACAGGATATACTTTCTTTTCATCTAAATAAGCATATTTGAGCGAATCGGGAAGAGGTTTAAGATCAAACATTGGGTCTTCTTTTGGTTGCGACAAAATTCCCAAAGTCTCAACTGGAAGGTTGTGCTTTAGGATAGCAGGTTGTCTTAAGAATATTTCGTCCAGCTCATTCCTTTCATGCATATGTAAATCATTCTCGTGGTCCTCCATATATTGCTACAAAGGATCGTTAGGGGGAATAGCAATGGAAGAAATATCTTCAATAATCTTATCATTACTAGGCAAATCAGTACCACGAGGCTGCTTATAGAACTTGGAAAAGTTAAATCCATATGGCTCACCATTGAATTCAACAGAAACTTTACCTTTTTTGCAATCTATTATAGCTCCACAAGTTCTGAGAAGAGGTCTACCGAAAATAATGGGACAAAAATTATCCCTTACTGAACCAAGTACTAGAAAGTCGGTAGGATACTTTACCTTTTCGCATAAGACTTCAACGTCTCTCAAAATTCCGATAGGAGAGATAGTTGATATGTTTGCAAGATGAATAGTAACATCAACTTCTTCAAGTTCACAAGGTGAAATTTCACCCATGATCTCTTGATAAAGCGAATACGGGATAGCACTAGCACTCGATCCCAAATCGCATAGCCCATAATAATTATGATCTCCTATTTTAACAGATACTACTGGAGTACCTGAAATTGGGCCTTTATTCTTGGCTGTGACAAGGTTAGTGGAAACATCACAAAAATTTATATTGGAATCTAAAGCATCATTAGTAATAAGATCCTTAAGCAATGCAACTCGAGGATCGACCTTGATCTGGTCCTTAGGTTCATCAATTCTTCTCTCACTCTTATTCATTATGCCTGTCACAAAAGAGTGCTCCCTTATTCTTACGGGAAAAGGGGGCTTTTCATACATAACTGCGGGAACAATAGGGTCAGCAACATGAATATCAATAGATGATTCTTTGAAGGGTTTATGATGTTGACTCTTCTTCTTCTTAGAGGAGTCAATATGAGAGGCAAAATCAATCATCAGATGGGAATCAAGACCAATCTTAGAGCAAAAGGCATTAAAGGAATCAGTTTTCACATAGATCTATATATAATCATGCTCATAATTTATAGTGGGTTCAATACCTTTATCTATTTCCCAATCTTCGATATTCTTCTGGATCCTTTCAAGGAGATCCCATCTTTCTTCAACGCTTTTTGTCTGGAATACCCCACTAGAGGAGGCATCCAACATCTCCTTATCCTGACAATAAAGTCTAGCATAAAAATTTGTAAGTACAGTTTCCTTGGGGAGCTCATGAATAGGACATTTGAGCATTAGAGATTTCAATCTCCCCCAAGCTTGAGCAATGCTTTCTCCGTCACGAGACCTAAAGTTATAGATATAATTCCTGTCTCGATGAATTTTATGAAGAGGATAAAACTTGGTATAAAAGAGAGACATAAGCTCATGCCAATCAAGAAAATGAGATTTATCGAGAGGCTTATACCAATCTGAAGCTTTATCTATAAGCGATACGGAGAACAGTTTCTTCATGATAAACTCCTTTGATACACCTGCAAGCTTAAATAATGAACATAGTTGTGATAAATATAGCAAGTGTTCACTGGGATGTCTATCTCCTACATAACGATTAGCCAAAACACAATCGATAATACCAGCTAGTATTTTATAAGGCACAATTTCAGTAGGGGGAGGTACAACCGCCACATATGTGGGGAGTTTCCCCATAAGCAACGATCCAATAGCTAGGTTGTCCATACGGACAAAGAACAGCAACAGAAAAATAAAAGCAACAATATGAAAATTCCTTACCACCTTCACTTACCAATAGCGCTATGCTCCCCGGCAACGGCGCCAGAAAACGTAGCTTGATGGCCCTCAACATAAAGGGATCTATTGTAGAGTTTTCGATAAGTAAGAGTGTCGAACCCAACGAGGAGCGAAAGGTACTGATAGGTGATGGTGGACAAGGAATAACTGCAAGCACTGAAAGATAACTTTTTAGGGGTTTTCGATATAAGCAACGATAAGATAAAAGCATGCAAAGTAAATAGCACTGAGGAGCAGCAAGTGGCCCAATCCTTTTGTGCAAAGGATAATCCTGACAACTGAACTTATAAAGACTAAAGCGTTCTTGAGGAAACATGGAGAGGTAGTCACGTGCTTTCGCCATACTCTGTATCGATAACAAGTGTTGTGATGATAAGTGTTGAGTGGGTGGATCTATGCTAGCACACCTTATAGACTAAGATAAGTGCACTCTTATGATTAAACATCTTGCAAGCATCCGCAAATACAAGATAGAAATTAAGGCAAAGCCTAACCACAGCAATAAGATCAGGGATCCAGTATTCCCTTGTGCAAAAGTGTGCAAACTGGGGTTCAGGTTTCTGTCACTCCGGCAACCCACCGTAAGCATTCTTAATACACAATGTATTCCCCTAGGTCCTTAAGAAGGCGAAGTGTTGAGTGTTCGAATCACACAACACCACTAGGAAAATAACAACACAACTTAAATATCAAACAACACAAATTACTTCAACATCATATGACTACTAGCAACTAGACTTCTCCCATGTCCTCAAGAACTAAAGTAACTACTCACAAGACATAAAAGAGATCACGATCAGATATGATAAATATATGATAAACAGTCTGGACATAATGGTATTTATCCAACAAAACGCAATAGCATTCACCACAAAGTAGTAATCAACACCGGTAGAGTAGAGAGGATAGATAGTACGGATTACAACAAAAGATGAACTTGTGAGGTGAGATTGGATGGTGGTGGAGATGGTGCTGATGTTGGGGATGATTTTGATGATGATCTCGATGATGCCCGTGACCATGGTGATGACGATGGCGATGATCTCCCCTTCCGGGAGGTGATCTCCTCAGCGGAATCTGCCCGCCAAAGATCTCTTTTCTTCTCTGTAGGTTCCCGCCACGGAGCGGCGGCGGAACTCCGTGATAGCTTCTCGTTTTAGGGTTTTCGCGTAACGAGGAGTATATAGGCCAGAGGGGGGAGCCGGGAGTGGCCCCAGGGCTCCAAACGCCCTCCCGGCGCGGCCAGGGGTGGGGCCGCGCAAGGGGGCCGCCTGGGGCCCCTGTGGCCCCCCTCTGGCCCCTCTTCGGCGAGTATTCGTGAATCTCCTGGAAAATACGCCCCGTCGATTTTTAGGTAATTTGGAGGTATTCTTCTTCAGCAACTCAGCGTCCACTTTTTACCGCTGAATCCTGCATCTGCTGCTTCGGCACCGGAAAGTTGCAAACTGTGTAAAATAAGCCAAAACAACATAAGAACATCAACGTAATATCAAATATATCAATGAATAAGGATGAATTACGATATAAAATAGTGATGCATTTTGGATGTATCAGCCCGCGAGATCTGCAGTTCAAACACCCAATAGCAATCAAAGCCCAAGTACTCTTAGACTTCCTGGTCGAGTGGACAGAGGTCCAAACACCAGGCCCCCCAGATATTTCCAGCTCATGGACGATGTTTTTCGACGGGTCCAAAAGAGAGCACGGAGCCGGAGAAGGCGTCGTACTAGTCTCCCCCAAAGGAACGAATCTCAAATACATCCTCCAGATCAACTTCAGTAATGCCTCCAACAACGAAGCAGAATACGAGGCACTACTCCACGGCATGCGCATGGCAAAAACTTGCGGCGCCACTCGCCTCTCGATCTATGGCGACTCCAACCTTGTCGTCCAGCAGGCGATGAGAGACTGTAACGCAGTCCCAGACAACATGATGGCCTACCAGAAGCTCTACAACACACTTGAGGGAGGATTCGACGGCTGCGGACTCAACTACGTCTCCAGAGCAAATAACACAGAAGCCGACGAACTTGCGAACATGGGATCGACTCGAGGACCAATACCACCAGGCGTTTTCCTCGAGAGCATCAGCCAGATATCAATCAAAGTAAAGCCAGCGGCGTCGAGGCAGACGCAGAGGCAGATAACACAAATGAACCAGCACAGGTGGCGGCAGCGAGTGATACACGAGATAACTTCTCGCCCCCGTTGGTTACCCCAAGTGGAAGGTGAGATGTAGATAGCGGAAAATTTCCCTTAGCAAAGATGCTAAGGTTGAGTATCGTCCAGGAGGACTCCAACAGATACAAGTAGGTGGTGAAGTGAACAATGGCGCCGTTCACAACTCTAAGTTGCTTACTTCACCTGGACCTGCACACACAATAGATAGCTTTGCTCCCAACGAGTACAGAGGAGTTGTCAATTCCTCCGGCCTTGTTGTTTACAAAGGATAAAACGCACGGGATAATAATGACAGTGATAGCAACGAAAAAGTAAATACTGAAAGTAAATAGAAGGTGTACACAATGTTGGTAATATGGACCGGGGTCCTATGATGTTCACTAGTTATGCCTCTCTCCCAAAAGATGCTAAAATAGCCATGCGAGGTAAACAAATCACAGCTGGGCAATTGACAGGATTATGTGCACAAACCAATGCTAATTATGCTATTAAGAAAGGAAGAGGCTCAAAAGAACGGGCGGTACGCCAAGACAAGTAGACCGAAATCCATCTGCATCTACCACTAATCATCCACCTTGAGATATCTATCTAGAACATCTCGCTGGTATTAAGTTGCGAATCCCACCCAAAGTGTAAAATCAAAGCAACGGACAACTGCATTAAAGAACTTTGCATAAAGTAAACAATCCTTTCACCCTCAAGTACAAGCACCGTTGTTTTCCCCCTTGTGGCAACAACACATCCCCTAGACTCATGTTTCTGTCACTCAAGCTAGCCATCGAGGGGCATGAACACACAATCATGCATAACGCTCCCTCTTGGAGTCACTACCTACTACTTGGCCAAATCAATAAACATAAACGGAGAACATACAAGAGTTACTGAAGAATATAAATATAAAAGAAGATAATCAAATATATAACTCAAACACAATCTGAACATAATCTCATAATCCATCGGATCCCAGCAAACTCAACATAGCAACAACAGAAAGATTACATATATGCCTCGATCATGTAGGGAAGCTCACGAGGTCTAATCCATTAAGAACAAAGAGGGGAGGAGAACATCACATAGCTACTGATCATAGACCCATGGTCCAAGGTGGACTACTCACGTTTCATCCGGGAAGCATCCATGGTGGTGGAGAAGCTCTCGGAGGTGGTTCCTCCCTCCGGAAGGGTGCCGGGAAGAGGTCTTCTGGTGCTCCCGATCTTGGAAGAACGACGGCGGCGGAACAGAGGAGAGATCGTGAAAAAGGGTTCCATCCCCGAGGGCTTCTCGTCACGAGGAATAAATAGGCGAAAGGGGGCAGCCAGAGGTGGGCCAGGGGCTCCAAGCGCCCCCTGGCGCTGCCAGGGGTGGGGCCCCACCCTTTGGCCGCCTGGGGCCCCTTGGGTCCCCTCTGGCCCCTCTCGGGCTCTTCGTGAAGCTTCCGGTACGATGATTTTTCCTATATTTTTCCCGGAAATTTTCTGGTACTTTTAATAAGGGGGATAGATGAAATAGAAAAACAGCAGAAAACACGAACTGGCACTGGGGTGCATGCACTAAGTTAATAGGTTAGTCCAAATATGATCAAAAGTGTATGGAAGTTCATCAATATCATAGCAATATCACACAAAAGAGGCATGGAGCAAGCAGAAATTATAGATACGTTTTGGACGTATCAACGTCCCCAAGCTTAATTCCTTCTCGTCCTCGAGTAGGTAAATGATAACAAGCATAATTTCTGTGGTGACATGCTAACAATCATATAAGAACTTTTAAGTAAAGCAATCAAGGCATGCAATTCAATTCAAGTCATAACAGGCAAGAGTCTATATTTAGCATTGAAATAAGCAACAAAAGAACATAAAGGTGCAAGAGCTCTCGCTGTCCGTGACTCGAATGTCTCCAATTGGTGTTTGCGTGCAAGAAAGGGGATAGGGATATACGATAAAAAGTATTTTTAGGTTGAGAACTCAATCTACTAAATTTTCTCACTTGGTCTTCTTTGGAATCTTATCTTGACTCATCCCAGACCACTAGCCAGGTTCAAGTCAAAATGATCCACTCCTTTTCGACATTTTGAGGACTCATGCAATGGATGAGGGTAAGCAATAAAGTTGACACTTAGGATGGCAAAGAGAGAATATGGTGGAGGAGGAAGACAAAAAGGTGTGAAAGGCTTACATCAATGAGGACAATCATAGGCGAGAGAAAGCCGAATGATATATATGATGTGAGGAGTAGGTATTGCCATGCAACGGATGCACATATGAGCTAAGGTAAGCTCTCCAATGGAACTAGTGGGGGTGCATCCAACTTGATTTCTCAAGAAGACCTAGAGCTCAGCTGAGGAGGCTCATCATTGGAATATACAAGCCAAGTTCTATAGTGTGAAGGTCCTCACATAGCTATATGCATGAATGATAATCTCAATGGAGTACAAGATATAAGAGGAAGTACGAGTGTGGATCACTCAAAAGGAATAGTAGTGTGCCCCCTTCTCTATTTTTATTTCTTTTTTCTCTTTTTTCTATTTTTTTGTATTTTATATTTTGGTGGCCTCAATGGCTCTTTCTATTTCTCTCATTTGTCCTCTTTGGGATCTTTTAATTTGTCCTCTTTGGGATCTTTTGATTTGTCATCTTTGGGATATTTTGGATTGTCCTCTTTGGGATGTTTTCCTCACTTTAGGGGCAACACTCTATATATTACAAGAAGTATAGAAGATCTTTCACACTTTACAAAAGTACTCAGCATAAAGAAGATAAAGCTATCATGAAGTATGCAAATGTATGTCTCTGCCAGTGTAGCAGGATATGCAATGATACTAGTGCGTCATGTAGCAATGATTAGGGCAAGGCCTAACTAGCATGCGGCTCATCGATCAAGCAAGTAGCATGTATGACATGAAGATCAAGTCATGAGAAGATGGATGTTGCATGACAATATATCTCGGAAAGGCTATGGAAATGCCTTGATAGGTAGGTATGGTGGCTGTTTTGAGGAAGGATATAAGGAGGTTTATGATGACAGAGCGTATCGTGCCAAGGGTTTGGATGTACCAGAGAAGGTGGACGCTAACTCTAGGAGTGAGAAGAAAGCAATGCACGGCACAGAAGAGGCTAGCAAAATATGGGAAGGTGGAAGTGTCAACTTTCAAATACTCACATTAGTCCGAAGAACTCATGCACTTATTATCTGTAACTCTCAATCTAATAAGGAGGTTCACAAAGAGACAAGTACCCCGAGGAGGAGTGTATGGGGGTTTGGTTATCCTTGCGCATCCTCGACTCATGGTACGTGAGTGTACTCTAATATTCGACCCCTCAGAAGAGTAGTGATCCATCTAGTAGCTAGAGTTCTCAACTAATTTTGTAGGTTTTTTAAAATAAACACGGATTGCCCAAAATACAACATCTATCACTAATAGGCTAAAGATCTTGACACCAAAAGTCCAAACATTACTCAAAACAACACCTCAAAACTATTGCAAGTTATTACTACAAAATATAACAACCTCAATTACCTACTTCAAGTCAAGACACAAAACTCAGTGCAACAGGCAAACTCTCTAAACAAGATAAACATGAAAAATCAAGATAGTTCCAGCAATAAACTAAACAAAAGATCTTTGAAAATATAAACATGAAAGCTAAGAGCAAAACATGACAGTAGCTACGGAAAGATAAAGAACAAACACAGCAAAGATAAGCATGAAAATTCCTATTTTGTGTTCTAAATTTTGGAAGTGGAGCGTGTTTCTCTCCCACACAAAGAAATCTGGGTTATAACTTGTTATGAACAGCAAACAAAGCTAAAGAAAACTAAAAACAAAACCTAAGAGCGAGACGCTCCAAGCATAGCACATAACGCATGAAGTGATAAAAATATAGTGAAACGAGAGACGAACTGATAATTGTTGAGGGAGAAGGGGATGCACGGGGGCATCCCCAAGATTAGACGCTTGAGTCTCCTTGAATATTTCTTGGGGATGCATGGGGAATCCCCAAGCTTGAACGCTTGACACTTCTTAATCTTCTTTCATCATCTTCCCTCGCACACTTGAAAACTCCCTGCATTCATAACTCGTCATAATCTGATTAGCGAGGTTAGTTCCCATAATAAAATAATTTTTCTCTACTGGAAATAAAGATAATCTTGAATATCTACTGTTTCTCAAGATTTCCAAAAAGTTTTTTCAAAGAAAAAGCAAGCTTAAGGTTTGCAAAACGAAGAAAAGGCAAAACAGGAGAGAATCTGTGAAAAACAGACCAGCAGGTAGTAAAGAATTTTTTAGGGATACTTCTGCAAGTCAAATCAAAAAACTCAGAACATACGAAAGTTTCATAATTGTATAGAGCACTCTGTGTAAAATATTAAGCTCAAAAGGATGAACTGGTATTTTTCTAGTCACAAGGACAGAATCTATTTTCTGGACAGCATGTCACAACTTTCACTTCCCTTATCGTATGAGGCTATAAAAGGCACAAAGCTTGAAAAGTAAAGGTACAATGATGTTGCTACAGTAGTAACAATCATCAAGACCACTAAAAACAGAAGAAAAGCAAAAATAAAAACCTAAATTCGTTGCGGGCTGCCTCCCGAAAGCGCTTCTTTAAATCCATTAGCTAGGCTTAAAGCAGAAGATCAAGTCTTTTCAAGAAAATAACTAGCCCGTGTGACGGACTCAAAAGGTAACTTAATCTTTTTCGTAGGGAAATTTTCCATCCCTTTCTTGAGAGGGAATTGGAATTTGATAATCCCTTCTTTCATGTCAATAACAGCACCAACTGTGCGAAGAAAAGGACGACCCAAAATAATTGGACAAGAAGGTTCACATTCAATGTCCATAATAGTAAAATCAACGGGAACATAATTGTCATTGACAATGCTAAGCACATCGTCGATCTTCCCCAAAGGTTTCTTTACGGAAGAATCAACAAGACGAACACCAAAAGAACAAGGATCTAAAGGTTTCAATTCAAGCATATCATACATTCTTTTTGGCATAACAGAGGTACTTGCTCCAACATCACATAAAGCATAGCAAGAAAATCTATTCAACTTAATTTTAATCATAGCATCCCAACCATCTTCTAGATTTCTAGGTATGGAGGCTTCTACCCTAAGCTTCTCCTCCCTAGCTTTGATGAGAGCATTAGTGATATGCTCCGTGAAGGCAAGATTAAGTGTGCTAGTGTGGGGGTCTCTAGACATCTTGTGAAGGAAATGAATAACTTCAGAAAGAATGCAATTATCAAAATCAAGGTCACTACCATCAAGTAGAGTAGTAGTGGTGTCCTTTAGGCTCACTTGTTTGGTAGCTTCTATAGTCATAGGAATTTCTTCTTCTACGGTTGAGGTCATAGCATCACCATTAATAGGTCCTATGGGACTAGGGGTGCATTGGGTGCTAATAATTTGGATATCCTCAACCACTTGGATAGTAGCAACAGTATGGTGTGTAGGAAGGCTCTTAATCCTATCTTCTTCCTCTTTTTGTCTATCCCATCTCTCTTTGAGTTTAGCCATCATCCTAATGTTTTCATTAATTTGCAATTGGATAGCATTCATAGGAGTGACCTTCCTCTCCTCAAGGGGAGAAGTTCTAATTTTAAGCAATTCTACTTCATGGGCTAAATTTTCTACCTTCGACGAGAGGTTATCTAGTTTGTCTAGTTTTTCCTCTACACTCTTGTTGAAGGATTTTTGGGTAGTGATAAAGTCTTTAAGCATACTCTCTAATTCAGAAGTGGATTTTTTGGTGCTAGGATAAGTGTTGTTGTTCCCATAGTTGTAGGAGGGGAACGGTCTAGGATTGCTACCAAAGTTACTCCTATAAGCATTGTTGTTGAAGTTGTTTCTAGAGATAAAGTTCACATCTACTTGATCCTGAGCAATCAAAGAATTTAAAAGAACATTTTGAAGATCAATAGGAGATTGCTTGGTAACTAGAGACATAATCAAGTCAACTTTTTCATTTAGGGAGGAGATCTCCTCGACAGAGTTTACCTTCCTACCTGTTGGAGCTCTTTCAGTGTGCCATTGGGAATAGTTGGCCATCATCTCATCGAGAAGTTTTGTGGCAGCACCAAGTGTAGTTGACATAAAGGTTCCTCCCGCGGCCGAATCTAGCAGTTTCCGCGAGGTAAAGTTCAAGCATGCATAAAAAGTCTGGATAACCATCCATGTAGTCAAACCATGCATAGGGCAATTCTTAACAAGAGATTTAATGAGTTCCCAAGCTTGAGCAACGTGTTCATTATCCAATTGCTTAAAATTCATAATAAAACTCCTCCGCTGGATAATCTTAGCAGGGGGATAGTACTTCCCAATAAAAGCATCCTTGCACTTATCCCAAGAATCTATGCTATTCTTAGGCAAGGATTGAAACCAGATTTTAGCTTCATCCCTCAAGGAGAAAGGAAAAAAGATTAAGCTTAACAATATCACCATCTACTACTTTGTACTTTTGCATATCACAAAGATCAATAAAATTATTCAAATGCAAAGCAGCATCATCTGTAGCACCAGAGAATTGATCTTTCATAACAAGGTTCAGCAAAGCAGGTTTAATCTCATAAGAAGGTGCTGAAGTAGCAGGTGTAGCAATAGGAGTGCAGATAAAGTCACTGTTGTTGTGACTAGTGAAGTCACACAACTTGGTGTTCTCAGAGGAACCCATAGTAGCAACAAGCAAGATAACTATTTTTTTGATTTTTGATAAAAGACACTAAAGAAAAAAACTGAAAGGTAAACTAACAAGACTAAAAAGCAAAGATAAAAGATAATGTGCAACTCCCCTATCTTGAAGGGTGGAGTACCCGGCAACGGCGCCAGAAATTTGCTTGATACACGAGATACTTCTCGCCCTCATTGGTTACCACAAGTGGAAGGTGAGATGTAGCGTAATGGCAAGTTTCCCTCGGTGAAGATACCGAGGTTTTAAGATTGTCTCCAGTAGGACTCCAAGGTCAACAAGTAGGTGGTTCGGCAAGTGAGGCGCCGTTGATAATCACTTGATTTTCCTGGACCTACAAACACAGAGATAGCTTTGCTCCCAACGAGTACAGAGGAGTTGTCAATTCCTCCGGCCTTTTTGTTTACAAAGGATAAAACGCACGGGATAATAATGATAGATAGTGATAGCAACGGGAAGGTAAATACTAAAATTAAATAGATAGTGTAACAGTGGTGGTAATATGGACCGGGGTCCCATGATGTTCACTAGTGATGTCTCTCTCCCAAAAGATGATAAAATAGCCATGCGAGGTAAACAAATCACAGCTGGGCAATTGACAGGATTATGTGCGCAAACCAATGCTAATTATGCAAAACAGAAAGGAAGAGGCTCAAAAGCACGGGCGGTACGCCAAGACAAGTAGACCGAAATCCATCTGCATCTACCCACTAATCATCCACCTTGAGATATCTATCCTGAACATCTCGCTGGTATTAAGTTGCGAATCCCACCCAAAGTGTAAACTCAAAGCAACGGACAACTGCGTTAAAGAACTTTGCGTAAAGTAAACAATCCTTGCACCCGCAAGTACAAGCACCGTTGTTTTCCCCCTTGTGGCAACAGCACATCCCCTAGACTCATGTTTCTGTCACTCAAGCTAGTCATCGGGGGGCATGAACCCACAATCATGCATAACGCTCGCTCTTGGAGTCACTACCTACTACTTGGCCAAAGCAATAAACAGAAACGGAGAACATGCAAGAGTTACTCAAGAACATAAATATAAAAGAAGAGAATCAAATATATAACTCAAACACAATCTGAACATAATCTCATAATCCATCGGATCCCAGCAAACTCAACATAGCAACAGCAGAAAGATTACATATGTGCCTCGATCATGTAGGGCAGCTCATGAGGTCTAATCCATGAAGAACAAAGAGGGGAGGAGAACATCACATAGCTACTGATCATAGACCCATGGTCCAAGGTGGACTACTCACGGTTCATCCGGGAAGCATCCATGGTGGTGGAAAAGATCCCGGAGGTGGTTCCTCCCTCCGGCAGGGTGCCGGGAAGAGGTCTTCTGGTGCTCCCGATCGTGGAAGCGCGGCGGCGGCGGAACAGAGGAGATATCGCGAAAAAGGGTTTCGTCCCCGAGGGTTTCTCGTCACGGGGAATAAATAGGCGAAAGGGGGCAGCCAGAGGTGGGCCAGGGGCTCCAGGCGCCCTCCCTGGCGTGGCCAGGGGTGGGGCCGCGCGCTCTGGCCGCCCGGGCCCCCCTGGCTCCCCTCTGGCCCCTCTTGGGCTCTTCGCGAAGCTTCCGGTATGATGATGTTTCCTATATTTTTCCTAGAATTTTTCTGGTACTTTTAATAAGGGGGAAACCTGAAATAGAAAAACAGCAGAAAACATGAACTGGCACTGGGGTGCACTGAGTTAATAGGTTAGTCCAAATATGATCAAAAGTGTATGGAAGTTCATCAATATCATAGCAATATCACACAAAAGAGGCATGGAGCAAGCAGAAATTATAGATATGTTTTGGACGTATCAGCGAGCACAGCCGACGACACAAGCAGCCAAGCAACCGAAGTCGCAGAGCCAGCTGCACTCGAAGACCCAGCCTGGGCAAAACCATTCCTTCGATTCCTAATCGAAGGCACCCTACCACAAGACTTTGCAAAAGCCCGACGCATCAGTCGACGATCCAAAGCTTTCATAGTAATCAACAGACAGCTCTACAAGCGCAGCATCTCTCAGGTCCTCCAAGAGTTTATCGATGAAGAAGACGCCAAAGCCCTAATGCTCCAGATTCACGAAGGCACCTGCAGACATCACACAAGCAGTCGTGCACTCATGGCCAAGGCTTTTCGAGCAGGTTTCTACTGGACGACCGCCATGAGAAATGCGGAGGATATCGTACGGCGTTGCATTGTCTGCCAAAAGTTCGCCAGCAGGCCACATGCCCCAGCATCGGAACTCAAAAATATACCGTTGTCCTGGCCATTCGGCACATGGGGACTCGACATGGTAGGCCCACTCAAGAAATCCTCAAAAGGGGGACGAACACACCTACTAGTCGCAGTCGACAAGTTCACCAAATGGATCGAAGCAGTACCAATCACTAGCTAAACAGCCCTCACGGCAGATAACTTCATCAAGTCAATCATCTTTAGATTTGGTGTACCACACAACATTATCACAGACAATGGTACAAACTTCACAGCAGCAGAATTCCAAAACTTCTGTCAGGACCTGGGCATCAAAATCAACTATGCATCAGTCGCGCACCCACAATCCAACGGCCAAGTGGAGAAAGCAAATGGCCTAGTACGCGGTGGAATAGAGAAACGACTCCTCGCACCACTAGAACAAGCCGCAGGCAACTGGGTAGAAGAGCTTTCCTCGGTACTATGGAGCCTGCGTACCACCCCAAACAGCTCGACCCAGTACACACCTTTCTTCCTGGTATACGGGGCAGAAGCAGTACTACCGCACAACTTAAAATTTGGAGCCCCCCGGATCTCAGGGTACGAAGAGGAAGAAGAAGAAGAAGCACTACAGAACGATAAAGACACAGCAGACGAAGCACAAGACACAGCCATAACAAGATCTGAAGGATACCAGGACAAGCTGCGCACATATCAAAGCAGCCGCCTGCGTACCAGAACCTTCAGCAAAGGAGACCTCGTCTTGCGACTGATACAAGAAAAAGTGCATAAACTCGCTCCACAAGGGGAAGGGCCAGTCATAATCTCGGAATTCATCGGAGGCGGCGCATACAGCCTGAAGAACCCGAAACCCAATGAAGACGTGGGAAACCCATGGAACGTAGCGAACCTATGCTTGTTCTACCCATAGCCCTCCAAACACTACAGCGGCACCGGCAGCAGTACCGATCAGCAACCAATGTAATATCCGAAGAAATAAAATGGTGTGGCCCAAGCATTATCACCTACAAGCACTCGGGGGCTCGAGCATAAAATCCCCCTGAGAGACGCTATCCTCGCTCATGCGACTTTACTTAAAATCACTGCTCGAGCATAACCTCCCCCCCCCCCCCCCGAGAGATACTATCCTCGCTCATGCAACTTTACTTAAAAGCACTCGGGGGCTCGAGCATAAACTCCCCCCCCCCCCGAGAGACGCTATCCTCGCTCATGTGATGTCACGAGAGTTTACTTCTCG
This sequence comes from Bromus sterilis, assembly GCA_950022295.1. Taxonomy (NCBI): domain Eukaryota; kingdom Viridiplantae; phylum Streptophyta; class Magnoliopsida; order Poales; family Poaceae; genus Bromus; species Bromus sterilis. The sequence goes on from OX465596.1 coordinate 46,989,922, forward strand.
CCCCTCGTTGGTTACCCAAAGTGGAAGGTTGAGATGTAGACAGCAACAAATTTCCCTCGGTGAAGATACCAAGGTTTGTCTCCAGTAGGACTCCGATAACGACAAGAAGGTGACAACCGCGCCAGAGATTGGCGGTTGGCGCGGACCTGCACACACAACAGATAACTTTGCTCCCAACGAGTACAAAGGGGTTATCAATCCCTCCGGCCTTGTTGTTTACAAAGGATAAAACGCACGGGATAATAATGATAGATAGTGATAGCAACTGAAAAGCAGATAAAGCAGTAAATTGATAGCGGGTGTAAACAGTATTCGAAATATGGACCGGGGTCCTAGGATGTTCACTAGTGATGTCTCTCTCCCAAAAGATGATAAAATAGTCATGCGAGGTAAACAAATTACAGCTGGGCAATTGACAGGATTATATGCGCAAACCAATGCTAATTATGCTATAAAGAAAGGAAGAGGCTCAAAAGCATGGGCGGTACGCCAAGACAAGTAGACCGAAATCCATCTTCATCTACCTACTAATCATCCACCTTGAGATATCTATCCAGAACATCTCGCTGGTATTAAGTTGCGAATCCCACCCAAAGTGTAAACTTGTAAGGCCCCCGATGCGGTGCTAACTCAAGTTAGTCGCTTTCGCGCCTCGCTCAAGTTAGTAGCGCATAAAAGGCCACCGACTCACGACACTCGCACTCGTGTCGCTGTCGGATTCTCGACAATAGGTACAAGAACAATGAACTTTATACTAAGACATAAATATATAGAGTGCAGGGCATACATCACCGCTGGCATTTATTACATCATCTCAGAGGTCCATAGACCCAACAGTACATCATGCAACAAACGGAAGACAATCACGACCGAGTACGGTCAAAATCCAAATGGCCCTAGAGAGGGCTGCACATAAATAGTCCACCCACGGATCGTCGGACCCCAACTATAGGATCTACTGAACGAAGTCATCCTCATCATCATCCTCCGGGGGCACCTCCACAAAGTATCGTCCAGTGCTCGGATCGAGGTAGTAGTCAACTGCAGCGGCCGATCAGGAAAAACAGTAAAAGCACAAAAGGAAACCAGGGGTGAGATTATATAATTACAGGATAACTAACTTCCTACGGTAAGACAAGGTAAAAGTAAAGGTTGCAGCCGCACTAACATATATGGTGGCTATCGTTCTATTAGAATAGAGGTAAGATCCAAGAATACACATGACATCGTGTCATAAGTCTGCTATCCACCTACTTACGTCAAACATAACACAACCTGGATCTTCTCTCGGCCCCCCTGGACGAAGAAAAGCAACCAAGGCACTCACACGGTAGGCAAGTTTTAATTCTGATCCAATTTGATGTTATTATATGAATAAGACGTAGGCTCTGAGTCGTCCATAACTGTGGCCACGGCTTTTCGAAAAGATTAAACCCTGCAGAGGTGTACCAACTTCCCATCATAGGCTTCGCATGTACACCCGGTTTCCACTTAGCTAGGTAAGCGCCCGAAACTCCGGAATGTCAGAGTCCCTCTAACTAACAACGCACAATTCCGGGTGGCCCCCGGTGAGTCGACTCCCAACTCAAAAGCCGGCCGCGCTCTCGAATCGGTCTCTACCGTATGACTCCAGGTTTGGATTACCGGTTAATCTCATATGAGACTGGGTCCTCATCCGGTCAAGGTGGGCCAGCCAAGGAACAAGTCCTCCTGGCCCAGGGTGGTTTGTAAACAACTGGGGTACCACCAGCACACACACGTTGCAAAAAGTAAATCATCTCGGGCCACCACTAGAACTGTTTGGAGCTAGGTAGGTAAGACAAGGGGGCCCCATAGAACCCCACACACGATTAGGCACACTCAAACAAAGAACCAATACCCGGAACTCGGATCCTAGGTGACTCAAATGGAACAAAACACCTAGCAGGAATAGCCCGGTCTCCCATCTTTTGTCAAGTATAATTAACATCAATAATAAATATCAACCAACTTATTTAATAACATGATATCCCAACCATAGCATAGGGTAAGCAGCAAGTTTTCCTACTCATACTAAGCAATGGCTGAGCAGCGGTAATCTAGCAATACAATGTCTTGCGGGGATGTGGGGATCATGGTTGTTTGGTTTTGATTGTGGCATAAGCAAGGTGGATAGGATCAAACAATCATTCTAGACTACAGCTAGGCGGGTAGGCAGAGAGTTATAAAGTAATGGTATGAATCTTCCCCTTGCCTGGGTAATTGATCGATGGAGCAGACGTAGCAAGTTCCTCGGGCTCGGTGTCGGAAATCTCCACGTAAGTCTCCTCGGCAGCCTCAGGTGCTAACGTAAGGTACCGGCAAGGAAAACACACAAGTAAACATCGAGATCAACAATGCTCAAGCATGGATGAGATGATCAAGTATAATAGACATGGTGTGACCCTATCTAGTCAAATTTAAATGGAGGTGTTGACGATACGTCAACAACTTCATATGCAATTACTTATATTTTTATGGCTTTGGTCATAGCCTTAAATTTTTGTTGTAAATATCATAGTAACATGGCATGGCATGAAACAATAACAACAATTAACAAAAGAAGCATCGTAAAATTAAACTAACGATTCTGGAGACGGAGAAAGTGTCGGAGAAGTTGACACCACGGGAGGTACAACAGAAGAAAAAGGATCCAGCCACATTGCATATGACAATATGTTAGGGGCTGGTTTGATGTTGCAAAGATTTTAAGATGACATTGAAAAGAACTTGAAATGATCAAATGATCAGAATTCAACATGCACTGAAGTTGAAAGAATGCCAGAAATGATGGGCAAAGATTGAAAAAGTTGAGTGTTTGCACCATGTCCATTTGAGTTGCACAAAACACCATATCGACACCACCATTCTGATCCTTGGGAAAAACTACCCCAAAAGCATATATGGCATGCCCCACTTTGAATTTTGCAGAACACCTTGCAAATTTAAAAGAGATGTGGGGCCTTATTGCAATTTTTCCATCACTCCAAATTTTAAAGGAGGCAAACAGAAAAACTAACATCACTATGCTGATTAGTGGGAAATTCTAGCCCAAATTCATATATGGGATGCCATATTTGAGGTATAAGAGCTCCAAGGTTTAAATTCAATTTGAATTTGAATTCAAACTCAAATTGAATTAAAACAGAAAAGGAAAAAGATAAAAGGGAAAAAAAACAGAGGGCGCAACCACTTGGGCTGGCCTCGGGCGCACTGTCCCAGCTCTAAAGAAGTCGGTGGGCTCAGCCCACTTCCCACTCGGGCAACCTCACTGACATGAGGAGCCCACCTGTCAGCCTCCACATAAAATTAAAACAGGGGGGAGGAAAATGGCTCGCGTGGGATTCGAACCCACACCCACTGCTTGCCGCTGCTGCTCGCTACCAACGCGCTACTGAATCGAGTTTGAAAGGAAGCAAGACTGAAACTAGAAGAGCTATCCCTGCCGCCTAGCTGAATTTCTCTGAATCCCATCGACGGCGAGCTCTTGAGGCGACGATGGTATCACGCTCTCATCGCCGGCAACGATGCCACTGCTTGGGATCGCTAGCTGGCACCCTTACCTACGCAAAACCACACTCCGCGGCCACGGAGGTGCTACGACGACCACGGGAGCTTCACGGGAACAACACAACGGTGCACGGCAAAGATTCAGAGGCCCCTCGCCGGCGTCAACTTCAAATGACGCGGGTGTCGCACACAGATCGCCAAAACCCTGGCCTAAAAGAGGAAAAAGGTGCAGGGAACCTCCACGAACACGTGGGTGCCGTGATCTGACCTCAGAGAGCTCAAGGGGGAGCCTTTCCTCGCCAGCAAGGTCACGGCGGCGCACAGCTTGCGCTGCAGACTTCAGACGCGGGAAACCCGTAGGGGCGGTGAGCCGTACGCGGCCTCTTGGGTGTCCTAAGCATGCGCGGAGCACGCTATGGGAACGCACGAGCATGTCCGAGGCGCTCCACGATCACGGCGGCCACGGACTGCATGGCGGCGACGTCTACGGCGGGGAACAGAAGAGCTCGACGGCTCGGCTACGTGCTCTTGCTCTACGAGGAAGGGGAACTCGCTGAGGCTCACCTAGGAGTGCTTGCAGACGACCTCGCGCACGTCGGGGAAGGAGAGGTGGAAGTGGCCGGCGACGGGGATGAAGGAGGTCGCGGCGGACATCGACGTCGCAAAGGCGATTCACAAGCTCCTGCTCGACCTACACAGCGGGGAGGAGCAAGTGAGGTGCAGGAGATGATGAGGACGAAGGCGCGGCCAACAAGGAGGAACGGTGGCGAGGAATTGAGGTCCTCAGCGGCGGGAACAAGGGAGGTCCATGGCGTCGAACCAGGCGGCGGCGAGGAAAAATTGGAGGGGGGAACGATGCGCTAGGGTTCCAAAGGTCTCCAGGAGCGCAGGATATAAGGGGGAAGGCCCCTGGCCACGTCGGCAGGCGTCGACGTCGATGGCGTCGCCGGTGTGAGAGAGGAGGCTGGCGAGGACCTCTCCACGCTGGAAAGGCGACGACTCCCAGCCGCTTGATCAAGATCCAACGGCGCAGAACACTCCGCGTAACCCTTCGCTGGCGCGGGCCAGGTGGGCTGCGGGGAAAGTGGGGCGAGGCCTGCTGGGCTGGGCCCAGCAGTTCCTCTGCGTCCACATGAACGAGAACATAAATCTCAAAGAGTTTTCCTGAGAAAACCAAGAGAAAGAAAAACATAAGAAAATATTTTTTGAAAAGCTTGGAATATTCTCCATTTTCTAAAATTGGTTTGACCAATTTTTGAGCAACTAAAATGTGGGGGCATTTTTTAAAATTCAAACCACATGAACTGTGGCCCACATTTTAATAGTTTGCAAAAATGGGGTAAGGCTTTTGAAAAGCTTGGGAAGGGAAAGGAACTGGCTATGCCAAGTTTGGGGTCTAGGGGAGCACATGTGCAACAATGAAAAATCTCCAAACACCTTTCTTTCACCCTTTTGTTTGAATTGAAACTCATATCTCAAGAACCCAAAACCACTTGGCACTTTAAATCATCACATGAATTTGCAACATCTAGCACCATGTCAAGTTTGGAACTCAAATGAGAAAGCAAAATTACATGCTGATTACAAGATTTGCTTTTGGGCTGTTAAAAAACTCAAAGCAACGGACAACTGCATTAAAGAACTTTGCGTAAAGTAAACAATCCTTGCACCCGCAAGTACAAGCACCGTTGTTTTCCCCCTTGTGGCAACATCACATCCCCTAGACTCATGTTTCTGTCACTCAAGCTAGTCATCGGGGGGCATGAACCCACAATCATGCATAACGCTCCCTCTTGGAGTCACTACCTACTACTTGGCCAAAGCAATAAACAGCAACGGAGAACATGCAAGAATTACTCAAGAACATAAATATAAAAGAGGAGAATCAAATATATAACTCAAACACAATCTGAACATAATCTCATAATCCATCGGATCCCAGCAAAATCAGCATAGCAACAGCAGAAATATTACATCTGTGCCTCGATCATGTAGGGCAGCTCACGAGGTCTAATCCATGAAGAACAAAGAGCGGAGGAGAACATCACATAGCTACTGATCATAGACCCATGGTCCAAGCTGGACTACTCACAGTTCGTCCGGGAAGCATCCATTGTGGTGGAGAAGCTTTCGGAGGTGGTTCCTCCCTCCGGCAGGGTGCCAGGAAGAGGTCTTCTGGTGCTCCCGATCTTGGAAGCGCGGCGGCGGCGGAAAAGAGGAGTGATCGCGAAAAAGGGTTCCCGTCTTGGGGTTTTCACGTCACGGGGAGTAAATAGGCGAAGGGGGGCAGCCAGGGGGGCCACCAGGGGTCTAGGCGGCCCCCTGGCGCGGCCCCACCCTGGGGCGCGCTGGGAGGGCGCTTGGGGCCCTGGTGGGTCCCCTCTGGCCCCCCCTCGGTGATTCCTGAAGCTTCGTGAACGCTTATTTTTTATTTCATTTTTCCCGAATTTTTGGAGCACTTTTTATATGGGGGAAACCTGAAACAGAAAAACAACAGAAAACAGGAACTGGCACTGGGGTGCACTGAGTTAATAGGTTAGTCCAAATATGATCAAAAGTGTATGGAAGTTCATCAATATCATAGCAATATCACACAAAAGAGGCATGGAGCAAGCAAAAATTATAGATACGTTTTGGACGTATCAACATCCCCAAGCTTAATTCCTGCTCGTCCTCGAGTAGGTAAATGATAAAAGCATAATTTCTGTGGTGACATGCTAACAACCATATAAGAACTTTTAAGTAAAGCAATCAAGGCATGTAATTCAATTCAAGTCATAACAGGCAAGAGTTTATATTTAGCATTGACACAAGCAACATAAGAACATAAAGGTGCAAGAGCTCTCGCTGTCCGTGACTCGAATGTCTCCAAATGGTGTTTGCGTGCAAGAAATGGGATAGGTGTTGGGATACGGGGCAGAAAACACAAAATTTTCATACCTACGGTACCCGAACCCAAGATCTATGCTATGGCGATGTAAAGTAACGGAGGGAATCGGTGTTCATACCTTTGAAGACCGAAAGAGCGAAACGTTCTTGCGAACGTGGCTGGCGTAGACTCAGAACTACGACCTCCCTGTCATGTAGAAGACCACCACCGGCGAGGATGACTCCCGGTAAACCTCCAGCGACGAAGTAGCACCACAGGTGTAGTGCCTCGAAGAGATTATACACGTACGGTACAATCGATGTTCCTCCCGGGTGATAGGGCATGTTTTCCCTTGATTGGTTTTAGTGATTGATGACAATACATTTGCGGACTAACCGGGTGCAATGAGCATTTCAGATAACGACATTATTGGCACAAGACGGTTATTATCCCCTCGGTGTACGAAACGTGAAGACGGATTTTTTCTTTCGATCTCCTTTTGTGTTAATTGAGTCGTAGGAAAACCGTACTATGAAGAGGGGATCCGCTTTGGAAATGGTGGGTGGAATCATCACACGGTCTCACTTTCTGCACCCACATATTTTTTTTGCGTCGTGGAGTTGTGGGTACTCTTGGATGTGGCTCCCTGGATCTGCCTGGGCGGTAGTACCGCTCTAGGAGCGGTAGTACCGCTCCACGGTAGTACCGTGGACCAGTACCGCATCCACTACCGGATTCCCACTGGACTCTGCGGTAGTGGAGGCGGCACTGGGGCTCGGTAGTACCGCTCTGCGGTAGTACCGTGCACCAGTACCGCATCCACTACCGGATTCCCACTGGACTTTGCTGTAGTGGAGGCGGCACTGGGGCTCGGTAGTACCGCTGTGCGGTAGCACTGTGAACCAGTACCGCATCCACTACCGGATTCCCACTGGACTCTGCGATAGTGGGGGCGGCACTGGGGCTCGGTAGTACCGTGGAGCAGTAGTACCCCTCTCGGTCCGGTAGTGCCGCAGCGCGGTAGTACCGCTTATGAAGCGGTACTACCGTGGTTGGTGGACAGCCAACGGCTGCATTTAAGGGCACCTATAAAAGGGGGTCTTCTTCCCCATTGAGACTCACCTCATTTATTGCTCTCACCTCCATTGACGCCCAAGCTCCATTCTTTCCCGATCTCCTTCCCTAGCCATCAAAACTTGTTGATTCTCTAGGGTTTGGAAGAGGAGGCCCCGATCTACACTTCCACCAAAGGATATTTGATTCCCCCACTAATCCCGTGTGGATCTTGTTACTCTTGGGTGCTTTGGTGCCCTAGACGGAAGAGGCCACCTCGAAGCCACATTCCATTGTGGTGAAGCTTCGTGGTTTCGTTGGGAGCCTCCAATTCAGTTGTGGAGTTTGCCCCAACCTTGTTTGTAAAGGTTTGGTTGCCACCTTCAAGGCCGCCTCATAGCGGATCACGCCATCTTACATCAGTAAGAGCGTGAGGAGAAATAGGGTGGCCCTCGTTGGCTTCGTGTGAGCATTGTGCTCCTCACCCTCTCCAAACGGAGACGTACTTCTCGAAAGAGAAGGAACTTCGGAAAAACATATCCTTGTCTCCCGTGTTCCCCTTTACCATTACTGTGCGCAAGTTACTTTCCTTGCTTATTTATTGCTTGCTTGTTATATCCTAGTTGTTGGCATATAGGTTGCTCACATAGTTGCATATCTAGACAACCTATATCCCTTGTTAAGCCTAAATTGTTAAGAAAAGTTTAAAAAGTGTTAGTCGCCTATTCACCCCCCCCCCTCTAGTCGACATTCCGATCCTTTCAATTGGTATCAGAGCCTCGTCTCTTATTAAGGGCTTTACCGCCTTAAGAGGATGTCGCAAGAGGATAAACCGGTAGAGGTTGAGCTTCCAGGGGATACTCCGAACCCTTCTCTTTTGGAAGGGAATCAAAGTATCGAGGGCTTCACGAGTACGCTCGGGAAGGATGACTATTCATCCATCTCTCGACATGAGTACAATTGTAACACCCTCAGTGTTATGGAACAGTAACACTTTTGATAATGAAGATTACTGTTGCTAATCACTGATGTTAATCATGCTTTGATCACCTTGGATCAACTCAAACCAAAAATGCCTTTTGATGAATATTGAAAATAAGTGGAAATAAAACTTTGTTCAAAAATTGTGAAAGCAATTTTGTAAAATGCCTAAAAATCAGTGGATCACATCCATATGGTTTTTGGGATTTGTTAGGCAATAAAATAAATCCAACAATTCAAACAGTAGCCAAAACAGTGGGATTTAATGCCTTTTTAATAAAACAAAAATGCAAAAGAGTTTATAAAAGTCTAATTCTTTTTATGGCACTTCTGTATGGTGCTGCAATATTATTGGAGCAAGTTTCACTGTTGGCAAAAATCAAAACCTAGATAAACAAAATGCAAACAGAAAAGAAAATACAAAAAAAACAATAAAAGAAATGGAGCCCACCCCCTGTCTCCCTGTGGGCCAAGCCAGCCCACTCTCCCAGCCCAACTCCCCCGGAATCAGCCCACCTAGCTCCCTCCCCTGTTCCCCCCGTGCGTGGCTGCCATCCATGGCGCCACGGCCATGGCCGTCGCCGTGGCGGCCATCCGGCGAAGCCCCGGCGGGATAAGTCCCCCTCCCTCTCCCCTGGCTGCGCCCCAAACCCTAACGCCCCCTGCCCCTCCTCACTCGCGCCGCGGTCCTCTCTCCCTCTCTGTTTTGCCTCACCGAGCACGCAGGGCGCGCCGTCGCCGCCCGTCGCGCATGGTCGTGGCCATGGGCCACCTTGTTGGTTGTGGGCATGTCTAAGGTCACCGTGGATCTCGAATTCGTCACCGGCGCACACTACCTCGAGCCTCTGGCCTCTACATCGCCGGAATCGCGACCTCCTCCCCGCCACGGCTGCCGCCTCCCCACTCCAAATTTGGCGCACTCCGGCCACCCCAGCGCTCCGCGTGTACGTCTTCCGCCCCCCTGTGAGCTCCCGCGTCTCTTCCCCCTCTCCCCTCCTCCGTTCCTACGTCGTAGAGCCTCCGCAGTCGACGCCATGCCCGTCGGCCGCCATAGCCGCGAGCGCGAGCTCGTCGAGCTCGGCCCAGCACCCCTGCTCATGCCGTGTGGGATCTTTGGCCGCGCCGTCGCTGCGCTGGTTGACCCCGGACCACGCTTCGCGCGTGCTCTGGCCAGTCCTCCTCGCGCCCGCGCTCTCCATTGCTTGCCACGAACCGGGCGCACCTACCGCCGCCGGCCAGGCCTGCTACTGGTCGCGCTGCCCGTCCTGCCCGAGTGCGGCCGTGCCTCGCCACGAACCCCGCCGCAGCATGCCGCCTATCGCGCCCACTCTCGCCAGGGCTGGACGGAATGGCCTCGGCGCCGCGGCTCTAGCCACAGCCGGCCACGGCTGCGTGCCGTGGTGTGGCAGACTAGCCACTGACCGGTGGACCCGCCTTCCTTAACTAAAACAGATTAGTAGTTAACCCCCCCCCCCCTATGTGTATGACTAGTGGGCCCAAGGCCATCTAATTAATCAAAAAATAACTGTTAGATGTAACTGTGTCTATGACACCCAGGGCCCACCCATTATCTAGTTAAATAAATGACTTTTTAATAGTTAGAGTATGACAAGTGGGCCCATCTGGATTATTAGATTAAATAAATGATTTATTAAAACCAGAGGCTGACATGTGGCACCCACATGTCAGTTGACTGGTCAAACCCATTGTTGTGGATAATGTTGCATTTAAATAAATAAAAGGGAATATAGAAAATGATTTAAGATTGATTTAAACTTATAAAATCAATATCTTTTAATCCGTATATCGGAATAAAAAAACTTTATACATGAAAATTGATCAGAAAAATATAACGAATACGAATACGCTATCCGTATGCCAACCACACCCCTCTAATACAACGAACACCGACATTCCCCCCCTTCGGTCTGTCTATCGATAATTCCCGGTGCCGGTAAAAACCTGCCGGATGAATTTATTCCGAACACGAAAGTTGTCCGGAATGGTTCAACTAACACGGATACACCCCCCTTATGTTTCTCGGATGTCCACGACCCCTCCGGCATGAACCCTTCCCCCTCCGGACACCCTGTCCGGTAATCACCCGGAGCTGGCAGTTCATCCCCGGATGAATTCCCGCTCCGAGCAACGTACATTGCACTGCGTTAGAACATCGTTAACATTGCATACGCCATGCTATTCATCTGTTTGTTTATGCTTGCTTTGTATTTACTGTTTCTCCCCCCCCCTTTATTCTCCGGTAGACCCCGCTGCTATCGCCGACTACACCGCTGCTGGGTACGACTACTTCGTCGACGACCCTACTGCTACCGTCGATCTTCCTGGCAAGCAGAGCCATTCTCTTCCCCAGATATCTCCTACCTTTTCCGTACTTTCTTGCACTAGGCATTGTTACTGCTGCTGCTACGATTACAATCCTATTCAATTGCATAGTCTGCTTTTGTCGCCCCTTGATGTACCTTCCTTTATCCTATGTTGCCAGTTATAATTATGCATTATTCAGCAGTGAGCCCTGCGCATTGTTAGCTAGGATTAGTTAGCGGGCCGTGACCACTCAGGGGAGTGAACACGGATACAATATATACCACTGTACATGTACGGTACAATGCAGACACCGCCTAAGGCCCCCAAGCTCGGCTCTGCCGAGTCACCCTCAAGTGTGAGCTGTCAAGGAGTAATCCTTGTACTCCACTCGTTGATGACTTTGTATAGCTGCTCTAGGTACCTGAGAAACGGTTGTCCTTAAAGGTAAGAAAGTCGGGCGACCCAACGGTGCCCGCGAGCGGTATATCGTCGGGAACGCAGGAAGGGTACGACCGACATTACTGGCGTGTTTGGCCCCTGCTCATATCTTGCGAGAGTTACCAAACCACGAAAGTCGAGCTCTACCAAGAGCACACGCGAGACAAGGTAAGGAGACGGTTCACCTTGTTGGTAAACGCAGTGACTTGGTTGGACGACAGGGCAGGCACCGATGTACTGGTGGACCTGACTGCTGTCGTTGACCGCGGGTCGCTTAAGTCGAGGCAACGATAACGGTTGTCACACATGTTAATTAAAATGCTAAATGGTTCGGCAGATATCTTGAGTAGCCTTTTGGATTGTACGCACTACCTACACGTGGGATAAGGAGTGTGGGCTCCCCTGCATTGTAGTCTCGTTCGAGGGTCTTCAGACGTCAGTAGTACCGCGGGCTGATTGCAGGGAAGTGGTGTTGTCTTCTCTTGCTTGAGTGGTGTATTTGTATTTGCTTTGATTTTGCTTCACCGGCCAGTCACGCACCGTGCAGGAGTACGTTCGGGTTAGGGTCCAAGGCCCGGCGTACATAGGATATAGTCCGGCGGATGACCTCTCTGTTGATTGCCGAAGGATGGGCTACTTTGTGTCGGATAGCTTTGGTGGAGCGTTCCCTAACAAGGTTCCCGCCACCCTGGAGATCCGAGCGTCGTAGAGTCACGCCAGTGCACCCCTGCAGGGAAGATTAATCTATTCGAATAGCCGTGTCCACGGTAACAGGACACTTTATGCTGAAGCTGGATCTTATCACTACAAACTACTACTATTAAACTGTATGGTTCCGGGTCTTCATCCTCGCAGGGAGTCGAGGAGGGGAACTCGGAGGCATTATTATTATTAACCATTACAACTTACTATTATACAATGTTGCAGCAACTTCTGCTTCATTGTTACTTTATTGCTTTATATGAACTGTTGGCTGATTCTCTTCTCCTGCTGCAAGACATCGTCAGAAGATGCTAGTCTTCGATAGGCCTAGCTTCTTACCCTTATTCTGATTTCTATCTTGCAGTCCACTATATACAGCCTCTTCTTTCCGTTGATACAATGCATAATGCTTAGTAGCGGACGTAAGACTCGCGGGTATACTAGATACTCACCTTTGCTTTATTTCCCCCTTTATTTTTTGCCTGATCGGCCGCTGCAGTCGACGTTGGAGCCCAGGAGCAGGAGTACCCCGGAGGCGGATACTACTACGTCGAGACCCCCGCTGACCAGGACCAGGAGTAGTTTCGGAGGCTCCCAGGCAGGAGGCCTTTCCCTTTCGATCTGTATCTCTGATGTTATTTGTGCTAGCCTTCCTAAGGAAAAACTTGACTAACTATGTCTGTACTCAGATATTATGGCTTGTATAACTTATGTATTCGGGTCCGTGCGACCCCCCTTTATTGTAACGTATTGGTTTATCCTTTTGTGTTTAGTGTTGCGCTGTGATATTCTCACCGTGGCACCCTAATCTCAGCCGTGTACCCTGCGCGTATGATTACTGTACACGGATTGATTTTAGGGGCGTCACAAGTTGGTATCAGAGCCGACTGCCTGTAGGAAGCCACCCAACCACTACCTGGTCGAAGTTGAGTCTAGACTTTGAAAAACTATTTTTCTAACTTAATATTTGGCTTACGGGCCCACATCGATGTCACTACGTGTGAGAACTATGGTATTAGGATCATTTTCTTCTTACCTATGCTCTAGGAATCTGCTCTCTTATCCTTGCTGGTAAGTTTTACAAACTCAGACATTAGGATCACGTTCTCTTGATTCCACCCGGCGTTTTGCTGCTTCCCCATTGATTGAGTCGTGTTGCAGGAGTTCTACCCCAGGTCCCGGACCGCGGATCCCATTCTCATTCTGGGCAGGCCGCGCGTCCTCTGGCATTAACTCCTGTGGCTAACAGTTTTCTTGCGACGTGATTGACATAGTGGAATCTATGTCGCGTCGTGTAATCCTTACCGCGGTCTGCGCGCCGCCTAGTGTGTCCTTTTTCCTTAATTTCTACGACGTTACGCTGCCCGGTTTTCGATTGATTCTATGTGTGGATGTGTATGTCTTATATGACTACTCCTATATATCCGTGCCTCCTCTTTGTTGTCATTTTACCTCTTACTCGTTTCCAGCATCTCATTAAAATTCTCATTGCTGAAATACCCCTGTTAAATTCTAGCAGGATGGTTGGTCGTGGTGGTCGTGGTCGTGGTCGTGGTGCCAACGATCCACCTCCGCCGCCGGACTACATGGCCGCGATGATGCAGCAGTTTCAGATGAACCAAGTGTTTATGCAAGGAGTCATAGATACTCTCCAGAATCAGAACCAGAACCAGCACCAGAACCAGCCGCCTGTGGTTACTCTGCGGTATTTCATGCGTCTCAATCCCCCTCTCTTCCACCAGCCTGAACAGCCGCTGGATGCCCATGATTGGCTTCGTGACATCACTCGACAGCTGGAGTTCGCTAATGTGAGCGCTGCTGATTACGTCAACTTCGTGTCCTATTTCCTGCGTGGCCCCGCTGCTCAGTGGTGGGACACCTACAAGGGCTCGCTAGCTGAAGGGACTGTCATCACCTGGAATGACTTCAAGACTACCTTCCGTGCTCGTTATGTCCCCCAGGCGATTATGAACCGTATGAAGGCCGAGCTCCGCAACCTCGTTCAGGGCAACAAAACTGTCGAGGCATATCAGAGGGAGTTCCTCCGCCTCTCCCGCTATGCTGCAAGTGACCTCCCCAATGATGCAAGTAGGCAAGAGAAGTTCTGTGATGGACTCAACCCAGATCTCCATCTTGCACTTGCTTTGAACGTCTACCCCGACTTCGCCACCATGGTGAATCAGACTATCACTCTTGAGACCGCTCAGCTTAAGTTTGGTGGTTCGCCGAAGCGCCCCCGTGATGCTGGCTCATCTTCGGGCACAACACAGAAGCAACGCGTTTGGCTTCCACACAGTGTGTTTCGTCCAAATGCCCCTGCACCAAGGCCGTCGTATGTTGCACCTCGTCTGCCTCCGCCCCCGCCGAGACAGCCGAAGACTGAGACTGCAATGCTTCAAGTGCCATCAGCCAGGTCACTTTTCCAGAGACTGCCCCCAGCGACAGAATCAACTGGTAGTTCACCCTGCTAGCCGTGGAAATGGCCGTGGCCACAACAGGACCCCCAACTATAACATTGGGTCTTCTGCTCACACTCGCGGACATGCTTACAACATTAATGTCGAAGAAGCTTAGGAGCAACCTGCTACCGTGATGGGTACCCTTCTTGTTAATTCAGTACCTTCTACTGTTTTATTTGATACAGGAGCATCGCATTCATTCATGTCAGAAGCATTTGCATTGTCGCATAACTTCATGGTAGAAAAGATGGATCCACCGATGGTTATCCGCACTCCGATAGGCCATTTCCACACCTCCAAGATAGTGCCCAAAACCATCGTCGAAATTGAAGGAATTGAGTTCCTTGCTTCCCCCATCCTCCTGAAGTCTTCCACCATAGACCTCATTCTGGGCATGTATTGGTTGAAAGTCCATGATGCCGCACTGTATTGTGGCACCAGTTCTGTCCAACTTCTTCACCCCTCTGGCGAGATTGTTAACCACACCACCCGAATTACCCAAGATGCGGAAACACATATATATATGATGAATGCGCTGAATATCTCACCTCTTGACGAGATTGAGAACGTTCCAGTCGTTCGTGATTTTCCCGACGTCTTCCAAGAAGAACTCCCGGGAATACCCCCGATCCGAGAGGTGGAATTCGTCATCGACCTGAAGCCTATCACCGTCCCTATTGCCAAGCGTCCCTATAAGATGCCACCTCACCACCTCCTTGAACTGAAGAAGGAGATTGACGAAGCACTTCACAAAGCGTTTCATTCGCCCAAGTTCCTCTTCTTGGGGAGCACCTTCGCTCTTTGTCAAGAAGAGCGATGGAACAAATCGTTTGGTCCAAGATTACCGACCCATCAACCAAGCCACCATCCAGAACAAATATCCGCTTCCCCGAATCAACAATCTGTATGATCAACTTGCTGGATCCACGGTGTTTTCGAAACTCGACTTGAGGTTGGGTTACCATCAGATTCGAGTCTGTGAAGAGGACATTCCTAAGACCGCTTTCATTAATCGCTATGGTTCATACGAGTACACTGTCATGTCCTTTGGCTTGACGAATGCTCCAGCCACTTTCTCCCGATTGATGAACTATATATTCATGGAATACCTCGACAAGTTTGTCATGGTTTATCTGGATGATATCTTAATATACTCCAAGAATGAAGAGGAGCATGCTGAACATCTTCGCCTTATACTGGAAAAGCTTCGAGAACACAAACTCTACGCTAAGTACTCTAAGTGCGAGTTCTGGCTTCCTGAAGTGACCTACCTTGGTCACGTGATTTCCAAGGATGGCATTGTTGTCAACCCAGAACGTATCCAGGCGATTCTGGACTGGACTCCCCCCAAGACAGTCAAGCAAGTCCGAAGTTTCCTCGGCCTTGCCAGCTATTGCCGCCGTTTCGTCGAGAACTTCTCCAAGATTGTCAGGCCTCTGACTAACCTGCTTCACAAAGGCGTCAAGTTTGAGTGGACAGATAAATGTCAGGAAATTTCCAAGCCCTCAAGGACAAGCTCACTTCTCCCCCAGTGCTTGCTCCGCCTGATACTCAGAAGGACTTCGTGATATATTGCGACGCATCTCGTCAAGGATTAGGCTGTGTCCTAATGCAAGAGCGCAAAGTGATTGCTTATGGCTCTCGTCAATTGCGTGCTCACGAAGATAAGTATCCAACACATGATCTTGAATTGGCAGCGGTCAATTATGCGTTGAAGCTGTGGCGACATTACCTCGTCGGTAATCATTGCGAGATCTACACCGACCACCAAACCCTGAAGTACCTGTTTACTCAGCCCGACCTGAATCTCCGCCAGAAGAGATGGATCGAGACAATAGCCGACTACAACATGGGAATTTCTTAGACCCCTGGCAAAGCTAATGTGGTGGATGATGCCCTGAGTCGCAAAGCCTACTGTAGTGAACTTGAAGTTCAAGTACAACAACCACTTCTGTATGAAGAGCTACGCAAGCTAAACCTTGAGATTGTTCCTCGGGGATATGTGAATAACCTTGTTGTTGAGCCGGACCTCGACAGCACAATCAAGTGGATACAAACATGTGACTCTGATGTCGAGAAGATCAAGAAGTATATCGCTAGAGGAAAGCCATCATGCTTCACTGTTGCTGATGATGGTACGTTGTACTTCAAGAATCGTTTAGTGGTCCCTAGGAGTAAGCCCAATCTAAACTTGACCCCGCGCGTCATGAAAGAAGCTCATGATACTCCTTTGTCGATTCACCCTGGTAGTACCAAGATGTACCAAGACCTTCTTCAATGGTATTGATGGTCTAACATGAAGCAAGACATCGCTCGATATGTTGACGAGTGTGACGTTTGCCTTCGCGTGAAAGCAGAACATCAAAGACCTGCTGGAACTCTGCAACCGCTTTCTATTCCTGAAGGGAAGTGCGACAAGATCGAGATGGACTTCATCACTGGTTTTCCCAGGTCGCAGAAAGGCCACGAAGCTATCTTTGTCGTCATCGACCGCTTCTCCAAGGTTGCCCACTTTCTGCCAGTCAAGGAGACGATCTCTGCTAGTCAGTTGGCAGACTTGTATGTTTCCAGAATCGTGTCTCTCCACGGTATTCCGTTGGAGATCAGTTCCGACTGAGGCAGTATTTTCACCTCAAGATTCTGGGATAGTTTCCAAGAAGCTATGGGCACTCATATGAATTTTAGCACCGCTTATCACCCCCAGTTGCAAGGCCAAGTTGAACGAGTCAATCAAGTGCTTGAAGATATGCTTCGAGCTTGTGTCATCTCCTTCGGCAAGAAATGGGAGGAATCTCTTCCGTTTGCTGAATTCTCGTACAACAATAGCTATCAAGCTAGTCTGAAGATGGCACCCTTTGAAGTTCTCTATGGACGTAAGTGTCGAACCCCTCTGAATTGGTCAGAAACTGGGGAACGAACCCTCATTGGTCCGGACATTATTCAGCATGCTGAAGATCAGGTTCGCGTTATTCGTGAACACTTGAAAGCTGCTCAGTCTCGTCAGAAGAGTAACTACGACCGCAAGCACAAGGAAATGGTCTATCAACCTGGTGCATACGCGTACCTCCGTGTCACTCCCATGAGAGGCACTCACCGCTTCGGGATCAAAGGCAAGTTAGCTCCTCGCTACATTGGCCCGTTCCGTATTCTTTCCCGGAGTGGACCAGTGGCATACCGATTGGAATTGCCGCCGAATCTCTCCCAAGTCCACGATGTCTTCCATGTGTCGCAACTCCGTCGCTGCTTCAAGGACCCTATCCGAGAAGTGGAGCATGATATGATCGAGCTGCAGCAAGACTTGACTTATCAAGAACATCCGAGCCGCATTCTTGATCAGTCTGAACGCAAAACCCGCAACAAGACAACCAAGTTCCTCAAAGTTCAGTGGTCGAATCATTCTGAAGGTGAAGCCACTTGGGAACGCGAAGATCGTCTTCGTGAAGAATACCCAGATCTTTTCCCCTCTACCGCTTAGATTCTCGGGACGAGAATTCCTATAGTGGGGGAGATTTGTAACACCCTCAGTGTTATGGAATAGTAACACTTTTGATAATGAAGATTACTGTTGCTAATCACTGATGTTAATCATGCTTTGATCACCTTGGATCAACTCAAACCAAAAATGCCTTTTGATGAATATTGAAAATAAGTGGAAATAAAACTTTGGTCAAAAATTGTGAAACCAATTTTGTAAAATGCCTAAAAATTAGTGGATCACATCCATATGGTTTTGGGGATTTGTTAGGCAATAAAATAAATCCAACAATTCAAACAGTAGCCAAACCAGTGGGATTTAATGCCTTTTTAATAAAACAAAAATGCAAAAGAGTTTATAAAAGTCTAATTCTTTTTATGGCACTTCTGTATGGTGCTGCAATATTATTGGAGCAAGTTTCACTGTTGGCAAAAATCAAAACCTAGCTAAACAAAATGCAAACAGAAAATAAAATACAAAAAAAACAATAAAAGAAATGGAGCCCACCCCCTGTCTCCCTATGGTCCAAGCCAGCCCACTCTCCCAGCCCAACTCCCCCGGAATCAGCCCACGTAGCTACCTCCCCTGTTCCCCCCGTGCGTGGCTGCCATCCATGGCGCCACGGCCATGGCCGTCGCCGTGGCGGCCATCCGGCGAAGCCCCGGCGGGATAAGTCCCCCCTCCCTCTCCCCTGGCTGCGCCCCAAACCCTAACGCCCCCTTCCCCTCCTCACTCGCGCCGCGCTCCTCTCTCCCTCTCTGTTTTGCCTCACCGAGCACGCAGGGCGCGCCCGTCGCCGCCCGTCGCGCATGGCCGTGGCCATGGGCCACCTTGTTGGTTGTGGGCATGTCTAAGGTCACCGTGGATCTCGAATTCGTCACCGGCGCACACTACCTCGAGCCTCTGGCCTCTACATCGCCGGAATCGCGACCTCCTCCCCGCCAAGGCTGCCACCTCCCCACTCCAAATTTGGCGCACTCCGGCCACCCCAGCGCTCCGCGTGCACGTCTTCCGCCCCCCTGTGAGCTCCCGCGTCGCTTCCCCCTCTCCCCTCCTCCGTTCCTCCGTCGTAGAGCGTCCGCAGTCGACGCCATTCCCGTCGGCCGCCATAGCCGCGAGCGCGAGATCGTCGAGCTCGGCCGAGCACCCCTGCTCATGCCGTGTGGGCTCTTTGGCCGCGCCCTCGCTGTGCTGGTTGACCCAGGACCACGCCTCGCGCGTGCTCTGGCCAGTCCTCCTCGCGCCCGCGCTCGCCATTGCTTGCCACGAACCGGGCGCACATACCGCCGCCGGCCAGGCCTGCTACTGGTCGCGCCGCCCGTCCTGCCCGAGTGCGGCCGTGCCTCGCCACGAACCCTGCCGCAGCCTGCCGCCTATCGTGCCCACTCTCGCCAGGGATGGCCGGAATGGCCTCGGCGCCGCGGCTCTAGCCACAGCCGGCCATGGCTGCGTGTCGTGGTGTGGCAGACTAGCCACTGACCGGTGGACCCGCCCTCCTTAACTAAAACATATTAGTAGTTAACCCCCCCCCTATGTGTATGACTAGTGGGCCCAAGGCCATCTAATTAATCAAAAAATAACTGTTAGATGTAACTGTGTCTATGACACCCAGGCCCCACCCATTATCTAGTTAAATAAATGATTTATTAATAGTTAGAGTATGACAAGTGGGCCCATCTGGATTATTAGATTAAATAAATGATTTATTAAAACCAGAGGCTGACATGTGGGACCCACATGTCAGTTGACTGGTCAACCCCATTGTTGTGGACAATGTTGCATTTAAATAAATAAAAGGGAATATAGAAAATGATTTAAGATTGATTTAAACTTATAAAATCAATATCTTTTAATCCGTATATCGGATCGAAAAACTTTATACATGAAAATTGATCAGAAAAATATAACGAATACGAATACGCTATCCGTATGCCAACCACACCCCTCTAATACAACGAACACCGACATTCCCCCCCTCGGGGCTGTTTGTCGATAATTCCCGGTGCCGGTAAAAACCTGCCGGATGAATTTATTCCGAACACGAAAGTTGTCCGGAATGGTTCAACTAACACGGATACACCCCCCTTATGTTTGTCGGATGTCCACGACCCCTCCGGCATGAACCCTTCCCCCTCCGGACACCCTGTCCGGTAATCACCGGAGCTGGCAGTTCATCCCCGGATGAATTCCCGCTCCGAGCAACGTACATTGCACTACGTTAGAACACCGTTAACATTGCATACGCCAAGCTATTCATCTGTTTGTTTATGCTTTATTTGTATTTACTGTTTCCCCCCCCCCTTTATTCTCCGGTAGACCCCGCTGCTACCGCCGACTACACCGCTGCTGGATACGACTACTTCGTCGATGACCCTACTGCTACCGTCGAGCTTCCTGGCAAGCAGAGCCATTCTCTTCCCCAGATATCTCCTACCTTTTCCGTACTTTCTTGCACTAGGCATTGTTACTACTGCTGCTACGATTACAATCCTATTCAATTGCATAGTCTGCTTTTGTCGCCCCTTGATGTACCTTCCTTTATCCTATGTTGCCTGTTATAATTATGCATTATTCAGCAGTGAGCCCTGCGCATTGTTAGCTAGGATTAGTTAGCGGGCCGTGACCACTCAGGGGAGTGAACACGGATACAATATATACAACTGCACAGGTACGGTACAATGCAGACACCGCCTAAGGCCCCCTAGCTCGGCTCTGCCGAGTCACCCTCAAGTGTGAGCTGTCAAGGAGTAATCCTTGTACTCCACTCGTTGATGACTCTGTATAGCTGCTCTAGGTACCTGAGCAACGGTTGTCCTTAAATGTAAGAAAGTCGGGCGACCCAACGGTTCCCGCGAGCGGTATATCGTCGGGAACAACAGGGAGGGTAGGACCAACGTTACTGGCGTGCTTGGCCCCTGCTCGTATCTCGCGAGAGTTACCAAACCACGAAAGTCGAGCTCTACCAAGAGCACACGCGAGACAAGGTAAGGAGACGGTTCACCTTGTTGGTAACCGTAGTGACTTGGTGGGACGACAGGGAAGGCACCGATGTACTGGTGGACCTGACTGCTGTCGTTGACCGCGGGTCGGTTAAGTCGAGGCAACGATAACGGTTGTCACGCAGGTTAATTAAAATGATAAATGGTTCGGCGGATGTCTTGAGTAGCCTTTTGGCTTGTACGCACTACCTACACGTGGGATAAGGATTGTGGGCTCCCCTGCATCGTAGTCTCGTTCGAGGGTCTTCAGACGTCAGCAGTACCGCGGGCTGATTGCCGGGAAGTGGTGTTGTCTTCTCTTGCTCGAGCGGTGTATTTGTATTTTCTTTTATTTTGCTTCACCGGCAAGTCACGCACCGTGTAGGAGTACGTTCGGGTTAGGGTCCAAAGCCCGGCGTACATAGGATATAGTCCGGCGGATGACCTCTCTGTTGATTGCCGAAGGATGGGCTACTTTGTGTCGGATAGCTTTGGTGGAGCGTTCCCTAACAAGGTTCCCGCCACCCTGGAGATCCGAGTGTCGTAGAGTCACACCAGTGCACCCCTGCAGGGAAGATTAATCTATTCGAATAGCCGTGTCCACGGTAACAGGATGCTTTATGCTGAAGCTGGATCTTATCACTACAAACTACTACTATTAAACTGTATGGTTCCGGGTCTTCTTCCTCGCAGGGAGTCGAGGAGGGGAACTCGGAGGCATTATTATTATTAACCATTACAACTTACTATTATACAATGTTGCAGCAACTTTTGCTTCATTGTTACTTTATTGCTTTATATGAACTGTTGGCTGATTCTCTTCTCCTGCTGCAAGACATCGTCAGAAGATACTAGTCTTCGATAGGCCTAGCTTCTTACCCTTATTCTGATTTCTATCTTGCAGTCCACTATATATAGCCTCTTCTTTCCGTTGATACAATGCATAATGCTTAGTAGCGGACGTAAGACTCGCGGGTATACTAGATACTCACCTTTGCTTTATTTCCCCCTTTATTTTTTGCCTGATCGACCGCTGCAGTCGACGTTGGAGCCCAGGAGCAGGAGTACCCCGGAGGCGGATACTACTACGTCGAGACCCCCGCTGACCAGGACCAGGAGTAGTTTCGGAGGCTCCCAGGAAGGAGGCCTTGCCTTTTCGATCTGTATCTCTGATGTTATTTGTGCTAGCCTTCTTAAGGCAAAACTTGACTAACTATGTCTGTACTCAGATAATATGGCTTGTATAACTTATGTATTTGGGTCCGTGCGACCCCCCTTTATTGTAACATATTGGTTCATCCTTTTATGTTTAGTGTTGTGCTGTGATATTCTCACCGTGGCACCCTAATCTCAGCCGTGTACCCTGCGTGTATGATTACTGTACACGGATTGATTTTAGGGGCGTCACAACAATGAAGGCATGTCCGCCATTAAGGCTCACATGAACAAAGTTACCGATATGCTTAGTTCTCTCATGTCAAAGATGCCCACGGAGAGCAACCCCACCATCATCCCCAACATTCCAACGTTGGGTGGAGGAGATGTCATCTCCCAATCTAATGATGATGGTAGGAATGATATCCGATCCATTCCTCGTACGGGGAATGGATCGGGTATTCATTCCGCGGTGGCTCCTCCTGTTACTTATAACTCTCTACCTCTACCCGAACCCCATTTTGCACATGCAGGCATTATTCCCATCCTTAAAAAAGATGCTTATCCGGTTTGGGCTCATCGTATGAAGAGACACTTGAAGGGGTCTTCTGTGGAACTGTGGCGCATCGTTGAGGAGGGATTCACTCCTCGTGACCGCCACAACTTGACTCCAAGAGAATATCGAGACAACACCATCAACAGTCATGCTATGCTCGTGATAGGAAATGGGTTGAAGGAAGAGCAATACAATCTTGTCCTAAAGTGTGAAACGTCCAAGGAGATGTGGGATATTCTTGAGAGGACTCTCATGGGAAGCACTAGCATACGATGCTCAAAGTTTGACAAGATTCAAGATCAAGCCCATCACTTTGTCAGGAATGAAGGGGAGTCTTCCGAGGATGTTCATCAAAGGTTGGTGGCTCTTGCAAATTCAATGACGGACCATGGGAGCATGCACACTGATGACGGATGGATAAAGAGAAAGTTCATCACGGCTATGCTCCTACACAAGAAGCATATCACCAAGGTCATTCTTCAAAGGCCCGACTTTCGCGAGTTGAGTTCAAACCAAGTCTTGGATGAATTTGTTTCCATGGAAATCTTGGACTCTACGGCCGAGTTAAAATTGGCTCGCCAAAGTGGCTCCAAGATGTCGTCTCTCGCCTTGAAGGCCAAGGAAGTTCAAGTTGAGGAAGATGAAGATGAAGAGGATGTGGGTCCGGAGGACACCAAGTATGCTTACAATGAGCACATGGCTCTAGCCTCAAGACAATTTTGGGGCAACAAGAAGAACTTCAAGTCCAACACAAGTAGCTTCAAGCCAAAGGACCAACGAATAAGGACTTGCTTCAATTGTGGCAATGTGAGTCATTTTGTTGCGGATTGCCCTTATGAGAAGAGAGAAGACCACGGTGGAAAGCTCATCCGTAAGGACAAGAACAAGCCACCATTGAACAAGACCTTTGTGAAGAAGAAGCCACAACGTGTGTTGGTGGCTCAAGAAGAATACTATTCCGATGATGAGGATGATGAAGAAAGTGGTGAGATTGTGGCAACCGCCACCATTTCTATCTCCATTGACTCCCCCTCATCAACGTCTCTCTTCAACTCCCCCAACGAGAATCCTCACATCAACCACAAGTGCCTTATGGCCAAGACCACCTCGGTAACTCCTCACTCTAAACCGTTTACTCCCACTAACCCTTCATTGTTGGATTGTGTGGAGGATAATGAGGATCCCAAAGCTCAAGAAGAAAATGAATTCGAGCTGTTCTTGTCCAAGCTCAAGGGCGTTGCCAAGGGACACTTTGTGGCTCTCTTGGAACAACTTGGTGAAGCCCATGCTCACATTGAGCAACTAGATGAGACTATCACCGAGTTGCAAGGTCATAGTCACGACTATGCGGATGAGATAGGGGAGCTATCTCATTCTCTCGAAGAAGAGCGTGAGCTTAAGTTGTCTCTTGATGAGACGTATGCTATTGATATATCTAAGCTAAAACTTGACCTTAAACATTCTAATGCTATTTCTTGTGATCTCAAGACTAAAAATGATGAACTTGTTGAGGCTCATGAAAGACTTCTTGTGGATCATGAGAAAGTTGAAAAGGACCACAAGTCCTTAAAACACGAACTCATGGCTCTCAAGAAGGCTCATGATGAAACAAGTACGCAACTCACTAAAGAAATCACTACCTTTTCTCCTATTATTATTGTAGAGAAACCTAGTTCCTCTAACTCTTGTTGTGAGCATGCTCCTCTTGTTGAGGAAAACGCTAGGTTGAAGGCACAACTTGAGAAGGTACTTGTCTCGTGCATTCAAGGAGAGAATAACCTTAATGATCTCTTGAGTTCCCAAAAGAAGGTCATTGGCAAGGAAGGCATTGGTTTTGGTGCAAGTTCATCAAAGAAGAAGAACAAGAAGAGGAAGAACAAAAAGAAGAAAGGCAAGGCTCCTCCTCCTTCAAAGGAATTCACATTTGTGAAGGAAGGGGAGAAGCCTCAAGAAAAGGTGGCAAAGGCCATTGAGGGTAGAGTGACCAAGAGAAGTGATGCCATTCCCAATGACTTTGCCGGATCAACTAACCCTTCTTACATTCTTTGTTGCACTAATAATGGGCATGTTTATGCCAAATTTGTTGGTTCCTTTGATGAGTATATTGCATGGTCCATTTGGGTGCCTAAGACCCTTGTTACTAACGCGAGAGGACCCATTCATGAATGGGTACCTAAATCCAAGCATTGATCTCATGTAGGTGGCGGCTTCCGGTGGTGGTACATGGATACTTGATAGCGGGGCTACAAGTCATATGACCGGAAGCAAGGACATGTTGGTGGACATTTATTTCGGACCATCTCGAATCACCCGTGTCCAATTTGGAGATGCAAACACGTCAAAGGTATTAGGTCTTGGCAAAGTAGTAATTTCTCCGGATTCGTCCATTGAGAAAGTATTGCTAGTTGAGACTTGTGCCTTTAATTTACTTTCCGTTTGTCAACTTGCCATGATGAGACTTTGTACTTTCTTTGATAAAGACATGGTCACCCTAATGTGGAGAAAAACTTTTAAAGTAGCCTTTTTTGGACACGTGGAGGACGGTATGTACGTGGTGGACTTCTCAAAAGTCCCCACTAAAACCGCCATGTGTCTAATGGCTAAAGTTGATGTGGGATGGCTTTGGCACCGCCGACTAGCCCATGTCAATATGAGGTCTTTGCAAACACTTCTCAAGGGTGAGCATGTCATTGGACTAACAAATGTTAGTTTTTCCAAAGATCGTGCTTGTAGGGCATGCATTGAAGGGAAACTTCACGAGAAGAAACGCCCCGTCAAGAATATCATCTCCTCCAAGAGGCCTTTGGAGCTCCTTCACATGGATCTTTTTGGGCCTCCGTCATATGATAGTCTTGGCGGGAAGAAGTATTGCTTAGTTATTGTTGATGATTATTCAATATATAAATGGGTTTATTTCTTCAAGAAGAAAAGTGAGACCCAACAAACCGTCATCGAGTTTGCCAATATCGGGACCCGGGGTTAGCGTATGTAATTCCAGTCACGATACAATCACATGGAGAGCCGAGAACCGTACCCACTTGTCTAAGCAGACAAGGCCAAGCACAGAACGTTCTCGGTAAGCATCGAACGTGAGGGGCATCCCATTCAGGCCGGATGATCATCTGAGATGGGTCCTCATCGTCCGCTCACAAGTCTAAATGCTTATGGGTGGTGAATCCCATACTCATAGACAAGTCACCTCAACCATGTTATCGATTGGATCCTAACTCTTACATAGACTTACTCCAGCCCGATCACTTAGTCGGGGTCTAGGGCGGGCTCGATCATACAACAAAGTGTGCACGTGACAGAGTCACGAGCAATCGCATCGCGATGCCCCAAGCTGCGCACATCTAAGGGCCACTTGGTGTATAAAAGACCGCCAGCCAGATCACAACTAAGGTCTCGAAAACCCATACTAAGGCATGCATGTTATAAACATACACGCAGCACACATGCCTAGTATGAACAGCAGGTATCATCACATAACTCTACAAAGTACTCTTTATAGATATACACATAGAGCATACAAAGATCACACGTCTGTGATCAACATTACATCATACAACGGAAGCACATTAGGTCTGAGTACAGACAAGTTTAACAAATGGCTTAGAGAAGCCTTGTAAACAAACATGCCCTTCCACGAGGGACCAGACTGCTGTCTGGGACTATACTACCAAGGTCAACGTCGAGCTTCACGAAGGTGACTCCATCGGGGTCCGGTTCTTATCTAAAACATAGAATAAGCAAACGTGAATACAAAGTCGTACTCAGCAAGACTTACATCAGATCTATACTACTCATGCTCAAGTATCAAGGTAAAGGGAGGTGGGGTTTCACCATGCAGAAGTGCCAGCTTTGACTTGGCTAATCCTGAACTACGAGTACCAGACTTGAGGTAAGAAGCGTACACGAGTCCACTACATCTCCAACCAAAACACCACTATGCTTACTTCCTCGACTTCCCCACGAGGATCACACCATAGTACTCACGCTTATCTTGCGAGTTTTATAAGTATCCATTCAAGTTGTCTATGATCAAGTAGAGGTTTCCAAGTAGTCCATAACCGCGGACACGGCTATTCGAATAGTTCATTAACCCTGCAGGGGTGTACATCTTCACACGCGTGTCATCACTTATCGTCTCGTTCTTGTCATCCTTCAAGCGGATGTCGGACGTGGATGAAACCAAGGCACTACCCTCACATCACCTTTTCTAATCCAGGAGCCGACTACCTGAGTTTGTCACCGCACGAGAGTCCGGCCGGTTCCACGAAACGGACTCAGATAATGTAAGGGACCGAGACGCCACCTTTGACAGATGGTTTCACTGCCTCACAGGTCCACCCACATATCTATACATAAATCAAATGGAAAGCCCGAATCTAGTGTGACTCCTGGACTGGATCGGGTATGTAAAGAGGCCAAACGGGGCTCCCATAAAACCCTACATGTGGTCATACTCTTTGTCTTGGATCACAAAACAGGAACTCAGGGCCTAGGGCAGTGTTCAACGAGACAACCCACTGTGTACTCCTACACAGCCTCTCATCGTTCACCTTTGTTTAGGGTGGATTCACCAACACGTTTCACTTTCATCAACACCACTGTGTTCATTCCATCCCGACTCACAATCAAAACATCCTCATTGTACCACTAAGCAGCAAAAGCAGTAACATTTGTAGGGGCCACATGCTCATCAAACAACTCCTAAATCTGCTAGGATTGTGGTTTGCTTAATACGGTGACAGAATGATAGGTCATGCATCAGAATGGGTTCAACTATGCGAAAGAACGTGTCTCGGTGATCTCCTAAACATGCATAAGCAAGACTGAGAGGGAAATAGGATTTTATAGACATGATCAATGGAGTTTTCTTGCCTTGCTAACGAGGTTCGATATCGGGGTCTTCAACGAAGGAGGTGGCCTCCGGTTCCGGTTGCACGTCTATCGAGCAAACAAACAAAGAATGGTATAAATTTATTTGCAATGCATCAAACACATGATCAATATTGAAATGGTGATGTTCTTGGTCACAATGTTGGTACAATTCCATTTAATAGAAGTCAAATGCAAAGTCACTTGCAAATGTGCTTCAAATTTGAATTTGAAATAAAGCCATATGGATGTTTTGCACTGTTCACCAAATTTTAATTGGTCAAACATGAAAACAGAGCCCATATTCATAATCCTTGGATTTTTCTGATATTTTTAGACATATTATTTGTTATATTTGGAGTTAAAATGAATTACTTATGAATTTCCCAAGTTTAAATGATTTTCTGGAATTTTCTGGATTATTTTAAATCTCTGGAAAAGGTTTATTGCGTCAGCCTGACGCCAGGGTGACGTCAGGGGGCTGCTGACGCGTGGGTCTGGGCTGTCAGTGGTAGTGGGTGTTAACCCTGTTTAACTGAATAAACAGGGTCATTAGGGGGGGCTGGGCCCACCTGTCATAGAGTTAGGGTTAGGATTAGCTGGGTGATTAAGATTAATGGCCTTGGGCCCACTGGTCAGAGAGAGAGGAGAGAGGTTAGGGCTCGGGTTAGCCGGCGAGTCGCTGGAGTTCTCGCCGGAGTAGCGAGTTTGGCACGGGAGGGGGCTTGGAGGGGATGGGCGTGTAGCCCGTGAGCTGGCGCACCCATTCGTGCCACTGGAGCGTCAAGGGGAGGCTCTGGAGCTCGGCTGCTACGACAATGGAGAAGGCCGACGACTGGAAACGAAGAAGTCGGGCACGAGGCCACGGGAGGGAGCGGGAGATGGGGGGAATCCAGCGAGCTACTCACATTGAAGACGATGGCGCGCTCGGGGACGCCGGAGGGAGGCCGGAGACGGTGAATTTAACGGCGAGGAGCTCACGGACGTCGGTGGAATCGGCGAAGATGGCGTCACCTCGGGGGTTGCTGGGCTCGATTGAACGTGCAGCTCGATGAAGAAGAACACGGCGATGCTCCTGGAGAAGTCAGCGAGGCAGGAGGAGGCCGGTGGCCACGCGGGCTCGGCAGCGCGCTCCGGCGAGCTCTCTGAAGTGTCCGAAATTTGGGAGAGGGAGAGTAAGAGGGTGACCAAGACGAGCTGGAGTGGGCGTGGAATGCTCTGGGCATCGTTGTGGCACGGTTTGGAGACGAGGGGAAGGCTGTGCTGCCCAAAAGAAAGAGGTGGCGGCGTCGGCGTGCTCCCTCCTCCAGCGAGCAGCTTGGCTCAGCGGGGAGGAAGACGACAAGAGGGCTGAAGGGCTGGGCCAGGCCAAAGGTGAGTTGGGCCAAAAGCCTAGGTGACTCCTTTTCCTATTTCTCTTCTGTTTTTCCTTTTCTGTTGTTTGTTTTGCCCCAAATAAAAATAGCAGAGCATTTTATAAAATACCCAAATCTTTTATGTGGGCTTAGGATACTAATAGCTAGCCACTCATAAAATTTGGATATTATTAAAATTCAAAACATTTGAATTTTAATTCAAATAGGGGTTTATTTAATTTCCAAAGCCACTGTTTGAATATTAGAAAATTCCATGTGCATGGGATTGATCCCAAACCACTTTTCAAATGATCAGCAACATTTCTAGGAATTTTCCAATCATTCAAAAGATTTTTGGAAAAAGATTTTTATCTGGCCATTTCAAATAATTTCGCAGGGCTTTCTGCTTCCCCATTTTTTAATTTCTTTTTGAATTTTTCATGATGCAAAGGGATCAAACAAGCCCTAGTACTTACCCTAGTTGGGGTTCTGACTACTCGCCCCTACTCAAAAGAATCTCGTCCCGAGATTCAGAAGTCGTCGGGAGGAAGGTGGGGTACTCGGCACGGAGGCGGTCTTCTCTTTCCCATGTTGCTTCTTTCTCGGAGTGATGTGACCATTGCACTTTAAGGAACCTGATCTTTTGACGACGAGTGACACGCTCTGCGGAATCAAGAATACGAACAGGGTACTCTCGATAAGAAAGGTCATCTTGGAGATCAAGCGCTTCATGGTCGACTTCGCGGATGGGGTCCTTGAAGCAACGCCTGAGTTGTGACACATGGAATACATCATGTAGTCGGGAAAGGTGAGGGGGTAGTTCAAGTTGGTAGGCAACTTCTCCATGTTTAGCGAGAATGCGGAAAGGTCCGATGTAACGTGGGGCCAACTTGCCTTTGATACCGAATCTTTGGGTTCCCTTAAGAGGAGTAACCCGAAGGTAAGCCTTCTCATCAATATTGTAGCTCTCCTCTCTATGATGACGATCATAGTAGCTCTTTTGACGAGACTGAGCGGCTTTCAAACGATCACGAACAATGCGAACTTGATCTTCTGCTTCCTTGATCATATCCGGTCCAAAGAGTTGTCTTTCACCGGTTTCTGACCAGTTTAGGGGTGTTCGACATCGCCGTCCATAGAGGAATTCAAAAGGAGCCATGTTCAGACTAGATTGATAGCTATTGTTATAAGAAAATTCGGCGAATGGAAGAGATTTCTCCCAATTCTTTCCGAATGAGATAACACAAGCTCTGAGCATGTCTTCCAAGATTTGATTAACCCTTTCAACTTGACCGCTAGATTGAGGGTGGAAAGCTGTACTAAAGGATAGATGAGTTCCCATAGCATTTTGAAAACTTTCCCAAAATCTAGAGGTGAAAAGGTTACCACGATCAGAATTGATCACCAAAGGAACACCGTGAAGAGACACAATTCTAGAGATATACAAGTCCGCTAACTGACTAGCAGTTATAGACTCGCGAACAGGAAGAAAGTGAGCAACTTTGGAAAGCCTATCTATGACAACGAAGATGGCATTGTTTCCTTTCTGGGTTTTTGGAAAGCCGGTGATGAAGTCCATACCGACCTTGTCCCATTTCCATTCGGGAATAGACAATGGTTGAAGAGTACCAGCAGGTCTTTGGTGTTCTGCCTTAATGCGACGACAAACATCACATTCAGCAACAAATTGTGCAATGTCTCTCTTCATCCGGGTCCACCAAAATCTCTGGCGTAGATCTCGGTACATTTTTGTGCTACCGGGATGAATTGAGAGGGGAGTGTCATGTGCTTCCTTAAGGATCAGCTGCTTTAGGTCTTCATTTTCAGGAACTACTAAACGATTTTCAAAGAATATCGTTCCTTGATCATTTGCAGAGAAACATTTAGCAACTCCGCTAACAATGTTCTGCTTGATCTCTTGAATACTACTATCTTGTTTCTGCGCGGCTATGATTTGATCCTCAAGGGTTGGTTTCGCCACCAAGTTGAAAAGAGATCCACGAGGAACTATCTCAAGATTGAGCTTGCAAAATTCCTCGTGAAGAAATGGTTGATACTGTTGTAACATGAGGTTGTTACAATACGACTTACGACTTAGTGCATCAGCCATGACATTGGCTTTGCCTGGGGTGTAAGAAATTCCTAAGTCATAATCTTTTATCAACTCTATCCAGCGTCTTTGCCTGAGGTTAAGATCTAGCTGGGTGAATATGTATTTGAGGCTTTGGTGGTCGGAATATATTTCACAACGATTACCAAGGAGGTAATGTCGCCAAGTCTTCAGGGCATGAACTACGGCAGCGAGTTCAAGATCATGGGTAGGATAGTTCTCTTCATGTGGCCGCAACTGGCGTGAAGCATAAGCTACCACATGTCGATCTTGCATAAGTATGCATCCTAACCCTTGCCGTGAAGCATCACAATAGATCTCGAAATCCCTTTTGGTGTCTGGAGGTGCAAGTACGGGTGCAGAAGTCAATCTTCTTTTTAGCTCTTGAAAGCTTTCCTCGCACTTGGGGGTCCATAGGAATTTCTTATCTTTCTTGAGGAGTTCAGTAAGAGGCTTTGCAACTTTAGAAAAGTTCTCAACGAAGCGGCGGCAATAGCTTGCTAAGCCGAGAAAACTCCTAACTTGCTTAACCGATTCAGGTGGAGTCCAGTCAAGGACGGCCTGAACTCTCTCGGGATTGACTGCAACACCTTTCGCAGAAATCACGTGGCCTAAGTAGGTTACTTCTGGTAGCCAAAATTCACACTTGGAGAACTTGGCATAAAGGCGGTGCTCTCTAAGTTTCATCAATACCAACCTAAGATGTTCTGCGTGCTCTTCTTCGTTCTTCGAGTAGATGAGAATGTCATCAAGATAAACCACAACAAATTTATCTAGGTACTCCATGAAGATCGAATTCATCAAGCGCGAGAATGTGGCGGGGGCATTGGTTAAACCAAAGGACATGACGGTGTACTCGTAAAGACCATAACGAGTAGTGAAAGCCGTTTTTGGAATGTCCTCGTTTCGGATCTTTATTTGATGATAACCTAATCTCAAATCCATCTTAGAGAAGACAGAGGATCCTGCAAGTTGATCATAAAGATCATTGATCCTGGGCAGTGGGTACTTGTTCTTTATCGTCGCTAGATTTAGCGGACGATAGTCTACGCACATCCTTTCTGTTCCATCTTTCTTCGTTACGAACAGAACGGGGCAACCCCATGGCGATGAGCTAGGGCGGATGAAGCCTTTTGCCAACGAAGCATCAAGTTGGGTTTTTAGCTCAGCTAACTCATGTGGGGCCATTCTATATGGGTGTCTCGAGATTGGGGTTGTGCCTGGTATAATATCCACTATGAATTCTACACACCTGTCGGGTGGCATTCCCGGCAGCTCTTCAGGAAAGACATCCGGGAAGTCACGAACCACCGGAACATCTTCAAGGTCTGGAAGGGGAAGCACATTCAAAGTATGTATCTGGTTTTTAGAGCTGGGTGATGTGTAGTCAATGATCTGGCCTGAAGGATGGGTGAGTTTGACTGATTTGGCTTTACAATCAAGGAAAGCATTATGCCTTGATAACCAATCCATTCCTAGGATGACATCAATGTCCGAAGACTTGAGGGCTATAAGAGAAGCAAGGAATACTAAACCCTCAAATGCAATTTGATTACCATGGCTTACTCTATTAGTTTGCCACTTTGAACTAGGAGTTTGAATGATCATGGGAGAAAACATTTCTTCAAAAGAAAATCCATGACGAAATGCATAACTCTCCGACATGAATGAATGAGAAGCTCCTGGATCGAAAAGAACGGAGGCGGGAACATGATTGACTGGGAGTGTGCCAAGAATGACGTCAGAAGCAGTAGTGGTGTCCTCAACTGAGATTTGGTTCACACAACCACTACTTGTGACTAAAAGCTTTGCTGGGGTGGCTTTGGTGGTTGATTTCTTTGGAGGTTTGTGACTAGGTCGACGTGGTGCCACCAACACTGTAGGGCACTGTCGGAAGTAATGGCCTGGAACACCACACTTAAAGCATACCCTGTCTGAATTGCTGGGAGTGGGATTACTTGATTGCACACCATCATTCCTGGGTGGAATAATGTGTTGGGGTGGATGGCATATATTGGAGGTTGGTCTCTGCAGAAAAATTTGAGGTATGGCTCTGGTTGGAATCCAAATTCGGCGTTTCTGAGGGGCTGAACTTGAAGAAGGAGCAAGCTCAAGAGCATGCTTGCGAGACTCTTCAAAGACCTCATTTCCATGCTCAGCTCTGAATGATCTATTGACCAAATCCTCAAAGGTGGCAAATTCGATGAGGTTGAGATCATGGCGGAGGATAGGGCTAAGTCCCTTGCGGAACCTTGCCTGCTTTCTGGCATCGGTGGTGATCTCATCTTGGGCATACCGAGCAAGACGGTTGAATTCTCTCACATACTCATGGATGGACATCTCTCCTTGAGTCAAATTGCAAAACTCTTCCTTCTTGCGCTCCATCAGTTCATCCAAAAGGTGGTACCCTCGAAAGGCAACACAGAACTCCTGCCAAGTCACTACGTGACTATCTAGCTGCATAGCAACATAGTTCTCCCACCATTCAGCAGCAGCACCTTCCAGAAAGTATGCCGCGAATATAACTCGATCATCGGGAGCAACATGTGCAGTATCAAGCTTACGCTCGATGGAACGGAGCCAATCATCAGCTTCAAGGGGCTCAGAAGAACATCGGAATACCGGTGGCTTGAGGAGGATGAAGTCCTGGATGCTCACAACCACCTTGCAATGACGTGAGGTATTCTGCTCGATGAGCTCCAGAAGACGTGTTTGATCACGTTGATTCTTCTCAGCTTCCATCATGATTTCCGCCGCAGAAGGCGGTGGTAGAGGTTCATCATCATTTCGATTCCGAACACGGTCTCGATTCCGACGAACAGCACTACGAGTTCCACCTGACATCCTGTGTGATAAAAATCAACAATCAGAACAGGTTGAATGATGGATTCAAGCATAACAAGACATGATGAAGGCGGAAAAGATTATAATGCGAAGGAAATGATCCACAGAAACACGGGATAAATCCGGCAGCATAACGGCTACACCGGGATGGAAAACAAGACAACCTCGAGGAGATTGGACAAAACTTCCTCAAGGAACTCAAAACATGAAGACTCTGGACGACCACGACTGTCCTACGGATACAAGGAAGCACTCAGCGAGATGTTCTAGTCAGACATAGATGAGCCTAGTCCTATCATCCCGTAGAAAAGATAAGGGTGACCCAGAACTCAGATCGATGAGGGTAAGGAGAAAAAGAAGCCTTACGTTGTTCCCTTTATACCCAAGTAACTATATAACTATAGAATGCTAGACTCGACTTCGACCAAGGGTTGCTACTCCTACAGACAGTCCTGCTCTGATACCAAGTCTGTCGGGACCCGGGGTTAGCGTATGTAATTCCAGTCACGACACAATCACATGGAGAGCCGAGAACCATACCCACTTGTCTAAGCAGACAAGGCCAAGCACAGAACGTTCTCGGTAAGCATCGAACGTGAGGGGCATCCCATTCAGGCCGGATGATCATCTGAGATGGGCCCTCATCGTCCGCTCACAAGTCTAAATGCTTATGGGTGGTGAATTCCATACTCATAGACAAGTCGCCTCAACCATGTTATCGATTGGATCCTAACTCTTACATAGACTTACTCCAGCCCGATCACTTAGTCGGGGTCTAGGGCGGGCTCGATCATACAACAAATTGTACACGTGACAGAGTCACGAGCAATCGCATCGCGATGCCCCAAGATGCGCACATCTAAGGGCCACTTGGTGTATAAAAGACCGCCAGCCAGATCACAACTAAGGTCTCGAAAACCCATACTAAGGCATGCATGTTATAAACATACACGTAGCACACATGCCTAGTATGAACAGCAGGTATCATCACATAACTCTACAAAGTACTCTTTATAGATATATACATAGAGCATACAAAGATCACATGTCTGTGATCAACATTACATCATACAACGGAAGCAAATTAGGTCTGAGTACAGACAAGTTTAACAAATGGCTTAGAGAAGCCTTGTAAACAAACATGCCCTTCCACGAGGGACCAGACTGCTGTCTGGGACTATACTACCAAGGTCAACGTCGAGCTTCACGAAGGTGACTCCATCGGGGTCCGGTTCTTATCTAAAACATAGAATAAGCAAACGTGAATACAACGTCGTACTCAGCAAGACTTACATCAGATCTATACTACTCATGCTCAAGTATCAAGGTAAAGGGAGGTGGGGTTTCACCATGCAGAAGTGCCAGCTTTGACTTGGCTAATCCTGAACTACGAGTACCAGACTTGAGGTAAGAAGCGTACACGAGTCCACTACATCTCCAACCAAAACACCACTATGGTTACTTCCTCGACTTCCCCACGAGGAGCACACCATAGTACTCATGCTTATCTTGCGAGTTTTATAAGTATCCATTCAAGTTGTCTATGATCAAGTAGAGGTTTCCAAGTAGTCCATAACCGCGGACACGGCTATTCGAATAGTTCATTAACCCTGCAGGGGTGTACATCTTCACACGCGTGTCATCACTTATCGTCTCGTTCTTGTCATCCTTCAAGCGGATGTCGGACGTGGATGAAACCAAGGCACTACCCTCACATCACCTTCTCTAATCCAGGAGCCGACTACCTGAGTTTGTCACCGCTCGAGAGTCCGGCCGGTTCCACGAAACGGACTCAGATAATGTAAGGGACCGAGACGCCACCTTTGACATATGGTTTCACTGCCTCACAGGTCCACCCACATATCTATACATAAATCAAATGGAAAGCCCGAATCTAGTGTGACTCCTGGACTGGATCGGGTATGTAAAGAGGCCAAACGGGGCTCCCATAAAACCCTACATGTGGTCATACTCTTTGTCTTGGATCACAAAACAGGAACTCAGGGCCTAGGGCAGTGTTCAACGAGACAACCCACTGTGTACTCCTACACAGCCTCTCATCGTTCACCTTTGTTTAGGGTGGATTCACCAACACGTTTCACTTTCATCAACACCACTGTGTTCATTCCATCCCGACTCACAATCAAAACATCCTCATTGTACCACTAAGCAGCAAAAGCAGTAACATTTTTAGGGGCCACATGCTCATCAAACAACTCCTAAATCTGCTAGGATTGTGGTTTGCTTAATACGGTGACAGAATGATAGGTCATGCATCAGAATGGGTTCAACTATGCGAAAGAACGTGTCTCGGTGATCTCCTAAACATGCATAAGCGAGACTGAGAGGGAAATAGGATTTTATAGACATGATCAATGGGGTTTTCTTGCCTTGCTAACGAGGTTCGATATCGGGGTCTTCAACGAAGGAGGTGGCCTCCGGTTCCGGTTGCACGTCTATCGAGCAAACAAACAAAGAATGGTATAAATTTATTTGCAATGCATCAAACACATGATCAATATTGAAATGGTGATGTTCTTGGTCACAATGTTGGTACAATTCCATTTAAAAGAAGTCAAATGCAAAGTCACTTGCAAATGTGCTTCAAATTTGAATTTGAAATAAAGCCATATGGATGTTTTGCACTGTTCACCCAATTTTAATTGGTCAAACATGAAAACAGAGCCCATATTCATAATCCTTGGATTTTTCTGATATTTTTAGACATATTATTTGTTATATTTGGAGTTAAAATGAATTACTTATGAATTTCCCAAGTTTAAATGATTTTCTAGAATTTTCTGGATTATTTTAAATCTCTGGAAAAGGTTTATTGCGTCAGCCTGACGCCAGGGTGACGTCAGGGGGCTGCTGACGCGTGGGTCTGGGCTGTCAGTGGCAGTGGGTGTTAACCCGGTTTAACTGAATAAACAGGGTCATTAGGGGGGGCGCAGGGCCCACCTGTCATAGAGTTAGGGTTAGGATTAGCTGGGTGATTAAGATTAATGGCCTTGGGCCCACTGGTCAGAGAGAGAGGAGAGAGGTTAGGGCTCGGGTTAGCCGGCGAGTCGCCGGAGTTCTCGCCGGAGTAGCGAGTTTGGCACGGGAGGGGGCTTGGAGGGGATGGGCGTGTAGCCCGTGAGCTGGCGCACCCATTCGTGCCACTGGAGCGTCAAGGGGAGGCTCTGGAGCTCGGCTGCTACGACAATGGAGAAGGCCGACGACTGGAAACGAAGAAGTCGGGCACGAGGCCACGGGAGGGAGCGGGAGATGGTGGGAATCCAGCGAGCTACTCACATTGAAGACGATGGCGCGCTCGGGGACGCCGGAGGGAGGCCGGAGACGGTGAATTTAACGGCGAGGAGCTCACGACCGTCGGTGGAATCGGCGAAGATGGCGTCACCTCGGGGGTTGCTGGGCTCGATTGAACGTGCAGCTCGATGAAGAAGAACACGGCGATGCTCCTGGACAAGTCAGCGAGGCAGGAGGAGGCCGGTGGCCACGTGGGCTCGGCAGCGCGCTCCGGCGAGCTCTCTGAAGTGTCCGAAATTTGGGAGAGGGAGAGGAAGAGGGTGACCAAGACGAGCTGGAGTGGGCGTGGAATGCTCTGGGCATCGTCGTGGCACGGTTTGGAGACGAGGGGAAGGCTGTGCTGCCCAAAAGAAAGAGGTGGCGGCGTCGGCGTGCTCCCTCCTCCAGCGAGCAGCTTGGCTCAGCGGGGAGGAAGACGACAAGAGGACTGAAGGGCTGGGCCAGGCCAAAGGTGAGTTGGGCCAAAAGCCTAGGTGAGTCCTTTTCCTATTTCTCTTCTGTTTTTCCTTTTCTGTTGTTTGTTTTGCCCCAAAAAAAATAGCAGAGCATTTTATAAAATACCCAAATCTTTTATGTGGGCTTAGGATACTAATAGGTAGCCACTCATAAAATTTGGATATTATTAAAATTCAAAACATTTGAATTTTAATTCAAAACATTTGAATTTTAATTCAAATAGGGGTTTATTTAATTTCCAAAGCCACTGTTTGAATATTAGAAAATTCCATGTGCATGGGATTGATCCCAAACCACTTTTAAAATGATCAGCAACATTTCTAGGAATTTTCCAATCATTCAAAAGATTTTTGGAAAAAGATTTTTATCTGGCCATTTCAAATAATTTCTCAGGGCTTTCTGCTTCCCCATTTTTGAATTTCTTTTTGAATTTTTCATGATGCAAAGGGATCAAACAAGCCCTAGTACTTACCCTAGTTGGGGTTCTGACAGCCAATGAAGCTCAACGTCAACACAATTCAAAGATTTTGGCAATTAGGAGTGACAACGGCACCGAGTTCAAGAACTACACCTTGGATGAATTCCTTGGAGATGACGGGATTAAACATCAATATTCCGCTGCTTATACCCCTCAACAAAATGGTGTTGCGGAGAGGAAGAACCGCACTCTGATTAATGCAGCAAGAACAATGATGGCGAAGTTCAAGAGTCCATACAACTTTTGGGCAGAGGCCATCAACACTGCTTGTCATGCAACCAACCGTCTTTATCTCCGCAAGATCTTGAACAAAACTCCATACGAAATCATCACCGGGAAGAAGCCCAACATCAAGTATTTTCGGGTCTTCGGGTGTAAGTGTTTCATTCTTAAGAAAGGTGCTCGTTTGTCTAAGTTTGAGTCTAAGACAAATGAGAGCATATTTGTTGGTTATGCTTCAAACTCTCACGCCTATAGAGTCTACAACAAGTCTTCCGGACTTGTTGAAGAATCTAGCAACGTGGAGTTCGATGAACATAATGGCTCCCAAGTGGGGAAAGGTGATCTTAATGATGTAGGTGATGAAATTCCTCCTCAAGCCATAAGAAGAATGGGTGTGGGTCATTTCCTACCCATTGAGGAACCCCTTGTGGTGGAAGGAGAAGGACAATGCTCTACGCACGTGGAGCCATCACCTCCTCAAGATTCACAAGCAAACCAAGAACAAGACGAAGGCCCTCTCTCGCCCGAACAAGATCAAGGTCAAGATCAAATCATTGAAGATGGTGGTGCACCAAATGATGACCAAGATCATGTTCTCTTTCAAGGGCAAGCTCAAGATGATGAGCAAGTCCTTGAGGATGCTCCTTCTTCCGAAGTTGGCCCTCTAGCTCCCTCACAAGATACCTTGGAAGAAGAGAGAGTTCGCCGAGCACTCAAGATTGCATCCCGGTTAAAATCACAAGATCTTTCGGTGGATCAAGTGCTCGGAAGCATCCAAAAGGGGGTAACAACTCGTAGTCAATTGAGAAACTTTTGTGCCCATAATGCATTTGTTTCTTGTGTTGAACCCCAAAAAGTAGGTGAGGCGCTTGAAGATCCGGATTGGCTTGAGGCCATGCATGATGAACTCAATAACTTCAAGCACAACAAGGTGTGGACATTAGTGGAGAGACCCAAAGGTGATCATAATGTTATTGGGAACAAGTGGATTTTCAAGAACAAGCAAGATGCACTTGGTATTGTCATCGGGAACAAGGCAAGGTTGGTGGCTCAAGGTTTCTCCCAAGTCGAAGGTATTGACTTTGGTGAAACTTTTGCCCCCATGGCTCGTCTTGAGTCCATTCGTATTTCTCTTGCTTATGCCTCTCATCACAACTTCAAGTTATATCAAATGGATGTGAAGAGTGTTTTTCTTAATGGTCCCATTAATGAGTTGGTATATGTCAAGCAACCCCCCGGGTTCGAGGACCACAATTTCCCCAATCATGTCTATGAACTCGACAGGGCGCTCTATGGCCTTAAGAAAGCACCACGCGCTTGGTATGAGCACCTTACCGAGTTCTTAGTTGATTTTGGGTTTGAAATTGGGCAAATCGATCCCACTCTTTTTACCAAGAGGGTTGGTGGGCAATTGTTCATATGCCAACTATATGTTGATGATATTATCTTTGGCTTGATTAACAAATCTTTTAATGAGGAGTTTGCTAAGCTAATGACCAACAAGTTTGAGATGTCTATGATGGGAGAGTTGGAGTTCTTTCTCGGTTTTGAAGTCAAGCAATTGTAAAGAGGAACTTTCATTAATCAAGCCAATTATACTCAAGACATGCTCAAGAGGTTCAAGTATGATGGTCTTAAAGGAGCCAAGACCCCCATGCCACTCAAGTGTCAACTTGACCTCGACCCGAACGGTAAAGAGGTAGACCAAAGGGAGTATCGTTCTATGATTGGTTCCTTGTTGTATCTTTGTGCATCTAGGCCGGATATCATGTTGAGTGTGGGCATGTGTGCATGATTTCAATCCGCACCAAAAGAGAGTCACATAGTGGCTGTCAAAAGAATCTTTCGATATTTGGTTTATACCCCAAACTTTGGATTGTGGTATCCTAAAGGCTCAAGCTTCAACCTTGTCGGGTACACGGATTCGGATTGGGCGGGAGACAAAGTGGAGAGGAAGTCCACTTCCGGAGGATGCCAATTCCTTGGAAGGTCTTTGGTGAGTTGGTCATCAAAGAAGAAAAATTGTGTTTCCCTCTATACCACTGAAGCCGAGTACATTGCTGCCGCAAGTTGTTGTGCACAATTATTATGGATGAGGCAAACTTTGAAGGATTACGGTGTCACCTGTGACAAAGTGCCTCTTTTATGTGACAATGAAAGTTCTATCAAGATTGCTTACAACCCTGTTCAACATAGCAAGACGAAGCATATTGAGATTCATCATCACTTTATTCGAGATCATGTGAATCGGGGTGATATTGACCTTTCATATGTGGGAACCGGAGATCAACTTGCGGATATCTTCACCAAGCCTTTAGATAAAGCAAGATTTCGAGAGTTAAGGCATGAGGTAAATATCATTGATTCAAGTAATGATGTTTAAAGACTTGCCCACACTTCCCATCTCAACATGAGGTCTCGCTTGGATGTAGGCATGGACATAGGGGGAGTATTTCTTAATTCATAGGCAACCACTCCACCTATTATGCGGAAAGAGAGAAAATTCTTTCACTATGGTCATGTTCGGCGGCCATCATGGTCACCCAAGGTGACAACGGTGCTTCAAAGAAGAGCATTGGCAACGAACCCAAGATACATCTTTGTGGTGTCGTACCAAATAAGCTCAAACATGGTGGCTTCGGTCACCGCCCCTCTCGTTGGGAGGATTGGTTCGCTTTTGTGCTTCTTTCTTGTGTTCAGGTTGTTTTGTTTCATCTTGATTGCATTTTCTCGTTGTTGTTTTGTCTCGGAGTGTTTTCCATCCAGCTGATGTGTTTCGAGTCATCCCAAGCCCTTCCCCCTAAGACATTCGATGCAAGAGCCCCCTCATCGTTGTCCTTGGTGGACGTTTCTGGTGCCAGCGGTGCTACCGCAGCAGTCACGGTACTACCGCTCTCGCGGTACTACCACGCCTGGTGCGGTACTACCGCTGTCCCGAGGAATCTTATAACTGAAGGGGTACATGGAGTTTCTCCCCATTCCCCCTTCAGTTTCGTTTTTCTCTCCTCTGCAGCAGCGGCGCCCACCCCGGCGCCCCGTCCCGGTGTGCCGCACCCGTGCCGTCCTTCCTTGTTCTTCTCCGGTGGGATCATTCCCTATCCCCCCTGGGTGCCATGGATACCGGTATTGCCCCCGTTCTCTTCCCTTTTGGTTCAGTTTTGTTGAGCTTTGCTACTAGGGCAATACTTGTAGATCCACTAGGTTTTTGGCTATGCCTAGGCACTTTGAGAACTTGGATAGACTGCTAGATAGGAATGGAGTAGATGTGTTGGAGTAGTTTGAGTTTTTGGAACCCCGGTAGTACCGGATCTCAGATCCGTGTCCTCTGCTCCAGGGCGGTACTACCGCTGGTCCCGTTGCGGTACTACCGCACGGTCAGCGGTACTACCGCTGGGCGGTACTACCGTGCCTCGGGCGGTACTACCGGGGTCCCTCAATCTGAAACCTCCCCAACAGACCTGCCTTGTTCACTTGTGTCCGGCTTTTGCATCTCATGTGGTTTGTTTTTCCGTTTCTCTTTGTTGGTGTTGGTCAGGTGATGGCTCTCATCGGAATCCCAAGCGCAAGGCCTCGGGTCAACCCGGTAGCAACTTCAAGAAGGTTGCTCACAAGAAGAAGGAACCGGTCAAGCAGGTGGCAGAGCTTTCTGTCCCCGAGTACAGGGCCTACCGTTGTGTCAACCCTTACCGTGAAGAGCAAGACCCAGAGTTAGTTGGCTCCCAGTTCTGGAATAAGACTCAGCGGGATGTGTTCCATAAGGTTATGATGCACAGGAAGAACAAGTTTGTTCCACACGTGAAGTCTGTCCAGCTGAGGCACATGCGGGCTCACCCCGATTACTTTGGAGAGGCTTATGCTCTTTGCGAGCAGTTTGGGATTCTGGACATCATCTCCTTCAACAAGTGGTTCGATGTCGAGCTTCTTGCCCAGTTCTTTGCTACAGTGTACTTCACCAGTAACGCTGATCGGACCATCGTTTGGATGTGCAAGGACGAGCAAGTCAGATGCACATGGGGAGAGTTCATGACAGCTTTGCACATTCCCGTCTCCACGTCAGAGGTGCCCGTTGGTGTCAGCCCCTATGCTTCAGCTACTTCCAAGCCCAAGAGCATGCTAGGGCCGTATCAGACGTCAATTCCATATGTTGATGCCAAGGAACAGCACAAGTACAGAGTGGTTCTTTGCCCGTTCTTGGACATCATGCATCGCATTTTCCGGACTTCTCTGTTTCCCCGTATGGGCAATCTGGACATGGTTCACGGCCATTTGGTGGACATGCTCCTCCTCTGCGAGGAGTGCAAGGGCACCACGCAGACCTTGGATGTCTGTGACATCATGTGGGAGGAGCTTCATGCTGCTGTGATGGAACGTAAGGTTCCCATTTATGGCCCTTATCTTCAGGTCCTCTTCGAGATCACGTGTGCAGCTACCTTTGCTGGTGAGCGCCTTCCAGTTGGGCCTCTGACTGCTCACGAGGAGGTTTAGCTGCGCATCAAGGACAACTGGGCTGGCGGTCATGGTCGTGCGCATGGTTCCCCTTCACCTGTCGGGTCTGATAAGGAGATTCAGGAGGAGAAGGAGGCTGGTGGAGGCAGTGTTCCCCGCACATGCTCTGGTGCGAGCTTTGGTGCGGGAGGTTCGTCTTCTGCACAGGGTCCTGAGCAGCCAGGATGGGCTGCCAAGCTCACCAAGAAGGTGAAGCAGCTCTTTTCCCTTTAGACTGATATTCAGCACCGCATGTATGAGGCCCACAGAAGGGAGAAGGAGAACCGGCGGCTGCAGAAGGCTTTCTACCGACAACAGGGTATGACTGTCCAGAGTGGGTCCGAGAAGATCATCACTCCCGAGGACAAGTGGATCTCCAAGTTTAGCGCGTGAAATCTCAATGATGATGTGCCTGGCCCTTCGTCCTCTGCTCAGCAGCCAGCTAATGATGACACAGAGGCAGCAGTGAAGTCTGAGGAGTCTGACGATGACGAGGACTACGACCAGGACGATGAGTAGTTCATCACCTTGGGACGCTAGGTCATTCTCTGCCTTTTTGGTGTCTCGATGCAAAAGGGGGAGAGAGGTCTAGGATTCCGATTTGCATCTTCTCAGGGTTGGGCGAGTCACAAGCGTGTTTTATTTGTCTCATCTGCTCCGCTTGTGAACTCCGTTTATTTGCTTTGGTTTTTAGTCCGTCTTGTGAGACTTCCGTGATATATGGTGTGAGACATATGCTATCTTATGTTCGCACTCTTATTGTCTTGTTTATGTGGTGCTATGTTATGACCTGTTATCCTTATGCTCACATACTTGTTTTGTCTAGCTTAGTATGGCCTAGTTTATAAAATATAGGGGGAGTGTCCTCCTTATGTGTCTGTCTTGCATTCCAGAGGCATATCTAAAATGATGCACACAATAAGGGGGAGCCTGTCTATATTTTATAAACTAATGGCATGTTGTTTCAAACATTCCCTATTTTTATTGTGCAAATCTTGTGTTTTCATCAATACACCAAAAAGGGGGAGATTGATAGGGCATTTTTTCCCTTGATTGGTTTTAGTGATTGATGACAATACATTTGCGGACTAACCGGGTGCAATGAGCATTTCAGATAACGACATTATT
The DNA here is from genome assembly GCA_950022295.1 of Bromus sterilis. Lineage (NCBI taxonomy): Eukaryota > Viridiplantae > Streptophyta > Magnoliopsida > Poales > Poaceae > Bromus > Bromus sterilis. Next base: position 47,033,712 of record OX465596.1, read on the forward strand.
GGCACAAGACGGTTATTATCCCCTCGGTGTACGAAACGTGAAGACGGAGTTTTTCTTTCGATCTCCTTTTGTGTTAATTGAGTCGTAGGAAAACCGTACTATGAAGAGGGGATCCGCTTTGGAAATGGTGGGTGGAATCATCACACGGTCTCACTTTCTGCACCCACATATTTCTTTTGCGTCGTGGAGATGTGGGGACTCTTGGATGTGGCTCCCTGGCTCTGCCAGGGCGGTAGTACCGCTCTAGGAGCGGTAGTACCGCTCCACGGTAGTACCGTGGACCAGTACCGCATCGACTACCGGATTCCCACTGGACTCTGCGGTAGAGGAGGCGACACTGGGGCTCGGTAGTACTGTGGAGCGGTAGTACCGCTCTGCGGTAGTACCGTGCACCAGTACCGCATCCACTACCGGATTCCCACTGGACTTTGCGGTAGTGGAGGCGGCACTGGGGATCGGTAGTACCGCTGTGCGGTAGTACCGTGAACCAGTACCGCATCCACTACCGGATTCCCACTGGACTCTGCGGTAGTGGGGGCGGCACTGGGGCTCGGTAGTACCGTGGAGCGGTAGTACCGCTCTCGGTCCGGTAGTACCGCAGCGCGGTAGTACCGCTTCTGAAGCGGTACTAACGTGGTTGGTGGACAGCCAACGGGTGCATTTCAGGGCACCTATAAAAGGGGGTCTTCTTCCCCATTGAGACTCACCTCATTTATTGCTCTCACCTCCATTGACGCCCAAGCTCCATTCTTGCCCGATCTCCCTCCCTAGCCATCAAAATTTGTTGATTCTCTAGGGTTTGGAAGAGGAGGCCCCGATCTACACTTCCACCAAAGGATATTTGATTCCCCCCACTAATCCCGTGTGGATCTTGTTACTCTTGGGTGCTTTGGTGCCCTAGACGGAAGAGGTCACCTCGAAGCCACATTCCATTGTGGTGAAGTTTCGTGGTTTCGTTGGGAGCCTCCAATTCAGTTGTGGAGTTTTCCCCAACCTTGTTTGTAAAGGTTTGGTTGCCACCTTCAAGGCCGCATCGTAATGGATCACGACATCTTACATCGGTAAGAGCGTGAGGAGAAATAGGGTGGCCCTCGTTGGCTTTGTGTGAGCATTGTGCTCCTCACCCTCTCCATACGGAGATGTACTTCTCGAAAGAGAAGGAACTTCGGAAACATATCCTTGTCTCCCGTGTTCCCCTTTACCTTTACTGTGCGCAAGTTACTTTCCTTGCTTATTTATTGCTTTCTTGTTATATCCTAGTTGTTGGCATATAGGTTGCTCACATAGTTTCATATCTAGACAACCTATATCCCTTGTTAAGCCTAAATTGTTAAGAAAAGTTTAAAAAGTGTTAGTCGCCTATTCACCCCCCCCCCCTCTAGTCGACATTCCGATCCTTTCACCGGGCCCCGAACCAGGCGAGCAGCGGAAGAAAGACGGCTACGGATCCCGACTCCAGCAGAACGACGGCCTTCCTTATGGTGTAGAACTCTAATCCAGGTGCAGACTCTAAACAAGGGGAGTCCACTTCCGGTAAGGAGAAGGAGGAAGAAGGAGATATTGGTGTGTTGGAAAAGGGGGGGGTCTACCCCTCCTTATATAGGCCAAGGGGGGTGCCATCCTCCTCCCCTCCCCCATGTGGGACTAAAGTCCCAAGGGGGGGGGAGTGCGCCGGCCAAGGGGGGTGGTGGGCCCCACCCTTGGCGCCAAGCCCAAGGGGGGAGACCCCCTCCTTCCTTAATGGGCCCCATGGGCCCATTTAGCCTTTTCCCATTTTTTTTAATTTTTTTAATATGTTTTAAATATTTAATTCAGATAATTAAATAATAAAACATTATTAAAACAATTAAACTTTATTTTGAACTATTCAAAATGTCCGGAAACCATTCTGTCCTCCTCCGGAACTATTCCGGTGATTCCTCCTATTTCACCGATTGATCCCGTAACTATCCTATGCATCGATTGCCCTTAAGTGTAACACCCTAATGGTCCGGGAAACAACAGACATGGTCGAGACTTTTCTCATTGACCAATGACTAGTCAGTTGGACCTGGTTACTATCCTTGACAGCCCCTGCGCTTCCATCGAATGAACTTCGATCGCTTTTGGAAACTGTTAACGATACGACGTAATCCCTTTGTGCTGCGGTACTTTGTTTGTCCAAGGTTTGATCGTCGGTATCCTACATACCGTGTTCACATCTCGTTCACAACAAACAACTTCTCTCGTCCATGATCATTGCATCTCTTGTGACCTAGTCACGTCCTTGCAAGGTGTTGATGCAATATCACCGAGTGGGCCTAGAGTACCTGTCCTGTCACAGGGACTGACAAATCCCGCTCTGATCTATTAACATACTCATCAACCATCTATTTCGGAATACCCAAAGTGCACCGTTATAGCCAGCATATTTCAGTCAGGCGGTGGGATACAAACCAAAGTCTCCTCATAGATGACAATTACGTATGATCATTACGGTCTAAGGACTAAGCCATATGTTACAAAGTCATAGCAACGCTGAACTATGTAACTCGATCACATTGCAGTACTTTAGGTGGGTGTACGTCCATCACATCATTCCCCTTAACGATATGACCTCATTTTCAATGGACTTAAGTGTCGCCATGATCAGGAAAGATTGATCAATCAATTGCCCAATGAGATAGTTTACCCGAGTTAAACTATGGACCATGTTTTATACTACACCTGTATTAGTATTTCCAAGTAATACAGTTATAGTACAGTATAAAACGTATTATGAACAAAACGGATATGTGACAAATATCTTTATTAATTTGTCTCTAGGGCAGATATCCAACAGTCTCCCACTTGCACTAGAGTACAAATTACACTAGTTTACATCAGGTATGTATCTAACACCAATGGTCTCTCGGTGTTCTTCAAACTTTCCCTGTGGAAGAGGTTTAGTCATCGGGTCTGCTGCGTTCAGATCCGTATGTATCTTGTGAATCCTAGTGTGTCCATCCCTGACGTAGTCTCGCGTCACATGGAACTTTCGGAGGATGTGCTTGGCTGTAGAGTGAGTTCTTGGCTCCTTCGCATTAGCAATGGCACCGTGTTGTCGCAGAAGATTCCCACGGGGTCAGTGCAGCTGGGAAAGACGTCAAGCTCGATCACGAACTTCTTCAGCCACAGCGCCTCGTTTGACGCTTCGCAAGCGGCAATATACTCCGACTCCATTGTAGATTGGGCGACGACTGACTGTTTGCCGCTCCTCCAGCTAATTGTGCCACCGTTCAACATGAAATCATATCCCGTCTGGGATTTTGAGTCATCTAGATCTGAGCCGACGCTTGCGTCAACGTAACCCTTTACGGTGAGCTCCTCATCGACTCCTCCATAAACGAGAAAGAGATCCTTGGTTCTTCTCAAGTACTTAAGGATGTTCTTTACTGCTGTCCAGTGAGCCATTCCCGGGTTACTCTGGTAGCGATTAGTCATACTAATGGCCAGCGCTAAATCCGGTCTGGTACATAACATAGCATACATGAGAGAACCTATGGCTGAGGCCTAGGGCTTTGAGGACATATCCTCCTTCTCTTTTGCTGTGGTTGGGCATTGAGTCACGCTTAATTTGACACCTTTTATAACTGGCAACAGGCCTCTCTTGGAGTTACCCATACTGAACCTTTTCAATATCTTGTCAATATAAGTGCTCTGACTCAAGACCAACCGTCGATTAGGTCTATCTCTATAGATCTTAATCCCCAATATGTACGCAGCTTCACCTAGGTCCTTCATGGAAAATTGTCCATTCAGATATTCCTTCACTTCCTCTAAGAATTTCTTATTGTTCCCTATTAGTAATATGTCATCTACATATAACACAAGGAATGCTACAGAGCTCCCACTCACTTTCTTATAGACGCAGAATTCTTCGACGTTTTGGACAAATCCAAAAGCTTTAATGTCCTCATCAAATCGAAGATTCCAGCTCCGAGATGCTTGCTTCAACCCATAGATGGACCGTTGAAGCTTGCACACCTTACCAGCGTTCCTTGGATCGACAAACCCCTCTCGTTGGATCATATACAACTCTTCCTCAATGTTGCCATTTAGGAATGCAGTTTTCACATCCATCTGCCATATCTCGTAATCATGATATGCAGCTATTGCTAGTAGGATCCGAATAGACTTTATCATCGCTACAGGAGAGAACGTCTCCTCGTAGTCAACTCCTTGAATTTGTCGGAACCCCTTCGCGACAAGTCGAGCTTTGTAGACAGATATGTTTCCGTCTGCGTCAGTCTTTTTCTTGAAAATCCATTTATTCTCGACGGCCTTGCGGTCCTCGGGAATATCCACCAAAGTCCATACTTTGTTGGTGTACATGGAGTCTATTTAGGATTTCATGGCTTCAATCCATTTCTCGGACTCGGGTCCCTCCATTGCTTCTTTGTAACTTGTAGGTTCATCCGACTCATCAGCCGAGATTGCATTCACAAGCTGTCCGTAAAACTCAGTAGGTTGACGGACTCTTGATGACCTACGGGACATAAAAGGTTCCTCTTCATTCTCATCATGATCATCATCAATGTCATGATCGTTATGAATGTCGTTCTGGGCATTCTCTTCAGCTCCCACTGTGGAAGATGGTTCCAGAACAATTTCCGTAGCCGTTTCTTCCAATTGGAGTGATTGGTCAGTCACTTCATCGAGGTCTATTTTCCTCCCACTCAACTCTTTCGCGAGAAACTCCTTCTCAAGAAAGTGTCCCGTCTTGGCAACAAATTTTTTGCTGTCAGACTTGTTGTAGAAGGTGTATCCACAAGTTTCCTTGGGATAGCCCACAAAGATGCACTTATCCGCCTTGGATTCAAGTTTGTCAGGCTGTAGTTTCCTAACATAAGCCTCACAACCCCAAATCTTCAGGTGAGACAACTTAGGTTTCGTGCCATGCCATTCTTCAAATGGTTTTGTCTTTACGGATTTGGATGGTGCCCTATTAAGAATATGAGCGGCAGTTTCTAATGCATACCCCCAGAATGACACAGGCAAATCAGTATGAGACATCATCGATCGTACGCTATCCAATAGGGTTCGATTACGTCGCTCAGCCACACCGTTTCTCTGAGGTGTGCCTGCCGGCGTAAGCTGTGGTACTATGCCACAAGACTTCAGATGATTGCCAAACTCGTGACTCAAATATTCGCCACCTCTATCCGATTGAAGGTGCTTGATTTTCTTTCTGAGTTGATTTTCGACCTCATTCTGAAATTCCTTCAACTTTTCAAAGGTTTCAGACTTGTGCTTCATCAAGTAAATATACCCATATCTACTCAAGTCATCAGTAAAGGTCACGAAGTAACAAAGACCATTGCGAGTGGGGACGTTCATGGGTCCACATAAATCCGTGTGTATGATCCCCAATAAGTCATCCGCACGCTCCATTATCCCATTGAATGGAGTCCTTGTCATTTTGCCCATGAGGCATGGTTCACATGTATCAAGGGATCCAAAATCCAATGACTCAAGAAGTCCATCCTTATGGAGCTTCTCCATGCGCTTTATACCAATATGACCAAGTCGGCAATGCCACATCTTCATGTGATCTTCATCATTCTTCAATCTTTTGGCCTCAATATTGTTAATGTGACACACGTCACCATCGAGATCAAGTACGAATAAACCATGCAACTCCGGTGCGTGAACATAAAACATTTCATCCTTATAAATCTAACAACCAATTGTATCAGACTTAAAAGAATAGCAGTCTCGCTTCAAGCAAGAGTCACTAACGATGTTCACACTCAACGCGGGTACATAGTAGCAATTATTCAGAACTAAAACCAATCCCGAAGGGAGACTAAGATGCTTCGTGCCGACCGCCAAGACTTCAATTTGACAGCCATTCCCCTCGCGCATCGTCACTTCATCCTTGAGCAAGGGTCTCCTATTCCTTAGTCCCTGAATGGAATTAGAAATATGAGCGACAGATCCTGTATCAAGTATCCAGGATGTGTTCCCGGCGCTTGTCAAGAGAAGATCAACAATATGTATATCAAATATACCTTCATCTCTCTTGGCGACCTTGCCAGCCTTCTTGTCCTTTAGGTACTTGGGGCAGTTGCGTTTCTAATGACCTTCACCCTTGCAGTAGAAGCACTCCACTCCGGGTTTAGGCTTGGGTGCCTTGGGAGGAGCGGCAACTGACTTGCCATCCCTCTTGGGGCCACCTCTCTTGGCCTTCTCCCGCCTGCTTGATTTCTTGAAGTCAGTGGTCTTGTTGACCATGAAGACGGCGTGCTCCTTCTTGATCTCAACCTCGGCGCTCTTCATCATGGCGAACAACTCAGAAGGGGTTTTGGTCATCCCCTGCATGTTGTAATTCAGCACAAAGCCTTTGTAGCTAGGGGGAAGCGACTGCAACACCCTATCAATAGCAAGTTCATCTGGAATCTGGCATTCCGGAGCATTCAAGCGTTGAACGTAGCCAGACATTTTGACTACGTGCTCACTCACGCTGCCGTGCTCATCCATCTTTGCTGAGAAGAAGGCTTCAGAAGCCTCGTACCGTTCATGTTGGGGTTCGGGGTAGAAAACACAAATTGTTCATAACCTACGAGACCCATACCCAAGACCTATACTATGGCGATGCAAGTAACGGACAGAAATAGATCACATACCAATATGTAGTCCGTTAAGTGGGAAACGTTCCCGCATGAACGTGGTTGGTGTAGTCGTATCCACGATGACTCCTGCAGCCACCCGATCCTTGTATACCCATGACGGGATTACGTCCCCGTCGGAACGTGGCTGATGAAGACCTCGCGATACGACCACGACGATGAAGTAACACCACAAGTGTAGTGCCTCGCGGGATTATACACATACAGTATACCCGACGTCCCTCCGGGCTCCGAACCAGTAGAGCATCGGAAAGAAGATGGATTCGGATCCCGATTCCGTCAGCACGACGGCGTGCGTATAGTGGAGAAATCCCCAACCAAGTGTAGACTCCAAACAAGGGGAGTCCACTCGAGGAAGGAGAAAGGAGGAAGAGAGATGAGAAACTTGTCTCAAATTTGATTGTGAAGAAAAGGGCACCCTACCCCTCCTTATATAGGCCAAGGAGGGGGCAACCTCCCCTCAACTTCCCATGTGGGACTAATCCCAAGGGGAGGGGGGGCAAATGCGCCCCTAGGGGGGCATGGGCCCCTTCATGGCGCCATGGCCCATGGGGGAGGACTCCCTCTCCACCTAATGGGCCCTAGGAGGCCCATATGCCTTTTCTTCCATTTTTAATTATATTTAAATAAATTTTAATATTTAATTCAGATAATTAGATAATAAAACATATATTAAACATTACTAAATATATTTTGAACCTTTCAAAATTACCGGAACAACTTTCGGCCTTCATCGGAACAATTCCGGTCATCACCGGAACAATTCCGGTGTTCTCTCCAATTTCTCCGGTGATTCCGAATCAATCCTTACTGTGTCGAGTACCCTTAAGTGTAACGCCCTACGGTCCGGGAAACAGCAGGCATGATCGAGACAATTCTCATTGATCAATGACTAATCAATTGGACCTGGTTACAATCCTTGATAGCCCCTGCGCTTCCATCGAATGAACTTCAATCGCTGTTGGATCCATTAACCATGTGCCTGTTCCATTTGTCCTATGGTATTTTGCTTGTCCGAGGTTTGATCATCGGTATCCAATATACCTAGTTCGTCCTCGTTCTCAACAAACAAGTTTACTCATTCCCGTGGTATTACAACTCCGTGACCTAGTCACACGTTTGCAAACTTTATGATGTAACATCACCGAGTGGGCCCAGAGTACCTATCCGTCACACGGATGGACAAATCCCGCTTTGATCTATTTGCATACTCATTAACATATCTATTCGGAATACCTGAAGTACTCCTTTATGGCCAGCATATTTCAGTCAGGCGGTGGGTAGCAAATCAAGGCATCCTAATAGACAGTAATTACGTATGATCATTACGGTCTAAGGATCTGGTCACTACGTTATAGTTATCGCAATGTCGAACTATGTGACTTGATCACATCGCAACACTTCTGGTGGGTGTATGTCCATCATATCATTATCCAATGATACGACTCCATTGTCAACAGACGCCATTGTCTCATGATCAGGAAACCTTGATCATCAATCGCCCAATGGACTAGTATACTAGGGTTGATTAGGGATCTGGTTGTTTGTATACCACACATGTATTAATGTTTCCGCTTAATACAGTTATAGCATAGTATCAAACGTATTATGAACTAATGGAATATGCTCGATAAAACATATTTTATTTGCCTCTAGGGCACATTCCCAATAGTTCAGCCCTGGCTTGAGGTGCGAGGACCGCCTTGAGGTCGGTGATAATCTCATATGCACCCATCCTCTCAAAGCGTTTCTGTAGCTCAGCCTCCATGGAGTAGAACATGCCACTCTGGACAAGGTTGTAATCATCAGTCCTGGAGAGATAGACATTCTTCTCGTCCTGACTGGCATCATCTGTTGGTGCGTCAGCTAACGCGCCCTCTAGTACGTATGCCATCTTGAGGGGAACGAGGAGAATCCTCAGGGTGCGGAACCAGTTGGTGAAGTTTGTACCATCTGCTACTTCTAAAGCAGCCACGTCAATGTAGATTCAATCCTTAGTGCATTGTATGCAACTTTGATGTCTAACCAAGTTTCTTTCAACTTAGGCATTCATTAGTATGATATCTCAATATTCTAGGTTAGTGTCAAAACTTGAACCAGCATAACATTTATGGTCAAGTCCACTATCCTTTACAAATTTGAGATGTGTCCTCAGTTCTCTTCAGGCACTGAAGGATATACTTAACTCTTTGTTCAATGATTTACTCATAAATCATATCACAGCATGTTCTTACTACTAAGAACTTGGGTCACATTACGTCGAGTACATAACTCTGGTTTTGTATGAAGGAACCTATGACAAAGGCATAGAGTATCCAACACATCCATTTCTTTCATTAACCATTAACCATTGTTCTTGTACTGAGATTAACTCAACACTTCTCTTGGATATACAAGTAAGGACCACTTCTTGACTTGTCCCATTCTGAACTCCTTCAGAATCTTATCCAGGAAAGTATTACGACTCAATGTTATTAAACACATATCTATCTTAATAGATCTTCAATGCTTAATACTTATTCATCTTCATTTATGAAAGATTCAAATAATCATTAACACCAACTACACCATTCATAATATGTTATCCATATATGAGAATGTTATCTTGCTCCCACTCAAATATGTCATGCACATATTAAGTTATAGGATAACACTCATATTGCTCCCACTCAAATATGTCGGACACATATTAAGTTCAGGATACTAACCACATGGCTCCTACTCAAATATGTTACATATGAGTCTAGGATAATACTCCCATAGCTCCCACTCAAAATATGTCGTCTACATATTAAGTTTCAGGAAACTATTCAGCTCCCACTCAGTTTCATGCAAATGCATGTTTCCTCGATATTTTGGTTAAGTCCAAAATCCTTTGATCATCCATCAAAATGAGAATTCAGTTTACGAGACAATAGTATCCATATGTTTTTCCAAAACTTTCTTGTTGTACCAATTACAACACTTCTTCAAATGCAGGATTTGAGGAAATCACGGTATTGATAACCATTTGGATCATTCGTAGTGAATATCCCTTTGACTCAAGCATTGCTACACATTGTAGTCAACCCATTGAATTTGTCAGAAACAATCTTTGTGAGAAACCAATCTTGACGTCCCTTTGATGGTCACATTTATTCCTCATAACTCTGAAGTTATTGTGAATATCAAGTAACCTCCTTACTTGATAAGTTTCAAGCAATCTTAAATGTAACTCAACATAGGATTTCATGACTCATAGTCATATCTCGTACTTAGGTCCACCATCGCTTCTTTGTAGTTCGTAGGAATGTCTTGTTCCATTAACATGACAAGTGAATCATGAATATTATTTTGCACCAGTTGCAAATATATATTCTTGAATCCTACCTTTCTCAGTAAAAGCTCCCATCAAAAGATCATGATCATTATCATTAGTTTCTCCTCTTATTGTAGAGCTTTGCTTCCAGAACATATTCCGTTGCACTACTCTGACATTTGGAGGCAAGGTCAATTACCTTGGTTGAACTTTCACTTTTCTTCCATTACCACATTTATCAAGAACAATTCTTGACAAACACCAAACATAGCAATACAAGTTTTGCTCCTTTTGGTTCTAGTTGTGGAAGATGCATCCATAGTTGTCTAAGGATAAACTACAAAGATAATTTATCTTACATAAATCAAGCTTCCTAGAAACCACAACACACCATGACATATATAGTGTTGGTTTCCACGAACTCAGATGGTTCCCTATGCTGAAGTGAGTGTTTGCATATTAAATTAATAACTCTAAACAATAATAACGTAACTTGGTAAGAGATAACTTAGACCATAGACTTTTCGATAGAATATGATCACAATGTTCAGGCACGTCAATCATATTGAAGTGTCTCAAGACATTAAAATTTGTGGAACAACTTTCACACAAGTCTTTTTGCCCAAGACTAACTCAAAACATTTGTCACTTTGATCAAATCGTAGGGACTTGTCTTTCTTGTTAATTTTATATCCATCTTTACTCTGAAATCCCTTTTGATCATATCAAACTATTTCAGACTCATGTTTCATTAGTGAATACATATATTCATCTAAGTCCACATATGAAGTTCACAAAATAATGAAATTCACTACATGCTGATATACAATACATCACAATGTATGATATTCAACAATCAGTACACAATCTGTTTTACCAGAATGCGAGGTTTTAGTCATCTCACCTCAAGAGGCATGGTTTGCTTGTGTCAAGAGATCAAGTATCTTAAGACTTCATCAAACCATTCATGACTTAAACTGTAGTGTCATTATTAAGTTTGGATAATTCTTGGCATTGAAGTATTTCTTATAAATGATCAAACTACTATCATCAATATAAGAATAACTCATTCATAATCGTAATGTGACCATAAAAGGAATCATTCATAAAAGGAGAACAACTGACTTGTTTCTCACTAATATGAATAATTGTCTTTGCAAGATGCAAGACACACTAATAAAGTTCACATTCAAACGATCACAAATTTATTCATATATTAATCAATTGATAGATGTAGAGGGAGAGTGTTGTCGACCATCAACTATCTTGATTGCCGTCAGCACACATTGTCACCTCATCCCTTCCAAGAAACTTTCAAGCAGTAAGTTCAAGCATCAAATACTTAATCAACCGCAATTAGTGTTTCGTGGGGAAAGACATTTATAACTTGTATATCAAATATACTTTCTCCGTCAATGACTATTCCTTCATTGGTTCTACTCTTAAAGTTCTCAACTTTGACCATGATCTCATGATAGGTGAACAGTTCTCCTTCATGACATAGTCCAGACACGGTCTTTGTAGCTGGGAGGAAACGGATGCAACTCACCAGTTATCGCAAAGTAACGAGTCATTCAGTAGTCCAAGTTATACACAAGGTGTTCATGTATCTTATACATTTTCCATGTGACTTTCTCAGCAGGTTGTTCCTTCCACCATGGTTGAAAGAAACCCCGTCCATATACTCATATTCCATTACTCTGATTTGTGACCAAGTGCTTTCAAATTTCACCTAGCATGTCATACATGTTGGTTAACATGCATTCACAATTCAGACTCATAGAATGAAGTATGCTGTATTGGACAGTCATTCATAAGTGACGGTGAGTGCGATACTCATCATCATCTTCCTTGATTACGGAGTTGTCAGGTGTATCTCCTAGCAGTTCTTCGTATTATGTTTAGCAAGTCATTACTAATGAGTATGTCTCTAATGGTGTTGGTACACATCAATGAAGTAAGACCCATTTACCTTAAGTTCTATCATACTAAAAGAGCCATAGTTCTAAACATTGGTATGACGTTATCTACAATGATATTTGCTAAGACATGAATATTAAGTTCATAATATGGAGTTCATGTTTCAAAAACAATTCTGGAACTCCCACTCAGACAAACATCCCTCATAGTTTGTTCTAAGTGATTACACGATCCTTGAAGAACATACCTCCCCCGTGTGACACGACCATCAGTATGTTGTTCAAGGTAGGCCATCATGCCAATCACATCATCCATGTGACTCATGCTCGACCTTTCGGTCTCTTGTGTCCCGAGGCCATGTCTGCACATGCCAGGCTCGCCACAATAACCTTAGTGAGTATATGCCGCGTATGCAAGGCCATGTTTCTGGACATGCTAGGCTTGCTCCACCCATCTCTTGTGAACGTAAAAATGTTTGAAACCCGTGTGACACGTGATGCCTCCATAATGAAGAACTTTCCAGATGGTGCTTCACTAAGGAAGGACACTTTGTTGGATTAGTGAGGGATCATCCTATTATGCTACCGTCGTATATCTAACATATTAGCAAAACAGGATGCAACAGTATAAATCATACATGCTATGATTCCCCCCGACATGCAAATTAAAGTTGAAAACGCCTTTCTACTTTATCTTTTGCAAGTTTTACGTGGCTGCTAGGGGTTTCGAGAAAAGAACCGCTTTCTATCCTGCAAAAAAAAGCCACAACACCAATCCCGCAATTGTCTCTATTACACCCCTGTCGGGGCCCTCCGTTGCAAACATCTTCGCATCGCTAATGCAGAGAGACAGATACCCCCCAGCCACTTTATATGGTACAAGCCATATGTCAAGCGTGGAACCAGTCTCGCGTAAACGCGTAAGGTCGTTCGGGGGCCGCTTCATCAAACATTGCCGCAACGCTAAATGAGTACACGTGAGAGGGTAACAATTGGAGAATTGATGCCCACATACTAGATGTGTTCTATCCGTACAATACATCTACGCATAGCCTTGCTCTGATACCACTGTTGGGGTTCGGGGTAGAAAACACAAATTTTTCATAACCTACGAGACCCATACCCAAGACCTATGCTATGGCGATGCAAGTAACGGACAGAAATAGATCACATACCAGTATGTAGTCCGTTAAGCGGGAAACGTTCCCGCATGAACATGGTTGGTGTAGTCGTACCGGCAATCCCCGATGCCGCGCAGATCCACGATGACTCCTGCAGCCACCCGGTCCTTGTAGACCGATGACGGGATTACGTCCCCATCGGAACGTTGCTGATGAAGACCTCGCGATACGACCACGACGATGAAGTAACACCACAAGTGTAGTGCCTCGCGGGATTATACACATACAGTATACCCGACGTCCCTCCGGGCTCCGAACCAGTAGAGCAGCGGAAAGAAGATGGATTCGGATCCCAATTCCAGCAGCACGATGGCGTGCGTATAGTGGAGAAATCCCCAACCAAGTGTAGACTCCAAAAAAGGGGAGTCCACTCGAGGAAGGAGAAAGGAGGAAGAGAGATGAGAAACTTGTCTCAAATTTGGATGTGAAGAAAAGGGCACCCTACCCCTCCTTATATAGGCCAAGGAGGGGGGAAACCTCCCCTCAACTTCCCATGTGGGACTAATCCCAAGGGGAGGGGGGAAAATGCGCCCCTAGGGGGGCATGGGCCCCTTCATGGCGCCATGGTCCATGGGGGAGGACTCCCTCTCCCCCTAATGGGCCCTAGGAGGCCCAGATGCCTTTTCTTCCATTTTTAATTATATTTAAATACATTTTAATATTTAATTCAGATAATTAAATAATAAAACATATATTAAACATTATTAATTATATTTTTAACCTTTCAAAATACCCGGAACAACTTCCGGCCTTCATCGGAACAGGTCCGGTCATCACCAGAACAATTCCGGTGTTCTCTCCAATTTCTCCGGTGATCCCGAATCAATCCTTACTGCGTCGAGTACCCTTAAGTGTAACACCCTACGGTCCGGGAAACAGCAGACATGATCGAGACAATTCTCATTGATCAATGACTAATCAATTGGACCTGGTTACAATCCTTGATAGCCCCTGCGCTTCCATCGAATGAACTTCCATCGATGTTGGATCCGTTAACCGTGTGCCTGTTCCCTTTGTCCTATGGTACTTTTCTTTTCCGAGGTTTGATCATCGGTATCCAATATACCTAGTTCGTCCTCATTCTCAACAAACGAGTTTACTCGTTCCCGTGATATTACAACTCCGTGACCTAGTCACACGTTTGCAAACTTTATGATGTAACATCACCGAGTGGGCCCAGAGTACCTATCCGTCACACGGATGGACAAATCCCGCTTTGATCTATTTGCATACTCATTAACATATCTATTCGGAATACCTGAAGTACTCCTTTATGGCCAGCATATTTCAGTCAGGCAGTGGGTAGCAAATCAAGGCATCCTAATAGACAGTAATTACGTATGATCATTACGGTCTAAGGATCTGGTCACTACGTTATAGTTATCGCAATGTCGAACTATGTGACTTGATCACATCGCAACACTTCTGGTGGGTGTATGTCCATCATATCATTATCCAATGATACGACTCCATTGTCAACAGACGCCATTGTCTCATGATCAGGAAACCTTGATCATCAATCGCCCAATGGACTAGTATACTAGGGTTGACTAGGGACCTGGTTGTTTGTATACCACACATGTATTAATGTTTCCGCTTAATACAGTTATAGCATAGTATCAAACGTATTATGAACTAATGGAATATGCTCGATAAAACATATTTTATTTGCCTCTAGGGCACATTCCCAACAGTTCAGCCCTGGCTTGAGGTGCGAAGACCGCCTTGAGGTCGGTGATAATCTCATATGCACCCATCCTCTCAAAGCGTTTCTGCAGCTCAGCCTCCATGGAGTAGAGCATGCCACTCTGGACAAGGTTGTAATCATCAGTCCTGGAGAGATAGACATTCTTCTCGTCCTGACTGGCATCATCTGCTGGTGCGTCAGCTAACGCGCCCTCTAGTACGTATGCCATCTTGAGGGGAACGAGGAGAATCCTCAGGGTGCGGAACCAGTTGGTGAAGTTTGTCCCATCTGTTTTTTGCTTATCTTTCTCTAGGAATGATCCTAAGTTGAACGAGGGGCGAGGTGCTACCATCTACAAGGTTAATTCACAAGGATACATATTTAGACTTTTGTTCATAATGTGGAGTTTCAATTTAATCTCAAAATTCTAGAAAGCTCCCACTTAGATAAACACCTGTCAATTTAACTAAGTGATTACACAATCCCATCCCCCATACCTCCCCCGATCGTCACGGCCATCAGTATGCGAACCAGGTAGGCCTCTAAGCCAATCACATCAGGCATGTGACTCGTGCTCGACCTTTCGGTCTCCTGTGTTCCAGGCCCGCATCTACATACGTCAAGCCTGCCAATCGAACCTTGATGTTAGCTGTTCAGCAAGGCCATATCTGCATATGCCAGGCTTGCCGAACCCAACCTCATGCGAACTCCGTTGAATATGTAGGACAACTCTGGTATGTACGGAGCATCAAGCCATATGGGAGAACCTTCCAGGCGGTGCCCACCAAGGGAGAACACAATGTTGGTATTGTGAGAGATGGTCCTGTTTCGTGCTACCGTCGATATATCTAGCATACTATTATAAAACAGGAAGTAAAACCATAAATCATACAACCTATGATCCCCCTTCATGCAAAGCAAAGTTAAACGCCTTTCTACTTTATCTTGTGCAAGTTTTACGTGGCTGCTAGGGTTTTCGAGAGAGAGAACCGTTTCTATCCTGCGAAAAACATGCCACAACACCGTTTCCCATCTGTCTCTATTACACCTCTGTCGGGGCCCTCCATTGCAAACATCTTCGCATCGCTAATGCAGAGAGACAGACACCCCACCCAGCCACTTTATATGGTACAAGCCATATGTCAAGCGTGGAAACAGTCTCGCGTAAATGTGTAAGGTCGGTCGGGGGCCGCTTCATCAAACATTGCCGCAACGCTAAATGAGTACACGTGGGAGGGTAACGAATGAAGATTCGATGCCCACATCCTAGATGTCTTCTACCCGTACAATACATCTACGCATAGCTAGCTCATGATACCACTGTTGGGATACGGGGCAGAAAACACAAATTTTTCATACCTACGGTACCCGAACCCAAGATCTATGCTATGGCGATGTAAAGTAACGGAGGGAATCGGTGTTCATACCTTTGAAGACCGAAAGAGGGAAACGTTCTTGCGAACGTGGCTGGCGTAGACTCGGAACTACGACCTCCCTGTCGTGTAGAAGACCACCACCGGCGAGGATGACTCCCGATAAACCTCCAGCGACGAAGTAGCACCACAGGTGTAGTGCCTCGAAGAGATTATACACGTACGGTACAATCGATGTTCCTCCTGGGCCCCGAACCATGCGAGCAGCGGAAGAAAGACGGCTACGGATCCCGACTCCAGCAGAACGACGGCCTGCCTTATGGTGGAGAACTCCAATCCAGGTGCAGACTCCAAACAAGGGGAGTCCACTTCCGGGAAGGAGAAGGAGGAAGAAGGAGATATTGGTGTGTTGGAAAAGGGGGGTCTACCCCTCCTTATATAGGCCAAGGGGGGGTGCCATCCTCCTCCCCTCCCCCATGTGGGACTAAACTCCCAAGGGGGGGAGTGCGCCGGCCAAGGGGGGGTGGTGGGCCCCACCCTTGGCGCCAAGCCTAAGGGGGGAGACCCCATCCTCCCTTAATGGGCCCCATGGGCCCATTTAGACTTTTCCCATTTTTTTCATTTATTTAATATGTTTTAAATATTTAATTCAGATAATTAAATAATAAAACATTATTAAAACAATTAAACTTTATTTTGAACTATTCAAAATGTCCGGAAACCATTTCGTCCTCCTTCGGAACTATTCCGGTGATTCCTCCTATTTCACCGATTGATCCCGTAACTGTCCTATGCATCGATTGCCCTTAAGTGTAACACCCTAACGGTCCGGGAAACAGCAGACATGGTCGAGACTTTTCTCATTGACCAATGACTAGTCAGTTGGACCTGGTTACAATCCTTGACAGCCCATGCGCTTCCATCGAATGAACTTCGATCGCTTTTGGAAACCGTTAACGATACGACGTAATCCCTTTGTGCTGCGGTACTTTGTTTGTCCGAGGTTTGATCATCCGTATCCTACATACCGTGTTCACATCTCGTTCACAACAAACAACTTCTCTCGTCCATGATCATTGCATCTCTTGTGACCTAGTCACGTCCTTGCAAGGTGTTGATGCAATATCACCGAGTGGGCCCAGAGTACCTATCCTGTCACAAGGACTGACAAATCCCGCTCTGATCTATTAACATACTCATCAACCATCTATTTCGGAATACCCAAAGTGCACCATTATAGCCAGCATATTTCAGTCAGGCGGTGGGATACAAATCAAAGTCTCCTCATAGATGACAATTATGTATGATCATTACGGTCTAAGGACTAAGCCATATGTTACAAAGTCATAGCAACGCTGAACTATGTGACTCGATCACATTGCAATACTTTAGGTGGGTGTACGTCCATCACATCATTCCCCTTAATGATATGACCTCATTGTAAATGGACTTAAGTGTCGCCATGATCAGGAAAGCTTGATCAATCGATTGCCCAATGAGATAGTTTACCCGAGTTAAACTACGGACCATGTTTTATACTACACCTGTATTAGTATTTCCAAGTAATACAGTTATAGCATAGTATAAAACGTATTATGAACAAAACGGATATGTGACAAATATCTTTATTAATTTGTCTCTAGGGCACATATCCAACAATAGGGATATACGAGAAAAAGTATTTTTATGTTGAGAACTCAATCTACTAAAGTGTCACACTTGGTCTTCTTTGGAATCTTATCTTGACTCATCCTCAGACCACTAGTCAGGTACAAGTCAAAATGATCCACTCCTTTTCGACATTTTGAGCACTCATGCAATGGATGAGCGTAAGCAAGAAAGTTGACACTTAGGATGGCAAAGAGAGAATATGGTGGAGGAGGAAGACAAAAAAGGTGTGAAAGGCTCACATCAATTAGGACAATCATGGCCGAGAGAAAGCCAAATGATAGATATGATGTGAGGAGTAGGGATTGCCATGCAACAGATGCACATGTGAGCCAAGGTAAGCTCTCCAATGGAACTAGTGGGGGTGCATCCAACTTGCTTGCTCAAGAAGACCTCGAGCTCATTTGAGGAGGCTCATCATTGGAATATACAAGCCAAGTTCTATAGCGTGAAGGTCCCCACATAGCTATATGCATAAATGATAATCTCTATGGAGTAGAAGATATAAGAGGGAGTACGAGTGTGGATCTCTCAAAAGGAATAGTAGTGTTCCCCCTTCTCTCTTTTTATTTTCTTTTTCTCTTTTTTTATATTTTCTGTATTTTTTGGTGGCCTCAATGGCTCTTTCTATTTCTCTCATTTGTCCTCTTTGGGATCTTTTAATTTTTCCACTTTGGGATCTTTTCCTCACTTTAGGGGAAACACTCTATATATTACAAAAAGTATAGAAGATCTTTCACACTTTACAAAGTACTCAAATAATAAAGAAGATTTAACTATAATGATGTATGCAAATGTATGCCTCTGCCAGTGTAGAAGGATATGCAATGATACTAGCGCGTCATGTAGAAATGATTAGGGCAAGGCCAAACTAGCATGCGGCTCATCGATCAAGTTGGTAGCATGTATGACATGAAGATCAAGTCATGAGAAGGTGGATGTTGCATGGCAATGTATCTCGGAAAGGCTATGGAAATGCCTTGATAGGTAGGTATGGTGGCTGTTTTGAGGAAGGATATAAGGAGGTTTATGATGAAAGAGTGTATCGTGCCAAGGGTTTGGATGTACCGGCGAAGGTGGACGCCAACTCTCGAAGTGAGAAGAAAGCAATGCATGGCACAAGAGAGGCTAGAAAAATATGGGAAGGTGGAAGTGTCAACTTTCGAATACTCACATTAGTCCGAAGAACTCATGCACTTATTATCGGTAACTCTCGATCTAATAAGGAGGTTTCACAAAGAGACAAGTACCCCGAGAAGGAGTGTATGGGGGTTTGGTTATCCTTGCGCATCCTCGACTCATGGTATGTGATTGTACTCTAATATTCGACCCCTCAGAAGAGTAGTGATCCATCTAGTAGCTAAAGTTCTCAACTAATTTGTAAGTTTTGAAAATAAACACGGATTTCCCAAAATACGACATCTATCACTAATAGGCTAAAGCTCTTGACACCAAAAGTCCAAACATTACTCAAAAAAATACCTCAAAACTATTGCAAATTACTACTACAAAAGAATAGCAACCTCAATTACCTACTTCAAGTCAACACACACAACTCAGTGCAACAGGCAAATTCTCTAAACAAGATAAACATGAAAACTCAAGAGAGTTCCAACAACAAACTAAACAAAAGCTCTTTGAAAAGATAAGCATGAAAACTAAGAGTTAAACATGCCAGAAGCTATGAAAAACATAAAGAACACACACAGCAAAGATAAGCATGAAAAATCCTATGTTGTGTTCTAGATTTTGAAAGTGGAGCATGTTTCTCTCCCACACAAAGAAAGTTGGGTTCTAACTTGTTATGAACAGTAAGAAAAGCTAAAGAAAACTAAAAATAAAACCTAAGAGCGAGACGCTCCAAGCATAGCACATCATGCATGAAGTGATAAAAATATAGTGAAACGAGAGACGAACTGATAATTGTTGATGGAGAAGGGGATGCACGGGGGCATCCCCAAGCTTAGACGCTTGAGTCTCCTTGAATATTTCGTGGGGATGCATGGGGGCATCCCCAAGCTTGAGCGCTTGACACTTCTTAATCTTCTTTCATCATCTTCCCTCGCACACTTGAAAAGTCCCTTCATACATAACTCATCATAATCTGATTAGCGAGGTTAGTACCCATAATAAAATATTTTTTCTCTACAGGAAATAAAGATATTCTTGAAGAGCTACTGTTTCTCAAGATTTCCAAAATGTTTTTGCAAAGAAAAAGCAAGATTAAGGTTTAAGAAACGAAGAAAAGGCAAAACAGGACAGAATCTGTGAAAAACAGACCAGCAGGTAGTAAACAATTATTTAGGGATACTTCTGCGACTCAAATCAAAAAACTCAGAACATACGAAAGTTTTGTAATTGTATAGAGCACGCTGTGTAAAAAATTCAGCTCAAAAAGATGAACTGGGATTGTTTTGTTATTTTTCTAGTCACGAGGACAGAATCTGTTTTCTGGACAGCATGTCACAACTTTAACTTCCCTTGTCATATGAGGCTATAAAAGGCACAAAGCATGAAAAGTAAAGATACAATAATGTTGCTACAGTAGTAACAATCATCAAGACCACTAAAAATATAAGAAAAAAAAGGAAATCATAAATTCGTAGCGGGCTGCCTCCCGACAAGCGCTTTCTTTTACGCCTTTAAGCTAGGCATAAAGATTATAAAAGGTGCTCTCATAAGAATAAGAATTTGAAGCAAAAGAGAGCATCAAGAAGAAAATATGAAACAAATTTAAGCCTAACCCACTTCCTGTGCATAGGCATCTTGTAAGAAAATAAATCAAAGAAGCACAAAGAAACCAGCATAGGAAGGTGGAACAAGAACAACTTTAAAACTTTCAACATAAAGAGAGGAGTTTTAGTAATATGGAAATTTCTACAACCAAACTTCCATCTCTCAAAATAATTTTCAGTAGTATCATGAACAAAATCAAGAATATAACTATCACATAAATCATGTTGTTCATGACCTACAAGCACACATGTATAGTTTTCAACACGGTCTTTAGGATTATAAGATAAATGCAACACATCACATTTAGCCTTGATAAGAGCACAATTCTCCGGAATATGAGTTGGAGATTTCAAAAGGATAATAGGACAATCAAGTGTGGGTGCAATAGCAAAAATTCCATGCTTAACATGAGGAACTATAGCAAGTTCATCTCCGTATGCATCATCCATAGTGGCATCATGGCCATAAGCATAGAAGGCATCAACTTCATCAAAAAGAGATATTTCAAAAGAATCCATAGGATAATAACACTCATATAAGGTAAGATTCAAATAGTTACTCTTATTAGAAGGTAGACATGGATGGATCCATTCTTCCTCCTTTTGTTCGTCACTCTCCTCCTCTTTTTCATCCAAGGAGCTTTCGGTTTCATCAATTTCTTCTTTCATAGAGTCCTGCAAAAAATTAGTCTTTTCCTTTGGGGGAGAGATTCTCTCAAGATGATCAGTAATATAATAATTTGCATCATAATTTTCCAAACAATAGTTAAGTATAGCAAGACTCTCAGATTTGTAAGGGGCATCATTAATATTTCTAAGAAGAGAAGTAATTTCATAGGCACCCTTATAAGCAACAAATTCTTCTATTGGCTCTGCATCATAAAAATCATAGTTTCCCTTAGCATAAGAAGCTAAGGTTTCATCATCATTCTACTCACATTGGAAAGAAAGGTGTTTTGCCTCATAAAGCAATAAGATTCATCCCTGCAGAAAGATATATTATATATTGAGCACAAGTTTCTAGCATACTCGTATAACTGGTGTATTTGTTTCCATAAGTGTATCCCCTTTTGAGACAAGCGGTTTTCCTTGTACCACTTTTGTTGATCCTCGGTGAATCCTCCATGCCAATAAGATCTGGTTTCAAAGAGGTCAGACATTGATTGGCAAGTAAGGAACTAGACATACTATTTATATTTTTTTGATAAAGGACACTAAAGCAAAAACTGAAAGGTAAACTAACAAGACTAAAAAGCAAAGATAAAAGATAGTGTGCAACTCCCCTATCTTGAAGAGCGGAGTCCCCGGCAACGGCGCCAGAAATTGCTTTGATGTCACGAGAGTTTACTTCTCGCCCCTCGTTGGTTACCCAAAGTGGAAGGTTGAGATGTAGACAGCAGCAAATTTCCCTCTGTGAGGATACCAAGGTTTCTCTCCAGTAGGATTCCGATAACGACAAGAAGGTGACAACCGCGCCAGAGATTGGCGGTTGGCGTGGACCTGCACACACAACAGATAACTTTGCTCCCAACGAGTACCAATGGGTTGTCAATCCCTCCGGCCTTGTTGTTTACAAAGGATAAAATGCACGGGATAATAATGATAGTGATAGAAACTGAGAAGCAGATAAAGCAGTAAATTGATAGCGGGTGTAAACAATATTGGAAATATGGACCGGGGTCCTATGATGTTCACTAGTGATGTCTCTCTCCCAAAAGACGATAAAATAGCCATGCGAGGTAAACAAATTACAGCTGGGCTATTAACAGGATTATATGCGCAAACCAATGCTAACTATGCTATACAGAAAGGAAGAGGCTCAAAAGCATGGGCGGTATGCCAAGACAAGTAGATCGAAATCCATCTGCATCTACCTACTAATCATCCACCTTGAGATATCTATCCAGAACATCTCGCTGGTATTAAGTTGCGAATCCCACCCAAAGTGTAAACTCAAAGCAACGGACAACTGCATTAAAGAAGTTTGCGTAAAGTAAACAATCCTTGCACCCGCAAGTACAAGCACCGTTGTTTTCCCCCTTGTGGCAACAACACATCCCCTAGACTAATGTTTCTGTCACTCAAGCTAGTCATCGAGGGGCATGAACCCACAATCATGCATAACGCTCCCTCTTGGATTCACTACCTACTACTTGGCCAAAGCAATAAACAGCAATGGAGAACATGCAAGAATTACTCAAGAACATAAATATAAAAGAGGAGAATCAAATATATAACTCAAACACAATCTGAACATAATCTCATAATCCATCGGATCCCAGCAAACTCAACATAGCAACAGGAGAAATATTACATATGTGCCTCGATCATGTAGGGAAGATCACGAGGTCTAATCCATGAAGAACAAAGAGGGGAGGAGAACATCACATAACTATTGATCATAGACCCATGGTCCAAGGTGGACTAATCACGGTTCATCCGGGAAGCATCCATGGTGGTGGAGAAGCTCCCGGAGGTGGTTCCTCCCTCCGGCAGGGTGCCGGGAAGAGGTCTCTTGGTGCTCCCGATCTTGGAAGCGCGGCGGCGGCGGAACAGAGGAGAGATCGCGAAAAAGGGTTCTCATTTTGGGGGTTTCGCTTCACTGAGAATATATGGGCGAAGGGGGGCAGCCAGGGGGGCCACCAGGGGTCCAGGCGGCCCCCTGGCGCGGCCCACCCTGGGGCGCGTCGGGAGGGCGCCTGGGGCCCTGGTGGGTCCCCTCTGGGCCCCCCTCGGTGATTCCCGAAGCTTCCTGGACGCTGATTTTTTATTGAATTTTTCCCGAATTTTTTAAGCACTTTTTATATGGGGGAAACCTGAAATAGAAAAACAGCAGAAAATAGGAACTGGCACTGGGGTGCACTGAGTTAATAGGTTAGTCCAAATATGATCAAAAGTGTATGGAAGTTCCTCAATATCATAGCAATATCACACAAAAGAGGCATGGAGCAAGCAGAAATTATAGATACGTTTTGACGTATCATCATGCGACTTTACTTAAAAGGACTCGGGGGCTCGAGCATAAACTCCCCCCCCCCCCCCGAGAGACGCTATCCTCGCTCATGCGACTTTACTTAAAAGCACTCGGGGGCTCGAGCATAAACTCCCCCCCCCCCCTGCGCGAGAGACACTATCCTCGCTCATGCGTGTTTACTTAAAAGCACTCGGGGGCTCGAGCAGAAACTCCCCCCGCCCCTCGAGGGACGCTATCCTCGCTTATGCGACTTTACTTAAAAGCACTAGGGGGCTCGAGCATAAACCCCCCCCCCCCCCGAGAGACGCTATCGTCGCTACAAACGCGACTTTACATAAAAGTATTCGAGAACTCGAGCATAAAATCACCCCGAGAGACGCTACCCCCGCTCATGGGACCTTATCTGCAAGAACTGGGAAACCAGAACACAAGATCCCCCCGAAGCACAAAGAGTTTTTCACAAGATAATCGCATCGGAAAAACGCAAAGTTCTTTAGTCTTCACCTGATCGCAAACGATCACCTAAAGACTCGGGGGCTACTCCCATCGGGAGCGCTAACGCGCACCCGACCAAAAACCTGGAATAAATTAAAAACAGCCACAATAAGGGACAACCCAGGTAGACAAAAACTCACAGCCTACGCTTGATTCTACAAATCAAACGTAGTCTCGAGGGCTACTCCCATCGGGAGCGCTGCCGCGCACCCGGAAGATAGTTCCCATTACAAAGGAGTCGAAGGCAATTTCCATTACAAAGGAATCGAAGACAGGTTTCCAGTACAAAGGAACCGAAGAAAATTTCCATTACAAAGGAGTCGAAGACAGTTTTCCATTACAAAGGAGTCGAAGACAGTTTTCCATTACAAAGGAACCGAAGACGGTTTCCATTACCAAGGAATCGAACACAGTTTTCATTACAAAGGAGTCAAAGGACAGTTATCACCACAAAAGGACTCGAGCAGCTACCAGACGGGTTACAATTATCCCAAGGAATTATGACTTCTACATGTATGCTCATGCTGAGATAATTGGAACCTTCGTACCACAGCTTGACGAGCATCACCACAGACAAAGTAGCAACTCGGTCCGCGAAGAAGAAAGTCGTCGTCCTCCAGTTCTACAAGGTGCCTCGCCTACTGACGCAGCCGCTTGACGACCGGCTTGACTTCCAGTTCATCCTCAGAACTAGAAGAGCAAGCACCATCAGCAGAGGAATCGACCGAAGATGAAGTCACGGGAGAAGCAGGCGAACCACTACTCGACCCATCGGAACTGTCACTGCTTGTTTCCTCCCAGTATGGGTCCAGACGATTGCCACCAGCATCAAAAGCACGAACGATGAGGGTATCTTACCATCAAAACGACAACAAAGACTATCCCCACCACGCAAGTTTAGCCGCCGTGAAAACGATCTCCAGCCAGCATCAAGGAAGACCAAGAAGGAGCCATCAACAGAAAGCTCAACCCAAGCAGGAGGATGAGCGCACCCATGAAGCTGAGGCCACAGACCCCTCAGACTAAGCTCATAAATCATGGAGGCAAATGAGAATGGGAGAGGGATCCGACTAGCAGTGCGACTAAGAACGTGCAGAAGAAAATCATAACGCCAAACACCCTCATCCGCACAAGACAAGGAGGGCACCACCGCAGCTCCACGCCGCCCACCACGCGAAGAGCGAGGGGTACGGCCACCACGACCACGCCGGCCACGACCTCGGCCAGAAGCACTACCACCCCGCTTGGGAGCCATAGGAAGAAGAAGAAGAAAGGGATAAGATAGGATGTCCAAGTCCAGGCAATAACGCAGCGGGTATTGTAACAGCCCAGATTTCATAAAAATTAAAAATTTTGTTTTCGGTGTGAATTGTTTGATTGTCTGATTTGTTTGCTGTGTTTGCATCCCTGATTTATCGATCGGCGATTATTTTTCCCCTCTTATCTCGTACCGGACGGAGACCGACACTTGGCACCCAACACTCGACCTTTGCGACACCGGGTTTCACCCGAGCACCGTCGCAACATCCGGCACAGGGCCAGCCTTCACCCAGCGGTGCGGAAAAACCCCCATTTATATTTAAATGGGATATTTTATCGAGAGGTGATCGACGTTCTCTTTTGGCGTTAAACATTGTAGACGACGTCAAGCATAGTAGCCGGTGTAAGTCATGTGGCGTATTTTACAAAATGTGACGCGTGCCTTTAGCTGGACCCCCGGATTCCCCGCTTATCTTCGGATTCTAGCCCACCCGAAAAACCGGACCCGAAACGGGCCATTTCATGGCCCGAAACCCCTCCTAGACACCACCTACTATATATAGTAGGCTACCCTAGCCATTTTTGGCAGCAAAACTAACCCAGATTAGGGTTCCTCCTAACCCAGCCGCCAACCACCTCAAATTTCCATGCGTAGCCAACCCCATCTCAGATCCAATCGATCCAATCTGGATCAGGCGGCCCTGAGCCAGCCACGTCACTAGAACCGAGCCCCTCCTCCCGAATCCACCTCCACGCCCAAGCCTCGACCTCCCGAGCATCGCGCCGTCTGTCTCCGGTGACCGGCTGCCGCCCCGGTGACCTACTCCCTCGCGCCTCCCTCCTGCTCTCCCTCATCTCACCCTCTCCCTCTTTCCCCTCGTAGGTAGCTGGCAGGAGCGCGCCGCCGCCCACCATGGCGCCATGGCCGATCTCGCCCGCAGCACACCGCTTCCCGCAAACGGCCGCCGCCGCCCGGATCCGGCAAGGAGCCGACAGGATTCACACCTCCTCGCCGCCGCTCGCTTCCACCGCCCTCCACCGCGCCGCCTTGCCCTGTCGTCGCCGGCAGCCAGCCCGGTTCCGCAGCCGTGCATGTCGAGGGCGGACGAGCTCGTCCCCAACCGTTGCGGCCATGCTTTCCCAACACGGCACGCCTCCACGCGGCCCATGATCCAGCCCGCTCACTCCCCTCGCCCCAGGCGAACTAGCGCTATCCCCCGCCCCCCTGTTGTTGGGCCTCGGCCTAGTGGTAAGCAGCCCCCCTTTTCTTTCTTTTTTTATTTTTTTCTGTTGCGGTAGTGGCCTTGGCCCATCTTTGTTTAGCGCCCAGTATCTTTCGGCCCAATAGCGTTTTTTTTTTCTCTATATTTATATTTATGGCAGATTGTGTTTTTATTTTCCGAGGCTCGTATCTTTGCAACCGTAGCTCGGATCGCAACGCGTTAAACATGAAACTTGCTTAGAATTGTGTCTAGTTTTATTAAATGTTTCCTTTTTCCATGTTTGACTTTGTTTACATGTTGTTTACCTGTTAATTACAACCCTTGCCTCTGTAAACTGTTTCTTTAATAACTTTTTAACAGTTGCTCTGATAAAAATGTTCCTTACATGTAACTTGATTAGAATTTCATGTACTTTGTGTTTATGCTATTGTTTGATGATTTTAACCAACCTAAAATATGGTTTAGGGAAGAACAGTACCAAATGCTTTAATCGTCTTGGGGCCCATAGTGTTATGCCATGTTTAGGTTGTGCCCCAGTTAAATTGACTAGCATAGATAGTTTATCTTATGCTTCACTTTTGTCAAGATTGTGTGATATGCCATGCTTGAGTGAGATTCCATGTTAATAATCTTTGCTCACCTTGTGTAGCTAAACAACTTGAATCATTCTAAATGTGCGGTATCGTTGTGTGTGACGAGTACTCCACTTAATCTGTTAGTAACCGCTCTCGACGATAGATCCGATACTGTGTGTTGTCTCGTGTTGTCTTCTTGTTGATGCTTGCCCGTGATTGCTTCGTAGTAATAGATGCATCTCCATTGATTGCCTTTCCAGTGCTTCCTTCTTGTGTGCTTCCGCGGGTACCCCTCGGAGACGATGCGAGCTTGCGATCGACTTCACCTTCTCGTCTTCTCATCAGGTAAGGGGGAGCATATATCATGCTTATAACTTTCAGCTCACTCGCGCCTAGGTGTAGGATAGAACGAATTCTTGATCCTACCACTTTATATTCATGCCTCTCAAATAAACCCAAACAACCATCTCCTCCACATCCCAGCAAACCTTGTTCGGCTATGTTACTATTGCTCGTTGCTCATCCACTGCTTAGTATGCATGCTAGGATGTTATCAACTGTTACCTCATGTTACTCCTTGGATTAGGCTATCACATTATTATATTGTTGTTGATGATATGATTATTATAATGTTGACTATATTCGACGTAGGATGGAAGTTCTAGGCTATCCCGCCCCGACGCTTTGTTCCATTCGAGTCACCTAGGATCCGAGTTTCGGGTATTGGTTCTAAGACTGAGCGTGCCTAACCGCGTGTGGGATACTATGGGGTCCCCTCTTCTTACCTACCTAGCTTCAAACATTTCTAGTGGTGGCCCAAGCTGATTTACCATTTGCTATCCATGCATATATGTCTATCGGGTCGCTCCTAGCAGACATCCTTTAAACCAACCAGGGCCAGCGGGGACATGGTTTCCTTGTTGGTCCAACCTGTCCGGCTGAGGCCCCGGCCTCATGTGAGAATTACCGGCAACCCAAACCCGCGACAGACGGTAGAGACCAGACCAAGAGCGCGGACGGCTCCTGAGCTGGATGTCGACTCACCGGGGGCCACCCGGATTTGTTCGTTGTTAGCTAGAGGGACCTGTCGTTTCGGATCTCTCGGGACTACATCATAAAATGGCTGCCTGCGATGGGTAGAAACTGAGAGAGATGGGCATGCGTGCGGAGCCTTGTAATGGGCAGTTGGTACACCCCTGCAGTTTTAAATATTTTCGAGAAGCCGTGTCCACGGTTCTGGACGACTTAGAACCTACGCCTTGTTCATAGATAACATCAACTGAATCATATTTAATAACTTGATCAACGTGTGTGTGCCTTGACTACTTCTTCCTCGTCGGGATGCGAAGAGGAGGACAAGGATAGGATAGGTGTTATGCTTGCGTAAGTAGTTGATAGCAAGACTTGTTGGAGGCAATTCCTCATCGAATGCTTGGCTCTCATCTTACTCTAAAAATAGACCGTTAGCCACTCATATATTGCTAGTGCGTTTGCAACCTCACCACTACTGCCTTCTTACCCGTGAGAAGTTAGTTACAAGAATTTTGATATAGTCTCACCCCTTTCCTTTCTTTTCCCTTTTATGTTTTGCCTGATCGGCCGCTGCAGTTGATTACTACCTAGACTCTTCTTCTGGACGCCTTCGTGGAGACTCGACGACGACTAGTTAGGTGGATCCCGGCGGAGAGCCTGGGCCCGTGTGGTTACGAGAATGGTGTGTTTTACCTTTGCCACTAGTGATACGTCCCAAACGTATCTATAATTTTTGCTTGCTCCATGCATGTTTTGTGTGACTTTGCCATGTTTTGCTTGAACTTTCATACACTTTTGAGCATATTTGGACTAATCTATTAATCCAGTGCACCCAGCTGCCAGTTGCTGTTTTCTGCTGTTTTTGTATTTCAGGTTTTCTGGCCATTAAAAGTGCTCCAAAAAATCCGGAAAAATCAGATAAAAAATCAGCGTCATGGAAGCTTCCAGAATCACCAAAGCAGCGAAGGAGGGCCACCACGAGGAAGCCAGGAGGGCAGGTGGCGCGGCCCCACCCTAGGTCGCGCCAGGGACCCTCCTGACTGCCTCGTGGCCCCTCTCGACACCCCCCTTCGCCTATATTTACCCCTCGGGGTGGAAACCCCTAATACGGACTCCTCTTTCACGATATCGCCTCTGTACCGCCGCCGCCGACGTTTCAAGATTGGGGCTGCCTGGGGAAGCTGCTCCGGCACCCTGCCGGCAGAAGCTACCCCCTCCGGGAGACCATCCATAACCATGGACGCCTCCCGTATGTACCGTGAGTAGTTTTCCTTGGACCATGGGTCCGTGACCAGTAGCTATGTGATCTATCTCTCCCTTCTTTGTGCCTCCACTATCGAGACTTCGTGAGCTGCCTCACATGATCGAGGCACCTTTGTAATCTTCTGCTGTTGCTATGCTGAGTTTGTTGGGATCTGATGGATTATAACACTATGTTCAGATTGTGATGAGTAATATATTTGGTTCTTCTCTTTTTTATTTTGTTCTTGAGTAAATTATTGCATGTTCTCCGTTGCCATATTTTACTTTGGCCAAGTGATTTATTGCAACTCCAAGAGGGAGCGTTATGCTTGATTGTGGGTTCAGCCCCTTGATGTCTAGCTTGAGTGACACAAACATGAGACTAGGGGATGTTCTGTTGCCACCAGGGATAAAACAATGGTGCTTGTATCCGCGGATGCAAGGATTGTTTACTTTACGCAAAGTTCTTTTAATGCAGTTGTCTGTTGCTTTGGATTTACACTTTGGGTGGGATTCGCAACTTAATACCAGCGAGATGTTCTGGATAGATATCTCAAGGTGGATGATTCATAGTAGATGCAGATGGATTTCGGTCTACTTACCTTGGTGTACTGCCCATTGCTTTTGAGCCCTTCCTTTCTTTGCAGCATAGTTAGCATTGCGATGCCTTCATAATCCTGTCAATTGCCCAACTGTGATTTGTTTACCTCGCTAGCACTTTTATCGTCTTTTGGGAGAGAGACATCACTAGTGAAAATCACGTGACCTTGGTCCATCTTCATATCATTGTTTACACCTTCAATTTACTTTTAGTTTCCATTATCATTATCTCTTGCGTTAATCCTTTGTAAACAGCAAGGCCGGAGGAATTGACAACTCCTCTGTACTCGTTAGGAGCAAAGTTATCTGTATCTGTGTGCAGGTCCAGGTGAAGTTAGCAACCTCGGCGCCATTGTTCACTTTACCACCTACTTGTATCTCTGCGAGTCCTACGGGAGACAAACCCTATCCTCTACATAAGGGAAATTTGCTGCTACGCTACATCTCACCTTCCACTTGGGGTAACCAACGAGGAGTGAGAGATCCTCACCATATCAAGCCAATTTATGGCGCCGGTTTCGGGGACTCCAGTCTACAAGATAGGGGAGTTGCACACTATCTTTTATCTTTGCTTTTTAGTCTTGTTAGTTTACCTTTCAGTTTTTACCTTTGTGTCCCTTATCAAATATACCAAAAATACCTGCTGCTACTATGGGTTCCAATGAAAACACCAAGTTGTGTGACTTCACTAGTCATAACAACAGTGACTTTATCTGCACTCCTATTGCTACACCTGCTACTTCAGCACCTTCTTATGAGATTAAACCTGCTTTGCTAAACCTTGTTATGAAAGATCAATTCTCTGGTGCTAGAGATGATGTTGCTTTGCATTTAAATAATTTTATTGAGATTTGTGATATGCAAAAGTACAAAGAAGTATATGGTGAAATTGTTAAGCTTAAGCTTTTTCCTTTCTCTTTGAGGGATGAAGCTAAAATCTGGTTTCAATCCTTGCCTAAGAATAGCATAGATTCTTGGGATAAGTGCAAGGATGCTTTTATCGGGAAGTACTATCCCCCTGATAAAATTATTCAATTGAGGAGTAACATTATGAATTTCAGGCAATTGGATAATGAACACGTTGCCCAAGCTTGGGAACGTATGAAGACGCTTGTCAAGAACTGCCCTACACATGGACTGACTACCTGGATGGTTATCCAGACTTTTTATGCAGGCTTGAACTTTACCTCGCGGAACCTGTTAGATTCGGCCGCGGGAGGAACTTTTATGTCAACCACACTTGGTGCTACCAAAAAGCTACTTGATGAGATGATGCTGAACTACTCTCAATGGCACACCGAAATCTCCAACTGGTAAGAAGGTAAATTATGTCGAGGAGATCTCCTCTCTAAATAAAAAGGTTGACCTTATCATGTCTCTACTTACCAAGCAATCTCCTATTGATCCTCAAAATGTTCCTTTAAATTGATTGCTCAGGATCAAGTAGATGTGAACTTTATCTCTAGAAAAAACTTCAACAATAATGCTTATAGGAGTAATTTTGGTAGCAACAGCCCTAGGCCTTTCCCATCCAACAACTATGGGAACAACAACATTAATCCTAGCACCAAAAACTCCACCTCTGAATTAGAGAGTATGCTTAGAGACTTTATTACTACCCAAAAATCCTTCAACCAAGAATGTGGAAGAAAAACTAGTTAAATTAGAGAATCTTTGTTTGAAGGTATATAACTTAGCCCTTGATGTTGAGATGTTAAAAATTAGAACCTCTCCCCTTGAGGAGAGTAAGGTCACCCCTATTAATGCTATCCAGTTACAAATCAATGAAAACATTAGGATGATGGCTAAACTTAAAGAGAGATGGGCTAGAGAAAAGGAGGAAGAAGAGAGAGTTAAGAGCCTTCCTACCTACCACACAGTAGCCACTATCCAAGTAGTTGAGGATGTCCAAACAGTTAGCACCCATCACACCCCTAGTCCCACTGGACCTATCAATGGTGATGCTACCACCTCAACCATAGATGAAGAAACCTCTATGAACATAGAGGCTTTCAAACAAGTGAGCTTAAATGATATCACTACCTCCTTGATATATAGTAGTGACTTAGACTTTGACAACTGCACTTTATCTGAAGTTATTGGTTTCCTACACAAGATGTCTAGAGACCCCCACACTAGCACACTTAATCTTGCCTTCACAGAGCATATCACCAATGCTCTAATCAAAGTTAGGGAGGATAAGCTTAGACTAGAAGCCTCCATACCTAGGAAGCTAGAAGATGGTTGGGATCCTATGATAAAAATCAAATTGAATAACTTCTCTTGTTATGCTCTTTGTGATGTTCGAGCAAGTACCTCTGTTATGCCAAAAAGAATGTATGATATGCTTGAATTGAAACCTTTTGATCCTTGTTCTTTTGGTGTTCCTCTTGTTGATTCTTCCGTAAAGAAACCTTTGGGGAAGATCGACGATGTTCTTATCATTTTCAATGAAAATTATGTTCCCATTGATTTTACTATTATGGACATTGAATGTGAACCTTCTTGTCCAATTATTTTGGGACGTCCTTTTCTTCGCACAGTTGGTGCTGTTATTGACATGAAAGAAGGGATTATCAAATTCCAATTCCCTCTCAAGAAAGGGATGGAACATTTCCCTAGGAAAAATAATAAGTTACCTTTTGAGTCCGTCACACGGGCTAGTTATTTTCTTGAAAAGACTTGATCTTCTGCTTTAAGCCTAGCTAATGGCTTTAAAGAAGCGCTTTCGGGAGGCAGCCCGCAACGAATTTAGGTTTTTATTTTTGCTTTTCTTAGATTTTTAGTGGTCTTGATGATTGTTACTACTGTAGCAACATAATTGTATCTTTACTTTTCAAGCTTTGTGTCTTTTATAGCCTCATACGACAAGGGAAGTGAAAGTTGTGACATACTGTCCAGAAAACAGATTCTGTCCTCGTGACTAGAAAAATCGGAGAAAAATCCCAGTTCATCTTTTTGAGCTGAAATTTTTACACAGAGTGCTCTATACAATTACGAAACTTGCGTATGTTCTGAATTTTTTGATTTGAGTTGCATAAGTACCCCTAAAAAATTCGTTTCTACCTTATGTTCTGTTTTTCACAGATTCTGCCACGTTTTGTCTCTCTTCACTTTTGCAAACCTTAAGCTTGTTTTTTCTTTGCAAACACTTTTTGGAAATCTTGGGAAACAGTAGATCTTCAATAATATATTTATATCAAGTGGAAAAAATAATATTTATTAAGGGTACTAACCTCTCTAATCAGTCTACAATGAGTTATGTATGAAGGGAGTTTTCAAGTGCGCGATGGAAGATGATGAAAGAAGATCTTGGAGTATCAAACGCTCAAGCTTGGGGATGCCCATGTGCACCCCCAATAAATATTCAAGGAGACTCAAGCGTCTAAGCTTGGGGATGCCCCCGTGCATCCCCTTCTTCATCAACAATTATCAGTTCGTCTCTCGTTGCACTATATTTTTATCACTTCATGCGTTATGTGCTATACTTGGAGCGTCTCGCTCTTTACTTTTCTAGGTTTGTTTTTTCTTTGTTTGCTGTAGTAACAAGTTAGATCCCAGCTTACTTACTCTTTTGTGTGGGAGAGATACACGCTCCGCTTGAATTAGAACTCCTCATAGGATTTGCATGCTTATTCTTTTAGCTGCGAGTTGTTCTTTTTCTTTTCTTAGATGCTGCTCTGTTTAGTTGTAGTGCTTTAGTTTTTCTAGAGCTTTACTTTTGTTTTAGGTTGAACTTTCTATAGGTTGCATGTTTTATCTTGTTAGAGAGTTTGCCTGTTGCACTGAGTTTTGTGTCTTGACTAGAAGTAGGTAGTTGAAGTTGCTTTTCTCTTTGTAGTAGTAACTTGCAATAGTTTTGAGGTATTCACTAGAGTAATGTTTGAACTTTTGGTGTCAAGAGCTCGAGCCTATTAGTGATAGATGTCGTATTTTGGGAAATCCGTGTGTTTTTCGAAAACCAAAAAACCCCTGTTGAGAACTCTAGCTACTAGATAGATCACTAACCTCTGGAGGGTTCGAATATTAGAGTACACTCACGTACCATGAGTCGAGGATGCGCAAGGATAACCAAACCCCCATACACTCCTCCTCAGGGTACTTGTCTCTTTGTGAACCTCCTGATTAGATTGAGAGTTGCCGATAATAAGTGCATGAGTTCTTTGGAATAATGTGAGTATTCGAAAGTTGACACTTCCACCCACCTATACTTATTCTAGCCTCTTCGGTACCGTGCATTTCCCTTTCTCATCTTGAGATTTGGCGCATACTTCGCCGGTGCATCCAAACCCTTGACACGATACGCTCTGTCATCATAAACCTCCTTATATCTTTCCTCAAAACAGCCACCATACCTACCTACAAGGCATTTCCATAGCCTTTCTGAGATACATTGCCATGCAACATCCATCTTCTCATGACTTGATCTTCATGTCATACATGTTCCTGCTATCCTGGCAGAAGCATACATTTGCATCATGATAGTTATATCTTCTTTATGTGAGTACCTTTGTAAAGTGTGAAAGATCTCCTATATTCTTGTAAAATATAGAGTGTTGCCCCTAAAGTGAGGAAAAGATCCCAAAGAGGAAAAAATCAAAAGATCCCAAAGAGGACAAATGAGAGTTAAATAGAAAGAGCCATTGAGGCCACCAAAAATACAAAAAATAGAAAAAAGAGAAAAAAAAATAAAAAGAGAGAAGGGGGCACACTACTATTCCTTTTGAGAGATCCACACTAGTACTTCATCCTCTATCCCTTGTACTCTATAGAGATCTTCATCATGCATATAGCTATGTGGGGACCTTCACACTATAGAACTTGGCTTGTATATTCCAATGATGAGCCTCCTCAAACGAGCTCTAGGTCTTCTTGAGAAAGCAAGTTAGATGCACCCCCACTAGTTCCCTTGGAGAGCTTTTAGCTCACATGTGCATCCGTTGTATGGCAATCCCTACTCCTCACATCATATCTATCATATGGCCTTCTCTCGCCTATGATTGTCCTCATTGATGTGAGCCTTTCACACCTTTTTGTCTTCCTCCTCCACCTTCTTTCTGTTTCTCCTTTTAGGTGTCAACTTTCTTGCTCACGCTCATCCATTGCATGAGTGCTCAAAATATCGAAAGGGAGTGGATCACTTTGACTTGTACCTGACTAGTGGTCTGGGGATGAGTCAACATAAGAATCCAAAGGAGACCAAGTGTGAAACTTTAGTAGATAGTTGTTCTCAACAACTTACTTTTTATCTCGTATTTCCCTATCCCCTGCTTGCACGCAAACACCATCTGGAGACATTCGAGTCACGGACAACGAGAGCTCTTGCACCTTTTGTTCTTTTGTTGCTTGTGTCAATGCTAATATAGACTCTTGCTTGTTAAGACTTGAATTGAATTGCATGCTTTGATTGCTTTACTTAAAAAGTCCTTATATGTTTGTGTGGCATGTCACCACAGAAATTATGCTTGTTATCATTTACCTACTCAAGGACGAGCAGGAATTAAGCTTGGGGATGTTGATACGTCCCAAACGTATCTATAATTTCTGCTTGCTCCATGCATGTTTTGTGTGACTTTGCCATGTTTTGCTTGAACTTTCATACACTTTTGAGCATATTTGGACTAATCTATTAACCCAGTGCACCCAGCTGCCAGTTGTTGTTTTCTGCTGTTTTTGTATTTCAGGTTTTCCGGCCATTAAAAAGTGCTCCAAAAAATCCGGAAAAATCAGATAAAAAAATAGCGTCACGGAAGCTTCCAGAATCACCAAAGCAGCGAAGGAGGGCCACCACCAGGCAGCCAGGAGGGCAGGTGGCGCGGCCCCACCCTGGACAGCGCCAGGGACCCTCCTGACTGCCTCGTGGCCCCTCTCGACACCCCCCTTCGCCTATATTTACCCCTCGGGGTGGAAACCCCTAATACGGACTCCTCTTTCGCGATCTCTCCTTTGTACCGCCGCCGCCGCCGTTTCAAGATCGGGGCTGCCTGGGGAAGCTGCTCCGGCACCCTGCCGGGAGAAGCTACCCCCTCCGGGAGACCATCCATAGCCATGGACGCCTCCCGTATGTACCGTGAGTAGTTTTCCTTGGACCATGGGTCCGTGACCAGTAGCTATGTGATCTATCTCTCCCTTCTTTGTGCCTCCACTTTCGAGACCTCGTGAGCTGCCTCACATGATCGAGGCACCTTTGTAATCTTCTGTTGTTGCTATGCTGAGTTTGTTGGGATCTGATGGATTATGAGACTATGTTCCGATTGTGATGATTAATATATTTGGTTCTTCTCTTTTATATTTTGTTCTTGAGTAAATTATTTCATGTTCTCCGTTGCCGTATTTTACTTTGGCCATGTGATTTATTGCAACTCCAAGAGGGAGCGTTATGCTTGATTGTGGGTTCTGCCCCTTGATGTCTAGCTTGAGTGACAGAAACATGGGACTAGGGGATGTGTTGTTGCCACCAGGGATAAAACAACGGTGCTTGTATCCATGGATGCAAGGATTGTTTACTTTACGCAAAGTTCTTTTAATGCAGTTGTCAGTTGCTTTGGATTTACAGTTTGGGTGGGATTCGCAACTTAATACCAGCGAGATGTTCTGGATAGATATCTCAAGGTGGATGATTTGTAGTAGATGCAGATGGATTTCGGTCTACTTACCTTGGCGTACTGCCCATTGCTTTTGAGCCCTTCCTTTCTTTGCAGCATAGTTAGCATTGCGGTGCCTTCATAATCCTGTCAATTGCCCAACTGTGATTTGTTTACCTCGCTAGAACTTTTATCGTCTTTTGGGAGAGAGACATCACTAGTGAAAATCATGTGACCTTGGTCCATCTTCATATCATTTTTTACACCTTCAATTTACTTTTAGTTGCCATTATCATTATCTCTTGCGTTAATCCTTTGTAAACAGCAAGGCCGAAGGAATTGACAACTCCTCTGTACTCGTTGGGAGCAAAGTTATCTGTATCTGTGTGCAGGTCTAGGTGAAGTTAGCAACCTCGGCGCCATTGTTCACTTTACCACCTACTTGTATCTCTGCGAGTCCTACGGGAGACAAACCCTATCCTCTACATAAGGGAAATTTGCTGCTACGCTACATCTCACCTTCCACTTGGGGTAACCTACGAGGAGTGAGAGATCCTCACCGTATCAACTAGGAATTTGAATGTAGTCTGTACTCAGACATGTATCATCCGCTGATGTATTGTATTAAGGCAGTTGTATGCCGATTGTATGAGATGTTGTATCCTTGTAGCTGTAATGTTGTGATATCATGTTGGAAATCCGGGGCATATGGCATTGTCATATGTCGCGGTGGTACCGATATGTGCTTCGTCCCCGGATCTGGATGGAAACATCTAGATCTGGAACAGTACTGCATATCGGGCCTTACATGTATTTATAGTGCAGCCCAGGGATAAACAAGGAAAAAATACAGAAGCCCAGGAGGCACCATCATTAAATCAAAGACCAAACACGTCGGGCGTTACTAATTCCAAGAAAATATGCCTTCACACAGTCAGCAATATTTAAAGGACGCGTCAAATCTCGCCTAGTTCCCATACACACTTTGGAAATCCAACAGGCACCAGGAAGCGCGACGACCAAGTCATCATTATGGCTAGAAGACGCGACGGATCGAAGACCAAGCATCATCATAGGTCACCAAATAGCATGGCAAAGCCTATCCACGCAACATCCCAAGAAGGACGAATCAGGATAAAAACAATTGGAAAAAACAAAAGACTGGCAAATGACACCTATCTCTAAGTGCCAAAATATTCCGATTCCAAAATCTTTTACTCCCATCGGGAGTATCTTTATCCAAAGAAGAGTAAAAGACCAAAAGCTTGAGAGTTCGGGTGCTCCCTCACCCAGAAGATGAGGATATGCTCGAGTAAACCACTCGCACTTACAGAGTTTCGGGTGCTCCCTCACCTCGAAAACAAAAGGCATACATGCACTCGCAGGACTACTCGCGTCAGCGGAAACAACACATCTGTGGAGTTCGAGTGCTCCCTCACCTCGAAAACAAAAGGCGCTCGAGTCAATACTCGCAAAAGCTCAGCAGGCTAAACTACCCACGTACTCGACGACATTTCGAGCGGATGCTTTCCTATACGACCCCTTGCCTGAGCACTCATAAGCTCCGCGAGTGACTACTAATAGCTCATCGCTAACCAGGCTCCGTGCCTCTACAAAAAACAATTATACCTGGGCTACGACACACTGTACCCAGATGCCACACAAGCTTAGCGTGTAGGTAAGACCCCGCTGCGTAGAACGGCCGGGCCGAGACTTGCCGCAGAGCGATTTCACTCCCGGTCTTTTCCATGCGCTCGCATGATAGAAAGAGCCGAGCGGACGCGCTCAGGCTATTTTCTTAGACTGGCAGCAATTGATCCTATAAGACCTGAAGCGGCATGGCTTTGCTAGATACCGGTCGTTCCAAGTTCATGTCGAGGGACGTGAGCTTGATTGGGCTATTGCGGTATTTGCCACTAGCGCAATTCACCAAGCCTCGACCAGTCGACTCCTTGGGCCCTTTTCAGCTTAGAAATCCCTCAAAACAGATATTGTCATGGCTCAAAACTGCCAGCGACCCGCGGCTATGCTGCGCCTGCAATGATAAAGCATTGGCGAATTCGAGTCCATGCGCGACTCCTCGAGTCCCACAGGCACTCGGGGGCTACTGACAAGGGGGTGACCCCACGACTCCTGCGTGTGAGGATACCTGGTGTGTATGAAGACAAAAGGCCCGCTGGAAAGCCTCGACAGACCCATGACTGGCCCAATCAAGACACCGACGTAGGAGTCCGCGACTGATATGGAAGGCACGACTTGGCGCACAAGGCAAGACTAGGACTAGGAAATTATCTCTGTAATCTAGTACGGACTCCCCGAGACCTAGCCTAGCATATAAAGGCTGGGAGGGGAGACGTCTTGATCATCCAATATCCAATCTACTCTCCTGGCCTTGCGAGAACTCGCCTTGGCCTCCCTTGTAATCGCCCCCTCACGCAATAATATCGAGCAGGAAGTGCTTCTCCTGTTAGCCGACGAGTATCGTCCAACCTGTTCCTTCTTTATGACTAACCCATGGTCCCTGACCAAGGGATTTGCCGAGGCTGGTCCTCGTCAGTCCCTTTCTACCAGTACCACACCACGTCCTCCTTTGGAATGGTGACACAGTTGAGACGCTCGCAGTGAGGGCGGTCTCCGCAAGACGACCCTTCGGTCTCCTGGTTGTTCGACATGGCAGGGCCGGAATTTGGGGGTTGGGGGAGCGAGGTAGGCGGTGGGGAGTAGGAACTGGTGGGGGGCCGCTGGTCCTATTTAATGAACCAGTCAAGGATGTGTGGGGAGTCAAACGGTCGTCGTGTGGCTGCCAAGCGGGTCCGGGGCGGATGCGGGCTAACACGCATGGACGCATGGGCGATGCGCCTCATGTCCATGGGAACGCAAATGCGCTCCAAATTTGTGTCCGATTTGGATCACGGCGGACCAAAAAACGATCAAAAGCGAACCGTGGTCCATTTGCGTCGCCACATTGGGCTTTGGTTTTTGGCTTTGCCGACCCAAACCGATCAAGAGCGGACAAATGGATCACACCTTTGGGAATGTCCTAATTCTTATAAAACAAAACCCCACTATAGAATCATTTAAATTGTTTATCTTCACGTGCAAGCTATCCACATCATCCATTTTTTTTGGCAAAACCTTATTCATGATCAACTGAATAGCGAAGCATAAATACAGTGTCGAGCTAACAGGACACATTTGTTCCTCGTTGACAATGCATGTGTACTTTACTAGCTAGTAGAATTCATCCATGACATGGTGAACCAATCCCTTCTTTCTCCAAAGTAAAAAAAATGCAAAACAGCCAGTATCATATTTTAAGGCGAATCCTGATGAACCGATGGGTCAACGATTCGTGGATTGTGCTGGTACACATACTTCTTCGCCCAGTAAAGGTAGTTCAAGAAGCCAAGCAATCCGACAACAGCCACAACCCAGTAGAACAGGTCAAGACGGCTGTTGTTCAAGTTTTTGCCCTCGAGCCAGCCTCCCTGTTGCCCATGCCTGGTGGCCCTGCTCACAATTTCCACCAGGAACGTGGCCATCAATGACGCCATCCCGAGCTCGCACCAGAACAAGGCCGTGGCAATGGACTTCATGCCCCGCGGCGCCTCGCTGTTGAAGAACTCCAGGAGCCCGGTGAAGGACGTCACATCGGCCACGCCAAGCAGGAAGAACTGAGGCGCGAGCCAGAAGAGGGACATCTGCACCACAGCTTCCTTCCGTTTCTTCTCGACGACCGCAGCGATGACCGAGGCGAGGATCATGGAGGCGAAGCCAATGGCGATGCGCTGCAGGTGGGTGATGCCGCCGACGTAGCCCGTCCGCTTCCGCAGGAACGGCACGATGAACTGGTCGTAGACGGCGAGCATTATCAGCTGGAACGTGGTGGGGATGATGAAGAGCGTCGCGGGGGAGACGTGGATCTTGCCCAGCCTCGTGTTGGTCATGCCGCCTTGCTGCACAGTGAACGTGAAGACGATCGTGTTGGATACGTACGCGATCATGGAGCTGAAGAAGAGAGGGAGCACTCGGAGCACCATCTTCGTCTCCTCCACCTTTGTTGCACTGCAAACTGACCAATCCCCGTCTTTGCCACTGTGGATGCAAGCTTTGTTGAGGAACCTGTCCAGATGCATGAAAGAGTTTGTAATAGGCAACCCAACTAATAAGCACTCTGACAAGTAGCCTGCTCAAAAAATGGTTCAGTACAGTATATCATTTCGTGGAACCTTACTTGAGACTTTTTCTTTGAGGGGGTACTACTTCAACAAACCCTGTCCCAGTCCCAGTACGGTTTTCCTCTGCTTCTTCCAGCTTCTCAGGAAGTTCAAGCTTCCTGTTCCTCAATGCAACCACAAGAACCTGGGGAGGCATTATTTCAAAAATTTCGGTGAGATTTGACACGGCATCTTCCCTATGTTTTAACCAATCCAGGAAGCAAGTAGCACAAACCTGCAGTATCCGAGTAAGAGGGCTTCCTTCCGGCACCTGGTTGCGGTAGAACGGCAGACCAGCAGCAACGACGAGCAAGCCAAGCAGAACCAGGATGGCGCACGCCCCAAGTCCGACGTCCCACCCCTTGTAGTTCTGGAGCCACACAATGAGAATCAGCCCCATGAAGCCTCCA
This sequence comes from Bromus sterilis, assembly GCA_950022295.1. Classification (NCBI taxonomy): domain Eukaryota; kingdom Viridiplantae; phylum Streptophyta; class Magnoliopsida; order Poales; family Poaceae; genus Bromus; species Bromus sterilis. Next base: position 47,074,835 of record OX465596.1, read on the forward strand.
AGGGAGATCCCGAAGGTGTACCAGTTGAAGAAGCTGGACTGCTGGCGGGACTCTGAAGGATCCTTACGGTCGAACTGGTCTGCTCCCAGGGATGGTATGCATGTACGTATACAACCGTCGCCAAACGCGCTGATGTACAGGGCTGCGTACAGCAAGGCGGCGTTCCGGCCATGGACCTCCTTGCAGTTGCTTAGGTCTGCTTCAATGTTGCAAGGTGCAGGGTGGAGTGAGGGCAGGTATGCTTGTAGGGTGAGCAATCCATACCCCTGCACAAATGAATGTTAACTGAGGGGAACTAATGTGCTTTACAACTTAAACTTGATTCTGAAATCACGGATAATGTTTTTAAGGGGTTGCAGAGGATGACAAGTAAATGTGTAGCATTGTATGCATTGCAGACCAGTTGCGGTGTTCTACAAGCAAAAAATTAGGAATGACGTTAATCCAAGTCTTAGTGGGAGATGCAATATGTACAGCCTTTTTTACCGCAGATGGGTTCAACTCCAAGTTAAGTAGTCTGTATGGTTGAAGGATATAGCAGAGTAGGTACCCTATCCTTGTCAGATATTGAGGTGTATTAAGTCAAAGTTAGAAGCATATCTCTGTCAGAAGTCAAAGTTAGATATGACAAGTCTTACATGACAGGACATAAGTCAAAAGTTAGAAGCATATCACTGTTGAAGGTTTTTTATGTCCTTTTTTTTGCAATAAGTATGGCTGTTCTAGATAGGTATGTCTGAAGTCTATCCTCAACAAATAATGCTCCTTCAAATCATGCAAACCTAAAATCATTTTGTGTCTATGTACAACTGAATTTTAGCTTTGGATAAGTACTTCAGAGACAGACTTTCAACCGTTTCCTCTAGTATTGGTGAAATCACATCACAGACAGGTACAGTATGTCTGAAGTATATCCTCTACCTCTTCTCTATCGTTGGCAGGTTCTTATTTTAATAAATGGCATGAGAATATGTAAATAACAAAGGATATCCTTGTATCATAATAAGAATCCTATATACAGTTGACAGACCAGCAGGCGTATTATTACCAGAAACATCAATGGACCAAAGATGAGTATAGTTCTGGAGCGCATGATGTAAGAGTCTGAGAGGAAAGCTCCTATTAACGCAAACCCGCATGTAGCACCAACAAGGTTAGTGAGAGTAGTTGCAGAGTCCGAGACCCCCATATGCATGGTTCCATGGAGATAGGTGACCAGATTCAGCAGGTTTGGGACAATAACCATGTTCATCACCACATTCGCAACTGCAAGGGGAAACAAGGAGCAAAATTGCTTTACTATTTCGAACTCAGAGCAGAAGCTTGAAAGATAATTCCTCAAAAAAAAAAAGAAGCTTGAAAGATAAGGGAAACTGGGTATTGATCTGGAAATAAGAACACGGTGTACGGATGCGAATTGGTGTAGCTCGAGCTACTTGTAGCTCTTTATTTTGAAAAAATCGAAAACAATATTTAAAAGTTTCAAAAAAAAACAATTTTTTTTCTGTGGAAACTTATGTGTATTCTGCTCAAACGTGTAAAATTTCGTTTCAAAAAATTATAATATGCAGTCTGCCTAAAAATAACAAAATTTCGGCCCAAGAACAAGAAAAAAAAGCCCATTTAAAATCAGGTATTTGTCTTTTTTATTCCCGTGGCGCATTAAGGCATAATGGTATGAAAATTGGTACAGATCTCCTATACATGTGTATGTATATTCATAAAAAAATTAAATTTATTTTGAACTATTTTACTATTTTTTATGATTTTTCTAAAAAAACGAGCTACAAGTAGCTCGAGCTACATTGGCATTTTTCGCACGGTGTACACTTTATAGGGACTTACCATACATAAACCATGCCGCTCGGACTCCTCCATGCACCTCTCTGTTGATGGTGCTTCCCCTCCAGTCCACAAAGCCCTCAATCATCATGGTGCTATCTTCTTCTTGATTACTGATTAGTGATTAGTGATTACTGGTTGAATCCAGAGCAACGAGGGGTATATATAGACAGGTGGATATCCATGTTCAACGAAGTGATGCCAGCAACTTGATCAATCAAAGACTTCTGCCAATTTTATGTTGCCATATTATTGCAAGCACCAGTAGTTATGACTGCAATTATTAATACTTCCAGCATGACTGAATTTTTTACATTAGAACCAGCGTTATAATATTTAAAAAAAGAAATAGGGATAAGTGCAATGAACGAGTGTAGAAGTCAGCAACTACCAAAACAAGTAGCAGCCAGCCTTGCAGATATTGCTATCAACATGGATCATTTTGAGAGCGACAGTTTGTAAGTTAGCTCTTAATTCAATAATCATTTCGTGAACAGTCTTTTTTTTAGAAAACAGGCTTTCGCCCCCCTTTATAGATAAAGGAAACGAACAAGGTACACGGCCGATCAATACAGGGTGATGAGGTAGCCCCCTCACAAAGCTGATCCTAAGAAAATCGGCGCACAGGCATACGCGATCAGCAAAAGGCACCGGAAGAACTACACGCCCCCTAGCACACTTAAGCTCCACCCAAACAAAGGTCTTCACCCGGAGCCTTGACACAAAGAGCAAAATCACGACGATGCCGCCAGAGGGTTACACGGAGGTCTAGTCCCAGATCCGGACCAAGGAGCCACCCCCGAGCGAGGCAAGTTCGGGCTACCCACCGCTCCACCACACGTTGCCCACACAATCCAAAGGAGAGCCACAGCCACCACAATGGTGCTTGCTGGAAAGCAACCATGTGGACCACCATCCAGGGCTGCCGCCAGATAGAGCTCGTCGGTCACTTCACAACACCCTCAACCCTGGTGGGAAGAGCGACGACACACCATCACCTCTCCGCCCGGCATCAGACCCTGAGTCTGGGTAGGCGCCTCCATCATTGAAAGCACCCACACCTGCATCCCCAGCCAGTCCCAGTGAACTGGGGGAACGCGACTCCTGGGATGCCGACGGAAGTCGTAGAGCCAGCACAGACCACACGGTCGTGCAATCTCACGCAGTGCCAAGTCTGAGGCCTTCGGTGCCAATCTGCAACCCGACGAACTGCTACCACGGCCACCACCTGTGAGCACCATTCTCGCGAGGCGAGCATGACCACCACCCGCAAGCACTTCAAGGGTCATGCCCAACCGCGCCTACTCGAAGCGCAAGTTCCGATCCGCCCGGGCTCCGAGCTGGCCCGCCCAAGCACGAACCCTAGATCTGGTCCATCCTCGAAGCGCGTGTGGCGATGGCATCCGCCGAGCCCCGTGTCCCGTCGGACCAGATCCAAGAGAAGGCCGACTGTCAACACCACCCTGCGCCACCTCCAACCAAAGCCGCCGCAGCTCCCAAAGGAAGCTACCTCAGGTCGCGCCGCCCCACAAGGCGGACCGGCAGGGTCATCGCCTTTGGCGACGGTGCCAAGATCCATCGCTGCCTGATCGAGCACGCACCCCCACCACCACTACCGCCACCACCAGCAACCAAGACCGCCGACGCCATCCAACCCGCGCCGCCTCAGCCCGCGCCACCTGGGCAAGCCGGCCGGAAGAGCATCCCGGCCAGATCCAAGGAGCCGCTCCCCGACGCGCCATCATGCCGCAAGGCACGCCACCTTGCCGTCCGACCGCGCAGTCGCCACGCCGCCGCATCACCGCCATCACGCATCAGCGCGCACCGCGAGGGGGGAGAAGAGCCTCGCCAACACCTTCTTCCATAGATGACCGTCACGTGCGGAAGCTGATGCGAACAAAGGCGGTGGCTGTGGGTCTGGGACCTCGCCCAGATCCATCATCGGCTATAGTGTCGACAGCGGCCGGACAGGCGGCGACATGGGGGCTTGCTTCCATGAATAAAGGTGGCGGTCCTCGTGCTCTCCTCGCATCATGGCAGCGTCCTGCTTGATCGATCCTCCTCGATCTGGTCATCGGCGTGTTTCGAAACTACGACCGAAGATCTTGCCCAAGGATAGCTAGATTGGATAGAATCCGGTCGTGCACGTCCATATCAACCTTAGCGGTTCCATGAGGGCGCAGCGTGAAGCTCTGTTGATAGTTGACACCATGGGACATGTCGGTTTCTCGATTTCCATGGTGTGAACAGCGATGGAGAAGGTCATGGCGACTGAGATCGGAGGATTAGTGAGGCAGAAAGGGCCTTGGAGGTAGTAGCACCGGAGGATTTCATTTTTGGTGGTGACCCTCGGGTATCGTGACTTTCAGGGTGAAAACCTAAGGTCTGATCTTCATTGGTTGTGCCTGGCAATTGCCTTACTAAAGGAATTGTTTTGAGAGCTCAAACTTTCTCGAGAGTAAAAACCTAAGATCTTGGATCAGGTAATCATTGTTTATAAGGCGGTAATGCGACCTAAGGCATGCCGCTCGGACTTTATAGGGACTTACCATACATAAACCATGCCGCTCGGACTCCTCCATGCACCTCTCTGTTGATGGGGCTTCCCCTCCAGTCCACAAAGCCCTCAATCGTCATGGTGCTATCTTCTTCTTCTTGATTACTGATTAGTGATTACTGGTTGAATCCCGAGCAATGAGGGGTATAAATAGGCAGGTGGATATTCATGTTCAACGAAGTGATGCCAGCAACTTGATCAATCAAAGACTTTTGCCATTTTTATGTTGTTATATTATTGCAAGCACCAGTAGTATTGACTGCAGTTATTACTACTTCCCCGCATGACTAAACTTTTGACATTAGAACAGGCGTTATAATATTTAGAAAAAGAAACAGGGATAAGTCCAATGAACGAGTGTAGAAGTCAGCAACTACCAAAAGAAGTAGCAGCCAGCCTAGCAGGTATTGCTATCAACATGGATCATTTTGAGAGCGAGAGTTTGTAAGTTAGCTTTTAATTCGATAATCATTTTGGGAACAGTCCTTTTTTTCCCGGAAAAGGCAAAAGCTTTGCGTTCTGATGCATTGATAGAAGGAAAAAGTTTAAATGATTTATCTCAAACATATCTAATTTTCTGAACACCTTTGTCCTCTAATCTAAAAATGGGATTAGTTTTTTGGGCCTTGGGAGCTTCTGCGGTTCGCAGGAAGGAAAAAGGACTAACCGTATGTTACATCTGGCACGAAATGAACAAAAGAGAGCTTTATCTATCGATGAACAACAAATTAGCGGAGCTTTTGGTATTTCTTTGTTTTTCTCTCTATTCCAATCAATGAGTTTCAATCATTTTGTTCAAAAAAATATCACAAGTTGAATAAGAACTAACTGTACTGATACAGTTTTCAGCAAACTTTCATTGGTGTTACTTTTATGCAAAAAAAGGTCCCTAAAATTCCCAAAAATTGTATTCATAAATAACAAGGGAAAGGAGACACAGAGCAACAACATAGGTGTGCCAGGGGTGAAATCGTACCAACTTAGGTGTGAAATCATACCAACTTCAGGAATTAATGAGGCAGCTTCTGAAAATTTCCCGTAAATGTGTAAACAGCTCATCCTGACCACACATTGTTCATGAGAGTCCGAACATTGTTTCTTTAGCAGCAACTCGAGCTTCTGGAATTCTTTTGCGAGTTGTGGATAGCTGATCCCGACCAAACATTGTTTCATCAAAGTCCGAACATTGTATCTTAAGAAGCAACTCAAACTTCTGGAATTCTTTCGTGTGTTGTGGATGACTGATCTCGACCAAACATTGTTGCGTTGGAGTCGGAACAGTGTTTCTCTAGCAACAAACTTGAACTCTTATGGGTTTAAAAACTATGCTTCTTATAAAACATTGTTTCTGAACGGACTTGGATGTGGTTGGCCCACATTGACATTGCACCTGAGTTTAGTCAAATACAAAGGAGATGAAAGAACGACCATGCTTTCAAGATTATATGAGAAACTTAAGTTAGCGTCCACTTGGTCATGTGTTTGCTTGATGTGTTTTATTGTGATTGGTTCATTGACGATCAAGATGTGTCAATGGTCGACATGTCCTTATCATCCTCTCCCTCTTGAAAAGGAGTCGTCCTTAACTGTAGCAGGTCATTAGACAAAGCAAAATAGGCCAATACCAAGAAGGAACGCAAGGTGTTTATGAAACATATAAGTTTAGCTTACACCTTGGCTAACTTGTTGAAATGTTTCCAATGTCAATAAGATGTTTTTAGTAATTCCTTCCAACTAACATTTTCATGGACTACAAACTTGTAATAAGCTTTCTGCCACAGATCACCTTCACGTGCGGAGGCTGATGCGAACGGAGGCGGTGGCCATGGGTCTGAGACCTCGCCCAGATCCATCATCGGCTACAGTGCCGACGGCGGACGGCCAGGCGGTGGCGTGGGGGGCTTGTTGCCATGAATAAAGGTGGTTGTCCTCCTGCTCTTTTCGCATCATGGCAACATCCTGCTTGATTGGTCCTCCTCGATCTGGTCATCGACGTGTTCCGGAACTGAGACCGAAGATCTTGCCCAAGGATATCTAGATCGGATAGAATACGGTCGTGAACATCCATATCAACCTTAGAAGTTCCATGAGGGCGCGGCGTGAAGCTCTATTGATTGTTGACACAATGGGACATGTCAGTTTCTCGATTTCCATGGTGTGAACAGCGATGGAGAAGGTCAAGGTGGCTCAGATCGGAGGATTAGGCGGAGAAGGCCTTGGAGGTGATGGAGTCGACCAGGTGTTCAATAACTCTCAAAAGTACGAGTGACAAGTGGGGGCGGTAGCACTTGAGGATTTCATTTTTGGTGGTGCCCCTCGATTACCGAGTCATGACTTTCAGGGTGAAAACCTAAGGTCTGATCTTCAATGGTTGTGCCTGGCAATTGCCTTGCTAAAGGATTTGTTTTGAGAGCCCGAAGTTTCTCCAGAGTGAAAACCTAAGATCTTGGATCGTGTAACGACCTTTTAAGTTTTCCGGGTGCAGTAATCGGTGGTAGTTAGTGTTGTTGCTGAGAAAAGCTGATCACTGTGGTGGGGCCTTTGTTTTTTCCTTTATTTATTTTCTCCTTTGGTTTGGTGCATCTGGATGTATTTGTGACATCTTGTAGGTGCAGAGGCGGGGTGTAATTGGTATCTTCGCGATATTAATATAATCCTCTTTTCGAGTAGTATTTCAAGGTCGGTGAAATGATATTGCTCTGCTAAGTGTGTACAAAGGGTTGTACAACATAGTTTGTCTCTGATTTCATCTCGCCAATGTTTCAAGAGTTCATAAGTGCATACCTCTTTTTTCTTTTGCCTCATTGTACATCCATGCCTTTATGAAAATCAATATCCACACTTGCTCTTTGTTTGATGGTAATCCACATGCTCCATAATTATTTCTTTGATCTTGTGCTCCCATCATTATAGGAGGACATCTATGTGTGATTTTTTGCATCTGCACATATTGCAAGGAAATAAAGCTTTGTGATGGTTAGTAATTGAATAATCCTCTTTTCATTTGGTGGATCACTAATCATCTCTATATTCTCATGTTAAAGAATCTCTCTATTCTCGTGTTAAAGATTCTCAACCTCGCATTTTGTGGACTCGCATAACTCACCTATCCTCTTACTCTTATTGTGTGGTATATTGGGTTGTGGGTCTCCCATCTCTCTAATGTTGTGTGAAACGATCTCAATCTCACATTTGGTGGACTCAGACAATTCATTAACCATCTCTCCTGATTGTGTGGTATATCTGAATGGAGATCTTTCATTTGTCTAATCTCATGTTGAACAATATGATATTTGGTGGACTCAAATCATCTCATTTTTCTTATCACTCTTAAGTTTGTGGAAATTTTGGAAGTGGACACTCTTCCTCACGTTTGGTGGAGTCACTCAGCTCACTTTTCTTATCACTCTCAACTGGTGCGATTTTGGGTTGTGGACTCTCTTCCTCACTTGAAATTTCTAGCACTTCTTTCATGGATGTTGGGACAATAGGAGTTGTCGAGATGGCAACACTAGGAATGAGCTTCTCATGTGAACATGGGCGATGAATCACCGAAGCCGGTTCATCAACCATGGTCATGCTTTGCGGTGTGTCATCATTGTGCCGACGGGTGCCACAACTTCGCCTTCAAGCATGACGTCCTTGCCGCAATTCGTACACAACATCGACACACCTACAACAGTTTTATTTTTTGAGGTTGGCGCTGATTTTCTAAAGGCCTTGTCATCCAATCGAACGTTATGACCTTCTCCGTCAGTGAGCTGACAAGTTTGGAGGTGTGTCAATCTAGTGCCCATTATTTCTCTCTTTCCGTAGGGTGTAGAGCAATCTCCCGCTACAACGCTTCTTCGATTCATTGCTCACGAAATAACATGTTGTTTCACCGTTCCAAAACCATGGATACTCCTATGAAGAAGAAAATCATGCAGCTGCCATTGAGCTCGCACACAAGCTAAACAAGTAACTATTCTGACTTTGGTCGATGGGAATAAATATCCTTTCCTTGTGAGCAACTACCCGAATTTTTTGAGCAGAACTAGGTCTACAGTCCATGGCCCTTGGAGATTTATACCAAGCAAAGTTGTGACAGCCAAAAAATTGTTCAACTAGGTAACTGGCCAGTGAAGTTCTTCGCTCCTAACAATCACATACCTGCACGCACCACAACAGAACTCAGTTGGAATAACCATCCGCGGTGATCTATTGCAAAACACACGTTACTAGGTGCTAATTAGGAAACTCAAGAGGTACTTACTTAGGACATAAGACCGACATTCCAGCGTGCAGTGTCTCACTTATATTTTTATGGTCGTGAGTTCTTAGGAGCAAAGAATACCCTCACATCAAACTGGCCATAATTTGACATCGATTCATCAGGAATCCTAACAGGTCCAACATGTCCATCCTGGAAAGTCCACCGAAAGAGTGATTCCCCAAACTTTAAGCAAACATCCAATTTTTCCTCTGCTTTCACGACGACTACATGCCGAAACTGCATCTTAGTCCCAGAGAATGTGTCATCAAACATCACAATCTCATGATCAAAGCCACTGCTGAAAGCACCAAATCTCACATGATGAGGACCGTCAACCTTTGCAAAAACTTCTATTACGGCCTCGACACTTCTTTTAAATATTATGTGTCCTATGTCCAAGCTGAACAGGCCACTACGAATCTGTCCATATAGCATTTCATCAAACATTGGGCAGCTCTCAATCTCAGCATATGCAGAAAGTATTTGTTTGTCAGATGATCCATCCCCTTCCTCCTTTACCCACAGACCAACTTCTAATAATGCATCTTGCCGTAAGTACATTCCTCGACAAGGGCTACAAAGAGGTAGGATAAAGGAATCCTACAATTTGACAACTCTTGTTAGAATTAAACATGCTACACTTTCAGATACATTAGCATATGCCAACATAACAAACTAAATAAGACAATGCACAATCATGTTTAAATAAAAAGCTAGTTCCTTTTTGAAGCATAAGGCATACATTTCACTTGTGTTGAATTGCAAGGCATGCATGTCATTTCTCTCTTCTAGCATCATTTATATATCTTGCCAACCGCTTCAAAATTTACAAGTTAACATTCACATATATTATTATCTTGTTCCCAAGACATTATAGTTAACATGTTATTCGAAATGGGTTCACCCCTTAAAAATAGAGGTCTTAAGCACAAATCTGACTAACTTTTAGTCGACCAATCCAAGCAAAGAATATAATGAGACATACATCTCATACATACTGTTGAGCAACAAACAAGCTACGTGGAAAGAAACCATGCCGAGCTTGATTACCCGGTCAATGGTGACAGCATCATCTCTGCATGGACGGTTAAAGACGTGATTTCGTAGAGGCTCCAAGAAATCCCGAACAGCGATTATTCCATAGACACTAACAGGATAGGATGCAGAGCTTGACAAACGCAGTGAGAACAACTGTAGCATAAGATTTGGTTCGCGAAATCCAAGAGTTGATTTAGCTGCAAATATCAAGGAAAAGAATTAAACTGGCAAACACACAAATAGATAGCACAAGAGCAGATTGCTAGGCAAGGGATCAAATCAACAGAGACTAGCTTACTGGTGGAAGTATCATGGGTTTTGAATTCACGGTGGTGACAGTAGCTCCGCAAAACGCATGCGGCTGTTGCCTGGGGGAATACTTTCATAGGAAAAGGAGGAAGGCTAGACCACTCATGTCCCAGAGCTAGAAGCTTCTTACACAGCTCGTCATATTCTTCGTTCTGTTTGATGTCCCTCCTTACCCAAATCCTGTTTATCAATTTGGCTTTCTCCCTGGGGAATTTCTTCCCTGTAGGATAAAATAAAATCAATGCAGCATCAATCCCCAGTTAATCATTTATGGTTATTTTGGAGATCAAATCAGAAGGACCTACCTACCTGGGCAATTTGTCTCCTCGTCGTCTGTCACTACATCCTCCTCCTCGTCAGAGTGCGCCAGGGCCAAGTCGGCCAAGTCTATGCGGTCAAGTAAATCCTCGTCGGATAGGCAGTCGTCCTCCCAGAAATTATAAGGCGGTTTTGGGGCTACAAGAATCGTTGGACAAAGGATGCCTAGTTGAGTTGGCGGATTGAAAAGCGACCGCTATGAAGATTAATTGAAAAAATATAGAATATACGCACCCTCGGCCTTGAGCGCCGGATCACCATGTTTGTCGATACACGAAAAGATGGAGGGGCCTTGCTTCACCTCCGCCGGCGCCACCACCTCCTGCTGCTGCTCACTAGGACCGTGGGGACGCTGGAGTGCGGGACCAAATAGGTCGGAGGGGTTTGCGAAGTTGGCCGGATCAGGGGGGTAGCGGCCTCCGGGAAGGAATTGCTCCTCGGCTGATAGCATCGCGGCGCTTAGGGTTTCGTTACCGGCGGCGGGGTATTGCGAGCGAGATGAATGAAGCTCGTGCTCGTGCGCCTCGAGGAGGCTCTGAGCCACGGCTACGACGACGGAAGCGGCGGCCGGCTACTGACTCCGGCGAACTCGCGCTGCAGAACACGGGGGAGAGAGCTAGGAGGGGGAAAATCGAGCGGGAGCTCACGAGGAAGGCGACGACGAGCTCGGGGAGGCCGGAGAGGAGCTGAGGGCGCCGGATTTCTCGCCGGGGTTCCTCGCGGCTGGCGGCGGTTCTTGAGGCTAGCGTCGCTCCTGTTGCTCCTCGTCCCAAATTGAAGCGGCGGCTCGAACTGGTGGTCGCCGGGGAACCTCCTGGACAAGGTGTGATGGCTTGGGGAGCTCGGTGGCCGTGCTAAACGTCGTCGGCGCTCCGGTAGAGTTTCGGCTGCGCTACGGTTTCGTGCGAGGGAGACGAAGGAGAGGGTCAGAGGAGGGGGAAAGGGAAGCTGGGGCTTCCAGGCGTCCACGGGGGCAAGGAGATGAGGAGGGGGGCCTCTGCGCTGGCCGGAAGCAGGAGGTGGCGCGCATGCCGTGAGAGCACGGCGCGGCCGTCTCTCCTTCTGGCGAGGAGGAAGAAGACAAGGGCGAATGGGCCGGGCCAGGTAAGTGGGCCTCGCCCTGTGCGAAAGGTAAGATTTCTTCTCTGTTTTTCTTTTTAATCCTTCTGTTATTTGTTTTGCCCATTTAAAATAAATAGCTAGGGCATTTATAAAAATCCCCAATCATTTTTATAAAACCTAGGTGACTATATAGAAGTCAACCCCAAGTTTTGGGAATTTTTGAAATTCAATTTATTTGAATTTCAATTCAAATAGACAAAAGATTTAATTTCCAAGCCACTATTTGAATTATTGAAAAATCTATGAGCATGGGATTAATCCCAAATCACTTTTAAAATGATCAGACTCATTTTTAGGATTTTTCAATACATCAAAAGAATTTTGGAAAAAAGATTTATTTCTGGCCTTTTTATTTAAATTCATTTAGGGCTTTTCTTTTCCCCATTTCCTTTTCTTTTGCAAATTTTTTTTCAAGATGCAAAATGCAAGCTTGGAAAAGCACAAACCTAAATTAGGGTTCTGACAACTCGCCCCCACTCAAAAGAATCTCGTCCCGAGATTCAGAAGTCGTCGGGAGGAAGGTGGGGTACTCAGCTTGTAGACGATCCTCTCGTTCCCAGGTGGCTTCTTTCTCTGAATGATGTGACCACTGCACTTTGAGGAATCTGATCTTCCGACGTCTGGTGCTACGCTCGGCTTCATCAAGAATACGAACCGGGTACTCTCGATATGAAAGGTTATCTTGGAGATCAAGCGTTTCGTGGTCTACTTCGCGGATGGGGTCCTTGAAGCAACGCCTGAGTTGAGAGACGTGGAAGACATCATGAACCTGGGAGAGGTGAGGGGGTAGTTCCAATTGGTAGGCAACTTCTCCACGTTTAGCGAGAATGCGAAAGGGACCGATGTAACGTGGGGCCAACTTGCCTTCGATACCGAAGCGATGGGTACCCTTCAGAGGAGTAACCCGAAGGTAAGCCTTCTCATCCAAATTATAGCTTTCTTCCCTATGATGACGATCATAATAGCTTTTCTGACGAGACTGGGCTGTTTTCAACTTCTCACGAACAATGCGAACTTGCTCTTCTGCATCCTGAATCAAATCCGGTCCAAAGAATTGTCTTTCACCGGTTTCTGACCAGTTTAGGGGTGTTCGACATTTACGTCCATAGAGAAATTCAAAAGGAGCCATGCCCAAACTAGATTGGAAACTATTGTTATACGCAAATTCGGCAAAAGGAAGAGAATTCTCCCATTTCTTTCCGAAAGAGATAACACAAGCTCTGAGCATGTCTTCGAGAATTTGATTGACCCTTTCTACTTGACCACTGGACTGTGGGTGATAAGCGGTGCTAAAGGAGAGGTGGGTTCCCATAGCATTCTGGAAATTTTCCCAAAATTGAGAAGTGAAAAGACTACCACGGTCTGAATTGATTTCCAAAGGAACACCGTGAAGTGACACGATTCGGGAGACATACAAGTCCGCTAACTGGCTAGCAGTTATAGACTCGCGAACTGGAAGGAAGTGAGCAACTTTTGGAAGTCGATCTATGACAACGAAGATGGCATCATTTCCTTTCTGGGTTTTTGGAAAGCCAGTGATGAAGTCCATACTGACTTTGTCCCATTTCCACTCGGGGGTAGGCAAAGGTCTAAGAGTACCAGCAGGTCTTTGATGTTCTGCCTTAATGCGACGACAAACAGCACATTCAGCAATGAACTGAGCAATTTCTCTCTTCATCCTAGTCCACCAAAATCTCTGGCGTAGATCTCGGTACATTTTTGTGCTACCGGGATGAATCGAGAGGGGTGTATCATGGGCTTCTTTGAGGATGAGTTGCCTTAGTTCCCTATTCTTAGGTACTACCAAACGATTTTCAAAGAATACCGTTCCTTTACTATCTGTGGAGAAACAATTAGCAACTCCGCTAGCAATGTTCTCCTTGATCCGGCGAACACCTCGTGCACGCCTTTGGGAAACTATGATCTGATCCTCAAGGGTTGGTTTCGCCACCAAGTTGAAAAGAGATCCACGAGGAACAATCTCGAGATTAAGCTTTCGAAATTCGTCATGAAGAAGTGGTTGATACTGCTGTAACATGAGGTTGTTACAGTAGGACTTACGACTTAGTGCATCAGCCATGACATTGGCTTTGCCTGGGGTGTAAGAAATTCCTAAGTCATAATCTTTTATCAACTCAATCCAGCGTCTTTGCCTGAGATTAAGATCTGGCTGGGTGAATATATATTTGAGGCTTTGGTGTTCGGAATAGATCTCACAACGATTACCAAGGAGTTAATGTCGCCAAGTTGTCAGGGCATGAACTACGGCAGCGAGTTCAAGATCATGGGTAGGATAGTTCTCTTCATGTGGCCGCAACTGGCGTGAAGCATAAGCTACCACATGTCGATCTTGCAGAAGTATGCATCCTAACCCTTGCCGTGAGGCATCACAATAGATCTCGAAATCCTTTTTGGTGTCTGGAGGCGCAAGTACGGGTGCAGAAGTCAATCTTCTTTTTAGCTCTTGAAAGCTTTCCTCGCACTTGGGAGTCCATTCGAATTTCTTCTCTTTCTTGAGGAGTTCAGTTAGAGGCTTTGCAACTTTAGAAAAGTTCTCGACGAAGCGGCGACAATAGCTTGCTAAGCCAAGAAAACTCCTAACTTGCTTAACCGATTCAGGTGGAGTCCAGTCAAGGACGGCTTGAAATCTCTCGGGATTGACAGCAATGCCTTTTTCAGAAATCACGTGGCCTAAGTAGGTCACTTCTGGTAGCTAGAATTCACACTTGGAGAATTTAGCATACAGGCGATGCTCTCTAAGTTTCATCAATACCAGCCTAAGATGTTCTGCGTGATCTTCTTCGTTCTTCGAGTAGATGAGGATGTCATCAAGATAAACTACAACAAATTTATCTAAGTACTCCATGAAGATCGAATTCATCAAACGCGAGAATGTGGAGGGGGCATTGGTTAAACCGAAGGACATGACGGTGTACTCATAAAGACCATAACGAGTAGTAAAAGCCGTTTTGGGAATGTCCTTGTTTCTGATTTTGATTTGATGATAGCCTAATCTCAAATCCATCTTGGAGAAGACAGAGGATCCTGCAAGTTGATCATAAAGATCATTGATCCTGGGCAGTGGGTACTTGTTCTTTATCGTCGCTAGATTTAGCGGGCGATAGTCTACGCACATCCTTTCTGTTCCATCTTTCTTTGTTACGAACAGAACGGGGCAACCCCATGGCGATGAGCTAGGGCGGATGAAGCCTTTTGCCAACGAAGATTCAAGTTGGATTTTTAGCTCAGCTAACTCACGTGGGGCCATTCTATATGGGCGTCTGGATATTGGGGCGGTTCCTGGGATAAGATCTACCACAAACTCTACAGATCTGTCAGGTGGTATTCCTGGCAGCTCTTCTGGAAAGACATCCGGGAAGTCACGAACCACCGGAATATCTTCAAGGTCTGGAAGAGGAAGCACATTCAAGGAATGCACCTGGTTCTTAGAGCTTGGTGAGGTGTACTTGATTGTCTGGCCTGATGGATGGTTTAGTTTCACTGACTTGGCTTTACAATCAAGGACAACACTTTGTCTTGATAACCAATCCATTCCTAGGATGACATCAATGTCTGAAGACTTGAGGGCTATAAGTGAGGCAAGGAATACTAAACCCTCAATTGCAATTTCATTCTCATGACTCACCATGGTGGTGTGCCATCTGGATCCAGGGGCTTGCACAACTAAGGGGGTGGATAACATCGAAAAAGAGATGTCATGTGACAGTGCAAAGTCTTGGGATATGAATGAGTGAGATGCTCCTGGGTCAAAAAGAACCGAAGCGGGGGTGGAATTGACAGGAAGGGTTCCGAGTACAACATCGGTTGACTTGTGGGAATCTAGAATGGATACGTGATTCACATAACCATGTTCATAAACAGGAGGCTTGACCTTGGAACTCTTGGGTGGTGGCTTACCACGACGAAAGGCTTGCTTTGGTTTAGGTGTGGTGGCTACATGATTTTGGGGACACTCTCGAATATTGTGACCTGATTGTCCACATTGGAAACAAACACCACGTGGAATGAAAGGAACTTGAGCATTTGATTGTCCAACAAAATTCCAAGGAGGAAGATTGGATTGAGGTGGACGATATATGGTGGTTGATGGTCTAGAAGCACTTACAGCACGACTGACGTCACTGAAGGGAATCCAAACACGGCGTTTCCGAGAAAATGGGCCAGAAGATTGTGCAAACTCACGATCACGCTTGCGAGACTCTTCATACAACTCATTTCCATACTCGGCCTTGAAGGATTTGTCGACCAAGTCCCTGAAGTTGACGAACTCGTGAAGATTCAGGTCATGACGAAGGACGGGGCTAAGTCCCTTGCGGAACCTTTCTTGTTTCTTGGCGTCGGTGGATACTTCTTCTTGGGCATAACGTGCTAGACGAGTGAACTCGGTCCTATACTCATGAACAGACATCTTTCCTTGGGTCAGATTGCAAAACTCTTCTTTCTTGCGCTCCATCAGCTAATCCGGAATATGATATCCTCGGAATTCATCACAGAACTCTTGCCAAGTCACCACGTGACCAACTGGTTGTATTGTCACGAAGTTCTCCCACCACTGAAGAGCAGCACCTTCCAGAAAGTATGCCGCGAATAGCACACGATCACCTGGAGCAACATGGGCTGTCTCAAGCTTACGCTCGAGGGAACGAAGCCAATCATCGGCATCAAGGGGCTCGGAAGGACATCGGAATACTGGCGGGTTGAGGAGAATGAAGTCCTGGATGGTGAAAACACTAAGATGCTGACGAGAAGTGTTCTGCTCAATACGCTCGAGAAGACGTGTCTGATCACGACGATTCTGTTCAGCCTCCATCATGATTTCTGCCGTTGAGGTTGGTGGTGGAGGTTCTTCACCGTCTGTGTTACCGGAACTGGGATCAACACCTTGATTTGCACCTGACATTCTGTGTGATAAGAATCAACAATCAGAATAGGATTTAGGACACAAATCTATGCTAAGATAGAAGACTATAATGCAATAGCATCAAAGCCACAAACGGACAGCATAACGGTTGCACTGGGATGGAAATTGAGACAACCTACAGGATAACGGACATCACTTCCACAGAAACACTATGGAATGATGGTTCAGAAAGACCACAACACTCCTACAGCTACAAAGAAGCAATCAACGAGATGTCCTAGTAAAGACATAGATGAGCCTAGTCCTATCTTCCCGTAGAATAAGATGAGGATGACTCACAACTCAGATCGATGAGGGTAAGGAGAAAAAATAAGTCTTACGTTGTTCCCTTATACCCATAGTAACTATATAACTATAGAATGCTAGACTCGACATCGGCCAAAGGTTTGATAATCCTACAGGCAGTCCTGCTCTGATACCAAGTCTGTCGGGACCCGGGGTTAGCGTATGTAATTCCGGTCACAATACAATCACATGGAGAGCCGAGAGCCGTACCCACTTGTCTAAGAAGACAAGGCCAAGCACAGATCACTCTCGGTAAGCATCGAACGTGAGGGGCATCCCATCCAGGCCGGATGATCAACTGAGATGGGTCCTCATCGTCCGCTCACAAGTCTAAATGCTTATGGGTGGTGAATCCCATAATCATAGACAAGTCGCCTAAACCATGTTATCGATTGAATCATAACCCTTACATAAACTTACTCCAGCCTGATCACTTAGTCGGGATCTCGGGCGGGCTTAATCATACAACAAAGTGTGCCACGTGACAGAGTCACGAGCAATCGCATCGCGATGCCCCAAGCTGCGCACATCTAAGGGCCACTTGGTGTATAAAAGACCGCCGGAAAGAACACAACTAAGCTATCGAACCCCACACCAAGACATGCATGTTATAAACATACACGCAGCATACATGTCCAGTGTAAACAGCAGGTAATCACAACATGAACTCTACAAACTCATAGTCTTTATACCTGCTAAACAGAGCAGACATAGTAGTTGTATTACAAGCAGAGATCACATGGATGTGATCCAACATTACATCAAACATCAACGGAAGAAAATTATGTCTTAGTAAAGACAAATTTAACAAATGGCTTAAGAAGCCTAAAAGAAAATACAACGACCCTCCAAAGGGCACAGGCTGCTGCCTGGAACTATACGACATTGGTCCACGTCGAGCTCGAGGTAAAGGCCACCATCAGGGTCAGTGGTCTCGTCTCTAAAACATAGAATAAGCAAACGTGAGTACAAAGTCGTACTCAGCAAGACTTACATAGGAACTAAACTACTCATGCACATGTATCAAGGCAAAGGGAGGTGGGGTTTCACTTGCAGAAGTGCCAGCTTTGACTTGGCTAGTCCTGAACTACGAGTACCAGAGAGAGGTAAGAACGTACACGAGTCCAAGTAACAGTCTCCAACCAATA
This sequence comes from Bromus sterilis, assembly GCA_950022295.1. Classification (NCBI taxonomy): domain Eukaryota; kingdom Viridiplantae; phylum Streptophyta; class Magnoliopsida; order Poales; family Poaceae; genus Bromus; species Bromus sterilis. The sequence continues at coordinate 47,092,651 of OX465596.1, forward strand.
CTCCACTATGGTGCCTTCCTCGACTTCCCCACGAGGAAGCACGCCATAGCACTTACACTTATCTTGGTGTATTTTAGAAGTATCCGGTTCAAGTTATCTATGATCAAGTAAAGGTCTCCAAGTAGTCCATAACCGCAGACACGGCTATTCGAATAGTTCATTAACCCTGCAGGGGTGTACTGCTACACACACGCCTCATCAGTTACCGCCTGGGGATGGACCCTTCAAGTGAGTACCGGCGAGGATGCTGCCACGACACTTCACTCACGGCACCATCTCTAGTCCTAAGGAGTCGCCTATTTGAGTTGGGACCACGATCGGAATCTGGACGATTGTTCCGATGCGGACTCAAACGTTGTGTGACCGCCATCAAGCTCAACTCGATCATGATCACTTGATTCAACGTGCCCACAACCTACGCCAACCACTTACCTTGGTTCCACCTGCTTGAGATCGTTAAAGGGAGAACTACTTGCGACTCCTGGACTGGTCCGAGGTGAGGTACTAGGCCGAGAGGGGTCAGTGAGCCCAATGTGTGGTCGTACTCTTTGTCTTGGATAACAACACAAGAACTCGGGCTTAAGGCAGTGTTCAACGAGACAACCCACTGTGTACTCCTACACAGCCTCTCATCGTTCACCTTTGTTTAGCGTAGATTCACCAACACGTTACCACCATCATTCACATGATCACTACCATCCCGACTCACATCAAAGTAGCCTCAGTTAACAACTCTAAGAATGCAATAAGCTATAACAGTTGCAGGGGCCACCTGATAACAACCAACTCCTACATCTGCTAGGATTGTGGTTTGCTTACTACTGTGACAAAATGATAGGTCATGCAAAGGAATAGGTTGAACTAGCGGTAGAACGTATCATGATAACATCCTAAACATGCATTTGCGAGAATGAGAGGGAACTGGGATTTTATAGACATGATCAAAGAGGGGGCTGCTTTCCTTGCTGACGATCACGAGGTACTAGCCTTCTGATGTGAGGTTGAACTCGTCTCCGAGATCAACTCTACCGAGAAGATGCAATCACCGAAGCACTGAAAGTAATGCACATTCAACATAGTACAATGCACAATCAATATGTAGAACAAAGCATGGCAATGTGCTGATATGACCTATGTTTGAATTGCCACATTTTAATTGAAGTTGATTTGAAAAGTGAATTCAAATTCAAACTCCAAATGTTATTTAAATTTGGTCAACTTGCATTTGCTAATGTTTGTTCATTGGAAACCAAATGGTCATGTGTGTGAAATGCTTCTGAAGTACAAGTGATGTGTGGTGCATTTCAAAAGTTTGAAGTTGGAATAGTTTTTGAAATGATTTTGAATTAAATCCAATTAAATCAAATAGCAAAAGCTACTGATCCCTTTTTAAGATCAACTCCAACATAGCTGAAAGTTGGAAATTTGGATAGAGGATTTTCTCCTGATCATTTTTCATATATTACACTTTGAATTTGGTGTTATAGTTTAAAAGTTATTCAATTTCAAAGTTTGGCTTATTTTCTGGAATTTACTGAATAAATTAAATGATTTAATCTTTACTGCGTCATCACTAGGTCATGCTGACGCCAGGTTTGACCAGTCAACTGACAGGGCGGCGCCACCTGTCAGCCTCAGTGGTTTAAGCCAGGGGTTAATTTGCTCTGTTTAAATTAAAACGCGGATTAACTAGGGCCCTGGGCCCAGTGTCAGTGATAGAGAGAGATTAGGGGGGCTTAAGGTCTAATGGCCGGCGGCTAAACGCCGGTGGCTTGGGCCACGGCGGCGCTCTATCGGGGTGGAGATTTAGGCCACGGGGGAGGGGGCTGGGGGCACGGAAGCGAAGATCGTGCTCGTGCGCTTCTCCTGGAGCATGCAGGGGACCTCGAGGAGGCTCTGAGCCACGGCTACGACGACGGAAGCGGCGGCCGGCTACTGACTCCGGCGAACTCGCGCTGCAGAACACGGGGGAGAGAGCTAGGAGGGGGGAAATCGAGCGGGAGCTCACGAGGAAGGCGACGACGAGCTCGGGGAGGCCGGCGAGGAGCTGAGGGCGTCGGATTTCTCGCCGGGGTTCCTCGCGGCTGGCGGCGGTTCTTGAGGCTAGCGTCGCTCCTGTTGCTCCTCGTCCCAAATTGAAGCGGAGGCTCGAACTGGTGGTCGCCGGGGAACCTCCTGGACAAGGTGTGATGGCTTGGGGAGCTCGGTGGCCGTGCTAAACGTCGTCGGCGCTCTGGTAGGGTTTCGGCTGCGCTACGGTTTCGTGCGAGGGAGACGAAGGAGAGGGTCAGAGGAGGGGGAAAGGGAAGCTGGGGCTTCCAGGCGTCCACGGGGGCAAGGAGATGAGGACGGGGGCCTCTGCGCTGGCCGGAAGCAAGAGGTGGTGCGCATGCCGTGAGAGCACGGCGCGGCCGTCTCTCCTTCTGGCGAGGAGGAAGAAGACAAGGGCGAATGGGCCGGGCCAGGTAAGTGGGCCTCGCCCTGTGCGAAAGGTAAGATTTCTTCTCTGTTTTTCTTTTTAATCCTTTTGTTATTTGTTTTGCCGATTTAAAATAAATAGCTAGGGCATTTATAAAAATCCCCAATCATTTTTATAAAACCTAGGTGACTATATAGAAGTCAACCCCAAGTTTTGGGAATTTTTGAAATTCAATTTATTTGAATTTCAATTCAAATAGACAAAAGATTTAATTTCCAAGCCACTATTTGAATTATTGAAAAATCTATGAGCATGGGATTAATCCCAAATCACTTTTAAAATGATCAGACTCATTTTTAGGATTTTTCAATACATCCAAAAGAATTTTGGAAAAAAGATTTATTTCTGGCCTTTTTATTTAAATTCATTTAGGGCTTTTCTTTTCCCCATTTCCTTTTCTTTTGCAATTTTTTTTCAAGATGCAAAATGCAAGCTTGGAAAAGCACAAACCTAAATTAGGGTTCTGACAGCGACGGCGGCGGGGCTCGAGTTTTCCCTCGAGGCGTGCGAGAAGAGGAGGAGGGAAATGGAGGGGAGGATGTCTAGGGGGTGGTTGGGGGTGTTCTTATCGCCACCGCGCACACAGGGGAGGTGGGGGCGGCCGGGAGAGACGTCGGCCATGGCGAGCTCGCCACAGCGACGGAGCAGGTGAGGGAGGGGACGGGGGAAGGTAGGAGAGGGAGGTGGGCCGGGTGGGCTGTCGCCTTGGGCGGGTTTTAGGCATTTGTATTTTATTTTCCCTGTTGTTTTCTGTCTTTGCTTATTGTATTTGTTTTAGTTGCCCAGACATTTTTGTAAAACATGTTACATATTTCTAAATTTGAGTTGCACTATACCACAGTGACACAAAAAGTTTGGGGCAATATAAATTCATTTGCTATTTATTTTATTTAATAAATGCTCAAGGTGGGATTTTTAGGCTACTGTTGGAATTGTTTGGATTAATTCATAGCTCACAAAAATACCCAAGTTGGTCCAAAATGGTTCTATTGATTTGTGGCATTTTACAAAATTGGTTTCATAATTTTTGGATGAACTTTCATCTACCACATTGTTTTTATTTTCATTAAAAAAAGTTTAGGGTTTGGGTTTGATTCCAAGTGATCAAGGCACATGGGGCCTTGGGTTTTGATCACCACACATCATGGATTTGAATATGATCAGAACAAAATTTGATTAAGGACAGGGAACAATAGTGATTAGCAACAGTGATGATCCACAGTGATAGTGATTACTGTTACAGATACTCAGGGTGTTACAAATCTCCCCACTACAGGAATTCTCGTCCCGAGAATTTAAGTGGTAGCGAGGAAAAGATCGGGGTATTCATCGCGATGACGATCCTCGCGTTCCCAAGTGGCTTCATCTTCAGAATGGTTCGACCACTGAACCTGTTGGAAATATGCCCAAGAGGCAATAATAAAATGTTATTATATATATTTCCACGTTCGTAATTAATGTTTATATTTCTGTGCTATAATTGCAATGACCTTGACTATGAGATTCAGAAGAAAACTCACTTGCATGTGTGGAAATGTAAACACCAAGAGTTCCTGGTTTAGCCTCTAAGACCAGCTCATGTGCTAACTGATGATTACGTTTTCTTAATCATGGACATTGTTCTTGTAACAAGGATGTCAGTAGCAATTGGAGCATATTGTTAGCAGAACAATGATGTTGAACCGACCCCAGTATTTAATGATATACTTAGAGATCACATCGTAACAACGTTATAAGTAATATCATGAAATGTTATCATATACGTAATTCCTTAGACCATGAGAGTATCAAGTTGCTTCACACAAGAATATGTGCTTTGGTTCTTAGATGAATCTTCCCATTACTGGGAAGTGGTAAAATAAGTTCTGGGTACATTGGATAGTATGTCTAGTAACTGTGATAGTTCAAGATTGGGATTTTCTCCTTCACGATGAAGAAGATATTCACTTCGGGCCCACTCGGTATGACGGTATCCATTATAGTCTGGCCAAACGCATTGTGATTCAGTCACGGGGATACCGGAATATGATAACGAGAAAAGGGACAAACGAGCAAAGAGGATAACGAGTGGCTTGTGTTCAAGAAGTTGTTACACATGGGTGCAAAACTTCTCTCCTCTAACTTTGTCATATATCGCGAAGCAAAGGGAATGGTACATGACTAAACATAATGGTCCACTCGAAGTTTCTTGGTGTATGTGTGGGAGTCAACATGGGTGTCCATGGCTCCGCTGTTGATTATTGGCTATTGAAAAAAGGCTGTTGACCTGTGTCCGGAAGATGTTCTGAGTCATGTCCGCATTATACCGAACCTATTGGGTCACACACTTAACGAGTAGTAGTTGATACGTCCAAAACGTATCTATAATTTCTGCTTGCTCCATGCATGTTTTGTGTGATATTGCTATGATCAAGATACACTTTCATGCACTTTTGATCATATTTGGACTAACCTATTAACTCAGTGCACCCCAGTGCCAGTTCCTGTTTTCTGCTGTTTTTCTATTTCAGTTTTCCCCCATATAAAAAGTGCCAGAAAAATTCGGGAAAATTCAGATAAAAAATCAGCGTGACGGAAGCTTCGAGAAGAGCCCGGGAGGGGCCAGAGGGGAGCCAGGGGGCCCAGGCGGCCACCCGGCGCGGCCCCACCCCTGGCCGCGCCAGGGGGCGCCTGGGGCCCCTGGTCCACCTCTGGCTGCCCCCTTCGCCTATTTAATCTACGTCACGGGAAAACTCCAGAAGAGGAACCCTATTCCGCGAACTCGCCTCTGTTCCGCCGCCGCCGCGCTTCCAAGATCGAGAGCACCAGAAGAACTCTTCCCGGCACCCTGCCGGAGGGAGGATTGACCTCCGGGAGTCTCCTCTCCACCATGGATGCTCCCCGGATGTCTCGTGAGTAGTTTTCCTTGGACCATGGGTCCGTGATCAGTAGCTATGTGATGTTCTCCTCCCCTCTTTGATCTTCATTGTTTAGACCTCGTGAGCTGCCCTACATGATCGAGGCACCTTTGTAATATTTCTGTTGTTGCTATGCTGAGTTTGGAGGGATCTGATGGATTATGAGATTATGTTCAGATTGTGATAGAGTAATATATTTGGTTTTTATGGACGCGGTTTTTTGGGTCATAGGTGCATTTGCTCCTATTAGTAATACGAACATCATTTCGAAAAGTAAACAAAACCAAAAAATTCGGATTTTTTGTATGATGCAAGATGGTCATGTGTGCGAAGTCCATGCCAAAATTCGTGAAGTTTGAACATTCGAGTAATCCTCGGCAAAAATGTTAAATTTTGGGACAAATATGCAAGCCTGGGAGGAAACAAATATGGTCTTGTCATTGTTGATGATTTCTCTCGTTATACTTGGGTTTTATTTTTGGATGACAAGAGAAAAGTTGTTGAAATCTTCAAGTCATTCGCCAAGAGAGCTCAAACAGAATATGAATTATCTCTGAAGCATATCCGAAGTGATAATGGAACTGAATTAAAAAATACTCATATTGAAGATTTTCTTGATGATCATGGTTTTACTCATGAGTTCTCTTCTGCTTATACACCTCAACAGAATGGTGTTGTTCAAAGGAAGAATAGAACTCTTATTGAAATGGCCAGAACTATGCTTGCTGAATACAAGACTCCTATCAGGTTCTAGGCCGAAGCAATTAACACAACTTGTCATATCATCAACAAGGTTTACCTTCACAAGTTTCTAAAGAAAACTTCACATGAACTTATCACTGGTAACAAACAAAATGTTTCGTATATTAGGGTATTTGGTGCTCCTTGCTTTATTAGAGATATGAATCAAAGCTCCAAATTTGCCCCTAAGGCACATGAAGGTTTTCTTTTAGGTTATGGCTCAAACTCTCACACTTACAGGGTCTATAACTCTCACTTTGGGAAAGTTATGGAAACTGTGAATGTGAGGTTTGATGAAACTAATGGCTCTCAAAAAGAGCATCTGCCTCATGATCTAGATGAACCACCTCTTGATGAAGTGATCAGGTCCATGGCTATTGGAGAGATTCGCCCTGTTGAAGCCAATGCTCGTCAAGCTAATAGGGATGATGATGGTCCAATGTTCCCACACATAGCCCGGGGCGCTGGAGATCAACATCCTGAAGCTAATGATGAACAGGACGAAGAAGAGCAAGGCAACGAAGGAAATGCAAATCCTGAAGGAAATGCTGAAGCTGAAGGTGAAGCAAATCCTGAAGGTGATGCAGCTCCTGAAGGTGATGCAGATCCTGAAGCTGATGCAGATCCTGAAGCTGATGCAGATCCTGAAGCAGAAGCTGAGCCTGAAGCAAATGATTCAATCTTATCACGAGTCCGAAGAAGAGTTGATGTTGATTCGATCCTTGAAGAAATTCATCAACCAGGTCGTCCCACAACTCGCTCTCGTACTCGTTTGGCTAACTTCCGTGGAAACTTTTCGTTTGTCTCCATGCTAGAACCGTCAAAGTTTGATGAAGCTATGAAGGATCCAGATTGGTTAACTGCCATGCTCGAAGAACTTAAACAGTTCGAGCGAAACAAAGTCTGGTCCTTAGTTGATCGACCTGATCCCACGAAGCAGAACATCATTGGTACAAAGTGGATTTTTCGCAACAAGCAAGATGAAGATGGTATAGTGGTAAGGAACAAAGCACGACTGGTAGCACGAGGTTACACCCAAATCGAAGGTATTGATTTCGGTGAAACTTATGCTCCAGTTGCTCGTCTCGAATCCATTCGTGTTATGCTTTCTTTTGAAAATTTCAATGGTATTCTGCTTTATCAAATGGATGTGAAAAGTGCTTTTCTTAACGGAGAAATCGAGGAAGGAGTGTATGTTATGCAGCCTCCAGGTTTTGAAGACCCAAAGAAACCCGACATGGTGTACATGTTACACAAGGCCCTCTATCGGTTGAAGCAAGCACCTCGTTCTTGGTACGACACATTGAAGGATTTCCTTCTGAAGAAAGGCTTCAAACCAGGAACAACTGACCCAACACTTTTCACTCGATCTTACAATGGTGATTTGTTTGTATGTCAAATATATGTAGATGATATTATTTTTGGCTGCACTAACACTGAAATCAGCGAAGAATTTTCCAAAATGATGTCGAAGAAATATGAGATGTCTAGGATGGGTGAATTGAAGTTTTTCCTTGGACTTCAAATCCGTCAACAGAAGAATGGCACCTTTATTTCTCAAGAAAAATATCTCAAGGATTGCCTGAAGAAGTTTGGTCTTACTGATTGCAAAACCATTAAGACTCCAATGCCTACCAATGGCTTCTTAGATGCATATGAGAAGGGCAAAGCCTTCGACCATAAGAAATATCGGTCTATGATTGGATCTCTTTTATATCTTTGTGCATCTAGACCTGACATTATGCTTTCAGTATATATTTGTGCTCGTTTTCAGGCCAATCCAAAGGAATCACATCATACTGCTGTAAAGCGAATTCTTCGGTATCTTGCTCACACACCAACCTTGGGCTTGTGGTATCCCAAGGGATCTCAGTTTGATCTTATTGGCTATTCTGATTCAGACTGGGCTGGTGATCGTGTGGATAGGAAATCAACTTCAGGGACTTGTCATTTCCTTGGAAGATCACTTGTGTGTTGGGCTTCAAAGAAGCAAAACTGTGTTTCAATATCTACTGCTGAAGCTGAATACATTTCCGCTGGGTCATGCTGTACTCAGATTCTATGGCTGAAGCAAACACTGAAGGATTATGGTATTCATGTGAAGAAAATTCCACTTCTATGTGATAATGAGAGTACGATCATAATTGCTCACAATCCTGTGCAGCACTCTCGCACGAAGCATATTGACATTCGCCATCATTTTCTTCGTGATCATGTTCAGCGTGAAGATATTGTTATAAGTCATGTCAGAACTGAAGATCAACTGGCTGACATATTCACAAAACCATTGGATGAGAAAAGGTTTTGTGCGTTAAGGTGTGAGCTCAATATATTGGACTCTCGAAATGTACTGTAAGACCGAACCTTTACTCTTGTATATACTCATTTACTTCGTTGCTTACCTTTTAGTTTCGTTGATTGATTTTGCTTCGCTCATTTTATTTTATTTCGCTTGGATCTAGTCCTCTATGCTTATCACCTTTTGCTTCGTTTGGTTTTTCTTCGAGGTGATAAGTTTCGGACCCTACCCTTTCTATTCTTCTTCGTTCTTATTCTGTCTATCCAAAATGGGTGAGAAAAATTGAAACGGAAAGTATTTTGCTTCGAACATCATTGAGTTCCAAATCAAATGCTTCCAATTTTTATCGAAGTTTTACTCAAGTCGAGGACATATTCTTCGGTCGTTGAGATCCCATCAAATCCGGGTCGTTGAGATTTTCTCGCGATTCGCCACGAAATCCTCGCCGTAGAATCCGGAGAGATGGACGCTGGGAGCCGTTCGATATGATCTGACAACTCCTGTCAGACCGGCCTATATAAGGCATCCCATCCCAGCGAATCCATCTCACCTCCTCATTCTATTCTCTCCGGAACCCTATCTCCCGAGCGCGCCGCCGAGCTCTTCGTCGCCGTCGCCGTTCTCGCCGCTTCACTTCCGGGAGAGCGCCGCCGTGGACCTCACGCCGTCGACGAGCAAGTCCTCTCCGCTCATCGCCGCCGTAGCTGCTCGACGCCACCAAGTTAGGGTACGCCGAGCCCTTGATCCGATCCCTGCTCCTCTTTGTTCTTCCTGTTCTCGATCGGATCCAAGTTCTTAGTCTGTTTGTTGGGATGAATTCCTTAGGTTTCTTTGATCCGTTGGATCGTTGCACTGTTGGGAAACTTGTTTCTGATAGCAAAATCTTCCCATCCCGATTCAGGTTAGAAGTTAGGGTTAGATGCAGTCTGTTCTGTGTTAGGGTTTGCCACTCGTTTGAGATTGCTAAGTCTTGCTCAGAACATATTGGATATCTCTCCCATATTCATCACTGAATCTCTTGTCAAAAATTTTTGTTTTTGGATCGAAACTTTTGCTGGTGCTCATTCCATACTTTCCTTTTCCCTCGCAACCTTTATGCTTTTCACAGGATGTCTGCGGAGTTAGGCTTCAGGAATGAGTCCCCAATCTTGACCACATCAACGAAGCAGAACGGTCTGCTTCGAAGAAGAAAGGTGGCAGAACGAAGGAAACCAACAATGCAAGAGGCATTCCCGAATCCATTCGCATTGAACTAGGATATGACACGCCTCCTGGAGAAACCAAGGATCAGCGCAAGATTCGCTTGTAAAACATTCGTCGGTACTGGGCTGTCCGTTGGTACAAGTACAAGAGCATTCCTGACTGGAAGTGGGCTATGCAATTTGCCTTCAGTCCACCCTATCAATATACTTCGGTCATGTGCAGTCAGTACACCGAAGAAAATCGCCACTTATACTACCCAGTTCCACCGAAGTTCCCACACCCCAATACTCTTAAGACCCCAGATGATTATCCTGATGAGCAAAAGCGTTTGATAATTGCTGTTGAGAAGAAGAGACTGAAAGAAGAGAAGAAGGCAGCCAACTTGGCTGAAGCTAAAGCCCATGATGTTGGGCCTAGCTCGAAGAAGAAGAAGAAGAAGAAGCTGAAGAAGAAATCTGCTTCTCCTCCTCATGCTACCACAGAAGATGAAGAGCAAGCTAAACAAGAACAAGCAGCTCTGGAGGATTCAATGTTGGACGAATCAAATGCAGCTGACAACGAATCAGAATCTGAAGCAGATGATGAATCTGATGATCCCGCTCCCCCCAAGAAGCAAAGACTTCAGATTTCATTGAAGAAGAAGCCAGGAGAGAAACCTGCTGCTAAGGGGATTTATTTTCAAGACCCCAAGGACAAGTCTTCTGCTCGCCCCACCATTGATTTATCAAACTTGGTGGTTGTGAAGCCCTTGGCCTCCAAGCCACCGGCTGATGCCCTCAACACTGAGAGGCGATCGAAGCAGAAGCATGACCCTGCTAAGAAACCATCTGCAAAGGCTTCAGCACCAACGAAGCCCAAGCAATCTGCCGCACAAATCCCTTCAGTGAAGCGAAAGCTCACTGAAGAAGAACTGAGACAGAAAGACCTCAAAGAGGCACTTGAGCGCAACATTCTTGCCAGAAGCTCTGCAGAAAAGAAGAAAGAAGATGAGGATGCTGCCAGAAAGCAAAAGGAGTTGCACTCCGCTAGGTTGGCGGCAGAGAAGGCTGAGACGAAGCGCAAGATGGCTGAGCATGAAGCAAAACGCAAGGCCACTTTAGATGGCCTCAGAACAAAGAAAGCCGAGAAAGCAGCTAGGGCAAGTCAGAAGAAGCCTGTTGTTTATATGACTCCCTCCGCTGAAGCTATTCCATCGAACAAGAAAGGCATGTCTCTTCCTGAAGCTCAAGCTGAAGCTGATCGACCTAGTGAACATCAGTTCTCTGACCCGCGTGAAGGCGAACTATGGGATCAGTTGGGCATCACTGAAGCCCTTTGGGAAAAATGTGTTGCTGAAGAGCCAAAAGATGTTGATCTTGGAGAAGTTTATATCTCAAGCTCCATCGAATCAATGATTCCACAATGATCAGTCAGCTGAAGGATTTGCATTCAAGAGATAGGGCTAAAATCAAAAAGATTCACGACTATCAGAAGCGTGCTGAGTCTGAACCAGATGAAGAATTCAAACAGCACGCTCTGAAATTGCTTCAACAAGTGACGGACGTCAACACCACCACCAAGAATAATATCAAAATCTTCAAAGGAAAAGTCAAGGCCGCTGTTGATGAAATGGTGAAGACCCATAATGCATCCATTATGGAAAGGGATTCAAGGAAACGCAAAGCTTCGCCCGAAGCTGAACCAGTTGTTGCACAACCACTACTAGAAAACTGGACATTAATGGCGCACCTATTTTTGATATTAATGGCGCACATCCGGTGCGCCATTACTAGCACGCCATTACTAACTTATAGTAATGGCGCACTAAATATGCGCCATTACTATCTCAGGTAATAATGGCGCACCAGGACATGCGCCATTAATAGCTATCACGTGCGCCACTGTTATACCATTGGGATGCGCCATTGACATACTCATTGAGTGCGCCATTGCTTGCCTAATAAATTTAAAAGGCCACATGGGGTTGGGTGTGGCAGGCGGTGGATCTAAATTATTTTAGATGCGATGGATCTGAGTTGACCAGTCTAAAAAGGCACTTTAATTATTCTATTACAAATCAGAGTTATTACAGGGCCTAAATGGAAAAAATACAATCAAAGTTTCTAAACTTTGTTGACGGTCAACGCGCAGGACTCGACGGCGAGGTGCGCATGTAGACATTCAGCAGCTTGCCGAGATCGGCGGTGCGGACGCCTCCGCCGCGTCGGTGGGGACGCCCACTATGGGATTGATGAGCATCTCCTACATCAGCGTGCCCACCGGCGGGTAGAAGTGGTGCGACTCCACCTCCATCTTGGCCAACGGCGTCGACTCTGCAAGTAAAATCCGTGGTTAATCTCAAAGAAAAATCAAGAAAATCTCTATTGGACTAGTTGATTGCTGGTAGGCTTGATTTTCTACCGAAGACAGTGTTGTAGAGAGACGTATGGATTTTACTTGATTTTGGTAGCAAATCTGAGAGCCGCAGACGTATGGATTTAACTTGATAGAACAGATCTGAGAGGAGCGGCTGGATTGTTACCGAACACAACTTCGTTCCCGTCCTGCAGCGCGGGCATCTGGCCGAACGGCTACAAGAGCAACAACCAAATCATCATCTAAATCTGCATGATTGATAGAGCTGCCGGATCTGGGCGATGAACTAGACGAATCAGAGGAAGGAGTAGTGAGGCGCGTGAGTGGCGTTGGTTAGTTACCTGGGAAGGTGGGGTCTGGGGGCGGCGGTCGCGACTACACTGTCGTCGGCGGTGGAGGAGCAGCACCGGAGTTTCACCGCCACCGAGGGGCTCTTAGCGGCTGCGGCGACCGGCGGGGATCAGAGGAAGGCGGGGCGGTGCCCTGCGCGCGCGCCTGCAGTGGAGTGCGGCCGCGACCCGTGGCAGCGCGAGGCCGGAGGCGGCGACCATGGCGGGTCGACGGCGAGTGCAAGGGAGGGGAGGAGGGGATTTTGGGAGAGGAGGGAGCAATGGGATGGGAGCATTGTGTACGTGCGTGCGGTGGGATGGGAGCATTGTGTACGTTCGTGTGGTAGGTGGCAGCAGGGTGGGACTGGGCATGTGCTTGGTGCGGTGGGTGGCAGGGATGGGGCTGGGCATGTGCGAGAGGTGTCAGCACTTACAACTAGCGCACTAGTATATGATGCGCTACTCACACTCAAGTAGCAATGGCGCATATAGGTGTAATGCGCCACTCGCACTCAAATAGCAATGGCGCATTTAAGTTTAGTGCGCTATTGGTAAGTCTAGCAGATATGGTCAATCAAGTTTAAAAATAGTAATGGCGCATTTTTTCTGTGGTGCGCCATTAGTATTAAAATAGCAATGGAGCACTTAACATTGGTGCGCCATTGCTATATAGTAGTGGCGCACCACATCTATAATGCGCCATTAATGTTGATATTAGCTATAGCCCTTTTTCTAGTAGTGAACCATCGGCTGCTAAGCCTGCTGCATCAAAGGATTTAGGTCCTTCACCCAAGAAGAGAACCACAAAGAAGCGCAAGGTTACTTTGGCTTCAGCTGCTGACATGGACACTAGTGATGAGCAGCCGAAGCAAACTCCTGAAGCAGTTCCCACACCTACTCCTAAGCCAAAGCCATCCCAACCCATACCAAAACCTTCAGCTCCACCCACCAAGACTCCCACACCTCCTCCTACCAGAACCACACCCAAACCAACTCCACCACAAAGAGCTCCTACCCCAACTCCAACACCTGCACGAACTACCACACCCATACCACCCCGTGCACCCACACCCATCCGTGCTCCACCCCCCTCACCGCAAAGGATTCCCACTCCACCAGTTGCTCCCGCACCACCTCCATCACCTCCCCATGAAGCTAATGCTCCCTCTCCAACCCACTCCAGAACTCGTGGCACCCGAGAATTTTCCCCTGCCAGAACTGTTCAAGATTCTGAAACCAATATGCCTCGCACCGAAGCACATGACGACGAAGAAGAACAAGTTCAGATACTGAATCTATCGCAAGAGCAAGCGCTTATAGTCGCTCAATTTGCTAGCCCTTCAAGAGCCAATCCAATTGCTCCTCTGCAAAGGTTTCGCGCTCATTCGCGCCCCTGCCAAGATACCCAGCTTGAATCAAATTACCCTCGTGAAACTTTTCCTATATTCAAGGGTGCTGGTTATTCTTCAAGGCATGGTCCGTACTTCAACTTAGAACAGCATCAGAAGCTCCACCGTTTCTTTGGTGTCAGTCCATATGCTTCGGATCGCACTGCAGATGATCTTCGCTTTTGGACTGCAGAGCAACAAATCCTATACACCAAAGTCTTCTGTCAGCAAGGAGTTCTGTTTAGGCATAAATTTCTCGATAGGCGAAGTCTTTCCACTGCCACTTGCTTTCAGAACATCGCCGAAACCATTGAGAATCAGAATCTGACTTGGTTGTTTGCTTTAAGCACTCCCTTCAATTCTGAACTCATCAAGCAATTCTATGCAACTCTTTATGTTTCTAGTGATGCAAATGAACCCAGCTCATGGACGCTGGAATGGATGATACAAGGTAAAGTCTTCAGAATGACCTCTGCTGAATTCATGGAGATTTTCAATATTCCAAGGCATTCTGGAGTTCAAGAAAAGATTCACTTAGAACCTGATTTGTCCGATGAAGAATTTGCTACGCTGTTAGACCCCAAAGTCTCTGCAAGCTACCTTCCTGAAAACATTCGCCCGAAGTATTTGAACTTTATCTCCAAGACTTGGTTCTACATCTTGTCCAACTCATTGATCCCATTGAGTACTGCTTCGGAAGAATCGAATATTTATCCAGATACAAGGCATGCAATTATGAAGCTCACTCATGGTCTTCTCTTTGACTTTGAAGACTGCTTCATAAAAACTTGGTTCATGCAGCAGAGCTACCATTCACACTGAAACCTTATGCTCCCTGGCTGCAAGTTGTATGCTATTATGGAAGGAACGAATACTTTGTGGCTCGCCATCATCCGAAGCTTTTCCTTCCACCAGTGCGTGACTCTTTGGAATTGCTGAGGAAGCCCAATGATCATTTTGCCACATATGTTGGTGTGCGACATGAAGTCAATGAGCGAAACTTATCCAAGAGGTTCCAGAAAGACTACCACCACTTTGAAGTTAATCTTCGGTCGCAGCAAATGCTCGAAAACTACATTGAAGCAAATCAGCGCCAGATGCAATTTTTGCTGATGAGATTAACAGAGTTGGCAACATAGCACTCAATAACAATCAGTTTCTGCGTGTGCTCAAACGTCATTCCTGGAAGGGGCTCCGGAAATTCAACTCTGTCAAAGGCCTTCGTAAAGATTGCATCTACAAAGAATATCCGCACCTCCAGCGAAAATTTTCCCGTGATGATACGGTGGACCGCCCAAATCAAAAGATCCCTCCCCTGCACAAGATTGATGAAGTATTCTTCATCAACGAACCTGAACCCATCCGGCCTGATACCGTCTCCGAGAACGACTCCATCACATCAAAGGACGACGACGGCCTCGACGACAGCGACCTCGACATCAACCTCATCACCCAGACGCGCCACGAAGCTATTCCTATGTCTTCTTCCGAAGAAGAATCCTCAGGCGACCAGTATTCGTCGGATGAGTCTTCGTCAAGCTCTGCTTCGTCGAGTTCCTAGGGTACTGATGCCGCGCAATAGATCTCTCGAACCTTTTCTCAACCTTTTGTCCAATCATTGACAAAAAGGGGAGAATGAGGGCATCGATGAGTTAGATTTGCATCGGGGAAAGGGTTTGCTATTTTGCTTTTGCTTCGCTTGGTTAAGTTACAACAAACATTCCATTCTCTTCGATTGGGTTGTATCTTAATTTTAAATTCGGTCCTACTACTCATGTGCTACACTTAAGTTTTAATAACCCCTTTGCTTGCAAGTATTGCTTCGTATCTTCTATCTTGCAGGTGGTTATTATTTTCTAAGTCACAGGTCATTGGAAGCAATTGCATACATTCCTGGATATATATCTTCAAATGCAATTGTATTCGCGAAGATATTTGTTTTGCTCTCCACCGAAGAAAATTATCTCAAGCATTAACTTCGATTATATAAATCTTCGATGCTTGCATTCAGGGGGAGCCAAAAACTTCATATCTTCGAGTTTGTCCCATCACTTCACAAAAATTCAATATCTTTTATCGATGCCTGTTTTTTCAACAATAGTCCAAAACGGGGGAGATTGTAAGAGCAAAGTTTTCCCCCATGTGTTTTGGATATTATTGGACAAGACAGTAGAGGAACTAACAATGTTTTCTAGTACAAACAGTTGTATAGGTTCCTGAAGGACAAGCTAGGTGATAAAGCTTCAAGGAAGGTCTTCAAGTTATCGAAGCATTACCCCCCTAAGCGAAGCTTAATCACGGAGGATGACCCCCAAAAATGAAGGTGTCCTGAAGCTCAACTCATTGAAGGAAATGAAGAAGACGGCGCAAGACTTAGATGTTTTTCTGTAGTTCTTTTTCGGTTCTTCGAGTCATAGGAAAAACCGTACTATCAAGAGGGTTATTTAGTTTGTGGACACCGAAGTCATTGAGAAAATGCTCAGATCAAATCCAAACCAAGTGAGAAGCCTGAGAGAAGAAATCTCATGTGCACTGAGTTAAGTTTCAGTAGCAAAGACTTCGTTCTTTGGCTTCTGAAGCAAAACTAAGTCCGTGAGTCAGCTTTACTTGTTCCTCAAGTAAAGTTGCGCAGTGATGACAAATCCGACCGTTGTGGACACGTGTCAAGCTGTCACCTCGGGTCAATTTGGTCATTCCGCACCTCGGGATCGCCAACTATAAATACGCCGCCCCCTCCTCCATTTGCGGGTGGCTGCTCCAAGAATATTCCTGAGAGAGATTGAAGAGAGCACCCCAAAGACTTCACCGAAGCAAAACCCAAAACCCAGAATACTGAAGCCTAAGTCCCATTGATGTGAGTAGATTCGAGATGACTTAGGTGAAAACTTACTAGCCTTTTTATCTTGGAGAACTGAAATTCTCCTATACGGTTAGAGTGTTGTTCTTCAGAGAGCGAAGAGTAATTGTCGCCTCGAAGTCCAGTTTGTCAAAGTTTTTGGTGATTTCCTCAATAATCAACCACGAGTGAAGAACTGACCAAGCTCAAGGAGTTTGGTGCAGTGGAGCAACGAACGGAGAGAGATTTGCTCGAGGTGTTCAATCACCAGTCCCTCCAACCAGACGTAGCGCTTTGCAAAGCGTGAACTGGTCGAACAAACATCGCCGAGTCCCAGTTCATTTTACTTCAAGCATTTACCTTCAGTATTGCATTTTCTTCGCAGTTATGCTTCAATGTGTTTTGATTCACTGCATTTAGTTTCGCTTCCAGTTTTACTTCGCTGTTCCGCACTACTTATGCTTCACTTCAATAGTTTCAGTAGAAAATTTTGAAGTGATCATTCACCCCCTCCCCCTCTGATCACATACTTGGAATTTCAATTTCAGTCCACCTTCCGCGCCCGCTCCATTCCTCAGAGGATCATGGATCGTAAGGGGGAAGAATTCTGAAACCTCACTCAGGGCAACATGACTGTTCAAGCCTATCAGCGCGAGTTCCTCAACCTCTCTCGCTATGCAGAAGAAGAGATCAACAGATGCTCGCAGGCAGCAGAAGTTTCGTCGTGGCCTCAATCTAGACCTCGGACTCGCTCTTGCCGTTCATGATTTTGCCAACTTCGCCACCATGGTGAACAAGGCTATCACCGTCGAGACTACCCAGATGGAGCACAAGAACTCACTGAAACGCTATCGTGACGTTGGCTCATCTTCGGGCGCAACACAGAAGCGTCGTATCTGTTGGGAATGTGCCCTAGAGGCAAATAAAATATGTTTTATCGACCATATTCCATTAGTTCATAATACGTTTTATACTATGCTATAACTGTATTAAGCGGAAACATTAATACAGGTAAGGTATACAAACAACCAGGTCCCTAGTAAACCCTAGTATACTAGTCCATTGGGCGATTGATGATCAAGGTTTCCTGATCATGAGACAATGGCGTCTGTTGACAATGGAGTCGTATCATTGGATAATGATATGATGGACATACACCCACTAGAAGTGTTGCGATGTGATCAAGTCACATAGTTCGACATTGCGATAACTATAACGTAGTGACCAGATCCTTTGACCGTAATGATCATACGTAATTGTCATCTATGAGGAAACTTTGATTTGTATCCCACCGCCTGACTGAAATATGTTGGCCATAACGGTGCACTTTGGGTATTCCGATATAGATGGTTGACGAGTATGCAAATAGATCAAAGCGGGATTTGTCCATCCGTGTGACGGATAGGTACTCTGGGCCCACTCGGTGATGTTACATCATAAAGTTTGCAAACGTGTGACTAGGTCACGGAGTTGTAATATCACGGGAACGAGTAAACTTGTTTATTGAGAACGAGGACGAACTAGGTATATTGGATACCGATGATCAAACCTCGGACAAGCAAAGTACCATAGGACAAAGGGAACAGGCACACAGTTAACGGATCCAACAACGATTGAAGTTCATTCGATGGAAGCGCAGGGGCTATCAAGGATTGTAACCAGGTCCAATTGATTAGTCATTGATCAATGAGAATTGTCTCGATCATGTATGCTGTTTCCCGGACCGTAGGGTGTTACACTTAAGGGTACTCGACGCAGTAAGGATTGATTCGGGATCACCGGAGAAATTGGAGAGAACACCGGAATTGTTCCGGTGATGACCGGAATTGTTCCGATGAAGGCCGAAAGTTGTTCCGGGTATTTTGAAAGGTTCAAAATATATTTAATAATGTTTAATTAATGTTTTATTATTTAATTATCTGAATTAAATATTAAAATATATTTTAATATAATTAAAAATGAATTAAAAGGCATATGGGCCTCATAGGGCCCATTAGGGGGAGAGGGAGTCCTCTCCCATGGGCCATGGCGCCATAGAGGGGCCCACCCCCTTTATTCATGGCGCACCCCCTCCCCTTGGGACTAGTCCCACCCCGGAAGTGGAGGGGGGGTGGCACCCCTCCTTGGCCTATATAAGGAGGGGTAGAGGTGCCCTTTTATTCATCATATTTTTGAGATAAGTTCTCATCTCTCTCTCCCTCCTTTTCTCCTTCCTCGAGTGGACTCCCCTTGTTTGGAGTCTACACTTGGTTGGGGATTTCTCCACTATACGCACTATGTCGTGCTTCTGGAATCGGGATCCAAATCCATCTTCTTTCCGCTGCTCTACTGGTTCGGAGCCCGGAGGGATGTCGGGTATACTGTATGTGTATAATCCCGCGAGGCACTACACTTGTGGTGCTACTTCATCGTCGTGGTCGTATCACGAGGTCTTCATCAGCAACGTTCCGACGGGGACGTAATCCCGTCATCGGTCTACAAGGATCGGGTGGCTACAGGAGCCATCGTGGATCTGCGCGGCATCGGGGATTGCCGGTACGACTACACCAACCACGTTCATGCGGGAACGTTTCCCGCTTGACGGACTACATACTGGTATGTGATCTATTTCTGTCCGTTACTTGCATCGCCATAGCATAGGTCTTGGGTATGGGTCTCGTAGGTTATGAAAAAATTGTGTTTTCTGCCCCGAACCCCAACAGTGGTGTCAGAGCAAGGCTATGCGTAGATGTATTGTACGGATAGAACACATCTAGTATGTGGGCATCTATTCTCCAATTTCTACCCTCTCACGTGTACTCATTTAGCGTTGCGGCAATGTTTGATGAAGCGGCCCCCGACCGACCTTACGCGTTTACGCGAGACTGGTTCCACGCTTGACATATGGCTTGTACCATATAAAGTGGCTGGGGGGTGTCTGTCTCTCTGCATTAGCGATGCGAAGATGTTTGCAACGGAGGGCCCCGACAGGGGTGTAATAGAGACAATTGTGGATTGGTGTTGTGGCTTGTTTTCGTAGGATAGAAATGGTTCTTTTCTCGAAACCCCTAGCAGCCACGTAAAACTTGCAAAAGATAAAGTAGAAAGGCGTTTTTAACTTTAATTTGCATGTAAGGGGGAATCATAGCATGTATGATTTATGTTGAATCATGTTTTGCTAATATGTTAGATATACGACGGTAGCATAATAGGATGATCCCTCACTAAAACCAACATAGTGTCCTTACCCTAGTGAGCACCACCTGGAAAGTTCTACATTATGGAGGCACCACGTGTCACACGTGTGTCAAACATTTTTTCGTTCACATGAGGTGGGTGTAGCAAGCCTGACATATGTATATGATATGGCCTTGCATGACACAGCAACAAATCACATAGGGTGTGGTGGCGAGCCTGTCATATGTATATGATATGGCCTCGGGACACAAGATACCGAAAGGTCGAGCATGAGTCACATGGATGATGTGATTGGCATGATGGCCTACCTTGAACAACATACTGATGGCCGTGACGATCGGGGGAGGTATGGTGTTCAAGGATCGTGTAATCACTTAGAATAAACTATGAGGGATGTTTGTCTGAGTGGGAGTTCCAGAATTGTTTTTGAAACATGAACTCCATATTATGAACTTAATCTTCATGTCTTAGCAAATATCATTGTAGATAACGTCATACCGTTGTTTAGAACTATGGCTCTTTTAGTATGATAGAACTTAAGGTAAATGGGTCTTACTTCATTGATGTGTACCAACACCATTAGAGACATACTCATTAGTAATGACTTGCTAAACATAATACGAAGAACTGCTAGGAGATACACCTGATAACTCCGTAATCAAGGAAGATGATGATGAGTATCGCACTCACCAACACTTATGAATGACTGTCCAATACACCATAATTCATTCTATGGAATCTGAGTTGTGAATGCATGTTAACCAACACGTATGACGTGCTAGGTGAACTTGAAAGCACTTGGTCACAAATCAGAGTAATGGAATATGAGTATATGGACGGGGTTTCTTTCAACTATTGTGGAAGGAACAACCTGCTGAGAAAGTCACTTGGAAAATGTATAAGATACATGGAAGACCTTGTGTATAACTTGGACTACTGAATGAATGGTTACTTTGCGATAACTGGGGAGTTGCATCCGCTTCCTTCCAGTTACAAAGACCATGTCTGGACTATGTCATGAAGGAGAATCGTTCACCTGTCATGAGATCATGGTTAAAGTCAAGAACTTTAAGAGTAGAACCAATGCAGGATTGGTCATTGACGGAGAAGGTATATTTGATATACAAGTTATAAATGTCTTTCCCACGAAACACTAATTGCGGTTGATTAAGTATTCGATGCTTGAACTTACTGCTTGATTGTGGCTTGGAAGGGATGAGGTGACAATGTGTGCTGATGGCAATCAAGATAGTTGATGGTCGACAACACTCTCCCTCTACATCTATCAATTGATTAATATATGAATAAATTTTATGATCGTTTGAATGAGGACTTCATTAGTGTGTCTTGCATCTCGCGAAGACAATTATTCATATTAGTGAGAAACAAGTCAGTTGTTCTCCTTTTATGAATGATATCTCTTATGGTCACATTACGATTATGAATGAGTTATTCTTATATTGATGATAGTTGTTTGATCATTTATAAGAAATATTGTAATGCCAAGAAATATCCAGGCTTAATAATGACACTACAGTTTAAGTCATGAATGGTATGATGATGTCTTAAGATACTTGATCTCTTGACACATACAAACCATGCCTTTTAGGTGAGATGACTAAAACCTCGCATTCTGGTAAACGGAATGTGTACTGATTGTTGAGTATCATACATTGTGATGTATCGTAGGTCAGCATGTGGTGAATTTCATTATTTCGTGAACTTCGTATGTGGACTTAGATGAATATTTGTATTCACTAATAAAACATGAGTCTGAAATAATTTGATATGATCAAAAGGGATTTCAGAGTAAAGAAGGATATTAAATTAACAAGAAAGACAAGTCTCTACGATTTGATCAAAGTGACAAATGTTTTGAGTTAGTCTTGGGCATAAAGACTTGTGTGAAAGTTGTTCCACAAATTGCAATGTCTTGAGACACTTCAATATGATTGACGTGCATGAACATTGTGATCATATTCTATCGAAAAGTGTATGGTCTAAGTTATCTCTTACCAAGTTACGTTATTATTGTTTAGAGTTATTAATTTAATATGCAAACACTCACTTCAGCATAGGGAACCATCTGAGTTCGTGGAAACCAACACTATATATGTCATGGTGTGTTGTGGTTTCTAGGAAGCTTGATTTATGTAAGATAAATTATCTTTGTAGTGTATCCTTACACAACTATGGATGCATCTTCCACAACTAGAACCAAAAGGAGCAAAATTTGTATTGCTATGTTTGGTGTTTGTCAAGAATTGTTCTTGATAAATGTGGTAATGGAAGAAAAGTAAAAGTTCAACCAAGGTAATTGACCTTGCCTCCAAATGTCAGAGTAGTGCAACGGAATATGTTCTGGAAGCAAAGCTCTACAATAAGAGGAGAAACTAATGATAATGATCTTCTGATCGGAGATTTTACTGAGAAAGGTAGGATTCAAGAATATATATTTACCCCTGGTGCGAAATGATATTCATGATTCACTTGTCATGTTAATGGAACAAGACATTCCTACAAACTACAAAGAAGCGATGGTGGACCTAAGTACGAGATATGACTACGAGTCCTGAAATCCTATGTTGAGTTACATTTAAGATTGCTTGAATATTATCAAGTAAGGAGGTTACTTGATATTCACAATAACTTCAGAGTTATGAGGGATAAATGTGAACATCAAAGGGACGTCAAGATTGGTTTGTCACAAAGATTGTTTCTGACAAATTCAATGGGTTGACTACAATGTGTAACAATGCTTGAGTCAAAGGGATATTCACTACGATTGATCCAGGATTGTTATCAATACCGTGACTTCCTCAAATCATGTATTTGAAGAAGTGTTGTAATTGGTACAACAAGAAGGTTTTGGAAAAACATATGGATACTAGTGTCTCGTAAACTGAATTCTCATTTTGATGGATGATCAAAGGATTTTGGACTTAACCAAAATATCGAGGAAACATGCATTTGCATGAAACTGAGTGGGAGCTATGGGAGTATTATCCTAGACTTATATGTAAATGACATATTTGAGTAGGAGCCATGTGGTTAGTATCCTGAACTTAATATGTGTCTGACATATCTAAGTGGAAGCCATGTGGATGTTATCCTTGTCTTATATGTGGCCGACATATTTGAGTGGGAGCAATATGAGTGTTATCCTATAACTTAATATGTGCATGACATATTTGAGTGGGAGCATGATAACATTCTCATATATGGAAAACATATTATGAATGGTGCAGTTGGTGTTAATGATTATTTGAATCTTTCATAAATGAAGATGAATAAGTATTAAGCATTGAAGATCTATTAAGATAGATATGTGTTTAAATAACATTGAGTTGTAATACTTTCCTGGATAAAATTCTGAAGGAGTTCAGAATGGGACAAGTCAAGAAGTGGTCCTTACTTGTATATCCAAGAGAAATGTTGAGTTAATCTCAGTACAAGAACAATGGTTAATGGTTAATGAAAGAAATGGATGTGTTGGATCCTCTATGCCTTTGTCATAGGTTCTTTCATATAAAAACAGAGTTATGTACTCGACGTAATGTGACCCAAGTTCTTAGTAGTAAGAACATGTTGTGATATGATTTATGAGTAAATCATTGAACAAAGAGTTAAGTTTATCCTTAAGTGTCTGAAGAGAACTGAGGATACATCTCAAATTTGTAAAGGATAGTGGACTTGACCATAAATGTTATGTTGGTTCAAGTTTTGACACTAACCTAGAAAATTGAGATATCATACTAATGCATGCCTAAGTTGAAATAAACTTGGTTAGACATCAAAGTTGCATACAATGCACTAAGGATTGAATCTACATTGATGTGGCTGCTTTAGAAGTAGCAGGAGTTATATTATGGCTTAAGAAGTTAGACTTCTGATTGAGTGAGTTTCAAGTGTGCATGACTATGGGAAAGTCCGCGTGACCCACCGGATGTCATTGCTATGACACAGCAAACGAAGTCTCACTTCACTGCCAAATATATATACCTCATCATTATAGTGGATAATGAAGGAATGTCAAATTAGGTGACATTATGATTTGCAAAAGGACATACGGTTCTGAATGGTACCCAGACCGTTGATACAACCTCTTCCACGGGCAAGCATGATCAATAAGGAGTTATGATCCAGAGAAAATGCAACTAGATTATTTGTACTCTAGTGCAAGTGGGAGACTGTTGGGAATGTGCCCTAGAGGCAAATAAAATATGTTTTATCGAGCATATTCCATTAGTTCATAATACGTTTGATACTATGCTATAACTGTATTAAGCGGAAACATTAATACAGGTGTGGTATACAAACAACCAGGTCCCTAGTAAACCCTAGTATACTAGTCCATTGGGCGATTGATGATCAAGGTTTCCTGATCATGAGACAATGGCGTCTGTTGACAATGGAGTCGTATCATTGGACAATGATATGATGGACATACACCCACCAGAAGTGTTGCGATGTGATCCAGTCACATAGTTCGACATTGCGATAACTATAACGTAGTGACCAGATCCTTTGACCGTAATGATCATACGTAATTGTCATCTATGAGGAGACTTTGATTTGTATCCCACCGCCTGACTGAAATATGCTGGCCATAATGGTGCACTTTGGGTATTCCGAAATATATGGTTGATGAGTATGCAAATAGATCAAAGCGGGATTTGTCCATCCGTGTGACGGATAGGTACTCTGGGCCCACTCGATGATGTTACATCATAAAGTTTGCAAACGTGTGACTAGGTCACGGAGTTTTAATATCACGGGAACGAGTAAACTTGTTTGTTGAGAACGAGGACGAACTAGGTATATTGGATACTGATGATCAAACCTCGGACAAGCAAAGTACCATAGGACAAAGGGAACAGGCACACGGTTAACGGATCCAACAACGATTGAAGTTCATTCGATGGAAGCGCAGGGGCTATCAAGGATTGTAACCAGGTCCAATTGATTAGTCATTGATCAATCAGAATTGTCTCGATCATGTCTGCTTTTTCCCGGACAGTAGGGTGTTACACTTAAGGGTACTCGACGCAGTAAGGATTGATTCGGGATCACCGGAGAAATTGGAGAGAACACCGGAATTGTTCCGGTGATGACCGGAATTGTTCCGATGAAGGCCGAAAGTTGTTCCGGGTATTTTGAAAGGTTCAAAATATATTTAATAATGTTTAATTAATGTTTTATTATTTAATTATCTGAATTAAATATTAAAATATATTTTATTATAATTAAAAATGAATTAAAAGGCATATGGGCCTCATAGGGCCCATTAGGGGGGAGAGGGAGTCCTCCCCCATGGGCCATGGCGCCATAGAGGGGCCCACCCCCTTTATTCATGGCGCACCCCCCTCCCCTTGGGATTAGTCCCACCCCGGAAGTGGAGGGGGGTGGCACCCCTCCTTGGCCTATATAAGGAGGGGTAGAGGTGCCCTTTTATTCATCATTTTTTGAGATAAGTTCTCATCTCTCTCTCCCTCCTTTTCTCCTTCCTCGAGTGGACTCCCCTTGTTTGGAGTCTACACTTGGTTGGGGATTTCTCCACTATACGCACGCCGTCGTGCTGCTGGAATCGGGATCCGAATCCATATTCTTTCCGCTGCTCTACTGGTTCGGAGCCCGGAGGGACGTCGGGTATATTGTATGTGTATAATCCCTGGAGGCACTACACTTGTGGTGCTACTTCATCGTCGTGGTCGTATCGCGAGGTCTTCATCAGCAACGTTCCGACGGGGACGTAATCCCGTCATCGGTCTACAAGGATCGGGTGGCTACAGGAGTCATCGTGGATCTGCGCGGCATCGGGGATTGCCGGTACGACTACACCAACCACGTTCATGCGGGAACGTTTTCCGCTTAACAGACTACATACTGGTATGTGATCTATTTCTGTCAGTTACTTGCATCGCCATAGCATAGGTCTTGGGTATGGGTCTCGTAGGTTATGAAAATTTTGTGTTTTCTGCCCCGAACCCCAACAGTATCTGTGTAAGGCCCGATATGCGGTACTGTTCCAGATCTAGGTGTTTCCACCCAGATCCGGGGACGAAGCACATATCGGTCCCACCGCGACATATGACAAAGCCATATGCCCCGGATTTCCAACATGATATCACAACATTACAGATACAAGGATACAACATCTCATACAATTGGCATACAACTGCCTTAATACAATACAACATCGGAAGATACATGTCTGAGTACAGACTACAAGCAAATGCCTAGTGGCAAAGAGAAAAACATCGATCCCATAATCACACGGGTTCAGGCCCTCCGCCGGGATCCGCCTAACTAGTCGTCGTCGAGTCTCCACGTGAAACGTCGATCACCATACCTGTTGTCGATCAAGAACCCTGAAAAGAGTTTGGGGGTAGTATCATGAGTATAGAGGTACTCAGCATCCAACTGTAGTGGTCATCTGAGCCAGCAAGGACTTCATCACTCGGTACTCTAGGACAACTAGTAGTTTATGGTAAGGAAGGGGTAAGTGGTGAGGTTGCTGCCGCACTAGCATTTATGAAGTGGCTAACGACCTAGAGAGTAAGGTAAGAAGCCAAGCATTCGATGAGGAATCGCCTCCAACAAGTCTTGCTATCAACTACTTACGCAAACATAACACCTATCATATCCTTGTCCTCCTCTTCGCATCCCGACGAAGAAGAAGCAGTCAAGGCACACACACACGTTGATCAAGTTATATTAAGATTATCTCAGCTGTTGTTGTCTATGAACAAGGAGTAGGTCTCAAGTCGTCCATAACCGTGGACACGGCTTCTCGAAAAGATTTAACCCTGCAGGGGTGTACCAACTTCCCATTACGAGGCTCCGCACGCACGCCCATCTCTCTCAGTTGCTACCCATCACAGGCAACCATTTTATGATTTAGTTCCAAGAGATCCGTAACGACAGGTCCCTCTAACTAACAACGAACAAATCCAGGTGGCCCCCGGGGAGTCGACACCCAATCCAAAAGCCGGCCACGCTCTCGGATCGGACTCTTCCGTATGGCTAAGGTCGGGGTTAGCCTCACCTATATAACAGGGGACTTCCCTAGCTCACCAGTGTGGACCAACAAAGGAACTATGTCTCTGCTGGCCCGAGTTGTTTTAAAACCACTGGCTGCAGACCAGTTACGCACAACGTTTCAAATGGTAAATCAGCTTGGGCCACCTCTAGAAATGTTTGAAGCTAGGTAGGTAAGAAAAGGGGACCCCATAAAATCCCACACGCGGTTAGGCACGCTCAGTCTTAAAACCAATACCCGGAACTCGGATCCTAGGTGACTAGAATGGAACAAAGCGTCGGGGCGGAATAGCCTAGACCTTCCATCCTTCGTCGAATATAGTCAACATTATAATAAACATATCATCAACAACAATAATAATAATGTGATATCCCGAACCAAGGAGTAACAGGGTAACATCGTAGCATCCTAAGCATGCATACTAAGCATGGGCTGAGCAACGAGCAATAGTAACATAGCAGTACAAGGTTTGCTGGGAGGGGACATGGATGTATCAGTTTGAAAGAGGCTGTAAACATGTGGTAGGATCAAACATCAAACCTAACCTAGACTAGCATGCAAACCGCTGGTCGAAATAGAATGGATCATAAGTAATGTATAGTCCTTGCCTGTTGATAAGTCGGGTTCCGAAGGTGTAGTCGATCGCAAGCTCGCATCGTCTCCGAAGGTACCCGCGGAAGCACACAAGACGATAAACTCTGGAAAGCAATCAACGAGCAAGCATCTATTACTACGAAGCAAACACGAGAAAGCATCAACAATAAGTAACACGAGACATCGCACCTACCGTCGAGAGCGGTTACTAACGATTTAAGTGGAGTACTCGTCACACACGACGATTACCGCACGTTTACGGTGGTTCAAGTTTCTTGGCTACAGGTGATCAACCAAGGTTGTTAACATGGCAACTCAAGAAAACATGGCTTAGCACACAAACATTACAAGAGGTGAAGCATAAATAAACTACCTGATCTAGTCACTTTAAGTGAGGGTAAAACCTATACATGGCAGCTATTGCGGACCCCACGATAAATATTGCATTTGGTACTGTTTTGCCCTAAACAATATTTTATTATTTTTATTCTCAAGCAAGAACAGCATAAACACAATCTACATGCAATTCTAGTCAAGTTACATATAAGAAACATTTTAAACAGAGTAACGGTTAAAAAGTTATTAAATAAACAAGTTACAGTGGCAAGCGATGTAATTAGCAGTCAAACAGCATGTAAACAAGACCAAACATGTCAAAGGAGCACAAATTATTAATCTACAAGCAATTCTAAGCAACTTTCATGTTTTACGCGTTGCGATCCGAGCTACGGTTGCAAAGATACGGGCCTCGGAAAATTACTACACAATCTGCAATAAAAATAAATACAGAAAAGAAAAAAAAAGAAAAAAAGGCATTGGGCCTCACCCACTGGGCTCGGCCCATCTGGAAGCAGAGGCGGCTGGGCCGTGGGGCGCACTGGAGCTGGGCCGGTGGAGGCGTGCGTGGCCCACCTGGCGAAGAGGCCCAGCCGGGCGCGGGGAGTTGGACCGAGGTGGGCGCGCCGGCCCACCTGGCTGGCGAGCGGGACGAGCGGGCGTCCTCGTCTCCCCGAGGACCTCCAGACGGCGGCGGCGGTTGCTGCTCCTCCGGCGAGGGGAGGCGGCGCCTGGCGACGGGGATGGACGGAACGGAGCGCGACGGGGCGGATCTGGTCCTGGTGGCGACGTGTGGTGCTCCGACGAGCGGAGGTCGAGGTCCAGGGGCGGCTGCGCGTTCTTCCTCGCCATGTCGGCTGCAACTTCGGGGAGAAGAAGAGAAGGGGTTAGATGAGGAGGGGAGAGAGGAGCGGCGCGGCTCAACGGCTGACTTCGGGGTGCAGCGGCGCGCAGCTCGCCGGCCGAGCAACGGAGGCGGCGCGGCAGGCTCGGGAGCGAGGCGCTCTGGCAGGAGCTCCACGGGCATGGCTGCAACACGGGAGGATCCCAATCGTTCTCGACCGTTGGATCCGTTGATCCAACGGTGCAGATCAGGGGGAGCTGCACTTCAGATCTGGCAGGCTACACAGGTGGCGGCGCTGGGTTAGGCAGGCGTGGAAAACAAGGGAGGTAGGGGCTAGGGTTCCAAAATAGGCAGGGTTGCACTGCTATATATAGCAAGGGGGTGTTTAGGAGGGGTTTCAGGCCACTAAATGGCCCGTTTTGGGTCCGGTTTTTTCGGGTGGGCTAGAATCCGAAGATAAGCGGGGAATCCGAGGGTCCAGCTAAAGGCACACACGACATTTTGTAAAATGCGCCACAGGACTTACACCGGCTACTATGCCTGGCACATCCGAACGTTGACCTACCCGACAAAGTCGGAATCGCACGAAAATCGAAACACCCCCTCGTTGCACCGATCTGACGTCGTCTACATCGTTTCGCGCCCAACGGAGATGTCGAACCCATCCGATAAAATAACCCATTAAATATAAATGGGGGGTTTTCGCACCGATGGTGAAGGCTGGTCTTGTGCCGGTTGTCGCGACGGTGATCGGGTGAACCCAGTGTCGCAACGGTCATGTGCCATTGGGGAAAAGGTCTGGACTCGCAACCGATACGAGAAGGAGGGGGAAAAATAATCACCGATCGATAAATCGGGGATGCAAACACCGCAAACAAATCAGACAATCAAACAATTCACACCGAAAACAAAAATTTTAATTTTTGTGAAATCTGGGCTGTTACAATACAACAACACCAACAATGGATCTCGTCCCGAGATCCAGGATGATCCGGGGGAGAGAAAAGATTCGACGATCTTCAACACCACCAACAAGGGACTCTGCTCCATGTCGACGTCGAACTTCCGTCGAGATAATTTTCGGCAGAGAGACGACATCGTCATAAAAACAAAATCGTCGGTGTCAAGAGGAGGAACGACAATGAAAACCGGATCAAAGGATAGTGATTTTCGACGCAAGTCGTGAAAACACCGGACAAAAGGAGGGATGGCAATGGATGACCCAGATGATACCCAAAATCGGAGAAGCTAAAGGTACTACAGGAATTCCCACCTGAGCTCGGAATCGAGACAATACGCTGCAAGCAAGGCATTGTAACTATTCCGATACTCCACACACTCGAGATCCTAGAGTTTGAAGGGGATAAGTCAAGATTAAAACACTTACGACACTTGTCCTGACCAGAGCAAGGGTAAGGAGTAAAAATATTCCTACTCTCCGATAACTAACTTAGTAACTACAAAATAGTTTTTTGTCTAGACTCGACTTCGGCCAGAGAGGGGATCCTACAGTCGGTAAGGCTCTGATACCAAGTTGTAAGGCCCGATATGCGGTACTGTTCCAGATCTAGGTGTTTCCACCCAGATCCGGGGACGAAGCACATATCGGTCCCACCGCGACATATGACAAAGCCATATGCCCCGGATTTCCAACATGATATCACAACATTACAGATACAAGGATACAACATCTCATACAATCGGCATACAACTGCCTTAATACAATACAACAGCGGAAGATACATGTCTGAGTACAGACTACAAGCAAATGCCTAGTGGCAAAGAGAAAAACATCGATCCCATAACCACACGGGTTCAGGCCCTCCGCCGGGATCCTCCTAACTAGTCGTCGTCGAGTCTCCACGTGAAACGTCTATCACCATACCTGTTGTCGATCAAGAACCCTGAAAAGAGTTTGGGGGTAGTATCATGAGTACAGAGGTACTTAGCATCCAACTGTAGTGGTCATCTGACCCAGCAAGGACTTCATCACTCGTCATTCTAGGACAACTAGTAGTTTACGGTAAGGAAGGGGTAAGTGGTGAGGTTGCTGCCGCACTAGCATTTATGAAGTGGCTAACGACCTAGAGAGTAAGGTAAGAAGCCAAGCATTCGATGAGGAATCGCCTCCAACAAGTCTTGCTATCAACTACTTACGCAAACATAACACCTATCCTATCCTTGTCCTCCTCTTCGCATCCCGACGAAGAAGAAGCAGTCAAGGCACACACACGTTGATCAAGTTATATTAAGATTATCTCAGCTGTTGTTGTCTATGAACAAGGAGTAGGTCTCAAGTCGTCCATAACCGTGGACACGGTTTCTCGAAAAGATTTAACCCTGCAGGGGTGTACCAACTGCCCATTATGAGGCTCCGCACGCACGCCCATCTCTCTCAGTTGCTACCCATCACAGGCAACCATTTTATGATTTAGTTCCAAGAGATCCGAAACGACAGGTCCCTCTAACTAACAACGAACAAATCCGGGTGGCCCCCGGGGAGTCGACACCCAATCCAAAAGCCGGCCACGCTCTCGGATCGGACTCTTCCGTATGGCTAAGGTCGGGGTTAGCCTCACCTATATAACAGGGGACTTCCCTAGCTCACCAGTGTGGACCAACAAAGGAACTATGTCTCTGCTGGCCCGAGTTGTTTTAAAACCACTTGCTGCAGACCAGTTACGCACACGGTTTCAAATGGTAAATCAGCTTGGGCCACCTCTAGAAATGTTTGAATCTAGGTAGGTAAGAAAAGGGGACCCCATAAAATCCCACACGCGGTTAGGCACGCTCAGTCTTAAAACCAATACCCGGAACTCGGATCCTAGGTGACTAGAATGGAACAAAGCGTCGGGGCGGAATAGCCTAGACCTTCCATCCTTCGTCGAATATAGTCAACATTATAATAAACATATCATCAACAACAATAATAATAATGTGATATCCCGAACCAAGGAGTAACAGGGTAACATCGTAGCATCCTAAGCATGCATACTAAGCAGGGGTTGAGCAACGAGCAATAGTAACATAGCAGTACAAGGTTTGCTGGGAGGGGACATGGATGTATCGGTTTGAAAGAGGCTGTAAACATGTGGTAGGATCAAACATCGAACCTAACCTAGACTAGCATGCAAACCGCTGGTTGAAATAGAATGGATCATAAGTAATGTATAGTCCTTGCCTGTTGATAAGTCGGGTTCCAAAGGTGTAGTCGATCGCAAGCTCGCATCGTCTCCGAAGGTACCCGCGGAAGCACACAAGACGATAAACACTGGAAAGCAATCAACGAGCAAGCATCTATTACTACGAAGCAAACACGAGCAAGCATCAACAAGAAGTAACACGAGACATCGCACCTACCGTCGAGAGCCTGTGACATCAGAGCCTCACCAGCTTAGTGTACGCGAAGTCGAGGAGGACGTCGTCGCGGCAGCGACGACGAACGCCGAGATGAGCCCGTGACATCAGAGCCTCACCAGCTATCATAGGGTTTAGGGTGGGGGGAGGATGGCACCCTTTTATATACCTTTCAAAATGAAAGGGAAACAGAAGTGAACCACTGTGCTTAGTGTATGTACGCGAAGTCGAGGCGGACGTCGTCGCGGCAGCAACGACGAACGCCGAGACGACCCCGTGACATCAGAGCCTCACCAGCTTAGTGTACGCGAAGTCGAGGCAGACGTCGTCGCGGCAGCGACGACGGACACCGAGACGAGCCCGTGACATCAGAGCCTCACCAGCTTAGTGTACGCGAAGTCGAGGCGGACGTCGTCGCGGAAGCGACGACGGACGCCGAGACGAGCCCCTGACATCAGAGACTCACCAGCTATCTTACGGTTTAGGGTGGGGGGAGGATGGCACCCTTTTATATAACTTTCAAAATGAAAGGGAAACAGAAGTGAACCACTGTGCTTAGAGTAGGTACGCGAAGTCGAGGCGGACGTCGTCGCGGCAACGACGACGGACGCCGAGACGAGCCCGTGACATCAGAGCCTCACCAGCGAAATTAGGGTATTAGGGTATGGGGGGAGGTTGGCACCCTTTTATATACCTTTCAAAATGAAAGGGAAACAGAAGTTAACCACTGTGCTTAGTGTAGGTACGCGAAGTCGAGGCGGACGTCGTCGCGGCAGCGACGACGGACGCCGAGATGAGCCCGTGACATCAGAGCCTCACCAGCTTAGTGTACGCGAAGTCGAGGAGGATGTCGTCGCGGCAGCGACGACGAACGCCGAGACGAGCCCGTGACATCAGTGCCTCACCAGCTATCTTAGGGTTTAGGGTGGGGGGGAGGATGGCACCCTTTTATATACCTTTCAAAATGAAAGGGAAACATAAGTGAACCACTGTGCTTAGTGTATGTACGCGAAGTCGAGGCGGACATCGTCGCGGCAGCAACGACGAACGCCAAGACGAGCCCGTGACATCAGAGCCTCACCAGCTTAGTGTACGCGAAGTCGAGGCGGACGTCGTCGCGGCAGCGACGACGGACACCGAGACGAGCCCGTGACATCAGAGCCTCACCATCTTAGTGTACGCGAAGTCAAGGCGGACGTCGTCGCGGCAGCAACGACGAACGCCGAGACGAGCCCGTGACATCAGAGCCTCACCAGCTTAGTGTACGCAAAGTCGAGGCGGACGTCGTCGCGGCAGCGACGACGGACACCGAGACGAGCCCGTGACATCAGAACCTCACCGGCTTGGTGTACGCGAAGTCGAGGCGGACGTCGTCGCGGCCGCGACGATGGACGCCGAGACGAGCCCGTGACGTCAAAGGCTCACCAGCTATCTTAGGGTTTAGGGTGGGGGGGAGGATAGGCACCCTTTTATATACCTTTTAAAATGAAAGGGAAACAGAAGTGAACCACTGTGCTTAGTGTAGGTACGCAAAGTCGAGGCGGACATCGTCGCGGCAGCGACGACCAACGCCGAGACGAGCCCGTGACATAAAAGCCTCACCATCTTAGTGTACGCGAAGTCGAGGCGGACGTCGTCGCGGCAGCGACGACGGACGCCGAGACGAGCCCGTGACATCAAAGCCTCACCAGCTATCTTAGGGTTTAGGGTGGGGGGGAGGATGGCACCCTTTTATATACCTTTCAAAATGTAAGGCAAACAGAAATGAACCACTGTGCTTAGTGTAGGTACGCGAAGTAGAGGCGGACGTCGTCGCGGCAGCGACGACGGACGCCGAGACGAGTCCGTTATATCAAAGCCTCACCAGCTTAGTGTACGGGAAGTCGAGGCGTACGTCGTCGCGGCAGCGACGACGGACGCCGAGACGAGCCCGTGACATCAGAGCCTCACCAGTTATCTTAGGGTTTAGGGTGGGGGGGACGATGGCACCCTTTTCTATACCTTTCAAAATGAAAGGGAAACAGAAGTGAACCACTGTGCTTAGTGTAGGTACGCGAAGTCGAGGCGGACGTCGTCGCGGCAGCGACGACGGATGCCGAGACGAGCCCGTGACATCAGAGCCTCACCAGCTTAGTGTACGCGATGTCGAGGCGGACGTCGTCGCGGCAGCGACGACGGACGCCGAGACGAGCCCGTGACATCAGAGCCTCACCAGCTTAGTGTACGCGAAGTCGAGGCAGACGTCGTCGCGGCAGCGACGACGAACGCCGAGACGAGCCCGTGACATCAGAGCCTCACCAGTTATCTTAGGGTTTAGGGTGGGGGGGACGATGGCACCCTTTTCAATACCTTTCAAAATGAAAGGGAAACAGAAGTGAACCACTGTGCTTAGTGTATGTACGCGAAGTCGAGGCGGACGTCGTCGCGGCAGCAACGACGAACGCCGAGACGAGCCCGTGACATCAGAGCCTCACCAGCTTAGTGTACGCGAAGT
Organism: Bromus sterilis; assembly: GCA_950022295.1. NCBI lineage: Eukaryota > Viridiplantae > Streptophyta > Magnoliopsida > Poales > Poaceae > Bromus > Bromus sterilis. The sequence goes on from OX465596.1 coordinate 47,127,022, forward strand.
CGAGGCGGACGTCGTCGCGGCAGCGACGACGGACACCGAGACGAGCCCGTGACATCAGAGCCTCACCATCTTAGTGTACGCGAAGTCAAGGCGGACGTCGTCGCGGCAGCAACGACGAACGCCGAGACGAGCCCGTGACATCAGAGCCTCACCAGCTTAGTGTACGCAAAGTCGAGGCGGACGTCGTCGCGGCAGCGACGACGGACACCGAGACGAACCCGTGACATCAGAGCCTCACCGTCTTGGTGTACGCGAAGTCGAGGCGGACGTCGTCGCGGCAGCAGTGACGAACGCCGAGACGAGCCCGTGACATCAGAGCCTCGCCAGCTTAGTGTACGCGAAGTCGAGGCGGACGTCGTCGCGGCAGCGACGACGGACACCGAGACGAGCCCGTGACATCAGAGCCTCACCAGCTTAGTGTACGCGAAGTCGAGGCGGACGTCGTCGCGGAAGCGACGACGGACGCCGAGACGAGCCCCTGACATCAGAGACTCACCAGCTATCTTACGGTTTAGGGTGGGGGGAGGATGGCACCCTTTTATATAACTTTCAAAATGAAAGGGAAACAGAAGTGAACCACTGTGCTTAGAGTAGGTACGCGAAGTCGAGGCGGACGTCGTCGCGGCAACGACGACGGACGCCGAGACGAGCCCGTGACATCAGAGCCTCACCAGCGAAATTAGGGTATTAGGGTATGGGGGGAGGTTGGCACCCTTTTATATACCTTTCAAAATGAAAGGGAAACAGAAGTTAACCACTGTGCTTAGTGTAGGTACGCGAAGTCGAGGCGGACGTCGTCGCGGCACACGACGATTACCGCACGTTTACGGTGGTTCAAGTTGCTTGGCTACAGGTGATCAACCAAGGTTGTTAACATGGCAACTCAAGTAAATATGGCTAAGCACACAAACATTACAAGAGGTGAAGCATAAATAAACTACCTGATCTAGTCACTTTAAGTGGGGGTATAACCTATACATGGCAGCTATTGCGGACCCCACGATAAATATTGCATTTGGTACTGTTTTTCCCTAAAAAATATTTTTCTATTTTTATTCTCAATCAAGAACAGCATAAACACAATCTACATGCAATTCTAGTCAAGTTACATATAAGAAACATTTTAAACAGAGCAACGGTTAAAAAGTTATTAAATAAACAAGTTACCGTGGCAAGCGATGTAATTAGCAGTCAAACAGCATGTAAACAATCTCAAACATGGCAAAGGAGCACAAATTATTAATCTACAAGCAATTCTAAGCAACTTTCATGTTTTACGCGTTGCGATCCGAGCTACGGTTGCAAAGATACGGGCCTCGGAAAATTACTACACAATCTGCAATAAAAATAAATACAGAAAAGGAAAAAAAACAAAAAAAAGGCATTGGTCCTCACCCACTGGGGTCGGCCCATCTGGAAGCAGAGGCGGATGGGCCATGGGGCGCACTGGAGCTGGGCCGGTGGAGGCGTGCGTGGCCCACCTGGCGAAGAGGCCCAGCCGGGCGCGGGGAGTTGGACCGAGGTGGGCGCGCCTGCCCACCTGGCTGGCAAGCGGGACGAGCGGGCGTCCTCGTCTCCCCGAGGACCTCCAGACGGCGGCGGCGGTTGCTGCTCCTCCGGCGAGGGGAGGCGGCGCCTGGCGACGGGGATGGCCAGAACGGAGCGCGACGGGGCGGATCCGGCCGGATCTGGTCCTGGCGGCGACGTGTGGTGCTCCAGCGAGCGGAGGTCGAGGTCCAGGGGCGTCTGCGTGTTCTTCCTCGCCATGTCGGCTGCAGCTTCGGGGAGAAGAAGAGAAGGGGTTAGATGGGAAGGGGAGAGAGGAGCGGCGCGGCTCAACGGCTGACCTCGGGGTGCAGCGGCGCTCAGCTCGCCGGCCGAGCAACGGAGGCGGCGCGGCAGGCTCGGGAGCGACGCGCTCTGGCAGGAGCTCCACGGGCATGGTTGCAACACGGAAGGATCCCAATCGTTCTCGACCGTTGGATCCGTTGATCCAACGGTGCAAATCAGGGGGAGCTGCACTTCAGATCTGGCAGGCTACACAGGTGGCGGCGCTGGGTTAGGCAGGCGTGGAAAACAAGGGAGGTAGGGGCTAGGGTTCCAAAATAGGCAGGGTTGCACTGCTATATATAGCAAGGGGGTGTTTAGGAGGGGTTTCGGGCCACTAAATGGCCCGTTTTGGGTCCGGTTTTTTCGGGTGGGCTAGAATCCGAAGATAAGCGGGGAATCTGGGGGTCCAGCTAAAGGCACACACGACATTTTGTAAAATACGCCACAGGACTTACACCGGCTACTATGTCTGGCACATCCGAACGTTCACCTACCCGACAAAGTCGGAATCGCACGAAAATCAAAACACCCCCTCGTTGCACCGAACTGACGTCGTCTACATCGTTTTGCGCCCAATGGAGATGTCGAACCCATCCGATAAAATAACCCATTAAATATAAATGGGGGTTTTTCGCACCGATGGTGAAGGCTGGTCTTGTGCCGGTTGTCGCAACGGTGATCGGGTGAACCCAGTGTCGCAACGGTCGTGTGCCATTGGGGAAACGGTCTGGACTCGCAACCGATACGAGAAGGAGGGGGGAAAATAATCACCGATCGATAAATCGGGGATGCAAACACCGCAAACAAATCAGACAATCAAACAATTCACACCAAAAACAAAATTTTTAATTTTTGTGAAATCTGGGTTGTTACAATCTGGCTGCCTACCAGTGTGACCCATTCACCTGTCCCTGCTCCAAGGCCGTCTTATGCTGCACCCCGTCTGCCTCCGCCACCTCAGATGCCAAGAGCTCTGCCTCCACCACCCAATGCTACGCCCCTTCGTCCTCAGGATGGATTATGCTTCACGTGCCGCCAACCTGGCCATTTTTCCAGGGAGTGCCCCCAGAAACAGAAGCAACTGGTAGTTCACCCCGCTGGCCGCGGAAATGGTCGTGGCAACAACAGGACCCCCAACTATAATACTGGGTCTGATGCTTATGCTCGTGGACATGCTAACAACATTACTGTTGATGAAGCTCAACAACAACCCGCTACCGTGATGGGTACCCTTCTCGTTAATTCCGTACCTGCTACTGTTTTATTTGATACAGGAGCATCACATTCATTCATGTCAGAAGCATTTGCATTGTCTCATAACTTCACGCTAGAAAAGATGAACCCACCGATGGTTGTCCGTACCCCGATAGGCCAATGCCAAACCACCAAGATAGTGCCCGGAACCATTGTTGAAATTGAAGGGATTGAATTCCTTGCTTCCCCCATCATCTTGAAGTCTTCCACCATAGACCTCATTCTGGGAATGGATTGGTTGAAATTCCACGATGCCGCACTGTATTGTGGCACCAGTTATGTCCAACTTTTTCATCCCTCCGGCGAGATTGTTAACCACACCACCCGAATTACCCGTAATGCTGAAACACAGATATTTATGATGAATGCTTTGAATGCCGCCCCCTCGAAGGAATCGAGAACGTTCCAGTCATTCACGATTTCCCCGACGTCTTTCCCGAAGAACTGCCAGGAATACCCCCGATCCGAGAAGTCGAATTTGTCATCGACTTGAAGCCCGGTACCACCCCTATTGCTAAGCGTCCTTACAAGATGCCACCGCACGAGCTCCTTGAACTTAAGAAGGAGATCGACGAAGCACTTCGGAAGGGTTTCATTCGCCCAAGTTCCTCAGCTTGGGGAGCACCTTCGCTCTTTGTCAACAAGAGCGATGGGACAAACTGATTGGTCCAAGATTATCGACCCATTAACCAAGCCACCATCCAGAACAAATACCCACTTCCCCGGATCAACGATCTGTATGATCAACTTGTCGGATCCAAGGTGTTTTCTAAACTCGACTTGAGGTTGGGTTATCACCAAATCCGAGTCCGTGATGAGGACATTCCGAAGACTGCTTTCATTACTCGCTATGGTTCATACGAGTACACCGTCATGTCCTTTGGATTAACCAATGCTCCAGCCACCTTCTCCAGATTGATGAATTATATTTTCATGGAGTACCTTGACAAATTCGTCGTGGTTTATCTGGATGATATATTGATATATTCCAAGAATGAAGAACAACATGCTGAACATCTTCGTCTTATACTGGAGAAGCTTCGAGAACACAAACTCTACGCTAAGTATTCTAAGTGTGAGTTCTGGCTTCCCGAAGTAACCTACCTTGGACATGTGACTTCCAAGGATGGCATTGTCGTCACCCCAGAACGTATCCAGGCTATTCTTGACTGGAGTCCTCCCAAGACTGTCAAGCAAGTCCGCAGTTTCCTCGGGCTCGCTAGCTATTGCCGCCGTTTCGTCGAGAATTTTTCCAAGATTGACAGGCCTTTGACTAATCTTCTTCACAAAGGCGTCAAGTTTGAGTGGACAGATAAATGTCAGGAAAGTTTCCAAGCGCTCAAGGACAAGCTAACTTCTCCCCCGGTGCTCGCTGATACGTCCCAAACGTATATATAATTTCTGCTTGTGCCATGCATGTTTTGTGTGACTTTGCCATGTTTTTCTTGAACTTTCATACACTTTTGAGCATATTTTTACTAACCTATTAACTCAGTGCACCCAGTTGCCAGTTGCTGTTTTCTGCTATTTTTGTATTTCAGGTTTTCCGGTCATTAAAAGTGCTCCAAAAATTCCGGAAAAAATATATAAAAAATCAGCGTCCCTTAAGCCTCCGGAAACAACAAGGAAGGAAGGGAGGGCCACCACCAGGACTCCAGAAGGGTCCATGGCGCGACCCAGCCCTAGGCCGCGCCAGGCACCCTCCTGGCTGCCTGGTGGCCCCTCTCGGTGCCCCTTTTGGCCCCTATTTTTACCCCCGAGGAGGAAACCCCTAATATCGAAGTACTTTTTCCCAGAAGCGATTCCGATCTCCGCCGCCATCGAAAACTAGCTTCGGGGGTCACTGATGTGTGAGATGATGATAGTGATTTCTCGCCCTTCGTTGGTAAACCCCAAGTGGAAGGCGTGATGTTGCACAGCAGCAAATTTCCCTCGTGATGTAGGACTCCGGAGATGATAAGTAGGTGTCAGCGGCGCAACTGACGCGGACCTGCACACAGACACGATAACTTTGTTCCCAACGAATTTCAGAGAGGTTGTCAATCTCTCCAGTCTTGTTGTTCACAAAGGATAAAACGCAAGGGATAATGATAGCAATTGAAAGTAAAGCAGAAAAGTAAACAGTGATGAGGATATGGATCGGGATACGTGATGTTCGCTAGTGATGTCTCTCTCCCAAAAGACGATAAAATTGCTATGCGAGGTAAACAAATTACAGAAAGGCAATTGACATGATTATGAACGCACCGCAATGCTAACTATTCTATAAAAAAAGGACGAGGTTCAAAAGCATGGGCAGTACGCCAAAATAAGTAGACCGAAATCCAACTGCATCTACTACTAATCATCCACCTTGAGATATCTATCCAGAACATCTCGCTGGTATTAAGTTGTGAGCCCCACCCAAAGTGTAAACCCAAAGCAACAGACAACTGCATTAAAAAGAACTCTGCGTAAAGTAAACAATCCTTGTAACCGTGGTTACAAGCACCGTTGTCTTCCCCCTTGTGGCAACATCACATCCCCTAGACTCATGTTTCTGTCACTCAAGCGTGTCATCGGGGGGCATGAACCCACAATCGAGCAAAACGTTCCCTCTTGGAGCCACTACCAACTACTTGGCCAAAGCAATAAACAGCAAAGGAGAACATGCAAGAATTACTTAGGAACAAAAATATAAGAGATAAAAACCAAATATATTACTCAATCACAATCTGAACATAATCTCATAATTCATCAGATCCTATCAAACTCAACATAGCAATAGCAGAAATATTACAAAAGTGCCTCGATCATGTAGGGCAGCTCACGAGGTCTAAACAATGAAGATCAAAGAGGGGAGGAGAACATCACATAGCTACTGATCACGGACCCATGGTCCAAGGAAAACTACTCACGAGACATCCGGGGAGCATCCATGGTGGAGAGGAGACTCCCGGAGGTCAATCCTCCCTCCGGCAGGGTGCCGGGAAGAGGTCTTCTGGTGCTCCCGATCTCGGAAGCGCGGCGGCGGCGAAACAGAGGCGAGTTTGCGAAATAGGGTTCTGTCTTCGGAGTTTCCCCGTGATGGAGAATAAATAGGAGAAGGGGGGCAGCCAGAGGTGGACCAGAGGCCCCAGGCGACCCCTGGCGCGGCCAGGGGTGGGGCCGCGCCGGGTGGCCGCCTGGGCCCCCTGGCTCTCCTCTGGCCCCTCCCGGGCTCTTCGCGAAGCTTCCTATACGCTGATTTTTTCTGTATTTTTTCCGGAATTTTTCTGGCACTTTTTGTATGGGGGAAAACTGAAATAGAAAAACAGCAGAAAACAGGAACTGGCACTGGGGTGCACTGAGTTAATAGGTTAGTCCAAATATGATCAAAAGTGTACGAAAGTGTATCTAGATCATAGAAATATCACACAAAACATGCATGGAGCAAGCAGAAATTATAGATACGTTTTGGACGTATCAGTCACCAGGATCCTGCTCCGGCACCCTTCTGGGGAGGGCCTTGGCCCCCGGGGCCATCTTCATCGACTATCCTTCCCCCATGATTCTTCTTGAGTAGTTCCTCCTTGGACTACGGTTTCTTGGCAGTAGTTATGTGGTATTCTCTCCCCCTAGATCTTCAATACAATGTTCTCATGAGCTACCCTACATGATTGAGATCCATATGATGTAATTGGTGTTGTGTTTGTCGGGATCCGATGAATTGTTACCTTGTTCAGTCCTAAGAGGTTTATGAATTATTGTTGCTGCAATTTGTTGTTCTTAATGCTTGTTACTAGTGCACGAGTAGCATGATCTCATATCTGAGCACGTTATGGTTGCATGATTATAATTGTTGTTCTAGATCTTATCTACTGTTGTATGCACCTATTATAGTCCGGAACCGGCGATCCCAATGGTGATAGCTTGGGACACCAAAGGGGATGGGCTATAATTTGAGGATCACATGTGTTCATGAAGTGTTAATGCTTTGTTCCGGTGCTCCGCCGCAGGAGCACCTTAATCTCCATAATTCTTTGTTGATCCTACTACTTTGTTACTACTTTGTGGTGTTGGTGATTGGGGAAGTCTTAAGGCTACACCCGTCAACACACCGTTGCTACTTATATCTTGTCTAGTGATTTTTCAGGTGTGGTTGAATTGACAACTCAACTGCTAAGGCTTATAAGTATTCTTTGGCTCCCCTTGTGTCGAATCAATAAATTGGGTTATTCTTACCCGCGAAGACTGTTGCGATCCCCTACACTTGTGGGTTATCAAGACTATTTTCTGGCGCCGTTGCCAGGGAGCATAGCTTTACTTATAAGTTCACTTGATAAGTACACTTTTTCTTATTACTCTGTTTGCTACTAATGACTACTTTCTTTGAGACTAGATCTTATTGGCAAGGCGGATTCACGGAGGATCAACAAAAACATTACAAGGAATACCGCTTGTCTCAAAAAGGGATACACTCATGGGGACTAATACAGGAGTTGTATGATTATGCTAGAAACTTGTGCTCAATATATAATATATCTTTTTGCAGGGATGAATCTTGTTGCTTTATGAGGCACAAACACCTTGCTTTCCAATGTGAGTACAATGATGATGAAACCTTAGCTTCTTATGCTAAGGGAAACTATGATTTTTATGATGCAGAACAAATAGAAGCTACCTTTGTTGAAAATATTGATGATGCCCCTTACAAATCCGAGAGTCTTGAAATACTTAATTATTGCTTTGAGGATTTTAATGACAATTATTATATTATTTACCATCTCAAAAGGTTCTCTCCACAAGAGGAAGAGACTAATGCTTTGCAGGACTCTACGGAAGAAGAAATTGCTGAAACTGAATGCTCCTTGGATGAAAAAGAGAAGGAGAGTGACGAACAAAAGGAGGAAGAATGGAGTAGCTACCCATCTCTACCTACTAATGAGAGTAACTCTTTGACTCTTAATTTATATGATTGCCCTCCATGCTTACCAAAGGAGGATGAATGCTATATTGATTGCTATGATCCTATGGATTCTTTTGAAATATCCCTTTTTGATGAAATTGATGCTTGTGGCCACGATGCCCCTATGAATGATACTTTCAAGGATGATTTTTCTACTGTTATTTATGATAACCCTTGCTATCTTGATGAATCTTATGATAAACCTCTATTTTTGCCTACTATGGATGTTCTTAATGATGATGAGGTTTGCTTAGGAAGTCTACATGATTATGTGCTAGTAGATCATGAAAAGCATGCTTTGTGTGATAATTATATTGTTGAGTTTGTTCATGATGCTACTGAAAATTATTATGAGAGAGGGAAATATGGTTATAGAAATTTTCATGTTACGAAAACAACCCTCTCCATGTTGAAAATCTTGAAGGTGCTCATGTTTTACCTTCCTATGCTTGTTGCTTTGTGCTTCATTTATTTATTTTGTTTCAAGTTGCCCATGCATAGGAAGCATGTTAGACTTAAATGTGGTTTGTCTTTGCTCCTTTGATGCTCTCTTTTGCGCTTCAACTCTTATTCTCTTGTGAGCATCGTTACACTCATGCCTAGCTAATGGCTTTAAAGAAGCGCTTTCGGGAGGCAGCCCGCAATGAATTTAGGTTTTTCTGTTTGTTTTTCTTCTATTCTTAGTGGTCTTGATGATTGTTACTACTGTAGCAACATCATTGTATCTTTACTTTTCAAGCTTTGTGCCTTTTATAGCCTCATACGATAAGGGAAGTGAAAGTTGTGACATGCTGTCCAGAAAACATATTTTGTCCTCGTGACTAGAAACATCAGAGAAAAATCCCAGTTCAACATTTTGAGCTGCGTTTTTTACACAGCATGCTCTATACAATTACGAAACTTTCGTATGTTCTGAGTTTTTTCATTTGAGTTGCAGAAGTATCCCTAAAAAATTCTTTTCTCTCTGCTGTTCTGTTTTTCTCAGCTTCTGCCCCGGTTTTTCTTTTCGCAGTTTTGCAATCCTTAAGCTTGCTTTTTCTTTGCAAAATATTTTGGGAAGGCAAGAGACACAGTATCCCTTCCTGTAAATCTTTATTTGAAGTAGAGGAAAATTATTTTTAATAAGGTACTAACCTCTCTAATCAGCTTATGAAGAGTTATGTATGAAGGGAGTTTTCAAGTGTGCGATGGAAGATGATGAAAGAAGATCTTGGAGTGTCAAAAGCTCAAGCTTGGGGATGCGCCCGGAACCCCCAAGAAATATTCAAGGAGACTCAAGCGTCTAAGCTTGGGGATTCCCCCATGCATCCCCTTCTTCATCAACAATCATCAGTTCGTCCCTCGTTCCACTATATTTTTATCACTTCATGCGTTATGTGCTATGCTTGGAGCGTCTTGCTCTTTACTTTTCTTAGTTCTTTTGTTTTGTTTGCTGGTCATTACAATGTCGGAACCTAACATGCTTGATTGGGAGAGATACACGCTCCGCTTAAACTAGAACACCTCATAGGATTTTCATGCTTATTCTTTGCTGTGAGTTGTTCTTTATCTTTTCTTAGCTGTTGCCCTGTTTAGTTCATGTGCTTTAGAGTTTTCTTCTAGAGATTTTAATTGGTTCAGGCTTGAACTTTCTATAGTTTGCATGCTTATTTTGTTTAGAGAGTTTGCCTGTTGAACTGAGTTTTGTGTCTTGACTAGAAAGTAGGTAGTTGAAGTTGCTATTCTCTTTGTAGTAGTAACTTGCAATAGTTTTGAGGTATTGACTTAAGTAATGTTTGAACTTATGGTGTCAAGATCTTTAGCCTATTAGTGATAGATGTCATATTTTGGGCAATCAGTGTGATTTTCGAAAACCTAAACCCTGTTGAGAACTCTAGCTACTAGATGGATCACTAATCTCTGGAGGGGTCGAATATTAGAGTACACTCACGTACCATGAGTCGAGGATGCGCAAGGATAACCATGTTGGAGATATGCCCTAGAGGCAATCATATTATGATGTTATCTCCTTATGTATTCATGAGTTATTTGTATTGTCCTTGAACATCATCACTGATATGTATCAATAAGTATGTGACTTGTTTGTGAGACTATATATTCTATGATGATTGTTCTAATGGTCCCTAGTTGATAAGGTTATGCGGACACATATCCTTGACTAGTATATGATTCGATTGATGACTATGTTTCACAAGTCATGAGCATGGAGATGCTACCGATAATATGGACTTAGTGATGGGATCACTGAGTTGGACAGAGACCCACTTTGAGACTCAGAGAGATATTGTCATCTGTTAGTCTCAATACAATGTATATGCCATGTCCTAGACCTGAGGTCCTCGCATGTTCTCGGGATGAGGAATGACTCACTTAGGGACTATCAAACGCTACACTGTAACTGGGTAGTTATAAAGGTAGCTTATGGGTGAGTCATGATACATGCCGCGAGACATGGTTGATCAAGATGGGATTTTCCCCTCCACTTTGGAGAGATATTCTCTGGGCCCTCTCGAGTGATAAGATTCAGAAAGCATGGCCATGCGATATGGGTTAAGTGTTAACCCGGTTCAGGAATCTGTATCACGGTTTTGAGAAGAGAGGCCAAGCTATCACAAGGGTGACAAGTACTCGCCTTGAGCTTGACAACATATATCGTGAGGCAAAAGGAATGTTGCATATGACACTTTGTAATGGTTCGTCTTATGACTTTACGCATATATGGGAGTCGGCACGTTCTGCTAGGAACCGCTACCGACTATCGAACCGAATGTGATTCGGGACGTGTCCATGTGTACGTGAACCTATAGGGCCGCGCGCTTAAGAGGAAAGGAGCCCATTCGGATGTGATCCGAATGGAATATGGATGGAGGGTCCGGATTGCCTCAAGGGTTGAGGACATTCCACGGGCGCCTATATAAAGGCTAGGGAGAACCCCGAAGGGGTAGAGGTCAGACCACAACCCTAGCCGCCACTCCACCTCCAGGCCGAGCCGCCGGACCTAGCAGTCCGCGGCCCGGCGCTCCTCCTTGTACGTGCGCATCCCTTGGAGGCGCTTGGACGAACTGTTCGCGGGATCGGATCGCGGGACTCCGTTCGTGGGATCGGTACGAGGGATCGGTTCGAGGAATTCGAGGAGCAGCCGCCGACGCGCATCGCCAACTCTCCTTCCGCTGCCGTGACTGCGCGTCTAGTGGTAAACCCTAATCACGTAGTTCATCCCCAGTAGCAGTGATCTTGGTTATGCGCGGTAGAAAATTTAATTTGGCGCTAGCATAGCGTACCGCGTGCCTCAACAAACCAAACCCCCATACACTACTCCTCGGGGTACTTGTCTCTTTGTGAACCTCCTGATTAGATTGAGAGGTTACCGATAATATGTGCATGAGTTCTTCGGACTAATGTGAGTATTCGAAAGTTGACACTTCCACCCACCTATACTTTTTCTAGCCTCTTCGGTACCGTGCATTGCCCTTTCTCACCTTGAGAATTGGCGCATACTTCGCTGGTGCATCCAAACCCTTGGCATGATACGCTCTGTCATCATAAGCCTCCTTATATCTTTCCTCAAAACAGCCACCATACCTACCTACAAGGCGTTTCCATAGCCTTTCCGAGATACATTGCCATGCAACATCCATTGTTCTTCATGTTCATATGACTTATCCTTCATTGTCATATTGCCTTGCATGATCTCATAGCCTTCATGTAGTTGGGCTTTGCCCGCTATTCATATTTTTGTTGCATGTTGCGCTTGATCATTGCACATACTGCTACATTGGCAGAGGCATTCATATAGAGTCATTACTTTTTGATTCAGAGTTGTAAGTAGATAATAGTGTGTTGATGTTCTTCTAGAGTGTTGCCCCTACAGTGAGGAAAGGAATAAAAGATCCCAAAGTGGACAAAAAAAGATCCCAAAGAGGACGAATAAAAAGAGAGAGAAATAAAGAGCCATGGAGGCCACCCAAAATAAATAAAAAATACAAAAAAGGTGAAAAAGAAAAAAAAAGAGAGGGGGCAACACTACTATCCTTTATTCCACACTTGTGCTTCAAAGTAGCACCTGTACTTCAGTTTGTAGAGAGTTTTCATGTTGTACTTGCTTAACTAAGTGGGATCCTTACACTATAGAACTTGGCTTGCATATTCCAAGGACGAGCCTCCTCAAAAGAGCTCTAGGTCTTCATGAGCAAGCAAGTTTGATGCACCCCCACTAGTTCCATTGGAGGGCTTTCATACAATTATAGCTCTATGTGCATCCGCATGTTGCATGGAAATCCCTACTCCTCACATCATATCTATCATATGGATTTCTCTCGCCTATGATTATCCTCATTGATGTGAACCTTTCACACCTTTTTGTCTTCTTCCTCCATCGTCTTTCTATTTCGCCGTTTAGGTGTCAACTTTCTTGCTCACTCTCATCCATTGCATGAGTGTTCAAAATATCGAAAGGGAGTGGATCAGTTTGACTTGTACCTGGCTAGTGGTCTGGGGACGAGTCCAGATAAGACTTCAAAGGAGACCAAGTGTGAAACTTTAGTAGATTTAGTTCTCAACAATAAAAAGTTTTCTCTCTAGTATTCCAAAATTCCCCTTCTTGCACGCAAACACCATTTGGAGACATTCAAGTCACGGACAACGAGAGCTCTTGCACCTTATGTTCTTTTGTTGCTTGTGTCAATGCTAATATAGACTCTTGCTTGTGAAGACTTGAATTGAATTGCATACTTTGATTGCTTTACTTAAAAGTCCTTATGTGGTTGTGTGGCATGTCACCACAGAAATTATGCTTGTTATCATTTACCTACTCGAGGACGAGCAGGAATTAAGCTTGGGGATGTTGATACGTCCCAAACGTATCTATAATTTCTGCTTGTGTCATGCATGTTTTGTGTGACTTTGCCATGTTTTTCTTGAACTTTCATACACTTTTGAGCATATTTGGACTAACCTATTAACTCAGTGCACCCAGTTGCCAGTTCCTGTTTTCTGCTGTTTTTGTATTTCAGGTTTTCCGGCCATTAAAAGTGCTCCAAAAATTCCGGAAAAATTATATAAAAAATCAGCGTCCCGGAAGCCTCCGGAAACACCAAGGAAGGAAGGGAGGGACACCACCAGGACTCCAGAAGGGTCCAGCCGCGCCAGGCACCCTCTTAGCTGCCTGGTGGCCCCTCTCGGTGCCCCCTTTGGCCCCTATTTTTACCCCCGGGGAGGAAACCCCTAATATCGAAGTACTTTTTCCAGAAGAGATTCCGATCTCCGCCGCCATCGAAAACTAGCTTCGAGGGTCACGAGGATCCTGCTCCGGCACCCTACCGGGGAGGGCCTTGGCCCCCGGGGCCATCTTCACCGACTCTCCTTCCCCCATGATGCTTCTTGAGTACTTCCTCCTTGGACTACGGGTTCTTGGCAGTAGCTATGTGGTATTCTCTCCCCCTATATCTTCATTACAATGTTCTCATGAGCTACCCTACATGATTGAGATCCATATGATGTAATTGGTGTTGTGTTTGTTGGGATCCGATGAATTGTTACCTTGTTCAGTCCTAAGAGGTTTATGAATTATTGTTGCTGCAATTAGTTGTTATTAATGCTTGTTACTAGTGCACGAGTAGCATGATCTAAGATCTGAGCACGTTATGGTTGCATGATTATAATTGTTGTTCTAGATCTTATCTACCGTTGTATGCACCGATTATAGTCCGGAACCGGCAATCCCAATGGTGACAGCTTGGGACACCAAAGGGGATGGGCTATAATTTGAGGATCACATGTGTTCATGAAGTGTTAATGCTTTGTTCCGGTGCTCCGCCGCAGGAGCACCTTAATATCCATAAGTTCCTTAAGTGGCCCCGTTCGTAGCGGGATGGTAGGACAAAAGATGTTGTGCAAAGTTCTTATCGCAAGCACGTACAACTACATACGGAACACATGCCTACGTTTGGTTCTTAGACTAGGATGCTCTAGTTTGTTCTTTGGATAGAGTTGGTGCAATTCGGTCAATTGCCCAACTGTAATTTGTTCACCCAGCACCTTGTTCTTTTGCCTAGAGAGGTACCACTAGTGAAACCTTGAACCCCGGTCCATCTTTCACCTTCATTACCTTCATTGTTACTTTTACTTTCTTTGTTGATCCTACTACTTTGTTACTACTTTGTGGTGTTGGTGATTGGGGAAGTCTTAAGGCTACACCCGTCAACACACCGTTGCTACTTATATCTTGTCTAGTGCTTTTTCAGATGTGGTTGAATTGACAACTCAACTGCTAAGGCTTATAAGTATTCTTTGGCTCCCCTTGTGTCGAATCAATAAATTGGGTTATTCTTACCCGCGAAGACTGTTGTGATCCCCTACACTTGTGGGTTATCACTCGCTCCCCCTGATACTCAGAAGGACTTCGTGATATATTGCGACGCGTCTCGTCAAGGATTAGGCTGTGTCCTAATGCAAGAGCGCAAACTTATTGCGTATGGCTCTCGTCAGTTGCGTGCTCACGAAGACAAGTATCCAACACATGATCTTGGCAGCAGTAATTTATGCATTGAAGTTGTGGCGACATTACCTCGTCGGTAATCCTTGCGAGGTCTACACCGACCACCAAAGTATGAAGTACCTGTTTACTCAGCCAGACCTGAATCTTCGTCAACAACGATGGCTCGAGACGATAGCCGACTTCAACATGGATATTTCGTATACCCCTGGCAAGGCTAATGTGATGGCTGATGCCTTGAGCTGCAAAGCTTACTGTTCTGAACTTGATTCAATTACAACAACCACATCTGTATGAAGAGCTTTGCAAGCTGAACCTCGAAATTGTTCCTCAAGGTTACGTTAACAACCTGGTTCTCGAATCAAAATTCGATGCCCTCATCAAGAGTAGACAACCTCATGATGCTGACATTGTGAAGATCAAGCAAGACATCGCAGAAGGAAAGCCCTCCTCTTTTACCATTGATACCAATGATGATGATACTGTGTACTTCAAGGGACGCTTAGTAGTTCCTGTGAGCCCGACCATCATTAACTGTGGCCCGGATATCATGGAAGAAGTCCATAATTCTCCCTTGTCAATCCACCCTGGCAGTACCAAAATGTATAAAGACCTTCGTCAATGCTACTGGAGGCCTTACATGAAACAAGACATCGCCCGCTATGTTTCCCAATGTGACGTTTGCAGTCACGTCAAGGCCGGACATCAGAAACCTTCTGGTTGGTTGCGACCACTCCCTCTTCCTGATTGGAAGTGGGACAAAGTCGAAATGGACTTCGTCACCGGTTTTCCCAAGTCACAGAAAGGTAACGATGCCATCTTTGTCGTCATCGACCGATTCTCCAAGATTGCTCACTTCCTGCCAGTCAAGGAGAAGGTCACTGCTAGTCAGTTAGCAGACTTGTATATGTCCCGAATTGTGTCACTCCACGGTATTCCGCTGGAGATCAGTTCAGACCGTGGCAGCCTTTTCACCTCACGATACTGGAAGAGTTTCATGGAAGCATTCGGGAATCGTCTTTCTCTCAGCACCGCTTATCACCCCCAGTCGCAAGGCCAAGTTGAATGTGTCAATCAAGTGCTGGAAGACATGCTTCGCGCTTGTGTCCTTTCATTCGGCATGAAATGGGAGGAATCTCCCCCGTACGCGGAATTCTCGTACAACAATAGATATCAGGCTAGCTTGAAGATGGCCCCCTTCGAAGTTCTATACGGACGTAAATGTCGAACCCCCCTGAATTGGTCAGGAACTGGGGAATGACCCTAATTTGGTCTGGATCTTGTCCAACAAGCTGAAGATCAGGTTCGCGTTGTGCAAGAAAATCTCAAGGCCGCTCAGTCTCGTCAGAAGAGCAATTATGATCGCAAACACCAGGAAATGGTCTATCAACCTGGTGAATACGCCTACCTCCGTGTCACTCCCATGAGGGGCACTCATCGCTTCGGTATCAAGGGAAAGTTGGCTCCTCGCTATGTTGGCCCGTTCCATATCCTTTCTAGGAGTGGACCCGTGGCATACCGGTTGGAATTGCCGCCGAGCCTCTCCCAAGTCCATGATGTATTCCACGTGTCGCAACTTCGTCGCTGCTTCAAGGACCCTATCCGCGAAGTGGAACATGATATGATCGAGCTGCAACAAGACTTGACTTATCGAGAACATCCGAGCCGCATTCTCGATCAGTCTGAACGTCAAACCCGCAATAAGACCGTCAAGTTCCTCAAGGTTCAGTGGTCAAATCATTCTGAAGATGAAGCCACTTGGGAACGCGAGGATCGTCTTCGCGAAGAATAACCCGATCTTTTGCTCGCTACCACTTAAATTCTCGGGACGAGAATTCCTGTAGTGGGGGAGATTTGTAACACCCTGAGTATCTGTAACAGTAATCACTATCACTTTGGATCATCACTGTTGCTAATCACTGTTGTTCCCTGTCCTTAATCAAACTTTGTTCTGATCATATTCAAATCCATGATGTGTGGTGATCAAAACCCAAGGCCCCATGTGCCTTGATCACTTGGAATCAAACCCAAACCCTAAACTTTTTTTAATGAAAATAAAAACAATGTGGTAGATGAAAGTTCATCCAAAAATTATGAAACCAATTTTGTAAAACGCCACAAATCAATAAAACCATTTTGGACCAACTTGGGTATTTTTCTGAGCTATGAATTAATCCAAACAATTCCAACAGTAGCCTAAAAATCCCGCCTAGAGCATTTATTAAATAAAAGGAATAGAAAATGAATTTATATAGCCCCCAAACATTTTGTGTCACTGTGGTATAGTGCAACTCAAATTTAGAAATATGTAACATATTTTACAAAAATGTCTGGGCAACTAAAACAAATACAATAAGCAAAGATAGAAAACAAAAGGGAAAATAAAATACAAATGCCTAAAACCCGCCCAGGGCGACAGCCCACCCCGGCCCACCTCCCTCTCCAACCTGCCCCCGTCCCCTCCCTCACCTGCTCCGTCGCCGTGGCGAGCTCGCCATGGCCGACGTCTCTCCCGGCTACCCCACCTCCCCTGTGTGCGCGGTGGCGATAAGAACACCCCAACCACCCCCTGGACATCCTCCCCCTCCATTTCCCCTCCTCTTCTCGCACGCCTCGGGGGAAAACTCGAGCCCCGCCGCCGTCGCCATTGCCGTGGACAGTCATGGACAACGAGCTCGAGCCGCCCCGCCGTGGTGTCCAGAGGCTGCGCCATTGTCTTCTTCGTCTCCACGCTGAAGTAGCCGAGCTCGGAGCGCCTAACCCGAGCGGAATCGAGGTCGTCATCTTCCTCTGCACCGGCGAGATCGACGACGAATTCCTGCTGCACCACCCCTCCCCGAGCATGCTGCCACCTCGACACGTTCCTGGTGAGCCCCGCCACCGGCCCCAACCGCTCGCGCCTTCCCTCTCTCGTTGTAGGCGCCGCCCCCCTTTCACGTTGCTCCGCCGTCGCCATTGTCAACCTAGCCGTGCTCCCAAGCCCCCGTAGCGCACGCCTTTGGCTTCGTCCGATTCCTGCTGCTCCTTGTGTTCGATTTGGCGCGCCGGACCGCTAGATTTCTCCATCGTTTGGGACTTGCCATTGGAGCCCGACGCGTGCTCCCGCCATCGACGACCCCGAGCTCGCCTCCGGCCACCCCAGCCCCCACCACCACCACAGATCGACGCGTCTTCGAATTCTCCGTCGACTGCAACAAGTGGCACCCCAAATGGCGCTCTGTATTGCGCGGGCGGTGACCTCACCGGAGTACCTCGCCGCCGGCGTGCTCCCGTGAGGATGACATGTAGGACCCGCGTGTCAGCTGCTTAGTTAAGCCCTAATGTGCCACTGACAGTGGGCCACCCCACTGTTAATTAAGCTGCGTTTTAAAACAAATTGAAAACTGTTAGATTAACCACCCTGTGTCATTGACAGGTGGGCCCTAGCTATTTTTTAATTAAATTAACTGTTAGTTTAAGTTAGTCTCACTGACTGCTGGGCCCCACTGTGGTTAGATTAAATAAACTTGTATTAGTATAAGTTATTGTGAATGACATGTGGGCCCATGTCCTGTTTTTATTAAACAATTTGTTTTATTAAATAAATAGAGGCTGACATATGGGTCCCACATGTCAGCACTGTTCTGGATAGACTTGTGGATAATGTTTATATTTTAATAATAAAAGAAATTCCAAAAATCATTTATATTGATTTAAAACTTTAAAATTCAATATCTTTTAAACTGTAATTCAGATTCAAAAACTTTATACATCAAAATTGATCAGAAAAATATAACGAATATGAATACGCTATCCGTCTACCAACCACCCCCTCTAACATACCGAACATCGAACCGTCCCCCTCCAGACCGGCTGTCTGATGATTGCTGGTTACCGATAAACTATCTGGATGAATTTATTCTGAACACGAAAGTTGTTCAGAATGGATCAACTAACACGGATACACCTTTCACATGTTTGTCGGATGTCCACGACACCTCCGGCATGGTACCTTCCCCCTTCGGACACCCTGTATGATAATCACTCGGAGCTGGCAGTTCATCCCCGGATGAATTCCCGCCCCGAGCATAATACATTGCACTGCGATAGGACACCATTAACATTGCATATGTCATGTCATGCATTTGTTTGTATATGCTTTCTTTGTATTCACTGTTCCCCCCCCCCATAATCTCCTATAGACCCCGCTGCTGCCACCGACTACACCGCTGCTGAGTACGACTACTTCGTCGACGACCCTGCCTCTACTGCCGAGCTTCCAAGCAAGCAAAGCCATTCTCTTCCTCAGATATCGCCTACCTTTCCGTACTTTTCTTACACTAGGCATTGTTAGTGCTGATGCTACGTTACAATCCTATTCAATTGCATAGCCTGTCTTTGTCGCCCCTTGATGTACCTTCCTTTACCCTATGTTCCCTATATAAATATATATTATATTCAACAGTGAGCCCTGCGCATTGTTAGCTAAGATTAGATAGCGGGTCGTGATCACTCAAGGGAGTGACGCGGATACAACTTATTACAACTGCACAGGTACGGTACAATGCAGACACCGCCTCAGGCCCCTACCTCGGCTCCGCCGAGCTACCATCAAGTGTGAGCTATCAAGGAGTGATCCTTGTACTCCACTCGTTGTTGACTCTGTATAGCCGCTCTAGGTACCTGAGCAACGGTTGTCCTTCAGGTAAGGAGTCGGGCGACCCAACGGTGCCCGTGAGTGGTATTGTGACGGGACGACAGGGAGGGTACGACTAGTGTACCGGTGTGCTTGGACCCTGATCGTCGGCCGCGAGAGTTACCAAACCACGAAAGTTGTGCTCCTCCAGGAGCACGCACGAGACAAGGTAAGGAGACGTTTCACCTTGTTGGTAACCGCAGAGACTTGGTGGGACGACATGGCAGGCACCGATGTACTGGTGGTCCTGACTGCTGTCGTTGTCCGCGGGTCAGTTAAGTCGAGGCAACGATAACAGTTGTCCCGCAAGTTAATAAAATGACTAATGGTTCGGCGGATGACTTGAGTAGCCTTCTGGTTTATATGCACTACCTACCCGTGGGAATTACGAGTTATGGGCTCCCCTGCTTCATAGTCTCGTCCGAGGACTCTTCAGACGTCAGCAGTACCGCGGGCTGATTGCCGGGAAGTGGTGTTGTCTTATTTGCTCGCGCGGTGTTGTCTTATTTGGTTTGCTTATGCTTCACCGGCCAGCCATGCACCGTGCAGGAGTACGTTTGGGTTGGGGTCCAAGGCCCGGCGTACTTAGGATTTAGACCGGCGGATGGCCTCTCTGTTGAGTTTGAAAGATGGGCTACGGAGTGTCGGATAGCCTTGGTGGAGCGTTCCCTAACAAGGTGCCCGCCACCCTGGAGATCCGTGCGTGTAGTGTAACACAAGTGCACCCCTGCAGGGAAGATTAATCTATTCGAACAGCCGTGTCCACGTAACAGGACGCTTTATGCTGAAGCTGGATCTTACCACTACAAACTATTATTATTAAACTGTATGGTTCCGGGTTTTTCTTCCTCGTTGTGTAGTCGAGGAAGGGATCTCGGAGGCATTGTTAATTATTACAACTTACTATTATGCAATGTTGCAGCAACTTCTGCTGCATTGTTACTTTATGCTTTATATTGAACTGTTGGCTATTCTCTTCTCATGCTTCAAGACTCGTCAGAAGATGCTAGTCTTCGATAGGCCTAGCTTCTTACCCTTATTCTGATTTCTATCTTGCAGTCCACTATATATAGCCTCCCCTTTCCATTTGATACAATGCATAATTGCTTAGTAGCGGACGTAAGACTCGCGGGTATGCTAGATACTCACCCTTGCTTTATTTCCCCCTTTTGGTTTGCCTGATCGGCCGCTGCAGTCGACGTTGGAGCCTTGGAGTCTAGGAGTAGGTGATCCCCGATGCCGACCACCGCTACATGAATATCCCCGATGCCTTCTACGATGTCGAGTTCCCCGTTGACCAGGAGTAGTTTGGAGGTTCCCAGACAGGAATCCTCGTCTTTTCGATCTGTTGCGATTTGTGCTAGCCTTCTTAAGGCACCCTTGTATTCTTGTGTCTGTACTCATATACTATTGCTTCCGCTAACTTTGTTCTCTCGAGCTGTTGTATTCGAGCCCTCGTGGCCCCTGGATAGTATTAAACAGCTTGTATTATTTTATTTGTAGAGTTGTGTTGTGATATCTCACCGTGAGTCCCTGATCTCGATCGTGTACCTTGCGTGTATGATTACTGTACACGACTTGATTTTGGGGGAGAAATTTGCGTCCTATCACCTGAAGGGCACCGCTGCTCAGTGGTGGAGCCCCCACAAGCGTTCACTGCTAGTCGGAGAAGTCATCACTTGGGATGAATTTCAGTCCGCCTTCCACGCCCGCTACATTCCTCAGAGGATCATGGATCGTAAGGGGGAAGAATTCCGCAACCTCACTCAGGGCAACATGACTGTTGAAGCCTATCAGCGCGAGTTCCTCAACCTCTCTCGCTATGCGGAAGAAGAGATCAACACTGATGCTCGCAGGCAACAGAAGTTCCGTCGCGGCCTCAATCTAGACCTCATACTCGCTCTTGCCGTTCATGATTATGCCAACTTCTCCACCATGGTGGTGAACAAGGCTATCACCGTCGAGACTGCCCAGATGGAGCACAAGAACTCACTGAAACGCTATCGTGATGTTGGCTCATCTTCGGGCGCAACACAGAAGCGTCGTATCTGGCTCCCTACCAGTGTGACCCATTCACCTGTCCCTCCTCCAAGGCCGTCTTATGCTGCACCCCGTCTGCCTCCGCCACCTCAGATGCCAAGAGCTCTGCCTCCACCACCCAATGCTACACCCCTTCGTCCTCGGGATGGATTATGCTTCACGTGCCGCCAACCTGGGCACTTTTCCAGGGAGTGCCCCCAGAAACAGAAGCAACTGGTAGTTCACCCCGCTGGCCGCGGAAATGGTCGTGGCAACAACAGGACCCCCAACTATAATACTGGGTCTGCTGCTTATGCTCGTGGACATGCTAACAACATTAATGTTGATGAAGCTCAAAAACAACCCGCTACCGTGATGGGTACCCTTCTTGTTAATTCCGCACCTGCTACTGTTTTATTTGATATAGGAGCATCGCATTCATTCATGTCGGAAGCATTTGCATTGTCGCATAACTTCACGCTAGAAAAGATGAACCCACCGATGGTTGTCCGCACCCCGATAGGCCAATGCCAAATAACCAAGATAGTGCCCGGAACCATTGTTGAAATTGAAGGGATTGAATTCCTTGCTTCCCCCATCATCTTGAAGTCTTCCACCATAGACCTCATTTTGGGAATGGATTGGTTGAAATTCCACGATGCCGCACTGTATTGTGGCACCAGTTATGTCCAACTTTTTCATCCCTCCGGCGAGATTGTTAACCACACAAGCCGAATTACCTGTAATGCTGAAACACAGATATTTATGATGAATTCTTTGAATGCCGCCCCCTCGAAGGAATCGAGAACGTTCTAGTCGTTCGCGATTTCCCCGACGTCTTCCCCGAAGAACTGCCAGGAATACCCCCGATCCGAGAAGTCGAATTTGTCATCGACTTGAAGCCCGGCACCACCCATATTGCTAAGCGTCCTTACAAGATGTCACTGCACGAGCTCCTTGAACTTAAGAAGCAGATCGACGAAGCACTTCGGAAGGGTTTCATTCACCCAAGTTCCTCAGCTTGGGGAGCACCTTCGCTCTTTGTCAACAAGAGCGATGGGACAAACCGATTGGTCCAAGATTATCGACCCATTAAACAAGCCACCATCCAGAACAAATACCCACTTCCCCGGATCAACGATCTGTATGATCAACTTGTCGGATCCAAGGTGTTTTCTAAACTCGACTTGAGGTTGGGTTATCACCAAATCCGAGTCCGTGATGAGGACATTCCGAAGACTGCTTTCATTACTCGCTATGGTTCATACGAGTACACCGTCATGTCCTTTGGATTAACCAATGCTCCAGCCACCTTCTCCAGATTGATGAATTATATTTTCATGGAGTACCTTGACAAATTCGTCGTGGTTTATCTGGATGATATATTGATATATTCCAAGAATGAAGAATAACATGCTGAACATCTTCGTCTTATACTGGAGAAGCTTCGAGAACACAAACTCTACGCTAAGTATTCTAAGTGTGAGTTCTGGCTTCCCGAAGTAACCTACCTTGGACATGTGATTTCCAAGGATGGCATTGCCGTCACCCCAGAACGTATCTAGGCTATTCTTGACTGGACTCCTCCCAAGACCGTCAAGCAAGTCCGCAGTTTCGTCGGGCTCGCTAGCTATTGCCGCCGTTTCGTCGAGAATTTTTCCAAGATTGTCAGGCCTCTGACTAATCTTCTTCACAAAGGCGTCAAGTTTGAGTAGACAGATAAATGTCAGGAAAGTTTTCAAGCGCTCAAGGACAATCTAACTTCTCCCCCGGTGCTCGCTCCCCCTGATACTCTGAAGGACTTCGTGATATATTGCGACGCGTCTCGTCAAGGATTGGGATGTGTCCTAATGCAAGAGCCCAAAGTGATTGCTTATGGCTCTCATAAGTTGCGTGCTCACGAAGACAAGTATCCAACACATGATCTCGAATTGGGAGAAGTAATTTATGCATTGAAGTTGTGGCGACATTACCTCGTCGGTAATCGTTGCGAGGTCTACACCGACCACCAAAGTCTGAAGTACTTGTTTACTCAGCCAGACCTGAATCTTCGTCAACAACGATGGCTCGAGACGATAACCAACTTCAACATGGATATTTCGTATACCCCTGGCAAGGCTAATGTGATGGCCGATGCCTTGAGCCGCAAAGCTTACTGTTCTGAACTTGAAGTTCAAGTACAACAACCACATCTGTATGAAGAGCTTCGCAAGCTGAACCTCGAAATTGTTCCTCAAGGTTACGTTAACAACCTGGTTCTCGAGTCAAAACTCGACACCCTCATCAAGAGTAGACAACCTCATGACGCTGACATTGTGAAGATTAAGCAAGACATCGCAGAAGGAAAGCCCTCCTCTTTTACCATTGATACCAATGATGGCGATACTGTGTACTTCAAGGGACGCTTTGTAGTTCCTGTGAGCCCGACCATCATTAACTGTGGCCCAGATATCATGGAAGAAGCCCATAATTCTCCCTTGTCAATCCACCCTGGCAGTACCAAGATGTATAAAGACCTTCGTCAACGGTACTGGTGGCCTTACATGAAACAAGACATCGCCCGCTATGTTTCCCAATGTGACGTTTGCAGTCGCGTCAAGGCCGGACATCAGAAACCTGCTGGCTGGTTGCGACCACTCCCTCTTCCTGATTGGAAGTGGGACAAAGTCGAAATGGACTTCGTCACCGGTTTTTCCAAGTCACAGAAAGGTAACGATGCCATCTTTGTCGTCATCGACCGATTCTCCAAGATTGCTCACTTCCTGCCAGTCAAGGAGAAGATCACTGCTAGTCAGTTAGCAGACTTGTATATCTCCCAAATTGTGTCACTCCACGGTATTCCGCTGGAGATCAGTTCAGACCGTGGCAGCCTTTTCACCTCATGATACTGGAAGAATTTCATGGAAGCATTCGGGAATCGTCTGTCTCTCAGCACCGGTTATCACCCCCAGTCGCGAGGCCAAGTTGAACGAGTCAATCGAGTGCTGGAAGACATGCTTCGCGCTTGTGTCCTTTCATTCGGCATGAAATGGGAGGAATCTCTCCCGTACTCGGAATTCTCGTACAACAATAGCTATCAGGCTAGCTTGAAGATGGCCCCCTTCGAAGTTCTATACGAACATAAATGTCGAACCCCCCTGAATTGGTCAGGAACTGGGGAACGACCCTACTTTGGTCCGGATCTTGTCCAACAACCTGAAGATCAGGTTCGCGTTGTGCAAGTAAATCACAAGCCCGCTCAGTCTCGTCAGAAGAGAAATAATGATCGCAAACACCAGGAAATGGTCTATCAACCTGGTGAATACGCCTACCTTCGTGTCACTCCCATGAGGGGCACTCATCGCTTCGGTATCAAGGGCAAGTTGGCTCCTCGCTATGTTGGCCCGTTCCGTATCCTTTCCAGGAGTGGACCCGTGGCATACCGGTTGGAATTTCCGCCGAACCTCTCCCAAGTCCACGATGTCTTCAACGTGTCGCAACTTCGTTGCTGCTTCAAGGACCCTATCCGCGAAATGGAACATGATATCATCGAGCTGCAACAAGACTTGACTTATCGAGAACATCCGAGCCTCATTCTCGATCAGTCTGAACGTCGAACCCGCAACAAGACCGTCAAGTTCCTCAAGGTTAAGTGGTCGAATCATTCTGAAGATGAAGCCACTTGGGAACGCGAGGATCGTCTTCGCGATGAATAACCCGATCTTTTCCTCGCTACCACTTAAATTCTCGGGACGAGAATTCCTGTAGTGGGGGAGATTTGTAACACCCTGAGTATCTGTAACAGTAATCACTATCACTATGGATCATCATTGCTGCTAATCACTGTTGTTCCCTGTCCTTAATCAAACTTTGTTCTGGTCATATTCAAATCCATGATGTGTGGTGATCAAAACCCAAGGCCCCATGTGCCTTGATCACTTGGAATCAAACCCAAACCCTAAACTTTTTTAATTAAAATAAAAACAATGTGGTAGATGCAAGTTCATCCAAAAATTATGAAACCAATTTTGTAAAATGCCACAAATCAATAGAACCATTTTGGACCAACTTGGGTATTTTTGTGAGCTATGAATTAATCCAAACAATTCCAATAGTAGCCTAAAAATCCCACCTTAAGCATTTATTAAATAAAAGAAATAGAAAATGAATTTATATTGTCCCCAAACTTTTTGTGTCACTGTGGTATAGTGCAACTCAAATTTAGAAATATGTAACATGTTTTACAAAAATGTCTGGGCAACTAAAAAAAATACAATAAGCAAAGACAGAAAACAAAAGGGAAAATAAAATACAAATGCCTAAAACCCGCCCAGGGCGACAGCCCACCCCGGCCCACCTCCCTCTCCTACCTGCACCCGTCCCCTCCCTCACCTGCTCCGTCGCTCTGGCGAGCTCGCCATGGCCGACGTCTCTCCCGGCCGCCCCCACCTCCCCTGTGCACGCGGTGGCGATAAGAACACCCCCAACCACCCCCTGGACATCCTCCCCTCCATTTCCCTCCTCCTCTTCTCGCACGCCTCGGGGGAAAACTCGAGCCCCGCCGCCGTCGCCATTGTCGAGGCCAGTCGTGGCCAACGAGATCGAGCCGTCCCGCCATGGTGTCCAGAGGTTGCGCCATTTTCTTCTTCGTCTTCGCGCTGAAGTAGGCGAGCCCGGAGCGCCTACCCCGAGCGGAATCGAAGTCGTCGTCTTCCTCTGCACCGGCGAGATCGACGACGAATTCCCGCTGCCCCACCCCTCCCCGAGCACGCTACCACCTCGACACGTTCCTGGTGAGCCCCGCCACTGGCCCCAACCGTTCGCGCCTTCCCTCTCTCGCTGTAGGCGCCGCCCCCCTTTCACGTTGCTCCGTCGTCGCCATTGTCGACCTAGCCGTGCTCCCAAGCCCCCGTAGCGCACGCCTTTGGCTTCGTCCGGTTTCTGCTGCTCCTTGTGTTCGATTTGGCGCGTCGGACCGCTAGATTTCGCCATCGTTTGGGACTTGCCATTGGAGCCCAATGCCTGCTCCCGCCATTGATGACCCCGAGCTCGCCTCTGGCCACCCCAGCCCCCACCACCACCACAGATCGACGCGTCTTCGAGTTCTCCGTCAACTGCAATAAGTGGCACCCCAAATAGCGCTCTGTATCGCGCAGGCGGTGACCTCGCCGGAGTACCTCGCCGCCGGCGTGCTCCCGTGAGGATGACATGTAGGACCCGCGTGTCAGCTGCATAGTTAAGCCCTAATGTGCCACTGACAGTGGGCCACCCCACTGTTAATTAAGCTGTGTTTTAAAACAAATTGAAAATTGTTAGATTAACCACCCTGTGTCATTGATAGGTGGGCCCTAACTATTTGTTAATTAAATTAACTGTTAGTTTAAGTTAGTCTCACTGACTGCTGGGCCCCACTATGGTTAGATTAATTAAACTTGTATTAGTATAAGTTATTGTGAATGACATGTGGGCCCATGTCCTATTTTTATTAAACAAATTGTTTTATTAAATAAATAGAGGCTGACATATGGGTCCCACATGTCAGCACTATTCTGGATAGACTTGTGGATAATGTTTCTATTTTAATAATAATAAAACTTCCAAAAATCATTTATATTGATTTAAAACTTTAAAATTCAATATCTTTTAAACCGTAATTCAGATTCAAAAACTTTATACATCAAAATTGATCAGAAAAATATAAAGAATATGAATACGCTATCCGTATACCAACCACCCCCTCTAACATACCGAACATCGAACCGTCCCCCTCCGGACTGGCTGTCCGATGATTTCCTGTTACCGATAAACTATCCGGATGAATTTATTCTGAACACGAAAGTTGTTCAGAATGGATCAACTAACACGAATACACCTATCACATGTTTTTCGGATGTCCACGACACCTCTGGCATGGTACCTTCCCCCTTCGGACACCCTGTCCGATAATCAGCCGGAGCTGGCAGTTCATCCCCGGATGAATTCCCGCCCCGAGCATAATATATTGCACTGCGATAGGACACCGTTAACATTGCATATGTCATGTCATGAATTTGTTTGTATATGCTTGCTTTTTATTCACTGTTCCCCCCCCCCTTAATCTCCGATCGACCCCGCTGCTGCCGCCGACTATACCACTGCTGAGTACGACTACTTCATCGACGACCCTGCCTCTACTGCCGAGCTTCCAGGCAAGCAGAGTCATTCTCTTCCCCAGATATCGCCTACCTTTCCGTACTTTTCTTGCACTAGGCATTCTTACTGCTGCTGCTACGTTACAATCCTATTCAATTGCATAGCTTGTCTTTGTCGCCCCTTCATGTACCTTCCTTTACCCTATGCTGCCTATATAAATATATATTATATTCAACAGTGAGCCCTGCACATTGTTAGCTAAGATTAGATAGCGGGCCGTGATCACTCAGGGGAGTGACGCAGATACAACTTATTACAACTGCACAGGTACGGTACAATGCAGACGCCGCCTCAGGCCCCTACCTCGGCTCTGCCGAGCCACCATCAAGTGTGAGCTATCGAGGAGTGATCCTTGTACTCCACTCGTTGTTGACTCTGTATAGCCGCTCTAGGTACCTGAGCAACGGTTGTCCTTCAGGTAAGGAGTCGGGCGACCCAACGGTGCCCGCGAGTGGTATTGCAATGGGACGACAGGGAGGGTACGACGAGTGTACCGGTGTGCTTGGCCCCTGATCGTCGGCCGCGAGAGTTACCAAACCACGAAAGTTGTGCTCCTCCAAGAGCACACGCGAGACAAGGTAAGGAGACGGTTCACCTTTTTGGTAACCGCAGAGAGTTGGTGGGACGACAGGGCAGGCACCAATGTACTGGTGGTCCTGACTGCTGTCGTTGTCCGCGTTTAGGGTTTTAGGGTTTAGGGTTTAAGTTAGTCTCACTGACTGCTGGGCCCGACTGTGGTTAGATTAATTAAACTTGTATTAGTATAAGTTATTGTGAATGACATGTGGGCCCATGTCCTATTTTTATTAAACAAATTGTTTTATTAAATAACTAGAGGCTGACATATGGGTCCCACATGTCGGCACTATTCTGGATAGACTTGTGGATAATGTTTCTATTTTAATAATAATAAAAATTCCAAAAATCATTTAAATTGATTTAAAACTTTAAAATTCAATATCTTTTAAACCGTAATTCAGATTCAAAAACTTTATACATCAAAATTGATCAGAAAAATATAACGAATATGAATACGCTATCCGTATACCAACCACCCCCTCTAACATACCGAACATCGAACCGTCCCCCTCCGGACTGGCTGTCCGATGATTTCCTGTTACCGATAAACTATCCGGATGAATTTATTCTGAACACGAAAGTTGTTCAGAATGGATCAACTAACACGAATACACCTTTCACATGTTTTTCGGATGTCCACGACACCTCTGGCATGGTACCTTCCTCGTTCGGACACCCTGTCCGATAATCAGCCGGAGCTGGCAGTTCATCCCCGGATGAATTCCCGCCCCGAGCATAATATATTGCACTGCGATAGGACACCGTTAACATTGCATATGTCATGTCATGCATTTGTTTGTATATGCTTGCTTTTTATTCACTGTTCCCCCCCCCCTTAATCTCCGATCGACCCCGATGCTGCCGCCGACTACACCACTGCTGAGTACGACTACTTCATCGACGACCCTGCCTCTGCTCCCGAGCTTCCAGGCAAGCAGAGTCATTATCTTCCCCAGATATCGCCTACCTTTCCGTAATTTTATTGCACTAGGCATTGTTACTGCTGCTGCTACGTTACAATCCTATTCAATTGCATAGCTTGTCTTTGTCGCCCCTTCATGTACCTTCCTTTACCCTATGCTGCCTATGTAAATATATATTATATTCAATAGTGAGCCCTTCACATTGTTAGCTAAGATTAGATAGCGGGCCGTGATCACTCAGGGGAGTGACGCAGATACAACTTATTACAACTGCACAGGTACGGTACAATGCAGACGCCGCCTCAGGCCCCTACCTCGGCTCTGCCGAGCCACCATCAAGTGTGAGCTATCGAGGAGTGATCCTTGTACTCCACTCGTTGTTGACTCTGTATAGCCGCTCTAGGTACCTGAGCAACGGTTGTCCTTCAGGTAAGGAGTCGGGCGACCCAACGGTGCCCGCGAGTGGTATTGCGATGGGACGACAGGGAGGGTACGACGAGTGTACCGGTGTGCTTGGCCCCTGATCGTCGGCCACGAGAGTTACCAAACCACGAAAGTTGTGCTCCTCCAGGAGCACACGCGAGACAAGGTAAGGATACGGTTCACCTTTTTGGTAACCGCAGAGACTTGGTGGGACGACAGGGCAGGCACCGATGTACTGGTGGTCCTGACTGTTGTAGTTGTCCGCGGGTCAGTTAAGTCGAAGCAACGATAACGGTTGTCCCGCAAGTTAATAAAATGACTAATGGTTCGGCGGATGACTTGAGTAGCCTTCTGGTTTATATGCACTACCTACCCGTGGGAATTACGAGTTATGGGCTCCCCTGCTTCATAGTCTCGTCCGAGGACTCTTCAGACGTCAGCAGTACCGCGGGCTGATTGCCGGGAAGTGGTGTTGTCTTATTTGCTCGCGCGGTGTTGTCTTATTTGGTTTGCTTATGCTTCACCGGCCAGCCATGCACCGTGCAGGAGTACGTTTGGGTTGGGGTCCAAGGCCCGGCGTACTTAGGATTTAGACCGGCGGATGGCCTCTCTGTTGAGTTTGAAAGATGGGCTACGGAGTGTCGGATAGCCTTGGTGGAGTGTTCCCTAACAAGGTGCCCGCCACCCTGGAGATCCGTGCGTGTAGTGTAACACAAGTGCACCCCTGCAGGGAAGATTAATCTATTCGAACAGTCGTGTCCACGTAACAGGACGCTTTATGCTGAAGCTGGATCTTACCACTACAAACTATTATTATTAAACTGTATGGTTCCGGGTTTTTCTTCCTCGTTGTGTAGTCGAGGAAGGGATCTCGGAGGCATTGTTAATTATTACAACTTACTATTATGCAATGTTGCAGCAACTTCTGCTGCATTGTTACTTTATGCTTTGTATTGAACTGTTGGCTATTCTCTTCTCATGCTTCAAGACTCGTCAGAAGATGCTAGTCTTCGATAGGCCTAGCTTCTTACCCTTATTCTGATTTCTATCTTGCAGTCCACTATATATAGCCTCCCCTTTCCATTTGATACAATGCATAATTGCTTAGTAGCGGACGTAAGACTCGCGGGTATGCTAGATACTTACCCTTGCTTTATTTCCCCCTTTTGTTTTGCCTGATCGGCCCCTGCATTCGACGTTGGAGCCTTGGAGTCCAGGAGTAGGAGATCCCCGATGCCGACCACCGCTACATGAATATCCCCGATGCATTCTACGATGTCGAGTTCCATGTTGACCAGGAGTAGTTTGGAGGTTCCCAGGCAAGAGGCCTCGCCTTTTCGATCTGTTGCAATTTGTGCTAGCCTTCTTAAGCCACCCTTGTATTCTTGTGTCTGTACTCAGATACTATTGCTTCCTCTAACTTTGTGCTCTCGAGCTGTATTCGAGCCCTCGTAGCCCCTGCCTTGTATTAAACAACTTGTATTATTTTATTTGTAGAGTTGTGTTGTGATATCTCACCGTGAGTTCCCAGGCAAGAGGCCTCGCCTTTTCGATCTGTTGCAATTTGTGCTAGCCTTCTTAAGCCACCCTTGTATTCTTGTGTCTGTACTCAGATACTATTGCTTCCTCTAACTTTGTGCTCTCGAGCTGTATTCGAGCCCTCGTAGCCCCTGCCTTGTATTAAACAACTTGTATTATTTTATTTGTAGAGTTGTGTTGTGATATCTCACCGTGAGTTCCTGATCTCGGTCGTGTACCTTGCGTGTATGATTACTGTACACGACTTTATTTTGAGGGCGTCACATAGGTCCCCTGATTAAATTAATCCTTGTTTTCTATGTTGCTGAAACATGAATGTGAGAATTACATGTTCACGAACAATAGATGTTTCGTTTTTTATTCTTGTCAGATCATAAGAACTAAATTATGTTACTCCCTCCGAATCATATTACTCATCTCTCAAACGAATGTATCTTTTTTGGAAAAGGAGGATAACTCTCGGCCTCTGCATCAGAATGATGCATGCGGCCATATATTACTAAAATTGCAGAATCCAGCAGCCGAACAACTTCGACCCGGAAATAAAGCGAAACATAAACCCAAAGCCCGCATGCCTCGCGACAGTAGTGATACACGAGATAGCTTCTCGTCCCTCGTTGGTTACCCCAAGTGGAAGGTGAGATGTAGCGTAGCGGCAAATTTCCCTTGGTAAAGATACCAAGGTTGAAAAGATCGTCTCTCGTAGGACTCCAACAGATACAAGTAGGTGGTGAAGTGAACAATGGCGCCAAGGTTGCTTACTTCACCTGGACCTGCACATACAACAGATAGATTTGCTCCCAACGAGTACAGAGGAGTTGTCAATTCCTCCGGCCTTGTTGTTTACAAAGGATAAAACGCACGGGATAATAATGATAGTGATAGCTACGGAAAAGTAAATACTGAAAGTAAATTGAAGGTGTAAACAGTGTTGGTAATATGGACCGGGGTGCTATGATGTTCACTAGTGATGTCTCTCTCCCAAAAGACGATAAAATAGCCATGCGAGGTAAACAAATCACAGCTGGGCAATTGACAGGATTATGTGCGCAAACCAATGCTAATTATGCTATGCAGAAAGGAAGAGACTCAAAAGCATGGGCGATACAAGACAAGTAGACCGAAATCCATCTGCATCTACCTACTAATCATCCACCTTGAGATATCTATCCAGAACATCTCGCTGGTATTAAGTTGCGAATCCCACCCAAAGTGTAAAATCAAAGCAACAGACAACGGCATTAAAGAACTTTGTGTAAAGTAAACAATCCTTGCACCCGCAAGTACAAGCACCGTTGTTTTCCCCCTTGTGACAACATCACATCCTCTAGACTCATGTTTCTGTCACTCAAACTAGTCATCGGGGGGCATGAACCCACAATCATGCATAACGCTCCCTCTTGGAGTCACTATCTACTACTTGGCCAAAGCAATAAACAGCAACGGAGAACATGCAAGAATTACTCAAGAACATAAATATAAAAGAAGAGAATAAAATATATAACTCAATCACAATCTAAACATAATCTCATAATCCATCGGATCCGAGCAAACTCAGCATAGCAATAGCAGAAAGATTACATATGTGCCTCGATCATGTAGGGAAACTCACGAGGTATAATGCATGAAGAACAAATAGGGGATGAGAACATCACATAGCTATTGATCATAGACCCATGGTCCAAGGTGGACTACACACGGTTCATCCGGGAAGCATCCATGGTGGTGGAGAAGCTCCCGGAAGTGGTTCCTCCCTCCGGCAGGGTGCCGGGAAGAGGTCTTCTGGTGCTCCCGATCTTGGAAGCACAGCGGTGGCGGAACAGAGGAGATATCGCTAAAAAGGGTTTCGTCCCCGGGGGTTTCTCGTCACGGGGAATAAATAGGCGAAAGGGGGCAGCCAGAGGTGGGCCAGGGCCTCCAGGCGCCCCCCTGGCGTGGCCAGGGGTGGGTCCGCGCCCTCTGGACGCCTGGGGCCCCCTGGATCCCCTCTGGCCCCTCTCGGGCTTTTCTCAAAGCTTCCGGTACGCTGATTTTTCCTATATTTTTCCCAGAATTTTTCTGGTACTTTTAATAAGGGGAAAACCTGAAATAGAAAAACAGCAGAAAACAGGAACTGGCACTGGGGTGCACTGAGTTAATAGGTTAGTACAAATATGATCAAAAGTGTATGGAAGTTCATCAATATCATATCAATATCACACAAAAGAGGCATGGAGCAAGCAGAAATTCTAGATACGTTTTGGACATATCAACATCCCCAAGCTTAATTCCTTCTCGTCCTCGAGTAGGTAAATGATAACAAGCATAATTTCTGTGGTGACATGCGAACAACCATATAAGAACTTTGTAAGTAAAGCAATCAAAGCATGTAATTCAATTCAAGTCATAACAGGCAAGAGTCTATATTTGGCATTGAAGCAAGCAACATAAGAACATAAAGGTGCAAGAGTTGTCGCTGTCCGTGACTCGAATGTATCCAAATGGTGTTTGTGTGGAAGAAAGGGGATAGGGATATACGAGAAAAAGTATTTTTTATGTTGATAACTCAATCTACTAAAGTTTCTCACTTGGTCTTCTTTGGAATCTTATCTTGACTCATCCCCAGACCACTAGCCAGGTACAAGTCAAAATGATCCACTCCTTTTCGACATTTTGAGCACTCATGCAATGGATGAGCGTAAGCAAGAAAGTTGACACTTAGGATGGCAAAGAGAGAATAAGGTGGAGGAGGAAGACAAAAAGGTGTGAAAGGCTCACATCAATGAGGACAATCATAGGCGAGAGAAAGCCAAATGATAGATATGATGTGAGGAGTAGGGATTGCCATGCAACGGATGCACATATGAGCTAAGGTAAGCTCTCCAATGGAACTAGTGGGGGTGCATCCAACTTGCTTGCTCAAGAAGACCTAGAGCTCATTTGAGGAGGCTCATCATTGGAATATACAAGCCAAGTTCTATAGTGTGAAGGTCCCCACATAGCTATATGCATGAATGATAATCTCTATGGAGTACAAGATATAAGAGGGAGTACGAGTGTGGATCTCTCAAAAGGAATAGTAGTGTGCCCCCTTCTCTCTTTTTATTTCTCTTTTTTTATTTTATTTTTATTTTTTGGTGGCCTCAATGGCTCTTTCTATTTCTCTCTCATTTGTCCTCTTTGGGATCTTTTAATTTTGTCCTCTTTGGGATCTTTTAATTTGTCCACTTTGGGATCTTTTCCTCACGTTAGGGGCAACACTCTATATATTACAAGAAGTATAGAAGATCTTTCACACTTTACAAAGTACTCAAATCATAAAGAAGATGTAACTATCATGATGTATGCAAATGTATGCCTCTGCCAGTGTAGCAGGATATGCAGTGATACTAGCGCGTCATGTAGCAATGATTAGGGCAAGGCCTAACTAGCATGCGTCTCATCGATCAAACAAGTAGCATGTATGACATGAAGATCAAGTCATGAGAAGATGGATGTTGCATGGCAATATATCTCGAAAAGGCTATGGAAATGCCTTGATAGGTAGGTATGGTGGCTGTTTTGAGGAAGGATATAAGGAGGTTTATGATGACAGAGCATATCGTGCCAAGGGTTTGGATGTACCGGCGAAGGTGGACGCTAACTCTCGGAGTGAGAAGAAAGAAATGCACGGCACAGGAGAGGCTAGAAAAATATGGGAAGGTGGAAGTGTCAACTTTCGAATACTCACATTAGTCCGAAGAACTCATGCACTTATTATCGGAAACTCTCAATCTAATAAGGAGGTTCACAAAGAGACAAGTACCCCGAGGAGGAGCGTATGGGGGTTTGGTTATCCTTGCGCATCCTCCACTCATGGTACGTGAGTGTACTCTAATATTCGACCCCTCAGAAGAGTAGTGATCCATCTAGTAGCTAGAGTTCTCAACTATTTTGTAGGTTTTTGAAAATAAACATGGATTGCCCAAAATACGACATCTATCACTAATAGGCTAAAGCTCTTGACACAAAAAGTCCAACCATTACTCAAAACAACACCTCAAAACTATTGCAAGTTACTACTTCAAAAAGAGTAGCAACCTCAATTACCTACTTCAAGTCAAGACACAAAACTCAGTGCAACAGGCAAACTCTCTAAACAGGATAAACATGAAAACTAAAGAGAGTTCCAGCAACAAACTAAACAAAAGCTCTTTGAAAAGATAAGCATGAAAGCTAAGAGCAAAACATGACATTAGCTACGGAAAGATAAAGAACAAACACAACAAAGATAAGAATGAAAAGTCATATGTTGTGTTCTAAATTTTGGAAGTGGAGCGTGTTTCTCTCCCACACAAAGAAAGCTGGGTTTTAACTTATTATGAACAGAAAGCAAAGCTAAAGAAAACTAAAAACAAAACCTAAGAGTGAGACGCTCCAAGCATAGCACATAACGCATGAAGTGATAAAAATATAGTGAAACGAGAGACGAACTGATAATTGTCGATGGAGAAGGGGATGCACGGGGGCATCCCCAAACTTATACGCTTGAGTCTCCTTGAATGTTTCTTGGGGGTGCATGGGGCATCCCCAAGCTTGAACGCTTGACACTTCTTAATCTTCTTTCATCATCTTCCCTCGCACACTTGAAAACTCCCTTCATACATAACTCATCATAATCTGATTAGCGAGGTTAGTACCCGTAATAAAATAATTTTTCTCTACTGGAAATAAAGATAATCTTGAATAGCTACTGTTTCTCAAGATTGCCAAAAAGTTTTTGCAAGGAAAAAGCAAGCTTAAGGTTTGCAAAACGAAGAAAAGGCAAAACAGGACAGAATCTGTGAAAAACAGACCAGCAGGTAGTAAAGAATTTTTTAGGATACTTCTGCAACTCAAATAAAAAAACTCAGAACATACGAAAGTTTCGTAATTGTATAGAGCACGCTGTGTAAAAAATTCAGCTCAAAAATATGAACTGGGATTTTTCTCTGATTTTTCTAGTCACGAGGACAGAATCTGTTTTCGGGACAGCATGTCACAACTTTCACTTCCCTTGTCGTATGAGGCTATAAAAGGCACAAAGCTTGAAAAGTAAAGATACAATGATGTTACTACAGTAGTAACAATCATCAAGACCACTAAAAACAGAAGAAAAACAAAAAGGAAAACCTAAATTCGTTGCGGGCTGCCTCCCGAAAGCGCTTCTTTAAAGCCATTAGCTAGGCTTAATGCAAATAGATCAAGTTGTATCAATTGAACCATCATCAAGATCATCAAAAAGCTCTTCAATAATACAACCACTCTTAAGAGGTTTTTCAAACAAAGGCCTAATAAAGATACTTCTAGGAATAAAAGCAAAAGGCGGAAAATCAATTGGAGTCTCATTTATCTTAAAGAGAGGTATCTCTTCCAAAGTCTTCACAGTTTCAATTCCTTTGGAAATGTATAGATTACTTTTGGAACGAGGAGCCTTTGGAACGTAAACGAACCTAGGTTCCTTCTTTGCCGGAGTTTCCACCTTTTTGGTTTTGATTGAGGAGAAAGTAGTTCCTACAGTGTCAACAATTTTCTCAATCTTATCAATCCTAGAAGGGTCCAGGTCATGGGATTTGATGGTCTCCAAGGTTTTGAAAATTTTATGCATGGAGCTATCTAATCTATTCAAATTCCCTTGAACCTTACGATCCAACTCACTTATCTTATTAATACTTGGCATCTCTAGCTCCATCTTTTCAAGTTTTTTCATAATATGAGCTAGGGTAATGTTCTCTTGAATGCTATCAACAGAGAGATTTCCAACAAGATTTTCCATAACACTAAGAGCTTCCCAAAATGGGGCTTCTATGAAATTCCCATTGATAGCAGTATCTAGAATAAACCTATTCCAAGAAGTAATTCCAACATAAAAGTTTCTAAGCAGGATAGTAGTGGTTTGCTTCTTGGTGGCTCTCTTTTGAGAATCATTAATTCTATACCAGGCATCTTTCAGACTTTCACCACCTCTTTGTTTAAAGGTGAGCACTTCTGACTCACCAAAGGCAAAAGGACCAAACATAATGATAGCTATTTTTTTATTTTCGATAAAAGACACTAAAGCAAAAAACTGAAAGGTAAACTAACAAGACTAAAAAGAAAAGATAAAAGATAGTGTGCAACTCCCCTATCTTGAAGAGTGGAGTCCCCGGCAACGGCGCCAGAAATTTGCTTGATACACGAGATATCTTCTCGTCCCTCGTTGGTTACCCCAAGTGGAAGGTGAGATGTAGCGTAGTGGCAAATTTCCCTTGGTAAAGATACCAAGGTTGAAAAGATCGTCTCCCGTAGGACTCCAACAGATACAAGTAGGTGGTGAAGTGAACAATGGCGCCAAGGTTGCTTACTTCACCTGGACCTGCACACACAAAAGATAACTTTGCTCCCAACGAGTACAAAGGAGTTGTCAATTCCTCCGGCCTTGTTGTTTACAAAGGATAAAACGCACGGGATAATAATGATAGTGATAGCTACGGAAAAGTAAATACTGAAAGTAAATTAAAGGTGTAGACAGTGTTGGTAATATGGACCGGGGTGCTATGATGTTCACTAGTGATGTCTCTCTCCCAAAAGACGATAAAATAGCCATGCGAGGTAAAAAAATCACAGCTGGGCAATTGACAGGATTATGTGCGCAAACCAATGCTAATTATGCTATGCAGAAAGGAAGAGACTCAAAAGCATGGGCGATACAAGACAAGTAGACCGAAATCCATCTGCATCTACCTACTAATCATCCACCTTGAGATATATATCCAGAACATCTCGCTGGTATTAAGTTGCGAATCCCACCCAAAGTGTAAACTCAAAGCAACAGACAACTGCATTAAAGAACTTTGCGTAAAGTAAACAATCCTTGCACCCGCAAGTACAAGCACCGCTGTTTTCCCCCTTGTGGCAACATCACATCCCCTAGAGTCATGTTTCTGTCACTCAAGCTAGTCATCGGGGGGCATGAACCCACAATCATGCCTAACGCTCCCTCTTGGAGTCACTACCTACTACTTGACCAAAGCAATAAACAGCAACGGTGAACATGCAAGAATTACTCAAGAACATAAATATAAAAGAAGATTCAAATATATAACTCAATCACAATCTGAACATAATCTCATAATCCATCGGATCCCAGCAAACTCAGCATAGCAACAGCAGAAAGATTACATATGTGTCTCGATCATGTAGGGCAACTCACGAGGTATAATCCATGAAGAACAAAGAGGGGAGGAGAACATCACATATCTACTGATCATAGACCCATGGTCCAAGGTGGACTACTCACGGTTCATCCGGGAAGCATCCATGGTGGTGGAGAAGCTCCCGGAGGTGGCTCCTCCCTCCGGAAGGGTGCCGGGAAGAGGTCTTCTGGTGCTGCCAATCTTGGAAGCACAGCGGCGGCGGAACAGAGGAGAGATCGCTAAAAAGGGTTCCGTCCCCGAGGGTTTCTCGTCACGGAGAATAAATAGGCGAAAGGGGGCAGCCAGAGGTGGGCCAGGGGCTCCAGGCGCACCCCCCCCCCTGGCGCGGCCAGGGGTGGGGTCGCGCCCTCTGGCCTCCTGGGGGCCCCCTAGCTCCCCTCTGGTCCCTCTCGGGCTTTTCTCGAAGCTTCCGGTACGCTGATTTTTCCTATATTTTTCCCAGAATTTCCTGGTACTTTTAATAAGGGGAAAACCTGAAATAGAAAAACAGCAGAAAATAGGAACTGGCACTGGGGTGCACGGAGTTAATAGGTTAGTCCAAATATGATCAAAAGTGTATGGAAGTTGATCAATATCATAGCAATACCACACAAAAGAGGCATGGAGCAAGCAGAAATTATAGATACGTTTTGGACGTATCAAGTAGTTTCTTCAAATAGTCACTAACCGTATGATACAAAACACATCAAAACGAAAAATACACAATTCCTAAGCTACAC
Source organism: Bromus sterilis (assembly GCA_950022295.1). Classification (NCBI taxonomy): domain Eukaryota; kingdom Viridiplantae; phylum Streptophyta; class Magnoliopsida; order Poales; family Poaceae; genus Bromus; species Bromus sterilis. The sequence goes on from OX465596.1 coordinate 47,165,767, forward strand.
ATTCAAGAAGGAATCGCCGCTCGTGCGCCGATGATGGCGAGTCCACCACAAGATTGAACTCCGGATTCTCATCTCCAAAGCTAAGCTTTAATCCGCCACCTTCAACAAGGACGCGACGCATGTGCGCGTTGATATAGCCCGATCAGAGATCTTGTGTTCCCATCGGATTGCATAAACTCATCGTTAAGACGCATGTACCATCCGCCCTTATCCGTCTACCGACGCCATAATAGCCAGATACCTCTGAAGAAGACAACAGAAGACAAAAACGTCCCATACCGCCCGCCTTCCGCTACTGTCGCGAAACGAATGTATCTAGCATTAAAATACATCTAGATACATCCATTTAAGAGACGAGTAATATGGATCGGAGGGAGTACTATGCTTTTTCTAGAACAGTTACATGGTTAGATTGGGCATACTTTAGAGGACTAACCGCGTTGTGTAGCCTTTAAAATTATGTGAAGTTACAGTTTTTTAGGTTTAAGGACATAATGAGGAGGAAAACAAGAACCAGGCAAAACGTTAAGCTTGTGAATGTTAATGCAACCCTATTTCTTCTAAGGAGGTCAAAAAGCACTAAGCTTGTGAATGCCTATGCATCCCCCTTTTCCTCAACTATTCTAGTATGATTTTCTTGAGCATGTGCTTTTTATTTATCTTGATAATGTGTAGTATCTTGAAGCGTCTATTTTAGTTCCCTTTTCAATCATCACAACTGAAGAAACTATGGCGGTTTCACAATTAGAGTATCAAAAATGAATCCAGCTAAAAATCAATCCACACATGACAGCAGAGTACTGGTACAGGCTTGTACATTTTTCTCTGAAATAGTACTCAAGGTGAATCCGGATAAACCGATGGCTCAATGATGCATGGATTGTGCTGGTACACATATTTCTTGGCCCAGTACACATAGTTGAAGAAGCCAAGCAATCCGACAACAGCCACAACCCAGTAGAACAGGTCAAGATGGCCGTCGTTCAAGCTTGTACTCTCGAGCCAGCCTCCCTGGTTCCCATGCCTTGTAGCCATGTTCACAATTTCCACCAGAAGTGTGGCCATCAATGATGCAAGCCCTAGAACACACCAGAACAATGCTGTGGCAATTGACTTCATGCCTGATGGTGCCTCAGTGTTGAAGAATTCAAGGAGTCCGGTGAATGATGTCACATCTGACACACCAAGCAGCAAGAACTGCGGTGCAAGCCAGAAAAGTGACATCTGAACTGCAGCTTCCTTTCTCTTTTTCTCAACAACCGCTGCGATGGCAGATGCAACTATCATGGTGGCGAAGCCTGTACCAATGCGTTGCAAATGAGTGATGCCACCGACATAGCCCGTGCGTCTACGCAGGAATGGCACAAGAAACTGGTCATAGACAACTAGCATTACCAACTGGAATGTGGTGGGGATGATAAAGAGTGTCGCGGGCGAAACATGGATCTTGCCCAGCCTTGTGTTGGTCATGCCACCTTGCTGCACAGTGAATGTGAAGAGGATAATGTCCGACACATATCCAATCATGCAGCTAAAGAAGAGAGGAAACACTCGGAGCACAATCTTTGTCTCATCCACCTTAGTCGTATTGCAAACTGACCAGGCTCCACTTTTCCCACGGTTGATGCAAGCTTTGTCGAGGAATCTGGCAAGATCACGAAAGAGTTTATTTTAGGGAAGACTATTACAATTCTAGAGTGTGTACATCTTTTTCAAACGAATCAAATGCCCGGGCTCCACTATCATTGAGATAACGGAGCAACAAAGGTATCCCAGCATCCCCATGCCAAAATATGAAAATAGTGTCTACAACTTGATAAGTAGTCCGCATAGAAGTGAGAAAATGTTACTGTTTCAAGAATCTTACTTCATACTGTGTGTTTGAGAGTGCGCTTCAACATAACTTGTTCTTGTCCCAGTGCAGCTTTCTTGTGCTTCTTCCGGTTTCTCAGGAAGTTCAAGCTTCCTGTTCCTGAATGCGACCACAAGAACCTGCTGGGAGAGGCAGGATTGTAGTTAACTAATGTTTATAACACATTTCCTGAGAATTGGGGTGGCATATTGTGTTCTAAGTCAGGAATACGTAAGCACAACCTGCAGTATTCGAGTTAGAGGACTTCCTTGTGGTACTTGGTTGCGGTAGAAAGGGAGACCAGCAGCAACTATGAGCAATCCGAGCAGAATCAGGATGGCACACACCCCAAGTCCGATATCCCACCCTTTGTAATTCTCGAGCCACACTATGAGAATCAGCCCTACAAAACCTCCAAAGGAGATTCCAAATGAATACCAATTAAAGAAGCTGGACTGTTGGCGGTACTCAGAGGGATCTTCGTGGTCAAATTGGTCTGCTCCGAGGGATGGCAAGCAAACACGCATAGAACCATCACCAAGTGCACTCATATACAAGGCTGTATACAGTAAGGTAGCATTCCGGCCATGGACCTCTTTGCAGTTATTTAGCTCTGCTTCACTGTTGCAAGGTGGTGGGTGAAGTGAAGGAAGGTAGGCCTGCAATGCGAGCAATCCATATCCCTGCACAAATGCATGCTTGATTATACTACAATGGCACGATTTATAGAAGGTGCAAAAAAACAGCTGTCGGCCAGTGTACATTTGAATAAGAACTTGTTGTTACAATCTAAACCTGTTTGAGATGATGTACATCCTTATGAAGGAATTTTAGAAGCTAAGAAAACAATTGTGTAGCATAATTAATATTGTTTTACATGTCAACATCATAAATTGTATTAACGTAAGGCTTAATAGGTTAGGACAAACAAGGAGATGCTAATACTAGCATTTTACACCAAAAAGGTATCCCTTCGTATCCACATCAGTGGTATTATATGTTTGTCAGGACATGACCTGTATTATACCACGAAAAATTATAAGGTAGTTCTCAGTTTTAGCATTTTCTCCATATATAAGAGATGCATAGCTGTTTTAAGTCAGATATACTGAGAGTCCATTCTCACCCTCGCCCCATATACATTTCAGCTTTGGAAAAATACTTCTTCAGTGCAGATAACACTTTTCCTTAATGTTGGTGAGATCACATCACAATTAGGAGAATTTTAATACTAGAAAATCAAATTTATTGGAGAAATTGCAAGAATAGGAGAATAGTTCCCTTGGATCGTAATAGAAAATCAGATATTATGTAGATAACTGAACAGACTAATAAAACACACATTACCAGAAACATAAATGGACCAAAGAGGAGCATTGTTCTAGAGCGAGTAATGTAGGAGTCTGAGAGGAAAGCTCCTATCAGTGAAAAGCCAGATGTGGCACCAATAAAATTAGTGGCTGTAGTTACAGATCTTGAGACTCCCATATGCATTGTTCCGTGGAGATAAGTGACTAGATTCAGTAGGTTTGGGACAATAACCATGTTGGTTACCACAGTCTGAACTGCAAGGGGGAATAACATACAAAAATGCTTCAATGTTTGGAACACATAATAGAACTTCAAAATGGTAACAGTGAGATATTGCATCTGCTCATGCATATGTAAATATGTCTGCAAGTAAGAATTTGGTGCATAGTGACTTACCATACAAAAACCATGCTGCTCTGACTCCGCCATGCACCTCTTTATTGATGCAGTTCCCCCTCCAATCCACAAAGCCTCCAGGTGCCATGGTGCTTCTTCTTCCTCCGAGTTATTGCATGTAGTATTGTTCACAGTAATAGACAGGGGTATAAATTAGCAGATGGATGTTCATATTCAAAGGAGTGATAACATCGACAGGAAGAATCATTGATTCTTGCCATTTGTTGCTACCTCCTACTGACTCAGATCTGGACATTACAAAAGACACTCACTAATGTTTAAGAAGAAAAAAGATTGGGGACATGTACAATGAGATTATAGAATTCCAAAAGTACAAACAAGCAGATATTGCTATCAGTGTGCCATCATCATCAAAGCGACATTTTGTAGTTAGCTCCTTCTCGTTAACTTTGTCAAGCAGATGTCCTTATGACAAGCTAATTTCCTTCAAAGTAGAGTGCCCTAACTTGTGATCTGGAAAGCTCGCATTTGAAAGCAACATGATAACCGAGTATATAAGTTCTCAGAAAAAAAAGACAACAGAGTACATAAAAACTCAGAAGTACAACAAAATAAATTATCAACTAATGCTCAACCCACTTGTCCATAGGACAAAAAGCTTACTCCCTCGGTTCGGAAATGAAGGAAGTAGATTGAACTTTGCCCGTAAATTCTGCTTACTCTACTGAGTAAACGGTTACAAAATCAGAACCATAAAGGAAGTGCTCCTGAATATGAATCTTATCAATATTGTGCAATATAACCCACATGCTTTTTTCCGAAAAGGAAATAACTCACATGCCATTACTTATTAGATTAATTTGGTCTAGAGCATGAACTTGGAGGGTCCAACTATGCCATACAGAACGGCAACTACCCCCACCCCCGAAACTGTGCTACAGCCAGTGGATTTACTGCGGTGCGGGTGCCAGTCAGTGAGCGGTGGACTAGTGCCTGCCACCGCCGGGGAGGCCTCCCGGGGCTGTGGGAAATAGCTGCGCCCCGAGGGCATGTATGCTGCGTGCACCTGTGTCAACCCCCAAGCTTGAAGTGATGACCCGAGTTTAACCAATAGAATCAGCTAAATAAATGAATTTATGGGAGTAAAGCAAAGCTACCGTGTACTGTATATGACTAATACATACTGAAGGTGACTGATATACACTTTTTGCAGGAGTAACCAATGCTGAAATATGATCAAGATCATAACTTGACTGTTCAGACAAGAAACATATTTGCCCTTGGCCAATAAGCACAGCACGCAGAACACCGGTTACAAGCTTGTACATTACTTTGCAAACTTAACTGACCCATGTCATGGTGAATCAGACATCTTTCTTTTTTACGTAAGTAAAAGAAACGGGTATGCATATTTCAAGGCGAATCCTGATCGACTGATGTCTCAATGATGCGTGGATTGTGCTGGTACACATACTTCTTGGCCCAGTACAGGTAGTTACAGAAGCCAAGAAACCCCACAACAGCCACAACCCAGTAGAACAGGTCAAGATGGCTGTTGTTCAAGCTTTTACCCTCGAGCCAGCCTCCCTGATGCCCATGCCTTGTGACCCTGTTCACAATTTCCACCAGCGCTGTGGCCATCAATGACGCAAGCCCCAAAGCGCACCAGAACAATGCTGTGGCAATAGACTTCATGCCACGCGGCGCCTCACTGTTGAAGAACTCAAGGAGCCCCGTGAATGATGTCACATCTGATACACCAAGAAGGAAGAACTGAGGTGCAAGCCAGAAGAGGGACATCTGCACCACAGCTTCCTTTCTCTTCCTCTCAACAACTGCTGCAATGACTGATGCAAGTAACATGGCGACGAAGCCTATACCGATGCGTTGCAAATGAGTGACACCACCCACATAGCCTGTGCGTCTACGCAAGAATGGCACAGTGAACTGGTCATATACAGCAAGCATTAGCATCTGGAATATGGTGGGAATGATAAAGAGTGTCGCGGGGGAAACATGGATCTTTCCCAGCCTTGTGTTTGTCATGGTGCCTTGCTGTACAGTGAATGTGAAGAGGATTACGTTCGATATATATCCAATCAGGGAGCTGATGAAGAGAGGAAGCATACGGAGGACAATCTTTGTCTCCTCCACCTTTCTCGGACTGCAAACTGACCAGGCTCCATTCTGGCCACGGTTGATGCAAGCTTTGTCGAGGAATCTGCCAAGATGCATGAATAGTCTATAATATCGTACACTAATGAAGCAACAGAGTGTCTACTCTCCACGCAAACTAAATAAGTAGTACACACAAAAGTCAGAGAAAGGTGTTGTTTCACTGAATCTTACTTCAGACTATTTGTTTGAGTGAGTGTGTCAACAGAACATGTCGTTGTCCGAGTGCAACTTTCCTTCGCTTCCTCCAGTTTTTCAGGAAGTTCAAGTTTCCTGTTCCTGAATGCAACCACAAGAACCTGGGAGAGGGAAAAACTGTAGTTAACTAATGTTTCTAAAACATTTTCTGAACATTGTAGGGAACTAATGTTTCTGACCTGCAGTATTCGAGTTAGAGGACTTCCTTGTGGTACTTGGTTGCGGTAGAATGGGAAACCAGCAGCAACTATGAGCAATCCTAGCAGAATTAGGATTGCACACACCCCAAGTCCGATATTCCACCCTTTATCGTTCTCGAGCCACACTATGAGAATCAGCCCTACAAAACCTCCCAAGGAGATTCCGAAGGTATACCAGTTAAAGAAGCTGGACTGCTGGCGAGACTCAGAGGGATCTTCATGGTCAAATTGGTCTGCTCCGAGGGATGGCAAGCAAACACGCATAAAGCCATCACCAAATGCAGTCATATACAAGGCTGTGTACAATAAGGCAGCATTCCATCCATTGACCTCTTCACAGTTGTTTAGCTCTGCTTGAATGTTGCAAGCTGGTGGACGGAGTGAAGGAAGGTTGGCTTGCAGTGCGAGCAATCCGTAACCCTGCACAAATGCATGTTTGATTATAATACAATATCATTATATTTTTTTCCTATAGAAGGTGCATAAAACAGCTGCCAGCCTGTGACATTTGACAAAGAACTTGGTGTTACAATCTAAACCTGTTTGATTATAAATGAATTTTAGAGGCTGAGAAGTATTTTGCAGCATAATTTATAAAAAAATTACAAGTAAACATCATGAAGGGTGTTATGTAAGGCTTGATAGGATAGTAGGACAAAAAGAAGATGGCATAGTAGCCTTTTACACCAAAAGGCATTCCTAAATATCATCATATTCAAATTGAGTGATCCAACGGTCCAGGATATCTCAGAGTAAGTATTATTTGTCAGGAATTGAGCTGTACTAAAGCATGATAAGTTATAAGGCAGTTCTCAAGAAGTTTGCCTCACCCAGTGAACTCTCAGCTTGTGTGCTCAGTTGGCCCACCCGGGTTCGAGGCCTGGCCTCCAAGCGGTGCCTCACGGTTGTTGTTCTAAATATAAACGCCACAGGTGCTAGTGCCCTTTGGTCTTTTTTTTTAATTATATAAGGAAGTTCTAGGTTTTAGTATTTGCTCCATGTGCTAGAGACACGCCACTCTTTTAGTAACTACATAATACACCGCGCGTTGCAGCGGAATATGTAGCAACAAAAATTTTGTCAATAAAAATTAAATATGCCAAAGTTCTTTTAGGAGAACAAAGTATAATAGAAATCATAATCTGCGTATAGAGGGCATGAAAAGTTTGTCCATGGTAACTATCAACATCAGCTTACAACAATAAATTAATAAAATTTCAAATGAACATCTACAGACTGAGTAATGTGTTTTATATGGTTGGCTTGGTACTCATTTGGTGAGAACAATGGAATGAAAAGCACATAATTAAAACGGTTGCTTGTTGAGCAAAAGGTTAAAATTAGTTATTTTGGGGAAATGAAAATAATACCTAGTTGATGGTTGATTTGCTAAATACCTAGTTGATGTGTATATTGGGCGGACGTTTAAGGGAGAGAGGGGTTGGCTTGGATCGTCTATACTCTGAGTTTTTTATTAAACGATTGACGGTTCGGCTGCTTGAGGAATTGAAAGTTGATGTGGCATGCATGGTGAGGTGGATAGTGTGCATGTAGGGATAATAGCTAGTAATTGGGTTTTCAGATGCTTAGGAATTGAAGGCTGATGTGGCATGCATGATGAGGTGGATAGTGTGCATGTAGAGAGAATTGGTAGTAGTGGGGATCAACTTCTTAAGAACGGTAATATATATTTCGGTTTTTACAGTCCATTTCTCACCTCACCCCTTATAATTTTGTACATCCATACATTTCAGCTTCTGAAAAGTATTTCATTAAGGCAGATAACAGTTTCCCTCAATGTTAGTGCGATCACATCACAATTAGGATAACTACAACAAAAGTATATATCAAAATTATGAAAAATTGCAGCAATTGTGTAAGCATTTTTAGCACCGGCCCAAGGGTAGTAAGAAGGTAGGATTTTACATTCACTTCTGCACCTGATGTATCTGCTTCGGTTTATTAAATATTTGATAAAGCCGCAATTGGCATTATTGCCACTCTCTATTGTGGGCACAGCTTCTCGTTAGGAAAAGAAATAGAAGATGTAATTAACAACAGAATAATAATTCCCTTGGATCATAATGGAAAATCAGAAATCATACAGATAACTGAACAGAGGAAGATGCATATTACCAGAAACATAAATGGACCAAAGAGGAGCATAGTTCTAGAGCGGGTAATGTAGGAGTCGGAGAGGAAAGCTCCTATCAGTGCAAACCCGGATGTGGCACCAAAAAAATTAGTGGTTGTAGTTGCAGAGGCCGAGACCCCCATATGCATTGTTCCATGAAGATATGTAACCAGATTCAGCAGGTTTGGGATAATAACCATGTTAGTTACCACAGTCAGAACTGCAAGGGGGATAAGTCCAAAAAATGGTTCAATGTTTTGAACTCAAAACAGAAGCTTGAAAATGAAAGCAGTGATATATCGTATGCCCACGCATACGTAAATGTCTGCATACTAGATTCAGTGTATAGTGAATTACCGTACAAGAACCATGCTGCTCTGACTCCACCATGGACCTCCTTACTGATGGCATTTCCTCTCCAATCCACAAAGCCTACAAGTGCCATCGTGCTGCTTATTCCTCCTAATCACTACCTGTCCGCCTGCCTGTAACATCCCTGGCCATGAGGGGTATAAATAAGCAGGTGATATTCATATTCAAAGGAGTGAAAACATCAACAGGATTAATCAAACATTCTTATATATTTTAATGCCATTGTTACCAACTATCGACACTAATTTGACTACCATTATTTATAATTCCTACTAACTGAAGATTTGGGCGTTAGAAAGGACATTCAGCCCTTGTTTCGTCTGCAGGTGTAATTATTGCTACCTGCTGACGCTCTCAGCCTTAAGCCTTTTTTTTATGAAAGTTCAAACCGGCGCAAGCCCACCGTAGTCATAAAAAAAGAAGAAGACATTCAGCAATGTTGAAGTAGAAGAAAAAATTAGGTGCATCTACAATGAGACTATTTAAATCAATAAATACCAAAAACTATCAGATATTCAACAACTAGCAGATATTGATATCAGTGTGCCATCATCCTGAGAGCAACATTTTGTAAGTTAGCTCCTTATTCATTAATTGTTTCAAGAACAAGTCCTTTGATAGGCTAACTTCCTTGAAAGTAGTGTAAGTTATGAACTGGAAGGCTCGCGTATGAAAGCGACATGACAACAATCTATATACAAAACTCAGAAGTACAGCAGCATAAATTATCAATCAGTGCTCAATGCATTGAGTCAAGACAAAAACCATACATCCCGTGTTTACAAATGCAGGGGATAAGGTATCAATTTTGCGTTCATACAACTGCATTCATTGCTGGTCAGACCTTTGAACTTGACATTCAAACTACGTCGTACCCTTCCAAACGGAGTGTTTTCTATTTTTTATCCATGGGCTAACATAATGTGTTTAATAATTTACTAGAAATCAGAAGAAGAAAAGACACATTCAGCTAATAAGAAAATAAAGTTCAAACTCAGATATCACCATTAGCCATACCAGAGTAGAGAAGTCAAACAACCGCAACCAATACCACACTTGCAGGTTAGGTACTAAGTTAATCCTCTTCCAAACCGGACAGCAAGGAATCTCTTTCCAGCACACAAGCAAGGGGGCAATGAGCTTTGGGGTATATTCATCACCCCCACATCATTTTCATTCATATCCAAGCATCCAGCTCCTCTGTGAGGTTATGGTGGATTGCTGATGTCCTGATTCCAGGGGATCAATACTTGCAGGCCATGGTGTTTCCTGCCCACTAGAGTACAAGAAACTGTTTGCCTGTGGCATACAGTTCTTGACTTCTTGTGCTCTTAACCATTCTCCACATGCTGTACATACTAGCGCAACAAGAATCTGTGAAACAATGAAGTAATGCACGTCAGGTTTGGCGAATCGCTAGAGACTACATGAAGTAAAGCGTATTAATAAACCACAAAAATAATAGTTCCTACATTTTCCTGCTGGGGCAGAATTCTCACCTGTGTCTCGACGGCCCCAATATGGGCTAAATGGAAGAATATCGGAGCCTCGGAGGCGAGGTGAGTGGGCGCCCGAAGTGGCGATGAGAGTGTTCCGCCGAGTCCCTTCATCGCCCCTGCCACAGCCAACGGCGGCGATGCCTCCTAGAGCAGCCGCTTCCGCGCCGAGATCCACGGTATGGTTCTGGAAAATTACGATTGATAAGGGAAGAGAAAAGGGGAGCGAGCAAGATAGAGAGATTCGATTGGGGTGGGGGGGGGGGGGGGGGGGAGGAAGAACATGATGACAGGTGAGACCCACTTGTAAGTGTGACTGACAAATTGGTCCCACGCGTCATAATAAGCTGCATTTCTTCACTGCGCCCATGTCGCCGCCGCCGCCGTCTTCTGCAAAGCCTCTACACTCTCGCGCGCACCGGCCGCCCGCCTCGCCATTTCGGTCCCCGCATTGTCGGACACCTCTGGTCCCCGCAAGCTTCGCCGGAGACTCGCCGTGGTAGCTTTTCCTGCTCCGCATCTGAAGTTCTGAACTGCTTTTGCCCCTTTTACTTTTCCAACCACCACGTTTCGTGGTAAGTTTGGGATGCCGCGGCGCTGAGAGCCTCCAGCGGGAGGCTGCGAGGGTATCGACTTGGGAACATGGATGCCATGGTCCTTACGGATTACTCCATGTAGCACGGTTGCACCTTGATGTTCAGTGAATCTCTCGATAATTTTGTGAGATGGCTTTTTTTTTACTGAAAGAAAGTGTAGCTGCATGTCTGGATCCAGAGAGAACATTAGAGTATGACATATTTTATCGATTGCCCCTACTGGCAAGCTACTACCGAATATTGATCGGTGGAGATTACAGGATTTCTCAGATATACAATCTGCATAGCACTGATACACTACCTAAAACAATTCATCAAAAAAATATTTGGTCTATCACCCTATTGCCTATGTATCTCGCCATGTTTGGCTATTCAGTTTCCTGAGCTGTCCCCAAATAATTCAACACCACTACTCTGTTGCTTCTTGGCATATGTCCTCGCCCAGAAAGCGTAATTCATCAGCGCCACAAGCTCAAAGGCTGCCAGTAACAAGAAGAAACGATCGAGGCGCGTCTTGTTGAAGTTTGCTCCATCTAGCCACCCTCTTCCGCCGTTTCCGTGCCGCGATGCTTCGTTCACTAGCTGAATGAAGGCACATCCCAACCAGGCTGCTATTCCAGCGATTATGGATTGCGCTGCCGGTGCTATCAGCTTCATTTCCGGAGGTGCCTCGCTCTTCATGAACTCAACCAGTCCGCTTAAGCATGATGCATCCATGACGCTTAGCAGGAAGAATTGCATCACCAGCCAGAACACGGACATCGGGACACCTGCTTCGGTTGATGTTAGCCCATGCTGTTCTGCGACTGTCATCCTTCTTGTTTCCACTAATGCCGCAAGGCATGCTGCTGCTATCCCGCACGCCGAGCCAGCACCGATACGCTGCAGCGGGGTGGTTCCGTGTGTGTCTCCTGTGAATCTTTTTAGCAGCGGCGTCAATATCCACCGGTAGCATGGTTGCATGAGCATGTGAAATGCTGTTGGGATGGCGATAAGAGAGGCGGAGGATATCTGAACCCCGCCTATCACTCTGTCCATCGTCCTACCGACTTGTATGGTTAGTGTCATTAGCAGCGTGAAGGGCAGGTGGATGAGCAAGCAGCTCATGAAGATTGGAAGCATTTGGATGATGGTCTTTGTCAATTCCTGGATTTGGGTGTTGCTGCAGAACGAAAATAAATTGTTATCTCCACAAAATATATTCAAGATTTTCCGAAGAAAATGCTAAAAAGACTTTTTTTTTTACTCTTCAATTTTTTTGACATCCTAGAATGCTACTCTCCAATTATTTTCAGAAATATAACTGTACTAACAATTTGCTAAACAGAAAGCAAGATTTTGGGAATATCTAACCAGTGACCACTTAGGAACTTACCCAGTGCTCTTGCTGTCAGATTTGTCCTCCCCATCAACACTACCTGCTGCGCCTATCTCTTGCAGCTCCATAACATCTACGGTAGCAGTTTGCCTCTTATTTGATGAAGTGACAAGAACCTGGAGAGTATAACTTGAAAGTTCAGAACCATTTGCACCTTTAGTTTTTCTTGTTTTAACTTGATAGATACTACCCGGAAAAGAAACTCGATAGATGCTGGATGAGACACATCAAATTTTGAAAATTAGTGTGTTGATTCCCTTATTGCTTGATGAGTGACTAATATGCTAGTTAGTGACATGACATGGTGACCTCTCAGGATTAAGATTATAAGAACGAGTAATGCAGTGCATTGTGATCAAGCAAAGTCTATTCTGCCCTGTGAAACTTAGACCAGCTAGTATAGAATTGTGTTCAGCCAGGTTCACTTGGAATAGGATGTAGGAACGAGGATGCGAGACTAATGCGTACTGGATCCTTTATAATGTTCTGTATGAACTTTTACCTGCAATATTCCCTTTAGAGGACTTCCATTAGGCTTCTGTGTTCTATAGAAAGGTAGTCCACTGGCTGCCACAAACAGCCCTACAAGCACGATAAGTGCAGATATCATAAAACCAATGGCCCAGCCCAAATTGTTCTCGATCCAGACTAAGAATACCAATCCCATGAGCGCTCCAAGGGAGTTTGCAAACTTGATCCAGCTCAAGAACTTACCCTTGAGCTGTATTTCTTTTGGATCATCATTGCTGAATTGATCTCCACCGAGGAATGGTATGCAAGCGCGCATGCAGCCTTCTCCGATGGCAAACATTAATAAGCTCAAGTATAGCAGTGTTAAGTTCCAACCTTTAGCTGCCTCACAATTGTTTGGTTCTTTGTTTATTTCACAATCCAGTGGATGCAGTGAAGGCAAGTATGCCTGCAATGCTAGCAACACATAGCCCTGCGTCGTTGAACAGAAAATGTTTAGAATTCAGGATCGGTCATCTACTTTCACAATCTCAATTATCATAAGCTTAAATAAACTGATAATAGTTACTTTAAGTATATGGAAGCATGATCATACACTAAATAAATTACCCCAAGTTGTTGGCTGAGGAACGGGCGGTCACTTTTGAATTTGTCAGATACTGAAACAAAATACCAACCCTTTGGTACATGCTCTTCTGTTTATTGTCGTAATAGATGACTAAATTATATCCTAGCTTATACAATAACTGCAGTACTCAGTCACAAAAAGGAAAGGAATTTAATTCTAGGTACTATGCTTCACTACAGCAGCTCTAGTTCAACCTGGCAGCCAATGTAGAAACTTGACAGGATAATGGCAAGCGTAAAAGTTCACGGTTCATTTTATCGTACCACGATAATGAAGGCCATTTAAAAAAATGCTACTTCGTTCATCATTAGGCTTGATTGACATTAGTCTTACAGGGAGTTTAGTGAGTAATAAGAATTACCAGAACTGCAAAGGGGCTGAATACAAATATAGCAGTGGTTTGCTGGATATATGCACCGGAGATGAAGTTCATCAGGGCAGCAAAGAACGACACTGCACCAACCAGATAAGTGATCACAGCTGAGGAGGTCACAATATCCAGATGTAGTATCGTGTTGAAATAGGCTACAAGACTGAAGTTTGCACTGCTGGGGCAACTTCTCAGCACGACCAAAACTGCAAATGAACATAGAATTCAGTTCCAACAGATTGTTCGATTCTTGTTTGAAAAATGCATGGAACTATATTATTTCAGGGTCAGGAAGAGAGAAATAAATCATATTTTTCAGGTTAGGCCAAGACATTTAATTCCTAGATGAGATTCACACTCGGTTGTAGTAGGTTGACCTAAACTGAAAGGTGCATCAGGTTGAACAAACAAGGCTAGTCTGAATCCATTTGGGCCCAGACTTTGATTTGCCAAAAACTTAGTTCCTGGTATCACCAAATGGCTTTTTCTCTAGATCATCCATTTCATTTGCAAAGCGACAAAAACGGAAAAGAAAGGAAAACAAGCTGCACACCTAACAAGCCCTTCTAATGTCCCCCCCCCCCCCCCCCCCCCAAAAAAAAACTATCCCTTCTAGTTTGCTGCGTCAGGAGGCCGACCATGCTGTTGGTAGATCTTCCAGATATTCAGTATCAGTTATTTTACACATGCCTCTTTCAAGCATAGGGTGATGGTTCTCAGGGGTGGAACCTTACAAATTGTTCATGTAGTGGAGATCAAGTCAAAATTTCAAGTGTCAAACTTCTAGTTATGTCCATGGTACGTACAATATGTTGCAAGAGCACAGATGTTATTTACCAACATTTTGTTATGTGTTGTATTTTTATCGTATTTCAATATTTGCCATGACAATGTCTTCTTATTTATTTATTGGGTCTGTCTAAGACACATGTACATGTGACATAGTTATGTCACATGTACAATGATTTTATCACAAATTAGCCCAACAAAATAAAATTTAATTATTTGTTTGTCCAGTTTTTCATTTGTTTGTCACACAGAAAAAAAGCAGCCCAATAAGCAGTCTGAAAAACTATCATTCGCCCCCATTGTTTACGCGTGTAATGGGACGGCCCAAGTGTGCCAGAGGCAACATCCACGTTTTTTGTATAGTTTTCGTTATTTACTTATTTTCCTTTTTTTGTTTGTACACAAAAATAATATAAAATAATTATATTAAAAAAATATGTATATGCAAATTACGTTATGTATGAAACAACTCATTATGTTATTTAATCAATGTTAATCAAGCATTTAAAAACTATTAAACGTGTATAAAATTTATTTATCGTATATAAGCCAAAATTATAAAATATATGCAAATATTTTTGAAATTTTTTTGATCCTATATTTAAAAAACTTAATTGTATATGGATTTTTTTGATACTGTATTTAAAATTGCTAATCTTGCGCTAAGAATTGTTTAAATCATATATGAAAAAATGTTGATCGTGTATTTAAAAAGTATACAATCTGTATTTAATTTTTTTTTATCATCTATTAAAAAAATGTTGATCAAGTATGAAAAAATATTAATGTCGTATTTTAAAAAATGTGTATGAAGAAATATTAAATATGGGAACGACTAGGGCGCATCTACATGTGACATAATTATGTCCCGCGAGACCCTTCTCACACCTCCCCTCGTTTGTTAGTTTTAAAAGTCGGTCCCAGTTGCGACTCATTGGTAAACTTCCAACTAAGAAAAAAAAAGTTGGACCGAGTTGCGACTCGTTGGTGGTCTTGCAACTGAGAAAAAAAAGTCGGACATAGTTGCGACTCGTTGATGGACTTGCAACTAAAAAATCTGGAGCCAGTTGTGACTCCTTGGTGGACTTGTAACTGAGAAAAAAAAAGTCGAATCCAGTTGCGACTTGTTTGTGGACATGCAACTGGAAAAAAAGTGGAACCCAGTTGCGACTCGTTGATATACTTGCAACTGAGAAAAATAATCAAACTCAGTTGCGACTCATTCGTGAACTTACAACTGAGAAAAAATAGTCGAAGCCAATTGCGACTCGTTGATGGATATGCGACTGAAAAAGTCAAACCTAGTGACGACTCGTTGATGGACTTGCAGCTGAGAAAAAAAGTCAAACACAGTTGCGACTTATTGGTGAACTTGCAACTGAGAAAAGAAAGTTAGACCCAGTTGCGACTCATTGGTGGACATGCAACTGGAAAAAAAGACGGACCAAGTTGCGACTCCTTGGTGGATTTGCAACTGAGAGAAAATAGTCGAATCCAGTTGTGACTCGTTGGTGGACATGCAACTGAAAAAAGTCAAACCCACTTGTGACTCGTTGATGGACTTGAAACTGAGAAAAAAATCAAACCCAGTTGTGGCTTATTGGTGAACATGCAACTGAGAAGAAAAAAAATGGACCTAGTTGCGACTCGTTGGTGGACATGCAACTAAAAAAAAGGATCTAGTTGCGAATCATTGGCGGACTTGCAATTGAGAAAAAAAATTGGACCCCGTTGCGACTCGTTGGTGGATATGCAACTGAAAAAAAAACGGACTCAGTTACGATTCGCTGGTGGTAAAACTGAGAAAAAATAGCCGAAGTCAGTTGCGTCTCGTTGATGGATATGCAACTGAAAAAATTCAAACCTAGTTACGACTCATTGATGGACTTGCAACTGAGAAAAAAATTCAAACCCAGTTACGACTCATTGGTGAACTTGCAACTGAGAAAAAACAGTTAGAACCAGTTGCGACTCGTTGATGGACATGCAACTGGAAAAAAAAAGACGGACCAAGTTGCGACATGTTGGTGGACTTGCAACTGAGAAAAAATAGTCGAATCCAGTTGCGACTCGTTGATGGACATGCAACTGAAAAAAAAGTCAAACTCAGTTGCGAATCATTGATGGACTTGAAACTGAGAAAAAAATCAAACCCAGTTGCAGCTTATTGGTGAACTTGCAACTGGGAAAAAAAAGTTGGACCCAATTGCGACTCGTTGGTGGACATGCAACTGGAAAAAAAAGACGGACCTAATTGCGAATCATTGGTGGACTTGCAACTGGGGCGGAAAAAATGAACCCAATTGCAAGTCGGTGGTGGACTTGCAACTGGGGTGTCAAAAAGGTCGGGCCGAGTTCGACTTGCAACTGGTATATGAAAAAATATCGAGCCCAGAATTTGCAAGTAGATTGTGGACTTGCAACTGAAGCAAAAAAGTGGAACCAGTTGCAAGTAGGTGGTGGACTTGCAACTAGGGCAGTAAAAATAAATCGAGCACAGTTGCAAGTCGGTGGCGAACTTGCAACTGGTACAAAAAAATAAAGTCAGAACAGTAGCGAGTCAGTGATCTGCTTGCAACTAGGCAAAAAAAAGTGGAGGCCTGTTGCGAGTCGGTGGTGGACTTGCAACTGGTGCAGGAAAAAGGATAGATCCCAGTTGCAAGTCGATGGTGAACTTGTAACTGCAGCGGAAAAAATAGGACCAGTTGCAAGTTGATGGTGGACTTGCAACTGGGACCGTGAAATAAGCCGGTGCCAGTTGCAAGTCGATGGTGAACTTGCAACTGCTACAAGAAAGGAAAAAAAAGTCAAGTTAGTAACAAATCAGTGGTGTGCTTGCAACTGGGCGGAAAAGAAGCCGAGCCCAGGTGGTGAAAAACACTGTTGAACCCAGCGACGATTAGAGATTAGACTTGCAAGTACGAAAAGATAAAAAAAACGAGGGAAGCGTCGATGTAAAAAAGACAACGAGTTTGATTAAAAAACATGAATAAAACAACTAATAAGATTAAAAAATGAACAAACGTGATAGTTCAACCCTCGATCATCTCTCACGCAGTTTTTAAAGATAAAAAATCACATGAGAGCAGATTCATATGTAACATCGATATTTCGCATGTCCATGCGTTTTAGCAGTTTCTTATTAAATTCTTAATTCTATATTAAAAATGTTCAGTGTGTATTAAAAAACTATTTTTCATATATTATAGAAAAGGTTGGTGTATATTAAAAAAATTCATTCTATATTAAATATGTTCAACTTATATTAAAAATCAATGTATATTTAAAAATAGTTCATCATGTTATAAAAAGGTATTTAAATAGTTAATAAATGTTCACTTTATATTCAAAAATCTGCATATATCTTGAAAACAATTATCAAGATACAAAAATATATATTAAAATCCGAAATTTTAAAACAAAAAAAACAAAAGAGAACTCAATAAATCGAAACAGAAAAAAAGTATAAAAGAAAATAATGTGCGCCAACCCACTGGCTATGATGCGAGCTTCAGCGTAACATGTTCCTAAATATACCAATGTAATGTACATACGAGCTATTTTCAACAAAAAGGAAAGAAAAAACAAAATACATGTGACATAAGTAATTCTCATGTACATGAGAATTAGCAAATCCGTTATTTATTTTCCTTTTTCTTGCTTGAGAGAAGTGTGAGAAGAAGAGAAAATGATAATTGGTTATTGACTATGAGATTTTTTTTCAGAAATTCTCATGATCATGCATGATCAATGAGGATTTCACTGGTTCTTTGACTTCCTGGCTACATTTCTTGTTTAATCCTTGGAAGTCGTAAACTACTCCCTCCGTCCCGGTTTATTAGGCCCCTAAGTATTATAACCATGTCCCCTTTATAAGGCCTCGTCTTGGAAAGTTACGTGCATGCATTTTTTTTATTGGTTGCATGAGGAGTTATTGTTGTTAGTCCCATTGCTAGAAAATTAGTACACCGCATGCAAGGTTTTCATTGGTTGCATGTGAAAACTAGCATATGAGAGAGTGCATTGGAAATGACATAAAATGATTAATGTGAGCAAATTACTATATACCTTGGTATAAGAGAAATGGTCTTTGGGCCCAATAAACCGGGACGGAGGGAGTATGTCCTTATATTTCCTTTGATATCCTATCATAATTTGGAGACAATGGGCTGTAGTATCTTCTACACGTCACACTTTTTTAGTTGATTGTTATTCAATTTGAAGAAAATAGTCCATGGGATGAAACTTCTAGATCCGGCGAGCTCTAGCCCTCCCATTATGAAAGTGTTTCTCACGTCATATGCTAATGTGGCAAGTTCATATGTGCTAGCATGGACGAACACGTGGGGTCAGGTGACAAACCACGCCACATACAACAAGGGCACCGCTTAAAATCGGGTAAGAGCATCTTTAACGGCTACCCTATTTTTGAGCAGCAAAAGGTGGTTGGAATAAAATATAGGACACGAAAAGATGCATTTTTGGCAGGCTCCAACAGATGTACTAAAATAGGTGGTTTTAGGCAGTTGTTGGAGACGTTTATTACCCTATTCTATCGACTCGCCTGGGAAGATGGCGGATCCGAGAGACTGGAGGTCGTGTGGGATGGATCCGACCAGAATCAGAGCGGCGGCAGCGGGAATCGGCCATAGAAGGAGGAGGAAGGAGGCTTGTGGTGGCGTGTGCACTTTTGGCCAGTAGCCGCCGCGCTGCCCGGCTATCGTATTTTAGGGCTGCCCAAAAACATTTTTCAGTTACTTTTGGTTTTTGGGTAGCCGTTGTAAGCGTTTTTTGCTCTTCAAACAGCTAAAAAGCGGTTGATGTCCTATAATAGAGCAGTTGTTAGAGATGCTTGAAGGAACCAGGTTTGCCTGATTTACAAAAGATGAGGGACCAGATGTGTATGAAAAGAAGAAAAAGATAATGGGACAAACTGAACTATGTGGACAGTTGAGGCACCAAAAACGTATTGATCGATCCCTACATTTTTCATACATATGTCGGTTGAGAGAGAACACGACCAAATCAATGGGCATACATGCAAGGGTCATCATCTTCCAATGCGACAAGCACCTCTTGCTAGGTCCATAGATTGTTGCATTATCGATCTTTAGTTCATTTAGTTCAATTATTCGCCTTTCATGTCCGCTAATTTAGACAAATGTTAGGATATTTACCTGGAAAACTTAATACCTGGCCGTGGACACTCTTACTTTCTCTCTATTTCTGATGGGAAGAACACTAGGTATAATTTCCTGCTGAATTAAAACCCTATGGAGCTCCCATCGACAGGGACTAAAATAAGAGGCGTATAGCAAGAAGCATAGAAGAAAAGAAACACTGGACGAGGCTGAGATAATAACGTAGTAGCAAATAGGGCATTATTCGCGTGTCATAGAATCTCAAGCAGTGAACAATTTGTGGAACATGAGATAAGACAGGTAGAGATCCGAAGAACAATCCGGAGTGCTCACCGTAGAGGAAGATTGTGGCCTTGGTGCCTCCATGCTTCTTTCCATCCACAGCATTCCCTCTCCAATCTACAACACGCCCTCCATGTTCCATGACTGTATATGCTTCCTCCTAACTAGCCCAAGCAAATCAGCATATGATCCTCTACAGCCCTGGCTAGCATAGGCATGGCATGAATGGCACGACACAGCCTCCTCTAGAACTGCTTCTGACTGGCTACCTAGCCAGCTCCTGTATATATATATGACTATATGTGTATAAAAGCTATAGTACAAACTCATGGACAGCGTTTCTTGGAGGCACAAAACAAAGAGAAGCAAAGCCGAGATCGCTACTCTGGAAGTCAAGTGATAGCTTAATCTAGGTCATGCATTCACGTGCTGCTTAAATGTGCCTCCCGTTTCTCCAGGTGACGCCGCGGCGCATAGACCGCGCGGCGGCGGCGACGTGGCGGGCGGTTTGATTTATCATTTATGGGCCGCACGCAGCGGAGATCCCGTCGTCCTCTCGTTCCTTCCGGTTAAAAGATGGAGAGCCAGCGTTTTTGTTGCTTGCCCTATAATACCAATACCATTATGATCAGATCTTGGCTGATTTGGACTTTGGGGTCTCCCTCCCACGTCGATCGATCCATCGATCTTGCGGTTTCTGTTTTCCTCAAGCAGATCTTGTGTGCAAAGATGCAATCAAAAATCATGGCAACTAGTACGTACTCCTGCTAGTAATAAACAGATGGCTACAGTATAAAATTGCAGATGTAGCATGCTAGCTTGCAAATACATCTTGTTTTATCTTGCAAAGTCTTTTTGCAAGTACATGCTCAAGATCTGTTTTCAGCTGTTGGTGGATACTTTATATTTAACGATGGTTCTGCGCCCTGCATGCCCTAATCAATTTAGTTGAGGAAATGCATCGTTTGTTTCATTAAATGTTTTTTTTCTATCTGATCCTATTTGCTGTGCCATATCCTATGTTTTGTGTCCGAAGAAGATCATCCGACAAACGGTGATTTATTTTTTTAGATAAACAGGGGCCAAACCCCCGGTTTCATTTCATAGACAAACGGTGAAAATGAGCAGGGACAGACACAATCAGCATATTCTGCAAGAGAAGAGTCGGGCATATGCTTGCTTTCTCTGCATGGGAACCTGAAGTATGTAAATGAGATAGCAGCACCAGCACTGCACTGCAGAAGGTAAGGTGCGACTTGGTTGGTTGTAAAAAAACAGTGTGAATATCTGCAGAAGCCGCCGGATCCTGCAGTCCAGATCATGCCGGTGGATGCACTTGTTTTCGTTCTCCGTGCGGGGTACGGTGGTGAAAATGAATTCAAGCAGCCAACAAGCCACGCAGGCAGGCGATGCAGTAGCGGCCGCCCCCTGCGTGGCGTCACGTGCTTAGCTTCTTCTACTCCGTACTCCGTACTTGAGGGAGGCCATGCGCATCGCTCGCGGCCGCGCGTCCGTGCCCTGGCGTTGGAAAAATGGTGCTCGAGTGCGTGCCCACGCGTGAAGGCAACAACAATCCACTCGTCAAGTCATGGATCCATGTGCGGCTAGTGCTTCGCGACGGGCGCCCTTTGGAGTACCCGGGGAGCCGCCTCACCTGACCTGAGTAGAGTAGCAGCGCGCCATCCATGTCGCCGTGTTTGTCGATTTCCGGCGTGCCCACGCTTTCCTTCATCTTCCTCCAGGCCGATCCGTTGCTCCAAGACTCCAATTCCAAGTGACCTACGTAACGTCGATCCACTGCCAACGATAAGCCCTTGAGTCGCCCTGCTGGCAACGATCGGCACGCGCGGCTGCGTGCATGCCATGCCATGCATGCTCTGGCTGGGCACGGCGCGGCGCCTTAGCTAGCGTTTGCCTCCGCGTTGAGGTTTACATGCCTTCAATTTAGTACCACATCGGTGGTAACTTAGGGGAACTCCGTGTTGCATAAAGGGCGGTGATCAGGTGAACGTTGCACACCGTGCGGCAAGCGCTTGATGTGATTGATTGTTTTTCTATGGATCTTCATCAAGTAGGTTTAACCCTTTTTCAATAACTCTTCGTGCACATACTTACATTAAATATGCATACGCATGTAATCTATCATAAAAATATTAAAAAAATTATGCATTAAGACTACGATTTAAAAGAGTCCTTTTATACAAAAAAATAAATTATAAGTTACTTCGCATTTTGTTTTTTTGTACGACAACTCTTTTATGAATGCATATATATAGTTGCTATCGTTGTTTTAGGTTTAACTAAGGATGGTATCTCCAGTCTCTTCACTCAATATTATTTTCATCTCATATCATCACGGTATATTCTTAAGGTAATAAATTAATAAAACAAAAATTACTCTCATTTTTAAAAAAATTATGAAATATTTATAGATTTTTACTCTAAACAAATTTAAAAATAATAAAATTAAAACAAGTTTCATAAAAGATCATATTTTAAAATATTAAATAATTTATTAACAGTTCCCACAACAATGTGCGAGGTATCATCTAATTATTCAAACATCGTATGCATGGATGGCACGACACAACCCCCTCTACAAAGTGCTCCTGGCTGACTACCTAGCTAGCTCCTATATATAAAAGCTAATACATTGCTAAAGCGGGTCACAATGGAGTCTAACTTAGACTAGTACCATACACGCATTACGAGTCTATGTTACTACTCTCTTTGGTTTTTTTTAGTCTTCATATAAGTTTTGTTTAAATTCCAAGTATCTCTATTTTGATCAAACTTGTACAAAAAAGTATAGACATTCACAATGCCAAATCGGTATGGTTAGATTCATCATGAAATGTAGTTTCATAGTATATATATTAGGTACTGTTGATGCTGATATTTTTTATATAAATTTGGTCAAACTTTATAAAGTTTGACTTGACGCAAATCTAATATGCGGAGTAAAAAGGACTGAAGGAAGTATCTTTACAGTGGATACTAACATATATGTGGTGTCATATAAAACTTTATTTAATGGTTATGGACTCATTTTGCTTTGGTATGTGTGATGTTACAATAACTAATTACGTTACCACAAGCACCTTCCTTATTAACTACATGCCACATAAGAATAAGTCTAATAAGGTACAGTCAGCAGGCTGTAAGAATTAAAATATATATTATATTTGTGATGAATTGGATGAGAGAGAAGAAGATAAAGAAGGAAAGCGGATTGTAGATTAACAGCTGGCTACAGCACGACCTCCAAAAACATTGTGAAACATTGTGAGAATGTAAAATGATCATACATTAATAAAATAGTACGGAGTACTTCTTAGAGCATGGTTGATAGTATAGTCAGCTGCTGACTATAAGAAGATGACATGTTATCTATAGCTAACATTATAGTCAACAAGGACAATAATAATGCTATAAGGAGTACTACTTTAGCAATATATGACCCACATGTCTATCTCACAAAGTGCCTAGGAGCACGTGTTGCAGCTGGCTACTAACTAATAGCCCGCTTCTTTTCTCTCTCTTCTTCTCTCTCCTCCAACTAAGCACAAATATATTATTTAATTCCTTATAGCCAGTTGACTATGCACTATTGTATTTGCTCTTAGTAACTACTTATTATATATGTTGGCTATTAGGTTGACTATAGGTGATATGGCAACTTCATATAGCTAGCCCATTGTTGGCTATACTATTAACCATGCTCTAACTAAATATGTCTTGAAATGTGTGATTTATTACCTAAATTACTCCTATTGTAGTCAGCCTTAAAGCATGGTTAATAGTATAGCCAGTTGCTGGCTATAAGGAGATGTCATGTCATCTATAGCTAATTTTATAGTCAACAAGTACAATAGTAAAGTTCAAATATGTACTACTTTAGTAATAAATGGCTCACATGTCTATCTCACAAAGTGCCTAGGAGCACATGTTACAACTGGCTATTAATTAGTAGCCCGCTTCTCTTTTCTCTCCTCCAATTAAGCACAAATATATTATTTAAATCCTTATAGTCTGCTGACTAGGCACTATTGTACTTGCTCTTATCGCCCGCAACATCCGATAGGCTGGTTTCATCATTAGTTCTACCAAGGATTGGTGAAACTGCACGTGAATTATTTTACAAAGTTCATGTGATGCTATCAAATGAATCGAAATCATCTAGAATTCAATTCAGCATGACATTGCGATCATATGTTCTTTTCTATTCTTGCGTGTTTTTAAATATTGTGATTCAAAGAGCGCCTAAAACATGCACGATTGCAAAGGGGCGCTTCTCCCACGAGAGTTCTACAAATGTTTGGGAATTGGAGTGAGCAGGGACACAATCATCAGCATATCCTACAAAAGAAGAACCAGCACGAGAGTTCCACATACTGCTGTGCATGGGAGCCTGAGTAAATGAAATATTCTACTACATCCTCTGTTTCTAAATATCAATATTTTAAAATATACATACACACCAAGATCATGGCCTGGGCGTTGTTGCGCGCCC
The DNA here is from genome assembly GCA_950022295.1 of Bromus sterilis. NCBI lineage: Eukaryota > Viridiplantae > Streptophyta > Magnoliopsida > Poales > Poaceae > Bromus > Bromus sterilis. The sequence continues at coordinate 47,190,030 of OX465596.1, forward strand.
TATGCGGCTTGCCGCGCTTGCTCCCGCCCCTCGTGGAAGAGGGCTCCCCCTCCTCCTGTCACTATGGCGGGAATCCCACTGCTCCCGAGTGAGGAGCTTTCCGCCAATGGTGATGGGCCCTGAGAAGGGTTGTGGCTCGTCGGTATCGATGACCTTGAGGTGATCCATCGCCTCCTCGATCGTCATCGTGGAGAGGTCTAGCAGCGACTCTGTCGAGCGAGTCATCTGTTTGTACTTCTCGGGGACGCAACGAAGGAGCTTCTCGATAGCTCTCTCCTCGTTGTAGGTGTCATCGCCGAAATGCACCATCTTCTGCAGGAGAGTGTTGAGACAGAGAGCCAAGTCATCAACGTCCTCACCTGGCTTGAAGGCCAGGTTATCCCACTCCTTGCGAAGGACCTGCAGAGTGGAATTGCGGGCACGGTCGCTGCCTATGCGGGCCGGAGCGAAGGCGTCCCAAGCCACCTTGGCAGTCCGCTTGTTTGAAAGCGAGAACTGCATCTCGGGCAGTACTGCAGCGATGAGGGCGTCCAGTGCTCGTCAATCCTCATAGTAGTCGACGTTGCCATGCTGGACCGCCTCCCACATGTGCCGCACCTGGAGCATCATCCTCATGACAGCGGCCCACTCGACGTAGTTGGTTTTGGTGAAGGTAGGACACCCAACACGGGACCAACTTCCCTGACCACAGTCCGTACCCCGTAGGGGCCATGGTCTTGGTCGTCCCAGCCGCCGCCGCGGTGCGCGCCTCCTCCGGGAGCGCCTTCATCGTGCACGCCTCCATGCTCAGCCTCCCACTGCGCCGTCCACTCTTGTGTTGCACCATCGCAATCCGCGTTGGTGCAGTCATCAGCAGAGACAAAGTCGTTGGTGTTGTTGCGCAACACCTTGACCTCCGCCGCCTCACGTGTTGCGTCCGCTGCCGCCGCTGCTTCTGCCTCCGCTCTGACTGCTGCCAAACTCGACGTCCTTGCTATCGCCGCAGCGATTGCTGCCGCCGCTCGCTCACGCTCCTTTGTCGCGGCGAGCCGACCTTCTGCCGACACCGCGTACTCGAGGTAGTCGTGTGCTGAGAGCGGCCTGCAAACATGGCTCGCTGCTAGGGGGCTGTTATGCGAAGGGCAGGTGGCTGCTGACGAGCTGCTGCTCGACCGCGTGGAGGGGGAAGAGTGAGAAGGGGCAGCTGGCGCCGCTGCTGCTCTCGGGGCAGCCGACACTGCTGCTGCTCTGGGCTGGGGTTGCTCCTTCCCAGGGGAAACAGGTGAGCAGAAGATGCTCAAGGTACAGGATAACGAGACTCTCGATGAAATCTTACTTTCATCTAGGAAAAGGATGACACTAAGAGTTGGATCAATTTTCTGGTTTATTTCTCACACATTTTCATATCAACCTAAGATGTTGGGGATACATATTTATAGGTTGCTAGCCAGCCAAGCATATGGTAGATGCTAGTCTAAGATGCTAACTGTTGGTTTAAGATGGTAGTCTAAGATGTTATCCTAACAGCCACAAAGACACAAGGATTATGTGTTGTACAGAGAATCCTTACAACCACAAAGACACAAGGACCATGTACTGCAGCCCCATAAAAACTAAAGTATAGAGACTTATCCATCAACTTTGTATGTAGTTCATATTATAATATACTAGGAAAAATGCCCATGCGTTGCAACGGGAGAGAAAAATGATCCTATAATCAAGTACATGAAATTCGATGAGAGGGACTCTGGCCGATGAAAGGTAGTGAGGGACACCCTTAGACGCGCTACCAATTCTAGCACAAATGCTCGTGCGTTGCAACGGAAGAAAAAAGATCACATACTCAAATATGCATGGTTCAAAGACTCCCTTCCCAGTCCGCTTCAGCCACAAAGTCTATTTTAACTCAACAACACACAAGTTATACCTTCATTCCAATCTCGCCGATGATGGACGTATTGTCCAAATGATTACAACACGTCTAGACACAATCAATCTGAACGCGATAAAACCAACCATCTCTTGGCACACCTATCATTAAACCGCGCCATTGCAAGGAAATCTTTGAAGTAATATCTCAAGTTGAACGTGAAGGCCATGCTTCGTGAGTTCCTCTGCACACCTACACACCTTTGCTTAGTTCATACACCGTTCCTCATATGGTCCGTCGCTTTTGAGTGAGTACTTGTTCCATGAAGAGAGGAAGCGGCATGCACATGTCTCAACACGAAAGCTTACATTGCAACGGGGGACACGGCTTTTTGGGTCATAGGTGCATTTGCTCCCATTAGTAATAACATCACTTCAAATAGCAAACAAAACCAACAAAATCGGATTTTTTTGTATGATGCAAGATGTTCATGTGCGCGAAGTCCATGCCAAATTTCGTGGAGTTTGAACATTCAAATAGTCCTCGGCAAAAATGAAAATATTTGGGACTGTGAAAACAGTTTTGAAAATTGCACTATTCATCAGGAAAATTGTGTTTCTTGCCATGAACTCCTCGAATGTCCAAACACCCGGAAATTTTGCAAGGATGTTACATGCAGGAGCATATTTCATTCCACAAAAAATCAGTTTTTTTTTAATTTAGTTGCATTTTTTTTGCTTTTTCTAGATAGTGGGTGTTTACGTTTCCGTGAGCCGTTTGAGATTTTCGGTCCAATAATTATTATGTAAAATATGTACATTTAAGATATCCGTGCACATTAAACACCGTAGCCGGTTGTCATTTTGTAAATATATAAAGATACTTCCTTCATTCATAATTATATAATTTTTAATTCTATAATCGAATGTATATAGACGCATTTAATGTGTTTGTTGACTTATATTAATTCATATTAGTCTATATTAAAAAATATCTTATATTCATTAAGGAGGGTAATATTTATAAATATTCAAGTCGAATTATAAAAAATCGTGGCAAGATTATTTTTTAATTATTTAATAAAATATATATAGACACATTTTAATGTGTTTGTTGACTTATTTTAATTATTGAAATATTTAAAATATCTTATATTTATGAAGGAGGTTAATTATAAATATTCAAGTCGAATGATAAAAAATCGTGGCAAGTCCCTTCCAACTGGATCAATCACATACGTTGCGTGGCCAGACTTGATCAAAGTGCATGAGACGGTACCGGAGAGATTCATATATATAACTATATATAGGGTGAGACTATTCGTCACCCTGGGTGATGAATAGTTATTCCTCACCCCCTCTGTTTTGACATCAATGCACCATAATTTTACATTTCGTAAATTTGTCTTATTTCATACGTAAAAAGAGAATGTAAAAAAATATAATCGCCATAAAATATATTTTATATTACGTAAAATTACAAAGGTAAAAATGATGGTGTAAAATATACATAAAATATAATTTTTTTGATCTTATGATCAATATTTTTGTTTTTTTATATCAAAATTTATGAAGTGAATCCATATTAATGTAACTATTTGTATTACAAATGTAATTTTTTTTATAAAAGATTCATAAAATTACCTCGGGTGAAGAATAAATTATTTTGTACCCTGGATGATGAATAGATTCTATATATATATATATATATATATATATATATATATATATATATATATATATATCCAATTCCTTCCTTATTTTTAAGCTGACAGAGCAGCTCTATTTAAATTCCTTACCTTCTGTAAAGCTCGCCCAGCTTTTTTCTTTAATTCCTTTCCTTCCGAAGGAACAACTCCTTTTAATTATCTTTGCTTCCCAAGGAACGGATAGCTTCCTTTTATTACTTTGCCTTCCAAGCCTGCTCATACTCTAATTCCTTTGATTGAGTTGCTTGATACTAAAATAATTTGGACATGTATTTACATAGATAAAATTGGACGTAAAATACCGAGGTGGTACTATTTGAATCCCTACTTGCTAGGCTTAACCATGGGTACATTGCTTTCCTGGTCGTTTTGCCTTTTTTTTATCAGCGACACCTGTCCATTTTACCGGGCTATATAACCAGGCCCAGGCCTACGATTCTAGCCTCCCTCAATTTTTCCAGCGCTGGGCGAACAAGCGAACCGTTTTTCTGCACTAAATATTAATTCTACTGCAGGTTTATTACACTAAATATTAGGGATATTTTACAAAAATGCTAAAACGGATTAAGAAAGTCATATTTTTTTATTATTAGGTAAAGATTATTTAAAAACTTACATTTAGGAACGCAATGAGCTAGCGCTGTAGAGAAAGTGCGACTTGGGCGGTTCTAATAAAAAGAGTGATATACGCAGAAGCCGGATCCTGCAGTCCAGATCATGGCGGTGCATGCCCGTATCATGCACTTTGTTTTCTGCGTGCGTGGCGTCACGTGCTTAGCTTGTACTCTAGTAGTAGTACTACTCCGTACCATGCCGTTGAAAATCTACGCCGATCACGCACCGACGCTCGCCGTTGCGGATGGCCATTCTTCGGCGCGGCGCAGCCGTCCCGAGACGCGCGGGCAGTTTCTCGATGACCCGGTGCCTTGTGTATATCCATGTGAGGTTAGTGCTTCGCAGCGGGCCGGCGCCCATTCGGGTACCTCGGGAGCCGCCTAATTACGTAGCAGCGAGCCATATCGCCGTGTTTGTCAACCTCCGGCGTGGGCGCGCCGGCGCTGATCCGTTGGTCCAAAACTCCGACGTCCAACTGACCAACGTACGTCGTCGTTGATCCCCCGTTCCAACAGCTCCCCGGCCGGTCTGGCCTGCCGCCTGCCCGCTTATGATAAGCCCTTGGGTCGCCGTGCTGGAAACGACCGGCAAGCGCGGCGGCGCATCCTCACGACGCGGCAGCTAGCTAGCGTTTGCCTCCGCGTGCTTGATTTTACGTGCGTAAAATTAGTACCACATCGGTAATTTAGGGTACGACCCTGCTGCATAAAAGCTGGTGACCAGGTGCCTGATTCGCACCGTGCAGCAAGCACGGTTACAGCACCAATACAACCATCTAGCGCACAGGGCCTCAGTGATATAAACCTGAGAGGCCCTGCTCAGAATTTGCAGATTCTGACTGATAAATAATCTTTTCTTGCAGGTTTTATAATTTATAAGAAGAATTCAATTTTCTTCTGCCCTCGTGCACACGAAGAACCAAAAAGTGTACGGATTGAGTAGATTGAGTTTTAGCAAAGTCTCAATCGTAGATCGCTTAACCTTTCTAATATAAACGCCACTTTGAAGCAAACGTGCGGACAGGAATATGGCAAGCACAGACTGTTTTGATGGTAATTGTTATAGGCGTGGATGCCAATTACAGTGTACAACACATGGCAATTCGTTGTGACTTTTTTTCATTTGTCGCGTGCGTGCTAGAAGTTACCACATTTTTTTCTTCGCACGAACATATTAGTTATTATCTTTTCGTTTGTACTGAAGCATACATTCACTTCTTATGATTCCCCTTTTAAAATTCATGTTGATTCATTAAGGCGTGGAATCAACCTGTTTTTTCATTATGTTACTTTATTAGAGCATTTCCAGCCGCCCCCCGCCCCCCCCAAAAGGGCCCCTAAGCAGCGTTATTTACATCCGGCGCTAACAAATCTGTCCAGTCGCACCCCTATGACCTTATTTTTCGCCGAATTTTGTTAAGTCTGAGTCCGGCGTTCCCAGGCCGACCCCAGCCCCCCGTGATCTCTTGGGGCGTCCGGATCTAATTTTTGCATGCAATTGGCCCACCCGCCTGTCTCTCCTCTCACTTTCTCTCCTACGCCTCCTCCTCCGACACGCCCGTCACGCCATACCTCCTCTTCTCGCAGGTCTCGGGCGGCGCGGGGTTCCTCTGTGGCGTCACCTCGTTCGGGAGCGTCGGAGGCGTCGTCTTTGCGCCGGCGCCCCCTCAGGCTCACTCCTACACGGCGAGGTGCTCTCACGCTGCCACATCCCGGCGCCTGAGGGGGAACCGGTGAACCCCTCAGGGCAGCGGCCGTCGTGCCGGCCTCGTGGAGGTGATGCTGGAGCTGGACGAGGAGTCCATGGTGGTGCGCAACGTGACGCCCACCGCATTGCCTGGAGCCGGGACACACACGCCGGAGAGCGGGGCCGGGAGGCCATGGAGGCCATGGCCGTGTCCGGGAGCGGGGGCGGGCGGATACGGAGGACGGCAGCGCGAGGCGCTCGCTGCCGGAGCACGTGCAGGGCGAGCGAGGTCGTGCTCACGGTGGCGAGCCGCACCAAGGTCATCGAGGCCATTAGGACGATGCGGGCGGCGTCGCTCACCGCCGTGCAGGGCTGGTTCGAGGAGGCCGTCGCGACGGCGTGAGCTGTTGCACGCCGCCAAGGTGTTTGTCGAAATGACTGAGCATTAAAAATTTTTAAAAAGGAAAAAAAACTGCCTGTTGGGGGGGGGACCAAACGACTGGAGATGCTCTTACTTCCTCAGTTCCAAATTACTACTTGACATCACTTTATTTCAAGTTTAAACCAAACTTAAATTAAAACCATATCGAGTAATTTGGAACGGAATGAGTAGATTTTTTGCTAGCGAACGCATGGATCTGCATGGTGTTTTTTTAGTTTAAGTCATTATAATTTTTTTCTTTTTCCGTGGCTAGTATGCCGTATTTTTTACATGTACTTAAACATAGTGTATGCCAATGCATTCTGCATACATGCGAAGGTTATTTTCATTTAAAAAACAGTTTTTTCCCATTTTAGAAATATTCACTTTTTTATTTTTAATTCTTTGCCTTATTAATTTTATTTCAAAAACAAAACTACCCCCATCCTCCGTGCGCAAGTTCACAAGGCCAAGCCAAGATTCGATCATCTTCAAGATGTGTTTGACGGACCTACGTATCAATTATTTGTTTTTCGTGTGATGCTATCAAAGAAATCAAAATCATGTAGAATCGTGTGCTTGTTTTTTCTTCCATTCCCGCGTTTTTGAAATGTTGTGAATCAAAGAGGCCCTAAGATATGCACGATTGCAAAAGGCACGCTTCTCCCGCGGGTATTTTCGCAAAACGTTTGGAATGAGCAGGGACACAATCACCATATCCTACGCGAGTTTCACATGCTTGCTTTCCATGTGCCATTCACCCTTTGCAACATATTTCTTGTTGCAAAGAAGGTTTTGCAACATGTTCGCTTTGTTGTTGCAAAGCGGATGAAGGGAGACAATAGGTATGATAAAAAATATTTGATTTGATGCAATAAAATAATAATAATGAACGATTTGCAACAAAGGTTTTGTTGCAATGGATCGAACGCAACATAACCTCTTTGCAAAGCGGTGCAAGAGATGATAGCTTTTTGTAGTGTGAATGACAGTTGCTTTTAATGGAGGAAATCGCTTTGTAACAGAGACTCTGTTGCAAAGTGGTGTGAGCGTGCGGTGGGATCTGATGGTTGACATACGAAGGTGATGAATGTTATAAAAACTTTCGTGACAGGTGAACGTGTAGCACTGGCCATTAGCATATCCATATCCTACGAGAGTTTCACACGCTTTCTTTCCGTGTGGACAGTGAGGGCTCCTTTGGTTTACAAGATTCTAAAAACTCAGGAATTGTAAAAATACAGGAATTAGATAGGAATACACGTGCAAAACAAAGGAATGGTATACACAGGAATTATCTCAAGTTAGGTTGTTTGGTTCATAGGAATTGGAAAAAACATAGGAATCCAATAAACATGATCAAATTAGAACCAAACCACATGAAAATGTATAGTTAGAACGTTATTGTGTCACTATGGTTCTTAGTCTCGTTCATCGTGCATAGGAATTTTAAAAAAAGTCCAAGTGGATGTTAGAATTCTTGTGTTTTTTAATTGAAATTGGATTCAAAGGAAAATTTCCTTCATTTTTTCTTTTGCCCCATTCCTTTGAACCAAATGCACGAATAGTATCATCATAATTTTTTTTCTATTGTTACACATTTCCTTCACTTTTCCTACAAACATAAGAAGCCCTGAACCTGAAGTGGAGTAAATGAAATAGCAGCGCTGCAAAGGAAGTGCGACTTGGTTCTAAAAAAGAGGTGTGATATCTGAAGTCGGATTTTCCACCCCATATCATGCCTGCCGGTGCGCGTATCTCGGTACGGTGGTGAAAATCATACGCCCTTTCGGATACCTAGGGAGCCACTTGACCAGAGTAGCTAGCTACTCCCTCCGTCCCGGTTTATTAGGCCCCTAAGTATTATAACCATGTCCCCTTTATAAGGCCTCGTCTTAAAAAGTTACGTGCATGCATCTTTTTCATTGGTTGCATGAGAAGTTATTGTTGTTAGTCCCATTGCTAGAAAATAAATACACCGCATGCAAGGTTTTCGTTGGTTGCATGTGAAAACTAGCATATGAGAGAATGCATTGAAAATGACATAAAATGATTAATGTGAGCAAATTACTATATACCTTGGTATAAGAGAAATGGTCTTTGGGCCCAATAAACCGGAACGGAGGGAGTAGCTAGCAGCGCGCCCTATCTCGCCATGTTCGTCAACTTCCGGCGTGAAAACGAACAGTCCGTCCACCCGTGACGGTTCGTGCTGTCTCTAGCGACTTCGAAGCGACTCGCCACTGTGTTCGTGGTCGGCAAGCTGCCGCTTAATCCTTGATCCAAATCCACGAAAAAGCTTCTCTGTATTTTCCCTTTCAATTTTCTGCACCGTGCGTGGAGTTGCTCAGCTCAGATTGAATCCCTTCAGTCTCGCGAGTGGCGAAGAAATTAACCGGCATTCAACTAGTCTTCTTTCCACTGTGAGGATCCATCAAATTCCCAGCACTTCAATTCGGAGCAGCAGGGTGAGGTGGCTGTAGTGGCCGGCGACATCTGGTAGGGCTGCTCTGCCCCAGAGTTGTAGGGTGAGGAGGCGGGAGTCGGAGGAGTCCGGCTGGGCGGCAGATTTCTGGAGCTGAGGGGCGAGGCCAGCATGGGCGACGGCAAGGCTCCTCTGGTGGATGGAGTGGAAGGCATAGTAGCCGGAAACGCGGGTCGACGCCGCGTCCCATGTTCCGGGTACATCGTCCCCAATCGAGGGTCGGACTCGAACGAGGATCGATCAGATTCGTTGGCCGGAACGCGTACCGAACCGTCAGGTACATCATTCCTCGCCATCCGCGCCATGAAGGAGAAAGAGCGCTAAAACGACGCATCATCTGTGCCAGAGATAATGGAGGAAGAAGAGAAACGGCATATCATAACTATCCTCGTCGTGATTACCTTAATTCTCTCTTTCTTAATTTTGTTTTGCTTTCCATGTACGAACTCCTTGAGTAAACATGGAAAGATCAGACTAATCGATCCGGACTTATCGTCCCGGATTTAATGGGATCGCGTTCCCGCTGTCGATTTGCTGTTCCGGCGATGTATACCCCGATCGATCCCATGTTTTTACCACCGGCGATCCTCGTTCCTCGTTCCCGTCCCTCGGTCCGCTCGACCCCGAAACCTGGCAACTATGGTGGAAGGTAGGATGAGAAATCTGAAGCTCTCAGATGCATAAAAGAAAAGCATTAAGATTGGGAAGGAACATGCCTGCTCCACGGAGGTGAGCAAACTTCAGGCTGTGGGTAAGCTCTTGTCTGAAAGACCTGCAAAAGCTGAGTATGTGGGTAGAGCTTTAGGAGGTGTTTGGTGTCCTTTTTCCAGAGTATATTGCAAGGGTCTGGGTAGAAACCGGTTCCTGTTTTTGTTTCATGACAATGTGAGTAAGAACAAAGCATTAAAGGGAGGACCCTGGATGTTTAACAAAGATTTACTGGTGATGGAGGATTTTGTGCCAAGCAAAACTATTGATGAGTATGATTTTTAAGTCCATTCCTATATGGGTGAGAGCTTATGGCATCCCAATGAGAATGATGAGTACAGAAACAGGGGAGCTAGTAGGTGATAAAATTGGTGAATTCTTGGATGTTGATTTGGATGATAATGGAAATGCTATGGGAGTGTTCATGCGAATCAAAGTGAAGATGGACATAACAGTTCCTATTATGAGATTCATAACATTAGAAATAGAAGAAGAAAATGAAGAGGATCAGGGCCAAACCCTGAGGAAATGATGGTAGTCGAAGATATGGTAAAGAAGAAGAAGGAGAAAATTGTCTCCTTTGAGTATGAGCACCTCCCAGATTTTTGCTACTTGTGTGGTATCATTGGTCATACAGAAAGGGCTTGCCCATCTAGGACTAGAAGCGAAGGTGATAGACAGTTTGGTCCTTGGCTGCGGGCAACCATGTACAGTGGAAGCTCCAGCGATGAACGAAGGAGCTCAAGTGAATGGGGAGAATTTTGGAATACTCACAGCACAGGAAGCAAAGGAAGTAAACAAGGAAGTGATGGTCCATCTTGGAGAACGACTCTACCAGAAGGAACATGTGCAGAGAAACCAGAAAGAGGAAGAGAAGAAAAAGAAGTCACAAGCTCTCAAAAGTTAACTCAAGATGATATGAATGGAGTTGTGAAAGGTAAGGAGTTGGTGATTGGGGACGACAAGAAGCCAGGGAAGTCAGGGGAGACAGAGAATACAAATATGAAACCTAGTCCTTGCATAAAGACGGCATACACCATGAAATCTGATTTAGAGACAAAGAAGAAGAAATGCCGAAAGCTAGTGTAGAGGTTGTGGAAGGTGATCAGAAAGAGAAGGAGAGGGACCAACTTAAACTAGATGAACGTAACAAGGAAGATAATAGGGAGATCATGTCAGGAAAAATACAAAAGACTGGAACCTTTAAGCGACGCGAGAGAACTAAAGAGAAGCACCTGCAAAATCAATCTCATGGGACTGCGCTGAAGAAGAGACATGCAAATTTGATGGATGTAGACTGGGAGACAGAGATACTAAAAAAACTAAAATGGAAGTTGATGGCGAGGCTGATGCGAATAGGGAAAAGGAAGGAAACACAAGGTCTGATGAAAAGAACGCTGGGCTGCAAGGACATCCCGGCGAATCAAAATGAAAATAATATCTTGGAACTGCCGGGGACTGGGGAATGGCCCGGCAGTTCGGGGGCTTCTGGATCTTCAGAAGCAGGAGGACCCTGATATCCTTTTCTTATCTGAAACCAAAAGGGATGAGAAGGGAATGCAGTGGATTAAGTATGTGCTAGGCATGTCAAATATGGTGATTAGAAAGTGTGAAGGAAGAAGTGGAGGGTTAGCTTTAATGTGGAAAAGACATGTTAATGTTGTGCTCCATAACTATTCACGTTATCACATTGATGTGGAAGTTGTGCAGCAAGATGGCTTCAAATGGCGATTCACAGGCATATATGGAGAACCTGTAACCAGTAAGAGAGAGATAATATGGAAGCTACTGAGAATTTTAAACAAACAACTTAACCTTCCATGGATCTGCGTTGGTGATTTTAATGAGATTCTCTACAGTCATGAGAAGAAGGGAGGGCCGTCACGGGCTCCAGTTCAGATGGAGAAGTTTTGAATGGCATTGTCAGACTGTGGGCTTCGTGACTTGGGATATACGGGCGACAAGTATACTTGGAGAAATCATAATTATGAAGCTAATAGATATGTGAAAGAAAGGCTTGATAGAGTTGTGGGATCCCGAAGTTGGTGTGTGATACATCCAAAACGTATCTATAATTTCTGCTTGCTCCATGCATGTTTTGTGTGATATTGCTATGATCTAGATACACTTTCATACATTTTTTTATCATATTTGGACTAACCTATGAACTCAGTGCACCCCAGTGCCAGTTCCTATTTTCTACTGTTTTTCTATTTCAGTTTTCCCCCATATAAAAAGTGCCAGAAAAATTCCGGGAAAAATACAGGAAAAATCAGCGTACAGGAAGCTTCGAGAAGAGCCCGGGAGGGGCCAGAGGGGATCCAGGGGGGCCCAGGCAGCCACCCGGCGCGGCCCCACCCCTGGCCGCGCCAGGGGGTCGCCTGGGGCCCCTGGTCCACCTCTGGCTGCCCCCCTTCTCCTATTTATTCTCCGTCACGGGGAAACTCCGAAGACAGAACCCTATTTCGCAAACTAGCCTCTGTTCCGCCGCCGCCGCGTTTCCGAGATCGGGAGCACCAGAAGACCTCTTCCCGGCACCCTGCCGGAGGGAGGATTGACCTCCGGGAGTCTCCTCTCCACCATGGATGCTCCCCGGATGTCTCGTGAGTAGTTTTCCTTGGACCATGGGTCCGTGATCAGTAGCTATGTGATGTTCTCCTCCCCTCTTTGTTCTTCATGGTTTAGACCTCGTGAGCTGCCCTACATGATCGAGGCACTTTTGTAATACTTTCTGCTATTGCTATGTTGAGTTTGATAGGATCTGATGGATTATGAGACTATGTTCAGATTGTGATTGAGTAATATATTTGGTTCTTATCTCTTATATTTTTGTTCCTAAGTAATTCTTGCATGTTCTTCGTTGTTGTTTATTGCTTTGGCCAAGTAGTAGGTAGTGACTCCAAGAGGGAACGTTTTTCTCGATTGTGGGTTCATGCCCCCCCCCCCGATGACACGCTTGAGTGACAGAAACATGAGTCTAGGGGATGTGCTGTTGCCACAAGGGGGAAAACAACGGTGCTTGTAACCACGGTTGCAAGGATTGTTTACTTTACGCAAAGTTCTTTTTAATGCAGTTGTCTGTTGCTTTGGGTTTACACTTTGGGTGGGGCTCGCAACTTAATACCAGCAAGATGTTCTGGATAGATATCTCAAGGTGGATGATTAGTAGTAGATGCAGTTGGATTTCGGTCTACTTATTTTTGCGTACTGCCCATGCTTTTGAACGTCGTCCTTTCTTTTGTAGCATAGTTAGCATTGCGGTGCGTTCATAATCCTGTCAATTGCCTTTCTGTAATTTGTTTACCTCGCATAGCAATTTTATCGTCTTTTGGGAGAGAGACAACACTAGTGAAGATCACGTATCCCGGTCCATATCCTCATCACTGTTTACACGCTTATTTACTTTTCTTCTTTTACTTTCAATTACTATCATTATCCCTTGTGTTTTATCCTTTGTGAACAACAAGACCGGAGAGATTGAAAACTTCTCTGAACTTCGTTGGGAACAAAGTTATCGTGTCTGTGTGCAGGCCCGCGTCAGTTGCGCCGCTGACACCTACTTATCATCTCCGGAGTCCTACTGGAGACAAACCTTGGTATCTTCACCGAGGGAAATTTGTTGCTGTGCTACATCACGCCTTCCACTTGGGGTTACCAACGAAGGGCGAGAAATCACTATCATCATCTCGCACATCAGTGTGCAAGGTTTCCTCACTACAAGGTTGTGAATGGAGATCCAAGACATTCTGACCATCGTCCTGTCACAGTAATTCTGGAAAGGGTGGACAAAATAATGAGACAACAGAAAGGAAACAATGGTTTCAGGTTTGAAGCTAAATGGCTCCAGGAAGAAAATTTTGAGGAAGTGGTTAAAAATGCTTGGTCCACTTCGGAAATACGTGGTGAAGGCGTACTATATCAAAGGTTGAGAAGAATTGCAGGAGACCTACAAGACTTGGATACAAATGTTTTAGGGGATCTAGAGAAAATAATTAAATCAATTAAAGTGGAGTTGGAGCAAGTGAGAAGAGCACCAATTCAACAAGAGAATGTATCCCGTGAACACTTCTTCAGAGAAAAGCTAGAGATGTTAGAACATCAAAAGGATATGTTCTGGAGGCAAAGAGCTCATGTTAAATGGCTTCAATCAGGTGACAAAAACACTGCATTTTTCCACGCCTTTGCATCAGAAAGTAGGAGAAAGAATACAATCAGGAAACTAAAAAGAGAATATGGGGAGTGGGTAGAAGGAGATGAACATCTACGCGAACATGTCGGAAATTATTTTTTCAACCTCTTCACATCTACAGTGGGTCCCAGTAGTGAATATGTATTGAGAACTGTTAGGCCAAAAATTTTCGATCAATAATGACTTATGTGCTGATTATACGGAGGAGGAAGTGATGTCAACAATTTTCAGCATAGGGGATCTTAAGGCACCAGGGCCTGATGGAATGCCAACAATCTTCTATAAAAGTCTTTGGCAAACTGTGGGCGATCAAGTTACTAAATAAGTTCTAAATACATTGAGGGGCGGAGATATGCCTGAAGGGTGGAATGATACCATGGTAGTCTTAATCCCGAAGACCACCCATCCAACAAGTATGAAAGATTTGCGGCCCATAAGCCTATGCAATGTGGTGTACAAGGTGATCTCTAAAGTAATTACAAATAGGCTGAAAACCATACTGCCTGATATTATTTCTCCCAATCAAAGTGCCTTCGTACCTGGCCGTATTATTTCTGATAATATCCTGTTAGCATATGAACTAACACATTTTTTACAGAGGAAAAGAAGCGGAAGAGTAGGATATGCAGCTGTGAAATTGGACATGAGCAAAGCGTATGACCGCGTTGAATGGAAATTCCTTGAGGATATTATGATGAAGCTAGGTTTTCGCCAAGACTGGATCAGGCTGGTAATGAAGTGCATAACCACGGTTAAATATCAAGTGAAGGTAAACAAAAATATTATGGATACAATCATTCCCCAAAGAGGGTTACGCCAGGGAGACCCCCTCTCGCCATACCTTTTTTTTGCTTTGTGCAGAGGGTTTCTTGGCTATGTTGCATGAAGCCGAGAGAAATGGAAATCTGAAGGGCATTAAAATATGCAGGGAAGCACCTAGTATAAGTCATTTGCTTTTTGCGGATGACTCTCTAGTGCTCATGGAAGCAAGTTTAAGCAATGCACGAGCGATGAAGTCCATTCTGGAATTCTATGAAGCATGTTCCGGACAGATAATCAATAAGGATAAATCAGCGATATTATTCAGCAAAAACACTAAGCCCGAACAGAAGGAAGAAGTGAGGAATTCTCTGCAAATATTCTCTGAAGGGTTGAAAGGAAAATACTTGGGTCTGCCGGCTTACATAGGGAAAGCAAAGGCCAAAACCTTCCAGTACTTGAAGGAAAAAGAGTGGAATAAGATACATGGATGGAAAGAGAAATTATCTTCCAAAGCATGTAAAGAAATACTAATTAAGGCTGCAGCACAGGCTATCCCTGTCTACACCATGGCTTGCTTTGGCATCACAAGATCCTTATGCGATGAACTCAGCTCTATGGTAAACAGATTTTGGTGGAGTCAAATGGACAAGGAACACAAGATTCACTGGATGTCTTGGGAGAAATTATCAAAGCCAAAGAGAGAGAGAGGACTGGGTTTTAGAGATTTGTACGCTTTCAACCTAGCCATGCTTGCAAGACAAGCATGGCGACTACTCCAGAACCCATCCTCATTATGCGCGCAAGTACTTGGAGCAAGATACCATCCGAGAAGCTGTATTTTAGATGCAAGACCCAAAAATGGAATATCTTACACATGGAGAAACATTTTAAAAGGCTTACAACTTCTTAAGAAGGGGATCATTTGGAGGGTAGGAGATGGGAGCAACATAAGTATTTGGTCAGATCCTTGGATTCCTAGAGGCATTACCAGGAGAGTATCCTCATGCAAAGGCAGACACCTAGTAACTAAGGTGGGTGAGCTTATAAATCCAGTCACGAACTCATGGGACACCGACCTGGTATATCAAACATTTAATACACAAGATGCAGAGACAATCTTGAGAATTCCTATTTTAGAGAACGCAAAAGACTTCATCGCATGGCATTTTGATAAGAAAGGTGTCTTCTCAGTGAAATCTGCGTATAGAGTGGCGGTAGATTCTGCAAGAAGGGCCTCAAGGTATGGACTGGCATCTTGTTCGGAGGGCCCAGGGGAAACTCCCAAGTTCAACTGGAAAAAACTTTGGGCGTTACGGTGGCCAAACAAGGTGTTGAATTTTCTATGGAGAATGGCGACATATAGCTTTCCCCTAAAAACAAGGTTAAAACATAAAGGGATGGAGGTAGACACGCGATGCCCTGTATGCTACCGATTTGATGAGGACGGAGGACACTGCTTCTTAAAATGTAAAACAGTGAAGAGCATATGGAGAATAGGTCAAATGGAACATACGAGGCTGAAGCTCATTCGGTGTCCTGATTCTCTTAGTCTACTTGAAGAGGTGTTCCAGCTAGAAGAAGAAGAAAAAATTAAGGTGTGTATTCTATTTTGAAGATGGTGGCGGGAGAGGAACAAAGTGAATGCAGGTGGCGAGGTTATATCTACTCAAGCTATTTTAGCTTCCATTGACTATCATGTGCATGTTTTTAGGAACTTCAAGGAAAAAAGAAGGGCCACGAAACTTCATGATAATCATAGGTGGTCTCCACCCTCAAGTGAGTTTTTGAAAATTAATACTGATGGGGCTTTTCATGAAGCAACAAACACTGGAGGATGGGGTTTCACAATCAGAAATGAACTGAACGATTTGATTGCTGCAGGATCGGGAAGCTTAAAGCATTTATCAAATGCTCTACATGCAGAAGCGCTAGCTACGTTGTATGCTGTTAATGTTGCATCAAGAATCGGATGCGAACGGATCATCCTTGAGACTGATTCTACCGTGCTGAAGCAAGCAGTCTCAACAGATGGTTATAATTTCGCTGAACTGGGAGCTCTTTTTCAGGAAATAAAGCACCAGTTAAAGGCTTCTTTTGAAAATGTAAAATTGAATGTTTGTGCTAGAATATGTAATGTAGCAGCGCACACTTTGGCTGCGCAAGGAATTAGATTAGGGAATGACAATTCCAATATCTGGGTTGGTCATTTCCCTGAAATTGTAACAGAACTTGTAGCTGGCGACACTGCCGGCGGATTGTAATTTATGGAATACATGATGTTCCTTTCAAAAAAAAAAAACTTCCGGCGTTGCGCGGCCATGCTTTGATCCCCAAGTCCAAGTGCCTGGCCGCTTATGATAAGCCAGCGGCGTTTGCCACCGCTTGGCTGTGTTTACGTGCGTTTGTTTAATTAGTACCACATCGGTAATTTAGGGTAGCAGACTATTGCATAAAAGGTGGTGACCAGGTGCCTGATTCGCACCGTGCGGCCCGCACGATTACATCACCAAGAAAAAGCATCTAGCGTACATGGCCTCAATGATAATAAACCTGAGAGGCCCTGCTCAGAATTTACAGATTCTGACTGATAAATAATTATCTTCCCTTTGCAGGTTTTATAATTCATAATTCGCGCCCTTTCTCAACGAATAACAAATCCTTTTAAAAAATCGTTTCCCACAACTCGATTTTCTTTTACCCGCATGCACATGAAGAACCAGAAACTGCAATTCTTTTATACGGCTTTATCTTATAGTTATACACAATAGCCATAATAAGGTTTTGAGCTACATAGAACTGGGCAATATGAGTTTACCCGAAATCACTAATTGTAGAGTACTCGTAGCAACGAACAGCGCGCTCCTCCTACGCGCGCGCCAAGTGGCACGATCTGCACGTTTTCCTTTTTTTTGTTTTTAGAGGCACGAATGCCTCTCGTGGAGGCACGATAGTGCCTTTTCACGAAGGCACGAATGCCTTTCGCGAAGCCACGATAGTGCTTTTCCCGGAGGCACGATGATGCCTCTCGCGGAGGCACGAGGCACGACTCGTGCCTCTTTTTTTCGTTTTTTTTTTATTTTCTTTCCACCAAAACGTATAGAAAAAACGTACGAAAACCGGGAAAGTCAAAAGAACCATCGAAAAACCCAATTTTAAACATCAAAAACACGTACACAAAAATTTAAAAAACAAAATCCCAAGGAATCGTTGTGAGCGCGACACGTGGCGCTGCTCGCTGGACTGGGCTGTGAACGAGTACTCTTCAATTAGTTGTCCTTGGGTTTACTAGCTTATGAATCACAAACACAACAGCGGTTGTGCTTAATGTGGGCCATGTGGGCTAGGAGAGAGTAGGTGAATTTTTTTATCTTGGTGTTGTGGTGTGTTCCTCCCTCAAGGTCGTCTGTGACTTTGAGGGAACCTTGTAATTGTTCTCTATCTTCTATAAAAATTTGGTACGCTTTTGGTGTATCTAAAAAAAATCACGAACACAACCCAAACGGAAAATAAACTCTGCTCAAGACAACAATTTTTGTCCATCTACTCATTCCTGCATGCCACCGGAGCTCTTTGGTCCTCGACAGCGTCAACGTAAAACACTCGCACCGGCAATGCAGAAACCCATCTCGGACACACGGTCGCTCGGACTCAATAACATTCGACGTGAACACGCGACGACGACGATACACACTCCCTTCCTAGCTATAAGCCGACGATCATCGCGAGCCAGGTGCGGCGGGGCGCAGTGCCACATTAAAACGGGCGCCGCCGGTCTTGCACTCCAATTCCACCCCAAGCATATGGAACTGACCATTGTAATAACTAGATGCTGGAATATTTGGATGCAAAAAAAATGATTGGATTTTCAAACAGATCAAACCTGAGGTACACAGATGGAGGGAGGGTTTCATCAAGGACCTTGATTTGCTCAAACACAAAGTTGAGAGTAGGCTTGTAGCCCCAGTCTAAGATTGGATTTCTAACAACCTTCTGTAAATTTCCTTATGATTGCTAAACTGGTATTGGATAGATAGATATTAGGCCCCTTTTCTTTTTTCTTCACCCCCTCCTTGTACCATACTTATAAATTTATAAAATTTAAAATATACCATAGAACAATTCTACGGTCATGGCTTAAAAAACCCCAGATCTGAGCTAATTTGGGCTTACCCTAAAAAAACTATTTTGCACCTTGTTTGGGATCTCCCACGTCGATTGATGTTCTGTTTTCCTCATTCAGATCTTGTGGTGAAAAAATGCAGCTAAAAATATTGAGAACTGGTAATCAATTAGCTGGTTACAATATGAAATTGCTTATGTGGCATGTAGTTAATGAGGAAAAAATGTGCTTGTGATAACTTAATTAATTACTATAACATCACACATACCAAAGTTAATGAGGAAAAAATGTGCTTGTGATTAAGTTACTTTAACATCACACATATCAAAGAAAAATAAGTCTATGACCATTAAGGGCTCTTCCAATGCATTGTTTCTTAGCACAATATCATAGGAGCAATACAAATTTAAAATACAACTACCACAATTCATTTTTTCTTAGAGGTTGTATCCAATTTAATAATTTTAGCTTCATGCATACATGTTATTAGTCTAGCCATGCTTTTTGCATATGACCACGTGCAATGGTTGTATATTAGCTAAGGATGCCTGTAATGGGAGTATCATAGGTAGTATCATGCATGCCAACTAGGAAATTTTGATGAGGTGGCATGCTATTTAATGAGGAAAGAGAGAATGTAGTACATATTATGATACCGTATCATATTAAATGCTTTAGTAGTATGTGTCTTGCATGAGAATAAATAAACCATCTATGATTCTACTATATGATACTATGCATTACAGAGGTAGTATCATACACTAGTATCATATGCATGATACTACCTTATGATACTACCCATTACAGGCAGCCTAAGATACAACCTTCCTTTCTTTCTTCATTAAATGCTATGCCACATAAGCAAAATGCCTATAATTACGTGCTAAGGTACTAGAATTGGGAGCTAGTATCTTAGCACATAATTATATGCATTTTGCTTATTTGACATAGTACTTAATGAAGAAAGATAAGGAGGTTGTATCATAGCACGTGGTCATGTGCAAAAATATTGTTAGACCAATCACATGTATGCATGAAGCCAAAATCATTAAATAGGATACAACTCCTAAGAAACAATGCATTGTGATAGTTGTACTATCGTAAGTTTTTATTACTCCTATGATAATGTGCTACAAAAAATGCATTGGGAGAGCCCTTAGTACCCACTTTAAAGATAGTAAAATAGACTCGCAATGTGTGTATGTTACTAGTCTAAGTTAGACTCCATTGTGACCAGCCTAAGCCATTGAGTTCGATTAGAGAAAATACAATAGAGCTGAGTCAATGGGCTATAAAAAATAAGATAATATATTTTTCCTTAGTTGAATGAAAGAGAAAAGGAGAGAGAAGGTAAGCGGGTTATTGGTGAAAAACCAGTTCTAGCATGTGCTTATGTTAGACTATAGTTGGGCTTTGGCCCAAATAAGCCCGTAATCCCTAGTTAATCACTAAGGGCCCATATATGGTGGCTGGTGGTGCTAAAGTTTAGTAACATACTGCTAATGGAGGGAGATTTAGACCTCTTTATAAGTGGTGCTCCCTCACTAGCTATTGAGAGCTTAGGAAGATGAGTTGTACACGCGTGCTCCTACTCCTCCACCGCCCTCCTCGCCTCGCCTCGCCACGTCACGACACGACGCGCGCGCGCGCCGCGGGTTGCGGGAATGAGTCGAGCCGAGCTCACACCTATGCGCTTATTTTTTCCGGTCACGAACGAATAATTAATCTGGGATTAATTAACGAGTCGCTAACTGAAGCGTCACTCTCTGAGATGTTGGAGGTGGGTTGTTCGTTGACTCGGTCGTGAGCTACGGCCCAGGCCCGTTACACCGACGACATACATAAGAAGACGCTAGGGTTGTGGAGTCACTCACTTGCTCACTCTCTCCCTGTGCCTCCTAACCCTAGCCGCCACCCACAATTCCTTGTTGTGTGCTGCCTCCAGCGATCCCAGCCCGTCGGCCGCGTTCACAATCCGTCGGGTGAGCAGGTGCCTCCGAAACCGCGACCTTCAAGATCCAGCCCGGGAGAAGGCCGATAAGGTTTTTGGGGAGCGTCTCGGCGCGACTGCTAGCGATTCTTCCCCGTCCTCTGCTTCGACTCCGTCTGCCGCTTCCACTCCTTCGACTACATCGACACCATGGCGATGGATGACGACGCCGCTGCCAAGGCCGCCACCTTGAAGAAGGCTACCGACGAATCTCACGCTGCTGCCTCAGCCGCCGCGTTGGCTTGGCCAACTGATACGCAAGAGATGATAATTGCTTCTCGCCCTTCGTTGGTTACCCCAAGTGGAAGGTGAGATGCAGCGTAGCAGAAAGTTTCCCTCGGTGAAGATACCGAGGTTTAGAGTATCGACCAGTAAGACTCCGGAGATGATAAGTAGGTGTCAGCGGCGCAACTGACGTGGACCTGCACACAGACACAAATAACTTTTCTCCCAACGAAGTTCAGAGAGGTTGTCAATCTCTCCGGTCTTGTTGTTTACAAAGGATCAAAGTACAAGGGATAATGATAATGATAGCAACTGAAAGTAAAAAACAAGAAAGTAAATGAGCGTGTAAACAGTGATGAGAATATGGACCGGGGTCCCGTGATGTTCACTAGTGATGTCTCTCTCCCAAAAGACGATAAAACTGCTATGCGAGGTAAACAAATTACAGATGGGCAATTGACAGGATTATAAACGCACCGCAATGCTAATTATGCTACAAAGAAAGGAAGAGGCTCAAAAGCATGGGTAGTACGCCAAAATAAGTAGACCGAAATCCAACTGCATCTACTATTAATCATCCACCTTGAGATATCTATCCAGAACATCTCGCTGGTATTAAGTTGCGAGTCCCACCCAAAGTGTAAACCCAAAGCAACAAACAAGTGCATTAAAAATCACTTTGCGTAAAGTAAACAATCCTTGCAACCGCGGTTACAAGCACCGTTGTTTTCCCCCTTGTGGCCACAACACATCCCCTAGACTCATGTTTCTGTCACTCAAGCGTGTCATCAGGGGGCATGAACCCACAATCGAGCATAACGTTCCCTCTTGGAGTTACTACCTACTACTTGGCCAAAGCAATAAACATCAACGGAGAACATGCAAGAATTACTTCGGAACAAAAATACAAAAGATAAGAACCAATTATATAACTCTATCACAATATGAACATAATCTCATAATCCATCAGATCCCATCAAACTCAGCATAGCAATAGGAGAAAGATTACATATGTGCCTTGATACGTCCAAAACGTATCTATAATTTCTGCTTGCTCCATGCATGTTTTGTGTGATATTGCTATGATCTAGATACACTTTCATACACTTTTGATCATATTTGGACTAACCTATTAACTCAGTGCACCCCAGTGCCAGTTCCTGTTTTCTGCTGTTTTTCTATTTCAGTTTTCCCCCATATAAAAATGCCAGAAAAATTCCGGGAAAAATACAGAAAAAATTAGCGTACAGGAAGCTTCCAGAAGAGCCCGGGAGGGGCCACAGGGGGGCCAAGGGGGGCCAGGTGGCCACCCGGCGCGGCCCCACCCCTGGCCGCGCCAGGGGGGCTCCTGGGGCCCCTGGCCCACCTCTGGCTGCCCCCTTTCGCATATTTATCCCCCGTCACGGGAAAACTCCAGAACGAGAACCCTATTCCGCGAACTTGCCTCTGTTCCGCCGCCGCCGCGCTTCCAAGATCGGGAGCACCAGAAGACCCCTTCCCGGCACCTTGCCGGAGGGAGGATTGACCTCCGGGAGTCTCCTCTCCACCATGGATGCTCCTCGGATGTCTCGTGAGTAGTCTTTCTTGGACCATGGGTCCGTGATCAGTAGCTATGTGATGTTCTCCTCCCCTCTTTGATCTTCATTGTTTAGACCTCGTGAGCTGCCCTACATGATCGAGGCACCTTTGTAATATTTCTGCTATTGCTATGTTGAGTTTGATCGGATCTGATGGATTATGAGATTATGTTCAGATTGTGATAGAGTAATATATTTGGTTTCTATCTTTTATATTTTTGTTCCTAAGTAATTCTTGCATGTTCTCCGTTGCTGTTTATTGCTTTGGCCAAGTAGTAGGTAGTGACTCCAAGAGGGAGCGTTGTGCTAGATTGTGGGTTCATGCCTCCCTGATGACACGCTTGAGTGACAAAAACATGAGTCTAGGGGATGTGCTGTTGTCACAAGGGGGAAAACAACGGTGCTTGTAACCACGGTTACAAGGATTGTTTACTTTACGCAGAGTTCTTTTTAATGCAGTTGTCTGTTGCTTTGGGTTTACACTTTGGGTGGGGCTCGCAACTTAATACCAGCGAGATGTTCTGGATAGATATCTCAAGGTGGATGATTAGTAGTAGATGCAGATGGATTTCGGTCTACTTACTTTGGCGTACTGCCCGTGCTTTTGAACCTCTTCCTTTCTTTTGTAGCATAGTTAGCATTGCGGTGCGTTCATAATCCTTTCAATTGCCTTTCTGTAATTTGTTTACCTCGCATAGCAATTTTATCGTCTTTTGGGAGAGAGACATCACTAGAGAACATCACGTATCCCGGTCCATATCCTTATCACTGTTTCCACACTACATTTACTTTACCGCTTTTATTTGCTATCATTATCCCTTGCATTTTATCCTTTGTAAACAACAAGACCGGAGAGATTGACAACCTCTCTGAACTTCGTTGGGAACAAATTTATCTGTGTCTGTGTGCAGGTCTGCGTCAGTTGCGCCGCTGACACCTACTTATCATCTCTGGAGTCCTGCTGGAGACAAACCTTGGTATCTTCACCGAGGGAAAACTGCTGCTGCACTACATCTCAACCTTACACTTGGGGAAACCAACGAAGGGGCGTGAAGCCATCAAGCAAGTTTTCTGGCGCCGTTGCCGGGGACTCCAAGTGCTAAGATAGGGGAGTTGCACACTACCCTTTACCTTCGTTTTTTTAGTCTTGTTAGTTTATCTTTCAGTTTTTATCTTTGTGTCTTTTATCAAAAATACCAAAAAAATCTTCCACACTTGCTGCTACTATGGGTTCCACTGAAAACACCAAGTTGTGTGACTTCACTAGTCATAACAACCAGGACTTTATCTGCACTCCCATTGCCACACCTGCCACTTCAGCTACCTCTTATGAAATTAAACCTGCTTTGCTAAACCTTGTTATGAGAGATCAATTCTCTGTTGCTGGAGATGCTGCTGCTTTACACTTGAATAATTTTGTTGAATTATGTGATATGAAAAAGTATAGAGAAGTAGAAGGTGATGTTGTTAAGCTCAAGCTCTTTCCTTTCTCTTTAAGGGGAGATGCTAAAATCTGGTTTCAATCTTTGCCTAGAAATAGTATAGATTCTTGGGATAAGTGCAAAGATGCTTTTATAGGGAAGTACTACCCTCCTGCTAAGATTATCCAATTGAGGAGTAATATTATGAATTTTAAGCAATTGGATAATGAACACGTGCCCCAGCTTGGGAACGAATGAAATCTCTTGTTAAGAAATGCCCTACACATGGTTTGACTACTTGGATGGTTATCCAGACTTTTTATGCAGGCTTGAACTTTACCTCGCGGAATCTGTTAGATTCGGCCGCGGGAGGAACCTTTATGTCAACTACACTTGGTGCTGCCACGAAGCTTCTCGAAGAAATGATGACCAATTATTCCCAATGGCACGCCGAACGCGCTCCAACAGGTAGGAAGGTAAATTCTGTCGAGGAAATTACCTCCCTCAATGAAAAAGTTGACTTAATTATGTCTCTACTTACCAAGCAACCCTCTATTGATCCTCATGATGTCCCTTTAAATTCTTTGGTTGCTCAAGAACAAGTAGATGTGAACTTTATTGCTAGAAACAACTTCAACAAAAATGCTTATAGGGGAAATTTTGCTAGCAATCCTAGACCGTTTCCATCCAACTATGGGAACAACAACACTTACCCTAGCAACAAGAACCCCTCTTCTGAATTGGAAAGCATGCTTAGAGACTTTATCACTACCCAAAAAGCCTTCAACAAGAATGTAGAAGAGAAATTAGCTAAAATAGATAATCTCTCTTTGAAGGTAGAAATCTTAGCCCTTGATATTGAGATGCTTAAAATTAGAACCTCCCCTCTTGAGGAGAATAAGACCACTCCTATTAATGCTATCCAGTTACAAATCAATGAAAATATTAGGATGATGGCTAAACTCAAAGAAAGATGGGCTAGAGAAAAAGAGGAAGAGGATAGAATTAAGAGCCTTCCTACACACCACACAGTTGCCACTATCCAACTTGTTGAGGACACTCAAACTATTAGCACCCAATGCACTCCTAGTCCCGTTGGACCTATTAATGGTGATGCTAATACCTCAACCATAGATAAATAAACTCCGAACATAGAGGGTTTAAAACAAGTGAGCCTATATGACACTACTACCACCTTTGATAGTAGTGATATTGATTTTGATAGTTGTACCCTCTCAGAAGTTATTAGCTTGTTACACAAAATTTCTAGAGACCCCCACACTAGCACACTTAATCTTGCCTTCACGGAGCATATCACAAATGCTCTCATCAAAGCTAGGGAGGAGAAGCTTAGAGTAGAAGCCTCCATACCCTAGGAAGCTAGATGATGGTTGGGATCCTATGATCAAAATTAAATTGAATAACTTCTCTTGCTATGCGTTATGTGATGTTGGAGCTAGTACCTCCGTTATGCCCAAAAGAATTTTTGATATGTTTGAATTGAAACCTTTTGAGCCTTGTTCTTTTGGTGTTCGTCTTGTTGATTCTTCCATAAAGAAACATTTGGGGAAGATCGACGATGTTCTCATCATTGTCAATGACAATTATGTTCCCGTTGATTTTATTGTTATGGATATAGAGTGTGAACCTTTATGTCCAATTATTTTGGGACGTCCTTTTCTTCGCACCGTTGGTGCGGTTATTGACATGAAAGAGGGGAATATAAAATTCCAATTCCAGTTCAAAAAGGGGATGGAACACTTCCCTAGAAAGAAAATCAAGTTACCTTTTGAGTCCGTTACTCGGGCTAGTTATTCTCTTTCTCTTGATAAAACTTGATTCTTCTTTTTGCATTATGCCTAGCTAATGGCTTTAAAGAAGCGCTTTCGGGAGGCAGCCCGCAACGAATTTAGGTGTTTCTTTTTTCTTTTGTTGTGTCTTGATGATTGTTACTTCTGTAGCAACATCATTGTATCTTTATTTTTCAGCTTTGTGCCAAGTTATAGCCTCTTACGGCAAGGGAAGTAAAAGTTGTGACATGCTGTCCAGAAAACAGATTCTGTCCTCGTGACCAGAAAAATTCCATAAAAATCACAGTTCATCTTTTTGAGCTGAATTGTTTGCACAGTATGCTCTATACAATTACGAAACTTTCGTATGTTCTGAGTTTTTTGATTTGAGTTGCAGAAGTGCCCCTCAAAAAATCTTTACTATCTGCTGTTCTGTTTTTCACAGATTCTGCCACATTTTGTCTCTCCTAACTTTTGCAAACCTGAAGCTTGCTTTTTCTTTGCAAAAACTTTTTGGCACTCTTGAGAAACAGTAGCTCTTCAAGGATATCTTTATATCCAGTGGAGAAAAATTATTTATTAAGGGTACTAACCTCTCTAATCAGCTTATGATGAGTTATGTATGAAGGGAGTTTTCAAGTGTGCGATGGAAGATGATGAAAGAAGATCCAGGAGTGTCAAGCGCTCAAGCTTGGGGATGCCCCCATGCATCCCCAACAAATATTCAAGGAGACTCAAGCGTCTAAGCTTGGGGATGCCCCCGTGCATCCCCCTCTCCATCAACAATCATCGGTTCGTCCTTCGTCTCACTATATTTTTATCACTTCATGTGTTATGTGCTATGCTTGGAGCGTCTCGCTCTTAGGTTTGGTTTTTAGTTTCTTTAGCTTTGCATGCTGTTCATAACAAGTTAGATCATTTCTTACTTTGTGTGGGAGAGAAACACGCTCCACTTTCAAAATTTAGAACACATCATAGGATTCTTCATGCCTATCTTCTTGCTGTTGTGTGTTCTTTATCTTTTCATAGCTACTGCCATGTTTAGTTTTAGTCTTAGTTTGTCTTTAGCGAGAGCCTTGCATTTTATACTTTGTAAACAACAAGACCGGAGAGATTGACATCCTCTCTGAACTTCGTTGGAAACAAAGTTATCTGTGTCTGTGTGCAGTTCCGCGTCAGTTGCGCCGCTGACACCTACTTATCATCTCTGGAGTCCTGCTGGAGACAAACCTTGGTATCTTCACCGAGGAAAACTGCTGCTGCACTACATCTCAACCTTACACTTGGGGAAACCATCGAAGGGGTGAGAAGCCATCATGCCTCGATCATGTAGGGCATCTCACGAGGTCTAAACCATGAAGAACAAAGAGGGGAGGAGAACATCACATTTAAACCTTAAAGGTCAAGGGAACCAGAGGCCCTCACAGCCCTCCTCAGGGGCGCCCTACGCTGGTCGTTGGATCCCCGATCGGCTCTTTACTGTACCTCCGAAGGCAGGGATATATAAGGCCCGATCCCCTCCTATCTCTCTCTCTCCCCCGCGCCTTTCTCTCTCCCTCGCCCCCGCGCCTTTCTCTCTCCCGTCTCCTACAGAACGAACCCTAGCCGCCTCCACGCTCGAGCTCCTCCCGTGGCCGCGCCACCGCCACGCCGTCGCGCGCCCCCCGCGCCCAGGTCGCCCCTCCTCCCTCTCCTCTTCCCCCTGCCTCGCCCACACCCCATGCCTCCCTCTCCCAACTCGAGCCGCCGCCGCTATGGCCATGGGAGGCGAGCTCGATCTCGCCATGGCCCCAGATCCGGCCGCCCCGGCGTCCTCCGGCCCGGATCCGGCCGCCATCGGTCCTCCTCCTCCATCCCCGTCCTTCCCAGAGCCTCTCCTGACCTCCCCGCGCCTCCGCGACGTCGGCCGGACCAGCACCAGCCCGCCATGGATGTGCAGCCCGAGCTCCCTCTCCCTCTCTAGGTCGATCTTCGGTGAGCCCTGCTCTTCTTCTCCTCCTTATCTAGCCCTTTTTCCCCACTCCTCCTCCTTTGATCTCTCCTAGCAGGGCTTCAAGATAGATGATGTAGCAGAAGGCGCTCGAGGGGGCACTAAGGATGGAATGTGTGCGATCTGGAGGACGACGCCGCCCAACTTCGGCCCCCGAGGCTTCCCTGGCGTGCTAGGCAGGCCGGTGAGACATTTAGTGCATGTTTTTTTTCCAGTTTTAATATAGGATAATTCGATATGATTCGTTTTAGTGCTACTCACAGCAGCGAGACACTATTGAAATCTTGGTCGAGGTGCTGTTAGTGGAGAGGCAGCGCGATGAGGCCGGTGACGGGGAGGAGCAAGAGGAGGAGTATGGCACGGTGCCCGTGGCACCCATCGAAACCTACGATGATGCACATAGTGAGCATTTCCCCTTCCCCGACGCGATGAGGCCGGTGACGGGGAGGAGCAAGAGGAGGAGTATGGTGCGGTGCCCGTGGCACCCATCGAAACCTACGACGATGCACATAGTGAGCATTTCCCGTTCCCCTTCCCTTTGATGGATGCCTGCATTGCTCGGTTTTGAGCATTTTATCTGTATAATGTTGGGTGACTGATGAATGTGCTTGGATTTAAAAACACTCGGTCATACCTAAAATGCGTCGTCTCAGTTAAATATTTATGTTTCTATTTTTCTGCTAAGTTTGTACTATTTTTTTGGTAAAAGCTTAAGAATTAACCGTGTTGTTTTAGCTCAAGACAAGAATGATATCCATTATCATGATATCCTCTTTCTGCTGTTTTTCATAAAGATACTAAAATTAAAACTTCCTATTTATCAGGTAGGTTCTTTTTGAAAATTGACCCCTGAAGGAAAATAAAATGCCCTCAATATGTTCTGATTTCTGTAATCAACGGGTACAATTTTTTTCCTAACTCTGTATTCTTTTTCTGTTGCAGGTGAGCAATGAGTCGCTTAAATCATTAACGACTCTGAGCAATGAGTCAGTTGTATTCTCTTTTGTATTAGGCTGTGATCTTAGTCTTTTAGCTGAAGGAAATAATAATTTGTTGTTGCTTAAGTGGTTTTATTAAGAACTCATAACTTGTGTTTACATTTATTTCTCCCTCTTTTCCAAGTTTATTATCAAGGCAGTATACTGGTAGAAGTCACAAATTCACAAACTTATTAGAAAACATGCGGAGAAAATAACATGATTCATACTGCAGACTGAGTTGCAGATGAATGAACTGAAACTGTCGTGGTGCATAATCTATCAGTACATAGCTCCACTCTTTATTTATTCTTTATTTGCACATAGACGAGCTTTTCCGTGTGAAAGATGTGCTCTCTTTTGGCGCAACCCCACCCTTTCTGTATTTTTTTATTCTAGAGTTCCTAATTATTCCCTTGCATAAAGATAATTAGAAGTTAGTGCAGTTTAGCTAACCAGTTTGTAAGCACTCGTCCATGGAATATGCGCATAAGTAAATGATTGCTATTTGGTTGAAAGTTATGTTTAAAACCCTGAAAAGGATAAATACACTAATGGTAAGTACATCACTATTTTGTGCAGCATAGCTTGGTTATGACTGATGTTCTTATGTCTGGTGCTACCATAAAGCAAGTAAGGGGCATAGACAATCTCTATATGACATTCTTTTTCTTGATCATTGTTAATAAGATACTTCATGGTCACTAAATTGTGACTTTTACTGATGGCAGGCAAAGTTTTTCATCAATATATTAGCTGAAACTCCTGATGTGGTGAGAGCTCCATTGTTCCTCTTTTCATTTTTAGAAGGGCCATTGTTCCTTTTTCTCCGTTGACTCTTCTTCCAAACTCTAAAGCTTCTGTTTGGCTTTAGTAGTAATCATTTGTAGATGCTTTAGGCCTATGTCCGTTTGGCGCGTAGAAGTGTTCAACCAATTAAATTAAAAGTCAATGCATTTTAGGATCATATGCTATTTTAAGAATTTATTTGTCTATTTGTTCTTGAGATATTAATGCATTTTTAACTGTTAGAATTATTCTGTTTGATTTAGCAGACAATGGTATATCACTCTAGAATTAAGCTCATTAACTTTGTAAAATGTCACTGTTGTAATATATGTTTTGTAAATTTACATGTTCACAACATTAGACAGTTAAATCAAGGAAACTATGTGCTTGGGACAGTTTTTCTAAATACTAAATTGGTAATGGGTGCAAATGGCCAGTTGACTTCAGTACAAATACTGCACATAATTTTGCCTATGTTTCTAGCAACAGAAATCTTGAAAATCTACATAAGAAGAATTACTTAGGGAAGAAGAAACACCACTAAAAAAAGGTGCCATCAGAAATACAACTTTCAGCATGAAACACTATACTTCCATTGATAAGCGCGCGTTTTCTGGAGCTTTCAGTTTGAATCAAGCTGGTTTGGAACAAAGACTTGAGGTGAGTTTTGTGTAACATGTGCTTGTGTTTTTCTATTCATCTCAAAGCCTATTCTGTTATGATCCGTATGATAATTCTTCTATGTCATATTATATTTTATTATTTTGGTTTTCTTATTTTATATTATATTGTCATTTTATACTATATAATTACTTTTGTCGAATTATGTTATTTTTGAACTGCTCATGCTAATATTACTCTGTTACTTCTGACCTCAGAGTGTACATGATCGACGACCCATAACCAAAGGATCTCTTAGGCTGGTACTGCAGATGTTGATTCTAAAAAAGTTGGTGGAGCAAAAGGGAACCATGTTAGCATCGGAACTAATAGTAATAGAAAGACACATGCCTCAAGCGGAGATTCTTTGCTGGTAATTTTGTGAATAGTCCCAATAACCGATCTCACTATGGCGGTGTATCAGAAAGCCCCCCCAAGAAATTCAATTGGATATTTTCTATGGATCTACTCCAGAAAATCATAGTTTATATTCATAATCGATGGAAGTTTTATTCCAGTAAACCCTACTCTTAGTTTATCTCATTTTGTGGTTACTTGAATAACTATTTATTGATGTTCAGTAGCTATAGAAGTTCAAAGGTGAGCTCATCTCCTCACGGATATCCTACTCGGACCTCACCTATTGGATTAGTGCTTAAATCTTTCCCACCATTTTAACACCCAAGCCATCAGCTTCTAGAGAAAAATAAATTCCAGCAACAAAGGTAAGTCTCTAAACAACTTGAATGTGCTTGCAAGTTCTAATCTCCTCAAGTAATTATTTATCAATGCCATGCATTCCCTTGTTCATCGAAGCTTGGCATGGTGATGCCATTGTTCTTTATTTGTGAAGGTCCAGTAAGTTCAAGAATAAATGTGTTGCTGAATGTAAGAAGTTAGGAATTGGTTCCAATGAGGTGCAGCTTCCCATAGTCTCCAGACTTGTTTATATATACATTCTGAAATTTGTGTGGTTATTATCGAAAGGGTTTTAACCTTTTTTACTTGCTGTCACTACAGATTATGTCGCAAAGCAGATATATGTTATTTTAAGGCTGAACACACGTTCACAGTTATTAAATGTGTCAATCTAAACAAAAATATATTTGATCTAATATAATTTGATAAATTTAGTTTCCTCAGTTTACAACTTCGCTTAAGGATCTTACAATCTATCCATGACACTCACAATATCCATGTACAGCAAATGAGCTGTAACCTCTAGGTTCATTTTGCAATGGATATCTGTTAATGATTAAGCTACCTGCCTTTAATATTATTTGTGCACACTTTCTAATCATATCTTCTGTTTGGTGATATGGGTAATTTAATAAACATGTTGACTATTATAATAGGTTACGTATCACCTTGTTCCAAACATCAGAGCAATCCTACGAATCCATGAAGCTAACGTACACTTGCTTTCTCACAGGCTAAAAGCCTACTCCAGAATCTTTTCCATAAGAACTTTCCAAAACCTTATCGAATGAGGCCACCCTTCATTGATTTTTCATCTATACCTTTATTCTTCACATCATGTCTTTGTTGGCTGCACAAATTTTCAAACTCTAGCCTGGCAGTTTGTTTATTAGATAAAATTCGGTTAAACTTGAGGGAGCTTGAGTAGGAGTGTCTCTTTTCTTTACATAAAGTGGATTCAACATCCAACTTTAGCTAAGAACAAACCATCAGTAAGGAAGTGTAACCTTGGAGAGGTATGCAGAAATCTTGAGAAAAGAGTGATCACTGTGAAATGCTACTTTCCAGTGATTTATGGTGGTCCATTAATTTCAAGTGAAAGAGGGATGGTTTACAACTATGATTTTCAAAATACTGTGTGGGAGAAATTGCAATGCTGACAATGGTTAACTATATTTTGAACCACCTGAAGTAGAAATTATGATGTTGACAATGGTTTCAAGTGCTAGATTCTGGTGTCCATGGACTTAACTTTCCTCTCCATATTATAGGTGCATCCTAAAGAGCAAAGAGCTGGAGTTCTATATGAGGAAGCTGCAGAAGAAGGGCAAGGGTGCCACAGCTTAGGTCCCAATATCTCTGTGCTTTACATCGGAAGAGTTGCGTGTTTATTCGTCGAATTAATGGTTTCGTCCATGTCATGTTTGCAGAGATACTGAACACCAGTTTCTGGAGACAATTTGAGTCTAGGTTGAACTGAGAATATTTTCCTGTGTTGGTCGTTATGTCATAATATCATGGCTCTATGTGTTGCCGTATTTTCATCTTTTATGGAACAATAGCAGTGCTTGTTCTTTTGAGTTCTCTGCCAAAAGTAAATACCCTTAGTAGTTTTTTGTTTATTTGTGCTCAAACTGTTTGAGTTTCCTATGTTATTTAAACTGTTTGAACTTCCTATGTTATTTTATGTGTTAATATGTAAGAGGGCTTCCAAATCATCTCATGGTGGATTAGTGGCAGATTTTTAATGTTTCTTTTCTTGTATGGTGGTGCATTTGGAAACTCAGAATCACATATTTTAGGATTCTTGCTTGAGCGGGTGAACTCTTGTGATGCTTTTGTGTATATGCCTTGATTCTCCTAACTGGTTTGAATATTATTTAGTTGCTTCCTTCTAGCTTATTTCCAGTGTAAAAATACCATACATGTAATAGTTATCTAAGAAAGATGGATGTTTTGATTCTTATTGAAAAAATGGGCTACATAGAGCTATTAGATCATTAGTATCTCTTGGACTGAAATTAAAGCACATAATAAACATGACAATGCCAAATGAAGCCGCATAACAGCTAAAGGATATACCTTCAAATGTCATTGTGCTATCATTGACCATTCTTTTTTATTCTATTTTTTCATGTTATTGTTTTGTCTTTTATTGCAGTTCATGATTTAGCTTAGATCATCTGTTAGTTTGGTTGGCAATTTCACAATTTGAATACATATAACTATAAAAATAATTGGGTTATGAAAATGCAAGTTGTTTCTATGATTACATGGTTTTAACTAGGACTCTGCGCCAAATGGCGCAACGGGTCATCTAGTAGCTACTGATCATGGACCCATGGTCCAAAGGAAACTACTCATGACACATCCGGGAAGCGTCCATGGTGAAGGGGAAGCTCCCGGAGGTAAACCTTTTAACGGGATAAAGATACCCTTTAACGGATGCCGAGGAATGGATATCGTTGGATGAACTACAGTTAGTTACGAGGATAGTAGGATAAAGGCTAGGGGTAGTAGGCTAGGCGAACAGACGCATTGGGATTGGAATGAACTACACCATCATTTTGGCATGATTCAGATCTCTTACCTGAAGAAGAACTAACTTCTATCCGTATTGGAGCATCAATTCACGGACTTCTATGCGAGCCGAGGAATACTTTCTTCGGGGATGAGAGTATTTCTCGGAACGAAAGCTCCGGCAGGGTGCCGGGAAGGGTCCTGCTGATGCTCCCGATCTTGGAAGCACGGCGGCGGCAGAACAGAGGCGAGATCGCGAAAAAGGGTTCTGTCTTTGGAGGTTTCCCTTGGCGGAGAATAAATAGGCGAAGGGGGGCAGCCAGGGGGGCCACTAGGGGTCCAGGCGCCCCCTGGCGCGGCCAGACCCTAGGCCGCGCCAGGTAGCCGCCTGGGTCCCTGGTGGTGGCCCCCCGGCCCTCCTTCGGGGCTCTGGAAGCTTCTGGTACACTGATTTTTTATCTGATTTTCCCAGATTTTTGGAGCACTTTTTATATTTGGGAAAACTGAAATAGAAAAACAGCAGAAAACAGAAACTGGCACTGGGGTGCACTGAGTTAATAGGTTAGTCCAAATATGATCAAAAGTGTATGAAAGTGTATTTAGATCATAGCAATATCACACAAAACATGCATGGAGCAAGCAGAAATCATAGATACGTTTGGGACGTATCAACATCCCCAAGCTTAATTCCTGCCTGTCCTCGAGTAGGTAAATGATAACATGCATAATTTCTGTGGTGACATGCTAGCAATCATATAAGAACTTTGAAAGTAAAGCAATCAAGGTATGTGATTCAATTCAAGTCATAGCATGCAAGAGTGTATATTAGCCTTGAAACAAGCAACGAAAGAACATTAGGTGCAAGAGCTCTCGCTATCCGTGACTCGAATGTCTCCAAGTGGTGCTTGCGTGCAAGAAAGGGGATAGGGAATACGAGAGAAAAAAAGTATTTTTATTGAGAACTCAATCTACTAAAGTTTCACACTTGGTCTTCTTTGGAATCATATCTTGACTCGTCCCCAGACCACTAGCCAGGTACAAGTCAATTTGATCCACTCCTTTAGATATTTTGAGCACTCATGCAATGGATGAGCGTACGCACGAAAGTTGACACTTAGGATGGAAAAGAGAGAAATATCATAGAGGAGGAAGACAAAAAGGTGAGAAAGCCTCACATCAATGAGGACAATCATAGTCGAGAAAGCCAAATGATAGATATGATGTGAGGAGTAGGGATTGCCATGCAACAGATGCACATATGAGCTAGAAAGCTCTCCAATGGAACTAGTGGGGGTGCATCTAACTTGCTCGCTCATGAAGACCTAGAGCTCTTTTGATGAGGCTCATCCTTGGAATATGCAAGCCAAGTTCTATAGTGTGAAGGTCCCCACATAGCTATATGCATGAATGATCATCTCTATGGATTACAAGGATAATAGGGAGTACTAGTGTGGATCTTTCAAAAGGCCGGGTTGCCCCTTTCTCTCTTTTTATTTTATTTTTCTCTTTTTTCTCCTTTTTGTATTTTTTTGGTGGCCTCAATAGCTCTTTCTATTTAACTCTCATTTGTCCTCTTGGGATCTTTTATTTTGTCCACTTTGGGATCTTTTCCTCACTTAAGGGCAACACTCTAATTTACAAGAGGGTATAGAAGATCTTTCACACTTTACAAGGTACTCAAAACATAAAGAAGATGTAGCTATCATGATGTATGCAATGTATGCCTCTGCCAGTGTAGCAGGAACATGTATGACATGAAGATCAAGTCATGAAGAGGTGGATGTTGCATGGAAATATATCTCGGAAAGGCTATGGAAATGCCTTGATAGATAGGTATGGTGGCTGTTTTGAGGAAAGATATAGGGAGGTTTATGATGACAGAGCGTATCATGCCAAGAGTTTGGATGTACCGGCAAAGGTGGATGCCAACTCTGGGAGTGAGAAGAGGGCAATGCTCGGCACAGGAGAGGTTGGCAAATATGAGGAGGTGGAAGTGTCAACTTTCAATACTTACATTAGTCCGAAGAACTCATGCACTTATTATCGGTAACTCTCAATCTAATAAGGAGGTTCACAAAGAGACAAGTACCCCGAGGAGGAGTGTATGGGGGTTTGGTTATCCTTGCGCATCCTCGACTCATGGTACG
The DNA here is from genome assembly GCA_950022295.1 of Bromus sterilis. Classification (NCBI taxonomy): domain Eukaryota; kingdom Viridiplantae; phylum Streptophyta; class Magnoliopsida; order Poales; family Poaceae; genus Bromus; species Bromus sterilis. The sequence continues at coordinate 47,225,358 of OX465596.1, forward strand.
TGAGTGTACTCTAATATCCGATCTCTCCAAAGATTAGCGATCCATCTAATAGCTAGAGTTCTCAACTAGTTTTGTAGGTTTTGAAAATACACACGGATTTCCCAAAATACGACACCTATCACTAATAGGCTAGAGCTCTTGACACCAAAATTTCAAACATTACTCACATCAATACTTCAAAACTATTGCAAGTTACTACTAAAATTAAATAGCAACCTCAATTACCTACTTTCGAGATAAGACACAACTCAGTGCAACAACCAACTCTCTTAACAAGATAAACATGAAAACTAAAGACAGTTCCAGCAAAAAACTAAACAAAATCCAAGGCTCTTGCTAAAGACAAACTAAGACTAAAACTAAACATGGCAGTAGCTAAGAAAAGATAAAGAACACACAACAGCAAAAAGATATACATGAAGAATCCTATGATGTGTTCTAGATTTTGAAAGTGGAGCGTGTTTATCTCCCACAAAAAGTAAGAAGGGGTCTAACTTATTATGAACAGCAATCAAAGCTAAATAAAACTAAAATTAAAACCTAAGAGCGGGACGCTCCAAGCATAGCACATAACGCATGAAGTGATAAAAATATAGTGAGACGAAGGACGAACTGACGATTGTTGATGGAGAAGGGGATGCACGGGGGCATCCCCAAGATTAGACGCTTGATTCTCCTTGAATATTTATTGGGGATGCATGGGGGCATCCCCAAGCTTGAGCGCTTGACACTCCCGGATCTTCTTTCATCATCTTCCCTCGCACACTTGAAAACTCCCTTCATACATAACTCATCATAAGCTGATTAGAGAGGTTAGCACCCTTAATAAAATAATTTTTCCCCGCTGGATATAAATATATTCTTGAAGAGCTACTGTTTCTCAATATTTCCAAAAGGTTTTTGCAAACAAAAAGCAAGCTTTAGGTTTGCAAAAGTAAGGAGAGGAAAAAAGTGGCAGAATCTGTGAAAAACATAACAGCACGTAGTACATAATTTTTTCGGGGCAATTCTGCAACTCAAATCAAAAAACTCAGAACATACGAAAGTTCCGCAATTGTATATAGCACGCTGTGTAAAAAATTCAGCTCAAAAGATGAACTGGTGATTTGTTTCTATTTTTTCCGTCAAGTAGACAGAATTTGTTTTCTGGACATCATGTCACAACTTTTGCTTCCCTTGTCATAAGAGGCTATAATTTGGCACAAATCTTGAAAATAAAGATACAAAAATGTTGCTACAGTAGTAACAATCATCAAGACCACTAAAAACAGAAGTAAAAACATCTTGGATTGCCTCCCAACAAGTGCTTTATTTTACGCTTTTAAGCTAGGCATAAGGCAAAAGAAGAATCAATTTTATCAAGAGAGAGAGAATAGCTAGCACATGTAACAGACTCAAAAGGTAACTTGATTTTCTTTCTAGGGAAGTGTTCCATCCCTTTTTTGAGAGGGAATTGAAATTTTATATTCCCCTCTTTCATGTCAACAATGGCACCAATCGTGCGAAGAAAAGGTCATCCCAAAATAATTGGACATAAATGTTCACACACTATATCCATAATAATAAAATCAACGGGAACGTAGTTGTCATTGACAATGATAAGAACATCGTCGATCTTCCCCAAAGATTTCTTTACGGAAGAATCAACATGATGAACACCAAAAGAACAGGCATCAAAAGGTTTCAATTCAAACATATTATACATTCTTTTTGGCATGACGGAGGTACTAGCTCCAACGTCACATAAAGCACATCAAGAGAAGTTATTTAATTTAATTTTTATCATAGGGTTATCCGTCCGTGGGGAGGACATGCGCGTTGGAATCACGGATCGGCGGCTCCAATCTACATCGACAATCGACGATCCATCGAATTTGGAAGGACCCGATTCAAGTTGGCTTCATTGCAATCTCGGATTCTTCAACAACTACATCAAGATCTACATCTAGCTCACGGAGAAAACAAGAAAATTTTCGAGCGCGCCACTCGAAGATCGACATCAACAAAAGCGCTCACGCACAGCCTACAGGACAGAAAAATGTTTGTGTTGCGGGCACTCGGGACGGTGACTCAGAGCTCATCTCGACGATCCCTTCGGTGGAAAGATGTGAAATCCAATTTTCGAAAATCTGTGAAAATTTCAGCAAATTCCAACGGCTGGATCTCCGTCGGCGACTCCCGCACTGAAGCACTCTCAAAATCTGACGGAACTTCGCGCGACTCTAGCACAAATATTCCTGACATTAGCTCGGAAATCAACTTGAAGATCCCTCCGGTGAAAGCATGCGGGTTTCAATCTCCCATCAGCACAAACAAATTCAGAAAATTCCAACGGTTAGATCTCCGTCGGCGGCTCTCGCACTGCAACGCGTTTTGGGATCTACGCGAGATCGCGAATTTCCAATCGCGAATTCGGGTTCAATTTTGACCCACAAGGCTTCTACTCCAACTCGACATGCCATGGATGACTCGCCAAGGTTTCTACATTGACTCGCGCCGCTACAACGACATCACATCACATGACGAGCAATTGAAGGATCCCGCCCGGCGCGTCGACTCCTTCTCGATCACTCGCCGCACCGTTGACTCCAAGCACACAAATCGTCCTGCGCCGAGCTCCTTTGTATGAGCTCTCCTGTACCGAGCTCCATCGCGCAGGAGTTGTCGCGTCGAGTCCTCTCATCACTCGCCGGATAACTTCATCACAAATACTTCGCTGCGCAACTCCGCCGCCTCAAGACTCGGGGGCTCGCGGATTCGGGGGCTGAACGTCGCAGTCGCCATCACATCGGCTCCGTTTCGCCACGCCGAATGCTCATCGTCGACTGCTCTCCTTCGACTGCTCCTCTTCGACTCCCTCTACCACGTCGATCCTACAACTAAGTTTCTTTACACTCTTATATATGTTATGATTCCAAAATTTATATGCATTCCCGATCAGTCGCCAAACATCTGAGGGCTATACAATCATCCTGCTGTCTACACAGTCATGCAAAATATCTGAGGGCTAAAAAATCATCCTTGCGGCTACGCAGTCGTGCAGAAACATATGAGGGATACAAAATCATCAAGACGACTATGCAGTCGCACACAAACCTCGAGGGCTTCAAAACTATCCTTTGGATCATGCTCAGTTTTATATGCTGTTTATTTGCGTTCGTCAAAGTAGTGAGGCTGGGTACCAAAAGGCCAATCTTGTCTCTGGGTCCAACAAGTCTGGCATAGCGTCCCTGTTGCCCGACAAGAGTGTGCTGCTGGAGGGCCTACTCATGAAAAGACACGCATAAACCTTATATGCTGCTACATCATCCACTCGACAAAAGTGCAATGTCTGCAAATCATGCATCTTACAATTATTTTGTATATCGCACAAGTACGTCTTAATACAGTTGCACCTTTTTCCTTTTTTCTTTTTCTTCTCTCAGCAGATGCTCGGGGGCTGGGCGCTCTCGTGACTTGGCGAGGCCAACCTCCTCGTCCACGACTGATCCCTACAACAACTCTTGCCTACGACGCAAGACCCGAGTCGAGCACTTCCTCGGATGACAATTACTCGACGAGGAAGAAGTCTTGAGTCTATGCTTGACTGCAAGCAGTCGAACATAGCCTCGGGGGCTACTCCCATCGGGAGCGCTGACACGCACCCGACGAGCACTACTCGCGCATCCAACAAGAACGACGGGGTTAGCTTAACAACAACTTGAGCCTATGCTCGACTCTACGAGTCGCACATAGCCTCGGGGGCTACTCCCATCGGGAGCGCTGACGCGCACCCGACGACTGCTGCTCGCACATCCTACAAGAAGAAGAACTCGGCTACAATTTCGATGCTTCATCCGAATACTCCCATCGGGAGCATACTCACGGAAACTTCGACTGCTCATCAGCAAATGATGTATGGATCCTCAACAGAAGACCCAGAAAGGATCGAGTTCTCACTCGACAAAGCGACACGCACTACGGCAGCTAACGCAGATTTGAGTCCCTGCGTGACTCTTCGAGTCCCCCAAGCACTTGGGGGCTACTAACGAGGGGGTACCCCCGTGACTCCTCTACGTGAGGGTACCTGGTGCGTCTCATGGCTGGCGGCCCACCAGGGGCCCACTCGTGGACACCGACATGATGGAATAATACGTGAGGCCGAAGACTTGAGGCTCAAGACAAGGACTCCTACTTGTAGTCGACTAGGACTCATGTAAACCCCTACCTGGATATCTATATAAAGCAAGGCAGGGGAACCTCTCTAGACATCATCTAAATTCACAACTCAATCTCAACCCCCACACATAGAACTAGACAGATCTCTCTCCACTAAAGCCCTCACGGCACCTCTGTACATCATCATCAATACAAGATCAGACATGCAGCATATAGGGTTTTCCCTCCGGGGGCCTGAAGCTGGGTAAATCGTGCCCCCATGTGTCGCTTGTCACCTCCGAATCCTACCAACGCGCAGGCCACGTCAGTCTCTTTCCTCCTACACGAAGCCTAGGGTACTTAACCCTACGATTTGCCAAGGTTGATCCTCGTCAGGTCCCAACCATCATCTAGCTTCCAAGGTATGGAGGCTTCTATCCTAAGCTTCTCCTCCCTAGCTTTGATGAGAGCATTTGTGATATGCTCCATGAAGGCAAGATTAAGTGTGCTAGTGTGGGGGTCTCTAGACATTTTGTGTAGCAAGCTAATAACTTCTGAGAGGGTGCAACTATCAAAATCAATATCACTACTATCAAAGGTGGTAGTAGTGTCATCTAGGCTCACTTGTTTGAAACCCTCTATGTTCATAGGAGTTTCTTCTTCTACGGTTGAGGTATTAGCATGACCATTAATAGGTCCAATGGGACCAGGAGTGCATTGGGTGCTAATAGTTTCAGTGTCCTCAACAATTTGGATAGTGGCAACTGTGTGGTGTGTAGGAAGGCTCTTAATTCTATCCTCCTCCTCTTTTTATCTAGCCCATCTTTCTTTAAGTTTAGCCATCATCCTAATATTTTCATTAATTTGTAATTGGATAGCATTATTAGGAGTGGCCTTACTCTCCTCAAGGGTAGAGGTTCTAATTTTTAGCATCTCAACATCAAGGGCTAGGCTATCTACCTTCAAAGAGAGATTATCTAACTTAGCTAATTTCTCTTCTACATTCTTGCTGAAGGCTTTTTGGGTAGCGATAAACTGTCTAAGCATGTTATCCAGTTCAGAAGTGGGGTTCTTGTTGCTAGGGTAGGTGTTGTTGTTCCCATAATTGGATGGAAACGGTCTAGGATTACTAGCAAAGTTGCCCCTATTAGCATTATTATTAAAGTTGTTTCTAGCAATGAAGTTCACATCTACTCATTCCTGAGCAACCAAAGAATTTAAAGGAACATCATGAGGATAAATAGAGGGTTGCTTGGTATATAGAGACATAATTAAGTCAACTTTTTCATTTAGGGAGGTAATCTCCTCGACAGAGTTTACCTTCCTACCTGTTGGAGCGCGTTCGGTGTGCCATTGGGAATAGTTGGTCATCATCTCATCGAGAAGTTTTGTGGCAGCACCAAGTGTAGTTGACATAAAGGTTCCTCCCGCGGCCGAGTCTAACTGGTTCCGCGAGGTAAATTTCAAGCCTGCATAAAAATTCTGGATAACCATCCAGGTAGTCAAACCATGTGTAGGGAATTTCTTAACAAGATATTTCATACGTTCCCAAGCTTGGGCAACGTGTTCATTATCCAATTGCCTAAAATTCATAATGTTAATCCTCAATTGGATAACTTTAGCAGGTGGGTAGTACTTCCCAATAAAAGCATCTTTGCACTTATCCCAAGAATCTATGCTATTCCTAGGCAAAGATTGAAACTGGATTTTAGCTCCGTCCCTGGAAGAGAATGGAAAAAAGATTGAGCTTAACAACATCACCTTCTACTTCTTTATACTTTTGCATATCACATAACTCAACAAAATTATTTAAGTGTAAAGCAGCACCATCTCCAGCACCAGAGAATTGATCTCTCATAACAAGGTTTAACAAAGCAGATTTAATTTCATAAGAGGTAGCTGAAGTGGCAGGTGTGGCAATAAGAGTGCAGATAAAGTCTTTGTTGTTGTGACTAGTGAAGTCACAAAACTTGGTGTTTTCAGTGGAACCCATAATAGCAGCAAGTGTGGCAGATTTTTTTTTAATTTTTGATATAAGACACAAAGATAAAAACAGAAAGGTAAACTAACAAGACTAAGAAGTAAAGGTAAAAGGTAGTGGGTAACTCCCCTATCTTAGCACTCGGAGTCCCCGGCAACGGTGTCAGAAATTTGCTTGATACGCGAGAGATGATAATTGCTTCTTGCCCTTCGTTGGTTACCCCAAGTGGAAGGTGAGATGCAGCGTAGCGGCAAGTTTCCCTCGGTGAAGATACCGAGGTCTAGAGTATCGACTAGTAGGACTCCAGAGATGATAAGTAGGTGTTAGCGGCGCAACTGACGTGGACCTGCACACAGACACAAATAACTTTGCTCCCAACGAAGTTCAGAGACGTTGTCAATCTCTCCGGTCTTGTTGTTTACAAAGGATCAAAATACAATGGATAATGATAATGGTAGCAACTGAAAGTAAAAGCAAGAAAGTACATAAGCTTGTAAAATATGATGAGGATATGGACCGGGGTCCCGTGATGTTCACTAGTGATGTCTGTCAGAACCCTCTGTTAGGTAATGTGCTAGGGTTAGCAAGTCTCTTGCATCATGTTAAAATTTCAAAAGCTTTGAAATCAAAATCAAAAGCAAAATGGGAAAAGGAACCCCCCCAGATGAATTAATTCAAAAGGCCAGATAAAAATCTTCTCCAAAAATTCATGTTAGATTTTTGAAAAGTCTTATAAATGAGTGTGATCACATATCAAGTGATGTGGGACCCACCCCATGCTCATGGATTTTTCAAATATTCAAACAGTGCCTTGGAATTAATTAAAAATCCCTATTTGAGTTAAGATTCAAATTATTTGAATTTTAAAAATGTTGAAACTTTATAAGTGGCTAGTCTATTTTATTATGAGGCCATATAAAAATTTTCAGCATTTAAAAAAATGCCTAGCTATTTATTTAGCACAACAAAACAAAAAGTCAGAAAAGAAAAACAGAAAAAGAAACAGAAAAGCTTACCTGGCGCCCAGGCGAGAACAACCCATCCAGCCCACCCGGCCCAGAGGGGCAGCAGGGTCTTCTTCCCCGCCCCGCGCCTCCAAGCTGCTCGGTGGAATGCCACCGAGCCAGCCGTGGACGCCACGTCGCCGCCTAGCGGCTTCCAGGCCTCCCCGTGCCATCTAGCCACGCCTGGAGACGTCTCTCCTCCGTCCCGATCCATTCCCCCCCTCCAGAGCTTCCTCCTCCTCCCGTGCTCGACGTCGTCGCCGCCCGAGGACCGCCGTGGAGCACGCCGCCGAGTCCACGCAGCCATCGTCGTCCCCAAGCCGTGCCACCGTGTCCAGAAGAACCGCAGCAGGCGTCTTCGTCGTTCCCCTCAATCAATCGACCCCGAGCGCCTCAGCAGACGACGCCAGCTTCATCGAGGAGTCGCCGGACCCGCGAGCTCGCCGTCGTCGATTCGCCGCCGTTGAAGCCTCCCCGAGCTTGATGTTGCTTCTGTTCGATCCGCGGTGAGCTTCTGAGTTTTTCCCCCAAACTCCTAGCACCCCGTAGCCCCTCTAGCCAAATCCTCCATGAGAACCGAGCTCCTCGCCGCCATGGTTGAGCTAGAGCTCTCCATCGTGCTCCTCGCGACACCCCAGTGCGCGCGTTTGACTCGCGGGTGTTCCAACTTTCGAACGCACGCAAGATCAGCCCAAGCCGTGCACGCTAGCCTCTTCCCCCAACCTCGCCGTCGTTCTGCTTCCGCCCAGCACGTCGCCGTCGTCACTCCCGACCTCCCCGTGACCCCCTGATGCCTCCTCTCGACGCGGACGACGACGCTGCACCCGTTGGTGGTCTCCTCTTCCTCTCCCGTGGCCTCTAGCCGATTCCGGCAAGGGCGCCGCCGTGGCCAGGCCACCGGCGTCAAGCCGCCGGTGGGTTATCCCGTAATCACACGCTAAACCCCCCTGGAGTCGATGACAGGTGGGGCCCTGGACCCCTAATCCCTCTGTCAGTTTAAATCAAAACGGGGATTAACCCCAGACCCACTGACAGGGTTGGCCCACTCGTCAGCCCCCTGCTGACGCCATGCTGGCGCAGTGCTGACGCAGTAAACCTTTTTTCCAGAAATTGAAATGAATTAAAGAATTCAAAAAAATCCAAAAAATAGCCCAAACTTTGGAAATTCATAGAAAATTCATATTAACTCCAAATTGGACAAATAATATATGAAAAATGATCAGGAGAAAATAAGCTCTCCAAATATCCAACTTTCAACTTTGTTTGAGTTGAATTTAAATTGGGATCAGTAGCATTTGCTATTTGATTTAAATGGAATTAAATCAAATTCTCAAAAGTTTTTGCAACTTGAACCATGGCAACATGCTACATTTCAACCACACATCAGAGGCATATAATACACATTCCAAAATGATTCAAATTGATCAAACAATGTCACATGTAACCTGGCTAAGTTTGAATTCAAATTGGAGTTTGAATTTGCAATTCAATTTGCAATATACTCCATTTAAATTGAATTGCTTCACACATCAAAGCATATACATCAAGTTTCAACCTTCCATCACGTGATTGTGCATTGTATTTACTTTGCTACCTTGTTTGTTGTTTGTTGAGTAGAGGTGGAACCGGAGTAGGAGGCTGCCCCCTTCGTTGAAGACCCCGAACCCGAACCTCGTCAGCAAGGCAAGCAAACCCCCATTGATCATGTCGATAAAATCCCACTTCCCTCTCATGTCTCGCTTATGCATTTTTTAGGATGATTACCATGATGCGTTTCTACCGCATAGATGAACCCATTCCTTTGCATGACCTATCATTTGTCACAGTAGTAGGCAAACCACAATCCTAGCAAATGTAGGAGTTGATTGATATCATGTGGCCCCTACAATTGTTAATGCTTATTGCATGCTTAGAGTGATACCATGATGATACTGTTATGTGAGTCGGGATGGTAGTGATCATGATGATGATGGTAGAAAAGTGTTGGTGAATCTACCCTAATACAAGGTGAACGATGAGAGGCTGTGTAGGAGTACACGGTGGGTTGTCTCGTTGAACATCGCCCTAAGTCCGAGTTCTTGTGTGGTGATCCAAGATGAAGAATACAACCACACATTGGGCTCACTGACCCCTCTCAGCTTACTAACTCATCCCTTTCGATGTCCAGATGTCGCAACAGTTCAGAGTTCTGGTAGGCTTGTGGCTTGGATGCTAAGTGAGAGAACGGCTCACCCGAGATCGGCTTATGCACCACGCACACATCACTTGGGTCCACTTCGGTAAACCGGCCGGGTTCACGATAGTGGTAGCCAACCCAAGTAGGCGGCTTTCTCGGACTAGATCGGCTATGAGGTAACACTTGTGGTGAGCATCCTCGCTGGCACCCCTTGAATGGTGTCGAGATCAAAGGCGGTAAATGATGGTCATGTGTGTGTAGCGGTACACCCCTGCAGGGTTAACAAAACTATTCGAATAGCCGCGTCCGCGGTTATGGACTGCTTGGAAAGCTTAGCTTGATTATTAGACAACTTGAACCGGATACTTCTAAAACACACCAAGATAAGTGTGAGTGCTATGGCGTGCTTTCTCGTGGGGAAGTCGAGGAAGGCACCATAGTGGTGTAATTGGTTGGAGAAAGTAGTGGATTCGTGTACGCTTCTTACCTCAAAGTCTGGTACTCGTAGTTCAGGATTAGCCAAGTCAAAGCTGGCACTTCTGCAAGTGAAACCCCACCTACCTTTACATTGATACAAATGCATGAGTAGTATAGCTCCTACGTAAGTCTTGCTGAGTACGACTTTGTACTCATGTTTGCTTAATCTATGTTTTAGATGAAACCACTGACCCCGAAGGTGGCTTCTTCATCGAGCTGGACGACTGAAGTTCAAGCTAGTCTAGTCCCAGTCAGACGATTGGTTCCCTCGTGGAGGGCATGTGTTTAAATAAGGCTTCTTAAGCCATTTGTTAAACTTGTCTGTACTCAGACATACTTTGCTTCCGCTTGTTGTTGTAATGTTGGATCACATGTTTGTGATCTCTGTGTGCACTCTATAAGAGTTATCAATAAAATTGTATACTTTGTAGAGAATTGCAATGATACCTACTGTTCATACAAGGCATGTGTGCTGCGTGTATGTTTATAACATGCATGTCTTTGTATGGGTTTTTGAGACCTTAGTTGTGATCTGGCTGGCGGTCTTTCATACACCAAGTGGCCCTTAGATGTGCGCAGCTTGGGGCATCGCGATGCGATTGCTCGAGACTCCGTCTCGTGCACACTTTGATGTATTATCGAGCCCGCCCTAGACCCCGACTAAGTGATCGGGCTGGAGTAAGTTTATGTAAGAGTTATGAGATAGTCGATAGTATAGTTGAGGCGACTTGTCTTTGAATATGGGAGTTCACCACCCATATCATTTGACTTGTGTGCGGACGATGAGGACCCATCTCAGTTGATCATCCGGCCTGGATGGGATGCCCCTCACGTATGATGCTCTCCGAGCACGTTCTGTGCTTGGCCTTGTCTTCTTAGACAAGTGGGTACGGTTCTCGGCTCTCCATATGACTATGTCTTAACTGGACTTGCATACGCTAACCCCGGGTCCCGACAGACTTGGTATCAGAGCAGGACTGACTATAGGACTAGTAGCCTTGGCCGAAGTCGAGTCTAGCTTGCTATAGTTATATAGTTACTCTGGGTATATAAGGGAACAACGTAAGGCTTCTTTTTTCTCCTTACCCCCTTCGTTCTGAGTTCTGAGTCACCCTCATCTTATTCTACGGGAAGATAGGACTAGGCTCTCCTCTGTCTGATTAGAACATCTCGTTGTTTGCTTCCTTGTAGCCATAGGAAAGTTGTGATCGGTTTGTTAGAGTGGTTATGTTTCCTGATTTCTTACATCGTATGTAAGTGCTGTTTCCATGTTGTAAGAAATTGTCTTTTTCTTGCAATTACAGCCGTTATGCTGTCCAAGTCATTCCAGGTTTCTTCAAAATCTGATGCATTTGCAAAATTCTTCCCTCCTTTTCGGTTGTCCTTTTAGAAGAACTTCTAGGTGGCATGCCCGACACTTCCATAGTGTTTGATGTAGGTTTTCTTCTAGAAACCTATAGTGATTCATTTGCAGTTCTTTCTCCCACTTTAGATTTCTTCTAGCCAGAAGGACCACACTAACCATCGTGTTGGGGTACTTTGCTACTCTGACATATCTGTTGTAGCCCCTAGTAACCCTTGGTCATCCTCTAGAAAGCTATCCAGAGATCCAACCCCTTAAACCTAGTCACCCGACATATGTGTAGAGTTTATAGTGGATCTTGTACCAGGAACCGCACCAATTTCTAGACGCCCATACAAAATGGCCCCACGTGAGTTAGCTGAGCTTAAAACCCAACTGGAAGCTTTGTTGCAAAAAGACTACATCCGCCCTAGCTCATCGCCATGGGGTTGCCCCGTTCTGTTCGTAACAAAGAAAGATGGAACAGAAAGGATGTGCGTAGACTATCGCCCGCTAAATTTAGCGACGATAAAGAACAAGTACCCACTTCCCAGGATCAATGATCTTTATGATCAACTTGCTGGATCCTCTGTCTTCTCCAAGATGGATTTGAGATTAGGGTATCATCAAATCAAAATCCGAAACGAGGACATTCCCAAAACGGCTTTTACTGCTCGTTATGGTCTTTACGAGTACACCGTCATGTCCTTTGGTTTAACCAATGCCCCCGCCACTTTCTCACGCATGATGAATTCGATCTTCATGGAGTACTTAGATAAATTTGTTGTGGTTTATCTCGATGATATTCTCATCTACTCGAAGAACGAAGAAGAACATGCCGAACACCTAAGGCTGGTATTGATGAAACTTAGAGAGCATCGCCTGTATGCTAAATTCTCCAAGTGTGAATTTTGGCTACCAGAAGTGACCTACTTAGGCCACGTAATTTCTGCAAAAGGCATTGCTGTGAATCCCGAGAGAGTTCAGGCCGTCCTTGACTGGACTCCACCTGAATCGGTTAAGCAAGTTAGGAGTTTTCTTGGCCTAGCCAGCTATTGCCGCCGCTTCGTCGAGAACTTTTCTAAGGTTGCAAAGCCTCTAACTGAACTCCTCAAGAAAGATAAGAAATTCTTATGGACTCCCAAGTGCGAGGAAAGCTTTCAAGAGCTAAAAAGAAGATTGACTTCTGCACCCGTACTTGCACCTCCAGACACTAAAAAGGATTTCGAGATCTATTGTGACGCATCACGGCAAGGGTTAGGATGCATACTTCTGCAAGATCGACATGTGGTAGCTTATGCTTCACGCCAGTTGCAGCCACATGAAGAGAACTATCCTACCCATGACCTTGAACTCGCTGCCGTAGTTCATGCCCTAACAACTTGGCGACATTACCTCCTTGGTAATCGTTGTGAGATCTATTCCGACCACCAAAGCCTCAAATACATTTTCACCTAGCCAGATCTTAATCTCAGGCAAAGACGCTGGATTGAGTTGATAAAAGATTACGACGTAGGAATTTCTTACACCCCAGGAAAAGCCAATGTCATGGCTGATGCACTAAGTCGTAAGTCGTATTGTAACAACCTCATGTTACAACAGTATCAACCACTTCTTCATGAGGAATTTCGCAAGCTCAATCTTGAGATTGTTCCTCATGGCTATCTTTCTACCTTGGTGACGAAACCAACTCTTGAGGATCATATAATAGTTTCCCAAAGGCGTGCACGAGGTGTTCGCCGGATCAAGGAGAACATTATTAGCGGAGTTGCTAAATGTTTCTCCACAGATAGTAAAGGAACAGTATTCTTTGAAAATCGTTTGGTAGTACCTAAGAATAGGGAACTAAGGCAACTCATCCTCAAGGAAGCCCATGACACACCCCTCTCGATTCATGCCGGTAGCACAAAGATGTACCGAGATCTACGCCAGAGATTTTGGTGGACCAGGATGAAGAGAGACATTGCTCAATTTGTTGCCGAATTTTATGTTTGTCATCGCATTAAGGCAGAACATCAAAGACCTGCTGGTACACTTCAACCTTTGTCTATTCTAGAGTGGAAATGGGACAAAGTCGGTATGGACTTCATCACCGGCTTTCCAAAAACCCAGAAAGGAAACAATGCCATCTTCGTTTTCATAGATAGGCTTTCCAAAGTTGCTCACTTCCTGCCAGTTCGCGAGTCTATAACTTCTAGCCAGTTAGCAGACTTGTACGTCTCTAGAATTGTGTCCCTTCACGGTGTTCCTTTGGAAATCAATTCTGATCGCAGTAGCCTTTTCACCTCTAGATTTTGGGGAAGCTTTCAGAATGCTATGGGAACTCATCTCTCCTTTAGTACAGCTTTCCATCCTTAGTCTAGCGGTCAAGTCGAAAGGGTTAACCAAATTCTTGAAGACATGCTCAGAGCTTGTGTTATCTCATTCGGAAAGAATTGGGAGAAGTCTCTGCCATTCGCCGAACTTGCTTATAACAATAGTTTTCAATCTAGTCTGAACATGGCTCCTTTTGAACTCCTATATGGATGACGATGTCGAACACCACTAAACTGGTCAGAAACCGGTGAAAGACAATTCTTTGGACCGGATATGATCAAAGAAGCAGAAGAGCAAGTTCGCATTGTTCGTGATCAATTGAAAGCAGCCCAGTCTCGTCAGAAAAGCTACTATGATCGTCATCATAGGCAAGAGAGCTACAATCTGGATGAGAAGGCTTACCTTCGGGTTACTCCTCTGAAGGGAACCCAAAGTTTCGGTATCAAAGGCAAGTTGGCCCCACGTTACATCGGACCTTTCCGCATTCTTGCTAAACGTGGAGAAGTTGCCTACCAACTTGAACTACCCCCGCACCTTTCCCGAGTTCATGATGTATTCCATGTGTCCCAACTCAGGCGTTGCTTCAAGGACCCCATCCGCGAAGTTGACCATGAAACGCTTGATCTCCAAGATGACCTTTCTTATCGAGAATACCCCGTTCGTATTCTTGATTCCGCAGAGCGTGTCCCTCGTCGTCAGAAGATTAGGTTTCTGAAAGTGAAATGGTCACACCACTCTAAGAGAGAAGCTACGTGGGAAAGAGAAGACCGCCTCAGTGCCGAGTACCCGTCCTTCCTCCCGCAGACTTCTGAATCTCAGGACGAGATTCTGTTGAGTGGGGGCGAGTTGTCAGAACCCTCTGTTAGGTAATGTGCTAGGGTTAGCAAGTCTCTTGCATCATGTTAAAATTTCAAAAGAAATCTTTGAAATCAAAATCAAAAGCAAAATGGGAGAAGGAACCCCCCCAGATGAATTAATTCAAAAGGCCAGATAAAAATCTTCTCCAAAAATTCATGTTAGATTTTTGAAAAGTCTTATAAATGAGTGTGATCACATATCAAGTGATGTGGGACCCACCCCATGCTCATGGATTTTTCAAATATTCAAACAGTGCCTTGGAATTAATTAAAACTCCCTATTTGAGTTAAGATTCAAATTATTTGAATTTTAAAAATGTTGAAACTTTATAAGTGGCTAGTCTATTTTATTATGAGGCCATATAAAAAATTTCAGCATTTTAAAAAATGCCTAGCTATTTATTTAGCACAGCAAAAAAAAGGAAGAAAAGAAAAACAGAAAAAGAAACAGAAAAGCTTACCTGGCGCCCAGGCGAGAACAACCCATCCAGCCCACCCGGCCCAGAGGGGCAGCAGGGTCTTCTTCCCCGCCCCGCGCCTCCAAGCTGCTCGGTGGAATGCCACCGAGCCAGCCGTGGACGCCACGTCGCCGCCGAGCGCCTTCCAGGCCTCCCCGTGCCATCTAGCCACGCCTGGAGACGTCTCTCCCCCGTCCCGATCCATTCCCCCCCTCCAGAGTTTCCTCCTCCTCCTCCCGTGCTCGATTTCGTCGCCGCCCGAGGACCGCCGTGGAGCACGCCGCCGAGTCCACGCAGCCACCGTCGTCCCCGAGCCGTGCCAACATGTCCAGAAGAACCGCAGCAGGCGTCTTCGTCGTTCCCCTCAATCAATCGAGCCCGAGCGCCTCAGCAAACGACGCCAGCTTCATCGAGGAGTCGCCGGACCCGTGAGCTCGCCGTCGTCGATTCGCCGCCGTTGAAGCCTCCCCGAGCTTGTTGTTGATTCTGTTCGATCCGCGGTGAGCTTCTGAGTTTTTCCCCCAAGCTCCTAGCACCCCGTAGCCCCTCTAGCCAAATCCGCCATGAGAACCGAGCTCCTCGCCGCCATGGTTGAGCTAGAGCTCGCCATCGTGCTCCTCGCGACACCCCAGTGCGCGCGTTTGACTCGCGGGTGTTCCAACTTTCGAACGCACGCAAGATCAGCCCAAGCCGTGCACGCTAGCCTCTTCCCCCAACCTCGCCGTCGTTCTGCTTCCGCCCAGCACGTCGTCGTCGTCACTCCCGACCTCCCCGTGACCCCCTAATGCCTCCTCTCGACGCGGACGACGACGCTGCACCCGTTGGTGGTCTCCTCTTCCTCTCCCGTGGCCTCTAGCCGATTCCGGAAAGGGCGCATCCGTGGCCAGGCCACCGGCGTCAAGCCGTCGGTGGGTTATCCCCTAATCACGCGCTAAACCCCCTGGAGTCGATGACAGGTGGGTCCCTGGACCCCTAATCCCTCTGTCAGTTTAAATCAAAATGGGGATTAACCCCAGACCCACTGACAGGGTTGGCCCACTAGTCAACCCCCTGCTGACGCCATGCTGGCGCAGTGCTGACGCAGTAAGCCTTTTTTCCAGAAATTGAAATGAATTAAAGAATTCAAAAAAATCCAGAAAATAGCCCAAACTTTGGAAATTCATAGAAAATTCATATTAACTCCAAATTGGACAAATAATATATGAAAAATGATCAGGAGAAAATAAGCTCTCCAAATATCCAACTTTCAACTTTGTTTGAGTTGAATTTAAATTGGGATCAGTAGCATTTGCTATTTGATTTAAATGGAATTAAATGAAATTCAATTCAAAAGTTTTTGCAACTTGAACCATGGCAACATGCTACATTTCAACCACACATCAGAGGCATATCATACACATTACAAAATGATTCAAATTGATCAAACAATGTCACATGTAACTTGGCTAAGTTTGAATTCAAATTGGAGTTTGAATTTGCAATTCAATTTGCAATATACTCCATTTAAATTGAATTGCTTCACACATCAAAGCATATACATCAAGTTTCAACCTTCCATCATGTGATTGTGCATTGTACTTACTTTGCTACCTTGTTTGTTGTTTGTCGAGTAGAGGTGGAACCGGAGCAGGAGGCTTCCCCCTTCGTTGAAGACCCCGAACTCAAACCTCGTCAGCAAGGCAAGCAAACCCCCATTGATCATGTCGATAAAATCCCACTTCCCTCTCATGTATCGCTTATGCATTGTTTAGGATGATTACCATGATGCGTTTCTACCGCATAGATGAACCCATTCCTTTGCATGACCTATCATTTGTCACAGTAGTAGGCAAACCACAATCCTAGCAAATGTAGGAGTTGATTGATATCATGTGGCCCCTACAATTGGTACTGCTTATTGCATGCTTAGAGTGATACCATGATGATACTGTTATGTGAGTCGGGATGGTAGTGATCATGATGATGATGGTAGAAAAGTGTTGGTGAATCTACCCTAATACAAGGTGAACGATGAGAGGCTGTGTAGGAGTACACGGTGGGTTGTCTCGTTGAACACCGCCCTAAGTCCGAGTTCTTGTGTGGTGATCCAAGATGAAGAATACAACCACACATTGGGCTCACTGACCCCTCTCAGCTTACTAACTCATCCCTTTCGATGTCCAGATGTCGCAACAGTTCGGAGTTCTGGTAGGCTTGTGGCCTGGATGCTAAGTGAGAGAACGGCTCACCCGAGACCGGCTTATGCACCACGCACACATCACTTGGGTCCACTTCGGTAAACCGACCGGGTTCACGATAGTGGTAGCCAACCCAAGTAGGCGGCTTTCTCGGACTAGATCGGCTATGAGGTAACAGTTGTGGTGAGCATCCTCGCTGGCACCCCTTGAATGGTGTCGAGATCAAAGGCGGTAAATGATGGTCATGTGTGTGTAGCGGTACACCCCTGCAGAGTTAACAAAACTATTCGAATAGCCGCGTCCGCGGTTATGGACTGCTTGGAAAGCTTAGCTTGATTATTAGACAACTTGAACCGGATACTTCTAAAACACACCAAGATAAGTGTGAGTGCTATGGCGTGCTTTCTCGTGGGGAAGTCGAGGAAGGCACCATAGTGGTGTAATTGGTTGGAGAAAGTAGAGGACTCGTGTACGCTTCTTACCTCAAAGTCTGGTACTCGTAGTTTAGGATTAGCCAAGTCAAAGCTGGCACTTCTGCAAGTGAAACCCCACCTACCTTTACCTTGATACATATGCATGAGTAGTATAGCTCCTACGTAAGTCTTGCTGAGTACGACTTTGTACTCACGTTTGCTTAATCTATGTTTTAGATGAAACCACTGACCCCGAAGGTGGCTTCTTCATCGAGCTGGACGACTGAAGTTCAAGGTAGTCTAGTCCCAGTCAGACGACTGGTTCCCTCGTGGAGGGCATGTGTTTAAATAAGGCTTCTTAAGCCATTTGTTAAACTTGTCTGTACTCAGACATACTTTGCTTCCGCTTGTTGTTGTAATGTTGGATCACATGTATGTGATCTCTGTGTGCCCTCTATAAGAGTTATCAATAAAATTGTGTACTTTGTAGAGAATTGCAATGATACCTACTGTTCATACAAGGCATGTGTGCTGCGTGTATGTTTATAACATGCATGTCTTTGTATGGGTTTTCGAGACCTTAGTTGTGATCTGGCTGGCGGTCTTTCATACACCAAGTGGCCCTTAGATGTGCGCAGCTTGGGGCATCGCGATGCGATTGCTCGAGACTCCGTCTCGTGCACACTTTGATGTATTATCGAGCCCGCCCTAGACCCCGACTAAGTGATCGGGCTGGAGTAAGTTTATGTAAGAGTTATGAGATAGTCGATAGTATAGTTGAGGCGACTTGTCTTTGAATATGGGAGTTCACCACCCATATCATTTGACTTGTGTGCGGGCGATGAGGACCCATCTCAGTTGATCATCCGGCCTGGATGGGATGCCCCTCACGTATGATGCTCTCCGAGCACGTTCTGTGCTTGGCCTTGTCTGCTTAGACAAGTGGGTACGGTTCTCGGCTCTCCATATGACTATGTCTTAACTGGACTTGCATACGCTAACCCCGGGTCCCGACAGACTTGGTATCAGAGCAGGACTGACTGTAGGACTAGTAACCTTGGCCGAAGTCGAGTCTAGCTTGCTATAGTTATATAGTTACTCTGGGTATATAAGGGAACAACGTAAGGCTTCTTTTTTCTCCTTACCCCCTTCGTTCTGAGTTCTGAGTCACCCTCATCTTATTCTACGGGAAGATAGGACTAGGCTCTCCTCTGTCTGATTAGAACATCTCGTTGTTTGCTTCCTTGTAGCCATAGGAAAGTTGTGATCGGTTTGTTAGAGTGGTTATGTTTCCTGATTTCTTACATCGTATGTAAGTGCTGTTTCCATGTTGTAAGAAATTGTCTTTTTCTTGCAATTACAGCCGTTATGCTGTCCAAGTCATTCCAGGTTTCTTCAAAATCTGATGCATTTGAAAAATTCTTCCCTCCTTTTCGGTTGTCCTTTTAGAAGAACTTCTAGGTGGCATGCCCGACACTTCCATAGTGTTTGATGTAGGTTTTCTTCTAGAAACCTATAGTGATTCATTTGCAGTTCTTTCTCCCACTTTAGATTTCTTCTAGCCAGAAGGACCACACTAACCATCGTGTTGGGGTACTTTGCTACTCTGACATATCTGTTGTAGCCCCTAGTAACCCTTGGTCATCCTCTAGAAAGCTATCCAGAGATCCAACCCCTTAAACCTAGTCACCCGACATATGTGTAGAGTTTATAGTGGATCTTGTACCAGGAACCGCACCAATTTCTAGACGCCCATACAAAATGGCCCCACGTGAGTTAGCTGAGCTTAAACCCCAACTGGAAGCTTTGTTGCAAAAAGACTACATCCGCCCTAGCTCATCGCCATGGGGTTGCCCCGTTCTGTTCGTAACAAAGAAAGATGGAACAGAGGAGAGATCGCGAAAAAGGGTTCTGTCTTTGGAGGTTTCCCGTGGCGGAGAATAAATAGGCGAAGGGGGCATCCATGGGGCCCACCAGGGGTCCAGGCGCCCCCCTGGCGCGACCAGACCCTAGGCCACGCCAGGTGTCCGTCTGGGTCAGTGGTGGTGCCCCCCTGGCCCTCCTTCGGGGCTGGACGCTTCCGGTATGCCAATTTTTGTATCTGATTTTCCCGGATTCTTGGAGCACTTTTTATATTGGGTAAAACTGAAATAGAAAAACAGCAGAAAACATGAACTAGCACTGGGGTGCATTGAGTTAATAGGTTAGTACAAATATGATCAAATGTGTATGAAAGTGTATCTAGATCATAGCAATATCACACAAAACATGCATGGAGCAAGCAGAAATTATAGATACGTTTGGACGTATCACCAACCGCGGGGTATGATTCACACATCCCATATATACTCGTCCATGTGATTGCCGTATATGTGATACGTCCAAAACGTATCTATAATTTATGCTTGCTCCATGCATGTTTTGTGTGATATTGCTATGATCTAGATACACTTTCATACACTTTTGATCATATTTGGACTAACCTATTAACTCAGTGCACCACAGTGCCAGTTCCTGTTTTCTGCTGTTTTTCTATTTCAGTTTTCCCCCATATAAAAAGTGCTCCAAAAATGCGGGAAAAATCAGATAAAAAATCAGCGCAGAAGAACCTTCCGGAAGAACCTGGGTGGGGCCAGAGGGCCACCACCAGGGGCCCAGGCGCCCTAGTGGCGCGCCCTAGGGGCTGGCCGCGCCAGGGGGGCGCCTGGACCCCTGGTGGCCCCCCTGGCTGCCCCCCTTTGCCTATATATTCTCCGTGAAGAGAAACCCTCGAAGAAAGAACCCTTTTTCGCGATCTCGCCTTTGTTCCGCCGCCGCCACGCTTCCGAGATCGGGAGCACCAGAAGACCTCTTCCCGGCACCCTGCCGGAGGGAGGGCTGACCTCTGGGAGTCTCCTCTCCACCATGGATGCTTCCCGGATGTCTCGTGAGTAGTTTCCTTTGGACCATGGGTCCGTGATCAGTAGCTATGTGATGTTCTCCTCCCCTCTTTGTTCTTCATGGTTTAGACCTCGTGAGCTTCCCTACATGATCGAGGCACTTTTGTAATCTTTCTGCTGTTGCTATGCTGAGTTTGATGGGATCTTATGGATTATGAGATTATGTTCAGATTGTGATTAAGTAATATATTTGGTTCTTATCTCTTATATTTTTGTTCTTAAGTAATTCTTGCATGTTCTCCGTTGTTGTTTATTGCTTTGGCCAAGTAGTAGGTAGTAACCCCAAGAGGGAACATTTTGCTCGATTGTGGGTTCATGCCCCCTGATGACTAGCTTGAGTGACAGAAACATGAGTCTAGGGGATGTGCTGTTGCCGCAAGGGGGAAAACAACGGTGCTTGTAACTGCGGTTACAAGGATTGTTTACTTTACGCAAAGTGCTTTTTAATACTGTTGTCTGTTGCTTTGGGTTTACACTTTGGGTGGGGCTCGCAACTTAATACCAACGAGATGTTCTGGATAGATATCTCAAGGTGGATGATTAGTAGTAGATGCAGTTGGATTTCGGTCTACTTATTTTGGCGTTCTGCCCATGCTTTTGAGCCTCTTCCTTTATTTTGTAGCATAGTTAGCATTGCGGTGCGTTCATAATCCTGTCAATTGCCCTTCTGTAATTTGTTTACCTCGCATAGAAGTTTTATCGTCTTTTGGGAGAGAGACATCACTAGTGAACATCACGTATCTCGGTCCATATCCTCATCACTGTTTACACGCTCATTTACTTTTCTGCTTTTACTTTCAGTTGCTATCATTATCCCTTGCGTTTGATCCTTTGTGAACAACAAGACCGGAGAGATTGACAACCTCTCTGAACTTCGTTGGGAACAAAGTTATTTGTGTCTGTGTGCAGGTCCGCGTCAGTTACGCCGCTGACACCTACTTATCATCTCTGGAGTCCTACTGGAGACAAACCTTGGTATCTTTACTGAGGGAAATTTTTTGTTGTGCTACATCACACCTTCCACTTGGGGTTTACCAACGAAGGGCGAGAAATCACTATCATCACCTCGCACATCAAGAAAAATTTCTGGCGCCGTTTCCGGGGAGTCCAAGTGCTAAGATATGGGAGTTACACGCTACCCTTTACCTTTGTTTTCTTAGTCTTGTTAGTTTACCTTTCAGTTTTATCTTTGTGTCTTATATCAAAAATCACAAAAAAAAAATCTGCCACACTTGCTGCTGCTATGGATTCCACTGAAAACACCATGTTGTGTGACTTCACTAGTCACAACAACCAAGACTTTATCTGCACCCCCATTGCCACACCTGCCACTTCAGCTATCTCTTATGAAATTAAACCTGCCTTGCTAAACCTTGTTATGAGAGATCAATTCTCTGGTGCTGGAGATGATGCTGCTTTACACTTGAACAATTTTGTTGAATTATGTGATATGAAAAATTATAAAGAAGTAGAAGGTGATATTGTTAAGCTCAAGCTCTTTACTTTCTGTTTAAGGGGAGACGCTAAAATCTGGTTTCAATCTTTGCCTAGGAATAGCATAGATTCTTGGGATAAGTGCAAAGATGCTTTTATAGGGAAGTACTACCCACCTGCTAAAATTATCCAATTAAGGAGTAACATTATGAATTTTAAGCAATTGGATAATGAACACGTTTCCCAAGCTTGGGAACGAATGAAATCTCTTGTTAAGAAATGCCCTACACATGGTTTGACTACCTGGATGGTTATCCAGACTTTTTATGCAGGCTTGAACTTTACCTCGCGGAACCTGTTAGATTCTTCCGTAGGAGGAACCTTTATGTCGACTACACTTGGTGCTTCCACGAACCTTCTCGATGAGATGATGACCAATTATTCCCAATGGCACACCGAACGCGCTCCAACAGGTAGGAAGGTAAACTCTGTCGAGGAAATTACCTCCCTCAATGAAAAAGTTGACTTAATTATGTCTCTACTTACCAAGCAACCCTCTATTGATCCTCGTGATGTTCCTTTAAATTCTTTGGTTTCCCAAGAACAAGTAGATGTGAACTTTATTGCTAGAAACAACTTCAACAACAATGCTTATAGGGGTAATTTTGCTAGCAATCCTAAACCGTTTCCATCCAACTATGGGAACAACAACACCTACCCTAGCAACAAGAACCCCTCTTCTGAATTAGAAAGCATGCTTAGAGACTTTATCACTACCCAAAAATCCTTCAATAAAAATGTAGAGGAGAAATTAGCTAAATTAGATAATCTCTCTTTGAAGGTAGAAAGATTAGCCCTTGATATTGAGATGATTAAAATTAGAACCTCTCCCCTTGAGGAGAATAAGGCCACTCCTATTAATGCTATCCAATTACTCCCTCCGTTTCTTTTTACTTCGCATATAAGATTTGGTCAAAGTCAAACTTGATAAAGTTTAACCAAATTTATATTAAAAAATATCAACATCTACAACATCAAAGTTATATCATATGAAAACTAATGTCATGATGCTTCTAATGATATTGGTTTCATAGTTGGATGTTAATAGATTTTTCTATAAAAGTGATCAAACTTTGTCAAGTTTGACTTTGACCAAATCTAGAGACCCCCACACTAGCACACTTAATCTTGCCTTCACGGAGCATATCACAAATGCTCTCATCAAAGCTAGGTAGGAGAAGCTTAGAGTAGAAGCCTCAATACCTAGGAAGCTAAATGATTGTTGGGACCCTATGATCAAAATTAAATTAAATAACTTCTCTTGCTATGCCTTATGTGATGTTGGAGCTAGTACCTCCGTTATGCCCAAAAGAATATTTGATATGTTTGAATTGAAGCCCTTTGAGCCTTGTTCTTTTGGTGTTTGTCTTGTTGATTCTTCCGTAAAGAAACCTTTGGGGAAGATCGACGATGTTCTCATCATTGTCAATGACAACTATGTTCCCGTTAATTTTATTGTTATGGATATAGAGTGTGAACCTTTGTGTCCAATTATTTTGGGACGTCCTTTTCTTCGCACCGTTGGTGCGGTTATTGACATGAAAGAGGGGAATATAAAATTCCAATTCACTCTCAAGAAAGGGATGGAACACTTCCCTAGAAAGAAAATCAAGTTACCTTTTGAGTCCGTTACTCGGGCTAGTTATTCTCTTTCTCTTGATAAAACTTGATTCTTCTTTTGCATCATGCCTAGCTTAAAGGCATAAAAGAAAGCGCTTTCGGGAGGCAACCCGCAACGAATTTAGGATTTCCTTTTTTTGTTTCTCTTCTGTTTTTAGTGGTCTTGATGATTGTTACTACTGTAGCAACATCATTGTATCTTTATTTTTCAGCTTTGTGCCAAGTTATAGCCTCTTATGATAAGGGAAGCAAAAGTTGTGACGTGCTCTCCAGAAAACAGATTCTGTCCCTTGACAGAAAAATTCGAATCAAATCACCAGATCATATTTTTGATCTGAATTGTTTTGAAAGCATGCTCTATACAATTGTGAAACTTTCGTATGTTCTGAGTTTTTTTATTTGATTTGCATAAGTGCCCCGAAAAAATTCTCTACTACCTGCTGTTCTGTTTTTCACAGATTCTGCCACGTTTTGCCTCTCTTCACTTTTGCAAACCTTAAGCTTGCTTTTTCTTTGCAAATTTTTTTGGGCACTCTTGAGAAATAGTAGCTCTTCAATAATATATTTATATCCAGTGGGGAAAATTATTTTATTAAGGGTACTAGCCTCTCTAATCAGCTTATGATGAGTTATGTATGAAGGGAGTTTTCAAGTGTGCGATGGAAGATGATGAAAGAAGATCCAGGAGTGTCAAGCGCTCAAGCTTGGGGATGCCCCCATGCATCCCCAATAAATATTCAAGGAGACTCAAGCATCTAAGCTTGGGGATGCCCCCGTGCATCCCCTTCTCCATCAACAATCATCAGTTCGTCCTTCGTCTCACTATATTTTTATCACTTCATGTGTTATGTGCTATGCTTGGAGCGTCTCGCTCTTAGGTTTTATTTTTAGTTTTATTTAGCTTTTCTTGCTGTTCATAACAAGTTAGATCCCGTCTTACTTTGTGTGGGAGAGTAACACGCTCCACTCCAATCTAGAATACATCATAGGATTTTTTCCTGCTTATCTTTCTGCTGTTGTGTGTTCTTTATCTTTTCGTAGCTGCTGCCATGTTTAGTTTTAGTCTTAGTTTGTCTTTAGCAAGAGCCTTGGCTTTTGTTTAGTTTGTTGCTGGAACTATTTTTAGTTATCATGTTTATCTTGTTAAAGAGAGTTGGTTGTTGCACTGAGTAGTGTCCTGCCTTGAAAGTAGGTAATTGAGGGAGTGCGAATTTCGGGAGGCCGAGCTACACGTAGCCCTTTATTTTAAAAAAATCTTAAAACATGTTTAAAAGTTCTGAAAAAATCCGAAAAAATATATATGGAAACTTATATGTATTCCGTATGAACATGTCAAATTTGGCTTGAAAATATTGTAATATGAAGTCTGCACAAAAAAACAAAATTTCAGCCCAAAACCAACAACAAAAAGGCCCATTTAAAATCAAATATTTGTCTTTTTTTCATACGCCAAATGTGAAAGTATAATGGTATGAAAATTTGCACATATGTCATATAAATGTGTATATATATTCATAAAAAAATTCAATGCTTTTTGAATAATATAAAATATATTTTATGACTTGTTCAAACTAAAGGGCTACATGTAGCTCGGTCTACGTTAGCATTATCCGGTAATTGAGGTTGCTATTTAATTTTAGTAGTAACTTGCAATAGTTTTGAGGTATTGATGTGAGTAATGTTTGAACTTTTGGTGTCAAGAGCTCTAGCCTATTAGTGATAGGTGTCGTAATTTGGGCAATCCGTGTGTATTTTCAAAACCTACAAAACTAGTTGAGAACTCTAGCTGCTAGATGGATCACTAATCTTTGGAGGGATCGAATATTAGATTACACTCACGTACCATGAGTCGAGGATGCGCAAGGATAACCAAACCCCCATACACCCCTCCTCGGGGTACTGAAGAACCTAAGTGAGGAAAACCGATAATAAGTGCATGAGTTCTTCGGACTGATGTAAGTATTGAAAGTTGACACTTCCACCTTCCCATATTTTGCTAGCCTCTCCCGTGCCGTGCATTG
The DNA here is from genome assembly GCA_950022295.1 of Bromus sterilis. Taxonomy (NCBI): domain Eukaryota; kingdom Viridiplantae; phylum Streptophyta; class Magnoliopsida; order Poales; family Poaceae; genus Bromus; species Bromus sterilis. Next base: position 47,250,770 of record OX465596.1, read on the forward strand.
CCTTCTTCTCAATCCGAGAGTTGGTGTCCACCCTCACCGGTACATCCAAACCCTTGGCATGATACACTCTGTCATCATAAACCTCCTTATATCTTTCCTCAAAACAGCCACCATACCTACCTATCAAGGCATTTCCATAGCCTTTCCGAGATATATTGCCATGAAACATCCACCTCTTCATGACTTGATCTTCATGTCATACATGTTCCTGCTTCACTGGCAGCGACATACATTGCATACATCATGATAGTTACATCTTCTTTATGATTTTGAGTACCTTGTAAAGTGTGAAAGATCTCCTTTACCTTCTTGTAAAATAGAGTGTTGCCCTTAAGTGAGGAAAAGATCCCAAAGTGGGCACAATAAAAGATCCAAAGAGGACAAATGAGAGTTAAATAGAAAGAGCCATTGAGGCCACCAAAAAAATACAAAAAAATAGAAAAAAGAGAAAAAATAAATAAAAAGAGAGAAAGGGGCAACACTACTATCCTTTTGAGAGATCCACACTAGTACTCCCTTTATATCCTTGTACTCCATAGAGATGATCATTATGCATATAGCTATGTGGGGACCTTCACACTATAGAACTTGGCTTGCATATTCCAAGGATGAGCCTCCTCAAACGAGCTCTAGGTCTTCATGAGCGAGCAAGTTAGATGGACCCCCACTAGTTCCATTGGAGAGCTTCCTAGCTCGTATGTGCATTCGTTGCATGGCAATCCCTACTCCTCACATCATATCTATCATTTGGCATCTCTTGCCTATGATTGTCGTCATTGATGTGAGCCTTTCTCATCCTTTTTTTTTCTTCGTCCTCCGTACTCCTCTCTTTGCCATCCTAAGTGTCAACTGTCGTGCTTACGCTCATCCATTGCATGAGTGCTCAAAATATTGAAAAAGGAGTGGATTAAATTGACTTGTATCTGGCTAGTGGTCTGGGCACGAGTCAAGATAAGATTCTAGAAAAAGACCAAGTGTGAAACTTTAGTAGATTGAGTTCTCAACAAATAAATGTTTTTCTCGTATTCCCTATCCCCCTTCTTGCACGCAAACACCATTTGGAGACATTCGAGTCACGGACAGCGAGAGCTCTTGCACCTAATGTTCTTTTGTTACTTGTTTCAATGCTGATATAGACTCTTGCATGTTATGACTTCAATTGAATCTCTAACCTTGATTGCTTTCCTTTTCAAAGTTCTTATATGGTTGCTAGCATGTCACCACAGAAATTATGCCGTTATCATTTACCTACTCGAGGGCGAGCAAGAATTAAGCTTGGGGATGTTGATACGTCCAAAACGTATTTATAATTTCTGCTTGCTCCATGCATGTTTTGTGTGATATTGCTATGATCTAGATACACTTTTGATCATATTTGGACTAACCTATTAACTCAGTGCACCACAGTGCCAGTTCCTATTTTCTGTTGTTTTTCTATTTCAGTTTTACCCCATATAAAAAGTGCTCTAAAAATTCGGGAAAAATCAGATAAAAAATCAGCGCAGAAGAACCTTCTAGTGCCCCCATGGCTGCCCCCCTTCGCCTATATATTCTCCGTGACGAGAAACCCTCGTAGAAAGAACCCTTTTTCGCGATCTCGCCTCTGTTCCGCCGCCGCCGCGCTTCCGAGATCGGGAGCACCAGAAGACCTCTTCCCGGCACCCTTCCGGAGGGAGGGCCGACTTCCGGAAGTCTCCTCTCCACCATGGATGCTTCCTGGATGTCTCGTGAGTAGTTTCCTTTGGACCATGGGTCCGTGACAGTAGCTATGTGATGTTCTCCTCCCCTCTTTGTTCTTCATGGTTTAGACCTCGTGAGCTTCCCTACATGATCAACGCACTTTTGTAATCTTTCTGCGGTTGCTATGCTGAGTTTGATGGGATCTGATGGATTATGAGATTATGTTCAGATTGTGATTGATTAATATATTTGGTTCTTATCTCTTATATTTTTGTTCTTAAGTAATTATTGCATGTTCTCCGTTGCTGTTTATTGCTTTGGCCAAGTAGTAGGTAGTAACCCCAAGAGGGAACGTTTTGCTCGATTGTGGGTTCATGCCCCCTGATGACTAGCTTGAGTGACAGAAACATGAGTCTAGGGGATGTGCTGTTGCCGCAAGGGGGAAAACAACAGTTCTTGAAACCGCGGTTACAAGGATTGTTTGCTTTACGCAAAGTGCTTTTTAATGCAGTTGTCTGTTGCTTTGGGTTTACACTTTTGGTGGGGCTCGCAACTTAATACCAGCGAGATGTTCTGGATAGATATCTCAAGGTGGATGATTAGTAGTAGATGCAGTTGGATTTCGGTCTACTTATTTTGGCGTTCTGCCCATGCTTTTGAGCCTCTTCCTTTCTTTTGTAGCATAGTTAGCATTGCGGTGCGTTCATAATCCTGTCAATTGCCCTTCTGTAATTTGTTCACCTCGCATAGCAGCTTTATCGTCTTTTGGGAGAGAGACATCACTAGTGAACATCACGTATCCCGGTCCATATCCTCATCACTGTTTACACGCTCATTTAGTTTTCCGCTTTTACTTTCAGTTGCTATAATTATCCCTTGCGTTTGATCATTTGTGAACAACAAGACCGGAGAGATTGACAACCTCTCTGAACTTCGTTGGGAACAAAGTTATTTGTGTCTGTGTGCAGGTCCGCGTCAGTTGCACCGCTGACACCTACTTATCATCTCTGGAGTCCTACTAGAGACAAACCTTGGTATCTTTACTAAGGGAAATTTTATGTTGTGCTACATCACACCTTCCACTTGGGGTTTACCAACGAAGGGCGAGAAATCACTATCATCATCTCGCACATCAGTATGCATTGTTGTGAGTGCATCTAGTGCCCCTTTGAGGTTTTGGAGTATTTGATGACAAAACAGTTAAGGGACCGACGTGTTTGTGTGTATACACAGAAGAACGGTCCCTGAAGAAGAGGTTAACCACCATTGTCGACCCCTCCAAAAACGTTGATGAACATTGAACAAAACGGTGCTTTTCCTGAAGTATGCCGAGGCGTGAAATCCTGAGGAATCAGGATCCTGAGGCATTTGACTGATGCTCAAGACGCTATGCATCATCCTGAGGCACCACACGTTGAAGAGAAAGTTGAAGCGTAGTCTTCGTTAAGACTTGTATACTTCTTGAGTCATAGGAAAACACCGCACTGTTGGAGGGGTTGAGGAAAATGAGTTCTGTATTTTTGAGGAAGTGCTCAAATAGAAATAATGAAGAAAACCCTGAGAAATCTCCTGCAGTAGAGGTTCAGTTCCTCGAGTGTCCGAGACCTTGTTCTTGAGGACGCTGAGGAATCTAACTTCGGTTGAGGAGTCAGGAAACTTCCAGTTCAATTTTCCTGAAGAACAGAGAGAGAGAATACTTTGGACCGTGCCACGTGTCGTGTGGTAACAGTCTAGAACCTGTCTAGAAACGGTCCGAAGGGTGGTTACGATGGTAATTTTGATGCATGGGCATTTATGTCCTTTCACCTAGGGTTGCTATAAGTAACCCCCCAACCCCATTGGAGGGTTTGCTGCTCCGAGAGAAAAACTGACACTTGTCATCTGAGAGAAACCCACCTCTGAGAACCTGAAGAACCTAAGTGAGGAAAACCACCAGCCTGAGTAGTTGAGCTTTTCTGTGGAAATCGGTTCAAGTGATCCGAAGCTTTTTACTCTTGAAGACTGTGATCTTCCAGTCGTTGTAGGAGTCAACGTTCTGAGGAAGTCAAGATGCAATTGTGACTTCCGTTAGTGAACGGAGTTTGTGAAGGTTTAGGGAGTCAACCTTGAAGACTCACCTGAGTGATTGGACGAAGTCTGAGGACTTTAGTTCAAGGATAATAAGTTGAAGACTATGTCTTCTGAGTTCAATCTCAACCACTCCAACCAGATGTAGAGTTGTCACAACAACTTGAACTGGTCTATCAAATCTGTGTCTTCGGTGCCTTGGTGCTATTTCTTCAAACCTTACTCTTCAGTTTCTGCACCGATGACTTGCCCTGATGCCTTCCCTTCTGAGTTTCCTCGGTTCTGATTCCTCATGCATTGCTTCAGTTATTCTTCTACACCTCCGTTAGAATTTATTTACCCTGCAATATGATGTTATGTGCTCTTGTTTACATTTTGTAATGTTTCTGTGCTTCATCATTTTGCGAGTTTCCTCAATTTCGAATTCCTCAGTCGTGAGGAAATTGAAATTCCTCGAGAAAGTTAAAAATCTCCCATTCACCCCCTCTGGTCGATATACTGCGCTTTCAATTGGTATCAGAGCAAGGTACTCCCTTGTTCTGTGTGATTCAGTTTAACCACCTGGAGTTTTAGCTATGTCGACCTCAGGTACAATGAACGTTGCTTTGAACTGCCCCCAGCTTCGATGGTACGGACTACCCGTACTGGAAGAACAAGATGAGGATGCATCTTGAAGCTATCGACAAAGACCTCTAGGATATTTTTGATCAAGGCATTCCTGAAGCCACCTTGCCTCCTCCTCATGATGTTGTCAAGTGAAACTGGCAACTCGACGCGAAAGCTCGAAGCATCATTGGTGGCCAGCTCAACAAGGCTCAGTTCAATCGCATCAGCGGTCTCGATACTGCAAAGAAGATGTGTATGAGACTGTCAAAATTCAATGAGGGAGTTTCCACACAACGAGACTCTCGAGTTGATACTCTTTACAGTCTCTTCAATAGGTTCAAAAGGCGGGATAATGAACATGTGCAACAAACCTTTGACAGGCTCACTGATATATCAAATGAGCTTCAAGCACTGGGTGCCACTGATATTACTGATCTCGAAGTCGTGAAGAAACTACTGAGATCTCTGGATGACTCATTTGAGTTTCTATCGCTGATGATTCAAGAACGACCTGACTTCAAGACCCTCGACCCTGCTGATATCCTCGAGCGCCTCAATGCTCATGAACTGAAGCTGTCTGGGAAACGAGACTTATACGGATCCACCCCAAAAGTCCGCACGTTAAAAGCTAAGGCATGAAAAGTGTCCTCTGATGAAGAGTGTGAGGCTGACTCTGATGATCCTAAAACTGTCAGTCGGGAATTGGCTCTCCTCACCAGAAAATTCCAAAAGTTCACGAGGAAGAATCGGGTCGAAAATTCCTCAAGATCATCCTTAAGAAGAAACAAAGATGATGACTCAGTTGACTCAAGAAAAAGAGTATGCCACAAATTCAAGAAACCTGGCCATTACATCGCTGAATGTCCTCTTTGGGAAAAGGAAGCTAAGCTGAAGAAGAAGAAAAAGGGGAAAGATGACAGTTCTGATGAAAGATCAAAGAAGAAATCCTCACGATCCTCAAAGTCTGTTGGATACAAGAACAATAATTCCCGTAAGGCTCGCGCATATCTCGACAAAGGATTGGATTATGAAGAATCTGATTCTGATCCTGAAGATGAGGAAGAAGGGTCTGAAGAATCTGAAGGTGTGGTAGGTCTCGCTCTTGCCACAGAGTTGGTCAGCAAGTCAATCTTCAGCACAGAGGAATAAGTCACTCACCACGGTGATGACGAGGTTGAAGATACCACTCCCGCCTTCTGCTTCATGGCCAAGACCTCCAAGGTATCTTCGCACTATTACTGTGATGATGCCACTGATGAAGAACCTAATGAAAACTATGCTAAACTTGCTTCAAAGCAACAACGTGCACTTGAGAAATCCAAAACTCACTAAATAAAAGTGATCATATGTTGGTTGAGGAAATGTAGAAATCTCAAAAGTTGACTGATGAATCTAAAATTCTTCAGTCAAAGTTTGATGATTTGATCAGTCGTCATGAGGCACTCCTCACCGATCATGAGAAGTTGTCTCATGAGTTCCTCATGAGAAATCAAGAACTTGAACGGGTGAGGATGTCTCATGACAATCTGAGGAAAGAAATTGACTCACTCCTCTCCCAACAGATCATCATTCCTCAAGAAGGGTTTGATCCTTCTTGCTTAAAATGCATTGAACATGACCGTATCACTTCATTACCTAGTTCTTCAATATCTTCAGATTCTGTTATATCAACTGCCTCTGTGGTATCTAAACCCTCATCTGAGGATACCATAGACATTGCTGAAGAAAATGCTAGGTTGAAGAGTCTCCTGGAGACTGGTATGTTCAAGAGTCTGAAAGGGCATCAAATTCTCTGCGACGTCCTCAAGAAACAGATTCTCAACAGGAATCCGAGGAAAGAAGGTGTCGGTTTCACCCAAAACCTCAATGCTGATGGGTCTTACTGGAAACCAGAACAATACCCAAAGACCACTTGGGTTCTGGAAAAAATTCCTCCTCCTGATCCCTATACATTATCTGGATATGACAATTCTTCCTCAGATGCGATGGTTGAGTCCTTTGATTCAAACTATAAACTATTTAAGGATCTTAATGGTGAAGTATTCGCCAGATACATCGGGACTAACTGCAGGAATAGTGCTCCAGTAAAGAAGATCTGGGTTCCAAAGGAACTCATCACTAACCTTCTTGTGAATGGAGATGCAAATTAGTTGAGGGTATCATCTGAGGACGATACCTCAAAGGGCAATGACTATAACTATGTCTCAGCTAATCATTTTGTTCACAGGGAAGCTCCTGATAAGAATGACTATTCATTTGTGTATCCTGATACCACAATGATGTTGCTACAGTAGTAACAATCATCAAGACCACTAAAAACAGAAGTAAAAACATCTTGGGTTGCCTCCCAACAAGCGCTTTCTTTTATGCCTTTAAGCTAGGCATGCGGATTATAGAAGATGCTCTCACAAGAATAAGAATTGAAGAAAAAGAGAGCATCAAGAAGCAAATATGAAACACATTTAAGTCTAACCCACTTCCTATGCATAGGCATCTTGTAAGAAAATAAATCAAAGAAGCACAAAGTGACATGCATAGGAAGGTGGAACAAGAACAACTTCAAAATTTTCAATATGAAGAGAGGTGTTTTTGTAACATGGAAGTTTCTACAACCAAACTTTCCTCTCTCAAAGTAATTTTCAGTAGTATCATGAACAACATCAAGAATATAACTATCACATAAATCATGTTGTTCATGACATACAAGCACACCTGTATAGTTTTCAACATGGTCTTTAGGATCATAAGATAAATGCAACCCGTCACATTGAGCCTTAATAAGGACAAAATTCTCCGGAATATGATTTGGAGATTTCAAAAGGATAATAGGAAAGTCAAGTGTGAGTTCAATAGCAACAATTGCATTCTAAACATGAGGAACTATAGCAAGTTCATCTTCGTAAGCATCATTCATAATGGCATCATGGCCACAAGTATAGAAGGAATCAACTTCATCAAAAAGGGATATTTCAAAAGAATCAAGAGGATCATAACACTCATATAAGGTAAGAGTCAAAGAGTTACTCTCATTAGAAGGTAGACATGGATGGCTCCATTTTTCCTCCTTTTGTTCGTCACTCTCCACCTCTTTTTCATCCAAGGAGCTTTCAGGTTCAGCAATTTCTTCTTCCATAGAGTTATGCAAAACATTAGTCTCTTCCTTTGGGGGAGAGATTCTCTCAAGATGATCAGTAATATAATAATTTTCATCGAAATTTTCCAAACAGTAGTTAAGTGTAGCAAGACTCTCAGATTTGTAAGGGGCATCATCAATATTTTTAAGAAGAGAAGTAATTTCATAGGCACCCTTATAAGAAACAAGTTCTTCTATTTTCTCTGCATCATAAAAATCATAATTTCTCTTAGCATAAGAAGCTAAGGTTTCATCATCATTGTTCTCACATTGGAAAGCAAGGTGTTTATGACTCATAAAGCAACAAGATTCATCCCTGCAGAAAGATATATTATATAATGAGCACAAGTTTCTAGCATACTCATACAACTGATGTATTTGTTTCCATAAGTGTATCCCATTTTGAGACACGCGGTGTTCCTTGTACCATTCTTGTTGATCCTTAGTGAATCCTCCATGCCAATAGGATCTGGTTTCAAAGAACTTAGGCATTGGTGACAAGTAAGTAACTAGACATACTATTTTTGGGGTTTTTTTGGTATAAGACACAAAGGAAAAAACTGAAAGGTAAATTAACAAGACTAAAAAGCTAAGATAAAAGATAGTGTGCAACTCCCCTATCTGGACGATTGGAGTCCCCGGTAACGGCGTCAGAAATTTTCTTGATGCGCGAGAGATGATAATGGCTTCTCGCCCTACGTTGGTTACCCCAAGTGGAAGGTGAGATGTAGGATAGCAGCAAATTTCCCTCGTTGTAGATACCAAGGTTATCAAACTAGTAGGACTCCAACAACGATAAGTAGGTGTCAACGGCGCAATTCACGCGAACCTGCACATAGAACAAATAACTTTGCTCCCAACGAAGTTCAGAGAGGTTGTCAATCTCTCCAGCCTAGTTGTTTACAAAGGGGTCAAACGCAACAGATAAAGGATAATAGTGATAGCTACTGGAAAGTAAAAGCAGGAAATAAATTGGGTGTCGAAACAGTGATGAGGATATGGACTGGGGTCCCATGATGTTCACTAGTAATGTCTCTCTCCCAAAAGACGATAAAACTGCTATGCGAGGTAAACAAATCACAGCTGGACAATTGACAAGATTAAAACGCACCGCAATGCTAACTATGCTACAAAGAAAGGAAGAGGCTCAAAAGCATGGGCGATACGCCAAAAAAAGGAAACCGAAATCCAACTGCATCTACTACTAATCATCCACCTTGAGATATCTATCCAGAACATCTCGCTGGTATTAAGTTGTGAGCCCCACCCAAAGTGTAAACCCAAAGCAACAGAAAACTGCAGAAAAATAACTTTGCGTAAAGTAAACAATCCTTGCAACCGCGGTTACAAGCACCGTTGTTTTCCCCTTGTGGCAACAACACATCCCCTAGACTCATGTTTCTGTCACTCAAGATAGTCATCAGGGGGCATGAAACCACAATCGAGCATAACGTTCCCTCTTGGAGTCACTACCTACTACTTGGCCAAACCAATAAACAACAACCGCGAACATGCAAGAATTACTCAAGAACAAAAATATAAAAGATAAGAACCAAATATATTACTCTATCACAAACTGAACATAGTTTCATAATCCATCAGATCCCAGCAAACTCAGCATAGAAACAGCAGAAAGAATTACATATGTGCCTTGATAATGTAGGGCAACTCACAAGGTTTAATCCATGAAGAACAAAGAGGGGAGGAGAACATCACATAGCTACTGATCACGGACCCATGGTCAAAGGTAGACTACTCACGGATCATTCGGGAAGCGTCCATGGTGGAGGAGAAGTTCCCGGAGGTCAATCGTTCCTCTGACAGGGTGCCGGGAAGAGATGTGCTGGTGCTCCCGATCTTGGAAGCGCGGCGGCGAAGCAAAGGCGAGATCGTGAAAAAGGGTTCTCTCTTTGGAAGAATCCCGTCACGGAGAATATATAGGCGAGGCGGGCCACCAGGGTTCCAGGCGGCCCCCTGGCGCGGCCCCACCCTAGGGCATGCCGGGAGGGCGCCTGGGCACCTGGTGTTGACCCTCTGGCCCCACTTTGGTGATTGCGGAAGCTTTCGGTACGCTGATTTTTATTTGATTTTTCTCGAATTTTTGGAGCACTTTTAATATGGGGGAAACCTGAAATAGATAAATAGAAGAAAACAGGAACTGGCACTGGGGTGCACTGAGTTAATATGTTAGTCTAGATATGATCAGAAGTGTATGAAAGTGTATCTAGATCATAGCAATATCACACAAAACATGCATGGAGCAAGCATAAATTATACTCCCTCCGATCCATTATAAGTGTCGCTCATCTAGTATAAAGTTTGTACTAGCTTAGTACAAAATGAGCGACACTTATTGTGGATCGGAGGGAGTAGATACGTTTGGGACGTATCAACATCCCCAAGCTTAATTCCTGCTCGTCCTCGAGTAGGTAAATGATAACAAGCATAATTTCTGTGGTGACATGCTAACAACCATATAAGAACTTTGTAAGTAAAGCAATCAAGGCATGTAATTCAGTTCAAGTTATAATAGGCAAGAGTCTATATTTGGCATTGAAATAAGAAACATAAGAACATAAAGGTGCAAGAGCTCTCGCTGTCCGTGACTCGAATGTCTCCAAATGGTGTTTGCGTGCAAGAAAGGGGATAGGGATATATGAGAAAAAGTATTTTTATGTTGAGAACTCAATCTACTAAATTTTCACACTTGGTCTTCTTTGGAATCTTATCTTGACTCATCCCGAGACCACTAGCCAGGTACAAGTCAAAATGATCCAATCCTTTTCGACATTTTGAGCACTCATGCAATGGATGAGCGTAAGCAAAAAAGTTGACACTTAGGATTGCAAAGAGAGAATATGGTGGAGGAGGAAGACAAAAAGGTGTGAAAGGCTCACATCAATGAGGACAATCATAAGAGAGAGAAAGCCAAATGATAGATATGATGTGAGGAGTAGGGATTTCCATGCAACGGATGCACATATGAGCTAAGGTAATCTCTCCAATGGAACTAGTGGGGGTGCATCCAACTTGCTTGCTCAAGAAGACCTAGAGCTCATTTGAGGAGGCTCATGATTGGAATATACAAGCCAAGTTCTGAAGTGTGAAGGTCCCCACATAGCTATATGCATGAATGATAATCTCTATGGAGTACAAGATATAAGAGGGAGTACGAGTGTGGATCTCTCAAAAGGAATAGTAGTGTGCCGCCTTCTCTCTTTTTATTGTCTTTTTTTTTTCTCTTTTTCTATTTTTTTGTATTTTTTGGTGGCTTCAATGGCTCTTTCTATTTCTCTCATTTGTCCTCTTTGGGATCTTTTGATTTGTCCACTTTGGGATCTTTTAAATTGTCCACTTTGGGATCTTTTCCTCACTTTAGGGGCAACACTCTATATATTACAAGAAGTATAGAAGATCTTTCACACTTTACAAAGTACTCAAATCAGAAAGAAGATGTAACTATCATGAAGTATGCAAATGTATGTCTCTGCCAGTGTAGCAGGATATGCAATGATACTAGCGCGTCATGTAGCAATGATTAGGGCAATGCCCAACTAGCATGCGGCTCATCGATCAAGCAAGGAGCATGTATGACATGAAGATCAAGTCATGGGAAGATGGATGTTGCATGGCAATATATCTCGGAAAAGCTATGAAAATGCCTTGGTAGGTAGGTATGGTGGCTGTTTTGAGAAAGGATATAAGAGGGTTTATGATGACAGAGCGTATCGTGCCAAGGGTTTGGATGTACCAGCGAAGGTGGAAGCCAACTCTCGGAGTGAGAAGAAAGCAATGCACGGCACAAGAGAGGCTAGAAAAATATGGGAAGGTGGAAGTGTCAACTTTTGAATACTCACATTAGTCCGAAGAACTCATGCACTTATTATCGGTAACTCTCAATCTAATAAGGAGGTTTCACAAAGAGACAAGTACCCCGAGGAGGAGTGTATGGGGGTTTGGTTAGCCTTGCGCATCCTCGACTCATGGTACGTGAGTGTACTCTAATATTCGACCCCTCAGAAGAGTAGTGATCCATCTAGTAGCTAGATTTCTCAACTAATTTGTAGGTTTCGAAAACAAACACGGATTGCCCAAAATACGACATCTATCACTAATAGGATAAAGCTCTTGACACCAAAAGTCCAAACATTATTCAAAACAACACCTCAAAACTAATGCAAGTCACTACTTCAAAAAGAATAGCAATCTCAATTACCTACTTCAAGTCAAGACACAAAACTCAGTGGAACAGGCAAACTCTCCAAACAAGATAAACATGAAAACTCAAGAGAGTTCCAGCAACAAACTAAAAAAAGCTCTTTGAAAAGATAAGAATGAAAGCTAAGAGCAAAACATGACAGTAGCTACGAAAATATAAAGAACACACACAGCAAAGATAAGCATGAAAAATCCTATGTTGTGTTCTAAATTTTGGAAGTGGAGCGTGTTTCTCTCCCACACAAAGAAAGCTGGGTTCTAACTTTTTATGAACAGCAAGCAAAGCTAAAGAAAACTAAAAATAAAACCTAAGGGCGAGACGCTCCAAGAATAGCACATAACACATGAAGTGATAAAAATATAGTGAAACGAGAGACGAACTGATAATTGTCGATGGAGAAGGGGATGCACAGGGGCATCCCCAAGCATAGACGCTTGAGTCTCCTTGAATATTTCTTGGGGGCGGCATCCCCAAGCTTGAACGCGTGACACTTCTTAATCTTCTTTCATCATCTTCCCTCACACACTTGAAAACTCCCTTCATACATAACTCATCATAATCTGATTAGCGAGGTTAGTACCCATAATAAAATAATTTTTCTCTACTGTAAATAAGGATAATATTGAAGAGATATTGTTTCTGAAGATTTCCAAAAAGTTTTTGCAAAGAAAAATCAAGCTTAAGGTTTGCAAAACGAAGAAAAGGCAAAACAGGACAAAATCTATGCAAAACAGACCAGCAGATAGTAAAGAATTTTTTAGGGATACTTCTGCAACTCAAATAACAAAACTCAGAACATACGAAAGTTTCTTAATTGTATAGATCACGCTGTGTAAAAATTCATCTCAAAAAGATGAACTGGGATTTTTCTCTGATTTTTCTAGTCACGAGGATAGAATCTGTTTTCTGGACAGCATATCACAACTTTCACTCCCCTTGTCGTATGAGGCTATAAAAGGCACAAAGCTTGAAAAGTAAAGATACAATGATGTTGCTACAGTAGTAACAATCATCAAGACCACTAAAAACAGAAGAAAAGCAAAAAGTAAAACCTAAATTCGTTGCGGGCTGCCTCCCAAAAGCGCTTCTTTAAAGCCATTAGCCAGGCTTGATGATTATAAAAGATGCTCACGTAAGAATAAGGATTTGAAGCAAAAGAGAGCATCAAGAAGAAAACATGAAACACATTTAAGAATAACCCACTTCCTATTCATGGGAACCTTGTAAAGAAAAAAATCATGAAAGCACTAAGTAACAAGCATAGGAAGGTGCAAGAAGAACAACTTAAAAAATCATCATAAAGAGAGGTGTTTTTCTAGCATGGAAGTTTCTGCAACCAAACTTCCCTCTCTCAAAATAATTTTCAGTAGTATCATGAACAACATCAAGAATATAACTATCACATAAATCACGTTGTTCATGACCTAGAAGCACACGTGTATAGTTTTCAACACGGTCTTTAGGATTATAAGATAAATGCAACCCATCACATTGATCCTTGATAAGAGCACAATTCTCCGGAATATGAGTTGGAGATTTCAAAAGGATAACCGGACAATCAAGTGTGGGTGCAATAGCAACAATTTCATGCTTAACATAAGGAACTATAGAGAGTTCATTTTTGTCAGCATCATCCATAGTGACATCACGACCATAAGCATAGAAGGCATCAACTTCATCAAAAAGGGATATTTCAAAAGAATCCATAGGATCATAACACTCATATAAGGTAAGATTCAAAGAGTTACTCTCATTAGAAGGTAGACATGGATGGATCCATTCTTCCTCCTTTTGTTCGTCACTCTCCTCCTCTTTTTCATCCAAGGAGCTTTCGGTTTCATCAATTTCTTCTTTCATAGAGTCCTGCAAAACATTAATCTCTTCCTTTGGGGGAGAGATTCTCTCAAGATGATCAGTAATATAATAATTTTCATCGTAATTTTCCAAACAATAGTTAAGTATAGCAAGACTCTCAGATTTGTAAGGGGCATCATCAATATTTTTAAGAAGAGAAGTAATTTCATAGGCACCCTTATAAGCAACAAATTCTTCTATTTGCTCTGCATCATCAAAATCATAATTTCTCTTATCATAAGAAGCTAAGGTTTCATCATCATTGTACTCACATTGGAAAGCAAGGTGTTTGTGCCTCGTAAAGCAACAAGATTCATCCCTGCAGAAAGATATATTATATATTGAGCACAAGTTTCTAGCATAGTCATACAACTGGTGTATTTGTTTCCATAAGTGTATCCCCTTTTGAGATAGGTGGTGTTCCTTGTACCACTTTTGTTGATCCTCGGTGAATCCTCCATGCCAATAAGATCTGGTTTCAAAGAAGTCAGACATTGATTGGCAAGTAAGGAACTAGACATACTATATTTTTTTTTGGATTTTCGATAAAGGACACAAAGAAAAAAACTGAACGGTAAACTAACAAGACTAAAAAGCAAAGATAAAAGATAGTGTGCAACTCCCCTATCTTGAATAGTGGAGTCCCCGGCAACGGCGCCAGAAATTTTCTGGATGCACGAGATAACTTCTCGCCCCTCGTTGGTTACCCCAAGTGGAAGGTGAGATGTAGATAGCGGCAAATTTCCCTTGGCGAAGATGCTAAGGTTGAAGTGTCTAAGCAATAGGACTCCAACAACGATAAGTAGGTGGTGAAGTGAACAATGGTGTCGTTGATACGTCCCAAACGTATCTATAATTTCTGCTTGCTCCATGCATGTTTTGTGTGACTTTGCCATGATTTGCTTGAACTTTCATACACTTTTGAACATATTTGGACTAATCTATTAACCCAGTGCACCCAGCTGCCAGTTGCTGTTTTCCGCTGTTTTTGTATTTCAGGTTTTCCGGCCATTAAAAGTGCTCCAAAATATCCGGAAAAATCAGATAAAAAATCAGCGACCCGGAAGCTTCCGGAATCACCAAGGCAGCGGAGGGGGGCCACCACAGGGACTCCAGAAGGGTCCCTGGCGCGGCCCCACCCTAGGCCGCCCCAAGGGGCCTCCTGGCTGCCCTGTGGGTCCCCTCGACACCCCCCTCCTCCTATATTTAGCCCTCGTGGTGGAAACCCCTAATATCGATCTCTTTTCCGCGATCTCGCCTCTGTACCACCGCCGCCGCCGTTTCAAGATCGGGCTGCCTGGAGAAGCTGCCCCGACACCCTGCCGGGAGGAGGAACCCCCTCCGGGAGACCATCCATAGCCATGGACGCCTCCCATATGTACCGTGAGTAGTATCCCTTGGACCATGGGTCCGTGACCAGTAGCTATGTGATCTATCTCTCCCCTCTTTGTGCTTCCACTTTCGAGACCTCGTGAGCTGCCTCACATGATCGAGGCACCTTTGTAATTTTCTGCCGTTGCTATGCTGAGTTTGTTGGGATCTGATGGATTATGAGACTATGTTCGGATTGTGATGAGTAATATATTTGGTTCTTCTCTTTTATATTTTGTTCTTGAGTAAATTCTTGCATGTTCTCCATTGCCGTATTTTACTTTGGCCAAGTGATTTGTTGCAACTCCAAGAGGGAGCGTTATGCTTGATTGTGGATTCAGTCCCTTGATGTCTAGCTTGAGTGACAGAAACATGAGACTAGGGGATGTGTTGTTGCCACCAGGGATAAAACAACGGTGCTTGTATCCGCGGATGCAAGGATTGTTTACTTTACGCAAAGTTCTTTTAATGCAGTTGTCTGTTGCTTTGAGTTTACACTTTGAGTGGGATTCGCAACTTAATACCAGCGAGATGTTCTGGATAGATATCTCAAGGTGGATGATTCTTAGTAGATGCAGTTGTATTTCCGTCTACTTACCTTGGCGTACTGCCCATTGCTTTTGAGCCCTTCCTTTCTTTGCAGCATAGTTAGCATTGCGGTGCCTTCATAATCCTGTCAATTTCCCAACTGTGATTTCTTTACCTCGCTAGCACTTTTATCGTCTTTTGGCAGAGAGACATCACTAGTGAAAATCACGTGACCCCAGTCCATCTTCATATCATTGTTTACACCCTCAATTTACTTTCAGTCTTTACTTTCAGTTGCCACTATTATTATCTCTTGTGTTGATCCTTTGTAAACAGCAAGGCCGGAGGAATTGACAACTCCTCTGTACTCGTTGGGAGCAAAGTTATTTGTATTTGTGTGCAGGTCCACGTCAACTGCCTATATTTGGCGCCGTTGTCACCTACTTGTATCTCTTGAGTCCTACTGGTTCGATAACCTTGGTATCTTCACCGAGGGAAATTTGCTGCTACGCTACATCTCACCTTCCACTTGGGGTAACCAACGAGGAGTGAGAACTATCCTCACCGTATCAAGCTAATTTCTGGCGCCGTTGCCGAGGACTCTAGTCTACAAGATAGGGGAGTTGCACACTATCTTTTATCTTTGCTTTTTAGTCGTGTTAGTTTACCTTTCAGTTTTTACTTTTGTGTCCCTTATCAAAAATACCAAAAATACCTGTTACCTTTCTTGTGTGGTCAAGTATGTTAGGATTTGGTACTATGAGGGAATCCGAGGTTTTGGATTTCCACCAAAGGAACGGGTAGAATATGAAGAAGGCATGGGACAGAATTTCTGAATCACATAAAGCAAATATACCTTGGTTACCTATAAGAATTGTGCTTAGCAATTTTTACTTTGGCCTTTTTAAGTGGTGTAAGCACTCTCTTGATCTTATAGCTGAAGGAGAATTTTTAGAGTGTGATGAAGCTAGAGCTCTTGAAATTATACATGGTTTATCTAGTTATTTTGTTTATGATGGTCTTGATACTGTTGTAGATAGAATTGCTACTATTGAGAAGAAACTTGATGCTCTAGACTTACAAGTAGTAGAAAAACCAAATCCTCCTAGAGAGGAGATTTTGGAAATAGAAAATGACTGGGAGCCTTTTGTTAGGATTGTTATCTCTAATCAAGACTTCCTTTCTTTTTGCGACATTGGATCTACAGTTTCTATAATGCCTAGCTTTATTTATGATTCTTTGTACCTTGCAAGCATGGACAAATTTCCATCTTTCCATGAACATTCTAATGGTGATATTTCTGAGATCCAAGGAAGATTGAAAGATGTCCAGGTCATGTTTCTAAAAAGGAGTGTGGAGATTGACTTCTCCATCATGAAGGCCAATCAAGGAAATATAGTGCTTGCAAGGGGCTTCCTCCCGAGCCATGAAAGGCTTCATTGATATAGGTAAAGGACAAATACGTTTGCCTGGTAAAGCAAAAGGTATGTAACTTTTCCCTGGGAAGAACAAGGATGAGCTTATTGAAAACCCTTTTGAGATCCTTCGTGAACCTTCCGATGATTTTGGAGAACTTTGGTCTTCTGCTTTAAGCCTAGCTAATGGCATTAAAGAAGCGCTTTCGGGAGGCAGCCCGCAAAGAATTTAGGTTTTTATTTTTGCTTTTCTTCTATTCTTAGTGGACTTGATGATTGTTAATACTATAGCAACATCATTTTATATTTACTTTTCAAGCTTTGTGCCAAGTACAGCCTCATACGACAAGGGAAGTGAAAGTTGTGACATGCTGTCCAGAAAACAGATTCTGTCCTCGTGACTAGAAAAATCAGAGAAAAATCCCAGTTCATCTTTTTGAGCTGAATTTTTTACACAGCATTCTCTATACAATTAAGAAACTTGCGTGTGTTCTGCGTTTTTTTATTTCAGTTGCAGAAGTATCCCTAAAAAATTCGTTTCTACCTTCTGTTCTGTTTTTCACAGATTCTGCCACGTTTTGCCTTTTCTTCGTTTTGCAAACCTTAAGCTTGCTTTTTCTTTGCAAAAACTTTTTGGAAATCTTGAGAAACAGTAGCCCTTCAAGAATATATTTATTTCCAGTAGATAAAAATTATTTTAATAGGGTACTAACCTCTCTAATCAGTCTACAATGATTTATGTATGAAGCGAATTTCAACTGTGCGATGGAAGATGATGAAGGAAGATCCTGGAGTGTCAAACGCTCAAGCTTGGGGATTCCCATATGCACCCCCAATAAATATTCAAGGAGACTCAAGCGTCTAAGCTTGGGGATGCCCCTGTGCATCCCCTTCTTCATCAACAATTATCAGTCCGTCCCTCGCTGCACTATATTTTTATCACTTCATGCGTTGTGGGCTATGCTTGGAGCGTCTCGCTCTTTACTTTTCTAGGTATGTTTTTTATTTGTTTGTTGTAGTAACAAGTTATATCCCAGCTTACTCTTTTGTGTGGGAGAGATACATGCTCCGCTTGAATTAGAACTCCTCATAGGATTTGCATGCTTATTCTTTTAGCTGTGAGTTGTTCTTTTTCTTTTCCTAGCTGTTGCTCTGTTTAGTTGTAGTGCTTTAGTTTTTCTAGAGCTTTTCTTTTGTTTTAGGTTGAACTTTCTATAGGTTTCATGGTTTATCTTGTTAGAGAGTTTCACTGTTGCACCGAGTTTTGTGTCTTGACTTGAAGTAGGTAGTTGAAGTTGTTGTTCTCTTTGTAGTAGTAACTTGCAATAGTTTTGAGGTATTGACTAGAGTAATGTTTGAACTTTTGGTGTCAAGAGCTCGAGCCTATTAGTGATAGATGTCGTATTTTGGGCAATCCGTGTGTTTTTCGAAAACCAAAAACCCCTGTTGAGAACTCTAGCTACTAGATGGATCACTAACCTCTGGAGGGTTCGAATATTAGAGAACACTCACGTACCATGAGTCAAGGATGCGCAAGGATAACCAAACCCCCATACACTCATCCTCGGGGTACTTGTCTCTTTGTGAACCTCCTGATTAGATTGAGAGTTACCGATAATAAGTGCATGAGTTCTTCGGACTAATGTGAGTATTCGAAAGTTGACACTTCCACCCACCTATACTTTTTCTAGCCTCTTCGGTACCGTGCATTGCCCTTTCTCACCTTGAGAGTTGGCGCATACTTCGCCGGTGCATCCAAACCCTTGGCACGATACGCTCTGTCATCATAAGCCTCCTTATATCTTTCCTCAAAAAAGCCACCATACCTAGCTACAAGGCATTTCCATAGCCTTTCCGAGATACTCCCTCCATTTCTTTTTACTCCGCATATAAGGTTTGGTCAAAGTCAATCTTCATAAAGTTTGACCAAATTTATATTAAAAAGTATCAATATTTACAATATCAAAATTATATAATATAAAAATTAATTTCATTATAAATCTAATAGTAATTGTTTCATATTATGAATGTTGATAGATTTTTCTATATAGTTGATCAAACTTTATGAAAATTGACTTTGACCAAACCTTATATGCGAAGTAAAAAGAAACGGAGGGAGTACATTGCCATGCAACATCCATCTTCTCATCACTTGATCCTCATGTCATAAATTTGCATCATGATAGTTATATCTTCTTTATGTGAGTACCTCTGTAAAGTGTGAAAGATCTCCTATATTCTTGTACAAAATAGAGTGTTGCCCCTAAAGTGAGGAAAAGATCCCAAAGAGGACAAAATCAAAAGATCCCAAAGAGGACAAATGAGAGTTAAATAGAAAGAGCCATTGAGGCCACCAAAAAAATACAAAAATAATAGAAAAAAGAGAAAAATAAAAATAAAAAGAGAGAAGGGGGCACACTACTATTCCTTTTGAGAGATCCACACTAGTACTTCATCCTCTATCCCTTGTACTCCATAGAGATCATCATCATGCATATAGCTATGTGGGGACCTTCACACTATAGAACTTGGCTTGTATATCCCAATGATGAGCCTCCTCAAACGAGCTCTAGGTCTTCTTGAGCAAGCAAGTTAGATGCACCCCCACTAGTTCCCTTGGAGAGATTTTAGCTCACATGTGCATCCGTTGCATGGCAATCCCTACTCCTCACATCATATCTATCATATGGCCTTCTCTCGCCTATGATTGTCCTCATTGATGTGAGCCTTTCACAACTTTTTGTCTTCCTCCTCCACCTTCTTTCTGTTTCGCCTTTTAGGTGTCAACTTTCTTGCTCACGCTCATCCATTGCATGAGTGCTCAAAATATCGAAAGGGAGTGGATCAGTTTGACTTGTACCTGACTAGTGGTCTGGGGACGAGTCAAGATAAGAATCCAAAGGAGACTAAGTGTGAAACTTTAGTAGATAGTTGTTCTCAACAACCTTTTTTCTCTCTTTTTTCCAGTCCCCTGCTTGCACGCAAACACCATCTGGAGACATTCGAGTCACGGACAGCGAGACCTCTTGCACCTTTTGTTCTTTTGTTGCTTGTGTCAATGCTAATATAGACTCTTGCTTGTTAAGACTTGAATTGAATTGCATGCTTTGATTGCTTTACTTAAAAGTCCTTATATGGTTGTGTGGCATGTCACTACAGAAATTATGCTTGTTATCATTTACCTACTCGAGGACAAGTAGGGATTAAGCTTGGGGATGTTGATACGTCCCAAACGTATCTATAATTTCTGCTTGCTCCATGCATGTTTTGTGTGACTTTGCCATGATTTGCTTGAACTTTCATACACTTTTGAACATATTTGGACTAATCTATTAACCCAGTGCACCCAGCTGCCAGTTGCTGTTTTCTGCTGTTTTTGTATTTCAGGTTTTCCGGCCATTAAAAGTGCTCCAAAATATCCGGAAAAATCAGATAAAAAATCAGCGACCCGGAAGCTTCCGGAATCACCAAGGCAGCGGAGGGGGGCCACCACAGGGACTCTAGAAGGGTCCCTGGCGCGGCCCCACCCTAGGCCACCCCAGGGGGGCTCCTGGCTGCCCTGTGGGTCCCCTCGACACCCCCCCTCCTCCTATATTTAGCCCTCGTGGTGGAAACCCCTAATATCGATCTCTTTTCCGCGATCTCGCCTCTGTACCGCCGCCGCCGCCGTTTCAAGATCGGGCTGCCTGGAGAAGCTGCCCCGACACCCTGCCGGGAGGAGGAACCCCCTCCGGGAGACCATCCATAGCCATGGACGCCTCCCATATGTACCGTGAGTAGTATCCCTTGGACCATGGGTCCGTGACCAGTAGCTATGTGATCTATCTCTCCCCTCTTTGTGCTTCCACTTTCGAGACCTCGTGAGCTGCCTCACATGATCGAGGCACCTTTGTAATTTTCTGCCGTTGCTATGCTGAGTTTGTTGGGATCTGATGGATTATGAGACTATGTTCAGATTGTGATGAGTAATATATTTGGTTCTTCTCTTTTATATTTTGTTCTTGAGTAAATTCTTGCATGTTCTCCATTGCCGTATTTTACTTTGGCCAAGTGATTTGTTGCAACTCCAAGAGGGAGCGTTATGCTTGATTGTGGATTCAGTCCCTTGATGTCTAGCTTGAGTGACAGAAACATGAGACTAGGGGATGTGTTGTTGCCACTAGGGATAAAACAACGGTGCTTGTATCCGCGGATGCAAGGATTGTTTACTTTACGCAAAGTTCTTTTACTGCAGTTGTCTGTTGCTTTGAGTTTACACTTTGAGTGGGATTCGCAAGTTAATACCAGCGAGATGTTCTGGATAGATATCTCAAGGTGGATGATTCTTAGTAGATGCAGTTGTATTTCAGTCTACTTACCTTGGCGTACTGCCCATTGCTTTTGAGCCCTTCCTTTCTTTGCAGCATAGTTAGCATTGCGGTGCCTTCATAATCCTGTCAATTGCCCAACTGTGATTTCTTTACCTTGCTAGCACTTTTATCGTATTTTCAGAGAGAGACATCACTAGTGAAAATAACGTGACCCGGTCCATCTTCATATCATTGTTTACACCCTCAGTTTACTTTCAGTCTTTACTTTCAATTGCCACTATTATTATCTCTTGCGTTGATCCTTTGTAAACATCAAGGCCGGAGGAATTGACAACTCCTCTGTACTCGTTGGGAGCAAAGTTATTTGTATCTATGTGCAGGTCCACGTCAACTGCCTATCTCTGGCGCCGTTGTCACCTACTTGTATCTCTTGAGTCCTACTGGTTCGATAACCTTGGTATCTTCACCGAGGGAAATTTGCTGCTATGCTACATCTCACCTTCCACTTGGGGTAACCAACGAGGAGTGAGAACTATCCTCACCGTATCAGCCGTTCACAACTCAAGGTTGCTTACTTCACCTAGACCTGCACACACAGCAAATAACTTTGCTTCCCAACGAGTACATAGGAGTTGTCAATTCCTCCGGCCTTGTTGTTTACAAAGGATAAAACGCACGGGATAATAATGATAGTGATAGCTACGGAAAAGTAAATACTGAAAGTAAATTGAAGGTATAAACAGTATTGGAAATATGGACTGGGGTACTATGATGTTCACTAGTGATGTCTCTCTCCCAAAAGATGATAAAATAGCCATGCGAGGTTAACAAATTACAGCTTTGCAATTGACAGGATTATGTGCGCAAAGCAATGCTAATTATGCTAAACAGAAAGGAAGAGGCTCAAAATCATGGGCAGTACGCCAAGACAAGTAGACCGAAATCCATCTTCATCTACCTACTAATCATCCACCTTGAGATATCTATCCAGAACATCTCGCTGGTATTAAGTTGCGAATTCCACCCAAAGTGTAAACTCAAAGCAACAGACAACTGCATTAAAGAACTTTGCGTAAAGTAAACAATCCTTGCACCCGCAAGTACAAGCACCATTGTTTTCCCCCTTGTGGCAACAACACATCCCCTAGACTCATGTTTCTGTCACTCAAGCTAGTCATCGGGGGTCATGAACCCACAATCATGCATAACGCTCCCTCTTGTAGTCACCACCTACTACTTGGCCAATGCAATAAACCGCAACGAAGAACATGCAAGAATTACTCAAGAACATAAATATAAAAGAAGAGAATCAAATATATAACTCAATCACAATCTGAACATAATCTCATAATCCATCGGATCCCAGCAAACTCAGCATCGCAACAACAGAAAGATTACATAAGTGCCTCGATCACGTAGGGCAACTCACGAGGTCTAATCCATGAAGAACAAAGAGGGGAGGAGAACATCACATAGCTATTGATCATAGACCCATGGTCCAAGGTGGACTACTCACGGTTCATCCGGGAAGCATCCATGGTGGTGGAGAAGCTCCCGGAGGTGATTCCTCCCTCCGGCAGGGTGCCGGGAAGAGGTCTTCTGGTGCTCCCGATTTTGGAAGCGCGACAGCGGCGGGACAGAGGAGAGATCGCGAAAAGGGTTCTGTCCCCGAGGGTTTCTCGTCACGGGGAATAAATAGGCGAAAGGGGGCAGCCAGAGGTGGGACAGGGGCTCCAGGCGCCCCCCCCTTGTGCGGCCAGGGGTGGGGCCGCGCCCTCTGGCCGCCTGGGCCCCCTGGCTCCCCTCTGGCCCCTCTCGGGCTCTTCACGAAGCTTCCGGTACGCTGATTTTCCTATATTTTTCCCGGAATTTTTCTGGTACTTTTAATAAGGGGGAAACCTGAAATAGAAAAACAGCAGAAAACAGGAACTGGCACTGGGGTGCACTGAGTTAATAGGTTAGTCCAAATATGATCAAAAGTGTATGGAAGTTCGTTAATAATATAGCAATATCACACAAAAGAGGCATGGAGCAAGCAGAAATTATAGATACGTTTTGGACGTATCACTTTTCCACTAGGCATTTGATTATAGTCTGTACTCAGAAATGTATCTTCCGCTGATGTAATGTTTTAAGGAAATTGTATGCCGATTGTATGAGATGTTGTATCCATATAGCTGTAATGTTTTGATATCATGTTCGAAATCCGGGGCATATGGCATTGTCATATGTCGCGGTGGGACCGATATGTGCTTCGTCCCCGGATCTGGATGGAAACATCGAGATCTGGAACAGTGCCGCATATCGGGCCTTACAGGATGCCTCCTTACTCACCGCAGCCAAATGGGCTTGCCGAACGGAAAAACCACAATCTAACTGATTTGGTTAACGCCATGTTAGATACATCGGGTTTATCCAAGGCATGGTGGGGGGAGGCTATATTGACAGCATGTCATGTCCTGAATAAGGTTCCCACAAAGGATAATGAGATCACTCCATATGAATTATGGGAGAAGAAAAGTACTACACTCTCATACTTGCGCACTTGGGGTTGTTTGGATAAAGTCAACGTGCCGATAATTAAGAAGCGCAAGTTGGGGCCAAAGACCGTAGACTGCATTTTTATTGGCTATGCTAAGCATAGTGTTGGTTACAGATTTCTAGTGGTGAAATCTAAGGTGCACGACATGAGGATCGGCACGATCATGGAGTCTAGAGATGCTACATTCTTTGAGGATATATTACCCATGAGAGATATGCAAAGCATCCCTACTGGAAAGAGGCAGTTGATACGTCCAAAATGCATCACTATTTTATATCATAATTCACCCCTATTCATTGATATATTTCATGCTATGATGCTATTCTTATGTTCTTTTGGCTTGTTAAACACAGTTTGCAACTTTCCAATGCTGAAGCAGCAGATGCAGGATTCAGCGGTAAAAAGTGGACGCGGAGTTGCTGAATCAGAAGACCTCCAAATTACCTGAAAATTAACGGAGCCTGTTTTACAGAAGAATGACGGTGACACGCAAAACGGGAACCAGAGGGGGCCACCAGGTGCCCAGGCGCCCCCCTGGCGCGGCCCCCACCAGGGGCGCGCCTGGACCCCTGGGGCCACCCCAGGCTCCCCCTCTGGCCTATTTATTCATCGTGATCCGAATACCCTAAAAGAGGAGTTTCGCGAGTTTTGCCGCCGCTCCGTGGCGGAAACCTGCAGAGAAGAAAAGACATCTCCGGCGGGGAGAACACCTCCCGGAAGGGGAGATCATCGCCATCGTCATAACCATCATCACGTGCATCATCGAGATCATCATCAACATCATCCCCAACATCAGCACCATATCCATCACCATCCAATCTCATCTCACAAGGGAAACTTGTGTTGTAATACGTACTATCTATCCTCTCTACTCTACCGGTGTTGATTACTCCTTTGTGGTGAATGCTATATAGTTTTGTTGGAGAAATATTGTCATGACAGATTGTTTATCACATACTAGACAATTCCCCGCGCGTTGCTGCGGGAATTGATGGCAATATGTTTATATGATATTTTGTTTGATGAAATGTGAATATTCCAATTATTAATATGATCATGAAAAATACAAATATAAGAGACTTATTATACTTAATTATTATTTTATTGCATAGTCTTGGAACATAAGAAGCATAATGTGGATTTATAATTCCTTCGAGTCGTCCATGTGGTTGTCTTCTTCATCAAGTACAATTTGGACATGTTTAAATCCCGCCGTCATGTACTCGAAGATGTATTTGGTGGACCTGGATTGGTGTTGTTGAAGTAGCTTCGTGGTGTTGTCTTCACACGCATCATCTTTCAAAGTGATCCACGTTGGGGATTTTATATCCTTTTTCATGTTTGCAATACCCTCCATGTACTTCTTGTGAGTTTCTCTTGATGTAGGAGTTGATGAAGAGGGTAGAACAGTCTTTGTTGTGTAAGATTCCATCCTTTAGAAAAGTAGGTGTGCATATTGTGAAATATCAGATATGAAGCTGATGAAAGAAATTTGTATGTAACAGACATACCTTTTGCCTTCTTGGTGCTTGTCCATGTATTTTGCAATAGTCATTTTTTAGTGGTAGAGAAAATTTGCTTTAGTTGTAGGTTGTATGAGGTGTATTATATAGGTCTAACGGAAAGAGTTTTCTTTAGAAATGTTTAATACACAATTAACTAAGAAATGAATGAATTCTTAGAATGCACGACCAAAAGATGTTTTAGAAACCTTTAGTACAAAATTAACCGAGCAATGAATTTTTAGAAACTGGCAAGTATTAACTTACATTGTGATTCTAATAACAGCCATTGGAGGTGTTAATGTAGGAATCAATATTTTCCATGCATGCACGATTGTACAGTTTATAAAAAAGTATTGTGGCACATTTGTAGCAATGTATGCATCATTGATCAGCACAAATTTGCAAATATTGCAAGAAAATCTGAAGTCACTTGCTTGAGACCAAAAGTATGGCGATTCGTCCAACTGAATTATTATGCAGAGAAATATATGCACCTATAGGATGTGGTGTCCGTGTACGCAGCGAGCAACAACCAAGATCAGTACCCGGGTGTCCAAATCATTGAATACCTGAGGAATTCCAGTTTTTTGATTCAACTACTATATGGAGGAAACAAATATTCAGAAGTAGTTCTGAATGGGATAGTATGTACCTATAGGATGGGGTGTATGGGTACGCAGTGAGCAACATCCAAGATCACTACACGGGTGTTCAAATTCTCCAACAACTGAGGAATTTCAGATTTTTTAGTCAATGGCTATATGTCATGAGGCAAAATTAATCAAGCATACCAAAATTCAGAAATAGCAGTTAACTACAGATAGTTATCAAGCACACAGAAAATCAGAATTAGCAATAGATGGCAACAATATTTAGTAATCAAGCACACAAAAACTCAGAATTAGCAATAGATGGCAACAGTATTTACCTATAGGTGCTGTAAATTGGAAGCTCTTGGGTATGAAGCAGGGGAAGAAGAACGAAGATGGTGGCCCTGGTGTCCAATTCGTCCGGTACCTGAGGAAGTTCAACATTATGATTCAACTTGCAATATGCCATAGAGAATTTCGAGAAGGACAGGGGACGGAGTTGCTGACCAATGGCACCGATAAGAGTAGTATGGCAGACGCCCACCCGTATGGAGGACGATTGGTACAAAGTGAATTTAGATGGAGCGATGAATTTAAAGGCAAATCCATCAGTTTCGTGTGCAGAGATCGTGGGGGAGAGGAAGTGAAGCGTCAAACATTAATGAAGTGCAGAAAATCGGTTTAAGTGATGTGTACGTAGAACATATCTAGCGTGGGCCATTTGGAGCATTGGGCTGCAGATGCATCCTCGAAGTGGGTTGTGTGGTTTGTTTCAGTAAACGAAAAAATTGAAGAGCTCCAGTTTTCATAAGCCTAGCGAGCAGCACTGAAGTAATTGGAGCGGTGCTCACCTCACAGTGGAATCGGGGTCCTCCCCATTGACGTCGAGCAGCAGAGAAACGACGCACCGAGGATCCTTCATCCTGGGGCGGTGGCAGGAATAGCTGGCAAGGGGAATGTGTGGCTGGGCGCTCTGCGTGTGGGAGGAGAGGAGGAAACCCGGACAGAGGAGACAGTCGGCGTCTGTCAGTGGTACGACGGAGGCGGGGCTGGGATCCGGCGTAGCCCTTCGATCCGGCTGGCCGCCGGAAGCACGATGTCGCTGCCGCTGCCGCCGGCCCTCGCCGCCATTCCTTTAGCGATGTTGGCGCCTGCGCTGTCGCCGGCGACGAAGAGGCGCGCGGCGTCGCCGTGGTCGTCCAGCCACGGCTCCCACCCGACGGGGGCGCAGCTCGCCAGAGCCCAGCCGAGCGCCACTTATGCGTCTTCTTACAGGGGGGAGGGGTATTGTAGCCGCCGCCTTGGGGATGGTTAGGAAACTGGATGGCTGGGGATGGTTAGGAAACTGGATGGTTGTGCGGGATGAGCGGCCCTGCGCTGTGCGGGATGAGCGGCCCTGCGCTGTGCGGGATGAGCGGCCCTGTTGTTTTGGAAAAAAAATTGTTTCTTTTTTTCCACCGCTTTTGCCTGTGTACGTGCTTCAGATTTTTTCCACCGCTTTGACCTGTGTACGTGCTTCAGATTGATCTGTATACGTGGAAGATGACGTGGACAACCTGCATGGTGAGAAAATAGGGAGTAGTGGGGATCCACTTCTTAAGAATGTTAGATTTATCCCCACTGATCATGATCTCTTTTATCTCTATGACTAGTCACTTTAGTTCTTGAGGACATGGGAGAAGTCATGTTGTTAGTAGTCATATGATGTTGAAGTAATATGTGTTGTTTGATATTTAAGTTGTGTTGTTATTTTCCTAGTGGTGTTGTGTGAGTCGAACACTCAACACTTCTCATTTCTAAGGACCTAGGGGAATGCATCGTGTACAAAGAATGCTTTCGGTGGGTTGTCAGAGTGACAGAAACCTGAACCCCAGTTTGCACGCTTTTGCATAAGGAATTAATGGATCCTTGATCGTACTATTGTTGTTAGGCCTTTGCCTTAATTTCTACCTTGTATTTGCAGATGCTTGCAAGGTGTTTAATCATAAGAGTGCACTTATCTTAGTCTAGAAGGTGCACTAGCATAGCTCCACGCACTCAACACTTATCAACACAAAACATAGTACCGATGCGGAATATGGCGAAAGCACGTGACTATCTCTCCCGTGTGTCCTCAAGGACGCTTTAGCCTTTATAAGTTCAGTTGCCAGGCTTATCCTTTGCTCTAAAGGATTGGGCCACTTGTTACTCCTCAGTATCTTTTACCTTGCTTGCTTTTACCCTCTTGTTGCTTATACCGAAAACCCCTAAAAGTTGTCTTTCAGTGCCTGAAGTTATTTCTTTACCAAAATCACTTACTGATACGTCCAAAATGCATCACTATTTTATATAGTAATTCTTTTCTATTCATTGATATATTTCATGTTATGATTCTATTCTTATGTTGTTTTGGATTATTTTACACAGTTTGCAACTTTACGATGCCGAAGCAACAGACGCAGGATTCAGCGGTAAAAAGTGGACGCTCAGTTGTTGAAACAGAAGACCTACAAATTAACTGAAAATCGATGGAGGCCATTTTACAGAAGAATGATGGGGACACGCAAAACGGGAACCGGAGGGGGCCACCAGGAGCCCAGGCGCCCCCCTGGCGCGACCCCACCCCTGACCGCGCCGGGTGGCCGCCTGGACCCCTAGGGCCACCCCAGGCTCCCCCTCTGGCCTATTTATCCCTCGTCGTCCAAAAACCCTAAAGGAGGAGAGTTTTCGCGAGTTCCGCCGCAGCTCCGTGACGGAAACCTATAGAGAATAAAAGCCATCTCCGGCGGCAGATTCCGCCGGGGAGAACACTTCCCGGAAGGGGAGATCATCGCCCTCGTCATGACCATCGTCACGGGCATCTTCGAGATCATCATCAACATCATCCCCAACACCAGCACCATCTTCATCTTCATGCAATCTCACCTCACAAGTTCAACTTGTGCTGTAATCCGTACTATCTATCCTCTCTACTCTACCCGTGTTGATTACCGCCGTGTGATGAATGTTATTGAGTTTTGTTGGAGAAATATCATTGTGTCCAGATTGTTTATCATATATTTATCCCCACTGATCATGATCTATTTTATGTCTTGTGAGTAGTTACTTTAGTTCTTGAGGACATGGGAGAAGTCTAGTTGTTAGTAGTCATATGATGTTGAAGTAATATGTGATGTTTGATATTTAAGTTGTGTAGTTATCTTCCTAGTGGTGTTGTGTGAGTCGAACAATCAACACTTCGCCTTATTAAGGACCTAGGGGAATGCATTATGTATAAATAACGCTTACGGTGGGTTGCCGGAGTGACAGAAACCTAAACCCCAGTTCGCACGCTTTTGCACAAGGGAACAATGGATCATCGATCGTATTGCTATGGTTAGGCTTTTGCCTTAATTACTATCTTGTATTTGTGGATGCTTGCAAGTTGTTTAATCATAAGAGTGCACTCATCTTAGTCTAGAGGGTGTACTAGCATAGATCCACCCACTCAACACTTATCAACACGACACATAGTACCGGTACGGAATATGGCGAAAGCACGTGACTATCTCTCCCGTGTGTCCTCAAGAACGCTTTAGCCTTTATAAGTTCAATTGCTAGGTCAATGCTTTGCTCAAAAGGATTGGGCCACTTTTTACTCCTCAGTGCCTTTTTATTTGGTCGCTTTTACCTTTTGTTGCTTATATCGAAAACCCCTAAAAATTTATCTTTCAGTTCCTGCAGTTACTTCTTTGCCAAAGTCACTCACCAATACCTTCTGCTCCTCATTGGTTTCAACACTCTTAATTATCGAAAACACTACAAACGATCCCCTACAGTTGAGGGTCATCAAGTCTTTATATATTTTTTTCTGTTTTGCTGCTCTTTGTCCTGATGGACACCTCTACTCTTGGTTCATTGTTTATGGGGAAACACCCCACAACTGTGGTGGTCACTCTTGATACATCCAAAACGTATCTATAATTTCTACTTGCTCCATGCATGTTTTATGTGATATTGCTATGATCTAGATACACTTTCATACACTTTTGATCATATTTGGACTAACCTATTAACTCAGTGCACCCCAGTGCCAGTTCCAGTTTTCTGCTGTTTTTCTATTTCAGTTTTCCCCCATATAAAAAGTGCCAGAAAAATTCCGGGAAAAATACAGGAAAAATCAGCGTGCAGGAAGCTTCGCGAAGAGCCCGAGTGGGGCCAGAGGGGAGCCAGGGGGGCCCAGGCGGCCACCCGGCGCGGCCCCACCCCTGGTCGCGCCAGGGGGGCGCCTGGGGCCCCTGGTCCACCTCTGGCTGCCCCCCTTCGCCTATTTATTCTCCGTCACGGGGAAACTCTGAAGACAGAACCCTATTTCGCAAACTCGCCTCTGTTCCGCCGCCGCCGCGCTTCCGAGATCGGGAGCACCAGAAGACCTCTTCCCGGCACCCTGCCGGAGGGAGGGCCGACCTCCGGGAGTCTCCTCTCCACCATGGATGCTCCCAGGATGTCTCGTGAATAGTTTTCCTTGGACCATGGGTCCGTGATCAGTAGCTATGTGATGTTCTCCTCCCCTCTTTGTTCTTCATGGTTTAGACCTCGTGAGCTGCCCTACATGATCGAGGCACTTTTGTAATATTTCTGTTGTTGCTATGCTTAGTTTGATGGGATCTGATGGATTATGAGATTATGTTCAGATTGTGATAGAGTAATATATTTGGTTTTATCTCTTATATTTTTGTTCCTAAGTAATTCTTGCATGTTCTCCGTTGCTGTTTATTGCTTTGGCCAAGTAGTAGGTAGTGACTCCAAGAGGGAACATTATGCTCGATTGTGGGTTCATGCCCCCCGATGACACGCTTGAGTGACAGAAACATGAGTCTAGGGGATGTGTTGTTGCCACAAGGGGGAAAACAACGGTGCTTGTAACCGCGGTTACAAGGATTGTTTACTTTACGCAAAGTTCTTTTTAATGCAGTTGTCTGTTGCTTTGGGTTTACACTTTGGGTGGGGCTCGCAACTTAATACCAGCGAGATGTTATGGATAGATATCTCAAGGTGGATGATTAGTAGTAGATGTTGTTGGATTACGGTCTACTTATTTTGGCGTACTTCCCGTGCTTTTGAGCCTCTTCCTTTCTTTTGTAGCATAGTTAGCATTGCGGTGCGTTCATAATCCTGTCAATTGCCCTTCTGTAATTTGTTTACCTCGCATAGCAGTTTTATCGTCTTTTGGGAGAGAGACATCACTAGTGAACATCACGTATCCCGGTCCATATCCTTATTATTGTTTCCACGCCATATTTAGTTTCCTGTTTTTTTTTACTTTCAAATTGCTATCATTATCCTTTGTGTTTTACCCTTTGTGAACAAGACCAGAGAGATGGACAACCTCTCTGAACTTCGTTGGGAACAAAGTTATCTGTGTCTGTGTGCAGGTCCATGTCAGTTGCGCCGCTGACACCTACTTATCATCTCTGGAGTCCTACTGGAGACAAACATTGGTATCTTCATCGAGGGAAACTTGCTGCTGCGCTACATCTTAACCTTCCTCTTGGGGTAACCAACGAAGGGTGAGAAGCCATCAAGCGAATTTCTGGCGCCGTTTCCGGGGACTCCAAGTGCTAAGATAGGGGAGTTGCAGACTACCCTTTACCTTTGGTTTTTAGTCTTGTTAGTTTACCTTTCAGTTTTTATCTTTGTGTCTTATATCAAAAATCACAAAAATACATGTTACCTTGCTTGCTGATGCTATCTTTACCATGGGTGTTGAACCACCCAAATATGGTAGGATGGACATGTTTCACTTGGATCGTCTTCGATCAATTTGTGCTCGCGCTAAAAACCCAACCGACTTGGTTGAGGGAAAATCATTGGATGAGCATGCTCATTATACGCGGCACCGCCTATCTCAGAAAGGGAAACACTTATGGGATCAAATACATGTTTCTTATTGCCATGCTAAACTTTTGTGCCACATTTATGATTTTACTTGCTGTTCTAATATAGATCATAAACACCTCCCTTTCCAATGTGAGTTTAATGAAAATGAGATCTTATCTTCTTATGCTAAAGGTGTTTATGATTACTTTGATGTTGAAAAGATTGAAGAGTTTCTTTCTTTTAAAGGTGCCTATGAGATTGCTTCTTTGATTGAAAAGTATCACGATACTATTTTCGAGTCTGAAAACTTTGCAGTTCTTGCTTATTGCTTCGAGAATTATACTTCCAATTCTTATATTGAGAATTTTAAAAATAAAATGTTTGCTGCCCAAGAAGAGGCCAATGATTGCTTTGAGGAGGAATCCCATGATTCCTAGGACTCACTTGAAATATCACTTTCTAAAAAATTTGATACTTGCTTTGTTGATGGCCAAGATGCCACTATGGATGATGCTGACAAAAATGAACTCTCTATAGTTCCTTATGTTAAGCATGAAATTGTTGCTATTGCACCCACACTTGATTGTCCTATTATCCTTTTGAAATATCCAACTCCGGAGAATTTTCTTCTTATCAAAGCTCAAGGTGATGGGTTGCATTTATCTTATGATCCTAAAAACCGTGTTGAAAACAATACACATGTGCTTGTAGGTCATGAACAATATGATTTATGTGATAGTTACACTCTTGATGTTGTTCATGATACTAATGAAAATTACTTTGAGAGAGGAAAGTATGATTGTAGAAACCTCCATGTTACAAAAACACCTCTCTTTTTGTTGAAACTTTTTAAGTTGTTCTTGTTCCACCTTCCTATGCATGTCACTTTGTGCTTCTTCGATTTATTTTCTTATGATATGCCTATGCATAGGAAGTGGGTTAGGCTTAAATGTGTTTCATATTTTATTCTTGATGCTCTCTTTTGCTTCAAAATTCTTATTCTTGTGAGAGCATCTTCTATAATCTTTCAGCCTAGCTAATGGCTCTAAAGAAGCGCTTTCGGGAGGCAGCCCGCAACGAATTTAGGATTTTCTTTTTGCTTTTGTTGTGTCTTGATGATTTTTAATACTGTAGAAACATCATTGTATCTTTATTTTTCAGCTTTGTGCCAAGTTATAGCCTCTTACGGCAAGGGAAGTAAAAGTTGTGACATGCTGTCCAGAAAACAGATTCTGTCCTCGTGACCAGAACAATTCCAGAAAAATCCCAGTTCATCGTTTTGAGCTGAAATTTTTACACAGTATGCTCTATAGAATTACGAAACTTCCGTATGTTCTGATTTTTTTGATTTGAGTTACAGAAGTGGCCCGAAAAAATTCTTTACTACCTTCTGTTCTGTTTTTCACAGATTCTGCCACGTTTTGTCTCTCCTAACTTTTGCAAACCTTAAGCTTGCTTTTTCTTTGAAAAAAAAATTTGGCACTCTAGAGAAACAGTATCTCCTCAAGAATATATTTATATCCAGTGGAAAAAATTATTTATTAAGGGTAATAAGCTCTCTAATCAGCTTATGATGAGTTACGTATGAATGGAGTTTTCAAGTGTGCGATGGAAGATGATGAAAGAAGATTCGGGAGTGTCAAGCGCTCAAGCTTGGGGATGCCCCCATGCATTCCCAATAAATATTCAAGGAGACTCAAAATTCTAAGCTTGGTATGCCCCCGTGCATCCCCTTCTCCATCAACAATCATCAGTTCGTCCTTCGTCTCACTATATTTTTATCACTTCATGCGTTATGTGCTATGCTTGGAGCGTCTCGCTCTTAGGTTTTGTTTTTATTTTTCTTTAGCTTTGCTTGCTGTTCATAACAAGTTAGATCCCGTCTTACTTTGTGTGGGAGAGAAACACGCTCCACTTTCAAAATTTAGAACACATCATAGGATTTTTCCTGCTTATCTTTTTGCTGTTGTGTGTTCTTTATCTTTTCATAGCTACTGCCATGTTTAGTTTTAGTCTTAGTTTGTCTTTATCAAGATCCTTGGATTTTTTTTAGTTTGTTGCTGGAACTCTTTTTAGTTTTCATGTTTATCTTGTTAAAGAGAGTTGGTTGTTGCACTGAGTTGTGTCTTGTCTTGAAAGTAGGTAATTGAGGTTGCTATTTAATTTTAGTAGTAGCTTGCAATGCTTTTGAGGTATTGATGTGAGTAATGTTTGAACTTTTTATGTCAAGAGCTCTAGCCTATTAGTGATAGGTGTCGTATTTTGGGCAATCCGTGTATATTTTCAAAACCTACAAAACTAGTTGAGAACTCTAGCTACTAGATGGATCACTACTCTTGTGAGGAGTCGAATATCAGAGAACACTCACGTACCATGAGTCGAGGATGCGCAAGGATAACCAAACCCCCATACACTCCTCCTCGGGTTACTTGTCTCTTTGTGAACCTCCTCATTAGATTGAGAGTTACCGATAATAAGTGCGTGAGTTCTTCGTACTAATGTAAGTATTGAGAGTTGACACTTCCACCTTCCCATATTTTGCTAGCCTCTCCTGTGTCGTGCATTGCCTTCTTCTCACTCCGAGAGTTGGTGCCCACCTTCGTCGGTACATCCAAACCCTTGGCATGATACGCTCTGTCATCATAAGCCTCCCTTTATCTTTCCTCAAAACAGCCACCATACCTACCTATCAAGGCATTTCCATAGCCTTTCCGAGTTATATTGCCATGCAACATCCACCTCTTCATGACTTGATCTTCATGTCATACATGTTCCTGCTACACTGGCAGAAGCATACATTGCATACTTCATGATAGTTACATCTTCTTTATGTTTTGAGTACCTTGTAAAGTGTGAAAGATCTGCTTTACCTTCTTGTAAAATAGAGTGTTGCCCTTAAGTGAGGAAAAGATCCCAAAGTGGACACATTAAAAGATCCCAAAGAGGACAAATGAGAGTTACATAGAAAGAGCCATTGAGGCCACAAAAAAATACAAAAAAATAGAAAAAGAGAAAAAGAAATAAAAAGAGCGAAAGGGGCAACACTACTATCCTTTTGAGAGATCAACACTAGTACTCCCTCTATATCCTTGTACTCCATAGAGATGATCATTATGCATATAGCTATTGGAGAGCTTCTTAGCTCGTATGTGCATCCGTTGCATTGCAATCCCTACTCCTCACATCATATCTATCATTTGGCATCTCTTGCCTATGATTGTCCTCATTGATGTGAGCCTTTCTCATCCTTTTTGTCTTCCTCCTCCACCATATTTATCTCTTTGCCATCCTAAGTGTCAACTCTCGTGCTTACGCTCATCCATTGCATGAGTGCTCAAAATATAGAAAAGGAGTGGATCAAATTGACTTGTACCTGGCTAGTGGTCTAGGGACGAGTCAAGATAAGATTCCAAAGAAGACCAAGTGTGAAACTTTAGTAGATTGAGTTCTCAACACAAAAATACTTTTTCTCGTATTCACTATCCCCCTTCTTGCACGCAAACACCATTTGGAGACATTCAAGTCACGGACAGCGAGAGCTCTTGCACCTATTGTTCTTTTGTTACTTGTTTCAATACTAATATAGACTCTTGCATGTTATGACTTGAATTGAATCTCTAACCTTGATTGCTTTACTTTTCAAAGTTCTTTTATGGTTGCTAGCATGTCACCACAGAAATTATGTTGTTATCATTTACCTACTCGAGGACGAGCAGGAATTAAGCTTGGGGATGTTGATACGTCCAAAACGTATCTATAATTTCTGCTTGCTCCATGCATGTTTTGTGTGATATTGCTATGATCTAGATACACTTTCATACAATTTTGATCATATTTGGACTAACCTATTAACTCAGTGCACCCCAGTGCCGGTTCCTGTTTTCTGCTGTTTTTCTATTTCAGTTTTCCCCCATATAAAAATTGCCAGAAAAATTCCGGGAAAATATAGGAAAAATCAGTGTGCAGGAAGCTTCGCGAAGAGCCCGAGTGGCGCCAGAGGGGAGCCAGGGGGTCCCAGGCGGCCACCCGGCGCGGCCCCACCCCTGGCCGCGCCAGGGGGGCGCCTGGGGCCCCTGGTCCACCTCTGGCTGCCCCCCTTCGCCTATTTATTCTCCGTCACGGGGAAATTCCGAAGACAGAACCCTATTTCGAAAATTCGCCTCTGTTCCACCGCCGCCGCGCTTCCGAGATCGGGAGCACCAGAAGACCTCTTCCCGGCACCCTGCCGGAGGGACGGCCGACCTCCGGGAGTCTCCTCTCCACCATGGATGCTCCCCCGGATGTCTCGTGAGTAGTTTTCCTTGGACCATGGGTCCGTGATCAGTAGCTATGTGATGTTCTCCTCCCCTCTTTGTTCTTCATGGTTTAGACCTCGTGAGCTTCCCTACACGATCGAGGCACTTTTGTAATATTTTTTCTGTTGCTATGCTGAGTTTGATGGGATCTGATGGATTATGAGATTATGTTCAGATTGTGATAGAGTAATATATTTGGTTTTTATCTCTTATATTTTTGTTCCTAAGTAATTCTTGCATGTTCTCCGTTGCTGTTTATTGCTTTGGCCAAGTAGTAGGTAGTGACTCCAAGAGGGAACGTTATGCTCGATTGTGGGTTCATGCCCCCCGATGACACGCTTGAGTGACAGAAACATGAGTCTAGGGGATGTGTTGTTGCCACAAGGGGGAAAACAACGGTGCTTGTAACCGCGGTTACAAGGATTGTTTACTTTACGCAAAATTATTTTTAATGCAGTTGTTTGTTGCTTTGGGTTTACACTTTGGGTGGGGCTCGCAAATTAATACCAGCAAGATGTTCTGGATAGATATCTCAAGGTGGATGATTAGTAGTAGATGCAGTTGGATTACGGTCTACTTATTTTGGCGTACTGCCCGTGCTTTTGAGCCTATTCCTTTCTTTTGTAACATAGTTAGCATTGCGGTGCGTTCATAATCCTGTCAATTGCCCTTCTGTAATTTGTTTACCTCGCATAGCAGTTTTATCGTCTTTTGGGAGAGAGACATCACTAGTGAACATCACGTATCCCGGTCCATATCCTTATTATTGTTTCCACGCTATATTTACTTTCCTTATTTTTTACTTTCAAATTGCTATCATTATCCTTTGCGTTTTACCCTTTGTGAACAACAAGACCGGAGATATTGACAACCTCTCTAAACTTCGTTGGGAACAAAGTTATCTGTGTCTGTGTGCAGGTCCACGTCAGTTGCGCCGCTGACACCTACTTATCATCTCTGGAGTCCTACTGGAGACAAACTTTGGTATCTTCACCGAGGGAAACTTGCTGCTGCGCTACATCTTAACCTTCCACTTGGGGTAACCAACGAAGGGTGAGAATCCATCAACTCCTACCCCTACTGAAATTGTGCCTTATAAAATACCGTCTGGTATTATCAATTATGTCTTAGCTAATGGTTATGTAGGAGATAGACATCCAGGTGAACACTTGCTATATTTATCACAACTATGTTCGTTATTTAAGCTTGCAGGTGTGTCACTATAGTTCGTCATGAAGAAATTATTATCCATATCACTTATAGATAAAGCTTCAGATTGGTATAAGCTCCTCGATAACTCGCATTCGCTTGATTGGCAAGAGCTTATGTCTCTGTTTTATACAAAGTTTTATCCTCTTCATGAAATTCATCAAGACAGGGATTACATCTACAACTTTTGGTCTCGAGACGGAGAGAGCATCGCTCAAGCTTGGGGGACACTTAAATCCCTAATGTTCAAATGTCCTATTCATGAACTCCCAAAAGATATTATACTTACAAATTTTTATGCCAGGCTTTCTCGTCAGGATAGGGAGATGTTGGATGCCTCCTCTAGTGGGGTATTCCAAACAAGAAGCGTTGAAGAAAAACGGGATCTCATTGAGAGGATCCAGAAGAATACCGAAGACCGGGAAATCGACAAAGGTATTGAAACCACTATAAATTATGACCATGATTACATTGAGAGCTATGTGAAAACCGATTATTTTAATACCTTTTTCTCTAAGATTGGTCTTGATTCCCAGCTTATGATTGATTTTTGTAAGAATTTTTCCTCTCACATTGACTCTTCTAAGCAGGAGAAGGATCAGTATCATAAACCCTTTAAAGAATTACCTGTTGATATTCATGTTGCTGGCCCTATTTTGACTGCAGTTTTTTATGAAAAGCTCCCTTTCCCTACGAGGATAAGTGAGAACTCTTTTGTAATAGGTATAATAAATAAAAGTGAGAGAACAACTTACAAACCTGAGGACCTGATCAAGGTCGATCCTCAAGGTTCGATGGTTAAAGATTTAGTTACCAATGATGTTTCAGATTCCAAGATAGATTTTTGTGTTGTTTCAACTAACATTGTCACATCCAAGAATAAAAGACCAATTTTAGGTACACCAGTTGTATCTGTCAAAATAGGAGATCACAATTATTATAGGCTTTGCGGTCTGGGATCCAGTGCTAGCGGTATTCCTTATTCACTCTATCAGGAGATCATGTATGAGATTTCACCTCGTGAACTTGAAGATGTGAATGTCACTATTTATCTAGCGAACAAAGAAACTATATCTCCCATTGGAATTGTGAGAGATGTTTTTTAGGGGTTAATTGTGAGAGATGTTGAAGTCCTATGTGGAAAGGTAAAGTATCCTACCGACTTCCTTATACTTGGTTCAGTGCAAGATAGTTTTTGCCCTATTATCTTTGGCAGGCCTTTCCTCAGCACTTGTGGTGCTATAATAGATTGCAAAAGGGTAAAGTTTCTGTTGAATTCAATGGTGAGCCATATTAATTTAACTTTTCTAAATTCTCCAAGCAACCTCGTGGTACTGATTTACCTAGTGATGATAAAATTATTGAAAATATTGCTTCTATTTCTATTCCTCCTAATGATACTTTGCAGCAATATATGGAAGACCACGAGAATGATATGCATATGCAGGAAATAAACGAGTTAGACGAAATATGAACAAGACAAACTGCTATCCTGAAGCACAACCTTCCGGTTGAACCTTTAGGAATCCTAGCACAACCAAAAGAAGACCCGGTGTTTGACCTCAAACCACTTCCCGATACGCTCAAGTACGCTTACTTAGATGAAAAGAAAATATATCCTATCATTATCAATGCTAACCTTTCAGGATTCGAGGAAGAGCGGTTATTGGAGACACTTCGCGGACATCGTGGTGCCTTGGGATATACCCTTGATGACCTTAAGGGGATTAGTCCATTGATTTGCCAACACACTATCAATCTTGAGCCCGATGCTAAGCCAATTTTTTATCATCAACGACGGTTGAACCCAAGGATGAAGGACGTGGTTAGGACAAAGTTTCTCAAGCTTCTAGCTGCAGGTATCATCTATCCTATAGCTGGTAGTAGGTGGGTAAGTCCAGTTCATTGTGTTCCTAAGAAAGGAGGTATGACTGTTGTTCCTAATGATAAAAATGAACTAATACCTCAAAGAGTTGTTATTGGATATAAAATGTGTATTGATTACAGGAAATTGAACAAAGCAACCAGGAAGGACCACTACCCGCTGCCCTTTATTGATCAGATGCTTGAGAGGTTGTCTAAAAACACCCACTTTTGCTATCTTGACGGGTACTCTGGCTTCTCTCAAATTCATTTCAACATTGTCGATCAAGAGAAGACCACTTTCACGTGTTCCTACGGTACTTATGCTTATAGGAGTATGCCTTTTGGTTTATGAAATGCCCCTGCTACTTTTCAGAGATGTATGTCTGCTATTTTTCATGGTTTCTGTGGGGAGATTGTGGAAGTCTTCATGGACGATTTCTCTATGGAACTTCCTTTGACCACTATATCCACAATCTTAATAAAGTTTTGCACACATGCGAGGATACAAACTTAGTTCTAAATTCGGAGAAGTGCCACTTCATGGTTAACGAAGGGATCGTTCTTGGTCACAAGATTCCGAGAGGGGAATTGAAGTGGACAAGGCGAAGATTGAAACTATTGAAAGGATGCCCTATCCAAGGGACATCAAAGGTATTCGTAGTTTTCTTGGTCATGTTGGTTTCTATAGAAGATTTATTAAAGACTTTTCTCAGATTTCGAGACCCCTCACTAATCTTCTCCAGAAGGATGTTCCTTTTGTATTTGATGAAGATTATAAGGAAACCTTCGAAGTTCTTAAGAAAGCTTTAATAACCGCTCCTATAGTACAACCACCTGACTGGAATTTACCCTTTGAAATTATGTGTGATGCTAGTGATTTTGCTATTGGAGTTGTGTTAGGAGAAAGGGTTGATAAGAAATTGAATGTTATACATTATTCTAGCAAAACCCTTGATAGTGCTCAAAAGAATTATGCTACTACTAAGAAGGAATTCTTAGCAGTAGTGTTTTCTTGCGATAAGTTCATGCCTTATATTGTAGATTCTAAAGTCATTATTCATACTGACCATGCTGCTCTTGAGTACCTTATGACGAAGAAGGATGCCAAACCAAGGCTTATCAGGTGGGTACTCCTTCTTCAAGAATTTGATTTACAGATTGTTGATAGAAAAGGAGCAGACAATACAGTGGCGGATAATCTTTAAAGGATGGAAGATATACCGCATGATCCCATCCCAGTCAACGACAGTTTTCCAGACGAACAACTAGCCGTTGTAAAAGTACAATCTCTTTTCGATCCTTGGTTTGCAGATTATGCTAAATTTGTCGTTGCAAAGTACTTGCCTCCAGGTTTAACATTTCAGCAAAGGAAGAAGTTCTTCCATGATTTGAGGCACTACTTTTGGGATGACCCTCATTTTTTTAAAGAAGGTCTGGATGGGATCGTGAGAAGATGCATACCGGAACATGAGCAGAAGGACATTCTTAGACAATGTCACGATAGTCCTACGAAGGACATCAGGCCGGTGAGAGGACCGCACATAAGGTTCTCCAATTAGGTTTTTATTGGCCTACTCTCTTTAAAGATGCTAGAAATTATGTTTTATCTTGTGATAAGTGTCAGAGAGTTGGTAACATTAGTAGGAGGAATGAGATGCCTATGAATTACTCTCTAGTGATTGAGCCTTTTGATTGTTGGGGCTTTGATTTTATGGGTCCTTTTCCTCCCTCGCAGAAGTACACTCACAATTTAGTAATTGTTGATTATGTGACCAAGTGGGTTGAAGCAATCCCCACTGAGAGTGCTGATCACAAGACATCTTTGAAAATGCTCAAAGATGTAATTTTTCCTAGGTTTGGTGTACCAAGGTACCTCATGACAGACGGAGGATCACACTTCACACATGGAGCTTTTAGAAAAGCTCTAGCCAAGTACGATGTCAATCATAGAATTGCTTCACCATACCATCCTCAAACTAGTGGGCAAGTTGAGCTCACCAATAGGGAGATCAAGTTGATCTTGCAAAAGACATTTAACAGTTCTAGAAAAGACTGGTCAAAGAAGTTAGGAGATGCTTTGTGGGCGTATAGAACTGCTTACAAAAACCCCATGGGCATGTCTCCGTATAAGATGGTCTATGGCAAGGCTTACCATTTTCCATTAGAATTAGAACACAAAGCTTTCTGGGCTGTTAGAGAGTTTAATGCCGACCCGAAGTTAGCTGGTGAAAAGCGTCTCCTGAACTTGACTTCTCTAGATGAGTGGAGAAGTGAAGCTTACGAGAGTGCTAAAATGTTTAGGGAAAAAGTAAATAAGTGGCTTGATAGAAGGATTCTGAAACGTGATTTTAATGTTGGTGATAAAGTTTTGTTGTTTAGATCCCATTTCAGGTTTTCTCCAGGTAAACTACTTTCCAGATGGGAAGGGCCATTTCATATCGAAGAAGTCTACTGCTCTTGTGCAATCAAGATTAATAATTTTGATGGCACCAAACCTCAAGTTGTGAATGGGCAAAGACTCAAGCATTACATGGCAGGAGACCCTGTCAATGTTGATGTAAATTATATATACGCAACAACTCATGAAGAATATGTTGCAACCCCGTTTCAGACACCAGCAGGAACATAATAAGAAAAGGTATGTATTACGGTAAGGAAACATCGAGAAAACACCATAAAAGTTCCATATTACAAGTTTTTGCAAAATATAGAAAATTCAGAGCCTAATTGGAGCCGGAAAAGAGCTCGAGGGGGCCCAGGAGCCCCCCTGGCACGACCCACCTCCTGGCCGCGCCGGGTGGCCGCCTGGGCACCCCGGAGTCCGTCTCCAACTCCACTTTGGCTCGTTACCTTCCTTTTATCGAAGAAATTTTTGCTATATATTTACCCGGATAGTCCCGGCACTGTATCTCGCGATTTCGTGTGTTTTCTTTTCGAGCTATTTTTTTTGAGACAATCTTTTAGCTAGACCTAGGTGCCATGGCTTCCCCAAGTGCCCCTAAGGACAAGTTCGTCGTCAACGTCATCAACCCTTACCTCGCTGAGGTTAAGAAGCACCCTCAAACCGTACGGTTGGAGGATGGTGTTCTTCACCAAGAAGCTCGGAAGGAACCTGTGAAGGAGGGGAGCATCAAGGTCAGGCTAGAAGAAGTGGAGCAAGAAGTCTTCAAGTACAAGAAGATGGTTGAGCGCGGTGTTGAAGCCAACTTCGACCTCATCGATGAGCTGAATGTGTTCTACAAGAAGGAGATGTGGCAAGCATCACCTCATCAGAAGAAAGAATTGAAGAGCTCCAAGGGAAAAAATTTGATCTGCACCACCAGAACTATGAGTATGAACTAAAGTTTATGCGCATGGGTATGGGTGCTGCGTGCAGGATTCCGGAGACCGACTTCTCTTTTGAGACTAGAGAACCTCTTCCTTGGAAGCTCTTCGCCGAGGACTACGTGATCAACATGACCAGGAAGGAGGAGTAAATCTCCTCGGGTAATGGCATCCCCTCAGCTTGTTTCAAGCTTGGGGGAGTGCCCGGTATCTTTATCTTTATCTTAGTCTTTTAGAGTCAAGTAGAGTCGTATCATGTTTAGGGAAAGTTATTATATTAAATAGGTGTTTACATTGAGGTCTATCACTCCTTCTGTGGAGATTTTGTATCCGTGAGTGTAGAGTCATCTATGGTGGAATATTAATGAGAAGTCTATTGGTTCCTTCGTTGCACTCGGTATTCTCTTCATGCAATCGGCCTTATATGATGATTCTTATGGGGAGTATTGACCTTATATCAGGTATGGCTTTGAAAACTTTATTTAATTTTGGCAAACATAGCTTTGGTCTTGACAACATGCATGTTTTCTCAAGTAGCGACATAGCCAAAACCTTTATGTTATTATGCTTGAAGTGTTATGTTGACAAGGAAGACAACTTGATGTGGTATGCTTACCTTAATGTTTATGCTTTATATGTTTTTCATCTAATTTAGCATCAATTGTCTGGTCTCTCGAAGCCTTTGCTAGCCAAACTCTATGCCAAGTGGATTTCTGCTTGTGTATCCATACCCTGAAACCAATATCTTCCATATGAGTCTGCAGAAGAAAGAATTGATGATCTCCAAGGGCAGATCTATGATCTGCACAACCAGAATTGTGAGTATGAACTAAAGTTTATGCGCATGGGTTTAGGTGCTGGAAGTAGGATCTTGGAGACCGAAGCCTCTCATGGGACCGGGGAACCTCTACCATGGAAGCGCTTCGTCCATGACTACATCAACAACAACCATAACAAGAATGAGGAGTAAATATCCTTGGGTAATGGCATCCCCTCAGCTTGTTCCAAGCTTGGGGGAGTGTCCGGTA
This sequence comes from Bromus sterilis, assembly GCA_950022295.1. Taxonomy (NCBI): domain Eukaryota; kingdom Viridiplantae; phylum Streptophyta; class Magnoliopsida; order Poales; family Poaceae; genus Bromus; species Bromus sterilis. Next base: position 47,294,150 of record OX465596.1, read on the forward strand.
TCTTTATCTTTATCTTAGTCTTTTAGAGTCAAGTAGAGTCGTATCATGTCTAGGGAAGTTATTATATGAAATAGGTGTTTGCATTGAGGCCTATCCCTCCTTCTGTGGAGAGTTTTGTATCCATGAGTGTGGAGTCGTCTATATTGGAATATTAATGAGAATTCTATTGGTTCCTTCGCTGCACTCGGTATCCTCTTCATGCAATTGACCTTATATGATGATTCTTATGGGGAGTATTAACCTTATATCAGGTATGGCTTTGAAAACTTTATCTAATTTTGGCAAACATGGCTTTGGTCTTGACAACATGCATGTTTTCTCAAGTAGCTACATAGCCAAAACCTTTATGTTATTATGCCTGAAGTGTTATGTTGACAAAGAATACAACTTGATGTGTTATGCTTACCTTAATGTTTATGCTTTATATGTTTTGCATCGAAGTTAGCATCAATGGTTTGTTCTCTCAAAGCCCTTGCTAGCCAAACTCCTTGCCTAGCAGATTTCTGCTTGTGCATCCATATGAGTCCACCATACCTTCCTATTCTTGGTATTTCCCTACAACTCCTATAAGTATAGAATTTATGTGTTATCCTTAAATGTTCATAATCTTCTGTTTTGTGCCTCTTGTTTAGCTCATGAGGAAGTAGTAGGTAATTCATGATCTTCTTAAGTTGGACAAGTTTTACCCTGGGATTGCATGTCTAATGTGCAAACCCATAATGCGAGGACGAACTGGCATGAGTGCGCCCAGCTCGAAAGATAATATAACAAACAAACCCTCCTTCACGCTTGGTCTATGAGAAATCAGAAACTTTGGCAGTGATAAACAAAGGAGATTAAGGGGATGTGATGGTCCCCCCTTGGGAGCCGTTCGACGAAACTTGTCCATCTTGAGAAGTAATTGAACTATCTATTAGCATTCGTTGACAAATTATGCACCTCCCAAAGTTTAATTTTCATTCTGTTTGATTTAAGGATAGCATATAAGTTTTCCCTGCTTGCCTTTAGCAAGGCCTTTCCTTTACTTTTATGTTGAGTCAGATTTCCTACTTCTTCCTTTCCCAAAGAGAACAGACACTTGATGTTGATGAGGATTCATCCATATAATGTTGCATTAAGTTTTGCCATGCCATATCATCGTTGACATTATCTTTTGATAAGTAAGTTGTTTGCGAAAGCTTTCGCCAAGCAAACATCTTCCTTTGTGTTAGCATTTGCACTTCATGACTAATAACATGTTCTTTCAAATATTCAAATTGTTTTATTATATTTAGAAAGAGCAAAAGTAAAAGTTATTAGTTGTCCTTTGACCAAGGATATGTTTGCCATAATTTGATGAGTTTTCTCAGCCCTACTTTTGATTATAATTGTTATTACTTTCTCATAAGGGCCTTACGAGTTGAGGTTGCTTTTGAGAATGTTTGAGTTTGATGAAGAAACCTTGATGCTTCTTGTCCGTATTTTATTTATCGACACTTCACTCTCTAAACTTGTGGACAGGTTTACCGAGCTCAGTATTCGCTTGGGGACAAGCGAGGTCTAAGCTTGGGGGAGTTGATACGTCCAAAATACATCACTAATTTATATAGTAATTCTTTCTTATTCATTGATATATTTCATGTTATGATGTTGTTCTTATGTTGTTTTGTCTTATTTTACACAGTTTGCAACTTTCCGATGCTGAAGCAGCAGACGCAGGATTCAGCAGTAAAAAGTGGACGCTGAGTTGCTGAATAAGAATACCTCCAAATGACCTGAAAATCGACGGAGGGCATTTTTCATAAGATTAACGAAGACATGTCGAAGAGGGGCCAGAGGGGGGCCACAGGGTGCCCAGGAGGCCACCCGACATGGCCCCACCCCGGCTCCCCCCTCTGGCCTATATATCGCTCATATACCAAAAACCCTAAAACGAGGAGAGTTTCCGAAGTTCCGCCCACTCTCCGTGGCGGAAACCTACAGAGAAGAATAGACATCTCTGGCTGGCAGATTCCGCCGGGGAGACCACCTCCCGGAAGGGGAGATCGTCGCCATCATCACGAGCATCATCGAGACCATCATCAACATGATCCCCAACATCAGCACCATCACTACCACCATCCAATCTCACCTCACAAGTCCAACTTGTGTTGTAATCCGTACTATCTATCCTCTCTACTCTATCGGTGTTGATTACTACCGTGTGATGAATGCTATTGATTTTTGTTTGAGAATTATCATTGTGTCCAGATTTTTTATCATCTATTTATCCCCACTAATCATGATCTCTTTTATGTCTTTTGAGTAGTTACTTTAGTTCTTGAGGACATGGGAGAAGTCTAGTTGTTAGTAGTCATATGATGTTGAAGTAATATGTGTTGTTTGATATTTAAGTTGTCTTGTTATTTTCCTAGTGGTGTTGTGTGAGTCGAACACTCAACACTTCTCCTTATTAAGGACCTAGGGGAATACATTGTGTACAAAGGATTCTTACGGTGGTTTGCCGGAGTGACAGAAACCTGAACCCAGTTCGCATGCTTTTGCACAAGGGAACAATGGATCATCGATCGTATTGCTATGGTTAGGCTTTTTCCTTAATTACTATCTTGTATTTGCGGATGCTTGCAAGGTGTTTAATCATAAGAGTGCACTTATGTTAGTCTAGAGGGTGCACTAGCATAGATCCACCCACTCAACACTTATCAACCCGGCACGTAGTACCGAAACGGAATATGGTGAAAACACATGACTATTTCTCCCGTGTGTCCTCAAGAACGTATTATCCTTTATAAGTTCAGTTGCTAGGCCTATCCTTTGCTCAAAAGGATCGGGCCACTTGTTCCTCCTCAGTGCTCTTTACTTTGCTCGCTTTTACCTTTTTGCTGCTTATATCAAAAATCCCTAAAAAGTTATCTTTCAGTTCCTGCAGCTATTTCTTTACCAAAGTCACTTACCAATACCTTCTGCTCCTTGTTGCGTTCGACACTCTTATTTATCGAAAACTCTACAAACGATCCCCTACAGTTGAGGGTCATCAAGCACCAACGTGCGAGAGCCCCCTCCAATCACGCGCCCTGATCGGGGGACCCAGGTTTGGGTCCCCTGTTGCCAGCGCTATAAAAAGGAGTCAGGAGAGAGCCCTCACATGCGCGATCACAATTCTCGTAAGGTTTTAATCTTCTCCCCACATCCCCAAACCCTATCCGATCTAGGGGAGCGCTGCAGCGACGGGAAGGCCTAGACTGGCTGCCGCCGTTGTCCCCGGACAGTGTCGATGGCGTCCCGAAGGGATCAGGACGTCAAGGACACCATCTGCTTCGACTACGCCCTCCGCCAACCTCGCCTGCAACGAGCAGGAGACAATGTCGAATTCTGCTTCACGTGAAGTATCCCAAACCGATCTTTGTTTAGCAATTGGGTGATCTAAGTTGCAATCTATTAATGTTCATGGGACCTTGATGTTATAATTAATCTAACAATGGTATCAGTCGCCATATGATTGCAATTAGATCCATCTTCTTGATCAATAGATCAAGATCATGTTTAAGATTGGTTTCTCATGCCTACGGTTAGCCCAAAATTCACATGTTGATGTTTCATGCTCATGATAAGATGCTCACTTTTGATAAGTTTTTTAGCTACGGATCAGTCCTACCACTACATGTTCCTCTAGAGCAAAGTTCCCCAATTTTGTATGAACCCTCGTAATTGATCCGAATCGGATCGACAAATAAGGAAAGAGGAGGTTTTTTCGGGCTCACCTTAATGACGCCGCGTTAACGTCTTCCCTCCGGGGCCCGCATGGCCGGCGCCATGCGAGGACGCCGATGTCGCGACGCCGCCGTCCCTCGGGTCGGTGCGCGGAAGGCCGCGTGAGAAAGCCGGCCGCCGCGCCTCGCCTTGATGAAACCACGTCGTTGCCCCACGGGACGACGAGCGGAAGGGCGCTGCCAGCCACTGCGCCTCGCCGTCGCCGCCCGAGAGGCCACCGGCCCATCGACGCGCCTCACCTTCGCCCTCTCCGCTCGGCACGACCCTTGGCCGCCATGCTCGACGGGAGAGCATGTGGGACCATGTCCTAAGCACGCTCCTCCGGCGAGCACCGCAGCCGCGTCGGCTCGAACCAGGGGGAGGTCGGCGCCTCGCCGTCGGTGCCGCCTGCCTCACCGAAATGGATGGAGGCAGGGGAATCGGGATAAACTGAGAGGATAAGGTCTCCCCGCTGGGTTGACCCGCTCGGCGCTGGGCCTAGGGGTCTTAACGGACTATTTCTGGCCACGGGCTTCGGCCTGTTTTAAAATTGCAGCAACTAACTTTTTTGTTTTTCCCCTAATGATTTTAGCTGCTGGACTGGCATTTTTAGATGTAACCATGGGTTTTGGGCCTAATTTTTTATTTATGGTTATTTTTTGTTTAAACCAGTGCATTTTAAGTTAATACATATTATGTTTTTGCACTGTTTTTTGTTTACTAAACAGAAAATGCCTAAAAAATTATGATGACAACATATTATTATTCTGAATAAAATTTAACCAACGAGATATTTTATTTGGATTTATGATGTGTTTTTCCATGTTAAGTTTTTTTTAAGCATCAAATAATGATAAAAAAAATATGGTGATGCTTAAATAATGATAAAATGACTCTAATATTAATTCAGACCAACGTTGTTTTAATATTTTGAGCATCAAATAATTATATGAAAATATAATAAAATAACTCTAATATTAATTCGGACCAACGTTTGATTTGATATTATGAGCATCACATTATGATACTTTATTTCATGTCTTTTCTGCCCAGCGGTGATTTGACATAGAATTTAAATTGTTACTTGGCATGTTTGTTTATTTACCAACGTGAATTCATATCATGCAAGTTTACTTATGAACCTTTTTATGAAATTTTCAGCTTCCGCTGGTTTTCGATATGACAATATCGAGACACTTACGGGGAGTAACTTCCCAACTTGGAAATTCAAAGTCCAGTTGTATTTGGGTTGTAGTGAGCTAGACTATGCTTTAAGGGAAGACAAACCTGTAGCACCCGCTAGTGATGCTACAGGGTATGCAGACCTCAAGAAGGCTTATGATGTAAAGGTTGAAAAACGGGATAAGTCCAATCATATTGCGCTTCTGATTATGAATGCGACAATATCACCGGACATTTTTGGGGCAATTCCCAGAAAGATACTGCTAAAGGATTCCTAGCTGAAGTACAGGGGCAGTTCAAAGGCTCCGAAAATTTTTAAACTCATGAGCTTTTTGCTAAACTTAGTCACAAGTACACTATTGATGGGAATGTAAGGCAACACATATTGAAAATGGTTAATGTCTTCAACCAGCTTAAAGCTTTGGAGTGTACATTCAATGAAAAAGCTCTCATAGTTATGATTTTGGACTCCCTTCCATCGAACTTTGAGCAATTTAAGTTTAATTATAATTCTCTGAAAGAAAAGTGGCCACTCGGTGAGATGACCACTAGAATTGTTCAAGAGGAAGAGAGGATTATGAGGAAGAATAACGACCAAGTTTTTCATGTTGGCTCTAACAAGAGAAAGCATGAGAGGCAAGGTTTCCCTAAGCCTTAGAAAAGGCAATTCAAGAAAGAAGGTCATAAGCCATTTAATAAAGGAAAAGAAGCTGGCAAGTCTTCCCATGCTCCAAGCTCCTCCACTACCGGAGAAAATGTTTGTCACTTTTTCTCCAAGGAGGGACACTACCAAAAGGATTGCCCAGACTTTCTAAAGTGGATGAACAAGAGAGGTACTGATGAAATAACTTTTGTTGATGAATCACTTTACGTCGATTTTCTATAAAGTCATGGTGGATTGATTCAGGTGCAACCACTCACATTGCTAACTCTATTCAGGGATTCGATACGATCCAAACTATAAGTTGAGGAACATGAAATCTTAAGGTTGCAAATGGAGTTGAAGCCGTGGGATCTCTCACACTGATGCTACACACCGGCCATCTTCTTAGATCGAATAATGTTACTTATGTACCTACCTTAAGTAGGAACTTAATTTCAGTTTCCCGTTTAGATGATGATATGTATGAATGTTATTTTGGCAAAAGACAATTTGTTTTGAGAAAATGTAATAAGAATGTTGGCTTCGGTACTAGACGAGGCAACTTATACATATTATCTCTTTATAATGATTCAGTTATGCATGTGAGTGATGAATCCAATGTTGAGAAGAAATGGCACTACAAGAATTCCGGTCTATTGCAACAAAATTTATTGCTACAACTATCTTCCGTTGCAATAAAATGTGATATTACCACAAAATTCCAGTTCATGGTAATAGGATCTACATATTGCCACAATTCCGCTTCGTCGTTCTAAGTACTCCTTTTGTTGCAATAGAAGCCACATATTGCCACATATTGTATCGGTGTTGTAATACCGTAGTTATATTGCAACAGTTGCATCACGTGGCATGAATTAGTCACTTCTGTTGCAATATAGACCAAGTACTGCAACGAGTAAATCTTCATGGCAATATTCAAACATATATTGCAACAATTCTGACATGTGGCGCTAGCCATACATACTGTTGCAAAATAATGGCCTCGTATTGCAACAAAACTTGTATTGGTTGTAATTTGACACCTTATTGCCTCACCTCCATTGTGTTTCAATAACTATTACATATTGCAACAAATTGTGCATCCATGGTAATATGTACAACATATTGCAATAATTCCTAGTGTTGCGAAAAAGGAGCAAGATATTGAGACAATGTTCTCTACATTGTTCTATCGCTCCTATTTTATTTTCTTTATTTATGATACTTTTTCGAGCTAAAATGCTAAATACACCACGAGTGCCTAAATTTGCATCATGCGGTCAGTTTGGTTCCTAAAGTGTAAAATACACGATACCGATGCTACAACTTATTCGAACGTTCAAATACGATACCTCCAACCGTAAACATACGTATTCATTGTCAGTGTATCGTGACAGCTAGGCGCAGAACTACATCTCAGTCTAGTAGTACGAATGGTCCCACTTGGTAGTTTGACTTAGATAAATGAATAAAAGAAAAACATGCAGAAACTGGACTCGAACCCGAGAACGGTTGCTTCTTATTTTGCGTTTAGAAAAACTAGACCACATCATTATCCATGTTCACTCGTAATACAAGTCCTTTATACTCTTTCAACGGAAAATGCCTTCAAGGCATTCATATTTAAATTCATGTTTTTTAGGCTAATATATATTCATATATGAATATATTTTTATACGATAGGTCACTCATATTTTAATACAATTGAAATAATTTTTATTCATGGATATTTATAAAAGTTTAAATTATCACATAATGTTATATGATTAACTACAAAATCATCATGCTTTCGTAATTATATGGTGTTTAAATGGATGCGTGAATATTATTTATCTTACTTTTTATTTATAATAAACGTTTATATTTTATATATATGGAGTATGAATTTGGTAAAGAAAAATAAATAGTAGAAAGAAAAATAAACAGTAGAAATTCGCCCTGCAGCACATTTGTGTACGAAAGGATATAAAATGTTTTTTATGGTTTGACTTGCACTGGAAAGGATATTATATCAGCAAACAAATATGTGCACAAGTAAAATGGCATGTTCTTTACTGTCACAATTTACATGCTGATACCGGCATTACGTCAGCGACATCAAACATCATCATATGACATGGCATGTGATACGTCTAATGTGCCAGCCCATGTAATATAATCATATAATCACCAAAATTCTATTTTGTCTCTTATAATAACAACCCAGTTATGATTTTGGCACATTGATTTTAGTTATGGCCCATATTAATTCATCTCGATGTTTTACAGTAAGATCTATGCTAATATCAAATAAATTTAAAAACTAAATAAAGATACACTACAAAATAATTACATCAAGAAAAATCAAAATGAACCCAGAAAAATAAAGATTACAAACAATCCATTAGAGCCCTCTACATCCACGACCACGTCTAAACGCACGTGGCAATGGTTGGGTACCTGAACTTTACCCTAACTGAAACCACACGCTAAGTTTCAAAAAAAAAACGCGCTGAATTTATGCAAACCAAACCAAACTACTTCATGGAAACGTGCAATGGAACCAAACCCAAACTAAAACGTATGATTTCCCCACCCAAACTAAACTGATCCGAGGAACCGTGGTTTTAACTTATGGGTGTAGAGCAGTTATCTGATAGTTGAACGAGGCCTGCTAGCTGAACCTGAAAGCGCCCGTGTGTGAACGATGGTGTGAAACGCGGTGGCGTCGGAGCACGTAGCGGCTCATCAAAGATCAAACAAAGCGCACTTGCCGGAGAAGTAACAGGATCTTGAGCCGACGGGATATGGAGCCCCTGGTAGCCCCTCCAGATGTGCTCGTAGCGCCGGGAGCTGGCTCGCCGGAGGACGCGCGATGGGGAGGAGAGATGGACGGCGCCTGTCCCGCACCAACGGGGGCAAACCCTGAGCCCAACGCGGGGACTACTAATCGCAATAAGAGGATGACGGGGTGGATGGCAACATCCTGGAACAGAACTTGGATGCGACGACCTGGTTCATCCATGAGGAGCTCTGCCCCAAGGTGGGAGGTAGATCCATCGGATCTTCTTGGGCGCCATCGACGGGAGATGGCCAAGCCTCGCGCCCATCTCGCCCGAGGAGCCGCTCGTTGAAGCGCCGACCACGGCGCAACTCTCCGGTGACGGGTCGGGGCACTCCTCCCGGCCTGCCATCGCGCGGCACCGGACGGTGAGGGGGGGCTGCCCGGACGTTGACCCGATGCATCCTCGTAGCGCCTCGGTCAGGATAGAGGAAGAGAGCCGCTGGATCCGGGAGAAAGGAAGGCAGAAATCCAGGGAAGTTGGCGATTGGAAATTGAAGATCATGTCAAGGAAGGACCGAACGAGGAAGGCATCACGGCTGCTTCCTCCGCGGAAGAGATGCCGGCGGCTGCGGGGTGGGGATAAGGAGAGGAAGAAGAGGGACTTTGTGCCAGCCGTTGGATTTTGGAGGACCAAACGATCCATATGCGTGATCCGTGGGTGGGTTCGTTCAGCCAATCAGAGGACATAGCTACTCTCACGCGGATTGCACTTCGGCTAGCAAATTTACTGACTTCAGCCTTCCACTAACCAATGAATTAACCAGCCAGTATTTGTTTTTTTTATTTAACATATAACTAATTAAATCATCTATGTGAAATAACTTGCAAAAAAAAATATCATGTATGAAATTTTACATGTAGTATATGTTGTGTATAAAAAAGGGATTTCATATGCTTTTCCTTTGTGTTTTCGATGTTGAAAGTTTTGTAGTGATTAGGCGGCTCTTTTTCGTTATCTTTCTCCCAAGCTTGAGTTTGTCTAAATTAAAAATTATCTGTAGAAGTTATGGTTGTTCAGGTTTTGGAGTTCATTTGTTTGTGTGCACAAAGTAGTTGACATGACCATGGCAGTAGAACCGCTCCAGCGATACTTTCGCGTGTTGGGGTACACTAGCGTCAGATTAAAATTTCCTATCGTGCACAACCAAGAATATGTTGCTGGGGAAGAACTACATGATTAGGGTTTACTATTAGAAGCGCAGTCACGACAACGGAAGGAGAGTTGGCGATGCGTGCCGACGGATACTCCTCGCAGATCCCTCGAAATGATGCCTTGACTAATGTTGGTATGTGATGACAATCTGGATCACATGCGCACTGGTCATGGAATCTGTGATTAACCGGTGGGTTTGGTCGGGCGTTACAATTGGCATTAGTCGAACCCAATGGTTATACGATATGTGTGCGGGTCGGTGAGGCTTACATGAAATATGTCGATGCCAGATCACTGCGTGCACATACGTGTGCCAAAGGGGAACATTCCTGCTGGGCCGACGGAGACGTCGGTTCCTTTGAGTGTCGGTGTATGTAACAACCCAAGATCTTAATAGAAATGATAGACTACTCATATCAACAAGGTGCACCTTCTATTCTTGGAGCCTATCTGGAAAGAACTACCAGGTTAAGCGCGCTAGGCTTGGAATAGTCTTGGGATGAGTGACCGACTAGAAAATTAATCCCAGTTGCGCACGAATAATGACAAAGTGTGTAGATAAGACCAGTGTTGGTATGTGAGGATAGTCTGGAACCCAGGCGCACTGGCCATAAAATCGTTGGTTAACCGATGGGTTTGTTTCAGGCGTTACATCAAGCGCGAGACCCTATAGGGGTTTACGTACACATATAAACGACCCCGATCACATCTGATTCGATCAGTCGGTAGAGGTTCCTACCAGAACATGATGGCTCTCATATGCGCGCAAAGTCATAAGACGAAACATTATAAAGTGTCATGGGCATGCGTTTTGAATCTTTTCACCCGAGAGGGTCCAGAGAATATCTCTCCATGGTGGAGGGGAAAATCTCATCTTGATCAACCATGTCTCGTGGGATATATCATGACTCGCCTGGAAGCTACCTTTATAACTACTCAATTATGGTGTAGGGTTTGACAGACTGTAAGTGAGTCAGTTCTCATACCGAGAACATGCGAGGACCTCAGGTCTAGGACATGGCGTATACATTATATTGTGACTAACAGATAATGATATCTCAATGCGTCTCAAAATGGGTCTCTGTCTGACTAAGTGATTCCATCATTGAGTCCATACTATCGGGTATCATCTCTATCCCAAGACTTGTGAAACATAGTCATCAACCGAATCATATACCAGTCAAGAGTATGTGTCCGCATAACCTTATCAACTAGGGACCATTAGAATAATCATCATACAATATATAGTTTCACAATCAAGTCACATGCTTATTGATATATATCAGTGATGATGTTGAACGATATTACAAATACTCGAGAATACATAACGAAATAACACCATCTTATGATTGTCTCTAGGGCATATCTCCAATACTGCAGACAAATATCGTTGTGCTGCCGCATATGTCGCTGATTACTTTGTTTCGACGCTCTATTTTTGAACAATGCGGTAGTACTGCTCCTGTGACAGTACTACCGACTGTCACAATACTGAAAATGTCACCGGTGTACAAAACTTTCTGTCTGCCAGTGGTAGTATCACTAGTGTATGCCTAATCAAGTGCGCCAATGATATGGCTGGAGCTATAGACGTTTGGTGGTTTTTTCACCATGAAAAGAAAGTTACAGGGGAGGGCGTCAGATCACCCCTCCACGATTCTCGAATTTGGTGATTTTTTTAGCATCATAGATATTTCATATTGCTTTGAAATATTATATTTCCAATTTATTTCATTATTCTAAGCATTCCATCAAAAGGAATTACTTTTCCACCGCCTATTTTAGGTCTACTTCAGTTTGCGCCAATATTATTTGGACGATGCTACACTTCTACCGGTTGAGTACTAGAAAGATTCGTCACCATTTGAGTCGTCTGATCGAACGCATCAGCCGACACGTACATCGTAGCACATCGTCTTTTGCAACCAGGAACTTTGTCGCACTCGGGCCAATGCAACAATACCCTTGTTGCAAAGCCTATAAACCATTTTTTGTTTAACATCGGCTCATTCTATTTTCATTGTCGTCGAAAGACAACGGCCTTTGCAACACGTACATCGTAGCACATCACGCGAGATCAACCGTTGATAAAAAGCCCCGAATTTGTGTCCCTAACACCCTGCACTTTCACCACCAAAACAAACGACCGCTCTCATCCTCTCCCCTTTCCTGACTGTTCTTGACTCTTGACTGCGGGCCCCTCCCTCCGTCGGCGCCGCCGGCTGGAGTGGAGTAGGGGGGAGGTGGTGCTCGCCTGTAGGTAGTTTCTGTTTTAGTTTTCCTCCTAGCATGAGGTTCTCATCGTCTTCCACAAGAGGCGACGAGATCTGGGCATTTGCTCCTTCTCGCTGGTGGGCGTGGTTGTCGACGGGAAGAACAGATCGATTCCCTCACTCTCTCAATAATCTTGCTTTATCTTGGAAAGGAGCGGATCTGGCAAGGCTGCTGCTATTCTCGGTCCTTCTACTCCGTGGCGGAGGGAAGGTCTCGTGGATGTGGTGGATCTGAGCTTGTTTCGCACCTTGGAGGCCTGTTGCATCCCTCGTTCAAAGTTCATCCTCGACGGCAACCATCTTGTTGTCGACCTTTCTCACCGAATGGCGGCGATCTCTAGAGTGGACGCCCACGGCAGGAGGACGGCGTTACCAGATTTTAAACCTCCAGCCTTCTATGCCACAGTGGAGGCTCTTGTGCTCTCATACCATGGCGTTCTTCGGCGGCTCCGCCCCAAGTGGCTCTGTCCCCGGCGACGGAGAAGCTAGCCAGGACGAGAAGCAGCGACGTGCTCGCAGCGGAGAAGAATAAGGACCCGATCGCGTTTTCCAGATTAGTCCTAGGGTTCTGATTGTAATCTTTTTGCCCCCTTGTGTTATTTCCTACTTATGGAGGGGCCTATTTGTAATATTTTCTAGGGATTAATGCAGTTGGGTCCTTGAGACCCTTTCTTGTTCAAAAATTTTTTTGTCTTCGAATGTTGTTGTTCCCACCAAAAAATCAGCGTCTACTTAACCTTCCCGCTAAACACCCTTCCTAACTACCCACGATTAATATTCTAAACCAAATCACGGCGTCTTCACCGGCGATTGGATCTGAGCTCTCGTCCGGTCGTCCCTGGTTCTTCATGTTGACGGCGTCAACACAAAATACCACACCGGAGTCAACTGCGCAGAGAATGTTACAGGTCATTGTTTCTCCCGATCTCCTGCCATCGTAGAACCTCCAAAAGTCCTCTGCGGCGGAGAAGGTGTGGATGGGGTGGATGGTGCTGCCCCAGGTTTGCTGCCTCGACTTCCCCTGCGGGTTGTCGAACCAGAAGGCCAAAAGTCGTCACAACTCATAAGCCGTATAAAAGTTCTCCACCCAGGCAAGTCTCGATCTGATCTGCTGCCGCCGCCAAGACCTTTGCTATTTGATTCTCCGCCTCCTTGCTTCCCAATCCCGTTGTATCCCTGAATTTGCGACCCTTCCCAGCGTTCCCGTATGGCCGTATGATGCATCTTATATACAGGCATTGTCGATGGCAGCCCCGGCAACGAGTGACTCACGGGAGACAAGGATCTCCGTACCCTAGCAAGCTCGCGGGACACGGATCCATAGGAGCACAGCCAGCAGCTCAAGCAGTTTTCCCTGTGTCGCGGACCTGAAGTATACGGACGAGTCGACAGACACGGGACGTTCCTGCAGCCTGCAACGTAAGTACATGTTCTGTTTCCCACTATCTTCTATTCCTAATTCAATTGATTCTCAAATAGTTTGTTTAGACAGTATAATTTGATTAGAAAACAACAAATCGTTGATTTAATCATTCACCTAACGTGACTTTGTATATTTTTAGATGAATTTTTATGTATCTAAACTTCTAAATTTTGTACGAATGTGAAAGTCTTGCAACCAAAATAAAACTACAGGAACGTGTGCAATTCACATGTTATGGTTGTATTTTAATTTGAACAACCATAGCTAGTTGTCGCTTATTTGATGTTTGGCAAGACCAACCTACTTGTCAAGAAAAAATGATTTTTTAGGACATCATCATGTTGGTTGGTGTCAGCTAATCATCAGAACTATTTTTTAAAACTTGCTATTGGTAATTTGAGAACTGAGAAGAGATGTCTTAGTTAGATATCCACTGCAGAAATAGCATGTCGCCAATGTACATTCAATGTATTTATACGACCATGCTGTTGTGAATCGTGTATTAAATGAGGCGTACAATTCACATACAGATATTATTTTATTTTGTAAGTAACAGATACATAACTTTTGCTAACAAAGAGTGGGAATCCTTGTTTGATTGTAGATATCCTCTGAGCCTCGTGAGATCATGGAGACAGAAGCTTCCGTGCCTACTTCAACTCTGATAGTTAGTGGGACAGAGATGTGGAACCACTTTGAAAAGTTCAAGATTGATGGTGTCTTGTAGAAGGGAAAATGCAACTACTACAAGACCCATAGGAATATTGGTGATGATATGCAAGCATTTTAATATTTGCAAGCATAATACCCATAGGAATATTGGTGATGATATGCAAGTTGTGCTTCAAGTTAATCAGGGTGATGGGTACATGCTTGGAAATTTGATCCTGATGCTATTAGGGCTGCTTTTGCTCAAATGTTAATATAGAAGATGAACTCCCATTTGCTTCTAAGAAGGGGCGAGGTGTTCTAAAAGGTTTTTAAGCATCTAAGCGTTTTGCCAATGGATTTGCAAAGCTAAATATTACATTTTATGAAAATTTGGGTAGTACAGTACGAATGAACTATCGTTGAAAGCTAAATATTACATTTTCTGAAAAAATAGGGTCATACAGTATGAATGAAACTGTCGTTCATTCAAGGATGACGATAGTCACAATGAAAAGGAAGTTACCACTCATTGGAGTGAGAGGTGGTTGGACATTCACCGGTTGTAAAATTGTTCTGATCCGTCAATTAGATGCTTCTGACACAGTATTACTCTAGTTAGTTTGACGACAATTCTTTTTAACAATGGGGCTGGAATAATTGTATGGCTCGTATGTTATGTTGGACTCATTAACCAGATTTTTTTTATTTTTTGGTTGCAGGATCCAAAGAGCTAGCTGGACTGGACTCTAGATCATGGACAATTTAGTCTTCGCATTAATTAGGATGGATAAATTATGTTTCAGTTTCATTTGATGGATATTTGTTATGAGAGTATGATTTTTAGGAATCTACATATTATATGTATGGTTTTGAATATTTTAATTAAATGCTTTATTTTTTTACGATTACAATAGGCTATTACTGTTGCCACATGTTAGCACCACGAAAAATAGTGTTGCGTCAAATCTCAGTTGCCACGCCTATCACAATTTTTTTGCACGTTGCAATAACTGTTTGGCACCACCAAAGTCAGCTTTGTTGAAATAAGGTATTGCCACGAAAAGTTTACATTGTTGCACTAGCTTCTCGCTACAAACATTTTACCCGTTGTGATACCTATTTATCATCACCAAAACAAGTATGTTGCAATTTACTATTACGATGACCAAAACATTTGTTGACATAAGCTAATGCCACAAGTGTAGAGCTTCATGGCAAAATGCCTAATGCCATGAAAACAAGGATTGTTGCCAAAGTTTCTTGCCATGATTGGCTATTGCCACGGAAGAGTATGCGCCACGAAACAAGCGTCGTTGGCATAGTTTATTGCCACAAATGTCTATCACCATGAGCTATCAATCGCTACGATTAGATCCATGTTGCATTACAGCTATCTCCACAAACCAAATTTTGGATATAGGTGAGTCCTGCCACGGGAAAAAAATGTGGCAGATTCTTGCATAGTAGTTGCAATAGTGCACTTTGTTGCTACAATTACTTTTTCGTGGTAATAACCTATTACCATGCGTCCAGTGGCAACGGCTGCCAACGAATGTCGTTTCGTGGAAATAGGTACCTATCGCCACAAATCAACACGTATTGCGACGAACGATTTTGTTGCAATAGACCCGAATCCTTGTAGTGTGGAAAGGCGTTAGCAACTCATGAAAATTGTGGCACTGTCGTCTGGGCCACATTTCGAAGGGGAGAATGGAACGCTTAGTTAAAAATGAAATACTCCTTGCATTATATTTTTTGGATGCGGACAAATGTGTCGACTGCATTAAAGGGAAATACTCAAAAACTATTAAGAAAGGAGCAACAAGATCCATATGGGTCTTAGAATTAATCCACACAGATATTTGCGGACCCCTTAATGTTAAGTATGTAGATGGCTTTGATTCTTTCATTACATTCACAGATGACTTTTCTAGATATGGCTACATTTACACCATACGTGATAGATCAGAAGCTTTGGAGAAATTCAAAGTATATAAGGCTGAGGTTGAAAATCAACTAAACGCAAAAATCAAAGTTGTGCGGTCTGATTGCGGGGGAGAATATTATGGTCGACATGCTCCTTACGGGAAGATTCCTGGAACTTTTGCTAAGTTCTTATCTAAGAATGGAATTGTTGCTCATTACTCGATGCCTGGTGAACCACAACAAAATGGTGTAGCTGAGCGTCGCAATCGCGCCCTTATGGATATGGTGATAAGAATGCTTAGTCACTCGAGTTTACCAGTGAGCCTCTGGATCGAGGCATTAAAAACAGCCGCACGTATACTAAATCTTGCTCCAACAAAGTCAGCAACGAACACACCTTATGAGATGTGGACAGGAAAGAAACCGAGCTTGAATTACCTACGCGTGTGGGGTTGTCCTGCTGAAGCTAAAGTTTTCAATCCACAACTAAAGAAATTAGACCCAAGAACAGTTAGTTGTTTCTTTGTTGGGTACCCTCATAGGGAAAAGGGATATCGTTTCTATTGTCCGAATCTCACGACAAAATTTGTGGAGACCAGACAAGCAGTATTTTTTGAGGATAATAAGGTCACAAAAGTTAGGGAGATCGATCTTGAGGAGAAGCGGGTTTGTGCCCCATCCCCGATTATCCAAGAGGTTATTTTACCAATACGTAGGAACATGACATCTAATGACTTTGAATCGCACGATTCAGTTACACAACAAAATGGTGATCCAGAAACAAATGGAAATACACAAACTAATTTGGAGTCTCAACAAGGTAACAATCCTCAAAATAATGATGTTCCACCACCACCACCTCCTCCTGAGGGAAGACCAGGGCATGATAGACAGAAAGCCATATCAGATTATTATATCACTTACGTGATTGAGGATATAAATGATATAGGAAAGGTGGAGGATCCAACCTCTTATAAGGAAGACATTAAAAGTAAGAGTTCGCCCAAGTGGATAATAGCCATGGAAGACGAATTAAAATCTATGGGCTCAAACGACATATGGGAGTTAGTAGAAGTTCCTGATGGAGCCAAGAAAGTAGGTTGCAAGTGGGTCTACAAAACTAAGTACGACTCCAAAGGGAATATCGAAAGGTTCAAGGCAAGGCTTGTGGCAAAAGGGTTCACACAAAGAGAGGGAATTGACTATAATCAAACCTTCTCTCCTGTGTCAACCAAAGATTCTCTCAGAATCGTCATGGCACTAGTAGCTCATTACGACCTAGAACTACATCAAATGGATGTTAAAACGACATTTCTGAATGGTGATCTGAAGGAAGAAGTTTACATGACTCAACCAGAGGGTTTTGTCGTGGAAGGAAAGGAACATTTAGGATGTCGTCTAAAGAAATCAATTTATGGCTTGAAGCAAGCTTCAAGATAGTGGTACCTCAAGTTTGATAAGGTTATCAAAACTTTTGGTTTCACGAAAAATGTTGTGGACAACTGCATATATGTCAAATTTAAGGGCAGTAGGTTCACAATTTTAGTCCTATATGTTGATGACATATTGTTGGAATGTAGCGAAAGGATATGCTACATGAGACTAAGAATTTTCTGTCATCTAGTTTTGATATGAAAGATCTTGGTGAAGCCTCGTATGTCCTCGGCATCAAGATTCATCGAAGTAGGTCTGAAGGAATGGTAGGACTATCACAAAAGGCATACTTTGAGAGAGTACTGAAGAAATTGAACATGCATAAGTGCTCAGCCTCACCTGCTCCTATAGTTAAGGACGACAAGTTTGGGATATTCCAATGTCCAAGGAACCAGTATGAAGTTGATGAAATGAAGACGGTTCCTTATGCTTCAGTTGTCGGAAGCATTATGTATCCTCAAGTATGTACACGCCCTGATTTAGCTTTTGTAATCGGGATGCTTGGCAGATTCCAATCTAATCCAGGACCAGACCACTGGAAGGCCGCAAAGAAAGTCTTGCGCTATATGCAAGGTACTAAAGATCTCATGCTTACATATAGAAAATCTGATAATCTAGAAGTTGTTGGTTATTCACACTCTGATTTTGCCGGGTGTGTGGATAGTAATAAATCCACGTCGGGTTATATATTCACACTCGCTGGAGGAGCCATATCGTGGAAAAGCTCCAAACAAACGATAACTGCTTCATCTACGATGGTTGCAGAGTTTATAGCATATTATGAGGCCACCGGGCAGGCTGTATGGCTAAAGAACTTTATTCCCGGACTTAAAGTGGTTGATAGTATATCAAAACCAATTTTTTGTACTGCGATAATGAACCCGCAGTTTTCTATACGAGTAACAACAAGTCAAGTGCTGCTGCCAAACACATTGACATTAAGTTTCGTGTTGTGAAAGATAGAATCCAGGATCAAACAATTAAGGTTGAGCATATAAAAACGACGCATATGCTTGCGGATCCGCGAACTAAAGGCTTACCACCCAGTATTTTTTGTGAACATGTTGCCGGCATGGGATTACTGGAAGCCTCGTGATTCTGGAATAAAAGGACCATTAAAATAAACCACTCCCAATAAGCAAAATGTTTTCCATCTTGAAGTAGGCGGGTGTACTATAAGTGTTGAGGCTCTATGACGTTTTAAGCTGTTGTAACACCTCACTTTGGTATATCATTCCTGTGAAGAAATGGACGAGTGTAGTTAAGCCTAAGAATCAAAGGAGAGAATGTTGGTTGATCTAACAGCTTAACGGGCCTAATGGCCCAGCAACCAGTTTAACGTTGAAAGGGGGATAAGTTACACAAACTCAACAGAGGAAAACGAGATTAGCACTAAGATAAGATAACGATGAAGCACCAACTTGCGAGATCCCCCTCCAACGACTCGCCCTGATCGGGGGCGCCCAAAACCAACCCAGGTTTGGGTCCCCTGTCGCCAGCGCTATAAAAAGGAGTCGGGAGAGAGCCCTCACCTGCGCGATCACAATTCTCAGAAGGTTTTACTCTTCTCCCCACATCCCCAAACCCTATCCGATCTAGGGGAGCGCTGCAGCGACAGGAATGTAGAAGGATAGAGAGAGGTTTTGGTGGAATCGATGTTTATTGCCTAAGCCTTGGAGGCATATATATAGGAGTACAATGATCTACTTGGAGTACAAGTCAAGGTAGAAGAGTCCTACGCTATCTATGTTTCCTAGTATAATCCATATACTCAACATCCCCCCGCAGTCACAACGTAGCGACGCAGACAGTGAGACTGGAGAAGAATCCGAAAGCGGAGCCGACAAACATCCCCACCACAGTTGTAACGGTCGACGCATCACAGAGTTGTGGCTGGAGTGGAAGCCAACGAGGTTCCCAAGCAGGCGGTAGCCCTTTGTGTCCATGTCGAGGTAGCCGAGAGCGTAGGGTGGTGAAGCCGTAGTCGAGGTAGCCGTGCAAGAATTGCCATGGTCGATGTCGAGTCGGGGTGGCCGGTGTCGAGGTAGTCATCGAGGAGCCGCGGGTGCAAGGAAGTCAGGAGCGCAGCGCGGCTCGGAAAGAGCGGCACTGTGTAAGGCCTGATATGCGGTACTATTCTAGATCTAGACGTTTCCATCCAGATCCGGGGACGAAGAACAGATATAGACATTTGCAACTTTCGGCTGCCGACGGCGGATGAGGCGGCCCCGCGGGGCCCAGATCTGGCCCGACGGCGGGCCGCGGCGGCTGGATCGGCTGGAGGTGGGAGGAGGCTACGTGGACTCCTCTGGAGCATCAGATCTCTGATCCGACGGCTCTGGAAGGCCAGGGAGCTAGGGTTTCGGATCCGGGGTGTTTTGGGGGCAGGTTTGGGCATAGTGGAGGGGGTGGCTGCAATTTTGGCTAGGGGAAACCCTAGAAAGGGGTGGGGGAGTGGTGGTCTTTATATAGACCAGGTGGCTGGCAGTTTGCAAAAACATCCCTGGTTTTTCTCTCTCGCGCGCGGTGTTTACGTTCCTGACCGCCGGTGGTCCGCACGACCTCCGATTCAGTTAAAACTTCGAACTGCGCGATCAGCGCGTTGAGCCGGCGGCGTTCACCTCGCGCTGGAATCGTTCCGAGAACACTTTCCGGCGCGCTATAAAAATAATCCGTTTAACTATTAAACAGGGTTTTCGTTCCGTTGGCTGCGGCTGGTCTTGTGCGGGTTTTCACGACAGTGATCGGGTGAAACCCGGTGTCGCAAAGGTCGAGTGTCAGGGTGGCAAGGGTCGGTCTCCGTCCGGTACGACATAAGAGGGGGGGAAATAATCACCGATCGATAAATCAGGGATGCAAACACCGCAAACAATTCAGACAATCAAACAATTCACACCGAAAACAAAAATCTTAATTTTTGCGAAATCTGGGCTGTTACAATACAACACCACCAACAAGGGATCTCGTCCCGAGATCCTGGACGATCCGGGGAGAGGGGGAACAGAAAAGAGAGTCGACAATCTTTAACACCACCAACACTGGACTTTGCTCCATGTCGACGTCGAACTTCCGTCGAGAGATTTTTCCGCAGAGAGACGACATCGTCGGAAAAACGAAACCGTCAGGTGTCAAGAGGAAGAATGGCAGTTCAAAGCGACGATGAAGGAAGTATTCTCATGTAAATCGTGAGGATACTGGGCAAGAGGACTAAACTCAACAGACGACCATGATGTCAACCGGAGTCAGAGAAACTAAAGGTACTACAGGTATTCCCAACCTGAGATCGGAATCGAGACAATACGCTGCCAGCAAGGCATTGTAACTATTCCGAAACTCCACACTCGAGATCCTATATTTTGAAGGGGATAAGGCGAGAATAAAACACTTACGACACTTGTTCTGACCAGAGCAAGGGTAAGGAGTAAAATAATCCTACTCTCCGATAACTAACTTAGTAACTACAAAATAGTTTTTGTCTAGACTCGATTTTGGCCAGAAAAGGGATCCTACGGTCGATAAGGCTCTGATACCAAGTTGTAAGGCCCGATATGCGGTACTATTCCAGATCTAGACGTTTCCATCCAGATCCGGGGACGAAGCACATATCGGTCCCACCGCGACATATGACGAAGCCATATGCCCCGTATTTCCAACATGATATCACAACATTACAGAAACAAGTATACAACATCTCATACAATCGGCATACAACTGCCTTAATACAATACAACAACAGAAGATACATGTCTGATTTTATTTTGCTGCAAAAACTTTTGTGGCACCTTAGTAATATGTAACCCTAATTTACAAACACCAATAACCTTTTACAAAAATGCTAGGGTTAATAAATCAATTACAGAAGGAAATAGAACAAACAGGAAAACAAAACAAAATATAAAAGGCTTAAAGCTCGCCTGGGGCGAGGCCCACCTCACCCTTGTCTTCTTCCTCCCCCACCTGCTCCCACCTGCCCCGTACGGTGGCCGCCGTGGGCACGCCGCTGCCAGCCCGGACCCGCCTCCACCTGCTCCCTCCTGGCGTCGACGCGATAAGGGCGACGCCCCCTCCCTCCTGGACACGCCCAACACCTTTTCCCCTCCCCCAGCAGCTCGCCATCGACGGGGAAAAACCCACCCGACGCCGCCGTGGTCACCCCGGTGAACCACCGTGGCCACTGACGCCCTCTCGCATGTCCGAGCTGTCCGGAGTGTGCGCCCGTGTCGTCCTCGTCATCCCCCTGGAGCAATCGAACCCGTGCGCCCTCAATACGACGCAGTCGTCGTCGTCGTCTTCCTCTGGCCGCGGAGGTCGTCGTCCGATTCCGGCGACGCCAGGACTTCACCGAGCCCGCTGCCTCCCTCAACACCTCCCCGGTGAGCTTCTCACCCATCGCCAACCGCCCTTTGAAGCCCGTAGGGTCCCAACGCGAAAGCCCCCTTCTGCTAGTTCTGGCCGCCGCGGTCTGTCGCCGCAGTCGTGCCCACAGGTCGCCCCAGCTCACGATTTTGGCGTGCACGAGTTGCTGCTGGACTGCACTTCCAATTTGACGCGTTAGACTGCTCGTTTGCCTCACGAATCGCGATACGCCATTGACGCCCGAGCTCGGTTCCGCCGCGGTTGACCTAGCCATCGCCTCGGTGCGTCCCCGCTCGTGAAACAAGTCCAGGTCGAAGCGCCGTTCTCCTGCGGTTCGAACGCGACCGGCGGCGTGCCCAACGGTGCCCTGTGGCGAGCTCCCCGTCGACCTCGCCGGCGGCGGGCTCCGGTGACCCTCCGGTGAGGCTGCCATACGGGGCCTCATCGTCAGTGGTGTGATTAGCGTTAAGCTAATCCCCCGTGAGCCACTGACAGTGGGCCCAGCCCCGGTTAATTATCTCTCTGGTTAATTAAAATGGAAATAACTTTCAGCCACTGACATGTGGGCCGTAGTCATTAGTATAATCACTGGATTAATAAAAAGGTTTAATTAGTGCTGGGTCAATGACACCTGGGCCCCCTTTGTCAGTTTATTATTTAAAAGATTTAATAAGAAATTCCAGTGGCTGACAGGTGGGTCCAGAGGCATTTACTGATTTAATTAAATGTTTTATAAATAATAGAGGCTGACATGTGGGTCCCACATGTCAGCACTGTTCTGGATAATGTTTTGCATAATGTTCTGGATAATGTTGAATAAATAATAAAAGAAATCTAGAAAATCATTTAAATTGATTTAAACTTTGAAATTCAATAACTTTTAAACCGTAACTCGGATTCAAAAACTTTATACATGAAAATTGATCAGAAAAATATAACGAATACAAACACGCTATCTGTATGTCTACCACACCCCTCTAACACAACGAACATCGAACATTCCCCCTCCGGACCGACTGTCCGATAAGTTGTCCGGTATTGTTAGAGTGCCCGGATGAATTTATTCCGAACACGAATGTTTCTCGGCATAGATCAACTAGCAAGGATACACCCCCCTTATGTTGTTCCGGTAACCACGACACCCCGGCTTGATCCTTCCCCTCCGGACACCCTGTCCGGTAATCATCCGGAGCCGGTAGTTCATCCTCGCATGAATTTCCTTTCCGAGCAACGTGCATTGCACTGCGTTAGAATACCGATAACATTTCATCTGTCATGTCATGCATCTGTTTGTATATGCTTGCTGTGTATTTATTGTTTCTTCCCTCCTTAATCTCCGGTAGACCCCGCTGCTGCCGTCGACTACACCGCTGCTGAGTACGACTACGTCGTCGACGACCCTACTACTACCGTCGAGCTTGCAGGCAAGCAGAGCCATTCTCTTCCCCAGATATCGCCTATCTTTCCGTACATTTCTTGCACTAGGCATTGTTACTGCTGCTGCTACGATTACAATCCTATTCAATTGCATAGCCTGTTTTTGTCGCCCCTTGATGTACCTTCCTTTAATCCTATGCTGCCTATTATTACTTATGTATTATTCCGCAGTAAACCCTGTGCATTGTTAGCTAGGTTTAGAATAGAGGGTCGTGATCACTTTGGGAGTGATCGCGGGAACGATATATTACAACTGCAACAGGTACGGATCAATGCAGACACCCTAGGGAACCTACAACGGCGAGACTCTGCCGAGTCGCTTCGAGTTTGACTTACGAGTGGAATGGACTCGTATTTCACTCTCGTCGGCTCAGTAGCGTAGCATCACCGGGATGATATGAGGTTTACCTCTTTAGTTCATTCCGCTGATGTCTCAGTCGAGCCAGCTCAAGTGTACCATCGAGGGTGATTCCTCCTGGTTTCACTTAATGGTAGGGACTCGAACCAACTGGTGTCCTTAAAGGTAAGAAGTCGTGCGACCCAACGGTACCCGCGAGTGGTATTGCGACGGGACGACAGGGAGGGTACGACCAGTGTACCGGTGTGCTTGGCCCCTGATCGTTGGCCGCGAGAGTTACCAAAACCACGAAAGTCGAGCTCCTCTAGGAGCACACGCGAGACAAGGTAAGGAGACGGTTCACCTTGTTGGTAACCGCAGTGACTTGGTGGGACGACAGGGTAGGCACCGATGTACTGGTGGTCCTGACTGCTGTGGTTGTCCGCGGGTCGGTTAAGTCGAGGCAACGTTAACGGTTGTCACGCAGGTTAATTAAAATACTAAATGGTTCAGTGAATGTCTTGAGTTGGCTATATGCCATGTACGCACTACCTACCCGTGGGAATTACGAGTTATGGGCTCCTCTACTTCGTAGTGTCGTCCGAGGACTCTTCAGACGTCAGCAGTACCGCGGCCTGCGCCGGGAAGTGGTGTTGTCTTATTTGCTCGCGCGGTGGTGTCTTATTTGGATTTGCTTTAACTTCACCGGCCAGCCACGCACCGTGCAGGAGTACGTTCGGGTTGGGGTCCAAGGCCCGGCGTACTTAGGATTTAGACCGGCGGATGGCCTCTCTGTTGAGTTTGAAAGATGGGCTATGAAGTGTCGGATAGCCTCAGTGGAGCGTTCCCTAACAAGGTTCCCGCCACCCTGGAGATCCGTGCGTGTAGCGTAACACAAGTGCACCCCTGCAGGGAAGATTAATCTATTCGAATAGCCGTGTCCACGGTAACAGGACACTTTATGCTGAAGCTGGATCTTACCATTAGAAACTATCATTAAACTGTATGGTTCCGGGTTATCTTCCTCGCGGGGATGTCGAGGAGGTGAACTCGAAGGCATTGCTAATTATTACAACTTATTATTATTCAATGTTGCAGCAACTTCTGCTTCATTGTTACTTTATTGCTTTATATAAACTGTTGGCTGATTCTTACCTCATGCTGCAAGACATCGTCGGAAGATGCTAGTCTTCGATAGGCCTAGCTTCTTACCCTTGCTCTGAATTTCTGTCTTCCAGTCCACTATATACAGCCTCTTCTTTCCGTTGATACAATGCATAATGCTTAGTAGCGGACGTAAGACTCGCGGGTATACTAGGTACTCACCTGCTTTATTTCCTTTACTGTTTTGCCTGATCGGCCGCTGCAGCCGACGTTGGAGCCCAGGAGCAGGAGTACCCCGGAGGCGCCTACTACGACGTCGAGTTCCCCGTTGACCAGGAGTAGTTCGGTGGATCCCAGGCAGGAGGCCTCGCCTTTTTGATCTGTATCCCTGATGTGATTTGTGCTAGCCTTCTTAAGGCAAAACTTGACTAACTATGTCTGTACTCAGATATTATGGCTTGTATGACTTATGTATTCGGGTCCACGTGACCCCCTCTATTGTAACATATTTGTTTATCCTTTTGTGTTTAGTGTTGTGCTGTGATATTATCACCGTGGCACCCTAATTTCAGTCGTGTACCCTGTGTGTATGATTACTGTACACGGTCTGATTTTGGGGGCTTCACAGAAGGTTAAGATGTAGCTCAGCAGCAAGTTTCCCTCAGTGAAGATACCAAGGTTTGTCTCCAGTAGGACTCCAGAGATGATAAGTAGGTGTCAGCGGCGCAACTGACGTGGAACTTCACACATACACAGATAACTTTGTTCCCAACGAAGTTCAGAGAGGTTGTCAATCTCTCCGGTCTTGTTGTTCACAAAGGGTAAAACGCAAAGGATAATGATAGCAATTTGGAAGTAAAAAGCAGGAAAGTAAATATAGCGTGGAAACAATAATAAGGATATGGACCGGGATACGTGATGTTCACTAGTGATGTCTCTCTCCCAAAAGACGATAAAACTGCTATGCGAGGTAAACAAATTACAGAAGGGCAATTGACAGGATTATGAACGCACCGCAATGCTAACTATGCTACAAAAGAAAGGAAGAGGCTCAAACGCACGGGCAGTACGCCAAAATAAGTAGACCGTAATCCAACTGCATCTACTACTAATCATCCCTTGAGATATCTATCCAGAACATCTCGCTGGTATTAAGTTGCGAGCCCCACCCAAAGTGTAAACCCAAAGCAACAGACAATTGCATTAAAAAGAACTTTGCGTAAAGTAAACAATCCTTGTAACCGCGGTTACAAGCACCGTTGTTTTCCCCCTTGTGGCAACAACACATCCCCTAGACTCACGTTTCTGTCACTCAAGCGTGTCATCGGGGGGCATGAACCCACAATCGAGCACAACGTTCCCTCTTGGAGTCACTACCTACTACTTGGCCAAAGCAATAAACAGCAACGGAGAACATGCAAGAATTACTTAGGAACAAAAATATAAGAGATAAAAACCAAATATATTACTCTATCACAATCTGACCATAATCTCATAATCCATCAAATCCCATCAAACTCAGCATAGCAACAGCAGAAATATTACAAAAGTGCCTCGATCATGTAGGGCAGCTCACGAGGTCTAAACCATGAAGAACAAAGAGGGGAGGAGAACATCACATAGCTACTGATCACGGACCCATGGTCCAAGGAAAACTACTCACGAGACATCCGGGGAGCATCCATGGTGGAGAGGAGACTCCCGGAGGTCGGCCCTCCCTCCGACAGAGTGCCGGGAAGAGGTCTTCTGGTGCTCCCGATCTCGGAAGCGCGGCGGTGGCGGAACAGAGGCGAGTTTGCGAAATAGGGTTCTGTCTTCAGAATTTCCCCGTGACGGAGAATAAATAGGCGAAGGGTGGCAGCCAGAGGAGGACCAGGGGCCCCAGGATCCCCCCTGGCGCGGCCAGGGGTGGGGCCATGCCGGGTGGCCGCCTGGGCCCCCCTGGCTCCCCTCTGGCCCCACTCGGGCTCTTCGCGAAGCTTCCTGCACGCCGATTTTTCCTGTATTTTTCCCGGAATTTTTCTGGCACTTTTTATATGGGGGAAAACTGAAATAGAAAAACAACAGAAAACAGGAAATGGCACTGGGGTGCACTGAGTTAATAGGTTAGTCCAAATATGATCAAAAGTGTATGAAAGTGTATCTAGATCATAGCAATATCACACAAAACATGCATGGAGCAAGCAGAAATTATAGATACGTTTTGGACGTATCAACATCCCCAAGCTTAATTCCTGCTCGTCCTCGAGTAGGTAAATGATAACAACATAATTTCTGTGGTGACATGCTAGCAGCCATAAAAGAACTTTGAAAAGTAAAGCAATCAAGGTTAGAGATTCAATTCAAGTCATAACATGCAAGAGTCTATATTAGTATTGAAACAAGTAACGAAAGAACAATAGGTGCAAGAGCTCTCGCTATCCGTGACTCGAATGTCTCCAAATGGTGTTTGCGTGCAAGAAGGGGGATAGGGAATATGCGAAAAAAGTATTTTTGTGTCGAGAACTCAATCTACTAAAGTTTCACACTTGGTCTTCTTTGGAATCTTATCTTGACTCGTCCCCAGACCACTAGCCAGGTACAAGTCAATTTGATCCACTCCTTTTCGATATTTTGAGCACTCATGCAATGGATGAGCGTAAGCATGAGAGTTGACACTTAGGATGGCAAAGAGAGAAATATGGTGGAGGAGGAAGACAAAAAGGATGAGAAAGGCTCACATCAATGAGGACAATCATAGGCAAGAGATGCCAAATGATAGATATGATGTGAGGAGTAGGGATTGCCATGCAACGGATGCACATACGAGCTAAGAAGCTCTCCAAAAGAACTAGTGGGGGTGCATCTAACTTGCTCGCTCATGAAGACCTAGAGCTCGTTTGAGGAGGCTCATCCTTGGAATATGCAAGCCAAGTTCTATAGTGTGAAGGTCCCCACATAGCTATATGCATAATGATCATCTCTATGGAGTACAAGGATATAAAAGGGAGTACTAGTGTGGATCTCTCAAAAGGATAGTAGTGTTGCCCCCTTTCTCTCTTTTTATTTCTTTTTTTCTCCTTTTTCTATTTTTTTGTATTTTTTGTGGCCTCAATGGCTCTTTCTATTTAACTCTCATTTGTCCTCTTTGGGATCTTTTATTGTGTCCACTTTGGGATCTTTTCCTCACTTAAGGGCAACACTCTATTTTACAAGAAGGTAAAGGAGATCTTTCACACTTTACAAGGTACTCAAAATCATAAAGAAGATGTAACTATCATGATGTATGCAAGGTATGTCGCTGCCAGTGTAGCAGGAACATGTATGAAATGAAGATCAAGTCATGAAGAAGTGGATGTTGCATGGCAATATAACTCGGAAAGGCTATGGAAATGCCTTGATAGGTAGGTATGGTGGCTGTTTTGAGGAAAGATATAAGGAGGCTTATGATGACAGAGCGTATCATGCCAAGGGTTTGGATGTACCGGCGAAGGTGGACACCAACTCTCGGAGTGAGAAGAAGGCAATGCACGGTACGGGAGAGGCTAGCAAAATATGGGAAGGTGGAAGTGTCAACTTTCAATACTTACATTAATCCGAAGAACTCATGCACTTATTATCGGTAACTCTCAATCTAATAAGGAGGCTCACAAAGAGACAAGTACCCTGAGGAGGAGTGTATGGGGGTTTGGTTATCCTTGCGCATCCTCGACTCATGGTACGTGAGTGTACTCTAATATTCGATCCCTCCAAAGAGTAGTGATCCATCTAGTAGCTAGAGTTCTCAACTAGTTTTGTAGGTTTTGAAAATACACACGGATTGCCCAAAATACGACACCTATCACTAATAGGCTAGAGCTCTTGACACCAAAAGTTCAAACATTACTCACATCAATACCTCAAAACCATTGCAAGTTACTACAAAAATTAAATAGCAACCTCAATTACCTACTTTCAAGACAAGACACAACTCAGTGCAGAAACTAACTCTCTTTAACAAGATAAACATGAAAACTAAAAAGAGTTCCAGCAAAAAACTAAACAAAATCCAAGGCTCTTGCTAAAGACAAACTAAGACTAAAACTAAACATGGCAGTAGCTATGAAAAGATAAAGAACACACAACAGCAAAAAGATAAGCAGGGAAAATCCTATGATGTGTTCTAAATTTTGAAAGTGGAGCGTGATTCTCTTCCACACAAAGTAAGACGGGATCTAACTTGTTATGAACAGCAAGCAAAGATAAATAAAACTAAAAACAAAACCTAAGAGCGAGACGCTCCAAGCATAGCACATAACGCATGAAGTGATAAAAATATAGTGAGACGAAGGACGAACTGATGATTTTCGATGGAGAAGGGGATGCACGGGGGCATCCCCAAGCTTAGACGCTTGAGTCTCCTGGAATATTTATTGGGGATGCATGGGGGCATCCCCAAGCTTGAGCGCTTGACACTCCTGGATCTTCTTTCATCATCTTACATCGCACACTTGAAAACTCCCTTCATACATAACTCATCATAAGCTGATTAGAGAGGTTAGTACCCTTAATAAATAATTTTTCCCCACTGGATATAAATATATTCTTGAAGAGCTACTGTTTCTCAAGAGTGCCAAAAAGTTTTTGAAAAGAAAAAGCAAGCTTAAGGTTTGCAAAAGTTAGGAGAGACAAAACGTGGCAGAATCTGTGAAAAACAGAACAGCAGGTAGTAAAGAATTTTTTAGGGGAACTTCTGCAACTGAAATAAAAAAACTCAGAACATACGGAAGTTTCTTAATTGTATATAGCATACTTTGTAAAAATTTCAGCTCAAAAAGATGAACTCGGATTTTTCTGGAATTTTTCTAGTCACGAGGACAGAATCTGTTTTCTGGACAGCATGTCACAACTTTTACTTCCCTTGCCGTAAGAGGCTATAACTTGGCACAAAGCTGAAAAATAAAGATACAATGATGTTGCTACAGTATTAACAATCATCAAGACACATCAAAAATAAAAAAGAAACCTAAATTCGTTGCGGGCTGCCTCTCGAAAGCGCTTCTTTAGAGCCATTAGCTAGGCTTAAAGATTATGAAAGATACTCACAAGAGAATAAGAATTGAAGCAAAAGAGAGCATTAAAAAGCTAATTTGAAACACATTTAAGCCTAACCCACTTCCTATGCATAGGCATCTTGTAAGAAAATAAATCAAAGAAGCACAAATTGACATGCATAGGAAGGTAGAACAAGAACAACTTCAAAACTTTCAACATGAAGAGAGGTGTTTTTGTAACATGGAAGTTTCTACAACCAAACTTTCCTCTCTCAAAGTAATTTTCAGTAGCATCATGAACAACATCAAGAATATAACTATCACATAAATCATGTTGTTCATGACCTACAAGCACACGTGTATTGTTTTCAGCACGGTTTTTAGGATGATAAGATAGATGCAACCCATCACATTGGGCCTTGATAAGAGCAAAGTTCTCCGGAGTTGGAGATTTCAAAAGGATAATAGGACAATCAAGTGTGGGTGCAATAGAAACAATTTCATGCTTAACATAAGGAACTATAGAGAGTTCATTTTTGTCAGCATCATCCATAGTGGCATCTTGGCCATCAACAAAGCAAGTATCAAAATTTTCAGAAAGGGATATTTCAAGTGAGTTCTCGGAATCATGGGATTCCTCCTCAAAGCAATCATTGGCCTCTTCTTGGGCAGCAAACATTTTATTTTTAAAATTCTCAATATAAGAATTGGAAGTATAATTCTCGAAGCAATAAGCAAGAACTGCAAAGTTTTCAGACTCGAAAATAGTATCGTCATACTTTTCAATCAAAGAAGCAATCTCATAGGCACCTTTAAAAGCAACAAACTCTTCAATCTTTTCAACATCAAAGTAATCATAAACACCTTTAGCATAAGAAGATAAGATCTCATTTTCATTAAACTCACATTGGAAAGGGAGGTGTTTATGATCTATATTAGAACAACAAGTAAAATCATAAATGTGGCACAAAAGTTTAGCATGGCAATAAGAAACATGTATTTGATCCCATAAGTGTTTCCCTTTCTGAGATAGGCGGTGTTGCGTATAATGAGCATGCTCATCCAATGATTTTCCCTCAACCAAGTCGGTTGGGTTTTTAGCGCGAGCACAAATTGATCGAAGACGATCCAAGTGAAACATGTCCATCCTACCATATTTGGGTGGTTCAACACCCATGGTAAAGATAGCATCAGCAAGCAAGGTAACGGGTATTTTTGTGATTTTTGATATAAGACACAAAGATAAAAACTGAAAGGTAAACTAACAAGACTAAAAAACAAAGTTAAAGGGTAGTGTGCAACTCCCCTATCTTAGCACTTGGATTCCCCGACAACGGCGCCAGAAATTCGCTTGATGGCTTCTCGCCCTTCGTTGGTTACCCCAAGAGGAAGGTTAAGATGTAGTGCAGCAGCAAGTTTCCCTCGATGAAGATACCAATGTTTGTCTCCAGTAGGACTCAAGAGATGATAAGTAGGTGTCAGCGGCGCAACTGACGTGGACCTGCACACAGACACAGATAACTTTGTTCCCAACGAAGTTCAGAGAGGTTGTCAATCTCTCCGGTCTTGTTGTTCACAAAGGGTAAAACGCAAAGGATAATGATAGCAATTTGGAAGTAAAAAGCAGGAAAGTAAATATAGCGTGGAAACAATAATAAGGATATGGACCGGGATACGTGATGTTCACTAGTGATGTCTCTCTCCCAAAAGACGATAAAGCTGCTATGCGAGGTAAACAAATTACAGAAGGGCAATTGACAGGATTATGAACGCACCGCAATGCTAACTATGCTACAAAAGAAAGGAAGAGGCTCAAAAGCACGGGCAATACGCCAAAATAAGTAGATCGTAATCCAACAACATCTACTACTAATCATCCACCTTGAGATATCTATCCAGAACATCTCGTTGGTATTAAGTTGCGAGCCCCACCCAAAGTGTAAACCCAAAGCAACAGACAACTGCATTAAAAAGAACTTTGCGTAAAGTAAACAATCCTTGTAACCGCGGTTACAAGCACCGTTGTTTTCCCCCTTGTGGAAACAACACATTCCCTAGACTCATGTTTCTGTCACTCAAGCGTGTCATCGGGGGGCATGAACCCACAATCGAGCATAACATTCCCTCTTGGACTCACTACCTACTACTTGGCCAAAGCAATAAACAGCAACGGAGAACATGCAAGAATTACTTAGGAACAAAAATATAAGAGATAAAAACCAAATATATTACTCTATCACAATCTGAACATAATCTCATAATCCATCAGATCCCATCAAACTCAGCATAGCAACAACAGAAATATTACAAAAGTGCCTCGATCATGTAGGGCAGCTCACGAGGTCTAAACCATGAAGAACAAAGAGGGGAGGAGAACATCACATAGCTACTGATCACGGACCCATGGTCCAAGGAAAACTACTCACGAGACATCCGGGGAGCATCCATGGTGGTGAGGAGACTCCCGGAGGTCGGCCCTCCCTCCGACAGAGTGCCGGGAAGAGGTCTTCTGGTGCTCCCGATCTCGGAAACGCGACGGCGGTGGAACAGAGGCGAGTTTGCGAAATAGGGTTCCGTCTTCGGAATTTCCCCGTGACGGAGAATAAATAGGCGAAGGGGGGCAGCCATAGGTGGACCAGGGGCCCCAGGCGCCCCCCTGGCGCGGCCAGGGGTGGGGCCGCGCCGGGTGGCCGCCTGGGCCCCCTGGCTCCCCTCTGGCCCCACTCGGGCTCTTCGCGAAGCTTCCTGCACGCTGATTTTTCCTGTATTTTTCCCAGAATTTTCTGGCACTTTTTATATGGGGGAAAACTGAAATAGAAAAACAGCAGAAAACAGGAACTGGCACTAGGGTGCACTGAGTTAATAGGTTAGTCCAAATATGATCAAAAGTGTATGAAAGTGTATCTAGATCATAACAATATCACACAAAACATGCATGGAGCAAGCAGAAATTATAGATACGTTTTGTACGTATCAGTTGCCTGCGAGGGAGGAGATCAGGGGAGAGCACAGGAGGAGAGGGCGCACGGGCAGGACGACGACCTGGGTGCAGCGGTGGGATACGATGGCCGGCGCGAGCAGCTCCGGCTGCCGACGGCGGCTGAGGCGGGCCTGCATGGCCCAGATCCGGCTCGACGGCGGTCCGCGGTGACTGGATCGGCTGGAGGTGGGAGGAGGCTACATGGACGCCTCTGGAGCGTCGGATGTCTGATCCGATGGCTCTGGAAGGCCAGGGAGCTAGGGTTTCGGATCTAGGGTGTTTTGGGGGCAGGTTTGGGCATAGTGGAGGGGATGGCTGCAATTTTGGCTAGGGGAAACCCTAGAAAGGGGTGGGGGAGTGGTGGTCTTTATATAGCCCAGGTGGCTGGCAGTTTGCAAAAACATCCCCGATTTTCTCTCGCGCGCGGTGTTTACGTTCCTGACCGCCGGGGGTCCGCACGACCTCCGATTCGGGTAAAAGTTTGAACTGCGCGATCAGCGCGTCGAGCCGGCGGCGTTCACCTCGCGCTGTAACCATTACAAGAACACTTTCTGACGCGCTATAAAAATAACCCGTTTAACTATTAAACGGGGTTTTCGTTCCGTTGGCTGCGGCTGGTCTTGTGCAGGTTTTCGCGACGGTGATCGGATGAAACCCGGTGTCGCAAAGGTCGAGTGTCAGGGTGGCAAGGGTCGGTCTCCGTCCGATACGAGATAAGAGGGGGGGAATAATTACTGATCGATAAATCGGGGATGCAAACACCACAAACAATTCAGACAATCAAACAATTCACACCGAAAACAAAAATTTTCATTTTTGTGAAATCTGGGCTGTTACACACTGGCAGGCGGTCGTCAATCGTAGCGCGGGACGTAGCGAAGAAGATGTGATGACGTCCGGAAGTAGATGGTGTTGACGAAGCATCGCGTCTGGTTTGCCAAGCCCGGGAACACATCGTGGACGAAGGAACGCGTCGGTGTTGCCAGCACCGGGCATGCGTAGACAGACAAAGACGATGTCGACGAAGCGCCGCACCGGGCTTGCCAGGCCCGGGAACACGTCGTAGATGAAGGCACACACCGGTGTTGTCAGTACCGGGCATGCGTAGACGGGGACCAGTAGGAGCTGTACGCCATTTCGGAGGGACCAACAGAGAAGGGCTCGACGACGGTTGCGGCGCAACTCGGAGGGCGGTAGAAGGTGCTGAGGGTGGAGTCGTCGCGGTTTCCGGAGCTAGATGAAGTGGTCGAGGAAGATGACGGCGACGCTGACGATGAGCTGGTGCTGGACGAAGACGAAGAGGATGGACGGCGATGAAGTCGGCGGAACCAGAGGCAGACCGTGGGGGGGCGTCGGTCGCCGGTAGAAGCGGCGCAACTCGGGTGAGCGGCATAGGCGAACAGGGTGTCGGCGCGGCCCGGGTGAGCGGCAGCGGCGCAGGTGGCGCGGCGACGGTGGTGCTCGAAGTAGGCGAAGATGATCCGACAAAATGACGAAGACCAGGCGCGGACGGTGGCGTTCCCGCACCAAGAGAGGTGGCGCGACGCGTGCCACGAGGGCGTCAACGCGCGCAGACGGCGGAGCAGACCGCGTGTCGCGGCGCTACGGCCCGAAGGGGCGACGCAGCGGCGGCGCGCGTGTCCGGGGCGACGGCGGGGAAGACCTTGGGGCAGTTGCAGGGACCGCGTGCCACGCTCATTACGACCCGACAGGGTGACGCAGCGGAAGCGCGAGGGTCAGTGTAGCCTCGGGGACGACCTAGAGCGGACGGCCTCGGGGCGGCGGTGACCGCGGGCTGCGGCGCTACGACCCGAAGGGGCGACGCAGCGGCAATGCGCGGGTTGGTGCAACCGCGGGGACGGCCTCGGGGCGGCGGCGTGGACTGCGCGCCGCTGTGCTGCGGCCCGTGGGGGCGACGCAGCAACGGCGAAGAAGTCGGAGCAGCCACCGGGAGAACCACAGGGGCGGCACCGCGGCCGCCCGATGCTTGTACTCGGAGACGTTTGTCGGGGATGTATCCCGGCAAATCCCATGGTCAGGGACCCTGGGTTAGTCATGAGAGACACAGGTTGGACGATAGCTCGTCGGCTAACAGGAGGATACGTTCCTGCTCGATGTTATTGATTGGGGATGGCGATTACAGGGGAGCCAAGGCTAGTGCGCACAAGGATAGGGTTACAGATTGTATATTGCCGGTCCTTTGACGTCTCCCCTCCAAGCCCTTATATACTAGGCTAGGTCTCGGGGAGTCCGTCCTGGATTACAGATGAGGTTTCCTAACCCTGATCTTGTTCCGTACGGCAAGTTTGCACCTTCCTTATGAGTCGCGGACTCCTACGTCGGTGCCACTACTGGGCCAAGGCTGGGCCCAGGAGGCATCTTTGTGGGCCTTCTGTCTTTGGGTACACCGGGTAGGCTCATCCGTAGGAGTCGTGGGGTCACCCCCTCTTCAGTAGCCCCCGAGTGCCTGGGGGACTCGAAGAGGCGCGCAGGGACTCGAGTCCATTCTTGCGTCGTTTTGATGTATGCACGGTTCAACCGCGGGTCGCTGGCAGTCTGGGGCCATGACAAAACCTGTTTCGAGGGATGCTAAGCTGAAAGGGCCCAAGGAGTCGACTGGTCGAGCCTTGGTGAATTGCACTAGTGGAAAAAACCGCAGTAGCCCAATCAAACTCATGTCCTTCGACATGAGCTTGGAACACCGGTGTCAAGCAAAAGTCATGCCGCTGCAGGTCTTACAGTGATCAGTTGCCGCCAGTAAAGTTCATATCCTAGGCGCGTCCTCCCGGCCTTTTCTATCATGCAAGCGCATGGAAAAGGTTGGGAGTGAAATCGCTCTGCGGCAAGTCCCGGCCCGGCCGATCTGCGCAGCGGAGTCTTACCTACACGCTAAGCTTGCATGGCATCTGGGCACAGTGTATCGTGTTCCAGGAATATGTATTTTTATTGAGGCGCGGAGCCTAGTTAGTGGTGCACCCACTTGGAATAAACAATCAAGTGAGCTGTTTTAGCGGTCGCTCGTGGAGCTTTTGTTGAGAGCTCGGGCGAGGAGTATTTGCTCGGGAGGTCTTCGAGTGCTCGGGTACATAGAGTTTTGTGAGTAATCACTTCGAGTATCACTTTGCTCTCGGGGTGAGGGAGCACCCGATACTCTGGGACTGCTCGATCTAGCGAGTGCAGGTCTGCTTATCTTCTGTCATGGTGAGGGAGCACCCGAAACTCTCATGGGTGCGAGTAATCACTCGAGCATGTTTTTACTTCTAGGTGAGGGAGCACCCAAAACTCTCATGGGTGTGAGTAATCACTCGAGCACGTTTTTACTTTTAGGTGAGGGAGCACCTGAAACTCTCATGGGTGGGTACGCTCCCGATGGGAGTTAGATATATTTGAAAAAATGTATTTAAACCATGTAAAAACGGTGCTCGCAAGCTGCATCTTCTGCTCGCTGCCCCTTTTATTTACCTCTTGTTGGTGAAGATAACTATCTCCTTGCTGGAGGACCGTCAAAGATGCTCTGTCTGCTAACCGTCATATCTTCATGACCGGTCATAATGGTGGCTTTTGGTGGCGTGCTGTAGCCGCCTATTGAGTTATCGATGCGCGCATTAAAAACGTGCGAGATTTGACGAGTCCAGCGCACAGTGCCGCCCGTGTGAAGGCATTTTTGTCTCGGAATTCGAATCGACTGGCATGCTTGGTCTTTTGAATTAATTGCTTCCGTCGTCTGGGCTTCTGCGTGCTCTTGGGCTTGTGCTATAAATAGCCCTCTTTTGTTCATCTGGCAGTAATGTTCATCCTCTGCCCATCTTGCTCCTCTTCTTCATCTTCTCATGGGGCCAAAGCGAGGTGCAGGTACGACTAACCGCGGCCGGGTTCGCCGTGGTCGCATCGGTCGTACTCCACGCTCTTGTGGTGGCCGTCGTGGTACCCCATCGACGCCTTCTTCATCTTCCTCGGAGGAGGGTTTTTGGCGCTATGATTTCCTTCTACGCGTCCGTGGACGGAACGCCGCTCGCATTCTGCTGCCTTCTGCATTTTCTGCCCTTGTTTCTGAGCGCAGTCTTGATGGCTTCCTGCTTCGTCTTCAAGGGCGCGCTCGATCTCCTTCTTATGTTAAGTTGGAGATCGATAGTTCCCGCTTGATTTTTCTTGGCTTTGGCTGGAAATCGTTTTCTCGACGCTTGAACTTGCGTGATGGTAACACTCTTTGTTGTCGTTTTGATGGCGAAGAAACTCTTGTCATCCACGCCTTTGACCCGAGCGGCAACCGCATGGATCCGTACTGGCCGGAGACAAGCAGCGATGGTTCTGACAGGTCGAGGAGTCCTTCGCCTGCGTCTTCAACTGCTTCCTCCTCCGGCGACTCTTCGGGTGCTGATGCTGAGCCATCTTCAACTGCTTCCCCATCCGGCTCTGAAGAGGACCTCGACGTCAAGCCACCGGTCAAGCGGGCGCGTCAGGCAACCTTGTAGAACTGGAGGCAGCGGCGTCATCTTCCCCGGCAGCTCGGGTGGAGCTGGAGAAGAAGCTGGTGGAGCAGGAGAAGAAGCTGGTGGAGCATCGTCTTCAACTGCTCCGCAAATAAGTCGAGCTTCACCTTTTGTTATGTCATTGACATCATGAGCCTGTTGCTTCGACTCCTCCTTTGTCTGTGATAATGCTCGCTGTCTTAGTGCCAATCATCCCAGCATGGGCACACATGTAGAAGTCATAATTCCTTGGGTAATTGATGCTGTAGGCTTATTGGTTGCTTGTGTCTTTTGTAACTAGGTTAGTTCTTCATGTAATGAGGATTGTCTTTGAGTAATCTGAGCTGCCTTCTATCCAATGTACTTTGAATCTTTTTGTACTGAAAATGATCCTTGTGATGTGAACTGAGCTTGAGACTTTGCAATGGAATTTGTCTTTGAGCCCTTTGCAACCGATGGCTGTGTTCGATCCCTTTGCGATCGAGATCTGTCTTCGAGTCCTTTGCGACCGAGAGCTATCTTCGAGTCCTTTGCGATCGAGAGCTGTCTTCGAGTCCTTCGAAACTTTGTACTCTGGGTTCTATCGGGTATGCACAGCGCTCTCGATGGGAGTAGCCCCCGAGGCTACGTTTGAGTCAGAGAGTCGAACGTAGGCTGAGATTTGTTTCCTTTGTCGTTCTTCCATTATTTTCTGTCTTTTAACGGGTGCGCGGCAGCGCTGCCGATGGGAGTAGCCCCCGAGTCTTTAGGTGATCGTTGGCGATCAGGTGAAGACAAAAGAATTGTCTGTGTCCTGCGCTCCGTCCATATTTCTTCAGGGTGCTTTGTGTTCCATTTGGTTGTAGCCGTATCTTTTCTATGATTTCGAACCATTTTGCAGCAGGTGAAGTCTGTCAGTGGTTTTTTCTTGGGCCCTTTTAAGTTTCGGACTGCGTTGGCGTTTCGCAGGGGGAGGTGGTGCTCGAGCCCGTGAGTGCTTTGAGTGAGGATCGAGTGAGCGATGATAGCGTCTCTCGGGGGGAGTTTTGTACTCGAGCCCTCGAGTGCTTTGGGTAAAGATCGCGTGAGAGACGATACCGTCTCTCGTGGGGAGTTTGTACTCGAGCCCCCGAGTGCTTTGGATAAAGATCGCGTGAGCGACGATAGCGTCTCTCGGGGGGAGTTTGTACTCAAGCCCCCGAGTGCTTTGGGTAAAGATCGCATGAGCGGCGATAGCATCTCTCGGGGGGAGTTTGTACTCGAGCCCCCGAGTGCTTTGGGTAAAGATCGCGTGAGCGAAGATAGCGTCTCTCGGGGGGAGTTTGTACTCGATCCCCCGAGTGCTTTGGGTAAAGATCGCGTGAGCGAAGATAGCGTCTCTCGGGGGGAGTTTGTACTCGATCCCCCGAGTGCTTTGAGGTAAAGATCGTGTGAGCGACGATAGCGTCTCTCGGGGGGAGTTTGTACTCGAGCCCCCGAGTGCTTTGAGGTGGTAGTATTTGGGCAACATCATTTTATTGCGTCGAAGGTTTACATGAGCTGCCAGGTGAGCATGACTAGTGGAGAATATGGGTAGAACAGGCGTAGGTTCGCTACGTTCCATGGATTTCCCACGTCTTCGTCAGTCTTTGGGTTCTTCAGTCTATAGGCGCCTCCTCCTATGACTTCTGTGATTATGAACGGTCCTTCCCATTGGGGGGCAAGCTTGTGGACTTTCTCTTGTATGAGCCGTAGGACAAGGTCGCCCTTATTGAAGGTTCTGGTGCGCAGGCGGCTGCTTTGGTAAGTGCGCAGTTTGTCCTGGTACCCCTCTAACTTTGCTAGGGCTGTGTCCCTTGTTTCGTGTGTTGTGTCCTTGTCATCTTGCAGTGCTTATTCTGCTTCCTCTTCTTCGTACCCTGAGATCCGGGGTGCCCCGAATTTGAGGTCATGTGGTAGCACCGCCTCCGATCCGTACACCATGAAGAAATGTGTGTACTGGGTTGCAGTATTTGGGGTGGTGCGTAAGCTCCATAGTACTGCAGGGAGTTATTCTGCCCAGTTGCCCGCGGCCAGCTCGATTGGTGCGAGGAGCTGCTTTTTGAGTCCTCCGCATACTAGGTCGTTTGCTTTTTCCACCTGGCCGTTGGATTGCGGGTGTCCGACTGATGCGTAGTTGATTTTGATGCCCAGTTCTTCGCATAAGTTCTGGAATTCTGCCGCTGTGAAGTTCGTGCAGTTGTCCGTGATGATGTTGTGCGGCACCCCGAACCTGAAGATGATTGATTTGATAAAATTCACCACCGTAAGGGCTGTGGAGCTGGTGATGGGTACTGCTTCGATCCATTTGGTGAACTTGTCGACATCTACTAGCAGGTGAGTTCTTCCTCCTTTTGATTATTTCTTGAGTGGTGTCAGAACCCCAAGTTAGGTATGTGCTAGGATCAGAGGTACCTTGCATTCATGCCAAAATTTCAAAAAGAAAATCAAAAATGGGGAAAAGAAAGCCCTGAGAAATTAATTCAAATGGCCAGATAAAAATCTTTTTCCAAAAATCATTTGAACATTTGGAAAATTCCTATAAATGGTGCTGATCATTTTAAAAATGGTTTGGGAGCAATCCCATACTCATGGAATTTTCTAATATTCAAACAGTGGCTTTGGAAATTAAATAAAACCCTATTTGAATTGAAATTCAAATTATTTGAATTTCAAAAATGCCCAAAAGTTATGAGTGGCTAGCTATTTATATTCTAAGACCACATAAAAGTTTTGGGTATTTTATAAAATGCCTAGGTATTTAATAATGAGGCAAAACAAAATTACAGAAAAAAAGCAAAGGCAAAGCTTACCTTGCGCCTCAGGCGAGGCCCAACTTACCTTGGCCTGGCCCAGCCCACCCCCGAACCGTTGTCGTCTTCTACCCCGCCCCTCCAAGCTGCTCGCTGGAGCGGGGAGCACGGCGACGACGCCACGGCGACGTCCAGGCCCTTCTAGACCTCCCCCTCCCTCTCTCTTGTGCCACGGAGTCGCGCAGAAGCCCCCCGCACCCCAGCTCTCTCCCAGACCCTCTCCTTCCCCTCCGGCGACGAGAAACCGAGCACCCCCGAAGCACAGCCGGAGTGCGGCGACGCCCCGACGTGGCCACCGTGCCCCCCTCGCCGAGCCGAGCTGTCCAGTGCATCCGCTGCCGTCGTCTTCGTCATCTCCGGCACAGAATCGAACAGAGGAGCTCCCCAGGCGTCGCCCGTGTCTTCGAATTGCCGCCTGCCGCCGACGACCCCCAAGTCGAATTCGACGCCGTGCTGCTTCCCCCGCCCCCTTCGTCCTCTCCATCGCCACTGGTGAGCTCCCAGCTCCATTCCCCCCCATCCGTGCGTCTCCCCGGGCTCTCTGTGCTAGTCCGCCATGGACAGTGTCTCCGGCCGCCGCCTCCCGACGTCGAAGCCATGGCCTGGAGCCTCCCCCTCGAACCCCTCCTAGTCCAGACGACGCGCGACGTCGCGGGCTTCGTCCCAGTGCCCCCAGCCTCCTCCCCGTGGCCCGTAACGCCGTTCCGGTAGAGCGCCGCCGCGCACTGGACGCCGGCGGCTAACCGCCGGGCATTTAGGAGTTAACCCACCCCTAATCACACCCCTAACCCCACTGACCCTTGGGCCCCAGTGCCCCTAATCTAATCCAGGGGGTTAATTTAAACGGGATTAACCCCACTGAGGCTGACAGAGTGACCCCACGCGTCAGCAGCCCCCTGACGTCACCCTGACGTCAGGCTGACGCAGTAAATCTTTTAAATGAATTTCCAGAGATTATTTGAATTAAAGAAATTCCAGAAATTCCAGAAAATACCCTAAACTTTGGAAATTCATAGAAAATTCATATTAACTCCAAATTGGACAAATAATATATGAAAAATGATCAGGAGAAAATAAGCTATCCAAAAATGAACTTTCAGCTATGTTTGAGTTGATTTTAAAAAGGGACCAGTAGCATATGTCATTTGATTTGTTTGAAATTAATTCAAATTCAATTCAAATGATTTTGCAACTTGGACCATGGAATTATACTATATTTCAACCACACTTCAGAGGCATATCATACACATTTGAAGATGATTCAAAATGATCAAACAATGTCACATGTAACTTGGTCAAGTTTGAATTCAAATTGGAGTTTGAATTTGCAATTCAATTTGCAATATACTCCATTTAAATGGAATTTCCCAAACACATCAGAAACATATACATCAAGTTTCAACCTTCAACCATGTGTTTGCGCATTGTATTTATATTGCTTCCTTGTTTGTTGTTTGTCGAGTAGACGTGGAACCGGAGCAGGAGGCTACCCCCTTCGTTGACGACACCGTTATCGAAACCTCGTCAGCAAGGCAAGCAAACCCCCATTGATCATGTCTATAAAATCCCACTTCCCTCTCATGTCTCGCTTATGCATTGTTTAGGATGATCACCATGATAACGTTTCTATCGCATAGTTGAACCCATATCCTTTGCATGACCTATCATCTTGTCACAGTAGTAAGCAAACCACAATCCTAGCAGATGTAGGAGTTGGTTGATATCATGTAGCCCCTGCAACTGTTACTGCTTATTGCATGCTTAGTGGTACAATGAGGTTGCTTATGATGTGAGTCGGGATGATGATAAACATGGTGTTGATGAAAGTGAAACGTGTTGGTGAATCTACCCTAATACAAGGTGAACGATGAGAGGCTGTGTAGGAGTACACAGTGGGTGGTCTCGTTGAACACCGACCTAAGCCCGAGTTCTTGTGTAGTGATCCAAGAAGAAGAGTACAACCACACATTGGGCTCACTGACCCCTCTCATCCTAGTACCTCACCCCGTTCGAACCCCAAGAGTCGCAGTAGTTCTGAGTTCTGGTAGGGCTGTGGCACGGTCTGCGAAGTGGATGAACGGCTTTTCAAGACCGGCTTGGGACCCTGCACACATCATTTGAGGCTGTACTGGAACCTCGGCCGGACTTCCATACGGATCCCCCTCAGATAGGCGACTCTCTGGACTAGAACGGAGCTGTGGGCGAAGTGTTGTGGTGGCATCCTCGCTGTCATCTCTTGAACGGTGACACGCAAAAGGCGGTAACTGATGACACGTGTGTGTAGCGGTACACCCTTGCAAGGTTAACAAAACTATTCGAATAGCCGCGTCCGCGGTTAAGGACTGCTTGGAGAGCTGTGCTCGATTATTAGACAACTTGAACCGGATACTCCTAAAATACACCAAGATAAGTGTGAGTGCTATGGTGTGCTTCTCGTGGGGAAGTCGAGGAAGTAACCATAGTGGTGTATTGGTTGAAGAGATGTAGTGGACTCGTGTACGCTTCTTACCTCAAGTCTGGTACTCGTAGTTCAGGATTAGCCAAGTCAAAGCTGGCACTTCTGCAAGTGAAACCCCACCTTCCTTTACCTTGATACATGTGCATGAGTAGTATAGCTCCTATGTAAGTCTTGCTGAGTACGATTTTGTACTCACGTTTGCTTAATCTATGTTTTAGATGAACCCACCGACCCGTTGGTGACTTCTACCCGAAGCTCGAAGAATGAAGACTCAGACCAAGACCAAGCTAGTGTAGTCCCAGTCAGACGACTGGTTCCCTCGTGGAGGGCTTGTTATTAGATAAGGCTTCTCTAAGCCATTTGTTAAACTTGTCTGTACTCAGACCTACTTTGCTTCCGCTTGTTTGTTGTAATGTTAGATCACATGCTTGTGATCTCTGTGTGCACTCTGTAAGAGTTATTAATAAAGATATATACTTTGTAGAGAATTGCAATGATACCCGCTGTCCATACAAGGCATGTGTGCTGCGTGTATGTTTATAACATGCATGTCTTTGTATGGGTTTTCGAGACCTTAGTTGTGATCTGGCTGGCGGTCTTTTATACACCAAGTGGCCCTTAGATGTGCGCAGCTTGGGGCATCGCGATGCGATTGTTCGAGACTCTGTCTCGTGCACACTTTGATGTATGATCGAGCCCGCCCTAGACCCCGACTAAGTGATCGGGCTGGAGTAAGTCTATGTAAGGGTTATAATACAATCGATAGTATGGTTGAGGCGACTTGTCTATGAGTATGGGAGTTCACCACCCATATCATTTAGACTTGTGTGCGGACGATGAGGAACCATTTCAGTTGATCATCCGGCCTGGATGGGACGCCCCTCACGTTCGATGCTTTCCGAGAACGTTCTGTGCTTGGCCTTGTCTGCTTAGACAAGTGGGTACGGTTCTCGGCTCTCCATATGATTGTGTTGTAGCGAGGCTTGCATACGCTAACCCCGGGTCCCGACAAGTGGGCCCACCATGTCGAGTCCCCAGGTGGCGAAGGGCCATGATAGTGGTATGGTCTTGAGTTCTGAGGCTGGAGCGTGCGGTCTGCTGGCGAATTTTTGACATGCGATGCAACGTCGTACGATGTCTTCTGCGTTTTTCATCGCAGTGGGCCAATAAAACCCTGCTCGGAACGCTTTGGACACGAGTACTCGGCTGCTCGCGTGGTGCCCGCAGGTGCCCTCATGGATTTCGAGCAGTAGGGCTTTGCCGTCTTCTTCGTCGATGCACTTCTGGAGCATCTGGGCGATGCTTCTCTTCTATTACTGTCTGTTGATGACTGTGAATGCCATGGATCGGCGGCTAATGCGCCGAGCTTCTGAGACGTCTTGCGGTAGGGTGCCGTCGATTAGGAGTCTGAGTAGTGGCTCTCTCCAAGATGGGTCCTCGGGTGCTGCTGGCTCCGGCTCCTCGGCTGCATTGTTGGCTTCTTCATTAACTATTGGGTCTGCGGCTACCACTTGTGCTGGTTCACCTGTGTTGTCATCCTCTGGGTCTGCTTCTGGTCCGAGTTCTTTGATTGTGGTGATGATCTCGTCTATGTAGGCCTGGATGTTTCCACCGATCTGGTTTCTCATGTATGATTGCGTCATTCGCTGGTGTACTATTCCTGCGTTGTTTAGGCCGAAGGGCATTTTGGGGCGGCCTGCTTTTTCTGAGTTTGTCTGGTGCACCTGGTGGTTGACCGTGTCGCTGTCGATCTTGAAGTCCCGTCCATACTCTTTTGACTCGCTTCGGCTTGCTAGCGGAAAGATGCTCTTGTCTGTCGCCAAGGCTATTTCTGTGAGTTCTTGCTCGGCTCCGAAGGTGTCGGAGACTTTGTGGAGATCGCGGTCGCATTTGTCTGATTTGATGAAGCTTCCGTTGACTGTGATGACGCCCGCGGATCCTGGCATCTTGAGTTTGAGGTAGGCGTAGTGTGGAATCGCCATGAATTGTGCGAACGCTGGACGTCCCAATATGGCGTGATACTGTGATTGCCAATCGAGTACTTCGAACTCGAGGGTGTGTCTTGCGAAATTGCGTCTGCTGCCAAAGACGACTTGGAGCT
Source organism: Bromus sterilis (assembly GCA_950022295.1). Lineage (NCBI taxonomy): Eukaryota > Viridiplantae > Streptophyta > Magnoliopsida > Poales > Poaceae > Bromus > Bromus sterilis. The sequence goes on from OX465596.1 coordinate 47,338,452, forward strand.
CGATTAGTCCAAGGTAAGTAGCTGCTTCTCCTGGGACTACTCCGTATAACATGGTGCTTGATTTCTTCCATACTGATCGAGGGGTCAGCATCTTGCGTAGGGTGCTGACGAAGATTATGTTCATGCTGCTTCCTTCGTCCATTAAGATTTTGTCCATGTCGTATCCTCCAATTTAGGCGTCGAGTACCAGGGGTGCGTGCCTCGGCCTTGGAACTGCAGGCAGGTGATCGCTCTGGGAGAACGTGAGGCTGGTTTTTGCGTTGTGTAGCTGGTAGACATCGACTGTGTTTAGGTTCTCGGCTGCTCTGGCCTGCAGGGTGTAGGCGTTCTGTTGGGCTTGCGATACCTTGCCTTCTTGGATCGTGTAGACTTGTCCTTGGGTGGGCGACTGCTCGGTTCATCGGGCGCGCTTGGCTTCTCGCTGTTTTTTCTCCTTGAGGCTGTCGGCAAGTTCGTTGAACAGGAAGCAGTCTCCCAGAGTGTGGCTCGATCTAATGTTTCCCCAGTTGTCTTCGAAGTAGTGGATCGTGCAGGGTCCTTCTAGCTGTTCCTTGAACGTGAGCTTGCTGGATCCGGCATGTCGTTTCCTCCTTGAGATTCGGAAGAACAGCTCGTGGTCCGCTGGGTGCTCGTGAGCTTGCGGGTCGATTTCGATCCCCTCTCTTAGATTCTGGTTCCTTATGAGATTGGCGAATTCGTCTGGCCTTTGATCTGGGTCGTAGTATTCGCCGGTCTGAGTCTCAGAGTCGCTGTCCTGGCGGGCGGCGGGTCGTCGAGTGGTCGGCGAGCGCGTGGCTGTATAGTTCGACTCGTCGGGTGAGGTCTCTTCGTAGAATCCTCGCGCCTGTCTTCTGAGTCGTCGATTTCTTCCTCGTTGGCGATGGTCTTGGCGATCGCTGATCTCGAGCTCGAAGTCGGTGTCTTGTTGTGCGTCGGGTGCCTGGGTGGCGGTGGGTCGTCGAGTGGTCGGCAGGTCATCTTTTTCATGCTGCAGTTCGTCGATCGGGATCTCCGTGTGGATCCCTCGCGCCTTTATTTTGGGTCGTCGAGTTCTCCTTCGCTGGCGGTGGGCTCCGTTGCCACCATAGTATTGGTCTTGACACGGTTGCAGACTGAGCGATCTTGCTAGGGCGGCAGAGATATTCGCCGTGATCTTGAATTCCTCGGGTGGATTGCATCTGGTTCTTGCTCTTGAGTTGTGGCTTGCTGGAGACGGAACCGCCGAGGTCGTAATTCCAACCTGTGTAGTTCCCACTGACGACGCCAATTGTCGGGGATGTACCCCGGCAAATCCCATGGTCAGGGACCCTGGGTTAGTCATGAGAGACACAGGTTGGACGATAGCTCGTCGGCTAACAGGAGGATACGTTCCTGCTCGATGTTATTGATTGGGGATGGCGATTACAGGGGAGCCAAGGCTAGTGCGCACAAGGATAGGGTTACAGATTGTATATTGCCGGTCCTTTGACGTCTCCCCTCCAAGCCCTTATATACTAGGATAGGTCTCGGGGAGTCCGTCCTGGATTACAGATGAGGTTTCCTAACCCTGATCTTGTTCCGTACGGCAAGTTTGCACCTTCCTTATGAGTCGCGGACTCCTACGTCGGTGCCACTAGTGGGCCAAGGCTGGGCCCAGGCGGCATCTTTATGGGCCTTCTGTCTTCGGGTACACCGGGTAGGCTCATCCGTAGGAGTTGTGGGGTCACCCCCTCGTCAACGTTCTTCACGGGATCCTGCGGAGGCGCACGCGGATGACTGTACGGATCGTCTGCGCGTCGCGGATGGGGCCGATCGCGGGCGGGCGAGTGATCAATCTGATCGCCCGCGAGGTGGAGGGGCGCTCCTCGGCGTGATGATGGCGATGAGGACCAAGCAGAACCGGCCGGCGCGGGCGAGTCGACGCGAGTCATCCGGCGCGGGGCCAGCCGATGCGACTCCAGCCGGCGTGGTATGGGGGCGATGATGGTGGCGGAGGACTCCCGATCTGAAGCAAAGGTGGCGACGTTCGACGAGGGCGACGGGCAGGCTGACGCGCGGAAGGCGACCACGGGTCGCCACGTCGCGCGAAGCCGGCGAGGCGGCGCGCGAAGCCGCCTTGTCGGTGATGAAGCCGGTAATCACGCCGGTGTCGAAGTAGAGGCGCTTGAGGATCGACGGCCACGGTGGGCGACGCAAACCGATCTTAGATCGGAAAACCAAAAAAGACGCCGATCAAGATGACTAGCGGAAGAGAGAAAACCCGGATCAAGAGATCGGGAAAAAGACTCTCTAGGGCATCCGGTCCACGGAACCGGCGGACGAACCCTAGGTACGGGCGGCGCGGCCCCGGGCGCCGGCGATCATGGATCGGCCCCGAGGGTGGCGCGGGCTGAAGCGACGGCGGCGGCTAGGGTTTAGGTCGTGTTTAGGTTGCTATCATGCAGAAGGATAGAGAGAGGTTTTGGTGGAATCGATCTTTTTTGCTTGAGCCTTGGAGTCTATATATAGGAGTACAATGATCTACTTGAAGTACAAGTCAAGGTAGAAGAGTCCTACGCTATCTATGTTTACTAATATAATCCATATACTCAACAAGGAAGGCCTAGACTGGCTGCCGCCAATGTCCCTGGACAGTGCCGGTGGCATCCCGAAGGGATCAGGACGTCAAGGACACCACCTGCTTCGACTACGCCCGCCGTCAACCTCGCCTGCAACGAGCAGGCGACAACGTCGAATTTCGCTTCACGTAAAGTATCCCAAACCCATCTTTGTTTAGCAATTGGGTGATCTAAGTTGCAATCTGTTAATGTTCATGGGACCTTAATGTTATAATGGACGTGGCTCGCTGGCGCCCGCGCGCCCGATAGGCTACTCGAGCGGCCCTTCCTAATCTGGAAAAAACCACTGCACGCCCTGTCCCATAGCTGGAAAAGGAAAGAATATGTCCCTTTCCATTCTCACGGCAGCCTGTACGTGTATTTACTAGTGATGTTAAATAATTTAAAAAGCTATAACTTTTGAACCGGGTATCGAAATTCAGATCCGTTTTCACCATTGGGTTTCTGATGACGAGTTCTTGAAAACATAGATCCCATATGGATAGGTTCCGACGAACTTTTTTTTTGAGCAACTTTGTATGATATGTAGGCAACTTTAGTGTTATAAGTAAGCAACTCTTCTTGTTTGTTTAATATTATTTCCTATCAGTTTAGTTTGTGTAACAAGGAAATGACACAAAATATGATGCAAATCAAGCAACTATCCTAACAAAACAAAACAACTATCATAACAAAGTCAAGCAACTCTCTTAACAAAAAATAAATCAACTTTCATAACAAAACTGAGCAACAGTCCTAACAAAATTAAGCAACTGTCGTAACAAATCAAGCAACTGTCCTAGCAAATCCATTCAACTATTTATCATACCACACAATGCACAATGTCCTAGCAAAATAAACAACTGTCGAAACAAAACCAAACAAATGTCATAACAAACCAAACAAGTGTCTTAAAAATAAATAAAATAACTTTCATAACAACACCAAGCAACTGTCCTAGCAAATCAAGCAACTGTCCAAACAAAACAAGAAACTATCATAGCAAACCAAGCAACCGCCTTAACAAAAAATAAAACAACTTTCATAACAAAACTAAGCAACTGTCCTAACAAAATTAAGCAATTGTCCTAACAAAAACCAAGCAACTGTCCTAGCAAATACTTGCAACTATATTATCATATCACGCAATGCACATTGTCCTAGCAAACCAAGCAACTATCCAAAACAAATTATTTTCCATAATTTTTAAGTGGTCTATGATATATTTGCTTGATAAATTCATTAATACATATGATGTACGAAAGTTGCTTCTTTTTAGTATCAAAGTTGCTTGTTTTTTAAAAATTCTCAAAACATGTTCATTGGGATCTAGTTTTGAGGATCTCGTCGCGAGAAACCTAATGGTAAAAACGGATCTTTGTTTCGACGCTCGGTTCAAAAGTTATAGCTTTTTGAAAAAAAATGAAACGGAATAAGTTAGTGATGTCAGCACATGCATGCGCGCGTAGGTAGTTCATCTGCATGTATGGGGCGTGGTCCCCACCGCTGTCATCGTCAACAGCAATTTCTGGTTTGTCTATAGTGCATACGCGTACGAAGCCGGTGCGCTCACTCGCGCAACCGGGCGCAGCTGCGCTTTCAAGTCATTAGGTATAATTAATCTAACACTCCGTAGTCCATACCATGCCGCACGCACCAGAACGGCTGGCGGCCGTGCCCGGCCATCCGTTGAAAATCCACGCCGATCACGCACCGACGCTCGCCGTTGCGGAGCGCAGCGCAGCCGTCCCGAGACGCACGGGTTCTCCTGGCTGGACCTGTGTCTTGTGTAGATCCATGCGCAGCGGGCCGTTGCCCTTTCGGGTACCTGGGGAGCCACCAGAGTAGCAGCGAGCCATGTCGCCGTGTTTGTCAACCTCCGGCGTAGGCGCGCCGATCTGTTGGTCCAAGACTACAACGTCCAACTGACCTACCGACGTCGTCGTTGATCCCCCGTTCCAAGTTCTAACAGCTCCCCGCTCAGTCTGGCCTGCCCGCTGAGAAGCCCCTTGGGTCGCTGGAAACGATCGGCAGTTCGGCACTGGCACGCGCGGCGGCGCATCCTCACCTAGCGTTTTGCCTCCGCGTCGCTGCTTACGTGCGTTTAATTAGTACCACATCGGTAATTTAGGGTAGCACCCTGCTACATAAAAGGCCGTGACCAGGTGCTGATTCACACCGTGCAGCAAGGACGGTTTCAGCTATCACAAAACCATCTAGCGTACAGGAGGGGCCTCGATGATACAAACTTGAGAGGCCCTGCTGAGAATTTGCAGATTCTGACTGATAAATAATTATCTCTCTTTGCAGGTTTTATAATTCATAAAAATTCACACCCTTACTCAACGAATAATAAATATATTTTTAAAAGCCGTTTCCCACAAAAGCAAGGAATAATAAATCTTTTGCAAACGTGCAGTTAGGAACATGACAAGCACGAACTTTTTTTTCATTTAAAAACACTTTTTTATTTTGTTTCCCCATTTTAGAAATATTCACTTTATTATTTTTAATTCTTTGCCTTGTTAATTTTATTTCAAAAACGAAACTACCCCCATCCTCCGTGCGCAAGTTCACAAGGCCAAGCCAAAATTTGATCATCTTCAAGATGTGTTTGATGGACCTACATATCAATTATTTGTTTTTCGTGTGATGCTATCAAAGAAATCAAAATCATGTAGAATCGCGTGCTTGTTTTTTCTTCTACTCCAGCATTTTTCAAATGTTGTGAATCAAAGAGGCCCTAAGATATGCACGATTGCAAAAAGTAGCGCTTCTCCCGCGGGTATTTTCACAAAATGTTTGGAATGAGCAAGGACATAATCAACATATTCTACGAGAGTTTCACATGCTTGCTTTCCATGTGCAATTCACCCTTTGCAACACATTTCTTGTTGCAAAGAAGGTTTTGCAACATGTTCGCTTTGTTGTTGCAAAGCGGATGAAGGGAGACAATAGGTAAGATCAAAAAATAAAACATCGATTTGATGCAATAAAAAAGGAAAAATTGGTGGCTTTGCAACAGAGGTTCTTTTGCAATGGATCAAGCGCAACAGAACCTCTGTTGTAAAGCGGTGCAAGTGAAGTAGCTTTTTACAGTGCGAACGACGATTGCTTTTAATGGAAAGAAAAAAAGCTTTGCAACAGATACTGTTGCAATAGCTTGAGCGTAACAGAACCTATGTTACAAAGTGGTGTGAATGTGTGATGGGATCTGATTGTTGGCGCATCTTCAATCACGCTTCGGAAGGTGATGGATGTTTTAAAACTTCGAACGGTGAACACATAGCACTGACCAACATATCCTATGAGAGTTTCACATGCTTTTCTTTTGATATGGACGGTGAACCTGAAGGAAGACTGAAGTGGAGTAAATGAAATAGCAGCGCTGCAGTGAAAGTTCAACTTGATTCCAAAAAATAGGTGTGATATCTGAAGTCGGATCCTCCACCCTAGATCATGCCTCAAGAATATTCTCGGTCATATCTATGTATAAAGACCTTATGAATGATCATACACCTTTTCTTCGCAAGTATTTACGGAAACTAAAAATCCCCTTAAAATCAAAAAAATGATGTGGTTTCTTAACAGTAAATTCTCACCAAAAATAATTTAGCGAAAAGGAATTGGACTTGATGTACTAAATGTGTTTTTGTGGGGCTCAAGAGAAAGTCGAACATTTATTCATTTCATGTCATTTTGCTAGATTATTTTGGTGAATAGTAAATATCACATATGACCTTCCTTTTTCGACCAACACTACAAATATGTTTGGAAACTGGTTGAATTGAGTGGATCGAATATCTAAGGTCAGAATTCGCATTGGTGTTTCGGCCTTATGCTAGTCAATAAGGAGATGCATGAATGACATTGTGTTTAACAGAAACAAAAAATTTAACTTTTTACAGGTTATTTGTAACACCCTCAGTTGTTGTAACAGTAATCATCATCACTGTTGACCATCACTGTTTGTTAATCACTGTTATCCCCTGTCCTTAATCAAACTTTGCTCCTGCTTTTTTCAAACCATGCTGGTGGGTAATCAAAACCCTAATCCCAATGCATCTTCCTCATAAAGAAACCAAACCCTAATTGAAACTTCTTTTAATGAAAAATTAAAACAAAAGTGCTCAATTAAAGTTGTTCCAAAAATCATGAAACTATTTTTGTAAATTGCCTAAAATCATTATAATCATGTTGGACCAACTTTGGTAATTTTTGAAGTTACAGAAAATTCCAAACAATTCAAACAGTAGGTTAAAACCCTTACTTTGGGCATTTAATAATTAAAAGAAATATCTAATGATTTTATTTTGCTGCAAAAACTTTTGTGGCACCTTAGTAATATGTAACCCTAATTTACAAACACCAATAGTAGTTTACAAAAATGCTAGGGTTGATAAATCAATTACAGAAAAGAAATAGAGCAAACAGAAAACAAAACAAAATAAAACAAATGCTTAAAACCCGCCCAGGGCGAGGCCCACCTCAGCCCGGCCACCCCGGCCCGTCTTCCACCTCCCACCTGCTCCCGTCATGTCGGCCACCTGCTCGACGCCGTGGCGCAGCCGTGGCCATGGGCGCCGCTGGAGCCCCCCTCCCTCACCTGCTCCCCCCTGTAGCACCAGTCGGCGTTAAGCCCCCCTGCTTCCCCTGGACACCGCCTCACCATTTCTCCCTTCCTCCTCTTCTCGCCATCGACTTCCACCTCCCGCCCGACGCAGCCATGGCCACGGGCTCGTGAACACCCGCGGCCACACTGCCCCCCAGCCCCAACCAGACTGTCCCCGAGCCCCGCCGTCGACGTCCACGCCACCTCACCAAGGGAATCGATCCCGGAGCCTCCACCTCGCGCGCATCGGGTCGTCTTCAACCTCGAGCCGCCGGAGATCGCAGAGGAATTGCCACCGCCTTCCGCCACCATCGAGCTCACTGCCATCCCCGACCCGACCGCGGTGAGCACCGAAACAATCCTCAAGTGCTCTCAGCCGCCCGATAACCTCCAATTGCGTTCCCCTCTTCGTCTTGCACTGACCGCCGCAGTAGAGGTCCTAGCCGTGCCCACCGTGGGTTCCAGCGCGTGCTTTTGGCACCCTCGCGTGTCTGAGGAGCCGTAGCTTCGCGCTAACTAGTTCGCGTCTCCTGGATGGTGCCGTAGCCGCGATTTCGTGCACCTCCAGAGACCGCCGCCGCCATTGCCGACGTAGAGCTCACCTCCGGCCATCTCGTCTCGAGCTGCTTGCTGGAATGGACGCGGCTCGTACCCAGGGTCACGCAGAGACAAACCCCGTCGCGAACGGCCACCGGAATCCAGCGTAGGCTCGTCGGCCGTGGCTTCCCTCGCCGCCGGCGAGCTGCCCGTGCCCCTGACATGAGGGCCCCCTTCGTCAGAAAAACGATTAGGGGTTAATTAACCCGTATGGGTCACTGACTTGTGGGTCCGCCTAATAATCAAAACGGTTGGTTAAATTAAAAGCCATTTGGATTAACTACTGTCTATGACAGGTGGGCCCTAGGCCATTAAGTTAATTAAATAACTGTTAAATTATTTCTGTTAGTATGACAGGTGGGCCCTAGGCCATTAAGTTAATTAAATAACTGTTAAATTATTTCTGTTAGTATGACAGGTGGGTCCAGAGGCATTTTCTGACTTAATTAAATGTTTTATAAATAACAGAGGCTAACATGTGGGTCCCACATGTCAGCACTGTTCTAGATAATGTTGTGGATAATGTTTTGGATAATGTTTAAATAAATAATAAAAGAAATCCAGAAAATCATTTAAATTGATTTAAACTTTGAAATTCAATAACTTTTAAACCGTAACTCGGATTCAAAAACTTTATACATAAAAATTGATCAGAAAAATATAACGAATACAATTACGCTATCCGTATGTCTACCACACCCCTCTAACACAACGAACATCGAACATTCCCCCTCCGGACCGACTGTCCGATAAATTGTCCGGTACTGTTAGAGTGCCTGGATGAATTTATTCCGAACACGAATGTTTCTCGGAGTAGATCAACTAGCACATATACACCCCCCTTATGTTGTTCCGGTAACCACGACACCTCCGGCTTGATCCTTCCCCTCCGGACACCCTGTCCGGTAATCATTCGGAGCCGGTAGTTCATCCTCAGATGAATTTCCGTTCCGAGCAACGTGCATTGCACTGCGTTAGAATACCGTTAACATTTCATCTATCATGTCATGCATCTGTTTGTATATGCTTGCTGTGTATTTACTGTTTATTCCCCCCTTGATCTCCGGTAGACCCCACTGCTGCCGCCGACTACACCGCTGCGGAGTACGACTACGTCGTCGACGACCCTACTACTACCGTCGAGCTTGCAGGCAAGCAGAGCCATTGTCTTCCCCAGATATCGCCTATATTTCCGTAAATTTCTTGCACTAGGCATTGTTACTGTTGCTGCTACGATTACGATCCTATTCAATGGCATAGTCTGATTTTGTCGCCCCTTGATGTGCCTTCCTTTATCCTATGCTGCCTATTATTATTATGCATTATTCAGCAGTGAACCCTGCGCATTGTTAGCTAGGATTAGATAGAGGGCCGTGATCACTCAGGGGAGTGAACGCGGATACAAATATTATAACTGCACAGGTACGGTACAATGCAGACACCGTCTAAGGCCCCTATCTGGGTTATGCCTAGTCACCTCAAGTGTGAGCTATCAAGGAGTAATCCTTGTACTCCACTCGAGGCTGAATTTGTCTTACCGCCATAGGGTCCTGAACGACGATTGTCCTTCAGGTAAGAAGTCGGGCGACCCAACGGTGCCCGCGAGAGGTATTGCGACGGGACGACAGGGAGGGTACGACCAATGTACCGGTGTGCTTGGCCCCTGGTCGTTGGCCGCGAGAGTTACCAAACTACGAAAGTCGAGCTCCTCCAGGAGCACACGCGAGACAAGGTAAGGAGACGGTTCACCTTGTTGGTAACCGCAGTGACTTTGTGGGACGACGGGGCAGGCACCGATGTAATGGTGGTCCTCGCTGCTGTCGTTGTCCGCGGGTCGGTTAAGTCGAGGCAACGATAACGGTTGTCCCGCAGGTTAATTAAAATGCTAAATGGTTCAGTGAATGTCTTGAGTTGGCTATATGCCATGTACGCACTACCTACCCGTGGCAACTACGAGTTATGGGCTCCTCCGCTTCTTAGTGTCGTCCGAGGACTCTTCAGACGTCAGCAGTACCGCGGCCTGCGCCGGGAAGTGGTGTTGTCTTATTTGCTCGAGCGGTGGTGTCTTATTTGGATTTGTTTCAACTTCACCGGCCAGCCACGCACCGTGCAGGAGTACGTTCGGGTTGGGGTCCAAGGCTCGGCGTACTTAGGATTTAGACCGGCGGATGACCTCTCTGTTGAGTTTGAAAGATGGGCTATGAAGTGTCGGATAGCCTCGGTGGAGCGTTCCCTAACAAGGATTCAGCCACCCTGGAGATCCGTGCGTGTAGCGTAACACAAGTGCACCCCTGCAGGGAAGATTAATCTATTCGAATAGCCGTGTCCACGGTAACAGGACGCTTTATGCTGAAGCTGGATCTTACCATTAGAAACTATCATTAAACTGTATGGTTCCGGGTTCTCTTCCTCGCTGGGATGTCGAGGAGGTGAACTCGGAGCCATTGCTAATTATTACAACTTATTATTATTCAATGTTGCAGCAACTTCTGCTTCATTGTTACTTTATTGCTTTATATAAACTGTTGGCTGATTCTTACCTCATGCTGCAAGACATCGTCGGAAGATGCTAGTCTTCGATAGGCCTAGCTTCTTACCCTTGCTCTGAATTTCTGTCTTTCAGTCCACTATATACAGCCTCTTCATTCCGTTGATACAATGCATAATGCTTAGTAGCGGACGTAAGACTCGCGGGTATACTAGATACTCACCTGCTATATTTCCTTTACTGTTTTGCCTGATCGGCCGCTGCAGCCGACGTTGGAGCTCAGGAGCAGGAGTACCCCGGAGGCGCCTACTACGACGTCGAGTTCCCCGTTGACCAGGAGTAGTTCGGTGGATCCCAGGCAGGAGGCCTCGCCTTTTCGATCTGTATCTCTGATGTGATTTGTGCTAGCCTTCTTAAGGCAAAACTTGACTAACTATGTCTGTACTCAGATATTATGGCTTGTATGACTTATGTATTCGGGTCCGCGTGACCCCCTCTATTGTAACATATTTGTTTATCCTTTGGTGTTTAGTGTTGTGCTGTGATATTATCACCGTGGCACCCTAATTTTCAGTCGTGTACCCTGTGTGTATGATTACTGTACACGGTCTGATTTTGGGGGCGTCACATTATTCATATGGTGGCACATTGGATATTTTCAACCGAGTTGGTTGGCAGCATACTAGTCGACTACAGGAAAAATAGTTGTCTTAGTCATGCGTTTTCTGTCTTTCGGTTGATTCGTGTATTACCTCCGATCCATATTAATAGACTCAACTTTGTCTAAATTTATATGTATCTAATTAAGTATTTAGATTAAATGTATGCGTATTTAGATAAACTTAAGTTCATTAATATGGATCAGAAAGAGTATTAACTTTAAGCGGTCCTTAAATTTATAAAACTCTAGATCATGCCTGCCGGCGCGCGTATCTGCTGATAGTTATCTCTGTGCGGGTGGGTACGGTGGTGAAAATCAATTCAGGAAGTCGGGCAGGCGATGCAACAGCAGTATGCATACGCCCTTTCGGATACCTGAGAAGCCACTACAGCTGAGTAGCTAGCTAGCAGCGCGCGCGCACTATCTCGCCGTTTTGTCATCTTCCGGCGTGGGCGCGACCATGATTTGATCCATCTTTCAGCGCAATCCGTTTGTCCAAGTGACCTGGCCCCTTATGATAAACCAGCCCTTGGGTTACCATTGTCGTGCTGGCAACGATCGGTATCCCGTTCCCGCCATGGGGTTTGCCGCCGCATCCCTGTGTTTACGTGCGTTAATTAGTACCACATTGGTAGTTTACGGTAGCACCCTGCTGCATAAAAGGTGGTGAGCAGGTGCCTGTTCACACCGTGCGGCAAGCACGGTTCAGCAACCACAAAAGCATCTAGCGTACAGGGCCTCAATGATATAAACCTGAGAGGCTCTGCTCAGAATTTACAGATTCTGACTGATAAATAATTATCTCTCTTTGCAGGTTTTATACTTCATAATTCGCACCCTTTCTTTGATGAATAATATGTTTTTGAAAAAAAAAAATGTTTCCCACTGGATGAGTTCAATTTTGTTTTGCCTTCATGCACATGAAGAACCAAAAACTGTACGGACTGAGTAGATTGAGTTTTAGCAAAGTATCGATCGTGGATCGCTTAACTTTTTCTAAAATGGACGCTAATTTGAAGCAAAGGTGCGCTCAATAATATGTCAAGCACGAATTATTTTGGTGGCAATTGTTGTAGACGCCAATGGCAATTGTGTATTGCAGATGACAACTTGATGTAACTTTTCTTTTCATTTGCCGCGTGTGTGCTGTCACTTATTACTTTTCTTTTCCGCACAAACATAACAGTCATTATTTTTTCGTTCACGTTTATCATGTCCTGAAGCACACATTTAGGCCCTGTTCGGGACGTAGGAAAACTGGAGGAAACCCAAAGGAAAGTTGTTCCGGAGGAATTTCTATCATTAGCTCCGTTCGGTACAAAGGAATCTTTTGTTACCATTCCTGTGGAAAGTTTCTCCAGCCTGCGTTTTCTTTGAAAAATAAACATACACCCACACCCCATGTTTTAGCGTATGCCCGAGACAGTCAAAAGAAAAACGCTGATGAACATGTAGATTGGAAACCTGGTTGGCTTAATCTGTGGATGCTAGGACCCATGTATACGTCAGATGGGACCTATGCTGGTTGATTTCCTTAGACTAATTTTTCTGTATCCCGAACGCCAACTCTGCTATCTTGTTGCTCATTTTTCGTTCCTCTGTTTTGTACTTTCGTTCCTTTCATTTCCTCTGTTTCAGTCCAACCCTCCGTTTTTCTTCCCTACGTCCCGAACAGGCCCTTACTTATTATGATTCCCCTTCTAAAATTCATGTTGGTCTATTAAGGCGTTGAACCAACCCTTTTTTTAATTATGTTTCTTCATTAGTCTTTTTGCTTGCGAAGGCATGGATCTACATGGTGTTTTTTAGTTTAAGTTATTATATTTTTTCTTTTTCCGTGGCTAATGCATGTTATATTTTTCACATGTGCTTAAACACAATGTATGTCAATGCGTTATGAGCACATACCAAGGTTTATTTTCATTTTTTATCTGTTTTTTATTTTGTTTCCCCATTTTGGAAATATTCACTTTTTATTTTTTATTCTTTGTCTTATTAGTTTTATTTTAAAATGAAACTACCCCCATCCTCCGTGGGCAAGTCCACAAGGCCAAGCCAAGATTTGATCATCTTCAATATGTGTTTGACGAACCTACATATGAACTATTTGGTTTTCGTGTGATGCTATCACACTAGTACAAAACAGGCCTTTGGATATGAGCAAAGGCCACGGCCCGAACACGAACCGGTTCTACTGGCCGAATTGCACCGGTTTGTGAGGCCGGGCTTTAGAACCGGTTCGTGTGATGGGCCCGAGGCCAACGGGAACCTGCCACCACACCTGTAGAACCGGTTTGTAGTACAAACCGGTGCTAAAGGTGTGGCGGCAGATTGCCGTTGGGCTGGGGGCCCGCTAGAACCTTTAGCACCGGTTGGTGCTACCAGCCGGTTCTAGTGTCCCACCTTTAGAACCGGCTGGTGCTACCAACCGGTGCTAAAGATATAGCTATATATACTCCTTCTTCTTCAACATGAGCCGACCAAGCTCATTCTCTGTTTTTGAAGCTCACTTCTCTCTTTGCTCGAGTTAATCCTCCATTTTGGCCAAGATATGTGAAGATTTAAAGAAAACCTTCTACATCCAAGTGTTCACAAAGGTTAGCAGATTTGTCCTCTCTCAGTTTTGCTAGATTAGCTAGTGCTATGCTCTATATGTGTAGATTTGTGGACTTTAGTTTGGGAGCTAGCTATATAGTGACATGTGGAGTTTATTTGATTTATATGCACTTTGAGCTCAAGTTAATTAGTATGCATATTTGTAGTGATTGCTTAATGCCTTCCCGCACACGGACGTATAGTTACCACCGTCGATCGCCCCCATCGTCCCTCTTCACCGGCACCACCTTGGTGAGCCTCTATATATGTGTTTCTTATTTTTTTATATAAGAAATTTTATTTGTATGATTTAGATAGATACTTGTCTAATTTTCTTACTTGTATGATTCTTTGTTATACATAGTGCGATGGTTATGGTATCCGTGCATGTCGGCCCTCGTCCTGTCTATGATTCGTATGTGGTATATATATATTATCTTTTATAACTATTAATTTGTTCCATTTTTCGTGTTTGACAATGATGACCAATTAAGTTGACATAGATATTTTTATCTAGGAGGTATGTGAACCGGAGATTGAAACTGACCCTCTGGTTGAGCGGTTAAATTTAGTTGAAAAAGAAAACGAGTATTTGAAAGAAAAATTGAAAAAAGTTGAAGAAGAGAAGATGATATTGGAGTTGTATGTTGCCGATGTCGTCGGCGATCACAAGAACAAGATGGATGTAATGCGCATGAAGATTAAGAAAATTAGAAAATATGCCCTTACTAAAGAGGCTTGATATCATTATGCTGTTGGAGCAATTGGTACCTTTATTGCGATATTGATCGCATTTATTATTGCATTTAAATGCTTTAGGTAGATAGTTTTATGTTGTTTTTATGATAATAAGTATGTGTATGAACTTTATGTATGATCAACTTTATGTATGATCAACTTTATGTATGAACAACCTTTATGCATGTATGATCAATTTTATGTATATGAATTAGTTGTATTAATTTTATCTTTTCGATGTTGTGCCATTATGAAGATGAGTCGGCAATGGATGTACGACGAAGATCGGCGCTCTGGCGAGTTCATTAATGGCTTGCATAGTTTTCTGCAAGTGGCTGAGGCTAACAAGCGGGATGGTTTTATGTGTTGTCCATGTGGTGTCTGAAAGAATAATAAGAGCTACTCTGACTCAAAAGATATTCACCTCCATCTGTTTAAGCATGGTTTCATGTCCGGCTATAACTGCTGGACCAAGCACAGAGAAAGAGGGGTTCTGATGGAAGAGAATGAAGAAGATGAGGATGATGACAGGTATCCTGGGTTCCAGCTGCCTGAATACGGTGGTACAATGGGGGAACAGAATGAAGAACAAGAGAAAGAACAAGAACGTGAAGAAAAGGCATCACATGAACCCGATGATGAGCTTCGCCGTGTCATTGTTGATGCACAGAGAGGATGCAAAAGCGAAAGGGAGAAGTTGAAGTTCAATCGCATGTTAGAGGATCAGAAAAAAGGATTGTACCCAAATTACGAAGAGGGAAACACAAAGCTCGGTGCCGCACTGGAATTGTTGCAATGGAAGACAGAGTATGGTATACCTGACAAGGGATTTGGGAAGGTACTGAAAATATTTAAGAAGAGGCTTCCAAAGGATAACGAATTGCCTGACAACACTTACGAAGCAATTAAGCTTGTCTGCCCTCTAGGACTAGAGGTGCAGAAGATACATGCATGCCCTAATGACTGCATCCTCTACCATGGTGAGTACGAGAATTTGAATGAATGCCCGGTATGTGGTGCATTGCGCTATAAGATCAGACGAGATGACCCTGGTGATGTTGAGGGCGAGCGCCCCAGGAAGAGGGTTGCTGCCAAGGTGATGTGGTATGCTCCTATAATACCACGGTTGAAACGACTGTTCAGAAACAAAGAGCATGCCAAGTTGTTGCGATGGCACAACGAAGACCGTAAGAAAGACGGGAATTTGAGACACCCCGCTGATGGGTCACAATGGAGAAAAATCGAGAGAATGGAAGAAAAGTAAAATGGAAAGTTTACAAAGGACCCCAGGAACATATGGTTTGGTTTAAGTGCAGACGACATTAATCCTTTTGGGGAGCAGAGCAGCAATCATAGCACATGTCCCGTGACTCTATGTATCTTCAAAATGAACAATATATCCATTAAGGTGGCGAACGGCTTTGCTTTAACGAATCCACCTGGAGCACTGCACCACTGCAATCCGATTCCACCTGGCTATGCTCGTGTCGGGGTGGATGAAGTTGTGACGGAATATCAAGAACTAAACCTTGATATTCCTGGAGGTGAAGGGCAGAAGACCCTCAAAGAAGCCAAACAAAGTGGTATCTATCTATGGAGAAAACAATGGATCATATTTCCATCCAGTATGTACAGTCCAACGCGTTCGACATCAAGTTCACCACCACCCCCCGAGATGGAGTGCATCCCGACTCCGCGGCACCAGCCGAGTCCTGCACCCCTCCCCGAGATGGAGCGCAGTGCGACTCCGCAACATCAGCCGAGTCCTTCACCATCCATCCCCGAGATGGAGCACAGTGGGACTGATCCGCTGCGACGTCAGCCGAGTCCTGCACCATCCATCCCCGTGGAGCGCAGCGCGACTCCGTCACGTCAGTCGATTCCACCACAACCACCCCACATCGCGAGTCCGCAGCGCCAACCGATCCCACCAGCCCCCCCCCCCCCCCCCGTGATGGATAGAAGGCAAACACGACAATCAAAAAGTAATCAACCTCCGTCGCGTCATAGGAGTCCACCGAAGAAGAAAGCAAAGAAAGTTAAACCCCAGAAGAGTCCGCCGGTCTTACCCTGGGATAGGAGTGTAGCTGAAACCAAGGCCATAGTGGATGAAGCCGTGGCGAAGCACCTTGCACCGAAACCTCCCCCGCCACCGAAGGAGAAAATACCCGAGGTAACAATACAACACTTCTTGAAGATGTTTGAACCCCCTGTTAAGACCGTGTTCTCGGACTACGAACGCTCTATTAACAAGTCATTTCTGCAAAAGGGTTCAAGAAGCAGCCACTCAGGCAGTAAAAAATGCGGGAAAACTGTTGCCCAACTCGGAGAACAGACAGTGCAATCGATAGCCCCGCTCAAGGTGAATACCAAGCAGCAGGAAGAGATAACCGACGAACAAAGAGCATTTGCTAGAGAGGAGGTTCTTACTATTGAACAATTTTTAAACCTTGATGACTTGTCCGGTGAGCCATCTCCAAAAAGGAAATATGCAAAAGGGGATCCTATGGTCACTGAAGAAGAAGAGAATCTATTATCAACGCAAATGCTCAACTTGCATTAGTGGTACATCACAGAAGCTATACCGTTTGAGATGACCAGCTTCTGGATTCCGATCAGGCCAGATTATTTTGACAATGGAACTGGTGACTTGTGGATTGCAAATGAAGAATTATTTCAGTTATTCCATCAATTGGCACTCGACAAATCTATCGTCAGTTTGTATTGTCTGTAAGTGATTTCTTTCTAGCTCAGCTCGTGCGTCATTGACTGTATTATCCTCACTATATATATTCTTTTGTGTGTGGTATTACGCAGAATGAAGATGTACGAAATGAGAAAAGCTGGAGTCTTTGGCATTGGGTTCATTGACCCAAATACCATACATGAAGTAACAGTAAAACATAATACAGAATTCGCGGAGACCCTTTTGCTTAAAAGTTTGAGGGATCTACATGCAGAAGAACATATACTATTTCCTTACAACTTCAAGTGAGTGTCATTATTTTGTACTACAAATTATAGTTTTGCTTACTCGATATTGTTATATAAGTGATACCCGCTTACGTGTGCGCAGCTATCACTTCATCCTGCTAGACATTGAAATGGAAAAAGAAATGGTTACAGTAATGGACTCACTACGTAAAGATATTAGTGAGTATAAAGAAATTAAGAACTCATTCGCCAGGTAATTTTAATCATTATCACACATGTAGGCTTCTTTAGTGTTCACTTTAAGTTTGTGTTATATCAAGTAATTAACTCCTTTATTCATTTTCTTTGATGGCAGAGTTTGGGGAAAGTTCAAAAAACTCGAGCGCGGTGAATGGAAGGAGAAGCTGACGTGGCAGTACGATAAATATGTGAGAGAACATTCTATTTAATTATATTTCTAGTTTCAATATACCATTATCATATATATGCTTGATTATTAAATCTGTTTGAATTCTATATTGTTGTGAAGTGTATGAGGCAGACATCAGGGACTGAACCTTGTGCTTACATCGTAATGGAGAACATTCGCTATATGACCGAAAAGTTTAATCAAATAACAATGATGGTACATAAATACTATCTAGACTTTGTTCTTACCATATGTAATATATTCATATATTGATCATCTTCTTTAAATAATAAGATTTGGGAGAAGCGGCATAAACTCGACATAAATGATCGCATGCGAGCACTTCAAGAGGAAATAGCGGGATTTCTTCTTCGTGAAGTCATAAATAAGTCGACCGGAGAATTCCCTTACCATATGTAATAGGAAACTGGCGTGTTGTCCATATGATGTAACTGTATGTATATTCAAATGCCCTCCACTGTTGTGGGCTCGAGGCAAGCAAAGAGGGGCGGTGGTGAGGCACTAGTACTATATATGATCGATGTATATATATGTTGGAGGTACGATAATTCTACTATATATGATGGTTCTAGCTAGCTACGAGATATTCTACATGTATATATATGCATTGTACATTATGTAATAGCGTAAAATAAACAGTAATCCTAAACCCAAAAGAAAAGAATTAATAAACCCTAAACTATTAAAACCAAAAAGAAAATAATTAAAAAAACTTAAACCTCTAAACCTTTAGAATCGGTTTGTGTTACAAACCGGTGCTAAAGGTTCCCGAGCCCTCGCGCCCGACCTGCCACCACGTCGCTGGCTGCAGAGATTTTAGAACCGGTTCGTGAGCAACCGGTTCTAAAGGGGTTCACCCTCTAGCACCGAACCTTTAGCACCGGTTGCCAAAAAAGGTTCTAATGGCCTCTCAGAACCGGTTCTAATGACCTGTTTTGCACCAGTGTCAAAGAAATCAAAATCATGTAGAATCGTGTGCTTGTTTTTTCTTCTATTCTGGCGTTTTTGAAATGTTGTGAATTAAAGAGGCCCTAAGATATGCACGGTTGCAAAAGACGCGCTTCTCCCGCGGGTATTGTCGTGGATATAGTCCCGACAATAGAGATAGGGGTATAATAGGAGCTAAATGAATATGTATATAGAGTGGTTGACGTAGGAAGAAGTATACAGGTTAGGCCTCTCCTTAGAGATAAAAACATTAGTCCTGTCCCAGGCTGACTGGGGTGTTCTTGCTCGAAATATGAGGAATTGTGTTACGTATGACCCTTCCTGGGGCGAGGGGGGAGGCTTAAAAAGAGAGCGCCTCTTCCCCTTCAATGCACCAGTAAATGGGCCTTAATTACAGGGGTAAATACCTACACTTAATATAAGAAATGGTATCTTCATTACTGCTAATTAAGGAGGAGGAACGCCTACGGTCTTTAATGTTTCGCGCCCGTTGCTCTTCTTCCTCCGAGTAATGAGCAGCTCGCCGGTTCCCTTTTCCGAGTAACAGATTACTCGGAGACTATTTGCTTTCCGAGTAACTGTGTTACTCGAAGATGTTGTGAGCTACGTCTCTGAGTTTGATCGAGCTCCTTATTCGTTGATGATTTTATTTATTTATTTGGGTGTATTTGGGAGACCAAGGAACTGAGGATACCCCTTGGTTTCTGAATTCTGATGCTTAAGGATATGCCTTTGGTATGACCACGACAGTAGCCCCCAAGTGCATTCGGGCACTCGCGATTGAGGCAGTTGATATCATCAGGGTTCATGAGGCATGTGAAGGTTAAACTCAATAAGAGGCCCGGAAGGACTTTATTGATATTTGAACTTTTCCCTCGAGTGTGGGTTGGGCAAGTTAACAGAAAAATCTGGCGACACTCGAGCGTCTCTCGGAAGAGGTGGACTGAGGCCCCGGAGGGCGTGTCTTGGAGTAAAAGGCCTTAAACTCCATATAAACCAGATTTGTAAAGTTGATATTCTAAGGCGTCAAGAATCGAGCCTTAGATCATACCACGTGGGATATCAAGTCTTTACCCCTTGCGCCGTGTCATACTGGTGATCTGGCATTCTACGTTAGAGACGGACCACCAGTGAGTTAACTAATCAAAATTTTCCTTGAGTAATTAGTGAATGCAAGAGTTTCCGTTTGCAGTGTGCTTCATAATACAATTATTTCATAACCAGTTTACTTACACTCATGTGATTCCCCATCCTGCCATTGTTTCGAGTTATTAGAGCACTAATTGCATTCCTTAGCGCTCCGAGTGACAGCTTACTCGGTCGTTTATGTACGATAATTTCTTCTGAGTGGTAGCTTACTCGGGAAAGTTTCCGAGTGATGTTGTACTCGATCTGAGATGTCAACAGAGAGATTCTTCCGAGTAAGGACTTATTTGGCGCAGAGCTACATGCCTTCCGAGTAGACGGTATGGTCTCGAGCTTCAAATCAAATCTGATTGAGTCTTTAAATGAAGTTGATCTTGTCTTGTTAATGAATCTTTTCTTCAAGGTAAGTGGGCGCGTCGTCAGGCCTGCCTCCTCGATTCCTGCGGCGGTATTTTAGGATAATCAATAACTTCCACATGGAAGGTGGGGCGGATTATGGGGAAGCTAACCGGCATGCCTGTAATGGGCTGCGGATCTGACGCGTGGCGGTTGCCTTCCTTGAGGTATAAAAGATCCTCCCCGTGGCCTAAAATAGATCTGAGTTCATTTGCCTTGACGGTTCCTTCTAGCTTCCTCTCTATCTCTCCTTCGTATTCACGCCGCCGCCGGAGCGCTCTTCTTCTTGCTCGTCGACTGCTCGTGCCTCGCCTTGGGAGTTCATCCTTCTCTCCGCACCACCCTGCCGGGACCATGTCTATCGGGGAGTGGCTCCCGTCGATCGTGACGGCGGAGATGCTGCAGGGCTATCAAGACTCCGGCATGGTTCCTTGCGATGGTTGCCTTCTTCCTACTCCTGGGGAGGACGAACCTCTTCCTCGGGATGGTGAGAGAGTTCTACTCCTTTCTCATGTAGATCGTGGATTCTCTCTTCCTCCGCATCCCTTCTTCTTGGATTTTTTTGGCTTTCACGGGTTCTCAACTTCATCACCTTGTTCCCAATGCCATCACCTTGCTTTCTAGCTTTTTTACCTTATGTGAGGGTTACTTAGGCATAGAACCTCATTGGCATCTTTTCTGTACCATATACACTATTAAGCCTTAGAAGGCAAAGAAATCTGGGGAAGGTGGTGGTATGGAGTTTAATCACTTGTGCGGAGGTTTGTTCTTGGCTTGGAAACAAGGGACCCAATACTTTGCTTCAAGCTTGCCAGATTCCGTAAAGAACTGGCAAAATAGTTAGTTTTATTGTAAGGTGGCGGAGGGTTCGGGAGTTCGCAGGTTGCCCCCTTACTCGGATGTGAGGTTGACCAATTCCCAGGGTTGGAACCCTCATCTCACCAACCCTAAGAAGGAGTAGGTGATCCCCTTGATGTGCGAGACCATAAGGTTGAAGAAGAACGGCTTAGATGCCATGGAACTAATCGCCACTTTTGTCATTCGGAGGATCCAACCTCTCCAAGCCAGGGCCCGAGGGATGTGGACGTACAGCGGGCTCGAGGATGACACTCGGTATAACCGATCCGAGATGCCCATGGATGAGTTTGAGCTCCAGATGAAGTTCATCACCAACGTGACTCACGGTCTGCAGCCGGTGGGGCGAGCGAGACCACTTAGCAGCGAGAATCCTCCGACTTTGGTAGGCTCTCTTACCTCATATATGTCTTTGGATGTCTTTGGCTCGCCTACTTCTGACTCGGATCTTTTGTATTTCTGTCCCGATTACATTCCCCCATTCCCTTGGACCATCAACATCCCGCTGAGGAAGATGAGGATAGCAATACTAGCGCGGGGATTGGAGTTGAGACTGGAGAGGAGCTGGAGTCCGAGGTGGCTCGCGCTCAGGTATTGTCCGAGCAACGGTCAAAGAGAAACAAGGACCGTGATTCAGCGCGAGAAGGTCTTACTCGGACCCTCAAGAGATCTCATCCTCCGAGTAGTGAGGAAGGTGGTAGCAAACTTCCGGCACTGGGCTCTAGTCATGGGAAAGTTGCACCTTTGAAGAAGAAGAAGCTTGTCACTCTTGGGGGTAGGGAAGTTAACCCCTCGGAAGATGCTGCTGCTGAGAAGACCAAAGGAGTTGGGACTAGTCCAGCCAAAGTTATTGTGGCTCCCCCGAGGCGCGCTTTGAAAACCGCCCGCAAGTAATGTTGTTACATTCTTTTCAACTCGGTATTTCATGAGTTCTTCAGTCTTCTTAACTGGTCTGTTTTGTAGTGTCCGTCCGAGTGGTTCCGAGTCGCTTCCTGGGGTTGAGGATCCGAGTGCAGAAGCCTATGAGGATGTCAGCACATGCGGAGTGACTGACTTTACTGTTATGGACACCATTCCCGAGGATGCTGAGGATGGTGGTAGGGATTCTTGATCGTGTTTGTCGATGCTTTTGTTACTACGACTTCCTGTTTTTTGACTATGCCTGTTTTCTTCACCTTTCTTCTGCAGATATGGACATTGATTCTGCTGTAAGCCCAGCTCGGACTGTGATTGAGCCGACTGCCCCTGAGGTGACTTCTCCTGACGTGGTTGTTGTTGGAGAAAAAACACCACTTGGATCTGATCCTCCTGCCACCGCTAGTTCATCTGCTCCTCCAGCTGCATGCGATACTTCTGTAAAGAAGGTTGATGAGAAGGCACCTGCTTCTCCATCAACCGCCCAAGAGACTGCTTCAGCTTCCTCAACCTCGATCCTAGTCGGCGCTCCGGTTGAGCATGCTATCGTCAGTGGCTTGAAGGAATATTTGGTGAGGGCTTCTCGATTTGAGTTATGCTTGCGTGAGTTAGCTTCCGAGGCCGAGTTGGTGAAGTCGAACATGCACGTAAGTACTTATGTAAGTTTTCCTACCCAGAGGATGTCCGAACAACTTTTTTGTTTGAGTTGCTGTTATTTTGGTAAGTTGAAACTTCCAATGGGAGAACTTCTTAGTGTACCCAGTGGGTGTAGCCCCCAAGGCTCCGAGTAACTTCTTGAAGTTATTCGGAGTCTTTTGTAATGGGGTTCAAGTTTAATGAACTTCCAGTGGGAGCACTTCTTAGTGCACCCACTGGGTGTAGCCCCCAAGGCTCCGAGTAACTTCTTGAAGTTATTCGGAGTCTTTTGTAAAGAGACTTGGTTGTTATGATCTTTCAGTGGGAGCACTTCTTAGTGCACCCACTGGGTGTAGCCCCCAAGGCTCCGAGTAACTTCTTGAAGTTATTCAGAGTCTTTTGTAAGGAGACTTGGTTTTTATGATCTGTCAGTGGGAGCACTTCTTAGCGCACCCACTGGGTGTAGCCCCCAAGGCTCCGATTAACTTCTTGAAGTTATTCAGAGTCTTTTGTACAGAGACTATTTGTTCATTATGATTCTTCTCCTGTTTCATGAGGCTTGCAAGCTGAGTTCTTCTTTTGTAAATTTACAAGAGGAGAATGCAGCCACAACGAAAGCATATGAGGTGTTGCTTGAAGAGCACAAAAAACTAAAGAAACAACATGCTAACGACAATGGTGAGTCATCTTGGCTCATGTTTTATAAAAGGCTCGGTTCTGATGCCTTTTCTTCCTTTCTTGCTCTGATGCAGAGGCGGCCAAGAAATCTTTTGATGCCAAGGTCAAGGAAAATGACGATTTTGTGGAAAAAATGAAGAAGGATATAGATCAAGCCGAGAAGCGCGCCAAGGAGAATAAAGCTTTGGAGAAGTCTGTTCATTACTACAAAGAGGCGGTGAAGGAGAACGAGGCCACCATTACGAAGCTTGAATCTGATCTGGAAAAGTTGTCCGAGCTGCGCACCAAGGAAGAGGAAGAACACAAGGCCGAGTTGGAGACAACTCGGAAAGCTGTGAAGGCAGCTGAGGAGTATTGTGCTGGGAGGTTTGTTGTCTTCAGCGAGACTTTATCAGGTGAGTTGTGAGAAATTTCTTTTGATAATATGTGGTATCATGCCGAATCGGCGTGTACTGATCTTTTTTTGTTGCAGCATATGGTACTGACCCAGACGCGGAGCATGCCCGAATGGGCGAGTTTGCTGAAATCATGAAGAGGGACAACTACACACCGGTGACAACTGATTTTTCTTTAGCCCGAGGCCTGCTGACCATGAGATGTGCCAAGGCCAAGAGATTTGCCGAGGATGTCATGGGTGCTACCCTGGCTCTGAAGAGCAAACTATCACCTGGCGAGGGAAGTCGGGTGAAGCTTGATACAGTGGTTCCCACCCTCCAAGCAGCTCCTCAGCAATTGGCACGCTGGAAAATATCTGCGGCGCGGAAAGGTGCGAACTATGCACTAGCTTTGACCAAGGCACACTTTCCCGAAAACCTTGAAAAGGTTGGTGGCGGTGATCCCGAACAAGGACAAAGCTGCACCACGTTTCTGCCCCGGTATCCCGAGACTTCCAGTCGAATTGCTCTGATGCCTGATCTAGACTTCTTCGTGGAATCAACTGGTGTCATGAGTGAGTCGGACGAGGCCGGAGATGAATGAGCAAACTTAGTTGGGGTAGAGCGAAAAACTCTTTAATATTTGCCTCAGTATGCCGAGTGGTCCTGTAATGAACTTCTTCGTGGTTGATGTTGTGCCCTGGGCACTAGACATGATTTTGCTTTATCTATTGGTTATGTTTGAAGGTGTTATCTTGTTTGTGCATTAAGTAGCCCCAAAGAGTAGGTGAAATACTTAGAAAACTTCCCTAAGCTCTCGTCCGAGCTGCTTACAACTCGGGTAAAGGTTTGATTTTTAAATATTAAGTAGTCCCCAAGTTATTAGTTACTTGGAGGATACTTAGAAAAAATTATAAGCTCTCATCCGAGCTGCGCATAGCTCGGTTAAAAACTTGATTTTTAAACATTAAGTAGCCCCCAAGTTATCAGTAACTTGGAGGATACTTAGAAAATTTTCTAAGCTTTCGTCCGAGCTGCGCTCAGCTCGGATAAAAACTTGATTTTTAAACATTAAGTAGCCCCCAAGTTATCAGTGACTTGGAGGATACTTAGAAAATTTTCTAAGCTTTCGTCCGAGCTGCACACATTTCGGATGAAAACTTGATTGTTAAACATTAAGTAGCCCCCAAGTTATCGGTGACTTAGAGGATACTTAGAAAATTTTTTAAGCTTTAGGCCGAGCTGCGCACATTTCGGATGAAAACTTGATTTTTCAACATTAAGTAGCCCCCAAGTTATCAGTGACTTGGAGGATACTTAGAAACTTTTCTAAGCTCCCGTCCGAGCTGCGCTCAGCTCGGATAAAAACTTGATTTTTAAACATTAAGTATCCCCCAAGTTATCAGTGACTTGGAGGATACTTGGAAAAATTTCTAAGCTCTCGTCCGAGCTGCGCTCAGCTCGGATAAAAACTTGATTTTTAAACATTAAGTAGCCCCCAAGTTATCAGTGACTTGGAGGATACTTAGAAAAAAAACTAAGCTCTCGTACGAGCTGCGCTCAGCTCGGATAAAAACTTGATTTTTAAACATTAAGTAACCCCCAAGTTATCAGTGACTTGGAGGATACTTAGAAAATTTTCTAAGCTTTCGTTCAAGTTGCGCTCAGCTCGGATAAAAACTTGATTTTTAAACATTAAGTAGACCCCAAGTTATCAGTGACTTGGAGGATACTTAGAATTTTTTTTAAGCTTTCGTCCGAGCTGCACTCAGCTCGGATAAAAACTTGATTTTTAAACATTAAGTAGCCCCCAAGTTATCATTGACTTGGAGGATACTTAGAAAATTTTCTAATCTCTCGTCCGAGCTGCGCTCAGCTCGGATAAAAACTTGATTTTTAAACATTAAGTAGCCCCCAAGTTATCAGTGACTTGGAGGATACTTAGAAAAATTTCTAAGCTTTCGCTCAAGTTGCGCTCAGCTCGGATAAAAACTTGATTTTTAAACATTAAGTAGACCCCAAGTTATCAGTGACTTGGAGGATACTTAGAAAATTTTTGAAGCTTTCGTCCGAGCTGCGCTCAGCTCGGATAAAAACTTGAATTTTAAACATTAAGTAGCCCCCCCAAGTTATCAGTGACTTGGAGGATACTTAGAAAATTTTCTAAGCTTTCGTCCGACCTTCACACATTTCAGATGAAAACTTGATTTTTTCAACATTAAGTAGCCCCCAAGTTATCGGTGACTTGGAGGATACTTAGAAAATTTTCTAAGCTTTCGTCCGAGCTGCGCATATTTCGGATGAAAACTTGATTTTTAAACATTGAGTAGCCCCCAAGTTATCAGTGACTTGGAGGATACTTAGAAAATTTTCTAAGCTCTTGTCTGAGCTGTGCTCAGCTCGGATAAAAACTTGATTTTTAAACATTAAGTAGCCCCCAAGTTATCAGTGACTTGGAGGATACTTAGAAAATTTTCTAAGCTCTCGTTCGATCTGCGCTCATCTCGGATAAAAACTTGATAGTTAAGAACAGGTAAAAATACAGAGATTGAGCAAGACACTTTGTTATACAAACAGTACATTTTATTCAAGTCTTACAACTGCATTCATGCGTAGAAATGACATAACAACTGGGCGTTCCATGCGTGAGGCTCTTCTATGTTATTAGTTACATCATATAGCCGATAGGCTCCATTATGTAATACCCTGGATATGACATAGGGCCCTTCCTACGGAGGGGCTAATTTATGATCAGAAGTCTTCTTGATACACAATACCTTGTTGCCTTCTTGGAATGAGCGGGCTCGGACATATGGTATCGACGTAGGTCTTGCTGATAGAATGTTGAACGGGTAAGAGCTAAATTTCTTTCTTCTTCCAGGAGATCGACACCATCTTGTCTTGCAGCTTCGGCTTCAGCTTCAGTATACTGACTTACTCGGGGAGCGTTGTTCTTGAGGTCAATCAGAAGGACTGCCTCCGATCTGTATACCAGGAAAAAGGGAGTTGAACGAGTAGAACGATTAGGTGTTGTTCTCAATCCCCACAGGACCGAGGGAAGCTCGTCAACCCAAGCGCCTGCTACTTCCTTCAATTCCCGAGGAGACGGGGTTTGATTCCTTTTAGTATTAGCCTATTTGCTCGTTCCACCTGGCCATTGGATTGGGAGTGTGCTATTGAGGCGAAATTAACCTGAATGCCATTGCTCAACCAGAATTCCTTAAATTCAGCCGAGTTGAAATTTGACCCGTTGTCTGTGATGATGTCATGTGGGACTCCAAAACGGTGTATTATGCCTTGTATGAAACTAACTGTTGTGGTTGAGTCTAGGGCTTTGATGGGTTTTTCTTCTATCCATTTTGTGAACTTATCCATTGCGACTAAGATATGGGTAAAACCATACTTGCATGTTCTCAGTGGTCCAATCATATCAAGCCCCCATACTGCAAATGGCCATGCTAGAGGGATTGTCTTCAACTCGGAAGATGGTTTGTGTGACTGGTTGGAGTAAAATTGACATCCTTGGCAATGATCTACAATATACCGAGCATCACTGAGGGCCTAAGGCCAGAAGAAACCAGCTCTGTCGTCGATATGTGACGGCAGATGCCATGGGGATGGCTAAAGTGAGGGGAAGACACGAGGGAGAGACTGTCGATGGTGCCGGAATCGGGTTGGGCACAAGCACGGTGAAGACACCACGATGTACCCAGGTTCGGGGCTCTCCGGAGAGATAACACCCCTACTCCTGCCTGTCTCTTGTATATCAATGGAGTGGCTACAATAACTGCTCTTCTACCTTCTCAGGGGAAGGAGTGCACCTCCGCCGTGGGCAAGGTCTTCTCCTGCTTCCCTGAGGAGTAACTACGAGCAGTGAATGAACTGGAATGAGACTGAGTAAGTGAGGTTCTAGGGTGTGTCGTCGTTGTCGTCGTCGTCCCTCGCGCAGGAGGGGTACCCTGGCTCTTATAGTGTGAGTCCAGGGTACTATGGTAACTTCAATGCCTAACGGGCCCAGCTGTCATCCTCTAATCGGCCTGGGCCCACCGACTGCTCCTATCCGGGTGATCCGGAGCCTACGAGCGGCGGCCCATGCTGCTACCTTGTAGGGTCTAGTGATGAACAGTGGAGCTATGAGGTACGGTCTTGTCGGCCTGTCCGTGGAATCGGCGGAGAGGTCGACATCGTATCTCCCGGAAATCCTCGATGTGACTTGGCCTTCCTGCCACCCAGATATCTCGGGATATGGCATTTATGACCTCGTAATCATACCCCCGACTGGGTGTCAGGTAGCTCCGATTGCGCCTGGACCGACTGGTGGTTCCTGGGTAAGGTCGATTGCTCTGGGCAATCGGTCTTCTAGGAAACGACCTCGGTCCAGCAGCAGGCCAATCGGACGATCGTCTTCAATGAACAAAAGGGTGGACCGATTGCGCCTGGGCCGACTGCCGGCACTTGGTATGGTCGATTGCCTTAGAGCAATCGGCCGTACCTCTGCCTAGCTCGGCCCAGCTGCAGCCCAATCGGCCCATCCTTGTCTTGAAAGCTTGCTTCCGCTTGGGTTAGCCTACCCGGGTACCAATCCCCCGACAGTAACCCCTAAAGCTGTAAAGGTCCCACAGTCACTTGACCGCGGGGCCTTTGCAGTTTTTCAATTTGTCTTGAGGTTTTCCGACTGCTATGGCCTCTTCGAGTGCGTCATTCCGAGTTCGTCGGCCGACTCGGAGATCACACTCGGCTGACCTTGTTCCCATCTGATTGGATTTGGTTCCTTCTCGCTTCGTATCTTCATTTTCTGGAACAGTACCTTCTGCCGATTGCGCTCCAACGGTTACCTCCGACTTGCCCACGACGTGATCAATGAGCTGGGACCTACGACCCACGCGCGACGTAACATAACTACAGGAGCTGACCCCCACGTCGCACGTCTCGCCTTCTGTGCCAGGATCCTCTGTGCTGATCTGCCGGTTGGCTTCCTTGTGCCCTAGGTCACACCGGGCCACATGGCCACGGGGTGATCCCACTCCCCTCCCCCGCCGCCCATATAAGCCACCGGGGGGGGGGGGAGCCTCGCCTCTTCCTTCTCCAACACATCTCCTTCAACCTCCAGCTTTCTCTCTCTCTCTGCGCCATTGCCGCTCCTCGCGCAGATTTCTCTCCCGCGGACCTCTGCTCTCCCGCCTGCTCCGGCAACTGATTCGCGCTCCTCGCCGCCTCCGCCGCCGCCGCAGCAGTTCGCCTGCGTCGTTCTCGCGCTCCACCTCGATCTGCTTCCTCTCCTTCCTCTTCTGCGGAATCGATGGCGCCACGACGGGACGTCTCGCAGGCGAGCCGCGGGTGCTGGAAGGGATCCCAAGCCACCGCCGTCGCCGTCGAAGCACTGATTCGCGCCCGAAAGATGCCCGCAGAGATCGAATGGCGGATCCCGGGCCAGGCCGACGTCGTGCCCAGCGCGCGCACGGGCGAGAGGGTCGTCTTCCTCGCTCACTTTGAGCGTGGATTCGGCCTTCCCGCAAGCGCCTTCTTCCGCGAGTTCCTTGAGTTCCACCGACTTCAGCCTCATCATCTCGCCGCCAACTTCATCATGAACCTTTCCGGGTTCGTGACACTCTGCGAGGGCTATCTCGGCTGCCGACCTAGCATCGCGCTCTTCAAGCGCTTCTTCAACCTCCGAGCCCACAATGCTCGAACAGGAGAGATCGTTGCCCCCACCATCGAAGGCGGCAAACCCTCCTATCCGACTGATATGACCGACTGCGGCAGTTGTCTTGCCGCAGCCGGCAAGATAAAATATCCCAGCCCCGACATCGTCCAGTCCTGCAAAAACTGGCAGACGTCGTTCTTCTACGTCAAGTCTCCCGATCAAGGCCCCGACCTCCTCAACCTGCCCGAGTTCTCACTCGCTAGGCCGGTTGAGAAGCATCAATGGGCTCTGAAGCACGGTGCTGGGGATTGCGACGTCGACGCTCAAGCCACCAGGGTCACCCAGCTGGAGCGAGAGGGACTCCTTCCCACCGACTTGATAGCGGCATGGCTTCACGCGCGAATTCTTCCCCTGCAGCGCCGAGCGCACCGTGTCTGCGACGTGTCGGGGCCTCGGGACCCCATTCGGCTCTGCATGTGGGAAATGAAGACCGAGATCCTCTGCGCCCGAGTGAAAGCCATCACCGCCAGTGCGCTGCCTGATCCTTTCCGGTTCGGGCTTGCCTACCTTACCCGACAGCGGAAACCGCCTGTGGTATGCTCCGATTACTTGTGCCTTCTTTTCAGCACTTCATTCAGTCCGACTGCCTGCTCTTCCGATTGCTTTTTCTTCCAACTACATGCTCTTCCGATTGCTCTGATCACTTGTGCCTTTTTTTAGCACTTCATTCAGTCCGACCTCATGGAGGACGGCCAGGAAGCTGGTGTGTTTGCCCCTGATCGCACGGAAGAGGACCCCATTGACCTTGAGTACAATGGAGAGATCCCTTCCGCCGAGTTCAGTGAAGATGATGAGGATGAAGATGAGTCCTCTGGGGAATCCTCCGACCCCATGGACGCCGAAGATGATGATGCTGCGCGCGCCATCCCTCCAAGGACCACCACTCGGCTGCCAGCTCAAGGGGGTACGCCCGACTCTTCCCTTGAGCGACTTTTGGCTTATTGGAGTGACGATGATAGTATCTCAACGGGTGCTGCTCCTGATGCAGCTCCTCGGGATAAGCCTCCCAGGGTGCCAGCCAAACGCATCTCGGCAGCTGGCTCTTCCTCTGGTACCGCTCCCTCCAAGGTCATCCAAACCGCGCCGACTGCCCGCAAAGGCAAGCAGGCCCAGAAGACGACAGCTCGAAGGCCGACCACTCAGGCGCCGCTGAATGTCGCCCCACTCCGCTGCCGAATGCCTACCGGCGCACCTCGGACGATCGGGTATGCTTCTGACTTTCTGCGCAATACTTTGCTATCTCTGCTTCTACTGACTCTTCTCCCTTTCTCCATTCAGCGAGCCCATTGGGCTTGATGACATCGACACCGAGATTCCGGCTCGTGTCGGCGCCATCATCTCGCCCGCTGCTTCTGCTGCGGCTGTTCGCAAGCGGCCGACCGCCACCAATCACTCCTCCAAATACGCCGAACGTGCTGCCAAGAGAGCTCGGCTCGCAGCAGCCCAGAAGACGTCTCCTTCCGACCTCGCCCCAAAGATCATCAAGCGTGCGGCCGACCCGGTATCTCCTGGTGCCGGGGGAACGCAATCGGTCGATCCGATTGCCCCGTCCCCGCCACGCCGCTCCAGCCCGGCCGCCGCTGCTACAACTTCTCCCGCTCTGTGGACCGCCGTGCCCGACGCACCAATGGTGACGATCTCGCCGCCGACTGTGATGTCGGCACCGCCAACCATTGCTACCACGCCACCAGCTGTTCTATCAGCGCCGCCGACGACCACAACTCTTCCCCCAGTCATCGTTACTACCGCTGCTCCGACTCGCCCGATTGTGCCACCGCCGCAATCGGGTGCTTCTGATTTTCAAGTGACGACGGTGCCACCATCTCTTACAACTGCCACTTCCATCGCGATTCCAACCTCAGCGCCGACGCCGACCCCTGCTGCCTCAGAAGTTTTAATGCGCACGGTGGATCAATTCCGGGCCGAGTACTCTCGCGCCCGTCATGCTGGTGCCGAGGCTGACGCTGCGCTTCCTCCTCAAGAGCCCATGGCGTCCGCGCTGAGCCGAGTAAACCTCTTCGCCAATGCCATTGCTCGGGATCTGCAACAGCTCGCCTCGCATCATACGGTAACCTCTTGCTTTCCTTCTTTTCCTTCTTTTACTTTAGACATTTTTCTTCCGGTGGGTGCGCGCAAGCGCACCCAGTGGGTGTAGTCCCCGAGATTCGGGCCGATTGATTACAATCGGTTCGGATCTTCTTAGTACTTTCGCTTTTCTCGTTTGCCTTCCTCAATCGGTGGACTTTCCTTCCGGTGGGTGTAGTCCCCGAGATTCGGGCCGATTGGTTACAATCGGTTCGGATCTTTTAGCATTTTTGCTTTTCTCATTTGCCCTCCTCAATCGGTGGACTTTCCTTCCGGTGGGTGCGCGCAAGCGCACCCACTGGGTGTAGTCCCCGAGATTCGGGCCGATTGGTTACAATCGGTTCGGATCTTTTAGCATTTTTGCTTTTCTCATTTGCCTTCCTCAATCGGTGGACTTTCCTTCCGGTGGGTGCGCGCAAGCGCACCCACTGGGTGTAGTCCCCTAGATTCGGGCCGATTGGTTACAATCGGTTCGGATCTTCAATATTCTTTGCTCTATCACTGACTTTGTCGTACTGTCCTTCTCAGGCTGTTATGGAGGAGAAACGAAATGTCTTCGAGAAACTTCTTGAAGCTTATACTGCCAGCCTCCGGACCCTCGCCCAGGCCCAGCTGCAGGTCAACAACCTGTCAGCCGAGACCTCCAAACTGAAAGGTATCTTCTAGCCCATCTGCCTTTTCTCCACTAGCCGATTGCTCTAGCGCTCATATCTCTATGCTCTCTTCTAGCTACTGTTCCTCTGGTAGGTGACCTCCAGGGCCGGATTTCTGAATTAACTGCAGAACTTAACCAGCAGAGCCCAGCTCTCGCCAAAGCTTCTGAAGAAGTGACTCGGCTGCAAGGGTTAGAGACTGACTTGAACCGGACTATTCACAATCTTCGCGCCGAGATGGAAGCTCTTGAAAAGAAACATCTTGCGGACGTTGCTGCTGTGACGGCTACCAGCGCTGGGCTTCTTGCCGAGCGGGATGCCGCAGTCTCCGCCCGAAATGCTTTACAAGCCGAGAGGGATGAAGCAGTCGCCACGCGGGATTCCATTCGCAAGGATCGCGACGAGCATATCGCCAAATATGAAGAAATGGAGAAGCAGCATCTTGAAGAGAATGCCCGAATGCGCCGCCGAGCCAAGGGTTTCTGCGACTCGCTAACTGACATGGATCTTCTCCTTAGCGGTGAGTCTTCCTTTATGCCGATTGCATTTTCCGATTGCTTTCTTCTTGTATCTGATTTCTCACATTTTTCCTTCTTGACACAGAGGCCTGGCCCGAATCTGAGGCGGCTGCCTACGCCGCTGTCGCCAAGTCTCGGGAGGATCATATCGCTGCCGGAGGGACTTGTGACCGCGCGGACAGCGTCTGGACCCGACATGAATATCTGATCGGCACTCAAGCTCGCATTCCGGTCATCCAGGGAGTGGCCCTGTCCTTCAAACTCGGAATTCTGAAGATTGCCGAAGCCCTGTGGCCGGCGGCTGAGCTCAAGGCCGGACTAAAGAGAATGGAACATGCTGCCGACTCCTCCGCCGAGGTCCGCAAGGACGACCCACAAGAGGAGGAAGATTCTGATCAAGGGGAAACTCCGAATGCGACCACTGAGCAAACTCGGATTCTCCTCAAGGCTATCCCACGTCGGATCGACGTTCTGCTGAATTCCGCGGGTCGTACTGGTGCGGAGACCGCCCTTCAGACAATATTGACTTGGTACCCTCAGGTGAAACTCTCCAAGTTATACAGCCTCCGAGATGGTGCCGGGGACCTTCTTGAGAAAACTTACGCTGAAGTCAATCGGCTGGCCAGCACTATGGCGAACTGGTTCT
Source organism: Bromus sterilis (assembly GCA_950022295.1). Taxonomy (NCBI): domain Eukaryota; kingdom Viridiplantae; phylum Streptophyta; class Magnoliopsida; order Poales; family Poaceae; genus Bromus; species Bromus sterilis. Next base: position 47,371,637 of record OX465596.1, read on the forward strand.
CTCCGTATGACTACACTCCATATCTTGATGACGGAGGGAATCCACTCCTTGTTTCAACTATCTCTGCGCTAGCCGAGGAGCCTTCCGACAGCGATTCATCTCAGACCTCTCCGAAGAAGAAACGAGCTGATGCTGCCGGTTCTGAAGCTCAATCGGATCCATCTGCTCCATCCTCCAGCTCGGTGCCTCCGACTGCTTGAGATGTGCCATCTTGATTTGTATTCGGACTGTCCACCTGCCGATATTAGATCGGTTTTACTTTTCCTTGTAAGACAATTTTAATTCTGCCGACACCCACTGGGGACCTGGATGTAATGAACTTATTCGGCCTTGGGCCTGTTACTTTTGATGCAAATCGATTGCTTGTTTTAACTGTTTTCATGTGCGATCAACTTTGCGTCTTTGCCGGTTTCTTTCATCGGCTGCGCTTGGGAATGTTTACTGTGTCGATCTTGCTGCCGACATGCGGTCCCCGATCGAGTCAACAGTAAACATCCAGCCAAGGTTCGATGAGTTTTTATTTTTACACGACAAGATTTTTAACGCAAAGGATTCTGCAACAGCAGGCGTCGATTGCTCGCTTCTGGATCTAGTGTCCGAGTTTGCGGCGCAATCGGCGACTTTATCTCATCGGCGCTGCTTGTGGTGGCATGTTTCGAGTTGTTTCCCGGGATTTGTACTACCGACTGCTTCAATCGTCACCCTTTTCAATGCCACAAACCCCTTAGTGATTTGCGCTTGAGCTGGGTGTCCGATTGCGAGCCAGCCTGCAGTCCCAGTGCCACGATGGCTTATTTTCTTGACCTCGTGGTCGGCCAGTCCCCGGGTATGCTATGCACGTCTCGGGTCTGACGGAGCGTTGCCGATTAGGGCTAGCTCTTCGAATGGAATTATACGAAAAGTACTCGAATGCTCATTTTCAGAGACATGATAACTTTAACTGATTGTTTTGCCGAATGGCTCACATAAATTTATGCCGTTCAACTATAGAACGGGCATAACAACTCGGCGTTCCACGGCCGCTCTGTTTCTGTTCCCGACGTGTCCTTGTGCCGAGTACCCTTGGTGCAATCGACCAGGTAGTAGGAGTTGTTCTTGAGCGCTCTGCTGACAAAAAATGGCCCTTCCCAAGGTGAGGATAGCTTGTGCTGCCCGTCTGACTTCTGGATTCGGCGTAGCACCATGTCCCCCTCTCAGAAAGAGAGAGGTCGGATCTTCTTGCTGTGGTAGTGCCGCAACTTCTGCTGATAGATTGCTGACCTGGACAGGGCCAATAAACAAGCTTCTTCCTTGAGGTCAATGCCGTCTTCTCTTGCCATCCTAGCTTCTTCTTCAGTGTACAAGGCGTGCCGAGGTGAATCAAACTCGATGTCGGAGGGGATGACTGCTTCTGAACCATATACCAGGAAGAAAGGAGTGAATCCAGTCGACCTATTCGGCGTGGTCCTCAAACTGAAAAGTACTGCGGGGAGCTCATCAATCCATGCCCCAGGTGCCCTCTCGAGTGGCTCTACCAATCTGGGCCTGATACCCGATAGGATTAGTCCATTTGCCCTTTCGACCTGACCATTAGACTGTGGATGTGCCACAGACGCCAGATCAAGCCGAATGCCTTGCTGAGATGCGTATCGAGCCAGTGCTCCCTTTGCAAAATTTGTGCCGTTGTCGGTGATGATGCTGTTAGGAACACCATATCTGCATACAATGTCGGCCACAAACTTGACTGCAGTCGGTCCATCCAACTTCTTGATTGGTCTTGCCTCGATCCACTTGGTAAACTTGTCGATTGCCACCAGGAGATGTGTCATGCCGCTTCTAGCTCTCTTGAATGGTCCGACCATGTCCAAACCCCAAACTGCAAACGGCCAAGCTATTGGGATGGTCTTCAGTGCCGATGCTGGCTGATGACTTTTTGCCTTGAATCGCTGACAACCCTTGCAGTGCTTCACCAGATTTTCAGCTGCTGCGAGTGCAGTTGGCCAGTAGAAACCATGTCGAAAAGCCTTGTTGGCGATTGCCTTTGCTGATGCGTGATGACCACATTCACCCTGATGGATGTCTCTGAGCAGCTCCAAGCCTCTGTCCTCTTCAACACACCTCTGAAGAACACCAGTCGGACTCTTGCGCATCAGCTCGTTGTTGATGATTGTATATGCCCAAGATCGGCGACTGATCTTCCTGGATAACGCCAAATCTGGTGTAAGGATCCCATCTGCCAAAAAATCTCGAATCGGCTGTGGCCATGATGGCGCACTGACCACTACCATTACTGCTGCCTGCTGGGGTAAGACTTCTTCTTGGATCTCGGTCTCTTGAGCATTGGCCTGCTCGATCTCGGCCTCTTGAACCTCTGCTATCTCTTCTTCTGCTTGTGAACTGCCGACTGCGGCGCCTGGCACGCATTCGGCAGCCTCTGGTGCTGACTTCTCATCTGGGGTTGAAACTTCATTACTGCAATCGGCAATCTCTGATATCACTTGCTCTCCAGAGGTTGTGCTATCTGGCGCAGCCTCTGCTTGCTTCTCTGTGGTATCGCTCTTCTTCTTCTCTTCTGCAGCCCCTGGTTCGCAATCGGCAGCCCCTGGTGCTATTGCCGAGACACCCTGAGCGCTGGATTGCTTCTTCATGGTTGCAGGCTTGGCCGGTTGAACTTCTTTTGCCTTTCTCAGAGCTTCAAGATCGGTCTCCGAGATAAAAATGGACTCGGAATCTGGTGATGGAGTGATGGACGGCTTCTTGATATGCTCGAGAGATACGCCTGGTGGAATTGCTTGCCTTGTGGAGCCAAGCTTGGACAAGGCGTCTGCTGCTTCATTGTTTGCTCTTGGAACATGGTGGAACTCGCAACCTTCAAAATATCCGCTGATTTGCTGCACCAGGAATCGGTAGCTCGCCATGTTAGCATCTTTTGCATCCCACGTGCCCGAGCATTGCTGTACCACCAGATCGGAGTCACCATAGCACTCAATATTCCGAATACCGATTTCCTTGGCCAACTTGACACCATGCACAAGGGCTTCGTACTCGGCTACATTGTTTGATGCTGCGAAGTGAATCTGGAGCACATATTGCAATTGATCTCCTCTTGGGGACGTGAGCACCACCCCAGCCCCTAGGCCATTCTTCATCTTGGAGCCATCGAAGTGCATTCGCCAGACATCCGACATGGGGAGCTGTGGCATGTACTGAGTTTCAGCCCAGTCCACCAGGAAATCGGCTAGTGCCTGCGACTTGATTGCAGTCCTTGGCTCATATTGGATGCCATGACTGGCCACCTCGATTGCCCATTTCGCCACTCTTCCGGTTGCATCTTTGCTTCCCATGATGTTGGCTAATGGAGCCGAACTGACAACAGTGATCAAGTGGGCTTGAAAATATGGCTTCAATCTCTTGGCCGCCATGTATACTCCATAGCACATCTTCTGGTAGTGAGGATAGTTCTGCTTGGATGCCGAAAGCACTTCGCTGATGTAGTACACTGGACGCTGGACTTGCTGTGCCTTGTCCTTCTCGGGGCGCTCCACCACCATAACTGCGCTGATCACCCGATTGGTTGCCGCAATGTATAACATCATGGGCTCCTTCTCAATCGGGGCAGCCAGAATCGGTGCCGTGGATAGCATGCGCTTGAGCTCTCGGAATGCTTCATTTGCCTGGGGGGTCCAAGTAAACTTCTCTGTCTTCTTCATCAACTGGTACAAAGGAATTGCCTTCTCGCCCAGCCGACTGAGGAATCGGCTGAGGGATGCGAGGCAACCGGTGAACTTCTGCACTTGCTTCAAGGTCTTAGGCTGCTCCATGCGCTCTATTGCGGCTATCTTCTCGGGGTTGCATTCGATTCCTCTCTCGGAAACGAGAAACCCCAAGAGCTTGCCGGCTTGGACTCCAAACACACACTTCTCCGGGTTGAGCTTGATCTGATAGGTTCTCAGATTTGCAAAGGTCTCTCTGAGGTCGTCCAACAATGTGACTCCCCTTGCCGACTTCACCACCAAGTCGTCCACGTAAACGTGGATATTTCTGCCGAGCTGAGAGTGTGTGCATCTTTGCATCATGCGCTGATAAGTGGCACCTCCATTTTTCAGACCAAAAGGCATGGTGATATAGCAATAGGCCCCGAAAGGGGTTATGAATGTTGTCTTGATCTGATCTTCCGCGGCTAACTTTATCTGGTGATATCCAGCAGTAGCATCCAAAAAGGATAACAACTCGCAGCCGGCCGTAGAATCAACCACTTGGTCAATTCGGGGCAAAGCAAACGGATCTTTGGGGCATGCCTTGTTCAAACAAGTGTAATCTATACACATACGCCAAGTCTTGTTCTTCTTCATGACGAGGACTGGATTGGCCAGCCACTCGGGGTAAAACACTTCCATGATGAAACCTGCAGCTTGTAACTTTGCAATCTCTTCGCCGATTGCTCTTCTCTTGTCCTCAGAAAAACGTCTCAGGGGTTGTTTGACCGGCTTCGAGCCTGGCCGAATGTGCAGCTTGTGCTCGGCGAGTTCTCTCGGAACACCAGGCATGTCCTGTGGAGACCATGCAAAGATGTCCCGATTCTCACGGAGAAACTCGACGAGCTCGCTTTCCTATTTGTCGCTAAGTCCAGCTCCGACCACAACAAACTTGGTCGAGTCGGAGGGATCTAGAGCGATTTTCTTGCTGTCCTTGGCAGATTGAAAAGCCGATTCCTCATCTGCTCTCTTTGCTGGGCCAACCGGCAGTGGATTCTTGCTCTGCGCTTGCGCCATTGCAATCACCTTGCCGAGCTGACGCTTCTCTGTCTCCACCACTAAGGACTCAGCCAAACTGCTGCCAGCGGATGTGCACTCGAGGGACTTCCTGAAGTCTCCGGTGACTGTGATGACGCCGCTTGGCCCCGGGATCTTCATCTTCAGGTATGTCTGCTGTGCATTGATCATGAACTTGGCAAATGCTGGTAATCCCAACAAAGCATGGTATGGACTGCTAAGGTCGGCCACCTCGAACCAAATCGGCTCTCTCCTGAAATTCTCCTCTGTGCCAAAAATTACATCCAACCGAATGCGACCCAAGGGGGTGCAAGACAACCCAGGGACAATCCCGTGGAATGTCGTCCGACTGCGCTCCAAATCCCTCTCTGTAAGTCCTAGCTTGAGCATCGTATCTCGGTACAGGATGTTGATTGTGCTTCCTCCATCAACTAGCACTCTTGAAAACTTGCATGAAAACTTAGGCCCTGCGACCAGAGCATCCACCACCAGCGGATAGTTGCCCGGATTCGTCAAAATGGTGGGGTGATCTGCTCTGTCCCAGGATATCGGACATTATGACCAGTGTATGAATTGGGGGATCAGTGGCATAGTTGCATTGACTTCCTGAGCTCGGGCTCTCCGACTGCCCTTGTCCGTGGACTCACTGGTGAAAATCATGTATGCTGCATCCTGCTGCGGGTACTGGTTTTGCTGCTGAGGTGGTCCTCTGTTCTGCGGTGGTGGTGGTGGTGGTGGTAAAGCTTCTCCCTTTGCTATCCTTCTCACGAAATCACATTGCCGAGTAGTATGCGCAGACGGCCTCCCAGGCGTACTGTGCAACTTGCATGGTGCATCTAACATGTCCTCAAATGTGTACTTGGGCTTCATCTGCCCTGGAGGTCTCACGTTTGGCCTCATCTTCCGACTGCCTCCTGCAGCCGCTGGGTCTTCCTCGTTCTGAACAGCGGCCACCTGCCGACTGCCATACTGAGTGTCCGGTTGCTCGTCCTTTCGCTTGCCGTTGTTCTGCTGGTTGTTGTTGTTGTTGTTGTTGCGGTTGTTCTCTCTTCTCTCTTTCCGACTGAGGCCTTGGTTTCCTGTGTCCGACTGCTGAGCCCCTGGTGACTGGATCACACCTCCAACTCCGAGTTGGATAGGGCGCATCGCAGAATCGGACATAGCGAAAGCATTTGCCACCTTCATGAGCTCGGCGAGCGATGTGAAGTCTTTGCGGAGCAGCTTGTGCTTCAACATTGAATCGGCCAGGCTTCCATCAGTGAAGTACTGAATGGCCTGAATCTCATGGACTCCTTCGCACGAATTCTTCAACTTGATCCACCGAGACAGGTAATCTCGGAGGGGCTCGTCCTTGCCTTGCACGCACAAAGCTAACTGCCGAGGGAGGTTGGGCCTTTCATATGTGCTTGTGAAGTTGTGGATGAACGCAGTCGTGAAGTCCTCCCAATAGTTCACACTGTCCTTGGGCAAACTATTCAGCCATGTCCGAGCTGAACCCTGCAGCATGAGCGGTGCATAGCGAACTGCCACACGCCGATTGCCTCCCGCAATGCGAACTGCTGTCAGGTAATTGGACAGCCAGTCCTCAGGCTTTACCGAGCCATTGTACTTGGGGGTATCTCTCGGCAGTGTAAAGCCTTTGGGGAACTTCTCCGTCCGAATGCGATGACCGAAACATGCTGGGCCAGCTTCTCCTTCTTCATCTTCCTGGGCCTCCTTCTCCAGGAGCTCAATGCGATGCCTTGCATCATTCTGACCGATTTTGCGAGGGCCAAGTCGGGTGCTGATTGCTGGTCTCGGTGCCGACTGCTGCGGCATGTCATGGCGCCTGCTGTTAACAGCCGGCTCTTCCATTCTTCTGCTTGCTGCTGGGCGATTGCTTCTGACCTTGCTGTCATGCCGAGATGGCGCGGGCTGGTGCCGATTCTGGCGCGACGCATTCGGCCGCTGGCTGGCTCCCGCATTCGGCCTCATTGTCCCTCTTGATGCCTCTGGCCCAGCGTTTTGGTTTTCCATTGCCGCGATCTTCTGCTCCTTCGCGGCTGCTATCAGTTCACGCATTCGGCGCGACTGCTCGCGCCGCTCATCTCCTTCCAACTCTTCCAGCTCAAGCGCTATCTGCTCGGCTGCTCTAAGATTCTTGTCGGGTGTGCTATATGTGGGCCTTTGGACAAATGCCGATTGCACCGGTTGCTCCGGTTGTGCTGGCCTTCTCGGACGCTCCGGTTGCTCCGCCCCAGACAACTGCTGGTTGACTGCCCGGCCTCGACTTCTCAGATCTTCAAGGACTGCGGGCTCAATCGGCCGACGCGGTCCTGCATGCGCTGCGTTGTACTCCCGAGTAATGGCTCCCAGCCGTCGCTCCTCAGCTAGCACTTTCTCGGACCTGCGAGCCAGGGCAAGCCGTGCTGTTTCCAGCTCGGTATGCACCCGCTCTGGATCACCATTCCTGTTCACGGGCGTGTACAACACATCCCGCAACGCACTGGTGCCGATTCGCTCTTCTGCATCAGCCACTTCCTTTTCCTTCCTTGCTACGCTTGGCGGGTCCCGATTGGTCGAGGACGACGCTCCCGCCATCATGACTGCAGCGTGCAGTCGGCCCTCCCCTTGGCCAGGTGCTGCGGCGCAGCCCCTAGTCACGAGAGGGTCTGTAGCACATGAGAAAACTCGGACGTCTCTTGGATATGCCTCAGGGAAGGCACCGATGAAGAGACGGTGACTTCCCACCTGCAGCGACACCCCGGGCGGCAAGGGAGCTCCTTCCTTGTACCGCGCCGAGTAGTCCACCACATAGTCGATTGCCCCACGCCTTAGAATCAGGCCAGAGGCGTGGCTACCGCCCGATGCAGAGGTTGATCCCGTCCGGATCTTGACTCCAGTCGACGCCTCGGCCTGCCCCACGGTGGGCGCCAACTGTCGTCGATATGTGACGGCAGATGCCATGGGGATGGCTAAAGTGAGGGGAAGACACGAGGGAGAGAATGTCGATGGTGCCGGAATCGGGTTGGGCACAAGCACGGTGAAGACACCATGATGTACCCAGGTTCGGGGCTCTCCGGAGAGATAACACCCCTACTCCTGCCTGTCTCTTGTATATCAATGGAGTGGCTACAATAACTGCTCTTCTACCTTCTCAGGGGAAGGAGTGCACCGCCGCCGTGGGCAAGGTCTTCTCCTGCTTCCCTGAGGAGTAACTACGAGAAGTGAATGAACTGGAATGAGACTGAGTAAGTGAGGTTCTAGGGTGTGTCGTCGTTGTCGTCGTCGTCCCTCGTGCAGGAGGGGTACCCTGGCTCTTATAGTGTGAGTCCAGGGTACTATGGTAACTTCAATGCCTAACGGGCCCAGCTGTCATCCTCTAATCGGCCTGGGCCCACCGACTGCTCCTATCCGGGTGATCCGGAGCCTACGAGCGGCGGCCCATGCTGCTACCTTGTAGGGTCTAGTGATGAACAGTGGAGCTATGAGGTACGGTCTTGTCGGCCTGTCCGCGGAATCGGGGGAGAGGTCGACATCGTATCTCCCGGAAATCCTCGATGTGACTTAGCCTTCCTGCCACCCAGATATCTCGGGATATGGCATTTATGACCTCGTAATCATACCCCCGACTGGGTGTCAGGTAGCTCCGATTGCGCCTGGACCGACTGGTGGTTCCTGGGTAAGGTCGATTGCTCTGGGCAATCGGTCTTCTAGGAAACGACCTCGGTCCAGCAGCAGGCCAATCGGACGATCGTCTTCAATGAACAAAAGGGTGGACCGATTGCGCCTGGGCCGACTGCCGGCACTTGGTATGGTCAATTGCCTTAGAGCAATCGGCCGTACCTCTGCCTAGCTCGGCCCAGCTGCAGCCCAATCGGCCCATCCTTGTCTTGAAAGCTTGCTTCCGCTTGGGTTAGCCTACCCGGGTACCAATCCCCCGACAAGCTTGGAAAGATTTTGCCACTAGTGTCGGACTTGAGGCGTGGTGGACACAGTCGCCTGCATGAATGTCTTGCAAGATGCAACGCCCTTCATCTTCGGAGATGCATCGCTGAGGGAGCTGAGTGATGTTTTTTCTGTACACCTCGCCATTGATCACCGAGTAGGATTTTGATTTGCGAACTATCTGTTTGGCTTCTAACTCATCTTCTGGCAGCTCTTGCCTTTCCAAATAAGCCAAGATAGGGAGTGTCCACTCGTGATGAAGGACTTCCACATCAAAAACCATGTCAACTTTTGCGGGTATATCTTCCTTGTTTGGTATATATTTTTATCGGGCAGCATATCTGGATCTGCTTCCAGAAAGGGATCTTCTTTGACTGTTGGAGAATGTAAATGTTCCAAATAAATTCCAGATGGAATCTGAATCCGAGTAGAGCCCAACTTGACCAGATCGTCTTCTGCTTGATTCTGAACCCTTGGAACTAACCCATCAAATTTTTTCTCCAATTTTCTCACCGCTACACAGTAGGTCGTCATGGCTGGGATCTGAATGTCCCATTCCTTTATCACTTGATTTATCACCAACTCCGAGTCTCCGAATACCATCAGCCTCCTGATTCCGAGTGAAATAGCCATTCTCAAACCATACAGAAGGGCTTCGTAGTCGACCTCGTTATTTGTTGTTGGGAAATGTATTTGGAGAACATATCTCATCTCATCTTTCCTTGGTGAAACTAGCACCACTCCTGCTCCGTTCAGCATCTTGGATCCATCAAAAACATTGTCCAATGTTCTGGGATTGGCTGTGGGGGATTTTGGACTTCAATCCACTCGGCCAAGAAATCCACCAAGGCCTGCGACTTGATTGCTTTTTTAGGTTGACAATGGATATCGTAAGGAAGTAAATCCAAACAATTATTCCCGTTGCATATCTGTTATTCATGATTTCTGCGAGAGGAGCTTCTGATACCACTGTGATGGAATGGTCTTGAAAGTAGTGTGCAAGCTTCTATGATGCCAGGTAGATTCCCATTTCCGGCTTCTGATAGTTAGGATATCTTTGCTTGGATGGTGTGAGGACCTCGGAGATGAAGTACACAGGTCTTTGTACCTTCTGTGCCTTCCCTTCTTCTTCTCTTTCCACCACTATAGCTACACTGACAACTCGGCTTGTAACTGCATTGTACAATAAGAGTGGTTCTTTTTCTTTAGGTGCTGCAAGGACTGGCCGAGTTGACAATTGATTTTTGAGTTCTTCGAAGGCCACTTGAGCTTCTTAAGTCCAAACGAAATTCGGTGATTTTTCCATCAGCTGGTAGAGAGGTAGAGCTTTCTCTCCGAGTCTGGAAATGAATCGACTGAGTGCTGCAAGGCAGCCAGTTAGCTTCTGGGCATCTCAGAGCTGCTGAGGTGGCTTCATGCTCTGGATTGCTGCAATCTTTTCTGGATTATCTTCTATCCCTCGTTCGGAAACCATGAATCCGAGTAATTTCCCTACCGGTACACCAAAGACACATTTCTCAGGGTTCAACTTGATATTATAAGCTCGAAGACTCTGGAAAGTTTCATCCAAGTCGGCCAACAAGCTGCTTCCCTTAGCCGACTTGATCACAATATCATCCACATACACTTCTACATTTCTACCAATTTGCCAAATCAAGCAGTTCTGCATCATGCGTTGATATGTGGCTCCTACATTTTTAAGTACAAATGGCATCGTGGTGTAGAAGAAACATCCAAATGGGGTTATGAATGTTGTTTTAAGTTCATCTCGTTCATATAATCAGATTTGATGATAACCCGAGTACGCATCGAGGAAACATAATCTCTCACAACCCGATGTGGAGTCCACAATCTGGTCAATGCGAGGAAGAGGAAAATGGTCTTTTGGACAAACTTTATTGATGTGACGGAAATCAACACAAGTTCTCCAAGTTTTATCTTTCTTCGGAAACATTACAGGATTTGCTAACCACTCGGAGTGGAAAATTTCCCTAATGAATCCGGTTTCTAGCAGTCTTTCCACTTCTTGTCCGATAGCCTTTCTCTTCTCGGAAGAAAAACGCCTAAGGGACTCTTTAATCGGTCTTGCCTTCGGGTCAACGTGTAACTTGTGCTCAGCCAACCCCCTTGGGATTCCAGGCATATCAGCAGGCTTCCATGCGAAGATATCCCAATTCTCACGGAGGAAGTTGATGAGCTCGAGTTCCTATTTGGGATCTAAGTCGGTTGCAATATTAGTGTACTTGTCCTCATCGGTAGGATGTATCTACACCCTCTTGGTTTCCCCTGCCGACTGGAACGAAGACATCTTCTTTGGTTGCAGCAACTCGGAGGAATCAGCCACTTTCTTGTACTCGGCCAGCTCAACCTCATCCATTTGCTGGTCAGCTATCAACGATCCTTTGTGCAACAATTCCTCGGCCTGCTTGTAATCTCTCGAGATAGTGATCACGTCGTGTGGGCCAGGCATTTTCAACTTTAGATAGACGTAACATGGTATGGCCATGAACTTTGCATAGGTTGGCCTTCCGAGTAGAGCATGATACGCACACGGAAAATCTACTACCTCAAAGGTGATCTTTTCCTTCTGGAAGTTACCCGGAGTGCCGAAAAACACATTGAGGGAGATCATGCCGAGTGAGTGTGCCTTTTTCCCTGGGATGATTCCATGAAATTACAGATAGCTTTTTTGAAGCTTAGACATTGGAATGTTCATGCTTTTCAAGGTGCTAGCATACATAATGTTTATACCACTGCCTCCATCCATCAAGACATTTCTTAGCCTGAAGTTTCGTTCCCTGTCTCAACCAAGGGATCAACAATCAGGGCATGCCTTCCTGGGTGAGGGATATGGGGAGGGTGATCCGACTGGTCAAAAGTGATCGGAGTGTCATCCCACTTCATGTAACTTGGAGTTGATGGAGCTGCCGAGTTGACCTCTCTGAACCGTATCTTCTCAACTCTCTTTGACTCCCGACCTGCGAAAATGACTAGCACTCCATCTTCTCTTGGGAAACCTTCACTGTCCATATCTGGGCTTGCTGCCTTATTTTTGCCCGTGTCTTTATCCTGCTGAGGTCCCGCCTTTGCATTCTGAGCTGCTCTCCTAATCAAACGACACTGCCGAGTTGTATGCTTTGGGAGAATTAACTTTCCCTCGGCATCTCGGGTTGTATGAAGAGGACAGGGCTGATCTAAAACCTCATCATCATTCGACGGCTTCTTTTGACGTGGTTGCCACTCCTTCCTTGGCTGGCCTTTACCATGAATTCCTAAGGCATTTGCTACCGCCACCAACTCAGCATCTGTTGGGGCGTCTTCTTCTTTTCTCTTGTTGTTGCCTCCGGTTTTCTGCTTCGGGTTAGGTGCCGAGCTGCTGCCTCCACCTCGGTGTTGCTGGGTCTTCTGGCGAATCTCCTCTTCACCATTGGCGTACTTGTTTGCTATCTCCATTAATCTTTCGAGTGAGGTAACATGGGGTGATCTTGCCAGCTTGAGACTCAGCTAACTGTACTTAACCCCTTGCTTGAAAGCATGGATAGCTTGGAACTCAGAGACTCCTTCTACCAAGTTGTGAAGCGTAATCCATCTCTGGATGTAATCCCGAGTAGACTCTGTGTTTCCTTGCACACATAATTGTAACTCGGTTAGCCCTCCTGGCCTCTTGTAAGTCCCTTCAAAGTTCTTGACGAAAACTCTTTCTAAATCCTCCCAAATCCAAATACTGCTGGGGGGAAGCTGGTTCAACCACGTCCGACCTGAGCCCTCCAGCATCAAAGGAAAGTGCATCATAGCTATCTCATCTCCTCCCCCTCCTATTTTCACATCTATCCTGTAATCATCTAGCCATGTGTGGGGTTTGGCATCTCCTCGGTACGTGTCCAATCCCTGAGCTATTCAAAAGTGAGGAGGAATGGGAGTGGACCGGATTCTCTCGCTGAAACAAACTGGCCCTGTAGCCATTGAGGGACGGGCCTGATCTTGCCGATGAGACCTAGCACGATCAACTCCGCTCTGCACCAGATGACTCCGGGCATCGTCTTTGATATCAATATATCGGTTGCCTTGATGACTGGCTCGGCGTTGATGGAAATATTCTCTCCGAGGAACACCTCGATCAGTCCTGTGGGCCTCATAGTTATCTGGTCTCCTATGCTCTGCATGCCGATACTGCTCATGGTGATAATCTTCTCGGGGGTCATTTCTGCGCCGAGGAGGGGTGTTCCTATTCCTCCGTGTGTCGCCATAAGGCGTATGGACTGACTGTGATGTTCCCGCGGGAGGAACTTGAGAATGAACACGATGTTTTGATTGACTGACTGCAACATTTTGATCCACCGCGGCTTGCAATAGAAATGCTAAGTGCTGAATTCCCTCTGCCACCGATCCACTCGGCCGCAAAGAGTTTGCAATCCGAGTTGCCGCTATGAGGTTTCTACTGGAGTCTCCATAGCTCGGAAAGGTTCTCGTCCGTGCCCTCGCAATTTCCGACTTGTTCTGCTTTGCTTGAGCCGAGCGAATTCTCGAGCCTGACGCTCCAAGGTGTTTTCCATCTCGGATAAACGCTCCCGCTCAGCCAGGTTGGTTAACCTAGCTGCTTCCAGGCCTCGCCCTTCCGGAGTGCTCGTGTCGATGGGGGTGCTCAATAGTCGCTCTGCCGCTTCTGCTTCTTCTTGTTCCTCCCGAGTAAGAGGTCGGGGCTGCCGACTTGACCCTCCGAGATCTAACCTCCGGAAGGCAGACGTGCGCCGAGGTGGCTCTCGACCATCAACCCCAGATGGGCTATTGGCTTCGTTTCGGGCATGATCAGCTTGGACTGGTGACGGTTGGGGTGGATGTGTTTCCGTCATGCAAACTTCCGCAACCGCGATTGGGACGCCGCTGCTACCCTCTTGCTCTTCATCAGGTTCTGGATCGGACATCACCACGCCTTCGTCTTCAGCCGAGTTGAAAAGATGCAAAAAGGATGCAGATGAGCCTTCTCTTGCGATGAATTCGTCAAGGGCCCTCTGGGCTGACTCCACCGAGTCGATGACTGCCACTTGCTGCACCCTGACTTGCTTGTTGCGATGGGGAGCGCGTGGACGACCTGAACGCTTCTTCTTGTGGCAAACGAACAGGGGAGCCAATGCCTGACGCTGAGCCGACAATTGGAGGCAGAGGGCCCCCGATTCGTCAGCTCAAAAGTGGACGCCGCCTCTTGAAGGCAACAATTGCGCCTGGAGCGGAGAATCCTCTAGCCAAGCATAATCATCAGCCACAAAGGCCAATGATCCGAAGTGAAACATCTCGCCGCAGACGAGCTCGGGGCGCGGACCGACGAGGAGGATAAAAGACGCCATCTCTACGATTGCTGATCAACTCAGCCCCACGGTGGGCGCCAACTGTCGTGGATATAGTCCTGACAATAGAGATAGGGGTATAATAGGAGCTAAATGAATCTGTACGGGGAGTGGTTGACGCAGGAAGAAGTATACATGTTAGGCCTCTCCTTAGAGATAAAAACCTTAGTCCTGTCCCAGGCTGACTGGGGTGTTCTTGCTCAAAATATGACAAATTGTGTTGCGCGTGACCCTTCCTGGGGCGAGGGGGAGGCTTATATAGAGTGCGCCTCTGCCCCTTCAATGCACCAGTAAATGGGCCTTTATTACAGGGGTAAATACCTACACTTAATACAAGAAACAGTCTCTTCATTACTGCTAATTAAGGAGGAGGAACGCCTATGGTCTTTAATGCTTCGTGCCCGTTGCTCTTCTTCCTCCGAGTAATGAGCAGCTCGCCGGTTCCCTTTTCCGAGTAACAGATTACTCGGAGCCTGTTTGCTTTCTGAGTAACTACGTACTCGCATACCATCTCTTCTTCCGAGTAACGTGTTACTCGGAGATGTTGTGAGCTACGTCTTTGAGTTTGATCTAGCTCCTTATTCTTTGATGATTTTATTTATTTATTTGGGTGTATTTGGGAGACCAAGGAACTGAGGATACCCCTTGGTTTCTGATGCTTAAGAGTATGCCTTTGGTATGACCACGACAGGTATGTTCACAAAACGTTTGGAATGAGCAGAGACACATTCAGCATATCCTACGAGAGTTTCACATGCTTGATTTCCATGTGCCAATCACCCTTTGCAACATATCTCTTGTTGCAAAGAAGGCTTTGCAATAGATCCGCTTTGCAACAAGCGTTTTGTTTCAAATCGGATGAAGGGAGACAATAGGTATGATCGGAGAGAAAAAAAACATCGATTTGATGCAATAAAAAGAAAAAAAATGGAGGATTTGCAACAAAGGTTCTGTTGCAATGGATCAAGCGCAACAGAACCTCTATTGGAAAGCAGTGCGAGCGATGATATCTTTTTGCAGTGCTAACGGCGGTTGCTTTTCATGGGGGAAAACGCTTTGCAACAAAGATTCTGTTGTAATAGCTTGAGCGCAACAGAACCTTTGTTACAAAGTGGTGTGAGTGTGTGATGGGATATGATGGCTGGCGCATCTTCAATCATATGGTCCGGAAGGTGGTGGTTGTTATAGAAACTTCGACCAATGGACACGTAGCACTGGCCATCAGCATATGCATATCCTACAAGAGTTTCACATGCTTGCTTTCCATGTGTCAATCACCCTTTGAAGGCTTTGCAACAGATCCTCTTTGTAACAAGCGTTTTGTTGCAAATCGGATGAAGGGATACAATAGGTATGACCAGAGAGAAAAAAACATTGATTTGATGCAATAAAAAGGAGAAAAAATAGAGGTTTTGCAACAAATGTTCCGTTGCAATGGATCAAGTGCAACAGAATCTATATTGAAAGACAGTGCAAGCGATTATATCTTTTTGCAGTGCTAACGGCGGTTGCTTTTCATGGGGAAAAACGCTTTGCAACAGTGATTCATTTGTAATAGCTTGAGCCTTGAGCGCAAATAGAACCTTTGTTACAAATTGGTGTGAGTGTGTGATGGGATCTGATGGATGGCGCATCTTCAATCATACGGTCCGGAAGGTGGTGGCTGTTTTAGAAACTTCGACCAATGGACGCGTAGCACTGGCCATCAGCATATGCATATCCTACGAGAGTTTCACATGCTTGATTTCCATGTGCCAATCACCCTTTGCAACATATCTCTTGTTGCAAAGAAGGCTTTGCAACAGATCCGCTTTGCAACAAGCGTTTTGTTGCAAATCGGATGAGAGACAATAGTATGATCGGAGAGAGAAAACATCGACTTGATGCAACAAAAAAGAGAAAAAAATGAGAGGCTCCGCAACAGAGGTTTTGTTGCAATGGATCAAGAGCAATGGAACCTTTATTGCAAAGCAGTGCAAGCGATGACATATTTTTGCAGTGCGAACGACGATTGCTTTTAACGGAGAAAAACGCTTTGCAACAGAGATTCTGTTGCAATAGCTTGAGTGCAACAGAACCTCTGCTACAAATTGGTGTGAGTGTGTAATGAGATCTGATGGCTAGCGCATCTTCAATCATACGGTTTGGAAGATGGTGGGTGTTTTAGAAACTTCGACCGATGGACGCGTAGCACTGGGCATTAATATATGCATATCCTACATGCATATCCTAGCCTTTTGAGATGATGTCTGGTTTAAAAATTAATTTCCTCAAGAGCGAAGTGCTTTGTGTAGGCGGATACAATACAATGCTGGAGACTTATTCGGACCTTTTCAATTGTCAGATTGGACACTTCCCTATGAAATATCTAGGGATGTCTGTTGGGTATGGTCGGTTAAAATGTGGTGATTGGGATTTCCTGGTGGGGAAATTTGGCATGAAATGTGACTCCTGGTTGGGGAACATTACTTCCTCGGGAGGGAGGTTGATCTTGCTGAATGCAAATCTCTCTAGTATCTCTTTTTACTATATGTCAATGTCGATGATTCCTAAGACTTTGATCTCAAAGCTGGATTCCCATAGGAGGAGGTTCTTTTGGCAATCGTGTAATGGAAAAAAAAGGAATTACATGGTGAGATGGGATCGAGTTTGTCGATCCAAGAAAAAAGGGGGTTTAGGGGTAAAAAACCTCCACAGGCAGAATGTTAGTCTTCTAACTAAGTGGGTGGTGGAAGTTAGAGAAATATAAAGGACTTTGGCAAGATTTGATATATGCTAGGTACTTTAAAAATGACAATATTACTTCTGTCAAGATGAAGGTGAATGATTCGCCATGCTGGAAAGCTATCATGCAAGTTAAAGAAGTTTATATGGCGGGGAGGAAAATAGAAGTAAAATCTGGCAATATTGCACGTATGTGGTATGAGAAAGTGGAGGGGGGTATTTCCTTTTATGAGAAATATCCCAGGTTATTTGATATATGTAGATTTCCTGAATGTACTGTTAGGAGAGGGCTGGAAGTTGAGCCTAGTACGTTTTTTCGACGTAATTTATCTGGTGATCTGAGATCGCAGTGGGATGCTGTTAGATCTTACTGGGTTGGAAAATGCTCATCTAATGAGACGGATGAGGTTTCATGGGGTTTTGGTGGAAAAAATAAACTTACCATGAAATCTGTTTATGATATGTTGGAATCTAATTTGCATGGATGTGACTATAGATGGATTTGGAAAGCGGGGGTTCCACTCAAATTGAAATTTTTCCTGTGGCAATTGCATCAAGATGTTGTCCTTACTCGTGATGTGATGAAAAAAATAAATTGGCAAGGGAATCCGAAATGCTCCTTTTGCTGGCATGTGGAGACTCGAGAACATTTATTTTTTACGTGTCCTGTTGCTAGGGTCGTATGGAGGACTGTGGCCTCTGTCTTTGGGGTGGAGTGTTGCCCTAATAATATCTAGCAATTTTTTACATGGTGCTATGCTCTATTTCCTGAGGGTGAAATCTTTTACTCAGTAGGTTTAGTTGCTGTGTGTTGGGCAATCTGGAATTGCCGTAATAAAGCCACTTTCGAATTCAAAGTTTTGATGTCTCCTTTTGAGGTGGTTTATCTGGCATGTGCGCATTTGATCTATTGGGCAGGTCTCCAGAAGTCGACGGCAGATGCGGAAGACTTGCGAAGAGGCGCGGAGCTGCTGAAGATGAATGCGACTCAGATGATGAGGATCTGTGAAGCGGCGAATGGCGCAGGTTGCTGAATGGTGCTGGTGTGAAGCCTCAAAATCCCGGTGGAGGTTTCTATGACTTTGTGTTGGTATCATTTTGGGTTTGATTTTGATCTTGCTGCGAACCTTGATGTATGGAACTGTAAGCTCTATTTTGGATAGGATAGTTGCTCTGGGCGACGTTACTGGGTTTTCGCCCCATAGCTGGGACTCGATGCGAGTCTTTAGGCAGTTGGTTTTCCAGTAGCGTCGATCGCATACTCCCCTTTCCCTCCCCCTCTATGTGTGGAACTCTGGTATTTCCGTTATGATAAATAATGGAAAGGGGCATGTGCCCAGTTCAAAAAAAAATCCTAGCCTTTTAGGAGAGTTTCACATGCTTGCTTTCCATGTGAACGGTGAATCTGAAGACTGAAGTGGAGTAAATGAAATAGCAGCCCTGCAGATAATGTGCGACTTGGTTCTGAAAAAGAGTGTGATATCTGAAGTCGGATCCTCCATTTCAGATCATGCCTGCCGGTGCATGCGCGTATCTGCACTAGCTATCACCGTGCGGGTACGTACGGTGGTGAAAATCATCAATTCAGGAAGCCAGGAAGGCGACGCAAGAGCAGTATGCATACGCCCTTTCGGATACCTGGGGAGCCACCTGACCTGACCTAAGTAGCTAGCTAGCAGCGCGCCCTATCTCGCCGTGTTCGTCAACTTCCGGCGTGGGCGCGGCCATGCTTTGATACATCTTTCAGCGCAATCCGTTTGTCCAACTGACCTGGTCGCTTATGATAAGCCATCCCTTGGGTTGTCGTACGTGCTGGCAATGATCGGTACGTGCGGCTGGGTGCATGCCATGCTCCCGTTCCTTCCCGCCATGGCGTTTGCCACCGCGTCGCTGTGTTTACGTGCGTTTGTTTAATTATTAGTAACACATCGGTAGTTTAGGGTAGCATCCTGCTGCATAAAAGGCGGTGACCAGGTGCCTGATTCGCACCGTGCGCAAGCACGGTTACAGCACCAACAAAACCATCCAGCGTACAGGGCCTCAGTGATATAAACCTGAGAGGCCCTGCTCAGAATTTATAGATTCTGACTGATAAATAATTATCTCTCCTTGCAGGTTTTATACTTCATAATTCACGCCCTTTCTCAACGAATAATAAATCTTTTTTCGCATGCACATAAAGAACCAGAAATTGCAATCTTCTCTATCTAAATAGGAGAACCCCACTAGCTAATTTTCCAGCCTTCTGGTGCGTCCACGTCATCCTAATCACCAGCGATTACCGCTACACGGCTCCCGTCGCTCCGTGGTTTCGTGTGAACGATTCCCTTCTCAGTAAAAGGCACACATAAGGATGTCTCTTATCCCCCCCTAGATGGATGTACGCTGCTTGGGCTGCTACATGGGCTTACTTACATTGCTTGGGTTGCTACACACGCACAAAGTCGTCGTTCTCAGCTTGCCGACTCACAGCCTTCGCTCGCCCCTTTCTCTTCCTTCTCTCCGCCGCCGCGATCTGTGCGATCTGAGAAATCATGGCGACATGCCGTTCCTCGCTGACCTATGGCCTCCTTGCCACAAATGCTCTTAAAACTACCGCATCCTGCCCATTATTCATCACCCACAAATGATCAAGAAACTTCTTTGTTCGGTTCACCTTCCCACCATCGCTCCTCCATATATAAAAAGATCCCTGCCTTGCCATGGACACACAACACCCCAGCCAACTCGCCTCGCAATTTCAATGGTCTCAACTCTGTTGCCTCTCCAATATATCCTTCTTATATTTCCATATTTATCCCCTCACTAATTTCTGTCAATTTGTTAGGTTGTTGTACACCTCCAAGGCTGCTCCATGTTTTGCCTCCCCTGGATTTGATTGGATTTTCGTTTTTTCTGCGTTGGATTCTAACTGCCTGTGGCCAAGAAAGAAGAAGGAATATCATATCATCAACTGCACGCCCAAACTGGACACTAATTCTTGCTTATTCTGGTACACAAGCTCTCATCCTTTATATTTTTTTTTGTTTACATCAATTAGTATATGAATCTTATCTTTTCTTACTTACCGGTTCTATCTGTTTGCTCCACTCAAATGTCCCGTAAATTTATTTACGTTACATTTGAACTGAATCCATTGTCTTCCTGGTCCTATATGTTTTCCCCTCAAATGTCCACTTGAATTTACTTTTTTATATTCCGGCGAGTGGCCGCTCCACAGATCCGCCGGTGGACCAGGACATTCATTCACATTCCTCCTATCGCTTTTATTGCCACAATCCTTCCAGCCACAAATGCATATGAAAACGGCCTCAGGCACCACTACGGCCCTAAATTATCTCGGCCTCCATTAACCTGTAAATGTGGAGAAAATTGTTCTTAAAACCCCCTCCGTAGCTGTCATAGACACCATCAGACATCCACATCTGAGAATCGCCTTCCACCCTGGTAGCTGCGCACTCCCTACTTTCATCTGTCTCTGAATATTCGTATCCTCAAGTTTATGCTTTTGAATTTCTAGGTTGAGCTAGGGATCAAAAGGAACTGAACGTGTTGATCTTTTGCTGCTTCAATAGGCTACATTACTTCACAGGTCGCTTGCTATTTCCATCTGTTTTAGATTGTTATTTACTCTCACTTTGTCATCTGCATAAATCATAAAATGCTAATATGATAGAATAGAGTTTCAAGCTTCATGATACTTGCTATTAGTTCTTCTAAATACAAGTTATCTTATTGAAAATAAACCCATATTGGTTCCCATACTATTATACCTGAAACAGTGCCTTTGGGTAAGGTTGTGATTACTTTTTGCATTATGTTCAGTGGTATCTAGGAGGTGAATATGGACTTTTCTCATGCTGTTGTAACTTAGATTACCAATTGTCCCTTTTATTGATAGATTTTGCCATGTGTATAAAGTCGACATGCACACCTTTTTACATCCTCATTTGGAACTGGCCTCTACCTAGCCTGACAGTCCACACGTCATATTGTTAGCAGCACCTAAATTTTACATATCATCAATCTTACGCTTTTGAATTTGTCACATTGCACTCGGGATTGATAAGTGCTCCATTTTTTTCCTTCTTAGGTCACTTGCTGCTTGGATTGGATTCATTATTTCGTATATCTACTGTTGCTCGACTTGGTACACAATGACTTATCTCTGAATTTAATTATGTCTCATGCTTCTTTCCTTGGTACATACTAACTTATCTCCGAATTTAATTATATAGATTTGATGAGCGAATGTACCTTATATTTGTTTCTCTGCATATTATGTAGTACCATACAAATTATTTTCCTTGGATTATTCATATTGATTCCTCTAGATACAACTCACATGCTTATGTTTGCTGAAACATTTTTGTATGAGTGCAGATGGTAATTTGTTTTTAACTGTGCACATCTATTTTTAAGGTTCACAAAGCTATTGATCCCGAAAGAGTGATGATGCAAGTGATATTCTGAGAGGTAATTTTTTCTTTCAAACATATTCCATGTTATAAAGAAATCAGTTCTTAGATGACCTAGGGTATAGGAAAAATAATTAGAAAATGGTTCTTTAGTTATCGAGCTCTTTTGCATATCGTATTTTAATGTAGATTTTTTTCCACACTTCCGTGCTAGAAGAAGGTTGTGTTAACCTGCAGAATGGTATTTACAATTATCTCTTCCATGTATGTGATGAAAGGATTTGTTAGCTAGATAAAATATGGAGTCTAATGATGGATCATCCGATTCATCATGTGAAGCAGTGAATGTAATAGAAAATCATCCAGAATGTCGCTATATGACACCAAATGAGGTTGTTTGGCGCTTGCCGGAGAGAATGAAGATTGATCCAGTATATAGGTTCCCTGTCATAAAGAAACGCTTCTCAGTTGACAATGCACAAATGTTACCCTATACAAAGGTTAGATAGTTTTTGTTCATTCAAAGAATATGTTCTTCTTCCTAATTTAAACCATATTGCCTACAAAATACTAACTTGAACCATAAATACTTCCAGTCATCTCCAAGCAAAGAAATGATGACTCATCCGTCTTCAAAAAGTATCGAGAGGTTTGCCATAAATCATAATGTAGAATTTGCATTATGTATCTAAATATCGCTGACCCAACATTTTCTATTCGCAGTGCGATGACCCTTACACTAGAGGACTCAAACAATGTTGCTCCTCCCACTTGCCAACCCGGAACTACTTCCATTGAGAAAAAACAAAATAGGTAATAATTTTCAAACTCTTTGTATAAATTGACCGGTTCATAATCAACATGAAATTCAAATGATGATTTCATAGGTACTGTTCAGATAAAAAGGGCATTGAACTTTGGGAAGAGGAAATCACCAACAAAGATATTATTGTGAACTCGCCAGGCGAGGGAAAAAGGACAGTGTCAAGATGCATGCAATAACAAGAATAATGTTGCACAAGAATAATGTCGTTTTCAACAACATGAACGACATCGACGAGATACTTGCCAGCACCTTCAAGCTGCACTACCTTCTGACTAAAATTATTTACATTCAACCTTAGTTTGTAATACCGACAAACTCGCCTTATTAATATTTTCTGGCTTCTGCTGACCTATGCCCATATGCATGGTGTGAGATATAGACTTACCTATGCAACTAAGTCTTGAGTTGTGAAATCTATGGTGTTATGCACATCATTGAGCTGATTATGTGTTTTTTACTTCAATTGTTCTTAATATATATTATGTTTCAGTGACATGTGAAAATAGTACAAAATAAGGACATGCCCTTTCAAAATCTAGATGGTTCAATCAACAAATATATTTTCTTTAATGATTTTAAATATTTATCAGCGCATCAATTGTCCCATCTACATCTAGTATGCTTGAACATCTCCCACCTCCGCACCTTACCAAGGCTGCCGACAGAGCCGTCCATCTCCGCCGCCGTCGCCGGCGAGATTGGTCCCACCGAGCCATGGTACGCGCGGGTGTGCACCCTGACACGCCTCCGGCGCCATCGGGAGGCCCTTGCGGTGCTACGCAATGGCGACCCATCGCCGCCGCCGCACGCCCTGGCGCTGCCGTCCGCGGCCATCTGCTGCGCGGCGCTCTCCCTCCCCTCCGGCGTCGCGCAGATACACGCGCTCTCCGCCAAGCGTGGCCTCCTCCCTTCCGCCGACGCGCACCTTCTCTCCGCGCTGCTCTCTTCCTACGCGCGCCTCGGCCTCCTCCCCTGCGCCCGCCAGCTGCTCGACGAAATGCCCCCTGCGTCCACGCCGCCCGCCACCTTCCTCGCCGCCTTCAACTCCCTCATATCCGGGTGCGCGCTCCACGCCCTCACGGCCGCCTGTTTCTCGCTCTTCCGCCGCATGCGGGTGGCCGGCGTCCGCTTCGACGCCGTCACGCTCCTGGCGCTGCTCCCGGCCGCTCCTACAAATGTCGTGCCGCAGCTCCACGCCCTCGCGGCTCAGGCAGGGCTCGCCTCGGGCACTACCGTGGCCAACTGCCTCATATCTGTGTATGGGCGCCACAGCCCAGCTCTTGCTCGTCAGTTTTTCGACGAGATGCCGCTGGCATCCCGTGATGTCGTATCGTGGACCGCCGTGCTCTCGGCCCACGCACAGAATGGTCTCCATGTGGACGCCCTCGAGCTCTACCGCCGCATGCGTGTCCACGGCGTGGAACCAGACGCTCTGACGCTAGTGGGTGTGCTCTCCTCTTGCGCACACCTTGGCGCTCACAGTGTTGGCCTGCCTGTGGATCGCTATGTGCGGGAGAGACTCCCAGGGTTTCGCGCAAATGTGCAGCTCTGCAGCGCGCTTATCAACTTCCATGCGCGCTGCGGCAACTTGCCCCAGGCGCAGCAGCTGTTCGACGAAATGCCCAGGAGGAGCATCGTGCCGTCCCACAAGGCATACGGCCAGATAATGTCGCGATGATCGCGCTCTTGTCGGCATGCAGCCATGCCGGGAAGTATGAAGAGGGACGCAACTACTTCTTTGCAATGGAGAGCGCCTACAAGCTGCGGCCTACTCTGGAGCACTATGCTTGCATGGTGGACCTCCTTGGACGGGCGGGCTGTCTCGAGGAGGCACGAGACCTCATCTCATCGATGCCCATGCCAGCCGACGGCTCTGTTTGGGGCGCCCTTCTTGGGGCGTGCAAGATACATAAAGATCTGGAGGCAGGGGAAGAGGCTTTCAAGCATGTTATTAAGCTGGAACCGAGCAATGTGGGCTACTAAGTGCTCATGGCTAGCATGTACACTGACATTGGACAATTGGATGGCGTCGCAAAGGTGCGTGCGATGATGAGGGAGCATGGGCTCAAGAAGCAGCCCGGGTACCTATCAAAAAAAAAAAAAAAAAGCAGCCCGGGTGTAGCGTTTGACGAGAAGGTTGTTCTACCGCTGGTCGGCTTTCACAGTGAGAAGCTCGCCGTAGCATTCGCTATGCTGAACACATTGGGTGGTGAGATTGTGGTGATGAAGAACCTGAGGGTGTGTGGGGGCTGCGACTCGTTCTATTAGACGGAAGGCACAAGGCCCGGCTTTATTTATAGTTATACACGAAAGCCACGATAAGGTTTAGAACTACATAGAACTGGCAGGCAATCTGGGATACCATACCAGTTTTATGCATGAACCACAAACACACAACCCAAACAGAAAATAAACTGCCCAGGACATCAGTTTCTGTCCATCTACGTACTCATTTCTGCACGCCACCGGAGCTATTTGGTATCATCAACGTACACACTCGCCAGCCGCCGGCAATGCAGAGACCCATCTCGGCCACACGATCGCTCCGACTCAACAACATTCGACGTGAACACCGCGACGACGACCATACATACGACCAAGCACACAACACACCACCATTGGCACTGATACAGGTTGCATATGAAATGCGTCCATCCAGTTCCTTCTAAGACTCCCTTCCTACCTACACGCCGGCGATCGACGTGAGCCAGCCAGGCGCGGTGGTGCGCAGAGCCACATTAAAACAGGCGGGCGCCACCGATACACCGCCAGCACCAGAGCCGGCGGGTCGTCTTACCTCTTACGGCGCAGCACCCAAGAGGCTCTCGTGACTGCCCTGGGTTCCCCAGGCTCTCTCCTTCCACAGGAGGTCGACCTGCTCGAAGCTCAGGCCCTTGGTCTCCGGCACGTACAGCGCCACGAAGATGAAGGCCATCACGGCAATTCCGGCGATGATCAGGAAAGTGGGGCCGGTGCCGACCCACCCCACGACGGACAGGAACGTCTGCGCCACGATCAGGTTGGAGATCCAGTTCACGGTGGCCGACATGCCGCCGCACATGCCGCGGTACTCCTCGGGGTAGATCTCGGAGTTCACCGCCCATGGCACCGGCCCCATGCCCGGCGAGAAGAAGGCGATGTACAGCGCGAGCCCTCCAACCGCGAACCATCCCAGTGCGCCTTGGCAGGAGCCGCTGAACAGGCTCCCGCAGAGGGTGGATGAGGACTGCAGTATGAAGGCCATGGCAAGAATGATGAGGGAAAGCACCACCCCGGCTAGGCTAGTGAGGGCCAGCCTGCGGCGGCCACATCGGTCAATGAGGTAGATTCCGACGATGGTTCCACTGGCGTTCATGCCGGCGACAATGAGGGAAAGTAGCAAGGCCAGCCTGTTGGAGGTGAATCCCGCCATCTGGACGATCGTGGGGCTGTAGTACATGACAGTGTTGATGCCAGTGAATTGCTGGAAGGCCTGCACAGTTCATTTAGTACGTGTTAGAAAAAAGTGCAGTTCATTTGTCAACTTGATGCTCCTACTGTATAGTGCATATCATTCAAGAAGGATAGCCAGGTGGACTAGCTGCATCACAGATAATAAAAACTTGACAAACAACAAGTTTCTTCTTTGACAGCAAAGTGTCTAGTTATGCTTACTGACAGTGCCAAAATGAAAAGCATGCCAGCATCCACTTCACACAGTAAGATAATCTCTTGAAAGGTGCATTATCCTCAATTATCAAACGACTATGAATCAGGAGTAAGGCAAAGGCTGAAGGTACCTGAAGACCAGCTCCAGCATAAAAGGCTAGCCTTAATTCTTTCAACCTGAATATGTCCAAATAGCTCCCAGTACAGTTAGACTGGAATTCATGCATGGAAGCCGACGCAAGTAGATCGACCTCTTCCTCTAGACGATCAGCGTCATATATCTGCTCCAGGACAGCAATAGCTTTTGCTTTCTCATTCTGTGCACAAATATCAAGGTAAGAAAACAAAAGCAGATCAAAGGGATGAGACATAACTGAAAAACAAATGTCAATAACCTTCCGGTAAAGCCAGCGGGGAGATTCTGGCAGAAAAAGCATCAGCACGAACTGTACAATGGCTGGCACAGCAGCAACTCCTAGCATCCAGCGCCATGTTCCAGGAACCTATGACACGCAGCGTGCATGTTATTGCAACAAAAATACTTGTACAAAAACAGCTTATAAATAACTCCATCAAACCCTCTTAGTTTTAACAAGAATGGTGCCATATGATCATACCCCCGTTTATTCATGTGTCCGGTTTATCAACAATAATATATTTTTTAATCTTTTCTTGAGAGAAAATATATTATTTTCCCTAATGCAGGTACTTAAACATACTTACAGAATAACAGTTGCAATCCTAGGGACATCTACAACACGGAGCACCTATTGGATATACCAAATGTCCGCGGACACATCCGGACGTGTACGCGAACAGCAGGCGGGGAGCCGGCCATCTAACCGGAGTCACCACATAAAAGCGTACACCGAATTTTCAATGATTTTCGGATTAATTTTCACATAGCAAAAGACCCCTAAAACCAACTAAAAACCAACAAAAAAAACCTACTCCCCCACTTCGGACGGTCCGGCCTCATCGTAGTTGCCGGACGGCATGAACGAGGCGGAGCGTGCGGGTGCTCTCCACAGAGGTGAACATGGCCTAGTTGACGTCAATGACGTCTTGAGTGTGCCACGACGATGGGTGCGCTCCGCCTCCAGCTGATCCTCCGCCAAGCGGTCCTCCTCTAGGAGCATCAGGTTGTAATGCTGCTCCGCCTACAGCAATCTGAAAGCGGACACTGGCACGGTGTCGACGACCACTGCCACCTCCGGGGGCGCCTCCTCCGGGCTCAGCTCCGGAGAGCTTGGAGGTTGGCCAGCCTCAATGCGGGCCTCAGCCACGATTTCGGCACGGCGTCCTGGCGACAACTGCTTCCACCTTGTAAGAGTGGAGGCAGTCATTACAACGGCGGACGAGGATGCAAACTACGGGTTGGTCAGACGACAGTGACGAACAGTGGGGGAAGGGGCTCAGAAGATTAGGGTTTGCGTCCGCGACCGACCGGCTTTAAATAGACAGGGCGGGTGGACCAGTGATGCTTCAATGCGGGCAGCGCCGGAGCAGGCTTCTCGTTCGCTGTGCGCCATCAATGTGGTTTGGCGGTTCACCGGTCAAGCCCCGAAGCTTCCCCAGTTTGGTTCTGGTTTGTAGGAATTCAGAAGTCCAGACCGGTCCAGAATCTTTTGGTGCTCGCGTTGGATGGCTAAAAGTGTCCGGCACAGCTGTTCGGACATTTGCATGCGATTTGGTGCACTGCGTTGGAGTTTCTCTCATTATGGGTGTCCAAAAGCAGTTCCATGTGAACCTATGGAAACCGACAGCTTGCAGTCTAGTTCAATTCGCTTTGATAACTCAAAACTGAGTAATCAAACTAGTAAAAAAATGGCCTTCGGGTCCCATGGTTTCAACTCAAACCATTTTTAGCACTCCTAATCCTGTTGTTCATTTCTACGAGTACGAATGTTTTACTCTGTTCCCTGACAATAAACATAACTATGAAAGCTATGCTATCCAGATGTCTCATAAAATTTTATCAGATGGTAAAATGTGCATTCGAGAAAAATATATAGCAATTATGCAGCTACTGTGAAGAACTTTCAAAGCAGAAAGATGGAGCATTTCACCAACACCAAAGTTGCTACGCACCAAACAGCACCTTGTAGGTGAAAAATCCATTGCTGCTGATGAGGGAAGGCCGACTCCCGTTCATTGATAGAAAAGAGTGTTACGCAATTAACAAGCACCAACAAGAATGTTAATGCCATAAAAGATATATGCATAAAAGGGTGAACATTAGGATTAACTTGTCACCATACTGGAAAAAAAATCTCAGGAGAGTTCATCTTGAAGAACATTACAGATTGCACTTTTGACATGGTTCTTGTGCAGGAAACACACTTGAGTATCAGTGCAGGTCAGTTAGTTATCTCGTTGATACCATGTAAAGTCATGTGCACTAATATTACTTGAGCTGTGCAGGATAGGTGCTTAGAAAAAGTGGACCAAGATAGCTAGAGATTGCAAAGCAACTGAAACAAAACAAAATATC
The DNA here is from genome assembly GCA_950022295.1 of Bromus sterilis. NCBI lineage: Eukaryota > Viridiplantae > Streptophyta > Magnoliopsida > Poales > Poaceae > Bromus > Bromus sterilis. The sequence goes on from OX465596.1 coordinate 47,399,767, forward strand.
TTTCTTGCTGAGTATATAAAGATAAAATGCAACAGCAACAATTATTCAACTGCAGACAGCAGTATCAACAAGATTGAAATGGCTCAGTTTCCAGTTGTTTCTACGTGAAAGGGAGTTATGGGACTAATGCTGAAAGCCATTTCAAGTAAGAAATGAAAATAAGAGAGGAAGCTGAGGAAATGGAGGCCGAATATTACCTCAGTAAAGCCAAGATTGACCAAGTAGGAGAAGAATTGGCCACCAGTAATCATGAGGACATTAGTTGACACCAAACCTCCCCTGATTTCTGAAGGAGCAGCCTCAGCGATGTAAACTGGGGCGGTGACTGATGCTATTCCCACGCCCAATCCAACAAAGAGCCTTCCAAGAATCAGAACGTAAGGACCACCAGCAGCGCACATAACCAGTGAACCAAGTGCGAACATCATGTCAGCAAGAAGAGTAGACTTCTTGCGACCGTATGCATCATTTATCCAACCACCCCCAGCTGCTCCAAGTATGGCTCCAAGTAATGCCATGCTAACAATAGTCTCCTGAAGAAGAAACAGATTCAGTGGCTATGGGAGGAACACCATATGTTAATGACCAGCAATCGGTTGATCAGACTGAACCTGCAAGAATAGGTTGTCTTTCACAGCAGGAAATTCGTCCCGAATATACAGAAGGGCTCCAGATATGACACCTGACAGCAGAAATGTCTTAGTTATGACTTATGCATGAAAATACTGTTGTTTGACTTATTTCAGTCAAGGATCACAAGTTCCAAGGTTTCCAAGAATGCTTACACACACAAAATGTGATCATTTTTCCCCCATGAAAAAAAAAGTCTACAATATCCATATCGTACATTTCACTGCAAGGTTTATAAATTGCCGATAATGCTCTAGCAAACAAGACCATTCACAATATCAAATTCACCAGATTTCATGCCACAAAGCAAACCACAAACTGTCGCCTCCTACATAGGGGGCTAGTTCTTAAGAGGCCTAAAGTTCTTACCAACATCAAGCACCAACCAACCACTATACAAGATCAAAATGTGCAAGTAAGAGTGTGTATGACAGCAAAGTATTGCAAAAAAACTACAGTATTTTAGCCTGTTGGTATAAAATATCAAGGTTTTTATATATCAAAGTATTTTGCAGTATCAATATGCAGAGGATCTGTCTGGTTACCAACGTAAGAATTGCTGGCTAGCCGTGGCAGGCAAACAATAGTGGCACATGCACGAAGAAGCTAGCCAGGCGTTGAATGCAAACTGTGCAGTCGCTAGCTAGCCATGCAAATTAGCTAACTAGCCGCGCACAAGGGTCAAAAGAAATCAGGAGCTCTCTGTTTTATAGACAGGGAAAATACCATGGTTTGGGAAATACTAGTACTGTGGTATATTTATAGTGATACATTTTTTATGGGTAGCCAAATAGCAGAGAGAATATTATCAGAGTAAGTACTGTATCAAACAGGGCCTAAATGTTGAGAAGAAGGACGGATCCATCCATCCAATCCAACCATACCTGTGTCGTAGCCAAAGAGGAAGCCGCCGATTCCGGCGACGCCGGTGAGCCCAAGCACGTAGCGGTTCTTGAAGAAGTTCATGTCCTTCCTCCCGGCCGCGGCGTCCAGTAGGCGGGCGGAACTCCCGGGCATGGTGGACAAATCGATCGTCATGCTCGCTCCCACCAACACCGAGGCGCCTCCCCGAATCCAATCTCTAGCTCAGCGGGTGGGCAGCGGGCGAGCAATTTTGCTGGAAAGGAAATAAATCCAATCCGCCGTATCTTGCCAAGATGCAAGCTTTGACTCCAGAACCGCGGGGCCGGAGGATTCCAGAAGCGGGGAGAGATTTCAGGAACCGGTGCCGAGCCGGGGGGGGGGAATCGCTCAGGCGAAGAAGAATGGAGCGAGGGGCGACCAGCATTTGAAGCCAGCGAGCCGCGACAGAAATAGGAAAGTGTGCGGGCGGGTGGGCATGGCGAATGGTTCGGGGGAAATTATTGCGTGTTGGGCATGAATTCGGCTGCCGAGGTTTCAACCAGGAAAAGGGGAAGAAAAATGGTGCCTGACGCCGTGCGAATCGGGGGAGAGGACGGCAACGGCAACAGCAACGCTCGTCGTCACAAGATTTTTGCTGTGCGTCTTCTGCTCGCGCTCAGAACAAAACGAAGGTGAGTCAGCTGGGCCAGCCCTATCTTCGACTTTATCCTTTTCCATCCTACTCCGCTTTGCAAGCATAAATAGAAAACTAGATGAATTGGCGCGCTCCGCTGCGCCCAACGACAGGAGCACGATTTTTTGTTGATTTTAGGTACAGATGGTCCTTGCAACATTGTTGGTGTACTGAGGCCTTCGTGGTTTCAAGATCAAACATCGACCTCTTACCTAGGAGTTCACAATTTATGTATTTTATGGTCTATCAAATTTTGAGTATCTTAATTTTAGGTTGCTTTACATTATTAAGCTAATTTGAGTATAAGTCTACCCAATTTTACGCTGGATGACTATACATATTCTCAAGTAGGAAAACTCATTTTCTCATTTCTTAAAACCACAGAATTTAAATGAGGACATCATTTCACACATTTATAGTTTATTACTTAGTGATGCAAAAAATATATTTCTTTCAGTCGATTATATCAATATACTCACTGAGTATAGATGTATAGTTAAAGATATACATACATCTGATGATGGAAACCATCGATATGAACACATTGTCATTTACATCGATAGCAATAGTTGGGAAAAATATCTGCCATTTAGCCATTTTCTCAACAACAAAAACAATCTTTTAACCTAGGGTACCTTATTGTACCCGTATCGAATTCTTAAAAGCAAAATGGACATGTCCGTATGATAATCAAATTGATACTTTCTAATTATATTGAGATGCACAATGTAGGGTCGTGGATTTAGAGATCAACTTGAGGCAGACAAACCCTCAATCTTGCAAACCAAAGACATGCACATATGAACATTTTTTTGCGGGGACACGCACATATGAACCTAAGATCATCTCCATCAAACTACCTTTTTTCCTTTAAAAACTATCTATAGATAGAATTTGATTTAATAAAATGCTCTATCAAACCCATTTTTCTTATTTTTTTAGGTAGAGCACATATAAACCAACAAACGCGTTAACGTCGGGCCTCATGGACGGTCGCCGTCGCGCCATTGCCATTGTCGTGCCGTCATGTCATACCACACCGTGGCGCCATGCCTTGTCGGAACTCAGTCACAAACAGAAATAAAATAAACCCACTAACAAACGTGATCCATTTATCAGATAAAAAATAAAGATATATAGGTAAACTATTAAAGCAACATGCCTCTAACTATGAAAATAATTATTAATAAAACATGTAGTATATGTGTATTTAGATGAAGTTTTATAAATAGTTTGACCGAGATGTTCTAACTTATATCTACAAGGAAACACAAGAAAATAGAACACAAAAAAGACTTACCGAAGCCTTAATCTCACGTATCCATCTGCTTTCTTCATTCTAAAATAATCGTTTTAATCTTAATATTTTTCACTAAAGTTAATATAAAAAGGATAAAAGAACGCCGCCGCATTAAAAAAAATCCATATAAAGCAAGCAGAGCAGCAGCGCAGTGGGTGAACTGTAGACCAGAATCACCATCGATCCAGCTGTAGAAGAGAGCACGAACGCACGCAAAATTGAAACGCCATGTGACCTTCACTTCAAGGCTCACACACGGCAGCTGCCTCAAACCAAGAAGTGGCTCCCGCCACGAATCGACCAGAGGACACCCAGATGACAGCCACAACGTTTCTGGTGATGGGTCCACATGTCATAGATTCATAACAGCAAATGCCTTCAGGGCTTTCCATTTCAGCCAAGCATAATCTAGTAGAAGATGCTATGAGCGCGGTCTTCTCAAACGATAAAAAAGTGTGAATGTTGTTTGCAAGCTCCACCACGTGTTTCGCAATGGCATTCGGAAGGCTGAGTACCAGGTCGTGGTCATGGAGGAGAATTTTTGTCAAGAAGAATCATTGTTGCCATCGTAATGTTAAAAATAATCATCTGTAAAAAATTGTTAATAAAGATCATTGTACATCGATATACGATCGATAAACGACACGTGGCAACCTGCCACCATCATCAGTGGTGGTACGTTGTGATGTGCCAACCTACCGCTAGAGACAATGACAGCACTGCCATGTTCCGCCTGCCGGGTGAGCCGTTAGTGTATGATGGCCTTTTGTATAATATTTTCACATATGATCTTTTCTAACATTACATTAGCTATAGTGCTCCTTTTTGATAAAAATTCCATGGAGGAAGGCCGGTAGCTTCGTCCGGCCCGGTTTGCTCTTCTTCCGCAACAACGGCGATGAGGCCTTTGGTCGCGCTTAGGTGTGGTTCCTCCAGTTCACTCGTTACCTTTCGTCGTACACTATCGCACTGCGCGTCGCGGATGATGTTCTCCGTGCAGCCACCAACGCCGCCCTTCACGAAGAATATGGCGCAGCCGATGCATCATTGAGGCCCAGGAGGCGTAAGACTTCGCCATAGGGCAGTAAAGAGCGGCGTTCGCCCACTTCGACGCCGACCCTTGAGCCACCGCCTCCGCCACGGCTATATCTATCTAGTTTATTTTATGTAGGAGATGAAGTAGATGAACTCCGATGTGTACTCCGGTGGTTTCTAAACCACGAACTATCTATGTTTTTAAATTTGTAAAATATGACATTTGAGATGGCGGATTTGTTATGTTGCGACGGATTTCGTACTGCCTTTTACTTTTAGGGCGAACCACATATTGGTTATGCGTACTGATCTTATGGCGTGCCTGCTAGAGATGCTCTTAAGAGGATAAATGCCTTAAAGGATATTAATGTCCTAATGTTGCATCAATATCATAATGAAGGTTTAATGTTGACCATTACTAACGACGCTTATTACATAGAGTAATTCTTGGAGTACAGGCGTGCTGGGTTGACTCGTGCGAGCTGGTACAGCCGAGCTCGTGCGTCCGATTTGATCAGTCTGAACTGACACATCTCCCCACTGTTGGGCCCTAAGGGATGTAATGTTCATGACAGTATGCTGGGACTGGGCTTAATATTGTATCCTCATGGGTCTACCCGTGGGGGGTAATCTCGTCACTCTCCTTGATACTTAATGATCACTAACGGCAACGAGCAAAGAGCATGGTAGGGGATTATGTAGGTCCATACCACCTTTTCGGTGTAACACCCTACTACCGCATGGTCTCTTGCAATGCTTGTCCGATTACAATATGATGTGTGTCTCGGTTACATTTGATTGAAACCCTTGCTAAGTAGTGGTATGTTTGCTTATAGAGAGGCTCTGGTCCTTTCCATGCGACGTGGGGGGGGGGGGGTTGCCACTTAGCTGGAAGTAGGTGCACGCCTTATCGCACCATAGGACATGTGTCTGATACGTCTCAAACGTATCTATAGTTTTTGTTTGTTCCATGCTTATTTGTTGACATTCCTATATGTTTTTGCTTCATTTTCATACATTTTATAACATTTTCGGGAACTAACTTATTGATCCAGTTCCCAGTGCCAGTTTTATCTGTTATTGGCTCTGCATCCCAAAAAGGTGAAAAATCAATATGCTTAGAAAATTCTAGAATTTATTTAGAAAATTTATTCTTACAGAAGGCACCGGAATCACCAAAGGGAGGCCAGAGGGGGGCACCCCTTGGCCAGGCGCCTTAGGAGCACGACAAGGGTTGGGTCACGCCCGTAGCCGCCTAGGGGGCGGGGCCACTCCTGGCCGCCCCCTTATGCCTATATATGCCCTTATTCCCGAACACCCCGAGGGAGGAGTTTTTGTTCCACTACCTTTCATCGTTCCACCGCCACCGCGATCCCAGATCGACAACTGTGACGCCCCCAAAATCAGACCGTGTACAGTAATCATACACGCAAGGTACACGATCGAGATCAGGGACTCACGGTGAGATATCACAACACAACTCTACAAATAAAATAATACAAGCCAGGGGCCACGAGGGCTCGAATACAACAGCTCGAGAGCACAAGGTTAGCGGAAGCAATAGTATCTGAGTACAGACACAAGAATACAAGGTTGCCTTAAGAAGGCTAGCACAAATAACAACAGATCGAAAAGGCGAGGCCTCCTGCCTGGGAACCTCCAAATTACTCCTGGTCAAAGGGGGACTCGACGTCGTAGAAGGCATCGGGGATCTTCACGTTGCGGTGGTCGGCATCGGGGATCTCCTGCTCCTGGACTCCAAGGCTCCAACATCGACTGCAGCGGCCGATCAGGCAAAACAGTAAAGGAAATAAAGCTGGTGAGTATCTAGTATACCCGCGAGTCTTACGTCCGCTACTAAGCATTATGCATTGTATCAATGGAAAGGGGAGGCTGTATATATAGTGGACTGCAAGATAGAAATCAGAATAAGGGTAAGAAGCTAGGCCTATCGAAGACTAGCATCTTCCGACGATGTCTTGCAGCATGAGGTAAGAATCAGCCAACAGTTTATATAAAGCAATAAAGTAACAATGAAGCAGAAGTTGCTGCAACAATGTATAATATAAGTTGTAATGATTAATAATAATAATGCCTCCGAGTTCCCCTCCTCGACTTCCCTGCGAGGAAGAAAACCCGGAACCATACAGTTTAATAGTAATAGTTTCTAGTGGTAAAATCCAGCTTCAGCATAAAGCGTCCTGTTACCGTGGACACGACTATTCGAATAGATTAAACTCCCTGCAGGGGTGCACTACTGTTCAGCCTGCACGCTCGGATCTCCAGGGTGGCGTGAACCTTGTTAGGGAACGCCCCACCGAGGCTATCCGACACGACGCAGCCCATCCTAGGCTCAACAGAGAGGCCATCCGCCGGACTATATCCTATGCGCCAAGGGGTCTAGGTCCCTCACCCTTGCACGCTCCTGCGCGGTGCGAGTCTGGCCGGTGAAGCAAAAGCAAATCCAAACACACCTGCTGCAGCAAATAAGACAAGACCACTTCCCGGCGATCAGGCCGCAGTACTGCTGACGTCTGAAGAGCTTTCGGACGAACTACGACGCGGAGGGCCCACACCGTAATCCCACGTGTAGGTAGTGCGAACAGACCAACCGGTCTCTCAAGTCATCCGCCGAACCATTTTGCATTTTAATTAACCTGCGTGACAACCGTTATCGTTGCCTCGACTTAACCGACCCGCGGTCAACGACAGCAGTCAGGACCACCAGTAACGTCGGTGCCTGCCCTGTCGTCCCACCAAGTCACTGCGGTTACCAACAAGGTGAACCGTCTCCTTACCTTGTCTCGCGTGTGCTCTTGGTAGAGCTCGACTTTCGTGGTGTGGTAACTCTCGTGAGATACGAGCAGGGGCCAAGCACGCCAGTAACGTCGGTCGTACCCTCCCTGTCGTTCCCGACGATATACCTCTCGCGGGCACCGTTGGGTCGCCCGACTCTTACCTTTAAGGACACCAGTTGATTCGAGTGCCTACCATTAAGTGAAACCAGGAGGTATCACCCTCGATGGCACACTTAAAGAGGTTTGACAGAGACATCAGCGGAATGAACTAAAGAGGTAAACCTCGTATCATTCCGGTGATGCTACGCTACTGAGCCGACGAGAGTGAAATACGAGTCCATTCCACTCGTAAGTCAAACTCGAAGCGACTCGGCAGAGTCTCGCCGTTGTAGGTTCCCTAGGGTGTCTGCATTGATCCGTACCTGTTGCAGTTGTATATATTTTGTATCCGCGTCACTCCCCTGAGTGGCCACGGCCCACTATCTAATCCTAGCTAACAATGCGCAGGGCTCACTGCTGAATATAATGCATAGATATAGCAGGCAGCATAGGATAAGGAAGGTACATCAGGGGCGACAAAATCAGGCTATGCAATTGAATAGGACTGTAGTCGTAGCAGCAGCAGTAACAATGCCTAGTGCAAGAAATGTACGTAAATATAGGCGATATCTGGGGAAGAGAATGGCTCTGCTTGCCTGCAAGCTCGACGGTAGTAGTAGGGTCGTCGACGACGTAGTCGTACTCAACATCGGTGTAGTCGACGGCAGCAGCGGGGTCTACCGAAGATTAAGGGGGGGGGGGGAGAAACAATAAATACACAACAATAATAGCAATACAAATGCATTACATATCAGATGAATTGTAAACGGGGTTCTAACGCAGTACGATGCACGTTGCTCGGAGCTGGAATTCATCCGGGGATGAAATACCGGCTCCGGGTAATTATCGGACAAGGTGTCCGGAGGGGGAAGGGTTCACGCCGGAGGTGTCGTGGACATCCGACACCCGTGTGGGTGGTGTATCCGGGTTAGTTGATCTATTCCGAACAACTTTTGTGTTCAGAATAAATTCATCTGGAGGGTTTATCGATATCGGGCAATTATCGGACAGTGCCACCGGAGGGGGGAACAGTTCGATGTTCGGTAAGTTAGAGGGGTGTGGTGAGGATATGGGTATCGTATCTGTAATCGTTGATCCGTTCTGAGTAACTTTCGTATACAAAGTATTTTGATCCGGGCAATTTTTATCGGTACCGAGAATTATCGACAAACAGCCCGAAGGGGGGGAATGTCGATGTTCGGTACGTTAGAGGGGGGTGGTAGACATACGGATAGCGTATCCGTATTCGTTGTATTTTTCTGATCAACTTTGATATATAAATTATTTTCATCGGAGCTACGATTTAAAAGATATTCAATTTCAAAGTTTAAATCGTTTTTAATCATTTCTGGAATTTCTTTTAATATTTAAATCAACATTATCCACAATAGTAATATTGACTGGTCAACCTAACAGTTGGGACCCATATGTCATAGACTGACTCTAATAAATAATCTATTTAGTCAAATAGTGCAAGTGGTTCCACTTGTCATCCTGTCATCTATGAAAATCTGAATTGTGCTAAGTCTGGGAATTTTTGTCTTAAACATCAATTAGCAGTTTTCGGAAGGCTACGGTTTTGGTTCTGCTCAACCGATGATTTAGTGTCTTATATCAAATTTAACAGTTTTCTATGATCTACAATTCTGTATGGATGGCAAATGTATTAGAGTTCATTAACTTAAATAAAACTTGGTAGGAAAGGTGTTACTCGAGGTTAATCCCAGAAATTGTTAAAGTGTATAAAGTTTGCTACATAATTACGATTGATCCATAGCTCAAATGGAGATGTTTCCAACACATGTTTTTCTCTACATCATGTGTACTATCATGCTATGCCCTCATATGGCATGACAGATACCTACAACAAGTTCATCCACAGCGCCAAATTGGCCATCGGGTAAACTCCGTTTTGCGGCTTAACATAAATCCGCATTTTGCGAATTTGTTAGGAATTAATCCGTGCATCGAATGGACTTAGTCCAATGGCGAAAATCGAAGCTCGTTAGGTGTACTACATATCTACATAACTTTTATTCATGATAAAATCTGTTTTCTGTCATCCTTTTCATTAACAGAAATTCGCATTTTGTGAATTTCATTGCATTTAATCCATGCATTTCCTGGAACTGGTTCAATGGGACAAATTGAAGCTTGTCAAGTGCACTACAAGTATACATAAATTTTATCCATATTAAAGCACGTTTGCTCGCTTTTTATTGATGTCCAAAGGTTATACTTGAAATTGTTTTCAGTCTTAGAAGTTTTTCTTTTACAGCTCCAGAACCAGAACAACAGTCGCAACTTCGACAGGTACAGAACCAGCCGTAGTGACACGGCAGAGGCGAGCAGCAAGGGCGCGGACAAACACGGACGGACACAGGCGAGCGCGCGGCGTGGCGAGCAGCAGCAGTGTCGCAAGTAGCACCACGCGGGCACGCACTGGGTGGAGCTCTCGTCCATGGTGGCCTCGGGCGCACAGGACGGCGGCAACGACGAGGACGGCCATGGGGCGAGGGGAGATGGAGAGGGGGATCACGGTGAGGGAGGGGCGTCGCGGCGGAGCGCGGGCAGGGCAGCGAGGGGGGTCCAACCGGGGCGCTGGGGGAGGGGTTGCACCACGGCTGCCATGGCGAAGCCGTCAGCCAACCACTAGCCGCGGCTAGGGTTCGTCGGGCGGCGCCAGGAGGAGGCGGCTGAGAACTTGGGGAGGCGGCGATGGCGACCATCGGGGTAACGCCGGAGCCACGGCAGCGCGGCCGCGCATCCGCGCCACGGCGACGTCGAGCATCGGCGACCTGGCGGCGAGACGGTGGGGCGGAGGGGTGCGGCGTCGCGGGGGGGGTGGCCAGGGTGGGGCGGTGCAGCGGCCGGGAGGGTCGACGGCGGCCGGAATCGGCCGGAGCCGCCACACCATGAGCAGGCCACGGGCTAGGAGGGGATCGGGGGGGAGGGGATCGGTCTGGATCGGGATCGAGGGGATCGGGGGTGAGGGGAGATGGGGATCGTGGGTGGAGGGGGGTTGACTCGGGCTAGGTCTAGGGCACCAGGTGGGCTGGGGTGGGCCGGCCTGGGTTGGCTGGGCACTAGGCCCAGTTGGCCTGGGCCGGTTTCTTTATTTTCTTTTTCTTTTTGTTTATGTTTTCTTTTTATTTATTTGTGTAGTTAGGGAATTTTCTAAAATTTGAAAATTGCATCATAAATTGTGTTACACCTAAAAGCAGCACCACAAAAGATAGGGTTCAATAATAAAACCATTTGGATTTTGATTAAATATTTAAAGGATCAATTGGGGCTGTCAAGCATTGTTATTATTCATTTTAATATTATTTAACCTGGATAATAAAAGCTCATTTCCATTTTATAATGACCCGTTGATTATAGGCCATTTTATAAAATTGTTTCCCTAATTTTTAGTTCATTTAAAATTGCACTTGCCTATTTTATTACCCTGGCAAGTTAATAACTTTCAAGCTATTGTTTTTATTTATTAATATTAATATACCAATTTAATAAAATAACCATTGCTATATAATCATAGCCTAATGATTGTTAGGCATTTTATAATTTGATTCCATCACTTTGGTTTACTATGATTTCATTTTCATTTTATATTCCATGACTATTTTGATAACCCATCAACATTGGTCTCATAATTATCCTTGACTTGGGAATATTCAAATGGCTAGGAGTTGACTTGGTTTAACCATGATCATGTTGATTGACTGGCATCCACAAGTCTTGGAGAGAATTTATAATCCACCTTTGTTTGAAAATTTTATCAGGGTTGGAATTCCAAAGAGCTATGATCAAAGGTGATCAAGGCTCGATCATCGACAGTAATGATCACTAACAGTGGAATCACTGTAGTGATTACTGTACTGGCACTGGGGGTGTTACAACAACCCCTGATGTTTTGTCCTGGCACTCTACCAAAGAGGGCAATCGTCCCCGGAGGCTTCTTCATCAACCGTTCATGCCTCTCGGATGATGTGTGAGTAGTTCTACCTTAGACCTAGGGTCCATGACAATAGCTAGATGGTTCTCTCTCCGATCTTGTGCTTCATTAATTAGACATTGTTCTTCATCTTCGTTATCAAGGCATTTATGTTGTAATTGTTATGTTGTTATGTTGTTTTAGCTAGGATCCTATGGGTTTTGAGATTATGTTCATATTGTGCATGAAATATATTTGACCTCTTTATAATGTGTTCTTGAGTGTTCTCGCATACTCTCTGTTATATTTTGTTGCTTTGGCCAAGTAGTATTTTATAACTCCAAGAGGGAGCGTTGTGCTCGATAGTAGGTTCATGCCTCCTTGCGTCTGTGCTTGAGTGACAGAAACATGCAAGACAGGGGATGTGTTGTTTCTACTAATGATAAAACAGTGGTGCTTGTGGCTATTTTGCTTACATGTGTTACTTAAATTATGCATTGAGTTTATAACATTTGACTGTTGCTTCTAGTTTTTACCTTTTGGTTGTTGCACGCAACTTAATACCAGTGAGATGTTTTAGATTAGATATCTTAAGACGTATATTTAGTAGTATATGCTTTGGATTGAGGTCTACTTGCTTTGGTGTAATGCCTACATGATTGAACATTGCACTCTCTGCTAGCACAATTATAAACATGTTATCGGCCAGAGGGGGGTGATTGGGAGGTTTTTACGAAATCCTGAAGAATTTTAGATTCTTCAGGACTAAGGAAGAGACAGAACCAAGGAATCACAGAAAATGTTGAAACTCAGAGAACATCGGAATGTAAAGCATGCATGCTGATCAACATTTTGCAATGAAAATAAACTAAAACAGTCATGAAAGTGATACAGATGGAAATCATGAGGAACCTAGGCAAGAGAAAACATATGAGCAGAGTCTTCATGATGATTCTTCAAAGTGAGCATAGAAGTAAATGAGTTAAAGAGATAGCACCGTAGAGTTGAAGACACAAATTTAGTAGACCAGTTCAAGTTGTTGTGACAACTCTACATCTGGTTGGAGAGGCTGAGATTAAACTTAGAAGACATAGTCTTCACCTTATTCTCCTTGAACTAAAGTCCTCAGACTCTGTCCAATCACTCAGGTGAGTATTCAAGGTAGACACCCAAGACCTTCACAGACTTCGTTCACTTCGGGAATTCACAATTGCATCTTGAATTCCTCAAAACAGCGACACCTACACTGGCTGGAAGATCAGAGTCTTCAAGAGTAAAAAGCCTTCGGATCACTCGAACCGACTTCCTCAGTGTCGTCGATATGTAATGTCAGATGCCATGGGGATGGCTAAATAGGGGGATAAAACGAGGTGAATGTCGATGGTGCTGGAATCGAGAGTGGGGAAAAACACAGTGAGAGAACGCGATGTACCTAGGTTCGGGGCTCTTCGTAGAGATAACACCCCTACTCCTGCCGAGCTGACTATGACCAATAACTCGGGCTACAATGAATGCTCCGTAAGCTGTATCATAGGAAGGAGAAGAGAGCTCTGAGCACTGCTCTCTCCTGCATCTCTATGAGGTGGGTGAGGTGCACTAAAATGTGGATCGCCCCTCACGCAGGAGGGATACCTGGGGCTCTTATAGGCCAAGCCCAGGGTAATACAGTAACTTCCGGTTAGTCCAGGGCCCAGTTGTAAGCCTCTGGAGACTTGCTAGGGCCTGCCGACTGCGCCCTTTACTGGTGCCAGGCGGCGGAAAGTTGTAGCCCTACTTTGTCTTGGAATCTTGTAGCTTAGGCCTGGAGAGCTCTATGACTAGACTTGCGGCTTCCTCGGTGCCTTGTCGCTTCCGTCGCCCTGTCATATGATGTGTCGAGGGAACATCATGCATCTGACAGGTCGGCATGGTACTTCCTCTATCTGCCACGCGTATCTCTCGGGATCACCCATTGATGACCTCGGGTCAGGTGCGCCCATCCGGCCCAGGGTCAACTCTCATGGGTTAGCTCGGTTGATCTAGCATGCGCTTGGGCCGGTTGAACTCAGATGAGGTTGTTTGCTCTCTCCCAGGGCAATCGGCATTTGACCTGATTAGCTCGGCTTTCTGGAGATTGATCTTGTTCTTTCTTGGTCTTCTTTAGATCATTGATCCTCATATTGGCGATCTTCAGGTCGGCCCTGATTAGCTCGACCTGCTTAGTGTCGGGGGATTGGTACCCGGGTAGGCTCACCCAAGCGAAAGCAACCTTTCAAGACAAGGATGGACCGATTGGGCTGCAGCTGGGCCGAGCGGGGCAGGCGTACGGCCGATTGCTCCAAGGCAATCAGCCATACCGAATGCCAGCAGTCGGCCCAGGCGCAACCGGGTCACCCTTTTCATCACCAAGACGATCAACCGATTGGTCCGCAGCTGGGCCGAGATGGGCATCGACGCGTCCGATTGCCTGGAGCAATCGACCCTGCCGAGGGCCACCAGTCGGCCCAGGCGCAATCGGTACAACTTACCACCCCTGGAGAAGTTGACCCCGAGACCAGTCGAAGGTCCAAGTACGAGGTCATAAATGCGCAATCCTGAGAGATCGGGGTGGCAGAGAAGCCAAGTCACATCGAAGATCTGCAGAGATGCGTTGTCGACCTCTCCGCCGATTCCGCGGACAGGACGACAAGACCGCACTTCCTAGCTCCACTGTTCACCATCATGCCCTACGAGTCTACAACATGGGCCGCCGCTCGTCGGGTCCGGATCATCCGAAGAGGAGCAGTCGGTGGGACCCAGCCGATTAGAGGATGACAGCTGGGCCCAATCGGAAGTGAAGTTACCGATTTACCCCGGGCTCACACTATAAGAGCCCGGGGTACCCCTCCTGTGTGGGGACGATCCACAACATCCGCACCATTACTTACATCTTGCTCAGTTCATTTACTGCTTGTAGTTCCTCCTCAGGGAAGCATGAGAGAGTCTTTCCCACGGCGGCTCTCACCTTCTCCTAAGTAGATAGAGAAGCAGTTATTGTAGTTCAGTTCCATTGATATAGAAGAGACAAGCAGGAGTAGGGGTGTTATCTCTCCGGAGAGCCCCGAACCTGGGTACATCGTGGTGTCCGTCACCGTGTTTGTGCCCAACCCGATTCCGGCACCATCGACATCTTCTTCCTCGCGTCTTCCCCTCACTTTAGCCATCCCCATGGCATCTGCTGTCACATATCGACGACAGTTGGCGCCCAACATGGGGCAGACCGAGGCGTCGACTGGAGTAAAGATCCGGACGGGATTTTCCTCTGCATCGGGTGGTAGCCACGCCTCTGGCCTGATTCTTAGGCGTGGGGCAATCGACTACGTGGTGGACTACTCGGCGCGGTACGGAGCCGGCGCACCCCTGCCGCCCGGTGTGTCGCTGCAAGTTGGCAGCCATCGCCTCTTCATCGGCATCTTCCCCGAGGCATATCCCAGGGAGATACGCGTCTTTTCGTGCATGACGGATCCGCTCTCGACCAGGGGCTGCACTGCAGCGCCCGGCGGAGAGGATGGCCGTGTGCACGCAGCCGTCATGATGGCGGGGGCATCCTCATCAAGCAACCGCGGCGCAGCGAGTGCGGCTAAGAGGACCAAGGAGGCGGCAGACGCTGCGGAAAGAGTCGGCACCAGTGCATTGCGGGATGTGTTGTACACACCCGTGAACAGGAATGGTGATCCTGATCAAGTGCACATGGATCTGGAGACAACACGGCTCGCCCTCGCTCGCAGGGCCGAGCACGTGCTGGCAGAAGAGCGTAGGCTGGGAGCCATCACAAGAGAGTACAACGCGGCGCATGCTAGACCGCGTCGGCCGATTGAGCCCGCGGTCTTAGAAGTTTTGAGAAGCCGGGGTCGGGCAGTCCATCAGCAGCTGTCGGGAGCCGAGCAACCGGCGAGACTGGCGAGGCCGGCGCAGTCGGCATTCATCCAGAGGCCGACGTACAACACGCCTGACAAGAACCTGAGAGCCGCCGAGCAGATAGCAATCGAGTTAGAAGAGCTAGAAGGAGATGAACGGCGTGAGCAGACGCGCCGAATGCGCGAGTTGCTGGCAGCTGCAAAGGAGGAGCAGCTGGTGGCAACGGAGAATCCGAATGCAGGACCTGGGGCATCAAGAGGAACTGTGAGGCCGATTCCGTAAGCTAGCCAGCGACCGAATGCATCACGCCAGAACAGACACCAACCGGCCCCGTCTCGGCATGAGAGTAGGGTCAGGAGCAATCGGCCACCCCCCAGCGGCAAGCAGAAGAATTGAAGAGCCAGCTGTTAACAGCAGGCGCAATGACATGCCTCAGCAATCGGCAGCAAGACCAGCAATCAGCGCCCGACTTGGTCCTCGCCAAATCGGTCAGAATGATGCCAGGCATCGCATCGAGCTCCTGGAGAAGGAAGCTCAAGAAGATGAAGAAGGAGAGGCTGGCCCGTCGTGTTTCGGTCATCGCATTCGGACCGAGAAGTTTCCCAAAGGCTTCACGCTGCCGAGAGACACGCCCAAGTACAATGGTTCTGTGAAGCCAGAAGATTGGTTGTACGATTACTTGACCGCAGTTCGCATTGCAGGGGGCAATCGGCGCGTGGCAGTCTGCTATGCACCTTTGATGTTGCAGGGTTCAGCTCGGACGTGGTTGAACAGTCTGCCCAAGGACAGTGTAAATTGTTGGGAAGATTTCACAAGTGCATTCATTCACAACTTCACGAGCACATACGAGCGGCCTAACCTCCCGCGGCAGTTGGCTCTTTGCGTGCAAGGAAAGGATGAACCCCTCCGAGATTACCTATCTCGGTGGATCAAGCTGAAGCATTCATGCGAAGGAGTCCATGAGATCCAGGCCATTCAGTACTTCACGGATGGATGCCTGGCCGATTCAATGTTGAAGCACAAGTTGCTCCGCAAGGATTTCACATCGCTCGCCGAGCTCATGAAGGTGGCCAACTCGTTCGTTGTGCCCGATTCTGCGATGTGCCCTATCCAGCTTGGAGTTGGAGGTGTCATTCAGTTACCAGGGGCTCCGCAGTCGGACGCAGGGAACCAAGGCCTCAGTCGGAAGGAAAGAAGAGAGAACAACCACAACAACAACAACAATCAGCAGAACAATGGCAAGCGCAAGGATGAGCAGCCAAATACTCAGTATGGAAGTCGGCAGGTGGCCGCTGTCCAGAATGAAGAAGATCCAGGGGCTGCAGGAGGCAGTCGGAAGATGAGACCCAATGTGAGGCCACAGGGACAGATGAAGCCCAAGTACACGTTTGATGATATGCTGGATGCACCGTGCAAGTTGCACAGCACTCCTGGCAGGCCGTCTGCGCACACCACTCGGCAGTGCGATTTTGTGAGAAGGATTGCAAAGGGAGAAGCTTTACCACCTCCACCCCTACCACCACCCCAGAACAGAGGACCACCTCAGCAGCAGAACCAGTTCCCGCGGCAAGACGCCGCTTACATGATTTTCACCAGCGAGTCCATCGACAAGGGCAGTCGGAGAGCCCGAGCTCAAGAAGTCAATGCCACCATGCCACTGATTCCTCAGTACATGCATTGGTCCGAGTGTGCCATATCCTGGGACAGAGCAGATCACCCGACCATCTTGCCGAATCTAGGCAATTATCCGCTTGTGGTTGATGCTTTGTTCGCAGGACCATGGTTTTCATGCAAGTTCTCCCGAGTGCTCGTCGATGGAGGAAGTACAATCAACATTCTGTACAGAGACACCTTGATCAAGCTAGGGCTCACCGAGAAGGATCTGGAGCGCAGTCGGACGACATTCCATTGGATTGTCCCTGGGTTGTCTTGCACCCCCATGGGTCGCATTCGGCTGGATGTCATATTCGGCACATAGGAGAATTACAGGAGGGAGCCAATCTGGTTCGAGGTCGCCGACCTCAGCAGTCCTTATCATGCTCTGTTGGGACTGCCCGGATTCGCCAAGTTCATGTTCAAAGCACAGCAGACTTACCTCAAGATGAAGATCCCAGGGCCAAACGGCGTCATCACCGTCACCGGGGACTTCAGGAAGTCCCTCGAGTGCACGTCGGCTGGCGACAGTTTGGCTGACTCCCAAGTGGTCGAAATAGAGAAGCGTCAGCTCGGCAAAGTGATAGCAATGGTGCAAGCGCAGATCAAGGCTCCACTCCCAGTCGGCCCAGGAAAGAGAGCAGATGAGGAATCGACTTTTCAGTCGGCCAAGGACAGCAAGAAGGTCGCTCTAGATCCCTCCGACTCAACCAAGTTCGTTGTAGTCGGAGCTGGACTTAGCGACAAATAGGAAAGCGAGCTCGTCGAGTTTCTCCGTGAGAATCGGGACATCTTCGCATGGTCTCCACAAGACATGCCTGGTGTGCCGAGAGAACTCGCCGAGCACAAGCTGCACATTCGGCCAGGCTCGAAGCCGGTCAAGCAACCCCTGAGACGTTTTTCTGAAGATAAGAGAAGGGCAATCGGCGAAGAGATTGTGAAGCTGCAAGCTGCAGGTTTCATCATGGAAGTGTTTTACCCTGAGTGGCTGGCGAATCCAGTCCTCGTGATGAAGAAGAACAAGACTTGGCGCATGTCTATCGATTACACTTGCCTGAACAAGGCGTGCCCGAAAGATCCATTTGCTCTGCCCCGTATCGATCAAGTGATTGATTCTACGGCCGGCTGCGAGCTTTTGTCTTTTCTGGATGCCACTGCTGGCTATCACCAGATTAAACTTCCTGTGGAAGATCAAATAAAAACTGCATTCATAACCCCTTTCGGGGCTTATTGTTATATCACCATGCCTTTTTGTTTGAATAACGGGGGTGCCACTTATCAGCGCACAATTCAGAGATGTACACACACCCAACTCGGCAGAAATCTCCACGTCTATGTGGATGATCTGGTAGTAAAGTCGGCCAAGGGAGTCACACTCCTAGATGACCTCCGAGAGACATTTGAAAATCTGAGAACTTACCAGATCAAGCTCAATCCCGAGAAATGTGTTTTTGGGGTCCAAGCCGGTAAGCTCTTGGGATTTCTCGTTTCCGAGAGAGGAATCGAATGCAATCCCGAGAAGATAGCCGCAATCGAGCGAATGGAGCAACCCAAGAACCTGAAGCAAGTACAGAAATTCACCGGTTGCCTCGCCTCACTCAGCCGATTTCTTAGTCGGCTGGGTGAAAAAGCAATCCCATTATATCAGCTGATGAAGAAAACGGAGAAGTTCACCTGGACACCTCAGGCAAGCGAAGCATTCCGAGAACTGAAGCGCATGCTCTCCACTGCGCCGATTCTGGCTGCCCCGATTGAGAAGGAGCCAATGATGTTATACATTGCGGCAACCAATCGGGTGATCAGTGCAGTCATGGTGGTGGAGCGGCCCGAGAAGGACAAGGCACAGCAGATTCAGCGACCTGTGTATTATATCAGTGAAGTGCTCTCGGCGTCCAAGCAAAACTACCCTCACTACCAGAAGATGTGCTACGGAGTATATATGGCGGCCAAGAGATTGAAGCCATATTTTCAAGCCCACCTGATCACGGTCGTCAGCTCGGCTCCATTAGCCGACATCATCGGCAGCAGAGATGCAACAGGCAGAGTGGCCAAATGGGCAATTGAGATCGCCAACCATGGCATCCAGTATGAGCCGAGAACAGCAATCAAGTCGCAAGCGTTGGCCGATTTCTTGGTCGATTGGGCTGAAACTCAGTATGCTCCACCCGCTCTAGGGATGGATTGCTGCCGAATGCATTTTGATGGATCCAAGATGAAGAGCGGCCTAGGGGCTGGCGTAGTGCTCACCTCACCAAGAGGAGATCAACTACATTATGTACTCCAGATTCACTTTGCAGCATCAAACAACGTTGCCGAGTATGAAGCCCTTGTGCATGGTATCAAGCTGGCCAAGGAAATCGGCATTCGGAATATCGAGTGCTTTGGTGACTCCGATTTGGTGGTGCAGCAGTGCACAGGCACCTGGGATGCAAAGGATACAAATATGGCAAGCTACCGTTTCCTAGTGCAGCAGATCAGTGGGTACTTCGAAGGATGTGAGTTCCACCATGTGCCGAGAGCAAGCAACGAAGCAGCAGGCGCATTGTCCAAGCTCGGCTCAACAAGGCAGGCTATTCCGCCAGGCGTATCACTTGAGCACATCAGGAATCCATCCATCACGCCGTCTCCAGAATCCGAGTCCATCTTCATCTCGGAGACTGACCTTGAAGCGTTGAAGAAGGCGAAAGAAGCTCAACCGGAAAAAATCCCAACTCTGAAGAAGCAATCAAGCGCCCAAGGTGTTCCAGCCTCAGCAGAGCCGATAGCACCAGGGGCTGCCAATTGCAGACCAGGGGTTGCCGAATGCAGAAAAAAGAGCAAGGCTAAAGGGAAGCGAGCAGAGGCAGCACCAGATGACACAGCCTCAGAAGAGCCAATGACATCAGGCACCGCCGATTGCATTGAAGAAGTTCCAGCTCCAGACGAGCAGCCGTCACCAGGGGCTGCCGAATGCGTGCCAAGCGCTGCAATCGGCAGTTCAGAGACAGAAGTCGAGATGGCAGAGGGTCAAGAGGCCTCAATCCAAGAGGCCAATGGCCAAGAAGCCGAGGTCCAAGAAGAAGTCGCACCCCAGCAAGCAGTAGTGATGGTAGTCGTTAGTGCGCCATCATGGGCACAGCCGATTAGAGATTTCCTAGTGGACGGAGTTCTCCCAGAAGACGAAGCGGAGTCAAGACAAATCAGTCGCCGGTCTTGGGCATACTCAATAATCAACAACGAGCTAGTGCGCAAGAGTGCAACTGGTGTCTTTCAGAGATGTGTAGAAGAAGACAGAGGCTTGGAGTTGCTCAGAGACATCCACCAAGGTGAATGCGGTCATCACGCATCAGCAAGAGCCATTACCAACAAAGCTTTCCGACATGGTTTCTACTGGCCGACTGCGCATGCAGCGGCTGAGAACTTGGTGAAATATTGCAAGGGCTGCCAGCGGTTCAAAGCAAAAAGTCATCAGCCAGCATCAGCATTGAAGACAATCCCAATAGCATGGCCATTTGCGGTGTGGGTTTTGGACATGGTTGGTCCGTTCAAGAGAGCCCGAAGTGGCATGACACATCTCCTGGTCGCAGTGGACAAGTTTACCAAGTGGATTGAAGCCCGCCCGATCAAGAAGCTGGATGGTCCGACTGCGGTCCGTTTTGTGGCCGACATCGTGTGCCGATATGGTGTGCCCAATAGCATCATCACCGACAACGGCACCAATTTTGCAAAGGGCGCACTGGCTCGATATGCATCTCAGCAGGGTATTCGGCTAGATCTTGCATCTGTTGCACATCCTCAGTCGAATGGTCAAGTAGAAAGAGCAAACGGTCTCATCCTGTCGGGTATCAGACCCCGATTGGTGGAGCCACTTGAGAGGGCACCCAGAGCTTGGGGCGGAGCAGCAATGGCATGCGCGAGGAGCGAGAGGCGGAGGAGGAAGAAGGTGTATGCGAGAAGGAGGAGCCCGAGGCCCTCCCCTGTGGCTTATATGGGCGGCGGGGGAGGGGAGTGTGATCTAGCTGCGGCCGTGTGGCCCGGTGTGGCCTAGCCCACAGGAAGTTCAACCGGCAAACCGGCGCAAGATATCCCAGCGTGGGAAGCGAGGCGTGCGACGTGGGGGTCGAGGCCTACAGTTATGTCAAATCGCGCGTGGGTCGTGGGCCCCGGTCCATTGACTGCTCCCCGAAAGAATCGGAAGTAACCGTTGGAAGGCAGCCGAGTGACCGTGTTATCAAATCGGTCAAAAAAGTGAAGAAAGAAATCAGAGACAATTCAAATCAAGTCGGACGAAATCCTGGCCAGCCGAGTGTGATCTCCGAATCGGTCGACGAACTCGGAATGACGCACTTGATGAGGCCAAAGCATTCGGAAGATGTGGGAGAAAGATTTAAAACTGCAAAGGCCCCGCGATCAAGTGACCGTGAGACCTTTACAGCTTTAGGGGCTACTATCGGGGGATTGGTACCCGGGTAGGCTCACCCAAGCGAAAGCAACCTTTCAAGAAGGATGGACCGATTGGGCTGCAGCTGGGCCGAGCGGGGCAGGCGTACGGCCGATTGCTCCAAGACAATCAGCCATACCGAATGCCAGCAGTCGGCCCAGGCGCAACCGGGCCACCCTTTTCATCACCAAGACGATCAACCGATTGGTCTGCAGCTGCGCCGAGATGGGCATCGACGCGGCCGATTGCCTGGAGCAATCGACCCTGCCGAGGGCCACCAGTCGGCCCAGCCGCAATCGGTACAACTTACCACCCCTGGAGAAGTTGACCCCGAGACCAGTCGAAGGTCCAAGTACGAGGTCATAAATGCACAATCCCGAGAGATCGGGGTGGCAGAGAAGCCAAGTCACATCGAAGATCTGGCAGAGATGCATTATCGACCTCTCCGCCGATTCCGCGGACAGGACGACAAGACCGCACCTCCTAGCTCCACTGTTCACCATCATGCCCTACGAGTCTACAACATGGGCCGCCGCTCGTCGGGTCCGGATCACCCGGAGAGGAGCAGTCGGTGGGACCCAGCCGATTAGAGGATGACAGCTGGACCCAATCGGCAGTGAAGTTACTGATTTACCCCTGGCTCACACTATAAGAGCCCGGGGTACCCCTCCTGCGTGGGGACGATCCACAACATCCGCACCATTACTCACATCTCGCTCAGTTCATTTACTGCTTGTAGTTCCTCCTCAGGGAAGCAGGAGAGAGCCTTGCCCACGGCGGCTCTCACCTTCCCCTGAGTAGATAGAGAAGCAGTTATTGTAGTTCAGTTCCATTGATATAGAAGAGACAAGCAGGAGTAGGGGTGTTATCTCTCCGGAGAGCCCCGAACCTGGGTACATCGTGGTGTCCGTCACCGTGTTTGTGCCCAACCCGATTACGGCACCATCGACATCTTCTTCCTCACGTCTTCCCCTCACTTTAGCCATCCCCATGGCATCTGCCGTCACATATCGAAGACACTTAGATCGGCGGTCATTAGATCGGCCGTCTTTGTCTTGAAAGGTTGTTTCGCCTGGGTGACCCTACCCGGGGGGTCATTCCCACGAAAGTCCCCTGAAGCCGCGGAGGTCCCGCAAAGAGAAAATGATAACGGGGACTGCACAGGTTCCTCCCACCATTATCTTGAATCTGACTGGCTTCTCTCAGCCGTTTTCTCTTCAATAGATCGGGTGCTATCAACCGACCGACTGCTCCTCAGTCTGCCGATTGCACTGGTTCTGATGTACTGCTTCACAACTGACCGATTGCACTTGTTTGATCTGTCGATTGCTTCTCAGCTCGGCCGATTTACTCCAACGGTTACCTTGACCAGAATGTTGACTGACCGACGTAGCTCTGAATTCGCCGTGTGGTGCGGTTACGGGGTAACAGGTCGCGCATGATTAGTCATAACTGTTGGCCTCGAGCCACGCGTGCACGTCCCTTCTCCTCCGTCGGATCATTTGTGCAGTGGGCTAGTATGACTTGGAGATACACGCGGCCACACGGGACCACAGGGTTGCAGAAACCGATCCCACTCCCACCCTCCAGCCCAATAAATAGGCGAGGGGGAGGATTGAGTCCGACCTTATGATTACCTATAGCCTTCGTCCTCCTCTCGCTCCCGCCATCGCTGTTGTGATGCAGAGCTCGACACTGATGCTGCTGCGACAAGAAACCCAACGCCCCTACTGTTGCGACGAGAGGCTTGTCATCGGTGTCGCTCCTCCTCTCCTGCTTCTCGTTGCTGCTGTCACCGCCATTGGTGCTCGCGGCTCGTGAACACCGCCGCCACGTTGGAGGAAATCAAGATGGCCCGCGCCGCCGCCTCTCGCGGCACTTGGAAGGGCTCCGACGTGACGGAGATGGAGATCCACAATCTCTGTCGCTCCCGCAAGATTTCGAGGAACATCGAGTTCCGCGCTCCCGGAAATGAGATCGTGCCGGAACCGCTGGCCGGCGAGTGCGTCGTCTTCGTCGCCCACTTTGAGCGCGGATTCGGAATCCCAATGAGCACATTTTCCGCGAGTTTCTCGACTTCTACCTATTGCAACCTCATCACATCGGCGCCAACGTCATGATTCTTCTCTCCACCTTTATCAAACTATGCGAGGGCTACCTCGGGGTGAGGCCGAGCATAGGATTGTGGAAACGTTTTCATCATTTTAAGTCACAAATGGCCGGAAACGGAGTGATGATTCCGAATATGAAGGGCTCTGATCCACCGACCATCGAAGAGAAAGTGATGAGCGAATGCGGCGCGACCATTATCTACACCAACCAAAAAATTGCCTATCTGAATCCCAAACCGATGCAGTCGGTGAAGGAGTGGCAAACCACCTACTTCTATGTGAAGACACCGGATGGCGAGGCCGATTGCCACAATCTGCCTGAGTTCTCCCTGCCTCCACCGACCACCAAACACCACTGGAGCGAGAAATCAGGCCATGACGACACCGATCTGGACGATCAGTTCAAACGGGTTGCCGAGCTGGTCTCAGAGGGACTGCGTGCTGCCGACCTGGTTGGCACGTGGATATGCCTCAGAGTGCTCCCACTGCAACGCCGGTGCCACCGGATGTGCGACATGGTCTCTCGCAAGGATCCAACTCGGATCACCACCCACAACTTGACCGAAGAGGATCTGTATGCTCGAGTGAGCATGTTGACCGATGCCCCCTGCTCCGTGCCATACCGATTTGGCCTGAAGACCTACTGCCGAAAACGTCCCCCACCCAAGGTACTTTCCGGCCTATATCCTTTTTCACTTTATCTTGCTACATCTACTAATTCTGATCGTCTGCTTTCGCAACGCTTCCTTGTGTCAAATGTGAGGCATGATGGGTAGGCTGAATCTGTCTATCATCCGGACTGCGCCGAAGAGGATGCCAAAGACCTGGAGCTTGTCGTGGAGTCGGAGCCCGAGACTGCGGCTCGAACTTCTTCACTCGGAGCCGGCTACAAGCAACTGAGTATGTCTAACTCCTCCATCAAGCGCTTCATGGAAGAATGGAGTGATGATGATGTTGATGACCTGTATCTTGGCAAACATGGCGCAAAGTCCAGTCCGACTGCCCAGACGGTGCCTGAAGGCAAGCGCCCCCAAGCTGATGCTCCACCTTCCTGGCCGACCAAAATAGCCAAGAAGAGTTCATATGGTCCGACTGGGCATGGGTCCAAGAAGGCCAGGCCTACGCCGACTGACCCCATTCTAGAAGAGGCGGCTCTGGATATTCCTCCCCCGCGCTTTGCCACGTCCGTCTTCGCGGCCAACCTGCCCCGAGCTGAAGGGTAACTTGCTTGCTCTATCTTTGCTTGAACTACTCTGTCAGATTGCTGATACATCCAAAACGTATCTATAATTTCTGCTTGCTCCATGCCTCTTTTGGGTGATATTCCTATGATATTGATGAACTTCCATACACTTTTGATCATATTTGGACTAACCTATTAACTCAGTGAACCCCAGTGCCAGTTCCTGTTTTCTGCTGTTTTTCTATTTCAGGTTTCCCCCTTATGAAAAGTATCAGAAAAATTCCGGGAAAAATGTAGGAAAAATCAGCGTACCGGAAGCTTCGCGAAGAGCCCGAGAGGGGCCAGAGGGGAGCCAGGGGCCCCCAGGTGGCCAGAGAGCGCGGACCCACCCCTGGCCGCGCCAGGGGGCGCCTGGAGCCCCTGGCCCACCTCTGGCTGCTCCCTTTAGCCTATTTATTCCCCATGACGAGAAACCCTCGGGGACGAAACCCTTTTTTGCGATCTCTCCTCTGTTCCGCCGCCGCCGCGCTTCCAAGATCGGGAGCACCAGAAGATCTCTTCCCGGCACCCTGCCGGAGGGAGGAATCACCTCCGGGAGCTTCTCCACCACCATGGATTCTTCCCGGATGAACCGTGAGTAGTCCACCTTGGACCATGGGTCTATGATCAGTAGCTATGTGATGTTCTCCTCCCCTGTTTGTTCTTCATGGATTAGACCTTGTGAGCTGCCCTACATGATCGAGGCACATATGTAATCTTTCTGCTGTTGCTATGGTGAGTTTGCTGGGATCCGATGGATTATGAGATTACGTTCAGATTGTGATTGAGTTATATATTTGATTCTATTCTTTTATACTCCCTCCGTTCCTTGATATAAGGTGCCTAAGGTTTTGAGGAAAAATTGAAAATACATGGCATATTGGTATTATACCACCTGTCTAGGTAAATATACTTACGAAAAGAGATAGAATAGAGAGTCTCTTTCCTATTATTGGTTGATCCGAACAGTTTTCTTCCAATTTTTTCTAGGGAAAGATCAGTTCAATTATAGGATTACATGTACGCGTTAATATCCGTGCAAAAAGCTTAGACACCTTATATCAAGGAACGGAGGGAGTATTTATGTTCTTGAGTAATTCTTGCATGTTCTCCGTTGTTGTTTATTGCTTTGGCCAGGTAGTAGGTGGTGACTCCAAGAGGGAGCGTTATGCATGATTGTGGGTTCATGCCCCTCGATGACTAGCTTGAGTGACAGAAACATGAGTCTAGGGGATGTGTTTTTGTCACAAGGGGGGAACAACGGTGCTTGTACTTGCGGGTGCAAGGATTGTTTACTTTATGCAAAGTTTTTTAATGCAGTTGTCTGTTGCTTTGAGTTTACACTTTGGGTGGGATTCACAACTTAATACCAGCGAGATGTTCTGGATAGATATCTCAAGGTGGATGATTAGTAGGTAGATGCAGATGGATTTCGGTTTACTTGTCTTGGCGTACTGCCCATGTTTTTGAGCCTCTTCCTTTCTGTTTAGCATAATTAGCATTGGTTTGCGCACATAATCTTGTCAATTTCCCAGCTGTAATTTGTTTATCTCGCATGGCTATTTTATCGTCTTTTGGGAGAGAGACATCACTAGTGAACATCATAGGACCCCAGTCCATATTTCCAACATTGTTTACACCTTCAATTTACTTTCAGTATTTACTTTTCCGTTGCTATCACTATCATTATTATCCCATGCATTTTATCCTTTGTAAACAACAAGGCCGGAGGAATTGACAACTCCTCTATATTCGTTGGGAGCAAAGCTATCTGTTGTGTGTGCAGGTCCAGGCAAAGCAAGTGATTATCATAAAACGGCGCCTCACTTGCCGAACCACCTACTTGTCGACCTTGGAGTCCTACTGGAGACAATCTAAACCTTAGGATCTTCGGTAAGGGAAATTTGCCGCTATGCTACATCTCACCTTCCACTTGGGGTAACCAACGAGGGACGAGAAGCTATCTCGTGTATCAATTGCTATATTGACCCTTGTTTTGACTCTGCAGACTTGCTCGTGATGTCAACGCCACCAGGGCTGGCGCTTCTTCGACTGCTTGCCTGGTTGCGTCAGCTACCTCCTCCCGGCCTGAGAAAACTCAAAAACGGGCCTTGTCAGCTGCAGACACCACCAAGTCCGAGCACATCAAGAAGGCTCGTGCAGCGGCAACCAAGCAGACCAAGAAAATTGCTCCCCCTTCGAGCTCCGCAGCTGCAACTGATGCGACTGTTGGCTCGCAATTGGCCATACCACTCGCAATTGCGACTGCTGCTCCCGTTAGGGTTGATCTATCCGACATCGTGCATCCAGATGCATCGGCCGCCGATGTGATCTCTCCGAGTGCCGAGCCAACTCAGACCTCCCCTGCACGGCCCATCGATGGTCAAGATGTGCCTCCTGCAGGTAGCTCGGGGGCTGATGCCATTGCCACTGTCGATCCTGCTGCTGCTCTTGTGGACCCGAAAGCCACCCCTTCGAGTGCTCCCACGGTGACAGATCAGGCCGTCGCTGGTGGTCCTGAGCCAACCCGCGAACCCGATGGGTCGAGCCGTGCCGTCGTGTCGGAGACGACCGCTTCCGTCCGCAAGACCTCTCGGGCCGACAGGTTTTGGCTTGAGTACATTGGGAGCTCCACCGATCCAATTTCTACCCCTGCTGTTGTTCCTGTTGGATCCTTGGAGCAGACTCCCTCCACCACTCAACGCCGCTTGACCGGCTTGTGCGAAGATATCATGAATTATGCGATGAGGGCCCTTTCCAAAGTTCTCGCTTCCGAGCATTCTGTTGTGTTATGCTATTTTACTTGTGGGGGCGCTCCAGCGCATCCAATGGGTGTAGTCCCCGAGATTCAGGTCGATTGCTCGTACTCAGCTCGGATCTTCACTTGTTCCTTTTTTTAGCTCTGCTAACTCGTTTCGTCTTTCATGTCGTCTGCCAGCGGCGACAGCGTGTCTTTGACGAGCTACTGGCTGCTTAATGAGACGACCAAAAGACTCTTGCTACACTGAAGAAGCGATCTGACGCCCAGGACACTAAGATTGCCGACCTGACAGGTACCTATTGATAACCCACAACTGCAGGGGATCGAGATAGTTTTCGCGGGTAAGAATAACCCAATTTATAGATTCGACTCAAGGGGAGCTGTCGTCGTTTAGTAACAAAAAATGCCATAGGGATGGCTAAAGAGAGGGGAAGACTCGAGGGAGAACGATGTCGATGGTGCTGGAGACGGGTTGGGCACAAGCACGGTGAAGGACACCACGATGTACCCAGGTTCGGGGCTTTCCGGAGAGATAACACCCCTACTCCTGCTTGTCTTCTTGCTAAAATGAACTCACGAACTACAGTCAATGCTCATGGAGATGCTCAGAGGAAGAAGAGACCTGCCGTGGGCATGGCTCTCCTTTGCTTCTGTACGGGTTCTACTGTGTGAAGTAAATGTGAATGGGGGAGTCCCTCTCACAGGAGGGGTACCCCGGGCTCTTATAGTGTGAGCTCGGGGTACTACGGTCATTTCAGTCGGGGGCTGGCCCCAGCTGTCATCCTCTCGTCGGCTGGGGTCCACCGACTGCAAATCCCCGGTTGATCCGGACTTGTCAAGCGGCTGCCCATGCTGTAGCTTCTAGGTAATGATGATGAACAGTGGATCTACGTCCTCTGATCTCGTCGTCCTGTCTCCGGATTCAGAGGAAAAGGGTGACAACACTCCTCTGACAGATCGGCGAAGTGACTTGGCTTACCGCCATCCGGATCTCTCGGGATCCCGCATTTATGACCTTGTACCAGAGACATCCGATCTGGATAAGGTCAACTCTTGAGCCGATTGAGGAGTGTGCCGATTGCTCCTGGGCCGACTGCTCGCATTCGGCATGGCCGATTGCTTGGGAGCAATCGGCCATGCGAGTGCCTAGCTCGTACCAGCAGGAGCCCAATCGGCCTCCTCCTTGTCTTGAAAGAATGCTTTCGTCTGGGTGACCCTACCTGTCGGGACCCGGGGTTAGCGTATGTAATTCCAGTCACGATGCAATCACATGGAGAGCCGAGAACCGTACCCACTTGTCTAAGAAGACAAGGCCAAGCACAGAACGTTCTCGGTAAGCATCGAACGTGAGGGGCATCCCATTCAGGCCGGATGATCAACTGAGATGGGTCCTCATCGTCCGCTCACAAGTCTAAATGCTTATGGGTGGTGAATCCCATACTCATAGACAAGTCGCCTCAACCATGTTATCGAGTGAATCCTAACTCTTACATATACTTACTCCAGCCCGATCACTTAGTTGGGGTCTAGGGCGGGCTCGATCATACAACAAAGTGTGCACGTGACAGAGTCACGAGCAATCGCATCGCGATGCCCCAAGCTGCGCACATCTAAGGGCCACTTGGTGTATAAAAGACCGCCAGCCAGATCACAACTAAGGTCTCGAAAACCCATACTAAGACATGCATGTTATAAACATACACGCAGCACACATGCCTAGTATGAACAGCAGGTATCATCACATAACTCTACAAAGTACTCTTTATTGATATACACATATAGCATACGAAGATCACATGTATGTGATCAACATTACATCATACAACGGAAGCAAATTAGGTCTGAGTACAGACAAGTTTAACAAATGGCTTAGAGAAGCCTTGTAAACAAACATGCCCTTCCACGAGGGACCAGACTGCTGTCTGGGACTATACTACCAAGATCAACGTCGAGCTTCAGGTCGGTGACTCCATCGGGGTCTGGGTTCTTATCTAAAACATAGAATAAGAAAACGTGAGTACAAAGTCGTACTCAGCAAGACTTACATCAGAACTACACTACTCATGCTCAAGTATCAAGGTAAAGGAGGTGGGGTTCAACATGCAGAAGTGTCAGCTTTGACTTGGCTAATCCTGTACTACGAGTACCAGACTTGAGGTAAGAAGCGTACACGAGTCCACTACTTTCTCCAAACAATACACCACTATGGTTACTTCCTCGACTTCCCCACGAAGAAGCCCACCATAGCACTCACGCTTATCTTGCGAGTTTTATAAGTATCCATTCAAGTTGTCTATGATCAAGTAGAGGTCTCCAAGTAGTCCATAACCGCAGACATGGCTATTCGAATAGTTCATTAACCCTGCAGGGGTGTACATCTTCACACGCGTGTCATCACTTATCGCCTCGTTCTCGTCACCCTTCAAGCGGGTGTCGGACGTGGATGAAACCAAGGCACTAACCTCACATCACCTTCTCTAATCCAGGAGTCGACTACCTGAGTTTGGCACCGCTCGAGAGTCCGGCCGGTTCCACGAAACGGACTCAGATAATGTAAGGGACCGAGACGCCACCTCCGCCAGATGGTTTCACTACCTCACAAGTCCACCCACATATCTATATGATGCAACCTTTTCTTCATACTTTTTCTATGCATATGCCAAATGGAAAGCCCGAATCTATTGTGACTCCTGGACCGGATCGGGTACGTAAAGAGGCCAAACGTGGTTCCCATAAAACCCTACATGTGATCATACTCTTTGTCTTGGATCACAAAACATGAACTCGGGGTCTATGGCGGTGTTCAACGAGACAACCCACTGTGTACTCCTACACAACCTCTCATCGTTCACCTTTGCTTAGGGTGGATTCACCAACACGTTATCATCAGCATCACTGTGTTCATTCCATCCCGACTCACAATCATAACATCCTCATGGTATCACTAAGCAGCAAAAGCAGTAACAGTTGCAGGGGCCACATGCTCATCATTCAACTCCTAAATCTGCTAGGATTGTGGTTTGCTTAATACGATGACAAAATGATAGGTCATGCATCGGAATGGGTTCAACTATGCGAAAGAACGTGTCTCGGTGATCTCCTAAACATGCATAAGCGATACTGAGAGGGAAATAGGATTTTATAGACATGATCAATGGGGTTTGCTTGCCTTGCTGACGATACACGGGGTTTACCGATCTTCTTCTTCGTCGGGGGTGATCACCGTCTCGGAGGTACTGTTATCGGCACAATCATCAACAAAGGGGGGGGGGAAACAATGTAATAGAATGCACAAGCACATGTTTAGGTTGTCACATGATGTGAAAGGTATTGGTGTGATCTAGGTTCAATTTGCCACATGTTAATTGAAGTTGATTTGAAAAGTTAATTCAAATTCAAACTCCAAATGTTATTCAAATTAGGTCATCTTGCATTTGCTAATGTTTGGTCATTGTAAACCATATGATCATGTGTGTGATATGCTTCTGAAGTTCAGGTGATCATGTTTGCATTGTAATGGTTAAAATTTGAATTGCATTTGAATTGAATTTGAATTAATTCCATTTAAGCCAAATAGAAAAAGCTACTGGTCCCATTTTAAAATCAACTCAAACATGGTTGAAAGTTTCATATTTGGATAGAGAATTTTATGCTGATCATTTTTCATATATTATTTGTCTAATTTGGAGTTCATATGAATTTTCTATGATTTTTCAAAGTTTAGCTAATTTTCCGAATTTTTCTCTGTTTTCTTTTATTCTTTTAATTCTTTTGTAATTACTGCATCAGCCTTGCCTCATCATGACGTCAGCAGGGGGTTGACTCGTGGGGCCATGCTGTCAGTGGCTCTGGGATTAATCCCGTGGTTTATTATAAACTGTGTTTAATTAGAGGGACTGGGGCCCACTGTCATAGAGAGGAGGGGGGGGGGGGTTAGTGGAGGGGTTAGGGGTTCTAATGGCGGGCTCGCCGGAGTGCGGCCGAAGCTTCGCCGGAGTTGCTCCTTTTTGCACGGGTTGGGGGTTGGAGGATATGGACGTGCTCCTCGCGGGCTTCCGCATGCGATGGAGTAGGAGGGGGTCAAGATGGAGCTCTCGGGGCGCGGCTATGGCGACAGTCGCGGCGTGCTGGCCACTGGCCTCGATGAAAACAGCGAACGGAGCCACGGGCAGACGCGGGAGATGGTGCAGAAGCAAGAGGGGCTCACCAGGAGCGTGTTGAGAAGCTCGGAGGGGCTGGAGATGGCGTGCCGGCGGAGCAATTGCTCGCCGGAGGGGAACGGCCGTGGAGGGGAAACTCGATGCCGGCGTCGTCCACGGGGCTCCTCGGGTGGAATTGATGGCTCTCGGCGATGAAGACGACCTCTGCGAGGCGGAAGGACAAGCTGGGGAGGCGTGGGGGGGCCTCTGGCCACGGCGGCGCTCGACGATGCGCTCCGGCCGCTCTCGGGCTCCTGCAGAAAGCACCGAGGACGAAGGGTAGAAGAGCCTGGGGAGGGGGAGAATGAAGGGGAGGTGCCCACGCATCTCTGCGGAGGGGATAGGGGCGAGGGGAAGCACCTCCGTGGCCAGGGGGGAGGTGGCGGCCATGCAAGGTGCACGGCTCGGCCGTCCCTCCTCCTGGAAGAGGTGGAAGACGGTCCTGCCCCCCCTGGACTGGGCCTGTTCTGAGCCAAATGGGCCAAGTGGCCAGGAAAGGTAAGTGGGGTTTTCCCCTTTAAACTTTTTCTCTTTTTTTTATTACTGTAAATAGGTTGGCCCCACTAAATAATTTAGCTAGGCATTTTTAATAAATGTCCAAATAGTTTTATAAATCCTAGGTGACCAGTAGCTAGCCACACATAGAATTTGGACATTTTTGAAATTCAATATATTTTGAATTTCAATTCAAATAGGGTAAAATTTAATTTCCAGGGCACCTTTTGAATTTTAGAAAATTCCATGAGTATGGGATTGATCCCAAACCACTTTTAAAATGATCACCATCATTTATAGGAATTTTTCAAATGTTCAAAAGATTTTTGGAAAAAGATTTTTAATCTGGCCATTTGATTTAATTTCTCAGGGCTTTTCTTTTCCCCATTTTTGATTTTCTCTTTGAATTTTTCACATGATGCAAAGGGAATTCAAACCCTAGCACTTGCCTAAATTGGGGTTGTGACAACTCGCCCCCACTCAAAAGAATCTCGTCCCGAGATTCAGAAGTCGTCGGGGGGAAGGTGGGGTACTCGGCACGGAGGCGGTCTTCTCTTTCCCAGGTTGCTTCTTTCTCGGAGTGATGCGACCATTGCACTTTGAGGAACTTGATCGTCTGACGACGCATGACACGCTCTGTGGAATCAAGAATACGAACAGGGTACTCTCGATAAGAAAGGTCATCTTGGAGATCAAGAGTTTCATGGTCGACTTCGCGGATGGGGTCCTTGAAGCAACGCTTGAGTTGTGACACATGGAATACATCATGTACTCGGGAAAGGTGAGGGGGTAGTTCAAGTTGGTAGGCAACTTCTCCACGTTTAGCTAGAATGCGGAAAGGTCCGATGTAACATGGGGCCAACTTTCCTTTGATACCGAATCTTTGGGTTCCCTTCAGAGGAGTAACCCGAAGGTAAGCCTTCTCATCAAGATTGTAGCTCTCCTTTCTATGATGACGATCATACTAGCTTTTCTGACGAGACTGAGCGGCTTTCAAACGATCACGAACAATGCGAACTTGCTCTTCTGCTTCCTTGATCATATCCGGCCCAAAGAGTTGTCTTTCACCGGCTTCTGACCAGTTAAGGGGTGTTCGACATCGTCGTCCATATAGGAGTTCAAAAGGAGCCATGTTCAGACTATATTGAAAACTATTGTTATAAGCAAATTCAGCGAATGGAAGAGACTTCTCCCAATTCTTTCCGAATGAGATAACACAAGCTCTGAGCATGTCTTCCAAGATTTGATTAACCCTTTCAACTTGACCGCTAGACTGAGGATGGAAAGCTGTACTAAAGGATAGATGAGTTCCCATAGCATTCTGAAAGCTTCCCCAAAATCTAGAGGTGAAAAGGCTACCACGATCAGAATTGATCACCAAAGGAACACCGTGAAGAGACACAATTCTAGAGACGTACAAGTCCGCTAACTGGCTAGCAGTTATAGACTCGCGAACGGGAAGGAAGTGAGCAACTTTGGAAAGTCTATCAATGACCACGAAGATGGCATCATTTCCTTTCTGGGTTTTTGGAAAGCCGGTGATGAAGTCCATACCGACCTTGTCCCATTTCCACTCGGGAATAGACAATGGTTGAAGAGTACCAGCAGGTCTTTGGTGTTCTGCCTTAATGCAACGACAAACATCACATTCGGCAACAAATTGTGCAATGTCTCTCTTCATCCGGGTCCACCAAAATCTCTGGCGTAGATCTCGGTACATTTTTGTGCTACCGGGATGAATGGAGAGGGGTGTGTCATGGGATTCTTTGAGGATGAGTTGCCATAGATCCTTATTCTTAGGTACTACCAAACGATTTTCAAAGAATACCGTTCCTTTACTATCTGTGGAGAAACATTTAGCAACTCCGCTAGCAATGTTCTCCTTGATCCGGCGTACACCTCGTGCATGTCTTTGGGCAACTATGATTTGATCCTCAAGGGTTGGTTTCGCCACCAAGTTGAAAAGAGATCCACGAGGAACAATCTCGAGATTGAGCTTTTGAAATTCCTCATGAAGAATTGGTTGATACTGTTGTAACATGAGGTTGTTACAATACGACTTACGACTTAGTGCATCAGCCATGACATTGGCTTTGCCTGGGGTGTAAGAAATTCCTAAGTCATAATCTTTTATCAACTCTATCCAGCGTCTTTGCCTGAGATTAAGATCTGGCTGGGTGAATATGTATTTGAGGCTTTGGTGGTCGGAATATATCTCACAACGATTACCAAGGAGGTAATGTCGCCAAGTCTTCAGGGCATGAACTACGGCAGCGAGTTCAAGATCATGGGTAGGATAGTTCTCTTCATGTGGCCGCAATTGGCGTGAAGCATAAGCTACCACATGTCGATCTTGCATAAGTATGCATCCTAACCCTTGCCGTGAAGCATCACAATAGATCTCGAAATCCCTTTTGGTGTCTGGAGGTGCAAGTACGGGTGCAGAAGTCAATCTTCTTTTCAGCTCTTGAAAGCTTTCCTCGCACATGGGAGTCCATTGGAATTTCTTATCTTTCTTGAGGAGTTCAGTAAGAGGCTTTGCAACTTTAGAAAAGTTCTCAACGAAGCGGCGGCAATAGCTTGCTAAGCCAAGAAAACTCCTAACTTGCTTAACCGATTCAGGTGGACTCCAGTCAAGGACGGCCTGAACTCTCTCGGGATTGACTGCAACACCTTTCGCAGAAATCACGTGGCCTAAGTAGGTCACTTCTGGTAGCCAAAATTCACACTTGGAGAACTTGGCATAAAGGCGATGCTCTGTAAGTTTCATCAATACCAACCTAAGATGTTCTGCGTGCTCTTCTTCGTTCTTCGAGTAGATGAGAATATCATCAAGATAAACCACAACAAATTTATCTAAGTACTCCATGAAGATCGAATTCATCAAGCGCGAGAATGTGGCGGGGGCATTGGTCAAACCGAAGGACATGACGGTATACTCGGAAAGACCATAACGAGTAGTGAAAGCCGTCTTGGGAATGTCCTCATTTCGGATTTTGATTTGATGATAACCTAATCTCAAATCCATCTTGGAGAAGACAGAGGATCCTGCAAGTTGATCATAAAGATCATTGATCCTGGGAAGTGGGTATTTGTTCTTTATCGTCGCTAGATTTAGCGGGCGATAGTCTACGCACATCCTTTCTGTTCCATCTTTCTTCGTTACGAACAGAACGGGGCAACCCCATGGCGATGAGCTAGGGCGGATGAAGCCTTTTGCCAACGAAGCATCAAGTTGGGTTTTTAGCTCAGCTAACTCATGTGGGGCCATTCTATATGGGCGTCTGGAAATTGGGGTTGTGCCTGGTATAAGATCCACTATGAATTCTACACATCTGTCGGGTGGCTAAGTTTAAGGGGTTGGATCTCTGGATAGCTTTCTAGAGGATGACCAAGGTTTACTAGGGGCTACAACAGATATGTCAGAGTAGCAAAGTACCCAACACGATGGTTAGTGTGGTTGTTCTGGCTAGAAGACCTCTAAACAGGG
The DNA here is from genome assembly GCA_950022295.1 of Bromus sterilis. Lineage (NCBI taxonomy): Eukaryota > Viridiplantae > Streptophyta > Magnoliopsida > Poales > Poaceae > Bromus > Bromus sterilis. The sequence continues at coordinate 47,435,330 of OX465596.1, forward strand.
AGGAAGAACTGCAATTGAATCACTATAGGTTTCTAGAACAAAACCTACAACAAACACTAGAGAACTGTCGGGCATACCACCTAGAAGTTCTTCTAAAAGGACAACCGAAATGGAAAGAAGGATTTTGCAAAGGCATCAGATTATGAAGAAACCTGGAATGACTCGGAAAGCATAACGGCTGTAATTGTAAGAGAAATGGAAATCCTCACAACCTTTCAACAGCACTTACATAGGAAGTCTCAAAATAGGAAGTACGACGACTCTAGACAACTGAACACAACTTTCCTACGGCTACAAGGAAGCAAACAACGAGATGTTCTAGTAAGACATAGATGAGCCTAGTCCTATCACCCCGTAGAAAAGATAAGGGTGACTCAGAACTTAGATCGCTGAGGGTAAGGAGAAAAAGAAGTCTTACGTTGTTCCCTTATATACCCAAGTAACTATATAACTATAGAATGCTAGACTCGACTTCGACCAAGGGTTTGATAATCCTATAGACAGTCCTGCTCTGATACCAAGTCTGTCGGGACCCGGGGTTAGCGTATGTAATTCCAGTCACGATGCAATCACATGGAGAGCCGAGAACCGTACCCACTTGTCTAAGCAGACAAGGCCAAGCACAGAACGTTCTCGGTAAGCATCGAACGTGAGGGGCATCCCATTCAGGCCGGATGATCAACTGAGATGGGTCCTCATCGTCCGCTCACAAGTCTAAATGCTTATGGGTGGTGAATCCCATACTCATAGACAAGTCTCCTCAACCATGTTATCGATTGAATCCTAACTCTTACATATACTTACTCCAGCCCGATCACTTAGTCGGGGTCTAGTGCGGGCTCGATCATACAACAAAGTGTGCACGTGACAGAGTAACGAGCAATCGCATCGCGATGCCCCAAGCTGCGCACATCTAAGGGCCACTTGGTGTATAAAAGACCGCCAGCCAGATCACAACTAAGGTCTCGAAAACCCATACTAAGACATGCATGTTATAAACATACACGCAACACAGATGCCTAGTATGAACAGCAGGTATCATCACATAACTCTACAAAGTACTCTTTATTGATATACACATATAGCATACAAAGATCACATGTATGTGATCAACATTACATCATACAACGGAAGAAAATTAGGTCTGAGTACAGACAAGTTTAACAAATGGCTTAGAGAAGCCTTGTAAACAAACATGCCCTTCCACGAGGGACCAGACTGCTGTCTGGGACTATACTACCAAGATCAACGTCGAGCTTCAGGTCGGTGACTCCATCGGGGTCCGGGTTCTTATCTAAAACATAGAATAAGCAAACGTGAGTACAAAGTCGTACTCAGCAAGACTTACATCAGAACTACACTACTCATGCTCAAGTATCAAGGTAAAGGAGGTGGGGTTCAACATGCAGAAGTGCCAGCTTTGACTTGGCTAATCCTGTACTACGAGTACCATACTTGAGGTAAGAAGCGTACACGAGTCCACTACTTTCTCCAAACAATACACCACTATGGTTACTTCCTCGACTTCCCCACGAAGAAGCACACCATAGCACTCACGCTTATCTTGCGAGTTTTATAAGTATCCATTCAAGTTGTCTATGATCAAGTAGAGGTCTCCAAGTAGTCCATAACCGCGGACACGGCTATTTGAATAGTTCATTAACCCTGCAGGGGTGTACATCTTCACACGCGTGTCATCACTTATCGCCTCGTTCTCGTCACCCTTCAAGCGGGTGTCGGACGTGGATGAAACAAAGGCACTAACCTCACAACACCTTCTCTAATCCAGGAGTCGACTACCTGAGTTTGGCACCGCTCGAGAGTCCGGCCGGTTCCACGAAACGGACTCAGATAATGTAAGGGACCGAGACGCCACCTCCGCCAGATGGTTTCACTGCCTCACAAGTCCACCCACATATCTATATGATGCAACCTTTTCTTCATACTTTTTCTATGCATATGCCAAATGGAAAGCCCGAATCTATTGTGACTCCTGGACCGGATCGGGTACGTAAAGAGGCCAAACGGGGTTCCCATAAAACCCTACATGTGGTCATACTCTTTGTATTGGATCACAAAACATGAACTCGGGGTCTATGGTGGTGTTCAACGAGACAACCCACTGTGTACTCCTACACAGCCTCTCATCGTTCACCTTTGCTTAGGGTGGATTCACCAACACGTTATCATCAGCATCACTGTGTTCATTCCATCCCGACTCACAATCATAACATCCTCATGGTATCACTAAGCAGCAAAAGCAGTAACAGTTGCAGGGGCCACATGCTCATCATTCAACTCCTAAATCTGCTAGGATTGTGGTTTGCTTAATACGGTGACAAAATGATAGGTCATGCATTGGAATGGGTTCAACTATGCGAAAGAACGTGTCTCGGTGATCTCCTAAACATGCATAAGCGATACTGAGAGGGAAATAGGATTTTATAGACATGATCAATGGGGTTTGCTTGCCTTGCTGACGATACACGGGGTTTACCGATCTTCTTCTTCGTCGGGGGTGATCACCGTCTCGGAGGCACTGTTATCGGCACAATCATCAACAAAGGGGGGGGGCAACAATGTAATAGAATGCACAAGCACATGTTTAGGTTGTCACATGATGTGAAAGGTATTGGTGTGATCTAGGTTCAATTTGCCACATGTTAATTGAAGTTGATTTGAAAAGTTAATTCAAATCCAAACTCCAAATGTTATTCAAATTAGGTCATCTTGCATTTGCTAATGTTTGGTCATTGTAAACCATATGATCATGTGTGTGATATGCTTCTGAAGTTCAGGTGATCATGTTTGCATTGTAATGGTTAAAATTTGAATTGCATTTGAATTGAATTTGAATTAATTCCATTTAAGCCAAATAGCAAAAGCTACTGGTCCCATTTTAAAATCAACTCAAACATGGTTGAAAGTTTCATATTTGGATAGAGAATTTTATGCTGATCATTTTTCATATATTATTTGTCTAATTTGGAGTTCATATGAATTTTCTATAATTTTTCAAAGTTTATCTAATTTTCTGGATTTTTCTCTGTTTTCTTTTATTCTTTTAATTCTTTTCTAATTACTGCATCAGCCTTGCCTCATCATGACGTCAGCAGGTGGCTGACTCGTGGGGCGATGCTGTCAGTGGCTCTGGGATTAATCCCGTGGTTTATTTTAAACTGTGTTTAATTAGAGGGACTGGGGCCCACTGTCATAGAGAGGAGGGGGGGGGGTTAGTGGAGGGGTTAGGGGTTCTAATGGCGGGCTCGCCGGAGTGCGGAGGGAGCTTCGCCGGAGTTGTTCCTTTTTGCACGGGGTGGGGGTTGGAGGATATGGACGTGCTCCTCGCGGGCTTCCGCATGCGATGGAGTAGGAGGGGGTCAAGATGGAGCTCTCGGGGCGCGGCTATGGCGACAGTCGCGGCGTGCTGGCCACTGGCCTCGATGAAAACAGCGAACGGAGCCACGGGCAGACGCGGGAGATGGTGCAGAAGCAAGAGGGGATCACCAGGAGCGTGCTGAGAAGCTCGGAGGGGCTGGAGATGGCGTGCCGGCGGAGCAATTTCTCGCCGGAGGGGAACGGCCGTGGCGGGGAAACTCGATGCCGGCGTCGTCCACGGGGCTCCTCGGTTGGAATTGATGGCTCTCGGTGATGAAGACGACATCTGCGAGGCGGAAGGACAAGCTGGGGAGGCGTGGGGGGGCCTCTGGCCACGGCGGCGCTCGACGATGCGCTCCGGCCGCTCTCGGGCTCCTGCAGAAACCACCGAGGACGACGGGGAGAAGAGCCTGGGGAGGGGGAGAAAGAAGGGGAGGTGCCCACGCATCTCTGCGGAGGGGATAGGGGCGAGGGGAAGCACCTCCGTGGCCAGGGGGAGGTGGCGGCCATGCAAGGTGCACGGCTCGGCCGTCCCTCCTCCTGGCAGAGGTGGAAGACGGTCCCGCCCCCCTGGACTGGGCCTCTTCTGAGCCAAATGGGCCAAGTGTCCAGGAAAGGTAACTGGGGTTTTCCCCTTTAAACTTTTTCTCTTTTTTTTATTACTGTAAATAGGTTGGCCCCACTAAATAATTTAGCTAGGCATTTTTAATAAATGTCCAAATAGTTTTATAAATCCTAGGTGACCAGTAGCTAGCCACATATAGAATTTGGACATTTTTGAAATTCAATATATTTTGAATTTCAATTCAAATAGGGTAAAATTTAATTTCCAGGGCACCTTTTGAATTTTAGAAAATTCCATGAGTATGGGATTGATCCCAAACCACTTTTAAAATGATCACCATCATTTATAGGAATTTTTCAAATGTTCAAAAGATTTTTGGAAAAAGATTTTTATCTGGCCATTTGATTTAATTTCTCAGGGCTTTTCTTTTCCCCATTTTTGATTTTCTCTTTGAATTTTTCACATGATGCAAAGGGAATTCAAACCCTAGCACTTGCCTAAATTGGGGTTGTGACACTACCCGGGTACCATTCCCCCAACACTAGCCCCTAAAGCTGTAAGGGTCCCACAATTACTTGACTGGAGGGTACTTGCAGTTTTTCTTTTCTTATCCTTGCGCTTTGGTTGCTCTAGCGCCATCGGACATCTCGATCCGATCTGAACGCTCAGATCGGAGATTCTGCCCGACTGACCAGTCCAACAATGGTTCGATACAATTTCTCCGACCTCGGCTGCCAGCTCGCCGATTGCTCTCGTGCTTCTCTGATAAACGATCCGTTGCCAAACCTTGGCCGAGCTGAGATCTGGCTCAGCCGATTGCTTCTCCAACGGTTACTTTTGACCACTTTCTGACCAACCCACGTCGCACGTCGCTTCCGATTCCCCGGGGCAGTTAATGCTCCGGGCCCCCAACGACCCACGCGCGACGGGACGTTACAGCACACGCCTCGCATTCTGCACCATGATCCTCTGCGCCGAAACCGCCCCATTATCTCTTGATACACGCGGCCACACTAGGCCACACGAGCCGCACCTGCGATCCCACTTGCCCCTGCCGCCCATATAAGCCAATGGGGGAAGGGCCTCCTCGGGCTCAACCGCACTTCTTCTTCCTCGCTCTCCTTCTTCTCTTCGCGCCGCCGCAGCGCTTCTGCTCCGCCGACCTTGGTCTGGTGTGCTTGTGACGCCGCCGCACCGCACCCTCTCTCTGCAATTGCTTGCGCCCTTCGCCGCCGCCGCGCCTCCATTCACCAGCATCCGCTGCCGTATCCCTCTCGCCCATCTCTAAGGATTCATCCTTCATCGCCCTGGAAGACGCCATGGCCGCCGCAGACGAGAAATCCGCCGCCAACCGCGACCGGTCGAAAGGTTCCACCGTCAACGACGAAATCGTGCAGGAACCGCGCACCGGTGAGCGCGTGGTTTTTGCGGCGCACTTCGAGCGCGGCTTCGGGATGCCGGTGAGCACCTTCTTTCGAGAGTTCTTGGATTTCCACCGACTTCAGCCGCACCATCTCGCCGCCAACTTCATTATGACGATGTCGGGAGTCGTCGCCCTTTGCGAAGGCTATCTCGGCATCCGGCCGAGCATTGGGCTGTGGAAGCGCCTCTTCCACCTCCTAGGTCACATGGCTCAGACCGGAAGGCTTCTGCCGAATCCGGACGGAGACGAGCCGATTTACGAGACCGCCATGACTGATTGCGGCGGCTGCATCCTTTATTCAAGCAAACAAGGCTATGAGTCCCCTGCTATCATTCAGTCGGTCAAGGATTGACAGACCACTTTTTTCTACGTCCGATTTCCTGACAAGGGCCCCGACCTCATCAACCTGCCCGAATTTCAGCTCGCCCCTCCCACGGAGAAATACCAGTGGTCGACCAAGCTTGGGGTCGGCGACTGTGACATTGACGCTCAAGTAGCTTGGATTGCGCAGCTTGAGAAAGATGGCCTTAAGGAATACGACCTCGTGGCCACCTGGCTCCAGGTCCGAGTGCTCCCGCTTCAGCGTCGAGTGCACAGCATCTGCGACATGGCAATCTGGAGGGATCCCACTCGGATCTGCACCAAGAAGCTGAGAAACCAAGCGTTGCGCCTCCGAGTGAAAGCACTCACCACCACTCGCTTGCCGAAACCATTTCGGTTCGGCCTGAAGTGTCTTCACCGCGGAATCAATCCTCCCGAGGTATGCTCCGGTTGCTTTCTCCGGCTCGCCCGATTGCTCGATTTCTCACTTGCTCTTCTGACGCTCTGCTCATTCTTCAGTATTTTATCGCGAATGCTTTGATGCAAGACGGCCAAGTCGCTGGCGAATTCACCCCCGATCGCGAGGAGGAGGACCTAGCCGACCTCGAATATGACGACTCCCCTGCCTCCGATTCCGATGCCGAGGACAATCCCGCCGACGCCGGTGCAACCGATCAAGGGGGTATACATGATTCCTCCTTCGAACGATTTCTGGATGAATGGAGTGATGACGACAGCACCTCAAAGATTGGAGGTTCCGGTGCAGATTCGCATCCCGACCCCAAGAAGGCACCGCTTAAACGCTCCCGAGCTGACGACCCGTCAACCGGTGCTGCGCCGAGCAAGGGCGTGAAGACATCGGTGGTCGCCTCGAGAGGGAAAGCCACTCAGACTGGGCGCACTCGGGCCCAGCCGACTGGGAAGGTTGCTGGTACCAAGCCTAAGGTCGGCCCCGTGCTGCAGGAGGTTCCTCTGGATATCCCGCCTCTGCGATTCCAGATGCCCAGAGGAGCACCGATGACTGCGGGGTACTTATTTCTCCTTCCTTTTCTTCCTTTACATTCCCCTTTCCTTTGTTGCTTATCTCTGTTTTCTGCTCAGGGCTGCCATTGACTTGGACGACATTGACCGGGACGTCCCTGCCGTCACCGGCCCAGCTCCTTCTGCCACTTCCGCCCATACTGATGCTACCAGAAAACGGCCGCCGATTGTTCCTCTCTCGGCCAAGGATGCCGAGCGCAAGGCCAAGAAACTTCACGCCGACCTCGCCAAGGCTCCGAGCCAGCCTCCGAGCAAGCCTCTGCCCAAAGCCTCCGTGGCTCCAAAGGACATCGTCGACCTGGAGTCCACCGACGCCGAGGGACTGCAATCGGATCCTCCGATTTCTCCTTCCCCGCCGCAGTCCTCTGGTCAAATCCTAATTGCCATCGCAACGACCACCCCGCCGATCGTGACGGTATCTCCTCCTTCAACGACTACTCCGATGCCGAGTGCCACTGCTCCACCAGCCACCTCGACGCCACCCTCGGCTACTGCTGCTTTCAAGGCTATAATCCTTCAGCCGACGTCGACGACGACCTCCTATGCTGCCCCCGAATCGCAGATGCATTCGGTGGAGCATTTCCGAATGGCTTACTCTCACACCAGTCATGCCGATTCCGAGCCTGAAGCCTCACGCCGCTTTCCCTTGGCCTCCCATGGAACCATGGCTTCGGCTTATGACCCAGTAAAAGCGCTCTCCACCGGCGTGCATCAGGAGCTCGAACTCGTCGACCGCAATTATACTGTAAGTCCTCTTTTCCAAGTGGGGGCGCGCAAGCGCACCCACTGGGTGTAGTCCCCGAGATTCGGGCCGATTGCGTGCAATCGGCTCGGATCTTCTTTCGACTTTTGCATTCCTAGGCCTTCCTCAGATCGGTGGATCTGCCCTCAAGTGGGTGCGCGCAAGCGCACCCACTGGGTGTAGTCCCCGAGATTCGGGCCGATTGCGTGCAATTAGCTCGGATCTTCTTTTGACTTTTGCATTCCTAGGCCGTCCTCAGATCGGTGGATCCGCCCTCGAGTGGGTGCGCGCAAGCGCACCCACTAGGTGTACTCCCCGAGATTCGGGCCGATTGCGTGCAAATAGCTCGAATCTTTTTTTTTTGATCTCGTCAACTTTCTTACTGACTCTCTTTCAATGCACATGCTGTTGCTGAGGAGAAACGTAAAGTTTTCGAGACCTTGCTCGAGTCTTATGCCGCCAGCTTGCGACTCCTCGCCTCTGCTCAGATTCAGGTGAACCAGCAGACCGCCAAGGTCGCCGAGCTGACAGGTAATTCTGCTGATTCCCGCCTGATTGATTTCATTTTCCGATTCTAATTTCTTCCTATGATCTGCTTTGCAGCTGTTGCCGCATCTCTACCCACCATTACTGCTCTCCAGGGTCGTGTGGCCGAGCTGGTGGAGAAACTCGGCCGACAAGGCCCCGAGCTTGCCGCTGCTCAGCAGGAACTTGAGCGCCTTCGAGCTGCTGAGGCTGATCTATCTCGCAGTGCCAAGCGGCAGCGAAGTGAAATGGCTGTGCTCAGAACCAGTCACCAAACGGAACTGGAGACGGTGATTTCGACCCAGGCCAAGACTGCTGATATCCTGCGCTCGGAGCGTGATGCCGCAGTGTCATCTCGGAAAGCCGTGCAAGCTGAACGGGACGACGCATTAGCCAAGCTGGATGTCATGACACTGCGCCATAATGATGAGCTAACCAAAGCCCGACGCGAGGCCCGGACTAATCTCGAGGGGCTTCGTGAGATGGACGCTCTTCTTTCTGGTGAGCTATCTCTCTTGTCTTGGTTCCCCTATTGACTTCTTCTCTTTTGTATCTTCTCATATTTAACTTCCTGATACAGAACATTGGCCTGCCTCCGAATCTGCCGCTCAACGCGCAGTCTCTGAGGAGAGGCGCATCCGAGCCGAAGAAGGCTGGCCTGTAAGACCTGAGGCTGAAGGATGGAGTCCTTGGGAGTTCATCATTGCCACCGAAGCTCGTATCCCAGTCATCCTTGGCAGCGTCTTCACATTCAAATTGGGCGTCCAGAAACTTGCCGAGCTGCTTTGGGGGCCTGCCGAACTGAAGCAAGCGCTCAGGCGTCTGCGCCATGATGAAGGATCCTCAGCGGGTCCTCATGACTCCGATGACGAGGGTTCAGAGCAAGGTGATGCCCCGACTGCCACTCATGATCACGTGCTGACGCCGCTGAAAGCTGCTCCCCGCCGAGTCGAGGCTTTGCTGAATTTATCTACCCGGACTGGCGCCGAGATGGCGCTTCAGACTTTGCTGAGCTGGTATCCCAAGCTGAATCTAGCTCGACTTTACACTATGCGGGACGGGGAATCCGAGCTCCTTGAGACGGCCTATACTCAGGTAAACCGTCTTGCCACAGCCATGGCCGGGTGGTTCCCTCATACTGAATACACCCCTGTTCTCGATGACGTCGGGATGCCGATTGCGCCACTTCCTATCACTGCTCTGGCTGCTGACAACCCTTCTGCTGGCGGACGTGCCCGAGGAGGTCAAGGCAGCCAACCTGCGCGCTCTTCAAGCTCTTATCTCTATCATGATGACTTTTCCGATAGCGGCTCGTCCCGTACTTTACCTAAGGCCACCTCAAAACGGACAAGTGCCAAGCCAGCTGATGTCGGGCCCTCCAAGGCGCGGGAAGACTCGATGGGGCCTAAGCAATCGGAGGCGACTGTTGTGCCAGAGGGTCCGACTGCGCCGGAGCAAGCAGTTCCAACCGTTACACCAGTGCCAACCACTGCTCCGACTGCTTGGACCGTGCCGCCGACCTCCATCGTTCCCGACGCCTAGCTAGTGAATCTTATGTCTTTTACTGCAACTTTTTGCAAGACTTTGCTAAATTTTAAGGACACCCACTGGGGATGTTGTGATGTAATGAACTCATTCGGCCTTGAGCCTCTTATGTTTGTTTATTGCATAATTTTCTTATGTGATCAACTTCCTGCTTTTCGCTTTATCGTTTTTGCTCTTTGCCATTTTCCCTTGGGGGTATAAATCCATGTTTGCCAACAGCTGACGTGTGGTCTGGTGTCGGCTCACAAGATCATACACCACTGGGATTTGGTCATTGAGGCTGAACTGTTCTAGCGTGAGCGCGGAAGGATTCTGCATAGACTTAGTTAGCCGATTGCTCCATGCCAACTGCTTGGTGCATCGATCGGGGACGCAATCGGCGGATGGCGCCGTCGGCCATGATCCTCTCTCAGAGTGTTTTTACGTGTGAGACGTGGTACTATAGGTCCGACCAGCTACTTCTTCATCGATGCCACAGTCAATTTATGATCTGTGCTCGTGTCGCATGCTAGCTTGGCTTCGAAACTGTAGTTCTCGCATTTTCTTTCTTTTATACTTGCGACCGCGCGGTCGGTCAGTCCCCGAGTGAGGTTATTCACCTATCTCGGGAATGACAAGGCTTTGCCCCCTGAGTTTTGCCCATAGACGAGAGGCTTATATAAAGACAATCGAATGCCATCTCTCAGATGCATGACAACTTTACTGATTGAATGCTTGATAGCATGAATACACTCACATGACTCAACTGTAAAACGAGCATAATAGCTCAACGTTCCAGGGACGATGTGTCTCCACTCCTGAAGTATCTTTATGCCGAGTGCCTTTCGTGCAATCGATGAGGTAATATGCATTGTTCTTGAGTGCTCTGCTGACGATGAAAGGACCCTCCCAGGGTGATGATAACTTGTGCTGACCATCTGACTTCTGGATTCGGCGGAGCACCAAATCGCCTTCGCGGAAAGCGAGGGGGCGGATCTTCTTGCTATGGTAGTGCCTCAGCCTCTGCTGATAAATCGCCGACCTGGACAAAGCCAACAGACAAGCTTCTTCCTTTAGATCAACACTGTCTTCTCGCGCTTCCTTGGCCTCTGCTTCGGTGTATAGGGCACACCGAGGTGAATCGAATTCTATGTCGGCTGGGATGATTGCTTCTGAACCATACACCAGGAAGTATGGCGTGAATCCGGTTGATCTGTTGGGCGTGGTTCTCAGACTCCACAAGACTGCTGGGAGCTCATCAATCCAGGCCCCAGGTGCTCTTTCGAGTGGCTCGATCAATCTGGGCTTGATGCCTGCAAGGATGAGACCATTGGCCCTTTTTGCTTGTCCATTTGACTGAGGGTGCGCTACTGATGCCACATCGAGCCGGATGCCGTACTCGGATGCATACCGAGCTAATGCCCCCTTTGCAAAGTTCGTGCCGTTTTCGGTGATGATGCTGTTTGGCATTCCATATCTACTTACGGCATCGGCGATGAAACGAAACTGCTGTCGGACCATCCAGCTTCTTGATCGGCCGTGCCTCGATCCACTTGGTGAACTTGTCGACTGTGACCAGTAGGTGGGTTAGACCACACCTTGCCCTCTTGAACGGCCCAACATGTCCAGCCCCCAAACTGCAAATGGCCATGTTATTGGAATTGTTTTGAGCGCCGATGCCGGGAGATGACTCTTGGCCTTGAACCGCTGACAACCATTGTAGTGCTTAACCAGATGCTCTGCCGCGGCTCGCGCTGTCTGCCAATAGAAACCATGGCGAAATGCCTTGGCTACTATTGCAGCTGCTGATGCGTGATGACCGCATTCTCCTTGATGAATATCCCGGAGCAGCTCGAGCCCCCTGTCCTTCTCTACACATCGCTGGAGAACTCCGGTTACACTTTTGTGCATCAGTTCATTGTTGATGATGGTGTATGCACCAGATTGGCGCTGTATCTTCCTGGCTTCAACTTCATCTGGGGGGAGAGTTCCATCGACCAGGAAATTTCTGATCGGCTGTGCCCAGGTCGGAGCGGTGACAACTGTCATGACCATTGCATGTTGTGGTGCGATTGCTTCTTCTTGCTCGTCTTCTTGTACTTCTGTCATATCGGAGTCAATCTCCGAGCTGATGATTTCAACCTCTGGCTTGTCGTCGCCAGCCCCTGGTACTGCTTGCTCTGCTGAGACCGGGGCCTGAGGATCTACTGGCTCTTCTCTTGAGACTGGTATCTCTAGCTCGGAATCGGCAGCCCCTGATGTCGATGGCTCGGATGAGTTCCCGACACCTGGTGCTGCTGCTGCTTTTGCTTTCAACTTCTTTTTCTTGCCGAGATCGTCAGCCCCTGGGCCGCAATCGGCAGCATCTGGACTTGCCAGGCCTGCCGATCCCGCCGCTTCCTGGGCGCCTGACTGCCGCTTCAGCATCGAAATCTTCATTGGTTGAACCAACTTTGCTTGCCTCAACGCCTCCAGGTCAGTTTCTGATATGAAAATGGACTCAGACTCTGGTGACGGCGTGATAGACGGCTTCTTGATGTGCTCCAACGATACCCCTGGTGGAATGCTTTGCCCTGTGGAGCCGAGCTTGGACAGGGCATCTGCTGCTTCATTGTTTGCTCTGGGCACATGGTGAAATTCACAGCCTTCAAAATATCCACTTAGCTGCTGCACCAAGAAACGGTAGCTCGCCATATTTGCATCTTTGGCGTCCCAATTGCCTGTACACTGCTGCACCACCAGGTCGGAATTGCCAAAACACTCTATGTTCCGAATGCCGATCTCCTTGGCTAGCTTGATGCCATGCACAAGGGCCTCGTATTCAGCAACATTGTTTGACGCTGCGAAATGGATTTGCAATACATAATGCAGCCGATCTCCTTTTGGTGATGTGAGAACAATGCCAGCCCCTAGGCCATTCTTCATCTTGGACCCATAAAAATGCATTCTCCAGAAGTCTGATCCTGGGACGGGCGGCATATATTGAGTTTCAGCCCAGTCCACCAGGAAGTCGGCCAACGCTTGAGATTTGATTGCTGTTCTTGGCTCATATTGGATGCCATGGTTGGTGATCTCAATTTCCCATTTGGCCACTCTACCGGTTGCATCTCTACTTCCAATGATGTCGGCTAACGGGGCCGAGCTGACCACCACAATCGGATGAGCTTGAAAATAAAGATTCAATCTCTTAGCCGCCATGTAGACTCCGTAGCACATCTTCTGGTAGTGGGGATAATTTTGCTTGGACGTTGAGAGTACCTCGCTGATATAATATACTGGCCGCTGAATCGGCTGCGCTTTGTCCTTCTCAGGACGCTCTACCACCATCACTGCACTGATCACCCGATTGGTTGCCGCGATATACAACATCATCAGCTCCTTCTCAATCGGTGCGGCCAGAATTGGTGCGGTGGAGAGCATATGCTTCAGCTCCTTGAATGCCTCATCTGCTTGTGGAGTCCATGTGAACTTCTCCGTCTCCTTCATGAGTTGGTATAATGGGATTGCCTTCTCTCCCAGCCGACTGAGAAATCGGCTGAGTGAAGCCAAGCAGCCAGTGAACTTCTGTACTTGCTTCAAATTCCTGGGTCGATCCATCCGTTTGATTGCGGCTATCTTCTCGGGATTGCATTCGATTCCTCTTTCGGAAACGAGAAACCCCAAGAGCTTGCCGGCTGGAACACCAAACACACACTTCTCTGGGTTCAGCTTGATCTGGTAGACTCGTAAATTGGCGAATGTTTCCTTGAGATCGTCCAGGAGTGTGAACCCTTTGACTGTCTTCACCACCAAATCATCTACATATACATGCAAGTTTCTGCCAAGCTGAGAATGAGTACAGCGTTGGATGGTGCGCTGATAAGTAGCACCTTCATTCTTCAGACCAAAAGGCATGGTGATATAGCAGTAAGCCCCAAAGGGGGTTATAAAGGCAGTTTTTATTTGATCTTCCACAACAAGTTTAATCTGGTGATAGCCAACAGTGGCATCCAGAAAAGACAACAGCTCGCATCCAGCCATAGAGTCAATGACTTGATCTATACGGGGCAGAGCAAACGGATCTTTGGGGCATGCCTTGTTCAGGCAGGTGTAATCGATACACATGCGCCAAGTCTTGTTCTTCTTCATCACAAGGACTGGGTTGGCCAGCCACTCGGGGTAGAACACCTCCATGATGAAGCCTGCAGCCTTGAGCTTGGCAATCTCCTCGCTGATTGCTCTTCTCTTGTCTTCGGAAAAACGTCGAAGAGGTTGCTTGACCGGTTTAGAACCTGGCCGAATGTGAAGCTTGTGCTCGGCGAGTTCCCTCGGCACTCCAGGCATGTCTTGTGGAGACCATGCAAAGATGTCCCGGTTCTCACGGAGGAACTCGACGAGCTCGCCTTCCTATTTGTTGCTAAGTCCTGCTTCGACCACAACGAACTTAGCTGGGTCGGAGGGACCTAGAGAAACCTTCTTGTTGTCCTTGGATGCCTGGAAAGCTGTCTCCTCATCTGCTCGCTTGGCTGGGCCGACTGGGAGAGGAGCCTTGCTTTGATCTTGGGCCATTGCCACCACCTTGTCGAGGTGGCGCTTCTCTTCGACCACTACCAAGGAATCGGCCAGGTTTGCACCAGCAGTCGAGCACTCGAGAGACTTCCTGAATTTCCCGGCGACAGTGATGATGCCATTCGGACCTGGCAGCTTCATCTTCAGGTAGGGCTCATATGAGTTGAGCATGAACTTGGCGATTGCGGGCAATCCCAAGAGGGCATGGTATGGGCTGCTGAGGTCGGCGACCTCGAACCAGATCGGCTCTCTTCCGAAGTTCTCCTCTGTCCCAAAGATCACATCCAGCCGAATGCGACCCATGGGAGTGCATGACAGGCCAGGGACAATCCCATGGAAAGTCGTCCGACTGCGCTCCAGGTCTCTCTCCGTAAGTCTTAACTTGACCAATGTGTCCCTATATAGAATGTTGATTGTACTCCCTGGATCAATGAGCACTCGGGAAAAAAGACATGAAAACTTTGGTGCCGCAAACAAAGCATCCACCACGAGCGGATATGTGCCTGGATTCGTCATGATGCTTGGGTGATCTTCCCTGCCCCAGGTAATCTTGCAATCGGACCAGTGCATATATTGGGGAATCGGGGGCATTGTGGCATTGACCTCCTGAGCTCGGGCCCTCCGACTGCCCTTGTCACTTGACTCGATGGTAAAAATCATATATGCGGCATCTGGCCGCGGGAACTGGTTCTGCGCCTGAGGTGGTGCTCTGTTCTGAGGTGGTGGTGGGGGTGGAGGTGGTAATGCTTCTCCCTTTGCTATGCACTTGACAAAATCACATTGCCGAGTGGTATGCGCAGCTGGCTTGCCTGGACTACTGTGCATCTTGCATGGCTGATCTAGCATGTCCTCGAATGTGTACTTGGGCTTCATCGGCCATTGCGGCTTCACATTCGGCTTCATCTTCCGACTGCCACTTGCAGCCCCTTGTTCATCTTGATCCTGGACAGCGGCCACCTGCCGACTGCCATACTGAGCATCTGGCTGCTCATCTTTCCTCTTTCCACTGTTTTGCTGGTTGTTGTTGTTGTTCCGATTGATATCTCTGCGCTCTCGCCGACTGAGCCCCTGGTTCCCTGTCTCTGCTGCTTGCGCAGCCCCTTGTGTCTGAACCACGCCGCCGACGCCGAGCTGAATAGGCTCGCGCATCTCGGAGTCGGAGACGACAAATGCGTTGGCTACCTTCATGAGCGCGGCCAGTGATGAAAAATCTTTGCGGAGCAGTTTGTGCTTCAGCATTGATCCCGCCAGACACCCATCAGTGAAATACTGGATGGCCTGGATCTCATGGACTCCTTCACATGAATTCTTCAGCTTGATCCACCGAGCCAAGTACTCTCGGAGCGTCTCGTCCTTGCCTTGCACGCATAACGCGAGCTGCCGAGGAAGATGTGGCCGATCATGCGTGCCGGTGAAGTTGCGAATGAAAGCTTTCGAAAAATCCTCCCAGCAGTTGATGCTGTTGCCGGGCAGACTGTTCAGCCATGTCCGAGCTGACCCCTGTAGCATCAGAGGAGCATAGCGCACAGCTACACGCCGACTTTCGCCGGCAATGCCGACTGCGGTCATGTAATCTGTCAGCCAGTCCTCTGGCTTAACAGAGCCGTTGTATTTGGGGGTGTCTCTGGGCAGGGTGAATCCCTTGGGGAACTGCTCGGTCCGAATGCGATGCCCGAAACATGCTGGGCCGGATGCTCCCTCCTCTTCTTGCTGTGCATCTCTTTCCAACAGCTCAATGCGATGCCTGGCATCATTCTGGCCGATCTGACGAGCACCCAGCCGATTGCTGATTGCTGGCCTTGCTTCTGGCTGACGAGGTGGGTCATTGCGCCTGCTGCTCACGGCTGGCTCTTCTGCTCTATGGTTGATGACTGGGGGTCCCCGGTTCCTTCTGACCCTGCTCTCACGTCGGGACTGGCCTGGCTGCCTGTTCTGTCGCGACGCATTCGACCGCTGGCTGACCTCTGGAGCTGGCCTCGCAGTCCTTCTCGATGCTTCAGGGCCTGGCCCCGGATTGTCCAATGCCGCCTGCTGCTGCTTGGCCGACGCCAGCAGCTCGCGCATTCGGCGAGTCTGCTGACGCCGCTCTTCGCCTTCCAGGTCTTCCAGCTCATTTGCAATCTGCTCGGCAGCTCACAAATTCTTCTCGGGGGTGCTGCATGCTGGTCGCTGGACAAATGCCGACGCCGCCGGCTGCTCGGCTCCTGGCAGCTCTCTGCCGACAGCGCGGCCTCTGCTCCTGAGATCTTTTAGGACCGTGGGCGCAATCGGCCGCCGCTAGTTGGCATGAGCTGCATTGTACTCCCTAGTGATAGCTCCCAGCCAGCGCTCTTCTGCCAGCACGTGCTCGGCTCTACGGGCGAGAGCGAGCCGTGCTGTCTCCAGATCGATGTGAACTTGATCGGGATCACCATTGCTGTTCACGGGTGTGTATAACACATCCCGCAACGCACTGGTGCCGACTCTTTCCGTGGCGTCTGCCGCCTCCTTGGCCTTCCTAGCCGCACTCGCTGCGCCTTGATTGCTTGACGCAGTCATTCCTGCCATCATCACAGCCGCATGCAAACGCGACTCCTCACCGCCGGGAGCTGCTGTGCAGCCCCTAGTCGGGAGCGGATCCATTGCACTGGAGAAGACGCGCACCTCCTTGGGATACGCCTCGGGGAAGCAGCTGATGAAGAGACGATGGCTACCGACCTGCAGCGATACGCCGGGCGGCAAGGGTGCACCGACCCCGAACCGCGCAACATAATCCACCACAAAGTCCACTGCCCCACGCCTAAAGATCAGGCCGGAGGCGTTGCTCATGCTCGACGACGAGGAACATCCCGTCCGGATCAGAACTCCAGTCGACGCCTCGGTTTGCCCCATGGTGGGCGCCAACTGTCGTCGTTTAGTAACAACATATGCCATAGGGATGGCTAAAGAGAGGGGAAGACTCGAGGGAGAACGATGTCGATGGTGCCGGAGACGGGTTGGGCACAAGCACGGTGAAGGACACCACGATGTACCCAGGTTCGGGGCTCTCCGGAGAGATAACACCCCTACTCCTGCTTGTCTTCTTGCTATAAATGAGTTCACGAACTACAATCAATGCTCATGGAGCTGCTCAGAGGAATAAGAGACATGCCGTGGGCATGTCTCTCCTCTGCTTCTCTACGGGTTCTACTGTGTGAAGTAAATGCGAATGGGGAAGTCCCTCTCACAGGAGGGGTACCCCGGGCTCTTATAGTGTGAGCTCGGGGTACTACGGCCATTTCAGTCGGGGGCTAGCCCCAGCTGTCATCCTCTCGTCAGCTGGGGTCCACCGACTGCAAATCCCCGGTTGATCCGGACTTGTCAAGCGGCTGCCCATGCTGTAGCTTCTAGGTAATGACGATGAACAATGGAGTTACGTTCTCTGATCTCGTCGTCCTGTCTCCGGATTCAGAGGAAAAGGGTGACAACACTCCTCTGACAGATCGGCGAAGTGAATTGGCTTACTGCCATCCGGATCTCTCGGGATCCCGCATTTATGACCTTGTACCAGAGACATCCGATCTGGATAAGGTCAACTCTTGAGCCGATTGAGGAGTGTGCCGATTGCGCCTGGGCCGACTGCTCGCATTCGTCATGGCTGATTGCTTGGGAGCAATCGGCCATGCGACTGCCTAGCTCGGCCCAGCAGGAGCCCAATCGGCCTCCTCCTTGTCTTGAAAGAATGCTTTCGTCTGGGTGACCCTACCCGGGTACCATTCCCCCGACAGGAGCAAAAGAATATCCACAAGCTTTAACAGTGGAGTTGTCAATTCCACCGCACCTGAGATACAATTACTTGCAACAAGATATTAATAGTAACTGCGATATGGAAGTGATGATAGCAACGGAAATAGTGGTGGTGAAACAGTAATAGTAAAACAACGAAAGTAAACAACTAGTAACCAGCATAATTAAAAACACTATAGGCTAGGGAGATGGATGGTAGGGAGCTGCATGGATAAGGCACGTCATGTATTTAACTTGGGGCAAGGCACACATAAAAGCAATGATCATCTAGGCATAAATCAAACATCAGACATGTACCCCATAGGTAGTTGTACGTGCTTGCAATAAGAACTTGCACAACATCTTTTGTCCTACCATCCCACTACGAATGGGGCCAAAAGGAACTTATGGAGATTAAGGTGCTCCTGTCAAAGAGCACCGGAACAAAGCATTAACAAACAATGGATACATGGAATCCTCAAATTATAGTCCATCCCCTTTGGTGTCCCAAGTTGTCACCTTTGGGATCGCATGTTCCGGACTATAACAGGTGCATACAACTCATAGATAGGATCAAGAACACAAATATATTCATGTAAACACATAGGGTTCAGATCTGAAATCATGGCACTCGGGCCCAAAGTGACAAGCATTAAGAGCAACAAGTTGAAGCAAAGGTGATAAACAACAATCTAGATGACAGGCAACGTGCCCCAAACAATCTGATAAACTATTACATGATCTAACTCATCCAATTCCTACCATCCCCTTTGCCTACAGCAGGGAATTACTGATAACCCTCAACTATAGGGGATCGAGATAGTCTTCGCGGGCAAGATAACCCAATTTATTGATTCGACACTTGGGGACACAAATAATACATACAGGCTTTGACAATTGAGTTGTCAATTCAACCGCACCTGAAATAAACACTTGCTTGCACAAAGGTATTAGTAGCAACTGTGATACGGTGGTAGTAGTGGTGGTGATAATAGTGGTGATGGTGGTGGCGAAACAGCAAAAGTAAAACGGCAAAAGTAAACAACTAGTAACCAGCAGGAAAGAAAACACTGTAGGCTAGGGAGATGGATGGTTGGGCGCTGCTTGGATGAGAACGAACATGTAATAGATTCTAACACGGGAAAGGTTCACAGAAAAGAAAGGATCATCTAGGCAAATATCAAACATCAGACATGAATCCCAGGGTAGTTGTACGTGCTTGCAATAAGAACTTTGCACAACATCTTTTGTCCTACCCTCCCGCTACAAACGGGGCCAAAAGGAACTTAGGGAGATTAAGGTACTCCTGTCAAAGAGCATCGGAACAAAGCATTAACACTTCATGGATACATCACGTACAACAGGGAATTACTCACAGATGAGAGAGGAAGTCATGGAGGGGTGATGGAGAGGCGATGATGATGATGGCGATGATTTCCCCTCACCGGAGGCCAAAGCAGCCTCCAGATTAGCTCTCCCGGAGAAGAACAGAGGGTTGCGACGGCTCCGAGATGTAGATTGGAAAAGCGACTTCTCTTCTGGGGTTTCTGCGTCGGGAGAAATAAATAGGGCCAAAGTAGGGTACCGGGGGACGTGGGACCAAGCCAGGAGGGCAGGTGGCGCAGCCAGGGGCTGGGCCGCGCCAGGAACCCTCCTGGCTGCCCTGTGGCCCCCCATTGGACTTGCGGAAGCTTCCGGAATGCTGATTTTTTTATATATTTTTTGGGATTTTTCCAGCGTACCTAAATATCTAGAAACCTGCACAAAAGAAAACAGCACTGGTAGCTCTGCTGAAAACAACGTCAGTCCGGGTTACTTTCGTTCAAATCATGCAAAAATGAAGCTAAAACAATAGCAAAAGTGTTTGGAAAAGTAGATACGTTTGAGACGTATCAATTACTCACACATGGATGGACAAGTCATGGAGGGAGGATGGAGTGGTGATGATGATGACGATGGCGATGATCCCCCCTCACCAGAGGCCAAAACAACCTCCAGATTAGCCCTCCCGGAGAAGAACAAAGGGTGGCGGCGGCTCCGCGACGCGAATTGGGAAAACGACTTCTGTTTCGGGGTTTCTCCGTCACGGGAATAAATAGGAGCCTCGGTAGGGCACCAGAGGAGGGGGAGGCCCCCAGGCGGACAGAGGGCGCGGCCCCACCCCTGGCCGCGCCAGGGGGGGCGCCCGGGGCCCTCTTGGCTGCCCTTTGGTCCCACTTCTGGCACAATGGCCCCTCGGGTGCGTGGATTTTCTTTGTTTTTTCTGGGAATTTTTTGAGACGTCCAAAATTCCATTTTCCTGCGCACAATAAAACCATATAGGCAGCTCTGCTGAAAACAACGTTAGTCCGGGTTAGTTTCGTCCAAATCATGCAAGAATGAGGGCAAAACAATAGCAAAAGTGTTTGGAAAAGTAGATACGTTTGAGACGTATCAACTCCCCCAAGCTTAGCATATTGCTTGTCCTCAAGCAATTCAGTACAACGAATTGAACGCGACAAAGAAAACTTTGACAAACTCTTTTGCTTCAATGAATGTATATAAGCATGTACTACGAAAAGAGTTTAGCAAGTATCAAAACAATGCTATGAGGAAAATGCATGAAGCAATCCTTCTTTCAAGTGATCAATCACAAACAACTAAAACTAAATAATATGCTACTGAAAATCAAGACAAGATTACAATGCACAAAGCTTGAACATACTAGAGTGGTATTTCGCTAGTCTCCATGAGTGAAGCAAAACATAAATGCAGAAACTCCTACGGAGTTTTAATGGAGACTAGAACTAAGAACTTCAGAATAAGTAATACCACAATCATGCAAAAGATAGTGTAGTACTTTGGGACAATGCACATTACACTCAGAATGACAATTATGCTCTCCTAGTTGGTGCTTTGAAGAAAGAAGGTGGAGACTCTCGAACCGTGGAGTTTGATGGAAAGGTTGAAAACCCGTGGTTGGAAGCAAAGACTAAACATGTACCAGAGCTCTTGGTTTTGAAAACAGAGATAAAAAGTGCTTTTGGGACGTGCATGATTCGTCAACGAATGATAGTAGACAACTCAATCACCTCTTATGCTAGACATGTTTCGAGGAACGGCTCCGAAGATGGAGACGATCACACCCACTTAATCTCCTTTGTTTATCACTGCCAAAGTTTTCTGATTTCTCATAGACAAAGCGTGAAGGAGGGTTTGTTGGTTGTGATTATCTTTTGTGAGCTGGGCGCATTGATACGTCCAAAACGTATCTATAATTTATGCTTGCTCCATGCATGTTTTGTGTGATATTGCTATGTTTTAGATACACTTTCATACACTTTTGATCATATTTGGACTAACCTATTAACTCAGTGCACCCCAGTGCTAGTTTCTGTTTTCTGCTGTTTTTGTATTTCAGGTTTTCCCATTATTAAAAATGCTCAGAAAATTCCGGGAAAATATATAAAAAATCAGCGTTCCAGAAGCTTCCTTACGCCCGAAGGGGGCCCAGAGGGGCCCCACCTGGTGCCTAGGCGGCCAGTGGGCGCTTCCTAGGGGGTGGCCGCGTCGGGAGGCCGCCTAGACTCCTGGTGTCCCCCCTGGCTGCCCCCTTGGCCCTTATTTTCACTCGCGACGCGAAAACCCTGATTCCAGACCCCTTTTCTCCAGAAGCAATTCCGATCTCCGCCGCCATCGCCGACAAGCTTCGGGGGACCAGAATTCCTGTGCCGGCACCCTGCCGGGACGGGGAAGTGCCCCCGGATTCATCTTCATCGACGTTGCTTCCTCCTTCCATGATGCGGGAGTAGTTCCTCCCCAGGGCTGAGGTTTCTACCAGTAGCTATGTGGTCTTCTCTCTCTCCCATGATGTGATCTTCATTGTGATCATAGGCTATGTTAATCTAGGATGATCCCATGATGTTTCCCCTTCTTCTATGTATTGGATTGGTGTACTCACTTGATCTTATCTAGTATAATCCCCGAGACCATGGTGACAGCGGTCTATTGGACATGGGTTAGAAGAATATTTTCATGGGTGATTTCCTATTTTGTGTAGGGATTGAAGATTGAGAGTCTCTTGGTGCTTGTCTTTGACTATCCTTTAGATATGTTGTGGTGATTGTGGTATTCTCTTTGGATGGCCGCAGTGACATTGGAAAATCCATAGATGAGAACTACGAACTCTGAGGTGTGCTTTTGTAGCCCTGCAGAATTCTCGTCCTCTCTTGACCACAAAGGAATGACCTCCGAGTACGTCTCCAGTGCATGTTTTATGAGGAATATCATGTGATTAGACTATGTTAATGTTGTTGGGAGTTGCCACTAGTGAAAGTATGAAGCCTAGGCCTTGTTTCGACCATTGCAATACCGTTTGTGCTCACGTTTACTACTTGTTTTCTTGCTGCACTTTTTATCACAGATTTATATTACCTTGCTTTGCTACACCTATCACCCATATTTTACCATCTCTTCGCCGAACTAGTGCACCTATACAACTCCTAGTTGTATTAGGTGTGTTGGGGACACAAGAGACTTCTTGTATCTTAATTGCAAGGTTGCTTGAGAGAGACCATCTTCAACCTCTACTTCCCTGAGTTAGATAAACCTTAGGTCATCCACTTGTCGGGACCCGGGGTTAGCGTATGCAAGTACAGTTAAGACATAGTCATATGGAGAGCCGAGAACCGCACACACTTGTCTAAGCAGACAAGGCCAAGCACTGAACATTCTCGGAAAGCATCGTACGTGAGGGGCATCCCATCCAGGCCGGATGATCAACTGTGATGGGTCCTCATCGTCCGCACACAAGTCTAAAGATATGGGTGGTGAACTCCCATATTCAAAGACAAGTCGCCTCAACCATACTATCGACTATCTCAAAACTCTTACATAGACTTACTCCAGCCCGATCACTTAGTCGGGGTCTAGGGCGGGCTCGATCATACCACAAAGTGTGCACGAGACGGAGTCTCGAGCAATCGCATCGCGATGCCCCAAGCTGCGCACATCTAAGGGCCACTTGGTGTATGAAAGACCGCCAGCCAGAACACAACTAAGGTCTCGAAAACCCATACAAAGACATGCATGTTATAAACATACACGCAACACACATGCCTTGTATGAACAGCAGGTACCATTGCAATTCTCTACAAAGTGTACATTTTATTTATAACTCTTATAGAGTACACACAGAGATCACATACATGTGATCCAACATTACAACACAGAGCGGAAGCAAATTATGTCTGAGTACAGACAAGTTTAACAAATGGCTTAAGAAGCCTTATTTAAACACAAAGCCCTCCACGAGGGAACCAGTCTGCTGACTGGGACTAGACTACCTTAACTTTAGTCGTCCAGCTCGATGAAGAAGCCACCTTCGGGGTCAGTGGCGTCATCTAAAACATAGATTAAGCAAACGTGAGTACAAAGGCGTACTCAGCAAGACTTACATAGGAACTATACTACTCATGCACATGTATCAAGGTAAAGGGAGGTGGGGTTCACTTGCAGAAATGCCAGCTTTGACTTGGCTAATCCTGAACTACGAGTACCAGACTTTGAGGTAAGAAGCGTACACGAGTCCACTACTTTCTCCAACCAATACACCACTATGGTGCCTTCCTCAACTTCCCCACGAGAAAGCACGCCATAGCACTCACACTTATCTTGGTGTGTTTTAGAAGTATCCGGTTCAAGTTATCTAATAATCAAGCTAAGCTTTCCAAGCAGTCCATAACCGCGGACGCGGCTATTCGAATAGTTTTGTTAACCTTGCAAGGGTGTACCGCTACACACACATGACCATCATTTACCGCCTTTGATCTCGACACCATTCAAGGGGTGCCAGCGAGGATGCTCACCACAACTGTTACCTCATAGCCTATCTAGTCCGAGAAAGTCGCCTACTTGGGTTGGCTACCACTATCGTGAACCCGGCCGGTTTACCGAAGTGGACCCAAGCGATGTGTGCGTGGTGCATAAGCCTGTCTCGGGTGAACCGTTCTCTCACTTAGCATCCAGGCCACAAGCCTACCAGAACTCCGAACTACTGCGACATCTGGACATCGAAAGGGATGAGTTAATAGGTTGAGAGGGGTCAGTGAGCCCAATGTGTGGTTGTACTCTTCATCTTGGATCACCACACAAGAACTCGTACTAGGGCGGTGTTCAACGAGACAACCCACTGTGTACTCCTACACAGCCTCTCATCGTTCACCTTGTATTAGGGTCGATTCACCAACACTTTTCTACCATCATCAATATGATCATTTCCATCCCGACTCACATCACAGTAACAACATGGTATCATACTAAGCATGCAATAAGCGATAACAATTGCAGGGGCCACATGATATCAAACAACTCCTACATTTGCTAGGATTGTGGTTTGCTTACTACTGTGACAAAATGATAGGTCATGCAAAGGAATGGGTTCATCTATGCGGTAGAAACGAATCATGGTGATCATCCTAAACAATGCATAAGAGAGACATGAGAGGGAAGTGGGATTTTATCGACATGATCAATGGGGGTTTGCCTTCCCTTCTGATGAGGTTCGGGTTCTGGATCTTCAGCGAAGGGGGTGAACTCTTGCTCCGGTTCCACCTCTACTCGACAAACAAAGCACGAAGTAGCAATCAATATGAATGCAATGCTCAAGCACATGATTGAATGTTTAAAACTTGAATTATAAGTTTTGATGTGTGTGAGGCAATTCCATTTAAGTGGAGTATATTGCATTTAAAATGCAAATTCAAAATCCACATTTGAATCCAACTTAGCCAAGTTGTATGTGACATAGTTTGATCATTTTGAATCATTTTCAAATGTGTATGATATGCCTCTGAAGTGTGGTTGAATTGTAGCTTAATTCCATGGTCCAAGTTGCAAGATCAATTGATTTGAATTTGAATTAAATTCAAATAAACCAAATGACATATGCTACTGGTCCCATTTTAAATTCAACTCAAACAGAGTTGAAAGTTTCATATTTGGAAAGATAATTTTCTCCTGATCATTTTTCATATATTGTTTGTCCAATTTGGAGTTAATATGAATTTTCTATGAATTTCCAAAGTTTGGGGTATTTTCTGGAATTTCTGGAATTCTTTTAAAAAAGAAAAACCTTTATTGCGCCAGCACTGCGTCGGCATGACGTCAGGGGTTTTTTACCCCGGTCAAAATGACCAGTGGGCCAGGGATGTCAGCCTCTCATCTAATTTCCCTGTTAGATTAATCTAACAGAGAGGATTAGAGGGGGCTGGGCCCACCTATAAGTGACCCAGGGGGGTTGTTTTAGTGGTTAACCACCCCAGCCACGTCAGGCTTGCCGGCGGCTAGTCGCCGGTGACCAACCGACGCGGCGGCGTTGCGCAAGACGGAAGCACAGACCACCATTTGGCAAGCCAAGGCCACCAAAATGGAGCCCATGCACGCGCAGTTCATCCCGCACACACGGGGAGGCTCGGGAGTCGCTGGAAGCTCGTCGACGACGTGCTCGGGCGGCGGCTGTGGCACGGGTCCGGGGTGGAAGTCGCTGCGGTGCACCAACAGAAGCAGACATGGTCGCAATCGAAGCTTTCGAGCACTGCGAAGATGTCAGACAAGGAGGCGGGCTCGATTGCGCAACAGGGGGTCGTCTCCATGGATCTCGGCGGCGAGGAGCTCCGGCCTTAATGGAAAAACACGGTACGGGACAAGAGGGTGGCCGTGTAGTAGATGGGGTGAAGCAGAAGCTCACCACGGTTGCAGTGGAGGCGGTGGTGTGGTCGGAGGAGCTCTGTGGCCGGAGTAATCGACGACGGCGGCTTGCGGGTCCGGCGAGCTCTCGGTGAACCGTGCGTCGTCCTCGGGCTCGATTAGGACGCCATCTTCTCCAGATCGGGGTAAACGGCGACGCTGCGCACGATGGACAGGTTCTCCTCGCCTATCTCCGGCGTTGGCTACGGGTTCTTGCGTCGACGAACGGCGGCTGCTCCTGGGGGAAAAGGGGGAAACGCACAGGGAGCTTGAGAGAGTGCGGCGAGAGAGGGAGAGTGACGAGGACGTCCAGAGGCTTCTCCTGGACACGCGGAAGAAGGCGGGGAAGCAGGCAGCTCGTCGGGGGCGTCGGTGGCCACGGCATGCCGGCCACCGAGCTGCTTGTCGTCGTGGAGGTAGACAACAAGGGCTAGGTGGGCTGGGCTGGGCCGGTTGGAGGCTGGGGGGGGGGGGTAAGTCGGGCTGCTTCCAGGTGAGCCCTTTCCTTTTTCTTTTTCTTTCTGTTTTCTCTTCTGACATTTGTTCTGTTTGGCTAAATTAAATAGCTAAACATTTTATTAAATGCTGAAAACTTTTATGTGGCCTCATAATAATATAGACTAGCCACTCATAAACTTTCAACATTTTTAAAATTCAAATGATTTGAATTTTAAATCAAAAAGGGGTATTTCTTTAATTCCAAGGTACTGTTTGAATAATTGAAAAATCTATGAGCATGGGGTGGGTCCCACATCACTTGATATGTGATCACACTCATTTATAAGACTTTTCAAAACTCTAACATGAATTTTTGGAAAAGATTTTTATCTGGCCTTTTGAATTAATTCATCTGGGGGGTGTTCCTTCTCCCATTTTGATTTTGAAATTGATTTCCTTTGAAAATCTGACATGATGCAAGGTTAATTGATCCTAGCACATTACCTAACAGAGGTTTCTGACACCACTTGAGGGAAATTGCTGCTGTCCTACAAACCTCTGCGCTTGGAGGCCCAACATAGTCTACAAGAATAGAAGTGTGCGTAGACATCAAACTATTTCTGGCGCCGTTGCCGGGGAAGTAAGTGCTTGAAGGTATATCTTTAGATCTTGCAATTAAATATTTTTGTTTCTTGTTTTTACTTTTCACTAGTTATGCTTATGGAAAACTGCACTCTTAGTTCGCTGTTTGGGGAAGGCCGCTTCACCACACCCGTGGTAGAGAAGTCTCCGGCACCTACTGAATGTATCCCGTTCCAAATACCACTTGGGATAATTGAAATAATTAGGAATTATTGTTATGATGGGATAGTCAATCCTAGTATTCATTTGTTGAAACTTACAGAACTTTGTGAGTTGTTTAAGATTTCAGGTTTGACAAGAGATGGAGTCATGAGGAAATTATTTGCCTTGTCACTGAAATGAAAAGCATTGGAATGGTATAGGCTACTAGATGATTCTCACCTGCTGGATTGGGAAGAGATCAAGTCTGTCTTTTACTCCAAGTTTTATCCTCTTCATGAAGTCCATGAGAATAGGAATTATGTTACGGAGAGAGCATAGCTCAAGCTTGGGGGAGACTGAAAACTTTAATGCAAAAATGTCCTAACCATGGGCTCCCCAAAGATATCATTATTACTAATTTTTATGCAAGGCTCTCTCGACAGGATAAAGACTTGCTCGATGCTTCCTCTATGGGTTCTTTCACAAACGAAAAGATTGATGCTAAATGGGAACTCCTTGAAATAATTCAACGCAACACTGAAGATTGGGAGATCGACAAAGGTAAAGAGTCAGGTATAATTTATGAGTATGATTGCATTAAGTCCTTTGTTGAAACTGCAAGTTTTAATAAGTTTAGTGCTAAGTTTGGTCTTGATTCTCAACTCCTTTTTGATTTACTCAAATCTTTTACTTCACATCTTAATATGCCTAAGGAGGATTGGATCAAGCATCATGAACCTTTTAAAGAGATTTGCCAAGAAAATGAAATTGTTCATGATGATTGCAACATGCATGATCCAATTCCTGAAAATGAAGTTTTATATAAGCATGTTAATTTTTGTGGAGTGGATAGACCTTCTGAAAGTCCTATGATTGAAGAAGAGAAGTATTGTAAGTAACATAAGCATGAAAGAACAATCACTTGGGTCAAAGATTTATATGAAATTGCTAGAGAATTGTGCGACCTTTATCCTTTTACTTGTGAACTTTGTGGTATAGAGGGTCACTTTAATTTTCAATGCATGAACTTTCAAAACATAACTGTTAACCAGTTGTGTGATAACATTATCACCCCTGATCTTTATGATGAACTGTAAGAGCAAAGTTTTGCCCCCGTGTGTTTTGGATATTGTTGGACAAGACAGTAGAGGAACTAACAATGTTTTCTAGTGTAAACGGTTGTATAGGTTCCTGAAGGACAAGCTAGGTGATAAAGCTTCAGGGAAGGTCTTAAAGTTATCGAAGCATTACCCCCTGAGCGAAGCTCAATCACGGAGCTTGACCCCCAAAAATGAAGGTGTCCTGAAGCTCTACTCATTGAAGGAAATGAAGAAGACGGCGCAAGACTTAGATGTTTTTGTGTAGTTCTTTTTCGGTTCTTTGAGTCATAGGACAAACCGTACTATCAAGAGGGGTATTTAGTTTATGGACACCGAAGTCATTCAGAAAATGCTCAGATCAAATCCAAACCAAGTGTGAAGCCTGAGCGAAGAAATCTCATGTGCACTGAGTTAAGTTTCAGTAGCAAAGACTTCGTTCTTTGGCTTCTGAAGCAAAACTAAGTCCGTGAGTCAGCTTTACTTGTTCCGCAAGTAAAGTTGCGCAGTGATGAAAAATCCGACCGTTGTGAACACGTGTCAAGCTGTCACCTCGGGTCAATTTGGTCATTCCGCACCTCGGGATCGCCAACTATAAATACGCCGCCCCCTCCTCCATTTGCGGGGGGCTGCCGCAAGAATATTCTTGAGAGAGATTGAAGAGAGCACCCCAAAGACTTCACCGAAGCAAAACCCAAAACCCAGAATACTGAAGCCTAAGTCCCATTGATCTGAGTAGATTCGAGATGACTTAGGTGAAAGCTTACTAGCCTTTTTATCTTGGAGAACTGCAATTCTCCTAGACGGTTAGAGTGTTGTTCTTCAGAGAGCGAAGAGTAATTGTCGCCTCGAAGTCCAGTTTGTCAAAGGTTTCGGTGATTTACTCAATAATCAACCACGAGTGAAGAACTGACCAAGCTCAAGGAGTTTAGTGCAGTGGAGCAACGGACGGAGAGAGATTTGCTCCAGGTGTTCAATCACCAGTCCCTCCAACCAGACGTAGCGCTTTGCAGAGCGTGAACTGGTCGAACAAACATCGCCGAGTCCCAGTTCGTTTTACTTCAAGCATTTACCTTCAGTATTGCATTTGCTTCGCAGTTATGCTTCAATGTGTTTTGATTCACTGCATTTAGTTTCGCTTCCAGTTTTATTTCGCCGTTCCGCACTACTTATGCTTCACTTGAATAGTTTCAGTAGAAATTTTTGAAGTAATCATTCACCCCCTCCCCCTCTGATCACATACTTGGACTTTCAATTGGTATCAGAGCTAGTCACTCCCTACACTCTATGTTTTTTGGATTAACCTCCTGGAGCGTCTTCAAGTATGTCTTTCGCAGCTATTCGCTCCGGCGAACCTATTCCTTTTTTCAATGGGAAGGACTACCCGTACTGGAAGGACAAGATGAAGAGAAATATCATGGCTATCAACTCGACCGCCTGGCAAGTTGTCTTGTATGGATTCACTGTTGCCGATGTGAAGGCCATCACTCCCGAGGAAGCAAAACTGATTGATCTTGATTCTGAAGTTTGGGTTTTCATCACCAATCACTTGACACCAGAAAAGTATCATGAAGTGAAGAATATTCCATCTTCCAAAGGCGTCTGGGATTATCTTGAAAAGATTGGTGAAGGTGTCTACCCAGAAGGATGCCAGAATTGACACACTTCGAAGCAAATTCTATCGCTTCAAGAGAAACGAGGGTGAAAAAGTCAGCTCCATTTATAGCAGACTCACAGCTCTTGCTAATGAGTTGATTTCCCTCGGTGCTGATGACATTACTCCTCACTCCGTTGTAAGAACTTTGCTTCGCTCATTGGATGATTCGTTTGATCACATTGTGCTGATGATCAAGGAAAGGACTGATTTCAGACGTCTTGTTGCCGCTGATATTCTTGATAGACTCAATACCTTTGAAATGGAAGAAGATGAGAAACGTGACATAAATGGCTCACGAAGAAAAACTCATGCTTTGAAAGAAAACGCTTCACGTCATTCTTCACCCGAAGTCAGTTCTGCTTCAGGTATCGAATCTGATGATCCTGCAAGCATTGGAAAGGATTTAGCATTGATCATGAGACGCTTCAACCACTTCCAAAGAAAAGGTTTTTCTTCACCGAAGAAGAGTTATTCTTCAAGAAGCTCAACTCACTCATCTCACCGCTCATCGTCAAGAAGCTCTCCATCGAAGGACAACTGCTGCTACAAGTGCAAGAATCCAGGTCATTACATTGCCGATTGCCCTCTGTGGGAAGCTGAGAACAAAGCAAAGCATTCGCTCAGAGACTCCTCATCCAAGTCCCAAAGATCTTCCAGAAGCTATGAATCCAAGAGACATGATTCCAGTTCGAGAAGAGATAAGAAGAAAGATTCTGATGATGACAAGAGGAAGAAGTATCACAAGAAGCGTGAGGGTTCTTCATCGAAAACTCACTCGTCTCGGCGAAGCAGCTCTCACCGTGCCAAGGCCTATCTGGGAAAGGAGATGAACTCTGAAGACGAAGCCTCTGGGTCCGAAGCTGAATCAGGCTCAAGGTCTGGGTCTGGGTCCGAATCAGATGGTGTTGCTGGTTTGGCATTCGCTTCAGCAGATGCTTCGACAAAATCTTCGAGCTCATTCTTCACCAACAACAGTAGTGAAGATGAAACTCATGCATATTGCTTCATGGCCAAGGCGAAGGTATCTTCATCAAAATCTAACTATGATACTTCTGATTGTTCCTCATATGATAGTGATTCGAAGATAAGCTATGCTAAACTTGCTAAAATTGCTTCAATTCAACAAGATGAACTTGATTCACTAAGCAAAACAATTAAGAAATCAGAAACTCTGTTGATCGATTAGATAGAGAAAGGTCAAACTTTAATTAATGAGCATGCAGCTCTGAAAGAAAAGTTCGAAGAATTATCCTCTCTGCATGATCTTCTTTCAGTTGATTATGAGAAGCTTACCTATGAATTTCTTCAAAGGAAAATGGCTCTCGAAAGACTGAAAGAGGCTCATGAAGAGTTGGAAAATGTCAATCTCTCTCTCATGGCTCAACAAGGTTCTAAAGCAAATCATAAAACTGATTCACCTTGCTTAACTTGTCTGGAACGAAGCAAAACTGATTCCAAAGGAAAATCCTGCTGTTACCGAGGAACTCCTCAGGTTGAAAAACTTATTTGAAACAGGCATGTTCAAAAGTGTGCAAGGTCACCAGTATCTCTGTGATATCCTGAGGAAGGCTCTCCTTCACAGGAATCCCAGGAATGAAGGTGTTGGTTTTGAGAGAAAGATAAATCCTGATGGAACCTATTGGAAACCTGAGCAGTATCCTAAAACTGTTTGGGTCCTAGCGAAGGAAAAACCTATTGATATTGCTAACCTTTCAGGTTTCGACTGCAAAATGAACAAAGCTATTGTAGACGAATCACTTGATTCTGACTACAAGCTCATCAAAGATGAACAGGGAAAGGTTACTGCTGAGTATGTTGGCACTCCTCCTAAGAATGGCTTCTATAAGAGGCAAATATGGGTGCAGAAAGCACTTGTGGAAAAACTGCCTGCTAACCATACCATGCAGGGAAAGCCTTCGGTACCATCGAATCATTTCTATTCTCTAGAGACGAGAAATGATTCACTGGTGCCCGAATCAAATTTTCCGCAGAAGCGATACTATCGCACTGGTCATTATACTTATCGTCCTCATGATAACAATACTAAGATTTCTTATGCTCATTCTTATCCTAACCATTCACAGAGGACTTACATTTATGGTGTGCTTGATGGTACACCGAAGCAATACACTCCTGTTCGCTTTAATATTGCTTCAACCAGTGCTTCAACATCTTCTCAGTCACCTGCTCATTTGTGGGTGGTTAAGAAGAACTAATTCTTATGCAGGGCTATGTCTCCGGTGGATCCGAATGGGTCATGGATAGTGGTTGCACAAATCATATGACCGGAGACAAGGAGTTATTCACCGAAGAAAAACTATCTCACTCTTCTCAGAAGTACATTACCTTCGGTGATAACAACAAGGGTAAAGTTTTAGGTTTGGGTAAGGTTGCCATATCGAAAGATAAGCACATTGACAAGGTTATGCTAGTCCAATCCCTTGGATATAATCTTATGTCTATTTCTAAGTTATGCGATATGGGTATGCTTGTTCTATTTTATGCTTCGCGTTGTGTTGTCTTTTCACAGGATGACTATACGTTTGTCTTCGAGGGTTACCGAAAAGGAGATTTATACATTGTTGATTTTTCTTCGGGCCCTGCTGTATCCACATGTTTAATGGCAAAAGCTTCATCTGGTTGGTTATGGAATCGAAGACTTGGTCATGCAGGGATGAGAAATCTTCATAATCTGGTGAAGAAGAATCATGTTATTGGCCTTAGCGAAGTAAAATTCGATAAGGATCGTCTCTGTAGTGCTTGTGAAGATGGTAAAATTATGAAGAAACATCATTCAGCGAAGACTATCATGACCACCACTCGTCCTCTTGAATTGCTTCATATGGATCTTTTTGGTCCTCAAAATTATGCAAGCCTGGGAGGAAACAAATATGGTCTTGTTATTGTTGATGATTTCTCTCGTTATACTTGGGTTTTCTTTTTGGATGACAAGAGCAAAGTTGTTGAAATCTTCAAGTCATTCGCTAAGAGTGCTCAAACAGAATATGAATTATCTCTGAAGCATGTCCGAAGTGATAATGGAACTGAATTCAAAAATACTCATATTGAAGATTTTCTTGATGATCATGGTTTTACACATGAGTTCTCTGCTGCTTACACACCTCAACAGAATGGTGTTGTTGAAAGGAAGAATAGAACTCTTATTGAAATGGCCAGAACTATGCTTGCTGAATACAAGACTCCTATCAGGTTCTGGGCCGAAGCAATTAACACAGCTTGTCATATCATCAACAAGGTTTACCTTCACAAGTTTCTGAAGAAAACTTCACATGAGCTTATCACTGGTAACAAACCAAATGTTTCGTACCTTAGGGTATTTGGTGCTCCTTGCTTTATTAGAGATATGAATCATAGCTCCAAATTTTCCCCTAAGGCACATGAAGGTTTTCTTTTAGGTTATGGCTCAAACTCTCACACTTACAGGGTCTATAACTCTCACTTTGGGAAAGTTATGGAAACTGTGAATGTGAGGTTTGATGAAACTAATGGCTCTCAAAAAGAGTATCTGCCTCATGATCTAGATGAACCACCTCTTGATGAAGTGATCAGGTCCATGGCTATTGGAGAAATTCGCCCTGTTGAAGCCAATGCTCGCCAAGCTAATAAGGATGATGATGGTCCAATGTTCCAACACATAGCCCGGGGCGCTGGAGATCAACATCCTGAAGCTAATGATGAACAGGACGAAGAAGAGCAAGGGAACAAAGGAAATGCTAATCCCGAAGGAAATGCTGAAGCTGAAGGTGAAGCAGATCCTGAAGGTGATGCAGATCCTGAAGCTGATGCAGATCCTGAAGCAGAAGCTGAGCCTGAAGCAAATGATTCAACTTTATCACGACTCCGAAGAAGAGTTGATGTTGATTCGATCCTTGAAGAAATTCATCAACCAGATCGTCCCACAACTCGCTCTCGTACTCGTTTGGCTAACTTCTGTGGAAACTTTTCGTTTGTCTCCATGCTAGAACCTTCAAAGTTCGATGAAGCTATGAAGGATCCAGATTGGTTAACTGCCATGCTCGAAGAACTTAACCAGTTCGAGCGAAACAAAGTCTGGTCCTTAGTTGATAGACCTGATCCCACGAAGCACAACATCATTGGTACAAAGTGGATTTTTCGCAACAAGCAAGATGAAGATGGTATAGTGGTAAGGAACAAAGCACGACTGGTAGCACAAGGCTCCACCTAAATCGAAGGTATCGATTTCGGCGAAACTTATGCTCCAGTTGCTCGTCTCGAATCCATTCGTGTTATGCTTGCTTTTGCAAACTTCAATGGTATTCTGCTTTATCAAATGGATGTGAAACGTCCTTTTCTTAACGGAGAAATCGAGGAAGAAGTGTATGTCATGCAGCCTCCAGGTTTTGAAGACCCAAAGAAACCCGACATGGTGTACAGGTTGCACAAGCCCCTCTATGGGTTGAAGCAAGCACCTCGTGCTTGGTATGACACATTGAAGGATTTCCTTCTGAAGAAAGGCTTCAAACCAGGAACAACTGACCCAACACTTTTCACTCGATCTTATAATGGTGATTTGTTTGTATGTCAAATATATGTAGATGATATTATTCTTGGCTGCACTAACACTGAAATCAGCGAATAATTTGCCAAAATAATGTCGAAGAAATATGAGATGTCTATGATGGGTGAATTGAAGTTTTTCCTTGGACTTCAAATCCGTCAACAGAAGAATGGCACCTTTATTTCTCAAGAAAAATATCTCAAGGATTGCCTGAAGAAGTTTGGTCTTACTGATTGCAAAACTATTAAGACCCCAATGCCTACCAATGGCTTCTTAGATGCAGATGAGAAGGGCAAAGCCTTCGACCAGAAGAAATATCGGTCTATGATTGGATCTCTTTTATATCTTTGTGCATCTAGACCTGACATTATGATTTCAGTATGTATTTGTGCTCGTTTTCAGGCCAATCCAAAGGAATCACATCATACTGCTGTAAAGCGAATTCTTCGGTATCTTGTTCACACACCAACCTTGGGATTGTGGTATCCCAAGGGAGCTCAGTTTGATCTTATTGGCTATTCTGATTCAGACTGGGCTGGTGATCGTGTGGATAGGAAATCAACTTCAGGGACTTGTCATTTCCTTGGAGGATCACTTGTGTGTTGGGATTCAAAGAAGCAAAACTGTGTTTCAATATCTACTGTTGAAGCTGAATACATTGCTGCTGGATCATGTTGTACTCAGATTCTATGGCTGAAGCAAACACTGAAGGATTATGGTATTCATGTGAAGAAAATTCCACTTCTATGTGATAATGAGAGTGCAATCAAAATTTCTCACAATCCTGTGCAGCACTCTCGCACGAAGCATACCGACATTCGCCATCATTTTCTTCGTGATCATGTTCAGCGTGAAGATATTGTTATAAGTCATGTCAGAACTGAAGATCAACTGGCTGACATATTCACGAAACCATTGGATGAGAAAAGGTTCTGTGCGTTAAGGTGTGAGCTCAATATATTGGACTCACGAAATGTACTGTAAGACCGAACCTTTACTCCTGTATATACTCATTCACTTCATTGCTTACCTTTAGTTTCGTTGTTTGATTTTATTTCGTTTATTTGATTTTATTTCGTTTAGATCTAGTCCTCTAAGCTTATCACCTTTTGCTTCGTTTGGTTTTTCTTCGAGGTGATAAGTTTCGGACCCTACCCCTTCTGTTCTTTTTCTTTCTTATTCTGTCTATCCAAAATGGGTGAGCACAATTGAAACAAAAAGTATTTTGCTTCGAACATCATTGAGTTCCGAATCAAATGCTTTCATTTTTTATCGAAGTTTTACTCAAGTCGAGGACATATTGTTCGGTCGTTGAGATCCCGTCAAATCCGGGTCATTGAGATTTTCTCGCGATTCGCCACGATATCCTCGCTGTAAAATCCGGAGAGACGGACGCTGGGAGCCGTTCTATCTGATCTGACAACTTCTGTCAGACCGGCCTATATAAGGCATCCCATCCTAGCGAATCCATCTCACCTCCTCATTCTCTTCTCTCTGGAACCCTATCTCCTGAGCGCGCCGCCGAGCTCTTCGTCTCCGTCGCCGTTCTCGCCGCTTCACTGGCGGAAGAGCGCCGCCGTGGACTTCATGCCGTCGACGAGCACGTCCTCTCCGCTCATCGCCGCCGTAGCTGCTCGACGCCACCAAGTTAGGGTACGCCGAGCCCTTGATCCGATCTCTGCTCCTCTTTGCTCTTCCTATTCTTGATTGGATCCTAGTTCTTAGGTTGTTTTTGGGATGATTTCCTAGGTTTCGTTGATCTGTTGGATCGTTGCTCCGTTGGGAAATCTGTTTCTGCTAGCAAAAGGTTCCCATCTCGATTCAGGTTAGAAGTTAGGGTTTGAGACTACCTGTTCTGTGTTGGGGTTTCAGTTCATCACTGGATGAGGTTAAGTCTAGCTCAGAATAGATTAGAATCATCACCCTTATTCATCACTGAATCTCTTGTCAAAACCTTGAGTTTTTGGATCGAAACTTTTGCTGGTGCTCATTCCATACTTGCCTTTTCCCTCGCTACCTTTATGCTTTTCACAGGATTTCTGCGGAGTTAGGCTTCGGGAATGAGTCACCCAATCTTGACCACATCAACGAAGCAGAACGGTCTGCTCCGAAGAAGAAAGGTGGCAGAATGAAGGAAACCAACAATGCAAGAGGCATCCCCGAATCCATTCGCATTGAACTGGGATATGACACGCCTCCTGGAGAAACCAAAGATCCGCGCAAGATTCGCTTGCAAAACATTCGCCGGTACTGGGCTGTTAGATGGTACAAGTACAAGAGAATTCCCGACTGGAAGTGGGCTATGCAATTTGCCTTCAGTCCACCCTATCAATATACTTCGGCTATGTGCAGTCAGTACACCGAAGAAAATCGCCACTTATACTACCCAGTTCCACCGAAGTTCCCACACCCCAATACTCTTAAGACCCCAGATGACTATCCCGAAGAGCAAGAACGTTTGAGGATTGCTGCTGAGAAGAAGAGGCTGAAAGAAGCCAAAAGGCAGCCAAGTTGTCTGAAGCTGAAGCCCATGATGTTGCGCCTAGCTCGAAGAAGAAGAAGAAGAAGAAGCTGAAGAAGAAATCTGCTTCTCCTCCTCAAGCTACCACAGAAGATGAAGAGAAAGCTAAACAAGAACAAGCAGCTCTGTAGGATTCGATGTTGGACGAATCAAATGCTGCTGACAACGAATCAGAATCTGAAGCAGATGATGAATCTGATGATCCTGCTCCCCCCAAGAAGCAAAGACTTCAGATCTCACTGAAGAAGAAGCCAGGAGAGAAACCTGCTGCTAAGGGGATTTCTTTTCAAGACCCCAAGGACAAGTCCTCTGCTCGCCCCACCATTGATCTATCAAACTTGGTGGTTGTGAAGCCCTTGGTCTCCAAGCCACCGGAAGATGCCCTCAACACTGAGAGGCGATCGAAGCAGAGGCATGACCCTGCTAAGAAACAATCTGCAAAGGCTTCAGCAACAATGAAGCCCAAGTAGTCTGCCGCACAAAACCCTTCAGCGAAGCGAAAGCTCACTGAAGAAGAACTGAGACGGAAAGACCTCGAAGCGGCACTTGAGCGCAACATTCTTGCCAGAAAAGAAGAAAGAAGATGAGGATGCTGCCAGAAAACAAAAGGAGTTGGACTCCGCCAGGTTGGCTGCAGAGAAGGCTGAGACGAAGCGCAAGCTCACCGAAGCCGAAAAGAATGAAGAGAAAGCTGCCGCTAAAGCTAAACAGCTGGCTGAGCATGAAGCAAAACGCATAGCCCGGTATATAAGGGCTAGGAGGGGCGACGAAAAGGGGGACCAATATCATCTGTAACCCTAGCCTTGAGTGCTCCAGCCTTGGCATCCCCTGTAATCCCATCTCCCCCATCAATAATATCGAGCAAGAGCATGCCTTCCTGTTTGCCGACGAGCTATCGTCCAACCTGTGCCTCTCATGACTAACCCAGGGTCCCTGACCATGGTATTTTCCGGGGTTGATCCCCGTCAATTGGTGCCGTCTGTGGGAACCGCGCAGGTTGGGAACGCGATCTCGGCGGCCTCATCATCATCAACACTCATCGACTCGACGACTCCGGCAAGATCCAATCTGTTCGAGTCCCTCGGATTCACGGCCCACCTCCCGGCCCTCCAGCCAGTCTTTACCGATGTACACTCCGGCGTCAATCTGATCTTCGGAGCGTAACAGATCTACATCAACCATTGGGGGACTCTTCGCCTCACCGACGACACCCGCGCACCCACGGCAACACCTGCAGCAGTGACCGGAGCGGACGCCGCCCGCACGGCCAGCCTATCTGGCAGCCGTAGCTACCCACCCAACTCAAGGCTCCACGCCACTCGCGACCGCCCGAGTGGAGCCCCGACATGGAGAAGCACCATCACACGTATCAGCAAGGAGGCGGCAAGGACACCATCGCAGGTGTTCATGGCAGAATTTGGCGCACCAGCGTCAGGTAACAACGGACGAGTCGACGACCCGGGCACTCGTCAAGACACCCCAACTACCAACAGGGCGGCAGGTCCCGGCAACACTAGTCAGATGGTCGTACAGCTAGGAGAACCGGGGACCATACCAAGGAAAGTCCAGGTGGAACAAGGACCCAGGAATCAAAAAAGCAGTCAGCCGCCAAGCAGCAAGCAGCAAGCACCCGGCCAAGGCAGCCAGCCATCACGCAGCAGGCAGAAAACCCCGGTTGCAGCGGCAGACGAACCACCCAAAGAAAAAATATACTTGTCCAAGGAATCAATGGAAATGGTAAAGGAAGCAGTCGCCCGCGGCAGGTTACTACCATCACATGCCTCAAGGGACGAGCTAAGGGCAAACAACAAGCTAGCGGGCGAGCTAACCCAGCAGACGAGACAGTGGAGCCTAGCCATGGAGAAGCAAGAAAAGGCGGAACTCGAAAAGAAAAGCAGTCATAGACAACCTCCCAGAAGTGACTCACCAGGCCACGACTCCCCCACCCGCAACAGATCGAAACTCAACAACCTGCAGAAGACAGAAAGGGCGAGAGTGGTGTGGAAACTGGAAGACGACTTCAGATTAGAGGAAGACGACGAAGAAGAAGAGCCCCTCACTCCGGCAGAAGCACTCATAAGCGCCCAGGACTACCTGTCACGTGCCCAGAAAAGCAGAAAGGGCAAGACGGATCGCTACACTTCCATTGCTTTGCAGATAATGAAGGACGCCATCGATGCCTCGGTACCTAAGAAATCCAGCACAAAACGGCAGACTCAAGAGCGGACACTGGACAGGGACCCCAGTTCACCAGACGACGACAACGACGACGACAGTAATGACGACAGGCGCATGCGCCCCGACAGGTACAAGAAGCACGACAGCGACGACAACAACAGGCGCCGCAACACTCGTCGAGATGCGCGAGACGACATCACATAGAACAGAGTCAACCGCAGCAGGCGAAGACGCGCAGCACGCGAGGAGTACTCGGATGAAGAGGCTTCCGACGAGGAAATCGAGCCATGTGGAGCACTATGCTTCACACGTGCCATACGTGAGACGCGTATGCCAAACGGGTTCAAACTGAACTCCGCGACACTAAAGTACAACGGACTCGAGGAGCCGGAGGCATGGCTCGACGACTACCTAACAGCAGTAAGGTTTCAGAGAGGAACCAATGTCACGGCAATGCAGTACGTGCAGCTCATGCTCGAGAGCTGCGCCCGACATTGGCTGAAGAATCTTCGGCGCAGATCCATCAGCTCCTGGAGCCAGTTCCGAGGAGCCTTCATAGAAAACTTCAAATCCACATACAAGCGACCAGCCTCACTCGAGGAACTGCGGGCATGCAAACAAGGAATGAGGGAGACCCTGCGAGCATACATCCAGCGATGGACGATACTCAAGAATTCAGCGGAAGACATCTCGGACGAAAGTGCGATCGACGCGTTCAGGCGAGGCCTTCAGCGCGTTGAATTCAAGGAGAAGCTCGGACAGATGAAAGTTCGAACACTCGCACGGCTGTTAGAACTAGCCAACAGCTGGGCGGACGGAGAAGATTCCGTTCGTAATGAAACAGAAACCCACACTGCACGATCAGAGTACGACTACGACTACAACGAAGATAGAGGAGCCGACAGAAGAAGGAAGCGACCCAGACGGAACTTCTACGTCGACAGAGGACCTGACATGGTCGCCGCCGGTTTCTCGGACGATCGGAACAGCAGGCACCGCGATGACAACAGACCACAGCGACGAGCCAACCCAGAAGACGAGCCCCAGGCTCAGAAACGAGAATGGAGGACAAGGCAGCCACGCGACGGCACTCGCGCATTCCGCTCCGCCAAAGAACAACTCGACGGACCGTGTTCTATACACGGATTCAAAAACGAGCGAGGAGAGCTCAGATCGTCCCACGCCCTCATGAATTGCAGAAGCTTCAACGAGTTGGCCGAGGAGAAAAGCCGCTCCGCGGCCGCAACAGTACGACCACTCGCAAGCATAGCAGTTGGGCCAGTCGCCCACAACGCGCCACCAGCCCCCCTCTGCCAACAAGACAGGTGGCCGCCATCCAGGAACGGCAAAGGACACCAGAAGAGGAAAACCAGTACCCAGAAGCCCATGGGAGGATCTACATGATACAAGAAGGCAGACCCTCCAACAGGCAGCAGAAACAAGTCACCAGACAAGTCTTCCTGGCAACCTCCGCACACCCGTCCGTCCCAGAGTACCTGCGCGGGTCGGAGACAGAAATCGCCTTCTCCCGGGACGACCACCCGCCAGTCGTTCCCCAACCAGGGCACGCCGCGTTAGTACTCGAGGCCAGAATCGGAAATTACGACATGTCGCGAGTATTCATGGACGGCGGCAGTGGGATCAACATCATCTTCACCCGAACACTCGACGACATGCTCATCAAAAACAACGCACTCAAGTCCTCAGGCACAACCTTCCACGGGATTGTACCAGGAAAAGCAGTCTACCCCCTCGAAAGGATAAGCCTGTAGGTAGTCTTTGGGAATGCGACAAACTTCCGCAAGGAAACACTTGACTTTGAAGTGGTCGACTGGAAGTCACAATACCACGCAATTCTCGGGTGACCAGCTTTCGCTCGCTTCATTGCCGTACCCCATTACGCCTACCTCAAGCTGAAGATGCCAGGCCCACACGGGGTCATCACAATCAGCGGCAGTTTCGTCAGATCCGACCGCTGCGACAAGGAATTCCACAAGATAGCAGAAGCCTTCGTAGCCCACCAAGGCAGCAGGACCATGGGACTCGCAGAAGAAGCGCTCCCGTAGAAGGAAAGGAAAATCGCCCGAAGAACCCAGGCACTCGGAGATAAAGTTACCAGGCCTTTAAAGCCACTACATCATCATTCTAAGCAAAAGGGATCTGTCTTCAAAAGAACCCCCCTACTCTTTATAAGAGACATCAGGAAAAGTATTACATAAATATTTTTCCCCAAAATCTACTGGCACTCGGGGGCTCGCCAAAGCATCCACCCCCCGAGGCGTCGTCCGCAATCGCGGCACACCAACTTGACACTTGGGGGCTCGCCAAAACAGCCAACCCCCGAGGCGTCCTCCGCAATCGCGGCACATCAACTCGGCACTCGGGGGCCCGCCAAAGCAGCCACCCCCCCCGAGGCGTCCTCCGCAATCGCGGCACACCAACTTGACACTCGGGGGCTCGCCAAAGCAGCCAACCCCCGAGGCATCCTCCGCAATCGCGGCACGTCAACTCGGCACTCGGGGCCCCGCCAAAGCAGCCACCCCCCGAGGCGTCCTCCGCAATCGCGGCACATCAACTTGGCACTCGGGGGCTCGCCAAAGCAGCCACCCCCCGAGGCATCCTCCGCAATCATGACAAATCAACTCGGAACTCGGGTCGCGCCAAAGAAGCCACCCCCCGAGGCGTCCTCCACAATCACGGTACATTAAACTTGGCACTTGGGGGCTCGCCGAAACTGCCACCCCCGAGGCGCTCTTCGCAACCGCAACACATAAAAACTTTTACACTCGGGGGCTTGTCGCGGCAACCCTCTGGAACGTCCCCCGCAACTACAAACGCAGACGACCCCCCAAGACAACATGGAATATATACAACCAGTAAGAAGCATATACAACAAAGGGAAGCACCTAATATTTAGGCTCCAACTTCGCCTTAATAAGTGCACGCAGATGGCGGTCGTTCTCTTCGCAAACCCGCCTCACAACCTGTCGCGCATGTTTATCTACAGCCATGTAGTGCTCATTCATCGGATGATCCCTACCGCCTGGAGGACCCGCCACCACCTGAGAAAAATCCACCCCCGGCCAATGACTATGGACCAAACCCAAAGCAGCTCGGGCTCCAGCACGAATCTAATGATTCATCACTCGACGTAACTCGGCAGGCTGAGAAAATACGCGACAGAGCCTCTCAAGGGACGAAGGAACCACCTCTAACGGATAGAACTCAGCATGGATACCACCCAATACCCGCTGGCAGTACTTGAGAGCATCTGGTACCCGCTCAACTCGGAGACGAAGCAAAGCAAACGCTCGAGCACGAGCCCCATCCGCCCAAAAGGGATTGCTCGCCTGCACTCTGGGATCATCAAGCCGCGACATATCCGACTGAACGGCCCTCTCTTCATCCCGAGTTCGCCCTGCCAGCACTTCGAAAGTCAAAAACTACGATCAAGACAGAGACGGCAAAACCTACTAAGCGGAATCAAGCAACCAAGCAGAGTCAAGACTCACCCCACAGGAGGTCGGACAACTTCACCACCCATGAAGCAAGGCTCTCAACCACGGGCTCGGCACGCTCGCGCCGAGTACGCTGAACGGCTACGGATCCCTTCAGTCGAACAATCTCCCGCTCAGCGTCCTTCAGTCGCAAGCATACGGACTCGTACGCACCCTCGCGAGCGTCATCCTTCAGCGAATTCCAAGGACGAAGAACGCCCGAAGTGGCCTACCGCAGGATGAACAAAATAAAGAAATCAAAAACAGCAAGAGGAACAGCCAAGCAGTCACTCAGATAAAGGTACAAAAGTTCAACCATCACAACGGAGTCACGAATTACAGACAAAGTTTCAAAGCAAGGCAGCACTACTGTGCCTCCCCCTCACCTACGATAGGGGATCCTGAGCATCTACAACCTGCTGCAGGCGACGAGCCAGTTTATCGGCTCGGTTGTCCTGCTCCTCAGAATAGTCTGGGATGGTCTCAACCAAGGAATCATCAATAGAAATAGCATGCCCCATAAGGACGACAAGGGCCGTGGAAGAACCACTCACCACGCTCTCCGCAACTAGCTCCACCATACGTTTCCCATCCGGGCCGAATGCAGCCACCCGAGCGCCCAGGCCATCAGGCACCTTTGAACCCTCCGGCATAAGGTGCTCGTGCGCAAGACCCACAATATCGGAAGCCCGGGCACAGACATCCCCGACCACCGCAACAGCATCTGCAACTGCATCTACAGCACCTTGGAGAATTCCAGACCCTAACGCAGCAGCCTCCATCGGCTTCGCACCTATAGCAGCTGCACCAAGCAAAGAAAGTTCATCACGGGAAGACAGTAGGAACAGCAAGCCCAATGGTTGAATGCCAAACTTACACACAAGCGAGTTCGCCAAGGCGCGAAGACGTTTGCCCTCTACTACTTCCACCCGCGCACGCGCATCCTCAGCCTGGAGAAGGAGAACCAACTCCTCGTGTTGACCGTGCAACTCCGCCTCCTTGGAAGCCAAGGTATCCTTAAGAATGGAAACCGTCTTCCCCGCCTTCTCGGCCTGCTTCTCGGCAACCTGGCGACGGTCTGCAAGGCAAGATAGTACTCAGAACAAATGACGCAGCGGCCAAAGCTCAGCAGCGCAAGAATGCAAACTCACCATCCATAGCAGACAAAGCATCCTGGGCAGAATCATGGGCCCGTTGCCAACGCTCAGCATCAATCACCAAACGCTCACAGTGTTGGAAAACAGGCTACAAAATCCAGACAATCAGATGATAAGGACAGACAAGACTAGAAGCAACTGCAAGCAGTTACTTCTAGCCTCGGGGGCTACTCCCATTGGGAGCACTTCCATGCCCCCAATGATAAAGTCGCACAGGCACGAATCAACTCACCATCTTGGAGACGTGGTCGAAAACACGAGCCTTTTCTTCAATCGCCAGATCAAGCCGACCAAAGTACGGAGGACCAAGCTCAGTTGGCTTGGACTCAG
Source organism: Bromus sterilis (assembly GCA_950022295.1). Taxonomy (NCBI): domain Eukaryota; kingdom Viridiplantae; phylum Streptophyta; class Magnoliopsida; order Poales; family Poaceae; genus Bromus; species Bromus sterilis. The sequence goes on from OX465596.1 coordinate 47,479,064, forward strand.
GAACAGTAACTCCAGGCGCTTCAGACAAGGGCGCACCAGGAACCACACCCGCGGGCGGAACGGCAGGAGTCGCCGTCGGCCCAGATTGACCAGCAACAGCCGAGAGGTCCTCAAGATGCTTGGTTGCCGCCCCAGAGCCCGTCGACTTCAAGTCAGTAGTAGCTGCGCTGGTGCACGAAGCAGCCAGAGCAGGCGCAACACTACAAGATAAAAATTATCAGACGCAGGAACAAGGAAAAGGGAACGGGCAAAAATCCAACAGATTCTTACCCGACACGCGCAGCACGAGGGCGCCCCAGCCTCCCAAGCCTGACCCTCTTCGTAGCAGCGGTCGGAGTAGCAGCCGAAGGGGAAGGCCCAACAAACGGAGCAGCTGGGGGGATAGCATCAACGAATGCCTCATGATCTTCAGCGTTCAAGTGGCGCGACCGCTTCACGCGAAAGGGACTGGAATCTTCACTATCTCCAGTTTCCACCAGCACAATTTCAGCATCAACAGTTGACGCAGCATCATCAGCTGCGGAAGCACCGGGTTCTTCAAGAATATTGGCGTCCTCCGGCTGCGGAGGATTACACGGCACCGAAGCATGGCCCTCCGAGGCAAGCAATGTCAACAACAAAGCAAAACTAGGTACTTGTCCAAACAAATGAATGAACACGGGAACCAACCAGCGGCGGAGAATGATCAGAAGCATATGGAAGGACAGGGCGCATTTCGGAAATACTCGAGCACTTGGTCACATGTTGGATACGAGCCAGCAAGGCGTCAGGTTCTAGCTCTTCATGCGAGCATCTCGTCGAGTCACCGAATGTAAGGCCCGATATGCGGTACTGTTCCAGATCTAGGTGTTTCCACCCAGATCCGGGGACGAAGCACATATCGGTCCCACCGCGACATATGACAAAGCCATATGCCCCGGATTTCCAACATGATATCACAACATTACAGATACAAGGATATAACATCTCATACAATCGACATACAACTTCCTTAATACAATACAAGAGCGGAAGATACATGTCTGAGTACAGACTACAAACAAATGCCTAGTGGCAAAGAGAAAAACATCGATCCCATAACCACACGGGTCCAGGCCCTCCGCCGGGATCCGCCTAACTAGTCGTCGTCGAGTCTCCACGTGAAACGTTGATCACCATACCTGTTGTCGATCAGAACCCTGAAAAGAGTTTGGGGGTAGTATCATGAGTACAGAGGTACTCAGCATCCAACTGTAGTGGTCATCTGACCCAGCAAGGACTTCATCACTCGTCATTCTAGGACAACTAGTAGTTTACGGTAAGGAAGGGGTAAGTGGTGAGGTTGCTGCCGCACTAGCATTTATGAAGTGGCTAACGACCTAGAGAGTAAGATAAGAAGCCAAGCATTCGATGAGGAATCGCCTCCAACAAGTCTTGCTATCAACTACTATGCAAACATAACACCTATCCTATCCTTGTCCTCCTCTTCGCATCCCAACGAAGAAGAAGCAGTCAAGGCACACGCACACGTTGATCAAGTTATATTAAGATTATCTCAGTTGTTGTTGTCTATGAACAGGACGTAGGTCTCAAGTCGTCCATAACCGTGGACACGGCTTCTCGAAAAGATTTAACCCTGCAGGGGTGTACCAACTGCCCATTACGAGGCTCCGCACGCACGCTCATCACTCTCAGTTGCTACCCATCACAGGCAACCATTTTATGATTTAGTTCCAAGAGATCCGAAACGACAGGTCCGTCTAGCTAACAACGAACAAATCCGGGTGGCCCCCGGTGAGTCGACATCCATCTCAGGAGCCGGCCGCTCTCTCGATCTGGTCTCTACCGTCTGTCGCAGGTTTGGATAGCCGGTTAATCACACATGGGAAACCGGGTCCTCAGCCGGACAAAGTGGGCCAGCAAGGGAACTATGTCCTCACTGGTCCGGGTTATTTTAAAGGATGTCTGCCAGGAGCTACCCGACATGCATATATGCATGGTTTTGAAATGGTAAATCAGCTTGGGCCACCACTAGAAATGTTTCAAGCTAGATAGGTAAGAAAAGGGGACCCCATAAAATCCCACACGCGGTTAGGCACGCTCAGTCTTAAAACCAATACCCGGAACTCGGATCCTAGGTGACTCGAATGGAACAAAGCGTCGGGGCGGGATAGCCTAGACCTTCCATCCTTCGTCGAATATAGTCAACATTATAATAATCATATCATCAACTATAATATAACAAGGTGATATCCCAACCCAAAGAGTAACAGGGTAACATCGTAGCATCCTAAGCATGCATACTAAGCAGGGGCTGAGCAACGAGCAATAGTAACATAGCAGTACAAGGTTTGCTGGGAAGGGACATGGCTGTATCGGTTTGAAAGAGGTTGTAAACATGTGGTAGGATCAAACATCAAACCTAACCTAGACTAGCATGCAAACCGCTGGTTGAAATAGAATGGATCATAAGTAATGTATAGTCCTTGCCTGTTGATAAGTCGGGTTCCGAAGGTGTAGTCGATCGCACACTCGCATCGTCTCCGAGAGGTACCCGCGGAAGCACACAAGAGGGTAAACACTGGAAAGCAATCAACGATGCATCACTATTACTACAGAGCAATACAAGATCAAAGAGACAACACAAGGCACGGCAACGCGATACGGATCTATCGTCGAGAACGGTTACTAACGGTTTAAGTGGAGTACTCGTCACACACGACGAATACCGCACGTTTACGGTGGTTCAAGTTGCTTAGCTACAGGTGACCAAACAACTTTTATTAACATGGCAACTCAAGCAAGCATGGCATAGCACAAAAACATGGAAAGAGGTGAAGCACAATGTAAACTATCTATGCTAGTCAATTTAAGTGAGGCACAACCTAAATATGGCATAACACTAAGTGCCGCACGATGATTAAAAAATTTGGTACTGTTCTGCCCTAAACCATATTTTAGGTTGGTTAACAACAGCAAACAATAACACAAACACAAATTACACGAAAAACTAATCAAGTTACACATAAAGAACACTCCAAACGGAGTTACGGTTAAAAAGATATAAGGAAAACAAGTTACGCACACATGTTGTATAAACAGGAGTAAATCTATATGCAAAAGTGCAGCACCATGACATAGCAGTACATGGGATGAAAGTAGACATGATGCTTAACAAATTTCAATTGGAATCACTCAATTCCGATAAACGGTCGCGACACACTCGTCGACCGAAGTTGCAACAAAATAACAGTTTCAGCAATAGTAGCACAATAACATCAGGATAGCTACTTTGGAGCAAGATATAAACATGATGCAGCAAGCAAATATGGCATGTGAATGCATGAAACTGAAGTAGAAACATTGCTTAACGCAACGCAAAAGGAATCAATGCAATAGGCCTCATGGATTTGTTACAATCATCATGCAAAGTTGCAACAAAATAATAACAACAGCATCTAACAGGAAAAGTAGCAGTTTAACGGCCTGATGCCCTGTTCAGCACACAATTACACAATCAATATGATCTCAAATGCAAATGCTCACAAAAGATGAATTAAAGTACACGCAATTCTAAACAATTCGTCTTTTGGGCGCGAAGTCATCCGGGCTACGGATCGCTTGCTATCGTCAATACGGAATCGAATCAGCAGCACAAAATATCAGGGACTTAGCAAAATTAAACAGCAACAGTACAAATAAAAAAAAGGAGAAGGGGGCCTCACCCAGTGGGCTTTCGGCCCAACTGGCCAGAGGCGGCTCGGACTGGTGGCTGGGCTGGCTGGGGCAGGCCGCTGGAGTGGGCCTCGGGGCGCTGGGCTGCCAGGCCGGCCCACGTGGCTGGAGGGGAGGCAGCCGGCTGGCTGCTCGTCCCGAGCCATGGAGGGGCGCGGCGGCGGGTGGCTTGCCGGCCGGCCACCGGCGGCGGGCGGCGCGGCTGCCACGCGGCGGAGAGGCGACGGAGGAGGTCGGCGCGGCTGGATCCGGTCGAGGCGGCGCCGGCTTGGTGACGGGGAGGCGCGGCGACGAGGTGGCCCGAGCCGAGCTTCAAGGCCATGGCGGTCGGGCTCCTGCTGCTGCATCACAGAGAGATTGAGGATGAGAGGGAGAGGAGAGAAAGGAGAGGGGAGAGAGGGAAGGAGGAGAGGCGCCGGCGGGAGGAGGGGAGCTCGCCGGGGCTGCTGCCGGCGGCGGCCTCGGGCAGAGGCGGCGGCGGCCTCGGGCGTCCACGGGTGGAGATGAGAGAGAGGAGAGGTAGGTGGAGGCTGAGCGCGATCTGGGCCGTTGGATCGGCCGATCCGACGGTCCAGATCCGCTGGGAGGCTAGGGGTGCGAAAATGGGGATCAATTTGGCAGATCTGGGAAAAGTGGAGGGGGTGGCTGCAAATTGTGGCTAGGGAAACCCTAAAAATGGGTGGGAGTGTGGTGGTCTGTATATAGCCCCGGTGGCTGGCAGTTTGCAAAAACATCCCTGGTTTTTACCTCGCGCGCACGATGCTCACGTTTCTGACCGCCGGGGGTCCGCAGTACCTCCGATTCGGGTAAAACTTCGAACTGCGCGATCGGTGCGTCGAGCCGGAGGCGTTCACCTCGCGCTGGAACCGTTCCGAAAACACTTTCCGGCGCGCTATAAAAATATCCCGTTTAATTATTAAACGGGGTTTTTCGTTCCGTTGGCTGCGGCTGGTCTCGTGCGGTTTTCGCGACGGTGATCGGGCGAAACCCGGTGTCGCAAAGGTCGAGTGTCAGGGTGGCAAGGGTCGGTCTCCGTCCGGTACGAGATAAGAGGGGGGGAAATAATCGCCGATCAATAAATCGGGGATGCAAACACCGCAAACAAATCAGACAATCAAACAATTCACACCGAAAACAAAAATTTTAATTTTTGCAAAAACTGGGTTGTTACACCGAGTCCCTCATACTGCCACATAGGACGAGTTCGATGCTGCAACGGTTGAGCTCGCCTCCCCACAAAAACAGAGATGAGCTGACCACCAGTCAAGTTATCCTTCAGCACAACAATCCTCTCCAAAAATTGAGTCAGCTCGGACGACTCCACCTCGGTCAAAGAATGAGACCACGAAGGCTATCTGACCACCCGTGTTCCCGGGTTGAAAGAAGCAAGACCAAATTTCTAACCAACAACGAAGCGATCCTTCAGATAAAACCAGCCTCTTCGCCAGCCACTAACGGAATCGATCTTCTCCAAGTCAAAATATGAATGTTTATCCCCAATGGAGATACCCACTCGACCCACGGCGTACTCAGAGTTCGTCCTTTTTATACTAAAAAGGCGCCTCCAAAGTCCCCAATGGGGGTAAATCCCCAGGAAGGCCTAACAAAGAGTGATGAAACACGCAATGTGCAAAATCCCGTTTGGAGTCAGGTCATGCAACTGGAGCCGATAGGAATACAGCAAGCCCCGAACGAAAGGATGCAGCGGAAGAGCAAACCCGCGGTGGAAGAAAGCCTGGAAGCATACCCGCTCGTCCTCCGCCGGTGCTGGAGTCGACTCATCACCAGGAAGACGCACATCACCCTCCACCACCACGCCATCAGCAACCAGCGCATCCAGATCTCCAGCCCCGAACGTGGACCGCTCCCACTTGCCGGACATCCTGGCCGACTCAACAGCAGCACGGGGGCGCTTGGTCATAGATCTCGCAGTAGCCCACAGAGGAGAAAAGATGAAGGCTCGGGAACAAGAAGGAAATAGAGAAAGAGGAGGAAGGCAATGGTTGGGTAAAACCTACAATTTACCCAGCCGCATGGTATTTAAATCAAGAGCCTAGAAAGAAGGGCCACCGTCCAACCTTTTCGCCCAGTAAAACGTGGCACGACCCCATACAGAGGCGAAAAGTATGGAAAATCCAACCGGCGCAGTAACAACACCGCCCACTACGCGCGCAAAAAGAATACCATGATCACGCGACGCGAAAATTTCGGCGGGACAGCGCCAAGTCATTTCCCCCGGCAGGCCGCAGCGGTCAAAAGTTCCAGAAGACCACGCCAACGTCATATCACAGTAAGGCGTACTGAATACGCCATCAAGGTTCTGAGATTCTATCTTTCAGATATTTTTCCCGATGAAGAAAAACATCTTACTCCCATTGGGAGAGCACATCATGAGAGTCCCGGGTGCTCCCTCACCCAAAGGTCAGCAATGTGCTCGAGTGACCACTCGCACTCTCGAGAGTCTCGGGTGCTCCCTCAACCCGACGCAAGACAAACATGCATTCGCCAAGATCATACGGCGCTAAGAGTCTCAGGTGCTCCCTCACCTCAAGAACCGAAATGACATTCGAGTGACTACTCGCAAAAAAAACCCCGTCTGAGCACTCGAAACAAGCTCCACGGGTGAATGAGTGAACAACTCGCTTGATGTTTTGTTCCAAGCGGGTGCAATGCTATAAGGCTCCGCGCCTAAAAAACACACATTCCTGGAACACGATACACTGTGCCCAGATGCCACGCAAGATTAGCGTGTAGGTAAGACCCCGCTGCGAAGTTCGGCCGGGCTGGGACTTGCCGAAGAGCGATTTCACTCCCAACCTTTTCCATGCGCTGCGCATGATAGAAAAAGTCGGGCGGACGCGCCTTAGGCTATGCACATTACTGGCGAAAAATGAACACCGTAAGACCTGAAGCGGCAGGACTTTTGCTCGACACCAGTGTTCCAAGCTCACGTCGAGGGACGTTGGTTTGATTGGGCTACTGCGGTATTTGCCCTAGTGCAATTCACCAGGGTTCGACCAGTCGACTCCTTGGGCCCTTTCAGCTTATCATCCCTCGAAACAGGTTTTTTCATGGCCACCAGACTGCCAGCGACCCGCGGTTGCACCGCGCATACACATAATTGACAAATGGATGTACTCGAGTCCCTGCGCGACTCTTCAAGTCCCCCAGGCACTCGGGGGGCTACTGACGAGGGGGTGACCCCACGACTCCTACGGATAAGCCTACCTGGTGTCCCTGAAGACAGAGGGCCCATGAAGATATAGCCTCGGCCCGCTAATTGGCACCGACGTAGGAGTCTGTGACTCATAAGGAAGGTGCGAGAACCTGCCGTACGGAGAAAGCTAGGGTTAGGAAAGCTTACCTGTAAACGTAGATGAACTCCCCGAGACCTAGCCCGGTATATAAGGGCTAGGAGGGGCGACGAAAAGGGGGACCAATATCATCTGTAACCCTAGCCTTGAGCGCTCTAGCCTTGGCATCCCCTGTAATCGCATCTCCCCCATCAATAATATCGAGAAGGAGCGTGCCTTCCTGTTTGCCGACGAGCTATCGTCCAACCTGTGCCTCTCATGGCTAACCCAGGGTCCCTGACCATGGGATTTGCCGGGGTTGATCCCCGTCAGCAGCCCCTCCTGGGAGTTGCAGATGTGAGCAACTGATCCGGTATTAAATATCCAGACGTTGCTCCGAGCACTTGTCAGTAAAACATCAATAACATGTATATCACATATATCCATGTTTCTTCCGGCAACCTTGTCGGCCTTCTTATCTTCTAAGTACTTGGTGCAACTATGCTCCTTCTTGATTTCCATGTCAGCAATCTTGAGTATGGTGAACAACTCAGAAAGGGTCTTAACCATTCCTTGCATGTTGTATTTCAACACTAAACTATCGTAGCTAGGGGGCAGCGAACGCAACACCCTATCAATTTCCATTTCATCTGGAACCTTAAATTCCAGGTCATTTAGGCGTTGAACGTAGTCAGACATTTTGACTAAGTGCTCAGTCATACTGCTGTGCTCTTCCATCTTTGCCAAAAAGAAAGTTTCACAAACTTCATTTCTCTCGACCATGGCTTGAGGTTCAAAGACAGCCTTGAGGTCAGTGATTATCTGATAAGCACTGAGGCTCTCGAACTGTTTCTGCAGTTCAGCCTCCATGGCATAGAGCATACCCTTCTTGACAAGGGATGAATCATCCGACTTAATGAGGTAGACATTCTTCTCAGCCGGAGTAACGGTAGTTGCTGGTGCATCACCTAATGCAGTTTCCAGTACATAGGACATTTTGAGGGGAATGAGGAGAATTCTCAGAGTGCCGAACCAGGACGTGAAGTTTGACCCATCGGTTTTCAGTTTATCTTTCTCTAGGAATGACCGTAAGTTGAATGTGGGGTGCGAAAGTGCCGACATCTACAATGGTTATTTGCAAAATACATATTTAGACTTTGTTCATAATTGGAGTTCAATTTTAAAACAATTCTAGAACTCCCACTCAGTTAAACTTCCCTCAAAGTTTTACTAAGTGATTACATAATCCTAGAACATCATACCTCCCCCGTGTGACATGACCATCAGTATGTGTTTAAGGTAGGCCATCATGCCAATCACATCCGTTATGTGACTCATGCTTAACCTTTCGGTCATTATGTCCCGTGGCCATGTCTGCACATGCCAGGCTCGCCACCATACCCTATGTGATTTCTTGTTGTGTCATACAAGGCCATGTTTCTGGACATGCTAGGCTTGCTACACCCACCTCATTTGAACGCAAATATGTTTGACACCCGTGTGACACGCGATGCCTCCATAATGGAGATCTTTCTAGGTGGTGCTCACTATGATAAGGACACTTTGTTGGTTTTTTATATTGAGATATCATCTTATAATGATGCCGTCGCATACCTAGCATACAAGAAAAACAAGATGTAAAACATAAAGCATACATGCTATGACCCCCTTCATGAAAATTAAAGTTAAAACGCCTTCTACTTTATCTTTTGCAAGTTTTACATGTCTGCTAAGGGGTTTCGAGAGAGAACCATTTTCTATCCTGCGAAAACATGCCACAACACCCATCCTGCAATCGTCTCTATTACACCCCTGTTGGGGCCCTCCGTTGCAAACGTCTTCGCATCGCTAATGTTAGAGAGACAGACACCCCCCAACCACGTATATGGTAAAAGCCCTATGTCAAACGTGGAACCAGTCTCGCGTAAACGTGTAAGGTCGGTCGGGCCCACTTCATCGGGACATTGCCGCAACGCTAAACGAGTATACGTGGGAGGGTAACAATTGGAGAATTGATGCCCACATCCTAGATGCATTCTACCCATACAAAACATCTAAGTATAGCCTTGCTCTGATACCACTATTGGGTAATGGGGCAGAAAACAATAATTTTTCCTACTACGACTCCAAAACCCAAGATCTATGTTATGCCGATGTATGTAACGGAGGGAATACACGTTCATACCTTTGAAGACCGAAAGAGGTAAACGTTCTTCGAACGTGGTTGGCGTAGACTCTGATCCTATGAACTCCCTGTCGTGTTGAAGACCTCCGACGGTGAAGTAGCACCACAATTGTAGTGTCTCGCGGGATTACACACGTATGATGTAATCGATGTCCCTCCGGGCTCCGAACCAGAAGAGCAGCAGAAAGAAGACGGATTCGGATCCCGATTCTGGCAGCGCGACGACGTTCGTATGGTGGAGAAACCCCCAACCAAGTGCAAACTCCAAACAAGGGGAGTCTACTCAAGGAAGGAGAAAGAGATTGATAAAGAACTCAATGGGATGATCATAAAGGGGCACCCTACCCCTCCTTATATAGGCCAAGGAGGGGTGGGATCCTCCTCCCCTCCCCCATGTGGGACTAAACTCTTGGGACGGGGGAGTGCGCCATCCTAAGGGGTGGTGGGCCCCTCCCTTTGGCGCATGGCCCAAGGGGGGATGCTCCCTCCTCCCCTAATGGGCCTCTTTTGGCCCATGTGCCCTTTTAATCATTTTTAATTATATTTAAATATATTTAAATATTTAATTCTGTTAATTAAATAATAAAACATTATTTTGAACCTTTCAAAATATATGGAACAACTTCCGGCACCTCCCGGAACAATTCTGGTGTTCTCTCTTATTTCATCGATGATCCCGAATCTATCCTTAATGCATCGATTGCCCTTAAGTGTGACACCCTAGGTTCGGGAAACAACAGACATGATCGAGACACTCTCAGACCAATGACCATCATGTTGGATCTGGTTACAATCCTTGATGTCCCCCTGCGCTTCCATCGAATAAACTTCATCGATGTTGAACCGTTAACAATGAGACTTGATCCCTTTGTCTCATGGTACTATGTTTCTCCCATGTATGATCGTCGGTATCCAATACCTAGTTCTTCCTCGTCTTTGACAACACATGTTTACTCGTATGTGCATATTACATCTCCTGTGACCTAGTCACTAGCTAACTGTTGATGCATTATCATCGAGTGGGCCCAGTGTACCTATCCGTCACTCGGATGGACAAATCCCGTTTTAATCTATTTGCATACTCATCAACATATCTACTTTGGAATACCCAAGACACACCTTTATGGTTACCATGTTTCAGTGTAACTGTTGATGTACTCAAAGCATCCTGATAGATAGCAATTATGTATGATCATCATGGTCTAAGGATTGAGTCACTACGTTATTAAGTCATCGCAATTCTGAACTATGTGACTTGATCACACTACAATGCTATAGGTGGGTGGGTGTCCATCACATCATTCTCCTAATAATATGACCTCATTGTCAATAGACTATTATGTTATCATGACCAGGAAACCTTGATCATCGATTGCCCAATGAGCTAGTATGCCTGAGTTAACTAGGGACTAGGTTGTTATATACAACATGTGTATTAAAGTATCCGCTTAATACAGTTCTAGCACAGTATACAATGTATTATGAACAAATAGATATGTGACAAATATCTTTATTAATTTGCCTCTAGGGCACATATCCAACATCCTTATATAGTCCAAGGGGGTGTGTGATCCTCCTCCCCTCCCCCATGTGGGACTAAACTCCCAAGGGGGGGAGTGCGCCGGCCAAGGTGGGATGGGCCCCACCCTTGGCGCCAAGCCCAAGGGGGAAAATCATCTCCTCCCCTAATGGGCCCCAATTGGCCCATTAGCCTTTCTCCATTATTTTAATTAATTTAAATATATTTTAATATTTAATTCAGTTAATTAAATAATAAAACATTATTAAATATAATTAAACTTTATTTTGAACCTTTCAAAATATCCGGAACATCTTCCGTTCTCTCCCGGAACTATTTCGGTGTTTCTCTCTATTTCATCGATGATCCCAAATCAATCCTAATGCATCGATTGTACCTTAAGTGTGACACCCTATGGTCCGAGAAACAACAGACATGATCAAGACAATCTTTTCGATCAATTGCTAATCAATAGTACCTGGTTACAATCCTTGATAGTCCCCGCACTTCCATCGAATGAACTTCAATCGCTTTTGGAAACCGTTAACGATAAGAAATGATCCTTTTGTATATCGGTACTTTTTTTGTCCGAGATTTGATCATTGGTATCCTTATACCATGTTCAAATATCGTTCTCAACAAACAAGTTTACTCGTCTATTCCTATTACATCTCTTGTGACCTTGTCACTTGCTTGCAAGCTATTGATGCAATATCACTGAGTGGGCGCAGAGTACTTGTCCTTCACATGGACTGACAAATCCCGCTTTGATCTATTTGCATACTCATCAACATATCTATTTTGGAATGCCCAAAGTACACCTTTATAGCCAGCATATTTCAGTCAGGAGGTGGATGCAAATCAAAGCCTCCTCATAGATAGCAATTACGTATGATCATTATGGTCTAACGACTAAGTCATTTTCTACAAAGTCATCGCAATGTTGAACCATGTGAGTTGATCACATCGCAATGCTTTAGGTGGGTGTGTGTCCATCACATCATTCTCCTAATTATATGACCTCATTGTCAATAGGTGGTTCGTACCTCATGATCAGGAAACCATGATCATCGATTGCCTAATGAGCTAGTACACCTGAGTATAACTAGGGACGAGTGTTTATACCACATGTGTATTAGTGTTTCCGAGTAATACTGTTCTAGCATAATATAACACATATTATGAACAAAACGAATATGTGACAAATATCTTTATTGATTTGCCTCTAGGGAACATATCCAACAAGGGTTGCATAGAGAACATCCATGCGCCGATTGCCCCCCGCAATGCCTACTGCGGTCATTTAATCGACCAGCCAGTCCTGAGGCTTTACTAATCCATTGTACTTGGGGGTGTCCCTGGGCAAAATGAAACCTTTGGGAAACTTCTCTTGCCAAATGCGCGGCCCAAAGCATGCCGGGTCGGCTGGTACCTCTTCTTCCCGCTACTTATCCTTTTGCAGCTGCTCGATGCGATGCCTTGCATCATTGTCTGCAATCGTGCGAGGACCAAGGCGCAAACTGACTGCAGGCCGAGTTGATGCTGCCGGTTGGTCCACTCGTTGACTGCTCACTGCTGGCTCGTCCATCAAACTGTGCCCATCCCCTTGCTTCCTTAGACTGCGAGGCTGATTCCCGTGAGGCGAAGATGCATGTCGCTGCTGTCGGGGTGGAGCATTCGGCTGCTGGTTCCACCCGCAGTCGGCCGCTTTGCTGACTTTGACCCCACTGGCCTCTGGGCTGCTCTGTTGCTGCCCGCTGCTGCTGATTTGCTGCAGCGAGAAGATCGCGCATTCGGCGCGTCCTCTCTCGCAACTCGTCTCCTTCCAAATGCTTCAATTCTTGAGCGATCTGCTTGTCAGCTTTCAGGTTCTTCACCGGAGGCTGTACGTTGGTTGCGGGATGATGGCGGATGCCGCCGGTTGCTGAGTCCCAACCAGATCCCTGCCGACTTTTCATCCTGTGACGTGCTGATGCTAGCAAGAAATATAATTCTCTCGCTTCTCGTTGGTTACCCCAAGTGGAAGTTGAGATGTAGCGTAGCAGCAAATTTCCCCTATCTTTTAGAGGATAGGGTTTGTCTCTCGTAGGACTCGCACAGATACAAGAAGGTGGTAAAGCGAACAATGATGCTGAGGTTGCTACTTCACCTGGACCTGCACACACAGCAAATAACTTTGCTCCAAACGAGTACAGAGGAGTTGTCAATTCCTCCGGCCTTGCCGTTTACAAAGGATCAACGCAAGAGATAATAATAGTGGCAATGGAAAGTAAGAACTGAAAATAAATTGAAGGTGTAAACAATTGTGGAAATATGGACCGGGGTCCCATGACGTTCACTAGTGATGTTTCTATCCCAAAATACGATAAAAGTGCTAGCGAGGTAAACAAATCACATCTGGGAAATTGACAGGATTATAAACGCACCGCAATGCTAACTATGCTATAAAAGAAAGGAAGAGGCTCAAAAGCAATGGGCAGTACGCCAAGATAAGTAGACAGAAATTCATCTGCATCTACTATGAATCATCCACCTTGAGATATCTATCCAGAACATCTCGCTGGTATTAAGTTGTGAATCCGACCCAAAGTGTAAACTCAAAGCAACAGACAACTGCATTAAAATAACTATGCGTAAAGTAAACAATCCTTGCACCCGCAAGTACAACCACCATTGTTTTATCCCTAGTGGCAATAGCACATCCCCTAGTCTCATTTTCTGTCACTCAAGCTAGACATCAGGGGGCTGAACCCACAATCAAGCATAGCCCTCCCTCTTGGAGTTGCAACAAATCACTTGGACAAAGAAAAATACGGCAATGGAGAACATGCAGGAATTAACTAATGAACATAAATATAAAAGAGAACCAAATATATTACTCATCACAATCTGAACATAATCTCATAATCCATCAGATCCCAGCAAACTCAGCATAACAACACAGAAATTACAAAGGTGCCTCGATCATGTGAGGCATCTCACGAGGTCTCGAAAGTGGAAGCACAAAGAGGTTAGGAGAAAATCACATAGCTACTGGTCGTGGACCCATGGTCCAAGGGGGACTACTCACAAGACATCCGGGAGGCGTCTATGGTGATGGATGGTCTCCCGAAGGGGATTCCTCCTTCAGGCAGGGTGCCGGGGCAGCTTCTCCTGGTAGCCCCGATCTTGAAACGGCGGCAGCGGAGGAACAGAGAGGATAACGGGAATAGCAGATCGATCTTAGGGGTTTCCGTCGCGGGGGCTAAATATAGGCCAAAGGGGGCACCAAGAGGGGCCACAGGGCAGCCAGGAGGCCTCCTGGCGCGGCCTAGGGTGGGGCCGCGCCAGGGACCCTCCTGGGGCCCTGGTGGGTCCACCCCATTCCATATTTGGTTATTCGGGAAGCTTCCGGGTCGCTGATTTTTTATATAATTTTTCCGGGATTTATTTGGCACTTTTAATGGCCGGAAAACCTGAAATACAAAAATAGCAGAAAACAGGAACTGGCAACTGGGTGCACTGATTTAATAGGTTAGTCCAAATATGATAAAAAAGTGTATGAAAGTTCAAGCAAAACATGGCAAAGTCACACAAATCATGCATGGAGAAAGCAGAAATTATAGATACGTTTGGGACGTATCAACATCCGCAAGCTTAATTTATGCTCGTCCTCGAGTAGGGAAATGATAACAAGCATAATTTCTGTGGTGACATGCCACACAACCATATAAGTACTTTTTAAGTAAAGCAATCAAAGCATGCAATTCAATTCAAGTCTTAACAAGCAAGAGTCTATATTAGCATTGACACAAGTAACAAAAGAACAAAGGGTGCAAGAGCTCTCGCTGTCCGTGACTCGAATGTCTCCATATGGTGTTTGCGTGCAAGAAGGGGGATATGGGAATACGATATAAAAAAATATTTTTGTTGAGAACTCAATCTACTAAAGTTTCACACTTAGTATCCTTTGGATTCTTATCTTGACTCGTCCCCAAACCACTAGTCAGCTACAAGTCAAACTGATCCACTCCTTTTCGATATTTTGAGAACTCATGAAATGGATGAGCGTGAGCAAGAAATTTGACACCTAAAAGGCGAAACAGAAAGAAGGTGGAGGAGAAAGACAAAAGAGGTGTGAAAGGCTCACATCAATGAGGACAATCATAGGCGAGAGAAGGCCATATGATAGATATGATGTGAGGAGTAGAGATTGCCATGCAACGTATGCACATGTGAGATAAAAGCACTCCAAGGGAACTAGTGGGGGTGCATCCAACTTGCTTGCTCAAGAAGACCTAGAGCTCGTTTGAGGAGGCTCATCATTGGAATATACAAGCCAAGTTCTATAGTGTGAAGGGTCCCCACATAGCTATATGCATGTATGATGATTGATACGTCCAAAACGTATCTATAATTTATGCTTGCTCCATGCCACTTTTATGTGATATTGCTATGATATTGATGAACTTCCATACACTTTTGATCATATTTGGACTAACCTATTAACTCAGTGCACCCCAGTGCCACTTCCTGTTTTCTGCTGTTTTTCTATTTCAGGTTTCCCCCATATTAAAGGTGCTCCAAAAATTCGGGAAAATCCAATAAAAATCAGCGCAGAAGAAGCTTCGAGAATCACCGAGGGGGGGGGCATAGGGGACCCACCAGGGACCCAGGGGCCCTCCCGGCATGCCCTAGGGTGGGGTCGCTCCAGGGGGCCGCCTGGACTCCTGGTTGCCCCCCTTCGCCTATTTATTCCTCGTGACATGAAATCCCTGTGACGGGAACCCTTTTTCGCGATCTCTCCTCTGTTCCGCCGCCGCGCTTCCAAGATCGGGAGCACCAGAAGACCTCTTCCCGGCACCCTTCCGAAGGGAGGAACCACCTCCGGGAGCTTCTCCACCACCATGGATGCTTCCCGGATGAACCGTGAGTAGTCCACCTTGGACCATGGGTCTATGATCAGTAGCTATGTGATGTTCTCCTCCCCTCTTTGTTCTTCATGGATTAGACCTCGTGAGCTGCCCTACATGATCGAGGCACATATGTAATATTTCTGTTGTTGCTATGCTGAGTTTGCTGGGATCCGGTGGATTATGAGATTATGTTCAGATTGTGTTTGAGTAATATATTTGATTCTCCTCTTTTATATTTATGTTCTAGATTAATTCTTGCATGTTCTCCGTTGTTGTTTATTGCTTTGGCCAAGTAGCAGGTAGTGACTCCAAGAGGGAGCGTTATGCATGATTGTGGGTTCATGCCCCCCGATGACTAGCTTGAGTGACAAAAACATGAGTCTAGGGGATGTGTTGTTGCCACAAGGGGGAAAACAATGGTGCTTGTACTTGCGGGTGCAAGGATTGTTTACTTTACGCAAAGTTCTTTAATGCAGTTGTCCGTTGCTTTGAGTTTACACTTTGGGTGGGATTCACAACTTAATACCAACGAGATGTTCTGGATAGATATCTCAAGGTGGATGATTAGTAGGTAGATGCAGATGGATTTCGGTCTACTTGTCTTGGCGTACCTCCCATGCTTTTGAGCCTCTTCCTTTCTTTATAGCATAATTAGCATTGGTTTACGCACATAATCCTGTCAATTTCCCAGCTGTAATTTGTATACCTCGCATGGCTATTTTATCATCTTTTGGGAGAGAGACGTCACTAGTGAACATCATAGGAACCAGTTCCATATTTCCAATATTGTTTACACCCACTATCAATTCACTGCTTTATTTACTTTTCCGTTGCTATCACTACCATTATTATCCCGTGCGTTTTATCCTTTGTAAACAACAAGGCCGGAGGAATTGACAACTCCTCTGTACTCGTTGGGAAGCAAAGTTATTTGCTGTGTGTGCAGGTCCAGGTAAAGTTAGCAACCTCGGTTGTAAACGGTGCCATTGTTCACTTCGCCACCTTCTTGTATCTGTTGGAGTCCTACTGGTCGACACTCAACCTTAGCATCTTTGCTAAGGGAAACTTGTTGTTGTCTACATCTCAACCTTCCACTTTGGGTAACCAACGAGGGGCGTTAATTCGTACCATCAAAAGAAATTTTTGGTGCCGTTGCTGGGGACTCCACTCTTCAAGATAGGGGAGTTGCACACTATCTTTTATCTTTGCTTTTTAGCCTTGTTAGTTTACCTTTCAGTTTTTGCTTTAGTGTCCTTTATCAAAAATCAGAAAAATAGTTACCTTGCTAGTAGTTTTCATTATGTCTGGTCCTTTTGCCTTTGGTGAAGCAGAAGTTCTCACCTTTAAACAAAGAGGTGGTGAAAGTCTGAAAGATGCCTGGTATAGAATTAATGATTCTCAAAAAAGAGCCACCAAGAAGCAATCCACTACTATCCTGCTTAGAAACTTTTCTATTGGAATTACTTCTTGGAATAGGTTTATTCTAGATACTGCTATCAATGGGAATTTCCTAGAAGTCCCAGTTTGGGAAGCTCTTAGTGTTATGGAAAATCTTGTTGGAAATCTCTCTGTTGCTAGCATTCAAGAGGACATTACCCTAGCTCACATTATGAAAAAAACTTGAAAAGATAGAGCTAGAGATGCCAAGAATTAATAAGATAAGTGAGTTGGATCGTAAGATTCAAGGGAATTTGAATAGACTCGATAGCTCCATGCATGAAAAAATTAAAACCTTGGAGACCTTCAAATCCCATGACTTGGACCCTTCTAGGATTGATAAGATTGAGGAAATCATTGACACTCTAGGAACTACTTTCTCCCCAATAAAAACCAAAAAGGTGGAAACTCCGGCAAAGAAGGAACCTAGGTTCGTTTACGTTCCAAAGGCTCCACGTTTCAAAAATAATCTATCTATTGCCAAACGGGTTGAAACTGTGAAGACTTTGGAAGAGATACCTCTCTTTAATAGAATAAATGAGACTCCAATTGATCTTCCGCCTTTTGCTTTTATTCCTAGAAGTATCTTTATTAGGCCTTTATTTGAAAGACGTCTTAAGGGTGGTTGTACTATTGAAGAGCTTTTTGATGATCTTGATGATGGTTCAATTGATACAACTTAATCTATTTGCATTAAGCCTAGCTAATAGCTTTAAAGAAGCGCTTTCGGAAGGCAGCCCGCAACGAATTTAGGATTTCCTTTTTGTTTTTCTTCTGCTTTTAGTGGTCTTGATGATTGTTACTACTATAGCAACATCATTGTATCTTTACTTTTCAAGCTTTGTGCCATTTATAGCCTCATATGACAAGGGAAGTGAAAGTTGTGACATGCTGTCCAGAAAACAGATTCTGTCCTCGTGACTAGAAACATCACAGAAAAATCCCAGTTCATATTTTTGAGCTGAATGTTTTACACAGCGTGCTCTATACAATTACGGAACTTTTGTATGTTCTGAGTTGTTTGATTTGAGATGCATAAGTATCCCTACAAAATTATTTACTACCTGCTGGTCTGTTTTTCACAGATTCTGTCATGTTTTGCCTTTTCTTCGTTTTGCAAACCTTAAGCTTGCTTTTTCTTTCCAAAAACTTTTCGTAAATCTTGAGAAACAGTAGATATTCAAGAATATCTTTATTTATAGTAGAGGAAAAATTATTTTATTATGGGTACCAACCTCGCTAATCAGATTATGATGAGTTATGTATGAAGGGAGTTTTCAAGTGTGCGAGGGAAGATGATGAAAGAAGATTAAGAAGTGTCAAGCGCTCAAGCTTGGGGATGCCCCCATGCATCCCCAAGAAATATTCAAGGATACTCAAGCGTCTAAGCTTGGGGATGCCCCCGTGCATCCCCTTCTCCATCAACAATTATCAGTTCATCTCTCGTTTCACTATATTTTTATCACTTCATGCGTTATGTGCTATGCTTGGAGCGTCTCGCTCTTCGGTTTATTTTTAGTTTTATTTAGCTTTGCTTGCTGTTCATAATAAGTTAGAACCCAGCTTTCCTTGTGTGGGAGAGAAACACGCTCCACTTTCGAAATCTAGAACACAACATAGGATTTTTCATGCTTATCTTTGTTGTGTGTGTTCTTTGTCTTTTTCATACCTACTGTCATGTTTTGCTCTTAGTTTTCATGCTTATCTTTTTAAAGAGATTTTGTTTAGTTTGTTGCTGGAACTCTCTTGAGTTTTCATGTTTATCTTGTTTAGAGAGTTTTCCTGTTGCACTGAGTTTTGTGTCTTGACTTGGAGTAGGTAATTGAGGTTGCTATTCTTTTGTACTAGTAACTTGCAATAGTTTTGAGGTATTGTTTTGAGTAATGTTTGGACTTTTGGTGTCAATATCTTTAGCCTATTAGTGATAGATGTCGTATTTTGGGCAATCCGTGTTTATTTTCAAAACTTACAAAATTAGTTGAGAACTTTAGCTACTAGATGGATCACTACTCTTCTAAGGGGTCGAATATTAGAGTACACTCACGTACCATGAGTCGAGGATGCGCAAGGATAACCAAACCCCCATACACTCCTCCTCGGGGTACTTGTCTCTTTGTGAACCTCCTTATTAGATTGAGAGTTACTCATAATAAGTGCATGAGTTCTTCGGACTAATGTGAGTATTCGAAAGTTGACACTTCCACCTTCCCATATTTTTCTAGCCTTTCTTGTGTCGTGCATTGCTTTCTTCTCACTCCGAAATTTGGTTTCCACCTTCGCCGGTACATCCAAACCCTTGGCATGATATGCTCTTTCATCATAAACCTCCTTATATCCTTCCTCAAAACAGCCACCATACCTCCCTATCAAGGCATTTCCATACCCTTTCCGAGATATATTGCCATGCAACATCCATCTTCTCATGACTTGATCTTCATGTCATACATGTTACTTGCTTGATCGATGAGCCGCATGCTAGTTGGGCTTTGCCCTAATCATTGCTACATGACGCACTAGTATCATTTCATATCCTGCTACACTGGCAGAGGCATACATTTGCATACATCATGATAGTTACATCTTCTTTATGATTTGAGTACTTTGTAAAGTGTGAAAGATCTTCTATACTTTTTGTAATATATAGAGTGTTGCCCCTAAAGTGAGGAAAAGATCCCAAAGAGGACAAATTAAAAGATCCCAAAGAGGACAAATTAAAATATCCCAAAGAGGACAAATGAGAGAAATAGAAAGGGCCATTGAGGCCACAAAAAAATACAAAAAAATAGAAAAAAGAGAAAAAGAAATAAAAAGAGAGAAGGGGCACACTACTATTCCTTTTGAGAGATCCACACTCGTACTCCCTCTTATATCTTGTACTCCATAGAGATTATCATTCATGCTATAGCTATGTGGGGACCTTCACACTATAGAACTTGGCTTGTATATTCCAATAATGAGCCTCCTCAAATGAGCTCTAGGTCTTCTTGAGCAAGCAAGTTGGATGCACCCCCACTAGTTCCATTGGAGAGCTTACCTTAGCTCATATGTGCATTCGTTGCATGGAAATCCCTACTCCTCACATCATATCTATCATTTGGCTTTCTCTCGCCTATGATTGTCCTCATTGATGTGAGCCTTTCACACCCTTTTTGTCTTCCTCCTCCACCATATTCTCTCTTTGCCATCCTAAGTGTCAACTTTCTTGCTTACGCTTATCCATTGCATGAGTGCTCAAAATGTCGAAAAGGAGTGGATCATTTTGACTTGTACCTGGCTAGTGGTCTGGGGATGAGTCAAGATAAGATTCCAAAGAAGACCAAGTGTGAAACTTTAGTAGATTGAGTTCTCAACACAAAAATACCTTTTCTCGTATATCCCTATCCCCTTTCTTGCACGCAAACACCATTTGGAGACATTCGAGTCACAGACAGCGAGAGCTCTTGCACCTTTATGTTCTTATCTTGGTTGTTTCAATGCTAAATATAGACTCTTGCCTGTTATGACTTGAATTGAATTACATGCCTTGATTGCTTTACTTAAAAGTTCTTATATGGTTGTTAGCATGTCACCACAAAAATTATGCTTTTTTCATTTACCTACTCGAGGACGAGCAAGAATTAAGCTTGGGGATGTTGATACGTCCAAAACGTATCTATAATTTCTGCTTGCTCCATGCCTCTTTTGTGTGATATTGCTATGATATTGATGAACTTCCATACGCTTTTGATCATATTTGGACTAACATATTAACTCAGTGCACCCCAGTGCCAGTTCCTGTTTTCTGCTGTTTTTCTATTTCAGGTTTCCCCCATATTAAAAGTGCTCCAAACATTCGGGAAAAAATCCAATAAAAAATCAGCGATACGAAAGCTTCAAGAAACACCGAGGGGGGCCAGAGGGGACCAACCAGGGCCCCAGGCGCCCTCCCGGCGCGCCCTAGGGTGGGGACGTGACAGGGGGCCGCCTGGACCCCTGGTGGCTCCCCTGGCTGCCCCCCTTCGCCCATATATTCCTCGTGATGTGAAACCCCCGTGACGGGAACCCTTTTTTGCGATCTCTCCTCTGTTCCGCCGCCGCCGCGCTTCCAAGATCGGGAGCACCAGAAGACCTCTTCCTGGCACCCTGCCGGAGGGAGGAACCACCTCCGGGAGCTTCTCCACCACCAAGGATGCTGCCCGGATGAACCGTGAGTAGTCCACCTTGGACCATGGGTCTATGATCAGTAGCTATGTGATGTTCTCCTCCCCTCTTTGTTCTTCATGGATTAGACCTCGTGAGCTGCCCTGAATGATCAAGGCACATATGTAATATTTCTGCTGTTGCTATGCTGAGTTTGATGGGATCCAATGGATTATGAGATTATGTTTAGATTGTGTTTGAGTAATATATTTGATTCTCTTCTTTTATATTTATGTTCTTGCGTAATTCTTGCATGTTCTCCATTGCTGTTTATTGCTTTCGCCAAGTAGTAGGTAATGAATCCAAGAGGGAGCGTTATGCATGATTGTGGGTTCATGCCCCCCGATGACTATCTTGAGTGACAAAAACATGAGTCTAGGGGATGTGTTGTTGCCACAAGGGGTAAAACAACGGTGCTTGTACTTACGGGTGCAAGGATTGTTTACTTTACGCAAAGTTCTTTAATGCAGTTGTCCGTTGCTTTGAGTTTACACTTTGGGTGGGATTCGCAACTTAATACCAGCGAGATGTTCTGGATAGATATCTCAAGGTGGATGATTAGTAGGTAGATGCAGATGAATTTCGGTCTAATTGTCTTGGCGTACCGCCCATGCTTATGAGACTCTTCCTTTCTTTATAGCATAATTAGCATTGGTTTGCGCACATAATCCTGTCAATTGCCACGCTATAATTTATTTACCTCGCATGGCTATTTTATCGTCTTTTGGGAGAGAGACATCACTAGTGAACATCATAGGACCCCGGTCCATATTTCCAATACTGTTTACACCCACTATCAATTTACTGCTTTATTTACTTTTCCGTTGCTATCACGACCATTATTATCCCATGTGTTTTATCCTTTGTAAACAAAAAGGCCGGAGGAATTGACAACTCCTCTGTACTCGTTGGGAAGCAAAGTTATTTGCTGTGTGTGCAGGTCCAGGTAAAGTTAGCAACCTCGGTTGTAAACGGCGCCATTGTTCACTTCACCACCTTCTTGTATCTGTTGGAGTCCTACTGCTCGACACTCAACCTTAGCATCTTTGCTAAGGGAAACTTGCTGTTGTCTACATATCTGTCGGGACCCGGGGTTAGCGTATGCAAGTCCCGTTACGACATAGTCATATGGAGAGCCGAGAACCGTACCCACTTGTCTAAGCAGACAAGGCCAAGCACAGAACGTTCTCGGAAAGCATCGTACGTGAGGGGCATCCCATCCAGGACGGATGATCAACTGAGATGGGTCCTCATCGTCCGCACACAAGTCTAATGATATGGGTGATGAACTCCCATATTCACAGACAAGTCGCCTCAACCATACTATCGACTATCTCATAACTCTTACATAGACTTACTTCAGTCCGATCACTTAGTCGGGGTCTAGGGCGGGCTCGATCGTACCACAAAGTGTGCACGAGACAGAGTCTCGAGCAATCGCATCGCGATGCCCCAAGATGCGCACATCTAAGGTCCACTTGGTGTATGAAAGACCGCCAGCCAGATCACAACTAAGGTCTCGAAAACCCATACAAAGACATGCATGTTATAAACATACACGCAGCACACATGCCTTGTATGAACAGCAGGTATCATTGCAATTCTCTACAAAGTATACATTTTATTGATAACTCTTACAGAGTGCACACAGAGATCACAAGTATGTGATCCAACATTACAACAGACAAGCGGAAGCAAATTATGTCTGAGTACAGACAAGTTTAACAAATGGCTTAAGAAGCCTTATTTAAACACAAGCCCTCCACGAGGGAACTAGTCGTCTGCTGGGACTAGACTAGCTTGATCTTCAGTCGTCGAGCTCGATGAAAAATCCACCTTCGGGGTCAGTGGGTTCATCTAAAGCATAGATTAAGCAAACGTGAGTACAAAGTCGTACTCAGAAAGACTTGCATAGGAGCCATACTACTTATGCACATGTTTCAAGGTAAAGGAGGTGGGGTTTCACTTGCAGAAGTGCCAGCTTTGACTTGGCTAGTCCTGAACTACGAGTACCAGACTTTGAGGTAAGAAGCGTACACGAGTCCACTACTTTCTCCAACCAATTACACCACTATGGTGCCTTCCTCGACTTCCCCACGAGAAAGCACGCCATAGCACTCACACTTATCTTGGTGTGTTTTAGAAGTATCCAGTTCAAGTTGTCTAATAATCAAGCTAAGCTTTCCAAGCAGTCCTTAACCGCGGACGCGTCTATTCGAATAGTTTTGTTAACCCTGCAGGGGTGTACCGCTACACACACATGATCATCAGTTACCGCCTTTGATCTCGACACCATTCAAGGGATGTCAGCGAGGATGCTCACCACAACTGTTACCTCATAGCCTATCTAGTCCGAGAAATCCGCCTACCTGGGTTGGCTACCACTATCGTGAACTCGGCCGGTTTACCGAAGTGGACCCAGATGATGTGAGGGTGGTGCATAAGCCGGTCTCGGGTGAGCCGTT
The DNA here is from genome assembly GCA_950022295.1 of Bromus sterilis. Taxonomy (NCBI): domain Eukaryota; kingdom Viridiplantae; phylum Streptophyta; class Magnoliopsida; order Poales; family Poaceae; genus Bromus; species Bromus sterilis. Next base: position 47,502,751 of record OX465596.1, read on the forward strand.
CTCTCACTTAGCAGCCAGGCCACAAACCTACCAGAACTCCGAACTATTGCGACATCTGTACATCGAAAGGGATGAGTTAATAGGTTGAGAGGGGTCAGTGAGCCCAATGTGTGGTTGTACTCTTCATCTTGGATCACCACACAAGAACTCGGACTTAGGGCGGTGTTCAACGAGACAACCCATCGTGTACTCCTACACAGCCTCTCATCGTTCACCTTGTATTAGGGTAGATTCACCAACACATTTCCACCATCATCAACATGATCACTACCATCCCGACTCACATAACAGTAACATCATTGTATCACTCTAAGCATGCAATAAGCGGTAATAATTGCAGGGGCCACATGATATCAATCAACTCCTACATTTGCTAGGATTGTGGTTTGCTTACTACAATGACAAATGATAGGTCATGCAAAGGAATGCGTTCATCTATGCGGTAGAAACGTAACATGGTAATCATCCTATACAATGCATAATCGAGACATGAGAGGGAAGTGGGATTTTATCGACATGATCAATGGGGGTTTGCTTGCTTTGCTGACGAGGTTCGGGTTCGGGGTCTTCAACGAAGGGGGCAGCCTCCTGTTCCGGTTCCACCTCTACTCGACAAACAACAAACAAGGTAGCAAAGTAAATACAATGCACAATCACATGATTGGAGGTTGAAACTTGATGTATATGTTTCTGATGTGTGAGGCAATTCCATTTAAATGGAGTATATTGCAAATGAATTGCACATTCAAACTCCAATTTGAATTCAATTTAGCCAAGTTGCATGTGACATTGTTTGAACAAGTTAAACCATTTTGAAATGTGTATGATATGCCTCTAAAGTTCAAGTATAATGTGATATGTTGATATGGTTCAAAATGCAAAAGCATTTGAAATAATTTTGATTTAATTCCATTTAAACCAAATAGCAAATGCTACTGTTCCCAATTTAAATTCAACTCAAACATGGTTGAAAGTTGGATATTTGGATAGCTTATTTTCTCCTGATCATTTTTCATATATTATTTGTTAAATTTGGAGTTGATATGAATTTTCTATGAATTTCCAAAGTTTGGGGTAATTTCTGCCTTTTCTGGAATTTTTCTGTTTTCTTTTAAATCTGGAAAAACATTATTGCATTAGCACTGAGTCAGCATGACATCAGGGGGTTTTGACCCAGTCAAACTGACATGGGGGCCCCATCTGTCATGGACTCAGGGGCTAATCCCCTCTCTGTTTAATTAAACAGAGAGGATTAGGGGGCCTGGGGGCCACTGTCAGCCTCACTGGGGGTGGATTAGGGGGTTAACTTAACCCGGCCACGTCAGACTTGCCGGCGGCTAGCCGCCGGTGACCAAAACCGCGGCGGCGCTGCTCGGGATTGCGCATCCGGCCACCATCTGGCGCGCTGCGACCACCAAAAGGCGGCCCGTGCACGCCCGCTTCACCCAGCACCAACGGGGAGGCTCGGGAGGGGCCGGAGCCTCGTCGGCGATGTGCTCGGGCGGCGGTCGTGGCACGGCTTTGAAGCAGACGATGGTGTGGTGCACAGGATGACGCCATAGATAACCCGTTCGGCTCCTGGAGGGCTTAGGAACGTGATGCATACCAAGACTCGGACGGGAAGGCACAGGAGCGAGCTCGAGCTCAACCATGGCGGGGTCGTTCTCGGCTCCCATGGCGGAATCGGCTAGAAAGGTTGCGGGGCGCTGCAAGCTTGGGTGAAACACGCAGTAGCTCACCGCGAATCGAACGGAAGCAACATCAAGCTCGGGGAGGCTTCAACGGCGGCGAATCGACGACGGCGAGCTCGCGGGTCCGGCGAGTCCTCGGTGAAGCTTGCGTCTCGTCTGGTCTGAATTGATGTGTCTCCTTCTGCTAGTCGACGAAGCCGAGGACGGTGATCACGCTGGACATCTTGGATGGGCTCCTCGGCGTCGATGGCCACGCGGGGGCGCTTCGGTGCCCCGGCGAGTTCTTCTGTCGACGACGAATACGGCAAGGGAGGAGGAGGAGGTGGCTCTGGAGGGAGGGGAATGGAGCTGGGTGTCTCCCATACGTGCGAGGATAAGGGCTCGGGGCAGGCAGGCAGCTGCCTGTCGTGCCCACGGCGCTCGTCGGCGAGGTGCTTGCCTGCCTGGAGGGGAAGAATACGCATGTACCCCCTCCAGGTGGGCTGGGCCGGCTGAGGTGAGTGGGCCTCGACTCTGGGCGAGAGGTAAGTCCTTCTCTTTTATTTTTTTTGTTTTTCTTTTCTGTCATTTGTTTTGGCTAGCTAAAAAAAATAGCAAACCAATTTATTAAATGCTGAAACTTTTTATGTGGCATCACAATATACTAGGCTAGCCACTTGTAAAGTTTGAACATTTTTAAAATTCAAATAATTTGAACTTTAACTCAAATAGGGGTTTTTGATTAAATCCAAGGCACTGTTTGAATATTTGAAAAATCCATGAGCAAGGGGTGGGTCCCACATCCCTATATATGTGATCACACTCATTTATAAGACTTTTCAAAAATCAAACATGAATTTTTGGAGAAGATTTTTATCTGGCCTTTTGAATTAATTCATCTGGGGGGTTCCTTCTCCCATTTTTATTTTGAATTTGATTTCAATGACTTATTTTGAAATTTTTAACATGATGCACGATGATTTTGATCCTAGCACATTACCTAACAGAGGGTTCTGACAACTCGCCCCCACTCAACAGAATCTCGTCCCGAGATTCAGAAGTCGTCGGGAGGAAGGAGGGGTACTCGGTACTGAGACGGTCTTCTCTTTCCCACGTAGCTTCTCTCTCAGAGTGGTGTGACCATTGCACTTTCAGAAACTTAATCTTCTGACGAAGAGTGACACGCTCTGCGGAATCAAGAATATGAACGGGGTATATTCGATAAGAAAGGTCATCTTGGAGATCAAGCAGTTTATGGTCGACTTCGCGGATGGGGTCCTTGAAGCAACGCCTGAGTTGGGCCACATGGAATACATCATGTACTCGGGAAAGGTGCGGGGGTAGTTCAAGTTGGTAGGCAACTTCTCCACGTTTAGCAAGAATGCGGAAAGGTCCGATGTAACATGGGGCCAACTTGCCTTTGATACCGAAACGTTGGGTTCCTTTCAGAGGAGTAACCCGGAGGTAAGCCTTCTCATCCAGATTGTAGCTCTCTTGCCTATGATGATGATCATAGTAGCTTTTCTGACGAGACTGGGCTGCTTTCAATGGATCACGAACAATGCGAACTTGCTCTTCTGCTTCCTTGATCATGTCCGGTCCAAAGAATTGTCTTTCACCGGTTTCTGACCAGTTTAGGGGTGTTCGACATCGTCGTCCATAAAGGAGTTCAAAAGGAACCATGTTCAGACTAGATTTAAAACTATTGTTATAAGCAAATTCGGCGAATGGAAGAGACTTCTTTGGTTCTTTCCGAATGAGATAACACAAGCTCTGAGCATGTCTTCAAGAATTTAGTTAACCCTATCGACTTGACCGCTAGACTGAGGATGGAAAGCCGTACTAAAGGAGAGATGAGTTCCCATAGCATTCTGAAAGCTTCCCCAAAATCTAGAGGAGAAAAGGCTACCACGATCAGAATTGATTTCCAAAGGAACACCATGAAGGGATACAATTCTAGAGACATACAAGTCCGCTAACTGGCTAGCAGTTATAGAGTCGCGAACTGGAAGGAAGTGAGCAACTTTGGAAAGTCTATCTATGACAACGAAGATGGCATCGTTTCCTTTCTGGGTTTTTGGAAAGCCGGTGATGAAGTCCATACTGACTTTGTCCCATTTCCACTCTGGAATAGGCAAAGGTTGAAGTGTACCAGCAGATCTTTGATGTTCTTCCTTAATGCGACGACAAACATCACATTCGGCAACAAATTGAGCAATGTCTCTCTTCATCCTAGTCCACCAAAATCTCTGGCGTAGATCTCGGTACATTTTTGTGCTACCGGGATGAATCGAGAGGGGTGTGTCATGGGCTTCTTTGAGGATGAGTTGCCTTAGTTCCCTATTCTTAGGTACTACCAAACGATTTCCAAAGAATACCGTTCCCTTGCTATCTGTGGAGAAACATTTAGCAACTCCGCTAGCAATGTTCTCCTTGATCCGGCGAACACCTCGTGACGCCTTTGGGCAACTATGATTTGATCCTCAAGAGTTGGTTTCGCCGCCAAGGTAGAAAGATAGCCATGAGGAACAATCTCAAGATTGATCTTGCAAAATTCTTCATGAAGAAGTGGTTGATACTGTTGTAACATGAGGTTGTTACAATACGACTTACGACTTAGTGCGTCAGCCATGACATTGGCTTTGCCTGGGGTGTAAGAAATTCCTACGTCGTAATCTTTTATCAACTCAATCCAGCGTCTTTGCCTGAGATTAAGATCTGGTTGGGTGAAAATGTATTTGAGGCTTTGGTGGTCGGAATAGATCTCGCAACGATTACCAAGGAGGTAATGTCGCCAAGTTTTTAGGGCATGAACTACGGCATCGAGTTCAAGGTCATGGGTAGGATAGTTCTCTTCATGTGGCCGCAACTAGAGTGAAGCATAAGCTACCACATGTTTATCTTGCAGAAGTATGCATCCTAACCCTTGCCGTGATGCGTCACAATAGATCTCGAAATCCTTTTTGGTGTCTGGAGGCGCAAGTACGGGTGCAGAATTCAATCTTATTTTTAGCTCTTGAAAGCTTTCCTCGCACTTGGGAGTCCATAGGAATTTCTTATCTTTCTTGAGGAGTTCAGTTAGAGGCTTTGCAACTTTAGAAAAGTTCTCGACGAAGCGACGGCAATAGCTTGCTAGGCCAAGAAAACTCCTAACTTGCTTAACCGATTCAGGTGGAGTCCAGTCAAGGACGTCCTGAACTCTCTCGGGATTCACAGCAATGCCTTTTGCAGAAATCACGTGGCCTAAGTAGGTCACTTCTGGTAGCCAAAATTCACACTTGGAGAATTTAGCATACAGGCGATGCTCTCTAAGTTTCATCAATACCAGCCTTAGGTGTTCGGCATGTTCTTCTTCGTTCTTCGAGTAGATGAGAATGTCATCGAGATAAACTACAAAAATTTATCTAGGTACTCCATGTAGATCGAATTCATCATGCGTGAGAAAGTGGCGGGGGCATTGGTTAAACCAAAGGACATGACGGTGTACTCGTAAAGACCATAACGAGTAGTAAAAGCCGTTTTGGGAATGTCCTCGTTTCGGATTTTGATTTGATGATAACCCAATCTCAAATCCATCTTGGAGAAGACAGAGGATCCTGCAAGTTGATCATAAAGATCATTGATCCTGGGCAGTGGCTACTTGTTCTTTATCGTCGCCAAATTTAGCGGGTGATAGTCTACGCACATCCTTTCTGTTCCATCTTTCTTCATTACGAACAGAACAGGGCAACCCCATGGCGATGAGCTAGGGCGGATGAAGCCTTTTTCCAACAAAGCTTCCAGTTGGGTTTTAAGCTCAGCTAACTCACGTGCGGCCATTTTGTATGGGCGTCTAGAAATAAGTGTGGTTCCTGGCACAAGATCCACTATAAACTCTACACATCTGTCGGGTGGCATGCCCGGCAGCTCTTCAGGAAAGACATCCGGGAAGTCACGAACCACCGGAACATCTTCAAGGTCGGGAAGGGGAAGTACATTCAAGGAATGCACTTGGTTTCTTGTTCTGGGTAAGGTGTAGTTCACGGTCTTTCCTAAAGGGTGGGTTAGTTTCACTGATTTGCCTTTGCAATCCAGGTAGGCATTCTGTCTTGATAGCCAATCCATGCCAAGGATGACATCGATGTCTGAAGACTTGAGGGCTATGAGTGAAGCTGTCAGATCCCTCTGTTAGGTATGTGCTAGGGTTAGCTAGTGCCTTTGCATCATGTCAAATTTTCAAAAAGAAATCTTGGAAATCAAATTCAAAATCAAAATGGGAGAAGGAACACCCCCCAGATGAATTAATTCAAAAGGCCAGATAAAAATCTTTTCCAAAAATTCATGTTAGAGTTTTGAAAAGTCTTATAAATGAGTATGATCACATATCAAGTGATGTGGGACCCCCCCCCCCATGCTCATAGATTTTTCAAATATTCAAACAGTACCTTGGAATTAAAGAAATCCCCCTATTTGATTTAAAATTCAAATCACTTGAATTTTAAAAATGTTGAAAGTTTATGAGTGGCTTGTCCATATTATTATGAGGCCATGTAAAAATTTTCAGCATTTTATAAAATGGTTTGGTATTTTTATCAGAGCCAAAACAAATTACAGAAAAAGAAAGGAAAGATTAAACAGAGAGAAAAGGAAAAAGGAACTTACCTGGTTTCAGCCCAGCTAACTCCCCGCAGCCCACCTGGCCGGCCTAGCCCATCTGGAGGGGGTTACATGCGTCTTCTTCCCTCCAGGCAGGCAGGCACCTCGCCGGCGACCGCCGTGGGCACGACAGGCAGCTGCCTGCCTGTCCCGCGCCTTATCCCTTCGCTGGAGACGCCGCGCAGCCGTCCTGATCCATTCCCCCCCTCCTCTTCGTCTTCCTCCTCCTCCTGCGCCCGATTCGTCGCCGCCCGAAGACCGCCGTGGAGCACGCCGTCGAGCCCACGTAGCCACAGTCGTCCCCGAGCCGTGCCGCCGTGTCCAGAAGAACCGCAGCAAGCTTCTTCATGGTTCCCCTCAAGCAATCGAGCCCGAGCGCCTCAGCAGACGACGCCAGCTTCACCGAGAAGTCGCCGGACCCGTGAGTCGCCGTCGTCAAATTCCTCGGCTACACAGCATCCCCGGCCTCACCGTCTTCTCCATTAGCTTCAGGGTCAGCTTCTTCACCTTTCCCTTAAGTTAACAGTGTCTCGTTTACCCCACAACCGAATCCGCCATGGATCCCGAGCAAGCTCGCCGCCATGGTCGAACTGGAGCTCGCTTCAGTGCCTCTGGTGATGCACCCGTGCGTGCGTTTGGCACCTAGCCTTCCCAGCTTTCGAACGCACCCAAGATCACCTCAAACCGTGCTCCCTAGCCTAGGCTACGACCTCGCCGTTTCTCTGTTTCCGCCGGAGTCGTCGCCGTCGTCTCTCCCGACCACCTCGTGAACCCCCGTTGCCTCCAGATGATGCGGAAGACGATGCTGAGTTGAATGGTGTCCTCCCCGTGCTCTCCCGTGGCCGTTTGGTCACTCCGGCGACCACGCCGCCGTGCCCGTGCCACCGGCGGCTAACCGCCGGGCATTTAAGCACTAAACCAACCCTAATCACACCCCTAACCCCACTGACCCCTGGGCCCCAGTGCCCCTAATCTAATCCAGGGGGTTAACTTAAACCGGGTTTAACCCTACAGAGGCTGAACAGTGGGGCCCCTTGTCAGTTTGACTCGGGTCAAACCCCCCTGACGCCAGCATGACACCACAGTGACGCAATAAAGGAATTTCCAGAGATTTAATAAATTACAGAAATTCCAGAAAATACCCCAAACTTTGGAAATTCATAGAAAATTCATATTAACTCCAAATTGGACAAATAATATATGAAAAATGATCAGGAGAAAATTATCTTTCCAAATATGCAACTTTCAACTCTGTTTGAGTTGAATTTAAAAAGTGATCAGTAGCATTTTCTATTTGATTTAAATGGAATTAAATCAAATTCAATTCAAATATTTTTGCAACTTGAACCATGGCAACATGCTACATTTCACTTACACATCAGAGGCATATCATACACATTTGAAGATGATTCAAAATGATCAAACTATATCACATATAACTTGGTTAATGTTGAATTCAAATGTGGAGTTTGAATTTGCATTTTAAATGCAATATATTCCACTTAAATGGAATTGCCTCACACATCAAAATTATACTTCAAGCTTTAACATTCCATCATGTGCTTGAGCATTGCATTCATATTGATTGCTACTTCGTGCTTTGTTTGCCGAGTAGAGGTGGAACCGGAGCAAGAGGTCACACCCTTCGCTGAAGATCCAGAACCCGAACCTCGTCAGCAAGGCAAGCAAAACCCCATTGATCATGTCGATAAAATCCCACTTCCCTCTCATGTCTCGCTTATTCATTGTTTAGGATGATCACCATGCTTCGTTTCTACCGCATAGATGAACCCATTCCTTTGCATGACCTATCATTTTGTCACAGTAGTAGGCAAACCACAATCCTAGCAACTGTAGGAGTTGTTTGATATCATGTGGCCCCTGCAAATGTTATCGCTTATTGCATGCTTAGTATGATACCATGTTGTTACTGTGATGTGAGTCGGGATGGTAATGATCATGTGGATGATGGTAGAAAAGTGTTGGTGAATCGACCCTAATACAAGGTGAACGATGAGAGGCTGTGTAGGAGTACACGGTGGGTTGTCTCGTTGAACACCGCCCTAAGTCCGAGTTCTTGTGTGGTGATCCAAGATGAAGAGTACAACCACACATTGGGCTCACTGACCCCTCTCAACTTATTAACTCATCCCTTTCGATGTCCAGATGTCGCAGTAGTTCGGAGTTCTGGTAGGCTTGTGGCCTGGATGCTAAGTGAGAGAACGGCTCAACCGAGACCGGCTTATGCACCACGCACACATCGCTTGGGTCCACTTCGGTAAACCGGCCGGGTTCACGATTGTGGTAGCCAACCCAAGTAGGCGGCTTTCTTGGACTAGATAGGCTATGAGGTAACAGTTGTGGTGAGCATCCTCGCTGGCACCCCTTGAATGGTGTCGAGATCAAAGGCGGTAAATGATGGTCATGTGTGTGTAGCGGTACACCCTTGCAAGGTTAACAAAACTATTCGAATAGCCGCGTCCGCGGTTATGGACTGCTTGGAAAGCTTAGCTTGATTACTAGATAACTTGAACCGGATACTTCTAAAATACACCAAGATAAGTGTGAGTGCTATGGCGTGCTTTCTCGTGGGGAAGTCGAGGAAGGCACCATAGTGGTGTATTGGTTGGAGAAAGTACTGGACTCGTGTACGCTTCTTACCTCAAGTCTGGTACTCGTAGTTCAGGATTAGCCAAGTCAAAGCGGGCATTTCTGCAAGTGAACCCCACCTCCTTTTACCTTGACACCTGTGCATGAGTAGTATAGCTCCTATGTAAGTCTTGTTGAGTACGCCTTTGTACTCACGTTTGCTTAATCTATGTTTTAGATGACGCCACTGACCCCGAAGGTGGCTTCTTCATCGAGCTGGACGACTGAAGTTAAGCTAGTCTAGTCCCAGTCAGCAGACTGGTTCCCTCGTGGAGGGCTTTATGTTTGAATAAGGCTTCTTAAGCCAATTTGTTAAACTTGTCTGTACTCAGACATAATTTGCTTCCGCTTTATGTTGTAATGTTGGATCACATGTTTGTGATCTCTGTGTGTACTCTATAAGAGTTATAAATAAAATGTACACTTTGTAGAGAATTGCAATGGTACCTGCTGTTCATACAAGGCATGTGTGTTGCGTGTATGTTTATAACATGCATGTCTTTGTATGGGTTTTCGAGACCTTAGTTGTGTTCTGGCTGGCGGTGTTTCATACACCAAGTGGCCCTTAGATGTGCGCAGCTTGGGGCATTGCGATGCGATTGTCCAAGACTCCGTCTCGTGCACACTTTGTGGTATGATCGAGCCCGCCCTAGACCCCGACTAAGTGATCGGGCTGGAGTAAGTCTATGTAAGAGTTTTGAGATAGTCGATAGTATGGTTGAGGCGACTTGCCTTTGAATATGGGAGTTCACCACCCATATCATTAGACTTGTGTGCGGACGATGAGGACCCATCACAGTTGATCATCCGGCCTGGATGGGATGCCCCTCACGTACGATGCTTTCCGAGAATGTTCAGTGCTTGGCCTTGTCTGCTTAGACAAGTGGGTGCGGTTCTCGGCTCTCCATATGACTATGTCTTAACTGTACTTGCATACGCTAACCCCGGGTCCCGACAGACTTGGTATCAGAGCAGGACTGACTGTAGGACTAGTAGCCTTGGCCGAAGTTGAGTCTAGCTTGCTATAGTTATATAGTTACTCTGGGTATGTAAGGGAACAACGTAAGGCTTCTTTTTTCTCCTTACCCCCTTCGTTCTGAGTTCTGAGTCACCCTCATCTTGTTCTACGGGAAGATAGGACTAGGCTCTCCTCTGTCTGTTTAGCACATCTCGTTGGTTGCTTCCCTATAGCCGTAGGAAAGTGGTGTCAGGTTTTCCTAGCATTGTTATAATGCTGATTTCTTACATCGTATTATGTAAGTGTTGTTTTCATGATTGAAAGAAATTTTCATTTCTTACAATTACAGCCGTTATGCTGTCCGAGTCATTCCAGGTTTATCTCATAATCTGATGCATTTGCAAACTCCTTTCTGTTTCAGATGGCAGATCTTCCCCCTCGGCAAATTGTTCGTTTGACCAGGTGCCTCGGTGTGCGTGGCCATCCCGCCACGTTGATCGAGATGATGTCCTATGTGGGATATCGATGGTACCCTGAGTACACCATCGAGGAGCAGTTCCACGACTTCAACCAGACGCAGTTCCACTGCATTGTCCGGATCTACCCGCACCACGTTGGAGTCACCCAGCCTATCCACTTTGGACATGGCATCGGCGTTACCGAGAACATGGCTGTGCAGGATGCTGCATATTCATGTATTACACTGCTAAGAGAGGAGCACACCCTACTGAGAGAGACTTCATTCCGCTATATCCCTGCTGCACTTCCAGGAGAAGAGGGATATTACACCGGACTCTACTCAGATCACTCTGCAGAGGATCCAGCACTCCAGGTGACTGCTAGGTTTGCTAGTGACAGAGATCGTGATGCACGTGCTCTCCGTTTTGAGCTCCACGCTACTCGAGTTCGTTTGTACCGAGCACTGACGCTCTTGGCACCTTTTGTGAGCGTGGGATCAGTGGAGTACGATGCGATCTATCCAGTGAGGACCCAGATGCCTTCTCGAGTTGCTTGGCCCGAGATTGGAGGAATTTTTCCACCTCGTGGTCCTTTGCTTCCACCCTACATTTGACCTAGGCCCCATCCTTGCCCAAATGGATATCAGGGTCCACAAGCCTCCGTGTTTTCCGATGGTCACCTCCAGCTACCGGGATACGCGGGTAACTTTTATGAGGACTACTATGGAGATGGAGATGAGTGAGACCGCCTGTGGTCTTACTTAGTGAGGATGTAGTAGTATCCTAGTATATTGTAAGCAAGGTGTCTAAGTTCCAGAGGCTTAGATAAATAATGTATAGGAAGTCAGAGTGCCTCTGAAGGATGTATCATCTTCATCACGTTTGTATTAGCTTAGTGCTTGTACTAAAATGATGTATGGTTTGTATGACAGCTTGTGAATATATGGCTTGTATGCTTTTATCACCATGTTGTCAAGATGATTACTTCCTTTGCTCTGTAATCCTTCCAGTACTTCAATACCTTGATTAGACTCTTGAAATCAACTCTGTTTGAATTTGGATTTTCACCTTCAGGATGTCTCAAGGAACACGTGGCCAGATTGGTCGTAACCAAGGTCGTGGGAACGACCAGGAGGAAGGCAACCTTCCACCCCCACCCACGATGGCCCAAGTTCTGATGGAGGTCGAGAGGAACCGCCGTGACTCTCATCACCTGCTGGAAGTCATCGCACGCAACACCACTCAGCAGCGCAATGAGCTGGTGTCTCTGAACGACTTCATCCGGCTTCATCCCCCGATTTTCAGTTACTCCACCGAGCCCCTTGACGCCGATGACTGGCTCCACAGCATCGAGAGGAAGCTCCAAGCAGGCCATGTTGCAGATGGCGACAAGGTCAATTATGCCACCTATCACCTTGAAGGTGCAGCAAGCTCTTGGTGGGAGAATTTTCTGAATATGCGTCCCGTTGGACCACCAGCATCTTGGGAGGAATTCTGTACGTCCTTCCGCGAGCACCACATCCCCAAGGGTCTTATGGACCGCAAGCGTGAGGAGTTCTGTAACCTCACTCAAGGCAGAAGAATCGTGGACAAGTTTAGTCGTGAGTTCAACCGACTTGCTCGTTATGCAACTGAAGAAGTCTCCACCGACTCCTAGAAACAAGAGAGGTTCCGTCGTGGCCTCAACTCCGGACTCCGTCGCGAGCTCAACCTTCATGACTTTGCCACATTCCAGGTCCTTGTCAACAAGGCCATCAAGGCAGAGGACATGAACACCCCCAACGACTTTCGCAAACACCCCAGAGATGATAGTTCATCCAGTTCTGGCTCCCAGAAGCGCAAGATTTGGATCCCCAATAGCATGTTCCGCCAGAACAACCCCCCGAGGCCATCCTATGTGGCGCCTCGTCCACCCACCCAGTTCCACCCAGCTCCACCAAACCACCCAGCTCCACGCACTGTTTTCGGAGCTTGCTACAAGTGTGGTCAGGCAGGCCACTACTCTCGCGAGTGCCCCCAGAACCAGGTCCATAACCAAAATACTCCACCACGTGCCGGAGGCAACAACAACAACAACAATGGTCGTGGCAAGCCACCCCAGAAGGTCTTCACCGCCAAACCCGCTCCTCCCGCCACTCGTGGACGTCTGAACCAGGTTGCCGCTGAAGAGACTGACGACACCACTGACATCATTCTTGGTACGCTCCCAGTCAATTTTGTTCCTACTTCCGTTCTTTTCGACCCAGGAGCATCTCATTCATTCATGTCGGAAAGTTATGCACTTCGTCATGAGTTACCCTTTGTTGAATTGTCCACCCCAATGGTTATTCAAACTCCAGGGTCAAGATGGCAAACTAATAGAGTGAGCCATGGTAATCAAATTGCAATTGAGGGTTTAGTATTCCTTGCTTCACTCATAGCCCTCAAGTCTTCAGACATTGATGTCATCCTTGGCATGGATTGGCTATCAAGACAAAATGCCTATCTGGATTGCAAAGGCAAATCCGTGAAACTCACCCACCCTTCGGGCAAAACCATCAACTATACCTCACCCAGAACAAGAACCAAAGTGCATTCTTTGAATGTACTCCCCCTTCCCGAACTTGAAGATATTCCGGTGGTTCGTGACTTCCCGGATGTCTTTCCTGAAGAGCTGCCAGGCATGCCACCCGACAGATGTGTAGAATTTATAGTGGATCTTGTTCCAGGAACTGCACCAATTTCCAAACGCCCATATAAAATGGCCCCACATGAGTTAGCTGAGCTAAAAACCCAACTTGATGCTTCGTTGGCAAAAGGCTTCATCCGCCCTAGCTCATCGCCATGGGGTTGCCCCGTTCTGTTCGTAAAGAAGAAAGATGGAACAGAAAGGATGTGCGTAGACTATCGCCCGCTAAATTTAGCAACGATAAAGAACAAATACCCACTGCCCAGGATCAATGATCTTTATGATCAACTTGCAGGATCCTCCGTCTTCTCCAAGATGGATTTAAGATTAGGTTATCATCAGATCAGAATCCGAAACGAGGACATTCCAAAAACGGCTTTTACTACTCGTTATGGTCTTTACGAGTACACCGTCATGTCCTTTGGTTTAACCAATGCCCCCGCCACTTTCTCACGCTTGATGAATTCGATCTTCATGGAGTACCTAGATAAATTTGTTGTGGTTTATCTTGATGATATTCTCATCTACTCGAAGAACGAAGAAGATCATGCCGAACACTTAAGGCTGGTATTGATGAAGCTTAGAGAGCATCGCCTATACGCTAAATTCTCCTAGTGTGAATCTGGCTACCAGAAGTGACCTACTTAGGCCACGTGATTTCTGCAAAAGGCATTGCTGTGAATCCCGAGAGAGTTCAGGCCGTCCTTGACTGGACTCCACCTGAATCGGTTAAGCAAGTTAGGAGTTTTCTTGGCCTAGCCAGCTATTGTCGTCGCTTCGTCGAGAACTTTCCTAAAGTTGCAAAGCCTCTAACTGAACTCCTCAAGAAAGATAAGAAATTATTATGGACTCCCAAGTGCGAGGAAAGCTTTCAAGAGCTAAAAAGAAGATTGACTTCCGCACCCGTACTTGCACCTCCAGACACAAAAATGGATTTCGAGATCTATTGTGACGCATCACGGCAAGGGTTAGGATGCATACTTCTGCAAGATCGACATGTGGTAGCTTATGCTTCACGCCAGTTGCGGCCACATGAAGAGAACTATCCTACCCATGACCTTGAACTCGCTGCCGTAGTTCATGCTCTAACAACTTGGCGACATTACCTCCTTGGTAATCGTTGTGAGATTTATTCCGACCACCAAAGCCTCAAATATATTTTCACCCAGCCAGATCTTAATCTCAGGCAAAGACGCTGGATTGAGTTGATAAAAGATTACGACATAGGAATTTCTTACACCCCAGGCAAAGCCAATGTCATGGATGATGCACTAAGTCGTAAGTCGTACTGTAACAACCTCATGTTACAGCAGTATCAACCATTTCTTCATGAGGACTTTCGCAAGCTCAACCTTGAAATTGTTCCTCATGGCTATTTTTCTACCTTGGTGGCGAAACCAACTCTTGAGGATCAAATTATAGTTGCCCAAAGGCGTGCACGAGGTGTTCGCCGGATCAAGGAGAACATTGCTAACGGAGTTGCTAAATGTTTCTCCACAGATAGCAAAGGAACGGTATTCTTTGAAAATCGTTTAGTAGTACCTAAGAATAAGGAACTAAGGCAACTCATCCTCAAAGAAGCCCATGACACACCCGTCTCAATTCATCCTGGTAGCTCAAAAATGTACCGAGATCTACGCCAGAGATTTTGGTGGACTAGGATGAAGAGAGACATTGCTAAATTTGTTGCCGAATGTGATGTTTGTCGTCGCATTAAGGCAGAACATCAAAGACCTACTGGTACACTTCAACCTTTGTCTATTCCCGAGTGGAAATGGGACAAAGTCGGTATGGACTTCATCACCGGCTTTCCAAGAACCCAGAAAGGAAACAATGCCATCTTCGTTGTCATAGATAGGCTTTCCAAAGTTGCTCACTTCCTTCCGGTTCGCGAGTCTATAACTGCTAGCTAGTTAGCAGACTTGTACATCTCCAGAATTGTATCCCTTCATGGTGTTCCTTTGGAAATCAATTCTGATCGCGGTAGCCTTTTCACCTCTAGATTTTGGGGAAGCTTCCAACGTGCCTTGGGAACTCATCTCTCCTTTAGTACGGCTTTCCATCCTCAGTCTAGCGGTCAAGTCGA
Source organism: Bromus sterilis (assembly GCA_950022295.1). Classification (NCBI taxonomy): domain Eukaryota; kingdom Viridiplantae; phylum Streptophyta; class Magnoliopsida; order Poales; family Poaceae; genus Bromus; species Bromus sterilis. The sequence goes on from OX465596.1 coordinate 47,517,875, forward strand.
TAGGGTTAACCAGATTCTTGAAGACATGCTCAGAGCTTGTGTTATCTCATTCGGAAAGAATTGGGAGAATTCTCTTCCATTTGCCGAATTTTCTTATAACAATAGTTTTCAATCCAGTCTGAACATGGCTCCTTTTGAACTCCTTTATGGACGACGATGCTAACACCACTAAACTGGTCAGAAACCGGTGAAAGACAATTCTTTGGACCGGATATGATCAAGGAAGCAGAAGAGCAAGTTCGCATTGTTCGTGATCAATTGAAAGCAGCCCAGTCTCGTCAGAAAAGCTACTATGATCGTCATCATAGGCAAGAGAGCTACAATCTGGATGAGAAGGTTTACCTTCGGGTTACTCCTCTGAAGGGAACCCAACGTTTCGGTATCAAAGGCAAGTTGGCCCCACGTTACATCGGACCTTTCCGCATTCTAGCTAAACGTGGAGAAGTTGCCTACCAACTTGAACTACCCCCGCACCTTTCCCGAGTACACGATGTATTCCATGTGTCCCAACTCAGGCGTTGCTTCAAGGACCCCATCCGCGAAGTCGACCATGAAACGCTTGATCTCCAAGATGACCTTTCTTATCGAGAATACCCCGTTCGTATTCTTGATTCAGCAAAGCGTGTCACTCGTCGTCAGAAGATTAGGTTTCTGAAAGTGCAATGGTCACACCACTCTGAAAGAGAAGCCACGTGGGAGAGAGAAGACCGCCTCAGTGCCGAGTACCCCACCTTCCTCCCGCAGGCTTCTGAATCTCGGGACGAGATTCTTTTGAGTGGGGGCGAGTTGTCAGATCCCTCTGTTAGGTATGTGCTAGGGTTAGCTAGTGCCTTTGCATCATGTCAAATTTTCAAAAAGAAATCTTGGAAATCAAATTCAAAATCAAAATGGGAGAAGGAACACCCCCCAGATGAATTAATTCAAAAGGCCAGATAAAAATCTTTTCCAAAAATTCATATTAGAGTTTTGAAAAGTCTTATAAATGAGTATGATCACATATCAAGTGATGTGGGACCCCCCCCCCCCATGCTCATAGATTTTTCAAATATTCAAACAGTACCTTGGAATTAAAGAAATCCCCCTATTTGATTTAAAATTCAAATCATTTGAATTTTAAAAATGTTGAAAGTTTATGAGTGGCTTGTCCATATTATTATGAGGCCATGTAAAAGTTTTCAGCATTTAATAAAATGGTTTGGTATTTTTATCAGAGCCAAAACAAATTACAGAAAAAGAAAGGAAAGATTAAACAGAGAGAAAAGGAAAAAGGAACTTACCTGGTTTCAGCCCAGCTAACTCCCCGCAGCCCACCTGGCCGGCCCAGCCCACCTGGAGGGGGTCACATGCGTCTTCTTCCCTCCAGGCAGGCAGGCACCTCGCCGGCGACCGCCGTGGGCACGACAGGCAGCTGCATGCCTGTCCCGCGCCTTATCCCTTCGCTGGAGACGCCGCGCAGCCGTCCTGATCCATTCCCCCCCTCCTCTTCGTCTTCCTCCTCCTCCTGCGCCCGATTCGTCGCCGCCCGAAGACCGCCGTGGAGCACGCCGTCGAGCCCACGTAGCCACAGTCGTCCCCGAGCCGTGCCGCCGTGTCCAGAAGAACCGCAGCAAGCTTCTTCATGGTTCCCCTCAAGCAATCGAGCCCGAGCGCCTCAGCAGACGACGCCAGCTTCACCGAGAAGTCGCCGGACCCGTGAGTCGCCGTCGTCAAATTCCTCGGCTACACAGCATCCCCGGCCTCACCGTCTTCTCCATTAGCTTCAGGGTCAGCTTCTTCACCTTTCCCCTAAGTTAATAGTGTCTCGTTTACCCCACAACCGAATCCGCCATGGATCCCGAGCAAGCTCTCCGCCATGGTCGAACTGGAGCTCGCTTCAGTGCCTCTGGTGATGCACCCGTGCGTGCGTTTGGCACCTAGCCTTCCCAGCTTTCGAACGCACCCAAGATCACCTCAAACCGTGCTCCCTAGCCTAGGCTACGACCTCGCCGTTTCTCTGTTTCCGCCGGAGTCGTCGCCGTCGTCTCTCCCGACCACCTCGTGAACCCCCGTTGCCTCCAAATGATGCGGAAGACGATGCTGAGTTGAATGGTGTCCTCCCCGTGCTCTCCCGTGGCCGTTTGGTCACTCCGGCGACCACGCCGCCGTGCCCGTGCCACCGGCGGCTAACCGCCGGGCATTTAAGCACTAAACCAACCCTAATCACACCCCTAACCCCACTGACCCCTGGGCCCCAGTGCCCCTAATCTAATCCAGGGGGTTAACTTAAACCGGGTTTAACCCTACAGAGGCTGACCAGTGGGGCCCCTTGTCAGTTTGACTCGGGTCAAACCCCCCTGACGCCAGCATGACACCACAGTGACGCAATAAAGGAATTTCCAGAGATTTAATAAATTACAGAAATTCCAGAAAGTACCCCAAACTTTGGAAATTCATAGAAAATTCATATTAACTCCAAATTGGACAAATAATATATGAAAAATGATCAGGAGAAAATTATCTTTCCAAATATGCAACTTTAAACTCTGTTTGAGTTGAATTTAAAAAGTGATCAGTAGCATTTTCTATTTGATTTAAATGGAATTAAATCAAATTCAATTCAAATATTTTTGCAACTTGAACCATGGCAACATGCTACATTTCACTTACACATCAGAGGCATATCATACACATTTGAAGATGATTCAAAATGATCAAACTATATCACATATAACTTGGTTAATGTTGAATTCAAATGTGGAGTTTGAATTTGCATTTTAAATGCAATATATTCCACTTAAATGGAATTGCCTCACACATCAAAATTATACTTCAAGCTTTAACATTCCATCATGTGCTTGAGCATTGCATTCATATTGATTGCTACTTCGTGCTTTGTTTGCCGAGTAGAGGTGGAACCGGAGCAAGAGGTCACCCCCTTCGCTGAAGATCCAGAACCCGAACCTCGTCAGCAAGGCAAGAAAAACCCCATTGATCATGTCGATAAAATCCCACTTCCCTCTCATGTCTCGCTTATGCATTGTTTAGGATGATCACCATGCTTCGTTTCTACCGCATAGATGAACCCATTCCTTTGCATGACCTATCATTTTGTCACAGTAGTAGGCAAACCACAATCCTAGCAACTGTAGGAGTTGTTTGATATCATGTGGCCCCTGCAAATGTTATCTCTTATTGCATGCTTAGTATGATACCATGTTGTTACTATGATGTGAGTCGGGATGGTAATGATCATGTGGATGATGGTAGAAAAGTGTTGGTGAATCGACCCTAATACAAGGTGAACGATGAGAGGCTGTGTAGGAGTACACGGTGGGTTGTCTCGTTGAACACCGCCCTAAGTCCGAGTTCTTGTGTGGTGATCCAAGATGAAGAGTACAACCACACATTGGGCTCACTGACCCCTCTCAACTTATTAACTCATCGCTTTCGATGTCCAGATGTCGCAGTAGTTCGGAGTTCTGGTAGGCTTGTGGCCTGGATGCTAAGTGAGAGAACGGCTCAACCGAGACCGGCTTATGCACCACGCACACATCGCTTGCGTCCACTTCGGTAAACCGGCCGGGTTCACGATTGTGGTAGCCAACCCAAGTAGGCGGCTTTCTTGGACTAGATAGGCTATGAGGTAACAGTTGTGGTGAGCATCCTCGCTGGCACCCCTTGAATGGTGTCGAGATCAAAGGCGGTAAATGATGGTCATGTGTGTGTAGCGGTACACCCTTGAAAGGTTAACAAAACTATTCGAATAGCCGCGTCCGCGGTTATGGACGGCTTGGAAATCTTAGCGTGATTATTAGATAACTTGAACCGGATACTTCTAAAATACACCAAGATAAGTGTGAGTGCTATGGCGTGCTTTCTCGTGGGGAAGTCGAGGAAGGCACCATAGTGGTGTATTGGTTGGAGAAAGTACTGGACTCGTGTACGCTTCTTACCTCAAGTCTGGTAATCGTAGTTCAGGATTAGCCAAGTCAAAGCGGGCATTTCTGCAAGTGAACCCCACCTCCTTTTACCTTGACACCTGTACATGAGTAGTATAGCTCCTATGTAAGTCTTGCTGAGTACGCATTTGTACTCACGTTTGCTTAATCTATGTTTTAGATGACGCCACTGACCCCGAAGGTGGCTTCTTCATCGAGCTGGACGACTGAAGTTAAGCTAGTCTAGTCCCAGTCAGCAGACTGGTTCCCTCGTGGAGGGCTTTATGTTTGAATAAGGCTTCTTAAGCCAATTTGTTAAACTTGTCTGTACTCAGACATAATTTGCTTCCGCTTTATGTTGTAATGTTGGATCACATGTTTGTGATCTCTGTGTGTACTCTATAAGAGTTATAAATAAAATGTACACTTTGTAGAGAATTGCAATGGTACCTGCTGTTCATACAAGGCATGTGTGTTGCGTGTATGTTTATAACATGCATGTCTTTGTATGGGTTTTCGAGACCTTAGTTGTGTTCTGGCTGGCGGTGTTTCATACACCAAGTGGCCCTTAGATGTGCGCAGCTTGGGGCATCGCGATGCGATTGTCCGAGACTCCGTCTCGTGCACACTTTGTGGTATGATCGAGCCCGCCCTAGACCCCGACTAAGTGATCGGGCTGGAGTAAGTGTATGTAAGAGTTTTGAGATAGTCGATAGTATGGTTGAGGCGACTTGTCTTTGAATATGGGAGTTCACCACCCATATCATTAGACTTGTGTGTGGACGATGAGGACCCATCACAGTTGATCATCCGGCCTGGATGGGATGCCCCTCACGTACGATGCTTTCCGAGAATGTTCAGTGCTTGGCCTTGTCTGCTTAGACAAGTGGGTGCGGTTCTCGGCTCTCCATATGACTATGTCTTAACTGTACTTGCATACGCTAACCCCGGGTCCCGACAGAAGCAAGGAATACTAAACCCTCAATTGCAATTTGATTACCATGGCTTACTCTATTAGTTTGCCATCTTGACCCTGGAGTTTGAATAATCATTAGGGTGGACAATTCAACAAAAGATAACTCATGACGAAGTGCATAACTTTCCGACATGAATGAATGAGATGCTCCTGGGTCGAAAAGAACAGAAGTAGGAACATAATTGACTGGGAGCGTACCAAGAATGACGTTAGTGGTGTCGTCAGTCTCTTCGGCGGCAATCTGGTTCACACGTCCACGAGTGGCGGGAGGATCTGGTTTGGTGGTGTAGACCTTCTGGGGTGGATTTCCACGACCATTGTTGTTGCCTCCGGCATGGGGTGGAGCATTTTTATTCTGGAGCTGGTTCTGGGGACACTCGCGGGAGTAGTGGCCTGCCTGACCACACTTGTAACAGGCTCCAAAGACAGTGCGTGGAGCTGGGTTGTTTGGTGGAGCTGGGTGGAACTGAGTTGGTGGACGAGGCACCACATAGGATGGCCCCGGTGGGTTGTTCTGGCGGAACATACTGTTGGGGATCCAGATCTTGCGCTTCTGGGAGACGGAACTGGATGATCCATCATCTCTAGGGTGTTTGCGGAAGTCGTTGGGGTGTTCATGTCCTCTTCCTTGATGGCCCTGTTGACAAGGACCTGGAATGTGGCAAAGTCATGCAGGTTGAGCTCACGACGGAGTCCAGAATTGAGTCCACGACGGAACCTCTCTTGCTTCTTGGCGTCGGTGGAGACCTCTTCAGTAGCATAGTGAGCCAGTCGGTTGAACTCACGACTAAACTCGTCAACAGTCCTTCTGCCTTGGGTGAGGTTGCAGAACTCCTCACGCTTGCGGTCCATAAGACCCTTTGGAATGTGGTGCTCGCGGAAGGTGTGCAGAATTCATCCCAAGATGCGGGTGGTCCAACGGGACGCATGTTCAGGAAGTTCTCCCACCAAGAGCTAACTGCACCTTCGAGGTGATAGGTGGCATAGCCGACCTTGTCGCCATCTGCAACATGGCCTGCCTGAAGCTTCCTCTCGATGCTGCGAAGCCAGTCAACGGCGTCAAGGGGCTCGGTGGAGTAACTGAAAACCGGGGGATGAAGCCGGATGACGTCGTTCAAAGACACCAACTCGTTGCGATGCTGAGTGGTGTTGCGGGCAATGACCTCCAGCAAATGGTGAGAGTCTCGGCGGTTCCTCTCAACCTCCATCAGAACCTGAGCCATCGTGGGTGGGGGTGGAAGGTTGCCTTCCTCTTGTTCATTCCCACGACCTTGGGCACGACCAAGCTGGCCACGGGTTCCTTGAGACATCCTGAAGGTTAAAACCAAAGTCAATCAGAGTTGATTTGAAGAGTCTAAACAATGTATTGAAGTACTGGAAGGATTACAGAGCAAAGGAAGTAATCATCTTGACAACATGGTGATAAAAGCATACAAGCCATATATTCACAAGCTGTCATACAAACCATACATCGTTTTAGTACAAGCTCCAAGCTAATACAAACGTGATGAATATGATACATCCTTCAGAGGCACTCTGACTTCCTATACATTATTCATCTAAGCCTCTGGAACTTAGAACACCTTGCGTAAAATATACTAAGATACTACTACATCCTCACTAAGTAAGACCACAGGCGGTCTCACTCATCTCCATCTCCATAGTAGTCCTCGTAAAAGTTACCCGCGTATCCCGGTAGCTGAAGATGACCATCGGAAAACATGGAGGCATGTGGACCCTGATATCCATTTGGGCAAGGATGGGGCCTAGGTCCAGCATAGGGTGGAAGCAGAGGACCACGGGGTGAAAAAATGCCTCCAATCTCGGGCCAAGCAACTCGAGAAGGCATCTGAGTCCTCACAGGGTAGATAGCATCATACTCGACTGATCCAACACTCACGAAGGGTGCCAAGTGTGTCAGTGCTCGATACAGACGAACACGGGTGGCGTGAAGCTCAAAATGGAGAGCGCGTGCATCACGATCTCGATCACAAGAAAACCTAGCAGTCATCTGAAGTACTGGATCCTCTGCAGAGTGATCTGATTACAGTCCGGTGTAATACCCCTCTTCTTCTGGAAGTGCAGCAGGGATATAGTGGAACAAGGTCTCTCTCAGCATAGTGTGTTCCTCTCTCAGCAGGGTAATACATGCGTATGCAGCATCCTGCACAGCCATGTTCTCAGTCATGCCAATGCCATGTCAAAAGTGGATAGGCTGAGTGACTCCATTGTGGTGCAGGTAGATCCTGACAATGCAGTGGAACTGGGTCTGGTTGAAGTCGTGGAACTGCTCCTCGACAGTGTACTCAGGATACCATCGATATCCCACATAGGACATCATCTCGATCAACGTGGCGGGATGGCCACGCACACCGAGGCGCCTGGTCAAACGAACAATCTGCCGAGGGGGAAGATCTGCCATCTGAAACAGAAAGAAGGAGTTTGCAAATGCATCAGATTATGAGATAAACCTGGAATGACTCGGACAGCATAACGGCTGTAATTGCAAGAAAAATACAATTTCTTACAACATGGAAACATCACTTACATACGATGTAAGAAATCAGGAAGCACAACAACTCTAACGAACCGAACACAACCTTCATACGGCTATAAGGAAGCAAACAGCAAGATGTTCTAATCAGACAGAGGAGAGCCTAGTCCTATCTTCCCGTAGAACAAGATGAGGGTGACTCAGAACTCAGAACGAAGGGGGTAAGGAGAAAAAAGAAGCCTTACGTTGTTCCCTTATATACCCAGAGTAACTATATAACTATAGCAAGCTAGACTCGACTTCGGCCAAGGCTACTAGTCCTACAGGCACTCCTGCTCTTATACCAAGTCTGTCGGGACCCGGGGTTAGCGTATGCAAGTTCCGTTACGACATAGTCATATGGAGAGCCGAGAACCGTACCCACTTGTCTAAGCAGACAAGGCCAAGCACAGAACGTTTTCGGAAAGCATCGTACGTGAGGGGCATCCCATCCAGGCCGGATGATCAACTGAGATGGGTCCTCATCGTCCGCACACAAGTCTAATGATATGGGTGATGAACTCCCATATTCACAGACAAGTCGCCTCAACCATACTATCGACTATCTCATAACTCCTACATAGACTTACTCCAGCCCGATCACTTAGTCGGGGTCTAGGGCGGGCTCGATCATACCACAAAGTGTGCACGAGACAGAGTCTCGAGCAACCGCATCGCGATGCCCCAAGTTGCGCACATCTAAGGGCCACTTGGTGTATGAAAGACCGCCAGCCAGATCACAACTAAGGTCTCGAAAACCCATACAAAGACATGCATGTTATAAACATACACGCAGCACACATGCCTTGTATGAACAACAGATATCATTGCAATTCTCTACAAAGTATACATTTTATTGATAACTCTTACAGAGTGCACACAGAGATCACAAGTATGTGATCCAACATTACAACAGACAAGCGGAAGAAAAGTATGTCTGAGTACAGACAAGTTTAACAAATGGCTTAAGAAGCCTTATTTAAACACAAGCCCTCCACGAGGGAACCAGTCGTCTGACTGGGACTAGACTAGCTTGATCTTCAGTCGTCGAGCTCGATGAAGAAGCCACCTTCGGGGTCAGTGGGTTCATCTAAAACATAGATTAAGCAAACGTGAGTACAAAGTCGTACTCAGCAAGACTTACATAGGAGCTATACTACTTATGCACATGTTTCAAGGTAAAGGGAGGTGGGGTTTCACTTGCAGAAGTGCCATCTTTGACTTGGCTAGTCCTGAACTACGAGTACCAGACTTTGAGGTAAGAAGCGTACACGAGTCCACTACTTTCTCCAACCAATTACACCACTATGGTGCCTTCCTCGACTTCCCCACGAGAAAGCACGCCATAACACTCACACTTATCTTGGTGTGTTTTAGAAGTATCCAGTTCAAGTTGTCTAATAATCAAGCTAAGCTTTCCAGGCAGTCCTTAACCGCGGACGCGTCTATTCGAATAGTTTTGTTAACCCTGCAGGGGTGTACCGCTACACACACATGATCATCAGTTACCGCCTTTGATCTCGACACCATTCAAGGGATGTCAGCGAGGATGCTCACCACAACTGTTACCTCATAGCCTATCTAGTCCGAGAAAGCCGCCTACCTGGGTTGGCTACCACTATCGTGAACCCGGCCGGTTTACCGAAGTGGACCCAGATGATGTGAGGGTGGTGCATAAGCCGGTCTCGGGTGAGCCGTTCTCTCACTTAGCAGCCAGGCCACAAACCTACCAGAACTCCGAACTATTGCGACATCTGTACATCGAAAGGGATGAGTTAATAGGTTGAGAGGGGTCAGTGAGCCCAGTGTGTGTTTGTACTCTTCATCTTGGATCACCACACAAGAACTCGGACTTAGGGCGGTGTTCAACGAGACAACCCACCGTGTACTCCTACACAGCCTCTCATCGTTCACCTTGTATTAGGGTAGATTCACCAACACATTTCCACCATCATCAACATGATCACTACCATCCCGACTCACATAACAGTAACATCATTTTATCACCCTAAGCATGCAATAAGCGGTAACAATTGCAGGGGCCACATGATATCAATCAACTCCTACATTTGCTAGGATTGTGGTTTGCTTACTAATGTGACAAATGATAGGTCATGCAAAGGAATGGGTTCATCTATGCGGTAGAAACGTAACATGGTAATCATCCTATACAATGCATAATCGAGACATGAGAGGGAAGTGGGATTTTATCGACATGATCAATGGGGGTTTGCTTGCCTTGCTGACGAGGTTCGGGGTCGGGGTCTTCAACGAAGGGGGCAGCCTCCTGTTCCGGTTCCACCTCTACTCGACAAACAACAAACAAGGTAGAAAAGTAAATACAATGCACAATCACATGATTGGAGGTTGAAACTTGATGTACATGTTTCGGATGTGTGAGGCAATTCCATTTAAATGGAGTATATTGCAAATGAATTGCAAATTCAAACTCCAATTTGAATTCAATTTAGCCAAGTTGCATGTGACATTGTTTGAACAAGTTAAACCATTTTGAAATGTGTATGATATGCCTCTGAAGTTCAAGTATAATGTGATATGTTGATATGGTTCAAAATGCAAAAGCATTTGAAATAATTTTGATTTAATTCCATTTAAACCAAATAGCAAATGCTACTGGTCCCAATTTAAATTCAACTCAAACATGGTTGAAAGTTGGATATTTGGATAGCTTATTTTCTCCTGATCATTTTTCATATATTATTTGTTAAATTTGGAGTTGATATGAATTTTCTATGAATTTCCAAAGTTTGGGGTAATTTTTCCCTTTTCTGGAATTTCTATGTTTTCTTTTAAATCTGGAAAAACATTATTGCATTAGCACTGAGTCAGTATGACATCAGGGGGTTTTGACCCAGTCAAACTGACATGGGGGCCCCATCTGTCATGGACTCAGGGGCTAATCCCCTCTCTGTTTAATTAAACAGAGAGGATTAGGGGGCCTGGGGCCCACCGTCAGCCTCACTGGGGGTGGATTAGGGGGTTAACCTAACCCGGCCACGTCGGACTTGCCGGCGGCTAGCCGCCGGTTACCAAAACCGCGGCGACGCTGCTCGAGATTGCGCATCCGGCCACCATCTGGCGTGCTGTGACCACCAAAAGGCGGCCCGTGCACGCCCGCTTCACCCAGCACCAACGGGGAGGCTCGGGAGGGGCCGGAGCCTCGTCGGCGACGTGCTCGGGCGGCGGCCGTGGCACGGCTTTGAAGCAGACGACAGTGTGGTGCACAGGATGACGCCATAGATAGCCCGTTCGGCTCCTGGAGGGCTCAGGAACGTGATGCACACCAAGACTCGGACGGGAAGGCACAGGAGCGAGCTCGAGCTCAACCATGGCGGGGTCGTTCTCGGCTCCCATGGTGGAATCGGCTAGAAAGGTTGCGGGGCGCTGCAAGCTTGAGGGAAACACGCAGTAGCTCACCGTGAATCGAACGGAAGCAACAGCAAGCTCGGGGAGGCTTCAACGGCGGCGAATCGACGACGGCGAGCTCGCGGGTCCGGCGAGTCCTCGGTGAAGCTTGCGTCTCGTCTGGTCCGAATTGATGCGTCTCCTTCTGCTAGTCGAGGAAGCCGAGGACGGAGATCACGCTGGACATCTTGGATGGGCTCCTCGGCGTCGATGGCCACGCGGGGGCGCTTCGGTGCTCCGGCGAGTTCTTCTGTCGACGATGAATACGGTGAGGGAGGAGGAGGAGGTGGCTCTGGAGGGAGGAGAATGGAGCTGGGCGTCTCCCAGACGTGCGAGGAGAAGGGATAAGGGCTCGGGGCAGGCAGGCAGCTGCCTGTCGTGCCCACGGCGCTCGCCGGCGAGGTGCTTGCCTGCCTGGAGGGGAAGAAGATGCATGTACCCCCGCCAGGTGGGCTGGGCTGGCTGAGGTGAGTGGGCCTCGCCTCTGGGCGAGAGGTAAGTCCTTCTCTTTTATTTTTCTATTTTTCTTTTCTGTCATTTGTTTTGGCTAGCTAAAAAAAATAGCAAACCAATTTATTAAATGCTGAAACTTTTTATGTGGCATCACAATATATTAGGCTGGCCACTTGTAAAGTTTGAACATTTTTAAAATTGAAATAATTTGAACTTTAACTCAAATAGGGGTTTTTGATTAAATCCAAGGCATTGTTTGAATATTTGAAAAATCCATGAGCATGGGGTGGGTCCCACATCACTTGATATGTGATCACACTCATTTATAAGACTTTTCAAAAATCAAACATGAATTTTTGGAGAAGATTTTTATCTAGCCTTTTGAATTAATTCATCTGGGGGGGGTTCCTTCTCCCATTTTGCTTTTGAATTTGATTTCAATGACTTCTTTTGAAATTTCGAACATGATGCAAGATGATTTTGATCCTAGCACATTACCTAACAGAGGGTTCTGACAATCTCAACCTTCCACTTTGGGTAACCAACGAGGTGGCGTTAATTCGTACCATCAATGATCTCTTTGGAGTACAAGGGATAGAGGATGAAGTACTAGTGTGGATCTCTCAAAAGGAATAGTAGTGTGCCCCCTGCTCTCTTTTTTTCCTTTTCTCTTTTTTCTATATTTTTTGTATTTTTGGTGGCCTCAATGGCTCTTTCTATTGCTCACATTTGTCCTCTTTGGGATCTTTTGATTTTGTCCTCTTTGGGATCTTTTCCTCACTTTAGGGGCAACACTCTATATTTTATAAGAATATAGGAGATATTTCACACTTTACAAGGGTACTCACATAAAGAAAATGTAACTATCATGATGCAAATGTATGCCTCTGCCAGGGTAGCAGGATATGCAATGATACTAGCGCGTCATGTAGCAATGATTAGGGCAAGGCCCAACTAGCATGCGGCTCATCGATCAAGAAAGTAGCATGTATGACATGAAGATCAAGTCATGAGAATAGCAACTTCAACTACCTACTTTCTAGTCAAGACACAAAACTCAGTGCAACAGGAAAACTCTCTAAACAAGATCAAACATGCAACCTATAGAAAGTTCAACCTAATACAAAAGAAAATCTCTAGAAGAAAACTAAAGCACTTCAACTAAAGAGGGCATCAACTAAGAAAAGAAAAAGAACAACTCACAGCTAAGAAAATAAGCATGCAAATCCTATGAGGAGTTCTAGTTCAAGCGGAGCGTCTTTCTCTCCCACACGAAAGAAAGCTGGGGTATAACTTGTTACTACAGCAAACAAAGCAAAAACAAACCTAAGAGAAGTAAAGAGCGAGATGCTCCAAGCATAGCACATAACGCATGAAGTGATAAAAATATAGTGCAACGAGGGACGAACTGATAATTGTTGATGAAGAAGGGAATGCACGGGGGCATCCCCAAGCTTAGATGCTTGAGTCTCCTTGAATATTTATTTGGGATGCATGGGGGCATCCCCAAGCTTGAGCGTTTGACACTCCGTGATCTTCTTTCATCATCTTCCATCGCACACTTGAAAACTCCCTTCATACACAACTCATCATAAGCTGATTAGAGAGGTTAGTACCCTATTAAAATAATTTTTCCTCTACTGCAAATAAATATATTCTTGAAGAGCTACTGTTTCTCAAGATTTCCAAAAAGTTTTTGCAAAGAAAAATCAAGCTTAAGATTTGCAAAATTTAGGAGAGACAAAACGTGGAAGAATCTGTGAAAAACAGAACAGCATGTAGTAAAGAATTTTTTGGGGATACTTCTGCAACTCAAATAAAAAAACTCAGAACATACTAAAGTTCTGTGATTGTATAGAGCACGTTGTGTAAACAATTCAGCTTAAAAATATGAACTGGTAATTTTCTATGATTTTTCCCGTCACGAGGACATAATCTGTTTTCTGGACGGCATGTCACAACTTTCACTTCCCTTGTCATATGAGGCAATACTTGGCACAAAGCTTGAAAAATAAAGATACAATGATGTTGCTACAATAGTAACAATCATCAAGGCCACTGAAAACAGAAGAAAAACATCTTGGGTTGCCTCCCAACAAGCGCTTTCTTTTATGCCTTTGAGCTAGGCAAAGAGCAAAAGACCAAGTTTTATCAAGAAAATAACTAGCCCGTGTAACGGACTCAAAAGGCAACTTAATCCTTTTCCTAGGAAATTGTTCCATCCATTTCTTGAGAGGGAATTGGAATTTGATATTCCCCTCTTTCATGTCAATAACAGCACCAACAGAGCGAAGAAAAGGACGTCCCAAAATAATTGGACAAGAAGGCTCACACTCAATGTACATAATAGTAAAATCAACGGGAACATAATTGTCATTGACAACGATAAGAACATCATCGATCTTCCCCCAAAGGTTTCTTTATGGAAGAACCGACAAGACGAACACCAAAATAACAAGGATCAAAAGTTTTCAATTCAAGCATATCATACATTCTTTTGGGCATAACAGAGGTACTAGATCCAACATCACAAAGAGCAAAGCAAGAGAATTTATTCAATTTGATTTTTATCATAGGATCCCAACCATCTTCTAGCTTCCTAGGTACGGAGGCTTCTAGTCTAAGCTTCTCCTCCCTAACTTTGATTAAAGCATTGGTGATATGCTCCGTGAAGGCAAGATTAAGTGTGCTAGTTTGGGGGTCTCTAGACATCTTGAGTAGGAAACCAATAACTTCAGGTAAGGTGCAGTTGTCAAAGTCTAGATCACTACTATCTATCAAGGAGGTAGTGATATCATTAAGGCTCACTTGTTTGAAAGCCTCTATGTTCATAGAGGTTTCTTCATCTATGGTTGAGGTGGTAGCATCACCATTGATAGGTCCAGGTGGACTAGGGGTGTGATGGGTGCTAATAGTTTGAACATCCTCAACAACTTGGATAGTAGCTAGGTGTGGTAGGTAGGAAGGCTCTTAACTCTCTATTCTTCCTCCTTTTCTCTAGCCCATCTCTCTTTAAGTTTGCCCAACATCCTAATGTTTTCATTAATTTGCACTTGGATAGCATTCATAGGAGTGGTTTGCCTCTCCTCGGGGGGATAAGTTCTAATCTTAAGCATCTCAACATCATGGGCTATATTATCTACCTTCGAAGAGAGGATATCTAATTTGTCTAATTTCTCTTCTACACTCTTGTTGAAGACTTTTTGGGTAGTGATAAAGTCTTTAAGCATACTCTCTAGTTCATAACTGGAGTTTTTGGTGCTAGGATAAGTGTTGTTGCTCCCATAGTTTTTGGATGGGAAAGGTCTAGGATTGTTGCTACCAAAATTACTCCTATAAGCATTACTGTTGAAGTTGTTTCTAGAGATAAAGTTCACATCTACTTGTTCTTGAGCAACCAAGGAATTTAAAGGAACATCCTGAGGATTAATAGGAGCTTGCTTGGTAAGTAGAGACATGATCAAGTAAACCTTTTCATTAAGAGAGGAGATATCCTCGGCATAATTTACCTTCTTACCAGTTGGAGATCGTTCGATGTGCCACTGAGAGTAGTTCAGCATCATCTCATCAAGTAGCTTCGTGGCAGCACCAAGTGTGGTTGACATAAAAGTTCCTCCCGCAGCCGAGTCTAGCAGATTCCGCGAGGTAAAGTTTAAGCCTGCATAAAAAGTCTGGATAACCAACCCAGTAGTCAAACCATGTGTAGGGAAGTTCTTAACAAGAGATTTCATACGTTCCCAAGCTTGGGCAACATGTTCATTATCCAATTTCCTAAAATTCATAATGTTACTTATTAACTGGATAATTCTAGCAGGGGGATAGTACTTCCCAATAAAAACATCCTTACACTTGTCCCAAGAGTCAATGCTATCCTTAGGTAAGGATTGCAGCCACTCCTTGGCTCTTCCTCTCAAGGAGAAAGGAAAAAGCTTCAGCTTGACGATGTCTCCATCTACTTCCTTGTACTTTTGCATATCACAAAGCTCAACAAAATTATTTAAGTGCAAGGCAGCATCCTCTCCAGCACCTGAGAATTGATCTTTCATAACAAGATTCATCAAAGCAGGTTTAATTTCATAAGAAGGTGCTGAAGTGGCAGGTGAAGAAATAGGAGTGCAGATAAAGTCACTGTTGTTGTGACTAGTGAAGTCAGACAACTTGGTGTTTTCATTGGAACCCATAGTAGCAGCAGGTATTTTTGGTATTTTTTATAAGGGACACAAAAGTAAAAAACTGAAAGATAAACTAACTAGACTAAAAAGCAAAGATAAAAGATAGTGTGCAACTCCCCTGTCTTGTAGACTGGAGTCCCTGGCAACGGCGCCAGAAATTGCTTGATGCTAGCAAGGAATATAATTCTCTCGCTTCTCGTTGGTTACCCCAAGTGGAAGGTGAGATGTAGCGTAGCAGCAAATTTACCCTATCTTGTAGAGGATAGGGTTTGTCTCCCGTAGGACTCGCAGAGATACAAGAAGGTGGTAAAGTGAACAATGGCGCCGAGGTTGCTACTTCACTTGGACTTGCACACACAGAAAATAAATTTGCTCCCAACGAGTACAGAGTAGTTGTCAATTCCTCCGGCCTTGCCATTTACAAAGGATCAACGCAAAAGATAATAATAGTGGCAATGTAAAGTAAGAAATGAAAATAAATTGAAGGTGTAAACAATTGTGGAAATATGGACCGGGGTCCCATGACGTTCACTAGTGATGTCTCTCTCCCAAAAGACGATAAAAGTGCTAGCGAGGTAAACAAATCACAGCTGGGCAATTGACAGGATTATAAATGCACCGCAATGCTAACTATGCTATAAAAGAAAGGAAGAGGCTCAAAAGCAATGGGCAGTACGCCAAGGTAAGTAGACCGAAATCCATCTGCATCTACTACGAATCATCCACCTTGAGATATCTATCCAGGACATCTCGCTGGTATTAAGTTGTGAATCCCACCCAAAGTGTAAACTCAAAGCAACAGACAACTGCATTAAAAGAACTATGCGTAAAGTAAACAATCATTGCACCCGCAAGTACAAGCACCATTGTTTTATCCCTGGTGGCAACACCACATCCCCTAGTCTCATGTTTCTGTCACTCAAGCTAGACATCAGGGGGCTGAACCCACAATCAATCATAACGCTCCCACTTGGAGTTGCAACAAATCACTTGGCCAAAGCAAAATACAGCAACGGAGAACATGCAAGAATTAACTAAAGAACATAACTATAAAAGAGAACCAAGTATATTACTCATCCCAATCTGAACATAATCTCATAATCCATCAGATCCCAGCAAACTCAGCATAGCAACACAGAAATTACAAAGGTGCCTCGATCATGTGAGGCAGCTCACGAGGTCTCGAAAGTGGAAGCACAAAGAGGGGAGGAGAACATCACATAGCTACTGGTCATGGACCCATGGTCCAAGGGGGACTACTCACAAGACATCCGGGAGGCGTCCATGGTGATGGATGGTCTCCCGGAGGGGATTCCTCCTTCCGGCAGGGTGTCGGGGCAGCTTCTCTTGGCAGCCCCGATCTTGAAACGGCGGCGGCGGCGGAACAGAGAGGATAATGGGAATAGCAGATCGATCTTAGGGGTTTCCGTCGCGGGGGCTAAATATAGGCCAAAGGGGGCACCGAGAGGGGCCACAGGACAGCCAGGAGGCCTCCTGGCGCGGCCTAGGGTGGGGCCGCGCCAGGGACCCTCCTGGGGCCCTGGTGGGTCCACCCCCTTCCATCTTTGGTTATTCGGGAAGCTTCCGGGTCGCTGATTTTTTATATAATTTTTCCGGGATTTATTTGGCACTTTTAATGGCCGAAAAACCTGAAATACAAAAACAGCAGAAAACAGGAACTGGCAACTGGGTGCACTGAGTTAATAGGTTAGTCCAAATATGATAAAAAGTGTATGAAAGTTCAAGCAAAACATGGCAAAGTCACACAAATTATGCATGGAGCAAGCAGAAATTATAGATACGTTTGAGACGTATCACGTGCAATTCCTCCAACACGGCTGGCATTGTACTCCCGGACCTAACATGCAATCGACGGTTTTCAGCGTTCATCAGGTTTGCTTGCTCGGCCAAGCTTTGGCGAGATCTCTCCATCTCGGCGTGAGGTCCACGGGCGTGCGCAACACATCCTGCGGGTTGCTCGGGCCTGCTACCGCTGTTGCTGCCACTCTTACAGCTCGGGCTGCGGTGTTGGTGGAGTTGGGGAGACTGGATGAAGCTCCAACCATCATAACCTCTGCACGGACGCGCGGAGTCGTGCTCTTTGATTCTACAAAGCAATCGCTGCGCGGCAACGGATCTGTGAGGCCGAAGAACACCCATACCTCTCTGGGGTATCCCTCCGGAAGGGCCGCGACAAAAACGCGGTGAATGCCAAAAGGAACGATGACGCCATGCGGTAGGGGCGCTCCTGCTCCAAACCGAGAGGCATTGTCGATGACGCGTAGTCGAATTCCCCGTACCTGAGAACCAGGCCGGAAGTGAAGCGCGCGCTCGATGAAGAGGATGGTCCCATCCGAATCAGAACTCCAGTCGACGCCTCGGCCTGCCCCATGGTGGGCGCCAACTATCGTCGATATGTAACGACAGATGCCATGGGGATGCCTAAAGAGGGGGACAAACCGAGGTGAATGTCGATGGTGTCGGAATCGAGAGTGGGGACAAACATAGTGAGACACCATGATGTACCCAAGTTCGAGGCTCTACGTAGAGATAAAACCCCTACTCCTGCCAAGCTCACTATGAGCAATAACTCGGGATACAACGAATGCTCCGTGAGCTGTATCAGAGGAAGGACAAAAGGGCTTTCATCACAGCTATTTCCTGCATCTTTATGAGGTGGGTGAGGTGTAGTAAAATGTGGATTGCCCCTCACACAGAAGGTATACCTGAGGCTCTTATAGGCCGAGCCCAGGGTAATACAGTAACTTCCGGTTGGTCCAGGTGTTGGTATACGGGGCAGAAAACACAAATTTTTCATACCTACGGTACCCGAACCCAAGATCTATGCTATGGCGATGTAAAGTAACGGAGGGAATCGGTGTTCATACCTTTGAAGACCGAAAGAGGGAAACGTTCTTGCGAACGTGGCTGGCGTAGACTCAGAACTACGACCTCCCTGTCGTGCAGAAGACCACCACCGGCGAGGATGACTCCCGGTAAACCTCCAGCGACGAAGTAGCACCACAGGTGTAGTGCCTCGAAGAGATTATACACGTACGGTACAATCGATGTTCCTCCCGGGCCCAGAACCAGCCGAGCAGCGGAAGAAAGATGGCTACGGATCCCGACTCCAGCAGAACGACGGCCTGCCTTATGGTGGAGAACTCCAATCCAGGTGCAGACTCCAAAAAAGGGGAGTCCACTTCCGGGAAGGAGAAGGAGGAAGAAGGAGATATTGGTGTGTTGGAAAAAGGGGGTTTACCCCTCCTTATATAGGCCAAGGGGGGTACCATCCTCCTCCCCTCCCCCATGTGGGACTAAACTCCCAAGGGGGGGGAGTGCGCCGGCCAAGGGGGGTGGTGGGCCCCACCCTTGGCGCCAAGCCCAAGGGGGGAGACCCCCTCCTCCCTTAATGGGCCCCATGGGCCCATTTAGACTTTTTCCCATTTTTTAATTTATTTAATATGTTTTAAATATTTAATTCAGATAATTAAATAATAAAACATTATTAAAACAATTAAACTTTATTTTGAACTATTCAAAATGTCCGGAAACCATTCCGTCCTCCTCCGGAACTATTCCGGTGATTCCTCCTATTTCACCGATTGATCCCGTAACTGTCCTATGCATCGATTGCCCTTAAGTGTAACACCCTAACGGTCCGGGAAACAGCAGACATGGTCGAGACTCTTCTCATTGACCAATGACTAGTCAGTTGGACCTGGTTACAATCCTTGACAGCCCCTGCGCTTCCATCGAATGAACTTCGATCGCTTTTGGAAACCGTTAACGATACGACGTAATCCCTTTGTGCTGCGGTACTTTGTTTGTCCTAGGTTTGATCGTCGGTATCCTACATACCGTATTCACATCTCGTTCACAACAAACAACTTCTCTCGTCCATGATCATTGCATCTCTTGTGACCTAGTCACGTCCTTGCAAGGTGTTGATGCAATATCACCGAGTGGGCCCAGAGTACCTGTCCTGTCACAAGGACTGACAAATCCCGCTCTGATCTATTAACATACTCATCAACCATCTATTTCGGAATACCCAAAGTGCACCGTTATAGCCATCATATTTCAGTCAGGCGGTGGGATACAAATCAAAGTCTCCTCATAGATGACAATTACGTATGATCATTACGGTCTAAGGACTAAGCCATATGTTACAAAGTCATAGCAACGCTGAACTATGTGACTCGATCACATTGCAATACTATAGGTGGGTGTACGTCCATCACATCATTCCCCTTAACGATATGACCTCATTGTCAATGGACTTAAGTGTCGCCATGATCAGGAAAGCTTGATCAATCAATTGCCCAATGAGATAGTTTACCCGAGTTAAACTACGGACCATGTTTTATCCTACACCTGTATTAGTATTTCCAAGTAATACAGTTATAGCACAGTATAAAATGTATTATGAACAAAACGGATATGTGACAAATATCTTTATTAATTTGTCTCTAGGGCACATATCCAACAGTCTCGCACTTGCACTAGAGTACAAATTACACTAGTTTACATCAGGTATGTATCTAACATCAATGGTCTCTCAGTGTTCTTCAAACTTGCCCTGTGGAAGAGGTTTAGTCATCGAGTCTGCTGCGTTCAGATCCGTATGTATCTTGTGAATCCTAGTGTGTCCATCCCTGACGTAGTCTCGCGTCACATGGAACTTTCGGAGGATGTGCTTGGTTGTAGAGTGAGTTCTTGTCTCCTTCGCGTTAGCAATGGCACCCGTGTTGTCGCAGAAAATTCCCACAGGGTCAGTGCAGCTGGGAAAGACGCCAAGCTCGATCACGAAATTCTTCAGCCACAGCGCCTCGTTTGACGCTTCGCATGCGGCAATATACTCCGACTCCAATGTAGATTGGGAGACGACTGACTGTTTGCCGCTCCTCCAGCTAATTGCGCCACTGTTCAACATGAAAACATATCCCGTCTGGGATTTCGAGTCATCTAGATCTGAGCCGAGGCTTGCGTCAACGTAACCCTTTACGGTGAGCTCCTCATCAACTCCTCCATAAACGAGAAAGAGATCCTTGGTTCTTCTCAAGTACTTAAGGATGTTCTTTACTGCTGTCCAGTGAGCCATTCCCGGGTTACTCTGGTAGCGATTAGTCATACTAATGGCTACCGCTAAATCCGGTCTGGTACATAACATAGCATACATGAGAGAACCTATGGCTGAGGCATAGGGCTTTGAGGACATCTCCTCCTTCTCTTTTGCTGTGGTTGGGCATTGAGTCACGCTTAATTTGACACCTTTTATAACTGGCAAGAGGCCTCTCTTGGAGTTACCCATACTGAACCTTTTCAATATCTTGTCAATATAAGTGCTCTGACTCAAGGCCAACCGTCTATTAGGTCTATCTCTATAGATCTTAATCCCTAATATGTACGCAGCTTCACCTAGGTCCTTCATGGAAAATTGTCCATTCAGATATTCCTTCACTTCCTCTAAGAATTTCTTCTCGTTCCCTATTAGTAATATGTCATCTACATATAACACAAGGAATGCTACAGAGCTCCCACTCAGTTTCTTATAGACGCAGAACTCTTCGACGTTTTGGAAAAATCCAAAAGCTTTAATGACCTCATCAAATCGAAGATTCCATCTCCAAGATGCTTGCTTCAACCCATAGATGGACCGTTGAAGCTTGCACACCTTACCAGCGTTCCTTGGATCGACAAACCCCTCTGGTTGCATCATATACAACTCTTCCTCAATGTTGCCATTTAGGAATGCAGTTTTCACATCCATCTGCCATATCTCGTAATCATGATATGCATCTATTGCTAGTAGGATCCGAATAGACTTTATCATCGCTACAAGAGAGAACGTCTCCTCGTAGTCAACTCCTTGAATTTGTCGGAACCCCTTCGCGACAAGTCGAGCTTTGTAGACAGATACGTTTCCGTCTGCGTCAGTCTTTTCCTTGAAAATCCATTTATTCTAGACGGCCTTGCGGTCCTCGGGAATATCCACCAAAGTCCATACTTTGTTGGTGTACATGGAGTCTATTTCGGATTTCATGGCTTCAAGCCATTTCTCGGACTCGGGTCCCTCCATTGCTTCTTTGTAACTTGTAGGTTCATCCGACTCATCAGCCGAGATTGCATTCACAAGCTGTCCGTAAAACTCAGTAGGTTGACGGACTCTTGATGACCTACAGGGCATAAAAGGTTCCACTTCATTCTCATCATGATCATCATCAATGTCATGATCGTTATGAATGTCATTCTGGCCATTCTCTTCAGCTCCCACTGTGGAAGATGGTTCCAGAACAATTTCCATATTCGTTTCTTCCAATTGGAGTGATTGGTCAGTCACTTCATCGAGGTCTATTTTCCTCCCACTCAACTCTTTCGCGAGAAACTCCTTCTCAAGAAAGTGTCCCGTCTTGGCAACAAATGTTTTGCTGTCAGACTTGTTGTAGAAGTTGTATCAACAAGTTTCCTTGGGATAGCCCACAAAGATGCACTTATCCGCCTTGGATTCAAGTTTGTCAGGCTGTAGTTTCCTAACATAAGCCTCACAACCCAAATCTTCAGGTGAGACAACTTAGGTTTCATGCCATGCCATTCTTCAAATGGTGTTGTCTTTACGGATTTGGATGGTGCCCTATTAAGAATATGAGCGGCAGTTTCTAATGCATACCCCCAGAATGACACAGGCAAATCAGTATGAGACATCATCGATCATACGCTATCCAATAGGGTTCGATTACGTCGCTCAGCCACACCGTTTCTCTGAGGTGTGCCTGCCGGCGTAAGCTGTGGTACTATGCCACAAGACTTCAGATGATTGCCAAACTCGTGACTCAAATACTCGCCACCTCGATCCGATCGAAGGTGCTTGGTTTTCTTTCCGAGTTGATTTTCGACCTCATTCTGAAATTCCTTGAACTTTTCAAAGGTTTCAGACTTGTGCTTCATCAAGTAAATATACCCATATCTACTCAAGTCATCTGTGAAGGTCACGAAGTAACGAAGACCATTGCGTGTGGGGACGTTCATAGGTCCACATACATCTGAATGTATGATCCCTAACAAGTCTTTCGCGCGCTCCATTGTTCCATTGAATGGAGTCCTTGTCATCTTGCCCATAAGGCATGGTTCACATGTATCAAGGGATCCAAAATCCAGTGACTCAAGAATTCCATCCTTATGGAGCTTCTCCGTGCGCTTTATACCAATATGACCAAGTCGTCAATGCCACATCTTCATGTGATCTTCATCATTCTTCAATCTTTTGGCCTCAATATTGTTAATGTGACACACATCACCATCGAGATCAAGTACAAATAAACCATGCAACTCCGGTGTGTGAACATAAAACATTTCATCCTTATAAATCGAACAACCAATTGTATCAGACTTAAAAGAATAGCGGTCTCGCTTCAAGCAAGAGCCACTAACGATGTTCACACTCAACGCGGGTACATAGTAGCAATTATTCAGAACTAAAACCAATCCCGAAGGGAGACTAAGATGCTTCGTGCCAACCGCCAAGACTTCAATTTGACAGCCATTCCCCACGCGCATCGTCACTTCATCCTTGAGCAAGCGTCTCCTATTCCTTAGTCCCTGAATGGAATTAGAAATATGAGCGACAGATCCTGTATCAAGTATCCAGGATGTGTTCTCGGCGCTTGTCAAGAGAAGATCAACAATATGTATATCAAATATACCTTCGTCTCTCTTGGCGACCTTGCCAGCCTTCTTGTCCTTTAGGTACTTGGGGCAGTTGCGTTTCCAGTGACCTTCACCCTTGCAGTAGAAGCACTCCACTCTGGGTTTAGGCTTGGGTGCCTTGGGAGGAGCGGCAACTGACTTTCCATCCCTCTTGGGGCCACCTCTCTTGGCCTTCTCCCGCCTGCTTGACTTCTTGAAGTCAGTGGTCTTGTTGACCATGAAGACGGTGTGCTCCTTCTTGATCTCAACCTCGGCGCTCTTCAGCATGGCGAACAACTCAGAAGGAGTTTTGTTCATCCCCTGCATGTTGTAGTTCAGCACAAAGCCTTTGTAGCTAGGGGGAAGCGACTGCAACACCCTATCAACAGCAAGTTCATCTGGAATCTGGCATTCCAGAGCATTCAAGCGCTGAACGTAGCCAGACATTTTGACTACGTGCTCACTCACGTTGCCGTGCTCGTCCATCTTTGCTGAGAAGAAGGCTTCAGAAGCCTCGTACCGTTCAGCCCTGGCTTGAGGTGCGAATACCGCCTTGAGGTCGGTGATAATATCATATGCACCCATCCTCTCAAAGAGTTTATGCAGCTCAGCCTCCATGGAGTAGAGCATGCCACTCTGGACAAGGTTGTAATCATCAGTCCTGGAGAGATAGACATTCTTCTCGTCCTGACTGGCATCATCTGTTGGTGCGTCACCTAACGCACCCTCTAGTACGTATGCCATCTTGAGGGGAACGAGGAGAATCCTCAGGGTGCAGAACCAGTTGGTGAAGTTTGTCCCATCTGTTTTTAGCTTATCTTTCTCTAGGAATGATCCTAAGTTGAACGAGGGGCGAGGTGCTTCCATCTACAAGGTTGATTCACAAGGATACATATTTAGACTTTTGTTCATAATGTGGAGTTTCAATTTAATCTCAAAATTCTATAAAGCTCCCACTTAGATAAACACCTCTCAATTTAACTAAGTGATTACACAATCCCAGCCCCCATACCTCCCCCGATCGTCACGGCCATCAGTATGCGAACCAGGTAGGCCTCTAAGCCAATCACATCAGGCATGTGACTCGTGCTCGACCTTTCGGTCTCCTGTGTTCCAGGCCCGCATCTACATACGTCAAGCCTGCCAATCGAACATTGATGTTAGCTGTTCAGCAAGGCCACATCTGCATATGCCAGGCTTGCCGAACCCAACCTCATGCGAACTCCGTTGAATATGTAGGACAACTCCGGTATGTACGGAGCATCAAGCCATATGGGAGAACCTTCCAGGCGGTGCCCACCAAGGGAGAACCTCTCCCATCCGTCTCTATTACACCCCTGTCGGGGCCCTCCGTTGCAAACATCTTCGCATCGCTAATGCAGAGAGACAGACACCCCCCCAGCCACTTTATATGGTACAAGCCATATGTCAAGCGTGGAACCAGTCTTGCGTAAACGCGTAAGGTCGGTCGGGGGCCGCTTCATCAAACATTGCCGCAACGCTAAATGAGTACACGTGGAAGGGTAAAGAATGAAGATTCGATGCCCACATCCTAGATGTCTTCTACCCGTACAATACATCTACGCATAGCTAGCTCTGATACCACTGTTGGGATACGGGGCATAAAACACAAATTTTTCATACCTACGGTACCCGAACCCAAGATCTATGCTATGGCGATGTAAAGTAACGGAGGGAATCGGTGTTCATACCTTTGAAGACCGAAAGAGGGAAACGTTCTTGAGAACGTGGCTGGCGTAGACTCGGAACTACGACCTCCCTGTCGTGCAGAAGACCACCACCGGCGAGGACGACTCCCGGTAAACCTCCAGCGACGAAGTAGCACCACAGGTGTAGTGCCTCGAAGAGATTATACACGTACGATACAATCGATGTTCCTCCCGGGCCCCCAACCAGGCGAGCAGCGGAAGAAAGACGGCTACGGATCCCGACTCCAGCAGAACGACGGCCTGCCTTATGGTGGAGAACTCCAATCCAGGTGCAGACTCCAAACAAGGGGAGTCCACTTCCGGGAAGGAGAAGGAGGAAGAAGGAGATATTGGTGTGTTGGAAAAAGGGGGGTCTACCCCTCCTTATATAGGCCAAGGGGGGTACCATCCTCCTCCCCTCCCCCATGTGGGACTAAACTCCCAAGGGGGGGAGTGCGCCGGCCAAGGGGGGTGGTGGGCCCCACCCTTGGCGCCAAGCCCAAGGGGGGAGACCCCCTCCTCCCTTAATGGGCCCCATGGGCCCATTTAGCCTTTTTCCCATTTTTTAATTTATTTAATATGTTTTAAATATTTAATTCAGATAATTAAATAATAAAACATTATTAAAACAATTAAACTTTATTTTGAACTATTCAAAATGTCCGGAAACCATTCTGTCCTCCTCCGGAACTATTCCGGTGATTCCTCCTATTTCACCGATTGATCCCGTAACTGTCATATGCATCGATTGCCCTTAAGTGTAACACCCTAACGGTCCGGGAAACAGCAGACATGGTCGAGACTCTTCTCATTGACCAATGACTAGTCAGTTGGACCTGGTTACAATCCTTGACAGCCCCTGCGCTTCCATCGAATGAACTTCGATCGCTTTTGTAAACCGTTAACGATACGACGTAATCCCTATGTGCCGCGGTACTTTGTTTGTCCGAGGTTTGATCGTCGGTATCCTACATACCGTGTTCACATCTCGTTCACAACAAACAACTTCTCTCGTCCATGATCATTGCATCTCTTGTGACCTAGTCACGTCCTTGCAAGGTGTTGATGCAATATCACCGAGTGGGCCCAGAGTACCTGTCCTGTCACAAGGACTGACAAATCCCGCTCTGATCTATTAACATACTCATCAACCATCTATTTCGGAATACCCAAAGTGCACCGTTATAGCCAGCATATTTCATTCAGGCGGTGGGATACAAATCAAAGTCTCCTCATAGATGACAATTACGTATGATCATTACGGTCTAAGGACTAAGCCATATGTTACAAAGTCATAGCAACGCTGAACTATGTGACTCACATTGCAATACTTTAGGTGGGTGTACGTCCATCACATCATTCCCCTTAACGATATGACCTCATTGTCAATGGACTTAAGTGTCGCCATGATCAGGAAAGCTTGATCAATCAATTGCCCAATGAGATAGTTTACCCGAGTTAAACTACGGACCATGTTTTATACTACACCTGTATTAGTATTTCCAAGTAATACAGTTATAGCACAGTATAAAACGTATTATGAACAAAACGGATATGTGACAAATATCTTTATTAATTTGTCTCTAGGGCACATATCCAACACCAGGGCCCAGTTGTAAGCCTCTAGAGACTTGCTAGGGCCCGCCGACTGCGCCCTTTACGGGTGCCAGGCGGCGGAAAGCTGTAGCCCTACTTTGTCTTGGAATCTTGTAGCTTAGGCCTGGAGACATCTATGACTAGACTTGCGGCTTACTTAGTGACTTGTCGCTTCCGCTGCCGTTTCAGCTGATGTATCGAGGGAACATCATGCATCTGACAGGTCGGCATGTTAATTCCTCTGTCTGCCACGTGGATCTCTCGGGATCACCCATTGATGACCTCGGTCCGGGTGCGCCCATCCGTCCCAGGGTCAACTCTCATGGGTTAGCTCGGTTGATCTAGCATGCACTTGGGCCGGTTGAACTCAGATTAGGATGGTTGCTCTCTCCCAAGGCAATCGGCCTCCAACCTGATCAGCTCGGACTTATGGAGATTGATCTTGTTCTTGCTTGGTCTTCTTTTGATCGTTGATCCTCAGATCGGCGATCTGTAGGTCAGCCCTGATTAGCTCGGCCTTGCTTAGATCGGCGGTCATTAGATCGGCGGTCTTTGTCTTGAAAGGTTGTTTCTCCTGGGTGACCCTACCCGGGGGTCATTCCCACGACACTCGTAAATGCTCAACTACTTAGGGTTGGTGTGGTTTCCTCACTTGGGTTCTTCAGTTTCTTCAGAGGAGGGTTGCTATCAAATGACAAACGTCAGTTTTTCTCTCGTAGCAGCCAACCCACGAATGGGACTAGGGGCGACTATTTATAGCCGGAGAGCAACCCGATGCGAAAGGACATAAATGCCCTCCAGTCCAGATCGTTGGCTGGACAGGTTCTAGTAACTCTCCACGTGACATGTGGCACGGTCGGAATAGTCTCTCTCTCTTTCTTCAGGAAAACTGCACTGGCAGTTTCCTGACTTCTCAACCGAAGACAGATTCCTCAGTGTCCTGAAGAACAATGTCTCAGAC
Source organism: Bromus sterilis (assembly GCA_950022295.1). Classification (NCBI taxonomy): domain Eukaryota; kingdom Viridiplantae; phylum Streptophyta; class Magnoliopsida; order Poales; family Poaceae; genus Bromus; species Bromus sterilis. The sequence goes on from OX465596.1 coordinate 47,545,304, forward strand.
ACCCGAGGAACTGAACTTCTACTGCAGAAGATTTCTCTGGGATTTTCTTCAGGTTTTCCTATTGAGCAATTTCCTCATAAATTCCGGAACTCCTTTTCCTCGACCCCTCCGACAGTACGGTGTTTCCCTATGACTCAAGATAGAAAAGGGCTAACGAAGACTACGCTTCGAACTTTTGCCTCAACTTGAGTTTCCTCAGGACACCGATCGTATTCCTCAAGACGCGAATTGGATTCCTGAGGATTCCAGATTCCTCAGGAATTCGCTCCGGCTTTTTAAAGGGAGACACAAGTTTCTTTAATGTTACTCAAAAATTTGGGGGGTCGGCAATGGTGGTTAAACCAATACTTCAGGGACTTTTCTCCTGTGTATACTCATAAACAAATTAGTGCCTTAACCTTTTTTCATTAATTCACCAAAACCTTAAAAGGGGCACTAGATGCACTTACAGTTAGGGGTGAGAGTATTTGTGTTTGTGTGCATGTACATGTTTTCCAAGTAATTTCTGGTGCCATTGCTGCTAACACCACCGATGGCTGCATCACCACCTTCCACTTGGGGTTCCTCCACGGGCGTGTGTGATCCACTTGCCATCAAGTAATTTTACCCCACTATAAACGGGTAGTCCGAACTAGCTGATCTCTTATATTTAGTGGAGTAAACAAATTTCTCAATCTTTTAGGCTAGCCAATCAAACTTTAACCAATTGCATAAACATATCATCGTCATTCAAATATTTAAACCTAAACATTGAAAACATAGCCGGATAGACTTTAAAAAAATTACACAAGCTAAATTAAAACATGTACAATTTATCCAAAATCATCACAAGAAAACATGTTTTATGCTATGTATTGGAGCCAACCAATGGCTTGCACGAACTTAAACACCTTGATTATCGAAGAATTCACCACCACCACCACCATAGACAAAGCCATCATCATCTTCATCATTCAACTCATAGTGGAGGCCGACGCAATCCTCGTGGTATCGGTTAAGCGCTTCCAAATAAGCAATTAGTGTTGGAAGTAGCGGTGTTGTTGCGGGCGCTTGCACTGTTTTTTTTTCTTTAAGGCCTAGTTTGGCATCAAAGTATTTTTGAAGTATTTAGAGAATACTTCAGTTTTTCAAAATAATGAAGTATTAAATACTTTAAGGTGTTTGGGTTCAATAATTACTGTGGTTTTAAAACTGAAGTATTATCTAAAACTGTGGGTTTTTTTAAGTATTTGAGAAAGAGGTTAGACCCTCTTTTTTCAAAAACTGAGAAAGGAGAAAAACTATGGTATTTGTTAGCCAGATGGTGGAATACTTTGGTTTTAGAATACTTCAGTTTTAGAAAAACTGTGCTGCCAAACTAGGCCTAAGTGTCCCTGTAAGTGCCTTACCATTAGACAACCTAAAGGAAGGGCGATATAGGCATCGGCCGATCGATCGACGCTCTACTTGGCCGGTCAAATCAGCACCATCCGATCGCGGGTATTCAATGGTTCAGATTGTTATGTACCCCTTCGTGCGGATACAGTTGCAACATTTACGGTATGCTTGCAACTTCTTTGGTACACTGATGCAACAAAAAAGATTGTGCGCATTTTTTTCTCAAGTTTTTTTACTCTTGGAGCAAAAAATCCGACAAAATTGTTGCGTACTATATTTATCATCAATTCATGGTAGCAAATTTGATCACCGATGATAGCTTTTTTAATAACGGTTGCAACAAAATTCGGGACCATCATTATCGATCACACTTCATCTTTTTTTGTTGTAGCAAAATCAATGGTCAATGATAGTTTTTCTTGTTGCGTGTTGCAACAAATAAACGTAGCGCCGTTGTCGTCGATCACACACTTTAAAATGGACGTACATAGCACTAAAATACATCTAGATACATCTGTTTTATCGACAAGTAATATGGAACAGCATAGTAGCATTCTTATGTCACACTATTAAATGAATATGCTTAGCATTAAAATACATCTAAAATACATTCGTTTAGCGAAAAATAACATAAATTAATATAGTACTCTCTCTGATCCATAATAAGTGTCGCTCATCTAGTACAAAGTTTGTACTAGCTTAATACAAAATGTGAAACACTTATTATGGATCGAAGGGAGTAGCATTTTAATACCATAATTACGCAAATAGTAGCATTTTAATAAACGAAAATAGCTTGCGCGCGCGAGACCGACCCGACCGGGTGCGGCGGGAATCATTTCGCCTAAAGGAAGGGCATTTGTCTCCTCCTATCCGTAATAGGAAGGGTGTCTCAAGCATCTCCTTCCTCAAGTAATCCTTCCTACGCGGGTCCCAGTCCCATCGACACCTCTCACGGTTCAGTTCATCTTGGTGCTCCTTCTTCCCACACCCAAGTTGCACGTGGCTTGGGTGCAAAATCTCGGATTCGTCTGGGCAAAGTGCGCAGCTGCTTTTGAAGCGGAACAATGGCTTTTCTGAAGAGAGAGATATACAACGAGGCCGGGCCACAGAATTAGCCAGGAATGGACCGATTTGCATAGCGTAAACGATAATAAAATAACCATGCATGCAAGCGCGTACCTAAGATGGTGCATGCCTTGGTGATAAGTCTGCGTGAATACTGGTCGTAGCGTAGCTCGGCAAAGAACCTCCGCTCGTCGCCGTCTTCCGTGCGCCGGGCGGAGAAGTTGAGGTGGTACCAGAAATCATGCCTGAAATTAACGCAGACAACCTTTGGCTGACGCTCATCAAGAAACCAGAACTCTGCACCCTGCATATTATATATAATTAAGATCTGGATCTCAAACAAGCATAACTAACTAACAACCAAAGCAGTACTACATTGATGCATACATATGCAAGAATGGATCGAGATGAAGAAAACAATAATACTACTCGTGGTAGCCTGTGGATTGGTAGTAGTACTATATATAGTAATATTAAAGGGCTATTGGCCGTGGTCATGATGGTTCAACCTCTACCCCTTCCTCGTATGCTCCCGCTCGCTGCAATGTTTTCGGTTCCCCCACGCGCAGAAAGATCTGAGAAAATGATGCAACCGTCAATCACGCGCACGCTCCACGTCCCAGGCCTTTTTTCCTGTATCCGCAACTACCTCGCTCCAGAGAAAAATCTCCGTCCGCCGATCTCCTCGCTCATCGCTCGAGTCGGCCATGGCCCAGGGGCCAAAGGCGAGCATGGAGACGGGCATCGCACCGGCGAGAAGACCTAGGGTTCGTTCAGTGTCCATCTTCGGCGGACGAGCGAGCGTGGCGGGGATACTGTGTCCGCCCTCCGCCGGAGGACCAAGCGATGTACTTGATACGGATGCTGGGGAGTGGGGAGTGGGGTCTAGGCCGCGGCCGCCACCACGGGTGAAGGGGGAGGAGGAGGGGCCTGGGCGAGATGGCGGCGGACGACGACAGGTCGGTGGAGGCCGACTCCATGTCCATAAAGAGCACCGACGAGGAGCAGGACTACGCCGACACCACTCAAAGCATACAGCAAGCGCCCTCCTCATCGACCCAGGTAACTCTATCTCCCTTCCCTCGCTCCTCCTCGTCTTCTCCTCGTAGTCAGTGCATCCCCTTGTTCTCCTCTGCCACGTCGTGTCCTGTGTCCCTCTCCATCCCACCAGTGCATCTCTCTGAGAAACCATGTCAAAGCTGCAGAACTTTGTGAATCAAACTTCGTAGGCTACTTTGTCCAGTTACGTACAATCTTTCTTAAACACAGCTGATGAATTTTTCATTTTTTTCTAGGTCGTCTGACTTCCAAAACTTCACTTGTTTCAGAAGTTGGCTAGGCTTCGCTGCCTTTCCTGGCTTTATGAATGCCAACCATACAAGCCACACTACAAATACATTATCGCTTGGTCTTGGTAAGGTATTTTTGTTAAGCACTTGAGGCTTATTGGAACGAACGATTAATTCTCTGTATATGTGATTGCAAACTAACAAGTCCAAGAAACTCACAGACTTTGTCTTTGAGGCTATGCAGAATGGTTGTCTTCGAGGCTAATACTAAGCATGGTTCTGCACACAGGATTGGAAAAATATTAGATTGGATGACCAAGGAAAGGTGAATCTATTTATATAAGTGGTTCGTCAAGTTATGGATTTTCTTGGTGTGAGACCTACCACTGTTAAATACCCAGCTTATACACAAAGTATATGGAACATGGTATCTTTTAAGTTTTTTGTTCCTATATTGGTATGTTGATTTCACACCTGACGGTCCAATACTAGCCAGGAAGCTACTGTTTAGTTAGTCAAAATAGACAAAATTTATTTCTTAAGGATAAGAAATAACCAATACTTATCATCGCTTCCGGGATTTATGAAAACAACATTATATCATTCATAGAACTCTAAAATATCAACACCCCCACAAGGGAGGAAGACGCATGGAAGCTATCCTCCTGACCAAGTCCCACCAAGCCACATGGGCCACTACGCCTCAAGACGAAGCCAAGTCGAAGATGACCACGATCAAGGCCACTACTTTAGCAAAAGCAGGTAGCAAAGGTTTTGCTACATTTTTTAAGAGCTAGCTCATTACATGCAAAGTTTAACAAAAAACGCGTAGTTATTCTCATATATTTCTGATCATCATTTTACATATGCAAGGAAACTTTAAATCATTCCTATTTTATAGGATATGTTGAGGTATTATACGCTGATGTCTTGGTGCAGGGCCCGCAGGAATTGTTCCCAAATATTTGTTTGATAGATGATTCAGTAAGCTAAAATCTTAGACCTTTTTGTTGCAATTTACTCTTTCTGGTGCATAGTATTATATTAATCTTTGTTGAATATCGTTTCAGGTTTTTAGCCACAACCATTTCAAAAGCTTGTTCTACTACTTCGTATGCAAAAGTCAAAGAAACAAATATCTTATGGTGTATGCATTATGATTATCCTTAAACAGCTGGTACAGATTCTTGATATATGCAAGTATGACATGTTATTTAGAATAAATCCAAAACAATCAGCATACCATTTTTATCTCATATTTCTTTGTATGTGTACCAGGAAAATTTCCAAACCAGTAGGCCAAGAACCACCTCAAGCAATGCTTTCTGCGGACACGAATTTGATATTCAATGGGTGGTGCCCGATGATTCAAGTACAACCTTCTCAAACAAGCAGCTCAAACAAGATTCGTCCATGCTCTACGTTAGTGATGCTTTGGAAAGAAAAATAAAATGAGACCCTTTAATACTGTAGTATTGTGTTCCAAAAACTTGCTGAAGAGAGAACATTATAAACGCCATCACCTGATGGTCACCGAAGTTGAACAACCGGATGCCATCAATCCTACGGAGGGTCCAGCGCCCCTTATCTTTAATCCTTTTAATTGGCTTGCTGCTATAGTGAGTTGCTGATAATTGATCTATTACTTTTCATGTATTAATTTGTGATTGGTTTCCTCTACCCTATCAATGAAAATGTAGTGCTGATTGTGTTTCATCAAAAACAAAGTTCTTAAACGCATCAAGTAGATCTTCATTAATAAAACACAATTAGTTTGATACAAATTTCTATCCCTATGGCACCTCTAATTACAGTACTTTATAATAATTTTTTCCTTTCGCAAAACCCAAGTCTAAAATGTTTATACAAACAGGTGAGATTGTAGCAAATTTACTGGTTCACTGATTGATGCTCTGCTCTTTCTTAACCCACATTTTTGGTTCGCTGATTGATGCTCTGCTCTTTCTTAACCCACATTTTACAGATGCTTATAGTCCCAACCAAGCTGAACCATTGCTTCTTTTGCAGGATGTGATGACAAGGCTCTACCAATGTGCGTGGACTGTCCAGTTTCATTATCCATATGTATTTGGACCTTAGAAGCTGGCCACGTCAACAAATCAATGGCTATTTTTAATTGTGGAAGTTTTATTCCGTCAGTCACTTTTGTATCTTCTGGTTAGAAGGAGAAAATATAAGTTAGTATTAACAGTGTATTTGGGCATGCTTGAAGTTGGATTAGATTCTTGCACAAAAGGAAATATTTATCTTATTGCCAATTCTTTAGTCAAGGAGACAAATTCTTATAGGCCATTGCTAATTTCAGCAGTTAACGAGCTTGAACATTCAAATAAGCAAGGGATCATTTCAACTGTGTAGCAAAAGAATTTTGCAAGGACATTGGAGATATGACGAATTCCTTGGAAGGGTGAGGTACTTAAGCCGTGTCTTTGCAATCGAATGTTGTCTTTCTGTACATCTTCTAAGATTAGAGTCTTTAGGATTTTCCCCACTTAGTGTATAAATGAAGTTGACCAGTGTTGCCAATATGTGTTTTTTTCTAAAAAAATAGAAATTCTTTGCACCTTATATTTATTAGTATTCCACTAAAAAGCATTTCAAATCATATCCTAAGGATTTTTTCAAATTAAAATAAACTGTCGCTAATGACCTACTGGCACAAATGGAAAAGCATTGCATGGCAACATATATGGTCTGCAATACCATCTCATCCTCTTGAAAAGAGCTTCAGAGAGCTCCCCGACGGCAACGGGCGGAGCTCTCGGCAGGGCGAGGTGTGGCGCTCGACCTACCTTGATTTTTGGCGTTTCTTCTGTATGTACACATGTTAATCACTACAAATTCGTTGGTCAGGAAAAAGTCTATCGATTCTATCCACGCTCGTGCACCCGTCCGCCCGTGCGTCATGCACCTCGACACCAGGTCGGCACCATGTATAGTATCTATCCACACCCGAGCCGTTGAGTGAGTCCACGAACGGTCGAACCCTAGCTGTAGCAGGCAGCGGACAGCAGGAGCGGCGCACGGCAAGGACCGCAGAAGGAGCGTTGAGCCGATTCGCCTACCTCAAAAAAGTTTCGTCCTCACTGTTATTGTTTTGACAGTTTCTTGGTTGCAAGAAACTCTGATTGAAATTAACTTGGTTCTAGACATTCTGTTCCTTCGTATCTATTCATTGCTGATTTTCCTGTTGGTTTGTCCACGATATGATTTTACATTCAACGCATTAGGGATTGTGGGGACAACTTTAATGATCATTGTTCTACGACTACTTGTAACACTCATCCCTTTTATGGTCGATTAAGTCAAGGAGTGACTGACCAATGTTTCCTCTTCATGTGCAACAGGATCTTATGATGTTGGAAAATTTTCCATGTCTGTTGAAGCAAAAAGATCATTCCATTATGCTAAAGCTCAGCTTCTTCTTATTCTCGTTGAAACTTTGGACCTTGAAAATCTCCTCCTAATGGTTCACGATGAAATCTCTTTCAGTGGAACACGTTGTTACATTTTGAAAGCTCTTGAAGACAATGTTGCATTAGTCACCTCAGTTGCTCAAAGTAAATTTAAGGTATGAGTGTGATTCTTTCTCCATTTTCACTTGAAATGAAGCTTTGCTTGTTTTCCATGTCATATCCCAGAAAAATAACACCTGCTGTCATTTTACTCACATATTTTTCCTAGGAAACTTCGGTTGCTTGTTAGATTTTTTTATTGAAATACAACATCCCTTTATCATATGGCTGCAACGGCCAGCCTTAACAAGTTCCTTCAAACCATGTTTTAATAGAGAATATATAGACAAAAAATAAAAACACAAGGTGGGAGTTAGATGCTTGAACATCACACCACAATCAAGAAGAGTTTGCCTGCCATTCTGTTTAGTGCGGCAAGTCTCATGCAAGATTATGAATCTGATGCTAAATTGCACGTAGCTATTCACATGGTCACTCAATTATGTTTTGTTTGAGATATTATCACTATGCATAAGATTGTCCCATCAATTTTTGGTGTGTGTAGGGCCCTTGTACTTTTAAATTCTCTTAAAAAAAGTTGTGTTGTAGGGGTCAATTACTTTTGAATTTTGGGGAGGCAGGAGCAAGGGTGAGGTGCTGATCACAAAGATGGGCAAGCACGAGGAATGCATGCACAAGCAAAAGTGGATAGCACGGTTACTGCTGCTGGGATGACTATGCTGGCAACTATTTGCACATTAACTAATGTATGGCATAGGTTAGGATGGTATAATTTGAGTCCTATTTTGTCAAATTAAGATCCTCATGTAGCAAAGTTATAGACTGCATTTTTACACCAAAGGAGATACTTTTTGATACTCTGCTTTGTAGCAGAGAGATATCCTGTTACTTATGAACTATTCTTGTATATCACTAAGCTTAATAACAATTGATCATACTTTCTGTTAATATTTGTGAGGTAACGTCTTAATAATGTGTTTCTTGTGTATGTTTCATGATATGATTGGTTTTAAGAAAATTAAAACATCCATGTGCTATTTCATTGGTAATGAAGTGCACAATAAAAACTTGTGATTGCGTACAACACTATTTTCTGCATTAGTTGGTAAGGCTCTCCTTGTTTATTCCTTCTGCATTGGAGACTTGGAGTAGTTTTTGTTTTCGGTCCGTGGCAACGCACGGGCACTAAACTAGTACTAGTAGTATTGTACCGGGTGCTTGGAGTTGTAATGTCTGAGGGCATGGCAGGCGAGGTTGCAAATTCGGTCGTTGTCGAGTTGTCTGTCGTCAAACCAAACAATTATATAATTAAAAAAAGAAAACGGGGATTAAACACAATCGGTCCAACAAATGTCTTGAAAATGAGAAGAAACGAGAAGGTGAAAATTCCATAAGATGTGGGTCAAGTACTAACTCTGGTGTGCATGGTTTACGACGCATATCAGAATCAGATTGAGCTGAAACTCTTGGGTTCGTAAGCTGTGACATCCAATCCAGAAGCATCTGCCCGGGGGAAGATAACCAGGCCCACATGGAATCGGTCCTCTCCTGCTACTGCCCTCCTATGGGATCTGCTGCTATGTGCGTCGTCGGTCGGTCTCAAGATCGATACGCTACTTCCCTCTAATTGTAGGCCGGTAGAAAGAGAGATAGAGAGGCCGATACGAAGACGGAATCGATGGAGGATCGTAATCGGGTACCTGGTCCGTGGGCGGAATCGCTAGACAGGGAGCGCCAGAAAATCGTGATTGATTGATGGGATCAACCGGCGGATATATTGTTCGCGACTTCGCGTGAATGTTCGTCGTTCTTTTCGTGCGACGCATGTACGCGTAGATAACAAAATTCCACCTTTTTTTAGTGGGTGGACCTAGCAGGAAAAAAATCGGTGTAAACTCGTCTTCCTGCTAAAAAAATTTCTTATGCAATAACATTTATATTGCAAACTATCTTCGCAACAATACATGTATTACAAAAAGAAAATCTATACTGTTATTTCTGTTGCAAAATTTCTTCCGCAAGGCACAACTACGTTCATATTGCAAAAAAGTGAAGACAAAAAAATAAAAAATTTACACAAATGTAGTATACATCACTATTTTCATGTTTATTTTTTTCAGATTTATTTGAAACTTAGAAATTTGATTTAGATGGAGCTCGGGCTCTAAAAATCCACTTTCCTATTTTTAGCCATAACTACTTGTAACGGCCTTTTTCTCTCTCCTTTCTCTTCCCACCACATCACTACATATCCTATGTGGCAATGAGTACACTATTGTACATAGTGCAAGGCGATTCCTACACAGGAGCAGGGGTACTCCTACTAGATTCCTTCTGATTGTATCCATATTAACATAATTCTTAGCATTATCTAAGACTTCGTGCTCTGCAAATAAAATAAAAAGAGGCAAGGACTCGTGAAAGAATTATAAGGATTGGAATGAGCAGTGCAACATAATCCTTTTCTTTTCATGTTCCTCTTATTTGAAAATTCCATAATCCAAGTGAGGCCTAAAATCAAGCAGCGGCTCCGGGATCAAGAACTTGACGGATCTTGTACCCCAGCTATGTGCATTGAGAAGAAATAATATGCCATGAAACATGATTCAGGAACAAGAAAGCTGTAACGCTATATTACAAGCATGAGTATCATATGAATAGATATTTCCACTTCATAGGTTATTTTCTCATGAAGAGCATTGCAACGCTTCAGAAACAAATTTTACTTATTGATGGAAAGCTAGTTGCGACTCACGGAGCCCCAACTACAGAAACAACACTCTTTACTGTTGGGCCTCCGGCTCTTTCTTGTCCAGATACCTGCCAAATCCAAACGCAGACATCATTATCATCATATATCATGCTACGACAAATAAGAATTTGATCGATGCAGTGGGGATACAAGAAAAATATAAAGCCATTTATCCAGTGAATGTTTGGTGATTGCGACTATGGTAGCAAATGGGATTACTTTTTTACTTTGGACATCTTACCCCTGAGCCCTAGCACAGCGAGATAAATGATAGAGCTGAACGGTTTCGTTGGAGGCATGGCACGCCAAAAGCAAGTAGTTCCGAGGCTGTACCATCCACGCAAACCTCATAAAGAGTCCAGAATACACACACATGGCTGCAGAAAACCATAGTCATTAGAGATGTGTTCATCAAATAGGAATAGTGAATTGCAAGACAAATTCCTGAGTAGAGCTACCTGCTGTCATATTGCCAGATATCATCTCAGGAGGCTTGTTCAAGTCAACCAAACCCTATAACCAAAATAACAGTTAGAAGGATTTACATATGATGCTGACTCCATGCTAACTAAGGATAAGTAAAATCGAGGTAGAACCTAAGAAGATTATTCAACTATGGAGACCTAATCCATACTCCTGGAGAACATAATCCCACATTTGATATATACTCCTATATCACTTAAAAAAATGTGTTAATGTGTCATATTTCTTACGTGACAGTCATGAGCAATTCCGAGGTGGTTTACGTGAAGGATAAGCAATTTTATAGGTTCACTAACACTAATGCATATTACTAATAGTATTAACCACCAGAAAGGATAATGATGCAACAAAGTGCACATGGTTAGCTCCATAAGCAGTTGGCAAGCACCCCAAAAGACTCATAAACCCATACATATTACTGTCACGATTAACAACATCTAGGAGTATATTACTGTCATAACTAACAACATCACCCCTCCCAACCTGAAATTCACTTTATATACAATACTGACAGGATATTAAAACCAAGCCAAAACAAAGAGCCCCTTTTTTCCGAACAGTACAGGAGAGCTGCATGTATATTCATTAAGAAAGAAAATATTACAACGCCAAAGAAGGAACAACCCATACAATTCCATATAGACACAAAGTAGAACAAAAGATACAACACAAGACATGAAAGCGAGAACCGCCCATAATGAAACCTGGAATACAACCGCAACAACATGACCAGAACTCGACTACCACAACCACGACCGCGACTGTAGCTCCAACATCACAGGGACAGATCTGCCACAGGTCTTGAGTCAAACCACTTGCCCGAGTACAGGCACCAACGTCACCGCGTGATGAGGCCACCTGCCCGACGCCACCAGACGTGCCTCCACCCAGGCCATGAGGGTGGACGGGCACAAACCGGCGGAAGCAGAAGAACGCATGTGAGCGCAGCGAGGATGAAGACAACTGACCAGGGTATCCAGTGAGGGGAGACACGTATCCAGCAAGAGGCGGCCTGGGATGGGTGGAAGGAAATGGTGGCGGAGCACCAAAACCAGGGTCGCTGCAGGGCCGCAAGCCACCGGTGCTCTGGCCAGGGGAGAGCCACATCCGAAAGTCACCAGCCAAACGTCAGGCGACGCCCACAGTGGAGCAAGGAATGGAATACACGCACACGACAGGACAGTTAACCAAAACGACAACCAAGTACAACCAGCTAACCGACGGAGGGCTTGATGGAGCACCAAAGCAGGCCGAAAGCCTCAGATCCAGCGAAGGAGCACCACATCTGGAGGTGTAATGCGGGGATCTGGCCGCCGCCGTCAACGACAAGGAGGAGGAGCACCAGCCCGAGCGAGGGGGCACCACAACCCAGCCCCCCAACGCACAAGGATCACCCAGCTCTCCACAAACGGCGGAGGCCGGAAAGACGAGGCGAGCTACCGAATCAGCAACCAATACTCAACCAGTACAAGCGACCAGAAAACCAACAACGGAAGGTGGCCCCGCCACCACCGTTCACGACCCACACGGCATCCCTCGGCGGCGGTGAGTGAGGTACGAGATGAAGGTGGCGGCGGTAAGGTTTCTGGGGTGTGTTGGTCCTGTATTTTCTCTCCTTTGCTTATTCTCACGCAAACCTTGTCGAGCTATTGGGCTACTGCTGGGTGGGCAAGGAACTATTGCTTGTCTACAAGAGCTCTTTTTAAGAGCTTCTACTGTAGCATCCTGAAACAAATTATCTATGGAGATGTTCGTCCAGCAGAACCATTTTCCTGGTACATGTACAATAACCATTCAACCCCAAGAAAGGGACAGGACTCAGATTCTCTAGGTAGATTGCACCATGTTCGCCTAGATAACGCCGCCACAGTGGGCAATTTCAATATCCTCGTTGTTGCAATCGACCAATTGCACAGGTTTAGGCAAGAAACAAGATAAGGAATCGATGGAGTGAGTACCGCGAGGACGAAGCCCCAGTTGGCGACGGGGCCCCAGAAGTGGGTGGTCTTGGGGCCGACGGGACTGTTCACGAACGCCTTGAACGCCGTCGCCATGCCTGCCAATCTCAATACCAAATCGCATCAGTGCCTGAGCGATCTCGACAGATGCAGCAGGGAATAGGGATGAAAATCTCGACAGGACGGCGGGATCCTCCTATTCGTAGGGTTAGGCGAGCAGATCCACCCGCCTGTAAATACGGGGAGGGGTAGGGACGCAGATACCTCGAGTGGATGTATCGACGGCGGCGTGTCGGGGAGGGAAGCCGGACGACGGCGAAGGCGAGCCTGGGGGAGAGATGGGGATAGGGGGTTTGGTGGAGTTGACGGGGAATGAGGAACGCTTTTGTGATATAATATTTTTTTTAGTTTTTCCTAATGCTTCTTTTTCATCCAGGTTGCGGGTACAAATCATGTAGACAGTTATTTTGAAACGGAGGGAATATTTCATTTCCGTCGTCGCCCCTGCACCGCCGCTGACCGCCTTGATCTTCTTCCAATCCTAGCAGGGTCATCTCTTCCTCGATTCGTTGTGGTGTCCGCCGACCTCTTCCACCATCATGGTGTTCGAACACATCTTTCGTCGCTTTCGTTTTTGACCACCTCTACCAACGCCAACGTCGTATTCGGTCACCTCTTCAGCCACGGCTACGTACGGTACAACTCTACCAACGTCGTCGTGGTTTATTTTAGTTGATTATTGTGTAATAAATTCCAGCGTATGCGTTTATGTTTTGTGAATTAATTATTGGTTATTGTGATAAAAAGTATTTTTTGTGATTATTGTGGCACACTCTTTATGTGTGTGTGCCTTTTATGGTATGAATGTTTTTGCAGATAATATCTAAAGCTACCAATGTTTTGGTGAAACGTTGATATTTTCGTTTCGTTGAATTCCTGGCAATCTTTTGTCCCATTTTTAGCAATAGTCATGCTAAAAAAATTACAAAATTATTTAGTTCATAGTTGAAAGACCAAGTATGTGATCAGAGGGGGAGGGGGTGAATGATCACTTCAAATTTTCGCATGAAACTTTGAAGTGAAGCATAACTTAGCAGCATAAGTAACTCAACAGGAAGGTAGACAGTGAAGCAGAACTAGAGTGAAGCACAACATAGCGAATCAAAAGCATCGAATCAATTGCATTGAATCAAATCACAGAAGCAGTTGCAGTACTGAATGTAAGTGCGGAATGTAAAACGAACTCTTGACTCGGCGATGTTTGGTCGACCAGTTCACACTCTGCAAAGTGCTACGTCTGGTTGGAGAGACTTGTGATTGAACACAGGAGCTAACCTCTCTTCGTCCGTATCTCCACTGCACCAATCTCCTTGAGCTTGGCCAGTTCTTCACTCGTGGTTGATTATTGAGGAAATCACCGAAACTTTTGACAAACTGGACTTCGAGGCGACAATTACTCTTCGCTCTCTGAAGAACAACTCTCTAACCGTCTAGGAGAATTGTAGTTCTCAAAGATAACAAGGCTAGCAAACTTCTTCCTAAGGCATAGTGAATCAACTCAGATCAGTAGGACTTATGCTTCAGTGGATGGTTTTCGGTTTGGCTTCGGTGGGGTGCTCTCTCTCTTATCTGTCAGAGAATAATCTTCGAGCAGCCACCCGCCAATGAGGGCGGGGTGGCCTATTTATAGGTGGCGATCCCTAGGTGCGAAATGACTGAAGTGACCCGATGCGACAACTTGACACCTGTCCGCAACGGTCGTATTTCTGATCAATGCGCAACTTTACTTGTGGAACAAGTAAAGCTGACTCACGGACTTGGTTAAGCTTCAGGAGCCGAAAGAACATAGTCTTCGTTGGTGAAGCATTACCTAGTGCACATGAGATTTCTCATCTCTGGCTTCTCACTGGTTTGGATTCGATCTGAGTCTTTTCACCAAAACCTTCGGAGTACATTTACTAAACCCCTCTTGATAGTACGGTTTTTCCTACGACTCAAAGAACTGAAAAAGAACTACGCAAAAACTACTAAGTCTTGCGCCATCTTGATCATCTCCTTCGATGAGACGTGCTTCAGGATTCCTTATCTTTTTGGGGGTCGACATCCGTGATGAGCTTCGCTTCAGAGGATATGCTTCAGTGGATATGTAAATCTTCCTTGAAGCTTTAGCACCAACCTATAACTTCAGGAACCTAACCATATGTTTTACACTAGAAAACTTGTTAGTTCCTCTACTGTTTTGTCCAACAATATCCAAAACTCATGGGGGCAAAACTTTGCTCTTACAATCTCCCCCTTTTTGGACTATTGTTGACAAAACAGGCATCGATAAGAATATGAAAATTTGAGTTGAGTTGAGGGCAAACTCTAAAATATGAAGCTTTTGACTCCCCCTAAATGCAAGCATCGAAGATTTATATAATCGAAGTAAATGCTTGATGGAGGATATCTTTGGTGGGGAGCTTAACACATATCTTAGTGAATCGATTGCATTTAAGAGATATTAGTCTTGAAGAATATGCAATCATCCAATGACCTGTGAACTTAATAGAAATAACCACCTGCAAGACAAAATATACGAGAGCAACTTGCAAGCAATGGGGTTATTAACACGTAACATGTAACAATTCACAGACGAAGTAAAACTTAAGTTACAACCCAATCGAAGCTAATGGAAAGTTTGTTGTAACTTAGCACACAAAAGATCGAATCAGAACCCTTAAACCCCGCAGCGAATCTAAACTCAATCGATGCTACATTCTCCCCCTTTTTGTCAATGATTGGACAAAAGGTTGAGAAGTAGACTAAGAGTATTTACGCATCAGCTGCAACCCGGGGACCCCGCTGATGGTCTTCGCTCAAAGAATATGCATCTCGAGAAGTGTCTCCTTCGGCCGAGGCATGCGACTCAAGTTCTTCAATGTTCATTGGTGCCTGCAGCAAGTCGAGGTCACTGTCGTTGAGAGGATCATCTTCTTGCTTCGACGTGTTAGAGCCTTCGTCAGAGAAGGTGTCAGGGCGAATCTGTTCAGCTGGGTTGACAAATAAAACTTCGTCAATCTTCTCCAACGGAGGAATCTTCGGGTTGGGGCGGTCTATCGAATCATTTCTTGAAAAATGGCGTTGAAGATGTGGATAATCCTTGTAAATCCGGGCAACTTCAAGCTTCTTGACAGAGTTGAATTTCCTCAATCCTTTCCATGAGTGGCGCTTTAACACTTTCAGGTACTGATTATTGTTCAAAGCAATGTTGTCGACTCGATTGATCTCATCTGAAAGATGTTGCATTTGGCGTTGATTGCCTTCGATGAAGTTTTCCAGCAACTGTTGAGAGCGAATGCCAACTTCAAAGTGGTAGACTTCCTTCTGGAAAGACTTCGACATATTTCTTTCATTTACATGATGTCTGACTCCGACATAAGTGGCAAATGGATCATTTGGCCTTCTAAAGGTATTCATGGTATCGCGCATAGGAGGACAGAACAGCTTCGGGATCAACAGCTTCAGCTCTCTGGCAGAAAGCCTGATGCAGGCTTAAGGAATCCCATAGTTCACCTTCTCTTGGATCAGGGAAGTTGTAGTGACTATGCTCAGCTTCTTCTTGAGCTTCGGGGGCAGGTGTTGTGGCTTGCTTCGGAGCAATGTCTTTGGGAGTCATGTCCACAGCAGCCTCCTTCTGTGCAGCACGAGCAGCTTTCTCGGCTTGCTTCGTTCTCAAAGTATTTAGTGTTGCCTTGCGCTTGGCTTCGGCTTCACTGAGATGTTTAGCTTTGGCGGTAGCCTTAGCTTCTTTCTCTTTTACTTCAGCGAGCTTTCGCTTCGCTTCAGCTTTCTGGTTTGCCTCCTCCAAATACTTCCTTTGCTTTTCAAGCATAGCAGCTTCGCTGTCAGCCTTTTCCTTCGCTTGAGCTTCTTTATCAGCCTTAGCTTGGGCTTTGGCTGCAGAGTGTAGTCTTTCAACTTCAGCACGATCTTTCTTGCACATTTCAGCTTCAGACAGTTTCTTGGTGCCAACCTGGGCATAAGTTTGGCCAGGCTTTGCGACAGTTGACTTTGGCTTTGAAGCTTTTGATGCTCTGACAGTCTCAGGAGCAGCAGCTTTGGGCTGACCAGCAGGCTTCTGCTTCGGTGGGTCACGCCTCTCTTTAGTCCTTTGCTCTGCTGGGACCAGGCGGCGAGGGGGCTTTGAAGCCAATGGAGTCTCTACGACCAAGTTAGTTAAATCAATTTGGGGACGCGGAGCAGGAGGATCTGTGGGGTCTTGAATTTTTACGCCTCTCGAAGCAGGCGGTTTCTCTCCAGCCTTTTTATTCAGAGACTTCCGAAGCTTCTGCCTCTTAGGATTTGGGGCAATTGGGGTATGCTCAGATTCGTCGTAAGCATCAGCAGAAGGATCCTCATGAACGGAATCCTCAAGCTGTGTGGCAGCAGCTTCAACAGCATCAGCATGGGCTCTGTCTTCATCTAAGAGAGCAGGCGGCGGTGAAGCAATTGGTTTCCTCAGCCTGCGCTTCTTTAGCTTCGATGTACCAGCCTCATCAGCATTGCATTCAGCAGCGAGTGCTTTGGCTTTCTTCTCATCTTTGAGTCTTTTCTTCTCAGTAAGACGAGCGAGTCTTTCTTGCTCTTTGGGGTAGTCATTAGGTGTTTTAAGAGAATTGGGGTGAGGGACCTTTGGTGGCTTCGGGTAGTACTTCCTTCAATTTTCAGCAGTGTACTGACCACACATAGCAGAAGTGTACTGGTATGGTGGGTTGAAGACGAACTGCATGGCCCACTTCCAATCGGGTATGCTCTTGTACTTGTACCACCGAATCGCCCAGTATTGGCGAATCTTTTGCAATCGAATCTTTCTCATGTGATCTGATTCGTCGGGTGGAGTGTCATAGCCCATTTTATTGCGAATGGATTCGGGAATTCCTCGGGCATTGTTGACTTCCTTCGTTTTGCCTCCTTTGCCTTTCTGCCTTGGATGATCAGGGATGTTCTCAAGTCCACCAACAACAGGTGATTCATTACCGAAGGCAGCCTCTTCATCAGACATCCTGTGATAGAATGACAAAAGAGAGGGAAAAGAGAATATGGATGGATAAGCACAGGCAAATGTTTCAACCAAAACAATTTTGACATGAGTTCAAGGCAAAACTAAGATCAGATGCATGTCTGTTGTTGAATAGGGCTAGAACAAATCCAAGAACAAGTTCTAACAAAATTCAATCTCAAACAGGTCTAACCCTAAGACTGACCTGAATCGAGGGGAATCTTTTGATGCTACAAACAAGTTTCCCGGTGACAATGATCTCAAAACAGATCGAGCAACCCTAGAAAGACACAAACAAAACCCTAGAACTCAGATCCAACTGTAAAATAAGAACACGGAGGGGAAGTTGGATCGGATAGCCCAGCGTACCCTAACTTGGTGACGCGGAGCGGCTACGGCGACGATGAGCGGCGGAGAAGTGCTCCTCGACGGCGGGAAAGTCCTCGGCGACGGCGGTCCGGCAGTCAAGCGGCACAGTTGACGTCGAGGGCAAGAGCTCGTCGGCGTGCTCGAGGGGAGGAGTTGGGGAGCGGAGGAGACGAATGAACGGGGTGGCGGTTCACAGGGGAAGGAGGGCCTTATATAGTGGCCGATCTGACTGGGAAGTTAGATCGCATCGGACGGCTCCCTGCGATTGTCTCTTCCGATTCTACGGTGGAGATGAAGTGGCGGTTCGTGAGCGAATCTCATCGGACCGAAAAAGACGGGGACTCAACGGTCGAAGACTAACTCTTGACCGAGAGCAAAAACTTTGAAAAGATTGGAAGCAATTGATTCGGAACTCAATGATGTTCGAAGCAATATACTTTCCGTTTCAAATGTGCTTAACCATACAAGACATAATAGATTGGGAGCGAATCAGAATGGAGGGGATAGGGTCTGAAACTTATCACTTGAAGAAAAACAACAACGAAGCTAAAAGCGATAAGCATAGGGGACAAACGAAACGAATAAAAACCAAAACAAAACTGGAATCAAATAGCAAACGAAGCTAGACATTTAAACAAGGACGAAGGAAAACATAAGTGAAACTAAACACACAAGCACACAACAAAGGTAAATATATACAAGGGAAAAGTTTCGATCTTACTGAACATTGTGTGAGTCTAGGATGTTTAGCTCACATCTCAATGCACAGAACCTTTTCTCGTCCAATGGCTTCGTGAATATGTCTGCCAGTTGACCTTCAGTCTTGACATGGCTGATCTCAATGTCTTCCCGCTGAACATGATCTCGAAGAAAATGATGGCGAATATCAATATGCTTCGTTCGAGAGTGTTGCACTGTAACGCCCCGGCCACACCCACCGGTTCCCGGCGTACGCCTGGCGGGATCTAGACTGTCCCCACAGACAAACACTAGTCTTTCCTGCGCACTTTGTCCTCACTTGTGCGCACCCGGGAACAACTTCCCGGTCGGTCACCAATCCTCAAATCTCTCCAAGCCAAGCACGCTTAACTTTGGAGTTCTTTGGATCTGGGCTCCCGGAAAAGAAGGTGCACCTTGTTGATATGAGTAGTCTATCATTCCTATTAAGCCAGGATGTCACATGCACAGGATTGTGTGCAATTTTAATAGCACTCTCATTATCACACAACAAAGGAATTTTCTTCACAAAAATACCATAATCTTTCAGCGTCTGCTTAAGCCAAAGAATCTGAGTGCAGCATGAGCCAGCAGCAATGTATTCGGCTTCAGCAGTAGATATTGAGACACAGTTTTTCTTCTTTGAGGCCCAACACACAAGTGATCTACCAAGGAAATGACATGTGCCTGAGGTATATTTCCTGTCAACTCTATCATGAGCCCAGTCTGAATCAGAATATCCAATCAAATCAAACTAAGTTCCTTTGGGGTACCAAAGTCCCAATGAAGGAGTATGTGCTAGATACCGAAGAATTCGCTTTACAACAGTATGATGTGATTCCTTCAGATTGGCCTGAAAACGAGCACAAATACAAACTGATAGCATGATATCAGGTCTAGATGCACATAAGTATAAGAGTGAACCTATCATAGACTGATACTTCTTCTGATCGAAGGGTTTCCCCTTCTCAACAGCATCAAGAAAGCCATTGGTTGGCATGAGAGTTTTGATAGTCTTGCAATCAGTAAGTCCAAATTTCTTCAGGAAATACTTCAAATATTTTTCTTGAGAAATAAAGGTGCCATTCTTCTGTTGTCGAATCTGAAGTCCAAGGAAAAACTTCAATTCACCCATCATGGATATCTCATATTTCTTCGACATCATTCTTGCAAATTCTTTGCTGATTTCAGGGTTAGTGCAGCCAAAAATAACATCATCTACATATATCTGACACACAAATAGATCATTGTTATATGATCGAGTGAAGAGAGTGGGGTCAGTGGTTCCAGGTTTGAAGCCTTTCTTCAGGAGGAAAGTCTTCAATGTTTCATACCAAGCACGAGGTGCTTGCTTTAGTCCATTCAAAGCTTTGTGAAGCTTGTACACCATCTCAGGCTTCTTTGAGTCTTGAAAACCTGGAGGCTGCATAACATACACTTCTTATTCTATCTCACCATAAATAAAAGCACTTTTGACATCCATTTGGTATAGCAATATGTTATTGTGGTTAGCAAAAGCAAGCATAACACGAATGGATTCGAGACGGGCTACTGGAGCATAGGTTTCACCGAAATCAATGCCTTCGATTTGGGTGTACCCTTGTGCTACCAGTCTAGCCTTATTTCTTACCACAATACCATCCTCATCTTGCTTGTTGCGAAATATCCACTTGGTGCCAATAATATTATGCTTCGTGGGATTAGGTCTATCAACTAGAGACCAAACTTTGTTTCTCTCAAACTGGTGAAGTTCTTCCATCATAGCCAATAGTCAGTCTGGATCCTTCATGGCTTCATCAAATTTTGAAGGCTCTAGCATGGAAACAAAAGAAAAAATTCCACAGAAGTTAGCCAAACGAGTACGAGATCGAGTAGTGGGACGGCCTGGTTGACGAATGTCTTCGAGGTCGATATGTGACGGCAGATGCCATGGGGATGGCTAAAGTGAGGGGAAGACACGAGGGAGAGAATGTCGATGGTGCCGGAATCAGGTTGGGCACAAGCACGGTGAAGACACCACGATGTACCCAGGTTCGGGGCTCTCCGGAGAGATAACACCCCTACTCCTGCTTGTCTCTTATATATCAATGAAGGAACTACAATAACTGCTCTTCTATCTTCTCAGGGGAAGGAGTAAACCGCCGCCGTGGGCAAGGTCCTCTCCTGCTTCCCTGAGGAGTGACTACGGGCAGTAAATGAACTGAAGGGGGAATGAGTTAATGAGATCTCAGGTGTTGTGTCCCTCGCGCAGGAGGGGGTACCCTGGCTCTTATAGTGTGAGTCCAGGGTACTATGGTAACTTTATCGCCGAATGGACCCATCCGTCATCCTCTAATCGGCCTGGGACCACCGACTGCTCCTCTCCGGGTGACCCGGAGCCTACGAGCGGCGGCCCATGCTGCTACCTCGTAGAACCTAGGAGTGAACAGTGGAGCTAGGGGGTGCGGTCTTGTCGGCCTGTCCGCGGAATCGGCGGGGAGGTGACACCGTATCTCCAGCAAATCCTCGACACGACCTGGCCTTCCTGCCACCCAGATATCTCGGGATATGGCCTTTATGACCTCGTAATCATACCCCCGACTGGGTGGTAGGTTGCTCCGATTGCACCTGGACCGACTGGTGGTTCCTGGTGGGGTCGATTGCTCTGGGCAATCGGCCTTCTAGGAACCGGCCTCGGACCAGCTGCGGACCAATCGGGTGATCATCTTCGGAGAAGGGTGGCCCGATTGCGCCTGGGCCGACTGCTGGCGCTTGGTATGGTCGATTGCCTTGGAGCAATCGGCCGTACCTCTGCCCAGCTCGGCCCAGCTGCAGCCCAATTGGTCCATCCTTGTCTTGAAAGCTTGCTTCCGCTTGGGTTAGCCTACCCGGGTACCAATCCCCCGACCGTAGCCCCTAAAGCTGTAAAGGTCCCACGGTCGCTTGACCGCGGGGCCTTTGCAGTTTTTCAATCTCTGCCTTGACGTTCTCCGACTGCTGTGGCCTCTTCGAGTGCGTCATTCCGAGTTCGTCGGCTGAGTCGGAGATCACACTCGGTTGACCAAATTTCCATCCGATTGGACGTGGTTCTCTCTTAATTCATGTCTTCACTTTTTGGAGAAAGATCTCTTTCGCCGATTTCCCTCCAACGGTTACTTCCGATTCGCCCGCGACGTGATCAATGAGCTGGGACCCACGACCCACGCGCGACGTGACATAACTGCAGGGCCTGACCCCCACGTCGCACGCCTCGTCTCTTGCGCCGGGATCCTTTGCACTGGTCTGCCGGTTGGCCTCCTTGTGCCCTAAGCCACACCGGGCCACACAGCTACAGGGTCATCCCACTCTCCCCCCCCCTCCGCCCATATAAGCCACCGGGGGGGCTTCGCCTCTTCCTTCTCCCAAACACTTCCTTCGACCCCTAGCCTTCTCTCCTCTGCGCCCTCGCCGCTCCACGCGATTCTCCCCGCCGCCGGTGCCTGCATCTCGCGCCTGCTCCGGCCACGGGCTCGTGCTCTCCGCTGCTTCCGCCGCCACCGCAGCCGCTCTTCTCCGCAGCTCTCATGCTCCGCCTCCCTCTTTTCTCTCCTCCGTTCCTCGCCGGCGAAAACCATGGCGCCTCGACGAGATGTGTCGCAGGCGAGCCGCGGATGCTGGAAAGGCTCTCAGGCCACCGCCGCCGCCGTCGAGTCTCTCGTCCGCGCCCGGATGATGCCCGCGGGAGTCGAATGGCGGATTCCCAGCAAGACCGAGGTCGTCCCCAGCGTGCGCACGGGCGAGAGGGTCGTGTTCCTCGCTCACTTCGAGCGTGGATTCGGCCTTCCCGCTAGCGCCTTTTTTCGCGAATTCCTCGATTTCCACCGACTGCAGCCTCACCACCTTGCTGCCGATTTCATCATGATCCTCTCCGGGTTCGTGACGCTCTGTGAAGGGTACCTCGGCTGCCGTCCGAGTGTCGCTCTTTGGAAACGTTTCTTCAACCTCCGAGCTCACAACGCTCGGACGGGTGCTGTGGTGGCCTCCACCATCGAAGGTGGCAAGCCAACGTACCCGACTGACATGACCGACTGCGGCAGTTGCCTTGTCGCAGCCGGCAAGTTGAAGTACACGAGCCTCGAGATCGTCCAATCCTGCAAGAATTGGCAGACCTCGTTTTTCTACGTCAAGTCCCCTGACCAAGGCCCCGACCTCCTCAATCTGCCCGAGTTCTCTCTCGCCCGGCCGATTGAGAAATATCAGTGGTCGCTGAAGCACGGCGTCGGAGACTGCGATGTCGATGCACAGGCTGCCAGGGTCACCCAGCTGGAGCAAGAAGGACCCCTTCCAACCGACTTGGTAGCTGCGTGGCTTCACGCTCAGATTCTTCCCCTGCAGCGCCGAGTTCACCGCCTCTGCGACGTGTCGGGACCTCGAGATCCCACTCGGCTCTGCACGTGGCGGATGAAAACAGAAGACCTTTGCACCCGAGTGAAGGCCATCACCTCTAGCGCCTTGCCTGACCCCTTCCGCTTCGGGCTTGATTATCTCGTTCGCCAGCGAAAGCTGCCTGTGGTATGCTCCGATTACATGCTCTTCCGATTGCTTTCTTTTCTGATTGCTCTGACTGCTTATACCTCCTCAGCACTTCATTCAGTCCGAGCTCATGGAGGACGGCCAGGAGACTGGCGTGTACGCCCCTGATCGCATGGAAGAGGATCCCACCGACCTCGAGTATAACGGCGAGACTCCCTCCGGCGAGTCCAGTGGGGATGATGAAGACGATGAGTCTTCCGGAGAGTCCTCCGACCCCATGGATGCTGATGATGATGACGCCGAGCGCACCAACCCTCTGACGACCAACACTCGGCCGCCAGCTCAGGGGGGTACGCCTGACCCTTCCCTTGAGAAATTTTTGGCTGAGTGGAGTGATGATGATAGTGTCTCAAAGGGTAATGGTTCCGATGCAGCTCCTCGAACCAGGCCTCCAAAAGTGCCGGCCAAGCGCACCTCGGCCGCCGGCTCCTCCTCTGGTGTGGCTTCTAGCCAAGTTGCCAAGGCCAAGCCGACTGCCCGCAAGGGCAAACAAGTCCGAGAGGCGACAATTCGGAGGCCGACCGTCCAGGCGCCATTGAACGTCGCTCCACTTCGCTGCCGAATGCCCACTGGCGCACCCAGGACAATCGGGTATGCTCTTGCCTTTATGCCTCCTGCTTCACTATCTTTGCTTTTACTGATTCCTCTCCCTTTCTTCTTTCAGGGAGCCGATTGGGCTTGATGACGTTGACACCGACATTCCCATCTGTGACCAACCCGTCATCTCGCCCGCTGCCTCTGCTGCTGCCGTCCACAAGCGGCCGGTACCCGCTCATCGCTCCTCCAAGGACGCCGAGCGCGCTGCCAAGAAGGCCCGTCTTGCGGCGACTTCGAAGACCTCTTCTTCCACCCTTGCCTCCCCAACTCTCAAGGACGCAGCCGACCGGGTGGCTCCTGGTGGTGGAGGAACGCAACCGGCTGACCCGATTGCCCCGTATCCACCGCGCCGCTCCAACCCAGCTTCGCCTGCCGCAACTTCCCCTGCCGCGATGACCGCATCTGACACGCCGGTGGTGACGACCCCATCACCGATTTTAGTGTCGGCACCACCGGTTGCCTCCACAGGTCTGCCTGCTGTACTACCTGACCCACCGACTCCGACGATCTCGCCGCCAGTCGTCGCCACCACTTCTGCTCCGACTCGCCCGGTTGCGCCGCCGTCGCCAGTCCTCACCACTACAGCTTTCACCATCGTTCCCACTTCAGTGCCACCGCCGATTTCTTCTCCCTCAAAGATTCTTATGCGCTCGGTGGATCAATTCCGAGCCGAGTATTCTCGCGCCCGTCATGTCGGCGCTGAGCCTGATGCTTCGCATCGTCCTCGGGATCCCGTGACGAGCGCACTGAGCCGGGTGAATGAGTTCGCCGAAGCCCTTGCTCGGGACCTTCAACAGCTGACCTCTCACCATTCGGTAAACTCTTTAACCTTTCCTTCTGTACCTCTGTTTTACTTCGGCAATTTTTCTTCCGGTGGGTGCGCGCAAGCGCACCCAGTGGGTGTAGTCCCCGAGATTCGGGCCGATTGGTTACAATCGGTTCGGATCTTTAGCATTTTTTGCTTTATCGTTTGCCTTCCTCAATCGGTAGACTTTCTTCCGGTGGGTGCGCGCAAGCGCACCCACTGGGTGTAGTCCCCGAGATTCGGGTCGATTGGTTACAATCGGTTCGGATCTTTAGCATTTTTTGCTTTATCGTTTGCCTTCCTCAATCGGTAGACTTTCTTCCGGTGGGTGTGCGCAAGCGCACCCACTGGGTGTAGTCCCCGAGATTCGGGCCGATTGGTCACAATCGGTTCGGATCTTTTTCACTTGTTGCTTTATGTCTGACTCCGTCTTGCTGTTCATCATAGGATGTCATGGAAGAGAAAAGAGTTGTCTTCGAAAAACTCCTGGAAGCTTATACTGCCAGCCTTCGAATCCTCGCCCAGGCCCAACTGCAGGTTAATAACCAATCGGCTGAAATCACTAAGCTAAGAGGTATCCTCTATCTCACTGCTGTCTCTTCTTCACTTGACAACCGCTCTGGTACTGAAATCTTCGCGCTCTCTTGTAGCTTCTATTCCTATGGTAAATGATCTTCAAGGCCGAATTGCAGAATTGGCTACAGAACTTAGCCAACAGGGTCCAGCTCTTGACCAAGCCATCGGAGAAGTAACTCGGCTGCAGGGGGTAGAGAAGGATTTGAATCGGACTATTCAAAGCCTCCAATCTGAAATGGATGCTTTTAAGAAGAAACATCTGGCCGACATCGCCGTAGTGACAGCTACTGGAGATGGGCTTCTTGCTGAACGGGATGCTGCCGTCGCCGCCCGAGTTGCTCTGCAATCTGAAAGGGATGAAGCAATTTATGCCCGAGACTCCATTCGCCGAGATCATGACGAGCTTGTCGCCAAATTCGAAGAACTGGAGAAGCGCAGCTATGAGGAGACCACCCGAATGCGCCGCCGAGCCAAGGGCTTCTGCGATACATTAACCGAAATGGACCTCCTCCTTGGCCGTGAGTCTTCCTTGCTGCCGAGTGCACTTTACGGTTGCTTTCTTCTCTTATCTTATTACTCATGCCCTTCCTTCTTGATGCAGAAGCTTGGCCCGAATCTGAAGCGGCTGCTTATGCAGCTGTCGCCAAGTCCCGAGAGGATACCATCGCCGCTGGAGGGACCTGTGACCGTGCAGATAACGTCTGGACTCGGCACGAATATCTGATCGGCACCCAAGCCCGCATTCCTATTATCCAGGGAATTGCCCTATCCTTTAATCTTGGAATTCTAAGGATTGCTGAAGCACTGTGGTCGCCGACTGAACTTAAGGCCGGATTGCAGAAGATGAAGAATGCTGCCGACTCCTCTGCCGAGACCCGTAAGGCAGACACTCAGGATGACGAGGATTCTGACCAAGGGGACACTCCGAATTCCACCACTGAGCAGACTCGGACTCTTCTTAAGGCTATCCCACGTCGGATCGACGTTCTGCTGAATTCGGCCGGAAGGACTGGTGCGGAGACCGCTCTTCAGACTGTGCTGTCTTGGTACCCTCAAGTGAAGCTCACCCGATTGCACAGCCTTCGAGACAATGCCTCTGACCTTCTTGAGGAAACCTACGCCGAAGTCAATCGGCTAGCCAGCACGATGGTGTATTGGTTTTCTACCTACGAGTATACTCCGTATCTCGATCAGGGAGGGAACCCGCTCCCTGCCTTTACCATCTCTGGCCTGGCCGAGGAGCTCTCCGACAGCGGCTCATCCCAGAAGTCTCCGAAGTCTAAACAGACAGGTGCTGCGACTTCTGAAGCTCAATCGGACCCGCCTGCGCCACCATCTAGCTCAGTTCCTCCGACTGCTTAAGCTATGTTATCTTTAATTTGTATTCCGACTATCCGCTTGTAAGACATACTTTTAATTATGTCGACACCTACTGGGTGTGACTTGGATGTAATGACATTATTCAGCCTCGGGCCTATTACTTTTGATGCAATCCGATTGCTTGTTTGTCACTTTTGCATGTGCGATCGACTTTGCGTCTTTGTCGGTTTCCTTTATCGGCTACACTAGGGGATGTCTGCTGTGTCGACCTTGCTGCCGTTATGCGGTCCGCAATCGGATCAACAGTAGACATCCGGCCAAGGTTCGATAAGCTTTTTTTTACACGACAAGAATTTTACCGCAAAGGATTCTGCAAGAGCAAAACACCGATTGCTCGCTACCAGATCCAATGTCCTGATTTGCAGCGCAATCGGTGACTCCGTCCTGTCGACTGCCCTTGGTGGCCTCTTTCGGATTGTTTCCCGGGAATTTGTACTACCGACTGCCTCAATCGCCACCCTCCTCGATGCCACAAACCTTCTAGTGATTTGCACTCGAGCTAAGTGTTCGATTGAAGGCCAGCCTGCAGTCCCCGTGCCTCGATGGCTTATTTATTTGACTTCGCGGTCGGCCAGTCCCCGAGTGTGCTACACACATCTCGGGTATGACTGATCGTTGCCGATTGAGGCTAGCTCTTCGAATGAAATTATACAAAAGTACTCGAATGCTCATTTTCAGAGACATGATAACTTTTTACTGATTGTTTGCCGAATGGCTTACATAAATTTTGGCCTCTCAACTATAGAACGGACACAACAACTCGGCGTTCCACGGCCGCTCCGTCTCTACTCCTGACGTGTCCTTGTGCCGAGTGCCCTTGGTGCAGTCGATCAGATAATAGGAATTTTTCTTGAGTGCTCTGCTGACAACAAATGGCCCTTCCCATGGTGAGGATAACTTGTGCTGCCCCTCTGACTTCTGGATTCGACGTAACACCATATCTCCCTCTCGGAAAGCGAGGGGACGAATCTTCTTGCTGTGGTAGTGCCTCAACTTCTGCTGGTAGACTGCTGACCTAGACAAGGCCAACAGACAAGCTTCTTCTTTGAGGTCGATGATGTCTTCTCTTGCCAATCTTGCTTCTTCTTCTGTGTACAGGGCGTGCCGAGGTGAATCAAACTCAATGTCGGAAGGGATGACTGCTTCTGAGCCATACACCAGGAAGAAAGGAGTGAATCCAGTCGACCTGTTTGGAGTGGTCCTCAAGCTGAACAGTACTGCTGGAAGTTCGTCGATCCATGCTCCGGGTGCCCTCTCAAGTGGCTCTACCAATCTGGGCCTGATACCCGATAGGATTAGTCCATTTGCCCTTTCGACTTGACCATTGGACTGTGGGCGTGCCACAGATGCTAGATCGAGCCGAATGCCTTGCTGAGACGCATATCGGGCCAGCGCCCCCTTTGCGAAGTTTGTGCCGTTGTCGGTGATGATGCTGTTAGGTACACCGTATCTGCGTACGATGTCGGCCACAAACCGAACCGCAGTCGGCCCATCCAACTTTTTGATTGGTCTTGCTTCAATCCACTTGGTAAACTTGTCGACTGCCACTAGGAGATGTGTCATGCCACTCCGAGCTCTCTTGAATGGTCCGACCATGTCCAAACCCCAAACTGCAAACGGCCAAGCTATTGGGATGGTCTTCAGCGCCGATGCTGGCTGATGACTCTTTGCCTTGAATCGCTGACAACCCTTGCAGTGCTTCACCAGATTTTCAGCCGCTGCGAGTGCAGTTGGCCAGTAGAAACCATGTCGGAAAGCCTTGTTGGCGATTGCCTTTGCTGACGCGTGATGACCACATTCACCCTGATGGATGTCTCTAAGCAGCTCCAAGCCTCTGTCCTCTTCAACACACCTCTGGAGGATACCAGTTGCACTCTTGCGCATCAGCTCATTGTTGATTATTGTATACGCCCAAGATCTGCGGCTGATCTGCCTAGACTCTGCTAAATCTGGTGTGAGGATCCCATCTGCTAAGAAATCTCTAATCGGTTGTGCCCATGACGGCGCACTGACCACCACCATTACGGCTGCATGCTGAGGTGGGACTTCCTCTTGGATCTCGGCCTCTTGACCACTGACCTCCTCGATCTCGGCCACTTGGACGTCTGCCATTTCGACCTCTACTTCTGAACTGCCGACTGCGGCATCTGGCACGCACTCGGCAGCCCCTGGTGCTGACTTCTCGTCTGGAGCTGGAGATTCATCATTGCACTCGGCAATTTCTGATGTCATTGGCTCTTCGGAGGTTGTGCCTTCTAGTGCGGCCTCCGCTTTCTTTCCTTTTCTCTTCTTCTTCTCCTCTGCAGCCCCTGGCTCGCAATCGGCAGCCCCTGGTGCTGTTGCCGAGACACCCTGGGCGCTGGACTGCTTCTTCATGGTTGCAGGTTTGGCCGGTTGAACTTCTTTTGCCTTTCTGAGTGCTTCGAGATCGGTCTCCGAGATAAAAATGGACTCGGACTCTGGGGATGGAATGATAGATGGCTTCTTGATATGCTCCAGAGATACGCCTGGTGGGATTGATTGCCTTGTGGAACCTAGCTTGGAAAATGCATCTGCTGCTTCGTTGTTTGCTCTCGGCACATGATGGAACTCGCAACCTTCAAAATATCCGCTGATCTGCTGTACTAGGAATCGATAGCTTGCCATGTTAGCATCTTTTGCATCCCAGGTGCCCGAGCACTGCTGTACCACCAGGTCGGAATCACCAAAGCACTCGATGTTCCGAATATCGATTTCCTTGGCAAGCTTGATGCCATGCACAAGGGCTTCGTACTCGGCGACATTGTTTGATGCTGCGAAGTGAATATGAAGCACGTACTGCAACTGATCTCCTCTTGGGGAAGTGAGTACCACCCCAGCCCCTAGGCCATTCTTCATGGAGCCATCAAAGTGCATTCGCCAGCAATCCGACATTGGGAGCTGCGGCATGTACTGAGTTTCAGCCCAGTCCACCAGGAAATCGGCCAATGCTTGCGACTTGATTGCCGTCCTAGGTTCATACTGGATGCCGTGACTGGCGACTTCAATTGCCCATTTTGCCACCCTTCCGGTTGCATCTCTGCTTCCCATGATGTCGGCTAACGGAGCCGAGCTGACAACTGTGATCAGGTGAGCTTGAAAGTATGGCTTCAATCTTTTGGCTGCCATGTACACTCCATAGCACATCTTCTGATAGTGAGGGTAGTTCTGCTTGGATGCCGAGAGTACTTCGCTGATGTAGTACACTGGGCGCTGGATTTGCTGTGCCTTGTCCTTCTCGGGCCGCTCCACCACCATGACTGCGCTGATCACCCGATTGGTTGCCGCAATGTATAACATCATTGGCTCCTTCTCAATCGGGGCAGCCAGGATTGGTGCCGTGGAGAGCATGCGCTTGAGTTCTCGGAATGCTTCATTTGCTTGAGGGGTCCATGTGAACTTCTCGGTCTTCTTCATCAGCTGGTATAATGGGATTGCCTTTTCACCCAACCGACTGAGGAATCGGCTGAGAGATGCGAGGCAACCGGTGAATTTCTGCACCTGCTTCAGGGTCTTGGGCTGCTCCATGCGCTCTATTGCAGCTATCTTTTCGGGGTTGCATTCGATTCCTCTCTCGGAAACGAGAAACCCCAACAGCTTTCCGGCTTGGACTCCAAACACACACTTCTCCGGGTTGAGCTTGATCTGATAAGTTCTCAAATTCGCGAATGTTTCTCTGAGATCATCTAGCAATGTGATCCCCTTTGCCGACTTCACCACCAAATCGTCCACGTATACATGGAGATTCCTGCCGAGTTGGGAATGTGTGCACCTCTGAATCGTGCGCTGATAAGTGGCTCCTCCATTCTTCAGACCAAAAGGCATGGTGATATAACAATAGGCCCCAAAAGGGGTTATGAATGCAGTTTTGATCTGATCTTCCACATCCAACTTGATCTGGTGATATCCAGCAGTAGCATCCAGAAAGGACAACAGCTCGCAGCCGGCCGTAGAATCAATCACTTGATCAATACGGGGCAGAGCAAACGGATCTTTCGGGCATGCTTTGTTCAGACAAGTATAATCTATACACATACGCCAAGTCTTGTTCTTCTTCATGACGAGGACTGGATTCGCCAGCCACTCGGGGT
Organism: Bromus sterilis; assembly: GCA_950022295.1. NCBI lineage: Eukaryota > Viridiplantae > Streptophyta > Magnoliopsida > Poales > Poaceae > Bromus > Bromus sterilis. The sequence goes on from OX465596.1 coordinate 47,575,873, forward strand.
AAAACACCTCCATGATGAAACCTGCCGCTTGCAGCTTCGCAATCTCTTCACCGATTGCCCTTCTCTTGTCCTTAGAAAAACGTCTCAGGGGTTGCTTGACCGGCTTCGAGCCTGGCCGAATGTGCAGCTTGTGCTCGGCGAGTTCTCTCGGAACACCAGGCATGTCTTGTGGAGACCATGCAAAGATGTCCCGATTCTCACAGAGGAACTCGACGAGCTCGCTTTCCTATTTATCGCTAAGTCCAGCTCCGACTACAACGAACTTGGTTGAGTCGGAGGGATCTAGAGCGATCTTCTTGCTGTCCTTGGCTGACTGAAAAGCCGATTCCTCATCTACTCTCTTTGCTGGGCCAACCGGAAGTGGATTCTTGCTTTGTGCTTGCGCCATTGCAATGACTTTGCCGAGCTGGCACTTCTCCGTCTCCACCACTAGGGATTCAGCCAAACTGCTGCCAGCGGATGTGCACTCGAGGGACTTCCTGAAGTCTCCGGTGACTGTGATGACACCGTTTGGCCCCGGGATCTTCATCTTCAGGTATGTCTGCTGTGCATTGATCGTGAACTTGGCAAATGCTGGTAACCCCAATAGGGCATGGTAAGGACTGCTGAGGTCGGCCACCTCAAACCAAATCGGCTCTCTCCTTGAATTTTCTTCCGTGCCAAATATGACATCCAGCCGAATGCGACCCATGGGGGTGCAAGACAGTCCAGGAACAATCCCATGGAATGTCGTTCGACTGCGCTCCAAGTCCCGCTCTGTGAGCCCTAGCTTGAGCATTGTATCTCTGTACAGAATGTTGATTGTGCTTCCTCCATCAACTAGCACTCGAGAAAACTTGCATGAAAATCCTGGTCCTGCAACCAGAGCGTCCACCACCAGCGGATAATTGCCTGGATTCGGCAAAATGGTGGGATGATCTGCTCTGTCCCAGGATATCGGACATTCGGACCAGTGCACAAATTGGGGAATCGGCGGCATAGTGGCATTGACTTCTTGGGCTCGGGCTCTCCGACTACCCTTGTCTGTGGACTCGCTGGTAAAAATCATGTAAGCCGCATCCTGCTGCGGGTACTGGTTCTGTTGCTGAGGTGGTCCTTTGTTCTGGGGTGGTGGTGGTGGTGGTAAAGCTTCTCCCTTTGCATTCCTTCTCACGAAGTCACACTGCCGAGTGGTGTGCGCAGACGGCCTCCCAGGCGTGCTGTGCAATTTGCATGGTGCGTCCAACATATCCTCGAATGTGTATTTGGGCTTCATCTTCCCTGGGGGTCTCACATTTGGTCTCATCTTCCGACTGCCTCCTGCAGCCGCTGGATCTTCCTCATTTTGAACAGCGGCCACCTGCCGACTGCCATACTGGGAATGAGGCTGCTCGTCCTTGCGCTTGCCGTTGTTCTGCTGGTTGTTGTTGTTGTTGTTGTTGCGATTGTTCTCTCTTCTTTCCTTCCGACTGAGGCCTTGGTTCCCTGTGTCCGACTGCGGAGCCCCTGGTGATTGGATCACACCTCCAACTCCGAGTTGGATAGGGCGCATCGCAGAATCGGACATAGCGAACGCATTTTCCACCTTCATAAGCTCAGCGAGCGACGTGAAGTCTTTGCGGAGCAGCTTGTGCTTCAACATTGAATCCTCCAGGCACCCATCAGTAAAATACTGAATGGCCTGGATCTCATGGACTCCTTCGCATGAATTCTTCAGCTTGATCCACCGAGATAGGTAATCTCGGAGGGGCTCGTCCTTGCCTTGCACACACAGAGCTAACTGCCGTGGGAGGTTGGGCCTCTCATACGTGCTTGTGAAGTTGTGAATGAATGCGGTCGTGAAATCCTCCCAGCAATTCACACTGTCCTTGGGCAAACTGTTCAACCACGTCCGCGCTAAGCCTTGCAGCATGAGAGGTGCGTAGCGGACTGCCACACGCCGATTGCCTCCTGCAATGCGGACTGCCGTCAGGTAGTCGGACAGCCAATCTTCCGGTTTCACCGAGCCATTGTACTTGGGAGTGTCTCTCGGTAATGTGAAGCCTTACGGGAATCTCTCCGTCCGAATGCGGTGACCAAAACATGATGGGCCAGCTTCTCCTTCTTCATCTTCCTGAGCTTCCTTCTCCAGGAGCTCAATGCGATGCCTTGCGTCGTTCTGGCCGATTTGGCGAGGGCCAAGTCGGGTGCTGATTGCTGGTCTTGGCGCCGATTGCTGCGGCATGTCATGGCGCCTGCTGTTAACAGCTGGCTCTCCCATTCTTCTGCTTGCTGCTGGGGGTGGCCGATTGCTTCTGACCTTGCTGTCGTGCCGAGACGGTGCAGGTTGATGCCTGTTCTGGCGCGATGCATTCGGTCGCTGGCTAGCTCCCGCATTCGGCCTCACAGTTCCTCTTGATGCCTCTGGCTCAGCATTCTGATTGCCCATTGCCACAAGCCTCTGTTCTTTTGCGGCCGCTATCAGTTCACGCATTCGGCGCGACTGTTCGCGCCGCTCATCTCCTTCCAATTCTTCCAGCTCGAGCGCTATCTGCTCGGCGGCTCTCAAATTCTTGTCCGGTGTGCTATATGTTGGCCTCTGGATGAATGCCGACTGCGCTGGCTGCTCCGGTTGCACCGGCCTTCTCGGACGCTCCGGCTGCTCAGCTCCTGATAGCTGCTGGTTGACTGCTCTTCCTCGACTTCTCAGGTCTTCCAGGACTGCGGGCTCAATCGGCCGGCGCGGTCCTGCATGAGCTGCGTTGTACTCCCTTGTGATGGCTCCTAGCCGACGCTCTTCTGCCAACACTTGCTCAGCCTTGTGAGCCAGAGCGAGCCGTGCTGTTTCCAGCTCGGTGTGCACCTGCTCCGGATCACCATTCCGGTTCACAGGTGTGTATAACAAATCCCGCAACGCACTGGTGCCGATTCGCTCTGCCGCATCAGCTACTTCCTTGGCCTTCCTTGCTGCGCTTGCCGGATCACGGTTGGTCGATGAAGATACTCCCGCCATCATGACCGCGGCGTGCAGTCGGCCCTCCTCTCGGCCAGGTGCTGCGATGCAGCCCCTGGTCGAGAGCAGATCTATAGCACACGAGAAGATGCGGATGTCTCTGGGATATGCCTCAGGGAAGCTGCCAATGAAGAGACGATGACTTCCCACTTGCAGCGACACTCCGGGCGGCAAGGGTGCTCCAGCCCTGTACCGCGCCGAGTAGTCCACTACATAATCGATTGCCCCACGCCTCAGAATCAGGCCGGAGGCGTGGCTACCGCCGGATGCAGAGGAAAATCCCGTCCAGATCTTGACTCCAGTCGACGCCTCGGTCTGCCCCACGGTGGGCGTCAACTGTCGTCGATATGTGACGGCAGATGCCATGGGGATGGCTAAAGTGAGGGGAAGACATAAGGGAGAGAATGTCGATGGTGCCGGAATCGGGTTGGGCACAAGCACGGTGAAGACACCACGATGTACCCAGGTTCGGGGCTCTCCGGAGAGATAACACCCCTACTCCTGCTTGTCTCTTATATATCAATGAAGGAACTACAATAACTGCTCTTCTATCTTCTCAGGGGAAGGAGTAAACCGTCGCCGTGGGCAAGGTCCTCTCCTGCTTCCCTGAGGAGTGACTACGGGCAGTGAATGAACTGAAGGGGGAATGAGTTAATGAGATCTCAGGTGTTGCGTCCCTCGCGCAGGAGGGGGTACCCTGGCTCTTATAGTGTGAGTCCAGGGTACTATGGTAACTTCATCGCCGAATGGACCCATCCGTCATCCTCTAATCGGCCTGGGCCCACCGACTGCTCCTCTCCGGGTGACCCGGAGCCTACGAGCGGCGGCCCATGCTGCTACCTCGTAGAACCTAGGAGTGAACAGTGGAGCTAGGGGGTGCGGTCTTGTCGGCCTGTCCGCGGAATCGGCGGGGAGGTGACACCGTATCTCCAGCAAATCCTCGACACGACCTGGCCTTCCTGCCACCCAGATATCTCGGGATATGGCCTTTATGACCTCGTAATCATACCCCCGACTGGGTGGTAGGTTGCTCCGATTGCTCCTGGACCGACTGGTGGTTCCTGGTGGGGTCGATTGATCTGGGCAATCGGCCTTCTAGGAATCGGCCTCGGACCAGCTGCGGACCAATCGGGTGATCATCTTCGGAGAAGGGTGGCCCGATTGCGCCTGGGCCGACTGCTGGCTCTTGGTATGGTCGATTGCCTTGGAGCAATCGGCCGTACCTCTGCCCAGCTCGGCCCAGCTGCAGCCCAATTGGTCCATCCTTGTCTTGAAAGCTTGCTTCCGCTTGGGTTAGCCTACCCGGGTACCAATCCCCCGACAGACATCCATTTGGTATAGCAATATGTTATTGTGGTTAGCAAAAGAAAGCATAACACGAATGGATTCGAGACGGGCTACTGGAGCATAGGTTTCACCGAAATCAATGCCTTCGATTTGGGTGTACCCTTGTGTTACCAGTCTAGCCTTATTTCTTACCACAATACCATCCTCATCTTGCTTGTTGCGAAATATCCACTTGGTGCCAATAATATTGTGCTTCGTGGGATTAGGTCTATCAACTAGAGACCAAACTTTGTTTCTCTCAAACTGGTGAAGTTCTTCCATCATAGCCAATAGTCAGTCTGGATCATTCATGGCTTCATCAAATTTTGAAGGCTCTAGCATGGAAACAAAAGAAAAAATTCCACAGAAGTTAGCCAAACGAGTACGAGATCGAGTAGTGGGACGGCCTGGTTGACGAATGTCTTCGAGGATCGAATCAACATCAACTCTTCTTCGGACTCGTGATAAAGTAGAATCATTTGCTTTAGGCTCAGCTTCTGCTTCAGGATCTGCTTTAGCTTCAGGATCTGCTTCACCTTTAGCTTCAACATTTCCTTCAGGATCAACATTTTCTTCGTTCCCTTGCTCTTCTTCGACCTGTTCATCATTAGCTTCAAGATGTTGATCTCCAGCGCCCCGGGTGTGGCACCCCGGCTCAGAGGACCAAAACACCCCGTGCACCAGCCGTGAGATCAAGTCTTCTGGAACACGACACTTCTTGATATAGAACTGAACAACTTTCTATTACCGAAGATAGTGGTACACGAGGTCTATTACAATGCTAGCGGAGACACAACTTGCTCCTCAGGCTAGCCTCGAGTCTACACCAAGCAGAAGCATAACTCTCTAGCAGCGGAATATAACTCGGCAGCGGAACAACAACGGCGGTGATGAACTCCAATCCATAGGGACACTGGCTGGGACACCTCCTAGCTCGCAAACACCGGGAACGTCGTCCTATGCATCCAAAGCACGGCCTGCAAATCTGGCATGACACGCCAGGTCAGTACATTGAATGTACTTGCAAACTCACAACAACAAGAGCACCAAGGCAAAACAATAACAAGGCAATACTAGGGTCAAGTATCTTAGTGAGTTAAACAGGTGAGCAACAATATCATGCATGCAGATATTATCAGCATTAAAACTAATGCACAAACAATCACCGTTTAAGGTCACGTGGACCCCACATGATCATCACATGATCACGTGGCTTACCTCGGAGTCCTTCCAGACTCAAGCACCGGGTCACCTCGTGACCAAACCACTTCCACGGTCGTTGCACGACCAAACGGGTCATCACATGACCAATCCACTTACCACAGACATACCACCTGACTCATGTTGATCTCATGGTGTGACCTAGTACGAACTGTGTCCATTACCGTGGACGCGGCTGTTCGAATAGATTTGTGTGACTCTGCAGAGTTTGTGCACGTTACCCACACTATGGAGTTCTTCCTCCGTCCAGTACCCCGGTACTTGTCCCACAAGATCCTTGGAACTCGCACCGCAAGAGTGAACTAGGACTTCTCCAACGAGACCGAGCTACCGCGTGTCTCCCTTACCGTATCACCGACATATTGTCTTGGGTAGCCCGGGTGTCCTCTTGACACCGGCCAACCTATTGGCCCTGACCATCGCATGGTCCATAACTTGTCCCAAACGGGGACTGAGCTCATATCAACAAACTGGTTGTCAAGACTATCGCTGTTTACCCGGCCAAAGGCAACTGCCGCGCATAGCCTTCCCTCTCTGGTGATACGCATAAGAGACACCCACCGGTAGACCAAATCAAGGCCTGCGCAATCAGGCAAATGTGGCTGCATGGATAAGTTCGGTTCGGTGGCACCTGATCAACTTGTCATGAAGCACGTCTCCAACATCAAACACAAGTATCAGGTGCAACATGAGTAGCATCAGATCATAACAATGCATAACATACTAGCATAACCATTCCATATATGATCAAACACATTTTAGAGGGTGAACTTATCCGTGTTACAAAGATTAAGTTATTAACATGGCAACATTATGAATGCAGTTGAGCATAACATATGAACTACATGAGCAGGTGTAACATGAGCAACTTAACAGGGTGTTGGTGTATGTGGTTACGACGATGCAGAGCATAACATGGCAATGACATGATCAAAGCATAGCATGAATGCAACATGGTCAAGACATAGCATAGTAGTAGCATATTCAAGGATAGCATGTCAATGATAACATCGATCATAAAATGGCAACATAATCCTGATCACCGATATAAGCATATCATCGAACAACAATTTTAGAAGCACATCAAAGCTTTGCAAAGGTGCAAAGGGTATTGTGGCTTGCCTTCACCAAAAGGGGCGTGAAGAAGCTCCGGGTCTTGAACACAAGCAAAGCCCTGAAAATATTTTGAAATAAAGCAATGGAGAAAAAGTCAAACGCCATCTTTTGTTTGACCAGCAAATAACAACATCAAAACATGGCATGAAACCTACGCCAAAACGAATAGGAGCTCGATACGAAACCAACGCAAGAAGAATCACCTCATTTGGACTTACGGTTGCGGAGATATGGAGGCGGGAAGTTACGGGGCTGAATTTAGGTGGAAAATACGCTTTCTTTAAGAGAAAGCGCCTTTCGGGCTGGAGAAATCAGGACTACGCCTTCTAACAGGGAAAACGTATTACGGACAGAACAAGCCGGCAGTACACTTCCTTAAATGGAAAACGTATCAGATGGAGTACGCCACTACTTGAAAGAAACGGATCTGGGCCGCTGACGAGCGGGGGCCCAGTGGTCAGCTTCCTCTCTCCTCCCCGCCTCCTTCTTCTTCCCTGTGACGGACAACAGAGGAGGGCCTCGGGGCGCTGCCGGCGAGGAGAGGCTGCGGTGGCCGCCCCGCAGCTACCTAGCGGGCTCCCGGTCGAGGGCGGTGCCGCCCGCACTCGTTTTCGCGGGCCGGGGAGGGCCACGGCGAGCGGAGCGCTGGCTGCCGCGGACGGCTACCAGGGACGCCCGGGGCGCGGCGTGAGCACGGGGAGGGCTCCGCTGGGTCCTGGGTGGCGGAGAGGCCAAGGGGGTGCGGGGAGGTGGTCCATGGGGAGAGGGAAGCTCCAGTGGCGCGGGCTTGGACGGATGGGGGCGGAGGCCGTGGTGCCCATGGGCAATGGGGAGTGGCTCTGGCGAGGTATTGGAGAGGGGGAGCTCGGCTAGGAGGGGTGAGGAGGCTGCTGGAGTGCTCTGAGGGCTCAGGGTGCACCCTATTTAACTGGAGGGGACATGCCCGGGGCCAGGACACGACGCGCAGAGGCGTCCATGGCGGGGCGGCGAGCTGGCGAGCTCGAGCAGCTTCGAGAGGGGTTCGGAAGGGGGCACGTGGCGGCGGAAAGCCGTGCGGCGCGGGGTGACACGAAGAAAGCGACGATGGCGCACTGTGGCATGCAGGGGACGAGTCGAGCACGCGCGGTGCGCGGCCAGAGCACGCCAGGTGCTGCCAAGAGCATGGCCAAAAAGGGACTGGTGATTTGGATAGGGTTTCTCGCGGCGAAAGGTGTCCAGCCTGTAGTCCTTTGACTATAGGTCACCACCGTGCAAAAAGTTTGGCTAAAGGTGCTCTGGATTGACCACACATTGACTGACAAGTTGGATGCAGCAATCTTGGGCAAGAAGCAGAGCTCACATGGTGGGGGTTGGGGTGTTTCCAGGTTGTCTTCTGGGCTAGGGATAGGAAGGACTACATGTCTGCAAAGTTTGAGCTCAATTAAGCAAATGGACATGGTATTTCCTTTGCAAATGCACCATGGTGGCTGAAGGTGTTTGTACTGGGATGTGGCTAGCAAATGGCTCCCCCATGCATGAAATTTGGCTGAGCTTAATCATACATTAGGGTGAGTATGTGTACCAAGTTTCAGATCAAATGGATCAAGCTAGCTAGCACTTCCTTTGCAAATGTCCAATTAGGCCAGAATGCAAAGTTGAAGCTAGCATCTCATAGGTTTGGTGGATTTGGCTGCAAATTGGTGTACTGAGGTTATTTGGCATGGAGCACATGTGTATAAAATTTCATAGCCATTGGACACACATAGCTAGCACTTGCTTCACAATGTGGCCCACTGGTCAAAAACTAAATATTGACAATGCACTCACATGGGTAATGGGATTTGGCTCACATTTGGTTTGTGGAGTTATTTCGTGGTAGGATAATGCTCAAAAAGTTTCAAGGCAAATGGGATCTCCTATCATACACTTGCTTCACAATGCCCCCTTGCTGCACCCAAACTTTGGAAATTTATTGTGGGAGTTTGGCTAGTCAAATGGTGGTGGAATTTGGTGGATATCAATGAAATGATCATATGAGCTTGCAAAAAAAGTTTCACCAGCAATGGATCAATAGAAGTGGCACTCCCTTCACAAAGCTCCATTTTGCCCCCACAGACAAATGAATTTTTCTAGAGGAAAAATCCACTTGGGATATGAAATGTTTTTGGAGAATTTGGCAAGATATGACATCAATGACATGTGGGAATTATTTGGAGATTTATGGAGCAATATAAATAGGGGTTGCTTCACAAACCTCAAATAATAGGAATATCCCTTTTATTGGAAAAAGGAATATAAGGCTAGAATAAAATGGTGGCTTGGATGGGATGGATCCATGGAATGGCATGGAGAGGCTTGAGATCAAGGGTCACTTGAGCACGGAAAGAAAATATGCTCAAGTTTCAAGTCCAAAGAGGTGCTCAAAATCAAATCCAACAGCAAATCCAGAAATAAATCAGAAAAGTTTTTGGAAAAAGAAAGTTCCAAAATCCAAGGTGTCACAAACCTACCCCCTTAGAAAAATCTCGTCCTCGAGATTTGGTTGCTCAGGGAACCATCACAAACTTACCATCCTTCGGAAACTTGCTGCTTCTCGGATTTCCTTTTTACCGCATACTGTTCCCATGGTAGCATCCAATATATCTCTGCTGAGGGGGTTTACTTCACCCGATCTGTAGCTCTGACAGAATGTTCTTCCTTGATACCTCACATCCTTTCCTGCTGATATACATCCTCATATCTTCTGACTTGTATGGTAACGGAATGTCTTGTCATTGGCTGAATGCTGACGATACCCGTACTGTTTCTGGGGTATCTCGGGCTTTATTCGTGGTACGCTCTTGAATCCTTTGCATTGGCGTCTTCGGAAAGAGCTTGGCCTTCATCGGTAGTTGGTATCTCAGAATGTTTACTATCGGGACCTTGACTGACGGCACGTGGGGTTGCCTCTCATTTCTTTTGGCTGTCCACCCTGCTCAAGGATTCGGAGCGGGGCACAAGTTCTGGACATTCACTTATGCTGAGATTTGTCTGACAGGTGGCCCTATCCGGGTGGCGATAGGTCATGAGATGCTTCAATCCGGTTCTTGTACATAAAATTCTGAGCTGAGTGGGTGACCTTTAATGAAGCAGACTGGGGTATCTAGGCAAGTCAGACGATGCCAAATTTGAGTAATTGATACGGTGAGGATCTCTCACTCCTTGTTGGTTACCCCAAGTGGAAGGTGAGATGTAGCGTAGCAGCAAATTTCCCTCGGTGAAGATACCAAGGTTATTGAACCAGTAGGACTCCAAGAGATACAAGAAGGTGTCACGTCGCTTGACCTGGACCTGCACACATCAACAAATAACTTTGCTCCCAACGAGTACAGAGGAGTTATCAATTCCTCCAGCCTTGCTGTTTACAAAGGATCAACGCAAGAGATAATAATAGTGGCAACTGAAAGTAAACTAAGAATGTAAACAGTGATGTGAAGATGGACCGGGGTCCCGTGATTTTCACTAGTGATGTCTCTCTCCCAAAAGACGATAAAACTGCTAGCGAGGTAAACAAAACACAGCTGGGCAATTGACATAATTATGAAGGCACCACAATGCTAACTATGCTTCAAAGAAAGGAAGGGCTCAAAAGCAATGGGCAGTACGCCAAGGTAAGTAGACCAAAATCCAACTGCATCTACTACGAATCATCCACCTTGAGATATCTATCCAGAACATCTCGCTGGTATTAAGTTGCGAATCCCACCCAAAGTGTAAACTCAAAGCAATAGACAACTGCATTAAAAGAACTTTGCGTAAAGTAAACAATCCTTGCACCCGCGGATACAAGCACCATTGTTTTATCCCTGGTGGCAACATCACATCCCCTAGTCTCATGTTTCTGTCACTCAAGCTAGACATCAAGGGGCTGAACCCACAATCAAGCATAACGCTCCCTCTTGGAGTTGCAACAAACTACTTGGCCAAAGTAAAATACTGCAACGGAGAACATGCAAGAATTTACTCAAGAACAAAATATAAAAGAGAAGAACCAAATATATTACTCATCACAATCTGAACATAGTCTCATAATCCATCAGATCCCAACAAACTCAGCATAGCAACAACAGAAATTACAGAAGTGCCTCGATCATGTGAGGCAGCTCACGAGGTCTCGAAAGTGGAAGCACAAAGAGGGGAGAGAAGTACATCACATAGCTACTGGTCACGGACCCATGGTCCAAGGGGGACTGCTCACGGTACATCTGGGAGGCGTCCATGGCTATGGATGGTCTCCCGGAGGGGGTTCCTCCTCCCGACAGGGTGCCGGGGCAGCTTCTCCAGGCAGCCCCGATCTGTAAACGGCGGCGGCGGCGATACAGAGGCGAGTTCGCGGAAAAGAGATCTCTATTAGGGGTTTCCACCCCGAGGGCTAAATATAGGCGGACGGGGGTGTCGAGGGGACCCGCTAGGCAGCCAGGAGGCCTCCTGGCGCGGCCTAGGGTGGGGCCGCGCTAGGGACCCTCCTGGTCTCCTGGTGGTGGCCCCCCTCCGCTACCTTGGTGATTTCAGAAGCTTCCGGGTCGCTGATTTTTTATCTGATTTTTTCGGATTTTTTGGAGCACTTTTAATGGCCGGAAAACCTGAAATACAAAAACAGCAGAAAACAACAACTGGCAGCTGGAGGCACTGGGTTAATAGATTAGTCCAAATATTCTCAAAATTGTATGAAAGTTCAAGCAAATCATGGCAAAGTCACACAAAACATGCATGGAGCAAGCAGAAATTATAGATACGTTTGGGACGTATCAACATCCCCAAACTTAATTCCTGCTCATCCTCGAGTAGGTAAATGATAACAAGCATAATTTCTGTGGTGACATGCCACACAACCATATAAGGACTTTTAAATAAAACAATCAAAGCATGCAATTCAATTCAAGTCTTAACAAGCAAGCATCTATATTAGCATTGACACAAGCGACAAAAGAACAAAAGGTGCAAGAGCTCTCGCTGTCCGTGACTCGAATGTCTCCAGATGGTGTTTGCGTGCAAGCAGGGGACTGGGAAAAAGAGAGAAAAAAGGTTGTTGAGAACAACTATCTAATAAAGTTTCACACTTAGTCTCCTTTGGATTCTTATCTTGACTCGTCCCCAGACCACTAGCCAGGTACAAGTCAAACTGATCCACTCCCTTTTGATATTTTGAGCACTCATGCAATGGATGAGCGTGAGCAAGAAAGTTGACACCTAAAAGGCGAAACAGAAAGAAGGTGGAGGAGGAAGACAAAAAGGTGTGAAAGGCTCACATCAATGAGGACAATCATAGGCGAGAGAAGGCCATATGATAGATATGATGTGAGGAGTAGGGATTGCCATACAACGGATGCACATGTGAGCTAAAAGCTCTCCAAGGGCACTAGTGGGGGTGCATCTAACTTGCTTGCTCAAGAAGACCAAGAGCTCGTTTGAGGAGGCTCATCATTGGAATATACAAGCCAAGTTCTATAGTGTGAAGGGTCCCCACATAGCTATATGCATGATGATGATCTCTATGGAGTACATGGGATAGAAGATGAAGTACTAGTGTGGATCTCTCAAAAGGAATAGTAGTATGCCCCCTTCTCTCTTTTTATTTTTTTCTCTTTTTTTATTTTTTGGTGGCCTCAATGGCTCTTTCTATTTAACTCTCATTTGTCCTCTTTGGGATCTTTTGATTTTATCCTCTTTGGGATCTTTTCCTCACTTTAGGGGCAACACTTTATATTTTACAAGAATATAGGAGAACTTTCACACTTTACAAAGGTACTCACACAAAGAAGATATAATTATCATGATGCAAATGTATGCCTCTGCCAGGATAGCAGGATATGCAATGATACTAGCGCGTAATGTAGCAATGATTAGGGCAAGGCCCAACTAGCATGCGGCTCATCGATCAAGCAAGTAGCATGTATGACATGAAGACCAAGTCATGAGAAGGTGGATGTAGCATGGCAATGTATCTCGGAAAGGCTATGGAAATGCCTTGTAGGTAGGTATGGTGGCTGTTTTGAGGAAAGATATAAGGAGGCTTATGATAACAGAGCGTATCGTGCCAAGGGTTTGGATGCACCGGCGAAGTATGCGCCAACTCTCAAGGTGAGAAAGGGCAATGCACGGTATCGAAGAGGCTAGAAAAAGTATAGGCGGGTGGAAGTGTCAACTTTCGAATACTCACATTAGTCCGAAGAACTCATGCACTTATTATCGGTAAGTCTCAATCTAATCAGGAGGTTCACAAAGATACAAGTACCCCGAGGAGGACTGTATGGGGGTTTGGTTATCCTTGCGCATCCTCGACTCATGGTACGTGAGTATGCTCTAATATTCAAACCCTCCAGAGGTTAGTGATCCATCTAGTAGCTAGAGTTCTCAACAGGGGTTTTTGGTTTTCGAAACACACACGGATTGCCCAAAATACGACATCTATAACTAATAGGCTCGAGCTCTTGACACCAAAAGTTCAAACATTACTCTAGTCAATACCTCAAAACTATTGCAAGTTACTACTACAAAGAGAATAGCAACTTCAACTACCTACTTCTAGTCAAGACACAAAACTCAGTGCAACAGGCAAACTCTCTAACAAGATAAAACATGCAACCTATAGAAAGTTCAACCTAAAACAAAAGACAAGCTCTAGAAAAACTAAAGCACTACAACTAAACAGAGCAGCAGCTAAGAAAAGAAAAAGAACAACTCACAGCTAAAAGAATAAGCATGCAAATCCGATGAGGAGTTCTAGTTCAAGCGGAGCGTGTATCTCTCCCACATAAAAGAGTAATCTGGGGTCTAACTTGTTACTAGAGCAAACAAAGCAAAAACAAACCTAGAAAAGTAAAGAGCAAGACGCTCCAAGTATAGCACATAACGCATGAAGTGATAAAAATATAGTGCAACGAGAGACGAACTGATAATTGTTGATGAAGAAGGGGATGCACGGGGGCATCCCCAAGCTTAGACGCTTGAGTCTCCTTGAATATTTCTTGGGGTGCACATGGGCATCCCCAAGCTTGAGCGTTTGACACTCCAAGATCTTCTTTATCATCTTCCATCGTGTACTTGAAAACTCCCTTCATACATAACTCATCATAATCTGATTAGCGAGGTTAGTACCCATAATAAATTTTTCTCTACTGTAATTAAGGATAATCTTGAAGAGCTACTGTTTCTCATAATTTCCAAAAAGTTTTTACAAAGAAAAAGCAAGCTTGAGGTTTGCAAAACGAAGGAAAAGCAAAACAGGACAGAATCTGTGAAAAACTGACCAGCAGGTAGAAACGAATTTTTTAGGGATACTTATGCAACTCAAATAAGAAAACTCAGAACATACGAAAGTTTCGTAATTGTATAGAGCACGCTGTGTAAAAAAGTTCAGCTCAAAAATATGAACTGTCATTTTTCTGTGATTTTTCTAGTCACGAGGACAGAATCTGTTTTCTGGATAGCATGTCACAACTTTCACTTCCCTTGTCGTATGAGGCTATAAAAGGCACAAAGCTTGAAAAATAAAGATACAATGATGGTTCTACAGTATTAACAATCATCAAGACCACTAAGAACAGAAGAAAAGCAAAAAGAAAAACCTAAATTCGTTGCGGGCTGCCTCCCGAAAGCGCTTCTTTAGAGCCATTAGCTAGGCTTAAAGCAGAAGATCAAGTTGTATCCATTGAACCATCATCACGATCATCAAAAAGCTCTTCAATAGTACAACTAGTCTTAATAGGTTTCTCAAATAAAGGAAGAATGAAAATGCTTCTTGGAATAAAATCAAAAGGAGGGAAATCAATTGGAGTTTCATTAAAGTTAAAGATAGGTGTCTCCTCCAAAGTTTTCACCGTTTCAACTCTCTTGGCAATGGGTGTGTTTGATTTAGCTCGAGGAACCTTGGGAACGTAAACGAACTTAGGTTCCTTCTTTGCCGGAGTTTCATCCTTTTTGGTTTTGATTGAGGAAAAGGTAGTTCCTAGAGTTTCAATAACTTCCTCAATCTTTTCTATCCTAGAAGACTTCTCATCAAGGGATTTAATAGTCTCCAAAGTTTTGACAATTTTCTGCATGGAGTTATCTAGCCTATTCAAATTCCCTTGAATCTTACGATCCAACTCATTCACCCTATCGATACTTGGCATCTCTAGCTCTATTTTTTCAAGTTTTCTCATAACGTGAGCTAAAGTAATGTTCTCCTTAATACTAACAACTGGGAGACTTCCAACAAGATTTTCAATAACATTAAGGGCTTCCCAAACTGGGGCCTCTATGAAGTTGAAATTAGAAGCGGTGTCTAAAAGAAACCTATTCCAAGAAGTGATCCCAACATAAAAATTTCTAAGCAAGATAGTAGTGGATTGCTTCTTGGTGGCTCTTTTTTGAGAATCATTAATTCTATACCAAGCATCTTTCAAACTTTCACCACCTCTTTGAGTAAAGGTAAGTACTTCTGCCTCACCAAAGGCAAAAGGACCAGCAATAGTGGTAACTACTGATAAGGTAACATGTATTTTTGGTATTTTTGATAAGGGACACAAAAGTAAAAACTGAAAGGTAAACTAACAAGACTAAAAAGCAAAGATAAAAGATAGTGTGCAACTCCCCTATCTTGTAGACTGGAGTCCCTCGCAACGGCGCCAGAAATTGGCTTGGTACGGTGAGGATCTCTCACTCCTCGTTGGTTACCCTAAGTGGAAGGTGAGATGTAGCGTAGCAGCAAATTTCCCTCGGTGAAGATACCAAGGTTATCGAACCAGTAGGACTCCAAGAGATACAAGAAGGTGTCACGGCGCTTGACGTGGACCTGCACACAACAACAAATAACTTTGCTCCCAACAAGTACAGAGGAGTTGTCAATTCCTCCGGCCTTGCTGTTTACAAAGGATCAACGCAAGAGATAATAATAGTGGCAACTGAAAGTAAACTAAGGATGTAAACAGTGATATGAAGATGGACCGGGGTCCCGTGATTTTCACTAGTGACGTCTCTCTCCCAAAAGACGATAAAAGTGCTAGCGAGATAAACAAATCACAGCTGGGCAATTGACAGAATTATGAAGGCACCGCAATGCTAACTATGCTGCAAAGAAAGGAAGGGCTCAAAAGCAATGGGCAGTACGCCAAGGTAAGTAGACCAAAATCCAACTGCATCTACTACGAATCATCCACCTTGAGATATCTATCCAGAACATCTCGCTGGTATTAAGTTGTGAATCCCACCCAAAGTGTAAACTCAAAGCAACAGACAACTGCATTAAAAGAACTTTGCGTAAAGTAAACAATCCTTGCACCCGCGGATACAAGCACCGTTGTTTTATCCCTGGTGGCAACAGCACATCCCCTAGTATCATGTTTCTGTCACTCAAGCTAGACATCAAGGGGCTGAACCCACAATCAAGCATAACGCTCCCTCTTGGAGTTGCAACAAACTACTTGGCCAAAGTAAAATACTGCAACGGAGAACATGCAAGAATTTACTCAAGAAAAGAATATAAAAGAGAAGAACCAAATATATTACTCATCACAATCTGAACATAGTCTCATAATCCATCAGATCCCAACAAACTCAGCATAGCAACAACAGAAATTACAGAAGTGCGTCGATCATGTGAGGCAGCTCATGAGGTCTCGAAAGTGGAAGCACAAAGAGGGGAGAGAAGTACATCACATAGCTACTGGTCACGAACCCATGGTCCAAGGGGGACTACTCACGGTACATCCGGGAGGCGTCCATGGCTATGGATGGTCTCCCGGAGGGGGTTCCTCCTCCCGGCAGGGTGCCGGGGCAGCTTCTCCAGGCAGCCCTGATCTAGAAACGGCGACGGCGACGGTACAGAGGCGAGTTCACGGAAAAGAGATCTCTATTAGGGGTTTCCACCCTGAGGGCTAAATATAGGCGGAGGGGGTGTCGAGGGGACCCACTAGGCAGCCAGGAGGCCTCCTGGCGCGGCCTAGGGTGGGGCCGCGCCAGGGAACCTCCTGGTCTCCTGGTGGTGGCCCCCCTCCGCTACCTTGGTGATTCTGGAAGCTTCCGGGTCGCTGATTTTTTATCTGATTTTTCCGGATTTTTGGAGCATTTTTAATGGCCAGAAAACCTGAAATACAAAAACAGCAGAAAACTACAACTGGCAGCTGGAGGCACTAGGTTAATAGATTAGTCCAAATATGCTCAAAAGTGTATGAAAGTTCAAGCAAATCATGGCAAAGTCACACAAAACATGCATGGAGCAAGCAGAAATTATAGATACGTTTGGGACGTATCAGTAATTTCTCGAGCTGATGGGCTGGGTACACGGTACTTTTCCCATACTGAATGAGATTTCTTTGCTGCAGACATCCATGGTGGTCAACCTGGTGTTAACTGATCGAGGCAATTTTGACTTGAAGTCCATATAGTGCATTCCTTGGTCTTACCCCATCGGCTTGCAAGAGTTGCATACTTTTGACCACTTACGAGGTGCAATGCTCACTCCGGGGTATACATTGTAGCAAGGTTTGACATATGCCAGGTTTGTCTGCACTGGGTCTTGCTCCTGTGGCAATCACCTTTCTTGTACTGGCTTTTATTTAGTCAGGGTTCTTTTCTTCTTGCATCACGGCTTATTGTTCTGCCGAAATCTTCCTCTGAGATAGACAAGTTACCCTCACCCTTTTGTCTCTTGGATTACCAAGATAATACTGATTGCCATGAAGGGTATCTCAAGATCATCTTTTTTCCGGGCCTTGTCGGACGGGAAAAGCTAACCCTCGTGATTGGAGCGAGATTCAATGCTCTACTGCTTCCAGTCTTCAGGGGGTGCTTTCATGACTTTGTCAGTCTTTCTGCTAGGCTGAGGTGTGTATCTGATTCTTCTGCTGACTTGTCTCTCAAGATTTGCGGTTTCTCACCGATATTCAAGTGCATAACTCTTTCCCGATTGCAAGCATGGTGGCATCCACACCGGGGTAGCTTGCATACTTGATAAGGATACCCATAAGATGCGCGGGTCCTGACGATGCTGACGCCTTTGCGGTCTTCGAATAACTGAATTTTTGACAATACCGTTGCAGACCTGATGGCATGTCGAGGAAGACTATGTAGCTTGTCCGTGAAGCTTGGGGTAGCTTGCTGGGGAAGGTTGGGTATCTTACCCCGGAAGCTTGCTCTGGTGGCGTATCGAGGAAGGTGGGGTGTCGTACACGGGAAGCTGCCTTGATAGCTTGCTGAAGAAGACTAGGTGCCTTGCCTTGGAAGCTTTCTTAATGACTTACTGACGAAGATAGGTTGTCTTGCTTGGGAAGTCTGCCCCTTGCATTGTGGATATACCGGTTCCTTATGCTGGAAGTTTCGGCAGCCGATCACGGTAGACGGTCGGTAGCTTGTGCTGAAATCTATCGGTGGGGCGTACTGAGTACGACTGAGTGTCTTGCACCGTAAGCTTCTGTCGGTGGCTTGTGGTGGAAGGTTGACTGCCTTGTCCAAGAATATAAGTGGATGGCGTACTGAGGAAGGCTGGTACACTGTTTGTGTCGGCTGTGCCGGGTTCCTTGTCACGGAAGCTGAGGTTCCTTCTGTTCGAAGCTTTCCCTCACTGATGTGGGAACAAAACTGACCACGGTGCCTGAATTTTTTTTGACTGCTGGCTTATCAGGGGAAACACTCTTCCAATCCATCCTTTGCTGGATGCGAGCTTCATGATACGTTCCGACCTTCTTCCGGAATGTACCGAAATAATTTGCATCTGACAAGATTGTGGCTGGTGCTTGCCATGTTTCGGACGCATATGCTTCTGGGTCACGATTTCTGTTTTCCTTGCCTGAATCCTTGTGGTGGTCATAGCTGATGCAGACTTGATTCAAGTGATGGCTTGGGTAACGTCCCTTCGTGAGCCACATGCTTCCAATGCGATTGGGCATGCTTCTTGTTTGACTTGCTGATTTTTCCACATCATCGCGACCTTTAACTGATCAAATCTTTACGATTGTACTGGTTACAGGAGAAATGTATGCCTGACGCAGATGATGGTTGCCGTATGATTCATACTTGAGCAAGAATGCTTCCAATGCAACTGGGTACGAGCCATTCATGTCTTGCTGTGTTTCCTTATTTCTTTGCGGTCTTCCACTGATGGAATCGTCATAGCCGTAACGGTTACCGGACTGATGCAGACTTGATTCATTCGAGCAGAACTCATACGGGAGCTGACTATTCCTGCTTCAAGCTGGTGTGGGTCCTTGATTTGGTGGCTTCATGATGCTCTGCGGTATTACACTGATTCTTCGAGGAATGCGGGGGTTATGAGGGAACTTTCCATCGGGGAGAATAAGATGACACCCAAGAACCAAACGAAGAACCAACGAAGAAAACCATGGAGCAAAAAGCAAACGAGGAACGACTCACTACCTCATCAGCTTTAGCGGTAGTCGATGACCATCCAGACTCCTTGCAAAGAAAACAACGAATAACCCAGTAGCCACTAGAACGGTTTTTACAACTCTGATCTGGGACTTATACTGGAAAAGCTTAAGCATTGCTCGCGACGACCGACCGAAATCAGCTCATAGCATGAGGCAATGTTGAGAAAAAGTATGCAGAGGTCCCCTAAGACGGCCGAGAAAACAACTCAGAGCATAGGGTCTCCACTGCGAAAAGAAACTCAACAACTACCCGAGACGGCCGAAAAGCAGCTCAGAACACGGGCCGGTTGTCGAAAAGAGAAATGCAAAACAGGCATCCACTCCGGACGGCCGACGATGCATCAGCTCAGAACCAGACGTGGTGCCACTGCAGGACAACAAGGAAGGGTCCGTCCAAGTCATCTAACACCTTCCAAAACAGAGTTAGTAACTGCCGAGGAAAATCGAACCAACAACGAGAACTAAGCAAGAACAACAACACTGAACAAGCACTAAGATCACACGCAGGATCTCAATTTATTGCTACACACATCAACATGCAACATGCAACATGCAACACTACTACTCATGCATTACGGACTAAGCGGAGCTCAGGCGTTCTGATCTGACGGCGGGTTGCCGGGGGTGGCAGGAGTGGGCGGAGAAGTCGACAACGATAAGGCTGCAGAAAGAGCTCTCCTTGCATCCCTTGCATCACGGACGAGGTCGACGAGGAGGGCGTACTGGGCGATCATGTAGAGGGACATGGTGATCACCGCTGCATTGGCTTCCGCCAGAGGGCGAGGAAAGCTTACTTTCTGCGGAGTCGCCCCCAAGGTGGGATAAAAGTGGAAGGCGCGATTCTGCTGCATCGCACTTTCAAGGTGGCGTAGGCCTAACGGTCCTGCCAACGCGGCAAGCTGAATGGCACGATCCGGGGTAGAAGCGGTTCCACCCTGGAAGTTTTAGGAGTGCACGCCGATGGGGATGGTGGTGGTCACATAGACTTTGGCGCGGTACTCAAGCAGCTGCCCTCCGATCGGCGTCTGGGAAACTTGGTACCTTGGAATCTCTCCACTGGGGTAGAGAGTCCACCATACGTCTGCAAGGAGGTATTCAAAGTTGGTCGCCGACGAGGATCCTGTGTAGCCCACCGGATATTCCGCCATCTACACTCGTAAGATCAGATCGTTAGCGAAAACACACCGTCTATATGCAGCAAACAAATGCAGCAAGCAGTAGCATCACACAAGCAAGATATACACTAGCTCTAACGTCAATCTAACGTCCTTCTAACGTTCGCATAAGTCCACGCGAACTAGGGGTCCGACAACCAGTCCTGCTCGGATACCAAGCGTTGTGGCACCCCGGCTCAGAGGACCGGAACGCCCCGTGCACCAGCCCAGAGATCAAGTCTTCTGGAACACGACACTGCTTGATATAGAACTGAATAGCTTTCTATTACCGAAGATAGTGGTACACGAGGTCTATTACAATGCTAGCGGAGACACAACTTGCTCCTCAGGCTAGCCTCGGATCTACACCAAGCAGCAACATAACTCTCTAGCAGCAGAATATAACTCGACAGCGGAACAACAATGGCGGTGATGAACTCCAATCCACAAGGACATTGATGGCTTCTCGCCCCTTCGTTGGTTACCCCAAGTGGAAGGTTGAGATGTAGTGCAACAGCAGTTTTCCCTCGGTGAAGATACCAATGTTTGTCTCCAGCAGGACTCCAGAGATGACAAGTAGGTGTCAGCGGCGCAACTGACGCGAACCTGCACACAGACACAGATAACTTTGTTCCCAACGAAGTTCAGAGAGGTTGTCAATCTCTCCGGTTTTGTTGTTTACAAAGGATAAACGCACGGGATAATGATAGCAAATAAAAGCAATAAAGTAAGTGTAGCGTGGACACAGTGATAAGGATATGGACCGGGATACGTGATGTTCGCTAGTGATGTCTCTCTCCCAAAAGATGATAAAATTGCTATGCGAGGTAAACAAATTACAGAAAGGCAATTGACAGGATTATGAACGCACCGCAATGCTCACTATGCTACAAAAGAACGGAAGAGGTTCAAAAGCTTGGGCAGTACGCCAAAATAAGTAGACCGAAATCCATCTGCATCTACTACTAATCATCCACCTTGAGATATCTATCCAGAACATCTCGCTGGTATTAAGTTGCGAGCCCCACCCAAAGTGTAAACCCAAAGCAACAGACAACTGCATTAAAAAGAACTTTGCGTAAAGTAAACAATCCTTGCAACTGCGGTTACAAGCACCGTTGTTTTCCCCCTTGTGGCAACAGCACATCCCCTAGACTCATGTTTCTGTCACTCAAGCGTGTCATCGGGGCGCATGAACCCACAATCGAGCACAACGTTCCCTCTTGGAGTCACTACCTACTACTTGGCCAAAGCAATAAACAGCAACGGAGAACATGCAAGAATTACTTAGGAACAAAAATATAAGAGATAAAAACCAAATATATTACTCTATCACAATCTGAACATAATCTCATAATCCATCAGATCCGATCAAACTCAACATAGAAATAGCAGAAATATTACAAAGATGCCTCGATCATGTAGGGCAGCTCACGAGGTCTAAACAATGAAGATCAAAGAGGGGAGGAGAACATCACATAGCTACTGATCACGGACCCATGGTCCAAGGAAAACTACTCACGAGACATCCGGGGAGCATCCATGGTGGAGAGGAGACTCCCGGGGGTCAATCTGCCCTCCGACAGGGTGACGGGAAGAGGTCTTCTGGTGCTCCCGGTCTTGGAAGCGCGGCGGCGGCGGAACAAAGGAGAGTTCGCGGAATAGGGTTCTTGTTTTGGAGTTTTCCCGTGACGGGGGATAAATAGGCGAAGAGGGGCAGCCAGAGGTGGGCCAGGGGCCCCAGGCGCCCCCCTGGCGCGGCCAGGGGTGGGGCCGCGCCGGGTGGCCGCCTGGGCCCCCCTGGCTCCCCTCTGGCCCCTCCCGGGCTCTTCTCGAAGCTTCCTGTACGCTGATTTTTTTTGTATTTTTCCTAGGATTTTTCTGGCACTTTTTATATGGGGGAAAACTGAAATAGAAAAACAGCAGAAAACAGGAACTGGCACTGGGGTGCACTGAGTTAATAGGTTAGTCCAAATATGATCAAAAGTGTATGAAAGTGTATCTAGATCATAGCAATATCACACAAAACATGCATGGAGCAAGCAGAAATTTTAGATATGTTTTGGACGTATCAACATCCCCAAGCTTAATTCCTGCTCGTCCTCGAGTAGGTAAATGATAACAACATAATTTATGTGGTGACATGCTAGAAACCATAAAAGAACTTTGAAAAGTAAAGTAATCAAGGTTAGAGATTCAAATCAAGTCATAACATGCAAGAGTCTATATTAGCATTGAAACAAGTAACAAAAGAACATTAGGTGCAAGAGCTCTCGCTGCCCGTGACTCGAATGTCTCCAAATGGTGTTTGCGTGCAAGAAGGGGGATAGGGAATACGAGAAAAAGTATTTTTGTGTTGAGAACTCAATCTACTAAAGTTTCACACTTGGTCTTCTTTGGAATCTTATCTTGACTCGTCCCCAGACCACTACCCAGGTACAAGTCAATTTGATCCACTCCTTTTCGATATTTTGAGCACTCATGCAATGGATGAGCGTAAGCACGAGAGTTGTCACTTAGGATGGAAAAGAGAGAATATGGTGGAGGAGGAAGACAAAGCGGATGAGAAAGGCTCACATCAATGAGGACAATCATAGGCAAGAGATGCCAAATGATAGATATGATGTGAGGAGTAGGGATTGCCATGCAACGGATGCACATACGAGCTAGGAAGCTCTCCAATGGAACTAGTGGGGGTTCATCTAAATTGCTCGCTCATGAAGACCTAGAGCTCATTTTGAGGAGGCTCATCCTTGGAATATGCAAGCCAAGTTCTATAGTGTGAAGATCCCCACATAGCTATATGCATAAAGATCATCTCTATGGAGTACAAGGATATAAAGGGAGTACTAGTGTGGATCTCTCAAAAAGGATAGTAGTGTTGCCCCTTTCTCTCTTTTTATTTCTTTTTCTCTTTTTTCTATTTTTTTCTATTTTTTTGTGGCCTCAATGGCTATTTCTATGTAACTCTCATTTGTCCTCTTTGGGATCTTTTAATGTGTCCACTTTGGGATCTTTTCCTCACTTAAGGGCAACACTCTATTTTACAAGAAGGTAAAGGAGATCTTTCACACTTTACAAGGTACTCAAAAGCATAGAGAAGATGTAACTAACATGATGTATGCAATGTATGTAGCTGCCAGTGTAGCAGGAACATGTATGACATGAAGATCAAGTCATGAAGAGGTGGAAGTTGCATGGCAATGTAACTCGGAAAGGCAATGGAAATGCCTTGATAGGTAGGTATGGTGGCTGTTTTGAGGAAAGATATAAGGAGGCTTATGATGACAGAGCGTATCATGCCAAGGGTTTGGATGTACCGGCGAAGGTGGACACCAACTCTCGGAGTGAGAAGAAGGCAATGCACGGCACAGGAGAGGCTAGCAAAATATGGGAAGGTGGAAGTGTCAACTCTCAATACTTACATTAGTCCGAAGAACTCATGCACTTATTATCGGTAACTCTCAATCTAATAAGGAGGTTCACAAAGAGACAAGTACCCCGAGGAGGAGTGTATGGGGGTTTCGTTATCCTTGCGCATCCTCGACTCATGGTACGTGAGTGTACTCTAATATTCAACTCCTCAGAAGAATAGTGATCCATCTAGTAGCTAGAGTTCTCAACTAGTTTTGTAGGTTTTGAAAATAAACACAGATTGCCCAAAATACGACATCTATCACTAATAGGCAAGAGCTCTTGACACCAAAAGTTCAAACATTACTCACATCAATACCTCAAAACTATTGCAAGCTACTACTAGAATTAAATAGCAACCTCAATTACCTACTTTCAAGACAAGACACAACTCAGTGCAACAACCAACTCTCTTTAACAAGATAAACATGAAAACTAAAAAGATTTCCAGTAACAAACTAAACAAAAGCCAAGGCTCTTGCTAAAGACAAACTAAGACTAAAACTAAACATGGCAGTAGCTATGGAAAGATAAAGAACACACAACAGCAAAAAGATAGGCAGGAAAAATCCTATGATGTGTTCTAAATTTTGAAAGTGGAGCGTGTTTCTCTCCCACACAAAGTAAGAAAGGATCTAACTTGTTATGAACAGAAAGCATAGCTAAAGAAAACTAAAAATAAAACCTAAGAGCGAGACGCTCCAAGCATAGCACATAACACATGAAGTGATAAAAATATAGTGAGACGAAGGACGAACCGATGATTGTTGATGGAGAAGGGGATGCACGGGAGCATCCCCAAGCTTAGACGCTTGAGTCTCCTAGAATATTTATTGGGGATGCATGGGGGCATCCCCAAGCTTGAGCGCTTGACACTCCTGGATCTTCTTTCATCATCTTCCATCGCACACTTGAAAACTCCCTTCATACATAACTCATCATAAGCTGATTAGAGAGGTTAGTACCCTTAATAAATAATTTTTCTCCACTGGATATAAAGATATTATTTAAGAGCTACTGTTTCTCAAGAGTGCCAAAAGGTTTTTTCAAAGAAAAAGCAAGCTTAAGGTTTGCAAAAGTTAGGAGAGACAAAACGTGGCAGAATCTGTGAAAAACAGAACAGCAGATAGTAAATAATTTTTTAGGGGCATTTCTGAAACTCAAATAAAAAAACTCAGAACATACGGAAGTTTCGTAATTGTATATATCATAGTGTGTAAAAAATTCATCTGAAAAAGATGAACTAGTATTTTTCTGGAATTTTTCTGGTCACGAGGACAGAATCTGTTTTCTGGACAGTATGTCACAACTTTTACTTCCCTTGCCGTAAGAGGCTATAACTTGGCACAAAGTTGAAAAATAAAGATACAATGATGTTGCTACAGAAGTAAAAATCATCAAGACACAACAAAAGCAAAAAGAAAAACCTAAATCCTTTGAGGGCTGCCTCCCGAAAGCGCTTCTTTAAAGCCATTAGCTAGGCTTAAAGATTTTTTTAAAGATGCTCTCATAAGAATAAGAATTTTGAAGCAAAAAGAGAGCATAAAGAAGCAAATATGAAACACATTTAAGCCTAACCCAATTCCTATGCATAGACATCTTGTAAGAAAATAAATCAAAGAAGCACAAAGTGACATGCATAGGAAGATGGAAAAAGAACAACTTTAAAACTTTCAACATGAAGAGAGGTGTTTTAGTAACATGGAAGTTTCTACAACCAAACTTCCCTCTCTCGAAATAATTTTCAGTAGTATCATGAACAACATCAAGAATATAACTATCACATAAATCATGTTTTTCATGACCTACAAGCACACGTGTAATGTTTTCAACACGGTTTTTAGGATGATAAGATAGATGCAACCCATCACATTGAGTCTTGATAATAGCAAAATTCTCCGGAGTTGGAGATTTCAAAAGGATAATAGGGAAATCAAGTGTGGGTGCAATAGCAAAAAGTTCATGCTTAACATGAGGAACTATAGCAAGTTCATCTCTGTAAGCATCATCCATAGTGGCATCAAGGCCATAAGCATAGAAGGCATCAACTTCATCAAAAAGGGATATTTCAAAAGAATCCATAGGATCATAATACTCATATAAGGTAAGAGTCAAAGGGTTACTCTCATTAGAAGGTAGACATGGATGGCTCCATTCTTCCTCCTTTTGTTCGTCACTCTCCTCCTCTTCTTCATCCAAAGAGCTTTCAGGTTCAGTAATTTCTTCTTCTATAGAGTCCTGCAAAACATTAGTCTCTTCCTTTGGGGGAGAGATTCTCTCAAGATGATCAGTAATATAATAATTTGCATCATAATTTTCCAAACAATAGTTAAGTATAGCAAGACTCTCAGATTTGTAAGGGGTGTCATCAATATTTTCAAGAAAAGAAGTAATTTCATAGGCACCCATAAAAGCAACAAGTTCTTCTATTTGTTCTGCATCATAAAAATCATAATTTCCCTTAGCATAAGAAGCTAAGGTTTCATCCTCATTGTACTCACATTGGAAAGCAAGGTGTTTGTGCCTCATAAAGCAACAAGATTCATCCCTGCAGAAAGATATATTATATATTGAGCACAAGTTTTTAGCATACTCATACGATTGATGTATGAGTCTCCATAAGTGTATCCCTTTTTGAGACAAGCGGTATTCCTTGTAATATTCTTGTTGATCCTCGGTGAATCCTCCATGCCAATAAGATCTAGTTTCAAAGAAGTTAGACATTGATTGGCAAGTAAGGAACTAGACATAATATATATTTTGGATTTTTGATAAAGGACACTGAAATAAAAACTGAAAGGTAAACTAACAAGACTAAAAAAAACAAAGGTAAAGGGTAGTGTGCAACTCCCCTATCTTAGCACTCGGAGTCCCAACAAGACTAAAAAAACAAAGGTAAAGGGTAGTGTGCAACTCCCCTATCTTAGCACTCGGAGTCTCCGGCAACGGCGCCAGAAAACTTGCTTGATGGCTTCTCGCCCCTTCGTTGGTTACCCCAAGTGGAAGGTTGAGATGTAGTGCAGCAGCAGTTTTCCCTCGGTGAAGATACCAAGGTTTGTCTCCAGCAGGACTCCAGAGATGATAAGTAGGTGTCAGCGGCGCAACTGACGCGGACCTGCACACAGACACAGATAACTTTGTTCCCAACGAAATTCAGAGAGGTTGTCAATCTCTCCGGTCTTGTTGTTTACAAAGGATAAACGCACGGGATAATGATAGCAAATAAAAGCAATAAAGTAAATGTAGCATGGACACAGTGATAAGGATATGGACCGGGATACGTGATGTTCGCTAGTGATGTCTCTCTCCCAAAAGACGATAAAATTGCTATGCGAGGTAAACAAATTACAGAAAGGCAATTGACAGGATTATGAACGCACCGCAATGCTCACTATGCTACAAAATAAAGGAAGAGGTTCAAAAGCTTGGGCAGTACGCCAAAATAAGTAGCCCGAAATCCATCTGCATCTACTACTAATCATCCACCTTGAGATATCTATCCAGAACATCTCGCTGGTATTAAGTTGCGAGCCCCACCCAAAGTGTAAACCCAAAGCAACAGACAACTGCATTAAAAAGAACTTTGCGTAAAGTAAACAATCCTTGCAACCGTGGTTACAAGCACCGTTGTTTTCCCCCTTGTGGCAACAACGCATCCCCTAGACTCATGTTTCTGTCACTCAAGCGTGTCATCGGGGGGCATGAACCCACAATCGAGCACAACGTTACCTCTTGGAGTCACTACCTACTACTTGGCCAAAGCAATAAACAACAACGGACAACATGCAAGAATTACTTAGGAACAAACATATAAGAGATAAAAACCAAATATATTACTCTATCACAATCTGAACATAATCTCATAATCCATCAGATCCGATCAAACTCAACATAGCAATAGCAGAAATATTACAAAGGTGCCTCGATCATGTAGGGCAGCTCACGAGGTCTAAAAATGAAGATCAAAGAGGGGAGGAGAACTCACATAGCTACTGATCACGGACCCATGGTCCAAGTAAAACTACTCACGAGACATCCGGGGAGCATCCATGGTGGAGAGGAGACTCCCGGAGGTCAATCCTCCCTCCGGCAGGGTGCCGGGAAGAGGTCTTCTGGTGCTCCCGATCTTGGAAGCGCGGCGGAACAGAGGCGAGTTCGCGGAATAGGGTTCTTGTTTTGGAGTTTTCCCGTGACGGGGGATAAATAGGCGAAGGGGGCAGCCAGAGGTGGGTCAGGGGCTCCAGGCGCCCCCCTGGCGCGGCCAGGGGTGGGGCCGCGCCGGGTGGCCGCCTGGGCCCCCTGGCTCCCCTCTGGCCCCTCCTGGGCTCTTCTCGAAGCTTCCTGTACGCTCATTTTTTTCTGTATTTTCCCGAAATTTTTCTGGCACTTTTTATATGGGGGAAAACTGAAATAGAAAAACAGCAGAAAACAGGAACTGGCACTGGGGTGCACTGAGTTAATAGGTTAGTCCAAATATGATCAAAAGTGTATGAAAGTGTATCTAGATCATAGCAATATCACACAAAACATGCATGGAGCAAGCAGAAATTATAGATACGTTTTGGACGTATCAGACACTGGCTGGGACACCTCGTAGCTCGCAAACACCAGGAACGCCGTCCTACGCATCCAAAGCACGGCCTGCAAATCTTGCATGACACGCCAGGTCAGTACATTGAATCTACTTGCAAGCTCACAACAACAAGAGCACCAAGGCAATATAATAACATGGCAATAGTAGGTTCAAGTATCTTAGTGAGTTAAACAGGTGAGCAACAATATCATGCATGCAGATATTATCAACATTAAAACTAATGCACAAACAATCACCATTTAAGGTCACATGGACCCCACATGATCATCGCATGATCACGTGGATTACCTCGGAGTCCTTCCAGACTCAAGCACCGGGTCACCTCGTGACCAAACCACTTCCACGGTCGTCGCACGACCAAACGGGTCATCACATGACCAATCCACTTACCACAGTCATACCACCTGACTCATGTTGATCTCATGGTGTGACCTAGTACGAAATGTGTCCATTACCGTAGACGCGGTTATTCGAATAGATTTGTGTGACTCTGAAGAGTTTGTGCACGTTACCCACACTATGGAGTTCTTCCTCCGTTCAGTACCCCGGTACTTGTCCCACAGGATCCTTGGAACTCGCACCGCAGGAGTGAACTAGGACTTCTCCAACGAGACCGAGCTACCGCGTGTCTCCCTTACTGTATCACCGACATCTTGTCTTGGGTAGCCCGGGTGTCCTCTTGACACCGGCCAACCTATTGGCCCTGAACATCGCATGGTCCATAACTTGTCCCAAACGGGGACTGAGCTCATATCAACAAACTGGCTGTCAAGACTATCGCCGTTTACCCGGCCAAAGGCAACTGCCGCGCATAGCCTTCCCTCTTTGGTGGTACGCATAAGAGACGCCCACCGGTAGACAGAATCAAGGCCTGCCCATTTAGGAAAATGTGGCTGCACGGATAAGTTTGGTTCGGTGGCACCTGATCAACTTGTCATGAAGCACGTCTCCAACATCGAACACAAGTATCAGGTGCAACATGAGTAGCATCAGATCATAACAATGCATAACATACTAGCATAACCATTCCATATATGATCAAACACATTTTAGAGGGTGAACTTATCTGTGTTACAAAGATTAAATTATTAACATGGCAACATTATGAATGCAGTTGAGCATAACATATGAACTACATGAGGATGTGTAACATGAGCAACTTAATAAGGTGTTGGTGTATGTGGTTACGACGATGCAGAGCATAACATGGCAATGACATGATCAAATCATAGCATAAATGCAACATGGTCAAGACATAGCATAGTAGTAGCATATTCAAGGATAGCATGGCAATGATAACATCGATCATAAAATGGCAACATAATCATGATCACCGATATAAGCATATCATCGAACAACAATTTTAGAAGCACGTCAAAGCTTTGCAAAGGTGCAAAGGGTATTGTGGCTTGCCTTCACCAAAAGGGGTGTGAAGAAGCTCCGGGTCTTCAACACAAGCAAAGCCCTGAAAATATTTTGAAATAAAGCAATGAGGAAAAGTCAAACGCCATATTTTGTTTGACCAGCAAATAACAACATCAAAACATGGCATGAAACCTACGCCAAAACAAAGAGGAGCTCGATACGAAACCAACGCAAAAAGAATCGTCTCATTTGGACTTACGGTTGCGGAGATATGGAGGTGGATGTTCCGGGGCTGAATTTAGGTGGAAAATACGCTTTCTGTAAGAGAAAGCGCCTTTCGGGCTGGAGAAATCAGGAATAGGCCTTCTAACAGGGAAAACGTATTCCGGACAGAACAAGCCGGAAGTACGCTTCCTTAAATGGAAAACGTATCGGCTGGAGTACGCCACCACTTGAAAGAAACGGGTCTGGGCCGCTGACGAGCAGGGCCCAATGGTCAGCTTCCTCTCTCCTTCCTGCCTCCTTCTTCTTCCCCGACGGACAAAAGAGGAGGGCCTCGGGGCACTGCCAGCGAGGAGAGGCTGCGGTGGCCGACCCGCAGCTACCCGGCGGGCTCCCGGTCGAGGGCGGTGCCGCCCGCACTCGTTCTCGCGGGCCGGGGAGGGCCACGGCGAGCGGAGCGCTGGCTGCCGCGGACGGCTACCACAGATGCCCAAGGCGCGGCGTGAGCACGGGGAGGGCTCCGGCTGGGTCCTGTGTGGCGGCGAGGCCAAGGGGGTGCGGGGAGGTGGTCCAGGGGGAGAAGGAAGCTTAGGTGGCGCGGGCTTGGCCGGATGGGGGCGGAGGCCGTGGTGCCCGTGGGCAATGGGGAGTGGCTCCAGCGAGGTATTGGAGAGGGGGATCTCGGCTAGGAGGGGTGGGGAGGCCGCTGGAGTGCTCTGAGGGCTCGGGGTGCACCCTATTTCACTGGAGGGGAGATGCCCGGGGCCAGGACACGACGCGCAGATGCGTCCATGGCGGGGCGGCGAGCTGGCGAGCTCGAGCAGCTTCGAGAGGGGTTCAGAAGGGGGCACGTGGCGCACGCGGCGGCGGAAAGCCGTGCGGCGCGGGGTGACACGAAGAAAGCGACGATGGCACACTGTGGCATGCAGGGGACGAGTCGAGCACGCGCGGTGTGCGGCCAGAGCACGCCAGGTGCTGCCAAGAGCATGGCCACAAGGGCACTGGTGATTTGGATAGGGTTTCTCGTGGCCAAAGGTGTCCAGCCTGTAGTCCTTTGACTGTAGATCACCACCGTGCAAAAAGTTTGGCTAAAGGTGATCTGGATTGACCACACATTGACTGACAAGTTGGATGCAGCAATCTTGGGCAAGAAGCAGAGCTCACATGGTGGGGGTTGGGGTGTTGCCAGGTTGTCTTCTGGGCTAGGGATAGGAAGGACTACATGTCTGCAAAGTTTGAGCTCAATTAAGCAAATGCACATGGCACTTCCTTTGCAAATGCACCATGGTGGCTGAAGGTGTTTGTACTGGGTTGTGGCTAGCACATGGCTCCCCCATGCATGAAATTTGGCTGAGCTTAATCACACATTAGGGTGAGTATGTGTACCAAGTTTCAGCTCAAATGGATCAAGCTAGCTAGCACTTCCTTTGCAAATGTCCAATTAGGCCAGAATGCAAAGTTGAAGCTAGAATCTCATAGGTTTGGTGGAATTGGCTGCAAATTGGTGTACTAGGGTTATTTGACATGGAGCACATGTGTATAAAATTTCATAGCCATTGGACACACATAGCTAGCACTTACTTCACAATGTGGCCCACTGGTCAGAAACTTAATATTGACAATGCACTCACATGGGTAATGGGATTTGGCTCACATTTGGTTTGGTGGAGTCATTTAGTGGTAGGATCATGCTCAAAAAGTTTCAAGGTAAATGGGATATCCTATCATGCACTTGCTTCACAATGCCCCCTTGCTGCACCCAAACTGTGGGAATTTTGTGTGGGAGTTTGGCTAATCAAATGGTGGTGGCATTTGGTGGAGATCAATGACATGATCATATGAGCTTACAAAAGTTTCACCAGCAATGTATCAATAGAAGTGGCACTCCCTTCACAAAGCTCCATTCTTCCCCCACAGACAAATGATTTTTTCTAGAGGAAAAATCCACTTGGGCTATGAAATGTTTTTAGTGAATTTGGCAAGATATGACATCAATGACATGTGGGAATTATTTGGGGATTTATGGAGCAATATAAATAGGGGTTGCTTCACAAACCTCAAATAATAGGAATATCCCTTTTATTGGAAAAAGGAATATAAGGCTAGAATAAAATGGTGGCTTGGATGGGATGGATCCATGGAATGGCATGGAGAGGCTTGAGATCAAGGGTCACTTGAGCACGGAAAGAAAATATGCTCAAGTTTCAAGTCCAAAGAAGTGCTCAAAATCAAATCCAACTGAAAATCCAGAAATAAATCAGAAAAGTTTTTGGAAAAAGAAACTTCCAAAATCCAGGGTGTCACACCGGGCTAGGTGTGGGAACATTGGATCATCATCATCCCTGTTAGCTTGACGTGGATCTGTTTCGACAGGGCGAATCTCTCCAATAGCCATGGACCTGATCACTTCATCAAGTGGTGGTTCATCTAGATCATGAGGCAAATGCTCGTTTTGAGAGCCATTAGTTTCATCAAACCTCACATTTACAGTTTCCATAACTTTCCCAAAGTGAGAGTTATACACTCTGTAAGTGTGAGAATTTGAGCCATAACCTAGAAGAAAACCTTCATGTGCCTTAGGGGCAAATTTGGAGCTATGATTCATATCTCTAATAAAACAAGGAGCACCAAATACCCTAAGGTCAGACACATTAGGCTTGTTACCAGTTATAAGTTCATGTGAAGTTTTCTTTAGGAACTTGTGAAGGTAAACCTTGTTGATGATATGTCATGTAGTGTTGATTGCTTCGGCCCAGAACCTGATGGGTGTCTTGTATTCAGCAAGCATTGTTCTTGCCATCTCAATAAGAGTACAATTCTTCCTTTCAACAACACCATTCTGCTGCGGTGTATAAGCTGCAGAGAATTCATGAGTGAAGCCATATTCATCAATAAAATCTTCAATATGAGTATTTTTGAATTCAGTTCCATTATCACTTCTGATATGCTTCAGCTTCGAATCATATTCAATTTGAGCTCTCTTAGCGAATGGCGTGAATATATCAACAACTTTGCTCTTGTCATCCAAGAAGAAAACCCAATTATAACGAGAGAAATCATCAACAATCACTAGGCCATACTTATTTCCTCCCAAGCTAGCATAATTTTGAGGACCGAAGAGATCCATATGAAGCAATTCAAGAGGACAAGTAGTGGTCATGATTGTCTTCGCTGAGTGATGTTTCTTAGTAATCTTTCCTGCTTCACAGGCACTGCAGAGATGATCCTTCTCGAATTTTACTTCGGTAAGGCCAATAACATGCTTTTTCTTCGCTAGGACTTGAAGATTTTGCATCCCTGCATGACCAAGTCTTTGATGCCATAACCAACTAGATGAAGCTTTTTCCATTAAACATGTGGATACAGCAGGGGCCGAAGAAAAATCAACAATGTATAAATCTCCTTTTCGGTAACCCTCGAAGAC
Source organism: Bromus sterilis (assembly GCA_950022295.1). Taxonomy (NCBI): domain Eukaryota; kingdom Viridiplantae; phylum Streptophyta; class Magnoliopsida; order Poales; family Poaceae; genus Bromus; species Bromus sterilis. The sequence continues at coordinate 47,609,066 of OX465596.1, forward strand.
AAACGTGTAGTCATCCTGTGAAAACACAACACAACGCGAAGCAGAAAACAGAACAAGCATACCCATATCACATAGCTTTGATATAGACATTAGATTGTATCCAAGAGATTGGACAAGCATAACCTTATCAATATGTTTGTCTTTTGATATAGCAACCTTACCCAAACCAATAACTTTCCCCTTATTGTTGTCACTGAAGGTAATGTATTTCTGCGAAGATTCAGTGAGCTTGTCTTCGGTGAAAAACTATTTGTCTCCGGCCATATGATTTGTGCAACCACTATCCATGACCCATTCGGATCCACCGGAGACATAGCCCTGCAGAAGAATTAGTTCTTCTTAATCACCCACAAACAAGCAGGTGACTTAGAAGGCAATGGAGCACTTGACGAAGCATTAGCTTCATAACGAACAGGATTATACGACATGGAGGTCCATCAAGTACACCATAAACAAAATTCCTCTTAAGGGGGTTAGGGTAAGAGTGAGCATATGCAATCTTAGTATTATTGTTTCGAGGGCGATAAGTATGACGACCAATGCGGTAGTACTCTGTCTGTGGAACGAGGGCTTCAGGGACCAGTGAATCATTTCTCTCCTTTAGAGAATAGAAATGCTTCGGTGGCACCGAAGACTTTCCCTGCATAGAATGGTTAGTAGGTAATTTTTCCACAAGTGCTTTCCGCACCCATATCTGCCTCTTGTAGAAGCCATTCTTAGGAGGAGTACCAACATACTCAGCTATAACCTTTCCCTGTTCATCTTTAATGAGTTTGTAGTCCGAATCAAGTGATTCATCTACAATAGCTTTATCCATGTTGCAGTTAAAACCTGAAAGATTAGCAATATCAATGGGTTTCTCCTTCGCTAGGACCCAAACAGTCTTAGGATACTGCTCAGGTTCCCAGTAAGTGCCATCAGGGTTTATCTTCCTCTCAAAACCAACACCCTCATTTCTGGGATTCCTGTGAAGGAGAGCCTTCCTCATGATATCATAAAGGTATTGATGACCTTGCACACTTTTGAACATGCCTGTTTCAAATAAGTTTCTCAACCTGAGGAGTTCCTCGGTAACATCAGGATTTTCCTCATTCGAGGCATTAGTAACATCAGGAAACATAGGTTCTTTACCTCTAGAATCAGTATTGCTTCGCTCTAAGCAGGTTAAAAATGGTGAATCAGAATTAGGTTTAGCTTCAGAACCCTGTTGAGCCATGAGAGAGATTGATACTTTCATGTTCTTCGTCAGCCTCTTTTAGATTCTCGAGAGCCACCTTCCTTTTAAGGAATTCATAGGTGAGCTTCTCATGATCAGCTGAAATAAAACCATGCCGAGACTGAAGCTCATCAAACTTCTCCTTCAGAGCAGCATGCTCATTAGTCAAAGTTTGACTTTTCTCCATCTCATCAATCAACATGACCTCTGATTTTTCAATGGTTTTGCTTAGATCTTCTAATTCATCTTGTTGTTTAGAAGCAAATTTAACAGGCTTAGCATAGCTCATTTTTGAGTCACTTTCATAGGATGAGAAATCTGAAGTATCATATGAAACTTTGGATGAAGATACCATAGCCTTGGCCATGAAGCAGTAGGCGGGAGTCTTGTCTTCACTGCTGTTGTTGGTGAAGAAGGAGCTCGAAGCTTTGGCTGAAGCATCTGCCGAAGCGAATGCCAAACCAGCAACACCATCTGATTCGGACCCAGACCCAGACCTTGAGCCTGATTTAGCTTCGGACCCAGAGACTTCTTCTTCAGAGACCATTTCTTTACCCAGATAGGCCTTGGCATGGTGAGAACTTCTTCGGCGAGACGAGTGAGTCTTCGACGAAGAACCCTCATGCTTCTTATGGTACCTGTTCTTCTTTTCATCACCAGAATCTTTCTTATTTTTTCTTTGAGAACCAGATTCATGCCTCTTTGACTCATAGTTTTTGGAAGATCTGTGATGCTTACTTGAGGAATCTCTGTGCGAATTCTTTGACTTTTATTCAATTTCCCACATAGGACAGTCAGCAATAAAGTGACCTGGTTTCTTACACTTGAAGCAGCAATTGTCTTTAGTAGGAGAGCTTCTTGAGGACGAACGGTGGGAGGAACTGCTTGAGTGACGTGAAGGATAGCTTTTCTTTGGAGAAGATGAACTTCTTCGCTAGAACTGATTGAAGCGCTTCATTATGAGAGCCAAGTCCTTTCCAATCCCTGACGGGTCATTAGATTCGACACCTGAAGCAGAACTGTGTTCAGGCGAGGAGTGGCGTGAAGCTTTTGCCTTTAATGCATGTGATATTCTTCGAGTTCCATTGACATCACGTTTCTCTTCTTGTTCCATTTCACAGGTGGTGAGTATCTCAAGAATATCTGCGGGAATCAGATTCTTGTAATCAGTCCTTTCCTTTATCATCAGTATGAGATGCTCGAAGGATTCATCAAGGGATCGAAGCAATTGTCTGACCACCAGATGATCGGTGATATCGGGAGCACCAAGGGAAACCAACTCACTGGAGAGAATAGTGAGTCTGTTGTAGGTAGCCTCTACTTTCTCACCGTCCTTGCGAGCGAATCGATAGAACTTGCTTAGAAGGGTATCAATTCTTGCATCTTTCTGTGTCGAAGCACCTTCACCAATCTTTTCAAGATAATCCCAAACACCTTTGGCAGAGGCAATGTTCCTCACTTCCAGGTACTTCTCAGCAGAAATGTGATTTGTGATGAATACTCGTACTTCTGAATCAAGAGCCATACATTTGAGCTCATCAGCAATGATATCTTTCTTGTCCTTGATGATAACTCCATGCTTGACAATTTCCCAACCAGCCGGATTGATAGCAATAATATTCCTCATCATCTTGTCCTTCCAATAAGGGTAATCCTTCCCATTGTAAGTGGGAATGGGTTCCCCGGAGCGTATAGCTGCGAATGACATACTTGCAAACACTCAAGGAGGTTAATACAAACAAAGAGTGACTAGCGCTGATACCAATTGAAAGACCAAGTATGTGATCAGAGGGGGAGGGGGTGAATGATCACTTCAAATTTTCGCATGAAACTTTGAAGTGAAGCATAACTTAGCAGCATAAGTAACTCAACAGGAAGGTAGACAGTGAAGCAGAACTAGAGTGAAGCACAACATAGCGAATCAAAAGCATCGAATCAATTGCATTGAATCAAATCACACAAGCAATTGCAGTACTGAATGTAAGTGCGAAATGTAAAACGAACTCTTGACTCGGCGATGTTTGGTCGACCAGTTCACACTCTGCAAAGTGCTACGTCTGGTTGGAGGGACTTGTGATTGAACACAGGAGCTAACCTCTCTCCGTCCGTATCTCCACTGCACCAATCTCCTTGAGCTTGGCCAGTTCTTCACTCGTGGTTGATTATTGAGGAAATCACCGAAACCTTTGACAAACTGGACTTCGAGGCGACAGTTACTCTTCGCTCTCTGAAGAACAACTCTCTAACCGTCTAGGAGAATTGCAGTTCTCCAAGATAACAAGGCTAGCAAACTTCTTCCTAAGTCATAGTGAATCAACTCAGATCAGTAGGACTTATGCTTCAGTGGATGGTTTTCGGTTTGGGTTCGGTGGGGTGCTCTCTCTCTTATCTGTCAGAGAATAATCTTCGAGCAGCCACCCGCCAATGAGGGCGGGGGTGGCCTATTTATAGGTGGCGATCCCTAGGTGCGAAATGACTAAAGTGACCCGATGCGACAGCTTGACACTTGTCCGCAACGGTCGGATTTCTGATCAATGCGCAACTTTACTTGCGGAACAAGTAAAGCTGACTCACGAACTTGGTTAAGCTTCAGGAGCCGAAAGAACATAGTTTTCGCTGGTGAAGCATTATCTAGTGCACATGAGATTTCTCATCTCTGGCTTCTCACTGGTTTGGATTCGATATGAGTCTTTTCACCAAAACCTTCGGAGTACATTTACTAAACGCCTCTTGATAGTACGGTTTTTCCTACGACTCAAAGAACTGAAAAAGAACTACGCAAAAACTACTAAGTCTTGCGCCATCTTGATCATCTCCTTCGATGAGACGTGCTTCAGGATTCCTTATCTTTTTGGGGGTCGACATCCGTGATGAGCTTCGCTCCAGAGGATATGCTTCAGTGAATATGTAAATCTTCCTTGAAGCTTTAGCACCAACCTATAAATTCAGGAACCTAACCATCTGTTTTACACTAGAAAACTTGTTAGTTCCTCTACTGTTTTGTCTAACAATATCCAAAACTCATGGGGGCAAAACTTTGCTCTTACAATAGTTCATATATTTATTTATTATATGTAACAATGTCGTCTTTAGTTTCATGGTATGCCTTGGTTGGTGTTTTTGAAGCGATGACTAATGCCTGATTTCTTTTATTTATGATTGACATTGCTTTATTCCTAACATAATTTTTACCTTGTTTCTAAATCTTTGGCAATGGGACTTTGGGCTCCACAATTATATTATTGTTCCTCTTTCTTGACCTCCATGGCACTTGAACTAAGAGGATTGCATGCATTGATCCCATTCTAGCTTACTATTGCAAGCTTGCATGAAAAGCATGGATACACTTGTTGACTTTGGTTTTCGATGATTTATAGTTAGCGACAATGAGCTTAGAAATTCAACTTTCTTACAAGAGGACGATCAAGGTTTAAGCATGGGGAAGTTGATGGATCCATATTTTACGCATCTAGAGAGCCCATTTATTGTATGTTATCTCTTTATATCATGTCCCATTGAACCAAATTCATGTATAATGTGAATCATTTCTAGTGGTCACGCCTTACACTGTGAGCATTGCATGAGCTACTATTTTTATTTGTTTTTATTAGTTTCCTTTGTTTTGTCGTGTCCATAAGTTATTTGGAGAAAGCATGTACCTACCACGATGAAAGGACTACATAGAATGTGATACGGAGGAGTTCCGGTACCAGACTTAGCAATTTGGGAATGCCAAAATGGCATTTTAAAAAGTGGTCCAAATGAACATCTAATGGAATAATCACAACTATTTCATTGATATGAGCTCAACAAGTTCAAGAACGTGAAATTCCGAGTTTGTATAAAAGATTTTGCGATCGTTTTACGAAGGCAGGAAAATATCACGACATCTGATACAATCCCGCTAGGGTCTTACCACCTTCCGAGGCCGCATGAAAATTGCAAAATAGATGGGAATTCATGTGGGTTTTGACCCGTTTGTTCCCTGAAGTTCTTTGATCAATAGGAAATTGATTTGGACGATATTTGTCTTATCCATAGCCCTTGGAGAAGAAGAAAAGTCTACATAAACGGAGAGGACTGATGGCACTAAAATAGTGCTCCTCGTTGGCTACCCCAAGTGGAAGGTTGAGATGTAGCGTAGCAGTAATTTCCCTCGGTGAAGATACCAAGGTTATCGTACCAGGAGGACTCCGAGTTCTGCACGTAGGTGTCAATTGCGCCAGATATTAGTTGCCAAATGGAGATGAGGTTGACGTGGACCTGCACACACAACAGATAGCTTTGCTCCCAACGAGTTCAGAGAGGTTGTCAATCTCTCCGGCCTTGTTGTTTACAAAAGATTAAATGCAAGGGGATAATGGTACTGAGTTCAAGAATTACGCGATGGATGAGTTATTGAGTGATGAGGGGATCGAACATCAATATTTCGCGGCCTATACTCCTCAAAAAAATGGTGTTGCGGAGAGGAAGAATATGACTCTTATTGAGATGGCAAGGACAATGCTTGACGAGTACAAGTCTCCATACAAGCTTTGGGCCGAAACCATCAACACCGCGTGGCATGCGTCTAATAGGCTATATCTCCGCAAGCTCAAGAACAAGACACCGTATGAACTCTTAAACGGGAAGAATCCAAATGTCAAGTACTTCCAAGTATTCGGCTGTAAGTGTTTCATTCTCAACAAGAAAACCCGGTTAGCTAAATTTGAGGCTAAAACATATGAGGGAATATTTGTTGGATATGCATCAAACTCTCATTCGTATAGATTTCTCAATAAATCCACTGGATGTATTGAGGAGTCATCGAATGTGGAGTTTGACGAGGATAACAACTCCCAAGCCAGGAAAATTGTTCCAAGTGTTATAGGTGATGAGGCTCCTTCTAAAGTTATAAGGACCATGGGGATAGGCCACATTCTTCCACAAGAAACACCCCAAGTCCAAGTAATCGAAGGAGTAAGAGCCCCTCTTGAGGAATCTCCTCAAGGAAAGATATCATCTCCACCACAAGGGCAAGACACTTCGGGAGCACAAGTGATGCGCGAGAGATGATACTTCGTTGGTTACCCCAAGTTAAAGGTGAGATGTAGGATAGCAGCAAATTTCCCTTGGCAAAGATGCCAAGGTTTAGAGTGTCTCCTATAGGACTCCGATAAGTTCAAGTAGGTAGCTCGGAAAGTGATGTGACGTCTGAATAGAACCACTTACTTAACCTGGACCTACACACACAACAAGTAACTTTGCTCACAACGAAGATCAGAGAGGTTGTCAATCTCTCTGGCCTTGTTGTTTACAAAGGATCAACGCAACAGATAATAGTGGTGATAATTGCAACTGGAAAGTAAAATCAAGAAGTAAATTGAGGGTGCAAACAGTAATGGAAATATGGACCGGGGTGATACGTCTCAAACGTATCTACTTTTCCAAACACTTTTGCTATTGTTTTGCCCTCATTCTTGCATGATTTGGACGAAACTAACCCGGACTAACACTGTTTTCAGCAGAGCTGCCTGTATGGTTTATTTGTGCGCAGGAAAATGGATTTTTAGATGTCCCAGAAAATTCCAAGAAAAATACCAGAAAATCCACGCACCCGAAGGAGCCAAATGCCAGAAGTGGGACCAGAGGGGAGCTCTGGGGGCCCCAGGCGCCCCCCTGGCGCGGCCAGGGGTGGGGCCACGCCCTCAGGCCGCCTGGGCTGCTCCCCCCTCCTCTGGCACCCTACCGATGCTCCTATTTATCCCCGTGACGTGAAAACCCTAGAAAAGAAGTCGTTTTCCCAGTTTCCGTCGCGGAGCCGCCGCCACCCTCTGTTCTTCTTCGGGAGGGCTAATCTGGAGGCTGATTTGGCCTCCGGAGAGGGGAGATCGTCGCCATCGTCATCACCATCGCCACTCCATCCATCCTCCATGACTTCTCTTCATATGTGTGAGTAATTCCCTGTTGTAGGCAAAGGGGATGGTAGGGATTGGATGAGTTTAATCATGTAATAGTTCGTCAGATTGTTGGGGGCATGTTGCCTATCATCTAGATTGGTGTTTATCTTCTTTGCTACAACTTGTTGTTCTTAATGCTTGTCACTTTGGGCCCGAGTGCCATGTTTTCAGATCTGAACCCTATGTGTTTTCATGAATATATTTGTGTTCTAGATCCTATCTATGAGTTGTATGCACCTATTATGGTCCGGAACCGGCGATCCCAAAGGTGACAGCTTGGGACACCAAAGGGGATGGTCCATAATTTGAGGATTCCATGTATCCATTGAGTTTATTGCTTTGTTCCGGTGCTCTTTGGCAGGAGCACCTTAATCTCCATAAGTTCCTTTTGGCCCCGTTCGTAGCGGGATGGTAGGACAAAAGATGTTGTGCAAGTTCTTATTGCAAGCACGCACAACTACCTACGGGATACATGCCTATTGTTTGATATTTGCCTAGATGATCATTGCTTTTCTGTGTGCCTTGCCCCGTTTTTGAATCTATTATATGTTTACTCTCATCCATGCAGCGCCCAACCATCCATCTCCCTAGCCTACAGTGTTTTCAATCCTGCTGGTCATTAGTTGTTACTTTTTGCTATTTACTTTTGCTGTTACTATCATCACTATCATATTACCGTTACTACTTATCTATTGTTGCAAGCAAAGATATTTCAGGTGCGGTTGAATTGACAACTCAACTGTCAAAGCTTATAAATACTCTTTGGCTCCCCTTGTGTCGAATCAATAAATTGGGTTAACCTACCCGCGAAGACTACCTCGATCCCTTAAGTTTGTGGGGCATCACGGGGTCCCATGATTTTCACTAGTGATGTCTCTCTCCCAAAAGACGATAAAACTGCTATGCGAGGTAAACAAATCACAGTTGGGCAATTGACAGGATTAAAAATGCACCACAATGCTAACTATGCTACAAAGAAAGGAAGAGGCTCAAAAGCATGGGCGGTACGCCAAAATAAGTAAACCGAAATCCATCTGCATCTACTACTAATCATACACCTTGAGATATCTATCCAGAACATCTCGTTCGTATTAAGTTGCGAGCCCCACCCAAAGTGTAAACCAAAAGCAACAGACAACTGCATTAAAAGAACTTTGCGTAAAGTAAACAATCCTTACAACCGCGGTTCCAAGCATCGTTGTTTTCCCCCTTGTGGCAATATCACATCCCCTAGACTAATGTTTCTATCACTCAAGCTAGTCATCAGGGGGCATGAACCCACAATCAAGCATAACGCTCCCTCTTGGAGTCACTACCTACTACTTGGCCAAAGCAATAAACAACAATGAGAACATGCAATAATTACTCAAGAACAAAAATATAAAATATAAGAACCAAATATATTACTCAATCACAATCTGAACATAGTCTCATAATCCATCAGATCCCAGCAAACTCAACATAGCAACAGCAGAAAGAATTACATATGTGCCTTGATCATGTAGGGAAGCTCACAAGGTCTAATCCATGAAGAACAAAGGGGGGAGAAGAACATCACATAGCTACTGATCATGGACCCGTGGTCCAAGGTAGACTACTCACGGATCACCTGGGAAGCGTCCATGATGGAGGAGAAGCTCCCGGAGGTCAATCCTTCCTCCGGCAGGGTGCCGGGAAGAGGTCTGCTCACGCTCCCGGTCTTGGAAGCGCAGCGGCGGCGGAATAGAGGCGAGATCACGAAAAAGGGTTTTCTCTTGGGAAGTTTCCCGTGACGGAGAATATATAGGCGAAGGGGGCAGCTAGGGGGGCCACCAGGGGTCCAGGCAGCCCCCTGGCGCGACCTCCTTCTAGGGCGCATCGGGAGGGCGCCTAGGGCCCTGGTGCGTCCTCTCTGCCCCTCCTTGGTGATTCCGGAAGCTTCCGGTGCGCTGATTTTAATTGTATTTTCCCGGAATTTTCGGAGAATTTTTAATACGGGGGAAACCTGAAATAGAAAAACAACAGAAAACAGGAACCGGCACTGGGATGCACCAAGTTAATAGGTTAGTCCAAATATGATCAAAAGTGTATGAAAGTGTATATAAAACATAGCAATATCACACAAAACATGCATGGAGCAAGAAGAAATTATAGATACGTTGGGACGTATCAACAAGCAACTATCCAAGAACAAGATGAGGTCCCTCAAGCTTTCGAGCAAGATCAAGGGCAAGCTCAGCCTAATGATGATGAGCCTATCATTGAGGCCCAAGATGAAGCTCAAGAAAATGGTCAAGATCAAGTGCAAGAACATGTCTCTCCACCGACTAAGCAAAAACAAGTTTGAGTTTCTCCATGAAGAATTCAACCAAGTGAAGAAGAACTTGAAAAGAAGATACAAAAGGCGGCTTTGAGACTTCAAATGCTTCAACACTCCACCGACATCATCCTTGAAAGCATCACAAAAGGGGTAACTACTCGTAAATGTTTGGCAAACTTTTGTGAACATGACTTGTTTGTCTCTTGTATTGATACCCTCAAGGTAGATGAAGCTCTTGATGACCCGGATTGGGTAGAAGCCATGCATGAAGAACTCAACAATTTTAATCGCAATAAAGTTTAGTCTCTTGTTGCAAGACCCAAGGGAAATCATAATGTCATTGGGACCAAATGGGTTTTCAAGGACAAGCAAGATGAGCATGGTCAAGTAACGCATAACAAGGCAAGGTTAGTGGCACAAGGGTTCACCCAAATTGAACGTTTGGATTTTGGTGAAACCTTTTCCCCCGTTGCCCGTCTTGAGTCCATTCGTATCTTAATTGCTTATGCCTCTCATCATGATTTTAAGTTATATCAAATGGATGTTAAGAGTGCATTTCTAAATGGTCCTTTGAGTGAGTTAGTGTATGTCAAAAAACCTCCCGGTTTCGAAGACCCCGAACACCCCAATCACGTTTATCAACTTCATAAGGCTTTGTATAGTCTTAAGCAAGCACCCCGTGCTTGGTATGACCACCTTACGACGTTTATAATCTAGAAGGGGTTTGAGATCAGGTTGATAGATTCCACTCTCTTCACCAAGAGAGTAAAAGGAGAGTTGTTTGTATGCCAAATATATGTTGATGATATTATCTTTGGGTCTACTAACCATGCTTGCAATGTTTAGTTTCAAAATCTTATGACCAAGGAGTTTGCCATGTCTATGATGGGTGAGTTGAAGTTCTTCCTCAGGTTTCAAGTCAAGCAATTGAGAGGAGGAACTTTTATTAACCAAGCAAAATATATTCAAGACATGCTCAAACGATTCGGGCTGGAAGATGCCAAGCCTATGAAGACTCCAATGCCAACCAATGGACAACTTGATCTCGATCCCAATGGTAAAGATGTGGATCAAAAGGTATACCGCTCTATGATCGGCTCTTTGTTTTACCTTTGTGCATCTAGGCCGGATATTATGTTAATTGTGTGTATGTGTGCAAGATTTCAATCCGCCACCCAAAGAAATCCATCATATGGCCGTGAAATGGATCCTTCAATATTTGGTTTATACCCCAAACTTAGGACTTTGGTACCCCAAAGGATCTTCCTTCAAGTTGGTTGGATATTTGATACGTCCCAAACGTATCTATAATTTTTGCTTGCCCCATGCATGTTTTGTGTGATATTGATATGATCTAGATACACTTTCATACACTTTTGATCATATTTGGACTAACTTATTGTAACAGCCCAAATTTCACAAAAAATAAAATTCTGTTTTCGGTGTGAATTGTTTGATTGTTTGATTTGCTTGCGGTGTTTGCATCCCCGATTTATCGATCGACGATTATTTTCCCCTCTTATCTCGTATCGGACGGAGACCGACCCTTACCATCCTAACACTCGACCTTTGCGACACCGGGTTTCGCCCGATCACCGTCGCGAAAACCACACGAGACCAGCCGCAGCCAACGGAACGAAAACCCCCGTTTAATAATTAAACGGGTTATTTTTATAGTGCGCCGGAAAATGTTCTCGAAACGTTTCCAGCGCGAAGTAAACGCCGCCGGCTCGACGCGCTGATCGCGCAGTTCGAAGTTTTACCCGAATCGGAGGTCCTGCGGACCCCCGGCGGTCAGAAACGTAAGCACCGCGCGCGCGAGAGAAAACCGGGGATGTTTTTGCAAACTGCCAGCCACCAGGGCTATATAAAGACCACCATTCTCCCACCTCTTTCTAGGGTTTCCCTAGCCACAAAATTGCAGCCACCCCCTCCACTTGCCCAAATTTGCTCTAAAACAACCCCAATCCCGAAACCCTAGCTTCCCAGCCATTTCTGACCGCCAGATCGCAGACCGGAGGGCCACGGAGCCTCCACGTCACCCGCTGGAGGGATCCAGCCAGCCCCAGACGAATTGGGCCCCGCAGGGCCCAACCGCCGCCGCCACGGGCCGGGAAGCCCGCGCCGCCTCCACCCGTGGAGCTTCGTCGCCGCGGCCGGCGAGCCGCCACCCCACCGGCCACCTCTCCTCCACCCCGCGGGCGCCCCTCTCTCTTCTCTTCCTCTCCCCGCCTCCTCTCACTGCCCCCTCCTCTGTCCTCGTAGATCCAGGCCGGCGCCGCCGTGCACCATGGGAGCCGCCATGGCCGGAGCTCGCCGCCAGCCCTCGGGACCTCGACGTCGCCTGGATCCACCTCGCCGGCGACGGGATCCGCACCCATCCGCTCCCGTCCTCCTCCACGCGCCCCCATGCCCCCTCCAACGCCGGCTAGCCCTCACCGGATGCTGGAACGGCGACATCCGCCACCGCCGTGACCCGATCCAGGTCGGATCGAGCCGGTGCCGCCCCTCCATGCTGGACGGCCACGTGGGCCAGGCGCGCCACCGCGGCCCAGCCAGACGCTTGCCAGCCCAGCGCCAGCCAGCCCAGCCACCTCCTCTGCCTCGTGGGCCGAGGCCCACCTAGGGTGAGAGGTCCGTGCCCTTTTTTTCTTTTTTTTCTTTTACCCTTGCTGTTATTTTTCTAAGTCCGTGGAATATTGCTGCTGATTCATTTTCGCGTTGTAGTTTACGAGTAAACCGTAGCCCGGATCGCGTTGCGCCCAAAAGGAAAAAAAATTAGAATTGTGTGTACTTCAATCCATCTTGTGTGAGAATTTTTATTTGAGGCCATCTTGATGTTGTTAATCTGTGTTCAATTGGGCATCAGGCCGTTAAACTGCTATTAATTGCTGTTATGTGTTGCTGTTGTTATTTTATTGCAAGTTTGCATGATGATTGTGACACATCCATGAGGACTATTGCATTGATTCTTTTTGCATACTATTAAGCATCATGTCTACTTCCATTATATGTATTGCATTGTCATGATATGCTTCCTGGTCATAGTTATTTTTAGCTCCAAAGTTGCTATGCTGCTGTTGTTGACAACCACCTCAATTTTTCTCTAAGTCTGTAACGTCACGATGCCATGTTGTTTGCTTAATATCTTTTGATCTGTTATGCCTATGATCATGATTCTTGTTTGTACCTGATCACCATCATGTCTAGTTCATGCCCATATATTGCTATGTCATGTTGCTGCACTTTTGCATATAGTTATGCTCATGTTTATACAGCATAAAAATAACAGTTTCTGCCCTGTTTTCATGATTTTCACAAAGTCCTTGACCAGTAATGTTCTATTGCATTTTGCATGAGCTATAACTAGTGAACCATGATGCCTTTTTGCATGATTCTTTTTGCCATGCCTTCCTTGTCATGTCTACTTTAGTTACATATCATTTGTCAGCATGTTTGCATTCATTATCCTGTTTATGCATTGCTCTAATGTGTGCTACCTGATGTTAACAGCTTGTGTTCCAAACTTGTTTTGCTTGTATCTTTTTAACCGTAACTCCGTTTGGGGTGTTCTTTATATGTAACTTGATTAGTTTTTTTGTGTACTTTGTGTTTATGCTATTGTTTGTGGTTGGTAACCAACCTAAAATATGGTTTAGGGCAGAACAGTACCATATCCTTTAATTGTCGTGTGACACTTAGTGTATGCCATGTTTAGGTTGTGCCTCACTTAAATTGACTAGCATAGATAGTTTCCTTTACAGCCATGTCCCCTCCCAGCAAACCATGTACTGCTATGTTACTATTGCTCGTTTCTCAACCCCTGCTTAGTACGCATGCTTAGGATGCTACGATGTTACCCTGTTACTCCTTGGTTTGGGATATCACATTATTATATTGTTGTTGATGATATTGATTATTATAAATGTTGACTATATTCGACGAAGGATGGAAGGTCTAGGCTATCCCGCCCCGACGCTTTGTTCCATTCGAGTCACCTATGACCCGAGTTCCGGGTATTGGTTTTAAGACTGAGCGTGCCTAACCACGTGTGGGATTTTATGGGGTCCCATTTTCTTACCTACCTAGCTTCAAACATTTCTAGTGGTGGCCCAAGATGATTTACCATTTGAAACCGTGTGTGTGCTGGTCGGCCGCCAGTAGTTTTCAAACCACCCAGACCAATAAGGACTTGTTCCTTGGATGGCCCACCTTGTCCGGCTGAGGACCCGGTTTCCCATGTGTGATTAACCGGCTATCCAAACCTGCGACAGACGGTAGAGACCTATTCGAGAGCGCAGACGGCTTTTGAGTTGGGTGTCGACTCACCGGGGGCCACCCGGATTTGTTCGTTGTTAGTTAGAGGGACCTGTCGTTTCGGATCTCTTGGAACTAAATCATAAAATGGTTGCCTGTGATGGGTAACAATTGAGAGAGATGGGCGTGCGTGCGGAGTCTTGTAATGGGCAGTTGGTACACCCCTGAAGGGTTAAATCTTTTCGAGAAGCCGTGTCCACGGTTATGGACGACTTGAGACCTACTCCTTGTTCATAGACAACAACAACTGAGATAATCTTAATATAACTTGATCAACGTGTGTGTGTGCCTTGACTGCTTATTCTTCGTCGGGATGCGAAGAGGAGGACAAGGATAGGATAGGTGTTATGTTTGCGTAAGTAGTTGATAGCAAGACTTGTTGGAGGCGATTCCTCATCGAATGCTTGGCTTCTTACCTTACTCTCTAGATCGTTAGCCACTTCATAAATGCTAATGCGCAGCAACCTCACCACTTACCCCATCCTTACCGTAAACTACTAGTTGTCCTAGAATGACGAGTGATGAAGTCCTTGCTGGGTCAGATGACCACTACAGTTGGATGCTGAGTACCTCTGTACTCATGATACTACCCCAAACTCTTTTCAGGGTTCTTGATCGACAACAGGTATGGTGATCGACGTTTCACGTGGAGACTCGACGACGACTAGTTCGGTGGATCCCGGCGGAGGGCCTGGACCCGTGTGGTTATGGGGATCGATGTTTTTCTGTTTGCGAGTAGGCATTTGATTGTAGTCTGTACTCAGACATATATCTTCCGCTGTTGTATTGTATTAAGGCAGTTGTATGCCGATTGTATGAGATGTTGTATCCTTGTATCTGTAATGTTGTGATATCATGTTGGAAATCCGGGGCATATGGCTATGTCATATGTCGCGGTGGGACCGATATGTGCTTCGTCCCCGGATCTGGATGGAAACATCTAGATCTGGAACAGTACCGCATATCGGGCCTTACACTTATTAACTCAGTGCACCACAGTGCCAGTTCCTGTTTTCTGATGTTTTCTATTTCAGGTTTCCCCCATATTAAAAGTGCTTCGAAAATTCGAGAAAATCAGATAAAAATCAGCGTGAAGGAACCTTCCGGAAACAACTGGGTGGGGCCAGAGGGCCACCACCAGGGACCTATGCGGCCACCTGGCGCGGTCTAGGGTCTGGCCGCACCGAGGGGGCGCCTGGACCTCTGGTGGCCCCCCTGGCTGCCCCCCTTTTGCCTATTTATTCTCCGTGTCGCGAAACCCCCGAAGACAGAACCCTTTTTCGCGATCTCGCCTCTGTTCCGCCGCCGCCGCGCTTCCAAGATTGGGAGCGCCAGCAGACTTCTTCCCGTCACCCTGGCGGAGGGAGGATTGACCTCTGGGAGCTTCCCCTCCACCATGGACGCTTCCTGGATGTGTCGTGAGTAGTTTCCTTTGGACCATGGGTCCGTGATCAGTAGCTATGTGATGTTCTCCTCCCCTCTTTGTTCATCATGGTTTAGTCCTCGTGAGTTGCCCTACATGATCGAGGAACATATGTAATTTTCTGTTGTTGCTATGCTGAGTTTGCTGGGATCTGATGGATTATGAGATTATGTTCAGATTGTGATTGAGTAATATATTTGTTTTTTATCTCTTATATATTTTTTCCTAAGTAATTCTTGCATGTTCTCCGTTGTTGTTTATTGCTTTGGCCAAGTAGTAGGTAGTGACTCCAAGAGGGAACGTTATGCTCGATTACGGGTTCATGCCCCCCGATGACACGCTTGAGTGACATAAATATGAGTCTAGGGGATGTGATGTTGCCAGAAGGGGGGAAAAACGGTGCTTGTAACCGCGGTTGCAAGGATTGTTTACTTTAAGCAAAGTGCTTTTTAATGCAGTTGTTTGTTGCTTTGGGTTTACACTTTGGGTGGGGCTCGCAGCTTAATACCAGCGAGATGTTCTGGATAGATATCTCAAGGTGGATGATTAGTAGTAGATGCAGTTGGATTTCGTTCTACTTATTTTGGCGTACTGATGTCGCGAGAGTTTACTTCTCGCCCCTCGTTGGTTTACCCAAAGTGGAAGGTTGAGATGTAGCGTGGCGGCAATTTCCCTTAGCGAAGATGCTAAGGTTTAAGTGTCGAACCAATAGGACTCCAACAGAGACAAGAAGGTAGTGAAGTGAACAATGGCGCCATTTACAACTCAAGGTTGCTTACTTCACCTGGACCTGCAAACACAACAAATAACTTTGCTTCCCAACGAGTACAGAGGAGTTGTCAATTCCTCCGGCCTTGTTTTTTACAAAGGATAAAACACACGGGATAATAATGATAGTGATAGCAACGGAAAATTAAATAAAGTAGTAGATTGATAGCGGGTGTAAACAGTATTGGAAATATGGACCGGGGTCCTATGATGTTCACTAGTGATGTCTCCCTCCCAAAAGACGGTAAAATATCCATGTGAGGTAAACAAATTACAGCTGGGCAATTGAAAGGATTATGTGCACAAACCAATGCTAATTATGCTATAAAGAAAGGAAGAGGCTCAAAAGCTTGGGCGGTACACCAAGACAAGTAGACCGAAATCCATCTGCATCTACCTACTAATCATCCACCTTGAGATATCTATCCAGAACATCTCGCTGGTATTAAGTTGCGAATCCCACCCAAAGTGTAAACTCAAAGCAACAGACAACTGCATTAAAGAACTTTGCGTAAATTAAACAATCCTTGCACCTGCAAGTACAAGCACCGTTGTTTTCCCCCTTGTCGCAACAACACATCCTCTAGACTCATGTTTGTGTCACTCAAGCTAGTCATCAGGGAGCATGAACCCACAATCATGCATAACGCTCCCTCTTGGAGTCACTACCTACTACTTGGCCAAAGCAATAAACAACAATGGAGAACATGCAAGAATTACTCAAGAACATAAATATAAAAGAGGAGAATCAAATATATTACTCAAACACAATCTGAACATAATCTCGTAATCCATCTGATCCCAGCAAACCCAGCATAGCAACTGCAGAAATATTACATAAGTGCCTCGATCATGTAGGGCAGCTCACGAGGTCTAATCCATTAAGAACAAAGAGGGGAGGAGAACATCACATAGATACTGATCATAGACCCATGGTCCAAGGTGGACTACTCACGGTTCATCCGGGAAGCATCCATGGTGGCGGAGAAGCTCCCGGAGGTGGTTCCTCCCTCCGGCAGGGTGCCGGGAAGAGGTCTTCTCATGCTCCCGATCTTGGAAGTGCGGCGGAGGCGGAACAGAGGAGAGATCGCGAAAAAGGGTTGTCGTCTCGGGGGTTTTGCGTCACGGGGAATAAATAGGCGAAGGGGGGCAGCCAGGGGGCCCACCAGGGGTCCAGGCGGCCCCCTGGCGCGGCCCCACCCTAGGGCGCGCCGAGAGGGCGCCTGGGGACCTGGTGGGTCCCCTCTGGACCCCCTGGGTGATTCTCGAAGCTTCCTGTACGCTGATTTTTTATTGGATTTTTCCCGAATTTTTGGAGCAATTTTTATATGGGGGAAACCTGAAATAGAAAAACAGCAGAAAACAGGAACTGGCACTGGGGTGCACTGAGTTAATAGGTTAGTCCAAATATGATCAAAAGTGTATGGAAGTTCATCAATATCATAGCAATATCACACAAAAGAGGCATGGAGCAAGAAGAAATTATAGATACGTTTTGGACGTATCACGTACTGCCCATGCTTTTGAGCCTCGTCCTTTCTTTGTAGCATAGTTAGCATTGCAGTGCGTTTTTAATCCTGCAAATTGCCCAGCTGTAATTTGTTTACCTCGCATAGCATTTTTATCTTCTTTTGGGAGTGAGAAATCACTAGTGAACATCATGGGACCCCGGTCCATATTCTCATTACTGTTTACACGCTTATTTCATTTTCCTGATTTTACTTTCTAGATGCTATCATTATCATTATCCCTTACGTTTGATCCTTTGTGAACAACAAGGCCGGATAGATTGACAACCTCTATGTACTCGTTGGGAAGCAAAGATATTTGTGTTGTGTGCAGGTCCATGTCAGTTGCGCTACTGACACCTGCTTATCATCTCCAGAGTCCTACTAGAGACAAACCTTGGTATCTTCACCAAGGCAAATTTGCCGCTACACTACATCTCACCTTCCACTTGGGGTAACCAACGAGGAGAGATATCAAGCAAATTTACGGCGTCGTTGCCGGGGACTCCGAGTGCTAAGATAGGGGAGTTTCCCATATCCTTTTACCTTTGCTTTTTAGTCTTGCTAGTTTACTTTTCAGTTTTTATCTTTGTGTCTTATATCAAAAATCACAAACAAAAAATTATCTTGCTAGTAGTTGTCATTATGTCTGGTCCTTTTGCCTTTATTGAGACAGAGGTTCTCACCTTTAAACAAAAAGGTGGTGAAAGTTTAAAAGATGCTTTGTATAGAATTAATGATTCTCAGAAAAGAGCCACCAAGAAGTTATCCACTACTATCTTGCTTAGAAATTTTTATGTTGGGATTACTTCTTGGAATAGGTTCATTCTAGATACTGCTATCAATGGGAATTTCTTAGAAACCCCGATTTGGGAGTCTCTTAATGTTATTGAAAATCTTGTTGGAAATCTCTCTGTTGTTAGCATACAAGAAGATATAAATCTAGCTCACATTATGAAAAAACTTGAAAAAATAGAGTTAGAAATACCAAGTATAACTAGGATAAATGAGTTGAGTCGCAAGATTCAAGGGAATTTGAACAGGCTTGATAGCTCCATGCTTAAAATTATTTAAACTTTGGAGACCATCGAATCCCATGATATAGATCCTTCTAGGATTGATAAGATTGAGGAAATCATTAATACTCTAGGAACTACTTTCTCCTTAATCAAACTAAAAAAAGGTAGAAACTCCGACAAAAAGGGAATATAAGTTTAATTATGTCCCTAAGGTTCCCCGACCTAAAATTAGTTGAAACCGTGAAAACTTTGGAAATATTACCTCTTTTTGATAAATTTATAAATGAAACTCCCATTGATTTTCCGCCTTTTGGTTTTCTCCCTAGAAGTATTTTCATTAGGCCTTTATTTTAAAGACCTCTTAAGACTAGTTGTACAATTGAAGATCTTTTTGATGATCTTGATGATGGTTCGATTGATACAACTTGATCTTTTGCTTTATGTCTAGCTTAAAGGCGTAAAAGAAAGCGCTTGTTGGGAGGCAACCCAAGATGTTTTTACTTCTATTTTTAGTGGTCTTGATGATTGTTACTACTGTATCAACATCATTGTATCTTTATTTTTAAGCTTTGTGCCAAGTTATAGCCTCTTATGATAAGGGAAGCAGAAGTTGTGACATGATGTCTAGAAAACAGATTCTGTCTGCTTGACAGAAAAATTCCAAACAAATCATCAGTTCATCTTTTTGAGCTGAATGTTTTAGAAAGCATGCTCTATACAATTTTGAAACTTTCGTATGTTCTGAGTTTTTTGATTTGAGTTGCAGAAGTTCCCCGAAAAAATTATTTACTACATGTTGTTCTGTTTTTCACAGATTCTGTCACGTTTTGCCTTTCCTTACTTTTGCAAACCTTAAGCTTGCTTTTTCTTTGCAAAAACCTTTTGGTAATCTTGAAAAACAATAGATATTCAAGAATATATTTATATCCAGTGGGGAAATTGTTTTATTAAGGGTACTAACCTCTGTAATCAGCTTATGATGAGTTATGTATGAATAGAGTTTTCAAGTGTGCGAGGGAAAATGATGAAAGAAGATCCGGGAGTGTCAAACGCTAAAGCTTGGGGATGCCCCCATGCATCCCAATAAATATTCAAGGAGACATAACCGTCTAAGCTTGGGGATGCCCCCGTGCATCCCCTTCTCCATCAACAATCATCAGTTCGTCCTTCGTCTCACTATATTTTTATCACTTCATGCGTTATGTGCTATGCTTGGAACGTCTCGCTCTTAGGTTTACTTTTTTTTTTCTCTAGCTTTGCTTGTTGTTCATAACAAGTTAGACCCTAGCTTACTTTGTGTGGGAGAGAAACACGCTCCACTCCAATCTAGAACACATCATAGGATTTTTCATCCTTATCTTTTTATTGTTGTGTGTTCTTTATCTTTTCGTAGCTACTTCCATGTTTAGTTTTAGTTTTAGTTTGTCTTTAGCAAGAGCCTTGGCTATTGTTTACTTTGTTGCTGGAACTCTCTTTAGTTTTCATGTTTACCTTGTTAAGAGAGTTGGTTGTTGCACTCAGTTGTGTCTTGTCTTGAAAGTAGGTAATTGAGGTTGCTATTTAATTTTAGTAGTAACTTGGAATAGTTTTGAGGTATTGTTGTGAGTAATGTTTGAACTTTTGGTGTCAAGAGCTCTAGCCTATTAGTGATAGGTGTCGTATTTTGGGAAATCCGTGTTTATTTTCAAAAACTTACAAAAACTAGTTGAGAACTCTAGCTACTAGATGGATCACTAATCTTCTAAGGGGTCGGATATTAGAGTACACTCACGTACCATGAGTCGAGGATGCGCAAGGATAACCAAACCCCCATACACCCTCCTCGGGGTACTTGTCTCTTTGTGAACCTCCTCATTAGATTGAGAGTAACCGATAATAAGTGCATGCGTTCTTCGGACTAATGTAAGTATTGAAAATTGACACTTCCACCTCCTCATATTTGCTAGCCTCTTTCGTACCGTGCATTGCCCTCTTCTCACTCCGAGAGTTGGCGTCCACCTTCGCCGGTGCATCCAAACCCTTGGCATGATACGCTATGTCATCATAAACCTCCCTATATATTTCCTCAAAACAGCCACCATACCTACCTATCAAGGCATTTCCATAGCCTTACCGAGATATATTCCCATGCAACATCCACCTCTTCATGACTTGATCTTCATGTCATACATGTTCCTGATACACTGGCAGAGGCATACATTGCATACATCATGATAGCTACATCTTCTATGCCTTCTTGTAAAATAAAGTGTTGCCCATAACTGAGGAAAAGATCCCAAAGTGGACAAAATAAAAGAGCCCAAATAGGACAAATGAGAGTTATATAGAAAGATCCATTGAGGCCACCAAAAAATACAAAAAAGGAGAAAAAAGAGAAAAAGAAATAAAAAGATAGAAAGGGGCAACTCTACTATCCTTTTGAAAGATCCACACTAGTACTTCCTCTTATCCTTGTACTCCATAGAGATGATCATACATGCATATAGCAATGTGGGGACCTTCACACTATAGAACTTGGCTTGCATATTCCAAGGATGAGCCTCCTCAAACGAGCTCTAGGTCTTCATGAGCGAGCAAGTTGGATGCACCTCCCACTAGTTCCATTGGAGAGATTTTCTTAGCTCATATGTGCATCCGTTGCATGGCAATCCCTACTCCTCACATCATATCTATCATTTGGCTTTCTCGCCTATGATTGTCCTCATTGATGTGAGCCTTTCTCACCCTTTTTGTCTTCCTCCTCCACCATATTTCTCTCTTTACCATCCCAAGTGTCAACTCTCGTGCTTACGCTCATCCATTGCATGGGTGCTCAAAATATCGAAAAGGAGTGGATCAAATTGACTTGTACCTTGCTAGTGGTATGTGGATGAGTCAGAATAAGATTCCAAAGAAGACCAAGTGTGAAACTTTAGTAGATTGAGTTCTCAACAAAAATACATTTTTTTCTCGTATTCCTTATCCCCTTTCTTGCACGCAAACACTATTTGGAGACATTCGAGTCACGTACAGCGATAGCTCTTGCACCTAATGTTCTTTTGTTTCTTATTCCAATGCTAATATAAACTCTTGCATGTTATGACTTGAATTGAATCACATACCTTGATTGCTTATTTTTCTCAAGGTTCTTATATGGTTGCTAGCATGTCACCACAGAAATTATGCTTTTTATCATTTACCTACTCGAGGACGAGCAGGATTTAAGCCTGGGGATGTTGATACGTCCCAAACGTATCTATAATTTCTGCTTGCTCCATGCATGTTTTGTGTGATATTGCTATGATCTAGATACACTTTCATACACTTCTGATCATATTTGTACTAACTTAATAACTCAGTGCACCACAGTGCCAGTTCCTATTTTCTGTTGTTTTTCTATTTCAGGTTTCCCCCATATTAAAAGTACTCCAAAAATTCGGGGAAAATCAGATAAAAAATCAGCGTGAAGAAACTTTCCGGAAACACCTGGATGGGGCCAGAGGGCCACCACCAGGGACCCAGGCGGTCACCTAGTGCGGCCTAGGGTCTGGCCGCGCCGGGGGGGACGCCTGGACCCCTGGTGGGCCCCCTGGCTTCCCCCCTTCGCCTATTTATTCTCCGTGTCGCGAAACCCCCAGAGATAGAACCCTTTTTCGCGATCTCGCCTCTATTCCGCCGCTGCCGTTCTTCCAAGATCGAGAGCGCCAGCAGACTTCTTCCCGGCACCCTGCCGGAGGGAGGATTGACCTCCGGGAGCTTCCCCTCCACCATGGACGCTTCCCGGATGTGCCGTGAGTAGTTTCCTTTGGACCATGGGTCCGTGATCAGTAGATATGTGATGTTCTCCTCCCCTCTTTGTTCTTCATGGTTTAGTCATCGTGAGCTGCCCTACATGATCGAGGCTCATATGTAATTTTCTGTTGTTGCTATGCTGAGTTTGCTGGGATCTGATGGGTTATGAGATTATGTTCATATTGTGATTGAGTAATATATTTGTTTTTTATCTCTTATATTTTTGTTCCTAAGTAATATTTGCATGTTCTCCGTTGCTGTTTATTGCTTTGGCCAAGTAGTAGGTAGTGACTCCAAGAGGGAACGTCATGCTCGATTGTGGGTTCATGCCCCCGATGACACGCTTGAGTGACAGAAACATGAGTCTAGGAGATGTGTTGTTGCCACAAGGGGGAAAACAACGGTGCTTGTAACCGCGG
Source organism: Bromus sterilis (assembly GCA_950022295.1). NCBI lineage: Eukaryota > Viridiplantae > Streptophyta > Magnoliopsida > Poales > Poaceae > Bromus > Bromus sterilis. The sequence goes on from OX465596.1 coordinate 47,631,745, forward strand.
TTGCAAGGATTGTTTACTTTACGCAAAGTGCTTTTTAATGCAGTTGTCTGTTGCTTTGGGTTTACACTTTGGGTGGGGCTCGCAACTTAATACCAGCGAGATGTTCTGGATAGATATCTCAAGGTGGATGATTAGTAGTAGATGAAGTTGGATTTTGGTCTACTTATTTTGGCGTACTGCCCATGCTTTTGAGCTTCGTCCTTTCTTTGTAGCATAGTTAGCATTGCGGTGCGTTTTTAATCCTGTCAATTGCCCAGCTGTAATTTGTTTACCTCGCAAAGCAGTTTTATTGTATTTTAGGAGAGAGACATCACTAGTGAGCATCACGGGACCCCGGTCCATATTCTCATTACTGTTTACACACTCATTTATTTTCCTGCTTTTACTTTCTAGCTGCTATCATTATCATTATCCCTTGCGTTTGATCCTTTGTGAACAACAAGGCCGGAGAGATTGACAACCTCTCTGTACTCGTTGGGAAGCAAAGTTATTTGTGTTGTGTGCAGGTACACGTCAGTTGCGCCGCTGACACCTACTTATCATCTCCGGAGTCCTACTGGAGAAAAACCTTGGAATCTTCACTGAGGGAAATTTTGCCGCTACACTACATCTCACCTTCCACTTGGGGTAACCAACAAGGAGAGATATCAATATTCGGATTCGGATTGGGCCGGTGACAAGGTGGATCGTAAGTCCACATCCGGCTCATGTCAATTCTTGGGGAGGTCCTTAGTGAGTTGGTCCTCCAAGAAGCAAAATTGTGTTTCTTTATCTACCGCCGAAGCCGAGTATATTGCCGCGGGAAGTTGTTGTGCCCAATTATTATGGATGAGGCAAATTTTGATGGATTATGGTGTCAAATGTGACAAAGTGGCTCTATTATGTGACAATGAAAGTGCATTCAAGATTGCGGATAATCCCGTGCAACATAGCTGAACCAAGCATATTGATATTCGTCATCATTTTCTTCAGGATCATGTGGCACGAGAAGACATTGAGCTCTTTCATGTGGGCACCGAGAAGCAACTTGCGGATATTTTCATGAAGCCACTTGATGAAGCAAGTTTCCGTGAGTTAAGCATGAGCTAAATATCGTGGATCTTAGTAACATGGGTTTCTGATCTTGCATACACACACTAGCTTTCCTATATCTTGCTTAGATGTAGGCACATAAGTAGGGGGAGTAAAATACTCTCAATGATTCCTACATAACCCTACTTGTGCATAAATTGATCAAAATCTTTCACATTCTCCATTTAAAGATGGTACTTGTGCTTCAAAGATGAGTAGTTAAGAAGGGCCCAAGGTTAAAATCTTCGCGGCTCCGGACCACATACACTCAAACATGGTGACTTTCGAGTCACCACCTTTTCCGCTTTATTACGTTGTTTGTTTTTCGGGTCGTTTAGAACCTTGTATTTCCCCCGGATAGGAATAGTTTCCCTTTTAACCTTAGATGCCCTATCCTATTCCACTCTTATCTCTAATGACATTCTTATTTCGATCCGTGCGAATGCTCTCCATATACACCTTCCATAGATTAGGGATTCTTGTGCGATGTTACTCAAAGGAAAGTGTGCGCTTTTCACCTAGGGGAGACGTAAGGATTTAATAAACATCCAGGTTCCTCCCTCACTGAAAACTGAGGCGTTTTCTCTCTGAGTTGTTGGGGTTCGCAGCAGAAAACACAATTTTTTCTAACTAGCGTTCCCATAACCCAAGATCTAGCTAGCCGTATTACCGTAACGGAAAGGAGTGCGGAAATAACATACCTCGGGGTGTAGTCCGTTGCGCGGGAAACGTTCCCGCAAACGTGGTTGATGTAGCCGATCAAGTTTCACAGCCCCTGATACGTCCAAAACGTATCTATAATTTCTGCTTGCTCCATGCATGTTTTGTGTGATATTGCTATGATCTAGATACACTTTCATACACTTTTGATCATATTTGGACTAACCTATTAACTCAGTGCAACCCAGTGCCAGTTCCTGTTTTCTGCTGTTTTTCTATTTCAGTTTTCCCCCATATAAAAAGTGCCAGAAAAATTCCGGGAAAAATACAGAAAAAATCAGCGTACAGGAAACTTCCAGAAGAGCCCGGGAGGGGCCAGAGGGGAGCCAGGGGGCCCAGGTGGCCACCCGGCGCGGCCCCACCCCTGGCCGCGCCAGGGGGGCGCCTGGGGCCCCTGGCCCACCTCTGTCTGCCCCCTTTCGCCTATTTATCCCCCGTCACGGGAAAACTCCAGAACATGAACCCTATTCTGCGAACTCGCCTCTGTTTCGCCGCCGCCGCGCTTCCAAGATCGGGAGCACCAGAAGACCTCTTGTCGGCACCCTGCCGGAGGGAGGATTGACCTCCGGGAGTCTCCTCTCCACCATGGATGCTCCCCGGATGTCTCGTGAGTAGTTTTCCTTGGACCATGGGTCCGTGATCAGTAGCTATGTGATGTTCTCCTCCCCTCTTTGATCTTCATTGTTTAGACCTCGTGACCTGCCCTACATGATCGAGGCACCTTTGTAATATTTCTGCTATTTCTATGTTGAGTTTGATCGGATCTGATGGATTATGAGATTATGTTCAGATTGTGATAGAGTAATATATTTGGTTTTTATCTCTTATATTTTTGTTCCTAAGTAATTCTTGCATGTTCTCCGTTGCTGTTTATTGCTTTGGCCAAGTAGTAGGTAGTGAATCCAAGAGGGAGCATTGTGCTAGATTATGGGTTCATGCCTCCCTGATGACACGCTTGAGTGACAGAAACATGATTCTAGGGGATGTGTTGTTGCCACAAGGGGGAAAACAACGGTGCTTGTAACCGCGGTTGCAAGGATTGTTTACTTTACGCAAAGTTCTTTTTAATGCAGTTGTCTGTTGCTTTGGGTTTACACTTTGGGTGGGCCTCGCAACTTAATACCAGCGAGATGTTCTGGATAGATGTCTCAAGGTGGATGATTAGTAGTAGATGCAGATGGATTTCGGTCTACTTACTTTGGCGTACTACCCGTGCTTTTGAACCTCTTCCTTTCTTTTGTAGCATAGTTAGCATTGCGGTGCGTTCATAATCCTGTCAATTGCCTTTCTGTAATTTGTTTACCTCGCATAGCAATTTTATCGTCTTTTGGGAGAGAGACATCACTAGCGAACATCACGTATCCCGGTCCATATCCTTATCACTGTTTCCACTCTACATTTACTTTGCCGCTTTTATTTGCTATCATTATCCCTTGCGTTTTATCCTTTGTAAACAACAAGACCGGAGAGATTGACAACCTCTCTGAACTTCGTTGGGAACAAAGTTATCTGTGTCTGTGTGCAGGTCCGCGTCAGTTGCGCCGCTGACACCTACTTATCATCTCAGGAGTCCTGCTGGAGACAAACCTTGGTATCTTCACCGAGGGAAAACTGCTGCTGCACTACATCTCAACCTTACACTTGGGGAAACCAACGAAGGGGCGAGAAGCCATCAGCCCTCTGGCTGTGTTATGCACCCGGATGGGTGTAGTGCCACACGTGTAGCACCTCGTAGTACTCGCACACGTACGAGACTCGATGACGACCTCCGTTCTCCGATCCAGCGAAGGTGGCGGAAGCAGACCTCCGGACGGAGCTTCGGCAGCACGACGACCTCCGATTCTAGCAGAGAAGCCTCAATTCCACTATAGGCTCACACTAGGGAGCCCACCGTGAAAGAGACAAGGGAGGGGAGAAGACCGGAGAAAACCGATCTCAATTCGGAGTAATATTTAATTTCTCACGAATTTCTGTGTATTAAATATGTGCACCCTGCCCATCTATATATAGGCAGAGGGGAGGGAGTCAACCCCTCTCCCTTAGCAATGTGGGACTAAAGTCCCTTTGCTAACGGGAGGTGGCCGGCCAAGGGGGGGGGGGAGGGGGCGCACCCCTCATGGGCCCTAGGGCCCATGGCGCCTCCCCCTCTTTTCTTTTTTCTTTTTTCCCTTTTATTTCCCCTAATGGGCCTTTTTCTCCACTAAGGCCCATTGCACATATTAATTAGAAATAAAATGATTTTAATTATTAATTCAATTAATTAATAACTAAAACATAATATTCCATCTCCCGGTGCTCCGGAACACCTTCCGGTTCACTCCGAACTTGTTCGGTTTAACACGGTACTTCTCCGATGTTGTTTCCTTTATTCTCTGGTTACTCCGATGGTTCCGAAAAGGTCTCCGATTTCATCGAGCCCTTAAGTGTGTTACCCTACGGTCCGAGAACACTCCAGTCATGACCGAGATGAGGCTACGGTCAATGATCATCAGCGGGACCTGGATGCCCATAATGACCCCTGTGCATTCCGGATATCAAACACCGATTGGACCTTACGCCGTATAGCATTCCCTTTGTCAGCGATACTGGATTGTTCCGAGATTCGATCAATGACATCCTATGTCTGGTTCAACCTCGTTCTGAACTAATCCTCATTCACTCGTTCCCGTGATATTCATCCCTGTGACCTAGTCACACGCTGCAGCTTTATGGATGGAATCTCACCGAGTGGGCCCCGAGTATCTATCCATTATATGGATTGACAAATCCCGCTCTTGTAACAATACTCCTCAACATATCTCCACGGAATACCCAAGATACAACCGTTATGACCCTCATATTTCAGTCAGGTGGTGGGATGTAGGTCAAAGCATCCGGGAAGATAGCAATTATGCACGTACTCACGGTCAAAGGAACGGTCTACCACGTTCTGTAATTACAACACTGAACCTTCACAAGATTTTTCATGTTGTAATGCTTACTTTGGGTAATGTTCATCACGTCACTTAACCAGTGAGGTGACCTCATAGTCAAGAGACTTAATTGTCCATGATCGTGAAACCACGACCATCATGTTGACCATGAACTAGTTATCGATGTAGAGGCTAACTAGGAACTCTGGGGGTTTGTATACCCCACCTGTATCATTGTTTTACTGACACAGTTCTAGCACGGTATGAAACTGGTTATGAACTTGCTTAGATATATTGGAATAATCATATATTATTTGCCTCTAGAGCATATATCCAACAATCTCCCACTTGCACTAGAGTGCTAATAATCTAGCCGCATTTTTCCGATCATAATCATCTTATCACATAAGTGTTCATTGATCATGCATGTTCATGGAAAAGGGTTCGTCAACGAACTGCACCAATTCAGATTCGTATGTTTCCTTTGCAACTGGTACAGGTCAAAAGCTCTTTTGACATACCACTCATTATCATATAATGGTTGGATATAAGTTTCGCGGGAGAATGAGACTATTATTTCACAGTATCCTCCAATGATCTCTTGGTTCAGTCTTTAGAAGACTCATCCATAGTCATATATACTAGGAAATACACTCAACCAGAAGTCCAATACTTCTAACGCTAAACTTTTATCCATACGTCCACTTTCTTAAGTAGTATTATGTTTGTAGTACCGTGAATTTTGCTCACATTTATCTCATGTCTTTGGTGATGTCTCTAATTCCATATAGACCCATAATATGGCTTGCAATTGTAATCTTGCATTACATTCAAGTCTATTATCCTTTCTATATTTTAGAGAATAGTCCTCAGTATTCCTCATATACTGAATGCATGGACTTTATTCAGATTATGTGTTTTACTCTTAAAGCACATCGGAATCTGTTCTTCTTCCAAGAACATTTGAGTCATTCTGTTGTTGGATTCACAATGCATGTTATATGGTAGAATCATATGTCAAGAACATATAAGATCACATGTCCAGTACATGGTGCATCTTTATTCTTCCATCAAGAAATTGCTTGTGATATTTGGATTTCATCCATTATATAATTTCTAGCCACAAGAACCTGTTTCTTGTCTTAGAAGATTATTCCAACCTTCACTTCGTTTCATTATCCGTATCTTAATCTACTCATATAGATTTCAACGTGTAATGGGTTGGTATTTCTCATAAAAGAAGATTCTTGCAATCTTGTATTTTATTTGCCTTATGCTCTATATATATCATAATGCACATATGTATATAAGACGATTCTCTATATACACAATCAATGCATATCCATATATATATATATACATGAGATCATTCTTCACACATATCAATCCATATATGTTTGAAACAATGATCATGCTCCTACTCAAATATATCCATCATATACTCATATATTTCAGCTTTCATCAAGTCATTTTATTGTTTCACTATGTCTCACATAATGACAAAACTTCCAAAGCTCCCACTCAGAAAATGCCCTCTGCATTCCAAGTTTCCGGGAAGTCTTCAAAGCTCCCACTCAGTTTCATGAAACTGCAGGCCCACTCAATATTTTGGTCATCACAAAATCACTTGATCAAATCAAGGTTGAGGGTTCCTGTCTTGAGGTACTATAGTCCATCCTTTTAACGAAATAACCTTCGTCATGCCCATTGCAATTCTCTTTCAAATCCCAAATTTGACTGAGATGCAATTTCAGGCTATGGTCTATCGTAGTGTAAATGAAATATTTCATTGATTAAAGCATTCCTACGTTTCCGTAGTCCATCACATTTGAACTTTGGTCATAACCAAATAATGCCTTATGCCCATTACATTATTCTCAATAACTCTCCAGTTTGTCGAGAATTTGAAATAACCGATTTATTTCACAGGACGTGAGCCATCCTATATGTAACTCAATATTATTTCATTTCTCCTCGTGTTCTTGGCTACCATCATTCCTTTGTATTTCAAGCAATGTTATTACCTATTGTTTTATTAAGAAGACTCATGATTATTGTTCTGTACAGAACGTATTCATGACAACCTTCTAAATTCAACAATGGCTTCAACTCATATACCAAGATCAATCATCTTTGGCATATCCTTCCTTATATAGCGTCATTATAGCGGAACATGCTTCCGTTGCAATACTCTGATATTCTGAAGGCAAGGTCCAATACCCTGGTCAAAGTTTCCATTATCTCCCATTGGATCCGTGTCGAGAGAATTTTCTCGCATTACCGATCAAGCAATACACAATTTTGCTATTCGGGGAGAATATGTAATTTCAATTGCTTGTAGTTTTATTACAAAGAAATTCTTTCTTTTAAGAAACCTTATAACACCATCAGTTATGGAGCTATCATGTCTCGTTAGATTCAGGATGGTTTCCTATTCATGAAGTGGGTGTTTTAACTTAATGAATTAAACAACCTTATTCGGCAATAACTATAGTGCTAGGGGAAAGAACATTTAGACCACACTATGGTTTAGTATGACTACGAATGGTTTAAGTAGTCTATCACTTTCAACTTCCATCGTAGTTTGTGGTACAACTTCCACAAGTATCCCATTATGTCAATATCACTACTTATCACTTCGGATCATAGCGTAGTGATATGTATCCTTGTATTCTCACTTCTCACTGTGATTCCTGAATCTAAGTTTTGTGATCTCAATTGAATACAACTTTCAATTAATCATATGAAGTCTTTAATGATAACTCACGTGCCCATTTAGTACATCATTTATGTATAATGATTGGCACAAGTTCTACTTGCTAGAACCTTGTCATGGTTATATTTATTGCAGAGGTTCATAGATCGTGTATCTAATCCATCTCATGCAATCAAATTATGACTTTCATTCGATAATGAACTCACAAGTTAATAGATCATACATTTAATGAATTCATCAGTTATGATGTCACCTCATGCAATCAAATCTTTGACTTGTTATAATCAAGACAACTTTATCATTAAACATTGAATATTTCTTGACAATAATAGCAGTATTATAAATGCTTTCTATCATATCATAAATCAAGACGTAATCAAAGTATAAGCACACTTTTATTCATAAAGATGGAACAACTAACTTGTCTCATTACATGAATAACTTTGTCTCGCGAGATGCAAGACACACAACTAAGTGTTCATACTATAATGATTACATAAGATTTATCTAATACTCTAAGTGTCTCCTATGATAGATGTCTCGGCGGAATCCATGCTGGCCATCAACTGACTTGATATCCATCAATCCTCGATTTCACCTCTTCCCTTCCATGCAACGGCAGGTCCTGTTTTCATAAAACAGAATAAGTATCAGATACTCATTTACTGCAAATGTTGTATAAGGGAATAAACATTTATAAAGTATATCAAGTATATACCTTCTCCATCAACAACTTCTCCTTCAATGGGTTCAAACTCCAGGTACTGAAGTCTATCCATGAAGTCAGAGAACTCGAGGCTTTCACCTCTGCCGACATAGCCATGGACATGGTCTGTATAGCTTGGTGGAAGCGAGTGTAACACCGTGTATATCGCAGACTCATGTGTGGTCTCATAGTCAAAGTCATCTACGAGGCTCAGATGTATCTCATGCATCTTGACCAAGTGTGCCTTCAGGCAAGAGCCTTCTTCCATCTTTGTAGAGAGAAACTCACTTTCTAACTCAAATTTGGCAACTCTAACCCGATGCAAGTTTGATGACTTCAGCTCATTGATCATATCGTATGTATCCAAATCAGCATACTCCTCACGCAAAGGTTGCGGAATGCTGGTTTCTATGATACCCTTAGCTATGGCATATGTCCTTCGACGATACTGATAATCAATCGCCGCGTGTGCATCCATGCCGTTTGCTGGAGGGTTTCCCACATGCTCTTTAGTTAAGAATGAAAGGTTGATTCTCTTGAGCACGGTTCTAAGACGTAAGTACCAACTAATGAAGTTTGACCCATTTTCTTTAAGTCTTTCACCATGTAAGAAGGAAACCATTTCAAGGTACTGGGTATTATCCATTTTCTACAAACATAATTGCAAGGAACACAATTAAGACTAGTTCACAACAAAAAAAGAGTTCATATAATCATATTATAAATGAGCTCGCACTAAAAAAATTCATCCCTAGGAAGTTTCAGTGATTACATGATCCAGATTCACTGCCCGACCTCGAATATCACACGCCGACGGGTCAGTTTCAAAGGTAGACAACAACTTGTGCGATCACATTATCTTATATGTACTGTGACTCATGCTCGATCTTTCAATCTCTAGTATTCCGAGGCCATATCTGCATATGCTAGGCTCGCCAAATTAACCTCCATGTTATATGCTACTCAGCAAGGCCATATCTGCATATGCCAGGCTTGCCGAACCCAACCTCATGCGAACTCCATTGAATATATAGGACAACTCCGGTATGTACGGAGCATCAAGCCATATGGGAGAACCTTCTAGGCGGTGCACACTTCGGTAGAATACTTGTTTTTGGCTTTGTTAAGGGATCATCTTATCACATGCTACCGTCGTGTATCCTATACTAGCAAGTTTTAAGATGTCTGAGCTATGGCAACACTAAGTCTACAGTGTCTCCATTTTAGTTTGTTTTATGATGACGATTACTACTTACTAGTAACTCAAAGCAAAGCTATTGCTACATCACAAACAAACGAATGATAGCCCCCACTTAGCAATACAAGGTTTAGACGGTCTAGTTGTATATTGCAAGTTTTACGTGGCTGCTAGGGCTTTCATAGTTAAACATGTTTTAACCTATGAGTCAACCACAACGTCAACCATACAATTGTCTCTATTACACCCCGCACGGGGCCCTCCGTTGCAAATGCCACATCCGCTAAAGTAGAGAGACAGACACCCCCCGAGCCACTTTATACGGTACAAGACGCATGTCAAGCGTGGAACCAGTCTCGCGTAAGCGTACGCGTAAGGTCGGTCGGGGGCCGCTTCATCAAACAATGTCGCAGATGTGAACAAGTACACGTGGGAGGGTAACAATCATACAATCAACGCCCACATCCCCGATGTGTTCTATCCGTACAGTAATACTAAGCATAGACCTAGCTCATGATACCACTGTTGGGGTTCGCAGCAGAAAACAAAAAAATTTCTAACTAGTGTTCCCATAACCCAAGATCTAGCTAGCCGTATTACCGTAACGGAAAGGTGTGCGGAAATAACATACCTCGGGGTGTAGTCCGTTGCGCGGGAAACGTTCCCGCAAACGTGGTTGATGTAGCCGATCAAGTTTCACATCCCCCTGGCTGTGTTGAGCACCCGGATGGGTGTAGCGCCACACGTGTAGCACCTCGTAGTACTCGCACACGTACGAGACTCGATGACGACCTCCGTTCTCCGATCCAGCGAAGGTGGCGGAAGCAGACCTCCGGACGGAGCTTCGGCAGCACGACGGCCTCCGATTCTAGCAGAGAAGCCTCAATTCCACTATAGGCTCACACTAGGGAGCCCACCGTGAAAGAGACAAGGGAGGGGAGAAGACCGGAGAAAACCGATCTCAATTCGGAGTAATATTTAATTTCTCACGAATTTCTGTGTATTAAATATGTGCACCCTGCCCATCTATATATAGGAAGAGGGGAGGGAGTCAACCCCTCTCCCTTAGCAATGTGGGACTAAAGTCCCTTTGCTAAGGGGAGGTGGCCGGCCAAGGGGGGGGAGGGGGCGCACCCCTCATGGGCCCTAGGGCCCATGGCGCCTTCCCCCTCTTTTCTTTTTTCTTTTTTTCCCTTTTATTTCCCCTAATGGGCCTTTTTCTCCACTAAGGCCCATTGCACATATTAATTAGAAATAAAATGATTTTAATTATTAATTCAATTAATTAATAACTAAAACATAATATTCCATCTCCCGGTGCTCCGGAACACCTTCCGGTTCACTCCGAACTTGTTCGGTTTAACACGGTACTTCTCCGATGTTGTTTCCTTTATTCTCTGGTTACTCCGATGGTTCCGAAAAGGTCTCCGATTTCATCGAGCCCTTAAGTGTGTTACCCTACGGTCCGAGAACACTCCAGTCATGACCGAGATGAGGCTACGGTCAATGATCATCAGCGGGACCTGGATGCCCATAATGACCCCTATGCATTCCGGATATCAAACACCGATTGGACCTTACACCGTATAGCATTCCCTTTGTCAGCGATACTGGATTGTTCCGAGATTCGATCAATGACATCCTATGTCTGGTTCAACCTCGTTCTGAACTAATCCTCATTCACTCGTTCCCGTGATATTCATCCCTGTGACCTAGTCACACGCTGCAGCTTTATGGATGGAATCTCACCGAGTGGGCCCCGAGTATCTATCCATTATATGGATTGAAAAATCCCGCTCTTGTAACAATACTCCTCAACATATCTCCACGGAATACCCAAGATACAACCGTTATGACCCGCATATTTCATTCAGGTGGTGGGATGTAGGTCAAAGCATCCGGGAAGATAGCAATTATGCACATACTCACGGTCAAAGGAACGGTCTACCACGTTCTGTAATTACATCATTGAACCTTCACAAGATTTGATCATGTTGTAATGCTTACTTTGGGTAATGTTCATCACGTCACTTAACCAGTGAGGTGACCTCATAGTCAAGAGACTTTATTGTCCATGATCGCGAAACCACGACCATCATGTTGACCATGAACTAGTTATCGATGTAGAGGCTAACTAGGAACTCTGGGGGTTTCTATACCACACCTGTATCATTGTTTCACTGACACAGTTCTAGCACGGTATGAAACTGGTTATGAACTTGCTTATATATATTGGAATAATCATATATTATTTGCCTCTAGAGCATATATCCAACATGAGCACCCCGTACCCACGGGGTGTACCGTTGATGGCAAGAGAGTGTTAATACTCTTCAAGCCTCGTTGGTTACCCCAAGTGCAGAGTGAGATATAGTGCAGCGGCAAGTTTTCCCTTGGCAAAGATACCAAGGTTTGTCTCCCGTAGGACTCCGAAGGATACAAGAAGGTGGTAAAGTGAACAATGGCGCCGAGGTTGCTAGCTTCACCTGGACCTGCACACAGATACAAATAACTTTGCTCCCAACGAGTACAGAGGAGTTATCAATTCCTCCGGCCTTGCTGTTTACAAAGGATCAACGAGAGAGATAATAATAGTGGCAACTTAAAGTAAAGACTGAAAGTAATAAGGGTGTAAACAGTGATATGAAGATGGACCGGGGTCCCGTGATTTTCACTAGTGATGTCTCTCGCCCAAAAGACGATAAAAGTGCTAGCGAGGTAAACAAATCACAGTTGGGCAATTGACAGGATTATGAAGGCACCGCAATGCTAACTATGTTGCAAAGAAAGGAAGGGCTCCAAAGCAATGGGCATTACGCCAAAGTAAGTAGACCGAAATCCATCTGCATCTACTACGAATCATCCACCTTGAGATATCTATCCAGAACATCTCGCTGGTATTAAGTTGCGAATCCCACCCAAAGTGTAAACTCAAAGCAACAGACAACTGCATTAAAAGAACTATGCGTAAAGTAAACAATCCTTGCACCCGCAGGTACAAGCACCGTTGTTTTATCCCTGGTGGCAACAGCACATCCCCTAGTCTCATGTTTCTGTCACTCAAGCTAGACATCAAGGGGCTGAACCCACAATCGAGTATAACGCTCTCTCTTGGAGTTCCAAATAAAATACTTGGCCAAAGCAAATACCGCAACGAAGAACATGCAAGAAGTTATTCAAGAACAAAATATAAAAGAGAAGAACCAAATATATTACTCATCACAATCTGAACATAGTCTCATAATCCATCAGATCCCAACAAATTCAGCGTAGCAACAACAAAAATTACATAGATGCCTCGATCATGTGAGGCAGCTCACGAGGACTCGAAAGTGGAAGCACAAAAGGGGAGAGATAGATCACATAGCTACTGGTCACGGACCCATGGTCCAAGGGAAACTACTCACGGTACATACGGGAGGCGTCCATGGCTATGGAGGGTCTCTCGGAGGGGGTAGATTCTCCCGGCAGGGTGCCGGAGCAGCTTCTCCAGGCAGCCCCGATCTAGAAACGGCGGCGGCGGCGAAACAGAGGCGAGATCGCGAAAAAGGAGTCCGTATTAAGGGTTTACACCCGATGGATAAATATAGGCGAAGGGGGCGTCGAGGGGACTCACGAGGCAGTCAGGAGGGTCCCTGGCGCGACCCATGGTGGGGCCGCGCCACCTGCCCTCCTGGCTGCCTGGTGGTGGCCCCCCTTCCCTCTCTTGGTGATTCCGGAAGCTTCTGTTGCGCTGATTTATTATATATTTTTCCCGGAATTTTTGGAGCACTTTTAATGGCCGGAAAACCTCAAATACAAAAACAACAGAAAACAGAAACTGGCAACTGGGTGCACTGAGTTAATAGGTTAGTCCAAATAGGTTCAAAAGTGTATGAAAGTTCAAGCAAAACATGGCAAAGTCACACAAAACATGCATGGAACAAGCTGAAATTATAGATACGTTTGGGACGTATCAACCGTGCGCACGGGGGGTACGGAGTGTACCGTGCGCACGGGCCCCCCGTGCACACGGGCCATGACCCCCGTGCGCACGGGGTTATGCGGTTTCGTCAGGGTTATCACGCACGGGTGTGGGGAGGCAGTTCTCTTCCTCCTCACTTTCCCTCGACGCCCGTGGTCCTCCCAGTCGCCACCGTCATCGCCTCGGGTGCTCCTGAGCGGCTCCCTCCGGCCCAGCACCGCCCCCTCCTCGCCGCCGGCCGCCATGGCCTCCTCCGGTGAGGATCCTCCTCTTGCCTCCTGATACGTCTCAAACGTATCTACTTTTCCAAACACTTTTGCTATTGTTTTGCCCTCATTCTTGCATGATTTGGACGAAACTAACCCGGACTAACACTGTTTTTAGCAGAGCTGCCAGTATGGTTTTATTATGCGCAGGAAAATGGATTTTTGGACGTCCCAGAAAATTCCCAGAAAATCCACGCACCCGAAGGAGCCAGATGCTAGAAGTGGGACTAAAGGGGAGCCTAGGGGTCCCCAGGCGCCCCCCCTGGCGCGGCCAGGGGTGGGGCCGCGCCCTCTGGCCGCCTGGGGGCCTCCCCCCTCCTCTGGTGCCCTACCGATACTCCTATTTATTCCCGTGACGCAAAAACCCCAGAACAGAAGTCGTTTTCCCAGTTCTCGTCGCGGAGCCTCCGCCACCCTCTGTTCTTCTCCGGGAGGGCTAATCTGGAGGCTGTTTTGGCCTCCGGAGAGGGGAGATCATCGCCATCGTCATCACCATCACCACTTCATCCTCCCTCCATGACTTCTCCATCCACGAGTGAGTAATTCCCTGCTGTAGGCAAAGGAGATGGTAGGGATTGGATGAGTTAGATCATGTAATAGTTTATCAGATTGTTGGGGGCATGTTGCCTATCATCTAGTTTGGTGTTTATCATCTTTGCTTCAACTTGTTGCTTTTAATGCTTGTCACTTTGGGCCCGAGTTCCATGATTTCAGATCTGAACCCTATGTGTTTTCATGAATATATTTGTGTTCTTGATCCTATCTATGAGTTGTTTGCATCTGTTATAGTCCGGAACCGGTGATCCCAAAGGTGACAGCTTGGGACACCAAAGGGGATGAACTATAATTTGAGGATTCCATGTATCCATTGATTGTTAATGCTTTGTTCCGGTGCTCTTTGACAGGAGCACCTTAATCTCCATAAGTTCCTTTTGGCCCCGTTCGTAGCGGGATGGTAGGACAAAGGATGTTGTGCAAGTTCTTATTGCAAGCACGTACAACTTCCTGTGGGATACATGCCTGATGTTTGATTTATGCCTAGATGATCTTTGCTTTTCTGTGTGCCTTGCCCCAAGTGGATTACATGATGTGTCTTATCCATGTAGCGCCCAACCATCCATCTCCCTATCCTACAATGCTTTTAATTCTGTTGGTTACTAGTTATTTACTTTCGCCATTTTACTATTACCGTTACTATCATCACTCCCATATCGCAGTTACTATTAATATCTTGTTGCAAGTAAGTGTATCTCAGGTGCGATGGAATTGACAACTCCACTGTTAAAGCTTGTGGATATTCTTTGGCTCCCCTTGAGTCGAATCTATAAATTGGGTTATTCTTACCCGCGAAGATTATCTCGATCCCCTGCAGTTGTGGGTTATCAAACCTGTTTTCTGGCGCCGTTGCTGGGGAGCATAGCTTTATTCACAAGTCTACTTGAAGTATTTTACCTGCTGCAATTTATCCGCTATGGGTAAGAAAGAAGACCCCAAGGTCCGATCTTACCATCCCGTACGAGAAAAGATATTGTTCTGAACACTAGTGCTACACTTGATTCACCTTCAGTTATGAGTAAGTTTGCTTCACCTCCACCACATGATGCCTCTACTGAATCTGTCACTATGTCCGATACTTTTGATGATGCTTCTACTACTCTTGATGATATTGGTTCACTTAGTCACGCTCTTGAGAAACAGATTGCTGCTGCTGCCAAGAAATCTGGGATTGAAATTCCCGATACTTTCTATCCTTTTGATGGGACTTACACTTATCCCGATTTGAGTAAACTCAAGGAGAGACTCCTAGATGATGATTATATTATACTTGATGATTATTTATGCAGGGAGCTAACAGAGTTTGACAACTCTGACCCTGACGCTATTAAGAAGCTTCTCGAAAAACATTCTTTGAAGAACAAGACCGTACCTGATCCTACGTTTGCTACGTTATGCATCAATGATCCTGATTATAATTTCTATATTGATCTTTCACTTATATCTATGGTTGAATCTGACCCATTTTATGGCAGAGAAAATGATGATGCTATCGCACACCTGACCAAACTCACTGAGTTAGGTGGCTTGTTTACTACAGATGAGAAGATACGAAACTTCTATGTTACTAAGCTTTTTTTCCTTTTTCTGTAAAGGAAGGTGCTAAAGCATGGTACGATGCACTACCATGTGGTTCTATTAGGAGTCCTCAAGACTTAGCTCGCTCTTTTGTTGATAAGTATTTTCCTGCTCAAATGCAACATGCTTCTTTACGAAAAATTTATAACTTTACCAAGTTGCAGGATGAGAACCTCCCTAAAGCTTGGGGGAGGTATTGCAGTCTGATCCAGGCTAGACCGGGCCATGGAGTCCCTGAGAATGAATTAATTGATATATTTTATGCTGGTCTAACTGATGAATCTAGATCCTACTTGGACATTTGTGCTGGTTGTGTTTTCAGGAAAAGAACACCGGACGATGCAGAAGAATTGATGGGCAAGATTGCCAAGAACCACGAAGATTGGCCCGTCCCTGAACCACCTCCACCGCCAAAGAAAAGGGGCATGCTTGTCCTAAGCCCAGAAGACATGCAAGAAGCAAAGAAGTCTATTAAAGAGAAGGGTATTAAAACTAAAGACGTGAAGAATATACCCCCTATTGAGGAGTTGTGTGAGCCTACCACTCACCCTCCTATGGTAGAGGTACACTCCCTTTTAGATTTCAATGCAAGTGACATTCCTCATGGTAAGCCTCCTGATCAATGTTTAGATGAGCTTCATAATTTTATTATGAAGCAGAATCACTTTAATGAAAGGATACAAAGTCAGTTGCATGATAATTCCCTTGCTATCAAAAGTTTGCTTGATGTTCTAGGAAGAACAGTTAATGATGTTAAATGTCTTGTGAAGCATTTTCATATGGTTCAAACTCAGCTTGATCAAATTTCTAATGTGCAAAAAGATTTGCTTGCTAATAATGCCGAACAGGATATACAGGCCTTCTGGATTAAAACCCGAGGGGGAACTAGCACTCAAGATCCTCTCTACCCGGAGGGGCATCCTAAGAGGATCGAGCAAGACTCTCAAATACAGGAGGAAGAAATTGTTAGCTCTCCGAAGAAGAAGAAGAAGCACAAAGAAGCTGACAATTCCAATGATCCAAACAGTATATCTACCTCCGATGCTGAGACTGAAGATGGTGCTGAGCCTGAAAAGGATAGTGACAAGAATGATCCACCCGAAGTACAAGAAGAAGAAGCACCCGACAAACGCAAGAAATACACTAGAGAAGATTTTATCGCAAGAAGACATGGGAAGGAACGAGAACCATGGGTGCAGAAACCCATGCCCTTTCCAGGTAAGTCTCTCAAACCTAAAGAAGAAGAGCATTACAATAAGTTTTGTGAGTGGATGAAACCTCTTTTTCTTCAAATTCCTTTGACTGATGCTATTAAGTTACCTCCTTATTCGAGATATATGAAAGATATTGTTACTAATAAAAGGAAAGTTCCTAATGAAGCAATATCTACTATGCTTGCTAACTACTCTTTTAGTGCAAGATTCCTGAGAAGCTTGGTGATCCAGGTATACCCACCATTCCTTGTTCCATAAAGAATAATTATGTTAAGACCGCTTTATGTGATCTTGGAGCAGGAGTGAGTGTTATGCCCTTTTCTCTTTACAAGAGATTATGTTTAGAAAAACTAATCCCTGCAGATATCTCTCTTCAGATGGCTGAAAGGTCGACAGCTGTTCCCATAGGTATTTGTGAGGATGTTCCCGTTGAAGTTGCTAATTGTTTAATCCTCACTGATTTTGTTGTGCTTGACATGCCAGAGGATGGGAGCATGTCTATTATTCTTGGTAGACCTTTTCTTAACACCGCAGGTGCTATTATTGATTGCAATAAAGGAAAGGTTACTTTCAATGTGAATGACAAAGAACACACGGTGTATTTTCCAAAGAAGATTGACAAGAGGCATGGCCTCAACTCTATACGGAATATTGAGACCGTGAAGATTGGAGAATGGGATTGTCCCCTATATGTGCACCACAAATACAAAATCATCATGGTGGGGACAATGTCCATTAAAGTAAAGGTGCAAAGATCACTTCATGAGAGGTGAGGCTTTTTGCTCTATATATCGCTGGTTTGTTGGTAAGACTTGATCAACCTTGCTAATAAGCATGTTTTATATAGGCAAAAAGTGTAGCTTGTTATGTTTTCATTTTCCTTAGCTTTTATTCTCCTAGCTGTACCAATTTGTATGTTTTTGAAACTTCACAACTCTAATCATTGTTTCAAGTTTTCAGAAAGTTTCGCAGCTTTTTGAACTTCGAAAAAAATTCAACAGTGAAGTTGTCAGAAAAATTCCAGGAAAATTATATTAAAAATTCCATGCCGGGAGTGACCCAGGGGCACCTGGGGCTGACCATGGGGGGCCACCAGTGGCCCAGGCAGCCAGCTGGCGCGGCCTGCCCCCTGGCCGCGCCCACAGGGCAGCCAGCGAGGTAAGTCTTCTTCCTCCTCCCTTCTCTCTCTCCAAAAACACGAGTTCTGCACTTTGTTCTTGCGTTCTTGCTGCTCTCCGTCCAGAATTTCGATCTCTCTCTACGACCCATCATTTGAGCTGAGATTTTGGGCAAATACTCCCTGGTATGTAACTCCTTCACCCCTCCAATTAGATTTTTGATTGGTGGCTTATTTGTGAGTATTTAGTAACTCTTGGTGTTGTTCTTATGAGCTTGCATGCATGTGTAGAAATTTATTTTCCAAGTTTTGATGCAAGTTTATGCCTTAGGTAAGTGAGTAGAATAGTTTTCCTCAACTCACTTTGTTTAAATGCTTTTTTTTGTGAATTATATTTTTTTTCAAAAATGAGTTTCTTTGGAAAAGCAAAGGGGTGGCTTGGGAAGAAGAAGCCCGAGCGCTCTGACCGAGTCACTAGAGCTGCAGCTTCACCCTCGGCAGTTAGGGTGAGCTACAATGAAGATCATGTGCCCCTGGAGCTGTTGGAAGACACAAACCCAGCATACGCAATGATGTATCCGTGCGATGATTTTCTTACAGCTGCAGGAATTAAGGAGGAATTTTATGGCCTTTGTGCCAATGCAGGTTTGACACGGCTAGCTTTATGCCGTGTGGTACAATACAAAAAGCTTACCTCCTGTTTTGTCAACAGTTTTTGTTATAACCATGATGCTGGAACCGTCGAGTTCAAACTTTATAATGATCTCATAACCATGTCTTTGGCACAGTTTTGTGATATAATAGGTGTGCCGAACGTTGGTCAGACAACTAAGATGACCATGTAGCCTTCCGGGCTGAGGACCCTCTTCAACTCCCTTTGCTGCAAGGAGGACACCGACATTCGGCGCACGAAGATTTCCAGCATCTTGTTTCCACACCTCAGGTATTTTGCGTATTTTGTTGCTAGAGGGGTGTTGGATCGTGACAACACGAGCAATGGTTCTGCACCAGATTTCGCTATTTATGCGAACGCCCTCTCTGGTAAGAATGAGTATAATGTGGGTTCCTTGATTGCTCGGCGTCTTGTTACGAACAGTAACAAGGGCGATTTATATGGTGGCGTTTACGCCACACTTATCCTTGAGTCTCTTGAGCGCACCCCGCATCCTGATGATGTTCCCTTTTCATACGCGAGTCTCGATCTTGCGGCTATGAAGAGGCATAAGTTTGTTACCATGACTTCTCAGTTTGGTAACCTTGATTATATTTTGAGGTTTGAAAGGACTATTACTCGTGAGATCCGTCTACCTGCACCACTTTTGTTTAATAACACTCGCAGGAACGGATGGTCCTTCAACGAAATTTAGTTCGATGAGTTCATGGCTAATTACCAGCCGCATAACCCCATGGAGGGGGTTGTGCCCGATGAGGAGGAGCATGGTGAGTTCACACCTTTCCAGGGAGAGACCTTCACCGAGCATGGCGAGGGATCTTCTTCCGCCTGGAGCGCAGGGCCTTCCTCATGGGAGGATCCAAGGACTTCGGTGTACGCACCGGAGGGCTCATACGACTCCTGGACTTACCCTTACCTCGGAGCAGGAGGCTCCTGGGGGCAGTAGCTGCTACCAACTTAGGCCAAAAGCCTAAGCTTGGGGGAGTACGTGCCCTTCTCACCTTTCCATTGTATTATCCGTTTTTTATTTTGTTTGCTTTGATCTTTTCGAAGTTTTTGCCCGTTCTTCTTTGTTCTTTTATTTCGCAAAAACAACAAAAAGATTTCTCTTTTCTTTTTCTTTCGTTTAACCTATGAAAAATCCAAAAGTATTTTATTTTCTCTCTTTAGTTTGCTTTGTTGCAGAGTTCAGCTCGAGTCCGTGATGGCATTTGCACTTGATTATATTTCCTACGTTCGATCGTGCAAGTGACAAGGCAGTAATGACGAAGATCGACGAAAGGGATGCAACAAGGAAAACCGGTATGATCTCTTTTTGTTTCTACTTTTGTACATATGCTTGTACTTATGAATTAGAGACCAGCTTGTAGCGACATAGTGCTATGTTTACAATGCTTGCCCAGTGTTCAAGCTTTCTTTGTGGCTAATCCCAAATAGCTAGAGTACATAATGTGTTTTTGAAATGATTTACATGCATTGCATTGTTCATGGTTTGGCATACTGAAGTGGTATTTCCCTTTGGAGAATTCTTGGATTGACTTGGCACATGCTTACACATGTTTATACTGAAAATTCTACTATGCCTTGATGATCTTTGAAATTCAGAATGGTCATATCATTTTCATGTCTGATTCAATGTTACTTTGTTGCTCTGCATGATTATGACTATTATTACTCTCTAGTTGGTCGCTTCCCAGTCTTTTGCTAGCCTTCGCTCGCACTAAGCGGATTTCTGCTTGTGCATCCAAAATCCTTGAAACCAGTCTTTCCATATGAGTCCACCATACCTTCCTATGTGGTATTTACCTGCCATCCTAACGAAGACTTTCTTGTACCATCTCGAAATTATTCAAAAGCACTCCTGTTTTGTGCCTCTGTTTTAGCTCATGAGGAAGTAGTAGGTAACTCATGACCGTCTTATGTTAGACATGTTTTATTACGGGATTGCATGTCTAATCTGCAAACCCCAATACGAGGAGGGACTGGCATGAGTGCGCCCAGCTCACAAGAGATAATCACAACCAACAAACCCTCCTTCACGCTTTGTCTATGAGAAATCAGAAAACTTTGCCAGTGATCAACAAAGGAGATTAAGGGGATCTGATCGTCTCCATCTTGGGAGTCGTTCCTCGAAACATGTCTAGCTTAAGAGGCGATTGAGTTGTCTACTAGCATTTTTTGACAAAGCATTCACCTCCCAAAACACTTTTTATCTCTGTTTTCAAAACAAGAGCTCTAGTACATGTTTAGTCTTTGCTTCCATCCACGGGTTTTCAACCTTTCCATCAAACTCCACGGTTCGAGAGTCTCCACCTTCTTTCTTCAAAGCACCAACTAGGAGAGCATAATTTTCATTCTGAGTGTAATGTGCATTGTCCCAAAGTACTATATTGTCTTTTGTATGATTGTGGTATTATTTATTCTGAAATTTCTAAATAGGGGGCAAAGTAGGTCACCAGAGGGGGAGGACCCTCCCAGGCGGCCTCCTGGCGCGGCCAGGGGTGGGGCCGCGCCAGCAGGGCGCCTAGGGCCCCCTGGCTGCCCTATGGCCCCACTTCTGGTATATTGGTCCTTCGGTGTGTGGATTTTCTGTGATTTTTCCCGGAATTTTCTGAGACACCTAAAAATCCATTTTCCTGCACACAATAAAACCATACAGACAACTCTACTGAAAACATCGTTAGTCCGGGTTAGTTTCGTCCAAATCATGAAAGAATGAGGGCAAAACAATAGCAAAAGTGTTTGGAAAAGTAGATATGTTTGAGACGTATCAACTCCCCCAAGCTTAGCATATTGCTTGTCCTCAAGAAATTCAGTTCAGCGAACTGAACGCGACAAAGAAAACTTTGAGAAACTCTTTTGCTTCATTAGATGTATATAAGCATGTACTATGAAAAGAGTCTAGAAGGTATTGAAACAATGCTATAAGGACAATGCACGAAGCAATCCTTCTTTCATGTAAACAATCACAAACAACTAAAAGTAAATAATATGCTACTGAAAATCAAGACAGGATTACAATGCACATAGCTTGAACATATTAGAGTGGTATCTCGCTAGCCTCCATGAGTGAAGCAAAACATAAATGTAGAAACTCCTTCGGAGTTTTAAAGGAGACTAGAACTAAAAACTTTAGAATAAGTAATACCACAATCATGTAGAAGACAATGTAGTACTTTGGGACAATGCACATTACACTCAGAATGACAAGTATGCTCTCATAGTTGGTGCTTTGAATAAAGAAGGTGGATACTCTCGAACCGTGGATTTTGATGGAAAGGTTGAAAACCCGTGGTTGGAAGCAAAGACTAAACATGTACCAGAGCTCTTGGTTTTGAAAACAGAGATACAATGTTTTTGGGAGGTGCATGATTCGTCAACGAATGCTAGTAGACAACCCAATCACTTCTTATGCTAGACATGTTTCGAGGAACGGCTCCCAAGATGGGGACGATCACATCCCCTTAATCTCCTTTGTTTATCACTACCAAAGTTTTTTGATTTCTCATAAACAAAGCGTGAAGGAGGGTTTGTTGGTTGTGATTATCTTTTGTGAGCTGGGCGCACTCATGCCAGGTACTACCTCAACTCCGGGCGGTACTACCTCACAGGAAAAAACAGCACGGCCAAAACAAGCATAACTTTTCCATACGCACTCCGATTTTGATGATCTTGGGCTTGTTTTAAAGCTATGGAAAAGCTCTAGATCCTCACATAGAGAACCACCAAGATCAAAAAAAGAAATGATGCAAATAATTGAAATGTTAGAATTCCAACAAGGTAGAAGGTGAAACCTTCACAAGATAAGAGCCGACAAAAACACCAACATCGAAAATACAAAAGTAGATGTATATGAAATACGTTTTCGATGAAGAAGGGCTTGTAATGAATACGAACTCAAGCTCCAACACTCACAAAGAGAAAAACCAAACAAGAACCAATAAAGATTATGCCAAGGATGCAAAGGTTTGAGCTCTCCACGAACGATGCGGCCTAGCCTATAACCCGGTCTCCTAACTACCACCATGAGACCGGTAAACTAGAAACCTATAAAGGTCAAACCTTTGTCTTGCACATAATCCGCTTGAGCTTGATGATGATGATCATGTCTGCCTCAAGTTGGAACACCTTTCTTGGTTGCGCCGGCTCGATGAAGACTAGTAAATTGCTCCCCCATACTCCATTATGGGTGAGCCTCTTTTAGGCATATCTTCACAAAACCATTATCACCAAATGGTCGGCAAGCTCCAAGCATATGATATCTTCATGATGCTCCTCTTGACCTTTCACACATCAACTTGACCAATCTTTGGATAACTCCATGAAGAACACCTTGGTCAACACGTAATCTTCATCTTACAACCTTGAAGCCACCATATGATCTTCAAGCGTTGCCTATGGACAAACCTTAAAGTATAACTCAAGGAAACCATTAGTCCATAAATGTTGTCATCAATTACCAAAACCAAACATAAGGGCACATGCCCTTTCAATCTCCCCCATTTTGGTAATTGATGACAAACACATTAAGAGGGTTTATATGATGAATTATGCTAATCATGCAAAGCAAGTATGCATGAACAAGAAGGCAAATGCTTAAGAACAAAACCAAAGCACAAACCTCCTCAAACAAAACAAAACCCTCTAAACTCTTCTCCCCCTTTGGCATCGATTGCCAAAATGGGCGAAAAACTTAGAAGGCCGATATAGAATGTTTTCCTCCCAAAAGGGTGTATTTCTCAAGAAATGAGTGGAATAAAATACACATATCCTAAGATACATGGTGGGAGGAAAGACAAACTATATAGAGGATCCAAATATTGCAACAAAGAGATGAGATGGCACAAAGGCATAAGAAAATGCAGACAATCGAACGATCCAACATGCCAAAAGATTATAAGATTTTATAATTTGAGCATAGGAGTGTTATAAAAATAATAGAGAAGTTCCCCAAGATTTGTGCACTATTTAGAATCTTTGTATTATAATACAAAGTTCACAAAAATTGGATCATCACTCCCCCAAAATCGATAGAAACACAACACAAGTGCAAGTGTGCAAAGATATGAGACAAAGTCTAGCACTTGCACCAAACCAATGGTTGAGAAAATAGCAAAAGAGATAATCATAGGAATGGGCTCAACCAACAAGATGTGTGTGAGTCATGGCAAAGCACTTGATACGACTAGTACAAGGATGACTATTTAAGCATCAACATAGTCTTGAATAAATGAGACTCAAAGTGCTAGACATGTCCTTCCAACATAAGTTAAGAAGGACACACACACAAACAACAAATGGGTTAACAAGCTTAAGTAAAATGCAAAGTAAAATCAAGGCTTGTGACAACCCCATGTGAAGATAGAAAATAATAGGCTCATCAAGACAAGCATGAGGACAACAATCTTCACCACCCAAAAGAGTGCACACTAGGATGAAAAGAACTAAGACGCGCACTCAAACACACACGCTTTCATGTAACCACCGAATAATTTAACATTAAAAATAAAAGGTGGACATGAAAGAACAAGGATATCCACTAAAAGTGTAACTTATCTCAAGTGTATGAGATTCTAGGTAGACAAAATGTCCACAAAGAAGCAAGTACACAAGAAATAGTCACAAAAGGAAAGAACAAGATACCCAAAAGGAAGTCATAAATATACGAATAAGATCTTTGCTTGAAAGCATAGCCAATGGCTTAATATTATATTATTGTATAACAATGAAATCCACACAAACAACCATCAAAGTCATCACAACTAGTAACAAGGTACCAAGACATAGTTGGGATGCTTTGAACAAGGAAACAAGTATCGCAATCCAATAATATATCTTGCAATTCTAGAACAAATCAAGAACCGCAACAATTGCAAATGAAGAATGTCATGCCATGATGCAACCTACACAAGATTGGAAGCAAGAAAAGTATGCATGAGGTAGATACTTGTTACCGAGGTAGCATGGGAATGATGTAGTAGATAAAGTCTTCATTGATCGTCCTAGCTTGACTCCAAAAGGCACATGGTGACACCACCTTCCTTTTGACTAAGACGACCCTCCACTGCATCTCCAAAGTTCCTAGAAACAACATTAACAAACAAAATGGTATCCAAACTCATTGGGACCCAAGAGTTAGAGGAACAAAAATATATAGGACAAACTCCACAAGAATAAGTACATATGGACATGAAGATGAAGTCCATGCACATATTAGCCAATAAAGAAGTGGATGGAGTTTAACCTATATATAGGATCAAAGAAAGAAATCATGCATCGAAACTACACGTAGAAAATATGCATGCACAAGACTTTCAAGACCCAAAAGTGAATACAATTTGGACAAAACACAAAGTAAACCAAGATGGCACACCAAAGGGTGACACAACATTAGGTTGTCCCAATTATATCAAAGGTCCAAATCAACATATTATAGAAGACAAGTAGCAAGTAACACATGGTCAATTGCTACACTTACCAAAAAATGAGAAGAAATACCAATTGAATCACAACCCAATCAACACATGATTGAATAGGAAAACAATTGAAAAGGATAGCAAGTGACCATAAGATTCCAAAATAAGATTCCAATTGAAAATAAGATTTCAAAATAAACTTGTCACTTGGAGTATACCAAATAAAGGATACATCAAGGAATGGGGTATCAATTGACACACCAATACATAGAGAGCATGATACCAAAAATAAAAGATATCAAAGAAAAGAGGTATCAAACTCTCAAAAGGAGAGCATAATTCCAAACTAACTATGCCCTCAACAAATTTATGATGACACAAAGCACCAAAGAGAATATTCCTTCCAATAACACACACTTGATATGGATCATAAGATGCTAGCTCCCCCAAGAGATGTGCATTATATAGAATTTTCTAATTGAATACAAAATGCACAAGATGGGATCATCACTTTCACTATATCTAGAGAAACACTAGACAAGATCACGAAAACACATGATCCACAAGTGGCTAGGAAGACAATTAGAGTTAAAACCACAATAAAACCTTGGCAAGTAATAAGGCAATTATAAACAAGCCAATGTAAAGATGATCAATAATTTCTACCACATATAAGAGTACCAATTGTTAAGCACAAGAGGTATATGGAATTACTTCCGGGTGGTAGATATCATTAATATAAATTATCATCTTTACAACAACAACCATAAGCATGTAGCAAAGATAAGAATTGATCACAATGCTTACAAAGAGATTCTTGATAGCTTCAAGTATGCATCCAATCATGCAAGCAATGATTAGGAAAACTTGGAGCAAACGGTTCCCTCGTAGAAAATACAAGTACATATTGTAGGCAAACCGTATCAAGAAAATCTCACACACTCAAGATCCATAAGATGAGAAATGAAGTCAACTTAAGCAAATTGGAACTTGAGGAGCAACCATGCCACCTAGGAACTAGATAATTTACAATATCAACTCTAAGTGGCAAAACCCCAAATGCACACATTTTATAGGCGTGTAATATGCACAAAGCATATTACTCCCCCATAATGTGATATCCCAAATTTTACAACTAGAGGCAAACAAATACCAACAAGAGATAATTAATGGATACTTTAGAATTGGAATTTCTCATGAGTACGACATACCACATAGTGAATAGATAATCTTATAATATCAATACTAGGTGGTATTCCTCATGTATACATATTTTAGGATCGTAAGGTGCACAAGGCACATCACTCCCCCAAAATGAGATGATCAATTAATCTCTCACAAGAGCCAACTAATATGAAAACAAGACGAAAAATAGGCTCAATACAACACTCAAGCATACATGATGTGAAAACCAACATATACATAATTGGAAGCACAACATATATAAACACATGCAAGGTACAAAACCAAAACATGCAAAGGGGCAAGTAACTTTCAATGTAAACAAATTAAGTACAAGTTACCGTAAGGAGGCACATTGGATATAAGATAGACACAAGATAATCCAAATGACTTGGCTTGAGATAATGTGATTAATGAAGGTCCCTTAATTCTTCATAATGTAGCCAAGTCTCCAATGCCCTCCACATCACCTATTGATCAAGTTTGAGCTTGTTGGTCCCCAACCAAGTTGGGTCCTAAGAGGTTAGTCACAATAGGCTTGGCAACCCAAATGGTGCTTTTCTTGTCACCACTTTGAGTGCCAACAAATTTGGCAAACACATTGCCAACCTTATCCTTCCGAAGAGAATAAACATCATCAACTATAATAGGGTTGGATAAGGTACCGTTCGTGCATGAAGAAGCAAGATGACCATTCTCACGACATAGGTAGCAACATCTACTCTTTCCTTTCATCATGGTTGATTTCTCAACATGAAGATCGTTGACTTGAGTCTTCTTGGGAAGTGGCTTCACTTCACCTTGCGGTTGAACTTGAGGCCTCTTCCCTAGTTGCTTGTCACAAAGGGGCTTCTTCTTCAAAGGGCAAGATCTAACATGGTGCCCTTCAACCTTGCACTTGAAACAAATAATCTTGGCCGAATTCTTGACTTGAGATTGGCCCTTCTTCTTGTTAAACATGGACTTCTTATTGTTGGAGTTGAATCCAAGTCCACCCTTGTCAATGGGGAATTTTTGTCCACACAAAACCTTGTCAAGTGTAGACTTCCCTTCATGACCCTTTCCCAAGTCTTTCTTCAAATAAGTGACTTGGGCCTTGAGCTCTTTGATCTCCTCTACATGGTTAGTAACAATACAAGTACTAGAGGAAGTAGAAGCATTGTTAGAGCAACAATGCAAGGAAGGTAATTCATCACAAGATGTAGTAACATTATGAGTGGATGAATTACAAGGACTAGCACAAGGCAATATAGCATATTGAGTAGAAGTAATGCTAATGTCCACATGAGGAACTAATTTAGAAACCTTAGCCTCATGAGCTAACTTTAGCACATTATGGGATACTAGAAGATCCTCATGAGAGCTTGAGAGATTTTCATGATTTTCTTCCAATTTCCCATACTTGCTAGTTAGCAACTCAAGTTGAGCCTTTAGCTCAACATTCTCCTTTAGGATGGATGCTTCACAAGAAATAGAGTTAGTAGCACAAGCATCATCAAGAATAATGGAAGGAGAAGAAAACATAGCAAGCTCTTTCAAATATGAAGCTTTTAGTTGAGCATGCGACTCGATGAGTTTGATGAGCTCACCCTTAATGACCCGTGAGCCATTTCCGAGGTGCTCAAAATCCTCAAGGAGTTTAGCATGCGCAACTTCAAGCTTATCATGTTTAGTTTTGATAGAATTAGCCACCTCAAGGGTTCTATCAAGACATTCCCTTACTTTAGATAACTCTAAAGCAAAAGTCTCCTCAAGAGATTCCTTGGTGGTTTCTTCACACTCAAGAGCTTGAGATAGATCCGCAATCTCATTAGCGTAATCACGCTCATGGCTTTCCATTTTCTCAATGGTGGCCTCATTCTCCTCGATATGAGCTTCCAACTCCTCAATGTATTTCTTGCCCTCAATGGCAATAGACATGATTTCCATGAAGTTGGAGCAAGCAATTTTATTCTTATGAAGAGCTTTAAAAATCAGTTCTCCCTTAATTTTTAAGGAAGCGATATTATCATCCTCTTCAACATTATCTACATTAACATTATCTACATCATCACCATTACTATATATGGGGGTCAAAGTAGGAGATACCTTTAACTCCTTCGCCATAAGGCAAAAATGAGTAACATGAGATGATGATGTAGGATCTCTTGAGGCACCATTCACGACCACATCTTGTTCCATGGACCGTTGGTTTTCCTCTACATTGTTAGCACAATAACTAGAGGAAATAGAGGCATGGTTATCATGGCAACAAGATATAGCAAGCATATCATCATGAGATATATTCAAGTGATTTCTACATGATATGCATGGACTATCAACACAAGCATGTAAAACATTTATGGTGCTCGAAGTGTTGAGGTCCAACAAGGAGGCATTGCGATAAGATAGTGATAACGGGTTATGAACAATAGGTTCACTATCATCAATGCAATGACTCACACTACTCACCATTTCATTACCTTGTGGAAAACCACATGTTGGTGAGGTAGAAGTTGAGAAAGCATCGCGACCGGAGGTGGAGGGAGAACAATCATCCCCACAAATCTTGGACACACCATATTTATCTTGAAGCTTTGTCCACAACTCATGAGCATCCCGAAACGGCATGAGTTGAAAAATGTCTACATTACCCAAAGCATCAACAAGCACATTAGAATCTTGAGCATTGAGATAGGAGTTTTTATCATTCACCAAGGATATGTTTTGAGTATCCTTTGGAGGAGAAAAACTCATATCTACAATTCGCTCCATACACGGGTCAATGCCCCGAAAATATTTAAGCATGCGAATTTTCCAAGCATCAAAATTTGTGCCATCGAAACTAAGAGTGTCAAAGAATCCTAGTCCCCTAGTCGACATCCTTACTCTCAAGGCGGTGAAGCCCTATAAAGAGAGACGAGGCTCTGATACCAATTGAAAGGACGTGGATGTCGCCTAGAGGGGGGGTGAATAGGCGTTTAAAATAATTACGGTTTCGGCTTGAACAAATGCGGAATAAAACTTAACGTTTAATTTGCCAAGCAAGAAACCTAAATAAGCTAGGCTCAACTATGTGCACCAAAAACTTATACTAAGCAAGATAAACAACTATGTGATAGCAAGATATATGACAAGAGCACTATGGCTATCACAAAGTAGGTGCACAAGTAAATAGGTTGACTAGAAGAACAACCTATGGGACAAGCAATGAACAATAATATGAGAAAGCACAAGATAAACAATGTAATAAGCTTGCTCAAAGTAAAGGTAGAGATAACCGCAAGTGGATCCGATGGAGACAAGGATTTGTTACCGAAGTTCCTTCTCTTGCGAGAAGTACGTCTTCGTTTGGAGAGGGTGAGGAGCACAATGCTCACACGAAGCCAACGAGGGCCACCCTATTTCTCCTCACGCTCTTACCAATGCAAGATGCCGTGATTCCACTATTAGGACACTTGAGGGCGGTCACCGAACCCGTACAAATGGCAACCCTTGGGGACGGTCACCGAACCCGTACAAATGCTCGGGGCAATCTCCACAACCGAATTGGAGGCTCCCGTAGCGTCCCGAAGCTTTCCACCACAATGACTGAGCTCCGCAACAACAAGCCTCTAGGTGCCAACGCACCCACGAGGTACAAGCTCTAGAGTGCCAATGCACTCAAGAGTAGCAATCTTCTCAAATTCACTTCTACAACGAATCCTCGGAGAGAACTCACACCGATGCACCAAATGCAATGGCAAGAGCACACGAAGTGCTCAAGTCCCCAACTCTCAAATCCCACCAAAGCAACAAAAGCTATGGAGGAATATGAGAGGAAGAACAAGGAGAACACAAAGAACTCCAAGATCTAGATCCACAAGGTTCCCTTCACTTAGAGGAGAGATGCTTGGTGGATAATGTGGATCTAGACCTCCTCTCTCTTTTCCCTCAAAAAGGAGCAAGAATCATAGGAGGGGAAGAGAGTAAGTAAGCTCAAAGAGGTCAACAATGGGGGAAGAACTTGCACAAAACGGGAGGACAAAGGAAGAAGAAGACCCCCTTTTATAGGTCCCCACGAATCCAACCGTTGGAAGCCCACCAACCACGGTACTACCGCACAGCGAGCGGTACTACCGCCCTACGGTATTACCGGGCTCAGTACCGTGCCCCACTACCGCCCTATCCAATAGGAATACGGTAGTGGATGTGGTACTAACCACGGTAGTACCACTGGAGCAGTACTACCGCTCTACCGGGCGGTACTACCGCTCGGGCGGTACTACCTCAACTCCGGGCGGTACTACCTCACAGGGAAAAACAGCACAACCAAAATAAGCATAACTTTTCCATACGAACTCCGATTTTGATGATCTTGGGCTTGTTTTAAAGATATGGAAAAGCTCTAGATCCTCACATAGAGAACCACTCAAGGTCAACAAAAAGAAATTATTCAAATCATCGAAATGTTAGAATGCCAACAAGGTAGAAGGTGAAACCTTCACAAGATAAGAGCCGACAAAAACACCAACATCGAAAACACAAAAGTAGATGTATATGAAATCCGTTTTCGATGAAGAAGGGCTTGTAATGAATACGAACTCAAGCTCCAACACTCACAAAGAGAAAAACCAAACAAGAACCAATAAAGATGATGCCAAGGATGCAAAGGTTTGAGCTCTCCACGAACGATGCGGCCTAGCCTATAACCCGGTCTCCTAACTACTACCATGAGACCGGTAAACTAGAAACCTATAAAGGTCAAACCTTTGTCTTGCACATAATCCGCTTGAGCTTGATGATGATGATCATGTCCGCCTCAAGTTGGAACACCTTTCTTGGTTGCGCCGGCTCGATGAAGACTAGTAAATTGCTCCCCCATACTCCATTATGGGTGAGCCTCTTTTAGGCATATCTTCACAAAACCATTATCACCAAATGGTCGGCAAGCTCCAAGCATATGATATCTTCGTGATGCTCCTCTTGACCTTGCACACATCAACTTGACCAATCTTTGGATAACTGCATGAAGAACACCTTGGTCAACACGTAATCTTCATCTTACAACCTTGAAGCCACCATATGATCTTCAAGCGTTGCCTATGGACAAACCTTAAAGTATAACTCAAGGAAACCATTAGTCCATACAGATTGTCATCAATTACCAAAACCAAACATAAGGGCACATGCCCTTTCACATAGACCAATGAGTAAATCAAGGGAAGGGGTACAACTTCATGCATGGCCATGCATGGGTGAATTCAAATGGCGGGCTTTTAGCGTTGTTCATGAGACGGCGTTGCAACCCTTTGACAGAACCCTGCATAGTCTAATCCATGGAGGCGCCGACTACTGCACCGGGGTTATGTCAATAACTACCGACCTTAACACCTTCATAACCTACCTTAGAGCTACATGGATGTGAATTTCAAGAGGACAATGCCTGGGTACAGTCAGTGGGAGTAACCACAAATTAGTCCATGGCAGTAACCACAATAAGAACATTCACTCAGGAGTGCCTAGGTAGGGAGTAAGAGGAAAACCTGAAAGAATGATGCCACACCATTAGGGTGGCCTTGCAGGGTTGTGGTTGTTGAGCCACCATGCCTGCCGAAGATCGTGCACCATCTCTTTGCCTTACCTTCGACAATCACATAAATAAGCATAAAGTGACAACACAAAAATAAATGGATTTTTTCTTGAATAACAAACTAATTTACAATATAGTTCTTCAAGAAGACAAGACGAGAAACCTACAAGATAAGATTTGGAACCATGGAAGTAGGACACGAAAATGCAAGACTAACGTGTTCTTTACACCAGCGAATTTTGACTATTTCTTATAAAGCATACTTACGATGTCCTGAACTGAAGCAAACTCATGTATACTAATTATATCTAGTCTAACCGTTTTCTTCTAATACACTAATCAATAAAAAGTTTCAAAATATACAAATAAAATCAACCTGCGAAGTTTAGTTGTTAGTCACAATGGATACAAATTTCAATTTGACTTCAAGAAATAATATCATTAGTGCATCTATGCCTTATGGTGATGAGTGTCACCACTTGACATACATATTACACTTCACCGAAAAACTTTAGAACACCGTAGCAAATATTTTTATGATACGAACTTGAACTTCAGACATAATTGTCCTAAAAACTATCCAACTGTACCACCCTGCACATTAGGGAAAAACCATCACATAGGCACTTCATTCCTAGATCAAGGGCCAGTTCTTTTGGCGGCTTCTCCCAGAAGCTGCCCTCCCCCAGCTTCTCTGAGAAGCCGCCCCAAAAAGTTAAGAAGGCTTCTGAAATGCCCCGTGTTAGGTCATTCTGGAAGCCTCCCTAAATTTTTGGGCGGCTTCTCAGAGAAGCTGGGGGGAGGGCAGCTTCTGGGAGAAGCTGCCAAAAGAACTGGCCCTAAGACTGTTATTTAATAGTTAGTTTATTTGAAATGACTACACCAACAAAAAGTAGTGGTGCATGCTGTTTAAAGATAATCATAATCCACACAACACAACAAGGATGTTTTTTCTTTGATGTTTTCATGTAAAGGAACAACACAAGCTTTTGAAATGCATATGGATAAAAATCTGAAAAGATATGGGTTTCATGAACCATACATCAAAATCTTATATAGAAATTTATTAGCCTTTCTTCTATCCATTTTCCTTCGTGAACAAGAAGAACTTCAAAAGCACAGACAAAAATGACCGAGATAACAAAGAGAGAGATGTTGTCTGTTCAAACGAAAATGACATGCAAATTGTAATACACAAATCATTACTGACCAACCACCAACACTTCACCTTCCCAGCGCCAACTCTTTTCCATCATCACGGACTCCCTGGTAGGCATGTGCTTGGCTCCCCCTTTCATCATCCTTGCCAGAGCACACAGAGAGGATTGAATTTTGACATCCACACACCATCAATGGACAAGGTACCTTCATCCATACTGACCCGAACTGGATTTCAGATCACCGCAAGGACGGGGTGGCGTACAGACGTACGGTAGACGGAGCAGGTCGACGGCGGCCGAATCTAGATGGGGCCATGGAGAGAGGGGGCATGACTCTGCTGGCCGGCACAGATGGTGGCAAAGCAGGCGAGCAGGGTGGGGCGGTAGGACAACCACATGGCCGCGACGGAGAGAGGGAGTCATGTATGAATGGCGAGGTGGAGCAGGGAGGTAGGGGTGTTGCAGAAAGCGCTCGGGTCGGGCGGATGCACGGAAAGGCGAGCGAAGGAGGGAGACGACGAAAGTGTGGCGCTGAAGGCGACGAAGAAAGGGATCGTGCGGGACGGTTTCTGGGAGCGGGGAGATGCCGTTTTTTTCCAGGGATTCCTGCGGTGCGGCCATGGCGGATGGTAAACCATGGTTAGTGGTGCTAAACATGTAAACAATCTGGGGCGTTGGTTTTCAGCATATCTATGGTGTAGATGATTTGGATCTTCGCCTTTCGTGCTTTTATAGGGGTAGTAGATAAAGTCGTGGTTTTATGGTAAAAAAAACCGGAGAGAATGAAAAGTTTTTTTAGTACTTGGGACAATAAAGTTATGGTTTTATGGTAAAAAAAACAGGGAGAGAAAGAACCGTAGGAAAAACACTACGCGCACAAGCCTGAGTGCGAAGGGATAAACAACTGAAAGCGAAGTGGGGGAGAAAGGAGTAAGAAAACGAGTGAAAAGCTTTGCATTCATTCCTAGCTATTGCTATTCTCCTGTGTAGGCAGCAGCGGAGCGAGCGAATCCACCAGACCCACCACCATTCCACCAATCCGTCCTCCCCATTCCACCCTACTCCCCCATCCTCCCGACACCGGCGCATCCCCCTCTGCCCCGAACCCGCGCGGGCGCCGCCGCGCCCCCGCGCCCCGGGCCCGATTGCTCCCTCCTCGTGGTGGGCGCCGCTCCGATCCGCCCGATCCGCGCTGCTTCTGAGGCTCCGGCGGCGAGCGGAGGCCAGCGCTGGCGGCGGCGGCGGCGGGGCGGCGGCGATGGACTCCGAGGACGACATGCACGACGCCAACGACTCAGCGGACGACGACTTCTACAGCGGCGGCGAGGCCGGGCTCGCCGCCAGCGATGACGGCGACGCGGACTACGACTTCGCCGACCACGACTCCGACGACTCCCCCGAGCTCCTCTCCCTCCGGCAGCAGGTGATCTCGGTTTCCCGCCCAGACGAGGCTTGAGCTTGGAGTGGCGCAACCACGTAGCGTGTGCCTCCATCCTCTTGATGCGGGAATATGCGGGAACTAAAGTGCCGTGAATCTAGAATCTAGACGATCGATGAGATTGCGATTGCTATGCTACTGATACTGTTATGGCCTTCCTTCTCTACTAGACTGGGTTGTGGCTCGGGCGAATGGCTTGCCCTTGCATTGCCTGTCATCCTCAGAACATGTGGTGGTGCAAGCCAGGGCCTCCGTGAATATTTATTTTTGTGTGCGAGCAGTGGTGGATCCAAGATTATAAATAATGCAGTCCACATTGTTGACGAATAATATACATTTTGGACACTAGACTGTCGATACTTTGACCTAAACAAGTAAATACAGACTTCATAAAAATATACATTCAGTAAACAATGAGATGATGCAATATTGTGAATTACAATGATTTTCTTTGGGATGTAATTTTTAACTTTACATATAAAAGTTTATTTACTAGCAAATGGTAAGTCATGATGTTATGAGGAAAACAATTCACGATAGACTAAAACAAGGCAGGCTCTAGGGTTTGATGCATGTACCCTGCTAATTAAATGCCAAATCACAGAGTATATGAGCTGCCATGTAATTCATGCACAATGTCAAGTTTTTGAATGCCTACACAATGCCAGTCATTTTTATCCTACATATCCCTGTCCAAAACCTATTAAGTATGGTGCCCTTATAAGTTTATGATGGAAAAAAGAATTGCTGACATTCACTACCACACCTTGTAGCCAAAATTTAGCGGAGCTCCTCCCAGTTCCAAACCAAAGTTTTTAGAGCAACTCTAGCAGATGCGCCATAAATTGGTACTGCAAAAACTGGATGCGGTTCGTCGTATAAACGATATGCATTACAAAAGTGAACGCGGCAGGATAGATCTTCCATCCTGAACGGCATATTTAAAACAGGGTACATAGATCGCCGGAACTACGCCGGACTAGAACTACAAAATATGAAACCTAACGCCCGAACCGCCGCCTACTGCCCATCACACAGGTCAAACTCGTAGGTGGAGTTCATCACTGCGAAGGAGTACTTGAAGTCCTCCTTCGCGGAGGCCAGATGCTGGCCGGCGCTCTCCTCACCCGTGTCCGTGGCCTTCGATGCCGCGTGCAGCTCCTGCTCAGAGGCGCGGAATCGCTGCCAGGACGGTCAGAAGAGGTCGGCCAGCTGAAAGAACCGAGTGTCCGTTCCGGTCGCCGGAGAGGGCTTCGCCAACCGCCGACCTCGCCGGGTCGACGGGAGGAGGCGCGGGGGGCCACGACGAGCCCTCCTTGTCGCCGGTGCCACTGCGATTAGCTGGAGGGGAGGAGCTCCGGCCTCCGCGGATGCTAGATCCTCCGCTGTCCATCGGGATTACTCGCCGGAGTGCGGATACAGAGCGGCGGATGGGGAGACGGATGCGGCGGCTGGGAGGGGATGGAATGGGAGACGAGAACCCTATCTCCCCTCCCGCGCCGTAGTTATAGCGGCTCGGAGAAGATTTTATGGGCCGCCCGCATAATTTTTACGGGCCGCGCGGAAAATGGCGGCTCTGTTCTGGCCCGAAAACGCGCCCGACCGCCAAAAAGCCCGCATATATACGGGTCGGCGGTGGGATAGCGCATCTGCTAGAGTTGCTCTTATGGCTGGACATCAACAGAGAATCAGAGATGATGGTATTAGGATATCCTACTTCATCTGCTAGTTACTTTCCCCCCCTGGACTTCTTTCTTGTTTTAGTTGACAAACTTCCTAACTTGGGCAGCTTCATTATCTGGCAAACTTGAGTGTCTTATGTGTTTTCTTGTTGTCCCACTTATGTCCATACCACTACCTTCCTTATTTACTCAGCAACACAGACCTTCTCATCTTGTCATTATCCTCTCCCCTGAAACGCTTATCTGCCTCCCTTCCAAGCTTCCAGCCATTGAGGTAATCCATTGCCCTGGCCACTTTCAACACTTGTTGCTGGCACTTGCTGTCTTTACTCTACCTGTGTACATAGAATCATAGATGAGTGACATTGCCGTCTGCTGATCCATTAACATCTGACCATCGAGGATTCCTGTCATTAAGCTGGCCCAACCCTGCCTTGCGCACTCAACCAAGTTCTTGCGAAGAGTTTCAGTTGCTTTCCGGTATCAGTCTCTGCTTTGATTGGTATATCTTTTTTATTGCAGGAGGCCTTGATTGGTATATCTGTGGGGGTATAAGGAATGTTTTATGGAAGGATAACCTGATAAATTACTATTCGTTCCTTAAGTGTACTTTTATGTTCTGCTTCTGGCTTCACAAACATGAAACATACTAAAAAATGTGTACTCTGAAAGCTAAATTGCAGCTTTTGGCTTCCTAAAAGATATTGGTTATTCCAACATAAGCCTATATACTAAGGAAACTGAAGCTCTTTAGGCCATAACATAACTCGGACATTTGTTTCAAATGCATATCCCATTTTTGTGCAGCAGGGTTATGAAAACCCCCGAGAAGCAACTGGACGAATTGTATGTGCCAAGTGCCATTTAGCTAGCAAGCTCGTTGATATTGAAGTTCCCCAATCTGTGCTTCCCGATACTGTATTTGAAGCAGTTCTTCGAATTCCTTATAATATGCAATTCAAACAAGTTCTTGCTCTCCGGGTTGTCGTGGAGCCTCCCTTGGCATTTTGATCCCGAGTTCTCCGGGGTGAAAACCCAAGCTTCGGTTATGACAGGAATGGGCAGCGAGCCAGCGATGTCGTACTCATCGCTGCCCCCTTTGGGGGCATCGCCTTGGAGGTACGGTCTTCCGTCAGTCATCGGTGGTTTGTGTCATCTGCAGTTTTGTCATCGGCTATGCAGAAGCACGGTCTCGGGACCAGTGCGGAAGCTGGAGTGGCGGCTCCGGAGAGCGCATTTGTGCTGCGGTGTGTCGAGTCTGATCACTCGGGTGGAGGAGTTGTTGGCTCGTCTGGTACGCGGCCTCTGGGCTGATATGTGTACGTTGTTGTAGTTTGTATGCCGGAATGGCGACTCTGATAGTGTTGTAGGGTGTTGACTCTGGTTGCGTGGGTGATGTTGTTGGCTCGCTTGTGACGCAGTCTTGTAGCTGGCGTGTGTTTGACGCAGTTGTATCGGTTTTCGGCCAGTTTTCCTTATTAACTGGTCAATTCTCCCATTCGATATGAAAAGGTAGAGCTCCTGCCAGTTGCTAAAAAAAAAAAGTTCGTGCTAACGGAAAAAAGGGAGGATTGAATGTAGGTGCAGTTCTTATTTTGCATGAGGGATTTGAAGTAGCGCCGCCCTACCGTATTTCCCCTGAGTTATAAGAAAAGATAGGGAATCTTTCTTTTCAGAGTTATCAATATCATCCCGATAAAAAATATATTCTTGTGATAGGCCCTGTTCCCGTATTTCCCCTGAATTAACATTAGAAAAGTAGGTTATTTGCCAAGTTGAATATCACCGTTCTACCTTCAAATAATGTACTATTAGACTTTCTGTTGATAGCATATTTTTTATTTGAATAGCGATCATAATTTGTTGCTTAAGAGGTTGCATTTGATACTATTTATATTGACTTGTGAAATGAATCGCTCTCAGCTCAATGTTTCTCATTGCTTATCCTCTTCATGCCCTGCTATTCTTATCGTCATTCGCTTGTTTTGTGCACCAGCAAAATTACTGCATATTGAGTGAAGCTGGTATAAAGCAGCGCCAAGAGGATGACATAAATAGGGTTTCAACTGTTCTTTCAATTTCAAAGTCGGAAGCATGTGCTCTTCTTCGCAGCTATAATTGGTAACATCCATCATCCGATTATTTTCACCTCTCCCTGTAGTGATCTGCTCTTTTTTGGGGGTTGTTAGATATCACCATGTCTTTTAGATTCTTTTACTCTGAGGCCCAAGTTACATTTCTGTATTGATATAATTATGTTTGGCCGATTCATATACAAAAGGTATATGTGTGCAGCAGGTTATTAAGGTGCAAATGTGTTGCAAAGCTGGGTTATCGGTTTGCCTATCCTTATCTTACCCATGTTGCAAATATAAAAATGTCCTGGAATCCATGATTATCAACACCTACATTTGACTGTCCTATATTTAAAAAAAAATCTGTATTGACTCCATAATTATATTCATTATGAAATATATTTACATAACAGTTAGGTTTGTGAGTCAGGACAACATATTAAGGGTATAAACAGTGATACTTTGGAAACCGTGTCATCTTCCAAATCGAGTTATGTTTGCAATAGTTAATCCATCGAAGTTTACTTTCACTGCTTTTGGTTTTTAGCCCATGAGCTGAGGTGGTCATAGTTGTATAACAACAAATGACACTTGCCCATATATATGCACTTCATTTCACCTTGCAATCTGGATGCAGATCGCAGGGTGGTTGTCTGCAATTTATGTTGGTTGTTAATTCCACTTTCTCATTTAATGCTTTTCCCACAGGAGTGTTAGTAAGGTGCATGATGAATGGTTCGCTGATGAAGAAAATGTTCGTAAGGTTGTTGGTTTTCCTGAGACGTGCATTGAAATGCCAAATGACAGAGAAGTACGTCGCTACCTCAATTAATTCAATTTGTTCTTTCACTTCGCTAAGCACATTTCATATTTTTCTGAGTCATATACAAGCTGTTGGGAGTGGCTGTGGTACAAGCATTTCTGAGCTACTTAGTGTTCTCAATATTTCTATTCCCCAATTACAAGTTTTAGGATGAGTAGTGGATGGTGAAAAAAATGTACATAAAGCATATAGAATACAAAAAGTTACCGTAGTCAGTCAATTATTTGATACAGGCTTTCATATGCCACTTGCCAGTAACTTTAGCACCTACTGGTATCAGTATGCATGGCTACCAGCCCAGATTGTTTGGAAAAAGGTATTAGGTAACATGCTTTTATCGTTTCAAGTTTGCATTGTACATGCATTAGAACATTGTACGCAGCTGCGTGGTGAGCACATAGCGAACTATTCTTTCGCCTTTTATTAAAGCATTAGAACATAGTAGCTTTGCACTTGCTATGTATTATGAGCAGCATGTGCATCTGCCATTTTTATGCCATCTCTCTTGCCTGTTTTCAATGCTTTCTACAAAAGCTCGTCTGAAACATTTGATGCTCTTAAATAGTCAATGCTTATACATTTCATTCACTTCATAACAGCTGGCATGTGGAATTTGTTTCGAAGATTGCCCTCATGCATCAATGAGTGCTGCCGCATGTGGACATCCTTTCTGTAGTGTATGCTGGAGAGGTTGGTCAATCTGTTCTTTAAATATTCTGTATATGGGCCTTAGATTCTTTGTTAACTGGAATCACACTATCTGTTTTCATGCTCATAATGTAACAAACCTTGAACTATCAGTAACTTTAGCACCTACTGGTGATAGTCAATGATACACTACCTCGTAATTATATATTCTTCTGCAACCACTTTTGGTGCTGGCATGACATTCTCTTTTGTGCATTCAGTTTCTCAGACGTTCCTTTCACATGGCTACCTAAAAAGCTTGCTTAAACAAAATGTTCACTATGCTTGAGATCTTCGAAGTGATTAGCATCAGTTACATCTTTGTTATACTGTAAATGAGTTTACATCCTTGTGAGGTTTGCTATGCTTTTTCAGGGAAAGGTCCACATTTCTTCTGGATGTAACAATCTAGTCCTAAATGGATAAACTGTTTACTTAGACTAGAGACTCGTAGTCATCGTATAGAAAGATTTGGTGCGATTGATTGTCGGTGTTTCTCTGTACCCTTTTTTACCCTTTTGCGTTCTGAACTTATTCCAAGTTATGATGAGCAATGTACTTCAAATAGCTATAAAATCGACCTATATGATATCATGATGTCACTGCTTAAAGTTTCCAATATATTGACAGGCTACATCAGCACTGCTATAAATGATGGTCCAGGATGTCTGATGTTGAGATGTCCTGATCCGTCCTGTGCTGCCGCAGTTGGACAAGATATGATTAATTCGCTGGCTAATGAAGAGGATAAGGAAAAGTATGGGCGATATCTTCGCAGATCTTACATCGAGGATAATCGAAAGGTAAGTTGCTATAGTTTCATAGAGGTATTGTAATACCATGAACAATGAATGATGTGGAGCTGATATTCAGATTTACATTTTCACGAAGATATTTATTTATTTGACAAGGTGAAAATTGAACTTTGGTAGTGTTTATTTTTCATCTAGTATTCTTATATGCAATCATTTTCACATTTTTATATTGATTAAAGACATTTCTATGTGTAACAGACAAAGTGGTGTCCTGCTCCTGGATGTGAATATGCAGTAGAATTTGTTGTGGGCAGTGGCAGCTATGATGTTAATTGCAATTGTTCATATGGGTTCTGTTGGAATGTGAGTATTTGACTGATTAATTCATTTGTCTCATAATAGGTAGAATATAAACTATCTGAAATAAATCTTGCAGTGCACTGAGGAAGCTCATCGTCCAGTAGACTGTGCCACTGTTT
This sequence comes from Bromus sterilis, assembly GCA_950022295.1. Taxonomy (NCBI): domain Eukaryota; kingdom Viridiplantae; phylum Streptophyta; class Magnoliopsida; order Poales; family Poaceae; genus Bromus; species Bromus sterilis. The sequence continues at coordinate 47,672,683 of OX465596.1, forward strand.
CAAAGTGGATCCTCAAGAACAGCGCAGAGTCTGAGAATATGAACTGGTATTGTAGGATGGCTTACTTGCTTATTCTCGATCTGGAACTAGAATATTATGTTCAACACTTGGCATGTTAATCAATGATAAAGTCTATCCCCACACCCAAGTTGCACCACTATATCTGTCTTTAGCACCTTGCCTCCATTTCGATCACTTAAATATTGTGCATGTGCACAGTTTTATAATAATTATTATGAGATGGGTTGTGTTGCGGATCATGTAAGCTTTAGCTAGATAACGTGGATTGTAATCTTCTTCAAGATTATAGCGGGCTAGAATGGAGAGCGGTGAGCCATCTCCAGGTTCGCTGTGACTGGCATGTGGGCCAAGCACCCCTGCCATCTGGCTGTCTTATGATGTTTTACTACTAGGGAGCATAGATATAGTCGCTGATTGTGGCCCCTGAATTGCCGCTGCTGCTTGATGTCATGGATTTGGGTGAGCACAACACGATTGGTTTCCATCCACAGCTTAGTGTGGTCCCATCGCATTGAAAGAGCCAAAAGCAAAGTGAGCAAATCTGATTCTTCCAAAGCTTAATAAATTACATAAACATAGTATAAAAAAATCTCATCACTGTAGATAATACGTACAACATTACAATAAATATTTTTCTTTGTGAGAAATTTCTTCAACCTATTCATCAAACATTATAGCAGTATAAATAACATCAAGAATAAAAATATATTTATACCCGTAAATCACCTAACAACGACTAAATCAATGCCTTAATGGAACGACTTAAAGGTGCACCACAATCGTCGCTTCTTTCGGAATCAAACAAATGTTGTTATAGTAGACAGTCTAAAAAATGATCGTGCTAAGGCCCTAAAAGACCCGTGCACCAAAGCAACAATCGTCACCATTGAAGAGAAGTATAGATCGGAATGATCCAATCCATAGACACACAAATGCAAATGAACAAAGGTCGGATCCACCGAACGCAAGCACTGGTTGAATCCTGCAAGATCCGTCGAAGACGCACCCTCCAACAACATGGGACACACCATCGGGACGGGGACTAGGCACAGAAATTTATTCCCTCTTGGGAAATCCGCCTTGCCTTGCCTTCGTAAGCAGAACACAAAGCCTAAATAGAATAAAAAGAACACTTAAAAACGAAGCAGAAGCCTTCTCACTGGCAAAGGCCGATATCCCTCACACCTCTATGGCCCTAAGTCCACATGAGAGGATGCAGGTCGACGTCGACACCGACGGGAAACGTGAAAACCCTAGATGGAAGTCGCTCGTGAGAAGGAGAAAATTAAATGGACAACAATACAACAAATTTACAAACTCTACACTAATAGAGTACTCAAAATTAATACCGTTGGAACTCTACACTGCTATAGTTCTCAAAATTGACGTCTTTGGAATCGTACTCAAAAGCACTTCCTTTGTATGACATGATCGACATTGCTATCACTATGATCTGCTATCTTTTATGCTTATCTTTAGTTACTTTATGTTTTTTTTAAATTATATATGGAAGATAGAATTGAGAAACTAGCTATGATGCTTTTGTAAAAACTAGACTTTTTTCTTTTGTGAACAAACTCAAGACCATGTTTCTTTATTTATTTTTCTCATTTCTTGATGATGTAGAGCTTATTTACCTTAGTTTTTGTAGTTTATTTTGTTTGTACATTTTCATGGAGCGTGTAATTCCATCTAATATTTGTACCGTCCGTGGACACCTAGAACATGTTTTATGTAGTGTTGTACCGTAGAAAACAGTCATTATTCAAGATATCAATGTCTTTCCTCTTAGCATTTTTTTTCATCACCAACTATATGTGTGACCCAAATCCATCTAAAACTGGACAAGGAGAACACAATTATTATTGGGCGCGGCGAAGCGCGCCGTTTCGTCTAGTTTTTTATGGTAGTTGGACGATCGTCCTTGATCTCCTGGTGGGACGCCCTGCATCCTGCTGTGGTGATCACCCTAGCCGACCAGGTAGGTGAAGAGAGAGATAGGGGATCAAGGAGAACTTCTTAGCTTGGATGTCATTATTGTAATAACATGATGATCTTCTAAAACCACTAATGTTTGGAGTTATAAATATTTAAAGTATTTGGCCAGTTGTATGGCGTGTCTGAAAAATTATATCTTCTAGTCTCGTTCTTATCAGGTGTGAACTGCATTGTTGTCTTTCTAACTGGTGGATATGGTTTCAGGATACTAGCTAACTCAAAGCCTTGCCCTAAGTGCAAGCGGCCTATTGAGAAAAACCAGGGATGTATGCATATTACATGCACACCTCCATGTAAATTTGAGTTTTGCTGGTACGCAATCAGTCTTCTTTTCTGTGTCCTGTTTTTAGTACTCACAATCTCATATAGCTAAAATGATATTTGCGCTATTATTATGTATGTAGGCTGTGTCTTGGTTCGTGGTCGGAGCATGGAGAGAGGACCGGTGGATTTTATGCTTGTAACCGTTATGAGGCAGCAAGACAAGAAGGAGCGGTAGTGATTCTGATCCTAGATGTTTACTTCATTACCTAAAGATATAATGACATGTTCTATCTGTTTTGTTGTGGTTACAGTATGATGAATCTGAGAGGAGAAGAGAAATGGCGAAGAACTCCCTTGAGAGATATACACATTATTATGAACGATGGGCAGCTAATCAGTCAGTAAGTTGTTCGTTGTGAAAAAAGTAGCATTTACAGAACATCGCTGGGATTCATAGTTTTTGAAGTGTGCCAATTATTCTGTTAGCTTAGCTAGGGTTTGCCATTTTTGCCCTTTTCTTTGGCATCCTCTCATCAATTTTTGTGGACAAAACACACTTCTGTTGAGCGCATGGCTAATTGTTTAGAATTCTTGAAGTGTTAGTTTTGAACTGCCTGGGATGATAAGAGTTCTCGGCTAGCTTGAGAGGATCAATCTATTTTGAAAAAAAGGAGAGATAGTGAACATGTTTCACGCCAGATGTCATGGAAGTGGCATTGTGCTGCATCCTTCTCTTCTTAATTTCATCTATTTTTCCGTCGTTAAACCTGTTAACATTTTATAATCAAGTACAGAAATGCTGAAAATAATGCTGTTTCTTGTAGAAAGGATTTTTTGTCCTTGCTTTCAGATGTAGATATCGACTCAATGCTTGATTTAGGTGCTATTTTGTGTAGACAGGGTGACAGGAATATCTTTACCTGTTATAACATGTAATTTGGTAACTTTGGTTCCTTTGACACTTTTTTCTTCATGATGTAGTCAAGGCAAAAGGCATTAGGAGACCTTCAGAGTCTGCAGAATGACAAGGTATATCAATATATATGACACTCACTGTCACCTTTATTATAGCCTACCTCGGCTTTTCCAGGACTCCTTAGACTGACTTTTGCAAATATTTTCAGCTTGAAAAGTTAAGTGATATACAAAGTCAACCCGAGTCACAGCTCAAGTTCATCATAGAAGCATGGCTACAGGTATTACTTCACGAATGTTATTATTCCCAAATTTAGGTCTCGGTCTTCTTGCTTTCTCATGACTGGGTTTAATTTTGAAATGTAGATTGTTGAGTGTAGGAGGGTATTGAAGTGGACATATGCTTATGGTTATTACCTGCCAGAGCAGGAACATGCCAAAAGACAGTTCTTTGAATATCTGCAAGGTTTGTAGTTTTACTATCATCGATAACATATAAGCATATGCTACTCATCTGATTTCTGCTTTTTGTGTATGTATCTAGGTGAGGCTGAATCAGGTTTGGAGCGGCTGCATCAGTGTGCAGAGAAAGAACTTCAAATATATCTCGAAGCAGAGTCCCCCTCAAAAGATTTCAATGACTTCCGTACAAAGTTGGCTGGATTAACTAGGTAATTTCGATTACCTTTTCATATTTTCTATCCTTTGCAATGATGCTATGCATCCCTATGATTTTTATTTTTTTTGGCTTCATTCACTTGTCTCTATCCATGTCTAATTGAGGTTTTAAGTCAACTGATCCAGAAAAGTACATCTTCATTTTAATGAAAAGTGCTTAATAAAATCTCAAGTTGACTTAAGAATTAGCAAAACTGTCCATTCATTTTCTACTGACGACTTGGTCATCAGTTAAATTCCTCTTTCTGCTGTGTTTCCTTTGACATTTTTTGGGGGGTATTTTACAGCGTGACTCGTAATTATTTTGAGAATCTCGTGCGGGCATTGGAGACTGGATTAAATGATGTTGGACCTTCTACTAGCCAAAGCACAGGCATCAAGAATACTACTTCTAAGAGCCTTGGTGGCAAGAGTAAGAATAGCAAGAACAGGGCATCTGGTACAAGCTCCAAATCAGGCAGCTCCAGTCGTGGTGTGGATGATAGCAACATTTGGACTTGTGATCAGTGTACATATGTAAACCCCCGATCGGCCAAGGCCTGCCAGGCGTGTGACCACCAACACCGATAGCAATAGTCTCAGTCCCTAACATTTCAGCTCCATCGATTGAGAATCCTCCCTGGACATACACCTGTTGTATCCAACATATGCAAAATTGAAGTTGTCAAAGATATCTGGGGCTACTAGAGTGAGGAGGCATTAGTAGAGGAGTGGTGCATACAAAGGGACGAGATTTTCGTGTATCTGCATTGTTTGTGGACTGACTGACTGCGCCCTAGCCTCGCAGCATATCATCCAGTTCGTTGTGTACATAAACTATATCTGTAACTCTGTTTTGTTTCGTCGATGTAGGGTGTACTAGAAGGTGTGCTCCACCAGTGAACAGGTTTTTTCCTGTTGTAATCTTTCAGTAATGCATTGACAATTTTATGGAAGTGTTATTGATATGTCGAAAGTTTTGACATCAAATTGACTTGCGTGGTTGCCTTGTAGAAATGTGGTCAGATTGGCAGCCCCATCACAAGTAGTCAAATTATTGAATCCTTTAATTCACTAAGCTCCGTAGGATTGAAGCTCCCACAATCAGTTGAGGTATCCAATTTAAAATTTCATCTGCGATTTGGTGGGTCTTTTTTTAATCAGCGTATGGGATTTCGAGTGTAAATCTTTAAATATTTTGAAGTTCTGTGTGTTGATTGTTGATCTTTGTTTCGCCCTGTAATCTTACTATGTTTGGTTGCATGTATTGGAAACATGTCTCCTTCACCACTTCGTGCGTCGATGGTGAGGGGGATTTAGGGGGGGGGGACTATTCTTGCTCTTTTGCGTCTGCGTCGTAGGATTTCGAACGTGTGCGGAGGGGTGCTGTTCATGACTTGCAGTGTCAGCTGGGAGGTCCTCGATCGAGGTAGGAAGTGGTCGGCTTGTATCGTCGATGGCCTGAAGCGTCAGTTTCCTCCCACTTCCTCCCATTGGGAGCTCAACATCTGAGAGCTTCGCCACTACGTCACCCACATTGGGGAGAAGAAGAAAGGGGGAGAGAGAGGCGCATGGCAAGCCTGGTAAGGGTGAAATGGCGTCTCGCGGTGCGAGTGCGGCGATGAGAAAATCAGCTATTTGCCATTTTCAATATGGGGTTTCTCAAAATTGTCACTTTCAAGATTGTCTTACTATGTTTGGTTGCATGTGTTGGAAACACGTCTCCTTCACCACTTCGTGCATCGGCGGTGAGGGGGATTGAGGGTCCTTTTGCGTCTGCGTCGTAGGATTTTGAACGTGTGTGGAGGGGTGGTGTTCATGACTCGCAGTGTCGACTTATGTCGTCGATGGCTTGAAGCATCGGTTTCCTCCCACTGGGAGCTCGATGTTTGGGAGCTTCGCCACCACGTCACCCACATTGGGGAGAACAAGAATCGGGGGGGAGGGGGGGAGAGGCGTATGGCAAGCTTGGTAAGGGTGAAAATGACGTCTCATGGTGCGATGCGACGACGAGAAAATTGTCTATTTGCCAATTTTAATACGAGGTTTCTTAAAATTGCCACTTTCAAGATTGTCCTCGTAAAAATGCCATCCAACTTATGTACATTTTCAAGGATGGCATTTTTACAAAGTCAATCTTGAACGTGCCAATTTTGAGAAGCCCCATATTGAAATGGCAAATAGCCGATTTTCTCACGCGACGACGAGTGCGACTCATCCGCGACCAAGGAGCGCCTGATGACGCGCCATGGCTTTGACATCGCCGTCAGGACCCCGTCACTACACTTGATGAGGAAGGTGATTGGGGCAGAAGCGGCGAATGGCAGGTTACCTAAGAGCAACTTTGTAGAATAGCCATCAATATGGCATACAACAACAACAACAACAACAAAACATGTCAGTCCCAAACAAGTTGGGGTAGGCTAGAGCTGAAACCCAAAAGATATCGTAACCAAATCACGGTTCTGGCACGTGGATAGCTAACTTCCACACACCCCTGTCCAGAGCTAGATCTTTGTTGATAGCCCAGTCCTTCAGGTCTCTCTTCACACACTCCTCCCAAGTCTGAACACAAACGCCATATTTTTCGGATCCACATTTTTTGCGGGAAGTGCTAAAACCCACCCCGCAGCTCGTATATCTACCGTTTTGGAGGACTCGTTTTCGATTTCCTCTATATTACAGAAAGCGGTTGGCTCCATGAAACTTCCTTCGCGCCGCGACCGAAGCGAGTCGATGACGGCTTGGCGCGCCACGACGATGGTCGGGACGAGGCCACGACGGCGGCACAACGGCCACTTGGCACGGCCATGACGAGCCGGGCGCGTCTAGGGGGGTCACGACCAACGACGAGTGCGACCACGGCCAGGAGCAACACGGTCCAGGGGGCGAAGCTAGCCGCGGCCACGGGCCACAGAGCGAGGCCGACGGCGACCAGGGGCATCCACGGCCCCAACCGGGCGCCCACGACCAACGGCGAGGCCGGAAGATGCCGGCGGTAGCACGGTCTAGGGGCGGCCACGGACGAGCAAGGCCCCGCGAGCTGGCGGCGACGAGTCTAGGGGTGGCTCCCGTGAAGACATCGAGGGACCTCATTGCATTCTAATTTTAATTTATGGCGGTCACATTGCAAATTTTAGCGTATCTGTTCTGCCCAGGAAAAAATTCGTACTGCAAGAACATAAAAAAATCATTTTACGAGGAGTATTATATATTAGTTTTGCAATACGCGGATATAACACATTTGCTAGAATTGCTCTAAGCGGGTTGTGAAAAGAAAAAAGCCCCCCAGTTCGCTCGCCCCCCGTCGCTCCCGCGAGCGGCGGCTGGGCGACCCCCCCTCTCTGTCGTCCTCGGTCCGGCCCCCCTCCCCTCCTCCTCGCCGCCACCTGGGCGCGCCGCCGGGCAAAGCCCGGCCGGCGTGGGCGGTGGCGGGGATTTCTTCTCCCCCTGCATGGCGTCTGGCTTGCGGGATCTCGGCGCCAAGCTGTGGTGATACTCTATCCTCGTTGGTTACCCCAAGTGGAGGGTTAGATGTAGTGTAGCGGTAAATTTCACTTGGCAAAGATACCAAGGTTGAAAAGATCGTCTCCCGTAGGACTCCTGATAATGATAAGTAGGTGGTGAAGTGAACAATTGCGCCGTTCAGAATCTTCAAGATTGTTTACTTCACCTGGACCTGCATACGACACAAATAACTTTGCTTCCCAACGAGTACAGAGAGGTTGTCAATCTCTTCGGCCTTGTTGTTCACAAAGGATCAAACGCAAGGGATAATGATAACAGCTAGAAAATGAAAGCAGGAAAATAAAAGAGCGTGTAAACAGTGATGAGAATATGGACCGGGGTCCCGTGATGTTCACTAGTGATGTCTATCTCCCAAAAGATGATAAAACTGCTATGCGAGGTAAACAAATCACAGCTGGGCAATTGACAGGATTAAAAACGCACCGCAGTGCTAACTATGCTACAAAGAAAGGACGAGCTCAAAAGCATGGGCGGTACGCCAAAATAAGTAGACCGAAATCCATCTGCATCTACTACTAATCATCCACCTTGAGATATCTATCCAGAACATCTCGCTGGTATTAAGTTGCGAGCCCCACCCAAAGTGTAAACCCAAAGCAACAGACAATTGCATTAAAAAGCACATGCGTAAAGTAAACAATCATTACAACCGCGGTTATAAGCACCGTTGTTTTCCCCCTTGTGGCCACAACACATCCCCTAGACTCATGTTTCTGTCACTCAAGCGTGTCATCATGGGGCATGAACCCACAATCGAGCACGACGTTCCCTCTTGGAGTCACTACCTACTACTTGGCCAAAGCAATAAACAACAACAGAGAACATGCAAGAATTACTTAGGAACAAAAATATAAAGATAAGAACCAAATATATTACTCAATCACAATCTAACACATAGTCTCATAATCCATCAGATCCCAGCAAACTCAACATAGAAACAATAGAAAATTACATATGTGCCTCGATCATGTAGGGAAAATCACGAGGTCTAAACCATGAAGAACAAAGAGGGGAGGAGAACATCACATAACTATTGATCACGTACCCATTGTCCAAGGTAGACTACTCACTGATCATCCGGGAAGCGTCCATGGTGGAGTGGAAGCTCCCGGAGTTCAATCCTCCGGCAGGGTGCCGGGAAGAGGTCTGCTGGCGCTCCCGATCTTGGAAGCGCGGCAGCGGCGGAACAGAGGCGAGATCGTGAAAAGGGGTTCTTTCTTCGAAGGTTTCGCTTCACAGAGAATATATAGGCGAAGGGGGCCACCAGTGGTCCAGGTGCCCCCCGGCGCGACCAAGATCTAGGCCGTGCCAGGTGGCCGCCTGGGCACCTGGTGGTGGCCCTCTGGCCCCACTTTGGTGATTCTGGAAGCTTCCGTTGCGCTAATTTTTTATCTGATTTTCCCGAATATTTGGAGCACTTTTAATATGGGGGAAACCTGAAATAGAAAAATAGCAGAAAACAAGAACTGACACTGGGATGCACTGAGTTAATAAGTTAGTCCAAATATGATCAAAAGTGTATGAAAGTGTATCTAGATAATAGCAATATCACACAAAACATGCATGGAGCAAGCATAAACTATAGATACGGTTGGGACGTATCATGTGGCGGCGCGCTGGCGTGGGCGCGTCAACGGGGCAGCGGGCGCTCGCGGCGAGGCTGTGGCGATCGGGTGCCGACGATGAGGGTTGCGGCGGCGGTGACTGATACGTCTCAAACGTATCCATAGTTTTTGCTTGTTCCATGCCCTTTTTGTGTCATTGCTACATCTTTTTTCCATGATTTTGAATCATTTATTGGACTAACCTACTAATATAGAGCCCAGTGCCAGTTTCTGTCTGTTTTGTCTTTGCATTGCAGAAAAATTCCATAAATGAAGTTGCTCAGAAAATTCCCAAAAAATTACCAAAAAATATTTACATCGGAAGAGTCCTCCAGCCGGAGGATGGAGTCAAGAGGTGCCCCCAGGCGCCCTCCGGGCGCGGCAAGGGGGGCCCGCGCCCGCAGGTCGCCTGGGTGACCTGGGCACCTCCTCGGACTCCCCTTTGGCCCTATTTATTTCCCGTGACGCAAAAACCCGAGATATCAAACTCCTTTTTCCAGAAGCGCTCCCGATCTCCACTGCCATCGAAACCTAGCTTCGGGGGTCACCAGGATCCTGCTCCGGCACCTTGCCGGAGAGGGCCTTGGCCCCCGGGGCCATCTTCATCAACTCTTCTTCACCCCATGATTGATCGTGAGTAGTTCCTCCTTGGACTAATGGTTCTTGGCAGTAGCTATGTGGTATCTTCTCCCACATATATTCAATAAGAATCTCTCATGAGCTTCCCTACATGATTGAGATCCATATGATGTAATTGGTGTTGTGTTTGTTGGGATCCAATGAATTGTTACCTTGTTCAGTCCTAAGAGGTTTATGAATTATTCTTGCTGCAATTTGTTGTTCTTAATGCTTGTTACTAGTGCACGAGAAACATGATTTCAGATCTGAGCACGTTATGGTTGCATGATTATAATTGCTGTTCTAGATCTTATGTACGGTTGTACGCACCTGTTATAGTCCGGAACCGGCGATCCCAAAGGTGACAGCTTAGGACACCAAAGGGGATGGGCTATAATTTGAGGATTACATGTGTTCATAGAGTGTTAATGCTTTGTTCCGGTGCTCTTTGACAAGAGCACCTTAATCTCCGTAAGTTCCTTTTGGCCCCGTTTGTAGCGGGATGGTAGGACAAAAGATGTTGTGCAAGTTCTTATTGCAAGCATGCACAACTACATACGGAACACATGCCTACATTTGGTTCTTAGACTAGGATGCTCTAGTTTGTTCTATGGCTAGAGTTAGTGCAATTTTGTCAATTGCCCAACTGTAATTTGTTCACCCAACACTTGTCTTTTGCTTGGATAGTTACCACTAGTGAAACCTTGAACCCCGGTCCATCTTTCATCTTTATTGCCTTCGTTGTTACTGTTTCTCTCATTACTGTTGCTACTACTTTGTGGTGTTGGTGATTGGGGAAGTCTTAAAGGCTACACCCGTCAACACACCGTTGCTACTAAATATCTTGTCTACTGATTTTTCAGGTGTGGTTGAATTGACAACTCAACTGCTAAGGCTTATAAGTTAAATTGGGTTATACATACCTTTTCTTATTCTGCTTCTGTTGGTGTCTGAAATCGGGCTGCAACATATTCTTCATGAGTGGTTGTGTGTATTAAATTTACATCAACATTGACGGGGTCTCCCGCCATGTAGTGCTTGAGTGTTTTCCCATTCACAACTTGAGGTTTTTTGCCATCAAAATTGTTAATCTTGATTGCACCAGAGCGGTATACTTCTTCAATATGAAATGGTCCTTCCCATCTGGAAAGTAGTTTACCTGGAGAAAACCTGAAACGGGATCTAAACAATAAAACTTTATCACCAACATTAAATTCACGTTTCAAAATCCTTCTATCATGCTACTTCTTTACCTTTTCCTTGAACATTTTAGCACTCTCGTAAGCTTCACTTCTCCACTCATCTAGAGAAGTCAAGTTCATGAGCGCTTTTCACCAGCCAACTTTGGGTCAGCATTAAGCTCTCTAACAGTCCCTACGGAGGGTATCACGCCGATGAGAGGACCGCACATAAGGTTCTCCAATCAGATTTTTATTGGCCTACTCTCTTTAAAGATGCTAGAAATTATGTTTTATCTTGTGATAAGTGTCAGAGAGTTGGTAATATTAGTAGGAGGAATGATATGCCTATGAATTACTCTCTAGTGATTAAACCTTTTGATTGATGGGGTTTTGATTTTATGGGTCCTTTTCCTCCCTCACACAAGTACATCACATTTTAGTAGTTGTTGATTATGTGACCAAGTGGGTTGAAGCAACCCCCACTGAGAGTGCTGATCACAAGACATCTTTGAAAATTCACAAAGATGTAATTTTCCCTAGGTTTGGTGTACCTAGGTATATCATGACTGATGGAGGATCACACTTCACGCATGGGGCTTTTAGAAAAGCTCTAGCCAAGTACGATGTCAATCATAGAATTGATTCACCGTACCATCCTCAAACTAGTGGGCAAGTTGAGCTCGCCAATAGAGAGATCAAGTTGATCTTACAAAAGACAGTTAACAGTTCTAGAAAGGACTGGTCAAAGAAGTTAGGAGAGGCTTTGTGGGCGTATAGAACTTCTTACAAAAACCCCATGGGCATGTCTCCGTATAAGATGGTCTATGGCAAGGCTTGCCATTTGCCATTAGAATTAGAACACAAAGCTTTCTGGGTTGTTAGAGAGCTTAATGCTGACCCAAAGTTGGCTGGTGAAAAGCGTCTCATGAACTTGACTTCTCTAGATGAGTGGAGAAGTGAAGCTTACGAGAGTGCTAAAATGTTCAAGGAAAAGGTAAAGAAGTGGCATGATAGAAGGATTCTGAAACGTGAATTTAATGTTGGTGATAAAGTTTTATTGTTTAGATCCCGTTTCAGGTTTTCTCCAGGTAAACTACTTTCCAAATGGGAAGGACCATTCATATTGAAGAAGTATACCGCTCTGGTGCAATCAAGATTAACAATTTTTATGGCACCAAACCTCAAGTTGTGAATGGGCAAAGACTCAAGCACTACATGGCGGGAGACCCCGTCAATGTTGATGTAAATTTAATACACACAACCACTCATGAATAATATGTTGCAGCCCGATTTCAGACACCAGCAGAAGCAGAATAAGAAAAGGTATGTATTACGGTAAGGAAACATCGCGAAACTGCCATAAAAGTTCCATATTACGAGTTTTTGCAAAATATAGAAAATTCAGAGCCTAATTGGAATCGGAGAAGAGCTCCAGGGGGCCCAGGCGCCCCCCTGGCGCGCCCTATCCCCTGGCCGCGCCGGGTGGCCGCCTGGGCACCCCGGAGCCCGTCTCCGACTCCACTTTGGCTCATTACCTTCCTTTTGTTGCAGAAATTTTTGTTATATATTTGCCCGGATAGTCCCGGCACCGTATCTCGCGATTTCGTGTGTTTTCTTCCCGAGCTGTTTCTGCCAGGAAATCTTTTAGCTATACCTAGGTGCCATGGCTTCCCCAAGTTACCCCAAGGACAAGTTCGTCGTCAACGTCATCAACCCTTACCTCGCTCAGGTGAAGAACCATCCTCGAACCGTCCAGTTGGAGGATGGTGTCCTTCACCAAGAAGATCTTAAGGAACCTGTCAAGGAGGGGAGCATCGAGGCCAGTCTAGAAGAAGTGGAGCAAGAAGTCTTCAAGTGCAAGAAGATGGTTGAGCGTGGTGTTGAAGCCAACTTCGACCTCATCAACGAGCTAAAGACGTTCTACAAGAAGGATATGAGGGGGATATGGTCAAGAATCACCGCGACAGAAGAAAGAATTGATGATCTCCAAGGGCAGATCTATGATCTGCATAACCAGAACTGTGAGTATGAACTAAAGTTTATGCACATGGGTTTAGGTGATGGAATCATGATCTTGGAAACTGAATCCTCTCATGGGACGGGAGAACCTCTACCATGGAAGCGCTTCGTCCATGACTACATCAACATCAACAACAACAACAACAGGAATGAGGAGTAAATCTCCTTGGGTAATGGCATCCCCTTAGCTTGTTCCAAGCTTGGGGGAGTGCCCGGTATCTTTATCTTTATCTTAGTCTGTTAGAGTCAAGTAGAGTCGTATCATGTCTAGGGAAGTTATTTTATGAAATAGGTGTTTGCATCGAGGTCTATCACTCCTTCTGTGGAGAGTTTGTATCCGTGAGTGTGGAGTCGTCTATGATGGAATATTAATGAGAAGTCTATTGGTTCCTTCGCTGCACTCGGTATTCTCTTCACGCAATCGGCCTTATATGATGATTCTTATGGGGAGTATTGACCTTATATCAGGTATGGCTTTGAAAACTTTATTTAAATTTGGCAAACATAGCTTTGGTCATGACAACGTGCATGTTTTCTCAAGTAGCGACATAGCGAAAACCTTTATGTTGTTATGCTTGAAGTGTTATGTTGACAAGGAAGACAACTTGTTGTGTTATGCTTACCTTAATGTTTATGCTTTATATATTTTGCATCTAAATTAGCATCAATTGTCTGTTCTCTCAAAGCCTTTGCTAGCCAAAACTCTTCGCCTAGCAGATTTCTGCTTGTGCATCCATACCCTGAAACCAATATCTTCCATATGAGTCCACCATAACTTCCTATTCGTGGTATTTCCCTACCACTCCTAAAAGTACATAATTCATGTGTTATTCTTAAATGTTCAAAATCTTATGTTTTGTGCCTCTTGGTTAGCTCATGAGGAAGTAGTAGGTAATTCATGATGTTCTTAAGTTGGACAAGTTTTACCCTGGGATTACATTTCTAATCTGCAAACCCATAATACGAGGAGGAACCGGCATGAGTGCGCCCAGATCGAAAGATAATATAACAAACAAACCCTCCTTCACGCTTGGTCTATGAGAAATCAAAAACTTTGGCAGTGATAAACAAATGAGATTAAGGTGATGTGATCGTCCCCATTTGGGAGCCGTTCCTCGAAACTTGTCCATCTTGAGAAGTAATTGAGCTATCTATTAGCATTCGTTGACAAACTATGCACCTCCCAAAATTTATTTTCATTCTGTTTGATTTAAGGATAGCACATGAGTTTTCCCTGCTTGCCTATAACAAGGCCTTTCCTTTACTTTTATGTTGAGTCACTTTTCCTACTTCCTTCTTTTCCCAAAGAGAACAAACACTTGATGCTGATGAGGATTCATTCATATAACGCTGCATTAAGTGTTGCCATGCCACATTGTCGGGGGACCGGTACCCAGGTAGGCTAACCCAAGCGAAAGCAACCTTTCAAGACAAGGATGGACCGATTGGACCGCAGCTGGGCCGAGCTGGGCAGATGTACGACCGGTTTCTCCAAGGCAATCAGCCGTATCAAATGCCAGCAGTCGGCCCAGGCGCAATCGGACCAACCTTCCTTCACCAAGACGATCATCCGGTTGGTCCGCAGCTGGGCCGAGGTTGATACCTGGAAGGCCGATTGCCCAGAGCAATCGACTTTGCAAGGTACCACCAGTCGGTCCAGGCGCAATCGGAACCACCTAATACCCAGTCGGGGGTATGATTACGAGGTCAGAAATGCCATATCCCCAGATATCCGGGTGGCAGGAAGGCCAGGTCATGTCAAAGTCTGGGGGAGATACGGTGTCGAACTCTCCGCCGATTCCGCGGACAGGCCGACAAGACCGCACCCCCTAGCTCCACTGTTCATCCCTACGCTCTACGAGTCTACAGCATGGGCCGCCGCTCGTAGGTTCCGGGTCAGCCGGAGAGGAGCAGTCGGTGGGCCCAGGCCGATTAGAGGATGAAAACTGGGTCCATTCGGCAATGAAGTTACCGAAGTACCCTGGGCTCACACTATAAGAGCCAGGGTACCCCTCCTGCGTGAAGGACGACGCCTCACACTAGATCACCATTACTCACTTCCCCCTCAGTTCATTCACTGCTAGTAGTTACTCCTCAGGGAAGCAGGAGATGACCTTGCCCACGGCGGCGGTGTTCTCCTTCCCCTGAGAAGATAGAGAAGCAGTAATTGTAGTCAGATCATTGATATACAAGAGACAAGCAGGAGTAGGGGTGTTATCTCTCCGGAGAGCCCTGAACCTGGGTACATCGTGGTGTCCTCACCGTGTTTGTGCCCAACCCGATTCCGGCACCATCGACATTCTCTCCCTCGCGTCTTCCCCTCACTTTAGCCATCCCATGGCATCTGGCGTTACATATCGACGACAGTTGGCGCCCACCGTGGGGCCGACCGAGGCGTCGACTGGAGTCAAGATCCGGACGGGATTTTCCTCTGCATCGGGCGGAAGCCACGCCTCTGGCCTGATTCTAAGGCGTGGGGCAATAGACTATGTGGTGGACTACTCGGCGCGGTACAGGGCAGGAGCACCCCTGCCGCCCGGTGTGTCGCTGCAGGTTGGCAGTCATCGCCTCTTCATCGGCAGCTTCTTCGAGGCGTATCCCAGAGATATTCGCATCTGCTCGTGTGCTACGGACCCGCTCCCGACCAGGGGCTGCAGTGCAGCACCTGGCAGAGAGGAAGGCCGAGTGCACGCCGCCGTCATGATGGCGGGAGCATCTTCATCAACCAACCGCGATCCAGCGAGTGCGGCTAGAAAGGCCAAGGAGGTAGCTGAGGCTGCAGAGCGAATCAGCACCAGTGCGTTGCGGGATGTGTTATACACACCCATGAACATGAATGGTGATCCGGAGCAGGTGCACACGGAGCTGGAAACAGCACGGCTCGCTTTGGCCCGCAGAGCTGAGCAAGTGCTGGCAGAAGAACGCAGGCTGGGAGCCATCACAAGGGAATACAATGCAGCACACGCAGGACCGCGCCGGCCGATTGAGCCTGCAGTCCTGGAAGATCTGAGAAGCCGAGGCAGAGCAGTCAACCAGCAGCTGTCGGGGGCCGACCAGCCGGAGCGTCCGAGAAGGCCAGTGCAACCGGAGCAACCAGCGCAGTCGGCATTCATCCAAAGGCCAACGTACAGCACACCGGACAAGAACCTAAGAGCAGCTGAGTAGATAGCGCTCGAACTAGAAGACCTGGAAGGAGATGAGCGGCGCGAGCAATCGCGCCGAATGCGTGAGCTGATAGCAGCCGCAAAGGAGCAGAGGCTCGTAGCAATGGGAAATCAAAATGCTGAGCCAGAGGCATCAAGAGGGACTGTGAGGCCGAATGCGGGAGCTAGCCATCGACCGAATGCATTGCGCCAGAACAGACACCAACCCGCGCCATCTCGGCACGAGAGCAAGGTTAGAAGCAATCGGCCACCCCCAGCAGCAAGCAGAAGAATGGAAGAACCAGCGGTCAACAGCAGGCGCAATGACATGCCGCAGCAATCGGCGCCAAGACCAGCAATTAGCGCTCGACTTGGCCCTCGTCAAATCGGCCAGAATGATGCAAGGCATCGCATTGAGCTCCTAGAGAAGGAGGCTCAGGAAGATGAAGAGGGAGAAGCTGGCCCATCGTGTTTCGGTCATCGCATTCGGACGGAGAAGTTTCCCAAGGTTTCACGTTACCAAGAGATACTCCCAAGTATAATGGTTCCGTGAAGTCAGAAGACTGGCTGTCCGATTACCTGACGGCGGTTCGCATCGCAGGAGGCAATCGGCGGGTAGCAGTCCTCTATGCACCTTTGATGTTGCAGGGTTCAGCTCGGACGTGGTTGAACAGTTTGCCCAAGGACAGTGTGAACTGCTGGGAGGATTTCACGACGGCATTCATCCACAACTTCACAAGCACGTACGAGAGGCCCAACCTCCCGCGGCAGTTAGCTTTGTGTGTGCAAGGCAAAGATGAACCCCTCCGAGATTATTTATCTCGGTGGATCAAGCTGAAGAATTCATGCGAAGGAGTCCATGAGATCCAGGCCATTCAGTACTTTACTGCTGGATGCCTGGATGATTCAATGTTGAAGCACAAGATGCTCCGTAAAGACTTCACATCGCTCGCCGAGCTCATGAAGGTGGCAAATGCGTTCGCTATGTCCGATTCTGCGATGCGCCCTATCCAGCTCGGAGTTGGAGGTGTGATCCAGTCACCAGGGGCTCCGCAGTCGGACACAGGGAACCAAGGCCTCAGTCGGAAGGAAAGGAGAGAGAACAACCGCAACAACAACAATAACCACAACCAGCAGAACAATGGCAAGCGCAAGGACGAGCAGCTCGACACTCAGTATGGCAGTCGGCAGGTGGCCGCTGTCCAGAATGAAGAAGATCCAGCGGCTGCAGGAGGCAGTCGGAAGATGAGACCAAATGTGAGACCCCCGGGACAGATGAAACCCAAGTACACGTTCGAGGATATGCTGGACGCACCGTGCAAGTTGCACAGCACGCCTGGCAGGCCATCCACGCACACTACTCGGCAGTGTGACTTTGTGAGAAGAATTGCGAAGGGAGAAGCTTTACCACCGCCACCCTCACCACCGCCCCAGAACAGAGGACCACCTCAGCAGCAGAACCAATTCCCGCAGCAAGATGCCGCCTACATGATTTTCACCAGCGAGTCCACGGACAAGGGCAGTCGAAGAGCCCGAGCAGCGGAGGTTAATGCCACTATGCCGCCGATTCCCCAGTTTATGCATTGGTCCGAGTGTCTTATATCCTGGGACAGAGCATATCATCCCACCATTTTGCCGAATCCAGGCAACTATCCGCTGGTGGTGGACGCTCTGTTCGCAGGACCAAGGTTTTCATGCAAATTCTCCCGAGTGCTCGTTGATGGAGGAAGCACAATCAACATTCTGTACAGAGATACAATGATCAAGCTAGGACTCACAGAGAGAGATCTAGAGCGCAGTCGGACGACTTTCCACGGGATTGTCCCGGGATTGTCTTGCACCCCCATGGGTCGCATTCGGCTGGACGTCATATTCGGCACGGAGGAGAATTTCAGAAGGGAGCCGATTTGGTTTGAGGTCGCCGACCTCAGCAGTCCATACCATGCTCTGTTGGGGTTGCCGGCATTTGCCAAGTTCATGATCAATGCACAACAGACATACCAGAAGATGAAAATCCCGGGGCCAAACGGCGTCATCACCGTCACCGGGGACTTCAGGAAGTCCCTCGAGTGCACATCTGCTGGCAGCAGTTTGGCTGAGTCGCTAGTGGTTGAAACGGAGAAGTAGCAGCTAAGCAGAGTGATTGCAATGGCGCAAGCACAAAGCAAGAATCCACTTCCAGTTGGCCCAGCAAAGAGAGTAGATGAGGAATCGGCTTTTCAGTCGGCCAAGGACAGCAAGAAGATCGCTCTAGATCCCTCCGACTCAACCAAGTTCGTTGTAGTCGGAGCTGGACTTAGCGATAAATAGGAAAGCGCGCTCGTCGAGTTTCTCCGTGAGAATCGGGACATCTTTGCATGGTCTCCACAAGACATGCCTGGTGTGCCGAGAGAACTCGCCGAGCACAAGTTGCACATTCGGCCAGGTTCGAAGACGGTCAAGCAACCCTTGAGACGTTTTTCTGAAGACAAGAGAAGGGAAATCGGTGAAGAGGTTGCGAAGCTGCAGGCTGCAGGTTTCATCATGGAAGTATTCTACCCCGAGTGGCTGGAAAATACAGTCCTCGTCATGAAGAAGAACAAGACCTGGCGCATGTGTATAGATTACACCTGCCTGAACAAGGCATGCCCAAAAGATCCGTTTGCTCTGCCCCGTATTGATCAAGTGATTGATTCTACGGCCGGCTGCGAGCTGCTGTCCTTTCTGGATACTACCGCTGGATATCACCAGATCAAACTGGCTGTGGAAGATCAGATAAAAACTGCATTTATAACTTCCTTTTGGGCTTATTGTTATATCACCATGCCGTTTGGTCTGAAGAATGGAGGTGCCACTTATCAGCGCACAATTCAGAGATGTACACACTCTCAGCTCGGCAGAAATCTCCATGTTTACGTGGACGACTTAGTGGTGAAGTCGGCAAAGGGAATCACGCTATTGGATGACCTCAGGGAAACATTTGCAAACTTGAGAACTTATCAGATCAAGCTCAACCCGGAGAAGTGCGTGTTTGGAGTCCAAGCCGGCAAGCTCTTGGGGTTTCTCGTTTCCGAGAGAGGAATCGAATGCAACCCCGAGAAGATAGCTGCAATAGAGCGCATGGAACAGCCCAAAACCCTGAAAGCAAGTACAGAAGTTCACCGGTTGCCTCGCATCCCTCAGCCGATTTCTCAGTCGGCTGGGTGAAAAAGCAATCCCGTTGTACCAGTTGATGAAGAAGACGGAGAAGTTCACCTGGACCCCTCAAGCAAATGAAGCATTCCGAGAGCTCAAGCGCATGCTCTCCACGGCACCGATTCTGGCTGCCCCGATTGAGAAGGAGCCGATGATGTTATACATTGCGGCAACCAATCGGGTAATCAGCGCAGTTATGGTGGTGGAGCGGCCCGAGAAGGACAAGGTACAGAAAATTCAGCGTCCAGTGTACTACATCAGCGAAGTGCTCTCGGCATCCAAGCAGAACTACCCTCACTATCAGAAGATGTGCTATGGAGTGTACATGGCAGCTAAGAGGTTGAAGCCATACTTTCAAGCTCACTTGATCACAGTCGTCAGCTCGGCTCCGCTGGCCGACATCATAGGAAGCAGAGATGCAACCGGAAGAGTGGCGAAGTGGGCAATCGAAGTCGCTAGCCATGGCATCCAGTATGAGCCGAGAACGGCAATCAAGTCACAAGCGCTAGCCGATGTCCTGGTGGACTGGGCGGAAACTCAGTACATGCCGCAGCCCCCAGGATCGGATTTCTGGCGAATGCACTTTGACGGCTCCAAGATGAAGAATGGCCTAGGGGCTGGTGTGGTACTCACTTCACCAAGAGGAGATCAACTGCAATATGTGCTCCAGATTCACTTTGCAGCATCAAACAATGTCGCCGAGTACGAAGCCCTTGTGCACGGTATCAAGCTTGCCAAGGAAATCGGTATTCGGAATATCGAATGCTTTGGTGACTCTGACCTGGTTGTACAGCAATGCTCAGGCACCTGGGATGCAAAGGACGCAAACATGGCGAGCTATCGTTTCCTGGTACAGCAGATCAGCGGATATTTTGAAGGGTGCGAGTTCCATCATGTGCCAAGAGCAAACAACGAGGCAGCAGATGCGTTGTCCAAGCTCGGCTCAACAAGGCAAGTTATTCCACCAGGTGTATCGTTGGAGCACATCAAGAAGCCATCCATCATACCATCCCCAGAGTCCGAGTCCATTTTCATCTCGGAGACTGATCTTGAAGCATTGAAAAAGGCAAAAGAAGTTCAACCAGCGAAACTAGCAACCATGAAGAAGCAGTCCAACGCCCAGGGTGTCTCGGCAACAGCACCAGGGGCTGCCGATTGCAAGCCAGGGGCTGCAGAGGAACACGAGAAGAGCAAAGTCAAAGGGAAGCAAGCAGAGGCTGCGCCAGAAGGCACAACCTCCGAAGAGCCGGTACCATCAGAAATGGACGATTGCAATGATGAAGCTCCAACTCCAGACGAGAAGTCGGCACCAGGGGCTGCCGAATGCGTGCCAGGCGCCGCAGTCGGCAGTTCAGAAGCAGAGATAGAAATGGCCGATGTCCAAGAGGCCGAGATCCAGGAGGCCAACGACCAAGGAACCGAGACACAAGAAGAGGCCCCACCCCAGCATGCAGTGGTAATGGAAGTGGTCAGTGCGCCATCATGGGCACAACCGATTAGAGATTTCCTAGCAGACAGAGTCCTCCCAGAAGACTTAGCAGAGTCAAGGCAAATCAGCCGCCGATCTTGGGCGTACACAATAATCAACAATGAGCTAGTGCGCAAGAGTGCAACTGGTATCCTTCAGAGATGTGTAGAAGAGGACAGAGGCTTGGAGCTGCTCAGAGACATTCATCAAGGTGAATGCGGTCATCATGCATCAGCAAAGGCAATCGCCAGCAAAGCTTTCCGGCATGGTTTCTACTGGACGACTGCGCTGGCAGCGGCTGAGAATTTAGTGAAGTACTGCAAGGGATGTCAGCGGTTCAAAGCAAAGAGTCATCAGCCAGCATCGGCACTGAAGACAATCCCAATAGCATGGCCGTTTGCAGTATGGGGTTTGGACATGGTTGGACCGTTCAAGAGAGCTCGCAGTGGCATGACACATCTTCTAGTCGCAGTGGACAAGTTTACCAAGTGGATTGAAGCTAGACCAATCAAAAAGCTGGACGGTCCGACTGCAGTTCGGTTTGTGGCCGACATCGTGTGCAGATATGGTGTGCCTAACAACATCATCACCGACAACGGCACAAACTTTGCGAAGGGTGCACTGGCCCGATATGCATCTCAGCAGGGCATTCGGCTTGATCTGGCATCTGTGGCGCACCCGCAATCAAACGGTCAAGTCGAAAGAGCAAATGGACTAATCCTATCAGGTATCAGGCCTAGATTGGTAGAGCCACTTGAGAGGGCACCCGGAGCATGGATTGAAGAGCTTCCTGCAGTGCTGTTCAGTTTGAGGACCACACCAAACAGGTCGACTGGATTCACTCCTTTCTTCCTGGTGTATGGTTCAGAAGCAGTCATCCCGTCCGACATCGAGTTCGACTCACCTCGGCATGCACTATACACTGAAGAAGAGGCCAGATTGGCACGAGAAGACGGCATCGACCTCAAATAAGAAGCTTGCCTGTTGGCCTTGTCCAGGTCAGCAATCTATCAACAAAAGTTGTGGCACTACCACAGCAAGAAGATTCGTCCTCTCGCTTTCCGAGAAGGAGACATGGTGCTACGCCGAATCCAGAAGTCAGACGGACAGCACAAGCTCTCCTCACCTTGGGAAGGGCCGTTCTTCATCAGCCGAGCGCTCAAGAACAACTCCTATTATTTGATCGACTGCACCGAGGGCACTAAGCACAAGGACACATCAGGAGCAGAGACGGAGCGGCCGTGGAACGCCGAATTGTTATGTCCGTTCTATAGCTGAGCAGTAGAAACTTATGTAAGCTAGTCGGCAAACAAGCAGTAAAAGTTATCATGCCTCTGAAAATGAGCATTCGATTATCTTTGCATAATTTCATTCGAAGAGCTAGCCTCAATCGGCGACGCTCAGTCATACCCGAGGTGTGAATAACACACCCGGGGACTGACCGACTACGAGTTCAAGCGAATAGGCCATCGAGGCACGGGGACTGCGGGCTGGCACTCAACTCGGCACTGAGCTCAAGCGCAAACTACTAAATGGTTTGCGGCATTGAGAAGGGTCGTATTTGAGGCAGCCGACAGTACGAATCCTCGGGAAACAATTCGAAACGTGCCACTAAGGGCATATTCGATAAAACAAAGTCGCCGATTGCGCCGCGACCCAAGGCGTCGAGCCCGATAGCGAGCAATCGGCACCTACTTTCGCAGAATCCTCTGCGTTAAATCTTGTCGTGTGAAAAAGAAAAACTTATCGAACCTTGGCTGGTAAGCTACCATTGATCCGATTGCGGACCGCATGACGGCAGCAAAGGTGATACGGTAGACATCCCCAAGTGCAGCCGATAAAGGAAACCGACAAAGACACAAAGTTGATCTCATAAGTAAAAGCAAAAGCCAAGCAATCAGATTGCATCAGAAGTAACAGGCCCAAGGCCGAATAAGTTCATTACATCCAAGTCACACCCAGTGGGTGTCGACAGAATTAAAAATATGTCTTACAAACGGGTAATCGGAAGACAAAATAAGATAAAACCGATCCAGTATCGGCAAGCTACAATAAGTAAAACAGCTGATAGCATGGCTCAGGAAGTCGGAGGCACGGAGCTAGAAGATGGAGCAGTCGGATCCGATTGCGCTTCAGAGGCTGTGGCACCAGTTTGTTTGGATCTTGGAGATGTCTGAGATGAGCCACTATCAGAGAGCTCCTCGGCCAAGCCAGAGATTGAAGGTGCAGCAAGCGGATTCCCTCCTTCGTCGAGATACGGAGTGTACTCGTATGGAGAGAACCAGTTCACCATAGTGCTGGCTAGCCGATTGACTTCGGTGTAGGTCTTCTCAAGCAGATCAGAGGCGTTCTCACGGAGGCTGTAAAGTTGGGAGAGCTTCACCTGAGGATACCAACTCAGCACAGTCTGGAGGGCGGTCTCCGCACCAGTCCGACCTGCAGAATTCAGCAGGACGTCGATCCGACGTGGGATGGCCTTAAGGAGAGTTCGAGTCTGTTCAGTGGTAGCATTCGGAGTTTCCCCTTTGTCAGAATCCTCTTCACCCTGCGCGTCAGCCTTGTGGGAACCGGCGGAGGAGCCAGCGGCAGTCTTCATCTTCTGGAGTCCGACCTTGAGCTTAGTCGGCGACCACAATGATTCAGCAATCTTCAGGATGCCGAGCTTGAATGACAAGGCAACGCCTTTGATAACAGGAATGCGGGCTTCAGTGCCAATCAGGTACTCGTGCCGAGTCCAGACGTTGTCTTCAAGTTGGAAGGTCCCTCCTGCGGCAACAGTCTCTTCTCGGGATTTGGCTACGGCTGCGTAGGCAGCTGCTTCAGACTCGGGCCAAGCTTCTGCATCACGAAAAGAAAGCATGAGCAACAAGATAAAAGAGGAGAGCAATCGGAAAATGCACTCGGATGCAGGAAACACTCACCGCTAAGGAGGACGTCCATCTCGGTCATTGTCTCGCAGAAGCCTTTGGCTCGGCGGCGCAGTCGGGTGGTCTCTTCGTAGTTGCGTTTCTCCAGCTCTTCAAATTTGGCGACGTGTTCATCACGATCTCGCCGAATAGAATCGCGTACAGCCACCGCTTCATCCCTTTCAGCTTGCAAGGCTTCTCGGGCGGCGACGGCGGCATCTCGCTCGGCAAGGAGACCATCACCGGTGGCCGTCACGGCAGCTATGTCGGCCAGATGTTTTCTCTCGAGGGCAGCCATCTCAGAGCGAAGGTTTTGGATAGTCCGATTTAGATCAGTTTCTACCCCCTGCAGTCGGGTCGCTTCTTCCTTGGCTTTGGCAAGTAATGGGCCATGTTGGTTGAGTTCTGCAGTCAATTCAGTAATTCGGCCCTGAAGGTCATCTACCATGGGAGTAGAAGCTAGAAGAGAGCATGAAGATATGAGTGCAAGAGTAATGATAATCGGAAAGAAAACAGAAATAGTGTAGAGGTTACCTTTCAGTTTAGTGATCTCGGCTGACTGATTGTTGACCTGCAGCTGGGCCTGGGCAAGAGTTCGGAGGCTGGCAGTATAAGCATCAAGAAGCTTCTCGAAGATCTCACGTTTTTCTTCCATAACAGCCTGAGAGGAACAGCAGGATGGAGTTAGAGACAAGGCAAACGATAAAGCAAAAGGTGTTAAATATCCGAACCGATTGCAACCAATCGGCCCGAATCTCGGGGACTACACCCAGTGGGTGCGCTTGCGCGCACCCACCGGAAGGAAAGTCTCCCGATTGAGGAAGGCAAACGATAAAGCAAAAGGTGTTAAAGATCCGAACCGATTGCAACCAATCGGCCCGAATCTCGGGGACTACACCCAGTGGGTGCGCTTGCGTGCACCCACCGGAAGGAAAGTCTCCCGATTGAGGAAGGCAAACGATAAAGCAAAAGGTGTTAAAGATCCAAACCGATTGCAATCAATCGGCCCGAATCTGGGGACTACACCCAGTGGGTGCGCTTGCGCGCACCCACCGGAAGAAAAGCCTTCCGAGTAAAGAAAAGACATAAAAAGAAAGTCAAAAGTTACCGTATGGTGAGAGGTGAGCTGTTGGAGGTCCCGAGGAAGGGCAGCGGCAAAGTTATTCACCCGGCTCAGAGCAGTCGTCACAGGATCTTGAGGGCGATGCGAGGCGTCAGGCTCGGTGCCGATGTGACGGGCGCGAGAGTACTCGACCCGGAACTGGTCCACCGAGCGCATAAGAATCTCCGACGCAGAGGAGGTCGGCGTTGGCACTAAAGCTTGAGTGGCGGTGGAAGCAGCAGTGGGAATGGCCAGTGGCATTGGCGTCACCTGAGGGCCAGAAGTAATCGGTGGTGGTGGCGGCGCAGTCGGGTGAGCTGACGCGGAAGTGATAAGCGCGACTGGAGGCAAGGTCGTTGTCGTCGGCGGCACGCGCAGAACAACCGGTGGCACAGTTGTGGCGGTCGGCGGCGCCGACACCACGATTGGCGGCGGGCTTGTCACCGTCGGTGGCTCGAATGCGGCAGTCGGAGCAGATGTAGTCGCGACAGTGAAGACCGGGTCGGAGCGGCGTGGTGGAGATGGGGCAATCGGATCGACCGATTGCGTTCCTATCCCGCTAGGAGCTGCCCGGTCAGCTGTGCTCTTCGAAGTCTTGGAGGCAATGAAAGAGGAAGAAGTCTTCTTGGTCGCCTCCAGGCGGGCCTTCTTGGCAGCGCGCTCGGCGTCCTTGGAAGAGCGATGAGAAGCAGGCGGCCGTTTATTGGTGGCGGCGGCAGATGCAGCAGGCGAAATGACGACGCCGGGTCGGACCGGAATGTCGGAATCAACGTCATCAAGCCCAATCGGTTCCCTGAAAGAAGAGAGAGGAAGTGAATCAGTATAAAGAGGAAAAGATAGTAAAATGCAAGGCGTGAAGGTAAAGTCATACCCGATTGTTCTCGGCGCGCCAGAGGGCATCCGACATCTCAGCGGGGCGACGTTCAGTGGCGCCTGCGCAGTCGGCCTCCGAGTGGTCGTGTCCTGGGGCTGTTTGCCTTTGCCGGCTGTCGGCGTGGCTTTGGCAACCTTGCCTGGAGCAGTACTAGCGGAGGAGCTGGTGGTTGAGGTGCGTTTAGCCGGCACCTTCGGAGGTTTCGCACGAAGAGCTGCATCAGAACCATCAGCCTTTGAGACACTTTCATCATCACTCCATTCGGCCAAAAATTTCTCAAGGGAAGGGTCAGGCGTACCCCCTTGAGCTGGCGGTCGGGTGTCGGTCCTCGGAGGGTCGGCGGCCCCGGCATCAACGAGGTCGGCATCCATGGAGTCGGAGGATTCTCCGGAAGACTCGTCGTCATCAGCGTCATCGTCACCGGACTCGGCGGAAGGAACCTCGCCGTTATACTCAAAGTCGGTGGGGTCATCCTCCGCGCGGTCGGGGGCATACACGCCAGCTTCCTGGCCATCCTCCATCAGGGCGGACTGAATAAAATGCTGGAAAGAGGATAAAAGTAATCAGAGAAGCTGAAAGGAGAAGAAATCGGGAGAGGAAGGCAATCGGAGCATACCTGTTAGACCAAGTATGTGATCAGAGGGGGAGGGGGTGAATGATCACTTCAAAATTTTGCATGAAACTATGAAGTGAAGCATAACTCAGCAACCGAAGACATTCAACAGAAAGGTAAACATTGAAGCAGAACATGATCGAAGCAGAACATAACGAATCAAAAGCATTGAATCAATTGCATTGAAGCAGATCACTGAAGCAATTGATAAACTGAATGTAAGTGCGGAAAGTAAAACGAACTCTTGACTCGGTGATGTTTGTTCGACCAGTTCACACTCTGCAAAGTGCTACGTCTGGTTGGAGGGACTTGTGATTGAACACAGGAGCTAACCTCTCTCCGTCCGTTTCTCCACTGCACCAATCTCCTTGAGCTTGGTCAGTTCTTCACTCGTGGTTGATTATTGAGGAAATCACCGAAACCTTTGACAAACTGGACTTCGAGGCGACAATAACTCTTCGCTCTCTGAAGAAAAACTCTCTAACCGTCTAGGAGAATTGCAGTTCTCCAAGATAAAAAGGCTAGCAAACTTCTTCCTAAGTCATAATGAATCAACTTAGATCAATAGGACTTATGCTTCGGTGGATGGGTTTTTGAAATGCTTCGGTGGGGTTGCTCTCTCTCTCTCTTCTGTAGGGAATCAATCTTGGAGCAGCCACCGGCCAATGAGGGCTGGGGTGGCGTATTTATAGGTGGCAATCCCTAGGTGCGAAATGACTGAAGTGACCCGATGTGACAGCTTGACACCTGTCCCTAACGGTCATATTTCCAGTCACAGCGCAACTTTACTTGCGGTCCAAGTAAAGCTGACTCACGGACTTGGTTCTGCTTCAGGAGCCGAAAGAACAAAGTCTTAGCTGGTGAAGCATTACCTAGCTCACATGAGATTTCTTCAACTCTGGCTTCTCACTGGTTAAGATTCGATCTGAGTCTTTTCATCAAAACCTTCGGAGTACATTTACTAAACCCCTCTTGATAGTACGGTTTTTCCTATGACTCAAGGAAGTAAAAAGAACTACGCAAAAACAACTAAGTCATGCGCCATCTTGATCATCTTCTTCGATGATACGAGCTTCAGGATTCCTTATCTTTTTAGGGGTCGACATCCGTGATGAGCTTCACTCCAGAGGATGTGCTTCGGTAAAAGTATAAATCTTCGTTGAAGCTTTATCACCAACCTATAACTTCAGGAACCTAACCATCTGATTCACACTAGAAAACTTGTTAGTTCCTCTACTGTTTTGACCAACAATATCCAAAACTCTTGAGGGCATAACTTTGCTCTTACAATCTCCCCCTTTTTGGACTATTGTTGACAAAACAGGCATCGATAAAAGATTTGGAATTTTGAATTTGAGTTGAGAGCAAACTCTAAGATATGAAGCTTTTGACTCCCCCTGAATGCAAGCATCGAAGATTTATGTAATCGAAGAAAATGCTTGTTGAAGAATATCATCAATGGGAAGTCTAACACATATCCTAGTGAATCAATTGCATACAAAGATAATTTGTCTTGAAGAATATGCAATCATCCAATGACCTGTGAACTTAAGGATAATACCCACCTGCAAGATAAAATATAGGAAAGCAACTTGCAAGCACGAGGTTATTAACATATACGATAAAACAGTTCACAACCGAAGTAAAACTTTAAGTTACAACCCAATCGAAGTGAATGGAATGTTTGTCGTAACTTAACATGCAAAAGAACAAATCAAAACCCTAAACCCCGCAGCGAATCTAAACTCGATGCTACTTTCTCCCCCTTTTTGTCAATAATTGGACAAAAGGTTGATAGGTAGATCAAGAGCATCTATGCGTTAGCTGCAACGCTGGGACCCTGCACATTGTCTTCGCCTGAAGAAGATGCATCGCCTGAAGTTTCTCCTTCGGTCGAAGCAGGTGACTGTTCCTCGTCGAAGTCCATCGGCGCTTGAAGCAATTCAAGGTCGCTGTCGTCGAGAGGATCGTCTTCGTGCTTCGATGTGTGAGAGTCTTCATCCGAGAAGGTGTCGGGGTGAATCTGTTCAGCAGGGTTGACAAAGAGAACTTCATCAATCTTGTCTAGTGATGGTATCTTGGGGTTGGGGCGATCAATCGAATCATTTCTGGAAAAGTGCCTCTGCAAATGTGGGTACTCCTTGAATATGCGATCGGCTTCAAGTTTCTTCACTGAGTTGAATTTCCTTAGGCCTTTCCAAGAATGACGCTTCAGAACCTTCAAGTATTGGTTGTTATTCAAGGCAATGTTACCAACTCTGTTTATCTCATCAGACAGATGTTGCATCTGGCGCTGATTTCCTTCGATGAAGTTTTCTAGCAGTTGTTGGTTTCGAATAGCAACTTCAAAGTGGTACACTTCTTTCTGAAAACGCTTCGACATGTTTCGCTCATTGACGTGCTGTCTGACTCCTACATATGTTGCAAAAGGGTCATTTGGCCGCCTGAAGATGTTCATTGTATCGCGGACCGGAGGGCAGAACAGCTTCGGGTGATGCTTCGCAGTGAAATCTTCGCTGCGTCCATGGTTGCAAATGGCTTGCAGCCAAGGGGCATATGGCTTCAGTTGATTTACCAATTCTGCAGCTTGTACCATGTACCGAAGAAAACAATCCTCGAAGTCGAACACATGACCATGGGTGAGCTTCATAAGAGCATGACGAGTAGGATGAAGAATATTGGATTCTTCATTCGCTGTACTGAGAGGCATTAGTGAGTTTGACAAGATATAAAACCAAGTCTTCGATATGAACACTAAATGCTTCGGGCGAATGTTTTCTGGCATGTGATCTCCAGAGACTTCGGGATCCAATAAATATGCAAATTCAGCTTCAGTGGGATCCGGTAACATGTGAACTTTTGCAATTTCTCCAGTGTGTCTTGGGATGTTTATGATATCCATGAATTCATCTGTATGCATCCTGAAGACTTTCCCTTGAATCATCCATTCAAGAATCCATGTGCTAGTATCTTCTGGGGTTCCAGAGACATATAGTGTGGCATAGAATTGCTTCACTAGCTCTGAATTGAATGGAGTTTCCATAGCAAATAATCCAGTCAAGTTCTGTGCTTCGATAGTTTCCACTATGTTTTGAAAGCACGTTGCAGAAGCTAGACTGTGCATATCCAAGTACTTGTGTCTGAAAAGTACACCTTTCTGGCAGTAAAGCTTCGTGTACAAGATTTGCTGTTCAGCAGTCCAGAATCGAAGATCGTCAGCTGTTCTTGGTGAATCATATGGACTAGAGCCAAAGAATCGAAGCTTCTTGCGATGAACTTCAATGTCAAATTCAGGACCGTGTCTTGACGAAGATCCTTCTCCCAGGAATATGGGAAAAGTCTCTCTTGGATAGATGGAGTCCAGCTGGGTGTCCTGAGCAGGAATACAATGCCTTCGAGCATCTGTGATTCGCCTTTGCGGTTGAGTGACGATGGCCAACTCATTTGCTTCGGCTTCAGCTTCGACTTCTGCATCTGCATTGGCTTCAGCATTAATAGCTTGATCTTGAGCTTCGCCTTGTTTGTCTTCAGACTCCTCAGCAGAGTGAGCTGAAGAGTAATCCTTATCAGGGATGGCTTGATGGGGTGGAGAGGGTTCTGGTGCAAAATTGTCTTGAGCGGATGGTTGTGGAGCAGGTTGAGGTGGAGGAGGAGTTGGAGCACGGGGTGGAATGACTTCGGGGGCGGATGGCTTCTATGTGGGTTTGCCAAGCTTGATGATTCTGCATCGAGGAGGCGATGCCTTTCTAGGGGTCTTCTTGGCCAGATGAGAGCTCACCTCATCAGCTTCTTCAGTGTCAGCAATGAGTCGTCTCTTCCTAGGTTGCAGCTTGGGAAGAGGTGAAGCTAATTGCTTGACCATGGCTTCGCGCTTCTTTGAGTCAAGAGCCATGACTGAAGCATTGTGAGTCTTGCAGCATTCTTCAATGGCAGACTTCAACTTGTCTTGAAAGATTTGAATATTTTTCTTCGTTTGTTCATTAACAATAGCAATCTTCTTCGAAGCAGCTGAGGCTTCGTTCTTGAAATCCTCATCAGATTCTTCATCTGCTCTCTTCTGGAATTTCAGGATCTTTGCAGTTTCTGATCTATCCCTTGAATGCAGATCTCTCAGCTGATTGTACAAAGTTTCGACCATGGCTGAAAGATTTGGTGAAATGTAAGTATCTCCAATATCTACAGCTTGGGGATTAACAGCTTCAGCAAGCTTAAGGTATGTCTGACTCAGACCTAGACAGTCCCAAAGTTCACCTTCCCTAGCATCCGGGAAGTTGTGCTCACTATGTTCAGCTTCAACTTGGGCTTCGGGAACAGGAGCTGCGACTGGCTTCGGGGGAATTTCCTTCGGTGCCATGTCCACAGCGGCTTCCTTTTGAGCGGCCCTGGCAGCTTCTTCAGCCTTCTTCGTGCGAAGGATATCCAGCTGAGCTTGGCGTTTGGCTTCAGCTTCAGCAAGTTGTTTGGCTTCGGTGGCAGCCTGAGCCTCTTGTTCTTGAGCTTCAGCTAGCTTGCGCTTCGCTTCAGCTTGCTAGTTTGCCTCGGCCAGCTCCTTCCTTTGCTTTTCAAGATCAGCTGCTTCTCTATCAGCTTTCTCTTTCTCTTTGGCTTCTTTTTCAGCCTTAGCTTTGGCTTGAGCTTCGGCGTGCAGACGTTCAGCTTCAATGCGGTCTCTCTTCCGCAATTCAGCTTCTGTCAACTTCTTTGTGCCAACCTGGGCATATGTTTGGCCAAGCTTAGCCACAGTTGTCTTCGGCTTCGAAGCTTTAACAGGCTCTGGAGCTTTGGCTTCGGGAACAGCAGTAGGCTTAGCCACAGGCTTGGCCTTTGGGTCATGCCGTTCCTTGGTCCTCTGCTCGGATGGAACAGGACGGCGGGGAGGCTTGGAGGACAGGGGTGCCTCGACTACCAAGTTCGTCAAGTCAATGTTCCTCTTTGGAGCAGGAGGTGCTGTAGGTTCATGAAACTTAACACCCTTAGGAGCAGTTGGCTTCGCTCCAGCCTTCTTCTTCAGAGGCTTCTTACTCAGTTTCTTCTTAGGACTTGGGGGGATGGGTGAGTGCTCTGACTCATCATCTGCTTCATCAGCAGGATCGTCATCGATCGAGTCTTCAAGCTGTACAGCTGCATCAGCTTCGTCATCGGCTTCGTGTTCAGCTTCCTCTTCTGAAGCAGGAGGAGGTGAATCACTTAGCTTCCGAAGCTTTCGCTTCTTCTGAGGCTTCGATGGTTCGGCTTCATCAAGCCCTGCAGCAGCAAGAGCTTTTGCCTTTTTCTCGTCTCGGATCCTCTTCTTCTCAGCCAGAATAGCAAGCCGTTCTTGCTCTTCAGGATAATCATCCAGGGTCTTGAGTGAATTTGGGTGCGGGATAGCCGGAGGCTTCGGGTAGTACTTCTTCCGGTTGGCTGCAGTGTACTGAGCGCACATGGCGGTGGTGTACCGATAAGGTGGGCTGAAAGCAAATTGCATTGCCCACTTCCAAGTTGGGATACTTTTGTACTTGTACCACCGAATAGCCCAATATCTTCGAATCCTTTGCAGTCGAATCTTTCTATCATGATCTGTCTCTTCTGGCGGGGTGTCATAGCCCATCTTGAGGCGAATGGCTTCGGGAATGCCGCGGGCATTATTCACTTCCTTCGTTTTGCCTCCTTTGCCCTTCGGCTTCGGTGGCTCTGGGTAATTTTCCAGTCCTTCAACAATTGGAGACTCATTCCCCATTGCAGCCTCTTCGTCAGACATCCTGTGATTAGAAGTATAGGCAAGAGGGAAACAAGGAGAGGGAATGAATAAGCACTGGCAAAGGTTTCGACAAAAACCAAAACAATTTGACAGGAGCCCAGATCAAACTCAGATTGGATGCAACTCTGTTTATGAATTTGGCTAGAACAAGTTCGAAAACAAGACCTAACCCAATCCAGTTCAGAGAACGAATCGTATCATGCGCACTGACCCGAGGAGATGGGATTGCTTAGATGCTAAGAACAGCTTTCCCAAGATGTAAAGTCCAACACGGATCAAACAACCCTATAAACAGAAATCAAAACCCTAACAAAACTTAGATCCAAACCCTAGATGAAGAACACAGGAAACAAGATTGGATCCAAGAGGCGTTGCGTACCCTAACTTGGTGACGCAAGGCAGCTACGGCGACGGGGAGCGGAGAAGTGCTCTGCGTCGACGGGGAATGTCCACGGCGGCAGCGTTCCGGCAGTGAAGCGGCGACGGCGACGACGGGGACGAGAGCTCTGCGGATGCTCGAGGTGGAAGATGGAGAAGTCAGAGAGAATGAACGTGGGGTGAACCATTTCGATGGGGGAACGCCTTAAATAGGCCTGACCTGGAGCGGTTACCAGATCAGATCGAACGATTCACAGTGACTGACTCTTCCGATTCAACGGCTAAGATGAAGTGGCGTATCGCGAGCGAATCTCAACGACCCGGAGAAGACGGGGACTCAACGACCGAAGAATAAGTCTCAACCGAGAGCAAAAACTTCGATAAAGTTGGAAACATTTGCTTCGGAACTCAATGATGCTCGAAGCAATATGCTTTCCGTTTCAATTGTGCTTATCATTCAAGATAGAAAAGATTGGGAGTGAAACAGAATGTAGGGGTAGGGTCCGAAACTTATCACTTCGAAGAACAACAACGAAGCTAAAAGTGATAAGCATAGGGGACAAAAGAAACGAATAAATAAAGCAAACTAAAAACAAAAAGCAAATGGCAAACGAAGCGAAACTTGGACGAAGGAAAACTCAAGCGAAACTAAACAAAAAGAAACACAAACGAAGGTGAATATATACAGTGAAAAGTTTCGATCTTACTGAACATTGTGTGAGTCTAAGATGTTCAGCTCACATCTCAATGCACAAAACCTTTTCTCGTCCAATGGCTTCGTGAATATGTCTGCCAATTGATCTTCAGTTCTTACATGGCTAATCTCAATGTCTTCGCGCTGAACATGATCTCGAAGAAAATGATGACGAATATCAATGTGCTTCGTTCGAGAGTGTTGCACGGGATTGTGAGCAATCTTGATGGCACTCTCATTGTCACAAAGCAGAGGGATTTTCTTCACAAATATACCATAATCTTTCAGCGTCTGCTTAAGCCAAAGTATTTGAGTGCAGCACGAGCCAGCAGCAATGTATTCAGCTTCAGCAGTAGATATTGAGACACAATTCTGTTTCTTTGAAGCCCAACACACAAGAGATCTACCAAGAAAATGACAAGTGCCTGAGGTAGATTTCCTGTCAACCCTATCACCAGCCCAGTCTGAATCAGAATATCCAATCAAATCAAACTGAGTGCCTTTGGGATACCAAAGTCCCAAAGAAGGAGTATGTGCTAGATATCGAAGAATTCGCTTCACAGCTATATGATGCGATTCCTTCGGATTTGCCTGAAAACGAGCACAAATACAAACTGATAGCATGATGTCAGGTCTAGATGCACATAAGTATAAGAGTGAACCTATCATAGACCGAAACTTTTTCTGATCGAAGGGTTTCCCTTTCTCATCTGCATCAAGAAAACCATTAGTAGGATGGGAGTTCTAATGGTCTTGCATTCAGCAAGATCAAACTTCTTCAGGCAATCCTTCAAGTATTTCTCTTGTGAAATAAAGGTGCCATTCTTCTGTTGTCGAATCTGAAGTCCAAGGAAAAACTTCAATTCTCCCATCATTGACATCTCATATTTCTTCGACATCATTCTTGCAAATTCTTCGCTGATCTCAGTGTTAGTACAGCCAAAAATAATATCATCTACATAAATCTGACACACAAATAGATCATTGTTATATGATCGAGTGAAAAGAGTGGGGTCAGTTGTTCCTGGTTTGAAGCCTTTCTTCTGGAGGAAATCCTTCAATGTTTCATACCAAGCACGAGGTGCTTGCTTCAGTCCATACAAAGCTTTGTGAAGCCTGTACACCATATCAGGATTCTTCGAGTCTTCAAAACCTGGAGGCTGCATAACATACACTTCTTCTTCGATTTCACCATTAAGAAACGCACTTTTGACATCCATTTGATATAGCAATATATTTTTGTGGTTAGCAAAAGCAAGCATGACACGAATGGATTCGAGACGGGCTACTGGAGCATAGGTTTCACCAAAGTCAATGCCTTCGATTTGGGTGTAACCTTGTGCTACCAATCTAGCCTTATTTCTTACCACAATACCGTCTTCATCTTGCTTGTTGCGAAATATCCACTTGGTGCCAATTACATTGTGCTTCGTGGGATCTGGCCTTTCAACAAGTGACCAGACCTTGTTCCTTTCAAATTGGTGAAGTTCTTCCATCATAGCTAATAACCAATCAGGGTCCTTCATGGCTTCATCATATTTTGAAGGCTCTAGTATGGAGACAAAAGAAAAGTTTCCACAGAAGTTAGCCAAACGAGTACGAGACCGAGTAGTGGGACGACCTGGTTGATTGATATCTTCAAGGATCGAATCCACATCTACTCTTCTTCGAACTCGGGATAACGTTGTATCATTTGCTTCAGGCTCAGCTTCTGCTTCAGGATCTGCATCAGCTTCGGGATCAGCTTCACCTTCAGCTTCAGCATTTCCTTCAGGATTAGCATTTCCTTCGTTCCCTTGACCTTCTTCGTCCTGTTCATCATTTGCTTCAGGATGTTGATTTCCAGCGCCCCGGGCTATGTGTGGGAACATTTGTCGGGACCCGGGGTTAGCGTATGTAATTCCAGTCACGATACAATCACATGGAGAGCCGAGAACCGTACCCACTTGTCTAAGCAGACAAGGCCAAGCACAGAACGTTCTCGGTAAGCATCGAACGTGAGGGGCATCCCATTCAGGCCGGATGATCAACTGAGATGGGTCCTCAACGTCCGCTCACGAGTCTAAATGCTTATGGGTGGTGAATCCCATACTCATAGACAAGTCGCCTCAACCATGTTATCGATTGGATCCTAACTCTTACATTCACTTACTCCAGCCCGATCACTTAGTCGGGATCTAGGGCGGGCTCGATCATACAACAAAGTGTGCACGTGACAGAGTCACGAACAATCGCATCGCGATGCCCCAAGCTGCGCACATCTAAGGGCCACTTGGTGTATAAAAGACCGCCAGCCAGATCACAACTAAGGTCTCGAAAACCCATACTAAGGCATGCATGTTATAAACATACACGCAGCACACATGCCTAGTATGAACAGCAGGTATCATCACATAACTCTACAAAGTACTCTTTGTAGATATACATAGAGCATACAAAGATCACATGTCTGTGATCAACATTACATCATACAACGGAAGCAAATTAGGTCTGAGTACAGACAAGATTAACAAATGGCTTAGAGAAGCCTTGTACAACAAACATGCCCTTCCACGAGGGACCAGACTGCTGTCTGGGACTATGCTACCAATGGTCAACGTCAAGCTTCACGAAGGTGATTCCATCGGGGTCCGGTTCTCATCTAAAACATAGAATAAGCAAACGTGAGTACAAAGTCGTACTCAGCAAGACTTACCTCAGATCTAAACTACTCATGCTCAAGTATCAAGGTAAAGGAGGTGGGGTTCAACATGCAGAAGTGCCAGCTTTGACTTAGCTAATCCTGTACTACGAGTACCATACTTTGAGGTAAGAAGCGTACACGAGTCCACTACATCTCCAACCAATACACCACTATGGTTACTTCCTCGACTTCCCCACGAAGAAGCACACCATAGCACTCACACTTATCTTGCGAGTTTTATAAGTATCCATTCAAGTTATCTATGATCAAGTAGAGGTTTCCAAGTAGTCCATAACCGCGGACACGGCTATTCGAATAGTTCATTAACCCTGCAGGGGTGTACATCTTCACACGTGTGTCATCACTTATCGCCTCGTTCTTGGCATCCTTCAAGCGGATGTCGGACGTGGATGAAACCAAGGCACTAACCTCACGTCACCTTCTCTAATCCAGGAGTCGACTACCTGAGTTTGGCACCGCTCGAGAGTCCGGCCGGTTCCATGAAACGGACTCAGATAATGTAAGGGACCGAGACGCCACCTCTGCCAGATGGTTTCACTGCCTCACAAGTCCACCACATATCTAGGATGATGCAACCTTTCTTCATTCTTTTTCCATGCACATGCCAAATGGAAAGCCCGAATCTATTGTGATTCCTGGACCGGATCGGGTACGTAAAGAGGCCAAACGGGGCTCCCATAAAACCCTACATGTGGTCATACTCTTTGTCTTGGATCACAAAACAGGAACTCGGGGCCTAGGGTAGTGTTCAACGAGACAACCCACTGTGTACTCCTACACAGCCTCTCATCGTTCACCTTTGCTTAGGGTGGATTCACCAACACGTTTCACTTTCATCAACACCACTGTGTTCATTTCATCCCGACTCACAATCAAAACATCCTCATTGTATCACTAAGCAGCAAAAGCAGTAACAGTTGCAGGGGCCACATGCTCATCATTCAACTCCTATATCTGCTAGGATTGTGGTTTGCTTAATACGGTGACAGAATGATAGGTCATGCATCGGGATGGGTTCAACTATGCGAAAGAACGTGTCTCGGTGATCTCCTAAACATGCATAAGCGAGACTGAGAGGGAAAATAGGATTTTATAGACATGATCAATGGGGTTTTGCTTGCCTTGCTGACGAGGTTCGATATCGGGGTCTTCAACGAAGGGGGTGGCCTCCGGTTCCAGTTGCACGTCTATCGAGCAAACAATCAAACAAGGTATAAATATAAATGCAATGCATCAAACACATGATCAATATTGAAAAGGTGATGTTCTTGGTCACAATGTTGGTACAATTCCATTTAAAAGAAGTCAAATGCAAAGTCACTTGCAAATGTGCTTCAAATTTGAATTTGAATTAAAGCCATATGGATGTTTTGCACTGTTCACCCAATTTTAATTGGTCAAACATGAAAACAGAGCC
Organism: Bromus sterilis; assembly: GCA_950022295.1. Classification (NCBI taxonomy): domain Eukaryota; kingdom Viridiplantae; phylum Streptophyta; class Magnoliopsida; order Poales; family Poaceae; genus Bromus; species Bromus sterilis. Next base: position 47,709,701 of record OX465596.1, read on the forward strand.
CATATTCATAATCCTTGGATTTTTCTGATATTTTTAGACATATTATTTGTTATATTTGGAGTTCATATGAATTAGTTATGAATTTTCCAAGTTTAAATCATTTTCTGGATTTTTCTCTATTTTAATTAATTCTTTTAAAAACTGGAAAATGGTTTAATGCGTCATGCTGACCTCAGCATGACGTGTGGGGGCTCCTGACCTGTGGGTCCCTTCTGCCAGCCTCAGGGGGGGTTAACCCGGTTTAATTAGTCTAACAAAGTCATTAGGGGGGGCTGGCCCACCAGTCAGTGACACTGGAGGGGGTTTAGGCTGGTGATTAGGTTAGTCTAATGGCGGGGTCGCCGGAGAGATGGCCGGAGCGTCGCCGGAGTGGTCAAAATGGCCACGGGGTGGGGACTCGAGGCCACGGACGCGCTCCTCGCGGGTTCCCGCACCCAACGGTGCTACTGGGGGGTCTCGGGGAGGGCTGTGGAGCTCGTCCACGACGACAATGGCGGCGGCCGGCGTCGGTTGAAGACGAACCCGCGCTGCGGTGCACGGAAGAGAGCGCGGAATGGGGGAAGATGGTGAGGAGCTCACCCTGAACTCGACGGAGGACACGGCGTGGCCGGGGATGAGCTGGCCGGTGAGGAATTCCTCGCCGGAGGTCCGCGGCGGCCGTAGCTTCTCGGTGAAGGGGGCGTCCTCTCTGGCGTCCTCGGGCTCTATTCGATGGCGCGGCTCGAGGGAGTCGAGGCTGGCGAAGCTTCTGGACATGAAGACGCAGCTCGGGGAGGCCAGTGGCCGCGTGTGGGCACGACGGCGGCTCCGGCTGGCTTCGGGGTGGCGCTGAAATCGCGAAGAGGAGAGGGGGAGGAGGTCCAGGGAGAGGGGGAAGAGGAGCGGGGCGTGCACGGGGTCTCCACGGCGAGGGAAAGAGGCACAGGGGGCCTTGGAGCCTTCTCGGCGTCGCGGTGGCGCCGCGGCGTGCTCCCAGGCCGCCACCGAGCTGCTTTGGCGTCGGTGGGGAAGACGACAGGCGGTCGCTGCGGGCTGGGCCGAGGTGCTGGGCCAGACAGGCTTGAGTTAGGTCGAAGCCACGGGGTCCCTTTTCCTTTTATTTCTCTGTTAAAAATTTTCTGCCCTTTTGTTTTGCCCTGGTAAAAATACCAAAGCATTTTATAAAAATGCCCAATTACTTTTATAAATACTAGGTGACCAGTAGCTAGTCACATATGGAATTTGGGAATTTTTGAAATTCAACATATTTTGAATTTCAATTCAAATAGGGTTATTTTAATTTCCAAAGCCACTGTTTGAATATTAGAAAAATCCATGTGCATGGGATTGATCCCAAATCACTTTTAAAATGATCAGCAACATTTCTAGGAATTTTCCAATCATTCAAAAGATTTTTGGAAAAATATTTTTATCTGGCCATTTATTTAAAAATTTCTAGGGCTTTTCTTTCCCCATTTTGAATTTCTTTTTGAAATTTTTGCATGATGCAAAGGGCTCAAATAAACCTAGTACTTACCCTAGTTGGGGTTCTGACAACATTGGACCATCATCATCCCTAACATCTTGACGTTGATTGGCTTCAACAGGGCGAATCTCACCAATAGCCATGGACCTTATTACTTCATCAAGAGGAGGTTCATCTAGATCATGAGGCAAATGCTCCTTTTGAGAGCCATTAGTTTCATCAAACCTTACATTTACAGTTTCCATAACTTTCCCAAAGTGAGAGTTATAGACTCTGTAAGTGTGAGAGTTTGAGCCATAACCTAGAAGAAAACCTTCATGTGCCTTAGGGGCAAATTTGGAGCTATGATTCATATCTCTAATAAAGCATGGAGCACCAAATACCCTAAGATATGAGACATTTGGTTTGTTACCAGTGATAAGTTCATGTGAAGTCTTCTTCAAGAATTTGTGAAGGTAAACCTTGTTAATGATGTGACATGCAGTATTGATTGCTTCGGCCCAGATCCTAATAGGAGTCTTGTATTCAGCAAGCATAGTTCTGGCCATCTCAATGAGGGTTCTATTTTTCCTTTCAACTACACCATTCTGTTGAGGTGTATAGGCAGCAGAGAACTCATGAGTAAAACCATAATCATCAAGAAAATCTTCAATATTTGTATTTTTGAATTCAGTTCCATTATCACTTCGGATATGCTTCAGAGATAATTCATATTCTGTTTGAGCTCTCTTAGCGAATGACTTGAAGATTTCAACCACTTTGCTCTTGTCATCCAAAAAGAAAACCCAAGTATAACGTGAGAAGTCATCAACAATAACTAGACCATATTTGTTTCCTCCCAGACTTGCATAATTTTGAGGACCAAAAAGATCCATATGAAGCAATTCAAGAGGACGAGTGGTAGTCATGATGGTCTTAGCTGAATGATGTTTCTTCGTAATTTTACCAGCTTCGCAAGCACTGCAGAGACGATCCTTATCGAATTTTACTTCGGTAAGACCAATAACATGATTCTTCTTCACTAGGTTATGAAGATTTCTCATCCCTGCATGACCAAGTCTTCCATGCCATAACCAACCCGATGAAGCTTTTGCCATTAAGCAAGTTGAGACAGCAGGGCCCGAAGAAAAATCAACAATGTATAGATCTCCCTTTCGGTAACCCTCGAAGACAAATGTATAGTCATCCTGTGAAAAGACAACACAACGCGAAGCAGAAAACAACACAAGCATACCCATATCGCATAACTTTGAAATAGACATAAGATTATATCCAAGAGATTGGACTAGCATAACCTTGTCAATGTGCTTATCCTTCGATATGGCAATCTTACCCAAACCTAACACTTTACCTTTGTTGTTATCACCGAAGGTAATGTACTTCAGAGAAGATTGAGATAGTTTTTCTTCGGTGAACAACTCCTTGTCTCCGGTCATATGATTTGTACAACCACTATCCATGACCCATTCGGATCCACCGGAGACATAGCCCTGCAGAAGAATTAGTTCTTCTTAACCACCCACAAACGAGCAGGTGACTGAGAAGATGTTGAAGCACTGGTCGAAGCAATATTAAATCGAACAGGAGTGTATTGCTTCGGTGAACCATCAAGCACACCATAAATGTAAGTCCTCTGCGAATGGTTAGCATAAGTATGAGCGTATGCAATCTTAGTATGATTATTATGAGGACGATACGTGTGACGACCAGTACGATAGTATTGCTTCTGCGGAACATTTGATTCGGTTACCAATGGATCATTTCTTGTCTCAAGAGAGTAGAAATGATTCAGTGGTACCGAAGACTTTCCCTGCATAGAATGGTTAGCAGGCAACTTTTCCACAAGAGCTTTCTGCACCCATATTTGCCTCTTGTAAAATCCATTCTTTGGTGGAGTACCTACATACTCAGCTGAAACTTTTCCCTGTTCATCTTTCATGAGTTTGTAGTCTGAATCAAGTGATTCATCCACAATGACTTTGTTCATTTTGCAGTCAAAACCTGAAAGGTTAGCAATATCAATGGGTTTCTCCTTAGCTAGAACCCAAACAGTCTTAGGATACTGTTCAGGCTCCCAGTATGTGCCATCAGGATTTATCTTTCTCTCGAAACCAACACCTTCATTCCTGGGATTCCTGTGAAGGAGGGCCTTCCTCAGGATATCACAGAGATATTGGTGTCCTTGCACACTTTTGAACATGCCTGTTTCAAATAAGTTTTTCAACCTGAGGAGTTCCTCGGTAACAGCAAGATTTTCCTCATCGGAGGCATTAGTATCATCAATAACAATAGGAGCTTTCCCTTTGGAAATAGTTTTGCTTCGCTCCAAACAATCCAAACAAGGTGATTCAGATTTATCAATTGCTTCAGAACCTTGTTGAGCCATGAGAGAGAGATTGAAATTTTCCAATTCTTCATGAGCCTCTGTCAGTTTTTCGAGAGCCACTTTCCTCTGAAGAAATTCACAGGTAAGCTTCTCATAATCAACTGAAAGAAGATCATGCCGAGAGGATAATTCTTCAAACTTCTCCTTCAGAGCAGAATGCTCATTGGTTAAAGTTTGATTCTTCTCAATCTCATCGATCAACAACGTTTCTGATTTCTTAATGGTTTTGCTTAGTGAATCAAGTTCATCTTGTTGAATTGAAGCAATTTTAGCAAGTTTAGCATAGCTTATCCTAGTATCACTTTCACATGAGGAATAATCAGAAGTATCATAGGTTGACTTGGATGAAGATACCTTTGCCTTTGCCATGAAGCAATATGCAGGAGTTTCATCTTCACTACTGTTGTTGGTGAAGAATGAGCTCGAAGCATTGACTGAAGCATCTGCCGAAGCAAAAGCCAAACCAGCAACTCCATCTGATTCGGACCCTGAAGCAGACCTTGAGTCTTGTTCAGCCTCGGAACCAGAGGCTTCATCTTCTGAGTTCATCTCCTTTCCTAGATAGGACTTGGCACGATGAGAGCTGCTTCGACGAGACGAATGAGTCTTCGACGAAGAACCCTCACGCTTCTTATGATACTTCTTCCTTTTATCATCATCAGAATCTTTCTTCTTTTCCCTTCTTGAACTGGAACCATGTTTCTTTGACTCATGACTTCTGGAGGATCTGTAAGACTTCGATGAAGAGTCTCTGAGTGAATGCTTCGATTTGTTTTCAGCTTCCCACAGAGGGCAATCAGCAATGTAGTGTCCTGGTTTCTTGCACTTATAGCAGCAGTTGTCCTTCGATGGAGAGCTTCTTGAGGATGAACGATGATAAGAATGACTTGAGATTCTTGAAGGATAACTCTTCTTGGGTGAAGAAAAACCTTTCTTCTGAAAGCGATTGAAGCGTCTCATTATCAGTGCTAAATCCTTTTCAATGCTTGCGGGATCATCTGATTCGACACCTGAAGCAGAACTGACTTCGGGCGAAGAATGACGCGAAGCTTTTGCTTTCAAAGCATGAGATCTCCTTCGAGAACCATTTATGTCACGTTTCTCATCTTCTTCCATTTCAAAGGTAGTGAGTCTCTCAAGAACATCAGCAGCAACAAGACGTCTGTAATCAGTCCTTTCCTTGATCATCAACACAATGTGATCAAACGAGTCATCTAACGAGCGAAGCAGAGTTCTCACAACAGAGTGAGGAGTTATGTCATCAGCATCGAGGGAAATCAACTCATTTGCAAGAGCTGTGAGTCTGCTGTAAATTGAGTGGACTTTTTCACCCTCGAGTCTTTTGAAGCGATAGAATTTGCTTCGGAGTGTGTCAATTCTGGCATCTCTCTGAGTAGAAACACCTTCACCAATCTTTTCAAGATAGTCCCAGACACCTTTGGCCGAAGGAATATTCTTCACTTCATGATACTTTTCAGGTGTCAAGTGATTGGTGATGAAAACCCAAACTACAGAATCAAGATCAATCAGCGTTGCTTCTTCAAGGGTGATGTCCTTCTCATCAGCAACAGTGACTCCATACAAGACAACTTGCCAGGCAGTTGAGTTGATAGCCATGATATTTCTTTTCATCTTGTCCTTCCAGTACGGGTAGTCCTTCCCATTGAAAATAGGAATAGGTTCGCCAGAGTGAATAGCTGCGAAAGACATACTAGAAGACATACTTGAAAACACTCCAGGAGGTTAATCCAAATAATGAGTGCCTAGCTCTGATACCAATTGTTAGACCAAGTATGTGATCAGAGGGGGAGGGGGTGAATGATCACTTCAAAATTTTGCATGAAACTATGAAGTGAAGCATAACTCAGCAACCGAAGACATTCAACAGAAAGGTAAACATTGAAGCAGAACATGATCGAAGCAGAACATAACGAATCAAAAGCATTGAATCAATTGCATTGAAGCAGATCACTGAAGCAATTGATAAACTGAATGTAAGTGCGGAAAGTAAAACGAACTCTTGACTCGGTGATGTTTGTTCGACCAGTTCACACTCTGCAAAGTGCTACGTCTGGTTGGAGGGACTTGTGATTGAACACAGGAGCTAACCTCTCTCCGTCCGTTTCTCCACTGCACCAATCTCCTTGAGCTTGGTCAGTTCTTCACTCGTGGTTGATTATTGAGGAAATCACCGAAACCTTTGACAAACTGGACTTCGAGGCGACAATAACTCTTCGCTCTCTGAAGAACAACTCTCTAACCGTCTAGGAGAATTGCAGTTCTCCAAGATAAAAAGGCTAGCAAACTTCTTCCTAAGTCATAATGAATCAACTTAGATCAATAGGACTTATGCTTCGGTGGATGGGTTTTTGAAATGCTTCGGTGGGGTTGCTCTCTCTCTCTCTTCTGTAGGGAATCAATCTTGGAGCAGCCACCGGCCAATGAGGGCTGGGGTGGCGTATTTATAGGTGGCAATCCCTAGGTGCGAAATGACTGAAGTGACCCGATGTGACAGCTTGACACCTGTCCCTAACGGTCATATTTCCAGTCACAGCGCAACTTTACTTGCGGTCCAAGTAAAGCTGACTCACGGACTTGGTTCTGCTTCAGGAGCCGAAAGAACAAAGTCTTAGCTGGTGAAGCATTACCTAGCTCACATGAGATTTCTTCAACTCTGGCTTCTCACTGGTTAAGATTCGATCTGAGTCTTTTCATCAAAACCTTCGGAGTACATTTACTAAACCCCTCTTGATAGTACGGTTTTTCCTATGACTCAAGGAAGTAAAAAGAACTACGCAAAAACAACTAAGTCATGCGCCATCTTGATCATCTTCTTCGATGAGACGAGCTTCAGGATTCCTTATCTTTTTAGGGGTCGACATCCGTGATGAGCTTCACTCCAGAGGATGTGCTTCGGTAAAAGTATAAATCTTCGTTGAAGCTTTATCACCAACCTATAACTTCAGGAACCTAACCATCTGATTCACACTAGAAAACTTGTTAGTTCCTCTACTGTTTTGACCAACAATATCCAAAACTCTTGAGGGCATAACTTTGCTCTTACAATCTCCCCCTTTTTGGACTATTGTTGACAAAACAGGCATCGATAAAAGATTTGGAATTTTGAATTTGAGTTGAGAGCAAACTCTAAGATATGAAGCTTTTGACTCCCCCTGAATGCAAGCATCGAAGATTTATGTAATCGAAGAAAATGCTTGTTGAAGAATATCATCAATGGGAAGTCTAACACATATCCTAGTGAATCAATTGCATACAAAGATAATTTGTCTTGAAGAATATGCAATCATCCAATGACCTGTGAACTTAAGGATAATACCCACCTGCAAGATAAAATATAGGAAAGCAACTTGCAAGCACGAGGTTATTAACATATACGATAAAACAGTTCACAACCGAAGTAAAACTTTAAGTTACAACCCAATCGAAGTGAATGGAATGTTTGTCGTAACTTAACATGCAAAAGAACGAATCAAAACCCTAAACCCCGCAGCGAATCTAAACTCGATGCTACTTTCTCCCCCTTTTTGTCAATAATTGGACAAAAGGTTGATAGGTAGATCAAGAGCATCTATGCGTTAGCTGCAACGCTGGGACCCTGCACATTGTCTTCGCCTGAAGAAGATGCATCGCCTGAAGTTTCTCCTTCGGTCGAAGCAGGTGACTGTTCCTCGTCGAAGTCCATCGGCGCTTGAAGCAATTCAAGGTCGCTGTCGTCGAGAGGATCGTCTTCGTGCTTCGATGTGTGAGAGTCTTCATCCGAGAAGGTGTCCGGGCGAATCTGTTCAGCAGGGTTGACAAAGAGAACTTCATCAATCTTGTCTAGTGATGGTATCTTGGGGTTGGGGCGATCAATCGAATCATTTCTGGAAAAGTGCCTCTGCAAATGTGGGTACTCCTTGAATATGCGATCGGCTTCAAGTTTCTTCACTGAGTTGAATTTCCTTAGGCCTTTCCAAGAATGACGCTTCAGAACCTTCAAGTATTGGTTGTTATTCAAGGCAATGTTACCAACTCTGTTTATCTCATCAGACAGATGTTGCATCTGGCGCTGATTTCCTTCGATGAAGTTTTCTAGCAGTTGTTGGTTTCGAATAGCAACTTCAAAGTGGTACACTTCTTTCTGAAAACTCTTCGACATGTTTCGCTCATTGACGTGCTGTCTGACTCCTACATATGTTGCAAAAGGGTCATTTGGCCGCCTGAAGATGTTCATTGTATCGCGGACCGGAGGGCAGAACAGCTTCGGGTGATGCTTCGCAGTGAAATCTTCGCTGCGTCCATGGTTGCAAATGGCTTGCAGCCAAGGGGCATATGGCTTCAGTTGATTTACCAATTCTGCAGCTTGTACCATGTACCGAAGAAAACAATCCTCGAAGTCGAACACATGACCATGGGTGAGCTTCATAAGAGCATGACGAGTAGGATGAAGAATATTGGATTCTTCATTCGCTGTACTGAGAGGCATTAGTGAGTTTGACAAGATATAAAACCAATTCTTCGATATGAACACTAAATGCTTCGGGCGAATGTTTTCTGGCATGTGATCTCCAGAGACTTCGGGATCCAATAAATATGCAAATTCAGCTTCAGTGGGATCCGGTAACATGTGAACTTTTGCAATTTCTCCAGTGTGTCTTGGGATGTTTATGATATCCATGAATTCATCTGTATGCATCCTGAAGACTTTCCCTTGAATCATCCATTCAAGAATCCATGTGCTAGTATCTTCTGGGGTTCCAGAGACATATAGTGTGGCATAGAATTGCTTCACTAGCTCTGAATTGAATGGAGTTTCCATAGCAAATAATCCATTCAAGTTCTGTGCTTCGATAGTTTCCACTATGTTTTGAAAGCACGTTGCAGAAGCTAGACTGTGCATATCCAAGTACTTGTGTCTGAAAATTACACCTTTCTGGCAGTAAAGCTTCGTGTACAAGATTTGCTGTTCAGCAGTCCAGAATCGAAGATCGTCAGCTGTTCTTGGTGAATCATATGGACTAGAGCCAAAGAATCGAAGCTTCTTGCGATGAACTTCAATGTCAAATTCAGGACCGTGTCTTGACGAAGATCCTTCTCCCAGGAATATGGGAAAAGTCTCTCTTGGATAGATGGAGTCCAGCTGGGTGTCCTGAGCAGGAATACAATGCCTTCGAGCATCTGTGATTCGCCTTTGCGGTTGAGTGACGATGGCCAACTCATTTGCTTCGGCTTCAGCTTCGACTTCTGCATCTGCATTGGCTTCAGCATTAATAGCTTGATCTTGAGCTTCGCCTTGTTTGTCTTCAGACTCCTCAGCAGAGTGAGCTGAAGAGTAATCCTTATCAGGGATGGCTTGATGGGGTGGAGAGGGTTCTGGTGCAAAATTGTCTTGAGCGGATGGTTGTGGAGCAGGTTGAGGTGGAGGAGGAGTTGGAGCACGGGGTGGAATGACTTCGGGGGCGGATGGATTCGATGTGGGTTTGCCAAGCTTGATGATTCTGCATCGAGGAGGCGATGCCTTTCTAGGGGTCTTCTTGGCCAGATGAGAGCTCACCTCATCAGCTTCTTCAGTGTCAGCAATGAGTCGTCTCTTCCTAGGTTGCAGCTTGGGAAGAGGTGAAACTAATTGCTTGACCATGGCTTCGCGCTTCTTTGAGTCAAGAGCCATGACTGAAGCATTGTGAGTCTTGCAGCATTCTTCAATGGCAGACTTCAACTTGTCTTGAAAGATTTGAATATTTTTCTTCGTTTGTTCATTAACAATAGCAATCTTCTTCGAAGCAGCTGAGGCTTCGTTCTTGAAATCCTCATCAGATTCTTCATCTGCTCTCTTCTGGAATTTCAGGATCTTTGCAGTTTCTGATCTATCCCTTGAATGCAGATCTCTCAGCTGATTGTACAAAGTTTCGACCATGGCTGAAAGATTTGGTGAAATGTAAGTATCTCCAATATCTACAGCTTGGGGATTAACAGCTTCAGCAAGCTTAAGGTATGTCTGACTCAGACCTAGACAGTCCCAAAGTTCACCTTCCCTAGCATCCGGGAAGTTGTGCTCACTATGTTCAGCTTCAACTTGGGCTTCGGGAACAGGAGCTGCGACTGGCTTCGGGGGAATTTCCTTCGGTGCCATGTCCACAGCGGCTTCCTTTTGAGCGGCCCTGGCAGCTTTCTCAGCCTTCTTCGTGCGAAGGATATCCAGCTGAGCTTGGCGTTTGGCTTCAGCTTCAGCAAGTTGTTTGGCTTCGGTGGCAGCCTTAGCCTCTTGTTCTTGAGCTTCAGCTAGCTTGCGCTTCGCTTCAGCTTGCTAGTTTGCCTCGGCCAGCTCCTTCCTTTGCTTTTCAAGATCAGCTGCTTCTCTATCAGCTTTCTCTTTCTCTTTGGCTTCTTTTTCAGCCTTAGCTTTGGCTTGAGCTTCGGCGTGCAGACGTTCAGCTTCAATGCGGTCTCTCTTCCGCAATTCAGCTTCTGTCAACTTCTTTGTGCCAACCTGGGCATATGTTTGGCCAAGCTTAGCCACAGTTGTCTTCGGCTTCGAAGCTTTAACAGGCTCTGGAGCTTTGGCTTCGGGAACAGCAGTAGGCTTAGCCACAGGCTTGGCCTTTGGGTCATGCCGTTCCTTGGTCCTCTGCTCGGATGGAACAGGACGGCGGGGAGGCTTGGAGGACAGGGGTGCCTCGACTACCAAGTTCGTCAAGTCAATGTTCCTCTTTGGAGCAGGAGGTGCTGTAGGTTCATGAAACTTAACACCCTTAGGAGCAGTTGGCTTCGCTCCAGCCTTCTTCTTCAGAGGCTTCTTACTCAGTTTCTTCTTAGGACTTGGGGGGATGGGTGAGTGCTCTGACTCATCATCTGCTTCATCAGCAGGATCGTCATCGATCGAGTCTTCAAGCTGTACAGCTGCATCAGCTTCGTCATCGGCTTCGTGTTCAGCTTCCTCTTCTGAAGCAGGAGGAGGTGAATCACTTAGCTTCCGAAGCTTTCGCTTCTTCTGAGGCTTCGATGGTTCGGCTTCATCAAGCCCTGCAGCAGCAAGAGCTTTTGCCTTTTTCTCGTCTCGGATCCTCTTCTTCTCAGCCAGAATAGCAAGCCGTTCTTGCTCTTCAGGATAATCATCCGGGGTCTTGAGTGAATTTGGGTGTGGGATAGCCGGAGGCTTCGGGTAGTACTTCTTCCGGTTGGCTGCAGTGTACTGAGCGCACATGGCGGTGGTGTACCGATAAGGTGGGCTGAAAGCAAATTGCATTGCCCACTTCCAAGTTGGGATACTTTTGTACTTGTACCACCGAATAGCCCAATATCTTCGAATCCTTTGCAGTCGAATCTTTCTATCATGATCTGTCTCTTCTGGCGGGGTGTCATAGCCCATCTTGAGGCGAATGGCTTCGGGAATGCCGCGGGCATTATTCACTTCCTTCGTTTTGCCTCCTTTGCCCTTCGGCTTCGGTGGCTCTGGGTAATTTTCCAGTCCTTCAACAATTGGAGACTCATTCCCCATTGCAGCCTCTTCGTCAGACATCCTGTGATTAGAAGTATAGACAAGAGGGAAACAAGGAGAGGGAATGAATAAGCACTGGCAAAGGTTTCGACAAAAACCAAAACAATTTGACAGGAGCCCAGATCAAACTCAGATTGGATGCAACTCTGTTTATGAATTTGGCTAGAACAAGTTCGAAAACAAGACCTAACCCAATCCAGTTCAGAGAACGAATCGTATCATGCGCACTGACCCGAGGAGATGGGATTGCTTAGATGCTAAGAACAGCTTTCCCAAGATGTAAAGTCCAACACGGATCAAACAACCCTATAAACAGAAATCAAAACCCTAACAAAACTTAGATCCAAACCCTAGATGAAGAACACAGGAAACAAGATTGGATCCAAGAGGCGTTGCGTACCCTAACTTGGTGACGCAAGGCAGCTACGGCGACGGGGAGCGGAGAAGTGCTCTGCGTCGACGGGGAATGTCCACGGCGGCAGCGTTCCGGCAGTGAAGCGGCGACGGCGACGACGGGGACGAGAGCTCTGCGGATGCTCGAGGTGGAAGATGGAGAAGTCAGAGAGAATGAACGTGGGGTGAACCATTTCGATGGGGGAACGCCTTAAATAGGCCTGACCTGGAGCGGTTACCAGATCAGATCGAACGATTCACAGTGACTGACTCTTCCGATTCAACGGCTAAGATGAAGTGGCGTATCGCGAGCGAATCTCAACGACCCGGAGAAGACGGGGACTCAACGACCGAAGAATAAGTCTCAACCGAGAGCAAAAACTTCGATAAAGTTGGAAACATTTGCTTCGGAACTCAATGATGCTCGAAGCAATATGCTTTCCGTTTCAATTGTGCTTATCATTCAAGATAGAAAAGATTGGGAGTGAAACAGAATGTAGGGGTAGGGTCCGAAACTTATCACTTCGAAGAACAACAACGAAGCTAAAAGTGATAAGCATAGGGGACAAAAGAAACGAATAAATAAAGCAAACTAAAAACAAAAAGCAAATGGCAAACGAAGCGAAACTTGGACGAAGGAAAACTCAAGCGAAACTAAACAAAAAGAAACACAAACGAAGGTGAATATATACAGTGAAAAGTTTCGATCTTACTGAACATTGTGTGAGTCTAAGATGTTCAGCTCACATCTCAATGCACAAAACCTTTTCTCGTCCAATGGCTTCGTGAATATGTCTGCCAATTGATCTTCAGTTCTTACATGGCTAATCTCAATGTCTTCGCGCTGAACATGATCTCGAAGAAAATGATGACGAATATCAATGTGCTTCGTTCGAGAGTGTTGCACGGGATTGTGAGCAATCTTGATGGCACTCTCATTGTCACAAAGCAGAGGGATTTTCTTCACAAATATACCATAATCTTTCAGCGTCTGCTTAAGCCAAAGTATTTGAGTGCAGCACGAGCCAGCAGCAATGTATTCAGCTTCAGCAGTAGATATTGAGACACAATTCTGTTTCTTTGAAGCCCAACACACAAGAGATCTACCAAGAAAATGACAAGTGCCTGAGGTAGATTTCCTGTCAACCCTATCACCAGCCCAGTCTGAATCAGAATATCCAATCAAATCAAACTGAGTGCCTTTGGGATACCAAAGTCCCAAAGAAGGAGTATGTGCTAGATATCGAAGAATTCGCTTCACAGCTATATGATGCGATTCCTTCGGATTTGCCTAAAAACGAGCACAAATACAAACTGATAGCATGATGTCAGGTCTAGATGCACATAAGTATAAGAGTGAACCTATCATAGACCGAAACTTTTTCTGATCGAAGGGTTTCCCTTTCTCATCTGCATCAAGAAAACCATTAGTAGGATGGGAGTTCTAATGGTCTTGCATTCAGCAAGATCAAACTTCTTCAGGCAATCCTTCAAGTATTTCTCTTGTGAAATAAAGGTGCCATTCTTCTGTTGTCGAATCTGAAGTCCAAGGAAAAACTTCAATTCTCCCATCATTGACATCTCATATTTCTTCGACATCATTCTTGCAAATTCTTCGCTGATCTCAGTGTTAGTACAGCCAAAAATAATATCATCTACATAAATCTGACACACAAATAGATCATTGTTATATGATCGAGTGAAAAGAGTGGGGTCAGTTGTTCCTGGTTTGAAGCCTTTCTTCTGGAGGAAATCCTTCAATGTTTCATACCAAGCACGAGGTGCTTGCTTCAGTCCATACAAAGCTTTGTGAAGCCTGTACACCATATCAGGATTCTTCGAGTCTTCAAAACCTGGAGGCTGCATAACATACACTTCTTCTTCGATTTCACCATTAAGAAACGCACTTTTGACATCCATTTGATATAGCAATATATTTTTGTGGTTAGCAAAAGCAAGCATGACACGAATGGATTCGAGACGGGCTACTGGAGCATAGGTTTCACCAAAGTCAATGCCTTCGATTTGGGTGTAACCTTGTGCTACCAATCTATCCTTATTTCTTACCACAATACCGTCTTCATCTTGCTTGTTGCGAAATATCCACTTGGTGCCAATTACATTGTGCTTCGTGGGATCTGGCCTTTCAACAAGTGACCAGACCTTGTTCCTTTCAAATTGGTGAAGTTCTTCCATCATAGCTAATAACCAATCAGGGTCCTTCATGGCTTCATCATATTTTGAAGGCTCTAGTATGGAGACAAAAGAAAAGTTTCCACAGAAGTTAGCCAAACGAGTACGAGACCGAGTAGTGGGACGACCTGGTTGATTGATATCTTCAAGGATCGAATCCACATCTACTCTTCTTCGAACTCGGGATAACGTTGTATCATTTGCTTCAGGCTCAGCTTCTGCTTCAGGATCTGCATCAGCTTCGGGATCAGCTTCACCTTCAGCTTCAGCATTTCCTTCAGGATTAGCATTTCCTTCGTTCCCTTGACCTTCTTCGTCCTGTTCATCATTTGCTTCAGGATGTTGATTTCCAGCGCCCCGGGCTATGTGTGGGAACATTTGTCGGGACCCGGGGTTAGCGTATGTAATTCCATTCACGATACAATCACATGGAGAGCCGAGAACCGTACCCACTTGTCTAAGCAGACAAGGCCAAGCACAGAACGTTCTCGGTAAGCATCGAACGTGAGGGGCATCCCATTCAGGCCGGATGATCAACTGAGATGGGTCCTCAACGTCCGCTCACGAGTCTAAATGCTTATGGGTGGTGAATCCCATACTCATAGACAAGTCGCCTCAACCATGTTATCGATTGGATCCTAACTCTTACATTCACTTACTCCAGCCCGATCACTTAGTCGGGATCTAGGGCGGGCTCGATCATACAACAAAGTGTGCACGTGACAGAGTCACGAACAATCGCATCGCGATGCCCCAAGCTGCGCACATCTAAGGGCCACTTGGTGTATAAAAGACCGCCAGCCAGATCACAACTAAGGTCTCGAAAACCCATACTAAGGCATGCATGTTATAAACATACACGCAGCACACATGCCTAGTATGAACAGCAGGTATCATCACATAACTCTACAAAGTACTCTTTGTAGATATACATAGAGCATACAAAGATCACATGTCTGTGATCAACATTACATCATACAACGGAAGCAAATTAGGTCTGAGTACAGACAAGATTAACAAATGGCTTAGAGAAGCCTTGTACAACAAACATGCCCTTCCACGAGGGACCAGACTGCTGTCTGGGACTATGCTACCAATGGTCAACGTCAAGCTTCACGAAGGTGATTCCATCGGGGTCCGGTTCTCATCTAAAACATAGAATAAGCAAACGTGAGTACAAAGTCGTACTCAGCAAGACTTACCTCAGATCTAAACTACTCATGCTCAAGTATCAAGGTAAAGGAGGTGGGGTTCAACATGCAGAAGTGCCAGCTTTGACTTAGCTAATCCTGTACTACAAGTACCATACTTTGAGGTAAGAAGCGTACACGAGTCCACTACATCTCCAACCAATACACCACTATGGTTACTTCCTCGACTTCCCCACGAAGAAGCACACCATAGCACTCACACTTATCTTGCGAGTTTTATAAGTATCCATTCAAGTTATCTATGATCAAGTAGAGGTTTCCAAGTAGTCCATAACCGCGGACACGGCTATTCGAATAGTTCATTAACCCTGCAGGGGTGTACATCTTCACACGTGTGTCATCACTTATCGCCTCGTTCTTGGCATCCTTCAAGCGGATGTCGGACGTGGATGAAACCAAGGCACTAACCTCACGTCACCTTCTCTAATCCAGGAGTCGACTACCTGAGTTTGGCACCGCTCGAGAGTCCGGCCGGTTCCACGAAACGGACTCAGATAATGTAAGGGACCGAGACGCCACCTCTGCCAGATGGTTTCACTGCCTCACAAGTCCACCACATATCTAGGATGATGCAACCTTTCTTCATTCTTTTTCCATGCACATGCCAAATGGAAAGCCCGAATCTATTGTGATTCCTGGACCGGATCGGGTACGTAAAGAGGCCAAACGGGGCTCCCATAAAACCCTACATGTGGTCATACTCTTTGTCTTGGATCACAAAACAGGAACTCGGGGCCTAGGGTAGTGTTCAACGAGACAACCCACTGTGTACTCCTACACAGCCTCTCATCGTTCACCTTTGCTTAGGGTGGATTCACCAACACGTTTCACTTTCATCAACACCACTGTGTTCATTTCATCCCGACTCACAATCAAAACATCCTCATTGTATCACTAAGCAGCAAAAGCAGTAACAGTTGCAGGGGCCACATGCTCATCATTCAACTCCTATATCTGCTAGGATTGTGGTTTGCTTAATACGGTGACAGAATGATAGGTCATGCATCGGGATGGGTTCAACTATGCGAAAGAACGTGTCTCGGTGATCTCCTAAACATGCATAAGCGAGACTGAGAGGGAAAATAGGATTTTATAGACATGATCAATGGGGTTTTGCTTGCCTTGCTGACGAGGTTCGATATCGGGGTCTTCAACGAAGGGGGTGGCCTCCGGTTCCAGTTGCACGTCTATCGAGCAAACAATCAAACAAGGTATAAATATAAATGCAATGCATCAAACACATGATCAATATTGAAAAGGTGATGTTCTTGGTCACAATGTTGGTACAATTCCATTTAAAAGAAGTCAAATGCAAAGTCACTTGCAAATGTGCTTCAAATTTGAATTTGAATTAAAGCCATATGGATGTTTTGCACTGTTCACCCAATTTTAATTGGTCAAACATGAAAACAGAGCCCATATTCATAATCCTTGGATTTTTCTGATATTTTTAGACATATTATTTGTTATATTTGGAGTTCATATGAATTAGTTATGAATTTTCCAAGTTTAAATCATTTTCTGGATTTTTCTCTATTTTAATTAATTCTTTTAAAAACTGGAAAATGGTTTAATGCGTCATGCTGACCTCAGCATGACGTGTGGGGGCTCCTGACCTGTGGGTCCCTTCTGCCAGCCTCAGGGGGGGTTAACCCGGTTTAATTAGTCTAACAAAGTCATTAGGGGGGGCTGGCCCACCAGTCAGTGACACTGGAGGGGGTTTAGGCTGGTGATTAGGTTAGTCTAATGGCGGGGTCGCCGGAGAGATGGCCGGAGCGTCGCCGGAGTGGTCAAAATGGCCACGGGGTGGGGACTCGAGGCCACGGACGCGCTCCTCGCGGGTTCCCGCACCCAACGGTGCTACTGGGGGGTCTCGGGGAGGGCTGTGGAGCTCGTCCACGACGACAATGGCGGCGGCCGGCGTCGGTTGAAGACGAACCCGCGCTGCGGTGCACGGAAGAGAGCGCGGAATGGGGGAAGATGGTGAGGAGCTCACCCTGAACTCGACGGAGGACACGGCGTGGCCGGGGATGAGCTGGCCGGTGAGGAATTCCTCGCCGGAGGTCCGCGGCGGCCGTAGCTTCTCGGTGAAGGGGGCGTCCTCTCTGGCGTCCTCGGGCTCTATTCGATGGCGCGGCTCGAGGGAGTCGAGGCTGGCGAAGCTTCTGGACATGAAGACGCAGCTCGGGGAGGCCAGTGGCCGCGTGTGGGCACGACGGCGGCTCCGGCTGGCTTCGGGGTGGCGCTGAAATCGCGAAGAGGAGAGGGGGAGGAGGTCCAGGGAGAGGGGGAAGAGGAGCGGGGCGTGCACGGGGTCTCCACGGCGAGGGAAAGAGGCACAGGGGGCCTTGGAGCCTTCTCGGCGTCGCGGTGGCGCCGCGGCGTGCTCCCAGGCCGCCACCGAGCTGCTTTGGCGTCGGTGGGGAAGACGACAGGCGGTCGCTGCGGGCTGGGCCGAGGTGCTGGGCCAGACAGGCTTGAGTTAGGTCGAAGCCACGGGGTCCCTTTTCCTTTTATTTCTCTGTTAAAAATTTTCTGCCCTTTTGTTTTGCCCTGGTAAAAATACCAAAGCATTTTATAAAAATGCCCAATTACTTTTATAAATACTAGGTGACCAGTAGCTAGTCACATATGGAATTTGGGAATTTTTGAAATTCAACATATTTTGAATTTCAATTCAAATAGGGTTATTTTAATTTCCAAAGCCACTGTTTGAATATTAGAAAAATCCATGTGCATGGGATTGATCCCAAATCACTTTTAAAATGATCAGCAACATTTCTAGGAATTTTCCAATCATTCAAAAGATTTTTGGAAAAATATTTTTATCTGGCCATTTATTTAAAAATTTCTAGGGCTTTTCTTTCCCCATTTTGAATTTCTTTTTGAAATTTTTGCATGATGCAAAGGGCTCAAATAAACCTAGTACTTACCCTAGTTGGGGTTCTGACAACATTGGACCATCATCATCCCTAACATCTTGACGTTGATTGGCTTCAACAGGGCGAATCTCACCAATAGCCATGGACCTTATTACTTCATCAAGAGGAGGTTCATCTAGATCATGAGGCAAATGCTCCTTTTGAGAGCCATTAGTTTCATCAAACCTTACATTTACAGTTTCCATAACTTTCCCAAAGTGAGAGTTATAGACTCTGTAAGTGTGAGAGTTTGAGCCATAACCTAGAAGAAAACCTTCATGTGCCTTAGGGGCAAATTTGGAGCTATGATTCATATCTCTAATAAAGCATGGAGCACCAAATACCCTAAGATATGAGACATTTGGTTTGTTACCAGTGATAAGTTCATGTGAAGTCTTCTTCAAGAATTTGTGAAGGTAAACCTTGTTAATGATGTGACATGCAGTATTGATTGCTTCGGCCCAGATCCTAATAGGAGTCTTGTATTCAGCAAGCATAGTTCTGGCCATCTCAATGAGGGTTCTATTTTTCCTTTCAACTACACCATTCTGTTGAGGTGTATAGGCAGCAGAGAACTCATGAGTAAAACCATAATCATCAAGAAAATCTTCAATATTTGTATTTTTGAATTCAGTTCCATTATCACTTCGGATATGCTTCAGAGATAATTCATATTCTGTTTGAGCTCTCTTAGCGAATGACTTGAAGATTTCAACCACTTTGCTCTTGTCATCCAAAAAGAAAACCCAAGTATAACGTGAGAAGTCATCAACAATAACTAGACCATATTTGTTTCCTCCCAGACTTGCATAATTTTGAGGACCAAAAAGATCCATATGAAGCAATTCAAGAGGACGAGTGGTAGTCATGATGGTCTTAGCTGAATGATGTTTCTTCGTAATTTTACCAGCTTCGCAAGCACTGCAGAGACGATCCTTATCGAATTTTACTTCGGTAAGACCAATAACATGATTCTTCTTCACTAGGTTATGAAGATTTCTCATCCCTGCATGACCAAGTCTTCCATGCCATAACCAACCCGATGAAGCTTTTGCCATTAAGCAAGTTGAGACAGCAGGGCCCGAAGAAAAATCAACAATGTATAGATCTCCCTTTCGGTAACCCTCGAAGACAAACGTATAGTCATCCTGTGAAAAGACAACACAACGCGAAGCAGAAAACAACACAAGCATACCCATATCGCATAACTTTGAAATAGACATAAGATTATATCCAAGAGATTGGACTAGCATAACCTTGTCAATGTGCTTATCCTTCGATATGGCAATCTTACCCAAACCTAACACTTTACCTTTGTTGTTATCACCGAAGGTAATGTACTTCAGAGAAGATTGAGATAGTTTTTCTTCGGTGAACAACTCCTTGTCTCCGGTCATATGATTTGTACAACCACTATCCATGACCCATTCGGATCCACCGGAGACATAGCCCTGCAGAAGAATTAGTTCTTCTTAACCACCCACAAACGAGCAGGTGACTGAGAAGATGTTGAAGCACTGGTCGAAGCAATATTAAATCGAACAGGAGTGTATTGCTTCGGTGAACCATCAAGCACACCATAAATGTAAGTCCTCTGCGAATGGTTAGCATAAGTATGAGCGTATGCAATCTTAGTATGATTATTATGAGGACGATACGTGTGACGACCAGTACGATAGTATTGCTTCTGCGGAACATTTGATTCGGTTACCAATGGATCATTTCTTGTCTCAAGAGAGTAGAAATGATTCAGTGGTACCGAAGACTTTCCCTGCATAGAATGGTTAGCAGGCAACTTTTCCACAAGAGCTTTCTGCACCCATATTTGCCTCTTGTAAAATCCATTCTTTGGTGGAGTACCTACATACTCAGCTGAAACTTTTCCCTGTTCATCTTTCATGAGTTTGTAGTCTGAATCAAGTGATTCATCCACAATGACTTTGTTCATTTTGCAGTCAAAACCTGAAAGGTTAGCAATATCAATGGGTTTCTCCTTAGCTAGAACCCAAACAGTCTTAGGATACTGTTCAGGCTCCCAGTATGTGCCATCAGGATTTATCTTTCTCTCGAAACCAACACCTTCATTCCTGGGATTCCTGTGAAGGAGGGCCTTCCTCAGGATATCACAGAGATATTGGTGTCCTTGCACACTTTTGAACATGCCTGTTTCAAATAAGTTTTTCAACCTGAGGAGTTCCTCGGTAACAGCAAGATTTTCCTCATCGGAGGCATTAGTATCATCAATAACAATAGGAGCTTTCCCTTTGGAAATAGTTTTGCTTCGCTCCAAACAATCCAAACAAGGTGATTCAGATTTATCAATTGCTTCAGAACCTTGTTGAGCCATGAGAGAGAGATTGAAATTTTCCAATTCTTCATGAGCCTCTGTCAGTTTTTCGAGAGCCACTTTCCTCTGAAGAAATTCACAGGTAAGCTTCTCATAATCAACTGAAAGAAGATCATGCCGAGAGGATAATTCTTCAAACTTCTCCTTCAGAGCAGAATGCTCATTGGTTAAAGTTTGATTCTTCTCAATCTCATCGATCAACAACGTTTCTGATTTCTTAATGGTTTTGCTTAGTGAATCAAGTTCATCTTGTTGAATTGAAGCAATTTTAGCAAGTTTAGCATAGCTTATCCTAGTATCACTTTCACATGAGGAATAATCAGAAGTATCATAGGTTGACTTGGATGAAGATACCTTTGCCTTTGCCATGAAGCAATATGCAGGAGTTTCATCTTCACTACTGTTGTTGGTGAAGAATGAGCTCGAAGCATTGACTGAAGCATCTGCCGAAGCAAAAGCCAAACCAGCAACTCCATCTGATTCGGACCCTGAAGCAGACCTTGAGTCTTGTTCAGCCTCGGAACCAGAGGCTTCATCTTCTGAGTTCATCTCCTTTCCTAGATAGGACTTGGCACGATGAGAGCTGCTTCGACGAGACGAATGAGTCTTCGACGAAGAACCCTCACGCTTCTTATGATACTTCTTCCTTTTATCATCATCAGAATCTTTCTTCTTTTCCCTTCTTGAACTGGAACCATGTTTCTTTGACTCATGACTTCTGGAGGATCTGTAAGACTTCGATGAAGAGTCTCTGAGTGAATGCTTCGATTTGTTTTCAGCTTCCCACAGAGGGCAATCAGCAATGTAGTGTCCTGGTTTCTTGCACTTATAGCAGCAGTTGTCCTTCGATGGAGAGCTTCTTGAGGATGAACGATGATAAGAATGACTTGAGATTCTTGAAGGATAACTCTTCTTGGGTGAAGAAAAACCTTTCTTCTGAAAGCGATTGAAGCGTCTCATTATCAGTGCTAAATCCTTTTCAATGCTTGCGGGATCATCTGATTCGACACCTGAAGCAGAACTGACTTCGGGCGAAGAATGACGCGAAGCTTTTGCTTTCAAAGCATGAGATCTCCTTCGAGAACCATTTATGTCACGTTTCTCATCTTCTTCCATTTCAAAGGTAGTGAGTCTCTCAAGAACATCAGCAGCAACAAGACGTCTGTAATCAGTCCTTTCCTTGATCATCAACACAATGTGATCAAACGAGTCATCTAACGAGCGAAGCAGAGTTCTCACAACAGAGTGAGGAGTTATGTCATCAGCATCGAGGGAAATCAACTCATTTGCAAGAGCTGTGAGTCTGCTGTAAATTGAGTGGACTTTTTCACCCTCGAGTCTTTTGAAGCGATAGAATTTGCTTCGGAGTGTGTCAATTCTGGCATCTCTCTGAGTAGAAACACCTTCACCAATCTTTTCAAGATAGTCCCAGACACCTTTGGCCGAAGGAATATTCTTCACTTCATGATACTTTTCAGGTGTCAAGTGATTGGTGATGAAAACCCAAACTACAGAATCAAGATCAATCAGCGTTGCTTCTTCAGGGGTGATGTCCTTCTCATCAGCAACAGTGACTCCATACAAGACAACTTGCCAGGCAGTTGAGTTGATAGCCATGATATTTCTTTTCATCTTGTCCTTCCAGTACGGGTAGTCCTTCCCATTGAAAATAGGAATAGGTTCGCCAGAGTGAATAGCTGCGAAAGACATACTAGAAGACATACTTGAAAACACTCCAGGAGGTTAATCCAAATAATGAGTGCCTAGCTCTGATACCAATTGTTAGACCAAGTATGTGATCAGAGGGGGAGGGGGTGAATGATCACTTCAAAATTTTGCATGAAACTATGAAGTGAAGCATAACTCAGCAACCGAAGACATTCAACAGAAAGGTAAACATTGAAGCAGAACATGATCGAAGCAGAACATAACGAATCAAAAGCATTGAATCAATTGCATTGAAGCAGATCACTGAAGCAATTGATAAACTGAATGTAAGTGCGGAAAGTAAAACGAACTCTTGACTCGGTGATGTTTGTTCGACCAGTTCACACTCTGCAAAGTGCTACGTCTGGTTGGAGGGACTTGTGATTGAACACAGGAGCTAACCTCTCTCCGTCCGTTTCTCCACTGCACCAATCTCCTTGAGCTTGGTCAGTTCTTCACTCGTGGTTGATTATGAGGAAATCACCGAAACCTTTGACAAACTGGACTTCGAGGCGACAATAACTCTTCGCTCTCTGAAGAACAACTCTCTAACCGTCTAGGAGAATTGCAGTTCTCCAAGATAAAAAGGCTAGCAAACTTCTTCCTAAGTCATAATGAATCAACTTAGATCAATAGGACTTATGCTTCGGTGGATGGGTTTTTGAAATGCTTCGGTGGGGTTGCTCTCTCTCTCTCTTCTGTAGGGAATCAATCTTGGAGCAGCCACCGGCCAATGAGGGCTGGGGTGGCGTATTTATAGGTGGCAATCCCTAGGTGCGAAATGACTGAAGTGACCCGATGTGACAGCTTGACACCTGTCCCTAACGGTCATATTTCCAGTCACAGCGCAACTTTACTTGCGGTCCAAGTAAAGCTGACTCACGGACTTGGTTCTGCTTCAGGAGCCGAAAGAACAAAGTCTTAGCTGGTGAAGCATTACCTAGCTCACATGAGATTTCTTCAACTCTGGCTTCTCACTGGTTAAGATTCGATCTGAGTCTTTTCATCAAAACCTTCGGAGTACATTTACTAAACCCCTCTTGATAGTACGGTTTTTCCTATGACTCAAGGAAGTAAAAAGAACTACGCAAAAACAACTAAGTCATGCGCCATCTTGATCATCTTCTTCGATGAGACGAGCTTCAGGATTCCTTATCTTTTTAGGGGTCGACATCCGTGATGAGCTTCACTCCAGAGGATGTGCTTCGGTAAAAGTATAAATCTTCGTTGAAGCTTTATCACCAACCTATAACTTCAGGAACCTAACCATCTGATTCACACTAGAAAACTTGTTAGTTCCTCTACTGTTTTGACCAACAATATCCAAAACTCTTGAGGGCATAACTTTGCTCTTACAATACCACAGGCGGTTTCTGCTGGCGAGTGAGGCATTCAAGCCCGAGGCGGAAAGGGTCGGGCAAAGGACTAGATGTAATAGCCCTCACCCTGGCGTTGAGCTCTTCCTTCTTCACCCGCCATGTGCAGAGCCGAGTGGGATCTCGAGGACCCGACATATCGCACAGACGGTGCACTCGGCGCTGCAAGGGAAGAATCCGTGCTTGAAGCCAAGCGGCTACCAGGTTGGTCGGGAGAAGTCCTTCTTGCTCTAGCTGGGCGACCCTGGCGACCTAGGCATCGACATCGCAATCTCCGACGCCATACTTCAGCGACCACTGGTGCTTGTCAGTCGGCCGGGCGAGGGAGAACTCGGGCAGATTCAGGAGATCGGGCCCTTGGTCAAGTGACTTGACGTAGAAGAATGAGGTCTGCCAATTTTTGCATGATTGGACGATCTCGGGACTCTTGTACTTCGGCTTGGCGGCTGCGACAAGACAACTGCCGCAGTCGGTCATGTCAGTCGGGTACGTGGGTTCGCCGCCTTCGATGGTGGAGGGCACCACAGTTCCCGTCCGAGCGTTGTGAGCTCGGAGATTGAAGAATCGCTTCCAGAGAGCGACGCTGGGACGGCAGCCGAGATACCCTTCGCAGAGTGTCACGAAACCGGAGAGAATCATGATGAAGTTGGCTGCGAGATGGTGTGGTTGCAGTCGGTGGAAATCGAGGAACCCGCGGAAGAAGGTGCTGGCGGGAAGGCCGAATCCACGCTCGAAGTGAGCGAGGAATACGACCCTCTCGCCAGCGCGCCCGCTGGGCACGACCTCGGCGTCGGGAATGCGCCACTCGACCTCCGCAGGCATCTTCCGGCCGCGAATCAGGGACTCGACGGCGCCGGCGGTAGCCTGAGAACCTTTCCAGCACCCGCGGCTCGCCTGGGAGGTGTCTCGCCGTGGCGCCATGGCATTCGCGGACGGGGAGAAGAAGAGAGAAAAAGAGGGAGGCAGAGCGCGAGAGCAGCGGTGAAGAGTTACCGCCGAGGCGGTGGAAGTGGCAGAGAGCACAAGTCTGTGGCCGGAGCAGATCCAAGGTGCAGAGGTCCGCGGCAGAGAGCTTCGCGTGGAGCTGCAATGGCGCAGAGGAGAGAGAGAGAGCTAGAGGTTGAAGATGGCATCTGGGAGAAGGAAGAGGCGAAGGCCCTCCCCTGTGGCTTATATGGGCGGCGGGGGAGGGAAGTGGGATGCGTCTGCGGCTGTGTGGCTCGGTGTGGCCTAGGTCACAGGAAGGGCAACCGGCAAACCAGCGCAAAGGATCCTGGCGCAAAAGGCGAGGCGTGCGACGTCGGGGTCAGGCCCTGCAGTTATGTCAAGTCGCGTGTGGGTCATGGGTCCCAGCTCATTGACCACGTCCCGGAAGAATCGGAGGTAACCGTTGGAACTAAATCGGCGAAAGATGTCTTTCTCGAAAAGTGAAGACGCGAATCGGGAGCGAACCAGATCCAATCGGACGAAAAGTTGGTCAGCCAAGTGTGATCTCCGAGTCGGTCGGTGAACTCGGAATGACGCACTCGACGAAGCCATAGCAGTCGGAGGATATCAAGAGAAATTAAAAACTGCAAAGGCCCCGCGGTCAAGTGACCGAGGGACCTTTACAGCTTTAGGGGCTACTGTCGGGGGACCGGTACCCAGGTAGGCTAACCCAAGCGAAAGCAACCTTTCAAGACAAGGATGGACCGATTGGACCGCAGCTGGGCCGAGCTGGGCAGATGTACGACCGATTGCTCCAAGGCAATCAGCCGTATCAAATGCCAGCAGTCGGCCCAGGCGCAATCGGACCAACCTTCCTTCACCAAGACGATCATCCGGTTGGTCCGCAGCTGGGCCGAGGTTGATACCTGGAAGGCCGATTGCCCAGAGCAATCGACTTTGCCAGGTACCACCAGTCGGTCCAGGCGCAATCGGAACCACCTAATACCCAGTCGGGGGTATGATTACGAGGTCAGAAATTCCATATCCCCAGATATCCGGGTGGCAGGAAGGCCAGGTCATGTCAAAGATCTGGGGGAGATACGGTGTCGACCTCTCCGCCGATTCCGCGGACAGGCCGACAAGACCGCACCCCCTAGCTCCACTGTTCATCCCTACGCTCTACGAGTCTACAGCATGGGCCGCCGCTCGTAGGTTCCGGGTCAGCCGGAGAGGAGCAGTCGGTGGGCCCAGGCCGATTAGAGGATGACAACTGGGTCCATTCGGCAATGAAGTTACCGAAGTACCCTGGGCTCACACTATAAGAGCCAGGGTACCCCTCCTGCGTGAGGGACGACGCCTCACACTAGATCACCATTACTCACTTCCCCCTCAGTTCATTCACTGCTAGTAGTTACTCCTCAGGGAAGCAGGAGAGGACCTTTCCCACGGCGGCGTTGTTCTCCTTCCCCTGAGAAGATAGAGAAGCAGTAATTGTAGTCAGATCATTGATATACAAGAGACAAGCAGGAGTAGGGGTGTTATCTCTCCGGAGAGCCCCGAACCTGGGTACATCGTGGTGTCCTCACCGTGTTTGTGCCCAACCCGATTCCGGCACCATCGACATTCTCTCCCTCGCGTCTTCCCCTCACTTTAGCCATCCCATGGCATCTGGCATTACATATCGACGACACACATCATTGTTGACATTATCTTTTGATAAGTAAGTTGTTTGCAAAAGCTTATGCCATGCAAGCATCTTCCCTTGTGTTAGCATTTGCACTTCATAACTAATAACATGTTCTTTCAAAGCCTTCAAATTGTTTCTTAATAAAGAGAAAGAGCAAAAGTAAAAGTTATTAGTTGTCCTTTGACCAAAGATATGTTTGCCATAATTTGATGAGTTTCCTTAGCCCTACTTTTGATTATAATTGTTATTACTCTCTCATGAGGACCTTATGAGTTGAGGTTGCTGTTGAGGATGCTTGAGGTTGATGAAGAAACCTTGATGCTTCTTGTTTGTATTCTATTTATCGACACTTCACTCTCTAAACTTGTGGACAGGTTTACCGAGCTCAGTATTCGCTTGGGGACAAGCGAGGTCTAAGCTTGGGGGAGTTGATACGTCCAAAATGCATCACTATTTTATATAGTAATTCTTTCCTATTCATTGATATATTTCATGTTATGATGTTATTCTTATGTTGTTTTGGCTTATTTTACATAGTTTGCAACTTTTCGACGCCAAAGCAGCAGACGCAGGATTCAACGCTAAAAAGTTGACGCTGAGTTGCTGAAACAGAAGACCTCCAAATTACCTGAAAATCAACGGAGGCCATTTTCCAGAAGAATGACGGGGACACGCAAAACGGGAACCAGAGGGGGGGCCACCAAGAGCCCAGGCGCCCCCTGGCGCGGCCCCACCCTTGGCCGCACCGGGTGGCCGCCTGGACCCCTGGGGCCACCCCAGGCTCCCCCCTTTGGCCTATTTATCCTTCGTCGTCCAAAAATCCTAAAAGAGGAGAGTTTTTGCAAGTTCCGCCGCCGCTCCATGAAGGAAACCAACAGAGGAGAAAAGACATCTCCGGCGGGCAGATTCCCCCGTGGAGAATACCTCCCGAAAGGGAGATCATCGCCATCGTCATCACCATCGTCACGGGCATCATCGAGATCATCATCAACATCATCCCCAACATCAGCACCATCTCCACCACCATCCAATCTCACCTTAAAAGTCCAACTTTTGTTGTAATCCGTACTATCTATCCTCTCTACTCTACCGGTGTTGATTACTACCGTGTGATGAATGCTATTGAGTTTTGTTGGAGAAATATCATTGTGTCCAGATTGTTTACCACCTATTTATCCCCACTGATCATGATCTCTTTTATGTCTTGTGAGTAGTTATTTTAGTTCTTGAGTGTTGGATATATGCTCTAGAGGCAAATAATATATGATTATTCCAATATATCTAAGCAAGTTCATAACCAGTTTCATACCGTGCTAGAACTGTGTCAGTGAAACAATGATACAGGTGTGGTATAGAAACCCCCAGAGTTCCTAGTTATCCTCTACATCGATAACTAGTTCATGGTCAACATGATGGTCGTGGTTTCGCGATCATGGACAATTAAGTCTCTTGACTATGAGGTCACCTCACTGGTTAAGTGACGTGATGAACATTACCAAAAGTAAGCATTACAGCATGATCAAATCTTGTGAAGGTTCAGTGCTGTAATTACAGAACGTGGTAGACCGTTCCTTTGACCGTGAGTACGTGCATAATTGCTATCTTCCCGGATGCTTTGACCTACATCCCACCACCTGACTAAAATATGCGGGTCATAACGGTTGTATCTTGGGTATTCCGTGGAGATATGCTGAGGAGTATTGTTACAAGAGCGGGATTTTTCAATCCATATAATGGATAGATACTCGGGGCCCACTCGGTGAGATTCCATCCATAAAGCTGCAGCGTGTGACTAGGTCACGGGGATGAATATCACGGGAACGAGTGAATGAGGATTAGTTCAGAACGAGGTTGAACCAGACATAGGATGTCATTGATCGAATCTCGGAACAATCCAGTATCGCTGACAAAGGGAATGCTATACGGCGTAAGGTCCAATCGGTGTTTGATATCCGGAATGCACATGGATCATTATGGGCATCCAGGTCCCGCTGATGATCATTGACCGTAGCCTCATCTCGTTCATGACTGGAGTGTTCTCGGACCGTAGGGTAACACACTTAAGGGCTCGATGAAATCGGAGACCTTTTCGGAACCATCGGAGTAACCAGAGAATAAAGGAAACAACATCGGAGAAGTACCGTGTTAAACCGAACAAGTTCGGAGTGAACCGGAAGGTGTTCCGGAGCACCAGGAGATGGAATATTATGTTTTAGTTATTAATTAATTGAATTAATAATTAAAATCATTTTATTTCTAATTAATATGTGCAATGGGCCTTAGTGGAGAAAAAGGCCCATTAGGGGAAATAAAAGGGAAAAAAATAAAAAAGAAAAGAGGGGGGAGGCGCCATGGGCCCTAGGGCCCATGAGGGGTGCGCCCCCTCCCCCCTTGGCCGGCCACCTCCCCTTAGCAAAGGGACTTTAGTCCCACATTGCTAAGGGAGAGGGGTTGACTCCCTCCCCTCTGCCTATATATAGATGGGCAGGGTGCACATATTTAATACACAGAAATTCGTGAGAAATTAAATATTACTCCGAATTGAGATAGGTTTTCTCCGGTCTTCTCCCCTCCCTTGTCTCTTTCACGGTGGGCTCCCTAGTGTGAGCCTATAGTGGAATTGAGGCTTATCTGCTAGAATCGGAGGCCGTCGTGCTGCCGAAGCTCCGTCCGGAGGTCTGCTTCCGCCAGCTTCGCTGGATCGGAGAACGGAGGTCGTCATCGAGTCTCGTACGTGTGCGAGTACTACGAGGTGCTACACGTGTGGCACTACACCCATCCGGGTGTTCAACACAGCCAGGGGGCTGTGAAACTTGATCGACTACATCAACCACGTTTGCGGGAACGTTTCCCGCGCAACAGACTACACCCCGAGGTATGTTATTTCCGCACTCTTTTCCGTTACGGTAATACGGCTAGCTAGATCTTGGGTTATGGGAACGCTAGTTAGAAAAATTTGTGTTTTCTGTTGCGAACCCCAACATTGAGGACATGGCAGAAGTCTAGTTGCTAGTAGTCATATGATGTTGAAGTAATATGTGTCGTTTGATATTTAAGTTGTGTTGTTATTTTCCTAGTGGTGTTGTGTGAGTCGAACACTCAACACTTCGCCTTATTAAGGACCTAGGGGAATGCATTGTGGATAAATAATGCTTACGGTGGGTTGCCGGAGTGACAGAAACCTGAACCCCAGTTCGCACGCTTTTGCACAAGGGAACAATGGATCATCGATCGTATTGCTATGGTTAGGCTTTTGCCTTAATTATTATCTTGTATTTTCGGATGCTTGCAAGATGTTTAATCATAAGAGTGCACTTATCTTAGTCTAGAGGGTGTACTAGCATAGACCCACCCACTCAACACTTATCAACACAAAACATAGTACCGATACAGAATATGGCGAAAACACGTGACTATTTCTCCCGTGTGTCCTCAAGAACGCTTTAGCCTTTATATGTTCAGTTGCTAGGCCTATCCTTTGCTCAAAAGGATCGGGCCACTTGTTACTCCTCCGTGCTTTTTACTTGCTCGCTTTTTACCTTTTTGGAGCTTATATCGAAAACCCCGAAAAAGTTATCTTTCAGTTCCTGCAACTATTTTTTTACCAAAGTCACTTGCCAATACCTTCTGCTCCTCGTTGGGTTCGACACTCTTATTTATCGAAAACGCTACAAACGATCCCCTATAGTTGAGGGTCATCAATGTCTCTCTCCCAAAAGACGATAAAATAGCTAAGCTGGGTGAACAAATTATAGCTGGGCAATTGACAGCATTATAAACGCACCGCAATGCTAATTATGCTACTGGAAAGCTAGAGGCTCAAAAGTATGGGTAGTACGCCAAGACAAGTAGACCGAAATCCATACACATCTACTCACTAATCATCCACCTTGAGATATATATCCAGAACATCTCGCTGGTATTAAGTTGCGAGCCCCACCCAAAGTGTAAACTCAAAGCAACAGACAAGTGCATTAACAAAATTTGCGTAAGGTAAACAATCCTAGCAACCGCGGTTACAAGCACCGTTGTTTTCTCCCTAGTGGAAATAGCACATCCCCTAGTATCATGTGTCTATCACTCAAGCTAGACATCGGGGGGCATGAACCCACAATCAAGCATAAACGCTCCCTCTTGGAGTTACTATCTACTACTTGGCCAAAGCAATAAAAGGTAACGGAGAACATGCAAGAATTACTCAAGCACAAAATATAAAAGGTAAACCAAATATATAACTCATCACAATCTGAACATAATCTCATAATCCATCGGATCCCAGAAAACAACGGGACAGCAACAGCTAAAAGAATTACATAGATACCTTGATCATGTAGGGAATCTCACAAGGGCTAAGAATTGAAGCACAAGATTGGAGAGAATACATTACATAGCTGCTGGTCATGGAACCATGGTCCAAGGGGGACTACTCACGGCACGTCCGCGAAGCGCTCATGGTGGTGGAGAAGCTCCCGGAGGTCAATCCTCCCTCCCCCAGGGTGCCGAGAAGAGGTCTTCTGGTGCTCCCGATCTTGGAAGCGCGTCGGCGGTGGAACAGAGGTGAAAATCGCGATGCGGGGCTCTCCGCGATGGTTTTCAAAGCGAGGAGTAAATATAGGCCGAAGGGGGCACCAGGGGGCGGCCCCTCCCCCCAGGCGCCCTGGTGGCATGACCTAGGGTGGGGCCGCGCCCCCTGGCCACCTGGGAGGGGGTGGCCCCCCTCTGTCCCTCCTTCGGTGATTCCCAAAACTTCCGTCGTGCTGATTTTTATATATTTTTCCTGGAATTTTTGGAGCTCTGTAAATATGGGTAAAAACCTGCAATTCACAGACATTAGCAGACAGAAACTGGCACTAGGTGCACTGAGTTAGTAGGTTAGTCCAAATATGTGTAAAAAGGTATGAAAGTGTAGCAAAACACATAGCAATGTCACCTAAAAGAGCATGCAACAAGCAGAAATTATAGATACGTTTGGGACGCATCAACATCCCCAAGCTTAATTCATGCTCGTCCTCGAGTAGTTAAATGATAACACAAATAATTTATGTGGTGACATGCTAACACACATATAAGAACTTCAAAGTAAAGCAAGTAAGATATGCAATTCAAGTCAAGATAATAACAAACAAGAGTCTATATCTAGTATTGAAACTAGCAAAGCATGAACATAAAGGTGCAAGAGCTCTCGCTGTCCGTGACTCGAATGTCTCCAAATGGTGTTTTCATGCAAGAAGTGAGAGATGGGTTTAAAGCATAAAAATACTATATATTTTTAATGGAGAACTCAATCTACTAAAAATTCGCACTTGGACTCCTTCAGAATCTTATTTTGACTTGTCCCCAGACCAATAGTCAGGCACAAGTCAATCTGATCCTCTCCCTTTCGACTTTGAGCACTTATGAAATGGATGAGCGCGAGCAAGATATGTTAGCACTTAGGATGGCAAATAGAAGAATGATGGGGAGGGAAGACAAAAAGGTGTGAAAGGCTCACATCAATGAGGACAATCATAGGCGAGAGAAAGCCAAATGATAGATATGATGTGAGGAGTAGGGATTGCCATGCAACGGATGCACATAGAGCTAAGGTAAGCTCTCCAATGGAACTAGAGGGGTGCATCCAACTTGCTTGCTCATGAAGACCTAGAGCTCATTTGAGAAGGCTCATCCTTGGAATATGCAAGCCATGTTCTACAGTGTAAGTATCCCCACATAGTTATGCGTGAATGATAATCTCTATGGAGTACAAATATGACTATGGAGTACGAGTGTGAATCTTTCAAAAGTAATAGTAGTGTTGCCCCCTTCTCTCTTTTTATTTGTTTTTTCTCTTTTTTCTATTTTTTGTATTTTTGTGACCTCATTGGCTCTTTCTATTTATCTGTCATTTGTCCTCTTTGGGATCTTTTAATTTGTCCTGTTTTGGGATCTTTTATTTTGTCCTCTTTGGGATTTTTTCCTCACTTAATGGCAACACTCTATAATTTACAAGAATATAAAGAAGATCTTCACACTTTACAAGAAGTACTCAACATAAAGAAAAATAAAAACTATCATGATGTATGCAAATGTATGCGTCTGCCAGTGTAGTAGGATATGCAATGATACTAGCGCGTCATGTAGCAATGATTGTGGCAAGGCCTAACTAGCATGCGACTCCTCGATCAAGCAAAAGCATGTATGACATAAAGATCAAGCCATGAGATGATGGGTGTTGCATGACAATGTATCTCAAAAAGGCTATGGAAATGCCTTGAAAGGTAGGTATGGTGGCTGTTTTGAGGAAGAAATAAGGATGTTTATGATGACAGAGCGTATCATGCCAAGGGTTTAGATGCACAGGAAAAGTTTGCACCAACTCACAAGATGAGAAAGGGCAATGCACGGTACCGGAGAGGCTAGCAAAATATGGAAGGTGGAAGTGCCAACAATCAAATACTCGCATTAGTCCGAAGAACTCACACACTTATTGTCGATAACTCTCTATCTAATCAGGAGGTTCACAAAGAGACAGGTACCCCGAGGAGGAGTGTATGCGGGTTTGGTTATCCTTGCGCATCCTCGACCCATGGTACGTGAGGGTACTCTATATATGCCAACCCCTCCAGAGGTTAGCGATCCATCTAGTAGCTAGAGTTCTCAACTAATTTTTGTAGTTTTAGAAAATAAGCACGGATTGCCCAAAATACGACACCTATCACTAATAGGCTCAAGTTGTTGGCACCAAAAGTCCAAACATTACTCAAATCAATACCTCAAAACTATTGCAAGTTACTAATACACTTGTAATAGCAACCTCAATTACCTACTCATGCAAGACACACAACTCAGTGCAACCAGCCAACTCTCTAAACAAGATAAGCATGATAACTCAAGAGAGTTCCTAAAGTAACTTAAATAAAAGCTCTTAAAAAGATAAACATGAAAACTAAGAGCTAAGCAAGCCAGCAACTAGGAAATGATAAAGAACACACACAAAAATAAAGATAAGCATGTGATACGCGAGAGATGATAATGGCTTCTCGCACTTCGTTGGTTACCCCAAGTGGAAGGTGAGATGTAGGATAGCAGCAAATTTTCCCTATGTAGAGGATAGGGTTTGTCTCCCGTAGGACTCCGATAGTGATAAGTAGGTGGTGAAGCGAGCAACGCGTTGTTTCAGATATTTTCTCTCTTAACCTGGACCTACACACGACACAAATAAATTTGCTCCCAACGAAGTTCAGAGAGGTTGTCAATCTCTCCGGCCTTGTTGTTTACAAAGGATCAAACGCAAGGGATAATGATAATGGTGATAGCAGCTAGAAAATAAGAGCAGGAAAATAAAAGAGCGTGTAAAGAGTGATGAGAATATGGACCGGGGTCCCGTGATGTTCACTAGTGATGTCTCTCTCCCAAAAGACGATAAAACTGCTATGCGAGGTAAACAAATCACAGCTGGGCAATTTACAGGATTAAAAACGCACCGCAAAGCTAACTATGCTACAAAGAAAGGACGAGGCTCAAAAGCATGGGCGGTACGCCAAAATAAGTAGACCGAAATCCAACTGAATCTATTACTAATCATCCACCTTGAGATATCTATCCAGAACATCTCGCTGGTATTAAGTTGCGAGCCCCACCCAAAGTGTAAACCCAAAGCAACAGACAACTGCATTAAAAAGCACTTTGCGTAAAGTAAACAATCCTTGCAACCGCGGTTACAAGAACCGTTGTTTTCCCCCTTGTGGCAACAACACATCCCCCAGACTCGGGTTTTCTGTCACTCAAGCGTGTCATCAGGGGGCATGAACACACTATCGAGCATAAAGTTACCTCTTGGAGTCAGTACCTACTACTTGGCCAAAGCAATAAACAGAAATAGAGAACATGCAAGAATTACTCAAGAACATAAATATAAAGGATAAGAACCAAATATATTACTCAATCAAAAACTGAACATAGTCTCATAATCCATCAGATCCCGTCAAACTCAGCATAGCAACAGCAGAAAATTACATATGTACGTCGATCATGTAGGGCAGCTCACGAGGTCTAATCCATGAAGAACAAAGAGGGGAGGAGAACATCACATAGCTACTGATCACGGACCCATGGTCCAAGGTAGACTACTCACGGATCATCCGGGAAGCGTCCATGGTGGAGGAGAAGCTCCCGGAGGTCAATCCTCTCTCCGGCAGGGTGCCGGGAAGTGGTCTGCTGGCGCTCCTGATCTTGGAATCGCGGCGGCGGCGGAACAGAGGCGAGGTCGCGAAAAAGGGTTCTCTCTTCGGAAGTTTCACGTCATGGGGAATAAATAGGCGAAGGGAGGCAACTAGGGGGGCCACCAGGTGTCCAGGCGGCCTCCCGACGCGGCCAAGCCCTAGGTCGTGCCACCTGGCCGCCTGGGCACCAGGTGGGGCCCCTCTGGCCCTCCTTCGGGACTCCGGAAGCATCCGTTGCGCTGATTTTTTATATGATTTTTCCCGGATTTTTGGAGCACTTTTAATATGGGGGAAACCTGAAATAGAAAAACAGCAGAAAACAGGAACTGGCACTGTGGTGCACTGAGTTAATAAGTTAGTCGAAATATGATCAAAAGTGTATGAAAATTTATCTAGAGCATAGCAATATCACACAAAACATGCATGGAGCAAGCAGAAATTATAGATACGTTTGGGACGTATCAACATCCCCAAGCTTAATTCCTGCTCGTCCCCGAGTTGGTAAATGATAACAAGCATAATTTCTGTGGTGACATGCTAACAACCATATAAGAACTTTGAAAGTAAAGCAATCAAGGTAAGTAATTCAAGTCATAACGGGCAAAAGTCTATATTAGCATTGAAACAAGCAACAAAAGAACATTAAGGTGCAAGATCTCTTGCTGTCCGTGACTCGAATGTCTCCAGATGGTGTTTGCGTGCAAGAAGGGGATGGGAATACGAGAGATTTTTTTTTGAGAACTCAATCTACTAAAGTTTCACACTTGGTCTTCTTTGGAATCTTATCTTGACTCGTCTCCAGACCACTAGCCAGGTACAAGTCAATTTGATCCACTCATTTTTCTATATTTTGAGCACTCATGCAATGGATGACCATAAGCACGAGAGTTGACACTTAGGATGGTAAAGAGAGAAATGGTGGAGGAGGAAGACAAAAAGGGTAAGAAAGGCTCACATAAATGAGGACAATCATAGGCGCGAGAAGGCCAAATGATAGATATGATGTGAGGAGTAGGGATTGCCATGCAACGGATGCACATATGAGCTAAGAAAAGCTCACCAATGGAATTAGTGGGGATGCATCGAACTTGCTCGCTCATGAAGACCTAGAGCTCGTTTGAGATGGCTGATCCTTGGAATATGCAAGCCAAGTTCTATTGTGTGAAGGTCCCCACATAGCTATATGCTTAAATGATCATCTCTATGGAGCACAAAGATAAGAGGGAGTACGAGTGTGGATCTTTCAAAAGGAATAGTAGTGTTGCCCCTTTCTCTCTTTTTATATATTTTTCTCTTTTTCCCTCTTTTTTGTATTTTTTGGTGGCCTCAATGGCTCTTTCTATTTAACTCTCATTAGTCCTCTTTGGGATCTTTTGATTTGTTCTCTTTGGGATCTTTTCCTCACTTAAAGGCAACACTCTATGTTAGAAGAAGGTATAGAAGATCTTCACACTTTACAAGGTACTCAACATAAAGAAGATGTAGCTATCATGATGTATGCAAATGTATGTCGCTGCCAGTGTAGTAGGAACATGTATGACATGAAGATCAAGTCATGAAGAGGTGGATGTTGCAAGGAAATATATCTCAGAAAGGCTATGGAAATGCCTTGATAGGTAGGTATGGTGGTTCTTTTGAGGAAATATATAAGGAGGTTTATGATGACAGAGTGTATCATGCCAAGGGTTTGGATGCACCGGCAAAGTTGGACGCCAACTCTCAGAGTGAGAAGAGGGCAACGCGCGGTACCGAAGAGGCTAGCAAATATGAGGAGGTGGAAGTGTCAACTTTCAATACTTACATTAGTCCGAAGAACTCATGCACTTATTATCGGTAACTCTCAATCTAATAAGGAGGTTCACAAAGAGACAAGTACCCCGAGGAGGAGTGTATAGGGTTTGGTTATCCTTCGCATCCTCGACCCATGGTACGTGAGTGTACTCTAATATTCGATCCCTCCAAAGATTAGTGATCCATCTAGTAGCTAGAGTTCTCAACTAGTATTTGTAGGTTTTGAAAATAAACACGGATTGCCCAAAATACGACACCTATCACTAATAGGCTAGAGCTCTTGACACCAAAAGTTCAAACATTACTCACAATAATACCTCAAAACTATTGCAAGTTACTACTACAATTGAATAGCAACCTCAATTACCTACTTCAAGACAAGACACAACTCAGTGCAACAACCAACTCTCTTAACAAGATAAACATGAAAACTAAAGAGAGTTCCAGCAACAAACTAAACAAAAGCTAAAGCTCTTTCTAAAGACAAAAACTAAAACTAAACATGGCAGCAGCTACGAAAAGATAAAGAACACACAACAGAGAAAGATAGGCATGAAAAATCCTATGATGTGTTCTAGATTGAAGTGAAGCGTGTTTCTCTCCCACACAAAGTAAGCTGGGGTCTAACTTGTTATGAACAGCAAGAAAAGCTAAAGAAAACTAAAAAGGAAACCTAAGAGCGAGACGCTCCAAGAATAGCACATAACGATGAAGTGATAAAAATATAGTGAGACAGAGGACGATATGATGATTGTTGATGGAGAAGGGGATGCACGGGGGCATGCCTAAGCTTAGACGCTTGAGTCTCCTTGAATATTTATTGGGGATGCATGGGGGAATCCCCAAGCTTGAGTGTTTCACACTCCCGGATCTTCTTTCATCATCTTCCCTCGCACACTTGAAAACTCCCTTCATACATAATTCATCATAAGCTGATTAGAGAGGTTAGTACCCTTAATAAAAAAATCCTCCACTCGAAATAAAGATATTCTTGAAGAGCTACCGTTTCTCAAGATTTCCAAAAAGTTTTTGCAAAGAAAAAGCAAGCTTAAGGTTTGCAAAAGTGAAGAAAGGAAAAACGTGGCAGAATCTGTGAAAAACAAAACAGCAGGTAGTAAAGAATTATTTGGGGGTACTTCTGCAACTCAAATCAAAAAGCTCAGAACATATGAAAGTTTCACAATTGTATAGAGCATGCTGTGTAAAATATTCAGCTAAAAAATATGAACTGGTGATTTGTTTTGATTTTTCCGTCAAATAGACAGAATCTGTTTTCTGGACAGCATGTCACAACTTTTGCTTCCCTTATCATAAGAGGCTAGAACTTGGCACAAATCTTGAAAATAAAGATACAATGATATTGCTACAGTAGTAACAATCATAAGGACCACTCAAAAAATAAATAAAGACATCTTGGGTTGGCTCCCAACAAGCGCTTTCTTTTACGCCTTTAAGCTA
Organism: Bromus sterilis; assembly: GCA_950022295.1. Taxonomy (NCBI): domain Eukaryota; kingdom Viridiplantae; phylum Streptophyta; class Magnoliopsida; order Poales; family Poaceae; genus Bromus; species Bromus sterilis. The sequence continues at coordinate 47,747,259 of OX465596.1, forward strand.
GGCATAAAGCAAAAGATCAAATTGTATCAATTGAACCATCATCAAGATCATCAAATAGCTCTTCAATAGTACAACTAGTCTTAAGAGGTCTTTCAAATAAAGGCCTAATGAAGATACTTCTAGGGATAAAACCAAAAGGTGAAAAATCAATGGGAGTTTCATTTATAAATTTGTCTAAGAGGGGTATTTCTTCCAAAGTTTTCACGGTCTCAACTCCTTTGGCAATGGATGGATTATTTTTAGGTCGAGGAATCTTAGGGACATAATTGAACTTAGGTTCCTTCCTTGCCGGGGTTTCTACCTTGTTTGGTTTAATTGAGGAGAAAGTATTTCCCAAAGTGTCAATGATTTCCTCAATCTTATCTATCCTAGAAGGATCCAAATCATGGAATTTGATGGTCTCCAAAGTTTTAATAATTTTATGCATGGAGCTATCAAGTATATTCAAATTCCCTTGAATCTTGCGATCCAACTCATTTATCCTACTTATGCTTGCTATTTCTAGTTCTATCTTTTCAAGTTTTTTCATAATGCGAACTAGAGTGATATCCTCTTGAATGCTAGCAACAGGGAGATGTCCAACAAGATTTTCAATAACATTAAGAGACTCCCGGATTGGGGCTTCTAGAAAATTCCCATTGATAGCAGTGTCTAGAATGAACCTATTCCAAGGAGTAATTCCAACATAAAAATTTCTAAGAAGGATAGTAGTGGATTTCTTCTTGGTGGCTCTTTTCTGAGAATCATTAATTCTATACCAAGCATCTTTTAAAATTTCCCCACCTTTTTGTTTAAAGGTGAGAACCTCTATCTCAACAAAGGAAAAATGACCAGACATAATAACAGCTACTAGAAAGATAAATATATATTTTTGTGTGATTTTTGATATAGGACACTAAGATAAAAACTGAAAGGTAAACTAACAAGACTAAAAAGCAAAGATAAAAGATAGTGTGCAACTCCCCTAACTTGGCACTCGGAGTCCTCGGCAACAGCGCCAGAACTTTGCCTGATACGCGAGAGATGATAATGGCTTCTTGATACGTCCCAAACGTATCAACAATTTCTGCTTGCTCCATGCATGTTTTGTGTGATATTTCTATGATCTAGATACACTTTTGATCATATTTGGACTAACCTATTAACTCAGAAGGCTAAAAAAAACCTATTAACTCAGTGCACCCGAGTGCCAGTTTCTGTTTTCTGTTGTTTTTCTATTTCACTTTTCCCCCATATTAAAAGTGCTCAAAAATTCGGGAAAATCAGATAAAAATCAGCGTGAAGGAACCTTTCGGAGTCCCAAAGGGGGACCAGGTGGGACCCACCAGGGACCCAGGCGGCCACCTGGCGCGTCCTAGGGCTTGGACGCGCCAGGGGGGCGCCTGGACCCATGGTGGACCCCCTGGCTGCCCCCTTCGCCTATATATCTCCCGTGATGTGAAACTTCCGAAGAGAGAACCCTTTTTCGCGATCTCGCCTCTGTTCCGCCGCCGCCGCGCTTCCAAGATCGGGAGCACCCGCAGACCTCTTCCCGGCACCCTTCCGGAGGGAGGACCGACTTCCGGGAGCTTCCCCTCCACCATGGACACTTCTCGTATCTGCCGTGAGTAGTTTCCTTTGGACCATGGGTCCGTGATAAGTAGGTATGTGATGTTCTCCTCCCGTCTTTGTTCTTCATGGTTTAGACCTCGTGAGCTGCCCTACATGATCGAGGCACATATGTAATCTTTCTGCTATTGCTATGCTGAGTTTGATGGGATATGATGGATTACGAGATTATATTCAGATTGTGATAGAGTAATATATTTGGTTCTTATCTTTTATATTTTTGTTGCTAAGTAATTCTTGCATGTTCTCCGTTGCTGTTTATTGCTTTGAGCAAGTAGTAGGTAGTAACTCCAAGAGGGAACGTTATGCTCGATTGTGGGTTCAAGCCCCCTGATGACACGCTTGAGTGACAGAAACATGAGTCTAGGGGATGCGATATTGCCACAAGGGGGAAACCAACGATGCTTGTAACCGCGGTCGCAAGGATTGTTTAATTTACGCAAAGTTCTTTTTATTGCAGTTGTCTGTTGCTTTGGGTTTACACTTTGGGTGGGGCTCGCAACTTAATACCAGCGAGATGTTCTGGATAGATATCTCAAGGTGGATGATTAGTAGTAGATGCAGATGGATTTCGGTCTACTTATTTTGGCGTACTGCCCATGCTTTTCAGCCTCTTCCTTTCTTTTGTAGCATAGTTAGCATTGCGGTGTGTTTATAATCCTATCAATTGCCCATCTGCAATTTGTTTACCTCGCATAGTAGTTTTATCGTCTTTTGGGAGAGAGACATCACTAGTGAACATCTCGGGACCCCGGGCCATATTCTCATTTTTGTTTACACGCTTATTTACTTTTCTAGCTTTTACTTTCAGTTGCTATCATTATCATTATCCCTTGTGTTTTGATCCTTTGTAAACAACAAGACCGGAGAGATTGACAACCTCTCTGAACTTCGTTGGGAGCAAAGTTATTTGTGTTGTGTGCAGGTCCAGGTCAAGGAAGCACGTTTGTCGTAAATAGTGCCATTGTTTTCATGCCACCTACTTATAATTGCCGGAGTCCTACGGGAGACAAACCCTATCCTCTACATAGGGGAAATTTGCTGCTATCCGACATCTCACCTTCCACTTGGGGTAACCAACGAAGGGCGAGAAACCATTATCATCATCTCGCACATCAAGCAAATTTCTGGTGCCGTTGCTGGGGATTCCGAGTGATAAGATAGGGGAGTTTCCCACTACCTTTTACCTTTACTTTTTAGTCTTGTTAGTTTACCTTTCAGTTTTTTCCCTGTGTCCTATATCAAAAATTACAAAAACAATCTGCCACACATGCTGCTACTATGGGTTCCACTGAAAGAACCAAGTTGTATGAGTTCACTAGTCACAACAACAAAGACTTTATCTTCACTCCTATGTCCACACTTTCCACTTCAGCTACCTCTTATGAAATTAAACCTGCTTGGATAAACCTTGTTATGAGAGATCAATTCTCTGGTGCTGGAGATGATGCTGCTTTACACTTAAATAATTTTGTTGAGTTATGTGATATGCAAAAGTATAAAGAAGTAGAAGGTGGTGTTGTTAAGCTCAAGCTTTTTCCTTTCTCTTTGAGGGAAGGAGCTAAAATCTGGTTTCAATCTTTGCCTAGGAATATCATAAATTCTTGGGATAAGTGCAAATATTCTTTTATTGGGAAGTATTACCCACCTGCTAAAATTATCCAATTGAGGAGTAACATTATGAATTTTAAGCAATTGGATAATGAACACGTTGCCCAAGCTTGGGAACGTATGAAATCTCTTGTTAAGAAATTCCCTACACATGGTTTGACTACCTGGATGGTTATCCAGACTTTTTATGCATGCTTGAACTTTACCTCGCGGAACCTGTTAGATTCGGCCGCGGGAGGAACCTTTATGTCAACTACACTCGGTGCTGCCACAAAGCTTCTCGATGAGATGATGACCAACTATTCCCAATGGCACACCGAACGCGCTCCAACAGGTAGGAAGGTAAACTCTGTCGAGGAGATTACCTCCCTAAATCAAAAAGTTGACTTAATTATGTCTCTACTTACCAAGCAACCCTCTATTGATCCTCATGATGTTCCTTTAAATTCTTTGGTTGCTCAAGAACAAGTAGATGTGAACTTCATTGCTAGAAACAACTTTAACAACAATGCTTATAGGGGCAATTTTGCTAGCAATCCTAGACCGTTTCCATCCAACTATGGGAACAACAACACCTACCCTAGCAACAAGAACCCCACTTCTGGATTAGAAAGCATGCTTAGAGACTTTATCACTACCCAAAAAGCCTTCAACAATAGTGTAGAAGAGAAACTAAATAAATTAGATAATCTCTCTTTGAAGGTAGACAACTTAGCCCTTGATGTTGAGATGCTTAAAATTAGAACCTCTCCTTTTGAGGAGAGTGAGGCCACTCCTATTAGTGCTATCCAATTACAAATTAATGAAAATATTAGGATGATGGCTAAACTTAAAGAAAGATGGGATAGAGAAAAAGAGGAATAGGCTAGAATTAAGAGACTTCCTACACACCACACAGTTGCCACTATACAAACTGTTGAGGATACCGAAACTATTAGCACCCAATGCACTCCTGGTCCCATTGGACCTATTAATGGTGATGCTAATACCTCAACCATAGAAGAAGAAACTCATATGAACACAGAGAGTTTCAAACAAATCAGCCTAGATGACACTACTACCACATTTGATAGTAGTGATATTGATTTTGATATTTGCACCCTCTCATAAGTTATTAGCTTACTACACAAAATGTCTAGAGACCCCCCACACTAGCACACATAATCTTGCCTTCACGGAGCATATCACAAATGCTCTCATCAAAGCTAGGGAGGAGAAGCTTAGGATAGAAGCCTCCATACCTAGGAAGCTAGATGATGGTTGGGACCCTATGATCAAAATTAAATTAAATAACTTCTCTTGCAATGTTTTCTGTGACGTTGGAGCTAGTACCTCCGTCATGCCCAAAAGAATGTATAATATGTTTGAATTGAAACCTTTTGATTCTTGTTCTTTTGGTGTTCGTCTTGTCGATTCTTCCGTAAAGAAACCTTTGGGGAAGATCGAAGATGTTCTTATCATTGTCAATGACAATTATGTTCCAGTTGATTTTATTATTATAGATATAGAGTGTAAACCTTTATGTCCAATTATTTTGGGACGTCCTTTTCTTCACACCGTTGGTGCCATCATTGACATGAAAGAGGGGAATATAAAATTTCAATTCCCTCTCAAAAAGGGGATGAAACAATTCCCTATAAAGAAAATCAAGTTACCATATGAGTCCGTTACACGGGCTAGCAATTCTCTTTCTCTTGATAAAACTTGATTCTTGTTTTGCCTTATGCCTAGCTTAAAGGCGTAAAAGAAAGCGCTTGTTGGGAGGCAACCCAAGATGTTTTTACTTCTGTATTTAGTGGTCTTGATGATTTTTACTACTGTAGCAACATCATTGTATATTTATTTTCAAGATTTGTGCCAATTTATAGCCTCTTATGATAAGGGAAGCAAAAGTTGTGACATGCTGTCCAGAAAACAGATTATGTCTTCTTGACGGAAAAAAATCTGATCAAATCACCAGTTCATCTGTTCTAGCTGAATTTTTTACACAGCATGCTCTATACAATTGCAGAACTTTCGTATGTTCTGAGTTTTTTTATTTGAGTTGTAGAAGTACCCCGAAAAAATTCTCTACTACATGTTGTTCTGTTTTTCACAGATTCTTCCACGTTTTATCTCTCCTTACTTTTGCAAACCTTAAGCTTGCTTTTTCTTTGCAAAAACTTTTGGCAACCTTGAGAAACAGTAGCTCTTCAAGAATATCTTTATATACAGTGGGGGGAAATTATTTTATTAAGGGTACTAACCTGTCTAATCAGCTTATGATGAGTTATGTATGAAGGGAGTTTTCAAGTGTGAGATGGAAGATGATGAAAGAAGATCCGGTAGTGTCAAGCGCTCAAGATTGGGGATGCCCCCATGCATCCTTAATAAATATTCAAGTAGACTCAAGCTTCTAAGTTTGGGGATGCCCCCGTGTATCCCCTTCTCCATCAACAATCATCAGTTCGTCCTTCGTCTCACTATATTTTTATCACTTCATGCGTTATGTGCTATGCTTGGAGCGTCTCGCTCTTAGGTTTTATTTTTAGTTTTCTTTAGTTTTGCTTTCTGTTCATAACAAGTTAGACCCCGTCTTTCTTTGTGTGGGAGAGGAACACTCTCCACTCCAATCTAGAACACATCATAGGATTTTTCATGCTTATCTGTTTGATGTTGTGTGTTCTTTATCTTTTCGTAGCTACTGCCATGTTTAGTTTTAATCTTAGTTTGTCTTTAGCAAGAGACTTGGCTTTTGTTTAGTTTGTTGCTGGAACTCTCTTTAGTTTTCATGTTTATCTTGTTAAGAGAGTTGGTTGTTGCACTGAGTTGTGTCTTATCTTGAAAGTAGGTAATTGAGGTTGCTATTTAATTTTAGTAGTAACTTGCAATAGTTTTGAGGTATTGATGTGAGTAATGTTTGAACTTTTGGTGTCAAGAGCTCTAGCCTATTAGTGATAGGTGTCATATTTTGGGCAATCCGTGTTTATGTTCAAAAACCTACAAAACTAGCTGAGAACTCTAGCTACTAGATGGATTGCTAATCTTTGGAGGGATCGGATATTAGAGTACACTCACGTACCATGAGTCGAGGATGCGCAAGGATAACCAAACCCCCATACACTCCTCCTCGGGGTACTTGTATCTTTGTGAACCTCCTTATTAGATTGAGATTTACCGATAATAAGTGCATGAGTTCTTCGGACTAATGTAAGTATTGAAAGTTGACACTTCCACCTCCTCATATTTGCTAGCCTCTCCTGTTCCGTGCATTGCCTTCTTCTCACTCCGAGAGTTGGCGCCCACCTTCTCCGGTACATCCAAACCCTTGGCATGATACGCTCTGTCATCATAAACCTCCTTATATCTTTCCTCAAAACAACCACTATACCTACCTATCAAGGCATTTGCATAGCCTTTCCGAGATATATTGCCATGCAACATCCACCTCTTCAGGACTTGATCTTCATGTCATACATGTTCCTGCTACACTGGCAGCGTCATACATTGCATACATCATGATAGCTACATCTTCTTTATGATTTGAGTACCTTGTAAAGTGTGAAAGATATTCTATACCCTCTTGTAAATTAGAGTGTTGGCCTTAAGTGAGGAAAAGATCTCAAAGTGGACAAATGAGAGTTAAATAGAAAAAGCCATTGAGGCCACCAAAAAATACAAAAAAGAGAAAAATAAAAAATAATAAAAAGAGAGAAAGGGGCAACAACACTATCAAATTGAAAGATCCACACTAGTATTCCCTCTTATCCTTGTACTCCATAGAGATGATCATTCATGCATATAGCTATGTGGGGACCTTCACACTATAAAACTTGGCTAGCATATTCCAACGACGAGCCTCCTCAAAAGAGCTCTAGGTCTTCATGAGCGAGAAAGTCAGATGCACCACCACTAGTTCCATTGGAGAGATTTTTAGCTCATATGTGTATCCGTTGCATGGCAATCCCTACTCCTCACATCGTATCTATCATTTGGCCTTCTCGCCTATGATTGTCCTCGTTGACGTGAGCCTTTCTCACCTTTTTGTATTTCTCCTCCACCATATTTATCTCTTTGCCATCCTAAGTGTCAACTTTCGTGCTTACGCTCATCCATTGCATGAGTGCTCAAAATATCGAAAACGAGTGGATCAAATTGACTTGTACCTGGCTAGTGGTCTGGGGACGAGTCAAAATAAGATTCCAAAGAAGACAAATTGTGAAACTTTAGTAGATTGAGTACTCAACAAAAATACTTTTTTCTCGTATTCCCTATCCCTCTTCTTGCACACAAACACCATTTTGAGACATTCGAGTCACGGACAGCGAGATCTCTTGCACCTAATGTTCTTTTGTTACTTGTTTCAATGCTAATATAGACTCTTGCATGTTATGACTTGAATTGAATCACATACCTTGATTGCTTTACTTTTTAAAGTTCTTATATGGTCGCTAGCATGTCACCACATAAATTATGCCTGTTATCATTTACCTACTCGAGGACGAGCAGGAATTAAGCTTGGGGATGTTGATACATCCCAAACGTATCGATAATTTCTGCTTGCTCCATGCATGTTTTGTGTGATATTGCTATGATCTAGATACACGTTTGATCATATTTGGACTAACCTATTAACTCAGTGCACCCCAGTGCCAGTTTCTGTTTTCTGCTGTTTTTCTATTTCAGTTTTCCCCCATATTAAAAGTGCTCCAAAAATTCGGGAAAATCAGATAAAAAATCAGCGTGAAGGAACCTTCCGGAGTCCCGAAGGGGGACCAGGTGGGACCCACCAGGGCCCCAGGAGGCCACCTGGCGCAGCCTAGTGCTTGGCCGCGCCAGGGGGGCGTCTGGACCCCTAGTGGCCCCCCTGGATGCCCCCCTTCGCCTATATATCTCCCATGACGTGAAACTTCCGAAGACAGAACCCTTTTTCGCGATCTCGCCTCTGTTCCTCCGCCGCTGCGCTTCCAAGATCGGGAGCACCAGCAGACCTCTTCCCGGCACCCTGCCGGAGGGAGGATCGACTTCCGGGAGCTTACCCTCCACCATGGACGCTTCTCGGATGTGCCGTGAGTAGTTTCCTTTGGACCATGGGTCCGTGATCAGTAGCTATGTGATGTTCTCCTCCCATCTTTGTTCTTCATGGTTTAGACCTCGTGAGATGCCCTACATGATCGAGGCACATATGTAATCTTTCTATTGTTGCTATGCTGAGTTTGATGGGATCTGATGGATTATGAGATTATGTTCAGATTGTAATAGAGTAATATATTTGGTTCTTATCTTTTATATTTTTTTCCTAAGTAATTCTTGCATGTTCTCCGTTGCTGTTTATTTTTTTGGCCAAGTACTAGGTAGTAACTCCAAGAGGGAACGTTATGCTCGATTGTGGGTTCATGCCCCCTGATGACACGCTTGAGTGACAAAAACATGAGTCTAGGGGATGTGTTGTTGCCACAAGGGGGAAAACGACGGTGCTTGTAACCGCGGTTGCAAGGATTGTTTACTTTACGCAAAGTTCTTTTTAATGCAGTTGTCTGTTTCTTTGGGTTTACACTTTGGGTGGGGCTCGCAACTTAATACCAGCGAGATGTTCTGGATAGATATCTCAAGGTGGATGATTAGTAGTAGATACAGATGGACTTTGGTCTACTTATTTTGGCGTACTGCCCATGCTTTTGAGCCTCTTCCTTTCTTTTGTAGCATAGTTAGCATTGTGGTGCGTTTATAATCCTGTCAATTGTCCATCTGTAATTTTTTACCTCGCATAACAGTTTTATCGTCTTTTGGGAGAGAGACATGACTAGTGAACATCTCGGGACCCCGGTCCATATTCTCATCATTGTTTACATGATTTTTACTTTTCTAGCTTTTACTTTCAGTTGCTATCATTATCATTATCCCTTGTGTTTTGATCCTTTGTAAAGAACAATACCAGAGAGATTGACAACCTCTCTGAACTTCGTTGGGAGCAAAGTTATTTGTGTTGTGTGCAGGTCCAGGTCAAGGAAGCAAAGATTGTCGTAAACGGTGCCATTGTTTTCTTGCCACCTACGTATCATTGCCGGAGTCCTACGGGAGACAAACCCTATCCACTACATAGGGGAAATTTTCTGCTATCCTACATCTCACCTTCCACTTGGGTAACCAACGAAGGGAGGGAAACCATTATCATCATCTCGTACATCACTTCTCGCCCTTCGTTTGTTACCCCAAGTGGAAGGTGCGATGTAGGATAGCAGCAAATTTACCCTATGTAGAGGATAGGGTTTTGTCTCCCGTAGGACTCCGATAGTGATAAGTAGGTGGTTGATACGTCCCAAACGTATCTATAATTTCTGCTTGCTCCATGCATGTTTTGTGTGATATTGCTATAATCTAGATACACTTTCATACACTTTTGATCATATTTGGACTAACTTATTAACTCAGTGCACCCGAGTGCCAGTTCCTATTTTCTGCTGTGTTTCTATTTCAGGTTTCCCCAATATTAAAAGTACTCCAAAAACTCGGGAAAATTAGATAAAAATCAGCGCAACGAAAGCTTCCGGAATCATCAAAGTGGGGCCAGAGGGCCACCACCAGGTGCCCAGGCGGCCACCTGGCGTGGCCTAGGGCTTGGCCGCGCCAGGGGGGGCGCCTGGACCCCTAGTGGCCCCCCTGGCTGCCCCCCTTCGCCTATATATTCTCCGTGATGCGAAACCTCCGAGGAGAGAACCCTTTTTCGCGATCTCGCCTCTGTTCCGCCGCCGCCGCGCTTCCAATATCGGGAGCGCCAGCAGACCTCTTCCCGGCACCCTGCCGGAGAGAGGATTGACCTTCGGGAGCTTCCCCTCCACCATGGACGCTTCCCTAATGATCCGTGAGTAGTCTCCTTTGGACCATGGGTCCGTGATCAGTAGCTATGTGTTGTTCTCCTCCCCTCTTTGTTCATCATGGTTTAGACCTCGTGAGCTGCCGTACATGATCGAGTCACATATGTAATTTTCTGTTGTTGCTATGTTGAGTTTGTTGGGATCTGATGGATTATGAGACTATATTCAGTTTGTGATTGAGTAATATATTTGGTTCTTATCTTGTTCCTAAGTAATTATTGCATGTTCTCCGTTGCTGTTTATTGCTTTGTCAAGTAGTAGGTAGTGACTCCAAGAGGGAACATTATGCTCAATTGTGGGTTCAAGCCCCCTGATGACACGCTTGAGTGACATAAACATGAGTCTAGGGGATGTGTTGTTGCCAAAAGGGGGAAAACAACGGTGCTTGTAACCGCGGTTGCAAGGATTGCTTACTTTACGCAAAGTGCTTTTTAATGCAGTTGTCTGTTGCTTTGGTTTTACACTTTGGGTGGGGCTTGCAACTTAATACCAGCGAGATGTTCTGGATAGATATCTCAAGGTGGATGATTAGTAGTAGATGCAGTTGGATTTCGGTCTACTTATTTTGGCATACCGCCCATGCTTTTGAGCCTCGTCCTTTCTTTGTAGCATAGTTAGTATTTCGGTGTGTTTTTAATCCTGTGAATTGCCCGGCTGTGATTTGTTTACCTCGCATAGTAGTTATATCGTCTTTTGGGAGAGAGACATCACTAGTGAACATCACGGGACCCCGATCCATATTCTCATAACTGTTTCCAAGCTTGTTTATTTTCTGCTTTTACTTTCCAGTTGCTACCATTGTCATTATCCCTTGCGTTTGATCCTTTGTAAACAACAAGACTGGTGAGATTGACAACCTCTCTGAACTTCGTTGGGAGCAAAGTTATTTGTGTTGTGTGCAGGTCCACGTCAATTGCGCCGTTGACACCTACTTATCATCACCGGAGTCCTACGGGAGACAAACCCTATCCTCTACATAGGGGAAATTTGCTGCTATCCTACATCTCACCTTCCACTTCGGGTAACCAACGAAGGGCAAGAAACCATTATCATCATCTCGCGCATCAGTGGTGAAGCGAGCAACGCGCCGTTTGAGATATTTTCTCTCTTAACCTGGACCTGCAAACGACACAAATAACTTTTCTCCCAACGAAGTTCAGAGAGGTTGTCAATCTCTCCGGCCTTGTTGCTTACAAAGGATCAAACACAAGGGATAATGATAATGGTGATAGCAGCTAGAAAGTAAAAGCTGGAAAATAAAAGAGCGTGTAAACAGTGATGATAATATGGACCGGGGTCCCGTGATGTTGACTAGTGATATCTCTCTCCCAAAAGATGATAAAACTTCTATGCAAGGTAAACAAATCACAGCTGGGCAATTGACAGGATTAAAAACGCATCGCAATGCTAACTATGCTACAAAGAAAGGACGAGGCTCAAAAGCATGGGCAGTACGCCTAAATAAGTACACCGAAATCCAACTGCATATACTACTAATCATCCTCCTTGAGATATCTATCCAGAATATCTCGTTGGTATTAAGTTGCGAGCCTCACCCAAAGTGTAAACCCAAAGCAACAAACAACTGCATTAAAAAGCACTTTGCATAAAGTAAACAATCCTTGCAACCGCGGTTACAAGCACCGTTGTTTCCCCCTTGTGGCAACATCACATCCCCTAGACTCATGTTTCTGTCACTCAAGCGTGTCATCAGGGGGAATGAACCTACAAATTACAATCGAGCATAATGTTCCCTCTTGGAGTCACTACCTACTACTTGGCCAAAGCAATAAACAACAATGGAGAACATGCAAGAATTACTCAAGAACATAAATATAAAAGATAAGAATCAAATATATTACTCAATCACAAACTGAACATAGTCTCATAATCCATCAGATGCCAGCTAACTCAGCATAGCAACAACAGAAAATTACGTATGTGCCTCGATCATGTAGGGCAGCTCACGAGGTCTAATCCATGAAGAACAAAGAGGGGAGGAGAACATCACATAGCTAATGATCACGGACCCATGGTCCAAGGTAGACTACTCACGGATCATCCGGGAAGCGTCCATGGTGGAGGAGAAGCTCCCGGAGGTCAATCCTCCCTCCGGCAGGGTGCCGGGAAGAGGTATGCTGGCGCTCCCGGTCTTGGAAGCGTGGCGGCGGCGGAACAGAGGAGAGATCGCGAAAAAGGGTTCTCTCTTTGGAAGTTTCAGGTCACGGGGAATAAATAGGCGAAGGGGGGCAGCCAGGGGGCCACCAGGTGTCTAGGCGTCCTCTCGGCGCGGCCAAGCCCTAGGCCGCGCCACCTGGCTGCCTGGGCAGCAGGTGGGGCCCATCTGGCCCTCCTTCAAGACTCCACAAGCTTCCGTTGCGCTGATTTTTTATCTGATTTTCCCGAATTCTTGGAGCACTTTTAATATGGGGGAAACCTGAAATAGAAAAACAACAGAAAACAGGTACTGGCACTGTGGTGCACTGAGTTAATAAGTTAGTCCAAATATGGTCAAAAGTGTATGAAAGTGTATCTATATCATAGCAATATCACACAAAACATGCATGGAGCAAGCAGAAATTATAGATACGTTTGGGATGTATCAGCATGCAAACCTATGTTGTGTTCTAGGGTGAAGTGGAGCGTGTTTCTCTCCCAAAAAATGAAGTCTAGGGTCCAACTTGTTATGAACAGCAAGAAAAACTAAGCCAACTAAAAAGTAAAGAGCGAGACGCTCCAAGTTTAGCACATAACACACGAGGAGATAAAAATATAGCATTGAGAAGGACGAACTGGTGATTTTTGATGGAGAAGGGGATGCACAGGGGCATCGCCAAGCTTAGACGCTTGAGTCTCCTTGGATATTGATGGCACTGAAGTAGTGCGCCTCGTTGGCTACCCCAAGTGGAAGGTTGAGATGTAGTGTAGCGTAATTTCCCTCAGTGAAGATACGTAGGTTTGTCTCCAGTAGGACTCCAGCAATGACAAGTAGGTGACAACGGCGCTAGAAATTACTAGCACGAGTTGACGTGGACCTGCACACATATACAGATAACTTTTCTCCCAATGAGTACAGAGAGGTTGTCAATTTTTCTGGCCTTGCTATTTACAAAGGGTCAAATGCAAGAGATAAAAGGTAGTGATAACTGCAACTAGAAAGTAAAACATGAAGTAAATTGAGGGTGTAAACAATGGTAGAAATATGGACCGGGGTCCCATGATATTCACTAGTGATGTCTCTCTCCCAAAAGACGATAAACAGCTATGCGAGGTAAACAAATTACAGCTGGGCAATTGGCAGTATTACGGGCGCAAACCAATGCTAACTATGCTACAAAATAAAGGAAGAGGCTCAAAAGCATGGGCAGTACGCCAATACAAGTAGACCGAAATCCTTCAGCATCTACTCACTAATCATCCATCTTGAGATATCTATCCAGAACATCTCGCTCGTATTAAGTTGCGAGCCCCACCCAAAGTATAAACCCAAAGCAACAGACAACTGCATTAAAAGAACTTTGCGTAAAGTAAACAATCCTTGCAACCGCGGTTACAAGCACCGTTGTTTTCCCCCTTGCAGCAACATCACATCCCCTAGACTCATGTTTCTGTCACTCAAGCTAGTCATCAGAGGGCATGAACCCACAATCATGTATAACGCTCCCTCTTGGAGTCACTACCTACTACTTGGCGAAAGCAATAAACAGCAACGGAGAACATGCAAGACTTACTCAAGAACACAAATATAAAAGGAGAAGAACCAAATATATTACTCATCACAATCTGAACATAGTCTCATAATCCATCAGAAACCAACAAACTCAACATAGCAACAACAGAAAGAATTACATATGTGCCTTGATCATGTAGGGCAGCTCACAAGGTCTAATCCATGAAGAACAAAGAGGGGGAGAGGACATCACATAACTACTGATTATGGACCCGTGGTCCAAGGTGGACTACTCACGGCTCATCCGGCAAGTGTCCATGGTGGTGGAGAACCTCCCGGAGGTCAATCCTCCCTCCGGAAGGGTGCCGAGAAGAGGTCTTCTGGTGCTCCCTATCTAACAATCCTTGCAACCGCGGTTACAAGCACCGTTGTTTTCCCCCTTGCAGCAACATCACATCCCCTAGACTCATGTTTCTGTCACTCAAGCTAGTCATCAGAGGGTATGAACCCACAATCATGTATAACGCTCCCTCTTGGAGTCACTACCTACTACTTGGCCAAAGCAATAAACAGCAACGGAGAACATGCAAGACTTACTCAAGAACACAAATATAAAAGGAGAAGAACCAAATATATTACTCATCACAATCTGAACATAGTCTCATAATCCATCAGAAACCAACAAACTCAACATAGCAACAACAGAAAGAATTACATATGTGCCTTGATCATGTAGGGCAGCTCACAAGGTCTAATCCATGAAGAACAAAGAGGGGGAGAGGACATCACATAGCTACTGATTATGGACCCGTGGTCCAAGGTGGACTACTCACGGCTCATCCGGGAAGTGTCCATGGTGGTGGAGAACCTCCCGGAGGTCAATCCTCCCTCCGGAAGGGTGCCGAGAAGAGGTCTTCTGGTGCTCCCTATCTTGGAAGCGTGGCAGCGACGGAACATAGACGAGATCGCGAAAAAGGGTTATGTCCTTGGGGGTTTCGGGGCGAAGGAAATATATAGGCGAAGGGGGCAGCCAGGGGGGCCACCAGGTGTCCAGGCGGACTCCCTGCGTGGCCCCACGCTAGGGCGTGCCCACTTGCCGACTGGACACCAGGTGGGGCCCCTCTGGCCCCCCTTCGGGACTCTGGAAGCTTCCGTTACGCTGATTTTTTATATATTTTCCCAAAAAAATTCTGGCATTTTACGTAATAGGAAAATCTGAAATAAAAAGACAGCAGAAAACAGAAACTGGCACTGAGGTGCACTGAGTTAATAGGTTAGTCCAGATATGATCAAAAAGTATATGAAACAGTATCAAAAGCATAGCAATATCACCCAAAACATGCATGGAGCAAGCAGAAATTATAGATACGTTTGGGACGTATCAAATATTTATTGGGGGTGCATGGGGGCACCCCCAAGCTTGAGCGCTTGACACTCCCGAATCTTCTTTCATCATCTTCCGTCGCATACTTGAAAACTCCCTTCATACGAAACTCATCATAAGCTGATTAGAGTGGTTAGTACCCATAATAAAATAATTATTCTCCACTGGAAATAAAGATTTTCATGAAGATCTATTGTTTCTCATGATTGCCAACAAGTTTTTCCAAAGAAAAAGCAAGCTTAATATTTGCAAAATGATGAAAACGCAAAACGTGGCAGAATCTGTGAAAAACAGACCAACAGGTAGTAAATAAATTTTTTGGGGTACTTCTGCAACTCATATAAAAAACTCAGAACAGACGCCAGAAAGCTAATTGTATAGAGCACACTGTCAAAAAAATAGTTCAAAAAGATGATTTGGTGATTTATCGTGAGTTTTTCCGTCAAGTAGGCAGAATCTGTTTCTGGACAGCATGTCACAACTTTTGAACTTTCTTGCAATCGGAAGCTAGAACTTGGCACAAAGCTTGAAAATAAATATACAATGATGTTTCTACAGTTGTAACAAGCATCAAGACCACTAAAACTGAAAGTAAAATTTTTTTGCGTTGCCTCCCAATAAGCGCTTTCTTTTATGCCTTTTAGCTAGGCATGAAGATTATAAAAGGTGCTCTCATAAGAATAAGATTTTAAAGCAAAAGAGAGCGTCAAGAAGCAAATATGAAACACATTTAAGTCTAACCCACTTCCTATGCATGGGAAACTTGTAAACAAATAAATCATGAAAGCACAAAGTAACAAGCATAGGAAGGTAAAAGAAGAAGAACTTCAAAACTTTCATCGTAAAGAGAGGTGTTTCTATAACATGGAAGTTTGTACAACCAAACTTTCCTCTCTCAAAATAATTTTTAGTAGTGTCATGAACAACATCAAGAATATAACTATCACATAAAGCATGTTGTTCATGACCTACAAGCATACGTGTATAGTTTTCAACACAGTCTTTGGGAACATAAGATAAATGCAACCCATCACTATGAGCCTTAATAAGAGCAAAATTCTCCGGAATATGAGTTGGAGATTTCAAAAGGATAATGGGACAATCAAGTGTGGGTGTAATAGCAACAATTTCATGCTTAACATAAGGAACTATATCTTCGCAAGCATAATCCATATTGGCATCATGATCATCAACAAAGCAAGTATCAAGTTCTTCAGAAAGGGATATTTCAAGTGAGTCCTCAGAATCGTAGGATTCCTCATCATCATTGGCCTCTTCTTGGGCAGCAAACATTTTGTTTTTAAAATCCTCAATATAATCATTGCAAACAAAATTCTCAAATCAATAAGCAAGAACTACAAGGATTTCGGACTTATGAATAGTATCATAATACTTTTCAATCAAAGAAGCAATCTCATAAGCACCCTTGAAGGCAACAAACTCTTCAATCTTTTCAACATCAAAGTAATCATAAACACCTTTAGCATAATAAGATAGGATCTCATTCTCATTAAACTCACATTGGAAAGGAATGTGTTTGCGATCTTTTCTAGAACAGCAAGTAAAATCATAAATGTAGCACAAACACCCAGCATGGCAATAAGAAGTTTGTATTTGATCCATTTAGTGTTTCCCTTTTTGAGATAAGCGGTGTCGCGTATAATGAGCATGTGTTGGGAATGTGCCCTAGAGGCAAATAAAATATGTTTTATTGAGCATATTCCATTAGTTCATAATATGTTTTATACTATGCTATAACTGTATTAAGCGGAAACCTTAATACAGGTGTGGTATACAAACAACCAGGTCCCTAGTTAACTCTAGTATACTAGTTCATTGGGCGATTGATGATCAAGGTTTCCTGATCATGAGACAAATAAGTCTGTTAGCAACGGAGTCGTATCATTGGGATAATGATATGATGGACATACACCCACCAGAAGTGTTGCGATGTGATCAAGTCACATAGTTCGACATTGCGATAACTAGAACGTAGTGACCAGATCCTTTGACCGTAATGATCATACGTAATTGTCATCTATGAGGAGACTTTGATTTGTATCCCACCGCCTGACTGAAATATGCTGGCCATAACGGTGCACTTTGGGTATTCCGAAATAGATGGTTGATGAGTATGCAAATAGATCAAAGTGGGATTTGTCCATCCAAGTGACGGATAGGTACTCTGGGCCCACTCGGTGATATTGCATCATAAGGTTTGCGCAAACATGTGACTAGGTCATGGAGTTGTAATATCACGGGAACGAGTAAACTTGTTTGTTGAGAATGAGGACGAACTAGGTATATTGGATACCGATGATCAAACCTCGGACAAGCAAAGTATCGTAGGACAAAGGGAACAGGCACACGGTTAACGGATCCAACAACGATTGAAGTTCATTCGATGGAAGCGCAGGGGCAACCTAGGATTGTAACCAGATCTGATCGATGGTCATTGATCAAGAAAGTGTCTTGATCATGTCTGTTGTTTCCCGGACCGTAGGGTGTCACACTTAAGGGTATTCGACGCATTAAGGATAGATTCGGGACCGCCGGAGAAATAAGAGAGAACTCCGAAATCGTTTCGGAGGAGAGACGGAAAGGTTTCCTGTTTTTGAATTGTTCGGAAAGTTATTTGAATATGTTTTATTATTTAATTAAATGAATTAAATATTAAATATAATTTAAATAATTAATGGAATGTTATTCTTTTTGTTTTTTGTTTTTTTTAAGACAAATAAGAAAGAAAAAGGAATAAAAGAAAAGGAAAAAAAGGAGCATGGCGCCATGGGCTTGGCCCATGTGGGCCACTTGGTGGCCATGTGCACCACGACCATATGCATGTGCGCCACAGCCATATGCATGGCCGGCCACATACGGGGGATAGCCAATCCTGCTACCGTCGAAGCCTTGGCTTGTAGGGAGGCTCTGGCCCTCGCCGAAGATCTTCTTCTCCGCCGGGTTATCATTTCATGTGATGCAAAGGAGGTGGTGCGAGCCATTGATCAAAACCAGGGAGGAATCTTCGAGCCTGTGGTCAAGGAGATAGATTTGCGAAGACAAGGTCTTCAAGACTGTTGCTTCATTCATGAGGGGCGTGCGTCGAATTTAGATGCGCATAACACTGCCAAATTTGCATGTAATCTTCCTCCTGGTCGCCATGTGTGGCTCTCCAGTCCCTTTGATCCAACTTGTATCGAACCTGTTATTAGTTTTGAGCAATAAAGTTTTTAATTCTCAAAAAAAATGGCCGGCCATATGCGTGGTGCATGCATGCCCACGGCTAGCACAATGTGGTTTAGTGCCACATTTCTAGTTGTGGGTACTGCGTACCCCCTTTTCCCCCTATATATAGATGTGGAGGGTGCCCCTTTTCTAACATAGAAAATTCCAGAAAAATACAGATAAATTCTGTTGATCTCTCTTTCCCTCTTTCTCCCTCCTATGAGCGGACTCCCCTTGTATGGAGTCTGCACTAGGTTGGAGATTTCTCCACCATACGCACGTCGCCGTGCTGCTGGAATCGGGATCCGAATCCATGTTCTTTCCGCTGCTCGCCTGGTTCGGAGCCCGAAGGGACGTCGGGTATACTGTATGCGTATAATCCCGCGAGGCACTACACTTGTGGTGCTACTTCATCTTCGTGGCCGTATCGCGGCGTCTTCACCGACAACGTTCCGACTGGGACGTAATCCCGTCATCGGTCTCAAGGACCGGGTGGCTATTGGAGTCATCGTGGAGCTGCGCGGCATCGGGGATTGCCGGTACGACTACACCAACCACATTCACGCGGGAACGTTTCCCGCTTAACGGACTACATACTGGTATGTGACCTATTCCATCTGTTACTTGCATCTCCATAGCATAGGTCTTGGGATTGGGTATCGTAGGTTAAGAAAATTTTGTGTTTTCTGCCCCGAACCCCAACAGCATGCTCATCCAATGATTTCCCCTCAACCAAGTCGGTTGGGTTTTTAGCGTGAGAAAAAATTGATCGAAGGTGATGCAAGTGAAACATGTCCATCCTACCATATTTGGGTGGCTCCACACCCATGGTGAGGATAGCATCACTAGGCAAAGAAAGACAAAGGCAAAAGGTAACAACTAAATTTTTTTGTTTTTTCATAAAAGACTCAAAAGCAAAAGCAAAAACTGAAAAGTAAACTAACAAGACTAAAAAGCAAAGGTAAAAGATAGTGTGTGAAAGCATAATATATCGACCAGAGGGGGTGAATGGGAGATTTTGAAGTTTTCCCAAGGAATTTCAATTTCCTCGGGCCCGAGGAAATTCGAAGTTGAGGAAAGTCACAAAATGATGAAATGCAGAAACATTACAGAATGTAAACATGAATGCAAGACATCATAATGCAGCAGAAATGAAGACTAATAGATGACATGTATGCATCAGATACGTAGTATGAGGAAACAGATCAGAGGGAGATCAGAGAGAAAGGCATCAGGACAAGTCATCAGTGAAAATGCAGAAAAGAGAGGTTTGAAGAAATAGCACCAGGGCACAGATGACACCGATTTGATAGACCAGATCAAGTTGTTGTGACAACTCTACATCTGGTTGGAGAGGCTGAGATTTAACTCAGAAGACATAGTCTTCACCTTGTTATCCTTGAACTAAAGTCCTCAGACTCCGTCCAATCACTCATTTGAGTCTTCAAGGTAGACTCCAGAAACCTTCACAGACTTCGTTCACTTAGGGAAGTAAAAATTGCATCTTGACTTCCTCAGAACGATGAATCCTACACCGGCTGGAAGATCACAATCTTCAAGAGTAAAAAGCTTCGAATCACTCGAACGGAATTCCTCAGAAATGCTCAACTACTCAGCCTGGTGGTTTTCCTCACTTAGGTTTTTCAAGTTCCTCAGAGGAGGGTTGCTCTCAGATGACAAGTGTCAGTTTCTCTCGCGGAGTAGCCAACCCTCCAATGGGGCTGGGGCGGCTATTTATAGCCGCGGAGCAACCCCGGGTGAAAGGAAATAAATGCACATGAACGAAATGACCATCGTGCCCACCCTTCGGACCGCTGCTAGATAGGTTCTAGTCTCACACCACGCGACACGTGGCACGCTTCGAAAATATTCTCTCTCACTCTCTTTCTTCAGGAAAGGGCACTAGCAGATTCCTGACTCCTCAACCGAAGTTAGATTCCTCAGTGTCCTGAAGAACAACGTCTCAGACACCCGAGTAACTGATCTTCTGCTGCAGGATATTCCTCAGGGTTTTCTTCAGGTTTTCTATTTGAGAAATTCCTTATAACTTCGGAACTCATTTTCCTCAACCCCTCCAACAGTGCGGTGTTTTCCTACGACTCAAGAAATACAAAAAGCTTAACGAAGACTACACTTCAACTTTTGCTTCAACTTGAGTTGCCTCAGGATGGCGCACGACTTCCTCGGGGTCGACCGGATGCCTCAGGATCCAGATTCCTCAGGATTTCGTGCCTCGACATTCTTCAGGAAAAGCACTGGTTTCTTCAATGTTCCTCAACATTTTGGGGGGTCAACAACGGTGGTTAAACACTTCTTCAGGGAATGTTCTCCTGTGTATACTCGCAAACACATCAGTCCTTATCCGTTTTGTCATCAATACTCCAAAACCTCAAAGGGGGCACTAGATGCACTTACAGTGTGCAACTACCCTATCTTGGAGATTTGAGTCCCCGACAATGGCGCCAGAAATTAGCTTAATGGCTTCTCGCCCCTCGTTGGTTACCACAAGTGGAAGGTTGATATGTATCGTAGTAGCAAATTTCCCTCGGTGAAGATACCAAGGTTATCAATCTAGTAGGGCTCCATCTTCTGCAAGTAGGTGGCAACAACGCCAAAAATTACTTCTAGCTAGGGAGTTGTCGTGGACCTGCACACAAAGGCAAATAACTTTGCTCCCAATGAGTTCAGAAAGGTTGGCAACCTATGCAGCCTTGTTGTTTACAAAGGATCAAACACAAGAGGGAATAGTAGTGGTGATTGCAACGAAAAGGAAATAAAGCAGTAAATAAAGTAAGGTGTAAACAGTGGTGGAAATATGGACGGGGGTCCCATTATGTTCACTAGTGATGTCTCTCCCAAAAGACGATAAAATAGCTAAGCTGGGTGAACAAATTATAGCTGGGCAATTGACAGCATTATAAACGCACCGCAATGCTAATTATGCTACTGGAAAGCTAGAGGCTCAAAAGTATGGGTAGTACGCCAAGACAACTAGACCGAAATCCATACACATCTACTCACTAATCATCCACCTTGAGATATATATCCAGAACATCTCGCTGGTATTAAGTTGCGAGCCCCACCCAAAGTGTAAACTCAAAGCAACAGACAAGTGCATTAACAAAATTTGCGTAAGGTAAACAATCCTTGCAACCGCGGTTACAAGCACCATTGTTTTCTCCCTAGTGGAAATAGCACATCCCCTAGTATCATGTGTCTATCACTCAAGCTAGACATCGGGGGGCATGAACCCACAATCAAGCATAAACGCTCCCTCTTGGAGTTACTATGTACTACTTGGCCAAAGCAATAAAAGGTAACGGAGAACATGCAAGAATTACTCAAGAAAAAAATATAAAAAGGTAAACCAAATATATAAATCATCACGATCTGAACATAATCTCATAATCCATCGAATCCCAGCAAACACAACATAGCAACAGCAGGAAAATTACATAGATGCCTTGATCATGTAGGGCAGCTCAAAAGGACTAAGAATTGAAGCACAAGATTGGAGATAAGACATTACATATGACGAGGATCAGCCTCGGCAAATCCCATGGTCAAGGACCCTGGGTTAGATCGTAGGGAGAACAGGTTGGCGATACTCGTCGGCTAACAGGAGAAGCACTTCTTGCTCGATTGTATTATGCGAGGGGCGATTACAGTGGGAGCCAAGGCGAGTTCACGCAAGACTGGAGGTGTTGATTGTAGATTGGATGTCCTGAGACGTCCCCCCTCCCAGCCTTTATATACTAGGCTAGGTCTCGGAGAGTTCGTATCAGGTTTAAAGGCGTGTTTGCCTAATTCTATCCTGGACTTAAACGCCAAGTCGTGACTTCCATATTGATCGCGGAATCCTACGTCGGTGCTTGGAACGGGCCAGCCGTGGGCCCGTCGGAGCTTCCAGTGGGCCTCTTGTCTTCGTATGCACCAGGTATCCTCACACGCGGGAGTCATGGGGTCAGCCCCTCATCAGTAGCCCCCGAGTGCCTGGGGGACTCGAAGAGTCGCGTAGGGACTCGAATTCATCCACGTTCGCTTTCATATGCGCAGCACGACTGCGATTCGCTGGCAGCTGTAGCCATGACAGATGTTTATTTCGAGGGATGCTAAGCTGAAAGGGCCCAGGTAATCGTTTGGTCGAGCCTTGGTGAATTTCACTAGTGGCAAATACCTCAGTATCCCAATCAAGCCCGTGTCCCTCGACACGAACTTGGGAACAACCGGTGTCTAGCAAAGTTCATG
The DNA here is from genome assembly GCA_950022295.1 of Bromus sterilis. Lineage (NCBI taxonomy): Eukaryota > Viridiplantae > Streptophyta > Magnoliopsida > Poales > Poaceae > Bromus > Bromus sterilis. The sequence continues at coordinate 47,769,859 of OX465596.1, forward strand.
CCGCTGGATCTTAACGTGTCTGTTATCGAGTGAACGACGGGTCTTATAGGATCAATGATGCCGGTCCCAGTAAATAGCCTTAACGTGTCTGTTATCGGCTCATCTCTCAATCATGCGAGCGCATGGAAAATATCGGGAATGAAATCACGCTGTGGCAAGTCCCGTCCCGGCCGTCTGCGCAGCGGGGTCCTAGCTACACGCTAAGCTTTCGTGGCATCTGGGTACAGCAAGTCGCAGCCCAGGCATCGTTTTTTTATGGAGGCGCAGAGCCTGATTATAGATGCACCCACTTGGAATAAATGATCAAGTGAGCTATTAGCAGTCACTCGCAGAGCTTTTGCGAACTCAGGCGAGGAAAATAAGAAAGCGCCCACTCGGAAAGTCGTCGAGTATGCGAGTAGTATATTTTGTCGAAATAGTTACTGAGTCCTTGCGAGTAGTTACTCGAATGATTTTGTTGTCTTCAGGGTGAGGGAGAACCCGAACTCAGAAGATACGCCGTTTTTGCTGGTGCGGGTGATAACTCGAGCGCATGTTATGTCTTTTGGGTGAAGGAGCACCCGAAACTCTGTAGTCGTTGTGAATTCAACTGGTGCGAGTGGTTACTCGAGCACACCTTTGCCTTGTGGGTGAGGGAGCACCCAAACTCGAATAAAGGTACTCCCGATGGGAGTAAAAAGATTTTGGAATCGGAATATTTTGGCACCGAGAGATAGGTAACCTTTGCCAGTCTTTTGTTTTTTCCAATTGTTTTTACCTTGAGCCGTCCTTCTTGGGATGTCGCGTTGATAGGCGTTGTCATGCTATTTGGTGACCTATGATGATTCTTGGTCTTTGATCTGTCACGTCTTCAGGCCAGTCATAATGACGACTTGGACGCCGTGCTTCCTGGTGCCCGTTGGATTTCCAAGGTATGTATGGGAAACCGGCGAGATTTGACGCGTCCTTTAAATATTTCTGACCGTGTGAAGGCATCTTGTCTTGGAATTCGTAACGCCTGACGTTTTTAGTCTTTGCTTTAATGATGGCGCCTCCTGGGCTTCTACATTTTTTCATGGTTTGCCCCTGGGATGCGCTATAAATACCCGTTGCTTTTTTCCTGGGCTTGGTCATCCGTTCTTCTCCCATCTTCTTCTTCTTCCTATGGCTCCCAAGCGGGTTGGTGGTGCTTCTGGCCGAGGTCGTGCCCGGCGTGGTCGTGGTGGTCGTACCCCTCACTCTTCTCGTGGTGGGCGTCATGGAGCTGCGACGACGCCCTCTTCGTCTTGTGCGGACGCGGGTGTTTGGCTCTATGACTTACTTCTGCGCATTCTTAGTGGCACTGCTCTTGGGATCCCTCTTCCATTCTCATTTGCCTCCATGATTTCTGAGCTTAATCTGAGGGGTCTGTGGCTTCGGCTTCAGGGGTGCGCTTGGCCTCCTGCTTGGGTTGAGCTTTCTGTTGATGGCTCCTTCTTGATTTTTCTTGATGCTGGCTGGAGGTCGTTTTCTCAGCAGCTAAACTTGCGTGATGGGGATAGTCTTTGTTGTCGTCTTGATGATGAAGATACCCTCATTGTTCGTGCGTTTGATGCCGGTGGCAATCATCTGGATCCATACTGGGAGGAAACAAGCAGTGACAGTTCTGATGGGTCGAGGGGTGGTTCGCCTGCTTCTCCTGTGACTTCATCTTCTGCTGACTCCTCGGCTGGTGGTGCTTGCTCTTCTAGTTCTAAGGATGAGCTGGACGTCAAGTCGGTCGTCAAGCGGGTGCGTCAGTAGGTGAGGCACCTTGTAGAACTGGAGGGCGGCGACTTGCTTCTTCGCAGGATCAGATGCTACTTTGTCTGTGGTGATGCTCGTCAAGTTGTGGGACGAAAGTGACAATTATCTCAACATGAGCACACATGTAGAAGTCATAATTCCCTGGGATAATTGGTATTTTAACCCGTCTGGTAGCTGCTCGGGTCCTTTTGTAATGAGAACTGTCCTCGATTCCTTTGTGATGGAAAATTGTCTTCGTCTCCTTTGTAATGAGAAAATTGTCTTCGACTCCTTTGTAATGGAAAATTGTCTTCGTCTCCTTTGTAATGAGAAAATTTTCTTCGACTCCTTTGTAATGAGGAATTGTCTTCGACTCCTTTGTAATGAGAAAATTGTCTTCGACTCCTTTGTATAGGTTTGTCGGGTGCGCGACAGCACTCCCGATGGGAGTAGCCCCCGAGGCTGCGTTTGATTTGTAGAATCAGACGTAGGTTGTGAGTTTTTATTCACCTAGACCGTCCTTTCTTGTAGCTGCTTAGTTGTTCTAGATTTTCATCGGGTGCGCGGTAGCGCTCCCGATGGGAGTAGCCCCCAAGTCTTTAGGGGATCATTTTGTGATCAAGTGAAGACTAGGAATTTTTCTGTCTTGCTTTGTACCTATCTTTAAAGTGTGCCTGAATAAGTTTTTTGCGGCTGTGTAAGCAGAATATGTTGTCCGTTGGGGGGAGTGCGTTCTTGTCGGGACCCGGGGTTAGCGTATGCAAGTACAGCTAAGACATAGTCATATGGAGAGCCGAGAACCGTACCCACTTGTCTAAGCAGACAAGGCCAAGCACAGAACGTTCTCGGAAAGCATCGTACGTGAGGGGCATCCCATCCAGGCCGGATGATCAACTGAGATGGGTCCTCATCGTCCGCACACAAGTCTAATGATATGGGTGGTGAACTCCCATATTCAAAGACAAGTCGCCTCAACCATACTAACGACTATCTCATAACTCTTACATAGACTTACTCCAGCCCGATCACTTAGTCGGGATCTAGGGCGGGCTCGATCATACCACAAAGTGTGCACGAGACGGAGTCTCGAACAATCGCATCGCGATGCCCCAAGCTGCGCACATCTAAGGGCCACATGGTGTATGAAAGACCGCCAGCCAGAACACAACTAAGGTCTCGAAAACCCATACAAAGACATGCATTTTATAAACATACACGCATCACACATGCCTTGTATGAACAGCAGGTACCATTGCAATTCTCTACAAAGTGTACATTTTTATTGATAACTCTTATAGAGTGCAAACAGAGATCACAAACATGTGATCCAACATTACAACACAAACGGAAGCAAATTAAGTCTGAGTACAGACAAGTTTAACAAATGGCTTAAGAAGCCTTATTTAAACACAAGCCCTCCACGAGGGAACCAGTCGTCTGACTGGGACTAGACTAGTTTGATCTTCAGTCGTCCAGCTCGATGAAGAAGCCACCTTCGGGGTCGGTGGTATCATCTAAAACATAGATTAAGCAAACGTGAGTACAAAGTCGTACTCAGCAAGACTTACATAGGAGCTATACTACTCATGCACATGTATCAAGGTAAAGGGAGGTGGGGTTTACTTGCAGAAGTGCCAGCTTTGACTTGGCTAATCCTGAACTACGAGTACCAGACTTTGAGGTAAGAAGCGTACACGAGTCCACTACATTCTCCAACCAATTACACCACTATGGTGCCTTCCTCGACTTCCCCACGAGAAAGCACGCCATAGCACTCACACTTATCTTGGTCTGTTTTAGAAGTATCCAGTTCAAGTTATCTAATAATCAAGCTAAGCTTTCCAAGAAGTCCATAACCGCGGACGCGGCTATTCGAATAGTTTTGTTAACCCTGCAGGGGTGTACCGCTACACACACATGATCATAATTTACCTCCTTTGATCTCGACACCATTCAAGGGGTGCCAGCAAGGATGCTCACCACAACTGTTACCTCATAGCCGATCTAGTCCGAGAAAGCCGCCTACTTGGGTTGGTTACCACGATCGTGAACCCGGTCGGTTTACCGAAGTGGACCCAAGTGATGTGTGTGTGGTGCATAAGCCGGTCTCGGGTGAGCCGTTCTCTCACTTAGCAACCAGGCCACAGACCTACCAGAACTCCGAACTATTGCGACATCTGGACTTCGAAAGGGATGAGTTAGTAAGCTGAGAGGGGTCAGTGAGCCCAATGTGTGGTTGTACTCTTCATCTTGGATCACCACACAAGAACTCGTACTAGGGCGGTGTTCAACGAGACAACCCACCGTGTACTCCTACACAGCCTCTCATCGTTCACCTTGTATTAGGGTCGATTCACCAACACTTTTCTACCAACATCAACATGATCATTCCCATCCCGACACACATCACAGTAACAACATGGTATCGTACTAAGCATACAATAAGCAGTAACATTGCAGGGGCCACATGATATCAAACAACTCCTACATTTGCTAGGATTGTGGTTTGCTTACTACTGTGACAAAATGATAGGTCATGCAAAGGAATGGGTTCATCTATGCGGTAGAAACGAATCATGGTGATCATCCTAAACAATGCATAAGCAAGACATGAGAGGAAAGTGGGATTTTATCGACATGATCAATGGGGGTTTGCTTGCCTTGCTGACGAGGTTCGGGTTCTGGGTCTTCAACGAAGGGGGCAGCCTCCTGCTCCGGTTCCACCTCTACTCGACAAACAACAAGCAAAGTAGCAAAGTAAATACAATGCACAAACACATGATGGAAGTTTGAATCTTGATGTACATGCTTTGATGTGTGAAGCAATTCCATTTAAATGGAGTATATTGCAATTTGAATTGCAAATTCAAACTCCACATTTGAATTCAACTTAACCAAGTTGCATGTGACATTGTTTGATCATTTTGAACCTTTTGGAAATGTGTATGATATGCCTCTGAAGTGTGGTTGAATTGTAGCAAAATTCCATGGTTCAAGTTGCAAAATCATTTGAATTGAATTTGAATTAATTCCAAATAATTCAAATGACATATGCTACTGGTCCCATTTTAAAAATCAACTCCAACATAGTTGAAAGTTGCATACTTGGAAAGATAATTTTCTCCTGATCATTTTTCATATATTATTTGTCCAATTTGGAGTTAATATGAATTTTCTATGAATTTCCAAAGTTTGGGGTATTTTCTGGAATTTCTGGAATTCTTTTAATTCAAATAATCTCTGGAAATTCATTTAAATTGATTTACTGCGTCAGTGCTGACGTCAGGGGGGGCTGACATGTGGGTCCAGGGTGTCAGTGGCTGGATGATTTAAACCGTGGGATTAATTAATCCAGTGGATTAATTAAGCCACTTGGCCCACTGGTCAGTGACCCAGGGGGTCATTAGGCGGGTGGTTAGTGGCTAACCCACCGGCGGCTAAACGCCGATGGCCTGGCCACGACGGCGACTCGCCGGAAAGGGCTAGGGGCCACGAGAGAGGAAACGGAGGGCATCGGCGTGCTCCTGGAGGTCTTCCGCGTCGAGAGGAAACATCAGGGGGTCACGGGGAGCTCGGAATCGACGGCGGCGACGACTCCGGCGGCAACAAAACGGCGGCGAGTTCGCAGTTGTCGCTGTAGTGCACGGGTTGAGTTGATTCGGGGCGCGTTCGAGAGCTAGAGCCACTGGGAGTCAAACGCGCGCGCTGGACGCGATGATGGGGCACAGGGGCGACCTCATCGTCATCCATGGCGGCGACATGCTTCGGCAACCATGGCGAAAACGGCTAGAGGTAATGCGGGGTGCTGGAAGCTTGGGGGAAACGCTCAGAGGCTCACCGCGGTTCGAACGGAAGCAACGGCAAGCTCGGGGAGGCTTCAACGGCGGCGAATCGACGGCGGGGAGCTCGCGGGTCCAGCGAGAGGTTGAAGACGATGGCGTCGGCTCGGGGAGGAATTAGGGCTCCAGCTTCTGCGTGAAGACGAAGTCGAGGACGAGGAACACGGTGGACTTGCTGGCTTGAGCTCTAGGGCACGGTGGCCACGTCGTCCACGGCGGTGCGCTCCGGTGAAGCTTCGGGCGGCGACGAATTCGAACACGGGAGGAGAAGGAGGAAGCTCTGGAGGGGGGAATGGACGTGGCGTGCTCCAGGGCGTCTCCAGGTGCGAGAAGAGGCCACGGGGAGGCCTGGAAGCTCGAAGGCGTCGAGGTGGCGTCCACGGCTAGCTCGGTGGCATTCCACCGAGAAGCTTGGAGGCGCGGGATGGGGAAGAAGACCCCGCTGCCCCTGTGGGCCGGGTGGGCTGGATGGGCCGCTCTCGCCTGGGCGCCAGGTAAGCTTTTCTGTTCCCTTTTCTATTTTTCTTTTCTGACATTTGTTCTGTTTAGCTAAATAAAATAGCTAAAATTTTTATTAAATGCTGAAAAAATTTATATGGCTTCATAATAAAATAGACTATCCACTTATAAAGTTTCAACATTTTTAAAATTCAAATAATTTGAATCTTAAATCAAATAGGGGTATTTCTTTAATTCCAAGGCACTGTTTGAATATTTGAAAAATCTATGAGCCTGGGGTGGGTCCCACATCACTTGATATGTGATCACACTCATTTATAAGACTTTTCAAAAATCTAACATGAATTTTTGGAGAAGATTTTTATCTGGCCTTTTGAATTAATTCATCTGGGGGGGTTTCCTTCTCCCATTTTGATTTTGAAGTTGATTTCAAAGATTTCTTTTGAAATTTTGACATGATGCAAGGTTACTTGATCCTAGCACATTACCTAACAGAGGGTTCTGACAGTTCTAGCCTCCGAGTTCTTTTATGTAGCGTCGCGTGAGCGAAGATAGCGTCTCTCGGGGGGATTTTGTGCTCGAGCCCCTGAGTGCTTTTAGGTAGTGTCGCGTAAGCGAAGATAGCGTCTCTCGAGGGGAGTTTGTGCTCGAGCCCCCGAGTGCTTTTAGGTAGTGTCGCGTAAGCAAAGATAGCGTTTCTCGGGGGGAGTTTGTGCTCGAGCCCCCGACTGCTTTTAGGTAGTGTCGCGTAAGCGAAGATAGCGTCTCTCGGGGGGAGTTTGTGCTCGAGCCCCCGAGTGCTTTTAGGTAGTGTCGCGTAAGCGAAGATAGCGTCTCTCGGGGGGAGTTTGTGCTCGAGCCCCCGAGTGTTTTTAGGTAGTGTCGCTTAAGTGAAGATAGCGTCTCTCGGGGGGGAGTTTGTGCTCGAGCCCCCGAGTAGTTTTAGGTAGTGTCGCATAAGCGAAGATAGCGTCTTTAGGGGGCAGTTTTATGCTTGAGCCCCCGAGTGCTTTTAGGTAGTGTCGCGTAAGCGAAGATAGCGTCTCTCGAGGGGAGTTTGTGCTCGAGCCCCCGAGTGATTTTAGGTAGTGTCGCATAAGCGAAGATATGATACGTCCCAAACGTATCTATAATTTCTGCTTTCTCCATGCATGTTTTGTGTGACTTTGCCATGATTTGCTTGAACTTTCATACACTTTTGAGCATATTTGGACTAATCTATTAACCCAGTGCACCCAGCTGCCAGTTGTTGTTTTCTGCTGTTTTTGTATTTTAGGTTTTCCGGCCATTAAAAGTGCTCCAAAAAATCCGGAAAAATCAGATAAAAAATCAGCTACCCGGAAGCTTCCGGAAACACCAAAGGAAGGAAGGGGGGCCACCACAGGGACTCCAGAAGGGTCCCTGGCGCGGCCCCACCCTAGGCCGCGCCAGGGAGCCTCCTGGCTGCCCTGTGGCCCCTCTCGGTGCCCCCCTTCACCTATATTTAGCCCTCGGGGTGGAAACCCCTAGGACGGATCTCTTTTTCGCGAACTCGCCTCTGTACCGCCGTCGTCGCCGTTTCTAGATCGGGGCTGCCTGGAGAAGCTGCCCCGGCACCCTGCCGGGAGGAGGAACCCCCTCCGGGAGACCATCCATAGCCATGGACGCCTCCTTTATGTACCGTGAGTAGTTCCCCTTGGACCATGGGTCCGTGACCAGTAGCTATGTGATGTTCCTCTCCCCTCTTTGTGCTTACACTTTCGAGACCTCGTGAGCTGCCTCACATGATCGAGGCATCTTTGTAATTTTCTGATGTTGCTATGTTGAGTTTGCTGGGATCTGATGGATTATGAGACTATGTTCAGATTGTGATGAGTAATATATTTGGTTCATATCTTTTATATTTTGTTCTTGAGTAAATTCTTGCATGTTCTCCGTTGCCGTATTTTACTTTGGCCAAGTGATTTGTTGCAACTCCAAGAGGGAGCGTTATGCTTGATTGTGGGTTCAGCCCCTTGATGTCTAGCTTGAGTGACAGAAACATGAGACTAGGGGATGTGTTGTTGCCACCAGGGATAAAACAACGGTGCTTGTACTCGCGGGTGCAAGGATTGTTTACTTTACGCAAAGTTCTTTTAATGCAGTTGTCTGTTGCTTTGAATTTACACTTTGGGTGGGATTCGCAACTTAATACCAGCGAGATGTTCTGGATAGATATCTCAAGGTGGATGATTCGTAGTAGATGCAGTTGGATTTCGGTCTACTTACCTTGGCGTACTGCCCATTGATTTTGAGCCCTTCCTTTCTTTGCAGCATAGTTAGCATTGCGGTGCCTTCATAATTCTGTCAATTTCCCAGCTGTGATTTGTTTACCTCGCTAGCACTTTTATCGTCTTTTGGGAGAGAGACATCACTAGTGAAAATCACGGGACCCCGGTCCATCTTCACATTATTGTTTACACCCTTAGCTTACTTTCAGTCTTTACTTTCAGTTCCACTTTTATCACTTGCGTTTATCCTTTGTAAACAGCAAGGCCGGAGGAATTGACAACTCCTCTGTACTCGTTGGGAGCAAAGTTATTTGTATCTGTGTGCAGGTCCAGGTGAAGCTAGCAACCTCGGCGCCATTGTTCACTTTACCACCTTCTTGTATCCTTCGGAGTCCTACGGGAGACAAACCTTGGTATCTTTGCCAAGGGAAAACTTGCCACTGCACTATATCTCACCCTGCACTTGGGGTAACCAACGAGGCTTCAAGAGTATTAACACTCTCTTGCCATCAGCAAGTTTTCTGGCGCCGTTGCCGGGGACTCCAGTCTACAAGATAGGGGAGTTGCACACTATCTTTTATCTTTGCTTTTTAGTCTTGTTAGTTTACCTTTCAGTTTTTACTTTTGTGTCCCTTATCAAAAATACCAAAAATACCTGTTACCTTGTCAGTAGTTACCACTATGGCTGGTCCTTTTGCCTTTGGTGAGGCAGAAGTACTTACCTTTACTCAAAGAGGTGGTGAAAGTTTGAAAGATGCTTGGTATAGAATTAATGATTCTCAAAAAAGACCCACCAAGAAGCAATCCACTACTATCTTGCTTAGAAATTTTTATGTTGGGATTACTTCTCGGAATAGGTTTGTTTTAGACACTGCTATCAATGGGAACTTCATAGAGGACCCAGTGTGGAAGCCCTTAATGTTATTGAAAATCTTGTTGGAAGTCTCCCAGTTGCTAGAATTAAGGAGGACATTACTTTAGCTCACATTATGAGAAAACTTGAAAAAATAGAGCTAGAGATGCCAAGTATCGATAGGGTGAATGAGTTGGATTGTAAGATTCAAGGGAATTTTAATATGCTAGATAACTCCATGCAGAAAATTGTCAAAACTTTGGAGACTATTAAATCCGTTGATGAGAAGTCTTCTAGGATAGAAAAGATTGAGGAAGTTATTGAAACTTTTGGAACTAACTTTTCCTCAATCAAAACCAAAAAGGATGAAACTCCGGCAAAGAAGGAACCTAAGTTCGTTTACGTCCCCAAGGTTCCTTGAGCTAAAGCAAACACACCCATTGCCAAGAGAGTTGAAACGGTGAAAACTTTGGAGAAGACACCTATCTTTAACTTTAATGAAACTCCAATTGATTTCCATCCTTTTGATTTTATTCCAAGAAGCATTTTCATTCGTCCTTTATTTGAGAAACCTATTAAGACTAGTTGTACTATTGAAGATCTTTTTGAAGATCGTGATGATGGTTCAATGGATACAACTTGGTCTATTTGCATTAAGCCTAGCTAATGGCTCTAAAGAAGCGCTTTCGGGAGGCAGCCCGCAACGAATTTAGGTTTTTCTTTTTGCTTTTCTTCTGTTCTTAGTGGTCTTGATGATTGTTACTACTGTAGCAACATCATTGTATCTTTACTTTTCAAGCTTTGTGCCTTTTATAGCCTCATACGACAAGGGAAGTGAAAGTTGTGACATGCTGTCCAGAAAACAGATTCTGTCCTCGTGACAAGAAAAATCATGGAAAAATCCCAGTTCATCTTTTTGATCTGAATGTTTTACACAGCATGATCTATACAATTACGAAACTTTCGTATGTTCTGAGTTTTTTTATTTGAGTTGCAGAAGTATCCCTAAAAAAATCTTTACTACCTGCTGTTCTGTTTTTCACAGATTCTGCCACGTTTTGTCTCTCTTTACTTTTGCAAACCTTAATCTTGCTTTTTCTTTGCAAAAACTTTTTGGCAATCTTGAGAAACAGTAGATCTTCAAGAATATCTTTATTTCCATTAAGGGAAAAATTATTTTAATAGGGTACTAACCTCTCTAATCAGTCTACAATGAGTTATGTATGAAGGGAGTTTTCAAGTGCGTGATGGAAGATGATGAAAGAAGATCTTGGAGTGTCAAACGCTCAAGCTTGGGGATGCCCATGTGCACCCCCAATAAATATTCAAGGAGACTCAAGCGTCTAAGCTTGGGGATGCCCCCGTGCATCCCCTTCTTCATCAACAATTATCAGTTCGTCTCTCGTTGCACTATATTTTTATCACTTCATGCGTTATGTGCTATGCTTGGAGCGTCTCGCTCTTAGGTTTTATTTTTAGTTTTCCTAAGCTTTGCTTGCTGTTCATAACAAGTTAGATCCCGTCTTACTTTGTGTGGGCGAGAAACACGCTCTGTTTGAACTAGAACTCCTCATAGGGTTTGCCTGATTATTTCCTTAGCTGTGAGTTGTTCTTTTTCTTTTCTTAGCTGCTGCCATGTTTAGTTGTAGTGCTTTAGTTTTTTCTAGAGCTTTTTTTTGTTTTAGGTTGAACTTTATATAGGTTGCATGTTTTATCTTGTTAGAGAGTTTGCCTGTTGCACTGAGTTTTGTGTCTTGACTAGAAGTAGGTAGTTGAAGTTCCTATTGTCTTTGTAGTAGTAACTTGCAATAGTTTTGCGGTATTGACTAGAGTAATGTTTGAACTTTTCATGTCAAGAGCTCGAGCCTATTAGTGATAGATGTCGTATTTTGGGCAATCCGTCTGATTTTCGTAAACCAAAAACCCCTGTTGAGAACTCTAGCTACTAGATGGATCACTAACCTCTGAAGGGTACGAATATTAGAGTACACTCACGTACCATGAGTCAAGGATGCGCAAGGATAACCAAACCCCCATACACTCCTCCTCGGGGTACTTGTATCTGTGTGAACCTCCTGATTAGATTGAGAGTTACCGATAATAAGTGCATGAGTTCTTCGGACAAATGTCAGTATTCAAAAGTTGACACTTCCACCCACCTATACTTTTTCTAGCCTCTTCGGTACCGTGCATTGCCCTTTCTCACCTTGAGAGTTGGCGCATACTTAGCCGGTGCATCCAAACCCTTGGCACGATACGCTCTGTCATCATAAGCCTCCTTATATCTTTCCTCAAAATAGCCACCATACCTACCTACAAGGCATTTCCATAGCCTTTCCGAGATACATTGCCATGCAACATCCACCTTCTCATGACTTGATCTTCATGTCATACATGCTACTTGCTTGATCGATGAGCCGCATGCTAGTTGGGCCTTGCCCTAATCATTGCTACATGACGCGCTAGTATCATTGCATATCCTGCTATCCTGGCAGAAGCATACATTTGCATCATGATAGTTATATCTTCTTTATGTGAGTACCTTTGTAAAGTGTGAAAGATCTCCTATATTCTTGTAAAATATAGAGTGTTGCCCCTAAAGTGAGGAAAAGATCCCAAAGAGGACAAAATCAAAAGATCCCAAAGAGGACAAATGAGAGTTAAATAGAAAGAGCCATTGAGGCCACCAAAAAATACAAAAAAATAGAAAAAAGAGAAAAAGAAAAAAAAGAGAGAAGGGGGCACACTACTATTCCTTTTGAGAGATACACACTAGTACTTCATCCTCTATCCCTTGTACTCCATAGAGATCATCATCATGCATATAGTTATGTGGGGACCTTCACACTATAGAACTTGGCTTGTATATTCCAATGATGAGCCTCCTCAAACGAGCTCTAGGTCTTCTTGAGCAAGCAAGTTAGATGCACCCCCACTAGTTCCCTTGGAGAGCTTTTAGCTCACATGTGCATCCGTTGCATGGCAATCCCTACTCCTCACATCATATCTATCATATGGCCTTCTCTCGCCTATGATTGTCCTCATTGATGTTAGCCTTTCACACCTTTTTTTGTCTTCCTCCTCCACCTTATTTTTGTTTCGTCTTTTTGGTGTCAACTTTCTTGCTCACGCTCATCCATTGCATGAGTGCTCAAAATATAGAAAGGGAGTGGTTCAGTTTGACTTGTACCTGGTTAGTGGTCTGGGGACGAGTCAAGATAAGAATCCAAAGGAGACTAAGTGTGAAACTTTAGTAGATAGTTGTTCTCAACAACCTTTTTTCTCTCTTTTTCCCAGTCCCCTGCTTGCACGCAAACACCATCTGGAGACATTCGAGTCACGACAGCGAGAGATCTTGCACCTTTTGTTCTTTTGTTGCTTGTGTCAATGCTAATTTAGACTCTTGCTTGTTAAGACTTGAATTGAATTGCATGCTTTGATTGCTTTACTTAAAAGTCCTTATATGGTTGTGTGGCATGTCACCACAGAAATTATGCTTGTTATCATTTACCTACTCGAGGACGAGAAGGAATTAAGCTTGGGGATGTTGATACGTCCCAAACGTATCTATAATTTCTGCTTGCTCCATGCATGTTTTGTGTGACTTTGCCATGATTTGCTTGAACTTTTATACACTTTTGAGCATATTTGGACTAATCTATTAACCCAGTGCACCCAGCTGCCAGTTGCTGTTTTCTGCTATTTTTGTATTTCAGGTTTTCCGGCCATTAAAAGTGCTCCAAAAAATCCGGAAAAATCAGATAAAAATCAGCGACCTGGAAGCTTCCGGAAACACCAAAGGAGGGAAGGGGGGCCACCACACGGACTCCAGAAGTGTCCCTGGCGCGGCCCCACCCTAGGCCGCGCCAGGGAGCCTCCTGGCTGCCCTGTGGCCCCTCTCGGTGCCCCCTTCGCCTATATTTAGCCCTCGGGGTGGAAACCCCTAGGACGGATCTCTTTTTCGTGAACTCGCCTCTGTACCTCCGCCGCCGCCGTTTCTAGATCGGGGCTGCCTGGAGAAGCTGCCCTGGCACCCTGCCGGGAGGAGGAACCCCCTCCGGGAGACCACCCATAGTCATGGACGCCTCCCGTATGTACCGTGAGTAGTTCCCCTTGGACCATGGGTCCGTGACCAGTAGCTATGTGATGTTCCTCTCCCCTCTTTGTGCTTCCACTTTCGAGACCTCGTGAGATGCCTCACATGATCGAGGCACCTTTGTAATTTTCTCTTGTTGCTATGTTGAGTTTGCTGGGATCTGACGGATTATGAGACTATGTTCAGATTGTGATGAGTAATATATTTAGTTCTTATCTTTTATATTTTGTTCTTGAGTAAATTATTGCATGTTCTCCGTTGCCGTAATTTACTTTGGCCAAGTGATTTGTTGCAACTCCAAGAGGGAGTGTTATGCTTGATTGTGGGTTCAGCCCCTTGATGTCTAGATTGAGTGACAGAAACATGATACTAGGGGATGTGTTGTTGCCACCAGGGATAAAACAACGGTGCTTGTACTCGCGGGTGCAAGGATTGTGTAAGGCCCGATATGCGGTACTGTTCCAGATCTAAGTGTTTCCACCCAGATCCGGGGACGAAGCACATATCGGACCCACCGCGACATATGACAAAGCCATATGCCCCGGATTTCCAACATGATATCACAACATTACAGATACAAGGATACAACATCTCATACAATCGGCATACAACTGCCTTAATACAATACAACAGCGGAAGGTACATGTCTGAGTACAGACTACAAGCAAATGCCTACTGGCAAAGAGAAAAGCACCGATCCCATAACCACAGGGGTCCAGGCCCTCCGCCGGGATCCGCCTAACTAGTCGCCGTCGAGTCTCCACGTGAAACGTCGATCACCATACCTGTTGTCGATCAGAACCCTGAAAAGAGTTTGGGGGTAGTATCATGAGTACAGAGGTACTCAGCATCCAACTGTAGTGGTCATCTGACCCAGCAAGGACTTCATCACTCGTCATTCTAGGACAACTAGTAGTTTACGGTAAGGAAGGGGTAAGTGGTGAGGTTGCTGCCGCACTAGCATGTATAAAGTGGCTAACGATCTAGAGAGTAAGATAAGAAGCCAAGCATTCGATGAGGAATCGCCTCCAACAAGTCTTGCTATCAACTACTTACGCAAACATAACACCTATCCTATCCTTGTCCTCCTCTTCGCATCCCGACGAAGAAGAAGCAGTCAAGGCACACACACGTTGATCAAGTTATATTAAGATCATCTCAGTTGTTGTTTTCTATGAACAAGGAGTAGGTCTCAAGTCGTCCATAACCGTGGACACGGCTTCTCGAAAAGATTTAACCCTGCAGGGGTGTACCAACTACCCATTACAAGGCTCCGCACGCACGTCCATCACTCTCAGTTGCTACCCATCACAGGCAACCATTTTATGACTTGGTTCCAAGAGATCCGAAACGACAGGTCCCTCTAGCTAACAACGAACAAATCCGGGTGGCCCCCGGTGAGTCGACATCCAACTCAAAAGCCGGCCGCGCTCTCGAGTCGGCCTCTACCGTCTGGACGAGGTCGGGTTAGCTACCCAAACAGATGTGGGCAGCCCCCTAGCTTCCAGGTGTGGACCAACAAAGAAACCATGTCTCCGCTGGCCCAAGTTGTTTTAAAAGATATCTGCTAGGAGCGACCCGACAAGAAATATATGCATGTTTTCAAATGGTAAATCAGCTTGGGCCACCACTAGAAATGTTTGAAGCTAGATAGGTAAGAAAAGGGGACCCCATAAAATCCCACACGCGGTTAGGCACGCTCAGTCTTAAAACCAATACCCGGAACAAAGCGTCGGGGCGGAATAGCCTAGACCTTCCATCCTTCGTCGAATATAGTCAACATTATAATAATCATATCATCAACAACAATAATAATAATGTGATATCCCAACCCAAGGAGTAACAGGGTAACATCGTAGCATCCTAAGCATGCATACTAAGCAGGGGCTGAGCAACGAGCAAAAGTAACATAGCAGTACAAGGTTTGCTGGGAAGGGACATGGTTGTATCGGTTTGAAAGAGGCTGTAAACATGTGGTAGGATCAAACATCGAACCTAACCTATACTAGCATGCAAACCGCTGGTTGAAATAGAATGGATCATAAGTAATGTATAGTCCTTGCCTGTTGATAAGTCGGATTCCGAAGGTGTAGTTGATCGGACGCTCGCGTCGTCTCCGAGAGTATCCGCGGGAGCACACAAGAAGGAAACACTGGAAAGCAATCAACGGTGCACCACTATTACTACGGAGCAAACACGAGCAAGCATCAACAAAAGCAACACGATACATCGCACCTACCGTCGAGAGCGGTTACTAACGATTTAAGTGGAGTACTCGTCACACACGACGATACCGCACGTTTACGATGGTTCAAGTTGTTTAGCTACAGGTGATCAAACAACGGTTATTAACATGGCAACTCAAGCAAGCATGGCATAGCACACAAACATGGAAAGAGGTGAAGCACAATTAAACTACCTAAGCTAGTCAATTTAAGTGGGGTGAAATCCTAGACATGCAAACTATTGCGGACCCCACGATAAATATTGCATTTGGTACTGTTTTTACCCTAAACAATATTTTATTATTTTTATTAGCAAGCAAGAACAGCATAAACACAATCTACATGCAATTCTAGTCAAGTTACATATAAAGAACATTTTAAACAGAGCAACAGATAAAAAGTTATAGCAGTTACAGTTATAGTGGCAGGCAGTTGTAATTAGCAGTCAAACAGCAGGTAAACAAAGTCAAACATGGCAACAAAGCACAAATTATTAAACTAGGCACAAAACTAAGCAAGTTTCATATTAAACGCGTCGCAATCGGAGCTACGGTTAAAAAGTTACGACACTGCAAAAATAAACAACTAAAACTGCCTAAATAATTAAAAAAAACAACTAACAGAAAAAAAAACTAACTGGGCCGAAATCTACTGGGCCCAACTAACTAAAAATAAGAAATAACAAAAAAAACAAAAAAAACGGGGCAGCTCACCTTGGGCCTGGCCCACTGGCCTGGAGGGGTGGCCGGCCTGGGCTGGCTTGGGCCGCCTGGGCCTGGCGCGGCCCACCTGGCCACGGTGGCTTGGAGCGGGCGGCTGGGACGACGTCCCCGTCCTCGTCCTGGACAGGACCAGCCGGTGGCGGCTGTCGCTGCCCTCCGGCGAGGGGAGGACGCAGGGGACGCGGGCAGGCGAGGGGGCCGGAGGGGTTGCGCGGGAGGAGGCCGGCGGCGTCAGATCCGGCGGGAGGCGGCGCCTGGCGGCTCGAGGCGAGCTCGGCCTCCAGTCTCCAATGGCGGCGGCGCAGCTCCGGCTGCGATCTGCGAGGAGAGAGGGAAACCGAGGGAGATGAGAGGAGCAGGAGAAGGGAGAGCGCGAGGGAAAGGAGGACCTGCAGGGGCGCGCAGCTCCGGCTGGCCGGCGTGCTGGCCGGAGACGGCTTCGGCGGCTCGGGAGCTCCATGGCGGCTGCGGTGAAGAGGGAGAGAGAAGAGAGAAGGGTAGGTGGGAGGCTAGCCAGATCTGGGCCGTTGGATCGCCCGATCCGACGGTCCAGATCGCAGGGAGAGCAAAAATTCGGGATTTGGGGGCTAATTGCAAAAATTGGGGCTTGTGTGAGGGGGGTGGCTGCAAAATTGGCTTAGGGAAACCCTAAGTGGGGGTGGGAGAGTGGTGGTCTTTATATAGCATGGGTGGCTGGCAGTTTGCAAAAACATCATCGGTTTTTCTCTCGCGCGCGCGGTGCTCACGTTTCTGACCGCCGGGGGTCCGCAGTACCTCCGATTCGGGTAAAACTTCGAACTGCGCGATCAGTGCGTCGAGCTGGAGGCGTTCACCTCGCGCTGGAACCGTTCCGAAAACACTTTCCCGCGCGCTATAAAAATAACCCGTTTAATTATTAAACGGGGTTTTTCGTTCCGTTGGTTTCGGCTGGTCTCGTGCGGTTTCCGCGACGGTGATCGGGCGAAACCCGGTGTCGCAAAGGTCGAGTGTCAGGGTGGCAAGGGTCGGTCTCCGTCCGATACGAGATAAGAGGGGGAAAAATAATCGCCGATCGATAAATCGGGGATGCAAACACCGCAAACAAATCAGACAATCAAACAATTCACACCGAAAACAAAATTTTTAATTTTTGCAAAAACTGGGCTGTTACAGATTGTTTACTTTACGCAAAGTTCTTTTAATGCAGTTGTTTGTTGCTTTGAATTTACACTTTTGGTGGGATTCGCAACTTAATACCAGCGAGATGTTCTGGATAGATATCTCAAGGTGGATGATTCGTAGTAGATGCAGTTGGATTTCGGTCTACTTACCTTGGCGTACTGCCCATTGCTTTTGAGCCCTTCCTTTCTTTGTAGCATAGTTAGCATTGCGGTGCCTTCATAATTCTGTCAATTGCCCAGCTGTGATTTGTTTACCTCGCTAGCACTTTTATCGTCTTTTGGGAGAGAGACATCACTAGTGAAAATCACGGGACCCCGGTCCATCTTCACATTATTGTTTACACCCTTAGCTTACTTTCAGTCTTTACTTTCAGTTCCACTTTTATCTCTTGCGTTTATCCTTTGTAAACGGCAAGGCCGGAGGAATTGGCAACTCCTCTGTACTCGTTGGGAGCAAAGTTATTTGTATCTGTGTGCAGGTCTAGGTGAAGCTAGCAACCTCGGCGCCATTTTTCACTTTACCACCTTCTTGTATCCTTCGGAGTCCTACGGGAGACAAACCTTGGTATCTTTGCCAAGGGAAAACTTGCCGCTGCACTATATCTCACCCTGCACTTGGGGTAACCAACGAGGCTTGAAGAGTATTAACACTCTCTTGCCATCAAGATAGCCTCTCTCGGGGGGAGTTTGTGCTTGATCCCCCGAGTGCTTTAGTGGTATGTTTTGGGCAACACCTTTTATTGCTTGTGAGTTTTTACATGAGCTGCCTATCGGTGCTGCTGCTGATACTTCTGTTGGGCCGTATGAGTAGACTATGGGTAGACAAGGCGCAAGTTTTCCACAATCCACGGGTCTCCCACGTCTTCGCCAGTCTTCAGATTCTTCAGCCTGTATGCACCTCCTCCTATGACCTCGGAGATTATGAAGGGTCCATCCCACTGCGGGGCAAGTTTGTGCACTTTTCTTGTATTAGTCGCAGGACGAGATCTCCTTTGCAGAAAGTTCTGGTCCGCAGGAGACTACTTTGGTATGTGCGCAGTTTGTCCTGGTATCCTTCCGACCTTGCTATGGCTGTGTCCCTTGCTTCATTTGCGGTGTCTTTATCATCCTCGAGCGCTTCTTCTGCCTCTTCTTCCTCGTACCCTAAGATTCGGGGGGCTCCAAACTTTAGGTCGTGCGGTAGTACCGCTTCTGCTCCGTACACCATAAAGAAGGGTGTGTACTGGGTTGAAGTGTTGGGTGTAGTGCGCAAGCTCCACGGGACTGCGGGGAGTTCTTCTACCCAGTTTCATGCAGCTTGTTCGAGTGGTGCGAGGAGCCGCTTTTTTATTCCTCCGCACACTAAACCGTTTGCTTTCTCCACCTGGCCATTAGATTGTGGGTGCGCGACTGACGCGTAGTTGATTTTGATGCCCAGATCTTGGCAGAAGTTCTAAAATTCTGTCGTTGTGTAGTTTGTGCTATTATTTGTGATGATGTTATGGGGTAGGCCGAATCTGAAGATGATGGACTTGATGAAGTTAACTGCCGTGGGGTTGTTGAGCTGGTGATTGGCACCGCCTCGATCCACTTGGTGAACTTGTCTACTGCTACTAGTAGATGTGTTCGGCCTCCTTTTGAAGATTTCTTGAGTGTCCCCACCATATCGAGTCCCCAGGTGGAGAACGGCCAGGATAGTGGTATGGTTTTGAGTTTTGATGCTGGGGCGTGCGGCCTGCTGGCGAATTTTTGGCAGGCGATGCAGCGTCGTACGATGTCTTTCGCATTCTTAATTGCGGTTGGCCAGTAGAACCATGCTTGAAAGGATTTGGCCACCAGTGCGCGACTGCTCGCGTGGTGCCTGCAAGTGCCTTCGTGGATTTCGAGCAATAGGGCCTTGTCGTCTTCCTCCTCGATGTACTTTTGTAGGACCTGAGAGATGTTGCACTTGTAGAGCTATCCGTTGATTACTGTGAATGCTTTAGATCGTCGGTTGATGCGTCGGGCTTCTATGACGTCTTGTGGTAAGGTGCCTTCGATTAAGAATCGAAGGATCGGCTTTGTCCAAGATGGGACTTCGGGCGCGACTGGTTCTGCTTCTTCGGCTGCTTTGTTGCCTGCGTCTTCTGTTGGGTTCGCCGACGCTACTTGTGCTGGTTCGTTTGTGTCGTCGTCCTCTGCGAATGCCTCCGAAGCGGGTGCCCTAGTTTTGATTGACCTCTGGTTGATGCTTTCTAGGGAAACGCCTGGGGGGACGGGTCCTCGGGTTGATCCAATGTTTGCGAGCTCGTCTGCTTCTGTGTTATTTGCTCTTGGGATGTATTTTAGCTCGCAGCCATCGCACCCTCCTTCCAGGGTGTTGTAGAGCTTCTGGTAAGCCATCATGTTTTCTGCGACTGCTTCACAGTCTCTCATTGCTTGCTGGACAATGAGGTTGGAGTCGCCGTAGATGGATAGGCGAGTGGCACCGCAAGCTTTCGCAATGCGCATGCCATGGAGTAGTGCCTCGTATTCTGCTTCATTGTTTGAGGCATTGCTTAAGTTGATCTGGAGTACATATCTGAGTTTGGCTCCTTTGGGGGAGATTAGAACGATGCCTGCTCCGGCTCCTTGCTGTCTTTTTCACCCGTCAAAGAACATTTTCCATGAGTTGGACAGGTCTGGGGGGCCTGGTGTTTGCACTTCTGCCCACTCGACCAGAAAATCTGGGAGTACTTGGGCTTTGATCGCCGTTGGGTGCTTGAATTGTAGATCGCGGGGACTGAGCTCGATGTTCCATTCGGCGACTCTGCCAGTTTCTCCAGGATTGTTGAGGATGTCCGCGAGTGGTGCGCTACTTACGATCGTGATGTGGTGCTCATCGAAGTAATGTGTTATTTTCCTTGACGTCATGACGATGGCGTATACGAGCTTCTGGTAGTGCGGGTACCGTTGCTGAGATTTTGTGAGGAGCATGCTTAGGTAGTACATTGGCCTTTGGATGCTCTGGATTCCTTCTTCCGTGCGCTCGACGGCGAGCGCCCTGCTGACTACGCTGCTGCGTGCCGCTATGTAGAGGTAGAGTGGTTCTTGCTCCTTCGGCACCGCCAGGATTGGTGGTGTTGAGAGGGTCTTATTTAGGTCTGCGAATGCATTGCGGGCTTCCTCAGTCCACTCGAATTTTTCTCCTTTCCTGAGCAGCTGGTAGAATGGTAGGGTCCTTTCTCCCAGCCTACTGATGAAGCGGCTCAGTGTTGTGAGTTTTCCTGTGAGTTGTTGTACGCCCCGGATGTTGACTGGTTCTTGCATCTTGGTGATTGCTTGGACTTTTTCAGGGTTTGCTTCGACTCCTCGAGCGGAGACCATGTACCCGAGTAATTTTACGGCTAGGACGCCGAACACGCACTTTTTTGGGTTGAGCTTGATTCTTTATTTGTTGAGAGCGGCGAATGTTTCGCGGAGGTCGTCGAGCAGTGTGCATGTGTTGTGTGTTTTATGACAATGCCGTCGACATAGACTTGGACGTTTTTGCCGATTTGATCTCTCAGGCACGCTTGCATCATCCGTTGTACGTGGCTCCGGCGTTTTTCAATCCGAAGGGCATTGTTTTGTAGCAGAATACACCATAGGGGGTGATGAATGAGGTGTGTTCTTCGTCTTGTTCTTTCATCCTGATTTGGTTGTATCCTGAGTAGGCGTCGAGGAAAGATAGGAGGTCACATCCTGCGGTGGAGACGATTATCTGGTCTATCCTTGGCAGGGGAAAGTGGTCCTTCGGGCAATGTTTATTGATGGGCCCATAGTCGACGCACATCCATAGTACGTCGGTGTCCTTTTTGGGTACCAAGACTGGGTTTGCGATCCAGGTGGCCTTCTTCGTCTCTCGAATGAATTGCGCGTCGAGTAGTCGGTTAATCTCTTCTCCAATGGCTCTGCGCTTGGGTTCTGAGAATCGGCGCAACGCCTGCTTTACTGGTTTGGTGTTTGGACGTATATGCAGCGCGTGTTCTACAAACTCTCGTGGTATTCCGGGCATGTCAGCCGGGCACCAGGCGAAAATTTTCCACTCTTGGCGGAGGAAGGCCATGAGGGCAGCTGCTTGTTCTTCTGGAAGGTGCGCATAGATTCGAACCGTCTTGTCCGGGTCCGTTGGGTGAACTTGGTGGGTGATTGTGTCGCTGTCGACGCTGAAGTCGCGATTGAATTCTTTTGACTCACGTCTCCTTACTAGTGGAAATATGCTTCTGTCTATTGCCATGTCTATCTCTTCGAGTTGTTGCTAGGATCCAAACGTGTCAGAAACTTCATGAAAGTCACGGTCGCACTGGTCTGATTTGATGAAGCTTCCATTGACCGTGATGACCCCTGAGGGCCCTGGCATCTTGAGCTTGAGATATGCGTAGTGTGGGACCGCCATGAATTGTGCAAATGCGGGTCATCCTAGTATGGCATGGTATTGGGACTGCCAGTCGAGTACCTCGAACTCGAAGACTTTTCTTGCGAAGTTGCCCTTGCTGCCGAAGATGACATCGAGCTCGATTGCTCCGAGGGAGGCGGCTGCTTCTCCTGGGACTACACCATAGACTGAGACACCTGGTTTCTTCCAGACTGACCGTGGGATCAGCATCTTGTGCAGGGTGCTGGTGAAGATTATGTTTAAGTTGTTGCCTCCGTCCATAAAGATTATGTCCATGTCGTAGCCACCAATCTGAGCGTTGAGCACCAGTGGTGCGTGTCCTGGTCTTGGAATTGCGGTTGGGTGGTCGCTTTGTGAGAAGGTGATGTTGGTTTCTACGCCATACAGTTGGTATATTTCTGCTGTTTGGAGGCCCTCGGCTGCTCGGGTCTGCAGCGTGTGGGCGTCCTGTTTTGCTTTGGAGGGTCGCCCTTCTTGGATCATGCAGACTCGTCTGTGGGACGCGGGATACTGCTCTTCCGTATTTGGTGCTGGCGACTGCTCGGTTCCTCGGGTTCGTTTGGCTTCACGCTGCTTCTCCTCCTTGAGACTGTTGGAGAGTTCAGCGAATAGACGACACTCTCTTAGGGTGTGGCTTGCTCGAAGGCGTCCCCAGTCGTCCTCGAAACAGTGGATTGAACACGGTCCATCGAGTTGTTCTTTGGCTGAGAGCTTGCTTGAGCCGGCGTGCCTTCTTCTTCGCATGACTTGGAACGACTGTGAGTGGTCTTCTGAGCGGGAGTGGAACCTTGGGTCGAGTTCTATTCCGTCGTTGATCGAGTGGTTCTGGATGAATTTGGCAAATTCGTCTGGTCTTCGATCTGGGTCGTAGTACTCGTTGGTCTGGGTTTCGGAGTCGCTGTCCTGTCCCGTGGCGGGTGTCCGGGTGGTGGCGGGTCTTCGAGTGGCTGGCGAGGCTTCTGCCACATGCTACGACTCCTCGAGTGGGATTCCTGCACAGAATTCTTCTTCTTGTTCCAGCGTCCTGGTTGGCTTCGCGGTCATGACTTGTGCTTGACTTCTGGATCGCCGAGTTCTTTTCCGTTGATGACGACTTTGGTAGTCGTCAAGATATTGGACTTGGTCCAGCTGCGGGCCGAGCAATCCTGGTGGAGCGATGGAGAGGTTTGCGATGAATTTGAATTCCTCGAGTGGGCTGGGTCTTGTTCGAGTTCTTGAGTTGCGATTTGCTGGATATGGGACCGCCGAGATCGTGATTCCAACATGTGTAGTCCCCACGGTCGGCGCCAATTGACGAGGATCAGCCTCGGAAAATCCCATGGTCAGGGACCCTGGGTTAGATTGTAGAGAGAACAGGTTGGCGTTACTCGTCGGCTAACAGGAGAAGCACTTCCTTCTCGATTGTATTATGTGAGGGGGCGATTGCAGTGGGAGTCAAGGCGAGTTCGCGCAAGACTGGAGATGTTGATTGTAGATTGGATGTCCTGAGACGTCCCCCTCCCAGTCTTTATATACTAGGCTAGGTCTCGGAGAGTCCGCCTCAGGTTTACAGGGGTGTTTGCCTAATTCTATCCTTGCCTTAAACGCCAATTCGTGAATTCCATATTGATCGCAGACTCCTACGTCGGTGCTTGGAGCGGGCCAGCCGTGGGCCTGTCGGAGCTTCCAGCGGGCCTCTTGTCTTCGTATGTACCAGGTATCCTCACACGCAGGAGTCATGGGGTCAGCCCCTCGTCAACATAGCTACTGGTCAAGGACCCAAGGTCCAAGGAGGACTACTCACGACACATTCGGGAAGCGTCCATGGTGGTGGAGAAGTTCCCGGAGGTCAATCCTCCCTCCGGCAGGGTGCCAGGAAGAGGTCTCCTGGTGCTCCCGATCTTGGAAGCGCGGCGACGGCGGAACAGAGAGGAAAATCGCGATGCGTGGGTCTCTCCAAGGGTTTTTGGAGCGAGGGGTAAAAATAGGCTGAAGGGGGGCGCTAGAGGTGGGCCAGGGCGCCCAGATGGCCACCTGGCACGGCCAGGGGGTGGCCACGCCACCAGGGCGCCTGGAAGCTTCATGTACGCAGATTTTTTATATGATTTTTTGGAATTTTTTGGGGCTCTGTAAATATGGGTAAGACCCTGCAACTTACAGACATCGGCAGACAGAAACTGGCACTGGGTGCACTAAGTTAGTAGGTTAGTCCAAATATGTGTAAAAATATATAAAAGTGGAGCAAAACACATAGCAATGTCACATAAAAGAGCATGGAACAAGCAGAAGTTATAGATACGTTTGGGACGTATCAATCACTAACCCTGGAGGGGTTGTAATATATCAAGTACCCTCACGTTATCATGGGTCGAGGATGCGCAAGGATAACCAAGCTCCCAAACACTCCTCTTAAGGTGCTTGTCTCTTTGTGAATCTCCTGACTAGATAGAGAGTTACCGATAATAAGTGGATGAGTTCCTTTGACTAATGCGAGTTTTCGATAGTTGGCACTTCCACCAGCCATATTTTACTAGCCTCTTCAGTACCGTGCAATTCCCTTTCTCACATTGAGAGTCGATGAAAACTTCGCCGGTGCATCTAAATCCTTGGCATGATACGCTCTATCACCATAAGCCTCATTATATCTTCCTCAAATAGCCACCATACCTACCTATCAAGGCATTTCCATAGCCTTTCCGAGATACATTTCCATGCAAAATCCATCTTTTTATGACTTGATCTTTCATTGTCATACATGTTTTTTCTTGATTGTAGAGCCACATGCTAATTGGGCCTTTCCCTTATAATTGCTACATGACGCGCTGGTATCATTGCACAACCTGCTACACTAGCAGCGACGTACATTTTCATACAGCATGATTTATCTTTAGTTTTCTTTATGTTGAGTACTCTTGTACAAGTGTGCTGATCTTCATCGTCATATACATTCTGCAGCTAAAAAAATAAAAAACCTCAGATATAGTATTCTCCAGCCAAACATTAACTCGAGAATCCCGGCGGAGCTGCGTTGTCGCGTCGTTGCCTATTAGGCAGAGGAGTGGGGAGCAATAGGAGAGTGGTCGATTTGGTCAGAATGGCCTGGATTAGGGATTTAGGGCACATGAGTGGGCCAAGATGGGCCAAAATGTGGAATGGGCTACTAAAAAAACCACTCTGAGAAATAGCGTCACAATAGCGGAATAGCGTGAAATAATGGCGCGTCTTTAGCGCGTGTAGCGCTATAGCGTGCCTACAATGCATAGCATAGCGTTCAACTCGCAAATATGCTATAGCGCCGCTATTAGTGTGAAATAGCGCGCTATTTTTCCGTTGAATAAGACACAAATAAAAGATTCCAAAAGAGGACACATGAAAAGATCCCAAAGAGGACAAACGAGAGATAAATAAAAGAGCCAAAGAGGCCACAAAAATAGAAAAAATAGAAAATAAATAAAAGAGAGAAGGGCGCAACACTACTATTCCGTTTTAAAGATCCACACTCGTGCATCAAAGTAGCACTTGTACTTCATAGAGAGTTTTCATATCATTCATGCATAACTATGTGGGGACCTTACACTATAGAACTTGTCTTGTATATTCCAATGATGAGCCTCCTCAAAAGAGCTCTAGGTCTTTGTGAGCAAGCGAGTTGGATGCACCCCACTAGTTCCATTGGAGAGCTTTCATAATCATAGCTCATTTGTGCATCCATTGCATGGCAATCCCTACTCATCACACCATTAGGCCTACCCTAGCTTAAGGTTGTCCTTATTGGTATGAAACTTTCATACTTTTTTACTTCCTTCCCCATCATTTTATTCTCTTTGCCATCCTAAATCCTAACTAATCTTGCTCGCACTCATTCATTGCATGAGTTCTCAAAATCGAAAGGGAGAGGATCAAATTGACTTGCACCTGGTCGACGGTCTGGGGACGAGTCATAATAAGATTCCAAAGGAGATTAAGTGTGAAAGTTAGTAGATTGAGTTCTCAACAACTATTAAGTATTTTTATGCTCTAAACCCATCTCCCACTTTCTGCACGGGAACACCGATTGGATACATTCGAGTCATGGACAATGAGAGCTTCTTGCACCTTTATGTTCTTACTTTTCTAGCTTCAATACTAGATATAGACTCTTGCTTGTTATTATCTTGACTTGAATTGCATCTCTTGCTTGTTGTACTTTAAAGTTCAAATATTTGTAGGTAGCATGTCACCACAAAAATTATCTTTGTTGTCATTTACCTACTCGAGGACGAGCATAAATTAAGCTTGGGGATGTTGATACGTCCCAAACGTATCCATAATTTTTGCTTCCTCCATGCTTCTTTTGGTGACATTGCTATATGTTTTGATGCACTTTCATATCATTTACAACATATTTTGGACTAACCTACTAATTCGGTGCCCAATGTCAGCTTTTGTTTGTTATTGTCCGTGCACTGCAGAAAAAGGACAAATATAAAAGTGCTCGGAAAATTCTAGAATAAATACCAAAAAATATCCAAGTTGGAAGACTCCAGAAGCCCGAAGGGGGCCTCGAGGGGGTCCACCCCCTAGCCAGGAGCCTCCCTGGCGCGGCCAGGGGTGTGGTAGCGCCACCTGGCCGCCTGGGCCAGGGGGCCACCCCTCAGGGCCCCCTTTGGATTATATTTACCTCTCGCCCTGAAAACCTTCAAGAGGCACCCCGTCACACGATTTCATCTACTTTTCCACCGCCGCGGCGATTCCGATCTCGGGATCGCCCGAAGAACCTGTCCCGGCACGCCGCCGGAGGGAGGATTGACCTCCAGAGGCTTCTCCATCGCCATGATCGCCGCAGGGATGCGTCATGGGTAGTCCCCCTTGGACCATGTGTCAATGATTAGTAGCTGGATAATGTCTTCTCTCCAATCTTGTGCTTCAATGTTTAGCCCTTGTGGGCTTCCTATCATGATCAAGGCACCTATGTATTAATTCCTGCTTTGCTATGTTGCGTTTGCTGGGATCCGATGGATTACGAGATTATGTTAACTTTGTGTTGAGTATATTTGGTTTACCTTTATATTTTTGTTCTTGAGTATTCTTGCATGTTCCTCGTTGCGTTTGTTGTTTTGGGCAAGTAGTAGATTGCAACTCCAAGAGGGAGCGTTATGCTTGATTATGGGTTCATGCCCCCGATGTCTATATTGAGTGTCAGAAACATGAGACTAGGGGATGTGTTGTGATACGCGAGAGAGGATAATGGCTTCTCGCCCTTCGTTGGTTACCCCAAGTGGAAGGTGATATGCAGCGTAGCGGTAAGTTTCCCTTGGTGAAGATACCAAGGTGTAGAGTATCGACCAGTAGGACTCCGATAGTGATAAGTAGGTGGCAAGTAAACAATGGCACCGTTTTAGACAAAAGTTGCTTCCTTGACCTGGACCTGCACACGAAACAAATCCCAACGAAGTTCAGAGAGGTTGTGAATCTATCCAGTCTTGTTGTTTACAAAGGATCAAACGCAAGGGATAATGATAATGGTGATATCAACTAGAAAGTAAAAGAAGGAAATAAAAGAGCGTGTAAACAATGATGAGAATATGGACCGGGGTCCCATGATGTTCACTAGTGATGTCTCTCTCACAAAAGACGATAAAACTTCTATGCGAGGTAAACAAATCACAACTGAGAAATTGACAGGATTACGGGCGCAAACCAATGCTAACTATGCTACAAAGAAAGGACGAGGCTCAAAAGCATGGGCGGTATGCCAAAATAAGTAGACCGAAATCCAACTGCATCTACTACTAATCATCCACCTTGAGATATCTATCCAGAACATCTCGTTGGTATTAAGTTGCGAGCCCCACCCAAAGTGTAAACCCAGAGCAACAAACAAGTGCATTAAAAAGCACTTTGCGTAAAGTAAACAATCCTTGCAACAGCGGTTACAAGCATCGTTGTTTTCCCCCTTGTGGCAATAGCACATCCCCTAGACTCATGTTTCTGTCACTCAAGCGTGTCATCAGGGGGCATGAATCCACAATCGAGCATAAAGTTCTCTCTTGGAGTCACTACCTACTACTTGGCCAAAGCAATAAACAGCAATAGAGAACATGCAAGAATTACTCAAGAACATAAATATAAAAGATAAGAACCAAATATATTACTCAATCAAAAACTGAACATAGTCTCATAATCCATCAGATCCCGTCAAACTCAGCATAGCAACAGCAGAAAATTACATATGTACCTCGATCATGTAGGGCAGCTCACGAGGTCTAATCCATGAAGAACAAAGAGGGGAGGAGAACATCACATAGCTACTGATCACGGACCCATGGTCCAAGGTAGACTACTCACGGATCATCCGGGAAGCGTCCATGGTGGAGGAGAAGCTCCCGGAGGTCAATCCTCCCTCCGGCAAGGTGCCGGGAAGAGGTATGCTGGCGCTCCCGGTCTTGGAAGCGTGGCGGCGGCGGAACACCATCTAGTGGGCCAAATGATAGATATGATGTGAGGAGTAGGTATTGCCATGTAACGGATGCACATATGAGCTAAGAAAAGCTCTCCAATTGAACTAGTGGGGGTGCATCCAACTTGCTCGCTCATGAAGACCTAGAGCTCGCTTGAGGAGGCTCATCCTTGGAATATGCAAGCCAAGTTCTATAGTGTGAAGATCCCCACATAGCTATATGCATAAATTATCATCTCTATTGAGTACAAGATATAGGAGGGAGTACGAGTGTGGATATTTCAAAAGGAATAGTAGTGTTCCCCCTTTCTCTTTTTATTTCTTTTTTTCTCTTTTTTCTCTTTTTTGTATTTTTTGGTGGCCTCAATGGCTCTTTCTATTTAACTCTTATTTGTCCTCTTTGGGATCTTTTAATTTTTTCCACTCTGGGATCTTTTCCTCACTTAAGGGCAACACTCTATTTTAAAAGAAGGTATAGAAGATCTTCACACTTTACAAGGTACTCAACATAAAGAAGATGTAGCTATCATGATGTATTCAAATGTATGCCTCTGCCAGTGTAGCAAGAACGTGTATGACATGAAGATCAAGTCATGAAGAGGTGGATGTTGCATGGCAATATATCTCAGAAAGGCTATGGAAATGCCTTGATAGGTAGGTATGGTGGCAGTTTTGAGGAAAGATATAGCGAGGTTTATGATGACAGAGCATATCATGCCAAGGGTTTGGATGCACCGGCGAGGTGGACGCCAACTCTCGGAGTGAGAAGAGGGCAATGCCCGGTACCGAAGAGGCTAGCAAATATGAGGAGGTGGAAGTGTCAACTTTCAATACTTACATTAGTCCGAAGAACTCATGCACTTATTATTGGTAACTCTCAATCTAATGAGGTTCACAAAGAGACAAGTACCCCGAGGAGGAGTGTATGGGGGTTTGGTTATCCTTGTGCATCCTCGACTCATGGTACGTGAGTGTAGTCTAATATCTGATCCCTCAAAAGATTAGTGATCCATCTAGTAGCTAGAGTTCTCAACTAGTTTATGTAGGTTTTTGAAAATAAACACAGATTGCCCAGAATACGACACCTATCACTAATAGGCTAAAGTTCTTGACACCAAAAGTTCAAACATTACTCACAACAATACCTCAAAACTATTGCAAGTTACTATTACAATTGAATAGCAACCTCAATTACCTACTTGCAAGACAAGACACAACTCAGTGCAACAACCAACTCTCTTAACAAGATAAACATGAAAACTAAAGAGAGTTCAAAAACAAACCAAACAAAAGCTAAAGCTCTTGCTAAAGACAAACACTAAAACTAAACATGGCAGCAAATACGAAAAGATAAAGAACACACAACAGCAGAAAGATAAGCATGAAAAATCCTATGATGTGTTCTAGATTGAAGTGGAGCGTGTTTCTCTCCCACACAAAGTAAGCTAGGGTCTAACTTGCTATGAACATCAAGCAAAGCTAAATAAAACTAAAAATAAACCTAAGAGCGAGACACTCCAAGCATAGCACATAACGCATGAAGTGATAAAAATATAGTGAGACGGAGACCGAACTGATGATTGATGATGGATAAGGGGATACACGGGGGCATCCCCAAGCTTAGACGCTTGATTCTCCTTGAATATTTGTTGGGGATGCATGAGGGCATCCCCAAGCTTGAGCGTTTGACAGTCCCGAATCTTCTTTCAACATCTTCCCTCGCACACTTGAAAACTCCCTTCATACATAACTCATCATAAGCTTATTAGAGAGGTTAGTACCCTTAATAAAATAATTTTTCTCCACTGGAAATAAAGATATTCTTGAAGAGCAATTGTTTCTCAAGATTGCAAAAAACAGAACAAAAGGTAGTAAAGAATTTTTTTGGGGGTACAGATGGTACGATTTAACGCCCCCTCGTTGGTTACCCAAAGTGGAAGGTTGAGATGTAGCGTAGCGGAAATTTCCCTTAGCGAAGATGCTAAGGTTTAAGTGGCGAACCAATAGGACTCCAACAGATACAAGAAGGTGGTGAAGTGAACAATGGCGCCGTTCACAACTCAAGGTTGCTTACTTCACCTGGACCTGCACACAGAGCAAATAACTTTGCTTCCCAACGAGTACAGAGGAGTTGTCAATTCCTCCGGCCTTGTTGTTTACAAAGGATAAAACGCACGGGATAATAATGATAGTGATAGCAACGGAAAAGTAAATAAAGCAGTAAATTGATAGTGGGTGTAAACAGTATTGGAAATATGGACCGGGGTCCTATGATGTTCACTAGTGATGTTTCTCTCCCAAAAGACGATAAAATAACCATGCGAGGTAAAAAAATTACAGTTGGGCAATTGACAGGATTATGTGCGCAAACCAATGCTAACTATGCTATAAAGAAAGGAAGAGGCTCAAAAGCATGGGCGGTACGCCAAGACAAGTAGACCGAAATCCATCTGCATATACCTACTAATCATCCACCTTGAGATATCTATCCAGAACATCTCGCAGGTATTAAGTTGTGAATCCCACCCAAAGTGTAAACTCAAAGCAACAGACAACTGTATTAAAGAAATTTGCGTAAAGTAAACAATCCTTGCACCCGCAAGTACAAGCACCGTTGTTTTCCCCCTTGTGGCAACAACACATCCCCTAGACTCATGTTTTTGTCACTCAAGCTAGTCATCAGGGGGCATGAACCCACAATCATGCATAACGCTCCCTCTTGGAGTCACTACCTACTACTTGGCCAAAGCAATAAACAACAACGGAGAACATGCAAGAATTACTCAAGAACATAAATATAAAAGAGGAGAAACAAATATATTACTCAAACACAATCTGAACATAGTCTCATAATCCATCGGATTCCGGCAAACTCAACATAGCAACAGCAGAAAGATTACATATGTGCCTCGATCATGTAGAGAAGCTCACGAGGTCTAATCCATGAAGAACAAAGAGGGGAGGAGAACATCACATAGCTACTGATCATAGACCCATGGTTCAAGGTGGACTACTCACGGTTCATCCGAGAAGCATCCATGGTGGTGGAGAAGCTCCCGGAGGTGGTTCCTCCCTCCGGGATGGTGCCGGGAAGAGGTCTTCTGGTGCTCCCGATCTTGGAAGCGCGGCAGTGGCGTAACAGAGGAGAGATCACGAAAAAGGGTTCCCGTCACGGGGTTTCACGTCACGAGGGATATGTAGGCGAAAGGGGGCAGCCAGGGGGGCCACCAGGGGTCCAGGCGGCCCCCTAGCGCGGCCCCACCCTAGGGCGCACCGGGAGGGCGCCTGGGGCCCTGGTGGGTCCCCTCTCCCCCCCCCCCTCGGTGATTCCCGAAGCTTCTGCTGCGCTGATTTTTTTTTGTATTTTTCCAGAAATTTTGGAGCACTTTTAATATGGGGGAAACCTTAAATAGGAAAACAGCAGAAAACAGGAATTGGCACTGGGGTGCACTGATGTCACAACCCCAAGTTAGGTATGTGCTAGGATTAGCAAGTCCCTTTGCATCATGCAAAAAAAATTCAAAAGAAAATTCAAAAATGGGGAAAAGAAAAGCCCTGAGAAATTAATTCAAATGGCCAGATAAAAATCTTTTTCCAAAAATCTTCTAGGCCTCCCCCTCCCTCCCCCTCCCTCTCTCGTGCAGAGCAAGGACACGGCGCCACGATGACGCCGAGCCGCTTCTAGGCCTCCCCCTCCCTCTCTCTTGCACCACGCCTCGCTGCAGAACCCCCCCGCACCTCCAGCTCACCCCAGCCCCTCTCTTTCCCCTCCGGCGACGAAAACCCGAGCGCCCCGACGTGGCCACCGACAGCCCGAGGCCCTGCCGTCTTGTCCATTCGATCCAACGTCGACGTCTTCTTCGAACCCCCGCCTCAATTGAAGCTTGGAGCCACCGGAGACGTCGCGAGCCCCAAGACTTCGCCGCCGGCCGCCGAGCAGGAAACCTCCGAATTCGTCGTCATCGAGCACCCTCCAGCCCCGCCGTCTTCTCCATCGCACCCAGGGTGAGCGTCCCGTTCGTTTTCCCCTAACCCCGCCCCCTCTCGCGCCCTGGAGCTAAATTTCCGTCGAGGTCCGAGCTCGGCCTGCCGCCGCGGTTGAAGTAGCCATGGCCACAGACCTCCCAGCGTTGCCCCGATGGCACAAGTGTACGCGCGAGGTCCCTAGCTACTCGCCCGTGGTCTCCCCTCCTCGCCCCGTGCCGAAAACCCAAGTCCGGCGAGCTCTCCGGCGAGAGCTCCGGCAACCCGCGCCATTAGGAGCTAACCCTAACCCCCCGAGCTAAACCCCCACTAATCCTAACCCCTGGGCCACTGACAATGGGCCCAGGTCACTAACTAACCACTGTTAGTTTTAAACTAACAGGGAATTAGCCCCCAGCCACTGACAAGTCGGCCCCACAGGTCAGCCCCCTCCCCTGACGTCAGCCTTTGGTCAGCATGACGCAATAAACAGAAAAGATTTAAAAGATTTAAACAAATTCCAGAAAATGGCAGAAAATAGGACAAACTTTGGAAATTCATAATTAACTCATCCTAACTCCAAATATAGCAAATAATATATGAAAAATGATCAGGAGAAAATTATCTATCCAAATATGCAACTTTCAACTTTGTTTAAGTTGAATTTAAATTCTGATCAGTAGCTTTTGCTATTTGATTTAAATGGAATTAATTCAAATTTAATCCCAATGCAATTCCACTTTGAACCTTTGCAATGCACATATGATCACCTACACTTCAGAAGCTTATCACACACATGATCATTTGGATTACAAAATACAAATACTAGCAAATGCAACTTGGACCAATTTAAATACATTTGGAGTTTGAATTTGAATTCGCTTTCAAATCAACTTCAATTAACTTGTTGCAAATGGAACCTAGATCACCTCAATACAATTCACATCATTTGACAACATAATCATGTGCTTGAGCATTGCAACTTATTTATGCTTTGTTTATATTGTTTGCTCGGATAGAAGTGGAGCCAGAACTCGAGATCACCCCCTTCGTTGAAGACCCCGTGACTGAACCTCGTCAGCAAGGCAAGCAAACCCCCATTGATCATGTCTATAAAATCCCACTTCCCTCTCATGTCTCGCTTATGCATTGTTTAGGATGATCACCATGATAACGTTTCTATCGCATAGTTGAACCCATATCCTTTGCATGACCTATCATCTTGTCACAGTAGTAAGCAAACCACAATCCTAGCAGATGTAGGAGTTGGTTGATATCATGTGGCCCCTGCAACTGTTACTGCTTATTGCATGCTTAGTGGTACAATGAGGTTGCTTATGATGTGAGTCGGGATGATGATAAACATGGTGTTGATGAAAGTGAAACGTGTTGGTGAATCTACCCTAATACAAGGTGAACGATGAGAGGCTGTGTAGGAGTACACAGTGGGTTGTCTCGTTGAACACCGCCCTAAGCCCGAGTTCTTGTGTAGTGATCCAAGAAGAAGAGTACAACCACACATTGGGCTCACTGACCCGTCTCATCCTAGTACCTCACCCCGTTCGAACCCCAAGAGTCGCAGTAGTTCGGAGTTCTGGTAGGGCTGTGGCACGGTCTGCGAAGTGGATGAACGGCTTTTCAAGACCGGCTTGGGACCCTGCACACATCGTTTGAGGCTGTACTGGAACCTCGGCCGGACTTCCATACGGATCCCCCTCAGATAGGCGACTCTCTGGACTAGAACGGAGCTGTGGGCGAAGTGTTGTGGTGGCATCCTCGCTGTCACCTCTTGAACGGTGACATGCAAAAGGCGGTAACTGATGACACGTGTGTGTAGCGGTACACCCCTGCAGGGTTAACAAAACTAGTCGAATAGCCGCGTCCGCGGTTAAGGACTGCTTGGAAAGCTTAGCTTGATTATTAGACAACTTGAACTGGATACTTCTAAAATACACCAAGATAAGCGTCAGTGCTATCGTGTGCTTCTCGTGTGGAAGTCGAGGAAGTAACCATAGTGGTGTAATTGGTTGAAGAGATATAGTGGACTCGTGTACGCTTCTTACCTCAAGTCTGGTACTCGTAGTTCAGGACTAGCCAACTCAAAGTTGGAACTTCTGCAAGTGAACCCCACCTCCCTTTACCTTGATACATATGCATGAGTAGTATAGATCCTATGTAAGTCTTGCTGAGTACGACTTTGTACTCACGTTTGCTTATTCTATGTTTTAGATGAACCACCGACCCCGTTGATGACTTCTACCTGAAGCTCGAAGAATGAAGACTCAGACCAAGACCAAGCTAGTGTAGTCCCAGTCAGACGACTGGTTCCCTCGTGGAGGGCTTGTTTTTAGATAAGGCTTCTCTAAGCCATTTGTTAAACTTGTCTGTACTCAGACCTACTTTGCTTCCACTTGTCTGTTGTAATGTTGGATCACATGCTTGTGATCTCTGTGTGCACTCTATAAGAGTTATTAATAAAGATGTATACTTTGTAGAGAATTGCAATGATACCTGATGTTCATACAAGGCATGTGTGCTGCGTGTATGTTTATAACATGCATGTCTTTGTATGGGTTTTCGAGACCTTAGTTGTGATCTGGCTGGCGGTCTTTTATACACCAAGTGGCCCTTAGATGTGCGCAGCTTGGGGCATCGCGATGCGATTGTTCGAGACTCTGTCTCGTGCACACTTTGATGTATGATCGAGCCCGCCCTAGACCCCGACTAAGTGATCGGGCTGGAGTAAGTCTATGTAAGGGTTATAATACAATCGATAGTATGGTTGAGGCGACTTGTCTATGAGTATGGGAGTTCACCACCCATATCATTTAGACTTGTGTGTGGACGATGAGGACCCATTTCAGTTGATCATCCGGCCTGAATGGGATGCCCCTCACGTTCGATGCTTTCCGAGAACGTTCTGTGCTTGGCCTTGTCTGCTTATACAAGTGGGTACGGTTCTCGGCTCTCCATATGATTGTGTTGTAGCGAGGCTTGCATACGCTAACCCCGGGTCCCGACAGACTTGGTATCAGAGCAGGACTGACTGTAGAATTATCAGCCTTGGCCGAAGTCGAGTCTAGCCTTCTATAGTTATATAGTTACTCTGGGTATATAAGGGAACAACGTAAGGCTTATTTTTCTCCTTACCCTCATCGATCTGAGTTCTGAGTCACCCTTACCTTTTCTACGGGAAGATAGGACTAGGCTCATCTATGTCTGACTAGAACATCTCGTTGATTGCCTCCTTATAGCCGTAGGATTGTCGTGGATGTCCAGAGTCTTCATATTTTGAGTTCCTTGAGGAAGTTTTGTCCAATCTCCTCGAGGTTGTCTTGTTTTCCATCCCGGTGTAGCCGTTATGCTGCCGGATTTATCCCGTGTTTCTGTGGATCATTGCCTTCGCATTATAATCCTTTCCGCCTTCATCATGTCTTGTTATCCTTGAATCCATCATTCAACCTGTTCTGATTGTTGAATTTTTATCACACAGGATGTCAGGTGGAACTCGTAGTGCTGTTCTTCGGAATCGAGACCGTGATCGGAATCGAAATGATGATGAACCTCCAACCCCGCCTTCTGCGGCGGAAATCATGATGGAAGCTGAGAAGAATCAACGTGATCAAACACGCCTTCTGGAGCTCATCGAGCAGAATACCTCACGTCATCGTAATGTGGTTGTGAGCATTCAGGACTTCATCCTCCTCAAGCCACCGGTATTCCGATGTTCTTCTGAGCCCCTTGAAGCTGATGATTGGCTCCGTTCCATCGAGCGTAAGCTTGACACTGCACATGTTGCTTCTTGGAAGGTGCTGCTCTACAGTGGTGGGAGAACTATGTTGCAATGCAGCCAGATGGTCACATAGTGAATTGGCAAGAGTTCTGTGTTGCCTTTCGAGGGTACCACATTCTGGATGAGTTGATGGAGCGCAAGAAGGAAGAGTTCTGCAATCTGAATCAAGGAGAGATGTCCATTCATGAGTATGTGAGGGAATTCAACCGTCTTGCTCGTTATGCCCAAGATGAGATCACCACCGATGCCAGAAAGCAGGCAAGGTTCCGCAAGGGACTTAGCCCCATCCTCCGTCATGATCTCAACCTCATCGAATTTGCCACCTTTGAGGATTTAGTCAACAGATCCTTCAGAGCTGAGCATGGCAATGAAGTTTTCGAGAAGTCTCGCAAGCATGCTCTTGAACTTGCCCCTTCTTCCAGTTCACGCCCTCAGAAGCGCATGATCTGGATTCCTAACAGTTTGATCCACCAAAACAACCCACCGAGGCCATCCCTTGTGCCGCCTCGTCCACCAGCTCACCCAAACAACCCAGCTCCCCGCACTATCTTTGGAGCCTGCTTTAGATGTGGCCAGCCTGGTCACTACTCTCGTGAGTGCCCCGTCAACCAAAATGCTCCACCCCATGCTAAAGGAAACCCCACTGTTCGTGCCAAGCCAAACCCGAAGGTTTCCACTTCCAAACCATCCACCTCAGAAAATCTTGGACGTGTGAACCAAATCTCAACTGAGGAAACTGATAGTACTTCTGACGTCATTCTTGGTACGCTCCCAGTCAATTTTGTTCCCACTTCTGTTCTTTTCGACCCAGGAGCTTCTCACTCATTCATGTCGGAGAGTTATGCACTTCGGCATGATGTATCCTTTGATGAAATGTTCACCCCTATGATCATTCAAACTCCTGGTTCAAAATGGCAAACTAATAGAGTAAGCCATGGCAATCAAATTGCAATTGAGGGTTTAGTATTCCTTGCTTCACTCATAGCCCTCAAGTCTTCAGACATTGATGTCATCCTTGGTATGGATTGGTTATCAAGACAACATGCTTTTCTTGATTGTAAAGCCAAGTCAGTTAGACTTACACATCCTTCAGGCCAGACAATAGTTTACTCCTCACCAAGAACAAGAACCCAGGTGCATTCTTTGAATGTGCTTCCCCTTCCTGACCTTGAAGATGTTCCGGTGGTTCGTGACTTCCCGGATGTTTTTCCTGAAGAGCTGCCGGGAATGCCACCCGACAGGTGTGTAGAGTTCATAGTGGATCTTGCCCCAGGAACCGCACCAATTTCCAGACGCCCATACAAAATGGCCCCACGTGAGTTAGCTGAGCTTAAAACCCAACTGGAGGCTTTGTTGGAAAAAGGCTTCATCCGCCCTAGCTCATCGCCATGGGGTTGCCCCGTTCTGTTCGTAACGAAGAAAGATGGAACAGAAAGGATGTGCGTAGACTATCGCCCGCTAAATCTAGCGACGATAAAGAACAAGTATCCACTGCCCAGGATCAATGATCTTTATGATCAACTTGCTGGATCCTCTGTCTTCTCCAAGATGGATTTGAGATTAGGTTATCATCAAATCAAGATCCGAAATGAGGACATTCCCAAAACGGCTTTTACTACTCGTTATGGTCTTTACGAGTATACCGTCATGTCCTTCGGTCTAACAAATGCCCCCGCCACTTTCTCACGCATGATGAACTCGATCTTCATGGAGTATTTGGACCAGTTCGTCGTGGTTTACCTCGATGACATTCTCATCTACTCGAAGAACGAAGAAGAACATGCCGAACACCTAAGGCTGGTATTGATGAAACTTAGAGAGCATCGCCTGTATGCTAAATTCTCCAAGTGTGAATTTTGGCTACCAGAAGTGACCTACTTAGGCCACGTGATTTCTGCAAAAGGCATTGCGGTGAATCTCGAGAGAGTTCAGGCCGTCCTTGACTGGACTCCACCTTAATCGATTAAGCAAGTTAGGAGTTTTCTTGGCCTAGCCAGCTATTGCCGTCGCTTCGTCGAGAACTTCTCTAAAGTTGCAAAGCCTCTTACTGAACTCCTCATGAAAGATAAGAAATTCCTATGGACTCCCAAGTGCGAGGAGAGCTTTCAAGAGCTAAAAAGAAGATTGACTTCTGCACCCGTACTTGCACCTCCAGACACCAAAAAGGATTTCGAGATCTATTGTGACGCCTCACGGCAAGGGTTAGGATGCATACTTCTGCAGGATCGACATGTGGTAGCTTATGCTTCACGCCAGTTGCGGCCACATGAAGAGAACTATCCTACCCATGATCTTGAACTCGCTGCCGTAGTTCATGCCCTAACAACTTGGCGACATTACCTCCTTGGTAATCGTTGTGAGATCTATTCCGACCACCAAAGCCTCAAATACATTTTCACCCAGCCAGATCTTAATCTCAGGCAAAGACGCTGGATTGAGTTGATAAAAGATTACGACGTAGTAATTTCTTACACCCCAGGCAAAGCCAATGTCATGGCTGATGCACTAAGTCGTAAGTCGTATTGTAACAACCTCATGTTACAACAGTATCAACCACTTCTTCATGAGGAATTTCCAAAGCTCAATCTCGAGATTGTTCCTCGTGGATCTCTTTTCAACTTGGTGGCGAAACCAACCCTTGAGGATCAAATAATAGTTGCCCAAAGACGTGCACGAGGTGTACGCCGGATCAAGGAGAACATTGCTAGCGGAGTTGCTAAATGTTTCTCCACGGATAGTAAAGGAACGGTATTCTTTGGAAATTGTTTGGTAGTACCTAAGAATAGAGATCTAAGGCAACTCATCCTCAAAGAAGCCCATGACACACCCCTCTCAATTCATCCCGCTAGCACAAAAATGTACCGAGATCTGCGCCAGAGATTTTGGTGGACTAGGATGAAGAGAGACATTGCTCAATTTGTTGCCGAATGTGATGTTTGTCGTCGCATTAAGGCAGAACACCAAAGACCTGCTGGTACACTTCAACCTTTGCCTATTCCAGAGTGGAAATGGGACAAAGTCGGTATGGACTTCATCACCGGCTTTCCAAAAACCCAGAAAGGAAATGATGCCATCTTCGTTGTCATAGATAGGCTTTCCAAAGTTGCTCACTTCCTTCCAGTTCGCGAGTCTATAATTGCTAACCAGTTAGCAGACTTGTACGTCTCTAGAATTGTATCCCTTCACGGTGTTCCTTTGGAAATCAATTCTGATCGTGGTAGCCTTTTCACCTCTAGATTTTGGGGAAGCTTCCAACGTGCTATGGGAACTCATCTCTCCTTTAGTACAGCTTTTCATCCTCAGTCTAGTGGTCAAGTCGAAAGGGTTAACCAAATTTTGGAAGACATGCTCAGAGCTTGTGTTATATCATTCGGAAAGAATTGGGAGAAGTCTCTTCCATTCGCCGAATTTTCTTATAACAACAGTTTTCAATCTAGTCTGAACATGGCTCCTTTTGAACTCCTATATGGACGACGATGTCGAACACCCTTAAACTGGTCAGAAGCCGGTGAAAGACAATTCTTTGGACCGGACATGATCAAGGAAGCAGAAGAGCAAGTTCGCATTGTTCGTGATCAATTGAAAGCAGCCCAGTCTCGTCAGAAAAGCTACTATGATCGTCATCATAGGCAAGAAAGCTACAATCTGGATGAGAAGGCTTACCTCCGGGTTACTCCTCTGAAGGGAACCCAAAGATTCGGTATCAAAGGCAAGTTGGCCCCACGTTACATCGGACCTTTCCGCATTCTTTCCAAACGTGGAGAAGTTGCCTACCAACTTGAACTAACCCCGCACCTTTCCCGAGTACATGATGTATTCCATGTGTCACAACTCAGGCGTTGCTTCAAGGACCCCATCCGCGAAGTCGACCATGAAACGCTTGATCTACAAGATGACCTTTCTTATCGAGAATACCCTATTCGTGTTCTTGATTCAGCAGAGCGTGTCCCTCGCCGAAAGAAGATCAAGTTTCTGAAAGTTCAGTGGTCTCATCACTCAGAGAAAGAAGCCACGTGGGAAAGAGAAGACCGTCTCCGTGCCGAGTACCCCTCCTTCCTCCCGCAGACTTCTGAATCTCGGGACGAGATTCTTTTGAGTGGGGGCGAGTTGTCACAACCCCAAGTTAGGTATGTGCTACGATTAGCAAGTCCCTATGCATCATGCAAAAAATTCAAAAGAAAATTCAAAAATGGGGAAAAGAAAAGCCCTGAGAAATTAATTCAAATGGCCAGATAAAAATCTTTTTCCAAAAATCTTTTGAATATTTGGAAAATTCCTATAAATGATGCTGATCATTTTAAAAGTGGTTTGGGATCAATCCCATGCTCATGGAATTTTCTAATTTTCATATAATGGCTTGGAAATTGAATAAATACCCTATTTGATTTAAAATTCAAATGTTTTGAATTTTGAAAATGCTCAAATTTTATAAGTGGCTAGCTCTCTATTTTATGAGGCCATATAAAAAATTGTGGCATTTTATAAAATGCCTAGCTATTTTTATTAGCTAGGTCAAACATATTGCAGAAAAATAAAAAGAAAAGAGAAAAGACAGAGCAGAGGAACCTTACCTGTCGCCCAGGGGCGAAGGCCCACTTACCTTGGCCTGGCCCAGCCCACCCCGAAGCGTTGTCTTCTTCCTCCCCGCCCCTCCAAGCACCTCGCTGGAGAGGCAGAGCAAGGACACGGCGCCACGATGACGCCGAGCCGCTTCTAGGCCTCCCCTTCCCTCTCTCTTGCGCCACGCCTCGCCGCAGAACCCCCCCCCCCCCCCCCCCCGCACACCTCCAGCTCACCCCAGCCCCTCTCTTTCCCCTCCGGCGACGAAAACCCGAGCGCCCCCGTGACCTAGCCGGAGCGCGCCGACGCCCCGACGTGGCCACCGGCAGCCCGAGGCCCTGCCGTCTTGTCCATTCGATCCAGCGTCGACGTCTTCTTCGA
Organism: Bromus sterilis; assembly: GCA_950022295.1. NCBI lineage: Eukaryota > Viridiplantae > Streptophyta > Magnoliopsida > Poales > Poaceae > Bromus > Bromus sterilis. Next base: position 47,810,695 of record OX465596.1, read on the forward strand.
ACCCCCGCCTCAATTGAAGCTTGGAGCCACCGGAGAGATCGCGAGCCCCAATACTTCGCCGCCGGCCGCCGAGCAGGAAACCTCCGAATTCGTCGTCATCGAGCACCCTCCAGCCCCGCCGTCTTCTCCATCGCACCCAGGGTGAGCGTCCCGTTTGTTTGCCCCTAACCCCGCCCCCTCTCGCGCCCTGGAGCTAAATTTCCGTCGAGGTCCGACCTCGGCCTGTCACCGCGGTTGAAGTAGCCATGGCCACAGACCTCCCAGCGTTGCCCCGATGGCACAAGTGGACGCGCGAGGTCCCTAGCTACTCGCCCGTGGTCTCCCCTCCTCGCTCCGTGCCGAAAACCCAAGTCCGGCGAGCTCTCCGGCGAGAGCTCCGGCAACCCGCGCCATTAGAAGCTAACCCTAAACCCCCGAGCTAAACCCCCACTAATCGTAACCCCTGGGCCACTGACAGTGGGCCCAGGTCACTAACTAACCACTGTTAGTTTTAAACTAACAGGGAATTAGCCCCCAGCCACTGACAAGTCGGCCCCACAGGTCAGCCCCCTCCCCTGACGTCAGCCTTTGGTCAGCATGACGCAATAAACAGAAAAGATTTAAAAGATTTAAACAAATTCCAGAAAATGGCAGAAAATAGGACAAACTTTGGAAATTCATAATTAATTCATCCTAACTCCAAATATAGCAAATAATATATGAAAAATGATCAGGAGAAAATTATCTATCCAAATATGCAACTTTCAACTTTGTTTAAGTTGAATTTAAATTCTGATCAGTAGCTTTTGCTATTTGATTTAAATGGAATTAATTCAAATTTAATCCAAATGCAATTCCACTTTGAACCTTTGCAATGCACATATGATCACCTACACTTCAGAAGCTTATCACACACATGATCATTTGGATTACAAAATACAAATACTAGCAAATGCAACTTGGACCAATTTAAATACATTTGGAGTTTGAATTTGAATTCACTTTCAAATCAACTTCAATTAACTTGTTGCAAATGGAACCTAGATCACCTCAATACAATTCACATCATTTGACAACATAATCATGTGCTTGAGCATTGCAACTTATTTATGCTTTGTTTATATTGTTTGCTCGGATAGAAGTGGAGCCGGAACTCGAGATCACCCCCTTCGTTGAAGACCCCGTGACTGAACCTCGTCAGCAAGGCAAGCAAACCCCCATTGATCATGTCTATAAAATCCCACTTCCCTCTCATGTCTCCCTTATGCATTGTTTAGGATGATCACCATGATAACGTTTCTATCGCATAGTTGAACCCATATCCTTTGCATGACCTATCATCTTGTCACAGTAGTAAGCAAACCACAATCCTAGCAGATGTAGGAGTTGGTTGATATCATGTGGCCCCTGCAACTGTTACTGCTTATTGCATGCTTAGTGGTACAATGAGGTTGCTTATGATGTGAGTCGGGATGATGATAAACATGGTGTTGATGAAAGTGAAACGTGTTGGTGAATCTACCCTAATACAAGGTGAATGATGAGAGGCTGTGTAGGAGTACACAGTGGGTTGTCTCGTTGAACACTGCCCTAAGCCCGAGTTCTTGTGTAGTGATCCAAGAAGAAGAGTACAACCACACATTGGGCTCACTGACCCCTCTCATCCTAGTACCTCACCCCGTTCGAACCCCAAGAGTCGCAGTAGTTCGGAGTTCTGGTAGGGCTGTGGCACGGTCTGCGAAGTGGATGAACGGCTTTTCAAGACCGGCTTGGGACCCTGCATGCATCGTTTGAGGCTGTACTGGAACCTCGGCCGGACTTCCATACGGATCCCCCTCAGATAGGCGACTCTCTGGACTAGAACGGAGCTGTGGGCGAAGTGTTGTGGTGGCATCCTCGCTGTCACCTCTTGAACGGTGACATGCAAAAGGCGGTAACTGATGACACGTGTGTGTAGCGGTACACCCCTGCAGGGTTAACAAAACTATTCGAATAGCCACGTCCGCGGTTAAGGACTGCTTGGAAAGCTTAGCTTGATTATTAGACAACTTGAACTGGATACTTCTAAAATACACCAAGATAAGCGTGAGTGCTATGGTGTGCTTCTCGTGTGGAAGTCGAGGAAGTAACCATAGTGGTGTAATTGGTTGAAGAGATATAGTGGACTCGTGTACGCTTCTTACCTCAAGTCTGGTACTCGTAGTTCAGGACTAGCCAAGTCAAAGTTGGCACTTCTGCAAGTGAACCCCACCTCCCTTTACCTTGATACATATGCATGAGTAGTATAGCTCCTATGTAAGTCTTGCTGAGTACGACTTTGTACTCATGTTTGCTTATTCTATGTTTTAGATGAACCACCGACCCCGTTGATGACTTCTACCTGAAGCTCGAAGAATGAAGACTCAGACCAAGACCAAGCTAGTGTAGTCCCAGTCAGACGACTGGTTCCCTCGTGGAGGGCTTGTTTTTAGATAAGGCTTCTCTAAGCCATTTGTTAAACTTGTCTGTACTCAGACCTACTTTGCTTCCACTTGTCTGTTGTAATGTTGGATCACATGCTTGTGATCTCTGTGTGCACTCTGTAAGAGTTATTAATAAAGATGTATACTTTGTAGAGAATTGCAATGATACCTGATGTTCATACAAGGCATGTGTGTTGCGTGTATGTTTATAACATGCATGTCTTTGTATGAGTTTTCGAGACCTTAGTTGTGATCTGGCTGGCGGTCTTTTATACACCAAGTGGCCCTTAGATGTGCGCAGCTTGGGGCATCGCGATGCGATTGTTCGAGACTCTGTCTCGTGCACACTTTGATGTATGATCGAGCCCGCCCTAGACCCCGACTAAGTGATCGGGCTGGAGTAAGTCTATGTAAGGGTTATAATACAATCGATAGTATGGTTGAGGCGACTTGTCTATGAGTATGGGAGTTCACCACCCATATCACTTAGACTTGTGTGCGGAAGATGAGGACCCATTTCAGTTGATCATCCGGCCTGAATGGGATGCCCCTCACGTTCGATGCTTTCCGAGAACGTTCTGTGCTTGGCCTTGTCTGCTTATACAAGTGGGTACGGTTCTCGGCTCTCCATATGATTGTGTTGTAGCGAGGCTTGCATACGCTAACCCCGGGTCCCAAGAACTGAGTTAATAGGTTAGTCCAAATATGATCAAAAGTGTATGGAAGTTCATCAATATCATAGCAATATCACACAAAAGAGGCATGGAGCAAGCAGAAATTATAGATACGTTTTCGACATATCAACATCCCCAAGCTTAATTCCTGCTCGTCCTCGAGTAGGTAAATGATAAAAGCATAATTTCTGTGGTCACAGCTAACAACCATATAAGAACTTTTAAGTAAAGCAATCAAGGCATGTAATTCAATTCAATTCATAACAGGCAAGAGTCTATATTTATCATTGAAACAAGCAATATAAGAACATAAAGGTGCAAGAGCTCTCGCTGTCCGTGAGTCGAATGTCTCCAAATGGTGTTTGCATGCAAGAAAGGGGATAGGGATATACGAGAAAAAGTATTTTTGTGTTGAGAACTCAATCTATTAAAGTTTCACACTTGGTCTTCTTTGGAATCTTATCTTGACTCATCCCCAGACCACTAGCCAGGTACAAGTCAAAATGATCCACTCCTTTTCGACATTTTGAGCACTCATGCAATGGATGAGCGTAAGCAAGAAAGTTGACACTTAGGATGGCAAAGAGAGAATATGGTGGAGGAGGAAGACAAAAAGGTGTGAAAGGCTCACATCAATGAGGACAATCATAGGCGAGAGAAAGCCAAATGATAGATATGATGTGAGGAGTAGGCATTGCCATGCAATGGATGCACATATGAGCTAAAAGCTCTCCAATGGAACTAGTGGTGGTGCATCCAACTTGCTTGCTCAAGAAGACCTAGAGCTCATTTGAGGAGGCTCATCATTGGAATATACAAGCCAAGTTCTATAGTGTGAAGGTCCCCACATAGCTATATGCATAAATGATAATCTCTATGGAGTACAAGATATAAGAGGGAGTACGAGTGTGGATCTCTCAAAAGGAATAGTAGTGTGCCCCCTTCTCTCTTTTTATTTCTTTTTCTGTTTTTTCTATTTTTTATTTTTTTGGTGGCCTCAATGGCTCTTTCTATTTCTCTCATTTGTCCTCTTTGGGATCTTTTAATTTTGTCCTCTTTGGGATCTTTTAATTTGTCCACTTTGGGATATTTTACTCACTTTAGGGGCAACACTCTATATTACAAAAAGTATAGAAGATCTTTCACACTATACAAAAGTACTGAAATCATAAAGAAGATGTAACTATCATGATGTATGCAAATGTATGCCTCTGCCAGTGTAGCAGGATATGAAATGATACTAGCGCGTCATGTAGCAATAATTAGGGCAAGACCCAACTATCATGCGGCTCATCGATCAAGCAAGTAGCCCGTATGACATGAAGATCAAGTCATGAGAAGGTGGATGTTGCATGGCAATATATCTCAGAAAGGCTATGGAAATTCCTTGATAGGTAGGTATGGTGGATGTTTTCAGGAAGGACATAAGGAGGTTTATGATGACAAAGCGTATCATGCCAAGGGTTTGGATGTACCGGCGAAGGTGGACGCCAACTCTCGGAGTGAGAAGAAGGCAATGCACGGCACGGGAGAGGCTAGAAAAATATGGGAAGGTGGAAGTGTCAACTTTTGAATACTCACATTAGTCCGAAGAACTCATGCACTTATTATCGGTAACTCTCAATCTAATAAGGAGGTTTCACAAAGAGACAAGTACCCCGAGGAGGAGTGTATGGGGGTTTGCTTATCCTTGCGCATCCTCGACTCATGGTACGTGAGTGTACTCTAATATTCGACCCCTCAGAAGAGTAGTGATCCATCTAGTAGCTAAAGTTCTCAACTAATTTTGCAAGTTACTACTACAAAAGAATAGCAACCTCAATTACCTACTTCAAGTCAAGACACAAAACTCAGTGCAACAGGCAAACTCTCTAAACAAGATAAACATGAAAACTCAAGAGAGTTCCAGCAACAAACTAAACAAAAGCTCTTTGAAAAAGATAAGCATGAAAACTAAGAGCTAAATATGACAGTAGATATGAAAAAGATAAAGAACACACACGGCAAAGATATAGGCATGCAAAATCCTATGTTGTGTTCTAGATTTTGAAAGTGGAGCGTGTTTCTCTCCCAGACAAATAAATATGGGTTCTAACTTGTCATGAACAGCAATCAAAGCTAAAGAAACTAAAAATAAAACCTATGAGCGAGACGCTCCAAGCATAGCACATAACGCATGAAGTGATAAAAATATAGTGAGACGAGAGACGAACTGATAATTGTTGATGAAGAAGGGGATGCACGGGGGCATCCCCAAGCTTAGACGCTTGAGTCTCCTTGAATATTTCTTGGGGATGCATGGGGGCATCCCCAAGCTTGAGCGCTTGACACTCCTGAATCTTCTTTCATCATCTTCCATCGCACACTTGAAAACTCCCTTCATACATACCTCATCATAATTTGATTAGCGAGGTTAGTACCCATAATAAAATAATTTTTTCTCTACTGGAAATAAGTATATTCTTGAAGAGCTACTGTTTCTCAAGAATGCCAAAAAGTTTTTGCAAAGAAAAAGAAAGCTTAAGGTTCGAAAAACGAAGAAAAGACGAAACATGACAGAATCTGTGAAAAACAGACCAGCAGGTACTAAAGAATTTTTTAGGGATACTTCTGCAACTCAAATAAAAAAACTCAGAACATATGAAAGTTCCGTAATTGTATAGAGAATGTTGTGTAAAACTTTCAGCTCAAAAAGATGAACTGGGATTTTTCTGTGATTTTTCTAGTCACGAGGACAGAATCTGTTTTCTTGACAGCATGTCACAACTTTCACTTCCCTTGTCATATGAGGCTATAAATGGCACAAAGCTTGAAAAGTAAAGATACAATGATGTTGATACAGTAGTAACAATCATCAAGACCACTAAAACAGAATAAAAACAAAAAGGAAATCCTAAATTCGTTGTGGGCTGCCTCCCGAAAGCGCTTCTTTAAAGCCATTAGCTAGGCTTAATGCAAATAGATCAAGTCTTTTCAAGAAAATAACTAGCCCGTGTGACGGAATCAAAAGGCAACTTAATCTTTTTCCTAGGGAAGTGTTCCATCCCTTTCTTGAGAGGGAGTTGGAATTTTATAATCCCTTCTTTCATATCAATAATAGCACCCACGGTGCAAAGAAAAGGACGTCCCAAAATAATTGGACAAGAAGGTTCACATTCAATGTCCATAATAGTAAAATCAACGGGAACATAATTTTCATTGACAATGATAAGAACATCATCGATCTTCCCCAAAGGTTTCTTTACAGAAGAATCGACAAGACGAACACCAAAAGAACAAGAAGCAAAAGGTTTCAATTCAAATATATCATACATTCTTTTGGGAATAACGGAGGTACTAGCTCCAACATCACATAAAGCATAGCAAGAAAAGTTATTCAACTTAATTTTAATCATAGGATCCCAACCATCTTCTAGCTTTCTAGGTATGGAGGCTTCTACCCTAAGCTTCTCCTCCCTAGCTGTAATGAGAGCATTAGTGATATGCTCCGTGAAGGCAAGATTAAGTGTGCTAGTGTGGGGGTCTCTAGACATCTTGTGAAGGAAACGAATAACTTCAGAAAGAGTGAAATTATCAAAATCAAGGTCACTACTATCAAGTAAAGTGGTAGTGGTGTCCTTTAGGCTCACTTGTTTGGTATCTTCTATAGTCATAGGAATTTCTTCTTCTACGGTTGAGGTCATAGCATCACCATTACTAGGTCCTATGGGACTAGGGGTGCATTGGGTGCTAAGAGTTTGGATATCCTCAACCACTTGGATAGTATCAATGGTATGGTATGTAGGAAGGCTCTTAATTCTATCTTCTTCCTCCTTTTCTCTAGCCCATATCTCTTTGAGTTTAGCCATCATCCTAATGTTTTCACTAATTTGTATTTGAATAGCAGTCATAGGAGTGACCTTCCTCTCCTCAAGAGGAGAAGTTCTAATTTTAAGAAATTCTACTTCATGGGATAAATTATCTACCTTCGACGAGAGGTTATCTAATTTGTCTAGTTTTTCCTCTACACTCTTGTTGAAGGCTTTTTGGGTAGTGATAAAGTCCTTAAGCATACTCTCTAATTCAGAAGTGGAGTTTTTTGTGCAAGGATAAGTGTTGTTGTTCCCATAGTTGTTGGAGGGGAACGGTCTAGGATTGCTACCAATATTACTCCTATAAGCATTGTTATTGAAGTTGTTTCTAGAGATAAACTTCACATCTACTTGATCTTGAGCAATCAAAGAATTTAAAGGAACATCATGAGGATCAATAGGAGATTGCTTGGTAAGTAGAGACATAATCAAGTCAACTTTTTCATTTAGGGGGGAGATCTCCTCGACAGAGTTTACCTTCCTACCTATTGGAGCTCTTTCGGTGTGCCATTGGGAATAGTTGGTCATCATCTCATCGAGTAGTTTTGTGGCAGCACCAAGTGTAGTTGACATAAAGGTTCCTCCCGCGGCCGAATCTAGCAAGTTCCGCGAGGTAAAGTTCAAGCCTGCATAAAAAGTTTGGATAACCATCCAAGTAGTCAAACCATGCGTAGGGAAATTCTTAACGAGAGATTTCATGCGTTCCCAAGCTTGGGCAACGTGTTCATTATCCAATTGCCTAAAATTCATAATATAGCTCCTCAATTGGATAATCTTAGCAGGGGGGTAGTGCTTCCCAATAAAATCATCCTTGCACTTGTCCCAAGAATCTATGCTATTCTTAGGCAAGGATTGAAACCAGATTTTAGCTCCGTCCCTCAAAGAGAAAGGAAAAAGATTAAGCTCAACAATATCACCATCTACTTCTTTGTACTTTTGCATATCACAGAGCTCAATAAAATTGTTTAAGTGCAAAGCAGCATCATCTCCAGCACCGGAGAATTGATCTTTCATAACAAGGTTCAGGAAAGCAGGTTTAATCTCATAAGAAGGTGCTAAAGTAGCAGGTGTAGCAATAGGAGTGCAGATAAAGTCACTGTTGTTGTGACTAGTGAAGTCACACAACTTGGTGTTCTCGGAGGAACCCGTAGTAGCAGCAAGCAAGATAACTATTTTTTTATATTTTTGATAAAGAGAACTAAAGCAAAAACTGAAAGGTAAACTAACAAGACTAAAAAGCAAAGAAAAAATATAGTGTGCAACTCCCCTATCTTGAAGAGTGGAGTCCCCGGCAACGGCGCCAGAAATTGCTTTTGATGGTACGATTTAACGCCCCCTCGTTGGTTACCCAAAGTGGAAGGTTGAGATGTAGCGTAGCGGCAATTTCCCTTAGCAAAGATGCTAAGGTTTAAGTGTCGAACCAATAGGACTCCAACAGATACAAGAAGGTGGTGAAGTGAACAATGGCGCCGTTCACAACTCAAGGTTGCTTACTTCAGCTGGACCTGCACACACAGCAAATAACTTTGCTTCCCAACGAGTACAGAGGAGTTGTCAATTCCTCCGGCCTTGTTGTTTACAAAGGATAAAACGCACGGGATAATAATGATAGTGATAGCTACGGAAAAGTAAATAAAGTAGTAAATTGATAGTGGGTGTAAACAGTATTGGAAATATGGACCGGGGTCCTATGATGTTCACTAGTGATGTCTCTCTCCCAAAAGACGATAAAATAGCCATGCGAGGTAAACAAATTATAGCTGGGCAATTGACAGGATTATGTGCGCAAACCAATGATAACTATGCTATAAAGAAAGGAAGAGGCTCAAAAGCATGGGCGGTACGCCAAAACAAGTAGACCGAAATCCATCTGCAGCTACCTACTAATCATCCACCTTGAGATATCGATCCAGAACATCTCGCTGGTATTAAGTTGTGAATCCCACCCAAAGTGTAAACTCAAAGCAACAGACAATTGCATTAAAGAACTTTGCGTAAAGTAAACAATCCTTGCACCCGCAAGTATAAGCACCGTTGTTTTCCCTCTTGTGGCAACAACACATCCCCTAGACTCATGTTTTTGTCACTCAAGCTAGTCATCAGAGGGCATGAACCCACAATCATGCATAACGCTCCCTCTTGGAGTCACTATGTAACGACCCGGTTCCTCACAAACCAGAGTCTCTGTGCATTCTGTGCTAGTCCCTAGATCAATAGCTAGCACACACAGTACATGATGTAATATCAAGAATAAACCACATGTCATATATATTACATCGAAGATCCAGTATTACAATATAGCATACCTGCATAGCTCAAGGCTAGCTGACAAATAAAATACAACGGAAAAATAATAAAGAGCTTCGTGGCGTCCATCAACTCCACCGGCAAGTTGAGTATAGACATCGTAACCCTACATCGTACCACTTACTCATCGTATAAAATCCTGCAACACCGAAGGTTACATCCCGAACACGGGTCAGTACATCTGATTTGTACGGCAGGTCACACGAAAAAGTATATAACAGACCTACATCTACATGCAAGGATAAGTCAAATGAAAGGTTTATGGTTTAGTTTTGCAGAAAGCTGATTTTTCCCTCACATACTACAACTAATCAAATTTTAATTTATCTTGCTAGTCCTAAGTATGGTTGAATCGGGCTACCCCAATTCCAACCATCCCATTATTAAAAGTTCCCACTCAAATTCTTATTAAGGTGAAATATATGTCAAGACCATCCAACAACAATAATGCCCAGTTGCTCAAAGTTGTCCGTAACCGTGGACACGGCTAATCATGATCAGTTTTTACACTCTGCAGAGGTTTGTACACTTTCCCCACTGGACTCAACCCGAAGATTGAGACATATTCTTTCAGAAGAGGTTGCCTCCACCCTTTGGTAGCCGGTACACCTATCATATCTACATCAGCTAGCTACCAGGGCCAGGTTCCCCACAACTTACTCATCTAAGCCAGAGCCCATATAGCCAGTGGTTGTACATGGAAGCTACTAGTCACACTGTCTGTCCGATCTTTTTGAGTCTGGACGGCGCCCACTGCGTTAGAGGGTACTCGCCATGACGCACCCGGTTCACCACCAAAACAACCATTCGGGAATCATTTAGCCCTGGTCCGGCACGAGCCCCAGGATGCATTCCCTGCCCGTCCAGAGGTGATTTCTATTTAAGTTTGCTAGTCAAGTCATTACTCCTCACAAAGCTCAATGATAACTCAACCAATCCCCGTCTACAAAGCAATAGCAGTATATAACGACCACGATCCTAGGGCGACAATGAAATACAAGGTCAGAGCATATGGCTATCCTACTAGGTTTAAATCATAACTAATATATAATCCTACACATGCATAGAGTGATAATTTGCTACATGCATAATAGAAAATATAGGTTGAGGTATGGTCAAAGTGTAACTTGCCTTTTCCATTCGGTGAAGTTCTTCGCTCTCACGGTCCAGTCAACTCTATTCGTCACACTCCGAGAATCTATCGCAACGAAGAAACTCAAATAAGAAATCACACCAACAACACAAACAAAAGATCAACAAACAACCACAAAGGGTTTAGCAACAAAACAAAAAGGTTTGAAATGCAGAGGTGTCGATGTGCTCGAAGGTGAACAGTGGAACGTGAACTCGAGAGGGTCAACGGATAAAGAATTGTCAATACAAGAGTATGATCAAGGCATTATGAAATCAAGGTAAAGATCATAGCAATATGAATGGTATGTGGATATTGCCGATAAGATGTCTCATATGATCCAATGTGCAAAAAGAATCACGTGAAACGGAATACTACAACACGGGTTATAGCAGGTTGAAGTTTGAATTAAATTTAAATTCAAACAGAACAAAAGTATTTGAATTTGGTGTACAACTAATCCAGACAGAAGTTTATGGCATGATTGATCCAACGCAAAAAGAATCAATTGAATTGGATCAACGGTTTAAAAGATACGACCTCCGGAATTTGAAATAAATTCAAATTCAAAAGTGTGCAAAGTGTGCAAAATTTTATACCATGCAAAAGTACAGAACAACACAAGCGCGTAGGAAAAAGTTTCACCTCGATCCGACTTACGGTTGCGGCGATATTGCGAGTACGGCGCCAGGGTGTTTTCTGCCAACAGGGACCTGTGCGTAAATATCTTTTCTTGTAAAAAGCGATCGGGTCCTCGGAGGGGTTGATCCAGATCTGACCGGAGTTGGAGCTCCGGCGAGGGCAACTCCGGCGACTCGGGTGGCTGGGCGCGGTGGTCGGCGACGTGGAGGGGCGGCGGCCGGTGGGGAGGCACGGGGCGGCGGCGTGCGAGGTGGCCGGCGCAAGGGCGCGGCTCGCGGCGAGGTTGGCCGGCGGCCCGGGGCGGCGCGTTTGTGCCGGCGGTCGCCGGCGTCCTTGGCGCGGCTCGCGTGCGGGGCACGGCCGGCCGGCGGCGGCGGCGGCGCGATGGCAGGGCCCGGCGGCGGCGGCCCGCGGGTCCCGCTACTAGGGTTTAGTTTTTTTTTGTTGACTAAAAAAAATAAAAGAGAAAAGAATTTCTCTGGAGTTATATTTATAAGCTGGCTGAACAAAAAAACAAAATGGGTCTGACTCGGGCTCTAATTGTGCTCAGGGGCGAAAAAAAGCTACTGGGCCGGGGCTACAGTTTTTTTTTATAAAACCGAGACTTCAAACAATTGTAGAAAAATAAATACTCATCGGAAAAATGTGAAATAAATTTCTAAATTCATAAAATAATCTAAAGAAAATTATAAAATGAAAATATTTTCCAAAAAGGTAAATAAAATAAAAACCTTTTCTAAATACTTTATTTAAATATAAAATACTTTTCATAAATAAAATAAAATCCAATAAACCATTTAAAATAAGTAGGTAAACCCCAAGTGGAAGGCGTGATGTAGCACAGCAGCAAATTTCCCTCGGTGAAGATACCAAGGTTTGTCTCCAGTAGGACTCCGGAGATGATAAGTAGGTGTCAGCGGCGCAACTGACGCGGACCTGCACACAGACACGATAACTTTGTTCCCAACGAAGTTCAGAGAGGTTGTCAATCTCTCCGGTCTTGTTGTTCACAAAGGATGAAACGCAAGGGATAATGATAGCAATTGAAAGTAAAGCAGAAAAGTAAATGAGCATGTAAACAGTGATGAGGATATGGACCGGGATACGTGATGTTCGCTAGTGATGTTTCTCTCCCAAAAGACGATAAAATTGCTATGCGAGGTAAACAAATTACAGAAAGGCAATTGACAGGATTACGAACGCACCGCAATGCTAACTATGCTACAAAAGAAAGGACGAGGTTCAAAAGCATGGGCAGTACGCCAAAATAAGTAGACCGAAATCCAACTGCATCTAGTACTAATCATCCACCTTGAGATATCTATCCAGAACATCTCGCTGGTATTAAGTTGCGAGCCCCACCCAAAGTGTAAACCCAAAGCAACAGACAACTGCATTAAAAGAACTTTGCATAAAGTAAACAATCCTTGTAACCGCGGTTACAAGCGCCGTTGTTTTCCCCCTTGTGGCAACAGCACATCCCCTAGACTCGTGTTTCTGTCACTCAAGCGTGTCATCGGGGGGCATGAACCCACAATCGAGCAAAACGTTCCCTCTTGGAGTCACTACCTACTACTTGGCCAAAGCAATAAACAGCAACGGAGAACATGCAAGAATTACTTAGGAACAAAAATATAAGAGATAAGAACCAAATATATTACTCAATCACAATCTTAACATAATCTCATAATCCATCAGATCCTATCAAACTCAACATAGCAATAGAAGAAATATTACAAAAGTGACTCGATCATGTAGGGCAGCTCACGAGGTCTAAACAATGAAGATCAAAGAGGGGAGGAGAACATCAGATAGCTACTGATCACGGACACATGGTCCAAGGAAAACTACTCACGAGACATCCGAGGAGCATCCATGGTGGAGGGGAGACTCCCGGAGGTCAATCCTCCCTCCGGCAGGGCGCCGGGAAGAGGTCTTCTCGTGCTCCCGATCTCGGAAGCGCGGCGGCGGCGGAACAGAGGCGAGTTTGAGAAATAGGGTTCTGTTTTCGGAGTTTCCCCGTGACGGAGAATAAATAGGAGAAGGCGGGCAGCCAGAGGTGGACCAGGGGCCCCAGGCGCCCCCCCTGGCGCGACCAGGGGTGGGGCCGCGCCGGGTCGCCGCCTGGGCCCCCTGGCTCCCCTCTGGCCCCTCCCGGGCTCTTCTCGAAGCTTCCTGTACGCTGATTTTTCCTGTATTTTTCCCGGAATTTTTCTGGCACTTTTTATATGGGGGAAAACTGAAATAGAAAAACAGCAGAAAACAGGAACTGGCACTGGGGTGCACTGAGTTAATAGGTTAGTCCAAATATGATCAAAAGTGTATGAAAGTGTATCTAGATCATAGCAATATCACACAAAACATGCATGGAGCAAGCAGAAATTATAGATACGTTTTGGACGTATCAACATCCCCAAGCTTAATTCCTGCTCGTCCTCGAGTAGGTAAATGATAACAGCGTAATTTCTGTGGTGACATGCTAGCAACCATAAAAGAACTTTGAAAAGTAAAACAATAAAGGTTAGAGATTGAATTCAAGTCATAACATGCAAGAGGCTATATTAGCATTGAAACAAGTAACAAAAGAACATTAGGTGCAAGAGCTCTTGCTGTCCGTGACTCGAATGTCTCCAAATGGTGTTTGCGTGCAAGAAGGGGATAGGGAATACGAGAAAAAAGTATTTTTGTGTTGAGAACTCAATCTACTAAAGTTTCACACTTGGTCATCTTTGGAATCTTATCTTGACTCATCCCCAGACCACTAGCCAGGTACAAGTCAATTTGATCCACTCCTTTTTCAATATTTTGAGCACTCATGCAATGGATGAGCGTAAGCACGAGAGTTGACACTTAGGATGGAAAAGAGAGAAATATGGTGGAGGAGGAAGACAAAAAGAATGAGAAAGGCTCACATCAATGAGGACAATCATAGGCAAGAGATGCCAAATGATAGATATGATGTGAGGAGTAGGGATTGGCATGCAACGGATGCACATACGATCTAGGAAGCTCTCCAATGGAACTATATGCAGAATAATCATCTCTATGGAGTACAAGGGTATAAAGGGAGTACTAGTGTGGATCTCTCAAAAGGATAGTAGTGTTGCCCCTTTCTCTCTTTTTATTTCTTTTTTTTCTCTTTTTTCTATTTTTTCTATTTTTTATGGCCTCAATGGCTCTTTCTATCTAACTCTCATTTGTCCTCTTTGGGATCTTTTAATGTGTCCACTTTGGGATCTTTTCCTCACTTAAGGGCAACACTCCATTTTACAAGAAGATAAAGGAGATCTTTCACACTTTACAAGGTACTCAAAATCATAAAGAAGATGTAACTATCATGATGTATGCAATGTATGTCGCTGCCAGTGTAGCAAGAACATGTATGCCATGAAGATCAAGTCATGAAGAGGTGGAAGTTGCATGGAAATGTAACTCGGAAAGGCTAAGGAAATGCCTTGATAGGTAGGTATGGTGGCTGTTTTGAGGAAAGATATAAGGAGGCTTATGATGACAGAGCGTATCATGCCAACGGTTTGGATGTACCGGCGAAGGTGGAAACCAACTCTCGGAGTGAGAAGAAGGCAATGCACGGTACAGGAGAGGCTAGCAAAATATGGGAAGGTGGAAGTGTCAACTTTCAATACTTACATTAGTCCGAAGAACCCATGCACTTATTATCGGTAACTCTCAATCTAATAAGGAGGTTCACAAACAGACAAGTACCCCGAGGAGGAGTGTATGGGGGTTTGGTTATCCTTGCGCATCCTCGACTCATGGTACGTGAGTGTTCTCTGATATTCGACTCCTTAGAAGAGTAGTGATCCATCTAGTAGCTAGAGTTCTCAACTAGTTTTGTAGGTTTTGAAAATACACACGGATTGCCCAAAATACGACACCTATCACTAATAGGCTAGAGCTCTTGACACCAAAAGTTCAAACATTACTCACATCAATACCTCAAAACTAATGCAAGCTACTACTAAAATTAAATAGCAACCTCAATTACCTACTTCTCAAAACAAGACACAACTCAGTGCAACAACCAACTCTCTTAACAAGATAAACATGAAAACTAAAAAGAGTTGCAGCAACAAACTAAGCAAAAGCCAAGGCTCTTGCTAAAGACAAACTAAGATTAAAACTAAACATGGCAGTAGCTATAGAAAGATAAAGAACACACAACAACAAAAAGATAGGCATGAAAAATCCTATGATGTGTTCTAAATTTTGAAAGTGGAGCGTGTTTCTCTCCCACACAAAGTAAGACATGATCTAACTTGTTATGAACAGCTAGCAAAGCTAAAGAAAACTAAAAACAAAACCTAAGAGCGAGACGCTCCAAGCATAGCACATAACGCATGAAGTGATAAAAATATAGTGAGACGAAGGACGAACTGGTGATTGTTGATGGAGAAGGGGATGCACGGGGGCATCCCCAAGCTTAGACGCTTGAGTCTCCTTGAATATTTATTGGGGATGCATGGGGGCATCCCCAAGCTTGAGCGCTTGACACTCCTGGATCTTCTTTCATCATCTTCCATCGCACACTTGAAAACTACCTTCATACATATCTCATCATAAGCTGATTAGAGAGGTTAGTACCCTTAATAAATAATTTTTCCCCACTGGATATAAAGATATTATTGAAGAGCTACTGTTTCTCAAGAGTGCCAAAATGTTTTTGCAAAGAAAAAGCAAGCTTAAGGTTTGGCAGAATCTGTGAAAAACAGAACAGCAGATAGTAAAGAATTTTTTAGGGGCACTTCTGCAACTCAAATCAAAAAACTCAGAACATACAGAAGTTTCTTAATTGTATAGATCATACTGTGTAAAAATTTCAGCTCAAAAAGATGAACTGGGATTTTTCTGGAATTTTTCTGGTCACGAGGACAGAATCTGTTTTCTGGACAGCATGTCACAACTTTTACTTCCCTTGCCGTAAGAGGCTATAACTTGGCACAAAGCTAAAAAAATAAAGATACAATGATGTTTCTACAGTAATAACAATCATCAAGACACAACAAAAGCAAAAAGAACAACCTAAATTCGTTGCGGGCTGCCTTTCGAAAGCGCTTCTTTAAAGCCATTAGCTAGGCATGATGCAAAAAGAAGAATCAAGTTTTATCAAGAGAAAGAGAATAACTAGCCCGTGTAACGGACTCAAAAGGTAACTTGATTTTCTTTCTAGGGAAGTGTTCCATCCCATTTTTGAATGGGAATTGAAATTTTCTATTCCCCTCTTTCATGTCAATAACCGCACCAACGGTGCGAAGAAAAGGACGTCCCAAAATAATTGGACATAAAGGTTCACACTCTATATCCATAACAATAAAATCAACGGGAACATAGTTGTCATTGACAATGATAAGAACATCGTCGACTTCCCCAAAGGTTTCTTTATGGAAGAATCAACAAGACGAACACCAAAAGAACATGGCTCAAAGGGCTTCAATTCAAACATATCAAATATTCTTTTGGGAATAACGGAGGTACTAGCTCCAACATCACATAAAGCATAGCAAGAGAAGTTATTTAATTTAATTTTGATCATAGGGTCCCAACCATCATCTAGCTTCCTAGGTATGGAGGCTTCTACTCTAAGCTTCTCCTCCCTAGCTTTGATGAGAGCATTTGTGATATGCTCCGTGAAGGCAAGATTAAGTGTGCTAGTGTGGGGGTCTCTAGACATTTTGTGTAGCAAGCTAATAACTTCTGAGAGGGTACAACTATCAAAATCAATATCACTACTATCAAAGGTGGTAGTAGTGTCATCTAGGCTCACTTGTTTGAAACCCTCTATGTTCATAGGAGTTTCTTCATCTACGGTTGAGGTATTAGCATCACCATTAATAGGTCCAACGGGACTAGGAGTGCATTGGGTGCTAATAGTTTGAGTGTCCTCAACAATTTGGATAGTGGCAACTGTGTGGTGTGTAGGAAGGCTCTTAATTCTATCCTCTTCCTCTTTTTCTCTAGCCCATCTTTCTTTAAGTTTAGCCATCATCCTAATGTTTTCATTGATTTGTAATTGGATAACATTAATAGGAGTGGCCTTATTCTCTTCAAGAGGAGAGGTTCTAATTTTAAGCATCTCAATATCAAGGGCTAAGCTTTCTACCTTCAAAGAGAGATTATCTATTTTAGCTAATTTCTCTTCTACATTTTTGTTGAAGGCTTTTTGGGTAGTGATAAAGTCTCTAAGCATGCTTTCAAATTCAGAAGAGGGGTTCTTGTTGCTAGGGTAGGTGTTGTTGTTCCCATAGTTGGATGGAAACGGTCTAGGATTGCTAGCGAAATTTCCCCTATAAGCATTGTTCTTGAAGTTGTTTCTAGCAATAAAGTTCACATCTACTTGTTCTTGAGCAACCAAAGAATTTAAAGGAACATCATGAGGATCAATAGAGGGTTGCTTGGTAAGTAGAGACATAATTAAGTCAACTTTTTCATTGAGGGAGGTAATTTCCTCGACAGAATTTACCTTCCTACCAGTTGGGAATAATTGGTCATCATCTCATCGAGAAGCTTCGTGGCAGCACCAAGTGTAGTTGACATAAAGGTTCCTCCCGCGGCCGAATCTAACAGGTTCCGCGAGGTAAAATTCAAGCCTGCATAAAAAGTCTGGATAGCCATCCAGGTAGTCAAACCATGTGTAGGGCATTTCTTAACAAGAGATTTCATTCGTTCCCAAGCCTGGGCAACGTGTTCATTATCCAATTGCTTAAAATTCATAATGTTACTCCTCAATTGGATAATCTTAGCAGGAGGGTAGTACTTCCCTATAAAAGCATCTTTGCACTTATCCCAAGAATCTATGCTATTCCTAGGCAAAGATTGAAACCAGATTTTAGCATCTCCCCTTAAAGAGAAAGGAAAGAGCTTGAGATTAACAACATCACCTTCTACTTCCTTATACTTTTGCATATCACATAATTCAACAAAATTATTCAAGTGTAAAGCAGCAGCATCTCCAGCACCAGAGAATTGATCTCTCATAACAAGGTTTAGCAAAGCAGGTTTAGTTTCATAAGAGGTAGCTGAAGTGGCAGGTGTGGCAATGGGAGTGCAGATAAAGTCTTGGTTGTTGTGACTAGTGAAGTCACACAACTTGGTGTTTTCAGTGGAACCCATAGTAGCAGCAAGTGTGGCAGATTTTTTTGTAATTTTTGATAAAAGACGCAAAGATAAAAACTGAAAGATAAACTAACAAGACTAAAAAACAAAGGTAAAGGGTAGTGTGCAACTCCCCTATCTTAGCACTCGGAGTCCCCGACAACGGCGCCAGAAATTTGGCTTGATGTGCGAGATGATGATAGTGATTTCTCGCCCTTCGTTGGTAAACCCCAAGTGCAAGGCGTGATGTAGCACAGCAGCAAATTTCCCTCGGTGAAGATACCAAGGTTTGTCTCCAGTGGGACTCCGGAGATGATAAGTAGGTGTCAGCGGCGCAACTAACGCGGACCTGCACACAGACACGATAACTTTGTTCCCAACGAAGTTCAGAGAGGTTGTCAATCTCTCCGGTCTTGTTGTTCACAAAGGATAAAATGCAAGGGATAATGATAGCAATTGAAAGTAAAGCAGAAAAGTAAATGAGCATGTAAACAGTGATGATGATATGGACCGGGATACGTGATGTTCGCTAGTGATGTCTCTCTCCCAAAAGACGATAAAATTGCTATGTGAGGTAAACAAATTACAGAAAGGCAATTGACAGGATTATGAACGCACCGCAATGCTAACTATGCTACAAAAGAAAGGACGAGGTTCAAAAGCATGGGCAGTATGCAAAAATAAGTAGACCGAAATCCAACTGCATCTACTACTAATCATCCACCTTGAGATATCTATCCAGAACATATCGCTGGTATTAAGTTGCGAGCCCCACCCAAAGTGTAAACCCAAAGCAACAGACAACTGCATTAAAAGAACTTTGCGTAAAGTAAACAATCCTTGTAACCGCGGTTACAAGCACCGTTGTTTTCCCCCTTGTGGCAACAACACATCCCCTAGACTCATGTTTCTGTCACTCAAGCGTGTCATCGGGGGGCATGAACCCACAATCGAGCAAAACGTTCCCTCTTGGAGTCACTACCTACTACTTGGCCAAAGCAATAAACATCAACGGAGAACATGCAAGAATTACTTAGGAACAAAAATATAAGAGATAAGAACCAAATATATTACTCAATCACAATCTGAACATAATCTCATAATCCATCAGATCCTATCAAACTCAACATAGCAATAGCAGAAATATTACAAAAGTGCCTCGATCATGTAGGGAAGCTCACGAGGTCTAAACAATGAAGATCAAAGAGGGGAGGAGAACATCACATAGCTACTGATCACGGACCCATGGTCCAAGGAAAACTACTCAAAAGACATCCGAGGAGCATCCATGGTGGAGAGGAGACTCTCGGAGGTCAATCCTCCCTCCGGCAGGGCGCCGGGAAGAGGTCTTTTGGTGCTCCCGATCTCGGAAGCGCGGCGGCGGCGGAACAGAGGCGAGTTTGCGAAATAGGGTTCTGTTTTCGGAGTTTCCCCATGACGGAGAATAAATAGGAGAAGGGGGCAGCCAGAGGTGGACCAGGGGCCCCAGGCGCCCCCCTGGCGCGGCCAGGGGTGGGGCCGCGCCGGGTGGCCTCCTGGGCCCCCCTGGCTCCCCTCTGGCCCCTCCCGGGCTCTTCTCGAAGCTTCCTGTACGCTGATTTTTCCTGTATTTTTCCCGGAATTTTTCTGGCACTTTTTATATGGGGGAAAACTGAAATAGAAAAACAGTAGAAAACAGGAACTGGCACTGGGGTGCACTGAGTTAATAGGTTAGTCCAAATATGATCAAAAGTGTATGAAAGTGTATCTAGACCATAGCAATATCACACAAAACATGCATGGAGCAAGCAGAAATTATAGATACGTTTTGGCCGTATCAGTGGACTACTCACGGTTCATCCGAGAAGCATCCATGGTGGTGGAGAAGCTCCCGGAGGTGGTTCCTCCCTCCGGCATGGTGCCGGGAAGAGGTCTTCTGGTGCTCCCGATCTTGGAAGCGCGGCGGCGGTGGAACAGAGGAGAGATCACGAAAAAGGTTCCCGTCACGGGGTTTCACGTCACGAGGGATATATAGGCGAAAGGGGGCCGCCAGGGGGGCCACCAGTGGTCCAGGCGGCCCCCTAGCGCGACCCCACCCTAGGGCGCACCGGGAGGGCGTCTGGGGCCCTGGTGGGTCCCCTCTGCCCCCCCCTCGGTGATTCCCGAAGCTTCTGATGCGCTGATTTTTTATTGTATTTTTCCCGATTTTTTGGAGCACTTTTAATATGGGGGAAACCTTAAATAGAAAAACAACAGAAAACAGGAACTGGCACCGGGTTGCACTAAGTTAATAGGTTAGTCCAAATATGATCAAAAGTGTATGGAAGTTCATCAATATCATAGCAATATCACACAAAAGAGGCATGGAGCAAGCAGAAATTTCAGATACGTTTTGGACGTATCACGTACTTCTGCAACTCAAATAAAAAAACTCAGAACAGACGCTCGAAAGACAATTGTATGGAGGACATTGTCAAAAAAATTCAGATAAAAAAGATGATCTGGTGATTTATCGTGAATTTTTTCGTCCAAGGACAAAATCTATTTTCTGGACAGCATGTCAACCCTTTTGAACTTTCGCAATCGGAGGCTAAACTTGACACAAAGCTTGAAAATAAAGATACACTGATGTACAGTAGTAACAATCATCAAGACCACTAACAACATAAGTAAAAACATCTTGGGTTACCTCCCAACAAGCGCTGTCTTTTACGCCTTTAAGCTAGGCATAAAGCAAAAAGAAGGATCAAGTTGTATCAATCGAACCATCATCTAGTTCGTCAAAAAGCTCTTCAATTGTACAACTAGTTTTAAGAGGTCTTTCAAATAAAGGCCTAATAAAGATACTTCTAGGGATAAAACCAAAAGGCGAAAAATCAATGGGAGTTTCATTTATAAATTCGTCTAAGAGGGGTATTTCTTCCAAAGTTTTCGCGGTTTCAACTCCTTTGGCAATGGGTGGATTATCTTTGGGTCGGGGAACCTTAGGGACATAATTGAACTTAGGTTCCTTCCTTGCCGGAGTTTCTACCTTTTTTGGTTTGATTGAGGAGAAAGTATTTCACAAGGTGTCAATTATTTCCTCAATCTTATCTATCCTAGAAGGATCCAAATCATGGAATTTGATGGTCTCCAAAGTTTTAATAATTTTATGCATGGAGCTATCAAGTCTATTCAAATTCCCTTGAATCTTGCGATCCAACTCATTTATCCTATTTATACTTGGTATTTCTAGCTCTATCTTTTCAAGTTTTTCATAATGTGAGCTAGAGTGATATCCTCTTGTATGCTAGCAACAAGGAGATTTCCAACTAAATTTTCAATAACATTAAGAGACTCCCAAATTGGGGCTTCTAGGAAATTCCCATTGATAGCAGTATCTAGAATGAACCTATTCCAAGGAGTAATTCCAACATAAAAATTTATAAGCAGGATAGTGGTGGGTTTCTTCTTGGTGGCTCTTTTCTAAGAATCATTAATTCTATACCAAGCATATTTTAAAATTTCACCACCAGTTTTTTTAAAGGTGAGAACCTCTTTCTCAACAAAGGCAAAAGGACTAGACATGATGACAACTACTAGCAAGATATTATTTTTTTGTGATTTTTGATATAGGACACTAAGATAAAAACTGAAAGGTAAACTAACAAGACTAAAAAGCAAAGATAAAAGATAGTGTGCAACTCCCCTATCTTGGCACTTAGAGTCCCCGGCAACGGCGCCAGAAATTTGCTTGATACGAGAGAGAGGATAATGGCTTCTCGCCCTTCGTTGGTTACCCCAAGTGGAAGGTGAGATGCAGCGTAGCGGCAAGTTTCCCTTGGTGAAGATACCAAGGTTTAGAGTATCGACCAGTAGGACTCTGACAGTGATAAGTAGGTGGCAAGGAAACAATGGCACCGTTTTAGAGAAAAGTTGCTTCCTTGACCTGGACCTGCACACGACACAAATAACTTTGCTCCCAACGAAGTTCAGAGAGGTTGTCAACCTCTCCGATCTTGTTGTTTAAAAAGGATCAAACGCAAGGGATAATGATAATGGTGATAACAACTAGAAAGTAAAAGTAGGAAATAAAAGAGCGTGTAAACAGTGATGAGAATATGGACCGGGGTCGCATGATGTTCACTAATGATGTCTCTCTCCCAAAAGACGATAAAACTGCTATGCGAGGTAAACAAATCACAACTGGGCAATTAACAGGATTACGGGCGCAAACCAATGCTAACTATGCTACAAAGAAAGGACGAGGCTCAAAAGCATGGGCGGTATGCCAAAATAAGTAGACCGAAATCCAACTGCATCTACTACTAATCATCCACCTTGAGATATCTATCCAGAACATCTCGCTGGTATTAAGTTGCGAGCCCCACCCAAAGTGTAAACCCAAAGCAACAGACAACTGCATTAAAAAGCACTTTGCGTAAAGTAAACAATCCTTGCAACCACGGTTACAAGCACCATTGTTTTCCCCTTGTGGCAACAACACATCCCCTAGACTCATGTTTCTGTCACTCAAGCTAGTCATCAGGGGGCATGAACCCACAATCGAGCATAACGTTCCCTCTTGGAGTCACTACCTACTACTTGGCCAAAGCAATAAACAACCGGAGAACATGCAAGAATTTATCAAGAACATAAATATAAAAGATAAGAACCAAATAAATTACTCAATCACAAACTGAACATAGTCTCATAATCCATCAGATCCCAGAAAACTCAGCATATCAACAGCATAAAATTACATATGTGCCTCGATCATGTAGGGCAGCTCACGAGGTATAATCCATGAAGAACAAAGAGTGGAGGGGAACATCACATAGGTACTGATCACGGATCCATGGTCCAAGGTAGACTACTCACGGATCATCCGGGAGACGTCCATGGTGGAGGAGAGGCTCTCGGAGGTCAATCCTCCCTCCGGCAGGGTGCCGGGAAGAGGTGTGCTGGCGCTCCCGATCTTGGAAGCGCGGCGGCGGCGGAACAGAGGCAATATCGCAAAAAAGGGTTCTGTCCCTGGAGGTTTCGCGTCACGGAGAATATATAGGCGAAGGGGGGCAGCCAGGGGGGCCACCAGGGGTCCAGGCGCCCCCCTGGCGCGACCCCACCCTAGGGCGCGCCGGGAGGGCGTCTGGGGCCCTGGTGGGTCCCTCTGGCCCCTCCTAGGTGTTTCCGGAAGCTTCCGATACGCTGATTTTTTATCTGTTTTTTCCTGAATTTTTGGAGCACTTTTAATATGAGGGAAACCTGAAATAGAAAAACAGCAGAAAACAGGAACTAACACTGTGGTGCACTGAGTTAATAAGTTAGTCCAAATATGATAAAAATGTATGAAAGTGTATCTAGATCATATTAATATCACACGAAACATGCATGGAGCAAGGAGAAATTGTAGATACGTTTGGGACGTATCATGTTGTTGCCACCAGGGGTAAAACAGTGGTGCTTGTGACTGTGTGTTGCAAGGATAGCTTACATTACACATAGAGTGTTAAGGCAGTTGTCCGTTTCTTTGAGCCTACAATTTGGTTGGGGTTCGCAACTTAATACCATCAAGATGTTTTGGATAAATATCTCAAGGTGGATGATTAGTGAGTAGATGTTGATGACTAAACAGTCTACCTGTTTTGGTGTAATGCCCATAAGATTGAGTCTCTTTGCTTTCTAGTACATGATTAGCATTGCGTGCATTTATAATTCTGTCAATTGCCCAGCTGTAATTTGTTCATCCAGCATAGTTGTTTACTGTCTTTTGGGAGAGAGACTTCACTAGTTAAAGTCATGACACCCCAATCCATATTTCCATCATAGTTTACACCGCTCTCATTTACTGATTTTATTTCCTTCCAGTCGCACCGATTATTATTCCCCCCTTTGTGTTTGATCATTTGTAAACGGCAAGGCCGGAGAGATTGACAACCTCTCTGTACTCGTTGGGAGCAAAGTTATTTGCATCTTGTGTGCATGTCCACGTCTTCTGTCAGTGCCAAAGCAGCGGACACCTACTTGTTGACCTAGGAATCCTCCTGGTTCGATAAACCTTACAGTCCTCGTGTAAGGGAAATTTGCTGCTACTACATCCTAACCTTCCACTTGGGGTAACCAACGAGGAGGTGTTATCTACACCCATCATTTACCTAGCATAACTGTCTACTATCTTTTGGGAGAGAGACACTACCAGTGAGCATCATGGTACCCCAGTCCATATTCTCACCATATATTTACAACACTTACATTTATTGTTTTACTTTACTTAGTTGCATTATCACTACTACCTTTTCCGTTTGACCATTTGTAAATAGCAAGGCCGGAGAGATTGACAACCTCGTTGTACTCGTTGGGAGCAAAGTTATCTGTGTCTTGTGTGCAGGTCCACGACAGTCGTAAACTTACGTGCCATATTTCTGACCCTGTTGCCACCCACTTGTCGTCTTCGGAATCCTACGGGAGACAAACTCTACTCTCTCACATGTCGGGGAAATTACTACTATCTACATCTCAACCTTCCACTTGGGATAACCAACGAGGGGGACCATCACCACCATCATCGAGTTCGAGCACGCCAACCGACAATACTGGCTCAACAACTTTGAGACAGAGGATTTAGCCGCACGCGCATATGATATCGCGGTGTGGCGGCTCGGTTTGTCCGCGAGCAAGCACAACTTCAACGATGTTGCATCGCTGCAAGAGACATAACATGTGGGGCCACCCGTGACCATTGTGTCCTGCACCCAAGCATCCGAAGTACGTGTATTACCACCAGGAGTGGGAGTGGAAGCGCGCAGGTGAGCAGCAGAGCCAGTCTGGGTCTTCCTCAGCGCCGATCAATGTCGATGAATAATCCAAGGAGGAGGAGGAGGACCACTACTGTGGTGTTGATTGGAACACACTTTATAAGGACACCGAGGACAAGAAGGGGGTGGACGACGAGTAGTAGTTTATAATAGTTGGTTCATTTTTAATAAATTGTTGTAGTAGTACTACTACTATTATTTAAATTTCAATAAAGCTGTAGTATTTGATGAATGTTATGCAAGTTTGCATGTTATAAGTTTGTAGTATTTTAAATAGATTTTGTGTTGATTTGCTTTGTTTGAAGGGAAATTCAAATGTACCTACACAAACGATACATGTTATAAGAGGGGCATTACTGCTAATTATCAGTAGCGTCCTTTCTGGAAGGACGCTACTGCTATGGCTTTAGTAGTAGCGCCTTCCGAGTTAACGCGCTACTGGTACGGTGGTCCTCACCAGTTTCCAGCTGACAAGTTGTAGTAGTAGCGTCAGCCAGGCGATCCCGCTACTACTAAATCCGTAGCATTAGCGCCTCTCCTCGCAACCCGCTGCTACTAAAGTGGACCCAACGGTCCACAAATAGCAACAACGTGTTGCTCGGGAGGGCGCTTTTGCTAACGGCCCTTACACCATACTGCACGGTCGGGCCGGCCTAACCCTCACACTCACACAATTCCCCCTCTAACTCTTTCTGCCCCGCGCTACCCCTCGACTCGCCGACGCCTTGACCCGTGCCGCCCCGACCCGTGCCGCCCCGACGTACTCGTCGCCGCCTACATGGCAATCCCTGATGTTTTTGACGGAAAGTTTAGTTATGTGAGGGTGGCAACTTCAAGTTGTAGACGATAGTACTGCGAATAATAATTGACATGTCCTATGAACAGAAATTGTCATGTCCTATGAATAAGAATTGCCATGTCGTATGAATAAAATTGCCACATATATGAGGCACTACCGCACACACGTTTTTTAGATGCTAATTTTAGGTGTACATAGATGACAATTATTAGACAAAGTTGACACATATTTAGTGAAGTTGTCATGTATTAGCAGAAGTTATCATCTCACATGTGCTAAAGTTGCCACCAAAGCATATGGGTTTGCCATCTTTCCACCCACATGTGTGGCACATTTTTATGGCTGTTTTATCATGCGCGGATGGCAAATTATCCGTTTTACTAAAAATTGCCATCCTCGCATCTTACATTCTTAAGAAATTGCTCCCCACTACTATCAATTTTCTTAACATGCACACACTCCACCTCATCATGCATGCTACATCACTTTTCACTACCATATTTTTCTCAACATACAAGCATGCCACCTCATCATCCAACATGTATGAAAAATACATGCTTCATTTAATCAAATATTAGTTCAAAAGTTATTATTTCAAATATACATGCTTCATTTAACCAAATATTTTCATTGAAATATTTTGCAAAAAATTCTGCAACAACGTGCGGGGCATCATCTAGTTCTTAAAGTTGTCATCCAAAAAAATGTAAGGGCGAGGTGTCTCGGCCTTGATGCCAGGTCGTTAACATTTGGAAAAAGAAAGAGTTTTCCATATGTAGATAAAATAAAATTGGCGTGGTTTGTATAACAGATTTGCTATGAGTACAAAAAAGAGTCGCCACCAGAGTAGCACCACATCGTCGACAAACTCTCCCCAATCCATGTCCTCTCTCCCACCGTCACGCGTTGAGATGCGTCGGAGGATCTCCTCGACGCATTCGTAACCTAGGAGACCGCCATGTCGCACACACTCTCCTCACCCCCACCCCGCGCCAGATATCTACTCGGGGTCCACTTAGCATCATCGGACTCTCCCGGTCCTTGGCGATAAGTCAAAAGGCATTAAAATACAATGGTAGTTTTAAATCTAGGCGAAAAAATAGATGAAAGAAATCATGGCAACTTTAGTGTAAATATGATGGCAATTTTAGTGTAAACAACATGGCAATTTTTGATCCAAAAAAAAGTTCTCGAAACATATCAATATGACATCTAGTTTAAAGATCTCGTCACGACGAATTTACTAGTGAAAACGGAATTTTAATCGGAATTTTTATTTAAGAGATATTTTTTTAAATTCGAAAAACGCAAAAAAACTGCTGACATCATCTCTTTAGTTTTGTCATGTATGCATGCATAATTAGCGTTCGAACCACCCCTCCAGGCCTGAACCTTCGACACCTATCGTATTCGTATTTTTTATCCATGCCCCTTCCTTCACTGACCAAAGGGCCCACCAAGGGACGACCTAGTCAAAATTGAAGGCAAAACACCCCAATCGATTCCTAGGAAATCTGTCATGTTCTATGAATAAGAATTGTCATGTCCTATGAATAAAATTGTCATATATAAAAGGCACTTGCGTCCACAAGTTTTTTAGATGCTAATTTTAGGTGTACATAGATGACAATTATTAGCCAAAGTTGTCATATATTTAGTGAAGTTGCCATGTATTAGCAGAAGTTGTCATCTCACATATGCTAAAATTGCCATCAAAGCGTGTGGGCATGCCATCTTTTCACCCATATGTGTGGCACATTTTTATGGCAATTTTATCGTGCACGGGTGGCAAGTTATCCGTTTTACTGAAAATTGCCATCCTCGCATTCTTAAAGTTGTCATCCAAAAAAATGTAAGGGCGAGGTGTCTCAGCCTTGATGCCAGGTCGATAACATTTGGAAAAAGAAAGAGTTTTCCATATGTAGATAGAAAATAAATTTCGTGGTATGTGTAATAGATTTGCCATGAGCATAAAAAAGAGTCGCCACCAGAGCAGCACCACACCATCGACAAACTCTCCCCCGATCCATGTCCCCTTTCCCATCGTCACACATTTATATGCGTCGGAGGATCTCCTCGACACATTCGTAACCTAGGAGATCGCCATGTCGCGCACCCCTCCCCCACCCCACCCCCTCGCGCCAGATATCTGCTCGGGGTGCACTGAGCATCACCACAACTCTCGCGGTCCTCAGCGATGAGTCAAAATGCATTAAAATACAATGGTAATTTTAAATATAGACAAAAAAATAGATGAAAGAAATCATGACAACTTTAGTGTAAACATGATGACAACTTCAGTGTAAACATCATGAAAACTTTTGGTTCGAAAAAAAAGTTCTCAAAACATATCAATATCAATATGACATCTAGTTTTGAAGATCTCGTTGCGACGGATTTACTGGTGAAAACAGATCAAACGGAGCTCGATTAGTTTCTGCTAGACGAGAAGCCCCTCCCATGGGTTCTATACCCGATTCATAACTCGAAAGCTTCTCTGGCCGTAAGGCGGAGCGAATCCGGAAAGATTGCCTCAGTTCGGATTTTAATCAGAATTTTTATTTAAGAGATATTTTTTTTTAAATTCGAAAAACGCAAATAATCTAGTGACATCATCTCTTTTGTTTTGTCCTGCATGCATGCATAATTAGCGTTCGAGGCACCCCTCTAGGCCCGAACTTTCGGCACGTATCATATCCTTATTTTTTATCCATGCCCCTCCTTTCACTTACCAAAGGTCCCACCAAGGGACGACCTAATCAAAATTGAAGGCAGAACACCCCAATCGATTCCTAGGCGATTTACCCCTAGGGAGCTTAGTTATATAGAAGATATCCACACCATTCACTAAAATGCATGTTGCTTCGAGATCTGTGCAGCTATGCACCATGGATTGCATGAAGTCATATTAGTATTTTTGTGCACACTAGTAAAATATCCGGATACTGTTTGTGTTGATGTGATAATTTTTCTCAATTAACAATTTGCACCAAATAAATTTGTTTAAGTGCAACGCGGATCTCAATGCACGGATGAATGGTGTGGATATGACATATGTATCGTTCGTGTTGGTACAAAATCCACACTCTTGTTTGAATTGCTCAAAACTTAATTGCCGACTGCTGTTCAATTGTCGTTTTTTGGGCAGCTGCTGGAAACTGCCGTGTCCAAAATCAGTTTTTGGTGGTTGCCGAAGTTTTTTTTGCCCTAAAAAGGGTATTTTTGTTCGTGTTCAATAATTTAGGACACGTTTAATATAATACTCCCTCCGTTTCAAAATAACTGACTCAACTTTATACTAGCTCTAGTACAAAATTGTACTAAGACTACGACAATTATTTTGGAGCGGAGGGAGTACCTTTTTTGATAGCTGTTGCTTTTTTTAAAACTTAAACCCACTTCATAAATCAAACAAAGGACAAGACACATGCTTCAGAAATTCAAAGACGAAGATTCTACAACTTCAAGATTTGAATCAAACTTGACTCGCAAAACCCCGTAGGGACCACCAAACCGGCGCGTCTGCCCGGCTGCGCCCACGAACCGACTCGCACAAGCCACGGGCCGCGCCCCCTGCAAACGGGGCCCAGGAGAAAACGTAAAGGAGCAAAACTTATGACGCCCTCGGCTCGACACGGCTACACCCACACGCACACGCACGCGACGCGAGACCCTCCGTCACACTCCAGGACTGCATACCCCCGGACGCCGCCCCCCAACGCCGCGCCGCCCTCCCTCCTCCCCTCCCCGCCGCCCCCGTCTCGCCCCCTCCCCCGCGCGCGGCCGTTACCACCCGCCGCCGCCCGGATTGCCGGAGACGGGAGGGCGGGAATCTAGGGTTCCCCCCCGATGGACGGCGGGGAGAGGACGTTCAAGGCCAACTTCAGCGCCGAGGGGCTGGCGCTGCTGCGGCAGCGCGTCAGGGCCAAGCTCAATGACCTCATGGCGGATTACACCGACGACACCCTCGTGGTGAGTGCCCCCCTATCCTGTCCCCCGTCTCCTCCCCCTCACCCCACCGCGCGCTGGGACGCGATCCCCCGATCCGTCGCTAAAACCCTAGCGGTTACATCGGCATGATTTGGTCCTGCAGGGGTGGGTAAGGCTGCCCGAATGCCCGGATTTCGCGGGGTCGCGTGCGATGGTGGAATTGGATCGGTTTAGGTTCATGCACAGTGCCGTGCTATCTGCATTGGGTTTTTGTCGCGGTTCCTGTGTTTTGAGGATTATTAGGGACTCGTTTAATCTTTCACCCAAGTCCAGGCGCTGCATTTGACCCGTGGAGTAGTTGGTGCTCGCAGCATACGGGATTGGATCATGCATTTTCTAAGGGAGCGTGGGGAATTAGCTAACCCATGTTCTTCGTTGTGGAATAGATTGCTTGTTGATTATTGTTGCCGAGTTCAAGGGTTGGTCCAGTTCCAAGTACTTGCCATGTTTAATTGGAGTGGCAATTCTTTGTGCTCCCATTGGCTGATTTGTCTTTCGGAGCTTACCTTTGTTTGTTTTGGATTGACCTTGCTTATACCTGGTTGTTGGAGACTTGGAGGCCTTAAAAGATTTAATCTTAAGCGTCCCAACCCCGCAAAACCACTGAGATTGTTGATCTGACTATTTCATTCTGCATGACAGGAGTATGTCGTGGTATTGCTCAGAAATGGGAGGCGCAAGGATGAGGCTGCAAAGGAGTTGCAGGTTTTTTTAGGCGACGAGAACAATGCATTCGTATCCTGGTTATTTGCTTCATCCAAATCTCTGTAAATAAGTTTCTTGTGCTGTATAGCGTTTGTCTGTCGGTACTGATAATCAGTGTTCATGCAGGTTGTGGGATCACCTCTCCTCAAATTTGCACCTTTATGTACAACCCAAAGCTGTCTCTGCTAATGATGAAACTAAAAACACTCATACTACTGCTAGAGGAGTGCCTCTACATAATTCATCTAGCAATGTACATACTAGTCGCGTACCTGAAGCAGAAACTCAGAAAACAACGAGGGTTCAACCAAAGAGGGAATGGGGAGGAATTGTTCGGCAACAATCAGAAGCTGTTCCCCTTCGAAGTGTTGTAGCTCCTGTTTCACACGCAGAGGGAAAACCTTACCATAAACCACAGGCTGAAAGACGAACCCGCTCACCGGACATGAATCACCATAGAAAGAGAGACAGAGAGGAGGACACACGGCCAGTTAAGGTCTCTTAAAGCTCTCCCAGTCACATAGTATAATTTTTGAAATGTTGCCACATTAATGGCATGCCTTTTCTGTTGTTTTATCGTGAATCAGTTAGTCCCATATTGATGAACTAATATCTTGGCATATGGCTTTCCTGCAACGTTGTAAGTATACTAGATTAACATTCTAGTTGACTTTTGTGTTTGTATTTCATTTCATGAGTACTACATGATTGAGTGGTATTCTTCTTCTGTTCACAACACATGTATTCTGATAATATTCTTATAATTCTTGAACATTTTGTCTGCCTTCGTTGGTGAAGAAGTTCTAATAGGGAATGCAATTTGAGAAACTTGCTTTTGTGCTACTTGTGTTTGGGCATAATTATTAATTTTTATTCTTTATGCGTTATAAGTTCATAAAACCCTGATGTGCCTGACTAAACCGGTTATAAGATTTGTATTTAGCTTATGGTAATCGATTCTTGTTTTTCTTTGGAATTAAGTCAGTATATATAACTTCCCATTACATTTTGTAAAGCGTATTTTGGAAACTCAACTTTCAAGAAAGTCCAGTTCCATCCTGGACTGTGAAACCTGATATCCCTAAACTTTCAAAACTAGATTGACTTCAACTATGACAGACATGAAATTGATGGGTGAGCCATATTACTTCTGCGATGTGTGTTATCCTTGTTTGTTTATATCAGTATCGTGCATGATTTCAGAACCTACTCTTTTTTCATTCGCTGAGCAGCACATCAGTTAAATAAAGTAACAGCGTTGTAAACATGTTATACGGATGTTTTAGGCCGTGTAATGCACATGTTTCTTGCTAGCAATACTCTATTGTGCACTTGCATTAATTTCGTGTTTTTTCTATTTATGTGGTTTGTGTTGTCCTCTCACCCTAGGTTGCTGTCTCTGCATTTTTCCTTGGCTGTTGCCCTGTCTACTTACAGTGCCAAAACATATTATTTGTGTGCTTGAGCTCCATTTTTCTAGCATTGCCTGTAAAAAATTGCTGCTCCATTAATTCTGGTTCTTTTTGGTAATAGTTTTCTTATGCTTTTCCAGAGGACATCCCATGAAGTCGTTGGTGCACCACGCCGGCTTCTTCAGTTTGCTGTTCGTGATGCTGTCAGACCTCTGCAGCCACCGACCCCTAGGTCGGAGTCATCTTCAAAGCGACTTCGTTCTGTGGTATCTACCGTAGAATCAGATTCAGCAGCTAATGGTTGGTTACAGAAAGTGAAGTCTGACGTGAGAGTACCAGGTGCCACAGCAGCATTTAGAGCCGCAGCTGAGGCTGCTGAAGATGTTCTAAAGGACAGATACTCCTCAGAAAGTGTCTTTGACAGGTTGGGTGGAAGGCCTCTGTTGACTACTACTGAAGAGCCATTCGATTTCAGAGAAAAAGATCCAGAAGATGAAGAATACAAGCATATAAATAATGTCCGAGCAGAAAACCAAGTAGAATTTCATGAAAGAAATCAGTATGTTGCCAGGGATACATATATGCATGACAGCGAAACAGAGAATGCTGCTGATTCTGCATTTGATATTGATCGGTATGATGACACTGGTGCAGTTAGATATAATGGTGTGAATCCTTACCAGAATAAATTGTCTTCTAGTGGAGGCAAAGAGTCACTAGTAAAGCGGTACAATAAGGCAGAAGGAGCTTCCGGGGTAAGAAGCAGAAGGTCGATGGCCCAAGAGACACATGCTAATTCAGGACCAAGACCATCTGAAAAGATCTTAAATATATCCGCTAACAGTAATATGCGGAATCCTCCCAATCATACTGCAAGGAATGCTGGCACATTTGAGCATCAGGTGCCCATTGGGAAGAAAGATGTTGGCTCAATAAAATTAAATGCGACAGTTGCACAGGCTAACATTATACGCATGACCGAGAAATCCAAAGTAAGTTTCCAAGGGCTAGCATTTCACTCCTCTTTAAACTGTATATTTGCCAAGTACATGAATAACTAGATTATACAAAGTTGTTTTCCATAGCATTAGCAGCTTGAGAATATCACCTTAAAAATCCCATATGCTATGCTCAGAAATGTAGCCTTAATTTTTTTGAATTCAAATCATCCAGCAATGCACTATGTATCTGTGAAATGACTAGTTCCAATTGGTACTGGAACCGTCCAATTCCTTAGAAACAGGAATTAAACACAAAATAAAGCCATGAAGCTCATGAAGTAGAGTCTAGGATTTTCATGTTGGACATCTTATTGTAATTTTGCTGAAACACACATTACACGAACAGGTCAACAGATTCGATAAGGTTGTTGGAACATAAGCGGCGTTGACATTTTAAAATTTTCCTACATCATTTCCGTATTCTTTGCTTCGCTGCTTGTCTTCTTCTGCGCCCACACCCCATTTGTGCAAGAATTTTATTTTCTGTGTTGTTTTCTGATGGATCATGCTATTGCTGTTATAATAACCTTATTTTAAAATAACATTGCAGGACTTGGTGCATTCTAGTTCATTGGTGGGAGCAACGAAGGATTCATCAGTTGGTATGTAAAGCATGTGTTGATCAAGTGCCCATTGCTATAAATTTTGACTACCTCAATAATCATCTAAAGGGAATGTCCTTGTGGAAACACTTAGTCCCAGTTTGGAGCATACGATAGGAAAAAACTTAGGAATCAGAAAAACACAGGAATTGATAGATGGCATGCCTTCAAAATCCTATGGGAATATAAAACACAGGAATTGAGAAAAGTAGATGTTTGGATTGTAGGATAGGAGAAACATAGGAAACTTTTTGAGTTTCAGATCACTAGCCACTGCCCATGACAGTTAGTCGTTGGCTTTCTTCTTCCTTCACAACTATCCTGTCCTGCTCCTTACATTGGACAGAAAGGGTGCTCATCCTTGCATATGCAAACATATGCCTTCACAAAACCATTTACACTCGAGAATGTTTAGTAGTACAACAATCAAGTCATCCAATGCATCAACGAGATTGACCTTTGACAGCCGGGGGAGTTGTGGTTGTACGTGATGTGCTAATCCCACCCAACAAATCTGCACTAATCCAACCCGAGTATTTTGTACAATTGAATCATGGTATATACAAATAGGAATCACATCTAAATTAGTCAGGTACATATAAATGGTTCATGCCTTACCCACCAACTATTGCGCTTGCTGCCTCACTGGTTGCCGCACTCGCCGGCTACCATGCTCGTGCCCTGCCTCAAGTCCTGCCGGACGCCGCCTGATGCCATTGAGACGCCCCTGTACACAGGCCTCATGTCTCTTCTTTGTGGCTTTTGGCGCACGCACAAACGAGCAAAAAGGCAGCAGTTGTCTTGAAGCACCGTTTTCCGTGCCAGGAAATTTTCCATTAGATATGACTGGATGTTTATTTTTCTGTGAAATGT
Organism: Bromus sterilis; assembly: GCA_950022295.1. Taxonomy (NCBI): domain Eukaryota; kingdom Viridiplantae; phylum Streptophyta; class Magnoliopsida; order Poales; family Poaceae; genus Bromus; species Bromus sterilis. The sequence goes on from OX465596.1 coordinate 47,845,007, forward strand.
GAATGGTAGGAACCCAATCCTGTGGAATCTTGGGCCTCTTTTGGTTTGTAGGAATTCTGAAGGATAGGAATTTCGTAGGAAATATTCCTTTGAAGCCCAGCCTCCTTTGGTTTGGAGGAATTTTGTATTTTTCCTTTAGAGCCCTTTGGTTTGTAGGAATGGAATCCTATTCCTATCCTTCACATTTCAAAGGAAAATAAACATTAGCCTAGACTCAATGCAATAAACCCTATAAGATGTGAACCAAAGGACATCTCTTTTCCTATTCCTATGCATAGGATTTGAGATACATGACATCTCATTTCCTACAAGTTTCCTATTCCTGTGATATTCCTATCCTATGATCCAAAAGAGGCCTGGGTTTGTAGGAACGGATTCCTATTCCTTTGGAGGATAGGAATCAATCCTTCACATTTCAAAGGAAAATAAACATTAGCGTAGACTCAATGGAAAAAATCCTATGATGTGAATCAAAGGACATCTCTTTTCCTATTCCTATGCATAGGATTTGCGATACATGACATCTCATTTCCTACAAGTTTCCTATTCCTATGATATTCCTATCATATGAACCAAAGGAAGCCTTGGTTTGTAGGAACGGATTCCTATGGAGGATAGGAAATCCTTCACATTTCAAAGAAGAAAAAACATTAGCCTAGACTCAATGGAAAAATTACTATCCTTGGGTCAAATGGCATCCTTTTCCCAATAGGAAATGAGATGGATGCCATCTCCTATTCTTGTGTTCCAAAGGCCCTAAAGGAAAACTTTCCTATGACATCTTTACTACTATGAAGTCCTGCAAAAAAAAAACTGTGGTCCAAACTGGCCCTTACAGCCTGTTAGAACCATAACATCATCTTTACTTGTTTTTGTGAGGGAACACATCGCCTTTACTACTATGAATTAATAACTGTAGTTGATCATGCAACACATCTTTTATTTGATGGAAAGTTTCTGCACCAGTTTTTATTTTAATTGTCTTTCTTGTAGTATGAATTTTTGACATGTTAAGTTTACATGCTGGCTCAGTATGTTTTCTACCCCCTCATTTGTTAAGCAGTTTCTGTTTTTTCCCTTCAGCTGGCGGATCAAACTCCACAGGCCAACCTGAAAGTTCCCCTGATTCTAGAACTATCTTTGTTAGCAATGTAAGTTTTTTTCCTTTTTCTTTTTATCCTTCCGGTTATGAAGAGAAGAGTTCTGTTTTACCAGTGATTTTTCTGTTGGGATTTTTTAGGTACATTTTGCCGCGACAAAAGATGGTCTTTCTTGTCATTTCAATAAGTTTGGGTCTGTGCTAAAAACTCTTATTGTAACTGATGGTGCCACTGGTCAGCCAACAGGGTATGAATTCTTACTCCCGTCTGAACAGCCGGACATATCATCATTTATTTAATTCATATCCTAAGCTATTTTTTCTTTCTTTTTGTTTGATCAGCTCAGCATACATTGAGTTCTTGCAAAAAGAATCAGCGGAACAGGCGCTAACCCTAAATGGAACATCTTTTATGTCACGCATTTTGAAGGTAAACCTTCCTTGACCTAACTTCCTAGTGTTTTGAAAGGTTTTGTTGAAACTATTTTGGTTGACGTTTATGATTGAGCTGCTCTATGATTTTGTATTGAACATCAAAAGATAATATAAGTTTTGTCTTTACTGGAAGTTCCATTAGTTGGCCCATTCTTTCATCAGTATGTTCATTAGTGTTTTCTGTCTTACATGCATGCGATCATAGCCTATCGATAAATATGTCAGTAGAAATTATATTTGAGCAATTGCAGAAGATTTTGCACTTTTGAGTGTTCATGTGGAAGTATATAACAGAACAGCAAGATTTTGAAGTACTTTTCATGACTTGTCATGCATATGTGATAACTATAATGGTGCGTCTGCAGGTTGTTCGAAAAAGCTCTATTGAAGTGCCTCAACAGCCTGTCTGGTCCCGTGCTGTTCGCGCATCGCCATTTGCTTCCAGGCTCATTAGAACCGCATACCCAAGGCCGACATTTCCTGGGGCTATGCGTGGGCGTTTAGCAATCAGAGGTAATGCTCGGAGTTTCCAATGGAAGCGTGGCGCTGCTGATTCCGCTGATGCTGGAAAACCAAGTCAAGCTGCGCCTGTAATACCAATTACACGCAACTTCACCTACACACGCACGGAGCCAAAACAGGATGTTGCTGCGACGGCAAACATCTGATTAGTTCATGCCACATCATGCCTCTTGGTTCTGATGAAACTCGCAGAGTTGGCTCAAAATTCCTTGCCATTTCATAGTTTAGCCTCTTTTGGTAAATACTATTTAGCTGCAGAGCTTAATGAGTGGCTGGATTTGTGGAACTGGAATTCTTGAGCGATGTTCTGTGAGTGATTTTGTGTGCTCCCCCATCGGAAGAGGCATTCATGCGGCGCTGGCTATGTTTAAGTTTATGGGAGTGGAAAAATGTCAAAAATGAGGCTGTAGAATGTTAGGAGGCACATATGAATATTATTTATTATCGATAGAATTTGCCAGCTTCCTTGGATTTCCTGTTAAACTGTGATGGTGGTGTATTCTTTCTTCTCCAGGAGTTTTGTTCTTGTATGATATTCCATCTTTTTATGTAGTGATCGTGCATGTAAACACACGTCCATTGATCCTGGATGTTATGTAGTAGGTGTAGCAGTGTAGATATTTTATCCAAGGGAGCACATTCTCATCTTGGAACCTGGGAAAACTCACGGGTAGCACAAGTCCAAACACTGCGTTCATTGCAGGTGACAGTCATGTCTGTTGTCTTACTGTCTCTCAGCTGATTGCGGGTAGTATTATATTATACTGTACTCCCTCCGATCCATAATAAATGTCGCTCATTTTGTACTAAGCTAATATAAACTTTGTACTAGATGAGCGACACTTATTATGAATCGGAGGGAGTACTTTATTTGGACTAGACTAGTGCCTTATGCTGGTAAGATTTGCCTGATGTTAACCATTAAGGATTATACGTATATAATAGCAGGAGACAGTTTTTACTTTACTGCCTTTAGTTGTTTGTTTGTGTCCAATAATTGAAGTGAACTTTCATTTGGGCCATGATTGAAGTTAACTTTGTCTAACAGTGGCGCAACCACTCACACTATCTGCCTTGTCTATGACGGAGGCAGAGAGCTCTTAGACGAAAGCAGCCATAGAGTGGTAGTTACAAAGGTCGTGATGCTCCAGCCAAATTCTGACTTCCCTAGGCAAGCAACAACCACGCTTTGCCAAGCGAGATCAGAATGTGAGTGAGTTGCCTCGCTAGACGTCTCGCCCCGTGATGGACGGATAACAAAAAAACGAGTCCATCCAGGGCAAGGGCTGGAGCCTGGAGGCATACTTTACTTTTATAGAAGAAATATCTAACAACATCTCTAGCAAAACATGTATAACACCGAAAGCTGAAAAATCCTGACTGGTTGAAATCCTTTTTTGATCCACAACAGAATCCGTATAGCCGGTTCGACCTGTAATTTTCTTTACCGAGGTTGGTGAATTAACCCCCCGACCTTTATTTCTACTGCGTGGAGGAGTCGATCAACTTCATCGCATGTACCTGCATCGCCGGCACCGACCGCCAAATCTCCACCCCACACGTGAGCAATTCATCCCCGCCACACCGCCATGTGGCCGTGCAATGCCTTAGAGCATCTCCAACCGTTCGCCCTCCTAGGGCGTGTTTCGGCGTTAAAATAGCACCGGTTGGGGGTCGCCCACGCAAAAATCGGCCAGGGGTGCTCGGTCACCCAGCCGCGACCCCAGGGTCGCCCAACACAATACGGCGATAAAACGTCCAAATTTGAAAAACTCTCTTCCCGCTTCCAAAAAAAATGCAAGGTTCGACGATCAACATCCCACGGGTCGGCGTTCAGCATGCCACAGGGCGACGATCTACGTGCAAGGTTCGACGATCGTCATGCCACAGCTCGGCGAGCCTACGCGGGGAACAAAAATGGTAGGGCGATCGGCCACGCGCTCTCAAATTTCCTGGCCGGCGGCAGACGCCATGGGGTCGGTGGCCGTCAGATCTTCCATTGTAGGCGTGGTCGGCGTGGACGGCGTGTTCTCGGTCGGCGTTGTTGACGCGGTAAGCGCGGCGGTCGGGGATGGTGCTCTCGGCGTGTTCTCGGCTGCTGCCATTAGGGTCAAGATCTTGTCACTCTTGGACATGAACCACGCCTTGACCTGTGTGTCCATCGTCGTCATCTCCATCGTCGCCATCTTCATCGTCGCCATTTGGGTCAGGAACGCCAAGTCGGTGTTTCTCTTCTTTGCGGTGACGTTCGTTCTAAGAAGGTCGAGCTTGACATCCTGCTTCGTCAACAACTTCGACCACCTTGCCTCGGCCTTCTCCTCCCTGATGACGGCATGGCTTTTGGCGTCGGCGAGGCACTTCTCGGTCGCCGTCTGCAGTCGTTCGGCAGCGGGCGCTGCGTCCTTCGCCGCCTTGGCCTTCTTGTTTCCCTCGGCTGGACGCCCTTCAGACGCTGCAGGAGTGATACGTCCAAAATGCATCACTATTTTATATCATAATTCATCCTTATTCATTGATATATTTCATATTACGATGATGTTTTTATGTTGTTTTGGCTTGTTTTACACAGTTTGCAACTTTTCGGTGCCGAAGCAGCAGACGCAGGATTCAGCATTAAAAATTGAACGCTGAGTTGCTGAAGAAGAATACCTCCAAATTACCTGAAAATCGACGGAGGGTATTTTCCGAAGGATTAACGAAGACTCGCCGAAGAGGGGCCAGAGGGGGGCCACAGGAGCCCCTGGCGCCCACCTGGTGCGGCCCCACCCCTGGCCGCACCGGGAGGGCGCCTGGAGCCCTGGGGCCACTCCCGGCTCCCCCCTCTGGCCTATATACTCCTCGTTACGCGAAAACCCTAAAAAGAGAAGCTTTCACGGAGTTCCGCCACCGCTCCATGGCGGAAACCTACAGAGAAGAAAAGGGCCCTCGGGCAGATTCCGCCGAGGAGATCACCTCCCAGAAGGGGAGATCATCGCCATCGTCATCACCATCGTCACGGGCATCATCGAGATCATCATCAACATCATCCCCAACATCAACACCATCTCCACCACCATCCAATCTCACCTCACAAGTTTATCTTGTGTTGTAATCCGTACTATCTATCCTCTCTACTCTATCGGTGTCGATTACTACTTTGTGGTGAATGCTATTGAGTTTTGTTGGAGAAATATCATTATGTCCAGATTGTTTATCATATATTTATCACCTCTGATCACGATCTCTTTTATGTTTTGTGAGTAGTTACTTTAGTTCTTGAGGACATGGGAGAAGTCTAGTTGTTAGTAGTCATATGAGGTTGAAGTAATTTGTGTTGTTTGATATTTAAGTTGTGTTGTTATTTTCCTAGTGGTGTTGTGTGAGTCAAACACTCAACACTTCGCCTTATTAAGGACCTAGGGGGATACATTGTGTATAAAGAATGCTTATGGTGGGTTGCCGGAGTGACAGAAACCTGAACCCCAGTTTGCACACTTTTGCACAAGGGAATAATGGATCCTTGATCTTATTATTGTGGTTAGGCTTTGCCTTAATTTCTATCTTGTATTTGCGGATGCTTGCAAGATGTTTAATCATAAGAGTGCACTTATCTTAGTCTAGAAGGTGTGCTAGCATAGATCCACCCACTCAACACTTATCAGCACAACACTTGTTATCAATACGGAGTATGGCGAAAGCACGTGACTACCTCTCCATGTGTCCTGAAGAACGCTTTAGTCTTTATAAGTTCAGTTGCCAAGCTTATCCTTTGCTCAAAAGGATTGGGCTACTTGCTGCTCCTCAGCACTATTTACTTTACTTGCTTTTATCTTATTGTTTCTTATATCGAAAACCCCTAAAAAGTTATCTTTTAGTGTTTGCAGCTATTCCTTGTCCAATATCACCTATCAATACCTTTCGCTCCTCGTTGGGTTCGACACTCTTACTTATCGAAAACGCTGCAACAGACCCCTTTACGTTGAGGGTAATCAAGTAACGTTTTCTGGTGCCGTTGCCGGGAGCATAGCGCTATTGGTAAGTGAAGCTGGTAAGGAAATTTTCATATTGTTGTTTTTATTTTGCTGTTGCTGCTCTTTGTCCGTATGGACAACCTAGCTATTGGATCGTTGCTTACGAGGAAACACCCCACATTCGTGGTGGTTGTTCCTCCCCCTACTGAAATTGTGCCTTATAAAATACCAGCTGGTATTATCGATTGTGTTTTGGTTAATCGTTATGCAGGAGATAGACATCCCAGTGAACACTTGCTATATTTATCACAACTATGTTCACTATTTAAGCTTGCAGGTGTATCAATGGAGTTTGTCATGAAGAAATTGTTCTCCGTATCGCTTATAGATAAAGCTTCAGATTGGTATAAGCTTTTCGATAAATCTCATTTGCTTGATTGGGAAGAGCTTATGTCTCTCTTTTATACCAAGTTTTATCCTCTTCATGAAATTCATCGAGACAGGAACTATATCTATAACTTTAGGTCGTGACGGAGAAAGCATCGCTGAAGCTTGGGGGAGATTGAAATCTCTAATGCTCAAATTTCCTATTCATGAGCTCCCCAAGAAAACTATACTTACAAATCTCTAATGCTAGACTTTCTCGTCAGGATAAGGAGATGCTGGATGCTTCCTCTAGTGGGGTATTTCAGACGAAAAGCGTTGAAGAAAGATGGGATCTCCTTGAAAGGATCCAGAAGAATACCGAAGATTGGGAAATAGATAAAGGTATTGAATCCACTATAAATTATGAGCATGATTATATAGAGAGCTATGTGAAAACTGATTATTTTAATACCTTTTGCTCTAAGATTGGTCTTGATTTCCATCTAATGATTGATTTTTGGAAGGACTTTGCCTCTCATGTTGACTCTTCTAGGAAGAAGAAGGATCAGCATCATAAACCCTTCAAAGAATTACCTATTGATATTCATGTTGCTGACCCTATTTTGCCTGCAGTTATATATGAAAAGCCCCCTTTTCCCGCAAGGATAAGGGAGCACTCTTTTGTGACAGGCATAATAAATAAAAGTGAGAGAAGAATTGATGAGCCTGATGACCAGATCAAGGTCAATCCTCAAGTTGCATTGGTTAAGGATCTTGTTACTAATGATACATTAGATTCCAATATAAATTTTTGTGCTATTTCCACTAACCTTGTCACAGACAAGAATAAAGGCCCAATTTCAGGTACCCCAGTAGTATCTGTTAAAATAGGAGATCACAATTATTATGGGTTATGTGATTTGGGACCGAGTGCTAGTGCTATCCCGTATTCACTTTATCAAGACATCATGAGTGAGATTTCACCTTGTGAACTTGAAGAAGTTGATGTTACTATTCATCTTGCAAACAGAGCAACTATCTCTCCTATCAGAATTGTGAGAGACGTTGAAGTCTTATGCGGAAAGGTAAAATATCCTACCGACTTTTTGGTACTTGGTTCAGTAAGGGATAATTTTTGTCCTATTATTTTCGGTAGACCTTTTCTCAGAACTTGGGGAGCTATAATAGATTGCAAGAAAGGTAAAGTTTCTGTTGAATTCAATGGTGAGCCCTATGAATTTAACTTTTCTAAGTTCTCTAAGCAGCCTCGTGGTACTGATTTGCCTAGTAACGATAAGATTATTGAAGATATTGCTTCCATTGCTATTCCTCCTAATGATCCTTTGCAACAATATATGGAGGACCACGCGAATGATTCGCATATGCAGGAGAGAAATGAGCTGGACGACATATTCTTGAGATAACCTGCTATCCTAAAGCACAAACTTACAGTTGAGCCTTTGGGAATTTTATCAAAACCAAAAGAAGATCCAGTGTTTGATCCTAAACCTCTTCCTGATACGCTCAAATATGCTTATTTAGATGAAAAGAAAGTATATCCTGTTATTGTCAATTCTAGCCTTTCAGGGTATGAAGAAGAGCGAATATTGGAAAGTACTTCGCAAACATCGAGGTGCAATTGGCTATACCCTTGATGACCTTAAGGGGATTAGTCCATCTATTTGTCAACTTACCATCAACCTTGAGCCTGATGCTAAACCGGTTGTTGATCATCAACGATGGTTGAATCCGAAGATGATGGATGTTGTAAGGACTGAGATTCTCAAGCTTCTAGCCGCAGGTATTATCTACCCTATAGCTGATAGTAAGTGGGTAAGCCCAGTTCATTGTGTTCCAAAGAAAGGAGGAACAACTGTGGTTCCTAATGATAAGAATGAACTAATACCTCAGAGAATTATTATTGGATATAGAATGTGTATTGATTACAGGAAGCTGAACAAGGCAACCAGGAAGGACCACTACCCGTTGCCGTTCATCGACCAAATGCTTGAAAGGTTATCCAAAAATACTCACTTTTGTTATCTTGATGGTTATTCTGGCTTCTCTCAAATTCATGTTAACACTGCTGATCAAGAGAAGACCACTTTTACTTGTCCCTATGGTACATATGCTTATAGGCGTATGCCTTTTGGTTTATGTAATGCCCCTACTACCTTTCAAAGGTGTATGTCTGCTATCTTTCATGGTTTTTGTGAAGAAATTGTGGAGGTATTCATGGACGATTTCTCCGTCTATGGAACTTCTTTTGACCATTGTCTCCACAACCTTAATAAAGTTTTGCAGAGATGTGAGGAGACAAATTTGGTGCTTAATTGGGAGAAGTGTCACTTTATGGTCAACGAGGGAATTTTTCTTGGCCACAAGATTTCCGAGAGGGGAATTGAGGTGGACAGGGCCAAGATCGAACCAATTGAAAGGATGCCCTACCCAAGGGACATCAAAGGTATTCGTAGTTTTCTCGGTCATGCTGGTTTCTATAGAAGATTTATTAAAGACTTTTCTAAGACTTCGAGACCCCTCACTAATCTTCTCCAGAAGGACGTTCCTTTTGTTTTTGATGAAGATTGTAAGGAAGCCTTCAAAGTTCTTAAGAAATCTTTAATAACCGCTCCTATAGTACGACCACCTGATTGAAAATTACCTTTTGTAATTATGTGTGATGCTAGTGATTTTGCTGTTGGAGCTGTTTTAGGGCAGAGAGTTGATAGGAAGTTGAATGTTATATATTATGCTAGAAAAACCCTTGATAGTGCTCAAAAGAATTATGCTACTACTGAGAAGGAATTCTTAGCAGTAGTGTTTGCTTGTGATAAGTTTAGGCAGTATATTGTTGATTCTAAGATTATTATTCATACTGAACAGGCTGCCATTAAGTATCTTATGGAGAAGAAGGATGCCAAACCAAGGCTCATCCGATGGGTACTCCTTCTTCAAGAATTTGATTTGCAGATTGTCGATAGAAAAGGAACAGACAATCCGGTGGTGGATAATCTTTCAAGGATGGAAGATATACCGCATGATCCCATTCCAGTCAACGACAATTTTCCAGACAAACAACTAGCTGTTGTAAAAGTACAATCTCTCTCCGATCCTTGGTTTGCAGATTATGCTAACTTTATCATTGCAAAGTTTTTGCCTCCAGATTTAACATTTCAGCAAAGGAAGAAGTTCTTCCACGATTTGAGGCATTACTTTTGGGATGAACCACATCTTTTCAAAGAAGGTCCAGATAGGATCGTGAGAAGATGCATACCGGAACACGAGCAGAAGGACATTCTCAAACAATGTCACGACAATCCATATGGAGGACATCATGCTGGTGAGAGGACCGCACATAAGGTTCTTCAATCAGGTTTTTATTGGCCTACTCTCTTTAAGGATGATAGAAGTTATGTTTTGTCTTGTGATAAGTGTCAGAGAGTTGGTAATATTAGTAGAAGGAATGAGATGCCTATGAATTACTCTCTAGTGATTGAGCCTTTTGATTGCTGGGGTTTTGATTTTATGGGTCCTTTTCCTTCCTCGCACAAGTACACTCACATTTTAGTTGCTGTTGATTATGTAACCAAGTGGGTAGAGGCAATCCCCACTGAAAGTACTGATCACAAGACATCTTTGAAAATGCTCAAGGATGTAATTTTTCCAAGGTTTGGATTACCCAGGTACCTCATGACTGATGGGGGTTCGCACTTTACACATGGAGATTTTAGAAAAGCTTTAGCCAAGTACGATGTCAATTATAGAATTGCTTCACCGTACCACCCTCAAACTAGTGGGCAAGTTGAGCTCACCAATAGAGAGATCAAGTTGATCTTACAGAAGACAGTCAATAGAAATAGAAAAGATTGGTCGAACAAGTTAGGAGATGCTTTGTGGGCGTACATAACTGCTTACAAAAACCCCATGGGCACGTCTCCCTATAAAATGGTCTATGGCAAGGCTTGCCATTTGCCATTAGAATTAGAGCATAAAGCTTTCTGGGCTATTAGAGAGCTTAATGCTGACCCGAAATTAGCTGGTGAAAAGCGTCTCATGAACTTGACTTCTCTAGATGAGTGGAGAAGTGAAGCTTACAAGAGCGCTAAAATGTTCAAGGAAAAGGTAAAGAAGTGGCACGATAGGAGGATTCTGAAACGTGAATTTAATGTTGGTGATAAAGTTTTGTTGTTTAGATCCCGTTTCAGGTTTTCTCCAGGTAAACTACTTTCCAGGTGGGAAGGGCCATTTCATATTGAGGAAGTCTACCGCTCGGGTGCAATCAAGATTAACAATTTTGAAGGCACCAAACCTCAAGTGGTGAATGGGAAAAGACTTAAGAATTACATAGCAGGAGACCCTGTCAATGTTGATGTGGATTTGGTATACACAACAACTCATGAAGAACATGTTGCAGCCCTGTTTCAGACACCAACAGAAGCAGAATAAGGAAAGGTATGTATTACAGTAAGGAAACATCGCGAAACCGCCATAAAAGTTCCAGATTACGAGTTTTTGTAAATTAGGAAAATTTGAGGCCAAAGTGGAGCCGGAGACCAGCTCCAGGGAGCCCAGGCGCCCCCCTGGCGCGGCCCCACCCCTGGCCGCGCCGGGAGGCCGCCTGGGCACCCAAGAGCCCGTCTCCGATTCCACTTTGACCCGTTACCTTCCTTTCTGTCTAGAATTTTTTGCTATATATTTGCCCGGATTGTTCCGGCAACGTATCTTGCGATTTCGTGTGTTCTCTTTTCGAGCTGTTTCTGCCAGGACTAAAAGGCGAGTAGTAGATATGTCTTCTTGTGGCTCGAGCGGAGAGGACTTTTTGGGATGGCGTCTACGTCAAGTCCAGAAGGATCTTAATCAAGGGAAGCACGTTGATTGGGCTACAGAAGAAGAAACTGCCGCAAGACAAGCGGAGATGGAGCGCTCCGTGAGAGAGGAAGTCAAGGCTATCACTGCCCAACAACAAGGAGGTCCAAGCAATCCCATCATGGTGGGATCTGTCCAACCTCAATATGATCTCTCTCTTAACCTTTCAGGACCCTCCACTTCACTTGAAGATCAACGCACACTGTCCACCATCTCTGAGGCCTACCGCATCACCAACCAACTTTGTGAAGATTTCCGTGTACTGAAAGTGCAAGTTGAAATCCTAGAAGCTGAAAACCAAACCCTTCGACGTATAATCAGAGATCTAAAGAACCAGAAGATTGAGGAGTAAATCTCCTGGGGTAATGGCATACCCTTAGCTTGTTCCAAGCTTGGGGGAGTGCCCGATATCTTTATCTTTATCTTTATCTTTGTCTTTTAGAGTCAAGTAGAGTCCTATCATGTCTAGGGAAGTTATCTTATAAAATAGGTGTTTGCATTGGGGTCTATCACTCCTTTTTGGAGAGTTATGTATCCGTGAGTGTGGAGTCGTCTATGATGGAATATTAATGAGAAGTCTATTGATCCCTTCGCTGCACTCGGTATTCTCTTCACGCAATCGACCTTATGATGATTCTTATGGGGAGTATTGACCTTATATCAGGTATGAATTTGAAAATTTTATTTAATCTTGGCAAACATAGCTTTGGTCATAACAACAAGCATGTTTTTCTCAAAGTAGCGACATAGCCAAACCCTTTATGTTATTATGCTTGTAGTATTATGTTGACAAGGAAGACAACTTGATGTGCTATGCTTATTTTAATGTTTCTGCTTTATATTGCTTTGCATCCAAGTCATCATCAATTTTCTGTTCTCTCAAAGCCTTTGCTAGCCAAACTTCTGTACTAAGCGGAATTCTTCTTGTGCATCCATACCCTGAAACCAATATCTCCCATATGAGTCCACCATACCTTCCTATTCGTGGTATTTCACTACCACTCCTAAAGTATAGAAATTTTGTGTTATCCTTAAATGTTCAAAATCTTCTATTTTGTGCCCCTATTTTAGCTCATGTGGAAGTAGTAGTTAATTCATGATCTTCTTAAGTTGGACAAGCTTTATCCCGGGATTGCATGTCTAATCTGCAAACCCCTAATACGAGGAGGAACTGGCATGAGTGCACCCAGCTCACAAAAGATAATACAACAAACAAACCCTCCTTCACGCTTTGTTCATGAGAAATCAGAAAACTTTGGCAGTGATAAACAAAGGAGATTGCGGGGATGTGATCGTTCCCGTGTGGGAGCCGTTCCTCGAAACTTGTCCAATCTGAGAAGTAATTGAGTTTTCTTTTAGCATTCGTTGACAAATCATGCACCTCTCAAAACTTGTTTTTCACTCTGTTTGATTTAAGGATAGCACTTGAGTTTTCCCTGCTTGCCTTTAACAAGGCTTTTCCTTTACTTTTATGTTGAGTCAGTTTTCCCTACTTCCTCCTTTCCCAAAGAGAACATACACTTGGCGCTGATGAGGATTCATCCATATAATGCTGCATTAAATTTTTGCCATGCCATATCATTGTTGACATTATCTTTTGATAAGTAAGTTGTTTGCAAAAGAATTTGCCAAGCAAACATCTTCCTTTGTGTTAGCATTTTCACTTCATGACTAATAGCTTGTTCTTTCAAAAGTTCTAAATTGTCTCTTCAAAATATAAAAATAAAGAGCAAAGTAAAAGCTATTAGTTGTTCTTGACCAAAGGACATGTTTGCCATGATTTGATGAGTTTCCTTAGCCCTAGTCTTGATTATAATTGTTATTACTTTTTCATAAGGGCTTTATGAGTTGAAGATTTCTGTTGAGGATGTTTGAGTTTGGTGAAGAAATCATGATGATTCTTGTCTGTATTCTATTTATTGACGCTTCACTCTCTAAACTTGTGGACAGGTTTACCGAGCTCAGTTGTCGCTTGGGGACAAGCGAGGTCTAAGCTTGGGGGAGTTGATACGTCCAAAATGCATCACTATTTTATATCGTAATTCATCCTTATTCATTGATATATTTCATATTACGATGATGTTCTTATGTTGTTTTGGCTTGTTTTACACAGTTTGCAACTTTCCGGTGCCGAAGCAGCAGACGCAGGATTCAGCGATAAAAAGTGGACGCTGAGTTGCTGAAAAAGAATATCTCCAAATTACCTGAAAATCGACGAAGGGTATTTTCTGAAGGATTAACGAAGACTCGCCGAAGAGGGGCCAGAGGGGGGCCACAGGAGCCCCAGGCAGCCCACCTGGCGCGGCCCCACCCCTGGCCGCGCCGGGAGGGCGCCTGGAGCCCTGGGGCCACTCCCGGCTGCCTCCTCTGGCCTATATACTCCTCGTTACGTGAAAACCCTAAAAAGAGAAGATTTTATAGAGTTCCGCCGCCGCTCCGTGGCGAAAACCTACAGAGAAGAAAAGGGCCCTCCGGCGGGCAGATTCCATCGAGGAGATCACCTCCTAGAAGGGGAGATCATCACCATCGTCATCACCATCGTCACGGGCATCATCGAGATCATCATCAACATCATCCCCAACATCAACACCATCTCCACCACCATCCAATCTCACCTCACAAGTTTATCTTGTGTTGTAATCCGTACTATCTATCCTCTCTACTCTATCGGTGTTGATTACTACTTTGTGGTGAATGCTATTGAGTTTTGTTTGAGAAATATCATTATGTCCAGATTGTTTATCATATATTTATCACCTCTGATCACGATCTCTTTTATGTTTTGTGAGTAGTTACTTTAGTTCTTGAGGACATGGGAGAAGTCTAGTTGTTAGTAGTCATATGAGGTTGAAGTAATTTGTGTTGTTTGATATTTAAGTTGTGTTGTTATTTTCCTAGTGGTGTTGTGTGAGTCGAACACTCAACACTTCGCCTTATTAAGGACCTAGGGGGATACATTGTGTATAAAGAATGCTTATGGTGGGTTTCCGGAGTGACAGAAACCTGAACCCCAGTTTGCACATTTTTGCACAAGGGAATAATGGATCCTTGATCTTATTGCTGTGGTTAGGCTTTGCCTTAATTTCTATCTTTTATTTGCGGATGCTTGCAAGAATGTTTAATCATAAGAGTGCACTTATCTTAGTCTAGAAGGTGTGCTAGCATAGATCCACCCACTCAACACTTATCAACACAACACTTGTTATCAATACAGAGTATGGTGAAAGCACGTGCTACCTCTCCATGTGTCCTCAAGAACGCTTTAGTCTTTATAAGTTCAGTTGCCAGGCTTATCCTTTGCTCAAAAGGATTGGGCCACTTGCTGCTCCTCAGCACTATTTACTTTACTTGCTTTTATCTTATTGTTGCTTATATCGAAACCCCCTAAAAAGTTATCTTTCAGTGCTTGCAGCTATTCCTTGTCCAATATCACCTATCAATACCTTTCACTCCTCGTTGGGTTCGACACTCTTACTTATCGAAAACGCTGCAACATATCCCTTTACGTTGAGGGTCATCAAGGAGCCAGCGCGTTTGGGTTGTAGACGTCGTCCTTGGCCTTGGCGAGCGCAAGCCGTCACTCTGTCCATTTCTTGCACACCTCAAGCCTGGTGAAGACGTGTAAAATCTTGAACTCGACGTTGTTGCTGTCCTGGCGAAACATGCCGAGCATGCGCACAAGCTGCACACGGCGAGGTTAACAAATTAGGCGGAGTTCACGCCGAGGACATACCTTCTAGTCGGCGTTCGCGCCGCTCTCCGGCCGAGAAAGCACCTCCTTTTGAATGTCGTGCCACTTGTTGCAGGCCGCCTGGATGGTCGCCCAATGGTTGGACATGGCTTTCGCGCCGCGCTCCATGTAGATGCCACTGAACGCCGGGTCGACCATCTTGCGCTTATCGAACGCCGCCTTGGCCCTCCTCCAGTACGTGTCGCCGTTCTGATTCGCGCCGGTGATTGGGTCCAAGCTCACTGTCTTCCATGCTTCGTCGAGGCTTTCGTCTTCCTTGGTCGTCCACTTGACGCGAGCCTCGCCGATCTTCCTCTTCTTCTTTCCTTTGGCTGCCTGCTTCTCCGGCGCATCTTGCATTTCTTCCTTATCCGGTTCCTCCTCGGCCTCGGCGTCTTCTTGGTCGGCGCCCCCCTCTTGGGTGGCGTCCATCTCCTCTTGGGTGTATATCCAGGCGTAGGTGGCGGCGGTTGCGGCAAAGACGGTCATGATGACGTCCTCCATCTCAGCGGTGAAGGGCATGGATCCACGGCGTAAGGACGGAGAGGCGACAGAGATGGCGCCATAGGTCGGCGAGTAGGCATGGGCGGCAAAGTTGGGGAAGATGCGCGACGGCGGAGCGGCATGTGGGAAGGCGAGGTTAGGATCGAATCCGCTGTGAGTGGTGATGTCGGCGTAGTCCAGCGAGTGTGTGTATCCCTAGGCCGAAGGCAAGAAGTTACCGGCCGACGAGGCAACGCTCTGTTGGCTGGAAGGGAGGAACTGCGGCGGCGCGGTCGGGTGGCCCATGGCGACTGCCGATGCCCAGCGGGCGTCCTGCAGCTCCTGCTTGGCCACCGCCGTCGCCGCGCGGATGTCCTCCAGCTCCTTCACCGCCGTCTCAACTGCGTCCCGGGCTTTCTGGGCGGTGAGCCTATTCTGCCGGTCGGTTGTTGCCATCGAGCGGCGTTTGCAGTCGGTGTCGTCGATATGTGACGGCAGATGCCATGGGGATGGCTAAAGTGAGGGGAAGACACGAGGGAGGGGATGTCGATGGTGCCGGAATCGGGTTGGGCACAAGCACGGTGAAGACACCACGATGTACCCAGGTTTGGGGCTCTCCGGAGAGATAACACCCCTACTCCTGCTTATCTCTTATATGTCAATGAAGGAACTACAATAACTGCTCTTCTATCTTCTCAGGGGAAGGAGTAAACCGCCGCCGTGGGCAAGTTCTTCTCCTGCTTCCCTAAGGAGTGACTACGGGCAGTAAATGAACTGAAGGGAGGAAGAGTTAATGAGATCTCAGGTGTTGTGTCCCTCGCGCAGGAGGGGTACCCTGGCTCTTATAGTGTGAGTCCAGGGTACTTCGGTAACTTCAGTGCCGAATGGGCCCAGCTGTCAACCTCTAGTCGGCCTGGGCCCACCGACTGCTCCTATCCGGGTGATCCGGAGCCTACGAGCGGCGACCCATGCTGCTACCTTGTAGGGTCTAGTAATGAACAGTGGAGCTATGAGGTACGGTCTTGTCGGCCTGTCCGCGGAATCGGCGGAGAGGTCGACATCGTATCTCCCGGAAATCCTCGATGTGACTTGGCCTTCCTGCCACCCAGATATCTCGGGATATGGCATTTATGACCTCGTAATCATACCCCCGACTGGGTGTCAGGTAGCTCCGATTGCGCCTGGACCGACTGGTGGTTCCTGGGTAAGGTCGATTGCTCTGGGCAATCGGTCTTCTAGGAAGCGACCTCGATCCAGCAGCAAGTCAATCGGACGATCGTCTTCAGTGAACAAAAGGGTGGACCGATTGCGCCTGGGCCGACTGCCGGCACTTGGTATGGCCGATTGCCTTAGAGCAATCGGCCGTACCTCTGCCTAGCTCGGCCCAGCTGCAGCCCAATCGGCCCATCCTTGTCTCGAAAGCTTGCTTCCGCTTGGGTTAGCCTACCCGGGTACCAATCCCCCGACAGTAGCCCCTAAAGCTGTAAAGGTCCCACGGTCACTTGACCGCGGGGCCTTTGCAGTTTTTCAATTTGTCTTGAGGTTTTCCGACTGCTATGGCCTCTTCGAGTGCGTCATTCCGAGTTCGTCGGCCGACTCGGAGATCACACTCGGCTGACCTCGTTCCCATCCGATTGGATTTGGTTCCTTATCGCTTCGTATCTTCATTTTCTGGAATAGTACCTTCTGCCGATTGCACTCCAACGGTTACCTCCGACTTGCCCACGACGTGATCAATGAGCTGGAACCCACGACCCACGCGCGACGTGACATAACTGCAGGAGCCGACCCCCACGTCGCACGTCTCGCCTTCTGTGCCAGGATCCTCTGTGCTGATCTGTCGGTTGGCCTTCTTGTGCCCTAGGCCACACCGGGCCACATGGCCACGAGGTGATCCCACTCCCCTCCCCCGCCGCCCATATAAGCCACCGGGGGGGGGGGGAGCCTCGCCTCTTCCTTCTCCAGCACATCTCCTTCAACCTCCAGCTTTCTCTCTCTCTCTGCGCCATTGCCGCTCCTCGCGCAGATTTCTCTCCCGCGGACCTCTGCTCTCCCGCCTGCTCCGGCAACTGATTCGCGCTCCTCGCCGCTTCCGCCGCCGCCGCAGCAGTTCGCCAGCGTCGTTCTCGCGCTCCGCCTTGGTCTGCTTCCTCTCCTTCCTCTTCTGCGGAACCAATGGCGCCACGACGGGATGTCTCGCAGGCGAGCCGCGGGTGCTGGAAGGGATCCCAAGCCACCGCCGCCGCCGTCGAAGCGCTGATTCGCGCCCGAAAGATGCCCGCGGAGATCGAATGGAGGATCCCGGGCCAGGCCGACATCGTACCCAGCGCGCGCACGGGCGAGAGGGTCGTCTTCCTCACTCACTTTGAGCGTGGATTCGGCCTTCCCGCAAGCGCCTTCTTCCGCGAGTTCCTTGAGTTCCACCGACTTCAGCCTCATCATCTCGCCGCCAACTTCATCATGAACCTTTCCGGGTTCGTGACACTCTGCGAGGGCTATCTCGGTTGCCGACCTAGCATCGCGCTCTTCAAGCGCTTCTTCAACCTCCGAGCCCACAACGCTCGAACAGGAGAGATCGTTGCCCCCACCATCGAAGGCGGCAAACCCTCCTATCCGACTGATATGACCGACTGCGGCAGTTGTCTTGCCGCAGCCGGCAAGATAAAATATCCCAGCCCCGACATCGTCCAGTCCTGCAAAAACTGGCAGACGTCGTTCTTCTACGTCAAGTCTCCCGATCAAGGCCCCGACCTCCTCAACCTGCCCGAGTTCTCACTCGCTAGGCCGGTTGAGAAACATCAATGGGCTCTGAAGCACGGTGCTGGGGATTGCGACGTCGATGCCCAAGCCACCAGGGTCACCCAGCTGGAGCGAGAGGGACTCCTTCCCACCGACTTGATAGCGGCATGGCTTCACGCGCGAATTTTCCCCCTGCAGCGCCGAGTGCACCGTCTCTGCGACGTGTCGGGGCCTCGGGACCCCACTCGGCTCTGCACATGGGAAATAAAGACCGAGATCCTCTGCGCCCGAGTGAAAGGTATCACCGCCAGTGCGCTGCCTGATCCTTTCCGGTTCGGGCTTTCCTACCTTACCCGACAGCAGAAACCGCCTGTGGTATGCTCCGATTACTTGTGCCTTCTTTTCAGCACTTCATTCAGTCCGACTGCCTGCTCTTCCGATTGCTTTTTCTTCCACCTGCATGCTCTTCCGATTGCTCTGATCACTTGTGCCCCTTTTAGCATTTCATTCAGTCCGACCGCATGGAGGACGGCCAGGAAACTGGTGTGTTTGCTCCTGATCGCACGGAAGAGGACCCCATTGACCTTGAGTACAATGGAGAGATCCCTTCCGCCGACTTCAGTGAAGATGATGAGGATGAAGACGAGTCCTCTGGGGAATCCTCCGACCCCATGGACGCCGAAGATGATGATGTTGCGCGCGCCATCCCTCCAAGGACCACCACTCGGCTGCCAGCTCAAGGGGGTACGCCCGACTCTTCCCTTGAGCGACTTTTGGCTGATTGGAGTGACGATGATAGTATCTCAACGGGTGCTGCTCCTGCTGCAGCTCCTCGGGATAAGCCTCCCAGGGTGCCAGCCAAACGCATCTCGGCAGCTGGCTCTTCCTCTGGTACCGCTCCCTCCAAGGTCATCAAAACCACGCCGACTGCCCACAAAGGCAAGCAGGCCCAGAAGACGACAGCTCGAAGGCCGACCACTCAGGCGCCGCTGAATGTCGCCCCACTCCGCTGCCGAATGCCTGCCGGCGCACCTCGAACGATCGGGTATGCTTCTGACTTTCTGCGCAGTACTTTGCTACCTCTGCTTCTACTGACTCTTCTCCCTTTCTCCCTTCAGCGAGCCGATTGGGCTTGATGACATCGACACCGAGATCCCGGCTCGTGTCGGCGCCATCATCTCGCCCGCTGCTTCTGCTGCGGCTGTTCGCAAACGGCCGACCGCCGCCCATCACTCCTCCAAAGACGCCGAACGTGCCGCCAAGAGAGCTCGGCTCGCAGCAGCCCAGAGGACGTCTCCTTCCGACCTCGCCCCAAAGGTTATCAAGCGTGCGGCCGACCCGGTATCTCCTGGTGTCGGGGGAATGCAATCGGTCGATCCGATTGCCCCGTCCCCGCCACGCCGCTCCAGCCCGGCCGCCGCTGCTACAACTTCTCCCGCTCCGTCGACCGCCGTGCCCGACGCACCAATGGTGACGATCTCGCCGCCGACTGTGATGTAGGCACCGCCAACCATTGCTACCACGCCACCCGCTGTTCTATCAGCGCCGCCGACGACCACAACTCTTCCCCCAGTCATCGTTACTACCGCTGCTCCGACTCGCCCGATTGTGCCACCGCCGCAATCGGGTGCTTCTGATTTTCAAGTGACGACGGTGTCACCAGCTCTTACAACTGCCACTTCCATCGTGATTCCAACCTCAGCGCCGACGTCGACCCCCACTGCCTCAGAAGTTTTAATGCGCACGGTGGATCAATTCCGGGCCGAGTACTCTCGCGCCCGTCACGCTGGTGCTGAGGCTGACGCTGCGCTTCCTCCTCAAGAGCCCATGGCGTCCGCGCTGAGCCGAGTGAACCGCTTTGCCAATGCCATTGCTCGGGATCTGCAACAGCTCGCCTCGCATCATACGGTAACCTCTTTCTTTCCTTCTTTTCCTTCTTTTACTTTAGACATTTTTCTTCCGGTGGGTGCGCGCAAGCGCACCCAGTGGGTGTAGTCCCCGAGATTCGGGCCGATTGATTACAATCGGTTCGGATCTTCTTAGTACTTCCGCTTTTCTCGTTTGCCTTCCTCAATCGGTAGACTTTCCTTCCGGTGGGTGCGCGCAAGCGCACCCACTGGGTGTAGTCCCCGAGATTCGGGCCGATTGGTTACAATCGGTTCAGATCTTTTAGCCTTTTTGCTTTTCTCATTTGCCTTCCTCAATCGGTGGACTTTCCTTCCGATGGGTGCGCGCAAGCGCACCCAGTGGGTGTAGTCCCCGAGATTCGGGCCGATTGATTACAATAGGTTCGGATCTTCTTAGTACTTTCGCTTTTCTCGTTTGCCTTCCTCAATCAGTAGACTTTCCTTCCGGTGGGTGCGCGCAAGCGCACCCACTGGGTGTAGTCCCCGAGATTCGGGCCGATTGGTTACAATCGGTTCGGATCTTTTAGCATTTTTGCTTTTCTCATTTGCCTTCCTCAATCGGTGGACTTTCCTTCCGATGGGTGCGCGCAAGCGCACCCACTGGGTGTAGTCCCCGAGATTCGGGCCGATTGGTTACAATCGGTTCGGGTCTTCAATATTCTTTGCTCTATCACTGACTTTGTCGTATTGCTCTTCTCAGGCTGTTATGGAGGAGAAACGAAATGTCTTCGAGAAACTTCTTGAAGCTTATACCGCCAGCCTCCGGACCCTCGCACAGGCCCAGCTGCAGGTCAACCACCTGTCAGCCGAGACCTCCAAACTGAAAGGTATCTTCTAGCCCATCTGCCTTTTCTCCACTAGCCGATTGCTCTAGCGCTCATATCTCTATGCTCTCTTCTAGCTACTGTTCCTCTGGTAGGTGACCTCCAGGGCCGGATTTCTGAATTAACTGCAGAACTTAACCAGCAGAGCCCCGCTCTCGCCAAAGCTTCCGAAGAAGTGACTCGGCTGCAAGGGGTAGAGACTGACTTGAACCGGACTATTCACAATCTTCGCGCCGAGAAGGCGGCTCTTGAAAAGAAACATCTTGCGGACGTTGCTGCTGTGAAGGCTACTAGCGCTGGGCTTCTTGCCGAGCGGGATGCCGCAGTCTCCGCCCGAGATGCTTTACAAGCCGAGAGGGATGAGGCAGTCGCCGCGCGGGATTCCATTCGCAAGGATCGCGACGAGCAGATCGCCAAATATGAAGAAATGGAGAAACAACATCTTGAAGAGAATGCCCGAATGCGCCGCCGAGCCAAAGGTTTCTGCGACTCGCTAACTGACATGGATCTTCTCCTTAGCGGTGAGTCTTCCTTTATTCCGATTGCATTTTCCGATTGCTTTCTTCTTGTATCTGATTTCTCACATTTTTCCTTCTTGACACAGAGGCCTGGCCCGAATCTGAGGCGGCTGCCTACGCCGCTGTCGCCCAGTCTCGGGAGGATCATATCGCTGCCGGAGGGACTTGTGACCGCGCGGACAGCGTCTGGACCCGACATGAATATCTGATCGGCACTCAAGCTCGCATTCCGGTCATCCAGGGAGTGGCCCTGTCCTTCAAGCTCGGAATTCTGAAGATTGCCGAAGCTCTGTGGCCGGCGGCTGAGCTCAAGGCCGGACTAAAGAGAATGGAACATGCTGCCGACTCCTCCGCCGAGGTTCGCAAGGACGACCCACAAGAGGAGGAAGATTCTGATCAAGGGGAAACTCCGAATGCGACCACTGAGCAAACTCGGATTCTCCTCAAGGCTATCCCACGTCGGATCGACGTTCTGCTGAATTCCGCGGGTCGTACTGGTGCGGAGACCGCCCTTCAGACAATATTGACTTGGTACCCTCAGGTGAAACTCTCCAAGTTATACAGCCTCCGAGATGGTGCCGGGGACCTTCTTGAGAAAACCTACGCTGAAGTCAATCGGCTGGCCAGCACTATGGCGAATTGGTTCTCTCCGTATGACTACACTCCATACCTTGATGACGGAGGGAACCCACTCCCTGCTTCAACTATCTCTGCGCTAGCCGAGGAGCCTTCTGACAGCGACTCATCTCATACCTCTTCGAAGACGAAACGAGTTGATGCTGCCGGTTCTGAAGCTCAATCGGATCCATCTGCTCCATCCTCCAGCTCGGTGCCTCCGACTGCTTGAGATGTGCCCTCTTGATTTGTATTCGGACTATCCCCCAGGCGATATTAGATCGGTTTTACTTTTCCTTGTAAGACAATTTTAATTCTGCCGACGCCCACTTGGTGTAATGAACTTATTCGGCCCTGGGCCTGTTACTTTTGATGCAAATCGATTGCTTGTTTTAACTGTTTTCCTGTGCGATCAACTTTGCGTCTTTGCTGGTTTCTTTCATCGGCTGCACTTGGGAACGTTTACTGTGTCGATCTTGCTGCCGACATGCGGTCCCCGATCGGATCAACAGTAAAACGTCCAGCCAAGGTTCGATGAGTTTTTATTTTTACACGACAAGATTCTTAACGCAAAGGATTCTGCAACAGCAGGCGCCGATTGCTCGCTTCTGGATCTAATGTCCGAGTTTGCGGCGCAATCAGCGACTTTATCTCGTCGGTGCTGCTTGTGGTGGCATGTTTCGAGTTGTTTCCCGGGATTTGTACTACCGACTGCTTCACTCGTCATCCTTTTCAATGCCACAAACCCCTTAGTGATTTGCGCTTGAGCTGGGTGTCCGATTGTGAAGCAGCCTGCAGTCCCCGTGCCACGATGGCTTATTTTCTTGACCTCGTGGTCGGCCAGTCCCCGGGTATGCTATGCACATCTCGGGTCTGACGGAGCGTTGCCGATTACAGCTAGCTCTTCGAATGGAATTATACGAAAGTACTCGAATGCTCATTTTCAGAGACATGATAACTTTAACTGATTGTTTGCCGAATGGCTTACATAAACTTATGCCATTTAACTATAGAACGGACATAACAACTCGGCATTCCATGGCCGCTCTGTCTCTACTCCCGATGTGTCCTTGTGCCGAGTTCCCTTGGTGCAATCGATCAGGTAGTAGGAGTTGTTTTTGAGCGCTCTACTGACAATAAAAGGCCCTTCCCAAGGTGAGAATAGCTTGTGCTGCCCATCCGACTTCTGGATTCGGCGGAGCACCATGTCCCCCTCTCGGAAAGAGAAAGGTCGAATCTTCTTGCTGTGGTAGTGCCGCAACTTCTGCTGATAGATTGCTGACCTAGACAAGGCCAACAAAAAATCTTCTTCTTTGAGGTCGACGCCGTCTTCTCTTGCTAACTTGGCTTCTTCTTCAGTGTATAAGGCGTGCCGAGGTGAATCAAACTCGATGTCGGAGGGGATGACTGCTTCTGAACCATATACCAGGAAGAAAGGAGTGAATCCAGTCGACCTATTCGGCGTGGTCCTCAAACTGAAAAGTACTGCGGGGAGCTCATCAATCCATGCCCCAGGTGCCCTCTCAAGTGGCTCTACCAATCTGGGCCTGATACCCGATAGGATTAGTCCATTTGCCCTTTCGACTTGACCGTTGGACTGTGGGTGTGCCACAGATGCCAGATCAAGCCGAATGCCTTGCTGAGATGCATATCGAGCCAATGCCCCCTTTGCAAAGTTTGTGCCGTTGTCGGTAATGATGTTGTTAGGAACACCATATCTGCATACGATGTCGGCCACAAACTTGACTGCAGTCGGTCCATCCAACTTCTTGATTGGTCTTGCCTCGATCCACTTGGTAAACTTGTCGATTGCCACCAGGAGATGTGTCATGCCGCTTCTAGCTCTCTTGAATGGTCCGACCATGTCCAAACCCCAAGCTGCAAACGGCCAAGCTATTGGGATGGTCTTCAGTGCCGATGCTGGCTGATGACTCTTTGCCTTGAATCGCTGACAACCCTTGCAGTGCTTCACCAGATTTTCAGCTGCTGCGAGTGCAGTTGGCCAGTAGAAACCATGTCGGAAAGCCTTGTTGGCGATTGCCTTTGCTGACGCGTGATGACCACATTCACCCTGATGGATGTCTCTGAGCAGCTCCAAGCCTCTGTCCTCTTCAACACACCTCTGAAGAACACCAGTCAGACTTTTGCACCGCATTCTGAGCAGCTCCAAGCTTCTCCTTTTGCTATCCTTCTCACAAAATCACATTGCCGAGTGGTGTGCGCAGACGGCCTCCCAGGCGTGCTGTGCAACTTACATGGTGCATCCAACATGTCCTCAAACGCGTACTTGGGCTTCATCTGCCCTGGGGGTCTCACATTGGGTCTCATCTTCCGACTGCCTCCTGCGGCCGCTGGGTCTTCCTCATTCTGAACAGCGGCCACCTGCCGACTGCCATACTGAGTGTCCGGTTGCTCGTGCTTTCGCTTGCCGTTGTTCTGCTGGTTGTTGTTGTTGTTGTTGTTGTTGTTGTTGCGGTTGTTCTCTCTTCTCTCTTTCTGACTGAGGCCTTGGTTTCCTGTGTCCGACTGCGGAGCCCCTGGTGACTGGATCACACCTCCAACTCCGAGTTGGATAGGGTGCATCGCAGAATCGGACATAGCGAAAGCATTTGCCACCTTCATGAGCTCGGCGAGCGATGTGAAGTCTTTGCGGAGCAGCTTGTGCTTCAGCATTGAATCGGCCAGGCATCCATCAGTGAAGTACTGAATGGCCTGAATCTCATGGACTCCTTCGCACGAATTCTTCAACTTGATCCACCGAGACAGGTAATCTCGGAGGGGCTCGTCCTTGCCTTGCACGCACAAAGCTAACTGCCGAGGGAGGTTGGGCCTTTCATATGTGCTTGTGAAGTTGTGGATGAACGCAGTCGTGAAGTCCTCCCAACAGTTCACACTGTCCTTGGGCAAACTATTCAGCCATGTCCGAGCTGAACCCTGCAGCATGAGCGGTGCATAGCGAACTGCCACACGCCGATTGCCTCCCGCAATGCGAACTGCTATCAGGTAATCGGACAGCCAGTCCTCAGGCTTTACCGAGCCATTGTACTTGGGGGTATCTCTCGGCAGTGTGAAGCCTTTGGGGAACTTCTCCGTCCGAATGCGATGACCGAAACATGCTGGGCCAGCTTCTCCTTCTTCATCTTCCTGGGCCTCCTTCTCCAGGAGCTCAATGCGATGCCTTGCATCATTCTGACCGATTTGGCGAGGGCCAAGTCGGGTGCTGATTGCTGGTCTCGGTGCCGACTGCTGCGGCATGTCATGGCGCCTGCTGTTAACAGCCGGCTCTTCCATTCTTCTGCTTGCTGCTGGGCGATTGCTTCTGACCTTGCTGTCATGCCGAGATGGCGCGGGCTGGTGCCGATTCTGGCGCGACGCATTCGGCCGCTGGCTGGCTCCCGCATTCGGCCTCATTGTCCCTCTTGATGCCTCTGGCTCAGCGTTCTGATTGCCCCTTTCCACAAGCCTCTGCTCTTTTGCGGCCGCTATCAGTTCACGCATTCGGCGCGACTGCTCGCGCCGCTCATCTCCTTCCAACTCTTCCAACTCAAGCGCTATCTGCTCGGCTGCTCTCAGATTCTTGTCGGGTGTGCTATATGTGGGCCTTTGGACAAATGCCGATTGCACCGGTTGCTCCGGTTGTGCTGGCCTTCTCGGACACTCCGGTTGCTCCGCCCCAGACAACTGCTGGTTGACTGCCCGGCCTCGGCTTCTCAGGTCTTCCAGGACTGCGGGCTCAATCGGCCGACGCGGTCCTGCATGCGCTGCGTTGTATTCCCGAGTGATGGCTCCCAGCCGACGCTCCTCAGCCAGCACTTGCTCGGCCCTGCGAGCCAGTGCAAGCCGTGCCGTTTCCAGCTCGGTATGCACTTGCTCCGGATCACCATTCCTGTTCACGGGTGTGTACAGCACATCCCGCAACGCACTGGTGCCGATTCGCTCTGCTGCATCAGCCACTTCCTTTGCCTTCCTTGCTGCGCTTGCCGGGTCCCGATTGGTCGAGGAAGACGCTCCCGCCATCATGACTGCAGCGTGCAATCGATCCTCCCCTTGGCCAGGTGCTGCGGCGCAGCCCCTGGTCAAGAGAGGATCTGTAGCACATGAGAAAACTCGGATGTCTCTTGGATATGCCTCAGGGAAGGCACCGATGAAGAGACGGTGACTTCCCACCTGCAGCGACACCCCGGGCGGCAAGGGAGCTCCTTCCTTGTACCGCGCCGAGTAGTCCACCACATAGTCGATTGCCCCACGCCTTAGAATCAGGCCAGAGGCGTGGCTACCGCCCGATGCAGAGATTGATCCCGTCCGGATCTTGACTCCAGTCGACGCCTCGGTCTGCCCCACGGTGGGCGCCAACTGTCGTCGATATGTGACGGCAGATGCCATGGGGATGGCTAAAGTGAGGGGAAGACACGAGGGAGGGGATGTCGATGGTGCCGGAATCGGGTTGGGCACAAGCACGGTGAAGACACCACGATGTACCCAGGTTCGGGGCTCTCCGGAGAGATAACACCCCTACTCCTGCTTATCTCTTATATGTCAACGAAGGAACTACAATAACTGCCCGTAGTCACTCCTCAGGGAAGCAGGAGAAGAACTTGCCCACGGCGACGGTTTACTCCTTCCCCTGAGAATATAGAAGAGCAGTTATTGTAGTTCCTTCGTTGACATATAAGAGATAAGCAGCAGTAGGGGTGTTATCTCTCCGGAGAGCCCCGAACCTGGGTACATCGTGGTGTCTTCACCGTGCTTGTGCCCAACCCGATTCCGGCACCATCGACATCCCCTCCCTCGTGTCTTCCCCTCACTTTAGCCATCCCCATGGCATCTGCCGTCACATATCGACGACAGTCGGCCTTCCACTCGTCGTCCGTGAAGCCCGTCGGGCTAGCTAGCGGTGCTCTCTTCTTCCTCGGCTTTGGTAGTGGTGGGTCGTCGGTGCAGCGCGAGGGGACATATTTCTTTTTTGGCGGCATGGCGGACGGATCTGGGGGAAAATGACGAGAGCTGCGGCGGGGGAATGGAGGAAAATGGAGGGAAAATGGCGGAAGTTGTGTCCTCTCTCGCCGACATCGCAGACCCACGAGTGGTTTCACTTCGTCCGGCACCCCCAGGTTCCCCCAGCGCGTTGGGTTCGGCTTGGGAACGCCGGATCCAATTTTGTCCCAATCCGACGCTATTTGGGCTGTTGGGGTGGGTGGGGGGCGATTGGGAAAAAACTTCTCACCCGACGCTATTATCGCCGCCCCGGGGGTCCTGTTGGGGCGCGGCTGGAGATGCTCTTAATCGCCCGTTCTTCGTCCTCGCGCGACGCGACGATGAAAATTTATGGTTTAGTTTTTTGTTTCTATTCTACAAGGTGCTGTTTGAACCTTTATAAACACGCAAAACACGAACTGTATCTCACATTTACATAGCGTGGATAAAAGTTCTGCTAGAGATGCTCTAAGGGAAACTCCAAGGGAGTCGACGTATTTAGTCCGCCTGGGTCCTCAAAACGGACACTGGAAATATTAGTAACTAGGGATGGCGATTTTCCCCATGGGTATGGGTACCCACGGATACCCTGCCCACAAACAAAGGGTATGGTCAAGACATTGCGAGATATTGTACCCATGGGTAATGGATATCCATACCCATAAAATAATGGGTAGGGCATGGGAATAAAATTGCGTGCATAGGTAACCCAATGGATGCCCAATTTTTTTTAATAATGCAAATAAATCATCTGATATGTGAAACCAACACCCAACTCATATGACCCAAGTTTAAATACGTTATTCCCTAAACCGACCATAGCTCATAGGCCCGATACCACTAGCTCACCACTTCTCCTACATCGCATGTGGCCCATAAAACGATGAAATTTGGAAATGTCGCCACGAGACTCTTGTACAATTATTGATCTAACAATCCATAGTTCCCACTACCGCCTCACATTATGATGACGTAACACCAATCGCTGATCGTACTCCCTTGACGCTTCTAAGAGACAACCCACCTGAGGAGAACACATTGGTACTATACTGCTCGCTAATCATCTGTCTAATTTTAGATTTGTTCCTCCTTTATTCTAAATGTGCATGTTATACATTGTACCACCGAATACTCATTGGGTATACGATACCCGATGGTCATGGGTATGAGTATCATTTTGTGCCCACGAGCATTGAATTGGGTGGGTATAAAAAATTTCTATGGGTATGGGTTTGGGCAGGAGAGGGTTGTACCCACGCATACCCTACCCATTGCCATCCCTATGCCCAACAGAGAAAGCCGAACCCGTTTTTTCGTCGTGCTTGCCCGGCCCAGCTCGTGCCGCCTAGGTCGACGGAGCGTTGCCGTTTGTAAGGCCCGATATGCGGTACTGTTCCAGATCTAGATGTTTCCATCCATATCTGGGGACGAAGCACATATGACAATGCCATATGCCCCAGATTTCCAACATGATATCACAATATTAGAGGTACATGGATACAACATCTCATGCAATCGGCATACAACTTCCTTAAATACATCACATCAACGGAAGATACATGTCTGAGTACAGACTACAATCAAATGCCTAGTGGAAAAGAGAAAAGACATCGCTCCCATAACCACACGGGTCCAGGCCCTCCGCCGGGATCCACCTAACTAGTCGTCGTTGAGTCTCCACGAGAAACGTCGATCACCATACCTGTTGTCGTTAAAGAAACCTGAAAAGAGTTTGGGGGTAGTATCATGACTACAGAAGTACTCAGCATCCAACTGTAGTGGTCAACTGACCCAGCAAGGACTTCACCACTCGTCATTCTAGGATAACTAGTAGTTTACGGTAAGTATGGGGTAAGTGGTGAGGTTGCTGCCGCACTAGCATTTATGAAGTGGCTAACGATCTAGAGAGTAAGATAAGAAGCCAAGCATTTGATGAGGAATATCCTCCAACAACTCTTGCTATCAGCTACTTACGCAAACATAACACCTATCCTATCCTTGTCCTCCCCTTCGCATCCTGACGAAGAAGAAGTAGTCAAGGCACACACACATCGATCAAGTTATTAAGATTATCTCAGTTGTTGTTGTCTATGAACAAGGAGTAGGTCTCAAGTCATCCATAAACGTGGACACGGCTTCTTGAAAAGATTTAAACCTGCAGGGGGTGTACCAACTTCCCATTACAAGGCTCCGCACGCACGCCCATCTCTCTTAGTTGCTACCCATCATAGGCAACCATTTTATGATTTAGTTCCGAGAGATCCGAAACGACAGGTCCCTCTAGCTAACAACGAACAAATCCGGGTGGCCCCCGGGGAGTCGACACCCAATCCAAAAGCCGTCCGCACTCTCGGATCAGACTCTTCCGGCTGACGCGGGTCGGATTACCGGGTTACCTCACATGGGGC
Source organism: Bromus sterilis (assembly GCA_950022295.1). Classification (NCBI taxonomy): domain Eukaryota; kingdom Viridiplantae; phylum Streptophyta; class Magnoliopsida; order Poales; family Poaceae; genus Bromus; species Bromus sterilis. The sequence continues at coordinate 47,874,443 of OX465596.1, forward strand.
CGGGTCCTAGATGATCGGGTGGACCAACAGAGAAACCATGTCTCCACTGGCCCAAGTTGTTTTAAAGGATGTCTGCTAGGAGCGACCCGACAGACATATATGCATGGTTTGCAAATGGTAAATCGGCTTGGGCCACCTCTAGAAATGTTTGAAGCTAGGTAGGTGAGAAAAGGGGACCCCATAGTATTCCACACGCAGTTAGGCACGCTCAGTCTTAAAACCAATACCCGGAACTCGGATCCTAGGTGAATCGAATGGAACAAAGCGTCGGGGCGGAATATCCTAGACCTTCCATCCTTCGTCGAATATAGTCAACATTATAATAATCATATCATTCACAATAATATAATAATGTCATATCCCAAACCAAGGAGTAATAGGGTAACATCGTAGCATCCTAAGCATGCATACTAAGCAGGGGATGAGCAACGAGCAATAGTAACATAGCAGTACATGGTTTGCTGGGAGGGGGACATGGCTGTATTGGTTTGAGAGAGGCTATAAACATGTGGTAGGATCAAACATCAAACCTAACCTAGACTAGCATGCAAACTGCTGGTTATAATAGAATGGATCATAAGTAATGTATAGTCATTGCCTATTGATAAGTCGGGTTCCAAAAGTGTAGGCGATCGCGAGCTCGCACCGTCTCCGAGAGTAACCACGGGAGCACACAGGAAGGAAACACTGGAAAGCAATCGAAGAGCAAGCATCTATTACTACGAAGAAAGCACGAGCAATCAACAACAAGAAAAAAACACGAGACAACACACTACGGTATCGCATCTATCGTTGAGAGCGGTTACTAACAAGTTAAGTGGAGTATTCGTCACACACGACGATACCACACGTTTACAAGTGTTCAAGTTGTTTAACTATTGTAAGAGTAAGTTTTGCCCCCAAAAGTTTTGGAGATTGTTGGACAAAGCAGAAGTGGAACTAATTGTTTTCGAGTATAAACAGATACTTAGGTTCCGAAAGAATGGAGTTTGCAAGGAGAAGGTCGAAGGACAACTCATTGCAGCGAAGCTGTAGTCAACTACCGAAACCTTTGAAGGAAGACGACCCCCAAAATTGTCGTTGAAGAAGAAGTCCTTTTACTAGTTTCTCTCTATTTTCTTGAGTCGTAGGAAAAACCGTATTATCAAGAGGGGTTTGCTAGTTGAGATCTTAGTCGAAGTGAATTTTGCTCTGCTCAACCTAAACCCACGAAAGCCTACCGAGAGAAATCTTACTGAGTCGAGTGAATGGCTCGAAGGCAAAGTCATCGCACTTCGTGCCTTTGAGAGAGAACTCGTTCGGTAAGTCAGCTTACTTGTTCCTCAAGTAAAGTTGCGTAGTGATTGGAATCCGACCGTTGTGGAAACGCGTCAAGCGGTTGCATCGGGTCACTTCAGTCATTTTACCCATCGGGATCGACACCTATAAATACCCCGCACCTACCCGCCATTTCGGGTTGGATGCTCCACTGAAGATTCTAAGACAGAAGTACTGTGAGCATCCCAAGAGAGATCCATCGAGAGAAAACCAAAACCCAAGTCTAAACTGAGTTGAGCAATTCACAGAGACTTAGGTTGAGATTAGCCGATCTTTTTATCTTGGAGAACTGAAAGTCTCCTAGACGGTTAGGCGTCGCCTGTCAAGCAGTCGAAGAGAAATTGTCACTGCTGAAGGAAGTTTGTAAAGGTCTCGGAGATGTCCTGAATCATCTACCACGAGTGAAAACTGGACAAGCTCGAGGAGTTTGTTGCAGTGGAGAATAGGACGGAGAGAGTTTTGCTCCAGGTGTTCAATCACCAGTCCCTCCAACCATACGTAGCACTTTGCAGAGTGTGAACCGGTTTACCAAACATCGTTGTGTCAGGCTCGTTTTCTTTCTCGCATTTACATTAAGTATTTACTCGTTGCCTGTTTGCCTTCGATGTTTACATTCGCTCACAACCCTTTCGAGCTATGTATATCTTTCGATAATGTATTTCCTTTGAGATGTCTTTAGTCCCTCGCTGTTTACATGATTTCCTTCTAAGTTCCTTAGATTTTTAGCAGTGATCATTCACCCTCTCCCCCTCTGATCATTCTTGAGCTTTCAACTACACAACATGAGCAAAGGTTGTTAGCATGGCATCTCACCCAAGCATGTCATATCACACAATCATGGCAAGAGGTGAAGCATAAGAAATCTATCTACTCTAGTCACTTTAAGTGGGGGTAAAACCTATACATGCCAAACTATTGCGGACCCCACGATAATTATTGAATTTGGTACTGTTCTGCCCTAAACATAATTTTAGGTTGGTTAACAACAGCAAACAATGGCACAAACACAATCTACACACAATTCTAGTCAAGTTACATATAAAGAACATTTTAATCGGAGCAACGGTTAAAAAGTTATGACATATTACAATTTACAGTGGAAAGGTTGTAATTAGTAGTAAAACAACATGTAAACAAAGTCAAACATGGAAAAGGAGCACATTTTATTAATCTACACAAAAATCTAAGAAAGTTTCATGTTTAAAGCGTCGCGATCCGAGCTACCGTTAAAAAGATATCGTCGTTGCAAAAAAAATCCTATGTTTTATTTTATTTATTAATGGACAAAATAACTAATCGTTTAGTGGGCCGAATCTGCTACCGTTGGGCCTAACCGGGGTGAGCGCTGATTAACTAAACCGCGCACACGAGCGTCAAATAGCAACAACAATAACGGGCCAAGACCAACATCAGAAAATAAAATAAAAAGAAAAGAGGGAGGAACCTCACCGTAGTGGGCCTCGGCCCAACTTAGGGTGGGTGCTGGATAGAAGCCATCGTCTGGGGAGAGGGAACGCTGCGGGCTGGGGCACGGGTGGTTGGTCCGGTTGGGGGCGCTAGGCCTGGTGGGCCGTGGGGCGTCGCTGGCCCATCACGACGGTTGGTGGCGTCCTGGATCGGCTCGATCCCGATCCTAATCCCGTCGGCGGCCAACGGTGGCGGCACTCCGGCGAGGCGAGGGCGGCGCCGGGAGGAGGCCGGGAAGGCGCGCGGCGGCGCAGACCTGAGCGCGCTGGGGAGCGTCGTGGGCTGGAGCTCCCTGGCGTGAGCCGGCAATGCCCATGGCGTGCGGTGGCGCGAGCATCGGGCCGCATCTCTTTCAGCAATGGCGCGGCGGCCTGCTGCGAGGTCCTGCGCGAGAAAGAGAAGAGAGGGAGGTGAGGGAGAGAAGGGAAAGAGGGGAGGTGGCGCGGGTGACCTGGGGGCGGCCGTCGGCGAGAGCTTGCTGGGGCGCGGCGGCTCCCCACGGGCTGGCGGCGATCCGGGATGAGACGGGCCCGCGACGGCGGATCTAGGCCCCTGCGGGGCCTGGACTACTAGTGCTGATTGTGGTGGGATCTGAGGCGCGATATGAGCCATAGATCTCGCAGATCGACGGCTGAGAGTGATTCGGGGCTAGGGTTTTGGGGAGATGGGGTTGTGGGCAGAATTTTGAGGGGATTAGGGGGGTGGCGGCAATTTTACCAGAGGGAAACCCTAAAAGGGCTAGAGGAGAGGGGTGGTATTTAAATAGGCTGGCCTGGATGGCAGGTTTACGCAAATGCCCTCGGGTTTTCTCCCCCGCGTCCGATACTCCACGTTTCTGACCGCTGGGGGTCCATACTGTTGGATATGTGCCCTAGAGACAAATTAATAAAGATATTTGTCACATATCCGTTTTGTTCATAATACGTTTTATACCGTGCTATAACTGTATTACTTGGAAATACTAACACAGGTGTAGTATAAAACATGGTCCGTAGTTTAACTCGGGTAAACTATCTCATTGGGCAATTGATTGATCAAGCTTTCCTGATCATGGAGACACTTAAGTCCATTGACAATGAGGTCACATCGCTAAGGGGAATGATGTGATGGACGTACACCCACCTAAAGTATTGCAATGTGACCGAGTCACATAGTTCAGCGTTGCTATGACTTTGTAACGTATGGCTTAGTCCTTAGACCGTAATGATCATACGTAATTGTCATCTATGAGGAGACTTTGATTTGTATCCCACCGCCTGACTGAAATATGCTGGCTATAACGGTGCCCTTTGGGTATTCCGAAATAGATGGTTGATGAGTATGTTAATAGATCAGAGCGGGATTTGTTAGTCCTTGTAACAGGACAGGTACTCTGGGCCCACTCGGTGATATTGCATCAACACCTTGCAAGGACGTGACTAGGTCACAAGAGATGCAATGATCATGGACGAGAGAAGTTTTTTGTTGTGAACGAGATGTGAACACGGTATGTAGGATACCGACGATCAAACCTCGGACAAACAAAGTACCGCAGCACAAAGGGATTACGTCGTATCGTTAACGGTTTCCAAAAGCGATCAAAGTTCATTCGATGGAAGCGCAGGGGCTGTCAAGGATTGTAACCAGGTCCAACTGACTAGTCATTGGTCAATGAGAAGAGTCTCGACCATGTCTGCTGTTTCCCGGACCGTTAGGGTGTTACACTTAAGGGCAATCGATGCATAGGACAGTTACGGGATCAATCAGTGAAATAGGAGAAATCACCGAAATAGTTCCGGAGGAGGACGGAATGGTTTCCGGACATTTTGAATAGTTCAAAATAAAGTTTAATTGTTTTAATAATGTTTTATTATTTAATTATCTGAATTAAATATTTAAAACATATTAAAAAAATTGAAAAAATGGGAAAAGGCTAAATGGGCCCATGGGGCCCATTAAGGGAGGAGGGGGTCTCCCCCCTTGGGATTGGCGCCAAGGGTGGGGCCCATCCCCCCCTATGGCCGGCGCACTCCCCCCTTGGGAGTTTAGTCCCACATGGGGGAGGGGAGGAGGATCACACCCCCCTTGGCCTATATAAGGAGGGATAGCCCCCCTTTTTCCAACACACACCAATATCTCCTTCTTCCTCCTTCTCCTTCCCGGAAGTGGATTCCCCTTGTTTGGAGTCTGCACCTGGATTGGAGTTATCCACCATAAGGCAGGCCGTCGTTCTGCTGGAGTCGGGATCCGTAGCCGCCTATCTTCCGCTGCTCGCCTGGTTCGGGGCCCGGGAGGAACATCGATTGTACCGTACGTGTATAATCTCTTCGAGGCACTACAACTGTGGTGCTACTTCGTCGCTGGAGGTTTACCGGGAGTCATCCTCGCCGGTGGTGGTCTTCTACACGACAAGGAGGTCGTAGTTCCGAGTCTACGCCAGCCACGTTCGCAAGAACGTTTCCCTCTTTCGGTCTTCAAAGGTATGAACACTGATTCCCTCCGTTACTTTACATCGCCATAGCATAGATCTTGGGTTCGGGTACCGTAGGTATGAAAAATTTGTGTTTTCTGCCCCGTATCCCAACAGTGGTATCAGAGCTAGCTATGCGTAGATGTATTGTACGGGTAGAACACATCTAGGATGTGGGCATCGAATCTTCATTCGTTACCCTCCCACGTGTACTCATTTAGCGTTGCGGCAATGTTTGATGAAGCGGCCCCCGACCGACCTTACGCGTTTATGCGAGACTGCTTCCACGCTTGACATATGGCTTGTACCATATAAAGTGGCTGGGGGGGGTGTCTGTCTCTCTGCATTAGCGATGCGAAGATGTTTGCAACGGAGGGCCCCGACAGGGGTGTAATAGAGACGGATGGGAGACGGTGTTGTGGCATGTTTTTCGCAGGATAGAAACGGTTCTCTCTCTCGAAACCCCTAGCAGCAACGTAAAACTTGCACAAGCTAAAGTAGAAAGGCGTTTAACTTTTCTTTGCATGAAGGGGGATCATAGGTTGTATGATTTACAATATTACTTCCTGTTTTATGCTAGTATGCTAGATATATCGACGGTAGCACGAATCAGGACCATCTCTCACAATACCAACATTGTGTTCTCCCTTGGTGGGCACCGCCTGGAAGGTTCTCCCATATGGCTTGATGCTCCGTACATACCGGAGTTGTCCTACATATTAAACGGAGTTCGCATGAGGTTGGGTTCGGCAAGCCTGGCATATGCAGATATGGCCTTACTGAACAACTAACATCAAGGTTCGATTGGCAGTCTTGACGTATGTAGATGCGGGCCTGGAACACAGGAGACCGAAAGGTCGAGCACGAGTCACATGCCTGATGTGATTGGCTTAGAGGCCTACCTGGTTCGCATACTGATGGCCGTGATGATCGGGGGAGGTATGGGGGCTGGGATTGTGTAATCACTTAATTAAATTGAGAGGTGTTTATCTAAGTGTGAGCTTTCTAGAATTTTGAGATTAAATTGAAACTCCACATTATGAACAAAAGTCTAAATATGTATCCTTGTGAATCAACCTTGTAGAGGGAAGCACCTCGCCCCTCGTTCAACTTAGGATCATTCCTAGATAAAGATAAGCTAAAAACAGATGGGACAAACTTCACCAACTGATTCCGCACCCTGAGGATTCTCCTTGTTCCCCTCAAGATGGCATACGTACTAGAGGACACGTTAGGTGACGCACCAGCAGATGATGCCAGTCAGTACGAGAAGAATGTCTATCTCTCCAGGACTGATGATTACAACCTTGTCCAGAGTGGCATGCTCTACTCCATGGAGGCTGAGCTGCAGAAACGCTTTGAGAGGATGGGTGCATATGAGATTATCACCGACCTCAAGGCGGTCTTCGCACCTCAAGCCAGGGCTGAACGGTACGAGGCTTCTGAAGCCTTCTTCTCAGCAAAGATGGACGAGCACGGCATCGTGAGTGAGCACGTAGTCAAAATGTCTGGCTACGTTCAGCGCTTGAATGCTCTGGAATGCCAGATTCCAGATGAACTTGCTGTTGATAGGGTGTTGCAGTCGCTTCCCCCTAGCTACAAAGGCTTTGTGCTGAACTACAACATGCAGGGGATGACCAAAACCCCTTCTGAGTTGTTCGCCATGCTGAAAAGTGCCGAGGTTGAGATCAAGAAGGAGCACGCCGTCTTCATGGTCAACAAGACCACTGACTTCAAGAAGTCAAGCAGGCGGGAGAAGGCCAAGAGAGGTGGCCCCAAGAGGGATGGAAAGTCAGTTGCCGCTCCTCCCAAGGCACCCAAGCCTAAACCCGGAGTGGAGTGCTTCTACTGCAAGGGTGAAGGTCACTGGAAATGCAACTGTCCCAAGTACCTAAAGGACAAGAAGGCTGGCAAGGTCGCTAAGAGAGACGAAGGTATATTTGATATACATATAGTTGATCTTCTCTTGACAAGCGCCGGGAACACATCCTGGATATTTGATACAGGATCTGTCGCTCATATTTCTAATTCCATTCAGGGACTAAGGAATATGAGACGCTTGCTCAAAGATGAAGTGACGATGCGCGTGGGGAATGGCTGTCAGATTGAAGTCTTGGTGGTCGGCACGAAGCATCTTAGTCTCCCTTCGGGATTGGTTTTAGTTCTGAATAATTGCTACTATGTACCCGCGTTGAGTGTGAACATCGTTAGTGGCTCTTTCTTGAAGCGAGACCACTATTCTTTTAAGTCTGATACAATTGGTTGTTCGATTTATAAGGATGAAATGTTTTATGTTCACGCACCGGAGTTGCATGGTTTATTCGTACTTGATCTCGATGGTGACGTGTGTCACATTAACAATATTGAGGCCAAAAGATTGAAGCATGATGAAGATCACATGAAGATGTGGCATTGCCGACCTGGTCATATTGGTATAAAACGCATGGAGAAGCTCCATAAGGATGGACTTCTTGAGTCATTGGATTTTGGATCCCTTGATACATGTGAAAAATGCCTCATGGGCAAAATGACAAGGACTCCATTCAATGGCGTAATGGAGCATGCGGATGTCTTATTGGGGATCATACACTCGGATGTATGTGGACCCATGAACGTCCCCACTCGCAATGGTCTTCGTTACTTCGTGACCTTTACTGATGACTTGAGTAGATATGGGTATATTTACTTGATGAAGCACAAGTCTGAAACCTTTGAAAAGTTCAAGGAATTTCAGAATGAGGTCGAAAATCAACTCGGAAAGAAAATCAAGCACCTTCGATCGGATCGAGGTGGCGAGTATTTGAGTCACGAGTTTGGCAATCATCTGAAGTCTTGTGGCATAGTACCGAGCTTACGCCGTCAGGCACACCTCAGATAAATGGTGTGGCTGAGCGACGTAATCGAACCCTATTGGATAGCGTACGATCGATGATGTCTCATACTGATTTGCCTGTGTCATTCTGGGGGTATGCATTAGAAACTGGCGTTCATATTCTTAATAGGGCACCATCCAAATCCGTAAAGACAACACCATTTGAAGAATGGCATGGCACAAAACCTAAGTTGTCTCACCTGAAGATTTGGGGTTGTGAGGCTTATGTTAGAAAACTACAACCTGACAAACTTGAATACAAGGCGGATAAGTGCATCTTTGTGGGCTATCCCAAGGAAACTTGTGGATACACCTTCTACAACAAGTCTGACAGCAAAACGTTTGTTTCCAAGACGAGGCACTTTCTTGAGAAGGAGTTTCTCGCGAAAGAGTTGAGTGGGAGGAAAATAGACCTCGATGAAGTAACTGACCAATCACTCCAATTGGAAGAAACGGCTACGGAAATTGTTCTGGAACCATCTTCCACAATGGGAGCTGAAGAGAATGGCCAGAACGACATTCATAATGATCATGACATTGATGATGATCATGATGAGAATGAATAGGAACCTTTTATGCCCCATAGGTCATCAAGAGTCCGTCAACCTACTGAGTTTTACGGACAGCTTCTGAATGCAATCTCGGCTGATGAGTCGGATGAACCTACAAGTTACAAAGAAGCAATGGAGGGACCCAAGTCCAAGAAATGGCTTGAAGCCATGAAATCCGAAATAGACTCCATGTACACCGACAAAGTATGGACTTTGGTGGATATTCCTGAGGACCGCAAGGCCGTCGAGAATAATTGAATTTTCAAGAAAAAGACTGACGCAGACGGAAACGTATCTGTCTACAAAGCTCGACTTGTCGCGAAGGGTTTCCGACAAATTCAAGGAGTTGACTACGAGGAGACGTTCTCTCCTGTAGCGATGATAAAGTCTATTCGGATCCTACTAGCAATAGCTGCATATCATGATTACGAGATATGGCAGATGGATGTGAAAACTGCATTCCTAAATGGCAACATTGAGGAAGAGTTGTATATGATGCAACCAGAGGGGTTTGTCGATCCAAGGAACGCTGGTAAGGTGTGCAAGCTTCAACGGTCCATCTATGGGTTGAAGCAAGCATCGCGGAGCTGGAATCTTTGATTTTATGAGGTCATTAAATCTTTTGGATTTGTCCAAAACGTCGAAGAGTTCTGCGTCTATAAGAAACTGAGTGGGAGCTCTGTAGCATTCCTTGTGTTATATGTAGATGACATATTACTAATAGGGAACGATAAGAAATTCTTAGAGGAAGTGAAGGAATATCTGAATGGACAATTTTCCATGAAGGACCTAGGAGAAGCTGCGTACATATTAGGGATTAAGATCTATAGAGATAGACCTAATCGACGGTTGGCCTTGAGTCAGAACACTTATATTGACAAGATATTGAAAAGGTTCAAAATGGATGACTCCAAGAGAGGTCTCTTGCCAGTTATAAAAGGTGTCAAATTAAGCGTGACTCAATGCCCAACCACAGAAAAAGAGAAGGAGGAGATGTCCTCAAAGCTCTATGCCTCAGCCATAGGTTCTCTCATGTATGCTATGTTATGTACTAGACCGGATTTAGCGTTGGCCATTAGTATGACTAATCGCTACCAGAGTAACCCGGGAATGACTCACTGGACAGCAGTAAAGAACATCCTTAAGTACTTAAGAAGAACCAAGGATCTCTTTCTCGTTTATGGAGGAGTTGATGAGGAGCTCACCGTAAAAGGTTACGTTGACGCAAGCCTCGGCTCAGATCTAGATGACTCGAAATCCCAGACGGGATATGTTTTCATGTTGAACGGTGGCGCAATTAGCTGGAGGAGCGGCAAACAGTCATTCGTCGCTCAATCTACAATGGAGTCGGAGTATATTGCCGCTTGCGAAGCGTCAAACGAGGCGCTGTGGCTGAAGAAGTTCGTGATCGAGCTTGGCGTCTTTCCCAGTTGCACTGACCCCGTGGGAATCTTCTGCGACAACACGGGTGCCATTGCTAACGCGAAGGAGCCAAGAACTCACTCTACAGCCAAGCACATCCCCCAAATATTCCATGTGACACGAGACTACGTCAGGGATGGACACACTAGGATTCACAAGATACATACGGATCTGAACGCAGCAGACCCGATGACTAAGCCTCTTCCACAGGGCAAGTTTGAAGAACACCGAGAGACCATTGGTGTTAGATACATACCTGATGTAAACTAGTGTAATTTGTACACTAGTGCAAGTGGGAGACTGTTGGATATGTGCCCTAGAGACAAATTAATAAAGATATTTGTCACATATCCGTTTTGTTCATAATACGTTTTATACTGTGCTATAACTGTATTACTTGGAAATACTAATACAGGTGTAGTATAAAACATGGTCCGTAGTTTAACTCGGGTAAACTATCTCATTGGGAAATTGATTGATCAAGCTTTCCTGATCATGGCGACACTTAAGTACATTGACAATGAGGTCATATCGTTAAGGGGAATGATGTGATGGACGTACACCCACCTAAAGTATTGCAATGTGATCGAGTCACATAGTTCAGCGTTGCTATGACTTTGTAACGTATGGCTTAGTCCTTAGACCGTAATGATCATACGTAATTGTCATCTATGAGGGGACTTTGATTTGTATCCCACCTCCTGACTGAAATATGCTGTCTATAACGGTGCACTTTGGGTATTCCGAAATAGATGGTTGATGAGTATGTTAATAGATCAGAGCGGGATTTGTCAGTCCTTGTAACAGGACAGGTACTCTGGGCCCACTCGGTGATATTGCATCAACACCTTCCAAGGACGTGACTAGGTCACAAGAGATGCAATGATCATGGACGAGAGAAGTTGTTTGTTGTGAACGAGATGTGAACATGGTATGTAGGATATCGACGATCAAACCTCGAACAAACAAAGTACCGCAGCACAAAGGGATTACGTCGTATCGTTAACGGTTTCCAAAAGCGATCAAAGTTCATTCGATGGAAGCGCAGGGGCTGTCAAGGATTGTAACCAGGTCCAATTGACTAGTCATTGGTCAATGAGAAGAGTCTCGACCATGTCTGCTGTTTCCCGGACCGTTAGGGTGTTACACTTAAGGGCAATCGATGCATAGGACAGTTACGGGATCAATCGGTGAAATAGGAGAAATCACCGGAATAGTTCCGGAGGAGGACGGAATGGTTTCCGGACATTTTGAATAGTTCAAAATAAAGTTTAATTGTTTTAATAATGTTTTATTATTTAATTATATGAATTAAATATTTAACACATATTAAATAAATGAAAAAAATGGGAAAAAGGATAAATGGGCCCATGGGGCCCATTAAGGGAGGAGGGGGTCTCCCCCCTTGGGATTGGCGCCAAGGGTGGGGCCCATCCCCCCATGGCCGGCGCACTCCCCCCTTGCGAGTTTAGTCCCACATGGGGGAGGGGAGGAGGATCACACCCCCCCTTGGCCTATATAAGGAGGGGTAGCCCCCCTTTTTCCAACACACACCAATATCTCCTTCTTGCCCCTTCTCCTTCCCGAAAGTGGACTCCCCTTTTTTGGAGTCTGCACCTGGATTGGAGTTCTCCTCCATAAGGCAGGCCGTCGTTCTGCTGGAGTCGGGATCCGTAGCCGTCTTTCTTCCGCTGCTCGCCTGGTTCGGGGCCCGGGAGGAACATCGATTGTACCGTACGTGTATAATCTCTTCGAGGCACTACACCTGTGGTGCTACTTCGTCGCTGGAGGTTTACCGGGAGTCATCCTCGCCGGTGGTGGTCTTCTACACGACAGGGAGGTCGTAGTTCCGAGTCTACGCCAGCAACGTTCGCAAGAACGTTTCCCTGTTTCGGTCTTCAAAGGTATGAACACCGATTCCCTCCGTTACTTTACATCGCCATAGCATAGATCTTGGGTTCGGGTACCGTAGGTATGAAAATTTTGTGTTTTCTGCCCCGTATCCCAACACATACGACCTCCGGTTCAGACGAAATCTCGAACCTCGCGCTCAGCGCGGCGAACCCGTCGATTCTATCTCACTTCGATAACGTTCCGAGAACATTTTCTGGTGCCCAATAAAATAATCTGTTTATTAAATAAACGGGGTTTTTCGTTCCGGTGGCGATGGCTGGTCTTGTGCCGGAAGTTGCGACGGTGATCGGGTGAAACCCGGTGTCGCAAAAGGTCGTGTGCCGTGGTGGAAAAGGGTCGGTCTCGCATCCGATACTAGAAATAGGGGGGGGGGATATTCACCGATTAATAAATCGGCGAAGCAAATACTACAAACAATTATAGCAATCAACAAAAATAAAGCAACAAACAATTTTTTTAATTTGGGTGAAAATCCCGGGCTGTTACAATACAACACCACCACCAAGGGTTATCGTCCCGGGATCCTGGACGATCCTGGGGAGAGGGGGGGAGAGAAAAGAGAGACGCCGATCTTTAACACCACCATAAAGGGACTCTGCTCCATGTCGACGTCAAACTTCTGTCGAGATAAATTTCCGCAGAGAGACGGCAACGTCGGAAAACGAAATCATCGAGTGATCAAGAGGAAGAACGAAGGTGAGAACCACATCAAAAGGATAGTGTTCCCACTCAAAATTGTGAAGACACCAGGCAAGAGGATGAAGTCAACGGACGGCCAAGATTTTTAACCAGAGTCGGAAGAACTAAAGGAACTACATGAATTCCCTAATCTGAGATCGGAATCGAGACAATACGCTGCAAGCAAGGCATTGTAACTGTTCCGAAACTCCACTTACTGGAGATCCTCGAGTTTGAAAAGGATAAGACGAGAATTAAAACTCTTACGGCACTTGTCCTGACCAGAGCAAGGGTAAGGAGTAAAAAGAGGGAAACTACAAATGGCACACGCGGGCTTATGCACCCACTAACTTAAAAAAGCAAAATAAAATGCGAAGCAATTCAAAAACTTCTGAAATTTTGTAGAATGCAACATGCTCATGCATGTGACATCCGTGCAAAATTTCAGGGTATTTCGATATTCGATTTCCAAAAACTCTCGCAGTCCCAAATTCTTGATGAATAGTGCAGTTTTCCAAAAATCCTCACAGTCCCTACTTTTGCCATTTTTACCGAGGATTACTCGAATGTTCAAACTTCACGAAAATTGGCATGGACTTCGCACACATGACCATCTTGCATCATACAAAAAAATCGAATTTTTTGATTTTGTTTACTTTTTGAAATGATGTTCGTATTATTAATAGGTGCAAATGCACCTATGGTCAAAAAAGCCACTTTATAAAAAAATATTCCTACTCTCCAATAACTAACTTAGTAACTACAAAATATTTTGTTTTTGTCTAGACTAGACTTCGGCCAGAAAAGGGATCCTACGATCGGTAAGGCTCTGATACCAAGTTGTAAGACCCGATATGCAATACTGTTCCAGATATAGATGTTTCCATCCAGATCCGGGGACGAAGCACATATCGGTCCCACCGCGACATATGACAATGCCATATGCCCCGGATTTCCGACATGATATCACAACATTACAACTACATGGATACAACATCTCATACAATCAACATACAACTGCCTTAAATACATTACATCAGCGGAAGATACATGTATGAGTACAGACTACAATCAAATGCCTAGTGGAAAAGAGAAAATACATCGCTCCCATAACCACACGGGTCCAGGCCCTCCACCGGGATCCACCTAACTAGTCGTCGTCGAGTCTCCACGAGAAACGTCGATCACCATACCTGTAGTCGATCAAGAACCCTGAAAAGAGTTTGGGGGTAGTATCATGAGTACAGAAGTACTCAGCATCCAACTATAGTGGTCAACAGACCCAGCAAGGACTTCATCACTCGTCATTCTAGGATAACTAGTAGTTTACGGTAAGGATGGGGTAAGTGGTGAGGTTGCTGCCGCACTAGCATTTATGAAGTGGCTAACGATCTAGAGAGTAAGATAAGAAGCCAAGCATTCGATGAGGAATCGCCTCCAACAAGTCTTGCTATCAGCTACTTACGCAAACATAACACCTATCCTATCCTTGTCCTCCCCTTCGCATCCTGACGAAGAAGAAGCAGTCAAGGCACACACACGTTGATCAAGTTATTAAGATTATCTCAGTTGTTGTTGTCTATGAACAAGGAGTAGGTCTCAAGTCATCCATAACCGTCGACACGGCTTATCGAAAAGATTTAACCCTGCAGGGGTGTAGCAACTGCCCATTACAAGGCTCCGCACACGCGCCCATCTCTCTCAGTTGCTACCCATCATAGGAAACCATTTTATGATTTAGTTCCGAGAGATCCAAAACGACAGGTCCCTCTAGCTAACAATGAACAAATCCGGGTGGCCCCCTGGGAGTCGACACCCAATCCAAAAGACGTCCGCACTCTCGGATCAGACTCTTCCGGCTGACGCAGGTCGGATTACCGGGTCACCTCACATGGGGCCGGGTCCTAGCTGATCGGGTGGACCAACAGAGAAACCATGTCTCCACTTTCCCAAGTTGTTTTAAAGGATGTCTGCTAGGATCGACCCGAAAGACATATATGCATGGTTTGAAAATGGTAAATCGGCTTGGGCCACCTCTAGAAATGTTTGAAGCTAGGTAGGTAAGAAAAGGGGACCCCATAGTATCCCACACGCGGTTAGGCACGCTCAGTCTTGAAACCAATACCCGGAACTCAGATCCTAGGTGACTCGAATGGAACAAACGTCGGGGCGGGATAGCCTAGACCTTCCATCCTTCATCGAATATAGTCAACATTATAATAATCATATCATTCACAATAATATAATAATGTGATAGCCCAAACCAAGGAGTAACAGGGTAACATCATAGCATCCTAAGCATGCATACTAAGCAGGGGCTGAGCAACGAGCAATAGTAACATAGCAGTACATGGTTTGGTGGGAGGGGGACATGGCTGTATCGGTTTGAGAGAGGCTATAAACATGTGGTAGGATCAAACATCGAACCTAACCTAGACTAGCATGCAAACCACTGGTTATAATAGAATGGATCATAAGTAATGTATAGTCCTTGCCTGTTGACAAGTCGGGTTCCGAAGGTGTAGGCGATCGCGAGCTCTCACCGTCTCCGAGAGTAACCACGGGAGCACACAGGAAGGAAACACTGGAAAGCAATCGAAGAGCAAGCATCTATTAGTACGAAGCAAGCACGAGCAATCAACAACAAGAAAGCAACACGAGACAATACACTACGGTATCACATCTATCGTTGAGAGCGGTTACTAACAGGTTAAGTGGAGTATCCGTCACACACGACGATACCGCACGTTTACAAGGGTTCAAGTTGTTTAGCTACACAACATGAGAAAAGGTTGTTAACATGGCATCTCACCCAAGCATGGCATATCACACAATCATGGCAAGAGGTGAAGCATAAGAAATCTATCTACTCTAGTCACTTTAAGTGGGGGTAAAACCTATAGATGACAAACTATTGCGGACCGCATGATAATTATTTCATTTGGTACTGTTCTGCCTTAAACATAATTTTAGGTTGGTTAACAACAACAAACAATGGCACAAACACAATCTACACACAATTCTAGTCAAGTGACATATAACGAACATTTTAATCGGAGCAACGGTTAAAAAGTTATGACAGATTACAATTTACAGTGGCAAGGTTCTAATTAGCAGTAAAACAACATGTAAACAAAGTCAAACATGGAAAAGGAGCACATTTTATTAATCTACATGAAATTCTAAGCAAGATTCATGTTTAAAGCGTCGCGATCCGAGCTACCGTTAAAAAGATATCGTCGTTGCAAAAAAAATCCTATGCTTTATTTTATTTATTAATGGACAAAATAACTAATCGTTTACTGGGCCGAATCTGCTACCGTTGGGCCTAACCGGGGTGAGCTCTGATTAATTAAACCGCCACACGAGCGTCAAATAGCAGCAGCAATAACAGACCAAACCCAACAATAGAAAAAAATAAAAAGAAAAGGGGGAGGCGCCTCACCGTAGTGGGCCTCGGCCCAATTGAGGGTGGGCGCTGGATAGAAGCCATCGCCTGGGGCGAGGGACCGCTGCGGGCTGGGGCACGGGTGGTTGGGCCGGTTGGGGGTGCTAGGCCAGGTGGGCCGTGGGGCGTCGCTGGACCATCACGACGGTTGGTGGCGTACTGGATCGGCTCGATCCCAATCGTGATCCCGTCGATGGCAGACGGTGGCAGCACTCTGGCGAGGCGAGGGCGGCGCCGGGAGGAGGCTGGGGAGGCGCGCGGAGGCGCAAACCCAAGCGCGGTGGAGAGGGTCGCGGGCTGGAGCTCCCTGGCGTGAGCCGGCATTGCCCATGGCGTGCGGTGGCGCGAGCATCGGGCCGCAGATCTTCCAGCAATGGCGCGGCGGCCTGCTGCGAGGTCCTGCGCCATTAAGAGAAGATAGGGAGGTGAGAGAGAGAAGGGAAAGAGGGGAGGTGGCGCGGGTGACCTGGGGCCGGCCGGCGGCGAGAGCTTGCCGGGGCACGACGGCTGGCCGGAGCGCGGCGACTCTCCACGGGCTAGCGGTGATCCGGGCTGAGACGGGCCCGTGAAGGCGGATCCAGGACCCTGCGGGGCCCAGACTGCTGGTGCTGGCTGTGGTGGGATCTGAGGCGCGATGTGAGCCACAGATCTCACAGATCGACGACTGAGAGCGATTCGGGGCAAGGGTTTGTTGGGAATGTGCCCTAGAGGCAAATAAAATATGTTTTATCGAGCATATTCCATTAGTTCATAATACGTTTGATACTATGCTATAACTGTATTAAGCAGAAACATTAATACAGGTGTGGTATACAAACAACCAGGTCCCTAGTCAACCCTAGTATAATAGTCCATTGGGCGATTGATGATCAAGGTTTCCTGATCATGAGACAATGGCTTCTGTTGACAATGGAGTCGTATCATTGGATAATGATATGATGGACATACACCCACCAGAATTGTTGCGATGTGATCAAGTCACATAGTTCGACATTGCGATAACTATAACGTAGTGACCAGATCCTTAGACCGTAATGATCATACATAATTACTGTCTATTAGGATGCCTTGATTTTCTACCCACCGTCTGACTGAAATATGCTGGCCATAAAGGAGTACTTCAGGTATTCCGAATAGATATGTTAATGAGTATGCAAATAGATCAAAGCGAGATTTGTCCATCCGTGTGACGGATAGGTACTCTGGGCCCACTCGGTGATGTTACATCATAAAGTTTGCAAACGTGTGACTAGGTCACAGAGTTGTAATATCACGGGAACGAGTAAACTTGTTTGTTGAGAACGAGGACGAACTAGGTATAGTGGATACCGATGATCAAACCTCGGACAAGCAAAGTACCCCAGGACAAAGGGAACAGGCACACGGTTAACGGATCCAACAGCGATTGAAGTTCATTCGATGGAAGCACAGGGGCTATCAAGGATTGTAACCAGGTCCAATTGATTAGTCATTGATCAATGAGAATTGTCTCGATCATGTCTGCTGTTTCCCGGACCGTAGGGTGTTACACTTAAGGGTACTCGACGCAGTAAGGATTGATTCGGGATCACCGGAGAAATTGGAGAGAACACCGGAATTGTTCCGATGAAGGCCGGAAGTTGTTCCGGGTATTTTGAAAGGTTCAAAATATATTTAATAATGTTTAATATATGTTTTATTATTTAATTATCTGAATTAAATATTAAAATATATTTAAATATAATTAAAAATGGAAGAAAAGTCATATGGGCCTCATAGGGCCCATTAAGGGGAGAGGGAGTCCTCCCCATGGTACATGGCGCCATGAGGGGGGCCCACCCCCCTAGGGCTGCGCCAAAACCCCCTCCCTTGGGATTAGTCCCACCCCGGAAGTGGAGGGAGGGTGGCACCCCTACTTGGCCTATATAAGGATGGGTAGGGTGCCCCTTTTTCTTCATACAAATTGATTTGAGACAAGTTTCTCTCATCTCTCTCTCCCTCCTTTCTCCTTCCTCGAGTGGACTCCCCTTGTTTGGAGTCTACACTTGGTTGGGGATTTCTCCACTATACGCACGCCGTCGTGCTGCTGGAATCGGGATCCGAATCCATCTTCTTTCCGCTGCTCTACTGGTTCGGAGCCCGGAGGGACGTCGGGTATACTGTATGTGTATAATCCCGCGAGGCACTACACTTGTGGTGCTACTTCATCGTCGTGGTCGTATCGCGAGGTCTTCATCAGCAACGTTCCGACGGGGACGTAATCCCGTCATCGGTCTACAAGGATCGGGTGGCTACAGGAGTCATCGTGGATCTGCGCGGCATCGGGGATTGCCGGTACGACTACACCAACCACGTTCATGCGGGAACGTTTCCCGCTTAACGGACTACATACTGGTATGTGATCTATTTCTGTCTGTTACTTGCATCAGCATAGCATAGGTCTTGGGTATGGGTCTCGTAGGTTATGAAAAATTTGTGTTTTCTGCCCCGAACCCCAACAGTGGTATCATGAGCAAGGCTATGCGTAGATGTATTGTACGGATAGAACACATCTAGTATGTGGGCATCAGTTCTCCAATTGTTACCCTCTCACGTGTACTCATTTAGCGTTGCGGCAATGTTTGATGAAGCGGCCCCCGACCGACCTTACGCGTTTACGCGAGACTGGTTCCACGCTTGACATATGGCTTGTACCATATAAAGTGGCGGCGGGGGGGGGGTGTCTGTCTCTCTGCATTAGCGATGCAAAGATGTTTGCAACGGAGGGCCCCGACAGGGGTGTAATAGAGACAATTGCGGGATTGGTGTTGTGGCTTGTTTTCGCAGGATAGAAAGCGGTTCTTTTCTCGAAACCCCTAGCAGCCATGTAAAACTTGCAAAAGATAAAGTAGAAAGGCGTTTTTAACTTTAATTTGCATGTCGGGGGGAATCATAGCATGTATGATTTATACTATTGCATCCTGTTTTGCTAATATGTTAGATATACGACGGTAGCATAATAGGATGATCCCTCACTAAAACCAACATAGTGTCCTTACCCTAGTGAGCACTACCTGGAAAGTTCTACATTATGGAGGCACCACGTGTCACACGTGTGTCAAACATTTTTTCGTTCACATGAGGTGGGTGTAGCAAGCCTGGCATATGTATATGATATAGCCTTGCATGACACAGCAACAAATCACATAGGGTGTGGTGGCGAGCCTGGCATATATATATGATATGGCCTCGGGACACAAGAGACCGAAAGGTCGAGAATGAGTCACATGGATGATGTGATTGGCATGATGGCCTACCTTGAACAACATACTGATGGCCTTGACGATCGGGGGAGGTATGGTGTTCAAGGATCGTGTAATCACTTAGAATAAACTATGAGGGATGTTTGTCTGAGTGGGAGTTCCAGAATTGTTTTTGAAACATGAACTCCATATTATGAACTTAATCTTCATGTCTTAGCAAATATCATTGTAGATAACATCATACCAATGTTTAGAACTATGGCTCTTTTAGTATGATAGAACTTAAGGTAAATGGGTCTTACTTCATTGATGTGTACCAACACCATTAGAGACATACTCATTAGTAATGACTTGCTAAACATAATACGAAGAACTGCTAGGAGATAAACCTGATAACTCCGTAATCAAGGAAGATGATGATGAGTATCGTACTCACCGTCACTTATGAATGACTGTCCAATACACCATAATTCATTCTATGGAATCTGAATTGTGAATGCATGTTAACCAACACGTTTGACGTGCTAGGTGAACTTGAAAGCACTTGGTCACAAATCAGAGTAATGGAATATGAGTATATGGCCGGGGTTTCTTTCAACTATGGTGGAAGGAACAACCTGCTGAGAAAGTCTCTTGGAAAATGTATAAGATACATGGAACACCTTGTGTATAACTTGGACTACTGAATGACTGGTTACTTTGCGATAACTGGGGAGTTGCATCCGCTTCCTCCCAGTTACAAAGACCATGTCTGGACTATGTCATGAAGGAGAATCGTTCACCTGTCATGAGGTCATGGTTAAAGTTAAGAACTTTAAGAGTAGAACCAATGCAGGAATGGTCATTGACGGAGAAGGTATATTTGATATACGAGTTATAAATGTCTTTCCCACGAAACACTAATTGCGGTTGATTAAGTATTCGATGCTTGAACTTACTGCTTGAGAGTGGCTTGGAAGGGATGAGGTGACAATGTGTGCTGACGACAATCAAGATAGTTGATGGTCGACAACACTCTCCCTCTACATCTATCAATTGATTAATATATGAATACATTTTATGATCGTTTGAATGAGGACTTTATTAGTGTGTCTTGCATCTCGCGAAGACAATTATTCATATTAGTGAGAAACAAGTCAGTTGTTCTCCTTTTATGAATGATATCTCTTATGGTCACATTACGATTATGAATGAGTTATTCTTATATTGATGGTAGTTGTTTGATCATTTATAAGAAATATTGTAATGCCAAGAAATATCCAGGCTTAATAATGACACTACAGTTTAAGTCATGAATGGTATGATGATTTCTTAAGATACTTGATCTATTGACACATACAAACCATGCCTTTTAGGTGAGATGACTAAAACCTCGCATTCTGGTAAACAGAATGTGTACTGATTGTTGAATATCATACATTGTGATGTATCGTATGTCAGCATGTGGTGAATTTCATTATTTCGTGAACTTCGTATGTGGACTTAGATGGATATTTGTATTAACTAATGAAACATGAGTATGAAATAATTTGATATGATCAAAAGGGATTTCAGAGTAAAGATGGATATTAATTTAACAAGAAAGACAAGTCTCTACGATTTGATCAAAGTTACAAGTGTTTTGAGTTAGTCTTGGGCATAAAGACTCGTGTGAAAGTTGTTCCACAAATTGCAATGTCTTGAGACATTTCAATATGATTGACGTGCCTGAACATTGTGATCATATTCTATCGAAAAGTGTATGGTCTAAGTTATCTCTTACCAAGTTGCGTTATTATTGTTTAGAGTTATTAATTTAATATACAAACACTCACTTCAGCATAGGGAACCATCTGAGTTCGTGGAAACCAACACTATATATGTCATGGTGTGTTGTGGTTTCTAGGAAGCTTGATTTATGTAAGATAAATTATCTTTGTAGTGTATCCTTAGACAACTATGGATGCATCTTCCACAACTAGAACCAAAAGGAGCAAAACTTGTATTGCTATATTTGGTGTTTGTCAAGAATTGTTCTTGATAAATGTGGTAATGGAAGAAAAGTGAAAGTTCAACCAAGGTAATTGACCTTGCCTCCAAATGTCAGAGTAGTGCAACGGAATATGTTCTGGAAGCAAATCTCTACAATAAGAGGAGAAACTAATGATAATGATCATGATCTTCTGATGGGAGCTTTTACTGAGAAAGGTAGGATTCAAGAATATATATTTGCCCCTGGTGCAAAATGATATTCATGATTCACTTGTCATGTTAATGGAACAAGACATTCCTACGAACTACAAAGAAGCGATGGTGGACCTAAGTACGAGATATGATTATGAGTCATGAAATCCTATGTTGAGTTACATTTAAGATTGCTTGAATCTTATCAAGTAAGGAGGTTACTTGATATTCACAATAACTTCAGAGTTATGAGGAATAAATGTGAACATCAAAGGGACGTCAAGATTGGTTTGTCACAAAGATTGTTTCTGACAAATTCAATGGGTTGACTACAATGTGTAGCAATGCTTGAGTCAAAGGGATATTCACTACGATTGATCCAGGATTGTTATCAATACCGTGACTTCCTCAAATACTGTATTTGAAGAAGTGTTGTAATTGGTACAACAAGAAGGTTTTGGAAAAACATATGGATACTAGTGTCTCGTAAACTGAATTCTCATTTTGATGGATGATCAAAGGATTTTGGACTTAACCAAAATATCGAGGAAACATGCATTTGCATGAAACTGAGTGGGAGCTGAATAGTTTCCTGAAACTTAATATGTAGACGACATATTTTGAGTGGGAGCTATGGGAGTATTATCCTAGACTTATATGTAAATGACATATTTGAGTAGGAGCCATGTGGTTAGTATCCTGAACTTAATATGTGTCTGACATATCTAAGTGGGAGCCATGTGGATGGTATCCTTGTCTTATATGTGGCCGACATATTTGAGTGGGAGCAATATGAGTGTTATCCTATAACTTAATATGTGCATGACATATTTGAGTGGGAGCATGATAACATTCTCATATATGGATAACATATTATGAATGGTGTAGTTGGTGTTAATGATTATTTGAATCTTTCATAAATGAAGATGAATAAGTATTAAGCATTGAAGTTCTATTAAGATAGATATGTGTTTAATAACATTGAGTCGTAATACTTTCCTGGATAAGATTCTGAAGGAGTTCAGAATGGGACAAGTCAAGAAGTGGTCCTTACTTGTATATCCAAGAGAACTGTTGAGTTAATCTTAGTACAAGACCAATGGTTAATGGTTAATGAAAGAAATGGATGTGTTGGATCCTCTATGCCTTTGTCATAGGTTCTTTCATATAAAACCAGAGTTATGTACTCGACGTAATGTGACCCAAGTTCTTAGTAGTAATAACATGTTGTGATATGATTTATGAGTAAATCATTGAACAAAGAGTTAAGTTTATCCTTCAGTGTCTGAAGAGAACTGACGATACATCTCAAATTTGTAAAGGATAGTGGACTTGACCATAAATGTTATGCTGGTTCAAGTTTTGACACTAACCTAGAAAATTGAGATATCATACTAATGAATGCCTAAGTTGAAAGAAACATGGTTAGACATCAAAGTTGCATACAATGCACTAAGGATTGAATCTACATTGATGTGGCTGCTTTAGAAGTAGCAGGAGTTATATTATGGCTTAAGAAGTTCAACTTCTGATTGAGTGAGTTTCAAGTGTGCATGACTATGGGAAAGTCCGCATGAACCACCGGATGTCATTGCTATGACACAGCAAACGAAGTCTCACTTCACCGCCAAATATATATACCTCATCATTATAGTGGATAATGAAGGAATGTCAAATTAGGTGACATTATGATTTGAAAAAGGACATACGGTTCTGAATGGTACCCAGACCGTTGATACAACCTCTTCCACGGGCAAGCATGATCAATAAGGAGTTATGATCCAGAGAAAATGCAACTAGATTATTTGTACTCTAGTGCAAGTGGGAGACTGTTGGGAATGTGCCTTAGAGGCAAATAAAATATGTTTTATCGATAATATTCCATTAGTTCATAATACGTTTGATACTATGCTATAACTGTATTAAGCGGAAACATTAATACAGGTGTGGTATACAAACAACCAGGCCCCTAGTCAACCCTAGTATACTAGTCCATTGGGCAATTGATGATCAAGGTTTCCTGATCATGAGACAATGGCGCCTGTTGACAATGGATTCATATCATTGGATAATGATATGATGGACATACACCCACCAGAAGTTTTGCGATGTGATCAAGTCACATAGTTCGACATTGCGATAACTATAACGTAGTGACCAGATCCTTAGACCGTAATGATCATACGTAATTACTGTCTATTTGAATGCCTTGATTTGCTACCCACCGCCTGACTGAAATATGCTGGCCATAAAGGAGTACTTCAGGTATTCCGAATAGATATGTTAATGAGTATGCAAATAGATCAAAGCGGGATTTGTCCATCCGTGTGACGGATAGGTACTCTGGGCCCACTCGGTGATGTTACATCATAAAGTTTGCAAACGTGTGACTAGGTCACGGAGTTGTAATATCACGGGAACGAGTAAACTTGTTTGTTGAGAACGAGGACGAACTAGGTATAGTGGACACCGATGATCAAACCTCGGACAAGCAAAGTACCCCAGGACAAAGGGAACAGGCACACGGTTAACGGATCCAACAGCGATTGAAGTTCATTCGATGGAAGCGCAGGGGCTATCAAGGATTGTAACCAGGTCCAATTGATTAGTCATTGATCAATGAGAATTGTCTCGATCATGTCTGCAGTTTCCCGGACCGTAGAGTGTTACACTTAAGGGTACTCGGCGCAGTAAGGATTGATTCGGGATCACCGGAGAAATTGGAGAGAACACCGGAATTGTTCCGATGAAGGCCGGAAGTTGTTCCGGGTATTTTGAAAGGTTCAAAATATATTTAATAATGTTTAATATATGTTTTATTATTTAATTATCTGAATTAAATATTAAAATGTATTTAAATATAATTAAAAATGGAAGAAAAGTCATATGGGCCTCATAGGGCCCATTAAGGGGAGAGGGAGTCCTCCCCATGGTCCATGGCGCCATGAGGGGGGGCCACCCCCCTAGGGCTGCGCCAAAACCCCCCTCCCTTGGGATTAGTCCCACCCCGGAAGTGGAGGGAGTGTGGCACCCCTCCTTGGCCTATATAAGGATGGGTAGGGTGCCCCTTTTTCTTCATACAAATTGATTTGAGACAAGTTTCTCTCATCTCTCTCTCCCTCCTTTCTCCTTCCTCGAGTGGACTCCCCTTGTTTGGATTCTACACTTGGTTGGGGATTTCTCCACTATACGCACGCCGTCGTGCTGCTGGAATCGGGATCCGAATCCATCTTCTTTCCGCTGCTCTACTGGTTCGCTGCTCTACTGGGACGTCGGGTATACTGTATGTGTATAATCCCGCGAGGCACTACACTTGTGGTGCTACTTCATCGTCGTGGTCGTATCGTGAGGTCTTCATCAGCAACGTTCCGACGGGGACGTAATCCCGTCATCGGTCTACAAGGATCAGGTGGCTACAAGAGTCATCGTGGATCTGCGCGGCATCGGGGATTGCCGGTACGACTACACCAACCACGTTCATGCGGGAACGTTTCCCGCTTAACGGACTACATACTGGTATGTGATCTATTTCTGTCTATTACTTGCATCAGCATAGCATAGGTCTTGGGTATGGGTCTCGTAGGTTATGAAAAATTTGTGTTTTCTGCCCCGAACCCCAATAGGGTTTTGGGGAGATGGGGTTGTGGGTGGCTGAAATTTTACCAGAGGGATACCCTAGAAGGGCTAGGGGAGAGGGGTGGTCTTTAAATAGGCTGGCCTGGATGGCAGGTTTACGCAAATGCCCTCGGATTTTCTCCCTCGCGTCCGATACTCCACGTTTCTGACCGCCAGGGGTCCATACGACCTCCGATTCAGACGTAATATCGAACCACGCGCTCAGCGCGACGAACCCATCGATTCAATCTCACTTCGATAACGTTCCGAGAAAATTTTTCGGTGCCCAATAAATAATCCGTTTATTAAAATAAACAGGGTTTTTTTGTTCTGGTGGCGATGGCTGGTCTTGTGCCGGAAGTTGCGACGGTGATCGGGTGAAACCCGGTGTCACAAAAAGTCATGTGCCGTGGTGGAAAAGGGTCGGTCACGCATCCGATACGAGAAAGAGGGGGGAATATTCACCGATTAATAAATCGGCGAAGCAAATACTACAAACAATTATAGCAATCAGCAAAAATAAAGCAACAAACAATTTTTTTTAAATTGGGTGAAAATCCCGGGATGTTACACCGTTCGTGCCTCCTCCCTCCCCGTTCGCTCCGCCCAGCTTGCAGAGCTCGCGTCGCTCGGCCTCCCCGTCTTGTCCCCTCGTCGCACCGAAGAAGGGACCACCGCACCGTAGCAGACAGCCTGGGCACGAGCAGGCCGGACACCGCGACCACCGGGATGAGGCAGCAGGCGGGAGTTGGGCATGAGCAGCCCAGCCACCAGGCGAGCGGCGAGGCAAGAACGGGGCGATGGGCTGCGGGGCGGTGGCCGGCGAGGTGGGGTGCGGCATACGGGTGATGATGGGGTGGGTGGTGGGCCAGTGGGAGAAAAAGAAGGAGACAGAAGAGAAAAGGATGGGTGGAGGTGGGCCAGGCGGACCATAAACGGACCGTGGGCGTTGTCCGCGACAAAAGCGATCCGACTCTAATTTGCGTCCAACCGTTGGTATGATTTTTTGTCCGCGGGGACCCAAACAAACGAAACCGTACAAAATGCGTCGACCATGATTTTGTCTGCCTTTTGCCCGTTTGGGACGCAAACAGACCATTGTCCGGCCCATGTCCGCCCTCCTCAGGTCGCTTCGCCCAACGGTGTGGGCGCGACCCAAATTTAGTCCCACCTCGCCGGCGGAGGGGAGCAACGACCTGCTTAAAAGGGTGGCCATCAACGGCCACATTGTAAATTGTAGCAAATAGAGATATGCAGTTCTCGCGGTGAGCTACTTGTGGGTGGTATCTATCTATTCCAGAGAGTTTCTCAAAAGGTGAAGAACCTTTCGAGAATAGATAGATATCACCCTCCATAGGCCACTCATGAGAACTATCATTAATATTTTTGCTATAATTTTTTAAAAATCATACATGATAGCACATAATATTATCACACAACCAAATAATTTATTCATTGTAGCACACAATAATATTACAAACCGAATAAATCATTCATTGTATAAAATATTTTTATTACAAACCATACATAGTAGCATATAAAAGAGAGCCCATGATACTGAGCGGCCCACATATGCTCCACAAAATCGTTCTGCAACTGTATGTGGGTTCCCTGATCACGCATGTCACGATGAAACTGGAGGAAGTTCTCATATGATGTCTGTGGACCATTGGGCACAATATTGTCACTCTGATATTGCCAGTGCTGGTCATTGAGCCTCTCAGGACGCTCAGCCTCGATGATCATGTTGTGCATGATCACACATGCATTCATAACCTCCCCCAAAGTCTCAACACTTCAACATCTTGCAGGGTGCAAACAATAGCCCATCGAGATTGGAGTACACCAAAAGCACGCTCCACATCCTTTCTACAACTCTCTTGTTATTTGGAAAACCTTGCTCTCTTCTATCCTTGCGGGTTAGGGATTATCTTCATAAAATTTGACCATTGAGGATAAATACCATCCGTGACGTAGTATCCCTGGTTGTACTGGTGGCCATTGACCTCAAAGTTCACAGTTCGGACATTGCCTTCTGCAAGCCTGGCAAACACGGGGGAGTGCTGAAGCACGTGGATATCCTTGTGAGAACCTGCCATGCCAAAAAAGAATGCCAAATTGAAAGATCCCGAGATTCCACAGCCTCGAGGATCACAATGTAGCCCTCGACATGTCCCTTGTACATCCTCTGCCAAGTAAATGGGCAATTCTTCCACTCCCAATGCATACAATCAATGCTATCGAGCATGCCCGGGAAGCCTCTAGCAGCATTGATCTCCAACAACCGAGTTCTATCCGCGGCATTTGGCTTCCGCAAGTACTCGGGGCCAAACACTTCAACCACAACTCGGCAAAATCTATACAATTCCTCCAGACAAGTAGACTCGCTCATGCGCACATACTCATCAACTAGGTCACCGGGCACTCCATATGCAAGCATCCAATTAGTTTCTGTACATTTCTGATAAGAGGAGAATACAAATTTGCCAGTACAATCATACTTCAATTTGAAGTAATCATCATACTCTGTCACTCCCACCCGAATACGGTTAAACAACCGTCTACACATGTGGAAGTGGCGCCGGAACAGCCTAGGAGGGAACAATGGCTTTGGATGAAAGTATCCATCATACAACATAAGATGACCACGCTCTTTGTTTCGATCCGAAGCGGGAGCATGCCCCGATATCAAACCTCTAAATTTTGGTCGCTGCATGGTAAAATGGTCATTCACGAGAAGGGTAGCAACCAATATATCGGTATCATTATCGGATGACTGATGACACTCAGCTGTAGGGGATCGATTGCTGTGTTCTCGCGGGTAATTTAACCCAATTTATTGATATGACACAAGGGGAGCCAGAGAGTATTTATAAGCTTTGACAGTTGAGTTGTCAATTCAACCGCACATGAAATATACTTACTTGCAACAAAATATTAATAGCAACTGTGGTAAGATAGCGATAGTGATAACAGGAAAGTAAAACAGCGGAAATAAACTAGTAGTGACCAGCAGGATTGAAAATACTATAGGCTAGGGAGATAGATGGTTGGGCGCTGCATGAATAAGAATGAACATGTGATAAGTTCTAACACGGGGCAAGGCACACAGAAAAGCAATGATCATCTAGGTAAATATCAAACATTAGGCATGTATCCCATAGGTAGTTGTGCGTGCTTGCAATAAGAACTTGCACAACATCTTTTGTCCTACCATCCCGCTACGAACGGGGCCAAATGGAACTTATGGAGATTAAGGTGCTCCTGTCAAAGAGCACCGGAACAAAGCAATAAACTCAATGGATACATGGAATCCTCAAATTATGGACCATCCCCTTTGGTGTCCCAAGCTGTCACCTTTGGGATTGCCGGTTCCGGACCATAATAGGTGCATACAACTCATAGATAGGATCTTGAACATAAATATACTCATGAAAACACAAGTGGTTCAGATATGAAAGCATGGCACTCGGGCCCAAAGTGACAAGCATTAAGAGCAACAAGTTGTAGCAAAGATGATAAACACCAAAGTAGATGATAGGCAACATGCCCCCAACAATCTGAGGAACTATTACATGATCAATCTCATCCAATCCCTACCATCCCCTTTGCCTACAGCAGGGAATTACTCACACATATGAAGATAAGTCATGGAGAGATGATGGATTGGTGATGGTGATGACGATGGCGACGATCTCCCCTCTCCGGAGGCCAAACCAACCTCCAGATTAGCCCTCCCGAGGAAGAACAGAGGGTGGCGGCGGCTCCGCGATGATTTCTGGAAAATCGACTTTTGTTTCGGAGTTTCCTCGCCACAAGAATAAATAGGGGCCAAGGTAGGTCACCGTAGGGGGTGGGACCCACCCAGGTGCCCTGTGGGCGCGGCCAGGGGGTTGGGCGTGCTGGCTAGGCGACAGGGGCCCCCCTGGCTCCCCTCTGGCCCAACTTCTGGTCCTGGGTCCCTCCGGGTGCGTGGATTTTCTGTATTTTTTCTAGGAATTTTCTGAGATGTCTAAAAATCCATTTTCCTGCGCACAATAAAACCATACAGGCAGCTCTGCTGAAAACAGCGTCAGTCCGGGTTAGTTTAACTCAAATCATGCAAGAATGAGGGCAAAAAAATAGCAAAAGTGTTTGGGAAAGTAGATACGTTTGAGACGTATCAATGACCCCTCCGACGTGGATGACTGATGGTACGAGAGATGATAATAGCTTATCGCCCTTCGTTGGTTACCCCAAATGGAAGGTTGAGATGTAGATAGAAGCAAATTTCCCTCGGTGCAGATACTAAGGTTATCGAACCAGTAGGACTCCGAATGCTGCAAGTAGGTGTCAACGACGCCAGATAAATAAGTTGACGTGGACCTGCACACACAACAAGTAACTTTGCTTCCAACGAAGTTCAATGAGGTCGTCAATCTCTCCTGCCTTGTTGTTTACAAAGGATCAAACGCAAGGGTAGATAGTAGTGATAATGATAGCAGCTGAAAGTAAAAGCGGAAAATAAAGTGGAGGCGTAAACAATGGTGGAAATATGGACCGAGGTCCCATGATGTTTACTAGTGGTGTCTCTCTCCCAAAAGACGATAAAACAACTAAGCTAGTTGAACAAATTACAGCTGGGCAATTGACAGAATTATAAACGCACCACAATGCTAATTATGCTACTTGAAAGTAAGAGGCTCAAAAGTATGGGCAGTACGCCAAGACAAGTAGACTGAAATCCATCCGCATCTATTCACTAATCATCCACCTTGAGATATATATCCAGAACATCTCGCTGGTATTAAGTTGCGAGCCCCACCCAAAGTGTAAACTCAAAGCAACAGACAATTGCATTAACAATCTATGCGTAAGGTAAAAAAACATTGCAACCGCGGTTACAAGCACCGTTGTTTTGTCCCTGGTGGCAACAACACATCCCTTAGTCTCATGTTTCTGTCACTCAAGCTAGACATCGAGGGGCATGAACCCACAATCATGCATAAAGCTCCATCTTGAAGTTACTATCTACTAGTTACCAAAGCAATAAAAAGCAACGGAGAACATGCAAGAATTACTCAAGAACAAAATATAAAAGGTAAACCAAATATATAACTCATCATGATCTGAACATAAACTCATAATCCATCAGATCCTAGTAAACACAACATAGCAACAACATGAAAATGACATAGGTGCCTTGATCATGTAGGGCAGCTCACAAGGACTAAACATTGAAGAACAAGATTAGAGATAAGACATCACATAGCTACTGGACATGGACCCATGGTCCAAGGGGGACTACTCACGTCACATCCGGGAAGCGTCCATGGTGGTGGAGAAGCTCCCGGAGGTCAATCCTCCCTCTGGCAGGGTGCCGGGAAGAGGTCTTCTGGTGCTCCTGATCTTGGAAGCACGGCGGCGGCGGAACAGAGAGGTAATTCGCGATGCGGGGTTCTCCTCGAGGGTTTCCTGGATGAAGATGTAATATAGGCCAAAGGGGGCAGCCAGGGGTGGCCCAGGGCTCCCAGGCGCCCTGGTGGCGTGGCCAGGGGTGTGGCGGCGCCACCTGGCCGCCAGGGTGCCAGGTGGGGCCCCTGGCCCTAATTCAGGGTTCCGGAAGCTTCCGTCTCGCTGATTTTTTATATGATTGTTCTGGAAATTTTGGGGCTCTGAAAATTGGTGTAAAATCCGTGAAAAAAAAGACATCAGCAGACAGAAACGGACACTGGGTGCACTTAGTTAGTAGGTTAGTCCAAATATGTGTAAAATGATATGAAAGTGTATCAAAACATGTAGCAATGTCACATAAAAGTGCATGGAACAAGTAGAAATTATAGATACGTTTGGGACGTATCAATATCCCCAAGCTTAATTCCTGCTCATCCTCGAGTAGGTAAACGATAACACAGATAATTTCTGTGGTGACATGCTAACACACATATAAGAACTTCAAAGTAAATCAAGTAAGATGTGCCATTCAAGTCAAGATAATAACAAGCAAGAGTCTTAGAATTGATACTAGCAAAGCATGAACATAAAGGTGCAAGATCTCTCGCTGTCCGTGACTCGAATGTCTCCAAATGGTGTTTCCGTGCAAGCAATGGGAGATGGGATTAGAGAATAAAAATAATATATTGTTTATTTGAGAACTCAATCTACTAAAGTTTCACACTTAATCTCCTTCGGGGTCTTATTTTGACACATCCCCAGACCACTAGTCAGGTACAAGTCAAACTGATCTTCTCCCTTTCGTCTTTGAGCACTCATGCAATGGATGAGCGCAAGCAAGTTACGTTGGCACTTAGGATGGCAAAGAGATAAATGATGGGGAAGGAAGACAAAAATGTGTGAGAGTCTCACATCAATGAGGACAATCATAGGCGAGAGAAAGTCAAATGATAGATATGATTTGAGGAGTACGGATCACCATGCAACAGATGCACATATGAGCTAAGGTAAGCTCTCCAATGGAACTAGTGGGGGTGCATCCAACTTGCTTGCTCATGAAGACCTAGAGCTCTTTTGAGGAGGTTCATCCTTGGAATATGCAAGCCAAGTTATATAGTGTAAGGGTCCCCACATAGTTATGTATGAATGATAATCTCTATGGAGTACAAATATGACAATGGAGTACGAGTGTGGATCTTTCAAAAGAAATAGTAGTGTTGCCCCTTCTCTCTTTTTATTTCTTTTTCTCCTTTTTATATTTTTGTGGCCTCTTTGGCTCTTTCTATTTATCTCTCATTTGTCCTCTTTGGGATCTTTTAATTTGTCCTCTTTTGGATCCTTTCCTCACTTAAGGGCAACACTCTATATTTTACAAGAATATAGAAGATCTTCACACTTTACAAGAAGTACTCAACATAAAGAAAGATTAAAACTATCATGTTGTATGCAAATGTATGCCTCTGCCAGTGTAGCAGGATATGCAATGATACTAGCGCGTCATGTAGCAATAATTAGGGCAAAGCCAAACTATCATGCGGCTCCTCGATCAAGCAAAAGCATGTATGACATGAAGATCAAGTCATGAGATGGTGGATGTTGCATGTCAATGTATCTCCGAAAGGCTATGGAAAGGCCTTGATAGGTAGGTATGGTGGTTGTTTTGAGGAAGATATAGGGAGTTTTATGATGACAGAGTGTATCATGCCAAGGGTTTGGATGCACCGGCGAAGTATGCGCCAACTCTCAAGATGAGAAAGGGCAATGCACGGTACCGAAGAGTCTAGCAAAATATGGGAAGGTGGAAGTGACAACAATCAAATACTCGCATTAGTCCGAAGAACTCATGCACTTATTATCGGTAACTCTCTATGTAATCGGGAGGTTCACAAAGAGATGAGTACCCCGAGGAGGAGTGTATGGGGGTTTAGTTATCCTTGCGCATCCTCGACCCATGGTACGAGAAGGTACTCTATATATTCGAACCCCTCCAGAGGTTAGCGATCCATCTAGTAGCTAGAGTTATCAAATAATTTTCTGTACTTTTTGAAAATAAGCACATGATACGTCCAAAATGTATCTATAATTTCTGCTTGCTCCATGCATGTTTTGTGTGATATTGCTATGTTCTAGATACACTTTCATACACTTTTGATCATATTTGGACTAACCTATTAACTCAGTGCACCCCAGTGTCAGTTCCTATTTTCTGCTGTTTTTCTATTTCAGTTTCCCCCCATATAAAAAGTGCCAGAAAAATTCCGGGAAAAATATAGAAAAAATCAGCTACAGCGCCTGGGGCCCCTGGTCCACCTCTGGCTGACCCCCTTCACCTATATATCCCCCGTGACGTGAAACCCTCGGGGACAAAACCCTTTTTCGCGATCTCGCCTCTGTTCCGCCGCCGCCGCGCTTCCGAGATCGGGAGCACCAGAAGACCTCTTCCCGGCACCCTGCCGGAGGGAGGGCCGACCTCCGGGAGTCTCCTCTCCACCATGGATGCTCCCCGGATGTCTTGTGATTAGTTTTCCTTGGGTCCGTGATCAGTAGCTATGTGATGTTCTCCTCCCCTCTTTGTTCTTCATGGTTTAGACCTCGTGAGCTGCCCTACATGATCGAGGCACTTTTGTAATCTTTGTGCTATTGCTATGCTGAGTTTGATGGGATCTGATGGATTATGAGATTATGTTCAGATTGTGATTGAGTAATATATTTGGTTTTTATCTCTTATATTTTTGTTCCTAAGTAATTCTTGCATGTTCTCCGTTGCTGTTTATTGCTTTGGCCAAGTAGTAGGTAGTAACCCCAAGAGGGAACGTTATGCTCGATTGTGGGTTCATGCCCCCCGATGACACGCTTGAGTGACATAAACATGAGTCTAGGGGATGTGCTGTTGCCACAAGGGGGGAAAACAACGATGCTTGTAATCGCGATTGCAAGGATTGTTTACTT
Source organism: Bromus sterilis (assembly GCA_950022295.1). Lineage (NCBI taxonomy): Eukaryota > Viridiplantae > Streptophyta > Magnoliopsida > Poales > Poaceae > Bromus > Bromus sterilis. Next base: position 47,907,942 of record OX465596.1, read on the forward strand.
TACGCAGAGTGCTTTTTAATGCAGTTGTCTGTTGCTTTGGGTTTACACTTTGGGTGGGGCTCGCAACTTAATACCAGCGAGATGTTCTGGATAGATATCTCAAGGTGGATGATTAGTAGTAGATGCAGTTGGATTTCGGTCTACTTATTTTGGCGTACTGCCCGTGCTTTTGAGCCTCTTCCTTTCTTTTGTAGCATAGTTAGCATTGCGGTGCGTTCATAATCCTGTCAATTGCCCTTCTATAATTTGTTTACCTCGCATAGCAGTTTTATTGTCTTTTGGGAGAGAGACATCACTAGTGAACATCACGTATCCCGGTCCATATCCTCATTACTGTTTCCACGCTCATTTACTTTTCTACTTTTACTTTCAGTTGCTATCATTATCCCTTGTGTTCGATCCTTTGTGAACAACAAGACCGGAGAGATTGACAACCTCTCTAAACTTTGTTGGGAACAAAGTTATTTGTGTCTGTGTGCAGGTCCGCGTCAGTTGCGCCGCTGACACCTACTTATCATCTCTGGAGTCCTACTGGAGACAAACCTTGGTGTCTTCACCGAGGGAAACTTGCTGCTGCACTGCATCTCAAACCTTCCACTTGGGGTAACCAACGAGGGGCGAGAAGCCATCAAGAAAATTTCTGGCGCCGTTGCGGGGGACTCCGAGTGCTAAGATAGGGGAGTTGCACACTACCCTTTACCTTTGTTTTTTAGTCTTGTTAGTTTACCTTTCAGTTTTTATCTTTGTGTCTTATAGCAAAAATCACAAAAAAATCTGCCACACTTGCTGCTACTATGGGTTCCACTGAAAACACCAAGTTGTGTGACTTCACTAGTCACAACAACCAAGACTTTATCTGCACCCCCATTGCCACACCTGCCACTTCAGCTACCTCTTATGAAATTGAACCTCCCTTGCTAAACCTTGTTATGAGAGATCAATTCTCTGGTGCTGGAGATGATGCTGCTTTACACTTGAACAATTTTGTTGAATTATGTGATATGCAAAATTATAAAGAAGTAGAAGGTGATATTGTTAAGCTGAAGCTCTTTCCTTTCTCTTTAAGGGGAGACGCTAAAACCTGGTTTCAATCTTTGCCTAGGAATAGCATAGATTCTTGGGATAAGTGCAAAGATGCTTTTATAGGGAAGTACTACCCACCTTCTAAAATTATCCAATTAAGAAGTAACATTTTGAATTTTAAGCAATTGGATAATGAACACGTTGCCCAAGCTTGGGAACGAATGAAATCTCTTGTTAAGAAATGCCCTACACATGATTTGACTACCTGGATGGTTATCCAGACTTTTTATGCAGGCTTGAACTTTACCTCGTGGAACCAGTTAGATTCGGCCGCGGGAGGAACCTTTATGTCAACTACACTTGGTGCTGCCACGAAGCTTCTCGATGAGATTATGACCAATTATTCCCAATGGCACACCGAATGCGCTCCAACAGGTAGGAAGGTAAATTCTGTCGAGGAAATTACCTCCCTCAATGAAAAAGTTGACTTAATTATGTCTCTACTTACCAAGCAACCCTCTATTGATCCTCATGATGTTCCTTTAAATTCTTTGGTTGCCCAAGAACAAGTAGATGTGAACTTTATTGCTAGAAACAACTTCAACAACAATGCTTATAGGGGTAATTTTGCTAGCAATCCTAGACCGTTTCCATCCAACTATGGGAACAACAACACCTACCCTAGCAACAAGAACCCCTCTTCTGAATTAGAAATCATGCTTAGAGACTTTATCACTACCCAAAAAGCCTTCAACAAAAACGTAGAGGAGAAATTAGCTAAATTAGATAATCTCTCTTTGAAGATAGAAAGCTTAGCCCTTGATATTGAGATGCTTAAAATTAGAACCTCTCCCCTTGAGGAGAATAAGGCCACTCCTATTAATGCTATCCAATTACAAATTAATGAAAATATTAGGATGATGGCTAAACTTAAACAAAGGTGGGCTAGAGAAAAAGATGAAGAGGATAGAATTAAGAGCCTTCCTACACACCACACAGTTTCCACTATCCAAATTGTTGAGGACACCCAAACTATTAGCACCCAATGCACTCCTAGTACCGTTGGACCTATTAATGGTGATGCTAATACCTCAACCGGAGATGAAGAAACTCCTATGAACATAGAGGGTTTCAAACAAGTGAGCCTAGACAACACTACTACCACCTTTGATAGTAGTGATGTTGATTTTGATAGTTGCACCCTCTCAGAAGTTATTAGCTTGCTACAAAAAAATGTCTAGAGACCCCCACACTAGCACACTTAATCTTGCCTTCACGGAACATATCACAAATGCTCTTATCAAAGATAGGGAGGAGAAGCTTAGAGTAGAAGCCTCCATACCTAGGAAGCTAGATGATGGTTGGGACCCTATGATCAAAATTAAATTAAATAACTTCTCTTGCTATGCTTTATGTGATGTTGGAGCTAGTACCTCCGTTATGCCCAAAAGAATATTTGATATGTTTGAATTGAAGCCCTTTGAGCCTTGTTCTTTTTGTGTTCGTCTTATTGATTCTTCCATAAAGAAACCTTTGGGAAAGATCGACGATGTTATTATCATTGTCAATGAAAACTATGTTCCCGTTGATTTTATTGTTATGGATATAGAGTGTGAACCTTTGTGTCCAATTATTTTGGGACGTCCTTTTCTTCGCACCGTTGGTGCGGTTATTGACATGAAAGAGGGGAATATAAAATTCCAATTCCCATTAAAAAAGGGGATGGAACACTTCCCTAGAAAGAAAATCAAGTTACCTTTTGAGTCCGTTACTCGGGCTAGTTATTCTCTTTCTCTTGATAAAACTTGATTCTTCTTTTTGCATCATGCCTAGCTTAAAGGCATAAAAGAAAGCGCTTTCGGGAGGCAGACCGCGACGAATTTAGGTTTTTCTTTTTGCTTTTGTTGTGTCTTGATGTTTGTTACTACTGTAGCAACATCATTGTATCTTTATTTTTCAACTTTGTGCCAAGTTATAGCCTCTTACGGCAAGGGAAGTAAAAGTTGTGACATGCTGTCCAGAAAACAGATTCTGTCCTCGTGACCAGAAAAATTCCAGAAAAATCCCAGTTCATCTTTTTGAGCTGAAATTTTTACACAGCGTGCTCTATACAATTACGAAACTTCCATATGTTCTGAGTTTTTTTGATTTGAGTTGCAAAAGTATCCCTAAAAAATTATTTACTACCTGCTGTTCTGTTTTTCACAGATTCTGCCACATTTTGTCTCTCCTAACTTTTGCAAACCTTAAGCTTGCTTTTTCTTTGCAAAAACTTTTTGGCACTCTTGAGAAACAGTAGCTCTTCAAGAATATATTTTTATCCAGTGGGGAAAAAATATTTATTAAGGGTACTAACCTCTCTAATCAGCTTATGATGAGTTATGTATGAAGGGAGTTTTCAAGTGTGCGATGGAAGATGATGAAAGAAGATCCAGGAGTTTCAAGCGCTCAAGCTTGGGGATGCCCCCATGCATCCCCAATAAATATTCAAGGAGACTCAAGCGTCTAAGCTTGGGGATGCCCCCGTGCATCCCCTTCTCCATCAACAATCATCAGTTCGTCCTTCGTCTCACTATATTTTTATCACTTCATGCGTTATGTGCTATGCTTGGAGCGTCTCGCTCTTAGGTTTTATTTTTATTAGTTTTCTTTAAGTTTTGCTTGCTGTTCATAACAAGTTAGATCCCTTCTTACTTTGTGTGGGAGAGAAACACGCTCCACATTCAAAATCTAGAACACATCATAGGATTTTTCCTGCTTATCTTTTTGATGTTGTGTGTTCTTTATCTTTTCATAGCTGCTTCCATGTTTAGTTTTAGTCTTAGTTTGTCTTTAGCAAGAGCCTTGGCTTTTGTTTAGTTTGTTGCTGGAACTCTATTTAGTTTTCATGTTTATCTTGTTAAAGATAGTTGGTTGTTGCACTGAGTTGTGTCTTGTCTTGAAAGTAGGTAATTGAGGTTGCTATTTAATTCTAGTAGTAACTTGCAATAGTTTTGAGGTATTGATGTGAGTAATGTTTGAACTTTTGGTGTCAAGATCTCTAGCCTATTAGTGATAGGTGTCGTATTTTGGGAAATCCGTGTGTATTTTCAAAACCTACAAAACTAGTTGAGAACTCTAGCTACTAGATGGATCACTAATCTTTGGAGGGATCGAATATTAGAGAACACTCACGTACCATGAGTCGAGGATGCGCAAGGATAACCAAACCCCCATACACTCCTCCTCGGGGTACTTGTCTCTTTGTGAACCTCCTTATTAGATTGAGAGTTACCGATAATAAGTGCATGAGTTCTGCGGACTAATGTTAGTATTGAAAGTTGACACTTCCACCTTCCCATATTTTGCTAGCCTCTCCCGTGCCGTGCATTGCCTTCTTCTCACTCCGAGAGTTGGTGTCCACCTTCGCCGGTACATCCAAACCCTTGTCATGATACGCTCTGTCATCATAAGCCTCCTTATATCTTTCCTCAAAACAGCCACCATACCTACCTATCAAGGCATTTCCATAGCCTTTCCGAGATATATTGCCATGCAACATCCACCTCTTCATGACTTAATCTTCATGTCATACATGTTCCTGCTACACTGGCAGCGACATACATTGCATACATCATGATAGTTACATCTTCTTTATGATTTTGAGTACCCTGTAAAGTGTGAAAGATCTCCTTTACCTTGTAAAATAGAGTGTTGCCCTTAAGTGAGGAAAAGATCCCAAAGTGGACACAATAAAAGATCCCAAAGAGGATAAATGAGAGTTAAATAGAAAGAGCCATTGAGGCCACAAAAAAATACAAAAAAATAGAAAAAAGAGAAAAAAGAAATTAAAAGAGAGAAAGGGCAACACTACTATCCTTTTGAGAGATCCACACTAGTACTCCCTTTATATCCTTGTACTCCATAGAGATGATCTTCTTGCATATAGCTATGTGGGGACCTTCACACTATAGAACTTAGCTTGCATATTCCAAGGATGAGCCTCCTCAAACAAGCTCTAGGTCTTCATGAGCGAGCAAGTTAGATGCACTCCCACTAGTTCCATTGGAGAGCTTCTTAGCTCGTATGTGCATCCGTTGCATGGCAATCCCTACTCCTCACATCATATCTATCATTTGGCATCTCTTGCCTATGATTGTCCTCATTGATGTGAGCCTTTCTCATCCTTTTTGTCTTCCTCCTCCACACTCCTCTCTTTGCCATCCTAAGTGTCAACTCTCGTGCTTATGCTCATCCATTGCATGAGTGCTCAAAATATTGAAAAAGGAGTGGATCAAATTGACTTGTACCTGGCTAGTGGTCTGGGGACGAGTCAAGATAAGATTCCAGAAAAGACCAAGTGTGAAACTTTAGTAGATTGAGTTCTCAACACAAAAATACCTTTTCTCGTATTCCCTATCCCCCTTCTTGCACGCAAACACCATTTGGAGACATTCGAGTCACGGACAGCGAGAGCTCTTGCATGTTATGACTTGAATTGAATCTCTAACCTTGATTGCTTTACTTTTCAAAGTTCTTATATGGTTGCTAGCATGTCACCACAGAAATTATGCCGGTATCATTTACCTACTCGAGGACGAGCAGGAATTAAGCTTGGGGATGTTGATACGTCCAAAACGTATCTATAATTTCTGCTTGCTCCATGCATGTTTTGTGTGATATTGCTATGTTCTAGATACACTTTCATACACTTTTGATCATATTTGGACTAACCTATTAACTCAGTGCACCCCAGTGCCAGTTCCTATTTTCTGCTGTTTTTCTATTTCAGTTTTCCCCCATATAAAAAGTGCCAGAAAAATTCCGGGAAAAATATAGGAAAAATCAGCGTACAGGAAGCTTCGCGAAGAGCCTGAGTGGGGCCAGAGGGGAGCCAGGGTTGTCCCAGGCGGCCACCCTGCGCGGCCCCACCCCTGGCCACGCTAGGGGGGGGGGCGCTTGGGGCCCCTGGTCCACCTCTAGCTGCCCCCTTCGCCTATATATCTCCCGTGTCGTGAAACCCTCGGGGACAGAACCCTTTTTCGCGATCTCGCCTCTGTTCCGCCGCCGCCGCGCTTCCGAGATCGGGAGCACCAGAAGACCTCTTCCAGGCACCCTTCCGGAGGGAGGGCCGACCTCCGGGAGTCTCCTCTCCACCATGGATGCTCCCCGGATATCTTGTGAGTAGTTTTCCTTGGACCATGGCTCCGTGATCAGTAGCTATGGGATGTTCTCCTCCCCTCTTTGTTCTTCATGGTTTAGACCTCGTGAGCTGCCCTACATGATCGAGGCACTTTTGTAATCTTTCTACTATTGCTATGCTGAGTTTGATGGGATCTGATGGATTATGAGATTATGTTCAGATTGTGATTGAGTAATATATTTGGTTTTTATCTCTTATATTTTTGTTCCTAAGTAATTCTTGCATGTTCTCCGTTGCTATTTATTGCTTTGGCCAAGTAGTAGGTAGTAACCCCAAGAGGGAACGTTATGCTCGATTGTGGGTTCATGCCCTCCGATGACACGCTTGAGTGACAGAAACATGAGTCTAGGAGATGTGCTGTTGCCACAAGGGGGATAACAACGGTGCTTGTAACCGCGGTTGCAAGGATTGTTTACTTTACGCAGAGTTCTTTTTAATGCAGTTGTCTGTTGCTTTGGGTTTACACTTTGGGTGGGGCTCGCAACTTAATACCAGCGAGATGTTCTGGATAGATATCTCAAGGTGGATGATTAGTAGTAGATGCAGTTGGATTTCGGTCTACTTATTTTGGCGTACTGCCCGCGCTTTTGAGCCTCTTCCTTTCTTTTGTAGCATAGTTAGCATTGCGGTACGTTCATAATCCTGTCAATTGCCCTTCTGTAATTTGTTTACCTCGTATAGCAGTTTTATCGTCTTTTGGGAGAGAGACATCACTAGGGAACATCACGTATCCCGATCCATATCCTCATTACTGTTTCCACGCTCATTTACTTTTCTACTTTTACTTTCAGTTGCTATCATTATCCCTTGTGTTTGATCCTTTGTGAACAACAAGACCGGAGAGATTGAAAACCTCTCTGAACTTCGTTGGGAACAAATTTATTTGTGTCTGTGTGCAGGTCCGCGTCAGTTGCGCCGCTGACACCTACTTATCATCTCTGGAGAGCTACTAGAGACAAACCTTGGTATCTTCATCGAGGGAAACTTGCTGCTGCACTGCATCTCAAACCTTCCACTTGGGGTAACCAACGAGGGGCGAGAAGCCATCAGCATAGATTTCCCAAAATACGACACCTATAACTAATAGGCTCAAGCTCTTGGCACCCTAATGTACAAACATTACTCTAATCAATACCTCAAAACTATTACATGTTACTACTACACTTGTAATAGCAACCTTAATTACCTACTCATGCAAGACACACAACTCAGTGCAACAAGCCAACTCTCTAAAAAAGATAAGAATGAAAACTCAAGAGAGTTTCTAGAACAACCTACACAAAATCTCTTAAAATATAAGCATGAAAACGAAGATCTAAGCATGACAGCCGCTATGAAAATATAAAGAACACACACAAAAAGAAAGATAAGCATGCAAGCCTATGTTGTGTTCTACGTAGAGTGGAGCATGTTTCTCTCCCATGAAATGAAGGCTAGGATCCAAATTGTTATGAAAAACAAGAAAAACTAAAACAAACTAAAAATTAAAGAGCAAGACGCTCCAAGTTTAGCACATAAAATATGAAGCGATAAAAATATAGTATGGAGAAGGCTGAACTGATTATTGTTGATGGAGAAGGGGATGCACGGGGACATGCCCAAGCTTAGATGCTTGAGTCTTCTTGGATATTTCTTGGGGGTGTGTGGGGGCATCCCCAAGCTTGAGCGTTTGACACTCCGAATTTTCTTTCATCATCTTCCTTCACATACTTGAAAACTCCTTCATACGAAACTCATCGTAAGCTGATTAGAGTGGTTAGTACCCATGATAAAATATTTTTTCTCCACTAAAAAAAGATATTCTTGAAGAGCTACTATTTATCATGATTGCCAAAAAGTCTGTGCAAAGAAAAAGCAAGCTTAATGTTTGCAAAACGATGAAGAAGCAAAGCGTGGCAGAATCTGTGAAAAACAGACCAGCAGGTAGTACATAATTTTTGCGGGGTACTTATGCAACTCAAATCAAAAAACTCAGAACAGACGCACGAAATCCAGTTGTATATAGAATGCTGTCAAAAAAATTCAGATCAAAAAAATGATCTGGTGATTTATGGCAAATTTTTCCGTCAAGGGGACATAATCTGTTTCTGGGCAGCATGTCACAACTTTTGAACTTTCTTGCGATCGGAGGCTAAAACTTGGCACAAAGCTTGAAAATAAAGATAAAATTATTTTTACATAGTAGTAACAAGCATCAATACCACTAAAACTAAAAGTAAAAACATCTTTGGTTGCCTCCCACCAAGCGCTTTCTTTTATGCCTTTTAGCTAGGCATGAGGATTATAAAATGTGCTCTCATAAGAATAAGGATTTGAAGAAAAAGAGAGCACCAGGAAGCAAACATGAAACACATTTAATCCTAACCCACTTCCTATGCATGGGAAAATTTTAAAGAAATAAATCGTGAAAGCACAAAGTGACAAGCATAGGAAGGTAAAAGAAGAAGAACTTCAAAACTTTCAACATGAAGAGAGGTGTTTTTGTAACATGAAAGTTACTACAACCAAGCTTTCCTCTCTCAAAGTAATTTTCAGTAGTATCATGAACAACATCAAGAATATAACTATCACATAAAGCACGTTTTTCCTGAGCTACAAGCACACATGTATTGTTTTCAACACGGTTTTTAGGATCATAAGATAAATGCAACCCATCACATTGAGCCTTAATAAGAGCACAATTCTCCGGAATATGAGATGGAGATTTAAAAAGGATAATAGGACAATCAAGTGTGGGTGCAATAGAAACAATTTCATGCTTAACATAAGGAACTATAGCAAGTTCATCTTCGCAAGCATAATCCATATTGGCATCATGGCCATCAACAAAGCAAGTATCAAGATCTTCAGACATGGATGTATCAGGCGAGTCCTTGGAATCATAGGATTCCTCATCATAGACTTCATTAGCCTCTTCTTGGGCAGCAAATATTTTTAAAATCCTCAATATAATTATTGCAAACATAATTCTCAAAGCAATAAGCAAGAACTTCAAGGTTTTCAGACTTGTGAATGGTATCGTAATACTTTTCAATCAAAGAAGCAATATCATAAGCACCCTTGAAGGCAATAAACTCTTCAATCTTTTCAACATCAAAGTAATCAAAAACACCTTTAGCATAAGAAGATAGGATATCAATTTCAGAAAACTCACATTGGAAAGGAAGGTGTTTACGATCTATATTAGAACAACAAGTAAAATCATAAATGTGACATAAACACTCAACATATCAATAAGAAACATGTATTTGATCCCATAAGTGTTTTTCTTTCTGAGATAGGAGGTGCCGCGTATAATGACCATGCTCATCCAATGATTTTCTGTAACATCCCAAACATTTCAAAATTTTGGAATGTTAATAAATCAATTATAATAATGATTGTTTGCTTGATATGATTGATTTTCAGTAGGATTTCAAACTTTTGGAGTTTAAATGAATATTAAAATGAGAGGGAATAAAATGACTTGCCAAATATTCATTTTTGGCCTAAGGGAATTTATTGTTTAAAACAAATCCAACAAAAAATTAAAATGAGAGAAGGTAATATGACTCCTTCAATATAAAAGAAAGTTGGAAATGTTTTAAATATTTATTTATTTATTTTAATTGGAGTTATTTAAATAATTTTCTATTCAAAAATAATAATAACTTGAGAGAAGATAAAATGACTTCTTCAGAAAAATGGAGTGGAAATTATTTAAATAACTATTTGAGGTTTTTGTTGATTTTTAAAATATTTTATAACTAAATAAAGTCATTGGAAAAATGTCATTATTTTTATTTATTATTTTGGAAAATATGTTCATTGCATAATTTTCTTTAGATTATTTGATGAATTTAGAAATTTATTTCATATTTTTCTGATGAGTATTTATTTCTGTAAAATTGTTTGAAGTTTCGGATTTAAATAAAAAGAAAATCTCGTAGCCACCCGGCCTAGTAGCCTTTTCCGCCCACGAGCGTATTAGAGCCCGAGTCGGTTTCTATTGTTTTTTTCTTTGTCTGTCTATAAATAGAAATTAGGGTTTTCCTTTTTATCTTTTCCCTTTTCCTTCTAAGAAAAAAAGGAAACCCTAGCGGCGGGTCCCACAACGCCGCCGCCGGGACCACCTTGCCGGTCGGCCGCCGCCGACCGCGCCGCCCCCCCGTCGGCCGCGCCGCACACCGCCGGCCCGCTCGCCTTCCGCCGGAGCGTTGCCGCGCCCGCGAGCACCACGGCCGTTGCGCCGCGCCGCCACCCGCGGCCGTGCGCCGCGCCGCCGCCTCCCGCGCCGCCGGCTGCCTCCCACGTCGCCGGGCCGCCGCCACCACCGGCCGAGCCGCCCCCAGCTGCCCTCGCCGGAGCCGAGCCGCCTCGCCGGAGAAGCCCCTCACCGGAGTCAACCCGATCCAGATCGGGTCAAACTGCCCCAGGGACCCGATTGATTTTTGCAAAATACTTTATTTGCAAATAGGTCCTTATCTGCAGAAAAGACCCTCATCTCGCGTCCGCAATACCTCCTAAACCGTGTATCGACATCAGGTGAAACTTTTTCCTACGCGCTCGTCTTGTTCTGTAGTCTAGCATGGAATCAACTTTGCACACCTTCACAATTTTCAATTTGAATTCATTCAAATTAAAATTAAAATTCCGGAGGACGTATCTTTTAAACCATTGATCCAAATCGAGTGATTCTTTTTGGGTTGGATCACTCGTGTCATGTACTGTCCATCTATATCTTATGTACACAAAATTTCAAATGTTTCTTGATCTGTTTAAAGTCAAATTCAATTTAAATTTGAACCCGCTATGACCTGTGTTGTAGTGTTCCGTTTCACGTGGTTACTTTTTCATATCGGATCGTTTGAGACATGTTATCGGTAAGATTCACACACTTTTCATGTGGGTATGATTTTCACCTTGAATTCATAAGTCCATAGTCACAAATCTTTACCGATAGTTCTTTATCTGTTGACTCTCTCGAGTTCATGTTTCACCTATCATCTTCGAGAACATCGACACGGTATCGTGTCGAGCCTAGTTGTTTTGTTGCTAAACTTTGTTGTGTTTGATTTGTTGATCTTTTGAATCTTTATTTTGGCATGATTGCTTATTTGTGTTCTTTCGTTTACAATAGATTGCTCGGAGTCTGACGAGTAGAGTTATCCGGATCGTGAGAGCGAAGAACTTCATCGAATGTATAAGGCAAGTCATACTTTGACCATTTCACAACCTATATTTTTACTTATGCATGTAGAAAATATCACCCTATGCATGTGTAGGAAGTTTTATATTATTATTGCTGCAAACCTGGTAGGGTAGCCATATGACCTTATCCTGTTTGCTTAGACAACCTAGCACTTGCTTGCTATATATTTGCTATGCTTGTATACGTGGATTGGTTTGATATTACATTGAGCTATGTGAGGATTTAATGACTTGGCTAGAAACCTTTAATTAGAATACACCTCTGGACGGGCAGGGAGTGCTTCCTGGGAGCTCGTGCCTTATCTAAGGCGAGACCAGGTTGTACCCCTAATGGATGGTTTTGGTGGTCGAAAGTACGTCATGGTATCTACCCTCTGAACGTAAGTGGGCGCCATCCAGGCTCAAAATGATCAGACATACTTGGTGACTAGGAGCTTCCATGTACAGCCGCTGGCCATATGGGCTCTGGCTTAGTTGAGTACGATGTCGGAAGCCTCTCCCGTGCAAAGCTAGCAGATGTAGATTTTGGTAGGTGTACCGGCTTGCCGTTGGGTGTAGGTGACCTCTTCTGAAAGACTTCATCTCAATCTTCGGGTTGAGTCCAGCGGGGAAAGTGTACTAACCTCTGCAGAGTAAAAACTAATCATGATTAGCCCTGTCCCCGGTTATGGACAACTTTGAGCTACTAGACATTACTGTTACTGGAGGATCTTGACAGATGAAACACCTTAATAAAACTTGAGTGGGAAAGATTTAATAAAGGGTTTGGGTTGGAACTGGTGCAGCCTAGTTTAATCTTAAGTAGTAAGTTAAACTAAAATTTTGACTTAGGTAGATTGGGAAAAACCAGATTTCTGCAAAATAAAACCATAAGCCTTCCTTTGACTTACCTTGCATGTAGATGTAGGTCTGTTATATCCTTTTTCGTGTGACTTGCCGTACAAATCAGATGTACTGACCCGTTGTCGGGTTGTAACCTTCGGTGTTGCAGGATTGTATACGACGAGTAAGTGATGCGATGTAGGTTTACGATGTCTATACTCAACTTGCAGGTGGAGTTGATGGACGCCACGAAGCTTTTATTGTTTTTCCGTTGTATTCTATTTGTAAGCTAGCCTTGAGATATGCAGGTATGCTATATTGTAATACTGGATCTTCGATGTAATATATATGACATGTGGTTTATTCTTGATATTACATCATATACTGTGTGTGCTAGCTATTGATCCAGGGACTAGCACAGAATGCACAGAGACTTGGATTCTTAGTGAATCGGGTCGTTACAGATGGTATCAGAGCCCATGTTGACTGTAGGTCGTGACCCTAGAAAATGGACAGAAAAAGCCATAGGAACAAAATTATTTTATCACTCTTTTTTTACTTACTCTTCTAACTAGTATCTCTCATCTATAATTCATCTTCTAAACTCCTTTTCTTGTTTTAATGTAAATGACCATCCTAGTTGCTTATACCCCTGAAGATGTGACTTTGAGAAGTACCCATCAACCTCGTGGATTAATTCAAGTTACTACATTCGGAAGTTGAAGAAGTATCTTACGCGATTCAAGATGGACTACTTTGGATTACTGGATGATCTTCAAGATCAGCTTAGTTGAGAAGGATGAAGCTTAGATTCAGACCACCACTGTTATGCTAAGATAGATAAATGAATTGCGCGTAGTATGATGAGATCGTATGTCTTGCACATATGACCTTACTCTAGGTTTGCTTGTGTGGTGTGTCTTTTGAGTGGTTTATTGATTGTTGTTGTGTGTTGTGTTTTGTGTTTCCTTCGTGAGTAGAATAAGTTTACATTTCATTAGACCCCATCTATTTAGTATGCTTCAAGACTGAAGGAGACATAACAACAAGAAGAATAAGTTGGTAAGTGACTCGACGATACGAAGATTTCTTCGACAATGCAAAATTGAAGCTACCGTCATTGAAGACCTGAAGACGTTTCCGTGAGCTGTCATTTCTTGCTTTTACCGACAGTTACACATCAAAACTTATTTTCAAAACTAGTGTGATGTTTGTATGGGTATATCTCTCTCTACATTCTATTTCCCCTCATCCTCATCCTACACTGAAGAAGTTACTACAATGGCTGCTAATGTCAAGACTGGAATAAAGACGGATTCAACTTAATGCTGAGTTCAAGGATGACCCCATGTGCCAGGATCTTACAACAAGCAAGCACAATCTGGCTGAAGGAAGAACTCTGGAGGAAGTTGTAGTTCACAATGTGCACGTTTTATAGCAGTTTGGGTAAACCTGAGTGTTGTGAAGAAACGATAGATGTTTTTTTTCTTGCAGAACCGATGGATTTATTTGAACCAGTTCAGGAATAAGAAGGACTTCTGCATTGCTGGTGAGGATGACCAAGTGTTAGATTGCGAGATTCTCTAAACCATATACAAAGTAATGATTTGGGTGCGGAATGGATTGATCACCATGGCGACTACTCTTATTATTCGCTCTTGCTATGCGGGATAGTAAATCTTGAGTGACTTACCTATAGCAGAGAGACGACGATGTTAAGCCTGAACCATAGAATGGTACGATGTTGACCCCTGTATAAGATTATCGTTAATGTTTGTAGGTTATACGGTGAGTATAGACCAAGACCATTTCCTGCAGGTATCCCGTAAATATATCCTTGATGACCACCATGAGGGAATCAATAGTTGCTTAGTATTGGCGCCTGACTTGTCAGCCATGAAGGTTCAGTACTTGGAGGACCCATCTTTTGGATATAGGATTCAAGTTGCGAGCTCTACCCAAAGTGTAAACTCAAAGCAACAGAAAATTGCATTAACAATCTATGTTTAAGGTAAACAATTCTTGAAACCGCAGTTACAAGCACCATTGATTTCTCCCTGGTGGCAAAAACACATCCCCTAGTCTCATGTTTCTATCACTCAAGCTAGACATCGAGGGGCATGAACCCACAATCATGCATAACGCTCCCTCTTGGAGTTACTATCTACTACTTGACCAAAGCAATAAAAAGCAACGAAGAACAAGCAAGAATTACCGGAGAACAATATAAAAGGTAAACCAAATATATAACTTATCACGATCTGAACATAATCTCATAATCCATCGGATCCCAGCAAACACAGCATAGCAACAACAGGAAAATTACATAGGTGTCTTGATCATGTAGGGCAGCTCACAAGGAGTAAACATTGAAGAACAAGATTGGAGAGAAGACATCACATAGCTACTGGTCATGGACCCATGGTCCAAGGGGGAATACTCACGTCACATCCGGGAAGCATCCATGGTGATAGGGCATATTTCCCCGTGGTTGGTTTTAGTGATTGATGACAATACATTTGCGGATTAACCGGGTGCGATGAGCTTTTCAGATTATTATATTCATGGCACAAGACGGTTATTGCCCCCTCGGTGAATGGAGCATGAAGACGGAGTTGTCCTTTCGATTTCCTTTTTTGGTAATTTGAGTCGTAGGAAAACCGTACTATGAAGAGGGGATCCGCTGTGGAATGGTGGGTGGAATCATCACACGTTCTCACTTTCTGCACCCACATATTTCCCTCGCGCCGTGGAGGTGTGGAACTTGGTGGCATTGGCTCCCTAGCTCTGCCAGGGCGGTAGTACCGCGCGGCGGTAGTACCGGGACCCAGTACCGCACCAACTACCGGAATCCCATTGGATTCTGCGGTAGTGGGGACGGCACTGGGGCTCGGTAGTACCGCTCCACGATAGTACCGTGGACCCGTACCGCACCCACTACTGGGATCCCTCTGGACCCCGCGGTAGTGGGCACTTCACTGGCCCTCGGCAGTACCGTGGAGCGGTAGTACCATGCCAGGTACGGTTGTATCGCACCCCGGTAGTACCGGGGCCAGTACCGCACCCACTACCGGAATCCCTCTAGACTCCACGGTAGTGGGCACGGTAGTGACCATCGGTAGTACCGGTGGCCCGATAGTACCACAGCTGGTACGGTAGTACCGCCACGCGGTAGTACCACTTCTCGAGCGGTACTATTGTGGTTGGTGGGCTGCCAACGGCTGCATTTATGCCCACCTATAAAGGGGGTCTTCTTCCCCATTGAGACTCACCTCATTTATTGCTCTCATCTCCATTGAACCCCAAGCTCCATTCTTGCCCGATCTCCCTCCCTAGCCTTCAAAACTTGTTGATTCTCTAGGGTTTGGAGGAGGAGGCCCTGATCTACACTTCCACCAAAGGATATTTGATACCCGCCCCCACTAATCCTGTGGGGATCTTGTTACTCTTGGGCGCGTTGGTGCCCTAGATGGAAGAGGTCACCTCGAAGCTGTTGGATATATGCTCTAGAGGAAAATAATATATGATTATTCCAATATATCTAAGCAAGTTCATAACCAGTTTCATACCGTGCTAGAACTGTATTAGTGAAACAATGATACAGGTGTGGCATAGAAACCCCTAGTGTTCCTAGTTAGCCTCTATTTCAATAACTAGTTCATGGTCAACATGATGGTCGTGGTTTCGCGATCATGGAAAAATAAGTCTCTTGACTGTGAGCTCACCTCACTGGATGAGTGACGTGATGAACATTACCCAAAGTAAGCATTACATCATGATCAAACTTATGAAGGTTCAGTGTTGTAATTATAGAACGTAGTAGACCGTTCCTTTGACCGTGAGTACGTGCATAATTGCTATCTTCCCAAATGCTTTGACTTACATCCCACAACATGACTGAAATATGCGGGTCATAACGGTTGTATCTTGGGCATTCCATGGAGATATGTTGAGGATTATTGTTACAAGAGCGGGATTTGTTAATCCATGTGATGGATAGATACTCAGGGCCCACTCGGTGAGATTCCATCCATAAAGCTGCAGCGTGTGACTTGGTCACGGGGATGAATATCACGTGAACGAGTGAATAAGGATTTTTTTCAGAACGAGGTTGAACCAGAGATAGGATGTCATTGATCAAATCTCGGAACAATCCAGTATCGCTGACAAAGGGAATGCTATACGACGTAAGGCCAATCGGTATTGATATCCGGAATGCACAGGGGTCATTATGGGCATCCAGGTCCCGTTGATGATCATGGACCGTAGCCTCATCTCGGTCATGACAGGAGTGTTCTCGGACCGTAGGGTAACACACTTAAGGGCTTGATGAAATCGGAGACCTTTTCGGAACCATCGGAGTCACCGGAGATATGAGAGATCTCTGAAATCGTTTTGGAGGGGAGACGGAAAAGTTTCGTGGTTTCGAATTGTTTGGAAAGTTATTTAGATATGTTTTATTATTTAATTAAACAAATTAAATATTAAAATATAATTTAAATAATTAAATAGAATAAAGGTTCTTTTATTTTTCTTTCAAGAAAGAAAAAGAAAAAGAAAAGGAAAGAAAAAGGAGGCTAGTGCGCATGGGCCACGGGGCCCATTAGGACACCACGCCACATGCACCTTGGCCTCCGGCCGGCCGCATGCATGCGTTGCATCCCACGACCAAGCTAGCCGATGTGGTACTAGTTTAGTAGCACATCTAGTACCACATCACTTTTTCTCAAAAAAATAAAATAAATAGTACCACATCACTAGTTGGCAGGCATTCACAACCTTTTTCCCCCTATATATAGATGTGGTGGGTGTCCTTTTTTTCTACACAAAAAATTCTAGAAAAATACAGATAAATTCTGTTGATCTCTCTCTCCCTTTTTCTCCCTACTATGAGCGGACTCCCCTTGTTTGGAGGCTGCACTAGGTTGGAGATTTCTCCACTATACGCACGCCGTCGTGCTGCTGAAACTCTGGTTCCGGAGGTCTGCTTCCACCACCTTTGCTGGATCGGAGATCGGAGGTCGTCATCGAGTCTCGTACGTGTGCGAGTACTATGAGGTGCTACACGTGTGGCACTACACCCATCTGGGTGCTAACACAACCAGGGGGCTGTGAAACTTGTTCCACTACACTAACCACATTTGCGGGAATATTTCCCGCGCAACGGACTACACCCCGAGATATGTTATTCCGCACACCTTTCCGTTATGGTAATACGGATAGCTAGATCTTGGGTTATAGAAAACGCTAGTTAGGAAAAATTTATTTTTCCGCTGCGCCAACAGTGGTATCATGACCTAGGTCTATGCTTAGTATTACTGTACGGATAGAACACATCGGGGATGTGGGCGTTGATTGTATGATTGTTACCCTCCCACGTGTACTTGTTCACATCTGTGGCATCGCTTGATGAAGCGGCCCCCGACCGACCTTACGCGTACGCTTACGCGAGACTGGTTCCACGCTTGACATACGGTTTGTACCGTATAAAGTGGCTCTGGGGGGTGTCTTTCTCTCTACTTTGGCGGATGTGCCATTTGCAACGGAGGGCCCCGTGCGGGGTGTAATAGAGACAATCGTATGGTTGACGTTGTGGTTGACTTGTAGGTTAAAACCTATTTAACTATGAAAGCCCTAGCAGCCACATAAAACTTGTAATATACAACTAGATCGTCTAAACTTTGTATCGAGGATTGATGGCAATCAAGACAGTTGATGGCCAACATGGATTCTACCAAGACATCTATCATAGGAGATACTTAGAGTATTAGATAAATCTTATGTAATCATTATAGTATGAACACTTAGTTGAGTGTCTTGCATCTCGCGAGACAAAGTTATTCATGTAATGAGACAAGTCAGTTGTTCCATCTTTATGAATAAAAGTGTGCTTATACTTTGATTACGTCTTGATTTATGTTATGATAGAAAGCATTTATAATACTGCTATTATTGTCAAGTAATATTCAATGTTTAATGAAGTTGTCTTGATTATAACAAGTCAAAGATTTGATTGCATAAGGTGATTTCATAACTGATGAATTCATTAAATGTATGATCTAATAACTTGTGAGTTCATTATCAAATAAAAGTCATAACTTGATTGCATGAGATGGATTAGATACACGATCTATGAAACTCTGCAATAAGTATGACCATGACAAGGTTCTAGCAAGCAGAACTTGTGACAATCATTATACATAAATGATGTACTAAATGGGCACATGATTTATCATTAAAGACTTCATATGATTAATTGAAATTTGTATTCAATTGAGATCATAAAACTGAGATTCAGGAATCACAGTGTGAAGTAGAATATAAGGATACAAATCACTGCGCTATCCGAGTGATAAGTATTAAAGATGACATAATGGGAGACTTGTGGAAGTTGTACCGCAAATTACGATGGAAGTTTAAAGTTATAGACTACTTAAACCATTCGTAGTCATACTAAACTGTAGTATGGTCTAAACGTCCTTTCCCCTTGCACTAAAATTATTAACAAACAAGGTTGTTTAATTCATTAAGTTAAAACACCCACTTCATGAATAGGAAACCATCCTGAATCTAATGAGACAAGATAGCTCCATAATTGATGGTGTTATAAGGTTTCTTCAAGAAAGAATTTCTTTGTGATAAAACTACAAGCAATTGAAATTACATATTCTCCCCGAATAGCAAAATTTGTGTTGCTTGATTGGTAGTGCGAGAAGAAGTCTCTCGACATGGATCCAATGGGAGATAATGGAAACTTTGACCAAGGTATTGGACCTTGCCTTCAGAATATCAGAGTATTGCAACGGAAGCGTGTTCCGCTGTAATGACGTTATACAAGGAAGGATATGCCAAAAACGATTGGTCTTGGTATATGAGTTGAAGCCTTAGTTGAATTGAGAAGGTTGTCATGAATACGTTCTGTACAGAACAATAATCATAAGTCTTCTTAATAAAACAAAAGGAATAACATTGCTTGAAACGCAAAGGAATGATGGTAGCCTAGAACACGAGGAGAAATGAAACAATATTGAGTTACATAAAGGATGGCTCACGTCCTGTGAAATAAATCAGTTATTTCATATTCCCGATAAACTGGAAGGTTATTGAGAATAATGTAACAGGGATAAGGTATAATTTTGGTTCATAAAATAGCTATGACCAAAGTTCAATATTGATTGACTACGGAAACGTAGGAATGCTTTAATCAATAAAATGTTTCATTTACACTACAGTGGACCATAGCCTAAAATTGCATCTCAGTCAAATTGGGATTTGGAAGAGAATTGCAATGGTCATGACGAAGGTTTATTTCCTTGGAAGGATGGACTGTAGTACCTCAAGACAGTAACCCTCAACCTTGATTTGATCAAGTGATTTTTGTGAATGACCAAAATATAGAGTGGGCCTGCAGTTTCATGAAAACTGAGTGGGAGATTTGAAGATTTCCGGAAACTTAGAATGCAGAGGGCATTTTCTGAGTGGGAGCTTTTGGAGCATTGTCATTATGTAAGACATAGTAACAATACAATGACGTAATGAAATCTGAACCACAAATATATGAGTATATGATGGATATATTTGAGTGGGAGCATGATCATTATCTCAGACATGCATGTTATGACATATGTGGAGAATGATCACGTGTATGTATATATGGACATGCGAATGATATATGTATATGAAGAATCGTCTCATATGCATGTATATGCATTATGATATATATATATATATATATATAACATAAGGTAGATATAACGCAAGATTACAAGAATACTCCTTTATATGAAGTACTAAACACATCACACGTTGAAATCTATAGTGATAGATGCGTATGATGAAACAAAGAATAGTTGGAATAATCTTCTAGACAAGAAACAGGTTCTTGTAGCTAGAAATTATATAACGCATGAAATCCAAATATCACAAGCAATGTCTTGATGGAAGAATAGAGATTCACCATGTACTAGGACATGTGATCTCATATGTACTTTGACATATGATTCTACCATATAACATGCATTGTGAATCCAACAATAGAATGACTCAAAAGTTCTTGTAAGAAGAACATATTCCGATGTGCTTTAGGAGTAAGACACGGAATCTGAATAAGGTCCATGCATTCAGTATATGAGGAACGCTAAGGACTATGCTCTAAAATATAGAAAGGATAATAGACTTGAATGTAGTGCAAGATTAAAATTCCAAGCCATATTATGGGTCTATATGGAATTATAGACATCACCGAAGATATGAAAGAAATGTGAGCAAGATTCACGACACTACAAACATAATACTACTTAAAGAAAGTAGACATATGGATAAAAGTTTAGCGTAAGAAGTTTGGACTTCTGGCTGAGTGTATTTCCCAGTATATATGACTATGGATAAGTCTTCTGAAGACTAACCAAAAGATCACTTAAGGATACTATGAAATAATAGTCTCACTCTCCCACGAAACTTATATCCAACCATTATATGATAATGAGTGGCATGTCAAACTAGTTGACCTATACCAGTTGCAAAGGAAACATACGAATCTGAATTGGTGCAGTTCGTTGACGAACCCTCTTCCATGAGCAAGCATGATCAAGGAACACTTATGTGATAAGATGGTTATGATCGGGAAAATGCGGCTAGATTATTAGCACTCTAGTGCAAGTGGGAGATTGTTGGATATATGCTCTAGAGGCAAATAATATATGATTATTCCAATATATCTAAGCAAGTTCATAACAATTTTCATACCGTGCTAGAACTGTATCTGTGAAACAATGATACAGGTGTGGTATAGAACCCCCCAGTGTTCCTAATGAGCCTCTATTTCAATAACTAGTTCATGGTCAACATGATGGTCGTGGTTTCGCGATCATGGACAAATAAGTCTCTTGACTGTGAGGTCACCTCACTTGATGAGTGACGTGATGAACATTACCCAAATTAAGCATTACAGCATGATCAAACTTATGAAGGTTCAGTGTTGTAATTACAGAACGTAGTAGACCGTTCCTTTGACCGTGAGTACGTGCATAATTGCTATCTTCCCGAATGCTTTGACTTACATCCCACCACCTGACTGAAATATGCGGGTCATAACGGTTGTATCTTGGGTATTCCGTGGAGATATGTGGAGGAGTATTGTTACAAGAGCGGGATTTGTCAATCCATGTGATGGATAGATACTCAGGACCACTCGGTGAGATTCCATCCATAAAGCTGCAGCGTGTGACTAGGTCACGGGGATGAATATCATGGGAACGAGTGAATAAGGATTTTTTCAGAACGAGGTTGAACCAGACATAGGATGTCATTGATCAAATCCCGGAACAATCCAGTATCGCTGACAAAGGGAATGCTATACGACGTAAGGTCCAATCGCTATTGATATCCGGAATGCACAGGGGGCATTATGGGCATCGAGGTCCCGCTGATGATCATTGACCGTAGCCTCATCTCGGTCAGGACTGGAGTGTTCTCGGACCGTAGGGTAACACACTTAAGGGCTCGATGAAATCGGAGACCTTTACGGAATTATCGGAGTCATCGGAGATATGAGAGAGAACTCCGAAATCGTTTTGGAGGGGAGACGGAAAAGTTATGTGGTTTCGAATTGTTCAGAAAGTTATTTAGATATGTTTTATTATTTAATTAAATGAATTAAATATTAAAATATAATTTAAATAATTAAATGGAATAAAGGTTCTTTTATTTTTCTTTAAAAAAAGAAAAAGAAAAAATAAAAGAAAAGAAAAAGGAGGCTAGTCCTCATGTTGATAAAATGCTGATAATATGTTGATAATATGCTTGATGAATATCTGTTTGCATGATATTGTTGTTCGCATGTTTAATTCACTAAGATACTTGAACCTGTTGCCATGTTATTATTTTGCCTTGATGCATGGCAACAGGTTCAAGTTCATCTTTCCTGTCGTAAGAACGATGAACTAAACCCCAGCTCAGAGCAACCGGTTTACCGTACATTGCCAGCCTAGAGATCAAGTCTTCTGGCAATGTACAACATATTGGTACAGATACAACCGCTTCATTAATAATTATACAGGTACAAAGGTTCGGGGATACAACTGCTACGAGGCATGGCGGCACATCTCGTGCGGCAACACTATCAACATTATTTATGTCACATCTCAGGGCCTCAATACGATCGACGAAGAACTCTACGGCAGCGGAATAACGAGGTGATGGGACTCCACTCCACAAGGACACTGCTGGGACACGGCCTAGTTCGCAAAGTACGTATCGACCAACTCTTCAGGTTCGGCTCCTCCTGCATCTGGCATGACACGCCAGGTCAGTACATTGAATGTACTTGCAAGCTCATAACATCCAAGTCACCAGGAAAACAATAACATGCAAACAACATGGCAAGCATGGCAAGTTAATATATAAAGTAAAGGAACTTCATAACTCATGATCATCGCATGACCGTGTCGCTTACCTCCGAGTCATCCCGACTCGGTATCCGGGTCATCTCATGACCAACCAACATACGGTCGTCGCACGACCACTTAACGGGTTAGGTGTCCTCTATTACCACCCAACCAATCCGGCCATCACATGACCAGTAACTCAGCATCATTTTAATTATACATTTTGTGTTGACCATCGTGTGACCTAGTACGAATTGTGTCCCATGACCGAGGACTCGGCTATTCGAATAGATTGTGACTCTGCAGAGTTTGTGCACTTTACCCACACTATGGAGTTCTCCCTCCACCCAGCACCCCGGAACTTGTCCCACAGGATCCTTGGAACTCGTTCCGCAAGAGTGAGCTAGGACTTCTCCAACGAAACCAGACTACCGCATAACCTCCCTACGGTATCACCGACTCACTGTCTTGGGTATCTGTAAGAGCAAGTTTTTCCCGCGAAGGTTTGGGACATTGTTGGACAAAGCAGAAGTGGAACTAATATTGTTTTCGAGTATAAACAGATACTTAGGTTCCAAAAGAATGGAGTTTGCAAGGAGAAGGTTGAAGGACAAACCACTGCAGCGAAGATGCAGTCATCTACCGAAACCTTTGAAGGAAGACGACCCCTAAAAATTTCGTCGAAGAAGAGGTCTCTCTCGAGTAAAAGCACAACGAGGAGAAAGCTGAAGTTGGTCGAAGACTTAGTCTTTTTTACTAGTTTCTCTTTATTTACTTGAGTCGTAGGAAAAACCATACTATCAAGAGGGGTTTTCTAGTTGGGATCTTTGTCGAAGTGAATTTTCTCTGCTCAACCTAAACCCACGAAAGCCTACCGAGAGAAATCTTACTGAGTCAAATGAATAGCTCGAAGGCAAAGTCATCGCACTTCGTGCCTTCGAGAGAGAACTCGCTCGGTAAGTCAGCTTACTTGTTCCTCAAGTAAAGTTGCGTAATGATTGAAATGCGATCGTTGTGGACACGCGTCAAGCGGTCGCCTCGGGTCACTTCAGTCATTTTACCCGTCGGGATCGCCACCTATAAATACCCCGCACCTACCCGCCATTTCGGGTTGGCTTCTCCACTGAAGATTCTAAGACAGAAGTACTGTGAGCATGCCAAGAGAGATCCATCGAGAGAAAACCAAAACCCAAGTCCGAACTGAGTTGAGAAATTCACAGAGACTTAGGTCGAGATTTGCCGATCTTTTTATCTTGGAGATCTGCAAGTCTCCTAGACGGTTAGGCGTCGCCTGTCAAGCAGTCGAAGAGAAATTGTCGCTGCTGAAGGAAGTTTGTAAAGGTCTCGGAGATGTCCTGAATCATCTACCACGAGTGAAAACTGGAAAAGCTCGAGGAGTTTGTAGCAGTGGAGAATAGGATGGAGAGAGTTTTGCTCCAGGTGTTCAATCACCAGTCCCTCACACCAGACGTAGCACTTTGCAGAGTGTGAACTGGTTTACCAAACATCGTCGTGTCAGGCTCGTTTTCCTTCTCGCATTTACATTAAGTATTTACTCGTTTCCTGTTTGCCTTTGATGTTTACCTTCGCTCCCAATACTTTCAAGCTATGTATACCTTTCAATACTGTATTTCCTTCGAGATGTCTTTAGTCTTTCGCATTTTGCATGAATTCCTTCTAAGTTCCGTAGAATTTTTAGAAGTGATCATTCACCCCCTCCCCCTGTGATCATTCTTGAGCTTTCAATTGGTATCAGAGCTAGACACTCCCTCCGCTCTGCGTATTTTGGTCTAACCACCTGGAGTGTTGTCAAGAATGTCGTTTGCAGCTGTTCGCTCGGGGGAACCGATTCCTATTTACTGTAAGGCCCGATATGCGCTACTGTTCCAGATATAGATGTTTCCGTCCAGATCCGGGGACGAAGCACATATCGGTCCCACCACGACATATGACAATGCCATATGCCCCGGATTTCATATGATATCACAACATTACAACTACATGGATACAACATCTCATAAAATCGGCATACAACTGCCTTAATACAATATAACAGCGGAAGATACATGTCTGAGTACAAACTACAATCAAATTCCTAGTGGAAAAGAGAAAAACATCGATCCCCATACCCACACGGGTCCAGGCCCTCCGCCGGGATCCGCCTAACTAGTCGTCGTCGAGTCTCTACGTGAAACGTCGGTCACCATACCTGTCGTCGATCAAGAACCCTGAAAAGAGTTTGGGGGTAGTATCATGAGTACAGAAGTACTCAGCATCCAACTGTAGTGTTCATCTGACCCAACAAGGACTTCATCACTCGTCATTCTAGGACAACTAGTAGTTTACGGTAAGGATGGGGTAAGTGGTGAGGTTGCTGCCGCACTAGCATTTATGAAGTGGCTAACGATCTAGAGAGTAAGATAAGAAGCCAAGCATTCGATGAGGAATCGCCTCCAACAAGTCTTGCTATCAGCTACTTACGCAAACATAACACCTATCCTATCCTTGTCCTCCTCTTCGCATCCCGACGAAGAAGAAGCTGTCAAGGCACACACACACGTTGATCAAGTTATATTAAGATTATCTCAGTTGTTGTTGTTGTCTATGAACAAGGAGTAGGTCTCAAGTCGTCCATAACCGTGGACATAGCTTCTCGAAAAGATTTAACCCTGCAGGGGTGTACCAACTGCCCATTAGAACGCTCCGCACGCACGCCCATCTCTCTCAGTTGCTACCCATGATAGGCAACCATTTTATGATTTAGTCCCAAGAGATCCGGAACGACAGGTCCCTCTAACTAACAACGCATATATCCGAGTGGCCCCCGGTGAGTCGACATCCAACTCAAAAGCCGACCGCACTCTCGAATCGGCCTCGACTGTCTGGACGAGGTCGGGTTAGTTACCCAAACTATGTGGGCAACCCCCGAGCTTCCAGGTTTGGACCAACAAAGAAACCATGTCTCCGCTGGCCCGAGTTCTTTGAAAATCTGCGAGGTCGACACTCGCACAGACACGTTTTGCAAAAGGTAAAACCAGCTTGGGCCACCACTAGAAATGTTTGAAGCTAGATAGGTAAGAAGAGGGGACACCATAGCACCCCGCACGCGGTTAGGCACGCTCAGTCTTAAAAAAAATACCCGGAACTCAGATCCTAGGTGACTCGAATGGAACAAAGCGTCGGGGCGGGATAGCCTAGACCTTCCATCCTTCGTCGAATATAGTCAACATTATAATAATCATATCATCAACAACACTATAATATAATAATGTGATAGCCGAAACCAAGGAGTAATAGGGGTAACATCGTAGCATCCAAAGCACGCATACTAAGCAGGGGCTGAGCAACGAGCAATAGTAACATATCAGTACATGGTTTGCTGGGAGGGGGCATGGCTGTATCGGTTTGAATGAGGCTGTAAACATGTGGTAGGATCAAACATCAAACCTAACCTAGACTAGCATGCAAACCGCTGGTTGAAATAGAAGGGATCATAAGTAATGTATAGTCCTTGCCTGTTGATAAGTCGGGTTCCGAAGGTGTAGTTGTTCGCAAGCTCGCATCGTCTTCGAGAGGTACCCACGGAAGCACACAAGAGGGTAAACACTGGAAAGCAATCAACGAGAAAGCATCAACAAGAAGACAACACGAGACAACGCACCTACCGTCGAGAGCGATTACTAACAGGTTAAGTGGAGTACTCGTGACACACGACGGTACTGCACGTTTTACGATGGTTAAAGTTGTTTAGCTACACAACATGAGAAAAGGTTGTTAACATGGCATCTCACTCAAGCATGGCATAGCACACAAACATGACAAGAGGTTAAGCAAAAATAAACTACATAAGCTAGTCAATTTAAGTGGGGTGAAATCCTAGACATGGTAAACTATTACGGACCCCACGATCAAAATAGAATTTGGTACTGTTTTGACCTAAAGCATATTTTATAATTTTTATTAGCAAGAAAGAGCAGCATAAACACAATCTACATGCAATTCTAGTCAAGTTACATATAAGAAGCATTTTAAACGGAGCAACGGTTAAAAAGTTATTAATTAAACATTGTACAGTGGCATGCAATGTAATTAGCAGTCAAACTACATGTAAACAAAGTCAAACATGGCAAAAGAGCACATTTTATCAATCTACAGAAAATTCTAAGCAAGTTTCATGTTTAAAGCGTCGCGATCCGAGCTACCGTTAAAAAGTTATCGCACTCGCAAAACTACTACACAATCTGCCAAAATCTAACGAAAAAAAGTAAAAAGGCCTATTGGGCCGAGCCCACTAACGCAACAGAAAAAAAACGGGGCTGCTCACCACTGGGCCGAGGCCCAGGCCTGGAGGCGCTGGCGAGGCCGGCTGGGGAGGCTGCTGGGCCTCTGGCCGAGCTAGGCTGGCTCGGGCCCATCCCCATCCCGATACAGGGGAGGTTGGCGCCGCCGGCGACGAGCGGCTCTAGCCCCTGTCGCGGTGAGACCCCTCCGGCGAGGCGTGGTCCGTGGCGGTACGGGAACGGGCGCGGGGGAGATGCAGCGGCCGGGTCCGGTGGCCGGACGCTCGCCAACGTCGGGGCACGGTGAGGGAGCTCCAGGGGCGTCCCGGCAGCGAGCTCAGGGAGGAGAAGAGGTGAGAGGGAGAGGATGAAGGGAGGAAAGGGGCGCGGAGGAGGAGAGGGAGGGGTGCGGAGGCTCGCCGCTGCCGGCGGCGGCGGTAGCCGGGCGGCCGTAGACATTCTCTGCGAGCTCGGACGCGGCGGATGGGCTCCGGATCCCCTATGCTGGTTGGTGGGAGGCTTGGGGGCGCGATCTGGACCGTTGGATCTCAGATCTGACGGTCCAGATCAGAGGGAGAGCTAGGGTTTCGGTTGTGTAGGGACTTGGAGGTAATTTTGGAGAAATTTGGAGGGGGGTGGCTGCAATTTTGTGGCTAGGGAAACCCTAGAAAGAGGTGGGAGTGTGGTGGTCTTTATATGGCCTAGGTGGTTGGCAGTTTGCAAAAACATCCCCGGTTTTTCTCTGTCGCGCACGCGGTGTTTACGTTTCTGACCGCCGGGGGTCCGCAGGACCTCCGATTCGGGTAAAACTTTGAACTGCGCGATCAGCGCGTCGAGCTGGTGGCGTTCACCTAACACTGGAACCGTTCCGAGAACACTTTCCGGCGCGCTATAAAAATATCCCGTTTAATTATTAAACGGGGTTTTTCGTTCCGTTGGCTGCGGCTGGTCTTGTGCGGTTTTCGCGATGGTGATCGGGTGAAACCCGGTGTCGCAAAGGTCGAGTGTCAGGGTGGCAAGGGTCGGTCTTCATCCGGTATGAGATAAGAGGGGGGAAATAACCGCCGATCGATAAATCGGGGATGCAAACAACGCAAACAAATCAGACAATCAAACAATTCACACCGAAACCAAAATTTTAATTTTTGCAAAATCTGGGCTGTTACAATACAACACCACCAACAAGGGATCTCGACCCGATATCCAGGACAATCCGGGGGAGAGGGGGGAAGAGAAAAGAGATTCAACAATCTTCAACACCACCAACAAGGGACTCTGCTCCATGTCGACGTCGAACTTCGGTCGAGATAAATTTTCAGAGACGGCAATGTCGGAAAACGAAACCATCGGGAGATCAAGAGGAAGAACGACAGTTGAAAGCGACGACCAAGGGAAGCATTTTCACTGAAATCATGAGGATATTGGGAAAGAAGACTGAAGTCAATAGACGACCAAGATGTTTACCCAGAGTCGAAAGAACTAAAGGTACTATAGGATTTCCCAACCTGAGATCGGAATCGAGACAATACACTGCAAGCAAGGCATTGTAACTATTCCGAAACTACAGACACTCGAGATCCTAAAGTTTTAAAGGCGATAAGTCAATAATAAAACACTTACGACACTTGTCCTGACCGGAGTAAGGGTAAGGAGGAAAAAGAATCCTACTCTCCGATAACTAACTTAGTAACTACAAAATAGTTTTTGTCTAGACTCGACTTCGGCCAGAGAAGGGATCATACGGTCGGTAAGGCTCTGATACCAAGTTGTAAGGCCCGATATGCGGTACTGTTCCAGATCTAGATGTTTCCGTCCAGATCCGGGGACGAAGCACATATCGGTCCCACCGCGACATATGACAATGCCATATGCCCCAGATTTCCAACATGATATCACAACATTACAACTACATGGATACAACATCTCATACAATAGGCATACAACTGCCTTAATACAATATAACAGCGGAAGATACATGTCTGAGTACAGACTACAATCAAATGCCTAGTGGCAAAGAGAAAAACATCGATCCCCATACCCACACGGGTCCAGGCCCTCCGCCGGGATCCGCCTAACTAGTCGTCGTCGAGTCTCCACGTGAAACGTCGGTCACCATACCTATCGTCGATCAAGAACCCTGAAAAGAGTTTGGGGGTAGTATCATGAGTACAGAAGTACTCAGCATCCAACTGTAGTGGTCATCTGACCCAGCAAGGACTTCATCACTCGTCATTCTAGGACAACTAGTAGTTTACGGTAAGGATGGGGTAAGTGGTGAGGTTGCTGCCGCACTAGCATTTATGAAGTGGCTAACGATCTAGAGAGTAAGATAAGAAGCCAAGCATTCGATGAGGAATCGCCTCCAACAAGTCTTGCTATCAGCTACTTACGCAAACATAACACCTATCCTATCCTTGTCCTCCTCTTCGCATCCCGACGAAGAAGAAGCTGTCAAGGCACACACACACGTTGATCAAGTTATATTAAGATTATCTCAGTTGTTGTTGTTGTCTATGAACAAGGAGTAGGTCTCAAGTCGTCCATAACCGTGGACATAGCTTCTCGAAAAGATTTAACCCTGCAGGGGTGTACCAACTGCCCATTAGAACGCTCCGCACGCACGCCCATCTCTCTCAGTTGCTACCCATGATAGGCAACCATTTTATGATTTAGTCCCAAGAGATCCGGAACGACAGGTCCCTCTAACTAACAACGCATATATCCGAGTGGCCCCCGGTGAGTCGACATCCAACTCAAAAGCCGACCGCACTCTCGAATCGGCCTCTACTGTCTGGACGAGGTCGGGTTAGTTACCCAAACTATGTGGGCAACCCCCGAGCTTCCAGGTTTGGACCAACAAAGAAACCATGTCTCCGCTGGCCCGAGTTCTTTGAAAATCTGCGAGGTCGACACTCGCACAGACACGTTTTGCAAAAGGTAAAACCAGCTTGGGCCACCACTAGAAATGTTTGAAGCTAGATAGGTAAGAAGAGGGGACACCATAGCACCCCGCACGCGGTTAGGCACGCTCAGTCTTAAAACAAATACCCGGAACTCAGATCCTAGGTGACTCGAATGGAACAAAGCGTCAGGGCGGGATAGCCTAGACCTTCCATCCTTCGTCGAATATAGTCAACATTATAATAATCATATCATCAACAACACTATAATATAATAATGTGATAGCCGAAACCAAGGAGTAATAGGGGTAACATCGTAGCATCCAAAGCACGCATACTAAGCAGGGGCTGAGCAACGAGCAATAGTAACATATCAGTACATGGTTTGCTGGGAGGGGGCATGGCTGTATCGGTTTGAATGAGGCTGTAAACATGTGGTAGGATCAAACATCAAACCTAACCTAGACTAGCATGCAAACCGCTGGTTGAAATAGAAGGGATCATAAGTAATGTATAGTCCTTGCCTGTTGATAAGTCGGGTTCCGAAGGTGTAGTTGTTCGCAAGCTCGCATCGTCTTCGAGAGGTACCCACGGAAGCACACAAGAGGGTAAACACTGGAAAGCAATCAACGAGAAAGCATCAACAAGAAGACAACACGAGACAACGCACCTACCGTCGAGAGCGATTACTAACAGGTTAAGTGGAGTACTCGTGACACACGACGGTACTGCACGTTTTACGATGGTTAAAGTTGTTTAGCTACACAACATGAGAAAAGGTTGTTAACATGGCATCTCACTCAAGCATGGCATAGCACACAAACATGACAAGAGGTTAAGCAAAAATAAACTACATAAGCTAGTCAATTTAAGTGGGGTGAAATCCTAGACATGGTAAACTATTACGGACCCCACGATCAAAATAGAATTTGGTACTGTTTTGACCTAAAGCATATTTTATAATTTTTATTAGCAAGAAAGAGCAGCATAAACACAATCTACATGCAATTCTAGTCAAGTTACATATAAGAAGCATTTTAAACGGAGCAACGGTTAAAAAGTTATTAATTAAACATTGTACAGTGGCATGCAATGTAATTAGCAGTCAAACTACATGTAAACAAAGTCAAACATGGCAAAAGAGCACATTTTATCAATCTACAGAAAATTCTAAGCAAGTTTCATGTTTAAAGCGTCGCGATCCGAGCTACCGTTAAAAAGTTATCGCACTCGCAAAACTACTACACAATCTGCCAAAATCTAACGAAAAAAAGTAAAAAGGCCTATTGGGCCGAGCCCACTAACGCAACAGAAAAAAAACGGGGCTGCTCACCACTGGGCCGAGGCCCAGGCCTGGAGGCGCTGGCGAGGCCGGCTGGGGAGGCTGCTGGGCCTCTGGCCGAGCTAGGCTGGCTCGGGCCCATCCCCATCCCGATACAGGGGAGGTTGGCGCCGCCGGCGACGAGCGGCTCTAGCCCCTGTCGCGGTGAGACCCCTCCGGCGAGGCGTGGTCCGTGGCGGTACGGGAACGGGCGCGGGGGAGATGCAGCGGCCGGGTCCGGTGGCCGGACGCTCGCCAACGTCGGGGCACGGTGAGGGAGCTCCAGGGGCGTCCCGGCAGCGAGCTCAGGGAGGAGAAGAGGTGAGAGGGAGAGGATGAAGGGAGGAAAGGGGCGCGGAGGAGGAGAGGGAGGGGTGCGGAGGCTCGCCGCTGCCGGCGGCGGCGGTAGCCGGGCGGCCGTAGACATTCTCTGCGAGCTCGGACGCGGCGGATGGGCTCCGGATCCCCTATGCTGGTTGGTGGGAGGCTTGGGGGCGCGATCTGGACCGTTGGATCTCAGATCTGACGGTCCAGATCAGAGGGAGAGCTAGGGTTTCGGTTGTGTAGGGACTTGGAGGTAATTTTGGAGAAATTTGGAGGGGGGTGGCTGCAATTTTGTGGCTAGGGAAACCCTAGAAAGAGGTGGGAGTGTGGTGGTCTTTATATGGCCTAGGTGGTTGGCAGTTTGCAAAAACATCCCCGGTTTTTCTCTGTCGCGCACGCGGTGTTTACGTTTCTGACCGCCGGGGGTCCGCAGGACCTCCGATTCGGGTAAAACTTTGAACTGCGCGATCAGCGCGTCGAGCTGGTGGCGTTCACCTAACACTGGAACCGTTCCGAGAACACTTTCCGGCGCGCTATAAAAATATCCCGTTTAATTATTAAACGGGGTTTTTCGTTCCGTTGGCTGCGGCTGGTCTTGTGCGGTTTTCGCGATGGTGATCGGGTGAAACCCGGTGTCGCAAAGGTCGAGTGTCAGGGTGGCAAGGGTCGGTCTTCATCCGGTATGAGATAAGAGGGGGGAAATAACCGCCGATCGATAAATCGGGGATGCAAACAACGCAAACAAATCAGACAATCAAACAATTCACACCGAAACCAAAATTTTAATTTTTGCAAAATCTGGGCTGTTACAATACAACACCACCAACAAGGGATCTCGACCCGATATCCAGGACAATCCGGGGGAGAGGGGGGAAGAGAAAAGAGATTCAACAATCTTCAACACCACCAACAAGGGACTCTGCTCCATGTCGACGTCGAACTTCGGTCGAGATAAATTTTCAGAGACGGCAATGTCGGAAAACGAAACCATCGGGAGATCAAGAGGAAGAACGACAGTTGAAAGCGACGACCAAGGGAAGCATTTTCACTGAAATCATGAGGATATTGGGAAAGAAGACTGAAGTCAATAGACGACCAAGATGTTTACCCAGAGTCGAAAGAACTAAAGGTACTATAGGATTTCCCAACCTGAGATCGGAATCGAGACAATACACTGCAAGCAAGGCATTGTAACTATTCCGAAACTACAGACACTCGAGATCCTAAAGTTTTAAAGGCGATAAGTCAATAATAAAACACTTACGACACTTGTCCTGACCGGAGTAAGGGTAAGGAGGAAAAAGAATCCTACTCTCCGATAACTAACTTAGTAACTACAAAATAGTTTTTGTCTAGACTCGACTTCGGCCAGAGAAGGGATCATACGGTCGGTAAGGCTCTGATACCAAGTTGTAAGGCCCGATATGCGGTACTGTTCCAGATCTAGATGTTTCCGTCCAGATCCGGGGACGAAGCACATATCGGTCCCACCGCGACATATGACAATGCCATATGCCCCAGATTTCCAACATGATATCACAACATTACAACTACATGGATACAACATCTCATACAATAGGCATACAACTGCCTTAATACAATATAACAGCGGAAGATACATGTCTGAGTACAGACTACAATCAAATGCCTAGTGGCAAAGAGAAAAACATCGATCCCCATACCCACACGGGTCCAGGCCCTCCGCCGGGATCCGCCTAACTAGTCGTCGTCGAGTCTCCACGTGAAACGTCGGTCACCATACCTATCGTCGATCAAGAACCCTGAAAAGAGTTTGGGGGTAGTATCATGAGTACAGAAGTACTCAGCATCCAACTGTAGTGGTCATCTGACCCAGCAAGGACTTCATCACTCGTCATTCTAGGACAACTAGTAGTTTACGGTAAGGATGGGGTAAGTGGTGAGGTTGCTGCCGCACTAGCATTTATGAAGTGGCTAACGATCTAGAGAGTAAGATAAGAAGCCAAGCATTCGATGAGGAATCGCCTCCAACAAGTCTTGCTATCAGCTACTTACGCAAACATAACACCTATCCTATCCTTGTCCTCCTCTTCGCATCCCGACGAAGAAGAAGCTGTCAAGGCACACACACACGTTAATCAAGTTATATTAAGATTATCTCAGTTGTTGTTGTTGTCTATGAACAAGGAGTAGGTCTCAAGTCGTCCATAACCGTGGACATAGCTTGAAAAGATTTAACCCTGCAGGGGTGTACCAACTGCCCATTACAAGGCTCCGCACGCACGCCCATCTCTCTCAGTTGCTACCCATGATAGGCAACCATTTTATGATTTAGTCCCAAGAGATCCGGAACGACAGGTCCCTCTAACTAACAACGCACAAATCCGGGTGGCCCCCGGTGAGTAGACATCCAACTCAAAAGCCGTCCGCACTCTCGAATCGGCCTCTACCGTCTGGACGAGGTTGGGTTAGTTACCCAAACTATGTGGGAAACCCTCGAGCTTCCAGGTTTTGACCAACAAAGAAACCATGTCTCCGCTGGACCGAGTTGTTTGAAAATCTGCGAGGTCGACACTCGCACACACACGTTTTGCAAAAGGTAAAACCAGCTTGGGCCACCACTAGAAATGTTTGAAGCTAGATAACTAAGAAGAGGGGACCCCATAGCACCCCGCACGCGGTTAGGCACGCTCGGTCTTAAAACAAATACCCGGAACTCAGATCCTAGGTGACTCGAATGGAACAAAGCGTCGGGGCGGGATAGCCTAGACCTTCCATCCTTCGTCGAATATAGTCAACATTATAATAATCATATCATCAACAACACTATAATATAATAATGTGATAGCCCAAACCAAGGAGTAACAGGTGTAACATTGTAGCATCCAAAGCA
Source organism: Bromus sterilis (assembly GCA_950022295.1). NCBI lineage: Eukaryota > Viridiplantae > Streptophyta > Magnoliopsida > Poales > Poaceae > Bromus > Bromus sterilis. The sequence goes on from OX465596.1 coordinate 47,942,241, forward strand.
CGCATACTAAGCAGGGGCTGAGCAACGAGCAATAGTAACATATCAGTACATGGTTTGCTGGGAGGGGGCATGGCTGTATCGGTTTGAATGAGGCTTTAAACATGTGGTAGGATCAAACATCGAGCCTAACCTAGACTAGCATGCAAACCGCTGGTTGAAATAGAATGGATCATAAGTAATGTATAGTCCTTTCCTGTTGATAAGTCGGGTTCCGAAGGTGTAGTTGTTCGCAAGCTCGCATCGTCTCTGAGAGGTACCCGCGGAAGCACACAAGAGGGCAACCACTGGAAAGCAATCAACGAGAAAGCATCAACAAGAAGACAACACTAGACAACGCACCTACCGTCCAGAGCGATTACTAACATGTTAAGTGGAGTACTCGTCACACACGACGGTACTGCACGTTTTACGATGGTTAAAGTTGTTTAGCTACACAACATGAGAAAAGGTTGTTAACATGGCATCTCACTCAAGCATGACATAGCACACAAACATGACAAGAGGTTAAGCAAAAATAAACTACCTAAGCTAGTCAATTTAAGTGGGGTGAAATCCTAGACATGGTAAACTATTACGGACCCCACGATAAAAATAGAATTTGGTACTGTTTTGACCTAAAGCATATTTTATAATTTTTATTAGCAAGAAAGAGCAGCATAAACACAATCTACATGCAATTCTAGTCAAGTTACATATAAGAAGCATTTCAAACGGAGCAACGGTTAAAAAGTTATTAATTAAACAGTGTACAGTGGCATGCAATGTAATTAGCAGTCAAACTACATGTAAACAAAGTCAAACATGGCAAAAGAGCACATTTTATCAATCTACAGAAAATTCTAAGTAAATTTCATGTTTAAAGCGTCGCGATCCGAGCAACCGTTAAAAAGTTATAGCACTCGCAAAACTACTACACAATCTGCCAAAATCTAACGAAAAAAAAGTAAAAAGGCCTATTGGGCCGAGCCCACTAACGCAACAGAAAAAAAACGGGGCTGCTCACAACTGGGCCGAGGCCCAGGCCTGGAGGCGCTGGCGAGGCCGGCTGGGGAGGCCGCTGGGCCTCTGGCCGAGCTAGGCTGGCTCGGTCCCATCCCCATCCCGATACAGGGGAGGTTGGCGGCGCCGGCGACGAGCGGCTCTAGCCCCCGTCGCGGTGAGAACCCTCCGGCGAGGCGTGGTCCGTGGCGGTACGGGAACGGGCGCGGGGGAGATGCAGCGGCCGGATGCTCGCCAACGTCGGGGCACGGTGAGGGAGCTCCAGGGGCGGCCCGGCAGCGAGCTCAGGGAGGAGAAGAGGTGAGAGGGAGAGGATGAAGGGAGGAAAGGGGCGCGGAGGAGGAGAGGGAGGGGTGCGGCGGCGCGGTGGCTCGCCGCTGCCAGCGGCGGCGGCAGCCGGGCGGCCGTAGGCATTCTCTGCAAGCTCGGACGCGGCGGATGGGCTCCGGATCCCCTATGCTGGTTGGTGGGAGGCTTAGGGGCGCGACCTGGACCATTGGATCTCAGATCTGACGGTCCAGATCAGAGGGAGAGCTAGGGTTTCGGTTGTGTAGGGATTTGGAGGTAATTTTGGAGAAATTTGGAGGGGGGTGGCTGAAATTTTGTGGCTAGGGAAACCCTAGAAAGAGGTGGGAGTGTGGTGGTCTTTATATAGCCTAGGTGGCTGGCAGTTTGCAAAAAACATCCCCGGTTTATCTCTGTCGCGCACGCGGTGTTTACGTTTCTGACCGCCGGGGGTCTGCAGGACCTCCGATTCGGGTAAAACTTCGAACTGCGCGATCAACGCGTCGAGCTGCGGACGTTCACCTCGCGCTGGAACCGTTCCGAGAACACTTTCCGGCGCGCTATAAAAATATCCTTTTAATTATTAAACGGGGATTTTCGTTCCGTTGGCTGCGGCTGGTCTCGTGCGGTTTTCGCGACGGTGATCGGGTGAAACCCGGTGTCGCAAAGGTCGAGTGTCAGGGTGGCAAGGGTCGGTCTCCGTCCGGTATGAGATAAGAGGGGGGGAAATAACCGCCGATCGATAAATCGGGGATGCAAACACCGCAAACAAATCAGACAATCAAACAATTCACACCGAAACCAAAATTTTAATTTTTGCAAAATCTGGGCTGTTACAATACAACACCACCAACAAGGGATCTCGACCCGATATCCATGACAATCCGGGGGAGAGGGGGGAAGAGAAAAGAGATTCAACAATCTTCAACACCACCAACAAGGGACTCTGCTCCATGTCGACGTCGAACTTCGGTCGAGATAAATTTTCCGCAGAGAGACGGCAATGTCGGAAAACGAAACCATCGGGAGATCAAGAGGAAGAACGACAGTTGAAAGCGACGATCAAGGGAAGCATTTTCACTGAAATCATGAGGATATTGGGCAAGAGGACTGAAGTCAATAGACGACCAAGATGTTTACCCAGAGTCAAAAGAACTAAAGGTACTATAGGATTTCCCAACCTGAGATCGGAATCGAGACAATACGCTGCAAGCAAGGCATTGTAACTATTCCGAAACTCCAGACACTCGAGATCCTAAAGTTTTAAAGGGGATAAGTCGAGAATAAAACACTTACGACACTTGTCCTGACCGGAGTAAGGGTAAGGAGGAAAAAGAATCCTACTCTCCGATAACTAACTTAGTAACTACAAAATAGTTTTTGTCTAGACTCGATTCGTCCAGAGAAGGGATCATACGGTCGGTAAGGCTCTGATACCAAGTTGTAATGCCCGATATGCGGTACTGTTCCAGATCTAGATGTTTCCGTCCAGATCCGGGGACGAAGCACATATCGGTCCCACCGCGACATATGACAATGCCATATGCCCCAGATTTCCAACATGATATCACAACATTACAACTACATGGATACAACATCTCATACAATCGGCATACAACTGCCTTAATACAATATAACAGCGGAAGATACATGTCTGAGTACAGACTACAATCAAATGCCTAGTGGCAAAGAGAAAAACATCTATCCCCATACCCACACGGGTCCAGGCCCTCCGCCGGGATCCGCCTAACTAGTCGTCGTCGAGTCTCCATGTGAAACGTCGGTCACCATACCTGTCGTCGATCAAGAACCCTGAAAAGAGTTTGGGGGTAGTATCATGAGTACAGAAGTACTCAGCATCCAACTGTAGTGGTCATCTGACCCAACAAGGACTTCATCACTCGTCATTCTAGGACAACTAGTAGTTTACGGTAAGGATGGGGTAAGTGGTGAGGTTGCTGCCGCACTAGCATTTATGAAGTGGCTAACGATCTAGAGAGTAAGATAAGAAGCCAAGCATTCGATGAGGAATCGCCTCCAACAAGTCTTGCTATCAGCTACTTACGCAAACATAACACCTATCCTATCCTTGTCCTCCTCTTCGCATCCCGACGAAGAAGAAGCTGTCAAGGCACACCCACACGTTAATCAAGTTATATTAAGATTATCTCAGTTGTTGTTGTTGTCTATGAACAAGGAGTAGGTCTCAAGTCGTCCATAACCGTGGACATAGCTTGAAAAGATTTAACCCTACAGGGGTGTACCAACTGCCCATTACAAGGCTCCGCACGCACGCCCATCTCTCTCAGTTGCTACCCATGATAGGCAACCATTTTATGATTTAGTCCCAAGAGATCCGGAACGACAGGTCCCTCTAACTAACAACGCACAAATCCGGGTGGCCCCCGGTGAGTCGACATCCAACTCAAAAGCCGTCCGCACTCTCGAATCGGCCTCTACCGTCTGGACGAGGTTGGGTTAGTTACCCAAACTATGTGGGAAACCCTCGAGCTTCCAGGTTTGGACCAACAAAGAAACCATGTCTCCGCTGGACCGAGTTGTTTGAAAATCTGCGAGGTCGACACTCGCACACACACGTTTTGCAAAAGGTAAAACCAGCTTGGGCCACCACTAGAAATGTTTGAAGCTAGATAACTAAGAAGAGGGGACCCCATAGCACCCCGCACGCGGTTAGGCACGCTCGGTCTTAAAACAAATACCCGGAACTCAGATCCTAGGTGACTCGAATGGAACAAAGCGTCGGGGCGGGATAGCCTAGACCTTCCATCCTTCGTCGAATATAGTCAACATTATAATAATCATATCATCAACAACACTATAATATAATAATGTGATAGCCCAAACCAAGGAGTAACAGGTGTAACATTGTAGCATCCAAAGCACGCATACTAAGCAGGGGCTGAGCAACGAGCAATAGTAACATATCAGTACATGGTTTGCTGGGAGGGGGCATGGCTGTATCGGTTTGAATGAGGCTTTAAACATGTGGTAGGATCAAACATCGAGCCTAACCTAGACTAGCATGCAAACCGCTGGTTGAAATAGAATGGATCATAAGTAATGTATAGTCCTTTCCTGTTGATAAGTCGGGTTCCGAAGGTGTAGTTGTTCGCAAGCTCGCATCGTCTCTGAGAGGTACCCGCGGAAGCACACAAGAGGGCAACCACTGGAAAGCAATCAACGAGAAAGCATCAACAAGAAGACAACACTAGACAACGCACCTACCGTCCAGAGCGATTACTAACATGTTAAGTGGAGTACTCGTCACACACGACGGTACTGCACGTTTTACGATGGTTAAAGTTGTTTAGCTACACAACATGAGAAAAGGTTGTTAACATGGCATCTCACTCAAGCATGACATAGCACACAAACATGACAAGAGGTTAAGCAAAAATAAACTACCTAAGCTAGTCAATTTAAGTGGGGTGAAATCCTAGACATGGTAAACTATTACGGACCCCACGATAAAAATAGAATTTGGTACTGTTTTGACCTAAAGCATATTTTATAATTTTTATTAGCAAGAAAGAGCAGCATAAACACAATCTACATGCAATTCTAGTCAAGTTACATATAAGAAGCATTTCAAACGGAGCAACGGTTAAAAAGTTATTAATTAAACAGTGTACAGTGGCATGCAATGTAATTAGCAGTCAAACTACATGTAAACAAAGTCAAACATGGCAAAAGAGCACATTTTATCAATCTACAGAAAATTCTAAGTAAATTTCATGTTTAAAGCGTCGCGATCCGAGCAACCGTTAAAAAGTTATAGCACTCGCAAAACTACTACACAATCTGCCAAAATCTAACGAAAAAAAAGTAAAAAGGCCTATTGGGCCGAGCCCACTAACGCAACAGAAAAAAAACGGGGCTGCTCACAACTGGGCCGAGGCCCAGGCCTGGAGGCGCTGGCGAGGCCGGCTGGGGAGGCCGCTGGGCCTCTGGCCGAGCTAGGCTGGCTCGGTCCCATCCCCATCCCGATACAGGGGAGGTTGGCGGCGCCGGCGACGAGCGGCTCTAGCCCCCGTCGCGGTGAGAACCCTCCGGCGAGGCGTGGTCCGTGGCGGTACGGGAACGGGCGCGGGGGAGATGCAGCGGCCGGATGCTCGCCAACGTCGGGGCACGGTGAGGGAGCTCCAGGGGCGGCCCGGCAGCGAGCTCAGGGAGGAGAAGAGGTGAGAGGGAGAGGATGAAGGGAGGAAAGGGGCGCGGAGGAGGAGAGGGAGGGGTGCGGCGGCGCGGTGGCTCGCCGCTGCCAGCGGCGGCGGCAGCCGGGCGGCCGTAGGCATTCTCTGCAAGCTCGGACGCGGCGGATGGGCTCCGGATCCCCTATGCTGGTTGGTGGGAGGCTTAGGGGCGCGACCTGGACCATTGGATCTCAGATCTGACGGTCCAGATCAGAGGGAGAGCTAGGGTTTCGGTTGTGTAGGGATTTGGAGGTAATTTTGGAGAAATTTGGAGGGGGGTGGCTGAAATTTTGTGGCTAGGGAAACCCTAGAAAGAGGTGGGAGTGTGGTGGTCTTTATATAGCCTAGGTGGCTGGCAGTTTGCAAAAACATCCCCGGTTTATCTCTGTCGCGCACGCGGTGTTTACGTTTCTGACCGCCGGGGGTCTGCAGGACCTCCGATTCGGGTAAAACTTCGAACTGCGCGATCAACGCGTCGAGCTGGCGACGTTCACCTCGCGCTGGAACCGTTCCGAGAACACTTTCCGGCGCGCTATAAAAATATCCTTTTAATTATTAAACGGGGTTTTTCGTTCCGTTGGCTGCGGCTGGTCTCGTGCGGTTTTCGCGACGGTGATCGGGTGAAACCCGGTGTCGCAAAGGTCGAGTGTCAGGGTGGCAAGGGTCGGTCTCCGTCCGGTATGAGATAAGAGGGGGGGAAATAACCGCCGATCGATAAATCGGGGATGCAAACACCGCAAACAAATCAGACAATCAAACAATTCACACCGAAACCAAAATTTTAATTTTTGCAAAATCTGGGCTGTTACAATACAACACCACCAACAAGGGATCTCGACCCGATATCCATGACAATCCGGGGGAGAGGGGGGAAGAGAAAAGAGATTCAACAATCTTCAACACCACCAACAAGGGACTCTGCTCCATGTCGACGTCGAACTTCGGTCGAGATAAATTTTCCGCAGAGAGACGGCAATGTCGGAAAACGAAACCATCGGGAGATCAAGAGGAAGAACGACAGTTGAAAGCGACGATCAAGGGAATCATTTTCACTGAAATCATGAGGATATTGGGCAAGAGGACTGAAGTCAATAGACGACCAAGATGTTTACCCAGAGTCAAAAGAACTAAAGGTACTATAGGATTTCCCAACCTGAGATCGGAATCGAGACAATACGCTGCAAGCAAGGCATTGTAACTATTCCGAAACTCCAGACACTCGAGATCCTAAAGTTTTAAAGGGGATAAGTCGAGAATAAAACACTTACGACACTTGTCCTGACCGGAGTAAGGGTAAGGAGGAAAAAGAATCCTACTCTTCGATAACTAACTTAGTAACTACAAAATAGTTTTTGTCTAGACTCGATTCGTCCAGAGAAGGGATCATACGGTCGGTAAGGCTCTGATACCAAGTTGTAATGCCCGATATGCGGTACTGTTCCAGATCTAGATGTTTCCGTCCAGATCCGGGGACGAAGCACATATCGGTCCCACCGCGACATATGACAATGCCATATGCCCCAGATTTCCAACATGATATCACAACATTACAACTACATGGATACAACATCTCATACAATCGGCATACAACTGCCTTAATACAATATAACAGCGGAAGATACATGTCTGAGTACAGACTACAATCAAATGCCTAGTGGCAAAGAGAAAAACATCGATCCCCATACCCACACGGGTCCAGGCCCTCCGCCGGGATCCGCCTAACTAGTCGTCGTCGAGTCTCCACGTGAAACGTCGGTCACCATACCTGTCGTCGATCAAGAACCCTGAAAAGAGTTTGGGGGTAGTATCATGAGTACAGAAGTACTCAACATCCAACTGTAGTGGTCATCTGACCTAGCAAGGACTTCATCACTCGTCATTCTAGGACAACTAGTAGTTTACGGTAAGGATGAGGTAAGTGGTGAGGTTGCTGCCGCACTAGCATTTATGAAGTGGCTAACGATCTAGAGAGTAAGATAAGAAGCCAAGCATTCGATGAGGAATCGCCTCCAACAAGTCTTGCTATCAGCTACTTACGCAAACATAACACCTATCCTATCCTTGTCCTCCTCTTCGCATCCCGACGAAAAAGAAGCTATCAAGGCACACACACACGTTGATCAAGTTATATTAAGATTATCTCAGTTGTTGTTGTTGTCTATGAACAAGGAGTAGGTCTCAAGTCGTCCATAACCGTGGACATAGCTTGAAAAGATTTAACCCTGCAGGGGTGTACCAACTGCCCATTACAAGGCTCCGCACGCACGCCTATCTCTCTCAGTTGCTACCCATGATAGGCAACCATTTTATGATTTAGTCCCAAGAGATCCGGAATGACAGGTCCCTCTAACTAACAACGCACAAATCCGGGTGGCCCCCGGTGAGTCGACATCCAACTCAAAAGCCGTCCGCACTCTCGAATCGGCCTCTACCGTCTGGACGAGGTTGGGTTAGTTACCCAAACTATGTGGGAAACCCTCGAGCTTCCAGGTTTGGACCAACAAAGAAACCATGTCTCCGCTGGACCGAGTTGTTTGAAAATCTGCGAGGTCGACACTCGCACACACACGTTTTGCAAAAGGTAAAACCAGCTTGGGCCACCACTAGAAATGTTTGAAGCTAGATAACTAAGAAGAGGGGACCCCATAGCACCCCGCACGCGGTTAGGCACGCTCGGTCTTAAAACAAATACCCGGAACTCAGATCCTAGGTGACTCGAATGGAACAAAGCGTCGGGGCGGGATAGGCTAGACCTTCCATCCTTCGTCGAATATAGTCAACATTATAATAATCATATCATCAACAACACTATAATATAATAATGTGATATCCCAAACCAAGGAGTAACAGGGGTAACATTGTAGCATCCAAAGCACGCATACTAAGCAGGGGCTGAGCAACGAGCAATAGTAACATATCAGTACATGATTTGCTGGGAGGGGGCATGGCTGTATCGGTTTGAATGAGGCTTTAAACATGTGGTAGGATCAAACATCGAGCCTAACCTAGACTAGCATGCAAACCGCTGGTTGAAATAGAATGGATCATAAGTAATGTATAGTCCTTGCCTGTTGATAAGTCGGGTTCCGAAGGTGTAGTTGTTCGCAAGCTCGCATCGTCTCTGAGAGGTACCCGCGGAAGCACACAAGAGGGTAAACACTGGAAAGCAATCAACGAGAAAGCATCAACAAGAAGACAACACGAGACAACGCACCTACCGTCCAGAGCGATTACTAACAGGTTAAGTGGAGTACTCGTCACACACGACGGTACTGCACGTTTTACGATGGTCAAAGTTGTTTAGCTACACAACATGAGAAAAGGTTGTTAACATGGCATCTCACTCAAGCATGACATAGCACACAAACATGACAAGAGGTTAAGCAAAAATAAACTACCTAAGCTAGTCAATTTAAGTGGGGTGAAATCCTAGACATGGTAAACTATTACGGACCCCACGATAAAAATAGAATTTGGTACTGTTTTGACCTAAAGCATATTTTATAATTTTTATTAGCAAGAAAGAGCAGCATAAACACAATCTACATGCAATTCTTGTCAAGTTACATATAAGAAGCATTTCAAACGGAGCAATGGTTAAAAAGTTATTAATTAAACAGTGTACAGTGGCATGCAATGTAATTAGCAGTCAAACTACATGTAAACAAAGTCAAACATGGCAAAAGAGCACATTTTATCAATCTATAGAAAATTCTAAGCAACTTTCATGTTTAAAGCGCCGCGATCCGAGCTACCGTTAAAAAGTTATAGCACTCGCAAAACTACTACACAATCTGCCAAAATCTAACGAAAAAAAAGTAAAAAGGCCTATTGGGCCGAGCCCACTAACGCAACAGAAAAAAAACGGGGCTGCTCACAACTGGGCCGAGGCCCAGGCCTGGAGGCGCTGGCGAGGCCGGCTGGGGAGGCCGCTGGGCCTCTGGCCGAGCTAGGCTGGCTCGGTCCCATCCCCATCCCGATACAGGGGAGGTTGGCGGCGCCGGCGACGAGCGGCTCTAGCCCCCGTCGCGGTGAGACCCCTCCGGCGAGGCGTGGTCCGTGGCGGTACGGGAACGGGCGCGGGGGAGATGCAGCGGCCGGATGCTCGCCAACGTCGGGGCATGGCGAGGGAGCTCCAGGGGCGGCCCGGCAGCGAGCTCAGGGAGGAGAAGAGGTGAGAGGGAGAGGATGAAGGGAGGAAAGGGGCGCGGAGGAGGAGAGGGAGGGGTGCGGCGGCGCGGTGGCTCGCCGCTGCCGGCGGCGGCGGCAGCCGGGCGGCCGTAGGCATTCTCTACAAGCTCGGACGCGGCGGATGGGCTCCGGATCCCCTATGCTGGTTGGTGGGAGGCTTAGGGGCGCGACCTGGACCATTGGATCTCAGATCTGACGGTCCAGATCAGAGGGAGAGCTAGGGTTTCGATTGTGTAGGGATTTGGAGGTAATTTTGGAGAAATTTGGTGGGGGGTGGCTGCAATTTTGTGGCTAGGGAAACCCTAGAAAGAGGTGGGAGTGTGGTGGTCTTTATATAGCCTAGGTGGCTGGCAGTTTGCAAAAACATCCCCGGTTTATCTCTGTCGCGCACGCGGTGTTTACGTTTCTGACCGCCGGGGGTCTGCAGGACCTCCGATTCGGGTAAAACTTCGAACTGCGCGATCAGCGCGTCGAGCTGGCGACGTTCACCTCGCGCTGGAACCGTTCCGAGAACACTTTCCGGCGCGCTATAAAAATATCCTTTTAATTATTAAACGGGATTTTTCGTTCCGTTGGCTGCGGCTGGTCTTGTGCGGTTTTCGCGACGGTGATCGGGTGAAACCCGGTGTCGCAAAGGTCGAGTGTCAGGGTGGCAAGGGTCGGTCTCCGTCCGGTATGAGATAAGAGGGGGGGAAATAACCGCCGATCGATAAATCGGGGATGCAAACACCGCAGACAAATCAGACAATCAAACAATTCACACCGAAACCAAAATTTTAATTTTTGCAAAATCTGGGCTGTTACAATACAACACCACCAACAAGGGATCTCGACCCGATATCCATGACAATCCGGCGGAGAGGGGGGAAGAGAAAAGAGATTCAACAATCTTCAACACCACCAACAAGGGACTCTGCTCCATGTCGACGTCGAACTTCGGTCGAGATAAATTTTCCGCAGAGAGACGGCAATGTCGGAAAACGAAACCATCGGGAGATCAAGAGGAAGAACGACAGTTGAAAGCGACGATCAAGGGAAGCATTTTCATTGAAATCATGAGGATATTGGGAAAGAGGACTGAAGTCAATAGACGACCAAGATGTTTACCCAGAGTCGAAAGAACTAAAGGTACTATAGGATTTCCCAACCTGAGATCGGAATCGAGACAATACGCTGCAAGCAAGGCATTGTAACTATTCCGAAACTCCAGACACTCGAGATCCTAAAGTTTTAAAGGGGATAAGTCGAGAATAAAACACTTACGACACTTGTCCTGACCGGAGTAAGGGTAAGGAGGAAAAAGAATCCTACTCTCCGATAACTAACTTAGTAACTACAAAATAGTTTTTTTCTAGACTCGATTCGGCCAGAGAAGGGATCATACGGTCGGTAAGGCTCTGATACCAAGTTGTAATGCCCGATATGCGGTACTGTTCCAGATCTAGATGTTTCCGTCCAGATCCGGGGACGAAGCACATATCGGTCCCACCGCCACATATGACAATGCCATATGCCCCAGATTTCCAACATGATATCACAACATTACAACTACATGGATACAACATCTCATACAATCGGCATACAACTGCTTTAATACAATATAACAGCGGAAGATACATGTCTGAGTACAGACTACAATCAAATGCCTAGTGGCAAAGAGAAAAACATCGATCCCCATACCCACACGGGTCCAGGCCCTCCGCCGGGATCCGCCTAACTAGTCGTCGTCGAGTCTCCACGTGAAACGTCGGTCACCATACCTGTCGTCGATCAAGAACCCTGAAAAGAGTTTGGGGGTAGTATCATGAGTACAGAAGTACTCAACATCCAACTGTAGTGGTCATCTGACCGAGCAAGGACTTCATCACTCGTCATTCTAGGACAACTAGTAGTTTACGGTAAGGATGGGGTAAGTGGTGAGGTTGCTGCCGCACTAGCATTTATGAAGTGGCTAACGATCTAGAGAGTAAGATAAGAAGCCAAGCATTCGATGAGGAATCGCCTCCAACAATTCTTGCTATCAGCTACTTACGCAAACATAACACCTATCCTATCCTTGTCCTCCTCTTCGCATCCCGACGAAGAAGAAGCTTTCAAGGCACACACACACGTTGATCAAGTTATATTAAGATTATCTCAGTTTTTGTTGTCTATGAACAAGGAGTAGGTCTCAAGTCGTCCATAACCGTGGACACGGCTTCTCGAAAATATTTAACCCTGCAGGGGTGTACCAACTGCCCATTACAAGGCTCCGCACGCACGCCCATCTCTCTCATTTGCTACCCATGATAGGCAACCATTTTATGATTTAGTCCCAAGATATCCGGAACGACAGGTCCCTCTAACTAACAACGCATAAATCCGAGTGGCCCCCGGTGAGTCGACATCCAACTCAAAAGCCGACCGCACTCTCGAATCGGCCTCTACTGTCTGGACGAGGTCGGGTTAGTTAACCAAACTATGTGGGCAACCCCCGAGCTTCCAGGTTTGGACCAACAAAGAAACCATGTCTCCGCTGGCCCGAGTTCTTTGAAAATCTGCGAGGTCGACACTCGCACACACACGTTTTGCAAAAGGTAAAACCAGCTTGGGCCACCACTAGAAATGTTTGAAGCTAGATAGGTAAGAAGAGGGGACCCCATAAAATCCCACACGCGGTTAGGCATGCTCAGTCTTAAAACCAATACCCGGAACTCGGATCCTAGGTGACTCGAATGGAACAAAGCGTCGGGGCGGGATAGCCTAGACCTTCCATCCTTCGTCGAATATAGTCAACATTATAATAATCATATCATCAACAACAATATAATATAATAATGTGATAGCCCAAACCAAGGAGTAACAGGGGGTAACATCGTAGCATCCTAAGCATGCATACTAAGCAAGGGTTGAGCAACGAGCAATAGTAACATATCAGTACATGGTTTGCTGGGAGGGGGCATGGCTGTATCGGTTTGAATGAGGCTGTAAACATGTGGTAGGATCAAACATCGAGCCTAACCTAGACTAGCATGCAAACCGCTGGTTGAAATAGAAGGGATCATAAGTAATGTATAGTCCTTGCCTGTTGATAAGTCGGGTTCCGAAGGTGTAGTTGATCGCAAGCTCGCATCGTCTCCGAGAGGTACCCGCGGAAGCACACAAGAGGGTAAACACTGGAAAGCAATCAACGAGCAAGCATCCACAAGAAGACAACATGAGACAACGCACCTACCGTCCAGAGCGATTACTAACAGGTTAAGTGGAGTACTCGTCACACACGACGGTACTGCACGTTTTACGATGGTTAAAGTTGTTTAGCTACACAACATGAGCAAAGGTTGTTAACATGGCATCTCACTCAAGCATGACATAGCATACAAACATGACAAGATGTTAAGCAAAATTAAACTACCTAAGCTAGTCAATTTAAGTGGGGTGAAATCCTAGACATGGTAAACTATTACGGACCCCAAGATAAAAATAGAATTTGGTACTGTTTTGACCTAAAGCATATTTTATAATTTATATTAGCAAGCAAGAGCAGCATAAACACAATCTACATGCAATTCTATTCAAGTTACATATAAGAAGCATTCTAAACGGAGCAACGGTTAAAAAGTTATTAATTAAATAGTTAACAGTGGCATGCGATGTAATTAGCAGTCAAACTACATGTAAACAAAGCCAAACATGGCAAAAGAGCATATTTTATCAATCTACACAAAATTCTAAGCAACTTTCATGTTGAAAGCCTCACGATCCGAGCTACCGTTAAAAAGTTATAGCACTCGCAAAACTACTACACAATCTGCCAAAATCTAACGAAAAAAAAGTAAAAAGGCCTATTTTGCCGAGCCCACTAACGCAACAGGAAAAATAAAATAAAAAAACGGGGCTGGTCACCACTGGGCCGAGGCCCAGGACTGGAGGCGCTGGCGAGGCCGGCTGGGGAGGCCGCTGGGCCTCTGGCCGAGCTAGGCTGGCTCGGGCCCATCCCCATCCCGATCCAGGGGAGGTTGGCGGCGCCGGCGACGAGCGGCTCCAGCCCCCGTCGCGGTGAGACCCCTCCGGCGAGGCGTTGTCCGTGGCGGTCCAGGAACAGGCGCGGGGGAGATGCAGCGGTCGGGTCCGGTGGCCGGACGCTCGCCAACGTCGGGGCGCGGTGAGGGAGCTCCAGGGGCGGCCCGGCAGCGAGCTCAGGGAGGAGAAAAGGTGAGAGTGAGAGGATAGATGGAGGAAAGGGGCGCGGAGGAGGAGAGGGAGGGGTGCGGCGGCTCGCCGCAGCCGGCGGCGGCGGCAGCCGGGCGGCCGAAGGCGTTCTCTGCGAGCTCGGATGCGGCCGATGGGCTCCGGATCCCCTGTGCTTGTTGGTGGGAGGCTTGGGGGCGCGATCTGGACCGTTGGATCTCAGATTTGACGGTCCAGATCAGAGGGAGAGCTAGGGTTTCGGTTGTGTGCGGACTTGGAGGCAATTTTGGAGCAATTTGGAGGGGGGTGGCTGCAATTTTGTGGCTAGGGAAACCCTAGAAAGAGGTGGGAGTGTGGTGGTCTTTATATAGCCCAGGTGGCTGGCAGTTTGCAAAAACATCCCCGGTTTTTCTCTGTCGCGCACGCGGTGTTTACGTTTCTGTCCGCCGGGGTCCACGGGACCTCCGATTCGGGTAAAACTTCGAACTGCGCGATCAGCGCGTCGAGCCGGCAGCGTTCACCTCGCGCTGGAACCGTTCCGAGAACACTTTCCGGCGCGCTATAAAAATATCCCGTTTAATTATTAAACGGGGTTTTCCATTCCGTTGGCTACAGCTGGTCTCGTGCGGTTTTCGCGACGGTGATCGGGTGAAACCCGGTGTCGCAAAGGTCGAGTGTCAGGGTGGCAAGGGTCGGTCTCCGTCCGGTATGAGATTTACAATGGGAAGGACTGTTACATTTACAATGGGAAGGACTGTCCCTATTGGAAGGAAAAAATGAAGAGGAACATCATGGCCATCAACTCTGCCGCTTGGGAAGTTGTCAAGAATGGTGTAAATGTGAAAGACAAAAGTGCTATCACTCTTGAAGAGGCTAAGAAGATGGCCCTCGATGCTGAAGTCTTGGTAGTCATTACAAATCATCTGATTCCAGAGAAATATCATGAAGTCAAGAATATTTCTTCGGCCAAAGGTGTCTGGGACTATCTTGAGAAGATTGGTGAAGGTGTCTCTACTCAGAAAGATGCTCGTATCGACACCCTTTGAAGCAAATTTTATCGTTTCAAGAGGCACGAGGGAGAAAAAGTTAACTCCATATACAGTAGACTCACTGCGTTGTCGAATGAACTGATTTCCATCGGTGCCGAAGACATTACCAATCGGATTATATTCAGAACTTTGCTCCGTTACCTTGATGATTCCTTCGATCACATTGTGCTGATGATTAAGGAAAGGACTGATTTCAAGGATCTTGTTGCCGCTGATATTCTCGAGAGACTCAACACCTTCGAGATGGAAGAAGATGAAAAATGAGATGTTAATGGGACTCGAAGAAAATCTCACGCACTCAAGGCCAAAGATTCACATCACTCCTCCCCTTAAGCTAGTTCTGAACCTGGTTGTGCCTCAGATGACCCCGAGAATATTGGAAAAGATCTGGCACTGATAATTAAAAGATTCAACCGCTTTTAGAGAAGGAACTCCTCTTCACGAAGAAAAACTACTCTTCAAGAAATTCGAGAAATTAATCACAGCATCGATCATCATCTAGAAACTCTTCAGCGAGAGATAACTTTTGCTACAACTGCAAGAATCCAGTTCACTTCATTGCTGATTGTCCTCTCTGGGAAATTGAACATAGATCAAAGCATTCTCACAGCATCTCTTCGAGCAAGTCGCACAGATCGAGAAAAAACTATGAGTCGAAGAGATATGATTCAAAGTCCAGAAAAGACAAGAAAGATGGTTCTGATGATGACAAGAAGAAGAAGAAGTATCACAAGCATCGAGAGAGTTCTTCCTCGAAATCACATTCCCCTCGACGCAAGTTTTCTCACCGTGCCAAAGCCTATTTGGGTAAAGAAATGAACTCTGAAGATGAAGCCTCCGGTTCCGAAGCTGAATCAAACTCAAGATCTGGTTCTGGTTCTGAATCTGATGGTGTTGCTGGTCTAGCATTTTCTTCGAACAAGACTTCAAGTTCATTCTTCACCAACCAAAGCAGTGAAGATGAATCTCCAGCTTACTGCTTCATGGCCAAGGCTAAGGTATCCTCTTCTAAGAATTCCTATGATACTTCTGATGGATCTGCTTATGAAAGTAACTCTAGGATAAGCTATGCCAAACTTGCCAAAATTGCTTCTATCCAACAAGATGAACTAGATTCACTAAGTGAAACTATTCAAAAATCTGAGACTCTGTTGATCGATGAGATTGAGAAAGGACAAACTTTGACAAATGAGCATGCTGCTCTGAAGGAAAAGTATGATGAACTTTCCCCTCGGCATGATCTTCTCTTAGTGGACTACGAGAAGCTAACCTATGAATTCCTTCAAAGGAAAATGGCTCTTGAGAAACTGAGGGAGGCTCATGAAGAGTTGGAGAGTATCAATCTCACGCTCATTGCTCAACAGGGCTCAGGAGCTAAAAATGAATCTGCTTCACCTTGCTTAACTTGTTTGGAACGAAGTAAAATTGAGTCTATTTCTGAGAAATCAAAAGGGAAGCAACCTATTTTTATTGATGATGCTAACCCCTCGAACGAGGAAACCATTACCGAGGAACTCCTCAGGTTGAGAAACTTATTTGAAATAGGCATGTTCAAAAGTGTGCAGGGACACCAGTGCCTATGTGATATCCTAAGGAAGGCTCTACTTCATAGGAATCCTCGAAACGAAGGAGTTGGTTTCGTAAGGAAAATCAACCCTGATGGCACCTACTGGGAACCCGAGCAGTATCCTAAAACTGGCTGGGTTCTTGTGAAGGAAAAGCCCATTGATATTGCTAACCTTTCAGGTTTCAGTTGCAAAATTGACAAGGCTAGTGTTGATGAATCACTTGATTCTGACTACAAGCTTGTCAAAGATCAGGAAGGAAAGGTTTCGGCTGAATTCGTTGGTACTCCTCCGAAGAATGGTTTTTATAAGCGACAGATTTGGGTTCGCAAATCTCTCGTAGAAAAATTGCCCCCTAACCATTCTATGCAGGGAAAATCCTCGGTACCACCGAATCACTACTATTCTCTCGAGGATAGAAATGAACCCCTGGTGCCTTCTTCAGATATTCCCCAGAAGGAATACTATCGAGTTTATAGAAATGTTTATCGTCATCGTGACAATAATACCAAAACTGCTATTACCTACCAGTACTCTAACCCCTCGTCAAGGAATTATATTTATGGTGTGCTTGATGGCCCCGATCGGCAATAGAATCCTGTTCGCTATAATATCGCTGCCTCATCTAGCACTTCCATGCCTTCTAAATCACCTGCTCGTTTGTGGGTGGTTAAGAAGAACTAATTCTTCTACAGGGCTATGTCTCCGGTGGATCCGAATGGGTCATGGATAGTGGTTGTACAAATCATATGACCGGAAACAAAGATTTGTTCACCGAAGACAAACTTACTGAATCTTCACAGAGATACATTACCTTCGGTGACAACAACAAAGGAAAAGTACTTGGTTTGGGTAAGGTCGCTATATCGAAGGATAAGCATATTGACAAGGTTATGCTTGTTCAATCATTAGGATATAATCTTATGTCTATCTCAAAACTTTGTGATATGGGCATGCTTGTACTGTTTTCTGCTTCTCGTTGTGTTTTCCTTTCACAGGATGATTATTCCTTCGTGTTCGAAGGATATCGCAAAGGTGATATTTATATTGTTGATTTCTCTTCGGGACCTGCAGTGTCCACATGCTTAATGGCTAAAGCCACTTCTGGTTGGCTATGGCACCGAAGAGTTGGTCATGCAGGAATGAAAAATCTTCAAACTCTTATCTCGAAGAAGAATATCGTTGGAATTGATAATGTGAAATTAGATAAAGATCGTCTATGCAATGACTGTGAAGCAGGAATGATTGCCAAGAAACATCACTCAGCAAACACTATAACGACTACTACTCGTCCTCTTGAATTGCTCCATATGGAAACAAGTATGGTCTGGTTATTGTTGATGATTTCTCTCGATATACTTGGGTTTTCTTTCTAGATGACAAGAGCAAGGTTTTTGAAATTTTCAAAACTTTCGCAAAGAGAGCTCAGACTGAATATGAATTATCTCTCAAGCATATCATAAGTGATAATGGTACAAAATTCAAAAACACTCATATCGAAGAATTTCTTGATGAATATGGCTTCACTCATGAATTCTCGGCTGCTTATACACCGCAACAGAATGGTGTGGTCGAGAGAAAGAATCGAACACTTATTGAAATGGCCAGAACAATGCCTACTGAATACAAGACTCCTATCAGGTTCTGGGCCGAAGCAATTAATATTGCATGTCATATCATCAACAAGGTTTATTTGCACAAATTTCTGAAGAAAACTTCACATGAGATTCTTACTGGCAAAAAGCCGAATGTTTCATATCTCAGGGTTTTTGGTGCTCCATGTTACATTAGAGATATGAATCACAGCTCCAAGTTTGCCCCAAAGGCTCACGAAGGTTTTCTCCTAGGTTATGGTTCGAATTCTCACACTTACAGAGTTTACAACTCTCATCTTGGCAAAGTTGTAGAAACTGTAAATGTTCGATTTGATGAAACTAACAGCTCTCAAAAGGAGCAATTACCTCTTAACCTGGATGAACCACCTTTGGATGAAGTTATCAGGTACATGGCTATTGGAGATATTCGGCCTTTCGAAGGAAATGCACATCAAGACAACAAGAATGATGATGGTCCAATGTTCCCACACATAGCCCGGGGTGCTGGAGATCAACATCCTGAAGCAAATGATGTACAGGTCGAAGGAGAACGCATAAACAAAGAAAATGTTCAACCCGAAGGAGAAGCTGAACCCAAAGGAAATGATCCCGAAGGATAAGCTGATCCCGAAGGACAAGCTGATCCCGAAGGTCAAGCTGATCCCGAAGAACAACCGGATCCTCAAGTTGATGAAGGAGCTTTACCTCGTGTTCGAAGAAGAGTGGACGTCGACTCAATACTCGAAGAGATTCGTTTACCAGGTCGTCCCACCACTCGTTCTCGTACTCGTTTAGCTAACTTCTGTGGAAATTTTTCGTTTGTATCCATGCTAGAACCATCGAAATTCGATGAAGCCATGGAGGACTCAGACTGGATGACTGCAATGCTTGAAGAGATTAATCAGTTCGAGAGAAATAAAGTCTAGTCCCTAGTCGATAGACCTGATCCCAAGAAGCATAATATCATTGGTACAAAGTGGATTTTTCGCAACAAGCAAGATGAAGATGGAATTGTTATAAGGAATAAAGCTCGACTAGTTGCACAAGGCTACACCCAAATCGAAGGTATTGATTTTGGTGAGACTTATGCTCCTGTTGCTCGACTTGAATCCATTCATGTCATGCTTGCTTTTGCCAATTACAATGGTATATTACTCTATCAAATGGATGTCAAAAGTGCATTTCTTAACGGTGAAACCGAAGAAGAAGTATATGTGATGCAGTGTAAGGCCCGATATGCGGTACTGTTCTAGATCTAGATGTTTCCATCCAGATCCGGGGACGAAGCACATATCGGTCCCACCGCGACATATGACGAAGTCATATGCCCCGGATTTCCAATCATGATATCACAACATTACAGATACAAGGATACAACATCTCATACAATTGGCATACAACTGCCTTAAATACAATATAACAGCGGAAGATACATGTCTGAGTACAGACTACAATCAAATGCCTACTGGCAAAGAGAAAACATCGATCCCATAACCACACGGGTCCAGGCCGTCCGCCGGGATCCGCCTAACTAGTCGTCGTCGAGTCTCCACGTGAAACGTCGATCACCATACCTGTTGTCGATCAAGAACCCTGAAAAGAGTTTGGGGGTAGTATCATTAGTACAGAGGTACTCAGCATCCAACTGTAGTGGTCATCTGACCCAACAAGGACTTCATCACTCGTCATTCTAGGACAACTAGTAGTTTACGGTAAGGAAGGGGTAAGTGGTGAGGTTGCTGCCGCACTAGCATTTATGAAGTGGCTAACGATCTAGAGAGTAAGGTAAGAGGCCAAGCATTCGATGAGGAATCGCCTCCAACAAGTCTTGCTATCAACTACTACGCAAACTTAACACCTATCCTATCCTTGTCCTCCTCTTCGCATCCCGACAAAGAAGAAGCAGTCAAGGCACATACACGTGGATCAAATTATATTAAGATTATCTCAGTTGTTGTTGTCTATGAACAAGACGTAGGTCTCAAGTCGTCCATAACCGTGGACACGGCTTCTCGAAAAGATTTAACCCTGCAGGGGTGTACCAACTGCCCATTACGAGGCTCCGCACGCACGTCCATCACTCTCAGTTGCTACCCATCACAGGCAACCATTTTATGATTTAGTTCCAAGAGATCCGAAACGACAAGTCCCTCTAACTAACAACGAACAAATCCGGGTGGCCCCCGGTGAGTCGACATCCATCTCAGGAGCCGGCCGCTCTCTCGATCTGGTCTTTACCGTCTGTCGCAGGTTTGGATAGCCGGTTAATCACACATGGGAATTCGGGTCCTCAGCCGGACAAAGTGGGCCAGCAAGGGAACTAAGTCCTCACTGGTCTGGGTTGGTTGGAAAACTACTGGCGTACGACCAGCACACACACAGTTTCAAATGATAAATCATCTTGGGACACCACTAGAAATGCTTGAAGCTAGGTAGGTAATAAAAGGGGACCCCATAAAATCCCACACGCGGTTAGGCACGCTCAGTCTTAAAACCAATACCCGGAACTCGGATCCTAGGTGACTCGAATGGAACAAAGCGTCGGGGCGGGATAGCCTAGACCTTCCATCCTTCGTCGAATATAGTCAATATTATAATAATCATATCATCAACAACAATATAATAAGGTGATATCCCAACCCAAGGAGTAACAGGGTAACATCGTAGCATCCTAAGCATGCATACTAAGCAGGGGCTGAGCAACGAGCAATAGTAACATAGCAGTACAAGGTTTGCTGGGAGGGGACATGGCTGTATCGGTTTGAAAGAGGCTGTAAACATGTGGTAGGATCAAACATCGAACCTAACCTAGACTAGCATGCAAACCGCTGGTTGAAATAGAATGGATCATAAGTAATGTATAGTCCTTGCCTGTTGATAAGTCGGGTTCCGAAGGTGTAGTCGATCGCAAGCTCGCATCGTCTCCGAGAGGTACCCGCGGGAGCACACAAGACGATAAACACTGGAAAGCAATCAACGGTGCACCACTATTACTATGGAGCAATACAAGAGCAAGCATCAACAAGAAGTAACACGAGACATCGCACCTACCGTCGAGAGCGGTTACTAACGATTTAAGTGGAGTACTCGTCACACACGACGATACCACACGTTTACGGTGGTTCAAGTTGTTTAGCTACAGGTGACCAAACAACGGTTATTAACATGGAAACTCAAGCAAGCATGGCATAGCACACAAACAGGTCAAGAGGTGAAGCACAAAGTAAACTATCTATGCTAGTCAATTTAAGTGGGGCACAACCTAAACATGGCATAACACTAAGTGCCGCACGACAATTAAAGGATTTGGTACTGTTCTGCCCTAAACCATATTTTAGGTTGGTTAACAACAGAAAACAATAGCATAAACACAAAGTACACGAAAAACTAATCAAGTTACATATAAAGAACACCCCAAACGGAGTTACGGTTAAAAAGATACAAGCAAAACAAGTTACACACACATGCTGTAAAAACAGGGGTAAATCTATATGCAAAAGTTCAGCAACATGACATAGCAATACATGGGATGAAAGTAGACATCATGCTTAACAATATGCAATTGGAATCACTCAATTCCGATAAACGGTCGCGACACACTCGTCGACCGAAGTTGCAACAAAATAACAGTTTCAGCAACAGCAGCTCAATAACCTCAGGATAGCTACTTTGGAGCAAGATTTAAACATGATGCAGCAAGCAAATATGGCATGTGAATGCATGAAACTGAATTAGAAACATTTCTTAACGCAACGCAAAAGGAATCAATGCAATAGGCCTCATGGATTGGTTACAATCATCATGCAAAGTTGCAACAAAATAATAACAGCAGCACTTAACAGGAAAATTAGCAGTTTAACGGCCTGATGCCCACTTTAGCACACAATTACACAATCAAGATGAGCTCAAATGCAAAAACTTACAAAAGATGAAATCTAGAGCACGCAATTGTAAACAACTCGTCTTTTGGGCGCGAAGTCATCCGGGCTACGGATCGCTTGCTATCGTCAACGCGGAATCGAATCAGCAGCACAATAATAGGACTTAGTGAAAAAAAACAGCAGCTGAACAAAATAAAAAAAAGGGGGACTCACCCAGTTGGGCCGAGGCCCATCGCGGCTGGACCAGGCCTGGCGGCTGGGTCGGCTGGGCCGCTGGCGCTGGAGTGGGCCGTGGCCCACGTGCGGTTGGTGGCTGATCCACGACGCCCGATCCCGATCGGATCGGTGCCGTGGCTGGCGGCGGCCGCCGGTGGCGCTGGCCGGCCTCCGACGAGGCGCAGCGGCGCAGTGATGGAGGGAGGCGCGGGGGACAGCGAGCAGGGGCCTGGAGGCGTGGATCCCGCCGGATCCCGTCGCCGGTGGAGGCCAGGGGCGGCGCGGCGCGGCTGCAACAGAGAGAGAGAGAGGTGAGGGAAGGAGAGGAAAGGGAAGAGGAGAGAACAGAGGAGGGAGGAGAGGGAAGGAGGGCGCGGCAGCTGCGGCCTGCTGCGGTGGCCTAGCGGCTGGCGGCTTGCTGCCCTCGGGCGGCTGCGTCCACGGGAGGACGGAGAAGGCTAGGAGGCTGGGGAGCTCCCTGGGCCATTGGATCGGCCGATCCAACGGTCAAGATCGCATGGAGCTGGATTTTTTTGGCAAAATGGGCAAATTGCGAAAATTGGGGCTTTTGTGAGGGGGGTGGCTGAAAAATGTGGCTAGGGAAACCCTAGAAATGGGTGGGAGTGTGGTGGTCTTTATATAGCCCCGGTGGCTGGCAGTTTGCAAAAACATCACCGGTTTTTCTCTCGCGTGCGCGGTGCTCACGTTTCTGACCGCCGGGGGTCCGCAGTACCTCCGATTCGGGTAAAACTTCGAACTGCGCGATCAGTGCGTCGAGCCGAAGGCGTTCACCTCGCGCTGGAACCGTTCCGAAAACACTTTCCGGCGCGCTATAAAAATAACCCGTTTAATTATTAAACGGGGTTTTTCGTTCCGCTGGCTGCGGCTGGTCTCGTGCGGTTTTCGCGACGGTGATCGGGTGAAACCCGGTGTCACAAAGGTCGAGTGTCAGGGTGGCAAGGGTCAGTCTCCGTCCGGTACGAGATAAGAGGGGAAAAATAATCGCCGATCGATAAATCGGGGATGCAAACACCGCAAACAAATCAGATAATCAAACAATTCACACCGAAAACAAAATTTTTAATTTTCGCAAAAACTGGGCTGTTACATGCAGCCAGTAGGTTTTGAAGACCCGAATAATCCTGATAAGGTGTACAGGTTGCACAAGGCCCTATATGGGTTAAAGCAAGAACCTCGAGCTTGGTATGAAACACTGAAGGATTTTCTTCTAAAGAAGGGCTTCAAACCAGGAACAACTGATCTGACTCTTTTTACTCGTGCTTACAAAAATGATCTTTTTGTGTGTCAAAAATGATCTTTTTGTGTGTCAAGCGAATTCTTCGGTATCTGGCTCATACACCAGCCTTGGGACTATGGTATCCCAAGGGTGCCCAGTTTGATCTCGTTGGATATTCTGATTCTGACTGGGCTGGTGGTCGAGTCGACAGGAAGTCTACCTCAGGCACATGTCATTTTCTCGGTAGATCTCTTGTCTGTTGCGCATCGAAGAAATAGAATTGTGTATCTATTTCTACGGCTGAAGCCGAGTATATTGTTGCCGGTTCGTGCTGCACTCGGATTCTGTGGCTCAAGAAAACGCTGAAAGATTATGGTATTCTTTTGAAGAAAATTCCATTGCTATGTGATCACGAGAGTGCTATCTAAATTGCCCATAATCCTGTGCAACACTCTCGAACGAAGCATATTGATATTCGTCATCATTTTCTTCGAGATCACGTTCAGCGAGAAGATATTGTTATCAGCCATGTTCGCACTGAAGATCAATTGGCCGATATCTTTACGAAGCCCCTGGATGAGAAAAGGTTTTGTGCACTAAGGTGTGAGTTGAACATTTTGGACTCACGCAATGTGCAGTAAGATCATAAATATCTACACTATGTATTATATGTTTTTCCTTCTATGTTGTTTACCTACGTTAATTTTCTTTCGTGTTTATATTTCGTTTGTTTTTGTTCGTTTGGTGTTGTCCTATACATTTATCACTCCGAGTTTTCTTATCACTGTTTTTCCCTCGGATTGATTAAGCATCGGACCCTGTTTTCCCTCTATTCTATCCCTACCCCATCTTTGCTTTTCTCTCGTGAACATGTATATTTGTACTCGATTAAGATTCCCTTCGAATGTCATTGATTCCGAAGGAAAATCTGTCGAACGTTTATCTACCATTATACTTGATGTTCGATGAGTTTGGTCTCGGACGTGGAGCAACTTTCTTTTGGTTCGTTGGGCTTTTTCTCGCGATTACCGCCACAAAATCCGTCCGTTGAATGCGGAGAGACGCGGAATCTGCGCCATTGGATCAGATCTGACAGTTATGTCAGACCCCCTCCCCTATAAATACGGATGCACCCCACCGGCACAGGCCACGCAATTCCCTCGACTTCATCTCTCCGCTCCCGAAGCTCTCCCTCGTGTGCTGTCGTGCTGCTCGTCGCCGTCGACTCTCTCGCCGCTTTGCTGCCGGAAGAAAGTCGCCGGAGACCTTCCCGTCGACGAGGAACTTCATCCGCGTCGCCGTAGTCGCCGCACATCGCCAAGTTAGGGTATGTGAGGCTCTGGACACGATTCCAATCTCATTTGTTCATCGTGCTCCAGATTTGTTCTTGATTTTCCGTTATTTGTTTTAGGTCTGTTTGATCCGTTCGGATCATTGAACTTTGGGAAATCTGTTTGTAGGATTCTCTGCCGATTTCCAATCTGATCTAGGTAAGAAATTCCTCGGATTCTCTCACTTAGGAAAATCCCTCATAAGTATATCGATAGATTTACACTTGTGCGCTTCTTTCATTCAAGTTCTTCGTTAGATTTACAGTCGATGAAAATCTAGCTTAGCACTTCCTTCAAAAACTTGCTTCAAGACAATTTCCTCGATATGTTTACTGCGTTCAAAATGCTTTTCCTCGAACTCAGCTGGTACTTGTTCACAACTTTCCAATATTCCCTCGTATATATCTGTTTCGCAGGAAAATGTCTGGGAACGAAGGAAATGTCAGAGCACCCAAGCGTGTGGGAGGTCGTACAAGAATCACCAACAACTCTGAAGGTTTATCAGAGGAATTGATCATCGAGAAGAAATTGAGAACGCCTGAAGGCTCAGAAGATGAACGTACGAGAGAAAACAGACTGCAAGAAATTCGAAGGCTTCAAGCGCTTCGTTGGTATGAGTACAAGTCAATAATTCCTCGCTGGGAGAGGCTGTTTGCTTTGAAAAATCATTGGTCTGATGTCAAGTCATTAAGGCCCAAGTGGAAGAAAGATAATCGACCACCTCCTCCAGAAGATGCTCACCCATCCTCTCTCAAAACACCTGCTGATTTTAAAGAGTTGGTTGAGGCTAGAGCTGCCCGAGCAGAAAAGAGAAAGGAAGCCAAAGCAAGAAAGGAGGCTGCTGCTGCTGATGGTGTCGAGGAAGTTGGCCCAAGTGCTAAACCTAAGGCTGGCAAGAAATCTGCCAAGCGAAAGAAAAAGGAAGTCATTGTCTCTCCACTAGAGGCAAGTTCTGAAGAAGAAGCCAACTCCGATGATCAAGACCCTGGCACATAGGCTAACATCGAGGATATTGCTCTGAAGAAAAGATCGAGAAGTAAAGGCATCAGGATCCAGGAGCCAGCTGCTAAGGCTCCTCCAGCAACAATTGACATGACCAACTTGGTCACAGATCCGCCTATTTCCTCTGCTCCCCCAGTTCAAACACACAGAAAAAAAAACTTCGGTCAGGTCGAAGGGAAAGAAATCCCAAGTGGCTGAAGACGATGAGACGCTGATCCAGCGAAAAGAAAGGCTGGCCAAGCAACAAGCTCTCGAAGCCCAAGACTTGCAAAAGACAAGGCTGTTCAACTTTCACAGTCAGCCCGAGCATAAAAAGGCACAGGTTGCTCAACAATTGGGCATCTTACATCTGGTTAGCGACAAGTATAAACACTAGATTGAAGAAGGCACTATTCCTAGTGCTCCGAAGGAAAAAGGTCGTGGCCCCTAGAGCCACCGAGAAAGTGGTGACTCCCAC
Organism: Bromus sterilis; assembly: GCA_950022295.1. Lineage (NCBI taxonomy): Eukaryota > Viridiplantae > Streptophyta > Magnoliopsida > Poales > Poaceae > Bromus > Bromus sterilis. The sequence continues at coordinate 47,968,433 of OX465596.1, forward strand.
AGTCACGAAGGAAAAGGATGCAGCCGCTAGTGCTGCGAAGAAAAATGCTGAGGCCCCTAGTGCCTCGAAGGATAAATTTGCGGCCCCTAGTTCCATAACTAAACACATTGCTGCTGCCAAGGCCACCAAGGAGGCCGAGAAGAAAGCCAAAGAGGCTAGGCAGAAGGCTCAGGCTGCTCCAGTTCCTCGAGCTGCTCCAGCTCCTGTACCTGCCCCTGTTGCACCAGTTGTTTCCGGCCCTCGTGCCGATGAAGAAATCTCCAACGAAGGAGATTCTGCCACAAATGCTCTTTGGGATGCTGCTCAAATTTGTCATATCCTCTGGAAGAAGGAAACCACACCGAGCAAAGTCACTGCCGAGGATGATGTCCCACCAGAAATACAAGAGCAAGTTGCTCGATACATGATCCGCTGGGAAGGATATCTCACCCAGGATCGCAAGGACAAAGAGCAAGAGAAGTTCTACTCCAAGCAGCTCCGAGAAGAAACTGAGGACCTTGAGTCCCGTCAGTTTTTCAAGTCCAAAATCGCCACCCTTGAAGCATCCAGAAGGGCACAGAAGGAAAACATAACTGTTGTTAATGACAAGGTTTGACAAGTTGTATCTGCCATGTGCAAGGAGCACAATGAAGCCCTGTCCAAGAGACAATCTCGAAAGAGAAAGTCTGCTGCGCCAACCTCTGCGCGTGGGACGCCAGAGATCGAGAAAAATGCCAAGAAGCAAAAGTCTACCGAGGTCATTGCTGCAACAGCACAACAAGAATCTGCACCACTCCCCGCCAAGAAACCCACTCCTCCCCGTAAGACAACTCCACCACCTCGCCAAACCACTCCACCCCCTCGCCAAGCCACACCTACACCTCAACAACAAACACCACCACCTTGTGAACCATCACCACCAAAATCTTCGCCGCCACCACCCAACCCACCATCACCACCTCATGCCATTCCATCGACCACCCCAGCCATCGAGACCCAAACTCATGTTGAGACCGAGAAACCTTCTCAGGTCGAGCAAGAACCTCAGGCCCCCATTCTATCTGCTCAAAAGGATTATTCCTCTGCCCAGACTCTGCATGAAGGAGAAGAAGCCGATGTTGATATCACAACAGTTTCTTCTCGTCAAGATGTTGCCGAAGGAAATAGTTCTGGCGATGCCAATTCGAGTGGAAGTTCTTCCTCCTCTTCATCAAACTCTTCGGACGAAGAAATGTTGGATGTGTTTGCCCATCTGAACGAAGATATGGAGGCCATGGAGACTGAGGAGGCCGCCCAAAATGCCCCTGCCGTCGAAGGAGTTGCCGTCGAAGCTCAGGCCGAGGAAAATGCTCATGTAGCCATCCCAGCTCAGGATATTGTCAATGTTCCATCTTCAATTCCTCGTCCTGCTGATCCAATATATCTAATGCCTGATAATGCTGCTGAAGTCTTTCCAGTCGATGAGCTGCTTCATTCTGCTCATCCGAGAGAAATGCTGCCATTGTTCCGCCCTGATGTTCCTCGAGGAGGCTCCATCTTCAAGAGGCGAGAACACAAGACATTTTTCTTCGGGACCAATCCCTACGAGAAGCCCAGAAATACATATTCTCTTCGGTTTTGGACCCAAGAGCAAGCCATCTACTACACCCGTGTGATGTACAACAGGACAAGAGTGTTCCAGCATCAGTATCTTGATATGCCTTCGGTGTACGCAACTTCATGTTTCGAGAATGTTGCCGAAACAATTGATGGTCTGCATGCTCATAAAATGTTTGCTCTCGATTGTGGCTACAATCCCGAGCTCATTGAGCAGTTTTATGCCACGTTGTATGTCACTGGTGATCCTGAGAACTCGAAGACGTGGAAATTTGATTACATGATCCAAGGCCAAGTATTTCACATGACTGTCGATCGATTTCTGGCTATCATCAATTTACCTCGGTTCGAAGGATTACCGCACAAGATGCATGACTTACCTGCTCCAACTCCTGCTGAATTTTCCTCATTGATGAATCCAGATGTTGTAGGATATCACTACCCTACTGATCCCAAGCCGAGGCACTTAGTTTTTGAAGCAAAGGCATGGTTCTATATTCTTTCGAAGACCTTAATGCCAATGCTCGATGTGCACGATGATTTTCCCATTCATCATGATGTGCAACTTGCCCTATTTAAGTTAGTCCACGTTCACCCCTTCGATTTTGAAGACTACTTCATTCGCACATTGGTGTCTTGCACTGATTATCACAATTCCGACAAGCCATATGCACCTTGGTTAATGGCGATCTGCAATTACTCTTGGGACGTGCCATTCCCCGTATCAATATTCCCGAAGATTTTCACTCCACCTGTTAGGGAAGTGTTGCAGATTATTACTCGACCCAACGATCAGTGTGCAGAGGACACTGACATCCGCGCCCAAATGACTGAGCGTAATATTCACTCGAATTTTATCAAGCTAGTGCACCACATGGAGGTTTCTCTTCGGTCCCAACAAATGCTTCAACATCATATTGACCAAGATTTCATTCAGAAGCAGTCCATGATGGATGAGATAAACCATTTGTGCAACATTGCCATGAACAACAATCAGATGCTGCGTGAATGTCTTCGCCGCAATTGGAAAGGGTTGCGGAAATTAAATTCCCTCGGTCAACTTCAACGATGCGGCTTCGAAGAATATCCTCCCCATCTTAACAGGAACTGGACCAATGATGATCGACTAGATCGCCCGGATTTCAATATTCCTCTGCTGCCGAAGAACAGAGACGTGCTCAGTGTTGATGGTTTATATCACATCACCGTGAACACCATTTGTTCCGACTCCGAGAAAGATGAAGCGCCTCAACGCCAAGCGAGAGTTACTCTCCACTTCCTCGAAGCCCCAGGACCCCGCCGGAATCGCAGCTGGAATCTTCTGGAGATCAAAACTCCTTCTGCACGAAGATTACTCCACCAGGCGCTCGCCCCATTCGTCGTGCTCCAACGCTCGCCGAATCTTCTCGACGTCGCCAACGCCTCCCAAGCAAGTAGGGATTTCTTTTGACCCTATTCTCTCGACTTTTTGTACGTTGTGACAAAAAGGGGGAGATGTAGTGGCATCGAAGAAATTAGTTTGCCTTCGGGGTTAAGGGCTTTGCTTTTCGTTCATTGAACTTTTGAACTTTGAGGTTTCTGAGTAGTTTCAACAAACTTTCGATTCATATTCGATCTGGTTGTAACTAACTCTAAGTAGGTCTGTGAAATGCTACCTTTCATCGTAAGATATCTATCTGTTACTTGCGATACTTAACCTTTTGCAGGAAGCTATCTTTCATATAAGTTCACAGGACATTCGAGGAGATTGCATATTTCTTATAGGATATTATCTGGAATGCAATTTCACTCGCTAAGATTATTGAAGTTTTTCCCTCGACTACACTTGTCAAATATGCATTTCACAGGAAACTCTTATCTTCCATGCATACATCAAGGGGGAGTATTTTCATCGATCTTAGCACCAGTTTATCATCGAAAACTCAAAATTTTCAATTTATTTATCGATGCCTGTTTTGTCAACAATCGTCCAAAAAGGGGGAGATTGTAAGAGCAAGTTTTGCCCCCGAAGGTTTTGGACATTGTTCGACAAAGCAGAAGTGGAAGTAATATTGTTTTCGAGTATAAACAGATACTTAGGTTCCGAAAGAATGGAGTTTGCAAGGAGAAGGTCGAAGGACAACTCACTGCAGCGAAGCTGCAGTCATCTACCGAAACCTTTGAAGGAAGACGACCCCTAAAAATGTCGTCGAAGAAGAGGTCTCTCTCGAGTAAAAGCACAACGAGGAGAAAGCTGAAGCTGGTCGAAGACTTAGTCTTTTTTTACTAGTTTCTCTTTATTTACTTGAGTCGTAGGAAAAACCGTACTATCAAGAGGGGTTTTCTAGTTGAGATCTTTGTCGAAGTGAATTTGCTCTGCTCAACCTAAACCCACGAAAGCCTACCGAGAGAAATCTTGCTGAGTCGAGTGAATAGCTCGAAGGCAAAGTCATCGCACTTCGTGCCTTCGAGAGAGAACTCGCTCGGTAAGTCGGCTTACTTGTTCCTTAAGTAAAGTTGCGCAATGATTGAAATCCGACCGTTGTGGACACACATCAAGCGGTCGCCTCGGGTCACTTCAGTCATTTTACCCGTCGGGATCGCCACCTATAAATACCCCGCACCTACCCGCCATTTCGGGTTGGCTGCTCCACTGAAGATTCTAAGACAGAAGTACTGTGAGCATCTCAAGAGAGATCCATCGAGAGAAAACCAAAACCCAAGTCCGAACTGAGTTGAGAAATTCATAGAGACTTAGGTCGAGATTAGCCGATCTTTTTATCTTGGAGATCTGCAAGTCTCCTAGACGGTTAGGCGTCGCCTGTCAAGTAGTCGAAGAGAAATTGTCGCTGCTGAAGGAAGTTTGTAAAGGTCTCGGAGATGTCCTGAATCATCTACCACGAGTGAAAACTGGACAAGCTCGAGGAGTTTGTAGAATTGGAGAATAGTACGGAGAGAGTTTTGCTCCAGGTGTTCAATCACCAGTCCCTCCAACCAGACGTAGCACTTTGCAGAGTGTGAACTGGTTTACCAAACATCATCGTGTCAGGCTCGTTTTCCTTCTCGCATTTACATTAAGTATTTACTCGTTGCTTGTTTGCCTTCGATGTTTACCTTCGCTCCCAATACTTTAGATCTATGTATATCTTTCGATACTGTATTTCCTTCGAGATGTCTTTAGTCTTTCGCAGTTTGCATGAATTCCTTCTAAGTTCCATAGAATTTTTAGAAGTGATCATTCAGCCCCTCCCCATCTGATCATTCTTGAGCTTTCAGTATCCCTGTGTCCTTTCGACACTGACCATCACATGGCCATGACCAACACGTGGTCCATAAACTTTTTGCTCCTCTGGGACCCCCGGGTAAATAACTCTATATGTCGAGATTATCACCACCTACCTAATCAGGGTAGCGTGCGTGCATACCCCCCCCTCTTTGGTGATACCCGTAGAAGGCACAATGATAGCCCAAGCTAAGGCCTGCCCATACAGACAAATGTGGCTGCACGGATAAAGCTCGGTTCGGTGGCACTTGGTCAACAAGTATTACGTTCATTATGTTCCAATGATCAGTTATTACGACAGGAAAGATGCATAGCAATATGGCATGGAAATAACACTACCATTAAGCATGTGCAACAACTAACATGGCATGATATGAACTACATAAACATGGCATCCGAACATGAACATGATCATCTCATGAGCAATCCCGACATAAGTATGAAAAAAAGAGCATGGTGATGATATGTACTAGGATGGCATGATAATGATCAGTGGGCATGGCATGATTATAACATTTGACTCAACATGGTTGATTAACTTTATTAGCAAGCAAATTAAAGGCAAGAAATATCCAAATTTAATGATGCAAATCATCAAATGACAACTTAAGCTCCTCATGACCAGATTGTTATGGCTTTCCTTGGTCAAATGGAGTGTCCTTGAACTCCTGGTTTCCTACAAGCACTTGGTCACCTTTTGAAAAATAAAATAAGTTGCAAAGCAATATAAGTCCAAAGCACTTTCCTTCTGTCCAGTGGACCTAAACAGAGAGTCAAGCTCCCAAACTTTGCCAACTTGAAGATGAGCTCAAGACAACAATTTAGCAAAAAGAATCAACTCATTTGGCCTTGTGGTTTAGAAGTTATAAGTGGTCAAAGTTTGGTCAAATATTCATTTTAAATAGATTTAAAATGAATTTTTAGGAAATACTGGAGCAGGCCACGTCGAAGGCGTAAACCAGCGCGGGCGTCTCCACTTATACCGGTTCGGACGGGCTAGGGTGGCTGACTGGTGGGGCCAGGGCGTCGGGTTGAAACAAAAAGAGAGGGAGGCAGAGGTCGCGGCTCCGGCGACGGTGGTTCGCCGACGAGGAGGCCTCGGAGGTGACCTAGGGGTAGGGGAAAGGATGCAGCCACGTACCCGAAACTCCTCGAACATTGGCCGGACGGCTTTGCCATCTTCTTCTCGAGGTATGGTGGTGGCGGTGCTCCGGTGCGATCTTCGACCAGGGGCCTCCCCGGCCGGTCTCGTCTGCGTTTCAGATCTCTAAGAATAGTGTGGGGGTGGGCTGTGATGCTTGGAGGCAGAGGCGAGGGTCAATTTATAGGGGGCTCTGGATTCCGTCGCGGTCGCCGATGAGCGGAAGATTGCTGATGGCTTCTCGCCCTGCGTTGGTTACCCCAAGTGGAAGGTTGAGATGTAGCGCAACAGCAATTTTCCCTCGGTGAAGATACCAAGGTTTGTCTCCAGTAGGACTCCAGAGATGATAAGTAGGTGACAGCGGCGCAACTGACGTGGACCTGCACACAGACACAGATAACTTTGTTCCCAACGAAGTTCAGAGAGGTTGTCAATCTCTCCGGTTCTTGTTGTTCACAAAGGGTAAAACACAAGGAATAATGATAGAAATTGAAAGTAAAAGCAGAAAAGTAAATATAGCGTGGAAACAGTAATAAGGATATGGACCGGGATACATGATGTTCACTAGTGATGTCTCTCTCCCAAAAGACGATAAAACTGCTATGCGAGGTGAAAAAATTACAGAAGGGCAATTGACAGGATTATGAACGCACTACAATGCTAACTATGCTAAAAAAGAAAGGAAGAGGCTCAAAAGCACGGGCAGTACGCCAAAATAAGTAGACCGTAATCCAACTGCACTACTACTAATCATCCACCTTGAGATATCTATCCAGAACATCTCGCTGGTATTAAGTTGCGAGCCCCACCCAAAGTGTAATCCCAAAGCAACAGACAACTGCATTAAAAAGAACTTTGCGTAAAGTAAACAATCCTTGTAACCGCGGTTACAAGCACCATTTTTCCCCCTTGTGGCAACAACACATCCCCTAGACTCATGTTTCTGTCACTCAAGCATGTCATCGGGGGGCATGAACCCACAATCGAGCATAACGTTCCCTCTTGGAGTCACTACCACTACTTGGCCAAAGCAATAAACAGCAACGGAGAACACGCAAGAATTACTTAGGAACAAAAATATAAGAGATAAAAACCAAATATATTACTCTATCACAATCTGAACATAATCTCATCAGATCCCATCAAACTCAGCATAGCAATAGCAGAAATATTACAAAAGTGCCTCGATCATGTAGGGAAGCTCACGAGTTCTAAACCATGAAGAACAAAGAGGGGAGGAGAACATCACATAGCTACTGATCACGGACCCATGGTCCAAGGAAAACTACTCACGAGACATCCAGGGAGCATCCATGGTGGAGAGGAGACTCCCGGAGGTCGGCCCTCCCTCCGACAGGGTGCCGGGAAGACGTCTTCTGGTGCTCCCGATCTTGGAAGCGTGGCGGCGGTAGAACAGAGGCGAGTTTGCGAAATAGGGTTATGTCCTCGCAGTTTCTGTAACGGCCCAGATTTCACAAAAAATTAAAATTTTGTTTTCGGTGTGAATTGTTTGATTGCCTTATTTGTTTGCGGTGTTTGCATCCCCGATTTATCGATCGGAGATTATTTTCCCCCTCTTATCTCGTATCGGATGGAGACCGACCCTTGCCACCCTGACACTCGACCTTGCGACACCGGGTTTCACCCGATCACCGTCACGAAAACCGCACGAGACCAGCCGCAGCCAACGGAACGAAAAACCCCGTTTAATAATTAAACGGGATATTTTTATAGCGCGCCGGAAAGTGTTTCCGGAACGGTTCCAGCGCGAGGTGAACGCCTCCGGCTCGACGTGCTGATCGCGCAGTTCGAAGTTTTAGCCGAATCGGAGGTACTGCGGACCCCCGGCGGTCAGAAATGTGAGCACCGCGCGCCCGAGAGAAAAACCGGTGATGTTTTTGCAAACTGCCAGCCACCCATGCTATATAAAGACCACCACACCTCCCACCCATTTCTAGGGTTTCCCCTAGCCAATTTTGCAGCCACCCCCCTGATCTGGCTCAGATCTGACCCAAAACACCCCCAAAAATCCCGAAACCCTAGATCTGGGATGCCCGGAGCCGTCGGATCGCAGATCGGACGACCCCGGAGCCGCCACGTCACCCCTTGCAGCTCAACGCCCGGAGGCCTCCATGCCCGAAGCCAAGCCGCCGCGCCATGGGATCACGACCCCGCGAGCGCCTCCACTGCCTCCGCCCGCAGCACACCGCCCGCCGCCGCATCCAGCCGGACTCCGGCAGCCGCACCGAGCTCCGCCGCCTCCCCCTCGCCGGTCAACGCCCGCCGGAGGCCACTGCCCGCTCGATCCAGGCGGGATCGGGGCGCGGCCTCCAGCCGGACGCCCGCAGCGCCCCAACCGCCCAGGGTGGGCCTCCTCAGCCACGTGGGCCCGCGGCCCAGATCCGCCAGATCCAGGCGCCAGGCCTCCAGCAGCCAGCCCAACAGCCACTTGGGCCGAGCCCATGTGGGGTGAGGCCCTCTTTTTTATTTTTATTTTTGTTCAGCTACTATTTTTTTTGCTAAGTCCTTTATATTGTGCTGCTGATGTTGTTTTGCGCTGCGATTTCCCGTTAAACCGTAGCTCGGATCGCGTTGCGCCCAAAAGACGAATTGCTTAGAATTGCGTGTATTTTAATTCATCTTTTGTGAGCATTTGCATTTGAGCTCGTCTTGATTGTGTAATTGTGTGCTCAACAGGGCATCAGGCCATTAATTGCATCTATTTCCTGTTATGTGCTGCTGTTATTATTTTGTTGCAACTTTGCATGATGATTGTAACAAATCCATGAGGCCTATTGCATTGATTCCTTTTGCGTTGCGTTAAGCAATGTTTCTACTTCAGTTTCATGCATTCACATGCCATATTTGCTTGCTGAATCATGTTTATATCTTGCTCCAAAGTAGCTATCCTGATGTTGTTGTGCTGCTATTGCTGAAACTGTTATTTTGTTGCAACTTCGGATGACGATTGCTTCGCAACCGTTCATCAGAATTGAGTGATTCCAATTTCATATTGTTAAGCATCATGTCTACTTTCATCCCATGTATTGCTATGTCATGTTGCTGCACTTTTTCATATAGATTTACCCCTGTTTATACAGCATGTGTGCATAAATTGTTTTGCTTATATCTTTTTAACCGTAACTCCGTTTGGGGTGTTCTTTATATGTAACTTGATTAGTTTTTCGTGTACTTTGTGTCTATGCTATTTTTTGCTGTTGTTAACCAAGATAAAATATGGTTTAGGACAGAACAGTACCAAATCTTTTAATCATCGTGCGGCACTTAGTGTTATGCCATGTTTAGGTTGTGCCTCACTTAAATTGTCTAGCATAGATAGTTTACTTTGTGCTTCACCTCTTGAAATGTTTGTGTGCTATGCCATGCTTGCTTGAGTTGCCATGTTAATAACCGTTGTCTGGTCACCTGTAGCTAATCAACTTGAACCACCGTAAATGTGCGGTATCGTCGTGTGTGACGAGTACTCCACTTAAATTGTTAGTAACCGCTCTCGACGGTAGGTGCGATGTCTCGTGTTACTTCTTGTTGATGCTTGCTCGTGTTTGCTCCGTAGTAATAGTGGTGCACCGTTGATTGCTTTCCAGTGTTTACTTCTTGTGTGCTCCCGCGGGTACCTCTCGGAGACGATGCGAGCTTGCGATCAACTACACCTTCGGAACCCGACTTATCAACAGGCAAGGACTTGCATTACTTATGATCCATTCTATTTCAACCAGCGGTTTGCATGCTAGTATAGGTTAGGCTCGATGTTTGATCCTACCACATGTTTACAGCCTCTTTTAAACCGATACAGCCATGTCCCTTCCCAGCAAACCTTGTACTGCTATGTTACTTTTGCTCGTTGCTCAGCCCCTGCTTAGTATGCATGCTTAGGATGCTACGATGTTACCTGTTACCCCTGGGTTTGGGATATCACATTATTATTATATTATTGTTGATGATATGATTATTATTATAATGTTGACTATATTCGACGAAGGATGGGAGGTCTAGGCTATCCCGCCTCGACGCTTTGTTCCATTCGAGTCACCTAGGATCCGAGTTCCGGGTATTGGTTTTAAGACTGAGCATGCCTAACCGCGTGTGGGATTTTATGGGGTCCCCTTCTCTTACCTACCTAGCTTCAAACATTTCTAGTGGTGGCCCAAGCTGATTTACCATTTGCAAACCGTGTGTGTGTCTGTCGGGTAGCTCCTGGCAGATATTATTTAAAACAACCAGGACCAGGAGGACATAGTTTCTTGGCTGGCCCACCTTGTCCGGCTGAGGACCCGGTTATCCCAATGTGTGATGAACAGGGTATCCAAACCTGCGACAGACGGTAGAGACCAGATCGAGAGAGCGGCCGGCTCCTGAGATGGATGTCGACTCACCGGGGGCCACCCGGATTTGTTCGTTGTTAGTTAGAGGGACCTGTCGTTTCGGATCTCTTGGAACTAAATCATAAAATGGTTGCCTGTGATGGGTAGCAACTGAGAGTGATGGACGTGCGTGCGGAGCCTCGTAATGGGCAGTTGGTACACCCCTGCAGGGTTAAATCTTTTCGAGAAGCCGTGTCCACGGTTATGGACGATTTGAGACCTACTCCTTGTTCATAGACAACAACAACTGAGATAATCTTAATATAAATTGATCAACGTGTGCGTGTGCCTTGACTGCTTCTTCTTCGTCGGGATGCGAAGAGGAGGACAAGGATAGGATAGGTGTTATGTTTGCGTAAGTAGTTGATAGCAAGACTTGTTGGAGGCGATTCCTCATCGAATGCTTGGCTTCTTATCTTACTCTCCAGATCGTTAGCCACTTCATAAATGCTAGAGCGGCAGCAACCTCACCACTTACCCCTTCCTTACCGTAAACTACTAGTTGTCCTAGAATGACGAGTGATGAGGTCCTTGCTGGGTCAGATGACCACTACAGTTGGATGCTGAGTACCTCTATACTCATGATACTACCCCCAAACTCTTTTCAGGGTTCTTGATCGACAACAGGTATGGTGATCGACGTTTCACGTGGAGACTCGACGACGACTAGTTAGGCGGATCCCGGCGGAGGGTCTGGACCCGTGTGGTTATGGGATCGATGCTGTTCTCTTTGCCAGTAGGCATTTTCTTGTAGTCTGTACTCAGACATGTATCTTCCGCTGTTGTATTATATTTGAGGCAGTTGTATGCCGATTGTATGAGATGTTGTATCCTGTATCGGTAATGTTTTGATATCATGTTGGAAATCCGGGGCATATGGCTATGTCATATGTCGCGGTGGGTTCGATATGTGCTTCGTCCCCGGGTCTGGGTGGAAACACCTAGATCTGGAACAGTACCGCATATCGGGCCTTACAACTTGGTATCAGAGCCTTACCGACCGTAGGATCCCTTCTCTGGCCGAAGTCGAGTCTAGACAAAAACTATTTTGTAGTTACTAAGTTAGTTATCGGAGGGTAGGAATCTTTTTCTCCTTACCCTTGCTCTGGTCAGGACAAGTGTCGTAAGTGTTTTATTCTTGACTTATCCCCTTTCAAACTCTAGGATCTCGCGTGTGTCATGTTTCGGAACCATTACAATGCCTTTCTTGCAGCGTATTGTCTCGATTCCGAGCTCAGGTGGGAATTCCTGTAGTACCTTCAGCTTCTCCGATTCTGGATATCATCTGAGTCATCCATTGCCATCCATCATTTTGCTGGTGTTTTACGACTTGCGTCGAAAACCACTATCCCTTGAACTGGTTTTCGCGATCGTTCTTCCTCTTGTCACTGACGTTTTCGTTATTCCGACGATGTCGTCTCTCTGCGGAAATTATCTCGACAGAAGTTCGACGTCGACATGGAGCAGAGTCCCTTGTTGGTGGTGTTGAAGATCGTCGACTCTCCTTTCTCTCCCCCCTCTCCCCCAGGATCGTCCTGGATCTCGGGACGAGATCCCTTGTTGGTGGTGTTGCCTGTAACAGCCCAGATTTCACAAAAAATTAAAAATTTTGTTTTCGGTGTGAATTGTTTGATTGCCTGATTTGTTTGCGGTGTTTGCATCCCCGATTTATCGATCGGAGATTATTTTCCCCCTCTTATCTCGTATCGGACGGAGACCGACCCTTGCCACCCTGACACTCGACCTTGCGACACCGGGTTTCACCCGATCACCGTCGCGAAAACCGCACGAGACCAGCCGCGGCCAACGGAACGAAAAACCCCGTTTAATAATTAAACGGGATATTTTTTTAGCGCGCCGGAAAGTGTTTCCGGAACGGTTCCAGCGCGAGGTTAACGCCTCCGGCTCGACATGCTGATCGCGCAGTTCGAAGTTTTACCCGAATCGGAGGTACTGCGGACCCCCGGCGGTCAAAAACGTGAGCACCGCGCGCCCGAGAGAAAAACCGGTGATGTTTTTGCAAACTGCCAGCCACCCATGCTATATAAAGACCACCACACCTCCCACCCATTTCTAGGGTTTCCCCTAGCCAATTTTGCAGCCACCCCCCTGGTCTGGCTCAGATCTGACCCAAAACACCCCCAAAAATCCCGAAACCCTAGATCTGGGATGCCCGGAGCCGTCGGATCGCAGATCGGACGACCCCGGAGCTGCCACGTCACCCCTTGCAGCTCCACGCCCGGAGGCCTCCATGCCCGAAGCCAAGCCGCCGCGCCATGGGAGCACGACCCCGCGAGCGCCTCCACTGCCTCCGCCCGCAGCACACCGCCCGCCGCCGCCTCCAGCCGGACTCCGGCAGCCGCACCGAGCTCCGCCGCCTCCCCCTCGCCGGTCAACGCCCGCCGGAGGGCACTGCCCGCTCGATCCAGGCGGGACCGGGGCGCGGCCTCCAGCCGGACGCCCGCAGCGCCCCAACCGCCCAGGGTGGGCCTCCTCAGCCACGTGGGCCCGCGGCCCAGATCCGCCAAATCCAGGCGCCAGGCCTCCAGCAGCCAACCCAACAGCCACTTGGGCCGAGCCCATGTGGGGTGAGGCCCTTTTTTTTTTTTGTTCAGCTACTGTTTTTTTTGCTAAGTCCTTTATATTGTGCTGCTGATGCTGTTTTGCGCTGCGATTTCCCGTTAAACCGTAGCTCGGATCGCGTTGCGCCCAAAAGACGAATTGCTTAGAATTGCGTGTACTTTAATTCATCTTTTGTGAGAATTTGCATTTGAGCTCGTCTTGATTGTGTAATTGTGTGCTCAACAGGGCATCAGGCCGTTAATTGCATCTATTTCCTGTTATGTGCTGCTGTTATTATTTTGTTGCAACTTTGCATGATGATTGTAACAAATCCATGAGGCCTATTGCATTGATTCCTTTTGCGTTGCGTTAAGCAATGTTTCTAATTCAGTTTCATGCATTCACATGCCATATTTTCTTGCTGCATCATTTTTATATCTTGCTCCAAAGTAGCTATCCTGATGTTGTTGTGCTGCTATTGCTGAAACTGTTATTTTGTTGCAACTTCGGATGACGATTGCTTCGCAACCGTTCATCGGAATTGAGTGATTCCAATTGCATATTGTTCAGCATCATGTCTACTTTCATCCCATGTATTGCTATGTCATGTTCCTGCAATTTTGCATATAGATTTACCCCTGTTTATACAGCATGTGTGCATAAATTGTTTTGCTTATATCTTTTTAACCGTAACTCCGTTTGGGGTGTTCTTTATATGTAACTTGATTAGTTTTTCGTGTACTTTGTGTCTATGCTATTGTTTGATGTTGTTAACCAAGATAAAATATGGTTTAGGACAGAACAGTACCAAATCTTTTTATCATCGTGCGGCACTTAGTGTTGTGCCATGTTTAGGTTGTGCCTCACTTAAATTGTCTAGCGTAGATAGTTTACTTTGTGCTTCACCTCTTGAAATGTTTGTGTGCTATGCCATGCTTGCTTGAGTTGCCATGTTAATAACCGTTGTCTGGTCACCTGTAGCTAATCAACTTGAACCACCGTAAATGTGCAGTATCGTCGTGTGTGACGAGTACTCCACTTAAATTGTTAGTAACCGCTCTCGACGGTAGGTGCGATGTCTCGTGTTACTTCTTGTTGATGCTTGCTCGTGTTTGCTCCGTAGTAATAGTGGTGCACCGTTGATTGCTTTCCAGTGTTTACTTCTTGTGTGCTCCCGCGGGTACCTCTCGGAGACGATGCGAGCTTGCGATCAACTACACCTTCGGAACCCGACTTATCAACAGGCAAGGACTTGCATTACTTATGATCCATTCTATTTCAACCAGCGGTTTGCATGCTAGTATAGGTTAGGCTCGATGTTTGATCCTACCACATGTTTACAGCCTCTTTTAAACCGATACAGCCATGTCCCTTCCCAGCAAACCTTGTACTGCTATGTTACTTTTGCTCGTTGCTCAGCCCCTGCTTAGTATGCATGCTTAGGATGCTACGATGTTACCTGTTACCCCTGGGTTTGGGATATCACATTATTATTATATTATTGTTGATGATATGATTATTATTATAATGTTGACTATATTCGACGAAGGATGGGAGGTCTAGGCTATCCCGCCTCGACGCTTTGTTCCATTCGTTTCGGATCTCTTGGAACTAAATCATAAAATGGTTGCCTGTGATGGGTAGCAACTGAGAGTGATGGACGTGCGTGCGGAGCCTCGTAATGGGCAGTTGGTACACCCCTGCAGGGTTAAATCTTTTCGAGAAGCCGTGTCCACGGTTATGGACGACTTGAGACCTACTCCTTGTTCATAGACAACAACAACTGAGATAATCTTAATATAAATTGATCAACGTGTGCGTGTGCCTTGACTGCTTCTTCTTCGTCGGGATGCGAAGAGGAGGACAAGGATAGGATAGGTGTTATGTTTGCATAAGTAGTTGATAGCAAGACTTGTTGGAGGCGATTCCTCATCGAATGCTTGGCTTCTTATCTTACTCTCCAGATCGTTAGCCACTTCATAAATGCTAGTGCGGCAGCAACCTCACCACTTACCCCTTCCTTACCGTAAACTACTAGTTGTCCTAGAATGACGAGTGATGAGGTCCTTACTGGGTCAGATGACCACTACAGTTGGATGCTGAGTACCTCTGTACTCATGATACTACCCCCAAACTCTTTTCAGGGTTCTTGATCGACAACAGGTATGGTGATCGACGTTTCACGTGGAGACTCGACGACGACTAGTTAGGCGGATCCCGGCGGAGGGCCTGGACCCGTGTGGTTATGGGATCGATGCTTTTCTCTTTGCCAGTAGGCATTTTCTTGTAGTCTGTACTCAGACATGTATCTTCCGCTGTTGTATTATATTTGAGGCAGTTGTATGCCGATTGTATGAGATGTTGTATCCTGTATCGGTAATGTTTTGATATCATATTGGAAATCCGGGGCATATGGCTATGTCATATGTCGCGGTGGGTCCGATATGTGCTTCGTCCCCGGGTCTGGGTGGAAACACCTAAATCTGGAACAGTACCGCATATCGGGCCTTACAGTTTCCCCGTGAAGGAGAATAAATAGGCGAAGGGGGCAGCCAGAGGTGGACCAGGGGCCCCAGGCGCCCCCCTGGCGTGGACAGGGGTGGGGCCGCGCCGGGTGGCCGCCTGGGCCCCCCTGGCTCCCCTCTGGCCCCACTCGGGCTCTTCGCGAAGCTTCCTGTACGCTGATTTTTCCTATATTTTTCCCAGAATTTTTCTGGCACTTTTTATATGGGGGAAAACTGAAATAGAAAAACAGTAGAAAACAGGAACTGGCACTGGGGTGCACTGAGTTAATAGGTTAGTCCAAATATGATCAAAAGTGTATGAAAGTGTAACTAGATCATAGCAATATCACAGAAAACATGCATGGAGCAAGCAGAAATTATAGATACGTTTTGGACGTATCAACATCCCCAAGCTTAATTCCTGCTCGTCCTCGAGTAGGTAAATGATAACGGCATAATTTCTGTGGTGACATGCTAGCAACCATAAAAGAACTTTGAAAAGTAAAGCAATCAAGGTTAGAGATTCAATTCAAGTCATAACATGCAAGAACTCTCGCTGTCCGTGACTCGAATGTCTCCAAATGGTGTTTGCGTGCAAGTAGGGGGATAGGGAATACGAGAAAAAAGTATTTTTGTGTTGAGAACTCAATCTAATAAAGTTTCACACTTGGTCCTCTTTGGAATCTTATCTTGACTCGTTCCAAACCACTAGCCAGGTACAAGTCAATTTAATCCACTCCTTTTTGATATTTCGAGCACTGATGCAATGGATGAGCGTAAGCACAAGAGTTGACACTTAGGATGGCAAAGAGAGGAGTGCGGAGCAGGAAGACAAAAAAGGATGAGAAAGGCTCAAATCAATGAGGATAATCATAGACAAGAGATGCCAAATGATAGATATGATGTGAGGAGTAGGGATTGCCATGCAACTGATGCACATACGAGCTAAGAAGCTCTCCAATGGAACTAGTGGGGGTGCATCTAACTTGCTCGCTCATGAAGACCTAGAGCTCATTTGAGTAGGCTCATCCTTGGAATATGCAAGCCAAGTTCTATAGTGTGAAGGTCCCCACATAGCTATATGCATAAAGATCATCTCTATGGAGTACAAGGATATAAAGGGAGTACTAGTGTGGATCTCTCAAAAGGATAGTAGTGTTGCCCCTTTCTCTCTTTTTATTTCTTTTTCTCTTTTTTATTTTTTTTGTATTTTTTGTGGCCTCAATGGCTCTTTCTATTTAACTCTCATTTGTCCTCTTTGGGATCTTTTATTGTGTCCACTTTGGGATCTTTTCCTCACTTAAGGGCAACACTCTATTTTACAAGGAGGTAAAGGAGATCTTTCACACTTTACAAGGTACTCAAAATCATAAAGAAGATGTAACTATCATGATGTATGCAATGTATGTCGCTGCGAGTGTAGCAGGAACATGTATGACATGAAGATCAACTCATGAAGAGGTGGATGTTGCATGGCAATATAACTCGGAAAGGGTATGGAAATGCCTTGATAGGTAGGTATGGTGGCTGTTTTGAGGAAAGATATAAGGAGGCTTATGCTTATGATGACAGAGCATATCATGCCAAGGTTTTGGATGTACCGGCAAAGGTGGACACCAACTCTCGGAGTGAGAAGAAGACAATGCACGACACGAGAGAGGCTAGCAAAATATGGGAAGGTGGAAGTGTCAACTTTCAATACTTACATTAGTCCGAAGAACTCATGCACTTATTATAGGTAACTCTCAATCTAATAAGGAGGTTCACAAAGAGACAAGTACCCCGAGGAGGATTGTATGGGGGTTTGGTTATCCTTGCGCATCCTCGACTCATGGTACGTGAGTGTACTCTGATATTCGATCCCTCCAAAGATTAGTGATCCATCTAGTAGCTAGAGTTCTCAACTAATTTTGTAGGTTTTGAAAATACACACGGATTGCCCAAAATACGACACCTATCACTAATAGGCTAGAGCTCTTGACACCAAAAGTTCAAACATTACTCACACCAATACCTCAAAACTATTGCAAGTTACTACTAAAATTAAATAGCAACCTCAATTACCTACTTTCAAGACAAAACACAACTCAGTGCAACAACCAACTCTCTTTAACAAGATAAACATGAAAACTAAAAAGAGTTCCAGCAACAAACTAAACAAAAGCCAAGGCTATTGCTAAAGAAAAACTAAGTCTAAAACTAAACATGGAAGTAGCTATGAAAAGATAAAGAACACACAACAGCAAAAAGATAAGCAGGAAAAATCCTATGATGTGTTCTAGAATTTGAAAGTGGAGCGTGTTTCTCTCCCACACAAAGTAAGACGGGATCTAACTTGTTATGAACAGAAATCAAAGCTAAAGAAAACTAAAAACAAAACCTAAGAGCGAGACGCTCCAAGCATAGCACATAACGCATGAAGTGATAAAAATATAGTGAGACGAAGGACGAACTGATGATTGTTGATGGAGAAGGGGATGCACGGGGGAATCCCCAAGCTTAGATGCTTGAGTCTCCTTGAATATTTGTTGGGGATGCATGGGGGCATCCCCAAGCTTGAGCGCTTGACACTCCTGGATCTTCTTTCATCATCTTCCATCGCACACTTGAAAACTCCCTTCATACATAACTCATCATAAGCTGATTAGAGAGGTTAGTACCCTTAATTAATAATTTTTTCCCACTGGATATAAAGATATTCTTGAAGAGATACTGTTTCTCAAGAGTGCCAAAAAGTTTTTGCAAAGAAAAAGCAAGCTTAAGGTTTGCAAAAGTTAGGAGAGACAAAACGTGGCAGAATCTGTGAAAAACAGAACAGAAGGTAGTAACGAATTTTTTAGGAACACTTATGCAACTCAAATCAAAAAAATCAGAACATACGGAAGTTTCATAATTGTATAGAGCATGCTGTGTAAAAAATTCAGCTCAAAAATATGAACAAGGATTTTTCTGGAATTTTTTTTGTCACGAGGACAGAATCTTTTTTCTGGACAGCATGTCACAACTTTTACTTCCCTTGCCATAAGAGGCTATAACTTGGCACAAAGTTGAAAAATAAAGATACAATGATGTTGCTACAGTAGTAACAATCATCAAGACACAAAAAAAGCAAAAGGAAAAACCTAAATTCGTTGCGGGCTGCCTCCCGAAAGCGCTTTCTTTTATGCCTTTAAGCTAGGCATGATGCAAAAAGAAGAATCAAGTTTTATCAAGAGAAAGAGAATAACTAGCCCGAGTAACGGACTCAAAAGGTAACTTGATTTTATTTCTAGGGAAGTGTTCCATCCCCTTTTTGAATAGGAATTGGAATTTTATATTCCCCTCTTTCATGTCAATAACCGCACCAACGGTGCGAAGAAAAGGACGTCCCAAAATAATTGGACACAAAGGTTCACACTCTATATCCATGACAATAAAATCAACGGGAACATAGTTGTCATTGACAATGATAAGAACATCGTCGATCTTCCCCAAAGGTTTCTTTACAGAAGAATCAAGAAGACGAACACCAAAAGAACAAGGCTCAAAGTGCTTCAATTCAAACATATCAAATATTCTTTTGGGCATAACGGAGGTACTAGCTCCAACATCACATAAAGCATAGCAAGAGAAGTTATTTAATTTAATTTTGATCATAGGGTCCCAACCATCATCTAGCTTCCTAGGTATGGAGGCTTCTACTCTAAGCTTCTCCTCCCTAGCTTTGATGAGAGCATTTGTGATATGCTCCGTGAAGGCAAAATTAAGTGTGCTAGTGTGGGGGTCTCTAGACATTTTGTGTAGCAAGCTAATAACTTCTGAGAGGGTGCAACTATCAAAATCAATATCACTACTATCAAAGGTGGTAGTAGTGTCATCTAGGCTCACTTTCTTGAAACCCTCTATGTTCATAGGAGTTTCTTTATCTTCGGTTGAGGTATTAGCATCACCATTAATAGGTCCAACGGGACTAGGAGTGCATTGGGTGCTAATAGTTTGAGTGTCCTCAACAATTTGGATAGTGGCAACTGTGTGGTGTGTATGAAGGCTCTTAATTCTATCCTCTTCCTCTTTTTCTCTAGACCATCTTTCTTTAAGTTTAGCCATCATCCTAATATTTTCATTAATCTGTAATTGGATAGCATTAATAGGAGTGGCCTTATTCTCCTCAAGGGGAGAGGTTCTAATTTTAAGCATCTCAATATCAAGGGCTAAGCTTTCTACCTTCAAAGAGAGATTATCTATTTTAGCTAATTTCTCCTCTACATTTTTGTTGAAGGCTTTTTGGGTAGTGATAAAGTCTCTAAGCATGCTTTCTAATTCAGAGGAGGGGGTTCTTGTTGCTAGGGTAGGTGTTGTTGTTCCCATAGTTGGATGGAAACGGTCTAGGATTGCTAGCAAAATTTCCCCTATAAGCATTGTTGTTGAAGTTGTTTCTAGCAATAAAGTTCACATCTACTTGTTCTTGGGCAACCAAAGAATTTAAAGGGACATCATGAGGATCAATAGAGGGTTGCTTGGTAAGTAGAGACATAATTAAATCAACTTTTTCATTGAGGGAGGTAATTTCCTCGACATAATTTACCTTCCTACCTGTTGGAGCGCGTTCGGTGTGCCATTGGGTATAATTGGTCATCATCTCATCGAGAAGCTTCGTGGCAGTACCAAGTGTAGTTGACATAAATGTTCCTCCCGCGGCTGAATCTAACAGGTTCCGCGAGGTAAAGTTCAAGCCTGCATAAAAATTCTGGATAACCATCCAGGTAGTCAAACCATGTGTAGGGCATTTCTTAACAAGAGATTTCATTAGTTCCCAAGCTTGGGAAACGTGTTCATTATCCAATTGCTTAAAATTCATAATGTTACTCCTCAATTGGATAATTTTAGCAGGTGGGTAGTACTTCCCTATGAAAGCATCTTTGCACTTATCCCAAGAATCTATGCTATTCCTAGGCAAAGATTGAAACCAGATTTTAGCGTCTCCCCTTAAAGAGAAAGGAAAGAGCTTGAGCTTAACAATATCACCTTCTACTTCTTTATACTTTTGCATATCACATAATTCAACAAAATTGTTCAAGTGTAAAGCAGCATCATCTCCAGCACCGGAGAATTGATCTCTCATAACAAGGTTTAGCAAAGCAGGTTTAATTTCATAAGAGGTAGCTGAAGTGGCAGGTGTGGAAATGGGAGTGCAAATAAAGTCTTGGTTGTTGTGACTAGTGAAGTCACACAACTTGGTGTTTTCAGTGGAACCCATAGTAGCAGCAAGTGTGGCAGATTTTTTTTGTAATTTTTGATAAAAGACACAAAGATAAAAACTGAAAGGTAAACTAACAAGACTAAAAAAACAAAGGTAAAGGGCAGTGTGCAACTCCCCTATCTTAGCACTCGGAGTCCCCGGCAACGGCGCCATAAATTCGCTTGATGGCTTCTTGCCCTTCGTTGGTTACCCCAAGTGGAAGGTTGAGATGTAGCGCAGCAGCAAGTTTCCCTCGGTGAAGATACCAAGGTTTGTCTCCAGTAGGACTCCAGAGATGATAAGTAGGTGTCAGCGGCGCAACTGACGTGGACCTGCACACCGACACAAATAACTTTGTTCCCAACGAAGTTCAGAGAGGTTGTCAATCTCTCCGTTCTTGTTGTTCACAAAGGGTAAAACACAAGGGATAATGATGGCACTTGAAAGTAAAAGCAGAAAAGTAAATATAGCGTGGAAACAGTAATAAGGATATGGACCGGGATACGTGATGTTCACTAGTGATGTCTCTCTCCCAAAAGACGATAAAACTGCTATGCGAGGTAAACAAATTACAGAAGGGCAATTGACAGGATTATGAACGCACCGCAATGCTAACTATGCTACAAAAGAAAGGAAGAGGCTCAAAAGCACGGGCAGTACGCCAAAATAAGTAGACCGTAATCCAACTGCATCTACTACTAATCATCCACCTTGAGATATCTATCCAGAACATCTCGCTGGTATTAAGTTGCCAGCCCCACCCAAAGTGTAAACCCAAAGCAACAGACAATTGCATTAAAAAGAACTTTGCGTAAAGTAAACAATCCTTGTAACCGCGGTTACAAGCACCGTTGTTTTCCCCCTTGTGGCACCAGCACATCCCCTAGACTCATGTTTCTGTCACTCAAGCGTGTCATCGGGGGGCATGAACCCACAATCGAGCATAACGTTCCCTCTTGGAGTCACTACCTACTACTTGGCCAAAGCAATAAACAGCAACGGAGAACATGCAAGAATTACTTAGGAACAAAAATATAAGAGATAAAAACCAAATATATTACTCTATCACAATCTGAACATAATCTCATAATCCATCAGATCCCATCAAACTCAGCATAACAATAGCAGAAATATTACAAAAGTTCCTCGATCATGTAGGGCAGCTCACGAGGTCTAAACCATGAAGAACAAAGAGGGGAGGAGAACATCACATAGCTACTGACCACGGACCCATGGTCCAAGGAAAACTACTCACGAGACATCCGGGGAGCATCCATGGTGGAGAGGAGACTCCCGGAGGTCGGCCCTCCCTCCGGCAGGGTGCTGGGAAGAGGTCTTCTGGTGCTCCCGATCTCAGAAGCGCGGCGGCGGCGGAACAGAGGCGAGTTTGCGAAATAGGGTTCTCTCCTCGGAATTTCCTCGTGACGGAGAATAAATAGGCGAAGGGGGCAGCCTGAGGTGGACCAGGGGCCCCAGGCGCCCCCTTGGCGCGGCCAGGGGTGGGGCTGCGCCGGGTGGCCGCCTGGGCCCCCGGGCTCCCCTCTGGCCCCACTCGGGCTCTTCGCGAAGCTTCCTGTACGCTGATTTTCCTGTATTTTTCCCGGAATTTTTCTGGCACTTTTTATATGGGGGAAAACTGAAATAGAAAAACAGCAGAAAATAGGAACTGGCACTGGGGTGCACTGAGTTAATAGGTTAGTCCAAATATGATCAAAAGTGTATGAAAGTGTATCTAGATCATAGCAATAACACACAAAACATGCATGGAGCAAGCAGAAATTATAGATACGTTTTGGACGTATCAATTGCTGGAGCAGTGCTCGAGTGGATGAGCTCGGGTTGTTCCTGGTGGCTCTGGGACCTTCTAGTGGAGGTGCAGAGCGCGTGCGTGCGTCTCCCAATGGCCTGCATCGACGGGAAGCACGGGGCGGCAGCAGCCATGGCACTGCGGCGGCCTGAGTCGATGAAAGGGGTGGCAGGCGGCGCGGCTTTGAGGGGCAGGTGGCGCACTGGGAGTGCGACAATGCTAGGGATGCGCGGATGCAGCCACGGGCCAAGTGGAGGCGTGCTGGCCACAGTGGTCGTCTCGCCTGCCTCCTGGAGCAATCATGGCGACGATGGCAAGGTATCCGGCGGGCAGCGGGGCTTTGGGGTGAGTCAGGTGAAGCACGGGTGTGCCACGATGGCTACGGAGACGAGCAAACGTCCGCGGATGCTCGGGGTGTGGCGTGGCCGTGATGGAGACCACACGGCCACGAACAGAGCACGCCTGTGGCCGGCAGAGTGCGTGCTCACCCCTAGCACACGTGCACTGAGGGCGTCCAGGGCGTGCACCCTGTGTCCTTGGCGTGTATACATCGTCCAGTAGCATGGGTGAGGGGTTGGGAGGCTTGCAGGTGGGCTCAATCACTTGGCAGCTTCAAAAATAGTTTTCTGCAGGAAACTTTGAGATTTTCTCGAGGGAATTTGTCTAGGCTTTTGGGGCTGAATTATGGTGTGCCTGGGTTATCTAGGAGGGTGCCTAAGTGGTAAAAATTTCAAGGCAAATGGGCAAGTCTACAGCGTACTTGCTTCACAAAGTGCCCCTCAGGTCAGAACTGGAAAAGAATTTCTACAGGATTATTTTTGTACTAAACTTGCTCATGTTTTTGCATAGCATCATGAGGCATGACTCCATTGCTTAGCACAAAAAGTTTCAGGTCAATAGGAGGAGAAGAGGTGAGGCTATCTTCAAAAAGGAGGGGAAAAAGAGCTAGTTCCCTTAATGAAAAGGGAATTTCTTGAGGAATAAAAATAGGGAAAGAGTTTGGAAGATCAAAGATTGATCATAGCCATGAGGGGGAGGGATTCAGAGGTCACTTGGCATAGGGAAAAATTAGGCCCAAGTGATCAAGGCCATCTGAGCTGAAAAATTCAGGCAAATAAATTTCAAATCCAGAAAATCAGCAAATAAAATTGCAAACAAAAAGGGGCCAAAAACCAGGGTGTCACAAACCTACCCCCACTTAGGGTAAATCTCGTCCACGAGATTTGGTTCCTCAGGGCACAAATACGGATATGCGGATCTCAGAAATTCTTCCCTTTCCCAGGTAGCCTCTTCCTCGGTATGGTGTTCCCACAGTACCTTGTAAAATCGTATCACCTTACTGCGGGTAGACCTTTCCATTCCATCCAAAATTTTGACTGGTTTCTCTTCATATGTCAAATCCTGGGTAAACTCTAACTCTTTCATATCCACTCGCTTGACCGGTGGTGCAATGCATTTGCGCAGTTGCGACACGTGGAATACGTCATGGACATCGGACAGTTCTGGGGGTAGTTCCAGTTGGTATGCTACTCTTCCCCGCTTAGTCATTATTGGGAATGGCCCGACGTACCTTGGGGCAAGCTTCCCTCGGGTATGGAATCTCCTTACCCCTTTCATTGGTGTCACTCGGAGGTAGACATATTCTCCAGGCTCAAAGCTTACATCCAGATGCTTTGTGTCATAGTAGCTCTTCTGTCGAGACTTGGCGGCTCTCAACCGGTCTTGAATTTCCTTGACTTGCTTTTCCGCTTCGAGCATTAGGTCGGGGCCAAAGAGGCGACTGTCCCCTG
The DNA here is from genome assembly GCA_950022295.1 of Bromus sterilis. Classification (NCBI taxonomy): domain Eukaryota; kingdom Viridiplantae; phylum Streptophyta; class Magnoliopsida; order Poales; family Poaceae; genus Bromus; species Bromus sterilis. The sequence continues at coordinate 47,992,674 of OX465596.1, forward strand.
TCTTTGACCAGTTCAAGGGGGTACGACATTTCCGCCCATATAAGCTTCAAAGGGTGACATTTTGAGACTGGTCTGGTAGCTGTTATTGTACGAGAATTCCACGCATGGCAAACAGTCCTCCCACTTAGAGCTGAAGGCTAGCACACATGCCCTGAGCATATCTTCCAGTATTTGGTTTACTCGTTCTGTTTGGCCATCAGTCTGAGGATGGTAGGAAGTGCTATGCTTTAGTGCGGTCCCAAGAGCTTGGTGAAGTCGTAACCAGAACGCAGACGTGAACACTGACCCTCTGTCTGAGGTGATGGTCCTTGGTATCCCTTGGAGACTGACAATCCGGGACATGTATAGCTCCGCCAGTTGATCAGCTCGGTAAGTTGTGCTGACCGGAATAAAGTGAGCCAATTTGGTGAGCATGTCCACGATTACCCAGATGGAGTCGTGGCCCCGGGCGGTCTTTGGGAGTCCCACAATAAAATCCTTACATATGTCATCCCACTTCCATTGCGGGGCTTGTAGGGGTTGCAGTAATCCAGCTGGCTTTTTGTGTTCTGCTTTGACCCTGTTGCATATGTCATAGCATGCCACATAATACGCAACATCCTTGCGCGTTACGGTCCACCAGAATGTGGTCTTCAAATCCTGGTACATCTTGGTTCTTCCGGGGTGGATAGAATAGGCTGACTCATGTGCTTCTCGCAGTATCTGCTGTCTCAAATCATCTTGATTCGGTACGCATATTCGGTTCTCAAACCATAGCACTCCTTCGGTATCCAGGTGAAAGGATTCGGCCTTGCCACGCGGAATCCGTTCCTTGATCTCCCGGATTTCCGAATCTTGAGCTTTTGCTTCCTTAATTTCCTCTACCAGGGTTGGAGTGATTTCCAGATTCTTCCGGGTCATCGAGTCACACAACACCAGGTTGAGTTGAGCGACTTCCTCCCGTAACTTTGGGGGGAGCCTTTCCCAAAGTGCATTCACTGAGCTCGGCTTCCGGCTAAGAGCATCGGCGACCACATTAGCCTTCCCGGGGTGATAATTTATCCCGAGATCATAATCCTTGACCAGCTCGAGCCACCTTCTCTGCCTGAGGTTGAGGTCTGGCTGCGTCAAGATGTACTTGAGGCTCTTATGATCGGTATATACTTCACACCGTTGTCCGACGAGATAATGCCTCCATAGCTTCAATGCGTGTACCACAGCAGCTAGCTCCAGGTCATGTGTGGGGTAGTTGACTTCATGTTGGTGTAGCTGCCGGGAGGGATATGCTACAACCTTTCCTTCCTGCATTAGCACGCAGCTGAGGCCGCGTTTGGAGGCATCGCAGTACATATATGAGTATGTCATCAATGAATACCACCACGAATTTGTCCAAAAAGTCCATGAATACCTTGTTCATCATGCCCATGAAATATGTGGGGGCGTTTGTCAAACCGAATGACATGACCGTGAATTCATATAGGCCATATCGGGTGGTGAAGGCCGTCTTGGGAATGTCTTCCTTCCTGATCTTCAGTTGGTAATAGCCCGTACGAAGATCTATCTTGGAGAATACCCGGGCACCCTTTAGTTGGTCGAACAAGTCATCAATGCGGGGTAGTGAGTACTTATTCTTGATGGTGACTTCATTCAGGGGGCGGTAGTCCACACACATCCGCAAGGTGCCATCTTTCTTCTTGACAAAAATATCGGCGATCCCCAAGGTGAGGTGCTGGAACGAATGTACCCTTTCTGCGATAGTTCATCCAACTGCTTTTTCAGCTCCACCTGTTCGGTGGAAGGCATCCGGTAATACTTCCTGTATATTGGGGAGGTCCCGGGAACAATCTCGATGGCGAACTCCAACTCCCAGTCTGGTGGCATACCCGGCAATTCTTCTGGGAACACATCTGGGAATTCTCTGACCACCGAAATCTTGTCCATTTCCGTGGTGGTGATCTGGCATACTGTTGTCTCCTTCTTGCGTGGCATTCCAACAGTCGTGAGTCGGGTTGCCTTCCCGTCTGGGTTGACCAATTCCACTATTCGGGTCTTGAAGGCGAGGCGAACCTCATGTGTGGTGAGCCAATCAACTCCAAGGATTGCATCTAGCCCCTTGGATTCCAACAGCATGAGGGAGGTTGGGAACTTCACTCCATATATCTCAATGGTCAGGTTCTTGCATATACTGTCTTCCTTGAGCACACCTCCGAGGGTTTTGACCACCACGATTTTTTCCACAAGAGAGATGGGAAAATTGTTTTGGGTGGCAAAACTTCGCGATATAAATGAATGGGTTGCCACAGAGTCAAATAATATAGGTGCGGGTATGTTATTAATAGGGAACATACTGATAAATACGTCGGGGGACTCGCGGGCTTCTTCGGCCGAGACGTGGTTGACCCGGGCCTGGCGATAGTTGTTCCACCCTCCGATGTTGTTGACTTGAGGCACTGGTTTTCCCATCTTGCTGGTGCATTGTCTAGCAAAGTGCTCTTGTTTCCCGCAAACAAAGCAGGCGCCTTTGCGTAGGCAGTCCTCCTTTACTTGGTCTCTGAGGTAAGGCTTTCCCTGGGTTGCCGCCTTGTCGGTTGCGGCGCTGCCATTATTCCAGGAAGGCTTGAAGTTGGCTTGAGCATACTGGGGAGCAGGCTGCACCATACGTGGCTTCTGGGCATATGGCTCATAAGGGCCCTTCTTGGCTTCATGCTTGCGCTTGCGGTCTTCATACCCAACCTTGAGTTCGGCAACAGACTTGTATTCACGTTCTGCTATGAGTGCCTTGTTAACAAGTGTCTGGAAGTCTGGGAAGTCCAGTATGCTGAGCTGACAATGGAGAGTGGGGCTAAGCCCGCCGAGGAAGCGGTCCACCTTTATTTCTTCGGTGGCCACATCGTGAATAGAGTATCTTGTCAGATGGTTGAACTTGTTCAGATATTCGGTCACAGTCATGTTGCCTTGGACAAGCGCGAGGAACTCTCTTTGTATGGTCTTCAGCACCCCGGTGGGAATATGGTAGGTGCGGAACTTCTCCTTGAACTTCTCCCAAGTGATTTCTTCTCCTGCAGGCCATACTGCCTTGGTATTGTCCCACCAGATTGCGGCGTAGCCCTCAAGGTAATGAGTGGCGAATGGAACCTTATCTACCTCGTCATAGTGAGCGATCTCCAGTTTCTTTTCCATGCTCCTCAGCCAGTCATCAGCCTCAATGGGATCTGTTTCTTGATCAAAGCTCGGCGGTCGGGTGCGCTGAAAATCAGATAGCTTGGATCGTGACCCCTGGTTCTGATTCTGTCCCACAATGTTCTGCATACCTCTCAGTAATTCCATGAGTTCCTGTTTCCTTCTTTCCTCGAACATCCTGATGATCTTATCTGGGGTCGGTGCCTGTGTGGGAGGAGGTGGTGGACGCTCGGGTGATAGTCCAGCTTGCCTGGTGGATCGACGACGAGGGGTGTCGTCATCACCAGAGTGGCTGCCTTCACCTCGCCGCATCCTATATCCGTTCCCAATATAGAGCACCAACATCATGAGAGACCACAAAAGGGGAAATCGGTATAGACGGCAAAGCGGAAGGAACTCGAAACTCCAAGGGGTGGTGGTTGGTGACTATCTAAATCCCTTGTCAAAATGCCGAATAAACCAGCAGCCACCAGGACGGTCTTGACAACACAGATCTGGGGCATTTCTGGGGTAGCTCACCTCTTGCTCAAGACGGCCACAAAACAGATCAGAACATGGAGCAGGGTGATTAAGAAGAAAGCAGAGGTCCCCTAAGACGGCCGAGAAAACAGCTCAGAACTCAGGGTCTCTACTGCGAAAATAAGCTCAACGACTGCCTGAGACGGCCGGAAAGCAGGTCAGAACACAAGCTAGTCGTTGAAAGAGAATGAAATCAAGGAGGCATCCACCTCGGACGGCCGACCAGGAATCAGCACAGGACCAGGCGTGGTGCCTTCTATCGAGAAAAGCGAGCAAGGGTCCGTTTGAGTCACCTACACCAAAACGGGAAATATGAGAACATCATCAACAGAAAAACAGAAGCAACCTCATATTTATACATAGCATCATGACATCATACATAACAACTAGCATGGATAGCATAACGAGTACTGCTCATACGGCAGTTGACAACACGCATGGCATAACGATAGAAGTGACCACACTACTACTCGACCTCGCTCTAGTCGTGGGGAAGCGGGCACTGGCAGTCAGCGGAACCATCGGAATTGTCCTCGGAATCAGAACTAGTGATGTGGATCGTCCTGCGGGTGGTGACGTCAAGACGGTGACGCTGACAAAAGGGCTCTCCCATAGGAGGAGGAGGAGTATGCTTTCTAAGCATAGGAGCAACAGGGGTAGCAGTCAACGCAGCCACTCCTCTGGGGTCTCGCGCCGAACGGCTACCGGAACAACTGGAGTCTAAGGGTGGGTGAGGGTGGAATAGGTGGAGCTGGCACCGGAGTATAGGTGGGAGGCGGTGGAGGAGGTGACTGAACACTGCTGATAGAAGCGAGTGCCTCCCGGGAACGAGCTAACTCCTCTGCAAGGCTAATGATCAACTCGTACTGAGCGACCATGTAGCGAGAGAGGTGGACGGCAGTACGGTCGCACTCCGAGTCTGGTGGAAAGAGAATCTGCCCGGAAGGGGCCAGAGTGGGGTAGTGAGAAAGACCTGGGTGAAGCTGCATCCCGACTTCCTGATGACGCAGGTCGACGAGAGACTCAAGTGAAGCATAGAGAATAGCCTGCTCTGGGGTGGAAGCGGGTCCTCCCTTCGCGGAACGCGAAAGGCTTCCAACCGCAGAACTCGTGAAAAGGAACACCTCAGCGCGGTACTCGTACACGAAGTCAGCCAGCTTCTCGCGGTACACCTGGAACACCGGGTCTTCTCCCTCCGGATACAGTCGGAGCCAAACTCAACGGAGCAGCGATGGAAATCCTGTCGGTGACGACTCGTACTCAAAAGGGTATGGAACGGGCGCCATCTACACTCACAGGGTTAGCCATTATAATGAAATCAATGCATCTACATGCCATGCATCAACCAATGCATCAATCAGGGTGCATAGATCAAACAAGACTCTAGACAAACGTTATTCTAGCGCACGACCTAACTAGCGTGTCCTACAGTCAGCGCAGCTCTGATACCAATCGTTGTGCCACCCCGGCTCAGAGCAACATGTTTACCTTACATTGCCAGCCCGGAGATCAAGTCTTATGGCAATGTACAACATATTGGTACAGATACAACCGCTTCATTAATAATTATACAGGTACAAAGGTTCAGGGATACAACTGCTACGAGGCATGGCGACACATCTCGTGCGGCAACACTATCAACATTATTTATGTCACATCTCGGGGCCTCAATACGATCGACGAAGAACTCTACGGCAGCGGAATAACACGCCAGGTCAGTACATTGAATTTACTTGCAAGCTTATAACAGCCAAGTCATCAGGAAAACAATAACATGCAAACAACATGGCAAGCATGGCAAGTTAATATATAAAGTTAAGGCAATTCATAACTCACGATCATCGCATGACCGTGTCGCTTACCTCCGAGTCATCCTGACTCGGTATTCGGGTCATCTCATGACCAACCAACATACGGTCGTCGCACGACCACTTAACGGGTTAGGTGTCCTTTGTTACCACCCAACCAATCCGTCCATCACATGACCAGTAACTCAACATCATGTTAATTATACAGTTTGTGTTGACCATCGTGTGACCTAGTACGAACTGTGCCGCCATGCCTCGTAGCAGTTGTATCCCCGAACCTTTGTACCTGTATAATTATTAATGAAGCGGTTGTATCTGTACCAATATGTTGTACATTGCCAGAAGACTTGATCTCTGGGCTGATAATGTTAGGTAAACCGGTTGCTCTGAGCCGGGGTGCCACAGTAACACACTTAAGGGCTCGATGAAATCAGAGACCTTTTCGGAATTATCGGAGTCACCGGAGATATGAGAGAGAACTCCGAAATCGTTTTGGAAGGGAGACGGAAAAGTTCCGTGGTTTCGAATTGTTCGGAAAGTTATTTATATATGTTTTATTATTTAATTAAATGAATTAAATATTAAAATATAATTTAAATAATTAAATGGAATAAATGTTCTTTTATTTTTTTTTTTAAAAAGAAAAAAAAGGAAAAAAAAAGAAAAGAAAAAGGAGGCTAGTGCACATGGGCCATGGGGCCCATTAGGACACCACACCACATGCACCATGGCCGCCCGCCGGCCGCATGCATGCACATCGCTAGTTAGCAGGCATTCGCAGCCTTTTTTCCCCTATATATAGATGTGGTGGGTGCCCTTTTTTCTACACAATTTTTTTTAGAAAAATTCAGATAAATTATGTTGATCTCTCTTTCCCTTTTTCTCCCTCCTATGAGCGGACTTCCCTTGTTTGTAGGCTGCACTAGGTTGGAGATGTCTCCACTATACGCACGCCGTCGTGCTGCTGAAACTCTGGTTCCGGAGGTCTGCTTCCGCCACCTTCGCTAAATCGGAGATCGGAGGTCGTCATCGAGTCTCGTACGTGTGCGAGTACTACGAGGTGCTACACGTGTGGCACTACACCCATCTGGGTGCTAACATAGCCAGGGGGTTGTGAAACTTGTTCGACTACACCAACCACGTTTGCGGGAACGTTTCCCGCGCAACGGACTACCCCCCGAGGTATGTTATTCCGCACTCCTTTCCGTTATGGTAATACGGCTAGCTAAATCTTGGGTTATAGGAAACGCTAGTTAAGAAAAATTGTGTTTTCCGTTCGCACCCCAACAGAAGCCACATTCCATTGTGGTGAAGCTTCGTGGTTTCGTTGGGAGTCTCCAATTAAGTTGTGGAGTTTACCCCAACCTTGTTTGTAAAGGTTTGGTTGCCACCTTCAAGGCCGCCTCGTAGTGGATCACGGCATCTTGCATTGGTAAGAGCGTGAGGAAAAATAGGGTGGCCCTCGTTGGCTTCGTGTGAGCATTGTGCTCCTCACCCTCTCCAAACGGAGACGTAATTCTCGAAAGAGAAGGAACTTCGGTAACATATCCTTGTCTCACGTGTCCCCTTTACCTTTACTTTGTGCAAGTTGTTTTTCATCGCATTTATCTTCTTACCTTTGTTGTGTTGCACTAGTTGGAATATAGGTTGTTCAAATAGTTGCATATCTAGACAATCTATATTTATTGTTGAGCTTAATTTGTTAAGAAAACCTTAAAAATTGTTAGTCGCCTATTCACCCCCCTCTAGTCGACATTCCGATCCTTTCAATTGGTATCAGATCCTCGTCTCTTATTGAGGGCTTTACCGCCTTAAGAGGATGTTGCAAGGCGATAAACCGGAAGAGGTCGAGCTACTAGGAGTTACTTTGGACCCTTCCTATTCGGAGGAGGCTCCAAGTAACGAGGGCTTCACGAATACTTTCGCGAAGGATGATTCGTCATATATCTCTTGACATGAGTACAATGAAGGCATGTCCTCCATCAAGGCTCACATGAATAAAGTTACTGATATTCTTAGTAGTCTCATGTCGAGGATGAAAATGGAGGGAAACCCCACCATCACTCCCAACATTCCAAAGTTGGGTGGAGGAGATGTCATCTCCCAATCTAGTGATGGTGGTAGGAATGGTAGCCGCTCTATTCCACTTCAATGGAATGGATTGGGCATTCATTCCGTGGTCGCTCCTCCTGTTACCTATAACTCATTACCTCTTCTCGAGCCTCATTTTGCACATGCAGGCATTACTCCCATCCTTAACAAAGATTCTTATCCTGTTTGGGCTCATCGCATGAAGATACACTTGAAGGGCTCCTCGGTGGAGCTGTGGCGCATCATTGAGGAGGGTTTCAATCCTCGTGACCGTCACAACATGACCCCAAGAGAATATCATGACAATATCATCAAAAGTCATGCTTTGCTTGTGATCGGAAATGTGCTGAAGGAAGAGCAAGATAATCTTGTCCGGAAATGTGAAACGGCCAAAGAGATGTGGGATCTTCTTGAGAAGACTCTCATGGGAAGCTCGAGAATACGGTTCTCGAAGTTTGACAAGGTCCAAGATCAAGCCGACCAGTTTGTCAGGAATGAAGGAGAATCTTCTGAGGATGTTCATCAAAGGTTGGTGGCACTTGCCAACTCTATGACGGATCATGGGAGTATGGACACCGATGATGGATGGATAAAAAGGAAGTTCATCACGGCTATGCTCCTACACAAGAAACATATCACCACGGTCATTCTTCTAAGGCCCGACTTCTGTGACTTGTCCTCCAACGATGTCTTGGATGAATTTGTTGCTATGGATATCTTGGACTCTACGGCCGAGTTGAAATTGGCTCGCCAAGGGGACACCAAAATGTCGTCTCTTGCTTCGAAGGCCAAAGAAGTTCAATATGAGGAAGATGTAGAGGAGGTCGGTCCGGAGGACACCAAGTATGCTTACAATGAGCACATGGCTCTTGCCTCAAGACAATTTTGGGGGAACAAGCAGAACTTCAAGTCAAACACAAGTAATTTCAAGCCAAAGGGCCAACGGATAAGGACTTGCTTCAATTGTGGGAATGTGAGTCACTTTGTGGTGGATTGTCCTTATGAGAAGAGAGAAGACCATGGTGGCAAGCTCATCCGGAAGGACAAGAACAAGTCACCATTGAACAAGAACTTCGTGAAGAAGAAGCCTCAAAGAGTGTTGGTGGCACAAGAAGAATACTACTCCGATGAGGATGATGAAGAAGGCGGTGAGATTGTGGCAACCTCCACCGTCGCTATCGCCATCGAATCCACTTCATCAACGTCTCTCTTCAACTCCCCCAACGAGAACCCTCACATCCTCCAAAAGTACCTTATGGCCAAGACTAACTCGGTAACTCCTCACTCTAAACCTTTTACTCCCACTAACCCATATTTGTTGGATTGTGTGGAGGAAAATGAGGAGCCCAAGGTACAAGGAGAAAATGAGTTCGAGCTATTCATGTCCAAACTCAAAGGTGAAACCAAGAGACACTTTGTGGCTCTCTTAGAACAACTTGGTGAAGCCCATTCTCACATTGAGCAACTTGATGAGTCTATCACCGATTTGCAAGGCCATAGTCGCGACTATGCGGATGAGATAGGGGAGCTATCTCATTCTCTGGAAGAAGAGCGTGAACTTAAGTTGTCTCTTGATGAGACTTATGCTAGTGATATCTCTAAACTAAAACTTGGCCTTAAGCATTCTAATGCCATTGCTTGTGATCTCAAGACTAAAAATGTCGAACTTGTTGAGGCTCATGATAGACTTCTTGTGGACCATGAGAAAGTCGAAAAGGACCACAAGTCCTTAAAGCACGAACTCATGGCTCTCAAGAAGGCACATGAGGAAACTAGTATTCAACTCACTAAAGAGATTAATACCTTTTCTCCTATTATTGTGGTAGAGAAACCTAGTTCCTCTAACTCTTGTTGTGAGCATGTTCCTCTCATTGAGGAAAACGCTAGGTTGAAGGCACAACTTGAGAAGGGACTTGTTTCGTGCATTCAAGGAGAGAAGAACCTCAATGATCTCTTGAGTTCCCAAAAGGAGGTCATTGGCAAGGAAGGCATTGGTTTTGGTGCAATATCATCAAAGAAGAAGAACAAGAAGAGGAAGAACAAAAAGAAGAAGGGCAAGGCCCCTTCTCCTTCAAAGGAAGTCACCTTTCTGAAGGAAGGGGAGAAGCCTCAAGAAAAGGTGGCAAAGGGCATTGAGGGTGGAGTGACCAAGAGGAGTGGTGCCATTCCTAATGACTTTGCCGGACCAACTAACCCCTCTTATGTTTTTTGTTGCACTAATGATGGGCACGTTTATGCCAAATTTGTTGGTTCTTTTGATGAGTATATTGTATAGTCTCTTTGGGTGCCTAAGACCATTGTTACTAATGCGAGAGGACCCATTCGTGAATGGGTACCTAAATCCAAGCATTGATCTCATGTAGGTGGAGGATTCCGGTGGACGTTCATGGATACTTGATAGCGGGGCTACAAGTCATATGACCGGAAGAAAGGACATGTTGGTGGACATTGATTTTGGTCCATCTCGAACCACCCGTGTCCAATTTGGTGATGCAAACACGTCAAAGGTATTAGGTCTTGGCAAAGTAATAATTTCTCCGGACTCATCCATTGAGAAAGTATTACTAGTTCAGACTTGTGCCTTTAATTTACTATCCGTTCGTCAACTTGCCATGATGGGACTTTGCACTTTCTTTGATAAAGACATGGTCACCTTGATGTGGAGCAAAACTCTTAAAGTAGCCTTTGTTGGACACGTGGAGAATGGTATGTATGTGGTGGACTTTTCAAAAGTCCTGTCAGAACCCTCTGTTAGGTATGTGCTAGGATCAAGTCTCACTTTGCATCATGTCAAAAATTTCAAACTGAAATTGAAATGGGAGAAGAAACCCCCCAGATGAATTTATTTCAAATGGCCAGAATAAAAGTTGCTCCAAAAATTCCTTTTGAATTTTTGAAAAGTCTCATAAATGAGTGTGATCACATATCAAGTGATTTGGATTCAAGCCCATGCTCATAGATTTTTCAAATATTCAAACAGGAGCTTGGAATTAAATTTAGACCCCTATTTGAATTAAAGTTCAAATAATTTGAATTTTAAAAATGTTCAAACTTTATCTGTGGCTAGGCACAATTATTGTGAGGCCATATAAAAATTTAGAGCATTTTAGAAAATGCCTAGCTATTTTTAATAGCATGGAAAACATAAATACAGAAACAAATAAGTAATAAAAGAGCAGAAGGTTACCTGTTGCCCAGGACGAGGCCCACCTCCTCTGGCCCAGCCCAGGCTGTCGGGACCCGGGGTTAGCGTATGCAAGACTCGCTATAACACAATCATATGGAGAGCCGAGAACCGTACCCACTTTTCTAAGCAGAGAAGGCCAAGCACAGAACATTCTCGGAAAGCATCGAACTTGAGGGGCATCCCATCCAGGCCGGATGATCAACTGAAATGGGTCCTCATCGTCCGCACACAAGTCTAAATGATATGGGTGGTGAACTCCCATACTCATAGAAAAGTCGCCTCAACCATACTATCGATTGTATTATAACTCTTACATAGACTTACGCCAGCCCGATCACTTAGTCGGGGTCTAGGGCAGGCTCGATCATACATCAAAGTGTGCACGTGACAGAGTCACAAGAAATCGCATCGCGATTCCCCAAGCTGCGCACATCTAAGGGCCACTTGGTGTATAAAAGACCGCCATCCAGATCACAACTAAGGTCTCGAAAACCCATACTAAGACATGCATCATATAATCATACACGCAACACACATGTCTAGTATGAACAGCAGGTATCATCGCAATTCTCTACAAACTTTACATTTTTATTGATAACTCTTACAGAGTGCACACAGAGATCACGAGACCGTGATCCAGCATTACAACAAGCATGCGGAAGCAAATTATGTCTGGGTATAGACAAGTTTAACAAATGGCTTAAGAAGCCTTATTTAAACACAAGCCCTCCACGAGGGAACCAGTCTGCTGACTGGGACTACACTAGCTTGGTCTTCAGTCGTCGAGCTCGAGGAAGAATCCACCTTTGGGGTCAGTGGGTTCATCTAAAACATAGAATAAGAAAACGTGAGTACAAAGTCATATTCAGTAAGACTTACGTAGGAGCTATACTACTCAGGCACATGTATCAAGGTAAAGGGGTGTGGGGTTCAATGCAGAAGTGCCAGCTTTGACTTGGCTAGTCCTGAACTACGAGTACCAGACTTGAGGTAAGAAGCGTACATGAGTCCACTACATGTCTCCAATCAATTACGCCGCTATGGTGACTTCCTCGAATTCCCACGAGAAAGCACGCCATAGCACTCATGCTTATCTTGGCAAGTTTTATAAGTATCCAGTTCAAGTTGTCTAATAATCAGGCACAGCTTTCCAAGTAGTCCCTTACCGCAGACGCGGCTATTCGAATAGTTTATTAACCCTACAGGGGTGTACTGCTACACATGAAACTATCAGTTACCGCCGGGATCTCGTCACCCTTCAAGCGGGTGTCGGCGAGGATAATCTCCACAACTTTTACCTCACAGCCAACTCAGGTTCAATGAAGACGCCTATCTGGGATGGTTTCCACATTCGTAACCCGGCCGGTTTGCCGAAGTGGTCCCAGAAGATGTGTGCGTGGTGCATAAGCCGGTCTCGGCTGAGCCGTTCTCTCACTTTGCAGCCAGGTCACAAACCTACCAGAACTCCGAACTACTGCGACTCATTGAACTGAGAAGGGGTGAGTTAGTAGGTTGAGCGGGGATCCGTTTGCCCAACATGTGGTAGTACTCTTCAGCTTGGATCACCACACAAGAACTCGAGCTTAAGGCGGTGTTCAACGAGACAACCCACTGTGTACTCCTACACAGCCTCTCATCATTCACCTTGTATTAGGGTAGATTCACCAACACATTTCCACTATCATCAACATGATTGCTACCATCCCGACTCACATAACAGTATCAACATTGTATCACTCTAAGCAAGAAATAAGCAGTAACAGTTGCAGGGGCCACATGACATCAACCAACTCCTACATTTGTTAGGATTGTGGTTTGCTTACTACTGTGACAAATGATAGGTCATGCAAAGGAATGGGTTAATCTATGCGGTAGAAACGTAGCATGGTAATCATCCTAAACAATGCATAAGCGAGATTGAGAGGGAAGTGGGATTTTATCGACATGGTCAATGGGGGTTTGCTTGCCTTGCGGACGAGGTTCATTATCTGGGTCTTCAACGAAAGGGGCAGCCTCCTGTTCCGGTTCCACTTCTATCGACAAAAAACAATCAAGGGGGCAACATAAGTACAATGCACAAACACATGGTTGAAGGTTGAAACTTGATGTACATGCTTCTGATGTGTGAGGAAATTCCATTTAAAAGGAGTGTATTGCAAATGAATTGCAAATTCAAACTCCAATTTGAATTTCAAAAGAATGCATATGTAATGTTGCCACTGTTCACCCAATTTTATTTGGTCAAACATGAAAACAGATTGCATATTCAGAATCCTTGCATTTTTCTGATAATTTGACATATATTATATGGTTAATTTGGAGTTAAAATGAATTAGTTTGGAACTTCCAAAGTTTATTTCATTTTCTGGATTTACTGGAATTGATTTAAATAGAAAAAATTTACTACATCAACATGAGGTCATGCTGACGTCAGGGGGTCACTGACCACTGGGACCCACATGTAAGTGACTCTATTGTTTAATTACACTGGTTAATTTTGATTTAAACTTAACCGGGGATTAGCAGGGGGGCTGGCCCACATCTCTGTGTCTATGGCAAGAGGGGCCAGGGGGATTAAGCGCTGGGGTTAGGCTCTAATGGAGGGGGTCGTCGCCGGAACCACCTTAGTCGCTGGAATCTCGCCGGAGCTGCGAAAACGAGCACGGTTTGGGGATTGCTTGGTACTGGCGTGTAGCTGGGGTCCTTCCGCGTCGAACGGTGGCATCAGGGGGTCACGGGGTTCACCGGAGCTTCGCCGGCGTCGAGGTTGGCGAAGACAGAAGCACGGCGAGGTCGGGTTCGGGGTTCTAGTGCACGGCTTGAGCCAAATCTTGGCGCGTTTGAAAGATGGAGGAGCCAGAAGCCAAACGCGCGCACTGGGGCAACAAGGTGGGCACTGGAGCGAGCTCTAGCTTGACCACGGCGGCGAGTAAGCTCGGGATCCATGGAGGATTCGGCTAGAAGGTGAACGGAGGGCTGCCATGTTGGGGGTTTTTCTCACCAGGCAATGGGTAACACGATGGAGTAGGAGACGAGCTCGGGGAGGTCACGGTGGCGCCGGAATTCGAGGTCGACTCGCGGCGGCCGGAGTGGAAGACGGTGAAGCGCACGTCGGCTACAACGCGTCCCGGGTCGATTCCTTCTGCGGCTCGCCGTAGACAACAATGGCGAAGACGATGGACACAATGGTGCGGCTCGGGGAAGACGGTGGCTACGTGAGCTTCAAACCATGGCGACGGCGGCGCTCGGGTCGTCGTCAAACTCGGCAAGAGAGTAGGAGGGAGAGGCTCTGGAGGGGGGGAATGGAAGCACGACGTCTCCAGGCGTGGCGTGGCGCGGCTAGAAGGCGCGGGATGGGCAGGTGGAGGCCTGGGAGGCGTCGACGTGCTCGGCTGGCTCGGTGGCATTCCACCGAGCAGCTTGGAGGCGCGGGGTGAGGAAGAAGACCCCCGTGCCCCTGGTGGGCTTGCTGGGCCGGCTGGGCTGGCTTCGCCTAGGCGACAGGTAAGGGTTTTTCTATTTTTCTGTTTAATCTTTCCTTTCTTGATTTTCTTTTCTGTAATTTGTTTTGCCCATTAAATAAAATATCTAGGCATTTTTGTCAATGCTCAAAATTTATATATGGACTTACATGACCAGTAGCTAGTCATTCCCAACTTTTGAACATTTTTTAAATTCCAAATATTTGAATTCAAATTCAAATAGGGGTATTTGATTAATTCCAATGTCCTGTTTGAATATTTGAAAAATCCATGAGCATGGGGTTGGTCCCACATCACTTGATATGTGATCACGCTCATTTATGTGACTATTCAAAAATTCAAAAGGAATTTTTGGAGCAACTTTTTATCTGGCCATTTGAATTAAATTCATCTAGGGGGTGTTCTCTCTCCCATTTCAATTTCTTTTGAAATTTTTAACATGATGCAAGGTGAGACTTGATCCTAGCACATACCTAACAGAGGGTTCTGACAACTCGCCCCCACTCAAAAGAATCTTGTCCCGAGATTCAGAAGTCTGCGGGAGGAAGGAGGGGTACTCGGCACTGAGACGGTCTTCTCTTTCCCACGTGGCTTCTCTCTAAGAGTGGTGTGACCATTACACTTTCAGAAACTTAATCTTCTGACGACGAGTGACACACTCTGCTGAATCAAGAATTCGAACGGGTTATTCTCGAAAAGAAAGGTCATCTTGGAGATCAAGCGTTTCATGGTCGACTTTGCGATGGGGTCCTTGAAGCAACGACTGAGTTGTGACACATGGAATACATCATGTACTTGGGAAAGGTGCGGGGGTAGTTCAAGTTGGTAGGGAACTTCTCCACGTTTAGCAAGAATGCGGAAACGTCCGATGTAAAATGGGGCCAACTTGCCTTTGATACCGATTTGTTGGGTTCCCTTCAGAGGAGTAACCCGAAGGTAAGCCTTCTCATCCAGATTGTAGCTCTCTTTCCTATGATGACGATCATAGTAGCTCTTCTGACGAGAATGAGCGGCTTTCAGTTGATCACGAACAATGTGAACTTTCTCTTCTGCTTCCATGATCATATCCGGTCCAAAGAATTGGCTTTCACCGGTTTCTGACCAGTTTAGGGGTGTTTGACATCTTCGTCCATAGAGGAGCTCAAAAGGGGCCATGTTCAGACTAGATTGGAAACTATTGTTATAAGCAAATTCGGCAAATGGAAGAGACTTCTCCCAATTCTTTCCGAATGAGATAACACAAGCTCTGAGCATGTCTTCAAGAATTTGGTTAACCCTTTTGACTTGACCACTAGACTGAGGATGGAAAGTTGTACTAAAGGAGAGATGAGTTCCCATAGCATTCTGAAAGCTTCCCCAAAATCTAGAGGTGAAAAGGCTACCACGATCAGAATTGATTTCCAAAGGAACACCATGAAGAGACACAATTCTAGAGACATACAAGTCCGCTAACTGGCTAGCAGTTATAGACTCGCGAACTGGAAGGAAGTGTGCAACTTTGGAAAGTCTATCCACCACAACGAAGATGGCATCATTTCCTTTCTGGGTTTTTGGAAAGCCAGTGATGAAATCCATACTGACTTTGTCCCATTTCCACTCTGGAATAGGCAAAGGTTGAAGAGTACCAGCAGGTCTTTGATGTTCGGCCTTAATGCGACGACAAACATCACATTCGGCAATAAACTGATCAATTTGTCGCTTCATTCTAGTCCACCAAAATCTCTAGCGTAGGTCTCGCTACATCTTTGTGCTACCAGGATGAATCGAAAGGGGTGTGTCATGGGCCTCCTTAAGAATTAGCCTCCTAAGATTGTGTCTTCGTGGTACAACCAATCGAGTGCCAAAGAAAACGACACCTTGATCATTTATGGAGAAACATTTAGCAACTCCGCTAGCAATGTTCTTCATGATCTCTCGAATACCACTATCACGTTTTTGGGCGGCTATGATTTAATCCTCGAGGGTTGGTTTCTCCACCAAACTAGAAAGATAGCCATGAGGAACAATCTCAAGGTTGAGTTTTCGAAATTCCTCATGGAGAAGTGGTTGATACTGTTGTAACATGAGGTTGTTACAATACGACTTACGACTTAGTGCATCATCCATGACATTGGCTTTGCCGGGGGTGTAAGAAATTCCTACGTCGTAATCTTTTATCAACTCTATCCAACGCCTTTGCCTGAGATTAAGATCTGGCTGGGTGAATATGTATTTGAGGCTTGGGTGGTCAGAAAAGATCTCACAACGATTACCAAGGAGGTAATGTCGCCAAGTTGTCAAGGCATGAACTAAGGCAGCGAGTTCAAGATCATGGGTAGGATAGTTCTCTTCATGTGGACGCAACTGGCGTGAAGCATAAGCTACCACATGTCTATCTTGCATAAGTATGCATCCTAACCTTTGCCGTGTGGCGTCACAAAAGATCTCGAAATCCTTTTTGGTGTCTGGAGGCGCAAGTACGGGTGCAGAAGTCAATCTTCTTTTTAGCTCTTGAAATCTTTCCTCGCACTTGGGGGTCCATAGGAATTTCTTATCTTTCTTGAGGAGTTCAGTTAGAGGCTTTGCAACTTTAGAAAAGTTCTCGACGAAGCGGCGACAATAGCTTGCTAGGCCAAGAAAGCTCCTAACTTGCTTAACCGATTCAGGTGGAGTCCAGTCAAGGACGACCTGAACTCTCTCGGGATTCATAGCAATGCCTTTTGCAGAAATCATGTGGCCTATTTAGGTCACTTCTGGTAGCCAAAATTCACACTTGCAGAATTTATCATACAGGCGATGCTCTCTAAGTTTCATCAATACCAGCCTAAGATGTTCGACATGTTCTTCTTCGTTCTTCGAGTAGATGAGAATGTCATCAAGATAAACTACAACAAATTTATCTAAGTACTCCATGAAGATCGAATTCATCATGCGCGAGAAAGTGGCGGGGGCATTGGTTAAACCAAAGGACATGACGGTGTACTCGTAAAGACCATAACGAGTAGTGAAAGCCGTTTTGGGAATGTCCTTGTTTCGGATTTTGATTTGATGATAACCTAATCTCAAATCCATCTTGGAGAAGGCAGAGGATCCAGCAAGTTGATCATAAAGATCATTGATCCTGGGCAGTGGGTATTTGTTCTTTATCGTCGCTAGATTTAGCGGGCGATAGTCTACGCACATCCTTTCTGTTCCATCTTTCTTCGTTACAAACAGAACGGGGCAACCCCATGGCGACGAGCTAGGGCAGATGAAGCCTTTTGCCAACAAAGCTTCAAGTTGGATTTTAAGCTCAGCTAACTCACGTGGGGCCATTTTGTATGGGCGTCTGGAAATTGGTGCGGTTCCTGGCATAACATCCACTATGAACTCTACACATCTGTCGGGTGGCATTCCCGGCAGCTCTTCAGGAAAGACATCCGGGAAGTCACGAACCATTGGCAGATCTTCAAGGTCGGGAAGGGGAAGCACATTCAAAGAATGCATCTGGGTTCTTGTTCTTGGTGAGGAGTAATCTATTGTCTGGCCTGAAGGATGTGTAAGTCTAACTGACTTGGCTTTACAATCAAGAAAATCATGTTTTCTTGATAACCAATCCATACCAAGGATGACATCAATGTCTGAAGACTTGAGGGCTATGAGTGAAGCAAGGAATACTAAACCCTCAATTGCAATTTTATTACCATGGCTTACTCTATTAGTTAGCCATCTTGACCCTGGAGTTTGAATTATCATTGGGGTGGATATTTCAACAAAGGATAACTCATGAGGAAGTGCATAACTTTCCGACATGAATGAATGAGATGCTCCTGGGTCGAAAAGAACGGAAGTAGGAACATAATTGACTGGGAGCGTACCAAGAATGACGTCAGAAGTGTCGTCAGTCTCTTCAGCTGAGATCTGGTTCACACGCCCACGAGTGGCGGGAGGAGCGGGTTTGGTGGTGTAGACCTTCGGGGGTGGCTTGCCACGACCATTGTTGTTACCTTCGGCACAGGGTGGAGCATTCTGATTCTGGATCTGGTTCTGGGGACACTCGCGGGAGTAGTGGCCTGCCTGACCACACTTGTAGCAGGCTCCAAAGACAGTGCGGGGAGCTGGGTTGTTCGTTGGAGCTGGGTGGAACGAAGCTGGTGGAAGAGGCGCCACATAGGATGGCCTCGGTGGGTTGTTCTGGAGAAACATGCTGTTTGGAATCCAGATCTTGCGCTTCTGAGAGCCTGAGCTGGATGAACCATTGTCTCTAGGATGTTTGTGGAAGTCATTGGGGGTGTTCATGTCCTCCACCTTGATGGCCTTGTTGACAAGGACATGGAAGGTGGCGAAGTCATGTAGGTTGAGCTCACGACGGAGTCCAGAATTGAGTCCACGGCGGAACCTCTCTTGCTTCTTGGCGTCGGTGGATACCTCTTCAGTAGCATAACGAGCCAGTCGGTTGAACTCACGACTAAACTCGTCAACAGTCCTTCTGCCTTGGGTGAGGTTGCAGAACTCCTCACGATTGCGGTCCATAAGACCATTTGGAATGTGGTGCTCACGGAATGAAGTGCAGAACTCATCCCAAGTGGTGGGCGGTCCAACGGGACGCATGTTCAGGAAATTCTCCCACCAAGAGCTAGCTGCACCCTCGAGGTGGTAGGTGGCATAGATGACACTGTCACCATCGGCAACATGGCCTGCCTGGAGCTTCCTCTCGATGCTGCGAAGCCAGTCATCGGCGTCAAGGGGCTCGGTGGAGTAACTGAAAACCGGGGGATGAAGACGGAAGAAGTCATTCAAGGACACCAACTCATTGCGCTGCTTAGTGGTGTTGCGGGCAATGACCTCCAGCAACTGGTGAGAGTCTCGGCGGTTCCTCTCAACCTCCATCAGAACCTGAGCCATCGTGGGTGGGGGTGGAAGATTGCCTTCCTCCGGATCATTCCCACGACCATGGGCACGTGTCAGAACCCTCTGTTAGGTAATGTGCTAGGATAAAATTTCACTTTGCATTCATGAAAGAAATCAAAGGAAATTCTTTTTCAAAATCAAAATGGGAGAAGGAAACCCCCCCAGATGAATTAATTCAAAAGGCCAGATAAAAATCTTTTCCAAAAATTCATGTTAGAGTTTTGAAAAGTCTTATAAATGAGTGTGATCACATATCAAGTGATGTGGGACCCTCCCCATGCTCATAGATTTTTCAAATATTCAAACAGTGCCTTGGAATAAAAGAAATAACCCTATTTGATTTAAAATTCAAATTATTTGAATTTTAAAAATGTTGAAACTTCATAAGTGGCTAGTCTATATTATTATGAGGCCATATAAAAGTTTTCAGCATTTAATAAAATGTTTAGCTATTTATTTTAGCTAAACAGAACAAATAGCAGAAAAGAAAACAGAAGAGAAAAGGGAAAAGGAACTTACCTGGAAGCAGCCCAACTAACTCCCCGCAGCCCACCTGGCCGGCCCAGCCCAGCCTCCCCCTTGTCGTCTTCTACCCCGCGCGCCCAAGCAGCTCGTTGGAGCGGCCGAGCGCGGCGACGACGACACATCGACGTCTTCAAGCTTCAAGGCCGCCCCGTGCCCTCTTCTCGCGTCTGGACGCACCCTAGCACCGCCCCAGTTCTTTCCCCTCCCTCCAGGAACACCTCCCCTTCCTCTCTCGCCCGATTCGTCGCCGCCCGAGAAGCACGCGGGAGCACCGTTGAGCCCCCGCGTGGCCATTGACGCCGAGAAGCCCCAAGACCGTGTCCAAGTTCTTCCTCGTCGTTGTCTTCGTCGAGCAGTGCAAGGAATCGAGCCCGGAGCCCGCATAGACGCCAGATTCTTCCTCGAGTTCTCGCCGGCCGCAGAAAGGACTTCGTCAATTCCGCCGCCGTTGAGCCACCCCAGCCCTCGCCACCACCTCTACTGAGTTCCTGGTGAGCTCGGGTTCAAAACCCCTAAACTTCCCCCTTCGATTGCTTCCTCTAGCCTTGGTTGCCATGAGAGCCGAAGCTCCTCGCCGCCGGGATCCATGGCGACGTCCACCCGCGAAGAAATCGAACCCGCCATGATGTCCAACGTGTTCCCCGTGCTCCTCCTCGTCGAACCATCCTAGCCCCGCCTCAAGTCTTGCCCCAGAACGAAATCTCGATCACGGCCGTAGCTAGGTCGCCGCAAAACTTGACGCCGGCGAGCGTACCGTGCACCCCAGCTCTTGGATTCGGTCCCGTTCGACGCGCGCGAGTGAGGGATTCAAGTTGATGGTCTTCGCGCTCCAAATGATGGCCGGAATCGTGATCCCGTGCAGCGCCGCCGCGGCTTTGGTCGCCGGCGGTTAACCGCCGGTGGGTTAGCCCTTAATCACCTGGCTAATGACCCCCTGGGTCACTGACCAGTGGGCCCAGTGGCTTAATTAAGCCACTGGATTAATTAACCCAACGGATTAACTCACCCAGCCACTGACAGGTGGGACCTCTTGTCAGCCCCCCCCCTGACGTCAGCACTGACGCAGTAAATCAATTTAAATGAATTTCTAGAGATTATTTGAATTAAAAGAATTCCAGAAATTCCAGAAAATACCTTCGTCGTGGCCTCAACACTGGACTTCGTCGTGAGCTCAATCTTCATGACTTTGCCACCTTCCAGGTCCTTGTCAACAAGGCCATCAAAGCAGAGGACATGAACACCCCCAACGACTTCCGCAAACACCCCAGAGATGATGGTTCATCCAGTTCCGGCTCTCAGAAGCGCAAGATCTGGATCCCAAACAGCATGTTCCGCCAGAACAACCCACCAAGGCCATCCTATGTGGCGCCTCGTCCACCAACCCAATTCCACCCAGCTCCACCAAACAACCCAGCTCCACGCACTGTTTGCGGAGCCTGTTACAAGTGTGGTCAGGCAGTCCACTACTCTCGCGAGTGTCCCCAGAACCAGATCCAGCATCAGAATGCTCCACCCCGTGCCGGAGGCAACAACAACAGCAATGGTCGTGGCAAGCCACCCCAGAAGGTCTACACCGCCAAACCCGCTCCTCCCGCCACTCGTGGACGTGTGAACCAGATCTCCGCCGAAGAGACTGACGACACCACTGACGTCATTCTTGGTATGCTCCCAGTCAATTATGTTCCTACTTCCGTTCTTTTCGACCCAGGAGCATCTCATTCTTTCATGTCGGAAAGTTATGCACTTCGTCATGAGTTATCTTTTGTTGAATTGTCCACTCCAATGATTATTCAAACTCCAGGGTCAAGATGGCAAACTAATAGCGTAAGCCATGGTAATCAGATTGCAATTGAGGGTTTAGTATTCCTTGCTTCACTCATAGCCCTCAAGTCTTCAGACATTGATGTCATCCTTGGAATGGATTGGCTATCAAGACAGAATGCCTACCTGGATTGCAAAGGCAAATCCGTGAAACTCACCCACCCTTCAGGCAAAACAGTCAACTATACCTCACCCAGAACAAGAAACCAAGTGCATTCCTTGAATGTACTTCCCCTTCCCGAACTTGAAGATATTCCGGTGGTTCGTGACTTCCCGGATGTCTTTCCTGAAGAGCTGCCGGGCATGCCACCCGACAGATGTGTAGAGTTTATAGTGGATCTTGCCCCAGGAACCGCACCAATTTCTAGACGCCCATACAAAATGGCCCCACGTGAGTTAGCTGAGCTTAAAACCCAACTGGAAGCTTTGTTGGAGAAAGGCTTCATCCGCCCTAGCTCATCACCATGGGGTTGCCCCGTTCTGTTCGTAACGAAGAAAGATGGAACAGAAAGGATGTGCGTAGACTATCGCCCGCTAAATTTAGCGACGATAAAGAACAAGTACCCATTGCCCAGGATCAATGATCTTTATGATCAACTTGCAGGATCCTCTGTCTTCTCAAAGATGGATTTGGGATTAGGTTATCATCAGATCAAAATCCGAAACGAGGACATTCCCAAAACGGCTTTTACTACTCGTTATGGTCTTTACGAGTACACCGTCATGTCCTTTGGTTTAACCAATGCCCCCGCCACTTTCTCACGCATGATGAACTCGATCTTCATGGAGTATTTGGACCATTTCGTCGTGGTTTACCTCGATGACATCCTTATATACTCGAAGAACGAAGAAGAACATGCCGAACACTTAAGGCTGGTATTGATGAAACTTAGAGAGCATCGCCTGTATGCTAAATTCTCCAAGTGTGAATTCTGGCTACCAGAAGTGACCTACTTAGGCCACGTGATTTCTGCAAAAGGCATTGCTGTGAATCCCGAAAGAGTTCAGGCCGTCCTTGACTGGACTCCACCTGAATCGGTTAAGCAAGTTAGGAGTTTTCTTGGCCTAGCCAGCTATTGCCGCCGCTTTGTCGAGAACTTTTCTAAAGTTGCAAAGCCTCTAACTGAACTCCTCAAGAAAGATAAGAAATTCCTATGGACTCCCAAGTGCGAGGAAAGCTTTCAAGAGCTAAAAGGAAGATTGACTTCTGCACCTGTACTTGCACCTCCAGACACCAAAAAGGATTTCGAGATCTATTGTGACGCATCACGACAAGGGTTAGGATGCATACTTCTGCAAGATCGACATGTGGTAGCTTATGCTTCACGCCAGTTGCGCCACATGAAGAGAACTATCCTACCCATGACCTTGAACTCGCTGCCGTAGTTCATGCCCTAACAACTTGGCGACATTACCTCCTTGGTAACCGTTGCGAGATCTATTCCGAACACCAAAGCCTCAAATATATTTTCACCCAGCCAGATCTTAATCTTAGGCAAAGACGCTGGATTGAGTTGATAAAAGATTACGACGTAGTAATTTCTTACACCCCAGGCAAAGCCAATGTCATGGCTGATGCACTAAGTCGTAAGTCGTATTGTAACAACCTCATGTTACAACAGTATCAACCACTTCTTCATGAGGAATTTCGCAAGCTCAACCTTGAGATTGTTCCTCATGGCTATCTTTCTACCTTGGTGGCGAAACCAACTCTTGAGGATCAAATCATAGTTGCCCAAAGGCGTGCACGAGGTGTTCGCCGGATCAAGGAGAACATTGCTAGCGGATTTGCTAAATGTTTCTCCACAGATAGCAAAGGAACGGTATTCTTTGAAAATCGTTTGGTAGTACCTAAGAATAAGGAACTAAGGCAACTCATCCTCAAGGAAGCCCATGACACACCCCTCTCAATTCATCCCGGTAGCACAAAAATGTACCGAGATCTACGCCAGAGATTTTGGTGGACTAGGATGAAGAGAGACATTGCTCAATTTGTTTCCGAATGTGATGTTTGTCGTCGCATTAAGGCAGAACATCAAAGACCTGCTGGTACACTTCAACCTTTGTATATTCCCGAGTGGAAATGGGACAAAGTCGGTATGGATTTCATCACCGGCTTTCCAAGAACCCAGAAAGGAAACAATGCCATCTTCGTTGTCATAGATAGGCTTTCCAAAGTTGCTCACTTCCTTCCCGTTCGCGAGTCTATAACTGCTAGTCAGTTAGCAGACTTGTACGTCTCTAGAATTGTATCCCTTCATGGTGTTCCTTTGGAAATCAATTCTAATCGCGGTAGCCTTTTCACCTCTAGATTTTGGGGAAGCCTTCAGAATGCTATGGGAACTCATCTCTCCTTTAGTACAGCTTTCCATCCTCAGTCTAGCGGTCAAGTCGAAAGGGTTAACCAAATTCTTGAAGACATGCTCAGAGCTTGTGTTATCTCATTCGGAAAGAATTGGGAGAAGTCTCTTCCATTTGCCGAATTTGCTTATAACAATAGTTTTCAATCTAGTCTGAACATGGCTCCTTTTGTACTCCTTTATGGACGACGATGTCGAACACCTTTAAACTGGTCAGAAACCGGTGAAAGACAATTTTTTGGACCGGACATGATCAAGGAAGCAGAAGAGCAAGTTCGCATTGTTCGTGATCAATTGAAAGCAGCCCAGTCTCGTCAGAAGAGCTACTATGATCGTCATCATAGGCAAGAGAGCTACAATCTGGATGAGAAGGCTTACCTTCGGGTTACTCCTCTGAAGGGAACCCAACGTTTCGGTATCAAAGGCAAGTTGGCCCCACGTTACATCGGACCTTTCCGCATTATTGCTAAACGTGGAGAAGTTGCCTACCAACTTGAACTACCCCCGCACCTTTCCCGAGTACACGATGTATTCCATGTGTCCCAACTCAGGCGTTGCTTCAAGGACCCTATCCGCGAAGTCGACCATGAAACGCTTGATCTACAAGATGACCTTTCTTATCGAGAATACCCCGTTCGTATTCTTGATTCCGCAGAGCATGTCACTCGTCGTCAGAAGATTAGGTTTCTGAAAGTGCAATGGTCACACCACTCTGAAAGAGAAGCTACGTCGGAAAGAGAAGAACGTCTCACTGCCGAGTACCCCACCTTCCTCCCGCAGACTTCTGAATCTCGGGAAGAGATTCTGTTGAGTGGGGGCGAGTTGTCAGAACCCTCTGTTAGGTAATGTGCTAGGATAAAATTTCACTTTGCATTCATGAAAGAAATCAAAGGAAATTCTTTTTCAAAATCAAAATGGGAGAAGGAAACACCCCCAGATGAATTAATTCAAAAGGCCAGATAAAAATCTTTTCCAAAAATTCATGTTAGAGTTTTGAAAAGTCTTATAAATGAGTGTGATCACATATCAAGTGATGTGGGACCCACCCCATGCTCATAGATTTTTCAAATATTCAAACAGTGCCTTGGAATAAAAGAAATAACCCTATTTGATTTAAAATTCAAATTATTTGAATTTTAAAAATGTTGAAACTTCATAAGTGGCTAGTCTATATTATTATGAGGCCATATAAAAGTTTTCAGCATTTAATAAAATGTTTAGCTATTTATTTTAGCTAAACAGAACAAATAGCAGAAAAGAAAACAGAAGAGAAAAGGGAAAAGGAACTTACCTGGAAGCAGCCCAACTAACTCCCCGCAGCCCACCTGGCCGGCCCAGCCCAGCCTCCCCCTTGTCGTCTTCTACCCCGCGCGCCCAAGCAGCTCGCTGGAGCGGCCGAGCGCGGCGACGACGACACCTCGACGTCTTCAAGCTTCCAGGCCGCCCCGTGCCCTCTTCTCGCGTCTGGACGCACCCTAGCACCGCCCCAGTTCTTTCCCCTCCCTCCAGGAACACCTCCCCTTCCTCTCTCGCCCGATTCGTCGCCGCCCGAGAAGCACGCCGGAGCACCGTTGAGCCCCCGCGTGGCCATTGACGCCGAGAAGCCCCAAGACCGTGTCCAAGTTCTTCCTCGTCGTCGTCTTCGTCGAGCAGTGCAAGGAATCGAGCCCGGAGCCCGCGTAGACGCCAGATTCTTCCTCGAGTTCTCGCCGGCCGCAGTGAAGGACTTCGTCAATTCCGCCGCCGTTGAGCCACCCCAGCCCTCGCCACCACCTCTACTGAGTTCCTGGTGAGCTCGGGTTCAAAACCCCTAAACTTCCCCCTTTGATTGCTTCCTATAGCCTTGGTTGCCATGAGAGCCGAAGCTGCTCGCCGCCGGGATCCATGGCGACGTCCACCCGCTAAGAAATCGAACCCGCCATGATGTCCAACGTGTTCCCCGTGCTCCTCCTCGTCGAACCAGCCTAGCCCCGCCTCAAGTCTTGCCCCGGAACGAAATCTCGATCACGGCCGTAGCTAGGTCGCCGCAAAACTTGACGCCGGCGAGCGTACCGTGCACCCCAGCTCTTGGATTCGGTCCCGTTCGACGCGCGCGAGTGAGGGCTTCAAGTTGATGGTCTTCGCGCTCCAAATGATGGCCGGAATCTTGATCCCATGCAGCGCCGCCGCGGCTTTGGTCGCTGGCGGTTAACCGCCGGTGGGTTAGCCCTTAATCACCTGGCTAATGACCCCCTGGGTCACTGACCAGTGGGCCCAGTGGCTTAATTAAGCCACTGGATTAATTAACCCAACGGATTAACTCACCCAGCCACTGACAGGTGGGACCCTCTTGTCAGCCCCCCCCTGACGTCAGCACTGACGCAGTAAATCAATTTAAATGAATTTCCAGAGATTATTTGAATTAAAAGAATTCCAGAAAATACCCCAAACTTTGGAAATTCATATAAAATTCATATTAACTCCAAATTGGACAAATAATATATGAAAAATGATCAGGAGAAAATTATCTTTCCAAATATGCAAATTTCAACAATGTTGGAGTTGATTTTAAAATGGTACCAGTAGCATATGTCATTTGAATTGTTTGGAATTAATTCAAATTCAATTCAAATGATTTTGCAACTTGAACCATGGTATTTTGCTACAATTCAACCACACTTCAGAGGCATATCATACACTTTTCCAAAAGGTTCACAATGATCAAACAATGTCACATGCAACTTGGTTAATTTGAATTCAAATGTGGAGTTTGAATTTGCAATTTAATTTGCAATATACTCCATTTAAATGGAATTGCTTCACACATCAAAGCATGTACATCAAGATTCAAACTTCCATCATGTGTTTGTGCATCGTATTTACTTTGCTACTTTGCTTGTTGTTTGTCGAGTAGAGGTGGAACCGGAGCAGGAGGCTGCCCCCTTCGTTGAAGACCCAGAACCCGAACCTCGTCAGCAAGGCAAGCAAACCCCCATTGATCATGTCGATAAAATCCCACTTCCCTCTCATGTCTTGCTTATGCATTGTTTAGGATAATCACCACGATTCGTTTCTACCGCATAGATGAACCCATTCCTTTGCATGACCTATCATTTTGTCACAGTAGTAAGCAAACCACAATCCTAGCAAATGTAGGAGTTGTTTGATATCATGTGGCCCCTGCAATGTTACTGCTTATTGCATGCTTAGTATGATACCATGTTGTTACTGTGATGTGAGTCGGGATGGGAATGATCATGTTGATGATGGTAGAAAAGTGTTGGTGAATCGACCCTAATACAAGGTGAACGATGAGAGGCTGTGTAGGAGTACACGGTGGGTTGTCTCGTTGAACACCGCCCTAGTACGAGTTCTTGTGTGGTGATCCAAGATGAAGAGTACAACCACACATTGGGCTCACTGACCCCTCTCAACTTACTAACTCATCCCTTTCGATGTCCAGATGTCGCAATAGTTCGGAGTTCTGGTAGGTCTGTGGCCTGGATGCTAAGTGAGAGAACGGCTCATCCGAGACCGGCTTATGCACCACGCACACATCACTTGGGTCCACTTCGGTAAACCGGCCAGGTTCACGATAGTGGTAACCAACCCAAGTAGGAGGCTTTCTCGGACTAGATCGGCTATGAGGTAACAGTTGTGGTGAGCATCCTCGCTGGCACCCCTTGTATGGTGTCGAGATCAAAGGCGGTAAATGATGATCATGTGTGTGTAGCGGTACACCCCTGCAGGGTTAACAAAACTATTCGAATAGCCGCGTCCGCGGTTAAGGACTGCTTGGAAAGCTTAGCTTGATTATTAGATAACTTGAACTGGATACTTCTAAAACACACCAAGATAAGTGTGAGTGCTATGGCGTGCTTTCTCGTGGGGAAGTCGAGGAAGGCACCATAGTGGTGTAATTGGTTGGAGAAAGTAGTGGACTCGTGTACGCTTCTTACCTCAAAGTCTGGTACTCGTAGTTCAGGATTAGCCAAGTCAAAGCTGGCACTTCTGCAAGTGAACCCCACCTCCCTTTACCTTGATACATGTGCATGAGTAGTATAGCTCCTATGTAAGTCTTGCTAAGTACGACTTTGTACTCACGTTTGCTTAATCTATGTTTTAGATGATGCCACTGACCCCGAAGGTGGCTTCTTCATCGAGTTGGACGACTGAAGACCAACTAGTCTAGTCCTAGTCAGACGACTGGTTCCCTCGTGGAGGGCTTATGTTTAAATAAGGCTTCTTAAGCCATTTGTTAAACTTGTCTGTACTCAGACATAATTTGCTTCCGTTTGTGTTGTAATGTTGGATCACATGTTTGTGATCTCTGTTTGCACTCTATAAGAGTTATCAATAAAATTGTACACTTTGTAGAGAATTGCAATGGTACCTGCTGTTCATACAAGGCATGTGTGCTGCGTGTATGTTTATAACATGCATGTCTTTGTATGGGTTTTCGAGACCTTAGTTGTGTTCTGGCTGGCGGTCTTTCATACACCAAGTGGCCCTTAGATGTGCGCAGCTTGGGGCATCGCGATGCGATTGTTCGAGACTCCGTCTCATGCACACTTTGTGGTATGATCGAGCCTGCCCTAGACCCCGACTAAGTGATCGGGCTGGAGTAAGTCTATGTAAGAGTTTTGAGATAGTCGATAGTATGGTTGAGGCGACTTGTCTTTGAATATGGGAGTTCACCACCCATATCATTAGACTTGTGTGCGGACGATGAGGACCCATCTCAGTTGATCATCCGGCCTGGATGGGATGCCCCTCACGTACGATGTTTCCCGAGAACGTTCTGTGCTTGGCCTTGTCTGCTTAGACAAGTGGGTACGGTTCTCGGCTCTCCATATGACTATGTCTTAGCTATACTTGCATACGCTAACCCCGGGTCCCGACAGCACGACCAAGCTGGCCACGGGTTCCTTGAGACATCCTGAAGGTGAAAACAAAAGTCAAACAGAGTTGATTGGAAGATTCTAAACAAGGTATTGAAGGTACTAGAAGAATCACAGAGCAAAGGAAGTAATCATCTTGACAACATGGTGATAAAAGCATACAAGCCATATATTCACAAGCTGTCATACAAACCATACATCGTTTTAGTACGAGCGCCAAGCTAATACAAACGTGATGAAGATGATACATCCTTCAGAGGCACTCTGACTTCCTATACATTATTTATCTAAGCCTCTGAACTTAGAACACCTTGCGTACAATATACTAAAGAATACTACTACATCCTCACTAAAGTAAGACCACATGCGGTCTCACTCATCTCCATCTCCCTAGTAATCCTCGTAAAAGTTACCCGCGTAACCCGGTAGCTGAAGGTGACCATCGGAAAACACGGAGGCTTGTGGACCCTGATATCCATTTGGGAAAGGATGGGGCCTAGGTCCAGCGTAGGGTGGAAGCAGAGGACCACGAGGTGGAAAAATGCCTCCAATCTCGGGTCAAGCAACTCGAGAAGGCATATGTGTCCTGACTGGGTAGATAGCATCATACTCCACTGATCCAACACTCACAAAAGGAGCCAGGAGTGTAAGTGCTCGATACAGACGGACACGGGTGGCGTGAAGCTCAAAACGAAGGGCACATGCATCACGATCTCTATCACAAGCGTGCCTACCAGTGATCTGAAGCAAATGATCCTCCAAAGAGTGATCTGTGTACAATCCAGTGTAATATCCCCCTTCTCCTGGAAGTGTAGCAGGGATATAGCGGAAATATGTGCCTCCAAGCATAGCGTGCTCCTCTCTCAGCAGAGTCATACATGAGTATGCAGCATCCTGCACAGCCATGTTCTCAGTCATGCCAATGTCATGCCCAAAGTGGATAGGCTGAGTGACTCCAGTGTGGTGCGGGTAGATCCTGACAATGCAGTGGAACTGGGTCTGGTTGAAGTCAAGGAACTGCTCCTCAACGGTGTACTCAGGATACCATAGATAGCCAATGAAGGACATCATCTCGATCAGCATGGAGGGATGGCCACGCACAACGAGGCACCTAGTCAAACGAACAATCTGCCGAGGGGGAAGATCTTCCATCTGAAATAGAAAGAAGGAGTTTGCAAATGCATCAGATTATGAAGAAACTTGGAATGACTCGGACAGCATAACGGCTGTAATTGCAAGAAACGAAAATTTCTTACAACATGGAAACAGCACTTACATACGATGTAAGAAATCAGGAAGCACAATAACTCTAGCAAACCAACACAACTTTCCTACGGCTACAAGTAAGCAAACAACGAGATGTTCTAGTAAGACATAGATGAGCATAGTCCTATCTTCCCGTAGAACAAGATGAGGGTGACTCAGAACTCAGAACGATGAGGGTAAGGAGAAAAAGAAGCCTTACGTTGTTCCCTTATATACCCAGAGTAACTATATAACTAGAGCAAGCTAGACTCGACTTCGGCCAAGGCTGACAATCCTACAGTCAGTCCTGCTCTGATACAAAGTCTGTCGGGACCCGGGGTTAGCGTATGCAAGACTCTCTACAACACAATCATATGGAGAGCCGAGAACCATACCCACTTGTCTAAGCAGACAAGGCCAAGCACAGAACATTCTCGGAAAGCATCCAACTTGAGGGGCATCCCAT
The DNA here is from genome assembly GCA_950022295.1 of Bromus sterilis. Lineage (NCBI taxonomy): Eukaryota > Viridiplantae > Streptophyta > Magnoliopsida > Poales > Poaceae > Bromus > Bromus sterilis. Next base: position 48,023,086 of record OX465596.1, read on the forward strand.
CCAGGACGGATGATCAACTGAAATGGGTCCTCATCGTCCGCACACAAGTCTAAATGATATGGGTGGTGAATTCCCATACTCATAGACAAGTCGCCTCAACCATACTATCGATTGTATTATAACCCTTACATAGACTTACTCCAGCCCGATCACTTAGTCGGGGTCTAGGGCGGGCTCGATCATACATCAAAGTGTGCACGTGACAGAGTCACGAGCAATCGCATCGCAATGCCCCAAGCTGCACACATCTAAGGGCCACTTGGTGTATAAAAGACCGCCAGCCAGATCACAACTAAGGTCTCGAAAACCCATACTAACACATGAATGATATAATCATACACGCAGCACACATGTCTAGTATGAACAACAGGTATCATTGCAATTCTCTACTAAGTTTACATTTTTATTGATAACTCTTACAGAGTGCACACAGAGATCACAAGACCATGATCCAACATTACCACAAGCATGCGGAAGAAAATTATGTCTGGGTACAGACAAGTTTAACAAATGGCTTAAGAAGCCTTATTTAAACACAAGCCCTCCACGAGGGAACCAGTCTGCTGACTGGGACTACACTAGCTTGGTCTTCAGTCGTCGAGCTCGAGGAAGAATCCACCTTCGGGGTCAGTGGGTTCATCTAAAACATAGAATAAGAAAACGTGAGTACAAAGTCGTACTCAGCAAGACTTACATAGGAGCTATACTACTCATGCACATGTATGAAGGTAAAGGGGGGGTGGGGTTCAATGCAGAAGTGCCAGCTTTGACTTGGCTAGTCCTGAACTACGAGTACCAAACTTGAGGTAAGAAGCATACACAGAGTCCACTACATGTCTCCAATCAATTACACCGCTATGGTGCCTTCCTCGACTTCCCACGAGAAAGCACGCCATAGCACTCACGCTTATCTTAGCAAGTTTTATAAGTATCCAGTTCAAGTTGTCTAATAATCAGGCACAACTTTCCAAGTAGTCCCTTAACGCGTACGCGGCTATTCGAATAGTTTATTAACCCTGCAGGGGTGTACTGCTACACACATGAAACTATCAATTACCACCGGGATCTCGTCACCCTTCAAGCGGGTGTCGGCGAGGATAATCTCCACAACTTTTACCTCACAGCCAACTCAGGTTCAATGAAGACGCCTATCTGGGATGGTTTCCACATTCGTAACCCGTCCGGTCTACCCAAGTGCTCCCAGAAGATGTGTGCGTGGTGCATAAGCCGGTCTCGGCTGAGCCGTTCTCTCACTTTGCAGCCAGGCCACAAACCTACCAGAACTCCGAACTACTGCGACTCATTGAACTGAGAAGGGGTGAGTTAGTAGATTGAGCGGGGCTCCGTTTGCCCAACATGTGGTAGTACTCTTCAGCTTGGATCACCACACAAGAAATCGGGCTTAAGGGGGTGTTCAACGAGACAACCCACTGTGTACTCCTACACAGCCTCTCATCGTTCACCTTGTATTAGGGTAGATTCACCAACACATTTCCACTATCATCAACATGATTGCTATCATCCCGACTCACATAACAGTATCAACATTGTATCACTCTAAGCATGAAATACGAAGTAACAGTTGCAGGGGCCACATGACATCAACCAACTCCTACATTTTCTAGGATTGTGGTTTGCTTACTACTGTGACAAATGATAGGTCATGCAAAGGAATGGGTTCATCTATGCGGTAGAAACGTAGCATGGTAATCATCCTAAACAATGCATAAGAGAGATTGAGAGGGAAGTGGGATTTTATCGACATGATCAATGGGGTTTGCTTGCCTTGCTGACGAGGTTCAGTATCGGGGTCTTCAACGAAGGGGGCAGCCTCCTGTTCCGGTTCCACTTCTATCGACAAACCACAATCAAGGGGGGCAACATAGGTACAATGCACAAACACATGGTTGAAGGTTGAAACTTGATGTACATGCTGCTGATGTGTGAGGAAATTCCATTTAAAAGGAGTGTATTGCAAATGAATTGCAAATTCAAACTCCAATTTGAATTACAAAAGAATGCATATGCAATGTTCCCACTGTTCACCCAATTTTATTTGGTCAAACATGAAAACAGATTGCATATTCAGAATCCTTGCATTTTTTTGATAATTTTACATATATTATATGTTTAATTTGGAGTTAAAATGAATTTTTTATGAATTTCCAAAGTTTATTTCATTTTCTGGATTTTCTGGAATTGATTTAAATAGAAAACATTTACTGCATCAACATCAGGTCATGCTAACGTCAGGGGGTCACTGACCACTGGGACCCACATGTAAGTGACTCTGTTGTTTAATTACACTGATTAATTTTGATTTAAACTTAACAGGGGATTAGCAGGGGGGCTGGCCCAAATGTGTGTGTCTATGGCAATTGGGGCCAGGGGGATTAAGCGCTGGGGTCAGGCTCTAATGGAGGGGGTCGTCGCCGGTACCACTGTAGTCGCCGGAATCTCGCCGGAGTTGCGAAAACGAGCACGGTTTGGGGATTTCTTGGTACGGGGTCCTTCCGCGTCGAACGGTGGCATCAGGGGGTCACGGGGTTCACCGGAGCGTCGCCGGCGTCGAGGTTGGCGGAGACAGAAGCACGACGAGGTCGGGTTCGGGGTTCTAGCGCACGGCTTGAGCCAAATCTTGGCGCGTTCGAAACCTGGAGGAGCCAGAAGCCAAACGCGCGCACTGGGGTAACAAGGTGGGCACTGGAGCGAGCTCTAGCTTGACCACGGCGGCGAGTAAGCTCGGGATCCATGGCGGATTCGGCTAGAGGGTGAACGGAGGGCTGCCAAGTTGGGGGGTTTGCTCACCAGGCGATGGGGAACACGATGGAGTAGGCGACGAGCTCGGGGAGGTCACGGTGGTGCCGGAATTCAAGGTCGACTCGCGGCGACCGAAGTGGAAGACGATGAAGCGCACGTCACCTACAAGGCGTCCCACGTCGATTCCTTCTGCGGCTCGGCGTAGACGACGATGGACACAATGGCGCGGCACGGGGACGACGGTGGCTACGCGAGCTTCAAACCATGGCGACGGCGGCGCTCGGGTCGTCGTCGAACTCGGTGAGAGAGTGAGAGGGAGAGGCTCTGGAGGGGGGGAATGGAAGCACGGCGTCTCCAGGCATGGCGTGGCGCGGCTAGAAGGCGCGGGAGGGGCAGATGCAGGCCTGGGAGGCGTCGACATGCTCGGCTGGCTCGGTGGCATTCTACCGAGCAGCTTGGAGGCGCGGGGTGGGGAAGAAGACCCCCATGCCCCTGGTGGGCTGGATGGGCCGGCTGGGCTGGCTTCACCTAGGCGACAGGTAAGGGTTTTTCTATTTTTTTGTTTAATCTTTCCTTTCTTGACTTTCTTTTCTGTAATTTGTTTTGCCCATTAAATAAAATAGCTAGGCATTTTTGTAAATGCTCAAAATTTATATATGGACTTACATGACCAGTAGCTAGTCATTCCCAACTTTTGAACATTTTTGAAATTCCAAATATTTGAATTCAAATTCAAATAGGGGTATTTGATTAATTCCAAGGTCCTGTTTGAATATTTGAAAAATCCATGAGCATGGGCTTGGTCCCACATCACTTGATATGTGATCACACTCATTTATGTGACTTTTCAAAAATGCAAAAGGAATTTTTGGAGCAACTTTTTATCTAGCCATTTGAATTAATTTCGTCTGGGGGGTGTTCTCTCTCCCATTTCAATTTCTTTTGAAATTTTTAACATGATGCAAGGTGAGACTTGAACCTAGCACATACCTAATAGAGGGTTCTGACACAGGCCCAGCATCCACCTGCCTTGTCTTCTTCTCCAGGCAGCCAGGCACGGTGCTGCGTGCCCGACATGTCGTGGACGTCACCGTGGAAGCTCCTCTGCCTTGCCCCTGCTTCCTTTTCGCAGCCACGCACGCCAGGAGACGCCCCGCTCGATTTCCCCCCTTCCCCTATGCTTCGTTCTTCCTCCCGACGAGAAATCGCACCGCCACCGAAACCCTAGAAGAGCATGGCGCTGATCCAGCGTGGCCACTGATCGAGCCAGCGTGCACCACCGTGTCCATTCGACTCGCCGGTGACGACTCCTTAGAATCCCCCTCCCAATTTGAGCAAGGGCACGACTCCGGCGAAGCGAGCTTCAACTTCTTCCCCGCCGGCCGCCACGACTCCGGCGACGAATCAAGCCCTCTCTAGCTCCTCCCAGGCCCCGACGAGCTCCTCATCGCGTTTGGGTGAGCTTTCTGCTCCGTTTTCTCCCTCCTGCAGCTCACCTCTTGCTCTGCCTCGCCATCCCGCCGAGCACAGTGCTCTGGTCGCCACCATGGCCATTGCTCCCGTGCTCTGGAGCACACCAGTGACCCCCCAATGGGTCCACTGTACGCGCGGGAGCAAGAGCTACGCAGTGGTGCCTCCCCCTTGGTATCCCATGCCCTAAAAAGAATCTCCGGCGAGATTCCGGCGTCAACAGTGCTGCCACCAGCGACCCCTCCATTAAGCCCTAACCCCCAAGCTTAATCACCTGCCCCCACCCCTCAGTGGCACTGACATGTGCGCCCAGCCCCTAGTTAACCTCTCTGTTAGTTTAAAATCGAATTAAAAAAACAATAAGACTTAAATGTGGGACCCCTGTCAGAGGCCCCTTGACGCCAGCATGCTGTCATTCTTACGCAGTAAATCAGTTTTCTAATTAAAAAATCAGAAATTGGCAGAAATTCATTTAAACTTCAATAATTCATAGAATATTCATATTAACTCCAAATTTAACATATAATATATGAAAAATTATCAGAAAAATGCAAGGATTAAGAATATGCAACTTGTGTTTATATTTGACCATTTTAAAATGGGGAAACAGTAGCAAATGTGCATATGTCTTAATTTGAATTCAAATTTGAAGTTTGAATTAGCAATTCAAATGCAATACACTTCATTTAAACGGAATGTGCCACAAACCAGTACCATGAACATCATGACACCACTTATCATGTGCTTGTGCATTTTATTTCGATGTAGCCCCCCTTTTGTTGATGATCGTTCCGGTAACAGTGTTTCCGAGACGGAGGTCACCCCCTGAAGCAGAAGTTCAATAAACCAGTGTATCTTCAGCAAGGAAAGCAAACCCCCATTGATCATGTCGATAAAATCCCACTTCCCTCTCAGTCTCGCTTATGCATTGTTTAGGATGATTACCATGCTACGTTTCTACCGCATAGATAAACCCATTCCTTTGCATGACCTATCATTTGTCACAGTAGTAAGCAAACCACAATCCTAGCAGATGTAGGAGTTGATTGATATCATGTGGCCCCTGCAACTGTTACTGCTTATTGCATGCTTAGAGTGATACAATGTTGTTACTGTTATGTGAGTCGGGATGGTAGCAATCATGTTGATGATGGTGGAAATGTGGTTGTTAATCTACCCTAATACAAGGTGAACGATGAGAGGATGTGTAGGAGTACACAGTGGGTTGTCTTGTTGAACACCGCCCTAAGCCTGAGTTATTGTGTGGTGATCCAAGACGAAGAGTACTGCCACAAGTTGGGCACATGGACCCCCGCTCAACCTACTAACTCACCCCTCCTCAGTTCAATGCGTCGCAGTAGTTCGGATTTCTGGTAGGTTTGTGGCCTGGCTGCTAAGTGAGAGAACGACTCAACCGAGACCGGCTTATGCACCATGCACACATCTTCTGGGACCACTTCGGTAAACCGGACGGGTTACGAATGTAGAAACATCCCAGATAGGTGTCTTCATTGAACTTGAGTTGGCTGTGAGGTAAAAGTTGTGGAGATTATCCTCGCCGACACCCGCTTGAATGGTGTCGAGGCCAAACAGGTAGCTGATAGTTTCATGTGTGTAGCAGTACGCCCCTGCAGGGTTAATAAACTATTCGAATAGCCGTGTCCGCGGTAAGGGACTATTTGGAAAGCGGTGCCTGATTATTAGACAACTTCAATGGATACTTATAAAACTTGCCAAGATAAGTGTGAGTTCTATCGCGTGCTTTCTCGTGGGAAGTCGAGGAAGGCACCATAGTGGTGTAATTTTTTGGAGACATGTAGTGGACTCGTGTACACTTCTTACCTCAAGTCTGGTACTCGTAGTTCAGGACTAGCGAAGTCAAAGCTGGAACTTCTGCTTTTGAACCCCACCTCCCTTTACCTTCATACATGTGCATGAGTAGTATAGCTCCTACGTAAGTCTTGTTGAGTACGACTTTGTACTCACGTTTTCTTATTCTATGTTTTAGATGAACCCACTGACCCCGAAGGTGGATTCTTCCTGGAGCTCGACGACTGAAGCCAAGCTAGTGTAGTCCCAGTCAGACGACTGGTCCCTCGTGGAAGGGCTTGTTTATAAATAAGGCTTCTATAAGACATTTGTTAAACTTGTCTGTACTCAGACCTAGTTTGCTTCTGCATGTTTGATGTAATGTTGGATCACGGTCTCGTGATCTCTGTGTGCACTCTGTAAGAGTTATCAATAAAGTTTTATTGTAGAGAATTGCAATGATAACTGTTGTTCATACTAGACATGTGTGATGTGTGTATGATTATAACATGCAAGTCTTAGTATAGGTTTTCGAGACCTTAGTTGTGTTCTGGCTGGCGGTCTTTTATACACCAAGTGGCCCTTAGATGTGCGCAGCTTGGGGCATCGCGATGCGATCGCTCGTGACTCCGTCACGTGCACACTTTGATGTATGATCGAGCCTGCCCTAGACCCCGACTATGTGATCGGGCTGGAGTAAGTCTATGTAAGTGTTATAATACAATCGAGAGTATGGTTGAGGATACTTGTCTATGAATATGGGAGTTCACCACCCATATCATTTAGACTTGTGTGCGGACGATGAGGACCCATCTCAATTGATCATCCGGCCTGGATGGTATGCCTCTCACGTTCGATGCTTTCCGAGAGCATTATGTGCTTGGCCTTTTCTGCTTAGACAAGTGGGTACGGCTCTCGGCTCTCTATATGACTTTGTTGTAACGGGACTTGCATACGCTAACCCCGGATCCCGACAGACTTGGTATCAGAGCAGGACTGACTGTAGGATTATCAGCCTTGGTCGAAGTCGAGTCTAGCCTTCTATAGTTATATCGTTACTCTGGGTATATAATGGAACAACGTAAGGCTTCTTTTTTCTCCTTACCCTCATCGTTCTGAGTTCTGAGTCACCCTCATCTTGTTCTACGGGAAGATAGGACTAGGCTCATCTATGTCTTACTAGAACATATCGTTGATTGCTTCCTTGTAGCCGTAGGAAAGTTGTGTTCGGTTTGCTAGAGTTGTTGTGCTTCCTGATTTCTTACATCGTATATAAGTGTTGTTTCTATGTTGTAAGAAAATTGTATTTTCTTGCAATTACAGCCGTTATGCTGTCCGAGTCATTCCAGGTTTCTACATAATCTGATGCATTTGCAAAATCCTTCCCTCTATTTCGGTTGTCCTTCTAGAAGAATTATTAGGTGGCATTCCCGACAGTTCCATAGTGTTTGTTGTAGGTTTTATTCTAGAAACCTATATTGACGCATTCGCAGTTCTTCCTCAACTTTATGTGTTTTCTAGCTACAATAACCATACTAACCTTCGTGTTGGGGTACTTTGCTACTCTGACATATCTGTTGTAACCCCAAGTACGCCGTGGTCATCCTCTAGGAAAACCATCCAGTAACCCAACCCCTTAAACCATGCCACCCGACAGATGTGTAGAATTCATTGTAGATCTTATGCCAGGAACCACACCAATTTCTAGACGCCCATACAAAATGGCCCCACGTGAGTTAGCTGAGCTTAAAATCCAACTGGAAGCTTTGTTGGCAAAAGGTTTCATCCTCCCTAGCTCATCGCCATGGGGTTGCCCTGTTCTGTTCGTAACGAAGAAAGATGGAACAGAAAGGATGTGCGTAGACTATCGCCCGCTAAATTTAGCAACGATAAAGAACAAGTACCCACTGCCCAGGATCAATGATCTTTATTATCAACTTGCTGGATCCTCTGTCTTCTCCAAGATGGATTTGAGATTAGGCTATCATCAAATCAAAATCAGAAACGAGGACATTCCCAAAATGACTTTTACTACTCGGTATGGTCTTTACGAGTACACCGTCATGTCCTTCGGTTTAACCAATGCCCCCGACACTTTCTCGCGCATGATGAATTCAATCTTCATGGAGTACTTGGAAAAATTTGTTGCAGTTTATCTTGATGACATTCTCATCTACTCGAAGAACGAAGAAGAACATGTCGAACATCTTAGGCTGGTATTGATGAAACTTCGAGAGCACCGCCTTTATGCCAAGTTCTCTAAGTGCGAATTTTGGCTACCAGAAGTGACCTACTAAGGGCATGTGATTTTTGTCAAAGGAATTGTTGTCAATCCCGAGAGAGTTCAGGCCGTCCTCTACTGGACTCCACCTGAATCGGTTAAGCAAGTTAGGAGTTTTCTTGTCTTAGCAAGCTATTGCTGCCGCTTCGTCGAGAACTTTTCTAAAGTTGCAAAGCCTCTAACTGAACTCCTCAAGAAAGAGAAGAAATTCGAATGGACCCCCAAGTTCGAGGAAAGCTCTCAAGAGCTAAAAAGAAGATTGACTTCTGCACCCATACTTGTTCCTCCAGACACCAAAAAGGATTTCGAGATCTATTGTGATGCTTCACGACAAGGGTTAGGATGCATACTTATGCAAGATCGACATGTGGTAGCTTATGCTTCACGCCAGTTGCGTCCACATGAAGAGAACTATCCTACCCATGATCTTGAACTCGCTGCTGTAGTTCATGCCCTGAAAACTTGGCGACATTACCTCCTTGGTAATCGTTGTGAGATCTATTCCGACCACCAAAGCCTCAAATACATATTCACCCAGCCAGATCATAATCTCAGACAAAGACGCTGGATAGAGTTGATAAAAGATTATGACTTAGGAATTTCTTTCACCCCAGGCAAAGCCAATGTCATGGCTGATGCACTAAGCCGTAAGTCGTATTGTAACAACCTCATGTTACGACAGTATCAACCACTTCTTCATGAGGAATTTTGAAAGCTCAATCTCGACATTATTCCTCATGGCTTTCTTTCTACCTTGGTGGCGAAACCAACCCTTGAGGATAAAATCATAGCCGCCCAGAAATGTGATAGTGGTATTCGAGAGATCAAGAAGAACATTGCTAGCGGAGTTGCTAAATGTTTCTCCACGGATAGCAACGGAACGTTATTCTTTGGAAATCGTTTGGTAGTACCTAAGAATAGGCACCTAAGGCAACTCATTCTCAAGGAAGCCCATGACACACCCCTCTCGATTCATCCCGGTAGCACAAAAATGTACCGAGATCTACGCCAGAGATTTTGGTGGACCAAGATGAAGAGAGAAATTGCTCAATTTGTTGCCGAATGTGATGTTTGTCGTCACATTAAGGCCGAACACCAAATACCTGCGGGTACTCTTCAACCTTTGCCTATTCCAGAGTGGAAATGGGACAAAGTCAGTATGGACTTCATCACTGGCTTTCCAAAAACTCAGAAAGGAAATGATGTCATCTTCGTTGTCGTTGATAGACTCTCCAAAGTTGCTCACTTCCTACCCGTTCGCGAGTCCATAACTGCGAGCCAGTTAGCGGACTTCTATGTCTCTAGAATTGTGTCTCTTCATGGTGTTCCTTTGGAAATCAATTCTGATCGTGGTAGCCTTTTCACCTCTAGATTCTGGGGGAGCTTTCAGAATGCTATGGGAACTCATCTCTCCTTTAGTACAGCTTTCCATCCTCAGTCTAGCGGTCAAGTTGAAAGGGTTAACCAAATTCTTGAAGACATGCTCAGAGCTTGTGTTATCTCATTCGGAAATAATTGGGAGAAATCTCTTCCATTTGCCGAATTTTCTTATAACAATAGTTTCCAATCTAGTCTGAACATGGCTCCTTTTGATCTCCTCTATGGACGAAGATGTCGAACACCCCTAAACTGGTCAGAAACCGGTGAAAGACAATTCTTTGGACCGGATATGATCATGGAAGCAGAAGAGCAAGTTCGCATTGTTCGTGATCAATTGAAAGCGGCCCAGTCTCGTCAGAAAAGCTACTATGATCTTCATCATAGGCAAGAAAGCTACAATCTGGATGAGAAGGCTTACCTTCAGGTTACTCCTCTGAAGGGAACCCAACGCTTCGGTATCAAAGGCAAGTTGGCCCCACGTTACATTGGACCTTTCCGCATTCTTTCTAAACGTGGAGAAACCCCATCCATGAAGTCGACCATGAAACGCTTGATCTCCAAGATGACGTTTCTTAGCAAGAGTAACCCGTCCGTATTATTGATTCAGCAGAGCGTGTCACTCGTCGTCAGAAGATTAAGTTTCTGAAAATGCAATGGTCACACCACTCTGAGAGAGAAGCCCTCCTTTCTTCCGCAGACTTCTGAATCTCAGGACAAGATTCTTTTGAGTGTGGGTGAGTTGTCAGAACCCTCTGTTAGGTATGTGCTAGGATCAAGCCTCACTTTGCAAAATGGGAGAAGAAACCCCCAGATGAATTTATTTCAAATGGCCAGAATAAAAGTTGCTCCAAAAATTCCTTTTGAATTTTTGAAAAGTCTCATAAATGAGTGTGATCACGTATAAAGTGATTTTTATTCAAGCCCATGCTCATAGATTTTTCAAATATTCAAACAGGAGCTTGGAATTAAATTTAGACCCCTATTTGAATTAAAGTTTAAATAATTTGAATTTTTTAAATGTTCAAACTTTATAAGTGGCTAGGCACAATTATTGTGAGGCCATATAAAAATTTAGAGCATTTTAGAAAATGCCTAGCTATTTTTAATAGCATGGCAAACATAAATACAGAAAAAGAAACAAGAAAGAAAAGAGCAGAAGGTTACCTGTTGCCCAGGGCGAGGCCCACCTCCTCTGTCCCAGCCCAGGACCAGCAGCCACCCGCCTTGTCTTCTTCTCCAGCCAGCCAGGCACGGTGTTGCGTGCCCGACATGCCATGGACGTCGCCGTGGCAGCTCCTCTGCCTGGCCCCTGCTTCCTTTCGTAGCCACGCACGCCAGGAGACGCCCCGCTCACTTTCCCCCCTTCCCTGTGCTTCGTTCTTACTCCCGGCGAGAAATCGCACCGCCACCGAAACCCTAGAAGAGCACGGCGCTGCTCCGGCGTGGCCAATGATCGATCCAGCGTGCACCACCGTGTCCATTCGACTCGCCGGTGACGACTCCTTCGAGTCCCCTCCCAATTTGAGCAAGGGCACGACTCCGGTGACGCGAGCTTCAACTTCTTCCCCGCTGGCCGCCACGACTCCGGCGACGAATCAAGCCCTCTCCACCTCCTCCCCGACCCCGACGAGCTCCTCATCGCATTTGGGAGAGCTTTCTGCTCCGCTTGCTCCCTCCCGCAGCTCCCCTCGTGCTCTGCCTCGCCATCCCGCCGAGCACAGTGCTTCGGCCGCCGCCATGGCCGTTGCTCCCGTGCTCTGGAGCACGCCAGTGACCCCCCCAATGGGTCCACTAGACGTGCGGGAGCAAGAGCTACGCAGTGGTGCCTCCCCCTTGGTCTCCCAAGCCCTAAGTCGAATCTCCGGTGAGATTCCGGCGTCAACAGTGCTGCCGCCAGCGACCCCTCCATTAAGCCCTAACCCCCAAGCTTAATCACCTTCCCCCACCCCTCAGTGGCACTGACATGTGGGCCCAGCCCCTGGTTAACCTCTCTGTTAGTTTAAAATCGAATTAAACTGTTAATTAAACAAACAGTGAGACTTACATGTGGGACCCCCTTGTCAGAGGCCCCCTGAGGCCAGCATGTTGCCATGCTGATGTAGTAAATCTGTTTTCTAATTAAAAAATCAAAAATTGGCAGAAATTCATTTAAAATTCAATGATTCATAGAATACTCATATTAACTCCAAATTTAACATATAATATATGAAAAATTATAAGAAAAATGCAAGGATTAAGAATATGCAACTTGTGTTTATGTTTGACCATTTTAAAATGAGGAAACAGTAGCAAATGTGCATCTGGCTTAATTTGAATTCAAATTTGAAGTTTGAATTTGCAATTCAATTGCAATGCACTTTATTTAAATGGAATGTGCCACAAACCGGTACCATGAACATCATGACACCACTTATCATGTGCTTGTGCATTTTATTTCGATGTTGCCCCCCTTTTGTTGATGATTGTTCCGGTAATAGTGTTTCCAAGACGGAGCTCACCCCCTGAAGCAGAAGTTCGATAAAATAGTGTATCGTCAGCAAGGCAAGCAAACCCCCATTGATCATGTCGATAAAATCCCACTTCCCTCTCAGTATCGCTTATGCATTGTTTAGGATGATTACCATGCTACGTTTCTACCGCATAGATAAACCCATTCCTTTGCATGACCTATCATTTGTCACAGTAGTAAGCAAACCACAATCCTAGCAGATGTAGGAGTTGATTGATATCATGTGGCCCCTACAACTGTTACTGCTTATTGCATGCTTAGAGTGATACAATGCTGTTACTGTTATGTGAGTCGGGATGGTAGCAATCATGTTGATGATGGTGGAAATGTGTTGGTGAATCTACCCTAATACAAGGTGAACGATGAGAGGTTGTGTAGGAGTACACAGTGGGTTGTCTTGTTGAACACCGCCCTAAGCCCGAGTTCTTGTGTGGTGATCCAAGACGAAGAGTACTACCACATGTTGGGCACATGGACCCCCGCTCAACCTACTAACTCACCCCTCCTCAGTTAAATGAGTCGCAGTAGTTCGGAGTTCTGGTAGGTTTGTGGCCTGGCTGCTAAGTAAGAGAACAACTCAACCGAGAACGGCTTATGCACCACGCACACATCTTCTGGGAGCACTTCGGTAAACCGGCCGGTTTACGAATGTGGAAACATCCCAGATAGGCGTCTTCATTGAACTTCAGTTGGCTGTGAGGTAAAAGTTGTGGAGATTATCCTCGCCGACACCCGCTTGAATGGTGTCGAGGCCAAGGCGGTAAATGATAGTTTCATGTGTGTAGCAGTACACCCCTACAGGGTTAATAAACTATTCGAATAGCCGCGCCCACGGTAAGGGACTACTTGGAAAGTTATGCCTGATTATTAGACAACTCCAATGGATACTTATAAAACTTGCCAAGATAAGTGTGAGTGCTATGGCGTGATTTCTCGTGGGAAGTCGAGGAAGGCACCATAGTGGTGTAATTGTTTTGAGACACGTACTGGACTCATGTACGCTTCTTACCTCAAGTCTAGTACTCGTAGTTCAGGACTAGCCAAGTCAAAGCTGGCACTTCTGCTTTTGAACCCCACCTCCCTTTACCTTGATACATGTGCATGAGTAGTATAGCTCCTACGTAAGTCTTGCTGAGTACAACTTTGTACTCACGTTTGCTTATTCTATGTTTTAGATGAACCCACTGACCCCGAAGGTGGATTCTTCCTGGAGCTCGACGACTGAAGCCAAGCTAGTGTAGTCCCAGTCAGACGACTAATCCCTCGTGGAAGGTCTTGTTTATAAATAAGGCTTCTCTAAGCCATTTGTTAAACTTGTCTGTACTCAGACCTACTTTTCTTCCGCATGTTTGATGTAACGTTGGATCACGGTCGCACGATCTCTGTGTGCACTCTGTAAGAGTTATCAATAAAGTTGTAAACTTTGTAAAGAATTGCAATGATACTTGTTGTTCATACTAGACGTGTGTGTTGCGTGTATGATTATAACATGCATGTCTTAGTATGGGTTTTCGAGACCTTAGTTGTGTTCTGGCTGGCGGTCTTTTATACACCAAGTGGCCCTTGGATGTCCGCTTCTTGGGGAATCGCGATGCACACTTTGATGTATAATCGAGCCCGCCCTAGACCCCGACTAAGTGATCGGGCTGGAGTAAGTCTATGTAAGTGTTATAATAAAATAGAGAGTATGGTTGAGGCGACTTGTCTATGAATATGGGAGTTCACCACCCATATCATTTAGACTTGTGTGCGGACGATGAGGGCCCATCTCAGTTGATCATCCGGCCTGGATGGGATGCCACTCACGTTCGATGCTTTCCGAGAGCGTTCTGTGCTTGGCCTTGTCTGCTTAGAAAAGTGGGTACGGCTCTCGGCTCTCCATATGATTGTGTTGTAACGGGACTTGCATACGCTAACCCCGGGTCCCGACAAGTCCCCACCAAAACCGCCAATGTGTCTAATGGATAAAGTTTATGTGGGATGGCTTTGGCACCGTCGACTAGCCCATGTCAATATGAGGTCTTTGCAAACACTTCTCAAGGGTGAGCATGTCATTGGACTAACAAATGTTAGCTTTGCCAAAGATCGTCCTTGTAGGGCATGCATTGAAGGGAAGCTACATGAGAAGAAACATCCCGTCAAGAATATCATCTCCACCAAGAGGCCTTTGGAGCTCCTTCACATGGATCTCTTTGGGCCTCCCTCATATGATAGTCTTGGCGGAATGAAGTATTGCTTGGTTATTGTGGATGACTACTCAAGATATACATGGGTTTATTTCTTCAAGAAGAAAAGTGAGACCCAACAAACCTTCATCGAGTTTGCCAATGAAGCACAACGTCAACACAACTCAAAGATTTTGGCAATTAGAAGTGACAACGGCACCGAGTTCAAGAACTACACTTTGGATGAATTCCTTGGGGATGAGGGGATCAAACATCAATATTCTTCTGCATATACCCCTCAACAAAATGGTGTTGCGGAGAAGAATAATCGCACTCTTATTGATGCGGCAAGAACAATGATGGCGGAGTTCAAGAGTCCATACAAATATTGGGCTGAGGCCATCAACACTGCTTGTCATGCAACCAACCGTCTTTATCTCCGCAAGATCTTGAACAAAACTCCGTATGAGATCATCACCGGGAAGAAGCCCAACATCAAGTATTTTTGGGTCTTCGGGTGTAAGTGTTTCATTCTTAAGAAGGGTTCTGATGGCGGTGAAGTTAATAGGTTTAGTGGGTTTGCCTCCCCTGTTAACCGCGCAAATAAACGATTCTTGATAACCCAAAAGTCTAGGGGATCAATTGTAGCTTTTCGATAAATGAGAGTGTCGAACCCAACGAGGAGCAGAAGGTGCTGATAACTGACACTGGATAAGGAAAGGTTGCACATACTCAAAGGTAAATATTTAGAGGTTTTTGGTTTAAGCAACAGAAAAGTAAAAGACAAGCAAAGTAAACAGGGTAACTGAGGAGTAGCAAGTGGCCCAATCCTTTCACAAGGATAAGCCTAGGAACTAAACTTATAAAAGCTAAAACATTCTCGAGAACACCAGGGAGAGATAGCCAAGTTACTTTCACCATACTCCGCCAAGTAATATGTATTGTGTTGATAAGTGTTGGTGGGTGGATCAATGCTATTACACCTTCTAGACTAAGATAAGTGTACTCTTATGATTACACACCTTGCAAGAATCCGCAAATACAAGGTAGTAATTAAGGCATAAGCCTAACCACAGCATTACGATCAAGGAACCATAACTCCCTTGTGAAAAAGTGTGCGAACTGGGGTTCAGGTTTCTGTCACTCCGGCAACCCACCATAAGCATCCTTTGTGCACAATGTATTCCTCTAGGCCCATGAAAGGTGAAGTGTTAAGTGTTCGAATCACATAACACCACTAGAGAAATAACAACACAACTTAAGTATCAAACAACACATAACACTTCAACATCATATGACTACTAACAACTAGACTTCTCCCATGTTCTCAAGAACTAAAGTAACTACTCACAAGACATAAAAGAGATCATGATCAAAGGTGATAGATGGGTGGCAAACAACCTGGACACAATGATATTTCTCCAACAAAACTCAATAGCATTCATCACAAAGTAGTAATCAACACCAACAGAGTAGAGAGGATAGATAGTACGGATTACAACACAAGTTGCAATTGTGAAATGAGATGGGATGGAGATGGAGATGGTGCTGATGTTGGGGATGATGTTGATGATGATCTCGACGATGCCCGTGACGATGATGATGATGATGGCGACGATCTCCCCTTCCGGGAGGTGATCTCCCCGGCGGAATCTGCCCGCCGGAGATGGATTTTCTCCTCTGTAGGTTTCCGCCCCGTGGCGGCGGCAAAACACGGAAACTCTTCTCTTCTTAGGGTTTCTACCCCAGGGGGTCTTATAGGAGAGAGGGGGCACCGAGGGGGGCCACCAGGCATCCAGGAGGGTGCTTGGCGCGGCCAGGAGGGGGGCCGCGCCAGGCACCCTTCTGGCTTCCTGGTGGGTCCCCTCACCTCCATCCTCGGTGATCCCCAGTCAATCTTCATAAAAACACTCCCCGTAAATTTTCATCGCATTTGGACTTGATCTGATTAAGCAACTTGGTGTCCTCTTTTCACCACTGAATTCTGGTTCTGCTGCTTCGGCACCGGAAAGTTGTAAACTGTGTAAAACAAGCCAAAACAACATAAGAACAATACTTTAAAGTGGAATATATCAATGAATAGGATGAAATTACAATATAAAATAGTGATGCATTTTGGACGTATCAACTCCCCCAAGCTTAGACCTCGCTTGTCCCCAAGCGATTGCTGAGCTCGGTATACCTGTCCACAAGTTTAGAGAGTGAAGCGTCGATAAAAGAATACAGACAAGAAGCATCAAGATTTCTCACCAAACTGAAGCATCCTCAACTGCAACCTCAACTCATAAGGTCCTTATGAGAAAGTAGTAACAATTATAACAAAGTAGGACCTGGAAAACTCATCAAATCATGGCAAATATAGCCTTGGTCAAGGAACAACTAATAACTTTTACTTTTGCTCTTTCACTTATAATGGAACCAGTTGAAGCTTTTGGAAAGAACATGTTATCAGTCAAGAAGTGCACATGTTAACACAAAGGAAGATGTTTACTAAGCATAAGCTTTTGCAAACAACTCACTTATCAAAAGATAATGTCAACAAAGATGTAACATGCTAACTTTCAATGCAGCTTTGTATGCAAGAATCTTTATTAACATCAAGTGTTTGTTCTCTCTCAAGATGGAAGGAAGTAGGAAGGACTGACTCAACACAAAATAAAGGATAAACCCCGTGCAAAAGGGTAAGCAGGGGAAAACTCATGTTTAGGTGCATGATCCGTCAACGACTGCTGATAGATAACTCACTCACTTCATGATTTGGACAAGTTTCGAGGAACGACTCCAATGTGGGGACGATCACATCCCCTTAAATTCCTTTGTTTATCACTCATAAATGGGCGTAGGAACTTGTATGTTAGTATTTATCTTTTACGAGCTGGGCACTCATGCCAGTCCCTTCTCGTATTAGGGGTTTGCAGATTAGACATGCAATCCCAAGATAAAACTTGTCCAAATTAAGAAGATCATGGGTTACCCACCACTTCCTCATGAGCTGAATCAGTGGCACAAAACAAAAGATTTTGAACATCTAGAGATAGCACATAAATTATATACTTTAGGAATGGTAGTGGAATACCACAAATAGGAAGGTATGGTGGACTCAAGTGGAAGATGTTGGTTTCAGGGTATGGAAGTACAAGCAGAATTCCTCTTAGTACAGAGTTTTGGCTAGCAAGGCTTTGAGAGACCAGACAATTGATGACAACTTAGATGCAAGCAATACAAAGCATAAACATTAAAACTAGCATGAAACATCAAGTTGTCTTCCTTGTCAACATAACACTTCAAGCATAATAACACAAAGGTTTTGGCTATGTCGCTACTTTGGGAAAAACATGCTTGTTGTTATGACTTATGACCAAAGCTATACTTGCCAAGATTTAAATAAAGTTTTCGAAGCCATACCTAATATAAGGTCAATACTCCCCATAAGAATCAACTCATAATGTTAATTGCGTGAAGAGAATACCGAGTGCAGCGAAGAAACCAATAGACTTCTCATTAATATTATTTCATAGACGACCCCACACTCACGGATACAAAGCTCTCCACAAAAGGAGTGATAGACCTCAAAGCAACACCTATTTCATAAAGTAACTTCCCTAGACATGATACGACTCTACTTGACTCCTAAAGATAAAGATAAAGATACCCGGCACTCCCCCAAGCTTGGAACAAGCTAAGGGGATGCCATTACCCAAGGAGATTTCACTCCTCATCTTGTTGTGGTTGTTACTTCAGATCCGTGATGACACGGCGAAGGGTTCGGTTCTCTGACTCCAAGACTTCCACTTGTACTTTTAGTACACGTAAATCTTCAAAGAGTTGGTTGGTGTTGCGGTAAGCCTCGGAGATGGTGGAAAGCATGCGTTGATCTTCAAGTGAAGTGGAGGGCCCTGAAAGGTTAAAGGAAAGATCATTTTGAGGTTGAACAGATCCCACCATGATGGGATTGCTTGGACCTCCTTGTTGTTGGGCAGTGATAGTCTTGACTTCCTCTCTCATGAAGCGCTCCATCTCCGCTTGTCTTGCGGAAATTTCTTCTTCGGTAGCCCAATCAACGTGCTTCCCTTGATTAAGATCCTTCTGGACTTGACGTAGACGCCATCCCAAGAAGTCCTCTTCGCTCGAGCCACAAGAAGACATCTCTAGCAACAGCTTTTCACCCTGGCAGAAACAGACCGAGAAAGAAAACACACGAAATCGCGAGATACGGTGCCGGAACTATCCGGGAAAATATATAGCAAAAAATTCTGCAACAGAAGGAAGGTTTCAAGCCTAGGTGGAGTCAGAGTCGGAGTCTAGGGCACCCAGGAGGGTGCCTGGCGCGGCCAGGAGGGGGGCCGCGCCAGGAGGCCTCCTGGGCCCCCTGGAGCTCCTCTTCGGCTCCACTCGGGCTTGGAATTTTCCTAATTTTCCAAAAACTTTGAAAATTAAACTTTTATTGACGTTCGCGGTGTTTTCTTACCATAATTCATACCTTTTCTTATTCTGCTCCTGTCGGAGTCTGAAACTGGCTGCAACATGTTCTTCGTGAGTCTTTGTATATATCATGTTTGCATCAACATTGATTGGATCACCTGCCATATAATGTTTGAGTCTTTGTCCATTCAAAACTTGAGGTTTGGTGCCTTCGAAATTATTGATATTGATTGCACCAAACCGATATACTTCTTCGATATGAAAAGGTCCTTCCCATCTGGAAAGTAGTTTACCTGGAGAAAACCTGAAACGAGATCTAAACAACAAAACTTTATCACCAACATTAAATTCACGTTTCAGAATTCTTTTATCGTGCCACTTCTTTACCTTTTCCTTGAACATTTTAGCGCTCCCGTAAGCTTCACTCCTCCACTCATCTAGAGAAGTCAAGTTCATGAGACGCTTTTCACCAGCTAACTTTGGGTCGGCATTTAGCTCTCTGACAGCCCAAAAAGCCTTGTGCTCTAACTCTAATGGTAAATGGCAAGCCTTGCCATAGACCATTTTATACGGAGACATGCCCATGGGGTTTTTGTAAGCAGTTCTATACGCCCACAAAGCATCTCCTAACTTCTTTGACCAGTCCTTTCTAGAACTGTTTACTGTCTTCTGTAAGATCAACTTGATCTCCCTATTTGTGAGCTCAACTTGCCCACTAGTTTGAGGGTGGTACGGTGATGCAATCCTATGATTGACATCGTACTTGGCTAGAGCTTTCCTAAAAGCTCCATGTGTGAAGTGTGACCCTCCATCTGTCATGAGGTACCTTGGTACTCCAAACCTAGGAAAAATTACATCCTTGAGCATTTTCAAAGATGTCTTTTGATCAGCACTCTCAGTGGGGATTGCTTCAACCCACTTGGTTACATAATCAACATCAACTAAGATGTGTGTGTACTTGTGTGAAGGAGGAAAAGGACCCATAAAATCAAAACCCCAGCAATCGAAAGGTTCGATCACGAGTGAGTAATTCATAGGCATCTCATTTCTCCTGCTAATGTTACCAACTCTCTGACACTTATCACAAGATAGAACGTACCTTCGGGCGTCCTTAAAAAGAGTAGGCCAATAAAAACCTGATTGTAAAACTTTATGTGCGGTCCTTTCACCGGCATGATATCCTCCATAGGGACTATCGTGACATTGTCGAAGAATGTCCTTCTGCTCGTGCTCCGGTATACACCTTCTTACGATCCCGTCCGCACCTTCTTTGTAAAGATGTGGATCATCCCAGAAGTAGTGCCTCAAATCCGTGAAGAATTTCTTCCTCTGCAGAAATGTAAAACCTGGAGGCAAAAACTTTGCAACGATAAAATTAGCATAATCTGCAAACCAAGGGTCGGAATGAGATTGTACTTTTACAAAAGCAAGATGTTCATCTGGGAAACTGTCATTGACTGGAATAGGATCGTGCGGGATATCTTCCATCCTTGAAAGATTATCCGCCACCAGATTGTCTTCTCCTTTTCTATCGACAATATGCAAATCAAATTCTTGAAGAAGGAGTACCCATCTAATGAGTCTTGGTTTGGCGTACTTTTTCTGCATAAGATACTTAATGGCAGCATGGTCAGTATGAATAATAACTTTAGAATCTACAATATACGGCCTAAACTTATCACGAGCAAACACCACTGCCAAGAATTCCTTCTCGGTAGTAGCATAATTCTTTTGAGCACTATCAAGTGTTTTGCTGTCATAGTGGATGACATTCAGCTTCTTGTCAACCCTTTGTCCTAAAACAGCTCCAACAGCAAAATCACTAGCATCACACATAATCTTCATCAAATACAAAAGGGGCATCCTTCTGGAGAATATTGGTAAGGGGTCTCGAGGTTTTAGAAAAGTCCTTGATAAATCTTCTATAGAAACAAGCATGACCTAGAAAACTACGAATACCTTTGATGTCCCTTGGATAGGGCATCCTTTCAATAGTTTCAATTCTCTACTTGTCCACTTCAATTCCCCTTTCGGAAATCTTGTGTCCAAGAACTATCCCTTCGTTAACCATGAAATGGCACTTCTCCCAATTGAGCACCAAATTCGTTTCTTCACATCTCTGCAAAACTTTATAAAGATTGTGGAGATAGTGGTCAAAAGAGTTTCCATAGACGGAAAAGTCGTCCATGAAAACTTCTACAATCTCCTCACAGAAACCATGAAATATTGCAGACATACATCTCTGAAAAGTAGCCGGTGCATTACAAAAACCAAAAGGCATACGCCTATAAGCATAAGTACCGTAAGGACACCTAAAGGTGGTCTTCTCTTGATCCGCGGTGTTAACGTGAATCTGGAAGAAGCCAGAATACCCATCAAGATAGCAGAAGTGGGTGTTTTTAGACATCCGCTCGAGCATCTGATCAATAAATGGCAGAGGATAGTGGTCCTTCCTGGTGGCCTTGTTCAACTTCCTGAAATCAACACAGATTCTATATCCAATAATAGTCCTCTGAGGTATTAGTTCATTTTTATCATTAGGAACAACAGTCATACCTCCTTTCTTAGGAACACAATGAACGGGACTTACCCACTTACTATCAGCTATAGGATAGATGATACATGTGACGCCCCCAAAATCTATCCGTGTACAGTAATCATACACGCAGGGTACATGGCTGAGATTAGGGTGCCACGGTGAGAATATCACAGCACAACACTAAACACAAAAGGATAAACTAATATATTACAATACCAGGGATCACGAGGATCCGAATACATAAGTCATACAAGCCATAATATCTGAGTACAGACATAGTTAGTCAAGTTTTGCCTTAAGAAGGCTAGCACAAATCACATCAGAGATACAGATCGAAAAGGCGAGGCCTCCTGCCTGGGATCCACTAAACTACTCCTGGTCAACGGGGAACTCGACGTCGTAGTAGTCGCCTCCGGGGTACTCCTGCTCCTGGGCTCCAACGTCGGCTGCAGCGGCCGATCAGGCAAAGCGAAAGAGGGGAAATAAAGCAAAGGTGAGTATCTAGCATACCCGCGAGTCTTACGTCCGCTACTAAGCATTATGCATTGTATCAACGGAAATAAGAGGCTGTATATAGTGGACTGAAAGACAGAAATCCAGAGCAAGGGTAAGAAGCTAGGCCTAACGAAGACTAGCATCTTCCGACGATGTCTTGCAGCATGAGGTAAGAATCAGCCAACAGTTTATATAAAGCATAAAGTAACAATGCAGCAGAAGTTGCTGTAGCATTGTATAATAATAAGTCGTAATAATTAACAATGCCTCCGAGTTCCCCTCCTCGACATCCCCGCGAGGAAGAAAACCCGGAACCATACAGTTTAATAATAATAGTTTCTAGTGGTAATATCCAACTTCAGCATAAAACGTCCTGTTACCGTGGACACGGCTATCCGAATAGATTAATCTTCCCTGCAGGGGTGCACTTGTGTTACGCTACACGCACGGATCTCCCGGGTGGCGGGAACCTTGTTAGGGAACGCTCCACCGAGGCTATCCGACACTTCATAGCCCATCTTTCAAACTCAACAGAGAGGCCATATGCCGGTCTAAATCCTAAGTACTCAGGGCCTTGGACCCCAACCCTGACGTACTCCTGCACGGTGCGTGGGTGGCCGGGAAGCCGTAACAAAAACAACACAGCTCGAGCCAAGAAGAAAGCGCACTTCCCGGCAATCAGCCCGCGGTACTGCTGACGTCTGAAGAGTCCTCGGACGACACTACAAAGCAGAGGAGCCCATAAACTCGTAATTCCCACGGGTAGGTAGTGCGTACATGGCATATAGCCAACTCAAGACATTCACTGAAACATTTAACATTTTAATTAACCTGCGTGACAACCGTTATCGTTGCCTCGACTTAACTGACCCGCGGACAACGACAGCAGCCAGGACCACCAGTACATCAGTGCCTGCCCTTTCGTCCCACCAAGTCACTGCGGTTACCAACAAGGTGAACCGTCTCCTTACCTTGTCTCGCTTGTGCTCCTGGAGGAGCTCGACTTTCGTGGTTTGGTAACTCTCGCGGCCAACGATCAGGGGCCAAGCACACCGGTACACTGGTCGTACCCTCCCTGTCGTCCCGTCGCAATACCTCTCGCGGGCACCGTTGGGTCGCCCGACTTCTTACCTGAAGGACAACCATTTCTCAGGTACCTAGAGCGGCTATACAGAGTCAGCAACGAGTGGAGTACAAGGATTTCTCCTTGATAGCTCACACTTGATGTAGGCTCGGTAGAGCGGAGCTAGGGGGCCTCAGGCGGTGTCTGCATTGTACCGTACCTGTGCAGTTATAATAATTGTATCCGCGTTCACTCCCCGGAGTGATCACGGCCCTCTAGATAATCCTAGCTAACAATGCGCAGGGCTCACTGCTGAATAATGCATAATAATAATAGGCAGCATAGGATAAGGAAGGCACATCAAGGGGCGACAAAACAGGCTATGCAATTGAATAGGATTGTAACGTAGCAGCAGCAGTAACAATGCCTAGTGCAAGAAAAGTCCGGAAAGATAGGCGATATCTGGGGAAGTGAATGGCTCTGCTTGCCTGGAAGCTCGACGGTAGGGGTAGGGTCGTCGACGAAGTAGTCGTACTCAGCAGCGGTGTAGTCGACGGTAGCAGCAGGGTCTACCGGAGATTAAGGGGGGGGGAGAAAAAGTAAATAAACAACAAGCATATACAAACAGGTGCATGACATGACAGATGAAATGTTAACGGTGTTCTAACGCAGTGCAATGCACGTTGCTCGGAGCGGGAATTCATTCGGGGATGAACGGCCAGCTCCGGCTGATTATCGGACAAGGTGTCCAGAGGGGGGGAGATATCATGCCGGAGGTGTCGTGGACATCTGACACATGTGTGGGTGGTGTATCCGGGTTAGTTGATTTATTCCAAGAAACTTTCGTGTTCGAAATTAATTCATCCGGGCACTCTAACAGTACCGGACAGTTTATCGGACAGACGGTCCGAAGGGGGACGGTTCGATGTTCGTTGTGTTAGAGGGGTGTGATAGACATATGGATAGCGTATTCGTATTCGTTATATTTTTCTGATCAATTTTCATGTATAAAGTTTTTGAATCTGAGTTACGGTTTAAAAGTTATTGAATTTCAAAGTTTTAAATTATTTAAATGATTTTCTGAATTTCTTTTATTATTTATTCAACATTATCCAGAACATTATCCAAAACATTATCCAAAACAGTGCCTGACATGTGGGACCCACATGTCAGCCTCTGTTTATTATTTATAAAACATTTTAATAAATCAAAATAGCCTCTAGGCCCACATGTCAGCCACTGGAATTTTCTTTTAAATTCTTTTAAAAATCAAACTGACAAAGGGGGCCCAGGTTTCATTGACTCCAGTGATAACTAAACATGTTTAATTAATATAATGACCAGGGGACCCACGTGTCAGTGTCTGGGGGGGTTTATTATTCTGTTAATCTTTTCAGCTAAACTAACAGAGTAATTAGCCGGGGGGGTCCACTGTCAGCGGCTTAGGGGTTTGGGGTTAAGCCCTAATCAACTAACTGACACGGAGACCCCACCTGGCAGTCTCACCGGAGGGTCTCCGGAGCCCGCCGCCGGCGAGGTCGACGGGGAGCTCGCCACAAGGCACCGTTCGACACGCCGCCGGTCGCGTTCGAACCGCGGGAGCACGGCGCTTCGATCTGGACTGGTTTCACGAGCGGGGACGCACTGAGGCGATGGCTAGGTCAATCCGTGGCGGAACCGAGCTCGGGCGTCAATGGCGTATTGCGATTCGTGATGCAAACGAACAGCCTAACGCGTCAAATTGGAAGTGCAGTCCAGCAGCAACTCGTGCACGTCAAATTCGTGAGCTTGGGCGTCCTGTGTGCACGACTACGACGAGAAACCGCGGCGGTCGGAGCAAGCAAAAGGGGGATTTCTCGTTGGGACCCTACGGGCTTCAAAGGGCGGTTGGCGACGGGTGAGAAGCCCACCGGGGACGTGTTGAGGGAGGCAGCGGGCTCGGTGAAGTCCTGGCGTCGCTGGAATCGGACGACGACCTCCGCGGCCAGAGGAAGACGACGACGGTGATTGCGTCTCTTGAGGGTGAACGGGTTCGATTGCTCCAGTGGGATGACGAGGACGACACGGGCGCACACTCCGGACAGCTTGGACAGGCGAGAGGGCGTCAGTGGCCACGGTGGTTCACCGGGGTGACCACGGCGGCGTCGGGTGGTACTTCCCCCGTCGATGATGAGCTGCAGGGGGAGGGGAAAAGGTGGTGGGCGTGTCCAGGAGGGAGGGGGCGTCGCCCTTATCGCCTCCGCGAAGGGAGGGGGCAGGTGGGTGCGGGGCCAGCTCGCCAGCGTCGACGGCGGGCTCGGCCGTACAGGAGCAGGTGGGGGGCAGTTGGAGGAAGAAGACAACCGTGGGGGGGTGGGCCTGGGCTAGGTGGGCCGTCACCCTGAGCGACATTTAGCCCTTTTTTTTTTGTTTTTTTTTTGTGTTTGTTCTATTTCTTTTCTGTAATTGATTTATTAACCCTAGCATTTTTGTAAAATGTTATTGGTGTTTGTAAATTGGGGTTACATATTACTGAGGTGCCACAAAAGATTTTGAGTTTTTATAAAATCATTTGATATTTTATTTTATTGAAAATGGAGCAGAACCCACTGTTTTTGCTATTGTTTGAGTTGTTTGGATTTTTCAGTGGCAAAATAAAATACCATAACCACATGGGCATGACCCAATGATTATTAGTGATTTTATAAAAGTGGTCCCATTATTTTAGGGCAAAGTTTAATTGCAACATATTTTTCATAGGCAATAAAAGGCATTTCTGAATATGATCAAAAGAAAAGTGGGTCATGGCATGGTTTGCATAGTGATTAACTACAGTGATTAGTCCACAGTAAAAGTGATTACTGTTACAGACAACTGAGGGTGTTACAATACATGCGGCTAGAAGTTTGAGAACCTCCGTCCTAACCACGTCCTTCATCTTTGGGTTCAACCGTCGTTGATGATCAACAACTGGTTTAGCATCGGGCTCGAGATTGATAGTATGTTGGCAAATGGATGGACTAATACCCTTTAGATCATAAAGAGTATAGCCAATAGCACCTCGGTGTCTGCGGAGTGTCTCCAATAATCGCTCTTCTTCATACCCTGAAAGGTTAGAATTGATAATAACAAGATATACTTTCTTTTCAACTAAACAAGCATACTTGAGCGTATCGGTAGTGGTTTTAGATCAAACACCGGGTCTTCTTTTGGTTGCGAGAGGATTCCCAAAGGTTCAACCGGGAGGTTGTGCTTCAGGATAGGAGTTTGTCTTAAAAATATGTCTTCTAGTTCATCCATCTCCTGCATATGTATGTCATTCTCGTGGTCTTCCATAAATTGCTGCAAAGTATCATCAGGAGGAATAGCAATAGAAGCAATTTCTTCAATAATTTTGTCATTACTTGACAAGTCAGTACCACGAGGCTGCTTAGAAAACTTAGAAAAATTAAATTCATACGGCTCACCGTTGAATTCAACAGAAACTTTACGTTTCTTGCAATCTATTATAGCTCCACAAGTGCTGAGGAAGGGCCTACCAAAGATAATAGGGCAAAAACTATCTTGCACTGAACCAAGTACAAGAAAGTCCGTAGGATATTTTACCTTCCCGCAGAGTACTTCAACATCTCTCACAATTCCAACTGGAGAGATTGTTTGTTTATTTGCAAGATGAATCGTGACATCAATGTCCTCGATCTCACACGACTGAATCTCGTGCATGATCTATTGATAAAGTGTGAAGGGAATAGCGCTGACGCTAGATCCCAAATTGTTGGGAAACGCAGTAGAAATCAAAATTTTACGTGCCTACGAATCAAGAACCCAAGATCATCCATGAAGATTGCATCCAAGGTTTTAGGTCATGGCTCACCAACCGATGTAGCGGAAGTAGAGTTGGTGAAGACCGTCGGTGTAGATCCCCGCAGCTAGGAATTTCAATGACCTCCCAACCGCGAGGATATCGATCCCTCGAACCGTCCCGCGAGCTAGTCCCACGGACAAGTCCCACGAACAAGCTCCTCGAAGAAGGGTCGAAGGTACGACCCCTCCATTAGAATCCACACATCCCGTAGCAGCAATACAGCAGCGCTCCGCCGTCCAGAGATGAACGCCACCGAGAAAACTAGAGGGAGAAAACCCTAACGGATTCCGACCTAGAACAACGTCTAAACCGGGGTCTAATTGTGGAGCAACAGGGTTTAGAGGAGGGAGGGTGGCGCATAGGCCTTGGGGATTGCTTGTGTGTCTCTCCCCCTCCCCTTGGCTCACCTTATATAGGTGGCCAGGAGGCCTAGGGCGCAGCCCAAGGAGGATTGGGAGTCCAACTTGGACTCCCAAGCCTTCCAAACCTTCCCACACCTTCCCACCGGAAACCTGCCATAATGGGAATTGGTAATTCCACCTGGAGGAGGATTCCCCTTTCCTTGGTGCGCCCCCACCTCCTGGCCGGCCAGGGCAGCGTAGGTGGCTTGCCCCCCAAGGACAGGGGCGCAGGGGAGTGGGTGGTACTGCCCGGAACCTTCCGGAACCTTCCATGACCTTCTAGAAGCTTCCAGGACCTTCCGGGACATACCGGGACCGTTTCGGGACATTCCGGACACTTCTGGAGCACTTCCAGGACCTTCCGAGACCGTTCTCGGACGTTCCGGAGCCATCCGGATAGTTTCCAAGACCATCCGAGTTACAGTTTAAGTCACCCGATGACCGCGAAGGTTGTCGGGACGCCCAGCGATTATCCGGAAACTATTCCGGTTGATCCAGGACATCCCCAGTACCATTCTCATATGTTCTGCAACCACCTGGAACTACTCCAGAGTGATCCTTACATATCCTTTAAATAACCAGAACTACTTCTGGTGCCCTTATGAACAATTCCATAAATCTCCGGAACTACTTCCGGTACCCGTATGAACTATTCTGCTTTGCTTCCACTAAACCTTCTACCATTCCAGCATTCTAACAGACTACTGCTCGTTAAGTGTGTGACCCAATAGGTTTGGTATAATGCGGACATGACTCAGAACATCTTCCAGACATAGGTCAACAGCCTTTTGTCAATAGCCAATAATCAACAGTGGAGCCATGGACACCCATGTTGACTCCCGCACATACACGAAGAAACTTCGAGTGAACCATTATGTTTAGTCATGTACCATTCCCTTTGCTTCGTGATATATGACAAAGTTAGAGGAGAGATGTTTGGCACACATGTGTAACAACTTCTTGAACACAAGACACTCGTTATCCTCTTTTCTCGTTTGTCCCTTTTCTCGTTATCGTATTCCGATATCCCCGTGACTGAATCACAATGCGTCTGGCCAGACTATAATGGATACCGTCATACCGAGTGGGCCCGAAGTGAATATCTTCTTCATCGTGAAGGAGCAAATCCCAATCTTGAACCATCACAGTCACTAGCCACACCATCTGACATACCCAGAACTTATTTTACTACTTCCCATTTACGGGAGGATTCATCTAAGAACCAAAGCATGTCTTCCTGTGTGAAGTAACTCGATACTCTCATGGTCTAAGGAATTACGTATATGATAACATTTCATGATATGAATTATAACGTAGTTACGATGTGATCTCTAAGTATATCATTCAATACTGGGTCGGTTCAACATTATTGTTATGCTAACAATATGTTCCCATTGCTACTGACATCCTTGTTACAAGAACAATGTCCATGATTAAGAAAACGTAATCATCAGTTAGCACATGAGCTGGTCTTAGAGGCTAAACCAGGAACTCTTGGTGTTTACATTTCCACACATGCAAGTGAGTTTTCTTCTGAATCTCATAGTCAGGGTCATTGCAATTATAGCATAGAAATATAAACATTAATTACGAACATGGAAATATATATAATAACATTTTATTATTGCCTCTAGCGCATATTTCCAACAGTCTCCCACTTGCACTAGAGTCAATAATATTATCAGTGCTTGAGCTCTTTACACCTATGGCATACCGGTGTAATACATGCTTCATTTGTGGTATAGACTTCATCATCGGATCTGACGTTACAGGCCCGTTTGTATCTTGCATATCTTCGCGTTTTCACGTTATCATAAAATTCACTAATTTTATCAGTTTAGCGTTGTATATGTTTGAATCATTTGGCAGGACCTTGGTTCCTTTAGAATAAGTCATGAAATCATTCATCAATGTTCCATGAGCTTCAAGCATCTAGGAAACCATACCATGTTCATAAATGAACTGGTGATTCAAAATACCCTCCTTGTTACTTCTTTAAGCAACAATATACTTAGCCTCTGTTATAGAATTCGCCACAGTATCGAACTTGACATAGTTCCTCCATACTGTGCCACCCTTACGTGTGAAACACATAATCCCAATTAAAATCGAAAATCGGTCGGAGTAAGTATGAAGACTGAATTGGTGTAACTGTTTACATCAAAAATTCAGCTGGTGTAACTCATTACAACGAGCTCTTCATTCTCTCCATTTTTCCGAGAAACATATCTTATCTTACATAAGTTTAACTTTTCACTGTTTGTCCAATGATCTTCATGTTGATCACTTTGGTATCTTGCTCAAAACGTTTTGGAGCATTGGACATATCTGGTTGTTTTACATATTATGGTGTACATGATTTGTCCAAACACACAGGTGAGTGGAATTCAATTCACGTGCTTTTGCTTATCTGTGTTCATTAACACCGATTTCTGCAAACAGCTTTTCACCATGACCTCGGCAAGAACATCCTTCTTGGCGTTTCATACTAAACTACTTTAGTATCATATCAATATGTAGTGTTGGCTTTAGCATGATCAGGCACTTACAATCTACATAGATCATTGTGCTCAATACTAATGTTATATTAGCCCAAGTACTTCAGCTGAAAACTATTTTCAATAAAGTCCTTATTCGTGTCAAGAAATTTATATCATTTCTAATCAACAATATATCATCTACATAAGGTTTTAGAAATATTATTCAGCTCCCACTTACTTTCTTGAATATTCAAGCATCTTCGTTATTCCTGATGAAAACAAACTCTTTTGGCAATTTCATCACAACGCATATTCCAACTCCATTATGCTAGCTTCAGTCCATCACTGGATATCCAAGGCTTGCATCTATTTTAGCATCCTTTGAATCGACAAAACATTCCGGTCGTATCACGTATATGTCCTTTGTTATATTTCCGTGTAGGAACTTTGTTTTGACGTTCATTCTACTATATCCTATAAATGAGATATGTAGTAATTGCTAGTATAACCCGAACTGACTAAAGCATTTCTACGATCGACACTATTTCTCCGTAGTCAACCTTTGAACTTGCTAGAAAACAAATTTTCCAACGAGTTGAGCTTTATGGATAAAACAATTTCATCCGAATCAATTATAGATCCATATATATATTCTTCAGACTTTTAGTCTTTCGGAGGGTCTACCAAGTTCAAAACTTCACTTACTTCCATGGATACTATCTCAGATTACTTGGCATTTAGCCAAATCCCGGAGTCAGGGCCCATCAACGCTTCTTTGTATATCACAGGTTTATCATTGTCGAACAACAATATCTCGTTTAAATAAAAATGTTTGTACGAGTTTTTTCTAACCTGTGTGGTTCAGCTGCGCACTTCTTTGAAGATTCAATAATCTTTGAAAAGTTGCACTGTCCTCCCACTCACTCTTTTTTAAGAAACTATTTTTCTTAAAAACACACCGTTCTTAACAACAAACAGTTTTGCTTTTGTGTAGTGATAGAGGAATACCAAAACTTTTTGGCATAACCATAACAAAATAGCACTTATCTGATTTGGGGTTTTGAGTATGTCAAACATATGGCTCATATACCCAAATTTTAAGAAAATACAACATGGTTTTAACAGTCCATACCACATCTAATATGGTGTCATTTCAACAGATTTGATGGTGCTCTTTTCAGTGTAAAAGCCGTAGTCACTAACACATAACTTTAATAAGTATAATGGCAAATTGATAAACGTCAGATTTGATCTTACCGTGTCATACATGGCTTGATTACATCTCTCGAACACTTTACTCATAGTGGTGTTCCGGGAGACTCAAGTTATGACACTTCTTCACAACTCATCAGACGTTCGCTAAACTTGTAACTCAAATATTACTTTCTACAATCTAATTTGCAGAAGCTTTATTTTCTTGTTACAATGAATTTCTATTTCACTCTAAAATTCCTTGAACATTTGAAAGATTTCAGACATATGTCTCTATTGAACAGATATCCACATATCTACTTCAACCCATGAGTGAAGATAGGGAATCCACTGCACACAACTACACTTATTGGACTACACACATCATCATGTATGATTACCAATGGTTTAGTTGCCCGTTCATGTATGGCCTATCAACGGTGTTTTAGTCACATTACTTCGAGACAAAGATCACAAGCGTCAAGTGATTCATAATATTATGACTCGAAAGTCAATCACTTATGGAAATTCTTCATGCATGTTATGTCACTTGTGATAAACGGCAGTGCCACACCTATGTGGTATTTCTGTCAGTCTTGCGACGTTTAGCGTCAGTGTTATGGATGTTTACTATTATTATCAAGATTCATAACATACAACCTATTCATAATGGAAGTATGGCCTTTACGTTATTCATAGCTTTGAACAACTCTCTTGCAACAAACATGATTCAAAATGATGTTTTGCAACGAGGCTAAAGTGTAGTAACAATTTACTCAACTCTAAAATGAATTATGAAGATAATCATCGAGTCAACACACGGTATAGTAAACCTTTTACCGTGTTCCCGAGCGTGTCAAAACTCATCATTAGCTAGTCATAAAGGCCATAGTATTTCTTGCATCGAGTTGCAACAATATGCAATCGATGTGTTATTTCGGTGATCAAAAGTTTAATCACAATATACAGAATCCACAATTAACTGCTTAATCATGATTCCCAAGAATTACATCTCTTGACCAGCAATGATTTCATCTATAACTCCGTATGACTTTCATTTCTGAGCTGGTTATTCCAGTCTTCTTTCATTTTGCCTTTATACGTATCATAGTTCTATTTCCAATGTCACTCCTACTCACAAAATCTCACACATGATTAAGGATGGCGCAAGCCATGGAATTTTCGGCGTGTAAGTCTTACTAACACCTTTTGGAATTTCCTTTCCCTTAATTCCAATCACCATATGATCGGTGTTCTTCTGGATCCCACACTTCTCAGTTTTGTTTGAGCACAATGAACATTTTTCACTAATGCTTACAATCATACATTGTACTAGATATCTTATATCCTATATCAATTGTCTTACTACTGAAAACAGTTTTTCAGTTCCATGAATGTCAAGTAACTATCCCAAACGTTTCAAAGTTCGGGTTTCATGGTGGTGAAGACAATGCACTTAGTTGTGGTGGAATTCTAGCATTTTGGATTATGGACGTAAGTCACATCATCCATAGCATCAGCGGGAGAGCATCAAAAATTTGCAATAGGACATGGTCCTTCTCGGCACTATTGAGGATAGTCCTCACAATACGGTACCAATCGTAAAGTTTTTACCAGATAATACAGTTAATCAAAATCAATTGGGAAGGTGGTAACGCGAGCCATTATTCTACAACGATAATGCAAATACTAAGACTTTGTTCATAATTAAGTTGCACTTGTGATTAATCAATTTAATTACTAAGTGCGCTCACACTCAGATCAATATCTCTCGTAATTGATGCTGGAGTGATTCAAGATCCAACCCAATCGCCCGCCATTGATGTGACATCACTGATGACTTAGACTGGACGGGTAGGCCAACTTGCCAATCACGCCAAAGGTGATTCTTGTTCATCTTTCGATGGGCGTGTTCCGGTAGCAAACTTTTATCCAAACCGTCAAGACAACCAAGTGTAATTGCAGTGTGTTCTTAACACACCCGCCTTTTATGCGTCACACCGTGTGCACCCATGTGACATGACCTTCTCCGGTGTGAAACATAGTATAGACGGTGCTACAGTTGGAAGAACACTATCAACTTGATATTGTTTTGCGAGAGATCACCCTAATAAAATACGACTACCGCGCATCAAACAAGGGTGCATCAAAGGGATAAACATCACAGGAAGTTCATAAAATTATGTGATATAGTATAGCCCTTTGCTTCGTGAAGTCTTCATTGTCTTCACGTCGTCGTGGTTGAAGTCACCATGTCCACCAACTTAGTCCTTGGCGCCGGGAACATCACCACGGCTTCCGGCATGTGCGTCGGGGTCCACCTCCGCATCGTAGATCATCACCTTGCATCTATCTATTGCTTTGCCTCGAGCTAATAAACAGTTCTGGCACGCAGGCCATAATTAAGTGACAATCATATGACTCCAGTCATCATGTCGTACCACGACACGCAGGTCGCGAATAAATATTACATCATATAGCATCTCATATAAACACATTGCAAATCTTGAAGGCTATACCACATCACATGCATACTCTGCAAAAACAAGTTAGATCGCTATCTACACGGGTTGTTGCAAACTTTATCGTGGTTGATTAGCAGGTTACATGCAAACGTTGTTCCTTAAACAAACCAAACACGATACTTCAATGTTGCTAGTTTAACGTTCGGGGTGCGTGTAGCAACTAATGCCACAAGCCAAACTTCGTTCAACGCGTGACCCCCGTGTGAATTTGAGTTCATAAAATCCACAAGCCCCTCCATGTTAAATCTTCTAGTGCGAGATTAAGATGAGATCCAAGGAGTTTGATGTAGGCCATGATCAAGGCAACCAGCATACTGAAAGCAGCATAGAGGGATCGATGGAAAACTCAATCCTTGTAGCAAAACCTCAACTTGCCATCAAGCATAGAAAAAATCACATGACAGGGAAGCAACAAGAAAATCAATGCCTCATATCACACATATGATCTAGACCTAAACATGCATCTAATCAAGGATCGCTCTGATACCACTGTTGGGAAACGCAGTAGAAAACAAAAAACTTCGTGCCTACGAATCAAGAACCCAAGATCATCCATGAAGATTGCATCCAAGGTTTTAGGTCATGGCTCACCAACCGGTGTAGCAGAAGTAGAGTTGGTGAAGACCGTCGGTGCAGATCCCCGCAGCTAGGAATTTCAATGACCTCCCAACCGCAAGAATATCGATCCCTCGAACCGTCCTGCGATCTAGTCCCACGGACAAGTCCCACGAACAAGCTCCTCGAAGAAGGGTCGAAGGTACGACCCCTCCATTAGAATCCACACATCCCGTAGAAGCAATCCAGCAGAGCTCCGCCGTCCAGAGATGAACGCTACCGAGAAAACTAGAGGGAGAAAACCCTAACGGATTCCGACCTAGAACAGCGTCTAAACCGGGGTCTTATTGTGGAGCAACGGGGTTTAGAGGAGGGAGGGTGGCGCATAGACCTTGGGGATTGCTTTTGTGTCTCTCCCCCTCCCCTTGGCTCACCTTATATAGGTGGCCAGGAGTCCTAGGGCGCAGCCCAAGGAGGATTGGGAGTCCAACTTGGACTCCCAAGCCTTCCAAACCTTCCCACACCTTCCCACCGGAAACCTGCCATAATGGGAATTGGTAATTCCACCTGGAGGAGGATTCCCCTTTCCTTGGTGCGCCCCCACCTCCTGGCCGGCCAGGGCAGCCTAGGTGGCTTGCCCCCCCAAGGCCAGGGGCGCAGGGGAGTGGGTGGTACTGCCCGGAACCTTCCGGAACCTTCCATGACCTTCTAGAAGCTTCCAGGACCTTCCGGGACATACCGGGACCGTTTCGGGACATTCCGGACACTTCTGGAGCACTTCCAGGACCTTCCGAGACCGTTCTCGGACGTTCCGGAGCCATACGGATAGTTTCCAAGACCATATGAGTTACAGTTTAAGTCACCCAAGGACCGCGAAGGTTGTCGGGACGCCCAGCGATTATCCGGAAACTATTCCGGTTGATCCAGGACTTCCCCAGTACCATTATCATATGTTCTGGAACCACCTGGGACTACTCCAGAGTGATCTGTACATATCCTTTAAATACCCAGAACTACTTCTGGTGCCCTTATGAACAATTCCATAAATCTTCGGAACTACTTCCGGTACCCGTATGAACTATTCTTCTTTGCTTCCACTAAACCTTCTACCATTCCAGCATTCTAACAGACTACTGTTCGTTAAGTGTGTGACCCAATAGGTTTGTTATAATGTGGACATGACTCAGAACATCTTCCGGACATAGGTCAACAGCCTTTTGTCAATAGCCAATAATCAATAGCGAAGCCATGGACACCCATGTTGACTCCCGCACATACACGAAGAAACTTCGAGTGAACCATTATGTTTAGTCATGTACCATTCCCTTTGCTTCGTGATATATGACAAAGTTAGAGGATAGATGTTTGGCACCCATGTGTAACAACTTCTTGAACACAATACACTCGTTATCCTCTTTGCTCGTTTGTCCCTTTTCTCGTTATCGTATTCCGGTATCCCCGTGACAGAATCACAATGCGTCTGGCCAGACTATAATGGATACCATCATACCGAGTGGGCCCGAAGTGAATATCTTCTTCATCGTGAAGGAGAAAATCCCATTCTTGAACTATCACAGTCACTAGCCACACCATCTGACATACCCAGAACTTATTTTACTACTTCCCATTTACAGGAGGATTCATCTAAGAACGAAAGCATGTCTTCCTGTGTGAAGCAACTCGATACTCTCATGGTCTAAGGAATTACGTATATGATAACATTTCATGATATGACTTATAACGTAGTTACGATGTGATCTCTAAGTATATCATTCAATACTAGGGTCGGTTCAACATTATTGTTCTGCTAACAATATGTTCCCATTGCTACTGACATCCTTGTTACAAGAACAATGTCCATGATTAAGAAAACGTAATCATCAGTTAGCACATGAGCTGGTCTTAGAGGCTAAACCAGGAACTCTTGGTGTTTACATTTCCACACATGCAAGTGAGTTTTCTTCTGTATCTCATAGTCACGGTCATTGCAATTATAGCATAGAAATATAAACATTAATTACGAACATGGAAATATATATGATAGCATTTTATTATTGCCTCTAGGGCATATTTCCAACACAAATCACATAGCCCATAGTAATTATGATCTCCTCTTTTGACAGATACAACTGGTGTACCTTAAATTGGGCATTTGTTCTTGGTTGTGACAATGTTAGTGGAAACAGCACAAAAACTAATAGTGGATTCTTCAATATCATTGGTTACCAGATCCTTGACCATTGCAACTTGAGGCTTGACCTTGATCATGTCCTCAGGTTCTTCAGTGGTCCTTCCGTTTTTATTTAGAATACCTTTAACAAAAGAGTTCTCCTTTATCCTTGAGTGATAAGGAGGTTGTTCATACACAACTGTAGGTAAAATAGGATCAGTAACATTAATCTCAATAGGTGACTCCTTGAAAAGTTTATGATGTTGACTCTCCTTCTTGTTAGAAGAATCAATATGAGAAGCAAAGTCCTTGCAAAAGTCAACCATTAGCTGGAAATCAAGACCAATTTTAGAGCAAAAGGTATTAAAGTAATCAGTTTTCACATAACTCTCAATGTAGTCATGCTCATAGTTTATAGCGGGTTCAATACCTTTATCAATTTCCCAGTCTTCAGTGTTCTTCTGGATCCTTTCTATAAGATCCCATTTTTCTTCCATACTTCTGGTCTGGAATACCCCGCTAGAGGAGGCATCCAACATCTCCCTTTCCTGACGAGAAAGCCTGGCATAAAAATTTGTAAGTATAATTTCCTTGGGGAGCTCATGGTTTGGGCATTTGAGCATCAGGGACTTCAGTCTCCCCCAAGCTTGAGCGATGCTCTCTCCGTCGCGAGACCAAAAGTTGTATATGTAGTTCCTGTCTTGGTGAATTTCACGAAGAGGATAAAACTTTGCATAAAAGAGAGACATAAGCTCTGGCCATTCAAGCAGATCAGAGTTATCGAGTAGCTTATACCAATCTAAAGCTTTATCTTTGAGTGATACGGAGAATAGTTTCTTCATGACGAACTCCATCATTACACCTGCAAGCTTAAATAAAGAACATAATTGTGATAAATATAGCAGGTGTTCTCCCGGATGTGCTTCTCCTGTATAACGATTAGCCAAGACATAATCAATAATACCAGATGGTATTTATAGGGCACAATTTCAGTAGGGGTAGGAGTGACCACCACAGTCGTGGGGCGGCTCCTTACCAGCAACGAACAAACAGTAGAAGAGTCCATAAGGACTGAAGGTAACAACAGAAAATAAAGGTTTCCTTACCGGCTTCACTTACCAATAGCGCTACACTCCCCGGCAACGGCGCCAGAAAAGCTCGTTGATGGCGGTGAAGTTAATAGGTTTACTGGACTTGCCTCCCCTGTTAACCGCGCCAATAAACTATTCTTGATAACCCACAAGTCTAGGGGATCAGTTGTAGCTTTTCGATAAATAAGAGTGTCGAACCCAACGAGGAGCAGAAGGTGCTGATTAGTGACACTGGATAAGGAAAGGCTGCACACACTCAAAGGTAAATATTTAGGGGTTTTTGGTTTAAGCAACAGAAAAGTAAAATACAAGCAAAGTAAACAGGGTAACTGAGGAGTAGCAAGTGGCCCAATCTATTCACAAGTATAAGCCTAGGAACTAAACTTATAAAAGCTAAAGCGTTCTCGAGAACACACGGGAGAGATAGCCAAGTTACTTTCACCATACTCCGCCAAGTAATATGTATTGTGTTGATAAGTTTTGGTGGTGGATCAATGCTAGTACACCTTCTAGACTAAGATAAGTGTACTCTTATGATTACACACCTTGCAAGCATCCGCAAATACAAGGTAGTAATTAAGGCATAAGCTTAACCACAGCATTACGATCAAGGATCCATAACTCCCTTGTGCAAAAGTGTGAGAACTGGGGTTCATGTTTCTGTCACTCCGGCAACCCACCATAAGCATCCTTTGTGCACAATGTATTCCTCTAGGCCCATGAAAGGTGAAGTGCTAAGTGTTCGACTCACATAACACCACTAGAGAAATAACAACACAACTTAAGTATCAAACAGCACATAACACTTCAACATCATATGACTACTAACAACTAGACTTCTCCCATGTTCTCAAGAACTAAAGTAACTACTCACAAGACATAAAAGAGATCATGATCAGAGGTGATAGATGGGTGGCAAACAATCTGGACACAATGATATTTCTCCAACAAAACTCAATAGCATTCACCACAAAGTAGTAATCAACACCAACAGAGTAGAGAGGATAGATAGTACGGATTACAACAGAAGTTTCAATTGTGACATTAGATGGGATGGATGTGGAGATGTGCTGATGTTGGGGATGATGTTGATGATGATCTCGATGATTCCCGTGACGATGATGATGATGATGGAGAAGATCTCCCCTTCCGGGAGGTGATCTCCCCGACGGAATCTGCCCGTCGGAGATGGCTTTTCTCCTTTGTAGGATTCCGCCCCGTGGTGGCGGCGAAACACAGAAACTCTTTTTTTAGGGTTTCTACCCTAGGGGGTCTTATAGGCGAGAGGGGGCACCAAGGGGGGCCACCAGGCATCTAGGAGGGTGCCTGGCGCGGCCAGGAGGGGGGCCGCGCCAGGCACCCTTCTCGCTGCCTATTGGTCCCCTCACCTCCATCCTCGGTGATCCCCACTCAATCTTCATAAAAACACTCCCCGTAAAGTTTCATCGCATTTGGACTTGATCTTATTCAGCAACTTGGTGTTGATGGCAAGAGAGTGTTATACTCTTCAAGCCCTTGTTGATTACCCCAAGTGCAGGGTTAGATATATAGTGCAGCGGCAAGTTTTCCCTTGGAAAAGATACCAAGGTTTGTCTCCCGTAGGACTCCGAAGGATACAAGAAGGTGGTAAAGTGAACAATGGCGCCGAGGTTGCTAGCTTCACCTGTACCTGCACATAGATACAAATAACTTTGCTCCCAACGAGTACAGAGGAGTTGTCAATTCCTCCGGCCTTGTTGTCTACAAAGGATCAACGCAAGAGATAATAATAGTGGCAACTGAAAGTAAAGATTGAAAGTAATAAGGGTGTAAACAGTGATATGAAGATGGACCGAGGTCCCACGATTTTCACTAGTGATGTCTCTCTCCCAAAAGACGATAAAAGTGCTAGCAAGGTAAACAAATCACAGTTGGGCAATTGACAGGATTATGAAGGCACCGCAATGCTAATTATGCTGCAAAGAAAGGAAGGGAACAAAAGCAATGGGCAGTACGCCAAAGTAAGTAGACCGAAATCCATCTGCATCTACTACGAATCATCCACCTTGAGCTATCTATCCAGAACATCTCGCTGGTATTAAGTTGTGAATCCCACCCAAAGTGTAAACTCAAAGCAACAGACAACTGCATTAAAAGAACTATGCGTAAAGTAAACAATCCTTGCACCCGCAGGTAAAAGCATCGTTGTTTTATCCCTGGTGGCAACAGCACATCCCCTAGTCTCATGTTTATGTCACTCAAGCTAGACATCAAGGGGCTGAACCCACAATCGAGCATAACGCTCTCTCTTGGAGTTGCAAATAAAATACTTGGCCAAAGCAAATACCGCAATGGAGAACATGCAAGAATTTACTCAAGAACAAAATATAAAAGAGAAGAACCAAATATATTACTCATCACAATCTGAACATTGTCTCATAATCCATCAGATCCCAACAAACTCATCATAGCAACAGCAGAAATTACATAGATGCCTCGATCATGTGAGGCAGCTCACGAGGACTCGAAAGTAGAAGCACAAAAGGGGGAGAGATAGATCACATAGCTACTGATCACGGACCCGTGGTCCAAGGGAAACTACTCACGGTACATACGGGAGGCGTCCATGGCTATGGA
Source organism: Bromus sterilis (assembly GCA_950022295.1). Lineage (NCBI taxonomy): Eukaryota > Viridiplantae > Streptophyta > Magnoliopsida > Poales > Poaceae > Bromus > Bromus sterilis. Next base: position 48,062,852 of record OX465596.1, read on the forward strand.
GGGTCTCCCGGAGGGGGTAGCTTCTCCCGGCAGGGTGCCGGAGCAGCTTCTCCAGGCAGCCCCGATCTAGAAATGGCGGCGGCGGCGGAACAGAGGCGAGATCGAGAAAAAGAAGTCCGTCCTAGGGGTTTCCACCCCAAGGGATAAATATAGGAGAAGGGGGCGTCGAGGGGACCCACGAGGGAGTTAGGAGGGTGCCTGGCGCGGCCTAGGGTGGGGCCACGCCACCTGCCCTCCTGGCTGCCTGCTGGTGGCCCCCTTCCCTTTTTTGGTGATTCCGGAAGCTTCTGTTGCGCTAATTTTTTATATATTTTTCCCAGAATTTTTGGAGCACTTTTAATGGCTGGAAAACCTGAAATACAAAAACAGCAGAAAACAGAAACTGGCAACTGGGTGCACTGAGTTAATAGGTTAGTCCAAATAGGTTCAAAATTCTATGAAAGTTCAAGCAAAACATGGCAAAGTCACACAAAACATGCATGTAACAAGCAGAAATTATAGATACGTTTGGGACGTATCAGGTGTCCACTTTTCAACGCTGAATTCTGGTTCTGCTGCTTCGGCACCGGAAAGTTGTAAACTGTGTAAAACAAGCCAAAACAACATAAGAACAATACTTTAAAGTGCAATATATCAATGAATAGGATGAAACTCAAATATAAAATAGTGATGCATTTTGGGCGTATCAGGTGCTCGTTTGTCTAAGTTTGAGTCTTAAGAAAAATGAGGGCATATTTGGTGGTTACGCTTCAAACTCCCACGCCTATAGAGTCTACAACAAGTCTTTTGGACTTGTCGAAGAATCTAGCAACGTGGAGTTCGATGAACATAATGGCTCCCAAGTGGGGCAAAGTGATCTTAATGATGTAGGTGATGAAATTCCTCCTCAAGCCATAAGAAGAATGGGTGTGGGTCATTTCCTACCCGTTGAGGAACCCCTTGTGGTGGAAGGAGAAGGACAATGCTCTACGCATGTGGATCCATCACCTCCTCAAGATCAACAAGCAAACCAAGAACAAGATGAAGGTCCTCCCTCGCCCGAACAAGGTCAAGGTCAAGATCCAATAATTGATGATGGTGTTGCGCCAAATGATGACCAAGATCAAGTTCTCGTTCAAGGACAAGCTCAAGATGATGATCAAGTCCTTGAAGGTGCTCCTTCTTCCGAAGATGGTCCTCTCGATCCATCTCAAGAAACTTTGGAATAAGAATGAGTTCGCCGAGGACTCAACATTGCATCTCGGTTAAAATCACAAGATCTTTCGGTAAATCAAGTGCTCGGAAGCATCCAAAAGGGGGTAACAACTTGTAGTCAATTGAGAAACTTTTGTGCCCATAATGCGTTTATTTCTTGTGTTGAACCCCAAAAGGTAGGTGAGGCGCTTGAAGACCCTCATTGGCTTGAGGCCATGCATGATGAACTGATGATCCACAACCGTAAGGGATCTATTGCAGCATTTTCGATGAGTAAGAGTGTTGAACCCAACGAGGAGCGAAACGTATTGATAAGTGATATTGGACAAGGAATAACTGCAAGCACTGAAAGATAACTTTTTAGGGGTTTTCGGTATAAGCAACAATAAGACAAAAGCAAGCAAAGTAAATAGTGCTGAGGAGCAGCAAGTGGCCCAATCCTTTTAAACAAAGGATAAGCCTGGAAACTGAACTTATAAATACTAAGGCGTTCTTGAGGACACATGGAGAGGTAGTCACGTGCTTTCGCCAGATTCCGCGTTGATAACATGTTTTGTGTTGATAAGTGTTGAGTGGGTGGATCTATGCTAGCACACCTTCTAGACTAAGATAAATGCACTCTTATGATTAAACAACTTGCAAGCATCCTCAAATACAAGATATAAATTAAGGCAAAGCCTAACCATAGCAATAAGATCAAGGATCCATTATTCCCTTGTGCAAAAGTGTGCAAACTGGGGTTCAGGTTTCTGTCACTCCGGCAACCCACTGTAAGCATTCTTTATACACAATTTATTCCCCTAGGTCCTTAATAAGGCGAAGTGTTGAGTGTTCGGCTCACACAACACCACTAGGAAAATAACAACACAACTTAAATATCAAACAACACATATTACTTCAACATCATATGACTACTAACAACAAGACTTCTCCCATGTCCTCAAGAACTAAAATAACTACTCACAAGACATAAAAGAGATCATGATCAGAGGTGATAAATAGGTGGTAAACAATCTGGTCAACATGATATTCCTCCAACAAAACTCAATAGCATTCACCACAAAGTAGTAATCAACACCGATAGAGTAGAGAGGGTAGATAGTACGAGTTACAACGCAAGTTGCAATTGTGAGATGAGATTGGATGAAGATGAAGATGGTGCTGATGTTGGGGATGATGTTGATGATGATATCGATGATTCCCGTGACGATGGTGATGACGATGGCGATGATCTCCCCTTCCGAGAGGTGGTCTCCTCGGTGGAATCTTCCCGCCAGAGAGCCCTTTTCTTCTCTGTAGGTTTCCGCCACAAAGCGGCGGCGGAACTCCGTAAAACTCCTCTTTTTAGGGCTTTCGGGCGACGAAGAGTATATAGGCCAAAGGGAGGAGGTCGGGGTGGTCCCAGGTCCCCAGGAGCCCTCCCGGCGCAGCCAGGGTGGGGGTCGCGCCAGGTGGCCGCCTGGGCACCCTGTGTCCCCCCTCTGGTCCCTCTTTCGCGTGTCTTCGTCAATCCTCTCAAAAACACCCCCCCGTCGATTTTCAGGTAATTTGGAGGTGTTCTTCTTCAGCAACTCAGCGTCCACTTTTTACCGCTGAATCCTGCGTTTGCTGCTTCGGCAACGGAAAGTTGCAAACTGTGTAAAACAAGCCAAAAAAATATAAGAACATCATCGTAATGTGAAATATATCAATGAATAAGGATGAATTACGATATAAAATAGTGATGCATTTTGGACGTATCAACTCCCCAAAGCTTAGACCTCGCTTGTCCCCAAGCGAAAACTGAGCTCGGTAAAACTGTCCACAAGTTTAGAGAGTGAAGTGTCGATAAATAGAATACGGACAAGAAGCATCATGATTTCACCAAACTCAAACATCCTCAACAGCAATCTTCAACTCATAAGGCCCTTATTAAAGAGTTATAACAATTATAATGAAGAGTAGGGCTAAGGAAACTCATCAAATCATGGCAAACAAGTCCTTTGGTCAAAGAACAACTAATAGTTTTCACTTTTGCTCTTTCTAAATAAGATGAAACAAATTGAAGATTTGAAAGAACATGTTATTAGTAGAGAAGTGCAAATGCTAACACAAAGGAAGATGTTTGCTTGGCAAAACCTTTCGCAAACAACTTACTTATCAAAACATAATGTCAACGATGATATGGCATGGCAAAACTTAATGCAGCATTATATGTATGAATCCTCATCAGCATCAAGTGTTTGTTCTCTTTGGGAAAAGAAAGAAGTAGGAAAAACTGACTCGACCTAAAACTAAAAGACAGGCCCTGCTCTAGGGAAGTAGGGAAAACTCAAGTGCTATCCTTAAATCAAACAGAATGAAAACAAGTTTTGAGAGGTGCATGGTTTGTCAACGCATGCTAATAGATAACTCAATTACTCCTCAGATTGGACAAGTTTCGAGGAAGGGCTCCCACACGGGGACGATCACATCCCCGCAATCTCCTTTTTTTATCACTGCCACAGTTTTCTGATTTCTCATGAACAAAGCGTGAAGGAGGGTTTGTTTGTTGTATTATCTTTTGTGAGTTGGGCGCACTCATGCCAATTCCTCCTCGTATTAGGGGTTTGCACATAGACATGCAATCCCGGGATAAAACTTGTCCAACTTAAGAAGATCGTGAATTAACTATTACTTCCTCATGAGCTAAAACAGGGGCACAAAATAGAAGATTTTGAACATTTAAGGATAACGCATAAATTCTATACTTTAGGAGTGATAGTGGAATACCACGAATATGAAGGTATGGTGGACTCATATGGGAGATATTGGTTTCAGGGTATGGATGTACAAGAAGAATTCCGCTTAGTACAGGCGTTTGGCTAGCATAGGCTTTGAGAGAACAGACAATTGATGATGACTTAGATGCAAAGCAATATAAAGCAGAAACATTAAAACAAGTATAGCACATCAAGTTGTCTTCCTTGTCAACATAACACTTCAAGCATAATAACATAAAAGGTTTGGCTCTGTCGCTACTTTGAGAAAATCATGCTTGTTGTTATGACCAAAGCTATATTTGCCAAGATTAAATAAAGTTTTCAAATCCATACCTAATATAAGATCAATACTCCCCATAAGAATCATCATAAGGTCGATTGCGTGAAGAGAATACCGAGTGCAGGGAAGGGATCAATAGACTTCTCATTAATATTCCATCATAGACGACTCCACACTCACGGATACATAACTCTCCAAAAATGAGCGATAGACCTCAATGCAAACACCTATTTTATAAGATAACTTCCCTAGACATGATACGACTCTACTTGACTCTAAAAGACAAAGATAAAGATAAAGATACCGGGCACTCCCCCAAGCTTGGGACAAGCTAAGGGGATGCCATTACCCAAGGAGATTTACTCCTCGTTCTTGTTCTTGTTGATCACGTACTCCTTGGCGAAGTGCTTCCATGGCAGTTGTTCTCCAGTCTCAAAGGACATTCCCCTCTCCAGGATCCTGCACTCAGCACCCAAACCCATGCGCAGAAACTTTAGTTCATACTCACAGTTCTGGTTCTGCAGATCATAGATCTGTGCTTGAAGCTCATAAACTTTCTCTTCTAGTGCGGCCAAACTTGACCACATCTCCTTCATCTCCTTCTTGTGGAAAGCCTCTATTTCGTTCATGATGTCGAAGTTAGATTCAACACCACGCTCCACCATCTTCTTGAACTTGAAAACCTCATGTTCCATCTCCTCCAGCCGCTCCTCGGTGCTCCCTTCCTTGACTGGTCCCTTCAGATCCTTCTTGTGGAGGTCACCATCCTCCACACGAAGGATCTGGGGGTGCTTCTTCACCTCAGCGAGGTAAGGGTTGATGACGTTGACGATGAACTCGTCCTTGGGGGAACTTGGGGAACCCATGGCACCTAGGTCTAGCTGAAAGATTTTCTGGCAGAAACAGATCGAAAAGAAAACACACGAAATCACGAGATACGTTGCCGGAACAATCCGGGCAAATATATAGAAAAAATTTATGCACAAAAAGGAAGGTAACGAGCCAAAGTGGGGTCAGAGACGGACTCCTGGGTGCCCAGGCGGCCTCCCGGCACGGCCAGGGGGTAGGACGCGCCAGGGGGGCGCCTGGGCCCCTTGGAGCTTGTCTTTGGCTCCACTTAGGCCTCAAATTTTCCTAATTAACTCATAATATGGGACTTTTATGGCGGTTCGCGATGTTTCCTTACCGTAATACATACCTTTCCTTATTCTGCTTCTTCTGGTGTCTGAAACAGGGTTGCAACATGTTCTTCATGAGTTGTTGTGTATACCAAATCCACATCAACATTGACAGGGTCCCCTGCTATGTAATGCTTAAGTCTTTGCCCATTCACAACTTGAGGTTTGGTGCCTTCGAAATTGTTAATCTTGATTGTACCCGAACTGTAGACCTCTTCAATATGAAATGGCCCTTCCCACCTGGAAACTAGTTTACCTAGAGAAAACCTGAAACGGGATCTGAACAACAAAACTTTATCGCCAACATTAAATTCACGTTTCAGAATCCTCCTATCGTGCCACTTATTTACCTTTTCCTTGAACATTTTAGCGCTCTCGTAAGCTTCACTTCTCCACTCATCTAGAGAAGTCAAGTTCATGAGACGCTTTTCACCAGCTAATTTCGGGTCAGCATTAAGCTCTCTAATAGCCCAGAAAGCTTTGTGCTCTAATTCTAATGGAAAATGGCAAGCCTTGCCATATACCATCTTATAGGGAGACATGCCCATGGGGTTTTTGTAAGCAGTTCTATACGCCCACAGAGCATCTCCTAACTTATTCGACCAATCTTTTCTATTTCTACTAACTGTCTTCTGTAAGATCAACTTGATATCTCTATTGGTGAGCTCAACTTGCCCACTAGTTTGAGGTTGGTACGGTGAAGCAATTCTATGATTGACATCGTACTTGGCTAAAGCTTTTCTAAAAGATCCATGCGTAAAGTCTGAACCCCCGTCAGTCATGAGGTACCTGGGTACTCCAAACCTAGGAAAAAATACATCCTTGAGCATTTTCAAAGATGTCTTGTGATCAGCACTTTCAGTGGGGATTGCATCTACCCACTTGGTTACATAATCCACAGCAACTAAAATGTGAGTGTACTTGTGTGAGGGAGGAAAAGGACCCATAAAATCAAAACCCCAGCAGTCAAAAGGCTCAACACTAGAGAGTAATTCATAGGCATCTCACTCCTTCTACTAATATTACCAACTCTCCGACACTTATCAGAGGATAAGGCATAATTTCTAGCATCCTTAAAGAGAGTAGGCCAATAAAAACTGATTGAAGAACCTGATGTGCGGTCCTCTCACCGGCATGATGTCCTCCATATGGACTATCGTGACATTGTTTGAGAATGTACTTCTGCTCGTGTTCCGGTATGCATCTCCTCACGGTCCCATCTGGACCTTCTTTGAAAAGATGTGGGTCATCCCAAAAGTAATGCCTCAAATCATGGAAGAACTTCTTCCTTTGCTGAAATGTTAAACCTGGAGGAAAAAACTTTGCAACGATAAAGTTAGCATAATCTGCAAACCAAGGATCGGAGAGAGATTGTACTTTTACAACAGCTAGTTGTTCGCCTAGAAAACTGTCGTTGACTGGAATGGGATCATGCGGTATATCTTCCATCCTTGAAAGATTATTCGCTACCGGATTGTCTGCTCCTTTCCTATCAACAATCTGCAAATCAAATTCTTGAAAAAGGAGTACCCATCGGATGAGTCTGGGTTTGGCATCCTTCTTCTCCATAAGATACTTAATGGCAGCATGGTCAGTATGAATAATAATCTTAGAATCAACAATATACTGCCTAAACTTATCACAAGCAAACACTACTGCTAAGAATTCCTTCTGAGTAGTAGCATAATTATTTTGAGCACTTTCAAGGGTTTTTCTAGCATAATATATAACATTCAATTTCTTATCAACCCTTTGCCCTAAAACAGCTCCAACAGCAAAATCACTAGCATCACACATAATTTCAAAAGGTAAATTCCAATCAGGTGGTTGTACTATAGGAGCGGTTATTAAAGCTTTCTTAAGAACTTCAAAGGCTTCCTTACAATCTTCATCAAAAACAAAAGGAACATCCTTCTGGAGAAGATTAGTGAGGGGTCTTGAAGTCTTAGAAAATTCTTTAATAAATCTTCTATAGAAACCAGCATGACCGAGAAAACTATGAATACCTTTGACGTCCCTTGGATAGGGCATCCTTTCAATTGCTTCGATCTTGGCCCTGTCCACCTCAATTACCCTCTCAGAAATCTTGTGGCCAAGAACAATTCCCTCGTTGACCATAAAGTGGCACTTCTCCCAGTTAAGCACCAACTTTGTCTCCTCACATCTCTGCAAAACTTTATTAAGGTTGTGGAGACAATGGTCAAAAGAGGTTCCATAGACGGAGAAATCGTCCATGAATACCTCCACAATTTCTTCACAAAAACCGTGAAAGATAGAAGACATACACCTTTGAAAAGTAGCAGGGGCATTACATAAACCAAAAGGCATACGCCTGTAAGCATAAGTACCATAGGGACAAGTAAAAGTGGTCTTCTCTTGATCAGCAGTGTTAACATGAATTTGAGAGAAGCCAGAATAACCATCAAGATAACAAAAGTGAGTATTTTTGGATAACCTTTCAAGCATTTGGTTGATGAACGGCAACGGGTAGTGGTCCTTCCTGGTTGCCTTGTTCAGCTTCATGTAATCAATACACATTCTGTATCCAATAATAATTCTCTGAGGTATTAGTTCATTCTTATCATTAGGAACCACAGTTGTTCCTCCTTTCTTTGGAACACAATGAACCAGACTTACCCACTTACTATCAGCTATAGGGTAGATAATACCTACGGCTAGAAGCTTGAGAATCTCAGTCCTTACAACATCCATCATTTTCGGATTCAACCATCGTTGAGGATCAACAACTGGTTTAGCATCAGGCTCAAGATTGATGGTGTGTTGACAAATAGATGGACTAATCCCCTTAAGGTCATCAAGGGTATAGACAATTGCACCTCGATGTTTGTGAAGTACTTCCAATAGTCGTTCTTCTTCATACCCTGAAAGGTTAGAGTTGATAATAACAGGATATACTTTCTTTTCATGTAAATAAGCATATTTGTTCGTGTTAGGAAGAGGTTTAAGATCAAACACTAGATCTTCTTTTGGTTTCGATAAAATTCCCAAAGGCTCAACTGGAAGGTTGTGCTTTAGGATAGCAGGTTGTCTTAAGAATATTTCGTCCAGCTCATTTCTCTCCTGCATATGCAAATCATTCTTGTGGTCCTCCATATATTGCTGAAAAGGATCATTAGGAGGAATAGCAATGGAAGCAATATCTTCAATAATCTTATCGTTACTAGGCAAATTAGTACCACGAGGCTGCTTAGAGAACTTAGAAAACTTAAATTCATATGGCTCACCATTGAATTCAACAGAAACTTTACCTTTCTTGCAATCTATTATAGCTCCACAAGTTATGAGAAAAGGTCTACCAAAAATAATAGGACAAAAATTATCCCTTACTTAACCAAGTACTAGAAATTCGGTAGGATATTTTACCTTTCTGCATAAGACTTCAACGTCTCTCACAATTCCGATAGGAGAGATAGTTGCTCTGTTTGCAAGATGAATTGCAACATCAACTTCTTCAAGTTCACAAGGTGAAATTTCACCTATGATCTCTTGATAAAGTGAATACAGGATAGCACTAGCACTCGATCCCAAATCGCATAGCCCATAATAATTGTGATCTCCTATTTTAAAAGATACTACCGGAGTACCTGAAATTGGGCCTTTATTCTTGGCTGTTGATACGTCCCAAACGTATCTATAATTTCTGCTTGTGCCATGCATGTTTTGTGTGACTTTGCCATGTTTTGCTTGAACTTTCATACACTTTTGAGCATATTTGGACTAACCTATTAACTCAGTGCACCCAGTTGCCAGTTCCTGTTTTCTGTTGTTTTTGTATTTCAGGTTTTCCGGCCATTAAAACTGCTCCCAAAATTCCGGAAAAATTATATAAAAATCAACGTCCCGGAAGCCTTCGGAAACACCAAGAAAGGAAGGGAGGGCCACCACCAGGACTCCAGAAGGGTCCATGGCGCGGCCCAGCCCTAGGCCGTGCCAGGCACCCTCCTGGATGCCTGGTGGCCCCTCTCGGTGCCCCCTTTGGCCCCTATTTTTACCCCCGAGGAGGAAATCCCTAATATCAAAGTACTTTTTCCAGAAGCGATTCCGATCTCCGCCGCCATCGAAAACTAGCTTCGGGGGTCACCAGGATCCTGCTCCGGCACCCTGCCGGGGAGGGCCTTGGCCCTCGGGGCCATCTTCATCGACTCTTCTTCCCCCATGATGCTTCTTGAGTAGTTCCTCCTTGGACTACGGGTTCTTGGCAGTAGCTATGTGGTATTCTCTCCCCCTAGATCATCAATACAATGTTCTCATGAGATGCCCTACATGATTGAGATCCATATGATGTAATTGGTGTTGTGTTTGTTGGGATCCGATGAATTGTTACCTTGTTCAGTCCTAAGAGGTTTATGAATTATTGTTGCTGCAATTTGTTGTTCTTAATTCTTGTTACTAGTGCACGAGTAGCATGATCTCAGATCTGAGCACGTTATGGTTGCATGATTATAATTGTTGTTCTAGATCTTATCTACGGTTGTATGCACCTATTATAGTCCGGAACCGGCGATCCCAATGGTGACAGCTTGGGACACCAAAGGGGATGGGCTATAATTTGAGGATCACATGTGTTCATGGAGTGTTAATGCTTTGTTCCGGTGCTCCGCCGCAGGAGCACCTTAATCTCCATAAGTTCCTTAAGTGGCCCCGTTCGTAGCGGGATGGTAGGACAAAAGATGTTGTGCAAAGTTCTTATTGCAAGCACGTACCACTACATACGGAACACATGCCTACGTTTCACCGTGAATCCACTAGTGAAACTTTGAACCCCGGTCCATCTTTCACCTTCATTGCCTTTGTTGTTACTTTTAATTTCTTTGCTGCTCCTACTACTTTGTTACTACTTTGTGGTGTTGGTGATTGGGGAAGTCTTAAAGGCTACACCCGTCAACACACCATTGCTACTTATATCTTGTCTAGTGCTTTTTCAGGTGTGGTTGAATTGACAACTCAACTGCTAAGGCTTATAAGTATTCTTTGGCCCCCCTTGTGTCGAATCAATAAATTGGGTTATTCTTACGCGAAGACTGTTGCGATCCCCTACACTTGTGGGTTATCAAGACTATTTTCTGGCGCCGTTGTCGGGGAGCATAGCTTTACTTATAAGTTCACTTCATAAGTACACTTTTGCTTATTACTCTGTTTGCTACTAATGACTACTTTCTTTGAGACTAGATCTTATTGGCAAGGCGGATTCACGGAGGATCAACAAAAACATTACAAGGAATACCGCTTGTCTCAAAAAGGGATACACTCATGGGGACTAATACAGGAGTTGTATGACTATGCTAGAAACGTGTGCTCAATATATAATATATCTTTCTGCAGGGATGAATCTTGTTGCTTTATGAGGCACAAACACCTTGTTTTCCAATGTGAGTACAATGATGATGAAACCTTAGCTTCTTATGCTAAGGGAAACTATGATTTTTATGATGCAGAACAAATAGAAGAAGTTGTTATCTTTAAGGGTGCCTATGAACTTGCTTCCCTTGTTGAAAATATTGATGATGCCCCTTACAAATCCAAGAGTCTTGAAATACTTAATTATTGCTTTGAGGATTTTAATGACAATTATTATATTATTGACCATCTCAAAAGGTTCTCTCCACAAGAGGAAGAGACTAATGCTTTGCAGGACTCTACAATAGAAGAAATTGCTGAAACTGAATGCTCCTTGGATGAAAAAGACGAGGAGAGTGACGATCAAAAGGAGGAAGAATGGAGTAGCTACCCATCTCTACCTACTAATGAGAGTAACTCTTTGAATCTTACTTTATATGATTTCCCTCCGTGCTTACCAAAGGAGGATGAATGCTATATTGATTGCTATGATCCTATGGATTCTTTTGAAATATCCCTTTTTGATGAAATTGATGCTTGTGGCCACGATGCCCCTATGAATGATACTTGCAAGGATGATTTTTCTACTGTTATTTATGATAACCCTTGCTATCTTGATGAATCTTATGATAAACCTCTATTTTTGCCTACTATGGATGTTCTTAATGATGATGAGGTTTGCTTAGAAAGTCTACATGATTATGTGCTAGTAGATCATGAAAAGCATGCTTTGTGTGATAATTATATTGTTGAGTTTGTTCATGATGCTACAGAAAATTATTATGAGAGAGGGAAATATGGTTATAGAAATTTTCATGTTAAGAAAACACCCCTCTCCATGTTGAAAATCTTGAAGGTGCTCCTGTTTTACCTTCCTATGCTTGTTGCTTTGTGCTTCGTTTATTTATTTTGTTTCAAGTTTCCCATGCATAGGAAGCATGTTAGACTTAAATGTGGTTTGTCTTTGCTCCTTTGATGCTCTCTTTTGCGCTTCAACTCTTATTCTCTTGTGAGCATCGTTACACTCATGCCTAGCTAATGGCTCTAAAGAAGCGGTTTCGGGAGGCAGCCCGCAACGAATTTAGGTTTTTCTTTTTCCTTTTCTTCTGTTCTTAGTGGTCTTGATGATTTTTAATACTTTAGCAACATCATTGTATCTTTACTTTTCATGCTTTGTGCCAAGTTTAACCTCATACGACAAGGGAAGTGAAAGTTGTGACATGCTGTCCAGAAAACAGATTCGGTCCTCGTGACTAGAAAAATCAGAGAAAAATCTCAGTTCATCTTTTTGAGCTGAATTTTTTACACAACGTGCTCTATACAATTACGAAACTTTTGTATGTTCTGATTTTTTTGATTTGAGTTGCAGAAGTGCCTAGAAAAAAATTCTTTTTCTCTCTGCTGTTCTGTTTTTCTCAGCTTATGTCCCTGTTTTTCTTTTGGCAGTTTTGCAAACCTTAAGCTTGCTTTTTCTTTGCAAAAACTTTTGGGAAGGCAAGAGAAACGGTAGTCCTTCCTGGAAATCTTTATTTGCAGTACAGGAAAATTATTTTTAATAGGATACTAACCTCTCTAATCAGCTTATGATGAGTTATGTATGAAGGGAGTTTTCAAGTGTGCGATGGAAGATGATGAAAGAAGATCTTGGAGTGTCAAAAGCTCAAGCTTGGGGATGCGCCCAGAACCCCCAAGAAATATTCAAGTAAATTCAAGCGTCTAAGCTTGGGGATGCCCCATGCATCCCCTTCTTCATCAACAATCATCAGTTCGTCCCTCGTTCCACTATATTTTTATCACTTCGTGCGTTATGTGCTATGCTTGGAGAGTCTTGCTCTTTACTTTTCTTAGTTCCTTTGTTTTTTTGCTGGTCATTACAATGTCAGAACCTAACATGCTTGATTGGGACAGATACACGCTCCGATTAAACTAGAACACCTCATAGAATTTTCATGCTTATTCTTTGTTGTGAGTTGTTCTTTATCTTTTCTTAGCTGCTGCCCTGTTTAGTTCATGTGCTTTAGAGTTTTCTTCTAGAGCTTTTAATTGGTTCACGCTTGAACTTTCTATAGTTTGCATGCTTATCTTGTTTAGAGAGTTTGCCTGTTGCACTGAGTTTTGTGTCTTGACTAGAAAGTAGGTAGTTGAAGTTGCTATTCTCTTTGTAGTAGTAACTTACAATAGTTTTGAGGTATTGACTTAAGTAATGTTTGAACTTATGGTGTCAAGAGCTTTAGCCTATTAGTGATACATGTCGTATTTTGGGCAATCCGTGTGATTTTCGAAAACCTAAACCCTGTTGAGAACTCTAGCTACTAGATGGATCACTAACCACTGGAGGGTTCGAATATTAGAGTACACTCACGTACCATGAGTCGAGGATGCGCAAGGATAACCAAACCCCCATACACTCCTCCTCGGGGTACTTGTCTCTTTGTGAACCTCCTGATTAGATTGAGAGTTACCGATAATAAGTGCTTGAGTTCTTCAGACTAATGTGAGTATTCGAAAGATGACACTTCCACCATCCATATTTTTTTAGCCTCTTCGGTACTGGGCATTGCCCTTACTCACCTCGAGAGTTGGCGCATACTTCGCCGGTGCATCCAAACCCTTGGCATGATACGCTCTGTCATCATAAGCCTCCTTATATCTTTCCTCAAAACAGCCACCATACCTACCTACAAGGCATTTCCATAGCCTTTCCGAGATACATTGCCAAGCAACATCCACCTCCTGATGACTTGATCTTGTTGGGGTTCGCAGCAGAAAACACAAAATTTTCTAACTAGCGTTCCCATAACCCAAGATCTAGCTAGCCATATTACCGTAACGGAAAGGATTGCGGAAATAACATACCTCGGAGTGTAGTCCGTTGCGCAGGAAACGTTCCCGCAAACATGGTTGATGTAGCCGATCAAGTTTCACAGCCCCTTGGTTGTGTTGAGCACCCGGATGGGTGTAGTGCCACACGTGTAGCACCTCGTAGTACTCGCACACATACGAGACTCGATGACGACCTCCGTTCTCCGATCCAGCGGAGGTGACGGAAGCAGACCTCCGGAACCAGAGTTGCAGCAGCACGACAGCGTGCGTATAGTGGAGACATCCCCAACCCAGTGCAGACTCCAAACAAGGGGAGTCCGCTCATAGGAGGGAGAAATAGGGAGAGAGAGATCTATAGAATTTATCTGTATTTTTCTGGAATTTTCTGTGTTGAAAAAGGGCTACCCTCCACATCTATATATAGGGGCAAACGGGGTGCGCGGTAGCCTCCACAGGCGATGTGGGACTAATCCCACATGCCCATGCGTGCGCATGCATGCGTGCGCATGCATGCCTGCATGCTAGTGGCCGCCGGCTAGGCCTATGGCCGTGGTGGTGGTGCATGGCGTGGTGGCCATGGTGGCCACTTGGCCACATGGGCCCCATGCCCCATGGCGCCCACCCCCTTTTTTTTCTTTTTCCTTTATTCTTTTTTTTTCTTTCTTCTTACTTTCATAACCCCAACTTAGGTAAGTGCTAGGGTTTTATTGTACCTTTGCATCATGCAAAAATTCAAAAGAAAATTCATAACTGGGGAAAAGAAAAGCCCTGAGAAATTAAATCAAATGGCCAGATAAAAATCATTTTCCAAAAATCATTTGAGTATTTGGAAAATTCCTATAAATGATGTTGATCATTTTAAAAGTGGTTTGGGTATTTTCCCATGCCCATGGAATATTCTAAAATACAAACAGTGCTCTGGAAATTAAAGTTTACCCCTATTTGAATTGGAATTCAAATGTTTTGAATTTCAAAAATTCTCAAATCCTAAAAGTGACTAGCTACTGGTCACCTAGTATTTATAAAATTAGTTGGGCATTTTTATAAAATGTTTTGGTATTTTTACCAGAGCAAAACAAAAGGCAGAAAAAGCAAAACAGAAGAAAGCAAAGAAAAAAATAGAAAAAGGAAATCCCAGCCCAACCCTTCGGCCTCGGGCCCAACTAACTGCACCCCGGCCCAAGCCCATGAGGGGCTTGTCGTCTACCCCAAGCAGCTCGCTGTCGAGCATGCCGGGGGCGACGACCGCCACCTTGACGGCGAGAGCCGTCTAGGACTCCCCGGGCTCTCTCTCCTCGCCACGACAGCGCCCTGGACTCCCCCATTGTAACACCCTCAGTTGCTGTAACAGTAATCATCATCACTGTTGGTCATCACTGTTGGATTATTACTGTTTGATCTCCCTTGTACTTGATAAAACTTTGTGATGCTAATGATCAACCTTGTTGTGGTTGATCAACACCCCATGCACCATGTACTTGAGCCTTGGGATCAAAACCCAAAGCGAAATGCACCTTGCTCATCTAACAAACCAAACCCTAGTTGAAACTACTTTTAATGGGAAATAAAACAAAAGTGCTCAAATAAAGTTGTTCCAAAAATCATGGAACTATTTTTGTAAATTGCCTAAAATCATTATAATCATGTTGGACCAACTTTGGTAATTTTTTATGTTACAGAAAATTCCAAACAATTCAAACAGTAGGTTAAAACCCTTACTTTTGGCATTTAATAATTAAAAGAAATACCTAATGATTTTATTTTGCTGCAAAAACTTTTGTGGCACCTTAGTAATATGTAACCCTAATTTACAAACACTAATAACCTTTTACAAAAATGCTAGGGTTAATAAATCAATTACAGAAAGAAATAGGATAAACAGCAAAACAAAATAAATTGAAAAAGGTTTAAAACCCGCCCAGGGCGAGGCCCACCTCGGCCCAGCATCTCCTTCTTCCTCCTGTTCCAACCACCCCCCTGGTGCCATGCCGCCGCCGTGGCCGCCGCTGTCAAGCCGGCCCCGCCCTCCTCACCTGCTCCCCCGTCCCCTAGCCGGCCGAATTCGATAAGGGACCCCCCCCGCACATCCTGGATCTCACCTGCCCCCTTCTCCCCCCCCTCCTCGCGCTGCTCTCGCCGGGGAAAGTTCCCACCCGTAGCCCTCGTCGCCGCCTCCGTGAACTCCCGTGGCCGGAGACCTCCTCGGGCCCGGTCGCCTTGTCCAAGCCGTTCAACGACGTCGACTACTTCACCCTGCGCGCGGAATCGAACGGTGGAGCCCGTCAGCGACGACTACGCCGTCGTTCCCCTCCGGCGCCGCCGCGACATTGCCGTCAAATTGCTGCGTCATCGAGCCCTCCCCGATCCCACTCTAAACGGCTACGCCCCCACGGTGAGCCCCTTTATCATAGTCGTGTCTCCCCTAGCCCTCCCCGTCGCCGTAGCTCGTCACGCCATTGGAACCGTGGCTCCGTCGCCGCCGACGTGTTCTTCCCCGCGGCCTAGATCATGCTTTTGGGCGTTATCCGCGTCACCTTACTCGCCACGTCTCCAGGAACTCTCCCATGTAACGCATGCCCATCGAAACCTACTGAAACCTCGTCTTCGTCAACCTCCGTAGCCCAGCCGCCGCCTTCATCGTCGCCGGCGTCACTCCGGTGACCCCCCGGCCAAGCCACTGCTACCAGACGCCTCCCCGTCGTCTCCCCGTTCGATTGGGACTAACCGCGCCCTCCCCCGTGCCATGTACCGTCGCCACCGTCGACCTCGCCGGCGGCGGGCTCCGGTGAGCCCTCCGGTGAGGATGACAGGCGGGCCCCCCGTGTCAGCCAGCTTAATTAGGGGTTAATCAGATCACTAGGAGTCACTAACATGCGGGTCCCCTGGTCATTTAGTTAATTAAACATGCTTTGTTAACACTGGAGTCAATGACACCTCGGCCCCACCTGTCATTTTGTTTATTAAAATAGGTTTAATAAAATTCAGTCACTGACATGTGGGTCCAGAGGCATTTTCTAATTTAATTAAATGTTTTATAAATAACAGAGGCTCACATGTGGGTCCCACATGTCAGCATTGTTTTGGATAATGTTGTGGATAATGTTCTGGATAATGTTGAATAAGTAATAAAAGAAATCCAGAAAATCATTTAAATTGATTTAAACTTTGAAATTCAATAACTTTTAAACCGTAACTCGGATTCAAAAACTTTATACATGAAAATTGATCAGAAAAATATAACGAATACAAATACGCTATCCATATGTATACCACACCCCTCTAACACGACGAACCTCGAACATTCCCCCTCCGTACCGACTGTCCGATAAATTGTCCGGTACTGTTAGAGTGCCCGGATGAATTTATTCCGAACACGAATGTTTCTCGGAATAGATCAACTAGCACGGATACACCCCCCTTATGTTGTTCTGGTAACCAAGACACCTCCGGCTTGATCCTTCCCCTCCGGACACCCTGTCCGGTAAACACTCGGAGCCGGTAGTTCATCCTCAGATGAATTTCCGTTCCGAGCAACGTGCATTGCACTGCGTTAGAACACCGTTAACATTTCATCTGTCATATCATGCATCTGTTTGTATTTGCTTTCTGTGTATTTACTGTTTCTTCCCCCCCCCCTTAATCTCCGGTAGACCCCGCTGCTGCCGTCGACTACACCGCTGCTGAGTACGACTACGTCGTCGACGACCCTACTACTACCGTCGAGCTTGCAGGAAAGCAGAGCCATTCTCTTCCCCGGATATCGCCTATCTTTCCCTACATTTCTTGCACTAGGCATTGTTACTGCTGCTACTTCGATTTCAATCCTATTCAATTGCATAGCCTGATTTTGTCGCCCCTTGATGTGCCTTCCTTTATCCTATGCTGCATATTATTATTATTATTATGTATTATTCAGCAGTGAGCCCTGCGCATTGATAGCTAGGATTAGATAGAGGGCCGTGATCACTCAGGGGAGTGAACGTGGATACAAATATTATAATTGCACAGGTACGGTACAACGCAGACACCGTCAAAGGCCCCTATCTGGGTTATGCCTAGTCACCTCAAGTGTGAGCTATCAAGGAGTAATCCTTGTACTCCACTCGAGGCTGACTTTGTCTTGCCGCCATAGGGTCCTGTAAACGGTTGTCCTTCAGGTAAGAAGTCGGGCGACCCAACGGTGCCCGCGAGAGGTATTGCGACGGGACGACAGGGAGGGTACGACCAGTGTACCGGTGTGCTTGGCCCCTGATCGTTGGCCGCGAGAGTTACCAAACTACGAAAGTCGAGCTCCTCTAGGAGCACACGCGAGACAAGGTAAGGAGACGGTTCACCTTGTTGGTAACCGCAGTGACTTGGTGGGACGACGGGGCAGACACCGATGTACTGGTGGTCCTGGCTGCTGTCGTTGTCCGCGGGTCGGTTAAGTCGAGGCAACGATAACGGTTGTCACGCAGGTTAATTAAAATGCTAAATGGTTCAGTGAATGTCTTGAGTTGGCTATATGCCATGTACGCACTACCTACCCGTGGGAATTACGAGTTATGGGCTCCTCTGCTTCGTAGTGTCGTCCGAGGACTCTTCAGACATCAGCAGTACCGCGGCCTGCGCTGGGAAGTGGTGTTGTCTTATTTGCTCGCGCGGTGGTGTCTTATTTGTATTTGCTTTGATTTACCTTCACCGTCCAGCCTCGCACCGTGCAGGAGTACGTCGGGGTTAGGGTCCAAAGCCCCGCGTACATAGGATATAGTCCGGCGGATGACCTCTCTGTAGAGTTTGAAAGATGGGCTATGAAGTGTCGGATAGCCTCGATGGAGCGTTCCCTAACAAGGTTCCCGCCACCTTGGAGATCCGTGCGTGTAGCGTAACACAAGTGCACCCCTGCAGGGAAGATTAATCTATTCGAATAGCCGTGTCCACGGTAACAGGACGCTTTATGCTGAAGCTGGATCTTACCACTAGGAACTAATATTAAGCTGTATGGTTCCGGGTTCTCTTCCTCGCGGGGATGTCAAGGAGGTGAACTCGGAGGCATTGTTATTTATTACAACTTATTATTATTCAATGTTGCAGCAACTTCTGCTTCATTGTTACTTTATTGCTTTATATAAACTGTTGGCTGATTCTTACCTCCTGCTGCAAGACCTCGTCGGAAGATGCTAGTCTTCGTTAGGCCTAGCTTCTTACCCTTGCTCTGGATTTCTTTCTTTCAGTCCACTATATACAGCCTGACGTAAGACTCGTGGGTATACTAGATACTCACCTGCTTTATTTCCTTTACTGTTTTGCCTGATCGGCCGCTGCAGCCGACGTTGGAGCTCAGGAGCAGGAGTACCCCGGAGGCGCCTACTACGACGTCGAGTTCCCCGTTGACCAGGAGTAGTTCTGTGGATCCCAGGCAGGAGGCCTCGCCTTTTCGATCCGTATCTCTGATATGATTTGTGCTAGCCTTCTTAAGGCAAAACTTGACTAACTATGTCTGTACTCAAATATTATGGCTTGTATGACTTATGTATTCGGGTCCGCGTGACCCCCTCTATTGTAACATATTTGTTTATCCTTTGGTGTTTAGTGTTGTGCTGTGATATTATCATCGTGGCACCCTAATCTCAGTCGTGTACCTTGTGTGTATGATTACTGTACACGGTCTGATTTTGGGGGCGTCACAAGTTGGTATCAGAGCCGACTGCCTGTAGGAAGCCACCCCACCACTACCTGGTCGATGTTGAGTCTAGCCTTTGAAAAACTATTTTGCTAACTTAATATTTGGCTTACGGGCCCACATCGATGTCACTACGTGTGATATCTATGGTATTAGGATCCTTTTCTCCTTACCTATGCTCTGGGAATCTGCTCTCTTATCCTTGCTGGTAAGTTCTAAAAAAGCTGACATTAGGATCACGTTCTCTTGATTCCACCCGGCGTTTTTGGTGCTTCCCCCATTGATTGAGTCGTGTCGCAGGCGTCATACGCCAGATCCCAGACCGCGGATCCCATTCTCATTCTGGGCAGGCCGCGCGTTCTCTGGCATCAACTCCTGTGGCCAACAGTTTTCTTGCGGCGTGATTGACATAGTGGAATTTATGTCGCGTCGTGTAATCCTTACCGCGGTCTGCGCACCGCCTAGAGAGTCCTTTTTCCTTAATTTCTATGACGTTACGCTGCCCGATTTTCGATTGATTCTGTGTGTGTATGTGTATGTCTTATATGACTACTCCTTTATATATCTGCGCCTCCTTTACGTTGTCGTTTTACTTCAGGCTTGATTCCGGTATCTCGTTAAATTTTCATCGCTGAAATACCCCTGTTAAATTCTAGCAGGATGGCTGGTCGTGGTGGTCGTGGTCATGGTCGTGCTGCCAACGACCCACCTCCGCCGCCGGATTACATGGCCGCGATGATGCAGCAGTTCGAGATGAATCGTCAGTTCATGCAAAACATCATGGCTCAGGTCCCCCAGCCGAATCAGAATGGGAACCACCATCAGTATGCCACCGTGACTCTGCACAACTTCACCCGCCTCAACCCCACTATGTTCTGCAACACTGTTCAGCCGCTGGATGCTGATGACTGTCTTCGCGACATCACTCACGATCTGGAGTCTGCTAATGTCGATCCAGCCGACTATGTGAACTTTGCGTCTTATCACCTGAAAGGCGCCGCTGCTAAGTGGTGGAGCACCCACAAGCGTTCCCTGCCAGTTGAAGAAGTCATCACTTGGGATGAATTTCAGTCTGCCTTCCGCGCCCGCTACATTCCTCAGGGGATCATGGATTGTAAGGCGGAAGAATTCCGTAACCTCACTCAGGGCGATATGACTGTTGAAGCCTATCAGCGCGAGTTCCTCAACCTCTCTCGCTATGCGGAAGGAGAGATCACCACTGATGCTCGCAGGCAGCAGAAGTTCCGTCGTGGCCTCAACCCAGAACTCAGGCTCGCTCTTGCCGTTCATGATTTCGCCAACTTCGCCACCATGGTGAACAAGGCTATCACCGTCGAGACTGCCCAGATGGAGCACAAGAACTCTCTGAAGCGTTATCGTGACGTTGGCTCATCTTCGGGCGCAACGCAGAAGCATCGTATCTGGCTCCCTACCAGTGTGACCCACTCAGCTGTCCCTGTTCCAAGGCCGTCTTATGCTGCACCCCGTCTGCCCCCACCACCGCAGATGCCAAGAGCTCTGCCTGCACCACCCAATGCTACACCCTTCCGTCCTCAGGATGGATTATGCTTCACGTGCCGCCAACCGGGGCATTTTTCCAGAGAGTGCCCCCAGAAACAGAAGCAACTGGTAGTTCACCCCGCTGGCCGTGGAAATGGTCGTGGCAACAACAGGACCCCCAACTATAATACTGGGTCTGCTGCTTATGCTCGTGGACATGCTAACCACGTCAATGTTGAAGAAGCTCAGCAACAACCCGCTACCGTGATGGGTACCCTTCTCGTTAATTCTGTATCTGCTGCTGTTTTATTTGATACAGGAGCATCGCATTCATTCATGTCGGAAGCATTTGCATTTTCGCATAACTTCAAGTACGAAACGATGAAACCACCGATGGTTGTTCGCACCCCGATTGGCCAATGCCGAACCACCATGATAGTGCCAAACACCACCATTGAAATCGAAGGAGTTGAATTCTTTGCGTCACCCATCCTCCTGAAGTCTTCCACCATAGACCTCATTCTGGGAATGGATTTGTTAAAATTCCAAGATGCCGCACTGTATTGTGGGACCAAGGCTGTCCAGCTTTTTCACCCCTCCGGTGGGATTGTTAACCACACCGCCCGAGTTACCCGTAACGCTGAAACACAGATCTTTCTGATGAATGCTTTGAATGTCTCACCTTTGAAAGGCATCGAGAACGTTCCGGTCGTTCGCGATTTTCCCGACGTCTTCCCAGAAGAACTGCCGGGAATACCCCCGATCAGAGAAGTTGAATTCGTCATCGACTTGAAGCCAGGCACTGTTCCTATTGCCAAGCGTCCTTACAAGATGCCGCCACATGAACTCCTTGAACTTAAGGAGGAAATCGACAAGGCACTTCAGAAGGGATTCATTCGCCCCAGCTCCTCAGCTTGGGGAGCACCTTCGCTCTTTGTCAAGAAGAGCGATGGGACAAACCGATTGGTCCAAGATTATCGGCCCATTAACCAAGCCACCATCCAGAACAAATACCCACTTCCCCGGATCAACGATCTGTATGATCAACTTGCCGGATCCAAGGTGTTTTCTAAACTCGACTTGAGGTTGGGTTACCACCAAATCCGAGTCCGTGATGAGGACATTCCGAAGACTGCCTTCATTACTCGCTATGGTTCATACGAGTACACCGTCATGTACTTTGGCTTAACCAACGCGCCAGCCACCTTCTCCAGATTGATGAATTATATTTTCATGGAGTACCTCGACCAGTTCGTCGTGGTTTATCTGGATGATATATTGATATATTCCAAGAATGAAGAAGAACATGCTGAACATCTTCGTCTTATACTGGAGAAGCTTCGAGAACACAAACTCTACGCTAAGTATTCTAAGTGTGAGTTCTGGCTTCCCGAAGTAACCTACCTTGGACATGTGATTTCCAAGGATGGCATTGCCGTCACCCCCGAACGTATCCAGGCTATTCTTGACTGGACTCCTCCCAAGACCGTCAAGCAAGTCCGCAGTTTCCTCGGGCTCGCTAGCTATTGCCGCTGTTTCGTCGAGAATTTCTCCAAGATTGCCAGGCCTCTGACTAATCTGCTTCACAAAGGCGTCAAGTTTGAGTGGATAGATAAATGTCAAGAAAGTTTTCAAGCACTCAAGGACAAGCTAACTTCTCCCCCGGTACTCGCTCCCCCTGATACTCAGAAGGCCTTCGTGATATATTGCGACGCGTCTCGTCAAGGATTGGGCTGTGTCCTGTTGCAAGAGCGCAAGGTGATTGCTTATGGCTCTCGTCAGTTGCGTACTCACGAAGACAAATACCCAACGCATGATCTCGAATTGGCAGCAGTAATTTACGCATTGAAGCTGTGGCGACATTACCTCGTCGGTAATCGTTGCGAGGTCTACACCGATCACCAAAGTCAGAAGTACCTGTTTACTCAGCCAGACCTGAATCTTCGTCAACAACGATGGCTCGAGACAATAGCCGACTTCAACATGGATATTTCGTATACCCCGGGCAAGGCTAAAGTGATGGCCGATGCCTTGAGCCGCAAAGCTTACTGTTCTGAACTTGAGGTTCAGGTGCAGCAACCACTTCTGTATGAAGAGTTTCGCAAGTTGAATCTCGAGATTGTTCCTCAAGGTTATGTCAATAACCTGGTTCTCGAGTCAAAGCTCGACGCCCTCATCAAGAGTAGACAATCTCTGGCCCCTGACATTGTGAAGATCAAGCAGTACATCGCTGAAGGAAAGCCTTCCTCTTTTACCATTGATGCTAATGATGGTGATACTGTGTACTTCAAGGGCCGCTTAGTAGTTCCTGTGAGCCCGCCCCTCATTAACTGTGGTCCGGATATCATGGAAGAAGCCCATAATTCTCCCTTGTCAATCCACCCTGGCAGTACCAAGATGTATAAAGACCTTCGTCAACAGTACTGGTGGCCGTAGATGAAGCAAGATATCGCTCGCTTTGTTTCCAAATGTGACGTTTGCAGTCGCGTCAAAGCCGGACATCAGAAGCCTGCTGGTTGGTTGCGACCACTCCCTCCTCCTGATTGGAAGTGGGACAAAGTCGAAATGGACTTCTTCACCGGTTTTCCTAAGTCACAGAAAGGTAACGATGCCATCTTTGTCGTCATCGACCGATTCCAAAAGATTGCACACTTCCTGCCGGTCAAGGAGACGATCACTGCTAGTCAATTAGCACACTTGTATATCTCCCGAATTGTGTCACTCCACGGTATTCCGATGGAGATCAGTTCAGACCGTGGCAGCATTTTCACCTCACGATACTGGAATAGTTTCATGGAAGCTTTCGGGACTCGTCTGAATCTCAGCACCGCTTATCACCCCCAGTCGCAAGGCCAAGTTGAACGAGTTAATCAAGTGCTGGAAGACATGCTTCGCGCTTGTGTCCTTTCATTCGGCATGAAATGGGAGGATGCCCTCCCGTACGCGGAATTCTCGTACAACAATAGCTATCAGGCTAGCTTGAAGATGGCCCCCTTCGAAGTTCTATACGGACGTAAATGTCGAACCCCCCTGAATTGGTCAGGAACTGGGGAACGACCCTACTTCGAACCGGATCTTGTCCAAGAAGCTGAAGAACAAGTTTGCATTATGCAGGAAAAACTCAAGGCTGCACAGTCTCGTCAGAAGAGCAACTATGACCGTAAACACCATGAAATGGAGTATCAGCCTAGTGAATACGCTTACCTCCGTGTCACTCCCATGAGGGGCACTCATCGCTTCGGTATCAAGGGCAAGTTGGCTCCTCGCTACATTGGGCCGTTCCGTATCCTTTCCAGGAGTGGACCCGTGGCATACCGGCTGGAATTGCCGCCGAACCTCTCCCAAGTCCACGATGTCTTCCACGTGTCGCAACTCCGTCGCTGCTTCAAGGATCCTATCCGCGAAGTGGAACATGATATGATCGAGCTGCAACAAGACTTAACTTATCGAGAACATCCGAGCCGCATTCTCGATCAGTCTGAGCGTCGAACCCGCAACAAGACCGTCAAGTTCCTCAAGGTCCAGTGGTCGAATCATTCTGAAGATGAAGCCACTTGGGAAAGCGAAGATCGCCTTCGCGATGAATACCCCGATCTTTTCCTCGCTACCACTTAAATTCTCGGGACGAGAATTCTTATAGTGGGGGAGATTTGTAACACCCTCAGTTGCTGTAACAGTAATCATCATCACTGTTGGTCATCACTGTTGGATTATCACTGTTTGATCTCCCTTGTACTTGATAAAACTTTGTGATGCTAATGATCAACCTTGCTGTGGTTGATCAACACCCCATGCACCATGTACTTGAGCCTTGGGATCAAAACCCAAAGCCAAATGCACCTTGCTCATCTAACAAACCAAACCCTAGTTGAAACTACTTTTAATGGGAAATAAAACAAAAGTGCTCAAATAAAGTTGTTCCAAAAATCATGGAACTATTTTTGTAAATTGCCTAAAATCATTATAATCATGTTGGACCAACTTTGGTAATTTTTTATGTTACAGAAAATTCCAAACAATTCAAACAGTAGGTTAAAACCCTTACTTTGGGCATTTAATAATTAAAAGAAATACCTAATGATTTTATTTTGCTGCAAAAACTTTTGTGGCCCTTAGTAATATGTAACCCTAATTTACAAACACTAATAACCTTTTACAAAAATGCTAGGGTTAATAAATCAATTACAGAGAGAAATAGGATAAACAGCAAAACAAAATAAATTGAAAAAGGTTTAAAACCCGCCATGGGCGAGGCCCACCTCGGCCCAGCATCTCCTTCTTCCTCCTGTTCCAACCACCCCCCTGGTGCCATGCCGCCGCTGTCAAGCCGGCCCCGCCCTCCTCACCTGCTCCCCCGTCCCCTAGCCGGTCGGACTCGATAAGGGACCCCCCCCCCCCCCGCACATCCTGGATCTCACCTGCCCCCTTCTCCCCCCCTCCTCGCGCTGCTCTCGCCGGGGAAAGTTCCCACCCGTAGCCCTCGTCGCCGCCTCCGTGAACTCCCGTGGCCGGAGACCTCCTCGGGCCCGGTCGCCTTGTCCAAGCCGTTCAACGACGTCGACTACTTCACCCTGCGCGCGGAATCGAACGGTGGAGCCCGTCAGCGACGACTACGCCTTCGTTCCCCTCCGGCGCCGCCGCGACATCGCTGTCAAATTGCTGCGTCGTCGAGCCCTCTCCGAGCCCACTCTAAACGGCTACGCCCCCACGGTGAGCCCCTTTATCGTAGCCGTGTCTCCCCTAGCCCTCCCCGTCGCCGTAGCTCGTCACGCCATTGGAACCGTGGCTCCGTCGCCGCCGACGTGTTCTTCCCCGCGGCCTAGATCATGCTTTTGGGCGTTATCCGCGTCACCTTACTCGCCACGTCTCCAGGAACTCTCCCATGTAACGCATGCCCATCGAAACCTACTGAAACCTCGTCTTCATCAGCCTCCGTAGCCCAGTCGCCGGCGTCACTCCGGTGACCCCCCGGCCAAGCCACTGCTACCAGACGCCTCCCCGTCGTCTCCCCGTTCGATTGGGACTAACCGCGCCCTCCCCCGTGCCCTGTACCGTCGCCACCGTCGACCTCGCCGGCGGCGGGCTCCGGTGAGCCCTCCGGTGAGGATGACAGGCGGGGCCCCCGTGTCAGCCAGCTTAATTAGGGGTTAATCAGATCACTAGGAGTCACTGACATGCGGGTCCCCTGGTCATTTAGTTAATTAAACATGCTTTGTTAACACTGGAGTCAATGACACCTCGGCCCCACCTGTCATTTTGTTTATTAAAATAGGTTTAATAAAATTCAGTCACTGACATGTGGGTCAAGAGGCATTTTCTAATTTAATTAAATGTTTTATAAATAACAGAGGCTGACATGTGGGTCCCACATGTCAGCATTGTTTTGGATAATGTTGTGGATAATGTTCTGGATAATGTTGAATAAGTAATAAAAGAAATCCAGAAAATCATTTAAATTGATTTAAACTTTGAAATTCAATAACTTTTAAACTGTAACTCGGATTCAAAAACTTTATACATGAAAATTGATCAGAAAAATATAACGAATACAAATACGCTATCCGTATGTATACCACACCCCTCTAACATGACGAACCTCGAACATTCCCCCTCCGGACCGACTGTCCGATAAATTGTCCGGTACTGTTAGAGTGCCTGGATGAATTTATTCCGAACACGAATGTTTCTCGGAATAGATCAACTAGCACGGATACACCCCCCCCTTATGTTGTTCCGGTAACCACGACACCTCCGGCTTGGTCCTTCCCCTCCGGACACCCTGTCCGGTAAACACCCGGAGCCGGTAGTTCATCCTCAGATGAATTTCCGTCCCGAGCAACGTGCATTGCACTGCGTTAGAACACCGTTAACATTTCATCTGTCATATCATGCATCTATTTGTATTTGCTTTCTGTGTATTTACTGTTTCTTCCCCCCCCCCCTTAATCTCCGGTAGACCCCGCTGCTGCCGTCGACTCCACCGCTGCTGAGTACGACTACGTCGTCGACGACCCTACTACTACCGTCGAGCTTGCAGGCAAGCAGAGCCATTCTCTTCCCCAGATATCGCCTATCTTTCCGTACATTTCTTGCACTAGGCATTGTTACTGCTGCTGCTTCGATTTCAATCCTATTCAATTGCATAGCCTGATTTTGTCGCCCCTTGATGTGCCTTCCTTTATCCTATGCTGCCTATTATTATTATGTATTATTCAGCAGTGAGCCCTGCGCATTGATAGCTAGGATTAGATAGAGGGCCGTGATCACTCAGGGGAGTGAACGTGTATACAAATATTATAATTGCACAGGTACGGTACAATGCAGACACCGTCAAAGGCCCCTATCTGGGTTATGCCTAGTCACCTCAAGTGTGAGCTATCAAGGAGTAATCCTTGTACTCCACTCGAGGCTGACTTTGTCTTGCCGCCATAGGGTCCTGTAAACGGTTGTCCTTCAGGTAAGAAGTCGGGCGACCCAACGGTGCCCGCGAGAGGTATTGCGACGGGACGACAGGGAGGGTACGACCAGTGTACCGGTGTGCTTGGCCCCTGATCGTTGGCCGCGAGAGTTACCAAACTACGAAAGTCGAGCTCCTCTAGGAGCACACGCGAGACAAGGTAAGGAGACGGTTCACCTTGTTGGTAACCGCAGTGACTTGGTGGGACGACGGGGCAGACACCGATGTACTGGTGGTCCTGGCTGCTGTCGTTGTCCGCGGGTCGGTTAAGTCGAGGCAACGATAACGGTTGTCACGCAGGTTAATTAAAATGCTAAATGGTTCAGTGAATGTCTTGAGTTGGCTATATGCCATGTACGCACTACCTACCCGTGGGAATTACGAGTTATGGGCTCCTCTGCTTCGTAGTGTCGTCCGAGGACTCTTCAGACGTCAGCAGTACCGCGGCCTGCGCCGGGAAGTGGTGTTGTCTTATTTGCTCGCGCGGTGGTGTCTTATTTGTATTTTCTTTGATTTAACTTCACCGGCCAGCCTCGCACCGTGCAGGAGTACGTCGGGGTTAGGGTCCAAAGCCCCGCGTACATAGGATATAGTCCGGCGGATGACCTCTCTGTTGAGTTTGAAAGATGGGCTATGAAGTGTCGGATAGCCTCGGTGGAGCGTTCCCTAACAAGGTTCCCGCCACCCTGGAGATCTGTGCGTGTAGCGTAACACAAGTGCACCCCTGCAGGGAAGATTAATCTATTCGAATAGCCGTGTCCACGGTAACAGGACGCTTTATGCTGAAGCTGGATCTTACCACTAGGAACTAATATTAAACTGTATGGTTACGGGTTCTCTTACTCGCGGGGATGTCGAGGAGGTGAACTCGGAGGCATTGTTATTTATTACAACTTATTATTATTCAATGTTGCAGCAACTTCTGCTTCATTGTTACTTTATTGCTTTATATAAACTGTTGGCTGATTCTTACCTCCTGCTGCAAGACCTCGTCGGAAGATGCTAGTCTTCGTTAGGCCTACCTTCTTACCCTTGCTCTGGATTTCTGTCTTTCAGTCCACTATATACAGCCTCTTCTTTCCGTTGATACCATGCATAATGCTTAGTAGCGGACGTAAGACTCGCGGGTATACTAGATACTCACCTGCTTTATTTCCTTTACTGTTTGGGACAATTGCATTTTTGCCCCTAGTTTTGCCAGCCCGTGGGTTTTGCCCTTACTTTTCGGCTCTGCTCAGTTTTGCCCTTAGATTTGTCCCTCGGGTCATCCGAACGCCCTTTGACCGTTTGACCAATACTTAGAAAATGTATAACAAATTCATATGAACTTAGAAAAATGCAAATAAGATATTTAATTATTCAGAAAAGCATTTCCTTTATGTGTGTATCATTTGCACATATGAAAATATTAATTGTTAACCTACCCAAGGTTACTAACGTTCTTAACATTATTAAAAATAAAAATGTGTAAACAATAAAAAAATCATGAATAAAAACGGCATGCAAGTTTAGGTGATGTCTGCTGACCATTCTGATATCTTATTTGAGATTTTTTGAATTCACATGAACTTGTTATGAATTTTAAAATTAATGGTCAAAGTCATTTGAAAATGCATAACAACTTCATATATACCCAGAAAAATGCAAATAAGATATCAGAATGTTCAGAAGACATCACCTACAGTCGCATGTCATTTTTAATCATGAAAATGTATTGTTTATACCCTTTAATGTTTAATAATGTTAATAACATTAATAACCTCAAGTAGTTTAAATATTATTTTGTTCGTGAATGCTAATAACATGCACTTACAGGTAATGCTTTTTTAAACATTTTGATATCTTATTTGCATTTTTCTGAGTTCATATGAATTTGTTATGCATTTTCAAAGTATTGGTCAAACGGTCAAAGGGCGTTCGGATGACCTCAGAGACAAATTTAAGGGCAAAACTGAGCAAAGCCAAAAAGTAAGGGCAAAACCCACGGGCCGGCAGAACTAGGGGCAAAAATGTAATTTCCCTTACTGTTTTGCCTGATCGGCCGCTGCAGCCGACGTTGGAGCCCAGGAGCAGGAGTACCCCGGAGGCGCCTACTACGACGTCGAGTTCCCCGTTGACCAGGAGTAGTTCTGTGGATCCCAGGCAGGAGGCCTCGCCTTTTCGATCCGTATCTCTGATATGATTTGTGCTAGCCTTCTTAAGGCAAAACTTGACTAACTATGTCTGTACTCAGATATTATGGCTTGTATGACTTATGTATTCGGGTCCGCGTGACCCCCTCTATTGTAACATATTTGTTTATCTTTTTCTGTTTAGTGTTGTGCTGTGATATTATCATCGTGGCACCCTAATCTCAGTCGTGTACCCTGTGTGTATGATTACTGTACACGGTCTGATTTTGGGGGCGTCACACCCATCCCTTTCCCCCACTCGCTTCTCCCCCGGTGACCTCCCCCTTGTCGATTTCGTCGCCGCCCGAGCACTGCCGCAGAGCGCGCCGCCGTTCCCGCGCGGCGAACGACGTCAAGACGCCGCACTGCCGTGTCCCTCCTCACCGCCACACTCGTCTTCGTCTTCGTGCCGACGCCTGCAAGCTGGGAAGCTTCGAAGGTCGCGAATCGGACCACGACATCTCGCCGGAGCCGCGGACCATCGCCGTTGATTCCATCACCGCCGGCCCTCCTCCGGCCTCCTCGAGCTCGCCACTTCCCTCAGGGTGAGCAGGCGATCATTTCCCCTCTCTCCCCGTTCTTTTCCACGCACCGTAGCGCAGGTTCACCTCCTCCAGTCGCCGCCCGCCGCAGTTCCTCGTCGCCGGCCTAGTATCAGACCTCCCCTGGCTCTCCCGCTTGCTCCACGTGATGGGCATGACCCCTAGAAGCATGTAGATGGCCTCGGCTCGTCTTCTGGCGCACTGCGCCGCCGTCCCGAGCGGACTCCGCCGTGTCCAGTGGACACCGGCGTTGAGCCACCGGTTAAGTTAACCACTAATCAGCCCACCCAGCCACTGACAGTGGGCCCCCTGGCCCCCCTAATCCCTCTATTAGTTTAAACAGAGAGGGATTAATTCCCCTCTCACTGACAAGCCAGACCCAGCCGTCAGAGCCCCACCCCCACGCCAGCATGACGTCAGCCTGGCGCAATAAGTCAATTAAATTGATTAAATAAATTACAGAAACTCCAGAAAATAGCCAAATCTTTAGAAAATCATAACTATTTCATTTTAACTCCAAATTGGGCAAATAATATGTCTAAAATTATCGGAAAAATACAAGGATTATGAATATGAAACTTGTTTCTGTGTTTGACCATTTTAAAATGGGTGAACAGTAGAAAACATGCATATGGATCCTTTTCAAATTCAAATTTGGAGTGATTTTGCAATTGACTTTGCAACACACTTAATTTGAATGGTTTCACCCCCACATCAGAAACATTATCTCAACTATACCACATCACTTCATGATCAACCTTTTCAAATGAACTTTCATGCATTCAAATGCATTTGCAATTCATCAATAAATCAAATGGAGTTTGAATTTGCATTTCAAATGCAATATACTCCTTTTAAATGGAATGCTCAACACATCAGTACCATGAACATCACCATTACAATCTTATTCATGTGATTGTGCATTGTACATTTTGTTGATCCTATGATTGTCATGTTGCTGATAGAAGTGGAGCCGGAACCCGAGATCACCCCCTTCGTTGAAGACCCCGTGACTGAACCTCGTCAGCAAGGCAAGCAAACCCCCCATTGATCATGTCGATAAAATCCCACTTCCTCTCATGTCTCGCTTATGCAAATTTTAGGATGATCACCATGATAACGTTTCTACCGCATAGTTGAACCCATATCCTTTGCATGACCTATCATCTTGTCATAGTATTAAGCAAACCACAATCCAAGCAGATGTAGGAGTTGGTTGATATCATGTGGCCCCTGCAACTGTTACTGCTTATTGCATGCTTAGTGGTACAACGAGGTTGCTTTTGATGTGAGTCGGGATGATGGTAAACATGGTGTTGATGAAAGTGAAATGTGTTGGTGAATCTACCCTAATACAAGGTGAACGATGAGAAGCTGTGTAGGAGTACACAGTGGGTTGTCTCGTTGAACACCGCCTTAAGTCCGAGTTCTTGTGTAGTGATCCAAGAAGAAGAGTACAACCACACATTGGGCTCACTGACCCCTCTCATCCTAGTACCTCACCCCGTTCGAACCCCAAGATTCGCAGTAGTTCGGAGTTCTGGTAGGGCTGTGGCACGGTCTGCGAAGTGGATGAACGGCTTTTCAAGACCGGCTTGGGACCCTTCACACATCGTTTGAGGCTGTACTGGAACCTCGGCCGGACTTCCATTCGGATCCCCCTCAGATAGGCGACTCTCTGGACTAGAACGGAGCTGTGGGCGAAGTGTTGTGGTGGCATCCTCGCTGTCACCTCTTGAACGGTGACATGCAAAAGGCGGTAAATGAAGACACGTGTGTGTAGCGGTACACCCCTGCAGGGTTAACAAAACTATTCGAATAGCCGCGTCCGCGGTTAAGGACTACTTGGAAAGCTTAGCTTGATTATTAGATAACTTGAACTGGATACTTCTAAAACTCGCAAGATAAGCGTGAGTGCTATGGTGTGCTTTCTCGTGGGGAAGTCGAGGAAGGCACCATAGTGGTGTAATTGGTTGAAGAGATGTAGTGGACTCGTGTACGCTTCTTACCTCAAGTCTGGTACTCGTAGTTCAGGACTAGCCAAGTCAAAGCTGGCACTTCTGCAATTGAACCCCACCTCCCTTTACGTTGATACATGTGCATGAGTAGTATAGCTCCTATGTAAGTCTTGCTGAGTACGATTTTGTACTCACGTTTGCTTAATCTATGTTTTAGATGAACCCACCGACCCCGATGGTGGCTTCTACCCGAAGCTCGAAGATTGAAGACTCAGACCAAGACCAAGCTAGTGTAGTCCCAGTCAGACGACTGGTTCCCTCGTGGAGGGCTTGTTTTTAGATAAGGCTTCTCTAAGCCATTTGTTAAACTTGTCTGTACTCAGACCTACTTTGCTTCCGCTTGTCTGTTGTAATGTTGGATCACATGCTTGTGATCTCTGTGTGCACTCTGGAAGAGTTATTAATAAAGTTGTATACTTTGTAGAGAATTGCAATGATACCTGCTGTTCATACAAGGCATGTGTGCTGCGTGTATGTTTATAACATGCATGTCTATGTATGGGTTTTCAAGACCTTAGTTGTGATCTGGCTGGCGGTCTTTTATACACCAAGTGGCCCTTAGATGTGCGCAGCTTGGGGCATCGCGATGCGATTGCTCGAGACTCCGTCTCGTGCACACTTTGATGTATGATCGAGCCCGCCCTAGACCCCGACTAAGTGATCGGGCTGGAGTAAGTCTATGTAAGGGTTATAATACAATCGATAGTATGGTTGAGGCGACTTGTCTATGAGTATGGGAGTTCACCACCCATATCATTTAGACTTGTGTGCGGACGATGAGGACCCATTTCAGTTGATCATCCGGCCTGGATGGGATGCCCCTCACGTTCGATGCTTTCCGAGAACGTTATGTGCTTGGCCTTGTCTGCTTAGACAAGTGGGTATGGTTCTCGGCTCTCCATATGATTGTGTTGTAGCGAGGCTTGCATACGCTAACCCCGGGTCCCGACAGACTTGGTATCAGAGCAGGACTGACTGTAGGATTATCAGCCTTGGCCGAAGTCGAGTCTAGCCTTCTATAGTTATATAGTTACTCTGGGTATATAAGGGAACAACGTAAGGCTTCTTTTTTCTCCTTACCCTCATCGTTCTGAGTTCTGAGTCAACCTCATCTTATTCTACGAGAAGATAGGACTAGGCTCACCTCTATCTGATTAGAACATCTCGTTGTTTCCTTCCTTGTAGCCGTAGGAAAGTTGTGTCCGGTTTCCTAGCATTGTTGTAATACTGATTTCTTACATCGTATTATGTAAGTGTTGTATCTACATTGAAAGAAAATTATTTTCTTGCAATTACAGCCGTTATGCTGTCCGAATCATTCCAGGTTTCTTCAAAATCTGATGCATTTGCAAAATTCTTCCCTCCTTTTTGGTTGTCCTTTTAGAAGAACTTCTAGGTGGCATTCCCGACAGTTCCATAGTGTTTGATGTAGGTTTTGCTCTAGAAACCTATAGTGATTCAATTGCAGCTCTTGCTCCCACTTTGGATGTCTTCTAGCGAGAAGAACCACACTAACTATCGTGTTGGGGTACTTTGCTACCCTGACATATCTGTTGTAGCCCCTAGTAAGCCATGGTCCTCCTCTAGGAAAACCATCCAGTAACCCAACTCTTTAAACCTAGCCACCCGACAGATGTGTAGAGTTCATAGTGGATCTTGCCCCAGGAACCGCACCAATTTCCAGACGCCCATACAAAATGGCCCCACGTGAGTTAGCTGAGCTTAAAACCCAACTGGAAGCTTTGTTGGAAAAAAGCTTCATCCGCCCTAGCTCATCGCCATGGGGTTGCCCTGTTCTGTTCGTAACGAAGAAAGATGGAACAGAAAGGATGTGCGTAGACTATCGCCCGCTAAATTTAGCGACGATAAAGAACAAGTACCCACTGCCCAGGATCAATGATCTTTATGATCAACTTGCAGGATCCTCTGTCTTCTCCAAGATGGATTTGAGATTAGGGTATCATCAAATCAAAATCCGAAACGAGGACATTCCAAAAACGGCTTTTACTACTCGTTATGGTCTTTACGAGTACACCGTCATGTCCTTTGGTTTAACCAATGCCCCCGCCACTTTCTCACGCATGATGAATTCGATCTTCATGGAGTACTTAGATAAATTTGTTCTAGTTTATCTCGATGATATTCTCATCTACTCGAAGAACGAAGAAGAACATGTCGAACACCTAAGGTTGGTATTGATGAAACTTAGAGAGCATCGCCTGTATGCTAAATTCTCCAAGTGTGAATTTTTGCTACCAGAAGTGACCTACTTAGGCCACGTGATTTCTGCAAAAGGCATTGCTGTGAATCCCGAGAGAGTTCAGGCCGTCCTTGACTGGACTCCACCTGAATCGGTTAAGCAAGTTAGGAGTTTTCTTGGCCTAGCCAGCTATTGTCGTCGCTTCGTCGAGAACTTTTCTAAAGTTGCAAAGCCTCTAACTGAACTCCTCAAGAAAGATAAGAAATTCCTATGGACTTCCAAGTGCGAGGAAAGCTTTCAAGAGCTAAAAAGAAGATTGACTTCTGCACCCGTACTTGCACCTCCAGACACCAAAAAGGATTTCGAGATCTTTTGTGACGCCTCACGGCAAGGGTTAGGATGCATACTTATGCAAGATAGACATGTGGTAGCTTATGCTTCACGCCAGTTGCGTCCACATGAAGAGAACTATCCTACCCACGATCTTGAACTCGCTGCCGTAGTTCATGCCCTAACAACTTGGCGACATTACCTCCTTGGTAATCGTTGTGAGATCTATTCCGACCACCAAAGCCTCAAATACATTTTCACCCAGCCAGATCTTAATCTCAGGCAAAGACGCTGGATTGAGTTGATAAAAGATTATGACTTAGGAATTTCTTACACCCCAGGCAAAGCCAATGTCATGGCTGATGCACTAAGTCGTAAGTCGTATTGTAACAACCTCATGTTACAACAGTATCAACCACTTCTTCATGAGGAATTTCGAAATCTTAATCTCGAGATTGTTCCTCGTGGATCTCTTTTCAACTTGGTGGTGAAACCAACCCATGAGGATCAAATCATAGTTGCCCAAAGGCGTGCAGGAGGTGTTCGCCGGATCAAGGAGAACATTGCTAGCGGAGTTGCTAAATGTTTCTCCACAGATAGTAAAGGAACGGTATTCTTTGAAAATCGTTTGGTAGTACCTAAGAATAGGGAACTAAGGCAACTCATCCTCAAAGAAGCCCATGACACACCCCTCTCGATTCATCCCGGTAGCACAAAAATGTACCGAGATCTACGCCAGAGATTTTGGTGGACTAGGATGAAGAGAGACATTGCTCAATTTGTTGCCGAATGTGATGTTTGTCGTCGCATTAAGGCAGAACATCAAAGACCTGCTGGTACACTTCAACCTTTGTCTATTCCAGAGTGGAAATGGGACAAAGTCGGTATGGACTTCATCACCGGCTTTCCAAAAACCCAGAAAGGAAACGATGCCATCTTCGTTGTCATAGATAGGCTTTCCAAAGTTGCTCACTTCCTTCCAGTTCGCGAGTCTATAACTGCTAGCCAGTTGGCGGACTTGTACGTCTCTAGAATTGTATCTCTTCACGGTGTTCCTTTGGAGATCAATTCTGATCGTGGTAGCCTTTTCACCTCTAGATTTTTGGGAAGCTTCCAACATGCTATGGGAACTCATCTATCCTTTAGTACGGCTTTCCATCCTCAGTCTAGCGGTCAAGTCGAAAGGGTTAACCAGATTCTTGAAGACATGCTCAGAGCTTGTGTTATCTCATTCGGAAAGAATTGGTTGAAGTCTCTTCCATTCGCCGAATTTTCTTATAACAATAGTTTTCAATCTAGTCTGAACATGGCTCCTTTTGAACTCCTATATGGACGACGATGTCGAACACCCCTAAACTGGTCAGAAACCGGTGAAAGAGAATTCTTTGGACCGGATATGATCATGGAAGCAGAAGAGCAAGTTCGCATTGTTCGTGATCAATTGAAAGCCGCTCAGTCTCGTCAGAAAAGCTACTATGATCGTCATCATAGGCAAGAGAGCTACAATCTGGATGAGAAGGCTTACCTTCGGGTTACTCCTCTGAAGGGAACCCAACGATTCGGTATCAAAGGCAAATTGGCCCCACGTTACATCGGACCTTTCCGCATTCTTGCTAAACATGGAGAAGTTCCCTACCAACTTGAACTACCCCCGCACCTTTCCCGAGTACATGATGTATTCCATGTGTCACAACTTAGGCGTTGCTTCAAGGACCCCATCCGCGAAGTCGACCATGAAACGCTTGATCTCCAAGATGACCTTTCTTATCGAGAGTACCCTGTTCGTATTCTTGATTCAGCAGAGCGTGTCACTCGCCGAAAGAAGATCAAGTTTCTGAAAGTTCAGTGGTCACACCACTCCGAGAAAGAAGCCACGTGGGAAAGAGAAGACCGTTACAGTGCCGAGTACCCCTCCTTCCTCCCGCAGACTTCTGAATCTCGGGACGAGATTCTTTTGAGTGGGGGCGAGTTGTCAGAACCCCAACTTAGGTAAGTGCTAGGATTTTATTGTACCTTTGCATCATGCAAAAATTCAAAAGAAAATTCATAAATGGGGAAAAGAAAAGCCCTGAGAAATTAAATCAAATGGCCAGATAAAAATCATTTTCCAAAAATCATTTGAGT
Organism: Bromus sterilis; assembly: GCA_950022295.1. NCBI lineage: Eukaryota > Viridiplantae > Streptophyta > Magnoliopsida > Poales > Poaceae > Bromus > Bromus sterilis. The sequence goes on from OX465596.1 coordinate 48,099,430, forward strand.
ATTTGGAAAATTCCTATAAATGATGTTGATCATTTTAAAAGTGGTTTGGCTATTTTCCCATGCCCATGGAATATTCTAAAATTCAAACAGTGCTCTGGAAATTAAAGTTTACCCCTATTTGAATTGGAATTCAAATGTTTTGAATTTCAAAAATGCCCAAATCCTAAAAGTGACTAGCTACTGGTCACCTAGTATTTATAAAATTAGTTGGGCATTTTTATAAAATGTTTTGGTATTTTTACCAGAGCAAAACAAAAGGCAGAAAAAGCAAAACAGAAGAAAGCAAAGAAAAAAATAGAAAAAGGAAATCCCAGCCCAACCCTTCGGCCTTAGGCCCAACTAACTGCACCCCGGCCCAAGCCCACGAGGGGCTTGTCGCCTACCCCAAGCAGCTCGCTGTCGAGCATGCCGGGGGCGACGACCGCCACCTCGACGGCGAGAGCCGTCTAGGACTCCCCGGGCTCTCTCTCCTCGCCACAACAGCGCCCTGGACTCCCCCATCCCTTTCCCCCACTCGCTTCTCCCCCGGTGACCTCCCCCTTGTCGATTTCGTCGCCGCCCGAGCACTACCGTAGAGCGCGCCGCCGTTCCCGCGCGGCCAACGACGTCAAGACGCCGCACCGCCGTGTCCCTCCTCACCGCCACACTCGTCTTCGTCTTCGTGTCGACGCCCGCAAGCTGGGAAGCTTCAAAGGTCGCGAATCGGACCACGACATCTCGCCGGAGCCGCGGACCATCGCTGTTGATTCCATCACCGTCGGCCCTCCTCCGGCCTCCTCGAGCTCGCCACTGCCCTCAGGGTGAGCAGGCGATCATTTCCCCTCTCTCCATGTTCTTTTCCAAGCACCGTAGCGCAGGTTCACCTCCACCAGTCGCCGGCCGCCGCAGTTCCTCGTCGCCGGCGTAGTCTCAGACCTCCCCTGGCTCTCCCGCTTGCTCCACATGATGCGCATGACCCCTAGGAGCATGTAGATGGCCTCGGCTCGTCTTCTGGCGCACTGCGCCGCCGTCCCGAGCAGACTCCGTTGTGTCCAGTGGACACCGGCGTTGAGCCGCCGGCGGGTGACGTGGCCGTGGTTAAGTTAACCACTAATCAGCCCACCCAGCCACTGACAGTGGGCCCCCTGGCCCCCCTAATCCCTCTATTAGTTTAAACAAAGAGGGATTAATTCCCCTCTCACTGACAAGCCGGACCCAGCCGTCAGAGCCCCCCCCCCCCACGCCAGCATGACGTCAGCCTGGCGCAATAAGTCAATTAAATTGATTAAATCAATTACAGAAATTCGAGAAAATAGCCAAATCTTTAGAAAATCATAACTATTTCATTTTAACTCCAAATTGGGCAAATAATATGTCTAAAATTATCGGAAAAATACAAGGATTATGAATATGCAAGTTGTTTCTGTGTTTGACCATTTTAAAATGGGTGAACAGTAGAAAACATGCATATGGATCCTTTTCAAATTCAAATTTGGAGTGATTTTGCAATTGACTTTGCAACACACTTAATTTGAATGGTTTCACCCCCACATCAGAAACATTATCTCAACTATACCACATCTCTTCATGATCAACCTTTTCAAATGAACTTTCATGCATTCAAATGCATTTGAAATTCATCGATAAATCAAATGGAGTTTGAATTTGCATTTCAAATGCAATATACTCCTTTTAAATGGAATGCTCAACACATCAGTACCATGAACATCACCATTACAATCTTATTCATGTGATTGTGCATTGTACATTATGTTGATCCTATGATTGTCATGTTGCTGATAGAAGTGGAGCCGGAACCCGAGATCACCCCCTTCGTTGAAGACCCCGTGACTGAACCTCGTCAGCAAGGCAAGCAAACCCCCCATTGATCATGTCGATAAAATCCCACTTCCCTCTCATGTCTCGCTTATGCATTGTGTAGGATGATCACCATGATAACGTTTCTACCGCATAGTTGAACCCATATCCTTTGCATGACCTATCATCTTGTCATAGTAGTAAGCAAACCACAATCCTAGCAGATGTAGGAGTTGGTTGATATCATGTGGCCCCTGCAACTGTTACTGCTTATTGCATGCTTAGTGGTACAACGAGGTTGCTTTTGATGTGAGTCGGGATGATGGTAAACATGGTGTTGATGAAAGTGAAATGTGTTGGTGAATCTACCGTAATACAAGGTGAACGATGAGAGGCTGTGTAGGAGTACACAGAGGGTTGTCTCGTTGAACACCGCCTTAAGTCTGAGTTCTTGTGTAGTGATCCAAGAAGAAGAGTACAACCACACATTGGGCTCACTGACCCCTCTCATCCTAGTACCTCACCCCGTTCGAACCCCAAGTCGCAGTAGTTCGGAGTTCTGGTAGGGCTGTGGCACGGTCTGCGAAGTGGATGAACGGCTTTTCAAGACCGGCTTGGGACCCTGCACACATCGTTTGAGGCTGTACTGGAACCTCGGCCGGACTTCCATACGGATCCCCCTCAGATAGGCGACTCTCTGGACTAGAACGGAGCTGTGGGCGAAGTGTTGTGGTGGCATCCTCGATGTCACCTCTTGAACGGTGACATGCAAAAGGCGGTAAATGAAGACACGTGTGTGTAGCGGTACACCCCTGCAGGGTTAACAAAACTATTCGAATAGCCGCGTCCGCGGTTAAGGACTGCTTGGAAAGCTTAGCTTGATTATTAGATAACTTGAACTGGATACTTCTAAAACTCGCAAGATAAGCGTGAGTGCTATGGTGTGCTTTCTCGTGGGGAAGTCGAGGAAGGCACCATAGTGGTGTAATTGGTTGAAGAGATGTAGTGGACTCGTGTACGCTTCTTACCTCAAGTCTGGTACTCGTAGTTCAGGACTAGCCAAGTCAAAGCTGGCACTTCTGCAATTGAACCCCACCTCCCTTTACCTTGATACATGTGCATGAGTAGTATAGCTCCTATGTAAGTCTTGCTGAGTACGATTTTGTACTCACGTTTGCTTAATCTATGTTTTAGATGAACCCACCGACCCCGATGGTGGCTTCTACCCGAAGCTCGAAGATTGAAGACTCAGACCAAGACCAAGCTAGTGTAGTCCCAGTCAGACGAATGGTTCCCTCGTGGAGGGCTGGTTTTTAGATAAGGCTTCTCTAAGCCATTTGTTAAACTTGTCTGTACTCAGACCTACTTTGCTTCCGCTTGTCTGTTGTAATGTTGGATCACATGCTTGTGATCTCTGTGTGCACTCTGTAAGAGTTATTAATAAAGTAGTATACTTTGTAGAGAATTGCAATGATACCTGCTATTCATACAAGGCATGTGTGTTGCGTGTATGTTTATAACATGCATGTCTCTGTATGGGTTTTCGAGACCTTAGTTGTGATCTGGCTGGAGGTCTTTTATACACCAAGTGGCCCTTAGATGTGCGCATCTTGGGGCATCGCGATGCGATTGCTCGAGACTCCGTCTCGTGCACACTTTGATGTATGATCGAGCCCGCCCTAGACCCCGACTAAGTGATCAGGCTGGAGTAAGTCTATGTAAGGGTTATAATACAATCGATAGTATGGTTGAGGCGACTTGTCTATGAGTATGGGAGTTCACCACCCATATCATTTAGACTTGTATGCGGACGATGAGGACCCATTTCAGTTGATCATCCGGCCTGGATGGGATGCCCCTCACGTTCGATGCTTTCCGAGAACTTTCTGTGCTTGGCCTTGTCTGCTTAGACAAGTGGGTATGGTTCTCGGCTCTCCATATGATTGTGTTGTAGCGAGGCTTGCATACGCTAACCCCGGGTCCCGACACTTTCTCAAAGAAAAAACAAAACTAAAAAAAGAATATTATTCCATTAATTATTTAAATTATATTTTAATATTTAATTCATTAATTAAATAATAAAACATATCTAAATAACTCTCCGAACAATTCGGAACCACGAAACTTTTTCCGTCTCCCCTCCGAAACGATTTCGGAATTCTCTCTTATTCTCCGATAACTCCGATAGTTCCGAAAAGGTCTCCGATTTCATCGAGACCTCAAGTGTGTTACCCTACGGTCCGAGAACACTCTAGTCATGACCGAGATGAGGCTACGGTCAATGATCATCAGCGGGGCCTGGATGCCCATAATGACCCCTGTGCATTCCGGATATCAACACCGATTGGACCTTACGCCGTATAGAATTCCCTTTGTCAGCGATACTGGATTGTTCCGAGATTCGATCAATGACATCCTATGTCTGGTTCAACCTCGTTCTGAACAAATCCTTATTCACTTGTTCCCGTGATATTCATCCCCGTGACCTAGTCACACGCTACGCAGCTTTATGGATGGAATCTCATCGAGTGGGCCCCGAGTATCTATCCATCATATGGATTGACAAATCCCGCTCTTGTAAACAATACTCCTCAACATATCTCCACGGAATACCCAAGATACAACCGTTATGACCCGCATATTTCAGTCAGGTGGTGGCATGTAGGTCAAAGCATCCGGGAAGATAGCAATTATGCACGTACTCACGGTCAAAGGAACGGTCTACCACGTTCTGTAATTACAACACTGAACCTTCAAAAGATTTGATCATCCTGTAATGCTTACTTTGGGTAATGTTCATCACGTCACTTAACCAGTGAGGTGACCTCATAGTCAAGAGACTTAATTGTCCATGATCGCGAAACCACGACCATCATGTTGACCATGAACTAGTTATCGATGTAGAGGCTAACAAGGAACTCTGGGGGTTTCTATACCACACCTGTATCATTGTTTCACTGATACAGTTCTAGCACGGTATGAAACTGGTTATGAACTTGCTTAGATATATTGGAATAATCATATATTATTTGCCTCTAGAGCATATATCCAACAGTCTCCCACTTGCACTAGAGTGCTAATAATCTAGCCGCATTTTTTCGATCATAATTATCTTATCATATAAGTGTTCATTGATCATGCATGCTCATGGAAGAGGTTTCGTCAACGAACTGCACCAATTCAGATTCGTATGTTTCCTTTGCAACTGGTACAGGTCAAAAGCTCTTTTGACATACCACTCATTATCATATAATGGTTGGATATAAGTTTCGCGGGAGAGTGAGACTATTATTTCACAGTATCCTCCAATGATCTCTTGGTTCAGTCTTTAGAAGACTCATCCTTAGTTATATATACTGGGAAATACACTCAACCAGAAGTCCAATACTTCTAACGCTAAACTTTTATCCATACGTCTACTTTCTTAAGTAGTGTTATGTTTGTTGTGCCGTGAATTTTGCTCACGTTTCTTTCATGTCTTTGGTGATGTCTCTAATTCCATATAGACCCATAATATGGCTTGCAATTGTAATCTTGCATTACATTCAAGTCTATTATCCTTTCTATATTTTAGAGAATAGTCCTCCGTATTCCTCATATACTGAATGCATGGACTTTATTCAGATTCTGTGTTTTACTCCTAAAGCACATCGGAATCTGTTCTTCTTACAAGAACTTTTGATTCATTCTGTTGTTGGATTCACAATGCATGTTATATGGTAGAATCATATGTCAAGAACATATAAGATCACATGTCCAGTACATGCTGCATCTCTATTCTTCCATCAAGACATTGCTTGTGATATTTGGATTTCATCCATTATATAATTTCTAGCCACAAGAACCTGTTTCTTGTCTAGAAGATTATTCCAACCTTCACTTCCTTTCATTATCCGTATCTTAATCTACTCATATAGATTTCAACGTGTAATGTGTTGGTATTTCACATAAAAGAAGATTCTTGCAATCTTGTATTTTATTTGCCTTATGCTCTATATATATCATAATGCACATATGTATATAAGACGATTCTCTATATACACAATCAATGCATATCCATATATATACATATGAGATCATTCTTCACACATATCAATGCATATATGTTTGAGACAATGATCATGCTCCCACTCAAATTTATCCATCATATACTCATATATTTGTGGTTCAGCTTTCATCAAGTCATTTTATTGTTCACTATGTCTCACATAATGACAATGCTTCCAAAGCTCCCACTCAGAAAATGCCCTCTGCATTCCAAGTTTCCGGGAAGTCTTCAAAGCTCCCACTCAGTTTCATGAAACTGCAGGCCCACTCAATATTTTTGTCATCACAAAATCACTTGATCAAATCAAGGTTGAGGGTTCCTGTCTTGAGGTACTATAGTCCATCCTTTTAACGAAGTAACCTTCGTCGTGCCCATTGCAATTCTCTTTCAAATCCCAAATTTGGCTGAGATGCAATTTCAGGCTATGGTCCATCGTAGTGTAAATGAAATATTTTATTGATTAAAGCATTCCTACGTTTCCGTAGTCAATCACCATTGAACTTTGGTCATAACCAAATAATGTCTTATGCCCATTACATTATTCTCAATAACTCTCCAGTTTGTCGAGAATATGAAATAACCGATTTATTTCACGGGACGTGAGCCATCCTATATGTAACTCAATATTATTTCATTTCTCCTCGTGTTCTAGGCTACCATCATTCATTTGTGTCTCAAGAAATGTTATTCTTTATTGTTTTATTAGGAAGACTCGTGATTATTGTTCTGTACAGAACGTATTCATGACAACCTTCTAAATTCAACAATGGCTTCAATTCATATACCAAGATCAATCATCTATGGCATATCCTTCCTTATACAGTGTCATTACAGCGGAACATGCTTCCGTTGCAATACTCTGATATTCTGAAGGCAAGGTCCAATACCCTGGTCAAAGTTTCCATTATCTCCCATTGGATCCGTGTTGAGAGACTTCTTCTCGCATTACCAATCATGCAACACACATTTTGCTATTCGGGGAGAATATGTAATTTCAATTGCTTGTAGTTTTATTACAAATAAATTCTTTCTTTTAAGAAACCTTATAACACCATCAGTTATGGAGCTATCATGTCTCGTTAGATTCAGGATGGTTTCCTATTCATGAAGTGGGTGTTTTAACTTAATGATTTAAACAACCTTATTCGACAATAACTATAGTGCTAGGGGAAAGAACGTTTAGACCATACTATGGTTTAGTATGACTACAAATGGTTTAAGTAGTCTAGCACTTTCAACTTCCATCGTAGTTTGTGGTACAACTTCCACAAGTCTCCCATTATGTCAATATCAATACTTATCACTTCGGATCGTAGCGTAGTGATATGTATCCTTGTATTCTCACTTCTCACTGTGATTCCTGAATCTCAGTTTTATGATCTCAATTGAATACAGCTTTCAATTAATCATATGAAGTCTTTAATGATAACTCACGTGCCCATTTAGTACATCATTTATGTATAATGATTGGCGCAAGTTCTACTTCCTAGAACCTTGTCATGGTTACATTTATTGCAGAGGTTTATAGATCGTGTATCTAATCCATCTCATGCAATCAAGTTATGATTTTCATTCGATAATGAACTCACAAGTTAATAGATCATGCATTTAATGAATTCATCAATTATGAAGTCACCTCATGCAATCAAATCTTTGACTTGTTATAATCAAGACAACTTTATCATTAAACATTGAATATTTCTTGACAATAATAGCAGTATTATAAATGCTTTCTATCATATCATAAATCAAGACGTAATCAAAGTATAAGCACACTTTTATTCATAAAGATGGAACAACTGACTTGTCTCATTACATGAATAACTTTGTCTCGCGAGATGCAAGACACACAACTAAGTGTTCATACTATAATGATTACATAAGATTTATCTAATACTCTAAGTATCTCCTATGATAGATGTCTTCGCGGAATCCATGTTGGCCATCAACTGACTTGATATCCATCAATCCTCTATTTCACCTCTTCCCGTCCATGCAACGGCAGGTCCTGTTTTCATAAAACAGAATAAGTATCACATGCTCATTTACTGCAAATGTTGTATAAGGGAATAAACATTTATAAAGTATATCAAGTATATACCTTCTCCATCAACAACTTCTCCTTCAATGGGTTCAACCTCCAGGTACTGAAGTCTATCCATGAAGTCAGAGAACTCGGGCTTTCACCTCTGCCGACATAGCCATGGACATGGTCTATATAGCTCGGTGGAAGCAAGTGTAACACCGTGTATATCGCAGACTCATGTGTGGTTTCATAGTCAAAGTCATCTACGAGGCTCAGATGTATCTCATGCATCTTGGCCAAGTGTGCCTTCAGGCAAGAGCCTTCTTCCATCTTTGTAGAGAGAAACTCACTTTCTAACTCAAATCTGGCAACTCTAAACCGATGCAAGTTTGATGACTTCAGCTCATCGATCATATCATATGTATCCAAATCAGCATACTCCTCACGCAAAGGTTGCGGAATCCTGGTTTCTATGATACCTTTAGCTATGGCATATGTCCTTCGACGATACTGATAATCAATCGTCGCTTGTGCATCCATGTCGTTTGCTGGAGGGTTTCCCACATGCTTTTTAGTTAAGAATGAAAGATTGATTCTCTTGAGCACGGTTCTAAGGCGTAAGTACCAACTAATGAAGTTTGACCCATTTTCTTTAAGTATTTCACCATGTAAGAAGGAAACCATTTCAAGGTACTGCGTATTATCCATTTTCTACAAACATAATTGCAAGGAACACAATTAAGACTAGTTCACAACAATGAGTTCATATAATCATATTATAAATGAGCTCGCACTAAAACAATTCATCCCTAGGAAGTTTTAGTGATTACATGATCCAGATTCACTGCCCGACCTCGAATATCACACGGCCGACGGGTCAATTTCAAAGGTAGACAACAACTTGTGCGATCACATTATCTTATATGTACTGTGACTCATGCTCGATCTTTCGATCTCTAGTATTCCGAGGCCATATCTATATATGCTAGGCTCGCCAAATTAACCTCCATGTTATATGCTGCTCAGCAAGGCCATATCTGCATATGCCAGGCTTGCCGAACCCAACCTCATGCGAACTCCATTTAATATGTAGGACAACTCCGGTATGTACGGAGCATCAAGCCATATGGGACAACCTTCCAGGCGGTGCACACTTCGGTAGAATACTTGTGTTTGGCTTTGTTAAGGGATAATCTTATCACATGCTACCGTCGTGTATCCTATACTAGCAAGTTTTAAGATGTCTGAGCTATGGCAACACTAAGTCTACAGTGTCTCCATTTTAGTTTGTTTTATGATGGGGATTACTACTTACTAGTAACACATAGCAAAGCTATCGCTACACCACAAACAAACGAATGATAGCCCCCACTTAGCAATACAAGGTTTAGACGGTCTAGTTGTATATTGCAAGTTTTACGTGGCTGCTAGGGCTTTCATAGTTAAACAGGTTTTAACCTACGAGTCAACCACAACGTCAACCATATGATTGTCTCTATTACACCCCGCACGGGGCCCTCCGTTGCAAATGCCACATCCGCTAAAGTAGAGAGACAGACACCCCCCTAGCCACTTTATACGGTACAAGCCGTATGTCAAGCGTGGAACCAGTCTCGCGTAAGCGTACGCGTAAGGTCGGTCGGGGTCCGCTTCATCAAACAATGCCGCATATGTGAACAAGTACACGTGGGAGGGTAACAATCATACAATCAACGCCCACATCCCCGATGTGTTCTATCCGTATAGTAATACTAAGCATATACCTAGCTCATGATACCACTGTTGGGGTTCGCAGCAGAAAACACAAATTTTTCTAACTAGCGTTCCCATAACCCAAGATCTAGCTAGCTGTATTACCGTAACGGAAAGGATTGCGGAAATAACATACCTCGGGGTGTAGTCCGTTGCGCGGGAAACGTTCCCGCAAACGTGGTTGATGTAGCCGATCAAGTTTCACAGCCCCCTGGCTGTGGAGCACCTGGATGGGTGTAGTGCCACACGTGTAGTACCTCGTAGTACTCGCACACATACGAGACTCGATGACGACCTCCGTTATCCGATCCAGCGGAGGTGGCGGAAGCAGACCTCCGGAACCAGAGTTGCAGCAGCATGATGGCGTGCGTATAGTGGAGACATCCCCAACCCAGTGAATACTCCAAACAAGGGGAGTCCGCTCATAGGAAGGAGAAATAAGGAGAGAGAGATCTACAGAATTTAACTGTATTTTTCTGGAATTTTCTGTGTTGAAAAAGGGCTACCCTCCACATCTATATATAGGGACAAACGGGGTGCGCGGTAGCCTCCACAGGCGATGTGGGACTAATCCCACATGCCCATGTGTGCGCATGCATGCATGCATGCATGCTAGTGGCCGTCGGCCAGGCCTATGGCCGTGGTGGTGGTGCATGGCGTGGTGGCCATGGTGGCCACTTGTCCACATGGGCCCCATGGCCCATGGCGCCCACCACCCCCTTTTTTTTCTTTTTCCTTTATTCTTTTTTTTTCTTTCTTCTTTCTCAAAGAAAAAACAAAACTAAAAAAAGAATATTATTCCATTAATTATTTAAATTATATTTTAATATTTAATTCATTAATTAAATAATAAACCATATCTAAATAACATTCCGAACAATTCGGAACCATGGAACTTTTTCCGTCTCCCCTCCGAAACGATTTCGGAGTTCTCTCTTATTCTCTGATAACTCCGATAGTTCCGAAAAGGTCTCCGATTTCATCGAGCCCTTAAGTGTATTGCCCTACGGTCTGAGAACACTCCAGCCATGACCGAGATGAGGCTACGGTCAATGATCATCAGCGGGACCTGGATGCCCATAATGACCCCTGTGCATTCCGGATATCAACACCGATTGGACCTTACGCCGTATAGCATTCCCTTTGTCAGCGATACTGGATTTTTCCGAGATTCGATCAATGACATCCTATGTCTGGTTCAACCTCGTTCTGAACAAATCCTTATTCACTCGTTCCCGTGATATTCATCCTCGTGACCTAGTCACACGCTGCGCAGCTTTATGGATGGAATCTCACCGAGTGGGCCCCGAGTATCTATCCATCATATGGATTGAAAAATCCCGCTCTTGTAAACAATACTCCTCAACATATCTCCACGGAATACCCAAGATACAACCGTTATGACCCGCATATTTCATTCAGGTGGTGGGATGTAGGTCAAAGCATCCGGGAAGATAGCAATTATGCACGTACTCACGGTCAAAGGAACGGTCTACCACGTTCTGTAATTAAAAAACTAAACCTTCAAAAGATTTGATCATGCTGTAATGCTTACTTTGGGTAATGTTCATCACGTCACTTAACCAGTGAGGTGACCTCATAGTCAAGAGACTTAATTATCCATGATCGCGAAACCACGACCATCATGTTGACCATGAACTAGTTATCGATGTAGAGGCTAACTAGGAACTCTGGGGGTTTCTATACCACACATGTATCATTGTTTCACTGATACAGTTCTAGCACGGTATGAAACTGGTTATGAACTTGCTTAGATATATTGGAATAATCATATATTATTTGCCTCTAGAGCATATATCCAACAGATCTTCATGTCATACATGCTACTTGCTTGATCGATGAGCCGCATGCTAGTTGGGCCTTGCCCTAATCATTTCTACATGACGCGCTAGTATCATTGCATATCCTACTATCCTGGCAGAGGCATACATTTGCATCATGATAGTTATATCTTCTTTATGTGAGTACCTTTGTAAAGTGTGAAAGATCTCCTATATTCTTTTAAAATATAGAGTGTTGCCCCTAAAGTGAAGAAAAGATCCCAAAGAGGACAAATGAGAGTTAAATAGAAAGAGCCATTGAGGCCACCAAAAAAATAAAAAAAAAATAAAAAAGAGAAAGAAAATAAAAAGAGAGAAAGGGGCACACTACTATTCCTTTTGAGAGATCCACACTAGTACTTCATCCTCTATCCCTTGTACTCCATAGAGATCATCATCATGCATATAGCTATGTGGGGACCTTCACACTATAGAACTTGGCTTGTATATTCCAATGATGAGCCTCCTCAAACGAGCTCTAGGTCTTCTTGAGCAAGCAACTTAGATGCACCCCCACTAGTTTCCTTGGAGAGCTTTTAGCTCACATGTGCATCTGTTGCATGGCAATCCCTACTCTTGACATCATATCTGTCATATGGCTTTCTCTCGCCTATGATTGTCCTCATTGATGTGAGCCTTTCACACCTTTTTGTCTTCTTCCTCCAACATCTTTCTATTTCGCTGTTTAGGTGTCAACTTTTTTGCTCACGCTCATCCATTGCATGAGTGCTCAAAATATCGAAAGGGAGTGGATCAGTGTGACTTGTACCTGGCTAGTGGTCTAGGGACGATTCCATATAAGACTTCAAAGGAGACCAAGTGTGAAACTTTAGTAGATTTAGTTCTCAACAATAAAAAGTTTTCTCTCTCGTATTCCCAAATTCCCCTTCTTGCACGCAAACACCATTTGGAGACATTCGAGTCACGGACAGCGAGAGCTCTTGCACCTTATGTTCTTTTGTTGCTTGTGTTAATGCTAATTTAGACTCTTGCTTGTTAAGACTTGAATTGAATTGCATGCTTTAATTGCTTTACTTAAAAGTCCTTATATGGTTGTGTGGCATGCCACCACAGAAATTATGCTTGTTATCATTTACCTACTCGAGGACGAGTAGGAATTAAGCTTGGGGATGTTGATACGTCCCAAACGTATCTATAATTTCTGCTTGTGCCATGCATGTTTTGTGTGACTTTGCCATGTTTTTCTTGAACTTTCATAAACTTTTGAGCATATTTGGACCAACCTATTAACTCAGTGCACCCAATTGCCAGTTCCTGTTTTCTGCTATTTTTGTATTTTAGGTTTTCCGTCCATTCAAAGTGCTCCAAAAATTCCGGAAAAATTATATAAAAAATCAGCGTCCCGGAAGCCTCCGGAAACACCAAGGAAGGAAGGGAGGGCCACCACCAGGACTCCAGAAGGGTCCATGGCGCGGCCCAGCCCTAGCCTGCGCCAGGCACCCTCCTGGCTTCCTGGTGGCCCCTCTCGGTGCCCCCTTTGGCCCCTATTTTTACCCGCGAGGAGGAAATCCCTAATATCAAAGTACTTTTTCCAGAAGCGATTCCGATCTCCGCCGCCATCGAAAACTAGCTTCGGGGGTCACCAGGATCCTGCTCCGGCACCCTGCCGGGGAGGGCCTTGGCCCTCGGGGCCATCTTCATCGACTCTTCTTCCCCCATGATGCTTCTTGAGTAGTTCCTCCTTGGACTACGGGTTCTTGGCAGTAGCTATGTGGTATTCTCTCCCCCTAGATCCTCAATACAATGTTCTCATGAGATGCCCTACATGATTGAGATCCATATGATGTAATTGGTGTTGTGTTTGTTGGGATCCGATGAATTGTTACCTTGTTCAGTCCTAAGAGGTTTATGAATTATTGTTGCTGCAATTTGTTGTTCTTAATTCTTGTTACTAGTGCAGGAGTAGCAAAAGACGGGGAAGCGACCAACCAGAGAGCATAACGTTCATAACCATGCAAAGCGACAAAGCAACATTGAATCGGGCATGAAAGTGATATAGCTCACTCTGAAGTAAAAAGATCATCAAGGCAGAACAGACTTTTTAGTCTTAACATGCTTGAACATGTGCCAAGTCAACCCAAGAATTCCCCGGAGGGAAATACCACTTCAATATGCCACACCATGACCAATGCAATGCATGTCAATCATTTCAAGCAACACATTATAAACTCTAGCTATTTGAGACTAACCACAAAGAAAGCATGAACCACTGGGAAAGCATTGTAAACATGGCACTATGTCGCTACAAGCTGGTCTCTAATCATAAGTACAGGCATATGTACAAAAGTAGAAACAAAAAGAGTTCATACAGGCTTTCCTTGTTGCATCCCTTCCGTCGATCTTCGTCATTACTGCCTTGTCACTTGCACGATCAAACGTAGGAAATTATAATCATCACGGATTCGAGCTGAACTCTGAAACAAAGAAAACTAAAGAGCAAAGGAAACATATTTTTGGGTTTTTTTAAGGTTTAACGAAAGCAAAAGAAAGGAGAAATATTTTTTGGTTTTTGCAAACTAAAAGAACAAAGAAGAACAGGCAAAAACTTGCAAAAAGATAAAAGCGAACCAATGGTAGATACAATGGAAAGGGGAGGAGAGCACGTACTCCCCCAAGCTTAGGCTTTTGGCCTGAGTTGGGGCTCGTCTACTGCGGTCATGAGGAGCCTCCTGCTTCCGGGTAGTACTGGTATGCCCATGGGTCGTATGAGTTCTCCGGTGCGTACACTGAAGTCACGGGTTCCTCCCACGTGGAAGAGGAAGGTCCCGCCCCCATCCAGAGGAAGACCCTTCACCCCAGGGGGTGAAGGTCTCCTCCGGAACTGGTGGATATACCACGTGCTCCTCCTGAACGGGCGGATACACGACGCGCTCCTCCTTGTCTGGCTCGACCCCCTCCGTGGGGTCGTGAAACTGGTATCTCCCCGTGATCTCATCAAACTCGGCCACTGAAAAATGAAATCCGTTCCTGCGAGAAAAATCAAACACAAGTGGTGCAGGTAGACGGACAGTGCGTGCCACACCGTCTTTAAACCGGAAAATATAATCAAGTGTGTAGCGGTCAGAGGTCTTAGTAACAAAGAAATTCCTCTTCATGGCAGCCAAGTCAAGGCTAAAAAAAGGAAATATTGCATTATCTGGGCGCGGTTCTCCTTGGATAAACTGCAAAAGAAGTGTGGCATAGACGCCACCAAAGAGGTCCCCTTGTTACTATTAGTAGCAAGGCGTTTCGCAATAAGAGAACCCACATGATACTCGTGCTTCCCTGAGAGGGCATTTGCCATGATAGCAGTATCAGGCGTAGAAGTGCTGCTCGTGTTGTCTCGAGCCAACACTCCTCTAGCAATATAATAGGCGAAATACCTGAGGTGAGGGAACATAATGTTGGAAATCTTCTGACGGTTGGATGGCCTCACTTCAGTGTTACAGAACGAGTCGAGGAGGGTGTTGAGTGCAACAGTTTGGACATTTTTCCTCTTCTTCTTCTCGACCAAGCCTGGCAAACCTAAAGCTTCACAAAATATACTCATAGGCATGGTCGGCAATCTTTCATAAAGTCGAAACACCACAGTATCATTGTCAGAATAAAACCTGAAACTGTTAACAAAAATAGCGGTGAGTGTCTCTTACTGTGGTACACGGCTCGTAACAAGCCGTGTCAAACCTGCATTGGCACACAGAGCATAGAAATCTTCTTGTATGCCGGCATCCTCCATGAAATCTTCGCATGGAAATGCCATGGCTTTCGCGGGTGACGCATCCAACATATCTATGGGTACGATATCTTCATTGTAGCTCACCCTCGTGGTCGAAGGTGAAGCTGTGGAACGCGTAACACGGCTAGAGCGCTCGGGTTTCTTCTTCCCAAGCCACTTTCCTAGCCTCTCCATTTCTGAAATTTTTAACAATTCACAAAAACGAAGATTTAAGCAAAACTAGTTTGGGCAAAACATTCTACTTACTTCACCAAGGCTCAAACTAGCAACAAAACTTGAAAAATAAATTCTTACACAAACATTTAAGCTCAATTAAACAGCACCAAGAACCACTAAATACTCACTAATGAAGCCACCAACTAGAAAACTAATTGGAGGGGTGAGGGAGTCACATACCAGAGAGTATTTGTTCCAAATTTCAGCTCAAATGAGTGGTTGTAGAAGGAGATCGAGGTTCCGTGCTCAAGAACAGCAAGAACAGCAGAACCATAGCAAGAACACGAGTTTTTGGGAGGAAGGAGAGAGAGTGAGGGAAGAGAGGCCACCAGGGGGTGACTGTGGGCCCCAGGAGGGTGGGTGGCACGGCCAGGAGCTGGGCCGCGCCACCTGGCCTCCTGGGCTAGGGGTGGACCCCCCCTGGTCAGCCTCAGGTGCCTCCTGGTGGCTTTTTATCTGGAAATTTTGATTTTGATTTTTCTGGAATTTTCTGGGCAACTTCACTGTAGAGAATTTTTCAAAGTTCAAAAAGCTGCAAAAACTTTCGTGAACTTGAGACAAAAGTTAGAACAAGTGAAGCTTTAAACACAAAAACTTGGGTACAGCAAGGAGAATAAAAGCTAAAGGAAATGAAAACATAACAAGCTCAACTTTTTACCTATATAAAACATGCTAGTTAGCAAGGTTGATCAAGTCTTACCAACAAACCCGTGGTATATAGCGCAGAAAGTCTCGCCTCTTATGAAGTGATCATTGCACTCTCACTTTAATGGACATTCTCCCCACCATAATTGTCTTGTATTTATGGTATACATGTAGTGGACAATCCCATTCTCCAATCTTCACGGTCTCGATATTCTCAATGGAGTTAAGGCCATGCCTTTTGTCGATCTTCTTCGGAAAATACACCGTGTATTCTTTGTCATTCACTTTGAAGGTAACCTTCCCTTTATTGCAATCAATAACAGCACCTGCGGTGTTAAGAAAAGGTCTACCAAGGATAATGGACATGCTCCCATCCTCGGGCATGTCAAGCACAACAAAATCAGTAAGTATTAAGCAATTGGCAACTTCAACAGGAACATCCTCACAAATACCGATCGGGACGGACGTGGACTTGTCGGCCATCTGGAGAGAGATATTTGTAGGAATTAGTTTCTCTAAACAAAGTCTTTTGTAGAGAGAAAAGGGCATAACACTCACTCCTGCACCAAGATCACATAAAGCAGTTCTAACATAATTATTTTTTATGGAGCAAGGAATGGTGGGTATACCTGGGTCACCGAGTTTTTCAGGAATCTTGCCACTGAAAGAGTAGTTAGCAAGCATAGTAGATATTGCCTTATTAGGGACTTTTGTTTTATTAGTAACAATATCTTTCATATATTTAGAGTAAGGAGGTAACTTAATAGCATCAGTCAAAGGGATTTGAAGAAAAAGAGGTTTCATCCACTCACAAAACTTGTTGTAGTGCTCTTCTTCTTTGGTTTTGACGGACTTGCTTGGGAAAGGCATGGGTTTCTGTACCCATGGTTCTCGCTCCTTCCCATGTCTCCTTGCAAGAAAGTCTTCTCTAGTATACTTCTTGCGCTTATCTGGTGCTTCTTCTTCTCGAACCTCAGGTGGACCATTCTTTTCAGCATCTTTTTCAGGTTCAGCACCGTCTTCAGTCTCAGCATCTGAGGTAGATATGTTGTTTGGATCAACAGCTTGTTCTTCTTCTTCTATTGGATCATTGGAATTGTCAGCTTCCTTGTGTTTCTTTTTCTTCTTCTTCTTCTTCTTCTTTGTAGAGCTAACAATTTCTTCTTCCTGCACTTGAGAATCTTGCTCGATCCTCTTCGGATGCCCTTCTGGGTAGAGAGGGTCCTGGGTGTGTGTTCCACCCCGGGTCTTTATACCATAAGCCTGTAAATTGTCCTGTTTGGCATTATTAGCAAGCAAATCTTTTTGCACATTAGAAATTTGTTCAAGCTGAGTTTGAACCATATTAAAATGCTTCACAAGACATTTAACATCATTAATTGTTCTTCCTAGAACATCAAGAAAACTTTTGATAGCAAGAGTGTTATCATGCAACTGACCTTGTATCTTCTCATTGAAGTGACTCTGCTTCATAATAAAATTATCAAGCTCATCTAAACATTGGTCAGGAGGTTTAACTTTAGGGATGTTACTTGCATTGAAATCTAAAAGAGAGTGTACCTCTACCATAGGTGGGTGAGTGGTAGGCTCACACAGCTTCTCAATTGGGGGTAGATTCTTCACGTCTTTAGCTTTAATTCCTTTCTCTTTTATAGACTTCTTTGCTTCTTGCATATCTTCGGGGCTTAGGACAAGCATGCCCCTCTTCTTTGGTGGTGGAGGTGGTTCAGGCACGGACCAATATTCATGGTTTTTGGCAATCTTGCCCATCAATTCTTCCGCATCGTCCGGTGTTCTTTGCCTGAAAACACAACCAGCACAACTATCTAGATAGGATTTAGACCCATCGGTTAGACCAGCATAAAATATATCAAGTAATTCATTCTTAGGGATCTCATGTCCCGGTCTAGCCTTCAGCAAACTGCAAAATATCCCCCAAGCTTTAGGGAGATGCTCATCCTGCAACTGTTTAAAGTTATAAATTCTTCACAAAGAAGCATGTTTCATATGAGCAGGAAAATACTTATCAACGAAAGATATAGCCATATCTTGAGGACTTTGAATGGAACCACATGGTAGTGCATCATACCATGCTCTAGCATCTCCTTTCAAGGAAAAAGGAAGAAGCTTGGTCACATAAAAGTTCCGGATCCTTTCATCAGTAGTAAACAAGCCACCCAACTCAGTGAGTTTGGTCAGGTGCTCGATAGCATCATCATTTTCTCTGCCATAAAAGGGATCAGCTTCAACTTTGGATATAAGTGAAAGATCAACAGAGAAATCATAATCAGGATCAGTGATGCATATAGGAGACGTAGCAAAAGTAGGATCAGGAGTAAACTTGTTCTTTAGGGAATGCTTTGCTAGCAACTTCTTTATAGTATCAGGGTAGGAATCAACACATTCATTAATATCCCTGCAAAAATTATCATCAAGCGTAATATAATCATCCTCAAGGAGTTTCTCCTTAAGGCCAGCAAAGTTATGAGTTTTTCCAATAGGTGTTTGGGTAACAGGAATTTCAACACCCGAGAATCGGGCAGCAGCAGCAATTTGTTCTTCAATAAAAGAACCAAGTGAACCTGTAGTCTCAAAGGTAATAGAAGCATCATCAAAAGTATCTGACATATTGCCAGACTCAGCTGAAGTAGCATGTAACTGAGGTGAATCAAACTGACTCATAACTGAAGGTGAATCAAGTTTAGCACTAGTGCTAAGAGCAGTACCTCTTCTCGTACGGGATGGTAAGATCGGAACCTTGGGGTCTCCTTTCTTACCCATAGTGGATAGCGCGCAGCAGGTAGGATACTTCAAGTAGACCTGTAAATAAAGTATGGTCCCTGGCAACGGCGCCAGAAAACAGTACCTGATAACCCTCAACTGTAGGGGATCGGGATAGTCTTCGCGGGCAAGATAACCCAATTAATTGATTCGATACTTGGGGACACAAAGAATACGTACAGACTTTGACAATTGAGTTGTCAATTCAACCGCACCTGAAATAAACACTTGCTTGCACAAAGGTATTAGTAGGAACTGTGATACGATGGTAGTATTGGTGGTGATAATGGTGGTGAAACAGCAAAAGTAAACAACTAGTAACCAGTAGGAAAGAAAACATTGTAGGCTAGGGAGATGGATGGTTGGGCGCTGCTTGGATGAGAACGAACATGTAATAGATTCTAACACGGGCAAGGCTCGCAGAAAAGAAAGGATCATCTAGGCAAATATCAAACATCAGGCGTGTATCCCAGGGTAGTTGTACGTGCTTGCAATAAGAACTTTGCACAACATCTTTTGTCCTACCCTCCCGCTACAAACGGGGCCAAAAGGAACTTAGGGAGATTAAGGTACTCCTGTCAAAGAGCACCGGAACAAAGCATTAACACTTCATGGATACACGGAATCCTCAAATTATAGTCCATCCCCTTTGGTGTCCCAAGCTGTCACCATTGGGATCGTCAGTTCCGGACTATAATAGGTGCATACAACTCATATATAGGATCAAGAACACCACAAACTCAAGAAACAAAAGGGTGATCAGATCTGATATCATGGCACTCGGGCCCAAAGTGACAAGCATTAAGAGCAGCAGGTTGTAACAGAGATGGTAAACACCAAGTAGATGATAGGCAACATGCCCCCAACAATCTGATTGAACTATTACATGATCTAACTCATCCAATCCCTACCATCCCCTTTGCCTACAGCATGGAATTACTCACACATGAGAGAGGAAGTCATGGAGGGGTGATGGAGAGGCGATGATGATGACGATGACGATGATTTCCCCTCACCGGAGGCCAAAGCAGCCTCCAGATTAGCTCTCCCGGAGAAGAACAGAGGGTTGCGGCGGCTCCGCGACGTAGATTGGAAAAGCGACTTCTGTTCTGGGGTTTCTGCGTCGGGAGAATAAATAGGGCCAAAGTAGGGCACCGGGGGACGTTGGACCAAGCCAGGAGGGAAGGTGGAGCGGCCAGGGGTTGGTCCGCGCCAGGCACCCTCCTGGCTGGCGCGGCCCAGCCCCTGGCCGAGCCACCTTCCCTCCTGGCTGCCCCCTGGCTGCCCTGTGGCCCCCCTTTGGACTTGCGGAAGCTTCCGGAACACTGATTTTTTATATATTTTTTTGGGATTTTTCCAGCGTACATAAATATCCATAAACCTGCACAAAGAAAACAACACTGGTAGCTCTGCTGAAAACAACGTCAGTCCGGGTTAGTTTCGTTCAAATCATGCAAGAATGAAGCCAAAACAATAGCAAAAGTGTTTGGAAAAGTAGATACGTTTGAGACGTATCACTCATCAATTCTTCTCTCACTTTTATTTATTATGCCTGTCACAAAAGAGTGCTCTCTTATCCTTGCGGGAAAAGGGGGCTTTTCATATATAACTGCAGGAAAAATAGGGTCAGCAACATGAATATCAATAGGTAATTCTTTCAAGGGTTTATGATGCTGATACTTATTCTTCTTAGAAGAGTCAATATGAGAGGCAAAGTCCTTACAAAAATCCGTCATTAGATGGGAATCAAGACCAATCTTAGAGAAAAAGGTATTAAAGTAATCAGTTTTCACATAGCTCTCTATATAATCATGCTCATAATTTATAGTGGGTTCAATACCTTTATCTATTTCCCAATCTTCGGTATTCTTCTGGATCCTTTCAAGGAGATCCCATCTTTCTTCAACGCTTTTTGTCTGAAATACCCCACTAGAGGAGGCATCCAGCATCTCCTTATCCTGACGACAAAGTCTTGCATAAAAATTTGTAAGTATAGTTTTATTGGGGAGCTCATGAATAGGACATTTGAGCATTAGGGATTTCAATCTCCCCCAAGCTTGAGCGATGCTTTCTCCGTCACGAGACCTAAAGTTATAGATATAATTTCTGTCTCGATGAATTTCATGAAGAGGATAAAACTTGGTATAAAAGAGAGACATAAGCTCTTGCCAATCAAGCAAATGTGAGTTATTGAGAAGCTTATACCAATCTGAAGCTTTATCTATAAACGATATGGAGAACAATTTCCTCATGATAAACTCCATTGATACACCTGCAAGCTTAAATAGTGAACATAGTTGTGACAAATATAGCAAGTGTTCACTGGGATGTCTGTCTCCTGCATAACGATTAGCCAAAACACAATAGTGAACATAGTTGTGACAAATATAGAAAGTGGTCACCTCGAAGCCACATTCCATTGTGGTGAAGCTTCGTGGTTTCGTTGGGAGCCTCCAATTAAGTTGTGGAGTTTTCCCCAACCTTGTTTGTAAAGGTTTGGTTTCCACCTTCAAGGCCGCCTCGTAGTGGATCACGGCATCTTGCATTGGTAAGAGCGTGAGGAGAAATAGGGTGGCCCTCGTTGGCTTCGTGTGAGCATTGTGCTCCTCACCCTCTCCAAACGGAGACGTACTTCTCAAAAGAGAAGGAACTTCGGTAACATATCCTTGTCTCTCGTGTCCCCTTTACCTTTACTTTGTGCAAGTTGTTTTTCATCGCATTTATCTTCTTACCTTTGTTGTGTTGCACTAGTTGGCATATAGGTTGTTCACATAGTTGCATATATAGACAACCTATATTTATTGTTGAGCTTAATTTGTTAAGAAAACCTTAAAAATTGTTAGTCGCCTATTCACCCCCCCCCCCCTCTAGTTGACATTCCGATCCTTTCACATGGTGGCGGAGAAGCTCTCGAAGTTCAATCCTCCCTCTGACAGGGTGCCGGGAAGAGGACTTCTGGTTCTCCCGATCTTGGAAGCGCGGCGGCGGAACAGAGAGGTAATTCGTGATGCGGGGTTCTCCTCGAGGGTTTCCTGGACGAAGAGGTAATATAGGCCAAAGGGGGCAGCCAGGGGTGGCCCAGGGCTCCCAGGCGCCCTGGTGGCGTAGCCAGGGGTGGGTCCGCGCCACCTTGTCGCATGGGTGCCAGGTAGGGCCCCTGGACCTCCTTCGGGGTTCCGGAAGCTTCCATCTCGCTGATTTTTATATGATTTTTCTGGAATTTTTGGGGATCTGAAATTGGTGTAAAATCCGGGCAACTAAAAGACATCAGCAGACAGAAACTGGCACTGGGTGCACTGAGTTAGTAGGTTATTCAAATATGTGTAAAATGATATGAAAGTGTAGCAAAACATGTAGTAATGTCACATAAAAGTGCATGGAACAAGCATAAATCTATACTTCTTATCAAAGAAAACCCCGCTATTGATCATTTAAGTTGTCTATCTCAACATGCAAGCTATCCACATCATCTATTCTCTTAGCCAGTCAATTATCCATGTCACCCACTTAGGCCACATCATCTATTCTCTTAGCCAATCAATTATCCATGTCACCCACTTAGGTCATTTAAATTGTTTCTCTTCACATGCAAGCTATCCACATTATCCATTTCTTAGCCAATCAATTGTTCATCTCATCTCAACTAATACATTTATTAATCTTTATATACAATCTCCATATCAACCATATTTTAATCATTTTATTGTCCATCCTAATAATTTTTAATACACACATGTTTCTGTTGCATCTTCACTTAGACAACTTATTTTTTTTGGAAAAGGAGAATATATTAATATCGAAAAGATACCAATTACACCCGGCCTCTGCAACTACGCACTGCCCAAAAGGCAGTATGGATGCACTCAGCCAACCAAAACAAAAAAGAGAAGAAATAAAAAAGAAAAGTCCCGCTATAGAGTTACAATCCTTACAGCAGCAGCACAACCACCACCAAGCCAACACCTGATGTCCAATTCTTCAAAAGCACCGCCTACAAGAAGGAATCAGTGCCAGGCACAACCAATTAAGGTCAGACCTTGAGTTTTCACCCTGAAGATAGTCCCCGCTCTCAAAACAATGTCTTCAGCAAGATCATTGCCAGGCACAACCAATTAAGGCTATACCTTGGATTTTTCATCTAGAAAGGTAGGACTTTGAACTTCACCTGTGTTGTCGCCCCACTAACATACTGCTGCCACGATTCCTGAAACTTCGAGCCAGTTCCTCAGCGACGCAAAGACTCCAATCACCATTGCAAATCCTCCAATCTCAGCCTTCATGACATTCCCACCTCTGACTTCACCATGGAATTTCCCATGATGGCAACAGAGCAGAGCTTCACACCACTTTTTGCATTGCGACCGAATCCCACCCGATCCAGCAATCTCCAGGCATACACCCATGGGATCGAGTTCGCCGGCGGAGCCTTCCGGAACCCGACACTCCGGCCAAATCAAAGAGGGCATACGTCAGGCAGATCTTCATCTTGGCGCGATTTGGAACCCTAGGACCGTCGCCTTTATTCCAGCACACCAGCAAGCCCCCACGCCTCCGGCATGCTTCCGGCGAACTGATCGAGCAGATCAGGCGCACGTGACAGCGACAGAAGGAGGGTTGCACACTATAAGACATACGCAGGAGCGACATCTCCGTCCGCGCCGTCGCCTCCGGCCATCCGCACGCAGGTCCCGCTCCATCCCATCCATGCCTCCCAGAAGTCCGCGCAGACAGACACCACGCAAGTGCGAGCACCACCGCCTCGCTGCCATACCAGTCGTCGGATCAAAGCCGTTTGCCCACGCAGCCACGGCCACCAGTGTCGGGACCCGGGGTTAGCTATGCAAGTCCAGCTAAGACATAGTCATATGGAGAGCCAAGAACCGTACCCACTTGTCTAAGTAGACAAGGCCAAGCACAGAACGTTCTCGGAAAGCATCGTACGTGAGGGGCATCCCATCCAGGCCGGATGATCAACTGAGATGGGTCCTCATCGTCTGCACACAAGTCTAATAATATGGGTGGTGAACTCCCATATTCAAAGACAAGTCGCCTCAACCATACTATCGACTATCTCATAACTCTTACATAGACTTACTCAGCCCGATCACTTAGTCGGGGTCTAGGGCGGGCTCGATCATACCACAAAGTGTGCACGAGACGGAGTCTCGAGCAATCACATCGCGATGCCCCAAGCTGCGCACATCTAAGGGCCACTTGGTGTATGAAAGACCGCCAGCCAGAACACAACTAAGGTCTCGAAAACCCATACAAAGACATGCATGTTATAAACATACACGCAGCACACATGCCTTGTATGAACAGCAGGTATCATTGCAATTCTCTACAAAGTATACATCTTTATTGATAACTCTTATAGAGTTCAAACAGAGATCACAAACATGTGATCCAACACTACAACACAAGCGGAAGCAAATTATGTCTGAGTACAGACAAGTTTAACAAATGGCTTAAGAAGCCTTATTTAAACACAAGCCCTCCACGAGGGAACCAGTCGTCTGACTGGGACTAGACTAGTTGGTCTTCAGTCGTCCAGCTCGATGAAGAAGCCACCTTCAGGGTCAGTGGTATCATCTAAAACATAGATTAATCAAACGTGAGTACAAAGTCGTACTCAGCAAGACTTACATAGGAGCTATAATACTCATGCACATGTATAAAGGTAAAGGGAGGTGGGGTTCACTTGCAGAAGTGCCAGCTTTGACTTGGCTAATCCTGAACTACGAGTACCAGACTTTGAGGTAAGAAGCGTACACGAGTCCACTACTTTCTCCAACCAATTACACCACTATGGTGCCTTCCTCGACTTCCCCATGAGAAAGCACGCCATAGCACTCACACTTATCTTGGTGTGTTTTAGAAGTATCCAGTTCAAGTTGTCTAATAATCAAGCTAAGCTTTCCAAGCAGTCCATAACCGCGGACGCGGCTATTCGAATAGTTTTGTTAACCCTGCAGGGGTGTACCGCTACACACACATGATCATCTGTTACCGCCTTTGTACTCGACACCGTTCAAGAAGTGTCGGCGAGGATGCTCACCACAACTGTTACCTCATAGCCGATCTAGTCCGAGAAAGCCGCCTACTTGGGTTGGCTACCACTATCGTGAACCCGGCCGGTTTACCGAAGTGGACCCAAGTGATGTGTGCTGGTGCATAAGCCGGTCTCGGATGAGCCGTTCTCTCACTTAGCATCCAGGCCACAGACCTACCAGAACTCCAAACTATTGCGACATCTGGACATCGAAAGGGATGAGTTAATAAGCTGAGAGGGGTCAGTGAGCCCAATGTGTGGTTGTACTCTTCATCTTGGATCACCACACAAGAACTCGGACTTAGGGAGGTGTTCAACGAGACAACCCACCGTGTACTCCTACACAGCCTTTCATCGTTCACCTTGTATTAGGGTAGATTCACCAACACTTTTCTACCATCATCAACATGATCACTACCATCCCGACTCACATCACAGTAACAACATGGTATCATACTAAGCATGCAATAAGTGATAACAATTGCAGGGGCCACATGATATCAAACAACTCCTACATTTGCTAGGATTGTGGTTTGCTTACTACTGTGACAAAATGATAGGTCATGCAAAGGAATGGGTTCATCTATGCGGTAGAAACGAATCATGGTGATCATCCTAAACAATGCATAAGCGAGACATGAGAGGGAAGTGGGATTTTATCGACATGATCAATGGGGGTTTGCTTGCCTTGCTGACGAGGTTCGGGTTCTGGGTCTTCAGCGAAGGGGGCAGCCTCCTGCTCCGGTTCCACCTCTACTCGACAAACAACAAGCAAAGTAGCAAAGTAAATACAATGCACAATCACATGATGGAAGTTTGAATCTTGATGTATATGCTTTGATGTGTGAGGCAATTCCATTTAAATGGAGTATATTGCAAATTGAATTGCAAATTCAAACTCCAATTTGAATTCAAACTTAGTCAAGTTATATGTGACATGGTTTGATCAATTTGAATCATCTTCAAATGTGTATGATATGCCTCTGATGTGTGGTTGAAATGTAGCATAATTCCATGGTCCAAGTTGCAAAAGCATTTGATTTGAATTTGAATTAACTCCAAATAATTCAAATGACATATGCTACTGGTCCCATTTTAAAATCAACTCAAACATAGTTTAAAGTTGCATATTTGGAAAGATAATTTTCTCCTGATCATTTTTCATATATTATTTGTCCAATTTGGAGTTAATATGAATTTTCTATGAATTTCCAAAGTTTGGGGTATTTTCTGGAATTTCTGGAATTTCTTTATTTTCTTTTCTATTTGGAAATTCCTTTAATCCTTTTATTGCATCAGCATGATGCACTGCTGGCGTCACCAGGGGGCTGACAGGTGGGTCAGGGTTGTCAGTGTCACTGGCTAATTAACCCGGCTGGTTAATTTAATCCAGTGGCTTAATTAAGCCACTGGGCCCACTGGTCAATGGCCCAGGGGGTGTTTAGCGAGGGGTTAAGGGCTAACCCACCGGCGGCTTGACGCCGGTGGCCTGGCCACGGCGGCGCCCTTGCCGGAAACTGCTAGAGGAAACGGAGGGCATCGGCGTGCTCCTGGAGGTCGTCCGCGTCGAGAGGAAGTAACAGGGGGTCACGGGGAGGTCGGGAGCGACGACGGCGACGTGCTGGGCGGAAACAGAACGACGGCGAGGTTGGGGAAGAGGCTAGGGTGCACGGCTTGGGCTGATCTTGCGTGCGTCCGAAAGCTGGAACGCCCGCGAGTCAAACGCGCGCACTGGGGCGTCGCGAGGAGCACGAGGGCGAGCTCTAGCTCAACCATGGCGGCGAGGAGCTCGGTTCTCATGGCGGATTCGGCTAGAGAGGCTACGGGGTGCTAGGAGCTTGGGGGGAAAACTCAGAAGCTCACCGCGGTTCGAACGGAAGCAACGGCAAGCTCGGGGAGGCTTCCACGACGGCGAATCGACGACGGCGAACTCGCGGGTCCGGCGACTCCTCGATGAAGCTGGCGACGTATGCTGAGGCGCTCGGGCTCGATTGATTGAGGGGAACGACGAAGACGCCTACTGCGGTTCTCCTGGACACGGCGGAACGGCTCGGGGACGACGTTGGCTGCGTGGACTCGGCGGCGTGCTCCACGGCGGTCCTCGGGCGGCGACGAAATCGAGAACGGGAGGAGGAGGAGGAAGCTATGGAGGGGGGGAATGGATCGGGACGGGAGAGGGACGTCT
Source organism: Bromus sterilis (assembly GCA_950022295.1). Classification (NCBI taxonomy): domain Eukaryota; kingdom Viridiplantae; phylum Streptophyta; class Magnoliopsida; order Poales; family Poaceae; genus Bromus; species Bromus sterilis. The sequence continues at coordinate 48,126,509 of OX465596.1, forward strand.
CCAGGCGCGAGAAGGGGGCACGGGGAGGCCTGGAAGGCGCTCGGCGGCGACGTGGCGTCCACGGCTGGCTCGGTGGCATTCCACCGAGCAGCTTGGAGGCGCGGGGCGGGGAAGAAGACCCCGCTGCCCCTTTGGGCCGGGAGGGCTGGATGGGCCGGCTTCGCCTGGGCGTCTGGTAAGTCTTTCTGATCCCTTTTCTGTTTTTCTTTTCTGACATTTGTTCTGTTTAGCTAAATAAAATAGCTAAACATTTTATTTAATGCTGAAAAATTTTATATGGCCTCATAATAATATAGACTAGCCACTTATAAAGTTTCAACATTTTTAAAATTCAAATGATTTTAATTTTAAATCAAATAGGGGTATTTCTTTAAATCCAAGGCACTGTTTGAATATTTGAAAAATCTATGAGCATGGGGTGGGTCCCACATCACTTGATATGTGATCACACTCATTTATAAGACTTTTCAAAAATCTAACATGAATTTTTGGAGAAGATTTTTATCTGGCCTTTTGAATTAATTCATCTGGGGGGGTTCCTTCTCCCATTTGCTTTTGAAATTTGATTTCAAGGATTTCTTTTGAAATTTTGACATGATGCAATAGTACTTTGATCCTAGAACATTACCTAACAGAGGGTTCTGACAACTCGCCCCCACTCAACAGAATCTCGTCCCGAGATTCAGAAGTCTGCGGGAGGAAGGTGGGGTACTCGGCAGTGAGACGGTCTTCTCTTTCCCACGTAGCTTCTCTTTCAGAGTGGTGTGACCATTGCACTTTCAGAAACCTAATCTTCTGACGACGAGTGACACGCTCTGCGGAATCAAGAATACGAACGGGGTATTCTCGATAAGAAAGGTCATCTTGGAGATCAAGCGTTTCATGGTCGACTTCGCGGATGGGGTCCTTGAAGCAACGCCTGAGTTGGGACACATGGAATACATCATGTACTTGGGAAAGGTGCGGGGGTAGTTCAAGTTGGTAGGCAACTTATCCACGTTTAGCAATAATGCGGAAAGGTCCGATGTAACGTGGGGCCAATTTGCCTTTGATACCGAAACGTTGGGTTCCCTTCAGAGGAGTAACCCGAAGGTAAGCCTTCTCATCCAGATTGTAGCTCTCTGGCCTATGATGACGATCATAGTAGCTTTTCTGACGAGACTGGGCTGCTTTCAATTGATCACGAACAATGCGAACTTGCTCTTCTGCTTCCTTGATCATATCCGGTCCAAAGAATTTTCTTTCACCGGTTTCTGACCAGTTCAGTGGTGTTCGACATCGTCGTCCATAAAGGAGTTCAAAAGGAGCCATGTTCAGACTAGACTGAAAACTATTGTTATAGGCAAATTCGGCGAATGGCAGAGATTTCTCCCAATTCTTTCCGAATGAGATAACACAAGACCTGAGCATGTCTTCAAGAATCTGGTTAACCCTTTCGACTTGACCGCTAGACTGAGGGCGGAAAGCTGTACTAAAGGAGAGATGAGTTCCCATAGCATTCTGAAAGCTTCCCCAAAATCTAGAGGTGAAAAGGCTACCGCGATCAGAGTTGATTTCCAAAGGAACACCATGGAGGGATACAATTCTAGAGATGTACAAGTCCGCTAACTGGCTAGCAGTTATAGACTCGCAAACCGGCAGGAAGTGAGCAACTTTGGAAAGCCTATCTATGACAACGAAGATGGCATTGTTTCCTTTCTGGGTTCTTGGAAAGCCGGTGATGAAGTCCATACCGACTTTGTCCCATTTCCACTCGGGAATAGACAAAGGTTGAAGTGTACCAGTAGGTCTTTGATGTTCTGCCTTAATGCGACGACAAACATCACATTCGGCAACAAATTGAGCAATGTCTCTCTTCATCCTGGTCCACCAAAATCTCTGGCGTAGATCTCGGTACATTTTTGTGCTACCGGGATGAATCGAGAGGGGTGTTCATGGGCTTCTTTGAGGATGAGTTTCCTTAGTTCCCTATTCTTAGGTACTACCAAACGATTTTCAAAGGATATTGTTCCCTTGCTATCTGTGGAGAAACATTTAGCAACTCCGCTAGCAATGTTCTCCTTGATCCGACGAACACCTCGTGCACGCCTTTGGGCAACTATGATTTGATCCTCAAGAGTTGGTTTCGCCACCAAGGTAGAAAGATAGCCATGAGGAACAATCTCAAGGTTGAGCTTGCGAAAGTCCTCATGAAGAAGTGGTTGATACTGTTGTAACATGAGGTTGTTACAATACGACTTACGACTTAGTGCATCAGCCATGACATTGGCTTTGCCTGGGGTGTAAGAAATTCCTACGTCGTAATCTTTTATCAACTCAATCCAGCGTCTTTGCCTGAGATTAAGATCTGGCTGGGTGAAAATGTATTTGAGGCTTTGGTGGTCGGAATAAATCTCGCAACGGTTACCAAGGAGGTAATGTCGCCAAGTTGTTAGGGCATGAACTACGGCAGCGAGTTCAAGGTCATGGGTAGGATAGTTCTCTTCATGTGGCCGCAACTGGCGTGAAGCATAAGCTACCACATGTCGATCTTGCAGAAGTATGCATCCTAACCCTTGCCGTGATGCGTCACAATAGATCTCGAAATCCTTTTTGGTGTCTGGAGGTGCAAGTACTGGTGCAGAAGTCAATCTTATTTTTAGCTCTTGAAAGCTTTCCTCGCACTTGGGAGTCCATAGGAATTTCTTATCTTTCTTGAGGAGTTCAGTTAGAGGCTTTGCAACTTTAGAAAAGTTCTCGACGAAGCGACGGCAATAGCTGGCTAGGCCAAGAAAACTCCTAACTTGCTTAACCGATTCAGGTGGAGTCCAGTCAAGGATGGCCTGAACTCTCCCGGGATTCACAGAATGGCTTTTGCAGAAATCACGTGGCCTAAGTAGGTCACTTCTGGTAGCCAAAATTCACACTTGGAGAATTTAGCATACAGGCGATGCTCTCTAAGTTTCATCAATACCAGCCTTAGGTGTTCGGCATGTTCTTCTTCGTTCTTCGAGTAGATGAGAATGTCATCGAGATAAACCACAACAAATTTATCTAAGTACTCCATGAAGATCGAATTCATCATGCGTGAGAAAGTGGCGGGGGCATTGGTTAAACCAAAGGACATGACGGTGTACTCATAAAGACCATAACGAGTAGTAAAAGCCGTTTTGGGAATGTCCTCGTTTCGGATTTTGATTTGATGATAACCTAATCTCAAATCCATCTTGGAGAAGACAGAGGATCCTGCAAGTTGATCATAAAGATCATTGATCCTGGGCAGTGGGTACTTGTTCTTTATCGTCGCTAAATTTAGCGGGCGATAGTCTACGCACATCCTTTCTGTTCCATCTTTCTTCGTTACGAACAGAACGGGGCAACCCCATGGCGATGAGCTAGGGCGGATGAAGCCTTTTTCCAACAAAGCTTCCAGTTGGGTTTTAAGCTCAGCTAACTCACATGGGGCCATTTTGTATGGGCGTCTAGAAATTGGTGCGGTTCCTGGGACAAGATCTACTATAAACTCTACACATCTGTCGGGTGGCATGCCCGGCAGCTCTTCAGGAAAGACATCCGGGAAGTCACGAACCACCGGAATATCTTCAAGTTCTGGAAGGGGAAGTACATTCAAAGAATGCACTTGGGTTCTCGTTCTGGGTGAGGTATAGTTGACTGTTTTGCCTGAAGGGTGGGTGAGTTTCACGGATTTGCCTTTGCAATCTAGGTAGGCATTCTGTCTTGATAGCCAATCCATGCCAAGGATGACATCAATGTCTGAAGACTTGAGGGCTATGAGTGAAGCAAGGAATACTAAACCCTCAATTGTAATCTGATTACCATGGCTTACTCTATTAGTTTGCCATCTTGACCCTGGAGTTTGAATAATCATTGGGATGGACAATTCAACAAAAGATAGCTCATGACGAAGTGCATAACTTTCCAACATGAATGAATGACATGCTCCTGGGTCGAAAAGAACGGAAGTAGGAACATAATTGATTGGGAGCGTACCAAGAATGACTTCAGTGGTGTCGTCAGTCTCTTCGGCGGCAATCTGGTTCACACGTCCACGAGTGGCGGGAGGAGCGGGTTTGGCGGTGTAGACCTTCTGGGGTGGCTTGCCACGACAATTGTTGTTGTTGCCTCCGGCACGGGGTGGAGCATTCTGGTTCTGGATCTGGTTCTGGGGACACTCACGAGAATAGTGGTCTGCCTGACCACACTTGTAACAGGCTCCGAAAACAGTGCGTGGAGCTGGGTTGTTTGGTGGAGCTGGGTGGAACTGGGTTGGTGGACGAGGCGCCACATAGGATGGCCTCGGTGGGTTGTTCTGGCGGAACATAATGTTTGGGATCCAGATCTTGCGCTTCTGGGAGCCAGAACTGGATGAATTGTCGTCTCTAGGGTGTTTGCGGAAATCATTGGGGGTGTTCATGTCCTCTGCCTTGATGGCCTTGTTGACAAGGACCTGGAATGTGGCAAAGTCATGAAGATTGAGCTCACGACAGAGTCCAGTGTTGAGGCCACGACGGAACCTCTCTTGTTTCTTGGAGTCGGTGGAGACTTCTTCGGTTGCATAACGAGCAAGTCGGTTGAACTCACGACTAAACTCGTCAACAGTCCTTCTGCCTTGGGTGAGGTTACAGAACTCCTCACGCTTGCGTTCCATAAGACCCTTGGGAATGTGGTGCTCGCGGAAAGAAGTGCAGAATTCCTCCCAAGATGCAGGTGGTCCAACGGGACGCATATTCAAAAAGTTCTCCCACCAAGAGCTAGCTGCGCCTTCGAGGTGATAGGTGGCGTAGCTGACCTTGTCGCCATCCGCAACATGGCCTGCTTGGAACTTCCTCTCGATGCTGCGAAGCCAGTCATCGGCGTCAAGGGGCTCGGTGGAGTAACTGAAAACCGGGGGATGAAGCCGGATGAAGTCGTTCAGGGACACCAGCTCATTGCGCTGTTGAGTGGTGTTGCGTGCAATGACTTCCAACAGATGGTGAGAGTCTCGGCGGTTCCTCTCAACCTCCATCAGAACCTGAGCCATCGTGGGTGGGGGTGGAAGATTGCCTTCCTCCTGGTCAGTCCCACGACCTTGGTTACGACCAACCTGGCCACGGGTTCCTTGAGACATCCTGAAGGTAAAAACCAAAGTCAAACAGAGTTGATTGGGAGAGTCTAAACAAGGTATTGAAGTACTGGAAGGATTACAGAGCAAAGGAAGTAATCATCTTGACAACATGGTGATAAAGCATACAAGCCATATATTCACAAGCTGTCATACAAACCATACATCGTTTTAGTACAAGCACCAAGCTAATACAAACGTGATGAAGATGATACATCCTTCAAAGGCACTCTGACTTCCTATACATTATTTATCTAAGCCTCTGGAACTTAGACACATTGCGTACAATATACTAAGATACTACTACATCCTCACTAAGTAAGACCACAGGCGGACTCACTCATCTCCATCTCCATAGTAGTCCTCATAAAAGTTACCCGCGTATCCCGGTAGCTGAAGGTGACCATCGGAAAACACGGAGGCCTGTGGACCCTGATATCCATTTGGGCAAGGATGGGGCCTAGGTCCAGCGTAGGGTGGAAGCAAAGGACCACGGGGTGGAAAAATGCATCCAATCTCGGGCCAAGCAACTCGAGAAGGCATCTGAGTCCTCACTGGGTAGATAGCGTCATTCTCAACTGATCCCACGCTCACAAAGGGTGCCAAAAGGGTCAGTGCTCGATACAGACGAACACGGGTGGCGTGGAGCTCGAAACGGAGAGCGCGTGCATCACGATCTCGATCACTAGCAAACCTAGCAGTCATCTGAAGTGCGGGATCCTCTGCAGAATGATCTGAGTAGAGTCCGGTGTAATATCCCTCTTCTCCTGGAAGTGCAGCAGGGATATAGCGGAAAGAGGTCTCTCTCAGCATAGTGTGCTCCTCTCTCAGCAGGGTCATACATGAGTATGCAGCATCCTGCACAGCCATGTTCTCGGTAACGCCAATGCCATGTCCAAAGTGGATAGGCTGGGTGACTCTAACGTGGTGCGGGTAGATCCTGACAATGCAGTAGAACTGCGTCTGGTTGAAGTCGTGGAACTGCTCCTCGACGGTGTACTCAGGGTACCACCGATATCCCACATAGGACATCATCTCGATCAAAGTGGCGGGATGGCCACGTACACCGAGGCATCTGGTCAAACGAACAATCTGCCGAGGGGGAAGATCTGCCATCTGAAACAGTAAGAAGGAGTTTGCAAATGCATCAGATTATGAGATAAACCTGGAATGACTCGGACAGCATAACGGCTGTAATTGCAAGAAAAAGACAATTTCTTACAACATGGAAACAACACTTACATACGATGTAATAAATCAGGAAGCATAACCACTCTAACAAACCGGTCACAACTTTCCTACGGCTACAAGGAAGCAAACAACGAGATGTTCTAATCAGACAGAGGAGAGCCTAGTCCTATCTTCCCGTAGAATAAGATGAGGGTGACTCAGAACTCAGAACGAAGGGGGTAAGGAGAAAAAAGAAGCCTTACGTTGTTCCCTTATATACCCAGAGTAACTATATAACTATAGCAAGCTAGACTCGACTTCGGCCAAGGCTACTAGTCCTACAGTCAGTCCTGCTCTGATACCAAGTCTGTCGGGACCCGGGGTTAGCGTATGCAAGTCCAGCTAAGACATAGTCATATGGAGAGCCGAGAACCGTACCCACTTGTCTAAGTAGACAAGGTTAAGCACAGAACGTTCTCGGAAAGCATCGTACGTGAGGGGCATCCCATCCAGGCCGGATGATCAACTGAGATGGGTCCTCATCGTCCGCACACAAGTCTAATAATATGGGTGGTGAACTCTCATATTCAAAGACAAGTCGCCTCAACCATACTATCGACTATCTCATAACTCTTACATAGACTTACTCCAGCCCGATCACTTAGTCGGGGTCTAGGGCGGGCTCGATCATACCACAAGTGTGCACGAGACGGAGTCTCGAGCAATCACATCGCGATGCCCCAAGCTGCACACATCTAAGGGCCACTTGGTGTATGAAATACCACCAGCCAGAACACAACTAAGGTCTCGAAAACCCATACAAAGACATGCATGTTATAAACATACACGCAGCACACATGCCTTGTATGAACAGCAGGTATCATTGCAATTCTCTACAAAGTATACATCTTTATTGATAACTCTTATAGAGTGCAAACAGAGATCACAAACATGTGATCCAACACTACAACACAAGCGGAAGCAAATTATGTCTGAGTACAGACAAGTTTAACAAATGGCTTAAGAAGCCTTATTTAAACACAAGCCCTCCACGAGGGAAACAGTCGTCTGACTGGGACTAGACTAGTTGGTCTTCAGTCGTCCAGCTCGATGAAGAAGCCACCTTCGGGGTCAGTGGTATCATCTAAAACATAGATTAAGCAAACGTGAGTACAAAGTCGTACTCAGCAAGACTTACATAGGAGCTATACTACGCATGCGCATGTATCAAGGTAAAGGGAGGTGGGGTTCACTTGCAGAAGTGCCAGCTTTGACTTGGCTAATCCTGAACTACGAGTACCAGACTTTGAGGTAAGAAGCGTACACGAGTCCACTACTTTCTCCAACCAATTACACCACTATGGTGCCTTCCTCGACTTCCCCACGAGAAAGCACGCCATAGCACTCACACTTATCTTGGTGTGTTTTAGAAGTATCCAGTTCAAGTTGTCTAATAATCAAGCTAAGCTTTCCAAGCAGTCCATAACCGCATACGCGGCTATTCGAATAGTTTTGTTAACCCTGCAGGGGTGTACCGCTACACACACATGATCATCTGTTACCGCCTTTGTACTCGACACCGTTCAAGAAGTGTCGGCGAGGATGCTCACCACAACTGTTACCTCATAGCCGATCTAGTCCGAGAAAGCCGCCTACTTGGGTTGGCTACCACTATCGTCAACCCGGCCGGTTTACCGAAGTGGATTCAAGTGATGTGTGCGTGGTGCATAAGCCGGTCTCGGATGAGCCGTTCTCTCACTTAGCATCCAGGCCACAGACCTACCAGAACTCCGAACTATTGCGACATCTGGACATCGAAAGGGATGAGTTAATAAGCTGAGAGGGGTCAGTGAGCCCAATGTGTGGTTGTACTCTTCATCTTGGATCACCACACAAGAACTCGGACTTAGGGCGGTGTTCAACGAGACAACCCACCGTGTACTCCTACACAGCCTCTCATCGTTCACCTTGTATTAGGGTAGATTCACCAACACTTTTCTACCATCATCAACATGATCACTACCATCCCGACTCACATCACAGTAACAACATGGTATCATACTAAGCATGCAATAAGCGATAACAATTGCAGGGGCCACATGATATCAAACAAATCCTACATTTGCTAGGATTGTGGTTTGCTTACTACTGTGACAAAATGATAGGTCATGCAAAGGAATGGGTTCATCTATGCGGTAGAAACGAATCATGGTGATCATCCTAAACAATGCATAAGCGAGACATGAGAGGGAAGTGGGATTTTATCGACATGATCAATGGGGGTTTGCTTGCCTTGCTGACGAGGTTTGGGTTCTGGGTCTTCAGCGAAGGGGGCAGCCTCCTACTCCGGTTCCACCTCTACTCGACAAACAACAAGCAAAGTAGCAAAGTAAATACAATGCACAATCACATGATGGAAGTTTGAATCTTGATGTATATGCTTTGATGTGTGAGGCAATTCCATTTAAATGGAGTATATTGCAAATTGAATTGCAAATTCAAACTCCAATTTGAATTCAAACTTAGTCAAGTTATATGTGACATGGTTTGATCAATTTGAATCATCTTCAAATGTGTATGATATGCCTCTGATGTGTGGTTGAAATGTAGCATAATTCCATGGTCCAAGTTGCAAAAGCATTTGATTTGAATTTGAATTAATTCCAAATAATTCAAATGACATATGCTACTGGTCCCATTTTAAAATCAACTCAAACATAGTTGAAAGTTGCATATTTGGAAAGATAATTTTCTCCTGATCATTTTTCATATATTATTTGTCCAATTTGGAGTTAATATGAATTTTCTATGAATTTCCAAAGTTTGGGGTATTTTCTGGAATTTCTGGAATTTCTTTATTTTCTTTTCTATTTGGAAATTCCTTTAATCCTTTTATTGCATCAGCATGATGCACTGCTGGCGTCACCAGCGGGCTGACAGGTGGGTCAGGGTTGTCAGTGTCACTGGCTAATTAACCCGGCTGGTTAATTTAATCCAGTGGCTTAATTAAGCCACTGGGCCCACTGGTCAGTGGCCCAGGGGGTGTTTAGCGAGGGGTTAAGGGCTAACCCACCGGCGGCTTGACGCCGGTGGCCTGGCCACGGCGGCGCCCTTGCCGGAAACTGCTAGAGGCCACGGGAGAGGAAACGGAGGGCATCGGCGTGCTCCTGGAGGTCGTCCGCGTCGAGAGGAAGTAACACGGGGTCACGGGGAGGTCGAGAGCGACGACGGCGACGTGTTGGGCGGAAACAGAACGACGGCGAGGTTGGGGAAGAGGCTAGGGTGCACGGCTTGGGCTGATCTTGCGTGCGTCCGAAAGCTGGAACGCCCGCGAGTCAAACGCGCGCACTGGGGCGTCGCGAGGAGCACGAGGGCGAGCTCTAGCTCAACCATGGCGGCGAGGAGCTCGGTTCTCATGGCGGATTCGGCTAGAGAGGCTACGGGGTGCTAGGAGCTTGGGGGAAAAACTCAGAAGCTCACCGCGGTTCGAACGGAAGCAACGGCAAGCTCGGGGAGGCTTCCACGACGGCGAATCGACGACGGCAAACTCGCGGGTCCGGCGACTCCTCGATGAAGCTGGCGACGTATGCTGAGGCGCTCGGGCTCGATTGATTGAGGGGAACGACGAAGACGCCTGCTGCGGTTCTCCTGGACACGGCGGAACGGCTCGGGGACGACGTTGGCTGCGTGGACTCGGTGGCGTGCTCCACGGCGGTCCTCGGGCGGCGACGAAATCGAGCACGGGAGGAGGAGGAGGAAGCTATGGAGGGGGGGAATGGATCGGGACGGGAGAGGGACGTCTCCAGGCGCGAGAAGGGGGCACGGGGAGGCCTGGAAGGCGCTCGGCGGCGACGTGGCGTCCACGGCTGGCTCGGTGGCATTCCACCGAGCAGCTTGGAGGCGCGGGGCGGGGAAGAAGACCCCGCTGCCCCTTTGGGCCGGGTGGGCTGGATGGGCCGGCTTCGCCTGGGCGTCTGGTAAGTCTTTCTGATCCCTTTTCTGTTTTTCTTTTCTGACATTTGTTCTGTTTAGCTAAATAAAATAGCTAAACATTTTATTTAATGCTAAAAAAATTTATATGGCCTCATAATAATATAGACTAGCCACTTATAAAGTTTCAACATTTTTAAAATTCAAATGATTTGAATTTTAAATCAAATAGGGGTATTTCTTTAAATCCAAGGCACTGTTTGAATGTTTGAAAAATCTATGAGCATGGGGTGGGTCCCACATCACTTGATATGTGATCACACTCATTTATAAGACTTTTCAAAAATCTAACATGAATTTTTGGAGAAGATTTTTATCTGGCCTTTTAAATTAATTCATCTGGGGGGTTCCTTCTCCCATTTGCTTTTGAAATTTGATTTCAAGGATTTCTTTTGAAATTTTGACATGATGCAATAGTACTTTGATCCTAGCACATTACCTAACAGAGGGTTCTGACAACCAGCCACCGCAAAAGGAGCCCAGGGCCACCGCCCCAGCGTCCGTACTCCGCCATCTGCGCCCGCCGTCCAGGGCCGTGGAATGCATCTGGCCGGAGGCCTCCACCGCGCGAGGAGAGTAGGCGACGACCCGCACCGCCGCCCACCACGCGAGGGTTGTGCCCTCGGTGGCTTCGTCCGGCGGCGATATATGAGAAGGACGAGGTAAGTGCGGGGGCGGGGGCAGCTAGGGTTTCGCTCGGGCCGCACCCCTAGGAGCGACGTGAGCGAGACAGGAAGGTTCGTAGCGATTCCCGTAACAACGCGCGGGGTATACTTCTAGTTATAGATACGTTTCGGACGTATTAATGACTCGATAAATTTGTTGTAGAAAAATTCACCCGCACTGTCATCCATGATCGAATCGTACCTCACACGGGTCGGGCAATTCACCGAACATCTTATGGACATCCAAGCTCGACAAAGAGGCTGACATTTTCGTGCTGAAGAAGAGGCCGGTGGGGTGTCACGAGGGGGGAGGTGTGTCGGCGGTGCTACCCCTCTCTCCAGTCTGCTCCTCCCACCATCTTCCTCCTTCACTCTGGCGTCCTTCTACGTCTGACCACGACCCCGTGCTAGGGTCAGCTGGTCGGTGCGGTCAGACGGGCGACGCAAATGGTGGTGGCCTTCTCGGAGAAGCAACTGACTGGGAGAGGCTGAAAGGGGTTCGACGGTGAAAAGGGCCCGAGGCGCAAGGGGCGGTGGCGGCGCCGACAAGGTGAGGGGAACAAATCGGGGGAGGGTTTCGAGTGGGACGCAGACAGGCCGGCCAAGCAGACAAGGGGAGGACATATCACACGTCCGCTGTGTGTCCGTGCAGACCTCAAATCGGCCGCAGATTTGGGCCTTAATTGGGTCGTGGCGAACCAAAAAATGGACATTGGTCCGTCTGCGTCTTCCCGTTGGACTGTCTTTTTTTTGTCCGCGGTGACCCAAGCAGCGGCCGGCTGATCAAAAACAAACATTTGGGTCGTGCCGTTGGAGTTGCTCTAAGCACCCGCTCTAAAGTTCGAACCCGAATTGGCTAGCTTGCTCCTCCATGCACACCTAGCCAACAGGGTGTGATGGACGGATCTGTTTGCGTCGCCCTTTTAGACCAAATTCTTTTGTCCACGGTGATTCAAACATAAACCACCAGATCAAAAGCGGACAAATGCGTGGCGTCGTGCCCTAACCAAGAGGGTGTGATGGACGGATGAGATGAGGGGAAAATTTCTAGTGTTGCCGTACATAGCATGATACCGTGCTCCAGGTCTTAATGGTGCGTTGGATCTGCATGGAGGGATTGGATCAACTCACTAGTCATTTACATACACCTCCTTGGTACATTTGCATCTTGACCCTCAAAGTAGTATGTTCTTGCAAAAATCACAATACTTCTCCAGATTCTGTCCTGAACATGTAAAGAATAAAAAGGGGTAGATTAATCAAACTTACACTAGATTATTAAGACTTATACTAGATTATTAGGAGGCCATTGCAAATATATGTACTCCTTCCGATCCATATTAATTGACGCACACTTAGTACAATTCTAGTACAAAGTTGTACTAAGTTTGCGTCAATTAATTTGGATCAAAGGGAGTACATAATTTATTTTTACAACTGATGGAGTGCACACATGCTAATCCTTTTTCAGAATGAGGTACTCGATAAGTATAAGCAAAAGAAAAATGTGTTGTCATCTGTTTGCATTCCTCACTATCATGAAAGTGGGACATTAGCAAGGCAAGTATACATAACTCATTCATAGCACCGAAAGATCGCGAAAAACAAAAGTACTTCAGCAAAGATTTTTGTCTCATAATTCATAAATTTACAAGAGCACCACATGGTGACCACCAATATATATACAAGAGAACCATTTCGTTACAAATTCACATATAACTAAACAAAACAACTTCGCAACTACTCTTCTTATACACCATTCATCCGTGGGTATAGAAACACACCTAAATGACAAAATCAGTAATTACAACCTATATTTGTTTTTTTGGAAAAACCTTACAGCAGTGATTATGGAGAATCTTCCAGCGCTGCTAGCCAATCCTAAAACCAAACCAGGAAAATTGCATAATCTTAATCTAACATCACAACACACCAGCAAAAGGAAATCAACGAAGTATGTACCTATCTCTGAATTGCGAACTAACCAAGGGTGTCTTTTATATTTTTTGCTAGAAGGATTCGAGCCTACACAAGCTGTACGTGCAGTATGGATCGAACGCACCAAACCAGCCCGGAGCAGGGGGGCATATTCTGGACTGTATCACCAGATATGCACTCTGAGATGAGTGGTGAAGCAAGCAGGCGGCGTCACATGGCGTCCAAGAGGAAGGACAAAGGCGCCCCTCCAAAGTCCAAAAGCGCCCGTGTCCCGTCCAAAAGTTCCACGGCGAATAATGCTGCAAAAGCTGCCCCGTCCAACCCACCAACAAACAAAACCCGCAGCTGACATGCTCGCTACTGTACTACCTAGTGGAAAGCACATGTCAATCCCTCCCCTACGTGCTGCCACTGCCACTCTCAGTCCATCCACCACGCAGTGAAAAAACTGCCAGCCATTGACCAGCAACAGCACCCACTGTCCGTAGCCCGCTCGGCCACTCTCCTCCTGCACTGCACTGCACCTCGCCGGCCGGCCGCCTCCCTCCACGTCCATGGCGACCACCACCGGCGCCTGCGCCTGCCCACCTCTCTTCCTCCTGCTCCTCCTATCGCCGCTGATCATCATCACCTCCTCGTCCTCAGCGGCGGCGGTGGCGCCGGAAGCAGAAGCAGAGCAGCCGGCACGCGACCTCCTTCTCAGCTTCAAGGCCTCCCTGCGCGACCCCGCCGGCGCGCTCGCCGCCTGGTCCAGCTCCACGCCCTACTGCAACTGGCCGCACGTCGCCTGCACGGCCTCCCCCGCCTCAGTCGCCGTCTCACTCCAGGGCCTCGGCCTCTCCGGCGACATCAACGCCACGGCGCTCTGCGGCGTGCCGGGCCTCGCCGGACTCAGCCTCGCGGGCAACGCCTTCAACCAGACCGTCCCGCTGCAGCTCTCGCGCTGCGCCACGCTCGCCGCCCTCAACCTCAGCTCCGGCGCCTTCTGGGGCCCGCTTCCCGAGCAGCTCGCCGCGCTCACCTCGCTCGCGTCGCTCGACCTCAGCGGCAACGACATCGAGGACACCGTGCCGCCGGGCCTCGCCTCGCTGCGGGCGCTCCAGGTGCTCGACCTGCGCGGCAACCGCCTCTCCGGCGTGCTCCACCCGGCGCTGTTCCAGAACCTCACCAGCCTCCACTACCTCGACCTGTCCGGCAACCAGTTCCTGGAGTCCCCGCTGCCGCCGGAGCTCGGCCGGATGGCGAGCCTCAGGTGGCTCTTCTTGCAGGGGTCAGGGTTTAGCGGCGCCATCCCCGAGACCTTCCTCGGGCTGGAGCAGCTGGAGGCTCTTGATCTGTCCATGAACGGCTTGACCGGAGCCGTTCCTCCGGGGTTCGGCCTCAGGTTTCAGAAGCTGCTGTCTCTGGATTTGTCCCACAATGGCCTCTCCGGGCCGTTCCCCGGCGGCGTCGGCAAGTGCCTGATGCTGCAGAGGTTCGAGGTGCAGGGCAACGGGTTCACCGGGGAGCTCCCAGCCGGCCTCTGGTCGCTGCCGGATTTGCAGGTCATCCGCGCCCAGAACAACCGGTTCTCCGGCCGGCTGCCCGAGTTCCCCGGCGGCGTGTCTCGGCTCGAGCAGGTTCAGGTTGACAACAACAGTCTCTCCGGCGCGATACCTCGGAGCATCGGCCTGATTCGCACCATGTACCGCTTCTCCGCCTCACAGAACGAGCTCAACGGCAGCTTGCCGGACAACCTGTGCGACTCACCGGCGATGAGCATCATCAACATCTCCCACAACGCCATCTCCGGTTCGATCCCTGACTTCAAGAACTGCAAGAGGCTGGTATCGCTGTCCCTGTCCAGCAACGGTCTCACCGGGACGATACCAGCCTCTCTCGGGAACCTGCCGGTGCTGACCTACATCGACCTGTCCAGTAATGGCCTCACCGGCGCCATTCCGGCAGAGCTCCAGAACCTGAAGCTCGCATTGCTCAACGTCTCGTACAACCGGCTCACCGGCCGAGTGCCTCCGGAGCTGATCTCCGGCCTGCCTGCCGTGTTTCTCGAAGGGAATCCAGGCCTGTGTGGCCCTGGGTTGCCAAGCGATTGCGATGCGCCAGTGAGGAAGCATCAGGGGCTAGCACTGGCTGCGACAGTGGCGTCGTTCGTTACAGGATTGGCTCTGTTGGCCGTAGGAATGTTTGCAGTTTGCAGGAGGATTCATGGAAGCAAGTCCTCCTCCCCATGGAAGCTGGTGCTCTTCCACCCAATCAAGATCACCGGAGAGGAATTGTTCGCCGCGTTCCACGACAAGAATGTGATCGGACGAGGAGCATTTGGAAAGGTCTATCTGATCGAGTTACAAGACGGGCAAAAAGTCGCGGCGAAGCGGCTGTTCGGTTTGGGCAAGCTGACATTCAGAGAAGTGAAGAATGAGATGAAAGCACTGGCAAAAATCCGGCACAAGAATGTTGCCAAGATTGCAGGCTTCTGCTACTCAGAAGGAGAGGTCAGCGTCATATATGAATACTTTCAGAAAGGGAGCTTACATGATATGATCTGCGCGCCAAAATTCGCGCTGGGATGGAGCGACAGGCTGAAGGTTGCACTGGGAGTAGCTCAAGGATTGGCATATCTTCACCATGACTATACTCCTCGCATGCTACATCGTGATCTGAAGTCGAGCAATGTGCTGCTTGCCGATGAATTCGAGCCCAGGGTCGCCGGGTTTGGGATTCATCGCGTCGTTGGGGAAAAAGCTTACCAATCTTCCTTGGACTCGGATTTGAATCGCAAGTGCTACATCGCACCAGGTATGCATTTATGTAGTTGAATCAGTCGCCAGTGTTCTTGAAATGAAGAGCGTGGCACCCCCTGTCATATGAATTCACAATGTGTTCTTCTTACTAAATTGTTTTATTTAGAAGTAACATCACTGCATAAATACACCTTATGCATATAAGAAATGCAGAATTGGTACTATAGTACCCGAGTATATATTAATGGCTGCATAATTAACTGAATCCCTCTTCTGTTTTCCTGAAACCAGAGCAAAGCTTCACAAAGAACCCAACGAACCTGATGGACGTCTACAGCTTTGGGGTCATCCTTCTGGAGCTGATCACCGGAAGGCCAGCAGAGCAGCCGGCGTCCAAGGAATGCTTGGACATTGTCAGCTGGGTGCGAAGGCGAATCAACCTGATCGATGGCGCATCGCAGATACTCGACCCCAGCATCCCCCACACGGAGCACCAGGGGATGCAGGCAGCCCTGGAGCTCGCTGTGCGCTGCACGTCAGTGAAGCCTGACCAGAGGCCGGCCATGTATGAAGTTGTGAGATCGCTCCAGGCGCTATAGTTTGGCGTTTATCAACCAAGCTGTAGTAGTTTACCTTTCATCCACGGACACCACCATACACTGACGTTGCTATTTTGATCTTTTGACTGGAGAAGCACTTCAGTCTGTGATGTTTGGAGTTCAGACTATCTGTTGTAATGTAAGTTTTGTGCATATTTGTGGGGTTGTGATGACATTGACAGAATAAAGAGAAATAACACAGCAATGTGATTTGCATGTTTATTCAGTGAACAGAATTCAGGTATAAAAACAGCTTCAGAAGAACAATTCAGTGAGCAGTTTCAAAGTAAAAAAATGAGCATCAGAAGAACAAATCATACAGCGATTAAAGAACAAATTTCAACCTTGCAAATATCTGGAAGTCCTCTCTTATCTTATTCCATCATAATATGATGAACATAAGTTTACAACATAGATTATTCCATTACAGGACATAAACACACAAAGATTATGTGGACTACAAACCAACAACATACTGAAGCAAATTATTTTGGTAGGAAACAGATAAACTGAAACAAACTATTGGCTACGATAGGCAATTACACTCTGCCAGGTCTTGAGTGCCTTCATAGGAGAGGCTCTTGCTCAGGGCATGATAAACATCACTTCCACCGAAGTGTCCGGTGGTGCTCACTATGTCGCCAATCTGCTTGGCGACTCATATCACTCCTCCAAATCTTGTTCACGTTCAGCCCGGACCCTTGCCCGGGTCTGATAAACTCTTCTACCTGCATTTGCGTTGCAGTTATTCACCATGTCGCTGAGAAAGTACCAGCAGATGGTGCTCTGTGGAGGTCCCGGAACGACACCAGCCACAGGAAGGCAAGGTGTCGACCTCCCAGTCCCCATGTCAAAGACCATGCCCTGATCTCTACCCCTCCCGCCGATCCAGTAGACACAATTACCCTTCAGTCCTTGAACACCTTCGGCATACATCGACACCGCATTGTTCCTCCCAACAAACACTGAGTAGCCCCCTAAATCGGACACAGCATCCCAGCATGGTTGGCGCCGGGGATAATACCTTAGAACCAATATCTCATTCTCTGCTACACGGCGGTGACCGCCTCCTGGAAGCTGCAAAGTGACCGTGCAGCTTGCATTTCTCCAGATTTGGTAGAGGTTGCCGTCGCAGAACACCAGGTTCTTGGCACTAGTAAATACTGACACTGTGTTGCACGGCGGGGCAAAACTGGTGGCAGGGTCGAAGGGCAGGTTGCCCTCGGACAACAACGGCTCGACTGTGGCCGGTGAATTTAGATCCGGTCCAACAGATGCAGGAGGAACTCTCCTAAGAGGCATAAACAGATCCGGACAGAAGGTGCCCTTCATTGGAGCAATTGGAATCTGCTGCTCTCTCCACCTACGATGTTCATTGCAGATCATGCGCAAATTCCGCTGTCGTCTTCCCTGCAAACTAAGTGAGAGACGCCCTGAAGACGACTCTGGCTCTGATGGGCCAGCCGGGTCGTCGACGACGATAGGTTTCCGGCGGCGGCGCTCCGGCAGGCGGAGCACATGGACATCTCCATAGCGGGTGAGGCAGTATACCCTACCTTTTTCATGGTAGAGGACGTCGGCGAGCTGATCTCCGCTGGAAAGACGGACGGGATCGAGGATGGCCCACCTCCTGGCGCCGGCGGTGACGTACGCGAGCCTGTCGATGTCGCAGATGGCGGCGGCGGCGAAGTCGTCCCTGGCGGGATTTGGCGAAAAGACGAGCTTGGAGACCCAGCGGCTCTCGTAGATCAGGGGCGGCAGAAGGATCTCCGTGGCGGTGATGGGGTTGAAGAGGCTGAACATGCTCTGGCCGCCGTAGAGGCAGACGGAGAGGGCGAGCCAGCCGTTGCTGGAGCCGACGCATCGGCCCCCCGAGAGGATGTTCTTGAGCTCGAAGGAGCGGTGGGTGGGGAGGGACGCGGCGGAGGGGCAGCAGCGGGCGTCGTCGAGGACGACGAGGAGCGACGGGGACGGCGGCGAGAGCGCGCATCGCCAGGCCGTGCAGGCGCCGCGCGCGCTGGCGTAGCACTTGAGGTCGAGGCTGTCGCCGATGCGGCAGAGGAGGTCCGCCGGCAGATCCGCCCAGCGCCGGAAGGGCGGCATGGCGGCGGCGGCGGCGGGCGGGTTGGGTCCGGGAATGGTGGCTAGGCCATCTTGGCCCTAGGGTTTGCTTGAGACGGAGGAGTGGAGGCGATTGCGAGGTTGGGGAATTTTATGCTCCATTGTCGGGTGGCCATCTTCCGGGCAAGCCCCTGAGGTTAGTTGAGAGTGGCGAGACGGTCCGAAGCGCCGGGAATGAGGGGCACGTGTCCCCTTGTCCTAACAAGGCTCGCACACCTGCCGGATCGGATCGGCGCCGTTGTTCGGGTCAAGCAAGAGAAAGCGGGGAGATCGATCGGCCACTCACTCACTCGTAGAGCCCAGGTCGCCATGGTGGGCTTGCCGTTGCACTTCTTCTGTGGTCCTAGGCTCAGTATATATGGTATGGTGCTAATTGGCCAACCCATCACAGATGGTGAGTGATTATGTTCCAAAAATACAAAAACAGATGGTGAGTGATCTAATTTATTATCCAAGAAACTGCACTTAAAATTCTCCTAAAAAAAGCTGCATTTGAAAAAAAAAACGTTTTGGATCATAATTCTTTTTACATGGATAAGGGCTAGTTTTCTTAATATATAGGTCATCGCTTTATAGATGTTTTGCATAGTTATATATGTACTACCTCCGATCCATATTAATGGGCACACACTTAGTACAACTTTGTATTAAAGTTGTACTAAGTGTGTGCCCATTAATATGGGTCGGAGGGAGTATTATATCTCATTTCGTTCTATTTAGTCATCATTTGAGTTTTGTTTTTGTTTTTTCATTACAAAAATAAATCCAACACAAATATCGTTTGAAACAAATTGGAAATTATCTAACGGTGTTATTGTGGATGTATTAGCGAGCTCAAAAAAACTCATGCCCAATGGTAAATATTTGGTTGTCATTTACTTTTCAAAAAAATTGGTTAGTGTTGGTGGTCGTTAGGTTAACCTCACATTTAAAATTGCCAACTGATGACATGAACTCGTGTTTTCTCTTCGAAAAACTCATATGTGAAATTTTTAACGCGTTTTTGAGAATAGCATTCCAACACCTTGTACATTAGTTTTCCAATATGTCAGTACCGCATTATAGAAGTTTTGTACACTTACTTTTGTGTTATATCTCATTTTTGTTCGAGAAATTCAATTTGGCACATGAAAGCATATGCTTCTACCTTTCGGAAATAATATTTTGCAATATCAAAAATTTCGGAACAAAAAATGGTGCTCCCTCCGATCCATATTAATTGATGCATACTTAGTACAACTCTATACAAAATTGTACTAAGTGTGTGTCAATTAATTTGAATCGGAGGGAGTACATGAGTCTCAACATTTTATGTGCGCGTGTCAATTTTCGTGGAAACCCGACATTTTTTATGACCTCCATAAAACAAACGAAAAAAAAACTCTCATGAAAAGCCTTCTTTAGCAAAGTTGTTTTTGTCTTTTTTACATGCGGCACAAAATATGTTGATTTTTTATCAAACGACTTCGTCAACACATGAAACATCAAGATGTAAATCCAAAAAAAAACTGATTTTTTTACATTTCAAATTATTTTACAAATACATTTCAAAAATCGAGAGCATATGCTCCTACGCGAAAAAACACCATTTGGATTTTCATGTTTTTTCAATTAAAACTTGCAAAAAATCATAAAAAGATGGAATTCGCCTAGTTGTGTTATTATGGGTGTATTAGTGACTTCAAAAAATTGTCACAACCAATGATAAGTGTTAGATTGATGTTTACTTTTTAAAAGGTTTGATCCGCCACGATATGACGCAATATTGATGTGTACTTTTTAAAAAGTTTTGTAACGAATGATGAATATTTGATTGTCGTTTTCTTTTCAAAAAGTTTTGATCCGCCAAGGTGCAAGACACGATTCAACTAAAGAGGCATGTGACGAACAGACTAACAAATTTTCTCAATGGGCATGGATCATGTCTTTTGGCGTTGATGATCATTAGTTTAACCTCACATTTGAAATTGGTAAGTGATGACATGGGCTCTTATTTAATCTTTGAATACATGAGTTCTTTTTGAAACACCTTCTCAGAATAGCATTAGAATATTGTGCATACTGTTCTTCAATGCTTAGGTAACACATTATAGATGTTTTGCACAATTATTCATGTGGAATATCTAACTCCGCCTATGTTGTGTAGACGTAACCGGTCTCAAGCCCGGATAAAGGAGGAGGATTGTTATAAACTTGGCGAGCCAACGTAAAAAAACTCAGCCACTCTTATGAAAATGAAACAAAAAAAAGCATCGTTGGAACGTAACCCTCTTCGCGAGGCAAGAACATGAATATCGTTCAAAAAAACTTGAATTTGTATTGTGGTGCATAGTTGAAAGTGCAATCATGCCCTTAATTATATTTTGATGTTGATGACAATATACATATAGAGGACTAATAATGTTTGTGTAACACCCTCAGTGTCAGGCATCAATAAAACTTTTGTTAATATAATGCTCTGTGATTAGCAAGCCTCTAATCACCTTTGATCATGCCTTGTTCGTCTTTGAATTCAAACAAACCCAAAATGTCTTTTGATAAATATTAAAAATAAGTGGAAATAAAACATTGTCCAATAATTGTGGAACCACTTTTTTAAAATCACTAATAATCAGTGGTCCATGCCAATATGGTTTTGGGTATTTATCATGCCACTGAATAAATCAAACAATTCATAACAGTGGTAAAACAGTGGCATTTAACACCTTTTTAATAAAACAAAAATGCAAATGAATTTATTTGGGCACAACACTTTTTGTGGCACTGCTATATAATGTAACACAATTATACATGCAAGTTTCATGTTTTACAAAAATGTTTAAGCTAACACAACAAATACAAACAGAAAAGAATTACAAAAAGGAAAACAGAACTAAAAATAAAGAGAAAGGAGCCCACCCACTGTTTTTTCCCTGGGCCACAAGCCCACCTAGCCCAAAACCCCCTTCCTCTTCCTCCTGTTCACGGGAGGGCGCCGTGGCGAGCATCCCTGCTGCCACCGGCGAGCCCCCCCCCCCCCTCCCCCGTAGCACGAATCCGCCAGCTTCCGGCGGCCTACAAGTGCGCCGAGCCCCTCCCCTGCGAACCCTAACCCTAAATCGCACCCCCACTGCCTCCCTCCCTCGTCACCCTCCTCCTCGCGCGCCGGGCGCAACCGTGGGCGCGCCACCGTCGCCGACACGGCCAACGGCGACGAGGGGTCCTTCCGGCGTGTCCCTTTGGCTCGCAGTGGACTTCATCCTCGCCACGCCCGGGGAATCGACCCACAACGCCCCCGAGTCCACGAATCCGCCGCCGTCTCCTACCTCCAGCCGTCGGCGCGTCCCCGTCGGTTCCGGCAACCACGGGCTCCCCCTCGACCCCCAGACCCCTCCCGTGCCCTCGGGGTGAGCCGCCTCATCGATTCCCCTCCTCCCCCTGCTGTTTCCGCCGTCGAGACCCCCTCCCCAGTAGCGCCGTGGGAAAGGCCGCCATGGACGGGAGCGCAAGCTCCTGGGCATCCTTGGCCGCCCCGCGTGCCGGCCGGCATCCTGGCCGCGCTCGGCGCGTGCCATTGGCGCCACGGGTCGCACCCTCCCCGTGCTCCCTGCTCGCCCCGCGTGCTCTGCTCCGGCCAACCGTGGCCACCGGCGCCGAGCCTTGGCACGGGCTAAACCCCACTGGCGTGTGGACCCCTCTGGCTTAATTAGCCACTAATCGTCGTTAAGAAAAAAAATAACCCCCTGTTAGTTAACTCTGTGTATGACAGGTGGGCCAGTCCCTCGCTAATTAATCTGAGTTTAAAACAAATTAAAAACCGTTAGTTTACCCCACTAGTTTACATCTGAGTTTAAATAACTGTTAGTTAGTACTGTTAGGCTGACACCTGGGCCCCACTAGTAATTAGATTAATTAAAAAAATTATAAAACAGTAGTGATTGACATGTGGGTCCAGTGGGTAATTAGATTTAATTAAAATGTTTGATTAGCATGTGAGGCTGACCAGTGGGTCCCACTGGTCAGGTTTGACTGGTCCAACCCCTGTTCTGGATAATGTTGAATTTAAGTAATAAATTAAATTTATAAAATGATTTAAAATTGATTTAAATTTGGAAATTCAATATCTTTTAAACCGTAAGTCAGATTCAAAAACTTTATACATGAAAATTGATCATAAAAACATAACGAATACGGATACGCTATTTGTATGTCTACCCCACCCCCTAACACACCGATCATCGACATTCCCCCTCCGGGCTGTCTGTCGATAATTCCCGGTGCCGGTAAAAACCTGTCGGATGAAATTATTCCGAACACGAATGTTGTTCAGAATGGTTCAACTAACACGGATACACCCCCTTAGGTTTGTCGGGTGTCCACGACACCTCCGGCATGATACCTCCCCCCTCTGGACACCCTGTCCGGTAATCACCCGGAGCTGGCAGATCATCCCCGGATGAATTCCCGCTCCGAGCCTGATACATCGTACTGCGTTAGAACACCGACATCGATACATTTGCCATGTCATTCATATGTTTGCATTGCTTGCTTTGTATTTACTGTTTATCCCCCCCTTTTTATTCTCCGGTAGACCCCGCTGCTACCGTCGACTATACTGCTGCCGGGTACGACTACTTCATCAACGACCCTACCACTACCGTCGAGCTTCCAGCCAAGCAGAGTCATTCTCTTCCCCAGATATCGCCTACCTTTTCCGTACTTTCTTGCACTAGGCATTGATACTGCTGCTACTACGATTACAATCCTATTCAATTGCATAGCCTGCTTTTGTCGCCCCTTGATGTACCTTCCTTTATCCTATGCTGCCTACTTTAATTATGTATTATATTCAGCAGTGAGCCCTGCGCATTGTTAGCTAGGACTAGATAGCGGGTCGTGATCACTCAGGGGAGTGAACACGGATACAATATATACAACTGCACAGGTACGGTACAATGCAGACACCGCCTAAGGCCCCCTAGCTCGGCTCTGCCGAGCCACCTTCAAGTGTGAGCCATCAAGGATTAATCCTTGTACTCCACTCGTTGATGACTCTGTATAGCCGCTCTAGGTACTTGAGCACGGTTGTCCTTAAGGTAAGAAGTCGGGCGACCCAACGGTGCCCGCGAGCAGTATTGTGTCGGGAACGACAGGGAGGGTACGACCGACGTTACTGGCGTGCTTGGCCCCTGCTCGTATCTCGCGAGAGTTACCAAACCACGAAAGTCGAGCTCTACCAAGAGCACACGCGAGACAAGGTAAGGAGACGGCTCACCTTGTTGGTAACCGCAGTGACTTGGTGGGACGACAGGGCAGGCACCGATGTACTGGTGGTCCTGACTGCTGTCGTTGACCGCGGGTCGGTTTAAGTCGAGGCAACGATAACGGTTGTCACGCAGGTTAATTAAAATGCTAAATGGTTCGGAGGATGACTTGAGAGGCCGCAAAGGCCTGTACGCACTACCTTCACGTGGGATAAGGAGTTATGGGCTCCCCTGCGTCGTAGTTTGCCCGAAAGCTCTTTAGACGTCAGCAGTACCGCGGCCTACGCCGGGAAGTGGTGTCTTCTTCGTCCGGACGGTGTATTTTTGGATTTGCTTTCGCTTCACCGGCCAGCCACGCACCGTGCAGGAGCGTGCAAGGGTGAGGGTCCTAGACCCCTTGGCGCATAGGATATAGTCCGGCGGATGGCCTCTCTGTTGAGCCTAGGATGGGCTGCGTCGTGTCGGATAGCCTCGGTGGGGCGTTCCCTAACAAGGTTCACGCCACCCTGGATATTCGAGCGTGCAGGCTGAACAGTAGTGCACCCCTGCAGGGAGTTTAATCTATTCGAATAGCCGTGTCCACGGTAACAGGACGCTTTATGCTGAAGCTGAATCTTACCACTAGAAACTATTACTATTAAACTGTATGGTTTCGGGTCTTCTTCCTCGCAGGGAGTCGAGGAAGGGAACTCGGAGGCATTATTATTATTAATCATTACAACTTACTATTATACAATGTTGCAGCAACTTCTTCTCCATTGTTATTACATTCATGTTATTGAACTGTTGGCTGTTTCTCTTCTCATGCTGCAAGACATCGTCGGAAGAGGCTAGTCTTCGATAGGCCTAGCTTCTTACCCTTATTCTGATTTATATCTTGCAGTCCACTATATACAGCCTCCCCTTTCCATTTGATACAAATGCATAAATGCTTAGTAGCGGACGTAAGTCTCGCGGGTATGCTAGATACTCACCTTTGCTTTATTTCCCCCTTTATGTTTTGCCTGATCGGCCGCTGCAGTCGACGTTGGAGCCCAGGAGCAAGAGTACCCCGGAGGCGGATACTACTACGTCGAGACCCCCGCTGACCAGGACCAGGAGTAGTTTCGGAGGCTCCCAGGCAGGAGGCCTTGCCTTTTCGATCTGTATCTCTGATGTTATTTGTGCTAGCCTTCTTAAGGCAAAACTTGACTAACTATGTCTGTACTCAGATATTATGGCTTGTATAACTTAGGTATTCGGGTCCGCGCGACCCCCCCCCCTTATTGTAACATATTGGTTTATCCTTTTGTGTTTAGTGTTGTGCTGTGATATTCTCACTGTGGCACCCTAATCTCAGCCGTGTACCCTGCGTGTATGATTACTGTACACAGATTGATTTTGCGGGCGTCACAGTTTGTCAAGTTTATCTCAGGTTTTACTATTTTAGTCCTCGGTTCGTTGTGATGGTGGATCATAGACCATTGATATCTACAATTGCTCAAGAGATGGAACCAATGAATTTGAAGCGTAAGCTTTTTCCGGTTATCTTGAGTATAGGGATCCCCGCACTATTAAGAGGGGATCAGTGGGTGTACTGTTTAAGTCTTGCTCAAACATCTCGCAAAACAAATGAATTCCTTGTCACTCACTCATTTTAAAACAAGCTTGCTGAATATACACACATCGGACGTCCGGTAACTGGAGCTCTCGGACGTCCGGTCACCGTCGGACTAAGGGTCCGAGAGGTCAGTGGGCTTTTGCCCCATTTCGTCGGATTTTCGGTCCCTGTCGGACGTCCGATTGGCGTCGGACTAAGGATCCGAGGGGTCAGTAGCGTTTTTCAATGTTTTATCGGATTTCCGGCGCTCATCGGACATCCGGTCATCGGATGTCCGGTATCCGTCGGACGTCCGGTACCTGATGTTGTTCTTCCGCGCATGCAGTGTATTAGTGTGTGTCCGGTGCAAACCGGACGTCCGGTATGCAGGTACCGGACATCCGGTCCGAACCGGACGTCCGATACTTATGCAGGCAGAATGCTCCAACGGCCATTTCTGGCCTTGGGCTATAAATATGCCCTCTCCACCACTTGAGAGGATTGACCACTTCATTTGCAACACGTCCAAGAACACAAGTGCTCCCTCTCACTCTCTCCCTCACCAAATCTCAGATCCCGGAGAGCCCCGTGAGAGTTCTTGACGGATCTTTCACCCCGTGATAGATCCGCACCTTCCCCATCTTTCAACCAAAGCAAATCGCGTTTTGAGAAAGTCTTGAGCTTTCCCCATTGATCTTGTTACTCTTGGATGTTGGAGACTCCTAGGCGGGTAGGAGTTCTTCGGAGAGGAATCGACCATTGTGATTACCCCCGTTGAGTTTGTGAGGGTTTGGTGACCACCTTTAAGGTCAACCGGTAGAGGTTGGGAATCGCCTTCGTGGTGATATCTCAAGGGGAATAGAGTGAGCCTTCGTGACGTTGGTGTGCCTTCGTGGTTTCATCCACTCTCTCCGAACAGTGAGTACCTTCCCTCCAAGGAAGTGAACATCGGGATACATCATTGTCTTCGCGTCATTCGGTTATCCCTACTCTTTCCCATTATTACTTGTGCTACCGCTTTATTTGCCCCTCACTTGCTTTTGTATATTGTGTTTATTGTTTATCTTGTCTTTGCTAAGTAAACCTTGCAATTGTTAGGCACACCTTTATCTTCCGCATTATTGCCTAAAATTGCTAAGTAGTGTTAAAATTTGTAGAAAGACCTATTCACCCCCCCCTCTAGGTCTATCTCGATCCTTTCAATAGTGAGCTCAAAAAATCTAGCAACCTATTTACAACGAACATGTTCATATTTTCATATCCAAAGTTATTAAACATTGTTGTTGGATTCAAAGCCATTCGATGCAAGATGGACGACTTTTGTGTTGTCCGCCACCTCGTTTTCCTTGAAACAACATGAACTATTCGATAGAGGATGGACGGATGCTGCTTCACGTGCCCTCTCCTCTGCCTTCTCCCACAAGCCTTATCGGCCTCAAAAAAGAACATAGAACAAGCTGCTCTGCTCACTCCACTTCCCCACTTCTATCAATAGTTTAGAACCGACACTCCATTTCTCTCCATATTTTCTTTCGTATCCTCCAACCTCACTGAGCTTCATCAAATACTTGTAAATCCAAATATGCTTCATGAGTCATAGGAAAACTCAGTGATGCTCACAAAGGCAAGGTAAAACTATGCATATTGTTCCTAGCTATTTTTTACAATTATTCCAGTGAATCAAACGCTCAAATCCAAGGTCTCCTTTGGTTCATAGGGTAGAAAAATCATAGAAATATGAGAACCATAGGAAATAAGATGACACGCACCTCATTTCATATAGGGCATGGGATGTCATTTAACTCATAGGATATGATTTTTTTATATAGTTTATGCTAATGTTCGTTTTCATTTGAAATGTGAAGGATTGGTGCCTATCCTTCGTAAGGACAGGAATCCACCCACAAAAAAAGAGTTTAAAAAGATAATTTCATACAAAATTTGTATCCTTTAAATTTCCTTCCAAATTTTAACAAACCAAAGGAGGCTTGAACATTTACGAGTTTTCTTAACCATTTTTATAAATGTCATTTGTACCCCTTCGTTGTGCGAAGGGGCGGCCTCGGTAATGAACGGCCATGGGTTGGGAGGAGCAACAACCCCGCCCTTGCCCTTGCCCTTGCCCTTGGTGCTGCCGAAGGCGACAACATTGTTGAGGGACCACTCCTAGCCATCTTGCTGATCTGTTCGTCCAGGCATTGGAGGCGCCACTTGGCCATGATGATCGAACGATATCGGGCCTAGGCTTCCGCGAGGTTCTCGTCGGTGAGAACCTTGGCGAAAACCTCATCGAACTTGGCGAACGCTGAGCAATGGTTCTTGTTGCGCCGCTCTTTCTGTGCCGCCTCCTTCCTAACCGCTCTCTTCTCCGCAGAGGCGAGGGCCTGCGACGAAGGGGTGGTGTCGTCACTGCCGCTGCGGTCGAGGTAGTGTAGGAGACGACCGCATACCTTTGTGAATGGTGGTGACAACTATTCCTTGATGATCACACTGACATCAATATTGATGAATCATGTTTGCTCTATAGCGATTTGACCGACATGAATGCTTTTCAGGTGGGTCAAGTGTTGTTGAAGATGCCCTTACTGCCCAACAATGACGACTCAAACTCGGAAGGGGGTATCCCATTAGAGTTAGAAATACGCTCAAAAGAAATTAGAATTAGAATTGATAACGGAAAATAGTCTACGGGAATCGATCGGATTGATTTGGCATCTTTGTAGACGAGTCGGGTGTGGAGAGAGAGTCAAAGTACGGGGCAATCTATGCGAAGTCTGGAGGTTCCCAACTCGGATTTGGATCGAGCTAGTTCTTGAAATAAATAGAGGGGGAGGGGCTCGCTGCTTCCAAACCAAAGAGGAAGCTTGTTGGTTCGGCTCTCCTCTCCAACGAACAAGAACGTACTAACATCTATGGAGACGTCCATGGCGACTTCGACGACGAGCAATCGCTTCGCCCACCGGATGCTCAACCTCCACCGCGCCATCAAGAACAACCTCGTCGCATCTCTCCTCGGGGGCCACCGGCAGACCACGCCGGCGACGACAGGAGCACCGGCACCGCTTCCAGCCACTCGCCTGCTCGAGAGCAGCAAGACCGCGGCGGTGGTCGACGTCGACGCGCTACTCCTGAAGTCTTCCACGCCGTATGCGCCGACATTGTTCCCGCCTTTCTTCCTCGTCGCCGTCGAGGCGGGCAGCTTCGTCCGGGGCTTCCTCCTGCTCGCGCTCTACCCGTTCCTCCGCGCCCTGTCGCACGAGGCGTGTGTAAAAGCCATGGTCACGGTCTCCTTCTGCGGTCTGCGGCGCAAGGAGGCGGCGAGGATTGGGAGGGCCGTGCTGCCCAAGTATTTCTTCAAAGAGGCTGCGGCGCTGGCGACGGTGGCCGGAGAGTTCCCGGAAGAGGTGAAGGTGGCGGCGGTTAGCAGGTCTTTCCCGACGGTGATGGTGGAGGCGTTCTTGAAAGATTACGTCGGGTTCGACTCGGTGGTCGGCAGGGAGGTGAAGGCAGGCTACGGATACTTCGCCGGCGTGATGGAGGAGGAGAAGACGGACGCGGCGATGGAGAAGCTTATTGATGGGCTCAAGCAAACTGAGATGAAAAACATGTGTGATTACCCGAAGCCCATGATCTTCCACGACGGCCGGCTGGCGTTCACGCCGACACCGGCGGCCGCGCTGGCCATGTACATATATTTTCCATTGGCCATTGTCCTCGCCGTGGTGCGCATCGCCATCTACACCCTCCTCCCGCGGCGCGTGTCGGGCGTCGCCGCAGCGCTCGCCGGCGTGCGGGTGCGCGTCACCGGCGCGCCTAATGCCGCGATCGACGGGGCCACGGCCGGCGGCCGGCTCTACGTGTGCAACCACCGCACGCTCCTCGACGCGATCGCCATCTCCAGCGCGCTCGGGAAGTCCGTCTTCGCCGTGACCTACAGCCTGGGCCGCCTGTCGGAGCTGATCTCGCCCATCCCGCTGCTCCGGCTGACCCGCGGGCGCGAGGAGGACCGGCGCCGCATGACGTCGCTGCTGGCGCGGGGCGACGTCGTTGTTTGCCCCGAGGGAACGACGTGCCGCGAGCCGTACCTGCTCCGGTTCAGCCCGCTGTTCGCGGAGCTCGCCGACGAGGTGAGCCCCGTGGCGGTGGACGAGCGCACGAGCATGTTCTACGGCACGTCGACGTGCCCGGTCGCCAAGTGCTTCGACTCGGTGTACTTCTTGATGAACCCCAGGCCAGAGTACTCCGTCCACTTCCTGGAGCCGGTGCCCACCGGCGGCGGCAGGAGCAGCATCGAGGTGGCCAACAAGGTGCAGGGCGTGCTCGCCGACGCGCTCGGATTCACGCCCACGGCGCTGACGAGGAAGGACAAGTACTTGCTGCTCGCCGGGAACGAAGGGACGGTGGCGACCAAGAGAAGCCATGTCAGTTAGTGGGAGTACAGTAGACCATTAGTCTTTCGTAGTACGTACTACTAAGTAGAGTATTAGTTTGGCTTCATAAATCTTTCTTGTTTTCCTTTTTGACGGGGCATAATTCTATCATGTTGGTTGTTTTGTCAAAACGGTGAACTGAGTTTGTTTCCAATGCAAGAATTGTAAATATTTGTACAAATATCAGGTTAATTGGTCCATTAACTGCAATGGCACGACTAAATATGTTGATCTTATGTTTTGACTGACTTGGTATGCAAATATGTTGTCCTACAAACCATATAAAAAGGACCCTAATATTAATCACACATCAGATCCGAGAGTGTTGTTCGGTGCATCTCTCCCCCATCCGAACAAAACCGTTCGATGGGAGGGATCGAGATCCGGAGACATGCCATGGGCATGTCATCGATGAACAGTAACCGTGACATGTGTTTAGTTTTTTGCCGTTGGATTCAAAAATCAATGGACAGATGAACATGAACATGACTATGCTACAGTGTATATGCTACAATGAGCACGCTACAGATGTACCGCTACAGTGCGTGCGATACAGGATCGTCCACAGTGACGCGCTACAGTAAT
Organism: Bromus sterilis; assembly: GCA_950022295.1. Taxonomy (NCBI): domain Eukaryota; kingdom Viridiplantae; phylum Streptophyta; class Magnoliopsida; order Poales; family Poaceae; genus Bromus; species Bromus sterilis. The sequence continues at coordinate 48,156,671 of OX465596.1, forward strand.
TAATCTGGTCCGCTCATTTTTTATCCAACAGCCCAGAGTGCATGGCACAACACTGTTCATCGGTGACATACCATGGGCATGTCACCGGATCCGTGTCCCGATGGGAGGTGCGCACAATCCAAACGCTCCCTCCTGTTGTCTCTACAGGTCTTTTCTTTATTGGGTACTGGAAGCCCACCGAAGAAACAAATAAAAGAAATGCAAAAAAATTCCTGCTACAAAAATAAGTTTTTTTCGCTTTTGCTACACTGCCATCAATTTTTAAAGAAGAAAATCACCATGAAAATTTCTGCGAAAAAATATCTGAAATTTCCACACACAAAAATTCAACCAAATCATGTTAGTTGATTCGCCTAAACGGATAACTGAGTTTGTTTGGAATGCAAGAACTGTATTTAATTTCTGTACAAATTCTAGATTAATTAGTCCATTAGCTGCAATGGCACGACTACAAATATGTCGATCTTATGTTTTGATCGTCTTGTAGGCATTGGGGTCAATGAAATTAGAAAATCTTTCACTAATCATCAATTTTTTTTCTAGCTTCGTCCATGCATGTCTCTTTCGTGCATCTCTTCTTGGTTTAAGAGTGGCTCTTTTAGCCATCGCTCAAGCCATCACAAGGTCCTGTAACAGTGACGTGTGGGCCTGTGGTGTTTTTATATTGCTTTGGGAGCGGAAATAACTTTTGGATCCCAAGCTCCATGATTCTCTTAATTTTGAAAATTTTAAAATCTAATTTTTGCGTTTCAAAAAAATCTGAAACACACACACACACAAATATAGATGTATATTACTTGTTTGCAAAGTTTCACGGTGAAATATGTTTGTATGCGAACTACACAAAAATGCAAAAATCTTGTATTTCTAGCACATGTACTATTCATTATTAAAACTAGATGATACCCCGCGCATTGCTGCGGGAACTGTTGAGAAATAATTTAATGTTTTAAAACATGTGAAAAATTATGAAACATAGTACTCCCTCCGATTCATAATAAGTGTCGCTCATCTAGTACAAAGTTTGTACTAGCTTAATACAAAATTTGCGACACTTATTATGGATCGGAGGGAGTATAATTTATTATAAATTATTTTTTGAAAGAAATTTTGATGAAAAATCCAAAAATGAGTTTGATTTTTGTTTTGTTAATTTAGATACTTAACAATATATCGGCGAGATAATATGAGACGAAAACATAGTTGAGTAGAGAAAGTGAAGACGTGTCCACCCTTGACTAAACCTAAAACAATTATAGCAACAATGGATGTGTATATATAAAAAATTGTTACATAAGAAATAAAATGCAATATAACTTATAATTTGTTTTTCTATAAAAAAACTTACTTATAAATTATGAGGTTAAGTGCATACAAAGTTATTATTAGTTGTGAGAGATTGCATGCACATGCAAAGTTAATGGGAACATGTGCATGAAGAATTAGTGGAAGAGTTTTTGCATGATGGACCTACTTGATGATGTGGATAGCTTGCATGTTAAGATAAATAGGTTAGTGGGGATGAACTATTACAGTATTATAGATACATGAATTTATCTTTTTTGTGTAAATCACATCTAAGTGTATTTCATCATGAAACTTTCCAGAAATATGGTATACACCTCAATGTTCATGCGTATTTTTTTCAAAAAAAAATAAATCTTAAAAATAAGTTTTTCGATTTTTTCAAAAAACAAGCTCACTCGAGCTCGTGATTGATACGTCCCAAACGTATCGATAATTTCTGCTTGTCCCATGCATGTTTTATGTGATATTGCTATGATTTAGATACACTTTCATACATTTTTGATCATATTTGGACTAACTTATTAACTCAGTGCACCACAGTGCCAGTTCCTGTTTTCTGTTGTTTTTCTATTCCAGGTTTTCCCCATATTAAAAGTGCTTCAAAAATTCAGGAAAATCGGATAAAAATCAGCGCAACGGAACCTTCCAGAGCCCCGAAGGAGGGCCAGAGGGGGCCCACCTGGCGGCCAGGTGGCGCGGCCTAGGGTGGGGCCGCACCGGGCGCCCGCCTGGACACCTGGTGCCCCCCTGGCTGCCCCCTTTTGCCTATTTAATCTCCGTGACGCGAAAGCCCTGAAGACAACCCTTTTTTCGCGATCTCGCCTTTGTTCCGCCGCCGCCGTGCTTTCAAGATCGGGAGCGCCAACAGACTTCTTCCCGGCACCCTGCCGGAGGGAGGATCGACCTCCGGGAGCTTCCCCTTCACCGTGGACGCTTCCCGGATGTGTCATGGGTAGTTTTCTTTGAACCATGGGTCTGTGATCGGTAGCTATATGATGTTCTCCTTCCCTCTTTGTTCTTCATGGTTTAGTCCTCGTGAGCTGCCCTACATGATCGTGGCACATATGTAATCTTTTTGTTGTTGCTATGCTGAGTTTGCTGGGATCTGATGGATTATGAGATTATGTTGAGATTGTGATTGAGTAATATATTTGGTTCTTATCTTTTATATTTTTGTTCCTAAGTAATTCTTGCATGTTCTCCGTTGCTGTTTATTGCTTTGGACAAGTAGTAGGTAGTGACTCCAAGAGGGAACGTTATGCTCGATTGTGGATTCATGCCCCCCGGTGACACGCTTGAGTGACAGAAACATGAGTCTAGGGGATGTGATGTTGCCACAACAGGGAAAACAACGGTGCTTATAACCGCGGTTGCAAGGATTGTTTACTTTACGCAAAGTGCTTTTTAATGCAGTTGTCTGTTGCTTTGGGTTTACACTTTGGGTGGGGCTCGCAACTTAATACCAGCGAGATGTTCTGGATAGATATCTCAAGGTGGATGATTAGTAGTAGATGCAGTTGGATTTCGGTCTACTTATTTTGGTGTACTGCCCATGCTTTTGAGCCTCGTCCTTTCTTTGTAGCATAGTTACCATTGCGGTGCGTTTATACTTCTGTCAATTGCCCAGTTGTAATTTGTTCACCTCGCATAGCAGTTTTATCATCTTTTGGGAGAGAGACATCACTAGTGAACATCACGGGACCCCGGTCCATATTCTCATTATTGTTTACACGCTTATTTACTTTTCTGCTTTACTTTCTAGCTGCTACTTTTATCACTATTATCTGTTGCGTTGATCCTTTGTAAACAGCAAGGCCGGAGAGATTGACAACCTCTCTGTACTCGTTGGGAGCAAAGTTACTTGTGTTGTGTGCAGATCCACGTCAGTTGCGCCGCTGACACCTACTTATCATTACCGGAGTCCTACAGGAGACAAACCCTATCCTTTACATAGGGGAAATTTGCCGCTATCCTACATCTCACCTTCCACTTGGGGTAACCAACGAGGGGGAGATATATATATCCTTCATCAAGAAAATTTCTGGCGCCGTTACCGGGGACTCCGAGTGCTAAGATAGGGGAGTTGCACACTATCTTTTACCTTTGCTTTTTAGTCTTGTTAGTTCACTTTCCTGTTTTTACCTTTGCTTATGTTTCTTTATGGAAAAAAATGAGAGAGCTTTATGAGCTCTACCTTGAATTAGGACATGAAGTGTTTGAAGAGAAAATCAAAAAGCCTATGGAGCTTTATTATTTGCATAACACTCATGTTAGTAGCAATGTCATTAGTATGTTGATGGCTTCTCGCCCCTCGTTGGTTACCCAAAGTGGAAGGTTGAGATGTAGACAGCAGCAAATTTCCCTCGGTGAAGATAACAAGGTTTGTCTCCAGTAGGACTCCGACAACGACACGAAGGTGACAACGGCGCCAGAAATTAGGCGGTTGACGTGGACCTGCACACACAACAGATAAATTTTCTCCCAACGAGTTCAGAGAGGTTGTCAATCCCTCCGGCCTTGTTGTTTACAAAGGATCAAACGCACGGGATAATAATGATAGCAATAGCAACAGAAAATTAAATAAAGCAGAAAATAAATAGTGGTTGTAAACAGTGTTGGAAATATGGACCGGGGTCCCATGATGTTCACTAGTGATGTCTCTCTCCCAAAAGACGGTAAAATAGCCATGCAATGTAAACAAATTACAGCTGGGCAATTGACAGGATTATGTGCGCAAACCAATGCTAACTATGATATAAAGAAAGGAATAGGCTCAAAAGCATGGGCGGTACGCCAAGACAAGTAGACCGAAATCCATCTGCATCTACCTACTAATCATCCACCTTGAGATATCTATCCAGAACATCTCGTTGGTATTAAGTTGCGAATCCCACCCAAAGTGTAAACTCAAAGCAACAAACAACTGCATTAAAGAACTTTGTGTAAAGTAAACAATCCTTGCACCCGCAAGTACAAGCACCGTTGTTTTCTCCCTTGTGGCAACAACACATCCTCTAGACTCATGTTTCTGTCACTCAAGCTAGTCAAAGGGGGCATGAACCCACAATCATGCATAACGCTCCCTCTTGGAGTCACTACCTACTATTTGGCCAAAGCAATAAACAGCAACAGAGAACATGCAAGAATTACTCAAGAACATAAATATAAAAGAGGAGAATCAAATATATTACTCAATCACAATCTGAACATAGTCTCATAATCCATCAGATCCCAGCAAACTCAGCATAGAAACAACAGAAAGATTACATATGTGCCTCGATCATGTAGGGCAGCTCACGAGGTCTAAACCATGAAGAACAAAGAGGGGAGGAGAACATCACATAGCTACTGATCATGGACCCATGGTCCAAGGTGGAGTACTCACGGTTCATCCGGGAAGCATCCATGGTGGTGGAGAAGCTCCCGGAGGTGATTCCTCCCTCCGGCAGGGTGCCGGGAAGAGGGCGCCTGGTGCTCCCGATCTTGGAAGTGCGGAGGCGGCGGAACAGAGGAGAGATCGCGAAAAAGGGTTCTGTCCTCGAGGGTTTCGGGACGAGAGGGATATATAGGCGAAGGGGGGCAGCCAGAGGTGGACCAGGGGCCCCAGGCGCCCCCTGGCGCGGCCTAGGGGTTGGCCGCACCAGGTGGCCGCCTGGGCCACCCCTGGCTCCCCTCTGGCCCCACTTGGGCTCTTCTCGAAGATTCATGTACGCTGATTTTTCCTATATTTTTCCCAGAATTTTTCTGGCACTTTAAGTAATGGGAAAACCTGAAATACAAAAATAGTAGAAAACAGGAACTGGCACTGGGGTGCACTGAGTTAATAGGTTAGTCCAAATATGATCAAAAGTGTATGGAAGTGCATCAATATCATAGCAATATCACACAAAAGAAGCATGGAGCAAGCAGAAATTATAGATACGTTTTGGACGTATCATGTGTCTCCTCTAAATAATTTTGATGGTAATGATATGCAAAGTTATAAGCTTGGGGATGCTACGTTTGATGAGGGTGATATTTTTAGCCCCCCAAGTTTTGATGTGGAAATTTATTTTGATGATACTTTGACTCGTATCTATGAAGATTATTGTGATGACACTTATGCTATAAAGAATAAATTTTTACAAGTGTATCATGATAAGAATGATTCATGTGATAGCTATTTTGTTGAGTTTGCTCCCACTACTATTGATGATTTTGCTTATAAGGGGAGTACTAAGTTTTCTATACTTATGGATCATGATAAGAATTTTTTTATGTGATACTTATATTGTTGAGTTTATTCATGATGCCACTGAAAATTACTATGAGAAAGGGAGACATGGATTCAAATATCTCACTGATATTAAACTCCCTCTCTCCATGATGATTTTTTTTAAGTTGTTCTTGTCCTACCTTATTATGCTTGTTACTATGTGCTTCATTGATTTAGTTGGTTACAAGATCCTTATGCATAGAAAGTGGGTTAGGCTTAGACATGTTTCATATTTTCTTCTTGCTGCTCTCTTTTGCTTCAAATGCTTATTTTTATGAGAGCATCTTTTATGATCTCCATGCCTAGCTTAAAGGCGTAAAAGAAAGCGCTTGTTGGGAGGCAACCCAAGATGTTTTTACTTATATTTTAGTGGTCTTGATAATTGTTACTACTGTAGAAACATCATTGTATCTTTATTTTCAAGCTTTGTGCCAAGTTATAGCGTCTTATGATAAGGGAAGCAAAAGTTGTGATGTGTTGCCCAGAAAATAGATTCTGTCTACTTGACGGAAAAAAATGGAAAAAATCACCAGTTCATCTTTTTGAGCTGAATTTTTTACACAACATGATCTATACATTTGTGAAACTTTCGTATGTTCTTAGTTTTTTGATTTGAGTTGCAGAAGTGCCCCGAAAGAATTCACTACTACCTGTTGTTCTCTTTTTCGCAGATTCTTCCACGTTTTGCCTTTCCTTACTTTTGCAAACCTTAAGCTTGCTTTTTCTTTGCAAAAACTTTTTGAAAATCTTGAGAAACAGTAGCTATTCAAGAATATATTTATATCCAGTGGGAAAAAATTATTTTATTAAGGGTACTAACCTGTCTAATCAGCTTATGATGAATTATGTATGAAGGGAGTTTTCAAGTGTGCGATGGAAGATGATGAAAGAAGATCCGGGAGTGTCAAGCGCTCAAGCTTTGGGATGCCCCCATGCATCCCCAATAAATATTGAAGTAGAATCAAGCGTCTAAGCTTGGGATGCCCCCGTGCATCCCCTTCTCCATCAACAATCATCAGTTCGTCCTTCGTCTCACTATATTTTTATCACTTCATGCGTTATATGCTATGCTTGGAGCGTCTCGCTCTTAGGTTTACTTTTTAGTTTTCTTTAGCTTTGCTTGTTGTTCATAACAAGTTAGACCCCAGCTTACTTTGTGTGGGAGAGAAACACGCTCCACTTCAATCTAGAACACATCATAGGACTTTTCATGCTTATCTTTCTGTTGTTGTGTGTTCATTATCTTTTCGTAGCTACTGTCATGTTTAGTTTTAGTCTTAGTTTGTCTTTAGCTAGAGCCCTGGCTTTTGTTTAATTTGTTGTTGTAACTCTCTTTAGTTTTCATGTTTATCTTGTTAAGAGATTTGGTTGTTGCACTGAGTTGTGTCTTGTCTTGAAAGTAGGTAATTGAGGTTGCTATTTAATTTTAGTAGTAACTTGCAATAGTTTTGAGGTATTGTTGTGAGTAATGTTTGAAATTTTGGTGTCAAGAGATCTAGCCTATTAGTGATAGGTGTCGTATTTTGGGCAATCCGTGTTTATTTTCAAAACCTACAAAACTAGTTGAGAACCCTACCTACTAGATGGATCGCTAATCTTTTGAGGGATCGGATATTAGAGTACACTCACGTACCATGAGTCGAGGATGCGCAAGGATAACCAAACCCCCATACACTCCTCCTCGGGGTACTTGTCTATTTGTGAACCTCCTCATTAGATTGAGAGTTACCGATAATAAGTGCATGAGTTCTTCGGACTAATGTAAGTATTGAAAATTGACACTTCCACCTCCTCATATTTGCTAGCCTCTTCCGTACCGTGCATTGCCGTCTTCTCACTCAGAGAGTTGGCATCTACCTTCCGGTGCATCCAAACCCTTGGCATGATACGCTCTGTCATAATAAACCTCCTTATATCTTTCCTCAAAACAGCCACCATACATACCTATCAAGTAATTTCCATAGCCTTTCCGAGATATGTTCCTTCTACACCATGCAACATCCACCTCTTCATGACTGGATCTTCATGCCATACATGTTCCTTCTACACTAGCAGAGGCATACATTGCATACATCATGATAGCTACATCTTCTTTATGTTTGAGTACCTTGTAAAGTGTGAAAATCTTCTATACCCTCTTGTAAAATAGAGTGTTGCCCTTAAGTGAGGAAAAGATCCCAAAGTGGACAAAATAAAAGATCCCAAAGAGGGAAAATGAGATTTTAATATAAAGAGCCATTGAGGCCACCAAAAAAATAGAAAAAATAGAAAAAAAGAGGAAAAGAAAATAAAAAGAGAGAAAGGGGCAACACTACTATCCTTTTGAAAGATCCACACTAATACTCCCTCTTATCCTTATACTCCATAGAGATGATCATTTATGCATATAGCTATGTGGGGACCTTCACACTATAGAACTTGGCTTGCATATTCCAAGGATGAGCCTCCTCAAACAAGCTCTAGGTCTTCATGAGCGAGCAAGTTGGATGCATCCCCACTAGTTCCATTGGAGAGATTTCTTAGCTCATATGTGAATCTGTTGCATGGCAATCCCTACTCCTCACATCGTATCTATCATTTGGCCTTCTCGCCTATGATTGTCCTCGTTGATGTGAGCCTTTATCACCCTTTTTGTCTTCCTCCTCCACCATACTTCTCTCTTTGCCATCCTAAGTGTCAACTTTCGTGTTTACGCTCATCCATTGCATGAGTGCCTAAAATATCGAAAAGGAGTGGATCAAATTGACTTGTACCTGGATAGTGGTCTGGGATGAGTCAAGATAAGATTCCAAAAGAAGACCAAGTGTTAAACTTTAGTAGATTGAGTTCTAAACTTAAAATACCTTTTTCTCCTAATCCCTATCCCCTTTTCTTGCACGCAAACACCATTTGGAGACATTCGAGTCATGGACAGCGAGAGGTCTTGCACCTAATGTTCTTTCGTTACTTGTTTCAATGCTAATATAGTCTCTTGCCTGTTATGACTTGAATTGAATTACATACCTTGATTGCTTTACTTTTCAAAGTTCTTATATGGTTGCTAGCATGTCACCACAGAAATTATGCTTGTTATCATTTACCTACTCGAGGACGAGCAGGAAGTAAGCTTGGGGATATTGATACGTCCCAAACGTATCGATAATTTCTGCTTGTCCCATGCATGTTTTATGTGATATTGATATGATCTAGATACACTTTAATACACTTTTGATCATATTTGGACTAACTTATTACCTTAGTGCACCATAGTGCGAGTTCCTGTTTTCTGCTGATTTTCTATTCCAGGTTTCCCCCATATTAAAAGTGCTCCAAAATTTCGGGAAAATCGGATAAAAAATCAGCGCAACGGAACCTTCCAAAGCCCAGAAGGAGGGCCAGACGTATCTATAATTTATGTTTGCTCCATTCATTTTTTGTGTGATATTGCTATGATCTAGATACACTTTCATACACTTTTGATCATATTTGGACTAACCTATTAACTCAATGCACCACAGTGCCAGTTCTTGTTTTTTGTTGTTTTTCTATTTCAGTTTCCCCCCATATTAAAAGTTCCCAATAAATTTCGGGAAAAATATATAAAAAATCAGCGCGAAGGAACCTTCCGGAATCACCAAAGGAGAGCCGGAGGGGGTCCACTGATACACGAGATAGCTTCTCGTCCCTCGTTGGTTACCCCAAGTGGAAGGTGAGATGTAGCGTAGCGGCAAATTTCCCTTGGTAAAGATACCAAGGTTGAAAAGATCGTCTCCCGTAGGACTCCGACAGATACAAGTAGGTGGTGAAGTGAACAATTGGCGCCGTTGACAATCTAAGGATTGCTAACTTCACCTGGACCTGCACACACAACATATAGATTTGCTCCCAACGAGTACAGAGGAGTTGTCAATTCCTCCGGCCTTGTTGTTTACAAAGGATAAAACGCACGGGATAATAATGATAGTGATAGCTATGGAAAAGTAAATACTGAAAGTGAATTGAAGGTGTAAACAATGTTGTTAATATGGAATGGGTCCTATGATGTTCACTAGTGATGTCTCTCTACCAAAAGACGATAAAATAGCCATGCGAGGTAAACAAATTATAGCAGGGCAATTGACAGGATTGTGTGCACAAACCAATGGTAATTATGCTGTGCAGAAAGGAAGAGGCTCAAAAGCATGGGCGGTACGCCAAGACAAGTAGACCGAAATCCAACTGCATCTACCCACTAATCATCCACCTTGAGACATCTATCCAGAACATCTCGCTGGAATTAAGTTGCGAATCCCACCCAAAGTGTAAAATCAAAGCAACAGACAACTGCATCAAAGAACTTTGCGTAAAGTAAACAATCCTTGCACCCCGCAAGTACAAGCACCGTTGTTTTCCCCCTTGTGGCAAAAACACATCCCCTAGACTCATGTTTCTGTCACTCAAGCTAGTCATCGGGGGGCATGAACCCACAATCATGCATAACGCTCCCTCTTGGATTCACTGCCTACTACTTGGCCAAAGCAATAAACAGCAACGGAGAACATGCAAGAATTACTCAAGAACATAAATATAAAAGAGGAGAATCAAATATATATAACTCAATCACAACTTGAACATAATCTCATAATCCATCGGATCCCAGCAAACTCAGCATAACAACAGCAGAAAAGATTACATATGTGCCTCGATCATGTAGGGCAGCTCACGAGGTCTAATCCATAAAGAACAAAGAGGGGAGGAGAACATCACATAGCTACTGATCATAGACCCAAGGTCCAAGGTGGACTACTCACGGTTCATCCGGGAAGCATCCATGGTGATGGCTTCTCGCCCTTCGTTGGTTACCCCAAGTGGAAGGTTGAGATGTAGCGCAGCAACAAGTTTCCCTCGGTGAAGATACCAAGCTTTGTCTCCAGTAGGACTCCAGAGATGATAAGCAGGTGTCAGCGGCGCAACTGACGTGGACCTGCACACAGCCACAGATAACTTTGTTCCCAACGAAGTTCAGAGAGTTTGTCAATCTCTCCGGTCTTGTTGTTCACAAAGGGTAAAACACAAGGGATAATGATAGCAACTGAAAGTAAAAGCAGGAAAGTAACTATAGCGTGGAAACAGTAATAAGGATACGGACCGGGATACGTGATGTTCACTAGTGATGTCTCTCTCCCAAAAGACGATAAAACTGCTATGCGAGGTAAACAAATTACAGAAGGGCAATTGACAGGATTATGAACGCACCGCAATGCTAACTATGCTGCAAAAGAAAGGAAGAGGCTCAAAAGCACGGGCAGTACGCCAAAATAAGTAGACCGTAATCCAACTGCATCTACTACTAATCATCCACCTTGAGATATCTATCCAGAACATCTCGCTGCTGTTAAGTTGCGAGCCCCACCCAAAGTGTAAACCCAAAGCAACAGACAACTGCATTAAAAAGAACTTTGCGTAAAGTAAACAATCCTTGCAATCGCGGTTACAAGCACCGTTGTTTCCCCCTTGTGGCAACAACACATCCCCTAGACTCATGTTTCTGTCACTCAAGCGTGTCATCGGGGGGCATGAACCCACAATCGAGCACAACGTTCCCTCTTGAAGTCACTACCTACTACTTGGCCAAAGCAATAAAAAGCAACGGAGAACATGCAAGAATTACTTAGGAACAAAAATATAAGAGATAAAAACCAAATATATTACTCTATCACAATCTGAACATAATCTCATAATCCATCAGATCCCATCAAACTCAGCATAGCAATAGCAGAAATATTACAAAAGTGCCTCGATCATATAGGGCAGCTCACGAGGTCTAAACCATGAAGAACAAAGAGGGGAGGAGAACATCACATAGCTACTGATCACGGACTCATGGTCCAAGTAAAACTACTCACGAGACATCCGGGGAGCATCCATGGTGGAGAGGAGACTCCCGGAGGTCAATCCTCCCTCCGGCAGGGTGCCGGGAAGAGGTCTTCTGGTGCTCCCGATCTCGGAAGCGCGGCGGCGGCGGAACAGAGGAGAGTTTGCAAAATAGGGTTCTGTCTTCGGAGTTTCCCCGTGACGGAGAATAAATACGCGAAGGGGGGCAGCCAGAGGTTAACCAGGGGCCCCAGGCGCCCCCCCTGGCGCGGCCAGGGGTGGGGCCGCGCCGGGTGGCCTCCTGGGCCCCCTGGCTCCCCTCTGGCCCCACTCGGGCTCTTTGCGAAGCTTCCTGTACGCTGATTTTTCCTATATTTTTCCCGAAATTTTTCTGGCACTTTTTATATGGGGGAAAACTGAAATAGAAAAACAGCAGAAAACAGGAACTGGCACTGGGGTGCACTGAGTTAATAGGTTAGTCCAAATATGATCAAAAGTGTATGAAAGTGTATCTAGATCATAGCAATATCACACAAAACATGCATGGAGCAAGCAGAAATTATAGATTCGTTTTGGACGTATCAACATCCCCAAGCTTAATTCCTGCTCGTCCTCGAGTAGGTAAATGATAACAACATAATTTCTGTGGTGACATGCTATCAACCATAAAAGAACTTTGAAAAGTAAAGCAATCAAGGTTAGAGATTCAATTCAAGTCAGAACATGCAAGAGTCTATATTAGCATTGAAACAAGTAACAAAAGTACATTAGGTGCCAGAGCTCTAGCTGTCCGTGACTCGAATGTCCCCAAATGGTTTTTGCGTGCAAGAAGGGGGATAGGAAATACGAGAAAAAAGTATTTTTGTGTTGAGAACTAAATCTACTAAAGTTTCGCACTTGGTCCTCTTTGGAATCTTATCTTGACTCGTCCCCAGACCACTAGCCAGGTACAAATCAATTTGATCCACTCCTTTTCGATATTTTGAGCACCCATGCAATGGATGAGCGTAAGCACGAGAGTTGACATTTAGGATGGCAAAGAGAGAAATATGGTGGAGGAGGAAGACAAAAAGGATATGAAAGGCTCAAATCAATGAGGACAATCATAGGCAAGAGATGCCAAATGATAGATATGATGTGAGGAGTAGGGATTGCCATGCAACGGATGCACATACGAGCTAAGAAGCTCTCCAATGGAACTAGTGGGGTGCGTCTAACTTGCTCGCTCATGAAGACCTAGAGCTCTTTTGAGGAGGCTCATCCTTGGAATATGCAAGCCAAGTTCTATAGTGTGAAGATCCCCACATAGCTATATGCATAAAGATCATCTCTATGGAGTACAAGGATATAAAGGGAGTACTAGTGTAGATCTCTCAAAAGGATAGTAGTGTTGCCCCTTTATCTCTTTTTATTTCTTTTTCTCTTTTTCTATTTTTTTGTATTTTTTTGTGGCCTCAATGGCTCTTTCTATTTAACTCTCATTTGTCCTCTTTGGGATCTTTTATTGTGTCCACTTTGGGATCTTTTCCTCACTTAAGGGCAACACTCTATTTTACAAGAAGGTCAAGGAGATCTTTCACACTTTACAAGGTACTCAGAATCATAAAGAAGATGTAAATATCATGATGTATGCAATGTATGTCGCTGCCAGTGTAGCAGTAACATGTATGACATGAAGATCAAGTCATGAAGAGGTGGATGTTGCATGGCAATATAACTCGGAAAGGCTATGGAAATGCTTTGATAGGTAGGTATGGTGGCTATTTTGAGGAAAGATATAAGGAGGCTTATGATGACAGAGCGTATCATGCCAAGGGTTTGGATGTACCAGCGAAGGTGGACACCAACTCTCGGAGTGATAAGAAGGCAATGCACGACACGGGAGAGGCTAGCAAAATATGGGAAGGTGGAAGTGTCAACTTTCAATACTTACATTAGTCCGAAGAACTCATGCACTTATTATCGGTAACTCTCAATCTTATAAGGAGGTTCACAAAGAGACAAGTACCCCGAGGAGGAGTGTATGGGGGTTTGGTTATCCTTGCGCATCCTCGACTCATGGTACGTGAGTGTTCTCTGATATTCGATCCCTCCAAAGATTAGTGATCCATCTAGTAGCTAGAGTTCTCAACTAGTTTTGTAGGTTTTGAAAATACACACGGATTGCCCAAAATACGACACCTATCACTAATAGGCTAGAGCTCTTGACACCAAAAGTTCAAACATTACTCACATCATTACCTCAAAACCATTGCAAGTTACTACTAAAATTAAATAGCAACCTCAATTACCTACTTTCAAGACAAGATACAACTCAGTGCAACAACCAACTCTCTTTAACAAGATAAACATGAAAACTAAAAAGAGTTCCAGCAACAAACTAAACAAAAGCCAAGGCTCTTGCTAAAGACACACTAAAACTAAAACTAAACAAGGCAGTAGCTATGAAAAGATAAAGAACACACAACAGCAAAAAGATAAGCAGGAAAAATCCTATGATGTGTTCTAAATTTTGAAAGTGGAGCGTGTTTCTCTCCCACACAAAGTAAGACGGGATCTAACTTGTTATGAACAATAAGCAACGCTAAATAAAACTAAAACTAAAACCTAAGAGCGAGACGCTCCAAGCATAGCACATAACGCATGAAGTGATAAAAATATAGTGAGACGAAGGACGAAATGATGATTGTTGATGGAGAAGGGGATGCACGGGGGCATCCCCAAGCTTAGACGCTTGAGTCTCCTTGAATATTTATTGGGGATGCATGGGGGCATCCCCAAGCTTGAGCGCTTGACACTCCTGGATCTTGTTTCATCATCTTCCATCGCACACTTGAAAACTCCCTTCATACATAACTCATCATAAGCTGATTAGAGAGGTTAGTACCCTTAATAAATATTTTTTCCCCACTGGATAAAAAGATATTCTTGAAGAGCTACTGTTTCTCAAGAGTGCCAAAAAGTTTTTGCAAAGAAAAAGCAAGCTTAAGGTTTGCAAAATTAGGAGAAACAAAACGTGGCAGAATCTGTGAAAAACAGAACAACAGATAGTAAAGAATTTTTTAGGGGCACTTCCACAACTCAAATCAGCTTATGAGCATACTGTGTAAACATTTCAGCTCAAAAAGATGAACTGGGATTTTCTGGAATTTTTCTGGTCACGAGGACAGAATCTGTTTTCTGGACAGCATGTCACAACTTTTACTTCCCTTGCCGTAAGAGGCTATAACTTGGCACAAAGTTGAAAAATAAAGATACAATGATGTTGCTACAGTAGTAACAATCATCAAGACACAACAAAAGCAAAAAGAAAAACCTAAATTCGTTGCGGGCTGCCTCCCGAAAGCGCTTTCTTTTATGCCTTTAAGTTAGGCATGATGCAAAAGATCAAGTTGTATCAATCGAATCATTATCAAGATCATCAAAAAGCTCTTCAATTGTACAACTATTCTTAAGAGGTATTTCAAATAAAGGCATAATTAAGATACTTCTAGGGAGAAAACCAAAAGGCGGAAAATGAATGGAAGATTCATTTATAAAATTATCAAAGAGAGGTATTTCTTCCAAAGTTTTCACGATTTCAACTTCTTTGGCAATAGGTGGTTTATTTTTAGGTCGGGGAACCTTAGGGACATAATTGAACTTAGGTTCCCTTCTTGCCGAAGTCTCTACCTTTTTTGGTTTGATTGAGGAGAAAGTAGTTCCTAGAGTATTAATGATTTCCTCAATCTTATCTATCCTAGAAAGATCCGTATCACAGGATTTGATGACCTCCAAAGTTTTAATAATTTTAAGCATGGAGCTATCAAGCCTATTCAAATTCCCTTGAATCTTGCGATCCAACTCATTTATCCTAGTTATACTTGGTATTTCTAACTCTATCTTTTCAAGCTTCTTCATAATTTGAGATAGAGTTATATCTTCTTGTATGCTAGCAATAGGGAGATTTCCAACAAGATTTTCAATAACATTAAGAGACTCCCAAGTCGGGGCTTCTAGAAAATTCCCATTGATAGCAGTATCTAATATGAACCTATTCCAAGGAGTAATCCCGACATAAAAATTTCTAAGCAGGATAGTAGTGGATTGCTTCTTGGTGGCTCTTTTTTGAGAATCATTAATTCTATACCAAGCATCTTTTAAACTTTCTCCACCTTTTTGTTTAAAGGTGAGAACCTCTGGCTCAACAAAGACAAAAGGGCCAGACATAATGACAACTATTAGCAAGATAAATAATTTTTTTGTAATTTTTGATATAAGACACAAAGATAAAAACTGAAAGGTAAACTAACAAGACTAAAAAAAAAGGTAAAGGGTAGTGTGCAACTCCCCTATTTAGCACTCGGAGTCCCCGGCAACGGCGCCAGAAATTCGCTTGATGGCTTCTCGCCCTTCGTTGGTTACCCCAAGTGGAAGGTTGAGATGTAGCGCAGCAACAAGTTTCCCTCGGTGAAGATACCAAGGTTTGTCTCCAGTAGGACTCCAGAGATGATAAGTAGATGTCAGCGGCGCAACTGATGTGGACCTGCACACAGACACAAATAACTTTGTTCCCAATGAAGTTCAGAGAGGTTGTCAATCTCTCCGGTCTTGTTGTTCACAAAGGGTAAAACACAAGGGATAATGATAGCAACTGAAAGTAAAAGCAGGAAAGTAAATATAGTGTGGAAATAGTAATAAGGATATGGACCGGGATACGTGATGTCCACTAGTGATGTCTCTCTCCCAAAAGACGATAAAACTGCTATGCGAGGAAAACAAATTATAGAAGGGCAATTGACAGGATTATGAACGCACCGCAATGCTAACTATGCTGCAAAAGAAAGGAAGAGGCTCAAAAGCACGGGCAGTACGCCAAAATAAGTAGACCGTAATCCAACTGCATCTACTACTAATCATCCACCTTGAGATATCTATCCAGAACATCTCGCTGGTATTAAGTTGTGAGCCCCACCCAAAGTGTAAACCCAAAGCAACAGACAACTGCATTAAAAAGAACTTTGGGTAAAGTAAACAATCCTTGCAACAGCGGTTACAAGCACCGTTGTTTTCCCCCTTGTGGCAAAAACACATCCCCTAGACTCATGTTTCTGTCAATCAAGCGTGTCATCGGGGAGCATGAACCCACAATCGAGCACAACGTTCCCTCTTGGAGTCACTACCTACTACTTGGCCAAAGCAATAAACAACAACAGAGAACATGCAAGAATTACTTAGGAACAAAAATATAAGAGATAGAAACCAAATATATTACTCTATCACAATCTGAAAATAATCTCATAATGCATCAGATCCCATCAAACTCAGCATAGCAACAGCAGAAATATTACAAAAGTGCCTCGATCATGTAGGGCAGCTCACGAGGTCTAAACCATGAAGAACAAAGAGGGGAGGAGAACATCACATAGCTACTGATCACGGACCCATGGTCCAAGGAAAACTACTCACGAGACATCCGGGGAGCATCCATGGTGGAGAGGAGACTCCCGGAGGTCAATCCTCCCTCCGGCAGGGTGCCGGGAAGAGGTCTTCTGGTGCTCCCGATCTCGGAAGCGCGGCGGCGGCGGAACAGAGGCGAGATCGCGAAAAAGGGTTCTGTCCCCGAGGGTTTCTCGTCACGGAGAATATATAGGCGAAGGGGGGCAGCCAGGGGGGCCACTAGGGGTCCAGGCGCCCCCCTAGCGCGCCCACGGGTTGGGCCGCGCCGGGTGGCCGCCTGGGCCCCCCTGGCTCCCCTCTGGCCCCACTCGGGCTCTTCGCGAAGCTTCCTGTACGGTGATTTTTCCTGTATTTTTCCCGGAACTTTTCTGGCACTTTTTATATGGGGAAAAACTGAAATAGAAAAATAGCAGAAAACAGGAACTGGCACTGGGGTGCACTGAGTTAATAGGTTAGTCCAAATATGATCAAAAGTGTATGAAAGTGTATCTAGATCATAGCAATATCACACAAAACATGCATGGAGCAAGCAGAAATTATAGATACGTTTTGGACGTATCACATGGTGGTGGAGAAGCTCCCAGAGGTGGTTCCTCCCTCCGGCAGGGTGCAGGGAAGAGGTCTTTTGGTGCTCCCGATCTTGGAAGCGCGGCGGCGGTGGAACAGATGAGATATCGCGAAAAAGGGTTCTGTCCCTGAGGGTTTCTCGTCACGGGGAATAAATAGCCGAAACGGGGCAGCCATAAGTGGGCCAGGGGCTCCAGGCGCCCCCCCCTGGCGTGGCCAGGGGTGGGGCCGCGCCCTCTGGCCGCCTGGGGCCCTTTGGCTCCCCTCTGGCCCCTCTCGGGCTCTTCGCAAAGCTTCCGGTACGCTGATTTTTCCTATATTTTTCCCGGAATTTTTCTTGTACTTTTAATAAGGGGGAAACCTGAAATAGAAAAACAGCAGAAAACAGGAACTGGCACTGGGGTTCACTGAGTTAATAGGTTAGTCCAAATATGATCAAAAGTGTATGGAAGTTCATCAATATCATAGCAATATCACACAAAAGAGGCATGGAGCAAGCAGAAATTATTGATACGTTTTGGACGTATCAACATCCCCAAGCTTAATTTCTGCTCGTCCTCGAGTAGGTAAATGATAACAAGCATAATTTCTGTGGTAACATGCTAACAACCATATAAGAACTTTGTAAGTGAAGCAATCGAGGCATGTAATTCAATTCAAGTCATAACAGGCAAGAGTCTATATCTAGTATTGAAACAAGCAACATAAGAACATAAAGGTGCAAGAGCTCTCGCTATCCGTGACTCGAATGTCTCCAAATGGTGTTTGCGTGCAAGAAAGGGGATAGGGATATACGAGAAAAAGTATTTTTAAGTTGAGAACTCAATCTACTAAAGTGTCACACTTGGTCTTCTTTGGAATCTTATCTTGACTCATCCCCAGACCACTAGCCAGGTACAAGTCAAAATGATCCACTCCTTTTCGACATTTTGAGCACTCATGCAATGGATGAGCGTAAGCAAGAAAGTTGAGGCTTAGGATGGCAAAGAGAGAATAAGGTGGAGGAGGAATACAAAAAAGGTCTGAAAGGCTCACATCAATGAGGACAATCATAGGCGAGAGAAAGACAAATGATAGATATGATGTGAGGAGTAGGGATTGCCATGCAACGATGCACATATGAGCTAAAAGCTCTCCAATGGAACTAGTGGGAGTGCATCCAACTTGCTTGCTCAAGAAGACCTAGAGCTCACTTGAGGAGGCTCATCATTGGAATATACAAGCCAAGTTCTATAGTGTGAAGGTCCCCACATAGCTATATGCATGAATGATAATCTCTATGGAGTAAAAGATAAAAGAAGGAGTACGAGTGTGGATCTCTCAAAAGGAATAGTAGTGTGCCCCTTCTCTCTTTTTATTTCTTTCTATTATTTTTATTTTTTATTTTATTTTTTGGTGGCCTCAATGGCTCTTTCTATATAACTCTCATTTGTCCTCTTTGGGATCTTTTAATTTGTCCACTTTGGGATCTTTTAATTTTGTCCACTTTGGGATCTTTTCCTCACTTTAGGGGCAACACTCTATATATTACAAAATGTATGGAAGATCTTTCACACTTTACAAAGTACTCAAATCATAAAGAAAATGTAACTATCATGATGTATGCAAATGTATGCCTCTGCCAGTGTAGCAGGATATGAAATGATACTAGCGCGTCATGTAGCAATGATTAGGGCAAGGCCCAACTAGCATGCGGCTCATCGATCAAGCAAGTAGCATGTATGACATGAAGATCAAGTCATGAGAAGATGGATGTTGCATGGCAATATATCTCGGAAAGGCTATGGAAATGCCTTGATAGGTAGGTATGGTGGCTGTTTTGAGGAAGGATATAAGGAGACTTATGATGACAGAGTGTATCGTGCCAAGGGTTTGGATGTACCGGAGAAGGTGGACGCCAACTCTCGGAGTGAGAAGAAAGCAATGCACGGCACAAGAGAGGCTAGCAAAATATGGGAAGGTTGAAGTGTCAACTTTCGAATACTCACATTAGTCCGAAGAACTCATGCACTTATTATCGGTAACTCTCAATCTAATAAGGAGGTTTCACAAAGAGACAAGTACACCGATGAGGAGTGTATGGGGGTTTGGTTATCCTTGCGCATCCTCGACTCATGGTACGTGAGTGTACTCTAATATTCGACCCCTTCGAAGAGTAGTGATCTATCTAGTAGCTAGAGTTCTCAACTAATTTGTAGGTTTTGAAAATAAACACGGATTGCCCAAAATACGACATCTATCACTAATAGGCTAAAGCTCTTGACACCAAAAGTCCAAACATTACTCAAAACAATACCTCAAAACTTTTGCAAGTTACTACTACAGAAGAATAGCAACCCCAATTACCTACTTCAAGTCAAGACACAAAACTCAGTGCAACAGGCAAACTCTCTAAACAAGATAAACATGAAAACTCAAGAGAGTTCTAGCAACAAACTAAACAAAATCTCTTTAAAAAGATAAGCATGAAAGCTAAGAGCAAAACATGACAGCAGCTACAAAAAAGATAAAGAACAAACACAACAAAGATAAGCAGGAAAAAGTCCTATGTTGTGTTCTAAATTTTTGAAGTGGAGCGTGTTTCTCTCCCACACAAAGAAAGCTGAGTTCTAACTTCTTATGAACAGCAAACAAAGCTAAATAAAACTAAAAACAAAACCTAAGAGCGAGACGCTCCAAGAATAGCACATAGCGCATGAAGTGATAAAAATATAGTGAAACGAGAGACGAACTGATGATTGTCGATGGAGAAGGGGATGCACGGGGGGCATTGATGGCTTCTCGCCCCTTCGTTGGTGAGCCCCAAGTGGAAGGCGTGATGCAGTGCAGCAGCAAGTTTCCCTCGGTGAAGATACCAAGGTTTGTCTCCAGTAGGACTCCAGAGATGATAAGTAGGTGTCTGCGGCGCGACTGACGCGGACCTGCACACAGACACAAATAACTTTGTTCCCAACGAAGTTCAGAGAGGTTATCAATCTCTCCGGTCTTGTTGTTCACAAAGGATAAAACGCAAGGGATAATGATAGCAAGTAAAAGCAGAAAAGTAAATGAGCGTGGGAACAGTGATGAGGATATGGACCGGGATACGTGATGTTCGCTAGTGATGTCTCTCTCCCAAAATACGATAAAACTACTATGCGAGGTAAAAAAATTACAGAAGGGCAATTGACAGGATTATGAACGCACCGCAATGCTAACTATGCTACAAAAGAAAGGAAGAGGCTCAAAAGCACGGGCAGTACGCCAAAATAAGTAGACCGAAATCCAACTGCATCTACTACTAATCATCCACCTTGAGATATCTATCCAGAACATCTCGCTGGTATTAAGTTGCGAGCCCCACCCAAAGTGTAAACCCAAAGCAACAGAAAACTGCATTAAAAAGCACTTTGCGTAAAGTAAACAATCCTTGCAACCGCGGTTACAAGCACCGTTGTTTTCCCCCTTGTGGCAACAGCACATCCCCTAGACTCATGTTTCTGTCACTCAAGCGTGTCATCGGGGGGCATGAACCCACAATCGAGCCTAACGTTCCCTCTTGGGGTCACTACCTACTACTTGGCCAAAGCAATAAACAGCAACGGAGAACATGCAAGAATTACTTAGGAACAAAAATATAAGAGATTAAAAACCAAATATATTACTCAATCACAATCTGAACATAATCTCATAATCCAGCAGATCCCATCAAACTCAGCATAGCAACAGCAGAAAGATTACAAAAGTTCCTCGATCATGTAGGGCAGCTCACGAGGTCTAAACCATGAAGAACAAAGAGGGGAGGAGAACATCACATAGCTACTGATCACGGACCCATGATCCAAGGAAAACTACTCACGAGACATCCGGGAAGCATCCATGGTGGAGAGGAGACTCCCGGAGGTCGGCCCTCTCTCCGGCAGGGTGCCGGGAAGAGGGCTTCTGGTGCTCCCGATCTCGGAAGCGCGGCGGCGCCGCCGCAGAGGAGAGATCGCGAAAAAGGGTTCCTGTTCCAAGGGTTTCACGTCACGGGGAATATATAGGCGAAGGGGGGCAGCCAGACGTGGACCAGGAGCCCCAGGCGCCCCCTTGGCGCGGCCAGGGGTGGGGCCGCGCCGGGTGGCCGCCTGGGCCACCCCTGGCTCCCCTCTGGCCCCACTCGGGCTCTTCGCGAAGCTTCCTGTACGTTGATTTTTCCTATATTTTTCCCGGTATTTTTCTGGCACTTTTTATATGGGGGAAAACTAAAATAGAAAAACAGCAGAAAACAGGAACTGGCACTGTGGTGCACTGAGTTAATAGGTTAGTCCAAATATGATCAAAAGTGTATGAAAGTGTATCTAGATCATAGCAATATCACACAAAACATGCATGGAGCAAGCAGAAATTATAGATACGTTTTGGACGTATCAACATCCCCAAGCTTAATTCCTACTCGTCCTCGAGTAGGTAAATGATAACAACATAATTTCTGTGGTGACATGCTAGCAACCATAAAAGAACTTTCAAAAGTAAAGCAATCAAGGTTAGAAATTCAATTCAAGTCATAACATGCAAGAGTCTATATTAGCATTGAAACAAGTAACAAAAGAACATTAGGTGCAAGAGCTCTCGTTGTCCGTGACTCGAATGTCGCCAAATGGTGTTTGCGTGCAAGAAGGGGGATAGGAAATACGAGAAAAAAGATTTATTTGTTGAGAACTCAATCTACTAAAGTTTCACACTTGGTCTTCTTTGGAATCTTATATTGACTCGTCCCCAGACCACTAGCCAGGTACAAGTCAATTTGATCCACTCCTTTTTCAATATTTTGAGCACTCATGCAATGGATGAGCGTAAACACGAGAGTTGACACTTAGGATGGCAAAGAGAGGAGTACGAAGGAGGAAGACAAAAAGGATGAGAAATTCTCACATCAATGAGGACAATCATAGGTAAGAGATGCCAAATGATAGATATGATGTGAGGAGTAGGGATTGCCATGCAACGGATGCACATACGAGCTAAGAAGCTCTCCAACGGAACTAGTGGGGGTGCATATAACTTGCTCGCTCATGAAGACCTAGAGCTCGTTTGAGGAGGCTCATCCTTGGTATATGCAAGCCAAGTTCTATAGTGTGAAGGTCCCCACATAGCTATATGCATAATGATCATCTCTATGGAGTACAAGGATATAAAGGGAGTACTAGTGTGGATCTCTCAAAAGGATAGTAGTGTAGCCCCTTTCTCTCTTTTTATTTCTTTTTCTCTTTTTTTGTATTTTTTGTGGCCTCAATGGATCTTTCCATGTAACTCTCATTTGTCCTCTTTGGGATCTTTTATTGTGTCCACTTTGAGATCTTTTCCTCACTTAAGGGCAACACTCTATTTTACAAGAAGGTAAAGGAGATCTTTCACACTTTACAAGGTACTCAAAATCATAAAGAATATGTAGCTATCATGATGTATGCAATGTATGTCGCTGCCAGTGTAGCAGGAACATGTATGACATGAAGATCAAGTCATGAAGATGTGGATGTTGCATGGCAATATATCTCGGAAAGGCTATGGAAATGCCTTGATAGGTAGGTATGGTGGCTGTTTTGAGAAAAGATATAAGGAGGTTTATGATGACAGAGCGTATCATGCCAAGGTTTTGGATGTACCGGCGAAGGTGGACGCCAACTCTCGGAGTGAGAAGAAAGCAATGCACGGCACGGGAGAGGCTAGCAAAATATGGGAAGGTGTAAGTGTCAACTTTCAATACTTACATTAGTCCGAAGAACTCATGCACTTATTATCGGTAACTCTCAATCTAATAAGGAGGTTCACAAAGAGACAAGTACCCCGAGGAGGAGTGTATGGGGGTTTGGTTATGCTTAAGCATCCTCGACTCATGGTACGTGAGTGTTCTCTAATATTCGATCTCTCCAAAGATTAGTGATCCATCTAGTAGCTAGAGTTCTCAACTAGTTTTGTAGGTTTTGAAAGTACACACGGATTGCCCAAAATATGACACCTATCACTAATAGGCTAGAGCTCTTGACACCAAAAGTTCAAACATTACTCACATCAATACCTCAAAACTATTGCAAGTTACTACTAGAATTAAATAGCAACCTCAATTACCTACTTTCAAGACAAGACACAACTCAGTGCAACAACCAACTCTCTTTAACAATGTAAACATGAAAACTAAAAAGAGTTGCAGCAACAAACTAAACAAAAGCCAAGTCTCTTGCTAAAGACAAACTAAGACTAAAACTAAACATGGCAGTAGCTATGAAAAGATAAAGAACACACAACAGCAAAAAGATAAGCAGGAAAAATCCTATGATGTGTTCTAGATTTTGGAAGTGGAGCGTGTTTCTCTCCCACACAAAGTAAGACGGGATATAAATTGTTATGAATAGCAAGCAAAGCTAAAGAAAACTAAAAATAAAACCTAAGAACGAGACGCTCCAAGCATAGCACATAACGCATGAAGTGATAAAAATATAGCGAGACGAAGGACGAACTGATGATTGTTGATGGAGAAGGGGATGCACGGGGGCATCCCCAAGCTTAGACGCTTGAGTCTCCTTGAATATTTATTGGGGATGTATGGGGGCATCCCCAAGCTTGAGCGCTTGCCACTCCTGGATCTTCTTTCATCATCTTCCATCGCACACTTGAAAACTCCCTTCATACATAACTCATCATAAGCTGATTAGAGAGGTTAGTACCCTTAATAAAATATTTTTCCCCACTGGATATAAAGATATTCTTGAAGATCTACTGTTTCTCAAGAGTGCCAGAAAGTTTTTGCAAAGAAAAAGCAAGCTTAAGGTTTGCAAAAGTTAGGAAAGATAAAACGTGGCAGAATCTGTGAAAAACAGAACAACAGGTAGTAAAGAATTTTTTAGGGGCCCTTCTGCAACTCAAATAAAAAAACTCAGAACATACGGAAGTTTCACAATTGTATAGAGCACGTTGTGTAAGAATTTCAGCTCAAAAAGATGAACTGGGATTTTTCTGGAATTTTTCTAGTCACGAGGACAGAATCTGTTTTCTGGACAGCATGTCACAACTTTTGCTTCCCTTGCCGTAAGAGGCTATGACTTGGCACAAAGCTGAAAAATAAAGATACAATGATGTTGATACAGCAGTAACAAACATCAAGACACAACAAAAATAAGAAAAAAACCTAAATTCGTTGCGGGCTGCCTCCCGAAAGCGCTTTCTTTTATGCCTTTAAGCTAGGCATGATGCAAAAGGAGAATCAAGTTTTATCAAGAGAAAGAGAATAACTAGACCGAGTAACGGACTCAAAAGGTAACTTGATTTTCTTTCTAGGGAAGTGTTCCATCTCTTTCTTGAATGGGAATTGGAATTTTATATTTGCCTCTTTCATGTCAATAACCGCACCAACGATGCGAAGAAAAGGACGTCCCAAAATAATTGGACACAAAGGTTCACACTCTATATCCATAACAATAAAATCAACGGGAACATAGTTTTCATTGAAAATGATAAGAACATCGTCGATCTTCCCCAAAGGTTTCTTTACGGAAGAATCAACAAGACGAACACCAAAAGAACAAGGCTCAAAGGGTTTCAATTCAAACATATCAAATATTCTTTTGGGCATAACGGAGGTACTAGCTCCAACATCACATAAAGCATAGCAAGAGAAGTTATTTAATTTAATTTTGATCATAGGGTCCCAACCAACATCTAGCTTCCTAGGTATGGAGGCTTCTACTCTAAGCTTCTCCTCCCTAGCTTTGATGAGAGCATTTGTGATATGCTCCGTGAAGGCAAGATTAAGTGTTCTAGTGTGGGGGTCTCTAGACATTTTGTGTAGCAAGCTAATAACTTCTGAGAGGGTGCAACTATCAAAGTCAATATCACTACTATCAAAGGTGGTAGTATTGTCGTCTAGGCTCACTTGTTTGAAACCTTCTAAGTTCATAGGAGTTTCTTGAACTTTGGTTGAGGTATTAGCATCACCATTAATAGGTCCAACGGGACTAGGAGTGCATTGGGTGCTAATAGTTTGGGTGTCCTCAACAATTTGGATAGTGGCAAATGTGTGGTGTGTAGGAAGGCTCTTAATTCTATCCTATTCCTTTTTTTCTCTAGACCACCTTTCTTTAAGTTTAGCCATCATCCTAATATTTTAATTAATTTGAAATTGGATAGCATTAATAGGAGTGGCTTTATTCTCCTCAAGGGGAGAGGTTCTAATTTTAAGCCTCTCAATGTCAAGGGATAAGCTTTCTACCTTCAAAGAGAGATTATCTAATTTAGCTAATTTTTCCTCTACATTTTTGTTGAAGGCTTTTTGGGTAGTGATAAAGTCTCTAAGCATGTTTTATAATTCAGCAGAGGGGTTCTTGTTGCTAGGGTAGGTGTTGTTGTTCCCATAGTTGGATGGAAACAGTCTAGGATTGCTAGCAAAATTACCCCTATAAGCATTGTTGTTGAAGTTGTTTCTAGCAATAAAGTTCACATCTACTTGTTCTTGGGCAACCAAAGAATTTAAAGGGACATCATGAGGATCAATAGAGGGTTGCTTGGTAAGTAGAGACATAATTAAGTCAACTTTTTCATTGAGGGAGGTAATTTCCTCGACAGAGTTTACCTTCCTACCAGTTGGAGCGCGTTCAGTGTGCCATTGGGAATAATTGGTCATCATCTCATCGAGAAGCTTCGTGGAAGCACCAAGTGTAGTTGACATAAAGGCTCCTCCCGCGTCCGAATCTAACAGGTTCCGCGAGGTAAAGTTCAAGCCTGCATAAAAAGTCTGGATAACCATCCAGGTAGTCAAACCATGTGTAGGGCATTTCTTAACAAGAGATTTCATTCGTTCCCAAGCTTGGGCAACGTGTTCATTATCCAATTTCTTAAAATTCATAATGTTACTCCTTAATTGGATAATTTTAGCAGGTGGGTAGTACTTCCCTATAAAAGCATCTTTGCACTTATCCCAAGAATCTATGCTATTCCTATTCAAAGATTGAAACCAGATTTTAGCGTCTCCCCTTAAAGAGAAAGGAAAGATCTTGAGCTTAACAATACCACCTTCTACTTCTTTATACTTTTGCATATCACATAATTGAACAAAATTATTCAAGTGTAAAGCAGCATCATCTCCAGCACCAGAGAATTGATCTCTCATAACAAGGTTTAGCAAGGCAGGTTTAATTTCATAAGAGGTAGCTGAAGTGGAAGGTGTGGCAATGGGGGTGCAGATAAAGTCTTGGTGGTTGTGACTAGTGAAGTCACACAACTTGGTGTTTTTAGTGGAACCCATAGTAGCAGCAAGTGTGGCAGATTTTTTTTTGTGATTTTTGATAAAAGACACAAAGATAAAAACTGAAAGGTAAACTAACAAGACTAAAAAACAAAGGTAAAGGGTAGTGTGCAACTCCCCTATCATAGCACTCGGAGTCCCCGGCAACGGCGCCAGAAATTTGCTTTGATGGCTTCTCGCCCCTTCGTTAGTGAGCCCCAAGTGGAAGGCGTGATGCAGTGCAGCAGCAAGTTTCCCTCGGTGAAGATACCAAGGTTTCCCTTGGGGACACAAGAGACTTCTTGTATCTTAATTGCAGGGTTGCTTGAGAGAGACCATCTTCAACCTCTACTTCCCTGAGTTCGATAAACCTTAGGTCATCCACTTGAGGGAATTTGCCGATGTCCTACAAACCTCTGCGCTTGGAGGCCCAACATAGTCTACAAGAATAGAAGCGTGCGTAGACATCAGCGTATCATGCCAAGGTTTTGGATGCACCGGCGGGTAGGCGCCAACTCTCGGAGTGAGAAGAGGGCAATGCACGGTACCGAAGAGGCTAGCAAATATAAGGAGGTGGAAGTGTCAACTTTCAATACTTACATTAGTCCGAAGAACTCATGCACTTATTATCGGTAACTCTCAATCTAATCAGAAGGTTCACAAAGAGACAAGTACCCTGAGGAGGAGTGTATGGGTGTTTGGTTATCCTTGCGCATCCTCGACTCATGGTACGTGAGTGTACTATAATATCGGATCCCTCCAAAGATTAGTGATCCATCTAGTAGCTAGAGTTCTCAACTAGTTTTTGTAGTTTTTGAAAATAAACACGGATTGCCCAAAATACGACACCTATCACTAATAGGCTAGATCTCTTAACACCAAAAATTCAAACATTACTCACATCTATACCTCAAAACTATTGCAAGTTACTACTACAATTGAATAGCATACTAAATTTCCTACTTAAACTCAAGACACAACTCAGTGCAACAACCAACTCTCTTAACAAGATAAACATGAAAACTAAAGAGAGTTCCAGCAACAAACTAAACAAAAGCTCTTGAAAAAGATAAACATGAAAACTAAGAGCTAAACATGACAGCAACTACGAGAAAAGATAAAGAACACACAACAAAAGAAAGATAAGCATGAAAATCCTATGATGTGTTCTAGTTTGAAGTGGAGCGTGTTACTCTCCCACACAAAGAAAGTTGGGTTCTAACTTGTTATGAACAAGAAAAAAAGCAAAAGAAAATTAAAAAGTAAACTAAAGAGCGAGACGCTCCAAGCATAGCACATAACGCATGTAGTGATAAAAATATAGTGGAACGAAGGACGAACTGATGATTGTTGATGGAGAAGGGGATACACGGGGGCATCCCCAAGCATAGACGCTTGAGTCTCCTTGGATATTTATTGGGGATGCATGGGGGAATCCCCAAACTTGAGCGTTTGACACTCCCGGATCTTTTTTCATCATCTTCCCTCGCACACTTGAAAACTCCCTTCATACATAACTCATCATAAGCTGATTAGAGAGGTTAGTACCCTTAATAAAATAATTTGCCTATACTGGAAATAAATATTTTATTGAAGGGTACTGTTTCTCAAGATTGCCAAAAAGTTTTTGCAAAGAAAAAGCTAGCGCAAGACTTGCAAAATTGAGGAAAGGCAAAACATGCCAGAATCTGAGAAAAACAGACCAGCAGGTAGAAACTAATTTTTTAGGGGTACTTCTGCAACTGAAATCAAAAAACTCAGAACAGACGCTCGAAAGCCAATTGTATAGAGCACGTTGTCAAGAAAAATTAGATCAAAAAGATGATCTGGTGATTTATCGTGAATTTCTCTGTCCAAGGACAGAATCTGTTTTCTGGACAGCATGTCGCAACTTTTGAACTTTCTTGCAATCGGAGGCTAAACTTGGCACAAAGCTTGAAAATAAAGATACAATGATGTTGCTACAGTAGTAACAATCATCAATACCACTAAAAACAGAAGTAAAAACATCTTGGGTTGCCTCCCAACAAGCGCTTTGTTTTACGCCTTTAAGCTAGGCCAAAAAGCAAAAAGATCAAGTTTTATCAAGTGAAAGAGAATAGCTAGCCCGTGTAACGGATGAAAAGGTAACTTAATCTTATTCCGAGGGAAGTGTTTCATTCCATTTTTATGAGGGAATTGAAATTTTATATTCCGCTCTTTCATGTCAATAACATCACCAACGGTGCGAAGAAAAGTGAAAGGATCGAGATAGACCTAGAGGGGGGGGGGTGAATAGGTCTTATTACAAATTTTAACACTACTTAGCAATTTTAGGCAATAATGCTGAAGATAAAGGTGTGCCTAACAATTGCAAGGTTTACCTAGCTATGACAAGATAAACACTAAGCACAATATACTAGAGCAAGTGAGGGGCAAATAATATGGTAGTACAAGTAATAAGGGGAAAGAGTAGGGATAACCGAATGACGTGAAGAAAACGATGTATCCCGATGTTAACTTCCTTGGAGGGAAGCTACTCACCGTTCAGAGAGAGTGGGTGTAACCACGAAGGCACACCAACGCCACGAAGTCTCACTCTATTCCCCTTGAGATATCACCACGAAGGCGATTCCCAACCACTACCGGTTGACCTTAAAGGTGGCCACCAAACCCTCACAAACTCAACGGGGGTAATCACAATGGTCGATTCCTCTCCGAAGAACTCCTACCCGCCTAGGAGTCTCCAACCTCCAAGAGTAACAAGATCAAAGGGGAAAATCTCAATGCTTTCTCAAATCACGATTTGCTTTGGTCGGAAGATGGGGAAGGGACGGATCTATCACGTGGTGAAAGATCCGACAAGAAAAATCTCACAAATCTCTCCGGGATGTTGGATTTAGTGTAGGAGAAAGGGGAGAGGGAGCACTTGGTGTTCTTGAGTGAAATGAATGAAGTGTTCAACCCTAACCCTAGGTGGGTATGGGGTATATATAGGTGCTCAAGAAAACTAGCCGTTTTGAGTTGTCTGGTATGCTCTGGACGTCCGGAACTTAAGTCGGACAGTCCGGGCAGAGCCTGGACGGTCCGACCTGAGATCTGGATGGTCCGGCAAGACAACACAGTCTCTACATGTGTGTATATGTTCATGATGTCGGACGGTCCGGCCCCTGACCCGGACGGTCCGGAAGATTGTGCACCCTCTGGTCCTGGGAGCATAATTATTCGTGCGGTCCGGGGTCCAGCTCGGACGGTCCGGGCAGAGCCCGGACGGTCCGGATGATTGTGAACCCTCTGGTCCTGGGAGCATAATTATTCAGACGGTCCGGGGTCCAGCTCGGACGGTCCGGGCTGAGCCCGGACGGTCCAGAGAATTATGCACCTTCGGGTGTCTCAGTATGTAATTATTTGGACGTCCGTGGGCCGTGGCCGGACGGTCCGGGCTGCACTCGGACGGTCCGGTATGTGGCCCGGACAATCCGGCATAGGCAGTGAGTGCTCAAATTGACGTGTTTTGAAAACCCTACACAACTATATTAATTTTCCTTAGATGTAAGGAGTGTTTTACATGTTGAATTTTTACTGATTTGAGCAAGACTGAACTCAACCTTATGATTCCCTCTTAATATTGCAAGGATCCCTATGACTCAAGATGTAATAGTAAAGAAGACTTAGCGTCATCTTCACTCGTTGTGTCGAATTCTTGAGTGCGGTCGAGGCTCACCATATGATCCCTACACGATGATGTCAAGAGAACTAACCAACTGATACGTCCAAAATGTATCTATAATTTCTGCTTGCTCCATGCATGTTTTGTGTGATATTGCTATGATCTAGATACACTTTCATACACTTTTGATCATATTTGGACTAACCTATTAACCCAGTCCACCACAGTGCCAGTTCCTGTTTTCTGCTGTTTTTCTATTTCAGTTTTCCCCCATATAAAAAGTGCTCCAAAAATTCCGAAAAAATCAGCGCAGAAGAACCTTCCGGAAGAACTTGAGTGGGGCCAGAGGGCCACCACCAGGGGCCCAGGCGCCCTGGTGGCGCGCCCTAGGGTCTGGCCGCGCCAGGGGGCGACTGGACCCCTGGTGGCCCCCCTGGCTGCCCCCCTTCGCCTATATATTCTCCGTGACGAGAAACCCTCGGGGACAGAACCCTTTTTCGCGATCTCGCCTCTGTTCCGCCGCCGCCGCGCTTCCGAGATCGGGAGCACCAACAGACCTCTTCCCGGCACCCTGCCGGAGGGAGGGCCGACCTCCGGGAGTCTCCTCTCCACCATGGATGCTTCCCGAATGTCTCGTGAGTAGTTTTCCTTGGACCATGGGTCCGTGATCAGTAGCTATGTGATGTTCTCCTCCCCTCTTTGTTCTTCATGGTTTAGACCTCGTGAGCTGCCCTACATGATCGAGGCACTTTTGTAATATTTCTGCTGTTGCTATGCTGAGTTTTATGGGATCTGATGCATTATGAGATTATGTTCAGATTGTGATAGAGTAATATATTTGGTTTCTATCTCTTATATTTTTGTTCCTAAGTAATTCTTGCATGTTCTCCGTTGCTGTTTATTGCTTTGGCCAAGTAGTAGGTAGTGACTTCAAGAGGGAACGTTATGCTCGATTGTGGGTTCATGGCCCCCGATGACACGCTTGAGTGACAGAAACATGAGTCTAGGGGATGTGTTGTTGCCACAAGGGGGAAAACAACGGTGCTTGTAACCGCGGCTACAAGGATTGTTTACTTTACGCAAAGTGCTTTTTAATGCAGTTGTCTGTTGCTTTGGGTTTACACTTTGGGTGGGGCTCGCAACTTAATACCAGCGAGATGTTCTGGATAGATATCTCAAGGTGGATGATTAGTAGTACATGCAGTTGGATTTCGGTCTACTTATTTTGGCGTACCGCCCATGCTTTTGAGCCTCTTCCTTTCTTTTGTAGCATAGTTAGCATTGCCGTGCGTTCATAATCCTGTCAATTTCCCTTCTGTAATTTGTTCACCTCGCATAGCAGTTTTATCGTCTTTTGGGAGAGAGACATCACTAGTGAACATCACGTATCCCGGTCCATATCCTCATCACTGTTTACACGCTCATTTACTTTTCTGCTTTTACTTTCAGTTGCTATCATTATCCCTTGCGTTTGATCCTTTGTGAACAACAAGACCGGAGAGATTGACAACCTCTCTGAACTTCGTTGGGAACAAAGTTATTTGTGTCTGTGTGCAGGTCCGCGTCAGTTGCGCCGCTGACACCTACTTATCATCTCTGGAGTCCTACTGGAGACAAACCTTGGTATCTTTACTGAGGGAAATTTTCTGCTGTGTTACATCACACCTTCCACTTGGGGTTTACCAACGAAGGGCGAGAAATCACTATCATCACCTCGCACATCAAGAAAAATTTCTGGCGCCGTTGCAGGGGACTCCGAGTGCTAAGATAGGGGAGTTGCACACTACCCTTTACCTTTGTTTTTTTAGTCTTGTTAGTTTACTTTTCAGTTTTTATCTTTGTGTCTTATATCAAAAATCACAAAAAAAATTGTTTATCTTGCTAGTAGTTGTCATTATGTCTGGCCCTTTTACCTTTGTTGAGACAGAGGTTCTCACCTTTAAACAAAAAGGTGGTGAAAGTTTAAAAGATGCTTGGTATAGAATTAATGATTCTCAAAAAATAGCCACCAAGAAGCAATCCACTACTATCCTACTTAGAAATTTTTATGTCGGGATTACTCCTTGGAATAGGTTCATATTAGATACTGGTATCAATGGGAATTTCCTAGAAGCCCCGATTTGGGAGTCACTTAATGTTATTGAAAATCTTGTTGGAAATCTCCCTATTGCTAGCATACAAGAAGATATAACTCTAGCTCACATTAGGAAGAAACTTGAAAAGATAGAGTTAGAAATACCAAGTATAACTAGGATAAATGAGTTGGACCACAAGATTCAAGGGAATTTGAATAGGCTTGATAGCTCCATGCTTAAAATTATTAAAACTTTGGAGGTCATCAAATCCCGTGATACGGATCTTTCGAGGATTGATAAGATTGAGGAAATCATTAATACTCTAGGAACTACATTTTCCTCAATCAAACCAAAAAGTGTAGAGACTTCAGCAAGAAGGGAACCTAAGTTCAATTATGTCCCTATGGTTCCCCGACCTAAAAATAAACCACCCATTACCAAAGAAGTTGAAACCGTGAAAACTTTGGAAGAAATACCTCTCTTTGATAATTTTATAAATGAATCTTCCATTGATTTTCCGCCTTTTGGTTTTCTTCCTAGAAATATCTTCATTAGGCCTTTATTTGAAAGACCTCTTAAGACTAGTTGTACAATTGAAGAACTTTTTGATGATCTTGATAATGATTCAATTGATACAACTTGATCTTTGCATCATGCCTAGCTTAAAGACATAAAAGAAAGCGCTTTTGGGAGGCAGCCCACAACGAATTAGGTTTATTTTTGCTTTTGTTGTGTCTTGATGTTTTTTACTACTGTAGCAACATCATTGTATCTTTATTTTTAAGCTTTGTGCCAAGTTATAGCCTTTTATGATAAGGGAAGCAAAAGTTGTGACATGCTGTCCAGAAAACAAATTATGTCCCTTGACAGAAAAATTCGAATAAAATCACCAGATCATCTTTTTGATCTGAATTTTTTCGACAGCGTGCTCTATACAATTGTGAAACTTTCGTATGTTCTGAGTTTTTTGATTTGAGTTGCATAAGTGCCCCGAAAAAATTCTCTACTACCTGCGGTTCTGTTTTTCACAGATTCTGCCACGTTTTGCCTCTCTTCACTTTTGCAAACCTTAAGCTTGCTTTTTCTTTGAAAAAACTTTTTGGCACTCTTGAGAAATAGTAGATCTTCAAGAATATCTTTATATCCAGTGGGGAAAAATTATTTTATTAAGGGTACTAACCTATCTAATCAGCTTATGATGAGTTATGTATGAAGGGAGTTTTCAAGTGTGCGATGGAAGATGATGAAAGAAGATCCAGGAGTGTCAAGCGCTCAAGCTTGGGGATGCCCCCATGCATCCCCAATAAATATTCAAGGAGACTCAAGCGTCTAAGCTTGGGGATGCCCCCATGCATCCCCTTCTCCATCAACAATCATCAGTTCGTCCTTCGTCTCACTATATTTTTATCACTTCATGCGTTATGTGCTATGCTTGGAGCGTCTCGCCCTTAGGTTTTATTTTTAGTTTTCTTTAGTTTTGCTTGATGGTCATAACAAGTTATACCCCATCTTACTTTGTGTGGGAGAGAAACACGCTCCACTCCAGTCTAGAACACATCATAGGATTTTTCCTGCTTATCTTTTTGCTGTTGTGTGTTCTTTATCTTTACATAGCTGCTGCCATGTTTAGTTTTAGTCTTAGTTTGTCTTTAGCAAGAGCCTTGGATTTTGTTTAGCTTGTTGCTGGAACTCTTTTTATTTTTCATATTTATCTTGTTAAAGAGAGTTGGTTGTTTCACTGAGTAGTGTCTTGTCTTGAAAGTAGGTAATTGAGGTTGCTATTTAATTCTAGTAGTAACTTGCAATAGTTTTGAGGTATTGATGTGAGTAATGTCTGAACTTTTGGTATAAAGAGCTCTAGCCTATTAGTGATTGGTGTCGTATTTTGGGCAATCCGTTTGTATTTTCAAAACCTACAAAACTAGTTGAGAACTCTAGCTACTAGATGGATCACTAATCTTTGGAGGGATCAAATATTAGAGAACACTCACGTACCATGAGTCGAGGATGCGCAAGGATAACCAAACCCCCATACACTCCTCCTCGGGGTACTTGTCTCTTTGTGAACCTCCTTATTAGATTGAGAGTTACCGATAATAAGTGCATGAGTTCTTCGGACTAATGTAAGTATTGAAAGTTGACACTTCCACCTTCCCATATTTTACTAGCCTCTCCCGTGCCGTGCATTGACTTCTTCTCACTCCGAGAGTTGGTGTCCACCTTTACCAGTACATCCAAACCCTTGGCATGATACGCTCTATCATCATAAACCTCCTTATATCTTTCCTCAAAACATCCACCATACCTACCTATCAAGGCCTTTCCATAGCCTTTCCGAGATATATTGCCATGCAACATCCACCTCTTCATGACTTGATCTTCATGTCATACATGTTCCTGCTACACTGGCAGCGACATACATTGCATACATCATGATAGTTACATCTTCTTTATGATTTTGAGTACCTTGTAAAGTGTGAAAGATCTCCTTTACCTTCTTGTAAAATAGAGTGTTGCCCTTAAGTGAGGAAAAGATCCCAAAGTGGACACAATAAAAGATCCCAAAGAGGACAAATGAGAGTTAAATAGAAAGAGCCATTGAGGCCACAAAAAATAGAAAAAAATAGAAAAAAGAGAAAAAATAAATAAAAAGAGAGAAAGGGGCAACACTACTATCCTTTTGAGAGATCCACACTAGTACTCCCTTTATATCCTTGTACTCCATAGAGATGATCATTATGCATATAGCTATGTGGGGACCTTCACACTATAGAACTTGGCTTGCATATTCCAAGGATGAGCCTCCTCAAAAGAGCTCTAGGTCTTCATGAGCGAGCAAGTTAGATGCACCCCCACTAGTTCCATTAGAGAGCTTCCTACCTCGTATGTGCATCCGTTGCATGGCAATCCCTACTCCTCACATCATATCTATCATTTTCCATCTCTTGCCTATGATTGTCCTCATTGATGTGAGCCTTTCTCATCCTTTTTGTCTTCCTCCTCCGTACTCCTCTCTTTGCCATCCTAAGTGTCAACTCTCGTGCTTACGCTCATCCATTGCATGAGTGCTCAAAATATTGAAAAAGGAGTGGATCAAATTGACCTGTACCTGGCTAGTGGTCTGGGGACGAGTCAAGATAAGATTCCAGAAAAAGACCAAGTGTGAAACTTTAGTAGATTGAGTTCTCAATAAATAAATATTTTTCTCGTATTCCCTATCCCCCTTCTTGCACGCAAACACCATTTGGAGACATTCGAGTCACGGACAGCGAGAGCTCTTGCACCTAATGTTCTTTTGTTACTTATTTCAATGCTAATATAGACTCTTGCATGTTATGACTTGAATTTAATCTCTAACCTTGATTGCTTTACTTTTCAAAGTTCTTATATGGTTGCTAGCATGTCACCACAGAAATTATGCCGTTATCATTTACCTACTCGAGGACGAGCAGGAATTAAGCTTGGGGATGTTGATACGTCCAAAACGTATCTATAATTTCTGCTTGCTCCATGCATGTTTTGTGTGATATTGCTATGATCTAGATACACTTTCATACACTTTTGATCATATTTGGACTAACCTATTAACTCAGTGCACCACAGTGCCAGTTCTTGTTTTCTGCTATTTTCCTATTTCAGTTTTCCCGCATATAAAAAGTGCTCCAAAAATTCGGGAAAAATCAGATAAAAATCAGCGCAGAAGAACCTTCCGGAAGAACCTGAGTGGGGCCAGAGGGCCACCACCAGGGGCCCAGACGCCCTGGTGGCGCGCCCTAGGGTCTGGCCGCGCCAGGGGGGCACCTATACGCCTGGTGGGCCCCCTGGCTGCCCCCCTATGCCTATATATTCTCCGTGACGAGAAACCCTCGGGGACAGAAGCCTTTTTCGCGATCTCGCCTCTGTTCCGCCGCCGCCGCGCTTTCGAGATCGGGAGCACCAGCAGACCTCTTACCGGCACCCTGCCGGAGGGAGGGCCGACCTCCGGGAGTCTCCTCTCCACCATGGATGCTTCCCGGATGTCTCGTGGGTAGTTTCCTTTGGACCATGGGTCCGTGATCAGTAGCTATATGATGTTCTCCTCCCCGCTTTGTTCTTCATGGTTTAGACCTCGTGAGCTGCCTTACATGATCGAGGTACTTTTGTAATCTTTCTGTTGTTGCTATGCTGAGTTTGATGGGATCTGATGGATTATGAGATTATGTTCAGATTGTGATTGAGTAATATATTTGGTTCTTATCTCTTATATTTTTGTTCTTAAGTAATTCTTGCATGTTCTCCATTTTTGTTTATTGCTTTGGCCAAGTAGTAGGTAGTAACCCCAAGAGGGGACGTTATGCTCGATTGTGGGTTCATGCCCCCCGATGACACACTTGAGTGACAGAAACATGAGTCTAGGGGATGTGATGTTGCCACAAGGGGGAAAACAACGGTGCTTGTAACCACGGCTGCAAGTATTGTTTACTTTACGCAAAGTGCTTTTTAATGCAGTTGTCTGTTGCTTTGGGTTTACACTTTGGGTGGGGCTCACAACTTAATACCAGCGAGATGTTCTGGATAGATATCTCAAGGTGGATGATTAGTAGTAGATGCAGTTGGATTTCGGTCTACTTATTTTGGCGTACCGCCCATGCTTTTGAGCCTCTTCCTTTCTTTTGTAGAATAGTTAGCATTGGGGTGCGTTCATAATCCTGTCAATTGCCCTTCTGTAATTTGTTCACCTCGCATAGCAGTTTATCGTCTTTTGGGAGAGAGATACATCACTAGTGAACATCACGTATCCCGGTCCATATCCTCATCACTGTTTACACGCTCATTTACTTTTCTGCTTTTACTTTCAGTTGCTATCATTATCCCTTGTGTTTGATCCTTTGTGAACAACAAGACCGGAGAGATTGACAACCTCTCTGAACTTCGTTGGGAACAAAGTTATTTGTGTCTGTGTGCAGGTCCGCGTCAGTTGCGCCGCTGACACCTACTTATCATCTCTGGAGTGCTACTGGAGACAAACCTTGGTATCTTTACTGAGCGAAATTTTCTGCTGTGCTACATCACACCTTCCACTTGGGGTTTAACAACGAAGGGCGAGAAATCACTATCATCACCTCGCACATCACCAACTTCCTGTGTGTCACTTAACAAACATAGTTAGTCCCCTATATGCATATTGTCATCAATCAACAAAATAGGCTTAAGGGCATGATTGCACTTTCAAAAAGGACGTAACAAAATAATTGTACATAAAGGTTCACACTCTATGTCCATAATAGTGAAATCAACGGGAACATAATTGTCATTGACAATGATAAGAATATCGTCATCTTCCCCAAAGGTTTCTTTACAGAAGAATCAACAAGGCGAACACCAAAAGAACAAGGATCAAAAGGTTTCAATTCAAACATATCATACATTCTTTTGGGCATAACGGAGGTACTAGCTCCGACATCACATAAAGCATAACAAGAGAAGTTATTCAATTTAATTTTTATCATAGGATCCCAACCATCATCTAGCTTCCTAGGAATGGAGGCTTCTACTCTAAGGTTCTCCTCCCTAGCTTTAATGAGAGCATTAGTGATATGCTCCATGAAGGCAAGATTTAATGTGCTAGTGTGGGGGTCTCTAGAGATTTTGTGTAACAACACTAGTGCAAAACAGGTCATTAGAACCGGTTCTAGGGTGCATTTAGAACCGGTTTTTGAAACCGGTTCTAAAGGCTCGGTGCTAAAGAGTAAAGCCTTTAGAACCAGTTCCCCACGAACCGGTTCTAAACCAGCTCCAGCCAGGCCACGTGGTTGCACGGCAGCGCGAGGGCTTGGGCACCTTTAGCACCGGTTGGTAACAAAAACTGGTTCTAAAGGTTTCGTGGTTTAAGGGTCCGTTTGTTATTTTCTTTTGGGTTTAATAGTTTTGTTTTTGGATTATTAATTAAAGGTTCTCCACAATCTTATTATTTAATGAAGATGATCAATATATGAATATATCAAGCGGTTCCTGCGTCATACACTTACAAGATGTGTATCTCGGTACATATGCTTCACAACATCTCATACACACAGACAATGTAGTCTAAATATATCGATCACATCTCATATATATATGACAATATATAATTTAATTTCAATAAGAACAAGTACGAAAGTCATTATATCCAACACAAAGATTTTTCCTAGTTTAACTTCGATAACCTAATTTGTTCGGATACACTACTACTAAATATATATATGACATAATTCTTCGAATTCACTCCTAATATATAGGATCTAATCAAACACGCGAAGGTAACAAGAAATAAACCCAAAAAGGAAGTCCATATTCTCCACGATAGAGGATAGAGAACAACCTGTCTCCAGGTTTTGGCTTCTTCTGGACCACTATCTTTAACCATGCTTTGATTTTGACACAACCATCTGATCCACTTTCAGTGTAGTAATCATGTTGGAAAGGTTCTGTCCAAGGCCGTGCACAAACAATTGTAACTTCGCCTTTAAATCCCAGCATCCATTTAGGCGTACAAGTTTGCGGTATCTTCTGTTGAAGAACATACATATAAGTAGCATAGTTAGCAATGAGTATAATTAATAAAATGTCTTTTTGAAGAAGATATAGGCTACTGAGAGAGAATGATAAAAATCATACCAGGCTAGGCCATTTAAGCATATAGTCCTCCAACTTAAGGACAAATGGCACATATGCTCCAAAAGGACGGTCAGCCCTTAAATAGTTCGCATACGAAGGTACCAATTTAATAACTTCGATAAATGCATGGTGTTCATTCATACTTAGGTCGAAGCCATTGTTATAGAAGGTACAATCAAAAATATCTTGTACTTCCTCCGTGGCAAGAACATAAGCTGGCAATTATAAATGAGTTGTCAAACATTTGGAAGCAAAGAAAAATAAGTTGTAGAAGTAACAAAATTGTTGTTTAACAAACTCACATGAACATCGAACTGGAATCATGTCGCCTAGTTCCATCGAAATTTTATCATCACGAAAAACATTGGATCCTCGACGGCGGCGTTCAAGATCAAATGCTATTTTCATATTATCATGAAATGCATATGTCTTGCATAATGCATCCCATTTTGAACAGCCAAAGAATGTGGCATTTGGTTGATTAAAGATCTTAACCTTAAGAACGAAATATTTTCTCTTAATGTTAACTTCTTTACTAATATTTTCATCGAAATCTTGAATATGATCTTGTCAAAAACGTGGCGTCTTGCAAAGCAAGGGATGCACTAGTTGAATTAGAAAAAAATGTAACGTTATAAACATAAACTTAAGTCATGCATGAATGCACCATAACAAGAACATGTCGTGCAAGTTACATACCGTAACATTTTGGAACCAAGACCTAAGCGTGATGAAGAAGTATGTGTCTGCTTCATCAAACACGGGATCGTTGCATCGACCCGAGTCGTCTTGACAAATCTCGCACTTGGGATGAGACATACTATGTGTTCATAATTATAAAATTAATTCAAAGTAATAAAAATATAATGAAAATTATAAAAATATAACATGAGAAGTAATACAAATTGTGCCTCATTGGCCCATCTCCAATATGTAATTTAATCATCGACATTCTAGAAAGGAAGAAAATAGTGATGAACCCTAATATATATGAATGCAACAATTATATCACTAATACACATATCAAGTAATCTAGCAAATTAATAGCATCTACAATTTATTAATGGCATCTAACAAAAATTCTACAAAAATTTCATCTACGGGCGTCGGTGGCAAGTACGTTCGACCATGGCGGCCACGTACGGCCATGGACATGGCGGCTGGCCGGGGAGTTCGACCATCTACGGCCATGGCGGACAATGCGGCCATGGCCACGGCGACTACGGCCGGCGGCAAGTTCGACCACGGCGGCGCGCGCGCATCTAGCAAAAGTTCGACCACTATATACGGACCATGGCCACGGCGGCAGGGAGGTGGACGTACACTGGAGAGGGCGACGGTGACGGCGACGGGGAAGGCGGCGGCGGCGAGCAGTAGCCTGGCGGCGTGGACGGCGACGACGACGGCGGCGTCGGCGAGGAAGAGCAGTAGCCTGGCGGCGTGGTGTGACGAATTGAAGCGGTGGGCGGAACTGACGCCAAGTGCCGATATATATACCACGGACCTTTAGCACCGGTTTGTAGCAGCAACCGGTGCTAATGGACCATTAGAACCGGTTTCAGCCACAAACCGGTTCTAAAGGTCACCAATTTCATCCATTTTTCGGCCAAAAATACACGCGAGAAGGGGAGGGACCTTTAGCGGCGGTTCGTTGCTGAAACCGGTTCTAAAACTTTATTTTTTAGATTTATATTTGTTTTTATATTTTGACTAGCTATTAGAATAGTTGGAGTTTTTTAATAAATCTTTTTTATTTTAGGTTAAAACATAATTATAAATATTCTGTTAGTGGCAGTGGTTTTCAAATTTAAATAGTTTCAAGTTGAATTCTTTTGAAATACTAGTTTGTGAAATACTTTAAAATAGTCAAAAAATCATTAAATGCATGAAAAATAGCAAATGAAGTCAGAAAGGGTTCAAATTTTAGTATGTGGCTTTGAATGGTGCATATTGAATGCACAAAAAGTCTTGAGTTCAAAAAAGTTTAGAAAAATGAAATGCTTTTGTAACAGATGAGTTTTCGTCTAAAACCCTCACACTTCGAAAGAGATGCTCCAGTTTGTACACGAAGTCCATCCAGTTTTTGTCGTAACACTCTCAACTTTTGCACACATGTTATATGGGTCAAATGATGATACCATGCCAAGTTTCAACCTTTTCTGAGTTCATTTCTAGATGCTTTCCATTTTCAGGGTCATTTGGCACAAAATAAATCATTAAATGCATGAAAAATAGCAAATGAAGTCAGAAAGGGTTCAAATTTTAGTATGTGGCTTTGAATGGTGCATATTGAATGCACAAAAAGTCTTGAGTTCAAAAAAGTTTATAAAAATGAAATGCCTTTGTAACTGATGAGTTTTCGTCTAAAACCCTCACACTTCGAAAGAGATGCTCCAGTTTGTACACGAAGTGCATCCAGTTTTTGTCGTAACCCTCTCAACTTTTGCACACATGTTATATGGGTCAAATGATGATACCATGCCAAGTTTCAACCTTTTCTGAGTTCATTTGTAGATGCTTTCCATTTTCAGGGTCATTTGGCACAAAATAAATCATTAAATGCACTCATGAGCCACCGTCGGGCTGTATGCAGGGGAAACCTTGTGTTTTGTTCTACACATAGAAATCTTTCAGTTCATCGATCGACCGAATACAAATCATTCTGATTCCCTGCATACGTCCGATGGTGCATTGATATGCTTGCACTCATGAGCCACCGTCGGGCTGTATGCAGGGGAAACCTTGTGTTTTGTTCTACACATAGAAATCTTTCAGTTCATCGACCGAATACAAATCATTCGGATTCCCTGCATACTATTTCTTCGCGTGTTTCCCTTTCTTTTTGCACCGTAACCATGGACAATGTTCTTCATTTAACACGATGCTTGGGT
This sequence comes from Bromus sterilis, assembly GCA_950022295.1. NCBI lineage: Eukaryota > Viridiplantae > Streptophyta > Magnoliopsida > Poales > Poaceae > Bromus > Bromus sterilis. The sequence continues at coordinate 48,198,558 of OX465596.1, forward strand.
CAGTCTTTACTGTGAAGGGAGGAATTTCATGAAACTTTTCATAATTTTCTGACTTGTCTGTCTTGTCCTCCACTCCCACAAGGTTTCTTTTCCCTGAAAGAACTATGTGGCGCTTTGGCTCACCGTATGATGTATTCGCTTCCTTATCTTTCCTTTTTCTTGTTTTGCTAGACATGTCCTTCACATAGAAAACCTGAGCCACATCATTGGCTAGGACAAATGGTTCCTCTCTGTACCCAAGATTTTTGACATCCACTGTTGTCATTCTGTACTGCGGGTCTACCTTTACCCCTGTCAGATTGAACCATTTGCACCAAAACAAAAGGACCTTAAAATCAGGTCCATAGTCAAGTTCCCATATCTCCTCTATGTAACCATAATATGTGACCTTTTGCTTATTGTTGATTGCATCATCAAAGCGGACACCACTGTTTTGGTTGGTGCTCTTTTCATCTTGGGCGATCGTGTAAAATGTATTCCCATTTATCTCGTACCCTTTGAAAGTCATTATAGTCAAAGATGGTGTGACGGACAACAAGTACAACTCCTCTTCAACAGTGTCGTTACCCGTGAGATGGTCTTGCAACCAACCGCTGAAAGTCCTATTGTGTTCCTTCTTAATCCAGACTTCAGACTGCTCCGGGTTTTTTAAGCGTAGAATATTCTCGTGTTGATCGATATACGGGGCCACCAAGGCAGAATTATGTAGAACAATATTGTGTGCTTTCTTCCAAGATTCTGCGTCCCTACATATTATTGGGTGCGATGCTAGCGTGCCTTTTCCACCCATTCTCCCCTCATGCTGCGATTCAGGAAGACCAATCGGCTTAAGGTCAGGAATAAAGTCAACACAAAACTCAATGACCTCCTCTGTTTGATGGCCCATGGAGATGCTTCCTTCTGGCCTAGCACGGTTACAAACATATTTCTTTAAGACTCCCATGAACCTCTCAAAGGGGAACATATTGTGTAGAAATACAGGACCCAGAATTGCAATCTCGTCGACTAGGTGAACCAGCACGTGCGTCAAATATTGAAGAAGGATGGTGGGAACACCAACTCAAAACTGACAAGACATTGGACAAAATCATTTTTTAACCTTGGTAGACTTTCTGGATTGATTACCTTATGAGAAATTGCATTGAGGAATGCACATAGCTTCACAATGGCTAATCGAACATTTTCTGGTAGAAGCCCCCTCAATGCAACCGGGAGCAGTTGCGTCATAATCACGTGGCAGTCATGAGACTTTAGGTTCTGAAACTTTTTCTCTGTCATATTTATTATTCCCTTTATGTTCGACGAGAAGCCAGACGGGACCTTGATACTGAGCAGGCATTCAAAAAAGATTTCCTTCTCTGCTTTGGTAAGAGCGTAGCTGGCTTGACCCTCGTACTGCTTTGGGGGCATGCCTTCTTTTTCGTTCATATGTTTCTTGTCCTCTCTTGCCTCCGGTGTATCTTTTGTTTTCCCATACACACCCAAGAAGCCTAGCAGGTTCACGCAAAGATTCTTCGTCACGTGCATCACGTCGATTGCAGAGCGGACATCTAGGTGTTTCCAATAGGGTAGGTCCCAAAATATAGATTTCTTCTTCCACATGGGTGCGTGTCCGTCAGCGTCATGCGGAACAGATTTTCCACCAGGACCCTTTACAAAGACTACTTGCTCTGGTAAATCCTTGACCATATCAAGTATATCATCACCAGTACGGCGGACAGGCTTCTTCCGGTGATCTGCCTCGCCTTTGAAATGCTTGCCTTTCTTTCTTAAGGGATGATTGGTCGGAAGAAACCGACGATGTCCCAGGTACACATTCTTATTGAAGTTGGGCAAATATATACTTTCAGTCTCATCTAAACAGTGTGTGCATGCCTTGTATCCCTTGTTTCTCTGTCCTGAAAGGTTACTAAGAGCATGCCAATCATTGATGGTTACAAACAGCAATGCTCGTAGATCAAATTCCTCCTGTTTGTTCTCATCCCACACACGTACACCTGGTTTAGCCCACAATAGTAAAAGTTCTTCAACTAATGGCCTTAGGTACACATCAATGTCGTTGCCGGGTTGCTTAGGGCCTTGGATTAGCACTGGCATCATAATGAACTTCCGCTTCATGCACTTCCAAGGAGGAAGGTTGTAGATACATAGAGTCACGGGCCATGTGCTATGATTGCTGCTCTGCTCCCCAAAGGATTAATGCCATCTGCACTTAAACCAAACCATATGTTCCTGGGGTCCTTTATAAACTTGCCATTTTCCTTTTCTTCCATTCTCTCGATTTTTCTCCATTGTGACCCATCAGCGGGGTGTCTCAAATTCCCGTCTTTCTTACGGTCTTCGTTGTGCCATCGCAACAACTTGGCATGCTCTTTGTTTCTGAACAGTCGTTTCAACCGTGGTATTATAGGAGCATACCACATCACCTTGGCAGCAACCCTCTTCCTGGGGCGCTCGCCCTCAACATCACCAGGGTCATCTCGTCTGATCTTATAGCGCAATGCACCGCATACCGGGCATTCATTCAAATTCTCGTACTTACCACGCTAGAGGATGCAGTCATTAGGGCATGCATGTATCTTCTGCACCTCTAGTCCTAGAGGGCAGACAAGCTTCTGTGCTTCGTAAGTGTTGTCAGGCAATTCGTTATCCTTTGGAAGCCTCTTCTTAAATATTTTCAGTACCTTCCCAAATCCCTTTTCAGGTATACCATACTCTGCCTTCCATTGCAACAATTCCAGTGCGGCACCGAGCTTTGTGTTTCCCTCTTCACAATTTGGGTACAATCCTTTTTTGTGATCCTCTAACATGCGATTGAACTTCAACTTCTCCCTTTCGCTTTCGCATCCTCTTTGTGCATCAACAATGACACGGCGAAGCTCATCATCGGGCTCATGTGATGCCTTTTCTTCACCTTCTTTTTCTTTCTCTTGTTCTTCATTCCATTCCCCCATTGTACCACCGTATTCAGGCAGGAACCGAGGATACATGTCATCATCCTCATCTTCTTCATTCTCTTCCATCAGAACCCCTCTTTCTCCGTGCTTGGTCCAGCAGTTATAGCCGGACATGAAACCATGCTTAAACAGATGGAGGTGAATATCTTTTGAGTCAGAGTAGCTCTTATTATTCTTGCAGACACCACATGGACAACACATAAAACCATCCCGCTTGTTAGCCTCAGCCACTTGCAGAAAACTATGCAAGCCATTAATGAATTTTCCAGAACGTCGGTCTTCGTACATCCATTGCCGACTCATCTTCATAATGGCACAACATCGAAAAGATAAAATTAATACAAGTAATTCATATACATAAAATTGATCATTCATACATAAAGTTGATCATACATAAAGTTCATACACATACTTATTATCATAAAAACAACATAAAACTATCTACCTAAAGCATTTAAATGCAATAATAAATGCGATCAATATCGCAACAAAGGTACCAATTTCTCCAACAGCATAATGATACCAAGCCTCTTTAGTAAGGGCATATTTTCTAATTTTCCTAATCTTCATGCGCATTACATCCATCTTGTTCTTGTGATCACCGACGACATCGGCAACATACAACTCCAATATCATCTTCTTTTCTTCAACTTTTTTAAATTTTTCTTTCAAATACTTGTTTTAGTTTTCAACTAAATTTAACCGCTCAACCAGAGGGTCAGTTTCAATCTCCGGTTCACATACCTCCTAGATAAAAATATCTATGTCAACTTAATTGGCCATCATTGTCAAACACAAAAAATGGAACAAATTAATAGTTATAAAAGATAATATATATACCACATCCAAATCATAGACAGGACGAGGGCCGACATGCGCGGATACCATAACCATCGCACTATGTATAACCAAGAATCATACAAGTAAGAAAATTAGACAAGTATCTATCTGACGGGGATCAACCCCGGCAAATCCCATGGTTAGGGACCCTGGGTTAGTCATGAGAGGCATAGGTTGGACGATAGCTTTGTATTCTGCTTCGTTGTTGGAGGCGTGACTGAAGTTGATCTGGAGGACATATTTCAGCTTTGTTCCTTTAGGGGAGATGAGCACAACTCCTGCCCCAGCTCCTTGTTGTCTCAACTTGATAGGTCTGGGGGGTCTGGTGTCTGAACCTCCGTCCACTCGACCAGGAAATCTGGGAGTACTTGGGCTTTGATGGCTGTTGGGTGCTTGAACTACAGGTCCCGTGGGCTGAGCTCAATGTTCCACTCGGCGACTCGTCCAGTCGTTCCAGGGTTGTTGAGTATGTCAGCGAGTGGTGCGCTGCTCACGATTGTGATAGGGTGCTCGTCGAAGTAGTGGGACACCTTTCTTGAGGTCATGACGATGGCCAGTAGTAGTTTCTGATAGTGCGGGTACCGCTGCTGGGATTTGGTCAGGAGCATGCCGAGGTAGTAGATTGGTCTCTGGATGCTCTGGACCTTGCCTTCTTCTGCGCGTTCGACAACGAGCGTTGTGCTTACTATACTGTTACGTGCTGCCACGTAGAGGTATAGCTTCTCTCGTTCCTTGGGTACCGCCGAGATTGGTGGGGTCGAGAGTGTCTTTTTCAGGTCCGCGAATGCTTGGCGGGCTTCCTCCGTCCACTCGAATTTCTCTCCTTTACTGAGCAGCTGATAGAAAGGCAGCGTGCGTTCTCCCAGCCTGCTGATGAAACGGCTTAGGGCTGCGAGTTTACCAGTGAGCTGTTGTACTCCTTTGATGTCGGTTGGTTCTTGCATTCGGGTGATGGCTTGGACTTTCTCAGGGTTTGCCTCGATTCCTCGGGCAGAGACCATATAGCCAAGCAGCTTCCCCGCCGGTACCCCGAATGCGCACTTCTTTGGGTTGAGTTTGATTCTGTATTTGTTGAGCGCCGCGAAGGTTTCGCGCAGGTCGTTGAGTAGTGTGGCTGCTTTGTAGGTCTTGATGACGATGTCGTCCACGTAGACTTGCACGTTTCTTCCGATTTTCTCCTTCGGGCAGGCCTGCATCATTCGCTGGTAAGTGGCGCCTGCGTTTTTTAGCCCGAAGGGCATGGTCCTGTAGCAGAATACGCCATAGGGGGTGATGAACGATGTGTGCTCTTCGTCTTCTTCCTTCATCCTGATCTGGTTGTATCCTGAGTAACCGTCAAGAAACGAAAGTAGATCGCACCCTGCTGTCGAGTCGATTATCTGATCGATTCTAGGCAGGGGGAAGTGGTCCTTCGGGCAATGCTTGTTGACTGGTCCGTAGTCGACACACATGCGCAGTACGGTCGTGTCTTTCTTGGGCACCAGCACTGGGTTGGCTATCCAGGTGGCTTTCTTCGTTTCTCGGATGAACTGGGCATCGAGTAACCGGTTGACTTCCTCTCTGATTGCTCTGCGCTTGGGCTCCGAGAATCATCTCAGCGCTTGCTTCACCGGCTTCGTGTTTTGCTTGATGCGTAGGGCGTGCTCCGCGAATTCGCGTGGTATCCCAGGCATGTCGGCTAGGCACCAGGCGAATATTTCCCACTCTTCTCGAAGGAAAGCGACGAGAGCCGTCGGCTGCTCCTCTGGTAGGTGGGCGTACACGCGGACTGTTTTGTCCGGGTCCGTCGGGTGCACTTGGCGAGTGACTGTGTCGCTGTCGATGCTGAAGTCGCGTCCGTACTCCTTGGATTCGCTTCGGTTCACCAATGGGAAGGTACTATTGTCCGTCACCATGGCTATTTCTCTTAGTTCTTGTTCGGCTCCGAATGTGTCGGAGATTCTGTGGAAGTCACGATCACATTGATCTGATTTGATGAAGCTCCCGTTGATCGTGAGGACTCCTGCTGATCCTGGCATCTTGAGCTTGAGGTAGGCGTAGTGTGGGACCTCCATGAACTGCGCGAATGTTGGCCGTCCCAATATGGCGTGGTACTGCGATTGCCAGTCGAGTACCTCGAACTCGAGGACGTGTTTTGCGAAGTTGCGTCGGTTGCCGAAGACGACTTCGAGTTCGATGACTCCGAGGGATGTGGCTGCTTCTCCTGGGACTACCCCGTGTAACTCGGTGCACGATTTTCTCCATACTGATCGTGGGATCAGCATCTTTTGCAGGGTGCTGGCGAAGATGATGTTCATGCTGCTGCCTCCGTCCATGAAGACCCTATCCATGTCGTACCCTCCGATTTGTGCATCGATCACCAGGGGCGCGTGCCCCGGTCTTGGGACTGCAGGTGGATGGTCGTCCTGTGAGAACGTGATGCTGGTCTACGTATCATGTATCTGGTAGACTTCGACTATGTTTATGCTCTCGACTTCTCTAGCTTGCAGGGTGTAGGCGTCGCGTTGTGTTTGCGGCACCCTTCCCTCTTGGATCATGAGCACCTGTCCTTGCAGCGGGCTGTGACGTCCTTCCGGGCTTGAGGGCGGCGATTGTTCGGATCGCCGGTTGCGCCTGTCTTCTTTCTGCTTCTCCTTCTTGAGGTCGTCGGCTAGCTCGTTAAACAGGCGGCAGTCTCTCAAAGTGTGGCTTGACCTGACATGTCCCCAGTTATCCTCGAAGCTGTGGATCCTGCAGGGTCCTGCTAGCTGCTCTCTAGCCGTGAGTTTGCTAGATCCGACGTGCCTCTTCTTTCTTGAGATTCTGAAGATTTGCTCGTGATCTTCCGGGTGTTCGTGAAAGCGAGGGTCGGTTTCGATTCCTCGGCTCATGTCTTGGTTCTTGATGAGGTTCGCGAATTCATCCGGACTTCTATCTGGGTCATAGTACTCGCCCACAGGTGTTTCTTATGTCCTGGTTGGCGGCAGGTGCTCGTGCGATGGCGTGTCGTCGAGTGGTCGTCGGTTGTACGTCTGCGTGACGTGGCTCATTCGTTGGAGCCTCGCCGTAGATCTCCCGTGCGCGCCTTTTGGGTCGTCGATTCCTTCTTCCTTGGTGATGGTTCAACTGATCGCTGGTTTCGATCTCGTAGTCGTCGTCTTGATGTGCGGCGGGTGCCCGGGCGGCGATGGGTTGTCGAAAGATTTGTGAGTCCTCCGCTGCGTGTCGCGGTTCGTCAAGTGAAATTCCTTCGTAGAGGCCTGATGTCGCGAGAGTTCTCACCCTTCGTTGGTGAGCCCCAAGTGGAAGGCGTGATGTAGCACAGCAGCAAATTTCCCTCGGTAAAGATACCAAGGTTTGTCTCCAGTAGGACTCCAGAGATGATAAGTAGGTGTCAGCGGCGCTACTGACGCGGACCTGCACACAGACACAAATAACTTTGTTCCCAACGAAGTTCAGAGAGGTTGTCAATCTCTCCGGTCTTGTTGTTCACAAAGGATCAAACACAAGGGATAATGATAGCAACTAAAAGTAAAGAAGAAAAGTAAATGAGCGTGGAAACAGTAATGAGGATATGGACCGGGATACGTGATGTTCGCTAGTGATGTATCTCTCCCAAAAGACGATAAAACTGCTATGCGAGGTAAACAAATTACAGAAGGGCAATTGATAGGATTATGAACGCACCGCAATGCTAACTATGCTACAAAAGAAAGGAAGAGCCTCAAAAGCACGGGCAGTACGCCAAAATAAGTAGACCAAAATCCAACTGCATCTACTACTAATCATCCACCTTGAGATATCTATCCAGAACATCTCGCTGGTATTAAGTTGCGAGCCCCACCCAAAGTGTAAACCCAAAGCAAAAGACAACTGCATTAAAAAACACTTTGCGTAAAGTAAATAATCCTTGTAACCGCGGTTACAAGCACCGTTGTTTTCCCCCTTGTGGCAACAGCACATTCCCTAGACTCATGTTTCTGTCACTCAAGCGTGTCATCGGGGGGCATGAACCCACAATCGAGCATAACGTTCCCTCTTGGGGTTAGTACCTACTACTTGGCCAAAGCAATAAACAGCAACGGAGAACATGCAAGAATTACTTAGGAACAAAAATATAAGAGATAAAAACCAAATATATTACTCAATCACAATCTGAACATAATCTCATAATCCATCAGATCCCATCAAACTCAGCATAGCAACAGCAGAAAGATTACAAAAGTGCCTCGATCATGTAGGGAAGCTCACGAGGTCTAAACCATGAAGAACAAAGAGGGGAGGAGAGCATCACATAGCTACTGATCACGGACCCATGGTCCAAGGAAAACTACTCACGAGACATCCGGGGAGCATCCATGGTGGAGAGGAGACTCCCGGAGGTCGGCCCTCCCTCCGGCAGGGTGCCGGGAAGAGGTCTTCTGGTGCTCCCGATCTCGGAAGCGCGGCGGCGGAACAGAGGAGAGATCGCGAAAAATGGTTCTCCTCTCGAGGGTTTCACGTCACGGGGAATATGTAGGCGAAGGGGGGCAGCCAGAGGTGGACCAGGGGCCCCAGGCGCCCCCCTGGCGAGGCCAGGGATGGGGCCGCGCCGGGTGGCCGCCTGGGCCACCCCTGGCTCCCCTCTGGCCCCACTCGAGCTCTTCGCGAAGCTTCCTGTACGCTGTTTTTTCCTATATTTTTCCCGGAATTTTTCTGGCACTTTTTATATGGGGGAAAACTGAAATAGAAAAACAGCAGAAAACAGGAACTGGCACTGTGGTGCACTGAGTTAATAGGTTAGTCCAAATATGATCAAAAGTGTATGAAAGTGTATCTAGATCATAGCAATATCACACAAAACATGCATGGAGCAAGCAGAAATTATAGATACGTTTTGGATGTATCAAGGCCCCTCGCCGTTCTTCTGGGTCGTCGATTCCTTCGGCGCTGACGCTGCACTTGGCCATTACCGTAGTGTGGGTCCTGGCAGAGCTGTATCCCGAGCGGTCTTGATGGGGTGGCAGAGATGTCCGCCGTGATCTTAAATCCTTCGAGTGGGCTAGATCTGGTTCTTGCCCTTGAGTTGTAGCTTGCTAAAGACGGGACCGCCGAGATCGTGATCCCAACCTGTGTAGTTCCCACAGACGGCGCCAATTGACGAGGATCAACCCTGGAAAATCCCATGGTCAGGGACCCTGGGTTAGTCATGAGAGGCACAGGTTGGACGATAGCTCATCGGCAAACAGGAAGGCACGCTCCTGCTCGATATTATTGATGGGGGAGATGCGATTATAGTGGATGCCAAGGCTGGAGCGCTCAAGGCTAGGGTTACAGATGATATTGGTTGTCCTTTTCGTCGCCCCTCCTAGCCCTTATATACTCGACTAGGTCTCGGGGAGTTCACCTACGTTTACAGGTAAGCTTTCCTAACCCTAGCTTGTTCCATACGGCAGGTTCCCGCACCTTCCTTGTGAGTCGCAGACTCCTACGTCAGTGCCAATTAGCGGGCCGAGGCTGTATCTTCACGGGCCTTCTGTCTTCAGGGACACCAGGTAGGTTAATCCGTAGGAGTCGTGGGGTCACCCCCTCGTCACTATCTAAATCATACAAATAAAATTTCTTATATAAAAAATAATAAGAAACACATATATAGGCTCACCAAGGTGGTGCCGGTGAAGAGGGACGATGGGGGCGATCGACAGTGGTAACTATACGTCCGTGTGCGGGAAGGCATTAAGCAATCACTACAAATATGCATACTAATTAACTTGAGCTCAAAGTGCATATAAATCAAATAAACTCCACATATCACTATATAGCTAGCTCCCAAACTAAAGTCCACAAATTTACACATATAGAGCATAGCACAAGCTAATCTAGCAAAAATGAGAGAGGACAAAGCTGCTAACCTTTGTGAACACTTGGATGTAGAAGGTTTTCTTCAAATCTTCACAATTCTTGGCCAAAATGGAGGATGAACTCGAGCAAAGAGAGAAGTGAGCTTTAAAAACAGAGAATGAGCTTGGCCGGCTCATGTTGGAGAAGAAGGAGTATATATAGCTGCACCTTTAGCACCGGTTGGTAGCACCAGTCGGTTCTATAGGTGGGACACTAGAACCGGTTGGTAGCACCAACCGGTGCTAAAGGTTCTAGCGGGCCCCCAGCCCAACGACAATCTTCCACCACACCTTTAGCACCGGTTTGTTCTACAAACCGGTTCCACAGGTGTGGTGGCAGGTTGCCGTTGGGCTCGGGCCCACCACACGAACCGGTTCTAAAGCCCAGCCTCACGAACCGGTGCAATTGGGCCAGTAGAAACGGTTCGTGTTCGGGCCGTGGCCTTTGCTCATATCCAAAGGCATGTTTTGTACTAGTGCAAGCTAATAACTTCTGTAAGGGTACAACTATCAAAATCAATGTCACAACTATCGAAGGTGGTAGTGGTGTCATCTAGGCTTACTTGTTTGAAAGCCTCTATGTTCATGGGAGTTTCTTCTTCTATGGTTGAGGTAATAGCATCACCATTAATAGGTCCAATGGGACTAGGAGTGTGTTGGGTGCTAAAAGTTTGGGTATCCTAAACAACTTGGATAGTATCAACGGTGTGGTGTGTGGTAAGGCTCTTAATTCTGTCTTATTCCTCCTTTTCTCTAGCCCATCTTTCTTTAAGTTTAGCCATCATCCTAATATTTTCATTAATTTGCATTTGGATAGCATTAATAGGAGTGGCCTTCCTCTCCTCGAGGGGAGAAGTTCTAATTTTAAGCATCTCAACATCAAGGTCTAGGTTGTCTACCTTCAAAGAGATATTATCTAATTTGTCTAATTTTTCCTATACACTCTAGTTGAAGGCTTTTTGGGTAGTGATAAATTCCTTAAGCATGCTTTCTAATTCAGAAGTGGAGTTCTTGTTGCTAGGATAAGTGTTGTTGTTCCCATAGTTGTTGGATGGGAACGGTCTAGGATTGCTAGCAAAATTACTCCTATAAGCATTATTGTTGAAGTTGTTTCTAGAGATAAAGTTCACATCTAATTGTTCTTGAGTAACCAAAGAATTTAAAGGGGCATCATGAGGATCAATAGGAGATTGTTGGGTGAGTAGAGACATAATCAAGTCAACTTTTTAATTCAGGGAAGAAATATCCTCGACAGAGTTTACCTTCCTACCTGTTGGAGCTCGTTTGGTGTGCCATTGGGAATAGTTGGTCATCATCTCATCTAGTAGTTTTGTGGCAGCACCAAGTGTTGTTGACATAAAGGTTCCTCCCGCGGCCGAATCTAACAGGTTCCGCGAGGTAAAGTTCAAGCATGCATAAAAAGTCTGGATAACAATCCAAGTAGTCAAACCATGTGTAGGGCATTTCTTAACAAGAGATTTCATACGTTCCCAAGCTTGGGCAACGTGTTCATTATCCAATTGCTTAAAATTCATAATATTACTTCTCAATTGGATAATTTTAGCAGGTGGGTAGTACTTCCCAATAAAAGCATCCTTGCACTTATCCCAAGAATCTATGTTATTCCTAGGCAAGGATTGAAACGAGATTTTAGCTCCTTCCCTCAAGGAGAAAGGGAAAAGCTTAAGCTTAACAATATCACCTTCTACTTCTTTATACTTTTGCATATCATAGATTTCAACAAAATTATTTAAGTGTAAAGCGGCATCATCTCCAACACCGGAGAATTGATCTCTCATAACAAGGTTCAGCAAGGAAGGTTTAATTTCATAAGAGGTAGCTGAAGTAGCAGGTGTAGAAATAGGAGTGCAGATAAAATCATTGTTGTTGTGACTAGTGAAGTCACACAACTTGGTGTTTTCAGTGGAACCCGTAGTAGCAGCAAGTGTGACAAACATTTTTTTTGTGATTTTTGATAAAGGACACTAAAGCAAGAACTGAAAGGTAAACTAACAAGACTAAAAAGAAAAGGTAAAAGATAGTGTGCAACTCCCCTATCTCGAAGATTGGAGTCCCCGACAACGGCGCCAGAAATTGCTTGATGCTAGCGAGGAAATACTTAGCGCCCCTCGTTGGTTACCCCAAGTGAAAGGTTGAGATGTAGTGTAGCAGCAAGATTTCTCCTAACGTAGAGGATATGTTTATGTCTCCAGTAGGACTCCAACATCGACAAGTAGGTGGTTCAGCAAGTGATGCGCCATTGAAAATCACTTGATTTGCCTGGACCTGCACACAAATACAAATAACTTTGCTCCCAACGAGTACAGAGAGGTTGCCAATCTCTCCGGCCTTGCTGTTTACAAAGGATCAACGCAACAGATAATAGTAGTGATAATTGTAACTAGAAAGTAAATCAGGAAGTAAATTGAGGGTGTAAACAGTGGTGGAAATATGGACCGGGGTCCCATGATGTTCACTAGTGATGTCTCTCTCCCAAAAGGCGATAAAACTGCTATGCGAGGTAAACAAATCATAGTTGGGCAATTGACAAGATTACGGGCGCAAAACAATGCTAACTACGCTACAAAGAAAGGAAGAGGCTCAAAAGCATGGGCAGTACACCAAAATAAGTAGACCGAAATCCATCTGCATCTACTACTAATCATCCACCTTGAGATATCTATCCAGAACATCTCGCTGGTATTAAGTTGCGAGCCCCACCCAAAGTCTAAACCCAAAGCAACAGACAACTGCATTAAAAGAACTTTGTGTAAAGTAAACAATCCTTGCAACCGCGGTTACAAGCATCGTTGTTTCCCCCTTGTGGGAACAGCACATCCCCTAGACTCATGTTTATGTCACTCAAGCTAGTCATCAGGGGGCATGAACCCATAATCAAGCATAACCCTCCCTCTTGGAGTCACTACCTACTACTTGGCCAAAACAATAAACAGCAACGGAGAACATGCAAGGATTACTCAAGAACAAAAATATTAAAGATAAGAACCAAATGTATTACTCAATCACAATCTGAACATAGTCTCATAATCCATTAGATCCCAGCAAATTCAACATAGCAACAACAGAAAGAATTACATATGTGCCTTGATCATGTAGGGAAGCTCACAAGGTCTAATCCATGAAGAACAAAGAGGGGAGTATAATATCACAAAGCTACTGATCATGGACCCATGGTCCAAGGTGGATTACTCACGGATCATCCGAGAAGCGTTCATGGTGGTGGATAAGCTCCAGGAGGTCAATCCTCCCTCCGGCAAGGTGCCAGGAAGAGGTCTTCTGGCGCTCCCGATCTTGGAAGCGCGGCGGCGGAACAGAGGCGAGATCGCGAAAAAGGGTTATGTCCTCAAGGGTTTCGGGACAAGAGGTAAATATAGACGAAGGGGGGAAACCAGGGGGGCCACTCTAAGGCGCGCCGGGAGGGAGCCTGGGGCCCTGGTGGGTCCCCTTCGGCCCCCCTTCGGGACTCTGGAAGGTTCCCATACGCTATTTTTTATTGGATTTTTCCGAAAATTTTAGAGCATTTTTAATACGAGGGAAACCTGAAATAAAAAGACAGCAGAAAACAGGAACTGGCACTGGGTGCATTGAGTTAATAGGTTAGTCCAAATATGATCAAAAGTGTATGAAAGTGTAGCAAAAGCATAGCAATATCACACAAAACATGCATGGAGCAAGCAGAAATTATAGATACGTTTGGGACGTATCACTTGGGTGGTGCCACCCTTCATTGCTCTTTTGCAACGACGACATGGAGAAGGAGTAGCCGCTGACGAGGACCAATGGAGGACGTCGACGAGGACCCCTACTATATAGTTTTTTGGTTTTTTATTTTCTCAAAGTATAATTATGTATTTCGAGGCCATTTGAAAATGAAAAAAATAAAAAAAAATGTGTTTAGCGCTTCCCGTTGGTTGCCCCACGACCCAAACGAACATGACGCGGACATTTGGTCCGTCGGAGCGATCCAAATGGACAAAAGGCGGACCTAATTTTGGTCTGTTTGGGTCACCCCCTTAGGGCAACTCCAACACGATGACCAATTTTGTTCACTTTTTGTCCGCCAGCATCCGTTTGGGTCCGGATTCGGCTCTTTTTCGGCGCAATTCTCTACTTTCGGCTAAATTCAACGCAAACATGACATTTCGGCGCAAATTCGGCGCAGCTCGGCGCACAACATGCAGCACAAATACATAGTTCAACACAAATACTAAAAACAATACAAATCAAACTACGCATTGCCTTTGCGCATCCATAGATGATCCACTAGATCTTCTTGCAGTTGACGATGCACTTGCGGATCTCAGGTCTCTTGACGCATGTTGAGGTAGGCTGTTCAATCTGGCGGTATCTCGTGATCAACAACTGCAAGAGGCCCCTGGTTGAGGTATGGTTCAGAGTCATACGTTGGATCCTCTTTCTCGCTCTCAATGATCATGTTGTGCAAGGTGACACAACAATTCATCACCTCCCACATTTGATCTTTCGACCAAGTCTGAGCGGGGTACCGGACAACGGCAAATCAAGATTGGAGCACCCCCAAATGCCCGCTCGACATCCTTCCTGCAAGACTCCTGGCACTTGGAAAAGTGGGCGTTCTTCCCTCCAGGCACAGAGTTTGAGATAGTCTTCACAAATACTGGCCATCTTGGATAGATGCCATCTGCTAGGTAGTATCCCTTGTTGTATTGGTGCCCATTGACCTCGAAGTTCACCGGAGGAGCATGACCTTCGACAAGCATGGCAAAGACATTTGAGCACTGCAGGACATTGATGTCATTGTGTGTTCCTAGCATGCCAAAGAAGGAGTGCCAAATCCAGAGGTCATGTGTAGCAACTGCCTCAAGTACCACACTACAATGACCTTTTGCGCCCTTGTACATCCCCTGCCAAGAAAATGGACAATTTTTCCATTCTCAATGCATGCAGTCGATGCTTCGAAGCATCCCAGGAAATCCTCTTCCTTCATTTTCTGCTAGGATCCGATTAGTGTCTTCAGCATTTGGTGCTCGCAAGTACTGTCCTCCAAAGCAGCCCACCACTGCTCTGCAAAACTTATACATACACTCAAGGGCAATGGACTCAACCATGCGTGCATAATCATCCTGTTGATCACCAGGAGCTCCTTATGCAAGCATCCTTATGGCCGTTGTGCACTTCTAAAGTGAGGAGAACCCAACTGTGCCGGTGCAATTTTTCTTGCAAACGAAGTAGCTGTCGTACTCTCGGAGTGAATTGACAATGCGAAGAAAGAGCTTTCGGCCCATACGATACCCGCGTCGGAATACCTTCTCGCCATGCAGGGGAACATCGCAAAGTAGTCGGAGTAGAACAAGTAGTAGCCCTCCGAACGTCGCCTCTCTTTTGCCTTCCGGCGGCCCATCTTGGAGCCGCCTCGCCGCGGCGCCGTTTTGGCGCCGAACAGGTCGCCCAGGGCGGCGAGCATCAGGAGGTGCTCCTCGTCCTGGGCGCCGGCGGCAGCCTCTTTCTCCATCAGCGCGGCGAACGGCGCCTCATCGTCGAAGTCCATAACGGCGCGTGGTTCAGGCAATTCGCCGAACACCTGGGGCGCGGGGCGGGCGCGACCAGTCACCGGTGTGCTCGGCTAGGCGCGGGGCCAGCCGGCCAGCAGCCGCTGTGCTAGGCCGGGAAAGGACAGCGGGGCGAGCAACGACCCTTTTGCGGCGTGTTTGGCGGCGGGGCAACGGTTGCCTTGCGGCGGCGCGGCGCCGGTGGCGAAAAGGGTGGTGGGGAGAGAGGTGGTCGATTTTGGACGGTTTGACCTGACAGTGGGCCACTCGGCGCTTTTCGCTTCATCCGGCGCCCCCAAGCGATCCCGAGCGCCCCGGGTCGGCGTGGGTTCACCGGACTCAAGTTAGGTCCAATCCGACGCTATTTGGGCGCTTGGGGCGCGACTGGGGATATTTCGTCCGTTCGACGCAAATAGCGACGACTTGGGGGGCCTCTTGGGGGCGCGGCTGGAGATGCTTTAAGAACCTAATCTAGTCACGGACTCAAAAAGCAACAAGAGCAGTAAAAATCGTGCTCTAACCACATAAATTGCCGCTGATAATGACTGACAAGCATATATTGTGAAAGTTTTGATGCGATCTTGGAACATTGATATATTTTTTAGGAACCCAGTACAACTCAGACGTTCACATACACGAGTATACAATCACCCCTATGACTTACACACCCACACCCTACCCCTATGAGCATCTTCGCAATACTGGACCGGTACATCATCTTGAGATTAACGAAGTCACCACCTCGTATTTGATGGGAACGTCTCCTCCCACTGAAAGCACATCACCGGAAGTCCTGGAATAAATCCAGAAAAATGCGAGCACCATTGTCAAATCTAGGATTTAATCTCTGGTGGGCAGGAGATACAATCATCCACCTAACCAACTTAATCACAGGTTGATTCGCTGGAACATTGATATTTATCACATACCCCTTCGTCTTTTGAAGAGTGTACTTTCAAGTTTGTTGAAAAGTCAAACTTCTTAAACTTTGACCATGATTATATAAAAATGCATCAGTATTTATATCATCAAATTAGTATCATTAGACTCATTATGAAGTATATTTTTATTATATAATTATTTGGTTTCATAATTACTGTTCAAAATAGTTTGATTCTTTAAAAAAATTGAAGTACACTCTTTAAAGCTCTTTAAAGGACGGAAGGAGTACTACATCCATGGAAACAATGCTAGCATAATCAAGTTCTTAAAAAAAATCAGAACCGTGCTAGAGTACCGCCGGCAGTTCCTAGCCGAGGAAGACGAGGCGGCGCCCAGCCTTGGCTCTCTCGTGCACCGCCCGGACAAGTCCGGCGATCTCATCACCGTCGTACGTGGCCCCTACAGCGGCTGCGTACGTCGACGCACGTGTGCCCGTGGAAGAACATGACAGTGCAGGGTCTCGTGTGGAGCTCGTACATGGCGTTGAAGTTCTGCACCTCGGTGATGTCGACGGCGTACATCGTAGCGATGGTGCCGATGCGCTCGGCGGCGGCAGCCATGGCGGTGTCCACGCGCAGACAGTCGGCGTGCGCGTTGTGGCCGAACCGGACGACCACCAGGCGCTCAGTCCCGGCCTCCCGTGAGATGGCCTCATCGACGGCTTCCGCCGAGTGCAGCTGCTCGACGTGGTGCGCCATTGCGAGCTGTGGAGAAATGCACTATGACAAGGGAAGTGCTATGCGTCCGCCCGCTGATCCCTAACTGCTGTCCGATTAACATTTAATATGCGTACGTCCAGGAAATACAAAAGAAATATTTTCTTGCAACAGGTTGTTTGTTGCGAAGCTTCTTTGCAACAAAATGTTTGTTGTGAAGCTTTTTTGTACGTAGAGATTTTTTACACGCATCGTTAAATTTTGCGTATCACGTAGAACATTCTTTGCAACGCGACGCTTGTTGCGAAGCTCTTTTGCAACATGATGCTTGTTGCGAAACTTTATTTATACGCACGTATTCTTTTGCAATCTGATGCTTGTAAACGATGGTTTGAAGCCTCTTTGCAACACAAATAACATTGCGAATCTTCTTTGCAACAAGGATGTTGTTGTTCAATAAATTTATAACACACACCTCGTTGTAAAAGAATTTAAGCCATTCAAAAACATTTGCAACATGTATCTTGTTGCGCTCAAAAGTTTTGTAACAAAGTATCTTCTTGCAAATATCTACGTAACGTGTAATGTGTACTCGGCGCAGAAGAAGAAATGGAATGTCATGCATCATACAAAGAAGAAAAAAGGAAACGCGCTTGATGCCATCACAGACACGTGTGGAGGCAACAACTTGTCCCCACCTAGACACGTAATTGGTGGGCAAGGCGGTCGACGCCAGCGACTTAGGCTGACCCCAATAGGGAGTAACTTAGCAGTAATATAGAGTCCAACTCAGCAATTTTGCTTATGTGACAATGAGTTAATGAGGAGAAAGATGTTTGTAGTAACTTAGCTAGTTACTTGCTCTTTGAGTAACATCACACATACCAAGACAATATGAGTCTATAATCTAATAAATGAAGTCTTATATGACACTACATATATGTTAGACTAGCCATAGTGGGAGTAACATCACTAGTAACATCACACTTATCTATGCAAAATAGGTGATGTGGCAAGTAGTTAACGAGGAAAGAGAGGATATGGTAACTTAGGTAGTTACTTGCTCTTTGAGTAACATCACACATACCAATATACTACGAGTCTACAACATAATAAATGCAGTGTTGCATGACACCACATCTATGTTACTCTCCACTATAGAGGTAGTAACATAGACTAGTAAAAATGTGATGTTACTAGTTGAAGTTACTCTCCACTATGACTAGTCTTAACCCATTGTGAAAGTAGTAACATAGACTCAAAATCCGTGTATGTTACTAATCTAAATTACTCTCCATTGTGACCAGCCTTATCAACCGGCGGGAGGCAATCGTTCCCCCTATGGCAACCAATGGTTCATACGGGTCGTTATAAGGGCTTAGGAGTCCGTGCTGGGCAAGAAACGGGAACTGAATCCGAGTAACACTACATTTCCCTTTGCCAACGGCAGCAGATGGAATTAAGCGCAACTTCAACACGTCAATGTATTTATCTATTGTTTGTTCGATTTCGTTTGTCTACATCGATAAGCACAGAAATCGCGGTTCAATGCGCCGATGTAAATGGATGCTCGTTCATTTTCGCGTTCGTTTAGATTCATTTCCGGTCTAAATTTGGGTTGGGTTCGCGTCGGAGCCGACACGCATGGACAAGCGCGGTCGTCCGCCCTTGTCCTTCTCTGGCCTACACGTCGGCCACACACCGCGTCTCATTTTCCTTCATTCTCCCTCAAAGCTTATTGCGCTCCCAACCATGAAGCCGAGCCAAATCCCAGCTCCGCGCCCACCGCCCCCGCCGCGCCCACCGAGGCTGTCGCCGGTCCCGAACGACCGAAGAAACCCAAGAAGGAGGCCACGCCGGACGGAGCTGGCCCGGAACAGGACCTTGGCCTCGTCCAAAAGAGTTGTTCGGCGCAAGGCCACGACCGTGAGAGACGTCGCCGCCTAAGCCATCGCCACCAAAGACAAGGTCGACGCCATGGAGCGGGAGAAGGAAGCCACCACACAAAAAATGGCGGTGCAAGCTCTGTACATGGCGGGATACGTCCAATACCCGACCATCATGGCCGCGGCCGCTGCGCCATGGCCGCGAGTGACACGGGCTCGTCCCAGCACCCCGCGCACGTCCATCACGCCACAGAGCACGCCCGTGGCATCGAGCTTGTTGATCACGCCGCATGATACCTCGCGCGGAGGTGGTGATGAAGGCGTCAACAACCACTATGGCGACTTCAGTGTGAGCCATCGACGTCGAACTCAACGCCGACCCCGTTGGCGACATGTCAAGTGGCTTGGCAGCGCGAAGGAAGCGCCCAAGGAAGTTCTCCACCGACAGTTTCCCGGTGCCTCGCAACCTGTTTGACGAAATGCCGACGCCTGCCGAGGCCACGGTCGATGCTGCCACAATCGGGCACTACGTCGAGTTGCTCATGGACCAGCTCATATTTGAGGGTGGCCACCAAGCGCCCGACGACCTTGACGAGACCCAAAGCCAGGACGGCGGTGGCGTCGCCCAAGATGACGCCACGCACAGTGAGAAGATGGGCGCCGACATGGATTTCTTCGTTGACGAGGACGGTGTCATGCATTGCCCCCGCGCTGAAGATCAATGACGCGAGGTGGAGACCGAGGGATGGTGTGGACCTTGAAGCCGAGGGCGACCCTTAGAACGACCCTCGAGGAAACTGGGCGGAAGGAGCACCGACAGTGGCCGGGGCTCGGCGATATGCCGGAGGCGATGTCCGTCGAACCCGACATCACCGTCTACGCTCCCCCGCCGCCTCCCTCAAGGTCGTGGTACGAGGCACTGTCGTCGCCCTCGCCCCCTCCCCCGGCCATCGACGACCACGACGCCCAGCTGCACGAGGTCGTCAGCAAACTCGTCGGGACACGCTGGAACTTTGAATCCGACCCCTCCGAGCTACTGCCCCCTCCCCCTTCGCCGTCACCGGAGCAGGATGACTAGGACCGGGAAGAGGCCCGACGATGACCTAGGGTTTAGTTAGTCGGATCTTTATTATTATTAATAATAAAATGTATAATTAAGTTTGTGTATTAGAAAATGGATATCCCATTTTGCGTCCTTCCTGGGCACCCCACGATTCAAATGGACACAGTGCGAACATTAGGTCTGCCGGAGCGATTCAAACGGACAAAAAACAGACCAAATCTAATATACTTAGGTCGCGCATTTGGGGTTGCCATTAACCTAGAATGCCATTGACGAGGGGGTGACCCCACGACTCCTATAGATGAGCCTACCTGGTGTCCATGAAGGCAGAAGGCCCATGAAGATATGGCCTCGGCCCACTAGATGGCACCGACGTAGGAGTCCTCGACTCACAAGGAAGGTGCGAAGACCTGCCGTACGGAGCAAGCTAGGGTTAGGAAAGTTTACCTGTACACGTAGATGAACTCCCCGAGACCTAGCCCGGTATATATGGGCTAGGAGGGGCGACACCAAAGACATCCAATCTCACCTGTAACCCTAGCCTTGAGCGCTCCAGCCTTGGCCTCCACTGTAATCGTATCTCCCCAATCAATAATATCGAGCAGGAGCAAGCCTCCCTGTTTTCCGACGAGCTATCGTCCAACCTGCGCCTCTCATGACTAACCCAGGGTCCCGAACCATGGGATTTGCCGGGGTTGATCCCCATCAATTGGCGCCGTCTGTGGGAACTACGCAGGTTGGGATCACGATCTCGGCGGTCCCGTCTTCAGCAAGCCACAACCCAAGGGCAAGAACCAGACCTAGCCCACTCGAAGGATTCAAGATCACGGCGGACATCTTCGCCAACCCATCAAGACCACTCGAGTTGCAGTCATGCCAGGACCGATACTACGGTAACGGCCAAGTACAGCGCCAGCGCCGAAGGAGTCGACGACCCGGAATAACGGCGAGGGGCATTTACGAAGGAATCCCACTCGACGAACTGCGACGCGCAGCGGAGGACTCGCAAATCTTCCGACAACCCACCACCGCCCGGGCACCCGCCGCACATCAAGACGATGACTACAAGATCGAATCTAGCGATCAGCAGAACCACCGCCAAGGCATAAGGAATCGACGACCCAAAAGGCGCGCATGGGATAACTACGGCAGGGCCCCAATGAACGAGCCATATCACGCAGCTGCGCAACCGACGACCACTCGACGACACACCGCCGCACGAGCATCTACCGTCAACCAAGACAGCGACTCCGAAACACCTGTTGGCGAGTACTACGACCCAGATCAAAGGCCGGATGAATTCGCCAACCTCATCAAGAACCAAGACATGAGTCGAGGAATCGAAATCGATCCTCGCTTCCACGTGCACCCGGAGGATCACGAGCAGATCTTCAGAATCTCAAGAAGGAAGAGGAATGTCGGATCTAGCAAACTCACGGCCAGAGAGCAGCTAGCAGGACCCTGCATGATCCACAGCTTCGAGGATGACTGGGGACGCATCAGGTCAGGTCACACTTTGAGAGACTGTCGCCTGTTCAATGAGCTAGCCGACGACCTCAAGAAGGAGAAGCAGAAAGAAGACATACACAACCAACGACCCGAGCAATCACCAACTTCAAACCCGGAAGGACGTCACAGCCCGCCGCAAGCACAGGTGCTCATGATCCAAGAAGGAAGGGTACCGCAAGCACAACGCGACGCCCAAAACCTGCAGGCCAGAGCAGCTGAGAGCATAAACATAGTCTAAGTCTACCAATTGCATGACACGGAGACCAGCATCACGTTCTCACAGGACGACCATCCACCCGCAGTCCCAAGACCGGGGCATGCACCCCTAGTGCTCGACGCACAAATCGGCAGATACGACATTGATCGTGTCTTCATGGACGGAGGCAGCAGCATGAACATCATCTTTGCCAGCACCCTGCAAAAGATGCTGATCCCACGATCAGTATGGAGAAAATCAAGCACCGAGTTGCATGGGGTAGTTCCAGGAGAAGCAGCCACATCCCTCGGAGTCATCGAACTCGAAGTCGTCTTTGGCAACCGACGTAACTTCACAAAGCACGTCCTCGAGTTCGAGGTACTCAACTGGCAATCGTAGTATCACGCCATACTGGGATGGCCAGCATTCGCGCAATTCATGGCGGTCCCACACTACGCCTACCTCAAGCTCAAAATGCCAGGATCATCAGGAGTCCTCGCGATCAACGGAAGCTTCGTCAAATCAGATCAATGTGATCGTGACTTCCACAGGATCTCCGACACATTCGGAGCCAAAAAAGAACTCAGAGAAATAGCCATGGTGACGGACAAGAGTACCTTCCCATTGGTGAGCCGAAGCAAATCCAGGGAGTACGGACACGACTTCAGCATCGACAGCGACACAGTCACTCATCAAGTGCACCCGAAGGACCCGGACAAAACAGTCCGTGTGTACGCCCACCTACCGGAGGAGCAGGCGGCGGCTCTCATCGCTTTCCTTCGAGACGAGTGGGAAATATTCGCCTGGTGCCCAGCCGACATGCCTGGGATACCACGCGAATTCACGGAACACGCCCTACGTATCAAGCCAAACACGAGGCCAGTGAAGCAAGCACTGAGACGATTCTCGGAGCCCAAGCGCAGAGAAATCGGAGAGGAAGTCAATCGGTTACTCGACGCTCAGTTCATCCGAGAAACGAAGAAAGCCACCTGGATAGCCTACCCAGTGCTGGTGCCAAAGAAAGACACGATCGTGCTGCGCATGTGTGTCGACTACGGACCAGTCAACAAACATTGCTCGAAGGATCACTTCCCCCTGCCTAGAATCGATCAGATAATCGACTCAACAGCAGGGTGCGATCTACTCTCCTTTCTTGACGCTTACTCAGGATACAACCAGATCAGGATGAAGGAAGAAGACGAAGAGCACACATCGTTCATCACCCCCTATGGAGTATTTTGCTACAGGACCATGCCCTTCGGGCTCAAAAACGCAGGCGCCACTTACCAACGAATGATGCAGGCCTGCCTAAAGGAGCAAATAGGAAGAAACGTACAAGTCTACGTGGACGACATCGTCATCAAGACCTACAAAGCAGCAACACTACTCGACGACCTGCGCGAAACCTTCGCGGCGCTCAACAAATACAGAATCAAACTCAACCCAAAGAAGTGCGCATTCGGCGTACCGACGGGAAAGATGCTTGGCTACATGGTCTCTGCCCGCGGAATGGAGGCAAATCCCGAGAAAGTCCAAGCCATCACCCGCATGCAAGAACCAACCGACATCAAAGGAGTGCAGCAGCTCACTGGAAAACTCGCAGCTCTCAGCCGCTTCATCAGCAGGCTAGGAGAACGCATGCTGCCTTTCTATCAACTGCTCAGGAAGGGAGAGAAATTCGAGTGGACAGAAGAAGCCCGCCAAGCATTCGCGGACCTGAAAAAGACACTCTCGACCCCACCAATCCTGGCGGTACCAAAGGAACGAGAGAAGCTATACCTCTACGTGGCAGCACGCAACAGTGTAGTAAGCACAACGCTCGTTGTCGAACGCGCAGAAGAAGGCAAGGTCCAGAGCATTCAGAGACCAATCTACTATCTCAGCATGCTCCTGACCAAATCCCAGCAGCGGTACCCGCACTATCAGAAGCTACTACTAGCCATCGTCATGACCTCAAGAAAGGTGTCCCAATACTTCGACGAGCACCCCATCACAATCATGAGCAGCGCACCACTCGCTGACATACTCAACAACCCCGGAGCAACCGGGCGAGTCGCTGAGTGGAACATCGAGCTCATCCCACGAGACCTGCAGTACAAGCACCCAACAGCCATCAAAGCCCAAGTACTCCCAGATTTCCTGGTCGAGTGGACGGAGGTTAGAACACCAGGCCCCCCAGACCTATCAAGCTCATGGTCAATGTTCTTCGATGGGTCCAAGAGACAACAAGGAGCTGGGGCAGGAGTTGTACTTATCTCCCCCAAAGGAACAAAGCTGAAATATGTCCTCCAGATCAACTTCAGTCACGCCTCCAACAACGAAGCAGAATACGAGGCACTCCTCCATGGCATGCGCATGGCCAAAACATGTGGAGCCACTCGCCTCATAATTTACGGGGACTCCAACCTCGTCGTCCAGCAGACGATGAGAAACTGCAACGCAATAGCCGACAACATGGCGGCCTACCAAAAGCTCTACAACGAACTCGAAGGAAATTTCGACGGTTGCGAGCTCAACTACATCACCAGGGACAACAACACAGAAGCCGACAAACTCGCGAACATCGGTTCGACCAGGGCGCCTGTACCACCCGGTGTTTTTCTCAAAAGCATCAATCGAAGGTCCATCAAGGTGCACGCAGCAACACCTGAAGCAGTTGTGGACGGCGAAGATGCAACAGAAATAGCGCAGGTTGCAGCAGCAACCCTATCAGAAGGCACAAGCACCAGCACATCCGACAGCATAGCCCCGACAGATTTTGAAGGACCTGTTTGGACAAAACCGTTCCTCCGATTCCTAATCGAAGGCACGCCCGACGATCCAAGGCATTCACGGTGATCAACAGACAACTATATAAGAGCAGCATCACCCAGATACTCCAAAGATGCATTGACGAAGAGGACGTCAAAGCCCTCTTGATTGAAATCCACGAAGGCACCTGCGGACACCACGCGAGCAGTCGAGTGCTCGTGTCCAAAGCATTTCGAGCTGGGTTCTACTGACCCACAGCCATGAAAAACGCAGAGGAAATCGTGCGACGTTGCATCGCCTGTCAAAAATTCGCGAACGGGCCACACGCTCCCGCATTAGAGCTCAAGACCATACCACTATCCTGGCCGTTCGCCACTTGGGGACTCGACATGGTGGTCCCACTAAAGAAATCATCAAAGGACGGAAGGACACACCTGCTCGTCGTAGTCGACAAGTTCACCAAGTGGATCGAAGCAGTGCCCATCAACAGCTCTACAGCTCTCACGGCTGTCAACTTCATCAAGTCGATCATCTTCAGATTCGGAGTGCCACATAACATCATTACGGACAACGGCACGAACTTCACGGCCGCAGAATTTCAGAACTTCTGCGAAGAACTGGGCATCAAAGTAAATTATGCATCAGTCGCGCACCCACAGTCCAACGGCCAGGTGGAAAAAGCAAACGGCCTTGTCTGTGGAGGAATCAAGAAACGGCTCCTCGCACCACTCGAGCAAGCCGCCGGCAACTGGGTAGAAGAACTCCCCGCGGTCCTGTGGAGTTTATGAACCACACCAAACACTGCGACCCAATACACACCCTTCTTCATGCTGTACGGGGCAGAGGCAGTCCTACCACATGACCTCAAGTTCGGAGCACCCCGGGTCACCGGATACGAGGAAGAAGAAGCAGAAGAAGCATTACAAGACGACAAAGATACGGCTGACGAAGCAAGAGACACAACCTTGACAAAATCAAAAGGGTACCAAGACAAACTACGTACCTACCAAAGCAGTCGACTGCGCACTAGAACCTTCAACAAAGGTGACCTAGTCCTACGATTAATACAAGAGAAGGTCCACAAACTTGCCCCCAATGGGAAGGACCATTCATCATCTCAGAAGTCATCGGAGGCGGCGCCTACAGGCTAAAGAACCTAAAGACAGATGAGGACGTGGGCAATCCATGGAACGTAGCAAACTTGTGACTGTTCTATTCATAGCCCCTATTGGTCGGACATGACTAGCAATTCATGTAAATCGCTTGACCGCAATAAAATAAGTGTTGCCCAAATACCGCCATATCAAAGCACTCGGGGGATGAAGAGGAAACCCCCCCCCCCCGAGCAACTGCTATTGCATACGCGATCTTAATCAAAGCACTCGGGCGCTGAAGAGGAAAACTCCCCCCCCGAGCAACGCTATCGCATACGCGATCTTAATCAAAGCACTCGGGGGCTGAAGAGAAAAACTCCCCCCCGAGAAACTCTATCGCCTACGCGATCTTAATCAAAGCACTCAGGGCTGAAGAGGACCCCCCCCCCCCCCCCCCGAGCAACTGCTATCGCCTACGCGACCTTAATCAAAGCACTCGAGGGCTTAAGAGCAAAACTCCCCCCCCCCCCCCGAGCAACTGCTATCGCCTACGCGACCTTAATCAAAGCACTCGGGGGGCTTAAAGAATAAAATCCCCCCAAGCAACGCTATCGCCCACGCGATCTTCTTCATGAAGCACTCGGGGTCTCGAGCACAAACCCCACCCGAGAGACGACCATCAACACTCCCATGGCATCCAAGAACTTTTGAAAAAAACTTTGGAGGAAGCACAGACTCATTTAGTCTTCACCTGATCGCCAACGATCACCTAAAGACTCGGGGGCTACTCCCATCGGGAGCGCTGCCGCGCACCCGATAAAAAGACAACAAAGGAAACAAATTTTAGCCTACGCCTGACCCTACGACTCAAGCGTAGCCTCGGGGGCTACTCCCATCGGGAGCGCTGTCGCGCACCCGATAGAACCTCCAGTACCAAGCATAGGATGGACCCGAAGACAGTCCCCAGCAGCAAAAGACTCGAGCATAACTCTCAGTTACAAAAAGATTCGAAGACAGCTCCTGATGGTCAAGACACAGTTTTCGGTGGCATAAAAGGCTCAAATAAAAATTCCATTACAAAGGATAAATCACAGTTTACATCATAGATATCATCTTCAGTACAAAAAGGACTCAACTACATTTGGATAGAAGGCAGCTCCTGTTACAAGAAGAAATCACCCAAGGACTTATGACTTCTACATGTGTGCCCATGAGGGGTAATCTACTCTAGTACAAGAGCATCATCACAGACAAAGTAGGAGTCGAAGCAGCAGGCTCATGATGTTAATGACATAACAAAAGGTGAAGCTCGACTTATTTGCGGAGCCATTGGAGACGCTGCTCCACCAGCTTCTTCTCCTGCTCGTCTAGCTTCTTCTCCAGCTCCACCCAAGCTGCCAGCGAAGATGACGCTGCTGCCTCCAGTTCTACAAGGTCGCCTGCCGCGCTCGTTTAACCGGTGGCTTGACATCGAGGTCTTCTTCAGAGGCAGAGGAGGAAGCAGTTGAAGATGGCTCACCACCACCACCAGAAGAGTCCCTGGAGGAAGAAGCAGTCGAAGACGCCGGCGATGGACTTCCCGACTTTGTGGAGCTGTCGCTGCTCGACTCCTGCCCATGCGGATCCATGCTATTGCCACTAGGATCGAAAGTGCGGACAGTGACAGTGCTCTCACCATCAAAGCGACAGTTGAGCATATCACCATCCCGCAAATTCAACCGCCGAGCAAACAAACTCCAACCAGAGCCAAGAAAAATCAAGCGAGAGCTATCAACCTCCAAGTCAACATAGGAAGGAGATCGACAACTCCCTTGAAGGTGCAGAAGCACGCCATCCAAGCCACGTTCAGAGACAATGGCAGAAAAAGCAGAAGGAAGAAGGATGCGATTGGCACTTTGGCCACGAACACGCAAAATAAAATCATAGCGCCAAAATCCCTCCTCCAAGGGAGAGGAGGAAAGCATTGGCGCCACACCATGGCGACCACCACGACATGAGTGTGGTGTGCGGCCGCCACGGCCACGACGACCACGGCCACGGCCAACACCTCACCTAGGAACCATGAGCGGAAGAAGAGATGAAGAAAGAGGTGAAGCAGCGAGTTGGATAGAGGCGTGGAAGAGAAATGCCTATTTATAGAACAACTATCATCAAGGTACAGAGAAGCCAAAACGACAGCAGCAATTAATTCAAAGACCAATCGTCCCAGCCGTCTCGAACTCCAAGACGAAGATGCTTTCTCACAGGACGCACTGTACGCAAGACGCGTCAATTCGCGCGCGTTTCCAAACGCGCGTATGAGAAACCCAACCGGCGCCTGTCGCACGCCACAGCGGCCATCATTATGACCGGTCCAGAAGATGTGACGGTTCAATGGCAGAGCATCCCTGACAGCCATCAAACAGAGGCATCACTTCCCCTCACAAGCAGCAAAGAAAAACCAAACAGACACCAAGCCTCTGATTTTCCATCTTTTAGATCTTTTCCCCAAAGGAAGAAAAACATCTTAGCGTACATCATAAGAGTCCCGGGTGCTCCCTCACCTAAAAGGTTAGCCATGTGCTCGAGTGAACACTCACACTTATGAGAGTCTCGGGTGCTCCCTCAACCCGACGTAAGACAAACAAACACTCGCCAAGACCATACGGCGCTAAGAGTCTCGGGTGCTCCCTCACCTGAAGAGCCGAAACGGCATTCGAGTGATTACTCGCGCAAAACCCCCCGACTGAGCACTCGAAAACAAAGCTCCTCGGGTGAATGAGTGAACAGCTCGCTTGATGTTTTTTTCCAAGCGGGTGCAATGCTATAAGGCTCCGCGCCTCAAAAAACACACCTTCTTGGAACACGATACCCTGTGCCCAGATGCCACGCAAGATTAGCGTGTAGGTAAGACCCCGCTGCAAAGTACAGCCGGGCTGGGACTTGCCGAAGAGCGATTTCACTCCCAACCTTTCCCATGCGCAGAGCATGATAGAAAAGCCGGGCGGACGCGCCTTAGGCTACACACATTACTGGCGGCAAATGAACATCGTAAGACCTGAAGCGGCCGGACTTTTGCTCGACACCAGTGTTCCAAGATCACGTCGAGGGACGTGGGTTTGATTGGGCTACTGTGGTATTTTCCCTGGTGTAATTCACCAAGGCTCGACCCGTCGACTCCTTGGGCCCTTTCAGCTTAGCATCCCTCGAAACAGGTTTTGTCATGGCCACCAGACTGCCAGCGACCCACGGATGAACCGTGCATATCAATAATCGACAAATGAATGTACTCGAGTCCCTGCGCAACTCTTCGAGTCCCCCAGGCACTCGGGGGCTACTGACGAGGGGGTGACCCCACGACTCCTACAGATGAGCCTACCTGGTGTCCATGAAGGCCTCGTCCCATGAAGATATGGCCTCGGCCCACTAGATGGCACCGACGTAGGAGTCCTCGACTCACAAGGAAGGTGCGAAGACCTGCCGTACGGAGCAAGCTAGGGTTAGGAAAGTTTACCTGTACACGTAGATGAACTCCCCGAGACCTAGCCCGGTATATATGGGCTAGGAGGGGCGACACCAAAGACATCCAATCTCACCTGTAACCCTAGCCTTGAGCGCTCCAGCCTTGGCCTCCACTGTAATCGTATCTCCCCAATCAATAATATCGAGCAGGAGCGAGCCTCCCTGTTTGCCGACGAGCTATCATCCAACCTGAGCCTCTCATGACTAACCCAGGGTCCCTGACCATGGGATTTGCCGGGGTTGATCCCCGTCAGCCATACACGAAATATTGGACGAGGTGGTGAAGAAGGTGCGGTCCACCTATCATACGAACGCCGTGGTGGAGGCGCAAACCATCCGTTGTTGCGCCATTTTGGAGGCCCGCACCTATGATCCGGCCGATGGTGTGGCATTCCCGCCGAGCTAGGCAAAGGGCCCGAGAGACCACGATAGTCTTCACAACGAACATCATCGAGGCGGAGTCGCACGCCATTGAGATGCTATGGGTGACTGATACGTCCCAAACGTATCTATAATTTCTGCTTGCTCCATGCATGTTTTGTGTGATATTACTATGATCTAGATACACTTTTGATCATACTTGGACTAACTTATTAACTCAGTGCACCCTAGTGCCAGTTCCTGTTTTGTGTTGTTTTCCTATTTCAGGTTTCCCCCATATTAAAAGTGCTCCAACAATTCGGGAAAAATCCAATAAAAAATCAGCGTACTGGAAGCTTCCGGAAACACCAAAGTGGGGCCAGAGGGCCACCACCGGGTGCCCAGGCGCCCTCCCGGCGCGCCCTAGGGTGGGGCTGCGCCAGGGGGCCGCCTAGACCCCTGGTGGTCCCCCTGGCTGCCCCCTTCGCCTATATATTCCCCGTAACGAGATTCTTCCGAAAACAGAATCCTTTTTCGCGATCTCGCCTCTGTTCCGCCGCCACCGCGCTTCCAAGATCGGGAGCGCGAGCAAACCTTTTCCCGGCACCCTGCCGGAGGGAGGATTGACCTACGGTAGTCTCTCCTGCACCATGGACGTTTCTCGGATGATCCGTGAGTAATCTACCTTGGACCATGGGTCCGTGATCAGTAGCTATGTGATGTTCTCCTTCCCTCTTTGTTCTTCATGGATTAGACCTTGTGAGCTACCATACATGATCAAGGCACATATGTAATTATTTTTACTGTTGCTATGCTGAGTTTGCTGATATCTGATGGATTATGAGACTATGTTCAGTTTGTGATAGAGTAATATATTTGGTTCTTATCTTTTATATTTTTGTTCTTGAGTAATTCTTGCATGTTCTCCGTTGTTGTTTATTGCTTTGGCTAAGTAGTAGGTAGTGACTCCAAGAGGGAACGTTATGCTTGATTGTGGATTCATGCCCCCGGATGACTAGTTTGAGTGACAGAAACATGAGTCTAGGAGGTGTGCTGTTGCCACAAGGGGGAAAACAACGGTGCTTGTAACCGCGGTTGCAAGGATTGTTTACTTTACGCAAAGTGCTTTTTAATGCAGTTGTCTGTTGCTTTGAGTTTACACTTTGGGTGGGGCTCACAACTTAATATCAGCGAGATGTTCTGGATAAATATCTCAAGGTGGATGATTAGTAGTAGATGCAGTTGGATTTCGGTCTACTTATTTTGGCGTACCGCCCATGCTTTTGAGCCTCATCCTTTCTTTGTAGCATAGTTAGCATTGCGGTGCGTTTTTAATCCTGTCAATTGCCCAGCTGTGATTTGTTTACCTCGCATAGCAGTTTTATCGTCTTTTGGGAGAGAGACATCACTAGTGAACATCACGGGACCCCGGTCCATATTCTCATCACTGTTTACACGTTCAATAAATTTCCTGATTTTACTTTCTAGTTGCAATCACTATTATCCTTTATCCCTTGCGTTTGATCCTTTGTAAACAACAAGGCCAGAGAGATTGACAACCTCTCTGAACTTCGTTGGGAGCAAAGTTACTTGTGTGTGTGCAGGTCCAGGCGAAGCAAGTGATTATTTTCAGACAGTGCATCACTTGCCGAACCACTTACTTGTTGCTTTCAGAGTCCTACGGAAGACAAACCCTATCCTCTACATAGGGGAAATTTGCTGCTATCCTACATCTCACCTTCCACTTGGGGTAATCAACGAAGGGGCGAGAAGCCATTATCATCTCTCGCGCATCGGTGATCGATAACCCCGGGTACCGCAACCGCGTTGTGATGAAGGTGTCTTGCTCCGACCAAGACAGATCCATCGTGTCCTACTCTACCTCATCGGTGATCGGGCCGACACTACCGGAGGCTCACCCGACCGTCAGACATGAACACCGAGTCGGAGCGCCGCCGCTAGAATTTAGATCACATAGCATGTATTGTATGGATTGAAGGTTTGACCCATCATTGTTCGCAAACGCGTTCGTGAATGTTTGAAGAGTCAAATTTGATGTATCCGATAGCGGTAAATGATCTTAGCCAAAATATAATAGACAATTGTTTGTAAAAGAGAAATGCTACACATACCGAGTTTTACGAAAGATTTACGGGCTTTGTGTGATTTAACAATTTTTAATTGGTTTAAGGATGAGGTTGGGCTCCATTCGGTGAAATTCAGAAGGGAAACAAATAGTATTAGGAAGAAGGTCCCTCACAAAACCGTAATAACCCGTACGTGTTTAACATTTTTGTTTGTAAAATCAGGCATCGTTTCTTTCCATTTCAATCAAAATGAAAATACAAACGGTTTACAGAGAGGCCATACACGAATTAAGGTGGCCAACCGGAAAAGCTTGCCTTTTTTGACGTCAATCACGCACCTGGCATGATCCATTCATTATTGGCCACGCCATCCTCTCCCCAGAAACGAATCGGAGCGGCAGAACCCTCCAAAAGTCAAAAAAGCAACGGCTACGATAGGCCAAATAGACCGCACCCACACACCGGACTCATCCTTACCGTCCACCTCCTCCAAACGGACGGATGGATGCCACCCAGTCCACGCCGGAACCCGTAGACCCAAATTTTCGACCCACGGCCGCCACTCTCAAAATTTGAGTTTCCAATATATCCCGCCGGTCGTCTCCCCCCCACCCCTCATTCCCCATCTAGCCGTAGCTAGCACTATAAACCCTAGGGGGATTTACCCGGAAATTAGTCGTAGTTAGCTGTACATTAGAGTCCGTAGCTGTACCAGGGGGTCCGGAGCGGCCAGATTGGAGGAAGGGCGGAGCAAATCGTGAGAGAAATTTCTTGCTTTCGTCCCCTTTTGTCCCCATTCCCTTGCCGTTTCTTCGGGGTGTTCTGATGCGTTTCTTCGATTCCATTGCCGCAGATCTGTTCTAGAGTCGGGATTAGCGGCGCGGAATCGAAGCAGCGGGCGCGGCCAGGTAATGCGCGAGAAATCCTGGGGTTATTGACGGTGTTCGTTGCTTTTCCCCGCATCCAGTTCTTGGTCGTTTGACGATTTCTTGGATTTTTTTTTTGTTCCGCATGTGGATTTCCGGGAGCAGGGCTGGAGGGATCTCTGGACACGGATCGTACGAGGAAGAACCGGAGAAGAGAGGACATGTAGGGGCGCCGTTTGATCCATTTGCTGCTCTTTTGATGCGTTTCTTTGCGGTTCTCACCTACCCGCTTCTCTTCTGCTGCGTGCCTCCTGCAGATCTCCAAGATGCCGGAGCATAGGGAACTCAAGAGGACGGCCCTCACCGACCTCTCTGGTGGCGGATTCTTCATCAGGAGGGTGGCCTCGCCGGCCGGTCCGGCAGGGAGGCGGGCCCGGAAGCCGCTGCCCCGGCGGTTCGCGTCACCCTCCAGCAACAAGGAGAACGTGGCGCCAGCTTGGGCTGTCAAGGCGACGCCGCCGAGGAGGAGGAGCCCACTTCCTGGCTGGTACCCGAGGACGCCGCTCCGTGATATCACGGTGATTGTAAAGGTGATTTGCAACTTCTTCAAGCTAGTAATATTGTTCTGACGTGAGTAGTTGAACTGTTTGAAGATCTAGTGCTTCAGCGGCTATATTGCTTTGGATCTGCACTGTGCTGTTAGCTGTTGAAGAGTTTTAAGATAGAGTACATTGTCTTTTTCTTCTGTGCCAACTCCGTGCTGGAGTTGTTCTTGGTTGGTAGCAGTATGACAAAAGTCTTGAGTTGGATTCAGTTATATGATTTTGAGCTATGTTACATTTCTACCGCTACTTGCTTATTGCTGGTATCTCTTAACTGTTAACAAATGGTCAAACTGCTGAAATTATTTTATTACCTTATTTACTCTAAGTTTCAGTTAAACAACGGTACTTGAATAATTTCGTGCTACTTCTGTTATGGTCCTGTGGACATTATTTCAACTTAATGTTAACTCGTTAATTATGATAGTATGATGTCGCTATAGCTTTTAGTAGTAAGCGGAATAGATTTACTGTGCTTGGCACAGTCAGGTTTGAGTTTTTGATTATTTGGTATGAATGAAGTATTCAGACATTCTTCTTGTGCTGCATGCCTACGTTGATGTTATGAACCACTGCTTTGTTTTGTTTCAGTTGATTGGATCTAGCCAATCAGTAATACATCTGATAGCTAGACTTAAGAGGAAAATGCTACATTTTGCAACACATTTTCCTGCTTCCCTGTAACAAGTGTCCATGTTAGTACTGTCATCCCTTGTTGGAGCTGTATTTGCTTAGTGTTTACATTTTCATGTACTGATGAGTGATGCCTTATTTGTTATATATGCCTGAGTATGATTTGGTTATATGATATTGTGCTATATCAGTTATAGTTTTATGAGTATTTATTTGAGTACCAGTGTTGTTTATAGAAATTGTTTCGTTCTATCATCACTTAACCTACTTAATGTATTTTGTTAGTTTAATTCAGTACGATATTTTGTTCTAGCATACCAGCAGATGCACACACTTTTGGTTTATATCCTAAGCTGCTGCTTTTCTTTTGATGTTACCTGACCAAGAGAAAATAGAGCTCTCTAAAGTTGTTTATGCCTATAAATTTATGCTGTTAAGCAAATTCCACAACATCAGGCATGGGGTTTTGATTATTTGAATGAAGTATTTGACAGAAATTCTTCTTGTGCTCTATGCCTACACTGATCTTATAAACCACTGCTTTGTTTTGTTTCATTTAATTAGATCTAGCCACTTGGTAATACATATCATAGGTAGAATTAAGAGTTAAATGCTACATTTTGTAACATTTTCCTACTTCCATGTATCAAGTGTCCACGTTAGATGAATTCTGTCATGCTGCTTAAACTGCAGTTATTTTCGAGTGGGGGAAGGGCCACTTCACCGTCCAAGGAATCACATATGGATTACCTGCTGGAGCTGTATTTGCTTAGTGTTTATATTTTCATGTACTGATGAGTGATGCCTGATTTGTTATATGTCTGAGTCTGATTCAGTTGTATGATTTTGTGCTATATCAGTTATAATTTTTACGAGTATTTATTTGAATACAAGTGTTGTTTATAGAAAATTGTTTCTTTCTATCACCAGTTAGCATAAGATATTTTGTTAGTATAATTCAGTATGATAATTTGTTCAAGCATACGAAAAAACGCACACACTTTTGGTTTATATTCCTAAGCCGCTGACTTTTCTTTTGATTTTACCTGACCAAGAGAAAATAGAGCTCTCTAAAGTTGTTTATACCTATAGATTTATGCTCTTAAGGAAATACCACAACCTTGTCTATATGTGTATATTCCTTGTATTATCCTCTTGTTGTCATGCTCGACAGCTTGTGGCTAACAATTCTTTTAATATGTTGTACATTATGCTACTGTATACTATTGCTGAATTGGCATGCCCCAGTTAGATATACATTTAGCAAAATCCTTAACTTGCCTTGGCTGCATATTTGGTATATTTATTGAGTTTTCTGTTTATCTGTTAAGCCATTCATATGTTACTTTCGACAGCAGGCAGTTCTAGTTAAATTATGCATTTGAGTGCATGTTCTTTTTTGGTACCTGCTGCTGTTCTGACTATTTTCTTTCAGGCTATTGAGAGAAGCCGCTTAAGGATTGCTGCAGCTCGGCAGCAAAGTGAAACGCCTGAGCAATCTCCGCCACCAGTGAACTTGACGGCTGAAGTACCAGCAGAGGAGGGCAGTCCTCATTTTACCGAAGCTCAGGACTCCCTAGCTATCGCCTCTGGTTCTGGCTTAACTGAAACTGTTGCAAGCCCTGCACCTAGCCTGGCAGAGCACAGCTTGAAGGTCTATTCTTCGCCATCCAAGAGCTCACAGAAGACTCCAACCAAACCCATCGATCCAGCGCACGCTGATATCATGGAGAAGAAACTGACCAGCTCAATAGAGCAAATTGAGAAGATGGTGAAGAAGAACCAGAAGAGAACTCAGCAGGCCGCTCAGCCTTCGAAGAGGGCCAACCAGAGGCGCACTCTCATGTCCATGCGATGAGTTGAGTACTCTGCTTCACTGTGGGGAGAGGAGAAAGTCCATCTCAGACTAGTCCTCCACCCGGCCCAGTCTGCTGCTTTCTTAGCCGCTATCCTGACCAGCCAATCCTGCTCTTCTTCCGTCTGCCCTTCATCCCAGGACTTACCATAGTATGTTATGATAAGATGGGGATTCCTTGTTCTCTGCTTGAGGGCCTGTGGTTATCTTAGTTGTCGGTTCTCTGCTTGAGGACCTGGGATTATGCGGCTTGTTGGTCCCCTCTGCTTGAGGGTCTAGGATTAACAGCTCTAATAGTGTCAGGTTCATGTTACTGCAGTAGAACTGTAAATACTTTCGTCGTGTACTCTAGTATTCAGCCTAACAAATCGTTGTTTTGTGCTGTAATTTCAGTACCATAAACCACCACTACACTGTAGCTTGATCATGGTTTCTGAATTTCCAGTGTCAAATATTTCTAAATTCTAGCAATCTTGCTGTTTAGTCATAGGAGGAATGCGGATGCTGGTATGACATTTCTTGCAGACGAATTGCATGTTCATTAAGTTTCATATGAGTTGCTTTATCAGAAATGGTACTAGAAGATTATGTGTCCTATTGTATTTTGGCATAAAGTTTGGTTTCCTTTCTCCATGATTGAGCACCTGGAGGTTATTCTTGTCTTATTGCACACATACATCTGCTGGAGTTAAAATTCCAGCTCCAGAAAAGCATCGAAGGAGCGAAACCAGGCCCCAAAAGACCCTGGACTGCTTCTGCTTTTCAAATTACAGCCCAGTTTGCTTCTTGTTCTGTGTTTCCAGGTTAGCACTGCTGTGATATCATTTCTGGATCATTAGACCGTGTTTGTATTTCACATGCCTATTTTATTAGAGAGTTAGAATCACCCTTTCATATCTGAGATCCTGACTACTGTTTTACTAATGATGATCCGTACATGAATCAAGCTTATGTTGAGGCTTCTGGATATAATGTCACAGCTATGCAAGCAGAGAAATGCTTCAGTTGTGAGAACTAAATGACGCTGTTCTTTCAGAATTACAACAGACCTGTCCCCAACGATTCCATGAACAATTACATTGTCCCTAATGATTCCATGGACCATGGAATTGTTGATGGGACAAGATTCACTCTTGAAACTTGACCAGTTGAGTAAATACTATCAATTTATAGAAGGTAGCAACCAGAATACAAGAACCGTATGGCTCAGAATGCTGATATTCCCTTATCTTTGCTGAACCATGCACAGATAAAACATGAGGGTCATTATACAAGGTCCCCAAATTTTTTACTTACCCTGGTTCTCTCAAACTTTCATATAGTTAACTTACATCCCTCTTTATTCCCTCAACCCCCGTATCTAAGAAGGCTGGTGGAGACACATTCACACCGCCTTTCCTTTATTGTACACCAGAATTTCTGGTCTAGACTTCAACAAATGATTCAAGCTTCAGTACAAACTTGCAGGACAACAGCAAGATAGCTCGTATGGTCCATTGCTTAGAGCTAGTCACTAATACTACCTGATGATGCCGGTGATGACCAGGGAGATGATGACACACGCAATCACGGAGGGCACTAACAATGAAAGCCACATACACGATATACCAAAGAAGATATTGCTCAACTTGACCACTGTATTTGCTGGCCTTGCCGATCATCGCACACCCTTGCCTTCGATGCTCAGGTGGCATCAGTGAGAGTGGAGGACTACAAGGCCAAGGACTGAATGCCATCTCCGCACGCCAGTGGGAGAATGGCCGTTCAAAGGTGGCCAAGGAAGCCTCAGAATAAGGAGGGGTCACCGTATTAACAGGTTGTCCAGAACCATTAGAAATGTGTCCAAGCATATCAAGTGAGGAGTTTCCAAAACCTGCAACATAACAAGTGACATACGTATATAAATAAAAAGTTGACAACTTCTCAATACATTCAATTAAGGAGAAGCACACAATATTAAATACGTACATAAATTCCATTCTGACAGTTAAACATGAGTATGTTTAATTAATTCAATTCCAATGGTGTTGTGTGATAACTTAATAAACACTAAGCATGAAGAGATTCAAGGCTGAATTTGTCTTGTATGTAACCAGTAAGTAAACGACAAGAGACATGTGGATACGGAGCGAGTACCTCACTTGTCGACAGGTGACAGGTGAGGTACCTCACCTCCGTACCGTGCTGCTTGATTGTCCAGCTCTTTGAAGGCACTTCAG
The DNA here is from genome assembly GCA_950022295.1 of Bromus sterilis. Lineage (NCBI taxonomy): Eukaryota > Viridiplantae > Streptophyta > Magnoliopsida > Poales > Poaceae > Bromus > Bromus sterilis. The sequence goes on from OX465596.1 coordinate 48,235,982, forward strand.
TTATAGACAGCAGATCTGCTATTTCTCTAGATGATGCACTCAAAATTTGAGCTTCATTTCAGGAGATTGTTGGGAAAAGAAAACGACCATATTGAGAACTAACAGAACAACTGGATTATTCAAACAAAAGGAGGCATATTTTAGTGCCAATTTGCATTTGTTTAGATGTTTTGTGGGGTGCTGATTTTCAACTGTCTAAATCGAAAGTAGCAACTGATATGTGCTTTTGAAAAGCCCCCGTAATGCCAGACAGCCATACAAATATAAATGACAAAACTAGCACTAATAATAAATTAATAACTGAAAGATATATAGAACACCGAACAAACTTGTACTACAATAGTTTAAATAAGTATACCTACGGCACAACAGTTTAGTAACATAAAGAACGCCAAACTAACCTTCACAGTAACTTAGGAAATTAACAGAAGACCTAAGGCAATAATTTAGGATTCCAAATAACTGAACTAACTTATAACTTACTTCCTCCGATCCATAATAAGTGTCGCAGATTTTGTACTAAGTTAGTATAAACTTTGTACTAGCTGAGCGACACTTATTATGGATCGGAGGTAGTAGATCTTTTAGCTGCCTGTTGCCCTTGAGATCTGTCCACATCTCCACTCATGCACCGTTTCCTTCCATCGTTGTCATTGATGCTTGTAATGTTATCGCTGAAGAAATACCAGCAGCTTGATCGGGATGGGGGAATATGAACATTGTTCACACAGCTAAGGACGAAGTGTGTGGAGGTCTGGGTGACCATGTCAAACACCATAGGCACCTCTCTCCACCTCTCATCGATCCAGTACACACAGTTGGCCCTCACCCATGGGACATCCTCCGATCGAACTTGTAGATGAATATGATGCAACTCTCAATATTCATTGGGTACAATAGCACATGTATATAGAGTACAAAGGGGTAGCCCTAGTCCTCAACTATACACAAGTAGGAGACTTGGGTACAAGAAATACACATGCAAATATATACTCAACAGCCTCCTGCAGTTGAAGCGGCGCCAGGACTGACACAAAGATTGGCTCGAAACTCCTCGACGGACGCCGTAGGCAAGCCCTGTTGGCCCAGTAGGAACTGGGGTACCTCGGGCCGCGCCTTTGACCCAGGATATCCCTGCATCCTGAAGAGGCCTTTCCTGAGCCCCCCTCTCCCGAGGGTCAGCTCTGCAAGACGTTCCCAAAGGGTGCTAACTCCCTCAAGACGCCACTCGCGAAGCCCTTCACCAACCTATGCTTCGTGAGCCTCCCGAAGGGCATCCAGGCTCCCGAAGCACTCCACTCCAAGGCGAGGGCAGTACCCAAATCAACAACCACCTTATCCTCTCGACCTTGTTAGGAGCAGGTAGCTTTATTCAGGATAGGGGACATGTTTGTACCCATGATAATTGGCTGCATGTGGCATCCCCTCCTTCCGACATGTGGAGAAAGAGGGCCAAGGCTCCCATTGATAAGTGCTAGCAAGAGCACCATAGAGAGGGTCGGCCATTCCGAACCCCAAAATATTGTAAGCTTACCGTGATCACCTCCACCGGAGCAATCCCAGACATGCAGGAGTAGGGCTTTACACCATCACGGTGGCCCGAACCTGGGTAGCTCCTTGTGTCCCTTGTGTGCATGCTTACTTGATTTGGCCACAAATCTGATCATCTTCACTGTCACCGTCGAGATCATGAACTTTTGGGGGATTTCCTTCAGAATAATCTCTTCGACAAGCCCTTGGTCATTGATATCCGTCGCTAGTAGCTGTTGCTGTTGCGTACTAGTGGTTTATCCCCGGCTCCTCCAAATGGCCAAACGAATTTTCCTGCGGGTTGCAGTTTTGTCCAGAATATTTTAACTAGGACAACTCTTCCCTGGGGACATCTCCCCTTGCAGCCAAATGAGCCCTTATTGGAGAAACTAGCAGGGTGGAGGCGCGGCGTCACGCCGCGCCCGTATTTTTACCCGTTGTTGTTTTTAATGTTGTTGAATTTTGTGTAGTTTATTTGGTAATGTATTTTTGAAGAAAGTATTTAGTTGCTTTGTTGCATTTGGATTTATGTAGAATCAATAACAACCATAATTTCATCATAAACAACCCGCTGATCATCATTTAGCTTGTCAAACATCATCCTTGACTGAGTAGACAAAAGATCTGTGTCATATGCTCGTTCTTCAGCAATCAGCCTGTTAACACACTCTTTATTCATTAGTATACATCGGGAGGTATTATTAAGGGATGACAAAGAAGAGCCATTCTTGGTGAATAGAAGGGACAACTCATCCAACAATTGTTCTTGGAGATACTGGTCGGACACTTGATACCTGGGATTATTGATTGATAACGACAATCTATATGATATATCCTCGGCCATGCTTGGCCAATATTTACTAAACAGTTCCCGGGTATTGGTAACCTCACAATATATTAAAATTGTCATAAACAAATGCCTAAGCTGAAAGGGAGTTGCCCATACTATTGCCTCATCAAAAAGCTTGAACTACTCAGTGTCATCGCCTACTAACCCTCGAGCCTGGCATGCTTCTTTAAACGTTTCATAACAAATACCATTATAACACCTCAGATCCTCGAAACATAAAGCACCAGGAACAACCATCAACAACATCCGAAGGAAAAACAACTCCAGTTCCAGGATGTAGATGATATATGCGTCCGATCCGGCTCCCTAATTTTTGCTTCCTCTATCTTCTTCTCCAAACTTTATCAGACCCATCCCATGTCCAACCAGAAGGAAAGTCCAAATATGTTAAAAATCTAGCATCTTCATTTTCTTGGTTAGCCACAAACCATTCAGTAAGCATTGTGTTGTACACATTGGGATTGCTAACAACTGTATGCAAGTCATCATCTTCGTGGAAAATTACTCTGTTCATGTTAAGAAAATGCACAACCAATCTTTCAACAGAAGGTTGCTGGCATGTATTTCAAAGGCAAACATACGCCAAAACGCTTCACATGCACAACGGTACCTAGCAAAACACAAGTTTTTAAAAAAATGGCACCGAAACAAATAAGACAATGATAGCAATCAACAACAAATTAGAATGAAAAAAAATGTGAACTAACCTGCATTTGACATACTCCAGTATTTCATTTCTTCCAGTAGGAACATCTGGAGGACAAAACAATTTACACTGAAACAAAGGATGAAATCTGAAGCGAGCAACATCATTTCCCTTATTAAGATACTTAAAGAGATATTTCAATAGATTTGTCTTGTTACACCATTCAACATTTATACGTGCTTCAATTTTTTAAGCAATCCAAGATTATGAGGAACAACCCAACGATTATCCAATTTTGTCCTTCCTTTGTTCCTTAATACAAAATGGCCCAAATCGCATCTACGATATACCGAAAACCCTTTTCAAATCAGAGTTTATTCATTAAATGATTTAGGAAATCTTTTGGAACACATTCCATTTTTCATGCATGTGCATTTTGCATTGAGATCCCCACATGAACTGTGCACCATGAATTCGTCCACAAGTATATATCCAAGTGGATCAATAAGAGGATCAGGGATCTCAGCAGAGATAAAACTGTTAAGGAAGCAGAAGGCTCATGAGTAGTGTCCTTCAACCATATCAAAGTATGAGTATGTGGTAGACCTCTTTCCTGGAACTCAACAACATATAAATCTACAAAACAGAAAACGGAAAAAAACATGTAGACCTACAAAAAACATGCGAAATAGCATGAATGAAACAAAAGAATGGAATTTTTTTTTACATGCTCGAATGGGACCAAAAGGTTTGCCCAGTTTCACATCTTCCAAAAAATCATTGAACTTCATATTGAAAACTCGAGTGACAATATCAGGACAATCAACATGAGTTTGACCAGGTTCAAATGCAAGCACATCAGATACCTCCTTCCACTTTGGGTTGCAGGTAAACGTGACAAAAAGATCTGGTGGACCATACTCATGAAACACTGCCATTCGATCATGGTAGTTTTGAGCCATGTAACGACAACCACCGGTGAAACTTGAATGTAGTGTAAACTAAATCCGTTATTTTTTGCCAGTATTTGAACCCTCTCCCATAGCATCACCGATACCCTGGTAAGTCTCCGAGCGTAGATCTTTTTGGTGCCAAAAATGGAACATCAAACTATTTGCCTCAACACAAGAATATGCATTGACAACAACTTGCTGACTAAGCCGCCCGCAACATGTATATGGATTAACTTCATTGGGTCTATAATGGAAATAATAACAATAGTATTCCAACATAGAAACTTCATTGCACCCTAAAGAAGATAGGGAAGAACCAGCCTAAGACGAAGAAGCACATGCTTGATCAGAAGACAATGAGACTGAAGATCGAACCTTACGCGATCGACGGCGAGAAGACTTGGCAGAAGAATCTTGCTGATATCTCATACCAAGATGAAAACCCTTGTCGCCATGTGGAAAAAGCAAAGGATATTGCAAAGGCATAAGTGATGGATTCAAATATGATATATACTCCAGCTGACCAGACACGTCCTCAGCAACAACATCAAACCTGTTGCAATCAGGCGCCAAATCACCAACTATGAGGGCCGCAACCTCAGAAGCAGTCGGTCTAGAATATCGAGTACCATGAGGGCCACCCTCATCTCCAGAAAACTGAATGGCTACATCAGGAACATCAAAAGCATGCAATCTTCCACGTGCAATTCTGTACTTCTGTACACAGTGGTTATGCTCATTCAACATATCAGTAAGAGCTTGAACAACAAAAGCATCTGGCTCCCCAGCACCTCTGCCTTCAGAACCAAAAACATCCAGTCTTCTTTGTAGCTCATCAGCAAAATCAACAATGTACAATTGAGTAAATTTTGGAACACCGTCATCAGGTGGTAAAAGAGAGCCTATACGATGGTACACTGTTCCACACATCTTAAACACATACGGGCTACCACAAGCATTAACACTACTGTCAATCTCAGCTCCAAGCGATGTGAATGCAAACATGGAATTGTAATGCCTAATCAATCGCAAAAACTGAGAACCAACAACATCATTGTCAAACCGCAATAGCTCATTCAACGGGAAAGGCCAATCAGGAAATTTGGGCAAAGAAACCTTGCCACCACGACAACAACCATTGTAGACATGCAAAGTGTTGGATATATGCTCTAGAGGCAAATAATATATGATTATTCCAATATATCTAAGCAAGTTCATAACCAGTTTCATACCGTGCTAGAACTGTGTCAGTGAAACAATGATATAGGTGTGGTATAGAAACCCCCAGAGTTCCTAGTTAGCCTCTACATCGATAACTAGTTCATGGTCAACATGATGATCGTGGTTTCGCGATCATGGACAATTAAGTCTCTTGACTATGAGGTCACCTCACCGGTTAAGTGACGTGATGAACATTACCCAAAGTAAGCATTACAACATGATCAAATCTTATGAAGGTTCAGTGTTGTAATTACAGAACGTGGTAGACCGTTCCTTTGACCGTGAGTACGTGCATAATTGCTATCTTCCCGGATGCTTTGACTTACATCCCACCACCTGACTAAAATATGCGGGTCATAACGGTTGTATCTTGGGTATTCCGTGGAGATATGTTGAGGAGTATTGTTACAAGAGCGGGATTTGTCAATCCATATAATGGATAGATACTCGGGGCCCACTCGGTGAGATTCCATCCATAAAGCTGCAGCGTGTGACTAGGTCACGGGGATGAATATCACGGGAACGAGTGAATGATGATTAGTTCAGAACGAGGTTGAACCAAACATAGGATGTCATTGATCGAATCTCGGAACAATCCAGTATCGCTGACAAAGGGAATGCTATACGGCGTAAGGTCCAATCGGTGTTTGATATCCGGAATGCACAGGGGTCATTATGGGCATCCAGGTCCCGCTGATGATCATTGACCATAGCCTCATCTCGGTCATGACTGGAGTGTTCTCGGACCGTAGGGTAACTCACTTAAGGGCTCGATGAAATCGGAGACCTTTTCAGAACCATCGGAGTAACCAGAGAATAAAGGAAACAACATCGGAGAACTACCGTGTTGAACCAAACAAATTCGGAGTGAACCCGAAGTTGTTTCGGAGCACCGGGAGATGGAATATTATGTTTTAGTTATTAATTAATTGAATTAATAATTAAAATCATTTTATTTCTAATTAATATGTGCAATGAGCCTTAGTGGAGAAAAAGGCCCATTAGGGGAAATAAAAAGGAAAAAAGAAAAAGAAAAGAGGGGGGAGGCGCCATGGGCCCTAGGGCCCATGAGGGGTGCGCCCCCTCCCCCCCCCTTGGCCGGCCACCCCCCGTAGCAAAGGTACTTTAGTCCCACATTGCTAAGGGAGAGGGGTTGACTCCCTCCCCTCTGCCTATATATAGATGGGCAGGGTGCACATATTTAACACACATAAATTCGTGAGAAATTAAATATTACTCCGAATTGAGATCGGTTTTCTCCGGTCTTCTCCGGTGGGCTCCCTAGTGTGAGCCTATAGTGGAATTGAGGCTTCTCTGCTAGAATCGGAGGCCGTCGTGCTGCCGAAGCTCCGTCCGGAGGTCTGCTTCCACCACCTTCGCTGGATCGGAGAACGGAGGTCATCATCGAGTCTCGTATGTGTGCGAGTACTACGAGGTACTACACGTGTGGCACTACACCCATCCGAGTTCTCAACATAGCCAGGGGTCTGTGAAACTTGATCGACTACATCAACCACGTTTGCGGGAACGTTTCCCGCGCAACGGACTACACCCCGAGGTATGTTATTTCCGCAATCCTTTTTGTTACGGTAATACGGCTAGCTAGATCTTGGGTTATGGGAACGCTAGTTAGAAAAATTTGTGTTTTCTCTTGCGAAACCCAACAGTGGTATCAGAGCTAGGTCTATGCTTAGTATTACTGTACGGATATAACACATCGGGGATTTGGGCATTGATTGTATGATTGTTACCCTCCCACGTGTACTTGTTCACATCTGCGACATTGTTTGATGAAGCGGCCCCGACCGACCTTACGCGTACGCTTACACGAGACTGGTTCTACGCTTGACATGCGGCTTGTACCGTATAAAGTGGCTGGGGGGGTGTCTGTCTCTTTACTTTAGCGGATGTGGCATTTGCAACGGAGGGCCCCGTGCGGGGTGTAATGGAGACAATCGTATGGTTTACGTTGTGGTTGACTCGTAGGTTAAAACCTGTTTAACTATGAAAGCCCTAGCAGCCACGTAAAACTTGCAATATACAACTAGACCGTCTAAACCTTGTATTGCTAAGTGGAGGCTATCATTCGTTTGTTTGTGATGTAGCGATAGCTTTGCTATGTGTTACTAGTAAGTAGTAATCGTCATCATAAAAACTAAAATGGAGACACTGTAGACTTAGTGTTGCCATAGCTCAGACATCTTAAAACTTGCTAGTATAGGATACACGACGGTAGCATGTGATAAGATGATCCCTTAACAAAGCCAAACACAAGTATTCTAGTGAATTGTGCACCGCCTGGAAGGTTCTCCCATATGGCTTGATGCTCCGTACATACTGGAGTTGTCCTACATATTAAATGGAGTTCGCATGAGGTTGGGTTCAGCAAGCCTGGCATATGCAGATATGGCCTTGCTGAGCAGCATATAACATGGAGGTTAATTTGGCGAGCCTAGCATATGCAGATATGGCCTCGGAATACTAGAGATCGAAAGATCGAGCATGAGACACAGTACATATAAGATAATGTGATCGCACAAGTTGTTGTCTACCTTTGAAACTGACCCGTCGGCCGTGTGATATTCGAGGTCGGGCAGTGAATCTGGATCATGTAATCACTAAGACTTCCTAGGGATGAATTATTTTAGTGCGAGCTCATTTATAATATGATTATATGAACTCATTGTTGTGAACTAGTCTTAATTGTGTTCCTTGCAATTATGTTTGTATAAAATGAATGCACTAGAGCAACGTGAACTATCTTTCTTCATGGAAGGTGAAAGACTTAGAGAAAATGGGTCAAACTTTGCTGATTGGTACTCACGCCTTAGGACGTCGCTCAAAATAGGAGACACCTTGTTTACAATAGAAGTGCATGTGGAAGAACATCCGGACGATCATGTTGGCGATCAAGGGATACTTGAACATTATGCTCGCCGACAGAAATGCTCCGTAGTCAGGAATGTCATGATCTTCAGCATGTCAGAGGTTTTGGGCATACAATTTCAGGACACTGGCTCATATGACATGATGGACACGCTAAAGACAATGTTCGTACGTGAGTTCAGAGTTGCCAGATTTGAGTTAGAAAGCAAGTTTCTATCTACAAAGATGGAAGAACGCACAAGCCTTGATGATCACTTAGACAGGATGCATGAGATGTACCTGACCCTGGTGGAGGACTATGAATATTGGACAATGAACGAAAGCACCACAAAAGAGTTTGCGATAAACACGTTATTGCACTCGCTCCCACCGAGTTATGTTGATTACGTTCATAGCTATGTCGGAAGTGGAGCTAATATGAGTCTCCAGAACTTCATGACTGATCTCTTGGCCGTAGACATTGCTCCTATCGAGGATGCAAAAGTCGTGGATGGAGAAGGTATATACTTGATATACTTTATAAATGTGTACTCCCTGCAGTAAATGAGTATCTGATACTTATTCTGTTTTATGAAAACAGAACCTGTCGTTGCATGGACGGGAAGAGGTGAAATCAAGGATTGATGGAAATCAAGTCAGTTGATGGCCAAGCATGGATTCCGCCGAGACATCTATCATAGGAGATACTTAGAGTATTAGATAAATCTTATGTAATCATTATAGTATGAACACTTAGTTGTGTGTCTTGCATCTCGCGAGACAAAGTTATTCATGTAATGAGACAAGTCAGTTGTTCCATCTTTATGAATAAAAGTGTGCTTATACTTTGATTACGTCTTGATTTATGATATGATAGAAAGCATTTATAATACTGCTATTATTGTCAAGAAATATTCAATGTTTAATGATAAAGTTGTCTTGATTATAACAAGTCAAAGATTTGATTGCATGAGGTGACTTCATAATTGATGAATTCATTAAATGCATGATCTATTAACTTGTGAGTTCATTATCGAATGAAAATCATAACTTGATTGCATGAGATGGATTAGATACACGATCTATAAACCTCTGCAATAAATGTAACCATGACAAGGTTCTAGGAAGTAGAACTTGCGCCAATCATTATACATAAATGATGTACTAAATGGGCACGTGAGTTATCATTAAAGACTTCATATGATTAATTGAAAGCTGTATTCAATTGAGATCATAAAACTGAGATTCAGGAATCACAGTGAGAAGTGAGAATACAAGGATACATATCACTACGCTACGATCCGAAGTGATAAGTATTGATATTGACATAATGGGAGACTTGTGGAAGTTGTACCACAAACTACGATGGAAGTTGAAAGTGCTAGACTACTTAAACCATTCGTAGTCATACTAAACCATAGTATGGTCTAAATGTTCTTTCCCCTAGCACTATAGTTATTGTCGAATAAGGTTGTTTAATTCATTAAGTTAAAACACCCACTTCATGAATAAGAAACCATCCTGAATCTAATGAGACATGATAGCTCCATAACTGATGGTGTTATAAGGTTTCTTAAAAGAAAGAAATTATTTGTAATAAAACTACAAGCAATTGAAATTACATATTCTCCCTGAATAGCAAAATGTGTGTTGCTTGATTGGTAATGTGAGAAGAAGTCTCTCGACACAGATCCAATGGGAGATAATGGAAACTTTGACCGGGGTATTGGACCTTGCCTTCAGAATATCAGAGTATTGCAACGGAAGCGTGTTCCGCTGTAATGACGCTATATAAGGAAGGATATGCCAAAGATGATAGATCTTGGTATATGAGTTGAAGCCATTGTTAAATTTAGAAGGTTGTCATGAATACGTTCTGTACAGAACAATAATCATGAGTCCTCTTAATAAAACAATAAAGAATAAACATTGCTTGAAGACACAAAGGAATGATGGTAGCCTAGAACACGAGGAGAAATGAAATAATATTGAGTTACATATAGGATGGCTCACGTCCCGTGAAATAAATCGGTTATTTCGTATTCTCGACAAACTGGAGAGTTATTGAGAATAATGTAATGGGCATAAGGCATTATTTGGTTATGACCAAAGTTCAATGGTGATTGACTACGGAAACGTAGGAATGCTTTAATCAATAAAATATTTCATTTACACTACGATGGACCATAGCCTGAAATTGCATCTCAGTCAAATTTGGGATTTGAAAGAGAATTGCAATGGGCATGACGAAGATTACTTCGTTAAAAGGATGGACTATAGTACCTCAAGACAGGAACCCTCAACCTTGATTTCATCAAGTGATTTTGTGATGACAAAAATATTGAGTGGGCCTGCAGTTTCATAAAACTGAGTGGGATCTTTGAAGACTTCCCGGAAACTTGGAATGCAGAGGGCATTTTCTGAGTGGGAGCTTTGGAAGCATTGTCATTATGTGAGACATAGTGAACAATAAAATGACTTGATGAAAGCTGAACCACAAATATATGAGTATATGATGGATATATTTGAGTGGGAGCATGATCATTGTCTCAAACATATATGCATTGATATGTGTGAAGAATGATCTCATATGTATATATATGGATATGCATTGATTGTGTATATAGAGAATCGTCTTATATACATATGTGCATTATGATATATATAAAGCATAAGGCAAATAAAATACAAGATTGCAAGAATCTTCTTTTATGTGAAATACCAACACATTACACGTTGAAATATATATGAGTAGATTAAGATACGGATAATGAAACGAAGTGAAGGTTGGAATAATCTTCTAAGACAAGAAACAAGTTCTTGTGGCTAGAACTTATATAATGGATGAAATCCAAATATCACAAGCAATGTCTTGATGGAAGAATAGAGATGCACCATGTACTTGACATGTGATCTTATATGTTCTTGACATATGATTTTACCATATAACATGCATTGTGAATCCAACAACAGAATGACTCAAAAGTTCTTGGAAGAAGAACAGATTCCGATGTGCTTTAAGAGTAAAACACAGAATCTGAATAAAGTCCATGCATTCAGTATATGAGGAATACTGAGGACTATTCTCTAAAATATAGAAAGGATAATAGACTTGAATGTAATGCAAGATTACAATTGCAAGCCATATTATGGGTCTATATGGAATTAGAGACATCACCAAAGACATGAAAGAAATGTGAGCAAAATTCACGGCACTACAAACATAATACTACTTAAGAAAGTAGACGTATGGATAAAAGTTTAGCGTTAGAAGTATTGGACTTCTGGTTGAGTGTATTTCCCAGTATATATGACTAAGGACGAGTCTTCTAAAGACCGAACCAAGAGATCATTGGAGGATACTGTGAAATAATAGTCTCACTCTCCTGCGAAACTTATATCCAACCATTATATGATAATGAGTGGTATGTCAAAAAAGCTTTTGACCTGTACCAGTTGCAAAGGAAACATACGAATCTGAATTGGTGCAGTTCGTTGACGAACCCTCTTCCATGAGCATGCATGATCAATGAACACTTATGTGATAAGATGATTATGATCGAAAAAATGCGGCTAGATTATTAGCACTCTAGTGCAAGTGGGAGACTGTTGGATATATGCTCTAGAGGCAAATAATATATGATTATTCCAATATATCTAAGCAATTTCATAACCAGTTTCATACCGTGCTAGAACTGTGTCAGTGAAACAATGATACGGGTGTGGTATAGAAACCCCCAGAGTTCCTAGTTAGCCTCTACATCGATAACTAGTTCATGGTCAACATGATGATCGTGGTTTCACGATCATGGACAATTAAGTCTCTTGACTATGAGGTCACCTCACCGGTTAAGTGACGTGATGAACATTACCCAAAGTAAGCATTACAACATGATCAAATCTTATGAAGGTTCAGTGTTGTAATTACAGAACGTGGTAGACCGTTCCTTTGACCGTGAGTACGTGCATAATTGCTATCTTCCCGGATGCTTTGACTTACATCCCACCACCTGACTGAAATATGCGGGTCATAACGGTTGTATCTTGGGTATTCCGTGGAGATATGTTGAGGAGTATTGTTACAAGAGCGGGATTTGTCAATCCATATAATGGATAGATACTCGGGGCCCACTCGGTGAGATTCCATCCATAAAGCTGCAGCGTGTGACTAGGTCACGGGGATGAATATCACGGGAACGAGTGAATGAGGATTAGTTCAGAACGAGGTTGAACCAGACATAGGATGTCATTGATCGAATCTCGGAACAATCCAGTATCGCTGACAAAGGGAATGCTATACGGCGTAAGGTCCAATCGGTGTTTGATATCCGGAATGCACAGGGGTCATTATGGGCATCCAGGTCCCGCTGATGATCATTGACCGTAGCCTCATCTCGGTCATGACTGGAGTGTTCTCGGACCGTAGGGTAACTCACTTAAGGGCTCGATGAAATCGGAGACCTTTTCGGAACCATCGGAGTAACCAGAGAATAAAGGAAACAACATCGGAGAAGTACCGTGTTGAACCAAACAAATTCGGAGTGAACCGGAAGGTGTTTCGGAGCACCGGGAGATGGAATATTATGTTTTAGTTATTAATTAATTGAATTAATAATTAAAATCATTTTATTTCTAATTAATATGTGCAATGAGCCTTAGTGGAGAAAAAGGCCCATTAGGGGAAATAAAAAGGAAAAAAGAAAAAGAAAAGAGGGGGGAGGCGCCATGGGCCCTAGGGCCCATGAGGGGTGCGCCCCCTCCCCCCCTTGGCCGGCCACCCCCCCTTAGCAAAGGGACTTTAGTCCCACATTGCTAAGGGAGAGGGGTTGACTCCCTCCCCGCTGCCTATATATAGATGGACAGGGTGCACATATTTAACACACAGAAATTCGTGAGAAATTAAATATTACTCCGAATTGAGATCGATTTTCTCCGGTCTTCTCCCCTCCCTTGTCTCCTTCACGGTGGGATCCCTAGTGTGAGCCTATAGTGGAATTGAGGCTTCTCTGCTAGAATCGGAGGCCGTCGTGCTGCCGAAGCTCCGTCCGGAGGTCTGCTTCCGCCACCTTCGCTGGATCGGAGAATGGAGGTCGTCATCGAGTCTCGTACGTGTGCGAGTACTACGAGGTACTACACGTGTGGCACTACACCCATCCGGGTGCTCAACACAGCCAGGGGGTTGTGAAACTTGATCGGCTACATCAACCACGTTTGCGGGAACGTTTCCCGCGCAACGGACTACACCCCGAGGTATGTTATTTCCGCAATCCTTTACATTACGGTAATACGGCTAGCTAGATCTTGGGTTATGGGAACGCTAGTTAGAAAAATTTGTGTTTTCTGCTGCGAACCCCAACACAAAGCATATTTATTAGTGCTTTCGCTCTTACAACGCTATGGGACCAATAAAAAGCATTGCATCTGCCACAAACGTATTCAGGACCACCATAATAAGAATGACCGCGAGCAAAGCCTAAAAGCAAAACACATAAGTCAATTCGGACCCTAGAAGATAAATATATAACTCTATTTTAGAAACATGCATCGTAAATATTTGCACAGGAAAATAACACAGACACACAGGCAAACTCCATGAATAAACTCACCCTTCAATAAAGCAATGTGTTCCTTCGAGAATGGCGGGAGAAGCAATCACCCTACAACATTTAAAACATGATCAGTCAAACAGAATAAACCGGGAAATAAGATAAAGAGTCAGGTGGGTATTTTCCTTTTCAAATCTCAATTTTAATTTGAACTTCAGTTATTTTTCTACCCTTGCACTGAATTTTGGTAAGAACACAATAAAACATCGAACAGTTATGCACAAACTGAAAAAAAGGCAAACCAAATGTTGCTCCCACAACAGTTATACACACAAGAGGAAGACTAAAGAAATTGCCATTTTAAAAAGTAAAGCAACATTTATATAACCTGTAGCTACAGAGGGATATCTTAAAACCCGTCCTTCCTAGAAATTAGTTTGGAGACATCTTAAAACTTGCTCTTCCTTTTCCTAGGTACACTAATTTAAGCAGATTTGTACCAAGTTTAATTACTATACAATACGATAGACCGTATTTTTCACAAAGTAGAAAGTATTTCCTTTTAAAATCTCATTATCCCTTTTAACTTTACCTATTTGGTCACACTTGCTAGCTTGCTAGTACACCAGAGGACACCAGACAACAATGCACAAACTGAGAAAATTAGTCCTTTCATCAACTGAATGTCCATCAAGTGCTCATAAAATCATGATAATCTCTTGTGCACAGATTAAAAGGAATATCAAATAATATGCTAAAAAGGGGAATATAGATATATATACCTTTTTTTCTACCACATCGATAGTCCCAGACAAATTTTCGCTTTTGCCTATTAATTTCTGCAACCGCCCGTCCAACTATGGGCAAAGGAAGTACTACAAACAAAATGGAAAATAATAAGAACCACACAGGAAAACAATATTAACATAAGAAAAAGAACATCATACACAAATGGAAAGTTTGAGATGAACATCCCAGGGGCCGAGCAGTTTGTGAAGAAGACCCTAAACTTAAGAGGGGAGCAACAGAAAAAGAACTAATAGGCAAATTGGACGACCAGCTGCCTGAAGAAGAACATCAAACACAACACAATCAGTATATATACGTTAGAAAAGAGGGAAACTGAGATAAGAAAAACACTGCTCACCCGATGAGACATGAGGACGCTTTCCTTCGCGAATTTCAGATGAAATAACTGGTCGCTTTCCTTGATGAATCTCTCGACGACGCTCCCGCACCTGACTGGAAGAAATTGAAACCGAACTAGGTTCATCTACAAAAAGCGAAAAAGGAAAAAAATACACGTCAAGAAAATTGTGCTTCAAGTAGAGAATTCTTCTATGTATATGCTCCCTTTCTCAATACATGAAAACTGAATCCATCAGAACACTATACTTCCAGATCCAACCATTAATCTCCTAACTCCCAAGCGCTTAGAGGTGACATTAGCACAACTGATGGTTGCTTCTCCCCTGTTGACGCGCATCTCCTTTCTCTAGATATGAATATATCAACAAAAAAAGGATTTATAATATCAGAGTTCACAAATTAATCTTTTTGCAATCATGCAGATGTGAGCAAAGATTCTTATGTTCCACCTGTGAAATGAAGATATATTTGTTAGAGTAGATTATAGTATTCTTATTAGCTAGGGGGTTTCCTGCATATTTATCACCTGTACATGTACTATATATTATGACCTTTGACCCCATAAAATACAAGTTGCATATTCATATTAGAGCATTAGGTTTTTTTTTTCACACGCACAACTCGTGCACTTTTCGATCCAATCTTTGTTCAGATCGTGCCCGCCGGCCGTCGGCCGCCGTCCCCGTCCTCTACTGCCGCCGCTGGTCGCGCTGCCCCGGCCGCCTTCGCCCGTGCATCCTCCGGCCGCCTCCGTCCGTTTTCTGTCGACCCATCATCCATCCAACTGCTTGTGCGTGGTGCGCTACTTCCGTACGTAGCAACTCCAGATGGACCCATTCACCTGCTTGTGTTGTACATTACTTCCTCCGTTTCAAAATAACTGTTACAAAATTGTACTAAGGCTACGACAGTTATATTGGAACGGAGGGAATACGTAGCAACTCCAGATCAATCCATTCACCTGCTTGTATCCTGGTATTGTGGTCTTGAGTTTTCGTGTGTGTACGGGCTGTTCTCCCGCCGCCGGCCTCTTGACCGTCCGACCGGCGCTACTTCTCGCTCGACCGGCTGCCGCTTTCCCATCCATCGGCCGCCCTCCCGCTGTCGGCCTCGTCTGCCAGTCGTCGCCTCGTTCAGGCTGCCGCCCCGTTAGCCGACCGCCCTCTTGTCGCCGACCCCCGTCCATCGGCCGTCGTGCAGACCGTCGGCTCCATCTCCTGCCGCGGGCTGCTCTCATGCTGTTGATCCTTGTCCCGGTCCCGATCTGTGTACGCCTAGTGCCTTATCTCGATCTGGGTGTCGTTTGACCTTAAAAAAAAGAAAAAGCAAAGAAAAAACTATTATTCATCGGGTATGCATCCCTCTCGCTGCCCGCCGCCTGTTGACGGTGATTCCTCTATTCATCCCATCTCACACTCGCGTCGTTTCTCGATGCTCATTCGTCTGCGGCATTGTTTCATCCCTCGTATTCGGTACATGGTGATTGTCGCTCTACATCGACTCCTCTCGCGACTTTCATCGGTGATTGTCGCTCTACACCGACTCCTTTCGCGACTTTCACCGCCAGTGCTGGTGCATCTGGCACCATTGACGATGCCTCGCATACGTGTCTTTCCTCGACACTTGCTGCTGGTCTGTCTATGTTGTCGTCTCCTCCCTTGGCATCTGCTGAGGATGTTGATCCTGCCATACCGCGTTCTCTACCGGCTTTCTCTGGCGCCGGTGTCCACTCCACCGTCGATGCTACTATGCCGGCTGTTTCCGATGTGTCCTTGACTGAGCAGGAGATTGTGTGACTACGTGACCTGCTGACTGCCTTTGAGTCTTCCTCGTGGGATGCTTATTCATCGACTTCTTCTGTTGAGTCCCTGACTGAGCATGATATTACACGGCTTCGAGGTCTGCTAGCCGCGTCCTCCGACTCTTCGCCGATAGGTTCTGCTGGTTCTGCTACTGACTCTTCTGGCATTATGAGACCACCTTCTACACATGCAGGTACATCCTCGTGGATTCTTGATACTGGAGCTTCTTTTCATATGACTCATGATTCATCCGCTTTATTGTCTCTTCGATCGCTTGATTCACCTGTTCATGTTCGTACTGCTGATGGTACCTCTCTCCCGGTTCATGGTCGCGGCTCTCTTAGCACTTCATCGTTGATTGTTCCTGATGTTGCTCATGTTCCTCGACTTACCATGCAGCTTATCACTACTAGAGAAAAGCCTATACATGGAAATCTTATTGGTGGCGCATATTCAGTGTAATGCGCCACTAGGGTGTAATGGGTGGCGCACTGGTTAAAAATGCGCCACCTCTAAGATCTTAGAGGTGGAACATATTGTAAAATGCGCCACCCATAAGGGTGGACCAGCCCTGGATCCTCTTATATGTGGCGCATTTGGCAGAATGCGCCACCCCTAAGAACCTTATAGGTGGCGCATATTGCAGATGCGCCACCCCTAAGAGCTTATGGGTGGCGCATACTGGAAATGCGCCACCCCTAATATCTTAGAGGTGGCGCATTTCCTATATGCGCCACCACTGACATGAGATATGCGCCACCCCTAAGTGTGGAGCTACCCTTATCTACTCCACCCCACCTACCACCTCTCATTCACTCCACACACTTCTCAAACTAGATCTACTTTTCTCACCTAGCTCTATTCGGTTTTGTGCTCCTCCCCACCTCATTTCTTCCACTTATCCATCCCATACTTTGCTTGAAATCTACTTTGTTTCATATTAAAGTAAGTGGGCCTCCTCCCAACTCTTTTCTTCCATTTATCACCCATAATTCCCTTTATTAGCTTGGGGTTTCATGTATATGTGAATCTTGAGTTTGATGTATATGTGAAGCTTATGGTGGTTTGATGTATATGTGAAGTGTATATGTGAAGCTTATGGTGGTTTGATATATATGTGAATCTTGAGTTGCCAATGTTTTGCTGAAATGTTGATTCATTTCCGTTTCGGCAAATTCCTGGCGCACTCTCCGCATGCTCCCATGCATTATTAGGGAAGGTCATGCCAAATTTTTCCGACGACGACCATGATATATAATTGTGTTGCTCTCTGTGCACGCAGGCAATCATGGCCCGCGAGATGCTGAGTGATATCACCGTGACTAGGTGGATGCAATGTGCGACAAACGACATGCTACGGAATAATAGGACAAATATAAGATTTCCGTGTCGGAGATGCAAACTGCAGTGCGTGACAGAGCCTGATTCCGAAATATTGCAAAGACACCTGAAGCGTAATGGTTTGATGGATGGCTACACACGGTGGATAAGTGATGAAGCTGGTGAGGAGTAGGACGTCAATGCGCCAGTAAATGAGGAAGGGCAACCAAACAACAACGGCAGGAGAGAAGATGAAGAGCATCCCGTACATGATCACGAAGAAAATGCCGAAGCAGATCATGAAGATCGAGATGTCGGACATGAGGATTCAAGCTGGGTGCGGGACCCTCATGTTGAAGAGCTTCTTCTCAAAGAGGCGGTGAACGCAAGAGGTGCGGCTAGATAGAAGGCCAAGATGGCGCAACTCGAGAAAGATGCGATTACGAAGTTGTACGAAGGATGCAACGACGGGGATACCCGCTTGAATGTAACACTTGGGGCTATGGAGATGAAGGCAAAACACAAATGGACCGATGAAAGCTTCGATGATAACATGGCATTCTGGCACGATCGTCTTCCGAAGGGCAACACGTGGCCCAACTAGTATCTGATGACCCACAACCTTAAGGGCTCGAGATAATCTTCACGGGTAAGTTAACCCAATTTATTGATTCGACACACGGGGAGCCAAAGAGTATTTATAAGCTTTGACAGTTGAGTTGTCAATTCAACCGCACCTGAAATATACTTGCTTGCAACAAAAGATAAGTGGTAATGGTAATATGATAGTGATGGTGAAGACAACAAAAGTAAACAGCAAAAGTAACAACTAATGACCAGCAGGATTGAAAACACTGTAGGCTAGGGAGATGGATGGTTGGGCGCTGCATGGATGAGGGTGAACATGTAATAGATTCTAACACGGGGCAAGTCACACAGAAAAGCAATGATCATCTAGGAAAATATCAAACATTAGGCATGTATCCCGTAGGTAGTTGTGCGTGCTTGCAATAAGAACTTGCACAACATCTTTTGTCCTACCATCCCGCTACGAACGGGGCCAAAGGGAACTTATGGAGATTAAGGTGCTCCTGTCAAAGAGCACTGGAACAAAGCAATAAACTCAATGGATACATGGAATCCTCAAATATGGACCATCCCCTTTGATGTCCCAAGCTGTCACCTTTGGGATCGCCGGTTCCGGACCATAATAGGTGCATACAACTCATAGATAGGATCAAGAACACAAATATATTCATGAAAACACATAGGGTTCAGATCTGAAAACATGGCACTCGGGCCCAAAGTGACAAGCATTAAGAGCAACAAGTTGAAGCAAAGAAGATAAACACCAATCTAGATGATAGGAAACATGCCCCCAACAATCTGATAAACTATTACATGATCTAACTCATCCAATCCCTACCATCCCCTTTGCCTACAGCAGGGAATTACTCACACATGTGAAGAGAAGTCATGGAGGATGGATGGATTGGTGATGGTGATTACGATGGCGACGATCTCCCCTCTCCGGAGGCCAAATCAGCCTCCAGATTAGCCCTCCCGAAGAAGAACAGAGGGTGGCAGCGGCTCCACGACGGAAACTGGAAAAGCGACTTCTGTTCTGGGGTTTTCTCGTCACGAGAATAAATAGGAGTCGAGGTAGGGCACGAGAGGAGGTGGAGGCCTCCCAGGCGGCCCCCCGGCGCGGCCAGGGGTGGGGCCGCGCCAGCCAGGCGCCTGGGGCCCCTGTGGCCCCCCTCTGGCCCCACTTCTGGCTGGTGGAAGCTTCTGGTGCGTGGATTTTCTGTGAATTTTCCCGGAATTTTCTGAGATACCTAAAAATCCATTTTCCTGCACACAATAAAACCATACAAGCAGCTCTGCTGAAAACAGCGTTAGTCCGGGTTAGTTTCGTCCAAATCATGCAAGAATGAGGGTAAAACAATAGCAAAAGTGTTTGGAAAAGTAGATACGTTTGAGACGTATCAACTCCCCCAAGCTTAGCATATTGCTTGTCCTCAAGCAATTCAGTTCAACGAACTGGACGCGACAAAGAAAACTTTGACAAACTCTTTTGCTTCATTAGATGTATATAAGCATGTACTACGAAAAGAGTTTAGCAAGTATTGAAACAATGTTATAAGGACAATGCACGAAGCAATTCTTCTTTCATGTGATCAATCACAAACAACTAAAAGTAAATAATATGCTACTGAAAATCAAGACATGATCACAATGCACATAGCTTGAACATACTTGAGTGGCATTTCGCTAGCCTCCATGAGTGAAGCAAAACATAAATGCAGAAACTCCTCCGGAGTTTTAAAGGTGACTAGAACTCAGTATTTCAGACTAGCAATAACACAAGCATGCAGAAGACAATGTAATACTTTGGGACAATGCATGTTACACTAAGAATAACAATTATGCTCTCATAGTTGGTGCTTTGAAGAAAGTAGGGGAGACTCTCGAACCGTGGCTTTTGATGGCAAAGTTGAAAACCCGTGAAAGGAAGCAAAGACTAAACATGTGCCAGAGCTCTTGGTTTTGAAAACAGAGACAAAACATTTTTGAGAAGTGCAACTTTCCAGTCAACGGTGAACGGTAAAGGTCTCTCAATATCTCCCATGCCAACCATATTAATGCCTTTTGCTTACACATATTACCTTATCCATAAATCCCTTGATGGTCTACGGAACCTTTTATTTTTCCTCAAGGATGGAAGGAGGGTATCGTTCCATCTATCATAAGCAGCATTTGGTCCATTTCACTCCATCATCAAGTATGGGGGAGGTGTAATTCTCATTTTTTTTTCTTTTTTCTTGACTAGTTGAAACTTCCGTCAAAATATTTTTGGCATGCAAGATACTGATTTCCCCTCACCGCACCATGAGATTGTACGGTTACAAAAGGGAAGTTTTTGAATAAATTTCGAGATGGCACATGAAAGTCTAAGTTAGGAGTGGCCGGTAAATACCACATATAGGTTGGTATGGTGGACTCGAATGGAATAACTGGTTTCAAGGATTTTGGATGCACAAGCAGAATTCCGCTTAGTGCGAGCGAAGGCTAGCAAAAGACTGGGAAGCGACCAACTAGAGACCAATAACTGTCATAATCATGCAGAGCGACAAAGCAACATTGAACCGGGCATGAAAGTGATATAACTATTCTGAACCAAAAAGATCATCAAGGCATAATAGACTTTTTAGTCATAAACATGTGTGAACATGTGCCAAGTCAATCCAAAAAATTCTCCGAAGGGAAATACCACTTCAGTATGCCAAACCATGAACAATGAAATGCATGTAAATCATTTCAACAACACATTATGTACTCTAGCTATTTGAGACTAGCCACCAGGAAAGCATGAACACTGGGAAAGCATTGTAAACATAGCACTATGTCGCTACAAGCTGGTCTCTAGATCATAAGTACAGACATATGTACAAAAGTAGAAACAAGAAGAGTTCATACCGGTTTTCCTTGTTGCTTCCCTTCCGTCGATCTTCGTCATTACTGCCTTGTCACTTGCACGATCGAACGTGGGAAATATTATCAAATGCCATCACGGACTCGAGCTGAACTCTGAAAACAAAGAAAACTAAAGAGAGAAAGGAAATATTTTTGGGTTTTTTAAAGGTATAAACGAGAGCAAAAGAAAAGAGAAAATCTTTTTGTTGTTTTTGCAAAGAAAGAAAGAAAGAAGGACGGGCAAAAACTTCGAAAAGATCAAAGCGAACAAAAATAAAACGGATAATACAATGGAAAAGTGAGAAGGGCATGTACTCGCCCAAGATTAGGCTTTTGGCCCAAGTTGGTAGTAGCTAATGTCCCCAGGAGCCTCCTGCTCCAGGGTGGTACTGGTGAGTCCAAGGGTCGTATGAGGCTTCCGGTGCGTACACCGAAGTCCTCAGATCTTCCCACGAAGAAGGATCCGCGCTCCAAGCAGAGGAAGACCCTTCACCAAACTGGGTGAAGGTCTCCCCCTAGAAAGGTGGTAACTCACCATGCTCCTCCTCGTCGGGCACAACCCCCTCCATGGGGTTATGAAACTGATGCTGGACCACGAACTCATCGAACTGGATAGCATCAAAGGACCATCCGTTCCTGCGAGAAAAATCGAACAAAAGATGTGCAGGTAGACGGATCTTGCGTTCCGTGGTGGCTCCGAAACGCAAGATATAATCAAGGTTACCAAACTCGGAAGTCATGGTAACAAACTTATGCCTTTTCATAGCAGCAAGATCAAAACTTAAGTAAGTAAAAGGCTTATCATCAGGGTGTGGGGTGCCATTAAGAGACTCTAGGATAAGTTTGGCGTAAACGCCACCAAATAAATCTCCCTTGTTACCGTTCATAGCAAGGCGTCGAGAAATTAAGGCACCCACATTATAATCAAACCTCCCTGAGAGGGCGGTTGCTAGGATAGCAATATCCGGCGCAGAAATGCTGCTCGTGTTGTCACGAGCTAACACCCCTCTAGCAATATAATACGCAAAATACCTGAGGTGTGGGAATAAGATGCTGGAGATTTTTGACCGATGAATATCCCTCGTATCCATGCTACAGAGAGAGAGTTGAAGACGGTTCTCAGCTCGGAGGGCTGAGAGTTCATCTTCGCCGTCATTCCAACGTTCGGCACACCTATTATTTCACAAAACTTTTCCAAAGGCATGGTCAAAAGATTATTGTAAATTTTAAACTCAACAGAACCAGTATCAAGGTTATATCTAAAACTGTTAATGAAACAGGAGGTGAGTTTTTGATACTGAGCAACACGGCACATTGCGAGCCGCGTCAAACCTGCATTAGCACAAAGATTATAGAACTCCTCCTTAATTCCTGCAGCTTCAAGGAATTCATTGCACGGGAAATTCATTGCACGTGCTGGATTTGTGTCCTCCAACAACTCTAAGGGCACATGATCTTCGTTGTAGCTCACCCTAGCAGTCGAGTGTGAAGCTGCAGCTCTTGTAACTCGATCGGAGCGCTCGGGCCTTTTCTTCCCAAGCCACCCCTTTGCTCTTCCTAGCAAACTCATTTATGAAATTTTTGACAAATTACAAAAACAAGGATTTAAACAAAGTGAGTTAAGGCAAACTACTCAACCCACTTACCTAAGGCAAAAACTTGCATCAAAACTTGGAAAATAAACTTCTACACATGCAAGCAAGCTCAACTAAACAGCACCAAGAACTACTAAATACTCACAAATGAATCCACCAACCAAAAATCTATTTGGAGGAGTGGAGGAGTTACATACCAGGGAGTATTTGCTCAAAATCTCAGATCAAATGATGGGTTGTGGAGAGAGATCGAAAATCACCTCCAAGAACAGCAAGAACGCAAGTTCCAGGGCCAGAACTCGTGTTTTTGGAAAGAAAGAGAGAGAGAGAGAGAGGAAGAAGACTCACCTGGAGGTGGAACCTGTGGGCCCTAGGCGTCCTATGGGAGCGGCCAGGGGCAGGCCTCGCCAGCTGGCCGCCCCCTGGTCAGCCCCAGGTACCTCTGGGTCACTCCCGACATGGAAATTTTTATTTTTATTTTTCTGGAATTTTACTGAAAACTTCACTGTTGAAAATTTCTCGGAGTTCAAAAAGCTACAAAACTTTCTGAAAACTTAAATCAGTGATTAGTATTGTGAAGCTTCAAAAACACAAAAACTTGGTACAACAAAGAGAATAAAATCTAAAGCAAATGAAAACATAAAAAGCTTAACTTTTTACCTATATAAAACAAGCTCACTAGTAAGGTTGATCAAGTCTTACCAACAAACCGGCGATATATAGAACAAGAAGTCTCACCTCTTATGAAGTGATCATTGCACCTTTACTTTAATGGACATTGTCCCCACCATAATGGTTTTTTATTTGTGGTGCACATGTAGTGGACAGTCCCATTCTCCAATCTTTACGGTCTCAACATTCTCTATAGAGTTAAGGCCATGCCTCTTGTCGATCTTCTTTGGAAAATACACCGTGTGTTCTTTATCATCAACGTTGAAAGTGACCTTTCCTTTCTTACAATCAATAATAGCACCTGCGGTGTTAAGAATAGGTCTACCAAGAATAATGGACATGCTCCCATCCTCGGGCATGTCAAGCACAAAAAAATCTGTAAGGATCAAACAGTTAGCAACTTCAACGGGGACACCCTCACAAATACCAATGGGGACAGCTGTTGACTTGTCAGCCATCTGAAGAGAGATATCTGTAGGGATTAGTTTCTCTAAACAAAGCCTCTTGTAAAGAGAGAAAGGCATAACACTCACTCCTGCACCAAGATCACATAAAGCAGTTCTGACGTAATTATTCTTTATGGAGCAAGGAATTGTGGGTATACCTGGATCACCAAGCTTCTCAGGAATCTTGCCACTGAAAAAGTAGTTAGCAAGCATAGTAGATATTGCCTCATTAGGAACTTTTCTTTTATTTGTGACAATATATTTCATATATTTCGAGTAGGGAGGCAACTTAATAGCATCAGTCAAAGGGATTTGAAGAAAAAGAGGTTTCATCCATTCACAAAATTTATTGTAGTGCTCTTCTTCTTTAGATTTGAGGGACTTACCTGGAAAGGGCATGGGTTTCTGTATCCATGGTTCTCTTTCCTTCCCATGTCTTCTTGCGATGAAGTCTTCTCTACAGTACTTCTTGCGTTTATCGTGCGTTTCTTCTTCTCTTACCTCGGGAGAATCATCCTTATCCATGTCATTTTATTCAGGCTCGGCACCGTCTTCTGTTTCAGCATCGGAGGTAGATATTCTGTTAGGATCAACAGCTGGCTTTTCACTTGTGATAGGATCATCGGGATTGTCAACCTCCTTGTGTTTCTTCTTCTTCTTTTTCTTCGGAGAGCTAACAGTCTCGTCTTCTTCTTGTACTTGAGAATCTTGCTCGACCCTCTTCGGATGCCCCTCAGGATAGAGTGGGTCCTGGGTGTGTGTTCCACCCCTAGTTTTGATGCCATAAGCTTGTATGTCCTATTTGTCATTATTAGAAAGCAAATATTTTTGCACATTAGAAATTTGTTCAAGCTGAGTTTGAACCATATGAAAATGCTTAACAAGACATTTAACATCATTAACTGTTCTTTATAGAACACCACACAAACTTTTGATAGCAAGAGAGTTATCATGCAACTGACTTTGTATCCTCCTATTAAAATGGTCTTGCTTAATAATAAAATTATCATGCTCATCTAAGCATTGGTCGAGAGGCTTACCTTTAGGGATGTCACTTTCAGCAAAGTCTAATAGAGAGTGTACCTCTACCAAGGGAGGGCGAGTAGTAGGCTCACACAACTTCTCAATAGGCGGTAAATTCTTCACGTCTTCAGCTTTAATACCTTTCTCCTTTATAGACTTCTTTGCTTCTTGCATATCTTCGGGGCTCAGAACAACCATGCCCCTCTTTTTAGGTGGTAGAAGTGGTTCAGGAATGGACCAATCTTCATAGTTCTTGGCAATTTTGCACATTAATTCTTCTGCATCGTCCGGTGTTCTTTCCCTGAAAACACAACTAGCACAATTATCCAGGTAGGATCTGGATTCATCGGTTAAACCAGCATAAAATATATCAAGCAGTTCATTCTTGGGGACTCCATGTCCCGGCATAACCTTAAGTAAATCACAAAACCTCCCTCAAGCTTTAGGGAGGTGCTCATCATGTAATTGTTTAAAGTTATAGATTCTTTGCAAAGCAGCATGTTGCATATGAGCTGGGAAATATTTATCAACAAAGAATTGGACTAAGTCCTGAGGACTCTTAATGGAACCATAGGGTAGTGCATCGTACCATGATTTAGCGTCTTCCTTCAAAGAAAAAGGAAAAAGCTTGGCCACATAGAAGTTTCGTATCTTCTCATCAGTAGTGAATAGGTTACCTAGCTCAGCGAGTTTGGTCAAGTGTGCTATAGCATCATCATTTTCTCTGCCATAAAAGGGGTCAGCCTCGACTGTAGATATAAGTGAAAGATCAACAGAGAAATCATAATCAGGATCAATGATTCATATAGGGGATGTGGCAAATTTAGGATCAGGAATAACTTTTGTTCTTCATGGAGTGCTTTTTGAGCAGCTCCTTAACAGCACCAGGGTCAGAGTTGACACACTCTCTGAGTTCCCTGCAAAAATCATCATCAAGAGTAACATAATCATCATCAAGGATTCTCTCCTTGAGTTCATCTAGGCACGGGTAACCAAAGGTTTTGCAGGTAGGAATATAGGTATCAGGGGTCTCAGTCTTGGATTCTGCTGCAGCCTTAGCAGTCTGAGTTTCAATATAGTAGCCAAGAAAAGTAGTATCATCAAGAGTAGTGGAAGAATCATGAAAAGCATCGGACATAGTGACAGACTCAGTAGAAGCATCATGTGGTGCGGGTGAAGTAAACTTACTCATAACAGAAGGTGAATCAAGTGTAGCACTAGTGTTCAGAACAGTACCTTTTCTTGTACGGGATGGTAAGATCGGAACCTTGGGGTCTCCTTTCTTACCCAGAGCGGATGATGTGCAGCAGGAAGGATACTTCAAGTAGAGTTGTAAATATTGCCATGCTCCCCGGCAACGGCGCAAGAAAACGGTACTTGATGACCCACAACCGTAAGGGATCGAGATAGTCTTCGCGGGTAAGTTAACCCAATTTATTGATTCGACACACGGGGAGCCAAAGAGTATTTATAAGCTTTGACAGTTGAGTTTTCAATTCAACCACACCTGAAATATACTTGCTTGCAACAAAAGATAAGTGGTAATGGTAATATGATAGTGATGGTGACGACAACAAAAGTAAACAGCAAAAGTAACAACTAATGACCAGCAGGATTGAAAACACTGTAGGCTAGGGAGATGGATGGTTGGGCGCTGCATGGATGAGGGTGAACATGTAATAGATTCTAACACGGGGCAAGGCACACAGAAAAGCAATGATCATCTAGGAAAATATCAAACAGTAGGCATGTATCCCGTAGGTAGTTGTGCGTGCTTGCAATAAGAACTTGCACAACATCTTTTGTCCTACCATCCCGCTACGAATGGGGACAAAGGGAATTTATGGAGATTAAGGTGCTCCTGTCAAAGAGCACCGGAACAAAGCAATAAACTCAATGGATACATGAAATCCTCAAATTATGGACCATCCCCTTTGGTGCCCCAAGCTGTCACCTTTGGGATCGCCGGTTCCGGATCATAATAGGTGCATACAACTCATAGATAGGATCAAGAACACAAATATATTCATGAAAACACATAGGGTTCAGATCTGAAAACATGGCACTCGGGCCCAAAGTGACAAGCATTAAGAGCAACAAGTTGAAGCAAAGAAGCTAAACACCAATCTAGACGATAGGCAACATGCCCCCAACAATCTGATAAACTATTACATGATCTAACTCATCCAATCCCTACCATCCCCTTTGCCTACAGCAGGGAATTACTCACACATGTGAAGAGAAGTCACGGAGGAGAGATGGATTGGTGATGGTGATGACGATGGCGACGATCTCCCCTCTCCGGAGGCCAAATCAGCCTCCAGATTAGCCCTCCCGAAGAAGAACAGAGGGTGGCGGCGGCTCCGCGACGGAAACTGGAAAAGCGACTTCTGCTCTGGGGTTTTCCCGTCACGAGAATAAATAGGCGTCGAGGTAGGGCACGAGAGGAGGTGGAGGCCTCCCAGGCGGCCCCCCGGCGCGGCCAGGGGTGGGGCCGCGCCAGCCAGGCGCCTGGGGCCCCTGTGGCCCCCTCCGGCCCCACTTCTGGCTGGTGGAATCTTCTGGTGCATGGATTTTCTGTGAATTTTCCCAGAATTTTCTGAGATACCTAAAAATCCATTTTCCTGCACACAATAAAACCATACAGGCAGCTCTGCTGAAAACAGCGTTACTCCGGGTTAGTTTCGTCCAAATCATGCAAGAATGAGGGTAAGACAATAGCAAAAGTGTTTGGAAAAGTAGATACGTTTGAGACGTATCAGTATCGCTGAGGCCAAGAAAGTCCTTTGCCCTCTCGATGTTCCGCACATTAAATACCATGTCTGCATAAATGATTGCATGATCTATCGGGGTGAGGACGAAGATAAAACCACGTGTTCGGTGTGCGGTGTTAGTCGATACAAGAGAGGGAAGAAAGTTCCTAGAAAAGTGGTGTGGTACTTTCCGATCCCTCCTCGTCTGCAGAGGTATTTTGTAGATCCCGAGGAAGCAAAGCTCATGACCTGGCACGCGGATAGAAAGAAGCTAAAAGAGGATGACTCGAACCCGGATCCGGAAAAGGAGGACATGCTAAGGCACCCTTCAGATGGTAGCCAATGGACTGCGTTGGACCTCGAATACCCAGATTTTGGGAAAGAACCAAGGAACCTAATGATTGGTGTGAGCGCCGATGGAGTCAATCCATTTGGCGGCCAGAGCAGCACACATAGTACCTGGCCCGTGTTTGTATGCATATACAACCTTCCACCCTGGAAGTGCATGAAGAAAAAGTACATAACAATGTGTATGCTAGTTCAAGGGCCGAAACAACCAGGTACAGACCTCAATCTATATCTGCAGCTGTTGAAAGAGGAGCTAGAAACGTTATGGAAATACGGAGTCAATACGTGGGACGCCGCGGCAAAAGAATATTTCCCAATGAAAGCCGCGGTGATCACGACGGTGCACGAATATCTCGGATACGGATATTTCTCAGGGCAGGTGGTCCAAGGATTCTGTGCATGCGTTAGGTGCATGGATAATACAACGTACCGCCAGCTACCAAAAGATCCCGGATCTTCAAAAACCGTGTTCCAGGGGTCTCGGAGGTGGCTTCCCAAGAAACACGCGTGGAGAAAACAGGGACATCTATTCGATGGAAGCGAGGAGCTCCGAGCACCCCCAGCTCGAAGGAGCGGCAAAGAAATCGACAACTTGCTGAAAACTTGGAAAGATTGCCCCGCGCCGGGAAAGAAAAAAAAGAAAACTCAGCCGTTGATGAGGGTATGGAAAGCGAAGTCTGTTTTCTGGGATTTGGAATATTAGAGTCTCCTCCGCATTCCTCATAGCCTTGATCTCATGCATATCAGAAAGAACATGTGCGAGAGCTTGTTTGGCACGCGGCTCAACATGCCGGAGAAGACAAAGGACGGGCCAAAAGCAAGGAATGACTTGAAATTATATTGGCATCAGGAGGTAACTTCACCCCCCTAGCGACGACGATGATGAGCCGGAGGAGGAAGAGAATACGGAAATGCAAAACTCTCGCAAACGAAAAAGGACGACCAAGAAGAAGACCGGTATTGATCACTGCCCCCCGTCATGCTTCACTCTGTGCGCGGAGGAGATCAAGCGATTTATCCATTGCCTCATAGGAGTAAAATTTCCGAACGGCTACGCGGGGAAGATAAGCAGATACCTAGACGAGGCGAAGCAACGTTTCAGCGGGATGAAATCTCACGACTGTGCCGTGCTGATGACGCAGATTCTCCCGGTTGCGATCCGAGGGATAATGGACGAGCACGTCCGTAAAACGTTGTTTGGCCTTTTTGCAACTTTTTTGACGTCATCTCTCGGAAGTCGATTTGCGCTACACAACTCAAAAGGCTACAGGAGGAGATCGTGCTCATACTATGTGAGCTTGAGATCTATTTCCCGCCTGGGTTCTTCGACATTATGGTGCATCTGCTGATCCATGTCGTGGAGGATATCGTCCAACTCGGGCCTGCGTTTCTGCGCAGCATGATGCCGTTCGAAAGGATGAATGGACACATCAAAAAATACGTTCGTAATAGGTCCCGTCCAGATGGAAGCATAGCGAAGGGCTTTCTAACCGAAGAGTGCATCTATTTTTGCACGAATTATCTCAACACCGAGAACCCTGTTGGTCTGCCCGTCAACAAGCACTTGGGCAGGATCGATGGGTGTGGTCACCAGGAGGGAAGCCGCGCAATGCATGTCAACTTCGAGGGTCGAGGCATCGACTTTGAAAGAGCAAGCCTAGTCGCGCTACAACACATCCAGCTAGTCGATCCTTGGATAATAAAGCACAAGGATGTAATCAGGAAGAAGTACAGTGACCAGGGCCTGCAGATAACGGACCGAGATCCACGGGTAATCAAAGAGCACAACTCTGGTTTCATGACTTGGTTCAGGGACGAGCTTCGTGCTAATCCCCCGGGAAGGAACGCTTCCGAGGACAAAAAGATGATATTCACCTTGTCACAGGGTGCCGCACGCAACTTGATGACCTATCAAGCGTATGATATCAACGGCTACACATTCTACACGGAGGAAAAGGACAATAACTGCGATTACCAGAACTCAGGGGTAACGGGGATATTCTACACCGATGACGTCAAGGAAAGATTCTACGGAAGGATGGAGGACATATGGGAGCTCGACTACTGTGGAGAGAAGGTGTCGATGTTCCGTGTAAGATGGGCCAAGAGCGTCGTAAAAGAAGACCGATACTTCACCACCATGGTTATACCCGAAGCCAAATCCAAGTCTGTGGGCGCAAACGTCACCGCGAAAAATGAGCCATGGGTACTGGCTAGCCAACTGGACCAATGCTTCTTCATTACCAACCCAACAAAGCCGAGCCGTGTTGTAGTGAGGAGAGGCAAAAGAAACATCATCGGAATGGATGGAGTCGCCAACGAGAAAGACTTTGACAAGTACGGCGACCCGAAGATGGAAGATGACTATGCCGCTCAGGATACATACACCACAACCCTACCGAAGAAAGGTCTCCCGTTCAAGAGGAAAAGTGAAGGCGTCCCGGGCCTAAATTATTCAACCACGACAAAGAAGGGCAAGAAGAAGATCGTTAGGAAACGCTAGCTCCAAATTTAAGAAAAATATTATGTAATTCATGATCACTTTGTTGGTGATGGATTTAATCTGCACTTTGTAATTGATGATCACATTATTATAGTTCGATCATGATTTAGGCATTCTCATCATCTGGTTAGCAGTGAATCGGCATTTGTGTGTGTTCTGGGATGTTTGCTCTATCAGTGCTAGCGATCATTCTCATTTAGGCATGAATTGAACGCGCCAGCTCACGAATTGCCATTGGTAATTTTTTCTTTCTTGATAAAGAGGCATATCTATGACCGAACCTACATAATCGAGGCACCATGCCTAACTCGACAATTAATTTTTTAAAATGGTTTCACTTTAATTAAAAAATAAATAACTGTTTAAACTTTAATAGATAGCTTGGCCAATTAATATTGTTTAAAAACTCTTAGGGGTGGCGCATCTTTCATAAATGCGCCACTAAATGTGCTTAGGGGTGGCGCATTTTGCCAGAATGCGCCACCAAGAGGTTCCTTATGCGTGGCGCATTCAGTCAAAATGCGCCACACATAAGAAACCTCTTGGTGGCGCATTCTGGCGAAATGCGCCACCCCTAAGCCTTAACCTCCATCGGGCCCCTCCCCTCGCCCGTGCACAACAACCATTCCCCACACACTAGAGCCCTAGCCGCCACCGCGCGTCGCCGGAGGAGCCCCCCGTCTCGTCGCCTTTGACCACCGGAGCCGCTCCTCGCCGTCGACCACCGGAGCGGCTCCTCGCCGTCGACCACCGAAGCTGCCCCAACCCCTCCACAGCGACCTAGGCGACGCCCCTCCACCGTGCCGCCTCTACTTCGACGCCGACCCCGCCCCTGCCGTTCGAGTGGTCGCCGCCGTCCAGGTACATCCTTCCTCCCCTGCTCCCCCTCCCCTCCATCTTTGCCTCGCCCTTGCTGGCTTCCGACGGCGCCCGTGGTGGCCATGGCCGCCCTCAACCCCCACTCGCTCGAAGCTGCTCGATGTTGTTGCTGCTCATGTGCAAAACCTAGAGAACAGAGGGGATTTGATCTTGATTATGCTAATTGTTGCTTAGAGAAATCAAAGTTTCCCTTTGATGATCAATAACATGGAATTTGTGCTCACTAGATTTAATTGTAGGAGATTATATGCTCTGTTCTATAGCTCATTTAGTAGAAATTCAAAGAGCCAACACTTCTATTCCTCCATTAGATGGTCTTTAGTAGAATTGAATTAAAGAGTTGATCCTAAAAAAAGAACTAAGTAGTTATTAGGTTTCTTATTGATATGCAACTATAGTTTTTTTCTGATCCATGCAAGTGCAAGTACTGGATTGTTAAAGTGATTTACATTTACAATGTTGAGATGGAAATTTGAAATTAAAATGATTTACATTTCAAAACTAAATATGTATAGCAAAACACATGTCTAGGGTCTGTTTTAATAAATTTAGAAGAGAGAAAAGGAAGCAATGATCTGTTATTGTTTTATGTGTTGGAAAGTAGAACTTGCAAGTAGTATAGATAAATTCAGACAAAATGAAGTTTATAGCTTAATAAAAACTTTTGTAGATAAATGGATGTATATGAATTTTGTAGATAATTTTTTTGAAGTGACTAGTTAGGGAGATTGTTGTTTTTAAATGATGTTTTTTAGTGTATTGACAAGATGATTTTCTTATCAATATTTTTATGCACTGTTTAGTGCATTGCTAGAATATGTACTGTTCTACACTATATATATGTTGCTTGTGCCTATATGTAGGCATTTTTTGTGCAGGTACAAATCATTACCCCCTTTCTCCCGAAATGTTGATTAACTTCCGTTTCGGTTGAGAATGGGGCACTCTCATGTTAAGAAAAATAGCTAAGGTCATGCCGAATTTTTTCGTGAATTCGTGCATGACCTTTGCTATTTTATTTTTAACATGAGAGTAGTTGCATTTATTTATTGTGATAATTAATTAAGTAGTCGCATTTCTTAATATTGTACTAGTGCAAACATGTCGACCGGAGCCGACGCCGGTCCTTCTTCTCAGCCGGGAAAAAAAAGGAAGGAATTTTGGGAATACTCACAGGAAGAGGTTGAGGAGCAGAGAGAAGAGGAAGTACCTCCGGGCGAGGAGGAGTATGAGGAGGAGATAGAGTCAGAGTCTGACTCATCGGAGGATGATGACATGGAGGAAGGGGAGAGGAACACCGCCGACGAGGATGATCATGCCGGTGGCTCAAACACAGATGGTAGCCAGTCGAGGAAGCGGAATCGGAAACCAACCAAGGTCGGCACCATCAGGCAAGAGTTTACCGTTGTGACCTCCGTTGGGATTCCTACCGAGCCCCAACGTTTCTCGGAAGGGTACGGCCGTCAAGTCGCGGCGATCCTCCGGAACACCGTACCGATCACCACAATAAACCTAAGGAGTCGTGACAACACTCATTATTGTCAGCTCCTTCTCAACAAGTTGCACAGACGATACAAGTTCCCGGACCCGTACGACAACAAAAACCTCAAAGGGAACAAGGTAAACAAATGGGCCCTCAGGAAGATGAGCAAAGCCTTGTCCAGTTGGAAAACCCGGGTGAAGGAGGCAATTATGGAGCACGGCAAATCCTGGGAGGAGCTCAAGGAGAAAGAGCCGATGATCGACGAAGCTACCTACGAGCTCTTCAAGGCTAGGTGTGAGTCCGAGGACGCCAAGGCCGCGAGTGCAAAGGGCAAGGCGATGCGGGCGCAAGTCATAGGTAACCACCGTCTTGGAGCCGGTGGTTACAGACATTCCAAGCCTAAATGGGACAAGAAGGATGCCGAGTATGCCGCTGCGGGACTACCTAACCCCTTTGACAAATACAAAGTTGATCCACAGACTGAATTCTTTGTGAGGGCCCGGAGCCATAAGGGCAAAGAAACCTTGAACATAATTCTCGATCCTAAGGTTCAGGAGTTCATGGCTGCCGTGGTAAGTAGTTCACCACGTGACTTCCTTGTCGATTGAATTCTAGTTCCTGAAGTTCAGCTTCTTAGTGTTTCACATTCTTTGTGCAGGAAGTTGAATTCGCCGCGGTCTCATCGCAGGGCTCGTCTATTAAGCCGGCCGGCCCGTGGGACACCACTTTTAACAGGGCGATGAACAAGGTTAAGAACGTGGCGGCGAAGCCATCGTCAGCCGGTGATGACCCTCAACGTAGAGGGATCTATTGCAGTGTTTTCGATAAGTAAGAGTGTCGAACCCAACGAGGAGCAGAAGGTAGTAGCAAGTGACTTTGGTAAGGAGATAACTGCAAGCACTGAAAGATAACTTTTTAGGGGTTTTCCCGGTATAAGCGACAGGAAAGTAAAATCGAGCAAAGTAAAAGATACTGGATAGTAAAGAGTGGCCCAATCCTTTCTGAGCAAGGGAGAGGCCTATCAACTGAACTTATAAAATCTAAAGTGTTCTTGAGGACACACGGGAGAGGTAGTCATGTGCTTTCGCCATAATCCGTATCGGTACCATGTGCTGTGTTGATAAGTGTTGAGTGGGTGGATATATGCTAGTACACCCTCTAGACTAAGATGAGTGCACTCTTATGATTAAGCACCTTGCAAGCTTCCGCAAATACAAGGTAGTAATTAAGGAAAAAACCTAACCATAGCAATACGATCGGTGATCCATTGTTCCCTTGTGCAAAAGCGTGCGAACTGGGGTTTAGGTTTCTGTCACTCCGGCAACCCACCGTAAGCATTCTTTATACACAATGCATTCCCCTAGGTCCTTGATAAGGCGAAGTGTTGAGTGTTCGACTCACACAACACCACTAGGAAAATAACAACACAACTTAAATATCAACCAACACACATTACTTCAACATCATATGACTACTAGCAACTAGACTTCTTCCATGTCCTCAAGAACTAAAGTAACTACTCACAAGACATAAAAGAGATCATGATCAGTGGGGATAAATAGATGATAAACAATCTGAACACAATAATATTTCTCCAACAAAACTCAATAGCATTCACCACAAAGTAGTAATCAACACCGATAGAGTAGAGAGGATAGATAGTACGGATTACAACATGAGTTGCAATTGTGAGACAAGATTGGATGGAGATGGAGATGGTGCTGATGATGGGGATGATGTTGATGATGATCTCGATGATGCCCGTGACGATGGTGATGACGATGGCGACGATCTCCCCTTCGGGGAGGTGATCTCCCCGGCGGAATCTGCACGCCAGAGATGGCTTTTCTTCTCTGTAGGTTTCCGCCACGGAGCGGCGGCGGAACTACGGAAACTCTTTCTCTTTTAGGGTTTTTAGACGACGAGGGGTATATAGGCCAGAGGGGGGAGCCGGGAGAGCTCCAGGGGGCCCAGGCGCCCTCCCGGCGCGGCCAGAGGTGGGGCCGCGCCAGGTGGCCGCTTGGGCACCCTGTGGCCCCCCTCTTGTTGCTCTTTTGCGTGTCTTCGTGATCCTCCTGGAAAACAGCCTCCGTCGATTTTCAGGTAATTTGGAGGTGGTCTCCTTCAGCAACTCAACGTCCACTTTTTACCGCTGAATCCTGCGTCTGCTGCTTCGGCACCGGAAAGTTGCAAACTGTGTAAAATAAGCCAAAACAACATATGAATAGCATCATATCATGAAATATATCAATGAATAAGAAAGAATTACTATATAAAATAGTGATGCATTTTGGACGTATCAACTCCCCCAAGCTTAGACCTCGCTTGTCCCCAAGCGAATGCTGAGCTCGGCAAACCTGTCCACAGGTTTAAAGAGTGAAGTGTCGATAAATAGAATACCGACAAGAAGCATCAAGGTTCCTTCATCAAAACTAAAACATCCTCAACAGCAACCTCAACTCATAAGGCCCTTGTGAGAAAGTAATAACAATTATAATCAAAAGTAGGGTTGAGGAAACTCATCAAATTATGGCAAACATAACCTTGGTCAAAGAACAACCGAAAACAATTTGAAGCTTTTGAAAGAACATGTTAATATTCATGAAGTGCAAATGCTAACACAAAGGAAGATGCTCGCTAGGCAAAAGCTTTCGCAAACAACTTACTTATCAAAAGATAATGTCAACAAGGATATGGCATGGCAAAACTTAATGCAGCTTTATATGGATGAATCCTCATCAACATCAAATGTATGTTCTCTTAGGGAAAAGAAGGAAGTGGGATAACTGACTCAACATAAAGGTGGAAGAAAGCCTTGTTTAAGGGCAAGCAGGGAAAAATCATGTGCTATCCTTAAATCAAACAGAATAAAAAATAGATTTTGGGGTGGTGCATAGTTTGTCAACGAATGCTAATAGATAGCTCAATTACTTCTCAAGATGGACAAGTTTCGAGGAACGACTCCCATGTGAGGACGATCACATCCCCTTAATCTCCTTTGTTTATCACTGCCAAAGTTTCTGATTTCTCATAGACCAAGCGTGAAGGAGGGTTTGTTTGTTATATTATCTTTCGAGCTGGGCGCACCCATGCTAGTTCCTCCTCGTATTATGGGTTTGCAGATTAGACATGCAATCCCGGGGTAAAACTTGTCCAACTTAAGAAGATCATGAATTGCCTACTACTTCCTCATGAGCTAAACAAGAGGCACAAAACAGAAGATTTTGAACATTTAAGGATAACACATAAATTCTATACTTATAGGAGTGGTGGGGGAATACCACGAATAGGAAGGTGTGGTGGACTCACATGGAAGGTAATGGTTTCAGGGTATGGATGCACAAGCAGAAATCTACTTGGCAAAGAGTTTGGCTAGCAAGGGCTTTGGGAGAATAGACAATTGATGCTAAATTAGATGCAAAACATATAAGGCATAAACATTAAGGTAAGCATAACACATCAAGTTGTCTTCCTTGTCAACATAACACTTCAAGCATAATAACATAAAGGTTTTGGCTATGTCGCTACTTGAGAAAACATGCATGTTGTCAAGACCAAAGCTATGTTTGCCAAAATTAAATAAAGTTTTCAAAGCCATACCTGATATAAGGTCAATACTCCCCATAAGAATCGTCATATGATGCCGACTGCGTGAAGAGAATACCAAGTGCAGCGAAGGAACCAATAGACTTCTCATTAATATTCCAATATAGACGATTCCGCACTCACGGATACAATCTCTCCACAAACGGAGTGATAGACCTCAATGCAAACACCTATTTCATATAATAAACTCCCTAGACATGATACGACTCTACTTGACTCTAAAAGACTAAGATAAAGATAAAGATACCGATCACTCCCCCAAGATTGGAACAAGCTGAGGGGATGCCATTACCCGAGGAGATCTACTCCTCATTCTTTTTCTTGTTGATCAGGTACTCCTTGGCGAAGCGCTTCCATGGTAGCTCCTCTCCGGTCTCGAAGGACAATTCCGTATCCAGGATCCTGCACTCAGCACCTAAACCCATGCGCATAAACTTTAGTTCATACTCATAGTTCTGGTTGTGTAGATCATAGATTTGTGCTTGGAGCTGGTAAACTTTTTCTTCTAGTGCGGACAAACTTGACCACATCTCCTTCATCTCTTTCCTATGGGAAGCCTCGATCTCGTTCCTGATGTCGAAGTTGGCTTCGACACCACGCTCCACCATCTTCTTGAACTTGAAGACTTCATGTTCCATCTCCTTCAGCCGCTCCTCGGTGCTTCCCTCCATGACTGGTCCTTTCAGGTCTTCCTTGTGGAGAACAACGTCCTCCACACGAAGGATCTGGTGGTGCTTGTTCACCTCAGCGAGGTAAGGATTGATGACGTTGACGACGAACTTGTCCTTGGGGGAACTTGGGGAAGCCATGGCACCTAGGTCTAGCTAAAAGATTTCCTGGCAGAAACAGATCGAAAAGAAAACACACGAAATCGCGAGATACGTTGCCGGAACGATCCGGGTGAATATATAGCAAAAATTTCTGCAACAAAAGGAAGGTAATGAGTCAAAGTGGGGTCGGAAATGGACTCCCGGGTGCCCAGGCGGCCTCCCGGCGCGGCCAAGGGGTGGGGCGCGCCAGGGGGGCGCCTGGGCCCCCTGGAGCTCGTCTCCGGCTCCACTTAGGCCTCGAATTTTCCTAATTTTGCAAAAACTCATAATATGGAACTTTTATGGCGGTTCGCGATGTTTCCTTACCGTAATACATACCTTTTCTTATTCTGCTTCTGTCGGTGTCTGAAAGAGGGCTGCAACATGTTCTTCATGAGTTGTTGTGCGTATTATATTTACATCAACATTGACGGGGTCTCCCGCCATGTAATGCTTGAGTCTTTGCCCATTCACAACTTGAGGTTTGGTGCCTTCAAAATTGTTAATCTTAATTGCACCAAACCGGTAGACTTCTTCGATATGAAATGGCCCTTCCCACCTGGAAAGTAGTTTACCTGGAGAAAACCTGAAACGGGATCTAAACAATAAAACTTTATCACCAACATTAAATTCACGTTTCAGAATCCTCCTGTCATGCCACTTCTTTACCTTTTCCTTGAACATTTTAGCGCTCTCGTAAGCTTCACTTCTCCACTCATCTAGAGAAGTCAAGTTCATGAGACGCTTTTCACCAGCTAACTTTGGGTCAGCATTAAGCTCTCTAACAACCCAGAAAGCTTTATGCTCTAACTCTAATGGCAAATGGCAAGCCTTGCCATAGACCATTTTATAGGGAGACATGCCCATGGGGTTTTTGTAAGCAGTTCTATACGCCCACAAAGCATCTCGTAACTTGCTTGACCAGTCCTTTCTATTTCTGTTAACTGTCTTTTGCAAGATCAACTTGATCTCTCTATTGGTGAGCTCAACTTTCCCACTAGTTTGAGGATGGTACGGTGACGCAATCCTATGATTGACATCGTACTTGGCTAAAGCTTTTCTAAAAGCTCCATGCGTGAAGTGTGATCCTCCATCAGTCATGAGATACCTAGGTACACCAAACCTAGGGAAAATTACATCTTTGAGCATTTTCAAAGATGTTTTGTGATCAGCACTCTCAGTGGGGATTGCTTCAACCCACTTGGTTACATAATCAACAACAACTAATATGTGAGTGTACTTGTGCGAAGAAGGAAAAGGACCCATAAAATCAAAACCCCAGCAATCAAAAGGCTCGATCACTAGTGAGTAATTCATAGGCATCTCATTCCTCCTACTAACATTACCAACTCTCTGACATTTATCACAGGCTAAAACATAATTTCTAGCATCTTTAAAGAGAGTAGGCCAATAAAAACTTGATTGGAGAACCTTATGTGCGGTCCTCTCACCGGCGTGATGACCTCCGTAGGGACTATCGTGACATTGCTTGAGAATGTCCTTCTTCTCGTGTTCCGGTACGCATCTTCTCACGATCCCGTCTGGACCTTCTTTGAAAAGATGTGGGTCATCCCAAAAGTAATGCCTCAAATCATGGAAGAACTTCTTCCTTTGCTGAAATGTTAGACCTGGAGGCAAATACTTTGCAACGATAAAATTAGCATAATCTGCAAACCAAGGATCGGAAAGAGATTGTACTTTAACAACGACAAGTTGTTCATCTGGAAAATTGTCGTTGACTGGGATGGGATCGTGCGGTATATCTTCCATCCTTGAAAGATTGTCCGCTACAGGGTTGTCTGCTCCTTTTCTATCAACAATCTGCAAATCAAATTCTTGAAGAAGGAGTACCCATCTGATGAGTCTTGGTTTGGCATCCTTCTTTGTCATAAGATACTTAATGGCAGCGTGGTCAGTATGAATAATAACTTTAGAATCAACAATATACTGCCTAAACTTATCACAAGCAAACACTACTGCTAAGAATTCCTTCTCAGTAGTAGCATAATTCTTTTGAGCACTATCAAGGGTCTTACTAGCATAATAAATAACATTCAACTTTTTATCAACCCTTTGTCCTAAAACAGCTCCAACAGCAAAATCACTAGCATCACACATAATTTCAAAGGGCAGATTCCAGTCAGGCGGTTGTACTATAGGAGCGGTTATTAAAGCTTTCTTAAGAACTTCGAAAGCCTCCTTACAATCTTCATCAAATACAAAAGGAACATCCTTCTAGAGAAGATTAGTGAGGGGTCTCGAGGTCTTAGAAAAGTCTTTAATAAATCTTCTATAGAAACCAGCATGACCGAGAAAACTACGAATACCTTTAATGTCCCTTGGATAGGGCATCCTTTCGATAGCTTCAATCTTCGCCTTGTCCACTTCAATTCCCCTTTCGGAAATCTTGTGGCCAAGCACGATCCCTTCGTTAACCATGAAGTGCCCGTTTTCCCAGTTTAGAACTAAGTTTGTATCCTCGCATCTCTGCAAAACTTTATTAAGATTGTGGAGACAGTGGTCAAAGGAAGTTCCATAGACGGAGAAATCGTCCATGAAGACTTCCACAATCTCCTCACATAAACCATGAATATTGCAGACATACATCTCTGAAAAGTAGCAGGGGCATTACATAAACCAAAATGCATACGCCTATAAGCATAAGTACCATAAGGACAAGTGAAAGTGGTCTTCTCTTGATCGGCAGTGTTAACATGAATTTGAGAGAAGCCAGAGTACCCGTCAAGATAGCAGAAGTGGGTGTTTTTGGACAGCCTCTCCAGCATCTGATCGATAAAGGGCAGCGGGTAGTGGTCCTTCCTGGTTGCCTTGTTCAACTTCCTGTAATCAATACACATTCTATATCCAATAATAATTCTCTGAGGTATTAGTTCATTCTTATCATTAGGGACTACAGTTGTCCCTCCTTTCTTAGGAACACAATGAACTGGACTTACCCACTTACTATTGGCTATAGGGTAGATAATACCTGCAGCTAGAAGCTTGAGGATTTCGGTCCTCACAACATCCATCATCTTTGGGTTCAACCGTCGTTGATGGTCAACAACAGGTTTAGCATCGGGCTCGAGGTTGATAGTATGTTGACAGATAGATGGACTAATCCCCTTACGGTCATCAAGGGTATAGCCAATCGCACCACGGTGTTTACGAAGTACCTCCAATAATCGCTCTTCTTCATATCCTGAAAGGTTAGAGTTGATAATAACAGGATATACTTTCTTTTCATCTAAATAAGCATACTTGAGCGTATCGGGGAGAGGTTTGAGATCAAACACCGGGTCTTATTTTGGTTTGGATAGAATTCCTAAAGGTTCAACTGGAAGGTTGTGCTTCAGGATAGCAGGTTGTCTTAAGAAGATTTCATCAATTTCATTTCTTTCCTGCATACGAGTATCATTCTCGTGGTCCTCCATGTATTGCTGCAAAGGATCATTAGGGGGAATAGAAATAGAAGCAATACTTTCAATAATTTTATCATCACTAGGTAATTCAGTACCACGAGGCTGCTTGGAAATCTTAGAAAAGTTAAATTCATATGGCTCACCATTGAATTGAACAGAAACTTTACCTTTCTCGCAATCTATAATAGCTCCACAAGTTCTGAGAAAAGGTCTACCAAAAATAATAGGACAAAAACTATCTTGTACTGAACCAAGTACGAGAAAGTCGGTAGGATACTTTACCTTTCCGCATAGGACTTCAACATCTCTCACAATCCCAATAGGAGAGATAGTAGCTTTGTTTGCAAGATGAATAGTAACATCGATCTCTTTGAGTTCACAGGGTGAAATCTCACTCATGATCTCTTGATAGAGCGAATAAGGAATCGCGCTAGCACTTGATCCCAGATCGCATAGCCCATAATAATTGTTATCTCCTATTTTAACAGATACAACTGGTGTTCCTGAAATTGGGCTTTTATTCTTGGCTGTGACAATGTTAGTTGAAACAACACAAAAATTTATAATAGAATCTGAAACATCATTAGTAACTAAATCTTTAACCATAACAACTTGAGGATCGACTCTGATCTGGTCCTCAGGTTCGCCTGTTCTTCTCTCACTTTTATTTATGATGCCTGTCACAAAAGAGTGCTCCCTTATTCTTGAATGAAAAGGGGGCTGTTCATATATTACTTTGCCGATTTCCCAATCTTCAGTATTCTTCTGGATCCTTTCGATGAGATCCCATCTCTCTTCAACGCTCTTTGTCTGAAATACCCCGCTAGAGGAGGTATCCAGCCTTTCCTTATCCTGACGAAAAGCATGGCATAAAAATTTGTAAGTATAATATCTTTGGGGAGCTTATGGATAGGACATTTGAACATTAGGGATTGAAGTCTCCCCCAAGCTTGAGCGATACTCTCTCCGTCGCGAGACCTAAAGTTGTAGATGTAATTCCTGTCTCGATAAACTTCATGAAGAGGGTAATACTTTGTATAAAAGAGAGACATAAGCTCTTCCCAATTAAAAGAATGTGAGTTATCGAGGAGATTATACCAATCTGAAGCTTTGTCTGTAAGCGATACGGAGAATAATTTCTGCATAACGAACTTCAGTGACACACCTGCAAGCTTGAATAATGAACATAGTTGTGATAAATATAGCAAGTGTTCACCTGGATGTCTGTCTCCTGCGTAGCGATTAGCTAGGATATAATCGATAATACCAGATGGTATCTTATAAGGCACAATTTCAGTAGGGGTAGGAGTAACTACCTTAGTGGTGGGGAGGCTCCCCGAGAACAACGATCCAATAGTAGGGGTGTTCATAAGGACAAAAATAGCAACGACAAAACTAAAACAGAAATATAAAAACTTCCTTACCAGCTTCACTTACTAATAGCGCTACACTCCCCGACAACGGCGCCAGAAAACGTAGCTTGATGACCCTCAACGTAGAGGGATCTATTGCAGTGTTTTCGATAAGTAAGAGTGTCGAACCCAACGAGGAGCAGAAGGTAGTAGCAAGTGACTTTGGTAAGGACATAACTGGAAGCACTGAAAGATAACTTTTTAGGGGTTTTCTCGGTATAAGCGACAGGAAAGTAAAAACGAGCAAAGTAAAAGATACTGGATAGTAAAGAGTGGCCCAATCCTTTCTGAGCAAAGGAGAGGCCTAGCAACTGAACTTATAAAAGCTAAAGTGTTCTTGAGGACACACGGGAGAGGTAGTCATGTGCTTTCGCCATAATCCGTATCGGTACTATGTGCTGTGTTGAGAAGTGTTGAGTGGGTGGATCTATGCTAGTACACCCTCTAGACTAAGATGAGTGCACTCTTATGATTAAACACCTTGCAAGCATCCGCAAATACAAGATAGTAATTAAGGCAAAAGCCTAACCATAGCAATACGATCGGTGATCCATTGTTCCCTTGTGCAAAAGCGTGCGAACTGGGGTTTAGGTTTCTGTCACTCCGGCAACCCACCGTAAGCATTCTTTATACACAATGCATTCCCCTAGGTCCTTGATAAGGCGAAGTGTTGAGTGTTCGACTCACACAACACCACTAGGAAAATAACAACACAACTTAAATATCAACCAACACACATTACTTCAACATCATATGACTACTAGCAACTAGACTTCTTCCATGTCCTCAAGAACTAAAGTAACTACTCACAAGACATAAAAGAGATCATGATCAGTGGGGATAAATAGATGATAAACAATCTGAACACAATAATATTTCTCCAACAAAACTCAATAGCATTCACCACAAAGTAGTAATCAACACCGATAGAGTAGAGAGGATAGATAGTACGGATTACA
This sequence comes from Bromus sterilis, assembly GCA_950022295.1. Taxonomy (NCBI): domain Eukaryota; kingdom Viridiplantae; phylum Streptophyta; class Magnoliopsida; order Poales; family Poaceae; genus Bromus; species Bromus sterilis. Next base: position 48,279,251 of record OX465596.1, read on the forward strand.
ACATGAGTTGCAATTGTGAGACAAGATTGGATGGAGATGGAGATGGTGCTGATGATGGGGATGATGTTGATGATGATCTCGATGATGCCCGTGACGATGGTGATGACGATGGCGACGATCTCCCCTTCCGGGAGGTGATCTCCCCGGCGGAATCTGCCCGCCAGAGATAGCTTTTCTTCTCTGTAGGTTTCTGCCACAGAGCGGCGGCGGAACTCCGGAAACTCTCTCTATTTTAGGGTTTTTGGAAGACGAGGGGTATATAGGCCAGAGGGGGGAGCCGGGAGAGCTCCAGGGGGCCCAGGCGCCCTCCCGGCGCGGCCAGAGGTGGGGCCGCGCCAGGTGGCCGCCTGGGCACCCTGTGGCCCCCCTCTAGTTGCTCTTTTGCGTGTCTTCGTGATCCTCCTGGAAAACAGCCTCCGTCGATTTTCAGGTAATTTGGAGGTGTTCTCCTTCAGCAACTCAGCGTCCACTTTTTACTGCTGAATCCTGCGTCTGCTGCTTCGGCACCGGAAAGTTGCAAACTGTGTAAAATAAGCCAAAACAACATAAGAATAGCATCATATCATGAAATATATCAATGAATAGGAAAGAATTACTATATAAAATAGTGATGCATTTTGGACGTATCAGCCGGCCGTGTGGTCGGCTTTGGTGCGGACCTAAATTGGTCCGAATATTATGGGAAATCGGCAGAGCAGTCGGGTTCGAGGGGGCGCAAGGCGAGAAGGACCGAAGAAGACACCGCTTATGTTCGTTGACTGGAGGAGAAAGTGAACATGCTTCCGCAGCTTGTCCAGGACGAAGTGGAGAAGACGATGAGCGCCCTCCTTCCTGATATGATGCAATCACTCGCGAATTGGCAAGCGTGTGGTGGACAAGGGCCCATACCGGTCCCGAGCATGGTCGGCAGTAACTCGGGCACCGCGGCGGACGCAGTCCCGGCTCGCGCACCGACTCCGGCTCGTGCACCGACTCCGGCTCCCGCATCGACTCCGGCTCCCGCACCGACTCCGGCTCTCGCACCGACTCCGGCCGCCAACACCGCGACGCCGGGGCAAGACGTGATGGTGACTCCTCCAGCCACGATCGAGCAACCGGGGCATCATAATAATGCACCCGCCGGTAGTGAAAAAAGGGCGACCGACGCCACGGGAGGCAGCGCACCCTCCGTCTCTTGCATGCCTGCCGTCGTCGGCGGGGTCTCTTCATTGGCCGACCTCGATGCCCTCAAGGTAACTATAAGAGTCCGCAACTCAAACGAGGACTTCATCTCCTTGCCTTTTATTACTGGCATCTCTCTGATCCCTAAATGCATATGTCTCTTTCATAGGAGGACACTCCATGCATTGTACTACAATTCGTGGACGGCGAGTTGAAGGATGTTGCCAAAGGTAAAATCCTTCAACCCCAAAATCGAGTGATGCACAATAGGCTGATGGCACCGGAGATGCATAGGGTTCAAATCTCTCTCGTGATTTTGGGCTACGAGAGAGTGGAACCTCCCATTCAACCCCCCGGATACGATGAGGATGAGCCGGCAGTCCTCAATGATTGTTTCGGCCAAATATGCCTTTGGACGAAGACCCAAATGCGTTTGATGACGGGGGAAGGGGGCACCACACCAAGGACAATGCCGGTAGTCGTCGTGCTGACGCCACATGATCCCATCGGCGCACAACAAGAAGACGACGATCTTGATGATGATATCAGCGCCGACCAGTTCATCAATACTTTCTATGATGCTGATGACTTATTCATACCTCCTGCTGAAGGAGCCTATCAGCATGACCAGGAAGCTCGCGGTCCAGCTGATCCTGCGAAGAAGCCTGCTTGCTCTACGCGTCTCTTCGCTTCTTCTCAGGAGATGTCTCCAGCAGCTTTCGCCTTCACCGAGCCTCAGTCAGATGCCACAATGAGATCTATTCTCAGCCCGTCCACACTCCATAAGGCGGCCACTGAGCAGATAAAGGCCGGTGCAGACTGCTCGAAATCAGAAAAGAAGAAGGGACGGAAAAGAAAGAAGGGCGCTTCGAGCAACCAACCTCCGATGCCGATCAGGGCTCAGGACGGGCCACCGAGACCCAAGGATCTCTCTTTTGAAATCCATGTGGCGGGTAGAGCGATGCTACCTAATGACATGCTCGACCTTGCAACTTCGGATATGCAGAGTGTGCATCATAGTGTTATGGAATTAGAGAAGATGCTTCTTCGAGAGAAGAATCCCTCATACCCAGTTTTCATGGCCAAGGTGCCACTCAACATGGGTTTCATCAACAATGTCCCCGCGGATATGATAATCCTGCGGTTCTCAGAGATCTTCAATTTGTTTCATCTCAAGCGGCTGGACCATAGCCTTATCCATCTGTTCTCCCTCAGTCTTTCTATGAGTATCAGGAGAGATAAGACCCCGGGCATTGCGATATTGGACCCCTTCTACATGCGTGAAAGCATCTTGAGGGACGATGGGGACGCGACTCTTGCGGCGGGGTACATGAGAGAATTCATGCTATAGAACGCCGACAAGAATTCATTTCTCATGACCTACTCTCCCAAGTAAGTCATTCGCTCGCCGCCGTAGCATATATGCTTTCTTAGATTTCTGCCATTGTCCTCTTCCAACATTCCTTTTGGATTGTTTTAATTATGCAGTGAGGATCAAGACTGCGTGCTCATCTTCTTTTCATTGCAACACTCGCATGCCGTGTATTTAGACTCGGGGAGTGTGAAGAACAAAGATTACAAGTATATCATGAGAGTTTTGGATGATGCTCTCGCCGGATAAAAAGAAGCCGGAGGCAAGATTGTGAAGCACAAGTACAGGAAGAATCAGCCCGGCGTGAGCGTGTTCAACCACGTGACGCAGTTCCCGTGCGTCAAGAAGCCGACTGGCAGTGTGAGGGATGTGTACTACGCCCTCCATCACATGCATGCGATTGTACAGGAAGGGCGAAACCTTACGCTGCCAAGTCATCTGAAAGCGTGGGCCGAAAGGAAGGCGGCAATCGCCGATGCAAATCTTAGGCAGGAGTTCTTTCATATCCAAGGGGAGATGGCGACTATCATCCGTCATAAAGTACAGATGAAGGGGTCGATCTTCCACAGCAACATTGCACCATCCAATGGGGAGATAGAAGCCCGCCTAAAGGCCTTGCGTGACACAAGGCCTTTCATGACGAAAGAAGGATGCCGCCCATTCCCTGAGCCGGGTCTCAAGTGATGACGATCGATGTGAATTTCATGCTACATTGTTTAATGCTTAGCGTTGTTAGTTCCGAACAATATTGATGATTTGTGTTCTAAATAACTTTACTCTATTGCACAAACACTTTTCCATCTTTGTATAAATGTATCATGCATTATTTTGGCTATGCTACTAGTTTAGCTGAAAAGTTCTTATTAAAGTTGTGTTGTGTGTATGTATCTTCCTATATGCTTAAACGATAAATGTGGTCATTGATGCCATTGTTATTCACACTCGCTTGTTTGCTGCAACAGATCGATCAAAATGATCAACATTATCAAGATAGAGTGAAGAAAACAATACTCGAAGATTAGTTTTAGTGTTTTCTTTTATTTCATTTGTAATAACTTGTATTCGATACTTGTAAACAATACTCGAAAACATGTAATGCTTTCTCTAGTTCTGCAATGCTTCTATTTAGGTAATAATTTCTGTGATTCCATTTATGTAATTGTTTCTGTATTTTGTTTTCTTTTTCTGTAAATTGTTTTTTTTGTTTTCTGTAATAAATATTTGGTGGCGCATCTCTTGTACTGTTAGTGGCACATCTGAAATGCGCCACCCCTAAGGAACCTTATGGGTGGCGCATTCTGGAATGCGCCACCCATAAGGTCTTAGGGGTGGCGCATTTTGAAATGTGCCACCCATAAGGGTCTTAGGGGTGGCGCATCCAGAATGCGCCACCCCTAAGCCCTTATTAGTGGCTTGTCCTTAGTGGCACATCCATAATGCGCCACTAAAGGATAAAAAAGGGCGCCACCATAAGCCATTTCTCTAGAAGTGTATTTCCGGTGGTCAAATTGTTGACTCTGACTGTCGGGTCATTCTCGACTTTGACCCTTGTTCTGTTCTCGATCGTCGCACTGGTTCTCTCCTTGGTGCAGGTCCCCATCGCCGTGACTCTCAGGGTCTTTGGGAGCTTGACTGACTTCATCATCCTTCCGCTGCTACCACTGCCAGTTGTCCCTCCTCTACTGCCTTATCTACCAACTCTTTTCAGCAGTGGCATCACCGCCTTGGTCACTTATGTGGCTCTCGTCTCTCATCTATAGTTCGACATGGCCTTCTAGGATCCGTCTCCGGTGGTATCTCTCTAGACTGTCTGGGTTGTCGCCTTGGCAAACAGGTCCAGTTGCCTTATCCTCATAGCGAGACTGTGTCTAAGCGTCCTTTCGACCTTGTTCACTCTGATGTCTGGGGTTACGCTCCTTTTGCCTCGAAGGGCGGTCATCGTTACTATATTATTTTTATAGACGACTTCTCTCGATACACTTGGATCTACTTTATGTCCTCTCGTAGTGAGGTCCTATCCATATATCAGCGCTTTGCTGCCATGGTTCACACTCAGTTCTCTACGCCTATTCGTGTGTTCCGTGTTAACTCTGCTGGAGAGTATATCTCCAAGATGTTGCGTGGAGTTCTCGCCGAGCAGGGTACTCTTGCTCAATTATCTTGTCCTGGTGCTCATGCTCAGAATGGCGTGGCTGAGTGCAAGCATCGTCACCTTCTTGAGACGGCTCGTGCATTGATGATCGCCGCTTCTCTTTTCCCTCACTACTAGGCTGAGGCTGTCTCTACTTCTGCCTATCTCATTAGTATCCAGCCCTCTGCCGTTCTTCAGGGTGCTCGCGTGACTATTCTATGCTTCGGTCATTTGGTTTTGTTTGCTTTGTTCTTCTTGCTCCCTGCGAACGCACCAAACTATCCGCCCAGTCTGTTGAGTGTGTCTTTCTCGGATACAGTGACGGGCATAAGGGCTATCGCTGTTGGGATCCGGTGGCCCGTCGGATGCGTATTTCTCGGGATGTGACTTTTGATGAGTCTTGCCCCTTTTATCCGCGTTTGGCCTTGTTTTCCACGGAGGATCTGTCTTTTCTCCTCTTTCCTGATTCTCCACCCCCGGTTCCTCATGTTCCTTCTCCTCCTGCTCCTGTTGATCTGGTACCGTCTCCTCCGTCTTCGGTGCCATCTACTCCGACTTTTTTTCCTCTTCTTCTTCATCGTCGTCCTCTGCCTCCTCTTCCCCAGCGATTCCCTCACCTCCGCCTCCTCCTGTTAGCCCTTCTCCTCCTACCTTCTCTTTCCACTATACTCGGCATTCTCGTGCTGTTCCCGAGTCCTCTAATGCACCCTCTACTTCTGTTTGATACGTCCAAAACGTATCTATAATTTCTTCTTGCTCCATGCATGTTTTGTGTGATATTGCTATGATCTAGATACACTTTCATACACTTTTGATCATATTTTTACTAACCTATTAACTCAGTGCACCCCAGTGCCAGTTCCTGTTTTCTGCTGTTTTTCTATTTCAGTTTTCCCCATATAAAAAGTGCCAGAAAAATTCCTGGAAAAATCAGCCTACAGGAAGCTTCGCGAAGAGCCCGGGAGGGGCCAGAGGGGAGCCAGGGGGGGCCCAGGTGGCCACCCGGCGCGGCCCGACCCCTGGCCGCGCCAGGGGGGGGCGCCTGGGGCCCCTGGTCCACCTCTGGCTGCCCCCCTTCGTCTATTTATTCTCCGTCACGGGGAAACTTCGAAGCAAAACCCTATTTCGCAAACTCGCCTCTGTTCCGCCACCGCTGCGCTTCCGAGATCGGGAGCACCAGAAGACCTCTTCCCGGCACCCTGCTGGAGGGAGGATTGACATCTGGGAGTCTCCTCTCCACCATGGATGCTCCGCGGATGTCTCGTGAGTAGTTTTCCTTGGACCATGGGTCCGTGATCATTAGCTATGTGATGTTCTCCTCCCCTCTTTGATCTTCATGGTTTAGACCTCGTGAGCTGCCCTACATGATCGAGGCACTTTTGTAATATTTCTGCTATTGCTATGTTGAGTTTGATAGGATCTGATGGATTATGAGATTATGTTCAGATTGTGATTGAGTAATATATTTGGTTCTTATCTCTTATATTTTTGTTCCTAAGTAATTCTTGCATGTTCTCCGTTGCTATTTATTGCTTTGGCCAAGTAGTAGGTAGTGACTCCAAGAGGGAACGTTTTTCTCGATTGTGGGTTCATGCCCCCCGATGACACGCTTGAGTGACAGAAACATGAGTCTAGGGTATGTGCTGTTGCCACAAGGGGGAAAACAACGGTGCTTGTAACCGCGGTTACAAGGATTGTTTACTTTACGCAAAGTTCTTTTTAATGCAGTTGTCTGTTGCTTTGGGTTTACACTTTGGGTGGGGCTCGCAACATAATACCAGCAAGATGTTCTGGATAGATATCTAAAGGTGGATGATTAGTAGTAGATGCAGTTGGATTTCGGTCTACTTATTTTGGCGTACTGCCCATGCTTTTGAGCCTCGTCCTTTCTTTTGTAGCATAGTTAGCATTGCGGTGCGTTCATAATCCTGTCAATTGCCTTTCTGTAATTTGTTTACCTCGCATAGCAATTTTATCGTCTTTTGGGAGAGAGACATCACTAGTGAACATCACGTATCCCGGTCCATATCCTCATCACTGTTTACACGCTCATTTACCTTTCTTCTTTTTTTTCAATTGCTATCATTATCCCTTGTGTTTGATCCTTTGTGAACAACAAGACCGGAGAGATTGACAACCTCTCTGAACTTCATTGGGAACAAAGTTATCGTGTCTGTGTGCAGGTCCGCCTCAGTTGCGCTGCTGACACCTACTTATCATATCCGGAGTCCTACTGGAGACAAACCTTGGTATCTTCACCGAGGGAAAATTGCTGCTGTGCTAAATCACGCCTTCAACTTGGGGTTTACCAACGAAGGGCGAGAAATCACTATCATCATCTCGCACATCAAGCCAAATTTCTGGCGCCGTTGCCGGGGACTCCGAGTGCTAAGATAGGACAGTTGCTCACTACCCTTTACCTTTGTTTTTTAGTCTTGTTAGTTTACCTTTCAGTTTTTATCTTTGTGTCCTTTATTAAAAATCCAAAAAAAATATATATTATGTCTAGTTCCTTACTTGCCAATCAATGTCTGACTTCTTTGAAACTAGATCTTATTGGCATGGAGGATTCATCGAGGATCAACAAAAGTGGTACAAGGAACACCGCTTGTCTCAAAAGGGGATACACTTATGGAAACAAATACACCAGTTGTATGAGTATGCTAGAAACTTGTGCTCAATATATAATATATCTTTCTGCAGGGACGAATCTTGTTGCTTTATGAGGCAGAAACACCTTTCTTTCCAATGTGAGTACAATGATGATGAAACCTTAGCTTCTTATGCTAAGGGAAACTATGATTTTTATGATGCAGAGCCAATAGAAGAATTTGTTGCTTATAAGGGTGCCTATGAAATTACTTCTCTTCTTAGAAATATTAATGATGCCCCTTACAAATCTGAGAGTCTTGCTATACTTAACTATTGTTTGGAAAATTACGATGCAGATTATCACATTACTGATCATCTTGAGAGAATCTCTCCCCCAAAGGAAGAGACTAATGATTTGCAGGACTCTATGGAAGAAAAAAATTATGAACCTGAAAGCTCCTTGGATGAAAAAGAGGAGGAGAGTGACGAACAAAAGGAGGAAGAATGGAGCCATCCATGTCTACCTTCTAATGAGAGTAACTATTTGAATCTTACCTTATATGAGTATTATGATCCTATGGATTCTTTTGAAATATCCCTTTTTGAGGAAGTTGATGCCTTCTATGCTTATGGCCGTGATGCCACTATGGATGATGCTTACGGAGATGAACTTTATATAGTTCCTTATGCTAAGCATGAAATTTCTGCTATCGCACCCACACTTGAGTGTCCTATTATCCTTTTAAAATCTCCAACTCCGGAGAATTTTCCTCTTATCAAAGCTCAATTTGATGGGTTGCATTTATCTTATGTTCCTAAAAATCGTGTTGAAAACAATACACGTGTGCTTGTAGGTCATGAAAAATACGATTTATATGATAGTTATATTCTTGATGTTGTTCATGATGCTACTGAAAATTACTTTGAGAGAGGAAAGTTTTGTTATAGAAACTTCCATGTGACAAAAACACCTCTCTCTAAACTGAAACTTTCGAAGTTGTTGTTGTTCCACCTTCCTATGCATGTCACTTTGTGCTTCTTTGATTTATTTTCTTACGAGATGCCTATGCATAGGAAGTGGGCTAGGCTTAAATGTATTTCATATTTGCTTCTTGATGCTCTCTTTTGCTTCAAAATTCTTATTCTTGTGAGAGCATCTTCTATAATCTTTAAGCCTAGCTAAAGGCATAAAAGAAAGCGCTTTCGGGAGGCAGCCCGCAACGAATTTAGGTTGTTCGTTTTGCTTTTGTTGTGTCTTGATGATTTTTACTACTGTAGCAACATCATTGTATCTTTATTTTTCAACTTTGTGCCAAGTTATAGCCTCTTACGGCAAGGGAAGTAAAAGTTGTGACATGCTGTCCAGAAAACAGATTCTGTCCTCGTGACTAGAAAAATTCCAGAAAAATCCCAGTTCATCTTTTTGAGCTGAATTTTTTACACAGTATGATCTATACAATTAAGAAACTTCCGTATGTTCTGAGTTTTTTTATTTGAGTTGCATAAGTGCCCCTAAAAAATTCTTTACTATCTGCTGTTCTGTTTTTCACAGATTCTGCCACGTTTTGTCTCTCCTAACTTTTGAAAACCTTAAGCTTGCTTTTTCTTTGCAAAAACTTTTTGGCACTCTTGAGAAACAGTAGCTCTTCAATAATATCTTTATATCCAGTGGGAAAAATTATATTAAGGGTACTAACCTCTCTAATCAGCTTATGATTAGTTATGTACGAAGGGAGTTTTCAAGTGTGCGATGGAAGATGATGAAAGAAGATCCAGGAGTGTCAAGCGCTCAAGCTTGGGGATGCCCCCATGCATCCCCAATAAATATTCAAGGAGATTCAAGCGTATAAGCTTGGGGATGCCCCCGTGCATCCCCTTCTCCATCAACAATCATCAGTTCGTCCTTCGTATCACTATATTTTTATCACTTCATGTGTTATGTGCTATGCTTGGAGCGTCTCGCTCTTAGGTTTGGTTTTTAGTTTTCTTTAGCTTTGCTTGCTGTTCATAACAAGTTAAATCCCATCTTACTTTGTGTGGGAGAGAAACATGCTCCACTTTCAAAATCTAGAACACATCATATGATTTTTCCTGCTTATCTTTTTGCTGTTGTGTGTTCTTTATCTTTTCATAGCTACTGCCATGTTTAGTTTTAGTCTTAGTTTGTCGTTAGCAAGAGCCTTGGCTTTTGTTTAGTTTGTTGCTGCAACTCTTTTTAGTTTTCATTTTTATCTTGTTAAAGAGAGTTGGTTGTTGCACTGAGTTGTGTCTTGTCTTGAAAGTAGTTAATTGAGGTTGCTATTTAATTTTAGTAGTAACTTGCAATGGTTTTGAGGTATTGATGTGAGTAATGTTTGAACTTTTGGTGTCAAGAGCTCTAGCCTATTAGTGACAGGTGTCGTATTTTTGGCAATCCTTGTGTATTTTCAAAACCTAGAAAACTAGTTGAGAACTCTAGCTACTAGATGGATCACTACTCTTCTGAGGAGTTGAATATCAGAGAACACTCACGTACCATGAGTCGAGGATGCGCAAGGATAACCAAACCCCGATACACTCCTCCTCGGGGTACTTGTCTCTTTGTGAACCTCCTTATTAGATTGAGAGTTACCGATAATAAGTGCATGAGTTCTTCGGACTAATGTAAGTATTGAAAGTTGACAATTCCACCTTCCCATATTTTGCTAGCCTCTCCTGTGCCGTGCATTGTCTTCTTCTCACTCCGAGAGTTGGTGTCCACCTTCGCCGGTACATCCAAACCCTTGGCATGATACGCTCTGTCATCATAAGCCTCCTTATATTTTTCCTCAAAACAGCCACCATACCTACCTATCAAGGCATTTCCATAGCCTTTCCGAGTTACATTGCCATGCAACATCCACCTCTTCATGACTTGATCTTCATGTCATACATGTTCCTGCTACACTGGCAGCGACATACATTGCATACATCATGATAGTTACATCTTCTTTATGATTTTGAGTACCTTGTAAAGTGTGAAAGATCTCCTTTACCTTCTTGTAAAATAGAGTGTTGCCCTTAAGTGAGGAAAATATCCCAAAGTGGACACAATAAAAGATCCCAAAGAGGACAAATGAGAGTTCAATAGAAAGAGCCATTGAGGCCACAAAAAAATACAAAAAATAGAAAAAAGAGAAAAATAATTAAAAAGAGAGAAAGGGGCAACACTACTATCCTTTTGAGAGATCCACACTAGTACTCCCTTTATATCCTTGTACTCCATAGAGATGATCATTATGCATATAGCTATGTGGGGACCTTCACACTATAGAAGTTGGCTTGCATATTCCAAGGATGAGCCTCCTCAAATGAGCTCTAGGTCTTCATGAGCGAGAAAGTTAGATGCACCCCCACTAGTTCCATTGGAGAGCTTCTTAGCTCGTATGTGCATCCGTTGCATGGCAATCCCTACTCCTCACATCATATCTATCATTTGGCATCTCTTGCCTATGATTGTCCTCATTGATGTGAGCCTTTCTTATCCTTTTTGTCTTCCTCCTCCACCATATTTCTCTCTTTTCCATCCTAAGTGTCAACTCTCGTGCTTACGCTCATCCATTGCATGAGTGCTCAAAATATCGAAAAGGAGTGGATCAAATTAACTTGTACCTGGCTAGTGGTCTAGGGATGAGTCAAGATAAGATTCCAAAGAAGACCAAGTGTGAAACTTTAGTAGATTGAGTTCTCAACACAAAAATACTTTTTCTCGTATTCCCTATCCCCCTTCTTGCACGCAAACACCATTTGGAGACATTCGAGTCACGGACAGCGAGAGCTCTTGCACCTATTGATTCTTTTGTTATTTGTTTCAATGATAATATAGACTCTTGCATGTTATGACTTGAATTTAATCTCTAACCTTGATTGCTTTACTTTTCAAAGTTCTTTTATGGTTGCTAGCATGTCACCACAGAAATTATGCTGTTATCATTTACCTACTCGAGGACGAGCAGGAATTAAGCTTGGGGATGTTGATACATCCAAAACGTATCTATAATTTCTGCTTGCTCCATGCATGTTTTGTGTGATATTGCTATGATCTAGATACACTTTCATACACTTTTGATCATGTTTGGACTAACCTATTAACTCAGTGCACCCCAGTGCCAGTTCCAGTTTTCTGGTGTTTTTCTATTTCAGTTTTCCCCCATATAAAAAGTTGTCAGATCCCTCTGTTAGGTATGTGCTAGGGTTAGCTAGTACCTTTGCATCATGCAAAAATTTCAAAAAGAAACCTCAAAAATCAATTCAAAATCCAAATGGGAGAAGGAACACCCCCCAGATGAATTAATTCAAAAGGCCAGATAAAAATATTTTCCAAAAATTCATGTTAGAGTTTTGAAAAGTCTTATAAATGAGTGTGATCACATATGAAGTGATGTGGGACCCATCCCATGCTCATAGATTTTTCAAATATTCAAACAGTACCTTGGAAATAAAGAAATCCCCCTATTTGATTTAAAATTCAAATCATTTGAATTTTAAAAATGTTGAAAGTTTATGAGTGGCTAGTCTATATTATTATGAGGCCACATAAAAAGTTTCAGCATTTAATAAAATGGTTTGGTATTTTATCAGAGCCAAAACAAATAACAGAAAACAGAAAGGAAAGATTAAACAGAATAAAAGGAAAAGACTTACCTGTTGCCCAGGGCGAAGCCCACCTCTCCAGCCGGCCCAGCCCACCTGGACCCTCCCCTGTCGTCTTCCTCCCCACGCCCCGAAGCTGCTCGGTGGAATGCATGCAGCACTCCACCGACGCCGCCGACGAGCCCTGGCCACCTCCTGCTTCCCCCTCGCCACCTCTTCACACCTGGAGACGCCCTGGAGTCGTCCACGTCCATTTCCCCCCTCCTCATCGTCTTCCTCCTCCTCCTGCGCCGATTTCTTCAACGTCCGAGGACCCGCCGGAGCGCGCCACCGTGGAAGACATGGCCATCATGGCCTAGAGCTCAGGCCAACTTGTCCCGTGCGTGCATCGTCGTCGACTTCATCGCCTCGCAGAAGACGGCGCCTTGATTTGATCCAGAGGAGACGCGAGCCTCACCGAATCGCCGCCGGTCGCCGGAGAGCTACCTCGTCGATTCGCCACCACCAGACCCTCCCCGAGCCCGCTGACCACGCCATCGAATTCGTGGTGAGCTCCTGCCCGTTTCCCCCAACCTGGCGCCCTCTCTCTTGGTCTCTAGCCGCCTTCACCATGGACGCCGTAGCTCGTCGCCGCCATGGATGAGCTCGAGGTCACCCCTGTGCCCCTTCGACTCGTCCAGCGCACGCGTTTGGCTCCTGAGCCCGATAGCTTTCGAACGCAAGTGAAATCAACCCGATCCGTGCACGGTAGCGCCGACCACGACCTCGTCGCCGTACTGTTTCCGCCGGAGTCGTCGCCGTCGCCGATTCCGACCACCCCGAGAACCTCCGATGCCACCAGACGACGCGGAAGACCTCCAGGAGCAAGATGGTGCCCTCCCCGTGCTCTCCCGTGGCCTGTAGCGGATTCCGGCGAGTCGCCGCCGTGGTTCTCGTCGCCGGCGTCAAGCCGCCGGTGGCTTAGCCACTAATCACGAGTTAAGTGACCCCTGTGTCACTGACCAGTGGGCCCAATGGCTTAATTAAGCCACTGGTTTAATTTTAACCACGGGTTTAAACACTAAGTCACAGACAGGTGGGACCCCCTCGTCAGTTTGACTGGTCAAACCCCCCTGCTGACGCAATAAACCAAAAATGATTAAAAAGAAATCCAGAAAATCCAGAAAACACCCAAACTTTGGAAATTCATAATTAATTCATATTAACTCCAAATTGGACAAATAATATATGAAAAATGATCAGGAGAAAATTATCTTTCCAATTATGCAACTTTCAACTCTGTTTGAGTTGATTTTAAAATGGGATCAGTAGCATATATCATTTGCTTTATTTGAATTTATTTCAAATTCAAACCAAATGATTTTGCCACTTGGACCATGAATTTATGTTGCAAATCAACCACACTTCAGAGGCATATCGTACACATTGAAGTTAATTCAAATTGATCAAACTATATCATGTATAACTTGGTTAAGGTTGAATTCAAATGTGGAATTTGAATTTGCATTTTAAAAATGCAATATATTCCACTTAAATGGAATTGCCTCACACATCAAACTTGTACTTCAAGCTTAAACATTCTATCATGTGCTTGAGCATTGCATTCATATTGATTGCTAATTGTACTTGCTTGTCGAGTAGAGGTTGAACCGGAGCAAGAGGTCACCCCCTTCGCTGAAGATCCAGAGCCCGACTCTCGTCAGCAAGGCAAGCAAAACCCCATTGATCATGTCGATAAAATCCCACTTCCCTCTCATGTCTCGCTTATGCATTGTATAGGATGATCACCATGCTTCGTTTCTACCGCATAGATGAACCCATTCCTTTGCATGACCTATCTTTTGTCACAGTAGTAAGCAAACCACAATCCTAGCAACTGTAGGAGTTGTTTGATATCATGTGGCCCCTGCAAATGTTACTGCTTATTGCATGCTTAGTATGTTTCCATGTTGTTACTGTGATGTGAGTCGGGATGGGAATAATCATGTTGTTGATGGTAGAAAAGTGTTGGTGAATCGACCCTAATACTAGGTGAACGATGAGAGGCTGTGTAGGAGTACACGGTGGGTTGTCTCGTTGAACACCGCCCTAAGTCCGAGTTCTTGTGTGGTGATCCAAGTTGAAGAGTACAACCACACATTGGGCTCACTGACCCCTCTCGACTTATTAACTCATCCCTTTCGATGTCCAGATGTCGCAGTAGTTCGGAGTTCTGGTAGGCTTGTGGCCTGGATGCTAAGTGAGAGAACGGCTCATCCGAGACCGGCTTATGCACCACGCACACATCGCTTGGGTCCACTTCGGTAAACCGGCCGGGTTCACGATTGTGGTAGCCAACCCAAGTAGGCGGCTTTCTTGGACTAGATAGGCTATGAGGTAACAGTTGTGGTGAGCATCCTCGCTGGCACCCCTTGAATGGTGTCGAGATCAAAGGCGGTAAATGATGGTCATGTGTGTGTAGCGGTACACCCTTGCAAGGTTAACAAAACTATTCGAATAGCCGCGTCCGCGGTTATGGACTACTTGGAAAGCTTAGCTTGATTAGTAGATAACTTGAACCGGATACTTCTAAAACACACCAAGATAAGTGTGAGTGCTATGGCGTGCTTTCTCGTGGGGAAGTCGAGGAAGGCATCATAGTGGTGTAATTGGTTGGTGGAAATAGTGGACTCGTGTACGCTTCTTACCTCAAGTCTGGTACTCGTAGTTCAGGACTAGCCAAGTCAAAGCTGGCATTTCTGCAAGTGAACCCCACCTCCCTTTACCTTGATACATGTGCATGAGTAGCATAGCTCCTACGTAAGTCTTGCTGAGTACGCTTTTGTACTCACGTTTGCTTAATCTATGTTTTAGATGACGCCACTGACCCCGAAGGTGGCTTCTTCATCGAGTTGGACGACTGAAGTTAAGCTAGTCTAGTCCCAGTCAGCAGACTGGTTCCCTCGTGGAGGGCTTTGTGTTTGAATAAGGCTTCTTAAGCCATTTGTTAAACTTGTCTGTACTCAGACATAATTTGCTTCCGTTCGGTGTTGTAATGTTGGATCACATGTATGTGATCTCTGTTTGTACTCTATAAGAGTTATAAATAAAATGTACACTTTGTAGAGAATTGCAATGGTACCTACTGTTCATACAAGGCGTGTGTGCTGCGTGTATGTTTATAACATGCATGTCTTTGTATGGGTTTTCGAGACCTTAGTTGTGTTCTGGCTGGCGGTCTTTCATACACCAAGTGGCCCTTAGATGTGCGCAGCTTGGGGCATCGCGATGCGATTGTTCGAGACTCGGTCTCGGGCACACTTTGTGGTATGATCGAGCCCGCCCTAGACCCCGACTAAGTGATCGGGCTGGAGTAAGTCTATGTAAGAGTCTAGAGATAGTCGATAGTATGGTTGAGGCGACTTGTCTTTGAATATGGGAGTTCACCACCCATATCAGTAGACTTGTGTGTGTACGATGAGGACCCATTACAGTTGATCATCCGGCCTGGATGGGATGCCCCTCACGTACGATGCTCTCCGAGAATGTTCAGTGCTTGGCCTTGTCTGCTTAGACAAGTGGGTGCGGTTCTCGGCTCTCCATATGACTATGTCTTAACTGTACTTGCATACGCTAACCCCGGGTCCCGACAGACTTGGTATCAGAGCAGGACTGACTGTAGGACTAGTAGCCTTGGCCGAAGTTGAGTCTAGCTTGCTATAGTTATATAGTTACTCTGGGTATATAAGGGAACAACGTAAGGCTTCATTTTTTCTCCTTACCCCCTTCGTTCTGAGTTCTGAGTCACCCTCATCTTACTCTACGGGAAGATAGGACTAGGCTCTCCTCTGTCTGATTAGCATATCTCGTTGATTGCTTCCTTATAGCCGTAGGAAAGTTGTGTCCAGGTTTTCCTAGCATTTTGATAATGCTGAATTCTTACATCGTATTATGTAAGTGCTGTTTTGCATGATTGAAAGAAATTGTCATTTCTTACAATTACAGCCGTTATGCTGTCCGAGTCATTCCAGGTTCATCATATAATCTGATGCATTTGCAAACTCTTGCTTTCTGTTTCAGATGGAAAATCTTCCCCCTCGGCAGATTGTTCGTTTGACCAGGTGCCTCGGTGTGCGTGGCCACCCCGCCACGTTGATCGAGATGATGTCCTACGTGGGATATCGATGGTACCCTGAGTACACCATCGAGGAGCAGTTCCACGACTTCAACCAGACACAGTTCCACTGCATTGTGCGGATTTACCCACACCACGTTGGAGTCACCCAGCCTATCCACTTTGGACATGGCATCGGCGTTACCGAGAACATGGCTGTGCAGGATGCTGCATACTCATGTATCACACTGCTGAGAGAGGAGCACACTTTGCTGAGAGAGACCTCATTCCGCTATATCCCAGCTGCACTTCCAGGAGAAGAGGGATATTACACCGGACTCTACTCAGATCACTCCGCAGAGGATCCAGCACTTCAGATGACTGCTAGGTTTGCTAGTGACAGAGACCGTGATGCACGTGCTCTCCGTTTTGAGCTCCACACTACTCGTGTTCGTCTGTACCGAGCACTGACGCTCTTGGCACCCTTTGTGAGCGTGGGATCAGTGGAGTACGATGCGATCTATCCAGTGAGGACCCAGATGCCTTCTCGAGTTGCTTGGCCCGAGATTGGAGGAGTTTTTCCACCCCGTGGTCCTTTGCTTCCACCCTACACTGGACCTAGGCCCCATCCTTGCCCAAATGGATATCAGGGTCCACAAGCCTCCGTGTTTTCCGATGGTCACCTCCAGCTACCGGGATACGCGGGTAATTTTTATGAAGATTACTATGGAGATGGAGATGAGTGAGACCTCCTGTGGTCTTACTTAGTGAGGATGTAGTAGTATCCTAGTATATTGTAAGCAAGGTGTCTAAGTTCCAGAGGCTTAGATAAATAATGTATAGGAAGTCAGAGTGCCTCTTAAGGATGTATCATCTTCATCACGTTTGTATTAGCTTGGTGCTTGTACTAAAACGATGTATGGTTTGTATGACAGCTTGTGAATATATGGCTTGTATGCTTTTATCACCATGTTGTCAAGATGATTACTCCCTTTGCTCTGTAATCCTTCCAGTACTTCAATACCTTGATTAGACTCTTGAAATCAACTCTGTTTGACTTTGGTTTTTCACCTTCAGGATGTCTCAAGGAACCCGTGGCCAGGTTGGTCGTAACCAAGGTCGTGGGAACAATCAGGAGGAAGATAACCTTCCACCCCCACCCACAATGGCCCAAGTTCTGATGGAGGTCGAGAGGAACCGCCGTGACTCTCACCACCTGCTGGAAGTCATCGCACACAACACCACTCAGCAGCGCAATGAGCTGGTGTCTCTGAACGACTTCATCCGGCTTCATCCCCCGGTTTTCCGTTACTCCACCGAGCCCCTTGACGCCGATGACTGGCTTCGCAGCATCGAGAGGAAGCTCCAAGCCGGCCATGTTGCAGATGGCGACAAGGTCAACTATGCCACCTATCACCTTGAAGGTGCAGCAAGTTCTTGGTGGGAGAATTTTCTGAATATGCGCCCAGTTGGACCACCTGCATCTTGGGAGGAGTTCTGCACCTCTTTCCGCGAGCACCACATTCCCAAAGGTCTCATGGACCGTAAGCGTGAGGAGTTCTGTAACCTCACTCAAGGCAGAAGGACCGTTGACGAGTTCAGTCGTGAGTTCAACCGACTTGCTCGTTATGCAATTGAAGAAGTCTCCACCGACTCCAAGAAACAAGAGAGGTTCCGTCGTGGCCTCAACAGTGGACTCCGTCGCGAGCTCAACCTTCATGACTTTGCCACATTTCAGGTCCTTGTCAACAAGGCCATCAAGGCAGAGGACATGAACACCCCCAATGACTTTCGCAAACACCCTAGAGAGGAAGGTTCATCCAGCTCTGGTTCCCAGAAACGCAAGATCTGGATCCCAAATAGCATGTTCCGCCAGAATAACCCACCGAGGCCATCCTATTCGGCGCCTCGTCCACCCAGCCAGATCTTAATCTCAGGCAAAGACGCTGGATTGAGTTGATAAAAGATTACGACGTAGCAATTTCTTACACCCCAGGCAAAGCCAATGTCATGGCTGATGCCCTAAGTCGTAAGTCGTACTGTAACAACCTCATGTTACAGCAGTATCAACCACTTCTTCATGAGGACTTTCGCAAACTCAATCTTGAGATTGTCCCTCATGGCTATCTTTCAACCTTGGTGGCGAAACCAACTCTTGAGGATCAAATTGTAGTTGCCCAAAGGCGTGCACGAGGTGTTCGCCGGATCAAGGAGAACATTGCTAGCGGAGTTGCTAAATGTTTCTCCACAGATAGCAAGGGAACGGTTTTCTTTGGGAATCGTTTAGTAGTACCTAAGAATAGGGAACTAAGGCAACTCATCCTCAAAGAAGCCCATGACACACCCCTCTCAATTCATCCCGGTAGCACGAAAATGTACCGAGATCTACGCCAGAGATTTTGGTGGACTAGGATGAAGAGAGACATTGCTCAATTTGTTGCCGAATGTGATACTTGTCGTCGCATTAAGGCAGAACATCAAAGACCTGCTGGTACACTTCAACCTTTGTCTATTCCCGAGTGGAAATGGGACAAAGTCGGTATGGACTTCATCACCGGCTTTCCAAAAACCCAGAAAGGAAACAATGCCATCTTCGTTGTCATAGATAGGCTTTCCAAAGTCGCTCACTTCCTTCCGGTTCGCGAGTCTATAACTGCTAGTCAGTTAGCGGACTTGTACATCTCCAGAATTGTATCACTTCACGGTGTTCCGTTGGAAATCAATTCTGATCGCGGTAGCCTTTTCACCTCTAGATTTTGGGGAAGCTTCCAACGTGCTCTGGGAACTCATCTCTCCTTTAGTACAGCTTTCCATCCTCAGTCTAGCGGTCAAGTCGAAAGGGTTAACCAGATTCTTGAAGACATGCTCAGAGCTTGTGTTATCTCATTCGGAAAGAATTGGGAGAATTCTCTTCCATATGCCGAATTTGCTTATAACAATAGTTTTCAATCTAGTCTGAACATGGCTCCATTTGAACTCCTTTATGGACGACGATGTCGAACACCTTTAAACTGGTCTGAAACCGGTGAAAGACAATTCTTTGGACCGGATATGATCAAGGAAGCAGAAGAGCAAGTTCGTATTATTCGTGATCAATTGAAAGCAGCCCAGTCTCGTCAGAAAAGCTACTATGATCGTCATCATAGGCAAGAGAGCTACAATCTGGATGAGAAGGCTTACCTTCGGGTTACTCCTCTGAAGGGAACCCAACGTTTCGGTATCAAAGGCAAATTGGCCCCACGTTACATCGGTCCTTTCCGCATTATTGCTAAACGTGGAGAAGTTGCCTACCAACTTGAACTACCTCCGCACCTTTCCCGAGTACACGATGTATTCCATGTGTCCCAACTCAGGCGTTGCTTCAAGGACCCCATCCGCGAAGTCGACCATGAAACGCTTGATCTCCAAGATGACCTTTCTTATCGAGAATACCCCATTCATATTCTTGATTCAGCAGAGCGTGTCACTCGTCGTCAGAAGATTAGGTTTCTGAAAGTGCAATGGTCACACCACTCCGAAAGAGAAGCTACGTGGGAGAGAGAAGACCGTCTTAGTGCCGAGTACCCCACCTTCCTCCCGCAGACTTCTGAATCTCGGGACGAGATTCTTTTGAGTGGGGGCGAGTTGTCAGATCCCTCTGTTAGGTATGTGCTAGGGTTAGCTAGTACCTTTGCATCATGCAAAAATTTCAAAAAGAAACCTCAAAAATCAATTCAAAATCCAAATGGGAGAAGGAACACCCCCCAGATGAATTAATTCAAAAGGCCAGATAAAAATATTTTCCAAAAATTCATGTTAGAGTTTTGAAAAGTCTTATAAATGAGTGTGATCACATATGAAGTGATGTGGGACCCATCCCATGCTCATAGATTTTTCAAATATTCAAACAGTACCTTGGAAATAAAGAAATCCCCCTATTTGATTTAAAATTCAAATCATTTGAATTTTAAAAATGTTGAAAGTTTATGAGTGGCTAGTCTATATTATTATGAGGCCACATAAAAAGTTTCAGCATTTAATAAAATGGTTTGGTATTTTATCAGAGCCAAAACAAATAACAGAAAACAGAAAGGAAAGATTAAACAGAATAAAAGGAAAAGACTTACCTGTTGCCCAGGGCGAAGCCCACCTCTCCAGCCGGCCCAGCCCACCTGGACCCTCCCCTGTCGTCTTCCTCCCCACGCCCCGAAGCTGCTCGGTGGAATGCATGCAGCACTCCACCGACGCCGCCGACGAGCCCTGGCCACCTCCTGCTTCCCCCTCGCCACCTCTTCACACCTGGAGACGCCCTGGAGTCGTCCACGTCCATTTCCCCCCTCCTCATCGTCTTCCTCCTCCTCCTGCGCCGATTTCTTCAACGTCCGAGGACCCGCCGGAGCGCGCCACCGTGGAAGACATGGCCATCATGGCCTAGAGCTCAGGCCAACTTGTCCCGTGCGTGCATCGTCGTCGACTTCATCGCCTCGCAGAAGACGGCGCCTTGATTTGATCCAGAGGAGACGCGAGCCTCACCGAATCGCCGCCGGTCGCCGGAGAGCTACCTCGTCGATTCGCCACCACCAGACCCTCCCCGAGCCCGCTGACCACGCCATCGAATTCGTGGTGAGCTCCTGCCCGTTTCCCCCAACCTGGCGCCCTCTCTCTTGGTCTCTAGCCGCCTTCACCATGGACGCCGTAGCTCGTCGCCGCCATGGATGAGCTCGAGGTCACCCCTGTGCCCCTTCGACTCGTCCAGCGCACGCGTTTGGCTCCTGAGCCCGATAGCTTTCGAACGCAAGTGAAATCAACCCGATCCGTGCACGGTAGCGCCGACCACGACCTCGTCGCCGTACTGTTTCCGCCGGAGTCGTCGCCGTCGCCGATTCCGACCACCCCGAGAACCTCCGATGCCACCAGACGACGCGGAAGACCTCCAGGAGCAAGATGGTGCCCTCCCCGTGCTCTCCCGTGGCCTGTAGCGGATTCCGGCGAGTCGCCGCCGTGGTTCTCGTCGCCGGCGTCAAGCCGCCGGTGGCTTAGCCACTAATCACGAGTTAAGTGACCCCTGTGTCACTGACCAGTGGGCCCAATGGCTTAATTAAGCCACTGGTTTAATTTTAACCACGGGTTTAAACACTAAGTCACAGACAGGTGGGACCCCCTCATCAGTTTGACTGGTCAAACCCCCCTGCTGACGCAATAAACCAAAAATGATTAAAAAGAAATCCAGAAAATCCAGAAAACACCCAAACTTTGGAAATTCATAATTAATTCATATTAACTCCAAATTGGACAAATAATATATGAAAAATGATCAGGAGAAAATTATCTTTCCAATTATGCAACTTTCAACTCTGTTTGAGTTGATTTTAAAATGGGATCAGTAGCATATATCATTTGCTTTATTTGAATTTATTTCAAATTCAAACCAAATGATTTTGCCACTTGGACCATGAATTTATGTTGCAAATCAACCACACTTCAGAGGCATATCGTACACATTGAAGTTAATTCAAATTGATCAAACTATATCATGTATAACTTGGTTAAGGTTGAATTCAAATGTGGAATTTGAATTTGCATTTTAAAAATGCAATATATTCCACTTAAATGGAATTGCCTCACACATCAAACTTGTACTTCAAGCTTAAACATTCTATCATGTGCTTGAGCATTGCATTCATATTGATTGCTAATTGTACTTGCTTGTCGAGTAGAGGTTGAACCGGAGCAAGAGGTCACCCCCTTCGCTGAAGATCCAGAGCCCGACTCTCGTCAGCAAGGCAAGCAAAACCCCATTGATCATGTCGATAAAATCCCACTTCCCTCTCATGTCTCGCTTATGCATTGTATAGGATGATCACCATGCTTCGTTTCTACCGCATAGATGAACCCATTCCTTTGCATGACCTATCTTTTGTCACAGTAGTAAGCAAACCACAATCCTAGCAACTGTAGGAGTTGTTTGATATCATGTGGCCCCTGCAAATGTTACTGCTTATTGCATGCTTAGTATGTTTCCATGTTGTTACTGTGATGTGAGTCGGGATGGGAATAATCATGTTGTTGATGGTAGAAAAGTGTTGGTGAATCGACCCTAATACTAGGTGAACGATGAGAGGCTGTGTAGGAGTACACGGTGGGTTGTCTCGTTGAACACCGCCCTAAGTCCGAGTTCTTGTGTGGTGATCCAAGTTGAAGAGTACAACCACACATTGGGCTCACTGACCCCTCTCGACTTATTAACTCATCCCTTTCGATGTCCAGATGTCGCAGTAGTTCGGAGTTCTGGTAGGCTTGTGGCCTGGATGCTAAGTGAGAGAACGGCTCATCCGAGACCGGCTTATGCACCACGCACACATCGCTTGGGTCCACTTCGGTAAACCGGCCGGGTTCACGATTGTGGTAGCCAACCCAAGTAGGCGGCTTTCTTGGACTAGATAGGCTATGAGGTAACAGTTGTGGTGAGCATCCTCGCTGGCACCCCTTGAATGGTGTCGAGATCAAAGGCGGTAAATGATGGTCATGTGTGTGTAGCGGTACACCCTTGCAAGGTTAACAAAACTATTCGAATAGCCGCGTCCGCGGTTATGGACTACTTGGAAAGCTTAGCTTGATTAGTAGATAACTTGAACCGGATACTTCTAAAACACACCAAGATAAGTGTGAGTGCTATGGCGTGCTTTCTCGTGGGGAAGTCGAGGAAGGCATCATAGTGGTGTAATTGGTTGGTGGAAATAGTGGACTCGTGTACGCTTCTTACCTCAAGTCTGGTACTCGTAGTTCAGGACTAGCCAAGTCAAAGCTGGCATTTCTGCAAGTGAACCCCACCTCCCTTTACCTTGATACATGTGCATGAGTAGCATAGCTCCTACGTAAGTCTTGCTGAGTACGCTTTTGTACTCACGTTTGCTTAATCTATGTTTTAGATGACGCCACTGACCCCGAAGGTGGCTTCTTCATCGAGTTGGACGACTGAAGTTAAGCTAGTCTAGTCCCAGTCAGCAGACTGGTTCCCTCGTGGAGGGCTTTGTGTTTGAATAAGGCTTCTTAAGCCATTTGTTAAACTTGTCTGTACTCAGACATAATTTGCTTCCGTTCGGTGTTGTAATGTTGGATCACATGTATGTGATCTCTGTTTGTACTCTATAAGAGTTATAAATAAAATGTACACTTTGTAGAGAATTGCAATGGTACCTACTGTTCATACAAGGCGTGTGTGCTGCGTGTATGTTTATAACATGCATGTCTTTGTATGGGTTTTCGAGACCTTAGTTGTGTTCTGGCTGGCGGTCTTTCATACACCAAGTGGCCCTTAGATGTGCGCAGCTTGGGGCATCGCGATGCGATTGTTCGAGACTCGGTCTCGGGCACACTTTGTGGTATGATCGAGCCCGCCCTAGACCCCGACTAAGTGATCGGGCTGGAGTAAGTCTATGTAAGAGTCTAGAGATAGTCGATAGTATGGTTGAGGCGACTTGTCTTTGAATATGGGAGTTCACCACCCATATCAGTAGACTTGTGTGTGTACGATGAGGACCCATTACAGTTGATCATCCGGCCTGGATGGGATGCCCCTCACGTACGATGCTCTCCGAGAATGTTCAGTGCTTGGCCTTGTCTGCTTAGACAAGTGGGTGCGGTTCTCGGCTCTCCATATGACTATGTCTTAACTGTACTTGCATACGCTAACCCCGGGTCCCGACAAAAGTGCCAGAAAAATTCCGGGAAAAATACAGGAAAAATCAGCGTACACGAAGCTTCGCGAAGAGCCCGGGAGGGGCCAGAGGGGAGCCAGGGGGGCCCCAGGCGGCCACCCGGCGCGGCCCCACCCCTGGCCGCGCCAGGGGGGCGCCTGGGGCCCCTGGTCCACCTCTGGCTGCCCCCTTCTCCTATTTATTCTCCGTCACGGGGAAACTCCGAAGCAGAACCCTATTTCGCAAACTCGCCTCTGTTCCGCCGCCGCCGCGCTTCCGAGATCGGGAGCACCAGAAGACCTCTTCCCGGCACCCTGCCGGAGGGAGGATTGACCTCCGAGAGTCTCCTCTCCACAATGGATGCCACCCAGATGTCTCATGAGTAGTTTTCCTTGGACCATGGGTCCGTGATCAGTAGCTATGTGATGTTCTACTCCCCTCTTTGATCTTCATGGTTTAGACCTCGTGAGCTGCCCTACATGATCGAGGCACTTTTGTAATATTTCTGCTATTGCTATGTTGAGTTTGATAGGATCTGATGGATTATGAGATTATGTTCAGATTGTGATTGAGTAATATATTTGGTTCTTATCTCTTATATTTTTGTTCCTAAGTAATTCTTGCATGTTCTCCGTTGCTGTTTATTGCTTTGGCCAAGTAGTAGGTAGTGACTCCAAGAGGGAACGTTTTGCTCGATTGTGGGTTCATGCCCCCCGATGACACGCTTGAGTGACAGAAACATGAGTCTAGGGGATGTGCTGTTGCCACAAGGGGGAAAACAACGGTGCTTGTAACCGCGGTTATAAGGATTGTTTACTTTACGCAAAGTTCTTTTTAATGCAGTTATCTGTTGCTTTGGGTTTACACTTTGGGTGGGTCTCGCAACTTAATACCAGCGAGATGTTCTGGATAGATATCTAAAGGTGGATGATTAGTAGTACATGCAGTTGGATTTCGGTCTACCTATTTTGGCGTACTGCCCATGCTTTTGAGCCTCGTCCTTTCTTTTGTAGCATAGTTAGCATTGCGGTGCGTTCATAATCCTGTCAATTGCCTTTTTGTAATTTGTTTACCTCACATAGCAATTTTATCATCTTTTGGGAGAGATACATCACTAGTGAACATCACGTATCCCGGTCCATATCCTCATCACTATTTACATGCTCATTTACCTTTCTGCTTTATTTTCAATTGCTATCATTATCCCTTGTGTTTGATCCTTTGTGAACAACAAGACCGGAGAGATTGACAACCTCTCTGAACTTCGTTGGGAACAAAGTTATCGTGTCTGTGTGCAGGTCCGCGTCAGTTGCGCCGCTGACACCTACTTATCATCTCCGAAGTCCTACTGGAGACACACCTTGGTATCTTCACCGAGGGAAATTTGCTGCTATGCTACATCACGCCTTCCACTTGGGGTTTACCAACGAAGGGCGAGAAATCACTATCATCATCTCGCACATCATTGGTGCACCACCTCCTCCACCATCTTATACTCTTCGTCCCCAGACTTGTCCTCCTCCTAAAGTATTAGATCCTGATGATCCTGCTACCTACAGTGTCTTGGCCATTCCCGAGTCGACCACTTACCGTGAGGCTGTTGTCCATCCTGAGTGTCAACTCGCCATGGCTGAGGAGATTGTTGCGGTTGAGCGCACCGACACTTGGGAGATTGTTTCTCTTCCTCCTCAGATTCGTCCGATCACGTGTAAATGGGTCTATAAGGTTAAGACTTGTTTTGATAGGACACTTGAGCGCTACAAAGCTCGTCTTGTAGCTCATGGCTTTCAGCAGGAACATGGTCGTGATTATGATGAGACGTTTGCTCCGGTGGCTCACATGACCATAGTTTGGACTCTTCTCGCCGTGGCCTCTGTTCATCATTGGTCTGTGTCTCAGCTTGATGTCAAGAATGCATTTCTTAATGGCGAGTTGCATGAGGAGGTTTATATGCAACCACCACCTGGGTATTCTGATATAGATGGCATGGTTTGTCGTCTTTGTCGCTCTCTCTATGGCCTCAAGCAGGCCCCTTGTGCCTGGTTTGAGCGCTTTTCTTCTGTAGTTACTGCTGCCGGTTTCTCCCCCAATGCTCATGATCCGGCTCTGTTTGTTCACTGTTCTCCTCGTGGTCGCACTCTTCTTCTTATCTATGTTGATGACATGATCATCACCAGTGACGACCCTGAGTATATCGCCTTTGTTAAGGCTCGGCTGAGTGAGCAGTTTCTCATGTCGGATCTTGGTCCGCTTCGTCATTTTCTTGGGATTGAGGTTTCCTCCACCGCTGATGAATTCTTTATTTCCCAAGAACGGTACAATCATGATCTTCTTGCTCGTGCCGCTCTTACTGATGAGCGTACTGTTGAGACTCCTATGGAGCTCAATCTCTCTCTTCGTTCTTCTGATGGTGATCCTCTTTATGACCCGACTCGTTATCGACATCTTGTTGGGAGTCTTGTCTATCTTGCTGTTACTCATCCGGAAATTTCTTACTCTGTCCATATTCTGAGTCAGTTTGTTTCTGCTCCCACTACGGTCCACTACAGTCACCTTCTTCGTGTTCTACGCTATCTTCGTGGGACTATCTCTCTTTCTCTCTTCTTTCCATGTTCCAGCTCGTTATAGCTCAAGGCCTACTCCGATGCCACATGGACGAGTGATCCTTTGGATCGCCGGTCACTATCTTCTTATTGTGTTTTTCTTGGTGGTTCTCTCATCGCATGGAAGACGAAGAAGCAGACCACAGTTTCCCGTTCGAGTGCAGAGGCTGAGTTGCGAGCCATGGCTCTTTTGACTGCTGAGGTGACTTGGTTACGGTGGTTACTTGCAGATTTTGGTGTCTCTGTGACGACACCCACTACTCTGTTGTCTGACAATACAGGTGCTATCAGTATTGCACGTGACCCGGTGAAGCATGAGCTTACCAAGCATATTGGTGTTGATGCTTCCTTTGTCTGTGCCAGTGTGCAGGATCAGATTATTGTGCTTCAGTATGTTCCTTCAGAGCTATAGTTGACAGATTTCTTTACGAAGGCCCAGACTCGATCACAACATTGTTTTTCCTCTCCAAACTTAGTGTTCTTCATCCACCATGAGTTTGGGGGGGGGTGTTAGAGTAGTTTATAGTATCCTTATTAGCTAGGTGGTTTCCTGCATATTTATCACCTGTACATGTACTATATATTGTGGCCTTTGGCCCCCATGGAATACAAGTTGCATATTCCTAAGTATATTCAAGTAAGTATATTACTTAACAACTTTACAGATTTATCTTTGAAATGCATGTGAGCAAGTCCTATCTTACACATAAATATCCCCTTGTAGGTAAATCTGATAACTCATAAATCAATCAGCTGAAGATCGTTAGACATTCAAGTGGATTGGCAACACGGGAGTTTAGAGTCCTGAATCAATCTATCTTTCCTTCTAACCGTATTTTATCGACACTTTGATAGAAAAAGAGCACCCGATTGTAAGTATCAAGCGTATACAACATTCATCAGACCCCCACGAAAATACAAATAAAACTTACCTACAACCATAGTACGCCTCGTATGAGCATCAGAAGGAACTGTTGCAGAATGCGCAACAACGCAAGAAGGATCATTCCCTTGACGATTCTGCCGACGGCGCTCTCGCGCCTCACTGGAAGAAACCGAGACCAAAATAGGTAAATAGGTTCATCTAAAAAAAAGGGGGAAGGGGAAAATTAAACAACCATAATGAAATCAAAGGGAAATCGAAAGGATCGAGATAGACCTAGAGGGGGGGGGGGTGAATAGGTCTTATTACAAATTTTATCACTACTTAGCAATTTTAGGCAATAATGCGGAAGATAAAGGTGTACCTAACAATTGCAAGGTTGACCTAGCTAAGACAAGATAAAAAAATAAGCACAATATACCAAGAAGGTGAGAGGCAAATAATACGGTAGCACAAGTAATAAGAAGAAAGAGTAGGGATAACCGAATGACGCGCAGACAACGATGTATCCAGATGTTCACTTCCTTGGAGGGAAGCTACTCACCACTCGGAGAGAGTGGGTGAAACCACGAAGGCACACCAACGCCACGAAGGCTCACTCTATTCCCCTTGAGATATCACCACGAAGGCGATTCCCAACCACTACCGGTTGACCTTAAAGGTGGTCACCAAACCCTCACAAACTCAACGGGGGTAATCACAATGGTCGATTCCTCTCCGAAGAACTCCTACCCGCCTAGGAGTCTCCAACCTCCAAGAGTAACAAAATCAATGGTGAAATCTCAAGACTTGCTCAAAACGCGATTTGCTTCGGTTGAAAGATGGGGAAGGGTCGGATCTATCACGGGGTGAAAGATCCGTCAAGAACTCTCATGGGGCTCTCCGGGATCTGAGATTTGGTGAGGGAGAGAGTGAGAGGGAGCACTTGTGTTCTTGAGTGTTTTGCAAATGAAGTGGTCAGCCCTCTCAAGTGGTGTAGAGGGCCTATTTATAGCCCAAGGCCAGAAGTGACCGTTGGAGCATTCTGCCTGCATAAGTATCGGACGTCCGGTCCGGTATGGACCGGACGTCCGGTTTGCACCAGACACCCACGAATACACAACATGCGCAGAATAACATAAGCAAGTTCATCAGGCACCGGACGTCCGACGGATACCGGACATCCGATGACCGGATGTCCGATGAGCGCCGGAAATCCGATAAAACATTGAAAAACGCCACTGACCCCTCGGATCCTTAGTCCGACGCCAACCGGACGTCCGACAGGGACCAGAAATCCGACGAAATGGGGCAAAAGCCCACTGACCTCTCAAACCCTTAGTCCGACGGTGACCGGACGTCCGAGAGCAACAGGTACCGGACGTCCGGTAGGGACCGTACGTCCGATGTGTGTATATTCAGAAAGCTTGTTTAAAATGAGTGAGTGACATGAAATTCATTTTTTTTGCGAGGTTTTTGAGCAAGACTTAAACAGTACACCCATTGATCTGTGGCACCCCGGCTCAGAGGACCGGAACGCCCCGTGCACCACCCTAGAGATCAAGTCTTCTGGAGCACGGCACTGATTGATATAGAACTGAACAGCTTTCTATTACCGAAGATAGGGGTACACGAGGTCTATTACAACGCTAGCGGAGACACAGCTTGCTCCTCAGGATAGCCTCAGCTCTACACCAACCAGCAGCATAACTCTAGCAGCGGAATATCGACGGCAGCGAAACAATAACGGCGATGACGAACACCAATCCACAGGGACACTGGCTGGGACACCTCCTAGCTCGCAGACACCGGGAACGTCGTCCTACGCATCCAAAGCACGGCCTGCAAATCTGGCATAACACGCCAGGTCAGTACATTGAATGTACTTGCAAGCTCACAACAACCATGCAACAAGGCAAAACAATAACATGGCAACAGGTTAAGGTATATTACTGAATTAAACAAGTGAGCAACAATATCATGCAAGCATATAATCATTAAGCATATTAACAGCATTAAGTCTAATGCACACACAATGTACCCCACATGATCGTCGCACGATCACGTGGCTTACCTCGGAGTCCTTATAGACTCAAGCACCGGGTCACCTTGTGACCATTCACTTCCACGGGTCGTCGCATGACCGAACGGGTCATCGCACGACCATTCAACGGGTTAGGTGTCCTTCGCTACCACCCAACCAATCCACTTATCGTATAACCATCCACTTACCACAATCTTGCCACCGTACTCAAGTTGATCGTATGGTTTGACCTAGTACGAACTGTGTCCCATGACCGAGGACGCGTCTATTCAAATAGATTTTGACTCTGCAGAGTTTGTGCACGTTACCCACATTATGGAGTTCCTCCTCCATCCAGCACCTCGGTACTTGTCCCACAGGATCCTTGGAACTCGCACCGCGGGAGTGGACTAGGACATCTCCAATGAAACCCGACTACCACGTTACCTTCCTACGGACTCACCGACACATGGTCTTGGGTATCCCTGTGGTTGGGTGTCCACGTTACCACCTCAACCACCCAGCCACCTTGTGGCAACTTGTCCCACTGGGACTGAGCTCATAACAACTATGGATGTCGAGATTATCACCACCTACCTGATCAGGGTAGCGTGCGTACATAACCTCCCCTACTGGGTGATATCTGTAGAAGGCACTACGATAGCCCGAATCAAGGCCCGCCCATACAAGCAAATGTGGCTGCACGGATAAGTCCGGTTCGGTGGCACCTGATCAACTTGTCACAAAGCATATCTCCAACAGCGAACACAAGTATCAGGTGCAACATGAGTATCAGATCATAACAATGCATAGCATATTAACATGAGAGTTTTAGATATGATCAAACACATTTTTAGTTGGTGAACTTATCCGTGTTACAAAGATTAAGTTATTTAACATGGAAACTTTATGAATGCAGTTAAGCATAACTCAAGCATAGCATGAACTAGCATAGATATAACAGGATCAACTTGATATGGTGTTGTTGTGGTTAGATGGTGCATATCATAACATCGCAATGTCATGATTAAAACATAGTATGGATGTAACATGGCTAAGCATAGCATAAAGGGAGCATATTCAAAGATAGCATGGCAATGATATTAATCATGGCATGGCAACAATTATAGCATGGCAACAATAACATTAAACATAGCAACGGTAACATGATCACGGTCACCGATATAAGCATATCATCGAAAGACAATTTTTAGAGCACGTCAAAGCTTTGCAAAGGTGCAACGGGTATTGTGGCTTGCCTTTCACCAGAGGAGTGTGGAACACTCCCGGATCTTCAACACAAGCAAAGCCCTGCAAAATATTTTATAAAAAGCAACGGGCAAAAGGTCAAACACCATCTTTTCTTGGACCCGCAAACAACATCACAAAATCATGGCATGAAACCTATGCCAAAATGAAGAGGAGCTCGATACGAAAACAACGCAAAAAGAATCGCCTCATTTGGACTTACGGTTGCAGAGATATATACGAAACGGTGTCGGGGGTGGATTTTGGGGTGGAATACGCTTTCAGAACAGTGAAAGCGTATTTTGGGGCTGAAGCAGAAGGAAATACGCTTTCCAGAAGGGAAACTGCACTTCGGGCCAACGCAAGGCAAAATAAGTTTACCCGCAGAGAAAACGTATTCTCCACGGGGCGCCTTCACTCAAAGGGTCGGGCCCAGCCGTCAGGTCTTCTCTCTCTCCTCTCCTGCCTCCTTCTTCTTCCCCGTGAATGAAACAGAGGAGGCCGGACCCCGACGAGCTCGCCGTCATGGAGGGATGCGATAGCCAGCCCGTGGGGCGGCGAGGGGTGAGTCCTGCCCTCGCGCACCCGCCGGTGGATGCGGCACCGCGAGGGGTGGCCGGCGGCGGTACCCCACTAGACGAACGCGGCGGCAACGGTACGAGCGGCGGGGCTGGTCCAATGGCTTCGGCGGGGCGGGGAGGAGGCTGCGGTGGCAAGGGGAGATGCTTGGGGGAGACGGGTGTGGCTCGGAGGAGGGATCGGGTCCGGGCCGCCGGAATTCGGCCGAAGGGAGCGGCGGCTGTGGTGGTCAAAGGCGGGCGAGTGGGAGCTCCGGCGTCGAATTGGCCGTGGGGAAGGAGCTAGGAGGATGTGGGGGTGCTGTGGGAGCTGCTGAAGGGACTCGGGGGCAAGCCCCTCTTATAGGAGGCGCCGAGATGCCGTGGCCGAGCTGAGCCACGGGGAAGACGACGGTGGCGGCGCTGTGCTGGGAAGCTTGAGGGCGACTCGACGGCCGGCGTGCTGCCTAGGGAGGGGTAAAATCCGTGCGGCGCGCGTGGACATGAAGAAGACGATGGTGGCGCCCTATAGCTCGAGGGGGACGCGTCGGGCACGCTCAGTGTGTGGCCAGAGCACGCCTGAAGCTGCCAAGGGCGTGGCCACAAAAGGAAGTCTGCGCACAGGGGGTTTTCTTCGTGACCAAGGATGTCTATCATGGAGTCCTTCGAGTGCTGATCACATGGGTACAGCTGGATGGTCCATAGGTGCACTGGATTGATCTCTATCTCAAGGAGAAGTTTGATGCAGCAAACTTGGACATGAAGTAGTGCTCACATGGTGGGGTTTTGGGTAGGGCCAAGATGTCTTCTGGGCTAGCGGTACAAAGGACTATAGTTCTGTGAAGTTTGGGCTGAAACAAAGCAATGCACATGGTACTTGCTTTGTAAATGGCACAATGCTGCAGAAGGTGCTTGTGCTGGGTTGTGGGTTGTACATAGTTCCCCTAGGCATGCTATTTTGCATAGCTCAATCATACACTAGGATAAGTATGTACACCAAGTTTCACATCATTTGGATCAATATTTTTGGTACTTCCTTTGTAAACCACCAAATGGGTCAGAATGGTGTTGGTGAGGCTAGCATCACATAGGATTATTTGAATGGGCTGAAAATTTGTGTAGCTTGGTCATTTGGCATGGTGCACATGTGTATAAAATTTCATAACCATTGGACACACATATATAGCACTTGCTTCACAATGTGGCCCACTGACCAGAAAATTCAACTTGATGGTGTACACACATGGGTGATTGGATTTGGCTCAAATCTGGTTTGGTGGAGTCATTTGGTGGTAGGATCATGCTCAAAAAGTTTCAAGACTATTGGGATCCCCTATCATGCACTTGCTTCACAATGCCTCTTTGCTGCACCCAAACTTTGGGAATTTATTGTGGGAGTTTGGCTAAGACAATGTGGTGGAATTTGGTGGAGATCAATCATATGATCATATGAGATTGCACAAAAAGTTTCACCAGCAATGGATCAAGGAAAATGGCACTCCCTTCACAAAGCTCCATTCTGCCCCCATAGACAAATGATTTTTTCTAGAGGAAAAATCCACTTGGGCTATGAAATGTTTTTGGAGAATTTGGCAAGATATGATGTCAATGACATGTGGGAATTATTTGGGGATTTATGGAGCAATATAAATAGGGGTTGCTTCACAAACCTCAAATAATAGGAATATCCCTTTTATTGGAAAAAGGAATATATGGTTTAAATAAAATGGTGGCTTGGATGGGATGGATCATTGGAATGGCATGGATAGGCTTGGAATCAAGGGCCACTTGAGAATGGAAAGAAAATAGGCTCAAGTTTCAAGTCCAACGAGGTGATCAAAATCAAATCCAACAGCAAATCCAGAAATAAATCCGAAAAGTTTTCGAAAAAAAGAAAGTTCCAAAATCCAGGGTGTCACAAACCTACCCCCCTTAGAAAAATCTCGTCCTCGGGATTTGGTTGCTGAGGGAACCATCGCGAACTTACCGTCCTTCGGAAACTTGCTGGTCCTCGGACTTCCTTTTTACCGTGTATTGTTCCCATAGTAGCATCCAATATATCTGCTGAGGGGGTTTACTTCACCCGATCTGTAGCTCTGACAAACTGTTCTTCCTTGATACCTCACATCCTTTCCTGTTGATTTCAATCCTCATATCTTCTGACTTGTATGATAACAGAATGCCTTGTCATAGGCTGGGTGCTGACGATACCCATGCTGTGTCTAGGGTACCTCGGGCATCAGTCGTGGTACGGTATTGAATCCTTTGCATTGGCCTCTTTGACAAGAGCTTGGCCTTCATCGGTAGTTGGTACCTCAGAATGTCTACTATTGGGCCCTTGACTGACGGCACGTGGGGTTGCCTCGTATTTCTTTTGGCTTGTCCACCGTGCTCATTACTTCGGAGCGGCACAAATTCTGAACATTCACTTATTCTGAGGTTTACCTGGCTGACTGCTCATTCCGGGTGGCGATCAGTCTTGATATGCTTCAATCCGGTTCTTGTATTTAAGATGCCGAGATGAGCGGGTGACCTTTAATGAAGCAGACTGGGGTATATCGGCAAGACGGACGATGCCGAACTTGAGGAATTGCTCGGGCTAACTGGATTGGTACACGGTCCTTGGCCCATAGTGAATGAGCTTTCTTTGTGGTAGATATCCACGGTGGTCCACATGACTTCGACTGATCGAGTCAAATCTGACTTGAGGTCCATGCGATTCATTATGCCTAGCCTGTCGGGCTCGAGGGTTGCATACCTCTGAAAACTTGCGAGGTGCCATGCTTGCTCAGATGGTAGCAAGGTTTGACACTCGCCATGTCTGTCTGTCATGGGTCTTGCTCTGTGGCAATCACCTTTCTTGTGCTGACTTTTCTTTGGTCAGGGTTCTTTCCTTGTTGCATAACTGCTTATTGTGCTGTCGCAATCTTTGAGATAGACAGGTTACCATCACCTTTTGTCTCTTGTTTCATCCCGATAACCGTGGTTGCAATGAACGAGGTCTCCAGATTATTCTGCTTCGAGGCCTTGTTGGTCATGGGGGTTGACCTTCATGAAGGGAGCAAGATTCAATGCTCCTTGCTTCCTTTCTTCATTGTGTTTCTTCATGACTTTGTCAGTCTTGCTTCCAGGCTGAGGTGTGTATCCGCCTCTTCTGCTGACTTGTTTCCCGAGAGTTGCGGTTCTTCATCGTCATTCATGTGCATAATTCTTTCTTGATTACGAGCATGGTGGTATCCGCACAGGGGCAACTTTCATACTTGATAAGAATACCCATAACCATATGCGGGTCCTGACGGTGCTGAAGTCTTCACTGTACTGCATGGTTGGACTTCTGACAATACTGCTGCCGGTATGATGACGCACCGAGGAATACTGGCATCTTATCCGCGAAGCTTGGGGTAGCTTGCTGGGGAAGATTGGGTACCTTACCCCAGAAGCTTGCTCCGGTAGCGTATCGAGGAAGGCGGGGTGTCGTACACGGGAAGCCGCTTTGACAGCTTGCCGAAGAGGACTGGGTGTGTTGCTTTGAAAGCTTTCTTAATAACTTACTGACGAAGATGGGTTGTCTTGTCCTGGAAGTTTGCCTCTTTATACTGTGAACGCATCGGTTCCTTCTGCTGGAAGTTTCAGCAGCAGTTTACTGTAGACAACCGGGCGGCTTGTGCTGGATTCCATCCCTGTGGCGTAACGAGCACGATCGAGTGTCTTGCACTGTAAGCTTCTGTCGGTGGCTTGTGGAGGAAGGCTGACTGTCTTGACTGCGAAGATATCCCGGTAGCGTGTTGAGGAAGGCTGATACACTTTACAAGTCGGTTGTACCGGGTTCCTTGTCACGGAAGGCTGAGGTTCCTTCCGTCTGAAGCTTTCCCTCAATGACGTGGAGGCAGATCTGACCATGATGTCTGACAAGCTTCTAACTATCGGCTGATGGGGGAAACATCCTTCCGATCATCTGGGCTTCATGATATGTCTTGGCCACCTTCCGGAATATACCGAAATAATTTGTATTGCATGGGACTGTAGCTGGTATTTGTTCTGCCTTGGGTGCATATGCTCGTGGGTCACAATTTCTTCTTATCTTTGCATGGCGCTTTGCGACTGTCGTAGTCAACGTAGACGGGACTCGGGGGATAGCTTGGGGTAGCATCCATTTGTGAGCCACTTGCTTCCAACGCAACTGGGTGAAAGTATGGTTTGACTTGCTGATTTCCCGCATCATTGCGGCCTTCAACTGTCTGAGTGGTCAGGCTGTTCTGAAATGCAGGCCTGAGGGTTACCATATGCTCCATACTTGAGCAAAATGTGTGAGATGCGACCGGGTATGTGTCATTCATGTCTCGTTGATTTTCTTATTTCTTTGCGGTCTTCCACTGATAGAATCTTCATGACTGTAACATCCACCGGAAAAATGCTGACTTGGTTCATTCAGGAAGAACTCCTATGGGGTTGAATACTTCTGCTGCAAACTGGTGTGGGTCCTTGACTTGGTGTCTTCATGCTGCTCTGCGGTATTGCACTGGTTCTTCGAGGTATGCGGGGTTATGAGCAACTTTGCATCGGGGCGGAGCAAGTGACACCAAAGAACCAACGAAGAAAACCACGGGGCAAAAGAAAACGAGAAGCGGCTTGCTACTTCATCAGCTTTAGCGGTAGTCGATGATTATCCGGGCTCCTTGCAAAGAAAACAGCGAATAACCCAGTAGCCACCAGAACGGTCTTAGCAACTCAGATCTGGGACTTGTACTGGAATAGTTCAAGCATTGCTCACGACGGGCGACTGAAATCAGCTCAGAGCATGAGGCAATGTTGATAAAAAGAATGCAGAGGTCCCCTAAGACGGCCGAGAAAACAGCTCAGAGCCTAGGGTCTCCACTGCGAAAAGAAACTCAACAACTACCCGAGACGGCCGAAAAGCAGCTCAGAACACGGGTCAGTTGTTGAAAAGAGAAATGTAAAACAGACATCCACTCCGGACGGCCGACGATGCATCAGCTCAGAACCAGACGTGGTGCCAATATCGAAGAACAACAAGCAAGGGTCCGTCCAAGTCATCTAACACCTTCCAAAACAGAGTTAGTAACTGCCGAGGAACAATGAACCAACAAAGAGAATTAAGCAAGAACAGCAACACTGAACAAGCACTGAGATCACACGCAAGATCTCAACTTATTGCTACACACATCAACATGCAACAGGCAACATGCAACCTTACTACTACTCATGCATCACGAACTACGCGAAGCTCAGGCGTTCTGATCTGACGGCGGGTTTCCGGGGGTGGCAGGAGTGGGCGAAGAAGTCGACAACGATAAGGCTGCGGCAAGAGCTCTCCTGGCATCCCTTGCATCACAGACTAGCTCGACGATGAGGGCGTACTGGGAGATCATGTAGCGGGACATGGTGATCACCGCTGCATCGGCTTCCGCCAAGGGGCGAGGAAACCTTACTTGCTGCGGAGTCGCTCCCAAGGTGGGGTAGAAATGGAAGGCGCGATTCTGATGCATCGCACTCTCCTGGTGGCGTAGGCCTAACAGGCCCGCCATCGCGGCAAGCTGAACGGCACGATCCGGGGTAGAAGCGGGTCCACCCTGGAAGTTGTAGGAGCGCACGCCGATGGGGATGGTGGCTGACATGTAGACGTTGGCACGGTACTCAAACAGCTGCCCTCCGATCGGCGTCTGGGAAACTTGGTACCTTGGAAGCTCTCCACTGGGGTAGAGAGTCCACCAAACGTCTGCAAGGAGATAGTCAAAGTTGGTCGCGGACGAGGATCCTGTGTAGCCCACCGGGTATTCCGCCATCTACACTCGTCAGATCAGATCGTTAGAGAAAACATAGCGTCTATATGCAGCAAACAAATGCAGCAGGAAATAGCATCACACAAGCAAGCTATACTCTAGCTCTAACGTCAATCTAACATTCGCGCGGGCTAGCGGGTCCTACAGCCAAACCTGGCTCTGATACCAACCGTTGGGGCACCCCGGCTCAGAGAACCGAAACGCCCCGTGCACCAGCCCAGAGATCAAGTCTTCTGGAGCACGGCACTGATTGATATAGAACTGAACAACTTTCTATTACCGAAGATAGGGGTACACGAGGTCTATTACAACGCTAGCGAAGACACAGCTTGCTCCTCAGGCTAGCCTCAGCTCTACACCAACCTGCAGCATAACTCTAGCAGCAGAATATCGACGGTAGCGGAACAATAACGGCGATGACGAACACCAATCCACAGGGACACTGGATGGGACACCTCCTAGCTCGCAGACACCGGGAACGTCGTCCTACGCATCCAAAGCACGACCTGCAAATCTGGCATAACACGCCAGGTCAGTACATTGAATGTACTTGCAAGATCACAACAACCATGCAACAAGGCAAAATAATAACATGGCAACAGGTTAAGGTATATTAGTGAATTAAACAAGTGAGCAGCAATATCATGCAAGCATATAATCATTAAGCATATTAACAACATTAAGTCAAATGCACACACAATGTACCCCACATGATCGTCGCACGATCACGTGGCTTACCCCGGAGTCCTTATAGACTCAAGCACCGGGTCACCTCGTGACCATTCACTTCCAAGGGTCGTCGCATGACCGAACGGGTCATCGCACGACCATTCAACGGGTTAGGTGTCCTTCGCTACCACCCAACCAATCCACTTATCGTATAACCATCCACTTACCACAATCTTGCCACCGTACTCAAGTTGATCGTATGGTGTGACCTAGTATGAACTGTGTCCCATGACCGAGGACGCGGCTATTCGAATAGATTTTGACTCTGCAGAGTTTGTGCACGTTACCCACATTATGGAGTTCCTCCTCCATCCAGCACCTCGGTACTTGTCCCACAGGATCCTTAGAACTCGCACCGCAGGAGTGGACTAGGACATCTCCAACGAAACCCGACTACCGCGTTACCTTCCTACGGACTCACAGACACACGGTCTTGGGTATCCCTGTGGTTGGGTGTCCACGTTACCACCTCAACCACCCAGCCACCTTGTGGCAACTTGTCCCACTGGGACTGAGCTCATAACAACTATGGATGTCGAGATTATCACCACCTACCTGATCAGGGTAGCGTGCGTGCATAACCTCCCCTACTGGGTGATATCCGTAGAAGGCACTACGATAGCCCGAGTAAAGGCCCGCCCATACTAGCAAATGTGGCTGCACGGATAAGTCCGGTTCGGTGGCACCTGATCAACTTGTCACGAAGCATATCTCCAATAGCGAACACAAGTATAAGGTGCAACATGAGTATCAGATCATAACAATGCATAGCATATTAACATGAGAGTTTCAGATATGAGCAAACACATTTTTAGTTGGTTAACTTATCCGTGTTACAAAGATTAAATTATTTAACATGGCAACTTTATGAATGCAGTTAAGCATAACTCAGGCATAGCACGAACTAGCATAGATATAACAGGATCAACTAGATATGGTGTTGTTGTGGTTAGATGGTGCATATCATAACATGGCAATGACATGATTAAAACATAGTATGGATGTAACATGGCAAAGCATAGCATAACGGGAGCATATTCAAAGATAGCATGGCAATGATATTAATCATGGCATGGCAACAATTATAGCATGGCAACAATAACATTAAACATAGCAACGGTAACATGATCAAGGTCACCGATATAAGCATATCATCGAAAGACAATTTTTAGAGCACGTCAAAGCTTTGCAAAGGTGCAACGGGTATTGTGGCTTGCCTTTCACCAGAGGAGTGTGGAACACTCCCGGATCTTCAACACAAGAAAAACCCTGCAAAATATTTTATAAAAAGCAACGGGCAAAAGTTCAAACGCCATCTTTTGTTGGACCAGCAAATAACATCACAAAATCATGGCATGAAACTTATGCCAAACTGAAGAGGAGCTCGATACGAAAACAACGCAAAAAGAATCGCCTCATTTGGACTTACGGTTGCGGAGATATCAACGAAACGGTGCTGGGGGTGGATTTTGGGGTGGAATACGCTTTCAGAACAGTGAAAATGTATTTTGGGGCTGAAGCAGAAGGAAATACGCTTTCCAGAAGGGAAAGCGCACTTCGGGCCAACGCAGGGCAAAATACGTTTTCCCGCAGAGAAAACGTATTCTCGACGGGGCGCCTTCACTC
This sequence comes from Bromus sterilis, assembly GCA_950022295.1. Taxonomy (NCBI): domain Eukaryota; kingdom Viridiplantae; phylum Streptophyta; class Magnoliopsida; order Poales; family Poaceae; genus Bromus; species Bromus sterilis. The sequence continues at coordinate 48,318,336 of OX465596.1, forward strand.
AAAGGGCCGGGCCCAGCCGTCAGGTCTTCTCTATCTCCTCCCCTGCCTCCTTCTTCTTCCCCGTGAATGAAACAGAGGAGGCCGGCCCCCGACGAGCTCGCCGTCACGGAGGGACGCGGCAGCCAGCCCGTGGGGCGGCGAGGGGTGAGGCCTGCCCTCGCGCACCCGCCGGTGGATGCGGCACCGCGAGGGGTGGCCGGCGACGGTACCCCACTGGCCGAACGCGGCGGCAACGATACGAGCGGCAGGGCTTCTCAAGTGGCTTCAGCGGGTCGGGGAGGAGGCTGCGGAGGCGAGGAGATATGCTTGGGGGCGACGGGTGCGGCTCGGAGGAGGGAGCGGTTCCGGGCCGCCGGAATTCGGCCGAAGTGAGCGGCGGCCGTGGTGGTCATAGGCGGGCGTGTGGGAGTTCCGGCGTCGAATTGGCCGTGGGGAAGGAGCTAGGAGAATGTGGGGGTGCTGTGGGAGCTGCTGAAGGGACTCGGGGGCAAGCCCCTCTTATAGGAGGCGCCGAGATGCCGTGGCCGAGCCGGGCCACGGGGAAGACGACGGAGGCGGCGCTGTGCTGGGATGCTTGAGGGCGACTCGACGGTCGGCGTGCTGCCTAGGGAGGGTGAAAAGCCGTGCGGCGCGCGTGGACATGAAGAAGACGATGGTGGCGCCCTGTAGCTCGAGGGGGACACGTCAGGCACGCTCAGTGCGTGGCCAGAGCACGCCTGAAGCTGCCAAGGGCGTGGCCACAAAAGGGAATCTGCGCACAGGGGGTTTTCTTCGTGACCAAGGATGTCTATCATGGAGTCCTTCGAGTGCTGATCACATGGGTATAGCTGGATGGTCCATAGGTGCACTGGATTGATCTCTATCTCAAGGAGAAGTTTGATGCAGCAAACTTGGACATGAAGTAGTGCTCACATGGTGGGGTTTTGGGTAGGGCCAAGATGTCTTCTGGGCTAGCGGTACAAAGGACTATAGTTCTGTGAAGTTTGGGCTGAAACAAAGCAATGCACATGGTACTTGCTTTGTAAATGGCACAATGCTGCAGAAGGTGCTTGTGCTGGGTTGTGGGTTGTACATAGTTCCCCTAGGCATGCTATTTTGCATAGCTCAATCATACACTAGGATAAGTATGTACACCAAGTTTCACATCATTTGGATCAATATTTTTGGTACTTCCTTTGTAAACCACCAAATGGGTCAGAATGGTGTTGGTGAGGCTAGCATCACATAGGTTTATTGGAATGGGCTGAAAATTTGTGTAGCTTGGTCATTTGGCATGGTGCACATGTGTATAAAATTTCATAACCATTGGACACACATATATAGCACTTGCTTCACAATGTGGCCCACTGACCAGAAACTTCAACTTGATGGTGTACACACATGGGTGATTGGATTTGGCTCAAATCTGGTTTGGTGGAGTCATTTGGTGGTAGGATCATGCTCAAAAAGTTTCAAGGCTATTGGGATCCCCTATCATGCACTTGCTTCACAATGCCTCTTTGCTGCACCCAAACTTTGGGAATTTATTTTGGGAGTTTGGCTAAGCAAATGGTAGTGGAATTTGGTGTAGATCAATCATATGATCATATGAGATTGCACAAAAAGTTTCACCAGCAATAGATCAAGGAAAATGGCACTCCCTTCACAAAGCTCCATTCTGCCCCCACAGAAAAATGAATTTTTCTAGAGGAAAAATCCACTTGGGCTATGAAATGTTTTTGGAGAATTTGGAAATATATGATGTCAATGACATGTGGGAATTATTTGGGGATTTATGGAGCAATATAAATAGGGGTTGCTTCACAAACCTCAAATAATAGGAATATCCCTTTTATTGGAAAAAGGAATATATGGTTTAAATAAAATGGTGGCTTGGATGGGATGGATCATTGGAATGGCATGGATAGGCTTGGAATCAAGGGCCACTTGAGCATGGAAAGAAAACAGGCTCAAGTTTCAAGTCCAACGAGGTGATCAAAATCAAATCCAACAGCAAATTCAGAAATAAATCCGAAAAGTTTTCGAAAAAAAGAAAGTTCCAAAATCCAGGGTGTCACTTGATCCCCTCTTAATAGCGCGGGGATCCCTATACTCAAGATAACCGGAAAAAGCTTACGCTTCAAAATTCATCGGTTCCTCTCTTGAGCAATTGTAAATATCAATGGTCTATGATCCACCATCACAACGAACCGAGGACTGAAACCTGAGATAAACTTGACAAACATTATTAGTCCTCTATATGTATATTGTAATCAACATCAAAATATTATTAAGGGCATGATTGCACTTTCAATCTCCCTCTTTTTGGTAGTTAATGAAAACATATATATAGCTCCCAAAGATATACACATTTTAGCCTTAGTGGGAGCAAGTTTTATTATGAACTCCCCCTCAATGTGTGCATGTAGGATTCTTGACTTTAAGCAAGATGCACACGTTGAGAGTAGTCCCATCACATGATATGACACATTCAAAGGTCATCTTATTGAAGCTAGCAATACATGAGTATGACAATGGTAATGTAAATTGCAAGCACAAGATACCAAATATGACCAAAGAAACACCAACATTGCAAGCCAAGACACATAAGACATCACCATGCATAGTACCAACGATTCACATGATTCACATAACATCTGAGACAAACACCAAGTTGATACACTGAAATAACAAACCAGACACAAATAAGTCTCATACGCAACTCCTAGACAACATAAATAAAACTGGGATAAATATGTCTCTCCCCCTTTGGCAACAAGTACCAAAAAGGGCGACACCATCAAGCGCAATCTAGTGAGTACCACTGGCACTAGCACCCGAGGCCTCCGGAAAGAAGTATGCCTACTCTGGTCCCGAGGGGAAATCGAAGCCAAGTCTAGTGGAGAAGCCTCCGGAAGACACTCATCATCGCTGACATCGGCCTCACCAGCAGCACGGAGACGGGCCTTGAGCTTGTTCTTGGAGGAGATGAGCCCAGATACAACAGTGTGGTTGGAGGTGTAGTTGAAAGTGATAGCTCTCATCATCGATGATTGGGCCTTGCCCAAGAAGTGGGCAATCCTTCGCATGGGCGCATGCTCAGAGGTGTGGCGCCGGAGTGTGCCACCAACAGTAGCAGACTCCGGAACAACGCGGGTCGTGGGAGCAGGAGCATCATAGTACATATAGGTCGGAACGGTCCACATGGAGTGACGATGAGTGAGATCAATGGGGCGCGATGCACGAGACTCAATAAGAGCCATGATAAAAGGAGCATGAGGGAAACTGCGTTTAGTTTGAATGTTGGCAAGACGGATCTCAATTTGGCACGCGCCGCCGGGCGAACAGGTGCAGCAAAAATGAGATCATCCTCCTCAAAGTCAACATCAAAATCCTCTTCAACTTCATCCTCAAAAGTGAGGTCAGGATCATCATGAGTGTCATCGCTGTCCGCGGATGATTCAGGGTGTTGGGGCTGCTTCCCACGAGTGGTAGCATGACGAGCAAGGCGTTTGGGACGACCATGTTCATCGGAATCCTCGCCCCCCTAGTCAAAACATACCGCGGATAAGTAAAGAAACTGATTTTGGCTAGGATTAACAGGGAATAATCACCAAAATGCATGAGAGTCATACCCCGGGAGACGGATCCACCCGCCCTCTTGTGAGCGAATTGCTTCGTACGAACCATAGCGAAACCCTAGATGGGGAATGAGCAGTGAGGCACAAATCCGGGCACCACTCCGAAAACTAATGGGATGAAAGGGAATATCGGGGGGAGGGGTACCCATGGCGCGAAGATCCGGAGGAGAGGGGCGGGGAGCCGACCAGGGTGGCCGGCGGCGGCAGGAGGGCGAGACGGGCGGCGGCGGCTGGGAGAGAACCGAGTGGAGAGGATAACTGCTCCTCTCCACGCGGTTACATTTATATAGTCTGCGCGGGATTGGACATCCCGTGCGCGTCGGACGTCCGGTCAGTCGGACGTCCGACGGGCACCGGATTTCCGACAGGACTGAACAAATGTGTGAGGTCCAGGCAGTGGGTGCACCAGGGACCGGACGTCCGATATGTACTAGATGTCCGATGACTGGGTGAGGCAGAGCTGGCTGGGACAGATAGGGATACCAAGGTCATAATATTTATGATATACAATTATACCAAGATCATATAGTTGATAGGGTCATAGTGGATATGTATATATATATATATATATATATATATATATATATATATATATATATATATATATATATATATAACCAACCAATCACGCACACAAGACACAAGCAATCCTTCCGAAGGGAAGGGCGGTGGCCGAAACCACCATATTTGAGTGTATGTGCTTTGACACCGCGAAGATGTATCTTGGGTCCAAAGACATGACTCCATCTTTAACCTCTACACATGGATTCACGGAAGTGAGCATGCATATTGTTGATGTTTGGATCTTATTGTGCATCACGTAGAGAGTTGAGAACTCATGAGTTGAGTTTCTCCCCCTACATACATGCCTACATCTAGACAAGTTATTTTCTATGTGCATGAATGAGAGCAAGATACCCCTAGGCAGAGAAGCTATAACGTTCCAAGATACCAAGTTCACCCCTTAGTTGTCAAAACCTTGCTTCATCCAACGGCTTCGTGAAGATATCGACAAGTTGCTTGTCGGTGCCCACATGTGCAAGAACAATATCACCCTTTTGAATATGATCCCGTATCAAGTGATGACAAATGTCAATATTCTTGGTACGAGGATGTTGACACGGGTTGTTGGCAATCTTGATAGCACTTTCATTGTCACATAAGATGGGTACCTTCTTATAGGTGAGTCCATAATCCTTCAAAGTTTGCCTCATCCATAGGACTTGGGTAGCACAACTTGCGGCGGCCACATACTCGGCTTTGGCGGTGGAGAGGGAGTCACAGTTTTGCTTCTTGGAGTGCCAACTTAGTAATGAGCGCCACAGAAATTGGCATGAACCGGATGTTGACTTCTGATCCACCTTGTCTCCGGCCCAATCCGCATCGGTGTACCCCAAGAGATCAAACTTGGATTCCTTGGGGTACCAAAGGCCCAACAAAGGAGTATGAACAAGGTATCTAAGAATGCGCTTAACCGCCAAATGACGACTCTCCATAGGAGAGGCTTGATATCTGGCACACATTCCTACGCTAAGCATAATATCCGGTCTAGATGCACAAAGGTAAAGCAATGACCCTATTATGGAGCGATAAAGAGTAGCATCAAACGGAATACCTGAAAGGTCTTGATCTAGATATCCCTTGGTTGGCATGGGTGTCTTGCATGGCTTGGCATCCTTCATACCAAACTTCACGAGCATGTCTTGAATGTACTTTGTTTGGGAGATGAAGGTTCCTTCGGCAAATTGCTCAATTTGAAATCCAAGGAAATACTTCAAGCTCCCCATCATGGACATCTCAAAGTTCTTGGTCATAGTTTTTGAGAACCACTTGCACAAAGATGGATTAGGAGAACCAAATATTATGTCATCTACATAGATTTGGCATATGAGCAATTCACCATTTGTTCTCTTGGTAAAAAGAGTGGCATCAATGACACCCCTCACAAATCCTTCCTCGAGTAAAAACTTCCTAAGATGGTCATACCAAGCCCGAGGGGCTTGCTTAAGACCATATAATACCTTATGAAGTTTTTACACGTGGTCCTTGTGATGAGGGTCACAAAAGAGCGGTTTGTTGTGATACATATACATACTCTTGTAGAGGACCATTAAGAAAAGCACTTTTTTTACATCCATTTGAAATAATGGGAATCCATTGAATGCGGCATAAGCAAGAAACATGCGTATAGATTCAAGACGGGCAACGGGAGCAAAGGTCTCATCAAAATCCAAGCCTTCAACTTGGGTGTACCCTTGAGCCACTAGCCTTGCCTTGTTTCGAATGATATTACCATATTCATCTTGCTTGTTTTTGAAGATCCACTTGGTTCCAATGATGTTATGATCTTGACCGGAAGGCCTCTCCACGAGAGACCATACTTTATTACGGGTGAAACTAGTGAGCTCATCTTGCATTGCAATGAGCCAATCCGCATCCTCAAGTGCTTGTTCAACCCTAAGTGGTTCAATGCTAGACACAAACGAGAAGTGAGCGCAAAAGTTCATAAGTTGACGACGAGTAACTATACCTTGCCCCAAACTCGTGAGGATCTTGTCAACATCAACACGTCTATCCACCAATGGCATGATGGAAGTTGGAGTTTTAATAGGCTCCAACCATTCGGGTTCATGAACTACATTTGGTTCATCATCAAGGGTGGATCCATCTTCAATAGCATCATTTTCTCCAAAGCAAATGCGGTCAAGCCGATCTCGTGGATCAACCGCATCATCAACTTGTGGTTGAGCAACCACATAGGATTGTGGAGGGTCTTGTTCTTGGATAATGAGCTCATCATGAGAAATTGGATCTTGATTGGTAGGTGGAGGTGCTTGTGGGGGTGGAACACTTGGCCCATCACCCACCTCATCATCTCTAGGAACTTGAGAAATGGGCACAAGATCTCCAATGCCCATAGCCAAGATGTCTTGAGAAGAATCTTCATTGTTGCCTACATCACTTAGATCAACTTTCTCCCATGGGAGCCATTAAATTCATCAAACTCCACGTCACAAGTTTCCACAACACATCCGATGGACTTGTTGTAGACCCTATAGGCGTGAGAGTTTGGAGCATACCCAACAAATATACCCTCAATTGTTTTGGATTGAAACTTAGCTAACCGGTCTTTCTTATTACGAAAGAAACACTTACGAGTGATATATTTGGCTTGTGACCGGTTAGAAGTTCATAGGGGGTCTTCATCAAGATCTTGCGAAGAAAGAGCCGGTTTGATGCATGACATGCGGTGTTGATGGCTTCGGCCCAAAAGCTATATGGTGACTTGTACTCATCCAACATAGACCGGTCCATCTCCACAAGGGTGCGGTTCTTCCTCTCGGCTACACCATTTTGTTGAGGGGCGTAAGGTGCGGAATATTGATGTTCAATCCCCTCATCACTCAAGAATTCTTCCAAGGTGTATGTTGGCTTAGAAGTGATAATGGATTCTCGCCCTTCGTTGGTTACCCCAAGTGGAAGGTGAGATGCAGCGTAGCGGCAAATTTCCCTCGGTGAAGATACCGAGGTTGAGATCGACCAGTAGGACTCCGACAATGATAAGTAGGTGGTGAAGTGAACAATGGCGCCATTCACAACTCAGGGTTGCTTACTTCACCTGGACCTGCGCACGATACAATTAACTTTGCTCCCAACGAAGTTCAGAGAGGTTGTCAATCTCTCCGGTCTTGTTGTTTACAAAGGGTCAAACACACAAGAGATAATGATAATGATAATGATAATGATAATGATAATGATAATGATAATGAGAACAACTGAAAGTAAATACTGAAAATGAAATAGGCTTGTAAACAGCGATGAGAATATGGACCGGGGTCTGGTGATGTTCACTAGTGATGTCTCTCTCCCAAAAGACGATAAAACTGCTATGCGAGGTAAACAAATTACAGACGGGCAATTGACAGGATTATAAACGCACCACAATGCTAACTATGTTACAAAAGAAAGGAAGAGGATCATAAGCATGGGCAGTACGCCAAAATAAGTAGACCAAAATCCATCTACATCTACTACTAATCATCCACCTTGAGATATCTATCCAGAACATCTCGCTGGTATTAAGTTGCGAGTCCCACCCAAAGTGTAAACCCAAAGCAACAGACAACTGCATTAAAAGAACTTTGCGTAAAGTAAACAATCCTTGCAACCGCGGTTACAAGCACCGTTGTTTTCCCCCCTTGTGGCCACAACACATCCCCTAGACTCATGTTTCTGCCACTCAAGCGTGTCATCAGGGGGCATGTACCCACAATCGAGCATAACGTTCCCTCTTGGAGTTACTATCCACCACTTGGACAAAGCAATAAACATCAACGGAGAACATGCAAGAATTACTTAGGAACAAAAATATAAGAGATCAAAACCAAATATATCACTCTATCACGATCTGAACATAATCTCATTATCCATCGGATCCCATCAAACTCAACATAGCAACAGCAGAAGAATTACATATGTGCCTCGATCATGTAGGGCAGCTCATGAGGTCTAAACCATGAAGAACAAAGAGGGGAGGAGAACATCACATAGCTACTGATCACGGACCCATGGTCCAAGGTAGACTACTCACGGCACATCCGGGAAGCGTCCATGGTGGAGGAGAAGCTCCCGGAGGTCGATCCTCCCTCCGACAGGGTGCCGGGAAGGGTCCTGACGGTGCTCCCGATCTTGGAAGCGCCGCGGCGGCGGAACGGAGGCGAGATTGCGAAATTGGGTTCTGTTTTTCGAGTTTCCCTGTCACGGAGAATAAATAGGCGAAGGGGGCAGCGAGGGGGGCCACCAGGGGTCCAGGCGCCCCCCCTGTCACGGCCAGGCCCCTGGCCGCGCCAGGCGGCTGCCTGGGCCACTGGTGGTGGCCCTCTGGCCCCACTTCGGTGCTTCAGGAAGACTCCGTACATAGATTTTTTATTCGATTTTCCCGAATTTTTGGAGCACTTTTAATATGGGGGAAATCTGGAATAGAAAAACAGCAGAAAACACAAACTGGCACTGGGGTGCACTGAGTTAGTATGTTAGTCCAAATATGATCAAAAGTATATGAAAGTGTATCTAGATCATAGCAATATCACACAAAATATGCATGGAGCGAGCAGAAATTATCGATACATTTGAGACGTATCAACATCCCCAAGTTTAATTCCTGCTCATCCTCGAGTAGGTAAATGATAACAAGCATAATTTCTGTGGTGACATGCTAGCAACCATATAAGGACTTTGAAAAGTAAAGCAATCAAGGTATGTAATTCAATTCAAGTCATAACATGCAAGAGTCTATATTAGCATTGAAACAAGCAACGAAAGAACATTAGGTGCAAGAGCTCTCACTGTCCGTGACTCGAATGTCTCCAGATGGTGTTTGCGTGCAAGAAGGGGGATAGGGATTACAAGAAAAAAGGTATTTTTGTGTTGAGAACTCAATCTAATAAAGTTTCACACTTGGTCTTCTTTGGAATCTTATCTTGACTCGTCCCCGGACCACTAGCCAGGTACAAGTCAATTTGATCCACTCCTTTTCGATATTTTGAGCACTCATGCAATGGATGAGCGTAAGCACGAGAGTTGACACTTAGGATGGAAAAGAGAGAATATGGAGGAGGAGGAAGACAAAAAGGATGATAAAGGCTCACATCAATGAGGACAATCATATGCGAGAAGGCCAAATGATAGATATGATGTGAGGAGTAGGGATTGCCATGCAACGGATGCACATATGAGCTGAAAAGCTCTCCAATGGAACTAGTGGGGGTGCATCTAACTTTCTCGCTCATGAAGACCTAGAGATCTTTTGAGGAGGCTCATCCTTGGAATATGCAAGCCAAATTCTATAGTGTGAAGGTCCCCACATAGCTATATGCATGATCATCTCTATGGAGTACAAGGATAAGAGGGAGTACTAGTGTGGATCTTTCAAAAGGATAGTAGTGTTGCCCCTTTCTCTCTTTTTATTTCTTTTTTCTATTTTTTTATTTTTTGGTGGCCTCAATGGCTCTTTCTATGTAGCTCTCATTTGTCCTCTTTGGGATCTTTTATTTTGTCCACTTTGGGATCTTTTCCTAACTTAAGGGCAACACTCTAATTACAAGAGGGTATAGAAGATTTTCTCACTTTACAAGGTACTGAAATCATAAAGAAGATTTAGCTATCATGATGTATGCAATGTATGCCGCTGCCAGTGTAGCAGGAACATGTATGTCATGAAGATCAAGTCATGAAGAGGTGGAAGTTGCATGACAACATATCTCGGAAAGGCTATGGAAATGCCTTGATAGGTAGGTATGGTGGATTTTTTCAGGAAAGATATAAGGAGGTTTATGATGACAGAGCGTATCATGCCAAGGGTTTGTATGTACCGGCGAAGGTGTACGCCAACTCTCAGATTGAGAAGAAGGCAATGCACGACACAGGAAAGGCTAGCAAATATGAGGAGGTGGAAGTGTCAACTTTCAATACTCACATTAGTCCGAAGAACCCATGAACTTATTATCGGTAACTCTCAATCTAATAAGGAGGTTCACAAAGAGACAAGTACCCCGAGGAGGAGTGTATGGGGGTTTGGTTACCCTTGCGCATCCTCGACTCATGGTACGTGAGTGTACTCTAATATTCGACCCCTCAAAAGAGTAGTGATCCATCTAGTAGCTAGAGTTCTCAACTAGTTTTGTAGGTTTTTGAAAATAACACACGGATTGCCCAAAATACGACACCTATCACTAATAGGCTAGAGCTCTTGACACCAAAAGTTCGAACATTACTCACATGAATACCTCAAAACTATTGCAAGTTACTACTGAAATTAAATAGCAACCTCAATTACCTACTTCTCAAAAACAAGACATAACTCAGTGAAACAACCAACTCTCTTACCAAGATAAACATGAAAACTAAAGAGAGTTCCAGCGACAAACTAAACAAAAGCCAAGGCTCTTGCTAAGACAAACGAAGAGTAAAACTAGACAGGGCAGTAGCTACGAAAAGATAAAGAACACACAACAGCAAAAAGATAGGCATGAAGAATCCTATGATGTGTTCTAGATTTTGAAAGTGGAGCCTGTTTCTCTCCCACACAAAGTAAGACGGGATCTAACTTTTTATGAACAGCAAGAAAAGATAAAGAAAACTAAAAATTAAACCTAAGAGCGAGACGCTCCAAGCATAGCACATAACGCATGAAGTGATAAAAATATAGTGAGACGAAGGACGAACTGATTATTGTTGATGGAAAAGGGGATGCTCGGGGGCATCCCCAAGCTTAGACGCTTGATTCTCCTTGAATATTTGTTGGGGATGCATGGGGGCATCCCCAAGCTTGAGCGCTTGACACTCCCGAATCTTCTTTCATCATCTTCCATCGCACACTTGAAAACTCCCTTCATACACAACTCATCATAAGCTGATTAGAGAGGTTAGTACCCTTAATAAATAATTTTTCCCCACTGTATATAAAGATATTCTTGAAGAGCTAATGTTTCTCAAGATTGCTAAAAGGTTTTTGCAAAGGAAAAGGAAGTTTAAGGTTTGCACAAGTTAGGAGGGACAAAACGTGGCAGAATCTGTGAAAAACAGAACAGCAAGTAGTAAAGAATTTTTTTAGGGGTACTTCTGCAACTCAAATAAAAAACTCAGAACATACGAAAGTTCTTTGATTGTATAGAGCACGCTGTGTAAAAAATTCAGCTCAAAAAGATGAACTGGTGATTTATTCTAATTTTTTCCATCACAAGGACAGAATCTGTTTTCTGGACAGCATGTCACAACTTTCACTTTCCTTGTCGTATGAGGCTATATTTGGCACAAAGCTTGAAAAATAAAGATACAATGATGTTTCTACAGTAGTAAAAATCATCCAGACCACTAAAAACAGAAGTAAAAACATCTTGGGTTGCCTCCCAACAAGCGCTTTCTTTTACGCCTTTAAGCTAGGCATAAGGCAAAAGAGAATCAAGTTTTATCAAGAGAAAGAGAATAGCTAGCCCGTGTAACGGACTCAAAAGGTAACTTGAATTTATTTCTAGGGAAGTGTTCCATCCCCTTTTAGAGAGGGAATTGGAATTTTATATTCCCCTCTTTCATGTCAATAACAGCACCAACGGTGCGAAGAAAAGGGCGTCCCAAAATAATTGGACATAAAGGTTCACACTCTATATCCATAATGATAAAATCAACAGGAACATAGTTGTCATTGACAATGATAGGAACATCGTCGATCTTCCCCAAAGGCTTCTTTACGGAAGAGTTGACAAGGTGAACACCAAAAGAACATGAATCAAAAGGTTTCAATTCAAACATATCATACATTCTTTTGGGCATGACGGAGGTACTAGCTCCAACATCACATAAAGCATAGCAAGAGAAGTTATTTAATTTAATTTTGATTATAGGGTCCCAACCATCATCTAGCTTCCTAGGTATGGAGGCTTCTATCCTAAGCTTCTCCTCCCTAGCTTTGATAAGAGCATTTGTGATATGCTCCGTGAAGGCAAGATTAAATGTGCTAGTGTGGGGGTCTCTAGACATTTTGTGTAATAAGCTGATAACTTCTGAGAGGGTGCAACTGTCAAAATCAATATCACTACTATCAAAGGTGGTAGTAGTGTCATCTAGGCTCACTTGTTTGAAACCCTCTATGTTCATAGGAATTTCTTCTTCTACGATTGAGGTATTAGCATCACCATTAATAGGTCCAATGGGACCAGGGGTGCACTGGGTGCTAATAGTTTCAGTGTCCTCAACAATTTGGATAGTGGCAACTGTGTGGTGTGTAGGAAGGCTCTTAATTATATCATCTTCCACAGGGATAACTTCTGGTTTGGCTGCCATTTGATTTATCAAAGTAGATTGGGTGTGGGACATATTCGAAACAATGGTTTCAGTGGCGGTAAGTCTAGTTTGGAGATGGGATATCTCACTGTTCAGGCTCTCGAGTTGTTCACTAATGTTTTGCAGAATGGCAGTGTGCTCACCTATTTGCTTAGAGAAGGCTTTATTTTGTTCAAACTGGGTATGCATATAATTCTTAGTAGCCTTCTCTATTTCCATTAATTTCTTATAGCTAGGTAGGTCTCTTTCCTTGTAAGTAGGATAGGGTTTGCTAGGGTAGGCGTTGTTGTTCCCATAAGTGGATGGAAACGGTCTAGGATTACTAGCAAAGTTGCCCCTATAAGCATTATTATTAAAGTTATTTCTAGCAATGAAGTTCACATCTACTTGCTCCTGAGCAACCAAAGAATTTAAAGGAACATCATGAGGATCAATAGAGGGTTACTTGGTAAGTAGAGACATAATTAAATCAACTTTATCATTTAGGGAGGTAATTTCCTCGACAGAATTTACCTTCCTACCTGTTGGAGCGCGTTCGGTGTGCCATTGGGAATAGTTGGTCATCATCTCATCGAGGAGTTTGGTGGCAGCACCGAGTGTAGTTGGCATAAAGGTTCCTCTCGCGGCCGAATCTAACAGGTTCCGCGAGGTAAAGTTCAAGCCTGCATAAAAAGTCTGGATAACCATCAAGGTAGTCAAACCATGTGTAGGGCATTTCTTAACAAGAGATTTCATACGTTCCCAAGCTTGGGCAACGTGTTCATTATCCAATTGCCTAAAATTCATAATGTTACTTCTCAATTGGATAATTTTTGCAGGTGGGTAATACTTCCCAATAAAAGCATCTTTGCACTCATCCCAAGAATCTATGCTATTCCTAGGCAAAGATTGAAACCAGATTTTAGCTCCGTCCCTCAAAGAGAAAGGAAAAAAGCTTGAGCTTAACAACATCACCTTCTACTTTTTTATACTTTTGCATATCACATAATTCAGAAAAATTATTCAAGTGTAAATCAGCATCATCTCCAGCACCAGAGAATTGATCTCTCATAACAAGATTCAGTAAAGCAGGTTTAATTTCATAAGAGGTAGCTGAAGTGGCAGGTGTGGCAATAGGAGTGCAGATAAAGTCTTTGTTGTTGTGACTGGTGAAGTCACACAACTTGGTGTTTTCAGTGGAACCCATATAAGACACAAAGATAAAAACAGAAAGGTAAACAAACAAGACTAAAAAGTAAAGGTAAAGGATAGTGGGAAACTCCCCTATCTTATCACTCGGAGTCCCCGACAACGGCGCCAGAAATTTTCTTGATGGCGTAGAAGTGATAATGGCTTCTCGCCCTTCGTTGGTTACCCCAAGTGGAAGGTGAGATGCAGCGTAGCGGCAAATTTCCCTCGATGAAGATACCGAGGTTGAGATCGACCAGTAGGACTCCGACAATGATAAGTAGCTGGTGAAGTGAACAATGGCGCCATTCACAACTCAGGGTTGCTTACTTCACCTGGACCTGCACACGATACAATTAACTTTTCTCCAACGAAGTTCAGAGAGGTTGTCAATCTCTCCGGTCTTGTTGTTTACAAAGGGTCAAACACACAAGAGATAATGATAATGATAATGATAACAACTGAAAGTAAATACTGAAAAGGAAATAGGCTTGTAAACAATGATGAGAATATGGACCGGGGTCCCGTGATGTTCACTAGTGATGTCTCTCTCCCAAAATATGATAAAACTGCTATGCGAGGTAAACAAATTACAGATGGGCAATTGACAGGATTATAAATGCACCGCAATGCTAACTATGTTACAAAAGAAAGGAAGAGGCTCATAAGCATGGGCAGTACACCAAAATAAGTAGACTGAAATCCATCTACATCTACTACTAATCATCCACCTTGAGATATCTATCCAGAACATCTCGCTAGTATTAAGTTGCGAGTCCCACCCAAAGTGTAAACCCAAAGCAACAGACAACTGCATTAAAACAACTATGCGTAAAGTAAACAATCCTTGCAACCGCGGTTACAAGCACCGTTGTTTTCCCCCTTGTGGCCACATCACATCCCCTAGACTCATATTTCTGTCACTCAAGCGTGCCATCAGGGGGCATGTACCCACAATCGAGCATAATGTTCCCTCTTGGAGTTACTATCCACCACTTGGCCAAAGCAATAAACAATAACAGAGAACATGCAAGAATTACTTAGGAACAAAAATATAAGAGATCAAAACCAAGTATATTACTCTATCACGATCTGAACATAATCTCATAATCCATCGGATCCCATCAAACTCAACATAGCAACAGCAGAAGAATTACATATGTGCCTCGATCATGTAGGGCAGCTCACGAGGTCTAAACCATGAAGAACAAAGAGGGGAGGAGAACATCACATAGCTACTGATCACGGACCCATGGTCCAAGGTAGACTACTCACGACACATTCGGGAAGCGTCCATGGTGGAGGAGAAGCTCCCGGAGGTCGATCCTCCCTCCGACAGGGTGCCGGGAAGGGTCCTGACGGTGCTCCCGATCTTGGAAGCGCCGCGGCGGCAGAACGGAGGCGAGATTACGAAATAGGGTTCTGTTTTTCGAGTTTCCCCGTTACGGAGAATAAATAGGCAAAGGGGGCAGACAGGGGGGCACCAGGGGTCCAGGCGCCCCCCTGGCGTGGCCTGGCCCCTGGTGATGGCCCTCTGGCCCCACTTGGGTGCTTCTAGAAGAATCCGTTACGCTGATTTTTTTATCCGATTTTCCCGAATTTTCGGAGCACTTTTAATATGGGGGAAACCTGGAATAGAAAAACAACAGAAAAAAGGAACTGGCACTGGGGTGCACTGAGTTAGCATGTTAGTCCAAATATGATCAAAAGTATATGAAA
Source organism: Bromus sterilis (assembly GCA_950022295.1). Classification (NCBI taxonomy): domain Eukaryota; kingdom Viridiplantae; phylum Streptophyta; class Magnoliopsida; order Poales; family Poaceae; genus Bromus; species Bromus sterilis. The sequence continues at coordinate 48,333,680 of OX465596.1, forward strand.
GTGTATCTAGATCATAGCAATATCACACAAAATATGCATGGATCGAGAAGAAATTATCGATATGTTTGAGACGTATCAGTGTAGTTCTTGAATTCGGAGCCATTGTCACTTCATATTGCCAAGATAGCCATGTTGTATTTCCTTTGGGCTTTCTTGGCAAAATCAATCAAGGTGGCCTTCGTATCGTCCTTGGACTTGAGGAAGAACACCCACGTGTATCTTGAATAGTCATCGACAATGACAAGACCATATTTCTTCCCTCCAAGACTATCTCATGATGGAGGCCCAAAGAGATCCACATGAAGGAGCTCCAAGGGCCTTGAAGTTGACACGATATTCTTGGGGGTATGCTTTGCTTGATGTTGCTTCCCGGCTATGCATGCACTACACACACGATCTTTCTCAAAATACAAGTTTGTTAGTCCAAGGATGTGTTCACCCTTTAGGAGATCTTTTAGATTTCTCATACCGACATGGGCTAGCCGGCGATGCCATAGCCACCCCTTGTCGGCCTTGGCCATTAGACAAGTTGCATGGTAAGTACTCTCTTTCGAGAAATCAACCGTGTAAAGGTTGCCATCCAACTCTCCAACAAAGGCCACTTCGAGAGTATATCTCCTAAAGACTTTCACACTTGTTAGGCCAAATAGTGTATCATAACCAAAGGAATCTAATTGACGAACGAAAAGCAAATTGTATTGAAGGGATTGGACAAGCATGACATTTGCAAGAGACATGTCATTTGTAATCGCCACCTTGCCCAATCCAAGTACCTTTCCCTTGGAACCACCACCAAATACAATGCTCATATATGGTTGAATTGCATCCATGAAGTCCTTGAGCAAACGGCTTTCTCCGGTCATATGATTGGTGCATCCACTATCAATCACCCATTTGACTCCACCGGAGAGAGCATCCTACACATAGATTTAGGCTTTGGTTGCAGGTGCCCATTTTGCAATGGGACCTCTAAGGTTAGTAACACGGGTCTTTGGAACCCAAATGGTATAGAAACGGAAAGCATTACAGGGCCCAATGAATTTTGAAAACACCTCTCCATCCTTTGCCTTATGGAGCACATAGGATGGAGGCATCTTCTCCTTCTTCTTGTTAGGAGTGGGCTTTCCCCTAGTGGCCTTCCCATTCCCAACACCAACCTCATCAACCTTTTTCTTACCTTTGTCCTTGTGCCCTTCACGAACAAAGATAACCTTTTAGGTAGTTGATTACTTGCTAAGGGTGACATCCTTTGTCACACTCGTACTTGGGCCAAACCCAATTCCCTCCTTAGCAAAGGACCCCTTGTGATGACTTAGTACATCAATTAGATTTTTCTTCCCTTGGGCACAAGTCAAGAGGCCCTTCTTTAGTTGAGCATGAAGGGCTAAGTTCTCCTCAATGGGAGATGCTTGATCAAGAGTAGAGTTAGTAGCACAAGCATCAACATGTACAATAGTGGGAGGATAAATCTTAGTAAGTGTTTTTATATGGGCTAGTTTGTGAGCCTCAAGATTCTTCTTAAGGATGGTGAGTTCCTCATCTTTTTTCTTGAGAGACAAGGTGAGTACCTCAACATCCTTAGAAAGGGAGGTGTTTAGCTCCACAAGCTTGCTCATATCATTAGCAAGTTCCTTACATATATCATTAGCCTTTTTCAAGGAGGCAACGTGCTTGTCATTTAAGTCATTTGATGTGTGAACAACTTTGCACAAGTTATCATTTCAAGCTTCCTCAAAGTCAATATTACGCTCAAGGAGAGTATAGTTCTCCTTTTCCTCGGTGAGGAGGATTTCAAGATCCTTAATGGTTGTAGAGTGCTTACCCACCACACCCATAAGTAATTGAAACATTTTGAGCTTATTGACTTTGAGAGAGCTCATCATTTTGTTCACTTTTGCAAACAACAAATCTTCATAAGTAGCATGTGCATCATCACTTTCCGCATCATGAAATTAATCATGAGGTTCGGAAGAGAACATGAAGGACTCATCAATAGGAGTTACCTTGATCTTAGCCGAGGAGAAGGGAGTGTCATCATCAACCAACTTGGCCATGCGACACTTGTGTGCATTGCCGGTGTAATCACTCATGTAGTTTGAGTTCACAACTTCACCTTACTTGTTGAGGAGCTTCAAGGTATTTTGTGTAACTTGAGCAACTCCGGCCACACCACCAACATCCTCGGGATCGGACCCTTCTAGAGCCAACAATGCTTTCTTCTTGAACTTATTGTTGAGAGGGTTTGGGAGCTTCTTGGCAACTTCCCTCCGAGGAAATCGAGGTTTGTCCTCTCTTTTCTCATACGGACAATCCTCCGCAAAGTGTCCCGGTCTCTCACAGTTGTAGCAGTTCCTTGTCTTCTTCTTTTGGAATCTTCCTTTGAAGTCCCCTTTGGTGAACCTCTTCACAAAGAGAGCCATATCATCATATGAGGGAGTATCATCGGAGTTATAATCATCCTCATACTCATCTTCTTCCTCATCATCATCAAACTCCTCGAGCCTAGCCTTGAGTGCAAGGTTTGAGAATGGACCACCATAAGTGGCAAGTAGTATCTTGAACTCCTTTAAGTGCTCTTCATATTGCAAGAAGGTGGCAATCACATCATCCGGTGTCATCTTGAAGAAGTCGGGCATACGCCTCAATTCCCACACCATTTGATGAGAGTATACCATGAGAGCATTCAACATCTTGTCAACAAGGTAATGATTTGTTATTTGATATCCATCCAAGGATTTTTCACACGTGAATGATTGGACATGGGCGGAGAGAACTTTGAGACGCATATGGAGTTGTTGGGGCGTCTCATATTTCTTCATGTGAAGGTTGTGCAATGCATTCTTGGTGGTCTCATATCTTGTCATTTGAAGGGACCAGGTGCCGTACTTGGCAATGAGAAGAGTATCCCACATCTCCTTGGCATTTGTGATATGAAGAAATGGTGCACGTGTCAACTCATCCATTCCTCTCTTCAAGAACCCAATAGCATCAAATTTGAGATGTCTATCAAACACTTCACTTGGTGTAAGGTTGTTTGGATCAACAGGATAATAGCCTTTCCCGGAGTCGATGAGATTCCACATGGGTTCGCACACAAACCTAAGATAATCTTCCATAAGACTTTTCCAATCCAAAAAGTTAGTGTTCTTGGTTAGTACCGACGGATTGCCATTGAAGTTATACTTAGGTTCCACTAGCTTAGGAGCAGGATAGTCCCATTGGTAGGGACCACCTCTTTGCAAGGGAACTTCGGAACCAGGGTGCACAAAAGTCGCTTGTGGGGACCTAGGGGCCGCGCCACTTGACGTTTGTGACTCCGATGCCGGAGCCTTCATCCTTGCAAAGGAGGCTTCCATTTCCTTCCTTTGATTGTCTAAAGCCTTTTGCAAGGTTTTTTCCATATCGCCGGAGGTGAACAACTTAGGATCCTCAATCTCATAATTAACATGCCTCGTGGAAGGAGGAATCGCAGCTTGTACGGATGCCCTTCGTTCGATAGCCAATCTCTCGGCTTCTGAACTTGCGGCATCTGCGGAAATTGCGACCTCCTCCACATTGGCACCCGAACTTTCGGGAATGCCACCCTTGGTCATCTCGCTCTAGGGTGGTTAAGCCACAAGAATAGAGCAAGAGGCTCTGATACCAATTGAAAGAATCGAGATAGACCTAGAGGGGGGGGTGAATAGGTCTTATTACAAATTTTATCACTACTTAGCAAATTTAGGCAATAATGCGGAAGATAAAGGTGTGCCTAACAATTATAAGGTTGACCTAGCTAAGACAAGATAAACAATAAGAACAATAAACCAAGCAAGTGAGGGGCAAATAATACGGTAACACAAGTAATAAGGGGAAATAGTAGGGATAACCGAATGACGCAAAGACAACGATGTATCCCGATGTTCACTTCCTTGGAGGGAAGCTACTCACCGTTCAAAGAGAGTGGGTGATACCACGAAGGCACACCAACGCCACGAAGGCTCACTCTATTCCCCTTGAGATATCACCACAAAGACGATTCCCAACCACTACCGGTTGACCTTAAAGGTGGTCACCAAACCCTCACAAACTCAACGGGGGTAATCACAATGGTCGATTCCTCTCCAAAGAACTCCTACCCGCCTAGGATTCTCCAACCTCCAAGAGTAACAAGATCAATGGGGAAATCTCAAGACTTGCTCAAAACGCGATTTGCTTCGGTTGAAAGATGGGGAAGGGGTAGATCTATCACGGGGTGAAAGATCCGTCAAGAACTCTCACGGGGCTCTCCGGGATCTGAGATTTGGTGAGGGAGAGTGATGAGGGGGTGACCCCACGACTCCTGCATGTAAGGCTACCTGGTGCGTATGAAGACAGAAGGCCCGCTGGGAAGCTACGACAAGCCCACGATTGGCCCAACCAGGCACCGACGTAGGAGTCCGCGACTAGTATGGAAGGTGCAACTTGGCGTACAAGGCAAGACTAGAACTAGGAAACTATCTTTGTAGCCTAGTACAGACTCCCCGAGACCTAGCCTAGTATATAAAGGCTGGGAGGGGAGACGTCCAGGACAATCCAATACACATCTACTCATCTAGCCTTGCGAGAACTCGCCTTGGCCTCCACTGTAATCGCCCCCTCATGCAATAATGTCGAGCAGAAAGTGCTTCTCCTGTTAGCCGACGAGTATCGTCCAACATGTGCCTTCTCTATGACTAACCCAGGGTCCCTGACCATGGGATTTGTCGGGGTCGATCCCCATCAATTGGCGCCGTCTGTGGGAACTGCGCAGGTTGGAATCCCGATCTCGGCGGTCCTGCCCTCAGCAGATCAAAACTCGAGGACTAGAACCAGATCTAGCCCACTCGAAAAATTCAAGGTCACTGCAAGCATCTCCATCGTCTCGCCAAGACCACCTAGCCTACAGCCAAATCAAGTCCAACACCTCAACGACCATCAGATCCATCGCCGACGGAAGAGAACCCGACGACTCAGAAGGCAAGCGCGAGGACTCTACTCGGGGACACCACTGGAAGAGTCGCGGCGTGTAACAGAAGACTCGCCCACCAGTCGACGACCCGCCGCCGCCCGGACTCCCACCACATACCAAGACAGCGACTCCGAAACCCAGACCAGAGAATACTACGACCCAGATAGAAGGCCAGATGAATTCGCCAACTTCATTCAGAGCCAATCACTCAGCGACGGGATAGAGCTTGACCCAAGATTCCACAGCCGATCAGAAGATCACTCGCAGATCTTCCAAATCTCAAGAAGAAGAAGGCACGCCGACTCCAGTAAACTCACAGCTAAAGAGCAATTGGAAGGGCCTTGCGCGATCCACTGCTTTGAAGACAGTCGGGGACATCTCAGAGCGAGCCACACCCTAGAAGATTGTCGCCTATTCACCGAACTCTCCAACAGCGTCAAGGAGGATAAGCAGCGTGAAGCCAAGCGCACTCGAAGAAGCGCGCAGTCACCAACACCAAGTATAGAAGGACAATACCCCACGTCCCATGGACGAATCTGCATGATCCAAGAAGGAAGACCCTCGAAAGCAAAGCAAGATGCCTACACCTTGCAGGCCGAAGCAGCTGAAGGCCTAAAGATAATTGAAACCTACCAACTAAGCGGCGCTGAGACCAGCATCACTTTCTCACAAAGCGACCACCCGCCCGCAGTTCCAAGGCCTGGGCATGCACCCCTGGTCCTCGAAGCCCAGGTCGGAGGATACAACATGGACAGAGTCTTCATGGATGGAGGCAGCAGTCTAAACATAATCTTCGCCAGCACCCTACGCAAGATGTTAATCCCACGATCAGTCTGGAAGAAGTCAGGCACAACAATACATGGTGTAGTCCTGGGTGAAGCAGTCGCCTCCATCGGAACAATCGAGCTTGATGTAATCTTCGGCAGCAAGCGCAACTTTGCAAAGCAAGTCCTCGAGTTCGAAGTGCTCGACTGGCAATCGCAGTACCACGCCATACTCGGGCGACCAGCGTTCGCACAATTCATGGAGGTCCCACACACGCATATCTCAAGCTCAAGATGTCGGGACCTGCAGGAATCATCACAGTCAAGGGAAGCTTCACCAAATCAGACCAGTGCGAGCGCGACTTCAACAAAGTCTCCGACACATTTGGAGCCCAACATCAGCTCAAAGAAATAGCCATGGTGACGGACAAAAGCATATTTCCGCTGGCAAGCCGAAGCGAGACAAAAGAATTTGGCCGCGATTTCAGCATCAACAGCGACACGATCATACATCAAGTCCAACCAACAGACCCAAAGAAGACAGTTCGCGTATATTCCCACCTTCCAGAAGAGCAAGCAACCGCCCTCATAACCTTCCTTCGTGAAGAGTGGAAAATTTTCGCCTGGTGCCCAGCCGACATGCCCAGGATACCATGAGAATTCGCAGAACACGCGCTCCACATCAAACCAAACACCAAACCAGTAAAGCAGGCACTGCGACGATTCTCAGAACCCAAGCGCAGAGCAATCGGAGAAGAAGTCAACCGACTACTCGACGCACAGTTCATCCGAGAGACGAAGAAAGCAACCTGGATAGCAAACCCAGTCCTAGTCCCTAGAAAGGACACCGAGGTACTGAGGATGTGCGTCGACTATGGGCCTATCAACAAGCACTGCCCAAAAGACCACTTCCCCCTGCCAAGAATCGATCAAATAATTGACTCCACAGCAGGATGCGACCTCCTCTCCTTCCTCGACGCATACTCATGATACAATCAGATCAGGATGAAGGAAGAAGACGAAGAGCACACCTCGTTCATCACCCCCTACGGAGTATTCTGCTACCAAACAATGCCCTTTGGCCTAAAAAATGCGGGAGCCACGTACCAGCGGATGATGCAAGCATGTTTAAGAGACCAGATTGGCAGGAACGTCCAGGTCTATGTAGATCATTGTCATCAAAACCTACAGCGCAAACACGCTACTCGACGACCTCCGCGAGACATTCGCGTGTTCGGCGTCCCAGCCGGAAAACTACTCGGATACATGGTTTCCGCCCGAGGAATCGAAGCAAACCCCGAAAAGGTTCAAGCAATCGCCAAGATGCAATGGCCAACCAACATCAGAGGAGTACAGCAGCTCACAGGAAAGCTCGCAACATTGAGCCGCTTCATCAGGAGGTTAGGCGAAAGGACCTTACCATTCTACAAACTGCTGAGAAAAGGAGAAAAATTCGAGTGGACCGAGGAAGCCATCAATGCATTCGAAGACCTAAAGAAGACCCTCTCGACACCACCAATCTTGGCGGTGCCTAAAGAAAGGGAAAAGTTGTATCTCTACATAGCAGCACGCAGCAACGTCGTGAGCACAGTGCTCGTCGTCGAGCGTGCAGAAGAAGGAAAAATCCAGAGCATCCAAAGACCAATCTACTACCTCAGCACGCTACTCATGAAGCCACAGCAGCGGTACCCACATTACCAGAAGCTCCTGCTCGCCATTATCATGACCTCCAGGAAAGTATCGCACTACTTTGACGAACACTCCATCACAATCGTGAGTAGTGCACCACTCGCGGACATCCTCAACAACCCTGGAGCGATCGCTCGAGTCGCTGAGTGGAACATGGAGCTCAGCCCACGAGACCTGCAGTTCAAACACCCGACATCAATCAAAGCCCAAGTACTCCCAGATTTCCTGGTCAAGTGGGCAGAAGTCCAAACACCAGGTCCTCCAGACCTATCCAACTCATGGACGATGTATTTTGACGGATCTAAAAGACAGAAAGGAGCTGGAGCAGGCGTCGTCCTAGTCTCCCCCAAAGGAACGAAGCTCAAATACATCCTCCAGATCAACTTCAGCAACGCCTCCAACAACGAAGCAGAATACGAGGCACTAATTCACGGCATGCGCATGGCAAAAACTTGCGGTGCCACTCGCCTATTGATCTATGGCGACTCCAACCTCGTCGTTCAGAAAGCAATGAGAGACTTTAACGCAGTCGCAGATAACATGGCAGCCTACCAGAAGATCTATAGCGCACTAGAGGGAGGATTCGACGGCTGTGAACTCAACTACATCCCCAGAGCAAATAATACAGAAGCCGACGAACTCGAGAACATCGGATCGACTCGAGGACCAATACCACCAGGTGTTTTCCTCGAGAGCATCAATCAGAGATCAATAAAAGCAAAGCCAGCAGAACCCAAAGTAGTCACAGAGGAAGACGACACAAATGAGCCAGCACAGGTGGTAGCAATGAGCGCAGCTGACGATACAAACATTCAAGCAATCAAAGTCGAAATACCAGCAGCACTCGAAGACCCGGCCTGGGCAAGACTTTTCCTTTGATTCCTAGTCGAAGGCACTCTACCACAAGACATTGCAGAAGCCCGGCGCATCAGTCGAAGATCTAAAGCATTCACAGTAATCAACAGAAAGCTCTACAAGCGCAACATTTCTCAGGTCCTTCAAAAGTGTATAGACGAAGAAGATGGCAAAGCCCTACTACTCAAGATTCACGAAGGCACCTGCGGGCATCATGCCAGCAGTCGAGCACTCGTGGCAAAAGCCTTTCGATCAGATTTCTACTGGCCGACCGCAATGAGAAATGCAGAGGATATCATACGGCGTTGCATCGCCTGCCAAAAGTTCGCCAGCAGGCCGCACGCCCCAGAATCGGAACTCAAAACCATACCGCTATCATGGCCATTTGCCACATGGGGACTCGACATGGTAGGCCCACTCAAGAAATCATCAAAAGGAGGACGAACAGACCTACTAGTCGCAGTAGACAAGTTCACCAAATGGATCAAAGCAGTACCAATCACCAGCTCAACAGCCCTCACGGCAGTCAACTTCATCAAGTCAATCATCTTCAGATTCGGGGTACCACACAACATCATCACAAACAATGGCACAAACTTCACAGCAGCAGAGTTCCAAAACTTCTGTCAAGAACTGGGCATCAAAATCAACTACGCATCAGTCGCACACCGCAATCCAACGGCCAAGTGGAGAAAGCAAACGGCCCAGTATGCGGAGGAATAAAGAAGCGACTCATAACACCACTAGAACAAGCCGCAGGCAACTGGGTAGAGGAGCTCCCCGCAGTACTATGGAGCCTGCGCACCACCCCAAACAGCTCGACCCAGTATACACCTTTATTCTTAGTATACGGGGCAGAAGCAGTGCTGCCGCACGACCTAAAATTCGGAGCCCCCAGAATATCAGGGTACGAAGAGGAAGAGGCAGAATAAGTACTACAGAACGACAAAGACATAGCAGATGAAGCTCGGGACACAGCTATCACAAGATCTGAAGGGTACCAAGACAAACTACGCACATATCAAAGCAGCCGCCTGCGGACCAGAACGTTCAACAAAGGAGACCTTGTGCTACGACTAATACAGGAAAAAGTGCACAAACTTGCCCCACAATGGGAAGGGTTGTTCATCATCTCAGAAGTCATAGGAGGAGGAGCATACAGACTGAAGAATCCGAAGACCAATGAGGACGTGGGAAATCCATGGAACGTAGCGAACCTACGCCTGTTCTACCCATAGTCCTCTAGACATTATCAAGACATCGACAGCAGCACCGACCGGCAACCCATGTAAAATTCGAAGGAATAAAACAATGTTTCCCAAAGCATCTTACTCAAAAGCACTCGGGGGCTCGAGTCTAAACTCCCCCCGAGAGACGCTATCTTCGCTAAACGTGACTCTTACTCAAAAGCACTTGAGGGCTCGAGTCTAAACTCCCCCCGAGAGACGTTATCTTTGTTAAACGCGACTCTTACTCAAAAGCACTCGGGGGCTCGAGTCTAAACTCCCCCCGAGAGACGCTATCTTCGCTAAACGCGACTCTTACTCAAAAGCACTCGGGGGATCGAGTCTAAACTCCCCCGAGAGACGCTATCTTGGCTAAACGCGACTCTTACTCAAAAGCACTCGGGGGCTCGAGTATAAACTCCCCCCGAGAGACGCTATCTTCGCTAAACGCGACTCTTACTCAAAAGCACTCGGGGGCTCGAGTCTAAAATCCCCCCGAGAGACGCTATCTTCGCTCACGCGACTTTTACTTCAAAAAGCCTCGGGGGATCGAGCATAAACTTCCCCCGAGATATGTTATCCTCGCTAAAAAACGCGACCATCCACAACTATCGGGAGGCTAGGAATGCCAGAACACAAGACTCCCACCGAAAAACAAAAACTCAGGCAAAGAAAGCTGAATCGAAAAGCGCACGGATCTTTAGTCTTCACCCGATCGCAAGCGATCACCTAAAGTATCGGGGGCTACTCCCATCAGGAGCGCTGACGCGCACCCGATCCAAACTTAGAAAAATTCAAAAACAACTACAAACCAGCGAGACAAAAATTCATAAAGCCTACGCTTGATTCTGCAAATCAAACGCAGTGTGCTGGCGCGCACCCGAGAAGACATTTTCGTTACAAGGAGCCGAAGACATTTTTCATTACAAAGGAGTCGAAGAAATCTTCGTTACAAGGAGTCGAAAACATCTTCATTACAAAGGAGTCGAAGACATTTTCATTACAAAGGAGTCGAAGACATTTTTCATTACAAAGGTGTCGAAGATATTTTCATTACAAAGGAGTCGAAGACATTTTTCATTACAAAGGAATCGAAGACATTTTCATTACAAAGAAGTCGAAATGACAGTTGCCGCTAAAGAGGGACCCGTGGAACTACAAGATGGGCTACATTCAACTTCTACATGTGTGCTCATGCTGAGATAATTGGCACTTTCGTGCCACAACCTGACGGGCATCACCACAGATAAAGTAGCAACCCAGCCCGTGAAGAAGAAGGTCGCCGTCCTCCAGTTCTACATGGTGCCCCGCCTACTGACGCAGCCGCTTGACGTCCGGCTTGACGTCCAGTTCATCCTTAGAACTAGAAGAGCAAACACCATCGGCCGAGGAATCAGCCGAAGACGAAGACACGGGAGAAGCAGGCGAACCACCACTCGAGCCATCGGAATCACCACTGCTTGTTTCCTCCCAGTATGGATCCAGACGATTGCCACCGGCATCAAACGCGCGAATAATAACAGTATCTTCGCCGTCAAAACGACAGCAAAGGCTATCTCCGTCACGCAGATTCAACCGACGAGAAAATGCCCTCCAGCCAGATCCAAGGAAAATCAAGGATGAATTATCAACTTCCAGCTCCACCCAAGAAGAAGAATGAGCGCATCCGTGAAGACGAAGCCAGAATCCCCTCAAGTTACGCTCAGAAGCAATGGAGGCAAATGAGAATGGAAGAGGAATCGGGGCAGCATTCCGGCTAACAACACGCAAAAGAAAATCATAGCGCCAAAAAGCCTCTTCCATGGAGGAAGAAGAAGAATGCAGCGACGTGGTACTATGACGTCCACCGCGTGAAGAACGAGGCGCGCAGCCACCACGACCACGAAGGCCACGGCCTCGCCCAGTCACACCACCACGCTTGGGCGCCATATGAAAGAAGAAGTAGAAAAGAAAGATGCGAAGAATGGATGCCAAGGACAGGCAACCACAGGAAGTATTTATAGCACAATCCAAGGGCAAACCAGGAAAAACAGGCAGAAGCCCAGGCGGCGCCATCATTGCATCAAAGACCAAACGGGCCGGGCGTTACGAATTCCAAGGCAAGATGCTTTCACACGGTCAACATTATTTACAGGACACGTCAAATCTCGCCTATTTCTCATACAAGCCTGGGAAACCCAACAGGCAACAGGCAGCATGACGTTCAAACCATCATTATGACGGTCCAGAAGACGCGACGGATCGAAAAATCAAACATCATCATAGGTCATCAAACAGTATGACAATGCATATCAACATGGCATCTCAAGAGGGACGGATCAAGATAAAAGCAGTTGGGAAAAATCCAAAGGATTCCAAAATCCAGTTATTTCTTGATGCCAAAATTTTCTAATTCTAAAAAATCTCTTACTCCCATCGGGAGTACCTTTATTCGAGTTCGGGTGCTCCCTCACCCAGAAGGCAAAGATGTGCTCGAGTGAACACTCGCACCAGCAGAAGCAACATACTCTCGGAGTTCGGGTCCTCCCTCACCCCTAAGATAGTAAAGCATTCGAGTGACTACTCGCAGAAAAGACTCAGCAATTCAACAAATATGATCTACTCGCGCACTCGACGACATTCCGAGTGGGTGCTTTCTTATTTTCCTCGCCTGAGTTCATTACAAGCTCCGCGAGTGACTGCTAAAACAGCTCACTTGATTGTTTATTTCAAGTGGGTGCATCGCTATCCAGGCCCCACGCCTCTACAAAAATAATTATTCCTGGGCTACGACACACTGTACCCAGATGCCATGCAAGCTTAGCGTGTAGGTAAGACCCCGCTGCGCAGAACGGCCGGGCCGGGACTTGCCGCAGAGCGATTTCACTCCCGACCTTTACCATGCGCTCGCATGATAGAAAGAGCCGAGCGGACGCGCTCAGGCTGTGTGCTTAGACTGGCAGCAATTGATCCTATAAGACCTGCAGCGGCATGACTTTGCTTGACACCGGTCGTTCCAAGTTCATGTCGAGGGACGTGAGCTTGATTGGGCTACTGCGGTATTTGCCACTAGCGCAATTCACAAGGCTCGACCAGTCGACTCCTTGGGCCCTTTCAGCTTAGAAATCCCTCGAAACAAATAGTGTCATGGCTCAAAACTGCCAGTGACCCGTGGCGATACCGCGCCTAAAAACGATAAAGCATGGACGAATTTGAGTCCCCCAGGCACTCGGGGGTTACTGACGAGGGGGTGACCCCACGACTCCTGCATGTAAGGCTACCTGGTGTGTATGAAGACAGAAGGCCCGCTGGGAAGCTACGACAAGCCCATGATTGGCCCAACCAGGCACCGACGTAGGAGTCCGCGACTAGTATGGAAGGTGCAACTTGGCGTACAAGGCAAGACTAGAACTAGGAAACTGTCTTTGTAGCCTAGTACGGACTCCCCGAGACCTAGCCTGGTATATAAAGGCTGGGAGGGGAGACGTCCAGGACAATCCAATACACATCTACTCATCTATCCTTACGAGAACTCGCCTTGGCCTCCACTATAATCGCCCCCTCACGCAATAATATCGAGCAGGAAGTGCTTCTCTTGTTAGCCGACGAGTATCGTCCAACCTGTGCCTTCTCTATGACTAACCCAGGGTCCCTGACCATGGGATTTGCCGGGGTTGATCCCCTTCAGAGAGAGTGAGAGGGAGCACTTTTGTTCTTGAATGTTTTGCAAATGAAGTGGTCAGACCTCTCAAGTGGTGGAGAGGGCATATTTATAGCCCAAGGCCAGAAATGGCCGTTGGAGCATTCTGCCTGCATAAGTATCGGACGTCCGGTACGTGCACACCGGACGTCCGGTTTGCACCGGACACCCACGAATACATAACATGCGCAGAAGAACATAAGCAAGTTCACCAGGCACCGAACGTCCGACGGATACGGGACATCCGATGACTGGATGTCCGATGAGCGCCGGAAATCTGATAAAACATAGAAAAATGCCAGTGACCCCTCGGATCCTTATTCCGACGCCAACCGGACGTCCGACAGGGACCGGAAATCCGACGGAATGGGGAAAAATCCCACTGACCTCTCGGACCCTTAGTTCTACGGTGACCGGACGTCCGAGAGCAACAGGCACCGGACGTCCGGTAGGAACCGGACGTCCGATGTGTGTATATTCAGAAAGCTTGTTTAAAATGAGTGAGTGACATGAAATTCATTTGTTTTGCGAGGTGTTTGAGCAAGACTTAAATAGTACACCCACTGATCCCCTCTTAATAGTGAAGGGATCCCTATACTTAAATAGATAACCGGAAAAAGCTTACGCTTCAAAATTCATTGGTTCCATCTCTTGAGCAATTGTAAATATCAATGGTCTATGATCCACCGTCACAACGAACCGAGGAGTAAAACCTGAGATAAACTTGACAAACATTATTAGTCCTCTATATGTATATTGTCATCAACATCAAAATATGATTAAGGGCATGATTGCACTTTCAGAAATACATGACACCAAAAACCTTACCTAAAATCAAAGAAGACCCTGAATGAGCATCCAAAGCAATTGGAAGAGAAGGGAAGACAGTATGGGAAGAACCAATCCGCGGTGGCTCATCTGAAACACGGCTAGAAAGACAGGACCGATGACCACGCATACCACACAAAGCACCCGCACGCGCGGCTGATCTAGACGCAGGTGGCGGGGTCTCAGAAGAAGATGAAAGAGAGGACCTCTAGTAACACGGCGACCAGAGGGACAATGACCACGGGCACCACCGGATCGCCGTCCACCGCCTACCATGAAGAGAGACCAGAGTAGCAGCGGAAAAACAGAGGAAAAACACATCAGATAAGGCGCAGGGAGCCCACCACAAAAGGAAGGAAACTGACGACGTGGAAAACAAAGAGGAAGGGAACCGACACGCTCGGTGTATACGAAATACAAAAATGTAGCTGTATATACGGAACTGTAGCAATGCACCAAAACACCTGTTAAGCCCTCATTAATCGCTGGCTAACCCCAAAAAAATACAAAATTAGAAGCCTTCATGGTTTAGTTTTGTGATGTATGTACACAACACAAATGTTGAGCATTTATTACAAAAGAGTAGAACTTCATCCAGAGCACACTTAATTCCTTTTATACAAGTATTTGATGGAGGAAAGGTTGTACAAGTAGTTGGGAAAACCAGATAAGTTAAAAGTGCAGAAACAACCTCAAAACTATACAGCAACTGCTACGGTGCTCCCAGCAGAAATACGACCCAGAGTAATGGCACCAGGCGCACGCAAGATCCCTACTAAACTGACCAGATGAAAAAAAAACTCGCAGGAGATACTGCATCATCTCTTGTTTGTACAAGGATCATACCACGAAGTTCCAAACAGAACAACAAGAAAGGTACTAGGACATGATCTGTTAATTAGAGAACCTGAGCACATGAGCATCTCAATGTAAAATTCTTCCAGATAACCCGGATGAAACTACTGCAATGGCTAATGAAGAAGATACCATGAGCATTGTATAGTTTAACTCTTCTTGATCTTCCGTCTTGGTTATTTTGTCTCATCAACTGTTCATTCATGAGAATGAAGCTCCCCCTTTGCCTTGAGAAGAAGCCAATTAGGCACCGCATATCCCACAACTGAAGCCCCTTACATTGCTTCCTCTGGTGTTTTCACAGGTCTGTTGCGCAGTGTTATGGCCAGGGTCGTCCCATGAGCCGTACAAGAAGGGTGACTGCCTAGGGTCCCAAGAAAAGAAGGGCCTAAATAGTAAAGTATATACACTAATCGCTATTCTATTATCCATTACACACAATAAAATATTAATACTCTATTTGGTAAAATTAGTGAGTAACTTTTCTTCTCAACAATGCATTACCTTGACCATGATTTTTTACTTAACATGTCCTACATTAATATCAATACATATGAACAAAACTATTTAACGAAACAAAATGATATGATGCCATTTATACAACTCAATCCATACACTTCTGAAATATTTACATGTTTAATTATGTGTAATTAATTTTTATTTCATAAATTGACACGGCCGGGACTCTATAAAAAATGATGATAAAAGCATATCTATAATACCTAAATAGTTCATCCCCACTAACATATTTATCTTGACATGCAAGCTATCCACATCATCAAGTAGGTCCATCATGTAAAATCCTTTCCACTAACTCTTCATGCACATGCTACCATTAACTTTGCATGTGGATGCATCCTATCACAAATAAAATAAGTTTTTATGCATTCAACCTCATAATTTATAAGCAATTTTTTATAGAAAACCAAATTATGAATTACATTGCAATTTATTTTTCTATGTGTATTTTTTTTATAAATACACATCCAAAGTTGCTATCATTGTTTTAGATTTAGCCAAGGGTAGACACGTCTTCACCATCTTTAATCGACGTTGTTTTTGTCTCATATTGTCAAGAAACTAAATTAACCAAACAAAAAATCAAAATCATTTTTAACTTTTCATCAAATTTTCTAAGATTTTTTACCTGAAACAATATTTCTTTCAAAAAATATCAACTTTTTTAATAGTTCCCGCATAAGTGCATATAAAATAATAAAATTTACATATGAAAACATATTAGAATGCACACACTTTTATTTTTATTGGTGATTTCTCTAAGCATTGTTGTTTAAATACAAAGTACAAAGTATGGACTTAAAAAAACTCTCTTGCAAGGAAAAAATGATCACAAAAAGGATTAAAGAATGATGGCATTGGCTCATTTATATTCTACAACTTTCTATACATATGCTTACTTTTCATATACTAGAAACCACCATGTGATATATATTAGAAAGAACTATTGTGATATTTATTGGATCATACACTTTACAAGTATAATTATGTATTGTAGAAAAATAGTTTTAGCTCAAACTTTTGTTAGAAAATAAATTTTACTATCTTTCTATGATATTCAATACAAACACAAAACACATAAACTAATATTTATTAACGTTATCATGTGGTTAAATTATGCCAACATAAAAAATATATGATTGCAAGACTATAACATGCTAAAAATAAGATCTAGGTAAGTATACAAATTTAGTTAAAAAGTCCAAAATGTGGTCCAAAATTCCATTGGACGAGGCCTGGTTATTAAGCTTCTGAACACAGATCTGTATTCCTCAATGTGGTCCAACAACTGTATCTGATGAGTCAAGACCCACTGGTTTTGATGAAGGACATTAATCTTAACATCAGTTGAAACCAGGTTTATGAAACATAGTTCCCCCCCTCCAAATGCAAAGGGCCTTATGTTCTATCCCCGGTAGTTGCACAGATAGGTCAATGTGTTTCCGTCTCCTTCTTCCAATTCGATGCAGATCATTCTCCGAGAGGTGAAAATATATTGTAGTTTCTATATGAGCGACATTCTTAGGATTCTAGCCTCCTAGATCAAGTATTTGAGGATGGTTAAGCCATTGCTGGCGTGTAGGATGGTCTGCCAGCCTCTTCCCTTGGAACACCAGATCATTACTAACTTTTGGATTTACATATCTGCCCTGGTTAGATAAGCCGGCCGACATGAGATTACCACGAAATAATCGGTAACTGGAACTACTTCCACCGGAAATTCAGCCATAATAACACAATTGGTGTCTTCTTCTTGTACTGGAATATTGAGGTTCATGAAGATATTCTCCATTAAATTAGCCACGAAGAACTCTCCGGGATGGTTGAGGTAAACACAATATAAACCACCATTGGTAGCGAAAACCTTTGCGCTGCGTCCAGGAAACGAATGGTTCAACTTGTTGAAAGACCTAAGATGGTTTGATCTCTGTCGGTCCTCAAAAGGAAGCCAACTAGATTGTTGCCACCTTGCGTGGGATGAACCTCTAGCAGCTAGTGTTGAACATCTAGATATGCAAGATTCCAACTCGTGCCTATCACTCTTGATCGATAGAATATCATAGATATGAGAATACAAGTTCCCTGATGATATCTTGTGGCAGTGAAACATCCTCTTAACCTGAAAGAAAAACCAAAAGATGAAGTTATCATAAAAAACAACATACTAATATCATAATTTAACAAAAACAGTGACAATCTACCAGTTAGTTTAAGGAGTTGTCACTTCTAAAACTTCCTTTAAAATTAATTTTTAGGACTTATAAATGACTCTAACAAGCCAAACAATTTTATCATGCCATATACAACCATATAAGACATCAGGTGGAGGGGGTGCTAAGACAGCTTAACAACCTTTACGCTCATTACCATTGTTGCCCACTCGTAATGAATCCCTGTAGGCACCAAAATTATATCTAAAAAGAATCCAACGCCTTCTGAAATTTCCCAAGTTAGATGATACTTCAAATAAAGTTACATTATGCTTTATAGATGCAAAGCATTGACCACATTTGGTCAGGTCCAAAGGGACGTCGATCACAAAAAACTAGTGACAACCCAACTGTGCTGCGTCATATCAATGTGTCTAGACACAAATAGAATTGATATGTCCCAAACGTAGCAAAGTAACACAAATAAGCATGTCTAGATTACGACTTCAGTATAATTGATATGTCCCAAACGTATGTTTTGCTTGTTCCATGCTTATTTGTGTTACTTTGCTATATGTTCTGATGCACTTTTATGTCATTTTACAATATATTTGGGACTAACATAATAACCTGGTGCCCAGTGCCAATTTTTGTCTGTGCATCACAGAAAAAGGTAAAAAAATCAATATTGCTAGAAAAATTCTAATACGCCGAAAGGCTCCAGAAGCTTGAAGGAGAGCCGGAGGGGGACACCCCCTGTCCAGGCGCCTCCCTGGCCGCTTGGATAGGTGGGCCACCACCGGTGCCCTCTTTTTCATCTATTTATTCTTCGTGTTAAAAAAACCCTAAGGCGGAGTCCTTTTTCTGAAACCCTCTCTTTTCCACCGTTGTTGCGATTTCATGATCGGGATCAACAGAAGTTTTGTCCTGGCACCCTGCCGGAGGGAGGATTCATCTCCTAAGGCCACTTCATCAACTATGCTTGCCTCCATGATGTGCCGTGAGTAGTTCCACCTTGGACCTAGGGTTCATGGTTGTATCTAGATGATGATCTCTCTCTCCAATTTTGTGCTTCAATGCTTAGCCCTTGTGAGGTGTTGATATCTACACACGCTTCTATTCTTGTAGACTATGTTGGGTCTCCAAGCGCAGAGGATTGTAGGACAACAACAATTTCCCTCAAATGGATGACCTAAGGTTTATCGAACTCAGGGAAGTAGAGGTTGAAGACGGTCTCTCTCAAGCAACCCTGCAATTAAGATACAAGAAGTATCTTGTGTCCCCAACACCTAATACAATAGTAAATTGTGTAGGTGCACTAGTTCAGTGAAGAGATGGTGATACAAGTGTAATATGGATAATAGATATACATTTTTGTAATCTGAAATAATAAAAACAACAAGGTAGCAAGTAGTAAAAGCGATCACAAACAGTATTGCAATGGTGAGAAAAAAGGCCTAGGCTTCATACTTTTGCTAGTGGCAACTCCCAACAACATTAACATAGTTGAATCACATAATATTTCTTCCAAAAACATGCAAGGAAGACGTAACTCAAAGATCATTCTTTTGTCGATCAAAAGAGGATGAGAATTTATGTAGGGCTACAAAAGCACACCATAGAGTTTGTATTCCACATCTGTGAATGTCCCAATGTCACCATGGCCATCCAAAGATAGTACTAACAATCACCACAACATATCTCAAGAATTGTCTCTTTCTAATATGACATAGTGCCCATCCTGTCACCGAAGCACTATGAAAATTATACTCAACACAAGCATCAAGAGCACTCAAATTCATAATTCAATCCACAACAAAGAAGAATGAACTCATGAAATTATTATTCTAAATCATGTCCAAATGAGACCCAAGGTCACCAGTCCACGGAGATTATACTAGATATAATCAAGTGAGCACATCAAAGAAGGGGAAACATCATGGGATACAACTAGATTAACATAGTCAATGATCACAACAAAGATCACATCGTGGGAGAGAGAGATAACCACATAGATCAAGGTACAAGCCTCGGCCCCAAGGATGAACTACTCACACATGGACATGGTGAGCAAGAGAGAGAGTTGTTGTTGGAGAGGTGCAACCCAGAGGAGTTGATGGCGGCGGCCACGACCCTTGGGGGCAGCGTCCCTTGGCCCTTATTATTCCTTAGATATGGTGCTAGTTTGTATATGGATCCCCCTCAAGACGGCTGCCAAGGGGGAGGAATTTTCGTGGTGCCCAATGACCTAGGTTTTCTCTTTTTAGAAAGACTCTCGGATTTGCGCCATTCAGATTACGTCTTCAGTAGAACGGGCTTTGAGGTGTCATACAAACTCGGATTAGGCCAAATTTTATATCTAGATCGTAGATGAGAAATTTTTCTACAACTTTGTAGATTTAACTTTTTCCGTTTGAGGCCGTTGTTTTGCGTTTCCGACATGATCTCTAAAACTTGTATGATGGGGACAAATTTCGGGAAAGTTAGAGTCCAACTCCAACAAGGCTCCTTTTGTGATTTTTTCCTTTATCCAAATAATTACTACACATAAAGTATAAAAACAAGAACTTGTACACTCTTGCAACCATTAATTGGTTAGTTTCCAAATATATTGTAAAAGACATGAAAGTGCGTCAAAACATGTAACAATATGAACCAAATAAGCATGGAACAAGCAAAAAATATGGATACGTTTGGGACGTATCAGCTGCCTATCATGATCAACGCACCTATGTTATAGTTACTGTTATGTTATGTTGTGTTTTCTGGGATCCTATGAATTATGAGATTATGTTTAGATTGTGAAAGTTATATATTTAGTTCTATTTTATATCTTGTTTTTGATTGTTCTTGCATGTTCTCTGTTGTAGTTTATTGCTTTAGATTGTGACACCAAGACAAAGTGTTATGCTAGATAGTAGGTTCATGCCTCTCGATGTCCATCTTGAGTGACAGAGCGCCCTTTCGCATCAAGCAACATTTAAAAAGGCATCAAACCATGCGTATTCCCACACAACCTTGGAAACCCAACAGGCGGCAGTAGTGCGGAGTCAAAACACAGTACCCAAGACATCATTATGACTGCAAAAAAGATGTGACGGTTCACATCCCGCCACCATCATCAAGCATCGTTACGACCTCTCACATCACGGCAGCACGGATGGGACGATTCGGTACAAGGCGCAGGAAAATCTGTTGCAGAAAAGATGCTCCACTTTGCAGATTTTTTATTCCTTTAATTTTTTATTACATCAAAATCTTACTCCCATCGGGAGCGCCCTGTCATTGCTAAAACAGAGAATAGACAACACGGACCAAGCCTCGAGGGTGCGAGTGGCCACTCCCCTCCAACAAGAACAAATACATCTACAGAGTTCGGGTGCTCCCTCACCCAGGCGACGAAGTGTTCGAGTGGTTGATCGCACTAACAAGCAAGACTCAAAAGACAAGCAGAAGGACAATTCACCCGAGCACTCGAGCGCTTCACGGGTGCTCACGCTATTAGTCCACTCGACGAATCTCCGATTGGGTGCATACCCTACTTATTCCTCGCCCGGGATCGCAAACGCTCCGCGAGTGACTTCTATTAGTACATCCGATTGTTTTCCAAGTGGGTGAATTCTACCTTGGCACTACACCCCTACGAATATTGTATGGGATGCGACACACTTCACCCTAGATGCCGCGCATGCTCGCGCGTAGGTAAGACCCCACTGCACAGATGGCCAGGCCGGGACTTGCCACATCGCGACTTCACTCCCAACGGTTCCATGCGCGATGCATGATGAAAGTTGAGCCAATAACAGACGTGTTACGGCTGTATTTGCTGAGACTGGCGGCATTGATCCTGCAAGCTCTGCAACGGCATGGACCTTGCTTGACACCATTTGTATCCAAGTTCGTGTCGACGAACGTGGACTTGATTGGGCTACTGAGGTATTTGCCGCTAGCGCAATTCAGCAAGGCTCGACCAGTTGAGTACTTTGGGCCCTTTCAGCTTAGAATCCCTTGAAAAAACTATCTCTTATGGCTAACAACCGACGACTCGCAGAAAAGCGACACGCACAACGACATATGATTACGGACTTGAGTCCCTGCACGACTCTTCGAGTCCCCCAGGCACTCGGGGGCTACTGACGAGGGGGTGTCCCCACAACTCATGCGGATGAGGATACCTAGTGCGTGTCAAGACAGAAGGCCCACTTGAAGCTTCGACCAGCCCACGACTGGCCCACTCGAAGCACCGACGTAGGAGCCCTCGGTGTTATGGAAACCGCGACTTGGCGTCCAAGACTAAAGGTAGATTAGGCATCTGCCTCTTTAAACCTAGATGGACTCCTTGTGACCCAACCTAGTATATAAAGGCTGGGAGAGGGGACGTCTAGGGCATCCAATCTCGTAGCAACACCTCCGGTCCCGAGCGATCTCGCCTCGACCGCCACTGTAATCGCCCCCATCATAATACAAAAGAGCAGGAAGTAGGGTTTTTTCCGATCGAGGGCCCTGAACATGGGTAAATCCTTGTCTCCTGTTAGCCGACGAGTATCGCCAACATGCACCTCCTCTCTACGATCTAAACCCAGGGTACCTTACCATGGGATTTGCCGAGGCCGATCCTCGTCACCCGCCCTCCGACAACATCTCCATTTATTCTTCGACCACCTACAACACAGTCACTACCAGATCGGAGGAGATCCACCCCCCAATCCACGAGCTGACCTCCCCACCTCTTTCGCCTCCTAAAGCCGCCCCTCGATGGACAGATCTACTAACCAGATCTGAGCCAAGGAGGCTAGATTCAGCGAGGTAGAGCCACCACCCAAGATCGTAGAAGGCACCCCCGGCCGGGAGCAGCACCATAGAGACAGAAAGCATGAAGGACAGCCTGCTGCCGCACAAGACAACGCCATCGCATAGGAGAACAGCTCCACCTTCGTCGATACCGCGCGGACTTTGCCTGCCAACGTTGTTGACCCAGTGGAAACTAGGGTGCCTCGGGTCGTGCCTAGGCCCCAAGGAATCCAAGCCTCCTGAGGACACCCCTCACAAAGGATCCCGGTCTCGGTAACCACACAGAGAGATCTGCCTAAGGAAGACTACCTCGTCGCCACCCTGGTCAGACCTTCCCTTCCTGAAGGACCAGGCCCGTGAGGACGGATGGCCTCGCGAAGGTTGTGATCCGGCTCAAGACTTGGATTGCAGGGCCCTGCCTCAACAACGCCTCGCGATCCCTCCGCGTGAAGCCTCGGCTCGCGAAGCATCTCGGGAAGACGAAGTCTTCACCAAGTGTAGTACCCGTTTAGCCTCTCTTAGTCAGAGAGAGATAGAACTTTAGATAGGATAAGGGAACACTTTTTCCCCTAGGTAATGAGGCCGACGTGGGATCCCTTCCACCGGATGAGGAAGAGGAGGACTCAAGCCAGAGTAGTTAAGTGCTCTCCAAGGCACTGTAGAGAGGGACGGTCATTTCCGATCCCCAATCTTGTAAGCTCCAGACGAACATCTCCATCAGAGCAATCCAAGACATGCATGAGTAGGGTGTTACACCACCACAGTGGCCCGAACCTGGGTAGCTCCTTATGACCCCTGTGTATGCTTGTTTGGCTCGCGTGCGTGAATCTGGCCTTCCCCATCGTCCTGGTCGAGATCGAGGATCTAGCCCCTCCTCCCCCCCAGTGTTCGAACTAAGGTTTTGGGGGATTACCTTCCAAACAAATCTCTCCGAAAAGCGCCCTCCGACGACGGCGAGGGAAGGGAAGGAGGGAGGGGACGGTTGTGGACTTGTGGTGGCGTCTTAGGGTTCCGTCCGAGTCACCCCGGAACTAGAATGTTGTTGATCCACATGGTATGACACGACAATGATAATGAATGACATGTCGATATAATGATTTGCTCCATAAGTAAAAAAGATGATTGGGCTATTCTTAACAAACAACATTTTAACCTTTGGTAAAGGCACGTATATACTGAACTCATAGCAGCGAACAAAGGGATATAAAACAAAGGAAGAAAGAAATCAAGGCACCGACATAGTGCGAAGGACTTTGAGATGGCCCGAAGGAATAATTTGAAGTAAACCAGGGAGTAAATTTCAATTCTCAAGGTCCTACTAGACCCTCTAAATTGATGTTGAATTTGTTTGCCTAAGTAGAAGTTCTTAGTTTCGAAAGATCCAGCAGTCAGTACTCTCTCTTCCATTGCCATTGGCCAATATACTACTCTAGTGACAACTTAGGAGAATAAAGCTCCAAGGAGAGAGAGAGAAAAAAGAGCTTATCGGTTTAAAGCAGAACCAGGCCCCAAAGATCAAAGTTCCTGAATTGCTTTTGCTTTTCAAGCAGCAAGTACACACTTTGCTCCGTTGTATTGTATAATCCCATAAACTCCGCTGAGAAACCATTTCTACTTAAGAGACCAGGTTTTTTGGCTAGTATCAGTACGTGACATCAGAAACCTAAAAACAAAAAGGAAACCAGAATCATTTTGCGATAATCTGTTTGATTACCAACTTCATCGCAATGCTAAATATGAGAAGACTGCTGAAAGGACGCAAGTGTAACGCAGTACAGAGATATCTACCTGGTTTACACTACTGCAGGAAACTTCAGAATGCAGTTGGAAACAGACGCAGGCAGAGGCAGTTTCCCGGGAAATCTCACTCTCACGAGTCTCGAGCGAGACTCCTGTTCCTCCTACCCAAACAAATCTAAAGAAAGAAAAAAAAATTGCACCATCTCAACGTAAAATCTTAGTCGATGCTACTAAGACTTAACGAAGTAGTCCACTGAGATATAGCAAGGCCGAAGAAAGAAACCCACCAAGTCGGCGTGAGGACTCGCTCATCTTTATTCCCCCACCTCCGCCTCCATGCGAACTGACGCGCTCACACAATCTCACCATCCTCCCTTTATTTCGGATCGCACCACAAATGCTTCAAGCTTCTGCAAGATTTTGCGTAGCTAGCTGACTGATGCTGCTGCCACCTTTGCATGCCTTCCCTTGCCGGTGACGCCCGGGGAAGCCGACCGCCGAGCCGACATTGTTGACACGCAAGAGCAGCCACGGAGAAGCCGGCGTCATGGCTTACCCGTATGTCTTCCACGCGCAGGCGCAACCGGCGAGAGCGGAGGAATACAAGGTCAAGGGCGCCATGCCGCAGCCGCAGCAGCAGGCCAGGGCCCAGTGGCCAGCTGGCGGCGGCGCCGGGCGTGTGCGTGGCGGCGGCGGAGGCGGGTGGATGGGGCTTGGCTCCGGCGAGAGGCCGCTGGCGAGCGCCTACGATCTCGTGGAGCAGATGCATTACCTCTACGTGCGCGTCGTCAAGGCGCGCGGGATCCCCGTCGCCGGCAGCTGCAGCCCCTACGTCGAGGTGCGCCTCGGCAACTACCGCGGCACCACGCCGCAGCACGACAGGAGGGCCAGCCCGGAGTGGAACCAGGTGTTCGCCTTCTCCAGGGAGCGCGTCCAGGCCACGGCGCTCGAGGTGTTCGTCAGGGAGAGGGACGCCGACTGCGTCGGCCGGGTCGCCTTCGACGTCAGCGAGGTGCCGCTGCGCGTGCCGCCCGACAGCCCGCTCGCGCCGCAGTGGTACCGTCTCGAGAGCGCAACCCACGGCGGCGGCAAGGTAGCGCTGCCGTGCGAGGTCATGCTCGCGGTGTGGGTCGGCACGCAGGCCGACGAGGTGTTCGGGGACGCGTGGCACGCCGACGCGGCGTCGGTGCGCGGCGGCGGCGCTGACGGTGCGGCCGCCGTGCAGAGCGCGCGGTCCAAGGTGTACGTGACGCCCAAGCTGTGGTACCTCCGGATCAACGTGCTGGAGGCGCAGGACGTCGTGACGGGCGGCCTCGTCGGCGACAAGGTCCGGCCGCACGTCGTCGAGGTCTTCGCCAAGGTGCAGGTCGGCGGCATGATGCTCCGGACCAAGCCGTGCGCCATGAGGAATCCGACAAGCCTGGCGTGGAACGAGGAGCTGGTCTTCGTCGTGGCGGAGCCGTTCGAGGATCCGGCGGTGCTCGTCGTCGAGGCCCGGGCGCACCCCGGCAAGGACGAGATCGTCGGGCGTGCCGTGCTGCCGCTCACGATCTTCCAGAAGCGGCTCGACCGTGTCGCGGTCCACTCGCAGTGGTTCGGCCTGGAGCCATTCGGGCATCCGCTGCGGCGGCCGGAAGCCGCTTTCGCCGGCCGCGTCCACCTCCGGGCGTGCCTGGAGGGCGCGTACCACGTCATGGACGAGCCGACCATGTATGTCAGCGACACGCGCCCCACGGCGCGGCAGCTGTGGCGGCCGCCCGTCGGCGTGCTCGAGGTCGGCGTCCTCGGCGCGCAGGGCCTTGCTCCGATGAAGACGGCCGACGGCCGGGGCACCACCGACGCCTACTGCGTGGCCAAGTACGGGCAGAAGTGGGTGCGCACGCGCACTGTCGTCGACTCGTGCAGCCCGCGGTGGAACGAGCAGTACACCTGGGAGGTCTACGACCCCTGCACCGTGCTCACGCTCGCCATGTTCGACAACTGCCACATCGGCAAAGCCAGCGCCGCCGGCGCCGCCGGCAACGCCGTCCTGAGAGACCAGATGATGGGGAAGGTGAGGATACGCCTCTCGACGCTGGAGATGGACAAGGTGTACACCAACGCGCACCCGCTCGTCGTGCTGCACCCGTCCGGCGTGCGGAAGAACGGCGAGCTCTGCCTCGCCGTGCGCCTCACCTCCGTCTCCCTCGCCAGCGTCGTGTGCTTGTACGGGAAGCCGCTCCTCCCCAAGATGCACTACGTCCAGCCGTTCACAATCCCGCAGCTCGACGCGCTCCGACGCCAGGCGATGAGCATCGTGGCGGCGCGGCTGAGCCGGGCGGAGCCGCCGCTGCGGCGGGAGGTCGTGGAGTACATGCTGGACGCGGGGTCGCACCTGTGGAGCATGCGGCGGAGCAAGGCCAACTTCTTCCGGGTCACGGCGCTGCTGTCCGGCGCGGCCAGCACGGCGCGGTGGCTGGTGGGCGTGTGCCACTGGAGGAGCCCGGCGACCACCGTGCTCGTGCACATGCTCTTCGTCACGCTCATGTGCTTCCCGGAGCTCATCCTGCCGACCATGTTCATGTACATGTCCATCGCCGGCCTCTGGAACTACCGGCGCCGGCCCCGCCGGCCGGCGAACATGGACGCGAGGCTCTCCTGCGCGGAGGCGACGCACCCCGACGAGATCGACGAGGAGCTGGACACGTTCCCGACGTCGAAGCCGAACGGCGTAGTGCGGCTGCGGTACGACCGGCTGCGGAGCGTGGCCGGGCGGATCCAGACGGTGGTCGGGGACGTGGCGACGCAGGGGGAGAGGGTGCGGGCGCTGCTCGCGTGGAGGGACCCGAGGGCGACGGCGCTGTTCACGGCGCTATGCCTCGTCACCGCCGTGGTGCTCTACGTCACGCCGCTCCGGGTCGTGGCGCTCGTCGCCGGGCTGTACGTGCTCCGCCACCCGCGGTTCCGGAGCCGGATGCCGTCGGCCGCCGGCAACTTCTTCAAGAGGCTGCCCTCCAGGGCTGACACCATGCTGTAGCTTGACGTGATTAATTGTGATTTGTTTATGTGTTTTGCTCGATTCTTCAGTTCCCTGCCGTGATGTTTAAGTGCCAGTGACTTGGTGACGTACACATCTTGGGAAGCCACTGTCACCACTCACCAGCATGATCAAAATACGGCAATCCAAGGCTAAAATCGATGAACTTCAAAGTGAAAATGCCTCTAAAAGAGACTGAAATTTTTCACAGCGGCATTTATCCGGAAATGCTCTTTGGAGCTCGAGCTTCATGGAGCCCTCCAAATTCAAAAATTCATCAAAATTCATATTTCTACACTCCTAAGAATTCTGGAAAAAATACAGATATACATGAAGGTATAACGCACAAGTGTGTAAATTTTTAAGACGAAATGCGCTGAACGAGGACTGAGCAAAAAAGACAAATCTAGGGCTTGTTAACACATTGATAATATTCATCATCTCAGGACATGAATTTGTCTTTTTTGTACAGGCCGCAATTGAAGATATTTCATTGTGAATTTTTACACACACATGCATTACATACTTGCATATATTTTTCAAAAAAAATTTGCATTCAGGAAATTTGAATTTTGAATTTTTAAAAGAATCTGGATCCATGGAGCCCGAGCTCCAAAGTGCCTCACTCGTATTTGTGCCGCTATTCCTGTACATAACTCACTGAATCATGCCAGTAGTACTTTTTTTTGTTTGCCATATCTGAACCGGTTTCACAAAGTCTGAATTCATTCAACAGACTGAAATGTTGGAACTTCAGAGGAATGACAGATTGACAGGTCTTGTAGACCAGATGATGGTACTGGAATAAGAAAAGAAAGCAATTCATATCAGCACATTTGTAACAGCCTTTGCAGTTTAAGCAGATTCATGTGTTCCAGTTTGATCCTTCAAATCTTTCCAGAAACCTATAGTTACAGAATACTTCTGCTGGCTGTAAGGAAGCTGATAAACCTTGCTACCAGCAGACAACCACTTCAAACTACAGAGTAAATATGGTTCCTGTAACATTAATTCCACTTCTTGGTGCAAAACTGTTTCACTGTCTCTTTCATTAGGAAAGCTGCCTTTGGTGCAAAATTTTGAAGTACACAAGTCACAACAGAGACAGTGGTAATTAAACTACATGTTAAAGAACACTTGTTGCAACTATATTTTTGTACAACTCAAAACACTATAATACCCAAAATGCTGGCAAATGTAGGCAAAATAATAGTACTAGTATCAAGATGATGAAGTGTTGGACGAGTTGAGGCAATACCTAGCTGCACATAGCACAT
Source organism: Bromus sterilis (assembly GCA_950022295.1). NCBI lineage: Eukaryota > Viridiplantae > Streptophyta > Magnoliopsida > Poales > Poaceae > Bromus > Bromus sterilis. Next base: position 48,362,038 of record OX465596.1, read on the forward strand.
GATAGGCCTCAACTTGGGCCCAACACATCTCAGACAAAACTGTTCATGAATTCTTTCTCAGCCCTAACAAATAACAGAGCAAACTTACTTTTTTGTGTGGAACAAAATAGGAATCAAGAGTTATTGCTTCTTGCCCCCAATTTGCATTGGACAATCATGCACCAACGTACAATGCACTTGAACCAGGACAGGAATCAGTTATCTATTTAGAAATCAGAACCACACAAGAAGCAAAATCACAGGGAGTAGTAAGAAAAACAAATAAGTTTGTTTTTAGGGGAAGAACAACTCATTGTACAACCCTTATTAGGAATTGTATTCCTTCCCCCTTTTTTCCTTTGATTAGTACCCTACAACAACAATAGAATGAGGATCCAAGGTGCAGATTCAGCAGAACAGCACAACACCCATGCATAGGAAACATCAATCTGGTTCTTCGTTCATGGCTCACTCACGCTGGATGAACCAAACGCACGGAAGGCTCCTCGTCCTCCACCTGCCGTGATCAGGGCGACTGGCGGCGCCTGGGTCCCCTGCCGTGGTGGTGGATGGGGTCCGGGCCGGTGGGCACCTCCCTCTCCTCCTCCGCGCCGAACCCCGTGGTGCTCACGTCCTCCTCCGCGTCCTGCGCACGGAAAAAACCCATGAGCTCGAAGCGCGACGACAAGAAAGCACCAAAGGAGCCGCCTTTCGTTCGTCCCGGAGCCGTAAGATGGCGGCGCGGGCGGGCGGTCGTCGCGGAGTGCGTACCTTGGTCACATCCGGCTTCTCCTGCAGGTCCTGCGGGGTGTACATGGCCGCCATCTCGACTCGTGGCAATGCCGCCGCTGCACGGGGAACCAAAACCAACCATCAAAGGCGTCAAAGAAGGCAGGCGGTTTCCGGGCGGCGCGGGGCCGGAGGAGGCGGTCTCTCTCGCGGCGGAAGGGGTGGAACCGTGGAAGGAAAGGTATGACGGACGGGAAGACGACGTACCTGTCCGGGAAGATGAGGCGGCGGCGGCGGGCGGCAAGCAGGTCAGCAAGACGGCGACGGCGAGCACCGCGACGACGCAGCGCGACCTTGCGTCGGCGGCGGCGGCATGAGCCATCCAATCCGGGTTTGGCCCTAGCGCGCGCCGGGGTCCTTGCTTGCAGCGGCCGGCGGAGGAACGAAAACCCAAATAGACTGGAGAGGCTTTTCTGTTCCGTTCCGTCCGAACCCACGCCGCGGCGGCGAGTTCTTTTGCGCTTCACCCGTACGGTCTGAGAGGTGCTGGGGGACACGCGGCGAGCATCCGGCGGCTCTGATCGGCCCGAGCGGCAGGGTGGCTCCGCCTGGCCGTTACGGGAGGGTGTACGTGGGGCCCGTCTGGCAGGGAAGGGAAGGTTAGGTGGGCCCGGGGCATAGTCACCCAGATAGATGCTTGGGGTAGGGGTGCGCCCGGGGATCCCGCTTTGGTGTCCAGTCCATCCGTCCGTCCCCGAGGATGACGTGAGAGACAGCTGGGTGTGATCGTCAGGTGAGGGCCGTTGGACGCAGCTTTGCCCTGTTCGCCGCCCTTTCCACTTCTCCTCTTCTTCCTTGGAGGAGGTGAAAGTGGGTTTCAAATTCAAACTTCGTGATAAAGCCTTAGACCTCCCGGTATCATAAGGTTAGTATCATGCATATGATACTAGTGTATGATACTACCTCCACAATGCATAGTATCATGTCATGGTATCATAAGTAGTAGTATTATTTATTGCCATGCAAGACACATACTAGCTTAGCATTTATTATGATACGGTATCATAATATGATACTCAACTCCCTCTTTCTTCATTTAATTGTATGCCACATCATCAAATTTGCCTAGTTGGCATGCATGATACTCGCTATGATACTCTCATTGCGGAAGGTCTTATTAGGTTTTAATCTGCAGGTAGATCTTGGGTTAAGTGTTAGCTACTACTACCACATAATCAATTGTGGCAATCTAACTTACCGTAATACATAATAATAATAATAATAATAATACTCCCTCCGATCCAAATTAATTGACAGACACTTAGTACAACTTTGTACTATAGTTGTACTAAGTGTGCGTCAATTAATATGGATCGGAGGGAGTAGTAAAACTTAAGACTTAACCATACAAGGTAACTTAATTAGAGCAACTCTAGTAGAGTTGTTATCCCGCTTTTCATCGTATTCACGATTATGCGGGTTAAAGCAGGTGTGTTATATTTTCCTGGTCCGTAAAAATAATATACGGGCAATCCGCAAACCACCACTATATCTGCAGCGCGCAGAGGAGGGGGGATTTTAGGGTTCCCGTCTCGCAAACTCCCTACCCCTCTCTGTCGCAATCCTGTTGTTTTCTTCCTCCATCTTCGGTGACCAATTCTATGGTCGGTGGTGAGGCGACAGTCGAGGACGCGGAGGCAGTCGCGGGTTGTTGCCTCCAAAGCATGCCTGACATGATGCGGAGCCGGGCGGCTCCCGCCGTCCCGCAAGCGCGGTTGAGTCGTGGCGCTCAAAGCAGACCCACAATCGCGACACGCTATCCCGTAGCGGTGGCCAAAGCACATGGGCCCGCTTCTTTGAGTTGGGTGACGCTCTTTGGCCAGTGATAGGGCATATTTCCCCTTGATTGGTTTTAGTGATTGATCACAATACATTTGCGGATTAACCGTGTGCGATGAGCATTTCAGATAATCATATTCATGGTACAAGACGGTTATTTTCCCCTCGGTGAATGGAGCGTGAAGACGGAGTTTTCCTTTCAACTCCTTTTGGTAAATTGAGTCGTAGGAAAACCGTACTATTAAGAGGGGATCCGCTATGGAATGGTAGGTGGAATCATCTCACACACTGTCGTCGATATGTAAGGGCAGATGCCATGGGGATGGCTAAAGAGGGGGACAAACAGAGGTGAGTGTCGCTGGTACCGGAAACAAGAATGGTAACACACGGTGAGACACCACGATGTACCCAGGTTCGGGGCTCTCCGTAGAGATAACACGCCTAGTCCTGCCGAGCTAGCTATATGCAATAACTCTGGCTACAATGAATGCTCCTTGAGCTGTTTGAGAGGAAGAAGAAGAGGGCCTCTGGTCACTACTCTCTCCTTGCTCTCCCTATGGTAGGTAAGATTGCAATAACTGCTCCGTCGTCCCCCCACGCAGGAGGGGTACCCGGGGCTCTTATAGGCCGAGCCCAGGGTACAAAGGTAAATGTACAAAAAGAAGGGCCCAGCTGTCTGTCTCAGACGAGCTAGGGATCTCACATCGTGTTCCTCCAGATGACCCGGTGTAGACTTGCGGCTCACCATACCGCTATCTTGTAGACCTCGGTAGTGAAAAGTGGAGCTAGATACTTAGGCTTGCCCTTCTTTTTGTACATTTACCTTTGTACCCTGGGCTCGGCCTATAAGAGCCCCGGGTACCCCTCCTGCGTGGGGGACGACGGAGCAGTTATTGCAATCTTACCCACCATAGAGAGAGCAAGGAGAGAGTAGTGACCAGAGGCCCTCTTCTTCTTCCTCTCAAACAGCTCAAGGAGCATTCATTGTAGCCAGAGTTATTGCATATAGCTAGCTCGGTAGGACTAGGGGTGTTATCTCTACGGAGAGCTCTGAACCTGGGTACATCGTGGTGTCTCACTGTGTGTTCCCATTCTCATTTCCGGTACCAGCGACACTCACCTCGGTTTGTCCCCCTCTTTAGCAATCCCCATGGCATCTGCCGTTACATATCGACGACGGAGCAGTTATTGCAATCTTACCCACTATAGAGAGAGCAAGGAGAGAGTAGTGACCAGAGGCCCTCTTCTTCTTCCTCTCAAATAGCTCAAGGAGCATTCATTGTAGCCAGAGTTATTGCATATAGCTAGCTCAGCAGGACTAGGGGTGTTATCTCTACGGAGAGCCCCGAACCTGGGTACATCGTGGTGTCTCACCGTGTGTTCCCATTCTCGTTTCCGGTACCAGCGACACTCACCTCGGTTTGTCCCCCTCTTTAGCCATCCCCATGGCATCTGCCGTTACATATCGACGACACACACTTACTCTCTGCACCCCACATATTTTCCTTAGTGTCGTGGAGGAGTTGGGATTGGTGGCATTGGCTCCCTGTCTCTTCCAGGGTGGTAGTACCTCTCTAGGAGCAGTAGTACCGTGGCCCAGTATCGCACCCACTACCGGAATGCCACTGGACTCTGCGGTAGTGGGAACATCACTGGCCCTCAGCAGTACCGTGGGGCGGTAGTACCGTGCCCGGTACGGTAGTACCGCACCCCGGTAGTACAGTGGGCCAGTACCACACCCACTACCTAAATTCCACTGGACTCTACGGTAGTCGGCACGATAGTGACCCTCGGCAGTACCGTGGGTACGGTAGTACCGCGCCGCGGTAGTACCGCTCTCGAAGCGGTACTATCGTGGTTGGTGGGCTGCCAACGACTGCATTTATTCCCACCTATAAAATGGGGTCTTCTTCCCCATTGAGACTCACCTCACTTATTGCTATCTCCTCCATTGACGCCCAAGCTCTATTCTTGCCCGATCTCCCTCCCTAGCCATCAAAACTTGTTGATTCTCTAGGGTTTGGAAGAGGATGCCCCGATCTAGACTTCCACCAAAGGTTATTTGATTCCCCCCATTAATCCCTTGTGGATCTTGTTACTCTTGGGCGCGTTGGTGCCCTAGACGGAAGAGGTCACCTTGAAGCCATACTCCATTGTGGTGAAGCTCCGTGGTGTCATTGGGAGCCTCCAATTAAGTTGTGGAGATTGACCCAACCTTGTATGTAAAGGTTTGGTTGCCACCTTTAAGGCCGCCTCGTAGTGGATCACGTCATCTTGCATTGGTAAGAGCGTGAGGAGAAATAGGGTGGCCCTCGTTGGCTTCGTGTGAGCATTGTGCTCCTCACCCTTGATACGTCCAAAACGTATCTATAATTTCTGCTTGCTCTATGCATGTTTTGTGTGATATTGCTATGATCTAGATACACTTTCATACACTTTTGATCATATTTGGACTAACCTATTAACTCAGTGCACCCCAGTGCCAGTTCCTGTTTTCTGCTGTTTTTCTATTTCAGTTTTTCCCCATATAAAAGTGCCAGAAAAATTCAGGAAAATTCAGATAAAATATCAGCGTGACGGAAGCTTCGAGAAGAGCCCGGGAGGGGCCAGAGGGGAGCCAGGGGGGCCCAGGCGGCCCCACCCCTAGCCGCGCCAGGGGGGCGCCTAGGGCCCCTGGTCCACCTCTGGCTGCCCCCTTCGCCTATTTATTCTCCGTCACGGGAAAACTCCAGAAGAAGAACCCTATTTCGCAAACTCGCCTCTGTTCCGCCGCCGCCGCGCTTCCGAGATCGGGAGCACCAGAAGACCTCTTCCCGGCACCCTGCCGGAGGGAGGATTGACCTCCGGGAGTCTCCTCTCCACCATGGATGCTCCCCGGATGTCTTGTGAGTAGTTTTCCTTGGACCATGGGTCCGTGATCAGTAGCTATGTGATGTTCTACTCCCCTCTTTGATCTTCATTGTTTAGACCTCGTGAGCTGCCCTACATGATCGAGGCACCTTTGTAATATTTCTGCTATTGCTATGCTGAGTTTGATGGGATCTGATGGATTATGAGATTATGTTCAGATTGTGATAGAGTAATATATTTGGTTTTTATCTCTTATGTTTTTGTTCCTAAGTAATTCTTGCATGTTCTCCGTTGCTGTTTATTGCTTTGGCCAAGTAGTAGGTAGTGACTCCAAGAGGGAACGTTGTGCTAGATTGTGGGTTCATGCCCCCCGATGACACGCTTGAGTGACAGAAACATGAGTCTAGGGGATGTGATGTTGCCACAAGGGGGAAAACAACGGTGCTTGTAACCGCGGTTACAAGGATTGTTTACTTTACGCAAAGTTCTTTTTAATGCAGTTGTCTGTTGCTTTGGGTTTACACTTTGGGTGGGGCTCGCAACTTAATACCAGCGAGATGTTCTGGATAGATATCTCAAGGTGGATGATTAGTAGTAGATGCAGATGGATTTCGGTCTACTTATTTTGGCGTACTGCCCGTGCTTTTGAGCCTCTTCCTTTCTTTTGTAGCATAGTTAGCATTGCGGTGCGTTCATAATCCTGTCAATTGCCCTTCTGTAATTTGTTTACCTCGCATAGCAGTTTTATCGTCTTTTGGGAGAGAGACATCACTAGTGAACATCACGTATCCCGGTCCATATCCTCATTACTGTTTCCAAGCTATCTTTACTTTACTGCTTTTACTTGCTATCATTATCCCTTGCATTTTATCCTTTGTGAACAGCAAGACCGGAGAGATTGACAACCTCTCTGAACTTCGTTGGGAACAAAGTTATCTGTGTCTGTATGCAGGTCCGCGTCAGTTGCGCCGCTGACACCTACTTATCATCTCTGGAGTCCTACTGGAGACAAACCTTGGTATCTTCACCGAGGGAAAACTGCTGCTGCACTACATCTTAAACCTTCCACTTGGGGTAACCAACGAAGGGGCGAGAAGCCATCAAGCAAGTTGAAAATAATACACGTGTGCTCGTATGTCATGAACAATATGATTTATGTGATAGTAATATTCTTGATGTTGTTCATGATACTACTGAAAATTATTTTGAGAGAGGAAAGTTTGGTTGTAGAAACTTCCATATTACTAAAACTACTCTCTTTATGTTGAAAGTTTTGAAGATGTTCTTGTTCCACCTTCCTATGTTGGTTTCTTTGTGCTTCTTTGATTTATTTTATTAAAATATGCCTATGCATAGGAAGTGGGTTCGGCTTAAATGTGTTTCATATTTTCTTCTTGATGCTCTCTTTTGCTTCAAATCCTTATTCTTATGAGAACACCTTTTAAAAACTTTATGCCTAGCTAATGGCTCTAAAGAAGCGCTTTCGGGAGGCAGCCCGCAACGAATTTAGGTTTTTATTTTTGCTTTTGTTGTGTATTGATGATTGTTACTACTGTAGCAACATCATTGTATCTTTATTTTTCAGCTTTGTGCCAAGTTATAGCCTCTTACGGCAAGGGAAGTAAAAGTGGTGACATGCTGTCCAGAAAACAGATTCTGTCCTCGTGACCAGAAAAATTCCAGAAAAATCCCAGTTCATCTTTTTGAGCTGAAATTTTTACAAAGTATGCTCTATACAATTACGAAACTTCCGTATGTTCTGAGTTTTTTGATTTGAGTTGCAGAAGTGCCCCTAAAAAATTCTTTACTATCTGCTGTTCTGTTTTTCACAGATTCTGCCACGTTTTGTCTCTCCTAACTTTTGCAAACGTTAAGCTTTCTTTTTATTTGCAAAAAAACTTTTTGACACTCTTGAGAAACATTAGATATTCAAGAATATCTTTATATCAAGTGGGAAAAATTATTTTATTAAGGGTACTAACCTCTCTAATCAGCTTATAATGAGTTATGTATGAAGGGAGTTTTCAAGAGTGCGATAGAAGATGATGAAAGAAGATCCAGGAGTGTCAAGCGCTCAAGCTTGGGTTGCCCCCATGCATCCCCAATAAATATTCAAGGAGAATCAAGCGTCTAAGCTTGGGTATGCCCCCATGCATCCCCTTCTCCATCAACAAATCGTTCTTCGTCTCACTATATTTTTATCACTTCATGCGTTATGTGCTATGCTTGGAGCGTCTCGCTCTTAGGTTTTATTTTTAGTTTTCTTTAGCTTTGCTTGCTGTTCATAACAAGTTAGATCCCTTCTTACTTTGTGTGGGAGATAAATACACTCCACTTTCAAAATTTAGAACACATCATAGGATTCTTCATGCCTATCTTTTTGCTGTTGTGTGTTCTTTATCTTTTCATAGCTACTGCCTTGTTTAGTTTTAGCCTTAGTTTGTCTTTAGCAAGATCCTTGGCTTTTGTTTAGTTTGTTGCTGCAACTCTTTTTAGTTTTCATGTTTATCTTGTTAAAGAGAGTTGGTTGTTGCACTGAGTTGTGTCTTGTCTTGAAAGTAGGTAATTGAGGTTGCTATTTAATTTTAGTAGTAACTTGCAATGGTTTTGAGGTATTGATGTGAGTAATGTTTGAACTATTGGTGTCAAGAGCTCTTGCCTATTAGTGATAGGTGTCATATTTTGGGCAATCCGTGTTTATTTTCAAAACCTACAAAACTAGTTGAGAACTCTAGCTACTAGATGGATCACTAATCTTTGGAGGGATCGAATATTAGAGTACACTCACGTACCATGAGTCGAGGATGCGCAAGGATAACCAAATCCCCATTCACTCCTCCTTAGGGTACTTGTCTCTTTGTGAACCTCCTTATTAGATTGAGAGTTACCGATAATAAGTGCATGAGTTCTTCGGACTAATGTAAGTATTGAGAGTTGACACTTCCACCTTCCCATATTTTGCTAGCCTCTCCCGTGCCGTGCATTGCCTTCTTCTCACTCCGAGAGTTGGTGTCCACCTTCGCCGGTACATCCAAACCCTTGGCATGATACGCTCTATCATCATAAGCCTCCCTTTATCTTTCCTCAAAAGAGCCACCATACCTACCTATCAAGGCATTTCCATAGCCTTTCCGAGTTACATTGCCATGCAACTTCCACCTCTTCATGACTTGATCTTCATGTCATACATGTTCCTGCTACACTGGCAGCGACACACATTGCATACATCATGATAGTTACATCTTCTTTATGATTTTGAGTACCTTGTAAAGTGTGAAAGATCTCCTTTACCTTCTTGTAAAATAGAGTGTTGCCCTTAAGTGAGGAAAAGATCCCAAAGTGGACACATTAAAAGATCCCAAAGAGGACAAATGAGAGTTAAATAGAAAGAGCCATGGAGGCCACAAAAAAATACAAAAAAATAGAAAAAAAGAGAAAAATAAATAAAAAGAGAGAAAGGGGCAACACTACTATCCTTTTGAGAGATCCACACTAGTACTCCCTTTATATCCTTGTACTCCATAGAGATGATCATTATGCATATAGCTATGTGGGGACCTTCACACTCTAGAACTTGGCTTGCATATTCCAAGGATGAGCCTCCTCAAATGAGCTCTAGGTCTTCATGAGCGAGCAAGTTAGATGTACCCCCACTAGTTCCATTGGAGAGCTTCTTAGCTCGTATGTGCATCCGTTGCATGGCAATCCCTACTCCTCACATCATATCTATCATTTGGCATCTCTTGCCTATGATTTTCCTCATTGATGTGAGCCTTTCTCATCCTTTTTGTCTTCCTCCTCCGTACTTCTCTCTTTGCCATCCTAAGTGTCAACTTTCGTGCTTACGCTCATCCATTGCATGAGTGCTCAAAATATCGAAAAGGAGTGGATCAAATTGACTTGTACCTGGCTAGTGGTCTGGGGACGAGTCAAGATAAGATTCCAAAGAGGACCAAGTGTGAAACTTTAGTAGATTGAGTTCTCAACACAAAAATACTTTTTTTCTCGTATTCCCTATCCCCCTTCTTGCACGCAAACACCATTTGGAGACATTCGAGTCACGGACAGCGAGAGCTCTTGCACCTAATGTTCTTTTGTTACTTGTTTCAATGCTAATATAAACTCTTGCATGTTATGACTTGAATTGAATCTCTAACCTTGATTTCTTTACTTTTCAAAGTTCTTTTATGGTTGCTAGCATGTCACCACAGAAATTATGCTGTTATCATTTACCTACTCAAGGACGAGCAGGAATTAAGCTTGGGGATGTTGATACGTCCAAAACGTATCTATAATTTCTGTTTGCTCTACGCATGTTTTGTGTGATATTGCAATGATCTAGATACACTTTCATACACTTTTGATCATATTTGGACTAACCTATTAACTCAGTGCACCCCAGTGCCAGTTCCTGTTTTCTGCTGTTTTTCTATTTCAGTTTTCCCCCATATAAAAGTGCCAGAAAAATTCGGGAAAATTCAGATAAAAAATCAGCGTGACGGAAGCTTCGAGAAGAGCCCAGGAGGGGCCAGAGGGGAGCCAGGGGGGCCCAGGCGGCCACCCGGCGCGGCCCCATCCCTGGCCGCGCCAGGGGGGCGCCTGGGGCCCCTGGTCCACCTCTGGCTTCCCCCCTTCGCCTATTTATTCTCCGTCACGGGAAAACTCCAGAAGAAGAACCCTATTCCACAAACTCGCCTCTGTTCAGCCGCCGCCGCGCTTTCGAGATCGGGAGCACCAGAAGACCTCTTCCCGGCACCCTGCCGGAGGGAGGATTGACCTCCGGGAGTCTCCTCTTGTAACACCCTCACTGTCGTGCAACAGTAATCACTACAGTAATCATTTTGAAAATGATTATCACTGTTGCTAATCACTGTTGTTGATCATGCTGTGATCAACTTTGCAATTGATCATATCCATAAGGCCTTTGGTTGCAGTTAAAAATAAGTGACAATTGGAACTTGTCCAAGAATTATGAAACCACTTTTGTAAAATCCCTAAAAATCAGTGGACCAAATTGTTATGGTTTCGGGAATTTATTAAGTTATAGAAAATTTCAAACAATTCAAATAGTAGGTTAAAACCCTCATTTTGGGCTTTTAATATTTAAACGAAATATCTAGTGAATTTCTTTTGCCTCCAAAACTTTTGTGGCATTGCTATATAGTGCTATACAAATTTAGAGGCACCTAACATATTTTACAAAAATGGATAGGTTAATAAAAGAAATACAAAGGAAATAAACAGAAAAAAAATGAAAAAAAATGAAAAAAAAGAAACCTAACCTAACCCTCTCCCGCACTGGGCGAGGCCCATCTTCTCCCTCTCCTCTTCCCTGGCCCAGCCCACCTCCCTCCCTCCCTCTCTCCTTTTCCCCACCGACACCCTCCCCTTCCTAACTCCCTCACGCCCGTGCCCCCTCCCCCAGCCCGATCCAGAGCGAGGAGACCGGCGACCCGGGCCCCGCCCCGACCTCCCTCCACCCCGGCGGACCGCCACGGCCACGCGACGCGCCGCCGCACCCCTGGCTCCGGCGCCGCCCCCCACGCCCTTGCGACCCCGGTGCTCACCGCCAAGAACTGCCGCTACCCGCCCTCGCCATCCTCTAGCTCCAAACCGGCGAGGCCCCCCTCCCTGCAACACATCCTCCTCGACCACCCCGCCCCCCTTCGACTCCCTCGGCCCCCTGGCCGCCCATCTACCTCCGCCGCGACGGCCCCTCTCCCACCGTGAGCTCCTCCCCCCCGGTTTCTTTTCCTCTGTTCCAAATCCTGGCCGTGCCCTGCCTCCCTTGGTCGCGCGCCGCCGCTGCTAACTACCCTGCCCCGCCTCGCTTCGGCCCCCTCGCCGGAACGGCCTGGCACCGCCGTGCCCCCTGGTCGGGTTGGTCTTGCCGGCGTGCTCCCCGTCTCAGCCGTGGGGCCAGCTTCCTAACCCCCCCTAATTGCCTGTTAGACAAACAGAGAATACTCCCCCCCCTTGATTAGAACATAATAGAAATAACCCCCTAAGTGCCTTACAGGTGGGCCCTAGGCCATTAGCAACTTTACTGTGTAATTAAACTACTAACAAAAACCTATCCCTATGACACATGGGCCCCATTGTTAATTGAATTAATTAAATAGTTTTATAAAATTCTAGTGACTATGACATGTGGCCCCTGGGTTTTTTTTAGTTAACTTAAATAACATGTGGTTGTCTCTGTCTCAATGACAGTGGGGACCCACTTCTCAGTTTGACTGGTCAACCCCACTGTTCTGGATAATGTTGTTTAATGAATTAAATAAATTTCAGAAATTATTTAGAAGTGATTTAAACTGCTAAATTCAATAACTTTAAAACCGTATATCAGATGAAAATAATTTGTATATCAAAGTTGCCCAGAAAAATACAACGATCATGGATACGCTATCTGTTCGTCTACCACACCCCCCTAACATACCAAACATCGAACCGTCCCCCTCCGGACCGTCTGTCCGATGATTTGTCTGGTACTGTTAAAGTACCCGGATGAATTTATTCTGAACACGAGAGTTGTTCGGAATGTTTCAACTAGCACGGTTACACCATCCACAGGTATGTCGGATGTCCACGACACCTCCGGCATGATCCCTTCCCCCTCCGGATCATCTGTCCGGTAATCAACTGGTACTGATGAATCATCCCCTGATAAATTCCTGCTCCGAGAAAATCATCGAACACTACGTTAGAGCCCCGTTGCTTTATATCTGCTATGTCATACAATTGTATTGCTATTATTGCCGTGTATTTATTGTTTCTTCCCCCTCTCTTATTGTCCGGTAGTCTCGACGTCCGCTGCTGATGCCCCTGTGATTGACTACTTCGTCGACGACCGTACCTCTACCGTCGAGCTTACAGGCAAGCAGAGCCATTTTCCTTCCCCAGATATTGCCTATCTTTCCGTACATTTCTTGCACTAGGCATGGTTACTGCTGCTGCTACGTTAAAATCCTATTCAATTGCATAGCATGTTTTTGTCGCCCCTTGATGTACCTTCCTATATCCTATGTTGCCTTATAAATATATATAATATTCAGCAGTAAACCCTGCGCATTGTTAGCTAGGTTTAGAATAGCGGGCCGTGATCACTCTGGTGAGTGAACGCGGATTACAAAATATTATAACTGCAACAGGTACAGATCAATGCAGACGCCCTAGGGAACCTACAACGGCGAGACCCTGCCGAGTCGCTTCGAGTTTGACTTATGAGTGGACGGACTCGTATTTCACCCTCGTCGGCTCAGTAGCGTAGCATCACTGGGATGATACGAGGGTATTCCTCTTTAGTTTATTCCGCTGGTGTCTCGGCACCACCGGGGTGATACGAGAATATTCCTCTTTAGTTCATTTCGCTGATGTCTCTGTCGTACCTCTTCAAGTGTACCATCGAGGGTGACTCCTCCTGGTTCCACTTGATGGTAGGCACTCGAATCAACTGGTGTCCTTACAGGTAAGGAGTCGGGTGACCCAACGGTGCCCGCGCAGGTTATCTTAGCGGAACGACAGGTCAGGTGTAATCCACCAGTGTGCGGCGGGCCTGGTACTGTTCGTGGCCGAAGGATTTCCTGTTGTACGAAAGTCGAGCTCTTCGGAGCAAACGCGAGACAGGGTAAGGAGACGGTTCACCTTGTTGGTAACCGCACGAGTTGGTGGGACGTCAGGGCAGGCACCGACGTTACTGGTGGTCCTCGCTGCTGTCGTTGTCCGCGACTCACTGAGAAAGGGGCAACGATAATGGTTGTCTCGGCAGATAATAATAAAATGACTTAACGGTTCAGGTGGATGACTTGAGTGGGTCGACGTGCCCTATACGCACTACCTCCACGTGGGATTACGGTGTGGGCCCTCCGCGTTGTGGTCTCGTTCGAAAGCTTTGAAAGACGTCCAATTCAGCATTGTGGTTGGGTCGGATCGTGCTGCGGCACTGGATCCACTTGGCGCACAACGACCCGGAGAGCGAGGGGTGATAGGCCCATGACCCACTTGCCCTTAGGGCTGTAGACCGGCGGGGACCTCTCTGATGAGCCGTAGGATGGGCCTCGGCGTGTCGGATAGCCTCGGTGGGGCATTCCATAACAAGGTGTACGCCACCCTGGAGATCCGAGCGTGTAGGGTAACAGTAGTGCAGCCCCTGCAGGGATGATAATCTATTCGGATAGCGGTGTCCACGGTAACAGGACGCTTTATGCTGAAGCCAGAGCCTACTACTACAAACTACTACTATTAAACTGTTGGTTCCGGTTTCTCTTCCTCGCAGGGAAGTCGAGGAGGGGATCTCGGAGGCATATATAATTGTTATCTATACAACTTACTATTATACAATGCTGCAACAACTTCTGCTGCATTGTTATTACATTCATGCTTATAAACTGTTGGCTGATTCTTACCTCATGCTGCAAGACTCGTCGGAAGATGCTAGTCTTCGATAGGCCTAGATTCTTACCCCTATTCTGATTTCTACCTTGCAGTCCACTATATACAGCCTCTTCTTTCCGTTGATACAAATGCATAAATGCTTAGTAGCGGACGTAAGACTCACGGGTATACTAGATACTCACCTGCTTTATTTCCTTTACTGTTTCGCCTGATCGGCCACTGCAGTCGACGTTGGAGTCCAGGAGCAGGAGATCCCCGATGCCGACCACCGCAACGTGAAGATCCCCGATGCCTTCTACGACGTCGAGTTCCCCTTTGACCAGGAGTAGTTTGGAGGTTCCTAGGCAGGAGGCCTCGCCTTTTCGATCGTGTTGATTTTGTGCTAGCCTTCTTAAGGCAACCGTGTATCCTTGTGTCTGTACTCAGATACTTTTGCTTCCGCTGACTTTGTGCTCTCGAGCTGTTGTATTCGAGCCCTTGTGGCCCCTGGCTTGTATTATACAGCTTGTATTATTTTATTTGTAGAGTTGTGTTGTGATATCTCACCGTGAGTCCCTGATCTCGATCGTGTACCTTGCGTGTATGATTATTGTACACGGTCTGATTTTGGGGGCGTCACAAGTTGGTATCAGAGCTGACTGCCTGTAGGACACCCCCTTCCCACTCCTTGGTCGAAGTCGAGTCTAGTCTTTGCAAAACTACTTTACTAACAGTGTCGTGTGGCTTATCGGCCCACGTCGCAAATTGGGTGGTATTAGGATCCTTTTCTCCGTACCTTTACTCTGGGATTCTACTCTGTTATCCTTTCGGGAAATTTTGCTAACTCTGACATTAGGATCTCGTGGTCACATCTACCCGGAGAGCCCTTCACCCAATATGATCGATTGCTTCACCTGAAGATTTCGACGATACTCTCTGATAAACTCCTGAGAACCTACGTGTTCATCGCCTTGCAATCCCCTGCCATCAATAAGTCTGTATGGATAATTACATCCACTTCACGATGTGGACATCATAATTCCCTTGTACTTAAGCGTCGAATTATTCAGATGCTTCTATCATCCGATGCCTTTGTATTCTTTCTCCTTCTGGTTGAGTGTCGATACTCGCATCAGATTCTTTGCGAACCATCCGACCTTTGGTGGATTATTATCCGACTAATCTTACATGGCTTCTTCCATGTGTCGATCGGATTCATCGTGTGAAACACCATCCTTGCCCTCGATGATCTATTTTATCATCGACAACCTCCCTTGACTCCCTTCCAATGCAACTTGGTCATGTATATCGCTCTCTACTTTCCCTTGGGAAAGATATACACCTGATACTTGTGTATCATCACATTTTCCTTTCCATTGGCCTATTTAACCCTTCTGGTAATATAACTTACCTAAGCAGTGATAATTACCTGCTTATGATAACACTTCGGTGTACTACTCTGTCAGTACGACCTGTTACTATTGTTGATAACCTTTCGGTAACCACCGATGGACGAGAACTTTGCCTATTGGTCCCCCTCGTCTTAACGAGCAGAAAAATGGTTCTCTTTGTCCACTGTCCTTGTTATCGACGTTGTTGCCGAGATAACTGACGAAATGTTCTCTGACAAACCTTGCATCGCGATCGCATGGAATGTCACCACCCTTCTTATACAATGTGGGCCCATAACCCACAGTTCCACAGGATCGAAACCTGACTCTCCTTTACCTTCGTGTTCCTGAGGTTATTCCTCGTGCTTGACCTCGTATGGCATTCACGAATCACCTACATTGTGATATTCGGTCCGATATCAGACGCAGTGCTTATGCCTGATGCTCTGGACCCCTTTTCATTATCCGTTATCGGCATCGAATGCATGCCTATTCGCCTGAGACTTCTCATGCGTTCTTTTATTATCTCGATGTACTACGCATACCCCGGTAATCCATCATGACCCTCGGATGCATCGTCCGTTGGCCTAATGGCTCCTAACATCACCCTTGGAGTTGAAGGAGTTGGGCTCCTTGCTACCCCCACCCACATAGTCTCAAGTCGGCCACCATCAACCTTGTTTTGGTGATGGTTTGGTTGAGAACCCACACGGCGGCAATCTATTGACACACTAGAGTTGTTCAACTTTTCACCCTTCGGTGAGATGGTGAACTCTACCATGACCTCTAAAACACAGTCGAGTTCGTTAAGGTTCCGTGGTCAAATCATGTTGACCATGAAGCCACTCCTGAACGTGAAGTTCGCCTTCGCGAAAAATACGGATTTTTTTTCTTCTACCACTCAAATTCTCGGGACGAGAATTCTTGTAGTGGGGGAGATTTGTAACACCCTCACTGTCGTGCAACAGTAATCACTACAGTAATCATTTTGAAAATGATTATCACTGTTGCTAATCACTGTTGTTGATCATGCTGTGATCAACTTTGCAATTGATCATATCCATAAGGCCTTTGGTTGCAGTTAAAAATAAGTGACAATTGGAACTTGTCCAAGAATTATGAAACCACTTTTGTAAAATCCCTAAAAATCAGTGGACCAAATTATTATGGTTTCGGGAATTTATTAAGTTATAGAAAATTTCAAACAATTCAAATAGTAGGTTAAAACCCTCATTTTGGGCTTTTAATATTTAAACGAAATATCTAGTGAATTTCTTTTGCCTCCAAAACTTTTGTGGCATTGCTATATAGTGCTATACTAATTTAGAGGCACCTAACATATTTTACAAAAATGGATAGGTTAATAAAAGAAATACAAAGGAAATAAACAGAAAAAAAATGAAAAAAAAGAAACCTAACCTAACCCTCTCCCGCACTGGGCGAGGCCCATCTTCTCCCTCTCCTCTTCCCTGGCCCAGCCCACCTCCCTCCCTCCCTCTCTCTTTTTCCCCACCGACACCCTCCCCTTCCTAACTCCCTCACGCCCGTGCCCCCTCCCCCAGCCCGATCCAGAGCGAGGAGACCGGCGACCCTGGCCCCGCCCCGACCTCCCTCCACCCCGGCGGACCGCCACGGCCCCGCGACGCGCCGCCGCACCCCTGGCTCCGGCGCCGCCCCCCACGCCCTTGCGACCCCGGTGCTCACCGCCAAGAACCGCCGCTACCCGCCCTCGCCATCCTCTAGCTCCAAACCGACGAGGCCCCCCTCCCTGCAGCACATCCTCCTCGACCACCCCGCCCCCCTTCGACTCCCTCGGCCCCCTGGCCGCCCTGCTACCTCCGCCGCGACGCCCCCTCTCCCACCGTGAGCTCCTCCCCCCCGGTTTCTTTTCCTCTGTTCCAAATCCCGGCCGTGCCCTGCCTCCCTTGGTCGCGCGCCGCCGCTGCTAACTACCTTGCCCCGCCTCGCTTCGGCCCCCTCGTCGAAACGGCCTGGCACCGCCGTGCCCCCTGGTCGGGTTGGTCTTGCCGGCGTGCTCCCCGTCTCAGCCGTGGGGCCAGCTTCCTAACCCCCCCTAATTGTCTGTTAGACAAACAGAGAATACCGCCCCCCTTGATTAGAACATAATAGAAATAACCCCCTAAGTGCCTTACAGGTGGGCCCTAGGCCATTAGCAACTTTACTGTGTAATTAAACTACTAACAAAAACCTATCCCTATGACACATGGGCCCCATTGTTAATTGAATTAATTAAATAGTTTTATAAAATTCTAGTGACTATGACATGTGGCCCCTGGGTTTTTTTTAGTTAACTTAAATAACATGTGGTTGTCTCTGTCTCAATGACAGTGGGGACCCACTTCTTAGTTTGACTGGTCAACCCCACTGTTCTGGATAATGTTGTTTAATGAATTAAATAAATTTCAGAAATTATTTAGAAGTGATTTAAACTGCTAAATTCAATAACTTTAAAACCGTATATCAGATGAAAATAATTTGTATATCAAACTTGCCCAGAAAAATACAACGATCATGGATACGCTATTTGTTCGTCTACCACACCCCCCTAACATACCAAACATCGAACCGTCCCCCTCCGGACCGTCTGTCCGATGATTTGTCTGGTACTGTTAAAGTACCCGGATGAATTTATTCTGAACACGAGAGTTGTTCGGAATGTTTCAACTAGCACGGTTACACCATCCACAGGTATGTCGGATGTCCACGACACCTCCGGCATGATCCCTTCCCCCTCCGGATCATCTGTCCGGTAATCAACTGGTACTGATGAATCATCCCCTGATAAATTCCTGCTCCGAGCAAATCATCGAACACTACGTTAGAGCCCCGTTGCTTTATATCTACTATGTCATACAATTGTATTGCTATTATTGCCGTGTATTTTTTGTTTCTTCCCCCTCTCTTATTGTCCGGTAGTCTCGACGTCCGCTGCTGATGCCCCTGTGATCGACTACTTCGTCGACGACCGTACCTCTACCGTCGAGCTTACAGGCAAGCAGAGCCATTTTCCTTCCCCAGATATTGCCTATATTTCCGTACATTTCTTGCACTAGGCATGGTTACTGCTGCTGCTACGTTACAATCCTATTCAATTGCATAGCATGTTTTTGTCGCCCCTTGATGTACCTTCCTATATCCTATGTTGCCTTATAAATATATATAATATTCAGCAGTAAACCCTGCGCATTGTTAGCTAGGTTTAGAATAGCGGGCCGTGGTCACTCTGGTGAGTGAACGCGGATTACAAAATATTATAACTTCAACAGGTACAGATCAATGCAGACGCCCTAGGGAACCTACAACGGCGAGACCCTGCCGAGTCGCTTCGAGTTTGACTTATGAGTGGACGGACTCGTATTTCACCCTCGTCGGCTCAGTAGCGTAGCATCACTGGGATGATACGAGGGTATTCCTCTTTAGTTTATTCCGCTGGTGTCTCGGCACCACCGGGGTGATACGAGAATATTCCTCTTTAGTTCATTTCGCTGATGTCTCTGTCGTACCTCTTCAAGTGTACCATCGAGGGTGACTCCTCCTGGTTCCACTTGATGGTAGGCACTCGAATCAACTGGTGTCCTTACAGGTAAGGAGTCGGGTGACCCAATGGTGCCCGCGCAGGTTATCTTAGCGGAACGACAGGTCAGGTGTAATCCACCAGTGTGCGGCGGGCCTGGTACTGTTCGTGGCCGGAGGATTTCCTGTTGTACGAAAGTCGAGCTCTTCGGAGCAAACGCGAGACAAGGTAAGGAGACGGTTCACCTTGTTGGTAACCGCACGAGTTGGTGGGACGTCAGGGCAGGCACCGACGTTACTGGTGGTCCTCGCTGCTGTCGTTGTCCGCGACTCACTGAGAAAGGGGCAACGATAACGGTTGTCTCGGCAGATAATAATAAAATGACTTAACGGTTCAGGTGGATGACTTGAGTGGGTCGACGTGCCCTATACGCACTACCTCCACGTGGGATTACGGTGTGGGCCCTCCGCGTTGTGGTCTCGTTCGAAAGCTTTGAAAGACGTCCAGTTCAGCATTGTGGTTGGGTCGGATCGTGCTGCGGCACTGGATCCACTTGGCGCACAACGACCCGGAGAGCGAGGGGTGATAGGCCCATGACCCCCTTGCCCTTAGGGCTGTAGACCGGCGGGGACCTCTCTGATGAGCCGTAGGATGGGCCTCGGCGTGTCGGATAGCCTCGGTGGGGCATTCCCTAACAAGGTGTACGCCACCCTGGAGATCCGAGCGTGTAGGGTAACAGTAGTGCAGCCCCTGCAGGGATGATAATCTATTCGGATAGCCGTGTCCACGGTAACAGGACGCTTTATGCTGAAGCCAGAGCCTACTACTACAAACTACTACTATTAAACTATTGGTTCCGGTTTCTCTTCCTCGCAGGGAAGTCGAGGAGGGGATCTCGGAGGCATATATAATTGTTATCTATACAACTTACTATTATACAATGCTGCAGCAACTTCTGCTGCATTGTTATTACATTCATGCTTATAAACTGTTGGCTGATTCTTACCTCATGCTGCAAGACTCGTCGGAAGATGCTAGTCTTCGATAGGCCTAGCTTCTTACCCCTATTCTGATTTCTACCTTGCAGTCCACTATATACAGCCTCTTCTTTCCGTTGATACAAATGCATAAATGCTTAGTAGCGGACGTAAGACTCGCGGGTATACTAGATACTCACCTGCTTTATTTCCTTTACTGTTTCGCCTGATCGGCCGCTGCAGTCGACGTTGGAGTCCAGGAGCAGGAGATCCCCGATGCCTACCACCGCAACGTGAAGATCCCCGATGCCTTCTACGACGTCGAGTTCCCCTTTGACCAAGAGTAGTTTGGAGGTTCCCAGGCAGGAGGCCTCGCCTTTTCGATCGTGTTGATTTTGTGCTAGCCTTCTTAAGGCAACCGTGTATCCTTGTGTCTGTACTCAGATACTTTTGCTTCCGCTGAATTTGTGCTCTCGAGCTGTTGTATTCGAGCCCTCGCGGCCCCTGGCTTGTATTATACAGCTTGTATTATTTTATTTGTAGAGTTGTGTTGTGATATCTCACCGTGAGTCCCTGATCTCGATCGTGTACCTTGCGTGTATGATTATTGTACACGGTCTGATTTTGGGGGCGTCACACCTCTCCACCATGGATGCTCCCCGGATGTCTTGTGAGTAGTTTTCCTTGGACCATGGGTCCGTGATCAGTAGCTATGTGATGTTCTCCTCCCCTCTTTGATCTTCATTGTTTAGACCTCATGAGCTGCCCTACATGATCGAGGCACCTATGTAATATTTCTTCTATTGCTATGCTGAGTTTGATGGGATCTGATGGATTATGAGATTATGTTCAGATTGTGATAGAGTAATAATTTGGTTTTTATCTCTTATATTTTTGTTCCTAAGTAATTCTTGCATGTTCTCTGTTGCTGTTTATTGCTTTGGCCAAGTAGTAGGTAGTGACTCAAGGAGGGAACGTTGTGCTAGATTTTGGGTTCATGCCCCCCGATGACACGCTTGAGTGACAGAAACATGAGTCTAGGGGATGTGATGTTGCCACAAGGGGGAAAACAACGGTGCTTGTAACCGCGGTTACAAGGATTGTTTACTTTACGCAAAGTTCTTTTTAATGCAGTTGTCTGTTGCTTTGGGTTTACACTTTGGGCGGGGCTCGCAACTTAATACCAGCGAGATGTTCTGGATAGATATCTCAAGGTGGATGATTAGTAGTAGATGCAGATGCATTTCGGTCTACTTATTTTGGCGTACTGCCCGTGCTTTTGAGCCTCTTCCTTTCTTTTGTAGCATAGTTAGCATTGCGGTGCGTTCATACTC
This sequence comes from Bromus sterilis, assembly GCA_950022295.1. Classification (NCBI taxonomy): domain Eukaryota; kingdom Viridiplantae; phylum Streptophyta; class Magnoliopsida; order Poales; family Poaceae; genus Bromus; species Bromus sterilis. The sequence continues at coordinate 48,383,045 of OX465596.1, forward strand.
CTGTCAATTGCCTTTCTGTAATTTGTTTACCTCGCATAACAGTTTTATCGTCTTTTGGGAGAGAGACTTCACTAGTGAACATCACGTATCCCGGTCCATATCCTCATTACTGTTTCCAAGCTATCTTTACTTTACTGCTTTTACTTGCTATCATTATCGCTTACATTTTATCCTTTGTGAACAACAAGACCGGAGAGATTGACAACTCTCTGAACTTCGTTGGGAACAAAGTTATCTGTGTCTGTGTGCAGGTCCGCGTCAGTTGCGCCGCTGACACCTACTTATCATCTCTGGAGTCCTACTGGAGACAAACCTTGGTATCTTCACTGAGGGAAAACTGCTGCTGCACTACATCTTAAACCTTCCACTTGGGGTAACCAACGAAGGGGCGAGAAGCCATCAACCCTCTCCAAACGAAGATGTACTTCTCGAAAGAGAAGGAACTTCGGCAACATATCCTTGTCTCCCGTGTTCCCCTTTACCTTTACTTTGTGCAAGTTAGTTTCATTGCTTGCTCATATAGTGTTGCATTAGTTGTGTCACAACTCCAGTTTAGGTATGTGCTAGGACCAGACCTACCTTGCATTCATGATCAAAATTCAAATTGCAATTCAAAAATGGGGAAGCAGAAGCCCTAATTGAATTTAATTCAAATGGCCAGATAAAAAATTTGTTCCAAAAAAATCATTTGAAAAGTTTTAAAACTTCTGAAAATGTGTATGATCATGTTCCAAGTGGTGTGGGACCCACTTCATACATATGGAATTTTACAAAATTCAAAATAGAGCTTCGGAAATTAATTAAACCCCTATTTGGATTAAGATTCAAATAATTTGATTTTTAAAAATTCCCAAACTTTATAAGTGGCTAGCTATTTACTTTATAAGGCCATCTAAAAAGTGTGGGCATTTTATAAAATGCCTAGGTATTTTACCTAAGGCAAAACAGATTTAACAGAAGAAATAAAAAGAAAAAGAAGAAAACAGAGCAGAGAAGCTTACCTTGCGCCCAGGGCGCAGGCCCACTTCTTCTGGCCCAGCTCAGCCCACCCGACCATCCCCTGTCGTCTTCCTCCCCCGGCCCCGATGCTGCTCGCTGGAGGGCATGCCGTGGACGCCGTGGCCACCTCGGGCACCTCCTGCTTCCCTCCCTTTGGATTCGTCGTCTTCCTCTCTCCCGCAAGATCCCGTGCAAGCCCGAGACGACCACCTCGCCGCCGTTGTGCCCGCACGCCGCCACCGTGCTCATCACGCCGTCGCACCTTGTCCAGACGCTTCGCCGACGTCGACTCCTCCGATCCCCGCCCTCAATCGAAGCTCAGCGCCACCGAGGAGGACGCCCCTTCAAGGATCCTCCGCCGGCCGCCGAGGAGAAAACCTCCAATTACTCCGCCGTCGAGCTCTGCGCGGCCCCGCCTTCCTCCCCATTCAAACCAGGGTGAGCTCTCCAGCATTTCACCCCTAACCCCGCCTCCTCCTGTGCCCTAGAGCTGGGTTCCGGCGAGAATCGAGGTCCGGCCGCAGCGGGCCTCGTCAAAGTCGCGCACCAGCGCCTCCCCTTGGACCCCCGATGGCATCTTCCGACGCGCGAGGTCCCTAGCTCCCTCCCAGTGCCCCCAGCTACCCTCTCCGTGCCCGAAAACCTAAGTCCGACGAAGCTCTGGCGAGAGCTCCGGCGAACTCGCCATTAGGGACAACCCCCTAAGCTAACCCGAGTACTAACCACCCCCCTGGGCCACTGACTAGTGGGCCCAGGCTCCTAACTAATTACGATTAGTTTAACAAAACGGTTTAATTAACCCCCCCACTGATTTGGTGGACCCACACGTCAGCTGCCCCCTGACGTCACCCTGACGTCAGGCTGGCGCAGTAAATCATTTAACTGTTTAATTCGATTTAAAATATTCCAGAAAATCCAAAAATTAGCCCAAACTTTGGAAAATCATAATTTATTTATTTCAACTCCAAATATAGCAAATAATATGTCTAAAATTATTAGAAAAATTCAAGGAATCTGAATATGCAATCTGTTTTCATGTTTGACCAAGTTTGCTTGGGTGAACAGTGGTAACAAAGCATATGCATTCCTTTTAAGTTCAAAATGGAGTTTGAATTTGCAAGACCTTTGCAATATACTCCATTTAAATGGAATTGCCTCACACATCAGAAGCATGTACATCAAGTTTCAACCTTCAACCATGTGTTTGTGCATTGTACTTATGTTTCCCCCCTTGATTGTTGTTTGTCGATAGAAGTGGAACCGTAACAGGAGGTTGCCCCCTTCGTTGAAGACCCCGATACTGAACCTCGTCACCAAGTAAAGCAAACCCCCATTGATCATGTCGATAAAATCCCACTTCCCTCTCAGTCTCTCTTATGCATTGTTTAGGATGATTACCATGCTACGTTTCTACCGCATAGATGAACCCATTCCTTTGCATGACCTATCATTTGTCAAAGTAGTAAGCAAACCACAATCCTAGCAAATGTAGGAGTTGATTGATATCATGTGGCCCCTGCAACTGTTATTTATTATTGCATGTTTAGAGTGATACAATGTTGATACTGTTATGTGAGTCGGGATGGTAGCAATCATGATGATGATGGTGGAAATGTGTTGGTGAATCTACCCTAATACAAGGTGAACGACGAGAGGTTGTGTAGGAGTACACAGTGGGTTGTCTCGTTGAACACCGCCCTAAGTCCGAGTTCTTGTGTGGTGATCCAAGATGAGGAGTACAACCACACATTGGGCTCACTGACCCCTCTCTACCTACTAACTCATCCCTTTCGATGTCCAGATGTCGCAGTAGTTCGGAGTTCTGGTAGATTTTTGGCCTGGCTGCTAAGTGAGAGAACGGCTCAGCCGAGACCGGCTTATGCACCACACACACATCATCTGGGCCCACTTCGGTAAACCGGCCGGGTTCACGATAGTGGTAGCCAACCCAAGTAGGCGGATTTCTTGGACTAGATCGGCTATGAGGTAAGAGTTGTGGTAAGCATCCTCGCCGGCACCTCTTGAACTGTGTCGAGTACAAAGGCGGTAACTGATGGTCATGTGTGTGTAGCGGTACACCCCTGCAGGGTTAACAAAACTATTCGAATAGCCGCGTCTGCGGTAAGGGACTACTTGGAAAGCTGTGCCTGATTATTAGACAACTTCAATGGATACGTACAAAACTTGCCAAGATAAGCGTGAGTGCTATGGTGTGCTTTCTCGTGAGAAGTCGAGGAAGGCACCATAGTGGTGTAATTTGTTGGAGACATGTAGTGGACTCCTGTACGCTTCTTACCTCAAGTCTTGTACTCGTAGTTCAGGACTAGCCAAGTCAAAGCTGGCACTTCTGCTTATGAACTTCACTCCCCTTTACCTTGATACATGTGCATGAGTAGTATAGTTCCTACGTAAGTCTTGCTGAGTACGACTTTGTACTCACGTTTGCTTATTCTATGTTTTAGATGAACCCACTGACCCCGAAGGTGGATTCTTCCTCGAGCTCGATGACTGAAGACCAAGCTAGTGTAGTCCCAGCCAGCAGACTCGTTCCCTCATGGAGGGCTTGTGTTTAAATAAGGCTTCTTAAGCCATTTGTTGAACTTGTCTGTAACCAGTCATAATTTGCTTCCGCATGCTTGTTGTAATGTTGAATCGCGGTCTCGTGATCTCCGTGTGCACTCTGTAAGAGTTATCAATAAAGTTGTACACTTTGTAGAGAATTGCAATGATACCTGCTGTTCGTACTAGACATGTGTGATGCGTGTATGATTATAAGATGCATGTCTTAGTATGGGTTTTCGAGACCTTAGTTGTGATCTGGCTGGCGATCTTTTATACATCAAGTGGCCCTTAGATGTGCGCAGCTTGGGACATCGCGATGCGATTGCTTGTGACTCTGTCACGTGCACACTTTGATGTATGATCGAGCCCGCCCTAGACCCCTACTAAGTGATCGGGCTGGAGTAAGTCTATGTAAGGGTTATAATACAATCGATAATATGGTTGAGGTGACTTGTCTATGAGTATGGGAGTTCACCACCCATATCATTTAGACTTGTGAGCGGACGATGAGGACCCATATCAGTTGATCATCCGGCCTGGATGGGATGCCCCTCACGTTTGATGCTTTCCGAGAACGTTCTGTGCTTGGCCTTGTCTGCTTAGACAAGTGGGTACGGTTCTCGTCTCTCCATATGATTGTGTTGTAGCGAGTCTTGCATACGCTAACCTCGGGCCCCGACAGACTTGGTATCAGAGCAGGACTGACTGTAGGATTATCAGCCTTGGCCGAAGTAGAGTCTAGCCTTCTATAGTTATATAGTTACTCTGGGTATATAAGGGAACAACGTAAGGCTTCTTTTTCTCCTTACCTTCATCGTTCTGAGTTCTGAGTCACCCTCATCTTATTCTACGGGAAGATAGGACTAGGCTCATCTATGTCTTACTAGAACATCTCGTTGATTGCTTCCTTGTAGCCGTAGGAAAGTTGTGTTCGGTTGTCTAGAGTCGTTGTGCTTCATGTTTTGAACTTCTTATGTAAGTGTTGTTTCTACATTGCAAGAAAAGACATTTCTTACAATTACAGCCGTTATGCTATCCGAGTCATTCCAAGTTTCTTCAAAATCTGATGCATTTGAAAAATCCTTCTATCTTTTTCGGATGTCTTTCCAGAAGATTTGTTAGGTGGCATTCCTGACAGTTCTCTAGAGTTTGTTGTAGGTTTTGTTCTAGAAACCTATAGTGATTCATTTGCAGCTCGTCCTCCCACTTTAGATGTCTTCTAGCAAGAAGAACCACACTAATCATCGTGTTGGGGTACTTTGCTACTCTGACGTATCTGTTGTAGCCCCTAGTAAACCTTGGTCATCCTCTAGGAAGCTATCTAGTAACCCAACCCCTTAAATCTAGATACCCGACAGATGTGTAGAGTTCATAGTGGATCTTATGCTAGGAACCGCACCAATTTCTAGACGCCCATACAAAATGGCCCCACGTGAGTTAGCTGAGCTTAAAATCCAACTTGAAGCTTTGTTGGCAAAAGGCTTCTCCGCCCTATCTCATCGCCATGGGGTTGCTCCGTTCAGTTCGTAACGAAGAAGATGGAACATAAAGGATGTGCGTAGACTATCGCCCGCTAAATCTAGCGACGATAAAGAACAAGTACCCACTGCCCAGGATCAATGATCTTTATGATCAACTTGTTGGATCCTCTGTCTTCTCCAAGATGGATTTGAGATTAGGTTATCATCAAATCAAAATCCGAAACAAGGACATTCCAAAAAAGGCTTTTACTACTCGTTATGGTCTTTACGAGTACACCGTCATGTCCTTTGGTTTAACCAATGCCCCCGCCACTTTCTCGCGCATGATGATTCGATCTTCATGGAGTACTTGGATAAATTTGTTGTAGTTTATCTTGATGACATTCTCATCTACTCAAAGAACGAAGAAGAACATGCCGAACATCTCATGCTGGTATTGATGAAACTTCGAGAGCACCGCCTTTATGCCAAGTTCTCCAAGTGTGAATTTTGGCTACCAGAAGTGACCTACTTAGGCCACGTGATTTCTGCAAAAGGCATTGCTGTGAATCCCGAGAGAGTTCAGGCTGTCCTTGACTGGACTCCACCTGAATCGGTTAAGCAAGTTAGGAGTTTTCTTGGCTTAGCAAGCTATTTCCGCCGCTTCGTCGAGAACTTTTCTAAAGTTGCAAAGCCTCTAACTGAACTCCTCAAGAAAGATAAGAAATTCCTATGGACTCCCAAGTGCGAGGAAAGCTTTCAAGAGCTAAAAAGAAGATTGACTTCTGCACCCGTACTTGTGCCTCCAAACACCGAAAAAGATTTCAAGATCTTTTGTGACGCCTCACGGCAAGGGTTAGGATGCATACTTATGCAAGATAGACATGTGGTAGCTTATGCTTCACGCCAGTTGCGTCCACATGAAGAGAACTATCCTACCCATGATCTTGAACTAGCTGCCGTAGTTCATCCCTGACAACTTGGCGACATTACCTCCTTGGTAATCGTTGTGAGATCTATTCCGACCACCAAAGCCTCAAATATATATTCACCCAGCCAGATCTTAATCTCAGGCAAAGACGTTGGATTGAGTTGATAAAATATTACGACGTAGGAATTTCTTACACCCCAGGCAAAGCCAATGTCATGGCTGATGCACTAAGTCGTAAGTCGTATTGTAACAACCTCATGCGACAACAGTATCAACCACTTCTTCATGAGGAATTTCGCAAGTGCAATCTTGAGATTGTTCCTCATGGTTATCTTTCTACCATGGTGGCGAAACCAACTCTTGAGGATCAAATCATAGTTGCCCAAAGGCGTGCACGAGGTGTTCGCCGGATCAAGGAGAACATTGCTAGCGGAGTTGCTAAATGTTTCTGCACAGATAGTAAAGGAACGGTATTCTTTGGAAATCGTTTGGTAGTACCTAAGAATAGAGATCTAAGGCAACTCATCCTCAAAGAAGCCCATGACACACCCCTCTCGATTCATCCCGGTAGAACAAAAATGTACCGAGATCTACGCCAGAGATTTTGGTGGACTAGGATGAAGAGAGACATTGCTTGATTTGTTGCCGAATGTGATGTTTGTCGTCGCATTAAGGCAAAACACCAAAGACCTGCTGGGTATACTTCAACCTTTTCCTATTCCAGAGTGGAAATGGTACAAAGTCAGTATGGATTTCATCACTGGCTTTCCAAAAACCCAGAAAGGAAATGATGCCATCTTCGTTGTGGTGGATAGACTTTCCAAAGTTGCTCACTTCCTTCCAGTTCGTGAGTCTATAACTGCTAGCCAGTTAGCGGACTTGTATGTCTCTAGAAATGTGTCTCTTCATGGTGTTCCTTTGGAAATCAATTCTGATCGTGGTAGCCTTTTCACCTCTAGATTTTGGGGAAGCTTTCAGAATGCTATGGGAACTCATCTCTCCTTTAGTACAGCTTTCCATCCTCAGTCTAGCGGTCAAGTCGAAAGGGTTAATCAAATTCTTGAAGACATGCTCAGAGCTTGTGCTATCTCATTCGGAAAGAATTGGGAGAAGTCTCTTCCATTCGCCGAATTTGCTTATAACAATAGTTTCCAATCTAGTCTGAACATGGCTCCTTTTGAACTCCTCTATGGACGAAGATGTCAAACACCCCTTAACTAGTCAGAAACCGGTGAAAGACAATTCTTTGGACCAGATATGATCATGGAAGCAGAAGAGCAAGTTCGCATTGTTCGTGATCAATTGAAAGCAGCCCAGTCTCGTCAGAAAATCTACTATGATCGTCATCATAGGCAATAAAGCTACCATCTGGACGAGAAGGCCTACCTTCGGGTGACTCCTCTGAAGGGAACCCAACGATTCGGTAGCAAAGGCAAGTTGGCCCCACGTTACATTGGACCTTTCCGCATTCTTGCTAAACGTGGAGAAGTTGCCTACCAACTTGAACTACCCCCGCACCTTTCCCGAGTACATGACGTATTCCATGTGTCACAACTCAGGCGTTGCTTCAAGGACCCCATCCGCGAAGTCGACCATGAAATGCTTGATCTCCAAGATGACCTTTCTTATCAAGAATACCTCGTTCGTATTCTTGATTCAGCAGAGCGTGCCACTCGCCGTCAGAAGATCAAGTTTCTAAAAGTACAATGGTCACACCACTCTGAGAGAAAAGCCACGTGGGAAAGAGAAGACCGTCTCAGTGCCGAGTACCCCTCCTTCCTCCCACAGACTTCTGAATCTCGGGACGAGATTCTTTTGAGTGGGGGCGAGTTGTCACAACCCCAGTTTAGGTATGTGCTAGGACCAGAGCTACCTTGCATTCATGATCAAAATTCAAATTGCAATTCAAAAATGGGGAAGCAGAAGACCTAATTGAATTTAATTCAAATGGCCAAATAAAAATTTGTTCCAAAAAATTTATTTCAAAAGTTGTAAAACTTATGAAAATGTGTATGATCATGTTCCAAGTGGTGTGGGACCCACTTCATACATATGGAATTTTAAAAAATTCCAAATAGAGCTTTGGAAATTAATTAAACCCATATTTGGATTAAGATTCAAATAATTTGTATTTTAAAAATTCCCAAACTTTATAAGTGGCTAGCTATTTACTTTATAAGGCCATCTAAAAAGTGTGGGCATTTTATAAAATGCCTAGGTATTTTACCTAAGGAAAAACAAATTTAACAGAAGAAATAAAAAGAAAAAGAAGAAAACAGAGCAGAGAAGTTTACCTTGCGCCCAGGGCGCAGACCCACTTCTTCTGGCCCAGCACAGCCCACCCGGCCATCCCCTGTCGTCTTCCTCCCCCGGCCTCGATGCTGCTCGCTGGAGGGTATGTCGTGGACGCCGTGGCCACCTCGGCCACCTCCTGCTTCCCTCCCTCCTCACATGCACGTCGTGGCAACGCTGGAGAGCCCGCACACCTCCGCCCCTCTGGATTCGCTGTCTTCCTCTCTCCCGCAAGATCCCGTGCAAGCCCGAGACGACCACCTCGCCGCCGACGTGCCCGCACGCGGCCACCGTGCTCCTCACGCCGCCGCGCCTTGTACATACGCTTCGCCGACGTCGACTCCTCCGATCCCCGCCCTCAATCGAAGCTCAGCGCCACCGAGAACGATGCCCCTTCAAGGATCCGCCGCCGGCCGCCGAGGAGGAAACTTCCAATTACTCCGCCGTCGAGCTCTGCATGGCCCCTCCGTCCTCCCCATTCAAACCAGGGTGAGATCTCCAGCATTTCGCCCCTAACCCCGCCTCCTCCTGTGCCCTAGAGCTGGGTTCCGGCGAGAACCGAGGTCCGGCCGCCGCGGGCCTCGTCAAAGTCGCGCCCTTGGACCCCCGATAGCATCTTCCGACGCGCGAGGTCCCCAGCTCCCTCCCAGTGCCCCCAGCTACCCTCCCCGTGCCCGAAAACCTAAGTCCGGCGAAGCTCCGGCGAAGTCGCCATTAGGGCCAACCCCCTAAGCTAACCCGAGCACTAACCACCCCCCTGGGCCACTGACTAGTGGGCCCAGGCTCCTAACTAATTACAATTAGTTTAACAGAACGGTTTAATTAACCCCCCCACTGACTTGGTGGACCCACATGTCAGCTGCCCCCTGACGTCACCCTGACGTCAGGCTGACGCAGTAAATCATTTAACTATTTAATTCGATTTAAAATATTCCAGAAAATCCATAAATTAGCCCAAACTTTGGAAAATCATAATTAATTTATTTCAACTCCAAATATAGCAAATAATATGTCTAAAATTATTAGAAAAATTCAAGGAATCTGAATATGCAATCTATTTTCATGTTTGACCAAGTTTTCTTGGGTGAACAGTGGTAAGAAAGCATATGCATTCCTTTTAAATTCAAAATGGAGTTTGAATTTGCAAGACCTTTGCAATATACTCCATTTAAATGGAATTTCCTCACACATCAGAAGCATGTACATCAAGTTTCAACCTTCAACCATATGTTTGTGCATTGTACTTATGTTGCCCCCCTTGATTGTTGTTTGTCGATAGAAGTGGAACCGGAACAGGAGGCTGCCCCCTCCGTTGAAGACCCCGATACAGAACCTCGTCAGCAAGGCAAGCAAACCCCCATTGATCATGTCGATAAAATCCCACTTCCCTCTCAGTCTCGCTTATGCATTGTTTAGGATGATTACAATGCTACGTTTCTACCGCATAGATGAACCCATTCCTTTGCATGACCTATCATTTGTCACAGTAGTAAGCAAACCACAATCCTAGCAAATGTAGGAGTTGATTGATATCATGTGGCCTCTGCAACTGTTATTGCTTATTGCATGCTTAGAGTGATACAATGTTGATACTGTTATGTGAGTCGGGATGGTAGCAATCATGATGATGATGGTGGAAATGTGTTGGTGAATCTACCCTAATACAAGGTGAACGATGAGAGGCTGTGTAGGAGTACACAGTGGGTTGTCTCGTTGAACACCGCCCTAAGTCCGAGTTCTTGTGTGGTGATCCAAGATGAAGAATACAACCACACATTGGGCTCACTGACCCCTCTCAACCTACTAACTCATCCCTTTCGATGTCCAGATGTCGCAGTAGTTCGGAGTTCTGGTAGGTTTGTGGCCTGGCTGCTAAGTGAGAGAACGGCTCAGCCGAGACCGGCTTATGCACCACGCACACATCATCTGGGTCCACTTCGGTAAACCGGCCGGGTTCGCGATAGTGGTAGCCAACCCAGGTAGGTGGCTTTCTTGGACTATATCGGCTATGAGGTAACAGTTGTGGTGAGCATCCTCGCCGGCACCTCTTGAACGGTGTCGAGTACAAAGGCGGTAACTGATGGTCATGTGTGTGTAGCGGTACACCCCTGCAGGGTTAACAAAACTATTCGAATAGCCGCGTCCGCGGTAAGGGACTACTTGGAAAGCTGTGCCTGATTATTAGACAACTTCAATGGATACGTATAAAACTTGCCAAGATAAGCGTGAGTGCTATGGCGTGCTTTCTCGTGGGAAGTCGAGGAAGGCAGCATAGTGGTGTAATTGGTTGGAGACATGTAGTGGACTCGTGTATGCTTCTTACCTCAAGTCTGGTACTCGTAGTTCAGGACTAGCCAAGTCAAAGCTGGCACTTCTGCTTATGAACCCCACTCCCCTTTACCTTGATACATGTGCATGAGTAGTATAGTTCCTACTTAAGTCTTGCTGAGTAGGACTTTGTACTCACGTTTGCTTATTCTATGTTTTAGATGAACCCACTGACCCCGAAGGTGGATTCTTCCTCGAGCTCGACGACTGAAGACCAAGCTAGTGTAGTCCCAGCCAGCAGACTGGTTCCCTCGTGGAGGGCTTGTGTTTAAATAAGGCTTCTTAAGCCATTTGTTGAACTTGTCTGTACCTAGTCATAATTTGCTTCCGCATGCTTGTTGTAATGTTGAATCACGGTCTCGTGATCTCCGTGTGCACTCTGTAAGAGTTATCAATAAAGTTGTACACTTTGTAGAGAATTGCAATGATACCTTCTGTTCGTACTAGACATGTGCGTTGCGTGTATGATTATAACATGCATGTCTTAGTATGGGTTTTCGAGACCTTAGTTGTGATCTGGCTGGCGGTCTTTTATACACCAAGTGGCCCTTAGATGTGCACAGCTTGGGGCATCGCGACGCAATTGCTCGTGACTCCGTCACGTGCACACTTTGATGTATGATAGATCCCTCCCTAGACCCCGACTAAGTGATCGGGCTAGAGTAAGTCTATGTAAGGGTTATAATACAATCGATAGTATGGTTGAGGCGACTTGGCTATGAGTATGGGAGTTCACCACCCATATCATTTAGACTTGTGAGCGGACGATGAGGACCCATCTCAGTTGATCATCCGGCCTGGATGGGATGCCCCTCACGTTCGATGCTTTCCGAGAATGTTCTATTCTTGGCCTTGTCTGCTTAGACAAGTGGGTACGGTTCTCGGCTCTCCATATGATTGTGTTGTAGTGAGTCTTGCATACGCTAACCCCGGGTCCCGACAAGTTGGCATATAGGTTGCTCACGTAGTTGCACATTTAGACAACCTATATTTATTGTTGAGCCTAATTTGTTAAAAGGAGCCGAAAAATTGTTAGTCGCCTATTCACCCCCTCTAGTCGACATTCCGATCCTTTCATTTGTTATCAGAGCCCCGTCTCTTATTAAGGGCTTTACCGCCTTAAGAGGATGTCGCAAGGGGATAAAATGGAAGAGGTTGAGTTACTAGGAGATACTTCGAACCCCTCCCTTTTGGAAGAGGTTCCAAGTACCGAGGGCTTCACGAATACGTTCGCAAAGGATGACTCGTCATCTATCTCTCGACATGAGTAAAATGAAGGCATGTCCGCCATTAAGGCTCACATGAATCAAGTTACTTATATGCTTAGTAGTCTCATGTCAAGGATACCCATGGAGGGCAACCTCACCATCACCCCAAGATTCCAAAGTTGGGTTGAGGAGATGTCATATCCCAATCTAGTGATGGTGGTAGGAATGACAACCGTTCCATTCCTCTTCAAGGGAATGGATCGGGTATTCATTTTGTGGTTGCTCCTCCCGTTACCTATAACTCATTACCTCTTCCCGAGCCTCATTTCGCACATGCAGGTCCTCCTCCCATCTTTAACAAAGAAGCTTATCCGGTTTGGTCTTATCGCATGAAGAGACACTTGAAGGGTTCCTCGGAGGAATTGTGGAGCATCATTGAGGAGGGCTTTCATCCTCATGACCTCTGCAACGTGACCTCAAGAGAATATCGGGATAACTCCATCAACAATCATGCTTTGCTTGTGATAGGAAATGGGTTGAAGGAAGAGCAAGAGAATCTTGTCCGGAAGTGTGAAACGGCCAAGGAGTGTTGGGATCTTCTTGAGAAGACTCTCATGGGAAGCTATAGAATACGGAGCTCCAAGTTTGACAAGATTCAAGACCAAGCCGATCATTTTGTCCGAAATGAAGGGGAATCTTCTAAGGATGTTCATCAAAGGTTGGTGGCTCTGTCCAACTCCATGACGGATCATGGGAGCATGGACACCGATGATGGATGGATAAAAAGGAAGTTTATCACGGATATGCTCCTACACAAGAAGCATATCACCAAGGTCATTCGTCAAAGGCCCGATTTCCGTGAGTTGACCTCCAACCAAGTCTTGGATGAATTTGTTGCCATGGAGATCTTGGACTCCACGACCGAGTTGAAATTGGCTCGCAAAAGTGGCACCAAGATGTCGTCTCTTGCTTTGAAGGCCAAGGAAGTTCAAGTTGAGTAAGATGCAGATGAAGAGGATGTTGGACCGGAGGACACCAAGTATGTTTACAATGAGCACATGGATCTTGCCTCAAGACAATTTTGGGGAACAAGAACTTCAAGTCCAACACAAGTAGCTTCAAGCCAAAGGGCCAAAGGATAAGGACTTTCTTCAAGTGTGGAAATGTGAGTCATTTCGTTGCGGATTGTCCATATGAGAAGAGAGAAGATCATGGTGGCAAGCTCATCCGGAAGGACAAGAACAAGTCACCATTGAACAAGAACTTTGTGAAAAAGAAGCCTCAATGAGTGTTGGTGGCACAAGAAGAATACTACTCCGATGATGAGGATGAAGAAGAAGGCGGTGAGATTATGGCAACCGCCAGCGTTGCTATCGCCATCGAATATCCTTCATCAACGTGTCTCTTCAACTCCCCCAACGAGAACCCTCACATCATTCACAAGTGCCTTATGGCAAGACTACCTCGGTAACTCCTTTCTCTAAATCGTTTACCCCCACTAACCCATCTTTGTTGGATTGTGTGGAGGAAAATGAGGAGCCCAAGGTACAAGAAGAAAATGAATTTGAGATATTCATGTCCAAACTAAAAGGTGAATCCAAGAGACACTTTGTGGCTCTCCTGGAACAATTAGGTGAAGCCCATGCTCACATTGAGCAACTTGATGAGACTATCACCGAGTTGCAAGGCCAAAGTCGTGACTATGCGGATGATATAGGAGATCTATCTCATTCTCTTGAAGAGGAGCGTGAGCTTAAGTTGTCTCTTGACGAGACTCATGCTAGTGATATCTCTAAGCTAAAACTTGACCTTAAACACTCTAATGCCATTGCTTGTGACCTCAAGACTAAAAATGATGAGCTTGTTGAGGTTCATGAAAGACTTCTTGTGGACCATGAGAAAGTCGTAAAGGACCACAAGTCCTTAAAGCACGATCTCATGGTTCTCAAGAAGGCACATGAGGAAACCAATATTCAACTCACTAAAGAGATTAATACCTTTTCTCCTATTATTATGGTAGAGAAACCTAGTTCCTCTAATCCTTGTTGTGAGCATGTTCCTCTCATTGAGGAAAACTCTAGGTTGAAGGCACAACTTGAGAAGGGACTTGTTTCATGCATTCAAGGAGAGAAGAAACTTAATGATATCTTGAGTTCTCAAAAGGAGTTCATTGGCAAGGAGGGCATTGGTTTTGGTGCAAGCTCATCAAAGAAGAAGAACAACAAGAAGAAGAACAAAAAGAAGAAGGGCAAGGCCCCTTCTCCCTCAAAGGATGTCACCAAAGTCACCTTTGTGAAGAAAGGAGAGAAGCCTCAAGAAAAGGTGGTAAAGGCCATTGAGGGTGGCATGACCAAAAAGGGTGGTGCCATACCCAATGACTTTGTTGGACCAACTAACCCTTCTTATGTTGTTTGTTGCACTAATGATGGGCATGTTTATGCCAATTTTTTTGGTTCTTTTGATGAATATATTGCATGGTCCATTTGGGTGCCTAAGACCCTTCTTACTAACGCGAGAGGACCCATTCGTGAATGGGTACCTAAATCCAAGCATTGATCTCATGTAGGTGGCGGCTTCCGGTGGAGGTTCATGGATACTTGATAGCGGGGCTACAAGTCATATGACCGAAAGCAAGGACATGTTGGTGGACATTGATTTTGGACCATCTTGAACCACCCGTGTACAATTTGGTGATGCAAACACGTCAAAGGTATTGGGTCTTGGCAAACTAATAATTTCTCCGGACTCTTCCATTGAGAAAGTATTACTAGTTGAGACTTGTGCCTTTATATTACTATCCGTTCGTCAATTTGCTATGACGGGCCTTTGCACTTTATTTGATAAAGACATGGTCACCTTGATGTGGAGCAAAACTCTTAAAGTAGCCTTTGTTGGACATGTGGAGGACGGTATGTATGTGGTGGACTTTTCTAAAGTCCCCACCAAAACCGCCATGTGTCTAATGTATAAAGTTGATGTGGGATGGATTTGGCACCGCCGACTAGCCCATGTCAATATGAGGTCTTTGCAAACACTTCTCAATGGTGAGCTTGTCATTGGACTAACAAATGGTAGCTTTGCCAAAGATCGTGCTTGTAGGGCGTGCATTGAAGGGAAGCTACATGAGAAGAAACATCCCGTCAAGAATATCATCTCCACCAAGAGGCCTTTGGAGCTCCTTCAAATGGATCTCTTTGGGCCTCCCTCATATGATAGTCTTGGCGGAAATAAGTATTTCTTGGTTATTGTCGATGACTACTCAAGATATACATGGGTCTATTTCTTCAAGAAGAAGAGTGAGACCCAACAAGCCGTCATCGAGTTTGCCAATGAAGCTCAACGTCAACACAACTCAAAGATATTGGCTATTAGAAGTGACAACGGCACCGAGTTCAAGAACTACACCTTGGATGAATTTCTTGGAGATGAGGTGATCAAACATCAATATTCCCCTGCATCTACCGCTCAACAAAATGGTGTTGCTGAGAGGAAGAATCACAATCTGATTGATGCGGCAAGGACAATGATGGCAGAGTTCAAGAGTCCCTACAACTTTTGGGCAGAGGCCATCAACACTGCCTATCATACAACCAACCGTCTTTATCTTCGCAAGATCTTGAACAAAACTCCGTATGAAATCATCACCGGGAAGAATCCCAACATCAAGTATTTTCGGGTCTTCGGGTGTAAGTGTTTCATTCTTAAAAAGGGTGCTCGTTTATCTAAGTTTGAGTCTAAGACAAATGAGGGCATATTTTTTGGGTATGCTTAAAACTCTCACGCCTATAGAGTCTACAACAAGTCCTCCGGACTTGTTGAAGAATCTAGCAATGTGGAGTTTGATGAACATAATTGCTCCCAAGCGGGGCAAAGTGATCTTAATGTTGTAGGTGATGAAACTCCTTCTCAAGACATAAGAACAATGGGTGTGGGTCATTTCCTACCCGTTGAGGAACCCCTTGTGGTGGAATGAGAAGGACAAGGCTCTACTCATGTGGAGCCATCACCTCCTCAAGATCAACAAGCAAACCAAGAACAAGATGAAGTCCCTCCCTCTACCAAACAAGATCAAGGTCAAGATCAAATCATTGATGATGGTGGTGCACCAAATGATGACCAAGACCATGTTCTTGTTCAAGGGCAAGCTCAAGATGATGAGAAATTCCTTGATGATGCTCCTTATTTCGAAGATGATCCTCTCGAGCCATCTCAAGAAGCTTTGGAGGAAGAAATAGTTCGCCGAGCACTCAAGATCGCATCCCGGTTAAAATCACAAGATCTTTCAGTGGATCAAGTGCTCGGAAGCATCCAAAAGGGGGTAACAACTCCTAGTCAATTGAGAAACTTTTGTGACCATAATGCATTTGTTTCTTGTGTTGAACCCCAAAAGGTAGGTGAGGCGCTTGAAGATCCGGATTGGCTTGAGGCCATGCATGATGAACTCAATAACTTCAAGCGCAACAAGGTGTGGTCATTAGTGGAGAGACCCAAAGGTGATCATAATGTTATTGGGACCAAGTGGATATTCAATAACAAGCAAGATGCACTTGGTATTGTCATCTAGAATAAGGCGAGGTTGGTGGCACAAGGTTTTTCCCAAGTCGAAGGTATTTACTATGGTGAAACTTTTGCCCCTGTGGCTCGTCTTGAGTCCATTCGTATTGCACTTGCTTATGCTTCTCATCATAACTTCAAGTTATATCAAATGGATGTGAAGAGTGCTCTTAGTGGTCCCATTAATGAGTTGGTGTATTTCAAGCAACCCCCCCGGGTTTGAGGATCCCGATTTCCCTAATCATGTCTATAAACTCGACAAGGCGCTCTATGGCCTTAAGCAAGCACCACGCGTTTGGTACAAGCACCTTACCGAGTTCTTAGTTGATTATGGGTTTGAAATTGGGAAAATTGATCCCACTCTTTTTACTAAGAGGGTTGGTGGGCAATTGTTCATATGCCAACTATATGTTGATGATATTATCTTTGGTTCGGTTAACCAATCTTTTAATGAAGAATTTGCTAAGCTAATGACCGACAAGTTTGAGATGTTTATGATGGGAGAGTTGGAGTTCTTCCTCGGCTTTGAAGTGAAGAAATTGTCAAGAGGAACCTTCATTAACCAAGCCAAATACACTCAAGACATGCTCAAGAGGTTCAAGTATGATGGTCTTAAAGGAGCCAAGACCCCCATGTGATACGTCCAAAACGTATCTATAATTTCTGCTTGCTCCATGCATGTTTTGTGTGACTTTGCCATGTTTTGCTTGAACTTTCATACACTTTTGAACATATTTGGACTAATCTATTAACCAAGTGCACCCAACTGCCAGTTGCTGTTTTCTGCTGTTTTTGTATTTCAGGATTTCCGGCCATTAAAAGTGCTCCAAAAAATCCGGAAAAATCAGATAAAAAATCAGCGACCCGAAAGCTTTCGGAATCACCAAGGCAGCGGAGGGGGGCCACCACAGGGACTCCAGAAGGGTCCCTGGCGCGGCCCCACCCTAGGCCGCGCCAGGGGGCCTCCTGGCTGCCCTGTGGGTCCCCTCGACACCCCTCTCCGCCTATATTTAGCCCTCGGGGTGGAAACCCCTAAGATCGATCACTTTTCCGCGAACTCGTCTCTGTACTGCCGCCGCCGCCGTTTCTAGATCGGGGCTGCCTGGAGAAGCTGCCCCGGCACCCTGCCGGGAGGAGGAACCCCCTCCGGGAGACCATCCATAGCCATGGGCGCCTCCCGGATGCGCCGTGAGTAGTCCCCCTTGGACCATGGGTCCGTGACCAGTAGCTATGTGATGTACCTCTCCCCTCTTTGTGCTTCCACTTTCGAGACCTCGTGAGCTGCCTCACATGATCGAGGCACTTTTGCAATTTTTTGCTGTTGCTATGTTGAGTTTGATGGGATCTGATGGATTATGAGACTATGTTCAGATTGTGATGAGTAATATATTTGGTTATTCTCTTTTATATTTTGTTCTTGAGTAAATTCTTGCATGTTCTCCATTGCAGTATTTTGCTTTGGCCAAGTAGTTTGTTGCAACTCCAAGAGGGAGCGTTATGCTTGATTGTGGGTTTATCCCCTTGATGTCTAGCTTGAGTGACATAAACATGAGACTAGGGGATGTGCTGTTGCCACCAGGGATAAAACAACCGCGCTTGTACCCGCGGGTGCAAGGATTGTTTACTTTACGCAAAGTTCTTTTAATGCAGTTGTCTGTTGCTTTGAGTTTACACTTTGGGTGGGATTCGCAACTTAATACCAGCGAGATGTTCTGGATAGATATCTCAAGGTGGATGATTTGTAGTAGATGCAGTTGGATTTCGGTCTACTTACCTTGGCGTACTACCCATTGCTTTTGAGCTCTTCCTTTCTTTGCAGCATAGTTAGCATTGTGGTGCCTTCATAATTCTGTCAATTGCCCAGCTGTGATTTGTTTACCTCGCTAGCACTTTTATCGTCTTTTGGGAGAGAGACATCACTAGTGAAAATCACGGAACTCCGGTCCATCTTCACATCACTGTTTACACCCTTAGTTTACTTTCAGTTGCCACTATTATTATCTCTTGCGCTGATCCTTTGTAAACAGCAAGGCCGGAGGAATTGACAACTCCTCTGTACTCGTTGGGAGCAAAGTTATTTGTTTCTGTGTGCAGGTCCTGTCAACTCCCTAGCCAGAAGCTAATTTCTGGCGTCGTTGGCACCTTCTTGTATTTCTGCGAGTCCTACTGGAGACAAACCTTGGTATCTTCACCGAGGGAAATTTGCTGCTACGCTACATCTCACCTTCCACTTGGGGTAACCAACGAGGAGTGAGAGAACTATCCTCACCGTATCAAGCCACTTTCTGGCGCTGTTGCCGGGGACTCCAGTATACAAGATAGGGGAGTTGCACACTATCTTTTATCTTTGCTTTTTAGTCTTGTTAGTTTACCTTTTAGTTTTTAATTTTGTGTCCCTTATCAAAAATACCAAAAATACATGCTGCTACTATGGGTTCCAATGAAAACACCAAGTTGTGTGACTTCACTAGTCACAACAACAGTGACTTTATCTGCACTCCTATTGCTCCACATGCCACTTCAGCACCTTTTTATGAAATTAAACCTGCTCTGCTTAATCTTGTTATGAAAGACCAATTCTTAGGTGCTGGAGAGGACGCTTCCTTGCACTTAAACAATTTTATCGAGCTCTGTGATATGAAAAAATACAAGGAAGTGGATGGAGATATCGTCAAGCTGAAGCTTTTTCCTTTCTCTTTGAGAGGAAGAGCCAAGGAGTGGCTGCAATCCTTACCCAAGAACAGTATCGATTCTTGGAGTAAATGCAAAGATGCTTTTATAGGGAAGTACTACCCCCTACTAAAATTATTCTATTGAGGAGTAACATTATGAATTTCAGGCAATTGGATAATGAACACGTTGCCCAGGCATGGGAACGTATGAAGACGCTTGTCAAGAACTGCCCCACACATGGACTGACTACCTGGATGGTTATCCAGACTTTTTATACAGGCTTGAACTTTACCTCGCGGAACCTGATAGATTCGGTCGCGGGAATGATACGTCCCAAACGTATCTATATTTTCTGCTTGCTCCATGCATGTTTTGTGTGACTTTTCCATGTTTTTCTTGAACTTCCATACACTTTTGAGCATATTTGGACTAATCTATTAACCCAGTGCACCCAGCTACCAGTTGTTGTTTTTTGCTGTTTTTGTATTTCAGGTTTTTCGGCCATAAAAAGTGCTCCAAAAAATCCAGAAAAATCAGATAAAAAATCAGCGTCACGGAAGCTTCCGGAAACACCAAAGGAGCGGAGGAGGGACACCACCAGGAGGCTAGGAGGGCCCCTAGCGCGGCCCCACCCTAGGCCGCACCAGGAGGCCTCCTGGCTGCCTGGTGGGTCCCCTCGACACCCCCTTCGCCTATATTTACCCCTCGGGGTGGAAACCCCTAAGACGAACTCCTCTTTCGCGATCTCGCCTCTGTACCGCCGCCGCCGCCATTTCAAGATCGGGGCTGCCTAGAGAAGCTGCTCCGGCACCCTGCCGGGAGAAGCTACCCCCTCCGGGAGACCATCCATAGCCATGGACGCCTCCCGTTTGTACCGTGAGTAGTTTCCCTTGGACCATGGGTCCGTGACCAGTAGCTATGTGTTCTATCTCTCCCTTCTTTGTACCTCCACTTTTGAGACCTCGTGAGCTGTCTCACATGATCGAGGCACCTTTGTAATTTTCTGCCGTTGCTATGCTGAGTTTGTTGGGATCTGATGGATTATGAGACTATGTTCAGATTGTGATGAGTAATATATTTGGTTCTTCTCTTTTATATTTTGTTCTTGAGTAAATTCTTGCATGTTCTCCTCTGCCGTATTTTACTTTGGCCAAGTGATTTGTTGCAACTCCAAGAGGGAGCGTTATGCTTGATTGTGGGTTCAACCCCTTGATGTCTAGCTTGAGTGACAGAAACATGAGACTAGGGGATGTGCTATTGCCACCAGGGATAAAACAACGGTGCTTGTATCCGCGGATTCAAGGATTGTTTACTTTACGCAAAGTTCTTTTAATGTAGTTGTCTGTTGCTTTGGATTTACACTTTGGGTGGGATTCACAACTTAATACCAGCGAGATGTTCTGGATAGATATCTCAAGGTGGATGATTCGTATTAGATGCAGATGGATTTCGGTCTACTTACCTTGGCGTACTGCCCATTGCTTTTGAGCCCTTCCTTTCTTTGAAGCATAGTTAGCATTGCGGTGCCTTCATAATCCTGTAAATTGCCCAACTGTGATTTGTTTACCTCGCTAGCAGTTTTATCGTCTTTTGGGAGAGAGACATCACTAGTGAAAATCACGTGACCCCGGTCCATCTTCATATCATTGTTTACACCCTTAATTTATTTTCAGTTGCCATTATCATTATCTCTTGCGTTAATCCTTTGTAAACAGCAAGGCCGGAGGAATTGAAAACTCCTCTGTACTCGTTGGGAGCAAAGTTATATGTATCTGTGTGCAGGTCCAGGTGAAGTTAGCAATATCAGCGCCATTGTTCACTTTACCACCTACTTGTATCTCTGCGAGTCCTACGGGAGACAAACCCTACCCTCTACATAGGGAAAATTTGCTGCTACACTACATCTCACCTTCCACTTGGGGTAACCAACGAGGAGTGAGAGATCCTCACCGTATCAAGCCAATTTCTGGCGCCGTTGCCGGGGATTCAAGGAGCTACAAGTAGACTTGTCCCGACAACAGCCAATTTCTGGCGTCGTTGCCGGGGACTCCAGTCTACAAGATAGGGGAGTTGCACACTATCTTTTATCTTTGCTTTTTAGTCTTGTTAGTTTACCTTTCAGTTTTTGCTTTAGTGTCTTTTATCGAAAATCAAAACAATAGTATGTCTAGTTCCTTACTTGCCAATCAATGTCTGACTTCTTTGAAACCAGATCTTATTGGCATGGAGGATTCACCGAGGATCAACAAAAGTGGTACAAGGAACACCGCTTGTCTCAAAAGGGGATACACTTATGGAAACAAATACACCAGTTGTATGAGTATGCTAGAAACTTGTGCTCAATATATAATATATCTTTCTGCAGGGATGAATCTTGTTGCTTTATGAGGCACAAAAACATTGCTTTCCAATGTGAGTACAATGATGATGAAACCTTAGCTTCTTATGCTAAGAGAAATTATGATTTTGATGATGCAGAGCAAATAGAAGAATTTGTTGCTTATAAGGGTGCCTATGAAATTACTTCTCTTATTAAAAATATTGATGATGCCCCTTACAAATCTGAGAGTCTTTCTATACTTAACTATTGTTTGGAATATTATGATGCAAATTATTATATTACTGATCATCTTGAGAGAATCTCTCCCCCAAAGGAAGAGACTAATGATTTGCAGGACTCTATGGAATTAGAAATTGCTGAAACTGAAAGCTCCTTGGATGAAAAAGAGGAGGAGAGTGACGAACAAAAGGAGGAAGAATGGAGTCATCCATGTCTACCTTCTAATGAGAGTAACTCTTTGAATCTTACCTTATATGAGTGCTATGATCCTATGGATTCTTTTGAAATGTCCCTTTTTGATGAAGTTGATGCCTTCTATGCTTATGGTCGTGATGCCACTATGGATGATGCTTACGCAGACGAACTTTCTATAGTTCCTCATTTTAAGCATGAAATTTTTGCTATTGCACCCACACTTGATTGTCCTATTTCCTTTTGAAATCTCCAACTCATATTCGGGAGAATTGTGCTCTTATTAAGGCTCAATGTGATGGGTTTCATTTATCTTATAATCCTAAAGACCATGTTGAAAACTACACACGTGTGCTTGTAGGTCATGAACAACATGATTTATGTGATAGTTATATTCTTGATGTTGTTCATGATACTACTGAAAATTATTTCGAGAGAGGAAAGTTTGGTTGTAGAAATTTCCATATTACTAAAACACCTCTCTTCATGTTGAAAGTTTTGAAGTTGTTCTTTTTCGACCTTCCTATGCATGTCACTTTGTGCTTCTTTGATTTATTTTCTTACAAGATGCCTATGCATAGGAAGTGGGTTAGGCTTAAATGTGTTTCATATTTGCTTCTTGATGCTCTCTTTTGCTTCAAAATTCTTATTCTTGTGAGAGCATCTTCTATAATCTTTAAGCCTAGCTAATGGCTTTAAAGAAGGGCTTTCGGGAGGCAGCCCGCAACGAATTTAGGATTTCCTTTTTTCTTTTCTTCTGTTCTTAGTGGTCTTGATGATTGTTACTACTGTAGAAACATCATTGTATCTTTACTTTCCAAGCTTTGTGCCAAGTTTAGCCTCGTACGACAAGGGAAGTAAAAGTTGTGACATGCTGTCCAGAAAACAGATTCTGTCCTCGTGACTAGAAAAATCCGAGAAAAATCCCAGTTCATCTTTTTGAGCTGAAATTTTTACACAGCGTGCTCTATACAATTACGAAACTTTCATATGTTCTGAGTTTTTTTTATTTGAGTTGCATAAGTATCGCTAAAAAAATAGTTTCTACCTTATGTTCTGTTTTTCACATATTCTTCCACGTTTTGTCTCTCTTCACTTTTGCAAACCTTAAGCTTTCTTTTTCTTTGAAAAAACTTTTTGGAAATCTTGGGAAACAGTATCTCTTCAAGATTATCTTTATTTCCAGTAAGGGAAAAATATTTTATTAGGGTGCTAACCTCTCTAATCATTCTACAATGAGTTATGTATGAAGGGAGTTTTCAAGTGTGCGATGGAAGATGATGAAAGAAGATCTTGGAGTGTCAAATGCTCAAGCTTGGCGATGCCCATGTGCACCCCCAATAAATATTCAAGGAGACTCAAGCGTCTAAGCTTGGGGATTCCCCCGTGCATCCCCTTCTTCATCAACAATTATCAGTTCGTCCCTCGTCGCACTATATTTTTATCACTTCATGTGATATGTGCTATACTTGGAGCGTCTCGCTTTTTACTTTTCTAGGTTTGTTTTTTCTTTTGTTTGCTGTAGTAACAAGTTAGATCCCAGCTTACTTACTCTTTTGTGTGGGATAGATACACGCTACGCTTGAACTAGAACTCCTCATAGGATTTGCATGCTTATTCTTTTAGCTGTGAGTTGTTCCTTTTCTTTTCTTAGCTGTTGCTCTGTTTAGTTGTAGTGCTTTAGTTTTTCTAGAGCTTTACTTTTGTTTTAGGTTGAACTTTCTATAGGTTGCATGTCTTATCTTGTTAGAGAGTTTGCCTGTTGCACTGAGTTTTATGTCTTGACTAGAACTAGGTAGTTGAAGTTGCTTTTCTCTTTGTAGTAGTAACTTGCAATAGTTTTGAGATATTGACTAGAGTAATGTTTGAACTTTTGGTGTCAAGAGCTCGAGCCTATTAGTGATAGATGTCGTATTTTGGGCAATCCGTGTGTTTTTTGAAAACCAAAAACCCCTGTTGAGAACTCTAGCTACTAGATGGATCACTAACCTCTGGAGGGTTCGAATATTAGAGTACACTCACGTACCATGAGTCGAGGATGCGCAAGGATAACCAAACCCCCATACACTCCTCCTCGGGTTACTTGTCTCTTTGTGAACCTCCTGATTAGATTAAGAGTTAGCGATAATAAGTGCATGAGTTCTTCGGACTAATGTGAGTATTCGAAAGTTGACACTTCCACCCACCTATACTTTTTCTAGCCTCTTCGGTACCGTGCATTGCCCTTTCTCATCTTCATATTTGGCGCATACTTCGCCAGTGCATCCAAACCCTTGGCACGATACGCTCTGTCATCATAAACCTCCTTATATCTTTCCTCAAAACAGCCACCATACCTACCTACAAGGCATTTCCATAGCCTTTCCGAGATACATTGCCATGCAACATCCATCTTCTCATGACTTGATCTTCATGTCATACATGTTCCTGCTATCCTGGCAGAAGCATACATTTGCATCAAGATAGTTATATCTTCTTTATGTGAGTACCTTTGTAAAGTGTGAAAGATATCCTATATTCTTGTAAAATATAGAGTGTTGCCCCTAAGGTGAGGAAAAGATCCCAAAGAGGAAAAAATCAAAAGATCCCAAAGAGGAAAAATGAGAGTTAAATAGAAAGAGCCATTGAGGCCACCAAAAAATTACAAAAAAAAGAAAAAGGAGAAAAATAAAAATAAAAAGAGAGAAGGGGGCACACTACTATTCCTTTTGAGAGATCCGCACTAGTACTTCATCCTCTATCCCTTGTACTCCATACAGATCATCATCATGCATATAGCTATGTGGGGACCTTCACACTATAGAACTTGGCTTGTATATTCCAATGATGAGCCTCCTCAAACGAGCTCTAGGTCTTCTTGAGAAAGCAAGTTAGATGCACCCCCACTAGTTCCATTGGAGAGCTTTTATCTCACATGTGCATCCGTTGCAAGGCTATCCCTACTCCTCACATCATATCTATCATATGGCCTTCTCTCGCCTATGATTGTCCTCATTGATGTGAGCCTTTCACACCTTTTTGTCTTCCTCCTCCACCTTCTTTCTATTTCGCCTTTTAGGTGTGAACTTTCATTCTCAGGCTCATCCATTGCATGAGTGCTCAAAATATCGAAAGGGAGTGGATCAGTTTGACTTGTACCTGTCTAGTGGTCTGGTGACGAGTCAAGATAAGAATCCAAAGGAGACTAAGTGTGAAACTTTTGTAGATAGTTGTTCTCAACAACCTTATTTTTTCTCTCGTATTCCCTATCCCCTGCTTGCACGCAAACACCATCTGGAGACATTCGAGTCACGGACAGCGAGAGCTCTTGCACCTTTTCTTCTTTTGTTGCTTGTGTCAATGCTAATATAGACTCTGGCTTGTTAAGACTTGAATTGAATTGCATGCTTTGATTGCTTTACTTAAAATTACTTTTATGGTTGTGTGGCATGTCACCACCGAAATTATGCTTGTTATCATTTACCTACTCGAAGACGAGCAGGAATTAAGATTGGGGATGTTGATACGTCCCAAACGTATCTATAATTTCTGCTTGCTCCATGCATGTTTTGTGTGACTTTGCCATGTTTTGCTTGAACTTTCATACACTTTTGAGCATATTTGGACTAGTCTATTAACCCAGTGCACCCAGCTACCAGTTGCTGTTTTCTGCTGTTTTTTAATTTCAGGTTTTACGGCCATTAAAAGTGCTCCAAAAAATCCGGAAAAATAAAATAAAAAAATCAGCGTCACGGAAGCTTCGAGAGACACCAAAGGAGCGGAGGAGGGCCAACACCAGGAGGCCAGGAGGGGCCCTGGCGCGGCCCCACCCTAGGCCGCGCCAGGAGGCCTCCTGGCTGCCTGGTGGGTCCCCTCGACACCCCCCTTCGCCTATATTTACCCCTCGGAGTGGAAACCCCTAACACGGACTCCTCTTTCGCGATCTCGCCCTCTGTACCGCCGCCACCGCCGTTTCAAGATCGGGGCTGCCTGGAGAAGCTGCTCCGTCACCCTTCCGGGAGAAGCTAACCCTCCGGGAGACCATCCATAGCCATGGACGCCTCCCGTATGTACCGTGAGTAGTTTCCCTTGTACCATGGGTCCGTGACCAATATCTATGTGATCTATCTCTCCCTTCTTCGTCCCTCCACTTTTGAGACCTCGTGAGCTGCCTCACATGATCGAGGCACCTTTGTAATTTTCTGCCGTTGCTATGCTGAGTTTGTTGGGATCTGATGGATTATGAGACTATGTTCAGATTGTGATGAGTAATATATTTGGTTCTTCTCTTTTATATTTTGTTCTTGAGTAAATTCTTGCATGTTCTCCGTTGCCGTATTTTACTTTGGCCAAGTGATTTGTTGCAACTCCAAGAGGGAGCGTTATGCTTGATTGTGGGTTCAGCCCCTTGATGTCTAGCTTGAGTGACAAAAACATGAGACTAGGGGATGTGTTGTTGCCACCAGGGATAAAACGACGGTGCTTGTATCCGCGGATGCAAGGATTGTTTACTTTACTGTAACATCCCAAAATTCTCCGAATTTTGGAATGTTAATAAATTAAATAGATAATGAATGCTTGTTTGATGTGCTTGATTTTCTCTGTGATTTAAAACTTTTGGGGTTTATTGAATATTAAAATGAGAGGGAATAAAATGACTTTCCCTAATATTCATCGTTGGTGTTTTGGAATTTATTATTTAAAAACAAAACCAACAAAACAAAATGAGAGAAGGTAATATGACTCCTTCAACATTTTTAAAAGTTTGGAAAATGTTTTAAATTTTTATTGGAATTCTTTTAAAATATTTTTAAACATTTTTCCACACATGACAGTTCGCTGGAGAGGATATAAAAGGACTTATCCCCATTTTTAATTTGTTGGAAAATAGTTTAAAAGATTTATGGGAGACTTTTTAATTTTACTTTGGAGTTATAAATATTTTCTAAAATTATTTTTGGAATTTATTTATGCTCTGGAAAAGTTTTTAAATCAATTTTCGGAGTTTTCGGTATTTTTAAAATGCCAGAAAAGTATTTAAAAATATTTAAAAATAAGTTGAAAAGTTTTTATTTTATTTTATTATTTTGGTCAAGCCAAAAATTCAATTTTATTATTTCAAAAATATTGGCGAAGACGGAATTTTAAAATAATTTTCCGTGATTTTTCTAATATTCCAGCAGACCGAATTTGTTTTTATTTCGGATTTACAAAAAAAAAAGCGATTAGGGGCTGGCTATAAATAGCCCCGGTTAGGGCTAAGTTATTTTCGTGAGCGTTTATTAGGGTTAGCTAATCTAATCCGCGGGATCCGCCGCCGCTGACGTCATTGCCGGAGTTCGTCGGAGCATCGTCGGATTTTTCGCCGGAGCAACGCCGAAGCTACGTTTTTTGGAGGTATTTTCTTCGCATGCCGCCGTGTACCGCCGTCCGCGCCTCGCCGGAGCCACCCCGCCGCCTAGCTGCGCCCGCCCCGGCCGCACCGCCGCCGCCCCTGGCCGCCGCTGCCGCATCTCCGGCCGCCGCCCGCGCCATGGCCGCTATGCCAGCCCGCACGCGCCCGCGCGCCTGGCCGTCCGCCCGCCGCCGCCGCGGCTACCCGCCCCGCCGCCCTGGCCTCCGCCCTCCGCGCCGCCGCTCCCTGCTGGCCGGAGCCGGAGCCGGCCGGAGCCAGCCGCAGCTCCATGGCCGAGCTCCATGGCCTCCCCTGCCTCTGCGTCCAGCCCGTGGGGAAGATGAGAGGAAAAAAAAAAGGAGAAAACGTTTCGGTAAAAAAAAAAAGATTTTTTTTTCAGATCTGGATCCAAACCGCCCAGGGACCCGATCGCGTTTTTTGTAAAATTTTTATTTATGTATCAGTCCTTTTTGCAGTAGACCCCCCGGTACCCCCGTTTTTTCACCCGAAACCGTTTTCGCGAGTACTTTTTAACCGTAACTCGGAATTGAGCGATTCCAGTTGCGTTGCGACCGTGTAGAAATTATCTAGCCAGTAGACCTAGTGTTACAGAAGTTTGAAGTATTTAAATTTGGATCCCAAGCTGATCCAAATTTGAACTTCGGGCAGCCGTAACTTTGTACCGGTGCACCCGTTTGCACCGTTTCTTTTTGCGTTGGCTCACTCGTGTCTTGTACCTTCTGTTTGTATCATGTGTGCACAAAAATTCACAAGTTTATTGATCTGTTTTAATTCAAATTCAATTCTATGTTGCAACTGCTATGACCTGCGTTGTAGCGTTCCGTTTCACGTGATTCTTTTTGCATATTGGATCATATGAGACATCTTATCGGCAATATCCACATACCATTTGTATTGCTATGATCTTTACTTTGATTTCATAATGCCTTGATCATACTTTTGTATTGACAATTCCTTATCCGTTGACTCTCTCGAGTTCACATTTCACCGATCACCTTCGAGCACATCCACACCTTTGCATTTCAAAACCTTTTTGTTTTGTTGCTAAAACTTTAGTGATTGTTTTGTTAATCTTATGTTTTGTCATTGTGGTGTGATTGCTTATTGAGTTCTTTCGTTGACGATAGATTGCTCGGAGTGTGACGAGTAGAGTTGACTGGAACGTGAGAGCGAGGATCTTCATCGAATGTATAAGGCAAGTGATACTTTGACCATACTCATACCTATATTTTCTATATGCATTATGTCAGGAAATATCACTCTATTGCATTGATAGGTAGTTTACTCTACTGTTGCTGCAAAACCAGTTAGGATAGCCACATGTTTTGACTTGTCTACCGTAGATCAACCTAGCCGTGTTGTTACTTCATTGCTATGCTTTGTAGACGTGGTTTGGGTTGTGCAATTCATGGAGTGCATGTGAGCTGTTTAATAACTTGTGTAGCAACTGTTTAATAAATAGAAATCACTTCTGGACGGGCAGGGAGTGCTTCCTGGGGGCTCGTTCCTTTTCTAAGGTCGAGACCAGGTTGTACCCCTAATGGTTTGTTTGGTGGCCGAGGAAAACGTCATGGTGAGCCCGCTGACGTGGTGGGCGCCGTCCAGGCTCAAAAAGATCAGACTTACTTGGTGACTAGAAGCTTACATGTACAGCCGCTGGCCATATGGGCTCTGGCTTAGTTGAGTACGTTGTAGGAAGCCTCTCCCGTGCAATGCTAGCAGATGTAGACATGATAGGTGGTACCGGCTTGCCGTTGGGTGTAGGTAACCTCTTCTGAAAGACTTCGTCTCAATCTTCGGGTTGAGTCCAGCGGGGAAAGTGTACTAACCTCTGCAGAGTATAAACTAATCATGATTAGCCGTGTCCCCGGTTATGGACATCTTTGAGCTGCTAGACATTACTGTTAATGGAGGATCTTGACAGATGAATCACCTTAATAATTTGAGTGGGCAAGATTAATAACGGGTGTGGTGGATTGAGACTGGTGTGCCCAGTTCAATCTTAATTACTAAGATCAACTTAAAATTTTGACTAGTTTAGTTCAGGAGAAAATTGGCTTTCTGCAAAACTAAACCATAAGCCTTTCCTTTGACTTACCTTGCATGTAGTTGTAGGTCCTTTATATAAACTTTTTCGTGTCACTTGCCGTACAAATCAGATGTACTGACCCGTTGTCGGGCTGTAACCTTCGGTGTTGCAGGTTTTTCAGACGTTCAGTAAGGTGCGTTAGGGGTTGCGAGTCTACACTCAGCATGTTCGCATGTGGCTGTTGATGGGACTCCACGTTATTTGCTTTTGCTTCCGCTATATTTATATTGAATAAGCTAGCCTTGAGCTATGCAACTTGTTATTTATTTACTCTGGATCATACGTTGTAACAATGATGCACTTGTACTTTGATATACATCTATTATACTGTGTGTGCCAGCGAGTTCGATCCAGGGACTGGCACTTGAACACAGAGACTTCAATTCGGTGTGAATTGGGTCGTTACATTTACGCAAAGTTCTTTTAATGCAGTTGTCTGTTGCTTTGGATTTACTCTTTGGGTGGGATTCGCAACTTAATACCAGCGAGATGTTCTGGATAGATATCTCAAGGTGGATGTCGGGACCCGGGGTTAGCGTATGCAAGCCTCGCTACAACACAATAATATGGAGAGCCGAGAACCGTACCCACTTGTCTAAGCAGACAAGGCCAAGCACAGAACGTTCTCGGAAAGCATCGAACGTGAGGGGCATCCCATCCAGGCCGGATGATCAACTGAAATGGGTCCTCATCGTCCGCACACAAGTCTAAATGATATGGGTGGTGAACTCCCATACTCATAGACAAGTCGCCTCAACCATACTATCGATTGTATTATAACCCTTACATAGACTTACTCACCCCCGATCACTTAGTCGAGGTTTAGGGCGGGCTCGATCATACAACAAAGTGTGCACGTGACAGAGTCACGAGAAATCGCATCGCGATACCCCAAGCTGCGCACATCTAAGGGCCACTTGGTGTATAAAAGATCGCTAGCCAGATCACAACTAAGGTCTCAAAAACCCATACTAAGACATGCATGTTATAAACATACACGCATCACACATGTCTAGTATGAACAGCAGGTATCATAACATAACTCTACAAAGTACTCTTTATTGATATACACATAGAGCATACAAAGATCACATGTCTGTGATCAACATTACATCATACAACGGAAGCAAATTAGGTCTGAGTACAGACAAGTTTAAAAAAGGGCTTAGAGAAGCCTTGTAAACATACATGCCCTTCCACGAGGGACCAGACTGCTGTCTGGGACTATGCTAACTTAGTCAACGTCGAGCTTCAGGTCGGTGACTCCGTCGGGGTCCGGGTTCTCATCTAAAACATAGAATAAGCAAACGTGAGTACAAAGTCATACTCAGCAAGACTTACATCAGAACTACACTACTCATGCTCAAGTATCAAGGTAAAGGAGGTGGGGTTCAATATGCAGAAGTGCCAGCTTTGACTTGGCTAGTCCTGTACTACGAGTACCAGACTTGAGGTAAGAAGCGTACACGAGTCCACTATCCAAGTCTCCAACCAATACACCACTATGGTTACTTCCTCGACTTCCCCACGAGGAGCACACCATAGCACTCACGCTTATCTTGTGAGTTTTAGAAGTATCCATTCAAGTTGTCTAATAATCAGGTACATGTTCCAAGTAGTCCTTAACCGCGGACGCGGCTATTCGAATAGTTTTGTTAACCTTGCAAGGGTGTAAGCTACACACACATGACCATCGGTTACCGCCAGGTCTCGCCACCGTTCAAGAGGTGACAGCGAGGATGTTCACCATGACACTTCTCTCACAACCGGTCTATTCCAGGAGTCGACTATCTGTGTTTTCCTCCGCTCGAGAGCCCGGCCGGATCAACGAAACGGACTCAAACAATGTAAGTGACCGAGACGCCACCTCTGGCAGATGGTTTTCCTGCCTCACAAGTGCACTCACATATCTATATGATGCAACCATTCCTTCATTCTGTTTCTATGCAGATGCCAAATGGAAAGCCCGAACTAATGTGAATCCTGGACGTCGACACGGATCAAGGTACTAGGCCGAGAGGGGTCAGTGAGCCCAATGTGTGGTTGTACTCTTTGTCTTGGATTACCATACAAGAACTCGGTGCTTAAGGCGGTGTTCAACGAGACAACCCACTGTGTACTCCTACACAGCCTCTCATCGTTCACCTTGTATTAGGGTGGATTCACCAACACAATTTCACTTTCATCAACACCATGTTCACCATCATCCCGACTCACATCAAAAACAACCTCATGGTACCACTAAGCATGCAATAAGCAGTAACAGTTGCAGTGGCCACATGATATCAATCAACTCCTATGTCAGCTTGGATTGTGGTTTGCTTACTACTGTGACGAGATGATAGGTCATGCATCGGATATGGGTTCAACTATGCGGTAGAATCGACACAAGGTGATCTCCTAAACATGCATAAGCGAGGCCGAGAGGGAATTGGGATTTTATGGACATGATCAATGGGGTTTGCTTGCCTTGCTGACGATACACGGGGTTTAACGGTGGTCTTCTTCTTCGGGGGTGATCACCGTCTTGGAGGCACTGTTATCGGCACAATCATCAACAAAAGGGGGGGGGGGGAAACATTGTAATAGAATGCACAAGCACATGATAAGTTGTGATAACATGATGTACTTAGTACTGATTTGTGGCAAATTCAATTTAATTGAAGTATATTGCATTTGGAATGCAAATTCAAACTCCAAATTCAATTTCAAATTAAGCCATATGCACATTTGCTACTGTTGCCCCATTTTAAAATGGTCAAACATGAAAACAAATTGCATATTCTTAATCCTTGCATTTTTCTGATAATTTTTCATATATTATATGTTTAATTTGGAGTTAAAATGAATTTTCTATGAATTATTGAAGTTTGGCTATTTTTCTGGATTTTTCTTATTTATTTTAATTTGGAAAAAGGGATTAATGCGTCACTGTGGTGTCATGCTGGCGTCAGGGGGGTTTGACCCGAGTCAAACTAACAAGGGGCCCCACTGGTCAGCCTCTCCGGGTTAAATCCCTGTTAGATTAATCTAACAGAGGTAATAAGGGGGCCAGGGACCCACTGGTCAGTGACCTGGGTCAACTAACCCAGAGGGTTAGGACCCTAATCACTGCCACGTCGACGTGGTCAACTCCGGCGAGTCGCCGGCGAGGTCAGAGAGACCGGCGAGCTCGGGAGGACGATTCCCTACGCCAAAAAGGAGGCCGTGACCTCCATTCGAACCAGGAAGCTCCCGCGCGTCACCCTGGACCAACAGGCGAGCTCGGGAGTCACCGGAGCGTCACCGGCGTCGAGGGAGGCGGAGGCCGTGGCTATGGAGATGTCGGGAGGACGCTCTGGAGCGCTCTTTTGACCGGGGAGTGGGGCGTTGCGAAGCTGTGGAGCTGGGGAACACGGTGCGCGTCACGGGCGAAGCAGAAGAGAAGGGAGCAGCGTCGCCGTCGTTCATGGCGGCGGTGCCTCTCGGCGTTCATGGAAAATCGGGCGAGGAGAAGGGAGGGCGCCAAAACTTGAGGGGAAAACGGCGCGAGCTCACCGTGATGCGAACGGAGCCGACGGGGAGGTTGGGGAAGGGTTGGAGACGACGAATTCGTCGACGAGCTCCACGGCGGCCGGCGGCGTCTCGTTGAAGATGGCGACGACCTCGGATCTTCTGGGCTCGAATACGCGCTTGGGGAGACGAAGACGAGTACGACGAGTCTTCTGGACACCTCGGGGCTGCTCGAGGAAGACGGTGGCCGCGTGGGTGCGTCGGCGTGCTCCGGCGGGTTCTCGGGTCGCACGGGAATGGCGAGGAGGAGAGGGGGAAGACGACCAGAGAGTGAGAGGAGGAGCACGGGGGTTTCTGGCGCTAACGTGGCGAGGAGGCAGGGCCTGTGGAGGCCTAGAACGTCGCCGGCGTCGCGCTGGCGTCGGCTGCGTGCTCTCTGCTCGACAGCGAGCAGCTTGAGGAAGAGGACAAGAGAGGAGGAGGTGGCCTGGGCCGTGGTGCGGCTAGTTGGGCCAAAAGCCAGGTAAGCCCTTTTCTAATTTCTGTTTCTATTTTCTTTCTGTAATTTGTTTTGGCTTGCTAGCAAAAATAGCAAAGCATTTTTAAAAATCCCCAAAACTTTTATGTGGGCTTAGGGTTCAAGCCACTAGCCACTCACAAGTTTTGGTGACTTTTGAAATTCAAACAATTTGAATTTAAATTCAAATTGGAGTTTAATTTAATTTCGAAGCCCTTTTTGGAATATTTGAAAAATCTTGGTGCATGCAGTGGGACCCACTTCACTTTATATGTGATCATGCATATTTATAAGACTTTTCAAAATTACCATAGGAATTTTTTTTGAAGAAATTTTTGTCTGGCCGTTTGAATTAATTTCTCAGGGCTTTTCTCTTCCCCATTTTTGGATTTAATTTGAATTTTTACATGATGCAAAGGGATCAAACAACCCTAGCACTTACCCTAGTTGGGGTTCTGACAGTGGATGATTCGTAGTAGATGCAGATGGATTTCGGTCTACTTACCTTGGCGTACTGCCCATTGCTTTTGAGCCCTTCCTTTCTTTGCAGCATAGTTAGCATTGCGGTGCCTTCATAATCCTGTCAATTGCCCAACTGTGATTCGTTTACCTCACTAGCAATTTTATTGTCTTTTGGGAGAGAGACATCACTAGTGAAAATCACGTGACCCCGGTCCATCTTGATATCATTGTTTACACCCTCAATTTACTTTCAGTTGCCATTATCATTATCTCTTGCGTTAATCCTTTGTAAACAGCAAGGCCGGAGGAATTGACAACTCCTCTGTACTCGTTGGGAGAAAAGTTATCTGTATCTGTGTGCAGGTCCAGGTGAAGTTAGCAATATCGGCGCCATTGTTCACTTTACCACCTACTTGTATCTCTGCGAGTCCTACGGGAGACAAACCCTATCCTCTACATAGGGGAAATTTGCTGCTACACTACATATCACCTTCCACTTGGGGTAACCAACGAGGAGTAAGAGATCCTCACCGTATCAGGGAGGAACTTTTATGTCAACCACACTTGGTGCTGCCACAAAGCTACTTGATGAGATGATGCTGAACTACTCTCGGTGGCACACCGAAAGATCTCCAACTGGTAAGAAGGTAAATTCTGTCGAGGAGATCTCCTCTCTAAATGTGAAAAGGTTGACCTTATCATGTCTCTACTTACCAAGCAAGCTCCTATTGATCCTCAAAATGTTCCTTTAAATTCTTTGATTGCTCAGGATCAAGTAGATGTGAACTTTATCTCTAGAAACAACTTCAACAACAATGCTTATAGGAGTAACTTTGGTATCAATCCTAGACCGTTCCCCTCCAACAACTATGGGAACAACAACACTTATCCTAGCACCAAAAACTCCACTTCTGAATTAGAGAGTATGCTTAAAGACTTTATCACTACCCAAAAATCCTTCAACACGAGTGTGGAAGAAAAACTAGACAAATTGGATAACCTCTCGTCGAAGGTAGACAATTTATCCCATGAAGTAGAATTGCATAAAATTAGAACTTCTCCCCTTGAGGAGAGGAAGGTCACTCCTATGAATGCTATCCAAATGCAAATTAATGAAAACATTAGGATGATGGCTAAACTCAAAGAGAGATGGGCTAGAGAAAAGGAGGAAGAAGATAGAATTAAGAGCCTTCCTACACACCATACCATTGCTACTATCCAAGTAATTGAGGATGTCCAAACTGTTAGCACCCATCACACCCCTAGTCCCACTGGACCTATCAATGGTGATGCTACCACCTCAACCATAGATGAAGAAACCTCTATGAACATAGAAGCTTTAAAACAAGTGAGCCTAAATGATATCACTACCTCCTTGATAGATAGTAGTGATCTAGACTTTGACAACTGCACTTTACCTGAAGTTATTGTTTTCCTACACAAGATGTCTAGAGACCCCCACACTAGCACACTTAATCTTGCCTTCACAGAGCATATCACCAATGCTCTAATCAAAGTTAGGGAGGAGAAGCTTAGTCTAGAAACCTCCATACCTAGGAAGCTAGAAGATGGTTGGGATCCTATGGTAAAAATCAAATTGAATAACTTCTCTTGTTATGCTCTTTGTGATGGTGGAGCAAGTACCTCTGTTATGCCCAAAAGAATGTATGATATGCTTGAATTGAAACCTTCTGATCCCTGTTCTTTTGGTGTTCGTCTTGTTGATTCTTCCGTAAAGAAACCTTTGGGGAAGATCGACGATGTTCTTATCATTGTCAATGACAATTATGTTCCCGTTGATTTCACTATTATGGACATTGAGTGTGAGCCCTCTTGTCCAATTATTTTGGGACGTTCTTTTCTTCGCACAGTTGGTGCTGTTATTGACATGAAAGAGGGGAATATCAAATTCCAATTCCCTCTCAAGAAAGGGATGGAACACTTCCATAGGAAAAATATTAAGTTGCCTTTTGAGTCCGTCACACGGGCTAGATATTTTCTTGAAAAGACTTGATCTATTTGCTTTAAGCCTAACTAATGGCTCTAAAGAAGCGCTTTCGGGAGGCAGCCCGCAACGAATTTAGGTTTTTATTTTTGTTTTTCTTCTGTTTTTAGTGGTCTTGATGATTTTTACTACTGTAGCAACATCATTGTATCTTTACTTTTCAAGCTTTGTGCCTTTTATAGCCTCATACGACAAGGGAAGTGAAAGTTGTGACATGCTGTCCAGAAAACAGATTCTGTCCTCGTGACTAGAAAAATCAGAGAAAAATCCCAGTTCATCTTTTTGAGCTGATTTTTTTGCACAGCGTGCTATATACAATTAAGAAACTTTCGTATGTTCTGAGTTTTTTGATTTGAGTTGTATAAGTACCCCTAAAAAATTAGTTTTTACCTGCTGGTCTGTTTTTCACAGATTCTGTCCTGTTTTGCCTTTTCTTCGTTTTGCAAACCTTATGCTTGCTTTTTCTTTGCAAAAACTTGTTGGAAATCTTGAGAAACAGTATCTCTTCAAGGTTATCTTTATTTCCAGTATAGAAAAAATTATTTTAGTAGGGCACTAACCTCTCTAATCAGTCTACAATGAGTTATGTATGAAGGGAGTTTTCAAGCTCGCGATGGAAGATGATGAAAGAGGATATTGGAGTGTCAAAACGCTCAAGATTGGGGATGCCCATGTGCACCCCCAATAAATATTCAAGAAGAATCAAGCGTCTAAGCTTGGGGATGCCCCCGTGCATCCCCTTCTTCATCAGCAATTATTGGTTCGTCCCTCGTTGCACTATATTTTTATCACTTCATGCGTTATGTGCTATGCTTGGAGCGTCTCGCTCTTTACTTTTCTTAGGTTTGTTTTTGCTTTGTTTGATGTAGTAACAAGTTAGACCCCAGATTACTCTTTTGTGTGGGATAGATACACGCTCCGCTTGAACTAGAACTCCTCATAGGATTTGCATGCTTATTCTTTTAGCTGTGAGTTGTTCATTTTCTTTTCTTAGTTGCTGCTCTGTTTAGTTGTAGTGCTTTAGTTTTTCTAGAGCTTTTCTTTTGTATTAGGTTGAACTTTCTATCGGTTGCATGTTTTATCTTGTTAGAGAGTTTGCCTGTTGCACTGAGTTTTGTGTCTTGACTAGAAGTAGGTAGTTGAAGTTGCTATTCTCTTTGTAGTAGTAACTTGCAATAGTTTTGAGGTATTGACTAGAGTAGTGTTTGAACTTTTGGTGTAAAGAGCTCGAGCCTATTAGTGATAGATGTCATATTTTGGGCAATCCGTGTGATTTTCGAAAACCAAAAACCCATGTTGAGAACTCTAGCTACTAGATGGATCACTAACCTCTGGAGGGTTCGAATATTAGAGTACACTCACGTACCATGAGTAGAGGATGCGCAAGGATAACCAAACCCCCATACACTCCTCCTCGGGGTACTTGTCTCTTTGTGAACCTCCTGATTATATTGAGAGTTACCAATAATAAGTGCATGAGTGTCAGAACCCCAACTAGGGTAAGTGCTAGGGTTTGAGTGCCCTTTGCATCATGTGAAAATTTTAAAAGAAAATTCAAAAATGGGGAAAAGAAAAGCCTTGAGAAATTAAATCAAATGGCCAGATAAAAATCTTTTTCCAAAAATCATTTGAATGTTTGGAAAATTCCTAGAATTGTTGCTGATCATTGCAAAAGTGGTTTGGGGATTTTCCCATGCCCATGGAATATTCAAAAATTCAAAAGGTGCACTGGAAATTAAATTAAACTCCAATTTGAATTTAAATTCAAATTGTTTGATTTTCAAAAATCACCAAAACTTATGAGTGGCTAGCTATATATGTTATAAGCCCACATAAAAGTTTTCATGATTTTATAAAATGCCTTGCTATTTTATTCAGGGCAAAACATATTTACAGAAAGGTAAAGCAGAGAAGAAAAAGAAAAACAAAATCCCAGCCCAACCCCTGGCCATCTGGCCCAACTAACGGGACCCCGGCCCAGCCCACCAGCTCCCGTTGTCGTCTTCCTCACCTACGGGCAAGCAGCTCGGTGGCGAGCCGTGGGCGCGCCGGCGCCACCGAGGAGCTTCCAGGGCCCCATTCTCTCCCCCAGGACGCCACGAAGACGCCCAGAGAGCACCACACCCTTCCCCCCTCCTCCAGCTCACTCTCCCTCTCTCCTCGCGCCGGAACTCGCCATGGCCGAGAGCTCAACCTCGCCGCCGTCGAGCGCCACCGCGGCCAACGGCCTCCCCTCCGTGCCCCGTGATGTCCAGTAGCTCCGCAACGTCGCCCCGCACCTCCCTGCAGAAGGAATCGACTCGAAGCCCTCTGGAGACGCCGTCCGCGTCTTCCCCGACTCCGGCAAGGCCGCCGTTCGCCGTTGAGGATTCCGGCACCTACAGCCCCTCCGCAGCCACTCCGTCTTCACCAACGAGCTCAGGGTGAGCCTGCGCCTCTTTCCCCTCTATCTCTGACCCCTCCCATGCACCAGAGAGCTGCGCCGCCGCAAGTCCAGCCACGGCCGCCGCCATTGTTGAAGCCGTCGACGCTCCAGAGCACCCCTGCGACCCATGCTCAGCTCACCAGACGCGGGAGATCGTGGGCTGTCGTTTGGTAGTCGTGGCGCCCGATTTGGTGCACTGCGCCGCCGTCCAGGAGAGCGCCGCCGTGCCCTTGCCGCCGGCCGGGTTAGACTTAACCCCCTCCTTAATCACCCACTAATCAACCCCCTCTTCCACAGACAGGTGGGTCCCCCTGGCCCTAACCCCTCTGTTTAGTTTAAACAGAGAGGGGTTATTTCCCACTGTGGCTGACAAGCCGACCCCACATGTCAGCCCCCCTGTGACATCACCCTGGCATCAGCATGACGCAGTAAAGAATTTCCAGAAAATAGAAATGAATTAATTTAATCCAGAAAATTCCAGAAAATTGTTTAAACTTTGGAAATTCATAAGTAATTCATTTTAACTCCAAATATAACAAATAATATGTCTAAAATTATCAGAAAAATCCAAGGATTATGAATATGGGCTCTG
This sequence comes from Bromus sterilis, assembly GCA_950022295.1. Classification (NCBI taxonomy): domain Eukaryota; kingdom Viridiplantae; phylum Streptophyta; class Magnoliopsida; order Poales; family Poaceae; genus Bromus; species Bromus sterilis. The sequence continues at coordinate 48,421,781 of OX465596.1, forward strand.
TTTTCATGTTTGACCATTTTAAAATGGGTGAATAGTGCAAAACATCCATATGGCTTTATTTCAAATTCAAATTTGAAGCACATTTGCAAATGACTTTGCATTTGACTTCTTTTAAATGGAATTGTACCCACTTTGTGACCAAGAACATCACCATTTCATTATTGATCATGTGTTTGAGCATTGCAAATAAATTTATACCTTGTTTGATTGTTTGCTCGATAGACGTGCAACCGGAACCGGAGGCCACCCCCTTCGTTGAAGACCCCGATATCGAACCTCGTCAGCAAGGCAAGCAAACCCCATTGATCATGTCTATAAAATCCCAATTCCCTCTCAGTCTCTCTTATGCATGTTTAGGAGATCACTTGTATCGATTCTACCGCATAGTTGAACCCATATCCGATGCATGACCTATCATCTTGTCACAGTAGTAAGCAAACCACAATCCTAGCTGACATAGGAGTTGATTGATATCATGAAGCCCCTGCAACTGTTAATGCTTATTGCATGCTTAGTGTTACATGAGGTTGCTTTTGATGTGAGTCGGGATGATGGTGAACATGGTGTTGATGAAAGTGAAACTGTGTCGGTGAATCCACCCTAATACAAGGTGAACGATGAGAGGCTGTGTAGGAGTACACAGTGGGTTGTCTCGTTGAACACTGCCTTAGGCATCGAGTTCTTGTATGGTAATCCAAGACAAAGAGTACAACCACACATTGGGCTCACTGAGCCCTCTCGGCCTAGTACCTTGATCCGTGTCGACGTCCAGGAGTCACATTAGTTCGGGCTTTCCATTTGGCATATGCATAGAAAAAGAATGAAGGAATGGTTGCATCATCCTAGATATGTGGGTGCACCTGTGAGGCAGGAAAACCATCTGCTAAAGGTGGCGTCTCGGTCACTTACATTGTCTGAGTCCGTTTCGTTGATCCGGCCGGGCTCTCGAGCGGTAGCAACTCAGGTAGTCGACTCCTGGAATAGACCGGTTGTGAGCGAAGTGTCGTGGTGAACATCCTCGCTGTCACCTCTTGAACGGTGGCGAGACCTGGCGGTAACCGATGGTCATGTGTGTGTAGTTTACACCCTTGCAAGGTTAACAAAACTATTCGAATAGCCGCGTCCGCGGTTAAGGACTACTTGGAACCTGTTCCTGATTATTAGACAACTTGAATGGATACTTATAAAACTCGCAAGATAAGCGTGAGTGCTATGGTGTGCCTCCTCGTGGGGAAGTCGAGGAAGTAACCATAGTGGTGTAATTGGTTGGAGATGTAGTGGACTCGTCTACGCTTCTTACCTCAAGTCTGGTATTCATAGTTCAGGATTAGCCAAGTCAAAGCTGGCACTTCTGCATGATGAAACCCCACCTCCCTTTACCTTGATACTTGAGCATGAGTAGTATAGATCTGATGTAAGTCTTGCTGAGTACGACTTTGTACTGACGTTTGCTTATTCTATGTTTTAGATAAGAACCGGACCCCGATGGAGTCACCTTCATGAAGCTCGACGTTGACTAAGTTAGCATAGTCCCAGACAGCAGTCTGGTCCCTCGTGGAAGGGCATGTTTGTTTACAAGGCTTCTCTAAGCCATTTGTTAAACTTGTCTGTACTCAGACCTAATTTGCTTCCGTTGTATGATGTAATGTGATCATAAACATGTGATCTTTGTATGCTCTATGTGTATATCAATAAAGAATACTTTGTAGAGTTATATGATGATACCTGTTGTTCATACTAGGCATGTGTGCTGCGTGTATGTTTATAACATGCATGTCTTAGTATGGGTTTTCGAGACCTTAGTTGTGATCTGGCTGGCGGTCATTTATACACCAAGTGGCCCTTAGATGTGCGCAGCTTGGGGCATCGCGATGCGATTGCTCGTGACTCTGTCACGTGCACACTTTGTTGTATGATCGAGCCCGCCCTAGACCCCGACTAAGTGATCGGGCTGGAGTAAGTCTATGTAAGAGTTAGGATCCAATCGATAACATGGTTGAGGCGACTTGTCTATGAGTATGGGATTCACCACCCATAAACATTTAGACTTGTGAGCGGACGATGAGGACCCATCTCAGTTGATCATCCGGTCTGAATGGGATGCCCCTCACGTTCGATGCTTACCGAGAACGTTCTGTGCTTGGCCTTGTCTGCTTAGACAAGTGGGTACGGTTCTCGGCTCTCCATGTGATTGTATCGTGACTGGAATTACATACGCTAACCCCGGGTCCCAACAGACTTGGTATCAGAGCAGGACTGTCTGTAGGATTAACAACCCTTGGTCGAAGTCGAGTCTAGCATTCTATAGTTATATAGTTACTCTGGGTATAAGGGAATAACGTAAGGCTTCTTTTTCTCCTTATCCTCATCGATCTGAGTTCTGGGTCACCCTTATCCTTTCTACGGGATGATAGGACTAGGCTCATCTATGTCTTACTAGAACATCTCGTGAAGTGCTTCCTTGTAGCCGTAGGATTGTTGTGGTCGTCCAGACTCATCAGTTTTGAGTTCCTTGAGGAAGTAATGTCCAATCTCCTCAAGGTTATCTTGTTTTTCAAACCGGTGTAGCCGTTATGCTGCCGGATTTATCCCGTGTTTTTGTGGATCATTGTCTTCGCATTATAATCCTTTCCGCCTTCATCATGTCTTGTTATCCTTGAATCCATCATTCAACCTGTTCTGGTTGTTGATTTTTATCACACAGGATGTCAGGTGGAACTCGTAGTGCTGTTCGTCGGAATCGAGACCGTGTTCGGAATCGAAATGATGATGAACCTCTACCACCGTCTTTTGCGGCGGAAATCATGATGGAAGCTGAGAAGAATCAACGTGATCAAACACGCCTTCTGGAGCTCATCGAGCATAATACCTCACGTCATCGTAATGTGGTTGTGAGCATTCAGGACTTCATCCTCCTCAAGCCACCGGTATTCCGATGTTCTTCTGAGCCCCTTGAAGATGATGATTGGCTCCGTTCCATCGAGCGTAAGCTTGATACTGCACATGTTGCTCCCGATGATCGAGTTATATTCGCGGCATACTTTCTGGAAGGTGCTGCCGCTGAATGGTGGGAGAACTATGTTGCTATGCAGCCAGATGGTCACGTAGTGACTTGGCAGGAGTTCTGTGTTGCCTTTCGAGGGTACCACCTTCTAGATGAGTTGATGGAGCGCAAGAAGGAAGAGTTTTGCAATCTGACTCAAGGAGAGATGTCCATCCATGAGTATGTGAGAGAGTTCAACCGTCTTGCTCGGTATGCCCAAGATGAGATCACCACCGATGCCAGAAAGCAGGCAAGGTTCCGTAAGGGACTTAGCCCCATCCTTCGTCATGATCTCAACCTCATCGAATTTGCCACCTTTGAGGATTTAGTCAACAGATCCTTCAGAGCTGAGCATGGCAATGAAATTTTCGAAGAGTCCCGCAAGCATGCTCTTGAGCTTGCTTCTTCTTCAAGTTCAGCCCCTCAGAAACGCCGAATTTGGATTCCAACCAGAGCCATACCTCAAAACCTTCTCCAGAGGCCACCACCAAATATATGCCATCCACCCCAACACATTGTTCCACCCCGGAATGATGGTGTGCAGCCAAGTAATCCCACTCCCAACAATTCAGACAGGGATTGCTTTAAGTGTGGTTTTCCAGGCCATTACTATCGTCAATGCCCTCAGGTCTTGATGGCACCACGTCATTCTCGACCCAAGCCTCCAAAGAAATCCACCACCAAGACCTTCCCAGCAAAGCCTTCATCCACTAGTAGTGTTTGTGTGAACCAAATCTCAGTTGAGGAAACCACTGAGGCTTTTGACGTCATTCTTGGCACACTCCCAGTCAATCACGTTCCCGCCTCCATTCTTTTCGATCCAGGAGCTTCTCATTCATTCATGTCGGAGAGTTATGCACTTCGTCATGAGTTTCCTTTTGAAGAAATGTTTTCTCCAATGATCATTCAAACTCCTGGTTCAAAGTGGCAAACTAATAGAGTAAGCCATGTCAATCAAATTGCAATTGAGGGTTTAGTATTCCTTGCTTCACTTATAGCCCTCAAGTCTTCGGACATTGATGTCATCCTAGGAATGGATTGGTTATCAAGGCAGAATGCTTTCCTTGATTGTAAAGCCAAATCAGTTAAACTCACCCATCCTTTAGGCCAGACCATTGACTACACATCACCCAGTTCTAAAATCCAGATGCATACTTTGAATGTGCTTCCACTTCCAGACCTTGAAGATGTTCCGGTGGTTCGTGACTTCCTGGATGTCTTTCCTGAAGAGCTGCCGGGAATGCCACCCGACAGGTGTGTAGAATTCATAGTCGATCTTATACAAGGCCCAGCCCCAATCTCCAGACGCCCATATAGAATGGCCCCACATGAGTTAGCTGAGCTAAAAACCCAACTTGATGCTTCGTTGGCAAAAGGCTTCATCCGCCCTAGCTCATCGCCATGGGGTTGCCCCGTTCTGTTCGTAACGAAGAAAGATGGAACAGAAAGGATGTGCGTAGACTATCGCCCGCTAAATCTAGCGACGATAAAGAACAAGTACCCACTGCCCAGGATCAATGATCTTTATGATCAATTTGCAGGATCCTCTGTCTTCTCCAAGATGGATTTGAGATTAGGCTATCATCAAATCAAAATCCGAAATGAGGATATTTCCAAAACGGCTTTCACTACTCGTTATGGTCTTTACGAGTATACCGTCATGTCCTTCGGTTTAACCAATGCCCCCGCCACATTCTCGCGCTTAATGAATTCGATCTTCATGGAGTACCTAGATAAATTTGTTGTGGGTTATCTTGATGACATTCTTATCTACTCGAAGAACGAAGAAGAGCACGCAGAACATCTTAGGTTGGTATTGATGAAACTTAGAGAGCATCGCCTTTATGCCAAGTTCTCCAAGTGTGAATTTTGGCTACCAGAAGTGACCTACTTAGGCCACGTGATTTCTTCGAAAGGTGTTGCAGTCAATCCCGAGAGAGTTCAGGCCGTCCTTGACTGGACTCCACCTGAATCGGTTAAGCAAGTTAGGAGTTTTCTTGGCTTAGCAAGCTATTGCCGCCGCTTCGTCGAGAACTTTTCTAAAGTTGCAAAGCCTCTGACTGAACTTCTCAAGAAAGATAAGAAATTCCTATGCACTCCCAAGTGCGAGGAAAGCTTTCAAGAGCTAAAAAGAAGATTAACTTCTGCACCCGTACTTGCACCTCCAGACACCAAAAGGGATTTCGAGATCTATTGTGATGCTTCACGGCAAGGGTTAGGATGCATACTTATGCAAGATCGACATGTGGTAGCTTATGCTTCACGCCAATTGCGGCCACATGAAGAGAACTATCCTACCCATGATCTTGAACTCGCTGCCGTAGTTCATGCCCTGAAGACTTGGCAACATTACCCTCTTGGTAATCGTTGTGAGATTTATTCTGATCACCAAAGCCTCAAATACATATTCACCCAGCCAGATCTTAATCTCAGGCAAAGACGCTGGATAGAGTTGATAAAAGATTATGACTTAGGAATTTCTTACACCCCAGGCAAGGCCAATGTCATGGCTGATGCACTAAGTCGTAAGTCGTATTGTAACAACCTCATGTTACAACAGTGTCAACCACTTCTTCATGAGGAATTTCGAAAGCTCAATCTCGAGATTGTTCCTCGTGGATCTCTTTTCAACTTGGTGGCGAAACCAACCCTTGAGGATCAAATCAGAGTTGCCCAAAGGCGTGCACGAGGTGTTCGCCGGATCAAGGAGAACATTGCTAGCGGAGTTGCTAAATGTTTCTCCACAGATAGTAAAGGAACGGTATTCTATGAAAATCGTTTTGTAGTACCTAAGAATAAGGATTTACGGCAACTCATCCTCAAAGAAGCCCATGACACACCCCTCTCAATTCATCCCGGTAGCACCAAAATGTACCGAGATCTACGCCAGATATTTTGGTGGACCAGGATGAAGAGAGACATTGCTCGATTTGTTGCCGAATGTGATGTTTGTCGTCGCATTAAGGCAGAACACCAAAGACCTGCTGGTACACTTCAACCTTTGCCTATTCCAGAGTGGAAATGGGACAAAGTCGGTATGGACTTCATCACCGGCTTTCCAAAAACCCAGAAAGGAAATGATGCCATCTTCGTGGTCATTGATAGACTTTCCAAAGTTGCTCACTTCCTTCCCGTTCGCGAGTCCATAACTGCTAGTCAGTTGGCAGACTTGTACATCTCTAGAATTGTGTCTCTTCACGGTGTTCCTTTGGTGATCAATTCTGATCGTGGTAGCCTTTTCACCTCTAGATTCTGGGGAAGCTTTCAGAATGCTATGGGAACTCATCTATCCTTTAGTACAGCTTTCCATCCTCAGTCTAGCGGTCAAGTTGAAAGGGTTAATCAAATCTTGGAAGACATCCTCAGAGCTTGTGTTATCTCATTCGGAAAGAATTGGGAGAAATCTCTTCCATTTGCCGAATTTGCTTATAACAATAGTTTTCAATCTAGTCTGAACATGGCTCCTTTTGAACTCCTCTACGGACGACGATGTCGAACACCCCTAAACTGGTCAGAAACCGGTGAAAGACAACTCTTTGGACCGGATTTGATCAAGGAAACAGAAGAGCAAGTTCGCATTGTTCGTGATCGATTGAAAGCCGCTCAGTCTCGTCAGAAAAGCTACTATGATCGTCATCATAGAAAGGAGAGCTACAATCTGGATGAGAAGGCTTACCTTCGGGTTACTCCTCTGAAGGGAACCCAAAGATTCGGTATCAAAGGCAAGTTGGCCCCACGTTACATCGGACCTTTCCGCATTCTTGCTAAACGTGGAGAAGTTGCCTACGAACTTGAACTACCCCCTCACCTTTTCCGAGTACATGATGTATTCCATGTGTCACAACTCAGGCGTTGCTTCAAGGACCCCATCCGCGAAGTCGACCATGAAACGCTTGATCTCCAAGATGACCTTTCTTATCGAGAGTACCCTGTTCGTAATCTTGATTCAGCAGAGCGTGTCACTCGTCGTCAAAAGATCAAGTTCCTCAAAGTGCAATGGTCACATCACTCCGAGAAAGAAGCAACATGGGAAAGAGAAGACCGCCTCCGTGCCGAGTACCCCTCCTTCCTCCCGACGACTTCTGAATCTCGGGACGAGATTCTTTTGAGTGGGGGCGAGTTGTCAGAACCCCAACTAGGGTAAGTGCTAGGGTTTGAGTGCCCTTTGCATCATCTGAAAATTTTAAAAGAAAATTCAAAAATGGGGAAAAGAAAAGCCCTGAGAAATTAAATCAAATGGCCAGATAAAAATCTTTTTCCAAAAATCATTTGAATGTTTGGAAAATTCCTAGAATTGTTGCTGATCATTGCAAAAGTGGTTTGGGGATTTTCCCATGCCCATGGAATATTCAAAAATTCAAAAGGTGCATTGGAAATTAAATTAAACTCCAATTTGAATTTAAATTCAAATTGTTTGATTTTCAAAAATCACCAAAACTTATGAGTGGCTAGCTATATATGTTATAAGCCCACATAAAAGTTTTCATGATTTTATAAAATGCCTTGCTATTTTATTCAGGGCAAAACATATTTACAGAAAGGTAAAGCAGAGAAGAAAAAGAAAAACAAAATCCCAGCCCAACCCCTGGCCATCTGGCCCAACTAACGGGACCCCGGCCCAGCCCACCAGCTCCCGTTGTCGTCTTCCTCACCGACGGGCAAGCAGCTCGGTGGCGAGCCGTGGGCGCGCCGGCGCCACCGAGGAGCTTCCAGGGCCCCCTCCTCTCCCCCAGGACGCCACGGAGACGCCCAGAGAGCACCACACCCTTCCCCCCTCCTCCAGCTCACTCTCCCTCTCTCCTCGCGTCGGAACTCGCCATGGCCGAGAGCTCAACCTCGCCGCCGTCGAGCGCCACCGCGGCCAACGGCCTCCCCTCCGTGCCCCGTGATGTCCAGTAGCTTCGCAACGTCGCACCGCACCTCCCTGCAGAAGGAATCGACTCGAAGCCCTTTGGAGACGCCGTCCGCGTCTTCCCCGACTCCGGCAAGGCCGCCGTTCGCCGTTGAGGATTCCGGCACCTGCAGCCCCTCCGCAGCCACTCCGTCTTCACCAACGAGCTCAGGGTGAGCCTGCGCCTCTTTCCCCTCTATCTCTGACCCCTCCCATGCACCAGAGAGCTGCGCCGCCGCAAGTCCAGCCACGGCCGCCGCCATTGTTGAAGCCGTCGATGCTCCAGAGCACCCCGGCGACCCATGCTCAGCTCACCAGACGCGGGAGATCGTGGGCTGTCGTTTGGTAGTCGTGGCGCCCGATTTGGTGCACAGCGCCGCCGTCCAGGAGAGCGCCGCCGTGCCGGTGCTACCGGCGTCAAGCCGCCGGCCGGGTTAGACTTAACCCCCTCCTTAATCACCCACTAATCAACCCCCTCTTCCACAGACAGGTGGGTACCCCTGGCCCTAACCCCTCTGTTTAGTTTAAACAGAGAGGGGTTATTTCCCACTGTGGCTGACAAGCCGACCCCACATGTCAGCCCCCCTGTGACATCACCCTGGCATCAGCATGACGCAGTAAAGAATTTCCAGAAAATAGAAATGAATTAATTTAATCCAGAAAATTCCAGAAAATCGTTTAAACTTTGGAAATTCATAAGTAATTCATTTTAACTCCAAATATAACAAATAATATGTCTAAAATTATCAGAAAAATCCAAGGATTATGAATATGGGCTCTGTTTTCATTTTTGACCATTTTAAAATGGGTGAACAGTGCAAAACATCCATATGGCTTTATTTCAAATTCAAATTTGAAGCACATTTGCAAATGACTTTGCATTTGACTTCTTTTAAATGGAATTGTACCCACTTTGTGACCAAGAACATCACCATTTCAATATTGATCATGTGTTTGAGCATTGCAAATAAATTTATACCTTGTTTGATTGTTTGCTCGATAGACGTGCAACCGGAACCGGAGGCCACCCCCTTCGTTGAAGACCCCGATATCGAACCTCGTCAGCAAGGCAAGCAAACCCCATTGATCATGTCTATAAAATCCCAATTCCCTCTCAGTCTCGCTTATGCATGTTTAGGAGATCACTTGTATCGATTCTACCGCATAGTTGAACCCATATCCGATGCATGACCTATCATCTTGTCACAGTAGTAAGCAAACCACAATCCTAGCTGACATAGGAGTTGATTGATATCATGAAGCCCCTGCAACTGTTAATGCTTATTGCATGCTTAGTGTTACATGAGGTTGCTTTTGATGTGAGTCGGGATGATGGTGAACATGGTGTTGATGAAAGTGAAACTGTGTCGGTGAATCCACCCTAATACAAGGTGAACGATGAGAGGCTGTGTAGGAGTACATAGTGGGTTGTCTCGTTGAACACTGCCTTAGGCATCGAGTTCTTGTATGGTAATCCAAGACAAAGAGTACAACCACATATTGGGCTCACTGACCCCTCTCGGCCTAGTACCTTGATCCGTGTCGACGTCCAGGAGTCACATTAGTTCGGGCTTTCCATTTGGCATATGCATAGAAAAAGAATGAAGGAATGGTTGCATCATCCTAGATATGTGGGTGCACCTGTGAGGCAGGAAAACCATCTGCTAAAGGTGGCGTCTCGGTCACTTACATTGTCTGAGTCCGTTTCGTTGATCCGGCCGGGCTCTCGAGCGGTAGCAACTCAGGTAGTCGACTCCTGGAATAGACCGGTTGTGAGCGAAGTGTCGTGGTGAACATTCTCGCTGTCACCTCTTGAACGGTGGCGAGACCTGGCGGTAACCGATGGTCATGTGTGTGTAGTTTACACCCTTGCAAGGTTAACAAAACTATTCGAATAGCCGCGTCCGCGGTTAAGGACTACTTGGAACCTGTACCTGATTATTAGACAACTTGAATGGATACTTATAAAACTCGCAAGATAAGCGTGAGTGCTATGGTGTGCCTCCTCGTGGGGAAGTCGAGGAAGTAACCATAGTGGTGTAATTGGTTGGAGATGTGGTGGACTCGTGTACACTTCTTACCTCAAGTCTGGTATTCGTAGTTCAGGATTAGCCAAGTCAAAGCTGGCACTTCTGCATGATGAAACCCCACCTCCCTTTACCTTGATACTTGAGCATGAGTAGTATAGATCTGATGTAAGTCTTGCTGAGTACGACTTTGTACTGACGTTTGCTTATTCTATGTTTTAGATAAGAACCGGACCCCGATGGAGTCACCTTCATGAAGCTCGACGTTGACTAAGTTAGCATAGTCCCAGACAGCAGTCTGGTCCCTCGTGGAAGGGCATGTTTGTTTACAAGGCTTCTCTAAGCCATTTGTTAAACTTGTCTGTACTCAGACCTAATTTGCTTCCGTTGTATGATGTAATGTGATCATAGACATGTGATCTTTGTATGCTCTATGTGTATATCAATAAAGAATACTTTGTAGAGTTATGTGATGATACCTGCTGTTCATACTAGGCATGTGTGCTGCGTGTATGTTTATAACATGCATGTCTTAGTATGGGTTTTCGAGACCTTAGTTGTGATCTGGCTGGCGGTCTTTTATACACCAAGTGGCCCTTAGATGTGCGCAGCTTGGGGCATCGCGATGCGATTGCTCGTGACTCTGTCACGTGCACACTTTGTTGTATGATCGAGCCCGCCCTAGACCCCGACTAAGTGATCGGGCTGGAGTAAGTCTATGTAAGAGTTAGGATCCAATCGATAACATGGTTGAGGCGACTTGTCTATGAGTATGGGATTCACCACCCATAAACATTTAGACTTGTGAGCGGACGATGAGGACCCATCTCAGTTGATCATCCGGCCTGAATGGGATGCCCCTCACGTTCGATGCTTACCGAGAACGTTATGTGCTTGGCCTTGTCTGCTTAGACAAGTGGGTACGGTTCTCGGCTCTCCATGTGATTGTATCGTGACTGGAATTACATACGCTAACCCCGGGTCCCGACAATGAGTTCTTCGGACTAATGTGAGTATTCGAAAGTTGACACTTCCACCCACCTATTCTTTTTCTAGCCTCTTCGGTACCGTGCATTGCCTTTTCTCACCTTGAGAGTTGGCGCATACTTCGCCGGTGCATCCAAACCCTTGGCACGATACGCTCTGTCATCATAAGCCTCCTTATATCTTTCATCAAAACAGCCACCATACCTACCTACAAGGCATTTCCATAGCCTTTCCGAGATACATTGCCATGCAACATCCACCTTCTCATGACTTGATCCTCATGTCATACATGCTACTTGCTTGATCGATGAGCCGCATGCTAGTTGGGCCTTGACCTAATCATTGCTACATGACGCGCTAGTATCATTGCATATCCTGCTGTCCTGGCAGAGGCATACATTTGCATCATGATATTTATGTCTTCTTTATGTGAGTAAATTTGTAAAGTGTGAAAGATCTCCTATATTCTTGTAAAGTATAGAGTGTTGCCCCTAAAGTGAGGAAAAGATCCCAAAGAGGACAAAATCAACAGATCAAAAGTGTATGAAAGTGTATCTAGATCATAGCAATATCACACAAAACATGCATGGAGCAAGCAGAAATTATAGATACATTTTGGACGTATCAACATCCCCAAGCTTAATTCCTGCTCGTCCTCGAGTAGTTAAATGATAACAAGCATAATTTTTGTGGTGACATGCTAGCAACCATAAAAGAACTTTGAAAAGTAAAGCAAACAAGATTAGAGATTCAATTCAAGTCATAACATGCAAGAGTCTATATTAGCATCGAAACAAGTAACAAAAGAACAAAAGGTGCAAGAGCTCTCGCTGTCCGTGACTCGAATGTCTCCAAATGGTGTTTGCGTGCAAGAAGGGGGATAGGGAATACGAGAAAAAAGTATTTTTGTTGAGAACTCAATCTACTAAGGTTTCACACTTGGTCCTCTTTGGAATCTTATCTTGACTCGTCCCCAGACCACTAGCCAGGTACAAGTCAATTTGATCCACTCCTTTTCAATATTTCGAGCACTCATGCAATGGATGAGCGTAAGCACGAGAGTTGACACTTAGGATGGCAAAGAGAGAAATATGGTGGAGAAGGAAGACAAAAAGGATGAGAAAGGCTCACATCAATGAGGACAATCATAGGCAAGAGATGCCAAATGATAAATATGATGTGAGGAGTAGGGATTTCAATGCAACGGATGCACATACGAGCTAAGAAGCTCTCCAATGGAACTAGTGGGGGTGCATCTAACTTGCTCGCTCATGAAGACCTAGAGCTCGTTTGAGGAGGCTCATCCTTGGAATATGCAAGCCAAGTTCTATAGTGTGAAGGTCCCCACATAGCTATATGCATAAAGATCATCTCTATGGAGTACAAGGATATAAAGGGAGTACTAGTGTGGATCTCTCAAAAGGATAGTAGTGTTGCCCCTTTCTCTCTTTTTATTTCTTTTTCTCTTTTTTCTATTTTTTTGTATTTTTTGGTGGCCTCAATGGCTCTTTCTATTTAACTCTCATTTGTCCTCTTTGGGATCTTTTATTGTGTCCACTTTGGGATCTTTATCTCACTTATGGGCAACACTCTATTTTACAAGAAGGTAAAGGAGATCTTTCACACTTTACAAGGTACTCAAAACATAAAGAAGATGTAACTATCATGATGTATGCAATGTATGTCGCTGCGAGTGTAGCAGGAACATGTATGACATGAAGATCAAGTCATGAAGAGGTGGATGTTGCATGGCAATATATCTCGGAAAGGCTATGGAAATGCCTTGATAGGTAGGTATGGTGGCTGTTTTGAGAAAAGATAAAGGGAGGCTTATGATGACAGAGCGTATCATGCCAAGGGTTTGGATGTACCGGCGAAGGTGGACGCCAACTCTCGGAGTGAGAAGAAGGCAATGCATGGCACAGGAAAGGCTAGCAAAATATGGGAAGGTGGAAGTGTCAACTCTCAATACTTACATTAGTCCGAAGAACTCATGCACTTATTATCAGTAACTATCAATCTAATAAGGAGGTTCACAAAGAGACAAGTACCCCGAGGAGGAGTGTATGGGGGTTTGGTTATCCTTGCGCATCCTCGACTCATGGTACGTGAGTGTACTCTAATATTCGACTCCTCAGAAGAGTAGTGATCTATCTAGTAGCTAGAGTTCTCAACTAGTTTTGTAGGTTTTGAAATACGACACCTATCACTAATAGGCAAGAGCTCTTGACATCAAAAGTCAAAACATTACTCACAACAATACTTCAAAACTATTGCAAGCTACTACTAAAATTAAATAGCAACCTCAATTACCTACTTTCAAGACAAGACACAACTCAGTGCAACAACCAACTCTCTTTAACAAGATAAACATGAAAACTAAAAAGAGTTCCAGCAACAAACTAAACAAAAGCCAAGGCTCTTTCTAAAGACAAACTAAGACTAAAACTAAACATGGCAGCAGCTATGAAAAGATAAAGAACACACAACAGCAAAAAGATAGGCATGAAGAATCCTATGATGTGTTCTAGATTTTGAAAGTGGAGCGTGTTTCTCTCCCACACAAAGTAAGACGGGATCTAACTTGTTATGAACAACAAGCATAGCTAAAGAAAACTAAAAACAAAACCTAAGAGCGAGACGCTCCAAGCATAGAACATAACGCATGAAGTGATAAAAATATAGTGAGACGAAGGACGAACTGTTGATTTGTTGACGGAGAAGGGGATGCACGGGGGCATCCCCAAGCTTAGACGCTTGAGTCTCCTTGAGTATTTATTGGGGATGCATGGGGGCATCCCCAAGCTTGAGCGCTTGACACTCCTGGATCTTCTTTCGTCATCTTCTATCGCACACTTGAAAACTCCCTTCATACATAACTCATCATAAGCTGATTAGAGAGGTTAGTACCCTTAATAAATAATTTTTTACCCACTGGATATAAAGATAACCTTGAAGAGCTACTGTTTCTCAAGAGTGCCAAATAGTTTTTGCAAAGAAAAAGCAAGCTTAAGGTTTGCAAAAGTAAGGAGAGACAAAACGTGGCAGAATCTGTGAAAAACAGAACAGCAGATAGTAAAGAATTTTTTAGGGACACTTCTGCAACTCAAATAAAAAAACTCAGAACATACGGAAGTTTCTTAAATGCATAGAGCATACTGTGTAAGAAATTCAGCTCAAAAAGATGAACTGGGATATTTTTGGAATTTTTCTGGTCACGAGGACAGAATCTGTTTTCTGGACAGCATGTCACAACTTTTACTTCCCTTGCCGTAATAGGCTATAACTTGGCACAAAGCTGAAAAATAAAGATACAATGATGTTGCTACAGAAGTAACAATCATCAAGACACAACAAAATCAAAAAGAAAAACCTAAATTCGTTGCGGGCTGCCTCCCGAAAGCGCTTCTTTAAAGCCATTAGCTAGGCATGATGCAAAAAGAAGAATCAAGGGTATCCAAGATCGGAGTCATAAAAACCTTCAAATTGATTTTCAATAAGCTCATTATTCTTCTTACTAGGAAAGATATACTTACCTTTTTCCATACCGCGTAAGTGTATGTGCCTATTACCAATATCAAAGAAGCGTTTCATAGCACGGAGGAAGTCTCTTCTGAGCACAATGTTACTTTGGTTTGGCTCCATGATGAAGAAATCCATTGGTGCAGTCCTATGAAGGAATGCAACTTGGACTTCTTTTACCTTTCCTTTAATCTCTGAAATATCTCCATTGGAATGTTCATGATAAGATCATAATTTGTCCATATCTAGCTTCAAAGAATCATAAACTATTTTTGGCATAGTAGAAACTGTGGATCCAATATCACAAAGAGCGAGGAAGCCTTGGTTAGAGATGCTAATCCTAACAAAGGGCTCCCAATCATCATCTATCTCCAACATTTCTTTCTTGTTGGACTTAAGTTCCTCTACTTTCCCCAAATCTAGAGCATCCAGTCTTTTTTCAATAGTGGAAAGTCTATCTATGACAGTATCAATACTTCGATCATAAACAAAATAACTAGATAGACTATGCAAAATCTCAAGAGCTCTATCTTCATCACACTCTAGAAAATCTCATTCAGCTATAATGTCAAGAGAGTGTTTACACCACTTAAAAAGACCATGGTAAAAATTTCTAAGCACAATTTTTATAGATATCCAAGGCATAACTCTTTTATGTGCTTCAGAAATTCTGTCCCATGCCTTCTTCATATTTTCTCCATCCCTTTGACGGAAATCAAGAACTTCCGATTCCTGCAAAGAACCCAGTCCTAATATGTTCATCTAAACAAGGAGGACTACTAACAGTAAAATAAATAATATTTTTTTTTTGTAAATTTTGATAAAAGACACAAAGATAAAAACTGAAAGATAAACTAACAAGACTAAAAAACAAAGGTAAAGGGTAGTGTGCAACTCCCCTATCTTAGCACTCGGATTCCCCGGCAACGGCGCCAGAAATACTCTTGCTTATTGGCTTCTCGCCCTTCGTTGGTGAGCCCCAAGTGGAAGGCGTGATGCAGTGCAGCAGCAGTTTTCCCTCGGTGAAGATACCAAGGTTTGTCTCTAGTAGGACTCCATAGATGATAAGTAGGTGTCAGTGGTGCAACTGACGCGGACCTGCACACAGACACAGATAACTTTGTTCCCAACGAAGTTCAGAGAGGTTGTCAATCTCTCCGGTCTTGTTGTTCACAAATGATAAAACGCAAGGGATAATGATAGCAACTTGAAAGTAAATGCAGAAAAGTAAATATAGCTTGGAAACAGTAATAAGGATATGGACCGGGATACGTGACGTTCACTAGTGATGTCTCTCTCCCAAAAGACGATAAAACTGCTATGCGAGGTAAACAAATTACAGAAGGGCAATTGACAGGATTATGAACGCACCGCAACGCTAACTATTCTACAAAAGAAAGGAAGAGGCTCAAAAGCACGGGCAGTACGCCAAAATAAGTAGACCAAGATCCATCTGCATCTACTACTAATCATCCACCTTGAGATATCTATCCAGAACATCTCGCTGGTATTAAGTTGCGAGCCCCACCCAAAGTGTAAACCCAAAGCAACAGACAACTGCATTAAAAGAACTTTGCGTAAAGTAAACAATCCTTGTAACCGCGGTTACAAGCACCGTTGTTTTCCCCCTTGTGGCAACAGCACATCCCCTAGACTCATGTTTCTTTCACTCAAGCGTGTCATCGGGGGGCATGAACCCACAATCTAGCACAACGCTCCCTCTTGGAGTCACTACCTACTACTTGGCCAAAGCAATAAACAGCAACGGAGAACATGCAACAATTACTTAGGAACAAAAATATAAGAGATAAAAACCAAATATATTACTCTATCACAATCTGAACATAATCTCATAATCCATCAGATCCCTCCAAACTCAGCATAGCAATAGCAGAAATATTACAAAGGTGCCTCGATCATGTAGGGCAGCTCACGAGGTCTAAACAATGAAGATCAAAGAGGGGAGGAGAACATCACATAGCTACTGATCACGGACCCATGGTCCAAGGAAAACTACTCACGAGACATCCGGGGAGCATCCATGGTGGAGAGGAGACTCCCGGAGGTCAATCCTCCCTCCGGCAGGGTGCCGGGAAGAGGTCTTATGGTGCTCCCGATCTTGGAAGCGCGGCGGCGGCGGAACAGAGGCGAGTTCGCGGAATAGGGTTCTTCTTCTGTAGTTTTCCTGTGACGTAGATTAAATAGGCGAAGGGGGCAGCCAGAGGTGGACCAGAGGCCCCAGGCGCCCCCCTGGCGCGGCCAGGGGTGGGGCCGCGCCGGGTGGCCGCCTGGGCCCCCCTGGATCCCCTCTGGCCCCTCCCGGGCTCTTCTCGAAGCTTCCGTCACGCTGATTTTTTATCTGAATTTTCCCGAATTTTTCTGGCACTTTTTATATGGGGGAAAACTGAAATAGAAAAACAGCAGAAAATAGGAACTGGCACTGGGGTGCACTGAGTTAATAGGTTAGTCCAAATATGATCAAAAGTGTATGAAAGTGTATCTAGATCATAGCAATATCACACAAAATATGCATGGAGCAAGCAGAAATTATAGATACGTTTTGGACGTATCAGTTGCGAATCCCACCCAAAGTGTAAACTCAAAGCAACAGACAACTACATTAAAGAACTTTGCGTAAAGTAAACAATCCTTGCACCCGCAAGTACAAGCACCGTTGTTTTCTCCCTTGTGGCAACAGCACATCCCCTAGACTCATGTTTCTGTCACTCAAGCTAGTCATTAGGGGGCATGAACCCACAATCATGCATAACGCTCCCTCTTGGAGTCACTACCTACTACTTGGACAAAGCAATAAATAGCAACGAAGAACATGCAAGAATTACTCAAGAACATAAATATAAAAGCGGAGAATCAAATATATTACTCAAACACAGTCTGAACATAGTCTCATAATCCATCAGATCCCAGCAAACTCAGCATAGCAACAGCAGAAAGATTACATATGTGCCTTGATCAAGTAGGGCAGCTCACGAGGTCTAAACCATGAAGAACAAAGAGGGGAGGAGAACATCACATAGCTACTGATCATGGACCCATGGTCCAAGGTGGACTACTCACGGTTCATCCGGGAAGCATCCATGGTGGTGGAGAAGCTCCCGGAGGTGGTTCCTCCCTCCGGCAGGGTGCCGGGAAGAGGGCTCCTAGTGCTCCCGATCTTGGAAGCGCGGCGGCGGCGGAACAGAGGAGAGATCGCAAAAAAGGGTTCTGTCCTCGAGGGTTTCGGGACGAGAGGGATATATAGGCGAAGGGGGGAAGCCAGAGGTGGACCAGGGGCCCCAGGCGCCCCCTTGGCGCGACCTAGGGGGTGGCCGCGCCAGGTGGCTGCCTGGGCCACCCTTGGCTCCCCTCTGGCCCCACTTGGGCTCTTCCCGAAGCTTCCTGTACGCTGATTTTTCCTATATTTTTCCCGGATTGTTTCTAGCACTTTAAGTAATGGGAAAATCTGAAATACAAAAACAGCAGAAAACAGGAACTGGCACTGGGGTGCACTGAGTTAATAGGTTAGTCCAAATATGATGAAAAGTGTATGGAAGTGCATCAATATCATAGCAATATCACACAAAAGATGAATGGAGCAAGCAGAAATTATAGATACGTTTTGGACGTATCAACATCCCCAAGCTTAATTCCTGCTCGTCCTCGAGTAGGTAAATGATAACAAGCATAATTTCTGTGGTGACATGCTACCAACCATATAAGAAATTTTAAGTAAAGCAATCAAGGCATGTAATTCAATTCAAGTCATAACAGGCAAGAGTCTATATTAGCATTGAAACAAGCAACATAAGAACATAAAGGTGCAAGAGCTCTCGCTGTCCATGACTCGAATGTCTCCAAATGGTGTTTGCGTGCAAGAAAGGGGATAGGGATATACGAGAGAGTAAAACATAGTTTTTATTGTTGAGAACTTAATCTACTAAAGTTTCACACTTGGTCTCCTTTGGAATCTTATCTTGACTCATACCCAAACCACTAGCCAGGTACAAGTCAAAATGATCCACTCCCTTTCGATTTTTTGAGAACTCATGCAATGGATGAGCGTAAGCAAGAAATTTGACACTTAGGATGGCAAAGAGAGAAAAAAGATGGAGGAGGAAGACAAAAAAAGGTGTGAAAGGCTCACATCAATGAGGACAATCATAGGCGAGAGAAATCCAAATGATAGATATGATGTGAGGAGTAGGGATTGCCATGCAACGGATGCACATATGAGCTAAGGTAAGCTCTACAATGGAACTAGTGGAGTTGCAGCCAACTTGCTTGCTCAAGAAGACCTAGAGCTCATTTGAGGAGGATCATCATTGGAATATACAAGCCAAGTTCTATAGTGCGAATGTCCCCACATAGCTATATGCATGAATGATAATCTCTATGGAGTACAAGATATAAGATGGAGCACGAGTGTGGATCTCTCAAAAGGTATAGTAGTGTGCCCCCTTCTCTCTTTTTATTTCTTTTTCTCTTTTTTCTATTTTTTTCTATTTTTTGGTGGCCTCAATGGCTCTTTCTATTTCTCTCATTTGTCCTCTTTGGGATCTTTTGATTTTGTCCTCTTTGGGATCTTTTGATTTTGTCCTCTTTGGGATCTTTTCCTCACTTTAGGGGCAACACTCTATATATTACAAGAAGTATAGAAGATCTTTCACACTTTACAAAAGTACTCAACATAAAGAAATTGAAACTATCATGAAGTATGCAAATGTATGCCTCTGCCAGTGTAGCAGGATATGCAATGATACTAGCGCGTCATGTAGCAATGGTTAGGGCAAGGCCCAACTAGCATGCGTCTCATCGATCAAGCAAGAGCATGTACGACATGAAGATCAAGTCATGAGAAGGTGGATGTTGCATGGCAATGTATCTCGGAAAGGCTATGGAAATGCCTTGATAGGTAGGTATGGTGGCTGTTTTGAGGAAGGATATAATGAGGCTTATGATGACAGAGCGTATCGTGCCAAGGATTTGGATGCACCGGCGAAGTATGCGCCAACTCTCAAGGTGAGAAAGGGCAATGCACGGTACCGAAGAGGCTAGAAAAATATGGCTGGGTGAAAGAGTCAACTTTCGAATACTCACATTAGTCCGAAGAACTCATGCACTTATTATCGGTAACTCTCAATCTAATTAGGAGGTTCTCAAAGAGACAAGTACCCCGAGGAGGAGTGTATGGGGGTTTGGTTATCCTTGCGCATCCTCGACTCATGGTACGTGAGTGTACTCTAATATTCGATCCCTCCAAAGATTAGTGATCCATCTAGTAGCTAAAGTTCTCAACTAATTTTGTAGGTTTTTCAAAAATAAACATGGATTGCCCAAAATACGACATCTATCACTAATAGGCTAAATCTCTTGACACCAAAAGTTCAAACATTACTCATGGCAATACCTCAAAACTATTGCAAGTTACTACTACAATTGAATAGCAACCTCAACTACCTCTTCAAGTCAAGACACAAAAATCAGTGCAACAGGAAAACTCTCTAAACAAGATAAACATAAAAATTCAAGAGAGTTCCAGCAACAAACTAAAAAAAATCTCTTTAAAAAGATAAGCATGAAAACTAAGAGCTAAACATGACAGCAGCTATGAAAAAGATAAAGAACACACACAACAAAGATAAGCATGAAAATCCTATGTTGTGTTCTAGGGTGAAGTGGAGCGTGTTTCTCTCCCACACAAAGAAAGTTGGGTTCTAACTTGTTATGAACAACAAGCAAAGCTAAAGAAAACTAAAAAGGAAATAAATAGCAAGACGCTCCAAGCATAGCACATAACATATGAAGTGATAAAAATATAGTGGAACGAAAGACGAACTGATAATTGTTGATGGAGAAGGGGATGCATGGGGGCATCCCCAAGCTTAGACGCTCGAGTCTCCTTGAATATTTATTGGGGATGCATGGGGGCATCCCCAAGCTTGAGCGTTTGACACTCCTGAATCTTCTTTTATCATCTTCCCTCGCACACTTGAAAACTCCCTTCATACATAACTCATCATAATCTGATTAGCGAGGTTAGTACCCACAATAAAATAATTTTTCTCTACTGGAAATAAGGATATTCTTGAAGAGCTACTGTTTCTCAAGATTTCCAAAAAGTTTTTGCAAAGAAAAAGGAAGCTTAAGGTTTTCAAAAGAAAGGGAAAAACAGGACATAATCTGTGAAAAACAGACCAGCAGGTAGTAAATAATTTTTTTGGGATACTTCTGCAACTCAAATCAAAAAACTCAGAACATACGAAAGTTCCATGATTGTATATAGCACGCTGTGTAAAAATTTCAGCTCAAAAAGATTAACTGGTATTTTTCTATGATTTTTCCCGTCACGAGGACAGAATCTGTTTTCTGGACAGCATGTCACAACTTTCACTTCCCTTGTCATATGAGGCTATAATTGGCACAAAGCTTGAAAAGTAAAGATACAATGATGTTGCTACAGTAGTAAAATCATCAAGACCACTAAAAACAAAAGAAAAATAAAAAGGAAAACCTAAATTCGTTGCGGGCTGCCTCCCGAAAGCGCTTTCTTTTATGCCTTTAAGCTAGGCATGAAGCAAAAAAATCAAGTCTTATCAAGAAAATAACTAGCCCGTGTAACGTACTCAAAAGGTAACTTAATATTCTTTCTAGGTAAGTGTTCCATCCCTTTCTTGAGAGGGAATTGGAATTTGATATTCCCTTCTTTCATATCAATGACAACACGCACGGTGCGAAGAAAAGGACGTCCCAAAATAATTGGACAAGAAGGTTCACATTCAATGTCCATAATAGTAAAGTCAACGGGAATATAATTGTCATTGACAATGATAAGAACATCATCGATCTTCCCCAAAGGTTTATTTATGGAAGAATCGACAAGACGAACACCAAAAGAACAAGAATCAAAATGTTTCAATTCAAATATATCATACATTCTTTTGGGCATAACAGAGGTACTAGCTCCAACATCACATAAGGCATAGCAAGAGAAGTTATTCAACTTAATTTTAGTCATAGGATCCCAACCATCTTCTAGATTTCTAGGTATGGAGGCTTCTACCCTAAGCTTCTCCTCCCTAGCATTAATGAGAGCATTAGTGATATGCTCCGTGAAGGCAAGATTAAGTGTGCTAGTGTGGGGATCTCTAGACATCTTGTGAAGGAAACGAATAACTTCAAAAAGGGTGCACTTATCAAAATCAAGGTCACTACTATCAAGTAAAGTGGTAGTGGTGTCCTTTAGGCTCACTTGTTTGGTAGCTTCTATAGTCATAGGAATTTCTTCTTCTACGGTTGAGGTCATAGCATCACCATTAATAGGTCCTATGGGACTAGGGGTGCATTGGGTGCTAAGAGTTTGGATATCCTCAACGACTTGGATAGTAGCAACTGTATGGTGTGTACGAAGGCTCTTAATTCTATCTTATTCCTCCTTTTCTCTAGCCCATCTCTCTTTAAGTTTAGCCATCATCCTAATGTTTTCATTAATTTGCACTTGAATAGCGTTCATAGGAGTGACCTTCCTCTCCTCAAGAGGAGAAGTTCTAATTTTAAGAAATTCTAATTCATGGGCTAAATTGTCTACCTTCGACAAGAGATTACCTAATTTGTCTAGTTTTTCCTCTACACTCTTGTTGAAGGCTTTTTGGGTAGTGATGAAGTCTTTAAGCATACTCTCTAGTTCAGAAGTGGAGTTCTTGGTGCTAGGATAAGTGTTGTTGTTCCCATAGTTGTTGGTGGGGAACGTTCTAGGATTTCTACCAAAATTACTCCTATAAGCATTGTTATTGAAGTTGTTTCTAGAGATAAATTTCACATCTACTTGATCTTGAGCAATCAAATAATTTAAAGGAACATTATGAGGATCAATAGGAGATTGCTTGGAAAGTAGAGAGATAATCAAGTCAACTTTTTCATTTAGGGAGAAGATCTCCTCGACAAAGTTTACCTTCCTACCTGTTGGAGCTCTTTCGGTGTGCCATTGGGAATAGTTGGTCATCATCTGATCGAGTAGTTTTGTGGCAGCACCAAGCGTTGTTGACATAAAGCTTCCTCCCGCGGCCGAATCTAGCAAGTTCCGCGAGGTAAAGTTTGAGCCTGCATAAAAAGTTTGGATAACCATCCAAGTAGTCAAACCATGCGTAGGGCAATTCTTAACAATAGATTTCATGCGTTCCCAAGCTTGGGCAACGTGCTCATTATCCAATTGCTTAAAATTTATAATATTACTCCTCAATTGGATAATCTTAGCTGGGGGGTAGTACTTCCCAATAAAATCATCCTTGCACTTATCCCAAGAATCTATGCTATTCCTAGGCAAGGATTGAAAGCAGATTTTGGCTCCTCCTCTCAAGGAGAAAGGAAAAAGCTTAAGCTTAACGATATCACCATCTACTTCTTTCTACTTTTGCATATCACAGAGCTCAACAAAATTATTTAAGTGCAAAGCAGCAACATCTCCAGCACTAGAGAATTGATCTTTCATAACAAGGTTCAGCAAAGCAGGTTTAATCTCATAAGAAGGTGCTGAAGTGGCAGGTGGAGCAATAGGAGTGCAGATAAAGTCACTGTTGTTATGACTAGTGAAGTCACACAACTTGGTGTTCTCGGAGGAACCCATAACAGCAGCAAGCAAGGTAACTATTTTTTTAATTTTTGATAAAGGACACTAAAGAAAAAACTGAAAGGTAAACTAACAAGACTAAAAATAAAAGATAAAAGATAGTGTGCAACTCCCCTATCTTGAAGAGTGGAGTCCCTGGCAACGGCGCCAGAAATTAGCTTTGATGGCTTCTCGCCCCTCGTTGGTTACCCAAAGTGGAAGGTTGAGATGTAGACATTAGAAAATTTCCCTCGGTGAAGATACCAAGGTTTGTCTCCAGTAGGACTCCGACAACGGTAGGAAGGTGATAACGGCGCCAGCAATTAGGCGGTTGACGTGGACCTGCACACACAACAGATAACTTTGCTCCCAACGAGTTCAGAGAGGTTGTCAATCCCTCCGGCCTTATTGTTTACAAAGGATCAAACGCACGGGATAATAATGATAGTGATAGCAACGGAAAAGGAAATAAAGCAGAAAATAAATAGTGGGTGTAAACAGTGTTGGAAATATGGACCGGGGTCCCATGATGTTCACTAGTGATGTCTCTCTCAAAAGATGATAAAATAGCCATGCGAGGTAAACAAATTATAGCTGGGCAATTGACAGGATTATGTGTGCAAACCAATGCTAACTATGCTATAAAGAAAGGAAGAGGCTCAAAAGCATGGGCGGTACGCCAAGACAAGTAGACCGAAATCCATCTGCATCTACCTACTAATCATCCACCTTGAGATAGCTATCCAGAACATCTCGTTGGTATTAAGTTGCGAATCCCACCCAAAGTGTAAACTCAAAGCAACAGACAACTGCATTAAAGAACTTTGCGTAAAGTAAACAATCCTTGCACCCGCAAGTACAAGCACCGTTGTTTTCTCCCTTGTGGCAACAACACATCCCCTAGACTCATGTTTCTGTCACTCAAGCTAGTCATCAGGGGGCATGAACCCACAATCATGCATAACGCTCCCTCTTGGAGTCACTACCTACTACTTGGCCAAAGCAATAAACAGCAACGAAGAACATGCAAGAATTACTCAAGAACATAAATATAAAAGCGGAGAATCAAATATATTACTCAAACACAATCTAAACATAGTCTCATAATCCATCAGATCCTAGCAAACTCAGCATAGCAACAGCAGAAAGATTACATATGTGTCTCGATCATGTAGGGAAGCTCATGAGGTCTAAACAATGAATAACAAAGAGGGGAGGAGAACATCACATAGCTACTGATCATGGACCCATGGTCCAAGCTGGAATACTCACGGTTCATCCGGGCAGCATCCATGGTGGCGGAGAAGCTCCCGGAGGTGGTTCCTCCCTCCGGCAGGGTGCTAGGAAGAGGGCTCCTGGTGCTCCCGATCTTGGAAGCGCGGCGGCGGCGGAACAGAGGATAGATCGCGAAAAAGGGTTCTGTCCTCGAGGGTTTCGGGAGGAGAGGGATATATAGGCAAAGGGGGACAGCCAGAGGTGGATCAGGGGGCCCAGGCGCCCCCCTGACGCGGCCTAGGGGGTGGCCGCCTGGGCCACCCCTGGCTCCCCTCTGGCCCCACTTTGGCTCTTCCCGAAGCTTCTTGTACGCTGATTTTTCCTATAATTTTCCCAGATTTTTTATGGAACTTTAAGTAATGGGAAAATCTGAAATACAAAAACAGCAGAAAATAGGAACTGGCACTGGGGTGCACTGAGTTAATAGGTTAGTCCAAATATGATCAAAAGTGTATGGAAGTGCACCAATATCATAGCAATATCACACAAAAGATGAATGGAGCAAGCAGAAATTATAGATACATTTTGGACGTATCAGGTATCCTAAAGGCTCAAGCTTCAACCTCCTCGGGTACACGGATTCAGATTGGGCGGGAGACAAGGTGGAGAGGAAGTACACTTACGGAGGATGCCAATTCCTTGGTAGGTCTTTGGTAAGTTGGTCATCCAAGAAGAAAAATTGTGTCTCCCTTTCTACAACCGAAGCCGAGTATATTTCCGCCGCAAGTTGTTGTGCACAATTATTATGGATGAGGCAAACTTTAAAGGATTACGGTGTCACTTGTGACAAAGTGCCTCTTTTATGTGGCAATGAAAGTGCTATTATGATTGCTTACAACCCCGTTCAACATAGCAAGACGAAGCATATTGAGATATGTCATCATTTTACTCGAGATCATGTGAAGCGGGGTGATATCGATCTTTCATATGTGGGCACCGGAGATCAACTTGTCGATATCTTCACCAAGCCTTTGGATGAAGCAAGATTCCGAGAGTTAAGGCATGAGCTAAATATCATTGATTCAAGTAATGCGGTTTGAAGACTTGCCCACACACCCTGTCCCAACATGGAATCTAGCTTGGATGTAGGCATGGACATAGAGGGGTGTTTCTTAATTCATAGGCAGCCAATCCACCTATTATGCGGAAAGAGATAAAGTTCTTTCACTATGGCCATTTTCGGCGGCTATCGAGGTGACCCAAAGTGGCAACGGTGCTTCAAAGAAGAGCATTGGCAATGAACCCAAGATACATTTTTGTGGTGTCATACCAAATAAGCTCAAACATGGTGGCTTCGGCCACCGCCCCTCCCCTTGGTAGGGTTGGTTCATTTTTTATGTTTGGTTTTTCGTTCGGATTGCATTTTGATCACTCCGATATTTCTCGTGCTTTTATTATGTTCTTTTATCTTGGAGTGCTCTCATGCCTCTGCTGTTTTAGAGTCTCAAACCCAAGCCCATCCCCCTAAAACCTCTGATACAAAAGCTCACTTCTTTTTGAACCTTGGATGTGTTGTCCTGCTGCCAGCGGTACTACCGCTTGTAGGCACGGTACTACCACTTCCGCGGTACTACCGTGCCCCATGCGGTACTACCGCTGTATCAAGGAGTGGTATTACTGAAGGGTTACAGGGACTTCCTCCCCATACCCCATTCAGTTTCTCCCTCCTATTTCCTGTAGCAGCGGCGGCCGCCCCGATGCCCACCCTCAGTGTGTCGATTCCGTGCCGTCCCTTCGTCCTCCTCTGGTGGGATCGATCCCAACCCTCACCGTGTGGCATGGATCCTGGTATTTCCCCGTTCCCCTCTCTCGTTGCTTCATTCTCATGGATCTTATGTTTAGGGCAATGTCCTTTGGATCCACTAGGTTTTCCGCTAAATCTAGGCATTTGAGGACTTAGGGTGATTACTAGATAGGGATGATGTACTATTGTTAGTTTGATGTGGAATTTTGGCACTACGGTATTACCGGATCTGAGATCCATGCTCTCAGGCTCCCGTGCGGTACTACCACTGGGCTCCCACAGTACTACCGCCCGTGCGGTACTACCGCTGGTCTCAAGCGGTACTACCGCTGGGCGGTACTACCTCCTGAAGCACAGTACTACCGTGCTTCCCAAACTGACAACATGCTAATTTCATTACCTCGTTCACATTCTTCCGAGCTTTTGCATCTCATGTGTTGATTTTTCTTTTCCCTTGATTTTGGTGTTGGTTAGGTGATCGATCTCATCGCAATCCAAAGTGCAAGGCCACCGGACATCCTGGTGTTTTCGTGAAGAAGACTTCTCAGAAGAAGAAGGAACCAGTCAAGCCTGTGTCCGAGATTCCACTTCCCGAGTACAAGGCATACCGTGACGTCAACCCGTATCACAGGGATCAAGACCCTGAATTTGTGGGGACTCAATTCTGTAACAGGGCTCAGAGGGATGTGTACTATTTGATATTGAAGGATAAGAAGAACCTTTTTGTTCCGCATGTGAAGTCCGTCAACCTGAGGCATATGAGGGCCCATCCTGACTACTTTGGAGATTCCTATGATTTGTGTGAGCAGTTTTGGATTCTTGATGTCATCTCCTTCAACAAGAAGTTCGATGCCGAGCTCCTTGCCCAGTTTTATGCTACAATGTACTTCACCAACCGTGATGATCGGACCATGATATGGATGTGCAAGGATGAGAAGGTGAGCTGCACCTGGGAGGCATTCATGACGGCTGTAGGTACTGAGATGGTAAAATATGGGTGATAGGTGTGGCAAAATGAAGTAATATAAATCGGAAATAAAAAATGCAGCAAGTAAACAAGTAGTAAACGTGAGCGCAAACAGTATTGCAATGGTGGAAACAAGGCCTAGGCTTCATACTTTCACTAGTGGAAACTCCCAACAACATTAACATAGTCTAATCACATGATATTTCCCATAAAACATGCAATGGAGATGCACTCAGAGGTCAATCCTTTGTGGTCAAGAGAGGACGAGAATTATGTAGGGATACAAAAGCATACCTCAGAGTTCGTAGTTCTCAATCTATGGATTTCCCAATGTCACCACGGCCATACAAAGAGAGTACCACAATCACCAAAACATATCTCAAGGATAGTCAAAGACAAGCACCAAGAGACTCTCAATCTTCAATCAACACACAAACGAGGAAATCACTCATGAAAATATTCTTCTAACCCATGTCCATAAGACCGTTGTCACCATGTTGTCGGGGATTATACTAGATAAGGTCAAGTGAGTACATCAATCCAATACATAGAGGAAGGGGAAATATCATGGGATCACCCTAGATTAACATAGCCTATGATCACAACGAAGATCACATCATGGGAGAGAGAATTTACCACATATCTACTGGTAGAAACCTCAGCCCCGAGGAGGGACTACTCCCGCATCATGGAGGGAGGAAGCAACGACGATGGAGGTGAATCCGGGGGCACTTCCCCGTGCCGGCACAGGAATTCTGGTCCCCGAAGCTTGTTGGCGATGGCGGCAGAGATCGGAATTGCTTCTAGAGAAAAGGGTCTAGAATCAGGGTTTTCGCGACGCGAGTATAAATAACGGCCAAAGGGGGCACCGAAGGAGGTCCCAGTCGCCCAGGCGGCCAGGCGGCGCGGGTGGATCCCTGGTCGCGCCAGGAGGGCGCCTGGGTGATGTGAGCCACCCCAGGGCCCCATCCTCCGGCTGGAGGACTCTTCTAGAACGCTGACTTTTATATATTTTTCCCAGAATTTTCTGAGCACTTTTAATAATGAAAAAACCTCAAATACAAAAACAGCAGAAAACAGAAACTGGCAGTGGGGTGCACTGAGTTAATAGGTTAGTCCAAATATGATCAAAAGTGTACGAAAGTGTATCCAAATCATAGCAATATCACACAAAACATGCATGGAGCAAGCAGAAATTATAGATACGTTCGGGACGTATCAACATCCCCAAGCTTTAATTCCTGCTCGTCCTCGAGTAGGTAAATTATAACAAGCATAATTTCTGTGGTGACATGCTAGCGACCATATAAGAACTTTGAAAGTAAAGCAATCAATGTATGTGATTCAATTCAAGTCATAACAGTCAAGAGTCTATACTAGCATTGAAATAAGCGACAAACGAGAATTAGGTGCAAGAGCTCTCGCTGTCCGTGACTTGAATGTCTCCAAATGGTGTTTGCGTGCAAGGAGTGGGAGATGGGAATACGAGAATTGTTTTTGTTGAGAACTTAATCTACTAAAGTTTCACAGTTAGTCTTCTTTGGGATCTTATCTCGACTCGTCCCCAGACAAATATCCAGGTACAAGTCAATTTTATCCAGTCCCTTTCGATATTTTGAGCACACATGCAATGGATGCGCGTAAGCACGAGAGTTGACACTTAGGATGGCAAAGAGAGAGATATGGTGGAGGAGGAAGACAAAAAAGGGTGAGAAAGGCTCACATCAATGAGGATAATCATAGGCGAGAAAGCCAAATGATAGATATGATGTGAGGAGTAGGGATTGCCATGCAATGGATGCACATATGAGCTAAGAAAATCTATCCAATGGAACTAGTGGGGGGTGCATCCAACTTGCTCTCTCCTGAAGACCTAAGCTCATTTTAGGAGGCTCATCCTTGGCATATGCAAGCCAAGTTCTATAGTGTGAAGGTCCCCACATAGCTATATGCATAAATGATCATCTCTATTGAGTACAAGATAAGAGGGAGTACGAGTGTGGATCTTTCAAAAGGAATAGTAGTGTTTCCCCTTTGTCTCTTTTTATTTTCTTTTTCTCCTTTTCTTTTTTTGTATTTTTTTGGTGGCCTCAATGGCTCTTTCTATTTAACTCTCATTTTTCCTCTTTGGGATCTTTTAAATTTGTCCACTTTGGGATCTTTTCCTCACTTAAGGGCAACACTCTATTTTACAAGAAGGTATAGAAGATCTTCACACTTTACAAAGTACTCAACATAAAGAAGATGTAGCTATCATGATGTATTCAAATGTATGCCTCTGCCAGTGTAACAAGAACATGTTTGGCATGAAGATCAAGTCATGAACAGGTGGAAGTTGCATGGCAATATATCTCGGAAAGGCTATGGAAATGCCTTGATAGGTAGGTATGGTGACTGTTTTTAGTAAACATATAAGGAGGTTTATGATGACAAAGCGTATCATGCCAAGGGTTTGGATGCACCGGCGAGGTGGATGCCAACTCTCGGAGTGAGAAGAGGGCAATGCACGGTACGGAAGAGGCTAGAAAATATGAGGAGGTGGAAGTGTCAACTTTCAATACTTACATTAGTCCGAAGAACTCATGCACTTATTATCGGTAACTCTCAATCTAATAAGGAGTTTCACAAAGAGACAAGTACCCCGAGGAGGAGTGTATGGGGGTTTGGTTATCCTTGCGCATTCTCGACTCATGGTACGTGAGTGTACTCTAATATCCGATCCCTCAAAAGATTAGTGATCCATCTAGTAGCTAGAGTTCTCAACTAGTTTTGTAGGTTTTTGAAAATAAACACGGATTGCCCAAAATACGACACCTATCACTAATAGGCTAGAGAACTTGATGCCAAAAGTTCAAACATTACTCACAACAATACCTCAAAACTATTGCAAGTCACTACTAAAATTAAATAGCAACCTCAATTACCTACTTTCAAGACAAGACACAACTCAGTGCAACAACCAACTCTCTTAACAAGATAAACATGAAGACTAAAGAGAGTCCCAGCAACAAACTAAACAAAAGCCAAGGCTCTTGCTAAATACAAACTAAAACTAAACATGGCAGTGGCTACGAAAAGATAAAGAACACACAACAGTAAAAATATAGGCAAGAAAAATCCTATGATGTGTTATAGATTGAAGTGGAGCGTGTTTCTCTCCCACACAAAGTAAGTTGGGGTCTAACTTGTTATGAACAACAAGAAAAGCTAAAGAAAACAAAAAAGTAAGCCTAAGAGCGAGAGGTTCCAAGCATAGCACATAACGCATGAAGTGATAAAAATATAGTGAGATGAAGGACGAACTGATGATTGTTGATGGAGAAGGGGATGCACGGGGGCATCCCCAAGCTTATTGACGGAGATGTACCCCGGTAAATCCCATGGTCTGGGACCCTGGGTTAGTCATGAGAAGCACAGGTTGGACGATAGCTCGTCGGTTAACAGGAGGATATGTTCCTGCTCGAAATTATTGCTTGGAGATGGCGATTACAGGAAAGCCAAGGCTAGTGCGCACAAGGATCGGGTTACAGATTGTGTATCGGTCGATCTCGATGTCTCGGGGAGTCCGTCCTGGATTACAGATGAGGTTTCCTAACCCTGATCTTGTACCGTACAACAGGTTTGCACCTTCCTTACGAGTCGCGGACTCCAACGTCGGTGCCACTAGTGGGCCAAGGCTGGGCCCAGGCGGCATCTTTGTGGGCCTTCTGTCTTCGGGTACACCGGGTAGGCCCATCCATGGGAGTCGTGGGGTCACCCCCTCGTTAGTAGCCCCCGAGTGCCTGGGGGACTCGAAGAGTCGCGCAGGGACTCGAGTCCATTCTTGCGTCGCTTCGATGTATGCACGGTTCAACCATGGGTCGTTGGCAGTCTGGGTCCATGACAAAACCTGTTTCAAGGGAATGCTAAGCTGAAAGGGCCCAAGGAGTCGAATGGTCGAGCCTTGGTGAATTGCACTAATGGCAAAAACCGCAGTAGCCCAATCAAACTCACGTCCCTCGACATGAGCTTGGAACACTGGTGTCGAGCAAAAGTCATGCCGCTGCAGGTCTTACAGTGATTAATTGCCGCCAGTAAAGTTCGTAGATTAGGCGCGTCCTCCCGGCCTTTTCTATCATGCAATCATATGGGAAAGATTGGGAGTGAAATCGCTCTGCGGCACGTCCCAGCCCGGCCGATCTGCGCAGCGGGGTCTTACCTACACGCTAAGCTTGCGTGGCATCTGGGCACAGTGTGTCGTGTTCCAGGAATATGTATTTTTTATTGAGGCACGGAGCCTAGTTGATAATGCACCCACTTCGAATAAACAATCAAGTGAGTTGTTTTAGCGGTCACTCGCGGAGCTTTGTCGAGCGCTCGGGCGAGGAGTAATGTAGAGGAGTACTTGCTCGGGAGGTCCTCGAGTGCTCGGGTACTCAGAGTTTTGTGAGTAATCACTCGAGTATCGCCTTCGCTCTCGGGGTGAGGGAGCACCCGATACTCTGGGACCTTACGAACTGGCGAGTGCAGGTCTGCTTATCTTGTGTCGTGGTGAGGGAGCACCCGAAACTCTTCATGGGTGCGAGTAACCACTCGAGCACGTCTTTTTTTCTCCTTCGGGTGATAGAGTACCCAAGCGCGTTTTTTCTCTCGAGTGAGGGGGCCCTCGGGACTCTGTGAGTGCGAGTGACCACTGGAGCACATATTTATTCTTTAGGTGAGGGAGCACCCGAAACTCTAGTGGAGATGCTCCCGATGGGAGTAAAATGTTTTGACCATTGGAAAAAGATTTAAAAGGTTGATATTTTTGAGGCTGGGAAGCGTACTCGATACGCCTTTGTTGGGATGTGACGCCGGCTTGGTTTTCTGGCATCTTGACCACTGTAGCCTGTCAAAGGAAATGACTTGGCGTTGTCCCGCCGAAATTTTCGCTTCGTGTGATTATGGTCCTCTTTTTGCGCGCGTAGTGGTCAGTGTTGTTACTGCGCCGATTTGTTTTTCCTTGCTTTTCGCCTGCCGTGGGATCGTGCCACGTTTACTGGACGCTGGGATTGAACGATGCCTCTTCTCGCCTCGCTGTTGGTTAAATACCGGGCGGCTGGGTAAGTTTTAGGTTTTACCCAGCCATTGCCTTCTTCTTGTCACTTCTGTTTTTCCCCTGTTCTTGAGCCTTCACCTTCCTCCTTTTGCTGCTTGCTGCGAAATCTATGACCAAACGCTCCCGTGCTGCTCCGGAGTCGGCCAAGATGTCTGGCAAGTGGCAGCGCTCGACCTTTGGTGCTGCGGATCTCGGCTCGCTGATTGCTGATGGCTTGGTGTTGGGAGATGCCGTGCGGATTCCGGGGGATGAGCCTGTTCACGCTCCCACGGAATATGAGCGGGTGTGCTTTCAGGCATTCTTCCCTCGCGGGTTTTCCCTTCCGATTCACCCTTTTGTTCGTGGTTTGCTGTACTCCTATCGGCTTCAGCTGCATAATTTGACTCCCAATGGGATTTTGCACATTGCTTGCTTTATTAACCTCTGTGAGGTCTTCTTGGGGATCTATCCCCATTTGGGGCTCTGGAAGCGCCTATTTTGCATAAAGAGGACGAACTCTGAGTATGCTGTGGGGCAAGTGGGTATATCCATTAGGGATAAGCATTCGTACTTTTATTTGGAGATGCTTGACTCCGTCAGTTCTTGGCGGAAGAGTTGGTTCTATCTGAAGGATCAGCACGTTGCTGGGCAGCGGTTTGGTCTCGCTCCCTTTAATCCCGAGGCGCGAGTGGTCAAGCAGGCTTCGTGGTCCCATTCTTTGTCTGCGATAGAATCGTCTGCAGTGGCTCCATTCTTGGAGAGCATCGCTGTGTTGAAGGACAACTTGACCGGTGGGCAGCTCATCTCTATTTTTATGGGGAGGCGCGTCCAGCCACTGCAGTATCGAGTCCATCCCATGTGGCAGTATGAGGGACTCGGGGACTCAACGAGATGCTCCCCCGAGGAGCTTAATACCGATGGCCTCTTGGTCTGGATCCAGTATGTGACCAAGTGCTCGAGCGTTTCTGAGATGGGTTTCGTCCGTCCTTATTCTTCTGATCACGCGCTGCCGCAGGTTCGCGTTTTTGAGTTCTCGCTTGATTTAGATGTTTGCTTGACTGCTTGCTCATGATGATATTTACTTTGTAGGGCCACGTTCCTGCGCTATGCAACCCTCCGCAGCCAGAAGATGCTGATATTCAAGCAGAGCCAGATGCTTCCGCTGCTGATCCGAGTGTTGATGCCAGCGTGCTCGTGGGTGCCACTAGTGCTGTCTAGTCCACAGGGGCCGAGTTGCCGGAGACCGGAGATAGTGAGGAATCGGCTCCTTTTCGTGTCAAGCGGTCGCGGCCTTCGGACGCCGAAGATCTTGACGCGACGAGTGGTGCTGTTCCGCTATCTGCACCGTCTGCTGAGGCGTCTCCTCCTGTTGCTGCCTGCAAAAGGCCCAGGTTTGGGAGGTTGTTGCGTACTCGCTGTGGCGGGTAAGAATATGCATGACTTTGCCGGGGCTGTTTTCCTCTGTTCTTTTGTCTGATGGTGTTTATCTTGTAGCGTTGCGACTGCTCCGGCTGCTTCCTCCACCAGTGCGGCTACTGTAGACCTGCAGTCGACTGACTCTCGAGCAGCCGCCAAGCATACTGGGGATTCTTAGGCTGCTGTTGGTCAGCCCGTACCGTCGGTGACTCCTGCTGTCTCGGCTGTGGGTGTGATTCCTGCTGCTACTCCGCCTGTGGCGTCTGGTGTTGTTGCTCCTGATGTCAAGCCTGCTGCTCTAGGTCATCCTTACTTGGGCCGTCTTGATCTCGCCGTTGAAGATAAAGTCCGCTTTTTCGACCGCATAGCTGGGCTGGTGAGTTTGTTTCCTGTTTGCTTGGGTAGTTTTTGTCATCGAGGGCACGGCAGTGCTCCCGATGGGAGTAGCCCCCGAGGCTGCAAGCAAGTGCTTGCGGTTGATTGTAGTCTTGCCTTGGCTCTGTCTTTGCTTTTTGTCGTCATTGGGAGCACGGCCAGTGCTCCCGATGGGAGTAGCCCCCGAGGCTGCAAGCAAGTGCTTGCGGTTGGTTGTAGTCTTGCTTTGGTTCTGTCTTAATATTTGATTTCTTCGAGTAGTCGGTGTTCCAGCACTGTGAGCGTCTGGTGGTCAAAGTTGAACATTGGCAGCAGGCCCACAATTCTGCCCAGGATGCTTTATCTTCCATGAGTAGTAAGTATTTCTTCCAGTACTGCTGTGCTTGAACTGCTGGGTCCTCTGTTCTGAGTGTTGTCTTGTTTTTCAGACCGTCGTCAAACTGCCGAGAAGCAGGTCGAGAAGGCGGGAAGAACGATTTCCAACCTTAAGGCTGCTTTGGCTTCCAAGGAGAAGGAGCTGCACGATCAGCACGAGGAGCTGGTACGCCTGCGTCAGGCTGAGGATGCGCTTGTGCAGGCGGAGGCGGTCGAGTGCGAGCGTCTTCGGGTCTTGGCGGACTCTCTTGTGTGTAAGTCGTCGTTCCGTTGCTGGGTGCTTTGTCTCTTTGTCTTCCCGTAGTGATTTTGGTTGCCTGGTGCAGCCTCTACGGGTGTGAGTGCGACGGAAGTGGTTGCATCGGGTTCTGGAGTCCTCCGTGGGTCAGTGGATGCCATGTCGGCTGCTGTTGATGTTGCCAAGGGTGTCTGCGCCCGTGCTTCCACTCTTGTGGGTCTTGCTCATGAGCACCTCATGCCGGAGGGCACGAAGGTGCCAGCTGGTCTGGACGCCCGCGTTGCTGCATTTGGCGATGGCGGGGATCTCTTGGAGGAGCTAGTTGGCGAGAATGTGGTGAGTGGTCTTTCCACGTCCCTTGTTGTTCTTATGGGGCACGAAATTGCCATTCATGACTCTCTGGTTGAGACTGTCCCTGATTACACCGACGAGCAAAGTGAGCGAGCCACTGTTCTGGCTCGTCGCCTGCAAAAAATTGTGGATGCCCAGTATCCCTCCTCTACGGGCAATGGGGCATAGCCATGCCGTGTCGTCTGAAACTTCTGGTTGTAATATGCCTCCTCTGTGGTGGTGAATCTGTGCTACTTTGATCGGAATAACTGCTTGGCCATTCCTGCTGTTGTGCTTGATTTTCCTTTCTTTTTGATCGTTTTGCGGTAGGCCACCCCGGGCGTGCTTCGGTCTTGGAGTTCATTGAAGGAGGACGCTCGCGAGGGCGCGTACGACTCCGTGTGCTTGCGGCTGAGAAACGCTGAGCGGGAAGTTGTTCGTCTGAAGGGGGCTGCAACAGTCCATCGGTCCAAAAGCGAGCGTGCTAAGGCCGTGCTGGATAGTCTTGCTTCGTGGGTGGTGAAGTTGTCTGACCTCCTGCGAGGTGATTTTGGCTGTTGCTCGATTGCTCGACTGCATTTATTAGCTTTTCTGTCGTCGTCTTGATTTTGCTTCTGTTTTTTGAAGTGCTGGCGGGGCGGTCCTGGGATGAAGAGAAGGCCATTCAATCGGAACTGTCTCGGCTGGATGATCCTGATGTGCAAGCGAGCAATCCTTTCTGGGAAGATGGGGCTCGTGCTCGAGCATTTGATGTGCTTCGTCTTCGAGTTGAACGGGTGCCTGCTGCTCTGCAATACTGTCAACGGGTGCTGGGCGGGATCCACTCTGAGTTTTATCCGCTGCAGGTGATGCCATTGTCTTTTGAAACGCTCTGTCGTGTATTTTCCCAGCCTGCAGAGCTGCGTCGTGTGATGGGTCACCAGATTCATGCTGGAGCTCGAGCTGCCTTGGGATTGGTCCATAGTCATTGGCCGGAAGTTGATATTTCTCGAGTGGTGGAGGGTCCTCCAGGTGGTAGGGATTACCCGATGGATGAGCATTACACGGCGGTCGATGAGCCTGCGCGCCAAGTTGTGAAGCGGGTTTGCGAAGAAAACGATCGTTATCTGGGTTCCCTTATTAAGGCGAAGATGGAGCCTGGGGGTTAGGTGCTTCCTCTCTTTGTATGTGCTTCCTCTTGGTGTACTGTATTCCTTTGTAGCCTTGGTTTTTCTGTAAGGGGCTTTGCTGCTATGGCGAGCCCTCGAGTGCATTTTTTTATGTCGCTATTGCAAAGAACGCCTCGGGGGGTGGCTGCTGCGGCGAGCCCCCGAGTGTCAGTTTTGTTTGGGTCGCGATTGCGAAGAACGCCTCGGGGGGTGGGTGCTGCGGCGATCCCCCGAGTGCCAAATTTGTTTGGGTCGCGATTGCAAAGAACGCCTCGGGTGGTGGCTGCTGCGGCGAACCCCCGAGTGCCGATTTTTTTTGGGTTGCGATTGCGAAGAACGCCTCGGGGGATGGCTGCTGCGGCGAGCCCCCGAGTGCCAATTTTGTTTGGGTCGTGATTGCGAAGAACGCCTCGGGGGGTGGCTGCTGCAGCGAGCCCCTGACTGCCAATATTTTTTGGGTCGCGATTGCGAAGAACGCCTCGGGGGGTGGCTGCTGCGGCGAGCCCCCCGAGTGCCAATTTTGTTTGGGTCGCGATTGTGAAGAAAGCCTCGGAGGGTGGCTGCTGCGGCGAGCCCCCGAGTGCCAATTTTGTTTGGGTCGCGATTACGAAGAACGCCTCGGGGGGTGGCTGATGCGGCGAGCCCCCGAGTGCCAATGAATCAATTTTTGGAAAAACATTTTTCAATATTCTTCCTGGTGTTTCTTACATTTAGTAAGAATGGGGGGGTCTGATGAGGAAAATCCCCTTTATTTAAAACGGCGGCGTGGTAGCCTTAAGGGATAGTTAGCTTCTTCTCCGAGTGCTCGGGTCCTTCTGGTGGTGGCTTCTTCTACGGGAGCGCTTCTTCTGTGGGTCCCGTGGTCTTGCTGGCTTGGTGAGCTCCAAAGGCCTCTGATATCTTGTGGAATTCCTTGTCGCAGCGGTCGGACCTGACAAAACTGCCGCTGACTGTGATGACCCCATGTGGGCCTGGCATTTTTAGCTTAAGGTAGGCATAGTGAGGCACTGCCATGAACCGGGCGAAGGCTGGTCGCCCGAGGATTGCGTGGTACTGTGACTTCCAGTCAACCACTTCAAAGTCTAGAATATCCTTGTGAAAGTTGGTCGCGTTGCCAAAAACCACCTCCAGGCTTATTTTTCCCAGAGGGTAGACTGCTTTTCCTGGCACAATCCCATGGAAGGTTGTGCATAAGGATTTGAGCACGGAGCTCTGGATTAGCATTTCTTCGAGTGTCCTGGTGAAGATGATGTTGATCCCGCTGCCGCCATATATGAACACTCGTGACATGTCATAGTTTCCAATTCTGGCCTCGAGCACTAGCGCGGCGTATCCTGGTCGAGGGATGGCCGGCGGGTGGTCCTCCCGAGAGAAAGTTATTTCTGTCTCGGACCCGCGCAAGTACTCCGGGACAGCGGGGTGCGAGGAGGCTGCGAGAAACTTGTCTTGTGACCTGCTTCTGCTGCCCATTGGAAGGCCTGCCTTCTTGTATCATGTAGATCCTGCCGTGGGCTTCTGGATACTGCTCCTCTTCTTTCGGTGTCCTGCGCCGTTCCCGGATTGCGGCCACTTGACTTTTTGGCAGAGGAGGGGCTGGTGGTGCGTCGTGGGCGATAGGCCCGACTGCTATGCTCGCGAGTGGCTGGGTCGCCGTTGTCGCAGATCGACTTTTTTCCTCAGCCAACTCGTTGAAGCTTCTGCAGTTCCTGAGGGTGTGCCCTGATCTAAGCTTCCCTCGTTCGTTTCTGAATCCGTGTATCGAGCACGGTCCGTCGAGTTGTCCTTTGGCAGAGCGGTATGTTCTAGTGTTGTCGCGCGGCTGCCTCGTCCTCCAGTCTCGTTTCTGAGCTTGGGGCGCGTCTTCAAGGTTGTCTCTTCGCTGTGTTCTGCTGCCGTCGCGATGCTTGCCGTCTCTGTCGTCTGGGAAGCCGGTGGCGACCATGTCGGGTCCTCTGTCCTCGTAGAAACTGCGCTTGGATCGCTTCCTTCGTCGGTTGAGTCCTCTTTCTCCGTTGTGGTAGTCGTAGTCGTGTTCTGAGCATGCGATGTGGATTTCTGTTTCGTTGCGAACGGAATCCTCGCCGTCCGCCCAGCTGTTGGATTGCTCTAGCAGCCGTGCGAGTGTTAGGACTTTCATCTGCCCGAGTTGTTCCTTGAATTCAATGCGCTGCAGGCCTCGCCTGAACGAGTCGATTGCACTCTCGTCTGATATGTCTTCTGCTGAATTCTTGAGATTATCTAGCATGTTACATCTTTGTTGACATTATCTTTTGATAAGTGAGTTGTTTGCAAAAGCTTATGCTTAGTAAACATCTTCCTTTGTCTTGACATGTGCACTTCTTGACTAATAGCATGTTCTTTCAAAAGCTTCAACTGTTCCATTATAAGTGAAAGAACAAAAGTAAAAGTTATTAGTTGTTCCTTGACCAAGGCTATGTTTGTCATGATTTGATGAGTTTTCCAGGTCCTACTTTGTTATAATTGTTACTACTTTCTCATAAGGACCTTATGAGTTGAGGTTGCTGTTGAGGATGCTTAAGTTTGGTGAGGAATCTTGATGCTTCTTGTTCATATTCTTTTATCGACACTTTACTCTCTAAACTTGTGGACAGTTTTACCGAGCTCAGCAATCGCTTGAGGACAAGCGAGGTCTAAGCTTGGGGGAGTTGATACGTCCAAAAAGCATCAGTATTTTATATTGTGATTTCACCCTATTCATTGATATATTCCACTTTAAAGTATTGTTATTATGTTGTTTTGGCTTATTTTACACAGTTTACAACTTTCCGGTGCCGAAGCAGCAGAACCAGACTTCAGCGGCAAAAGTGGATACCAAGTTGCTGAATCATATCAAGTCCAAATGCGATGAAATTTTACGGGGAGCATTTTTATGAAGATTGACTAGGGATCACCGAAGGAGGAGGTGAGGAGACCCACCAGGCAGCCAGAAGGGTGCCTGGCGCGGCCCCCCTCCTGGCCACGCCAGGCACCCTCCTGGGTGCCTGGTGGCCCCCCTCGGTGCCCCCTTTCGCCTATATAAGCCCCCTGGGGAGGAAACCCCTAAAGAAGAGTCGTTTACGTGTTTCTCCGCTTCCACGGGGCGGAAACCTACAGAGGAGAAAAGCCATCTCCGGAAGGCAGATTCCGCCGGGGAGATCACCTCCCGGAAGGGGAGATCGTCGCCATCATCATCATCGTCGTCACGGGCATCATCGAGATCATCATCAACATCATCCCCAACATCAGCACCATCTCCATCCCATCTCATCTCACAATTGCAACTTGTGTTGTAATCCGTACTATCTATCCTCTCTACTCTGTTGGTGTTGATTACTACTTTGTGGTGAATGCTATTGAGTTTTGTTGGAGAAATATCATTGTGTCCAGATTGTTTACCACCCATCTATCACCTCTGATCATGATCTCTTTTATGTCTTGTGAGTAGTTACTTTAGTTCTTGAGAACATGGGAATAGTCTAGTTGTTAGTAGTCATACTATGTTGAAGTACTATGTGTTGTTTGATACTTAAGTTGTGTTGTTATTTCTCTAGTGGTGTTATGTGAGTCGAACACATAACACTTCACCTTTCATGGGCCTAGAGGAATACATTGAGCACAAAGGATGCTTATGGTGGGTTGCCGGAGTGACAGAAACCTGAACCCCAGTTCGCAGACTTTCGCACAAGGGAGTTATGGATCCTTGATCGTAATGTTGTGGTTAGGCTTATGCAAGTTGTGTAATCATAAGAGTACACTTATCTTAGTCTAGAAGGTGTACTAGCATTGATACACCCACCGACACTTATCAACACGATACATATTACTTGGCGGAGTATGGTGAAAGTGACTTGACTATCTCTCCCGTGTTTTCTCGAGAACGCTTTAGCTTTTATAAGTTCATTTCCTAGGATTATCCTTGTGAAAGGATTGGACCACTTGTTACTCCTCAGTTACCCCTTTTACTTTGCCTGTCTTTTACTTTTCTGTTGCTTAAACCAAAAACCCCTAAATATTTACCTTTGAGTGTTTGCAGCCCTTTCCTTAACCAGTGTCACTTATCAACACCTTCTGCTCCTCGTGGGATCGATACTCTTATTTATCGAAAAGCTACAATTGATCCCCTGGACTTGTGGGTTATCAAGAATCGTTTATTGGCGCGGTTAACAGGGAAGGCAACCCAACTAAACCTATTAACTTCTCCGCCATCAACAAGCTTTTCTGGCGCCGTTGCCGGGGAGTGTAGCGCTATTGGTAAGTGAAGCCGGTAAGGGAACTTTTATTTTCTGTTGTTACTTTCAGTTCTTATGGACTCTTCTGATGTTGGTTCGTTGCTGGTAAGGAGCCGCCCCACGACTGTGGTGGTCACTCCTACCCCTACTGAAATTGTGCCCTATAAAATACCATCTGGTATTGTTGATTATGTCTTGGCTAATCGTTATACAGGAGAAGGACATCCGGGAGAACACCTGCTATATTTATCACAATTATGATCTTTATTTAAGCTTGCAGGTGTGACGATGGAGTTCGTCATGAAGAAACTATTCTCCATATCACTCAAAGATAAAGCTTCAGATTGGTATAAGCTACTCGATAACTCTGATCTGCTTGAATGGCCAGAGCTTATGTCTCTCTTTTATGCAAAGTTTTATCCTCTTCGTGAAATTCACCAAGACAGGAACTACATCTACAACTTTTGGTCTCGCGACGGAGAGAGCATCGCTCAAGCATGGGGGAGACTGAAGTCCCTGATGCTCAAATGCCCAAACCATGAGCTCCCCAAGGAAATTATACTTACAAATTTTTATGCCAGGCTTTCTCGTCAGGACAAGGAGATGTTGGATGCCTCCTCTAGTGTGGTATTCCAGACCAGAAGTATGGAAGAAAAATGGGATCTTATAGAAAGGATCCAGAAGAACACTGAAGACTGGGAAATTGATAAAGGTATTGAACCCGCTATAAACTATGAGCATGACTACATTGAGAGTTATGTGAAGACTGATTACTTTAGTACCTTTTGCACTAATATTGGTCTTGATTCCCAGCTAATGGTTGACTTTTGCAAGGACTTTGCTTCTCATATTGATTCTTCGAGGAAGAAGGAGAGTCAACATCATAAACGTTTCAAGGAGTCACCAATTGAGAGTAATGTTACTGATCCTGTTTTACCTGCAGTTGTGTATGAACAGCATCCTTATCCCTCCAGGATAAAGGAGCACTCTTTTGTTACAGGTATTCTAAACAAGAATAGAAGGACCACTGACGAACCTGAGGACATGATCAAAGTCCAGCCTCAAGTTGCAATGGTCAAGGATCTGGTAACCAGTGATATCGAAGAATCCACTATTAGTTTTTGTGTTGTTGCCACTAACATTGTCATAGCCAGGAACAAAGGCCCAATTTCAGGTACACCAGTTGTATCTGTCAAAATAGGAGATCATAATTACTATGGGCTATGTGATTTGGGATCTAGCGTCAGCGCTATTTTCTTCACACTTTATCAAGAGATCATGCACGAGATTCAGCCGTGTGAGATCGAGGACATAGATGTCACTATCCATCTTGCAAATAAACAAACAATCTCTCCAGTTGGGATTGCAAGAGATGTTGAAGTACTCTGCGAGAAGGTAAAATATCCTATAGACTTTCTTGTACTTGGTTTAGTGCAAGATAGTTTTTCCCCTATTATCTTTGGTAGGCCCTTCCTCAGCACTTGCGGAGCTATAATAGATTGCAAGAAAGGTAAAGTTTCTGTTGAATTCAATGGTGAGCCGTATGAATTTAATTTTTCTACGTTTTCTAAGCAGCCTCGTGGTCCTGACCTGTCAAGTAATGACAAAATTATTGAAGAAATTGCTTCCATTGCTATTCCTCCTAATGACACTTTGCAGCAATTTATGGAAGACCACGAGAATGATATACATATGCAGGAGAGGGATGAACTAGAAGACATATTTTTAAGACAAACTCCCATCCTGAAGCACAACCTCCCGGTTGAACCTTTAGGAATCCTCTCGCAACCGAAAGAAGACCCGGTGTTCGACCTAAAACCACTACCCGATACGCTCAAGTATGCATATTTAGATAAAAAGAAAGTATATCATGTTATTATCAATTCTAACCTTTCAGGGTATGAAGAAGAGCGATTATTGGAGACACTCCGCAGACACCGAGGTGCTATTGGCTATACTCTTGATGATCTCAAGGGTATTAGTCCATCCATTTGCCAACATACTATCAATCTCGAGCCCGATGCTAAACCGGTTGTTGATCATCAACGACGGTTGAACCCAAAGATGAAGGACGTGGTTAGGACGGAGGTTCTCAAACTTCTAGCCGCAGGTATCATCTATCCTATAGCTGATAGTAAGTGGGTAAGTCCCGTTCATTGTGTTCCTAAGAAAGGAGGTATGACTGTTGTTCCTAATGATAAAAATGAACTAATACCTCAGAGGACTATTATTGGCTATAGAATGTGTATTGTTTTCAGGAAGTTAAACAAGGCCACCCGGAAGGACCACTATCCTTTGCCCTTTATTGATCATATGCTCGAGCGGTTGTCTACAAACACCCACTTCGGCTATCTTGATGGGTACTCTGGCTTCTCCCAGATTCACGTCAACACCGCGGATCAAGAGAAGACCACTTTCAAGTGTCCTTACGGTACTTATGCTTATAGGCGTATGCCTTTCGGTTTGTGTAATGCACCTGCTACTTTTCAGAGGTGTATGTCTGCAATATTTCATGGTTTCTGTGAGGAGATTGTAGAAGTTTTCATGGACGACTTTTCCGTCTATGGAAACTCCTTTGACCACTGTCTCCACAATCTTAATAAAGTTTTGCAGAGATGTGAAGAAACAAATTTGGTGCTCAATTGGGAGAAGTGCCATTTCATGGTTAACGAAGGGATAGTTCTTGGACACAAGATTTCCGAAAGGGGAATTTAAGTGGACAAGGCAAAAATTGAAGCTATTGAAAGGATGCCCTATCCAAGGGACATCAAAGGTATTCGTAGTTTTCTAGGTCATGCTGGTTTCTATAGAAGATTTATCAAGGACTTTTTAAAGACCTCGAGACCCCTTACCAATCTTCTCCAGAAGGATGCTCCTTTTGTATTTGATGAAGATTG
This sequence comes from Bromus sterilis, assembly GCA_950022295.1. Taxonomy (NCBI): domain Eukaryota; kingdom Viridiplantae; phylum Streptophyta; class Magnoliopsida; order Poales; family Poaceae; genus Bromus; species Bromus sterilis. Next base: position 48,464,903 of record OX465596.1, read on the forward strand.
TAAGGAGTCTTTCAAAGTTCTTAAGAAAGCCTTGATAACCGCTCCTATAGTACAACCACCTGACTGGAATTTTCCCTTTGAAATTATGTGTGATGCTAGTGATTTTGCTGTTGGAGCTGTTTTAGGACAAAGGGTTGACAAGAAGTTTAATGTCATCCACTATGCCAGCAAAACACTTGATAGTGCTCAAAAGAATTATGCTACTACCGAGAAGGAATTCTTGGCAGTGGTGTTTGCTTGTGATAAGTTTAGGCAGTATATTGTTGATTCTAAAGTTATTATTCATACTGACCATGATGCCATTAAGTATCTTATGCAGAAAAAGGATGCCAAACCAAGACTCATTAGATGGGTACTCCTTCTTCAAGAATTTGATTTGCAGATTGTCGATAGAAAAGGAGAAGACAATCCGGTGGCGGATAATCTTTCAAGGATGGAAGATATCCCTCACGATCCTATTCCAGTCAACGACAGTTTCCCAGATGAACAACTTGCTGTTGTAAAAGTACAATCTCATTCCGACCCTTGGTTTGCAGATTATGCTAATTTTATCGTTGCAAAGTTTTTGCCTCCAGGTTTCACATTTCAGCAGAGGAAGAAATTCTTCACGGATTTGAGGCACTACTTTTGGGATGATCCACATCTTTATAAAGAAGGTGTGGACGGGATCGTAAGAAGGTGTATACCGGAGCACGAGCAGCAGGACATTCTTCGACAATGTCACGATAGTCCCTATGGAGGACATCATGCCGGTGAAAGGACCACACATAAAGTTTTACAATCAGGTTTTTATTGGCCTACTCTCTTTAAGGACGCCCGAAGGTACGTTCTATCTTGTGATAAGTGTCAGAGAGTTGGTAACATTAGCAGGAGAAATGAGATGCCTATGAATTACTCACTAGTGATCGAACCTTTCGATTGCTGGGGTTTTGATTTTATGGGTCTTTTTCCTCCTTCACACAAGTACACACACATCTTAGTTGCTGTTGATTATGTAACCAAGTGGGTTGAAGCAATCCCCACTGAGAGTGCTGATCACAAGACATCTTTGAAAATGCTCAAAGATGTAATTTTTCCTAGGTTTGGAGTACCAAGGTACCTCATGACAGATGGAGGGTCACACTTCACGCATGGAGCTTTTAGTAAAGCTCTAGCAAAGTACGATGTCAATCATAGGATTGCATCACCGTACCACCCTCAAACTAGTGGGCAAGTTGAGCTCACCAATAGGGAGATCAAGTTGATCTTGCAGAAAACAATAAACAGTTCTAGAAAGGACTGGTCAAAGAAGTTAGGAGATGATTTGTGGGCGTATAGAACTGCTTACAAAAATCCCATGGGCATGTCTCCATATAAGATGGTCTATGGCAAGGCTTGCCATTTACCATTAGAGTTAGAGCATAAAGCTTTCTGGGCTGTCAGAGAGCTGAATGTTGACCCAAAGTTAGCTGGTGAAAAGCGTCTCATGAACTTGACTTCTCTAGATGAGTGGAGAAGTGAAGCTTACGAGAGCGCTAAAATGTTCAAGGAAAAGGTAAAGAAGTGGCACGATAAAAGAATTCTGAAACGTGAATTTAATGTTGGTGATAAAGTTTTGTTCTTTAGATCTCGTTTCAGGTTTTCTCGAGGTAAACTACTTTCCAGATGGGAAGGACCTTTTCATATCGAAGAAGTATATCGGTCGGGTGCAATCAAGATCAATAATTTGGAAGGCACCAAACCTCAAGTTGTGAATGGACAAAGACTCAAACATTATATGGCAGGTGATCCAATCAATGTGGATGCAAACATGATATATACAAGTACTCATGAAGAACGTGTTGCAGCCCAGTTTCAGACTCCGGCAGGAGAAGAATTAGAAAAGTTATGAATTATTGTAAGAAAACACCGCGAACGTCAATAAAAGTTAACTTTTCAGAGTTTTTGCAAAATTAGGAAAATTCCAAGCCCGAGTGGAGCCGGAGAGGAGCTCCAGGGAGGCCAGGAGGCCCCCTGGCGCGGCGCCCCTCCTGGCCGCGCCGGGCACCCTCCTGGCTGCCCTGGACTCCGCCTCCGACTCCACCTAGGCTTGAAACCTTCCTTCTGTTGCAGAAATTTTTGCTATATATTTTCCCGGATCGTCCCGGCACCGTATCTCGCGATTTCGTGTGTTTTCTTTCTCGGTCTGTTTCTGCCAGGAAAACTTTCAGCGGATCTAGGTGCCATGGCTTCTCCAAGTTCCCCCAAGGACAAGTTCGTCGTCAACGTCATCAACCCTTATCTCGCAGAGGTGAAGAAGAACCCCCAGGTCCTTCATGTGAAGGACGGTGTCCTCCGCAAGGAAGATCTGGAGGGACCAGTCAAAGAGGGGAGCATCAAAGATCGGCTGAAGGAGATGGAAAAAGAAGTTATCAAGTACAAGAAGATGGTGGAGCATAGTGTTGAAGACAACTTCGACATGATGAACGAGTTAAAGGCTTTCCACAAGAAGGAGAAAAAGGAGATGCTGTCAAGTTTGGCCGCTCTAGAAGAAAAGCTCTACGGGATGCAAGCACAGATCTATGATCTTCAGAACCAGAACTGTGAGTATGAACTCAAGTTTGCACGCATGGGTTTGGCTACTGAGTGCAGGATCCCGGAGACCAAGATGTCCTTCGAGACCGGAGAACCTTTACCATGGAAGCGCTTCTCCAGGGAAAACATGTTCACCCCCATCAACAAGAAGATTGAGGGTTAAATTCCCTCGGGTAATGGCACCCCCTTAGCTTGTTCCAAGCTTGGGGGAGTGCCCGGTATCTTTATCTTTATCTTTGTCTTTAGGAGTCAAGTAGAGTCATATCATGTCTAGGGAGGTCACTTTATGAAATAGGTGTTGCTTTGAGGTCTATCACTCCTCTTTTGGAGAGCTTTGTATCCGTGAGTGTGGAGTCGTCTATGAAGGAATATTAATGAGAAGTCTATTGGTTTCTTCGCTGCACTTGGTATTCTCTTCACGCAATCGACATTATGAGATGATTCTTATGAGGAGTATTGACCTCATATCAGGTATGGCTTCGAAAACTTTATTTAATCTTGGCAAGTATAGCTTTGGTCATAACAACAAGCATGTTTTTCTCAAAGTAGCGACATAGCCAAAACCTTTGTGTTATTATGCTTGAAGTGTTATGTTGAAAAGGAAGACAACTTGATGTTTCATGCTAGTTTTAATGTTTATGCTTTTTATTGCTTGCATCTAAGTTGTCATCAATTGTCTGCTCTCTCAAAGCCTTGCTAGCCAAAACTCTGTACCAAGCGGAATTCTGCTTGTACTTTCATACCTTGAAACCAACTTCTTCCACTTGAGTCCACCATACCTTCCTACTTGTGGTATTCCACTACCACTCCTAAAGTATATAATTTATGTTCTATCCTTAGATGTTCAAAATCTTCTGTTTTGTGCCGCTGATTCAGCTCATGAGGAAGTGGTGGGTGACCCATGATCTTCTTAATTTGGACAAGTTTTATCTCGGGATTGCATGTCTAATCTGCAAACCCCTAATACGAGAAGGGACTGGCATGAGTTCCCAGCTCGTAAAAGATAAATACTAACACACAAGTTCCTTCGCCCTTTTACGAGTGATAAACGAAGGAATCCAAGGGGATGTGATCGTCCCCACATGGGAGCCGTTCCTCGAAACTTGTCCAAATCATGAAGTGAGTGAGTTATCTATCAGCAGTCGTTGACGGATCATGCACCTCCCAAAAGTTTGTCTTTATTTTGTTTGATCTAGAGATGGCACATAAGTTTTCCCTGCTTACCCTTTTGCACGGGGTGTATCTTTATTTTGTGCTGAGTCAGTCCTTCCTACTTCCTTCCTTTCTAGAGAGAGAACAGACACTTGATGTTGATAAAGATGCTTGCATATAAAGTTGCATTGAAATCTAGCATGTTACATCTTTGTTGACATTATCTTTTGATAAGTGAGTTGTTTGCAAAAGCTTATGCTTAGTAAACATCTTCCTTTGTGTTGACATGTGCACTTCTTGACTAATAGCATGTTCTTTCAAAAGCTTCAACTGTTCCATTATAAGTGAAAGAACAAAAGTAAAAGTTATTAGTTTTTCCTTGACCAAGGCTATGTTTGTCATGATTTGATGAGTTTTCCAGGTCCTACTTTGTTATAATTGTTACTACTTTCTCATAAGGACCTTATGAGTTGAGGTTGCTGTTGAGGATGCTTAAGTTTGGTGAGGAATCTTGATGCTTCTTGTTCATATTCTTTTATCGACACTTCACTCTCTAAACTTGTGGACAGTTTTACCGAGCTCAGCAATCGCTTGAGGACAAGCGAGGTCTAAGCTTGGGGGAGTTGATACGTCCAAAAAGCATCACTATTTTATATTGTGATTTCACCCTATTCATTGATATATTCCACTTTAAAGTATTGTTATTATGTTGTTTTGGCTTATTTTACACAGTTTACAACTTTCCGGTGCCGAAGCAGCAGAACCAGACTTCAGCGGTAAAAAGTGGATACCAAGTTGCTGAATCATATCAAGTCCAAATGCGATGAAATTTTACAGGGAGCATTTTTATGAAGATTGACTGGGGATCACCGAAGGAGGAGGTGAGGGGACCCACCAGGCAGCCAGAAGGGTGCCTGGCGCGGCCCCCCTCCTGGCCGCGCCAGGCACCCTCCTGGGTGCCTGGTGGCCCCCCTCGGTGCCCCATTTCGCCTATATAAGCCCCTGGGGAGGAAACCCCTAAAGAAGAGTCGTTTCCGTGTTTCACCGCCGCCACGGGGCGGAAACCTACAGAGGAGAAAAGCCATCTCCGGCGGGCAGATTCCGCAGGGGAGATCACCTCCCGGAAGGGGAGATCGTCGCCATCATCATCATCATCGTCACGGGCATCATCGAGATCATCATCAACATCATCCCCAACATCAGCACCATCTCCATCTCCATCCCATCTCATCTCACAATTGCAACTTGTGTTGTAATCCGTACTATCTATCCTCTCTACTCTGTTGGTGTTGATTACTACTTTGTGGTGAATGCTATTGAGTTTTGTTGGAGAAATATCATTGTGTCCAGATTGTTTACCACCCATCTATCACCTCTGATCATGATCTCTTTTATGTCTTGTGAGTAGTTACTTTAGTTCTTGAGAACATGGGAGAAGTCTAGTTGTTAGTAGTCATACTATGTTGAAGTACTATGTGTTGTTTGATACTTAAGTTGTGTTGTTATTTCTCTAGTGGTGTTATGTGAGTTGAACACATAACACTTCACCTTTCATGGGCCTAGAGGAATACATTGTGCACAAAGGATGATTATGGTGGGTTGCCGGAGTGACAGAAACCTGAACCCCAGTTCGCAAACTTTCACACAAGGGAGTTATGGATCCTTGATCGTCATGCTGTGGTTAGGCTTATGCCTTAATTACTACCTTGTATTTGCGGATGCTTGCAAGGTGTGTAATCATAAGAGTACACTTATCTTAGTCTAGAAGGTGTACTAGCATTGATCCACCCACTGACACTTATCAACACGATACATATTACTTGGCGGAGTATGGTGAAAGTGACTTGACTATCTCTCCCGTGTTTTGTCGAGAACGCTTTAGCTTTTATAAGTTCAGTTCCTAGGCTTATCCTTGTGAAAGGATTGGGCCACTTGTTACTCCTCAGTTACCCTGTTTACTTTGCCTGTCTTTTACTTTTCTGTTGCTTAAACCAAAAACCCCTAAATATTTACCTTTGAGTGTTTGCAGCCCTTTCCTTATCCAGTGTCACTTATCAACACCTTCTGCTCCTCGTGGGATCGATACTCTTATTTATAGAAAAGCTACAATTGATCCCCTAGACTTGTGGGTTATCAAGAATCGTTTATTGGCGCAGTTAACAGGGAAGGCAACCCAACTAAACCTATTAACTTCTCCGCCATCAGATGCAGATGGATTTCGGTCTACTTGTCTTGGCGTACTGCCCATGCTTTTGAGCCTCTTCCTTTCTTTATAGTATAATTAGCATTGGTTTGCGCACATAATCCTGTCAATTGCCCAGCTATAAAAAATTTACCTCGCATGGCTATTTTTATCGTCTTTTGGGAGAGAGACATCACTAGTGAATATCATAGGACCCCGGCCCATATTCCCAATATTGTTTACACCTTCAATTTACTTTCAGTATTTACTTTTCCGTTGCTATCACTATCATTATTATCCCATGCGCTTTTATCCTTTGTAAACAACAAGGCCGGAGGAATTGACAACTCCTCTGTACTCATTGGGAAGCAAAGTTATTTGTTGTGTGTGCAGGTCCAGGAGAAGCAGGTGATTATCTTCAAACGGCGCGTCATTTGCCGAACCACCTTCTTGTATCTGTTGGAGTCCTACTGGTCGATCCTAAACCTTAGCATCTTCGCTAAGGGAAATTGCCGCTACGCTACATATCACCTTCCACTTTGGGTAACCAACGAGGGGCGAGAAGTAAACTCTCATGACATCAGGTACTAACTCTCTAATCAGCTTATGATGAGTTATGTATGAAGGGAGTTTTCAAGTGTGCGAGAGAAGATGATGAAAGAAGATCCGGGAGTGTCAAACGCTCAAGCTTGGGGATTCCCCCATGCATCCCCAATAAATATGGAAGGAGACTCAAGCGCCTAAGCTTGGGGATGCCCCCGTGCATCCCCTTCTCCATCAACAATCATTAGTTCTTCCTTCGTCTCACTATATTTTTATCACTTCATGCGTTATGTGCTATGCTTGGAGCGTCTCGCTCTTAGGTTTAATTTTTTGTTTTCTTTAGCTTTGCATGCTGTTCATAACAAGTTAGACCCCAGCTTACTTTGTGTGGGAGAGAAACACGCTCCACTCCAATCTAGAACACATCATAGGATTTTTCATGCTTATCTTTCTGCTGTTGTGTGTTCTTTATCTTTTCGTAGGTACTGTCATGTTTAGTTTTAGTTTGTCTTTTGAAAGAGCCTTGGCTTTTGTTTAGTTCGTTGCTGGAACTCTCTTTAGTTTTCGTGTTTATCTTGTTAAGAGAGTTGGTTGTTCCATTGAGTTGTGTCTTGTCTTGGAAGTAGGTAATTGAGGTTGCTATTTAATTTTAGTAGTAACTTGCAATAGTTTTGAGGTATTGTTGTGAGTAATGTTTGAACTTTTGGTGTCAAGAGCTCTAGCCTATTAGTGATAGGTGTCATATTTTGGGCAATCCGTGTTTATTTTCAAAACCTACAAAACTAGTTGAGAACTCTAGCTACTAGATGGATCACTAATCTTTTGAGGGATCGGATATTAGAGTACACTCACGTACCATGAGTCGAGGATTGATACGTCCCAAACGTATCGATAATTTCTTCTTGCTCCATGCATGTTTTGTGTGATGTTTCTATGATCTAGATACACATTCATACACTTCTGATCATATTTGGACTAACCTATTAACTCAGTGCACCACAATGTTAGTTCCTTTTTTCTGCTGTTTTTTTATTCCAGGTTTCCCCCATATTAAAAGTGCTCCAAAAATTCAGGAAAATCGGATAAAACAGCAGCGCAATGGAAGCTTCCGGAACCCCAAAGGAGGGCCGGGGGGCCACCACCAGGGACCCAGGCGGCCACCTGGCGCGGCCTAGGGTCTGACCGCGCCAGGGGGCGCCTGGACTCCTGGTGGCCCCCCTGGCTGCCCCCCTTCGCCTATTTATTCCCCGTGACGCGAAACCCCTGAAGACAGAACCCTTTTTTGTGATCTCGCCTCTGTTCCGCCGCCGCCGCGCTTCCAAGATCGGGAGTGCCATCAGACTTCTTCCCGGCACCCTGTCGGAGGGAGGATCGACCTCCGAGAGCTTCCCCTTCACCATGGACGCTTCCCGGATGTGCCGTGAGTAGTTTCCTTTGGACCATGGGTCCGTGATCAGTAGTTATGTGATGTTCTCCTCCCCTCTTTGGTCTTCATGGTTTAGACCTCGTGAGCTGCCCTACATGATCGAGGCACATATGTAATCTTTCTGCTGTTGCTATGCTGAGTTTGATGGGATTGATGGATTATGAGATTATGTTCAGATTGTGATAGAGCAATATATTTGGTTCTTATATTTTATATTTTTGTTCCTAAGTAATTCTTGCATGTTCTCCGTTGCTATTTATTGCTTTGGCCAAGTAGTAGGTAGTAACTCCAAGAGGGAACGTTATGCTCGATTGTGGGTTCATGCCCCCTGATGACACGCTTGAGTGACAGAAAAATGAGTCTAGGGGATGTGTTTTTGCCACAAGGGGGAAAACAATTGTGATTGTAACCGCGGTTGCAAGGATTGTTTACTTTACGCAAAGTGCTTTTTAATGCAGATGTCTGTTGCTTTGGGTTTACACTTTGGGTGGGGCTCGCAACTTAATACCAGCGAGATGTTCTCGATAGATATCTCAAGGTGGATGATTAGTAGTAGATGCAGTTGGATTTCGTTCTACTTATTTTGGCGTACCGCCCATGCTTTTGAGCCTCTTCCTTTGTTTGTAGCATAGTTAGCATTATGGTGCGTTTATAATCCTGTCAATTTCCCATCTTTAATTTGTTTACCTCGCATAGAAGTTTTATCGTCTTTTGGGAGAGAGACATCACTAGTGAACATCACATGACCCCGGTCCATATTCTCATCACTGTTTACACGCTCATTTACTTTTCTGCTTTTACTTTTAGTTGCTATCATTATCATTATCCCTTGTGTTTTGAGCCTTTGTAAACAACAAGACTGGAGAGATTGACAACCTCTCTGAACTTCGTTGGGAGCAAAGTTATTTGTGTCTGTGTGCAGGTCCACATCAGTTGCGCCGCTGACACCTATTTATCATCTCCGGAGTCCTACTGGTCGATCTCAACCTCGGTATCTTCATCGAGGGAAACTTGTCTCTACACTGCATCCCACCTTCCACTTGGGGTAACTAACGAAGGGGGAGAAGCAATTATCACCTCTCGCGTAACATGGATGCGCAAGGATAACCAAACCCCCATACACTCCCCCTCGGGGTACTTGTCTCTTTGTGAACCTCCTCACTAGATTGAGAGTTACCGATAATCAGTGCATGAGTTCTTCGGACTAATGTAAGTATTAAAAGTTGACACTTCCACCTCCTCATATTTGCTAGCCTCTTCAGTACCATGCATTGCCCTCTTCTCACCCCGAGAGTTGGCGTCCACCTCGCCGGTGCATCCAAACCCTTGGCATGATACGCTCTGTCACCATAAACCTCCTTATATCTTTCCTCAAAACAACCACCATACATACCTATCAAGGCATTTCCATAGCCTTTCCGAGATATATTGCCATGCAACTTCCACCTCTTCATGACTTGATCTTCATGTCATACATGTTCCTGCTACACTAGCAGAGGCATACATTCGCATACATCATGATAGCTACATCTTCTTTAGGTTGAGTACCTTGTAAAGTGTGAAGATCTTCTATATCTTCTAGTAAAATAGAGTGTTGCCCTTAAGTGAGGAAAATATCCCAAAGTGGACAAAATAAAAGATCCCAAAGAGGATAAATGAGAGTTAAATAGAAAGAGCCATTGAGGCCACCAAAAAAATTAAAAGAGAAAAAAGAGAAAAATAAAATAAAATGAGAGAAAGGGGCAACACTACTATTACTTTTGAAAGATCCACATTAGTACCCCCTCTTATCCTTGTATTCCATAGAGATGATCATTTATGAATATAGCTATGTGGGGACCTCTACACTATAGAACTTGGCTTGCATATTCCAAGGATGAGCCTCCTCAAATGAGCTCTAGGTCTTCATGAGCAAGCAAGTTGGATGCACTCTCACTAGTTCCATTGGAGAGCTTTTCTTAGCTCATATGTGCATCCGTTGCATGGCAATCCCTACTCATCACATCATATCTATCATTTGGCCTTCTCACCTATGCTTGACCTCATTGATGTGAGCCTTTCTCACCTTTTTATCTTCTTCCTCCGTCATATCTCTCACTCTTTGCCATCCTAAGTGTCACCTCTCGTGCTTACGCTCATCCATTGCATGAATGCTCAACATATCGAAAAGGAGTGGATCAAATTGACTTGTACCTGTCTACTGGTCTGGGGACGAGTCAAGATAAGATTCCAAAAAAGACCAAGTGTGAAACTTTAGTAGATTGAGTTCTCAACAAAAATACTTTTTCTTCTCGTATTCCCATATCCCCCTTCTTGCACGCAAACACCATTTGGAGACATTCGAGTCACGGACAGCAAGAGCTCTTGCACCTAATGTTCTTTTTTTGCTTATTTCAATGATTATATAGACTATTGCATGTTATGACTTGAATTGAATCACATACCTTGATTGCTTTACTTTTCAAAAGTTCTTATATGGTTGCTAGCATGTCACCACAGAAATTATGCTTGTTATTATTTACCTACTCGAGGACGAGCAGGAATTAAGCTTGGGGATGTTGATACGTCCCAAACGTATCTATAATTTCTGCTTGCTCCATGCATCTTTTGTGTGATATTTCTATGATCTAGATACACTTTTATACACTTTTGATCATATTTGGACTAACTTATTAACTTAGTGCACCACAGTGTCAGTTCATGTTTTCTGTTGTTTTTCTATTCCAGGTTTCCCCCATATTAATAATGCTCCAAAAATTCGGAAAAATCGGATAAATAATCAGCGCGACGAAACCTTCCGGAATCACCAAAGTGGGGCCAGTGGGCCACCACTAGGGACCCAGGTTTCCACCTAGCGCGGCCTAGAGTCTGGCCGCGCCAGGGGGGCGCCTGGACCCCTGGTGGGCCCCCTTTCTGCCCCCCTTCGCATATTTATTCCCCGTGACGCGAAACCAATGAAGACATAACCCTTTTTCGCGATCTTGTCTTTGTTTCGCCGCCACCGCCGCGCTTCCAAGATCGGGAGCGCCAGCAAACCTCTTCCAGGCACCCTTCCGGAGGGAGGATTGACCTCCGGGAGCTTCCCCTCCACCATGGACGCGTCCTGGATGTGTCGTGATTAGTTTCCCTTGGACCATGGGTCCGTGATCAGTAGCTATGTGATGTTCTCCTCCCATCTTTGTTCTTCATGGTTTAGTCCTCGTGAGCTGCCCTACATGATCGAGGCACATATGTAATTTTATGCTGTTGCTTTGTTGAGTTTGCTGGGATCTGATGGATTATGAGACTATGTTCAGATTGTGATTGAGTAATATATTTGGTTCTTATCTTTCATATTTTTGTCCCTAAGTAATTCTTGCATGTTCTCCGTTGCTGTTTATTGCTTTGGCCAAGTAGTAGGTAGTGACTCCAAGAGGGAACGTTATGCTCGCTTGTGTGTTCATGCCCCCCGATGACACACTTGAGTGACAGAAACATGAGTCTAGGGGATGTGATGTTTCCACAAGGGGAAAACAACGGTGCTTGTAACCGCGGTTGCAAGGATTGTTTACTTTACGCAAGGTGCTTTTTAATGCATTTGTGTGTTGCTTCGGGTTTACAATTTGGGTGGGGCTCGCAACTTAATACCAGCAAGATGTTCTGGATAGATATCTCAAGGTTGATGATTAGTAGTAGATGCAGTTGGATTTCGGTCTACTTATTTTGGCGTACCGCCCATGCTTTTGAGCCTCGTCCTTTCTTGGTAGCATAGTTAGCATTGTGGTGCGTTTTTTAATCCTGTCAATTTCCTAGCTGTAATTTGTTTACCTCGCATAGCAGGTTTACCGTCTTTTGGGAGAGAGACATCACTAGTGAACGTAACAGGACCCTGGTCCATATTCTCATCACTGTTTACGTGCTCTTTTATTTTCCTTCTTCTACTTTCTAGGTTCTATCACCATCATCATTATTATCTGTTGCGTTGATCCTTTGTGGAACAGCAAGGACGGAGAGATTGACAACCTCTCTGTACTCGTTGGGAAGCAAAGTTATTTGTGTCGTGTGAAGGTCCACGTCAGTTGCGCTGTTGATACCTACTTATCATCTCCGGAGTCCTACTGGAGACAAACCTTATACCTTCACCGAGGGAAATTTGCCTCTATCCTACATCTCACCTTCCACTTGGGGTAACCAACGAGGAGAGAGTATCATGCACCGTCTGAAAAGAATCACTTGCTTTGCCTGGACCTGCAAATGACACAAATAACTTTTATCCCAACGAAGTTCAAAGAGGTTGACAATCTCTCCGGACTTGTTGTTTACAAAGGATCAAACTCAAGGGATAATGATAATGGTGATAGCAACTAGAAAGTAAAAACAGGAAATAAATTGAGCGTGTAAACAGTGATGAGCATATGGAACGGAGTCCCGTGATGTTCACTAGTGAGGTCTCTCTCCCAAAAGACGATAAAACTGCCATGCGAGGTAAACAAATCACAGCTGGGCAATTGAAAGGATTAAAAACGCACCACAATGCTAACTATGCTACAAAGAAAGGACGAGGCTCAAAAGCATGGGCGGTACGCCAAAATAAGTAGACCGAAATCCAATTGCATCTAGTACTAATCATCCACCTTGAGATATCTATCCAGAACATCTCGCTGGTATTAAGTTGCAAGCCCCACCCAAAGTGTAAACCCAAAGCAACGAACAACTGCATTAAAAGAACTTTGCGTAAAGTAAACAATCCTTGCAACCGCGGTTACAAGCACCGTTGTTTTCCCCCTTGTGGCAACAACACATCCCCTAGACTCATGTTTCTGTCACTCAAGCTAGTCATCAGGGGGCATTAACCCACAATCGAGCATAACGTTCCCTCTTGGAGTCACTAAGTACTAGTTGGCCAAAGCAATAAACAGCAATGGAGAACATGCAAGAATTACTCAAGAACATAAATATAAAAGATTAGAACCAAATATATTACTCAATCACAAACTGAACATAGTCTCATAATCCATCAGATCCCAGCAAACAAAGCATAGCAACAACAGGAAATTACATATGTGCCTCGATCATGTAGGGCAGCTCACGAGGTCTAATCCATGAAGAACAAAGAGGGGAGGAGAACATCTCATAGCTACTGATCACGGACCCATGGTCCAAGGGAGACTACTCAAAGATCATCCGAGAGGCATCCATGATGGAGGAGAGGCTCCCGGAGGTCAATCCTCCCTCCGGCAGGGTGCCGGGAAGAGGTCTGCTGGCGCTCCTGATATTGGAAGCGCGACGGCGGCGGAACAGAGGCGAGATCGCGAAAAAGGGTTCTGTCTTCGGAGGTTTTGCGTCACGGAGAATATATAGGCGAAAGGGGGGAGCCATGGGGGCTACCAGGGGTCTAGGCGCCCCCCTGGCGCGGCCCCACGCTAGGGCGCGCCGGGATGGCGCCTGGGGCCCTGGTGGGTCCCCTCCGGCCCCTCCTAGGTGTTTCCGGAAGCTTCCGGTACGCTGATTTTTTATCTGATTTTTCCTGAATTTTTGGAGCACTTTTAATATGGGGGAAACCTGAAATAGAAAAACAGCAGAAAACAGGAACTGTCACTGTGGTGCACTGAGTTAATAAGTTAGTCCAAATATGACCAAAAGTGTATGAAAGTGTATGTAGATCATAGAAATATCACACAAAACATGCATGGAGCAAGCAGAAATTATAGATAAGTTTGGGACCTATCACCCATATGTTCAAGTTCTCTTCGAGATCACTTGGGAAGCTACCTTTGAGGAGTTTCGTCTTCCAGTTGGGCCTCTGACTTATCATGAGGAGGTCCAGCTGCGCATCAAGGACAACTGGTTTTGAGGTCATGGTCCCGTTGAGGTGTCTCCAGCCGGCTCAGATGAGGAGCCGGCTCCAGGTGGTGGCGGTGTTCCCCGCACTCGCTCTGGCACGAGTTTTGGTGTTGGTAGTTCGTCCTCTGCACGGGACCCTGAGCAGCTTGGGTGGGCTGCCAAGCTCACCAGGAAGGTGAGGAAGCTTTTTTTGCCTCTAGACAGACATTCAACAAAGGATGCACCAGGCTCACAAGAGGGATAAGGAGAACCGTAGACTTCAGAAAGACTTCTACAGGAAGTAGGTTATGGAGGTGGAGGTCGGGTCCGAGAAGAGAATCACACCCGAGGATAAGTGGATCTCCAAGTTTAGAGATTGGGATATCTCTCTAATGATGTGTCTGCCCCTCTTCTACCGCTCAGCAGCCTACTACAGATGATACAGGGGCAGCAGTGGAGTCCGAGGCTTCTGATGAGTCCGAGGACGAGGAGTATGACGAGGATGACGAGTAGTCCATCACCCTGGGGAGCTAGGTCGATCTCTGACTTTTTGGCGTCTCGATGACAAAGGGGGAGAGAGTTTAGGACTCTGATTTGCATCTTTTAGGGTTGGCGAGTCACAAGCGTGTTTTACTTGTTCTCATTTGCTTCACTTGTGAACTCCATTTATTTGCATTTGGTTTGTGTTTTAGCTCGTCTTGTGAGACTTTCTATATGTATGGTGTGAGACTGACGGGGATCAACCCCGGCAAATCCCATGGTCTGGGACCCTGGGTTAGTCATGAGAGGCACAGGTTGGACGATAGCTCGTCGGCTAACAGGAGGAGACGTTCCTGCTCGATATTATTGCTTGGAGATGGTGACTACAGGAAGGCCAAGGCTAGTGCGCACAAGGATAGGGTTACAGATTGTGTATTGGTTGAACTTGACATCTCCCCTCCTAGCCCTTATATACTAGGCTAGGTCTCGGGGAGTCCGTCCTGGATTACAGATGAGGTTTCCTAACCCTGATCTTGTACTATACGGCAGGTTTGCACTTTCCTTACGAGTCGCGGACTCCTACATCGGTGCCACTAGTGGGCCAAGGCTGGGCCCAGGCGGCATCTTTGTGGGCCTTCTGTCTTCGGGTACACCGGGTAGGCCCATCCATAGGAATCATGGGGTCACCATCTCTTCAGTAGCCCCCGAGTGCCTGGGGGGTTCAAAGAGTCGCGCAGGGACTCGAGTCAATTCTTGCATCGTTTTTATGTATGCACGGTTCAACCGCGGGTCGTTGGCAGTCTGGGGCCATGACAATACCTGCTTCGAGGGAATGCTAAGCTGAAAGGGCCCAAGGAGTCGACTTGTCGAGCCTTGGTGAATTGCACTAGTGGCAAATACCGCAGTAGCCCAATCAAACTCACGTCCCTCGACATGAGCTTGGAACACTGGTGTCGAGCAAAAGTCATGCCGCTGCAGGTCTTACAGTGATCAATTGCAGCCAGTAAAGTTCGTAGCCTAGGCGCGTTCGCCCGGCTTTTTCTATCATGCAAGCGCATGGAAAAGATTGGGAGTGAAATCGCTCTACGGCAAGTGCCAGCCTGTCCGATCTACGCAGCGGGGTCTTACCTACACGCTAAGCTTGCGTGGCATCTGGGCACAGTGTATCGTGTTCCAGGAATATGTATTTTTTATTGAGACGCGGAGCCTAGTTGATAATGCACCCACTTGGAATAAACAATCTAGTGAGCTGTTTTAGCGGTCACTCGCGGAGCTTTGCCGAGTGCTCGGGCGAGGAGTAATGTAGAGGAGTACTTTGCTCAGGAGGTCTTCGAGTGCTCGGGTACTCCGAGTTTCGCGAGTAATCACTCGAGTATCTCCTTCGCTCTCGGGGTGAGGGAGCACCCGATACTCTGGGCCCGTACGATCTGGCGAGTGCAGGTCTTCTTATCTCGTGTCGTGGTGAGGGAGCACCCGAAACTCTCATGGGTGCGAGTAATCACTTGAGAACATCTTTCCTTTAGGTGAGGGAGCACTCGAGACTCTCATGGGTGCGAGTAATCACTCGAGCACATCTTTTTTCTAGGTGAGGGAGCACCCGAAACTCTCATGGGTGGATACGCTCCCGATGGGAGTTAAATATGTTTGAAAAATGTATTTGAGTCGGTAAAAACGGTGCTTGCAGGCTGCATTTTCCTTTTTGCACTACCATTTTACCTTTTCTTGGTAAGGATAACGATCTCCTTGCTGGAGGACCGTCAAAGATGCTCTGTCTGCGAACCGTCATGTCTTCATGACCGGTCATAATGATGGCTTTTGGTGGCGTGCTGCAGCCGCCTGTTGAGTTACCGATGCGCGCATTGAAAACGCGCGAGATTTGACGCGTCCAGCGTACTGTGCCTCCCGTGTGAAGGCATCTTTGTCTCAGAATTCGAATCGCCCGGCGCGCTTGGTCTTTGAATTAATTACTGTCGTCGTTTGGGCTTCTGCCTGCCCTTGAGTTTGTACTATAAATAGACCCATCTTGTTCATCTGGCAGCAATGTTCGTCCTCTTCCCGTCTTGCTCCTCTTCTTCATCTTCTCATGGGGCCAAAGCGAGGTGCAGGTATGACCAGCCGCGGCCGGGTTCGCGGTAGCCGCGGTGGTCGTGCTCCGCGCTCTTCTCGCGGTGGTCGTGCTCCGCGCTCTTCTGACGGTGGCCGTCGTGGTGCAATGTTGATGCCTTCCTCCTTTTCCTCAGAGGAGGGTGTTTGGTGCTACGACTTTCTCCTACGCGTCTGTGTCCGGAACGCTGCTCGCATTCTTCTTCCTTCTGTATTTGCTGCCATTGTTTCTGAGCATAGCCTGGATGGCCTGCTTCTTCGTCTTCAGGGATGCTCCCGGCCTCCTTCTTATGTTGAGTTGGAGACCGACATTGCCCGCTTGATTTTTCTTGGCTTTGGCTGGAAGTCATTTGCTCGGCGTTTGAACTTGCGTGATGGTGATACCCTCTGTTGCCGCTTTGATGGCGAAGATACTCTCACCATCCGCGCTTTTGACCCGAGCAGCAATCGCATGGATCCGTACTGGCAGGAGACAATCAACGATGGTTCCGATAGGCCGAGGAGTCCTACGCCTGCGTCTTCAACTGCTTCCTACTCCGGCGACTCCTCGGGTGGTGATGTTGTGCCCTCCGGCTCTGGAGAGGACCTCGACATCAAGCCACCGATCAAGCGGGCGTGCCAGGCGACCTTGTAGAACTGGACGCAGCGGCGTCATCTTCGTTGGCAGCTCGGGTGGAGCTGGAGAAGAAGCAGGTGGAGCAGGAGAAAAAGCTGGTGGAGCATCGTCTTCGGTGCTCCGCAAATAAGTCGAGCTTCACCTTTTGTTATGTCATTGACATCATGAGCTGGCTGCTTCGACTCCTCCTTTGTCTGTGATGATGCTCGTTGTCTTGGTGCCAATCATCCCAGCATGGGCACACATGTAGAAGTCGTAATTCCTTGGGTGATTGATGTTGTAGTCTTGTCGGGTGTTTCGTCCTTGTAACTAGGTTGGTGCTCCATGTAATGAGGATCCCCTTCGAGTAGTCAGAGCTGCCTTCTATCCAATGTACTCGAGTCCTTGTAATGGAATCTGTCTTCGAGTCCTTTGCGATGTGATCTATCTTTAAGTCTTTTAACGAGAGCTGTCTTCGAGTCCGTCAAGTTCTTGTACTGTGGATTCTATCGGGTGCGCGACAGCGCTCCCGATGGGAGTAGCCCCCGAGGCTACATTCGAGTCGGAGAGTCGACGTAAGCTGAGATTTGTTTCCTTTGTCGTTCTTCCGTTAATTTCCGTCTTTTATCGGGTGCGCGACAGCGGTCCCGATGGGATAAGCCCCCGAGTCTTTAGGTGATCTTTGGCGATCAGGTGAAGACTAAAGGATTGTCTGTGTCCCGTGCTCCATCAATGTTTCTCCAAAGTACTTGGTGTTCCATCTGGTTGTAGCCGTGTCGTCTCTTTGATTCCAGACGGTTTTCCGCAAGTGGCGCTTATCGGGGAGTTTTTGCTTGGACCCTTATTTTTAAGTTACGGGCTGCGTGGGAGATGGTAGTGTTTCTCCTGGGGAGGTGTGCTTGGGTCCCCGGGCTTTTTAGGTGAAGATCGCGCGAGCGATGATGGCGTCTCTCGGGTGTAGTTGAGCCCCCGAGTGCTTTAGGTGAAGATCGCGTGAGCGACGATAGCGTCTCTCGGGGGCAGTTTGGACTCGAGCCCCCGAGTGCTTTAAGTAAAGATCGCGTGAGCGACGATAGCGTCTCTCGGGGGGAGTTTTGGACTCGAGCCCCCGAGTGCTTTAAGTAAAGATCGCGTGAGCGACGATAGCGTCTCTCGGGGGGAGTTTGGACTCGAGCCCCGAGTGCTTTAGGTAAAGATCGCTTGAGCGACGATAGCATCTCTCGGGGAGAGTCTGGACTCGAGCCCCCCGAGTGCTTTAGGTAAAGATCGCGTGAGCGACGATATCATCTCTCGGGGGGAGTTTGGACTTGAGCCCCCGAGTGCTTTGGGGTGGTAGTATTTGGGCAACATCATTTTATTGCGTCGAACGGTTACATGAGTTGCCAGTTGAGCATGACTGGAGGAGACTATGGGTAGAACACGCGTAGGTTCGCTACGTTCCATGGATTTCCCACGTCCTCGTTAGTCTTCGGGTTCTTCAGTCTATAGGCGCCTCCTCCTATGACTTCTGAAACTATGAACGGTCCTTCCCATTGGGGGGCAAGCTTGTGGACTTTCTCTTGTATGAGCCGTAGGACAAGGTCCCCTTTGTTGAAGGTTCTGGTGCGCAGGCGGCTGCTTTGGTAGGTGCGCAGCTTGTCCTGGTACCCATCTGACCTTGCTAGGGATGTGTCTCTTGCTTTGTCTGATGTGTCCTCGTCGTCTTGCAGTTCTTATTCGGCTTCTTCTTCGTATCCCGTGATCCGGGGTGCCCCGAATTTGAGGTCATGTGGTAGTACTGCCTCCGACCCGTACACCATGAAGAAAGGTGTGTACTGGGTTGCGGTGTTTGGGGTAGTGCGCAGGCTCCATAGTACTGCAGGGAGTTCTTCTACCCAGTTGCCCGAGGCCTGCTCGAGTGGTGCGAGGAGCCGTTTTTTGATTCCTCCGCATACTAGGCCATTTTCTTTTTCCACCTGGTTGTTGGACTGCGGGTGCACGACTGATGCGTGGTTGATTTTGGTGCCCAGTTCTTCGCAGAAGTTCTGGAATTCTGCCGCTGTGAAGTTCGTACGGTTGTCCGTGATGATGTTGTGTGGTACTCCGAATCTGAGGATGATTGTTTTGAAGAAGTTGACTGCCGTGAGGGCTGTTGAGCTGGTGATTGGTACTGCCTCAATCCATTTGGTGAATTTGTCGACTGCGACCAATAGATGTGTTCTTCCTCCTCTTGATGATTTCTTGAGCGGGCCTACCATGTCGAGTCCCCATGTGGCGAATGGCCATGATATTGGTATGGTCTTGAGTTCTGAGGCTGGAGCGTGTGGTCTGCTGGCGAATTTTTGACAGGCGATGTAGCACCGCACGATATCCTCTGTGTTTCTCATGGATGTTGGCCAGTAGAGTCCTGCTCGAAAGTCTTTTGCCACGAGTGCTCGACTGCTGGCATCATGCCCGCATGTGCCTTCGTGAATCTCCAGTAGTAGGGTTTTGCCGTCTTCCTCGTCTGTGCACTTTTGTAGGACATGGGAAATGCTGCGCTTGTAGAGTTGTCTGTTGATTACTTTGAATGCTTTGGATTGCCGACTGATGCGTCTGGCTTCTGTGATGTCCTGCGGTAGGGTGCCTTCGATTAGGAATCTGAGGAGCGGCTCTCTCCAAGATGGGTCTTCGGGTGCGGATGGCTCTGGCTCCTCGACTGCGTTGTTGGCTTCTTCATTAACGATTGGGTTTGCGGCTGCCGCTTGCGCTGGTTCACCTGTGTTGTCATCCTCTGTATATGCTTCTGGTCCAAGTTCTCTGATTGTGATGATGATCTCGTCTATGGAGTCCTGGATATTTCCACCAATCTGGTTTCTCATGTGTGCTTGCGTCATTCGCTGGTATATTGCTCCTGTGTTGTTTTGACCTAAGGGCACTTTTGGGCGGCAGGATGTGCCTCAAGGGGTGGTGGACGAGGCGTGCTCTTCGTCTTCTTTCTTCATCCTGGTGTGATTGTATCATGAGTAGGCGTCGAGGAACGATAGTAGATCCCATCCTGCTGTCGGGTCGATTATCTGATCGACTCTTGGCAGGGGAAAGTGATCCTTTGGGCAGTGTTTGATGACTGGCCCGTAGTCGACGCACATTCGTAGAACATTTGTGTCTTTCTTGGGGACCAGCACGGAGTTGGTGATCCAAGTGGCTTTCTTCGTATCTCGAATGAATTGGGCGTCGAGTAATCGGTTGACTTCCTCCCCGATTGCTCTGCGCTTCGGTTCTGAGAATCTTCGTAGTGCTTGCTTCACTGGCTTGGTGTTTGGCTTGATACGCAGCGCGTGTTCCGCGAACTCATGCGGTACTCCTGGCATGTCGGCTGGGCACCAGGCAAAGATTTCCCATTCTTCATGGAGGAAAGCGATGAGGGCAGTCGCTTGCTCTTCCGGGAGGTGGGCGTACACGCGGACTGTTTTTTCTGGGTCCGTCGGGTGTACTTGGTGGGTGACCGTGTCGCTGTCGATCCTGAAGTCTCTCCCATACTCTTTTGACTCGCTTCGACTTTCTAGCGGAAGGATACTTTTGTCTGTCGCCATGGCTATTTCTGTGAGTTCTTGCTTGGCTCCAAAGGTGTCGGAAACTTTTTGGAAATCGCAATCACATTGGTCTGATTTGGTGAAGCTTCCGTTGACTGTAATGACGCCCGTGGATCCTGCCATCTTGAGTTTGAGGTAGGCGTAGTGTGGAATCTCCATGAATTGCACGAATGTTGGATGCCCCAGTATGGCGTGGTACGTCGACCACCAATCGAGTACTTCAAACTCGAGGGTGTGTCTTGCGAAATTGCGTCTGCTGCCAAAGACAACTTCGAGCTCGATTATTCCAAGAGAAGTAGCCGCTTCTCCTGGGACTACTCCGTATAACACGGTGCTTGATTTCTTCCATACTGATCGTGGGATCAGCATCTTGTGTAGGGTGCTGACGAAGATTATGTTCATGATGTTGCCTCCGTCCATGAAGATTCTGTCCATGTCGTACCCTCCGATTTGAGCATCGAGTACAGGGGCGCGTGCCCCGGCCTTGGGACTGCAGGCGGGTGATCGCTCTAGGAGAACGTGATACTAGTTTTTGCATTGTGCAGCTGGTAGACTTCGACTGTGTTTAGGTTCTCGGCTGCTCTGGCTTGCAGGGTGTAGGCGTCCTGTTGGGCTTGCGACACCCTGCCTCCTTGGATCATGTACACCTGTCCTTGAGTCGGGTTGGAGCGTCTTTCAGGACTTGAAGTCGGCGACTGCTCGGTTTGTCGAGTGCGCTTGGCTTCTCGTTGTTTTTCTTCCTTGAGGTTGTCGGCGAGTTCGTTGAACAGGCGGCAGCCCAGAGTGTGACTCGATCTGACGTATCCCCAGTCGTCTTCGAAGCAGTGGATCGTGCATGGTCTTTCTAGCTGTTCCCTGACCGTGAGTTTGCTGGATCCGGCGTGTCGTTTCGTCCTTGAGATTCGGAAGAACAGCGCGTGATCCGCTGGGTGCTCGTGGACTCGTGGGTCGATTTCGATCCCCTCGCTTAGATTCTGGTTCCTTATAAGGTTGGAGAATTCGTCTGGTCTTCGATCTGGGTCATAGTATTCGCCGGTTAGAGTCTTCGAGTCGCTGTCCTGGTGGGCGACAACTGCCCGGACGGCGACGGCGGGTCGTCGAGTGGTCGGCGAGCGCGTAGCTGTATAGTGCGACTCGTCGAGTGGGGTCTCTTCATAGAATTATCGCGCCTGTCTTCTAGGTCGTCGATTTCGTCTTTTTTGGCGATGATCTTGACGATCGCTGATCTCGAGCTCAGAGTCAGCGTTTTGTTGTGCGGCGGGTGCCTGGGTGGCGGTGGTTCGTCGAGTGGGCGGCAGGTCCTCTGCTTCGTGCTGTAGTCCGCCGGTCAGGATTTCTGCATGGAACCCTCGCGCCTTTCTTTTGGGTCGTCGGTTTCTCCTTTGCTGGCGGTGGACTCGGTTTCCGCCATAGTATTGGTCTTGGCACAGCTGCAGGCCAAGCGATCTCGATGGGACGGCAGAGCTGCTTCCCGTGATCTTGAATTCTTCGGGTGGACTGGAACTGGTTCTTGCTCTTGAGTTGTGGCTTGCTGAAGATGGAACCGCCGAGATCGTAATTCCAACCTGTGTAGTTCCCACAGACGGCGCCAATTGACGGGGATCAACCCCGGAAAATCCCATGGTCTGGGACCCTGGGTTAGTCATGAGAGTCACAGGTCGGACAATAGCTCGTCGGCTAACAGGAGGAGACGTTCCTAATCGATATTATTGCTTGGAGATGGTGATTACAGGAAGGCCAAGGCTAGTGCGCACAAGGCTAGAGTTAGAAATTGTGTATTGGTTGATCTTGACGTCTCCCCTCCTAGCCCTTATATACCAGGCTAGGTCTCGGGGAGTCCGTCCTGGATTACAGATGAGGTTTCAAACCCTGATCTTGTACCGTACGGCAGGTTTGCACTTTCCTTACGAATCGCGGACTCCTACGTCGGTGCCACTAGTGGGCCAAGGCTGGGCCCAGGCGGCATCTTTGTGGGCCTTCTGCCTTCGGGTACACCGGGTAGGCCCATCCATAGGAATCGTGGGGTCACCCCCTCGTCAGAGACATATGCTATCCTATGTTCGTACTCTTATTGTCTTGTTATGTGATGCTATGTTATGACTTATTATCTTTATGCTCGCATATTTGTTTCTACTAGCTAAGTATGGCCTAGTTTATAAAATATAGGGGGAGTGTCTTCCTTATGTATGTATCTTGCATTCCAAATGCATATCTAAATTGATGCACACATCTAGGGGGAGCCTGCCTATATTTTGTAGATAAATGGCATGTTTTAAATTCCCTATTTATATATTGTGCAAATCTTGTGTTGTCATCAATACACCAAAAAAGGGGGAGATTGATAGGGCATATTTACCCTTGATTGGTTTTAGTGATTGATGACAATACATTTGTGGATTAACCGTGTGCGATGAGCATTTCAGATAATCATATTCATGGTACAAGACGGTTATTTTCCCCTCGGTGAATGGAGCGTGAAGACGGAGTTTTCCTTTCAATTCCTTTTGGTAAATTGAGTCGTAGGAAAACCGTACTATTAAGAGGGGATCCACTATGGAATGATAGGTGGAATCATCACACACACTTACTCTCTGCACCCACATATTTTCCTTAGTGTCGTGGAGGAGTTGGGATTGGTGGCATTGGCTACCTGGCTCTGCCAGGGCGGTAGTACCTCTCTAGGACTGGTAGTACCGTGGCACAGTACCGCACCCACTACCGGAATCCCACTGGACTCTGCGGTAGTGGGCACGACACTGGGGCTCGGTAGTACCGCTCCCAGTATGGTAGTACCGCGGTCCAGTACCGCACCCACTACCAGAATCCCACTGGACTCTGCGGTAGTGGGCATGGCACTAGCCCTCAGCAGTACCGTGGGGCGGTAGTACCGTGCCCGGTATGTTAGTACCGCACTTCGGTAGTACCGTGGGCCAGTATCGCGCCCACTACCGGAATTCCACTGGACTTTTTGGTAGTGGGCACGGTAGTGACCCTCGGCAGTACTGTGGGTACGGTAGTACCACGCCTGGTACGGTAGTACCGAAGCAGTACTACCGTGGTTGGTGGGCTGCCAACGGCTGCATTTATGCCCACCTATAAAAGGGGGTCTTCTTCCCCATTGAGACTCACCTCACTTATTGCTATCTCCCCCATTGACGCCCAAGCTCTATTATTGCCCGATCTCCCTCCCTAGCCATGAATACTTGTTGATTCTCTAGGGTTTAGAAGAGGAGGCCCCGATCTACACTTCCACCAAAGGATATTTGATTCCCCCCATTAATACCTTGTGGATCTTGTTATTCTTGGGCGCGTTGGTGCCCTAGACGGAAGAGGTCACCTCGAAGCCATACTCCATTGTGGTGAACCTTCGTGGTTTCGTTGGGAACCTTCAATTAAGTTGTGGAGATTTCCCCAACCTTGTATGTAAAGGTTTGGTTGCCACCTTCAAGGCCGCCTCATAGTGGATCACGTCATCTTGTGTTGGTAAGAGCGTGAGGAGAAATAGTGTGGCCCTCGTTGGCTTCGTGTGAGCATTGTGCCCCTCACCCTCTCCAAATAAAGACGTACTTCTCGAAAGATAAGGAACTTCGGCAACATATCCTTGTGACGAGGGGGTGACCCCACGACTCCTATGGATGGGCCTACCTGGTGTACCCGAAGACAGAAGGCCCACAAAGATGCCTCTCGGGCCTAGCCTTGGCCCACTAGTGGCACCGACGTAGGAGTCCGCGACTCGTAAGGAAGGTACAAACCTGCCGTGCGGTACAAGATTAGGGTTAGGAAACCTCATCTGTAATCCAAGACGGGTTCCCCGAGACCTAGCATAGTATATAAGGGCTGGGAGGGGAGACATCAAAGGAAACCAACACACAATCCGTAACCCTAGCCTTGAGCGCACTAGCCTTGGCCTTCCCTGTAATCGCATCTCCAAGAAATAATATCGAGCAGGAACGTCTCCTCCTGTTAGCTGACGAGCTATCGTCCAACCTGTGCCTCTCATGACTAACCCAGGGTCCCTGACCATGGGATTTTCCGGGGTTGAACTACACAGGTTGGAATTACGATCTCGGCGGTTCCGTCTTCAGCAAGCCACAACTCAAGAGCAAGAACCAGATTCAATCTACCCGAAGAATTCAAGATCACGGCAAACATCTCTGCTGCCCCATCGAGACCGCTCGGCCTGCAGCTGTGCCAAGACCAATACTATGGCGGCAACCGAGTCCACCTCCAGCGAAGGAGGAATCGATGACCTAGAAGACAGGCGCGATAATTCTACGAAGAGACCCCACTCAACGAGTCGCACTATACAGCTACGCGCTCACCGACCACTCGACGACCCGCCGCCGTGCGGACAGCTGTCTCCCGCCAGGACAGCGACTCTGAGACTTAGACCGACGAATACTACGACCCAGATCGAAGACCAGACGAATTCGACAACCTCGTAAAGAACCAGAATCTGAGCGTGGGGATCGAAATCGACCCGCGAGTCCATGAGCACCCGGCGGATCTCGCGCAGATCTTCCGAATATCAAGGAGGAGACAGCACGCCGGATCCAGCAAACTCACGGTCAGGGAGCAGCTAGAAGGACCCTGCACGATCCACTGCTTCGAAGACGACTGGGGATACACCATATCAGGTCACACTCTGGGAGACTGCCGCCTGTTCAACGAACTCGCCGACAGCCTAAAGGAAGAAAAACAAGGAGAAGCCAAGCGCACCCGACGAACCGAGCAGTCGCCGACTCCAAGTCCCGAAAGACGCTATAGCCCGCCTCAAGGACAGGTGTACACGATCCAAGAAGGCAGGGTATCGCAAGCTCAACATGACGCCTACACCCTGCAAGCAAGAGCAGCCGAGAACCTAAACACAGTCGAAGTCTACCAGCTACACGACGCAGAAACTAGTATCACGTTCTCCCAGGGCGATCACCCACCTGCAGTCCCAAGGCCGGGGCACGCGCCCCTGGTACTCGATGCCCATATTGGAGGGTACGACATGGACAGAATCTTCATGGACAGAGGCAGCAGCATGAACATAATCTTTGTCAGCACCCTACACAAGATGCTGATCCCACGATCAGTATGGAAAAAAATCAAGCATCGTGTTACATGGAGTAGTCCCAGGAGAAGCGGCTACTTCCCTTGGAATAATCGAGCTCGAAGTTGTCTTTGGCAGCAGACGCAATTTCGCAAGACACACCCTCGAGTTCGAAGTACTCGATTGGCAGTAGCGGTACCACGCCATACTGGGACGACCAGCATTCGCGCAATTCATGGAGGTTCCGCACTACGCCTACTTCAAACTCAAGATGCCAGGATCCGCGGGCGTCATTACAGTCAACGGGAGCTTCACCAAATCAGACCAATGTGATCGCGATTTCCACAAAGTTTCCGACACCTTCGGAGCCGGGCAAGAACTCACAGAAATAGCCATGGTGACAGACAAAAGTATCTCTCCGCTAGCAATTCGAAGCGAGTCAAAAGAGTATGGGAGGGACTTCAGCATCGATAGCGACACGGTCACCCACCAAGTGCACCCGACGGACCCAGGAAAAACAGTCCGCGTGTACGCCCGCCTCCCGGAAGAGCAAGCGACTGCCCTCATCGCTTTCCTCCGTGAAGAATGGGAAATCTTTGCCTGGTGCCCATCCGACATGCCAGGAATACCGCTCGAGTTCGCGGAACACGCGCTGCGCATCGAGCCAAACACCAAGCCAGTGAAGCAGTCACTACGAAGATTCTCAGAACCCAAATGCAGAGCAATCGGAGAAGAAGTCAATCGACTACTCGACGCACAGTTCATCAGAGAGACAAAGAAAGCAACATGGATAGCAAACCCAGTCCTAGTCCCTAAAAAGGACACCGAGATACTGAGGATGTGCATCGACTACGGTACCATCAACAAACACTTCCCAAAATACCACTTCCCCCTGCCAAGAATCGATCAAATAATCGACTCCACAGCAGGATGCGGCCTCCTCTCCTTCCTCGACGCATACTCGGGATACAATCAAATCAAGATAAAGGAAGAAGACGAAGCACCCTCGACCCCCTGCGGCACATCCCGCCGCCATAAAATGTCTTTCGGTCTAAACAATGCAGGAGAAATATACCAGCGAATGATGCAAACGTGCGTGAGAAACCAGACTGGAGGAAACGTCCAGGCCTACGTACACAAGATCATCATCACAATCAAAGAACTCGGACCAAAAGCAGATACAGAGGACGACAATACAAATGAACAAGAAGCAACAGCGGACCCAACAGCTAATGAAGAAGGCAACAACGCAGTCGAGGAGCCAAAGCAAGCCGCACCCGAAGACCCAGATTGGAGAGAGCCGCTCCTCAGATTCCTAATCGAAGGCACCCTACCGCAAGACGTCGCGGAATCCCGACGCATCAGTCGGCGATCCAAAGCATTCACAGTAATCAACAGACAACTCTACAAGCGCAGCATTTCCCAGGTCCTCCAAAAATGCATAGACGAGAAAGACGCCAAATCCCTACTACTGGAGATTCACGGAGGCACCTGCGGGAACCATGCCAGCAGTCGAGCACTCGTGGAAAAAGCCTTCCGAGCAGGACCCTATTGGCCAACAGCCATGAGAAACGCAGAGGATATCGTACGGCGTTGCATCGCCTGCCAAAATTTCGCCAGCAGGCCGCACGCCCCAACATCAGAACCCAAAACCATACCACTATCATGGCCATTCGCCACATGGGGACTCAACATGGTAGGCCCACTCAAGAAATCATCAAAAGGAGGAAGAACACATCTATTGGTCGCAGTCGACAAATTCACCAAATGGATTGAGGCAGTACCAATCACCAGCTCAACAGCCCTCACGGCAGTCAACTTCTTCAAAACAATCATCCTCAGATTCGGAGTACCACACAACATCATCACGGACAACCGTACGAACTTCACAGCGGCAGAATTCCAAAACTTCTGCTAGGAGTTGGGCATCAAAATCAACTACGCATCAGTCGCACACCCGCAGTCCAACGGCCAGGTAGAAAAAGCAAATGTCCTAGTATGCGGAGGAATCAAAAAACGACTCCTTGCACCACTCGAGCAGGCCGCAGGCAACTGGGTAGAAGAAATCCCTGCAGTACTATGGAGCCTGCGCACTACCCCAAATACCGCAACCCCGTACACACCTTTCTTCATGGTGTACGGGGCGGAGGCGGTACCACCACATGACCTCAAATTCGGGGCACCCCGGATCTCGGGGTACGAAGAAGAGGAAGCAGAAGAAGCACTGCAAGATGACAAGGACACATCAATCGAAGCAAGAGATACAGCCCTAGAAAGGTCAGAGGGGTACCAGGACAAGCTGCACACCTACCAAAGCAACCGCCTGCGCACCAGAACCTTCAACAAAGGCGACCTTGTCCTACGGCTCATACAAGAGAAAGTCCACAAGCTTGCCCCCCAATGGGAAGGACCGTCCATAGTTTCATAAGTCATAGGAGGAGGCGCCTATAGACTGAAGAACCCGAAGACTGACGAGGACGTGGGAAATCCATGGAACGTAGCGAACCTACGCCTGTTCTACCCATAGTCTCCACCAGTCATGCTCAACTGGCAGCTCATGTAACCGTCCGACGCAATAAAATGACGTTGCCCAAATACTACCACCCCAAAGCACTCGGGGGCTCGAGTACAAACTCCCCCCCGAGAGACGCTATCGTCGCTCACGCGATCTTTACCCAAAGCACTTGGGGGCTCGAGTACAAACTCCCCCCGAGAGACGCTATCGTCGCTCACGCGACCTTTACCCAAAGCACTCGGTGGCTCGAGTACAAACTCCCCCCCCCCCCCCCGAGAGACGCTATCGTCGCTCACGCGATCTTTACCCAAAGCACTCGGTGGCCTGAGTACAAACTCCCCCCGAGAGACACTATCGTCGCTCACGCGATCTTTACCCAAAACACTCGGGGGCTCAAGTACAAACTCCCCCCGAGAGACGCTATCGTCGCTCACGCGATCTTTACCCAAAGCACTCGGGGGCTCGAGTACAAACTCCCCCCGAGAGACGCTATCGTCGCTCACGCGATCTTTACCCAAAGCACTCGGGGGCTCGAGTGCAAACTCCCCCCGAGAGATGCTATCGTCGCTCACGCGATCTTCACCCAACGCACTCGAGGGCTCGAGTATAGACTCCTCACGAGAGACGCCATCGTCTCTCACGCGATCTTTACTTAAAAGCACTCGGGGGCTCGAGCACCAATTCCCCCCAAGAGACGCCATCATCGCTCACGCAGAAAACGCTATCATCTCCCGCGCAACCCGTAACTTAAAAAGGGTCCAAGAAAAAAACCCCGATAGGCGCCACTTGCTGAAAACCGTTTGGAATCAAGGGGAACACACGGCTACAACCAGGTGGAGCACCAAGTACTTTGGAGAAACATGGATGGAGCACAGGACACAGACAATCCTTTAGTCTTCACCTGATCGCCAACGATCACCTAAAGACTCGGGGGCTACTCCCATCGGGAGCGCTGTCGCGCACCCGATAAAAGACGGCAATTAATAGAAGAACGACAAAGGAAACAAATTTCAGCCTACGTTTGACTCTCCAACTCGAACGTAGCCTCGGGGGCTACTCCCATCGGGAGCGCTGTCGCGCAGCCGATAGAATCCACAGTACAAAGGGCTTGATGAACTCGAAGACAGCTCTCGTTGAAAGAATTCACAAACATTTCATACCACAAGGACTCGAAGACAGGTCACATTGCAAAGGACTCAAACACAGTCCAAGACTCGAGTACATTGGATAGAAGGCTGCTCTCATTACTCGAAGAAAATCCTCATTACATGGAGAACTAACCTAGTTACAAAGACACAAGCAGCCGACAATACTACAACACCAATCACCCAAGGAATTACGACTTTCACACGTGTACCCGCGCTGGGGTGATTGGCCCTAACATGACGAGCATCATCACAGACAAAGGAGGAGTCGAAGCAGCCAGCTCATGATGTCAATGAAATAACAAAAGGTGAAGCTCGAATATTTGCGGAGCACCGAAGCCGATGCTCCACTAGCTTCTTCTCCAGCTCCACCAACTTCTTCTCCAGCTGCACAGCTTCTTCTCCAGCTCCACCCGAGCTGCCGACGAAGATGACGCCACTGCCTCCAGTTCTACAAGGTCGCCTGGCGTGCCCGCTTGATCGGTGGCTTGACGTCGAGGTCCTCTCCAGAGCTGGAGGGCACAGCATCACCACCCGAGGAGTCGCCAGAGGATGAAGCCGTTGAAGACATGGGCGTAGGACTCCCCGACCTGCCGGAATTGTCGCTGCTTGTCTCCTGCCAGTACGGATCCATGCGATTGCCACTCGGGTCAAAAGCGCGGATGGTGAGAGTATTTTCTCCATCAAAATGACAACAAAGAGTATCACCATCACGCAAGTTCAAATGCCGAGAAAACGACTTCTAGCCAAAACCAAGAAAAAACAAGCGGGAACTGTCGGTCTCCAACTCAACATAAGAAAGAGGCCGAGAGGACCCCTGAAGACGAAGAAGCAGGCCATCCAGGCTACGCTCAGAAACAATGGCAGCAAATGCAGAAGGAAGAAGAATGCGAGCAGCGTTCCGGCCACCGATGCGTAGGAGAAAGTCGTAGCGCCAAAACCCCTCCTCTGAGGAAGAGCAGGAAGGCATCAACGATGCACCACGACGGCCACCGCGAGAAGAGCACGGAGTACGACCACCGCGGCCACGGTGAACCCGGTTGCGGCTAGTCCTAACTGCACCTTGCTTTGGCCCCATGAGAAGGGAAAGAGAAAGAGGAAGATGAAGAAGAGGAGCAACATACAGAAGACGAACATTGCTACTAGATGAAAAAGAGGGGTCTATTTATAGTGAAAACCCAAGGGCACGCAGAAGCCCAGACGACGGCAGCAATTAATTCAAAGACCGAGCGTGCCGGGCGATTCGAATTCCGAGACAAAGATTCTTTCACACGGGAGGCACTGTGCGCTGGACGCGTCAAATCTCGCGCGTTTTCAATGTGCGCATCGGTAACTCAACAGGCGGCTGCAGCACGCCACAAAAGCCATCATTACGACCGGTCATGAAGATATGATGGTTCGCAGACAGAGCATCTTTGACGGTCATTGAAAAAGGAGATCGTCATCCTCATCAAGAAGAGATAAATCAAAGTGGCAACACAAAAGAAAGTGCAGCTCGCGAGGATCGTTTTTTGCCGATTCAAATACATTTTTCAAATATATTTAAACTCCCATCGGGAGCATATCCACCCATGAGAGTCTCAGGTGCTCCTCACCTAGAAGAAAAAGACGTGCTCGAGTGATTACTCGCACCCATGAGAGTTTCGGGTGCTCCCTCACCACGACACAAGATAAGCAGACCTCCACTCGCTAGATCGTACGGTCCCATAGTATCGGGTACTCTAAGTACCCGAGCACTCGAAGACCTCCCGAGCAAGTACTCCTCTACATTACTCCTCGCCCGAGCGCTCGACAAAGCTCCGCGAGTGACCGCTAAAACAGCTCACTTGATTGTTTATTCCAAGTGGGTGCATTACTAACTAGGCTCCGTGCCTCGATAAAAAATACATATTCCTGGAACACGATACACTGTGCCCAGATGCCATGCAAGCTTAGCGTATAGGTAAGACCCCGCTGCGCAGATCGGCCGGGCTGTGACTTGCCGCAGAGCGATTTCACTCCCAATTTTTTCCATGCGCTTGCATGATAGAAAAAGCCGGGCGGACGCGCCTAGGCTACGAACTTTACTGGCGGCAGTTGATCACTGTAAGACCTGCAGCGGCATGACTTTGCTCGACACCAGTGTTCCAACCTCATGTCGAGGGACGTGAGTTTGATTGGGCTACTGCGGTATTTTCCACTAGTGCAATTAACCAAGGCTCGACCAGTCGACTCCTTGGGCCCTTTCAGCTTAGCATTCCCTCGAAACAGGTTTTGTCATGCCCCTAGACTGCCAGCGACTCGCAATTAAACCGTGCATACATCAAAACGACGCAAGGAAGGACTCGAGTCCCCCATGCACTCGGGGGCTACTAACGAGGGGGTGACCCCATGACTCCTATGGATGGGCCTACCCGGTGTACCCGAAGACAGAAGGCCCACAAAGATGCCGCTCGGGCCCAGCCTTGGCCCACTAGTGGCACCAACGTAGGAGTCCGCGACTCGTAAGGAAGGTACAAACCTGCCGTGCGATACAAGATTAGGGTTAGGAAACCTCATCTGTAATCCAAGACGGGTTCCCCGAGACCTAGCCTAGTATATAAGGGATGGGAGGGGAGACGTCAAAGGCAACCAACACACAATCTGTAACCCTAGCCTTGAGCGCACTAGCCTTGGCCTTCCCTATAATCGCATCTCCAAGCAATAATTGTTGGGATTCGGAGTAGAAAACAAAAAATCGGCACTACGAAAACCAAACCCAAGAACGGATCTAGGAAGATGCAGATGAGAATATCGATCTTGTTACCTTCTTGCAACCGTTGAATGGATGCACTCTCTCGCAGCGGAAGATATTGATAGAGATTTGAAGAAGCGTGAAGATGAACAATCCCACGAACAGATCTAATCACCGTGGAGTCCCTCGAACAAAGATCGAACACACGATCTCTCTACGGTTGATCCACACGTACAGTGTAGATGATACGGCAGGGCTCCGCCGTCCAGATCTCGGCGCCACCGGAGTAGAGAGGAGGGAGGAGCAGCCCTTCGGGGTGGTGGAGATTGGATCTAATGAGAGGGAGAGAGAGGGGGCAGCCCTTCGGCGGAGAGCAAATCCAGTTGTGTGTTGAAGGGGTGCCCCCACCTCCTCTATTTATAGGGAGAGGGGGGAGCCACCTTGGAGGAGGGGGCAGCCCTAGGGTTCCCCTCCCTAGGTATGCGCCAAGGGGGAGGGGGAAGCTTCCTGGAAGCTCCCCCAAGGCGCCCTCCCCTCTTGGGCTCCTTTGGCCCAAGTGCTCCCTCCCCACTTGGGCCTTCTAAGTGAAAGGGGGGCCATTGATATTAAATTCATTTAATTAATTCTGAAACCTTTTCGAAATACATAATAAATGAATATTAAATATATCTAGACCAACTCGGAACTTTTCCGGCCCTCCAGTTTTACCCGGTTTTCTTAAAACTCTTCCCGGTACCTTACCGGGTCCCCGAAACGGTTCCGGTTTTCTCATCGATCATAACCCGATCACTCAGAGACTTTCGCGGTGTGATAAATACATGCTCCTATCACTCTAGTACTCCACAGATCATCTACCTTTAAGTGTGTGACCCCATAGGTTCGGTAGGATACAGACATGAACCGGAAACTGACTTTCACGCGGAACAATAACCGATAGCGGAGCCATGGACACCCATAACGGTTCCCGTACCTACACGAATATAAATTCGAGTGAACCACAAGCTTAACATGTCAGTCCTATTTGCTTCATGATACTATACAAAACCTGAGGTGAGATCTATTAGGTATCCGTATGATTAACCATTAACCATTATACCAAGTCATCCTCCTTCTTGTTTTGTTCCATTTTTCTCGTTTAGTATTCCGGTATCCCTTGTGATCAATTCACAGTGTCTGGCCAGACGATGTTGGATGTCGTAATACCGAGAGGGCCCAAAGAAGTATCTCTCCATCGTTAGAGGAGCAAATTCCCAACTCGAATCGTTAAGTCCCTTGACATACTTTCAGGTGTGAGTGATCAAAGTCGTTATTGCCACGCCTATTACGGGTGGTGTTGGGACAGTGTCAAAACCCACCCTCCGGTATGAAGTTACGAAACATTCTTATGGTCATGAAGGACACATGCATATTAACTTTAGATGATTTTACTTATAACATGGAAACGATGTGATATCAAAGTAAATCATACAATTGGGTCGGTTCAGCACCCTTGTTCCGGCAACAATGTGCTCCCATGTGTTACCGGCATTTCCAATGCCCTATGAACAGGAAAACATGTCATCCATAACACACGGGTTAGTCCTAGAGGCAGACTAAGAACACTTTGTGTTTATACTCTACACCTGCATATGGGTTTTCCTCCGAAGGCAGTTAACATGCTACTTGGCAAACCTCCGCATAGGCCATTGCAGTTATAGCATAAACATATAAACATTAATAATGAACCTGGAATTATAATAATACAATTTATTATTGCCTCTAGGGCATAATTCCAACAGTCTCCCACTTGCACTAGAGACAATAATCTAGTTGCATGGTATGCTCAGACCAACGGCACTTTGGTCTTCATGCTCGCTTGTGGTATAGACTTCGTCACTGAGCTTAACGCTTTTAGGCTCGTCTCAATCCTGCTTATCTTAATGTACCCCTTCATCCTTTATGAAGTATTTAAAGATAGGGCACTATCGTTCAACATGTTTGGACTACAGTGAGCTCTTAGCTTACTTTGCTTTGATCATGATGCTCATATCAAAATATGGTTTATGTAGATCAAGCGTTCGGAACTATACCAATCACTATGATGGTGTTCCTGATCAAAATACCCTCCTATGCAACTTCCATAGTTGCCATGTTTCACGTCTACGTTGTAGGAATCCCGCTATGTGCCTTAGCTTGAAAAACAATTTTCAACATCCTATTTTTCTACTTAGCTATAGACCGATTAAAAAAATATTACAAATCATTATGAAACTTTCTTTCATCTATTTGTAATGAACTCTTTAGTCTTCCTCATAGAACCTTTCTTCATATGAGGTACTTCAAGAGAACTAATCTACTATTTAGATTACTTTGGTGCTTGTTGCACTTTCAGGACATCTAATACCTTAGTGCTTTATTTTGCTAAAATATTTATTCTCAATCACTCATATGTTATTCACATATATGATTAGAATCGTGCTCCCACTTAATTCCATATCTTATATGATTATTGATGAAATAATAACTTTTATAACTTCATCAAAAACTATTACTCTAGCTCTGTGATATTTGCTTCAACCATGGACTGATCTTTGAAGCATTCTCACTTTTACTAATATCGTATAGATCATTAAATCCTTTCAGGTTGTATCATGCATACAGCCTTTGTTTAATTTTCTCAGAAGAAAAATCCATATGTCATACTTCGGGAGTATGTCGCGATTATCAGTAATTTTCCATATGAAGATTTGCATCACTACACATATTGTAGTCAACCTTTTTGAACTCTATCGAAAAACTTATTTTACGATAAGTTGAGCAATATCAACGATTAAGCTATCGTCTATGTTCATATCTATGAAAGTCAAATCCACTCTAATGATCAG
Organism: Bromus sterilis; assembly: GCA_950022295.1. Taxonomy (NCBI): domain Eukaryota; kingdom Viridiplantae; phylum Streptophyta; class Magnoliopsida; order Poales; family Poaceae; genus Bromus; species Bromus sterilis. The sequence continues at coordinate 48,499,565 of OX465596.1, forward strand.
GTATCCTTAGGAGGGTTTTACCAAGTTCTCAACTTGATTTAGATGGATGACTTTCATATAGTTTTTATGGTGTTTAAGCCATATAGTGGAGTTAGTGCATGGGGTCTTGTAGTTCAAAGGTTTATCACACTTCAGAACTACATTGGTTCAATGTGAATTTATAAAGCTGTGTGATACAACATCATACTTGATCATTTTATCTCTGGAACACATTTCAGAGTTTCATCATTCCTTTTCATCAGATGTAGGAATTTCTGGTTTGGTCACATAATTTATCTCTAGATCAAATTTCGAGTTCCATTCTGTTAAACCAAATGATTCATTGCAATCATTATCAAGCTATTAGTCCTCCCAGTTAATTGTTTCAAGAGAGCTATTTTCTCAAGGAAATATCCCATGTCCCTCGATAAACAATCTTCTCGGGTATGGTAGTGGAGGTGTTGTTCGTAACATGATGTTTCTACAATACTTATATTTGATATCGAGTATATTCTAAATATATATCTCCGAAATTGTGAAACAACAATTGGATTTCTTATCCATGCCATATTTTTATAGGGCATTGTTTCAACAGTCATATGACGGCGCTCTATTTAGTTCATAAGTGGTTTCTCTAAAGCGTTAAGCAGTATAGTGAATGGCAGTGTGGTTTAAGTAAATCACCGACCTTACCATGTCATGCTGGAATTCAGGGTAGAAAACAATTTTAATTCCAATATTTCATATAGGGCTTGGTTATGCGTCAAGATACTCCGTAGCTATACAGGGTTTCAGGTGACGCTAGTTTATGAACTGACTTCATACACTCAATGATGTTTGCTAAATTCTTTAACTCATTTATTTTACGATCAGATCGTCAAATATTTGATCTATGTGTGATGATGATTCTCTTTGTGTTGAAACAGTTTTGAACTTATTCAAAATTTAATATATTATGTCTTGTCTAAATATCGGTATATCCATACAAGTCAATATCACAAAGTTTTATGTAAAGTACAGTTTATTGGTTCTCCACACATCGATATGTGTTATTACCAATAGTTTACTGAACACTTGAACAATTCATTTGATAAATGATTTTGTCTATTAGAAAAACATTGCATGTGTCAAATGACTCAAAGTCAAGAGATTGAATGATTCATCGATATGAAGCTTCCGCATGCACTTTGTTCTAATGCGGCTAAGTCATTTATGCTTTTACAATAATGGCATTATCATCACATAACTTAATTTATTTAGCAATCAAGAAAACAGACATAACATCAAGATTTCAACTTAAATAATTCACCACGAAGGGTGACATTCAGAGAGTAATAATTTTCGAACAACCATTATTCAAAACGTGGATAACACATCCACCGTGCAGACGACATAATACGATATTAATGTTTTACACGACCTCTGAATTAAATAACTTTTATTCAAACTCTAAGATAAATCTTGATAGACGAACGCCGACGGCCTTGGGTGACTTGGGCACCACTTCCGACGCGGACTTGCACTTCATTTGTTCTTCTCCTTTAGATTCTGAGAATTCCCTGTACCGATTTGTGAACCATTAGCAATCGATATGGTATCAATTATACCTATGAAGAAGAAATAATGAAATTGTCTATTAACTTAGTATAACTTATTTATACCTTTGGTGATCAGACCACTTTTCAGATCTCCCATATACTTCTTGCAATTCCTCTTCCAGTGCCCCTTGTTCTTGCAGTAGTGACACTCAGAATCTTTAGTTGGGCCAGTCTTGGTCTTTACCTGAGCTTTGGTCTTACCACCGCTCTTTGCATTTCTGCCTTTGCCCTTCTTCTTGAAACTGGTAGTGTTCATCACAGCCAACACGTGGCTTGGATCCTTCTGCATAGATGCTTCCGCAGTCTTAAGCATAGCGAACAATTCGCATGTGGTCTTGTCAAGCCCAATTCATGTTGTAATTCATGATAAAGTCGTTGTAAGACGGAGGGAGTGACGCAAGGAGAATGTCAGTGCCGAGTGTCGTAGGGATCGCAAATCCCAGAGCATTCAGCCTCTGTGCGTAACCAACAAGTTTGATCACGTGCTCGCTTAGGGAGCTACCTTCTGCCATCTTGCATTCCCACAGCTGCTTTGTTACCTCGTAACGTTCTGTTCTAGCCTTCTTCCGATACAGAGCGTTCAGTTGTGTCACCATGTCAACAACACAGAAGTTCTCAAACCGTTTCTGAAGCTCTGTATCCATGCATGTAAGCATCAAGCATTGTACTGCGGTGTGGTCATCTACTTTAGTCGCATAGACGTTCTTATCGTCCTGCGATGCATCCTCAGCGGGAGCGGGTGGGAGAGCTTCTTTGAGAACATAGTCCTTCTTAGCAACTTTGAGGACAAACCCAAGATTACGGAACCAGTCCGCATAGTTGCCCCCATTTGAAGCAAGCTTCTCTTTTTCAAGCATCGGTCCTAAGCTAAAAGCATTGTTGTTGTGGGCCATCTCTCTACAACGATATAAACAGATTGATTTAGACATGGTTCAAAATTATTTGCATTAATCTTAACAAGTTTAATCTAATGCTCCCACTAAAACCAATATCTCTCAAAATTGATCTTAGGGTAATCAAGATCCGGATCAATACACCTGCCACCGGTGTAACACTCAGCCATGGAGGAGATCAATCCGGTAGGTCTAACATGCAAGAATTAGTTTGGAACAAAAATACAAAAGATAAGAACCAATTATATTACTCTATCACAATCTGAACATAATCTCATAATCCATCAGATCCCATAAAACTTAGCATAGCAAAAAGTAGAAAGATTACATATGTGCCTCGATCATGTACGGAAGCTCACGAGGTCCAAACCATGAAGAGCAAAGAGGGGAGGAGAACATCACATAGCTACTGATCACGGACCCATGGTCCAAAGGAAACTACTCACGGCACATCCGGGAAGCATCCATGGTGGAGGAGAGGCTCTCGGAGGTCGATCCTCCCTCCCGCAGGGTGCCGGGAAGGGTCATGACGGTGCTCCCGATCTTGGAAGCGCGGCGGCGGCGGAACAGAGGCGAGATCGCGAAAAAGGGTTCTGTCTTCAGAGGTTTCCTGTGACGGAGATTAAATAGGCGAAGGGGGCAGCCAGGGGGGCCACCAGGAGTCCAGGCGCCCCCCTGGTACGGCCAGGCCTCTGCCCGCGCCAGGTGGCCGCCTGGGCACCTGGTGGTGGCCCCCTGGCCCTCCTTCGGGGCTCTGGAAGCTTCCGGCACGCTGATTTTTTATCTGATTTTTCCCGGATTTTTGGAGCACTTTTTATATGAGGAAAAACTGAAATCGAAAAACAGCAGAAAACAGAAACTAGCACTGGGGTGCACTGAGTTAATAGGTTATTCCAAATATGATCAAAAGTGTATGAAAGTGTATCTAGATCATAGAAATATCACACAAAACATGCATGGACCGAGCAGAAATTATCGATACGTTTGGGACATATCACACCTCAATGTGAAGCCAGGAGAAGCGTGCTCCAGTGATGTTCCGACGAGTTCCGGCCAAACACTAGGTGTTTTTTCTGTATTTTTGATCTCTAGTGATGTTTCGGAAAATTATGTAGCGGGAAAGACTAAGTTTTTTAAATTTCTAATTTATGTAATATATGTTATGTTCCCGGTCTTATCATCTCACAAATCCAGTATGATGACAAGTATATTGATTTTGCGGGCTTAAAATATGTGGGATCTGCTAAAGTTGGTCTTACCATCTCATCCTTTTTGATTCCTGCAAACTTACGCATCTTTCGTTCAACGTATTATGATGGATTCTAATCCTATTTTTTCATGCATTCTAAAATCATGCGAAGAATCCTATATTCTCTGTCCAATAAAGTGACCATGCAATCATGTAATATTGAATATTTCATGGCACTATTTATGTGTTTTTCCTATTTATGCATTTCAGAAATCATGTCGGCAACTCGGGAGGGCCTAACAACCCTAGCCACTAGAGTTCTGCTTCCTTACTCCTCTTCGTCGCCGTCGGAGGACGTCGTCGGGTTAAGTTTGGGTGGCCGACGATGGTGGCGGAGATTCACCTCCCTCTCTCTTAGTTATGAGATGGCACAGAGCACTCAGGCTCACGGGGTCGAGACTATGATCTATGCCACTTTGGTGTGGCAAGGCGGCTACTCTTAGCGATGATGTGTGGTTGGTGGATGGTTGCGGCAACACGGATAGAGCATCGTGGAGGTCTGGCTTCTGTTGTGCAGGGACGTTTGTGTGGGTCGGTCTCCGGCCAGATCCGGCTAGATTTGGTGTAGGGGACGACATGCGTCGAGCTCTCTACTAAGATGTGGACCACATCTGCGAGGTGTTCGTCTTCCGTGCGGACGTCAGTGCTCCGATCCATGGCTGGTTGTGGTGATCCAGATCCGGTCAACCAGATAGGGGTGTGTGTAGACTGTTCTACAACGACCTCCTAAGGCTCCACGACGATTGTGGTCACCGAGAGATCTTTGAGAGTTTTCTTCTCTCAAGATTTAGTGGCTGATTTCGGTGGTGAGATGCAAATTTTGCACGTTGACTTGACGTAGAGGGATGGTTGCGCAGTGATGATAGTCACATCACATGTAGTTGTTGGTCGCGGAAAAGTGATGGCGACAACACCTAAGTGACTTCGATGGTGCTGATGTTCATGCACCTAGTCTCGAGCTCTGGGGTGAAAGCCTAGGCTGACCCGAGATGGTGATATTTTGTACATTGTTACCTTGGTGAAGGCATTGCTCGGAGGAGAAGAAGGTGAGACTTTGTGGTGGTGTTGGAGCCTTTGTCGTTCTTCCCACCTCTCGAACGGTGACTAGCTACCCTCAAAGGGAGTGAACATATGGATACATCTTTGTCTCCGGAGTCTTTTATAATCCTAGCTCATTACTTGTGGTTTAATTTGATCACTTGACATGGTAAGGACCATATAGATTGCACATCACTGATACGTCCAAAACGTATCTATAATTTCTGCTTGCTCCATGCATGTTTTGGGTGATATTGCTATGATCTAGATACACGTTCATACACTTTTGATCATATTTGGACTAACCTATTAACTCAGTGCACCCCAGTGCCAGTTCCTGTTTTCTGCTGCTTTTTCTATTTCAGTTTTCCCCCATATAAAAAGTGCCAGAAAAATTCGGGAAAATTCAGATAAAAATCAGCGCGGAGGAAGCTTCCAGAAGAGCCCGGGAGGGGCCAGAGGGGAGCCAGGGGGCCCAGGCGGCCACCCGGCGCGGCCCAACCCCTGGCCGCGCCAAGGGGCGCCAGGGGGCCCTGGCCCACCTCTGGCTGCCCCCTTTTGCCTATTTATCCCCCGTCACGGGAAAACTCCAGAAGAAGAACCCTATTCCGCGAACTCGCCTCTGTTCCGCCGCCTCCGCACTTCCGAAGATCGGGAGCACCAGAAGACCTCTTCCCGGCACCCTGCCGGAGGGAGGATTGACCTCCGGGAGTCTCCTCTCCACCATGGATGCTCCCCGGATGTCTTGTGAGTAGTTTTCCTTGGACCATGGGTCCGTGATCAGTATCTATGTGATGTTCTCCTCCCCTCTTTGATCTTCATTGTTTAGACCTCGTGAGCTGCCCTACATGATCGAGGCACCTTTGTAATATTTCTGCAATTGCTATGTTGAGTTTGATCGGATCTTATGGATTATGAGATTATGTTCAGATTGTGATAGAGTAATATATTTGATTTCTATCTTTTATATTTTTGTTCCTAAGTAATTCTTGCATGTTCTCCGTTGTTGTTTATTGCTTTGGCCAAGTAGTAGGTAGTGACTCCAAGAGGGAGCGTTGTGCTAGATTGTGGGTTCATGCCCCCCCCCCCCGATGACATGCTTGAGTGACAGAAACATGAGTCTAGGGGGTGTGCTGTTGCCACAAGGGGGAAAACAACGGTGCTTGTGACCACGGTCACAAGGATTGTTTACTTTACGCAAAGTTCTTTTATTGCAGTTGTCTGTTGCTTTGGGTTTACACTTTTGGTGGGGCTCGCAACTTAATACCAGCGAGATGTTCTGTATAGATATCTCAAGGTGGATGATTAGTAGTAGATGCAGATGGATTTAGGTCTACTTATTTTGGCGTACTGCCCGTGCTTTTGAACCTCTTCCTTTCTTTTGTAGCATAGTTAGCATTGCGGTGCGTTCATAATCCTGTCAATTGCCCTTCTGTAATTTGTTTACCTCGCATAGCAGTTTTATCGTCTTTTGGGAGGGAGACATCACTAGCGAACATCACGTATCCCGGTCCATATCCTCATTACTGTTTCCAAGCTATCTTTACTTTTCTGCTTTTACTTGCTATCATTATCACTTGTGTTTTACCCTTTGTGAACAACAAGACCGGAGAGATTGACAACCTCTCTGAACTTCGTTGGGAACAAAGTTATTTGTGTCTGTGTGAAGGTCCACGTCAGTCGCGCCGCTGACACCTACTTATCATATCCGGAGTCCTACGGGAGACAAACCTTGGTATCTTCACCGAGGGAAACTCGCTGCTGCACTGCATCACGCCTTCCACTTGGGGCTCACCAACGAAGGGCGGGAAGCCGCTAAGCAATCACATCATAGCTTTATTTAGGCTCACACTTTATATTACACAAAGCTTAAACTTGCCAATACGTGAAGTAAAGTTTGTAGTTGTACCTATTCACCTTTTTATAGGTCATCTTAATCTTCATGATCACATGCACAATGCCTATTTAAGACTAAGTCATAGAGCTTCAAGCCTGACAAAAATCACCACTGAGGCATCTCTATCGATGAAATGTCATCCTCTACCTAAAGAGTAAGATGATTGAGATGCATATAATGTCAAACTTAGGGTTTGACCTCTAGGTCCAGGGGAACAACCATCCTCTCCTAGTCACCCAAACTAAACATGAAAGATTTTTCTTCACGTTAGCTTAACCAAGAAAAGGTATCTAATGCTAAATCTTGAAATCTAAAGCAAACCTATACGTGGTATTGTAGAGTTTGTCTTTGCAAAGACTGATATCACCCATTGTAGGTGTCCTTATGGCATTTCCAAGGGTATTAATCCTCAAACAAATGCTCCTGGATAGTTGGGACCATCCAAGCCTATCAATCAAAAAATCCCCTACTCATTTTCCCTTTCTTTTCCGAAGTCAGTTTTCTCCGAGAACTAAAAAATATCAAAGATAAATACTACAATGCATTAATAATTTAAAGAAAAATATTATAATGCAACAAGGATTCAGATATAAATATTACAATCCTGACATCAAGTTTCCAAATAGCATAGTTCATTATTCAGTCACATGCTCTAATTGTTTGAATGAAACACCCATAAATGCTACACTTGATCATTTTAAAGTTGTGTATGAGTGGATCGATTGCGAAGCTAATGATGCGTCTAGAAAAAAATTATCAAATCGTCGACTCTTGGTGTGGAAGTTGGATAGGTTCACACATTTGTTTAAAATCTGGAACATACGAAACAATCTCACCCTCATCCACATCATGTTGTGCATGATCACACAGCATATCATACTCCCTATAGTGTCTCTGGATCCCATTTTAGCAGGTTCACGAACAACTGCAAAACGTGCTTGGAGTACTCCAAATTCCCTCTCCACATTATTTCTAGAACCTTGTCTTGTAGCAAAGAGTTTTTTTGTTACCGATTGTATTGGAGATGATCTTCACAAGCATCGCCCATGGGGGATGGGTACCATCGACAAGGTAGTACTCCATGTTGTAGTCATGTCCATTGATGGTATAGTTTCATTGCAGAGCATTGTCTTCGCAAAGCCTGGAAAATAGTGGAGACTGCTGGAGCAAGTTGACATCATTGTGAGACCCTGCTATGTCATATAAATAGTGTCAAATCTAGAGGTCTTGCAATGCAACTGCTTCAAGTATGAGGGTGGGAGTTTTAGCATGGCTCTGGTATATCTATCCCTTGTTGATCATAGGGGCATCTTTTTAATTTCCAATGCATGCAATCCAGTGATCCAAGCATACCACGAAACCTTCTTGATTCTCCAAGTGCCAAAATCCTTGTTGTGTCCTTGACATTTGGTTTTCTCACGTACCTCGATCTAAACACCTTCACCGTTGTAGTAGAAAAGCTGACCATCATTATATAGCACATGCTCTCAGACATCTGGAGATACTCATCCTATTGGTCTGTAATTATACCATATGCAAGCATCCATGTAGTAGTTGTGCACTTCTGGAGACTAGAGAACCCAAGTACACCAACAACATCCCTTCTAAGCTTGATGTAATCACCGTAGGCCTTGACACCATGCATGATATATGAAAACAATAGCATATGTATTCAGTAAAGACACCAAAAATGATATTGAAGAACACATCAGGGGGAAATAATCAACGTACAGATCAACATGGCCCATATGCCCGACGCCGATTCAACACTCGAAGTTGATAACATGCTCTTTCACATTCTCTGTTTCATCAAAACCTCCATTATTATTGCCGTATGTGTGGCGTACAGAAAAGGTTGGGTCGGGGTGGTGGTACGTCCGAACCGCCGGAGTCGGACGTGGTGAATGTTTGATCTCCCCTACTCTTCTCTATTTGGGATAGGATGGGGGGATTTAAAAATTCATTCATGTCCTGTCCAAAGTAAAGGTTCGCGTTATAAGGGCATCTCCAAGGGGACCCCAAAGCTCCGTTAAATGTCTGGACCATAGGCTTGGGACCACTTTTGCCGGTTTTTCATCAAAATAGGTTTTCTCCCCACTTTATATTATAAAGCAACCATCACCACAAACATTCGAGGATATTAATACAAATGCACACCACACCCACACTTAACACACACCCAAAGCTAGATACAAAGGTTCCGAGCACCGCCACACTACTTCAACGACTCCCTTGAACTGCAAAGATGTGAAGACGGACACGACAAATCATGGACTTCAAAGTGGTGTCTCCAAGAAGGGCACGACATTGTAGTGCCACCATCGCCAGATCCAGGTGATCAACCTTCAAGAAGGTTACGGCGTCCTTGAACACCAACGCCGTCGACCTGGAAGATACCAGGATACCAGAAAGTTTATTCAACCCGGCGCTCACACCTCTCCGCCACCACACTGTGTCGAACACCAACAACCATACCACCCGCGTGCCCAAGGTTGTCAGCCCGCACCTGAGACATGTGCTCCACCCACAAACACCACGCCTCCCGCCTCCAAGGCCGATGCCTTGCCTCCAGACCACCCAAGACGAACCAAAGTGCCCGGCTTTGATCCGAGGAACGCCATGACTGACGCCTTGGACATCGCCGAAACTGTCGTCGCACACAAACGGACGGGGAATGGGAAGAAGGGGGAGCGAACGCATCCACGACCGGCACTCCCTTGTCGGCGACGGGCAGCCCTAGCATCGACGCTGCCCATCCCTCCCACCAAGCTCCCCACCGCCCCACCGCGCTGGTCGAAGCAGATCCAAGCAAGACCACCGATGTCGGCTCGTCCATCGGTCCGAAGACTGCCACCTTCTCCCAAGGCTACTCACCGAGGGGACCACCGCGCTCCGCGGAGAGATCAGGCTGGATCACGGCGAGCGAGCTAACCACTGAACCATTGTCGCGTCGCCGCCTCCACCCATCACTGCAGAGGAGCCGACCACGGGCACCACCACCGTCGCAAGCCCACCCCACGCGGAGACCCACACGACCACCGCCGCCACCACGCGCCACAAACCGACGGCCAGGACAAAATCCGGGCGGATCTAACCCAAGACCGGCACACACGCCATCGCACGAGTTTCCTCGCAACCGCCGCATCGCCTGCGAGCGCTCTGGCCAACGTCGCGCGTCCACTGAAACCGTATTCCGCCGTATAAGTTGATCGTCGTCGCACCCTACGCGAGCCCAGCGCCTCCTTGGTCCGGCAGTTCCGCGCCAACCACAAGTGAGCAGGTGCACCATCTACGGGTTCAGCAGGGCACCCATGGAGTCCACGTAGACCCCGTCGGACACGACCACTGAGGACCCCCATCAGCCGCATCCACGACGCGAACAACACTGGACCGCACGTCAGCGGAGGGGAAGAGGGGGTCGGGTCGAGTCTCCCTGGATATCCTTTTGCTGGCTTTTGACATCCAATGGAGATACCTATATATGCGGACTGGTCCGATGTTCATTTTTCGGTAAATTGGAACAAACCCCGGGGAGCTTTGAAAGTGTCCGGACATGGTATTTTCAACATCATCCAATCACATGGTCCTTTTTCTTTCTCTTTCATGTGTTTTATTCTTTTGGTTTGCCTGACCCACATTTATTGTCCAAATTTGATGATTATGATTGGATGTTTTACTTTCTTATCATGTTCATAGACGCGTCAAGACATGATCTGTAAATAAATAGTGTGTCCTTCTTAGGCATGAGATGTCCTAACCCTAAAGATATATTTGAGGCCGGAGTAGTGTTCCTATGTTTTTGAGATGTACTTGTGGGCTTTGTTTCCAGCTGCCAAGCTGGTAGCTAAAAGTTTGATCTGTGAGAAAACAAGCCGAGCTGGAGCCTGGAAGGGTGGACGCATGCTGCAATTCATGGACATATATAGTTGGTCCTGAAAAGGAAAAAAGTTGGTAAGATCCGAGGGAAAGTAGAAGTACTCCGTAGGAAGCATCTCTTCTACACTGTCCATGCTTTTTTGTATGTCAGCAATTGAGTCCGTTGATCCAGCCATCATCAGCCCAACTTCTCAAAGACGGCACTGAGCCAGTGACCACGATAGTGGTGATGATTGACTTATTATTTCATTTTCATCATAATACTAGTACACTCGATTTATGTCTTATTCTAGCAGCAGCCACTTATCGCTATTGATCTTTATCATTGCTAAGATCCTACTAAGCGGCACAACAGCAGCTAGCTGAAACCCAAAGTAACGTAACTCACAGATGCTTCTCGCGCCTGCTACAGCTTGTGCCTGACGATCTCCTCCTTCATGGCCAGGCACAGGGCGCCCAGGTAGCCGCCGTCCTCCACCTTCACGCCCGGCATCGCCACCGCCCGGCTGCCGACGAACCCGTCCTCGCCGACGTGAACCCTGCCGAACTTCACCTTCCCGGCCTCCCCCTCGTACACGTGCCCGAACAGCAGCGCGTCGTGGCCCACGCTCGCGCCCCGCTCCAGGTGCACCATCTCCGGGTTCAGCAGCGCGCCCATGGAGTCCACGTACACCCCGTCGGCCACGGCCACCGACGACCCCATCAGCCGCATCCACGCCGCGAACAGCACCGACCCGCACGTCAGCTCCGCGAAGTACTCCGCCGTCGCCGTCCGTATGGCCTGCCACACCGTGTCCAGGAACACCTGCGGCGCCCATATGTGCACCGCGTCGCCGTCGCCCCTCACGCCCACCAGGACCCACTTTGCCGCCGCGCATGTCGCCATGGCGGCCACGCCCGACACGGCCCAGAAGACCGGCAGGAGCCAGTACAGCGGCGTGCCGGTGGCCCCGGCCACGGCAAGGAGGCCCCGGAAGGGGAGGAAGATGACCAGGCCCAGCACGAAGTATGGCACCAGCGTTTGCAGCAGCGGCTGGCACAGCGTGGCCCAGAGCGCCTTGTACCATGTCCTGGCCAGTGTCACCTTGGTCTCGCCGGCATCGCCGGTGTCGGGTCTTGTGTGCATGGCGGCGGCCACCGGGCAGCCCGACAGGTTGATCTTGGTGTCGGACTGCTCCAGGAATGCCGCCCATGAGGCGGGCAGCGGCTCGCCATTCCGCAGGCGTTGGCATATCTCGTAGACCAGCGAGCGCCCGTGGTCGATGGACGCGCTCTGCTTGCAGGACGACGCCGGGATGACGTCCACCTCTTGGCACCGGAGGAAAGGGTTGAACTCAAGCTTCTCCGTCTCCTCTGCTGGGACATTGCTGCCGATGCTAATCTCTCCGATGTCGATGTACGGGAACTCGGCCTCGTCCCATGGCCGTGTGCAGTCAAGGGCGACGTCGCAGGTGGCATCGTCAGAGGGGACCTCCCTGAGCTGCAGCTGGAAGACGTAGCGCACCCCATCTGGAACCTCCACCCTCCGACGGAAGTCGTCGGCAAGGAAGAGCAGAGGGCGTGTGTCACTCTCGTCTCTTGGGATTGCACCCGTCTCCGGCGGCAAGATACCCCTGGGCACCACCTCACCAGACTCCTCTGGTATGCCTTGATCAACAGGACGAAGCTTGAATTTTGCATACATCTCCTTGCCTTCATCGAACCGCAGCAGCCGGCATATGTTTGAGTAGTAATGCAGATCGGTGTATGAGTTGGTGTCTCGCAAGGAGCCCCAGACAGCATCCCGGACGTGTGGAGCACGCTTCACATGCTGTTCCCTCGCCGGCAGGCCACAAACAAGCCAAGTGGCAAAGTCGGCGATTGTGCGCGCGTAAAATGCTTTGCCACTCTTCAAAGTTAGGTCCAGAAGGGGCACCTCGCCATCATCTGAGAGAATGCGCACCGCTGCACCACGCGCATCGAGCCTGGCATCATCATCTGCGCTGAGGCTATTACTGTGCCGGACGATCACGGGGAAAGACTTGCCGGCGCCAAATATCTTGTGCTTGGGCAGCGATGGAATGTCCTCGTACATCTTCAGGACCCCCCGCCCGCTTACGCCAATGCGATGGAAGTACCTTGACTTGACGTTCATGGTGGTGATTGCCAAGTTTGCCGAGAGGTTCCCGACGATCTTCTTGTACATTGGGTCCATCATTTCAATCCGCTCATCTTCTGCAAGCAAGGTGTTTTTCACCATGGTCAGGGATTGCGCCCCAACGTAGATGCCGCCTCGCTGGAGAAGCGAATTTTCTGGTGCTACAGAAAGTGCTCCAAGGATAACATTCCCCTGCAGGACTGAGCCAGGGAGGAGCAAGCTGCCACTACCAATGATGGTGTTCTCCTGGACCTTTATCTCCGCACCAGTAAACCCTTTGCTAGAGTAGTACCCCGGAACAATGTGGCAGAAATCACCTAGATGGACCCCATCACCGATGTTGATCAGTTCAGGATACGCCACTGGATCAATGGACCGGATAGAGCAATGTCTGCCAATCTTGGCACCAAGAAGCCTCAAGTACATGCAGAATGCTTCAGTTCCAGATAACATCTTCGCAAATCTGAGGTGCACTGCGATGTTTATACGCCGCTGGATCAAGCTTGTCATATGGTTTTGCTTGGTTCCCATCCTTGTACCGAGAGCTGTGTTGACTACACTGGTAAGAAGACTGAGGATGACACCGTAGCTCAAGTAGGCGAAGGCGATGGTGAGAGCAAATGCCAATGCGCTTGTGGGCGTCTCCCGGACAATCACAGGGTAAGCGGCCAGAGCAGCTGGTAACCAGTGGAACGCGCCCGCAATGCATGCAAAGGAGAAGTGCTGAGGTGAAGCCTCAGTGCCAGAGAAGTGAGTGTACAACGTGTACACAGTTGCACTTGACAGAGCACCTAGAAGAGCAACCGCATAGATGGAAACAAGGTGTTCTAGGAGCATGGTTCCTTTCCTTGTTTCATCCTGCATGAAATGTAGACAGTCACATAACAGCAAAAGGTGCTACATTGAATATCTAATTTATAATTTTCTAACATCTACAGCATATGATGTATGTCCCAGTGGTGCTTTATCTAACTTTCTTAGTGACATCATGAATCACATTACTATTTTCTAATCCACATATAGATTCACAATTTCTTTTTCTCTGTTTTTTTATGTACAACTTTGTCAAGTGAAAATCATAATACATAGTAATAATTTGTTACTTCCCATTGTCTTGTTGTTTGCAACAAAGGGCAGCATATAATAATTACTTCCCGTAAAAAATGATGGCACATTATGCCAAGTTTGACATTAAAAAGGAACACAATAATGTTTAATTGCAAGAATTTTCTGGAAGAATTTTTTAATAGAAGTCCTACAATATTTTTACCTAATTAAGAGTAAATAGAGGTCCAATAATATTGTCGGACCTATCAAGTACGTACTAATTATGGAAACAAAATCATTTATTTGTTTGGAGAAATTTACATATATTTTGTCATGTTCTAAAATAAGTTCATGAAAATGAATATGACTACCACTGGGAAATGACAAATAGATTGAATTGTATAAATGGCTAGGCAAGAGGCATGGAATTATAAATACTATCTAACAGACTAACACCTAGGTGTATACCCGTATATTATTAGCACAAATCCCAAAATTGCATCCAATGGCTGTTGGTTCCACTGCTCATAGGTTCAGTGAAACATTTAGGTCCCTACTTATGTGTCTGCCTCTAGTTTGATATTAACTCTACCTAATAAACAATACTACTTCCATTCAGACAATGTCCTAGAAAGCATGCATTCAAACTTCTCTAACTTTGAATATTATTTTATAAAAACTCATTGAATTAGTCAATTGAGCGTATAATGAAACTTGATTATCATGAAAAATGTTTCAAAATTTCATAAATTTCACTAATCTGTCCTAAAAAAATTAAGGGCCAAAGCTGCAAATTTAAGAGTCTACATCCATGTCCAAGATGTCATCTAGAGTATTTACGAAAGGAAGGAGTATAACTAAGGGTAGGCGACTTCACGAAGGGTACAGTAAGAACACTGGTGAAGCATGAACAGTCAATTTGTCATCTAGTTACTAAGGATTTTAGCATTGTACGAAATTCAGATATTCTAATTACCTTGATGCCTGCAGAAGTTCTCTTGTTCTGATACATTGATTTCCCTGGCTCAGTTTTTTGCAATGGTGGGACCATAGCACCATCATCCACAATAGTGCCCTTCTGAAGCACCGCATACGGACCTACGGATGCCTCACGACCAATTCTGACACGCCTAAAACTCAGCACTTCATTACGGACTTCATGGCCCTGAATGAGAACACCTTCTGCAATCACTGCACCATTTGCAACTACTAACAAGGATGGGTCAGTGATGTCTACTGTGTCAATAACAACAGATGACCCGATTCGAGCCCCTTGCATCTTGAACCAATAGTTCAAGAAGATTGTTCCCTTTAGATGCACAGCTAACATCTTTGCAGCAAACCCTTGTGCCTTGTTCAGTGCCCACCATTTAACAAAGTCAACTGACCATATTGAAACATCAGGGGTCAGACCATAATTTGGCTGAAGGAGTGACTTCCCCAAGATAGACAGTGATAAACAGGTGAGCAAGACATAACCGATCCATGCAATAGGTGCCATGGCCAAAGAACCAAGATAGTTCATCACTGATGCTTCAACCAGACCGACCGGATAGAGCACGCTCATGTATGCCAAACTTGCAAGGTATGCTGGAAGTAGCAACATGAAACACACATAGGTAAGGGCCAGGACTTGGAGAATCCCAGTAGCAAGCACACTGAAATCTGCACTGACGTCTACTAAACTATCATCCTCAGTAGAGCAAGATATGTCAGATGCCAAAAGTGGTTGTGACTTGGGCAACATGTTCTCCAAAAAGCTAGCAAGCTCAGAAATACAGCTTGCCGCAAATATGTCAATCGCTCCAACAGGGGTACCGAGAAAATCTGAGAGCTTCTGTGCTGCTCGGACCACTGCAATTGAATCAAAACCATATGATGGTAGGCTGCCTGTTGGAGAAATTTTATCCTTTGGAATGCCTGATTGGTCTGACACTAGCTGTGTCAGAAACTCAATAATCTCCCTGGAGCTTTTCCCCTGACTATTGGGTTGAGGTGTCAACTGTGGTTGTGACTTACTCAACAAATTCTCCAAGAAGCTAGCAAGCTCAGAAATGCAACTTGCAGCAAAGATATCAATGGCTCCAACAGGAATACCGAGATAATCTGAGAGCTTCTGAGCTGCTCGAACCACTGCAATCGAATCAAAGCCATAAGAAGGTAGGCTGCCTGTTGGAGAAATTTTGTCCTTTGGAATACCTGATTGATCTGATACTAATTGTGTCAGAAACTCAGTTATCTGCTTGGAGTTTTTCACATTGCTTTCGGACTGAGGATGAATGGTGGGATCAACAGTCTGCTTCAAGAATGACCTCCTTCTCTCCATGCCGGTTCCTGTTGTGAGAGACCGGAATAAACTCCTCTTAGATGGACGGTTACCATTAGCCAAACTAAGACTGTTATCAACAAACTGCTTCATGCATTCAAATCTCCGTATCTTCCCAGATGTTGTCTTGGATATGGTTCTAGGCTTGATAAGCTTGACCGATGCAACAGTTACACCATGCTCCTCGGCCACACGTGTTTTGATGTTGTCAATGATCTCTTCAGAGACTGTCTTACCCTCCCTGAGCTCTGCAATCACGACAAGTCCAACCTGATCAGAAGAATCGGGAATTGAGATGCCTTTCTGAGTCAGAACTTCCTCTGAGACACCAACAACAGCACAACATCCTGGTCGGAGGACATCGGAAGAATTTTCCACCGTCTTCTCTACATCTGCAGAATAAATATTTCTTCCAGCAACAATGATTAGATCTTTGATCCTTCCTGTAATGAAAAGTTTGCTGTCAATGATCCGCCCTAAATCACCAGTTCTTGTGAACTTCTTGTTGGGGTGGTTCTTGAGCTGATTGCAGAAAGTTTTCTGGCTCATTTCCTGGTTGCCCCAGTAACCAACTCCAGAACTAGGACTGCTGATCCATATCTCACCCTCAGTACCATCTTGATGCTCAGTCAAAGATTCTGCATCAACAATTCTGATGTCAATATCTGTATCGTCTTGCTCAATATACCCACAACAGATTCTTCCTTGCCAATCTATGAAGACCGGCTTGCATTCACCAAAGGCACAACAAACATATACACAGTTCTCAGCCAGCCCATATCCAGGTGCAAGAACACCTTCAGAAAGGCCCAAAGGTTGAGTCAACTCTATGAACCTTCTGACAGTTTTTTGCCTTACTGGCTCTGCCGCAATCATGAGGAAGATCATTGAAGAGAGGTCATATACTTTGCTCTTCTCGGCTTCAAGCCTTCTTATCACAAGTTCAAATGCAAAGTTTGGACCAGCACTATGGGTTCCATGGTAATCATTGATTGTTTGCAGCCACAGGAGGGGGTTCCTGATGAATGTCATAGGCGAGAATAGAATAGAAGTTCCTCCACTTACAAGAGCAGTGAAGATACCCCCTATTAGTCCCATGTCATGGTACTGTGGAAGCCAACTGATAAGGACAGTTTTTGAGGTACTCTGGTACCGCTTCTTCATCATCTTCACATTGTGGATTAGTCCTCCATGAGTTATCATCACCCCCTTGGCATCACCAGTGGAACCCGAAGTAAACTGTAGAAAGCACAAGTCACTTGGCTGGGGCTTGTTCATCATAGATAAAACATTGTCTGACTTTTCTGGACTTCGCCGGTATTTCTTTATCCATGAATCAGTGTGAACCCATGGGAGGTCAGGCCACTGCGCAGAGCATTTCTGATTCTTTGCTAGAGTGACAATGTTCTTGACATAACCTGCACGTACGGCAGCATGGTACGAAGAGGTTGACAGAATTGCCACAGCGCTGCACACTTTAGAGACGTTCTCGACTTTAAGAAGTGCTTGCCCACCCACTTGCATTGGATCAGGGGGAATAACGGGCACCGGTATAACTCCTGCTCTAATGCACCCAAAGAATGCATCAATAAACTCCAAGCCTGGGAGATGAATAAGGATAACTCTGACACCAGGCTTGATAATAGGCTTGCTGCTTGTCAACAGTTTCTGTGCAATGTGAGATGCATTCTCATGAAGTTCCTGGTAGGTTCTTCGGTTCATGATTTTTCCTTCTTCATTGATCCAAGTATAGATAAAATTTTCCTTAGTGACCCTGTGAGTTCCCCAATATTGCAAGTATCCGTCCAGGCATGAAAGGTTGGGAAATTCAACACCTTCAAGCTCACCAAGATCTCTAGGAGGTGAAGGGTTGCTGTTGCGGGACAGAGGAAATAATCTCTGTAAACGAGAATTGAAAAATCATAAGCACGGTTTGTCTCATATATACTATTCATCTCATATATATCGTAACAATATTTTCAAGCTCACCTTGACATAAGGAGACACAGTTTTCTCAACATCGATGGCAAAGTGTTTACAGACAGCCGCAATGGAGTATGAAGCATTTCTTTCGGTAAGCTCAAATGCTAGCAGACCTCCGACATAGTAAGTGTTCTGAAAGCCTTGCAACTCAGATTCAAGCCTCTCATAGAATCCATCTTTCATGTCTGCAGTAGAATAAATTATCACAGTTAGAATATGTAAGTAGAAGACTTGGCCATTGATAACAGTGATATTATGCTATACCTTCACTATTGACATGAGGGAAATACTTAAATCGGCGCTGCAAAAGCACATTCTGAGCAGTGCCTCCCATAGAACTCACGATATCAGTCACACATTTAGCCACATATGAACCATTGATGTCTGCTGAATTCCCATAAGACCAAAACAAGAAAATGTCTGTCTCATCAAAGAATTTTTGCATTGCCACTGGATGCCCTATTGTTGCTGGATCCTCCATGAATTCTCCAAAGTAGTAAAATCCCTTTGGCATGTGCTCAAATCCATTGACCTTAACAACAGTAGTATAGTAGTCCACTGTTTGTACCTTAGTGAATAGTTCTCTTTCGAGATCATTCAGTTCTACCACTTCACCTTCTCCATCTGAACAAAAGAACATACAAACTAATCAGACAGCTGAAACGCTGACTTCAGACAAAGTTGAAATTAAATCACGCTCACCAGTAAGACTAGAAGATCGATATGTATTGCCATTTTTGAAAGCAAGAGCACCCGAGAATATAATTTTGTCAAATTCCATAACTTGCTTGTCACCATTGTCCTTCTTGATGGTTACACTTGCACCATCACTGCTGCGCTTGACTCTCAAAACTTCTGTGCCACAAAGAACTTCAAATGGTAACGACTGACTAAGTTTCTCCCACATGCTCATGTAACCATGCTTGAAACGTCGGATTTTGCCAGCCATAGATGTTCTAGTGAATTCTTGAATGAAAGCATAGGGCATGTCTTGAACAAAACCATAGCCAGAAGCTGTGTAGCCATATGCTACAGATTTTGGGACTGAATTTATCCCATGCTGCCTCAAAAACTGAGGAGTTGGGTCAGACGCCAACCCACTGAGAGCATGGATGCCCACTCGGCCGGACTTATTTGCTTCATCCTATAAGAATTACAAAAAGACATACATGTAAACAAAAGTGTGGGTGATAATGGTAAAACTAGACCCCGCTATTCATAACTTCGTAACTGAACTTAATCTATATTTTTCTACTTAGTTATTTGTAATCACACTTTACACAAACAGTTCACCTGTAGTTTTAGCGTCAGAGATACCATGGATACATAGTCTTCAGCTACTTCAAGATCTTGAAAATTTCGAGTTTTGCTGTCGATCAGAGCAAGCTTGTGTGAATCCATCTCTTCAAATTCAGCTCCTACCTCCTTTGCCAGTTGAGTTATAGCAGGTGCACTGTTTGCCGCTATGACTTGTCCTCCCAAGTCATATGTTCTTCCTGAATACAACTGTCACTCATAACTACAACAGTGCAGAAAACGGTAACAGAATAGAAGCGCAGTCAGTAAGTTCCTCACCTTCAATGTCGATGGACTCGCACATCCCTGAAACAGTCTGGCATTTCTCAAACACAGTTACATTGCAGTACCCGAGTTTAGCTAGTGCGTAGGCTGCTGATAAGCCACTTGGCCCTGCTCCTACTATGCCAATTCTAGTGTCTACTGGCAAACTTGGATGCAACTTAGAGAACTTATCATCTATTGATTTCTTTGGGTCCATTTTCGAAGAGTTGTGGCCCTTGACAAATCAACCTGTCAAATTTGTATAAAATGTCATGATGTTAGAACCTTTCAACGTTACAAAAAACTGCATATTAGATACATAACCAAAACATCTTGCAGGCATGCTGACTTGCGTTCCCTTTAACAAATTAACACTTGAAATATAACTTCAGGTATGTCAGCCCCCATTTTAGTTGGCATATCAACTACTACACAGAAAATTTTAAAGTTGCTTCCTCGCATGAAATGTCAATCCTATATATTACATAGAATATATGTCACTGTTTAAAATACTAGCTCGATGAACAGCAAGGAATTACTAATTAATGATCATCAAGTGGTTATAACCTAAATTCGATATGACATGGTGAGTAGGAAACAGGGGAAAAATACCAGAACATATTTTAAAAAACTTGGAAATAGCTCTAAGAACTACAAAAACAGTATTATAGTAAGAAATGAGAAACTGTGTAAAAAAATATTTGCTCACTAAAACAGTATTATAGTAGGAATGTGATATTTCGACATGGACACCCTCCGAATAGCAGTTTGTAAGCATGATAAATGTGCGCAGCAATACCAAATAAACCAAATCATGATGTTCAGTGGCAGAGTTTCAACCACTGATGATGTTATTCTCGCTGAAGGTTTTACTGTCTTCGACAGAATACTCCGGCCAGAACCTGACTGTACTTGATCCAACAACCTTTAATTTTCAAGAAATCAAATGAAAAATGGCTCGATCCCAACGTAACTGGAAACGGAGGCATAGGTAGCATAGAAACAAATGCACTGATCAAATGTGAAAAGATAGACAACAATACCGAAGAACTGAAGAGCAGAGGAAGGTGCACCATACATGTCAGGCACAGAGCACTTGCGCACTGCATTAACAGGGCAATGGCATTGCACCCACGAACTAAATAACCCTGAACCCTCCTCCATAAGCCCAAGGAAGTAAAAAAAAGAAAAACTACCTCACAAATACTTATTTACCCAAGAAACGTAATTACGTAAATGAGCAAGGCAGGTGGTACTCACTCCTCTCGGTCGGATCACATGTCCAGGCCCAAGAACACAACCAACCAGTACGCCGGCAGGCAGAGGCTAGCGCAATGCAGAGGCAAACATGGCAAGAATGGAGGAGCAGGCATGGGTCGTCGTTCAAGGTGGAAGGGGGGAAATTTTACCTCTCCGGTGGACGTCCGGGGTGGTGCAGGGACCAGCGGCTCGGCGCCAAATGGCAGCTCCCCTCGCAGGCGCAGGCTCCCTCCGGGTGGGGGTGAGCCATTGGCGCGGTGACGCCTTAAATACTGGCCAGATTCCGCGCCGCGGCCAAGGGCGTGGCGACAAACCGGAGGGCGGAAGGAAGCGCTGGGTCTTGGCGACGGCGACCTCGCGGAGGGAGGCTTTGGTTGGTGTTTTGTTACCGCCGCCTAGGAAATGGGCGCGCATATTCTTCTCCGTATCCGTATGCCCCTGAAATTACCGGCGCGGTGGCGGGGGCTCGGGTTGTTGTCTCCGCCGGCGGGCGCAGTAGGTTTTCGAGGAGGACAGGGGAAGAAGGGTACGGTAAAAAAATGGCTCTCGTTCTGAGCCAAAAAAAATGGTTATCGTTTACCGATGTGTACCGATGACTCTATCGACGCTACCAAAAAAATGGAATAATGAGACATACAATACATAACGCAATCCTGATATACATCCTTTTTTTCTTGAAAAATGTACGTACTACAATAACTGAATGAACAGTATAAACGGAGTCACTATGAATAATTCATATATATCTGATTTTTAAAATTATATACAAAATATATAGCGATTTCAAAAAGAAACGAATATATATGCATGTCGATCTTTTAGAGGCCGAGAGCAGACTAATCAATCTACCCGCTACCGACAGTAGGATATCGGGCTCCTAGGGGCCGACAACGGGCTTTTGCCGAGCCGATGGAAGCTATCGGTATACCAACTTACGATAGCTAGTTTTTTTTATATATATTTGGTTTTTTACGTACATACCACATTCGAATTTTTAAGAAAAAAATATATCGAAAGTTTTTTTTGCAGGATATAAAAAGTTTGTATACCGATAGCTCCTATCGGCTCAAGAAAAGCCCATTGTCGGCTCCTGGGAGGTCGAGGGTTTGCTATCGGTAGCCGATAGACCGACAAATCCGTTGTCGAGGCCTGGAAGACCAACAAACGTATGTATTTGATATATTTTTAAATCATTGTATATTTTTCAAAAAAAATATATTAAAAAAACCATAGATCTTGTACTAATACCGTATGTGTACGGGTACCAAGTAGAAGAAGACTTTTTACTTATGCACTTATACTACTACTACCTCCGTCACAGTTTATAAGGCATACACGTATCCTTAGGTCGTCAATTTAACCAACATAACATAAAAAATTATATCATTTAAAAATATAACATTTAAAGTTTTTAATAATATATTTTTTATAATATATATCTTATTTTATATTAATTAAATTGACGACCTATAGATACATGCACGTCTTATAAATTATGATGGAGATACAGTAATTTCGTGGTTTACCAGAGGATGGATGCCGTCCAGATTTTCTAGTGCCGACCCTACGTACACAGCCAGTCGACCACGCCAACACGGTGGCCAAGTAGGAAGGTGACCAGATTGACCGAGCCAGCATGCCACGATAGATGCATCCAGGTGGCAAGCTCCTGCAGCGCCAAGGCCAGTGGGGCCCAGTGTCTGGGACTGCATGCGCCACGACGTCGTCAACCCTGCAGTGTGCATATCTGGCCACGCGGCGTCCACGTATTCATCGGTACACAGCATATGGGCAAGTGGATGGATGGGCTTCTTCACGTGAGAATTGACAAAATTCATTCACGCAGGAGTAAAATGGTAAATGGAAAACGTATATATCAATTCTTCAATCAAATACGGACTGCGCGAGAATTTTTCGTACATTTTCGAAAATACGGACGGGTGCTTTCAGGACGAAACTCCGTGTCGGACAACATGCAGACATGCAAATCGGCACTCTGAAGAAATAGTAATTTAATTTTACTTAATATATTTTCCTGACAAGCCATGGCCTTGTCAAGTCGTCATCTGCTAAGTAAACAATGACGTTTCAAATTGATATATACGTCAGTACATATAATTTTTCTGATATATACGTACTATTATTATTTTGGACGAAACAGAGCTAAATGAGATGGACCGTTAAGTTAGTTAGTGACAACGACGGAGGGGCAGATTCAAACAAATTACTACTCTTTTCGTCTCATAATGTAGTAACGTTTTTTTAAGCTAGTCGATACTACATAGGTAATAATAAATTAACCTAAACCGTCGAAATAATCTTCACATAATAGAATAGAGTTTTTTTTTTGAGTGAATAAAATAGCGCTATTCGTCTCAAGATTCGTCAGATAAAATACCACAAATTATAAGAACATCTTCTTTCGCAGGGATATATATATATCAGCGTTACTAACAAAGGAAATTACACTACACTACGGACGGATAACAGTGAACTGAAGCCGTCATCGTAAAATCAGAAGCAGGACATCTTAAAACAACGGTAGTAATATTCTAATAATGATATTACATACGTAACCCCGTACGCATACGTGATACGCCCGCGTGTCCTGCATGCTACTCGTCAGTTAATATATTTTTCTCATGACACCAGTTAGAGACAAAATTGATTCATGACAGGAACAAAGATAAACTGGAGAGGATCTCAACTCCTAGAGTTTCAGATATAATAACGAGATAGACTAAGATAGGTCGATGACCTCGAAGATTTTCTCATTCTTTTGTGGGAATGATGACAGGCATAGTGAAGTCATTTTTTCCATTTAAAAGTCAGCAAGATAGTACAGTAGTAGTAGCGGCCAAGATTGTATCTAAGAGAAAATACACCGACGTCAAAAACTACTTTGTTTACTGAAGGAAAACAGGGCGTAAAGATGACCTTAGATGATTTCAAACCAAGAAAATATGTGTGAAAACAAAAGAAATGTGAAAAGGAGGAGACGAAGGTAAAATAAATATCAACTCTCCTTTAGTAATACTCCATCAGTTTCACAATATAAAACGTATTTATAAGCTATATCAGCTTAGAGCATCTCCAGCCGTTTGCCCCCCCCCCCAAAGACGTTTTGCGGCGCTATTTTTAGCGCCGCTTGGGGCGCTCGGCGCGGCGATAGGTCTTGGGGCGGCCGGCCGCCCAGCCGCGCCCCCAAGGCGACCCCCAAGACTGGCAGGGTCGGTTCAGATTCGGCCCAAATTCGACCCAAAAACGGCGCAAATTAATTCTTTTGACACAGATTCAGCACAAACGAAGTGAGGAGAACCCAACTGTGCCGGTGCAATCTTTCTTGCAAACGAAGTAGTTGTCGTACTCTCGAAGTGAGTTGACAATGCGAAGAAAGAGCTTTCGGCCCATGCGGTACCGTCGCCGGAATACCTTCTCGCCGTGCAGGGGAACATCGGCAAAGTAGTCGGAGTAGAGCAAACAGTAACCCTCCGAACGGCCCCTCTCCTTTCCCTCCCGGCGGCCCATCTTGGAATCTCCTCGCTGCGGCTCCTTGTTGGCGCCGAACAGGTCGGACAAGGCGGCGAGCATCATGAGGTGCTCGTCGTCCTGGGCGCCGGCGATCGCCTCTTCCTCCATCAACGCGGCGAAGAGTGTCTCGTCGTCGGAGTCCATCTCGGGGCGGCAATTCGTCGAACAGGTGGGGCGCGAGGTGGGCGCGGCTTTGCGACGGCGTTCTCGGCTTGGCGTTCCGCGCCGGCCAAACGCCGGTGAACTAGGCGGGGAGGGGCGGCCTTGGAAGAGGGGCGGCGGGGGAGAAGCAGCGGGGTGTTTTGGGCGGCAGAAACGGCTATCTAGCGGCGGCGCGGCGGCCGGCGACGACAAGGGCGGTGGGGAGAGGTGGGGGAAAGATATCCCTTTTGGGTCGGCTTGGTCTGCCTGTGGGCCAGGCAGCCGCTTTCATTTCGTCCGGCGCCCCCAAGCGACCCCCAGCACGCTGGGTTCGGCTTGGGATCGCCGGACTCAAAATCGACCCGATCCGGCGCTAATTGGGGTCTTCGGGGCGCGACTGCGCGAAATATGTCCGGCCGGCGCTATTTGCGCCGTCTTGGGGGCCTCTTGGGGGCGCGGCTGAAGATGCTCTTATAAAATTATCTTACATTACAAAAACGAAATAATATAGATTAAGTAATAATACGGCTTAGGATGGGTAATGTAACTTCTGGCCCTAACAATGCCCATGCAAAGCCCATTGTAATTGAATCTAAGGGTATCTTTAATGCTGATCCCTAAAACGGATATTGTATTCGTTTGTGGACCGCGAAGCAATTCATAGACATTTGTGAGGAAACCGACCATCCAACTCTAACCGCAAAAGTTCACAAGCAGTTCAACTAAAATTCAATTAATACGCTTAACTTGCATTTAACTCGTTTAAATTCATATGTAATTTATATAAATCAATCGCATTTTTTGCAAAACAAACGGTTTTCATGAAAAACAAACTTTACCTAGCCTAAAACTACATTGGCGCCGTGCACGGTGTCCTTGAGCTCCTTCGGTGTCGCACGTCGGGCCTGCCAGTTGCCGAATAGGAGGACAAACTCAGGCTTCTGCTCAATCAATAGGCTCTCCAACAAGGCTCTATATCTCGCCATCATGACTGAAATGTTGAACGGAGAAAGAATGGGAGGAGCGCAGATAGTATAGTGTGTGGTTGTGTTTAAATAGCGGGACGACGAGGGCGTCGATTGGATGTCGGCTTAAATGGGGGAGGGGCGTTGTGGGTTGGCTTGTGCTCAATCAATAGGCTCTCCCACAAGGCTCTATATCTCGCCATCATGACTGAAATGTTGAACGGAGAAAGAATGGGAGGAGCGCAGATAGTGTAGTGTGTGGTTGTGTTTAAATAGCGGGACGACGAGGGCGTCGATTGGATGTCGGCTTAAATGGGGGAGGGGCGTTGTGGGTTTCTCGATCGTCGCGCATATTAAATGTCAACAGGCGGGCGAACATGCAGTCGGGTTGAATTTGGCGGATAACCGTTCTGTCGCGTGTCTCCAGTATTGAACTGGTGCGGAGACCAAAACTCTCGATTGGCGCGCCAGCACACCTACAGTGAGCGGTCGCGTCATTTTGGACTGGCGTCAATGCCGGCTTCAGTGAACAGTCGTGTGGGCTCTGAAGTGGATGACCGGCACAAACATGCGGCAACCTCGTCGCACGTGAGGAATGGGTTGGGGTGGATGGGACTTTGGTGTCAGGTGAGGGCGTGTGTCGGTAGTTCAAACTCCCACAAAGCCCCTTTTCTCCTTCGGTTTGCGTCAGATTTACAAAAAAATAAACACACACACAGACCTGCGAAGAGATACAAACTCGTATTGAATGGTAAAACCGATCCGACCAGAATTAAGGATCAACGTTAGAGATGCTAACTCTACTACTACTAGGAGATAAGATCAATTGGTTTGATGTCTTGGCGGCTGCAGGCTGGTTCCATGATGACTTGTGAACATGATCAACACGCTCAAGACAAGTGCCTTGTCCAAACTGAAATCTCTTTGGGAGAAGGATCCAAATCGCGGGCATATTCGAGCATGGAGTGAAGCATATCTGCTCGGAATGCATGTTTGCTGAAAGTGAGATTTGTAAATTTAGTGAGGAGGGGACGCAATTAGTAGTTGGAAGCAAGGCAAGGGGCGAGATGCAGGGGGACAAAGCGCGCGGCAGCGAGGAGATATGCTCACAATATGCGCTCAGGTGCCCCAGGATTTGGAAACACCTAATAACCAGTGCCACTATTTTGTAAGGAGGATGGATTACTCTGTCGAGACAGGGACCGTTCGTGTGACACGGTCTAGCATATGTGCACTTTGTTGCGGCTCGGCGTAGAATATTGGGTCGACGATGTATCCTATGGAATTGGGATGACGTTGATGTAGTAGGATTTATCAAGTTGGCAACTTTGAGGACTTGTTTTCTTGGAGAAGGTACAGGTACCTACGTTTGGCTTCTGTATCATTCATGCCTTAATTAGTTTGAAGCCACTGGATTCTATTTTGTGTAAATCTTAAAGCCACTTGATTTTTCATGGTCCTTTTCGGGATTGCAAGAGCATCTCCAACATGAACACTTGAACAGATGCCTTTACATGTTCATGGACACGTTCGAAATTGTCTACATACATCCGAACGATCGGAGGCCCTTCAAGGCTACTCCTCCATATTTTAATAGCTCAAACTTTTAAAACTCATAAATTTAATGAAATTTATACTAGTTTGATATTTTACATTAAAAGTGAAATTTAACTAGTTTGATATATATTACATCTAAACTACTTGAAATTAACCTAAACTAAACGGGTGCACGGTGACCTCCTGCTTGACGGTGATCAGGCACCATAGAGTGCCGGGTTGGCGACGCGGTGGTGATGGTCACAAAAATACATTGAGAACATCCACTAGTTTTTTTACCATAGATTTATCTTTTTTGTTTATCAATATTTGATTCAAATTTGGAGCTAAAATTTTGAGAGGTTGTACAAATATACATTGAGAACATCCAGTAGTTTTTGTAGAATTTTTGGAAACTTTTAAAATTAACTTTTTAAGTGGTAGCATTGGTAGCACCTAAGGAAGTGGTAGCACTAGATATTCCCCCAGTACATGGTCACACTCAAGCTCTATTTTACTTCTTGCAATATTTTATTAAAAATACCTAAGTTATATTTTTTGCTTGGTAAGTACTTTAGTTACGTCCTTAAAACCTATCTTGATAGGTACCCTAACTATTGCACTTGCAACCTATCTTAGTTATAGAGAGCTTAGGTAAAGCAAAAAAAACTGAAGTCGTGTTAGTGGCATACATAACTTAAGCGAGAATGCTAAACCTACCTTTAGCTCCTACGTATAGATACTGATATAATTCACATACATTTTGGAAAGTGCTACAACAATTCCTTCACTTGGGATTATCACCTAGAAAAGCTTAAATTGTCAATGAAACCAAAAAATGGAAAAAGAGTCCCCTTTATTGCTTGTAGTAAATTCATCCCTCTAGACTTAATTAACCGATCCTATAGAACCACCAAGGTTCGCGCAAGTGGGACTTATAGATCTGAGGCGGTGGCCTCAACGGCGAGATCTACACCACCTTGATAGCAAGTGTTGAGTGTTGGGGCTTTTGGCCATTTTCTTGGTTGTGTAGG
Source organism: Bromus sterilis (assembly GCA_950022295.1). Lineage (NCBI taxonomy): Eukaryota > Viridiplantae > Streptophyta > Magnoliopsida > Poales > Poaceae > Bromus > Bromus sterilis. The sequence goes on from OX465596.1 coordinate 48,527,615, forward strand.
CGAATAGGAGATGGTGGAAGTGGATCATGGCTCGGTCCTGCACCCATTAGATCTTGGTGCAAGATCGAAAAAAATACATGCCCCCTATGTGCACCTCATCCAGCCCTGACATACCAGGACTACGATGACCTCTAATTTCTCTAATCTGGTGGTTGGATGGGATGCTTGGGGCTGAGGGCATGGACTAGAGTAAGCCCTTGGTCGGAGGTGGTAGCTATGATGTCTGTGACGATTTGGGTGGCCATCCTTCTTCTTGCAGGGGTCACCGAGGTTCCTTCCCTACCGTCCATTTTCGTGTTCCCGGTGAATGCCAAAAAAAATTGATTAAAAAAGAAAAGAAGCGTGCTACTAATTAACAGCAGACTGCAACATATGCTTCTAAACACTCTGTGTAAGATTGAAGTGGAACATATATCAATAAAGTAGTACACTTTTATAGGAAACTATTGTACTTGCGAACTATAAGATTGACTATAGATGACATGGCAACAACACATAGCCAGCAGCTGCCTATACTATTAACCATGCTCTAAATGTCTGAGGACTCGTCTGCATGTCCGTGTTCTCATAAATCTGAACCAAACTGGTAGGAGCTTTGCGGGAGTTCGGACATCTGCACGCCTAACCAAAAACAAGCATGTTCTCCCTCTTTGTTCTTTCTCTCTCTTCTCAACAACCACAACACATATACTACGCCCTTTAAATCAATCTTTCCACTTTTATTGTTTGAACTTAATGCATACAATTGGATGACTGACTTTTATATCACGTCCGCGAACACGTACGGATGCGATCCACGAACAAATAATGTATGTGTTTTAAGAGATCATGTTGAAGATGCCCTAACCTTCAATATATGCCGGTTACATGCCAACTTTCTTAGCTTAGTTTGAAGCAAGATGGAAAAAAAAGTTGAAGCAAGAGCACCCATCTCACTTAAAAAGTGAGATCACCCACATTATTTGTTAGCCACTAGCTCGACCAAATAATTTTGGAATTACCCAATCATTAACTAATTATGTGGTACCATGTCAAAATAGTAATCATGAAATACACATATATTTACAGAAGAGAGATGCATACTATATCGTGGAAATAGAAACCGTGACATAGCCTAGCTCATTCATATCCTCGATGCATGAGCACATATACATATTGTGAAATACTACGTACTTTCTATTTACACCCACATATATGGAGTATCTTGCTCCATCCCAGTGAAGCATCAGTGCTACACCAAGATTTCTGGTAAACTAACTATGACAAGTCGGCAGCAAACTGATGGCAAACATGCATGCATGAAGCTGCCCCAAACACTAAGCAGAGGGGTGTGCTTTCAAAAAAGATCGATGGAAATTACAGTACCTGGTTGGAGATCGAAGCACTGCAGCCCTGCTTCCCGCAGTATGAAATACAATAGAAGTTAGCTTGTTTCAGATGTTGCCTAGCCCTCTGGTCTTCTCAAGTGTGGGTGAGGAGAGGGGATGAGATATATATCATTGATTGCAATTGCTTGGGATGGGATATATCATAACAGAGAGGTGACACCAGATCCAGATTTGCATCCATATATTGAGTAGTTTACATGGTTGACGAGAATCTCACTGGGAGTTGACTCTAACTAAACACGTGGGTGTAATGTTTAATGACAATGACAGGAGCATCTCCATATATGTAGGGTGGGCATCCTTTTGACTAGCTTTGAAGGAAACAGAAAAAATATAAGAAAATATAAGTTCAAATATATGTATACCATTAAGCACCTTTTGTTTTGAATTTCTGAAAATATTAAGCATCCATTACAACATTACAAAGTGGACTGAAAATATCTATATATTATGAAAAAAGAGTTGACGATTGTACGTTTGTTGAAGCCAGCCTCCCCTTCCACCATGTATATCCCCTTGCCAGTTTTCTTTACTCTTGTAACATCGTTTTTACCAGGTTACCGGTATTTATGACATTTTTAATTAAACTATTACCCTACTAAATAACTATCTTATTAAATATGCACAATCGCCTTCTCCGTGCCTTGCATTAAGTTAATCAAAATAAATACTATTTTTGTTTTAAATTAGACGACTTTCATTTGTATACATGTTACATATGTGAATAAACGGAAGTCATCTAATTTGGAACGAAGGGAATAAATCTTATGGAAACTTCAATTTAATATATTTTTTGCCTTAAAATAAAATTAAATCTTATAATTTTTTATCCTTTTCACGACATGCGTTAACTCAAATCAAATGAAATCAAATCTTAACAAAATGATGTCAAATGCATTAAATGAGTTAAACAACCAGGGTCTTCAATGCATTGGTGCTTAACTTATTGTTGGTAAGATTGTTTCATTTAATTATTTAGCAATTAACGACTTTTATGAATAGTCTAGTTTTCTCCATTTTTAATGTTTTGCATAGGTTCACGCGACTAATACTGTTTTTTTCTGGGTCATCAAACTTCTTTCTCTCCACTTAATTATCTTAATAGTACAATTTTTTGTTTATTTGGCAGACTTAACATCTGTACAAGATGAAGCATTGGGAGCAACTTCATAACACACAGTCTATTAGCAAGTTGTGCTAATTAAGTGTAATGATTGATGTCTTACTGTTTGTATTTTAAGTAGTACTCCTCTAGGAAGTATTATCTTTTCGGCATCCTTCTAGCTCTTTATATCCTTGAGACACGAGAGTAGAAAGTCAAAGAGACAAACTTTCACATGAAACACAAATAAAAACATCATCCCTACTCCCTAGATGACTTCATGATAGAACTTTATGAACTTTTTAATTTAGGACAAGTTGCTCCATTATAGCCCCAGATTTGAAGTTATTTACATAGTACTTTTTTTTAAAATTAGTTATCTCTAAAATGGATGTATCTAGCATTGAAATACGTTACCTACATCTTTTCCAGCGTCATCTAATCTTGAACGAAGGGAGTACTAGGTAATTACCTGGGTTGCTATGGATGTACAAATATGTGGTGGTTCCACATCAATTTTGTGTTGGAGATGCCCCCTCTGTCCTCAAAAGAGTGTACTCCAAACTTTCTTGGAGATTCAAACTACTTTAAACTTTGACCAAGTTTACACAAAAATATAACAATACTTATGAAACCAAATAATGATATAACAAAAATATACTTCATAACGAATCTAATGACATTAATTTGGTGGTATAAATGTTGATGCATTTTTATATAATCATGGCCAAAGTTTAATTTTTTTGACTTTCCAATAAAGTTAGAAGTACGATACTCTTTCAAGTATAAAGTGAGTATGCCCTAGAGGCAATCATGAGATGATGTTAATTCCTTATATATTCATGAGTTATTTGTATTGTCCTTGAATGTCATCATTGATATGTATCAATAAGTATGCGACTTGTCTGTGAGATTATATATTGTATGATGATTGTTCTAATGGTTCCTAGTTGATGAAGTTATGCAAACACATACCCTTGAATAATATATGATCCGGTTGATGACTATGTTTCACAAGTCATGGGCATAGAGATGCTAACCTGATAGTATGGACTCAAGTAATTGCATCATTGAGTTGAACATGCCCACTTTGAGACGCGGCAAGATGTGGTCATCTGTTAGTCTCAGTATAATGTATATGCCATGTCCTAGATCTGAGATCCTCGCATGTTCTCGGGATGAGTACCGACTCACTTAGGATCTATCAAACGCTAATCCGTAACTGGGTAGTTACTAGCATAATACACGTGCGTTGCTATTGGCAGGGGGCAACGGCGCGGTGTCGGTCGGTGCTCCCTCGCCAGCGTCGGCGGGAGGACTGCTGCTCCGGGCATGATGGGGGCGCAGCCATCGGGGCTGACCTGATCCAGATATGGCTAGGGCGGGGAGCGCCTTGGCAGGGGCGACTCCAGATGGCGCATGGCACCTGCGTCCGTCCGATCCCGGCTTCGGCTGCCCGATGGCGGCCACAGTTGCGCTCAACGGAACAACGACGGTCTGCCGGTCTGTCTTGTTGGGCGGTAAGGGAAGGTTCAACGGTGGTGTAGGTCGGCGGTGGTTGCGGCGGTGCAGGATGGTGGCGGCGACTTCTACTCCCCTGGATCTGGTTCAACGATGCGCTGGGCTGAGCAGGCTTCGCCGCACGCGCACAGGGGAGGGGTCAGATCTAGGGTTCGTGCTCGGGCGGGCCAGTTTGAAGTCTGGGGTAGATCGGAGTTGTGCTTTGGGTAGGCGAGTTTGGGCTTGGCCCGGAAGGTGCTCGTAGGCGGTGGTCGTGCCCGTCTTGCGGGTACGGTGCTTGGTGGTGGTGGTGGTGGTAGCGGTTCATCATGGCACGGATCGGTGCCGGTTACCTCGGTCTTAGCGTCGTGTGAGCTCGCAAGGCCATGGGCTTGGGCTAGCAAATCGGCGGCCGTCGGTATAGTCCCGAAGACGTGTCCCATCCAGTTCACAGGGATTGGTTGGGGATGCATGTGTGGGTGCTTCCGGCGATGGAAGCACCTTCCCAGACTCGGGTCTGATGTCGGGCAGATAGCTGATGGCGTTCCATCACTCTTCTCCGTCGGGGTCGAGTGCGTTGTGATGTGGGCAGCGATCGATATCTAGCAGCATGGATGCCGGGGGCAGCGGTCCTGGATGGTAGTTCACATGGTTGCTCTTCGACGACATCATTGTGATGGTGGTGGCTCTCCCTCGGGTTGTGTGGGCAGCGGATGATGGAGCGATGTGTTGCCTGGATGTACCCCCTGCCAGGTGCGGCGTCCTGATGCGGATCTTGGGATTAGACATCCTCACAATACCCTGGCGGCATTGGTGACACGGGTGAGTTGCCAAGCGAAAGCTCTGTGCCTTAGCACTGGCGGCGGCGACACTCGTGGGTGCCGCACTCTTCTTGAAGTCATCGTCGTGGTTCTTCTCTCCGGGCCAAAGCTTCGGATGAAGACCTTGTCCGGTGGACTTATAGTCACGCAGCCAGTCAGGCCGACATCTTGGTACACTCAATGGTACATTTCTTATTGGTCGAAGTGAATTTCAGTGAAGGCGCAGCTGACATATTAGTACAGTATACAGAACAAAACACAGATAAGCAAGCAACCTACGCAATCATCTTGACACCGTGAACCGTTGATTGCAACAATAACACAATCCCCCCATTCGTCTCGCTGGTATATGGTTCTACGAGCTCATCCCTTGAGGAACTTCTTGAACCAGCGGGCAGAGTGCTTGGGGTACCGCTTCCGGCCATCGCCGTAGTCCACAAAGTGTAACCCGAACCGCACCGTGTACCCGCTCGCCCACTCGAAGTTGTCGAGCAGCGACCACGCGAAGTACCCCTTCACATTCGCTCCGGCCCTGGCATATGTGTGTGATTAACAACCCATCATCAGATAAATATCAGATTTGAAGGTTATAGACAGAGTTGGAGTGAAAACAGTGCTCCGACCTGATCGCATTCAACAGGGCAACAAGGTGCTTGTGGTGGTACTTTATCCTGACGTCGTCCTTCAACGCTTCTTGGAGTGATAGGCTCTTGTTGGTGGAGGTTTCGCCAAGGCCTAAGTTGCAGAGGCGAATAGTTTTATAAGTCCAGTTTCAGTATGTTTTTCTGTTTCTATTGGCGGGAGTATGCTCACCATTTTCAGTAATGTAGATGGTAGGATTGCCATACATCTCCTTGACATAAAGCAACAGATCACTGAACCCTCGAGGGTAGACGTAGAGCCAAGGTACAGTAGTCTATATGCATGTTATTTACTAAACCGAATCAGCACACATGAAAGAAAATAATTATCGAAGATTTGTATCTATGAATAGAAGTGGTAAATTACCTGAGGACCTATGGGGACGCCATCTCGAACACCTAACATAATTGGACAGTTAGTATATACAGTACAGATGGTGAGCTGCAAATATTTGTACTTTGAAACCATATATTATAATGGTGGCTACACTAATGCATTTTAGAAGGAAATTATATTATAATCTTGGAAAACAAGATTTACTTTGTGTGAGAGTTTTCCCATAAAATCGCAAAAACAGTACACTTAGTATTTTGATAAGTAAATGAAAAATGATCGATCCAAGACTCACCAGTAAGATTAGCTCGAGCATCGGTATTGTAGCTCTTATTTAGGCCGTTTGATGGTGGAAGGTCATCAGCATAGTTTGCAGTGTAGTAGTTGATTCCAATGAAATCGAAAGCACCCTTGACCAATTTAGATTGTTTTTTGGTGAACCGCGGCAAGCGATTTCTGACCAACCTTCTCATGCTTCGTGGGTAGTCTCCTCTGGTTAGGGGATCCATAAACCTACAGGGGCGCTCATGGCTAGTAAGATCTTCGTTTCCATCAAGACCTTGAAAATCAGAAAATGTGTGAATCACACAGAGAATTTACCATCCAAACATGAAGTCTATAGATCGCCTTGCTGCATCATTGTCGGAGTGTGAACCGGAGAAAGGAACAAACCAGCTTGAGACTAAAGTTATCCCAATCTTCCCCTTCTGAACCACCTGCATTTGATACACATTTGGTATCAGTCATCGGATCGTTCATACATGATAATACCGAAGAGCTTTTGTCAATCACCTGATATTTCTTTCTGTATAATCTGACGGCTGCCGCATGGGCGAGTAGCTGATGGTGGGATACAATGTAAGGCTCGCTTCCTGAATCTCCGGCGCTGCATTTCCCCAACTCCCAGGGCGAACACCGAGCTGGCGCGAACACACCCATTGCATAGCCCGCAACGCTCAAGGCCCAGGGCTCATTGAATGTGATCCAGTGCTTCACTCGATCTCCAAACTCCCTGAAGCAGACTTCAGCGTAATCCTTATAGTCATTTCTGCACCAGTGACAATACCATTAAGTTACAAAAACATTAGAGAGTGTATCGCTAGTTCGATGGCTCTGTTTAAAGAGTAGTAAATGTACAACCCGGTGGTCTATACATGAAAACATGTATGATGCCTTTTTAGCACTTACATGATATTAGGATTAAGAAACCCTCCATATTTATCTTCCAATGACTGAGGTGAATCCCAGTGAAAAAGGGTCACAAATGGCTGCACCCCTGCGAAAGTATAAAGATTTTTGAACTTAAGAATCATCCAATGAAACAGGGAACAAATAGTATTGTGTTGCATGTCGCATTCAGGTTGACACCATTGGGTAATAAATCTTATTAAATTTGATCATCAAGGCTAGATACATCTACCTCTGGCCAATAGCTCATTAATCAAGTTGTTGTAATACTCGATGCCTTCTCTGTTGATTCCACCTCTCAGAGTCCCATCTGGCATGCATTCACATGGTCAATGTGAACATTTCTCTCAACTTGCATTTTGATGAAAATGCAGGATAAAAGTAGAATATATTCGGAAGGACAAGAAATATGAGGACTGAGACATATATTTGGTCATACCTGGAAGAATCCTTGTCCATGATATGGAGAACCTGTATGCATCCATTCCCATATCCTTCATGAGGCGCACATCTTCCTATGATTTTTGGGAGGCTAATATCAGGACTTTTTTTTGAATTACAATTAAAATTGAATAATCTTTTAATACGACACCTTGATCCATATATTTGAGCACATAATTCATGAAATGTTAAAAATCCAGGAGAGCTAAACTAAAAATATTGCTCCCTCTGTTCACTAAATGAACAGTGAAAACGTCTTACATTAGTGAACATAGGTAGTAATAACTATATCCTTACCTTGTAAAGGTGGTAGGAATCCACTGCAACATCCCCGTTGCTTCTGTCTTTAATTTTATCTGCAAAAATCATTCAGAAATTTTATCAAAAGAAGTCTCTTCTACCCATTGATATTCTTGTTGTTGAAAGGAATATTGTGATTTAACTTCAGATCTAAATGTACTACTACTTGACCAATAATCTACGCCATTGACCCGATGGATAGAAATACTGGCGAACCTTAGCCGCCACTCTCCGAGATCGTTCCTTCGTCCTCCTCCCTGGCTCCCTCGCTGCCGCCAGCAGTCACCGCCGGTCAAAGACCACTCGGTAAATGACGGCGGGGTCTTCCCCCTCGAGCCCGGCCGGCTTGGGTAGGCCGATGCGGCCATGGCAGCGCTCCGAGCTGGTGGCGGCGCAGTGCTACTACTCCTCGTCGAAAGTGTGAGTGGTAAGGGTACGGTGGGCGGCACTGCCGTGGAAGGCGTTCCCAGCCGCCGCGAGGCATCGGCCCCGCGCCTCTCGAGCCCGGTGTGGCCGTACACCAATGGATTCCCTCCTTTGTTCCGTTTTATTATGGGGAATACTTTAATTTTTGCCAACTTTATTTATGTCACTTTAAAATTTAAATTTCATTTTTGTCATTCTTAGTGTTTGATAAAACATCATGATTACCGTTTCATGGTACACATTTTTTAGAGTGATAATTAAAGAATGGTAAAAATGAAATGAATAATTATTATGTTTTACCACAAAATGTCATTTGTAATGTATTATCAAAATATAAAAATGCCAAAAGTGAAATATAAAATTTTATAGTAACATAAAAAAAGGCAAAAACTAGAATTTGCTCTAACTCTACTAATTAAGAAGCACTCATTAAAAGCCCGCGCAGGGATCATTTTTGGTGTCCCGACAGCGCGCCACGTGTCGCGTGCTGAGCGTTCCTTCACAAAAAAATTGCACATATTTTTTGGGTTTTAGATTTTTTTTTTCGGTTTTTTTGCTTTCCGTGCGGTTTTTTCTTACCTTTTAGGGAAAAAATCATTTTTCTAATAAAATACAAATAAATAAATAAGGCACGATTCAACATCTCATAAAGACACGAATCTGCTTCCACGCACGTGTATCTGAAAAAAGGCATGCAGTGTTCATCCAAAAAAAAGCACGACCAATGCCTACCAAAAAAGGCATGAACGTGTTGCACGTAAAGGCACAAATATGTTTTCGCGAAATGCATGCCTCGTGCCTCTAAAAAAACAGGCACGTCCCGTGCCTTTCAAAAAAACGCGGACGTATTTCGCATGAATACAAGAATATGCTTCACGAAAGGCACGTCGCGTGATTTTAGAAAGGAAAAAACGAAATTTTGACATTACAACAAGTGACATACGTACAGTGTCATTTATCAGACGCGGGGGACTCGCTAATTAGTATTTTCAACAATTTTCTCTGACTTGTGCCAACGAGCAAATTGTTGAAAATACCAATTTGCTCTGACTTTTATTTTCAAAATATTAACTCTGGCCCAAAATAAAAGTGTCATCAACACGGTTGTTATATCTTGCTTACCGCAAGATGGATGCTTGTTTCATTTCAAGCCTTTCTGTGGGCGTTATAGTATTGGGTCGGTTCATTTTCACATGTCACTTCGCTCATTTGATAAATATTACACGTCAAGTATTTTTCTAAATACATGACACATTTTCTGTATACATTTAAAATATTTTATATACAAGTACATCATTTTTTGAATACATTAAATATATTTTTAAACATATATTTTCATGTCATTTTTTTCATGCTTGTTGTATAATTTTTTTATACTTCAGGATATTCATATTTTCCAAATACAAGATTAGTATTTTTAAGATGTGTTTAATGTCTATTTTTTAATACACCTTCTACATTTTTTGTACATAACAAGGATGTTTAATAATTATTTAATAATTCTAAATATGTTTAATATATTTTATTTTATTATTTTTGATGTCTATTTGTCCATAGACGGTGTACATCTTACATATATATTTATACAATTTTTGTATACACCAGGAACATTTTTATACGTATTTGTATTTTAAATATATGATTAACACATTGCCGTATTTATGTTTTGTAGTTTATTTTTTTCATACACGTTGTGCATTTTTTACTTTAATTTTTTTTCTAATACATAATTAACATGTTCTCAAAATTTAATGTAAAGTGATTTTGGTAATATATTTAAAGTTTTTTCAAATTTAAAAAAAAAACAAAAAGTACGAAAAAGACAAAACAAACTAACTAACGAGGGCTTAAGGCCATGTGCGCCGGGCTTGCCCATTGGCGCAGGCGCTTCTGACGAGCACTCCTCCCAATGCTTGTATCTTAGCACGTAATCATAGGCATTTTGCTTATATGGCATACTATTTAATGAAGAAAGAGAGAAAGGTTGTATCTTAGCTAAGATACAACCCTTGCACGTGGCCATATGCAAAATGCATGGTTAGACTAATCATATTTATGCATGTAGCTAAAATCATTAAATAAGACACAACATTTAAGAAACAATGCATTGTGGAGGTTGTATCCTAAGTTTTTATTGCTCCTATGATATTGTGCTAAGAAACAATGCATTGGGAGAGCCCTAAGCGAGGCATAGTCGTGCCCGTGTCATCCATGTATGAAAGTCATGATTATTCTTTTTTTTGTGGGTAGTCATAATTATTCTCACGTTGTAACACATGTGCGCAAACATCATTAGAGTGTCTAGAACCCGACCCTCAAACCATTCTCTGAGTTCGAACGAATGAACCGACCACTGCTTAATCATGAATGTATCACACAACTGGAGCTCAAACCGTCTTTGGATGCAGACACGGATGACGGAACAGCTGTGGTTGACCTCATTGGAGTTGACAGAGCATGGTTCTCCTCCAGCGGCGGGCTGCTACCAGGGGCGTACCCATGTTGTGCCATGGGGAAGCATATGACACCGGGTAAAAATATTTTCCTTTGTATATTTTATCTAAATACTGTGCGTGACACCCCTAAATTTAATTAAAAATGCGTGTGATTGTGTGGCGTGACACCTTGTTGTTTTTGTTCTAGGTCCGCCCTGGCTGCTACCTTGTCTTGGCTAGGTCGATAGTAAGATCTTGGTTAGCCGAGGACCTCGATGCCAAGCTTGTTTTTAGTTATTAGTAGCTCATCTGGTATCATGTATATTTGCCACTTTGTTTTCTTTTTCTTTTCTCTATTGCAATGGTTATTGTATCGGGATTGTTGCTTTATCTATAACTAGAAGAATACCCCGCGCGTTGCAGCAGAAAATTTCTATAAGATCTTACTATGTAAATCAAAAGGTATAAGATGCATGACATTGGAAATTTTCTACACAAAAATGTTAAAAAAATAGTGCTCGAGGTTTATGGAATGATGTGGATACATCCTGCGCGTTGTGGGGGGGGGGGGGAATATATTTTTTAATTTTTTTAAACCAAATAATATAAGATGTATAAATTATGAAGTTTTTTAATAGAAATATGAAAGATTTGACCGATCATGATAGTAGAAAAAATCAATTTAATTGGTGAAAATTGTTTGTATTTTTAAGCATGGATGGAAAATCGATGATGTGAATAAGTTGCACGTAAGAATATGCTATTATTGATAAATGTTAATAGATGAAATGAACAATTGATTGGCTACAATAATGGATGATATGGATAATTTGCATGTTGAGATAGACAACTTAAATGACTCTATAATAGGGTTTTGTTCAATAAAAGTTATAGATAAAGCAGATGAATGCCTTTCAGTTTTCTTTAGGGGAATGCCTTTCGGTTAAATGCACAGATATTCACATCAGTACATACGTTCCTGACAAAGTACCAAGTTACTAGTAAGTAGTAACATTTTCTTAATAAGAAGATACAAGCTGTATCACAAATAAAAAGAAAAGATATAAGCTACGTGTGGCAGATGTATGTATTATTAGTACTCCCTCCGATCCAAATTAATTGACACACATTTAATACAACATTGTAGTAGAGTTATACTAAGTGTGCGTCAATTAATATGGACCGGAGGGAGTAGTATTTACACATGCCTGGGTACTGGTGAGTGAAGTTGTCCCATATGCTTGGTCCCCTGCCCCCCTCCATTGCACCACCCTCATACTGCATGCATGTAAATATCCAACCAATTTGTAATAAGATGATGCCAGCACCAAAAGTTTCATAACGTAAATATCGTTGTTAGTTAATTGTAAGGTTGATCACAATGGGAACTAACTTAGACTAGTAACATACATATGTTACGAGTCTATGTTACTATCTCCACAATAAATAGTACTCCCTCCGATCCATAAAAAGTGTCGTCCACTTAGTACAAAGTTTATACTAACTTAGTACAAAACGAGCGACACTTTTTATAAATCGGAGGGAGTAACATACATGTGGTGTCATGTAAGATTTTATTTATTAGGTTATAGACTCATTTTGGTACGTTTGATGTTACAGTAACTAGCTTACCACAAGCATTTTTTTTCCTCATTAACTACATGACACGTAAACAAATTTACTATCTAAGTTACTCCTATTGTAACCAGCCTAAGAGTAAACCAGATCCAGAACCAATGATTTCATAATGTAGATAGTCAACTTGCATGTGCATAAGTGTCTCGTGTGCATTTGCACGATGCCAGATCCAGCATCAATCATTTAGTAATATAGACAATGAACTGGCTAATCACTTCGCGGATCAGATCAGAGATCAAATCATACATATTGAGTAGCAGAGAGTATTTTATTCCTCTTACAAACATTCATGATCTCTTCTATTTGTTATTTTGTTTTTACACCTTCCATGAGCCGTTTTCTAGTTATATTTCTAACTACATTTATTTGTAATATTTAGTTTCTTCTTTTTAAATTAGATGACTTTTATTTGTTCACATGTAGTATATCTAAACATGTACATAAATAAAAAATATTTAATTTAAAACGAAGAAAATAGTACGCAGCCAGCTTCCATACTTGTAGCTGCAACCAAATTGCTCTGAACTGAGAAAAGGGAAGCCAACAAGGCCTGTGCTATGCATGAACGAATAAAGGAAAGAAGTTCAAACCTGATAGGACGAGGAGGCCGTTCCGAAGACGAAGCCCTTGGGGAAGCTCCTCCGGCTTATCGGCGGCAGTCCAGCGCCATCGTAGGCGGCCGAAGCGACAGCTAGAAGGAGAAATGGTAGGAGAAGACGACCAGGCATTGCCGGCAACGCTCCTGCAGCTGTATATGGGGAATGGGGGTAGTCGCAGTGGATACCTGTATATATTGGAGTGCTTCTCACTGTTACTGTCAAAGGACACTAGGACTAGGTACATAGGCCGGCTGGCCACTAACAAACTATTAAATTTTAATCTATGAGTATTGTCCATAGTAGACAGCCATGCTGTCCAAGAGTGTAAACAGATCCTGAGCTCAAGCAAAGAAAACTTCTTTTTAGCCAACACTTGTGCTTAATTTAACGATTTGTTTTTCACTTAAAATCCTCATCTGATAGGGGGTAACCTCTCATGCACGTCAGGCGTCATGCCCCATGTGGTGGCTGACTCGGCATCGTATTTTTTTTTGAACAATCACCGGGGGAAGGGAGAGGGGGAGGGGATATATTAATATCGCGACGATACCAATTATACCTAGCCTCTGCAACAACACAATGTTCTAAAAAATTACGGATGCACACAACCCACTAAATACATTACTCAGTGTTCCAAGAGTAGAGTTAGAACCAGCGGCGGAGCTTGAGCAGCTTTCATGGAGGGGCAATGGACTATAGAAGGGGCAAACATAACTGTTTTTAGTTTTTTTTAAATGCCTAATACATAGGATACATTTTTTTTTCTTGTGAGCCGGGAGAGGGGGGGGGAGAGATTGCCTAGGTTGGCTCCCATGAAGCTCTGCCACTGGTTACAACATTCAAGTACATCGAGAGGAGAGGTAAAGGTGCCATATTTCGCGTGATCCTTAAACCTAAAGGAACCAAAGTAAAATCATCAATAATGTTGCACATAGAGTGATAACCAGAGCGGAAGACTAGGGCATTGTGGAAATCCCAAATCTTCCAGAGAATAACAAGCGCTACGGAAAGCCAGATATTGATGTCGAGGTCGGGCGGTGTGTGTGCCGACCAATAGATGCGAGAGAGGGTGGAGTGGAGAAGCCTAGCATCATCCAAACCGAGAAGAGTTAGGACGGAGTATATCCAGGCATCATATTTACAAAATCAGAATGCTCTTAGATCATGGAAAATATATCATACTCAATTTAACTCCAACGTTTTTCATTTATTTACTTTTTTCCATTATCGATTGATAGTAGAATCCGGTCTTTTCTGGATTGTATGGAAAAACTATTCACTTTTTTAATGTTTTGAATTCAGATTTAAGGACCACAATATCATCTGAACTTTGATATATGTTCATAGCGCTGTTGGATAATGAGCAACTATCATTCACAGGGGGCCAAAGGCCAATACATGTACATGTGAGGCAAAGTGCAGGTAACCCCTTATACAGTGGGGATATACAGGAAAATGGACTATACACATCTAACACCCCCCCCCCTCAAACTCATGGTGGATTAACAACACTGAGTTTGGAGAGAAGAAACTCACGATGCACTCGAGTCTGTGCCTTCTTGAGGAAATCTGCCAACTGTAACTCGGAAGGCACATAGTGATGAGCGAGAATCTGATCCTGCATAGCAGCGCGCACAAAGGAGTCATCCACACCAATGTTCTTGGTGAGCTCATGCTTCACTGGGTCACGCGCAATACTGAGGGCACCCGTGCTGTCTGACAATAAGGGAGTCGGTGCAGTAGCTGAAACGCCAAAATCCTCAAGTAACCATCGTAACCTCAGCCGTCACCATAGCCATCGCACGCAACTCATCCTCTGTACTCGAGCAAGAAACTGCAGTCTATTTCTTAGTCTTACAGGCAATGAGAGAGCCACCAAGAGAAACACAGTAAGCAGACAACGAACATCGATCAGAAGGATCACTAGCCCATGTAGCATCAGTGTAGACCTGGAGCTGGAGAGATCTAGAGCGGGGAAAGAAAAGGCGGTGAGAGATCATGCCACGAAGATATCGTAGGACACGTAGGAAGTGACTATAGTGGACAAAGGTGGGAGCTGAGACGAACTGACTAAGAATATGAACAGAATAGGATATATCAGGACGAGTCAAAGCGAGGTAGACAAGGCTCCCAACAAGGTGGCGATACCGAGTGGGATCAACAAGAGGATCACCATCAGTGGCACGAAGCTGAACATTGATCTCCATAGGAGTCACAAAAGTGCGGTCATCACCAAGAGCTGCACGAGAAATAAGATCCTGGATGTATTTTTCTTGGGAGATGAAGAAGCCATCGGAGGTAGAAGAAACCTCAATCCCAAGAAAATAACGAAGTGGACCAAGATCAGACATCAGTAACTGCTCACGGAGGCGGGCCTTAACAAAGGCGATGCACTCAGAGTCGTCGCCAGTAATGATCATGTCATCAACATAGAGAAGCAGAAGAGTCCGACCACGAGGAGATGTGTGAACAAATAGAGCTGGATCATGATCACTAGGAGAGAAGCCAGCATCAGTCACCACGGAGGCGAAACGCTCAAACCAGGCACGAGGGTCCTGCTTGAGGCCATAGAGGGAGCGCCGAAGACGACTAACCAAACCATGAGGAACAGAGTACCCCGGTTCTGAATATAAACCTCCTCACGCAACTCACCATTGAGAAATGTGTTCTGAACGTCAAGCTGAGACACAGACCAATGACGAACAGAGGCAATAGCGAGAAGAGTGCGAACAGTGGTCATGTGGGCCACAGGAGTGAAAGTCTCATCATAATCGCGTCCCTGCTCCTGCTGGAAACCACGAGCCACAAGACGAGCTTTGTAACGCTCAAGAGAGCCGTCGGAGCGAGTCTTAATCTTATAGACCCACTTGCACGTGATGGGACGAACACCAGAAGGAAGTGGAACCAGATCCCACGTGCCAGTGCGCTCGAGGGCAGCAATCTCCTCGGCCATCGCAAGCTGCCATTCAGGCTGGGTCATGGCAGCGCGATAGGAGGTAGGCTCAGCAACAGCAGAAAGTCCATAGCGGTCAGGAGAATAGCGATCGGGTGGAGGACAAGGCCGAGCACGGAGGTTATGAATCGGGAGAGGTGTGGAAGGAGGCACGCCGGAAGTAGACGGCACGTCGGTAGGATCATCGACAACACGAGATCGACGAGTGTAGTGGAGAGGAAAAGGTGAATGAAGACGAGGCAGGGGGAGGAAAGTGGAGAGGGGGAGGAAGGTGGAGAGAGCGAGGATGAGGATGGGGAGGAGGGTGATGGAGGGCAAGGTGGTGTCGGTGGTGTAGGAGGAAGAATGAGACGGGTCGGTGGAAGGGGGGAGATAGGTGGCATAGAGGAAGAAGTATCTGGGAGGAGAAGAAAAGAGAGATCATCCATAGATAAGCTCGAGGAGGAAGGACGCGGGTAGTAAGAATAGGACTCATCGAAAGTCAAATCACGCGAGATGCGCATGCGGCGACTAACGGGATCCCAACATCTATAGCCCTTGTGCTCATCACTGTAGCCAAGAAAAACACACTCAACCGACTGAGCAATCAATTTGGTGCGTTCGCGAGGTGCAAGAAGAACATAGCACACGCATCCAAACATGCGAAGAGCGGAGTAGTCAGGAGAGTGACCAAAGAGGCGCTCTGAAGGAATACCACCCTGCAAGGCAGCCGATGGCTGAATGTTGATGAGGTAGGTGGATGCGGAAACAACCTCAGCCCAAAAGTGAGGCGGAAGAGAGGCAGCGATCATCATCGCACGAGCCGTCTCAAGGAGATGACGATGCTTGCATTCTGCAACGCCGTTCTGAGCATGGGCACCAGGACAAGAGAACTGGGCGAGAGTGCCCTGTTCCGCAAGAAAGCCACGCAACATGTGAGAGACATACTCGCCATCAGAGTCAGCACGAAAGATACGAATATGCGTTGAAAACTGGGTGTGAACCATGGCAGCAAAACACTTGTAAATAGAGAGAACCTCGTTGCGAGTTTTCATGAAATAGAGCCAAGTGTAGCGAGAGAAATCATCAATAAACAGAACATAATAGCGATGTCCACCTTTCGACTCAATGGGGGAAGGACCCCATACATCAGAGTGAACAAGATTGAAAGGACGCTGAGATACAAACTCACTAGTAGGATAAGGTAACTGAGTTTGTTTGCAACCATCACAATGTAAGGAAACATCCCAGACATAGACCCTAAAACACCTTGACGCACCAAAGAAGACAAACGAGAGCCACAAAGGTGACCAAGTCGATAATGCCACTGCTGGAAGGACGCAGAAGAAGGAGCAGTAAGAGCATGAGAACTCGCAGAGGTGGTGACAGCGGAAGGAACACGAAGCCAGTCAAGCTCCCAAAGGCTTTCAGACTCACGGCACCGAGGGCCAGCGCCAACCAGTGCATGGGTGCGACGATCTTGAACAGAGCAAGAGTCGACATCAAGAATAACACGACAACCAGAATCAGTAAGTTGGGCAGCGGAAAAGAGATTCATGGTAAGACGAGGAACATGAGAAACACTGGGAACCGAGAAGGAAGAAGTGGAAAGAGTGCCACGACTAGCAACAGGAAGGGGTGTGCCTTCGGCAGTGAGAACATTGATTGGAAAATCAAGAGGTCGAAGAGAAGTCAAAGCAGACGAATCAGACGACATATGAAAAGAAGCTCCATAGTCCAGAACCCACAAAGATGTACCTGACTGAGTAGGTGCCGAGGGTGGTGGAGTGGTGGAGACAGTAGCTGTCGCAGCAGAACCCGTCGAGGAAGATCCAGAGGAGGCCAACATGCGCTTGAGGGCAGCAATATCCTGGTCAGTGAGGGACATCGCTGGGGGAGCCACACGGGGCCCACTAGAAGAGGAGCGTCTCATGTCTCGCTTCTTCTGATGACAATCAGCCTATGGGCGACCTTGCTTGGAGCAGTAGGCACAAACGGTGTCACGGCGTGAGCGACCTCTAGCAGAAGGAGGGCGGCCCACCCCCCTGAAGGTGTGGGCAGGAACGGTGGAGCGGTGGGTCGTGCAGACGACATAGGAGCCCTGGCAGCAAGAACAACAGGGACCGGAAGCAAACCAGCGGAACAAAGACGGGTCTCCTCAGCGCGAAGCTCTGCAAGCACCTCTGAGATGGGAAAACGACCACGAGCAAGCAAGTGAGCACGCCTGGGCTCAAACTCTGACCGGAGGCGGGATAGGAACTCATGAACACGCTGAAAGTCCAAGTCTGACCTCATAGTCTGGCAGCAACGGCAAGTGCCACAAACAACAGTCCTGAGGGAATCAAGCTGACACCAGATGGCTACACTCTGTGTGTAGAACTCATCAACGGAAGAGTCACCTTGCTGAAGAGCATGCTCCTGACGCACCACAGATAAACAGAGAGCATCACCAGAGGGCTGATAACGCTGACAGAGATAAGACCACATCGCTGCAACGGTGTCGAGACCCATAATCTCGGAAACATACTGAGGTAGAACACTCGCAATGAGAACAGCAGCAGCCCGAGCATTATCATTGCGCCACTGAGTGTAAGTAGACAGCTCATCGCGGTAGACAGAAAGAGCCTCGGAGTAAGCTGATACCTGCTGATCATAGGCGTCAATTGCAGCATCATCGAGATCCTTGGCTGCATCTCGATCCTCCCGAGAAGCATCATCAGCTAGAACCGGCGGCACTGGCGGGATAGGAGCCACGGGGGCAACATGACATGGCGGACAGGGGACCTCGCCAGACAAAACGTCCCATAGGAGAAGACCGCGCATGTGGATGCGCATGAAGCCCACAAACTCAGCATAGTTGGTGTCATCGAAGATAATAGAGCACCGAGGAACAGACACATAGCCCGAAGAAGACATCACAACTCTCTCCTTTTTTTAATGAGCAAGTCAACCCTCTACTGGCCCGATCCAGATCGGGACCGAGCACAGCAGAGCAACCAGCCCGAGGCCAGCAGCAGCCAGGCCCGACGGGAGAGGAGGACCAGGGTCGTCACTCGCAGAGGCAGCGGCGCAAGCCTGCGCGGCCGAGCCGAGGCTGGGGACAAGAAGGTCAGTGGCCATTCAAGGACAACAACAGGGGAGGGGGGCGATGACTGTGGATCCGAGCGAGGAGGGCTCCTGGACGGACGTCAGCGACAGATCCGGGCAAGGCCAAGCACGAGGGGGCCGGCGGCAGCGGATCGGAGCAGCTAGGGAACGGAGATCGCAAGGAGTTGCATCGTACGGGGAGAGACTAACCTAGCATCTGATACCATGTTGGATAATGAGCAACTATCATTCATAAAGGGCCAAAGGCCAATACATGTACATGTGAGGCAAAGTGCAGGTAACCCCTTATACAGTGGGGATATACAGGAAAGGGGACTATACACATCTAACAAACGCCTCGGGCGCGCACGTGTGTGTACAACTATAGACGAGCCTCATGCTCCATTGATCTTTACACCACGACACATAAATATTTTATTGATTATTCCAACAAACGGCACGATCACTCAACAATCTTTTGCAGACATACATAGAATGCCTCCATTATTTATCTCTGGTTTTCAGTTTATCATCATTTAAAAAAACAAGCTTCCAGATGATCATCATCCCTTGAGGAACTTCTTGAACCATCCGGCGGAGCGCTTGGGGTACCGCTTCAGGCCATCGCCGTAGTCCACGAAGTGCAACCCGAAGCGCACCGTGTAGCCGTTCGCCCACTCGAAGTTGTCCAGCAGCGACCACGCGAAGTACCCCTTCACGTTTGCCCCGTCCCTGCAGTAAATGAACTGTCAGATTCAGAGGCTTATTGACGGAGTTTTGAGTGTAGAATTAAGGTGCCACTAGCTCCGACCTGATCGCACTCAGCAGGGCATCGAGGTGCTTGTGGTGGTAGTCTATCCTGGCGTCGTCCTCGAGGGCTTCCTTGAGTGGCAGGCTCTTGTTGTTTGCTTCATCGACGCCTGTAATACAGAGAAGAGAGACAAGTAATTTTTCAGATAGTTGTAAGTCCGTGTTGTTCCCTGTCTAGGAGGAGGTTGGGGGGAATGTACTTGCCATTTTCAGTGATGTAGATGGTGGGATTGTGGTACTTCTCCTTGACATAAAGCAGCAGATCACGGAAGCCTTGAGGATAGACGTAGAGCCAAGGTGAAGCAGCCTACATGCAGGTCATTTGGTCGATCAACTGAATCACCAGACTATGGCGACACCATTTCGAAGGAAGAGATAAGTTGCAAGTTACCTGAGGACCTATGGGGACACCATTTCGAACACCTGACATACAATTGGGCAGTGTCAGAAGCATACATATAGTACTGACTACTGACATATGTGAAAATATTATTGTGCTGGTAAACGAAGGACACATATCTTGGTCCTTGACTTAGCATGATTGACTCACTGGTGAGATTAGCTTGAGCATCAGTAGAGTAGCTGCTTCTCAGGCCATTTGATGGAGGAAGGCTACCAGCGTAGTTTGTGGTGTAGTAGTTGATTCCAATGAAGTCGAATGAGCCCTTCACCAATTCAGATTGCTTTTTGGTGAACTGCGGCAGGCGGTTTCCGACCAGTTCTATCATGCTCCGGGGGTAGTCTCCTCTGGTGATTGGGTCCAAAAACCTGCAAACATTTTATTCCTAACTAGTATAGGATCAATTTGCCTTACAGTGAAATTTTTCTTGTGTCACACGTTGGGACTTTACCATCCAAGCATGAATTCTATGGCGCGTCGCGTCGCGACAACGCTTGATTTTGAACGGGACAAGGGAGTGAACCAGTTTGAGACCAAAGTTATGCCGATCTTCCCCTTCTGCACTGCCTGCATTTCGTTGATGTGCATATTATCAATCACGTTCATTGATGAATTTTGTCAACTTCGTAATATGATGAATTAATGGCCGGATCAGTCACCTTGTATTTCTGCTCATACAGCCTAGCGGCTGCTGCGTGGGCGAGTATCTGATGGTGCGCTGCGGTGTACGGCTCCCTTCCTGAATCCCCGGCGCTGCAATTTGCATTCTCCCATGGTGAACACCGGCCTGGCGCGAATACGCCCTTTTCATAGCCCGTAATGCAGAAGGACCAGGGCTCGTTGAACGTGATCCAGTGCTTCACCCGGTCTCCGAATTCTTTGAAGCAGACTTCGGCAAAGTCTTTATAGTCATTTCTGAATTGCACCAGTGTCAGTTTGTTATTTACTTATTTTTGCAAGTTAACGCATACAGGTTTTTAGAAGATAAATTATGGTCGCCTTACATGATATTTGGGCTAAGAAAGCCTCCATATTTATCCTCCAATCCCTGTGGAGAGTCCCAGTGAAAAAGGGTCACAAATGGCTGCACCCCTGCAGCAGATATATGAAGATTTCAAACCTCAAGTTCCATGCAGTTTTATACTTGTACTACATTGGAATCTAATTCAGCACTGACAGCTAGACAGTCTACCTTTGGACAGTAGCTCATCGATCAAGTTGTTGTAATACTTGATACCTTCTCTGTTAACTCCGCCTCTCAGAGTTCCATCTGGTATGCATTAAGAAATTAAGACCGGTATGAACATAGGAAATGAGAAGATAATGCAAAGTATTCTACCTCAATGTGTGTCGAAGTATCAAATCTGAAAATATCATACCTGGAAGAGTTCTTGTCCATGAGATGGAGAACCTGTATGCGTCCATTCCCATATCCTTCATGAGGCGCACATCTTCCTGCGTTTTTGGCAAATAAGGATCAGAACTACCTAGTTTCCTTTTGTTGGATTGGAACTTAATTTCAAAGATCTTCTCACAATGTGATCTTAATCAAGAAATTTAAGCATATAATGTATGAAAAAATATTATGGATCTAATTAAAAAGCAAGGCATATAAACTATACCTACCTTGTAAAGATGGTAGGAGTCCACTGCCACATCCCCATTGCTTCTGTCCGCGATTTTATCTGCCAAAGTTATTTATTAAGTAGAGCTTTATGAAAAGAAATGCTATTCTGCTCCTTATTTTTATTTTACTGAGAGGAAGATCATGACTTAACTTCAGTTCTAGATGCAGATTACCTTGTTGGTAATCACACTGTTGTTGGATAGAGTGGCTTAGCTGTCAATAAAACTACAAATATGCTGACATCAAAATTTAGTACTTCTCCGTGCATCTAGATACATCCATTTTAAGACAAGTAATATGGATCGGAAGGAGTAAGATACGACACACGTACCTTGAGATCATATTACCATAATGCTACTCCCTTTGTTAACATGCAGTCTCTAACACAGAACTTTGACTCTATTTTTCATACAGTTGTGTTTGTACAAGTTATTAAATTATTACATAGTATGGTAATATTTTCACGATAAACCTCATGCTTCTATTTTTCACCTCACTATTCTGAAATGTTTGTTTACTAGCCATGTTGGAGAAGTTTAATTTAGTGAGTGTGGATTTTCTATCGTACCATGTAGGTACACCTTCTATCTAGGCCATCCAGCTTTGTATCAAAATCTGTGCTATTTTTAAATAGCTTTTTTTGTTTTTTCCAAATAAAAGAACACTGAATATTTCAAGCCGTGAAATAAAAAAGTAAGTTTCTACAGCTCTTGATCTCTCAAGAAAAATTATTTGATAATGCTCTTAACAAAATATATACAAACATGTTGCTATAGAAGAAATAATGCTAGATGTATATACATGCCTGGGTACTGGTGAGTGAAGTGGTCCCAGATGCTTGGTCCTCTACCTCCCTCCATTGCACCCCCCTCATACTGCATGCATGTGAATGTCCAGCAAATTTGTCATGATCGATAATGGCAGAACAAAACAAAACATGATGTAGATACCATTAGTCAATAGTAAGATGAGACCAGATCCAGAACCAAAGTTTTCATAATGTAGATAGTTGGTTGAGGACTAGGCAGTAGCCTAGTGGCAAGGATCACAGTGATGCATCCTTGCAACCAGGGTTCGAATCCTGGAGCGAATTTCTGGTTTCTTATCAGGGTGGGTTCTTCTATATCAATAAACCATGGGTGTTAGTGCCCATGGAGTTTCATAATGTAGATAGTTGGTTGGCAGATAGTTAATTCGCCAATCCCTTCTTGGTTCAGAACAAGGATCAACTCATATATGCTGAACTTGAGATAATTTCTCCAACTTGTTACTAACATTCATGATTCCGGTGCATTTTGCTCGATCCGTCCATGCATTTCCTAGAACCTCCCCTGTTTTAACTTTTGACCATATTCCTAAGATTCCGCCGGTGAATGAACATTTGACGCAGCATCAGCTTATGCAGCAACTTTCATACTAACTTACTGTGATGAGCTAAAGAAACCAACAACCTACATTATCCATGTGGAATCAATGGAGGATAAGCGAGTGGAAACCTGATAGGACGCGGAGGCCGTTCCAAAGATGAAGCCCTTGGGAAAGCTCCTCCGGCTTATCGGCCGCCGGCCATAGACACCGTCGTCGGCGCTGGAAGCGACAAGGAGAAGGAGAAGTGGGAGGACAGCCGCCACCAATGGTCTTGCAGCCATATGGAGTAATGACAGAGGGCTATGTTGCAGCGTCAAAGGCTTCCCTTGGCACCACCTATATAGGCCCGTGTCTGGACGCATATGTAGTAGTAAAAAGAATCAATCTGGATTTTGAATATAATTTTTTCTGATATGGCAACGTTATCATTGTTTGGTTTTTTTTTGCACGAGGGAAGGAACTATTAAATGTGTGTATTCCCCATTTCTACATATCCCTATTGTATAAAGATATATTACCTCACATGTTACATGTACATGAATTGGCCTTTCACCCCTGTGAATGATATTTGGTCATTCTCTAACAGGAACCATAGCTTTTTTTACATAGCAAGGAACTAAAAGCAACATTAGCAAAACACTGCAATCATCATAATAACACATATATGGTGAATAGTGATTAAGGGTCTGTTTAGGACCGCTCCGCTTCCTAAAATCTAGCTTTATTCCAAGAAATGCAAGTCAAACAGAGTAACTCCACGATATGCCGCTCAATAAAAAAACTAGAATCTGGGGGTACAACTTCCAGTTTTTTTGTGAAGCTCTTCAGGGGGTGCTCCAGATAAAATCTAGAAGTTGGATTTGAGAGGAAATTACCACTGAAAACAGTAGGTGGACATCCCTTCATCATCCAATCAAATAGATCTATTCCACCAAATTTTCTATTTTTAAAGCTGGAGCTAGATGGAAGCCAAACATGATTTTTTTTTGATAAAGCTACAATTTCTATATAAAGCTGATTCAAAGTAAATTTAGCGAAGTGAAGCTAATTTTAAAGGAGCGAAGTAGTCATAAACAGGCCATAAAAAAGATGGTACAATATCACTATCCTAGGATTAAAAAAAATGTTTTTTCTGGAAATTTGAAAAATATATATCGTTTAATTTTTTTTGAAAATATACGCCTATCGTTGCGCTGCTGACCGATAGCGCGTTGACGGTGTGCAGGAAACCTACAGCGCGTCGTGACATAAACGAGCCATCGATCGCATGCCCGTTACTACAACAGGCCGGCAACCGTTGCTTGAGAGGGCGCCGTCGCTAACTAGCCCACCGATATAGTTTTTTTCTTTCTATTTTCCTGTTTATTATTTGATTTTTTTCATACCAACATAGTGTTTATTTTCACCATTCAAATTCATGCACAATTAAAATAAAACACATATGTTCAAAAGTCGCATACAAAAGTTGAGTTGCATACAACAATATCTCACACGTAGCTAAGAGAAGACGAGACGACGGCTTGGAGGAAGAGTAGAACACGAAGGGCCTACTCCGTGCCCGATTATTGTGTTCGAGTATCAATTCCAAAAGCAACAATGAATCAACTTCAATTCCTGCAGCTCACGGCCGCCGTTGACTTTCCTAGTTTACTTTTAAATTTGGTTAAAATTAGTTTTTATGATAACCGTTTGGCTTGCATAAAATACGACCGGTGTATGTAAATTATATGTGAATCTAAATAAAATTTATTTGAATTAATGTGAATTTAACATATTTTTATTAAAAATGTTGGCGAACAGATGCGGTTTGCAGTTTCGATTGAATGACCGATTTTTTGTAACGGATGCGGTATCTGTTTAAAAAAATAGATTGGTTTTTGAAATTGCTGTATAATGACAGCGACGACACGAAGGAAAAGAACTAGTGCACAATTTCGTTTTCTGCGCATCGATGGTTGTGCTGCACGTGAACCATGTGCAGTTGGCGTTGGCTCAGACAACGCAGGCCGTACGATCAGGCTTAAGCGCAGTAAAATAAAAACCCAAAATTTGTCCTTCAGCTACCTAAATTTTGTAGCTCGCTCACGCGATTCAATACATACCAAACAATGTTAGTTCCTCAAGTGTCAAATCATTACCATTCCTACTAGTTTCTGGAGTGTCAAAACTTATAGGCGAACGCCAGCCAGCTAAATAAAAACTGTTTTCTTTCCTGTAAAATGAGATATTCCATAGAAGTTGCCGGAGATTCTAAAAACGGTTAGAAATGCATAATTTATAATACCTAAATAATTCATCTTCACTAACTTATTTATCTTAACATGCAAGCTATCTACATCATCAAGTAGTTGCACCATGTAAAACTCAATTTCGTTAATTTTTTATGCACATGCTACCATTAATTTCGCATGTGCATGCAACCTATACCAAGTAAATAAATAAAAATTTGTGCACTCAACCTTATGATTTATAAAAGACTCTTTTAATAAATAAATCCAATTATAAGTTACCATGCATTTCATTTTTCTATGCGATAAATTTGTTTTATGAATGCACATATATAGTTTTTATCATTGTTTTAGGTTAACCAAGGGTGACATCTCCATTGTCTCTGCTCAATGTTCTTTTCGTCTCAATTATCTTGCTGATATATTGTTAAGTGGAGTAATAAATTAATATATTTTTGTCACACACATTTTTAGATTTTTCATCGATAAAATTTAGATTTTACTCTAAATATATATTTTTCAAAAATGAATTTATAATCAAATTATACTATGTTTCGTTATTTTTTCATATTTTAAAAAATTAAATTATTTATTAAAAGTTCCCGCAGCAACCTGCGGGGTATCATCTAGTTCTTATCAATAGTCTGGATCAATCCTGGATTCTGGAAGAAAAAAAATTGGATTTCTTTTTAAATGGCATTCTATCAATCCAAAAAATATCAATATCTTCTTTGGAATATTTCTATTAGCTTTTCTACATTTACTGGGGATTCCCTAACTTCCCTATGTACCTTTAAATTTCTATTTTACTTGTAGGGTCATTTTGTATAAATTTTGGGCGTTTGTATAGAATTTTGGTTTCCTACAAAATCAAGAAGAAACATGGTTTTCCTTTTAAAATTATTTACTTCCCCGCAAATTTATTCAAATTAGTTGAGTGTTCTTTGCACTTTTTTATTCTTGATTGCCACCCACTACCCCGTTTTTTGCAAATCTTTTTCTTTGTCTTGAGTGGATTATCACGTGTGAGAAATTTAAATCATGCCATTATCCTACTCGTTTTCAGTAGGATTAAATCTAAAGTTGCATCCCATTTCCAGCTAGCGTATTCGCGACTGATCGATAGGTGCAACTTTCTTCGTACGCAAACCGTACGCCACAAGAGAAATGTTGATCGAGCGTTGCCAACAGGCCACACCGACCGCCAGCAAGAGTCTGTATGACTGGTGGCATCGTGCGGGCATGACAATACCGGCACCCAGGAGATCTGAGATGTTTTCGGTCATTAGCTGCAGTTGTAGGATGATTTGGCTTGAGATGAATAGGCTGGTATTCGACAAAATCGTGATGGTACCTGCCGTACTAACCCCCCCCCCCCCCCACACACACACACACACATTGAAGCCGAGTGGGCTATGTGGAGCGAGGCAAGACATGGCTGGGTGGATGACGACATGTAAATATTATGTACAACGCGGCTAGTCCGCTATCTCCCTCTCTTAATATACAAGACGTGCGGCTCGCATGTTCTTCAAAAGAAATATTGTATACGCTCGATCAGCATCGTAGTATCTGTGTAGGAGTCGAGACTCCGGTGAAGTCGCGTTATGTTTTCAGCTAGCACACTCATGACTGTTCAATGGGTGCATCTATCATCTCGTACGCGAACAAGATCACGGTGAGAAAACAAAGTCCGAAGGACGTCGAGAGATCACGGTGATGGTGAGATTACGTTCATTCATCTCCGGACGAGGGGCCTCTCAAACCAGCAGGCCGACGGGCTCTGCCATTTGATACGAGAGACAACAACTATAAATAGTCGAAAACAGCTTTCGGTCCTTTTACAAATAAGGTCAACAGTTTAAACAACCAAGTACATAAGATAACAATGCACAACTGTAGGTTCTATTGGGGCACCATCGAAACAATAAAGGCAACTCTCTAATGGACCGGCATATTTCTGAAAGCTCACACACTATAAATAAACTACATGATATCCCGCGCGTTTTTGTGAAATTGTTAAAAAATAATTTAATATTTTTAAACATTATAAAATTTATGTAACTTAGTATAACATAATAATTATTATTCTAAAATAAATTATTTAGTATGAAAATCTAATAAAATTTTATGAAAAACACTAAAAATGAGTGTGATTTTTGTTTATTAATTTATTACCCTAAGAATATACCGATGTGATGATATGAGACGAAAACAACGATGAGTAGAGAGAGTGAAGACATCATTCTTAGCTAGACCTAGAACAATGGTAACAGCTATATATGTGCATTCATAAAAAAATTATTACATAGAAAAATTAAATGCGAGGTAATTAATAATTTGATTTTCTATAAAAAAATTTGCTTCTAAATCATGAGGCTTAGTGCATAAAAATAGTTAATATTTTTTGTGATAGGTTGCATGCGCATGCGGATTTACTGGAAGCATGTGTATAAAGAGTTAGTGGAAAATAAATGAATCTATTTAATGATGTGAATATTTTGCATGTCAAAATAAATAGTTTTTTTTTGAGCGTTGTCAAAATAAATAGTTTAGTGGGGATGAACTGTTTATGTATTATAGATCTGCAGAAGCAGCCCACCATCAAGAAATACTAGGCTTAGGAAATTGGCTATGCCCGAGTGATGATCCTCCTATTTGATGCGTGCAGGCGTCAAAAGAAGGTTTCGCTAAAGGGCCCCAGCAACCAGCGCGAGGCGGTCTGGCCCACAGTTTTTTTTTGCCTGTTTTCACATCTTCTTCTTCTTCTTCTTCTTCTTCTTCTTCTTCTTCTTTTCTCTTTTGTTATTATTATTTATTTTTCTTTCTGTACCGTTTTTTCTTTTATTTTCTTTGTATGTTTCTGATTTCCTTTTTTTATTTTTTCTTAGAACATGTGAACCATTTTAATGCATATTGAAAAATAGTGTTATATATATTAAATAATTTTTAATTTTTAATGAACTTTTTTTAATATAAATTGACTTTGTTATTTCATACGATGAACATTTTTTTAACATGTTGAACATTTTTAATGTACAATGAGCTTCATTAATATACACAGATTTTTTAATTTTATACGATGAACATTTTTTTAATATGCATCGAACAAATTATTAACATAGAATGAACTATCCGTAATACACATTGAACCTTTTAGTTTTTTATACGACTAACATTTTGTATTACACATCGAACAAATTTTCATATATAGAATGACAAAACAAAAAAAACTGGAAAATGCAAAACGCAAAAATATATAATGGAAAAATAGTTAATTGTAAATGGGCCGATCCAAACGGGTTGTTCCCTTCAGCAAAGGGTCCTCCTTCTAATCTTTATATAATGTATCATGTTTATTCCAAACATTATCTCTCAACCTAAGTGCAAACCACCACCAAGCCCAAATAGTAACTTGTAGAAATCAGTGGCATGATGCAGTAAATCAACAGTAATTTGGATCATAATATCTTATTTTTATTGGAAATATATCGCCAACAGGAAGGAATCTTGCTTCGAGTTGTGGTATCCCAGCCCACCATAGTTTAAATCCTAGATTTGACATTGTTGCTCGCATTTTTCTGGATTTATTCTAGGCTTCCGGCGATATGCTTTCAGTGGGAGGAGACGTTCCCGTCGAAGACGAGGTGATGACTTCGTTAATTTCAAGATGATGTGTCGGGCTCAGTATTGTGAAGATGCTCATAGAGATAGGGTGTGCGTGTGTGCTTTCATAGAGTGAGTGTATACTCGTCTATGTGAGCGTCAACGTGGTGGTACTGTGTTTTAAAAAAAAAATCTTGCTTCGAAAGTGGTTATTGACTCTCTTCCAACTCGGAAGAACAAAAAATAGTGGGGATCTAGGATTCACACATGTGCCCAATCTTTAAGAGGGGACCCGAACGCACCTTTCATGAGTTATGCAGATGCCCAATTATAGTTGACTAGTATAGTACCAGTGCGTTGCCACGGGCGATAGAGATATAAGTTTCTATATATTCTAGTAGTTGATAGAAAAAATTAATGTATACATAGGAAGCAATGATCCAACTAATAATCCGTTACACATTAATATCTAATTGATGCGCTTAACATATATTCTTCTACAATGTCAAAAATGTTGTCTTTAGTTTCATTCTTAATATACTTGAGCAAGTATATTAAAATTTTCTTCCTATTACCATCTTGAACAAACAATATATGTAATTAGCAAGAATATTCTATGTTGATGGTCTAAAAATGCGCAACGAAGAATATTCACCGTGCAAACCGGCCAAATAATTTTTTACCGTTCCATGGAGCATCCCCATTTGTTTGAAATAAAATAAATTTTATCAACTATGCATAGACTAAATTTCATATACAATGATACATCATCCAAATTGACCAGTGTAACAACGTCCCCATTATTTGATAATACAAGGGTCTACATATCATACGAGTATGAAAAAATGACGTGAGTCCAAAAAGAAATCCAACGATTCTTGGCAGTTCTAGTCCATGATACGTAAACAATCCAGAAAGAAATTCAACTTTAAGAGGAAAAACACAATATAATGTTGGCGTCTGCTTGGCCAACGAGCTAGCGTAACCACAACATTTTCCAACGTCGCCCTTTGAGCAGCATTGCTCTCCCTTGCCTTGGCTTCCTCGATATCTTGCCTACCGTCAACCTATCGCTTGTTTACAGCAACATGAAAGACTTTCCACCGCATCATCCTTGCAATGCACTGGCAATTGATGTAATAACATTTATATGTTGGTGAACAAAATAATATGGTCATTTGTAAGAAAGCTAGTTATATGCTCGTGCGTGGCAACGAAAAAACATTATGTATGCTCAAGTTTAACCATAGTGATAAAATCTATCATCCATTCTAGTTACAGTAGCAAATAATTATTTAAGTAAAATAAAAAGGTAATATTGTATGAATATAACAAAATAAATGAAATGGCTAATAATGTACCGATACAAATAATACACTCAAGGTATCACCAATGTCTTTCTCAACCTCATTCCCTAAAATAGTAGTTCATCCACAAAACAATCTCATGCCTCAAATCCAGCAAAAAAAATCAAGACGATAATTTCTATGTTCGGTTATAACGTTTTACAAATCATATTAGATCAAAATTTCATTCTTTCAAGATTTTAAATTTTACAAAACCATGTACTTAGATATTAACCTTCGCATCGCAAGCAAGCATTATCAATCCATCTGCTTATAATTCTAATCACCCTCGCTAACCCTCTGCTTATAATTCTAATCACCCTCTAATGTCATACACCTTCAATGAGAACTAACCAAACGGTCAAGACACTAATAAGTAGAGACTAAAATCATTCGTACAATAAGAGGCATAAAATGATTACTACCCATCGGGATCAGCTACGCTGTTCAAACACCTCAAATTAAGAAGGTTTCTTTAAAAAAAACAAGGTTGTCTGAAGGATAGTTAATGGAGCCAACAAGGAAACACTATGTGCCCAGAAAAAAAATCTTTGAGATATATAAGTATCCTTAACTTTGATCTGCGTCAACAACAAAAACTATAATAATTGATACATGAATGATGATCGAAAATTGGCCATAAATTTCACTTCCAGATTTGTGATGAATACGATAATCTCACACTATTTTTTGCCGGGTTAAGCTCATCTAAAAATTGAAAAAATATAATTAAATAAATATGTGTTATGGAGATGTGTTGTGTAGTAGCAATTGCAAAGCTATCATAATAGTAAAGCATGTTCAGGAAACAAAAAGGGGACATCCCAGAAGATATTTGAATTTATCATGTGCAAACCGCTGGTCTGTGAGTACCATGTTCCATGTTCTACAACTCACTCCTGGGGATAGAACAACTTGCCGACTATGAATAACCATTTGAGTTAACAACCTTGGGGATTATATTGATGATGTGACCTTGAGTTGGAACACTGCACGTATATATCTGTGAAAGATACACGAGGTTTTAAAAATATATTATATATGCCTACACCAAATAGTACATTTACTCCAGCATTTTGAGTATTGAGAGTACTTTATTCTTCAACCGGTATGAGAATGATTTTACTGTTATGTATCCCTGGAGCTAAATCAAGATGGAGAATTGATATACCTTAGTTCTCTCCCTTCTGATTCTCAGTAGGCACCAAATGATTCCCTCCCCCCTCCCCTCCCGGTCGCTCCCACGAGCGACCGAGGGGCTAACCCTGACGACGGCGATGCTCGTGGGCGACGTGTTCTTCCTAAAGATGTCCTTCCTTCGATCTTTCTAACATCAGCCCAACTTCCTGACTTTATTTGTGTTGACCTCGAATATAAATTAAACTTTAACACTAAATATGATAATATTTTGGATGTCAGACAGTTGTGCTTACTAACAACAAAAAGAATAGCATATAGATACATGGACGTTAAGTGGGATTGTACTAACATTAGTACCTGCTGCAAACTTCTCAAACTCAACGACTCCCATGGGACCATTCCAGATAACAGTCTTGATTGTGTCCATGGCTTCACTGAAAGTCTTGATGGAATCTGGGAAAATATCACCAGAGTGAACAAATCAACAACAGCATAGGAAGGCCCCAAAGCAGGCAATTTTCCATCACTAACTACTGGAGAATTAAGAAACAGTATGACCAACGGGATTGTTACACAACCACGACAGATTTATGAGCTTTGTCTCAGAAAAAAACAGATTTATGGTCAGCTTCTCAAAAGTCATTCAAGCTTGTCTCTGTACCTTGTTGGCGATCAATCAACAATAATGAAGTGCTTTGACATTTCAAGGAGATTCGCCACCAATACAAAATGTAGACCATACAATTAGTCATACATGCTAGTCCATGGAAATCCATCAAATTAATGCTCAACCTGACAACCTGTAGGTATGATTCACATGCTTGCTTTTCAACGCAAGTAGCAGCCAACAAATTTATAAGACCATGTCACCGATTACAGGATGTTGATCGACCAAGCAAGATTTCAATAGAATGGCCTGCTCACTTGTGTATTTCCCGGATGGCATAAGGAGAGAGTTTCCAGTGAAGAGGACAGAGTTAAATTTGCACTTTAAGAATACCTCCTAAATAGTTGTGTTATTTGCATGCTTGTTTGTGGAATTCAGATTTGAAACAAAATCTTGCTCAAGGTACTGTGAAGTTTTACTCAGAATTTTCTACCATACAAATTGGACAAATCATATACGTGATTGAATAAAGCATACACCTGAGGTTCCCGTGGCCACAGAGTTGACGGAAGCGGCACAGATGGTTGGGGCGAAACCGGCGGGCGTGGTGCCGCAGCCGGTCGTTGTGGGAAGGTCGCGCCGGCGCCGGGAGCGACACAGCCGGTGGGCGGGGCGGCGCACGCGCAGGCAGACGTGCCGGGGCAGCCGGTCGTTGTGGGAAGGGCACGCCGGCGCTGGGAGCGACGCAGCCGGTGGGCGGACCTGAGGTTCCCGTGGCCACAGAGTTGAAGGAAGCGGCACAGATGGTTGGGGCGAAACCGGCGGGCGTGGTGCCGCAGCCGGTCGTTGTGGGAAGGGCCGGGAGCGACACAGCCGGTGGGCGGGGCGGCGCACGCGCAGGCAGACGTGCCGGGGCAGCCGGTCGTTGTGGGAAGGGCACGCCGGCGCTGGGAGCGACGCAGCCGGTGGGCAGGGCGGCACAGGCGCAGGCAGACGGGCTGGGGCGAAGCCGGTGGACGGAGCGGTGCGGGCGCACCGAGCGGATCGGGGGAGTTGCCGGCGGAAGCCAAGTACACAGATTAAGGCTTTGTTCGGTTGTGTCAAACCTCGTGAGGTTTGGGACCGAACCCGCGTGGATTGACATGGATCTCCCCCGCTAGGAAAATTTCCCGGCCCACCTCGTTTTGTCTATTCGTTTAAACCACGCTGATTTTTTCCACGCTGCAAACCTCTCGAATTCCTCGCGGAACAATTCCCCGGCCCAGACCTCGCGGAACAAATCCGCGCAGCGACAGAAGCTAGCGGTTCCTCTGCCGAGCGAAGCGGCGGCGAGCGGGCGGCGGCTAGGTGGTGATGAGGGAGGAGCGAACGATGCTGGTTGTCGCAGAACGGACGCCGGCGCTGGCCGTCCAGAGCATGAGCAAGACACCGGAGCCCCGCGTCAAGATCACCATCGATCTGGAGGACGCCGCCAAGGCCAAGCCCGTCGCTGCCGCCAAAGAGCAGGAGGGACTCATCCAGCAACACCTCCGGGTCTGGTTCCGATGGCGAGGCGGCCGCCGCGTCCAGGCCGCCGCACCGGCCCAAGGTGTCGCCGATGAAGCGCGCGTCGAGGGCTGGCCTTCTGGTCGGTTCTGTGATCAAGCACAAGACGAAGAGCATCAAGGACGGACAAGTACAAACTGAGGCAGCGGCTCCGGCAAAGCCAGTTCGGCACCATCTAGCTCTGTATCGAGTGGGTTGCTCCAAGCTGTGATGAACCGAATGCACACAAGTAATGGTGTTGTGAGAGGGTTTGTTCCCCAAAGGGATTTGGTGCTGGACAAGGATTCACCCAATCCTCTAGGGGATTATATCCAGGAGAGTATTTAATATTCTACAACCGAAGAAGGCCTAAGGAGGATCATCATCGAGGGGGGGTGGTGTTTGGGGTGAGATGGACGTGGGAGGTGGGACTGCGTACGTGGGACAACGACGGTAGACAATCGTGGGGGAAGAAGGGGTCGTAGGTGGTGTACGAGGCTGAACCATCACGACGACGGCCTATTGCCCTTTAATAGTATAGATTTATGGTCGTGCATGGCTTCTATCTAGAAAATGCCTAACTTGGAGAACGTACGATATTTTGGAACCAAATGGCTCCTCCATTGTACTTTGTGAGAGCAGCTAGTTGGTGGGCAACCTCATTGCAGTGTATGCTCACATGCAACACACTAGCCCAGCTGAAATTTTTGAGCTGCTCATGTATCTGAAATCTTAGCAGAGCATGCAGACATATCTGGGATTTCCTTTTTGAGTTCAGTGGCCAGCCAGGCACAATCAGTTTCGACTAGAATCGGGCCGCAATAGATTTTGACTAGTTCCTAGAGACCGACCAACATAGCTCTTGCCTCTGCTTCCTCGATAGAGTTGCACAGGTTCATGTTTTTGCTTATAGACACAAACACAAAGCCCTCATGGTTCCTTGCGACACATCGAGCGCAACTAGCCCTTGACTTCGGTCAAAAAGATGCATCCATGTTGACCTTAACCGTTCCACGCTCATGTTTCCTCCAAACCATTCTTTGGTTTGTTGCCTTTGGGCTAGAGCTCATCCGTTCGTGCATACGCTCCTTCCCTTTTCCATCGCTGGCACTCTTTCCTGAAGAAACGAGTTCCTCTCTGAATCGAACCATGAACAAGGTGGAATCTCTAATGTTTTCCTTTCCTTCCATGTGGACACATCCATCCCTCAGAAACCAGCATCTCCAGAATAGGAGAAGGAGTTTTGCACGCATATCCGCGGTGTCGACATCAAGTAGTGCTTGCAGCCAGTCAGTTCCTGTGTTTCTGAATTTTTCTTCCCGAGGATGATACGGTGTCTAAGGGCAACACTTTTGGTGCAAGTAACAAGGGCATGAAACTCATATTCATCTTCATTCCCACAAACAAGGCAAACACTGTTATGAGTGATAGTTCTCCTGCATTTGTTCTTCTTAGTGGCTAACGAGTTGGTAGCAGCTCTCCATCCGAAAACTTTCACTTTCTCCGATACATCAGGCTTCCAGATGGTATCCCGCACATTTCTGTCATCAGCATCCTTTGTGGAAGAGGAAATATAATTTTGTGTCACATCCTGGGTCAGCATTAACGAGTTGTTTTAGAGTCACGAGTGTCTCTCACGGAGGCACGATAGTGCCTCTTTTGGAGGCACTATCGAGGCACGACTCGTGCCTCCCGCGGAGGCACGAGCGTGCCTCATTTTTAAAAAATAAATTGATTTTTTTTATCAAAACATTTTAAAAAAACGTGCGAAAGCGGAAAAAGTCGAAAAAACCAACAAAAAAACCAATTTTAAACATCAAAAGCATGTACACACAAAAAAACGAAATTCCAAGGAAGCGCTATGAGCGCGACACGTGACGTTGTTCGTTGAACTGGGCTGTCAACGAGTACGCTAGAATTAGTTACTCTCCACAGTACTTCCCTTATTTTTACAACGCTAAATGTGAAGCTCCAAGTGAGGAAGCTGCAAAAGCTGATTTTCCTGTTGTGAAACGAAAGCAATAAATAATACTCAATCAGAGAATAAAGACCACCTCCCAACATTTCGTCGAAAAAAACACCTTGGGCTCTGCGCATTTCAGCTCAAAACAAGAAGATGGATTAAAACCTCCTGAACGCGCGATAGTTTGGGACTGCGCTCACACACACAAGAGGAGGACGAGCAGCATATGCGTGCGAGCTCTGAGCTGGGCTGGTGCGAAATTTATGGTTCAGGCGTATCCCGCCGGCCCGTATCCTCCTCCTTCATTGATGCGTACAGGTGTTCATACGGTAATGCAGCGCAACGTCTGGATATGGCATGAATGAACCAGCCCTGCCCGGGAGCCATAAAATTCAAAATCCGCCGTACCGCCCTCCCCTACTCCGTGGCCGTGGGGTTTGGTTGGTTGGTTCGGCTTCGCCTTCGGCTAGCAGCAGGAGTACTGGTTGGAAATCCTAAATGTCAGCCATAACTATCGGCAATCCGCATTAAGTGCGTGCGCCTCCTCATCAGATCGATGGATCCTTCAGATGGACACGCGCGTTCGTCCTTGCGTTAATCCCGTGCCCCCCCTTCCCCACCCCCACAACCCTTCTCTGCTCTGCGCACGCCCATTTCAAACCCCCACCTCCCTCCCCTGCTCCTTCCTTCCACCTGACTTCATCCATCTGGGAGCAGCAGGCGCAGAGCAGAGCGGGTAGGTGAAGAAGGCAGGAGGGACCGGCGAGATGCACGCGTGCTTCCATGGCGGCGGCGGCGGCAGCGGCAGGACCAAGACCATCCGCATCATCCGGGACCTCACCAGGAACGTACGTACCCCACGGCAGCCCCGTTCCATCCCAACGTTTTCATCTCGTGTAGTAACTTATGTTTGTGTGTGCGTGCAGATGAAGGCCATGTCGCTCAAGGTGAAGACGGGCGGCGGAGGGGGCAGCGCGCGGGCGCGGCGGCGGCGAAGGCGGGGGAAGGGTGCGGAGGGGGAGGAGGACCTGGACCCGCAGGACAGGGACGTGGCCGCGGCGTCGGCGTCCGCCAAGATCGCGCCGGAGGAGCGAGGCGGGAGGACGCGCGCGCAATGCGACCGGTGCCGTTCCGGCCTGGACGACGTCCCCGAGGAGGAGGAAGAGGAAGTGGAGGAGGCGGCCACGGAGGCGGATCAGACGGCCGGGGAGGAGAGCGACGGGGAGTGGGTGGCGGAGCCGGAGCCCGGGGTGCTGATGACGCTGGTCTCGCGCCCCGACGGCACCAACCACCTCCGCAAGCTGAGGTTCCGGGAGGAGCTCTTCGACGGGCCACGGGCGGCGCAGCGCTGGTGGGCCGACAACTACGACAGCATCGTCGAGCTCTACAGCATCGTGCAGTCCGGCGGGGGATCGCACGAGGAGGAGGACGACGACGCCGAGGAGGACCTCGAAGACGACGAGCCCGCCACGCCGTGCCAGTCCGAGGACGACCACCACCAGCCGCGGCGGTGGCAGCGGCGCCTGGGATGCGATTCGGCCTCCACCTCCGCCGGGCCGTCCAGCGGGAGCGGAAGCGGCAGCGGCGCGGGCTCCGCCAGCACCTTGGGCTCACCCATAATGGGCCTCGTCGTCGCCACGCCGCCGCCGCCCCCTCCTAACACGAGTGAGAGCGGCCCAGGCCCAGTACAATCACACAAACACAAGTGTCGTTCCTTGCACATAAATTAGATAGAAATGATTTTTCTTTTTTAGTTTTTCTCCACTATTTCGTGTCCATCTACAGAAGCAGATCTGGTCACGAGTTTACCACTTTTGTTTATACTGATTCACTGGTTTTCTACGGTAGCTCGGTGTTCCAACGGCGATACTCGTGTAGTTCTGTATTTATGTTTTCGCACTGTTTTCGCCTATGTGGTTGTCATGTCTGGGAAAAACATCTTCAAAAATGAAGATGGTTACAGATTGTATTACTTGATGGAACATCATTGAGCCAGAAAACATGATCCTGGAGTAGTGGAGTGGCCGGCATAGTCCAAATCAACTGGTTTATGCGTGTGGCTGCTCTTGAGAATGTGGAAGGCCCCAACATGTTTTGCAGAAGTACAGATGGGTGCCAACAAGCCAAGCAGAGTTCCAAGCACAGTGCCGTGACTGATGAACAGCACCCAACATTCAACCAGCTTGCTGGCTATGAGCACAACTACACTGTCGGTGAGGATAATTGCTTGACACTGTGCCATGATGAATTGTTTCTGAACTGTGATGGTGTTTCACAGCGTGCAGAGAACACTGTATCTAAACGCGCCAAAGAACAACATCTCCAAATTTGAGCTTAACAGTGACATCAATAAGTGGAAGAAATACAAGACATTGGATCTTTCGGACCTCTTCACTCCTTCGACGCTACGTTTGGGTAAACCTTCCTCTCATTTCATGTATCTTAATTGGTACTCATATCTTGCAGGTAAGATGTTGAGCATGAAGTACCTGAAGATGATAGAGCAATACCAAATGAGTGGGCCAATGACTGCTACTGGAAGAGATGACTGGATTTGTCAATCTTCTGGTGGTGGAAGACATGGCAGCTTCCATTGACATGAAGAAGGTCCAGCCCTTTGTGTCAGTGGCATTATAGTGTGTAGAGTCAACTTGTAAATGCGTTGACTATGCAAGCCGACTACTGTGATGACAGGACAGGAGGAGCCAATGTGCACCCTAAAATGCATAAGATGACCCAACATCAGTTCTATTCAGTAATATACACAAAACCACCGTAAATAACCTGCAGTCTCAATTCTCAAGGAAATGGCTAAAGCTAATATACATCTATGGTACGCACTTCAGCAACAATCCTCATTCCTGGTTCCAATAAGTAACATACTGTTGTACAACATCACCCTATCTCTGATATACTTATGTTGAGCAATAATAGGCATCGCATTGTCAAATTCCAGTTACTTGAAATGTTAATTCAAATCTCTCTTCACATGTCATGGGCCTTTGATATGGTGTAAGTATATATGATGAAACAATTTTTTCAGCATTGCACTAGCATACATCAATCTATTGTTTCTCACTGAACTGGAGCAGGTTTATCACGGCATTTATCTCCAGACTTGGATGCTTTGTAAAAAAAAAGAGCCTAGTTCAGCATCATCTCCAGCTAAAATTTGTAGTAACAGATGACATTGCATTTGCGAATCAATCTATGGTTGAGTTGGTTAGACGAACACTGATATTTCCAGTCCACCAGAGAAATCCTAAATTTGACAATGATGTTCGCATTTTTCTAGATTTATTTCAGACCTTCTGACGATGATGTGAACATCTGCGTTATACTGTGTTCTCGAAAAAAGATAACATTGCATTCACTGATTCTATCCAAATAGTCTCCCAATTTCGCAAGATTTGTTTTGTACAACAAATAGGCAATTTCAGCGTCACGCAGTCCACAGTTCAAGAACCCGCACGGCTGCTTGAGGATCGGCTTACCTAGAATGGCTCGATGCGGCCAGGCCGGAGCCAGAAGAGCTCGCGCATGATGACCACCATGATCACGATGCTGGGCACGGTCGTCAGCACCACCCCGGCCACGGACACCGGCGGCCGGGTCCTCATGGGCCCCCTCCGAGCCCGGCGCCGCTGCGCGTAACCCCGGAGCTCGGCCTCACTCCACCGCTCCGGTGCCGGCTCGATGCCGGCGGAGGGCACGAGCGGCGGCGGGAGCTGGAAGGGGCACCGGGAGCGCCAGGACGAAGGCGGCAGGCCGAGGCGCGCGGCGCGGGGAAGGAAGACGGCGGTGAGGGCCCACCGGAGGAGGGATTCGCCGGGGCAGAGGAAGGGCGGGTAGGAGGAGCCCCGAGGCGGGCACGGGACGCGGGACGCCAGGAAGAGCTGCGAGTGGAGCGACGGCGAGTGGGAAGGGTGGGTCATGATGTGCGTCAGGGCCTCGGTCCGTTGCGCCCATGTGGGAGTGGGACTGGGAGCGGTAGCTAGCGATCGGCGGCCTTGGGATTTAGTGTCGGCCATGGCGACGGCGAAGGAGGCAAGCCGGAGTGGACGGCGTCGGTTGCCTGGCGAGTGGATAAAAAGAGAGAAGCCGTGCCGGCGAACACGCAAAATCAGAATACGCCTACATGTGTTGTTCTTCGGCGCAGACATCTTGAGAGCATCTCTCTACTTCTCTAGGGAAATGCATATGTACTGGCACTAGCGGGTACACGTCGTATCTCTATTGTTCGTTGGCAGAATCTTTGCTTTGTGATTTGTGTACATGCACATGTGTGTTGTTGCGTTAACTACTTTTTACAGAGATTTCCTACCGACAAAGCACAACACAGAGACGACGTAAAGAAAAGATCCCCTCCTTGCTACACACCAATCCATCCCGCTACTGTTGCATAGCCCATCCCCTGACACTGCTAGCCAAGCTAATCCACCCCTCACATGCAGAGGAAAGCAGGGCACAACTATCATCATCGATCCCAGATTTAGAACAACGCCGTTTGTAAAACCCACCCCCACCCCCCGTCGCCTTGCTCTGGCGGCTCGGGGGGAGAAACCCTAGTAGCCTCCTGTAACGCCCCGGGTGTCAAGCTACAGTGATCCTCATGATTAGGATAAGTCTTTTGAATTACCGCGCTTGATCACCATTGATCTTATCTAAACTCAAATTTCAATCCTAATTGAAAATTCAAATAAAGGTGGAAAATAAAGTTTACCCAAAAATCTTGCAAACAATTTTGTAAAATGGAGAATAATCAGTGGATCATGCCTATGTGGTCATGAGTATTTATTGGGCTACAAAATAAAATAAAATAAACAATTCCAAACAGTGTCCAAAAGTCACTTTAATTCAGTTGCAGTCCAAAGATCAATAGCAAAAGATTTTATAAAATTTCCAAGCTTTTTGTGGCACTCTAGTTTTGTGCAATGTCAATTATGGAGCAAGTTTCATCAATGAAAAAAAATCAATTGGTATCCAATCAAAATAATCAGATAGTAGGTTGTTGTCTGAAAACAGAAAATGTGGAAAATATTATATTGCGCCCATGGCAAAGCCCAGTCGGCCCACTACGACCTTCTTCTTCCTCCTATTCACCTTCGGTGCGTGGCACGCATCCAAGCCGCGCCGTGTCGCCGTGGCGACCATCCCATGGTCGCCGGCGAGGATAAAGCCTAACCCGAGCCCCCCCTCCTTTGGAAAACCTAGCGTGTGTCCCCTTTCCTCCCTGGTGTGGCCGTCCTTCTCCTTCCTTCCTCCCGGAGCTTGCCCGTGCGAAGGCGTCGCCGCCTCCCGTGACCAACCGCGGCCACCGGCCATCCCAGGACAAGCCAAGGTGTCCGGCCGCTCCGCCATGGTCGTTGATGGCTTCTCGCCCTTCGTTCGTTACCCCAAGTGGAAGGTGGAGATGTAGCGCAGCAGCAAGTTTCCCTCGGAAGATACCAAGATTTGTCTCCAGTAGGACTCCAGAGATGATAAGTAGGTGTCAGCGGCGCGACTGACGTGGACCTGCACACAGACACAGATAACTTTGTTCCCAACGAAGTTCAGAGAGGTTGTCAATCTCTCGGTCTTGTTGTTTACAAAAGGTAAAACACAAAGGATAATGATAGCAAGTAAAAGCAATAAAGTAAAGATAGCGTGGAAACAGTAATAAGGATATGGACCGGGATACGTGATGTTCACTAGTGATGTCTCTCTCCCAAAAGACGATAAAACTGCTATGCGAGGTAAACAAATTACAGAAGGGCAACTGACAGGATTATGAACGCACCGCAATGCTAACTATGCTACAAAAGAAAGGAAGAGGTTCAAAAGCACAGGTAGTACGCCAAAATAAGTAGACCGAAATCCAACTGCATCTACTACTAATCATCCACCTTGAGATATCTATCCAGAACATCTCGC
This sequence comes from Bromus sterilis, assembly GCA_950022295.1. NCBI lineage: Eukaryota > Viridiplantae > Streptophyta > Magnoliopsida > Poales > Poaceae > Bromus > Bromus sterilis. The sequence continues at coordinate 48,568,979 of OX465596.1, forward strand.
TGGTATTAAGTTGCGAGCCCCACCCAAAGTGTAAACCCAAAGCAACAGACAACTGCGTTAAAAAGCATTTTGCGTAAAGTAAACAATCCTTGTAACCGCGGTTACAAGCACCGTTGTTTTCCCCCTTGTGGCAACAACACATCCCCTAGACTCATGTTTCTGTCACTCAAGCGTGTCATCAGGGGGCATGAACCCACAATCGAGCACAACGTTCCCTCTTGGAGTCACTACCTACTACTTGGCCAAAGCAATAAACAGCAACGGAGAACATGCAAGAATTACTTAGGAACAAAAATATAAGAGATAAAAACCAAATATATTACTCTATCACAATCTGAACATAATCTCATAATCCATCAGATCCCATCAAACTCAGCATAGCAACAGCAGAAATATTACAAAGGTGCCTCGATCATGTAGGAAAGCTCACGAGGTCTAAACAATGAAGATCAAAGAGGGGAGGAGAACATCACATAGCTACTGATCACGGACCCATGGTCCAAGGAAAACTACTCACGAGACATCCGGGGAGCATCCATGGTGGAGAGGAGACTCCCGGAGGTCAATCCTCCCTCCGGCAGGGTGCTGGGAAGAGGTCTTCTGGTGCTCCCGATATCAGAAGCGCGGCGGCGGCGGAACAGATTCGAGTTTGCGAAATAGGGTTCTCTTTTTGGAGTTTCCCCGTGACGGAGAATAAATAGGCGAAGGGGGGCAGCCAGAGGTGGACCAGGGGCCCCAGGCGCCCCCCTGGCGCGACCAGGGGTGGGGCCGCGCCGGGTGGCCGCCTGGCCCCCCTGGCTCCCCTCTGGCCCCTCCAGGGCTCTTCGCGAAGCTTCCTTCACGCTGGTTTTTTTATCTGAATTTTCGCGAATTTTTTTGGCACTTTTTATATGGGGGAAACTGAAATAGAAAAACAGCAGAAAACAGGAACTGGCACTGGGGTGCACTGAGTTAATAGGTTAGTCCAAATATGATCAAAAGTATATGAAAGTGTATCTAGATCATAGAAATATCACACAAAACATGCATGGAGCAAGCAGAAATTATAGATACGTTTTGGACGTATCAACATCCCCAAGCTTAATTCCTGCTCGTCCTCGAGTAGGTAAATGATAACAGCATAATTTCTGTGGTGACATGCTAGCAACCATAAAAGAACTTTGAAAAGTAAAGCAATCAAGGTTAGATATTCAATTCAAGTCATAACATGCAAGAGTCTATATTAGCATTGAAACAAGTAACAAAAGAACATTAGGTGCAAGAGCTCTCGCTGTCAGTGACTCGAATGTCTCCAAATGGTGTTTGCGTGCAAGAAGGGGGATAGGGAATACGAGAAAAAAGTATTTTTGTGTTGAGAACTCAATCTACTAAAGTTTCACACTTGGTCTTCTTTGGAATCTTATCTTGACTCGTCCCCAGACCACTAGCCAGGTACAAGTCAATTTGATCCACTCCATTTCAATATTTTGAGCACTCATGCAATGGATGAGCGTAAGCATGAGAGTTGACACTTAGGATGGCAACAAGAGAAATATGGTGAAGGAGGAAGACAAAAAGGATGAGAAAGGCTCACATCAATGAGGACAATCATAGGCAAGAGATGCCAAATGATAGATATGATGTGAGGAGTAGGGATTTCCATGCAACAGATGCACATATGAGCTAAGGAGCTCTCCAAAGGAACTAGTGGGGGGTGCATCTAACTTGCTCGCTCATGAAGACCTAGAGCTCGTTTGAGGAGGCTCATCCTTGGAATATGCAAGCCAAGTTCTATAGTGTGAAGGTCCCCACATAGCTATATGCATGAAGATCATCTCTATGGAGTACAAGGATATAAAGGGAGTACTAGTGTGGATCTCTCAAAAGGATAGTAGTGTTGCCCCTTTCTCTGTTTTTATTTCTTTTTCTCCTTTTTTCTATTTTTTTGTATTTTTTTGGTGGCCTCAATGGCTCTTTCTATTTAACTCTCCTTTGTCCTCTTTGGGATCTTTTAATGTGTCCACTTTGGGATCTTTTCCTCACTTAAGGGCAACACTCTAATTTACAAGAAGGTAAAGGAGATCTTTCACACTTTACAAGGTACTCAAAATCATAAAGAAGATGTAACTATCATGATGTATGCAATGTATGTCGCTGCCAGTGTAGCAGGAACATGTATGACATGAAGATCAAGTCATGAAGAGGTGGAAGTTGCATGGCAATGTAACTCGGAAAGGCTATGGAAATGCCTTGATAGGTAGGTATGGTGGCTGTTTTGAGGAAAGATATAAGGAGGCTTATGATGACAGAGCGTATCATGCCAAGGGTTTGGATGTACCGGCGAAGGTGGACACCAACTCTCTGAGTGAGAAGAAGGCAATGCACGGAACGGGAGAGGCTAGCAAATATGGGAAGGTGGAAGTGTCAACTTTCAATACTTACATTAGTCCGAAGAACTCATGCACTTATTATCGGTAACTCTCAATCTAATAAGGAGGTTCACAAAGAGACAAGTACCCCGAGGAGGAGTGTATGGGGGTTTGGTTATCCTTGCGCATCCTCGACTCATGGTACGTGAGTGTACTCTAATATTCGACTCCTCAGAAGAGTAGTGATCCATCTAGTAGCTAGAGTTCTCAACTAGTTTTGTAGGTTTTGAAAATAAACACGGATTGCCCAAAATACGACACCTATCACTAATAGGCAAGAGCTCTTGACACCAAAAGTTCAAACATTACTCACATCAATACCTCAAAACCATTGCAAGTTACTACTAGAAGACAATAGCAACCTCAATTACCTACTTTCAAGACAAGACACAACTCAGTGCAACAACCAACTCTCTTTAACAAGATAAACATGAAAACTAAAAAGAGTTCCAGCAACAAACTAAACAAAAGCCAAGGCTCTTGCTAAAGACAAACTAAGACTAAAATTAAACAAGGCAGTAGCTATGAAAAGATAAAGAACACACAACAGCAGAAAGATAAGCAGGAAAAATCCTATGATGTGTTCTAAATTTTGAAAGTGGAGCGTGTTTATCTCCCACACAAAGTAAGAAGGGATATAACTTGTTATGAACATCAAGCAAAGCTAAAGAAAACTAAAAACAAAACCTAAGAGCGAGACGCTCCAAGCATAGCACATAACGCATGAAGTGATAAAAATATAGTGAGACGAATGACAAACTGATGATTGTTGATGGAGAAGGGGATGCACGGGGGCATCCCCAAGCTTAGAATCTTGAGTCTCCTTGAATATTTGTTGGGGATGCATGGGGTCATCCCCAAGCTTGAGCGCTTGACACTCCTGGATCTTCTTTCATCATCTTCCATCGCACACTTGAAAACTCCCTTCATACATAACTCATCATAAGCTGATTAGAGAGGTTAGTACCCTTAATAAATAATTTTTCCCCACTGGATATAAAGATAATCTTGAAGAGCTACTGTTTCTCAAGAGTGCCAAAAAAATTTTGCAAAGAAAAAGCAAGCTTAAGGTTTGCAAAAGTAAGGAGAGACAAAACGTGGCAGAATCTGTGAAAAACAGAACAGCAGGTAGTAAAGAATTTGTTAGGGGCACTTCTGCAACTCAAATAAAAAAGCTCAGAACATACGGAAGTTTCGTAATTGTATAGAGCATACTGTGTAAAAAATTCAGCTCAAAAAGATGAACTGGGATTTTTGTGGAATTTTTCTGGTCACGAGGACAGAATCTGTTTTCTGGACAGCATGTCACAACTTTTACTTTCCTTGCCGTAAGAGGCTATAACTTGGCACAAAGTTGAAAAATAAAGATACAATGATGTTGCTACAGCAGTAACAATCATCAAGACAAAACAAAGGCAAAAAGAAAAACCTAAATTCGTTGCGGGCTGCCTCCCGAAAGCGTTTTCTTTTATGCCTTTAAGCTAGGCATGAAGCAAAAGAAAGAATCAAGTTTTATCAAGACAAAGAGAATAACTAGCCCGTGTAACGTACTCAAAAGGTAACTTGATTTTCTTTCTAGGGAAGTGTTCCATCCCCTTTTCGAATGGGAATTGGAATTTTATATTCCCCTCTTTCATGTCAATAACCGCACCAACGGTGTGAAGAAAAGGACGTTCCAAAATAATTGGACATAAAGGTTCACACTCTATATCCATAACAATAAAATCAACGGGAACATAGTTGTCATTGACAATGATAAGAACATCGTCGATCTTCCCCAAAGGTTTCTTTACGGAAGAATCAACAAGACGAACACCAAAAGAACAAGGCTCAAAGGGCTTCAAATCAAACATATCAAATATTCTTTTGGGCATAACAAAGGTACTAGCCCCAACATCACATAAAGCATAGCAAGAGAAGTTATTTAATTTAATTTTTATCATAGGATCCCAACCATCATCTAGCTTCCTAGGTATGGAGGCTTCTACTCTAAGCTTCTCCTCCCTAGCTTTGATGAGAGCATTTGTGATATGCTCCGTGAAGGCAAGATTAAGTGTGCTAGTGTGGGGGTCTCTAGACATTTTGTGTAGCAAACTGATAACTTCTGAGAGGGTACAACTATCAAAATCAATATCACTACTATCAAAGGTGGTAGTAGTGTCATCTAGGCTCACTTGTTTGAAACCCTCTATGTTCATAGGAGTTTCTTTATCTACGGTTGAGGTATTAGCATCACCATTAATAGGTCCAACGGGACTAGGAGTGCATTGGGTGCTAATAGTTTGGGTGTCCTCAACAATTTGGATAGTGGCAACTGTGTGGTGTGTAGGAAGGCTCTTAATTCTATCCTCTTCCTCTTTTTCTATAGCCCATCTTTCTTTAAGTTTAGCCATCATCCTAATATTTCATTAATTTGTAATTGGATAGCATTAATAGGAGTGGCCTTATTCTCCTCAAGGGGAGAGGTTATAATTTTAAGCATCTCAATATCAAGGGCTAAGCTTTCTACCTTCAAAGAGATATTATCTATTTTAGCTAATTTCTCTTCTACATTTTTGTTGAAGGCTTTTTGGTTAGTGATAAAGTCTCTAAGCATGCTTTCTAATTCAGAAGAGGGGTTCTTGTTGCTAGGGTAAGTGTTGTTGTTCCCATAGTTGGATGGAAACGGTCTAGGATTGCTAGCAAAATTTCCCCTATAATCATTGTTGTTGAAGTTGTTTCTAGCAATAAAGTTCACATCTACTTGTTCTTGAGCAACCAAAGAATTCAAAGGAACATCATGAGGATCAATAGAGGGTTGCTTGGTAAGTAGAGACATAATTAAGTCAACTTTTTCATTGAGGGAGGTAATTTCCTCGACATATTTTACCTTCCTACCTGTTGGAGCGCGTTCGGTGTGCCATTGGGAATAATTGGTCATCATTTCATCGAGAAGCTTCGTGGCAGCACCAAGTGTAGTTGACATAAAGGTTCCTCCCGCGGCCGAATTTAACAGGTTCCGCGAGGTAAAGTTCAAGCCTGCATAAAAAGTCTGGATAACCATCCAAGTAGTCAAACCATGTGTAGGGCATTTCTTAACAAGAGATTTCATTCGTTCCCAAGCTTGGGCAACATGTTCATTATCCAATTGCTTAAAATTCATAATATTACTCCTCAATTGGATAATCTTAGCAGGTGGGTAGTACTTCCCTATAAAAGCATCTTTGCACTTATCCCAAGAATCTATGCTATTCCTAGGCAAAGATTGAAACCAGATTTTAGCATCTCCCCTTAAAGAGAAGGGAAAGAGTTTGAGCTTAACAACATCACCTTCTACTTCTTTGTACTTTTGCAGATCACATAATTCAACAAAATTGTTCAAGTGTAAAGCAACATCATCTCCAGCACCAGAGAATTGATCTCTCATAACAAGGTTTAGCAAAGCAGGTTTAATTTCATAAGAGGTAGCTGAAGTGGCAGGTGTGGCAATGGGAGTGCAGATAATGTCTTGGTTGTTGTGACTAGTGAAGTCACACAACTTGGTGTTTTCAGTGTAACCCATAGTAGCAGCAAGTGTGGTAGATTTTTTTGTAATTTTTGATAAAAGACACAAAGATAAAAACTGAAAGATAAACTAACAAGACTAAAAAACAAAGGTAAAGGGTAGTGTGCAACTCCCCTATCTTAGCACTCGGAGTCCCCGGCAACGGCGCGAGAAATTCGCTTGATGGCTTCTCGCCCTTCGTTGGTTACCCCAAGTGGAAGGTGGAGATGTAGCGCAGCAGCAAGTTTCCCTCGGTGAAGATACCAAGGTTTGTCTCCAGTAGGATTCCAGAGATGATAAGTAGGTGTCAGCGGCGCGACTGACGTGGACCTGCACAAAGACAGAGATAACTTTGTTCCCAACGAAGTTCAGAGAGGTTGTCAATCTCTCCGGTCTTGTTGTTTACAAAGGGTAAAACACAAGGGATAATGATAGCAAGTAAAAGCAATAAAGTAAAGATAGCGTGGAAAAAGTAATAAGGATATGGACCGGGATACGTGATGTTCACTAGTGATATCTCTCTCCCAAAAGACGATAAAACTGCTATGCGAGGTAAACAAATTACAGAAGGGCAATTGACAGGATTATGAACGCACCGCAATGCTAACTATGCTACAAAAGAAAGGAAGAGGTTCAAAAGCACAGGTAGTATGCCAAAATAAGTAGACCAAAATCCAACTGCATCTACTACTAATCATCCACCTTGAGATATCTATCCAGAACATCTCGCTGGTATTAAGTTGTGAGCCCCACCCAAAGTGTAAACCCAAAGCAACAGACAACTGCGTTAAAAAAGCACTTTGCGTAAAGTAAACAATCCTTGTAACCGCGGTTACAAGAACCGTTGTTTTCCCCCTTGTGGCAACAGCACATCCCCTAGACTCATGTTTCTGTCACTCAAGCGTGTCATCGGGGGGCATGAACCCACAATCGAGCACAACGTTCCCTCTTGGAGTCACTACCTACTACTTGGCCAAAGCAATAAATAGCAACGGAGAACATGCAAGAATTACTTAGGAACAAAAATATAAGAGATAAAAACCAAATATATTACTCTATCACAATCTGAACATAATCTCATAATCCATCAGATCCCATCAAACTCAGCATAGCAACAGCAGAAATATTACAAAGGTGCCTCGATCATGTAGGGCAGCTCACGAGGTCTAAACAATGAAGATCAAAGAGGGGAGGAGAACATCACATGGCTACTGATCACGGACCCATGGTCCAAGGAAAACTACTCACGAGACATCCGGGGAGCATCCATGGTGGAGAGGAGACTCCCGGAGGTCAATCCTCCCTCCGGCAGGGTGCCGGGAAGAGGTCTTCTGGTGCTCCCGATCTCGGAAGCGCGGCGGCGGCGGAATAGAGGCGAGTTTGCGAAATAGGGTTCTCTTTTTGGAGTTTCCCCGTGACGGAGAATAAATAGGCGAAGGGGGGCAGCCAGAGGTGGACCAGGGGCCCCAGGCGGCCCCTGGCGCGGCCAGGGGTTGGGCCGCGCCGGGTGGCCGCCTGGGCCCCCCTGGCTCCCCTCTGGCCCCTCTAGGGCTCTTCGCGAAGCTTCCTTCACGCTGATTTTTTATCTGAATTTTCCCAAATTTGCTGGCACTTTTTATATGGGGGGAAACTGAAATAGAAAAACAGCGGAAAACAGGAACTGACACTGGGGTGCACTGAGTTAATAGGTTAGTCCAAATATGATCAAAAGTATATGAAAGTGTATCTAGATCATAGCAATATCACACAAAACATGCATGGAGCAAGCAGAAATTATAGATACGTTTTGGACGTATCAGTCGTCCACGTCGCCCAGCAGAAGAAACCGAGCCCGAAGCCACCGCAAGCTCGCCAATCGCGCCGCTTCCCTCGCCACGGTCGCCGGCAACCGACGAGAAATTCGTCGCCGATGGAGCTCCTCCGCCCCTCCCAAACTCGCCATCGTGCTCCATGTGAGCATCCTCTTCGAATCCCCCTCACCGTACTCGTTTTTGCGCGTTAGTCGTCGTCCTCGTTGTGACGTGCTCTGTCCACCGCCATGGCTATGAGCTTCGAGCTCCTCGTGCCGCTCAGCTGCGTTTTTGGCACCAACGTGCTCCCCGTTCCCCATATACTCGAACCATACCCCCGAACCGCTCGATTTCGTTGCGCCTCGCCTTGTGCCATTGGAGCCGCACGCCGGCAGCCGCCATTGCCGCCCGTGCGCTCACCCCAGGCCGACTCGGCTCGTGCAAATGGGGTAGATCGACACGGAGGGCTTGCAGTGTCGGGACCCGGGATTAGCGTATGTAATTCCAGTCACGATGCAATCACATGGAGAGCCGAGAACCGTACCCACTTGTCTAAGCAGACAAGGCCATGCACAGAACGTTCTCGGTAAGCATCGAACGTGAGGGGCATCCCATTCAGGCCGGATGATCAACTGAGATGGGTCCTCATCGTCCGCTCACAAGTCTAAATGCTTATGGGTGGTGAATCCCATACTCATAGACAAGTCGCCTCAACCATGTTATCGATTGAATCCTAACTCTTACATATACTTACTCCAGCCCGATCACTTAGTCGGGGTCTAGGGCGGGCTCGATCATACAACAAAGTGTGCACGTGACAGAGTCACGAACAATCGCATCGCGATGCCCCAAGCTGCGCACATCTAAGGGCCACTTGGTGTATAAAAGACCGCCAGCCAGATCACAACTAAGGTCTCGAAAACCCATACTAAGACATGCATGTTATAATCATACACGCAACACACATGCCTAGTATGAACAGCAGGTATCATCACATAACTCTACAAAGTACTCTTTATTGATATACACATAGAGCATACAAAGATCACATGTCTGTGATCAACATTACATCATACAACGGAAGCAAATTAGGTCTGAGTACAGACAAGATTAACAAATGGCTTAGAGAAGCCTTGTAAACAAACATGCCCTTCCACGAGGGACTAGACTGTTGTCTGGGACTATACTACCAAGGTCAACGTCAAGCTTCACGAAGGTGACTCCATCGGGGTCCGGGTTCTCATCTAAAACATAGAATAAGCAAACATGAGTACAAAGTCGTACTCAGCAAGACTTACATCAGATCTATACTACTCATGCTCAAGTATCAAAGTAAAGGAGGTGGGGTTCAGCATGCAGAAGTGCCAGCTTTGACTTGGCTAATCCTGTACTACGAGTACCAGACTTGAGGTAAGAAGCGTACACGAGTCCACTACATCTCCAACCAATACACCACTATGGTTAATTCCTCGACTTCCCCACGAAGAAACACACCATAGCACTCACGCTTATCTTGCGAGTTTTATAAGTATCCATTCAAGTTGTCTATGATCAAGTAGAGGTTTCCAAGTAGTCCATAACCGCGGACACGGCTATTCGAATAGTTCATTAACCCTGCAGGGGTGTACATCTTCACACGCGTGTCATTACTTATCGCCTCGTTCTTGTCATCCTTCAAGAGGATGTCGGACGTGGATGAAACCAAGGCACTACCCTCACATCACCTTCTCTAATCCAGGAGTCGACTACCTGAGTTTGTCACCGCTCGAGAGTCCGGCCGGTTCCACGAAACGGACTCAGATAATGTAAGGGACCGAGACGCCACCTTTGACAGATGGTTTCACTGCCTCACAGGTCCACCCACATATCTATAGTTAGGTCAAAAGGAAAGCCCGAATCTAGTGTGACTCCTGGACTGGATCAGGTACGTAAGGAGGCCAAACGGGGCTCCCATAAAACCCTACATGTGGTCATACTCTTTGTCTTGGATCACAAAACAGGAACTCGGGGCCTAGGGCAGTGTTCAATGAGACAACCCACTGTGTACTCCTACACAGCCTCTCATCGTTCACCTTTGTTTAGGGTGGATTCACAACACATTTACATCAGCACCACTGTGTTCATTCCATCCCGACTCACAAACATAACATCCTCATTGTATCACTAAGCAGCAAAAGCAGTAACAGTTGCAGGGGCTACATGCCCATCAATCAATTCCTAAATCTGCTAGGATTGTGGTTTGCTTAATACGGTGGCAAAATGATAGGTCATGCATCGGAATGGGTTCAACTATGCGAAAGAACGTGTCTCGATGATCTCCTAAACATGCATAAGCGAGACTAAGAGGGAAGTAGGATTTTATAGACATGATCAATGGGGGTTTGCTTGCCTTGCTGACGGTACACGGGTCTTAACGGTGGTCTTCTTCTTCGGGGTGATCACCGTCTCGGAAAAGCTGGTACCGGAAACAATCATCAACAAGGGGGAACACAAATAAAGTACAATGCTCAAGCACATGTTAAGTTGTTACATGATGTAAAGGGTACTGATTTGTGGCAATTTCAATTTAATGGAAGTATATTGCATTTGGAATGCAAATTCAAACTTCAAATGTGAATTCAAATTAAGCCATATGCACATTTGCTACTGTTGCCCCATTTTAAAATGGTCAAACATAAAAACAAATTGCATATTCTTAATCCTTGTATTTTTATGATAATTTTTCATATATTATATGTTTAATTTGGAGTTAGTATGAATTTTCTATGAATTTCCAAAGTTTAAATGATTTTCTGGAATTTTCTGGATTATTTTAATTCTCTGGAAATTCTTTATTGCGTCAGCAGTGACGTGTGGATGATGTCACAGGGGATCTGGCCAGTGGGCCAGCCCTTTCAGTGGGAGAGGGCTAATCCCTCTCTGTTTAAACTAAACAGAGGGGTTAAGGGGGCCAGGGGGCCCACCTGTCTGTGACTGTTAGGGTTAATTAGCGGGTGGGGTTAGGGTTAACTAAACGGGGCTGGCCGGAGTGTCGTCGCTGGCGACTGGAGACTCGCCGGAGTGGTGCTGGACGGCGCTCCAGTGCTTCAAATCGAACGGGAAGACCACCAGACGGATCCCCTTGCTCGCGTGCTTCGCTTGGGACAAGCTAGGAGTCTCGGAGACGGCTACTTCGACGTCGGCGACAAGAGCAGCGGCTGCCGGAGCTCTGGTGCGACGGCCTCGGTGCTCCAGGCCACGGGATGCGTCGAGGGGAGAGGGGAAATGAGCGCGAGCTCACCCTGAGTGTGAAGGGGTCGTCGAGGAGGGCAGAGGAGGGCTGACGGAGTAGAATCGCTCGCCGGCGTCCACTGTGCCCGGCGGTGGCTCGATGAAGAGGATGTCTCCGCTGGGGCCTCCGGGCTCGATTCACTCCACGGGAAGATGAAGACGACGGCGGCCGACTTGTTGGACACTGCGGTGGCGCTTCTCGACGCCGATGGCCACGCGGGCGCACGGGGCGCACTCCGGCGAGGGCTCGGGTTCGCGCAGAAACGAGAGAGAGAGGGCGTGGGGAGAGAGCCAGAGGAGGGGGAAGACTGCGGGGGTGCACGGGGTCTCCACGGCGAGGGTTCAAGGGCGGAGGGGAGGCTGCCATGGCGAAGCAGGACGTGGCGCGGCGGCTGCATGCTCTCCAGCGAGCAGCATCGGGGGAGGGGAAGGAAGAAGACAAGAAAAAGGGCTGCTGGGCTGGGCCAGGCCAGTGGAGAGGTGGGCCTCGCCTGTGGGCGCAAGGTAAGCCTCTCCTTTCCTTTTACTTTTGAATTTCTTTTCTGTTAATTTGTTCTGCCCCAAATAAAAATAGTAGGGCATTTTTAAAAATCATGAAAACTTTTATGTGGGCTTATAACATATATAGCTAGCCACTCATAAGTTTTGGTAACTTTTGAAATTCAAACAATTTGAATTTAAATTCAAATTGGAGTTTAATTTAATTTCCAATGCACCTTTTGAATTTTTGAATATTCCATGGGCATGGGAAAATCCCCAAACCACTTTTGAAATGATCAGCATCATTTATAGGAATTTTCCAAGCATTCAAATGATTTTTGGAAAAAGATTTTTATCTGGCCATTTATTTAAATTCTCAGGGCTTTTTTGCTTCCCCATTTTCGAATTTCTTTTGAATTTTGCATGATGCAAAAGGATCAAACAAACCCTAGCACTTACCCTAGTTGGGGTTCTGACATGCAGCTCGCGAATGCGCCCTCCCCCGCAGGCTCTTGTAGCCGCAACCGTGTGCACGCTCGCCGCCGGCCTCCCTGGCCTCGTCGTCGAGGGCCTGGGGCGCTGCTCGGTGGGACCCGCCCGTCAGGTGATTAGCGCTAAGCTAATCAACCCCCTGGCCCTATGACCTGTGGGCCATGCGCCCCGAAATACCCCCTAAAAAATTGCTAATTAAATTGAACCAGGGAAAACAAAAACCTGTGTATGACCAGTGGGCCCTAGGCCATTAACTTAATGATTAGTTAAGTCTGTTAATTAACTTAATCTCCTGAGTCACTTACATGTGGGACCCCACTGTTAATTAAATTATTAAACTGGTTTTATTACCTGTGAGGCTGACCAGTGGGACCCACTGGTCAGGTTTGACCAGTCAACCCCTCTATGGATAATGTTAGGTTTTATTAATAAAAGAAAATCCAGAAATTGATTTAAAATGTTTTAAACTTTAAAATTCAATATCTTTTAAACCGTAATTCAGATTCAAAAACTTTATACATCAAAATTGATCAGAAAAATATAACGAATACGGATACGCTATCCGTATACCAACCACAACCCTCTGACACACCGAACATCGAACCGTCCCCCTCCGGACCGTCTGTCCGATGATTTGTCCGGTACTGTCGAAGTATCCAGATGAATTTATTCTGAATACGAAAGTTGTTCGGATTGTTTCAACTAGCACGGTTACACCTTCCACATGTTTGTCGGATGTCCACGACACCTCCGGCATGAACCCTTCCCCCTCTGGACACCCTGTCCGGTAATCACCCGGAGCCGGTATTTCATCCCCGGATGGATTCCCGCTCCGAGCAACGTGCATTGCACTGCGTTAGAACCCCGTTAACATTGCGTTTTCCATTTCTTGTAATTGTATTTCTATTATTGCCATGTATTTATTGTTTCTTCCCTCCTCTCTTATTGTCCGGTAGTCCCGACGACCGCTGCCAATGCCCCTGTGATCGACTACGTCGTCGACGACCGTGTACCCCTACTGTCGAGCTTCCAGGAAAGCAGAGCCATTCTCTTCCCCAGATATTGCCTACCTTTCCGTACTTTCTTGCACTAGGCATTGTTACTGCTGCTGCTACGTTACAATCCTATATAATTGCATGGCCTGATTTTGTCGCCCCTTGTTGTACCTTCCTTATCCTATGCTGCCTGCTGTATCTATATATTATATTCAGCAGTGAGCCCTGCGCATTGTTAGCTAGGATTAGATAGCGGGCCGTGGCCACTCAGGGGAGTGACACGGATACAAAATATATACAACTGCACAGGTACGGTACAATGCAGACACCGCCTAAGGCCCCTAGCTCGGCTCTGCCGAGCCACCTTCAAGTGTAAGCTACCGAGGAGTAATCCTCGTACTCCACTCGTTGCTGACTTTGCATAGCCGCTCTAGGTACCTGAGAAACGGTTGTCCTTAAGGTAAGAAGTCAGGCGACCCAACGGTGCCCGCGAGCGGTATTGCGTCGGGAACGACGGGGAGGGTACGACCGACGTTACCGGCGTGCTTGGCCCCTGCTCGTATCTCGCGAGAGTTACCAAACCACGAAAAGTCAAGCTCTACCAAGAGCACACGCGAGACAAGGTAAGGAGACGGTTCACCTTGTCGGCAACCGCAGAGACTTGGTGGGACGACAGGGCAGGCATCGATGTACTGGTGGTCCTGACTGCTATCGTTGTCCGCGAGTCAGTTAAGTCAAGGCAACGATAACGGTTGTCACGCAGGTTAATTAAAATGATAAATGGTTCGGTGGATGACTTGAGAGACCCGTTGGTCTGTACGCACTACCTACACGTGGGATTACGGTGTGGGCCCTCCGCGTCGTAGTTTGTACGAAAGCTCTTCAGACGTCAGCAGTACCACAGGCTGATTGCCGGGTGATGGCTTCTCGCCCTTCGTTGGTTTCCCCAAGTGGAAGGTTTGAGATGTAGTGAAGCAGCAATTTTCCCTCGGTGAAGATACCAAGGTTTGTCTCCAGTAGGACTCCAGAGATGATAAGTAGGTGTCAGCGGCGCAACTGTCGTGGACCTGCAAGCAGACACAGATAACTTTGTTCCCAACGAAGTTCAGAGAGGTTGTCAATCTCTCTGGTCTTGTTGTTCACAAAGGATAAAACGCAAGGGATAATGATAGCAAGTAAAAGCAGTAAAGTAAATAAATCTTGGAAATAATAATGAGGATATGGACCGGGATACGTGATGTTCACTAGTGATGTCTCTCTCCCAAAAGACGATAAAACTGCTATGCGAGGTAAACAAATTACAGAAGGGCAATTGACAGGATTATGAACGCACCGCAGTGCTAACTATGCTACAAAAGAAAGGAAGAGGCTCAAAAGCACAGGCAGTACGCCAAAATAAGTAGACCGAAATCCATCTGCATCTACTACTAATCATCCACCTTGAGATATCTATCCAGAACATCTCGCTGGTATTAAGTTGCGAGCCCCACCCAAAGTGTAAACCCAAAGCAACAGACAACTGCAATAAAAAGAACTTTGCGTAAAGTAAACAATCCTTGTAACCGCGGTTACAAGAACCGTTGTTTTCCCCCTTGTGGCAACAGCACATCCCCTAGACTCATGTTTCTGTCACTCAAGCGTGTCATCGGGGGGCATGAACCCACAATCTAGCACAACGTTCCCTCTTGGAGTCACTACCTACTACTTCTCCAAAGCAATAAACAACAACGAAGAACATGCAAGAATTACTTAGGAACAAAAATATAAGAGATAAAAACCAAGTATATTACTCTTCTGGAGTTTTCCCGTGACGGAGAATAAATAGGCGAAGGGGGCAGCCAGAGGTGGACCAGGGGCCCCAGGAGCCCCCTGGCTCCCCTCTGGCCCCTCCCGGGGTCTTCTCGAAGCTTCCTGTACGCTGATTTTTCCTTTATTTTCCCGGAATTTTTCTGGCACTTTTTATATGGGGGAAACTGAAATAGAAAAACAGCAGAAAACAGGAACTAGCACTGGGGTGCACTGAGTTAATAGGTTAGTCCAAATATGATCAAAAGTGTATGAAAGTGTATCTAGATCATAGCAATATCACGCAAAACATGCATGGAGCAAGCAGAAATTATAGATACGTTTTGGACGTATCAACATCCCAAGCTTAATTCCTACTCGTCCTCGAGTAGGTAAATGATAACAACATAATTTCTGTGGTGACATGCTAGCAACCATAAAAGAACTTTGAAAAGTAAAGCAATCAAGGTTAGAGATTCAATTCAAGTCATAACATGCAAGAGTCTATATTAGCATTGAAACAAGTAACAAAAGAACAATAGGTGCAAGAGCTCTCGCTGTCCGTGACTCGAATGTCTCCAAATGGTGTTTGCGTGCAAGAAGGGGGATAGGGAATACGAGAAAAAGTAATTTTTGTGTTGAGAACTCAATCTACTAAAGTTTCATACTTGGTATTCTTTCTGAAATCTTATCTTGACTCGTCCCCAGACCACTAGCCAGGTACAAGTCAATTTGATCGACTCTTTTTCGATATTTTGAGCACTCATGCAATGGATGAGCGTAAGCACGAGAGTTGACACTTAGGATGGCAAAGAGAGAAATACGGTGGAGGAGGAAGACAAAAAGGATGAGAAAGACTCACATCAATGAGGAAAATCATAGGCAAGGGATGCCAAATGATAGATATGATGTGAGGAGTAGGGATTGCATGCAACGGATGCACATACGAGCTAAGAAGCTCTCCAAAGGAACTAGTGGGGGTGCATCTAACTTGCTCGTTCATGAAGACCTAGAGCTCGTTTGAGGAGGCTCATCCTTGGAATATGCAAGCCAAGTTCTATAGTGTGAAGGTCCCCACATAGCTATATGCATAATGATCATCTCTATGGAGTACAAGGATATAAAGGGAGTACTAGTGTGGATCTCTCAAAAGGATAGTAGTGTTGCCCCTTTCTCTATTTTTATTTCTTTTTCTCTTTTTTTTTATATTTTTTGTATTTTTTTGTGGCCTCAATGGCTCTTTCTACTTAACTCTCATTTGTCCTCTTTGGGATCTTTTAATGTGTCCACTTTGGTATATTTTCCTCACTTAAGGGCAACACTCTATTTTACAAGAAGGTAAAGGAGATCTTTCACACTTTACAAGGTACTCAAAACATAAAGAAGATGTAACTATCATGATGTATGCAAGGTATGTCGCTGCCAGTGTAGCAAGAACATGTATGACATGAAGATCAAGTCATGAAGAGGTGGAAGTTGCATGGCAATGTAACTCGGAAAGGCTATGGAAATGCCTTGATAGGTAGGTATGGTGGCTGTTTTGAGGAAAGATATAAGGAGGCTTATGATGACAGAGCGTATCATGCCAAGGGTTTGGATGTACCGGCGAAGGTGGACACCAACTCTCGGAGTGAGAAGAAGGCAATGCACGGCACGGGAGAGGCTAGCAAAATATGGGAAGGTGGAAGTGTCAACTTTCAATACTTACATTAGTCCGAAGAACTCATGCACTTATTATCGGTAATTCTCAATCTAATAAGGAGTTTCACAAAGATACAAGTACCCCGAGGAGGAGTGTATGGGGTTTTGGTTATCCTTGCGCATCCTCGACTCATGGTACGTGAGTGTTCTCTGATATTCGACTCCTCAGAAGAGTAGTGATCCATCTAGTAGCTAGAATTCTCAACTAGTTTTGTAGGTTTTGAAAACACACACGGCTTGCCCAAAATACGACACCTATCACTAATAGGCAAGATCTCTTGACACCAAAAGTTCAAACATTACTCACAACAATACCTCAAAACTATTGCAAGTTACTACTAAAATTAAATAGCAACCTCAATTACCTACTTTCAAAACAAGACACAACTCAGTGCAACAACCAACTCTCTTTAACAAGATAAACATGAAAACTAAAAAGAGTTCCAGCAACAAACTAAACAAAAGCCAAGGCTCTTTCTAAATACAATTTAAGACTAAAACTAAACATGACAGTAGCTAAGAAAAGATAAAGAACACACAACAACAGAAAGATAGGCAGGAAAAATCCTATGATGTGTTCTAAATTTTGAAGGTGGAGCGTGTTTCTTTCCCACACAAAGTAACAAGGGATCTAACTTGTTGTGAACAGCAAGCAAAGCTCAAGAAAACTAAAAACAAAACCTAAGAGCGAGACGCTCCAAGCATAGCACATAAAGCATGAAGTGATAAAAATATAGTGAGACGAAGGACGAACTGATGATTGTTGATGGAGAAGGGGATGCAGGGGGGCATCCCCAAGCTTATACTCTTGAGTATCCTTGAATATTTGTTGGGTATGCATGGGGGCATCCCCAAGCTTGAGCGCTTGACACTCCTGGATCTTCTTTCATCATCTTCCATCGCACACTTGAAAACTCCCTTCATACATAACTCATCATAAACTGATTAGAGAGGTTAGTACCCTTAATAAATAATTTTTCCCCACTGGATATAAAGATATTCTTGAAGAGCTACTGTTTCTCAAGAGTGCCAAAAAGTTTTTGCAAAGAAAAAGCAAGCTTAAGGTTTGCAAAAGTTGGGAGAGACAAAACGTGGCAGAATCTGTGAAAAACAGAACAGAAGATAGTAAAGAATTTTTTAGGGGCACTTCTGCAACTCAAATAAAAAAACTCAGAACATATGGAAGTTTCGTAATTGTATAGCGCATACTGTGTAAAAATTTCAGCTCAAAAAGATGAACTGGGATTTTTCTGGAATTTTTCTGGTCACGAGGACAGAATCTGTTTTCTGGACAGCATGTCACAACTTTTACTTCTCTTGCCGTAAGAGGCTATAACTTGGCACAAAGCTGAAAAATAAAGATACAATTATGTTGCTACAGAAGTAAAAATCATCAATACACAACAAAAGCAAAAAGAAAACACCTAAATTCGTTGTGGGCTGCCTCCCGAAAGAGCTTCTTTAAAGCCATTAGCTAGGCTTAATGCAAAAGATCAAGTTGTATCAATCGAAGCATTATCAAGATCATCAAAAAGCTCTTCAATTGTACAACTAGTCTTAAGAGGTCTTTTAAATAAAGGCCTAATGAAGATACTTCTAGGGAGAAAACCAAAAGGCGGAAAATCAATGGAAGATTCATTTATAAAATTATCAAAGAGAGGTATTTCTTCCAAAGTTTTCACGGTTTCAACTTCTTTGGCAATAGGTGGTTTATTTTTAGGTCGGGGAACCTTAGGGACATAAATGAACTTAGGTACCCTTCTTGCCGAAGTCTCTACCTTTTTTGGTTTGATTGAGGAAAAAGTAGTTCCTAGGGTATTAATGATTTCCTCAATCTTATCTATCCTAGAAAGATCCGTATCACGGGATTTGATGACCTCCAGAGTTTTAATAATTTTGAGCATGGAGCTATCAAGCCTATTCAAATTCCCTTGAATCTTGTGATCCAACTCATTTATCCTAGTTATACTTGGTATTTCTAACTCTATCTTTTCAAGTTTCTTCATAATGTAAGATAGAGTTATATCTTCTTGTATGCTAGCAATAGGGAGATTTCCAACAAGATTTTCAATAACATTAAGTGACTCCCAAGTCGGGGCTTCTAGAAAATTCCCATTGATAGCAGTATCTAATATGAACCGATTCCAAGGAGTAATCCCGACATAAAAATTTCTAAGCAGGATAGTAGTGGATTGCTTCTTGGTGGCTCTTTTTTGAGAATCATTAATCCTATACCAAGCATCTTTTAAACTTTCTCCACCTTTTTATTTAAAGGTGAGAACCTCTGTCTCAACAAAGGCAAAAGGGCCAGACATAATGACAACTAGCAAGATAAATAATTTTTTTGTAAATTTTGATAAAAGACACAAAGATAAAAACTAAAAGGTAAACTAACAAGACTAAAAAACAAAGGTAAAGGGTAGTGTGCAACTCCCCTATCTTAGCACTCGGAGTCCCCGGCAACGGCGCCAGAAAACTTGCTTGATGGCTTCTCGCCCTTCGTTTGTTACCCCAAGTGGAAGGTTTGAGATGTAGTGCAGCAGCAGTTTTCCCTCGGTGAAGATACCAAGGTTTGTCTCCAGTAGGACTCCAGAGATGATAAGTAGGTGTCAGCGGCGCAACTGACGTGGACCTGCACACAGACACAGATAACTTTATTCCCAACGAAGTTCAGAGAGGTTGTCAATCTCTCCGGCCTTGTTGTTCACAAAGGATAAAACGCAAGGGATAATGATAGCAAGTAAAAGCAGTAAAGTAAATAAAGCTTGGAAATAATAATGAGGATATGGACCGGGATACGTGATGTTCACTAGTGATGTCTCTCTCCCAAAATACGATAAAACTGCTATGCGAGGTAAACAAATTACAGAAGGGCAATTGACAGGATTATGAACGCACCGCAATGCTAACTATGCTACAAAAGAAAGGAAGAGGCTCAAAAACACAGGCAGTACGCCAAATGACCGAAATCCATCTGCATCTACTACTAATCATCCACCTTGAGATATCTATCCAGAACATCTCGCTGGTATTAAGTTGCGAGCCCCACCCAAAGTGTAAACCCAAAGCAACAGACAACTGCAATAAAAAGAACTTTGCGTAAAGTAAACAATCCTTGTAACCGCGGTTACAAGCACCGTTGTTTTCCCCCTTGTGGCAACAACACATCCCCTAGACTCATGTTTCTGTCACTCAAGCGTGTCATCAGGGGGCATGAACCCACAATCGAGCATAACGTTCCCTCTTGGGGTTACTACCTACTACTTGGCCAAAGCAATAAACAGCAACGGAGAACATGCAAGAATTACTTAGGAACAAAAATATAAGAGATAAAAACCAAATATATTACTCTATCACAATCTGAACATAATCTCATAATCCATCAGATCCCTCCAAACTCAGCATAGCAACAGCAGAAATATTACAAAGGTGCCTCGATCATGTAGGGCAGCTCACGAGGTCTAAACAATGAAGATCAAAGAGGGGAGGAGAACATCACATAGCTACTGATCACGGACCCATGGTCCAAGGAAAACTACTCACAAGACATCCGGGGAGCATCCATGGTGGAGAGGATATTCCCGGAGGTCAATCCTCCCTCCGACAGGGTGCCGGGAAGAGGTCTTCTGGTGCTCCCGATCTTCGGAAGCGCGGCGGCGGCGGAACAGAGGCGAGTTTGCGGAATAGGGTTCCTCTTCTTGAGTTTTCCCGTGACGGAGAATAAATAGGCAAAGGGGGGCATCCAGAGGTGGACCAGGGGCCCCAGGCGCCCCCCTGGCTCCCCTCTGGCCCCTCCCGGGCTCTTCTCGAAGCTTCCTGTACGCTGATTTTTCCTGTATTTTTCCCGGAATTTTTCTGGCACTTTTTATATGGGGGAAAACTGAAATAGAAAAACAGCAGAAAACAGGAACTGACACTGGGGTGCACTGAGTTAATAGGTTAGTCCAAATATGATCAAAAGTGTATGAAAGTGTATCTAGATCACAACAATATCACACAAAACATGCATGGAGCAAGCAGAAATTATAGATACGTTTTGGACGTATCACCGGGAAGCGATCTTGTCTTCTTTGCTGCAGCAGGTGTGTTTGGATTTGCTTTTGCTTCACCGGCCAGTCTCGTACCGTGCAAGGGTGAGGGACCTAGACCCCTTGGCGCATAGGATATAGTCCGGCGGATGGCCTCTCTGCTGAGCCTAGGATGAACTGCGATGTGTCGGATAGCCTCGGTGGGGCGTTCCCTAACAAGGTTCACGCCACCCTGGAGACCCGAGCGTGCAGGCTGAACAGTAGTGCACCCCTGCAGGGAGTTTAATCTATTCGAATAGCCGTGTCCACGGTAACAGGACACTTTATGCTGAAGCCGGATCTTATCACTACAAACTACTACTATTAAACCGTATGGTTCCGGGTTTTCTTCCTCGCAGGGAAGTCGAGGAGGGGAACTCGGAGGCATTATTATTATTAATCATTACAACTTATATTATACAATGTTGCAGCAAATTCTTCTTCATTGTTACTTTATGCTTTATATAAATTGTTGGCTGTTCTCACCTTGTGCTGCTAGACTCGTTAGAAGATGCTAGTCTTCGATAGGCCTAGCTTCTTACCCTTATTCTGATTTCTACCTTGCAGTCCACTATATACAGCCTCCCCTTTCCATTGATACAAATGCATAAATGCTTAGTAGCGGACGTAAGACTCGCGGTTATGCTAGATACTCACTCTTGCTTTATTTCCCCCTTTTTGTTTTGCCTGATCGGTCGCTGCAGTCGACGTTGGAGCCTTGGAGTCCAGGAGCAGGAGATCCCCGATGCCGACCACCGTAACGTGAAGATCCCCGATGCCTTCTACGACATCGAGTTCCCCTTTGACCAGGAGTAGTTTGGAGGTTCCCAGGGAGGAGGCCTCGCCTTTTCGATCTGTTGATATTTGGCTAGCCTTCTTAAGGCAACCTTGTATTCTGGTGTATGTACTCAGATACTATTGCTTACGCTAACTTTGTGCTCTCGAGCTGTTGTATTCGAGCCCTCGTGGCCCCTGGCTTGTATTAAACAGCTTGTATTATTTTACTTGTCGAGTTGTGTTGTGATATCTCACCGTGAGTCCCTAATATCGATCGTGTACCTTGCGTGTATGATTACTGTACACGTCTTGATTTTGGGTGGTTCTTCCTGAGTAAGCACAGAGGACTCACATCTCGCACTACTATCAGCCACATCACAAACACTTTGAGATTGCATTGTTGATGGGTGGCCAACATCATCCGGTGAAAATTCCATATCGTCTGGAAAAACTCTATACTGACTGCCCATTGTTTGTGCCAACTCAAAAGCTGACAAGTTTGAATTATCAACAACCATAGATGAGCTAGCACTACATTCTACAGAAGTGTTTGTTGCCGCCTTCTTACTAGCAGCAGTTGGCCTTTTGGGAGCCGGTGGTTTTTTGGGTTTTCTAGGAGCACTTGGCTTTTTGGGGGCACCTGGCTTTTTAGGTGTTGGAAATATGTCCTAGAGGCAATAATAAAATGTTATTATATATATTTCCACGTTCGTAATTAATGTTTATATTTCTGTGCTATAATTGCAATGACCCTGACTATGAGATTCAGAAGAAAACTCACTTGCATGTGTGGAAATGTAAACACCAAGAGTTCCTGGTTTAGCCTCTAAGACCAGCTCATGTGCTAACTGATGATTATGTTTTCTTAATCATGGACATTGTTCTTGTAACAAGGATGTCAGTAGCAATGGGAACATATTGTTAGCAGAACAATGATGTTGAACCGACCCCAGTATTGAATGATATACTTAGAGATCACATCGTAACTACGTTATAAGTCATATCATGAAATGTTATCATATACGTAATTCCTTAGACCATGAGAGTATCGAGTTGCTTCACACAGGAAGACATGCTTTGGTTCTTAGATGAATCCTCCCGTAAATGGGAAGTAGTAAAATAAGTTCTGGGTATGTCAGATGGTGTGGCTAGTGACTGTGATAGTTCAAGAATGGGATTTTCTCCTTCACGATGAAGAGATATTGACTTTGGGCCCACTCGGTATGACGGTATCCATTCTAGTCTGGCCAGACGCATTGTGATTTAATCACGGGGATACCGGAATACAATAACGAGAAATAGAGACAAACGAGCAAAGAGGATAACGAGTGGCTTGTGTTCAAGAAGTTGTTACACATGGGTGCCAAACATCTCTCCTCTAACTTTGTCATATATCACGAAGCAAAGGGAATGGTACATGACTAAACATAATGGTTCACTCGAAGTTTATTCGTGTATGTGCGGGAGTCAACATGGGTGTCCATGGCTCCGCTGTTGATTATTGGCTATTGACAAAAGGCTGTTGACCTATGTCCGGAAGATGTTCTGAGTCATGTCCGCATTATACCGAACCTATTGGGTCACACACTTAACGAGTAGTAATCTGTTAGAGAACTAGGAGATGAAAAGAGAAAGGGTACCGGAATTGTTTCGGGTGGAACCGGAAGTGTTTCCGGGTAGCACTAGAAGTGTTCTAGGTTGTGCTGAATGGTTTCAGAATATTCGTGAACGGTCTCGGATGATTTCGGAACATTCAAGAAGAGTCTTGAAGTGGTAAAAAGACATCCGTGATAGTCTCGGAAGGTTTTGCAACATTCGGTAATAGTTGTGGAAAGGTTACGAAACATCGGGAAATTGTTCCGGGACTTCTAGAAATGTTTCGGGAGGTTCCGGAAGGTTCCCGGGAGCTTATGGAAGTATCCAGAGGGTTATGGAACTCTCCAAGACGCGGAAACCGAAGCTAGGCCAGGTAGGAAGGTCCACAAGGTCGTAGGTCGGTGGGAAATAGACTTTCCTTGGGGGCCAGGGCAAAATGCCAGGGTCCCTGGCGTTTCCCCCCTAGACGCCGTAGTCCGTGGCGTTTCGTACTGGAATCCGTGTTGGACTCCTCCTGGTGGCCAAAACCGACTTTGGGGAGAACCCTCGCCCAAGTTGCGACCCCAGGCTTCCACCTATATATTCGGGGGCAGGGGTAGCCCCAAAGACACACCAGAAAAGCCCCAAGGCTGCCCCAGCTAAATCCCACGCGCCTCTAATTCTCTTCGGGCTAGATCGTTCTAGTCCGGACGCCGCTAGGCTCTTCTCCCTCTAGTTTCTCTCGGTGGCGTTCTTCTCTGGACGGCGGAGCGCTGCTGGATTGCTACATCGGGATGTGTGGATACCGGTAGAGGGATCATACCTTTGATCCTTCTTCGAGGTCCTTCTTCTTCCTCGGAGATCATGTTCGAGGGACTTGTTCGTGGGACTTGATCGGGACGGATCGCGGGACGGTTGGGATAGATCGCGCAACGGATCGTGGAACGGTACGCGGGATCGATATCCTCGCGGTTGGGAGGTCATTGAAATTCCTAGCTGCGGGGATCTGCACCAACGGTCTTCACCAACTCTACTTCTGCTACATCGGTTGGTGAGCCATGACCTAAAACCTTGTATGCAATCTTCTTGGATGATCTTGGGTTCTTTCTTCGTAGGCCGAATTTTTTTGTTTTCTACTACGTTTCCAAACAGTGGTATCAGAGCGATCCTTGATTAGATGCATGTTTAGGTCTAGATCATATGTGTGATATGAGGCATTGATTTTCTTGTTGCTTCCCTGTCATGTGATTTTTTCTATGCTTGATGGCAAGTTGAGGTTTTGCTACAAGGATTGAGTTTTCCATCGATCCCTCTATGCTGCTTTCAGTATGCTGGTTGCCTTGATCATGGTCTACATCAAACTCCTTGGATCTCATCTTAATCTCGCAATAGAAGATTTAACATGGAGGGGCTTGTGGATTTTATGAACTCAAATCCACACGGGGGTCACGCGTTTAACGAAGTTTGGCTTGTGGCATTAGTTGCTACACGTGCCCCGAACGTTAAACTAGCAACATTGAAGTATCGTGTTTGGTTTGTTTAGGGAACAACGTTTGCATGTAACCTGCTAATCAACCACGATAAAATTTGCAAAAACCCGTGTAGATAGCGATCTAACTTGTTTTTGCAGAGTATGCATGTGATGTGGTATAGCCTTCAAGATTTGCAATGTGTTTGTATGAGATGCTATATGTTATGTAATATTTATTCGCGGCCTGCGTGTCGTGGTACGGCATGATGACTGGAGTCATATGATTGTCACTTAATTATGGCCTGCGTGCCAGAACTGTTTATTAGCTCGAGGCAAAGAAATAAATAGATGCAAGGTGATGATCTACGATGCGGAGGTGGACCCCGACGCACATGCCGGAAGCCGTGGTGATGTTCCCGGCGCCAAGGAAAAAGTTGGTGGACACGGTGACTTCAACCACGACGACGTGAAGACAAGGAAGACTTCACGAAGCAAAGGGCTATACTATATCACATAATTTTATGAACTGCCTGTGATTTTTATCCCTTTGTTGCACCCTTGTTTGATGCGCGGTAGTCGTATTTTATTAGGGTGATCTCTCGCAAAACAATATCAAGTTGATAGTGTTCTTCCAACTGTAGCACCGTCTATACTATGTTTCACACCGGAGCAGGTCATGTCACATGGGTGCACACGGTGTGACACATAAAAGGCGGGTGTGTTAAAAGAACACACAGCGCATTACACTTGGTTGTCTTGACGGTTTGTATAAAAGTTTGCTACCGGAAACACGCCCATCGAAAGATGAACAAGAATCACATGTGTTGTGATTGGCAAGTTGGCCTACCGGTCCAATCTAAGTCATCAGTGATGTCACATCAATGGCGGACGATTGGGTTGGATCTTGAATCACTCCAGCATCAATTACGAGAGATATTGATCTGAGTGGGAGCGCACTTAGTAATTAAATTGATTAATCACAAGTGCAACTTAATTATGAACAAAGTCTTAGTATTTGCATTATCGTTGTAGAATAATGGCTCGCGTTACCACCTTCCCAATTGATTTTGATTAACTGTATTATCTGGTAAAAACTTTACGATTGGTACCGTATTGTGAGGACTATCCTCAATAGTGTCGAGAAGGAGCTTGTCCTATCGCAAATTTTTGATGCTCTCCCGTTGATGCTATGGATGACGTGACATACGTCCATAATCCAAAATGCTAGAATTCCACCACAGCTAAGTGCATTGTCTTCACCACCATGAAACCCGAACTTTGAAACGTTTGGGATAGTTATGTTATATTCATGGAACTGGAAAATTGTTTTCAGTGGTAAGACAATTAATGTTGGATATAAGATATCTAGTACAATGTATGATTGTAAGCATTAGTGAAAATGTTCGTTGTGCTCTAAACAAAACTGATAAGTGTGGGATCCAGAAGAACAATGGTCATATGATGATGAGGATTAAGGGAAAGGAAGTTCCATAGGGTGTTAATAAGACTTACACGCCAAAAAGTCCATGGCCAGCGCCACCCTTGATCATGTGTGATCTTCTGTGAGTAGGAGTGACATTGGAAATAGAACTATGATACATATAAAGGCAAAACGAAAGAAGACTGGAATAACCAGCTCAGAAATGAAAGTCATACGGAGTTATAGATGAATTCATTGCTGGTCAAGAGATGTAATTCTTGGGAAATCATGATTAAGCAGTTAATTGTGGATTCTGTATATTGTGATTAAACTGTTGATCACCAAAATATCACATCGATTGCATATTGTTGCAACTCGATGCAAGAAATACTATGGCCTTTATGACTAGCTAATGATGAGTTTTGACACGCTCGGGAACACGGTAAAAGGTTTACTATACCGTGTGTTGACTCTATGATTATCTTCATAATTCATTTTAGAGTTGAGTAAATTGTTACTACACTTTAGCCTTGTTGCAAAACATCATTTTGAATCATGTTTGTTGCAAGAGAGTTGTTCAAAGCTATGAATAACGTAAAGGCCATACTTCCATTATGAATAGGTTGTATGTTATGAATCTTGATAATAATACTAAACATCCATAACACTGACGCTAAACGTCGCAAGACTAACAGAAATACCACATAGATGTGGCACTGCCGTTTATCACAAGTGACATAACATGCATGAAGAATTTCCATAAGTGATGGACTTTCGAGTCATATGATTATGAATCACTTGACGCTTGCGATCTTTGTCTCGAAGTAATGTGACTAAAACACCGTTGATAGGCCATACATGAACGGGAAACTAAACCATTGGTAATCATACATGATGATGTGTGTAGTCCAATAAGTGTAGTTGTGTGCAGTGGATTCCCTATCTTCACTCATGAGTTGAAGTAGATATGTGGATATCTGTTCAATAGAGACATACGTCTGAAATCTTTGAAATGTTCAAGGAATTTTAGAGTGAAATAGAAATTCATTGTAACGAGAAAATAAAGCTCCGGCAAATTAGATTGTAGAAAGCAATATTTGAGTTACAAGTTTAGCGAACGTCTGATGAGTTGTGAAGAAGTGTCATAACTTGCGTCTCCCGGAACACCACTATGAGTAAAGTGTTCGAGAGATGTAATCAAGCCATGTATGACACGGTAAGATCAAATATGACGTTTCTCAATTTGCCATTATACTTATTAAAGTTATGCGTTAGAGACTACGGCTTTTACACTGAAAAGAGCACCATCAAATCTGTTGAAATGACACCATATTAGATGTGGAATGGAAGTGTTAAAACCATATTGTCTTTTCTTAAAATTTGGGTATATGAGACATGTGTTTGACATGCTCAAAACACCAAATTAGATAAGTGCTACTTTGTTAAGGTTATTCCAAAAGGGTTTGGTATTCCTCTATCACTACACAAAAGCAAAACTGTTTGCAGTTAAGAACAATGTGTTTGGAAGAAAATAGTTTCTTACAAAAAGGTGAGTGGGAGGACAGTGCAACTTGTTAAAGATTGTTGAATCTTCAAATAAGTGCGCAGCTGAACCACACAGGTTAGACAAAACTCGTACAAACATTCATGATATGTAAGACGAGATATTATTGTTCGACAATGATAAACCTGTGATATACAAAGAAGCGTTGATGGGCCCTGACTCCGGGATTTGGCTAAATGCCAAATAATCTGAGATAGTATCCATGGAAGTAAGTCAAGTTTTGAACTTGGTAGACCCTCTGAAAGACAAAAAGTCTGAAGAATATATATATGGATCTATAATTGATTCGGATGAAATTGTTTTATCCATAAAGCTCAACTCGTTGGAAAATTGTTTTCTAGCAAGTTCAAACGTTGACTACGGTGAAATAGTGTCGACCGTAGAGATGCTTTAGTCAATTCGGGTTATATTAGCAATTACTACATATCTCATTTATAGGATATGGTAGAATGAACGTCAAAACAAAGTTCCTACCCGGAAATATAACAAAGGACGTATACATGATACGACCGGAATGTTTTGTCGATTCAAAGGATGCTAAAATAGATGCAAGCCTTGGATGTCCAGTGATGGACTAAAGCTGGCATAATGGAGTTGGAATTTTCGTTTTGATGAAATTGCCAAAAGAGTTTGTTTTCATCAGGAATAACGAAGATGCTTGAATGTTCAAGAAAGTAAGTGGGAGCTGAATGATATTTCTAAAACCTTATGTAGATGACATATTGTTGATTGGAAATGATATAAATTTCTTGACACGAATAAGGACTTCATTGGAAATAGTTTTCAGTTGAAGAACTTGGGCTAATATAGCATTGGTATTGAGCACAGTGATCTATGTAGATAGTAAGTGCCTGATCATGCTAAAGCCAACATTACATGTTGACATGATACTAAAGTAGTTTAGTATGAAAACGCCAAGAAGGATGTTCTTGCCGAGGTCACGGTGAAAAGTTGTTTGCGGAAATCGGTGTTCATGAACACAGATAAGAAAAAACACGTGAATTGAATTCCACTCACCTGTGTGTTTGGATTAATCATGTACACCATAATATGTAAAACAAC
This sequence comes from Bromus sterilis, assembly GCA_950022295.1. Lineage (NCBI taxonomy): Eukaryota > Viridiplantae > Streptophyta > Magnoliopsida > Poales > Poaceae > Bromus > Bromus sterilis. Next base: position 48,597,359 of record OX465596.1, read on the forward strand.
CAGATATGTCCAGTGCTCCAAAAGGTTGTGAGCAAGATACCAAAATGATCAAGATTTTGATCATTGGACAAACAGTGAAAAGTTAAACTTATGAAAGATAAGATATGTTTCTCGGAAAATGGAGAGAATGAAGAGCTCGTTGTAATGAGTTACACCAGCTGAATTTTTGATGTAAAAAGTTACACCAATTCAGTCTTCATACTTACTCCGACCGATTTTGGATTTTAATTGGGATTATGTGTTTCACACATAAGGGTGGCACATTATGGAGGAACTGTGTTAAGTTAGATACTGTGGCAAATTCTATAACAGAGGCTAAGTATATTGTTGCTTAAAGAAGTAACAAGGGAGGGTATTTTGAATCATCAGTTCATTTATGAACATGGTATGGTTTCCAAGATGCTTGAAGCTCATGGAACATTGATGAATGATTTCATGACTTATTCTAAAGGAACCAAGGTCCTGCCAAATGATTCAAACATGTACAAAGCTAAACTGATAAAATTAGTGAATTTTATGATAGCGTGAAAACGCGAAGATATGCAAGATACAAACGGGCCTGAAACGTCAGATCCGATGATGAAGTCTATACCACAAATGAAGCATGTATTACACCGGTATGCCATAGGTGTAAGGTGCTCAAGCACTGATAATATTATTGACTCTAGTGCAAGTGGGAGACTGTTGGAAATATGCCCTAGAGGCAATAATAAAATGTTATTATATATATTTCCACGTTCGTAATTAATGTTTATATTTATGTTCTATAATTGCAATGACCCTGACTATGAGATTCAGAAGAAAACTCACTTGCATGTGTGGAAATGTAAACACCAAGAGTTCCTGGTTTAGCCTCTAAGACCAGCTCATGTGCTAACTGATGATTATGTTTTCTTAATCATGGACATTGTTCTTGTAACAAGGATGTCAGTAGCAATGGGAACATATTGTTAGCAGAACAATGATGTTGAACCGACCCCAGTATTGAATGATATACTTAGAGATCACATCGTAACTACGTTATAAGTCATATCATGAAATGTTATCATATACGTAATTCCTTAGACCATGAGAGTATCGAGTTGCTTCACACAGGAAGACATGCTTTGGTTCTTAGATGAATCCTCCCGTAAATGGGAAGTAGTAAAATAAGTTCTGGGTATGTCAGATGGTGTGGCTAGTGACTGTGATAGTTCAAGAATGGGATTTTCTCCTTCACGATGAAGAGATATTGACTTTGGGCCCACTCGGTATGACGGTATCCATTCTAGTCTGGCCAGACGCATTGTGATTTAATCACGGGGATACCGGAATACAATAACGAGAAATAGAGACAAACGAGCAAAGAGGATAACGAGTGGCTTGTGTTCAAGAAGTTGTTACACATGGGTGCCAAACATCTCTCCTCTAACTTTGTCATATATCACGAAGCAAAGGGAATGGTACATGACTAAACATAATGGTTCACTCGAAGTTTATTCGTGTATGTGCGGGAGTCAACATGGGTGTTCATGGCTCCGCTGTTGATTATTGGCTATTGACAAAAGGCTGTTGACCTATGTCCGGAAGATGTTCTGAGTCATGTCCACATTATACCGAACCTATTGGGTCACACACTTAACGAGTAGTAATCTGTTAGAGAACTAGGAGATGAAAAGAGAAAGGGTACCGGAATTGTTTCGGGTGGAACCGGAAGTGTTTCCGGGTAGCACTAGAAGTGTTCTAGGTTGTGCTGAATGGTTTCAGAATATTCGTGAACGGTCTCGGATGATTTCGGAACATTCAAGAAGAGTCTTGAAGTGGTAACAAGACATCCGTGATAGTCTCGGAAGGTTTTGCAACATTCGGTAATAGTTGTGGAAAGGTTACGAAACATCGGGAAATTGTTCCGGGACTTCTAGAAATGTTTCGGGAGGTTCCGGAAGGTTCCCGGGAGCTTATGGAAGTATCCGGAGGGTTATGGAACTCTCCAAGACGCGGAAATCGAAGCTAGGCCAGGTAGGAAGGTCCACAAGGTCGTAGGTCGGTGGGAAATAGACTTTCCTTGGGGCCAGGGCAAAATGCCAGGGTCCCTGGCGTTTCCCCCCTAGACGCCGTAGTCCGCGGCGTTTCGTACTGGAATCCGTGTTGGACTCCTCCTGGTGGCCAAAACCGACTTTGGGGAGAACCCTCGCCCAAGTTGCGACCCCAGGCTTCCACCTATATATTCGGGGGCAGGGGTAGCCCCAAAGATACACCAGAAAAGCCCCAAGGCTGCCCCAGCTAAATCCCACGCGCCTCTAATTCTCTTCGGGCTAGATCGTTCTAGTCCGGACGCCGCTAGGCTCTTCTCCCTCTAGTTTCTCTCGGTGGCGTTCTTCTCTGGACGGCGGAGCGCTGCTGGATTGCTACATCGGGATGTGTGGATACCGGTAGAGGGATCATACCTTTGATCCTTCTTCGAGGTCCTTCTTCTTCCTCTGAGATCATGTTCGAGGGACTTGTTCGTGGGACTTGATCGGGACGGATCGCGGGACGGTTGGGATAGATCGCGCAACGGATCGTGGAACGGTACGCGGGATCGATATCCTCGCGGTTGGGAGGTCATTGAAATTCCTAGCTGCGGGGATCTGCACCAACGGTCTTCACCAACTCTACTTTCGCTACATCGGTTGGTGAGCCATGACCTAAAACCTTGTATGCAATCTTCTTGGATGATCTTGGGTTCTTGCTTCGTAGGCCGAATTTTTTTGTTTTCTACTACGTTTCCCAACATTAGGAGCTGGTGGTTTTTTGGGATTTTTCGGGCAGCAGACTTTTTGGGAGCAGGAGCTCTTTTTTTCATATTTCTTTGCATTAGGTATCTCCAATGTAACCACATCATCTAGTAAAAATGATTTTTTGCCTCCCAGTCCCACTGCTCACTCCTCAAGTGCATGACCAGTTGCTGACCATGGCCCATTGCATCAATTGTTTTCAAGACACGGTCATAAGCGAACAACTCTACCTCCTGGTGTGGCCCCAGTTTGATATGTTGTTCCACAATAGCATAGAAATTAACCCACGACAGCCCTCCCGCAATGTTTATGTCAAATACAACATCGTGTCTTTCAACATGTTCGTCACTTCCATCGTCCAGCTTGACGACATAAGGAGCAACTCTAATGGTTATTGTGAAAATATTGGGTGGTGGAGGTGTCCTACTCGACAATAAGCAACAACGAGAAACACACTACAGAATTAGTGTGTTTTGTTCAACAATGAACAATAAAAGGGCCAGGAGATACTTTGCTTTCCCACCTCGGCTTGGTTGAGAAGAAAGTCTCAGGTATGTCGTCGCCCGTCTCCGGTTCGGCCATCACCGACACTTAGCTCATCTCAAATTTATGGTCTGCATCACAATCAATCAACCAAATGGGTTACCACAAGTGAAACTACATGGAAAATTTATAATTACAGAAGCCACGGTTTGTGCCTCCCTTCTGTCATCTAGTATTACTGAACATGGGCAACACCCACTGTATAAACTTAAAAGAAACACAATATTGGTACAAACAATTACTGTGTAAACTTAAAATGTACAACAATATGCAATCAATTAATTAACTAACCAAATCTGAAACTCTGAAAACAACATTAGTTTACATCAAGTGCATAAACATGTTTTCTATTTTTATAGAAGTAAAAGAACATATTTTCAGCAGCATACATCAGTAAATAAGACACATTGTTTAAAATCTGAAAACAGCAGCAGCATACATCAAGTGAATAAACATGTTTCTATTTTTATAGCAGTAAAGAACTTGTTTTCAGCAGCCAACAGATATTCTATTTTTCTCCCACTAATTGTTACTGATTCAAGCAGCCGGGCGGCGGCGCAAAAGCATCAGCTCAACCAACCGCGGTTGTGCAAATACACGCTGCCCCTGCGGCGGCAGCACAAGCAGCGGCGGCTGCAGCAGTGCACTCGGCGGCCGGCGGCCAAGCCCGGGCCCGAGTCGCGTAACCCTAGGGGACGGGAGAGAGAGAGAGAGGGCCTCACCTTCCTGGGCTGGATCCGGCCGCCGGCGTTGAGGTCCACCAAGTGCAAGTCGCCGCCGCCATCGAGAAGCACCGGCCGCAACTCGCGGTCGCCGGTCTTCGTGAGTTTCTGTGGGCGAGAGGAAAAGGAACGAGGCGAGCGACCATAGACCACCGAGACCTAGTTCCTGGTCAATCCAGGAAGAGGGGTATGTTGGACATTTGTTGTAGGACCCACCTGACAGAGGGCAAAAGATTAAAGTTCAAACAAAAGAGTGTCACCAGATCAATTAGAAAGTAAGAAGTGGAAAATTATCAAAGTCTGAAAAAAGTTGTGGCAAAAAATCAAAAACCCCCGAACAAAGGGGCAACAAAGATCAACGCAAGAACAACAGCAGAAACGGCGCAGAGAAGAGAGTGATGAGTGATGGTGGAGAGAAACTAACCTCATACAAGATTTCAAGAAAAATAGATTTGGAGCGGCGCAGCGCCAACAATGGCGTCCTTGGGTGTGCAAAGAGGGAGAAAGGAGGGGTGATGGGGAACCACGACGTGGTCTGGGGAGAAAGGATGGGTGGGAGAGGATAGCAAGTCAACACAGAAAAGATTGCCGGAAATTCCTGCGCCATATCTGAAGAGGGGGTCAGATGATTAGTGTTTTATTATTTTATAAACAGTAGTGTCATGCAGTTTCCAGCAGGACAATCTTTCTATGCACGGATCTTGATGCATCAACGAACGGTGGCGATATGACCAGTACCCGCTTACAGTGGTACAAAATCCGCACTCGCAAATCTTATGAAATACTTCCTCCGTATATAATTACTTGACATGTTTATAGTTCAAGTTTAGTTTAAACTTGAACTAATATCATGTTAAATAATTTTGAATGGAAGGAGTAAATTTACATGATCACCTATGTAAAAAACGATCACCTATGTAAAACAATGATTAAAACATACACTAACAATTCTTTCGAATGTGTCAACTGCCGTGAATTAACCTGTGGTTGAGTTGGTTGGAGGGACATTGGTATCCCAAGCTCACGAGAGTTCAAATCCCAAATTTGACATTGGTGCTCGCATTTTTCTGGTTTTTTACAGGGCTTTCGGCGATGTGTTTTCAGTGGGAGGAGACGTTCCCGTCGAAGACGAGGTGGTGACTTCGTTAATTTCAAGATGATGTGTCGGTTCAGTATTACGAAGATGCTCATAGGGATAGGGTGTGCGTGTGTGCGTTCATAGGGGTGAGTGTATGCTCGTGTATGTGAGCGTCTGCGTTGTACTATGTTCTCAAAAAAAGAATGTGTCACGTGCCGCTCCTGCTTCTGGCGGCACCCCTCGTAACGGATCCCATCACCTGAGCAGAACAGAGCAGATTCGCGGGGTAGTTTCCTTTTTCTCCTAGCCCACCCTCCCCATCCACCTCTCTCATTTCCCCTTCCCCTCCGTCTGAGTGTTTGCAGTGAGCCGCCGGGCCGATCCCGAGCCTTCTCCGGCGGCTTTTCCGGCCGGAGATGGCGAAGGGGAGGCGTCGGAGTAGGTCGTCGTCGTATTCGTGGCTTTATGCCGTTTGTCTGCAGGATCTAGGAGTACTCACGATGTTCCTGGTCGTCCTTGGAGTTGCCTTTGCCCCGGTCTCCGTGGTGGAGAGGTGGTGGCAGCGGCGGACTCGGCGAATCTCGCCCTAATAAGCGTGTGTATCCTTCAGATGGATCCGATCTGGCGAGCTACTCCTCCCCTTGTGGGCGTCGTGGTGCCAGGGTGCAGTTGGAGGAAAAGCTCTCCTGTATTTGGTCGATTCAGTGTAACAGCCCGGAAATTCCACCCAAATTAAAAAATTGTTTGTTGCGTTGTTGTGTTGATTGCATTTATTGTATGACGTGTTTGCTTCGCCGGTTTATTTATCGGTGAATATTCTCCCCCTCTTTCTCGTATCGGATGCGTGACTAAACCTTTTTCCCAAACGGCACACGACCTTTGCGACACCGGGGTCACCCGATGATACGTCCAAAACGTATCTATAATTTCTGCTTGCTCCATGCATGTTTTGTGTGATATTGCTATGTTCAAGATACACTTTCATACATTTTCTATCATATTTGGACTAACCTATTAACTCAGTGCACCCCAGTGCCAGTTCCTGTTTTCTGTTGTTTTTCTATTTCAGTTTTCCCCCATATAAAAAGTGCCAGAAAAATTCGGGAAAATTCAGATAAAAAATCAGCGTGGAGGAAGCTTCGCGAAGAGCCCGGGAGGGGCCAGAGGGGAGCCAGGGGGCCCAGGCGGCCACCCGGCGCGGACCCACCCCTGGCCGCGCCAGGGGGGCGTCTGGGGCCCCTAGTCCACCTCTGGCGGCCCCCCTTCGCCTATTTTTTCTCCGTCACGGGAAAACTCCGGAGGAGGAACCCTATTCCGCGAACTCGCCTCTGTTCCGCCACCGCCGCACTTCCGAAGATCGGGAGCACCAGAAGACCTCTTCCCAGCACCCTGCTGGAGGGAGGATTGACCTCCGGGAGTCTCCTCTCCACCATGGATGCTCCCCGGATGTCTCGTCAGTAGTTTTCCTTGGACCATGGGTCCGTGATCAGTAGTTATGTGATGTTCTCCTCCCCTCTTTGATCTTCATTGTTTAGACCTCGTGAGCTGCCCTACATGATCGAGGCATCTTTGTAATATTTCTGCTATTGCTATGTTGAGTTTGATAGGATCTGATGGATTATGAGATTATGTTCAGATGTGATAGAGTAATATATTTGGTTTTTATCTCTTATATTTTTGTTCCTAAGTAATTCTTGCATGTTCTCCGTTGCTTTTTATTGCTTTGGCTAAGTAGTAGGTAGTGGCTTCAAGAGGAAACGTTGTGCTAGATTGTGGGTTCATGCCCTCCGATGACACGCTTGAGTGACAGAAACATGAGTCTAGGGGATGTGTTGTTGCCACAAGGGGGAAAACAACGGTGCTTGTGACCGCGGTCACTAGTATTGTTTACTTTAAGCAGAGTTCTTTTTAATGCAGTTGTCTGTTGCTTTGGGTTTACACTTTGGGTGGGGCTCGCAACTTAATACCGGCGAGATGTTCTGGATAAATATCTCAAGGTGGATGATTAGTAGTAGATGCAGATGGATTTCGGTCTACTTATCTTGGCGTACTGCCTGTGCTTTTGAACCTCGTCCTTTCTTTTGTAGCATAGTTAGCATTGCGGTGCGTTCATAATCCTGTAAATTGCATTTCTGTAATTTGTTTACCTCGCATAACAATTTTATCGTCTTTTGGGAGAGAGACATCACTAGCGAACATCACGTATCCCGGTCCATATCCTCATTATTGTTTCCACGCTATATTTACTTTACTGCTTTTACTTGCTATCATTATCCCTTGCATTTTATCCTTGTGAACAACAAGACCGGAGAGATTGACAACCTCTCTGAACTTCGTTGGGAACAAAGTTATCTGTGTCTGTGTGCAGGTCCGCGTCAGTTGCGCCGCTGACACCTACTTATCATCTCTGGAGTCCTGCTGGAGACAAACCTTGGTATCTTCACCGAGGGAAAACTGCTGCTGCACTACATCTCAACCTTCCAGTTGGGGTAACCAACGAAGGGGCGAGAAGCCATCAAGCAAGTTTTCTGGCACCGTTGCCGGGGACTCCAAGTGTTAAGATAGGGGAGTTGCACACTACCCTTTACCTTTGTTTTTTAGTCTTGTTAGTTTATCTTTCAGTTTTTTATCTTTGTGTCTTTTATAAAAAACTACAAAAAAATCTGCCACACTTGCTGCTACTATGGGTTCCACTAAAAACACCAAGTTGTGTGACTTCACTAGTCACAACAACCAAGACTTTATCTGCACTCCCATTGCCACACCTGCCACTTCATCTACCTCTTATGAAATTAAACCTGCTTTGCTAAACCTTGTTATGAGAGATAAATTCTCTGGTGCTGGAGATGCTGCTGCTTTACACTTGAATAATTTTGTTGAACTATGTGATATGCAAAAGTATAAAGAAGTAGAAGGTGATGTTGTTAAGCTCAAGCTCTTTCCTTTCTATTTAAGGGGAGATGCTAAAATCTGGTTTCAATCTTTGCCTAGAAATAGCATAGATTCTTGGGATAAGTGCAAAGATGCTTTTATAGGGAAGTACTACCCTCCTGCTAAGATTATCCAATTGAGGAGTAATATTATGAATTTTAAGCAATTGGATAATGAACACGTTGCCCAAGCTTGGGAACGAATGAAATCTCTTGTTAAGAAATGCCCTACACATGGTTTGACTACTTGGATGGTTATCCACACTTTTTATGTAGGCTTGAACTTTACCTCGCGGAACCTGTTAGATTCGGCCGCGGGAGGAACTTTTATGTCAACTACACTTGGTGCTGCCATGAAGCTTCTCGATGAAATGATGACCAATTTTTCCCAATGGCACACCGAACGCGCTCCAACAGGTAGGAAGGTAAATTCTGTCGAGGAAATTACCTCCCTCAATGAAAAAGTTGACTTAATTATGTCTCTACTTACCAAGCAACCCTCTACTGATCCTCATGATGTTCCTTTAAATTCTTTGGTTTCCGAAGAACAAGTAGATGTGAACTTTATTGCTAGAAACAACTTCAACAACAATGCTTATAGGGGAAATTTTGCTAGCAATCCTAGACCGTTTCCATCCAACTATGGGAACAACAACACCTACCCCAGCAACAAGAACCCTTCTTCTGAACTAGAAAGCATGCTTAGAGACTTTATCACTACCCAAAAAGCCTTCAACAAAAATGTAGAAGAGAAATTAGCTAAAATAGATAATCTCTCTTTGAAGGTAGGAAGCTTAGCCCTTGATATTGAGATGCTTAAAATTAGAACCTCTCCCCTTGAGGAGAATAAGGCCACTCCTATTAATGCTATCCAGTTACAAATCAATAAAAATATTAGGATGATGGCTAAACTTAAAGAAAGATGGGCTAGAGAAAAAGAGGAAGAGGATAGAATTAAGAGCCTTCCTACACACCACACAGTTGCCACTATCCAAATTGTTGAGGACACCCAAACTATTAGCACCCAATGCACTCCTAGTCCCGTTGGACCTATTAATGGTGATGCTAATACCTCAACCGTAGAAAAAGAAACTCCTATGAACATAGAGGGTTTCAAACAAGTGAGCCTAGACGACAATACTACCACCTTTGATAGTAGTGATATTGATTTTGATTGTTGCACCCTCTCAGAAGTTATTAGCTTGCTACACAAAATGTCTAGAGACCCCCACACTAGCACACTTAATCTTGCCTTCACGGAGCATATCACAAATGCTCTCATCAAAGCTAGGGAGGAGAAGCTTAGAGTAGAAGCCTCCATACCTAGGAAGCTAGATGATGGTTGGGACCCTATGATCAAAATTAAATTAAATAACTTCTTTTGCTATGCCTTATGTGATGTTGGAGCCAGTACCTCCGTTATGCCCAAAAGAATATATGATATGTTTGAATTGAAGCCCTTTGAGCCTTGTTCTTTTGGTGTTCGTCTTGTTGATTCTTCCGTAAAGAAAACTTAGGGGAAGATCTACGATGTTCTTATCATTGTCAATGACAACTATGTTCCCGTCGATTTTATTGTTATGGATATAGAGTGTGAACCTTTATGTCCAATTATTTTGGGACGTCCTTTTCTTCACACCGTTGGTGCGGTTATTGACATGAAAGAGGGGAATATAAAATTCCAATTCCCATTAAAAAAGGGGATGGAACACTTCCCTAGAAAGAAAATCAAGTTACCTTTTGAGTCCGTTACTCGGGCTAGTTATTCTCTTTCTCTTGATAAAACTTGATTCTTCTTTTGCATCATGCCAAGCTTAAAGGCATAAAAGAAAGCGCTTTCGGGAGGCAGCCCGCAATGAATTTAGGTGTTTATTTTTGCTTTTGTTGTGTCTTGATGATTGTTACTTCTTTAGCAACATCATTGTATCTTTATTTTTCAGCTTTGTGCCAAGTTATAGCCTCTTACGGCTAGGGAAGTAAAAGTTGTGACATGCTGTCCAGAAAACAGATTCTTCCCTCGTGACTAGAAAAAATCCTTAAAAATCCCAGTTCATCTTTTTGAGCTGAACTTTTTACACAGTATTCTCTATACAATTACGAAACTTCCGTATGTTCTCAGTTTTTTTATTTGAGTTGCAGAAGTGCCCCTAAAAAATTCTTTACTATCTGCTGATCTGTTTTTCACAGATTCTGCACGTTTTGTCTCTCCTTACTTTTGCAAACCTTAAGATTGCTTTTTCTTTGCAAAAAACTTTTTGGCACTCTTGAGAAACAGTAGATCTTCAAGATTATCTTTATATCCAGTGGGGAAAAATTATTTATTAAGGGTACTAACCTCTCTAATCAGCTTATGATGAGTTATGTATGAAGGGAGTTTTCAAGTGTGCGATGGAAGATGATGAAAGAAGATCCAGGAGTGTCAAGCGCTCAAGCTTGGGGATGCCCCCATGCATCCCCAATAAATATTCAAGGAGACTCAAGGGTATAAGCTTGGGGATTCCCCCGTGCATCCCCTTCTCCATCAACAATCATCAGTTCGTCCTTCGTCTCACTATATTTTTATCACTTCATGCGTTATGTGCTATGCTTGGAGCGTCTCGCTCTTAGGTTTTGTTTTTAGTTTTCTTTAGCTTTCCTTGATGTTCATAACAAGTTATATCCTTTCTTACTTTGTGTGGGAGAGAAACACGCTCCACTTTCAAAATTTAGAACACATCATAGGATTTTTCCTGCCTATCTTTTTGCTGTTGTGTGTTCTTTATCTTTTCATAGCTACTGCCTTGTTTAGTTTTAGTTTTAGTTTGTCTTTAGCAAGAGCCTTGGCTTTTGTTTAGTTTGTTGCTGCAACTCTTTTTAGTTTTAATGTTTATCTTGTTAAGAGAGTTGGTTGTTACACTGAGTTGTGTCTTGTCTTGAAAGTAGGTAATTGAGGTTGCTATTTAATTTTAGTAGTAGCTTGCAATAGTTTTGAGGTATTGATGTGAGTAATGTTTGAACTTTTGGTGTCAAGAGCTCTTGCCTATTAGTGATAGGTGTCGTATTTTGGGCAATCCGTGTGTATTTTCAAAACCTACAAAACTAGTTGAGAACTCTAGCTACTAGATGGATCACTACTCTCCTGAGGGGTCGAATATCAGAGAACACTCACGTACCATGAGTCGAGGATGCGCAAGGATAACCAAACCCCCATACACTCCTCCTCGGGGTACTGGTCTCTTTGTGAACCTCCTCATTAGATTGAGATTTACCGATAATAAGTGCATGAGTTCTTCGGACTAATGTAAGTATTGAAAGTTGACACTTCCACCTTCCCATATTTTGCTAGCCTCTCGTGTGTCGTGCATTGCCTTCTTCTCACTCCGAGAGTTGGTGTCCACCTTCGCCGGTACATCCAAACCCTTGGCATGATACGCTCTGTCATCATAAGCCTCCTTATATCTTTCCTCAAAACAGCCACCATACCTACCTATCAAGGCATTTCCATAGCCTTTCCGAGTTATATTGCCATGCAACTTCCACCTCTTCATGACTTGATCTTCATGTCATACATGTTCCTGCTACACTGACAGCGACATACATTGCATACATCATGTAGTTACTTCTTCTTTATGATTTTGAGTACCTTGTAAAGTGTGAAAGATTTCCTTTACCTTCTTGTAAAATAGAGTGTTGCCCTTAAGTGAGGAAAAGATCCCAAAGTGGACACAATGAAAGATCCCAAAGAGGACAAATGAGAGTTAAATAGAAAGAGCCATTGAGGCCACCAAAAAAATAGAAAAAAATAGAAAAAAGAGAAAAATAAATAAAAAGAGAGAAAGGGGCAACACTACTATCCTTTTGAGAGATCCACACTAGTACTCCCTTTATATCCTTGTACTCCATAGAGATGATATTTTTGCATATAGTTGCATTGGAGAGCTTCCTAGCTCGTATGTGCATCCGTTGCATGGCAATCCCTACTCCTCACATCATATCTATCATTTGGCATCTCTTGCCTATGATTGTCCTCATTGATGTGAGCCTTTATCATCCTTTTTGTCTTCCTCCTTCACCATATTTCTCTTGTTGCCATCCTAAGTGTCAACTCTCGTGCTTACGCTCATCCATTGCATGAGTGCTCAAAATATCGAAAAGGAGTGGATCAAATTGACTTGTACCTGGCTAGTGGTCTGGGGACGAGTCAAGATAAGATTCCAAAGAGGACCAAGTGTGAAACTTTAGTAGATTGAGTTCTCAACACAAAAATACTTTTTTCTCGTATTCCCTATCCCCCTTCTTGCACGCAAACACCATTTGGAGACATTCGAGTCACAGACAGCGAGAGCTCTTGCACCTAATGTTCTTTTGTTACTTGTTTCAATGCTAATATAGACTCTTGCATGTTATGACTTGAATTGAATATCTAACCTTGAATGCTTTACTTTTCAAAGTTCTTTTATGGTTGCTAGCATGTCACCACAGAAATTATGCTGTTATCATTTACCTACTCGAGGACGAGCAGGAATTAAGCTTGGGGATGTTGATACGTGCAAAACGTATCTATAATTTCTGTTTGCTCCATGCATGTTTTGTGTGATATTGCTATGTTCTAGATACACTTTCATACATTTTTTGATCATATTTGGACTAACCTATTAACTCAGTGCACCCCAGTGCCAGTTCCTATTTTCTGCTGTTTTTCTATTTCAGTTTCCCCCCATATAAAAAGTGCCAGAAAAATTCGGGAAAATTCAGATAAAAAATCAGCGTGGAGGAAGCTTTGCGAAGAGCCCGGGAGGGGCCAGAGGGGAGCCAGGGGGGCCCAGGCGGCCACCCGGCGCGGCCCCACCCCTGGCCGCGCCAGGGGGGCGCCTGGGGCCCCTGGTCCACCTCTGGCGGCCCCCCTTCGCCTATTTATTCTCCATCACGGGAAAACTCCAGAGGAGGAACCCTATTCCGTGAACTCGCCTCTGTTCCGCCGCCGCCGCGCTTCCGAAGATCGGGAGCACCAGAAGACCTCTTCCCGGCACCCTGCCGGAGGGAGGATTGACCTCCGGGAGTCTCCTCTCCACCATGGATGCTCCCCGGATGTCTCGTGAGTAGTTTTCCTTGGACCATGGGTCCATGATCAGTAGCTATGTGATGTTCTCCTCCCCTCTTTGATCTTCATTGTTTAGACCTCGTGATCTGCCCTACATGATCGAGGCATCTTTGTAATATTTCTGCTATTGCTATGTTGAGTTTGATAGGATCTGATGGAATATGAGATTATGTTCAGATTGTAATAGAGTAATATATTTGGTTTTTTATCTCTTATATTTTTGTTCCTAAGTAATTTTTGCATGTTCTCCGTTGCTGTTTATTGCTTTGGCCAAGTAGTAGGTAGTGACTTCAAGAGGGAACATTGTGCTAGATCGTGGGTTCATGCCCCCGATGACACGCTTGAGTGACAGAAACATGATTCTAGGGGATGTGATGTTGCCACAAGGGGGAAAACAACGGTGCTTGTGACCGCGGTCACAAGGATTGTTTACTTTATGCAGAGTTCTTTTTCATGCAGTTGTCTGTTGCTTTGGGTTTACACTTTGGGTGGGGCTCGCAACTTAATACCGGCGAGATGTTCTGGATAGATATCTCAAGGTGGATGATTAGTAGTAGATGCAGATGGATTTCGGTCTACTTATCTTGGCTTACTGCCTGTGCTTTTGAACCTCGTCCTTTCTTTTGTAGCATAGTTAGCATTGCGGTGCGTTCATAATCCTGTCAATTGCCTTTCTGTAATTTGTTTACCTCGCATAGCAATTTTATCGTCTTTTGGGAGAGAGACATCACTAGCGAACATCACGTATCCCGGTCCATATCCTCATTATTGTTTCCACGCTATATTTACTTTACTGCTTTTACTTGCTATCATTATCCCTTGCATTTTATCCTTGTGAACAACAAGACCGGAGAGATTGACAACCTCTATGAACTTCGTTGGGAACAAAGTTATCTGTGTCTGTGTGCAGGTCCGCGTCAGTTGCGCCGCTGACACCTACTTATCATCTCTGGAGTCCTGCTGGAGACAAACCTTGGTATCTTCACCGAGGGAAAACTGCTGCTGCACTACATCTCAACCTTCCACTTGGGGTAACCAACGAAGGGGCGAGAAGCCATCACCCGAGCACTGTCGCAAATTCTGGCACAAGACCAGCCTTCACCCTCGGTGCGGAAAACCCCGTTTATTAAATAAATGGATTATTTTATTGGTCGTCAGTTGACGTTACTAGTTGGGTGCAAAACGTTGTAGACGACGACAGTTCGGTGCTTTGAGGCGGTGTTTCAAATTTCGCGCGATTCCGACCTCGTCGGGTAGGTGAACGTTCGGGTGTGCCATGCATAGTAGCCGTGTAAATCTTGTGGCGTATTTTTACAAAATGTCGCGCGCGCCTTTAGCTGGACCCCCGGATTCCCCTCTTATCTTCGGATTCTAGCCCAATCAAAAAATCGGACCCGAAATGGGCCATTTTGTGGCCCGAAGCCCCTCCCAAACACCCACTTGCTATTTATAGCAGTGCTATCCCTACCAAAATAGGCAAAACCTAGACCTAGCTCCTCTCTTTCCGTGCACCCCCTCTCCACCGCCGCCACCTCGCAGCACCAACCAACCCCCAGCCAGATCCCATCTGGTCTGCTCCCCTCGATCTGGGTCGTTGGATCTAGAATGGAAGGTCCGAAGCGCGCCACGTCACCAGACCAGCCCAGCCGCGTTGGAGATCCTCCTCCCCGCTCCCCAGCCGATCCCGCCGCGTCGCCTCCGCTGCTCCGGCCGGCGAGCCCCCGTCCCCGCAGCCTCCGGTGAGCCCCTCCACTGCCGGACCTCTCTCCTCCCCCGCGGTCCTTCCTTCTCCTCTCCTCTTTTTCCTCTCCCTCACCTCCCCCGTCTCTTCTCCTCCAGGAACGCAGGTGCCATGGCCATGACATGGAGAAGCTCGCGCAGCCACCCCTTGGACCTTGCTAGCGCCCGGATCCGGCAACCAGCCACTAGATAGGCTCTTCCCCGGCCTCCCGTTGACCTCCCATGCGACCTGCACGTGCCCCCACGCCAGCAGCCGGTGAGGCGGCCACCTCGGCGCCGCCATGGTGTATCCCGTGCGGGACGAACAAGCCACATGCCAGCGACCTTCGGCCGGGATGCGTCCTCGCGTGGGCTAGCAAGCGCCTCTAGCGGCCAGTGCGGCCCAACACCCCGACGCGCCTCCAGCGGCCCACGGCCGCCTCTCGGCCCGCGGCCTCCCTCCGCCCAGGGTCGTAGCCACCTTATCCTGCGCCCACCCCTGCAGCTGGGCTCGGCCCAACATGGTGAGGTTGCTGCTCTTTTTTATTATTTATTTTTTCTCTGCTGCGAGTTGGGCCGGCCCGTGAGTATTTTTTTGCCCAGTGCGCTGTTTAGTTATCCTGCGGCCCCTGTTAGGCCTAGTTCGGTCCGAATAGTTTTTTTCCTAGGAGTTTATTAATATTTGGCAGATTGTAATATATTTTTGCGAGGGCCATATCTTTGCAACCGTAGCTCGGATTGCGACGATCTTAACATGTAAAATGCTTAGAATTTCGTGTAGATTAATAAAATGTTGCTTGTTGCCATGTTTGAACTTGTATACATGTTGTTTACCTGTTATTTACATTGCATGCCACCGTAAACTGTTTATTTAATAACTTTTAACCGTTGCTCTGTTTAATATATTTCTTACATGAAACTTGACTAGAATTTTGTGTAGAATATGTTTATGTTGTTCTTGCTTGCTAATAAAAATAATAAAATTATGTTTAGGGCAGAACAGTACCAAATGCAATAATTATCGTGGGGTCCGTAATAGTTTCCATGTATAGGTTTTACCCCCCACTTAAAAGTGACTAGATTAGATAGTTTATTTATGCTTCACCTCTTGCCATGATTGTGTGACATGCCATGCTTGAGTGAGATGCCATGTTAACAACCTTGCTCATGTTGTGTAGCTAAACAACTTTAACCCTCATAAAACGTGCAGTACCGTCGTGTATTAAGGCAGTTCTATGCCGATTGTATGAGATGTTGTATCCTTGTAGCTATAATGTTGTGATATCATGTTGGAAATCCGGGGCATATGACATTGTCATATGTCGCGGTGGGACCGATATGTGCTTCGTCCCCGGATCTGGATGGAAATTTTCTATTCCTATGATAATCCTATCCTATGAACCAAAGGAGGCCCTAGATCTGGAACAGTACCGCATATCGGGCCTTTCATTCGGTCTCCGTTTCTCTGATGCCTTCTCTTCTGCATCCTTGACTCAAGATCCATGGAGGCAAGAAATACTACGGTGGTTCTTGGCCTCCACTAGACACCTTCAGATTTTCTTGCTGCAGTTTAGTCTCGATCTCTACGCGGCAACACTCATGGTGTCCATGAAGACAACACCGAGTTGCTGCATCTTCTGGCTGAAGGGCAGCCAAATCATATTCCTCTGTATGAGGCAGTTCTTCTTCTCTCTGGTAGCCACAGGTGGTGGCGCTCTCGTCGAACCAAGTGTCCTGGTCCCCGGCGCCGGCGAGGAGTATCTAGGAAGAAGATGTAGGACCCGATTGCTTTCTTATTTAATTTTTAGGTTTATTCTTGCAAAAGTCTAGGGACTGGATTGTATTTCCATGTTTTATCTCAGGTCTTTTGTAATCAGTGTTGTAATGCTATATTTTAATAAAGTGCCTTTTATGTTAAAAAAAAGAACATATCCATACCGTCATCAAGTGCCGGCAAGACGTGGTGAGGCAGTAGCCTACCGCTACCGCCTATGGCGGTATGACTTTGTTCCCTGCTTGACACGACATTGCTCCATGTCGGCTGACACAAGACATGACATGCAGGCGCTGATTTGTAGGTGCTGCTTTTTAGGCCCGAAAGCACTGGTTCTTTTGTCTTTTTATTTATCACGCGCCATCCCAACAAATTCTTTCTTTTTCTTTCTTTATATACACACATCAACACTAGAGAGAATCTCATTTTTCTGCCCACTCACTCTTTCGCTAAACACTAGAGAATCTCATTTTTCTGCCCACTCACTTCTTTCGCTCAATGCTCTATTTTTATTTGTTCTGAAACAATAAGAATATCTACTTTGACTGCAATTTGAGCGATTTGGAGTTTGATTTTGAAGATGTTGTAGTTGAAGAAATCATAGATCATGGTAAGATCTATTTATTTTAGTTGGTTTCATTCATATGCATGTCATTTTTGTTTTGTTTTATAAGCCTCTAAGTATCTATCCTTTCTTGTTTCAGACATTGTGTTGAGCAAGCATAATAGTAGATTGGAGACTTTCGATTGCGATTTTGATATGTTTGGAGTGTTTTTTTTTCGAGATGTTGTAGTTGAAGGAAAGACATATTTAGGTAACATCTATTCATTTTAGGTTGTTCTGTTCACATGTATGATGATTTTATTATGTTTGATTAGCCCCTAAATACACATTCTCTGATGTTCCAGGCATTATGTTAGTGAAGTATAATAGATGAATAAGGACCCTTGACTGTGATTTCGACTCATTTAGAATTTTATTTTAAAATATTATAGTGGAAAAAAAGATAGACTAAGGTAAGACTTCTTCATTTTTAATTGTTTCGTTCACATACATATTAATTTTGTTATGTTTGATTAGCCAATAAACATGTATTCTTTGTTGTTTCAGGCATTAGTTTATAATTTAATGGAGTTTTTTTGGAACTATTAGAATAACATTTCTGTGCGAATTGAATTAAGAAGTTAAACATTGAGATACAAGTTATTGAACACATGGATTTTTTTTACATGCTCGGTGTAAATTAGTTGATTTTTTAGCTCGTAATTTGTACTGATATTTTTTCGAAGGTTTAGAAATATTTTCGGGCAAGATATGTTACTTATAATAAGGGTTGTGAAGAAGATGTAATTATAGATGTTGTTGATGATTGTGAGCTCTGTTTAGGCGTTGTATTTTTTTCACATGCACGTTGTTGTTAATGTTTTCATTAAGCTATCATTAATCATTATGGTTAAAGTTTAGGGTATTTTAAGTATTATTTTCGCATCAAGTACTTGTGGATTGTATAGATCAGATTTATGTCTGTTTATTATATCGCGTTGTTTTTTCATGCAAAACATGCTTAGTATTTGTGCGTACAACGCACATGCAACTTGTATGACTAAAAATTTCAGCATATGTTGAAGTTGATCCAAATTCATGTGTGAAGCTAAAAGGAAACTTCTGACAGAACGGAGCGGAGGCCGGTCGTCGGTAGGCTTGAGAGGAGCAGTACGGATCAGTGTTGGCCTAGGTCTCTCCTACCGTCTATAAATATACCTTGTAAGCCGCCGCACGGGATAGTTCATCAAGTTGTAAATCCCTCGGCGTTTGTAACACCTCCACAATAAGGAATAGTTCGCTGACTGGCGTCCGTGGTTTTTCTCTTCTTCGCGGAAGGGTTTTCCACGTTAAATATGCGTGTCCCCTGTGTTGCTTTTCGTTTTTCTCATTACTCTTTTGCGTGTCAATTTCCTATCAGCATACATGATTTTTTTGGCTAACAAGGATGTCCACCTAATAATATGTGGACTTTCTCGATCTGTTAATGGTGACGGGTATTTTTCGGATGTCCACCTGATAATGTACACACGGCTCATAATATTATGCAGTGTGGTTTATACCTTTAGTTGAAAATGATGCTGAATGTAGTAGCAGCGTTGCTGATGTCCAGTTGACCATCACCGCAGCTCCCAGCACCGGCCCATCAAAGCCAATGGATGTCCATCCAGGATATTGGTATGTGGTCGTTGACCTCACTAAACACGTGGATGGATTGTAGGAGGCACTAGATTTTGAAGATGATGGCCACTCTTCTTCTTCATCATCCTTAGATGAAGAAGGTGTGATCCTTCTTGGAGGGCAGTTGCCGCACCGATGGACTCAATTAGTTTTTACAGATTATGACCATCAAAAACGAATTTCATTTTGTTTCAGGCCAAATAGTGGTAAGTTTGGAGGTTGGGCGGAGTTTTCCAAACAAGAAATCTGTTGACCAGGCAGTAAAGAAGTACGCAACTAGAATTTCTCGTCAACTCAGAGTGAAGCAAGTTGATCGAACTCATTTGAAGGGCATATGCATCCATTTGGATAAGGGTTGCAAGGGGAAAGTGGTTGCTCACAAGAGCCCTGGTGTATGTCAGTCCTCGCATATCACAAAAATTGAACACCATAGCCGTGAGCAAACTAGGAATCTTGCAAAAATCTATTGATGATCAGATTGGATCCTCTATCAGCTACAGTAAGGCCAGGCATGCCAAAGAGGTCATTTTCTAGAGGTTGTATGGCACTTATGAGCAATCCTATGACTATGGACATAAAATGTTTCATTAGATAGGTAAAAGTAACAAGGGAACTCACGTGTTCATGAAATGTCGTCCACATCCAAGTGTGTCGAACGAAAATATCCTTAAATATTTGTTGTGGCCATTGGCTCAGACTGTACACGCATTCCAGCACTGTCTTCTCGTAATATCAGTTGATGGTACCTTTCTCACTAGAAAGTACAAGGGCACACTCCTGGTTGCGATCACATACACAAATTATCCGCTACTTACTATTGCATATGAACTGCTCGAGAGTTAGAACAAATATATCTGATTGTGGTTTATTATCTGATTGAAGATAGGAGTTGTAAAAAACCGTCCTCATGTGTGCATCGTCTCTTATCGCAACATGAGATTATTGAGCACGCTTCAGATAATCAAGCAGTTAACGAAACCTAACTCTGGGTAGCTTGATTTAGAGACAAGGTGTTGCATAAGGTATTTGGCCGCAAATTTCTACTCAAAGTTCAAGAACAAAGATTGGTCCAAGGTATTCAAGAGGATGTGCATGCAGAAAAATGAAGCGAAGATTAATGCAATCTAGGCGGAAATGAATGGATAAATCGTGCGCGTGTTGCTTTGTCAGATAAAGAAGATCATAGGGATCGTAGAACGCCAATCGTTATGGCATAATGACAAGCAACATGTTAGAGGTGTACAATGGTGTGCTTAAAGATGTTTGAGCACTTCCTATCACAACCTTGATTGATGAAACTTTGAACCAAACTTTATCATATGTGTTTTCATTGTCCGCCATCCATGTCTAGCAACCAGACAACCACCCGGCGCGACGGCAGATCCTATTCTTTGCTCGCGTGCGTTAAGGTTGCAACCTTCCGCTAAAAGGTGCTCCAGACTGGCCGGCCCGATTCACTTTTTTCTGTGTTCCATTTTTTCACTCTTTCTGTTTTGTTTTTTCTTTTTTTCAAATTTTCATTATTTTTTATTTACTTTTTATGAATTTTCATAATATACATTGAAGTTTTTTATGTATGTTGAACATTTTTAAAAATATTTTTAGATTTTATAAATATTTTTGAACTTTGTAAAAGTATATATTGAATTTTTTTGTTATATAATTTGAAAATTTTCAATACAGACTAAATTTTTTCATTTAGACGATGAAATATTTTTTAATATGCATCTTTTTTTAATATACATTGAACTTTTTTTATTACACACCAAACAAATTTTCATATATAAAAGAATGAAAAAACTGGAAAACTGACCAAAATCCAGAAAAAAAAACGAAAACCGAAAAAACTAAAGAAAACGCGCTGGTTGGAAATGTGCCGGCCCACTGGGTGCTTCAAATAGGAGGTATTGATGCGCAACAACCAGTGGGCCCTTTTATTATTTCTTTTTTTGGCCCATAAACTGATAACTTCCACCAACCGGGTGAAACGCCGGAGCCACAGCCCACAGCACGGACGAGAGAGAGGAAAGCGAGAGACCACCAGAGAGGCAGCGCCGCCGCCGCCGCCGCCGCCGCTCGCTGCCTACCTGTAGGTTGCTCGTCCATCCTCCGTCGGCCGCCTTTCGCCCGCGACGCCTCCGGTCGCCTTTCTCCCGTGAGGCCGCCGCGCTCTGCAGGATCCCGACGCTCGACTTCTCCCGCCGGTCGCCGCCCTCCCGCAGGCCGCAGCAAGGTGAGGCTCCTCGCCTCCTACGCTCCTTCCTCTGCCTCCTAGTGATCAACTTGAACAGTTGTGTTGTGCGCAGTCCACTGGTTGTGCGGTAGGAATTAACTTGTCCAATCACTGAAGAATCCAATAACTGGCGCCAAGACTCCAATCACCGAAGAATCGTACAATGTATGTCCTTATTCCTCTTCTCCTGTATTCTCTACGTATATCTGTTCGATAATTTTTGATGAATCAATGTGGTGTGTACTGTGAACTGCTCTGTTATTTGTTCAATGTGCTACAATTCGGATAAATTCGGGATTTCATGTTGCAGATTTCCCAGGGATATTTCATGTGACATTTCCGGAAACCCGAATTTCCCTACCCGATTTTTCGGGTAAACCTGAATGCCCATCCCACAGTCAAATCAAACTATGGGAATTTCCTAGAGAAACACGACAATGTCACGGTCCCAAAAGTTCATGTGCAGTTGGTGTTAGTTTAGTCACAGAGATGTAGATGCAAACACACGATGTATTGATGCGCACGACAGGCCCTGGATCTTCTCACTCACAACTAGTGTGGTGATAATAAAGATTAATAGTGTACTTGGTGATAACTGGTGAGCTACAGAAGCTGACCCAGTAGTGTTTGCTTTGATGAGCTCAACTACTGTTATTCGTCGGAACCCTTTCTTGGATTGGAATATTTTTGTCTTAAAAATTCTTCTTGTGATTGTTTTGTGGACAACTGCTGCTGTCCTCCAGAAGGCTTCTTATCACTGAAAATTAAATGCTTGCAGGACCGGGTCTAAGAAGCAGGAGCTCAACTCGAAGAAAAAGCTCGACAAGAAGCTCAGCTTCTACACAAGTAAGTGAAACCTTCCTGTTGAGGACCATGATTTTACTTCAGTGTGATTTCTGCTTCGTAAGGTTTTGTTGTATTTTTCTTGTGAACATGTACTTATTCTAGAATATGCATTATTGTGTGTTGAGCAATGCGTTTAAAAATAACCAAGGTGATGGTAGTTGCTTGTAAC
Source organism: Bromus sterilis (assembly GCA_950022295.1). Taxonomy (NCBI): domain Eukaryota; kingdom Viridiplantae; phylum Streptophyta; class Magnoliopsida; order Poales; family Poaceae; genus Bromus; species Bromus sterilis. The sequence goes on from OX465596.1 coordinate 48,619,433, forward strand.
CATACGACTTCCACGTTATTGTTACAGAGAATGTTCTCGCTGTTACAAAATCATTCTGTTATGACAGATGACTGGTTAATGTAATTAGAAATTGTTGCAAAAAATTTAAATTGGTTCCTTTGTTAGCCAAATCAATTACATGAAGTTATAATTTTGGTAGATTTCAAAAAGCTCACTTTGATCTCTCGTGTCCAAGGTTAGATTGTGAATCGATTTGTCACCATATGGAGTTAGAAGTATTATAAAATATTTGGAGAAAATTAATGATTTACCGTAGTTCTCTATAAAATAATCAAACACCTAGCTATGCTAACCCTGATTCCTTCATATATTGTCCATTTGGTTATGTGGGCAAGGTGTCAGTGGATCCAAACAGGGAAACATTACTTTTATTTTCCTTGATATATGTGCATTGTGCTCATCCAGAAAATTAAAATGACCCTCCTCTTTTGGTTAATATGCTTGTTGTCTTATGGTAAGCCTGGTAGTGCAAACGCACACACATGTGTGTTGTTCTTGTGTTTGGTGATACTATACCAGTAAATTGGGCTTAAGACCCGATTTTATTGGAGCAGTTGCAGTTGGGATCATGTATATGTAAATACAGGAATTTGCACTAGTTAGGACACACATAGCGTCACACTTTGCACCAGGTTATGATGTTTCAAGGAAAACTGAACCTGAATAATTGACATGGATGTGTGGAACATATTACAATTTGGAACCTCATGAGCCAAGGGGCATGGTCAAATGAAAACCACTCGTGGGTGTAGAAAATCTATTGCATGTGGGCATGGTTCCTGACAAATGAGCCCAATTGGGCCATTTATTTGTGAATTGTCAAAACCTGGTGCATCAGGTTATGATGGTTCAATGAAAACTGAACCTGATTCATTGACATGGAAGTGTGGAACAGATTACAGTTTGGAACATCTTGAGTCAAGGGGCATGGTCAAATAAAAAGCAGTCGTGGGTGTAGACAGTCCATTGCATGTGGGCACGGTTCCTGACAAATGAGCCCAATCGGTCCAATTTTTTGTGAACTGTCAAAACCTGGTGCAAAGTGTAAACATTATGTTGCCCAACTGGTCACATATAGTGCTACATTTGGACATAGATGGTGCAAACTGCAACTACTGTGATAAAACTTGGTCCAAAATACAATTTACTCACACTTTATATGATGTGTTTTTTACATTTCAAAATGTAGTTAACTGCTAGTCTACACCTCACTGAATCAAATAACCCTTATTCGGCCCATTAACAGCCGATAAAATGCCGAATTATTGCCTTATTGGGTGGCCCTGTTACCTGCCAGAGGCAGAGGAGGTATATAGCTTATTTGTGCTAAAATGTAGCCTGTTTCCCTCCCTTCTCCCAGACGCGCCGCATTCTAGGTTTGGGCCTTTTGCTCCTTCTCCTAGAGTCTCTCCTCTCGTCTGTGATCTGTGAAATGTCTAATTGGTGATGTACTGATGTGTATGTATGTTGTTGTGCTGCTACTAACGTGTACAATAGCACATTTAGATATCTAGTACATTGCATGTTACTATGTAATATAGGATATATTGATATGGCCCTTGTTAGCCTACCGATAAATTCAGTTAATAGGCTGATTCACCGATTAATCCCTACTCAGCCCCTGACCGAGCAGCTACCAGTTTTTGAAACTCATATGCACTTCAGTGCCATCAACTTATATAAAAAATATAGAGAAGGGATAATAGCTTTGTTAGCAACATTATACTCTACATAATGTTTCATTATGAATTTGTGAGTGATGATCATTTTTATTTCATTTATGTATATTTAATTTGCTTCCTCTATGTATCCACCTTTACCATATTTTGCAGCATAATATGTCTTATTTTGTGTGCCTCAATTTATAGTGTAACTCATTGGACTCTTTGCTTGTCATTCCAGAAGTGAAAGATACAGTCACCTCCCTAAACGCCCAAAAGGCTATCAGTAAGGTACTAAGGTGCTTCTAATTCTGTCCTCCATTAGTACAGCTTTCCTTTTGGTCGGCTTTTGCATACATGTGCAATGTTGTGAATTTGTTTGTTTCTTTAATAGTTCAGTTAAAGCAAATATAAAGCAAGCCTCTTGCCTGTGTCTGGTTCATAACAACATCAAATGGGAACCTAGGTTTATTAAGAGTACTGAGTCGTCAATCTGTGGGAGCCAGGCTCATATCAGGCCAGGCTCAAATTAAATTAAACCTAGAAGTTGATTATACTAAGACAAAAAAAACTCTTGCAGCCCTAAGCATACTACAAAAGGCTCTACCTATGTCTTGATCACATGCAGTTGTTATACTCAATGGTTCATTTTGAGTTTCTTGTATGTAGAAAAAGAAGCAGAGCCGCCGTCAGAAGAAACTGAAAGCATATGATTTGTCAGCACTTGCTGAGTTCCTTCCACAAACAGCTGGCTCGCAACAGCAGACAGAAGTAAAGCTTGACAGCAAATCAAAGCAGGCTTTAGTGTAATCTCACTTGACATCTCCTCTTTGCAGTCTTGTTCTTTTCTTTTTCTGTATCCCATCAAAGTTTCAATACTCGCTTTGTTTTTCAGGCAACGAGAGTCTGCTCAACTGAATGCTGTACTGAACAATCCTCAGTTCCAGCTAGACCCACTCGCTGCAATTCATCAGCATCTGGTATCAACACAACCGCCTTCTTCCGTGAAAGATGACCAGTCTGCGAAGAGTCGGAAGAAATCTAGGAAGGACAAGAAAAGGAGGAAGAAGAAGAAGAACGCCTTGTCGACCTCCGAGATGGATATCTGATTCTGTGAACTAGCAGTTATTTTCTTATGTTGGTTTGAAGGGGACCCTTGGAATGTGTGAACTTGGAAGTTGTACAATTTTGCTATCAGCTTGTTGTTTTCTCGAAAAGAGTAACTTCCAGATTACCTGTAAAATCTCTTTAAGTTCTCAGTGTGAATGTGCTGCTCATGTGATTTCATTTCACCATCTGCTATCAAGATTATACAAGTCACTGAACATAAGAATTTCATGGCTGTGGCATGCTCTCGTAATTGTATTTCATGGAGCTTTTTTGCAAACCATTTGTTTTGTTGAGTGGATTTGCATTGTGCCTTGCCTAATTTGGACCATAAATGTTCGCTCGGGGGCCTGGCTGAGCTCAATACCTGGCTCCCCCATGGGCATCGGACGTTTTGAAAGAAAGTGAAAATGAAGAAGAGAAAGAAGAGTCCCGGATTCTCCATTGCTTGAAGGGTACATGGGTCACCGCTTTGAGATTCACGTGTGGAATCGGCTGCACCAAGGAGCACTCCTAAAGAAAGAAAATAAACGCTCCCATGAAACATCAACTCCTTGGCATTTTTGAAAAGTTTTGGTGTTGATGGTGACAATAGTGTTGTCTCAAATAAAAATCCTCTGCCTCCAATTCCATCCCGATGACGCTTGATGTGGCATTGTTGAAGAGTTCAAAACTTTTTGCCTCCATTGTTTTCCAAATGCTTTTTGATAGTACTATAGGTCTTTGCAAATCCTTTTCGACAGTTGGATTTATCAATGATGTCCAAAGCAAATGATAGCTCGTGCCACAATGGCAACAAATTCAATGCCTTCAATAAGAATTTTGAGACAAATGTCATGGTTATATTACCTTTTTTATTTAGCGTTGTTTTGTTTTTATGGGTTTAGTTGCCTCATTATCTTTGATGTACTCATATTTATTGTAAAATACTAAGCCAAACACTATTTTTTAAAAGAGAGTGAGTGAGTCCAATTTGTTATGAAAGAGCGTGATTTTTAGTTTAAAAAAGAAAGTGTGATTTTACTGTGGTTTAGGCTCCCTTTGGATTGAGTGTAGTTTATACAACAACAAACAACAACAACAAAGCCTGTCAGTCCCAAACAAGTTGGGGTAGGCTAGAGCTGAAACCCAAAAAATATCGTAACCAAATCACGGTTCTGTCACGTGGATAGCTAACTTTCACGCACCCCTGTCCAGAGCTAGATCTTTGTTGATAGCCCAGTCCTTCAGGTCTCTCTTCACAGACTCCCCCCAAGTCAAGTTTGGCCTCCCCCGGCCTCTCTTGGCATTATCTGCACGCCTTAACCGCCCGATATGCACAGGCGCTTCAGAAGGCCTACGCTGGATATGCCCAAACCATCTCAGATGATGTTGGACAAGCTTCTCTTCAATTGGTGCCACCCCAAGTCTCTCCCGTATAACATCATTCCGGATCCGATCCTTCCTTGTGTGGCCACATGCCCATCTCAACATGCGCATCTCTGCCACACCTAGTTGTTGGACATGTCGCCTTTTTGTTGGCCAACATTCAGCACCATACAATATCGCAGGTCGAATCGCCGTTCTATAGAACTTGCCTTTTAGCTTTTGTGGCACTCTCTTATCACAAAGAACACCAGAAGCTTGGCGTCACTTTAGCCATTCAACTTTGATTCGATGGCTAACGTCTTCATCAATATCACCATCCTTCTGCAGCATTGACCCCAAATATCGAAAGGTGTCTGTCGGAGGAAATACCCCCGGGTATACCAAAGTCACCGATTCGACGCAACGCCAACTGCGCGCCTTCGCCGACTGCGCTCCGGCTCGGCCCGCCGACTGCTCCATGCCGATTGCGCGCCAGCTCGGACGCCGGTCGATTGCCCCGTGTCGATTGCCCGCACTCGGCCGACTGTACGCGCACTCTGCCGACTGTTCGCGCACTCGGCTGTCCAAAAGGTCAACCGAGACATCTACATCAAGCATGGCAAGACAAGCAGACAAGACAACTGAGTGACATCTCTAGTCATGTCAGGAATAGTGAAGTGGTTAGATGTCACATTACATCACATCATGGTGTCACTTCACTTGTACTTCTTGTCCCCCCTTGTCTCTTTGTCCCCCAACCACTTGTACCTCTTGTCTCCTTCCTCTCCCCCTTGTCTCCTTGGCACCTAGTATATAAAGGGCAAGGGATGCTACGGTGGAGAGAGAGAGCCCATTAGCATTTTGCACACATATCACTCCATCCTTACCTGCGCCCACGGCCAGGAGAAGAACAAGAGCAGAGTAGAAGTAGTACACAGATATTAGTAGCACCAAGACAGCTCAAGGAGCACTCTGTATCAGATATATGCATATAGTTCAGACATGCAGGAGTAGGGGTTTTATCTCTACGGAGAGCCCCGAACCTGGGTACTTCGCGGTGTTCGACTGTGCTTGTACCTAGACCCGTCCGGAGCACCGTCGTCTGCGCATTGTTCCCCCATTTTAGCCATCCTATGGCATCTGCCGTCACATATCGACGACAGTGTCCTTCTGAGGTACTCCCTCCGTCCCATAATATAGTAATGTTTTTTGAGTTAGACTAGCTCAAAAAATGTTACTATATTATGGGACAGAGGTAGTACCACTTGCCCCTCAAGGCTAACTTCCTCCTCTTCCCCATGGTTAGTAGTACTAAAACCGCACCTCATGTACTCAGTTTTAGTTCTACTAAGTCTAAAACCTTTCGATTCCAAAGTCTGTCTCCATAGCTCCAGCTTCCTATTAACCCCCGCCCGACTATCGTCGACTAGCATCACATCGTCTGCAAAGAGCATACATCATGGGATGTCCCCTTGTATATCCCGTGTGACCTCATCCATCACCAATGTGAAAAGATAAGGGCTTAAAGCTGATCCCTGGTGCAGTCCTATTTTGATTGGGAAGTCATCAGTGTCGCCATCGCTTATTTTTATACATCTGTATTTATTTTACGGGTGTAAATCACTAGTCACCATTCACTTCCCATTTGGATTGAAAAAGATGGAACGAGGTCTGTATTTTATACAACGACGTCTGTATTTTATACCGATCAAAAACGAGCAAAAATGTTGATCCCTCGTCGTTTTGGTACAAATACACATGTTTTAAAAATACATGTCTATAAAAGACTTTATTATTTCCAAACAGAATCTATACTACGCCATGTATTATACATCTGTAAATTATACAGGCTTGTATAATCTACTGGCCGTCCAAGCGCGGCCTAAGGCCCCGTTTGGATTATAGTTTTTCTTCAAATACACTTGTAGCGAAAATACATGTGTCCGCCCGTCGTGTAGTTTCCACCCGAGATTTGAACAGCGACCGGTAAAATACACATGTATTAGTTACACCTTCGTATTATTTACACCCTTTTCAAGCGCACCTTAAAGGTAAAACTAATCTTATATGTCTACGTAGTTCGTTCTTTAAAAACTGCCCTTCTATATCTATACCTAATAATAAAGGGAGGTACGTTTCTTCTCTTTTTTTCGTCCGTCACGCCTATTTTATAGAAAGGTCCCTGTAATTTTTGAAAATTAACCCGCAGTCCAATAATAAGTAAAAAAAAAACGTTTCGCTGCTTCAATTGGGCCGTGCAGGGCACTTTGAAGGACATACGGCCCATCTGTGGTTGGCGCCTCAAGGAGACAGATAATAAAAAACTCTATGCTGTCATATTTGAGCCTTGGCCTTTTCACCATATACTGGGCCAGCGTCATTCCCCAAAAATATTATATAATAAAACTTCACACTATAAAAAGTTTACATGTGAAAAATTTAACACATTTAGATGCGCCAAAATTTTAACATATTTTTAAAGTTTGAATTATTTAATAAATACGTTCATAATTGTTTTACATTTTTTTATATATCGTTCTGTTTAAAAAATAATATTTTTTAGTGCAAACATCTAATAAAAATGATGGAAAATAAATAATTATATATGACCAGCTTTTTAAATATTATTATTATTGCAAATATCTTATAAAGTAAATCCAATTATAAATAAAAATAAATGAAAATATTCCAAGGAGAGCAAATATTTTTAAGTGCAAGCATTTTTATAAATTTTACAAAATTTAAGTGTGAATAATTTTTTTACTATGAACTTTTTAAAAGTTTTAACATAGAAAATGTTTATTTTTAATTAAAAAAATTGAACGAAATAAAAAGGAAATTATACAAAACAAAATAAGAAAATTAAAAATAGAAAATTAATAATATAGTTCATACATTGAAAAATAGTTTGCACGTAGAAGAAAATATTATTCAATAAAAATGCAGACTATAAAAAATTTATCTCTGGAAATTATAGCACACTTAAGTGCGCCAACATTTTAATTTTCTTTAAACTATTGCATTTTTTATATGAATAAGTACGTTCATGATTTTCTTGAATTTTTATATATGATTATTTTTTCAAGTATTATTTTTTAGGGTAAATATATTATAAAAGTGATGCAAAAGAAAAATTAAAAAGAAAAGAAAATGTTCCGAGGAGAGCTAATATTTTTAAGTGCGATCATTTTTTAAAATTTAACAAAATTTGAGTGCAAATAGTTTTAATTTTTTTACTACGAACTTTTTTAAAATAATAACGTACAAACTGTTTATTTTTTATGCAAAAAAAGAAAAGAAAACAAAACATAAAATAAAATATGAAAAAGGTATTGGAGTGAGCGCGAGCTACTACGCTAATGAACCTGCTCGATGTGTTCTAATATCCAACCAACCATTTCGATACGTATTCAATTTAGATTGAGTTTCATTATTTCGCAATGCAAACGATAGGGATTTTGATTTTCGGATTTTAATCGCCGAACCACTCCTAATTTAGCGTTTAAAATAAGATTTAGATTTTTTTAAATTTCCCGTTGCAACGCACGGGCATGTTTGCTAGTACAAACAAATGAACATCCGATGGTGAAGCGAAATCGACCGAAAAAAATCCCAACATACCCTTCCGCTTCCGCACTTGGAAAGGCATCACGGAGTAACCGACTTACTGAAAAGTCGAAAGTACCCTTCTGCAATCCGACTCTAGCTCTCGGTCCTCTCGGTGGCCATCGTCATTTCCCGGTATAAAAACGGCACCCAGCAAAAACGGTCGACAAATCCCCCCAAATCTCCCAACTGAGACGGCCATCCATGGCGAATCAGCAGCCGCAGCAGGCCTCGCCTGGCTTCCCGGCGAAGGCAAGGAAGCCGCGGTACAAGTCTTGCCCAGGCTTGTGCTTCGCTCCAAGGGGCCGCGGCCTCGTCGCCGACTTCCTCGCCCCCAAGGCGATTCGCGGCCGCCTCCCCGACGCCCTCCTTCGGAACACCGTCGCCGACGGCGTCGACGTCTACGGCGCTCACCCGGACGCGCTCCCCTTCCACCTCCGCAACCTGGGCGAACACGGCAAGGTCTGGGGCCACTTCTTCGCGACGCGGGCGGCGTCGGGCTCGGGCGGCGACTCCTCCCGGGCCGTGCCGGGAGCGGGGTCGTGGGTGCGGTACGGCGAGGAGAAGGCGTACGCCACCGCGAACGGGGACGTGTTCGCGTCCCGGCGCCGGCTCGCGTTCTACGACGAGGACGGCGCGCTGACGCCGTGGCGGATGAAGGAGTTCCGCCTCAACGAGCGCGCCGCGGCCTTCCGCGGCGTGGCGTTCCACCCCGCCGCCAAGGACCTGGTGGCGTGCAAGGTCTACAACGAGGTGGAGGAGCCGCCGAGCGACCAAGGCAGCAGCGCCGACGAGGACGACGACGAGGCGGACGCGATGGAGGTGGACGGCGAGCCCGAGCAGCCGGCCGCCGCCGCGTGCACGGAGGACGACGACCCGACGCAGCAGCAGCAGAAGAAGAAACCGAAGCTGCGGTGGTAGACCCGGCCGGAGGCGAATCGGAGTGGATCTTTCTCGCACCATCGTTCCCATTTGAGTGCTCGTTGATTGATCGGCTTCTCCGAGAGAAATTTTGGATACGCTCTGTTTTGGTTTATCAGAAAGCAGATGAACTCTGTGGTGATCTGAAGCCTGAAACAAACATCTCGAAACATTATCGTCAGCGATGTCCGATGTACGTGTTCCATTGATGAATGAAATGAGTAGGATCAGAGAAAAATCACTTTCTGTTCATTACGAGATCGATCCCATCTCTATAAATACAGCCCCCAGATCCAAGAATCTCCCATCATTCCAACCGAAATTGATCTTCTTCTCCCCCAAACCCAACCAACCAGCCTCCACGAACAACCACCTCCTCGGCTTCTCGGCTCGTGATCCGGTTCGCAAGCTCGCCATGGCGCACCTGCCGCCGGGCTACGTGTTCAGCCCCAAGGCGCGGGAGCTCATCCAGCACTACCTCGTCCCCAAGGCGCTCGGCGGCTACGTCATCCCGGGCTACGTGGCGGAGGGCGTGGACGTCTTCTCCGCGACCCCCGACGCGCTCCCCTTCTGCCACAACCACCGGAGGGAGCACGGCGAGGTGTGGGGCTACTTCTTCGCGGCGCGCCCCGCCGGCAAGAGCACCCCGGCGCCTGGCGGGTGCTGGTTCCCGTACGGCCCCGAGAAGGCCTACCGCGGCGGGGACGGGGAGGCGGTCGCCTTCAGGCGCAAGCTCGCGTACTACGTCGCGCCGCAGGGCGGCGGCGGCGGCGGCGTGGTGTGGGCGCGGACCGCGTGGCTGATGGCGGAGTACAGGCTCAACAAGGGCGGCGCCGCCTTCCGCTGCGCGCGGCCCGGCCCCGGGGCGAACATGGACTGCGTGGTCCGCAAGGTCTTCAGGAAGCCGGAGGTCCCTCCGCCGCCTGCCCCCTCGAGCGGCGAGGAGAGCGCGGGCTCCAACTACCCCAGCACGGACGAGGAAGCCGGCTACTCCGGCGAGGAGCAGGCGAGGAAGCGCGCTCGATGCGTCTAGCAAGAGACTTGGGACGGCCGTGACACGCGCCCACGGGTTTCGTGACCGATGGATTGTGTCAGGAGCACAATTGCAGAAACTACTCGCTGTAAACAGTTTGGATGCATTTTCCTTAGATTAGTGTTGCATTCTTGAGAAAAACATACTTAGTAGTACTACTCAATTGTACTGCTCCCCGGCGAAACTTTAAGACTCCGTTTTTTTCCCCAAGTCGGGCCCGCCTAGCCCATATCCAAGCCCCGTATTACCCAAGTATTCGTACCGTATAGACCCACATCTGGGAGGACACTGTGGCGCACTACCCAAGCCACCGTGGCGCACGGCCCCACCACGCGCGTGGTCGTCGTATCAGTTAGGTTAGTCGCACTGTGATCAACGCAGCTGCCCTAGATAGCTCCGTCCTTCGGGACTCGTCGTTGAGCGGCGTTGAGCGCCGTCGTTGTCGTCTTCGCTGATCTGATCTCTTCTGCGCAGATCCTTTATGAGAGCGTCTTCCCCGGCATCCTCCAGAGGACCAAGGTACGGCATACCGCGGCATCATTCAACGTGAGGTTCAACCTTCATTTCCTCTCGCCTCCATCGAACCGCCCGCCCCCCGCGTATAACTGATAATCTTTGTCGCTAGGTTTCCGAGATCGTGGACGCCGCAGAACAGGGACGTTGAGATCCTAGATAGTCGGCTACCCAACTCGTCGGCAAATCTTACCAGCCATTCTTTCACGGACAGTAGGATTTCCTGGTAAATCTTTCTCCTCTATTTCGCGGGTGATCTAGGGTTCTATGCTTCATCATCCTCCCGTATTACTCATTTGTTGGTTATTCTTGAGTAGTGGTTTACGAAATGACCGACCCAGTGATCTATAACGATATCGAGGAAGATGACCGACGTTTGAATAGTTCGCCAGGCTATAGTTCAGATAGTGGATACTCGTCAGATGATTCTAGTTCAGAGTATGGAGATAATTCAGTGCGTGAGAACGACGTGGAAGGTGCTAATGTGAGTTTCATGTTTCGATGTCTTATTATGTTATAATGTTCTTTGAGTTAGTGATTTTGGCTCATGCTTTGTATTGATTTTTGTAGATAAACATCGATGGTGACAGTGTGAACAACAACAATGAGGTTTCGGTTGAGGAATACATTAATGGGGTATGTTGACATCATTTTATGTGTGATAAACAACCAATCCTCATGATGAAATGATAACGAATTATTCAAACTTTCAGCTATTTCCGGAAGATAGTGATGCAAATGACTATTACGGTGATTCCGACATGGGAGAGTGGTTACGAAGAAGATACACTAGACACACATGATTCAGGGGAGTCCTCGGTTAATATGAGTGAGGTATGCATCCTCACCAGTAGTTGAGAAAAAAAATCAAATTATGCAGATCAATGGATTGATTCATAATAACATCTTACAATTAATGCAACTGTTCTGAATGTGTAGGTGACAGAGGTTGGTACTAATGAAAAAGTCATTATGAGAGGCCATGCAGAAGACAAGAGGGAAACTGTATGGAAGATAATGCAAATGACTTTTGTTGCTGAACCAGCTGCTTATGTGTTCTACAACAACTATGCAAGAGATAATGGATTTAGCATTAGGAGGGATAAGATTCGGAGGAGCAAAGGTGGTTCGAGAGAATGGAGGTTCAGGCGATATGTATGTTCAAAGGAAGGGAAACGTGACCCAAAGTTGTGTACCGGTGAGGGACGCTCCCGTAGGCTCAGAGGACTGTCTTGTTGCGGATGCAACGCGCATCTTACCATAAAATTCGATAAAGAGAAGATGGTTTGGTATGTTTCAAGTTTTGATGACAATCACAATCACACACTAGCAAGTCAGGACGAGGTACCATTTCTTTGGTCACATAGAAAAATCAATGAGTTCCAGAAAGCTGAGATACAATCTTTGGTAGCTCAAGGGGTAAGAAAGAGTGCGATCATGGATTCATTTATTGGCAAAAGTGGATGGTACGGCGGTGTAGGGTTCGTCAAGCGGGATCTGTACAACTCCTGTGCCAAGGAGAAGAGGAAGCTGCTTTCACAAGGTGATGGTTCCACTGTCATAGGTATTATGATGACCCGGAAGAAGAATGACCCCAGTTTTTTTTTCGAGCACGAGTTAGATGTCGAAGGACGTCTGAACAGAATGTTCTGGTGTGATGCCCAATCCCGTCAAGATTATAATGATTTCGGTGATGTGATGGTTTTTGACAGCACGTATAAGATGAATAGATACGACATGCCTTTCATACCTTTTGTTGGTTTAACACATCACCGAAAGACAACGTTTTTTGGATGTGGCATTGTTTCACATGAGACCGAAGAGACATATGTGTGCCTGCTAAGAACATTCCTTAAAGCAATGTGTCAGCGGAAGCCAAAGAGTGTAATCACTGATGTGCGAGGTGATGATAGTGATTTCTCGCCCTTCGTTGGTAAACCCCAAGTGGAAGGTGTGATGTAGCACAGAAGCAAATTTCCCTCAGTAAAGATACCAAGGTTTGTCTCCAGTAGGACTCCGGAGATGATAAGTAGGTGTCAGCGACGCAACTGACGCGGACCTGCACACAGACACAAATAACTTTGTTCCCAACGAAGTTCAGAGAGGTTGTCAATCTCTCCGGTCTTGTTGTTCACAAAGGATCAAACACAAGGGATAGTGATAACAACTGAAAGTAAAAGCAGAAAAGTAAATGAGCGTGAAAACAGTAATGAGGATATGGACCGGGATACGTGATGTTCACTAGTGATGTCTCTCTCCCAAAAGACGATAAAACTGCTATGCGAGGTGAACAAATTACAGAAGGGCAATTGACAGGATTATGAATGCACCGCAATGCTAACTATGCTACAAAAGAAAGGAAGAGGCTCAAAAGCATGGGCAGAACGCCAAAATAAGTAGACCGAAATCCAACTGCATCTACTACTAATCATCCACCTTGAGATATCTATCCAGAACATCTCGCTGGTATTAAGTTGCGAGCCCCACACAAAGTGTAAACCCAAAGCAACAGACAACTGCATTAAAAAGCACTTGGCGTAAAGTAAACAATCCTTGCAACCGCGGTTACAAGCACCGTTGTTTTCCCCCTTGTGGCAACAGCACATCCCCTAGACTCATGTTTCTGTCACTCAAGCGTGTCATCAGGGGGCATGAACCCACAATCGAGCATAACGTTCCCTCTTGGGGTTACTACCTACTACTTGGCCAAAGCAATAAACAGCAACGGAGAACATGCAAGAATTACTTAAGAACAAAAATATAAGAGATAAGAACCAAATATATTACTCAATCACAATCTGAACATAATCTCATAATCCATCAGATCCCATCAAACCCAGCATAGCAACAGCAGAAAGATTAGAAAAGTGCCTCGATCATGTAGGGCAGCTCACGAGGTCTAAACCATGAAGAACAAAGAGGGGAGGAGAACATCACATGGCTACTGATCACGGACCCATGGTCCAAAGGAAACTACTCACGAGACATCCGGGTAGCATCCATGGTGGAGAGGAGACTCCTGGAGGTCGGCCCTCCCTCCGGCAGGGTGCCGGGAAGAGGTCTGCTGGTGCTCCCGATCTCGGAAGCGCGGCGGCGGAGGAACAGAGGCGAGATCGCGAAAAAGGGTTCTGTCCTCGAGGGTTTCTCGTCACAGAGAATATATAGGCGAAGGGGGGCAGCCAGGGGGGCCACCAGGGGTCCAGGCGCCCCCTGGCGCGGCCAGCCCCTGGGGCGCGCCACCAGGGCGCCTGGGCCCCTGGTGGTGGCCCTCTGGCCCCACTCAGGTTCTTCCGGAAGGTTCCTCTGCGCTGATTTTTCCCGAATTTTTGGAGCACTTTTTATATGGGGGAAAACTGAAATAGAAAAACAGCAGCAAACAGGAACTGGCACTGTGGTGCACTGAGTTAATAGGTTAGTCCAAATATGATCAAAAGTGTATGAAAGTGTATCTAGATCATAGCAATATCACACAAAACATGCATGGAGCAAGCAGAAATTATAGATACGTTTTGGACGTATCAACAAGCTTAATTCCTGCTCGTCCTCGAGTAGGCAAATGATAACGGCATAATTTCTGTGGTGACATGCTAGCAACCATATAAGAACTTTGAAAAGTAAAGCAATCAAGGTTAGAGATTCAATTCAAGTCATAACATGCAAGAGTCTATATTAGCATTGAAACACGTAACAAAAGGACATTAGGTGCAAGAGCTCTCGCTGTCCGTGACTCGAATGTCTCCAAATGGTGTTTGCGTGCAAGAAGGGGGATAGGGAATACGAGAAAAATATTTATTTGTTGAGAACTCAATGTACTAAAGTTTCACACTTGGTCTTTTTCTAGAATCTTATCTTGACTCGTCCCCAGACCACTAGCCAGGTACAAGTCAATTTGATCCACTCCTTTTTCAATATTTTGAGCACTCATGCAATGGATGAGAGTAAGCACGAGAGTTGACACTTAGGATGGAAAAGAGAGGAGTACGGAGGAGGAAGACAAAAAAGGAATGAGAAAGGCTCACATCAATGAGGACAATCATATGCAAGAGATGCCAAATGATAGATATGATGTGAGGAGTAGGGATTGCCATGCAACGGATGCACATACGAGCTAAGAAGCTCTCCAATGGAACTAGTGGGGGTGCATCTAACTTGCTCGCTCATGAAGACCTAGAGCTCTTTTGAGGAGGCTCATCCCTGGAATATGCAAGCCAAGTTCTATAGTGTGAAGGTCCCCACATAGCTATATGCATAATGATCATCTCTATGAAGTACAAGGATATAAAGTGAGTACTAGTGTGGATCTCTCAAAAGGATAGTAGTGTTGCCCCTTTCTCTCTTTTTATTTCTTTTTTCTATTTTTTTGTATTTTTTTGTCGCCTCAATGGCTCTTTCTATTTAACTCTCATTTGTCCTCTTTGGGATCTTTTATTGTGTCCACTTTGGGATCTTTTCCTCACTTAAGGGCAACACTCTATTTTACAAGAAGGTAAAGGAGATCCTTCACACTTTATAAGGTACTCAAAATCATAAAGAAGATGTAACTATCATGATGTCTGCAATGTATGTCGCTGCCAGTGTAGCAGGAACATGTATGACATGAAGATCAAGTCATGAAGAGGTGGATGTTGCATGGCAATATATCTCGGAAAGGCTATGGAAATGCCTTGATAGGTAGGTATGGTGGCTGTTTTGAGGAAGGATATAAAGAGGCTTATGATGACAGAGCGTATCATGCCAAGGGTTTGGGTATATCGGCGAAGGTGGACACCAACTCTCGGAGTGAGAAGAAGGCAATGCACGGCACGGGAGAGGCTAGCAAAATATGGGAAGGTGGAAGTGTCAACTTTCAATACTTACATTAGTCTGAAGAACTCATGCACTTATTATCGGTTACTCTCAATATAATAAGGAGGTTCACAAAGAGACAAGTACCCCGAGGAGGAGTGTATGGGGGTTTGGTTATCCATGCGCATCCTCGACTCATGGTACGTGAGTGTACTCTAATATTCGATCCCTCCAAAGATTAGTGATCCATCTAGTAGCTAGAGTTCTCAACTAGTTTTGTAGGTTTTGAAAATACACACGGATTGCCCAAAATACGACACCTATCACTAATAGGCTAAAGCTCTTGACACCAAAAGTTCAGACATTACTCACATCAATACTTCAAAACCAATGCAAGTTACTACTAGAATTAAATAGCAACCTCAATTACCTACTTTCAAGACAAGACACTACTCAGTGCAACAACCAACTCTCTTTAACAAGATAAACATGAAAACTAAAAAGAGTTCCAGCAACAAACTAAACAAAATCCAAGGCTCTTGCTAAAGACAAACTAAGACTAAAACTAAACATGGCAGCAGCTACGAAAAGATAAAGAACACACAACAGCAAAAAGATAAGCAGGAAAAATCCTATGATGTGTTCTAGATTGGAGTGGAGCGTGTTTCTCTCCCACACAAAGTAAGATGGGATCTAACTTGTTATGACCAGCAAACAAAACTAAAGAAAACTAAAAATAAAACCTAAGAGCGAGACGCTCCAAGCATAGCACATAACGCATGAAGTGATAAAAATATAGTGAGACGAAGGACGAACTGATGATTGTTGATGGAGAAGGGGATGCACGGGGCATCCCCAAGCTTAGACGCTTGAGTCTCCTTGAATATTTATTGGGGATTCATGGGGGCATCCCCAAGCTTGAGCGCTTGACACTCCTGGATCTTCTTTCATCATCTTCCATCGCACACTTGAAAACTCCCTTCATACATAACTCATCATAAGCTGATTAGAGAGGTTAGTACCCTTAATAAAATAATTTTTCCCCACTGGATATAAAGATATTCTTGAATAGCTACTGTTTCTCAAGAGTGCC
The DNA here is from genome assembly GCA_950022295.1 of Bromus sterilis. Lineage (NCBI taxonomy): Eukaryota > Viridiplantae > Streptophyta > Magnoliopsida > Poales > Poaceae > Bromus > Bromus sterilis. Next base: position 48,635,520 of record OX465596.1, read on the forward strand.
AAAAGGTTTTTGCAAAGAAAAAGCAAGCTTACGGTTTGCAAAAGTGAAGAGAGGCAAAACATGACAGAATCTCTGAAAAACAGAACAGCAGGTAGTAGAGAATTTTTTCGGGGCACTTATGCAACTCAAATCAAAAAACTCAGAACATACGAAAGTTTCAAAATTGTATAGAGCATTCTGTCAAAAAAATTCAGATCAAAAAGATGATCTGGTGATTTTATTCGAATTGTTCTGTTAAGGGACAGAATCTGTTTTCTGGACAGCATGTCACAACTTTTACTTCCCTTGCCGTAAGAGGCTATAACTTGGCACAAAGCTGAAAAATAAAGATACAATGATGTTGCTAAAGAAGTAAAAATCATCAAGACACAACAAAAGCAAAAATAAACACCTAAATTCATTGCGGGCTGCCTCCCGAAAGCGCTTTCTTTTATGCCTTTAAGCTAGGCATGATGCAAAAGAAGAATCAAGTTTTATCAAGAGAAAGAGAATAACTAGCCCGAGTAACGGACTCAAAAGGTAACTTGAGTTTCTTTCTAGGGAAGTGTTCCATCCCCTTCTTGAGAGGGAATTGGAATTTTATATTCCCCTCTTTCATTTCAATAACCGCACCAACGGTGCGAAGAAAAGGACGTCCCAAAATAATTGGACACAAAGGTTCACACTCTATATCCATAACAATAAAATCAACGGGAACATAGTTTTCATTGACAATGATAAGAACATCGTCGATCTTCCCCAAAGGTTTCTTTACGGAAGAATCAACAAGACGAACACCAAAAGAACAAGGCTCAAAGGGCTTCAATTCAAACATATCATATATTCTTTTGGGCATAACGGAGGTACTGGCTCCAACATCACATAAGGCATAGCAAAAGAAGTTATTTAATTTAATTTTGATCATAGGGTCCCAACCATCATCTAGCTTCCTAGGTATGGAGGCTTCTACTCTAAGATTCTCCTCCCTAGCTTTGATGAGAGCATTTGTGATATGCTCCGTGAAGGCAAGATTAAGTGTGCTAGTGTGGGGGTCTCTAGACATTTTGTGTAGCAAGCTAATAACTTCTGAGAGGGTGCAACAATCAAAATCAATATCACTACTATCAAAGGTGGTAGTATTGTCGTCTAGGCTCACTTGTTTGAAACCCTCTATGTTCATAGGAGTTTCTTCATCTTCGGTTGAGGTATTAGCATCACCATTAATAGGTCCAACGGGACTAGGAGTGCATTGGGTGCTAATAGTTTGGGTGTCCTCAACAATTTGGATAGTGGCAACTGTGTGGTGTGTAGGAAGGCTCTTAATTCTATCCTCTTCCTCTTTTTCTCTAGCCCACCTTTCTTTAAGTTTAGCCATCATCCTAATATTTTCATTAATTTGCAATTGTATAGCATTAATAGGAGTGGCCTTATTCTCCTCAAGGGGAGAGGTTCTAATTTTAAGCATCTCAATATCAAGGGCTAAGCTTTCTACCTTCAAAGAGAGATTATCTAATTTAGCTAATTTCTCCTCTACATTTTTATTGAAGGCTTTTTGGGTAGTGATAAAATCTCTAAGCATGTTTTCCAATTCAGAAGAGGGGTTCTTGTTGCTAGGGTAGGTGTTGTTGTTCCCATAGTTGGATGGAAACGATCTAGGATTGCTAGAAAAATTACCCCTATAAGCATTGTTGTTGAAGTTGTTTCTAGCAATAAAGTTCACATCTACTTGTTCTTGGGCAACCAAAGAATTTAAAGGGACATCACGAGGATCAATAGAGGGTTGCTTGGTAAGTAGAGACATAATTAAGTCAACTTTTTCATTGAGGGAGGTAATTTCCTCAGAGTTTACCTTCCTACCTGTTGGAGCGCGTTCGGTGTGCCATTGGGAATAATTGGTCATCATCTCATCGAGAAGCTTCGTGGCAGCACCAAGTGTAGTTGACATAAAGGTTCCTCCCGCGGCCGAATCTAACAGGTTCCGCGAGGTAAAGTTCAAGCCTGCATAAAAAGTCTGGATAACCATCTAGGTAGTCAAACCATGTGTAGGGCATTTCTTAACAAGAGATTTCATTCGTTCCCAAGCTTGGGCAACGTGTTCATTATCCAATTGCTTAAAATTCATAATGTTACTCCTTAATTGGATAATTCTAGAAGGTGGGTAGTACTTCCCTATAAAAGCATCTTTGCACATATCCTAAGAATCTATGCTATTCCTAGGCAAAGATTGAAACCAGATTTTAGCTTCTCCCCTTAAAGAGAAAGGAAAGAGCTTGAGCTTAACAATATCACCTTCTACTTCTTTATACTTTTGCATATCACATAATTCAACAAAATTGTTCAAGTGTAAAGCAACATCATGTCCAGCACCAGAGAATTGATCTCTCATAACAAGGTTTAGCAAGGCAGGTTTAATTTCATAAGAGGTAGCTGAAGTGGCAGGTGTGTCAATGGGGGTGCAGATAAAGTCTTGGTTGTTGTGACTAGTGAAGTCACACAACTTGGTGTTTTCAGTGGAACCCATAGCAGCAGCAAGTGTGGCAGATTTTTTTGTGATTTTTGATATAAGACACAAAGATAAAAACTGAAAGGTAAACTAACAAGACTAAAAAACAAAGGTAAAGGGTAGTGTGCAACTCCCCTATCTTAGCACTCGAAGTCCCCGGCAACGGCGCCATAAATTTCGCTTGATGTGCGAGGTGATGATAGTGATTTCTCGCCCTTCGTTGGTAAACCCTAAGTGGAAGGTGTGATGTAGCACAGAAGAAAATTTCCCTCAGTAAAGATACCAAGGTTTGTATCCAGTAGGACTCCGGAGATGATAAGTAGGTGTCAGCGGCGCAACTGACGCGGACCTGCACACAGACACAAATAACTTTGTTCCCAACGAAGTTCAGAGAGGTTGTCAATCTCTCCGGTCTTGTTGTTCACAAAGGATCAAACACAAGGGATAGTGATAGCAACTGAAAGTAAAAGCAGAAAAGTAAATGAGCGTGAAAACAGTAATGAGGATATGGACCGGGATACGTGATGTTCACTAGTGATGTCTCTCTCCCAAAAGAAGATAAAACTGCTATGCGAGGTGAACAAATTACAGAAGGGCAATTGACAGGATTATGAACGCACCGCAATGCTAACTATGCTACAAAAGAAAGGAAGAGGCTCAAAAGCATGGGCAGAACGCCAAAATAAGTAGACCGAAATCCAACTGCATCTACTACTAATCATCCACCTTGAGATATCTATCCAGAACATCTCGCTGGTATTAAGTTGCGAGCCCCACCCAAAGTGTAAACCCAAAGCAACAGACAACTGCATTAAAAAGCACTTTGCGTAAAGTAAACAATCCTTGCAACCGCGGTTACAAGCACCGTTGTTTTCCCCCTTGTGGCAACAGCACATCCCCTAGACTCATGTTTCTGTCACTCAAGCGTGTCATCAGGGGGCATGAACCCACAATCGAGCATAACGTTCCCTCTTGGGGTTACTACCTACTACTTGGCCAAAGCAATAAACAGCAACGGAGAACATGCAAGAATTACTTAAGAACAAAAATATAAGAGATAAGAACCAAATATATTACTCAATCACAATCTGAACATAATCTCATAATCCATCAGATCCCATCAAACTCAGCATAGCAACAACAGAAAGATTAAAAAAGTGCCTCGATCATGTAGGGTAGCTCACGAGGTCTAAACCATGAAGAACAAAGAGGGGAGGAGAACATCACATAGCTACTGATCACGGACCCATGGTCCAAAGGAAACTACTCACGAGACATCTGGGAAGCATCCATGGTGGAGAGGAGACTCCCGGAGGTCGACCCTCCCTCCGGCAGGGTGCCGGGAAGAGGTCTGCTGGTGCTCCCGATCTCGGAAGCATCCATGCTTGAACTCATGTCTTCACCTACACCTTGACGGAGAAATGACCCTAGTGGATATGGCTTTGCACTTCGAGGTTGCCAATGTCCGTATCCGTGAGAACAAGGCACGTGATGATTGCACAGATTCACAGACTATACCAGTGCCGGCTACTAGCTCCAAGGACCTTGAGATAGCTGCTGCCAAAGTATTCACTGCAGCAAAATTTTACATGTTGCAAGATGAGCTCAAGAAAATCAGCGGCATAGAAATTTTAGAACGAAACATTGGGGGAGAGTCGGTGACGTTCTTGGTGGCATGGAGAAATAACCACAAGAGTAAGTTTTACGTGGAATATAGACCTACAAATTTGGATGATGTGATTAGTTGCAGCTGCAAAAGGATGGTTCGAAAGGGTATTCCTTGCAAGTATATTCTCCACGTACTGAAGGTCCTCAAATTTACTGAGATACCGAAATGTGTTGTTCTTCGTCGATTCTCAAAAGATGCCAGGGGTGGCATGCCTGCTAGGCGTCAGAGCGACCTGTTTGCATTTGGTTGGTTTGGGGCAGCTGAACGAATGAGATATAGCCAGGTAAGTGTTTTAGTGTCACAAGCTTTGCATGCTTCATGTAGACACCCGGCGTTGTTCCAACAGCTGCAAGACAGTTTGAGGGACATAATTACGAAGAGCTATGAGTATGATGCAGCTTCAGCTGGGCAGAGTAGTTTTGCAAGGAAAAAGACAGAAAATACTGAAAGCATCCTACCTGTAGTTGGGGATCCTATTAAAGTATCTTCAAAAGGTGCTCCAAGGAAAAGCAGTAAACAAGTGCATGACAACCTCGTTGTGACCAAAAATGGCCGACCACTATCATTCGACGAGATCAAAAACTGGTGCGGCGCTTGCAGAGAGCGAGGACACAACAGACGCAACAAGAGATGCAAGTTAAACTAGAAGTAAGCAATATATGTTCTCTTTATTCAAAAAAATCAATATTTCAAATTGGACAATACTAATATATAAGTGCTTGACCTTTTTTCTTTACATGTCCAGGATTGTGGAAGAGCTACAACAATAGAAGAGCTACATTGCTGGTCGACACGCAATAGCATTTTACTAAGACTACCTATGTTTTTTATAAGATGTATTCCATACAATATGGTATTGCGACAGACAGAATAAGTGTAATGCTTTCAGAATTATTACATAAAATGATGTGCATTGGTCATCACCAAATATAAGTGCTTTGAATATTTTCGAAATGACAACAAAAATCTTCAGGACAAAATTTTGTTCCTGGCGGTCATCTCGTGTTGATTCTGCGTCAGGATCCGCCTTGGATCAGACGCCAGGATCCTCCTCGGATAGACCGTCTCGGCAGGCACGTGCACATAATGGAAGCGAGACCCGTAGGCCCATGCACATGTGCAACCGTCCCCGTCCCAGGCCTGGCCCGCGGGGCCATTCGAGCGGGGCGTGATCGCCTCTGGCGTGACGCGCGCGCGGTGAGTGCAGGCGATCAGGCGCGCGCGGTGAGTGCAGGCGACCAGGCGCGCGCGTGGTTACCATATACATAAAGTAACGGGCCGGAACCCTAAATATCCAAAATTCCAAATCTACTACGCGGCGATGACTCGCGGCGAAAAAGGGAGACGCGCCGCCGTCCCTTCGCAAGGACCTGTCGCCAGTGACTGCGTGCCTGCGGATCCCTAGCCCCGCATCCCCGACTCGCGCGTGTTCCCGCAGGAAGTATGGCAGCGCAGCGAGCCAGAGATGCGCCCTGCCCGTGGGCATGCCGTCATTGCGCGCACGGTTGGCATGGCTGCTTTGGAGAAGGAGTTCCACAACTGTGCATTGTATGCCACGCTGCTTGGAGATGGTCGTGTCCTGGCGGCACTGGCTGCGGCCATTGATGCTCACTGCGCCGTCCGTCGGGTCAAGGTACATGTTGCTTGTCCACCATATAACTTTTTCCTGCAATTCGAGTCGGAGGCCGACTGCACTCGTGTGGTGCACGTGTCGGAGAAGTTCAAGTGCGCAGGAGCTTGGGTTAGTTTCCAGCGGTGGCATCGATCATCTCGTGGTACAAAGGTGAATTTCAAGTACAAGGCGCTGCTCAGTTTGGAGGGGATCCCGGAAGAGTGCTGGGATCATGACACTGTCAACTTAGTCCTCTCTGGTGTGGACGGTGAGCTAATACAAATGCTCCCGGCTAGTGATAAGTGGGTGCTTCCCTTAACTGCGTGGCTACGCAATCCTAGTGATGTACCCAAGGTGTTGACTGTGTCTATTCCTGCACCACCTAATGAAGAATGGAAGCCAGACTCGGACGATGAGAATTTGCATTCGCCTCCTGTACCCAGCTCTCCAAGAGACCGTGCAACTTTTGAATTTTCAGTTATCATTCATGTGAAGGAGGTCGTTGATCATGGTGCTTTGCTAGCTGAAGATTTGCATGACGATTATCTTCCAGGAGAAGGTGAAGACCTGAGCCGCAAGCACAAATTCAAAACTTGGCGAGGCAAGATAGATGGCACTGGGCCAGGTCCATATGGCAGTGCATAAAGTTATTCCTTGTGGCTCTTTTATTGTAAAAAAATTTTGAACAAAAGAAGGCTACCCTTCCGATTTAATAAAAAGAAATCATATGTATTGTTATTACAGGTAGCAGAAAATAAAAAGGAAACCAGACACCCCCATTTTTTGAGTATGAGGGCATAGAGGATTACACCTCCAGGAACCCATCCCCCATCTCCAAATCATGTGCTCACTACCCATGATGCAAGAGCTACCATCTAGAAAGCCTTCTAAGGAAGAAAAGTAAACTAGATAAGCGAAGTATAATGAGTGCATTACAGGGGGAAATTTTTGCCAACGAGAGCAAAATAAAGAACATGCATCCCAAAAACAGGACCAACTGTTGGGGTTGTTTCAACATCGACGGTTTAGTCGCCATCTTCACTGTCTTCTTCCTCCTCCAGCTTTAGTCTTGTATTCTACCTGTATGCATTCTCCATCGCATCTTCTCGAAGATCTCCCCCGCAATCTGATTATAGATCCTTGCTCCCTCCTGAAGCACCCTTTGGTCGTGTGGTTTTGTCTGTAAAACAGACCAATCAGAGATCCAATTAGCCACCAAATGAACAGGCACACTGGGATCAGTGACTTTGTCATTTTCAAAAATAGCTTTATTTCTTAATTTCCAAATAGTCCAAAGAATAGCTGATATTCCAACTAGCATATTCTTTTTCAAACTCCCCCTGAACCTATTGATCCAGGTCCTAATAAATTCTCCACATTTTCAGGGTTTCTAGGAATGTTAAAAGTAAACCTCATGATGGTCCACATCATTTTTGCCAAGGAACACTCAAAAAACAAGTGATTAATATTTTCATCATTACCACAAAAAACACAACAAGCACTCCCCTGCCAATTCCATTTCATCAGGTTATCTTTTGTTAGGATCGCATTTCTATTGACTAGCCATAGGAAAAAAATTATTCTGTATGGGATTTTTACTTTCCAAAAAAAATTTGTGGATAGGTAACCCCATCTTCTACCAGATACCTGTACATACATAGACTTAACAGTATATCTCCTGTTTTTGTTAAGAGTCCAAATAATTCACTTGTTTTATCTATCTCATCTAGCTGAGATAGAATTAGTTTTTTAAGATCTCTGTACCACGCATTCATATTTCTGTTCCACCCTTTCAACTTTGCTCTAAGAGCTCTGATTTTATTCTGCCATCTATCAAGGTTAGATCCTTTTATCCCATTTGTTCTCCAAGTTTCAGTCACAATTTCATCAATGCCTTCTCTGATTAGCCAAGCATTTTCAAATTTAAAAATTGGGTCTAGTCTAGGTAAATCTCCAGACCAAACAAAAAGGGGAACATGGTCAGACAACTCTGTCCCAACCCCACATACAGTGGTTAAGGGGTAATTATCATCCCATTCTACATCACATAGAACTCTGTCCAAATTTTCAAAGGTAGGGATTTCCTGGTTATTTCTCCAAGTATATTTTCTCCCATTAAGTGGTAGATCTATCAAGCTTGCTTGCTCATTTATGGAGTTGAAAATAAAGCTCCAATGTGTAGGAGTACCAGGTTTATTTTTTTCAGATGCCTTCCTAATGATGTTAAAATCCCCCCCTACAAGCATAGGGTTTATAGACCTTTCAAAAACCCTTGAGAGCTCAGCCAGGAACTCAAGTTTCCTGGATGGCTGGGCCTCCCCATACACCACCACTAAGTTCCAAATAAACTTGCTTTTTGTGTCTTGCACTGTCATTTTAATGTGATACTGACCATCACTCTGTGTCAAGACATCCAAAGTGGTATAATTAATTCCTAATAAAAGCCCTCCAGATTTCCCTCTGGAGGGAACATGGTGCCAATGGAAATCTCTACGAGCACACAACTTCTATCTATCATTTTCTGTTTCGCACATTTCAGCATTTTCTTACTGTATTTGCCATTGCATTCACTAAGATCAACGCCATCTCTAGCACCACAAGAATGACTGAGATACTTATTAACAGTGACAGGGAACTTACTCGCATTGCAGCTATGTACATCATCTCCAGAGCTCTCCCCTGCCAGCATCCAGAATCGGCTGCCGGCCGGGGAGCAACTCAAGAGCGGGGCGGCTGATCGGCCCCCTTTGCCAGCCGCGGAGAGTGACGCGGTGCCACCACCGTCAGTCGCGGGGAACGACGGGAAGAGCTTGTACTCCCCCCCAAAATCCCTACGAACTGCACTTTGAATCCACTTCTTCTTTCCAGCACCAGAACTTTCCTGCACTGCATCCTCTCCTTCCATCTTCACATCCACGATCAACGGATTCATCCTCTCCCAGGTCTCCAGATCTATTGGCAGCTCCGCCTCTCCCCTCACCGGAACCTTCTGCAGATTTCCGCTTAGCATCACCATGTCTTCTTCCAGATTCATCTCCTGATCTATCATAATCGGCTTGCGAGAGCACCCAGGCGCCTCCAAATCCTCTTGTGGTTCCACCACAATCGGTCTGTGGGAGCTGCCAGGCGCTGAGTTCCCCCATATGGTGCGCCTGGATTTGTATTCCTTCCATCTCTCTCTCTGTTCTGGATCCGCAGATGCGGCTTACTCCATGGCCCAGACCAGAGCCTGCACCGCCTGCACTCTTCCTGTTGGAAACATGCGGGTCAACTCCGACGGATTCGCCCTGACCATGGCCACCACCAATTCTCGGTACAGCTCCTGCATGTTCGAGAACCAAGAGCACACCTCCAGCGCCTTCCGCAATCGCACTGGATCTCCCGTCGCAAGCTTCTCGGCCAACACCACAGCTCTCGGATCTCGATCCATGGTGGTCTAGTGCGGCGGCACGAAGAGAAGAAGGAGGAAGGGGGAATTGGTTTGTGCGAGTCAGTTTCGCTCGGCCGCACCTTTTGTGTCCTTCCCACACGCCCCGTTGCCTCCCATACCCCACCTCTTAGTCGGCCATGGAGGATTTCGATCCTTTTATTGTAATGTTAGTTCTATGATCAGTTTGAATGTGAACAAATCGATCTGCTGCTCAAATCGATCTCAATTATTGTACTTATGAGAAATCAAATAAAAGACATTTTTTTCTTGAGTTTAACTGAGTGTGCTCTCAATTATTGTGCAATGCAATGTAATCCCTTCTCTAGTGAAGGCAATGTATCCACTTCATTCCACGAGGATAAAAACCACGCCTGGTACTGGTGGAAAAATTCCACCAAAAAAGTACTTGTGGACAAATTCGAGCAAAGTATTTCAATCCAAACTCCGGTAGGAAAACCCGTTGTGTCTAGTACACCACGGGACAAAAAACCTACCCCCTAAACTACATAAGGCTCCTCATTTGATCATTTTCTCTGAGACTGTGATGACCGTCTTTTTAACTTCCTCGAGATTGTTTGTACTTGATAGAAGAATTTGGGCAGCTTTAAGACTCCTAGAGCCGTTCACCTTTTCCTACAAAAAATATATTTATTTAAAACATGGACAGTTATATATGAAGGAACAAATTAAGTAGATGTTTACGAATCCATAAAAAACGAACCTGGTTTACTTCTGCAGTCCAACGATCCCCATCCCAGTGTTCCATGCACTCCGTCACGAAAAGTCCACACGAGTTACTGCAATAAAATTATTGGAAAAATAAGTTATGCTAATTCACTATCCTTGCTATAACGCACATAATAACATGCACCAGAAACTCACTCATCTGTTTGCTTTGGCATATCATCAACTTGTACAATTGGCCATGTTAACACATCAGGATAGTTGGTATTCAAAATGATGTTTGCGTCCAGTATGTCATCTGCGATGGATGTTATCTGAAATATTTTGAACTTTAAGTCAAATGCATAAAATCATATTGTCGGACTTGGAACTAAATATGATTTGACACGTTAGGATAGGTGGCATTCAAAAGGATGCATAAAATCATACCAGTTCATTGACTACGCTTTGTATCTCACTTAATTCATATCGAGAGTCCAGAACTTGGAACTGCTCCTTTGGTGTATGCATAACAACAGTCGCCCAGTGAGTATTGGCTATGTTCAGCGGGAAGTATGCCTACACATGGGGAGGGAAATCAATTTATTAGCATTGATTATGACCATGTACATGTTGTGCATTGTGCGTACATGCAATGTTTACCTTGTCACGGATGAAATATTCCTCTGTAACTCTTAGAACAAGTCCATTCTTCTTAGAAGGAATGGTCTGCTTTGACTTTCGAGGTTTATACCCATTGTTATGCTTCCTTAACAGGAATCCTGTCCTCCATGCCGTAGATAAGTGCCGGTCATCTCCAACACGTAGAGACAAATCCGCAATGTAAGCATCAAGAACCTGCAAGGAATAACAGTTTTTGTCAACGGAATCAATATTGTGAAGAGACTAGTTTAGTAGTAGTTAACTGTATGACTTACATTTTCCGATAACCACTTATGGTGGAGGATAGCCTTAAGTCTTCTACTGTCCACTTTATCATTATGGGCATTCACATAAACATCTAGGTTCGCATGGTCCTTGTGATTTGCGGCTGTTTCAACATAGTGCACCGCCGCAGAAATAAGACCAGGTGATAACGACGAGGAGCCTTCAGGCATATCATTTCCCGTGCCAAACAAACCTGCAAGACATGTGATATGTTGTTCGTTAGTAATCTCATAGATGAAACAAAGATAAATTAATAATAATGTCATGGCCAGTACCTTTCTTGATACCACTACGAGGCTGACGCTTGACAGGTTTTTGAATCACATATGAATCATAGCGAACCGGTACCTTCGACTGCCGTTTTTCATGTTCTTTCTTACTCTCGCCTGATTTACCAGTGCGACGAACCGTGCGTAGGGAGGCTTGCAATATCTCTTTCTACACCTCCGGTGAAGAGAAGGCACGTCCGGTGCGTAAGGCAATTCCTCATCATGCAAAGTCCATGGATCTTCGGGAGTGCCATTGCCTTCCCATCCTTTCTGCTTTATCTTATATTTCTCTTTGGCAGGTGTGAGAAAGTCTTTCATGACATTGGGTTCTAATTTGACAGGTACAATATAACAAGCATTGTTCTCTTGGTCTTCAAGCGACTCACTTCCTGGCTTGTACATAAATTCTTTTTTTTCTTGTTTGACTTGCCCATGTCCGGGGCCATTCTAGTAAGACTCGCCTACATCCTCGTCTTCAACATCCTGGAACGAACAATCTGCTGATGGTTTGTATGCGACGCCAGTCTTATTCATAATTGAAAGAACATTCTGCAATTGAAAATGAAAGTCATGTGTTGTTTCAATTGAAAAACTGCATCTACAATCTTTATAACATGTTGTGTGCTTCACCTGAGGAATAAGTTGGATGTCTCCTCTAAAGTCCCTCATCTCCTGGATGAGTTGTTTGAGCAGAATATCAGTTTGTGAATCTTTTCTGGCGACAGTCTTACGCGGCTGGACTTGTCTCTTCGAAGACTGTCCCTTGTGCCTAGAAAGATGAGGTGACTTTGTTGATGGCTCATTCCTATACTCCTCCGTTATATTATCTTCAATCTGCAGATCAATAACGTTAAGAAACTAGTAAATAGGTATGAATTACTATATGCACAAAATAAGTATGGATTGCACAGAACGCATAACCTTCACACGGCCAAGACCGACACCACGCCCATTGTCGGCGTCATATGTATCTCGCTTATTTGCGGCCGCCTCGGTCCAGTTCCTCATAAGGGGACGAGAGGACACACCCATAGCTGATGAAGGCTCGTCCTGTGGCTGCACCTTCTCCCAATAGAGATACTGCATACAGAAAAACAGTACAACTTAGATTCATAATTTAAATGCATTTGGGAATTTCATGCGATGGGAAACCATAGTGTACCTGCAGTAGTGGTAAGTTCCCTTTCGGCCACTGTCTAATCTTTCTACCTTTCTTGACAAACTTGATGTTAGCCATAAGATAACCTAGTGTGAACGCATTCCAATTAATTTTATTAATCCGCACAACATCCTCAACTAACGCGTACATCTGCTTCTGAACAATCTTAGTAGCTGATGGCGCCAACACTGTCCCCAGTAGCACGAGGACGGACATACGAACGAAATCATCATCTGCAGCTTCATTTGTCATAATATATTCGATCAAGTCGTCGATATTGATATTGCCAGTTGTTTTACTCAGAAAGTGTGGCGCTATACGATCCTTTGCCACCTCTCCTTCCTCATCTAAGATAGATGAGGCGCTCAGTCCTGTATTGTTAAGCCCCGTGATGCACTCAACATCAACTGAAGTTAATGAAATTTCGCCAACACGTTCTTCAATGATGAATTTCCCAGAGGATAATTCATAGGCCTCCAACATATAGCTAAGCAAAGTAGTTCTCATCTTGATTGGGGGTATCTGCATCATACACCGCAGTGATGTGCTGCCAAGTTTTCCACGCTGGTCGACCGTCACAGATGCAACTAGTTTACACCACTTCTCTACGTTGCAAGCAATTTCCCCGAGAGGGTCATCCATTCTGGAAAAAAAAGACATGATGCATGAACACATAAAATTGTCCATGTTACATGTGCTAAACTAAAACATACTACCTGCGTTCCGGTGTGTAGGGCTTACTAGAGCTTACAGTGCGACCAAGGTGCAAAGCTAGAGGATTAGCTTCAATTTTCTTGTATTATCAGTGATCCTTTTTCTTAATGCAGGCAATTAAAAAGGCAATCAAAGCGACATAGAAGCCCATAGAATAGGATAGGAGGCTAGCACCACATGCTACAGCTGCATGCATATCACATCTATTAAACTAATCTAACTATAGTATATTATTTTAATATTTTCAGAAGCATAGAAATATTACAAAATATTTAGAGGGAGTATTTTTTTTAGAATCATGAAATAATTTTCATGCATAATAACCTCAATATAAACCATAATTAGTGCACTAATATCTTAGATATACGTAGTACCATTCTTCCACTTGTTCCACAAACACTAAATTAAACCAACCAATTAAAAATAAATATGTCTTTCATGTCCAGATCGCACAGGTTCAAGGCTTATGAATTGGTTGCTATACGAACTAAACCAACACTGCTCCTAAACCAAACATATGTATGCGGCGAAACATGTGGATTAGGAGGAGGGAATAGGGCGGGTAACATACAGATCGCTCGATGGAGTTGACGCCGACGTGCGGAGTTGCTGTCTATGAGCACCGACAGAGGTCGCCGCCAACGTGCGGAGTTGCCGCCTATGACCACCGACGTCGGAGAATACTGTTGTGTACTCAGGGTTTGGAGAGGTGGATCGGATCTACTAGGAGCGTGTTTAGGTTATCACGTCGCACGACCTCCGTGAAAGACGCAACCTACCGAATTTACCGTATATATCACGCATGCAGGATGGGCCCGGCTGCTTCCACCGTGGGCAGTGAGACCAGGCGTCGACCACGTGGGCAGCCCCTATTCGTAGCGGCCCAGTGAAAAAACACTTATTTTTTGTTAATCTCAAAAACAAATTGATTTTCAAATGATAATGTAGAAAATGCATGACCCATAGGAAATGTTTGGAATTTTGCATGTGTGGTTGATATGGTGTAGTTAAGCAGTGCGAAAAAATTGGGATCATTCTGAGTGTTTGAAGATGGACTTGCTTCACAAAGTGGAAGCCGTAGGAGAAAGGTTCCGGTGTGGAGTGCGCGGTGATGCACACATTGGTCATCATGGGTGCATGATGGATTGGGGTGTTCATAAGTTGTTGCCTGTCATGTAGGAGCTTTAACCAACCACCCTCTACCCCAGTGAGTGAAAGTCTAGGGGGGGTAGACCGTCGGGGGCCATTTTCCGGGATTTTTCGACCGAAAAAATGAATTATGTGTAAATAATGTAAAATTTGCATACAATTGTGCATTTCATGTTGTTTTGATCATGTGAGTCCATAAAAAAATATGGTTTGATTTCATGAATGTGAAAAAATTGAGGTGCTCTGATACGGAGCCTTCTGGGATAGTCTCGGACCCTCTTTTTAGAAGTGGTTTTTTTGACCAACTCAGAATTATCCCAAATTTCGGTGGTCACTTGTTGATGCCATTTAAGGGATACATGCCAAGTTTCAACCATTTTCAACAAATGTGGCAAGATTTGTCGCTAGTGGCCGTTTTACAGGCATTTCAGGAGGAAAAAAAATCTAGAAAATGCATAACCCATAGGAAATGTTTGGAATTTTTCATGTGTGGTTGGTATGGTGTAGTTAAGCAGTGCCAAAAAATTGGGATCATTCTGAGTGTTTGAAGATGGACTTGCTTCACAAAGTGGAAGTCGTAGGACAAAGGTTCCGGTGTGGAGTGCGCGGTGATGCACACATTGGTCATCATGGGTGCATGATGGATTGGGGTGTTCATAAGTTGTTGCTTGTCATGTAGGAGATTTAACCAACCAACCTCTACCCAAGTGAGTGAAAGTCTAGGGGGGTAGACCGTCGGGGGCCATTTTCCGGGTTTTTTCGACCGGAAAAATGAATTATGTGTAAATAATGTAAAATTTTCATAGAATTGTGCATTTCATGTTGTTTTGATCATGTGAGTCCGTAAAAAAATATGGTTTGATTTCATGAATGTGAAAAAATTGAGGTGCTCCGATACGGAGCCTTCCGGGCTAGTCTGGGACCCTCTTTTTAGACAAGTGGGTTTTTTGACCAACTCAGAATTATCCCCTATTTGGGTGGTCACTTGTTGATGCCATTTAAGGGATACATGGCAAGTTTCAACCATTTTCAACAAATGTGGCAAGATTTGTCACTAGTGGCCGTTTTACAGGCATTTCAGGAGGAAAAAAATCTAGAAAATGCATAACCCATACGAAATGTTTTCACCAACTCTCATATCAATCTTATTCACAACCTCCATCCAGTTTGTTGTTAACATGACACCACTTGTCAGTTTTCCTTTCACCTTTGACTTGCTCATTACAACCTTAACTTTCAGTAGTTCTGTATTATTGGAATAGACTTGAATGAATCCTGGTAGTTGAAGATGTGGTACAATGTGCTGCATGCTGAAGCTCCTCGAAAAGTACTGCATGCATCATGAATTTTTCTATGTCAATCCCTGAAGTAGTAATGTATATGTGACAAGTCATATGTAGTGAAAATGAAATCTTTACCATTTTTCCTTTGCCTTTGACTATATTTGATTTATTAATTGTGCACGCATATAACGGTTTTCTTGGCAGGTGCTTATCAACCATCGCCTTGAGTGTAGCAAATTCTGCATCATCCATCGATACGCGGTTGCCGTACTGGCAGAAACATTCAAAGTCTTCCTCGTCATTAATTCCAGGACCTTCAGAAAACACAATCGAACGTAAGCAGGAGGAGTACAATTTACTGAATTTAATGCATAGGTATTTTATGAATGATACGTACCTCTTATGTGCTGCTTTCCACCCGGCAAACGAGAAGCACTAACACGATGAGCCCGAGCAGACATCACCACCTGTCTCAAGATCATTTTGCAATGCCAGGATAATTAGGTTAACCTACATCTTAATGGTTGCAAAATAGGACACAGCGGGAGGATTATCTACTGTACGACAACGGACTATTGGTGGCCGTTGATGTTTGATCGCCGTAACTGGAAGGCGAGAACATACCTGATCCATGTGCGTATGCGGTCTCCGATGACGACTATAGGAGTAGATCGTGATGGTCGTCTGTCGGCGGAGGTGTTGAAGATGACCAAGATGCGCTCTAGGTCGTCGAGGGGTCGTGGATTAAGTGGTTACGTGATTTGCGGGACGAAATCCTACCTTTAAAACATATCGACAACTAACCCTAGATTGTGGTGCGCGGTTGGGCTGGCCCATGTACGTATGACGGCACGATCAAAAAATCAATTGCATATACCGCTCAAAAAAAGTCTATTCCATATATTTTTTGGGCAACTAACCCTATTTCAAATTTTAATTATTTTGATAAAATCATCTTAAACTCCATCAAAACTCATGTGTACTATTTTTCATTGCCACTAGTACATAAATGATGACTCCATGCAAGGGTATTCCTTTTTTTGACTTATTTTTCAATTTTTTTGTTTTTTTTTCAAAATATGGCCAAATTTGAGACCATGCAAATTAGTTGAAAGGTTCGAAATTTTTTAAAGGTAAGAACAATTCTATGATATTACCACCACTTGCCTACCTAAATATGATTTTTTGGAAAAGATTTAAACACAAGATCAAGGACTTGTATTTCAAATTTGAATTACTCTGGGAAAATCATCGTAAACTCCATTAAATGTGGGAAATTAGCTACACATGGAGAAAATTCATAAAATTTGGGCAGCATCCCTCAAACATGATCTAGTTTGTGTGAAAAATTGTCTGGTTGCACTTTTGACAATTATATCTTGCACCTCCTTCACAAAAAGTTGCTTCTGTAGGGCAAAAAAAAGAGAAATGATATTTTTAAAACAAAATGAAACAAAAGTTGCATGACATTGT
The DNA here is from genome assembly GCA_950022295.1 of Bromus sterilis. Lineage (NCBI taxonomy): Eukaryota > Viridiplantae > Streptophyta > Magnoliopsida > Poales > Poaceae > Bromus > Bromus sterilis. The sequence continues at coordinate 48,652,371 of OX465596.1, forward strand.
TTCCCATGCCAACATGCACCAATGCTCCAAATTTGGTGTCAATATCACAAACCATGCCATGGGATTGCTCAAAAACTAGCTCCTTTGGCTTGAAACCTATAGATGTTCATACCTGATACACCTCGTTGTGAAGGATCATTATCAAAAGTTTATGAAAACTAAAGTCTGATATTTTTCACGGCAACTAGTACATAAATGAGGACTCCATGCAATGGAATTTGTTTTTCTAACTTTTTTTCAATTTGTTTGAATTTTTTCAAAAACTGGCCAAATTTGATAGCATGGCAATTAATTCAAAGGTTTGGAATTTTTGAAAAGTAAAAACTTTTCTATGATATAAGCACTACTTCTCTACCCCGAAATGATTTTTTAGAAAACATTTAAACACAATATCAACCACTTGTAGTTTAAATTTGAATTACTCTGGGAAAATCATCGTAAACTCCATTAAATGAGGGAAATTAGTTACACATGGAGTAAATTCATAAATTTTGGGCACCATCTCTCAAATACGATCTAGTTTGTGTGAAAATTGTCTGGTTGCACTTTTGGCAATTATTTCTTGCACCTCCTTCACAAAAAGTTGCTTCTGTAGGGCAAAAAAAAGAGAAATGAATTTTTTTAAAACAAAATGAAACAAAAGTTGCATGACATTGTTTCCCATGCCAACATGCACCAATGTTCCAAATTTGGGGTCAATATCACAAACCATGCCATGGGATTGCTCAAAAATTAGCTCCTTTGGCTTCAAACCTATAGATGTTCATACCTGATACACCTCGTTGTGAATGATCATTTTCAAAAGTTTATGAAAACTCAAGTATAATATTTTTCACGGCAACTAGTACATAAATGATGACTCCATGCAATGGGATTTGTTTTTCTGTCTTTTTTTAAATTTGTTTGAATTTTTTCAAAAACTGGCCAAATTTGATAGCATGTCAATTACTTCAAAGGTTTGGAATTTTTGAAAAGTAACAACTTTTCTATGATATAAGCACTACTTCTCTACCCCGAGATGATTTTTTGGAAAACATTTAAACACAATATCAACCACTTGTAGTTCAAATTTTAATTATTTTGATAAAATCATCGTAAACTCCATTAAATGTGGGAAATTAGCTACACATGGAGAAAATTCATAAACTTTGGGCAGCATCCCTCAAATACGATCTAGTTTGTGTGAAAATTGTCTGGTTGCACTTTTGGCAAATATTTCTTGCACCTGCTTCACAAAAAGTTGCTTCTGTAGGGCAAAAAAAGGATTTTTTTTAAACAGAATGAAACCTGGCCAAATGTATATGCATGCTCAGGCAACATTAGAACATACTAGATATGATTCATTAAAAAGTAACCAAGTTCAACATTCTCCATGCATAATTAACCCACCAAGCACGCATAAACAGAGTACTTCACTACGATCTACTAGTTCAGTAGTACGTCACTACACATTCATCAGCAAAAGACATGAGCTTATACATAGGGTCCCTTAATCGCCGTAATGCGTCAGGACAGCCAAGAGTGCAGCATGTTCGCCCTGATCACGGACAATTTAAGTAATTAGTTACACATGGAGGAAATTCATCAATTTTGGGCACCATCCCTCAAATACGATCTAGTTTGTGTGAAAATTGTCTAGTTGCACTTTTGGCAATTATTTCTTGCACCTCCTTCACAAAAAATTGCTTCTGTAGGGCAAAAAAATGAAAAATGATTTTTTAAAACAAAATGAAACAAAAGTTGCATGACATTGTTTCCCATGCCAACATGCACCAATGCTCCAAATTTGGGGTCAATATCAAAAACCATGCCATGGGATTGCTCAAAAACTAGCTCCTTTGGCTTGAAACCTATAGATGTTCATACCTGATACACCTCGTTGCGAAGGATCATTTTCAAAAGTTTATGAAAACTCAAGTGTAATATTTTTCACGGCAACTAGTACATAAATGATGACTCCATGCAATGGGATTTGTTTTTCTGACTTTTTTTCAATTTGTTTCAATTTTTTCAAAAACTGGCCAAATTTGTTAGCATGGCAATTACTTAAAAGATTTGGAATTTTTGAAAAGTAACAACTTTTCTATGATATAAGAACTACTTCTCTACCCCAAAATGAGTTTCTAGAAAACATTTAAACACAATATCAACCACTTGTAGTTCAAATTTGAATTACTCTGGGAAAATCATTGTAAACTCCATTAAATGAGGGAAATTAGTTACACATGGAGGAAATTAATCAATTTTGGGCACCATCCCTCAAATATGATCTAGTTTGTGTGAAAATTGTCTGGTTGCACTTTTGGCAATTATTTCTTGCATCTCCTTCACAAAAAATTGCATCTGTAGGGCAAAAAAATGAAAAATGATTTTTTTAAAAGAAAATGAAACAAAAGTTGCATGACATTGTTTCCCATGCCAACATGCACCAATGCTCCAAATTTGGGGTCAATATCACAAACCATGCCATGGGATTGCTCAAAAACTAGCTCCTTTGGCTTGAAACCTATAGATGTTCATACCTGATACACCTCGTTGTGAAGGATCATTTTCAAAAGTTTATGAAAACTCAAGTCTAATATTTTCACGGCAACTAGTACATAAATGATGACTCCATGCAATGGGATTTGTTTTTCTGACTTTTTTTTCAATTTGTTTGAATTTTTTCAAAAACTTGCCAAATTTGATAGCATGTCAATTACTTCAAAGGTTTGGAATTTTTGAAAAGTAACAACTTTTATATGATATAAGCACTACTTCTCTACCCCGAAATGATTTTTTGGAAAACATTTAAACACAATATCAACCACTCGTAGTTCAAATTTTAATTATTTTGATAAAATCATCGTAAACTCCATTAAATGTGGGAAATTAGCTACGCATGGAGAAAATTCATAAAATTTGGGCAACATCCCTCAAATACGATCTAGTTTGTGTGAAAATTGTCTGGTTGCACTTTTGGCAATTATTTCTTGCACCTCCTTCACAAAAAGTTGCTTATGTAGGGCAAAAAAATGAATTTTCTTAAAAAAGAATGAAACCTGGCCAAATGTATATGCATGCTCAGGCAACATTAGAACATACTAGATATGATTCATTAAAAAGTATCCAAGTTCAGCATTCTCCATGCATAATTAACCCACCAAGCACGCATAAACAGAGTACTTCACTACGATCTACTAGTTCAGCAGTACGTCACTACACATTCATCAACAAAAGACATGAGCTTATACATAGGGTCCCTTAATCGCCGTAATGCGTCAGGACAGCCAAGAGTGCAGCATGTTCGCCCTGCTCACAGAGATCTTTAGCACCAGCACACTGAGAGATAGCCTTGACATGCGCAAGTAGACCACACCTTTGGCCATCCCTAGGGACAGGCTTGCCTCTTTTATGGAACTTGCAGAAATAGTCTCCACTTTTGTTCATGTAGGCAGAACATCCCTCCTTCCAGAGCTGCTCCTCCACCTGCATCGTGAATGACTTGTAGTTGTAGTCCTCCACTTCAGGTAGCTCGCCTTCAGAATCAACTTCAAACTTGTACTGCACAAAGCCAACATCAAACAAACATGAAAAAAGTTAGTATTCATCCATCCCATGACCAGGACAATAAGATCACCTGCATGTTTTAACAAACTCACCGGGACATCATCATCGGTGCTGATGTCCGAGTCAGAATAGGGATAACGCTGCTTCCTCTTCTCGCCTCTCTTGCCAATCTGTTTCAGGAATAGGGGAAATCAAGTTATATTATAACACACAATTATCATAAAATTATTAAAGACCAAGCATGCACGATATGGAAAATGAGCAAGCAAGGAACTTGTGGGTCATCTAATTATAGAACATCTATTTGTTGGAGTATTAATCATCCTAGTCCAAATGCATATTTTAATTGAAAAGATCTAAATTTTAGTACCCTACTCACCTATCAATGCATCTAGTAATAAAATCTATATGAAATGATTTAGCTGTACTACATATTATTAAACACTCCTAAAAAATAATGTACTTTAATGATTCCACTAACTAACAAAGTGGAATCAACAAATAGCTATTATGAAACAATAATTAAAGCAGAGATAATTGATACAGACAGATAACAATCAATACATAATCAAGGATTACATGTATGGTTCAATGGAATCAATTATACTGAATCAAATTATAAAAAATAATTAAAACAGGGGTAAATGCTAAATGCTAAACACTAATGAAGCTAAACACAATGAAACACTTCTCAAATAGGATGTACATTAATGCTTCCACTAATTAACAAAGTGGAAGAAAGAAACAATTGTCAGAAATAAATAACTACTAGCTAATATGAAATGTTAAAGAACTAGTTATCAAACAGTAATTAAAAGAGCACTGGGTAAATCAGAGCTAACATAAATCAGTGTGTAAATAAAATATCACAATTGTGCACAAGTTCAGGTTTTAAATATGCATATCTATTTCAAAGAACAATTTCATTACATTCAAATGCATATCTATTTCATCCAAGACCACTATCGAGCATGCATCTCAAGAAGATGAATAAACATGATATTGAAGATCCAAAATAGAGAGAGATGCCAAGGTTAAAATTGAAGATGAAGAAACATAACATACCTTAAGTTCAAGGGAGGAACGACATAAATCAAGTAAACAGAGCCTAGGAGATATTCTTCAGCAACTTCCATCTTCAATCCCATTTACTTCAGTCTAATTCAGTTATCTTAGAAGCATGGATTAACCAAACTAGCACATAATCTTTCCAGGTTTAAGTTGCACAAGTTAAATGCATATATATGTTCATACAACAATTGAAATCCAAGAACCAAAGTTAACTTACTAAACGACTCCTACTGAAATATTTGATAACTGTGTATGCCACCAAACCAGCAATCCAATCAGGGCTTAGTACTGAACAAAAGTACAGTGAACTAATAAAGAACAATCCTCATCAAAATAATGGGAAACCCTAACGTTCCCGCCCGCGACGCCCACGCAAGCAAGTTTGAGGTAAATCAAACTGCACAATACGAAACCCTAACGTTCCCGCCAGCTACGCTCACGCAAGCAAGTTTGGGGTAAATCGAACTACACAATACGAACCCTAACAAAAAAGAGCAGACGAAACCACCGAGGAATCTACAAGATGCTCTCCAGGCGTTGCTCCGATGGGCCTGCGTCGGCGCCCGCGGCCTCTGCTTCCTCCGCCGCCACTAGGGCGGTGGCCGCTGCAAACTCCGCCTCCGCCGCTGCAACCTCCGCCTTGGCCGCTGCAACCCTTGCCTCCGCCGCTTTGAGTGCGCTTGCTGCCGACATTGCGCCTCGATCTCGTCGGAGACTAGGAGAGGAATGGGCGGTGGAGAGGTGGTTTTTGCCGAATTGGGGGAGAATGAGAGCGTGCGGGTGGAGAGGTTAGGGCGAACCCTTTTATACGGATTGACGGTTCGGTTCTCGTGTGAACGCACCACTCCGCCTACGTCGACGCTTCCGTTTCTCGTTTTTCTTTTCTTCTTCACATAATGCCACGCCCGCTCCGTCCCACGGTACCGTGAGCACTACACATCGGCTCCGGTGGGAATTTGAGACCATGGCAATTAGTTCAATGGTTTCGAATTTATGGGATCAATTCTACGCCACTTCATGACTGTATAAAAATGATTCATTCCAATGTAGACATGCTCAAATTGAGGTCCCATGTCAACATACAAATATGTGCCAAATTTGGGCACAAAATCACAAAACTCCACAGGCGTCTAAACTTAGATTCATTCAGAGCTCAGATTTGTCAAGATCACAAAACATCACCATTGGTGACCCAACCAACTTGTATTGTACGTACACACTGCTCAGTGCACAGGCAGCCAACATGTATATGCATGCTCCATGAGCCAACATGCGGTCAGGCCATGAACATTAAAACATACTAGCATACATTCATTAAAAACTAACCAAGTTCAGCATTCTCCACGCATAATTAACCCAACATAAAACATAGTACTTAAGTACGATCTACAAGTTCATCAGTACGTTACTACACATTCATCACCAAAAGACAGAAGCATCTACATATAAACATGACGCCTTAACCACCGAACTCCTTCAGGACAGCGTAGAGAGCAACATGGTTGCCCTGATCACGGAGAGATTTAGCACCAAAGCCCTGAGAGACAGCTTTGGCATGCTCAACCAGTCCACACCTAAGGCCATCCTTAGGGATCTTCTTGTCGTCATGGAACTGGAAGAAGTACCTTCCATATCTGTCGATGTAGGCAGGAAGTCCCTGCTTCCAGAGCCGGTCCTCCACCTGACTCTGGAATGATTTGTAGTTGTACTTCTCCACATCAGCTGGTTTGCCATCAGAATCACGATCAGAGTTGTACTACACAAACACAACATCAAACAAACATGGAAAAGGTTAGTATTCATCCATCCCATCACCTGAACAATAAGATCAGCTGCATTTTTTAACAAACTCACCACATCATCATCCGAGCTGGTGTCTGAGTCATCAGAGGAATAAGGCTGCTTCCTCTTCTTGCATCCTCGGCCAATCTGTTTCAGGAACAGAGGGAATCAAGTTAGATTATATATACCACACAATTATCATAAAATTATTAAAGACCAAGCATGCATGATATGGAAAATGAGCAAGCAAGGATTATAGAACAACTACTTGTTGGAGTATTAATCATCCTAGTCCAAATGCATATTTTAATACATTTATAATCAGATTTTATGCATGTTTTCTCAACAATTTACAAATACCACATTTGATATGAATGAAACAAAAAAATATAGCAGGTTTTATCTCCTCTATGCATATAGGTGCATGTAAAATGCATATGTGCAACTATTTTAGTACCCTAGTCACCTATCAATGCATCCGGTAATAAAATCTATATGAAAGAATTTAGATGTACTACATATTATGAAACACTCCTAAAAAAGGATATACTTTAATGATTCCGCTAATTAATAAAGTGGAATCAACAAATAGCTGTCAGAAATATATAACTATCCTAGTTAGTACTACCAAAATGTAAGACCAAACGCATATTTTAATTACTGATGACAAAAATATATAACTGTCCTAGATCATTATTAAACACTTTTCAAAAAGGATGTACACTGTCCTAGCTCATTACAAATGGAGTTAATTACAAAGATCTAAATTTCAGAGATATAACTGAATGGATGTATCTGCAATTATAAATGAATGTTAATTTCAGAGATCTAAATGGATGTTATCTGCAACTATAAATGGATGTTAATTGCAAAGTTTTAATTACTGATGACAGAAATATATAACTTATGAAACACTTTTCAATAAAGATGTACTCTCATGCACAATTCATAAGAATGATCCAAGAAACTAATTGGTTATCTACAATTATAAATGGATGTTGATTGCAAAGATCTAATTTATAAATGGATGTCAATTGCAAAGATCTAATTTATAAATGGATGTCAATTGCAAAGATCTAAATTATAAATAGCAAAGTTCTTATGAATGAAACACTAATTAAAACACAGATAATCATGGATGACATTTATGGTTCCATGCAAACAATTATATTGAACCAAATTATGAAACAATAATTAAAGCAGAGATAAATGATAAACACAGATAACATCAATACATAATCAAGGATTACATGTATGGTTCCATGGAATCAATTAAATTGAATCAAATTATAAAAATAATTAAAACAGGGGTAAATGGTAAATGGTAAACACTAATGAAACACTTATCAATAAGGATGTACATTAATGCTTCCATTAATTAACAAAGTGGAAGAAACAAATAGCTGTCAGAAATAAATAACTACTAGCTAAGATAAAATGTTAAAGAACTAGTTATCAAATCAGTGTGTAAATAAAATATCACAATTGTGCACAAGTTCAGGTTTTAAATATGCATATCTATTTCCAAAGAACAATTTCATTACATTCAAATCCAGTTATATCAGAATCATGGATTAAGCAAGCAAGCACATAATCTTTTCAGGTTTAACCTGCACAACTTCAGGTTACAAAAAATGCATAACTATTTCCATAGAACCATATCATTTCATTCAAATGGAGTACTATCACAAGCATGGATTAACCAAAGTAGCACATAATCTTAAGGTTTAACTAGCACAAGTTCAGATTTAAACAAATGCATATCTATTTTCATACAAAATTTTAGTTCATTCTTATTCAGTTATCTTAGAAGCATGGATTAACCAAAAGTAGCACATAATCTTAAGGTTTAACTAGCACACGTTCAGATTTAAACAAATGCATATCTATTTTCATACAACAATTTTAGTTCATTCTAATTCAGTTATCTTAGAAGCATGGATTAACCAAACTACCACATAATCTTTTCAGGTTTAACTTGCACAAGTTCAGTTAAAAAATGCATATATATGTTCATACAACAATTTCAGTTTATTCAAATCAAAGAACCAAAGTGAACTTACTACACTACTCCTACTCAAATATTTGACAAGTGTGTATGCCACCAAACCAGCAATCCAATCACGGATTAATAGTGAAGAAAAGTACAGTGAACTAATAATGAACAATCATTGAACAAATAGATGTATACGACCAACAAGCATTGAACAGAAATTAGGACATACAAAACATATAAAATAAGTTCAAATTTTGAAGTCAAAAAATACATGTTACTAATAATGAATATATATATATATAGTGGTCATGCAAATGGTTCACTATCCAGTTTCATAGACTAAAATAATGACATGTTCATTATTAGATAGAGTGGACTAAAAATGAATATATAGATACAGTGCAATTGATTAAACTGATGGTTGAGGTAATATGAACACAGCAAAGCAATCTCAAACAATTGTTGCCTCTTCTATTCTTCATATTAATAATATAGCGAGGAGTCTATAAACTACCTTTCCCGCCCGCGACGCTCACGAAAGCGAAGTTTGAAGTAAATCGAACTAAATCAGAGGAAACCCTAACAAAAAAGAGGAAACCGCATCGATGTACACGCGGCGGATGAATCGATCTACGTCACCTCATGCAGGCGCTGCTCCGATGGGCCTGCGTCGTCACCGCCACCGGCGGCGGCGGTTCCCTTCTCCGCGACGGCGCCCGCGGCGGTGGAAATGTCCACTGCCACGACCTCCGTGGATGGAGAGATCCCCGCCGCCTTCACGACTACATCACCGGCTTCGTCACAGCCGCCGGTGGCTGCTGCTACCTCTGCCACCACGGCGCCCGCGGCCTTTGCTTCCTCCGCCTCCATGACGACGGTGGACGCTGCAACCTCCGCCTCCGCAGCTGCAACCTCCGCCTCCGCCGCTGCAACCTCCGCCTCCGCCGCTTTTAGGGCGGTTGCTGCAGACATTGCACGCTTCGATCTCGTCGGACTAGTGGGAGAAGAATGGGCGGTGGAGAGGAGGGTTTTTTGCCGAATTGGGGGAGAATGAGAGCGTGGGGGTGGAGGTTACGGCGAATACCTTTTATACCGATTGACGATTCGGTTCTAGTGTGAATGCACCGCTACGCTGACGCTTCGGTTTCTTTTTTTTTCCTGAGATAATGCCACGTCCGTCGCTACGGTACGAGTCAGCAGTACACGTCGCCGCCGTATAAATACGCGATACGAACTAGCGCAGACCCGCGCGGCCCGTATGGGCTTTCTAAAACAGAAAAAAAAATAAAAAGATTAACTAGACCCACCGCGGCCCTAATTGCGAAGGGGTACGGGATGATCACAGCCGTCCCTAGCGTTTTAATCTTTAGTGATAGTTTTCACTTTGACCAAGGGGGGAGCACCGGAGCAGAAGTGCTAAAACAAGTATTTTGGGACAGAGAAAGTATTTGGGATGTCTATAGTTTTATATAACAGATAAAGCAATGATCAATATATAAACCATCATACAATTCGATACCACAACACATATTCAGGATAGGATATCTGCAAAAAAATAACATATAACGAAGCCGTGTCCTACGGTCCGAATACTCCAAGGCGCCCATTCCCTTCCAAGTAGCCCCCGCACGGCGATCAGGGGAAACCCTAAAGTCATTGCTGCTAGTCCCCTACCCCTTCTCCCCCGTCTCCCTCGGGTCAGTATGATGCATACAAAAAGGATCGTGATATATGCCCGACGTCTGGGCGGTATTCAGTTAGCCCGTTCGTTCGATGCGAAGGAAACCTAGAATGAACGAAAACGTTCGATCAAAGTCTCAACCCGCGTGAACTTTTTTAGGCTAGACCCCTCCAGCTCCAGTGGGCCACGAACGGGCAAAGCCCAAAAATAACTTTTTTTAGGGTTAAAGCCCAAAAATAACTAATTCTTTTTAATTTACGTATGTGAACTAAGTAGCAAACAACAACGAAAAAATATCAACGATTAAGAAAGTTCCTCTAGCACCATTTATATGGAAAAAAGGTATTGTAACTAAACTTTCTATGTTTGTTTGAAAGAATTTGCCATATGTGTAAAAGAAAAGAATAAAATATGGTAGCTATGTTTATAAGAATTGCCATAACAATTCTGTATGAATTTAAAAAATGACATGGAAAAATGCATATTCAAAAAATCGCCATGATATATTTTATCAAAATATTGCCATCCTATTTTCATAAGAATTGCCATCTATTGTGTAAAAATTAAAATTGCCATGTTTGTGAGTATTCACAGAAATACAAAAAGATTTAAAATTTTCCATGGCAAAAAAATGCATATTCAAAAACTTGTCATACTATTTTTTTTCAAAATTCGAAACAAATTTGCAAAAACTTGTCATGGGAGTGTTTGCAAACAATACTTAAAATCTCATGGTACTTTAATTAAAATCAAATTTTCGTATGGTAAAAAATATATATAAAGAATTGCCATGCCATATAAATAAGACTTGCCAAATGATACACAGAAAAGAATAGTCATGCCATATAAATAATAATTTTCATGACACACAAATAAGAATTACCATGTTGCACAACTAAAAATTGCCATGTCACATAAATAACAATGGCCATGGCAATTTTTACTCGTAGTTTGTCTTGTACATTGCAAATGTAGTTTTAGGGACATGGCAATTGTAGTTTTATGGCAAATGTAATTTGTAATTTTGGGGACATGGCTTTGTAGTTTTAGGGACATGGCAATTTTAGTTTTAGGAACATGCAATTGTTACCAAAAAGCAAATTTTGCCATAAATTATAATTAAAATCTACATGAAAAATGTATATAAGAATTATCATGTCACACTAAATTACTAATTAAGCTACATAAATAAGAATTACCATGTCGCATAAATAAAAATTGCTAAGCTACATTAAAAATAATTTCCATATCACAAAAAAGGAATTGCCAGGATAAAATAAATAAGAATTTTCCATATCATAGAAATAAAACTTGCCAAGATTCAAAAAACAAGAATTGCCATGTGACACAAAAATAAGAATAACCATGTCATAAAAATAAGAATTACCAAATGACACAACTAAGAATTGCCATGTGACACAAATAAGAATTGTCGGGTCACAAAACTAAAATTATCAAGATACATAAATAAGAACTGTCATGTCGCATAAATTAAAATCGCTAAGCTACATAAAAAGGAATTGCCATATCACAAAAATAATAGTTGCCAGGTTACAAAAAATTAATTTGTACATGGCAAACTGTCTTTTTTATATGCATGAAAATTTTCAAAAAAATACATCTACCATGGTAAAAATTTGGTCCTAATTTTATTTTATTTTACAAGGCATGCAAATTGTACTTTAGGGAACATGGAAAATTCATAATTCATAACATGGCAAAACAATATTCATGGAAAACATATTGAACCTTTTCTCTTGTCACGAAATATATAAAACTTGTCATGGCAAAAAATAATTTAAACTTTCGCCATGTCTCCAATACAAAAAATGATGTGTTATTTAAAACAAATTTATTCGTGGCAAAAATCATGCACCATTTTCCATGGCAAAAGTTTGAGAACTAAAAAAATGCTATTTACAAAAGCATGATAATTTGTGGATGTGTTCAATCTATTTTTATTTTTCACCGTGGCAAATTATATATGCAACCATGGCAACTAATTCTGTCATGCAAACTACTACAAAACTTGTCGAGGCAATACTTCGTAAAAAATTGCAACGTTAATAACTCATAGCAATCAGTCATATATATCCAATTTTTGGATGTCTCCAATACAGAATTGCCATGTTATCGAAACAAAATTTGCCATGACTAAAAGTTTTGAAAAAAAGTGCTAGTACTTACAAAAGCATGGTACGGAGTAATTTATAGCCTAAACCATATGGAGCGAAGGCCAACGCTAGTGTCGCCCGGCGCGACGCACTGTGCCCCGTTCATTTTTTGATGATGGTCGGACTGCTCCACGTCAGTCACGCACGGTCGCGCTATAGTAAAAGAGCGCAAACAAGTTAAAACTAAATTTGACTCGCTGGCGTAGTGGTGTGTACACGAGGTTGGAAGAATGAGGAGCAAGGTTCGAATCCTGTTGCCTCACCTTTTTTGCAAGACATTTTTTTAGGGTTTTACTGATGGTAAAAATATCTTTAAAAAATACATGTTAATATTCCACTATTGATAATTTTTGCAGTTCTTTTTTTTTTGTGATTCTTCCGACTAGTTGCCATGGACTATGGCAACTGAATTTTCTTTAAGCATGACAATTTTAAATCATATAGCATGGCAATTAAAATTTGGTTGAGATAAAAATTAAAGATAATCCCTTGCCATGGAAACTAAGCCATGTGTTTTTCTTTTTTTTACGTTTTTTCGACTAGTTTCCATGGACCATGGCAACTGAAGTTGCGTTAAGCATGGCATTTTTTTTGGGAAATCATAGGGAGCGAACATGCGCTCGAGGACATGGCAAGCGCGAACTAAAAGATGGCAACTGCCATGGTCGCGCGGAGAAGAAATGTGGCAACTGCCAGCACGTGCGGCAACTGGAAAGAAAAACCTACAACGATTTGCCATGTCCTATATACTACAATTGACACCCGCGTCTACAATGATTGCCACCAAAACAGTTCATGCTTTCCATGGCATTTTTTAGTTAGGTAACATGGCATTTGTAGTATATATAGCATGGCATTTTTTAGTTACATAGCATGGTAAATGTACTTTTTGGACATGGCATTTGTAGTTTATATAGCATGGCAACTACAAGCATGAAGCATGGCATTTTTTCATTCTTTGCAAAATGGCAGTTAATTTTGCATGGCAATTGCAAACCTAGGTTTATAGAGAATACAAATTACATTTGCCATGGCAATTCCAAATATAGTTTGAAGAGAAATCAAGTTATATTTTCCATGGCAATTGAAATTGTTAAGCATGGCAATTGCAAGCACGAAGCATTGCATTTTCTTTTCTTTTTGCAACGTGGAAAAATTCCTTTTTTAAGGTACCACGGCAATTGAAATTATTAATAATGGCATTTGCAACACGGCAATTAGATTTGCATGGTAATTGCAAAACTAGTTTTATAGAGAAATCAAATTAAATTTGCCATGGCAATTCCAAATAAATTTTAAAGATAAATCAAGTGATATTTTCCATGGCAATCTAGTTTGAAGAGAAATCGGGTTATTTTTGCCATGGCAATTCCAAATAAAGTTTAAAGAGAAATCAAGTTATATTTGCCATGGCAATCTAGTTTAAGAGAAATCAGGTTATATTTGCCATGGCAATTAATTTTGCATGGCATTTGCAAAGTTAGTTTTATAAAGAATTCAAATTAAATTTGCCATGGCAATTTCAAATCTAGTTTGAAGAGAAACCAAGTTATATGCGCCATGGCAATTGGAATACCCCACTGGGTTCCCATCGGGCAGATCTGGCCCATAAGGCGAGTAGCCCAATGCTATCAGACGCCCACGGGCAAAGAAAACAACTGGGCCAAGCTACACACGCAAAAATATGGCAAGGGGGGGGGGGGGGCTTGCGCCCAGTGGGATTTGATCCCAAGACCTCCCGAGTATGAGCAAGGTGCCCAAGCCACTCCACTACAGCTGCTGAACTCGATGGGCAAACGCTATGATAGAATGTGAACTAGGCGTGCCGCATTAAACTAAAAGAGGCAAAAAGAAACCTCCTTGCGCAGGCTGGGAATCGAACGTGCAACCTCATGGATTAAACCAGGGGCACGCTACCACTGCACCACCACTCGAATCAAAGGAAGCTCAGGTGGTCGCGCTTCCCTTCCTCCAGCGCGAACGGGAGGGTTCGCGCCAGCCTCGCCCAGAGCGAACGACAGCTCTAAATTGGCGTCCATTTATAGATATTTTCATTCTTTTTTTATTTTGCACAATGATTGAAATTGCCCTCAGATAGTTCCACTCAACTTTGTCATCGGCTTTCATCATGTTTAGCTTCGACACACAAGATCTATGTTTATGATGTGAGTTTCTCTTCACGAAATCGAGTCATTCATAGGCTGCTATGGTGTTATTTGTGATGATGCACCCAGAACTCGGTTTCCATCGAAACTCAGTTTCCACAGGATATTCTCTCCCCAAGAACAAAGGCTGATTGTTCTTCAGAGATGATATCCGATAATATGAGCTTCAATCTGTTTGCAACCACTTTGGACGCAATTTTATACATGACATTGCAGTGATTGATTGGACGGAAGTTCTTCAACTCATTAGGTTTTCTTACCATACGGATCAGAACCAAAACAATGTTGTTAATTGCTTCCGCAGACTCTAGTCACTAGTGGACAGACCCCCATATTATCCCGGTTCAAATGGGTCTTCGGTCCCGGTTCAACACCCGGGACCAATAACTCGGGACCAATGCTGGTCCCGGTTGGCCCACGAACCAAGACCGAAGAGGGGGGAGGGGTCATTGGTCCCGGTTGATAGGAAGAACCGGGATCGGGCCTCCATATTTTTTATTTTATTTTTTATTTTTTATTTTTTATTTTTTATTTTTTTATTTACTATTTTTCTTAATCTAAGATCATTATGGTTAATCTCAGATCAAATTGACATTCGTGGTCAAACTTCCCCAAGGGTCACCCATCCTCACACTACTCCATCCCCAGCACGCTTAACTTCTCAGTTCCATTCAACACCTACACCAACTCGCTTAACACACACTTGTTGATATATGTATCCTATCATTCCTATTAAACCTTGTTGATGTCTACGACCTTGTAGATGTCTATGTTGTGATGAAATTTTAAAAAAAATTGAAACTTCCCGATCGGTTACCTATTATATTTTAAAGGTTTTTAAATTATTTTTTTGAAAAAATATATTTCTTTTTAATTTTGAAAACACATTTTTCATTTTCCGAGTGACAAAAATGGGGTTTTTTGTGAAGGATCTACCAAATATTTGATGTAAACTTGAACCACTTTATTTCTGTAAAATACTAGACCATATTTTATTTACAATAGACCAAAGTTTCCATGTAATATGGTTTTTATATACCTCTTCTGAAAAAGACAAATTTCCGCAGATTCAGCTGGAACGGGGTCAAATTTGAACTACATGTGCTTGATAGTTTGCTCTTTATTTTTTGAAAAAATCATTTCTAGATACACAAGTAGTGATTTCATCAGGAATCAACCAAGACTTTTGTAAGATTCCACCCCTATCTATTACCGGTCATGCCCTCCGTTTTGACCACTTTTTGAAATCGACAAAAATAATTCAAATAAAATAAAAAAAATTGTAAAACATTCGCGTTGCATCCTAATTCATGTCTTAGTAACCATACAAAACAACAAACTTGGAATAAGGCAAATATCTTATAAAAATCTTTTTAAAATGAGGTATCGAGTATGAAGATTCATGACTTTCAAGTCAAATGACCGATGTTACAGCTAGTTTGAAAGGATAGTTTTCCCAAATGATCTCATATTTTGCACATGTGTGTATATTATACTAGCCAACAAGTTTGCCAAGGGAAGTTTTTATTTTCTTTGCACGAAAAATCCATTTTCCATTTTCCGAGTGACAAAAATGGGGGTTTTTGTGAAGAATCTACCAAATATTTGATGTCAACTTGAACCACTTTATTTTTGTAAAATATTAGACCATGTGTTATTTACAATTGACCAAAGTTTCCATGTAATATGGTTTTTATATACCTCTTATGAAAAAGACAAATTTCCGCAGATTCAGCTGGAACGGGTTCAAATTTGAACTACATGTGCTTGATAGTTTCCTCTTTATTTTTTGAAAAAATCATTTCTAGATACGCAAGTAGTCATTTCATCAGGGATCCACCAAGACTTTTGTAAGATTCCACCCCTATCTATTACCGGTCTGTCCCTCCGTTTTGACCACTTTTTGAAATCGACAAGAATAATTCAAAAAAAATAAAAAAATTGTAAAACCTTCGCGTTGCATCCTAATTTATGTCTTAGTAACCATACAAAACAACAAACTTGGAATAAGGCAAATATCTTATAAAAGTCTTTTTAAAATGAGCTATCGAGTATGAAGATTCATGACTTTCAAGCCAAATGACCGATGTTACAGCTAGTTTGAAAGGATAGTTTTCCCAAATGATCTCATATTTTGCACATGTGTGTATATTATACTAGCCAACAAGTTTGCCAAAGGAAGTTTTTATTTTCTTTGAACGAAATCTCCATTTTCCATTTTCCGAGTGACAAAAGTAGGGGGTTTTTTGTGAAGGATCTACCAAATATTTGATGTCAACTTGAACCACTTTATTTTTGTAAAATATTAGACATGTGTTATTTACAATTGACCAAAGTTTCCATGTAATATGGTTTTTATATACCTCTTCTGAAAAAGACAAATTTCCGCAGATTCAGTTGGAACGGGGTCAAATTTGAACTACATGTGCTTGATAGTTTGCTCTTTATTTTTTGAAAAAATCATTTCTAGATACACAAGTAGTCATTTCATCAGGGCTCCACCAAGACTTTTGTAAGATTCCACCCCTATCTATTACCGGTCTGTCCCTCCGTTTTGACCACTTTTTGAAATCGACAAGAATAATTCAAAAAAAATAAAAAAATTGTAAAACCTTCGCGTTGCATCCTAATTTATGTCTTAGTAACCATACAAAACAACAAACTTGGAATAAGGCAAATATCTTATAAAAGTCTTTTTAAAATGAGCTATCAAGTATGAAGATTCATGACTTTCAAGCCAAATGACCGATGTTACAGCTAGTTTGAAAGGATAATTTTCCCAAATGATCTCATATTTTGCACATGTGTGTATATTATACTAGCCAACAAGTTTTCCAAAGGAAGTTTTTATTTTCTTTGAACGAAAAATCCATTTTCCATTTTCCGAGTGACAAAAGTAGGGGTTTTTTGTGAAGGATCTACCAAATATTTGATGTCAACTTGAACCACTTTATTTTTGTAAAATATTAGACCATGTGTTATTTACAATTGACCAAAGTTTCCATGTAATATGGTTTTTATATACCTCTTCTGAAAAAGACAAATTTCCGCAGATTCAGCTGGAACGGGGTCAAATTTGAACTACATGTGCTTGATAGTTTGCTCTTTATTTTTTGAAAAAATCATTTCTAGATACACAAGTAGTCATTTCATTAGGGATTCACCAAGACTTTTGTAAGATTCCACCCCTATCTATTACCAGTCATGCCCTCCGTTTTGACCACTTTTTGAAATCGACAAAAATAATTCAAAAAAATAAAAAATTTATAAAACCTTCGCGTTGCATCCTAATTTATGTCTTAGTAACCATACAAAACAACAAACTTGGAATAAGGCAAATATATTATAAAAGTCTTTTTAAAATGAGCTATCGAGTATGAAGATTCATGACTTTCAAGCCAAATGACCGATGTTACAGCTAGTTTGAAAGGATAGTTTTCCCAAATGATCTCATATTTTGTACATGTGTGTATATTATACTAGCCAACAAGTTTGCCAAAGGAAGTTTTTATTTTCTTTGAACGAAAAATCCATTTTCCATTTTCCGAGTGACAAAAGTAGGGGTTTTTTGTGAAGGATCTACCAAATATTTGATGTCAACTTGAACCACTTTATTTTTGTAAAATATTAGACCATGTGTTATTTACAATTGACCAAAGTTTCCATGTAATATGGTTTTTATATACCTCTTATGAAAAAGACAAATTTCCGCAGATTCAGCTGGAACGGGGTCAAATTTGAACTACATGTGCTTGATAGTTTGCTCTTTATTTTTTTTAAAAATCATTTCTAGATACACAAGTAGTGATTTCATCAGGAATCAACCAAGACTTTTGTAAGATTCCACCCCTATCTATTACCGGTCATGCCCTCCGTTTTGACCACTTTTTGAAATCGACAAAAATAATTCAAAAAAAATAAAAAAAATTGTAAAACATTCGCGTTGCATCCTAATTCATGTCTTAGTAACCATACAAAACAACAAACTTGGACTAAGGCAAATATCTTATAAAAATCTTTTTAAAATGAGGTATCGAGTATGAAGATTCATGACTTTCAAGTCAAATGACCGATGTTACAGCTAGTTTGAAAGGATAGTTTTCCCAAATGATCTCATATTTTGCACATGTGTGTATATTATACTAGCCAACAAGTTTGCCAAGGGAAGTTTTTATTTTCTTTGCACGAAAAATCCATTTTCCATTTTCCGAGTGACAAAAATGGGGGTTTTTGTGAAGAATCTACCAAATATTTGATGTCAACTTGAACCACTTTATTTTTGTAAACTATTAGACCATGTGTTATTTACAATTGACCAAAGTTTCCATGTAATATGGTTTTTATATACCTCTTCTGAAAAAGACAAATTTCCGCATATTCACCTCGAACGGGGTCAAATTTGAACTACATGTGCTTGATAGTTTGCTCTTTATTTGTTGAAAAAATCATTTCTAGATACGCAAGTAGTCATTTCATCAGGGATCCACGAAGACTTTTGTAAGATTCCACCCCTATCTATTACCGGTCATGCCCTCCGTTTTGACCACTTTTTGAAATCGACAAGAATAATTCAAAAAAAATAAAAAAAATTGTAAAACCTTCGCGTTGCATCCTAATTTATGTCTTAGTAACCATACAAAACAACAAACTTGGAATAATGCAAATATCTTATAAAAGTCTTTTTAAAATGAGCTATCGAGTATGAAGATTCATGACTTTCAAGCGAAATGACCGATGTTACAGCTAGTTTGAAAGGATAGTTTACCCAAATGATCTCATATTTTGCACATGTGTGTATATTATACTAGCCAACAAGTTTGCCAAAGGAAGTTTTAATTTTCTTTGCACGAAAAATCAATTTTCCATTTTCCGAGTAACAAAAGTAGGGTTTTTTTGTGAAGGATCTACCAAATATTTGATGTCAACTTGAACCACTTTATTTTTGTAAAATATTAGACCATGTGTTATTTACAATTGACCAAAGTTTCCATGTAATATGGTTTTTATATACCTCTTATGAAAAAGACAAATTTCCGCAGATTCAGCTGGAACGGGGTCAAATTTGAACTACATGTGCTTGATAGTTTGCTCTTTATTTTTTGAAAAAATCATTTCTAGATACACAAGTAGTCATTTCATCAGGGATCCACCAAGACTTTTGTAAGATTCCACCCCTATCTATTACCGGTCTGTCCCTCCGTTTTGACCACTTTTTGAAATCGACAAGAATAATTCAAAAAAAATAAAAAAATTGTAAAACCTTCGCGTTGCATCCTAATTTATGTCTTAGTAACCATACAAAACAACAAACTTGGAATAAGGCAAATATCTTATAAAAGTCTTTTTAAAATGAGCTATCGAGTATGAAGATTCATGACTTTCAAGCCAAATGACCGATGTTACAGCTAGTTTGAAAGGATAGTTTTCCCAAATGATCTCATATTTTGCACATGTGTGTATATTATACTAGCCAACAAGTTTGCCAAAGGAAGTTTTTATTTTCTTTGAACGAAATCTCCATTTTCCATTTTCCGAGTGACAAAAGTAGGGGGTTTTTTGTGAAGGATCTACCAAATATTTGATGTCAACTTGAACCACTTTACTTTTGTAAAATATTAGACCATGTGTTATTTACAATTGACCAAAGTTTCCATGTAATATGGTTTTTATATACCTCTTCTGAAAAAGACAAATTTCCGCAGATTCAGTTGGAACGGGGTCAAATTTGAACTACATGTGCTTGATAGTTTGCTCTTTATTTTTTGAAAAAATCATTTCTAGATACACAAGTAGTCATTTCATCAGGGATCCACCAAGACTTTTGTAAGATTCCACCCCTATCTATTACCGGTCTGTCCCTCCGTTTTGACCACTTTTTGAAATCGACAAGAATAAATAAAAAAAAAAAAAATTTGTAAAACCTTCGCGTTGCATCCTAATTTATGTCTTAGTAACCATACAAAACAACAAACTTGGAATAAGGCAAATATCTTATAAAAGTCTTTTTAAAATGAGCTATCGAGTATGAAGATTCATGACTTTCAAGCCAAATGACCGATGTTACAGCTAGTTTGAAAGGATAGTTTTCCCAAATGATCTCATATTTTGCACATGTGTGTATATTATACTAGCCAACAAGTTTGCCAAAGGAAGTTTTTATTTTCTTTGAACGAAAAATCCATTTTCCATTTTCCGAGTGACAAAAGTAGGGGTTTTTTGTGAAGGATCTACCAAATATTTGATGTCAACTTGAACCACTTTATTTTTGTAAAATATTAGACCATGTGTTATTTACAATTGACCAAAGTTTCCATGCAATATGGTTTTTATATACCTCTTCTGAAAAAGACAAATTTCCGCAGATTCAGCTGGAACGGGGTCAAATTTGAACTACATGTGCTTGATAGTTTGCTCTTTATTTTTTGAAAAAATCATTTCTAGATACACAAGTAGTCATTTCATCAGGGATCCACGAAGACTTTTGTAAGATTCCACCCCTATCTATTACCGGTCATGCCCTCCGTTTTGACCACTTTTTGAAATCGACAAGAATAATTCAAAAAAAATAAAAAAATTGTAAAACCTTCGCGTTGCATCCTAATTTATGTCTTAGTAACCATACAAAACAACAAACTTGGAATAAGGCAAATATCTTATAAAAGTCTTTTTAAAATGAGCTATTGAGTATGAAGATTCATGACTTTCAAGCCAAATGACCGATGTTACAGCTAGTTTGAAAGGATAGTTTTCCCAAATGATCTCATATTTTGCACATGTGTGTATATTATACTAGCCAACAAGTTTGCCAAAGGAAGTTTTTATTTTCTTTGAACGAAAAATCCATTTTCCATTTTCCGAGTGACAAAAGTAGGGGTTTTTTGTGAAGGATCTACCAAATATTTGATGTCAACTTGAACCACTTTATTTTTGTAAAATATTAGACCATGTGTTATTTACAATTGACCAAAGTTTCCATGTAATATGGTTTTTATATACCTCTTCTGAAAAAGACAAATTTCCGCAGATTCAGCTGGAACGGGGTCAAATTTGAACTACATGTGCTTGATAGTTTGCTCTTTATTTTTTGAAAAAATCATTTCTAGATACACAAGTAGTCATTTCATTAGGGATTCACCAAGACTTTTGTAAGATTCCACCCCTATCTATTACCAGTCATGCCCTCCGTTTTGACCACTTTTTGAAATCGACAAAAATAATTCAAAAAAATAAAAAATTTATAAAACCTTCGCGTTGCATCCTAATTTATGTCTTAGTAACCATACAAAACAACAAACTTGGAATAAGGCAAATATATTATAAAAGTCTTTTTAAAATGAGCTATCGAGTATGAAGATTCATGACTTTCAAGCCAAATGACCGATGTTACAGCTAGTTTGAAAGGATAGTTTTCCCAAATGATCTCATATTTTGCACATGTGTGTATATTATACTAGCCAACAAGTTTGCCAAAGGAAGTTTTTATTTTCTTTGAACGAAATCTCCATTTTCCATTTTCCGAGTGACAAAAGTAGGGGGTTTTTTGTGAAGGATCTACCAAATATTTGATGTCAACTTGAACCACTTTATTTTTGTAAAATATTAGACCATGTGTTATTTACAATTGACCAAAGTTTCCATGTAATATGGTTTTTATATACCTCTTCTGAAAAAGACAAATTTCCGCATATTCAGTTGGAACGGGGTCAAATTTGAACTACATGTGCTTGATAGTTTGCTCTTTATTTTTTGAAAAAATCATTTCTAGATACACAAGTAGTCATTTCATCAGGGCTCCACCAAGACTTTTGTAAGATTCCACCCCTATCTATTACCGGTCTGTCCCTCCGTTTTGACCACTTTTTGAAATCGACAAGAATAATTCAAAAAAAATAAAAAAATTGTAAAACCTTCGCGTTGCACCCTAATTTATGTCTTAGTAACCATAAAAAACAACAAACTTGGAATAAGGCAAATATCTTATAAAAGTATTTTTAAAATGAGCTATCAAGTATGAAGATTCATGACTTTCAAGCCAAATGACCGATGTTACAGCTAGTTTGAAAGGATAATTTTCCCAAATGATCTCATATTTTGCACATGTGTGTATATTATACTAGCCAACAAGTTTTCCAAAGGAAGTTTTTATTTTCTTTGAACGAAAAATCCATTTTCCATTTTCCGAGTGACAAAAGTAGGGGTTTTTTGTGAAGGATCTCCCAAATATTTGATGTCAACTTGAACCACTTTATTTTTGTAAAATATTAGACCATGTGTTATTTACAATTGACCAAAGTTTCCATGTAATATGGTTTTTATATACCTCTTCTGAAAAAGACAAATTTCCGCAGATTCAGCTGGAACGGGGTCAAATTTGAACTACATGTGCTTGATAGTTTGCTCTTTATTTTTTGAAAAAATCATTTCTAGATACACAAGTAGTCATTTCATTAGGGATTCACCAAGACTTTTGTAAGATTCCACCCCTATCTATTACCAGTCATGCCCTCCGTTTTGACCACTTTTTGAAATCGACAACAATAATTCAAAAAAATAAAAAATTTATAAAACCTTCGCGTTGCATCCTAATTTATGTCTTAGTAACCATACAAAACAACAAACTTGGAATAAGGCAAATATATTATAAAAGTCTTTTTAAAATGAGCTATCGAGTATGAAGATTCATGACTTTCAAGCCAAATGACCGATGTTACAGCTAGTTTGAAAGGATAGTTTTCCCAAATGATCTCATATTTTGCACATGTGTGTATATTATACTAGCCAACAAGTTTGCCAAAGGAAGTTTTTATTTTCTTTGAACGAAAAATCCATTTTCCATTTTCCGAGTGACAAAAGTAGGGGTTTTTTGTGAAGGATCTACCAAATATTTGATGTCAACTTGAACCACTTTATTTTTGTAAAATATTAGACCATGTGTTATTTACAATTGACCAAAGTTTCCATG
This sequence comes from Bromus sterilis, assembly GCA_950022295.1. NCBI lineage: Eukaryota > Viridiplantae > Streptophyta > Magnoliopsida > Poales > Poaceae > Bromus > Bromus sterilis. The sequence goes on from OX465596.1 coordinate 48,675,751, forward strand.
TAATATGGTTTTTATATACCTCTTCTGAAAAAGACAAATTTCCGCAGATTCAGCTGGAACGGGGTCAAATTTGAACTACATGTGCTTGATAGTTTGCTCTTTTATTTTTAAAAAAATCATTTCTAGATACACAAGTAGTCATTTCATCAGGGATCCACCAAGACTTTTGTAATATTCCACCCCTATCTATTACCGGTCATGCCCTCCATTTTGACCACTTTTTGAAATCGTCAAGAATAATTCAAAAAAAATAAAAAAATTGTAAAACCTTCGCGTTGCATCCTAATTTATGTCTTAGTAACCATACAAAACAACAAACTTGGAATAAGGCAAATATCTTATAAAAGTCTTTTTAAAATGAGCTATTGAGTATGAAGATTCATGACTTTCAAGCCAAATGACCGAGGTTACAGCTAGTTTGAAAGGATAGTTTTCCCAAATGATCTCATATTTTGCACATGTGTGTATATTATACTAGCCAACAAGTTTGCCAAAGGAAGTTTTTATTTTCTTTGAACGAAAAATCCATTTTCCATTTTCCCAGTGACAAAAGTAGGGGTTTTTTGTGAAGGATCTACCAAATATTTGATGTCAACTTGAACCACTTTATTTTTGTAAAATATTAGACCATGTGTTATTTACAATTGACCAAAGTTTCCATGTAATATGGTTTTTATATACCTCTTCTGAAAAAGATAAATTTCCGCAGATTCAGTTGAAACGGGGTCAAATTTGAACTACATGTGCTTGATAGTTTGCTCCTTATTTGTTGAAAAAATCATTTCTAGATACACAAGTAGTCATTTCATCAGGGATCCACGAAGACTTTTGTAAGATTCCACCCCTATCTATTACCGGTCATGCCCTCCGTTTTGACCACTTTTTGAAATCGACAAGAATAATTCAAACAAAATAAAAAAAATGTAATACCTTCGCGTTGCATCCTAATTTATGTCTTAGTAACCATACAAAACAACAAACTTGGAATAAGGCAAATATCTTATAAAAGTCTTTTTAAAATGAGCCATTGAGTATGAAGATTCATGACTTTCAAGCCAAATGACCGATGTTACAGCTAGTTTGAAAGGATAGTTTTCCCAAATGATCTCATATTTTGCACATGTGTGTATATTATACTAGCCAACAAGTTTGCCAAAGGAAGTTTTTATTTTCTTTGAACGAAAAATCCATTTTCCATTTTCCGAGTGACAAAAGTAGGGGTTTTTTGTGAAGGATCTACCAAATATTTGATGTCAACTTGAACCACTTTACTTTTGTAAAATATTAGACCATGTGTTATTTACAATTGACCAAAGTTTCCATGTAATATGGTTTTTATATACCTCTTCTGAAAAAGACAAATTTCCGCAGATTCAGTTGGAACGGGGTCAAATTTGAACTACATGTGCTTGATAGTTTGCTCTTTATTTTTTGAAAAAATCATTTCTAGATACACAAGTAGTCATTTCATCAGGGATCCACCAAGACTTTTGTAAGATTCCACCCCTATCTATTACCGGTCTGTCCCTCCGTTTTGACCACTTTTTGAAATCGACAAGAATAAATAAAAAAAAAATAAAAAAATTTGTAAAACCTTCGCGTTGCATCCTAATTTATGTCTTAGTAACCATACAAAACAACAAACTTGGAATAAGGCAAATATCTTATAAAAGTCTTTTTAAAATGAGCTATCGAGTATGAAGATTCATGACTTTCAAGCCAAATGACCGATGTTACAGCTAGTTTGAAAGGATAGTTTTCCCAAATGATCTCATATTTTGCACATGTGTGTATATTATACTAGCCAACAAGTTTGCCAAAGGAAGTTTTTATTTTCTTTGAACGAAAAATCCATTTTCCATTTTCCGAGTGACAAAAGTAGGGGTTTTTTGTGAAGGATCTACCAAATATTTGATGTCAACTTGAACCACTTTATTTTTGTAAAATATTAGACCATGTGTTATTTACAATTGACCAAAGTTTCCATGCAATATGGTTTTTATATACCTCTTCTGAAAAAGACAAATTTCCGCAGATTCAGCTGGAACGGGGTCAAATTTGAACTACATGTGCTTGATAGTTTGCTCTTTATTTTTTGAAAAAATCATTTCTAGATACACAAGTAGTCATTTCATCAGGGATCCACGAAGACTTTTGTAAGATTCCACCCCTATCTATTACCGGTCATGCCCTCCGTTTTGACCACTTTTTGAAATCGACAAGAATAATTCAAAAAAAATAAAAAAATTGTAAAACCTTCGCGTTGCATCCTAATTTATGTCTTAGTAACCATACAAAACAACAAACTTGGAATAAGGCAAATATCTTATAAAAGTCTTTTTAAAATGAGCTATTGAGTATGAAGATTCATGACTTTCAAGCCAAATGACCGATGTTACAGCTAGTTTGAAAGGATAGTTTTCCCAAATGATCTCATATTTTGCACATGTGTGTATATTATACTAGCCAACAAGTTTGCCAAAGGAAGTTTTTATTTTCTTTGAACGAAAAATCCATTTTCCATTTTCCGAGTGACAAAAGTAGGGGTTTTTTGTGAAGGATCTACCAAATATTTGATGTCAACTTGAACCACTTTATTTTTGTAAAATATTAGACCATGTGTTATTTACAATTGACCAAAGTTTCCATGTAATATGGTTTTTATATACCTCTTCTGAAAAAGACAAATTTCCGCAGATTCAGCTGGAACGGGGTCAAATTTGAACTACATGTGCTTGATAGTTTGCTCTTTATTTTTTGAAAAAATCATTTCTAGATACACAAGTAGTCATTTCATTAGGGATTCACCAAGACTTTTGTAAGATTCCACCCCTATCTATTACCAGTCATGCCCTCCGTTTTGACCACTTTTTGAAATCGACAAAAATAATTCAAAAAAATAAAAAATTTATAAAACCTTCGCGTTGCATCCTAATTTATGTCTTAGTAACCATACAAAACAACAAACTTGGAATAAGGCAAATATATTATAAAAGTCTTTTTAAAATGAGCTATCGAGTATGAAGATTCATGACTTTCAAGCCAAATGACCGATGTTACAGCTAGTTTGAAAGGATAGTTTTCCCAAATGATCTCATATTTTGCACATGTGTGTATATTATACTAGCCAACAAGTTTGCCAAAGGAAGTTTTTATTTTCTTTGAACGAAAAATCCATTTTCCATTTTCCGAGTGACAAAAGTAGGGGTTTTTTGTGAAGGATCTACCAAATATTTGATGTCAACTTGAACCACTTTATTTTTGTAAAATATTAGACCATGTGTTATTTACAATTGACCAAAGTTTCCATGTAATATGGTTTTTATATACCTCTTATGAAAAAGACAAATTTCCGCAGATTCAGCTGGAACGGGGTCAAATTTGAACTACATGTGCTTGATAGTTTGCTCTTTATTTTTTTTAAAAATCATTTCTAGATACACAAGTAGTGATTTCATCAGGAATCAACCAAGACTTTTGTAAGATTCCACCCCTATCTATTACCGGTCATGCCCTCCGTTTTGACCACTTTTTGAAATCGACAAAAATAATTCAAAAAAAATAAAAAAAATTGTAAAACATTCGCGTTGCATCCTAATTCATGTCTTAGTAACCATACAAAACAACAAACTTGGACTAAGGCAAATATCTTATAAAAATCTTTTTAAAATGAGGTATCGAGTATGAAGATTCATGACTTTCAAGTGAAATGACCGATGTTACAGCTAGTTTGAAAGGATAGTTTTCCCAAATGATCTCATATTTTGCACATGTGTGTATATTATACTAGCCAACAAGTTTGCCAAGGGAAGTTTTTATTTTCTTTGCACGAAAAATCCATTTTCCATTTTCCGACTGACAAAAATGGGGGTTTTTGTGAAGAATCTACCAAATATTTGATGTCAACTTGAACCACTTTATTTTTGTAAAATATTAGACCATGTGTTATTTACAATTGACCAAAGTTTCCATGTAATATGGTTTTTATATACCTCTTCTGAAAAAGACAAATTTCCGCAGATTCACCTCGAACGGGGTCAAATTTGAACTATATGTGCTTGATAGTTTGCTCTTTATTTGTTGAAAAAATCATTTCTAGATACGCAAGTAGTCATTTCATCAGGGATCCACGAAGACTTTTGTAAGATTCCACCCCTATCTATTACCGGTCATGCCCTCCGTTTTGACCACTTTTTGAAATCGACAAGAATAATTCAAAAAAAATAAAAAAAATTGTAAAACCTTCGCGTTGCATCCTAATTTATGTCTTAGTAACCATACAAAACAACAAACTTGGAATAATGCAAATATCTTATAAAAGTCGTATAAATGAGCTATCGAGTATGAAGATTCATGACTTTCAAGCGAAATGACCGATGTTACAGCTAGTTTGAAAGGATAGTTTACCCAAATGATCTCATATTTTGCACATGTGTGTATATTATACTAGCCAACAAGTTTGCCAAAGGAAGTTTTAATTTTCTTTGCACGAAAAATCAATTTTCCATTTTCCGAGTAACAAAAGTAGGGTTTTTTTGTGAAGGATCTACCAAATATTTGATGTCAACTTGAACCACTTTATTTTTGTAAAATATTAGACCATGTGTTATTTACAATTGACCAAAGTTTCCATGTAATATGGTTTTTATATACCTCTTATGAAAAAGACAAATTTCCGCAGATTCAGCTGGAACGGGGTCAAATTTGAACTACATGTGCTTGATAGTTTGCTCTTTATTTTTTGAAAAAATCATTTCTAGATACACAAGTAGTCATTTCATCAGGGATCCACCAAGACTTTTGTAAGATTCCACCCCTATCTATTACCGGTCTGTCCCTCCGTTTTGACCACTTTTTGAAATCGACAAGAATAATTCAAAAAAAATAAAAAAATTGTAAAACCTTCGCGTTGCATCCTAATTTATGTCTTAGTAACCATACAAAACAACAAACTTGGAATAAGGCAAATATCTTATAAAAGTCTTTTTAAAATGAGCTATCGAGTATGAAGATTCATGACTTTCAAGCCAAATGACCGATGTTACAGCTAGTTTGAAAGGATAGTTTTCCCAAATGATCTCATATTTTGCACATGTGTGTATATTATACTAGCCAACAAGTTTGCCAAAGGAAGTTTTTATTTTCTTTGAACGAAATCTCCATTTTCCATTTTCCGAGTGACAAAAGTAGGGGGTTTTTTGTGAAGGATCTACCAAATATTTGATGTCAACTTGAACCACTTTATTTTTGTAAAATATTAGACCATGTGTTATTTACAATTGACCAAAGTTTCCATGTAATATGGTTTTTATATACCTCTTCTGAAAAAGACAAATTTCCGCATATTCAGTTGGAACGGGGTCAAATTTGAACTACATGTGCTTGATAGTTTGCTCTTTATTTTTTGAAAAAATCATTTCTAGATACACAAGTAGTCATTTCATCAGGGCTCCACCAAGACTTTTGTAAGATTCCACCCCTATCTATTACCGGTCTGTCCCTCCGTTTTGACCACTTTTTGAAATCGACAAGAATAATTCAAAAAAAATAAAAAAATTGTAAAACCTTCGCGTTGCACCCTAATTTATGTCTTAGTAACCATAAAAAACAACACACTTGGAATAAGGCAAATATCTTATAAAAGTCTTTTTAAAATGAGCTATCAAGTATGAAGATTCATGACTTTCAAGCCAAATGACTGATGTTACAGCTAGTTTGAAAGGATAATTTTCCCAAATGATCTCATATTTTGCACATGTGTGTATATTATACTAGCCAACAAGTTTTCCAAAGGAAGTTTTTATTTTCTTTGAACGAAAAATCCATTTTCCATTTTCCGAGTGACAAAAGTAGGGGTTTTTTGTGAAGGATCTACCAAATATTTGATGTCAACTTGAACCACTTTATTTTTGTAAAATATTAGACCATGTGTTATTTACAATTGACCAAAGTTTCCATGTAATATGGTTTTTATATACCTCTTCTGAAAAAGACAAATTTCCGCAGATTCAGGTGGAACGGGGTCAAATTTGAACTACATGTGCTTGATAGTTTGCTCTTTATTTTTTGAAAAAATCATTTCTAGATACACAAGTAGTCATTTCATTAGGGATTCACCAAGACTTTTGTAAGATTCCACCCCTATCTATTACCAGTCATGCCCTCCGTTTTGACCACTTTTTGAAATCGACAACAATAATTCAAAAAAATAAAAAATTTATAAAACCTTCGCGTTGCATCCTAATTTATGTCTTAGTAACCATACAAAACAACAAACTTGGAATAAGGCAAATATATTATAAAAGTCTTTTTAAAATGAGCTATCGAGTATGAAGATTCATGACTTTCAAGCCAAATGACCGATGTTACAGCTAGTTTGAAAGGATAGTTTTCCCAAATGATCTCATATTTTGCACATGTGTGTATATTATACTAGCCAACAAGTTTGCCAAAGGAAGTTTTTATTTTCTTTGAACGAAAAATCCATTTTCCATTTTCCGAGTGACAAAAGTAGGGGTTTTTTGTGAAGGATCTACCAAATATTTGATGTCAACTTGAACCACTTTATTTTTGTAAAATATTAGACCATGTGTTATTTACAATTGACCAAAGTTTCCATGTAATATGGTTTTTATATACCTCTTCTGAAAAAGACAAATTTCCGCAGATTCAGCTGGAACGGGGTCAAATTTGAACTACATGTGCTTGATAGTTTGCTCTTTTCTTTTTTAAAAAATCATTTCTAGATACACAAGTAGTCATTTCATCAGGGATCCACCAAGACTTTTGTAATATTCCACCCCTATCTATTACCGGTCATGCCCTCCATTTTGACCACTTTTTGAAATCGTCAAGAATAATTCAAAAAAAATAAAAAAATTGTAAAACCTTCGCGTTGCATCCTAATTTATGTCTTAGTAACCATACAAAACAACAAACTTGGAATAAGGCAAATATCTTATAAAAGTCTTTTTAAAATGAGCTATTGAGTATGAAGATTCATGACTTTCAAGCCAAATGACCGAGGTTACAGCTAGTTTGAAAGGATAGTTTTCCCAAATGATCTCATATTTTGCACATGTGTGTATATTATACTAGCCAACAAGTTTGCCAAAGGAAGTTTTTATTTTCTTTGAACGAAAAATCCATTTTCCATTTTCCCAGTGACAAAAGTAGGGGTTTTTTGTGAAGGATCTACCAAATATTTGATGTCAACTTGAACCACTTTATTTTTGTAAAATATTAGACCATGTGTTATTTACAATTGACCAAAGTTTCCATGTAATATGGTTTTTATATACCTCTTCTGAAAAAGATAAATTTCCGCAGATTCAGTTGAAACGGGGTCAAATTTGAACTACATGTGCTTGATAGTTTGCTCTTTATTTGTTGAAAAAATCATTTCTAGATACACAAGTAGTCATTTCATCAGGGATCCACGAAGACTTTTGTAAGATTCCACCCCTATCTATTACCGGTCATGCCCTCCGTTTTGACCACTTTTTGAAATCGACAAGAATAATTCAAAAAAAATAAAAAAATTGTAATACCTTCGCGTTGCATCCTAATTTATGTCTTAGTAACCATACAAAACAACAAACTTGGAATAAGGCAAATATCTTATAAAAGTCTTTTTAAAATGAGCCATTGAGTATGAAGATTCATGACTTTCAAGCCAAATGACCGATGTTACAGCTAGTTTGAAAGGATAGTTTTCCCAAATGATCTCATATTTTGCACATGTGTGTATATTATACTAGCCAACAAGTTTGCCAAAGGAAGTTTTTATTTTCTTTGAACGAAAAATCCATTTTCCATTTTCCCAGTGACAAAAGTAGGGGTTTTTTGTGAAGGATCTACCAAATATTTGATGTCAACTTGAACCACTTTATTTTTGTAAAATATTAGACCATGTGTTATTTACAATTGACCAAAGTTTCCATGTAATATGGTTTTTATATACCTCTTCTGAAAAAGATAAATTTCCGCAGATTCAGTTGAAACGGGGTCAAATTTGAACTACATGTGCTTGATAGTTTGCTCTTTATTTGTTGAAAAAATCATTTCTAGATACACAAGTAGTCATTTCATCAGGGATCCACGAAGACTTTTGTAAGATTCCACCCCTATCTATTACCGGTCATGCCCTCCGTTTTGACCACTTTTTGAAATCGACAAGAATAATTCAAAAAAAATAAAAAAATTGTAATACCTTCGCGTTGCATCCTAATTTATGTCTTAGTAACCATACAAAACAACAAACTTGGAATAAGGCAAATATCTTATAAAAGTCTTTTTAAAATGAGCCATTGAGTATGAAGATTCATGACTTTCAAGCCAAATGACCGATGTTACAGCTAGTTTGAAAGGATAGTTTTCCCAAATGATCTCATATTTTGCACATGTGTGTATATTATACTAGCCAACAAGTTTGCCAAAGGAAGTTTTTATTTTCTTTGAACGAAAAATCCATTTTCCATTTTCCGAGTGACAAAAGTAGGGGTTTTTTGTGAAGGATCTACCAAATATTTGATGTCAACTTGAACCACTTTACTTTTGTAAAATATTAGACCATGTGTTATTTACAATTGACCAAAGTTTCCATGTAATATGGTTTTTATATACCTCTTCTGAAAAAGACAAATTTCCGCAGATTCAGTTGGAACGGGGTCAAATTTGAACTACATGTGCTTGATAGTTTGCTCTTTATTTTTTGAAAAAATCATTTCTAGATACACAAGTAGTCATTTCATCAGGGATCCACCAAGACTTTTGTAAGATTCCACCCCTATCTATTACCGGTCTGTCCCTCCGTTTTGACCACTTTTTGAAATCGACAAGAATAAATAAAAAAAAAATAAAAAAATTTGTAAAACCTTCGCGTTGCATCCTAATTTATGTCTTAGTAACCATACAAAACAACAAACTTGGAATAAGGCAAATATCTTATAAAAGTCTTTTTAAAATGAGCTATCGAGTATGAAGATTCATGACTTTCAAGCCAAATGACCGATGTTACAGCTAGTTTGAAAGGATAGTTTTCCCAAATGATCTCATATTTTGCACATGTGTGTATATTATACTAGCCAACAAGTTTGCCAAAGGAAGTTTTTATTTTCTTTGAACGAAAAATCCATTTTCCATTTTCCGAGTGACAAAAGTAGGGGTTTTTTGTGAAGGATCTACCAAATATTTGATGTCAACTTGAACCACTTTATTTTTGTAAAATATTAGACCATGTGTTATTTACAATTGACCAAAGTTTCCATGCAATATGGTTTTTATATACCTCTTCTGAAAAAGACAAATTTCCGCAGATTCAGCTGGAACGGGGTCAAATTTGAACTACATGTGCTTGATAGTTTGCTCTTTATTTTTTGAAAAAATCATTTCTAGATACACAAGTAGTCATTTCATCAGGGATCCACGAAGACTTTTGTAAGATTCCACCCCTATCTATTACCGGTCATGCCCTCCGTTTTGACCACTTTTTGAAATCGACAAGAATAATTCAAAAAAAATAAAAAAATTGTAAAACCTTCGCGTTGCATCCTAATTTATGTCTTAGTAACCATACAAAACAACAAACTTGGAATAAGGCAAATATCTTATAAAAGTCTTTTTAAAATGAGCTATTGAGTATGAAGATTCATGACTTTCAAGCCAAATGACCGATGTTACAGCTAGTTTGAAAGGATAGTTTTCCCAAATGATCTCATATTTTGCACATGTGTGTATATTATACTAGCCAACAAGTTTGCCAAAGGAAGTTTTTATTTTCTTTGAACGAAAAATCCATTTTCCATTTTCCGAGTGACAAAAGTAGGGGTTTTTTGTGAAGGATCTACCAAATATTTGATGTCAATTTGAACCACTTTATTTTTGTAAAATATTAGACTATGTGTTATTTACAATTGACCAAAGTTTCCATGTAATATGGTTTTTATATACCTCTTCTGAAAAAGACAAATTTCCGCAGATTCAGCTGGAACGGGGTCAAATTTGAACTACATGTGCTTGATAGTTTGCTCTTTATTTTTTGAAAAAATCATTTCTAGATACACAAGTAGTCATTTCATTAGGGATTCACCAAGACTTTTGTAAGATTCCACCCCTATCTATTACCAGTCATGCCCTCCGTTTTGACCACTTTTTGAAATCGACAAAAATAATTCAAAAAAATAAAAAATTTATAAAACCTTCGCGTTGCATCCTAATTTATGTCTTAGTAACCATACAAAACAACAAACTTGGAATAAGGCAAATATATTATAAAAGTCTTTTTAAAATGAGCTATCGAGTATGAAGATTCATGACTTTCAAGCCAAATGACCGATGTTACAGCTAGTTTGAAAGGATAGTTTTCCCAAATGATCTCATATTTTGCACATGTGTGTATATTATACTAGCCAACAAGTTTGCCAAAGGAAGTTTTTATTTTCTTTGAACGAAAAATCCATTTTCCATTTTCCGAGTGACAAAAGTAGGGGTTTTTTGTGAAGGATCTACCAAATATTTGATGTCAACTTGAACCACTTTATTTTTGTAAAATATTAGACCATGTGTTATTTACAATTGACCAAAGTTTCCATGTAATATGGTTTTTATATACCTCTTATGAAAAAGACAAATTTCCGCAGATTCAGTTGGAACGGGGTCAAATTTGAACTACATGTGCTTGATAGTTTGCTCTTTATTTTTTTTAAAAATCATTTCTAGATACACAAGTAGTGATTTCATCAGGAATAAACCAAGACTTTTGTAAGATTCCACCCCTATCTATTACCGGTCATGCCCTCCGTTTTGACCACTTTTTGAAATCGACAAAAATAATTCAAAAAAAATAAAAAAAATTGTAAAACATTCGCGTTGCATCCTAATTCATGTCTTAGTAACCATACAAAACAACAAACTTGGACTAAGGCAAATATCTTATAAAAATCTTTTTAAAATGAGGTATCGAGTATGAAGATTCATGACTTTCAAGTCAAATGACCGATGTTACAGCTAGTTTGAAAGGATAGTTTTCCCAAATGATCTCATATTTTGCACATGTGTGTATATTATACTAGCCAACAAGTTTGCCAAGGGAAGTTTTTATTTTCTTTGCACGAAAAATCCATTTTCCATTTTCCGAGTGACAAAAATGGGGGTTTTTGTGAAGAATCTACCAAATATTTGATGTCAACTTGAACCACTTTATTTTTGTAAAATATTAGACCATGTGTTATTTACAATTGACCAAAGTTTCCATGTAATATGGTTTTTATATACCTCTTCTGAAAAAGACAAATTTCCGCAGATTCACCTCGAACGGGGTCAAATTTGAACTACATGTGCTTGATAGTTTGCTCTTTATTTGTTGAAAAAATCATTTCTAGATACGCAAGTAGTCATTTCATCAGGGATCCACGAAGACTTTTGTAAGATTCCACCCCTATCTATTACCGGTCATGCCCTCCGTTTTGACCACTTTTTGAAATCGACAAGAATAATTCAAAAAAAATAAAAAAAATTGTAAAACCTTCGCGTTGCATCCTAATTTATGTCTTAGTAACCATACAAAACAACAAACTTGGAATAATGCAAATATCTTATAAAAGTCTTTTTAAAATGAGCTATCGAGTATGAAGATTCATGACTTTCAAGCGAAATGACCGATGTTACAGCTAGTTTGAAAGGATAGTTTACCCAAATGATCTCATATTTTGCACATGTGTGTATATTATACTAGCCAACAAGTTTGCCAAAGGAAGTTTTAATTTTCTTTGCACGAAAAATCAATTTTCCATTTTCCGAGTAACAAAAGTAGGGTTTTTTTGTGAAGGATCTACCAAATATTTGATGTGAACTTGAACCACTTTATTTTTGTAAAATATTAGACCATGTGTTATTTACAATTGACCAAAGTTTCCATGTAATATGGTTTTTATATACCTCTTATGAAAAAGACAAATTTCCGCAGATTCAGCTGGAACGGGGTCAAATTTGAACTACATGTGCTTGATAGTTTGCTCTTTATTTTTTGAAAAAATCATTTCTAGATACACAAGTAGTCATTTCATCAGGGATCCACCAAGACTTTTGGAAGATTCCACCCCTATCTATTACCGGTCTGTCCCTCCGTTTTGACCACTTTTTGAAATCGACAAGAATAATTCAAAAAAAATAAAAAAATTGTAAAACCTTCGCGTTGCATCCTAATTTATGTCTTAGTAACCATACAAAACAACAAACTTGGAATAAGGCAAATATCTTATAAAAGTCTTTTTAAAATGAGCTATCGAGTATGAAGATTCATGACTTTCAAGCCAAATGACCGATGTTACAGCTAGTTTGAAAGGATAGTTTTCCCAAATGATCTCATATTTTGCACATGTGTGTATATTATACTAGCCAACAAGTTTGCCAAAGGAAGTTTTTATTTTCTTTGAACGAAATCTCCATTTTCCATTTTCCGAGTGACAAAAGTAGGGGGTTTTTTGTGAAGGATCTACCAAATATTTGATGTCAACTTGAACCACTTTATTTTTGTAAAATATTAGACCATGTGTTATTTACAATTGACCAAAGTTTCCATGTAATATGGTTTTTATATACCTCTTCTGAAAAAGACAAATTTCCGCATATTCAGTTGGAACGGGGTCAAATTTGAACTACATGTGCTTGATAGTTTGCTCTTTATTTTTTGAAAAAATCATTTCTAGATACACAAGTAGTCATTTCATCAGGGCTCCACCAAGACTTTTGTAAGATTCCACCCCTATCTATTACCGGTCTGTCCCTCCGTTTTGACCACTTTTTGAAATCGACAAGAATAATTCAAAAAAAATAAAAAAATTGTAAAACCTTCGCGTTGCACCCTAATTTATGTCTTAGTAACCATAAAAAACAACAAACTTGGAATAAGGCAAATATCTTATAAAAGTCTTTTTAAAATGAGCTATCAAGTATGAAGATTCATGACTTTCAAGCCAAATGACCGATGTTACAGCTAGTTTGAAAGGATAATTTTCCCAAATGATCTCATATTTTGCACATGTGTGTATATTATACTAGCCAACAAGTTTTCCAAAGGAAGTTTTTATTTTCTTTGAACGAAAAATCCATTTTCCATTTTCCGAGTGACAAAAGTAGGGGTTTTTTGTGAAGGATCTACCAAATATTTGATGTCAACTTGAACCACTTTATTTTTGTAAAATATTAGACCATGTGTTATTTACAATTGACCAAAGTTTCCATGTAATATGGTTTTTATATACCTCTTCTGAAAAAGACAAATTTCCGCAGATTCAGCTGGAACGGGGTCAAATTTGAACTACATGTGCTTGATAGTTTGCTCTTTATTTTTTGAAAAAATCATTTCTAGATACACAAGTAGTCATTTCATTAGGGATTCACCAAGACTTTTGTAAGATTCCACCCCTATCTATTACCAGTCATGCCCTCCGTTTTGACCACTTTTTGAAATCGACAACAATAATTCAAAAAAATAAAAAATTTATAAAACCTTCGCGTTGCATCCTAATTTATGTCAAAGTAACCATACAAAACAACAAACTTGGAATAAGGCAAATATATTATAAAAGTCTTTTTAAAATGAGCTATCGAGTATGAAGATTCATGACTTTCAAGCCAAATGACCGATGTTACAGCTAGTTTGAAAGGATAGTTTTCCCAAATGATCTCATATTTTGCACATGTGTGTATATTATACTAGCCAACAAGTTTGCCAAAGGAAGTTTTTATTTTCTTTGAACGAAAAATCCATTTTCCATTTTCCGAGTGACAAAAGTAGGGGTTTTTTGTGAAGGATCTACCAAATATTTGATGTCAACTTGAACCACTTTATTTTTGTAAAATATTAGACCATGTGTTATTTACAATTGACCAAAGTTTCCATGTAATATGGTTTTTATATACCTCTTCTGAAAAAGACAAATTTCCGCAGATTCAGCTGGAACGGGGTCAAATTTGAACTACATGTGCTTGATAGTTTGCTCTTTTCTTTTTAAAAAAATCATTTCTAGATACACAAGTAGTCATTTCATCAGGGATCCACCAAGACTTTTGTAATATTCCACCCCTATCTATTACCGGTCATGCCCTCCATTTTGACCACTTTTTGAAATCGTCAAGAATAATTCAAAAAAAATAAAAAAATTGTAAAACCTTCGCGTTGCATCCTAATTTATGTCTTAGTAACCATACAAAACAACAAACTTGGAATAAGGCAAATATCTTATAAAAGTCTTTTTAAAATGAGCTATTGAGTATGAAGATTCATGACTTTCAAGCCAAATGACCGAGGTTACAGCTAGTTTGAAAGGATAGTTTTCCCAAATGATCTCATATTTTGCACATGTGTGTATATTATACTAGCCAACAAGTTTGCCAAAGGAAGTTTTTATTTTCTTTGAACGAAAAATCCATTTTCCATTTTCCCAGTGACAAAAGTAGGGGTTTTTTGTGAAGGATCTACCAAATATTTGATGTCAACTTGAACCACTTTATTTTTGTAAAATATTAGACCATGTGTTATTTACAATTGACCAAAGTTTCCATGTAATATGGTTTTTATATACCTCTTCTGAAAAAGATAAATTTCCGCAGATTCAGTTGAAACGGGGTCAAATTTGAACTACATGTGCTTGATAGTTTGCTCTTTATTTGTTGAAAAAATCATTTCTAGATACACAAGTAGTCATTTCATCAGGGATCCACGAAGACTTTTGTAAGATTCCACCCCTATCTATTACCGGTCATGCCCTCCGTTTTGACCACTTTTTGAAATCGACAAGAATAATTCAAAAAAAATAAAAAAATTGTAATACCTTCGCGTTGCATCCTAATTTATGTCTTAGTAACCATACAAAACAACAAACTTGGAATAAGGCAAATATCTTATAAAAGTCTTTTTAAAATGAGCCATTGAGTATGAAGATTCATGACTTTCAAGCCAAATGACCGATGTTACAGCTAGTTTGAAAGGATAGTTTTCCCAAATGATCTCATATTTTGCACATGTGTGTATATTATACTAGCCAACAAGTTTGCCAAAGGAAGTTTTTATTTTCTTTGAACGAAAAATCCATTTTCCATTTTCCCAGTGACAAAAGTAGGGGTTTTTTGTGAAGGATCTACCAAATATTTGATGTCAACTTGAACCACTTTATTTTTGTAAAATATTAGACCATGTGTTATTTACAATTGACCAAAGTTTCCATGTAATATGGTTTTTATATACCTCTTCTGAAAAAGATAAATTTCCGCAGATTCAGTTGAAACGGGGTCAAATTTGAACTACATGTGCTTGATAGTTTGCTCTTTATTTGTTGAAAAAATCATTTCTAGATACGCAAGTAGTCATTTCATCAGGGATCCACGAAGACTTTTGTAAGATTCCACCCCTATCTATTACCGGTCATGCCCTCCGTTTTGACCACTTTTTGAAATCGACAAGAATAATTCAAAAAAAATAAAAAAATTGTAATACCTTCGCGTTGCATCCTAATTTATGTCTTAGTAACCATACAAAACAACAAACTTGGAATAAGGCAAATATCTTATAAAAGTCTTTTTAAAATGAGCCATTGAGTATGAAGATTCATGACTTTCAAGCCAAATGACCGATGTTACAGCTAGTTTGAAAGGATAGTTTTCCCAAATGATCTCATATTTTGCACATGTGTGTATATTATACTAGCCAACAAGTTTGCCAAAGGAAGTTTTTATTTTCTTTGAACGAAAAATCCATTTTCCATTTTCCGAGTGACAAAAGTAGGGGTTTTTTGTGAAGGATCTACCAAATATTTGATGTCAACTTGAACCACTTTATTTTTGTAAAATATTAGACCATGTGTTATTTACAATTGACCAAAGTTTCCATGTAATATGGTTTTTATATACCTCTTCTGAAAAAGACAAATTTCCGCAGATTCAGTTGGAACGGGGTCAAATTTGAACTACATGTGCTTGATAGTTTGCTCTTTATTTTTTGAAAAAATCATTTCTAGATACACAAGTAGTCATTTCATCAGGGATCCACCAAGACTTTTGTAAGATTCCACCCCTATCTATTACCGGTCTGTCCCTCCGTTTTGACCACTTTTGAAATCGACAAGAATAAATAAAAAAAAATTAAAAAAATTTGTAAAACCTTCGCGTTGCATCCTAATTTATGTCTTAGTAACCATACAAAACAACAAACTTGGAATAAGGCAAATATCTTATAAAAGTCTTTTTAAAATGAGCTATCGAGTATGAAGATTCATGACTTTCAAGCCAAATGACCGATGTTACAGCTAGTTTGAAAGGATAGTTTTCCCAAATGATCTCATATTTTGCACATGTGTGTATATTATACTAGCCAACAAGTTTGCCAAAGGAAGTTTTTATTTTCTTTGAACGAAAAATCCATTTTCCATTTTCCGAGTGACAAAAGTAGGGGTTTTTTGTGAAGGATCTACCAAATATTTGATGTCAACTTGAACCACTTTATTTTTGTAAAATATTAGACCATGTGTTATTTACAATTGACCAAAGTTTCCATGCAATATGGTTTTTATATACCTCTTCTGAAAAAGACAAATTTCCGCAGATTCAGCTGGAACGGGGTCAAATTTGAACTACATGTGCTTGATAGTTTGCTCTTTATTTTTTGAAAAAAACATTTCTAGATACACAAGTAGTCATTTCATCAGGGATCCACCAAGACTTTTGTAAGATTCCACCCCTATCTATTACCGGTCATGCCCTCCGTTTTGACCACTTTTTGAAATCGACAAGAATAATTCAAAAAAAATAAAAAAATTGTAAAACCTTCGCGTTGCATCCTAATTTATGTCTTAGTAACCATACAAAACAACAAACTTGGAATAAGGCAAATATCTTATAAAAGTCTTTTTAAAATGAGCTATTGAGTATGAAGATTCATGACTTTCAAGCCAAATGACCGATGTTACAGCTAGTTTGAAAGGATAGTTTTCCCAAATGATCTCATATTTTGCACATGTGTGTATATTATACTAGCCAACAAGTTTGCCAAAGGAAGTTTTTATTTTCTTTGAACGAAATCTCCATTTTCCATTTTCCCAGTGACAAAAGTAGGGGTTTTTTGTGAAGGATCTACCAAATATTTGATGTCAACTTGAACCACTTTATTTTTGTAAAATATTAGACCATGTGTTATTTACAATTGACCAAAGTTTCCATGTAATATGGTTTTTATATACCTCTTCTGAAAAAGACAAATTTCCGCAGATTCAGTTGGAACGGGGTCAAATTTGAACTACATGTGCTTGATAGTTTGCTCTTTATTTTTTGAAAAAATCATTTCTAGATACACAAGTAGTCATTTCATCAGGGATCCACCAAGACTTTTGTAAGATTCCACCCCTATCTATTACCGGTCTGTCCCTCCGTTTTGACCACTTTTGAAATCGACAAGAATAAATAAAAAAAAATTAAAAAAATTTGTAAAACCTTCGCGTTGCATCCTAATTTATGTCTTAGTAACCATACAAAACAACAAACTTGGAATAAGGCAAATATCTTATAAAAGTCTTTTTAAAATGAGCTATCGAGTATGAAGATTCATGACTTTCAAGCCAAATGACCGATGTTACAGCTAGTTTGAAAGGATAGTTTTCCCAAATGATCTCATATTTTGCACATGTGTGTATATTATACTAGCCAACAAGTTTGCCAAAGGAAGTTTTTATTTTCTTTGAACGAAAAATCCATTTTCCATTTTCCGAGTGACAAAAGTAGGGGTTTTTTGTGAAGGATCTACCAAATATTTGATGTCAACTTGAACCACTTTATTTTTGTAAAATATTAGACCATGTGTTATTTACAATTGACCAAAGTTTCCATGCAATATGGTTTTTATATACCTCTTCTGAAAAAGACAAATTTCCGCAGATTCAGCTGGAACGGGGTCAAATTTGAACTACATGTGCTTGATAGTTTGCTCTTTATTTTTTGAAAAAAACATTTCTAGATACACAAGTAGTCATTTCATCAGGGATCCACCAAGACTTTTGTAAGATTCCACCCCTATCTATTACCGGTCATGCCCTCCGTTTTGACCACTTTTTGAAATCGACAAGAATAATTCAAAAAAAATAAAAAAATTGTAAAACCTTCGCGTTGCATCCTAATTTATGTCTTAGTAACCATACAAAACAACAAACTTGGAATAAGGCAAATATCTTATAAAAGTCTTTTTAAAATGAGCTATTGAGTATGAAGATTCATGACTTTCAAGCCAAATGACCGATGTTACAGCTAGTTTGAAAGGATAGTTTTCCCAAATGATCTCATATTTTGCACATGTGTGTATATTATACTAGCCAACAAGTTTGCCAAAGGAAGTTTTTATTTTCTTTGAACGAAAAATCCATTTTCCATTTTCCGAGTGACAAAAGTAGGGGTTTTTTGTGAAGGATCTACCAAATATTTGATGTCAACTTGAACCACTTTATTTTTGTAAAATATTAGACCATGTGTTATTTACAATTGACCAAAGTTTCCATGTAATATGGTTTTTATATACCTCTTCTGAAAAAGATAAATTTCCGCAGATTCAGTTGGAACGGGGTCAAATTTGAACTACATATGCTTGATAGTTTGCTCTTTATTTGTTGAAAAAATAATTTCTAGATACACAAGTAGTCATTTCATCAGGGATCCACGAAGACTTTTGTAAGATTCCACCCCTATCTATTACCGGTCATGCCCTCCGTTTTGACCACTTTTTGAAATCGACAAGAATAATTCAAAAAAAATAAAAAAATTGTAAAAGCTTCGCGTTGCATCCTAATTTATGTCTTAGTAACCATACAAAACAACAAACTTGGAATAAGGCAAATATCTTATAAAAGTCTTTTTAAAATGAGCTATCGAGTATGAAGATTCATGACTTTCAAGCCAAATGACCGATGTTACAGCTAGTTTGAAAGGATAATTTTCCCAAATGATCTCATATTTTGCACATGTGTGTATATTATACTAGCCAACAAGTTTGCCAAAGGAAGTTTTTATTTTCTTTGAACGAAAAATCCATTTTCCATTTTCCGAGTGACAAAAGTAGGGGTTTTTTGTGAAGGATCTACCAAATATTTGATGTCAATTTGAACCACTTTATTTTTGTAAAATATTAGACTATGTGTTATTTACAATTGACCAAAGTTTCCATGTAATATGGTTTTTATATACCTCTTCTGAAAAAGACAAATTTCCGCAGATTCAGCTGGAACGGGGTCAAATTTGAACTACATGTGCTTGATAGTTTGCTCTTTATTTTTTGAAAAAATCATTTCTAGATACACAAGTAGTCATTTCATTAGGGATTCACCAAGACTTTTGTAAGATTCCACCCCTATCTATTACCAGTCATGCCCTCCGTTTTGACCACTTTTTGAAATCGACAAAAATAATTCAAAAAAATAAAAAATTTATAAAACCTTCGCGTTGCATCCTAATTTATGTCTGGGGGCTTATATGGGAACCGGCTTCTCTACCGTGCCTAGTGGCACGGTACGCTGCCGTGCCTCCTTTGTACGCCCACTTACGTGCTAATATATGGGTCAAAACATGTTAAAGTTAACTTGCTCAGTCCAATCATTGAGTGCATCATATATTTGAACTGATTAACTAATAAATTATTACATCTAAAAAAACTAAATACTTATAAAATATAATTATAATTAATACCCTATATTAGCTTCGGCCGCACCGAAAAATGACGCATGCGAGCACCTTTTCTCCTTTTAGAGACGTGGGAGGCGACAGGCAACGCATGGCGGCTATTTTTTTTCTTTTTAATCGACGTAGTGGCGCCACGTAGGACGTATGGGATACAGGCAGATTTACGCTGCGGGTTTAGGATTAAATATATAATTATATCCTTTATACGTTTTCATGGGAGTTGTACCGAAGCCCTTTACATTTCCGTACAATGTTGCTCATGTATTAATAATAATTAATATTTTTATAGTTAATTATTTTTTCCGTCCCAAATTATTTATCTTAAAATTTTATAGATATAGATGTGTCTAGATTTAGTTTTAGATCTAGATATATTTATATCTAAAAAAATATGAAACAAATAATTTAGATCGAAGGAAGTAGTTTTTTAGACAAACTGTTAAATAGTTAATCAGTTTTTTCTTAGGCAAAGTTAAATAGTTAATCAGTTTAAGGCATGTGATGCATTTAATAGCTGGGCTGGAAAGATTAACATTTGATAATTTTCTGGCCCATACTAACCAGCTAGTGCTTGCGTCTCCAAAGAAGAAGGCACGACAGCCTGCAGTGCTCACAGGCACGGTAGAGGAACCGGCTCCGCTTATATGAGGGGCAACGGTCCCGATTTTTGCCAAAAACCGAGACCAATACCTCGCAGTGCGCCACGTGTTGGTCGCCAGAGCATTGATCCCGGTTGTTGGCAAAAACCGGGACCGTTGCCCCAGTTGAACCGGGACCGTTGCCATATTCAGACGAACCGGAACCGTTGTCCGGCATCGGTCCCGGTTCTGAAATGAACCGGGACCAATGCTTTTTTTGGGCTGGACGAAAGGGGGTCTCTCCACTAGTGAGTCTCTACTCCCTGAACTATCCGTAGGACAATTTCAATCACCTCCGTACCATCAACCTTTCAATGTTTTTGAAATAATTAAGCTGGAAAGCCATCCGGTCCAGTGCTTTAGAGGGCGCCATTTGAAACCGAGTCCATTTTATTTTTACCTCATCGGCAGTATATGGAGCTGTGAAGTCCACGTTCATCTCGGGAGTTACCTTGTGTGACAGAATCGAACTCCTTGCATGTTATCCACTCCGTCTAATTTGTAGAGATCTTTATAAAATTCGGTTTTACTAAAACGCATCCAGATGTACTCCGTAGCGTATTTTTTGAGGGGAAACAAGCAGGACTCTCCTGTGTTATCTAGATGTACCGTACAAAATTTAAGCGTTTAATCTCCTTAGCACTTCCGTAGAGGTTCCATAATATACCCCTCCTCCTAGGCTAACCCACTTTTCGGTATCGGCGAAGCAATGGCGGCGCGGCCCAATCTGAAACCTGGCTACGTGTTCGAACCCACCGGCCGCCTGATCGTCGACCACCACCTCGTCCCCAGGGCGGGGCTCGGCGGGGACATCGTCCCCGGCTTGATCGAGGAGGGCGTGGACGTCTTCTCCCTGCGGCCCCGCGAGCTCCCCTTCTGGCCCATCCACAGGAGGAACCACGGGGAGGTGTGGGGCTTCTTCTTCGCGGCGCATCCCGCCGTCGGGGAGACGTGCCCGGCGCCGGGCGGGTGCTGGGTGCGGCACGGCCCCGAGAAGGCATACTACGGCGAGGGCGGCGGGGAGGCGGTGGCGTTCCGGCGCAGGTTCGCGTTCCGCTTCACGTGGAAGGGCGGGGAGGTGTGGGCGCCCACGCGGTGGCTGATGAAGGAGTACCGCCTCAACAGGGACGCGCCCGCCTTCCGCCGCGCGCACCCGGACCCCGAGGCGGCGGGCGTGGTCTTCGTCGTCAACAAGGTCTACCGGAAGCCGGTGCTCCCTCCGCCGTCTGCCTACAGCAGCAGCTGCAGCGAGGGGGAGAGCTCCGAGTGCTCCACCGTGGACGAGGAACTCGATGAGATACTGCGGGCGCTCACGGAGGGAAAATAGGGCGACCGACGAGCGGCGGTGCTCCTCCTGCCGTGGATGCTGATTCCTTCAGAGTTGCTGTGTCTCTTGTTTCTTCAGTTCTGGATTGCGTGCTTGATCTAGTCGAGATGGATTGATTGGTTCGATTTCCGTGAATGTTGATTTTCGACTGGGTTTTACAAGCTCATTAAATTTGTTCTTCATTTGTTTGCGAATACTCACTTTTAAGGCACAGTTAAACTTGTCGTGCGTTTTTAGGACTCTCCCAATGCATCGTTTCTTAGCACAATATCATAGGAGCAATTAAAATTTAGGATACAACTATCACAATGCATTGTATCTTAGAGGTTGTATCTTATTTAATGATTTTACCTTCATGCATACATGTAATTGGTCTACTCATGCTTTTTAGAGTGAAGTGTATCATAGGTCCTCAAACTATTTCAGGGGTGTCACATAGGTCCTCAAACTATGAAATGTGTCATCTAGATCCTCGAAGGTCCTTCTAAGTGCAATAGGTGTGTGCATACGTGACACTTTGAAATAGTTCGAGGACCTATATGACTCTTCTAAAATAGTTTGAGGACTTGAATGACACACATATTGCACTTTGAGGACCTAGATGATGAGTTTCATAGTTCAAGGACCTACATGACACCTCTGAAATAGTTCAAGGACCTATGATGCACTTCACTCTGCTTTTTACATATGGCCACGTGCAAGGGTTGTATCTTAGTTAAGATACAACCTCCCTCTCTTTCTTCATTAAGTACCATGCCATATAAGCAAAATACCTATGATTTCGTGCTAAGATACTAGCATTGGGAGTGCCCTACTTCCTCCGTCACGTTTTAGAAGGCACAGTTAAACTTGCGTGCGTTCTCATAATAGACAAGGTTTAAGGTGCGCAAGCAATTACTCTTATTAATTAGTACCACTATTTCACTCATATATGTACGCATCCTCTCAATTCTTTGATGCATGCATGGTGTGAATGTATTTATTAATGCTACATCTGCTACATCTCACAACCAATCGGTGACTACCTTGGTCCCAGAGATTTTCCAAACGTGCCTTCAAAACCGTGACGGAGGGAGTAATAGACAATGTTTAAGGCGTGAAGGCAATTATTTCTATTAATTAGTACTACTACTCTATTCATGTATGCATGTGCCCTTTCAATTTTCTGTTGCTCTAATTGGTGGAGTTGATGCATGCATGGTGTGAATGTAATTAATATTACTATTTCACTCATTATTGATGCTACTTTTGCTATATTTCACAACCAATCGATGATTATCTTGGTCCCAGAGATTTTCTAAGTGTGCCTTCTAAACCGCGACGGAGGAAGTATATGAATTCGACTGAACTGAGAAACTTCTTTGTAAATGCTACTGGCTGGAATGTTACCAAGCTTGCAATTGATTGCTTGAGAGTTGTAGGAGTTCTTTTTGGCAGCACTTTGATGTGTCGAGGCCCAGAATTTCATATTATTGTCAGTCATTGCTCTCCAGAGCTTAGCGCATTAGCCAAGCCTAGCAGATGTTGGCCCTGTTTGGATACTCTAACTCGGTTAGAGGTTAGAGTTAGATTCTAACTCTAGACTAATCCTGAACTAACTCTAACCAAAAAGGTGTTTGGATGATGGAGTTAGATTGGCAATAAATATACCTTTTCCAATCATTTGACTACTTTATTCAAGATTTGTATGGTGGAGGTAGAAGGAAAAGTAACTTTTTCTGGGCCTCATCTAACTCTAACCCAAATAAGCACCTCTTGGGTGGGTTAAATTTTTTTGGATGGGTTAGATGCATCTAACCAACTCTAACCCTCCTATTTGAATGTTTTAGGGTTAGTTCGATACAATCTAACCAACTATAACTCTAACCCATAGATCCAAACAAGGCCGTTGTAGCAATTGCATTTGCCAAGTTGTTGGGGCTTCCAGTTTCAGTAACAGCAAAGCAAGATGTCTTCACATTTGTATAATTGGATGCTAAGGTTTAGAAGAGTTGCTGGACATAAGAAATATATTACTCTGCTAGTATAAGCTCTAATATTCATGCATATGTGGTCTACCTAACTGACTTGAAACCATCATATTAGTACTGCTTTGAAACCAACATGTTAGTAGTGCTTTGCTGACTTATTTCTGAAATTAGCATTCATGGTCTGAAATGGGTGAAGGGAAAACAAATCTGTTCAGGTTGCTATGATTCTGTAGCATATCCATCTTGTATAATGAATTGAAATATTTCAGAAAACTGCCATGACAGCTCAGGAAGTACATTCTTCAACCTTCAGAAACTATTGAATTTCTCTGCATAGGTTTGGTTAGAGAAAAGTTGTATAATCACCTAATTATAGTGATGATACTTTATTTTTCAATATTCAGAGTGCAGAAACTTGAAGATGTGAAGTTGTATAATCACCAAGATCTTAGCCTTTTTGTTTGTTTGTTCATGGACAGGTAGATCTTGTAGCACTTAGAGCATCTCCAAAAGCCTTTGCATAATGAATTTGTAAAAACTAGCTATAGCAAGAGGAGAGAGAGGGTTTGCAAAGCCAACCAAATTTTTGCTTTGGTATCCTTTGTATATTGGATTGCTATATTTGCACAAAACACACAATGACATGTGGGGACAGTTTGTCATAGACACATCTCACATTAAAATACGTATATGTATACTAGCACAACACACGTGCACATACAATGCACGCATATATGTACGTACACACGCACCTACACGTACGCACACATATACGCTCGCACACGCGTATACACGTACGTACGTACACGTACACACGCGTATACACATACACATGCACACACGTACACAGAATACACGGATATATCACATACGTACACAGAATACACATACACAATACACACTCATACACTACACATCACATGGGCCCACTTGTCATTGAGAGAAAAATGTGAAGGGGACCACTTTTGAGAGGCTTGCTAAAATTTTACAAAGTGGCCTTTGGATTTGCATATATGCAAAGTGAGAGGGCAGATTTAGCAAGCTTTGTAAAATTTTGTGGTGGGGGACCACTTATACAAAGGTTGTTGGAGAAGGTTTTTTGGTCAGAATTTGTAAAATACAAATTGTGTGCAAGTATACAAAGGCTGTTGGAGATGCTCTTACATTTGACTTGAGGAACGTTTCTAGAGCATCTCTAACAGTTACCGTAAAACTGCAAATGCAAAACGCGAGTTCGGTGGACTGAACTCGTTTTTTTTTTGTGCCGAGAACTCGCTAGCACAGAACAGAACCCGTAAACTAGAACTGAAAAACAGAATATTCCCTGTAGTCTTCTTCTTCCTCTCAACAGCACCGGACGTTCTCCAATCCCCTAGCCGCTTCCGGCCGCGCCGCCTCCGGCCACCCTCCGCCAGCCGCGTCCTTGCCGCGGTGGTCCGGCGAGATTCCGGCCGCGCCAGCCCCTAGCCGCTTCCGGCCGCGCCGACCCTTGGCCGCGCCGTCCCCGGTCGCGTCGCTTCCGGCTGCCCTCCGCCGGCCGCGTCCTTGCCGCGGTGGTCCGGCGATTTAAGTAATTTCCGGAAAAATTTCGCGGTGGTTCGACGGTTTCCCCATGGTGGTCCGGCGATTTTTCGGCGTTGACTAAATACAGGTGCCCTCAAACATTGGCTTTCAACCCGGGTATACACGGGTCGACTTCGGAATTTATCGATGCCCTGAAAACTGATTTTTAGATTGGCCTCTTTTACAGTATCTATTAGATTGCTCGTTGTGGACTGAACTCGAAAGCGACCGAAATTTTATGGGATTGACCGCTTTTACAGGCTCTCTTAGACCATATACAATGCAAGGTGCTTAGAAAAGGAGCTTAAAAAATTCCAGATTATTCTCTAAGCACTGATGCTTAGATGTAAAGGATATACGCTTAATTAGGCATCTTTCCTATAGAAATAAGCACTAGTGCTACAAAAAAAATCAGTTTATTTTGCTAAGCACTCTCCTAAGCACCTTGCATTGTACACGGCCTTTAGACATGCTCTTATATTTGTTGGAAACGAGGCCGATCGACAAACGATTTTGCATCACAAATACAGTACGTAACTTGTTGAAATTTGGAAGCTGTTGTCAAAATTTGGAAGCTACAATTGGGTTGGAGTTGGCTTCGAGGACATCACTGAATCCCCGACTGTGGTACTATAAAACCGAAACTTCCCATGATTCGATCAACTCTTCTTCTCTCCGTCTCCGAAGCCGAATAACCGCCCTCCTCGGGCTCGGTTTCCTCGCCCCGCAACCGCAACTCTCCATCCATGGCGCCGGCACAATCCGCCGCGCTGACGCTGCTACCGGGAACGGTGTTCAGGCCCTGCGGCCGCCAGCTCATCACGCTCTACCTCGGCCGCAACGCGCTCCGGGGCGAGCTCCCCGACGCTGCCGTCATCCCCGGCGGCTGCGTCGTCACGGCGGGCGTCGACGTCTTCGCCGCGAGCCCCAACGCGCTCCCCTTCCAGCCCAGCCACCGGCGGGCCCACGGCGAGGTGTGGGGCTACTTCGCCGCCGCCGCCCGGACCGCCGACAACGTGCAGCCGGCGCCGGGCGGGTGCTGGGTGCGGTACGGCGCTGAGAAGCGGTACGAGCTCAAGGGGGAGGCGCTCGGCTACAGGAGCAGGTACGCGTTCCACGTGACGCGTGTGGAGGCCGGCGGCGAGGTGGTGTGGGCGCCCACGCGGTGGCTGATGAAGGAGTACCGCCTCGACGAGGGCGCCGCCGTCTTCCGCTCCAAGCTGCCCGAGCACCCCAATGCCAACATGGGCTTCGTGGTCCGCAAGGTGTTCACCAAGCCGGCGGTTGCTGTCCCCCCGCCTGCCCGCTGCGGTTTGCGGGTCCGGCGAGTGGTCCGGGTGCCCGTCAAGGCCCGCGCGGCTCCGGTGCGTAAGAAGGCCGCGAGACCAGCGGGGCCTCCGCCGGTACCGCCGTATGTCCGCCCCGGCGAGGCGGTTCAGGCAGGAGGAAGCAGCATTCTGCCGCGCTCAGCCCGGCCACCCCGACCACCGCCCAAGGTCATCGCTAAGCCTGAGATCCCCGCGCTGCCGCCCAAGGCCATCGCAAATCCGGTGGTCCCCGCGCCACCACCCGAGGCCATCGCGAAGCCAGAGGTCCTTGCGCCGTCTGCTCACTCCGGCGAGAAGGGGAACCTCAACGACAAGGTCATGCCGTCATTGCCGTGGACGCGCGTGGGCGAGCAGTACAAGGTACCCAGCGGCCGGCAGATCATCCTAGAGTACCTCGGCCCCAAGGCGACCAACGGCGAGATCGCCGCCGGCGTCGCCCCGGGCTTCGTCGCGGAGGGCGTGGACGTGTTCGCCGCGGGCCCGGACGCACTCCCCTTCCCGGCCAGCCGCAGGAAGCAGAACGGGGAGCCGTGGGGCTACTTCTTCGCGGCGAAGCCCGCGGGCAGCATGCGGCTGGCGCCCGGCGGGTGCTGGATGCAGTACGGCGCCGCCAAGAGGTACGTGATCAGCGAGGAGGTGCTGGCCTGCCACCGGAGGTTCGCGTTCCACGCGGCGCGGCTGGGCGGCGACGGCAAGGTGGCGTGGGAGGAGACGCGGTGGCTGATGAAGGAGTACGGGCTCCACAAGGCCGCGGCCACCTTTCGCGGCATGCGCACCGGCCCCGGCGCCAACATGGACCTCGTCGTCCACAAGGTCTTCCTCACGAAGCCGGCGTTCCCTCCGCCGTCGCCACCTGCCGGCCGCTCCGGCGAGGCGCAGAGCAAAGGTTCCGATCGCCCCGGCGTGAACGAGGAAGCCGGATGCTCCAACGACGAGGGCCAGGCAAGGAAGGGCGCTGGATCGTCTAGTTCAGCAGAGTCGGATGAGCCCAAGATTGTCTTCGATATCGATTTGAACAACTAGGCGCTGGTTATTCATCAGACTAGACCTTACCCAGGTCAGTTGCAGTGATTCATGAACTGCATTTTCACTAGAAAAAGGGATTAGTAGGTTCCAGCAACAGCTGATAAACACAAGCTGTCTTCACATGTATGTAAATGAGCATCAAAAAGCTAGAGCTTAATTTTCCGCTTTGTTCCGTTTGCTTGGTTTTGACAGGGTTTGAGCAGGATTAAATCCTTTCTAAGTCAATATCCATGTTAATCCCTTCCAATCCACCTCAGTCCCCTTGGAAAGAGGAATAACCGAACAAGGCCTGAAGAATACTTCATCCGTTCATCGTGCCTTTTTCTAGGATATCTTGTCGCGCTGAATATAAGGTGTAATATTTCTGTAGTTGTGATTTACCCTTCTCACTTATAATGCAGTCTGCACTCACACATCTTTTATCTTTCTGCAAGGCAGGTGATCTCTACATGTTCGGAAGAGGTACATATATAGCCATTCATCCAAGAATGAATTCATGAAAATATATCAGTAATTTAATTGTAGTATAGTACGTACATCAGTATGACTGTACATTCAGAAGCAACAATGTGATTGATTACACAAGTGAATTTCTCAAAGGAAAACCTAACAAGTTAATACTCCTAGAGGAATAAAGCCGCAGGTATATAACTAGTCACTACTTGTTGCCACAACAAGTTCAGGTCCAAGATTGATCCATCTGTTCTAACACCGCATACAATGTTTATAAATGATCCCATTCTCAAAAATGGCCATACAACTCATCCTGTTAGGAACTACCTTCTCAAGCCTCCTATCATCTCCTCTTCATCAAAGAAGTCCCAGAGGTCTCCATAATCAATTTCTGCTTCCAACCTCATCTCAGCGGATAGATCCATCTCTCCTAGGGATTCAAGACCTTTGACCAATGTTATGTATGTTGTTCTGTCAGGTTCGGTGTCCCATAGTTTCATAAGACGGAAGCAGTCCATTGTTAATTGTGTGAACCCGGCATCTAGGAGCGTCTTCAGAAGCAGATTGAAACCATCCGTGTCAGGTTCCAATTGTTCCCTCTTCAGATACGAACAGGCTTTGCCAACCTCGGAGCTCAAACCTTT
This sequence comes from Bromus sterilis, assembly GCA_950022295.1. Taxonomy (NCBI): domain Eukaryota; kingdom Viridiplantae; phylum Streptophyta; class Magnoliopsida; order Poales; family Poaceae; genus Bromus; species Bromus sterilis. Next base: position 48,704,413 of record OX465596.1, read on the forward strand.
GCTAGCAAGCACTGTGATAAGATCAACATACCAGAACAACCTAGGCTTGTACCAGTGCTCCTTCCGAATCTCCTCAAAGACCTATCAGAGATGACACAATCAAGAAGCATCTTAGCATGCATTTCTCTGGTTCAGTCAAGAGGTGTCTCCTTGCCAGCATCATCTATTAATTAATCTAAATGCTGATAAGAGTAATACAGTAAAATTGTTCTAATGATTATAAAGTAATTTTCCATGCAAATACCAAAAGGAAAGCACTTACAAAACATAAATGGTTAAAGCGCAATAATAACATATTAGATCTTGGCAAACTCATGCACTTCTAACGGATTATCACCATTTGAGACCAGCAAGCCTTCGCTCACAGCATGAGCACGCTGTGTGGGCCGCAATGTCGCTAAGAATGTTTTGTGTTTTTTTTTTGGGCATGTTCCGTCTAAAAACATGACCATCACGTGTAACTATTTGCTCTATTCTTCTAAACAAAAAGGCAACCCTTCTGCCGGTTCTTCAAGTAAAATTTAGCACTCATGTAAATTCTACATATGTATCATTCTTAATTTAGATTAAAACAAACTTGATACTGTATTTAAGATTCTTGTTGCAGAATGACAATGAACATTCATGGCTTCACATATTTCATGCCTTCTGGTATGCTTAAGAAATGTCATGTACGGCATAAGCACTGCAGCCATACAATGAAATAACATTGGCTTGGAGCAAGGCAGGACCAACTTGGAGTGCTGTTACTCATAAGGGGCTAGAGTACATACTACAGGTGATCTTAGCAGGCAGCTCATGAATAACCTAAGTTATCTAGTGATAAATTTGTGGATCAGACTAGAAATACAACCTATTCATCCTAATGTCCAGGAAGGCACATAAACAGCAACTGTGAGCACACATCACATCAAGGCTAATCAACAAATGTGAAATTATCTAGCTGAATAATCAGTAGATTTTGTGCTCAGAATTAAAATCCTATGAATCTCAACTCAGTACAATCTGCTTGCAGTAGTGCACACATAGATTAGGTTGTACAGTACCTTGAGCGCCAGGTGGGGTTCGCCCTGCGCCGCGAGCTCGCGGAAGACGGCGACCATGTCGGCCTTAAGGAGCCGCCGCAGCTTGGGGTCCGTTGCGACGGCGCCGGCGGCTGGGGTTCCAGAAAGGGTGGCGCGCTTGAGGGACTGAACGGCCTGGATGGCCTCGGTGCTAAGGTAGCGACCCCGCTGCGTCGGCTTCCGATTCTTGCTCCGGTCCCGCATCGTGATGGTGATGGCGGTGGAGGGTGTGCTCCGGCGAGCAGCAGCGGACCGAGGGGTTAGGCGGAGGGGTGAGAAGGCGGTCGACGAGGGGAGCATCGCCGAGCGGCGGCGGAAGTGCGGTAGTTTTGGATGAGGTGCGCATCAGGGAGAGGAAAACAGAATCACTGGTTTTTGTTACTCCCTCCATTTGATGCGTAATATTTCTGGTGATTTTAGTACAGTATAAAATTATTGTTTTATGTGGAAAAGGTGAAAACCAAATTTTCCTGTACAACGAAAACATTTTCCACTGCAGTTGAAGATAAAACTCCCATAAAAAATATATTCAGATTAGAAAATAGCACAAATATAAATTGCCTCATAATTTGTGATGCACTTTCTTCCCTGAACTCCAACAAATCCAAATCCATGGGAATCCAAATCCAAAGACCCTTTCGGTTTATTGATGAGCTAGCAATCAAGGTTGAAGCGACACCCCTAGTTTCAGTAGAATGTAGAATATTGCTAAAATTTTAAGAGACGACGAGATTAAATGGATCAAACTGCCAAAGTGAAGGTCGTAAGTGAGGGAGACAAAACCACCAAGTTCTTACAGAGTAGTATAATGCAAATACAAAGCTACTAGTACTTAGGGAGGTGCTTACAAAAAGAAATCCGATTTTCTGAAGCATCAATGTCTATTTCTAGAGAAGAGACGCCTAATCAAGCGTCTATCCTATACAAGTAAGAACCAATGCTTAAGTAAAATCTGATTTATTTATTTTAAGTACCTCCCTTCAACACCTTGCATTGTACAATGTATAACGAAGAAAATTGTTTAGCTTAAACAAGATAAGAACACGAAAGACCCTTTCGGCTTATTGATGAGCTAGCAATTAAGGTTGTAGTGACACCCCTAGTTTTAGCAGAATGCGCTGCTAAACAGAACGCTGAAGAGAAAAAATTTAGAAGAAGAGATTAAATGGATCAAACATGCCAAAGTGAAGGTCGAGGGTGACAACACCACGAAGTTATTACATTTAATGCAAGTGAAAAACATAAAAGGAAGAAAATTATTCATTGATCAAGAGAACCTTAAAACCTATATCTTAAATTATCATAAGAAACTCTTCGCATCCCCTTTGTTTAATTTCTTGTCGATGGATGAAAACACGGTGGAAGATATTCCATAATTCTGTCTGGAAGAGAGTGTTGTATTGACAACATCTTTCACGAAGAATGAGGTTCATGAAGAAAGATTGCAGATGAAGAATAATAAAGCATCTTGATGGATTTTATACGGAAGTTTATGAGACTTGTTGGGACGATTAAGGGTGGCCTATTACCCATGTTTCAAAATTTGTGTAATGGTGAACTTACATTGTTTAAACTTAATTTTGAGGTGATTACCTTGCTTCCTAAGAAGGAAGAGGCGGTGAGAATTGAGCAATTTAGGAATATTTGCTTGTTTGATGTTAGTTTTAAGATTTTATCAAAGCGGATATGAATCGGCTAACAACAATAAATCATATTGTGATCCATCGTACATAAACTTTCTTCATGCATGGACGGCATATCCTAGAGGGGGTTGTCATTTTGCATGAAATTATGCATGAGATTCATTCTAAGGAACTCGACGAAATTAGGTGGAGGGGGTGAGAAGGCGATCGCTGAGGGACCATCGACGAGCGGCAGCGGAAGAGCCAAGTGCAGTAGTTTTGGATGAGGTGCGCATCAGGGAGAGTAAAACATGATAACTGGTTTTTGTTACTCCCTCCATTTCATAATACTTGTCGTGGTTTTAGTATGAAATATATATTTTATGTGGAAAAGGCAAAAAAAAAAATCCGGCACAACGAAAACATTTGCCCCCGCGGTTGAAGTTAAAACTCCCATAAAAATATAGTCAGACTAGAAAATAATGCAATATAATTAGTCATATAATTTGTGTCGCACTTTCTTTCAAATAAATGAATCAACTTTGTACTAACATAAAGTTGAGACACTTATTTTGAAACGGAGAAAGTACGTACCAATTAAGGTTGAAGCGACATCCATAGTTTCAGTAGAATGCGCTGACTGCTGAAGAGAATCTTGCTAAAAAAATTATAGAAGAAAAGATTAAATGAGAAATTCAATTCTGGACACTAAAGTTATGTTTCTGCCTCTCGAAAATAACATTCCACGTCCCATAGTTTGCAGTCTTCATTTTTGCAGTTCGTACAAAGATTTTATTGACTGGAATTACCAACGACTCACGGTATATATCACTGGGTTCAATAGTCAAACATTCTTCTTCCCGACTGAAGCTAACTGAACATATCCGGGTTAACATTCTCGAGCCCTGTCATCTCAACACTTAACATGCCCCGCTAATTGGCTAATTGGCTACATCACGGCGCCATTCGAGCGAGCGCCTCGCCGGCGCGCTCGCCGGTGGACAGCCGGAGCTTCCTGTAGTCGTCGTAGTTGAACTCCTTGAACCGGCGCGGGTGCTCCTCGTCCACGAACGCCTCCGGCGCACACACCCTGTCATCCTTGGGCGCGAGCAGGAACATGGCGACCGAGATGCGCGGCACCGCTGCCACGCACTGCACCCGATGCTTCACGGTGTGCATCCTCCCGTTGCTCCACGCCTGAAACACGGTCTCAATCTGGGCACCGGACGGAAATGAATTCGCCAAGAGTTTCCAGCTAAAATGAATTTGACGATACCGTGCCAACGTCGCCAATGTTGACGAGGAACGATCCGGGGACGGGGTCGACGCGGATGAAATCGCCGGTGGCGGGATCCAGCACCTCGAGGCCGCCGACGCAGTCATCCTCCTGGAGCACGGTGAGGAAGCCAGAATCGGTGTGGATCTGCACGCCCGAGGAGCCCACGGTGTCCTGCGTGTAGTTGTACCGGTTCATGCGGAACTGGCACGGCCAGTCCTGGAACGGGTGGCCCTCCAGCCCAAGGCTCGCCGCCACCTTGCCGGCGACGTCCACGATCAGATCGTGCATCGCCTCGGCGTAACTCTTGACGGTCTCCCTGCAATAGATTGCGTTTATTTTGAGGTCGAATTTGAGGATCAGAAATTCATTTGGGACAAGATGGTGGGATCGATTTCGTCCGACCTGGCGTGGGGCGGCGCGTCGAGGCGCGCGCAGAAGGCGTCAACGTCGGCGGGGGCAGCGGCGTCTAGGAGGCCGAAGGCCTCGTAGAGCGGGTTGGCCGGGCTGGGCGCCACGTAGCCGCTGCCGGCGATGATGTCGGTGTTGCGGCGCTTGGCTTGGTCAGGGAGGTCGAAGAGCGCGCGCACGGCGGCCTTCATCTCCGCCTGGAGCGCCGCGGGAACGCCGTGGCCGGAGACGCGGAAGCAGCCCAGGCGCTCGCACGCGTCGCGCAGCCGCGCCGACTCCTCCGGCCGTGCGCCGGCGAGCCCCAGGTCGATCACCGGGATCTCCGCCATCTGCGTCGCTTTACCAGTTAGTTGAGCTGGGTCACGCGACGCGGCGATCTCGTTGTGGCTTGCGTGCGGGATCTCCACGGTGGTTTAGTAGTTTAGAGGCCGGCCGTGAGAGGGACGCCGGGGGGCAGGGCGGCGAGTCGTGCCGCCGCTTGTCGGGACAATCGCACCCAAACTGAAAGCACGGAGAAACCAACACGTTTCTGCGGAGTGAGGTTGGTGAGACAATCGACCGACACACATCCGTGTATTACTGGACTGTCTATGCACAATTGTCTTATAGTCCTCCGTAAACTAATACAGTATAAAGTATTTTAGATTATTAGTGATCTAAAATATTTTAGATAATAATACTGATCTAAAATATTTTATACACATTAGTTTACGGGGGAACTAATTTTTTAAAACGGCCAAGGTCTAGTCATGTACTCCTTTCTAAAATCGTGATAAGAATTATGGAACGAGGGAATACTAGGTTTTTTTGTGTCGGTGAATCCAGACTGTTGGAATTTGAGTCATATAATTGACATGAATACTCGTATATTTCTTGGATTTATGTTAAGTTTTATGACGATATTCTTTATGCTCGGTCCCTCAAGAACATACGAGTATTGATAATTTCACAGTGTCTTTTGTCCTTCAATAAACATTGTTTAACTACCTACAAAAACTGAATTTTTGAATTTAAACTCACCTAGCCTTTTCCTTATGAATTTGCCTCCTCAAAATTTGAGGTGTTATGTGTCATTGTTGGCAATAATACTGACAGCGAAGACATGGCTCAACCAACGCATCAAGGAAGCGTTGAGGAAGAACAAAGGAACAAAGGGTGCGACCCATCCTAGACAAGAAGAAGTTGAGCTGGGATCGGGAGAATCCCTTACCAGTCGTGGCCACGACGAGGCCGACCCCATCTCTTGGAGTCGGTCCCCTTCTTGAAGGCCTCATCGAGTTCCCCTCCCATTCCTTTCTCCCTCGCTCCTTCTTGGGACGAAAGTCTCGGATCCCCTTGTGGACGGCGGCGGCGTCTTGATGTCGCTCCCTTTCATGGAGGCGTCGTTTGGGTTCATGGAGTGTGGATGGTGCTTCTCTGCCTAGTGCGGGCAACTGTGTGGCCTTTTGTGACGCCCCCAAAATCAGACCGTGTACAGTAATCATACACGCAAGGTACACGATCGAGATCAGGGTGCCACGGTGAGATATCACAAAACAGCTGTATAAATAAAATAATACAAGTTGTTTAATACAAGCCTGGGGCTGCGAGGCTCGAATACAACAACTCGAAAGCACAAAGTTAGCAGAAGCAATAGTTTCTGGGTACAGACACAAAAATACAAGGTTGTCTTAAGAAGGCTAGCACAAAAATCAACAGATCGAAAAGGCGAGGCCTCCTGCCTGGGAACCTTCAAACTACTCCTGGTCAACGGGGAACTCGGCGTCGTAGAAGGCATCGGGGATCTTCACGTTGCGGTGGTCGACATCGGGGATCTCCTGCTCCTAGACTCCAAGACTCCAACGTCGACTGCAGCGGCCGATCAGGCAAAACAAAAAGGAGGAAATAAAGCAAGGGTGAGTATCTAGCATACCCGCGAGCCTTACGTCCGCTACTAAGCATTTATGCATTTGTATCAAATGGAAAGAGGAGGCTGTATATAGTGGACTGCAAGGTAGAAATCAGAATAAGGATAAGAAGCTAGGTCTATCGAAGACTAGCATCTTCCGACGATGTCTTGCAACATGAGAAGAGAATAACCAACAGTTCATATAACGCATAAAGTAACAATGCAGCAGAAGTTGCTACAACATTGCATAATAGTAAGTTGTAATAATTAACAATAATAAATGCCTCTGAGTTCCCCTCCTCGACTTTCCGGCGAGGAAGAAAATCCGGAACCAACAAATTAATAGTAGTAGTTTGTAGTGGTAAGGTCCAGCTTCAACATAAAGCGTCCTATTACCGTGGACACGGCTATTCGAATAGATTAATCTTCCCTGGAGGGGTGCACTTGTGTTACACTACACGCACGGATCTCCAGGGTGGCGGGCACCTGGTTAGGGAATGCTCCACCAAGGCTATCCGACACTCCGTAGCCCATCCTTTGAACTCAACAGAGAGGCCATCCGCCGGTCTAAATCCTAAGTATGCAGGGCCTTGGACCCGAACCCCGACGTACTCCTGCACGGTGCGTGGCTGGCCGGTGAAGCAAAATCAAACCAAATAAGACATCACTGCACGAAAAAATAAGACAACACCACTTCCCGGCGCAGGCCGCGGTACTGCTGATGTCTGGAGAGTCCTCGAACGAGACTACGAAGCAGGGGAGCCCATAACTCGTAATTCCCACGGGTAGGTAGTGCGTACATGGCATATAGCCAACTCAAGACATCCACCGATTCATTAGTCATTTTATTAACTTGCGGGACAACCGTTATCGTTGCCTCGACTTAACTGAGCCACGGACAACAACAACAGTCAGGACCACCATTACATCGGTGCCTGCCCTGTTGTCCCACCAAGTCTCTGCGGTTACCAACAAGGTGAACCGACTCCTTACCTTATCTCGCGTGTGCTCCTGGAGGAGCTCGACTTTCGTGGTTTGGTAACTCTCGCGGCCAACGATCAGGGTCCAAGCACACTTGTACACTGGTCGTACCCTCCCTGTCGTCCCGTCGCAATACCACTCGCGGGCACCGTTGGGTCGCCCGACTTCTTACCTTTAAGGACAACCGTTGTTCAGGACCCTAGGGCGGCTATACAGAGTCAGCAACAAATGGAGTACGAGGATTACTCCTCAATAGCTCCACTTGATGTGGCTCGGCAGAGCCGAGGTAGGGGCCTTAGGTGGTGTCTGCATTGTATCGTACCTGTGAAGTTATAATCATCGTATCCGCGTTCACTCCTAGAGTGATCACAACCCACTATCTAATCCTAGTTGACTAACAATGCGCAGGGTTCACTGTTGAATACAATATATATATATATATATATATATATATATATATATATAGGATAAAGGAAGGTACATCAAGGGGCGACAATGACATGCTTTGCAATTGAATAGGTAAGCAATGCAGCAGCAGCAGTAATGCCTAGTGCAAGAAATGTATGAAAAATATAGGCGATATCTGGGGAAGGAAAATGTCTCTGCTTGCCTGGAAGCTCGACGGTAGGGGTACGGTCGTCGATGACGTAGTCGATCACACGGGCGTTGACAGCGGTCGCCGGGTCTATCGGACAATAAAAGGGGGGAGAAACAATAAATACATGGCAATAATATCAATACAAATACAAGACATGGCAAACGCAATGCTAACGTTGTTCTAACGCGTTACAAAGTGTTATGCTCGGAACGGGAATTCATCCGGGGATGAAATACCGGCTCTGGGTGATTATCGGACAGATGATCCGGAGGGGAAGGTTCCATGTCTGTAGTGTTAGAGACACTTGACATACATGTGGATAGTGTAACCGTGCTCGTTGATTCGTTCTGAACAACATTCATATTCAGAACATTTTCATCCGAAAAGTTTTACCGGCTCCGGTCATCTAGCAGACAGATGAACCGGAGAGGAAATGTTCTGTGCTCGGTATGTTAGAGGGGTGCGGTGGGTATACAGGTAGCGTATTAGGATTCGTGATATTTTCCTGATCCATTTTGATATATAAAATATTTTCATCGGAGTTACGGATTAAAGGATATTGATTTTTAAAGATTAAAGCAATTCAAAAGAATTTCTAGATTTATTTATTATTATTAAATCAGCATTATCCAAAAGCTTATCCGGAACAGTGCACTAGCAAGGGGGACCCACATGTCATACACAAGGGGGTTTGACTGGTAAAAAACTGACCAGTGGGACCCATGTGTCAGCCATAGATTTTTAATAAAGCATTTAACTTAATATAAAAGCAGTGGGGGCTAGGTGTCATAGACAGAGACTTTTAACAATTATTTAATTTAACTAAAGGCCTAGGGCCCACTTGTAAGTCACTTAGGGGTTATCTCTGTTTATCTAAATCACAAGTAATTTCAGGGGGGTGGGGGCGCACTGTCATAGACTGGTTAGCATGGGGGTCAGCTAAACATGTGGTTTAGCACTAATGGGGGGGGGGGGGGTTAGCCCCCGGTTAAACTGACACACGTGTGCCCGCCGGCGAGGCCGGAAGCCCAAGAGGCGGGGGCGCGGCAGCCGGCGGCGAGAAGCGGCGAGGGCGCAGCCGCGTGGCGACGCAAGCAGCAGCAGCAGCGGCGGGCTTGTGGCCGTGGGCGTGTGTGGACGATGCGGCCTTGCCACCACGGGCTCAGGCCGCCGACAGCCATGGACGACGAGCGCGCAAGGGGGCGGCAGTAGGGGCGCTCGGGACGTGAACAATGCGGGCAGGCGCGCGCACTTCGTGCCGCAGCTCGACAACCAGCAAGAGCTCCCGTCCATGGAGGCCGTGGCAACAACGTCGACGGGGGGAGGAGCTACGACGGCCAAATCGAGCGGGGAAAGAGGGGATTGGGTGCAACTCACAAGGAGGGAGCCGATGGCGAGCCCGAACGACGTCGGGGTGGTCGGAGCGCGACGAATCGGGCCGGAGTTGCCGGCGGCCGTGGCGTCGGGGGCGGCTCGATTGGCACGCAACAGCGCGTCTCGTCGAAGACTGACTGCGCGGGGCGACGAGGAAGAGCTCGACGATCCTCCTGGATATGACGGCGGGAGGAGAGGCGTACGGTGGCCGCGGGATCGACGACGCGTGCGCCCACGGCGGCGCTTGGGCGCGGACAAAACTGGGAGAGAGAGGGAGAGTGGAGGTGGGCTAGGGTTTGACCTAGGGTTCCTGGGGGCGTTTCCCTCTTATCTGCATTGGGCGGCACTGTAGCGGCGTAGTGGGGGCTGGTTCGGCGGCGACGGCAAGCCTCGGGCACGCCATGTCCACCAGTCGGGTGAACAGGGGGAGGTAGAAGAGGAGAGAGGGGGAATGGGCTGGGTGGGGTGGGATTGGGTGGGCTTTGCCCACGACGTAATATAGGGATTTTACTTTTATTTAGTTTCTTTTTGTTTTTTTACTGTTTCTATTCTGTTTTAATTTGGTTTAGTTTCTTTAACAATTTGTAAAACTTTTAATAGGTTCCATAATTAGTGTTATATTATAACATAGTGCCACAAAAAGTTTGGACCTTAAATCACATCATTTAGTATTTTATTTAAATAATAAATTATTAAATTGAACTATTTAGGCTACTGTTTTTATTTGGTTAAATATTTTCATAGCTTAATAAAATCCGATGCACATATTATTACGATCTACTGATTATTATGCAATTTACAAAAGTGGTTGCAAGATTTTTGGGCAAGTTATATTTTTTCCCATTGTTTTAATATCAACCAAAATGCATTTGAATTTGTCTTTGAATTCAAAGATGATCAAGGCAAGGATCAAGCACTGTGGCTTGAACTTAAGCAAGGAGATTACTGTTCCAACTACAGTGATTACTGTTACAAGACCTGGGGGTGTTACAAATCTCCCCCACTACAAAGAATTCTCGTCCTGATAATTAAAAGGTAGTGTAAGGGGTAGTGACGGGGATCAACCCCGTCAAATCCCATTGTCAGGGCCCTGGGTTAGTCATGAGAGGCACAGGTTGGACGATAGCTCGTCGGCAAACAGGAGGACACGTTCCTGCTCGATATTATTGATGAGGGAGATGCGATTACAGTGGATGCCAAGGCTGGAGCGCTCAAGGCTAGGGTTACAGATGATATTGGATTGCTTTGGCATCGCCCCTCCTAGCCCTTATATACTGGTCTAGGTCTCGGGGAGTTCATCTACGTTTACAGGTAAGATTTCCTAACCCTAGCTTGCTCCGTACGACAGGTCTTCGCACCTTCCTTGTGAGTCGCAGACTCCTACGTCGGTGCCAATTAGCGGGCCAAGGCGGGTCTTCATGGGACTTCTATCTTCAAGGACACCGGGTAGGCCTATCCGTAGGAGTCGTGGGGTCACCCCCTCGTCAGTAGCCCCCGAGTGCCTGGGGGAATCGAAGAGTCGCGCAGGGATTCGAGTACATCCATTTGTCGGTCGTTTGTATGCGCGGTACAACCGCGGGTCGCTGGCAGTTTGGTGGCCATGACAAAACCTGTTTCAAGGGATGCTAAGCTGAAAGGGCCCAAGGAGTCGACTGGTCGAGCCTTGGTGAATTGCACTAGTGGAAAATACCGCAGTAGCCCAATCAAACCCACGTCCCTCGACGTGAGCCTGGAACACTGGTGTCGAGCAAAAGTCCTGCCGCTTCAGGTCTTACGGTGTTCATTTGCCGCCAGTAATGTGCGTAGCCTAAGGCGCGTCCGCCCGGCTTTTGCTATCATGCGCAGCGCATGGAAAAGGTTGGGAGTGAAATCGCTCTTTGGCAAGTCTCAGCCCGGCCGAACTTCGCAGCGGGGTCTTACCTACACGCTAATCTTGCGTGGCATCTGGGCATAGTGTATCGTGTTCCAAGAATGTGTGTTTTTGAGGCGCGGAGCCTAATAGTATTGCACCCGCTTGGAATAAAACATCAAGCGAGCTATTCGCTCATTCACCCGCGGAGCTTGTATCGAGTGCTCAGACGGGGGGTTCTTCGCGAGTAGTCACTCGAATGCCGTTTCGGCTCTTGAGGTGAGGGAGCACCTGAGACTCTAGCTCCATATGATCTTGGCGAGTGAATGTTTGTCTTGCGTCGGGTTGAGGGAGCACCCGAGACTCTCGTGAGTGCGAGTGATCACTCGAGCACATTGCTGACCTTTGGGTGAGGGAGCACCTAAGACTCTTATGATGTGCTCTCCTGATGGGAGTAAGATGTTTTTTTTCTTCATCGGGAAAAAGATCTGAAAGATAGAATCTCTGAGCCTTGATGGCGTACTCAGTATGCCTTGCTGTGATATGACGTTGGCGTGGTCTTCTGGTGTTTTTGACCACTGTGGCCTGCCGAAGAAAATGACTTGGCGTTGTCCCGCCGAAATTTTCGTGTCGCGCGATCATGGTCCTCTTTTTGCGCGCGTAGTGGGCGGTGTTGTTACTGCGTCGGTTGGATTTTCCATACTTTTCGCCTGTTTATGGGATCGTGCCACGTTTTCTGGGTGATAAGTTGGACGGTGGCCCTTCTTGCTAGGCTCTTGGGTTAAATACCTTGCGGCTGGGTAAATTGTAGGTTTTACCCAGCCATCGCCTTTCCTCTCTTTCTCTGTTTCCTTCTTGTTCTTGAGCCTTCGTCTTTTCTCCTCTGCGGGCTGCTGCGGGATCTATGACCAAGCGCCCTCGTACTGCTGTAGAGTCGGCCAAGATGTCCGGCAAGTGGGAGCGGTCCACGTTCGGGGCCGGAGATCTGGATGCGCTAGTTGCTGACAGCGTGGTGGTGGAGGGTGATGTGCGTCTCCCTGGTGATGAGTCGATTCCAGTGCCGGCGGCGGACGAGCGGGTATGCTTGCAGGATTTCTTCCACCGCGGTTTTGCTCTTCCGCTGCATCCTTTCGTTCGTGGCTTGCTGTATTCCTATCGGATCCAGTTGCATGACCTGACTCCCAACGGAATTTTGCACATTGCGTGTTTCATCACTCTTTGCGAGGCCTTCCTGGGGATTTACCCCCATTGGGGACTTTGGAGGCGCCTTTTTAGTATAAAAAGGACAAACTCTGAGTACGCCGTGGGTCGGGTGGGTATCTCCATTGGGGATAAACATTCGTATTTTGACTTGGAGAAAATCGATTCCGTTAGTGGCTGGCGAAAAGGCTGGTTTTATCTCAAGGATCGGTGCGTTGTTGGTCAAAAATTTGGTCTTGCTTCTTTCAATCCGGGAACGCGGGTGGTCAGACAACCTTCGTGGTCTCATTCCTTGACCGAGGTGGAGTCATCCGAGCCGACTCCGTTTTTGGAGAGGATTGCTATGTTGAAGGATAACTTGACCGGTGGTCAGCTCATCTCTGTTTTTGTGGGGAGGCGAGTTCAACCGTTGCAGCATTGAACTCGTCCTATGTGGCAGTACGAGGGACTCGGTGACTCGACGAGATGCTCGCCTCAAGAGCTTGAACCTGACGCCCTGCTAACTCGCATCCAACATGTGACCAAGTGCTCGAGTATTTCAGAAATGCGCCTTGTCCTTCCGTATGCTTCTGATCATTCTCCGCCGCCGGTTGGTGTCCGTGTTCATTCGTTTGTTTGGACAAGTACCTAGTTTTGCTCTCTTTTTGACATTTGCTTGCCTTGCAGGGCCATGCTCCGGCGCTGTGTAATCCTCCGCAGCCGGAGGACGCCAATATTCTTGAAGAACCTGGTGCTTCCGCAGCTGATGATGCTGCGCCAGCTGTTGATGCTGAAGCTGTGCTGGTGGAAACTTGAGATAGTGAAGATTCAAGTCCCTTTCGCGTGAAGCGGTCGCGCCCCTTGAGCGCTGAAGATCATGATGCATTGGGTGATGCTGTCCCACCGGCTGCTCCATTTGCTGGGCCTTCCCCTTCGGCTGCGACTCCGGACGCTGCTCCGAAGAGGGTCAGGCTTGGGAGGCTGGGGCGCCCTCGTGCTGCGCGTGTCGGGTAAGAATTTGCTGGATTTTTGCCCGTTCCCTTTTCCTTGTTCCTGCGTCTGATAATGCTTATCTTGTAGTGCTGCGACTGCTCCGGCTGCTTCGTGCACCAGCGCAGCTACTACTGACTTGAAGTCGACGGACTCTGGGGCGGCAGCCAAGCATCTTGAGGACCCCTCGGCTGCTGCTGGTCAATCTGGGCTGTCGGCGGCTCCTGCCGTTTCGACTGCGGGTGTAGTTCCTGGTGCGCCCTCTTCTGAGGCGCCTGGTGCTGTTGCTCCTGAGTCCAAGCCTACTGAACTTGGTCCCCCATACTTTGGCCGGCTTGATCTGGCGGTTGAAGACAAGGCTCGTGTTTTCGACCACATCTCCAAGCTGGTAAGTTGATTCGTACCTGTGCGAATTTATCATTGGGGGCACGGTAGTGCTCCCGATGGGAGTAGCCCCCGAGGCTACAAGTAACTGCTTGCAGTTGCTTGTAGTCTTGTCTTTCCTTATCATCTGATTGTCTGGATTTTGCAGCCTGTTTTCCAACACTGTGAGTGTTTGGTGATTGATGCTGAGCGTTGGCAACGGGCCCATGATTCTGCCCAGGATGCTTTGTCTGCTATGAGCGGTGATTTTTCATTCTTGCGCTGCTGAGTTTTGGCCACTGCGTCTTTTGTTTTGAGTACTGTCTTGCCTCGCAGACCGTCGCCAGGCTACCGAGGAGCAAGCCGAGAAGGCGTGGAGGACGGTTTCCCTTCTTAAGGCTACCTTGGCTTCCAAGGAGGCGGAGTTGCATGGTCAACACGAGGAGCTGGTTCGCCTTCGTCAGGCTGAGGACGCGCGTGCGCGGGCGGAAGCAGTTGAGGGCAAACGTCTTCGCGCTTTGTCGGACTCGCTTGTGTGTAAGTTTGGCATTCATTCATTGGTCTTGCTGTTCCTGCTGTCTTCCCGTGATGACGTTTCTTTGCTTGATGCAGCTGCTATAGGTGCGAAACCAATGGAAGCTGCTGCGTCAGGGTCTGGAGTTCTTCAAGATGCTGTAGATGCTGTTGCAAGTGCTGTTACAGTGGTTGGGGACGTCTGCACCCGGGCTTCCGATCTTGTGGGTCTTGCGCACGAACACCTTATGCCGGAGGGTTCAAAGGTGCCTGATGGCCTGGGCGCTCGGGTGGCTGCATTCGGCCCGGATAGGAGCGTATGGTGGAGCTAGTTGCGGAGAGCGTGGTGAGTGGTTCTTCCACGGCCCTTGTCGTCCTTATGGGGCATGGGATTTCCATTGATGATTCCTTGGTTGAGACCATCCCGGACTATTCTGATGAGCATAACGACCGAGCCGATAAACTGGCTCGTCGCCTGCAACAGGTTGTAGATGCTCAGGATCCTCCTATCGTAGGTGAGGGGGAGGCACAATAGTGTTGCGTCGCTTTGAAACTTTGTCTGTAATTCGTGACTCCGTTGTGATGGTTGATATTTTGCTACCTTTATCTGAGTGACTGCTTGGCTGTTCCTCTTGCTGTTTTTTGATTTCTTTGTTTTGTTCATCCTGCGGTAGGCCACTCCGGGCGTTCTTCGTCCTTGGAATTCGCTGAAGGATGACGCTCGCGAGGGTGCCTACGAGTCCGTTTGCTTGCGACTAAAGAACGCTGAGCGGGAGATTGTTCGACTGAAGGGATCCGTAGCCGTTCAGCGTACTCGCCGCGAGCGTGCCGAGGCCTTGGTTGAGAACCTTGCTTTGTGGGTGGTGAAGTTGTCCGACCTCCTGCGGGGTGAGTTTCGCCTCTGCTTGGTTGCCCGATTTCCGTTTAGTAGGTTTTGCTGTCTCTGTCTTGATCGTGGTTTTTTACTTTCGAAGTGCTGGCAGGGCGATCTCGGGATGAAGAGAGAGCCGTTCAGTCGGATATGTCACAGCTTGATGATCCCAGAGTGCAGGCGAGCAATCCCTTTTGGGCGGATGGGGCTCGTTCTCGAGCGTTGGCTTTGCTTCGTCTCCGGGTTGAGTGGGTGCCGGATGGTCTCAAATACTGCCAGCGGGTATTGGGTGGTATCCATGCTGAGTTCTATCCACTGGAGGTGGTTCCTTCGTCCCTTGAGAGGCTCTATCGCGTATTTTCTCAACCTTCCGAGTTACGTCGAGTGATGGATCATCTGATTCGTGCTGGAGCCCGAGCTGCTTTGGGTTTGGTCCATAGTCATTGGCCGGGGGTGGATTTTGCTCAGGTGGTGGCGGGTCCTCCAGGCGGCAGGGATCATCCGATGAATGGGCACTACATGGCTGTAGATAAACCTGCGCGCCAGGTTGTGAGGCGAGTTTGCGAAGAGAATGACCGCCATCTGGGTGCACTTATTAAGGCGAAGTTGGAGCCTGAAGATTAGGTGTTTCCCTTCGTTGTATATGCTTCTTCTTGGTGGTGTATATTCCATGTTGTCTTGGTTTTGTCGCAGGGGAAGTTCCAGGGGGTTGCGGCGGCAGGCCCCCGAGTGTAAAAGTTTTTATGTGTCGCGGTTGCGAAGAGCGCCTCGGGGGATGACAGCTTCGGCGAGCCCCCGAGTGCCAAGTTAATGTGCCGCGATTGCGGAGGACGCCTCGGGGGTGGCTGCTTCGGTGAGCCCCCGAGTGCCAAGTTAGTGTGCCGCGATTGCGGAGGACGCCTTGGGGGGTGGCTTCTTTCGGCGAGCCCCCGAGTGCCAAGTTAGTGTGCCGCGATTGCGGAGGACGCCTCAGGGGGGGGGGGTGGCTGCTTTTGGCGAGCCCCCGAGTGCCAAGTTAGTGTGCCGCGATTGCGGAGGACGCCTCGGGGGCTAGCTTCTTCGGCGAGCCCCCGAGTGCCAAGTTAATGTGTCGCGATTGCGGAGGATGCCTCGGAGGGTGGCTGCTTCGGTGAGCCCCCGAGTGCCAAGTTAATGTGCCGCGATTGCGGAGGACGCCTCGGGGGGTGGCTGCTTCGGCGAGCCCCCGAGTGCCAAGTTAATGTGCCGCGATTGCGGAGGACGCCTCGGGGGGTGGCTGCTTCGGCGAGCCCCCGAGTGCCAACAGATTTTGGGGAAAAATATTTATGTAATACTTTTCCTGCTGTCTCTTACAAACAGTAAGGGGGGGGGGTTCTGTTGAAGACAGATCCCTTTTGCTTAAAACTATGATGTAGTGACCTTAAAGGCCTGGTAGCTTTGTCTCCGAGTGCCTGGGTTCTTCGGGCGATGTTCCTTTCCTTCTACAGGAGAACTTCTTCTGCGAGTCCCGTGGTCCTGCTGCCTTGGTGGGCTACGAAGGCTTCTGCTATCTTGTGGAATTCCTTGTCGCAGCGGTCGGATCTGACGAAACTGCCGCTGATTGTGATGACCCCGTGTGGGCCTGGCATCTTCAGCTTGAGGTAGGCGTAATGGGGTACGGCCATGAAGCGAGCGAAAGCTGGTCGCCCGAGGATTGCGTGGTATTGCGACTTCCAGTCGACCACTTCAAAGGACAGCGTTTTCTTGCGGAAGTTTGTCGCGTTCCCGAAGACTACCTCCAGGCTTATCCTTCCGAGGGGGTAAACTGCTTTTCCTGGTACGATCCTGTGGAAGGTTGTGCCTGAGGACTTGAGTGCGTTGTTTTGGATGAGCATGTCGTCGAGTGTTCGGGTGAAGATGATGTTGATCCCACTGCCGCCGTCCATGAATACTCGCGACATGTCGTAGTTTCCGATTCTGGCCTCGAGTACTAGCACGGCGTGCCCTGGTTGGGGAACGACTGGCGGGTGGTCGTCCCGGGAGAAGGCGATTTTTGTCTCCGACCCGCGCAGGTACTCTGGGACGGCCGGGTGTGCGGAGGTTTCCAGGAAGACTTGTCTGGTGACTTTTTTCTGCTGCCTGTTGGAAGGCCTGCCTTCTTGTATCATGTAGATCCTCCCGTGGGCTTCTGGTTACTGGTCTTCTTCTTCTGGTATCCTTTGCTGTTCCTGGATGGCGGCCACCTGTCTTGTTGGCAGAGGAGGGGCTGGTGGCGCGTCATGGGAGACTGGCCCGACTGCTATGCTTGCGAGTGGTCGGACTGTTGCGGCCGTGGAGCGGCTTTTCTCCTCGTCCAACTCGTTGAAGCTTCTGCAATTCCTGAGGGTGTGGGAAGATCTGAGCTCTCCTCGCTCATTTCTGAATCCGTGTATAGAACACGGTCCGTCGAGTTGTTCTTTGGCGGAGCGGAATGCACGAGTGCCGTCGCGTGGCTGCCTTGTCCTCCATTCTCGTTTCTGAGCCTGGGGCTCGTCTTCTGGGTTGTCTCTTCGTTGTGGCCTGTTGTCGTCGCGGTGCCTGCCGTTCCGATCATCCGAGAAACCGGCGGCGACCATGTCAGGTCCTCTGTCATCGTAGAAGTTCCGTCTGGGTCGCTTCCTTCTTCTGTCGGCTCCTCTATATCCGTTGTAGTCGTAGTCGTACTCTGATCGTGCAGTGTGGGTTTCTATTTCATTACAAACATAATCTTCTCCGTCCGCCCAGCTGTTGGCTAGTTGTAACAGCCGTGCGAGTGTTCGGACCTTCATCTTCCCGAGCTGCTCCTTGAATTCAACGCGCTGTAGGCCTCGCCTGAACGCATCGATCGCACTTTCGTCCGAGATGTCTTCCGCTGAATTCTTGAATATCGTCCATCGCTGGATGTATGCTCGCAGGGTCTCCCTCGTTCCTTGTTTGCATGCCCGCAGTTCCTCGAGTGAGGCTGGTCTCTTGTATGTGGATTTGAAGTTTTCTATGAAGGCTCCTCGGAATTGGCTCCAGGAGCTGATGGATCCGCGCCGGAGATTCTTCAGCCAATGTCGAGCAGAGCTCTCGAGCATGAGCTGCACGTACTGCATTGCCATGACGTTGGTTCCTCTCTGAAACTTGACTGCTGTTAGGTAGTCGTCGAGCCAGGCCTCCGGCTCCTCGAGTCCGTTGTACTTTAGTGTCGTGGAGTTCAGTTTGAACCCGTTTGGCATTCACGTCTGACGTATGGCACGTGTGAAGCATAGTGCTCCACATGGCTCGATTTCCTCGTCGGAAGCCTCTTCGTCCGAGTATTCCTCGCGTGCTGCGCGTGTTCGCCTGCTGCGGTTGACTCTATTCTGTGTGATGTCATCTCGCGCATCTCGTCGAGTGCTGCGGCGCCTGTTGTTGTCGTCGCTGTCGTGCTTCTTGTTCCTGTCGAAGCGTCTGCGCCTGTCGTCGTTACTGTTGTCGTTGTCGGGACCCGGGGTTAGCGTATGCAAGTCCCGCTATGGCATAGTCATATGGAGAGCCGAGAACCGTACCCACTTGTCTAAGCAGACAAGTCCAAGCACGGAACATTCTCGGAAAGCATCGTACGTGAGGGGCATCCCATCCAGGCCGGATGATCAACTGAGATGGGTCCTCATCGTACGCACATAAGTCTAAATGATATGGGTGATGAATTCCCATATTCACAGACAAGTCGCCTCAACCATACTATCGACTATCTCATAGCTCTTACATAGACTTACTCCAGCCCGATCACTTAGTCGGGGTCTAGGGCGGGCTCGATCATACAACAAAGTGTGCACGAGACAGAGTCTCGAACAATCGCATCGCGATGCCCCAAGCTGCGCACATCTAAGGGCCACTTGGTGTATAAAAGACCGCCATCCAGATCACAACTAAGGTCTCGAAAACCCATACAAAGACATGCATGTTATAAACATACACGCAACACACATGCCTTGTATGAACAACAGGTATCATTAAAATTCTCTACAAAGTATACATTTTATTGATAACTCTCACAGAGTGCACACAGAGATGACAAGCATGTGATTCAACATTACAACAAACAAGTGGAAGCAAAGTAGGTCTGAGTACAGACAAGTTTAACAAATGGCTTAAGAAGCCTTATTTAAACACAAGCCCTCCACAAGGGAACCAGTTGTCTGACTGGGACTACACTAGCTTGGTCTTCAGTCGTCGAGCTCGATGAAGAAGCCACCTTCGGGGTCAGTGGGTTCATCTAAAACATAGAATAAGAAAACGTGAGTACAAAGTTGTACTCAGCAAGACTTACGTAGGAACTATACTACTCATGCACATGTATCAAGGTAAAGGGAGGTGGGGTTCAAATGCAGAAGTGCCAGCTTTGACTTGGCTAGTCCTGAACTACGAGTACCAGACTTGAGGTAAGAAGCGTACACGAGTCCACTACAATTCTTCAACCAATTACACCACTATGGTGCCTTCCTCGACTTCCCCACGAGAAAGCACGCCATAGCACTCACACTTATCTTGGAAAGTTTTATAAGTATCCGGTTCAAGTTGTCTAATAATCAGGCACAGTTTTCCAAGTAGTCCCTTACCGCGGACGCGGCTATTCGAATAGTTTATTAACCCTGCAGGGGTGCACTGCTACACACATGAAACCATCAGTTACCGCCGGGATCTCGTCACCCTTCAAGCGGGTGTCGGCGAGGATAATCTCCACAACTTTTACCTCACAGCCAACTCAAGTTCAATGAAGACGCCTATCTGGGAGGGTTTCCACATTCGTAACCCGGCCGGTCTACCGAAGTGGTCCCAGAAGATGTGTGCGTGGTGCATAAGCCGGTCTCGGTTGAGCCGTTCTCTCACCTTGCATCCAGGCCACAAACCTACCAGAACTCCGAACTACTGCGACTCATTGAACTAAGAAGGGGTTAGTTAATAAATTGAGCGGGGATCCGTTTGCCCAACATGTGGTAGTACTCTTCAGCTTGGATCACCACACAAGAACTCGGGCTTAAGGCGGTGTTCAACGAGACAACCCACTGTGTACTCCTACACAGACTCTCATCGTTCACCTTGTATTAGGGTAGATTCACCAACACAATTCCACCATCATCAACATGATTGCTACCATCCCGACTCACATAATAGTAACAACATTGTATCACTCTAAGCATGCAATAAGCAGTAACAGTTGCAGGGGTCACATGATATCAATCAACTCCTACATTTGCTAGGATTGTGGTTTGCTTACTACTGTGACAAAATGATAGGTCATGCAAAGGAATGGGTTCATCTAAGCGGTAGAAACGCATCATGGTAAACATCCTATACAATGCATAAGCGAGACATGAGAGGGAAGTGGGATTTTATCGACATGATCAATGGGGGTTTGCTTGCCTTGCTGACGAGGTTCGGTATCGGGGTCTTCAACGAAGGGGGCAGCCTCCTGTTCCGGTTCCACCTCCTACTCGACAAACAACAAGCAAGGGAGCACACTAAGTACAATGCACAATCACATGGTTGAAGGATGATACTTGATGTATATGTTTCTGATGTGTGAGGCAATTCCATTTAAATGGAGTATATTGCAAATGAAATTGCAAATTCAAACTCCAATTTGAATTCATTTTAGCCAAGTTACAAATGCTATTGTTTGAGCAATGCAACTCATTTTGAAATGTGTATGATATGCCTCTGATGTTCAAATGAAATGTGGCATGTTGCTAAGATTCAAATTGCAAAAGCATTTGAATTTAATTTGATTAAATTCCAATTAAACCAAATAGAAAATGCTACTGGTCCCATTTTAAATTCAAATCAAACATAGTTGAAAGTTGTATATTTGGATAGATTATTTTCTCCTGATGATTTTTCATATATTATATGTTAAATTTGGAGTTAATATGAATTTTCTATGAATTTCCAAAGTTTCAGCCTTTTTCTGGATTTTCTGGAATTGTTTTAATTAGTAAAGCAATTACTGCATCAGCATGAGGTCATGCGGGTGTCAGGGGGTCATTGGCCACTGGGACCCACATGTCATTCTCTGTTCTGTTAATTAAAATGATTTGAATTAACTTAAGTTAACAAAGGGGATAAAATAGGGGCTGGGCCCACATGTCTGTGACATTGGGCGGGTGGGGCCAGGGTGATTAGCTTAGGGGGTTAAGCTCTAATGGAGGGGGTCGTCGCCGGCGTGCACTGTGGTCACCGGAAACTCGCCGGAGTTGCGAAAACGAGCACGGTTTGGGGATTGCTTGGCACGGGCTTGTAGCTGGGGTTCTTCCGCGTCGAACGGTGGCATTAGGGGGTCACGGGGTTCACCGGAGCGTCGCCGGCGTCGAGGTTGGTGGAGACAGAAGCACGGCGAGGTCGGGTTCGGGGTTCTAGTGCACGGCTTGATCCAATTCTTGGTGCGTTCGAAAGCTGGAGGAGCCAGAAGCCAAACACGCGCAATGGGGCAACAAGGTGGGCACTGGAGCGAGCTCTGGCTTGACCACGGCGGCGAGTAAGCTTGGGATCCATGGCGGATTCGGCTAGAGGGTGAACGGAGGGCTGCCAAGTTGGGGGTTTTGCTCACCAGGCGATGGGGAACACGATGGAGTAGGCGACGAGCTCGGGGAGGTCACGGTGGCGCAGGAATTTGAGGTGGATCCGCGACGGCCGGAGTGGAAGACGATGAAGCTCGCGTCAGCTACACAACACCTCGGGGCGATTCCTTCTGCGGCTCGGCGTAGACGACGAAGGCGAAGACGATGGACACGATGGCGCGGCTCGGGGACGACAGCGGCCACGCGGGCTTCAATCCATGGCGACGGCAGCGCTCGGGTCGTCGTCGAACTCGGCGAGAGAGAGAGGGGGAGAGGCTCTGGAGGGGGGGGGGAATGGACGCACGGCTCGTCCAGGCGTGGCGTGGCGCGTCTAGGAGGCTCCAGAGGGGCAGGTGGAGGCTGGAAGAGCGGCGACGTGGTCGGCTAGCTCGGTGGCATTCCACCGAGCAGCTTGGAGGCGCGGGGTCGGGGAAGAAGACCCCTGTGCCCTTTTGGGCCGGCTGGGCTGGATGGGCCGGCTTCGCCTAGGCGTCAGGTACGCTTTTCTCTATTTTCTTTTCTGTTTAATCTTTCCTTTCTGTTTTTCTTTTCTGTAATTTGTTTTGCTGTGCTAAATAAATAGCTAGGCATTTTATTAAATGCTGAAACTTTTTATGCGGCTTCACAAAATACTAGGCTAGCCACTTGTAAAGTTTGAACATTTTTAAAATTCAAATTATTTGAACTTTAAATCAAATAGGGGTTTTTGATTAATTCCAAGGTCCTGTTTGAATATTTGAAAAATCCACGAGCATGGGGTGGGTCCCACATCACTTGATATGTGATCACACTCATTTATAAGACTTTGCAAAAATCAAACATGAATTTTTGGAGAAGATTTATTTCTGGCCTTTTGAATTAATTCATCTGGGGGTGTTCCTTCTCCCATTTGAGTTTGAATTTGATTTCAAATGATTTCTTTTGAAATTTTTAACATGATGCAAGGTGACTTTGATCCTAGCACATTGCCTAACAGAGGGTTCTGACAGTCGTCGTCGTCGTCTGGTGAACTGGGGTCCCTGTCCGGTGTCCACTCGCGAGTCTGCCATTTTGTGCTGGATTTCTTAGGTACCGAGGCGTCGATGGCGTCCTTCATTATCTGCAAAGCAATGGAAGTGTAGCGACCTGGCTTGCCCTTTCTGCTTTTCTGGGCACGGGACAGGTAGTCCTGGGTGCTTATGAGTGCTTCTGCCGGAGTGAGGTGCTCTTATTCGTCGTCGTCTTCCTCTAATCTGAAGTCGTCTTCGAGTTTCCGCACCACTCTCGCCCTTTCTGTCTTCCGCAGATTGTTGAGTTTAGATCTGTTGCGGGTGGGGGAGTCGCGGCCTGGTGAGTCACTTCTGGGAGGTTGTCTGCGACTGCTTTTCTTTTCGAGTTCCTCCTTCTCTTGCTTCTCCATGGCTAGGCGCCACTGTCTCCTCTGCTGGGTTAGCTCGCCCGCTATCTTGTTGTATGCCCTTAGCTCGTCCCTTGAGGCGTCTGGTGGTAGTAGCCTGACGCGGGCGACTGCTTCCTTTACCATTGCCATTGATTCCTTGGACAAGTATATTTTTTCTTTGGGTGGTTCGTCTGCTCTGCAACCGGGTTTGCTGCCTGCTGCGTGATGGCTGGCCGCCTTGGCTGGGTGCTTGCTGCTTGCTGCTTGGCGGCTGACTGCTTTTTTGATTGCTGGGTCCTTGTTCCACCGGGACTTTCATTGGTATGGACCCCGGTTCTCCTAGTTTTACGGCCATCTGACTGGTGTTGCCGGGACCTGCCGCCCTGCTGGTGGTTGGGGTGTCTTGATGAGTGCCCGGGTCATCGACTCGTCCGTTGTTACCTGATGCTGGTGCGCCAACTTCTGCCTTGAACACCTGCGATGGTGTCCTTGTCGCCTCCTTGCTGATACGTGTGATGGTGCTTCTCCATGTTGGGGCTCCACTCGAGCGGTCGCGAGTGGCGTGGAGCCTTGAGTTGGGTGGGTAGCTATGGCTGCCAGATAGGTTGGCCGTGCGGGCGGCGTCCGCTCCGGTCACTGCTGCGGGTGTTGCCGTGGGTGCGCGGGTGCTGTCGGTGAGGCGAAGAGTCCCCCAATGGTTGATGTAGATCTGATACACTCCAAAGATCAGATTGACGCCGGAGTGTAGATCGGTAAAGACTGGCTGGAGGGCCGGGAGGTGGGTCGTGAATCCGAGGGACTCAAACAGATTAGATCTTGCCGGAGCCGCCGAGTCGATGAGTGCCGATGATGATGAGGCCGCCGAGATCGCGTTCCCAACCTGGGCGGTTCCCACAGACGGCGCCAATTGACGGGGATCAACCCCGGCAAATCCCATGGTCAGGGACCCTGGGTTAGTCATGAGAGGCACAGGTTGGACGATAGCTCGTCGGCAAACAGGAGGACACGTTCCTGCTCGATATTATTGATGAGGGAGCTGCGATTACAGTGGTTGCCAAGGCTGGAGCGCTCAAGGCTAGGGTTACTGATGATATTGGATGGCTTTGGTGTCGCCCCTCCTAGCCCTTATATACTGGGCTAGGTCTCGGGGAGTTCATCTACGTTTACAGGTAAGATTTCCTAACCCTAGCTTGCTCCGTACGACAGGTCTTCTCACCTTCCTTGTGAGTCGCAAACTCCTACGTCGGTGCCAATTAGCGGGCCAAGGCGGGTCTTCATGGGCCTTCTATCTTCAAGGACACCGGGTAGGCCTATCCGTAGGAGTCGTGGGGTCACCCCCTCGTCAGGTAGAGTTTTGGTTTCGTATTCTAGCGATTCTTTTGGTGCTTGTTTCCCTTATCGAATGAGTTCATCCTCCTCGTTGATGTCTTCATTTCTCTGCATCGGTGCATCTTGACAATTTGTCATCCTTCCTTCGGGGGATTCATCGTACTTACACATAGGGTAGGAGGGGAAAACTTAGGGGTCGGATCGGTACCAGGTTAATCAACCGAGGTTGCCCAATGGAATGGGGCACATGGTATCTCTCGAGTTGAAACACAGAGAAACACATCGAGAGAATCAAAAGAAGGTATGAGAAGTTTCAAGCGGATAGGCATGCACTCGATGTCCAGGACGGACGACGGAAAAGGGGTCCAGAGCATCAGGCATAAGTAATGCGTATGATATCGGACTGAACAACACAAGGTATATGACTCGTGAATTGTACACGAGGTCAAGCACGAGGAATAATCCTTGGGAACGTGGATGTACAAAAGATTCAGGTTTCGGTCCTGTGGAACTATGGGTTATGGGCCCAAATTGAATAAGAAAGATGGCGACAGTCCATGCGATCGCGATGCAAGGTTTCTCAGAGAACAACTTATCAGCTATGTCGGCAACAATGTCGGTACCAAGGGCGAGGGACGAAGAGAATCATTTTCCTGCTCATTAAGACGAGGCAGGCCAATTGGCATAGTTCTTGTCCATCGGTGGTCACCGAAAAGTCATCAATAATGGTAACAGGGTTTTCTGACGGAGTGGTACACCGAGGTGTTTTACAAAAGCAGGGAATTATCACTGCTCAGATAATTTATATTAAAAGAAAGGTTAAACAGACCAATGGAAAGAAAATTGTGATGATACACCAGTATCAGGCGTAAATCTTTCCCGAGGGAAAACAGGGCAAGATATACATGACCAAGTTTGTATTGGAAGGGAGTCAAAGTATGTTGTCGATGATAACACAAATCATCGAGGGGCAAGGATGGTATTTCTCACCATGAATTCAATTAAAACTTGGGAAAAGTCAAAATGTCGATGATGAGCACGACACATTATGCCGAGAGGTTTCAAGAGAATGCAATCGAATAGTGACAACATCAAGCGAAAGGAATGGCGAAGCAAAAGGTATTCGGTGTTCTCGGTTGACAACAACCTAGAACCATGAAATGGCTATGACAGGGATATGCATTGTTTCATCATAATTCATAAGATGTAGTGCAAAGGCATGATATCCTCGAGATACGAGGGGGTAATACTCGAAGGTAGAATGGAGGATCATAAGCGCAGTAGAATTTCCACCAAGGGGACAATTACTTTTACCAGAAGATTTCATGATAAGTTCTACATAGTATCCATGGGCATGTACACAAAGGTTCAGGGTCGACTCCCACTTCATCAATGCATAACCCCTCATTCACTTCTCGCTTTCAGGGAGGTGGTAAGATTGCCAACTCATCTGACGGGAGGCCAGTAGAGTATAACCTGCATAAAGTTTGGGTTCATACAGATTAGGGGAAGCATAGGGTTAATCCATCGGGGCATTTTGAAACCCATACAACAAACATCATAATCAAGGGGTACCAGTTTGAAAGCAGAAGGAAGATAACACAGACCAGATGATACCGTTCGCCAAAGGCATTTCGTATAAGGGGAAGCTTGTCAATGATTTAGGACACAAGGGTCCGGTAGGTAGTAATCCACCAAAAAGGTCAGGCGGCGTACAAAGAATCTGGGAGAGTATCGGTACTCAACCATAAGAAGAAAGAATGCCAAAGCATTGGAGATAGAAGCATCGAAATAATTCGATGCTTAAATACAAAGGAATTATTACTTCTGTATCGGTGTATCAGATTCATATACATCGATCAAACAAGAATAAGTTGAATACCGGCCTGACGGTTAATCAATTAAGGTTTGATTTACCGAGAACCCCCTCAAGTCCGAATGACATCTGAGCCAGAAGAATGGATTCATAGGGATCAACTGATGATTGCGTGCACTAGCACACACGATGATTCAACAAATCAGAATGGTAATGCCAAGGGAGGTCATCAAAGACTACAAGACAAATGGGATTGATCATATTCCAAGAAGGTAAGAAGAATCTACAAAGAAGTAGGCTGCCGAGGATTGGCGCGAGATCGGATAGTATTTCAAAGTATTTTGGGAATCACAGGAACCACTTAGGATGAACGGATCCTCGATAAACATGAGAAATTATCCGCAATGTGAAAAGAACCTGCAAAGCAGTAGGCTCAAAGGATTCCCAAAACAACAGAAAGTATTTCGATGCATCTTCTGAACACAAGAGCAACTGGGATTGAATGGATGAACAGAAAGTGTATGTGGTTATACATATGGACTTATCGGTGGCAGTGAATTGTAAAGGTGATCGACACATATGGTCTCGGGAATTTTATCGGAGAGTAATCTTCGAAATCTACTCGTGAAGCAAGCGATCATCTGTAATGAGGGGCTCTCCGGGAGGAAGTAGTCACGAGAACCTAATAGAGTTAGCAAAATCTTTAATCCGAAAGGATGAGAGAGTAGAGTCCCAGAGTAAAGGTGCGGCGAAAAAGATCCTAAGACCACCCAGTTTGCGACGTGGGCCCGTAAGCCACACAACACTGTTAGTAAAGTAGTTTCACAAAGAAAGACTCGACTTCGACCAAGGATTTGGAAGGGGTGTCCTACAGGCAGTCGGATCTGATACCAACTTATGACGTCCCCAAAATCAGAACGTGTACAGTAATTATACACGCAAGGTACACGATCGAGATCAGGGTGCCACGGTGAGATATGACAACACAACTCTACAAATAAAATAATACAAGCTGTTTAATACAAGCCTGGGGCCACGAGGGCTCGAATACAACAGCTCGTAAGCACAAAGTTAGCGGAAGCAATAGTTTCTGGGTACAGACACAAAAATACAAGGTTTCCTTAAGAAGGCTAGCACAAAAATCAACAGATCGAAAAGGCGAGGCCTCCTGCCTGGGAACCTCCAAACTACTCCTGGTCAACGGGGAACTCGACGTCGTAGAAGGCATCGGGGATCTTCACGTTGCGGTGGTCGACATCGGGGATTACCTGCTCCTAGACTCCAAGACTCCAACGTTGACTGCAGCGGCCGATTAGGAAAAACAAAAAGGGGGAAATAAAGCAAGGGTGAGTATCTAGCATACCCGCGAGTCTTACGTCCGCTACTAAGCATTTATGCATTTGCATCAAATGGAAAGAGGAGGCTGTATATAGTGGACTGCAAGGTAGAAATCAGAATAAGGGTAAGAAGCTAGGCCTATCAAAGACTAGCATCTTCCGACGATATCTTGCAGCATGAGAAGAGAATAGCCAACAGTTCATATAACGCATAAAGTAACAATGCGGCAGAAGTTGCTGCAGCATTGCATAATAGTAAGTTGTAATAACTAACAATAATAAATGCCTCTGAGTTCCCCTCCTTGACTTCCCGGCGAGGAAGAAAATCCAGAACCAACAAATTAATAGTAGTAGTTTGTAGTGGTAAGGTCCAGCTTCAGCATAAAGCGTCCTGTTACCGTGGACACGACTATTCGAATAGATTAATCTTCCCTGCAGGGGTGCACTTGTGTTACACTACACGCACGGATCTCCAGGGTGGCGGGCACCTGGTTAGGGAACGCTCCACCAAGGCTATCCGACACTCCGTAGCCCATCCTTTGAACTCAACAGAGAGGCCATCCGCCGGTCTAAATCCTAAGTATGCAGGGCCTTGGACCCCAACCCCGACGTACTCCTGCACGGTGCGTGGCTGGCCGGTGAAGCAAAATCAAACCAAATAAGACATCACTGCACGAAAAAAATAAGACAACACCACTTCCCGGCGTAGGCCGCGGTACTGCTGATGTCTAGAGAGTCCTCAAACGAGACTACGAAGCTGGGGAGCCCATAACTCGTAATTCCCACGGGTAGGTAGTGCGTACATGGCATATAGCCAACTCAAGACATCCACCGAACCATTAGTCATTTTATTAACTTGCGGGACAACCGTTATCATTGCCTCGACTTAACTGACTCGCGGACAACGACAACAGTCAGGACCACTAGTGCATCGGGGGCTCGAGTACAAACTCCCGCCGAGAGACGCTATCGTCGCTCACGCGATCTTTACCTAATGCACTCGGGGGCTTGAGTACAAACTCCCCCCGAGAGACGCTATCGTCGCCACGCGATCTTTACCTAAAGCACTCGGGGGCTCGAGTACAAACTCCCCCCGAGAGACGCTATCATCGCTCACGCGATCTTTACCTAAACCACTCGGGGGATCGAGTACAAACTCCCCCCGAGAGACGCTATCGTCGCTCACGCGATCTTTACCTAAAGCACTCGGGGGCTCGAGTACAAAATCCCCCCGAGAGACGCTATCGTCGCTCACGCGATCTTTACCTAAAGCACTCGGGGACTCGAGCACACCTCCCCCCGAGAAACGCTATCATCTCCCGTGCAGTCTGTAACTTAAAAATACGCAAGGGTCCAAACAAAAACCCCACTGGAAGGCGTCCACCTACGGAACTAAAAATTGCCCGGAGAAATCAAAGGGAAGCCACGTCAATACACGACCAGCCCAGCAACCTGGTGGATCACCAAGAACTTTGGAAAGAGATATAAACGGAGGCATCAAACAAAGAAAATCCTTTAGTCTTCATCTGATCGCCAACGATCACCTAAAGACTCGGGGGCTACTCCCATCGGGAGCGCTGTCGTGCACCTGATACGTCCCAAACGTATCTATAATTTCTGCTTGCTCCATGCATGTTTTGCGTGACTTTGCCATGTTTTGCTTGAACTTTCATACATTTTTGAACCTATTTGGACTAACCTATTAACTCAGTGCACCCAGTTGCCAGTGTCTGTTTTCTGCTGTTTTTGTATTTCAGGTTTTCCGGCCAATAAAAGTGCTCCAAAAATTCCGGGGAAAATATATAAAAAATCAGCGCAACAGAAGCTTCCGGAATCACCAAGAGAGGGAAGGGGGGCCACCACAAGGCAGCCAGGAGGGAAGGTGGCGCGGCCCCACCCTGGGCCACGCCAGGGACCCTCCTGACTGCGTCGTGGGTCCCCTCGACGCCCCCTTCGCCTATATTTACCCCTCGGGGTGGAAACTCCTAATACAGACTCCTCTTACGCGATCTCGCATCTGTTCCGCCGCCGCCGCCGTTTCAAGATCGGGGCTTCCTGGAGAAGCTGCTCCGGCACCCTGCCGGGAGAAGCTACCCCCTCCGGGAGACCCTCCATAGCCATGGACGCCTCCCGTATGTACCGTGAGTAGTTTCCCTTGGACCATGGGTCCGTGACCAGTAGCTATGTGATCTATCTCTCCTCTTTTGTTCTTCCACTTTCGAGTCCTCGTGAGCTGCCTTACATGATCGAGGCATCTATGTAATTTCTGCTGATGCTATGCTGAGTTTGTTGGGATCTGATGGATTATGAGACTATGTTCAGATTGTGATGAGTAATATATTTGGTTCTTCTCTTTTATATTTTGTTCTTGAGTAAATTCTTGCATGTTCTCCGTTGCGGTATTTGCTTTGGCCAAGTATTTTATTTGCAACTCCAAGAGAGAGCGTTATGCTCGATTGTGGGTTCTGCCCCTTGATGTCTAGCTTGAGTGACAGAAACATGAGACTAGGGGATGTGCTGTTGCCACCAGGGATAAAACAACGGTGCTTGTACCTGCGGGTGCAAGGATTGTTTACTTTACGCAAAGTTCTTTTAATGCAGTTGTCTGTTGCTTTGAGTTTACACTTTGGGTGGGATTCACAACTTAATACCAGCGAGATGTTCCCGATAGATATCTCAAGGTGGATGATTCGTAGTAGATGAAGATGGATTTCGGTCTACTTACCTTGGCGTACTGCCCATTGCTTTTGATCGCTTCCTTTCTTTGCAGCATAGTTAGCATTGCAGTGCCTTCATAATCCTGTCAATTGCCCAACTGTGATTTGTTTACCTCGCTAGCACTTTTATCGTCTTTTGGGAGAGAGACATCACTAGTGAAAATCACGGGACCCTGGTCCATCTTCACATTATTGTTCACACCCTCAATTTACTTTCAGCTTTTACTTTCCTTTGCTACTTTTATCTCTTGTGTTGATCCTTTGTAAACGACAAGGCCGGAGGAATTGACAACTCCTCTGTACTCGTTGGGAGCAAAGTTATTTGTTGCTGTGTGCAGGTCCACGACAACACCCTAGTCAGGAAGCAATTTCTGGCGACGTTGCCACCTACTTGTATCTCCTGAGTCGTACTGGTTCGATAACCTTGGTATCTTCACCGAGGGAAATTTGCTGCTGCACTGCATCTCAAACCTTCCAGTTGGGGTAACCAACGAGGGGCGAGAAGCCATCAAGCAAATTTCTGGCGCCGTTGCCGGGGAATCAAGTCTACAAGATAGGGGAGTTGCACACTATCTTTTACCTTTTACCTGCTGCTACTATGGGTTCCAATGAAAACACTAAGTTGTGTGACTTCACTAGTCGCAACAACAGTGACTTTATCTGCACTCCTATTGCTCCACCTTCCACTTCAGCACCTTGCTAATTGGCTTCTCGCCCTTCGTTGGTGAGCCCCAAGTGGAAGGCGTGATGCGGTACAGCAGCGAGTTTCCCTCGGTGAAGATACCAAGGTTTGTCTCCCGTAGGACTCCGGATATGATAAGTAGGTGTCAGCTGGCGCGACTGACGTGGACCTGCACACTGACACATATAACTTTTTTCCCAACGAAGTTCAAAGAGGTTGTCAATCTCTCTGGTCTTGTTGTTCACAAAGGGTAAAACACAAGGGATAATGATAGCAACTTGAAAGTAAATGCAGAAAAGTAAATATAGCTTGGAAACAGTCATGAGGATATGGACCGGGATACATGATGTTCACTAGTGATGTCTTTCTCCCAAAAGACGATAAAACTGCTATGCGAGGTAAACAAATTACAGAAGGGCAATTGACAGGATTATGAATGCACCGCAATGCTAACTATGCTACAAAAGAAAGGAAGAGGTTCAAAAGCATGGGCAGTACGCCAAAATAAGTAGACCGAAATCCATCTGCATCTACTACTAATCATCCACCTTGAGATATCTATCCAGAACATCTCGCTGGTATTAAGTTGCGAGCCCCACCCAAAGTGTAAACCCAAAGCAACTGACAACTGCATTAAAAAGAACTTTGCGTAAAGTAAACAATCCTTGTAACCGCGGTTACAAGCACCGTAGTTTTCCCCCTTGTGGCAACAACACATCCCCTAGACTCATGTTTCTGTCACTCAAGCTAGTCATCGGGGGGCATGAACCCACAATCTAGCACAACACTCCCTCTTGGAGTCACTACCTACTACTTGGCCAGAGCAATAAACAGCAACGGAGAACATGCAAGAATTACTTAGGAACAAAAATATAAGAGATAAAAACCAAATATATTACTCTATCACATTCTCAACATAATCTCATAATCCATCAGATCCCTCCAAACTCAACATAGCAACAGCAGAAATATTACAAAGGTGCCTCGATCATGTAAAGCAGATCACGAGGTCTAAACAATGAAGATCAAAGAGGGGAGGAGAACATCACATAGCTACTGATCACGGACCCATGGTCCAAGGAAAACTACTCACGAGACATCCGGGGAGCATCCATGGTGGAGAGGAGACTCCCGGAGGTCAATCCTCCCTCCGGCAGGGTGCCGGGAAGAGGTCTTCTGGTGCTCCCGATCTTGGAAGCGCGGCGGCGGCGGAACAGAGGCGAGTTCGCGGAATAGGGTTCCTCTTCTGGAGTTTTCCCGTGACGTAGATTAAATAGGCGAAGAGGGGCAACCAGAGGTGGGCCAGGGGCCCCAGGCACCCCCTGGCGCGGCCAGGGGTGGGGCCGCGCCGGGTGGCCGCCTGGGCCCCCTGGCTCCCCTCTGGCCCCTCCCGGGCTCTTCTCAAAGCTTCCGTCACGCTGATTTTTTATCTGAATTTTCCTGAATTTTTCTTGCACTTTTAATATGGGGGAAAACTGAAATTGAAAAACAGCAGAAAACAGGAACTAGCACTGGGGTGCACTGAGTTAGTAGGTTAGTCCAAATATGATCAAAAATGTATGAAAGTGTATCTAGATCATAGCAATATCACACAAAACATGCATGGAGCAAGCAGAAATTATAGATACATTTTGGACGTATCAACATCCCCAAGCTTAATTCCTGCTCGTCCTCGAGTAGGTAAATGATAACAAGCATAATTTCTGTGGTGACATGCTAGCAACCATAAAAGAACTTTCAAAATTAAAGCAATCAAGGTTAGAGATTCAATTCAAGTCATAACATGCAAGAGTCTATATTAGCATTGAAACAAGTAACAAAAGAAAAAAAGGTGCAAGAGCTCTCGCTGTCCGTGACTCGAATGTCTCCAAATGGTGTTTGCGTGCAAGAAGGGGGATAGGGAATACGAGAAAAAAGTATTTTTGTTGAGAACTCAATCTACTAAAGTTTCACACTTGGTCCCCTTTGGAATCTTATCTTGACTCGTCCCCAGACCACTAGCCAGGTACAAGTCAATTTGATCCACTCCTTTTCGATATTTCGAGCACTCATGCAATGGATGAGCGTAAGCACGAGAGTTGACACTTAGGATGGCAAAGAGAGAAATACGGTGGAGGAGGAAGACAAAAAGGATGATAAAGGCTCACAAAAATGAGGACAATCATAGGCAAGAGATGCCAAATGATAGATATGATGTGAGGAGTAGGGATTGCCATGCAACAGATGCACATACGAGCTAAGAAGCTCTCCAAAAGAACTAGTGGGGGGTGCATCTAACTTGCTCGCTCATGAAGACCTAGAGCTTGTTTGAGGAGGCTCATCCTTGGAATATGCAAGCCAAGTTCTAAAGTGTGAAGGTCCCCACATATCTATATGCATAAAGATCATCTCTATGGAGTACAAGGATATAAAGGGAGTACTAGTGTGTATCTCTCAAAAGGATAGTAGTGTTGCCCCTTTCTCTCTTTTTATTTCTTTTTCTCTTTTTCTATTTTTTTGTATGTTTTGTGGCCTCAATGGCTCTTTCTATTTAACTCTCATTTGTCCTCTTTGGGATCTTTTATTGTGTCCACTTTGGGATCTTTTCCTCACTTAAGGGCAACACTCTAATTTACAAGAAGGTAGAGGAGATCTTTCACACTTTACAAGGTACTCAAAACATAAAGAAGATGTAACTATCATGATGTATGCAATGTATGTCGCTACCAGTGTAGCAGGAACATGTATGACATGAAGATCAAGTCATGAAGAGGTGGATGTTGCATGGCAATGTAACTCGGAAAGGCTATGGAAATGCCTTGATAGGTAGGTATGGTGGCTGTTTTGAGGAAAGATAAAGGGAGGCTTATGATGACAGAGCGTATCATGCCAAGGGTTTGGATGTACCGGCGAAGGTGGACACCAACTCTCGGAGTGAGAAGAAGGCAATGCACGGCACGGGAAAGGTTAGCAAAATATGGGAAGGTGGAAGTGTCAACTCTCAATACTTACATTAGTACGAAGAACTCATGCACTTATTATCGGTAACTCTCAATCTAATAAGGAGGTTCACAAAGAGACAAGTACCCCGAGGAGGAGTGTATGGGGGTTTGGTTATCCTTGCGCATCCTCGACTCATGGTACGTGAGTGTACTCTAATATTCGACTCCTCAGAAGAGTAGTGATCTATCTAGTAGCTAGAGTTCTCAACTAGTTTTGTAGGTTTTGAAAATAAACACGGATTGCCCAAAATACGACACCTATCACTAATAGGCAAGAGCTCTTGACACCAAAAGTCCAAACATTACTCACAACAATACCTCAAAACTATTGCAAGCTACTACTAAAATTAAATAGCAACCTCAATTACCTACTTTCAAGACAAAACACAACTCAGTGCAACAACCAACTCTCTTTAACAAGATAAACATGAAAACTAAAAAGAGTTCCAGCAACAAACTAAACCAAATCCAAGGATCTTGCTAAAGACAAACTAAGACTAAAACTAAACAAGGCAGTAGCTATGAAAAGATAAAGAACACACAACAGCAAAAAGATAGGCATGAAGAATCCTATGATGTGTTCTAGATTTTGAAAGTGGAGCGTGTTTCTTTCCCACACAAAGTAAGAAGGGATCTAACTTGTTATGAACAGCAAGCAAAGCTAAAGAAAACTAAAAACAAAACCTAAGAGCGAGACGCTCCAAGCATAGTACATAACACATGAAGTGATAAAAATATAGTGAGACGAAGGACGAACTGATGATTTGTTGATGGAGAAGGGGATGCACGGGGGTATCCCCAAGCTTAGACGCTTGAGTCTCCTTGAATATTTATTGGGGATGCATGGGGGCATCCCCAAGCTTGAGCGCTTGACACTCCTGGATCTTCTTTCATCATCTTCCATCGAACACTTGAAAACTCCCTTCATACATAACTCATCATAAGCTGATTAGAGAGGTTAGTACCCTTAATAAATAAATATTTCCCACTGGATATAAAGATATTCTTGAAGAACTACTGTTTCTCAACAGTGCCAAAAAGGTTTTGCAAAGAAAAAGCAAGCTTAAGGTTTGCAAAAGTAAGGAGAGACAAAACGTGGCAGAATCTGTGAAAAACAGAACAGCAGATAGTAAAGAATTTTTAAGGGGTACTTCTGCAACTCAAATCTAAAAACTCAGAACATACGGAAGTTTCGTAATTGTATAGATCATACTATGTAAAAAATTCAGCTCAAAAAGATGAACTGGGATTTTTCTGGAATTTTTCTGGTCACGAGGACAGAATCTGTTTTCTGGACAGCATGTCACAACTTTTACTTCCCTTGCCGTAAGAGGCTATAACTTGGCACAAAGCTGAAAAACAAAGATACAATGATGTTGCTACAGAATTAAAAATCATCAAGACACAACAAAAGCAAAAATAAACACCTAAATTCGTTGCGGGCTGCCTCCCGAAAGCGCTTCTTTAAAGCCATTAGCTAGGCATGATGCAAAAAGAAGAATCAAGGGTATCCAAGATCAGAATCATAAAAACCTTCAAATTGATTTTCAATAAGCTCATTCTTCTTCTTACTAGGAAAGATATACTTACCTTTTTCCATACCGCGTAAGTGTATGTGCCTATTACCAATATCAATGAAGCCTTTCATAGCACGGAGGAAGTCCCTTCCGAGCACAATGTTACTTTGGTTTGGCTCCATGATGAAGAAATTCATTGGTGCAGTACTATGAAGGAATGCAACTTGGAATTCTTTTACCTTTCCTTTAATCTCTGAAATATCTCCATTAGAATGTTCATGATAAGATGATAATATATCCATATCTAGTTTCAAATAATCATAAACTATTTTTGGCATAGTAGAAACTGTGGATCCAATATCACAAAGAGCAAGGAAGCCTTGGTTAGAGATGCTAATCCTAACAAAGGGCTCCCAATCATCATATATCTCCAACATTTCTTTCTTTTTGGACTTAAGTTCCTCTACTTTCCCCAAGTCTAGAGCATCCAGTCTTTTTTCAATAGTGGCAAGTCTATCTATGACAGTATCAATACTACGATCATAAACAAAATAACTAGATAGACTATGCAAAATCTCAAGAGCCCTATCTTCATCACACTCTAGAAAATCTCCTTCAGCTATAATGTCAAGAGAGTGTTTACACCACTTAAAAAGACCATGGTAAAAATTTCTAAGCACAATTTTTATAGATATCCAAGGCATAATTCTTTTATGTGCTTCAGAAATTTTGTCCCATGCCTTCTTCACATTTTCTCCATCACTTTGACGGAAATCGAGAACTTCCGATTCCCGCAAAGAACCTAGCCCTAACATGTTCATCTAAACAAGGAGGACTACTAACAACAAGATAAATAATTTTTTTGTAAATTTTGATAAAGGACACAAAGATAAAAACTGAAAGGTAAACTAGCAAGACTAAAAAACAAAGGTAAAGGGTAGTGTGCAACTCCCCTATCTTAGCACTCAGAGTCCCCGGCAACGGCACCAGAAATTCCTTTGCTAATTGGCTTCTCGCCCTTCGTTGGTGAGCCCCAAGTGGAAGGCGTGATGCGGTACAGTAGCGAGTTTCCCTCGGTAAAGATACCAAGGTTTGTCTCCCGTAGGACTCCGGATATGATAAGTAGGTGTCAGCTGGCGCGACTGACGTGGACCTCCACACTGACACAGATAACTTTGTTCCCAACGAAGTTCAGAGAGGTTGTCAATCTCTCTGGTCTTGTTGTTCACAAAGGGTAAAACACAAGGGATAATGATAGAAACTTGAAAGTAAATGCAAAAAAGTAAATATAGCTTGGAAACAGTCATGAGGATATGGACCGGGATACATGATGTTCACTAGTGATGTCTTTCTCCCAAAAGACGATAAAACTGCTATGCGAGGTAAACAAATTACAGAAGGGCAATTGACAGGATTATGAACGCACCGCAATGCTAACTATGCTACAAAAGAAAGGAAGAGGTTCAAAAGCACGGGCAGTACGCCAAAATAAGTAGACCGAAATCCATCTGCATCTACTACTAATCATCCACCTTGAGATATCTATCCAGAACATCTCGCTGGTATTAAGTTGCGAGCCCCACCCAAAGTGTAAACCCAAAGCAACAGACAACTGCATTAAAAAGAACTTTGCGTAAAGTAAACAATCCTTGTAACCGCGGTTACAAGCACCGTTGTTTGCCCCCTTGTGGCAACAGCACATCCCCTAGACTCATGTTTCTGTCACTCAAGCTAGTCATCAGGGGGCATGAACCCACAATCTAGCACAACGCTCCCTCTTGGAGTCACTACCTACTACTTGGCCAAAGAAATAAACAGCAACGGAGAACATGCAAGAATTACTTAGGAACAAAAATATAAGAGATAAAAACCAAATATATTACTCTATCACAATCTGAACTTAATCTCATAATCCATCAGATCCCTCCAAACTCAACATAGCAACAACAGAAATATTACAAAGGTGCCTCGATCATGTAGGGCAGCTCACGAGGTCTAAACAATGAAGATCAACGAGGGGAGGAGAACATCACATAGCTACAGATCACGGACCCATGGTCCAAGGAAAACTACTCACGAGACATCCGGGGAGCATCCATGGTGGAGAGGAGACTCCCGGAGGTCAATCATCCCTCCGGCAGGGTGCCGGGAAGAGGTCTTTTGGTGCTCCCAATCTTGGAAGCGCGGCGGCGGCGGAACAGAGGCGAGTTCGCGGAATAGGGTTCCTCTTCTGGAGTTTTCTCGTGACATAGATTAAATAGGCGAAGGGGGGCATCCAGAGGTGGGCCAGGGGCCCCAGGCGACCCCCTGGCGCGGCCAGGGGTGGGGCCGCGCCGAGTGGCCGCCTGGGCCCCCTGGCTCCCCTCTGGTCCATCCCGGGCTCTTCTCGAAGCTTCTGTCACGCTGATTTTTTATCTGAATTTTCCTGAATTTTTCTGGCACTTTTTATATGGGGGAAAACTAAAATAGAAAAACAGCAGAAAACAGGAACTGGAACTGGGGTGCACTGAGTTAGTAGGTTAGTCCAAATATGATAAAAAATGTATGAAAGTATATCTAGATCATAGCAATATCACACAAAACATGCATGGAGCAAGCAGAAATTATAGATACGTTTTGGACGTATCACACCTTCTTATGAGATTAAACCTGCTCTGCTTAACCTTGTTATGAAAGATCAATTCTCAGGAGCAGGAAAAGATGCTGCCTTGCACCTAAACAACAGTATCGAGCTCTCCGACATGCAGAAGTACAAGGAAGTGGATGGAGACATCGTCAAGCTGAAGCTTTTTCCTTTCTCTTTGAGAGGAAGAGCCAAGGAGTGGCTACAATCTTTGCCCAAGAACAGTATCGATTCTTGGAGTAAATGCAAAGATGCTTTTATAGGGAAGTACTATCCCCCTGCTAAAATTATTCAATTGCGGAGTAACATTATAAATTTCAGGCAATTGGATAATGAACATGTTGCCCAGGCTTGGGAACGTATGAAGACGCTTGTCAAGAACTGCCCCGCACATAGACTGACTACCTGGATGGTTATCCAGACTTTTTATGCAGGCTTGAACTTCACCTCGCGGAACCTGTTAGATTCGGCCGCGGGAGGAACTTTTATGTCAATCACTCTTGGTTCTGCCACAAAGCTACTTGATGAGATGATGATGAACTACTCGCAATGGCACACCGAGAGATCTCCAACCGGTAAGAAGGTAAACTCTGTCGAGGAGATCTCCTCTTTAAATGAAAAGGTTGACCTTATCATGTCTCTACTTACCAAGCAACCCTCTATTGATCCTCAAGATGTTCCTTTAAATTCTTTGGTTGCTCAGGACCAAGTAGATGTTAATTTTGTCTCTAGAAACAACTTCAACAATAATGCTTATAGGAGTAACTTTGGTAGCAACAATCCTAGGCCTTTCCCATCCAACAACTATGGGAACAACACTTATCCTACCACCAGAAACTCCACTTCAGAACTGGAGACCTTACTCAAAGACTTTATCACTACTCAGAAAGCCTTCAACAAGAGTGTGGAGGAGAAATTAGATAAATTAGATAATCTTTGTTTGAAGGTAGACAACTTAGCCCTTGATGTTGAGATGTTAAAAATTAGAACCTCTCCCCTTGAGGAGAGTAAGGTCACCCTTATTAATGCTATCCAGTTACAAATCAATGAAAATATTAGGATGATGGCTAAACTTAAAGAGAGATGGGCTAGAGAAAAGGAGGAATAAGAGAGAATTAAGAGCCTTCCTACCTACCACACAGTAGCTACTATCCAATTAGTTGAGGATGTCCAAACTGTTAGCACCCATCACACCCCTAGTCCCACTGGACCTATCAATGGTGATGCTACCACCTCAACCATAGATGAATAAACCTCTATGAACATAGAGGCTTTCAAACAAGTGAACCTAAATGATATCACTACCTCCTTGATAGATAGTAGTGACCTAGACTTTGACAACTGCACTTTACCTGAAGTTATTGGTTTCCTACACAAGATGTCTAGAGACCCCCACACTAGCACACTCAATCTTGCCTTCACAGAGCATATCACCAATGCTCTAATCAAAGTTAGGGAGGAGAAGCTTAGACTAGAAGCCTCCATACCTAGGAAGCTAGAAGATGGTTGGGATCCTATGATAAAAATTAAATTGAATAACTTCTCTTGTTATGCTCTTTGTGATGTTGGAGCAAGTACCTCTGTTATGCCCAAAAGAATGTATGATATGCTTGAATTGAAACCTTTTGATCCTTGTTCTTTTGGTGTTCGTCTTGTTGATTCTTCCGTAAAGAAACCTTTGGGGAAGATCGACGATGTTCTTATGATTGTCAATGACAATTATGTTCCCGTTGATTTCACTATTATGGACATTGAGTGTGAGCCCTCTTGTCCAATTATTTTGGGACATCCTTTTCTTCGCACAGTTGGTGCTATCATTGACATGAAAGAGGGAACTATAAAATTACAATTCCCTCTCAAGAAAGGGATGGAACATTTTCCTAGGAAAAAGATTAAGTTACCTTTTGAGTCCTTCACACGGGCTAGTTATTCTCTTGAAAAGACTTGATCTTCTTCTTTAAGCCTAGCTAAT
Source organism: Bromus sterilis (assembly GCA_950022295.1). Taxonomy (NCBI): domain Eukaryota; kingdom Viridiplantae; phylum Streptophyta; class Magnoliopsida; order Poales; family Poaceae; genus Bromus; species Bromus sterilis. The sequence goes on from OX465596.1 coordinate 48,744,304, forward strand.
GGCTCTAAAGAAGCGCTTTCGGGAGGCAGCCCGCAACGAATTTAGGTTTTTCTTTTTGCTTTTCTTCTGTTCTTAGTGGTCTTGATGATTGTTACTTGTCACAACCCCAAGTTAGGTATGTGCTAGGATCAGAGGTACCTTGCATTCATGCAAAAATTTCAAATTGCAATTCAAAAATGGGGAAAAGAAAGCCCTGAGAAATTATTTCAAATGGCCAGATAAAAATCTTTTTCCAAAAATCATTTGAACATTTGGAAAATTCCTATAAATGGTGCTGATCATTTTAAAAATGGTTTGGGAGCAATCCCATGGTCATGGAATTTTCTAATTTTGAAACAGTGCCTTGGAAAATTAAATAAACCCCTATTTGATTTGAAATTCAAATTATTTGAATTTCAAAATTTCCCAAAACTTGTGAGTGGCTAGTGTTATACCATGTAAGGTCACATAAAAGTTTTGAGGATTTTATAAAATGTTTTGGTATTTTTACCAGAGCAAAACAAAATGCAGAAAAACAAAAACAGAAAGAAAAATAGAAAAGGCAAAAAGGCCAGCCCAGCCTACCTGGCCCACCTGGCCCAGCAGAGGCGGCCCAGCCCAAAGGGGCAGGGTCGTCTTCTCCACCAGGCCAGGCAGGCAGGCAGCTCGCCGGCGAGCCGGCATGGCTGCCAGGCAGCTGCCTGGCTGCTCCCCTGCCGCCTTCTAGCGCCGTGGAGCCCTGGGCTTCTTCCCCCTTCCATTTCCCCCTCGCCTGGACCTCCTCCTCTCTCTCCCGTGCGAAACCCGTGAGAGCCCGAGCGCCCCCGAGCCCGCCGTCGTGCTCCGACGTGGCCACCGTGCCCCTCCCGGCGAGCCACCGTGTCCGGGAAGCTACCCGTCGTCGACTTCGTCGATCTGCACAACGAATCGAGCTCCAGAGGCCCCGAAGACGACGCCCGCATCAAGACTTTGCGCCGGCCAACCGTGACACTCCGGCGAGAAATCCTCCGTTGCCTCGCCTCCTCCGGCCTCCTCGAGCTCGCCACTGCCATCAGGGTGAGCAGGCGGTCTTTTCCCCTCTCTCCCCGCTTTTTTCCGAGCACCGTAGCGCAAGGACGCCTTCACCAGTCGCCGACCGCCGCTGCACCTCGTCGTCGGCGACGTTCCGGCAACCTCTGGCCCCTCCCGTATGCACGGCTCGATGCGGACGAGCACGGGGGTCATTCTGATGCCCTCCCCGTGCCAAAGCGACGCCAAATGCCCACTCCGGCGAGCCCTCCGCCGTGCTGTGCCCACCGGCGTCAAGCCGCCGGCTGGATTAGCCATTAGGGCTAAGTACCAGCTTAACCACCCCCCATAGTGACCGACAAGTGGGGCCAGCCACAAATTAACCCCTCGGGTTAATTTTAAACAGGGGGTTAACCCCCATTGTGGCTGACAGGTGGGGCCCCCTAGTCAGTTTGACTGGTCAGCCCCCCTGCTGACGCAATAAATCAAAAAGAATTAAAATAACCAGAGAAAATTCCAGAAAATACCCCAAACTTTGGAAATTCATAGAAAATTCATATTAACTCCAAATTGGACAAATAATATATGAAAAATGATCAGGAGAAAATAAGCTATCCAAAAATGCAACTTTCAACTATGTTTGAGTTGATTTTAAAATGGGACCAGTAGCATATGTCATTTGAATTATTTGGAATTAATTCAAATTCAAATCAAATGCTTTTGCAACTTGGACCATGGAATTATACTGCAATTCAACCACACTTCAGAGGCATATCATACACATTTCCAAAAGGTTCAAAATGATCAAACAATGTCACATGTACTTGGTTAAGTTTGAATTCAAATTGGAGTTTGAATTTGCAATTCAATTTGCAATATACTCCATTTAAATGGAATTGCTTCACACATCAAAGCATGTACATCAAGTTTCAACCTTCCATCATGTGATTGTGCATTGTATTTACTTTTCTACTTTGCTTGTTGTTTGTCGAGTAGAGGTGGAACTGGAGCAGGAGGCTGCCCCCTTCGTTGAAGACATCGTTATCGAAACCTCGTCAGCAAGGCAAGCAAACCCCCATTGATCATGTCTATAAAATCCCACTTCCCTCTCATGTCTCGCTTATGCATTGTTTAGGATGATCACCATGATAACGTTTCTACCGCATAGTTGAACCCATATCCTTTGCATGACCTATCATCTTGTCACACTAGTAAGCAAACCACAATCCTAGCAGATGTAGGAGTTGGTTGATATCATGTGGCCCCTGCAACTGTTACTGCTTATTGCATGCTTAGTGGTACAATGAGGTTGCTTATGATGTGAGTCGGGATGATGATAAACATGGTGTTGATGAAAGTGAAATGTGTTGGTGAATCTACCCTAATACAAGGTGAACGATGAGAGGCTGTGTAGGAGTACACAGTGGGTTGTCTCGTTGAACACCGCCCTAAGCCCGAGTTCTTGTGTGGTGATCCAAGACGAAGAGTACTACCACATGTTGGGCACATGGACCCCCGCTCAACCTACTAACTCACCCCTTCTCAGTTCAATGAGTCGCATTAGTTCGGAGTTCTGGTAGGTCCGTGGCACAGTCTGCGAAGTGGAAGAACGGCTATTCAGACCGGCTTGGGACCCTGCACACATCTTCTGGGACCACATCGGTAAACCGACCGGGTTCACGATGTGGATTCCAGCCCAGATAGGCGTCTCCATTGAATTTGAGTTGGCTGTGAGGTAAAAGTTGTGGGAATTATCCTCGCCGGCACCTCTTGAATGGTGTAGAGTACAAAGGCGGTAACTGATAGTTTCATGTGTGTAGCAGTACACCCCTGCAGGGTTAATAAACTATTCGAATAGCCGCGTCCGCGGTAAGGGACTACTTGGAGAGCTGTGCTCGATTATTAGACAACTTGAACTGGATACTTCTAAAACTCGCAATATAAGCGTGAGTGCTATGGTGTGCTTCTCGTGGGGAAGTCGAGGAAGTAACCATAGTGGTGTAATTGGTTGAAGAGATGTAGTGGACTCGTGTACGCTTCTTACCTCAAGTCTGGTACTCGTAGTTCAGGACTAGCCAAGTCAAAGCTGGCACTTCTGCAAGTGAAACTCCACCTCCCTTTACCTCGATACATGTGCATGAGTAGTATAGCTCCTATGTAAGTCTTGCTGAGTACGATTTTGTACTCACGTTTGCTTAATCTATGTTTTAGATGAACCCACCGACCCCGATGGTGACTTTTACCCGAAGCTTGAAGAATGAAGACTCAGACCAAGACCAAGCTAGTGTAGTCCCAGTCAGACGACTGGTTCCCTCGTGGAGGGCTTGTTTTTAGATAAGGCTTCTCTAAGCCATTTGTTAAACTTGTCTGTACTCAGACCTACTTTGCTTCCGCTTGTCTGTTGTAATGTTGGATCACATGCTTGTGATCTCTGTGTGCACTCTGTAAGAGTTATTAATAAAGATGTATATTTTGTAGAGAATTGCAATGATACCTGCTGTTCATACAAGGCATGTGTGCTGCGTGTATGTTTATAACATGCATGTCTTAGTATGGGTTTTCGAGACCTTAGTTGTGATCTGGCTGGCGGTCTTTTATACACCAAGTGGCCCTTAGATGTGTGCAGCTTGGGGCATCGCGATGCGATTGTTCGAGACTCTGTCTCGTGCACACTTTGATGTATGATCGAGCCCGCCCTAGACCCCGACTAAGTGATCGGGCTGGAGTAAGTCTATGTAAGGGTTATAATACAATCGATAGTATGGTTGAGGCGACTTGTCTATGAGTATGGGAGTTCATCACCCATATCATTTAGACTTGTGTGCGGACGATGAGGACCCATTTCAGTTGATCATCCGTCCTGGATGGGATGCCCCTCACGTTCGATGCCTTCCGAGAATGTTCTGTGCTTGGCCTTGTCTGCTTAGACAAGTGGGAACGGTTCTCGGCTCTCCATATGATTGTGTTGTAGCGAGGCTTGCATACGCTAACCCCGGGTCCCGACAGACTTTGTATCAGAGCAGGACTGACTGTAGGATTATCAGCCTTGGCCGAAGTCGAGTCTAGCCTTCTTTAGTTATATAGTTACTATGGGTATATAAGGGAACAACGTAAGGCTTCTTTTTCTCCTTACCCTCATCGATCTGAGTTCTGAGTCACCCTTATCTTTTCTACGGGATGATAGGACTAGGCTCATCTATGTCTGAATAGAACATCTCGTTGATTGCCTCCTTATAGCCGTAGGATTGTTGTGGTTGTCCAAAGTCTCCGTGTTTTGAGTTCCTTGAAGAAGTTCTGTCCAATTTCTTCGAGGTTGTTTCAATTTCCATCCCAGTGTAGCCGTTATGCTGCCGGATTTGTTCCGTGTTTCTTTGAATCGTTGCCTTTGCATTATAGTCTTCTCCTTCTGAAACCGTATCCTTTTATCCTTGCCTCCATCGTACAACCTGTTCTGATTGTTGATTTTTATCACACAGGATGTCAGGTGGAACTCGTAGTACTGTTCTTCGGAATCGAGACCGTGATTGGAATCGAAATGATGATGAACCTCCAACCCCGCCTTCTGCGGCGGAAATCATGATGGAAGCTGAGCGGAATAGACGTGATCAAACACGCCTTCTGGAGCTCATCGAGCAGAATACCGCCCACCATCGTAATGTGGTGGTCAGCATTCAGGACTTCATCCTCCTCAAGCCACCGGTATTCCGATGTTCTTCTGAGCCCCTTGAAGCTGATGATTGGCTCCGTTCCATCGAGCGTAAGCTTGAAACTGCACATGTTGCTCCCGATGACCGAGTTGTTTTCGCGGTATACTTCTTGGAAGGTGTTGCTCTTCAGTGGTGGGAGAACTATGTTGCAATGCAGCCAAATGGTCACGTAGTGACTTGGCAGGAGTTCTGTGTTGCCTTTCGAGGGTACCACATTCTGGATGAGTTGATGGAGCGCAAGAAGGAAGAGTTCTGCAATCTAAATCAAGGAGAGATGTCCATTGATGAGTATGTGAGGGAATTCAACCATCTTGCTCGGTATGCCCAAGATGAGATCACCACCGATGCCAGAAAGCAGTCAAGGTTCCGCAAGGGACTTAGCCCCATCCTCCGTCATGATCTCAACCTCATCGAATTTTCCACCTTTGAGGATTTAGTCAACAGATCCTTCAGAGCTGAGCATGGCAATGAAGTTTTCGAGAAGTCTCGCAAGCATGCTCTTGAACTTGCCCCTTCTTCTAGTTCACGCCCTCAGAAGCACATGATCTGGATTCCTAACAGTTTGATCCACCAAAACAACCCACCGAGGCCATCCCTTGTGCCGCCTCGTCCACCAGCTCACCCAAACAACCCAGCTCCCCGCACTATCTTTGGAGCCTGCTTTAGATGTGGCCAGCCTAGTCACTACTCTCGTGAGTGCCCCGTCAACCAAAATGCTCCACCCCATGCTAAAGGAAACCCTACTGTTCGTGCCAAGCCAAACCCGAAGGTTTCCACTTCCAAACCATCCACCTCAGAAAATCTTGGACATGTGAACCAAATCTCAACTGAGGAAACTGATAGTACTTCTGACGTCATTCTTGGTACGCTCCCAGTCAATTTTGTTCCCACTTCTGTTCTTTTCGACCCAGGAGCTTCTCACTCATTCATGTCGGAGAGTTATGCACTTCAGCATGATGTATCCTTTGATGAAATGTTCACCCCTATGATCATTCAAACTCCTGGTTCAAAATGGCAAACTAATAGAGTAAGCCATGGCAATCAAATTGCAATTGAGGGTTTAGTATTCCTTGCTTCACTCATAGCCCTCAAGTCTTCAGACATTGATGTCATCCTTGGTATGGATTGGTTATCAAGACAACATGCTTTTCTTGATTGTAAAGCCAAGTCAGTTAGACTTACACATCCTTCAGGCCAGACAATAGTTTACTCCTCACCAAGAACAAGAACCCAGGTGCATTCTTTGAATGTTCTTCCACTTCCTGACCTTGAAGATGTTCCGGTGGTTCGTGACTTCCCGGATGTCTTTCCTGAAGAGCTGCCGGGAATGCCACCCGATAGATGTGTAGAGTTCATAGTGGATCTTGCCCCAGGAACCGCACCAATTTCCAGACGCCCATACAAAATGGCCCCACGTGAGTTAGCTGAGCTTAAAACCAAACTGGAAGCTTTGTTGGAAAAAGGCTTCATCCGCCCTAGCTCATCGCCATGGGGTTGCCCCGTTCTGTTCGTAACGAAGAAAGATGGAACAGAAAGGATGTGCGTAGACTATCGCCCGCTAAATTTAGCGACGATAAAGAACAAGTACCCACTTCCTAGGATCAATGATCTTTATGATCAACTTGCAGGATCCTCTGTCTTCTCCAAGATGGATTTGAGATTAGGTTATCATCAAATCAAGATCCGAAACGAGGACATTCCCAAAACGGCTTTTACTACTCGTTATGGTCTTTACGAGTATACCGTCATGTCCTTTGGTTTAACCAATGCTCCCGCCACTTTCTCACGCATGATGAATTCGATCTTCATGGAGTATTTGGACCAGTTCGTCGTGGTTTACCTTGATGACATCCTTATATACTCGAAGAACGAAGAAGAACATGCCGAACACCTAAGGCTGGTATTGATGAAACTTAGAGAGCATCGCCTGTATGCTAAATTCTCCAAGTGTGAATTTTGGCTACCAGAAGTGACCTACTTAGGCAACGTGATTTCTGCAAAAGGCATTGCTGTGAATCCCGAGAGAGTTCAGGCCGTCCTTGACTGGACTCCACCTGAATCGGTTAAGAAAGTTAGGAGTTTTCTTGGCCTAGCCAGCTATTGCCGTCGCTTCGTCGAGAACTTCTCTAAAGTTGCAAAGCCTCTTACTGAACTCCTCAAGAAAGATAAGAAATTCCTATGGACTGCCAATTGCGAGAAAAGCTTTCAAGAGCTAAAAAGAAGATTGACTTCTGCACCCATACTTGCACCTCCAGACACTAAAAAGGATTTCGAAATCTATTGTGACGCCTCACGGCAAGGGTTAGGATGCATACTTCTGCAAGATCGACATGTGGTAGTGTATGCTTCACGCCAGTTACGGCCACATGAAGAGAACTATCCTACCCACGATCTTGAACTCGCTGCCGTAGTTCATGCCCTGACAACTTGGCGACATTACCTCCTTGGTAATCGTTGCGAAATCTATTCCGACCACCAAAGCCTCAAATACATTTTCACCCAGCCAGATCTTAACCTCAGGCAAAGACACTGGATTGAGTTGATAAAATATTATGACTTAGGAATTTCTTACACCCCAGGCAAAGCCAATGTCATGGCTGATGCACTAAGTCGTAAGTCGTATTGTAACAACCTCATGTTACAACAGTATCAACCACTTCTTCATGAGGAATTTTGCAAGCTCAATCTTGAGATTGTTCCTCATGGCTATCTTTCTACCTTGGTGGCGAAACCAACCCTTGAGGATAAAATCATAGCCGCCCAGAAACGTGATAGTGGTATTCGCGAGATCAAGAAGAACATTGCTAGCGGAGTTGCTAAATGTTTCTCCATAAATGATCAAGGTGTTGTTTTCTTTGGCACTCGATTGGTTGTACCATGAAAACACAATCTTAGGAGGCTAATCCTCAAAGAAGCTCATGACACTCCCCTCTCAATTCATCCTGGTAGCACAAAGATGTACCGAGACCTACGCCAGAGATTTTTGTGGACTAGGATGAAGAGAGAAATTGCTAAGTTCATTGCCGAATGTGATGTTTGTCGTCGCATTAAGGCCGAACATCAAAGAACTGCTGGCACTCTTCAACCTTTGCCTATTCCAGAGTGGAAATGGGACAAAGTCGGTATGGACTTCATCACCGGCTTTCCAAAAACCCAGAAAGGAAACGATGCCATCTTCGTTGTCATAGATAGGCTTTCCAAAGTTGCTCACTTCCTTCCAGTTCGCGAGTCTATAACTGCTAGCCAGTTAGCAGACTTGTACGTCTCTAGAATTGTATCCCTTCACGGTGTCCCTTTGGAAATCAATTCTGATCGTGGTAGCCTTTTCACCTCTAGATTTTGGGGAAGCTTTCAGCGTGCTATGGGAACTCATCTCTCCTTTAGTACGGCTTTCCATCCTCAGTCTAGCGGTCAAGTCGAAAGGGTAAACCAATTTCTTGAAGACATGCTCAGAGCTTGTGTTATCTCATTCGGAAATAATTGGGAGAAGTCTCTTCCATTTGCCGAATTTTCTTATAACAATAGTTTTCAATCTAGTCTGAACATGGCTCCTTTTGAACTCCTTTATGGACGACGATGTCGAACACCACTAAACTGGTCAGAAACCGGTGAGAGACAATTCTTTGGACCAGATATGATCAAGGAAGCAGAAGAGAAAGTTCGCATTGTTCGTGATCAATTGAAAGAAGCCCAGTCTCGTCAGAAAAGCTACTATGATCGTCATCATAGGAAAGAAAGCTAAAATCTGGATGAGAAGGCTTACCTCCGGGTTACTCCTCTGAAGGGTACCCAACGATTCGGTATCAAAGGCAAGTTGGCCCCACGTTACATCGGACCTTTCCGCATTCTTGCTAAACGTGGAGAAGTTGCCTACCAACTTGAACTACCCCCGCACCTTTCCCGAGTACATGATGTATTCCATGTGTCACAACTCAGGCGTTGCTTCAAGGACCCCATCCGCGAAGTCGACCATGAAACGCTTGATCTACAAGATGACCTTTCTTATCGAGAATACCCTGTTCGTGTTCTTGATTCAGCAGAGCGTGTCACTCGCCGAAAGAATATCAAGTTTCTGAAAGTTCAGTGGTCTCATCACTCGGAGAAAGAAGCCACGTGGGAAAGAGAAGACCGTCTCCATGCCGAGTACCCCTCCTTCCTCCCGCAGAATTCTGAATCTCGGGACGAGATTCTTTTGAGTGGGGGCGAGTTTTCACAACCCCAAGTTAGGTATGTGCTAGGATCAGAGGTACCTTGCATTCATGCAAAAATTTCAAATTGCAATTCAAAAATGGGGAAAAGAAAGCCCTGAGAAATTATTTCCAATGGCCAGATAAAAATATTTTTCCAAAAATCATTTGAACATTTGGAAAATTCCTATAAATGGTGCTGATCATTATAAAAATGGTTTGGGAGCAATCCCATGCTCATGGAATTTTCTAATTTTCAAACAGTGCCTTGGAAAATTAAATAAACCCCTATTTGATTTGAAATTCAAATTATTTGACTTTCAAAATTTCCCAAAACTTGTGAGTGGCTAGTGTTATACCATGTAAGGTCACATAAAAGTTTTGAGGATTTTATAAAATGTTTTGGTATTTTTACCAGAGCAAAACAAAAGGCAGAAAAACAAAAACAGAAAGAAAAATAGAAAAGGAAAAAAGGCCAGTCCAGCCTACCTGGCCCACCTGGCCCAGCAGAGGCGGCCCAGCCCAAAGGGGCAGGGTCGTCTTCTCCACCAGGCCAGGCAGGCAGGCAGCTCGCCGATGAGCCGGCATGGCTGCCAGGCAGCTGCCTGGCTGCTCCCCTGCTGCCTTCTAGCGCCGTGGATCCCTGGGCTTCTTCCCCCTTCCATTTCCCCTCGCCTGGACCTCCTCCTCTCTCTCCCGTGCGAAACCCGTGAGAGCCCGAGCGCCCCCGAGCCCGCCGTCGTGCTCCGACGTGGCCACCGTGCCCCTCCCGGCGAGCCACCGTGTCCGGGAAGCTCCCCGTCGTCGACTTCATCGATCTGCACAACGAATCGAGCTCTAGAGGCCCCGAAGACGACGCCCGCATCAAGACTTTGCGCCGGCCAACCGTGACACTCCGGCGAGAAATCCTCCGCCGCCTCGCCTCCTCCGGCCTCCTCGAGATCGCCACTGCCATCAGGGTGAGCAGGCGGTCTTTTCCCCTCTCTCCCCGCTTTTTTCCGAGCACTGTAGCGCAAGGACGCCTTCACCAGTCGCCGACCGCCGCTGCACCTCGTCGCCGGCGACGTTCCGGCAACCTCTCGCCCCTCCCGTATGCACGGCTCGATGCGGACGAGCACGGGGGTCATTCTGATGCCCTCCCCGTGCCAAAGCGACGCCAAATGCCCACTCCGGCGAGCCCTCCGCCGTGCTGTGCCCACCGGCGTCAAGCCGCCGGCTGGATTAGCCATTAGGGCTAAGTACCAGCTTAACCACCCCCCACAGTGACCGACAAGTGGGGCCAGCCACAAATTAACCCCTCGGGTTAATTTTAAACAGGGGGTTAACCCCCACTGTGGCTGACAGGTGGGGCCCCCCTAGTCAGTTTGACTGGTCAGCCCCCCTGCTGACGCAATAAATCAAAAAGAATTAAAATAACCAGAGAAAATTCCAGAAAATACCCCAAACTTTGGAAATTCATAGAAAATTCATATTAACTCCAAATTGGACAAATAATATATGAAAAATGATCAGGAGAAAATAAGCTATCCAAAAATGCAACTTTCAACTATGTTTGAGTTGATTTTAAAATGGGACCAGTAGCATATGTCATTTGAATTATTTGGAATTAATTCAAATTCAAATCAAATGCTTTTGCAACTTGGACCATGGAATTATACTGCAATTCAACCACACTTCAGAGGCATATCATACACATTTCCAAAAGGTTCAAAATGATCAAACAATGTCACATGTACTTGGTTAAGTTTGAATTCAAATTGGAGTTTGAATTTGCAATTCAATTTGCAATATACTCCATTTAAATGGAATTGCTTCACACATCAAAGCATGTACATCAAGTTTCAACCTTCCATCATGTGATTGTGCATTGTATTTACTTTTCTACTTTGCTTGTTGTTTGTCGAGTAGAGGTGGAACTGGAGCAGGAGGCTGCCCCCTTCGTTGAAGACATCGTTATCGAAACCTCGTCAGCAAGGCAAGCAAACCCCCATTGATCATGTCTATAAAATCCCACTTCCCTCTCATGTCTCGCTTATGCATTGTTTAGGATGATCACCATGATAACGTTTCTACCGCATAGTTGAACCCATATCCTTTGCATGACCTATCATCTTGTCACACTAGTAAGCAAACCACAATCCTAGCAGATGTAGGAGTTGGTTGATATCATGTGGCCCCTGCAACTGTTACTGCTTATTGCATGCTTAGTGGTACAATGAGGTTGCTTATGATGTGAGTCGGGATGGTGATAAACATGGTGTTGATGAAAGTGAAATGTGTTGGTGAATCTACCCTAATACAAGGTGAACGATGAGAGGCTGTGTAGGAGTACACAGTGGGTTGTCTCGTTGAACACCGCCCTAAGCCCGAGTTCTTGTGTGGTGATCCAAGACGAAGAGTACTACCACATGTTGGGCACATGGACCCCCGCTCAACCTACTAACTCACCCCTTCTCAGTTCAATGAGTCGCATTAGTTCGGAGTTCTGGTAGGTCTGTGGCACGGTCTGCGAAGTGGAAGAACGGCTATTCAGACCGGCTTTGGACCCTGCACACATCTTCTGGGACCACATCGGTAAACCGGCCGGGTTCACGATGTGGATTCCAGCCCAGATAGGCGTCTCCATTGAATTTGAGTTGGCTGTGAGGTAAAAGTTGTGGGAATTATCCTCGCCGGTACCTCTTGAACGGTGTAGAGTACAAAGGCGGTAACTGATAGTTTCATGTGTGTAGCAGTACACCCCTGCCGGGTTAATAAACTATTCGAATAGCCGCGTCCGCGGTAAGGGACTACTTGGAGAGCTATGCTCGATTATTAGACAACTTGAACTGGATACTTCTAAAACTCGCAAGATAAGCGTGAGTGCTATGGTGTGCTTCTCGTGGGGAAGTCGAGGAAGTAACCATAGTGGTGTAATTGGTTGAAGAGATGTAGTGGACTCGTGTACGCTTCTTACCTCAAGTCTGGTACTCGTAGTTCAGGACTAGCCAAGTCAAAGCTGGCACTTCTGCAAGTGAAACTCCACCTCCCTTTACCTCGATACATGTGCATGAGTAGTATAGCTCCTATGTAAGTCTTGCTGAGTACAATTTTGTACTCACGTTTGCTTAATCTATGTTTTAGATGAACCCACCGACCCCGATGGTGACTTTTACCCGAAGCTCGAAGAATGAAGACTCAGACCAAGACCAAGCTAGTGTAGTCCCAGTCAGACGACTGGTTCCCTCGTGGAGGGCTTGTTTTTAGATAAGGCTTCTCTAAGCCATTTGTTAAACTTGTCTGTACTCAGACCTACTTTGCTTCCGCTTGTCTGTTGTAATGTTGGATCACATGCTTGTGATCTCTGTGTGCACTCTGTAAGAGTTATTAATAAAGATGTATATTTTGTAGAGAATTGCAATGATACCTGCTGTTCATACAAGGCATGTGTGCTGCGTGTATGTTTATAACATGCATGTCTTAGTATGGGTTTTCGAGACCTTAGTTGTGATCTGGCTGGTGGTCTTTTATACACCAAGTGGCTTTGAGTTTACACTTTGGGTGGGATTCACAACTTAATACCAGCGAGATGTTCTGGATAGATATCTCAAGGTGGATGATTCGTAGTAGATGCAGATGGATTTCGGTCTACTTACCTTGGCGTACCGCTCATTGCTTTTGAGCCCTTCCTTTATTTGCAGCATAGTTAGCATTGCGGTGCCTTCATAATCCTGTCAAATTCCCAACTGTGATTTGTTTACCTCGCTAGCACTTTTATCGTGTTTTGGGAGAGAGACATCACTAGTGAAAATCACGGGACCCTGGTACATCTTCACATTATTGTTCACACCCTCAATTTACTTTCAGCTTTTACTTTCCTTTGCACCTTTTATCTCTTGCGTTGATCCTTTGTAAACGACAAGGCCGGAGGAATTGACAACTCCTCTGTACCCGTTGGGAGAAAAGTTATTTGTTGCTATGTGAAGGTCCACGACAACACCCTAGTCAGGAAGCAATTTCTGGCAACGTTGCCACCTACTTGTATCTCCTGAGTCCTACTGGTTCGATAACCTTGGTATCTTCACCGAGGGAAACTTGTTGCTGCACTGCATCTCAAACCTTCCACTTGGGGTAACCAACGAGGGGCGAGAAGCCATAAGCACCCGATATTACCGGCAGCAAACACACAAAAAACGGCAAAGGAGACAAATCGTAGCCTACGTTTGACTCTACAACTCGAATATAGCCTCGGGGGCTACTCCCATCGGGAGCGCTGTCGCGCACCCGATAGAATCCACAGTACAAGGACTTGATGGACTCGAAGACAGCTCTCGTTGAAAGACTTTAATATAGATCATATTGCAAAGGACTCGAAGACAGATTCCATTACAAGGACTCAAACACAGTTCGCATTACAAGGACCCGAAGATCATTCTCAGTACAAAAGACTCGAGTACATTGGATAGAAGGCAACTCTGATTACTCGAAGGCAATCCTCATTACATGGAGAACTAACCTAGTTACAAAAGACACAAGCAGCCGATAAGCCTACATCATCAATCACCCAAGGAATTACGACTTTTACATGTGTGCCCATGCTAGAATGATTGGCACTAATAAGACGAGCATCATCACAGACAAAGGGAGGATTCATTGTCGAAGCGACCGGCTCATGATGTCAACGACATAAAAAAAGGGTTAAGCTCGACTTATTGCAGAGCACTGAAGCCAATGCTCCACCAGCTTCTTCTCTAGCTCCGCCAGCTTCTTCTCCAGCATCACCACAAACAAAGTAACCCACGGAAGCACAGCCTTGTCCCAAGATCCTTCCTAGAACTAGAGGAGCAAACGCCACCCAAGCTGTCGACGAAGATGACGCTGCCGCCTCCAGTTCTACAAGGTCGCCTGGCGTGCCCGCTTGATCGGCGGCTTGACGTCGAGGTCCTCCCCAGATCTGACGGGGACAGCATCACCACCCGAGGAGTCGCCGGAGGATGAAGCCGTTAAATACGCAGGCGTAGGACTCCTCGACCTATCGGAACCGTCGCTGCTTGTCTCCTGCCAGTACGGATCCATGCGATTGCCGCTCGGGTCAAAAGCGCGGACGGTGAGAGTATCTTCGCCATTAAAGCGGCAACAGAGGGTATCACCATCACGCAAGTTCAAACGCCGAGCAAACGACTTCCAGCCAAAGCCAAGAAAGATCAAGCGGGAACTATCGATCTCCAACTCAACATAAGAAGGAGATCGAGTGCACCCCTGAAGAAGAAGCAGCAAGCCATAAAGACTACGCTCAGAAACAAAGGCAGAAAATGCAGGAGGAAGAAGAATGCGAGCGGCGTTCCGGCTACGGACGTGTAGGAGGAAATCGTAGCGCCAAAAACCCTCCTCCGAGGAAGAGGAGGAAGGCGACGCACCATGACGGCCGCCGCGAGAGGAGCGCGGAGTACGACTACCGCGGCCACGGCGAACACGGCCGCGGCCAGTCATACCTACACCTCGCTTGGGCCCCATGAGAAGAGGAAGAGAAAGAGGAAGATGAAGAAGAGGATCAAGATGGGCAGAGGACGAACACTGCTGCTCGATGAAGAAGTGGGGTCTATTGATAGCACAAACCCAAGAGCACGCAGAAGCCCAGACGACGGGAGCAATTAATTCAAAGACCGAGCATGCTGGGCGATTCGAATTCCGAGACAAAGATGCTTTCACACGGGCGGCATTGTGCGCTGGACACGTCAAATCTCGCGCGTTTTCAATACGTGCATCGGTAACTCAACAGGCGGCTGCAGCACGCCAGAAAGGCCATCATTATGACCGGTCATGAAAACATGACGGTTCGCAGACAGAGCATCTTTGACGGTCCTCCAGCAAGGAGACCGTTATCCTTACCAAGAAGAGGTAAATTAAAGTGGGAGCGCAAAAGAAAATGCAGCCTGCAAGCACCGTTTTTACTAATTCAAAGACATTTTTCAAATATTTTTAACTCCCATCGGGAGCGTATCCACCCATCAGAGTCTCGGGTGCTCCCTCACCTAGAAGAAAAAGACGTGCTCGAGTGATTACTCGCACCCATGAGAGTTTCGGGTGCTCCCTCACCACGACACAAGATAAGCAGACTTGCACTCGCCAGATCGTACGGTCCCAGAGTATCGGGTGCTCCCTCACCCCGAGAGCGAAGGCGATACTCGAGTGATTACTCGTAGAAATCTGAGTACCCGAGCACTCGAAGACCTCCCGAGCAAGTATTCCTCTACATTACTCCTCGCCCGAGCGCTCGACAAAGCTCCGCGAGTGACCGCTAAAACAGCTCACTTGATTCTTTATTCCAAGTGGGTGCATCACTAACTAGGCTCCGTGCCTCGATAAAAATACATATTTCTGGAACACGATACACTATGCCCAGATGCCACGCAAGCTTAGCGTGTAGGTAAGACCCCGCTGCGCAGATCGGCCGGGCTGGGACTTGCCGCGGAGCGATTTCACTCCCAATCTTTTCCATGCGCTTGCATGATAGAAAAAGCCGGGCGGACGCGCCTAGGCTTTGAACTTTACTGGCGGAAATTGATCACTGTAAGACCTGCAGCAGCATGACTTTGCTCGACACCAGTGTTCCAAGCTCATGTCGAGGGACGTGAGTTTGATTGGGCTACTGCGGTATTTTCCACTAGCGCAATTCACCAAGGCTCGACCAGTCGACTCCTTGGGCCCTGTCAGCTTAGCATTCCCTCGAAACAGGTTTTCTCATGGCCCTAGACTGCCAGCGACCCGCGGTTATACCGTGCCTACAATCGACGCAAGGATGAACTCGAGTCCCTGTGCGACTCTTCGAGTCCCCCAGGCACTCGGGGGCTACTAACGAGGGGGCGACCCCACGACTCCTACGGATGGGCCTACCCGGTGTACCCGAAGACAGAAGGCCCACAAGGATATCGCCTGGGCCCAGCCTTGGCCCACTAGTGGCACCAACCTGGGAGTCCGAGACTAGTAAGGAAAGTGCAAACCTGCCGTGCGGTACAAGATTAGGGTTAGGAAACCTCATCTGTAATCCAAGACGGGCTCCTCGAGACCCATCCTAGTATATAAGGGCTAGGAGGGGAGACGTCGAGATCATCCACTACACAATCTGTAACCCTAGCCTTGTGCGCACTAGCCTTGGCCTTCCATGTAATCGCATCTCCAAGCAATACTATCGAGCAGGAACGTATTCTCCTGTTAGCCGACGAGCTATCGTCCAACCTGTGCCTCTCATGACTAACCCAGGGTCCCTGACCATGGGATTTGCCGGGGTTGATCCCCGTCACTCGGCGTGCGATCTGGTGGTTTAGGCTAGGTTCATTTCTACATTTTATGTTCCCTGTATCACCTTCTGGTCGTTAGCTTCTATAGCGCTCTGTATCTTTGCGGATTTTAACCGTCTCAATGTATCCTAGACGGTTGATGGCTTTGTTAATTCAAAGTCGGGTTAGGTCCGAGCCCCATCTCGGGCTCGACCGAAGCCTTTTCTCAAAAAATAAAATTTGGGCCAGATGATTCTTGTAAACAATATATAGAGTAGCTTAAACATAGTTGGAGTCAGCAAGGATTAGAATGGCATGAGCCACTTTCTCATCTCTTCCCCTTTGTCATCCCTCTCCTCTACTCTACCTACTCTCTATTTCCTATCCCAATACTCATCAGATTCAAAAAAATAATTGAATCGAAATACA
Organism: Bromus sterilis; assembly: GCA_950022295.1. NCBI lineage: Eukaryota > Viridiplantae > Streptophyta > Magnoliopsida > Poales > Poaceae > Bromus > Bromus sterilis. Next base: position 48,760,870 of record OX465596.1, read on the forward strand.
AGTGTAGTGATGACATCAAAGTTGGTATCAGACACACGATGACCAGATCGGGTGGCAAAATGAGCTCGATTACGACACGGTTGGGCTCTCTTGTAAAATCCCGTGGCATCGTTGGAGTTCACGGTGTTGGTGTGGTGGTCGCTTATGTTCACGATGACACCAGTGGGAGTTGAATTGGTGGCGGCGAACATTCGGCTACAAACTCGGGCACACCCGGTTCCTTCGGTGGGTATCAAATCTCGATGGTGTATTTGAATTGGTGTAGTTCTCGGTGGCGATGTGAGGTCAGCTGTAGAGGAACGAGTGGTGTGCAGGCGACGGTGACTCACTCTAGTACTCCATGATCTAGGCGGCATTAGATTTGCATACGTCACCTCAGATCCTCCCAAGCCCAATGTGTAGACGACCTTGGTGTTGGATTCCATGGACACATTTGAGGCACGAGTCATGAAAAAATTGGAATCCATGGACGTTATGGGTGATAATATTGTCTGGATTGATGAGCTCTTCGCTCGAATCGATGGGTTGGATCAGAAGTTTACCACTCAGGTCGAGCGCATAGATGTGGTTCAAAGTAATGTCAATTTGGCGATGAAATCCATTAGGGAAATATGCCAGGACCATGTTGCAGCTGTCAGGGAAGGCAAACATAAACATCAACAACCAGTTTTAGCAACAACAAGTGTTGGCATATTCTGGGTTCTCTGCCATCAGTGATTTCATTGGAAAGCTCACCAGTTTCAGTTTTTTTACAGAAAGACTGTAAGGGAACCCCCTACAGTTAAATAGGTGAAACAAACCCAAATTGCAAGTGTCGTGCCTTGAACCTGGGTGGGTGGGAAGGCATCAACACCTTCCCACCACTAGGCTATGCCTTAGTCTGCCACCAGGAATTTTGTACAAAAAAAAAGCCTCAGATCCATAAAAAAATCCCACATCGCAGCCGTCAAAACGAGGGAAATCCATCTTGGGGCAACCATGCCTTATGGGGATGTTGGTCCTCACAATTGGCCACAAATGTTGTCATTTGTTTCTGTTGTTCACCAGTTTCAGTTTGATACGTCCAAAATGCATCACTATTTTATATTGTAATTTCATCCTATTCATTGATATATTCCACTTTAAAGTATTGTTCTTATGTTGTTTTGGCTTGTTTTACACAGTTTACAACTTTTCGGTGCCAAAGCAGCAGAACCAGAATTCAGCGGTGAAAAGTGTACACCAAGTTGCTGAATCAGATCAAGTCCAAACACGATGAAAATTTACGGGGATCGTTTTTATGGGAATTGACTGGGGATCACCGAAGATGGAGGTGAGGGGACCCACCAGGCAGCCAGAAGGGTGCCTGGCGCGGCCCCCCTCCTGGCCGCGCCAGGCACACTCCTGGATTCCTGGTGGCCCCCTTCGGTGCCCCCTCTCGCCTATAAGACCCCCCTGGGGTGAAAACCCTAAAGAGAGAAGAGTTTCCGTGTTTTTCCGCCGCCACATGGCGGAAACCTACAAAGGAGAAAAGCCATCTCCGGCGGGCAGATTCCGCCGGGGAGATCACATCCCGGAAGGGGAGATCGTCGCTGCCGGGGATGTACCCCGACAAATCCCATGAGCAGGGACCCTGGGTTAGTCATGAGAGGCACAGGTTGGACGATAAGCTCGTCGGCTAACAGGAGGATACGTTCCTGCTCAATATTATTGATTGGAGATGGCCATTACAAGGGAGCCGAGGCTAGTGCGCACAAGGCTAGGTTACAGATTGTGTATTGCTTGATCTCGACGTCTCCCCTCCTAGCCCTTATATACTAGGCTAGGTCTCGGGAGTCTGTCCTGATTACAGATGAGGTTTCCTAACCATGATCTTGTTCCGTACGGAAAGTTTGCACCTTCCTTATGACTCGCGGACTCCTACGTCGGTGCCACTAGTGAGCCAAGGCTGGGCCCAGGCGGCATCTTTGTGGGCCTTCTGTCTTCTGGTACACCGGGTAGGCTCGTCCATAGGAGTCGTGGGGTCATCCCCTCGTCAGTCCCATCATCATCATCGTCTTCACGGGCATCATCGAGATCATCATCAACATTATCCCCAACATCAGCACCATCTCCATCTTCATCCCATCTCATCTCACAATTGCAACTCGTGTTGTAATCCGTACTATCTATCCTCTCTACTCTGTTGGTGTTGATTATTACTTTGTGGTGAATGCTATTGAGTTTTGTTGGAGAAATATCATTGTGTCCAGATTGTTTGCCACCCATCTATCACCTCTGATCATGATCTCTTTTATGTCTTGTGAGTAGTTACTTTAGTTCTTGAGAACATGGGAGAAATCTAGTTGTTAGTAGTCATATGAAGTTGAAGTATTATGTGTTGTTTGATACTTAAGTTGTGTTGTTATTTCTCTAGTGGTGCTATGTGAGTCGAACACTTAACACTTCACCTTTCATGGGCCTAGAGGAATACATTGTGCACAAAGGATGCTTATGGTGGGTTGCCGGAGTGACAGAAACCTGAACCCCAGTTCGCACACTTTTGCACAAGGGAATTATGGATCCTTGATCGTAATGTTGTGGTTAGGCTTATGCCTTAATTACTACCTTGTATTTGCGGATGCTTGCAAGGTGTGTAATCATAAGAGTACACTTATCTTAGTCTAGAAGGTGTACTAGCATTGATCCACCCACCGACACTTATCAACACAATACATATTAGTTGGCGGAGTATGGTGAAAGTAACTTGGCTATCTCTCCCGTGTGTTCTCGAGAACGCTTTAGCTTTTATAAGTTTTGTTCCTAGGCTTATCCTTGTGAAAGGATTGGGCCACTTGCTACTCCTCAGTTACTCTGTTTACTTTTCTTGTCTTTTACTTTTTTGTTGCTTAAACCAAAAACCCCAAAATATTTACCTTTGAGTGTGTGCAGCCTTTCCTTATCTAGTGTCACTTATCAGCACCTTCTGCTCCTCGCTGGGATCGACATCCTTATTTATTGAAAAGCTACAATTGATCCCCTAGACTTGTGGGTTATCAAGAATCGTTTATTGGCGCGGTTAACAAGGGAGGCAATCCCACTAAACCTATTAACTTCACCGCCATCAACGAGCTTTTCTGGCGCCGTTGCCGGGGAGTGTAGCGCTACTGGTAAGTGAAGCCGTTAAGGAAACCTTTATTTTCTGTTGTTACCTTCAGTCCTTATGGACTCTTCTACTGTTGGTTTGTTGCTAGTAAGGAGCTGCCCCACGACTGTGGTGGTCCCTCCTACCCCTACTGAAATTGTGCCCTATAAAATATCATTTGGTATTATTGATTATGTCTTGGCTAATCGTTATACAGGAGAAGGACATCCTGGAGAACACCTGCTATACTTATCACAATTATGTTCTTTATTTAAGCTTGCAGGTGTAACGATGGAGTTCATCATGAAGAAACTATTCTCCGTATCACTCAAAGATAAAGCTTCAGATTGGTATAAGCTACTCAATAACTCTGATCTGCTTGAATGGCCAGAGCTTATGTCTCTCTTTTATACAACGTTTTATCCTCTTCGTGAAATTCACCAAGACAGGGACTACAACTACAACTTTTGGTCTCGCGACGGAGAGAGCATCGCTCAAGCTTGGGGGAGACTGAAGTCCCTGATGCTCAAATGACCAAACCATGAGCCCCCCAAGGAAATTATACTTACAAATTTTTATGCCAGGCTTTCTCGTCAGGACAGGTAGATGTTGGATGTCTCCTCTAGCGGGGTATTCTAGACCAGAAGTATGGAAGAAAAATGGAATCTTATAGAAAGGATCCAGAAGAACACTGAAGACTGGGAAATTGATAAAGGTATTGAACCCGCTATAAACTATGAGCATGACTACATTGAGAGTTATGTGAAGACTGATTACTTTAATACCTTTTGCTCTAAAATTGGTCTTGCTTCCCAGCTAATGGTTGACTTTTGCAAGGACTTTGCTTCTCATACTGATTCTTCTAAGAAGAAGGAGAGTCAACATCATAAACCTTTCAAGTAGTCACCTATTGAGATTAATGTTACTCATCCTGTTTTACCTGTAGTTGTGTACGAACAGCCTCCTTATCCCTCAAGGATAAAGGAGCATTCTTTTGTTACAGGTATTCTAAACAAAAATGGAAGGACCACTGACGAACCTGAGGACATGATCAAGGTCAAGCCTCAAGTTGCAATGGTCAAGGATCTGGTAACCAGTGATATTGAAGAATCCACTATTAGTTTTTGTGCTGTTTCCACTAACATTGTCACAGCCAAGAACAAAGGCCCAATTTCAGGTACATCAGTCGTATCTGTCAAAATAGGAGATCATAATTACTATGGGCTATGTGATTTGGGATCTAGCGTCAGCGCTATTCCCTTCACACTTTATCAAGAGATCATGCACGAGATTCAGCCGTGTGAGATCGAGGACATTGATGTCGCGATTCATTTGCGAATAAACAAACAATCTCTCCAGTTGGGATCGTGAGAGATGTTGAAGTACTCTGTGGGAAGGTAAAATATCCTACTGACTTTCTTGTACTTGGTTCAGTGCAAGATAGTTTTTTCCCTATTATCTTTGGTAGGCCCTTCCTCAGCACTTGTGGAGCTATAATAGATTACAAGAAAGGTAAAGTTTCTGTTGAGTTCAGCGGTGAGCCGTATGAATTTAATTTTTCTAAGTTTTCTAAGCAGCCTCGTGGTACTGACTTGTCAAATAATGACAAAATTATTGAAGAAATTGCTTCTATTGCTATTCCTCCTAATGATACTTTGCAGCAATTTATCGAAGACCACGAGAATGACATACATATGCAGGAGAGGGGTGAACTAGAAGACATATTTTTAAGACAAACACCTATCCTGAAGGACAACCTCCCGGTTGAACCTTTAGGAATCCTCTCGCAACCAAAAGAAGACCCGGTGTTTGATCTAAAACCACTACCCGATACGCTCAAATATGATTATTTAGATGAAAAGAAAGTATATCCTGTTATTATCAATTCTAACCTTTCCGGGTATGAAGAAGAGCGATTATTGGAGACACTCCGCAGACACCGAGGTGCTATTGGCTATACTCTTGATGATCTCAAGGGTATTAGTCCATCTATTTGCCAACATACTATCAATCTCGAGCCCGATGCTAAACCAGTTGTTGATCATCAACGACGGTTGAACCCAAAGATGAAGGGCGTGGTTAGGACGGAGGTTCTCAAACTTCTAGCCGCAGGTATCATCTATCCTATAGCTGATAGTAAGTGGGTAAGTCCCGTTCATTGTGTTCCTAAGAAAGGAGGTACGACTGTTGTTCCTAATGATAAAAATGAACTAATACCTCAGAGGACTATTATTGGATATAGAATGTGTATTAATTTCAGGAAGTTGAACAAGGCCACCAGAAAGGACCACTATCCTCTGCCCTTTATTGATCAGATGCTCGAGCGGCTGTCTAAAAACACCCACTTCTGCTATCTTGATGGGTATTCTCGCTTCCCCCAGATTCACGTTAACACCGCGGATCAAGAGAAGACCACCTTTACGTGTCCTTACGGTACTTATGCTTATAGGCGTATGCCTTTTGGTTTGTGTAATGCACCTGCTACTTTTCAGAGGTGTATGTCTGCAATATTTCATGGTTTCTGTGAGGAGATTGTAGAAGTTTTCATGGACGACTTTTTCGTCTATGGAAACTCCCTTGACCACTGTCTCCACAATCTTAATAAAGTTTTGCAGAGATGTGAAGAAACGAATTTAGTGCTCAATTGGGAGAAGTGCCATTTCATGGTTAACGAAGGGATAGTTCTTGGACACAAGATTTCCGAAAGGGGAATTGAAGTGGACAAGGCAAAAATTGAAGCTATTGAAAGGATGCCCTATCCAAGGGACATCAAAGGTATTCGTAGTTTTCTAGGTCATGCTGGTTTCTATAGAAGATTTATCAAGGACTTTTCTAAGACCTCGAGACCCCTTACCAATCTTCTCCAGAAGGATTCTCCTTTTGTATTTGATGAAGATTGTAAGGAAGCTTTTGAAGTTCTTAAGAAAGCCTTGATAACCGCTCCTATAGTACAACCACCTGACTGGAATTTGCCCTTTGAAATTATGTGTGATGCTAGTGATTTTGCTGTTGGAGCTGTTTTAGGACAAAGGGTTGACAGGAAGTTGAATGTCATCCACTATGCCAGCAAGACACTTGATAGTGCTCAAAAGAATTATGCTACTACCGAGAAGGAATTCTTGGCAGTGGTGTTTGCTTGTGATATGTTTAGACCGTATATTGTTGATTTTAAAGTTATTATTCATACTGACCATGCTGCCATTAAGTATCTTATGCAAAAAAGGACGCCAAACCAAGACTCATTAGATGGGTACTCCTTCTTCAAGAATTTGATTTGCAGATTGTCGATAGAAAAGGAGAAGACAATCCGGTGGCGGATAATCTTTCAAGGATGGAAGATATCCCGCACGATCCTATTCCAGTCAACGACAGTTTCCCAGATGAACAGCTTGCTGTTGTAAAAGTACAATCTCATTCCGACCCTTGGTTTGCAGATTATGCTAATTTTATCGTTGCAAAGTTTTTGCCTCCAGGTTTTACATTTCAGCAGAGGAAGAAATTCTTCACGGATTTGAGGCACTACTTTTGGGATGACCCATATATTTTCAAAGAAGGTGCGGACAGGATCGTAAGAAGGTGTATACCGTAGCACGAGCAGCAGGACATTCTTCGACAATGTCACGATAGTCCCTATGGAGGACATCATGTCGGTGAAAGGACCGCACATAAAGTTTTACAATCAGGTTTTTATTGGCCTACTCTTTTTAAGGACGCTCGAAGGTACGTTCTATCTTGTGATAAGTGTCAGAGAGTTGGTAACATTAGAAGGAGAAATGAGATGCCTATGAATTACTCACTAGTGATCGAACCTTTCGATTGCTGGGGTTTTGATTTTATGGGTCCTTTTCCTCCTTCACACAAGTACACACACATCTTAGTTGTTGTTGATTATGTAACCAAGTGGGTTGAAGCAATCCCCACTGAGAGTGCTGATCACAAGACATCTTTGAAAATGCTCAAGTAGTAATTTTTCCTAGGTTTGGAGTACCAAGGTACCTCATGACAGATGGAGGGTCACACTTCACGCATGGAGATTTTAGGAAAGCTCTAGCCAAGTACGATGTCAATCATAGGATTTCATCACCGTACCACCCTCAAACTAGTGGGCAAGTTGAGCTCACCAATAGGGAGATCAAGTTGATCTTACAGAAGACAGTAACCAGTTCTAGAAAGGACTGGTCAAAGAAGTTAGGAGATGCTTTGTGGGCGTATAGAACTTCTTACAAAAACCCCATGGGCATGTCTCCGTATAAAATGGTCTATGGCAAGGCTTGCCATTTACCACTAGAGTTAGAGCACAAGGCTTTCTGGGTTGTCAGAGAGCTAAATGCTGACCCAAAGTTAGCTGGTGAAAAGCGTCTCATGAACTTGACTTCTCTAGATGAGTGGAGGAGTGAAGCTTACGAGAGCGCTAAAATGTTCAAGGAAAAGGTAAAGAAGTGGCACGATAAAAGAATTCTGAAACGTGAATTTAATGTTGGTGATAAAGTTTTGTTGTTTAGATCTCGTTTCAGGTTTTCTCCAGGTAAACTACTTTCCAGATGGGAAGGACCTTTTCATATCGACGAAGTATATCGGTCTGGTGCAATCAAGGTCAATAATTTTGAAGGCACCAAACCTCAAGTTGTGAATGGACAAAGACTCAAACATTATATGGCAGGTGATCCAATCAATGTGGATGCAAACATGATATATACAGAGACTCATGAAGAGCATGTTGCAGCCCAGTTTCAGACTCCGGCATGAGCAGAATAAGAAAAGGTATGTATTACGGTAAGGAAACATCGCGAACGTCAATAAAAGTCTACTTTTCAAAGTTTTTGCAAAATTAGGAAAATTCCAAGCTCGAGTGGAGCCGGAGAGGAGCTACAGGGGGCCCAGGAGGCCTCCTGGCGCGGCCCCCCTCCTGGTCGCGCCAGGCACCCTCCTGGGTGCCCTGGACTCCGACTCCGACTCCACCTAGGCTTGAAACCTTCCTTCTGTTGCAGAAATTTTTGCTTTATATTTGCCCGGATAGTTCCGGCACCGTATCTCGTGATTTCGTGTGTTTTCTTTCTTGGTATGTTTCTGCCAGGAAAACTTTCAGCAGATCTAGGTGCCATGGCTTCCCCAAGTTCCCCCAGGACAGGTTCGTCGTCAACATCATCAACCCTTACCTTGCTGAGGTGAGGAAGCACCCCCAGGTCCTTCGTGTGGAGGACGGTGTTCTCCACAAGGAAGATCTGAAGGGACCAGTCAAGGAAGGGAGCACCGAGGAGCGGCTGAAGGAGATGGAATATGAGGTCTTCAAGTTCAAAAAGATGGTGGAGCGTGGTGTTGAAGCTAACTTCGACATCATGAACGAGATCGATGCTTCCCACAAGAAGGAGATGAAGAAGATGTGGTCAAGTTTGGCCGCACTAGAAGAAAAAATTTATGAACTCCAAGCACAGATCTATGATCTACAAAACCAGAACTGTGAGTATGAACTAAAGTTTCTGCGCATGGGTTTAGGTGCTGAGTGCAGGATCTTGGAGACTGGAATGTCCTTTGAGACTGGAGAACAGCTGCCATGGAAGCGCTTCGCCAAGGAGTACGTGACCAACAAGAACAAGAATGAGGAGTGAAATCTCCTCAGGTAATGGCATCCCCTTAGCTTGTTCCAAGCTTGGGGGAGTGCCGGGTATCTTTATCTTTATCTTTGTCTTTAGGAGTCAAGTAGAGTCGTATCATGTCTAGGGAAGTTACTTTATGAAATAGGTGTTGCTTTGAGGTCTGTCACTCCTTTTGTGGAGAGCTTTGTATCCGTGAGTGTGGGGTCGTCTATGAAGGAATATTAATGAGAAGTATATTGGTTTCTTCGCTGCACTCGGTATTCTCTTCACGCAATCGGCATTATGAGTTGATTCTTATGGGGAGTATTGACCTTATATTAGGTATGGCTTCGAAAATTTTATTTAAATCTTCGCAAGTATAGCTTTGGTCATAACAACACGCATGTTTTTCTCAAAGTAGCAACATAGCCAAAACCTTTGTGTTATTATGCTTGAATTGTTATGTTGACAAGGAAGACAACTTGATGTTTCATGCTAGTTTTAATGTTTATGCTTTGTACTTCTTGCATCTAAGTTGTCATCAACTGTCTGGCCTCTCAAAGCCTTGCTAGCCAAAACTCTGTACTAAGCGGAATTCTGCTTGTACATCCATACCTTAACATATTCCACTTGAGTCCACCATACCTTCCTATTTGTGGTATTCCACTACCACTCCTAAAGTATATAATTTATGTGCTATCTCTAGATGTTCAAAATCTTCTGTTTTGTGCCACTGATTCAGCTCATGAGGAAGTGGTGGGTAACCCATGATCTTCTTAATTTGGACAAGTTTTATCTTGGGATTGCATGCCTAATCTGCAAACCCCTAATACGAGAAGGGACTAGCATGAGTGCCCAACTCGTAAAAGATAAATACTAACGCACAAGTTCCTTCGCCCATTTATGAGTGATAAACAAAGGAATTTAAGGGGATGTGATCGCCCCCACATGGGAGCCGTTCCTCGAAACTTGTCCAAATCATGAAGTGAGTGAGTTATCCATCAGCAGTCGTTGACGGATCATGCACCTCCAAAAAGTCTGTTTTTATTCTGTTTGATCTAGAGATGGCACATGAGTTTTCCCTGCTTACCCTTTTGCACGGGGTTTATCCTTTATTTTGTGCTGAGTCAGTCCTTCCTAATTCCTTCCTTCTTGAGAGAGAACAAACACTTGATGTTAATAAAGATTCTTGCATACAAAGCTGCATTGAAAGTTAGCATGTTACATCTTTGTTGACATTATCTTTTGATAAGTGAGTTGTTTGCAAAAGCTTATGCTGAGTAAACATCTTCCTTTTGTGTTAACATGTGCACTTCTTGACTAATAACATGTTCTTTACAAAGCTTCAACTGGTTCCATTATAAGTGAAAAGAGCAAAAGTAAAAGTTATTAGTTGTTCCTTGACCAAGGCTATGTTTGCCATGATTTGATGAGTTTTCTAGGTCCTACTTTGTTATAATTGTTACTACTTTCTCATAAGGACCTTATGAGTTGAGGTTGCTTTTGAGGATGCTGCAGTTTGGTGAGAAATCTTGATGCTTCTTGTCCGTATTCTTTTATCGACGCTTCACTCTCTAAACTTGTGGACAGGTTTACCGAGCTCAGCAATCGCTTGGGGACAGACGAGGTCTAAGCTTGGGGGAGTTGATACGTCCAAAATGCATCACTATTTTATATTGTAATTTCATCCTATTCATTGATACATTCCACTTTAAAGTATTGTTCTTATGTTGTTTTGGCTTGTTTTACACAGTTTACAACTTTCCGGTGCCGAAGCAGCAGAACCAGAATTCAGCGGTGAAAAGTGGACACCAAGTTGCTGAATCAAATCAAGTCCAAACGCGATGAAAATTTACGGGGATCGTTTTTATGGGAATTGACTGGGGATCACCGAAGATGGAGGTGAGGGGACCCACCAGGCAGCCAGAAGGGTGCCTGGCGCGGCCCCCCTCCTAGCCGTGCCAGGCACCCTCCTGGATGCCTGGTGCCCCCCCCGGTGCCCCCTCTCGCCTATAAGACCCCCCTGGGGTGAAAACCCTAAATAGAGAAGAGTTTCCGTGTTTCGCCGCCACCACGGGGCGAAAACCTACAAAGGAGAAAAGCCATCTCCGGCGGACAGATTCCGCCGGGGAGATCACCTCCCGGAAGGGGAGATCGTCCCCATCATCATCATCATCATCGTCACGGGCATCATCGAGATCATCATCAACATCATCCCCAACATCAGCACCATCTCCATCTTCATCCCATCTCATCTCACAATTGCAACTCGTTTTGTAATCCGTACTATCTATCCTCTCTACTCTGTTGGTGTTGATTACTACTTTGTGGAGAATGTTATTGAGTTTTGTTGCAGAAATATCATTGTGTCCAGATTTTTTGCCACCCATCTATCACCTCTGATCATGATCTCTTTTATGTCTTGTGAGTAGTTACTTTAGTTCTTGAGAACATGGGAGAAGTCTAGTTGTTAGTAGTCATATGAAGTTGAAGTATTATGTGTTGTTTGATACTTAAGTTGTGTTGTTATTTCTCTAGTGGTGTTATGTGAGTCGATCACTTAACACTTCACCTTTCATGGGCCTAGAGGAATACATTGTGCACAAAGGATGCTTATGGTGGGTTGCCGGAGTGACAGAAACCTGAACCCCAGTTCGCACACTTTTGCACAAGGGAATTATGGATCCTTGATCGTAATGTTGTGGTTAGGCTTATGCCTTAATTACTACCTTGTATTTGCGGATGCTTGCAAGGTGTGTAATCATAAGAGTACACTTATCTTAGTCTAGAAGGTGTACTAGCATTGATCCACCCACCGACACTTATCAACACAATACATATTAGTTGGCGGAGTATGGTGAAAGTAACTTGGCTATCTCTCCCGTGTGTTCTCGAGAACGCTTTAGCTTTTATAAGTTTTGTTCCTAGGCTTATCCTTGTGAAAGGATTGGGCCACTTGCTACTCCTCAGTTACTCTGTTTACTTTTCTTGTCTTTTACTTTTTTGTTGCTTAAACCAAAAACCCCAAAATATTTACCTTTGAGTGTGTGCAGCCTTTCCTTATCTAGTGTCACTTATCAGCACCTTCTGCTCCTCGCTGGGATCGACATCCTTATTTATTGAAAAGCTACAATTGATCCCCTAGACTTGTGGGTTATCAAGAATCGTTTATTGGCGCGGTTAACAGGGGAGGCAATCCCACTAAACCTATTAACTTCACCGCCATCACAGTTCAACAAGCAGAACAACAGAAACAAAGGGCAACATTTGTGGCAAATTGTGAGGAACAACATCCTCATACGGCATGGTTGCACCAAGATGGATTTTCGTCGTTTTGACGGTTGTGATGTGGGATTTATTTATTGATTTGAGGCTTATTTTTTGTTGTACGAAATTCCTGGTTATTTCAAATCACGTCGACTACGCTTCATTTGACTGGTGATGCGGCCAATTGGTTTCATGCATTCACAGTGGCCCAACCAGAATGGTTTTAGACTGTTTGTCATGACCGAGTTTGATGTTAATGTCCATCACAAAAAATGAAGGCTCTTATGTTGCTCAAGCAAGCAAGGACAGTGGAGGAATATAAAAAGGCTTTCTCACAACTTACTTATCAATTATTACTATATGAACATTTGGTGAGTGACACATTGCTCGTTATCAAGTTCCTACTTATAGGTTCCGCTACAGAAAACAAAAAGTTCCTAGCTATGATAACCATATACCCAAGGATCTATACTATGAAGATGTAAAGTAAGGAAGGGAATCTGTGTTCATACCCTTCAAGACCGAAAGAAGGAAACGTTCCCGCAAACGTGGTTGTTGTATTTGTACAACTCCTACGGCCTCCGGGTTGTGTAGACGAGTCGATGAAGACTAGTGTAGAGCACCACCATGCAACTCTACACACGTATGGTGCAGACGACGTCTCCCGGGCTCCAATCTAGCAGAGCATCAGAAGAAGATGGACTCGAATCTCTATTCTAGCAGCACGATGGCGTGTGTATGGTGGAAAAACCCCTCAAACCCCCTATGCTTGTCCCTTTTGTGGAACCACATGTGAGGAGGAGAGAGGGAGATGGAAAGGTGGAGGAGGAAAATGAGACGGTATGAGAAGATGGGGTCCCTCCTCCTCTATTTATAGGCTAGGGGATAGGACATAGGAGGGTTGATGGCGTGGAAGTGATAATGACTCCTCGCCCTTCGTTTGTTACCCCAAGTGGAAGGTGAGATGTAGGATAGCAGCAAATTTCCCTCAGTGAAGATATCGAGGTTTATGTCTCCAGTAGGACTCCGATAGTGATAAGTAGCTGGCAAGGAAACAATGGCACTGTTTTAGACTAAAGTTGCTTCCTTGACCTGGACCTGCACACGACACAAATAAATTTTCTCCCAACGAAGTTCAGAGAGGTTGTCAATCTCTCCGGCCTTGTTGTTTACAAAGGATCAAACGCAAGGGATAATGATAATGGTGATAGCAACTAGAAAGTAAAAGCAGGAAATAAATTGAGCGTGTAAACAGTGATGAGAATATGGACCAGGGTCCCATGATGTTCACTAGTAATTTCTCTCTCCCAAAAGACGATAAAACTGCTATGCGAGGTAAACAAATCACAGCTAGGCAATTGACAATATTAAAAACACACCGCAATGCTAACTATGCTACAAAGAAAGGACGAGGCTCAAAAGCATGGGCGGTACGCCAAAATAAGTAGACCGAAATCCAACTACATCTACTACTAATCATCCACCTTGAGATATCTATCCAGAACATCTCGCTGGTATTAAGTTGCGAGCCCCACCCAAAGTGTAATCCCAAAGCAACAGACAACTCCATTAAAAGAACTTCGCGTAAAGTAAACAATCCTTGCAACCGCGATTACAAGCACCCTTGTTTTCCCCCTTCTGGCAACATCACATCCCCTAGACTCATGTTTCTGTCACTCAAGCTAGTCATCAGGGGGCATGAACCCACAATCGAGCATAACGTTCCCTCTTGGAGTCACTACCTACTACTTGGCCAAAGCAATAAACAGCAACAGAGAAAATGCAAGAATTACTCAAGAACATAAATATAAAAGATAAGAACCAAATATATTACTCAATCACAAACTGAACATAGTCTCATGATCCATCTGATCCCAGCAAACTCAACATAGCAACAACAGAAAATTACATATGTGCCTCGATCATGTAGGACAGCTCATGAGGTCTAATCCGTGAAGACAAAGAGGGGAGGAGGACATCACATAGCTACTGATCACGGACCCATGGTCCAAGGTAAACTACTCACGGATCATCCGGGAAGCGTCCATGGTGGAGGGGAAGCTCCCGGAGGTCAATACTCCCTCCGGCAGGGTGCCGGGAAGAGGTCTGCTGGCACTCTCGAACTTGGAAGCGCGGTGGCGGCGGAACAGAGGAGAGATCGCGAAAAAGGGTTATGTCTTCAGAAGAATCCCGTCACGGGGAATAAATACGCGAAGGGGGGAAACCAGGGGGCCACCAGGTGTCCAGGCGCACCTGGCGCGGCCAAGCCCTAGGCCGCGCCACCAGGGCGCCTGGACCCCTGGTGGTGGCCCTCTGGCCCCACCCAGTTGATTCCAGAAGGTTCTTCTCCGCAGATTTTTTATCTGATTTTTCCCGAATTTTCGGAGCACTTTTAATATGGGGGAAACCTGAAATAGAAAAATAGCAGAAAACAGGAATTGGCACTGTGGTGCACTTAGTTAATAAGTTAGTCCAAATATGATCAAAATTGTATGAAAGTGTATCTAGATCATAGCAATATCACACAAAACATGCATGGAGCAAGCAGAAATTATAGATACGTTTGGGACGTATCAAGGGTCTCCCTCCCCTTTAGCCGCCGCCCCACCCCAGGCGCCAAAGGCCTTTGGGGAGGCACCATCCCCCCTAATGGACCCCAATATGTCCCATTAGGGAACATCCCTATTATGTAATTATTTAAATATATATATTTAATATTTAATTAATTAAATACTAAAACATATTTAAATACATTTATGAACAATTCAGCATCTCTGATACCTCCCCGGAACATTCCCGGTGTTCTCTCTCATTTCTCTGATGATCCTGAATCTATCCCTAAGCGTCGTATACCCTTAAGTGTGCCACCCTGCAGTTCGGGTGAACTCTAGACATGCCTAAGACATTTTTCCGATCAATGACCAACAACGTGATCTGGAAACCCATGATGCCCCTATGCGTCCACAAATGAACTCCACGTCGAGTCATAATCCCTTTGTCGTAGCGATACTTAGTTTGTCCGAGGTTTGATCTTCGGTATCCTTATTCCTAGTTCAATATCGTTATCGACAAACACATTTACTCATTCCATGTTGTTACAACCCCTGTGACCTAGTCACGTGCTTGCAATCTTCATAGATGCAATTCTCACCTAGTGGGCACAGAGTATCTGAAAGCTCAAGAATGATCAGAGAGGGAGGGGGTGAATGATCACTTCTAAAAATTCTAAGGAACTTAGAAGGAATTCATGCAAACAACGTAGGACTAAAGACATCTCGAAGGAAATACAGTATCGAAAGTAATGCATGGCTCGAAAGGATTGGGAGCGAAGGAAAACATCGAAGACAAACAGGCAACGAGTAAATACTTAATGTAAATGCTAGAAAGAAAACGAGCCTGACACAACGATGTTTGGTAAACCAGTTCACACTCTGCAAAGTGCTACGTCTGGTTGGAGGGACTAGTGATTGAACACCTGGAGCAAAACTCTCTCCGTCCTATTCTCCACTGCAACAAAATACTCGAGCTTGTCCAGTTTTCACTCGTGGTAGATGATTCAGGACATCTCCGAGACCTTTACAAACTTCCTTCAGCAGCGACAATTTCTCTTCGACTGCTTGACAGGCGACGCCTAACCGTCTAGGAGACTTGTAGTTCTCCAAGATAAAAAGATCGGCTAATCTCGACCTAAGTCTCTGTGAATTGCTCAACTCAGTTCAGACTTGGGTTTTGGTTTTCTCTCGATGGATATCTCTTGGGATGCACACAGACTTCTGTCTTAGAATCTTCAGTGGAGCAGCCAACCCGAAATGGTGGGTAGGTGCGGGGTATTTATAGTTGGCGATCCCGATGGGTAAAATGACTGAAGTTACCTGATGCGACAGCTTGACGCGTGTCCACAACGGTCGGATTCCAATCACTGCGCAACTTTACTTGAGGAACAAGTAAGATGACTTACCGAACGAGTTCTCTCTCGAAGGCACGAAGTGCGATGACTTTGCCTTCGAGGTATTCACTCGACTCAGTAAGATTTCTCTCGGTAGGCTTTCGCGGGTTTAGGTTGAGCAGAGAAAATTCACTTCGACTAAGATCTCAACTAGCAAGCCCCTCTTGATAGTACGGTTTTTCCTACGACTCAAGAAAATAAAGAGAAACTAGTAAAAAGACTAAGTCTTCGACCAGCTTCAGCTTTCTCCTCGTTGCGCTTTTACTCGAGAGAGTCATCTTCCTCGACGACATTTTTAGGGGTCGTCTTCCTTCAAAGGTTTCGGTAGATGACTGCAGCTCCGCTGCAGTGAGTTGTCCTCCGACCTTCTACTTGCAAACTCCATTCTTTCGGAACCTAAGTATCTGTTTATACTCTAAAACAATATTAGTTCCACTTCTGCTTTGTCCAACAATGTCCAAAACCTTCGGGGGCAAAACTTGCTCTTACAATCTCCCCCTTTTTGGACGATTGTTGAAAAAACAGGCATCGATAAATAATTGAAAAAGTTTTGAGTTTTCGATGATAAACCAGTGCTAAGATTGATGAAATACTCCCCCTTGATGTATGCACGGAAGATAAGAGTTTCCTGTGAAGTGCATATTTGACAAGTAGAGTCGAGGGAAAAACATCAATAATCTTAGCGAGTGAAATTGCATTCCAGATAATATCTAATGAGAAATATGTAATCTCCTCGAATGACCTGTGAACTTATATGAAAGATAACTTCCTGCAAAAAGGTTAAGTATCGCAAGCAGCAGATAGATATCTTACGAAAAGAGTAGAAGTTAACGCCTACTTAGAGTTAGTTACAACCAGATCGAATATGAATCGAAAGTTTGTTGAAACTACTCAGAAACCTCAAAGTTCAAAAGTTTATCGAACGAAAAGCAAAGCCCTTAACCCCGTAAGCAAACTAATTTCTTCGATGCCACTACATCTCCCCCTTTTTGTCACAACGTACAAAAAGTCGAGAGAATAGGGTCGAAAGAAATCCCTACTCGCTTGGACGGCTCCGGGGACGACGAGAAGATTCGGCGAGCGTTGGAGCACGACGAATTGGGCGAGCGACTGGAGGAGTAATCTTCGTGCGTAAGGAGTGATGATCTCCAGAAGATTCCAGCTGCGATTCCGGCGGGGTCCTGGGGCTTCGAGGGAGTGGAGTGTAAACTCTTGGTTGGCGTTGAGGGGCTTCATCTTTCTCGGAGTCGGAGGAGAAGGTGTTCACAGTGATGTGATAATAGTCATCAACACTGAGCACATCCCTGTTCTTCGGCAGCCGAGGGATATTGGGATCCGGGCGATCTACTCGATCATCATTGGTCCAGTTTCTGTTCAGATGTGGAGGATATTCTTCGAAACCGCATCGTTGAAGTTGACTGAGTGAATTGAATTTCCGCAGACCTTTCTAATCACGGCGAAGACATTCACGCAGCATCTGATTATTGTTCATGGCAATATTGCGCAAATGATTTATCTCGTCCATCATAGCTTGCTTCTGAATGAAATCTTGGTCAATGTGATGTTGAAGCATTTGCTGGGACCGAAGAGAAACTTCCATGTGATGCACTGGCTTGATAAACTTCGAGCGAACATTACGCTCAGTTAAATGGGCGCGGATGCCAGTGTGCTCAGCATATTGATCGTTGGGTCGAGCAACAATCTGCAATACTTCCCTAACTGGTGGAGTGAAAATCTTCGGGAAAATTGACACGGGGAATGGCACGTCCCGAGAGTAATTGCAGATAGCCATCAGCCAGGGTGCATATGGCTTGTGGGAATTGTGATCATCAGCACAAGACACCAAGGTCCTGATGAAGTAGTCTTCAAAATCGAAAGGATGATTGTGGACTAACTTCAACAGAGAAAGTTGCACATCGTTGGGAATTGGAAAATCATCGTGCACATCGAGCATTGGCATCAAGGTCTTCGAAAGAATATAGAACCATGCCTTTGCTTCAAACACCAAATGCCTTGGCTTGGGCTCATCCGGGTAGTTATCTCCTACGACATCTGGATTCATGAGCGTAGAGAATTCAGCAGGAGTTGGAGCAGGTAAGTCATGAAGCTTGTGTGGTAATCCTTCGAACCGAGGTAAATTGATGATGGCCAGAAATTGGTCGACAGTCATATGGAATACTTGGCCTTGGATCATATAATCAAATTTCCACGTCTTCAAGTTCTCGGGATCGCCAGTGACATAGAGCGTTGCATAAAATTGCTTGATAAGCTCGGGATTGTAGCCACAATCGAGAGCAAACATCTTGTGAGCATGAAGACCATCAATCGTTTCGGCAACATTCTCGAAACATGAAGTGGAGTACACCGAAGGCAAATTGAGGTATTGATGTTGGAAAACTCTCGCCTTGTTGTAAAGCACACGAGTGTAGTAGATGGCTTGCTCTTGAGTCCAAAACCGAAGAGAATATGCACTTCTGGGCTTCTCATAGGGATTGGTACCGAAGAAAAATGGCTTGTGTTCACGCCTTTTGAAGATGGGGCCTCCTCGAGGAACATCTGAGCGGAAAAGGGGCAGCATTTCTCTCGGATGAGAAGAATGGAGCAGCTCATCAACAGCAAAAACTTCGGCAGCATTGTCTAGCATCTGGAAAACTGGGTGAGCAAGGCGAGGAATTGAAGATGGAACGTTTACAATATCCTGAGCTGGGATGGCTACAGGAGCATTTTCCTCGGCCTGGGCCTCGACGGCAATTCCTTCTTCGGCATTAGCATTTTGAGCGGCCTCTTCAGTCTCCATGGCCTCCAAATCTTCGTCCAGTTGAGCGAAAGCATCAACCATTTCTTCGTTCGAGGAACTTGATGAGGAGGAGGAAGAACTGTTACTAGAACTGTCATTGCCAGAACTATTTCCTTCGATAGCATCTTGACGAGAAGAAACTGTTGTGATATCAACATCAGCGTCTTCTCCTTCATGCAGAGTTTGGGCAGAGGAATAATCTTTCTGAGCAGAGGAGATGGGAGCTTGGGTTTCTTGCTCGACCTGAACGGGTTGTTCGGTCTCTGCTTGTGCTGGGGTCTCGATGGCTGGGGTGGTCGATGGAATGATGGGAGGTGGTGATGGTGGGTTTGGTGGTGGCGACGAGACTTTTGGTGGTGATGGTTGACGAGGTGGAGGAGTGGCTTGGCGAGGGGGTGGAGTTGTTTGGCGAGGGGGTGGAGTTTTCTCACGAGGGGGAGTGGGTTGCTTGGTGGGGTTTGGTGCAGTTTCCTGTCGTGCTGTGGCAGCAACGACCTCGGTTGGCTTGGACTTCTTGGTATTCTTCTCGATCTCTGGTGTCCCACGCTCAGAGGTTGGGGCAGCAGACTTTCTCTTTCGAGATTGTCTTTTGTACAGGGCATCATTGTGCTCTTTGCATATGGTAGACGCAATTTGTCGAACCTTTTCATACACAACTGCCAAGTTTTCCTTCTGTGCCCTTCTGGATGCTTCAGCGGTGGCAATCTTGGATTTGAAAAACTTACGGGACTCAATGTCCTCGGTTTCTTCTTGAAGTTGCCTGGTGTAAAATCTCACTTGTTCCTTGTCCTTTCGATCCTGGGTGAGGTATGTTTCCCAGTGAATCATATATCGAGCAACTTGCTCTTGGATCTCAGCAGGGGCATCATCCTCGGCAGTGACTTTTCTCGGTGTGGTAGCCATCTTCCAGAGGATATGTGAAATATTAGCAGCATCCCAAGGAGCATGGGCAGCAGAATCTCCATCGTTGGAGCTTTCTTCATCGGCACGAGGGTCGGAAACAACAGGTGCAGCAGGAGCGGGTGCAGGAGCTGGAGCGGCTCGAGGAACTGGAACAGCCTGAGCCTTCTGCCTAGCCTCTTTGGCTTTCTTCTCGGCCTCCTTGGTGGCCTTGGAAACAGCAATGGGTTTTGTTATGGTACTAGGGGACGCAGCTTTATCCTTCGAGGCACTTGGGGCCTCAGCATTTTTCTTCACAACACTTGCAACTGCATCCTTATCCTTCATGACTGTGGGAGTCACTACTTGTTCGGTGGCGCTGGGGGCCACAACCTTTTCCTTCGGAGCACTAGGAATTGTTCCTTCAGCAATCTGACGTCGATAATTTTCACTAACCAGATGTAAAATGCCTAGCTGTTGAGCAACCTAGGCCTTTGTATGCTCGGGTTGACTGTGAAAGTTCAGGAGCTTGGAATTTGTCAAGTATTTATCTTCTTGCTCTTTTTGCTTTGCCAGTCTTTCCTTACGCTGGATAAGAGTTTCATCGTCCTCAGCAACATGAGCTTGCTTTCCCTTCGATTTGACCGAAGGTTTTGCCCTGCGAGCTTGAACAGGTGGAGCAGAGGAGATGGGCGGATCTGTGACCAAGTTGGTCATGTCAATTGTTGCTCGAGGAGCCTGTGCAGCTGGCTCCTGGATCCTAATGCCTTTACTGCTCGGCTTCTTCTTCTGAGGAATGTCCTCGACATCAGCCTCAGTGCCAGGGTCTTGATCATCAGAATTAGCTTTTTCATCGGAGCTTGCATCTGGTGGCGAGACAATTACCACCTTTTTCTTTCGCTTGGCTGATTTCTTGCCAGCCTTTGGTTTGGCGCTTGGGCCAACTTCCTTGGCACCTTCAGCAGCAGCAGCCTCCTTTCTTGCTTTGGCTTCCTTTCTCTTATGTGCTCGTGCTTCCCGAGCATCAACCAGCTCTTGAAAACCAGCAAGTGTTTTGAGAGCAGATGGGTGAGCATTATCTGGAGGAGGTGGTCGATTATCTTTCGTCCACTTGGGCCTTAAAGCTTTGACATCCGACCAGGGGTTTTTCAAAGCAAACAACCTCTCCCAGCGAGGAATAAGAGACTTGTACTCATACCAACGAAGAGCTTGAAGCCTTCGAATATCTTGCAGACGGTTTTCTCTCGTGCGTTCATCTCCAGAACCTTCAGGCGTTCTTAATTTCTTTTCGATGATCAATTCCTCTGATAATCCTTCAGATTTGTTGGTGATCCTTGTTCGGCCTCCTACACGCTTGGGTGCTCTGACATTTCCTTCGTTCCCAGACATTTTCCTGCGAAAAGGATAGGTACGAGGGAATATAGGAAAGTTGTGAACAAGTACCAGCGGTTTTCGAGGAAAATCATTTTGAATGCAGTAAACATATCGATAAGCTTGTCTTGCAGCAAGTTTTTCAAGCAAGTGCTAGACTAGATTTTCATCAAGTGTAAATCTAACGAAGAACTTGAATGAAATAAGTGCACAAGTGCAAATCCATCGATACGCTTCTGAGGAAATTTCCTAAGTGAGAGAATCCGAGGGATTTCTTACCTAGCTCAGATGGGGAATCGACAGAAAACGCTAGAAACAGATTTCCCAAGTTTCAATGATCCAAACGGATCAAACAGACCTAATAAAATGAGAGAAAATCAAGAAAAAATCTAGGGCTCGATGAACAGACGAGATTGGAATCGAGTCTTAGAGCCACACATACCCTAACTTGGCGATGTGCGGCGACTACGGCAACGCGGATGAAGTTCCTCGTCGACGGGAAGGTCTCCGGCGGCTTCCTTCCGGCAGCAAAGCGGCGAGGGAGTCGACGGCGACGAGCAGCACGGCGGCGCGCGAGAGAACTTCGGGAGCGGAGAGATGAAGTCGAGGGAATTGCGAGTGATGTGCCGGTGGGTTGGATCAGTATTTATAGGGGAGGGGTCTGACATAACTGTCAGATCTGATCCAACGGCGCAGATTTCGCGTCTCTCCGCATTCAACGGACGGATTTTGTGGCGGTAATCGCGGGAAATCCCAACGAACCGAAAGAAAGTTGCTCCACGTCCGAGACCAAACTCATCGAACATCGAGTACAAAAGTAGATAAAAGTTCGATAGATTTTCCTTCGAATCAATGACATTCGATGGGAATCTTGATCGAGTACAAATATACATGTTCACGAGAGAAAAACACAGATGGGGTAGGGATAGAATAGAGGGAAAACAGGGTCCGATGCTTAATCAATCCGAGGGAAAACAGCGATAAAACTCGGAGTGATAAGTGTATAGGACAACACCAAGTGAACAAAAACAAACGGAAAAAGAAACACGATAGAAAATTAACGTAAGTAAAACAACATAGAAAGAAAAACGTATAATACATAGTACCGATAGTTATGATCTTACTGCACATTGCGTGAGTCCAAGATGTTCAACTCACACCTTAGTGCACAGAACCTCTTTTCACCCAAGAGCTTCATAAATATATCAGCCAATTGATCATCGGTGCGAACATGGCTGATAACAATATCTTCTCGCTGAACGTGATCTCGAAGAAAATGATGACGAATATCAATATGCTTCGTTCGAGAGTGTTGCACAAGATTGTGGGAAATTTTGATCGCACTCTCGTTATCACATAACAATGGAATTTTCTTCACAAGAATACCATAATCTTTCAGCGTTTGCTTGAGCCACAGTATCTGAGTGCAGCAAGAACCGGCAGCAATATACTCGGCCTCAGCCGTAGAAATAGATACGCAATTCTGTTTCTTCGAAGCCCAACAGACAAGAGATCTACCGAGAAAATGACATGTGCCTGAGGTAGATTTCCTGTCGACTCGATCACCAGCCCAGTCAGAATCAGAATATCCAACGAGATCAAACTGGGCACCCTTGGGATACCATAATCCCAAAGTTGGTGTATGAGCCAGATATCGAAGAATTCGCTTGACAACAATATGATGTGATTCTTTCGGGTTTGCCTAAAAACGAGTACACATACAAACTGATAGCATAATGTCAGGTCTAGATGCACAAAGGTAAAGAAGAGAACAAATCATCGAGCGATATTTCTATCTAGATGAACATTCGTAGGCATTGGAGTCTTGATAGTTTTGCAACAGACAAGATCAAACTTCTTCAGGCAATCTCTGAGATATTTCTCTTGAGAGATGAAAGTCCCATTCTTTTGTTGACGGATTTGAAGCCCAAGAAAGAACTTCAATTCACCCATCATAGACATTTCATATTTCTTCGACATCATACGAGCAAACTCTTCGCTAATATCAGGGTTAGTACAGCCAAAAATAATATCATCGACATAAATTTGACACACAAAAAGATCATTTTTGTATGCACGAGTAAAAAGAGTCGGATCAGTTGTTCCTGGTTTGAAGCCCTTCTTGAGAAAAAATCCTTCAGAGTTTCATACCAAGCACGAGGTGCTTGCTTTAACCCATATAGGGCCTTGTGTAACCTGTACACCTTATCAGGATTCTTCGGGCTTCAAAACCTGGTGGCTTCATAACATATACTTCTTCTTCGATTTCACCATTAAGAAATGCACTTTTGACATCCATTTGATATAGAAATATACCATTGTAATTGGCAAAAGCAAGCATGACACGAATGGATTCAAGTCGAGCAACTGGGGCATAAGTCTCACCGAAATCAATACCTTCGATTTGGGTGTAGCCTTGTGCAACCAGTCGAGCTTTATTCCTTACCACAATGCCATTTTCATCTTGCTTGTTGCGGAAGATCCACTTCGTACCAATGATATTATGCTTCTTGGGATCAGGTCTATCGACAAGGGACTAGACTTTATTTCTCTCGAACTGATTAAGTTCTTCGAGCATTGCAGTCATCCAGTCTGAGTCCTTCATGGCTTCATCGCATTTCGATGGTTCTAGCATGGATACAAACGAAAAATTTCCACAGAAGTTAGCTAATCGAGTACGAGAACGAGTGGTGGGACGAACTGGTAAACGAATCTCTTCGAGAATTGAGTCGACATCCACTCTTCTTCGAACACGAGGTAGAACTCCTTCATCATCTTGCGGATCAGCTTGTCCTTCGGGATCATTTCCTTCGGGTTCAGCTTGTCCTTCGGGATGAGCATTTTCTTCGTTTATGCGTTCTCCTTCGACCTGTTCATCATTAGCTTCAGGATGTTGATCTCCAGCGCCCCGGGCTATGTGTGGGAACATTGGACCATCATCATCCCTGTTGGCTTGATGTGCATTTCCTTCGACAGGTCGAATATCTCCAATAGCCATGTACCTGATAACTTCATCCAATCGTGGTTCATCCATGTTAAGAGGTAATTGCTCTTTTTGAGAGCCGTTAGTTTCATCAAATCGAACATTTACAGTTTCTACAACTTTACCGAGATGAGAGTTGTAAACTCTGTAAGTGTGAGAATTTGAACCATAACCTAGAAGAAAACCTTCGTGTGCCTTTGGGGCAAACTTGGAGCTGTGATTCATATCTCTGATATAACATGGAGCACCAAAAACCCTGAGATATGAAACATTCGGCTTTTTACCAGTAATAAGCTCATGTGAAGTTTTCTTCAGAAATTTGTGCAGATAAACCTTGTTGATGATATGACATGCAGTATTAATAGCTTCGGCCCAGAACCTGATAGGGGTCTTGTATTCAGCAAGCATTGTTCTGGCCATTTCAATAAGTGTTCGATTCTTTCTCTCGACCACACCATTTTGTTGCGGTGTATAAGCAGCCGAGAATTCATGAGTAAAGCCATATTCATCAAGAAATTCTTCGATATGAGTGTTTTTGAATTCTGTACCATTATCACTTCTGATATGCTTGAGAGATAATTCATATTCAGTATGAGCTCTCTTTGCGAAAGTTTTGAAAATTTCAACAACTTTGCTCTTGTCATCTAGAAAGAGAACCCAAGTATATCGAGAGAAATCATCAACAATAACCAGACCATACTTGTTTCCTCCCAGACTAGCATAATTTTGAGGACCGAATAAATCCATATGAAGCAATTCAAGAGGACGAGTAGTAGTCATTATAGTTTTTGTTGAGTGATGTTTCTTGGCAATCTTTCCTGCTTCACAAGCACTGCATAGACGATCTTTATCGAATTTCACATTATCAATTCCAACGATATTCTTCTTCGAGATAAGAGTTTGAAGATTTTTCATTCCTACATGACCAAGTCTTCGGTGCCATAACCAACCAGAAGTGGCTTTGGCAATTAAACATGTGGACACTGCAGGTCCCGAAGAAAAATCAACGATATAAAGATCACCTTTGCGATATCCTGCGAACACAAAGGAATAATCATCCTGTGAAAAGACAACACAACGAGAAGCAGAAAACAGTACAAGCATACCCATATCACAAAGTTTTGAGATAGACATAAGATTATATCCTAGTGATTGAACAAGCATAACCTTATCGATATGCTTATCTTTCGATATGGCAACCTTACCCAAACCAAGTACTTTCCCTTTGTTGTTGTCACCGAAGGTAATATATCTTTGTGAAGATTCAGTAAGTTTGTCTTCGGTGAACAAATCTTTTTCTCCGGTCATATGATTTGTACATCCACTATCCATGACCCATTCGGATCCACCGGAGACATAGCCCTGCAGAAGAATTAGTTCTTCTTAACCACCCACAAACGAGCAGGTGACTTAGAAGGCATGGAAGAGCTAGATGGGGCAACGATATTATAGCGAACAGGGTTGCATTGTCGATCTGGACCATCAAGCACACCATAAATATAATTCCTCGACGAGGGGTTAGAGTACTGGTAGGTAATAGCAGTTTTGGTATTATTGTTACGATGACGATAAACATTTCTATCGACACGATAGTATTCATTCTGGGGAACATTTGAAGCAGGCACCAAGGGTTCATTTCTATCCTCGAGAGAATAGTAGTGATTCGGTGGCACCGAGGATTTTCCCTACATAGAATGGTTAGGGGGCAGTTTTTCTACGAGAGATTTGCGAACCCAAATCTATCGCTTATAGAAACCATTCTTTGGAGGAGTACCAACGAATTCAGCCGACACCTTTCCTTCATGATCTTTGATAAGCTTGTAGTCAGAATCAAGTGATTCATCAACAATAGCCTTATCAATTTTGCAACTGAAACCTAAAAGGTTAGCAATGTTAATGGGCTTTTCCTTCGCAAGAACCCAGACAGTTTTAGGATACTGTTCGGGTTCCCAGTAGGTTCCATCAGCGTTGATTTTCCTTTCGAATCCAACTCCTTCGTTTCGTGGATTCCTGTGAAGGAGAGCCTTTCGTAGTATATCACATAGTTACTGGTGTCCCTTCACACTTTTGAACATGCCTGTTTCAAATAAATTTCTCAACCTGAGGAGTTCCTCGGTAATGGTTTCCTCGTTCGAGGGGTTAGCATCATCAATAACAATAGGTTGCTTTCCTTTCGATCTCTCAGAAATAGACTCAATTTTACTTCGTTCCAAACAAGTTAAGCAAGGTGAAGTAGATTCATTTTTAGCTTCTGAGCCTTGTTGAGCCATGAGCGTGAGATTGACACTTTCCAACTCTTCATTAGCCTCTCTCAGTTTATCGAGAGCCATTTTCCTTTGAAGGAATTTATAGGTTAGCTTCTCGTAGTCCACTGAGAGAAGATCATGAGGAGAGGAAAGTTCATCACACTTTTCCTTCAGAGCAGCATGCTCGTTCGTCAAAGTTTGACCTTTCTCAATCTCATCGATCAACAAGGTCTCAGATTTTTGAATAGTTTCACTTACAGAATCTAGTTCATCTTGTTGGATAGAAGAAATTTTGGCAAGTTTAGCATTGCTTATCCTAGAGTTATTTTCATAAGCAGATCCATCAGAAGTATCGTAGGAATTCTTAGATGAGGATACCTTAGCCTTGGCCATAAAGTAGTAAGCTGGAGATTCATCTTCACTGCTTTGGTTGGAGAAGAATCAACTTGAATTCTTGTTCGAGGCAAATGCTAGTCCAGCAACACCATCAGATTCAGAACCAGAACCAGAACCAGATCTTGACTTTGATTCAGCTTCGAAACCGGATGCTTCATCTTCAGAGTTCATCTCTTTACCCAGATAGGCTTTGGAACGGTGAGAATTCTTTCGTTGAGAGGAATGTGATTTTGAGGAAGAACTCTCTCGATGCTTGTGATACTTCTTCTTCTTGTTATCATCAGAACCATCTTTCTTGTCTTTTCTAGACTTTGAATCATATCTCTTCGAATCATAGTTTTTTCTCGATCTGTGCGACTTGCTCAAAGAGTTGCTGTGAGAATTCTTTGATCTATGCTCAATTTCCCAGAGAGGACAATCAGCAATGAAGTGACCTGGCTTCTTGCACTTGTAGCAACAGTTATCTTTCGCTGAAGAGTTTCTGGATGATGGTCGATGCTGTGATGAATTGCTCGAATGTCTTGAAGAGTAGTTTTTCTTCGGTGAAGAGGAGTTCCTTCTCTGAAAGCGGTTGAATCTTTTCATTATCAGTGCCAGATATTTTCCAATGTTCTCGGGATCATCAGTGGCACCGCCAGATTCAGAACTGGCTTCAGGAGAGGAGTGATGTGAAGCTCTAGCCTTTAGTGCATGAGATTTCCTTCGAGTCCCATTAACATCTCGTTTTTCATCTTCTTCCATCTCGAAGGTATTGAGTCTCTCGAGAATATCACCGGCAACAAGATCCTTGAAATCAGTCCTTTCCTTAATCATCAGCACAATGTGATCGAAGGAATCATCAAGGGAACGGAGCAAAGTTCTGACAATAATCCGATTGGTAATGTCTTCGACACCGAGGGAAATCAGTTCATTAGACAATGCAGTGAGCCTGCTGTATATGGAGTTAAGTTTTTCTCCCTCGTGCCTCTTGAAACGATAGAACTTGCTTCGAAGGGTGTCGATACGAGCATCTTTCTGAGTAGAGACACCTTCACCAATCTTCTCGAGATAGTCCCAAACACCTTTGGCCGAAGAAATATTCTTGACCTCATGATATTTCTCTGGACCAGATGATTTGTAATGAAAACCCAGACTTCAGCATCAAGCTCTATCTTCTTTGCCTCTTCGGGAGTGATAGCATTTTTGTCTTTGACAGTTACACCATTCTTGACAACTTCCCAAGCGGCAGAGTTGATAGCCATGATATGTCTCTTCATTTTGTCCTTCCAATAGGGATAGTCCTTCCCATTGAAGATAGGAATCGGTTCCCCCGAGAGAACAGCTGCAAACGACATTCTTGACAACACTCCAGGTGGTTAGCCAAAATACGCAGAGCGTAGGGAGTGCCTAGCTCTGATACCAATTGAAAGCTCAAGAATGATCAGAGGGGGAGGGGGTGAATGATCACTTCTAAAAATTCTAAGGAACTTAGAAGGAATTCATGCAAACAACGTAGGACTAAAGACATCTCGAAGGAAATACAATATCGAAAGTAATGCATGGCTCGAAAGGATTGGGAGCGAAGGAAAACATCGAAGACAAACAGGAAACGAGTAAATACTTAATGTAAATGCTAGAAGGAAAACGAGCCTGACACAACGATGTTTGGTAAACCAGTTCACACTCTGCAAAGTGCTACGTCTGGTTGGAGGGACTGGTGATTGAACACCTGAAGAAAAACTCTCTCCATCCTATTCTCCACTACAACAAACTCCTCGAGCTTGTCCAGTTTTCACTCGTGGTAGATGATTCAGGACATCTCCGAGACCTTTACAAACTTCCTTCAGCAGCGACAATTTCTCTTCGACTGCTTGACAGGCGACGCCTAACCGTCTAGGAGACTTGTAGTTCTCCAAGATAAAAAGATCGGCTAATATCGACCTAAGTCTCTGTGAATTGCTCAACTCAGTTCAGACTTGGGTTTTGGTTTTCTCTCGATGGATATCTCTTGGGATGCACACAGACTTCTGTCTTAGAATCTTCAGTGGAGCAGCCAACCCGAAATGGTGGGTAGGTGCGGGGTATTTATAGTTGGCGATCCCGATGGGTAAAATGACTGAAGTTACCTGATGCGACAGCTTGACGCGTGTCCACAACGGTCGGATTCCAATCACTGCGCAACTTTACTTGAGGAACAAGTAAGATGACTTACCGAACGAGTTCTCTCTCGAAGGCACGAAGTGCGATGACTTTGCCTTCGAGCTATTGACTCGACTCAGTAAGATTTCTCTCGGTAGGCTTTCGTGGGTTTAGGTTGAGCAGAGCAAATTCACTTCGACTAAGATCTCAAATAGCAAACCCCTCTTGATAGTATGGTTTTTCCTACGACTCAAGAAAATAAAGAGAAACTAGTAAAAAGACTAAGTCTTCGACCAGCTTCAGCTTTCTCCTCGTTGCGCTTTTACTCGAGAGAGTCATCTTCCTCGACGACATTTTTAGGGGTCGTCTTCCTTCAAAGGTTTCGGTAGATGACTGCAGCTCCGCTGCAGTGAGTTGTCCTTCGACCTTCTACTTGAAAACTCCATTCTTTCGGAACCTAAGTATCTATTTATACTCGAAAACAATATTAGTTCCACTTCTGCTTTGTCCAACAATGTCCAAAACCTTTGGGGGCAAAACTTGCTCTTACAGTATCTATCCGTCACGTGGATGGACAAATCTCGATCTTGATACATACGCCTCAACGTATCCATTTGGAATACTTGAGTTACACCTTTACGATCACCCTTATACAGTGTGACGGTTGATACAATCAAGGCATCCTTCGAAGTTAGTGATTCGATACGATCTCATGGTCTAAGGATTGGGTTACTACGTTATCAAGTTATCTCAAAATTGAACTATGTGACTGGATCTCATTGCAATACTTTTAATTTGGGTGTGTGTGTGTCCATCACATCATTCTCCTAATGACATGAATCCATTGTCAATGGAGATGCATGTCCCATGATCTCGAAACCTTGATCATCAGTTGACCAATGAACTAGTTGACTAGAGTTCACTAGGGACTTGGTTTATTTACATACTACACATGTATTATTGTTTCCACTTGATACATTTATAACATAGTATAAAACTTATTATGGAAAATTGAGATATGATAATAAAACATCTTTATTTGATTGTCTCTAGTGCATATCTCCAACAGTCTCCCACTTGCACTAGAATACAACTAAAGTAGTTTACATTTGGCAAGAATCTGACACCTATAGTCTCTTGGAGTTGATCATGCTTGGCTTGTGGAAGAGGTTTCGTCGATGGTCTGCAACATTCATATCCGTATGTATTTTGCAAATCTTAATATGACAATCCCTGACGTAGTCCCTTGTCACATGGTAACGTCAGAGAAGCTGGGCCGCAAATCGCATCTAATAGCTTACGCGTCGAGCTATCTATGCAATTGCACCCAAAGAGACAAAGTTCATGGACTAGTTCAATGCGATCAACTTCTATCACGACCACCCATACTATGTTCCCCACTCAGGGAAATTTGACTTGGTGGTCGACCCGATCATCTCAATCTATCGGATATTGAAAGTTCTAACGAATGGGGGCTCCGACATCAACATCCTCTCGAGGACACCTTAAAAAAGATGAAGATCCTAGCGTCCTGGCTACAATAGTCCACAACAAGCTTTTTTTAGATTCGTGTCCGGTAAGAAAATTAATCCCCTTGGGAAAATCTACCTTGTGTAACTTCGATGATGCAAACAACTTCAGGACAGATATTGTCTGCTTCAACATGGCAGCATACTCTAGTCGATACAATGCTATCCTGGGGAGGCCGACATATATATATGTGCAGCTCATGGACATACCATCCTACACCCACCTCAAGCTCAAGATACAAGGCCCCAATGGCACAATCACAGTAATGGGGAGCGCAGAGACCAGACGCGAAGTCAGGGTCGCCTCGGTGGAAAAAGCAGAAACAACACTCGCTTCCTTAGAGCTCGAATCAATCAAAATGAGTATCTAACCACCCTAAGTTGTTTAAAAAAAACAAAGCCTGGTTAAACCTTCCAACCCGCGGAGGACACGATTTTTTTCCAGAACTAACCAGAAGATCCATCCAAAAGAATAGTGGTCGATGGAGACCTGAGCATGGAACATGTATCTGGCCTCATCCAGTTCCACAAAGACATTTGGGACATGTTTGCATGAAAGTCGGTTGATATGTTCAACATACCAGCGAACATCTAACTTGGATGTGAAAGTTGGCACAAGGCCAATAAAACAAGAATTACGACGCTTTGCGACAGAAAAGAGACCTGCCATTGGTGAAGAAATACTTGTCGGATTTACGAAAAAGATCACTCATGTAGAATGGATAGATAAACTTGTCTGTAAGAAGGACAAAGATTGACTCATGTGTGTTTACTAGACCGGTCTAGAAACGGCATGCTCAAAAGACCCGCTTCCACTATCCCACATTGATCAAGTTATTGACTCCACGGTGGGTTGCGAACGACCATGCTTCTTGCATGCACATTTAGGATATGATCAAATCCGTATGAAGGTCTCTGATCAGAAAAAGACATCGTTCATCATAATGTCGTTTGAGCACAAAAGCGCAGAACCAACATACCAACAAACAATGCAAAAGTGCCTTCATGACTATATCCGGATCAACGTGAAGGCCTACGTCGACGACGTGGTTATCTAAACAAAGAGGAATCCGGATGTCCTAACCGACTTAACAAAAATGTTCACCAATCTTCGAAGATTCCAGATGAAGCTCAATTGAAAAATGAATCTTTGACCTACCATCTAGCAAGTTGTTGTGGTTCATAGTATCTCAACTCGACATTGAAGCTAATTCAAAAAAAAATACAAAGAATTGTCGGCCTCAACCTCCGAACCCACCACTCGATTTTGTTGCCGACGAGCTCAGCCGCGCCGATCACCCTCCTCGATGTCTTCGTTCTGACGCTGCTTTTGATGGCCTCTATAAACTCGGTTACAATGCCGCTCGACATGACATCTGGCACATCATACCGGTCAACAGGTGGTCAAGCGCAGGGGCGGAGACAAGGGGGTCCAGCAGTGGCTAGACCCCTGCCAATCACCCCCCCCCCCCACACACACACACACACACTATAGGGTATAGTTTACTGTAGATGGGCTAATTAGTCGGAGTTAAGTACGTTATTAGCCCATATAAAATACTAACTCTCTACTACATTACATTACATACACAGACCGCAACACATAGGAGCCCATTAGCCTATGTGAACGTAGACATCTGGCTAGTTGTGTCGGCGTCCCTGGTTTAAGTCTGTATCAACGGCGACAATCGAATGAGCTTTTTCAGCTATGAAACTAGTCAAGAGACGTCTTCAGAACAAAATGGGAGATGAGTTTCTTCGACATTACATGGTCGTTTATGTTGGGAAGGAGATAGCTGCAAATATCACCTCTGATGAGATTATCGACTTATTCGACATTGATAGCCGTAGATCTGAGTTTAAGCTAATAGATATGTAACTTTATTTTATAGTTCTAAATACATACATTTATGCTTTATCTTCAACGTTATTCAAAGACTTAATACTCGTGATATTTCATCTATTTTATGAGCTTTCATTTTCTCGTTCCCCGTCGTGATATTTTATCTATTTTATGAGCTTTTATTTTCTCGTCCCCCTCATGTCTAAATCTTGGCTCCGCCCCTGGTCAAGCGATCCATCCAAACTGGATACTATGTGATCATATTCTTATGTACAATGATCAAAGTGATCTTTTATCGGAAGTTCAAATACCGTGCATGCATTTGACTCTAAATAAAATTGGATGAAGGACAAATAATGATAATGGACCATAGTTTACGGTGTTGACTTTTGCAATTTGCATAATATTTTATTGACTGAAATTATCCAACATTCTTCTTGCTGACTGATGAGTGAAGCTAACTGAAGAGCTCTAAGACACTCTTAACAGTCAACAGTCCCCCGCTAGGTGGCTACATGCCTACATCACGCCGCCATTCGAGCGAGCGCCTCGCCAGCGTGCTCGCCGGTGGACAGCCGGAGCTCCCTGTAGTCCTTGTAGTTGAACTCCTTGAACCGGCGCGGGTGCTCCGCGTCCACGAACGCCTCCGGTGCACACACCCTGTCGTCCTTGGGCGCGAGCAGGAACATGGCGATCGAGATGCGCGGCACCGCCGCCACGCACTGCACCCGGTGCTTCACGGTGTGCATCCTCCCGTTGCTCCACGCCTAAAACACGGCCTCAGTCAGGGCACTAGACGGGAATGAGTTTCCAGCTGAAATCAATTTGACGATATACACCGTGCCGATGTCGCCGATGTTGACGAGGAACGAGCCGGGGACGGGGTCGACGCGGGCGAACTCGCCCGCGGCGGGGTCCAGCACCTCGAGCCCGCCGACGCAGTCATCCTCCTGGAGCACGGTGAGGAAGCCGGAGTCGGTATGGATCTGCACGCCCGAGGAGCCCACGGTGTCCTGCGTGTAGTTGTACCGGTTCATGCGGAACTGGCACGGCCAGTCCTGGAACGGGTGGCCCTCCAGCCCAAAGCTCGCCTCCACCTTGCCGGCGACGTCCACGATCAGCTCGTGCATCGCTTCCGCGTAACTCTTGACGGTCTCCCTGCAATAGATTGCGTTTATTTTGAGATCAAATTGGTGGGTCAGAAATCCATCTGGGAAGAGAAAGGCGTGATCGATTCCGTCCGACCTGGCGTGGGGCGGCGCGTCGAGGCGCGCGCAGAAGGCGTCGACGTCGGCGGGGGAGGCGGCGTCTAAGAGACCGAAGGCCTCGTAGAGAGGGTTGACGGGGCTGGGCGCGACGTAGCCGCTGCCGGCGATGATGTCGGTGTTGCGGCGCTTGGCTTGGTCGGGGAGGTCGAAGAGCGCGCGCAGGGCGGCCTTCATCTCCGCCTGGAGCGCCGCGGGGACGCCGTGGCCGGACACGCGGAAGCAGCCCAGGCGCTCGCACGCGTCGCGCAGCCGCGCCGACTCCTCCGGCCGCGCGCCGGCGAGCCGCAGGTTGATCACCGGGATCTCCAGCACCATCTGCGCCGCTTTACTAGTTGGAATGGAACACGCGACGCGCCGATCTCGTTTGCTTGCGTGCGGATCTCCACGGTGGTTTAGTATTTAGAGGCCGGCCGTGAGAGGGACGGAGGGGGGCAGGGCGGCGAGTCGCGCCGCCGCTTGTCGGGATAATGGCACCCAAACTTGCAGCACGGATAAACCAACACGTTTCTGCGGAGTGAGGCTCGGCCGACACATACCCGTGTAAGTCGAAAGCAGAGGCCGGCCGACCGGCCGCGCCCGGCCGGTCCAGACCCACTTTTCTCCATTTTTTCGTTTTTTTGTTGTATTTAGCTCATGATAAATGTTGTAACCGTAATATAAAATGCTACTGTATTATTATTATGCTAATATTATTATATTGATCTATGTTATTTTTTGCTAAACAGATGTACTCCCTCCGTAAAGAAATATAAGAGCGTTTAGAGTACTAAAGTAGTAATCTAAACGCTCTTATATTTCTTTACGGAGGAGAAATATAAGAGCGTTTAGAGTACTAAAGTAGTGCTAAACGCTCTTATATTTCTTTACGGAGAGAGTATTTATTAGTATTTTAGTGTTAAGCGCATTCACATGATATGAAAATGTTACTAATAATTTTTGCTATAACAAAAAAATGAAGTGTGATCGGTGATGATGGGTCCCTAATTTTGTTGCAACCATTATAAAAAAGCTACAAGCGTAGATTAAATTTGTTGTCACGAATTGATGGTAAATATGGTACGCAAATTTTTATCAGATTTTTTGTTGCAACAGTGAAAAAAAATGCACACAATAAATTTTTGTTGCATCCATGTACCAAAATGTTTGCAATCGATAGTAAAAAATGCTACCACCAGCGATTAAATTTTTTTATCATATTTTTTTCTGCAAAAAACAGCAAAAATAAAAATTATTGCATCCATATACCGCAAATGTTGCAAAGATACCGCAAATGTTGCAGTAAAAAACGAAGGGGTACGCGCAAATCTGAACCGTTAAATCACGGAGATCGGACATCTGCGATCTGACCGGCGCTTAGCTAGCGCCGGTCGACCGGCGCCTATCACTGGCCTTTGTTTTTCTCTCTCTACAGTATTATTGAACAATCTATGCACAATTATCTCATTTTTTATAAACCATTCAAAGTTTGGTCGTGTATACATTTAGGATAGCTTGGACGATTAAGGTTTTTTTGAAACCAACTCACTCGAATTCACATCCTAGGTTTGACATGGACGCTCGTATTGGTATCATGAGGGAGGGGTCCCTCGGAGCCTCGAATGGGTGTGTCGATATAGTAATCCCTTGACGGTTAGATTTTCGAACCGTCTAGAGGAAGGACAGATCACGCGGAACCTCGACGAAAGGATGTCGCTGGGTCCTTTAAGTTGCCGGGTCCCCCGCGACGTGTGCATCCATACAAACAACATTGAGTTTCTTCAATGAGTCTCGTCTGCAGGCGAGGGGCAATATGTTGGAGTACTCAATGACGTGTGGAACAGTGTTTTAGAGCCACCAACTGTTGGATATATGCTCTAGAGGCAAATAATATATGATTATTCCAATATATCTAAATAAGTTCATGACCAGTTTCATACTGTGTTGAAACTGTATCAGTGAAACAATGATACAGGTATGGTATAGAAACAACCAGAGTTCCTAGTCAGCCTCTCATGATGACCGGTTTATCGTCAACTGATGATTGTGGTTTCACGATCATGGACAATCAAGTCAATTGACGGTAAGGTCACCTCATTGAATGAATGACGTGATGAACATTACCCAATGCAAGCATTGCAACATGATCAAATCGTAAAAGTTCAGTGTTGTAATTACAGAACGTAGTAGCATGTTCCTTTGACCGTGAGATCACGCATAATTTCTATCTTCTGAGGATGCTTTGAGTGCATTAACCGTCACACTGAAACATGGTGACCATAAAGGTGTATCTTGGGCTATCCGATGGGATATGTTGAGGAGTGTTGATTCAAGAGCGGGATTTGTCAATCCATATAATGGAAAGATACTTCATGGCCAACTCGGTGAGATTGCATCCATAAAGCTGCGCAGCGTGTGACTAGGTCACAAGGATGAATATCACGGAACGAGTGAATAAGATTTGTCGGTAACAAGATAGAATTAATGCATTGGATGCAGTTGATCGAATCTTAGACTAATCTAGTATCGCATGACAAAGGGAATGGTATACAACGTGTACGGTTCAATCGGTTACTTCTGGAATGCACAGGGGTCATTATGGGCATCCAAGTCCCGCTATTGATCATTGGTCGTAGCCTTTGTCTCGGTCATGACTGGAGTGTTCTCGGACCGTAGGGTAACACACTTAAGGGATCGATGAATATCAGAGACCTTTTCGGAACTATCGGAGTTACCCGAGAAGAGAGAAAGACGTACCGGAAAAGTTCCGTGTTGGTCCGAAGGACGTTCGGAGTGAGCTGGAAGGAGTTCTGGATCATCGGGAGATGAAATAATATGTATTATTTATTAATTAAGTGAATTAATAATTAATAATAATTTATTTCAGATTAAAAAGTGTAATGGGCCTTATTTGTGAAAGAAGCTCATTAGGGGAAGGAGGAAAATAAAAGAGAAAAGGAAAAGAAAAAAAGGGGGGCGCCATGGGCCTTGGGGCCCATGTGGGTGGCGCCCTACTTCCCCCCCTCCTCCTAGCCGCACCCTCCCCCCTTGGAAAGGGATTAGTCCCACATTGCCAAGGGAAGGGGGTTGACTCCTTCCGTGTGCCTATATAAAGATGGGCAGGGGTGCACTTCTTTAATACATAAAATTTCGCAGAGAATTCAATATTACTCCGAGTTGAGATCGGTTTTCACCGGTCTTCTCCCCTCTCTTGTCTCTCTCAAGCCGGGGTCCCCTTGTCTGGAACCTGTGCTGGGATTGAGGCTTCTCTGCTACGCGGACGCCGTCGTGCTGCCGAAACTCCGGTTCCGGGAGGTCTACTTCCGCCACCTTCGCTGGATTGCAGAACGGAGGTCTTCATCGAGTCCGTACGTGTGCGAGTACTACGAGGTGTTGCACGTGCGGCACTATCACCCCATCAGGGTGCTAACACAACCAGGGGGCTGTGAAAGGTTTACGGCTTCATCAACCACGTTTGCGGGAACGTTTCCCACGCAACGGACTACACCCCGAGGTATGTTTCCTCAAGTCTTTCCGTTACGACATTACAGCTAGATAGATCTTGGGTTAAGGGCGACGCTAGTTAAAAAAATTATTGTTTTCTGCTGCGAGACCCAACACCAACTAGGCACTGTACCCATGGTCATCAATGATCGATGGAAGTCCCGAGGTGGGAAGAGAAGCAATGTCAACTTAGAGTCGAGGATATAAATACCTGAAGAAGGACAATTGTAATAAAAATAAGAAACATATACAAGAACATTATAATCAGTATGGTATTACACCACCGTCGGTGCCCTAAACTTGGGTAAAATTTCCTTGTGTCTCGTTGGTTCATTGGAGTGTTTTAACCATTTGTCGAACAATCTAGAAGATTCCATCGAGTACGTCCTCTGATATCGACGATGACCCCTCGAGATCTGGCGGCCAGGTAGGGGGTTAAAGACTCCACTCTCCCCCAACGATCATAGTGGAAAAGACGCCCAATTGGGTTCCATCGATCCAGTAGAAGCCTCCTCCCTTAGCCACAAAGCCGACGGAGCACCAGGAGTTGCGCGGTGAGAATGGTGATACTTGGTCCAAGGGCGACCCGGCAAGTCATGATATACCCAAGAGCACCTGACGTCTGACACATCACCGAATGGATTTCGAGGCTCCAAGCCTGAGATTGATGATGCACTCCATGTTGGAGCTCCTAGCAGGGCTCCTAGAGACTGTTGTTCGACATCCATTCTCCGAAGGATCCCACAACTCATCGCCGCATGATCATCCAACACCCTCATAGCATGACCGCTCCCACGATGTTGCGCGGTGCGGCTTCTCCGCAAACTATACAAACTATACTCTCAAGACAAGCATCAGGAGACTCTCAAGCCATGATCCAATCCAACAAGAAGAACAAATCTCATGATCAATATCACCATAATAATGGAGTTCTACGCGTCACCGTGGAGTTCGAAAATATCACCAAAGCAGTACATCAATCCAATACATATAAGAAGGGAAACATCATGGGAGACAACTAGATTAACATAGCCAATGATCACAATCAAGATCACATCATGGGAGAGAGAATTAACTACATAGCTACTTGTCGAAACCTCAGCCCTGAGGAGGAACTACTCCCGCATCATCACGAGGAGGAAGCAACGCCGATGGAGGTGAATCCGGGGGCACTTCCCCGTCCCGGCAGTGTGTCGGAGCAGGAAAATCTGGTCCCCCGAAGCTTGTTGGCGATGGCGGCGAAGATCGGAATCACTTATGGAAAAAGGAGTTGCGGAATCAGGGTTTCCTCCACGGGGGTAAAAATAGGGCCAAAGGGGGCTTGAGGGGAGGACCCACCTGACCAGGCGGCCAGGTGAAGCGGCCTCCCCCCAGGCCGCGCGGGCAGGTCGCCTGGTTCGGGAGTGGTCGCCCTTCGGCTGTCATTCAGGCTTCTGGAGTCTTCTGTCGAGCTGATTTTTTATATATTTTTTCTGGATTTTTCCGAGCACTTTTATATTTGACATAAAACTCCAATGCACGGACAACAGCAGACAGAAACTGGCATTGGCCACTAAATTAGTAGGTTAGTCCAAAATATGTTGTAAATGATATGAAAGTGTAGCAAAACATATAGCAATGTCATCATAACAATCATGGAACAATAAGAAATTATAGATACGTTTGGGACGTATCAACGCCCGCACCACAAGTTTGCACGGGGCATCCAACTGCCACGGGTTCACCTGGAGGCAGAGAGCTTGCCAGACCTGGGTCTGGAAATTAAAGTCCATGCAATCGCCTATCCCAAGCGACACCCACATGGCACTCTGAGCCAACGATTCATGGGGCGAGGAAAGGATCGAGGAAGGCTTGCGAGGTGGTTGCAGAACATGCATGAAGGGTAGTGGTGGTCTGGCTCGCCGGAGGCTTGCCGGCGATGGCTGTCTCGGAGGTTGTGGTTGGGCGGGGGAGCTGGGGCAAGGGCGGGAGGAGCCATCCCTCTCGCCTGTTGTTATTCTCCCTACTTGCTATATATGAAGCTTGACAATGTCATTTGCAACGTTTTTGCTAATGTCATAGTGGTGGATGCCATCTTACGTTGTATACGGCGAGATGTTCTTGGATGCAGTGATAGCCTTAAACATCGTTGTTGAGTAAAAAAGGTTGGTCAAACCTTTAAAAAAGGCCAATGGGAATCTTTTCCCGGTATTTAATCGTCAAAGAAAGATAGTCGTAAGCAGAGTGATCCATCGAGTCTTCAGAATGCTAAGAGCACCTTTAATAGAAGATGTAGATGCAAAATTAACTAACTTTTGCATCTTTGAGGTTCAAAAACGCTGCTCCAATAAATGATGTAGATGCAAAAAAAACATGTCCACCTTCCGGAGATGTATCTTATTACTTATAACACTTCGCGATGCAAATATACATCTCCAGATGTAAAAACACAAGCCGCATGCCAAACACCACTTCTTTCCCTTCCATGCAACCAGCCGCCGCCTGCCGCCCGTCGTCGCCATGGCCGACGACGATGACCCTGCCGCCTTCTTCGACTCCGCCGCCGGTGCCCTGGCCCACCTCATCGCGGCCACCCGCCTCCCGCCACCGCTGATTCGGCCTCATCGCCGCCCGATTTGGCCTCGTCGCCGCCCGATTCGGCACTCCCGCCGCTCCTCCACAGGCCCACTCCGTCGCTGCCCCACCCCACTCCCGATCGCTGTCACACGCCGTCGTCGCAGCGTCGCGCCGCCGCACCACCCCACCGGACTGCCATGTCGCGTCACTGCCCTTCCCCGCCGCCGCACCGCCCCGCCGTTGCATGCCGCCGAGGAAGACCTCGAGGGACTCTGCCGACACAGCAGTCGCGCGGCGGACGGCCGGTTTTGCATCTTCAGTTTATACATCACCTGTTGGAGTTGTACTTTTACATCTCTGTTACGCATTATCTGTTGGAGTTAGCTATTTTTTAAAGATATAAAACAATATTTTTTAATGATGTAAATTATGCAACACTTAGCTTTACATTTTTAAATTTGCATCTTCTATTAGAGATGCTCCAAGAGTTTCAAAACAAATATTACTAGTAATATTTTTACACACGATATAAAGTGTTAAATGCTCCCTGCCGACGAGATACTAGCTCTATGTTAAAAAAGAGAGAGTTGTACATACGTGTTTCGATCTTAAACGTCAATACGTTCCCGTTAGCAAAAGCAGTCCATGTGCTATACGCTACATCCACGATCCGAGTACGTAGTAGTACATCCCTTCCAAACCCTAGGCCAGACCATACAGAGTATCCCCACATCCGATCCTACACCTCATGGAGCACGACCTCGACGCCGGCCCCCTTTTGCACATCGCCGAACGCTGCACGGTGAGGGATTACGCCTTCTTCCGCGCTGCGTGCGCCGAGTGGCGCTCCCAGCTCCCGCCTCCAACCTCGCGGCCCTTCGCCCCCGTGCTCCCCGCCGCCCATGGCGCAACGAGTCACCAGCAGCCCGTGTCATTCGCCGCCTGGGGTCTCCTCGCCAAGGAGCGCTGGTCCCCGCTCACCGGACTCCGCCAACCGTCGTGGCTTGCCAGAGGCATCCACTGGCGCTGCATCGGCGCTCGCGACGGGTGGGTCGCACTCGCACTCGACATCACGGCTGGCATCGGCACGGCCGCCTTGCTGTTCAACCCGGTCACCGGCGCGGAGATCCCGCTGGACACCTCATTGTGGGGCAGCCACATGTGCGACCGGTATCCCAAGGTCGTCTTCTCGCTGAGCCCAAGCCCGCGCGACTTCGCCGCGGTGTGCATGTGCGGGCCCAAGAGGCTCGCCGTCCAGAAGTCGTGCGACCGGAAGGGCGGCACCGTCGTCCTTGAGATCGACACGGACGACTTCATGGATGGGGCCATCCTGGCCGACGTGGCGTACTGCGATGACGGCACGGTCTACTGCCTGACGGGGCATGACGGCGTGCAGGTCCTCCAGCTCAACCTCCGCCGCCGCGGCTACTCGGCCAAGGCCGTTGAGGTGAAGCCGCTGCTGGCCGGTACCGATGTCTTCCTCTTCCCCCCGCCGTTTGACACCATCTCCCGTTTCACGGATGATGCCAAGAGCCTGGTGGTCTGCGACGGCGTGCTGTACCAGATATGGAGGCGGCCGCGTGGCGCGGGCTCCGTCGACGTGCCCACCGGAGGAGGAGGGCGGCGGCAGGCAACCCGCGTCGTGGAGGGCGACGTCTTCGTTCTGAGGTATGATCCGGGGCGCTGGCCATGCTGGAGCGAGGCCAAGGATCTGGGAGGCTACGCGGTCTTCGTCGGGAAGAACAATGCGGCGGCGGTGCGCGTCGACGCCGTCATGGGGCTCAGTGCCGACTGCGTCTACTACTGGGACAGACGGCCCGAAGGTGACTACGAGGCCGTCGTGTACGACATGGAGAGGAGACGCTCTGCGCGGGTGCTGCCGGTGGATGGAGGTGTGTCGAGCCCGCTCTGGTACATCTTGCCTGCTTGTAGGAAGCACATCGACGCGACGATGCCTGAGGAAAACGTGATTGTGGAAGTTAGCAGTCCTGGTACACAATAAATTGGGGCGAGCACTAGGGGTCATCCGGCTGATTTCGCGAGCAGATCAGCCGGGTCGACCGCTGTTTGATCCAGACAAATCTGACGTCTTCTATTGCTGTTTCCCATCGCTTTCCTCGGCCACCTTTATCGCTGTCATGCAATTTCTTTTTCTGTACGAAATCATTGCAAATTTGCAAGAGCAACTATCCGTCTACGCACTGCTTATCCACCGTATTACTTTAGCGCTTTTCCAAGGTACGTG
Organism: Bromus sterilis; assembly: GCA_950022295.1. NCBI lineage: Eukaryota > Viridiplantae > Streptophyta > Magnoliopsida > Poales > Poaceae > Bromus > Bromus sterilis. Next base: position 48,802,470 of record OX465596.1, read on the forward strand.
AGCCCATAATGTTGCTTAACACATTTTGTAGATAGACAGAAATAGGATAAAAAGACTGGATTGTACTTTTATAATAAAATCTACAGATGTTGCAATAAAGCTTTATGAAAAACATGGATGACCGTTGCAAAAAAAAATGAAAAAATAAATTTAAAATTCCTTAAATGATGGCAGCGACCAATATTAAAAAAATATTGGGAATCAGTCGGCCAATTACGCAGCGGCAAAATAACAACGGCAGACAACTTCCGATAACAGTGTTTCACCATGCAGCATTATGAATCTGAATTCCGGCAACACTGGACGATTTGAAAAGAAAAATCGAACGGCTCGCAACGTGTTGCTTTGGACTTGCCAAGTCAAGGCCTAACTTATAGCAACACCCACCAGTTTTGCAGCATGATGGTTAGGCTTTTGTCATTGACAAAAAAACAAACCTTGTTGCGTTGCAACGCAATTGTCGCATCATCATTGGAATTGCAACATCTCACAAGTTTATAGCACGATAATCCAACTTTGAAATGAAAAAACAACATTAGCGCTCATATTTCCAGCGTTAAGGATCCGAGATACAGAATCATGGTCCCTGCTTGAAACATGGATCACAATGTTGTTGGTGCTCCCAGCGACATGGCTTGCGACACTAGATTGTATATCGTGCCTCGCAACATGGCAACGCTCTTTGACACCATTGTGAATCGTCTCGCAACATCTGACTTGCAGCATCAGTGACACACCCATGACACAATGACGCTCCCACAACAGAACAACACGCCTCGCAACATCGATTGATGACACCGATGACGCTCCCACGACAGGATGACACTCTTTCGGACCACAGTGATGCATTGGAACAACATCGACCATCCCTGCAACGTCCACATGGCCGACTTGCTGCATTACACCTCCAACTTAAGCAACACCAACCATCCTTGCAACATCCACCCTCTCTATAGTGGTCGGTCTTCCATTGTTGAGATTCTGGCTTGGAGCAGCGTCTCGCTTGTGACATCATTGGCCGGCCTCGCAACACCGACGACACTCCAAAACGAAAGCACGACTCGCACCGCCAACTCGCAACACTGACGGCAATCCGATGACACATCGTGGCATCTTGCAACATCGACTCGCAGCACCGACGACGCTCCCGCAACATCTCGTTGGCTGCAACATGACCCATGTTGCACTCGGGAAAAAATCTTGGTCATCCGTAGCATCTCGTGCGGTCGTCGATTGAAACATGACCCGTGTTGAGCATAAGAAAAGTCGTCGACCACGTCGTCCCCCATTTGTAACATTTTCCATGTTGCGCTCGATGGCCGTAACATGAATCATGTCGCGCTCGAGGAAATATTCGTGACCATCTGCAACATCCCACGCTCATCGGTTGCAACATGACACGTTGTTGCACACGAGAAAAGTCATCCACGACACTAACCCCCATTTACAATATGATCCATGTTGCGCTCGTTGACTGCAACATGTCCTATGTTATGCTCGAGAAAACATGTGTAGTCATGCACAACTTCCACACGTTTGTCGGTTGCAACTAGCAACATGATTCGTGTTGCGCTTGAGAAAAAATCTGCCTACCATCCTGACCCTAGTTTGCAACATGAGTCATGTTGTGTTTGGGGTAAGGTCGTCAACCACCTGTTGTCCTTCTATTAACCCTGGTTTGCAACATTAACCATGTTGTGCTCACCCATTTGTGACACGATCCATGTATGCTTTATTTTTCTTCAATGTTGCTTGGAAGGAGGTTGCGTTGCGGACCATCTGATCAAACTCGGATCCACTCTGTTGCTGACGCCCACCAAGCTATCAACCGTATGTTTATAAGTGTTTCTAAGACATAGGGATGTGTGTTGTGGATGACGCCAAAACGACAAACTTTTCCAGTTCGCAACATTACCCGTTGTTGTAGAGTCTGCCGCTGCTGCGAGCTTATTGCTTTATAACATGGTCAGTGCTTTTGTAACATAAGTCTGATGCAAGGTTAGCGTACAACTCAAGGAAAATATATTGTGTGGACTAGGTAGCAACACTGGCGAGCAGCAGCGACGACATTGCAGCAGTACGAAAGAAAAATTTATCAAGGAATATGGACGTGAGGCAAGAAAAAAAGCATGTATCCTAAGCTAGCCAGGTACGAAGCATGCCAGCCAATGTGGTACTCCCTCCATTCCAAAATATAGTGCGTCCTCGGTTTCCGTGTGATACGTCCAAAACGTATCTATAATTTCTGCTTGCTCCATGCCTCTTTTGTGTGATATTGCTATGATATTGATGAACTTCCATACACTTTTGATCATATTTGGACTAACCTATTAACTCAGTGCACCCCAGTGCCGGTTCCTGTTTTCTGCTGTTTTTCTATTTCAGGTTTCCCCCTTATTAAAAGTACCAGAAAATTTCCGGGAAAAATATAGGAAAAATCAGCGTATTGGAAGCTTCGAGAAAAGCCCGAGAGGGGCCAGAGAGGAGCCAGGGGGCTAGGCGGCCAGAGGGCGCGGCCAGGCCCCTGTCCGCGCCAGGGGGGGCGCCTGGAGCCCCTAGCCCACCTCTGGCTGCCCCCTTTCGCCTATTTATTCCCCGTGACGAGAAACCCTCGGGGAAAAACCCTTTTTCGCGATCTCTCCTCTGTTCCACCGCCGCCGCGCTTCCAAGATTGGGAGCACCAGAAGACCTCTTCCCGGCACCCTGTCGGAGGGAGGAATCACCTCTGGGAGCTTCTCCACCACCATGGATGCTTCCCGGATGAACCGTGAGTAGTCCACCTTGGACCATGGGTCCGTGATCAGTAGCTATGTGATGTTCTCCTCCCCTTTTTGTTCTTCATGGATTAGACCTCGTGAGCTGCCCGACATGATCGAGGCACATATGTAATCTTTCTACTGTTGCTATGCTGAGTTTGCTGGGATCCGATGGATTATGAGATTATGTTTAGATTGTGATTGAGTTATATATTTGATTCTCTTCTTTTATATTTATGTTCTTGAATAACTCTTGCATGTTCTCCGTTGCTGTTTATTGCTTTGGCCAAGTAGTAGGTAGTGACTCCAAGATGGAGCGTTATGCATGATTGTGGGTTCATGCCCCCCGATGACTAGCTTGAGTGACAGAAACACGAGTCTAGGGGATGTGATGTTGCCACAAGGGGGAAAACAACGGTGCTTGTACTTGCGGGTGCAAGGATTGTTTACTTTACGCAAAGTTCTTTAATGCAGTTGCCGGTTGCTTTGAGTTTACACTTTGGGTGGGATTCGCAATTTAATACCAGCGAGATGTTCTGGATAGATATCTCAAGGTGGATGATTAGTGGGTAGATGCAGTTGGATTTCGGTCTACTTGTCTTGGCGTACCGCCCGTGCTTTTGAGCCTCTTCCTTTCTGTTTTGCATAATTAGCATTGGTTTGCGCACATAATCCCGTCAATTGCCTAGCTGTAATTTGTTTACCTCGCATGGCTATTTTATCGTCTTTTGGGAGAGAGAAATCACTAGTGAACATCATGAGATCCAGGTCCATACTTCCACCACTGTTTACACTATCAATTTACTTTCGGTATTTACTTTTCAGTTACTATCACTATCATTATTATCCCGTGCGTTTTATCCTTTGTAAACAACAAGGCCGGAGGAATTGACAACTCCTCTGTACTCGTTGGGAGCAAAGCTATCTGTGTGTGTGCAGGTCCAGGTGAAGTTAGCAATCCTTAGATTGTCAACGGCGCCAGTTTTTCACTTCACCACCTACTTATTGACCCAGGAGTCCTACGGGTTCAATACTTTAAACCTTAGCATCTTTGCTAAGGGAAACTTGCTGCTATCTGCATCTTACCTTCAACTTGGGGTAACCAACGAGGGACGAGAAGCTATCTCCTATATCAAGCAAATTTCGGGCGCCGTTGCCGGGGACTCCACTCTTCAAGATAGGGGAGTAGCACACTATCTTTTATCTTTGCTTTTTAGTCTTGTTAGTTTACCTTTCAGTTTTTTCTTTAGTGTCTTTTATCAAAAATCAAAAAAATAGTTATCTTGCTTTTAGTTATCCTTTCTGTATAGTCAAGCATGTTAGGATTTGGTGCCTTGAGGGAGTCTGAGGTCTTAGACTTCCATCAAAGGGATGGAGAAAATATGAAGAAGGCTTGGTATAGAATTTCTGATGCACATAGGAGAGTTAAGCCTTGGATACCTATAAAAATTGTGCTTAGAAATTTTTACCATGGTCTTTTTAGATGGTGCAAGCACTCTCTTGATATTATAGCTGAAGGGGATTTCTTAGCTTGTGATGAAGCTAGAGCTCTTGAAATTAGACATGGTCTATCTAGTTATTTTGTTTATGATCATAGTTTTGATACTGTTATAGATAGACTTGCTACTATTGAAAAAAGATTGGATGCTCTAGACTTGAAAAAAGCAAAGAAACCCTAGCCAAATAAGAAAGATATTTATGAGATAGATGGTGACTGGGAACCCTTTGTTAGAATTAGCATCTCTAACCAAGACTTCCTTGCCTTGTGTGACATTGGATCTATGGTTTCTACTATGCCAAAAGTTGTTTATGATTCTTTAAAATTTAACATGGACAAATTATCATCCTATCATGAACATGCTAATGGAGATATTTCTGAGATCCAGGGAAGGATAAAAGATGTACCAGTGACATTCCTTAAAGGGATTGCAATGGTTGATTTCTTTTTCATGAAGCCAAACCAAGGAAACATAGTTCTTGGTAGGGATTTCCTCCGAGCCATGAAAGGCTTCATTGATATAGGTAAGGGGCAAATACGCCTACGCGGGAAGGCAAAAGGTGTGTACCCCTTTCCTAAAAATAACAAGGCTGAACTTGTTGAGGAACCATTTGAATCATATTACAACTCTGATTATTATGATGATCTTTGATTCCTTCTTTTTGCATTAAGCCTAGCTAATGGCTTTAAAGAAGCGCTTTCGGGAGGCAGCCCGCAACGAATTTAAGTTTTCCTTTTTGTTTTTCTTCTGTTTTTAGTGGTCTTGATGATTTTTACTACTATAGCAACATCATTGTATCTTTACTTTTCAAGCTTTGTGCCTTTTATAGCCTCATACGACAAGGGAAGTAAAAGTTGTGACATGCTGTCCAGAAAGCAGATTCTGTCCTCATGACTATAAAAATCAGAGAAAAATCCCAGTTCATCTTTTTGATCTGCATTTTTTACACAGCGTGCTTTATAAAATCACGAAACTTTCGTATGTTTTGAGTTTTTTTATTTGAGTTGCATAAGTATCCCTAAAAAATTCGTTTTTACCTGCTGATCTATTTTTCACAGATTCTGTCCTGTTTTGCAAACATTAAGCTTGCTTTTTCTTTGCAAAAACTTTTTGGAAATCTTGAGAAACAGTAGCTCTTCAAGTTTATCCTTATTTCCAGTAGAGAAAAAATTTATTTTATTATGGGTACTAACCTCGCTAATCAGATTATGATGAGTTATGTATGAAGGGAGTTTTCAAGTGTGCGAGGGAAGATGATGAAAGAAGATTAAGAAGTGTCAAGCGTTCAAGCTTGGGGATGCCCCCATCCCCAAGAAATATTCAAGGAGACTCAAGCGTATAAGCTTGGGGATGCCCCCATGCATCCCTTTCTCCATCAACAATTATCAGTTCGTCTCTCGTTTAAGTCCTATGCCCGCTGCCAGCCAGAACGGGATTTTTCCACTTCACACCCTTTTATCGGGATTCTCCTAAATAGCTACATTTTTTTCTTATTTGATTCGGATTCAGTACCTATCAGCCAAAGAGGAATTCTCCCAGTAGTATCGGCCATTTCCCCTACTTTCCTCCACATTTTATCAATTGGTCATGATAGAGACAAAAACAGTCATGGGTAGTTATAAGGATGGTATCCTTCCAAATGGGATTGGCAAATCACAGTCATACTTCTTAGAGTGGGGTGGAGCACCAGCACCTTAAGCTGCACCAGTATCTTAGTAAGATAGACACCGATTAAGAAAGCTTTTTCTTAAGCACAAATGCGGTACTATTTTGAGCAAGCAATCTCTTCTACAATAGGTTGCCCATTTCCAAAAGCAGAAGGTGCCGCAAGAATAGGTTTTTACATTTCAAATAATACACCCGTTGGTCAAAGGAAAAGGGGGGTCCAGATTCCAGGACGGAGCCGTATGAGGGGACTTTTGTGAAACTTATTGGAGCTGCACTTCCTCGGTTCGCGAATTCCATTCGGAAGATCGCATTGAGTAGGTGGCTCCAGCCTGCCAGGAGCCCATCTTGAATAGTAAGTTCGGATTGATTTTTTTTACTTCATGCGTTATGTGTTATTCTTGGAGCATCTCGCTCTTAGGTTTTGTTTTTAGTTTTCTTTAGCTTTGCTTGCTGTTCATAACAAGTTAGAACCCAACTTTCTTTGTGTGGGAGAGAAACACGCTCCACTTCCAAAATTTAGAACACAACATAGGACTTTTTCCTGCTTATCTTTGCTGTGTTTGTTCTTTATCTTTCCGTAGCTGCTGTCATGCTTTGCTCTTAGCTTTCATGTTTATCTTTTCAAAGAGCTTTTGTTTAATTTTTTGCTGGAACTCTCTTGAGTTTTCATGTTTATCTTGTTTAGAAAGTTTGCCTGTTGCACTGAGTTTTGTGTCTTGACTTGAAGTAGGTAATTGAGGTTGCTATTCTTTTTGTAGTAGTAACTTGCAAAAGTTTTGAGGTGTTGTTTTGAGTAATGTTTGGACTTTTGGTGTCAAGAGCTTTAGCCTATTAGTGATAGATGTCGTATTTTGGGCACTCCGTGTTTATTTTCAAAAACCTACAAATTAGTTGAGAACTTTAGCTACTAGTTGGATCACTACTCTTCTGAGGGGTCGAATATTAGAGTACACTCACGTACCATGAGTCGAGGATGCGCAAGGATAACCAAACCCCCATACACTCCTCCTCGGGGTACTTGTTGTTGGGGTTCGGGGCAGAAAACACAAATTTTTCATAACCTACGAGACCCATACCCAAGACCTATGCTATGCTGATGCAAGTAACGGACAGAAATAGATCTGTAAGAGCAAAGGTTTACCCCCCGTGTGTTTTGGATATTTTTGGACAAGACAGTAGAGGAACTAACAATGTTTTCTAGTGTAAACAGTTGTATAGGTTCCTGAAGGACAAGCTAAGTGATAAAGCTTCAGTGAAGGTCTTCAAGTTATCGAAGCATATCCTGCGGAGCGAAGCTTAATCACGAAGGATGACCCCCAAAAAGGAAGGTGTCCTGAAGCTCTACTCATTGAAGGAAATGAAGAGGACGGCGCAAGACTTAGATGTTTTTGTGTAGTTCTTTTTCGGTTCTTTGAGTCATAGGACAAACCGTACTATCAAGAGGGGTATTTAGTTTGTGGACACCGAAGTCAATGAGAAATGCTTAGATCAAAACAAAACCAAGTGAGAAGCCTGAGTGAAGAAAACTCATGTGCACTAAGTTAAGTTTCGGTAGCAAAGACTTCGTTCTTTGGCTACTGAAGCAGAACTAAGTCCGTGAGTCAGCTTTACTTGTTCCTCAAGTAAAGTTGCGCATTGATGACAAATCCGACCGTTGTGGACACGTGTCAAGCTGTCACCTCGGGTCAGTTTGGTCATTCCGCACCTCGGGACGCCAACTATAAATACGCCGCCGCCGCCTCCATTTGCGGGTGGCTGCTCCAAAAATATTCCTGAGAGAGATTGAAGAGAGCACCCCAAAACGCCACCGAAGCAAAACCCAAAATCTAGATACTGAAACCTAAGTCCCATTGATCTGAGTAGATTTGAGATGACTTAGGTGAAAGCTTACTAGCCTTTTTATCTTGGAGAACTGCAATTCTCCTAGACGGTTAGAGAGTTGTTCTTCAGAGAGCGAAGAGTAATTGTCGCCTCGAAGTCCAGTTTGTCAAAGGTTTCGGTGATTTCCTCAATAATCAACCACGAGTGAAGAACTGACCAAGCTCAAGGAGTTTGGTGCAGTGGAGCAACGGACGGAGAGAGATTTGCTCCAGGTGTTCAATCACCAGTCCCTCCAACCAGACGTAGCGCTTTGCAGAGCGTGAACTGGTCGAACAAACATCGCCGAGTCCCAGTTCGTTTTACTTCAAGCATTTACCTTCAGTATTGCATTTGCTTCACAGTTATGCTTCAATGTGTTTTGATTCAATGCATTTAGTTTCGCTTCCAGTTTTACTTGGCTATTCCGCACTACTTATGCTTCACTTCAAAAGTTTCAGTCGAAAATTTTGAAGTGATCATTCACCCCCTCCCCCTCTGATCACATACTTGGACTTTCAATTGGTATCAGAGCTAGTCACTCCCTACACTCTGTGTGTTTTGGATTAACCTCCTGGAGTGTCTTCAAGTATTTCTTTCGCAGCTATTCGCTCCGGCGAACCTATTCCTGTTTTCAATGGGAAGGACTACTCGTACTGGAAGGACAAGATGAAAAGAAATATCATGGCTATCAACTCCACCGCCTGGCAAGTTGTCTTGTATGGTGTTACTGTTGCAGACAAGAACGCCATCACTCCTGAAGAAGCAAAACTGATTGATCTTGATTCTGAAGTTTGGGTTTTCATCACCAATCACTTGACACCAGAAAAGTATCATGAAGTGAAGAATATTCCAACTGCCAAAGGTGTCTGGGACTATCTTGAAAAGATTAGTGAAGGTGTTTCTACTCAGAAAGATGCCAGAATTGACACACTCCGAAGCAAATTCTATCGCTTCAAGAGAAACGAGGGTGAAAAAGTTAGCTCCATTTACAGCAGACTCACAGCTCTTGCAAATGAGTTGATTTCCCTCGGTGCTGATGACATTACTCCTCACTCAGTTGTCAGAACTTTGCTTCTCTCGTTAGATGACTCGTTTGATCACATTGTGCTGATGATCAAGGAAAGGACTGATTACAGACATCTTGTTGCCGCTGATATTCTTGAGAGACTCACTACCTTTGAAATGGAAGAAGATGAGAAACGTGACATAAATGGTTCTCGAAGAAAAACTCCTGCTTTGAAAGCAAAAGCTTCACGTCATTCTTCACCCGAGGTCAGTTCTGCTTCAGGTGTAGAATCAGATGATCCTGCAAGCATTGGAAAGGATTTGGCATTGATCATGAGACGCTTCAACCGCTTCCAAAGAAAAGGTTTTTCTTCACCGAAAAAGATTTATTCTTCAAGAAGCTCCACTCACTCATCTCACCGCTCATCCTCAAGAAGCTCTCCATCGAAAGACAACTGCTGCTACAAATGCAAGAAACCAGGTCACTACATTGCTGATTGCCCTCTGTGGGAAGATGAGAATAAAGCAAAGCATTCGCTCAAAGACTCCTCATCCAAGTCCCACAGATCTTCCAGAAGCTATGAATCCAAGAGACATGATTCCTGTTCGAGAAGAGATAAGAAGAAAGATTCTGATGATGACAAAAGGAAGAAGTATCACAAGAAGCGTGAGGGTTCTTCATCGAAGACTCACTCGTCTCGTCGAAGCAGCTCTCACCGAGCCAAGGCCTATCTGGGAAAGGATATGAACTCCGAAGACGAAGCCTCTGGGTCCGAAGCTCATTCAGGCTCAAGGTCTGGGTCTGGGTCCGAATCAGATGGTGTTGCTGGTTTGGTATTTGTTTCAGCAGATGCTTCGACAAAAGCTTCGAGCTCATTCTACACCAACAACAGTAGTGAAGATGAATCTCCTGCATATTGCTTCATGGCCAAGGTGAAGGTATCTTCATCAAAATCTAACTATGATACTTCTGATTGTTCTTCATATGACAGTGATTCAAAGATAAGCTATGCTAAACTTGCTAAAATTGCTTCAATCCAACAAGATGAACTTGATTCACTAAGCAAAACCATTAAGAAATCAGAAACTCTGTTGATCGATGAGATAGAGAAAGGTCAAACTTTGACTAATGAGCATGAAGCTTTGAAAGGAAAGTTTGAAGAGTTATCCTCTCGGCATGATCTTCTTTCAGTTGACTATGAGAAGCTCACCTATGAATTTCTTCAGAGGAAAATGGCTCTCGAAAAACTGAAAGAGGCTCATGAAGAGTTGGAAAATGTCAATCTCTCTCTCATGGCTCAACAAGGTTCTGAAGAAAATCATAAAACTGAATCACCTTGTTTGGATTGTTTGGAACGAAGCAAAATTGATTCCAAAGGCAAAGCTCCTATTGTTATTGATGATACTAATACCTCTGATGAGGAAAATCCTGCTGTTACCGAGGAACTCCTCAGGTTGAAAAACTTATTTGAAACAGGGATGTTCAAATGTGTGCAAGGTCACCAGTATCTCTGTGATATCCTGAGGAAGGCTCTCCTTCACAGGAATCCCAGGAATGAAGGTGTTGGTTTCGAGAGAAAGATAAACCCTGATGGCACCTATTGGGAACCTGAGCAGTATCCTAAGACTGTTTGGGTCCTAGCGAAGGGGAACCCCATTGATATAGCTAACCTTTCAGGTTTTGATTGCAAGATGAACAAAGCCATTGTAGACGAATCACTTGATTCCGACTACAAGCTCATCAAAGATGAACAGGGAAAGGTTACAGCTGAGTATGTTGGTACTCCTCCTAAGAATGGCTTCTATTAGAGGCAAATATGGGTGCAGAAAGCACTTGTGGAAAAACTGCCTGCTAACCATACCATGCAGGGAAAGTCTTCGGTACCACCGAATCATTTCTATTCTCTTGAAACGAGAAATAATCCATTGGTGACCGAATCAAATGTTTCGCAGAAGCAATACTATCGTACTGGTCGTCATACTTATTGTCCTCATAATAATCATACTAAGATTGCATATGCTCATTCCTATGCTAACCATTCACAAAGGACTTACATTTATGGTGTGCTTGATGGTACACCGAAGAAATACACTCTTGTTCGCTTTAATATTGCTTCAACCAGTGCTTCAACATCTTCTCAGTCACCTGCTCGTTTGTGGGTGGTTAAGAAGAATTAATTCTTCTGCAGGGCTATGTCTCCAGTGGATCCGAATGGGTCATGGATGGTGGTTGCACAAATCATATGACCGGAGACAAGGAGTTATTCACCGAAGAAAAACTATCTCACTCTTCTCAGAAGTACATTACCTTTGGTGATAACAACAAGGGTAAAGTTTTAGGTTTGGGTAAGGTTGTCATATCGAAGGATAAGCACATTGAAAAGGTTATGCTAGTCCAATCACTTGGATATAATCTTATGTCTATTTCTAAGCTATGCGATATGGGTATGCTTGTTCTATTTTCTGCTTCGCGTTGTGTTGTCTTTTCATAGGATGACTATACGTTTGTCTTTGAGGGTTACCGAAAAGGAGACTTATACATTGTTGATTTTTCTTCGGGCCCTGCTGTATCCACATGCTTAATGGCAAAAGCTTCATCTGGGTGGTTATGGCATCGAAGACTTGGTCATGCAGGGATGAGAAATCTTCATAACTTAGTGAAGAAGAATCATGTTATTGGCCTTAGCGAAGTAATATTCGATAAGGATCGTCTCTGCAGTGCTTGTGAAGCTGGTAAGATTACGAAGAAACATCATTCAGCGAAGACTATCATGACTACTACTCGTCCTCTTGAATTGCTTCATATGGATCTTTTTGGTCCTCAAAATTATGCAAGCCTGGGAGGAAATAAGTATGGTCTAGTTATTGTTGATGATTTCTCTCGGTATTCTTGGGTTTTATTTTTGGATGACAAGAGCAAGGTTGTTGAAATCTTCAAGTCATTCGCCAAGAGAGCTCAAACAGAATATGAATTATCTCTGAAGCAAATCCGAAGTGATAATGGAACTGAATTAAAAAATACTCATATTGAAGATTTTCTTGATGATCATGGTTTTACTCATGAGTTCTCTGCTGCTTATACACCTCAACATAATGGTGTTGTTGAAAGGAAGAACAGAACTCTCATTGAAATGGCCAGAACTATGCTTGCTGAATACAAGACTCCTATTAGGTTCTGGGCCGAAGCAATTAACACAGCTTGTCATATCATCAACAAGGTTTACCTTCACAAATTTTTGAAGAAAACTTCACATGAGCTTATCACTGGTAACAAACCTAATGTTTCGTACCTTAGGGTATTTGGTGCTCCATGCTTTATTAGAGATATGAATCATAGCTCCAAGTTTGCCCCTAAGGCACATGAAGGTTTTCTTTTAGGTTATGGCTCAAACTCTCATACTTACAGAGTCTATAACTCTCACTTTGGGAAAGTTATGGAAACTGTGAATGTGAGATTTGATGAAACTAATGGCTCTCAAAAAGAGCATTCGCCTCATGATCTAGATGAACCTCCTCTTGATGAAGTGATCAGATCCATGGCTATTGGAGAGATTCGCCCTGTTGAAGCCAATGCTCGTCAAGCTACTAGGGATGATGATGGTCCAATGTTCCCACACATAGCCCGGGGCGCTGGAGATCAACATCCTAAAGCTAATGATGAACAGGACGAAGAAGAACAAAGGAACGAAGGGAATGCAAATCACGAAGGAAATGCTGATGCTGAAGGTGAAGCAGATCCTGAAGCTAATGCAGATCCTGAAGCAGAAGATGAGCCTGAAGCAAATGATTCAACCTTATCACGAGTTCTAAGAAGAGTTGATGTTGACTCGATTCTTGAAGAAATTCATCAACCAAGTCGCCCTACAACTCGTTCTCGTACTCGTTTGGCTAACTTCTGTGGAAATTTTTTGTTTGTCTCCATGTTAGAACCGTCGAAGTTTGATGAAGCCATGAAGGATCCATATTGGTTAACTGCCATGCTCGAAGAACTTAACCAGTTCGAGCGAAACAAAGTCTGGTCCTTAGTTGATAGACCTGATCCCACGAAGCACAGCATCATTGGTACAAAGTGGATTTTTCGCAATAAGCAAGATGAAAATGGTATAGTGGTAAGAAACAAAGCACGACTGGTAGCACAAGGATACACCCAAATTGAAGGTATCGATTTCGGTGAAACTTATGCTCCAGTTGCTCGTCTCGAATCCATTCGTTTTATGCTTGCTTTTGCAAATTTCAATGGTATTCTGCTTTATCAAATGGATGTGAAAAGTGCGTTTCTTAACGGAGAAATCGAGGAAGAAGTGTATGTTATGCAGCCTCTAGGTTTTGAAGACCCGAAGAAACCCGACATGGTGTACAGGTTAGACAAGGCCCTCTATGGGTTGAAGCAAGCACCTCGTGCTTGGTATGACACATTGAAGGATTTCCTTCTGAAGAAAGGCTTCAAACCGGGAACCACTGACCCAACACTTTTCACTCGATCTTATAATGGTGATTTGTTTGTATGTCAAATATATGTAGATGATATCATTTTTGGATGCACTAACACTGAAATCAGCGAAGAATTTGCTAAGATGATGTCGAAGAAATATGAGATGTCTATGATGGGTGAATTGAAGTTTTTCCTTGTACTTCAAATCCGTCAACAGAAGAATGGCACCTTTATTTCTCAAGAAAAATATCCCAAGGATTGCCTGAAGAAGTTTGGTCTTACTGAATGCAAAACCATTAAGACGCCTATGCCTACCAATGGTTTCTTAGATGCAGATGAGAAGGGCAAAGCCTTCGACCAGAAGAAATATCGGTCTATGATTGGATCCCTGCTATATCTTTGTGCATCTAGACCTGACATTATGCTTTCAGTTTGTATTTGTGCTCGTTTTCAGGCAAATCCAAAGGAATCACATCATACTGCCGTAAAGAGAATTCTTCGTTATCTTACTCACACACCTACCTTGGGGTTGTGGTATCCCAAGGGAGCACAGTTTGATCTTATTGGCTATTCTGATTCAGACTGGGCTGGTGATCGTGTGGATAGAAAATCAACATCAGGGACTTGTCATTTCCTTGGAAGATCACTTGTGTGTTGGGCTTCAAAGAAGCAAAACTGTGTTTCAATATCTACTGCTGAAGCCGAATACATTGTTGTTGGGTCATGTTGTACTCAGATCCTATGGCTGAAGCAAATGCTGAAGGATTATGGTATTCATGTGAAGAAAATTCCACTCCTATGTGATAATGAGAGTGCAATCAAAATGGCTCACAATCCTGTACATCACTCTCGCACGAAGCATATTGATATTCGCCATCATTTTCTTCGTGATCATGTTCAGCGTGAAGATATTGTTATTAGTCATGTCAGAACTGAAGATCAACTGGCAGACATTTTCACGAAACCATTGGATGAGAAAAGGTTCTGTACGTTAAGGTGTGAGCTCAACATATTGGACTCACGACATATTCTGTAAGACCGAACCTTTATACCTTTGTATATATTCATTTACTTCATTGCTTACTAATTTAGTTTCGTTGTTTGTTTTTTCTTCGATTTCTTGATTTTATTTCGCATGCTTTAGTCCTATATGCTTATCACCTTTTGCTTCGTTTGATTTTTCTTCGAGGTGATAAGTTTCGGACCCTACCCCTTCTGTTCTTTTTCTTTCTTACTGTATCTGTCCAAAATGGTTGAGCACAATTGAAACGGAAAGTATTTTGCTTCGAACGTCATTGAGTTCCGAATCAAATGCTTCCAATTCTCATCGAAGTTTTACTCAAGTCGAGGACTTATTCTTCGGTCGTTGAGATCCCGTCCAATCCGGGTCGTTGAGATTTTCTCGCGATTCACCACGAAATCCTCGCCGTAGAATCCGGAGAGACAGACACTGGGGGCCGTTCGATCTGATCTGACAGCTCCTGTCAGACCGGCCTATATAAGGCATCCCACCCCAGCGAAGCCATCCCACCTCCTCATTCGCATATCCCCGGAACCCTTTCTCTCCCGAGCGCCGCTGAGCTCTTCGTCTCCGTCGCCGTTCTCGCCGCTTCACTGCCGGAAGAGCGCCGCCGTGGACTTCACGCCGTCGAAGAGCACATCCTCTCCGCTCATCGTCGCCGTAGAAGCTCGACGCCACCGAGTTAGGGTACGCCGAGCCTCGATCCAATCTCATCTCTTCTGTTCGTCTGTTTCCAGATTGGATCCGAGTTCTTAGACTGTTTGTTTTTGGATGAATTCCTTAGGTTTCTTTGATCCGTTGGATCGTTGCACTGTTGGGAAATCTGTTTCTCTAGTCAAAGGTTTCCATCTCGATTCAGGTTAGAAATTAGGGTTAGAATCCATCTGTTCTGTGTTAGGGTTTCAGCTCATCTTGTGTGAGATTAAGTCTAGCTCAGAACAGACCAGAATCTCTACCCAAATTCTTCACTGAATCTCTTGTCAAAATTGTTTTTGGATCGAAACTTTTGCTGGTGCTCATTCCATACTCGCCTTTTCCCTCGCTACCTTTATGCTTTTCACAGGATGTCTGCTGAGTTAGGCTTCGGAAATGAGTCACCAAACCTTGATCACATCAACGAAGCAGAACGTACTGCTCCGAAGAAGAAAGGAGGAAGAACAAAGGAAACCAACAACGCCAGAGGCATCCCCGAATCAATTCGCATCTCTCTGGGTTATGACACACCTCCTGGAGAGACCAAGGAGCAGCGCAAGAATCGCTTGCAAAATATTCGCCGGTACTGGGCTGTTCGATGGTACAAGTACAAGAGCATTCCTACCTGGAAGTGGACCATGCAGTTTGCCTTCAGTCCACCCTATCAGTATACTTCGGCCATGTGCAGTCAGTACACTGAAGAAAATCGTCACCTGTACTACCCAGTTCCACCGAAGCTTCCTCACCCCAATACCCTCAAAACTCCAGATGATTACCCAGAAGAGCAAGAACGATTAAGAATCGCTGCTGAAGCCAAGAGGCTGAAAGAAGAGAAAAAGGCAGCCAAGTTGGCTGAAGCTGAAGCCCATGGTGAAGGGCCAAGCACGAAGAAGAAGAAGAAGTTGAAGAAGAAATCTGCTTCTCCACCCCATGCTACCACAGAAGATGAAGAACATGTCAGACTAGAGCAAGCTGCTCTGGAAGACTCTATCATGGATGAATCAAATGCTGCTGACGACGAATCTGAGTTCGAAGCAGATGATGAATCTGATGATCCTGCTCCCCCCAAGAAACAAAAACTTCAAATCCCACTGAAGAAGAAGCCAGGAGAGAAACCCGCTGCTAAGGTCAAGCCTTCTGCTCGCCCCACCATTGATCTCTCCAACTTGGTGGTCACGAAGCCCTTGGCCTCCAAGCCACCGGCTGATGCCCTCGACACGGAGAGGCGGTCTAAGCAAAAGCACGACCCCGCCAAGAAACAAACTGCAAAGGCTTCAGCTCCAATGAAGCCCAAGCAGTCTGCTGCAAAAATCCCTTCAGTGAAGCACAAGCTCACTGAAGAAGAATTGAGACAGAAAGACCTCAAAGAGGCACTTGAGCGCAACAACCTTTCCAGAAGCGCTGCTGATCAGAAGAAGGCAGATGAGGATGCTGCCAGACAGAAAAAGGAGTTGGGCTCAGCCAAGATGGCTGCAGAGAAGGCTGAGACGAAGCGCAAGCTCGCAGAAGCCGCTAAGAACGAAGAGAAAGCAGCTGCTGAAGCAAAACAGCTAGCTGAACACGAAGCTAAATGCAAGGCTTCTTTAGAAAGCCTCAGGACGAAGAAAGCCGAGAAATCTGCTAGGGCAAGCCAGAAGAAGCCCGTAGTTGATATGACTCCCTCAGCTATTCCATCGAAGCCGAAAGGCATATCTTTGCCTGAAGCTCAAGCTGAAGCTGGTCGTCAGAGTGACCATCAATTCCCTGACCCACGTGAAGGCGAACTCTGGGATCAGTTGGGCATCACTGAAGCCCTTTGGGAGAAGTGTGAAGCTGAAGATCCAGATGCTATTGACCTTGGAGAAGTTTACATCTCCAGATCTATCGAAGCTATGATCACCACTATGATCAGTCAGCTGAAGGATCTGCATTCAAGAGAGAGGGCTGAAATGAAAAAGATTCACAACTATCAGAAGCGAGCTGAATCAGAACCTGATGAAGAATTCAAACAGCACGCCCTGAAGTTGCTTCAACAAGTGACTGATGTCAATTCCACCACCAAGGACAATATCAAAATCTTCAAAGGAAAAGTCAAGGCCGCTGTTGATGACATGGTGAAGACCCATAATGCTTCCATTATGGAAAGGGATTCAAGGAAGCGCAAGGCTTCGCCCGTAGCTGAACGAGTTGTTGCACCACCATCTCCCAAGCCTGCTGCATCAAAGGCAACAGGACCCTCACCCAAGAAGATAACCACCAAGAGGCGCAAGGTTACTTTGGCCTCAGCCGCAGACATGGATACAAGTGATGAACAACCACCGGAATCTCCTGAAGCCGTTCCCACTCCTGCACCGAAGCCAAAGCCATCCAAGCCCACAACAAAGCCTTCAGCTCCACCCACCAAGACTCCCACACCTCCTCCTACCAGAACCAACCCCAAGCAAACTCCACCACAAAGAGCTCCTACCCCCACTCCAACGACTGCTCGAACACCCACACTCATACCACCTCGTGTTCCCACACCCATCCGTGCTCCAAACCCAGAACCACAAAGGATTCCCACTCCACCAGTTGCTCCCGCACCACCTCCATCACCTCCCCATGAAGCTAATGCACCATCCCCAACCCTCTCCAGAACCCAAGTAACCCGAGACCTTTCCCCCGCCAGAACAGTTCAAGATTCTGAAGCACATGTGCCCGATACCGAAGCACATGATGACGAAGAAGAACAAGTTCAAATTCTGAATCTATCGCAAGAGCAAGCACTTATTATCGCTCAATCTGCTGGCCCTTCAAGAGCCAATCAAATTGCTCCTCTGCAAAGAATTCGCGAGCGTTCGCGCCCCTGCCAAGATACCCAGCTTGACTCCAATTACCCTCGTGAAACTTTTCCTATATTCAAGGGTGCTGGTTATCCTTCAAGGCATGGCCCGGAATTCAACCTAGAACCGCATCGGAAGCGCCATCGATTCTTTGGTGTTAGTCCATATGCTTCAGACCGCACAGCTGATGATCTACGCTTTTGGACTGCTGAGCAACAAGTCTTATACACCAAAGTCTTCTGTCAACAAGGAGTTCTATTTAGGCACAAGTTTCTGGACATGCGAAGTCTATCCACTGCCTCCTTCTTTCAGAACATCCTCGAAACAATTGAAAAACATAATTTGACTCGGTTGTTTGCGTTGAGCACTCCCTTCAACTCTGAGCTCATCAAGCAATTCTATGCAACCCTTTATGTGTCTGGTGAAGCCAATGATCCCAGCTCTTGGACGCTGGAATGGATGATAAGAGGCAAAGTCTTCAGAATGTCCTCTGATGAATTCATGGAAATTTTCAACATTCCAAGGCATTCTGGAGTCCAAGAAAAGATTCATATTGAACCTGATCTGACTGAAGAAGAATTTGCTACTCTGTTGGATCCTGAAGTCACTGCAAACTATATTCCACAAAACATTCGCCCGAAGCATTTGAATTTCATTTCACGGACTTGGTTCTACATCTTGTCCAACTCATTGATTCCCTTGAGTACAGCTTCGGAAAAATCGAATCTTTATCCTGAAACAAGGCATGCTATTATGAAGCTCACTCATGGTCTACTCTTTGACTTTGAAGACTGCTTCATTCGGAATTTGGTTCATGCAGCGGAGCTACCTTTCACACTGAAACCTTATGCTCCCTGGCTGCAAGTTGTTTGTGACTATAGAAGGAACGAAGACTTTGTGGCTCGCCATCACCCGAAGCTTTTCTCGCCCCCAGTGCGTGACTCGTTGGCATTGCTGAGGAAACCCAATGATCCTTTTGCCACATATGTTGGTGTGCGCCATGAAGTCAATGAGCGAAACTTATCAAAGAAGTTCCAGAAAGACTGCCATCATTTTGAAGTTAATCTTCGCACGCAGCAAATGCTTGAGAATTACATTGAAGCCAATCAGCGCCAAATGAAATTTCTTGCTGATGAGATCAACAGACTGGGCAACATAGTTCTTAACAACAATCAGTACTTGCGTGTTCTCAAACTCCATTCCTGGAAGGGGCTCCGGAAGTTCAACTCTGTAAAAGGCCTTCGTAAAGATCGCATCTACAAAGAGTATGAGCACCTCCAGCGACACTTTTCGCGTGATGACTCAGTGGACCGCCCGAATCAGAAGATCCCTCCCCTGCACAAGATTGATAAAGTATTCTTCGTCAACGAACCGGAACCCATCCGGCCTGACACCGTCTCTGAGAATGACTCCATCACTTCAAAGGACGACGACGACCTCGACGACAACGACCTCGACATCAACCTCATCTCTCAGACATGCCACGAAGCTTTTCCCACGTCTTCTTCCGAAGAAGAATCCTCAGGCGACCAGTCTTCGTCGGATGAGTCTTCGTCAAGCTCAGCTTCGTCGGGTCCTCAGGGTGCTGATGCCGCGCAATAGTTCTCTCGAACCTCTTCTCAACCTTTTTTCCAATCATTGACAAAAAGGGGGAGAATGAGGGCATCGATGAGTTAGATTTGCATCGGGGAAAGGGTTCTTGCCATTTGCTTTTGTTTCGTTTGGTTAAGTTACAACAAACATTCCATTCTCTTCGATTGGGTTGTAACTTAAGTTTAACTTCGGTCATGCTACTCCTGTGCTACGCTTAAGTTTTAAATAACCCCTTTGCTTGCAAGTATTGCTTCGTATCTTCTATCTTGCAGGTGGTTATTATTTTCTTAGTCACAGGTCATTGGAAGCAATTGCATACATTCCTGGATATATATCTTCAAATGCAATTGTATTCGCTAAGATATTTTGTTTTGCTCTCCACCGAAGAAAATCTTCTCAAGCATTAACTTCGATTATAAATCTTCGATGCTTGCATTCAGGGGGAGCCAAAAACTTCATATCTTAGAGTTTGTCCCATCACTTCACAAAAACTTCAATATCTTTTTCGATGCCTGTTTTGTCAACAATAGTCCAAAAAGGGGGAGATTGTAAGACAAAGGTTTACCCCCCCCGTGTGTTTTGGATATTGTTGGACAAGACAGTAGAGGAACTAACAATGTTTTCTAGTGTAAACAGTTGTATAGGTTCCTGAAGGACAAGCTAAGTGATAAAGCTTCAGTGAAGGTCTTCAAGTTATCGAAGCATATCCTGCGGAGCGAAGCTTAATCACGAAGGATGACCCCCAAAAATGAAGGTGTCCTGAAGCTCTACTCATTGAAGGAAATGAAGAGGACGGCGCAAGACTTAGATGTTTTTGTGTAGTTCTTTTTCGGTTCTTTGAGTCATAGGACAAACCGTACTATCAAGAGGGGTATTTAGTTTGTGGACACCGAAGTCATTGAGAAATGCTCAGATCAAAACAAAACCAAGTGAGAAGCCTGAGTGAAGAAAACTCATGTGCACTAAGTTAAGTTTCGGTAGCAAAGACTTCGTTCTTTGGCTACTGAAGTAGAACTAAGGTCGTGAGTCAGCTTTACTTGTTCCTCAAGTAAAGTTGCGCATTGATGACAAATCCGACCGTTGTGGACACGTGTCAAGCTGTCACCTCGGGTCAGTTTGGTCATTCCGCACCTCGGGATCGCCAACTATAAATACGCCGCCGCCGCCTCCATTTGCGGGTGGCTTATCCAAAAATATTCCTGAGAGAGATTGAAGAGAGCACCCCAAAACGCCACCGAAGCAAAACACAAAATCCAGATACTGAAACCTAAGTCCCATTGATCTGAGTAGACTTGAGATGACTTAGGTGAAAGCTTACTAGCCTTTTTATCTTGGAGAACTGCAATTCTCCTAGACGGTTAGAGAGTTGTTCTTCAGAGAGCGAAGAGTAATTTTCGCCTCGAAGTCCAGTTTGTCAAAGGTTTCGGTGATTTTCTCAATAATCAACCACGAGTGAAGAACTGAACAAGCTCAAGGAGTTTGGTGCAGTGGAACAACGGACGGAGAGAGATTTGCTCCAGGTGTTCAATCACCAGTCCCTCCAACCAGACGTAGCGCTTTGCAGAGCGTGAACTGGTCGAACAAACATCGTCGAGTCCCAGTTCGTTTTACTTCAAGCATTTACCTTCAGTATTGCATTTGCTTCACAGTTATGCTTCAATGTGTTTTGATTCGCTGCATTTAGTTTCGCTTCCCGTTTTACTTGGCTATTCCGCACTACTTATGCTTCACTTCAAAAGTTTCAGTCGAAAATTTTGAAGTGATCATTCACCCCCTCCCCCTCTGATCACATACTTGGACTTTCAAGATCACATACCAGTATGTAGTCCATTAAGCGGGAAACGTTCCCGCATGAACGTGGTTGGTGTAGTCGTACCGGCAATCCCCGATGCCGCGCAGATCCACGGTGACTCATGTAGCCACCCGATCCTTGTAGACCGATGACGGGATTACGTCCCCGTCGGAACGTTGCTGATGAAGACCTCGCGATACGACCACGACGATGAAGTAGCACCACAAGTGTAGTGCCTCGCGAGATTATACACATACAGTATACCCGACGTCCCTCCGGGCTCCGAACCAGTAGAGCAGCGGAAAGAAGATGGATTCGGATCCCGATTCCAGCAGCACGACGGCGTGCGTATAGTGGAGAAATCCCCAACCAAGTGTGGACTCCAAACAAGGGAAGTCCACTCGAGGAAGGAGAAAGGAGGGAGAGAGAGATGAGAACTTATCTCAAAAATATGATGAATAAAAGGGCACCTCTACCCCTCCTTATATAGGCCAAGGAGGGGTGCCACCCCCCCTCCAGTTCCGGGGTGGGACTAATACCAAGGGGAGGGGGTGCGCCATGAATAAAGGGGGTGGGCCCCTCTATGGCGCCATGGCCCATGGGGGAGGACTCCCTCTCCCCCTAATGGGCCCTATGAGGCCCATATGCCTTTTAATTCATTTTTAATTATATTTAAATATATTTAATATTTATTTCAGATAATTAAATAATAAAACATTAATTAAACATTATTAAATATATTTTGAACCTTTCAAAATACCCGGAATAACTTCCGGCCTTCATCGGAACAATTCCGGTGTTCTCTCCAATTTCTCCGGTGATCCCGAATCAATCCTTACTGCGTCGAGTACCCTTAAGTGTAACACCCTACGGTTGTAACATCCCAAAATTTTCCAAATTTTGGAATGTTAATAAATAATATAATATTAATTGAATTGTTTTGATTTTGGGGTAAATGAAAAACTTTTCCCTTGAGTTTTTGTTTAAACCTTTACAAACCATTTAATAAAATTGGATAATCATTTATCCAATAATGAAAATTTTGGTTGTGAACTTTATTCAAAATTTCAAAGAATGATTTTCTTTCTTTTGTCCTTTTGAAATTTGGTACGAACCACAATTAAATATTTTCGAGTGAGAATAAAATGACTTTCTTAAATTTATTGTGGTCCCATACTCATTCTCGAAATCTTATTTTGGAGTTTATTGGATATTGAAGTTTAAGAGATATTTAAATATTTCCAATAATTTAATAAATAAAATGAGAGGAGATAATATGACTTCTCCAAAAAACAGTATTGGAAAAATTTAATAATGTCGTAAATGAGTTTTTTTTTCATAAAAATATATTTCTAAAATTTATTCTGAGAGGGAAATATAGTTTTCCTAGGCTCTTTATGTTTTATTTGGCCTATACAATTTTATTTGAGAGTGTTTAACCCAAAATAGGATTCCTAAGTCAATTGGACTGAGGTCATCTATCTAATTTTTTCCCTCTATCTCTCTTTCCTTTTTCTTTATCTTGGGACAAATTTTGCACTAAGGCCCATAGCCCGAGCGAGCTGTCTTCTTCCTCTCGTTCGTTCATGTGTACGTGAACACAGAAGCAAATGGCCATGGCAACTGAAGCTCTTCCTCCATTCCTCCCATCTACTCTTTTGACCGATTCACTTCAGAACCTACACAAAAATTGTGGACAAGTTCATGAGGAATTCATTCATGGAAACAAACACACGTTTTAATGCTTTTAATTGTCCATAATTTTCTCCATAAATGCCATTAAATCTATTTCCAAAAACTCTCTTTTAATGTTCATTATTTCTCCATGAATGCCATTAACTCCATTCCAAAACCTCACCCACACTCCTTCTATGAACCTCCCATGACCCTATAAATACCGCCCCTAGGACTCCTTTGAACCACACATCCCCACGCATAAAGTCCCTCTCCAAAGCCCTCTCCTTCGTGCGCAATTTCTCGTCGGAGTAAATATGCATCCACACTTCCGGTGAAGATTTTTGTCGCCAAGAAAGGTACCTAGTCCATATTTCTTCCGCTAGTTTCTTCCCCTTGCCGATGCGCACCGTTGTGACATATTTTTCCTCTCGATTGCAAGGCCGGAGCACGCCGTCCGTGTCATTGTGCTCTTCATTTGTTCTTATTTACTCTGGCGGAACTTCTCGGCTATCCGAAGGCGAACATGCAAGTATAACCTTGTCCATCGAGTCGTCCAAATCATCCTCTACCCCGTTCGGTTGTTCGTTGACGCCGGAGACCTTTTTCCAAAATTCCGGCGAGATCTCCGGTAAGATTTTCTCCTCTTTGATTCATCTTTTTTTTTGTAAAAAATTGAATAGGTGCAGACCTATCAGAACTCGCCACGTGACATCTTTTTTATTAATCCCGTAATTAATTTTAGCAAAAATATCCAAACTTCAAAAATTCATATCTTCTAGCCCGTAAGTCGGATTTCGACAAATTTTATATCCCCGGATTCCTTGGAAAATGTAGTTTATTATTTTCCAGTAATATTCCACTTTTGATAATTCGAAATTTAACTCAAATTTCTTTTTATAATTGATATACATCTTATTCTATAATTTATTTGGAATATTATCTTCATCAAATTTGATCCTTAAAATCAAATCTTTCTGTTTGGAAAATTGTCACATTCTTTCCATCATATAAATACACTATTTTGACCTCAAACCTTCGTCCAAGCTTCCCTTTAGTTATATCTCTTTTTTTATAAATTTGGCTACAAAAATTCAATTTTCTCAACAAGATCATCACGATTTCTATCGGATCTTTTTGAATCCAATCCAAGAATTGATTTCCTATGCAAATATTCATATGGAAAAACCAACTGAGTTTGACATACTCTCCATCCAATTGATTTTATAATCAACCTCCAACATATTCTATTGATTTTACAATCCTCGGATATATGATTTCCATCATATTTCCATCCAATCCAACTTGATCCTATCTCAACCTATCCATGCCATAGTAATTAGTTTATTAATAGTAATAACTAAATATTTATGTTGTAGTTGTATCTTATTTGGATCTTCACTTTGGATTGAGTTGTGTGTTGAAGTGTTTCTCTTTTACCGTTAGATATATTGTAACGAGATGGAGAGATGACTACGAGTAGAATATTTCATCGTCAGGATCCAGGAAAGTTACTCTTTTGATTATGCTCCAGTATTACCTATATTTTTTATATGCATTGTAGTCCAACTTAAATATTATGCATTGATAGGATTATATATTATGCTATGCTATTACACCCAATAGTTCATTGAGGTAGGTCTGAACCTTATATCATTGTCGCCACCGTGTAGAATTATACTGCTTTGCTAAGTAGACGTGGATTGGGAAGTGATCCATTATGAGGTATGAGTGACTAAGTAGTAAACAGGACCAAGATAATCTTAATGAACCACCTGGGTGGAATGGTTGGGGGCACCCTGGAGGAACCAGTGGATTTGCCTGAGTGACCTGGAGATGGCCAGTAATCACTGCGGAATGCCACCCAGGCTTAAAGGGATCAATCATATTTTTCATAACTAGAAGCTTACGTGTGCAGCCACAAGCTATTATGGGCTCTGGCTTGGTTGATTAGTTGTAGTGACTCTTACTAGGTGGTGCTACGAACGTAGTTATGAGTAGGTGGGATGGGCACCGCCAGAGTGAGGGAAACTCTTCTAAAAGACCATGTCTTGACCTTCCGGTTCTCATACAACATGTAGTGTGACGAACTAAAAAGGAGGTGGTCGAGTCTTGTGGGGAATAGTGCACAAACCTCTGTAGAGTGTACAAACTGATCATGATTAGCCGTGTCCCCGGTTACGGACAACTTTGAGCATCTAGAAGTGGGAATGTTGACGGATCTCATCATATTTAATTAATCAATCGGGTTTAATCAACTTTGGGAATAGATTGACTTGGAGAAACCAATTCAATCATATTATGAGCTTTGTAGTACTGTTATGATAATCTTTGAGTAGGACAAAATCAGCTTTATGCAAACTGAAACTCTTAGAGCTTTTCCACCAGCCAAAATTGCATGTAGAATATAGGTTTGTTATATATTTTTTTGGGAGTAACTTGCCGTACATTCAATGTACTGGCCCATTTTGGGCTGTAACCTTCAGTGTTGCAGGATTGTATATGACGAGTAAGTGATGCGATGTAGGGTTACGATGTCTACACTCAACTTTGCCGTTGGTGTTGATGGGACTCCACTTATGTATTGTTTGTTTCCGCGGTGTATTCTAGCCCAAAGGCTATAAGGTAATAAATACCATGTATTTACGTTACTTTTTGACATGTGATTCATGGTATTTCATCGAGTACTGTGTGTGCTAGCATACTGATCCAGGGATAGCACAGAAGCACAGTAGACTTGGTTCCTTTTGGGACCGGGTCGTTACAACGGTCCAGGAAACAGCAGACATGATCGAGACAATTCTCATTGATCAATGACTAATCAATTGGACCTGGTTACAATCCTTGATAGCCTCTGCGCTTCCATCGAATGAACTTCAATCGCTGTTGGATCCGTTAACCGTGTGCCTGTTCCCTTTGTCCTATGGTACTTTGCTTGTCCGAGGTTTGATCATCGGTATCCAATATACCTAGTTCGTCCTCGTTCTCAACAAACAAGTTTACTCGTTCCCGTGATATTACAACTCCGTGACCTAGTCACATGTTTGCAAACTTTATGATGTAACATCACCGAGTGGGCCCAGAGTACCTATCCGTCACACGGATGGAAAAATCCCTCTTTGATCTATTTTCATACTCATCAACCATCTATTTCGGAATACCCAAAGTGCACCGTTATAGCCAGCATATTTCAGTCAGGCGGTGGGATACAAATCAAAGTCTCCTCATAGATGACAATTACGTATGATCATTACGGTCAAAGGATCTGGTCACTACGTTATAGTTATCGCAATGTCGAACTATGTGACGTGATCACATCGCAACACTTCTGGTGGGTGTATGTCCATCATATCATTATCCAATGATACGACTCCATTGTTAACAGACGCCATTGTCTCTTGATCAGGAAACCTTGATCATGAATCGTCCAATGGACTAGTATACTAGGGTTAACTAGGGACCTGGTTGTTTGTATACCACACCTGTATTAATGTTTCCGCTTAATACAGTTATAGCATAGTATCAAACGTATTATGAACTAATGGAATATGCTCGATCAAACATATTTTATTTGCCTCTAGGGCACATTCCCAACAGTCTCCCACTTGCACTAGAGTACAAATAATCTAGTTGCATTTTCTCTGGATCATAACTCCTTATTGATCATGCTTGCCCGTGGAAGAGGTTGTATCAACGGTCTGGGTACCATTCAGAACCGTATGTCCTTTTGCAAATCATAATGTCACCTAATTTGACATTCCTTCATTATCCACTATAATGATGAGGTATATATATTTGGCGGTGAAGTGAGACTTCGTTTGCTGTGTCATAGCAATGACATCCGGTGGGTCACGTGGACTTTCCCATAGTCATGCACACTTGAAACTCACTCAATCAGAAGTCGAACTTCTTAAGCCATAATATAACTCCTGCTACTTCTAAAGCAGCCACATCAATGTATATTCAATCCTTAGTGCATTGTATGCAACTTTGATGTCTAACCATGTTTCTTTCAACTTAGGTATTCATTAGTATGATATCTCAATTTTCTAGGTTAGTGTCAAAACTTGAACCAGCATAACATTTATGGTCAAGTCCACTATCCTTTACAAATTTGAGATGTATCCTCAGTTCTCTTCAGACACTGAAGGATAAACTTAACTCTTTGTTCAATGATTTACTCATAAATCATATCACAACATGTTCTTACTACTAAGAACTTGGGTCACATTACGTCGAGTACATAACTCTGGTTTTATATGAAAGAACCTATGACAAAGGCATAGAGGATCCAACACATCCATTTCTTTCATTAACCATTAACCATTGTTCTTGTACTGAGATTAACTCAACACTTCTCTTGGATATACAAGTAAGGACCACTTCTTGACTTGTCCCATTCTGAACTCCTTCAGAATCTTATCCAGGAAAGTATTACGACTCAATGTTATTAACACATATCTATCTCAATAGATCTTCAATGCTTAATACTTATTCATCTTCATTTATGAAAGATTCAAATAATCATTAACACCAACTGCACCATTCACAATATGTTATCCATATATGAGAATGTTATCATGCTCCCACTGAAATATGTCATGCACATATTAAGTTATAGGATAACACTCATATTGCTCCCACTCAAATATGTCGGCCACATATAAGACAAGGATAACATCCACATGGCTCCCACTTAGATATGTCAGACACATATTAAGTTCAGGATACTAACCACATGGCTCCTACTCAAATATGTCATTTACATATAAGTCTAGGATAATACTCCCATAGCTCCCACTCAAAATATGCCGTCTACATATTAAGTTTCAGGAAACTATTCAGCCCCCACTCAGTTTCATGCATGTTTCCTCGATATTTTGGTTAAGTCCAAAATCCTTTGATCATCCATCAAAATGAGAATTCAGTTTACGAGACACTAGTATCCATATGCTTTTCCAAAACCTTCTTGTTGTACCAATTACAACACTTCTTCAAATACAGGATTTAAGGAAGTCACGGTATTGATAACAATCCTAGATCAATCGTAGAGAATATCCCTTTGACTCAAGCATTGCTACACATTGTAGTCAACCCATTAAATTTGTCAGAAACAATCTTTGTGACAAACCAATCTTGACGTCCCTTTGATGTTCACATTTATTCCTCATAACTCTGAAGTTATTGCGAATATCAAGTAACCTCCTTACATGATAAGATTCAAGCAATCTTAAATGTAACTCAACATAGGATTTCATGACTCGTAGTCATATCTCGTACTTAGGTCCACCATCGCATCTTTGTAGTTTGTAGGAATGTCTTGTTCCATTAACATGACAAGTGAATCATGAATATCATTTTGCACCAGGGCCAAATATATATTCTTGAATCCTACCTTTCTCAGTAAAAGCTCCCATCAGAAGATCATGATCGTTATAATTAGTTTCTCCTCTTATTGTAGAGCTTTGCTTCCAGAACATATTCCGTTGCACTACTCTGACATTTGGAGGCAAGGTCAATTACCTTGGTTGAACTTTCACTTTTCTTCCATTACCACATTTATCAAGAACAATTCTTGACAAACACCAACCATAGCAATACAAGTTTTGCAACTTTTGGTTCTAGTTGTGGAAGATGCATCCATAGTTGTCTAAGGATACACTACAAAGATAATTTATCTTACATAAATCAATCTTCCTAGAAACCACAACACACCATGACATATATAGTGTTCGTTTCCACGAACTCAGATGGTTCCCTATGCTGAAGTGAGTGTTTGCATATTAAATTAATAACTCTAAACAATAATAACGTAACTTGGTAAGAGATAACTTAGACCATACACTTTTCGATAGAATATGATCACAATGTTCAGGCACGTCAATCATATTGAAGTGTCTCAAGACATTGCAATTTGTGGAACAACTTTCACACAAGTCTTTATGCCCAAGACTAACTCAAAACATTTGTCACTTTGATCAAATCGTAGAGACTTGTCTTTCTTGTTAATTTAATATCCATCTTTACTCTGAAATCCCTTTTGATCATATCAAATTATTTCAGACTCATGTTTCATTAGTGAATACAAATATTCATCTAAGTCCACATATGAAGTTCACGAAATAATGAAATTCACCACATGCTGACATACGATACATCACAATGTATGATATTCAACAATCAGTACACATTCTGTTTACCAGAATGCGAGGTTTTAGTCATCTCACCTAAAAAGGCATGGTTTGTATGTGTCAAGAGATCAAGTATCTTAAGACATCATCATACCATTCATGACTTAAACTGTAGTGTCATTATTAAGCCTGGATATTTCTTGGCATTACAATATTTCTTATAAATGATCAAACAACTATCATCAATATAAGAATAACTCATTCATAATCGTAATGTGACCATAAGAGATATCATTCATAAAAGGAGAACAACTGACTTGTTTCTCACTAATATGAATAATTGTCTTCGCGAGATGCAAGACACACTAATAAAGTCCTCATTCAAACGATCATAAAATTTATTCATATATTAATCAATTGATAGATGTAGAGGGAGAGTGTTGTCGACCATCAACTATCTTGATTGCCGTCAGCACACATTGTCACCTCATCCCTTTCAAGCCACTCTCAAGCAGTAAGTTCAAGCATCGAATACTTAATCAACCGCAATTAGTGTTTCGTGGGAAAAACGTTTATAACTCGTATATCAAATATACCTTCTCCGTCAATGGCCATTCCTGCATTGGTTCTACTCTTAAAGTTCTTGAATTTAACCATGACCTCATGACAGGTGAACGATTCTCCTTCATGACATAGTCCAGACATGGTCTTTGTAACTGGGAGGAAGCGGATGCAACTCCCCAGTTATCGCAAAGTAACCAGTCATTCAGTAGTCCAAGTTATACACAAGGTGTTCCATGTATCTTATACATTTTCCAAGTGAATTTCTCAGCAGGTTGTTCCTTCCACCATAGTTGAAAGAAACCCCGTCCATATACTCATATTCCATTACTCTGATTTGTGACCAAGTTCTTTCAAGTTCACCTAGCACGTCATACGTGTTGGTTAACATGCATTCACAATTTAGATTCCATAGAATGAATTATGGTGTATTGGACAGTCATTCATAAGTGACGGTGAGTGCGATACTCATCATCATCTTCCTTGATTACGGAGTTGTCAGGTGTATCTCCTAGCAGTTCTTCGTATTATGTTTAGCAAGTCATTACTAATGAGTATGTCTCTAATGGTGTTGGTACACATCAATGAAGTAAGACCCATTTACCTTAAGTTCTATCACACTAAAAGAGCCATAGTTCTAAACATTGGTATGACGTTATCTACAATGATATTTGCTAAGACATGAAGATTAAGTTCATAATGTGGAGTTTCAATTTTATCTCAAATTTCTAGAAAGCTCCCACTTAGAAAAAGGGACAATTACATTTCTACCACTAGTTATGTCTCACTCGTCTGATTTGCCCCTAGTTTCAAAAACACACCTGTTCTGTCCAAGCCACTTTGCGAATCTTATGCTTTTGCCCTTTGACCGTTTGACCGTCCCTTTGAAAACTTCAGAGCAGATTCATACTAACTCGGAAAAATGCAAATAAGATACCAAAATGTTCAGAAAAACATCACCTATATGTGCGTGTCATTTGCAATCATGAAAAAATTGTTGGAAATTCTCCATCTGAGTTCGAGCTCATATGATCTTAGCATGAATAGAAAAATCTCAACAAATTCAAAAAAAATCAAAAAAAATCTGAATTATTTTTTGTGTAAAAAATGACAAATGTTTTGAGTTCTTGCAAAGTTTCATCATGAAATAACATTCATGAATGTCGTGGAAAAAAAGACAAATCCAACACCCTGAAACAGAGAATTTTGGACTGTTGAATTTGCCTTTTTTGCCATGAATTTCTTGAATGTTCTTTCATGAAGAAACTTTGCAAGAACTTAAAACATTTGTCAAAGTTTACATGAAAAATAATTTGGATTTTTTTTATTTTTTTGAGATTTTTTTATTCATGCTAAGATCATATGAGCTCGAACTCAGATGGGGAATTTCCAACAAGTTTTTAATGATTGAAAATGACACACACATATAGGTGATGTTTTTCAGAACATTTTGATATCTTATTTGCATTTTTTTGAGTTAGTATGAATCTTCTCTGAAGTTTTCAAAGTTACGCTCAAACGGTTAAAGGGCAAAAGCATAAGATTCGAAAAGTGGCTTGGACAAAACAGGTGTGTTTTTCAAACTAGGGGCAAATCAGACGAGTGGGACATAACTAGGGGTCGAAAAGTAATTGTCCCTTAGAAAAACACCTCTCAATTTAACTAAGTGATTACACAATCCCAGTCCCCATACCTCCCCCGATCGTCACGGCCATCAGTATGCGAACCAGGTAGGCCTCTAAGCCAATCACATCAGGCATGTGACTCGTGCTCGACCTTTCGGTCTCCTGTGTTCCAGGCCCGCATCTACATACGTCAAGCCTGCCAATCGAACCTTGATGTTAGCTGTTCAGCAAGGCCATATCTGCATATGCCAGGCTTGCCGAACCCAACCTCATGCGAACTCCATTTAATATGTAGGACAACTCCGGTATGTACAGAGCATCAAGCCATATGGGAGAACCTTCCAGGCGGTGCCCACAAAGGGAGAACACAATGTTGGTATTGTGAGAGATGGTCCTGTTTCGTGCTATCGTCGATATATCTAGCATACTAGCATAAAACAGGAAGTAAAGCTGTAAATCATACAACCTATGATTCCCCCTTACATGCAAATTAAAGTTAAAAACGCCTTTCTACTTTATCTTTTGCAAGTTTTACGTGGCTGCTAGGGGTTTCGAGAAAAGAACCGTTTCTATCCTGCGAAAACAAGCCACAACACCAATCCCGCAATTGTCTCTATTACACCCCTGTCGGGGCCCTCCGTTGCAAACATCTTCGCATCGCTAATGCAGAGAGACAGACACCCCCCAGCCACTTTATATGGTACAAGCCATATGTCAAGCGTGGAACCAGTCTCGCGTAAACGCGTAAGGTCGGTCGGGGGCCGCTTCATCAAACATTGCAGCAACGCTAAATGAGTACACGTGAGATGGTAACAATTGGAGAATTGATGCCCACATACTAGATGTGTTCTATCCGTACAATACATCTACGCATAGCCTTGCTCTGATACCACTGTTGGGGTTCGGGGCAGAAAACACAAAATTTTCATAACCTACGAGACCCATACCCAAGACCTATGCTATGCTGATGCAAGTAACGGACAGAAATAGATCACATACCAGTATGTAGTCCATTAAGCGGGAAACGTTCCCGCATGAACGTGGTTGGTGTAGTCGTACCGACAATCCCCGATGCCGCGCAGATCCACGATGACTCCTGTAGCCACCCGATCCTTGTAGACCGATGACGGGATTACGTCCCCGTCGGAACGTTGCTGATGAAGACCTCGCGATACGACCACGACGATGAAGTAGCACCACAAGTGTAGTGCCTCGCGGGATTATACACATACAGTATACCCGACGTCCCTCCGGGCTCCGAACCAGTAGAGCAGCGGAAAGAAGATGGATTCGGATCCCGATTCTAGCAGCACGACGACGTGCGTATAGTGGAGAAATCCCCAACCAAGTGTAGACTCCAAACAAGGGGAGTCCACTCGAGGAAGGAGAAAGGAGGGAGAGAGAGATGAGAACTTATCTCAAAAATATGATGAATAAAAGGGCACCTCTACCCCTCCTTATATAGGCCAAGGAGGGGTGCCACCCCCCCCTCCACTTCCGGGGTGGGACTAATCCCAAGGGGAGGGGGTGCACCATGAATAAAGGGGGTGGGCCCCTCTATGGCGCCATGGCCCATGGGGGAGGACTCCCTCTCCCCCTAATGGGCCCTATGAGGCCCATATGCCTTTTAATTCATTTTTAATTATATTTAAATATATTTTAATATTTAATTCAGATAATTAAATAATAAAACATTAATTAAACATTATTAAATATATTTTGAACCTTTCAAAATACCCGGAACAACTTCCGGCCTTCATCGGAACAATTCCGGTCATCACCGGAACAATTCCGGTGTTCTCTCCAATTTCCCCGGTGATCCCGAATCAATCCTTACTGCGTCGAGTACCCTTAAGTGTAACACCCTACGGTCCGGGAAACAGCAGACATGTTTGAGACAATTCTCATTGATCAATGACTAATCAATTGGACCTGGTTACAATCCTTGATAGCCCCTGCGCTTCCATCGAATGAACTTCAATCGCTGTTGGATCCGTTAACCGTGTGCCTGTTCCCTTTGTCCTATGGTACTTTGCTTGTCCGAGGTTTGATCATCGGTATCCAATATACCTAGTTCGTCCTCGTTCTCAACAAACAAGTTTACTCATTCCCGTGATATTACAACTCCGTGACCTAGTCACACGTTTGCAAACTTTATGATGTAACATCACCGAGTGGGCCCAGAGTACCTATCCGTCACACGGATGCACAAATCCCGCTTTGATCTATTTTCATACTCATCAACCATCTATTTCGGAATACCCAAAGTGCACCGTTATAGCCAGCATATTTCAGTCAGGCGGTGGGATACAAATCAAAGTCTCCTCATAGATGACAATTACGTATGATCATTACGGTCAAAGGATCTGGTCACTACGTTATAGTTATCGCAATGTCGAACTATGTGACGTGATCACATCGCAACACTTCTGGTGGGTGTATGTCCATCATATACTAGGGTTAACTAGGGATCTGGTTGTTTGTATACCACACCTGTATTAATGTTTCCGCTTAATACAGTTATAGCATAGTATCAAACGTATTATGAACTAATGGAATATGCTCGATCAAACATATTTATTTGCCTCTAGGGCACATTCCCAACACTTGTCTCATTGTGAACCTCCTTATTAGATTGAGAGTTGCCGATAATAAGTGCATGAGTTCTTCGGACTAATGTGAGTATTAGAAAGTTGACACTTCCACCTTCCCATATTTGTTAGCCTTCCCTGTGTCGTGCATTGCTTTCTTCCCACTCCGAGAGTTAGCGTCCACTTTCGCATGTACATCCAAACCCTTGGAACGATACGCTCTGTCATCATGAGCCTCCTTATATCCTTCCTCAAAACAGCCACCATACCTACCTATCAAGGCATTTCCATAGCCTTTCCGAGATACATTGCCATGCAACATCCATCTTCTCATGACTTGATCTTCATGTCATACATGCTACTAGCTTGATCGATGAGCCGCATGCTAGTTGGGCCTTGCCCTAATCATTGATACATAACGCGCTAGTATCATTTCATATCCTGCTACATTGGGAGAGGCATACATTTGCATACATCATGATATTTACATTTTCTTTATGATTTGAGTACTTTGTAAAGTGTGAAAGATCTTCTATACTTTTTGTAATATATAGAGTGTTGCCCCTAAAGTGAGGAAAATATCCCAAAGTGGACAAAATTAAAAGATCCCAAAGTGGACAAATTAAAAGACCCCAAAGAGGACAAATGAGAGTTAAATAGAAAGAGCCATTGAGGCCACCAAAAAATACAAAAAAAGAAAAAAAAATAGAAAAAGAAAAAAAAGAAAAAAAAAGAGAGAGAAGGGGGCACACTACTATTCTTTTTTAGAAGATCCACACTCGTACTCCATCTTGTATCTTGTACTCCATAGAGATTATCATTCATGCATATAACTATGTGGGGACCTTCACACTATAGAACTTGGCTTGTATATTCCAATGATGAGCCTCCTCAAATGAGCTCTAGGTCTTCTTGAGCAAGCAAGTTGGATGCACCCCCACTAGTTCCATTGGAGAGCTTACCTTAGCTCATATGTGCATCGGTTGCATGGCAATCCCTACTCCTCACATCATATCTATCATTTGGCTTTCTCTCGCCTATGATTGTCCTCATTGATGTGAGCCTTTCACACCTTTTTGTCTTCCTCCTCCACCTTATTCTCTCTTTGCCATCCTAAGTGTCAACTTTCTTGCTTACGCTCATCCATTGCATGAGTGCTCAAAATGTCGAAAAGGGGTGGATCATTTTGACTTGTACCTGGCTAGTTGTCTGGGGATGAGTCAAGATAAGATTCCAAAAAAGACCAAGTGTGACACTTTAGTAGATTGAGTTCTCAAAAATAAAAATACTTTTATTGTATATCCTTATCCCCTTTCTTGCACGCAAACACCATTTGGAGACATTCAAGTCACGGACAGCGATAGCTCTTGCACCTTTATGTTCTTATGTTGCTTATTTCAATGCTAGATATAGACTCTTGCATGTTATGACTTGAATTGAATTGCATGCTTTGATTGCTTTACTTACAAAGTTCTTATATGGTTGTTAGCATGTCACCACAGAAATTATGCTTGTTATCAATTACCTACTCGAGGACGAGAAGGAATTAAGCTTGGGGATGTTGATACGTCCAAAACGTATCTATAATTTCTGCATGCTCCATGCCTCTTTTGTGTGATATTGCTATGATATTGATGAACTTCCATACACTTTTGATCATATTTGGACTAACCTATTAACTCAGTGCACCCCAGCGCCAGTTACTGTTTTCTGTTGTTTTTCTATTTTAGGTTTCCCCCTTATTAAAAGTACCAGAAAAATTCTGGGAAAAATATAGGAAAAGCAGCGTACCGGAAGCTTCGAGAAAAGCCCGAGAGGGTCCAGAGGGGAGCCAGGGGGGCCAGGCGGCCAGAGGGGGCGGCCAGGCCCTTGGCCGCGCCAGGGGGGCGCCTGGAGCCCCTGGCCCACCTCTGGCTGCCCCCTTTCGCCTATTTATTCCCCGTGACGAGAAACCCTCGGAGACGGAACCCTTTTTCGCGATCTCTCCTCTGTCCCGCCGCCGCCGCGCTTCCAAGATCGGGAGCACTAGAAGACCTCTTCCCGGCACCCTGCTGGAGGGAGGAATCACCTCCGGGAGCTTCTCCACCACCATGGATGCTTCCCGGATGAACCATGAGTAGTCCACCTTGGACCATGGGTCCATGATCAGTAGCTATGTGATGTTCTCCTCCCCTCTTTGTTCTTCATGGGTTAGACCTCGTGAGCTTCCCTACATGATCGAGGCACATATGTAATCTTTCTACTGTTGCTATGGTGAGTTTGCTGGGATCCGATGGATTATGAGATTATGTTCATATTGTGATTGAGTTATATATTTGATTCTCTTCTTTTATATTTATGTTCTTGAGTAACTCTTGCATGTTCTCCGTTGTTGTTTATTGCTTTGGCCAAGTAGTAGGTAGTGACTCAAAGAGGGAGCGTTATGCATGATTGTGGGTTCATGCCCCCCGATGATAGCTTGAGTGATAGAAACACGAGTCTAGGGGATGTGTTGTTGCCACAAGGGGGAAAACAACGGTGCTTGTACTTGCGGGTGCAAGGATTGTTTACTTTACGCAAAGTTCTTTAATGCAGTTGTCCGTTGCTTTGAGTTTACACTTTGGGTGGGATTCACAACTTAATACCAGCGAGATGTTCTGGATAGATATCTCAAGGTGGATGATTAGTGGGTAGATGCAGTTGGATTTCGGTCTACTTGTCTTGGCGTACTGTGACGCCCCCAAAATCAATCCGTGTACAGTAATCATACACGCAGGGTACACGGCTGAGAATATCACATCACAACACTAAACACAAAAGGATAAACCAATAAGTTACAATAAAGGGGGGCCACGCGGACCCGAATACATAAGTTATACAAACCATAATATCTGAGTACAGACATAGTTAGTCAAGTTTTGCCTTAAGAAGGCTAGCACAAATAACATCAGAGATACAGATCGAAAAGGCAAGGCCTCCTGCCTGGGAGCCTTCGAAACTACTCCTGGTCCTGGTCAGCGGGGGTCTCGACGTAGTAGTATCCGCCTCCGGGGTACTCCTGCTCCTAGTCTCCAACGTCGACTGCAGCGTCCGATCAGGCAAAACATAAAGGGGAAATAAAGAAAAGGTGAGTATCTAGCATACCCGCGAGTCTTACGTCTGCTACTAAGCATTATGCATTGTATCAAATGGAAAGGGGAGGCTGTATATAGTGGACTGCAAGATAGAAATCAGAATAAGGATAAGAAGCTAGGCCTATCGAAGACTAGCATCTTCTGACGTGTCTTGCAGCATGAGAAGAGAAACAGCCAACAGTTCAATAACATGAATGTAATAACAATGCAGCACAAGTTGCTGCAGCATTGTATAATAGTAAGTTGTAATAATTAATAATAATAATGCCTCTGAGTTCCCTTCCTCGACTCCCTGCGAGGAAGAAGCACCGGAACCATATAGTTTAATAGTAGTAGTTTATAGTGGTAAGATCCAGCTTCAGCATAAAGCGCCCTGTTACCGTGGACACGGGTATTCGAATAGATTAATCTTCCCTGCAGGGGTGCACTGGCGTGACTCTACGACGCTCGGATCTCCAGGGTGGCAGGAACCTTGTTAGGGAATGCTCCCCCAAAGCTATCCGACACAAAGTAGCCCATCCTTTGGCAATCAACAGAGAGGTCATCCGCCAGACTATATCCTATGTACGCCAGGCTTTGGACCCTAACCCGAACGTACTCCTGCACGGTGCATGACTGGCCGGTGAAGCAAAATCAAAGCAAATACAAATACACCGCTCGATCAAGAGAAGACAACACCACTTCCCGGCAATCAGCCCGCGATACTGCTGACGTCTGAAGACCCTCGAACGAGACTACGATGCAGGGGAGCCCACACTCCTCGTCCCACGTGTAGGTAGTGTGTACAAGCCAAAAGGCTACTCAAGACATCCGCCGAACCATTTAGCATTTTAATTAACCTGCGTGACAACCGTTATCGTTTCCTCGACTTAACTGACCCGCGGTCAACGACAGCAGTCAGGACCACCAGTAAATCGGTGCCTGCCCTGTCGTCCCACCAAGTCTCTGCGGTTACCAACAAGGTGAACCATCTCC
This sequence comes from Bromus sterilis, assembly GCA_950022295.1. NCBI lineage: Eukaryota > Viridiplantae > Streptophyta > Magnoliopsida > Poales > Poaceae > Bromus > Bromus sterilis. The sequence continues at coordinate 48,840,260 of OX465596.1, forward strand.
TTACCTTGTCTCGCGTGTGCTCTTGGTAGAGCTCGACTTTTCGTGGTTTGGTAACTCTCGCGAGATACGAGCAGGGGCCAAGCACGCCAGTAACGTCGGTCGTACCCTCCCTGTCGTTCCCGACGCAATACCGCTCGCGGGCACCGTTGGGTCGCCCGACTTCTTACCTTTAATGACAACCGTGCTCAGGTACCTAGAGCGGCTATACAGAGTCATCAACGAGTGGAGTACAAGGATTACTCCTTGATGGCTCACACTTGAAGGTGGCTCGGCAGAGCCGAGCTAGGGGGCCTTAGGCTGTGCCTGCATTGTACCGTACCTGTGCAGTTGTTTATATTGTATCCGTGTTCACTCCCCTGAGTGGTCATGGCCCGCTATCTAATCCTAACTAACAATGCGCAGGGCTTACTGCTGAATATAATACATAATTATAATAGGCAGCATAGGATAAAGGAGGTACATCAAGGGCGACAAAAACAGGCTATGAAATTGAATAGGATTGTAACGTAGCAGCAGCAGTAACAATGCCTAGTGCAAGAAAGTACGGAAAGGTAGGCGATATCTGGGGAAGAGAATGGTTCTGCTTGCCTGGAAGCTCGACGGTAGGGCAGGGTCGTCGACGAAGTAGTCGTACCCGGCAGCAGTGTAGTCGGCGGTAGAAGCGGGGTCTATCGGAGAATAAAAGGGGGGAGAAACAGTAAATATAAACCAGATATAACAAACAGATGCATGACAAGACATATGAAAAGTTAACGGTGGTCTAACGCAGTATGATGTATTATGCTCGGAGCGGAAAGTCGTCCGGGGATGAACTGCCAGCTCCGGGTATTTATCGGACAGGGTGTCCGGAGGGGGGGATCATGCCGGAGGTGTCGTGGACATCCGACAAACATATGGGTGGTGTATCCGTGTTAGTTGAACTATTCTGAACAACTTTCGTGTTCAGAATAAATTCATCCGGATACTTTAACAGTACCGGACAATCATCGGACTGACGGCCCGGAGGGGGGGATGTCGATGTTCGTTATGTTAGAGGGGTGTGGTGGGTATATGGATACCATATCCGTATTCGTTATATTTGATCAATTTTGATGTATAAATTTTTTGAATCCGACTTACGGTTTAAAAGATATTCAAATTCAAAGTTTAAATTATTTTAAAGGATTTTCTGGAATTATTTTATTATTAAAACCGTAACATTATCCACAACAGGGTCGACTGGTCAAACCTGACATGGGGTCCCACATGTCAGCCTCACAGTATTTATAATTCAATTTATCAAAATTTAAATAGAGCCAAGGCCCACATGTCATTGACTCGAATTAAATCTAAATTCTTATTAAATAATAATCTGACAGTGGGGGCCACCAGTCAGTGACACATGTTTAATTAAACAGTTAATCAATTTAATTTAACAGGGGTAGGGCCCATGTGTCATTGGTTGTGGGGGGTTATTTTAAACTAACAGTTAATTAGGGGTTTAACCAGGGGTGGGGGCCACTGGTCATAGACTCAGGGGGGGCTCAGATTAGTGCCTAATCTAAACGGCTGACAGGGGGGCCCGTCTGGCAGTGTCACATGGATCCCTCGCCGGCGACGGTGTACACAGGAGGTGCTGCGGCGAGCCCGTGCGAGCGCTACAGGGGGCCAAATCCCTCGGGGCTGGACTCGTTCGAAAGAGGGGAGGGTTGCGCATCTGCTTGTCCCGTTGGCGCGCTCTGGAGCGGCCCATGGCAACGGCTGCGTCGAGCGGGGCGGCGTGGAGCTCGGGTCGGTGACGGGGACGACGACTGGACGGCCATTCGAGCGCGAGAAGGGGGGCAACGCGAATTTGTGCTCACCAGGGAGTGTAGGGGCAGGCAATTAGCACGGGGGAGGCTCGTGGCGGCGTGAATCGACGATGGCGGCGGTGATGGCCGTGGCCGGAGAAGAAGAAGCCGGCGTCGCCGTGAGGGCGCGGGGGCTCGAATCAACAGGGGAAATCGACGTAGGCGTCCTCGGCGGTCCTGCTGGACTTGCTCAGGGGGCGCGGGGAGGTCCCGGAGCGCGTCCACGGCGGCGGCACGCCCACGGTCGTGCGTTCGAGCAGATCCGTACGATCGAGGAGGAGGGGAACGAGATCCAGGGGGCACTGGGGGGTTAGGGTTTCACGAGGGACGCAGGGGAGGGCGGCTCGGCCTTATCCTGCTCGGGGGTCACCGGATGGCTGCCACGGCGCCATGGCTGTGGTCTGGCTGGGGGATGCCCGCCACGGCACCCCGTGTATGGCAGGTTGAAGACGGGGCGGGTGGGCTTGGTGTGGGTTGTTTAGTTGGGCTGGGCCCAAGGGGATCAGGGGGTATGGGCTTCATTTTGCTTTTATTATTTTTTGTATTTTCTTTTTTGTTTGAATTTTTTTAGCTACTGTTTGAATTGTTTGAATTTTTCAGTGGCATGATAAATACCCAAAACCATATTGGCATGGTCCACTGATTATTAGTTATTTTACAAAAGTGGTTCCACAATTATTGGACAAGTTTCATTTGCAACATTATTTTTAATATTCATCAAAAGGCATTTTGGGTTTGTTTGAATTCAAAGATGAACAAGGCATGATCAAGGGTGATTAGAGACATTGCTAATCACAGATAATTATATTAACAAAAGTTTTATTGATGCCTGACACTGAGGGTGTTACAAATCTCCCCCACTACAAGAATTCTCGTCCCGAGAATATAAGCGGTAGAGGGGAAAAGATCGGGGCATTACTCACGAAGACGATCTTCGCCTTCCCAAGTGGCTTCATCTTCAGAATGATTTGACCACTGAACTTTGAGGAACTTGGTTGTCTTGTTGCGGGTTTTGCGTTCAGACTGATCGAGAATGCGGCTCATATGTTCTTGATAAGTCAAGTCCTGTTGCAATTCAATCATATCATGTTCCACTTCACGAATAGGGTCCTTGAAGCAGCGTCAGAGTTGCGACACATGAAATACATCGTGGACTTGGGAGAGGTTCGGCGGCAATTCCAATCGTATGCCACTGGTCCACTTCGGGAAAGAATGCGGAACGGACCAATGTAGCGAGGAGCTAACTTGCCTTTGATTCCAAGACGATGAGTGCCTCTCATGGGAGTGACACGGAGGTAAGCTTGTTTGCCGAGTTGATAGACCATTTCCTTGTGCTTTTGATTCTGGCGGGACTGAGCAGCTTTCAGATGTTCACGGATAACGCGAACCTGATCTTCGGCATGCTGGATAATGTCCGGACCAATGAGAGTTCGTTCCCCAGTTTCTGACCAATTCAGAGGGGTTTGACACTTAAGTCCATAAAGAACTCCAAAGGGTGCCATCTTCAGACTAGCCCGATAGCTATTGTTGTACGAGAATTCGGCATATGGAAGAGATTCCTCCCATTTCTTACCGAATGAGATGACACAAGCTCGAAGCATATCTTAAAGAACTTGATTGACTCGTTCGACTTATCCTTACGACTGGGGGTGATAGGCGGTGCTGAAATTTAGGTGAGTGCCCATAGCTTCTTGGAAACTATCCCAAAATCTTGAGGTGAAAATACTGCCACGGTCTGAACTGATCTCCAACGGAATGCCATGGAGGGACATAATTCTGGAAACATACAAGTCTGCTAACTGACTAGCAGAGATCGTCTCCTTGACTGGTAGAAAGTGGGCAACCTTGGAGAAGCGGTCGATGACGACAAAGATAACATCGTGGCCTTTCTGCGATCTGGGAAAACCAGTGACGAAGTCCATCTCGATCTTGTCCCACTTCCATTCAGGAATAGAAAGTGGTTGCAGAGTTCCAGCAGGTCTTTGATGTTCTGCCTTAACGCGACGACAAACGTCACACTCTTCAACATAACGAGCAATGTCTTGCTTCATGTTAGACCACCAGTACCGCTGACGAATGTGTTGGTACATCTTGGTACTACCAGGGTGGATCGACAAAGGTGTATCATGAGCTTCTTTCATGATATCAGGGGCGTAATTCAGGTTGGCCTTGGCTACCGGAACCACTAAACGACCCTTGAAGTACACCGCATTATCATCATTTGCATCAATTGTGAAGAATGAAGGCTTTCCGCTGGCTACACGCCGCTTAATCTTCCAAATGTCAGAGTCATAATGTTGTACCGTCTTGATGCGGGTGTCGGCGTCTGGTTTGACCACCAGGGAGTTCACATATCCCTGCGGAACAATTTCGATGTTCAGCTTGCGGAGCTCTTCATACAGAAGTGGTTGTTGTACTTGAACTTCAAGTTCACTACAGTAGGCTTTGCGGCTGAGGGCATCAGCCACCACATTTGCTTTGCCAGGGGTGTAAGAAATTCCCATGTTGTATTCGGCTATTGTCTCGAGCCATCTCTGCTGGCGGAGATTCAGGTCGGGCTGAGTAAACATGTACTTCAGGCTTTGGTGATCGGTGTAGATCTCGCAACGATTACCGACGAGGTAATGTCGCCACAGCTTCAATGCATAAATTACCGCTGTCAATTCAAGATCATGTGTTGTATACTTATCTTCGTGAGAACGCAATTGACGAGAGCCATAAGCAATCACTTTGCGCTCTTGCATTAGGACACAGCCTAATCCTTGACGAGATGCATCACAATATATCACGAAGTCCTTCTGGGTATCAGGAGGAGCAAGCACTGGGGGAGAAGTGAGCTTGTCCTTGAGGGCTTGGAAACTTTTCGGACATTTATCTGTCCACTCAAACTTGACGCCTTTGTGAAGCAGGTTATTCAGAAACCTGGCAATCTTGGAAAAGTTCTCGACGAAACGGTGGCAATAGCTGGCAAGGCCGAGGAAACTTCGGACTTGCTTGACAGTCTTGGGAGGAGTCCAGTCAAGAATAGCCTGGATACGTTCTGAGTTGACGGCAATGCCATCCTTGGCAATCACATGACCAAGGTAGGTTACTTCAGGAAGCCAGAACTCGCACTTAGAATACTTAGCATAGAGTTTGTGTTCTCGAAGCTTCTCCAGTATAAGGCGAAGATGTTCAGCATGCTCCTCTTTATTCTTGGAGTATATTAAGATATCGTCCAGATAAACCACGACAAACTTGTCGAGGTATTCCATGAATATATAGTTCATCAATTGGGAGAAAGTGGCTGGAGCATTCGTCAAGCCAAAGGACATGACAGTGTACTCGTATGAACCATAGCGAGTTATGAAGGCGGTCTTCGAAATGTCCTCTTCACGGACTCGGATTTGATGGTAACCCAACCTCAAGTCGAGTTTCGAAAACACCGTGGATCCAGCAAGTTGATCATACAGATCGTTGATCCGGGGAAGCGGATATTTGTTCTGGATGGTGGCTTGGTTGATGGGTCGGTAATCTTGGACCAAACGATTTGTTCCATCGCTCTTCTTGACAAAGAGCGAAGGTGCTCCCCAAGAAGAGGAACTTGGGCGAATGAATCCTTTGTGAAGTGCTTCGTCGATCTCCTTCTTCAGTTCAAGGAGGTGGTGAGGTGGCATCTTATAGGGACGCTTGGCAATAGGGACGGTGCCAGGCTTCAGGTCGATGACGAATTCAACCTCTCGGATCGGGGGTATTCCCGGGAGTTCTTCTGGGAAGACAGCGGGAAAATCACAAACGACTGGAACGTTCTCAATCCCGTCAAGAGGTGAGATATTCAGAGCATTCATCATATAGATCTGCGTTTCCGCATCTTGGGTAATTCGGGTGGTGTGGTTAACAATCTCTCCGAAGGGGTGAAAAAGTTGGACAGAACTGGTGCCACAATACAGTGCGGCATCGTGGACTTTCAACCAATCCATGCCCAGAATGAGGTCTATGGTGGAAGACTTCAGGAGGATGGGGGAAGCAAGGAACTCGATTCCTTCAATTTCGACGATGGTTTTGGGCACTATCTTGGAGGTGTGGCAATGACCTATCAGAGTGCGGACAACCATCGGTGGATCCATCTTTTCTACCGTGAAGTAATGCAACAATGCAAATGCTTCTGACATGAATGAATGCGATGCTCCTGTATCAAATAAAACAGTAGCAGGTACTGAAATAACAAGAAGGGTACCCATCACGTTGGCAGGTTTCTCCTGAGCTTCTTCAACATTAATGTTGTAAGCATGTCCACGAGTGTGAGCAGAAGACCCAGTGTTATAGTTGGGGGTCCTGTTGTTTCCACGGCCATTTCCGCGGCCAGCAAGGTGAACTACCAGTTGATTCTGTCGCTTGGGGAAATCTCTGGAAAAGTGACCTGGCTGATGGCACTTGAAGCACAAACCATCTTGAGGACGGAGGGGTGCAGTCTCAGTCTTCGGCTGTCTCGGCGGGTGCGGAGGCAGACGGGGTGCAACATACAACGGCATTGGTGCATGGGCAGGTGGACGATATACACTGTGTGGAAGCCAAACGCGTTGCCTCTGTGCTGTGCCCGAAGATGAGCCAGCATCACGGGGGCGCTTCGAAGAATCCCTGAACTTAGCCTGAGCGGTCTCAAGAGTGATAGTCTGGTTCACCATAGTAGAAAAGTCGGGGAAGACATGCATGGCCAGAGCAAGCTGGAGGCCTGAGTTGAGTCCATCACGGAACTTCTCTTGCCTACTTGCATCATTGGGGAGATCACTTGCAGCATAGCAGGAGAGGCGGAGGAATTCCCGCTGATATGCCTCGACAGTTTTGTTGCCCTGAATGAGGTTGCGGAACTCGGCTTTCATACGGTTCATAATCGCCTGGGGGACATAACGAGCACGGAAGGTGATCTTGAAGTCATTCCAGGTGACTACAGTCCCTTCAACTAGCGAGCCCTTGTAGGTATCCCACCACTGAGCAGCGGGGCCACGCAGGAAATAGGACGCGAAGTTGACGTAATCAGCAGCGCTCACATTAGCGAAATCCAACTGACATTGATGTCACGAAGCCAATCATCGGCATCCAGCGGTTGTTCAAGTTGGTGGAAGAGAGGGGGATTGAGACGCATGAAATCCCGCAGAGTAACCATAGGCGGTTGGTTCTGGTGCTGGTTCTGGTTCTGATTCTGGTTCTGGAGTTGATCTATGACTCCTTGCATGAACACTTGGTTCATCTGAAACTGCTGCATCATTGCGGCCATGTAGTCCGGCGGCGGAGGTGGATCGTTGGCACCACGACCACGACTACGACCACCACGACCAGCCATCCTGCTAGAATTTAACAGGGGTATTTCAGCGATGAGAATTTTAACGAGATGCTGGAAACGAGTAAGAGGTAAAGCGTGTTGGGATACGGGGCAGAAAACACAAATTTTTCATACCTACGGTACCCGAACCCAAGATCTATGCTATGGCGATGTAAAATAATGGAGGGAATCGGTGTTCATACCTTTGAAGACCGAAAGAGGGAAACGTTCTTGCGAACGTGGCTGGCGTAGACTCGGAACTACGACCTCCCTGTCGTGTAGAAGACCACCACCGGCGAGGATGACTCCCGGTAAACCTCCAGCGACGAAGTAGCACCACAGGTGTAGTTCCTCGAAGAGATTATACACGTACGGTACAATCGATGTTCCTCCCGGGCCCCGAACCAGGCGAGCAGCGGAAGAAAGATGCCTACGGATCCCGACTCCAGTAGAACGACGGCCTGCCTTATGGTGGAGAACTCCAATCCAGGTGCAGACTCCAAACAAGGGGAGTCCACTTCTGGGAAGGAGAAGGAGGAAGAAGAAGATATTGGTGTGTTGGAAAAAGGGGGGTTTACCCCTCCTTATATAGGCCAAGGGGGGTGTTATCCTCCTCCCCTCCCCCATGTGGGACTAAACTCCCAAGGGGGGGGGAGTGCACCGGCCAAGGGGGGTGGTGGGCCCCACCCTTGGCGCCAAGCCCAAGGGGGGAGACCCCCTCCTCCCTTAATGGGCCCCATGGGCCCATTTAGCCTTTTCCCATTTTTTTAATTTTTTTAATATGTTTTAAATATTTAATTCAGGTAATTAAATAATAAAACATTATTAAAACAATTAAACTTTATTTTGAACTATTCAAAATGTCCGGAAACCATTCCGTCCTCCTCCGGAACTATTCTGGTGATTTCTCCTATTTCACCGATTGATCCTGTAACTGTCCTATGCATCGATTGCCCTTAAGTGTAACACCCTAATGGTCCGGGAAACAACAGACATGGTCGAGACTATTCTCATTGACCAATGACTAGTCAGTTGGACCTGGTTACAATCCTTGACAGCCCCTGCGCTTCCATCGAATGAACTTCGTTCGCTTTTGGAAACCGTTAACGATACGACGTAATCCCTTTGTGCTGCGGTACTTTGTTTGTCTGAGGTTTGATCGTCGGTATCCTACATACGGTGTTCACATCTCGTTCACAACAAAAAAGTTTACTCGTCCATGATCATTGCATCTCTTGTGACCTAGTCACTTGCTTGCAAGCTATTGATGCAATATCACCGAGTGGGCCCAGAGTACCTGTCCTGTCACAATGACTGACAAATCCCGCTCTGATCTATTAACATACTCATCAACCATCTATTTCGGAATACCCAAAGTGCACCGTTATAGCCAGCATATTTCAGTCAGGCGGTGGGATACAAATCAAAGTCTCCTCATAGATGACAATTACGTATGATCATTACGGTCTAAGGACTAAGCCATATGTTACAAAGTCATAGCAACGTTGAACTATGTGACTCGATCATATTGCAATACTTTAGGTGGGTGTACGTCCATCACATCATTCCCCTTAACGATATGACCTCATTGTCAATGGACTTAAGTGTTGCCATGATCAGGAAAGCTTGATCAATCAATTGCCCAATGAGATAGTTTGCCCGAGTTAAACTAAGGACCATATTTTATACTACACCTGTATTAGTATTTCCAAGTAATACAGTTATAGCACAGTATAAAATGTATTATGAACAAAACGGATATGTGACAAATATCTTTATTAATTTGTCTCTAGGGCACATATCCAACAGTCTCCCACTTGCACTAGAGTACAAATTACACTAGTTCACATCAGGTATGTATCTAACACCAATGGTCTCTCGGTGTTCTTCAAACTTGTCCTGTGGAAGAGGTTTAGTCATCGGGTTTGCTGCGTTTAGATCCGTGTGTATCTTGTGAATCCTAGTGTGTCCATCCCTGACGTAGTCTCGCGTCACATGGAACTTTCGGAGGATGTGCTTGGCTGTAGAGTGAGTTCTTGGCTCCTTCGCTTTAGCAATGGCACCCGTGTTGTCGCAGAAGATTCCCACGGGGTCAGTGCAGCTAGGAAATACGCCAAGCTCGATCACGAACTTCTTCAGCCACAGCGCCTCGTTTGACGCTTCGCAAGCGGCAATATACTCCGATTCCATTGTAGATTGGGCGACGACTGACTGTTTGCCGCTCCTCCAGCTAATTGCGCCACCGTTCAACATGAAAACATATCCCGTCTGGGATTTCGAGTCATCTAGATCTGAGTCGAGGCTTGCGTCAACGTAACCCTTTACGGTGAGCTCCTCATCAACTCCTCCATAAACGAGAAAGAGATCCTCGGTTCTTCTTAAGTACTTAAGGATGTTCTTTACTGCTGTCCAGTGAGCCATTCCCGGGTTACTCTGGTAGCGATTAGTCATACTAATGGCCAGCGCTAAATCCGGTCTGGTACATAACATAGCATACATGAGAGAACCTATGGCTGAGGCATAGGGCTTTGAGGACATTTCCTCCTTCTCTTTTGCTGTGGTTGGGCATTGAGTCACGCTTAATTTGACACCTTGTATAACTGGCAAGAGGCCTCTCTTGGAGTTACCCATACTGAACCTTTTCAATATCTTGTCAATATAAGTGTTCTGACTCAAGGCCAACCGTCGATTAGGTCTATCTCTATAGATCTTAATCCTCAATATGTACGCAGCTTCACCTAGGTCCTTCATGGAAAATTGTCCATTCAGATATTCCTTTACTTCTTGTAAGAATTTCTTATCGTTCCCTATAAGTAATATGTCATCTACATATAACACAAGAAATGCTACAGAGCTCCCACTCAGTTTCTTATAGACGCAGAACTCTTCGACGTTTTGGACAAATCCAAAAGCTTTAATGACCTCATCAAATCGAAGATTCCAGCTCCGAGATGCTTGCTTCAACCCATAGATGGACCGTTGAAGCTTGCACACCTTACCAGCATTCCTTGGATCGATAAACCCCTCTGGTTGCATCATATACAACTCTTCCTCAATGTTGCCATTAAGGAACGCAGTTTTCACATCCATCTGCCATATCTCGTAATCATGATAGGCAGCTATTGCTAGTAGGATCCGAATAGACTTGATCATCTCTACAGGAGAGAATGTCTCCTCGTAGTCAACTCCTTGAATTTGTCGGAACCCCTTCGCGACAAGTCGAGCTTTGTAGACAGATACGTTTCCGTCTGCGTCAGTCTTTTTCTTGAAAACCCATTTATTCTCGACGGCCTTGCGGTCCTCGGGAATATCCACCAAAGTCCAAACTTTGTTGGTGTACATGGATTTTATTTCGTATTTCATGGCTTCTAGCCATTTCTCGGACTCGGGTCCCTCCATTGCTTCTTTGTAACTCGTAGGTTCATCCGACTCATCAGCCGAGATTGCATTCACAAGTTGTCCGTAAAACTCGGTAGGTTGACGGACTCTTGATGACCTACGGGGCATAAAAGGTGTCAGAACACCAACTAGGGTAAGTGCTAGGGTTTGATTGTGCCCTTTGCATCATGCAAAAATTCAAAAGAAAGTCAAAATTGGGGAAGAGAAAATCCCTGAGAAATTAATTCAAATGGCCAGATTAAAAATCTTTTTCCAAAAATCATTTGAATATTTGGAAAATTCCTGTAAATGATGGTGATCATTTTAAAAGTGGTTTGGGTTCATTCCCATGCCCATGGAATATTCAAAAATTCAAAAGGTGCCCTAGAAATTAAATTTGACCCTATTTGAATTGAAATTCAAAATATATTGAATTTAAAAAATGTCCAAATTCTATATGTGGCTAGCTACTGGTCACCTAGTATTTATAAAATTAGTTGGGCATTTTTTATAAAATGTTTTGGTATTTTTACCAGAGAATAACAGAAGACAGAAAATAGAAAAAAGAAAAGAAAACAACAAAACCTTACCTTGCGCCCTGGGCGAGGCCCACCTTCTCTCTGCATCGGCCCAGCCCACCCGGGGTGCTTGTCTTCTTCCTCCCCCGCGCCTCCAAGCAGGTCGCTGGAGGGCAGGGGGCACGCGTCGATGGCCACCGTCGAGGAGAGCCTTCTAGGCCTCTCCTTTGCACGCAGCGCACGCCACGCACCCGCAGAACCCCCCCCCCCCCCGCACGCTTTCCCCTTGCCCTCGGCTCCCCTTTCTCCTTCCCCGGCAAGTTCTGCACCGTGGCCGAAGCCCTGGCCGGAGCACGACGGCGCTCCACCGCGCTGACTGGAGTCCTCAAGCCCCGCCACCTTGTCCTTCGTACTCCCCGACGACGACTTCTTCGAGCCAGAGCTTCAATTCGAGGCGAGGGCCAACAAGGACGACGACTGCACCAAGATCTTGCCGCCGGTCGCCATCGTTTCCCGCGAGGAATTGCTCACCGCCGAGCCCTCCCCAGCCCCGCCGTGCCCCTCGTTGAGATCCCGGTGAGCTCACGTCCATTTCCTCCCTAGTAGCGCTCCTCCCCGACCCCTCTTCTCTGATCTCGCCGTTGACAGCAGCCGGCCGCCGCCCTCGTCGTCGTCACCGTGCTCCCGAGCACCCCCGTGTCCCCCTTATGGCACCAGAAGACGCGCGCCTTCGCGCAGCACCCGCCTGTGCCCTCCGTTCCTCTCCCCGTGCCCTCTAGCGGCCTCCTCGTCAACGCCGTGCCACCGCCGCCGTGCCCCCTCGTTGCCGGCGTGGCCCGAGGCCTCCCCGAGGTCCCCGGTGTGCTCCACGCGACGCACGAGAGTGAGAAGCACCCCCTGGTGCCCTCATCCGCCCCTCCCGTGCCCGGAACGCAATCCCGGTGACGCGCCGTCGTGGAAGAGCCACCGGCGTCAAGCCAGCGCAATTAGCAACCCCCCCTTAAGCTAATCCCCCCTGGGCCACTGACAGTGGGCCCAGGTTAACTAATTAACCTGGGGTTAGATTAACAGAACGGGTTAATTAACCCCCCCCCACTGACAGCCTGACCCCACCAGTCAGACCCCCCCCCACGTCAGCATGACCTCATGCTGACGCAATAAACCCCTTTTCCTTTTTAAATCAATTACAGAAAATCCAGAAAATAGCCAAATCTTTAGAAAATCATAACTAATTCATATTAACTCCAAATTAGACAAATAATATGTCTAAAATTATCAGAAAAATACAAGGATTATGAATATGCAATTTTTTTTCATGTTTGACCATTTTAAAATGGGTGAACAGTAACAAACATGCATATGGATCCTTTTCAAATTCAAATTTTGAGTGATTTTGCAAATGATTTTGCAACACCCTTAATTCAAATGGATTCATCCACACATCAGAGACATTACTTCAACTATACCACATCACTTCATGATCAACATTTTCAAATGGACTTTCATGCATTCAAATGCATTTGAAATTCATCGATAAATCAAATGGAGTTTGAATTTGCATTTCAGATGCAATATACTCCTTTTAAATGGAATGCTCAACACATCAGTACCTTGAACATCACCATAGCAATCTTATTCATGTGATTGTGCATTGTATATTATGTTGATCCTATGATTGTCATGTTGCTGATAGAAGTGGAGCCGGAACCCGAGATCACCCCCTTCGTTGAAGACCCCGTGACTGAACCTCGTCAGCAAGGAAAGCAAACCCCATTGATCATGTCGATAAAAATCCCACTTCCCTCTCATGTCTCGCTTATGCATTGTTTAGGATGATCACCATGATAACGTTTCTACCGCATAGTTGGACCCATATCCTTTGCCAGACCTATCATCTTGTCACAGTAGTAAGCAAACCACAATCCTAGCAGATGTAGGAGTTGGTTGATATCATGTGACCCCTGCAACTGTTACTGCTTATTGCATGCTTAGTGGTACAATGAGGTTGCTTTTGATGTGAGTCGGGATGATGGTAAACATGGTGTTGATGAAAGTGAAATGTGTTGGTGAATCTACCCTAATACAAGGTGAACGATGAGAGGCTGTGTAGGAGTACACAGTGGGTTGTCTCGTTGAACACCGCCTTAAGACCGAGTTCTTGTGTGGTGATCCAAGAAGAAGAGTACAACCACACATTGGGCTCACTGACCCCTCTCGACCTAGTACCTCACCCCGTTCGAACCCCAGAAGTCGCAGTAGTTCGGAGTTCTGGTAGGGCTGTGGCACGGTCTGCGAAGTGGATGAACGACTTTTCAAGACCGGCTTGGGACCCTGCACACATCGTTTGAGGTTGTACTGGAAGCTCGGCCGGACTTTCATACGGATCCCCCTCAGATAGGCGACTCTCTGGACTAGAATGGAGCTGTGGGCGAAGTGTCGTGGCAACATCCTCGCCGGTACCCGCTTGAAGGGTCCCACCCCCAGGCGGTAACTGATGAGTGTGTGTGTGTAGCGGTACACCCCTGCAGGGTTAACAAAACTATTCGAATAGCCGCGTCTGCGGTTAAGGACTGCTTGGAAAGCTTAGCTTGATTATTAGACAACTTGAACTGGATACTTCTAAAACTCGCAAGATAAGCGTGAGTGCTATGGTGTGCTTCTCGTGGGGAAGTCGAGGAAGTAACCATAGTGGTGTATTGGTTGAAGAGATGTAGTGGACTCGTGTACGCTTCTTACCTCAAGTCTGGTACTCATAGTTCAGGACTAGCCAAGTCAAAGCTGGCACTTCTGAGGGTGAAACCCCACCTCCCTTTACCTTGATACATATGCATGAGTAGTATAGCTCCTATGTAAGTCTTGCTGAGTACGACTTTGTACTCACGTTTGCTTATTCTATGTTTTAGATGAACCACCGACCCCGATGGTGGCTTCTAACCGAAGCTCGAAGAATGAAGACTCAGACCAAGACCAAGCTAGTGTAGTCCCAGTCAGACGACTGGTTCCCTCGTGGAGGGCTTGTTTTTAGATAAGGCTTCTCTAAGCCATTTGTTAAACTTGTCTGTACTCAGACCTACTTTGCTTCCGCTTGTCTGTTGTAATGTTGGATCACATGCTTGTGATCTCTGTGTGCACTCTGTAAGAGTTAGCAATAAAGTTGTATACTTTGTAGAGAATTGCAATGATACCTGTTGTTCATACAAGGCATGTGTGCTGCGTGTATGTTTATAACATGCATGTCTTTGTATGGGTTTTCGAGACCTTAGTTGTGATCTGGCTGGCGGTCTTTTATACACCAAGTGTCCCTTAGATGTGCGCAGCTTGGGGCATCGCGATGCAATTGTTCGAGACTCTGTCTCGTGCACACTTTGATGTATGATCGAGCCCGCCCTAGACCCCGACTAAGTGATCGGGCTGGAGTAAGTCTATGTAAGAGTTATGAGATAGTCGATAGTATGGTTGAGGCGACTTGTCTGTGAATATGGGAGTTCATCACCCATATCATTAGACTTGTGTGCGGATGGTGAGGACCCATCTCAGTTGATCATCCGGCCTGGATGGGATGCCCCTCACGTACGATGGTTTCCGAGAACGTTCTGTGCTTGGCCTTGTCTGCTTAGACAAGTGGGTACGGTTCTCGGCTCTCCATATGACTATGTCGTAGAGGGACTTGCATACGCTAACCCTGGGTCCCGACAAAAGGTTCCTCTTCATTCTCATCATGATCATCATCAATGTCATGATCGTTATGAATGTCGTTCTGGCCATTCTCTTCAGTTCCCACTGTGGAAGAAGATTCCAGAATAATTTATGTTGCCGGTTCTTCCATTTGGAGTGATTGGTCAGTCACTTCATCGAGGTCTACCTTCCTCCCACTATCAAAACCCTAGTTTTGGTATGTGCTTGTCACAACCCCAAGTTAGGTAAGTGCTAGGGTTTTATTGTGCCTTTGCATCATGCCAAAATTTCAAAAGAAAATTCAAAAATGGGGAAAAGAAAAGCCCTGAGAAATTAAATCAAATGGCCAGATAAAAATATTTTTCCAAAAATCATTTGAGTATTTGGAAAATTCCTATAAATGATGCTGATCATTTGAAAAATGGTTTGGGACCAAACCCATGCTCATGGATTTTTCAAAAATTCAAACAGAGGCTTGGAAATTAAATTTACATGCTATTTGAATTGGATTCAAATAAATTGAATTCCAAAAATCTTCAAATCTTGGGAGTGGCTAGTACTATGTCACATATGTCCAAGATAAATATTTGAGGATTTTATAAAATGCCTAGGTAATTACTTTACCACAGCAAAACAAAAGTCAGAAGAATTAAACAGAAAAGATTTTTAGAAAAGGAAAGAGGCCCACCTACCTGGCCCAACTCACCCAAGCCGGCCCAGCCCACCCCAAAGCGTTGTCTTCTTCCTCCCCGCCCCTCCAAGCACCTCACTGGAGAGGCAGAGCAAGGACACGGCGCCACGACGACGACCGAGGCTTCTAGGCCTCCCCCTCCCTCTCTCTTGCGCCACGCATCGCCGCAGAAGCCCCCCGCACCTCCAACTCACCCCAGCCCTTCTCTTTCCCCTCCGGCGACGAAAACCGAGCGCCCCCGTAACCTAGCAGAGCGCCGGCGACGCCCCTACGTGGCGACCGCGGTCCACGAGCCTCGCCACCTTGTCCAGAGCACGCCCCGTGGACGGACTCATCGAGTTGCGCCGTCAATTGGAGCTCATCGCCACCGGGTACGACGCCTGCTTCGCGGGATCACCGCCGGCCGCCGCAAAGGACTTCTCCAAATTCGTCGCCGTGGAACCCCCATCGACTCCGCCGTCCTCTCCAATCGTTTCAGGGTGAGAAGCTCGAGCGATTGCCCCCTTTCCCACCTCCTCCCGCTCACCGCAACGTCAACTCGCCGGAGACAGAGCTCGGTCCGCCGCCTTCGTTGAGCCCGACGACGCCACGGAGCCCCCCCCAGTGACCCCCTCCTATGCCAGCAGACGCGCGACGTCTTGCTGAGTCTCCCAGTGCCCGTAGCCCCTCCCCCCGTGCCCCAAATCGACATCCCGTCGAACTCCGGCTAACAGTAACCTCACCGGCGACGATAACCCTAACCCCCCGAGCTAAACCCCCACTAATCCTAACCCCTGGGCCACTGACAGTGGGCCCAGGCCACTAACTAACCACTGTTAGTTTTAAACTAACAGGGATTAAACCCCTCTCCCACTTACATGGGGGTCCCAGCAGTCAGCCCCCCCCCTGATGTCACAATGACATCATGCTGACGCAGTAAAGCTTTTTAAATCTTTTTGATAAATCCAGAAATTACAGAAAATGGACAAAACTTCAATAAATCATAGAAAATTCATTTTAACTCCAAATTGGACAAATAATATGTCTAAAATTATCAGAAAAATACAAGGATTATGAATATGCAATTTGTTTACATGTTTGACCATTTAAAAATGGGTGAAGAGTAGCAAACATGCATATGGATCCTTTTCAAATTCAAATTTGGAGTAAATTTGCAAATGATTTTGCAACACCCTTAATTCCAATGGATTCATCCACACATCAGAGACATTACTTCAACTATACAACATCACTTCATGATCAAATTTTTCAAATGAACATTCATGCATTCAAATGCATTTGAATTTCGTCGATAAATCAAATGGAGTTTGAATTTGCATTTCAAATGCAATATACTCCTTTTAAATGGAATGCTCAACACATCAGTACCATGAACATCACCATTACAATCTTATTCATGTGATTGTGCATTGTACATTATGTTGATCCTATGATTGTCATGTTGCTGATAGAAGTGGAGCCGGAATCCGAGATCACCCCTTCGTTGAAGACCCCGTGACTGAACCTCGTCAGCAAGGCAAGCAAACCCCCATTGATCATGTCGATAAAATCCCACTTCCCTCTCATGTCTCGCTTATGCATTGTTTAGGATGATCACCATGATAACGTTTCTACCGCATAGTTGAACCCATATCCTTTGCATGACCTATCATCTTGTCACAGTAGTAAGCAAACCACAATCCTAGAAGATGTAGGAGTTGGTTGATATCATGTGGCCCCTGCAACTGTTACTGCTTATTGCATGCTTAGTGGTACAATGAGGTTACTTATGATGTGAGTCGGGAGGATGATAAACATGGTGTTGATGAAAGTGAAATGTGTTGGTGAATCTACCCTAATACAAGGTGAACGATGAGAGGCTGTGTAGGAGTACACAGTGGGTTGTCTCGTTGAACACCGCCTTAAGTCCGAGTTCTTGTGTGGTGATCCAAGAAGAAGAGTACAACCACACATTGGGCTCACTGACCCCTCTCATCCTAGTACCTCACCCCGTTCGAACCCCAAGAGTCGCAGTAGTTCGGAGTTCTGGTAGGGCTGTGGCACGGTCTGCGAAGTGGATGAACGGCTTTTCAAGACCGGCTTGGGACCCTGCACACATCGTTTGAGGCTGTACTGGAACCTCGGCCAGACTTCCATACGGATCCCCCTCAGATAGGCGACTCTCTGGACTAGAACCGAGCTGTGGGCAAAGTGTTGTGGTGGCATCCTCGCTGTCACCTCTTGAACGGTGACATGCAAAAGGCGGTAACTGATGACACGTGTGTGTAGCGGTACACCCCTGCAGGGTTAACAAAACTATTCGAATAGCCACGTCCGCGGTTAAGGACTGCTTGGAAAGCTTAGCTTGATTATTAGACAACTTGAACTAGATACTTCTAAAACACACCAAGATAAGTGTGAGTGCTATGGCGTGCTTTCTCGTGGGGAAGTCGAGGAAGGCACCATAGTGGTGTAATTGGTTGGAGAATGTAGTGGACTCGTGTACGCTTCTTACCTCAAGTCTGGTACTCGTAGTTCAGGACTAGCCAAGTCAAAGCTGGCACTTCTGCAAGTGAAACCCCACCTCCCTTTACCTTGATACATATGCATGAGTAGTATAGCTCCTATGTAAGTCTTGCTGAGTACGATTTTGTACTCACGTTTGCTTAATCTATGTTTTAGATGAACCCACCGACCCTGATGGTGGCTTCTACCCGAAGCTCGAAGAATGAAGACTCAGACCAAGACCAAGCTAGTGTAGTCCCAGTCAGACGACTGGTTCCCTCGTGGAGGGCTTGTTTTTAGATAAGGCTTCTCTAAGCCATTTGTTAAACTTGTCTGTACTCAGACCTACTTTGCTTCCGTTTGTTTGTTGTAATGTTGGATCACATGCTTGTGATCTCTGTGTGCACTCTGTAAGAGTTATTAATAAAGATATATACTTTGTAGAGAATTGCAATGATACCTGCTGTTCATACAAGGCATGTGTGCTGCGTGTATGTTTATAACATGCATGTCTTAGTATGGGTTTTCGAGACCTTAGTTGTGATCTGGCTGGCGGTCTTTTATACACCAAGTGGCCCTTAGATGTGCGCAGCTTGGGGCATCGCGATGCGATTGCTCGAGACTCCGTCTCGTGCACACTTTGATGTATGATCGAGCCCGCCCTAGACCCGACTAAGTGATCGGGCTGGAGTAAGTCTATGTAAGGGTTATAATACAATCGATAGTATGGTTGAGGCGACTTGTCGAGTATGGGACTTCACCACCCATATCATTTAGACTTGTGTGCGGACGATGAGGACCCATTTCAGTTGATCATCCGGCCTGGATGGGATGCCCCTCACGTTCGATGCTTTCCGAGAATGTTCTGTGCTTGGCCTTGTCTTCTTAGACAAGTGGGTACGGTTCTCGGCTCTCCATATGATTGTGTTGTAGCGAGGCTTGCATACGCTAACCCCGGGTCCCGACAGACTTGGTATCAGAGCAGGATTGACTGTAGGATTATCAGCCTTGGCCGAAGTCGAGTCTAGCCTTCTATAGTTATATAGTTACTCTGGGTATATAAGGGAACAACGTAAGGCTTCTTTTTCTCCTTACCCTCATCGTTCTGAGTTCTGAGTCACCCTCATCTTATTCTACGGGAAGATAGGACTAGGCTCATCTATGTCTTACTAGAACATCTCGTTGATTGCCTCCTTATAGCCGTAGGATTGTCGTGGATGTCCAGAGTCTTCGTGTTTTGAGTTCCTTGAGGAAGTTCTGTCCAATCTCCTCGAGGTTGTCTTGTTTTCCATTCCGGTGTAGCCGTTATGCTGCCGGAATTATCCCGTGTTTCTTTGAATCATTGCCTTTGCATAATAGTCTTCTCCTTCTGAAATCATATCCTTTTATCCTTGCCTCCATCGGACAACCTGTTCTGATTGTTGATTTTTATCACACAGGATGTCAGGTGGAACTCGTAGTGCTGTTCTTCGGAATCGAGACCGTGATCGGAATCGAAATGATGATGAACTTCCACCCCCGCCTTCTGCGGCGGAAATCATGATGGAAGCTGAGCAGAATAGACGTGATCAGACACGCCTTCTGGAGCTCATCGAGCAGAATACCGCCCACCATCGTAATGTGGTGGTCAGCATTCAGGACTTCATCCTCCTCAAGCCACCGGTATTCCGATGTTCTTCTGAGCCCCTTGAAGCTGATGATTGGCTCCGTTCCATCGAGCGTAAGCTTGACACTGCACATGTTGCTCCCGATGACCGAGTTGTTTTCGCGGTATACTTCTTGGAAGGTGTTGCTCTTCAGTGGTGGGAGAACTATGTTGCAATGCAGCCAGATGGTCACGTAGTGACTTGGCAAGAGTTCTGTGTTGCCTTTCGAGGGTACCACATTCTGGATGAGTTGATGGAGCGCAAGAAGGAAGAATTCTGCAATCTGAATCAAGGAGAGATGTCCATTCATGAGTATGTGTGGGAATTCAACCGTCTTGCTCGTTATGCCCAAGATGAGATCACCACCGATGCCAGAAAGCATGCAAGGTTCCGTAAGGGACTTAGCCCCATCCTCCGTCATGATCTCAACCTCATCAAATTTGCCACCTTTGAGGATTTAGTCAACAAATCCTTTAGAGCTGAGCATGGAAATGAAATTTTCGAGAAGTCTCGCAAGCATGCTCTTGAGCTTGCCCCTTCTTCCAGTTCACGCCCTCAGAAGCGTATGATCTGGATTCCTAACAGTTTGTTTCCCCAAAACAACCCACCGAGGCCATTCCTTGTGCCGCCTCGTCCACCAACTCCACCAAACAACCCAGCTCCCCGCACTATCTTTGGAGCATGCTTTAGATGTGGCCAGCCTGGTCACTATTCTCGTGAGTGCCCCGTTAACCAAAATGCTCCACCCCATGCCAAAGGAAAACCCATTGTTCGTGACAAACCACCTCCGAAGGTTCCCACCACTAAGCCATCCACCTCAGAAAATCTTGGACGTGTGAACCAAATCTCAGCTGAGGAAACTGATAGTATTTCTGACGTCATTCTTGGTACGCTCCCAGTCAATTTTGTTCCCACTTCTGTTCTTTTTGACCCAGGAGCATCTCACTCATTCATGTCGGAGAGTTATGCACTTCGGCATGATGTATCCTTTGAAGAAATGTTCACCCCTATGATCATTCAAACTCCTGGTTCCAAGTGGCAAACTAATAGAGTAAGCTATGGAAATCAAATTGCAATTGAGGGTTTAGTATTCCTTGCTTCACTCATAGCCCTCAAGTCTTTCGACATTGATATCATCCTTGGTATGGATTGGTTATCAAGACAACATGCTTTTATTGATTGTAAAGCCAAGTCAGTTAGACTTACACATCCCTCAGGCCAGACAATAGCTTACTCCTCACCCAGAACAAGAACCCAGGTGCATTCTTTGAATCTGCTTCCCCTTCCCGACCTTGAAGATGTTCCGGTGGTTCGTGACTTCCCGGATGTCTTTCCTGAAGAGCTGCCGGGAATGCCACCCGACAGATGTGTAGAGTTCATTGTAGATCTTGCCCCAGGAACCGCACCAATTTCTAGACGCCCATACAAAATGGCCCCACGTGAGTTAGCTGAGCTTAAAACCCAACTGGAAGCTTTGTTGAAAAAAGGCTTCATCCGCCCTAGCTCATCGCCATGGGCTTGCCCCGTTCTGTTCGTAACGAAGAAAGATGGAACAGAAAGGATGTGCGTAGACTATCGCCCGCTAAATTTAGCGACGATAAAGAACAAGTATCCACTGCCCAGGATCAATGATCTTTATGATCAACTTGCAGGATCCTCTGTCTTCTCCAAGATGGATTTGAGATTAGGTTATCATCAAATCAAGATCCGAAGCGAGGACATTCCCAAGACGGCTTTCACTACTCGTTATGGTCTTTACGAGTTCACCGTCATGTCCTTCGGTCTAACCAATGCCCCCGCCACTTTTTCACGCATGATGAACTCGATCTTCATGGAGTATTTGGACCAGTTCGTCGTGCTTTACCTCGATGACATCCTTATATACTCGAAGAACGAAGAAGAACATGCCGAACACCTAAGGCTGGTATTGATGAAACTTAGAGAGCATCGCCTGTATGCTAAATTCTCCAAGTGTGAATTTTGGCTACAATAAGTGACCTACTTAGGCCACGTGATTTCTACAAAAGGCTTTGCTGTGAATCCCGAGAGAGTTCAGGCCGTCCTTGACTGGACTCCACCTGAATCGGTTAAGCAAGTTAGGAGTTTTCTTGGCCTAGACATCTATTGCCGTCGCTTCATCGAGAACTTTTCTAAAGTTGCAAAGCCTCTAACCGAACTCCTCAAGAAAGATAAGAAATTCCTATGGACTCCCAAGTGCGAGGAAAGCTTTCAAGAGCTAAAAAGAAGATTGACTTCTGCACCCGTACTTGCACCTCCAGACACTAAAAAGGATTTCGAGATCTATTGTGACGCATCACGGCAAGGGTTAGGATGCATACTTATGCAAGATAGACATGTGGTAGTGAAAGAGCAAAGTTATACCCTCATAAGTTTTGGATATTGTTGGTTAAAACAGTAGAGGAACTAACAAGTTTTCTAGTGTGAAACAGATGGTTAGGTTCCTGAAGTTATAGGTTGGTGATAAAGCTTCAACGAAGATTTATACTTTTACTGAAGCACATCCTCTGGAGTGAAGCTCATCACGGAGGTCGACCCCTAAAAAGATAAGGAATGCTGAAGCTCGTCTCATCGAAGAAGATGATCAAGATGGCGCAAGACTTAGTTGTTTTTGCGTAGTTCTTTTTACTTCTTTGCGTCGTAGGAAAAATCGTACTATCAAGAGGGGTTTAGTAAATGTACTCTGAAGGTTTTGATGAAAAGACTCAGATCGAATCTTAACCAGTGAGAAACCAGAGTTGAAGAAATCTCATGTGAGCTAGGTAATGCTTCACCAGCGAAGACTTTGTTCTTTCGGCTCCTGAAGCAGAACCAAGTCCGTGAGTCAGCTTTACTTGGACCGCAAGTAAAGTTGCGCATTGATTGGAAATATGACCGTTGGGGACAGGTGTCAAGCTGTCACATCGGGTCACTTCAGTCATTTCGCACCTAGGGATTGCCACCTATAAATACGCCACCCCCGCCCTCATTGGCCGGCGGCTGCTCCAAGATTGATTCCCTACAGAAGAGAGAGAGAGAAACCCCACCGAAGCATTTCAAAAACCCATCCACCGAAGCATAAGTCCTATTGATCTGAGTTGATTCATTATGACTTAGGAAGAAGTTTGCTAGCCTTTTTATCTTGGAGAACTGCAATTCTCCTAGACGGTTATAGAGTTGTTCTTCAGAGAGCGAAGAGTAATTGTCGCCTCGAAGTCCAGTTTGTCAAAGGTTTCGGTGATTTCCTCAATAATCAGCCACGAGTGAAGAACTGACCAAGCTCAAGGAGATTGGTGCAGTGGAGAAACGGACGGAGAGAGGTTAGCTCCTGTGTTCAATCACAAGTCCCTCCAACCAGACGTAGCACTTTGCAGAGTGTGAACTGGTCGAACAAACATCGCCGAGTCAAGAGTTCGTTTAACCTTCCGCACTTACATTCAGTCTATCAATTGCTTCAGTGATCTGCTTCGATGCAATTGATTCGATGCTTTTGATTCGCTATGTTTTGCTTCAATCATGTTCTGCTTCGACATTTCCCTTTCTGTTGAATCCTTTCGGTTACTGAGTTATGCTTCACTTCATAGTTTCATGCAAAATTTTGAAGTGATCATTCACCCCCTCCCCCTCTGATCACATACTTGGTCTAACAATTGGTATCAGAGCTAGGCACTCTTTATTTGGATTAACCTCCTGGAGTGTTTTCAAGTATGTCTTCTAGTATGTCTTTCGCAGCTATTCGCTCTGGCGAACCTATTCCTATTTTCAATGGGAAGGACTACCCGTACTGGAAGGACAAGATGAAAAGAAATATCATGGCTATCAACTCAACTGCCTGGCAAGTTGTCTTGTATGGAGTCACTTTTGCTGATGAGAAGGAGATCACCCCTGAAGAAGCAACGCTGATTGATCTTGATTCTGTAGTTTGGGTTTTCATCACCAATCACTTGACACCTGAAAAGTATCATGAAGTGAAGAATATTCCAACTGCCAAAGGTGTCTGGGACTATCTTGAGAAGATTGGTGAAGGTGTTTCTACCCAGAAAGATGCCAGAATTGACACTCTCCGAAGCAAATTCTATCGCTTCAAGAGAAACGAGGGTGAAAAAGTCAGTTCTATTTACAGCAGACTCACAACTCTGGCAAATGAATTGATTTCCCTCGGTGCTGATGATATTACACCTCACTCTGTTGTGAGAACTCTGCTTCGCTCGTTAGATGACTCGTTTGATCACATTGTGCTGATGATCAAGGAAAGGACTGATTACAGACGTCTTGTTGCTGCTGATGTTCTTGAGAGACTCACTACCTTTGAAATGGAAGAAGAAGAGAAACGTGACATAAATGGTTCTCGAAGGAGATCCCATGCCCTGAAAGAAAAAGCTTCGCGTCATTCTTCACCCGAAGTCAGTTCTGCTTCAGGTGTCGAATCAGATGATCCCTCAAGCATTGGAAAAGATTTAGCACTGATCATGAGACGCTTCAATCTCTTTCAAAGAAAAGGTTTTTCTTCACCCAAGAAGATTTATCCTTCAAGAAGCTCAAGTCATTCTTATCACCGTTCATCCACAAGAAGCTCTCCATCGAAGGACAACTGCTGCTATAAGTGCAAGAAACCAGGACACTACATTGCTGATTGCCCTCTGTGGGAAGCTGAAAACAAATCGAAGCATTCACTCAGAGACTCTTCATCGAAGTCTTACAGATCCTCCAGAAGTCATGAGTCAAAGAAACATGATTCCAGTTCAAGAAGGGAAAAGAAGAAAGATTCTGATGATGATAAAAGGAAGAAGTATCATAAGAAGCGTGAGGGTTCTTCGTCGAAGACTCATTCGTCTCGTCGAAGCAGCTCTCATCGTGCCAAGGCCTATCTAGGAAAGGAGATGAACTTAGAAGATGAAGCCTCTGGTTCCGAAGCTGAACAAGACTCAAGGTCTGCTTCAGGGTCCGAATCAGATGGAGTTGCTGGTTTGGCTTTTGCTTCGGCAGATGCTTCAGTCAATGCTTCGAGCTCATTCTTCACCAACAACAGTAGTGAAGATGAAACTCCTGCATATTGCTTCATGGCCAAGGCAAAGGTATCTTCATCCAAGTCAACCTATGATACTTCTGATTATTCCTCATGTGAAAGTGATACTAGGATAAGCTATGCTAAACTTGCTAAAATTGCTTCAATTCAACAAGATGAACTTGATTCACTAAGCAAAACCATTAAGAAGTCAGAAACGTTGTTGATCGATGAGATTGAGAAGAATCAAACTTTAACCAATGAGCATGCTGCTCTGAAGGAGAAGTTTGAAGAATTATCCTCTCGGCATGATCTTCTTTCAGTTGATTATGAGAAGCTTACCTATGAATTTCTTCAGAGGAAAGTGGCTCTCGAAAAACTGACAGAGGCTCATGAAGAATTGGAAAATGTCAATCTCTCTCTCATGGCTCAACAAGGTTCTGAAGCAATTGATAAATCTGAATCACCTTGTTTGGATTGTTTGGAACGAAGCAAAACTATTTCCAAAGGGAAAGCTCCTATTGTTATTGATGATACTAATGCCTCCGATGAGGAAAATCCTGCTGTTACCGAGGAACTCCTCAGGTTGAAAAACTTATTTGAAACAGGCATGTTCAAAAGTGTGCAAGGACACCAATATCTCTGTGATATCCTGAGGAAGGCCCTCCTTCACAGGAATCCCAGGAATGAAGGTGTTGGTTTCAAGAGAAAGATAAATCCTGATGGCACATACTGGGAGCCTGAGCAGTATCCTAAGACTGTTTGGGTCCTAGCGAAGGAGAAACCCATTGATATTGCTAACCTTTCAGGCTTCGACTGCAAAATGAACAAAGTCATTGTGGATGAATCACTTGATTCAGACTACAAACTCATGAAAGATGAACAGGGAAAAGTTTCAGCTGATTATGTAGGTACTCCACCAAAGAATGGATTCTTTAAGAGGCAGATATGGGTGCAGAAAGCACTTGTGGAAAAACTGCCTGCTAACCATTCTATGCAGGTAAAGTCTTCGGTACCACCGAATCATTTCTACTCTCTTGAGACGAGAAATGATCCATTGGTGACCGAATCAAATGTTCCGCAGAAGCAATACTATCGTACTGGTCGCCACACGTATCGTCCTCATAATAATCATACTAAGATTGCATATGCTCATACTTATGCTAACCGTTCGCAGAGGACTTACATTTATGGTGTGCTTGATGGTTCACCGAAGCAATACACTCCTGTTCGATTTAATATTGCTTTGACCAGTGCTTCAACGTCTTCTCAGTCACCTGCTCGTTTGTGGGTGGTGAAGAAGAACTAATTCTTCTGCAGGGCTATGTCTCCGGTGGATCCGAATGGGTCATGGATAGTGGTTGTACAAATCATATGACCGGAGACAAGGAGTTGTTCATCGAAGAAAAACTATCTCAATCTTCTCTGAAGTACATTACCTTCGGTGATAACAACAAAGGTAAAGTGTTAGGTTTGGGTAAGATTGCCATATCGAAGGATAAGCACATTGAAAAGGTTATGCTAGTCCAATCTCTTGGATATAATCTTATGTCTATTTCAAAGTTATGCGATATGGGTATGCTTGTGTTGTTTTCTGCTTCGTGTTGTGTTGTCTTTTCACAGGATGACTATACGTTTGTCTTCGAGGGTTACCGAAAGGGAGATCTATACATTGTTGATTTTTCTTCGGGCCCTGCTGTCTCAACTTGCTTAATGGCAAAAGCTTCATCGGGTTGGTTATGGCATCGAAGACTTGGTCATGCAGGGATGAGAAATCTTCATAACCTAGTGAAGAAGAATCATGTTATTGGTCTTACCGAAGTAAAATTCGATAAGGATCGTCTCTGCAGTGCTTGCGAAGCTGGTAAAATTATGAAGAAACATCATTCAGCTAAGACCATCATGACTACCACTCGTCCTCTTGAATTGCTTCATATGGATCTTTTTGGTCCTCAAAATTATGCAAGTATGGGAGGAAACAAATATGGTCTAGTTATTGTTGATGACTTCTCACGTTATACTTGGGTTTTCTTTTTGGATGACAAGAGCAAAGTGGTTGAAATCTTCAAGTCATTCGCTAAGAGAGCTCAAACAGAATATGAATTATCTCTGAAGCATATCCGAAGTGATAATGGAACTGAATTCAAAAATACAAATATTGAAGATTTTCTTGATGATTATGGTTTTACTCATGAGTTCTCTGCTGCTTATACACCTCAACAGAATGGTGTAGTTGAAAGGAAGAATAGAACTCTTATTGAGATGGCCAGAACTATGCTTGCTGAATACAAGACTCCTATTAGGTTCTGGGCCGAAGCAATCAATACTGCATGTCACATCATCAACAAGGTTTACCTTCACAAATTCTTGAAGAAAACTTCACATGATCTTATCACTGGTAACAAACCAAATGTCTCATATCTTAGGGTATTTGGTGCTCCATGCTTTATTAGAGATATGAATCATAGCTCCAAATTTTCCCCTAAGGCACATGAAGGTTTTCTTTTAGGTTATGGCTCAAACTCTCACACTTACAGAGTCTATAACTCTCACTTTGGGAAAGTTATGGAAACTGTGAATGTAAGGTTTGATGAAACTAATGGCTCTCAAAAGGAGCATTTGCCTCATGATCTAGATGAACCTCCTCTTGATGAATTAATAAGGTCCATGGCTATTGGTGAGATTCGCCCTGTTGAAGCCAATCAACGTCAAGTTGTTAGGGATGATGATGGTCCAATGTTCCCACACATAGCCCGGGGCGCTGGAGATCAACATCCTGAAGCTAATGATGAACAGGACGAAGAAGGTCAAAGGAACGAAGGAAATGCTAATCCTGAAGGAAATGCTGAAGCTGAAGGTGAAGCTGATCCCGAAGTTGATGCAGATCCTGAAGCAGAAGCTGAGCCTGAAGCAAATGATACTTCGTTATCACGAGTTCGAAGAAGAGTAGATGTGGATTCGATCCTTGAAGATATCAATCAACCAGGTCGTCCCACTACTCGATCTCGTACTCGTTTGGCTAACTTCTGTGGAAACTTTTCTTTTGTCTCCATGCTAGAGCCTTCAAAATATGATGAAGCCATGAAGGACCCTGATTGGTTATTAGCTATGATGGAAGAACTTCACCAATTTGAAAGGAACAAGGTCTGGTCACTTGTTGAAAGGCCAGATCCCACGAAGCACAATGTAATTGGCACCAAGTGGATATTTCGCAACAAGCAAGATGAAGACGGTATTGTGGTAAGAAATAAGGCTAGATTGGTAGCACAAGGTTACACCCAAATCGAAGGCATTGACTTTGGTGAAACCTATGCTCCAGTAGCCCGTCTCGAATCCATTCGTGTCATGCTTGCTTTTGCTAACCACAAAAATATATTGCTATATCAAATGGATGTCAAAAGTGCGTTTCTTAATGGTGAAATTGAAGAAGAAGTGTATGTTATGCAGCCTCCAGGTTTTGAAGACTCGAAGAATCCTGATATGGTGTACAGGCTTCACAAAGCTTTGTATGGACTGAAGCAAGCACCTCGTGCTTGGTATGAAACATTGAAGGATTTCCTCCTGAAGAAAGGCTTCAAACCAGGAACAACTGACCCCACTCTTTTCACTCGATCATATAACAATGATCTATTTGTGTGTCAGATTTATGTAGATGATATCATTTTTGGCTGTACTAACACTGAGATCAGCGAAGAATTTGCAAGTATGATGTCGAAGAAATATGAGATGTCTATGATGGGAGAGTTGAAGTTTTTCCTTGGACTTCAGATTCGACAACAGAAGAATGGCACCTTTATTTCACAAGAGAAATACTTGAAGGATTGCCTGAAGAAGTTTGATCTTCCTGAATGCAAGACCATTAGAACTCCCATGCCTACTAATGGTTTTCTTGATGCAGATGAGAAAGGGAAACCCTTCGATCAGAAAAAGTTTCGGTCCATGATAGGTTCTCTCTTATACTTATGTGCATCTAGACCTAACATCATGCTATCAGTTTGTATTTGTGCTCGATTTCAGGCAAATCCGAAGGAATCGCATCATATAGTTGTGAAGCGAATTCTTCGATATCTAGCACATACTCCTTCTTTGGGACTTTGGTATCCCAAAGGCACTCAGTTTGATTTGATTGGATATTCTGATTCAGACTGGGCTGGTGATAGGGTTGACAGGAAACCTACCTCAGGCACTTGTCATTTTCTTGGTAGATCTCTTGTGTGTTGGGCTTCAAAGAAACAGAACTGTGTCTCAATATCTACTGCTGAAGCTGAATACATTGCTGCTGGCTCATGCTGCACTCAAATACTTTGGCTTAAGCAGACGTTGAAAGATTATGGTATTTATGTGAAGAAAATCCCTCTGCTTTGTGACAATGAGAGTGTTGGGGTTCGGGGCAGAAAACACAAATTTTTCCTTGACCTACGATACCCAATCCCAAGACCTATGCTATGCTGATGCAAGTAACGGACAGAAATAGATCACATACCAGTATGTAGTCCGTTAAGCGGGAAACGTTCCCGCATGAACGTGGTTGGTGTAGTCGTACCGGGAATCCCCGATGCCGCGCAGATCCACGATGACTCCTGTAGCCACCCGATCCTTGCAGACCGATGACGGGATTACGTCCCCGTCGGAACGTTGCTGATGAAGACCTCGCGATACGACCACGACGATGAAGTAGCACCACAAGTGTAGTGCCTCGCGGGATTATACACATACAGTATACCCGACGTCCCTCCGAGCTCCGAACCAGTAGAGCAGCGGAAAGAAGATGGATTCGGATCCCGATTCCAGCAGCACGACGGCGTGCGTATAGTGGAGAAATCCCCAACCCAGAGCAGCCTCCAAACAAGGGGAGTCCGCTCAGAGGAAGGAGAAAGGAGGGAGAGAGATGAGAAACTTTTCTCAAAAATTCATGATTAAAAGGGCACCCCTACCCCTCCTTATATAGGCCAAGGAGGGGTGACACCCCCCCTTCCCCTTTCGGGGTGGGACTAATCCCAAGGGGGGGGGGGGGGTTGGCCGCACCTATAAGGGGGGTGGGCCCCCTCATGGCGCCATGGCCCATGGGGGAGGACTCCCTCTCCCCCTAATGGGCCCTATGAGGCCCATATGCCTTTTAATTCATTTTTAATTATATTTAATTATATTTTAATATTTAATTCAGATAATTAAATAATAAAACATTAATTAAACATTATTAAATATATTTTGAACCTTTCAAAATACCCAGAACAACTTCCGGCCTTCATCGGAACAATTCCGGCCATCACCGGAACAATTCCAGTATTCTCTCCAAATTCTCCGGTGATCCCGAATCAATCCTTACTGCGTCGAGTACCCTTAAGTGTAACACCCTACGGTCCGGGAAACAGCAGACATGATCGAGACAACTCTCATTGATCAATGACTAATCAATTGGACCTGGTTACAATCCTTGATAGCCCCTGCGCTTCCATCGAATGAACTTCAATCGCTGTTGGATCCGTTAACCGTGTGCCTGTTCCCTTTGTCCCATGGTACTTTGCTTGTCCGAGGTTTGATCATCGGTATCCACTATACCTAGTTCGTCCTCGTTCTCAACAAACAAGTTTACTCGTTCCCGTGATATTACAACTCCGTGACCTAGTCACACGTTTGCAAACTTTATGATGTAACATCACCGAGTGGGCCCAGAGTACCTATCCGTCACACGGATGGACAAATCCCGCTTTGATCTATTTGCATACTCATTAACCATCTATTTCGGAATACCCAAAGTGCACCGTTATAGCCAGCATATTTCAGTCAGGCGGTGGGATACAAATCAAAGCATCCTAATAGATCGTAATTACGTATGATCATTACGGTCAAAGGATCTGGTCACTACGTTATAGTTATCGCAATGTCGAACTATGTGACTTGATCACATCGCAACACTTCTGGTGGGTGTATGTCCATCATATCATTATCCAATGATACGACTCCATTGTCAACAGACGCCATTGTCTCATGATCAGGAAACCTTGATCATCAATCGCCCAATGGACTAGTATACTAGGGTTAACTAGGGACCTGGTTGTTTGTATACCACACCTGTATTAATGTTTCCGCTTAATACAGTTCTAGCATAGTATCAAACGTATTATGAACTAATGGAATATGCTCGATAAAACATATTTTATTTGCCTCTAGGGCACATTCCCAACAGTCTCCCACTTGCACTAGAGTACAAATAAACTAGTTGCATTTTCTCTGGATCATAACTCCTTATTGATCATGCTTGCCCGTGGAAGAGGTTGTATCAACGGTCTGGGTACCATTCAGAACCGTATGTCCTTTTGCAAATCATAATGTCACCTAATTTGACATTCCTTCATTATCCACTATAATGATGAGGTATATATATTTGGCGGTGAAGTGAGACTTCGTTTGCTGTGTCATAGCAATGACATCCGGTGGGTCACGTGGACTTTCCCATAGTCATGCACACTTGAAACTCACTCAATCAGAAGTCGAACTTCTTAAGCCATAATATAACTCCTGCTACTTCTAAAGCAGCCACATCAATGTAGATTCAATCCTTGGTGCATTGTATGCAACTTTGATGTCTAACCATGTTTCTTTCAACTTAGGCATTCATTAGTATGATATCTCAATTTTCTAGGTTAGTGTCAAAACTTGAACCAGCATAACATTTATGGTCAAGTCCACTATCCTTTACAAATTTGAGATGTATCCTCAGTTCTCTCCAGACACTGAAGATTAAACTTAACTCTTTGTTCAATGATTTACTCATAAATCATATCACAACATGTTCTTACTACTAAGAACTTGGGTCACATTACGTCGAGTACATAACTCTGGTTTTATATGAAAGAACCTATGACAAAGGCATAGAGGATCCAGCACATCCATTTCTTTCATTAACCATTAACCATTGTTCTTGTACTGAGATTAACTCAACACTTTTCTTGGATATACATGTAAGGACCACTTCTTGACTTGTCCCATTCTGAACTCCTTCAGAATCTTATCCAGGAAAGTATTACGACTCAATGTTATTAAACACATATCTATCTTAATAGATCTTCAATGCTTAATACTTATTCATCTTCATTTATGAAAGATTCAAATAATCATTAACACCAACTGCACCATTCATAATATGTTATCCATATATGAGAATGTTATCATGCTCCCACTCAAATATGTCATGCACATATTAAGTCTTTAGATAACACTCATATTGCTCCCACTCAAATATGTCAGCCACATATAAGACAAGGATAACATCCACATGGCTCCCACTTAGATATGTCAGACACATATTAAGTTCAGGATACTAACCACATGGCTCCTACTCAAATATGTCATTTACATATAAGGCTAGGATAATACTCCCATAGCTCCCACTCAAAATATGTCGTCTACATATATCAAGTTTCAGGAAACTATTCAGCTCCCACTCAGTTTCATGCAAATGCATGTTTCCTCGATATTTTGGCTAAGTCCAAAATCCTTTGATCATTCATCAAATCGAGAATTCAGTTTACGAGACACTAGTATCCATATGTTTTTCAAAACCTTCTTGTTGTACCAATTACAACACTTCTTCAAATACAGGATTTGAGGAAGTCACGGTATTGATAACAATCCTGGATCAATCGTAGTGAATATCCCTTTGACTCAAGCATTGCTACACATTGTAGTCAACCCATTGAATTTGTCAGAAACAATCTTTGTGACAAACCAATCTTGACGTCCCTTTGATGTTCACATTTATTCCTCATAACTCTGAAGTTATTTTGAATATCAAGTAACCTCCTTACTTGATAAGATTCAAGCAATCTTAAATGTAACTCAACATAGGATTTCATGACTCATAGTCATATCTCGTACTTAGGTCCACCATCGCTTCTTTGTAGTTCGTAGGAATGTCTTGTTCCATTAACATGACAAGTGAATCATGAATATCATTTTGCATCAAGGGCAAATATATATTCTGGAATCCTACCTTTCTCAGTAAAAGCTCCCATCAGAAGATCATGATCATTATCATTAGTTTCTCCTCTTATTGTAGAGCCTTGCTTCCGGAACATATTCCGTTGCACTACTCTGACATTTGGAGGCAAGGTCAATTACCTTGGTTGAACTTTCACTTTTCTTCCATTACCACATTTATCAAGAACAATTCTTGACAAACACCAAACATAGCAATACAAGTTTTGCTCCTTTTGGTTCTAGTTGTGGAAGATGCATCCATAGTTGTCTAAGGATACACTACAAAGATAATTTATCTTACATAAATCAAGCTTCCTAGAAACCACAACACACCATGACATATATAGTGTTGGTTTCCATGAACTCAGATGGTTCCCTATGCTGAAGTGAGTGTTTGCTTATTAAATTAATAACTCTAAACAATAATAACGTAACTTGGTAAGAGATAACTTAGACCATACACTTTTTCATAGAATATGATCACAATGTTCAGGCACGTCAATCATATTGAAGTGTCTCAAGACATTGCAATTTGTGGAACAACTTTCACACAAGTCTTTATGCCCAAGACTAACTCAAAACATTTGTCACTTTGATCAAATCGTAGAGACTTGTCTTTCTTGTTAATTTAATATCCATCTTTACTCTGAAATCCCTTTTGATCATATCCAACTATTTCAGACTCATGTTTCATTAGTGAATACAAATATTCATCTAAGTCCACATACGAAGTTCACGAAATAATGAAATTCACCACATGCTGACATACGATACATCACAATGTATGATACTCAACAATCAGTACACAATCTGTTTTACCAGAATGCGAGGTTTTAGTCATCTCACCTCAAAAGCATGGTTTGTATATGTCAAGAGATCAAGTATCTTAAGACATCATCATACCATTCATGACTTAAACTATAGTGTCATTATTAAGCCTGGATATTTCTTGGCATTACAATATTTCTTATAAATGATCAAACAACTATCATCAATATAAGAATAACTCATTCATAATCGTAATGTGACAATAAGAGATATCATTCATAAAAGGAGAACAACTGACTTGTTTCTCACTAATATGAATAATTGTCTTTCAAGATGCAAGACACACTAATAAAGTCCTCATTCAAACGATCATAAAATTTATTCATATATTAATCAATTGATAGATGTAGAGGGAGAGTGTTGTCGACCATCAACTATCTTGATTACCGTCAGCACACATTGTCACCTCATCCCTTCCAAGACACTCTCAAGCAGTAAGTTCAAGCATCGAATACTTAATCAACCGCAATTAGTGTTTTGTGGGAAAGACATTTATAACTCGTATATCAAATATACCTTCTCCGTCAATGACCATTCCTGCATTGGTTCTACTCTTAAAGTTCTCAACTTTAACCATGACCTCATGACAGGTGAACGATTCTCCTTCATGACATAGTCCAGACATGGTCTTTGTAACTAGGAGGAAGCGGATGTAACTTCCCAGTTATCGCAAAGTAACCAGTCATTCAGTAGTCCAAGTTATACACAAGGTGTTCCATGTATCTTATACATTTTCCAAGTGACTTTCTCAGCAGGTTGTTCCTTCCACCATAGTTGAAAGAAACCCCGTCCATATACTCATATTCCATTTCTCTGATTTGTGACCAAAGTCTTTCAAGTTCACCTAGCACGTCATACGTGTTGGTTAACATGCATTCACAATTCAGACTCATAGAATGAAGTATGGTGTATTGGACAGTCATTCATAAGTGACGGTGAGTACGATACTCATCATCATCTTCCTTGAATACGGAGTTATCAGGTGTATCTCCTAGCAGTTCTTCGTATTATGTTTAACAAGTCATTACTAACGAGTATGTCTCTAATGGTGTTGGTACACATCAATGAAGTAAGACCCATTTACCTTAAGTTCTATCATACTAAAAGAGCCATAGTTCTAAACATTGGTATGACGTTATCTACAATGATATTTGCAAAGACATGAAGATTAAGTTCATAATATGGAGTTCATGTTTCAAAAACAATTCTGGAACTCCCACTCAGACAAACATCCCTCATAGTTTATTCTAAGTGATTACACGATCCTTGAAGAACATACCTCCCCCGTGTGACACGACCATCAGTATGTTGTTCAAGGTAGGCCATCATGCCAATCACATCATCCATGTGACTCATGCTCGACCTTTCGGTCTCTTGTGTCCCGAGGCCATGTCTGCACATGCCAGGCTCGCCACAATAACCTTAGTGAGTATATGCTGCGTATGCAAGGCCATGTTTCTGGACATGCTAGGCTTGCTCCACACATCTCTTGTGAACGTAAAAATGTTTGACACCCGTGTGACACGTGATGCCTCCATAATGAAGAACTTTCCAGATGGTGCTTCACTAAGGAAGGACACTTTGTTGGATTAGTGAGGGATCATCCTATTATGCTACCGTCGTATATCTAACATATTAGCAAAACAGGATGCAGCATAAATCATACATGCTATGATTCCCCCCGACATGCAAATTAAAGTTGAAAACGCCTTTCTACTTTATCTTTTGCAAGTTTTACATGGTTGCTAGGGGTTTCGAGAAAAGAACCGCTTTCTATCCTGCGAAAACAAGCCACAACACCAATCCCGCAATTGTCTCTATTACACCCCTGTCGGGGCCCTCCGTTGCAAACATCTTCGCATCGCTAATGCAGAGAGACAGACACCCCCCCAGCCACTTTATATGGTACAAGCCATATGTCAAGCGTGGAACCAGTCTCGCGTAAACCCATAAGGTCGGTCGGGGGCCGCTTCATCAAACATTGCCGCAATGCTAAATGAGTACACGTGAGAGGGTAACAATTGAGAATTTATGCCCACATACTAGATGTGTTCTATCCGTACAATACATAAACGCATAGCCTTGCTCTGATACCACTGTTGGGGTTCGGGGCATAAAACACAAATTTTTCCTTGACCTACGATACCCAATCCCAAGACCTATGCTATGCTGATGCAAGTAACGGACAGAAATAGATCACATACCAGTATGTAGTCCGTTAAGCGGGAAACGTTCCCGCATGAACGTGGTTGGTGTAGTCGTACCGGCAATCCCCGATGCCGCGCAGATCCACGATGACTCCTGTAGCCACCCGATCCTTGCAGACCGATGACGGGATTACGTCCCCGTCGGAACGTTGCTGATGAAGACCTCGCGATACGAC
The DNA here is from genome assembly GCA_950022295.1 of Bromus sterilis. Classification (NCBI taxonomy): domain Eukaryota; kingdom Viridiplantae; phylum Streptophyta; class Magnoliopsida; order Poales; family Poaceae; genus Bromus; species Bromus sterilis. The sequence continues at coordinate 48,875,973 of OX465596.1, forward strand.
CACGACGATGAAGTAGCACCACAAGTGTAGTGCCTCGCGGGATTATACACATACAGTATACCCGACGTCCCTCCGGGCTCCGAACCAGTAGAGCAGCGGAAAGAAGATGGATTCGGATCCCGATTCCAGCAGGACGACGGCGTGCGTATAGTGGAGAAATACCCAACCCAGAGCAGCCTCCAAACAAGGGGAGTCCGCTCAGAGGAAGGAGAAAGGAGGGAGAGAGATGAGAAACTTTTCTCAAAAATTCATGATTAAAAGGGCACCCCTACCCCTCCTTATATAAGCCAAGGAGGGGTGACACCCCCCCCCCTTCCCCTTCCTGGGTGGGACTAATCCCAAGGGGGGGTTTGGCCGCACCTATAAGGGGGGTGGGGCCCCTCATGGCGCCATGGCCCATGGGGGAGGACTCCCTCTCCCCCTAATGGGCCCTATGAGGCCCATATGCCTTTTAATTCATTTTTAATTATATTTAATTATATTTTAATATTTAATTCAGATAATTAAATAATAAAACATTAATTAAACATTATTAAATATATTTTGAACCTTTCAAAATACCCAGAACAACTTCCGGCCTTCATCGGAACAATTCCGGCCATCACCGGAACAATTCCGGTGTTCTCTCCAATTTCTCCGGTGATCCCGAATCAATCCTTACTGCGTCGAGTACCCTTAAGTGTAACACCCTACGGTCCGCGAAACAACAGACATGATCGAGACAACTCTCATTTATCAATGACTAATCAATTGGACCTGGTTACAATCCTTGATAGCCCCTGCGCTTCCATCGAATGAACTTCAATCGCTGTTGGATCCGTTAACCGTGTGCCTGTTCCCTTTGTCCCATGGTACTTTGCTTGTCCGAGGTTTGATCATCGGTATCCACTATACCTAGTTCTTCCTCGTTCTCAACAAACAAGTTTACTCGTTCCCGTGATATTACAACTCCGTGACCTAGTCACACGTTTGCAAACTTTATGATGTAACATCACCGAGTGGGCCCAGAGTACCTATCCGTCACACGGATGGACAAATCCCGCTTTGATCTATTTGCATACTCATTAACCATCTATTTCGGAATACCCAAAGTGCACCGTTATAGCCAGCATATTTCAGTCAGGCGGTGGGATACAAATCAAAGCATCCTAATAGATCGTAATTACGTATGATCATTACGGTCAAAGGATCTGGTCACTACGTTATAGTTATCGCAATGTCGAACTATGTGACTTGATCACATCGCAACACTTCTGGTGGGTGTATGTCCATCATATCATTATCCAATGATACGACTCCATTGTCAACAGACGTCATTGTCTCATGATCAGGAAACCCTGATCATCAATCGCCCAATGGACTAGTATACTAGGGTTAACTAGGGACCTGGTTGTTTGTATACCACACCTGTATTAATGTTTCCGCTTAATACAGTTCTAGCATAGTATCAAACGTATTATGAACTAATGGAATATGCTCGATAAAACATATTTTATTTGCCTCTAGGGCACATTCCCAACAGAGAGTGCCATCAAGATTGCTCACAATCCTGTGCAACACTCTCGAACGAAGCATATTGATATTCGTCATCATTTTCTTCGAGATCATGTTCAGCGCGAAGACATTGAGATGAGCCATGTAAGAACTGAAGATCAATTGGCAGATATTTTCACGAAGCCAGTGGACGAGAAAAGGTTTTGTGCATTGAGATGTGAGCTAAACATCTTAGACTCACACAATGTTCAGTAAGATCGAAACTTTTCACTGTATATATTCACCTTCGTTTGTGTTTCTTTTTGTTTAGTTTCGCTTGAGTTTTCCTTCGTCCAAGTTTAGCCTCGTTTGCCATTTGCTTTCTGTTCTGTGTTTAGTTTGTTTTATTTATTCGTTTCTTTTGTCCCCTATGCTTATCACTTTTATCTTCGATGTTGTTCTTCGAAGTGATAAGTTTCGGACCCTACCCCCTCTATTCTGTTTCGCTCCCAATCTTTTCTATCTTGAATGATAAGCACAATTGAAACGGAAAGCATATTGCTTCGAGCATCATTGAGTTCCGAAGCAAATGTTTCCAACTTTATGAAAGTTTTTTCTCTCGGTTGAGACTTATTCTTCGGCCGTTGAGTCCCCGTCTTCTCCGGGTCGTTGAGATTCGCTCGCGATACGCCACTTCATCTTAGCCGTTGAGTCGGAAGAGTCAGTCACTGTGAATCGTTCGATCTGATCTGGTAACCGCTCCAGGTCAGGCCTATTTAAGGCGTTCCCCCATCGAAACGGTTCACCCCACGCTCATTCTCTCCGACTTCTCCGTCTTCCTCCTCGAGCAACCGCAGAGCTCTCGTCCCCGTCGTCGCCGTCGCCGCTTCACTGCCGGAATGCCGCCGCCGTGGACTTTCCCCGTCGACGTAGAGCACTACTCCGCCCTTCGTCGTCGTAGCCGCCGTGCGTCACCAAGTTAGGGTACGCACAGCATCTTGGATCCAATCGTGTTCTCTGTGTTCTTCATCTAGTGTTTGGATCTAAGTTTTGTTAGGTTTTTTATTTCTTTTTAGGGTTGTTTGATCCGTGCTGATTCTTGCTCCTTGGGAAAGCTGTTCTTAGAATCCAAAGTAATCCCATCTTCTCAGGTCAGTGCTTAAGACTCGATTTCGTCTGTGTTTTGGATTGGGTTAGGTCTTGTTCTCGAACTGGTTCTAGCCGAATTCATAACCTGAGTTGCATCCAATCTTAGATTGATCTGAGCTCCTGACAAAATTGATCTGTTTTGGTCGAAACTTTTGCCTGTGCTTATTCATTCCCTCTCCTCGTTTCCCTCTTGTCTATGATTCTGTTCACAGGATGTCTGACGAAGAAGCTGCTATGGGGAATGAGTATCCCATTGTTGATGGACTCGAGAATTACCCAGAGCCACCGAAGCAGAAGGGAAAAGGAGGCAAAACTAAGGAAGTGAATAATGCCCGAGGCATTCCCGAAGCCATTCGCATCAAGATGGGCTATGACACTCCTCCAGAAGAAACAGATCACGATAGAAAGATGAGACTGCAACGTATTCGAAGATATTGGGCCATCCGGTGGTACAAGTATAAGAGCATCCCAACTTGGAAGTGGGCAATGCAATTTTCATTCAGTCCTCCTTATAGATACACCACTGCTATGTGTGCTCAATACACTGAAGCCAACAGGAAGAAATTCTATCCGAAGCCTCCGGCTGTTCCTCACCCAAATTCACTCAAGACTCCGGATGATTATCCAGATGAGAAAATAAGGCTTGCTATTTTGGCTGAAAAGAAGAGGATTCGAGAAGAGAAGAAAGCAAAAGCTCTAGCTGCTGCAGGGCTTGATGAAGCTGAACCATCGAAGCCTAAGAAGAGGCGAAAGCTTCGGAAGCTGAGTGATTCACCCCCTCCTGCTTCAGACGAGGAGGCTGAACATGAAGCCGATGACGAAGCTGAAGCAGCTGCTCCGCTTGAAGACTCGATCGATGACGATCCTGCTGATGAAGCAGATGATGAGTCAGAGCACTCACCCATCCCCCCAAGTCCTAAGAAGAAACTGAGTAAGAAGCCTCTGAAGAAGAAGGCTGGAGCGAAGCCAACTGCTCCTAAGGGTGTTAAGTTTCATGAACCTACAGCACCTCTTGCTCCAAAGAGGAACATTGACTTGACGAACTTGGTAGTCGAGGCACCCCTGTCCTCCAAGCCTCCCCGCCGTCCTGTTCCATCCGAGCAGAGGACCAAGGAACGGCATGACCCGAAGGCAAAGCCTGTGGCTAAGCCTACTGCTATGCCCGAAGCCAAAGCTCCAGAGCCTGTTAAAGCTTCGAAGCCGAAGACAACTGTGGCTAAGCCTGGCCAAACATATGCCCAGGTTGGCACAAAGAAGTTGACAGAAGCTGAATTGCGGAAGAGAGACCGCATCGAAGCTGAACGTCTGCATGCCGAAGCTCAAGCCAAATCTAAGGCTGAGAAAGAAGCCAAAGAGAAAGAGAAAGCTGATAGAGAAGCTGTTGATCTTGAAAAGCAAAGGAAGGAGCTGGCCGAGGCAAACCAGCAAGCTGAAGCGAAGCGCAAGCTAGCTGAAGCTAAAGCTCAAGAGGCTAAGGCTGCCGCCGAAGCCAAACAACTTGCTGAAGCTGAAGCCAAACGCCAAGCTCAGCTGGATATCCTTCGCACAAAGAAGGCTGAGAAAGCTGCCAGGGCCGCTCAAAAGGAAGCCGCTGTGGACATGGCACCGAAGGAAATTCCCCCGAAGCCAGTCGCAGCTCCTGTCCTCGAAGCCCATGATGAAGCTGAGCATAGTGAACACAATTTTCCAGATGCTAGAGAAGGTGAGCTCTGGGACTGTTTAAGCCTGTTTCAGGTATACTGTAAGCTTGCTGAAGCTGTAAATCCCCAAGCTGTGGATATTGGGAATATCTACATTTCACCAAATCTTTCAGCCATGCTCGAAACTTTGAACAATCAGCTGAGAGATTTGCACTCAAGGAACAGATCAGAAACTGCTAAGATTCTGAAATTCAAGAAGAAAGAAGATGATGAGTCTGATGAGGACTTCAAGAGCGAAGCCATAGCTGCTTCGAAGAAGATTGCTATTGTTAATGAACAAACGAAGCAAAATATTCAAGTCTTTCAAGACAAGTTAAAGTCTGCCATTGAAGAATGCTGCAAGACTCACAATGCTTCTGTCATGGCTCTTGACTCAAAGAAGCGTGAAGCCATGCTCAAGCAATTAGCTTCACCACTTCCTATATTGCAACAAAGGAAGAGGCGTCTCATTGCTGACACTGAAGAAGCTGATGAGGTGAGCTCTCATCCGGCAAAGAAGGCCCCTAGAAAGGCATCGCCCCCTCGATGCAGAATCGTCAAGCTTGGCAAACCTGTTGGATATATGCTCTAGAGGAAAATAATATATGATTATTCCAATATATCTAAGCAAGTTCATAACCAGTTTCATACCGTGCTAGAACTGCATCAGTGAAACAATGATGCAGGTGTGGTATAGAAACCCCCAGCGTTCCTAGTTAGCCTCTACATCGATAACTAGTTCATGGTCAACATGATGGTCGTAGTTTCGCGATCATGGACAATTAAGTCTCTTGACTATGAGGTCACCTCACTGGCTAAGTGACGTGATGAACATTACCCAAAGTAAGCATTACAGCATGATCAAATCTTGTGAAGGTTCAGTGTTGTAATTACAGAACGTGGTAGACCGTTCCTTTGACCGTGAGTACGTGCATAATCACTATCTTCCCGGATGCTTTGACTTACATCCCACCACCTGACTGAAATATGCGGGTCATAACGGTTGTATCTTAGGTATTCCGTGGAGATACGTTGAGGAGTATTGTTTACAAGAGCGGGATTTGTCAATCCATATAATGGATAGATACTCGGGGCCCACTCGATGAGATTCCATCCATAAAGCTGCGCAGCGTGTGACTAGGTCACGGGGATGAATATCACGGGAACGAGTGAATGAGGATTAGTTCGGAACGAGGTTGAACCAGACATAGGATGTCATTGATCGAATCTCGGAACAATCCAGTATCGCTGACAAAGGGAATGATATACGGCGTAAGGTCCAATCGGTGTTGATATCCGGAATGCACAGGGGTCATTATGGGCATCCAGGTCCCGCTGATGATCATTGACTGTTGCCTCTGCTCGATCATGACTGGAGTGTTCTCGGACCGTAGGGTAACACACTTAAGGGCTCGATGAAATCGGAGACCTTTTCGGAACCATCGGAGCAACCAGAGAATAAGGGAGACAATATCGGAGGAGTACCGTATTGAACCGAAACAAGTTCGGAGTGAGCCGGAAGAGTTTCCGGAGCACCGGGAGATGGAATAATATGTTTTAGTTATTAATTAATTGAATTAATAATTAAAATAATTTTATTTCTAATTAATATGTGCTATGGGCCTTAGTGGAGAAAAAGGCCCATTAAGGAATTAAAGGGAAAAGAAAAAGAAAAGAAAAGGGGGGGAGGCTCCATGGGCCCTAGGGCCCATGAGGGGTGCGCCCCCTCTCCCCCCTTGGCCGGCCACCCCCTAGAAGGGACTTTAGTCCCACATTGCTAGGGGAGGTGGGTTGACTCCCTTCCCCAGCCTATATATAGATGGGCAGGGTGCACATAATTAATACACAGAAATTCGTGAGAAAATAAATATAACTCCGAATTGAGATCGGTTTTCTCCGGTCTCCTCCCCTCTCTGGTCTCTTCCACGGTGGGCTCCCTAGTGTGAGCCTGTAGTGGAATTGATACCTCTCTGCTAGAATCGGAGGCCGTCGTGCTGCCAAAGCTCCGTCCGGAGGTCTGCTTCCGCCCCCTCCGCTGGATCGGAGAACGGAGGTCGTCATCGAGTCTCGTATGTGTGCGAGTACTACGAGGTGCTGCACGTGTGGCACTACACCCATCCGGGTGCTCAACACAGCCAGGGGGCTGTGAAACTTGATCGGCTACATCAACCACGTTTGCGGGAACGTTTCCCGCGCAACGGACTACACCCCGAGGTATGTTATTTCCGCACTACTATCTGTTACGGTAATACGGCTAGCTAGATCTTGGGTTAAGGGAACGCTAGTTAGAAAAATTTGTGTTTTCTGCTGCGAACCCCAACAAAACCCACATCGAAGCCATCCGCCCCCGAAGTCATTCCACCCCGTGCTCCAACTCCTCCTCCACCTCAACCTGCTCCACAACCATCCGCTCAAGACAATTTTGCACCAGAACCCTCTCCACCCCATCAAGCCATCCCTGATAAGGATTACTTTTCAGCTCACTCTGCTGAGGAGTCTGAAGACAAACAAGGCGAAGCTCAAGATCAAGCTATTAATGCTGAAGCCAATGCTGATGCAGAAATCGAAGCTGAAGCCGAAGCAAATGAGTTGGCCATCGTCACTCAACCGCAAAGGCGAATCACAGATGCTCGAAGGCATTGCATTCCTGCTCAGGACACCCAGCTGGACTCCATCTATCCAAGAGAGACTTTTCCCATATTCCTGGGAGAAGGATCTTCGTCAAGACACGGTCCTGAATTTGACATTGAAGTTCATCGCAAGAAGCTTCGATTCTTTGGCACTAGTCCATATGATTCAACAAGAACTGCTGATGATCTTCGATTCTGGACTGCTGAACAGCAAATCTTGTACACAAAGCTTTACTGCCAGAAATGTGTACTTTTCAGACACAAGTACTTGGATATGCACAGTCTAGCTTCTGCAACGTGCTTCCAAAACATCATGGAAACCATCGAAGCACAGAACTTGACTGGATTATTTGCCATGGAAACTCCATTCAATTCAGAGCTAGTGAAGCAATTCTATGCCACACTATATGTCTCTGGAACCCCAGAAGATACTAGCACGTGGATTCTTGAATGGATGATTCAAGGGAAAGTCTTCAGGATGCATACAGATGAATTCATGGATATTATAAACATCCCAAGACACACTGGAGAAATTGCAAAAGTTCACATGTTACCGGATCCCACTGAAGCTGAATTTGCATCTTTATTGGATCCCGAAGTCTCTGGAGATCACATTCCAGAAAACATTCGCCCGAAGCATTTAGTGTTCATATCGAAGACTTGGTTTCATATCTTGTCAAACTCACTAATGCCTCTCAGTACAGCGAATGAAGAATCCAATATTCTGTACCCAACTCATCATGCTCTATTGAAGCTCACCCATGGACATGTGTTTGACTTCGAGGATTGTTTTCTTCGGTACATGGTACAAGCTACAGAATTGGTAAATCAACTGAAGCCATATGCCCCTTGGCTGCAAGCCATTTGCAACCATGGACGCAGCGAAGATTTCACTGCGAAGCATCACCCGAAGCTGTTCTGCCCTCCGGTCCGCGATACAATGAACATCTTCAGGCGGCCAAATGACCCTTTTGCAACATATGTAGGAGTCAGACAGCACGTCAATGAGCGAAACATGTCGAAGCGTTTTCAGAAAGAAGTGTACCACTTTGAAGTTGCTATTCGAAACCAACAACTGCTAGAAAACTTCATCGAAGGAAATCAGCGCCAGGTGCAACATCTGTCTGATGAGATAAACAGAGTTGGTAACATTGCCTTGAATAACAACCAATACTTGAAGGTTCTGAAGCGTCATTCTTGGAAAGGCCTAAGGAAATTCAACTCAGTGAAGAAACTTGAAGCCGATCGCATATTCAAGGAGTACCCACATTTGCAGAGGCACTTTTCCAGAAATGATTCGATTGATCGCCCCAACCCCAAGATACCATCATTAGACAAGATTGATGAAGTTCTCTTTGTCAACCCTGCTGAACAGATTCGCCCCGACACCTTCTCGGATGAAGACTCTCACACATCGAAGCACGAAGACGATCCTCTCGACGACAGCGACCTTGAATTGCTTCAAGCGCCGATGGACTTCGACGAGGAAGAGTCACCTGCTTCGACCGAAGGAGAAACTTCAGGAGATGCATCTTCTTCAGGCGAAGACAATGTGCAAGGTCCCAGGGTTGCAGCTAACGCATAGATGCTCTTGATCTACCTATCAACCTTTTGTCCAATTATTGACAAAAAGGGGGAGAAAGTAGCATCGAGTTTAGATTCGCTGCGGGGTTTTTGGGTTTTGATTCGATTCTTTCTTTTGCATGTTAAGTTACGACAAACATTCCATTCTTCGATTGGGTTGTAACTTAAGTATTACTTCGGCTGTGAACTATTTTATCATATATGTTAATAACCCCATGCTTGCAAGTTGCTTTTCTACTTCTTATTTTGTAGGTGGTTATTTTCCTTAAGTTCACAGGTTATTGGATGATTGCATATTCTTCAAAACAAATTATCTTTGTATGCAATTGATTCGCTAAGATATGTGTTAGGATTCCCATTGACGATATTCTTCAACAAGCATTTTCTTCGATTACATAAATCTTCGATGCTTGCATTCAGGGGGAGTCAAAAGCTTCATATCTTAGAGTTTGCTCTCAACTCAAATTCAAAATTCCAAATCGTTTATCGATGCCTGTTTTGTCAACAATAGTCCAAAAGGGGGGAGATTGTAAGAGCAAAGTTATACCCTCATAAGTTTTGGATATTGTTGGTCAAAACAGTAGAGGAACTAACAAGTTTTCTAGTGTGAAACAGATGGTTAGGTTCCTGAAGTTATAGGTTGGTGATAAAGCTTCAACGAAGATTTATACTTTTACTGAAGCACATCCTCTGGAGTGAAGCTCATCACGGAGGTCGACCCCTAAAAAGATAAGGAATCCTGAAGCTCGTCTCATCGAAGAAGATGATCAAGATGGCGCAAGACTTAGTTGTTTTTGCGTAGTTCTTTTTACTTCTTTGCGTCGTAGGAAAAACCGTACTATCAAGAGGGGTTTAGTAAATGTACTCCGAAGGTTTTGATGAAAAGACTCAGATCGAATCTTAACCAGTGAGAAACCAGAGTTGAAGAAATCTCATGTGAGCTAGGTAATGCTTCACCAGCGAAGACTTTGTTCTTTCGGCTCCTGAAGCAGAACCAAGTCCGTGAGTCAGCTTTACTTGGACCGCAAGTAAAGTTGCGCATTGATTGGAAATATGACCGTTGGGGACAGGTGTCAAGCTGTCACATCGGGTCACTTCAGTCATTTCGCACCTAGGGATTGCCACCTATAAATACGCCACCCCCGCCCTCATTGGCTGGCGGCTGCTCCAAGATTGATTCCCTAGAGAAGAGAGAGAGAGAGCAACCCCACCGAAGCATTTCAAAAACCCATCCACCGAAGCATAAGTCCTATTGATCTGAGTTGATTCATTATGACTTAGGAAGAAGTTTGCTAGCCTTTTTATCTTGGAGAACTGCAATTCTCCTAGACGGTTAGAGAGTTGTTCTTTAGAGAGCAAAGAGTAATTGTCGCCTCGAAGTCCAGTTTGTCAAAGGTTTCGGTGATTTCCTCAATAACCAGCCACGAGTGAAGAACTGACCAAGCTCAAGGAGATTGGTGCAGTGGAGAAACGGACGGAGAGAGGTTAGCTCCTGTGTTCAATCACAAGTCCCTCCAACCAGACGTAGCACTTTGCAGAGTGTGAACTGGTCGAACAAACATCGCCGAGTCAAGAGTTCGTTTAACCTTCCGCACTTACATTCAGTCTATCAATTGCTTCAGTGATCTGCTTCGATGCAATTGATTCGATGCTTTTGATTCGCTATGTTTTGCTTCAATCATGTTCTGCTTCGACATTTACCTTTCTGTTGAATCCTTTCGGTTACTGAGTTATGCTTCACTTCATAGTTTCATGCAAAATTTTGAAGTGATCATTCACCCCCTCCCCCTCTGATCACATACTTGGTCTAATAGGTAGCTTATGCTTCACGCCAGTTGCGGCCACATGAAGAGAACTATCCTACCCACGATCTTGAACTCACTGCCGTAGTTCATGCCCTAACAACTTGGCGACATTACCTCCTAGGTAATCGTTGTGAGATCTATTCCGACCACCAAAGCCTCAAATACATTTTCACCCAGCCAGATCTTAACCTCAAGCAAAGACGCTGGATTGAGTTGATAAAAGATTACGACATAGTAATTTCTTACACCCCAGGCAAAGCCAATGTCATGGCTGATGCACTAAGTCGTAAGTCGTATTGTAACAACCTCATGTTACAACAGTATCAACCACTTCTTCATGAGGAATTTCGAAAGCTCAACCTCGAGATTGTTCCTCGTGGATCTCTTTTCAACTTGGTGGCGAAACCAACCCTTGAGGATCAAATCATAGTTGCCCAAAGGCGTGCACGAGGTGTTCGCCGGATCAAGGAGAACATTGTTAGCGGAGTTGCTAAATGTTTCTCCACAGATAGTAAAGGAACGGTATTCTTTGGAAATCGTTTGGTAGTACCTAAGAATAGGGAACTAAGGCAACTCATCCTCAAAGAAGCCCATGACACACCCCTCTCGATTCATCCCGGTAGCACAAAAATGTACCGAGATCTACGCCAGAGATTTTGGTGGACTAGGATGAAGAGAGACATTGCTCAATTTGTTGCCGAATGTGATGTTTGTCGTCGCATTAATGCAGAACATCAAAGACCTGCTGGTACACTTCAACCTTTGCCTATTCCCGAGTGGAAATGGGACAAAGTCGGTATAGACTTCATCACCGGCTTTCCAAAAACCCAGAAAGGAAACGATGCCATCTTCGTTGTCATAGATAGGCTTTCCAAAGTTGCTCACTTCCTTCCAGTTCGCGAGTCTATAACTGCTAGCCAGTTAGCGGACTTGTACGTCTCTAGAATTGTGTCCCTTCACGGTGTTCCTTTGGAAATCAATTCTGATCGTGGTAGCCTTTTCACCTCTAGACTTTGGGGAAGCTTCCAACATGCTATGGGAACTCATCTCTCCTTTAGTACAGCTTTCCATCCTCAATCTAGCGGTCAAGTCGAAAGGTTTAATCAAATCTTGGAAGACATGCTCAGAGCTTGTGTTATCTCATTCGGAAATAAGTGGGAGAAATCTCTTCCATTCGCCGAATTTGCTTATAACAATAGTTTTCAATCTGGTCTGAACATGGCTCCTTTTGAACTCCTTTATGGACGACGATGTCGAACACCTTTAAACTGGTCAGAAACCGGTGAAAGACAATTCTTTGGACCGGATATGATCAAGGAAGCAGAAGAGCAAGTTCGCATTGTTCGTGATCAATTGAAAGCAGCCCAGTCTCGTCAGAAAAGCTACTATGATCGTCATCATAGGCAAGAAAGCTACAATCTGGATGAGAAGGCTTACCTTCGGGTTACTCCTCTGAAGGGAACCCAAAGATTCGGTATCAAAGGCAAATTGGCCCCACGTTACATCGGACCTTTCCGCATTCTTGCTAAACGTGGAGAAGTTGCCTACCAATTTGAACTACCCCCGCACCTTTCCCGAGTACATGATGTATTCCATGTGTCACAACTCAGGCGTTGCTTCAAGGACCCCATCCGCGAAGTCGACCATGAAACGCTTGATCTCCAAGATGACCTTTCTTATCGAGAATACCCTATTCGTATTCTTGATTCTGCAGAGCGTGTCACTCGCCGAAAGAAGATCAAGTTTCTGAAAGTTCAGTGGTCGCGTCACTCAGAGAAAGAAGCCACGTGGGAAAGAGAATACCGTCTCAGTGCCTAGTACCCCTCCTTCCTCCCGCAGACTTCTGAATCTCGGGACGAGATTCTTTTGAGTGGGGGCGAGTTGTCACAACCCCAAGTTAGGTAAGTGCTAGGGTTTTATTGTGCCTTTGCATCATGCCAAAATTTCAAAAGAAAATTCAAAAATGGGGAAAAGAAAAGCCCTGAGAAATTAAATCAAATGGCCAGATAAAAATATTTTTCCAAAAATCATTTGAGTATTTGGAAAATTCCTATAAATGATGCTGATCATTTGAAAAATGGTTTGGGAGCAAACCCATGCTCATGGATTTTTCAAAAATTCAAACAGAGGCTTGGAAATTAAATTTAAATGCTATTTGAATTGGATTCAAATAAATTGAATTCCAAAAATCTTCAAATCTTGGGAGTGGCTAGTACTATGTCACATAAGTCCAAGATAAATATTTGAGGATTTTATAAAATGCCTAGGTTATTATTTTACCACAGAAAAACAAAAGTCAGAAGAATTAAACAGAAAAGATTTTTCGAAAAGGAAAGAGGCCCACCTACCTGGCCCAACTCACCCAAGCCGGCCCAGCCCACCCCAAAGCGTTGTCTTCTTCCTCCCCGCCCCTCCAAGCACCTCATTGGAGAGGCAGAGCAAGGACACGGCGCCACGACGACGACCGAGGCTTCTAGGCCTCCCCCTCCCTCTCTCTTGCGCCACGCATCGCCGCAGAAGCCCCCCGCACCTCCAGCTCACCCCAGCCCCTCTCTTTCCCCTCCGGCGACGAAAACCGAGCGCCCCCGTAACCTAGCAGAGCGTCGGCGACGCCCCGACGTGGCGACCGCGGTCCACGAGCCTCGCCACCTTGTCCAGAGCACGCCCCGTGGACGGACTCGTCGAGTTGCGCCGTCAATTGGAGCTCATCGCCACCGGGTACGACGCCTGCTTCGCGGGATCACCGCCGGCCGCCGCAAAGGACCTCTCCAAATTCGTCGCCGTGGAACCCTCATCGACTCCGCTGTCCTCTCCAATCGTTTCAGGGTGAGAAGCTCGAGCGATTGCCCCCTTTCCCACCTCCTCCCGCTCACCGCAACGTCAACTCGCCAGAGACAGAGCTCGGTCCGCCGCCTTCGTTGAGCCCGACAACGCCACGGAGCCCCCCCGTGACCCCCTCCTATGCCAGCAGACGCGCGACGTCTTGCTGAGTCTCCCAGTGCCCGTAGCCCCTCCCCCCGTGCCCCAAATCGACATCCCGTCGAACTCCGGCCAACAGCAACCTCGCCGGCGACGATAACCCTAACCCCCCGAGCTAAACCCCCACTAATCCTAACCCCTGGGCCACTGACAGTGGGCCTAGGCCACTAACTAACCACTGTTAGTTTTAAACTAACAGGGATTAAACCCCTCTCCCACTTACATGGGGGTCCCAGCAGTCAGCCCCCCCCCTGATGTCACAATGACATCATGCTGACGCAGTAAAGCTTTTTAAATCTTTTTGATAAATCCAGAAATTACAGAAAATGGACAAAACTTCAATAAATCATAGAAAATTCATTTTAACTCCAAATTGGACAAATAATATGTCTAAAATTATCAGAAAAATACAAGGATTATGAATATGCAATTTTTTTACATGTTTGACCATTTAAAAATGGGTGAACAGTAGCAAACATGCATATGGATCCTTTTCAAATTCAAATTTGGAGTAAATTTGCAAATGATTTTGCAACACCCTTAATTCCAATGGATTCATCCACACATCAGAGACATTACTTCAACTATACAACATCACTTCATGATCAAATTTTTCAAATGAACATTCATGCATTCAAATGCATTTGAATTTCATCGATAAATCAAATGGAGTTTGAATTTGCATTTCAAATGCAATATACTCCTTTTAAATGGAATGCTCAACACATCAGTACCATGAACATCACCATTACAATCTTATTCATGTGATTGTGCATTGTACATTATGTTGATCCTATGATTGTCATGTTGCTGATAGAAGTGGAGCCGGAATCCGAGATCACCCCCTTCGTTGAAGACCCCGTGACTAAACCTCGTCAGCAAGGCAAGCAAACCCCCATTGATCATGTCGATAAAATCCCACTTCCCTCTCATGTCTCGCTTATGCATTGTTTAGGATGATCACCATGATAAAGTTTCTACCGCATAGTTGAACCCATATCCTTTGCATGACCTATCATCTTGTCACAGTAGTAAGCAAACCACAATCCTAGCAGATGTAGGAGTCGGTTGATATCATGTGGCCCCTGCAACTGTTACTGCTTATTGCATGCTTAGTGGTACAATGAGGTTGCTTGTGATGTGAGTCGGGAGGATGATAAACATGGTGTTGATGAAAGTGAAATGTGTTGGTGAATCTACCCTAATACAAGGTGAACGATGAGAGGATGTGTAGGAGTACACAGTGGGTTGTCTCGTTGAACACCGCCTTAAGTCCGAGTTCTTGTGTGGTGATCCAATAAGAAGAGTACAACCACACATTGGGCTCACTGACCCCTCTCATCCTAGTACCTCACCCCGTTCGAACCCCAAGAGTCGCAGTAGTTCGGAGTTCTGGTAGGGTTGTGGCACGGTCTGCGAAGTGGATGAACGGCTTTGCAAGACCGGCTTGGGACCCTGCACACATCGTTTGAGGCTGTACTGGAACCTCGGCCGGACTTCCATACGGATCCCCCTCAGATAGGCGACTCTCTGGACTAGAACCGAGCTGTGGGCGAAGTGTTGTGGTGGCATCCTCGCTGTCACCTCTTGAACGGTGACATGCAAAAGGCGGTAACTGATGACACGTGTGTGTAGCGGTACACCCCTGCAGGGTTAACAAAACTATTCGAATAGCCGCGTCCGCGGTTAAGGACTGCTTGGAAAGCTTAGCTTGATTATTAGACAACTTGAACTGGATACTTCTAAAACACACCAAGATAAGTGTGAGTGCTATGGCGTGCTTTCTCGTGGGGAAGTTGAGGAAGGCACCATGGTGGTGTAATTGGTTGGAGAATGTAGTGGACTCGTGTACGCTTCTTACCTCAAGTCTGGTACTCGTAGTTCAGGACTAGCCAAGTCAAAGCTGGCACTTCTGCAAGTGAAACCCCACCTCCTTTACCTTGATACATATGCATGAGTAGTATAGCTCCTATGTAAGTCTTGCTGAGTACGATTTTGTACTCACGTTTGCATAATCTATGTTTTAGAAGAACCCACCGACCCCGATGGTGGCTTCTACCCGAAGCTCGAAGAATGAAGACTCAGACCAAGACCAAGCTAGTGTAGTCCCAGTCAGACGACTGGTTCCCTCGTGGAGGGCTTGTTTTTAGATAAGGCTTCTCTAAGCCATTTGTTAAACTTGTCTGTACTCAGACCTACTTTGCTTCCGTTTGTTTGTTGTAATGTTGGATCACATGCTTGTGATCTCCGTGTGCACTCTGTAAGAGTTAGTAATAAAGATATATACTTTGTAGAGAATTGCAATGATACCTGCTGTTCATACAAGGCATGTGTGCTGCGTGTATGTTTATAACATGCATGTCTTAGTATGGGTTTTCGAGACCTTAGTTGTGATCTGGCTGGCGGTCTTTTATACACCAAGTGGCCCTTAGATGTGCGCAGCTTGGGGCTTCGTGATGCGATTGCTCGAGACTCCGTCTCGTGCACACTTTGATGTATGATCGAGCCTGCCCTAGACCCCGACTAAGTGATCGGGCTGGAGTAAGTCTATGTAAGGGTTATAATACAATCGATAGTATGGTTGAGGCGACTTGTCTATGAGTATGGGAGTTCACCACCCATATCATTTAGACTTGTGTGCGGACGATGAGGACCCATTTAAGTTGATCATCCGGCCTGGATGGGATGCCCCTCACGTTCGATGCTTTCCGAGAACGTTCTGTGCTTGGCCTTGTCTACTTATACAAGTGGGTACGGTTCTCGGCTCTCCATATGATTGTGTTGTAGCGAGGCTTGCATAAGCTAACCCCGGGTCCCGACAGTGCTTTTATTACTAGAAAAAATTGCATCATGTTTAAATTCCTTGGTTTAATAATTGGGGATTTGGAAAAGCCTCAAAAAGAATTTAAATAAAAAGGCTAGATAAAAAGTTTTTCCAAAATTCCTCCAAACAATTTTGAAAAATCCTATAAATGAGTATGATCATTTTAAAAATGATTTGGAGTCAAACCCATGCTCATGGATTTTTCAAATATTCAAACAGAGGCTTGGAAATTAAATTTAAATGCTATTTGAATTGGATTCAAATTATTTGAACTCCAAAAATCCTGAAAACTTGGGTGTGACTTTATATCAGTCATATATAGCCCCAATAAAAATATCAGGGTTTTATAAAAATGTTTTGTTATAAAAACAAAACAAAACAAAAGAAACAGAAACAAATAAAAAGAAAAACAGAAAAAGGGGCAAAGCCCCACTTACCTGGCCCAAGTGGGCAGAAGCGGCCCAGCCCACCAAGGGCACGCCCGTCTTCTTCCTGGCATCAGGAGGACAGCGCCGTGGAGGGCATGCCCAGGCCGGCCGCCACCTCCTGCTTGCCACGGAGCTGCCTGCTCCCCCCCCCCCCCCACGTCCTCATCTCTTCGCCGTGGAGGCCCCGTGCTCATCCCCTTCCTTTCCCCCCTCTGGAACCCTCTCCCCTCTCTCTCCCGTCTGATCCCGTGCTCCGACGCGGCCAGAGGCCGAACCAGGTCGTGCAGCCTTGTCCAGGAGGACCGGCGACGACCTCTTCTCCACCTCCAGCAAGGAATTGACCCGAGGGCATCCCTAGCCAAAGCCCGCGTCTCCCTCGTCCGCCACGGCCACCGCACCTCGTCGCCCGATTCTCCGTCGGCATACTTCCTCCGGCTTCCCCGACCTCTCCATCACGCTCAGGGTGAGCACGCGCTCGATTTTCCCCTAACCCCGACCCCTCTCGCGGCCCGATTCGCCGTGGCCACTGTGCCCGAGCTCCGGCCGCCGCGCCGCTCGACGCCGGCAAGGCCTCCGTCCACCTCTGCTCCTCCCGTGTGCCCTGTTGGAACCGCGCGTGAGAGGGCTCCCCTCTGGTGCGCTCCCCGTGGCCTCCCGTGGCCGGAGCCTCCTTATCCAGTGGGCTCCGCCGCCCCCAGAGGCCACCGGCGGCTAACCGCCGGTCGTGCCGACATGGCACGGTCATTAGGGGCTAAACCCCTAGTTAGTTAACCCATGGGTCACAGACAAGTGGGCCCTGGGCCCCCTAATCCCCTTTCAATTTTTAATTAAAACAGAGTTAACAACAGAGACAATGACAGGTGGGTCCCAGGCGTCAGTTTGGCCAGTCAGCACCCCTGACGTCAGCATGATGCCATGCTGATGCAGTAAACCTTTTCCAGATTAAAAATAATTCCATAAATTCCAGAAATTGATTAAATCTTTGAAATTCAATAACTTTTAAACCATAACTCCAAATCAAAAGTGTAATATATGAAAAATCATCAGAAAAATGCAAGGATTCCAAATATCATATTTTCATGGATGAAAAACACATCTATGATGATGTACCAGTAGCATTTAGCTATTTGGGTTATTTGGAATAATTCAAAATAAATGTTTAAATCATTTCAAATTAAATCTTTGCAATGCCAACCTTATCATATGAACATCAGAGGCATATCATACACATGACCACATGGTTTACCATATCCAAACATTAGCAAATGCAACTTTGGCTAAATTGAACCACATTTGGAGTTTGAATTTGAATTTCTTATTCAAATCAACTTCAATTAACTTGTTGCAAATTGAACATAGATCACATCAGTACTATGCCATGTTTCATTCTTGAATGTGCATTGCAATGTGATGTTTATACTTTGTTGTCTCGGTGTTTGCTTCTTCTCGATAGATCCATCGCCGGACGTAGTCCCTGTTTTCTCCGAAGAGTGGCACCCCCGAGTCTCGACAATAAGGCAAGCATACCCCCTTTGATCATATCTATAAAAACCCAGTTTCCCTCTTGTTCTCTGATGCATGATTAGGTGATTCACATGTTACCGTTCTTCCGCTAGTTGAACCCATCCTTTGCATGACCTATCATTGCTACCACAGTATTAAGCAAACCTCAACCTAGCAGATACAAGATTGTTTGTGTTCATCATGTGGCCCTTCATCCATGATATGCTATGCCATGCTAGAGTTGTTTGCAATGAAGTTGATCCACCTGGGTGATGTATCGGGATGGTAGTGAACACATGCAACAAGGTGGTAACGTGTTGATGAAGTCACCCTAATATAAGTGAACAATGAGAGGTTGTGTAGGAGTACACAGTGGGTTGTCTCATTTACACTGCCCTAGGCCCCGAGTTCTTGTGTTGTGATACAAGACACAAATTACTACCACATGTTGGGCTCATTGACCCCTCTCGACCTATTAACTCACTCCGACTAGGGTCCAGGATTCGCATGGGTTAACTTTATTCTATTTGCTTTCATAACGTAGCACGGTTTTAGGCAAGCGCAGCACCATCCGTCGAGGTGGGCTTGTCGGACCATCCATACATCGTCTGGGTCCTGAACGGAAACCCCGGCCGAATTCCCGATTGGGGTACAACTCAGATAGGCGATCCCCTGGACTAGAGTTGGAGCCGTGAGGTAAGTGCCGTGGTACTATCCTCGCCGACACCGCTTGAAGGTGACGAGTTCTAGGCGATAAGTGGTAGCTACGTATGTGAAGAAGTACACCCCTGCAGGGTTAATGAACTATTCGAATAGCCGTGTCCGCGGTTATGGACTACTTGGAGATCTTTACTTGATTATTAGACAACTCAAATGGATACTCTAAAAATCGCAAGATAAGTGTGAGTGCTTTGGGTTGCTTCCTTGTGGGGAAGTCGAGGAAGGATCCATGGTTGTGTATTGAAGTGGTGATCAAGATTAGATGGACTCGTGTGCGCCTCTCATCTCAACTCTATGTAGTCGTAGTACAGGATAGCCAAGTCAAAGCTTTCTGCATTACAACCCCACTTGCCTTTACCTTGTTACCTGAGCATGAGTAGTATAGTTCTGACGTAAGTCTTGCTGAGTACGACTTTGTACTCACGTTTGCTTATTCTATGTTTTAGAGACGAGACCACTGACCCTGATGGTGGCCTCCCCCTCAAGCTCGACGTCGACGAAGTAATGTAGTCCCAGACAGCAGCCTGGTCCCTCTGGAGGGTCGTTGTGTTTTCTTAAAGGCTTCTTAAGCCATTTGATAACCTTGTCTTTACTAAGAAATAATTTGCTTCCGTTGTTGTATGATGTAATGTTGGATCACAGTGATGTGACCTCTGTTTGTAACACTACTATATCTGCTCTGTTTAGCAGATGCAATAAAACTATGAGTTTGTAGAGTTTATGTTGTGTTACCTGCTGTTATACACTTGGCATGCATGCTGTGTGTATGTTTATATCGTGCATGTCATGTGTGGGGTTCGATACCTTAGTTGTGTTCTCGCCGGCGGTCTTTTATACACCAAGTGGCCCTTAGATGTGCGCAGCTTGGGGCATCGCGATGCGATTGCTCGTGACTCTGTCACGTGGCACACTTTGTTGTATGATTGAGCCCGCCCGAGACCTCGACTAAGAGATCGGGCTGGAGTCTGTTTATGTAAGTGTTTGGATTCAATCGATAATATGGTTGGGGCGACTTGTCTATGAGTATGGGATTTCACCACCCATAATCATTTAGACTTGTGAGCGGGCGATGAGGACCCATCTCAGTTGATCATCCGGCCTGGATGGGATGCCCCTCACGTTCGAGCTTTCCGAGAGTGTCTTGTACTTGGCCTTGTCTGCTTAGACAAGTGGGTATGGCTCTCGGCTCTCCATATGATTGAATTGTGACTGGAATTACATATGCAAACCCCGGGTCCCGACACCCACTCAATTATTTTGAGAGAAACTCTTTCTCAAGAAAGTGTCCAGTCTTAGCGACAAACGTTTTGCCCTCAGATTGGTTGTAGAAGGTGTATCCAATAGTTTCCTTTGGATATCCTACAAAGATGCATTTCTCCGCCTTAGATTCGAGTTTGTAAGGCTGAAGTTTCCTAACATAAGCCTCACAACCCCAAATCTTCAGGTAAGATAACATTGGTTTCTTGCCAAACCATTCTTCAAACGGTGTTGTCTTCACGGATTTGGACGGTACCCTATTAAGAACGTAAGAGGCAGTTTCTAATGCATACCACCAGAATGATGTAGGTAAGTCGGTATGAGACATCATTGACCGTACACTATCCAATAGTGTTCGATTACGTCGCTCGGACACACCGTTTCGCTGAGGTGTTCCAGCTGGCGTAAGTTGTGGTACAATACCACAAGTCTTCAGATGAGTGCCAAACTCGTGACTTAAATACTCGCCTCCTCGATCAGATCGAAGGTGCTTGATTTTCTTCCCGAGTTGATTCTTGACCTCACTCTGAAATTCCTTGAACTTTTCAAAGGTTTCAGACTTGTGTTTCATTAAATAGATATACCCGTATCTACTTAAGTCATCCGTGAAGGTCACAAAGTAACGAAAACCATTGCGTGCGGTGACATTCATTGGTCCGCATACATCAGTATGTATGATCCCTAATAAATCCACCGCACGCTCCATTGTTCCATTGAATGGAGTCTTTGTCATTTTGCCCATTAGGCATGGTTCACATGTGTCAAGGGATCCAAAATCCAATGACTCCAGAAGTCCATCTTTATGGAGTTTCTCCATGCGCTTTATACCAATATGACCAAGTCGACAATGCCACATCGTCATGTGTTCTTCGTTACTACGCTTTAATCTTTTGGCCTCTACGTTATTGATGTGGGAGTCATGATATTCGAGATCCATTAAGAATAAACCATTACGCACCGGTGCATGAACATAGAAGACATTATTCTTATAAATCGAACAACCAGTTGTTTCGGATTTAAAAGAATACTGGTCTCGCATCAAGCAAGAGCCACTCACAATGTTCATACTCAACGCGGGTACATAATAGCAATTATTCAAGACAAGAATCAATCCCGAAGGGAGACTAAGACGAAGTGTGCCAATTGACATTACTTCAACCTTGGCACCGTTCCCAACGCGCATCGTCACTTCATCCTTCCGCAAGAGTCGTTTATTCTGCATCCCCTCCTGGGAGTTACAGATGTGAGCAACTGATCCGGTATCAAATATCCAGACGTTGCTCCGAGCACTTGTCAGGAAAACATCAATAACATGTATATCACATATATCCATGTCTCTTCCGGCAACCTTGTCGGCCTTCTTATCTTCTAGGTACTTGGTGCAGCTGTGCTCCTTCTTGATTTCCATTTCAGCAATTTTGAGTATAGTGAACAATTCAGAAAGGGTCTCAACCATTCCTTGCATGTTGTACTTCAACACAAAACTCTCATAGCTAGGGGGTAGCGACCGCAACACCCTATCAATCGCCACTTCATCTGGAATATTAAATTCTAGATCATTTAGGCGTTGAACGTAGTCAGACATTTTGACTACGTGCTCAGTCATGCTGGTGTGCTCTTCCATCTTTGCAGAGAAGAAAGCTTCACAAATTTCATTTCTCTCAACCTTGGCTTGAGGTGCAAAGACGGTCTTGAGGTCAATGATTATCTCATAAGCACTGAAGCTCTCGAACCGTTTCTTCAGTTCAGCCTCCATGGCATGGAGCATACCCTTCTTGACAAGGGAGGAATCATCCGACTTAATGAGATAGACTTTCTTCTCAGCCGGAGTAGCGGTAGTTGCTGGTGCATCTCCTAATGCAGTCTCAAGTACATAGGGCATTTTGAGGGGAACGAGGAGAATCCTCAGGGTGCGCAACCAGGAGGTGAAGTTTGACCCATTAGTTTTCAGTTTCTCTTTCTCTAGGAATGATCCTAAGTTGAATGAGGGGCGTGGTGCTGTCATCTACAAGGTTGATTCACAAAGATACATATTTAGACTTTTGTTCATAATGTGGAGTTCAATTACAATTAATTCTAAAACTCCCACTTAGGAAAACATCTCTCAATTTTGCTAAGTGATTACACGATCCTAGAACACCATACCTCCCCCGTGTGACACGACCATCAGTATGTTGTTCAAGGTAGGCCATCATGCCAATCACATCATCCATGTGACTCATGCTCGACCTTTCGGTCTCTTGTGTCCCGAGGCCATGTCTGCACATGCCAGGCTCGCCACCACACCATATGTGATTTGTTGTTGTGTCATACAAGGCCATGCTTCTGGGCATGCTAGGCTTGCTACACCAACCTCTTGTGAACGAAAAAATGTTTGACATCCGTGTGACACGTGATGCCTCCATAATGTAGAACTTTCCAGGTGGTGCTCACTAGGGTAAGGACACTATGTTGGTTTTAGCGAGAGATGGTCCTTTTTTGTGCTACCATCGATATATCTAGCACACTAGCATAAAACAGGAAGTAAAACTATAAATCATACAACCTATGATCCCCCTTCATGCAAAGCAAAGTTAAACGCCTTTCTACTTTAGCTTGTGCGAGTTTTACGTGGCTGTTAGGGGTTTCGAGAGAGAGAACCATTTCTATCCTGCGAAAAACATGCCACAACACCGTCTCCCATCTGTCTCTATTACACCCTGTCGGGGCCCTCCGTTGCAAACATCTTCGCATCGCTAATGCAGAGAGACAGACACCCCCCAGCCACTTTATATGGTACAAGCCATATGTCAAGCGTGGAACCAGTCTCGCGTAAACGCGTAAGGTCGGTCGGGGGACGCTTCATCAAACATTGCCGCAACGCTAAATGAGTACACGTGGGAGGGTAACGAATGAAGATTCGATGCCCACATCCTAGATGTGTTCTACCCGTACAATACATCTACGCATAGCTAGCTCATGATACCACTGTTGGGATACGGGGCAGTAACACAAATTTTTCATACCTACGGTACCCGAACCAAAGATCTATGCTATGGCGATGTAAAGTAACGGAGGGAATCGGTGTTCATACCTTTGAAGACCGAAAGAGGGAAACGTTCTTGCGAACGTGGCTGGCGTAGACTCGGAAATACGACCTCCTTGTCGTGTAGAAGACCACCACCGGCGAGGATGACTCCTGGTAAACCTCCAGCGACGAAGTAGCACCACAGATGTAGTGCCTCGAAGAGATTATACACGTACGGTACAATCGAGGTTCCTCCCGGGCCCCGAACCAGGCGAGCAGCGAAAGAAAGACGGCTACGGATCCCGACTCCAGCAGAACGACGGCCTGCCTTATGGTGGAGAACTCCAATCCAGGTGCAGACTCCAAACAAGGGGAGTCCACTTCCGGGAAGGAGAAGGAGGAAGGAGATATTGGTGTGTTGGAAAAAGGGGGGTCTACCCCTCCTTATATAGGCCAAGGGGGGGTGCTATCCTCCTCCCCTCCCCCATGTGGGACTAAACTCCCAAGGGGAGGGAAGTGCACCGGCCAAGGGGGGTGGTGGGCCCCACCCTTGGCGCCAAGCCCAAGGGGGGAGACCCCCTCCTCCCTTAATGGGCCCCATGGGCCCATTTAGCCTTTTCCAATTTTTTAATTTATTTAATATGTTTTAAATATTTAATTCAGATAAATAAATAATAAAACATTATTAAAACAATTAAACTTTATTTTGAACTATTCAAAATGTCCGGAAACCATTCCGTCCTCCTCCGGAACTATTCCGATGATTTCTCCTATTTCACCGATTGATCCCGTAACTGTCCTATGCATCGATTGCCCTTAAGTGTAACACCCTAACGGTCCGGGAAACAGCAGACATGGTCGAGACTCTTCTCATTGACCAATGACTAGTCAGTTGGACCTGGTTACAATCCTTGACAACCCCTGCGCTTCCATTGAATGAACTTCGATCGCTTTTGGAAACCGTTAACGATACGACGTAATCCCTTTGTGTTGCGGTACTTTGTTTGTCCGAGGTTTGATCATCGGTATCCTACATACCGTGTTCACATCTCGTTCACAAAAAACAAGTTTTCTCGTCCATAATCATTGCATCTCTTGTGACCTAGTCACTTGCTTGCAAGCTATTGATGCAATATCACCAAGTGGGCCCAGAGTACCTGTCCTGTCACAAGGACTGACAAATCCCGCTCTGATCTATTAACATACTCGTCAACCATCTATTTCGGAATACCCAAAGTACACCGTTATAGCCATCATATTTCAGTCAGGCGGTGGGATACAAATCAAAGTCTCCTCATAGATGACAATTATGTATGATCATTACGGTCTAAGGACTAAGCCATATGTTACAAAGTCATAGCAACGCTGAACTATGTGACTCGATCACATTGCAATACTTTAGGTGGGTGTACGTCCATCACATCATTCCCCTTAACGACATGACCTCATTGTCAATGGACTTAAGTGTCGCCATGATCAGGAAAGCTGGATCAATCAATTGCCCAATGAGATAGTTTACCCGAGTTAAACTACGGACCATGTTTTATACTACACCTGTATTAGTATTTCCAAGTAATACAGTTATAGCACAGTATAAAACGTATTATGAAAAAAATGGATATGTGACAAATATCTTTATTAATATGTTTCTAGGGCACATAACCAACAAAGCGACAACAAAGAGGAGGCGCGGATATATAGGAGTAGTCATGTAAGACATACACATCCACACATAGAATAAACCGGAAAATCGGGCAGCGTAACGTCGTAGAAATTAAGAAAAAGGAAACACTAGGCGGCGCGTAGACCGCGGTAAGGATTACACGACGCGACATAGATTCCATTATGTCAATCATGCCGCAAGAAAACTGTTGGCCACAGGAGTTAATGCTAGAGGACGCGCGGCCTTCCCAGAATAAGAATGGGATCCGCGGTCCGGGACCTGGGGTAGAACTCCTGCGACACGACTCAATCAATGGGGAAGCACCAGAACGCCGGGTGGAATCAAGAGAACGTGATCCTAATGTTAGAGTTTGTAAAACTTACCAGCAAGGATAAGAGAGCAGATTCCCAGAGCATAGGTAAGGAGAAAAGGATCCTAATACCATAGATATCACACGTAGTGACATCGATGTGGGCCCGTAAGCCAAACATTAAGTTAGCAAAATAGTTTTTCAAAGTCTAGACTCAACTTCGACCAGGTAGTGGTTGGGTGGCTTCCTACAGGCAGTCGTCTCTGATACCAACTTGTGACGCCCCCAAAATCAATCCGTGTACAGTAATCATACACGCAGGGTACACGGCTGAGATTAGGCTGCCACGGTGAGAATATCACTACACAACACTAAACACAAAAGGATAAACCAATAAGTTACAATAAAGGGGGGTCACGCGGACCCGAATACATAAGTTATACAAACCATAATATCTGAGTACAGACATAGTTAGTCAAGTTTTGCCTTAAGAAGGCTAGCACAAATAACATCAGATATACAGATCGAAAAGGCAAGGCCTCCTGCCTGGGAGCCTCCGAAACTACTCCTGGTCCTGGTCAGCGGGGGTCTCGACGTAGTAGTATCCACCTCCGGGGTACTCCTGCTCCTGGTCTCCAACGTCGACTGCAGCGGCCGATCGGGCAAAACATAAAGGGGGAAATAAAGCAAAGGTGAGTATATAGCATACCCGCGAGTCTTACGTCCGCTACTAAGCATTATGCATTGTATCAAATGGAAAGGGGAGGTTGTATATAGTGGACTGCAAGATAGAAATCAGAATAAGGATAAGAAGCTAGGCCTATCGAAGACTAGCATCTTCTGACGTGTCTTGCAGCATGAGAAGAGAAACAGCCAACAGTTCAATGACATGAATGTAATAACAATGCAGCAGAAGTTGCTGCAGCATTGTATAATAGTAAGTTGTAATAATTAATAAAAATAATAATGCCTCCGAGTTCCCTTCCTCGACTCCCTGCGAGGAACAAGACCCGGCACCATACAGTTTAATAGTAGTAGTTTGTAGTGGTAAGATCCAGCTTCAGCATAAAGCGTCCTGTTACCGTGGACACGGCTATTCGAATATATTAATCTTCCCTGCAGGGGTGCACTGGCGTGACTCTACGACGCTCGGATCTCCAGGGTGGCGGGAACCTTGTTAGGGAACGCTCCACCAAAGCTATCCGACACAAAGTAGCACATCCTTCGGCAATCAACAGAGAGGTCATCCGCCGGACTATATCCTATGTACGCCAGGCTTTGGACCCTAACCCGAACGTACTCCTGCACGGTGCGTGACTGGCCGGTGAAGCAAAATCAAAGCAAATACAAATACACCGCTCGAGCAAGAGAAGACAACACCACTTCCCGGCAATCAGCCCGCGATACTGCTGACGTCTGAAGACCCTCGAACGAGACTACGATGCAGGCGAGCCCACACTCCTCGTCCCACGTGTAGGTAGTGCGTACAAGCCAAAAGGCTACTCAAGACATCCGCCAAACCATTTAGCATTTTAATTAACCTGCGTGACAACCGTTATCGTTTCCTCGACTTAACTGACCCGCGGTCAACGACAGCAGTCAGGACCACCAGTAAATCGGTGCCTGCCCTGTCGTCCCACCAAGTCTCTGCGGTTACCAACAAGGTGAACCGTCTCCTTACCTTGTCTCGCGTGTGCTCTTGGTAGAGCTCGACTTTTCGTGGTTTGGTAACTCTCGCGAGATACGAGCAGGGGCCAAGCACGCCAGTAATGTTGGTCGTACCCTCCCTGTCGTTCCCGACGCAATACCACTCGCGGGCACCGTTGGGTCGCCTGACTTCTTACCTTTAAGGAAAACCGTGCTCAGGTACCTAGAGCGGCTATACAGAGTCACCAACGAGTGGAGTACAAGGATTACTCCTTGATGGCTCACACTTGAAGGTGGCTCGGCAGAGCCGAGCTAGGGGGCCTTAGATGGTGCCTGCATTGTACCATACCTGTGAAGTTGTTTATATTGTATCCGTGTTCACTCCCCTGAGTGGTCATGGCCCACTATCTAATCCTAACTAACAATGCGCAGGGCTTACTACTGAATATAATACATATTTATAATAGGCAGCATAGGATAAAGGAGGTACATCAAGGGCTACAAAAATAGACTATGCAATTGAATAGGATTGTAACGTAGCAGCAGCAGTAGCAATGCCTAGTGCAAGAAAGTATGGGAAGGTAGGCGATATCTGGGGAAGAGAATGGCTCTGCTTGCCTGGAAGCTCGACGGTAGGGCAGGGTCGTCGACGAAGTAGTCGTACCCGGCAGCAGTGTAGTCGGCGGTAGAAGCGGGGTCTACCGGAGAATAAAAGGGGTGGGGGAAGAAACAGTAAATATAAAGCAGGCATAACAAACAGATGCATGACAAGACATATGAAAAGTTAACGGTGGTCTAACGCAGTATGATGAATTATGCTCGGAGCGGAAAGTCATCCGGGGATGAACTGCCAGCTCCGGGTATTTATCGGACAGGGTGTCCGGAGGAGGGGATCATGCCGAAGGTGTCATGGACATCCGACAAACATATGGGTGGTGTATCTGTGTTAGTTGAACTATTCTGAACAACTTTCGTGTTCAGAATAAATTCATCCGGATACTTTAACAGTACTGGACAATCATCGGACAGACGGCCCGGAGGGGGGATGTCGATGTTCGTTATGTTAGAGGGGTGTGGTGGGTATACGGATACCGTATCCGTATTTGTTATATTTTTCTGATCAATTTTGATGTATAAAGTTTTTGAATCCGACTTACGGTTTAAAAGATATTCAAATTCAAAGTTTAAATCATTTTAAAGGATTTTGTGGAATTATTTTATTATTAAAACCGTAACATTATCCACAACAGGGTTGACTGGTCAAACCTGACATGGGGTCCCACATGTCAGCCTCACAGTATTTATAATTCAATTTATCAAAATTTAAATAGAGCCACGGCCCACATGTCATTGACTGGAATTAGATCTAAATTCTTATTAAATAATAATCTGACAGTGGGGGCCACCAGTCAGTGACACATGTTTAATTAAACAGTTAATCAATTTAATTTAACAGGGGTAGGGCCCATGTGTCATTGGCTGTGGGGGTTATTTTTAACTAACAGTTAATTAGGGGTTTAATCAGGGGGTGGGGGCCACTGGTCATAGACTCAGGGGGGCTCAGATTAGTGCCTAATATAAACGGCTGACAGGGGGGGCCCGTCTGGTAGTGTCACATGGAGCCCTCGCCGGCGACGGCGTACACAGGAGGTGCTTCGGCGAGCCCGTGCGAGCGCTACAGGGGGCCAAATCCCTTGGGGCTAGACTCGTTTGAACGAGGGGAGGGCTGCGCATCTGCTTGTGCCGTTGGCGCGCTCTGGAGCGGCCCATGGCAACGGCTGCGTCGAGCGGGGCGGCGTGGAGCTCGGGTCGGTGACGGGGACGGCGACTGGACGGTCATTCGAGCGCGAGAGGGGGGCAACGCGAAGTTGTGCTCACCGGGGAGCGTAGGGGCAGGCAATTAGCGTGGGGGAGGCTCGTGGCGGCGTGAATCGACGATGGCGGCGGTGATGGTCGTGGCCAGAGAAGAAGAAGCCGGCGTCGCCGTGAGGGCGCGGGGGCTCGAATCAACAGGGGAAATCGACGTAGGCGTCCTCGGCGGTCCTGCTGGACTTGCTCAGGGGGCGCGGGGAGGTCCCGGAGCGCGTCCACGGCGGCGGCACGCCCACGGTCGTGCGTTCGAGCAGAGACGGACGAGCGAGGAGGAGGGGAACGAGATCCAGGGGGCACTGGGGGGTAGGGGTTTCGCGAGGGGCACAGGGGAGGGCGACTCGGCCTTATCCTGCTCGGGGGTCGCATGATGGCTGCCACGGCGCCATGGTCGTGGTCTAGCCGGGGGATGCCCGCCACAGCACCCCCGTGTACGGCAGGTTGAAGACGGGGCGGGTGGGCTTGGTGTGGGTTGTTTAGTTGGGCTGGGCCCAAGGGGTGCAGGGGGTATGGGCTTCATTTTGCTTTTATTATTTTTTGTATTTTCTTTTCTGTTTGTATTTTGTTTAGCTAGGTTTTAATTTTTGCCAACAGTGAAACCTGCTCCAATAATATTGCAGCACCATACAGCAGTGCCACAAAAAGAATTAGACTTTTATAAACTCTTTTGCATTTTTGTTTTATTAAAAAGGCATTAAATCCCACTGGTTTGGCTACTGTTTGAGTTGTTTGAATTTTTCAGTGGCATGATAAATACCGAAAACCATATTGGCATGGTCCACTGATTATTAGTGATTTTACAAAAGTGGTTCCACAATTATTGGACAAGTTTCATTTGCAACATTATTTTTAATATTCATCAAAAGACATTTTGGGTTTGTTTGAATTCAAAGATGAACAAGGCATGATCAAGGGTGATTAGAGACATTGCTAATCATAGATAATTATATTAACAAAAGTTTTATTGATGCCTGATACTGAGGGTGTTACACGTACCGCCCGTGCTTTCGAGCCCCTTCCTTTCTGTTTTGCATAATTAGCATTGGTTTGCGCACATAATCCTGTCAATTGCCTAGCTGTAATTTGTTTACCTCGCATGGCTATTTTATCGTCTTTTGGGAGAGAGACGTCACTAGTGAACATCATGAGATCCAGGTCCATTCCACCACTGTTTACACTATCAATTTACTTTAATTATTTACTTTTCAGTTGCTATCACTATCATTATTATCCCGTGCGTTTTATTCTTTGTAAACAACAAGGCCGGAGGAATTCACAACTCCTCTATACTCGTTGGGAGCAAAGCTATCTGTGTGTGTGCAGGTCCAGGTGAAGTTAGCAATCCTTAGATTGTCAATGGAGCCAGTTGTTCACTTCACCACCTACTTGTTGACCCAGGAGTCCTACGGGTTCGATACTTTAAAACTTAGCATCTTTGCTAAGGGAAACTTGCTGCTATCTGCATCTCACCTTCCACTTGGGGTAACCAACGAGGGACGAGAAGCTATCTTGTGTATCACCGTGCTTCAACTTTGACCATAAATTTAACCAACGAGACCAATTGCGGCGGGGGCAAAAATTATACCAATGAATTCGTGTTCGAAAGAAGTTTTTGTTTATATAATTTTTTCTCCCGCCGTAGTCGGTCTCGATGGTTAAAGTTATCGTCAAAGTTGAACCTCGAAAAGCGTGGGCGCACTACATTTTGGAATGGAGGGAGTACATCATTAACGTACATGCAACTAGTTTGCATGTGGTCTGTAAGAGCAAAGTTTTTCCCCCGTGTGTTTTGGATATTGTTGGACAAGACAGTAGAGGAACTAACAATGTTTTCTAGTGTAAACAGTTGTATAGGTTCCTGAAGGACAAGCTAGGTGATAAAGTTTCAGGGAAGGTCTTCAAGTTATCGAAGCATTACCCCCTGAGCGAAGCTTAATCACGGAGGATGACCCCCAAAAATGAAGGTGTCCTGAAGCTCTACTCATTGAAGGAAATGACCGGCGCAAGACTTAGATGTTTTCGTGTAGTTCTTTTTGGTTTTTTGAGTCATAGGACAAACCGTACTATCAAGAGGGGTCTTTAGTTTGTGGACACCGAAGTCATTGAGAAAATGCTCAGATCAAATCCACACCAAGTGAGAAGCCTGAGCGAAGATATCTCATGTGCACTGAGTTAAGCTTCAGTAGCAAAGACTTCGTTCTTTGGCTTCTGAAGCAGAACTAAGTCCGTGAGTCAGCTTTACTTGTTCCTCAAGTAAAGTTGCGCAGTGATGACAAATCCGACCATTGTGGACGCGTGTCAAGCTGTCACCTCGGGTTAATTTGGTCATTCCGCACCTCGGGATCGCCAACTATAAATACGCCGCCCCCTCCTCCATTTGCGGGCGGCTGCTCCAAGAATATTCCTGAGAGAGATTGAAGAGAGCACCCCAAAAACGCCACCGAAGAAAAACCCAAAATCCAGAATACTGAAGCCTAAGTCCCATTGATCTGAGTAGATTTGAGATGACTTAGGTGAAAGCTTACTAGCCTTTTTATCTTGGAGAACTGCAATTCTCCTAGACGGTTAGAGTGTTGTTCTTCAGAGAGCGAAGAGTAATTGTCGCCTCGAAGTCTAGTTTGTCAAAGGTT
Source organism: Bromus sterilis (assembly GCA_950022295.1). Classification (NCBI taxonomy): domain Eukaryota; kingdom Viridiplantae; phylum Streptophyta; class Magnoliopsida; order Poales; family Poaceae; genus Bromus; species Bromus sterilis. Next base: position 48,907,130 of record OX465596.1, read on the forward strand.
TCGGTGATTTCCTCAATAATCAACCTCAAGTGAAGAACTGACCAAGCTCAAGGAGTTTGGTGCAGTGGAGCAACGGACGGAGAGAGATTTTCTCCAGGTGTTCAATCACCAGTCCCTCCAACCAGACGTAGCGCTTTGCAGAGCGTGAACTGGTCGAACAAACATCGTCGAGTCCCAGTTCGTTTTACTTCAAGCATTTACCTTCAGTATTTCTTTTGCTTCACAGTTATGCTTCAATGTGTTTTGATTCACTGCATTTAGTTTCGCTTCCAGTTTTACATCGCTATTCCGCACTACTTATGCTTCACTTCAATAGTTTAGGCAGAAAATTTTGAAGTGATCATTCATCCCCTCCCCCTCTGATCACATACTTGGACTTTCAATTGGTATCAGAGCTAGTCACTCACTACACTCTGTGTGTTTTGGATTAACCTCCTGGAGTGTCTTCTAGTATGTCTTTCGTAGCTATTCGCTCCGACGAACCTATTCCTGTTTTCAATGGGAAGGACTACCCGTACTGGAAGGACAAGATGAAAATAAATATCATGGCTATCAACTCGACCGCCTGGCAAGTCGTCCTGTATGGAGTCACTGTTGCCGATGAGAAGGCCATCACTCCTGAAGAAGCAAAACTGATTGATCTTGATTCTGAAGTTTGGGTTTTCATCACCAATCACTTGACACCAGAAAAGTATCATGAAGTGAAGAATATTCCATCTGCCAAAGGTGTCTGGGATTATCTTGAAAATATTGGTGAAGGTGTTTCTACCCAGAAGGATGCCAGAATTGACATACTCCGAAGCAAATTCTATCGCTTCAAGAGAAACGAGGGTGAAAAAGTCAGCTCCATTTACAGTAGACTCACAGCTCTTGCTAATGAGTTGATTTCCCTCGGTACTGACGACATTACTCCTCACTCAGTTGTAAGAACTTTGCTTCGCTCATTGGATGATTCGTTTGATCACATTGTGCTGATGATCAAGGAAAGGACTGATTTCAGACGACTTGTTGCCGCTGATATTCTTGAGAGACTCAATACATTTTAAATGGAAGAAGATGAGAAACGTGACATAAACGGCTCTCGAAGAAAAACTCATGCTTTGAAAGCAAAAGCTTCGTGTCATTCTTCACCCGAAGTCAGTTCTGCTTCAGGTGTCGAATCAGATGATCCTGCAAGCATTGGAAAAGATTTAGCATTGATCATGAGACGCTTCAACCGCTTCCAAAGAAAAGGTTTTTCTTCACCAAAGAAGAGTTATTCTTCAAGAAACTCAACTCATTCTTCTCACCGCTCATCCTCAAGAAGTTCTCCATCGAAGGACAATTGTTGCTAAAAGTGCAAGAAGCCAGGTCACTACATTGCTGATTGCCCTCTGTGGGAAGCTGAGAACAAAGCAAAGCATTCGCTCAGAGACTCCTCATCCAAGTCCCACAGATCTTCCAGAAGCTATGAATCCAAGCGACATGATTCCAGTTCGAGAAGAGATAAGAAGAAATATTCTGATGATGACAAGAGGAAGAAGTATCACAAGAAGCGTGAGGGTTCTTCATCGAAGACTCACTCGTCCCGGCGAAATAGCTCTCACTGTGCCAAGGCCTATCTGGGAAAGGAGATGAACTCTGAAGACGAAGCCTCTAGGTCCGAAGCTGAATCAGGCTCAAGGTCTGGGTCTGGGTCCGAATCAGATGGTGTTGCTGGTTTGGCATTCGCTTCAGCAGATGCTTCGACAAAAGCTTCGAGCTCATTCTTCACCAACAACAGCAGTGAAGATGAATCTCCAGCATATTGCTTCATGGCCAAGGCGAAGGTATCTTCATCAAAATCTAACAATGATACTTCTGATTGTTCCTCATATGATAGTGATTCGAAGATAAGTTATGCTAAACTTGCTAAAATTTCTTCAATCCAACAAGATGAACTTGATTCACTGAGCAAAACCATTAAGAAATCAGAAACACTGTTGATCGATGAGATAGAGAAAGGTCAAACTTTAACTAATGAGCATGCAGCTCTGAAGGAAAAGTTTGTAGAATTATCCTCTAGGCATGGTCTTCTTTCAGTTGATTATGAGAAGCTTACCTATGAATTTCTTCAAAGGAAAATGGCTCTCGAAAGACTGAAAGAGGCTCATGAAGAGTTGGAAAATGTCAATATCTCTCTCATGGCTCAACAAGGTTCTGAAGCAAATCATAAAACTGATTCACCTTGCTTCACTTGTTTGGAACGAAGCAAAACTGATTCCAAAGGCAAAGCTCCTATTATTATTGATGATACTAATGCCTCTAATGAGGAAAATCCTAATGTTACCGAGGAACTCCTCAGGTTGAAAAACTTATTTGAAACAAGCATGTTCAAAAGTGTGCAAGGTTACCAGTATCTCTGTGATATCCTGAGGAAGGCTCTCCTTCACAGGAATCCCAGGAATGAAGGTGTTGGTTTCGAGAGAAAGATAAACCCTGATGGCACCTATTGGGAACCTGAGCAGTACCCTAAAACTGTTTGGGTCCTAGCGAAGGAGAACCCCATTGATATAGCTAACCTTTCAGGTTTTGAGTGTAAGATGAACAAAGCTATTGTGGACGAATCACTTGATTCAGACTACAAGCTCATCAAAGATGAACAGGGAAAGGTTACAGCTGAGTATGTTGGTACTCCTCCTAAGAATGGCTTCTATAAGAGGCAGATATGGGTGCAGAAAGCACTTGTGGAAAAACTGCCTGCTAACCATACCATGCAGGGAAAGTCTTCGGTACCACCGAATCATTTCTATTCTCTTGAAATGAGAAATGATCCACTGGTGCCTGAATCAAATGTTCCTCAGAAGCAATACTATCGCACTGGTCGTCATACTTATCATCCTCATAATAATCATACTAAGATTGCATATGCTCATTCTTATACTAACCATTCGCAGAGGACTTACATTTATGGTGTGCTTGATGGTACACCGAAGCAATACACTCATGTTCGATTTAATATTGCTTCAACCAGTGCTTCAACATCTTCTCAGTCACCTGCTCGTTTGTGGGTGGTTAAGACGAACTAATTCTTCTGTAGGGCTATGTCTCCGGTGGATCCGAATGGGTCATGGATAGTGGTTGCACAAATCATATGATCGGAGACAAGGAGTTATTCACCGAAGAAAAACTATCTCACTCTTCTCAGAAGTACATTACCTTCGGTGATAACAACAAGGGTAAAGTTTTAGGTTTGGGTAAGGTTGCCATATCGAAAGAATAAGCACATTGACAAGGTTATGCTAGTCCAATCCCTTGGATATAATCTTATGTCTATTTCTAAGTTATGCGATATGGGTATGCTTGTTCTATTTTTTGCTTCACGTTGTGTTGTCTTTTCACAGGATGACTATACGTTCGTCTTCGAGGGTTACCGAAAAGGAGATTTATACATTGTTTATTTTTCTTCGGTCCTGCTGTATCCACATGCTTAATGGCAAAAGCTTCATCTGGGTGGTTATGGCATCGAAGACTTGGTCATGCAGGGATGAGAAATCTTCATAACTTAGTGAAGAAGAATCATGTTATTGGCCTTAGCGAAGTAAAATTCGATAAGGATCGTCTCTGCAGTGCTTGTGAAGCTGGTAAAATTACGAAGAAACATCATTCAGCGAAGACTATCATGAATACCACTCGTCCTCTTGAATTGCTTCATATGGATCTTTTCGGTCCTCAAAATTATGCAAGCCAGGGAGGAAACAAATATGGTCTTGTTATTGTTGATGATTTCTCTCGCTATACTTGGTTTTTCTTTTTGGATGACAAGAGCAAAGTTGTTGAAATCTTCAAGTCATTCGCCAAAAAGAGCTCAAACAGAATATGAATTATCTCTGAAGCATATCCGAAGTGATAATGGAACTGAATTCAAAAATACTCATATCGAAGATTTTCTTGATGATCATGGTTTTACTCATGAGTTCTCTGCTGCTTACACACCCCAACAGAATGGTGTTGTTGAAAGAAAGAATAGAACTCTTATTGAAATGGCCAGAACTATGCTTGCTGAATACAAGACTCCTATCAGGTTCTGGGCCGAAGCAATTAACACAGCTTGTCATATCATCAACAAGGTTTACCTTCACAAGTTTCTGAAGAAAACTTCACATGAGCTTATCACTGGTAACAAACCAAATGTTTCGTACCTTAGGGTATTTGGTGCTCCTTGATTTATTAGAAATATGAATCATAGCTCCAAATTTGCCCCTAAGGCACATGAAGGTTTTCTTTTAGGTTATGGCTCAAACTCTCATACTTACAGAGTCTATAACTCTCACTTTGGTAAAGTTATGGAAACTGTGAATGTGAGGTTTGATGAAACTACTCAAAAAGAGCATTTGCCTCATGATCTAGATGAACCTCCTCTTGATGAAGTGATCAGGTCCATGGCTATTGGAGAAATTCGCTCTGTTGAAGCCAATGCTCGTCAAGCTAATAGGGATGATGATGGTCCAATGTTCCCACACATAGCCCGGGGCGCTGGAGATCAACATCCTGAAGCTAATGATGAACAGGACGAAGAAGAACAAGGGAATGAAGGAAATGCTGAAGCTGAAGGTGAAGCAAATCCTGAAGGTAATGCAGATCCTGAAGCTGAAGCTGATCCTGAAGCAGAAGCTGAGCCTAAAGCAAATGATTCAACCTTATCACGAGTCCGAAGAAGAGTTGATGTTGATTCGATCCTTGAAGAAATTCATCAACCAGGTCGTCCCACAACTCTCTCTCGTACTCGTTTGGCTAACTTCTGTGGAAACTTTTCATTTGTATCCATGCTAGAACTGTCAAAGTATGATGAAGCTATGAAGGATCCAGATTGGTTAACTGCCATGCTCGAAGAACTTAACCAGTTCGAGCGAAACAAAGTCTGGTCCTTAGTTGATAGGCCTGATCCCATGAAGCACAACATCATTGGTACAAAGTGGATTTTTCGCAACAAGCAAGATGAAGACGGTATAGTGGTAAGGAACAAAGCACGACTGGTAGCACAAGGTTACACCCAAATCGAAGGTATTGATTTCGGCGAAACTTATGCTCCAGTTTCTCGTCTCGAATCCATTCGTGTTATGCTTGCTTTTGCAAATTTCAATGCTATTCTGCTTTATCAAATGGATGTGAAAAGTGATTTTCTTAACGGAGAAATCGAGGAAGAAGTGTATGTTATGCAGCCTCCAGGTTTTGAAGACCCAAAGAAACCCGACATGGTGTACAGGTTACACAAGGCCCTCTATGGGTTGAAGCAAGCACCTCGTGCTTGGTACGACACATTGAAGGATTTCCTTCTGAAGAAAGGCTTCAAGCCAGGAACAACTGACCCAACACTTTTCACTCGATCTTATAATGGTGATTTGTTTGTATGCCAAATATATGTAGATGATATCATTTTTGGATGCACTAACACTGAAATCAGCGAAGAATTTGCCAAAATGATGTCGAAGAAATATGAGATGTCTATGATGGGTGAATTGAAGTTTTTCCTTGGACTTTAAATCCATCAACAGAAGAATGGCACCTTTATTTCTCAAGAAAAATATCTAGAATTTTGGTCTCACTGAATGCAAAACTATTAAGACGCATATGCCAACCAATGGCTTCTTAGATGCAGATGAGAAAGGCAAAGCCTTTGACCAGAAGAAATATCGGTCGATGATTGGATCTCTTTTATATCTCTGTGCATCTAGACCTGACATTATGCTTTCAGTATGTATTTGTGCTCGTTTTTAGCCAAATCCAGAGGAATCACATCATACTGTTGTAAAGCGAATTCTTCGGTATCTTGCTCACACACCAACTTTGGGCTTGTGGTATTCCAAGGGAGCTCAGTTTGATCTTATAGGCTATTCCGATTCAGACTGGGCTGGTGATCGTGTGGATAGGAAATCAACTTCAGGGACTTTTCATTTCCTTGGAAGATCACTTGTGTGTTGGGATTCAAAGAAGCAAAACTGTGTTTCAATATCTACTGCTGAAGCTGAATACATTGCTGCTGGTTCATGCTGTACTCAGATTCTATGGCTGAAGCAAACGTTGAAGGATTATGGTATTCATGTGAAGAAAATTCCACTTTTATGTGATAATGAGAGTGCAATCAAAATTTCTCACAATCTTGTGCAGCACTCTCGCACGAAGCATATTGACATTCGCCATCATTTTCTTCGTGATCATGTTCAGCGTGAAGATATTGTTATAAGTCATGTCAGAACTGAAGATCAACTGGCTGACATATTCACGAAACGATTGGATGAGAAAAGGTTCTGTGCGTTGAGGTGTGAGCTCAATATATTGGACTCACGAAATGTACTGTAAGACCGAACCTTTACTCCTGTATATACTCATTTACTTCGTTGCTTACTTTTGAGTTTCATTGTTGTTTTTGCTTCGCTTATTTTATTTTATTTCGTTTGGATCTAGTCCTCTATGCTTATCACCTTTTGCTTCGTTTGGTTTTTCTTCGAGGTGATAAGTTTCGGACCCTATCTTTTCTATTCTTCTTCGTTCTTATTCTGTCTGTCCAAAATGGGTGAGCACAATTGAAACGGAAAGTATTTTGCTTCGAACATCATTGGGTTCCGAATCAAATGCTTCTAATTTTTTATCGAAGTTTTACTCAAGTCGAGGACATATTATTCGTTCGTTGAGATCCCATCAAATCCGGGTCGTTGAGATTTTCTCGCAATTCGCCACGAAATCCTCGCCGTAGAATCCGGAGAGACAGACGCTGGGAGCCGTTCGATCTGATCTGACAACTCCTGTCAGACCGGCCTATATAAGGCATCCCTCCCCAGCGAAACCATCACACCTCCTCATTCACATCTCTCCGGAACCCTATATCCCGAGCGCGCCGCCGAGCTCTTCGTCCCCGTCGCCGTTCTCGCTGCTTCATTGCCGGAAGAGCGCCGCCGTGGACTTCACGCCGTCGACGAGCACGTCCTCTCCGCTCCTCGCCGTCGTAGCTGCTCGACGCCACCGAGTTAGGGTACGCCGAGCCCCCGATCCGATCTCTGTTTCCCTTTGCTCCTCCTTTTCAAGATCGGATCCATGTTCTTAGTCTGTTTGTTGGGATGAATTCCTTAGGTTTCTTTGATCAGTTGGATCGTTGCACTGTTGTGAAATCTGTTTCTGCTAGCAAAAGGTTCCCATCTCGATTTAGGTTAGAAGTTAGGGCTTGAGACTTTCTGTTCTGTGTTAGGGTTTCAGTTCATCATTGCATGACGATAAGTCTAGCTCAGAACAGATAAGAATCATCACCCAGAATTCTTCACTGAATCTCTTGTCAAAACATTTTGTTTTTTATCGAAACTTTTTCTAGTGCTCATTCCATACTTGCCTTTTTTCCTCGCAACCTTTTATGCTTTTCACAGGATGTCTGCTGAGCTAGGCTTCGGGAATGAGTCACCCAATCTTGACCACATCAACGAAGCAGAACGGTCTGCTCCGAAGAAGAAAGGTGGCCGAACGAAGGAAACCAACAATGCAAGAGGCATCCCCGAATCCATTCGCATTGCACTGGGATATGACACACCTCCTGAAGAAACCAAGGATCAGCGCAAGAATCGCTTGCAAAACATTCTCGTTACTGGGTTCTACGTTGGTATAAGTACAAAAGCATCCCTGACTGGAAGTGGGCTGTGCAGTTTGCCTTCAGTCCACCCTATCAGTATAATTCGGCTATGTGCAGTCAGTACACTGAAGAAAATCGCCACTTATACTACCCATTTCCACCGAAGTTTCCTCACCCCAATACACTTAAGACCCCAGATGATTATCCCGAAGAGCAAGAACGTTTGAGGATTGCTGCTGAAATCAAGAGACTAAAAGAAGAGAAGAAGGCAGCCAAGATGGTTGAAGCTGAAGCCCATGAAGTTGGGCCAAGCTCGAAGAAGAAGAAGAAGCTGAAGAAGAAATCCTCTTCTCCTCCTCATGCTACTACAGAAGATGAGGAGCAAGCTAAGCTAGAACAAGCAGCTCTGGAGGATTCAATGCTGGACAAATCAAATGCTGCTGACAATGAATCAGAATCCGAAGCAGATGATGAATCTGATGATCCTGCTCCCCCCAAGAAGCAAAACTTCAGATCCCACTGAAGAAGAAGCCAGGAGAGAAACCTGCTGCTAAGGGGATTAAGTTTCAAGACCCCAAGGACAAGTCTTCTGCTCGCCCCACCATTGATTTATCAAACTTGGTGGTTGCGAAGCCCTTGGCCTCCAAGCCACCTGCTGATGCCCTCAACACTGAGAGGCGAACTAAGCAGAAGCATGACCCCGCTAAGAAGCAACCAACTACAAAGGCTTCAACACCAACGAAGCCCAAGAAGTCTGCTGCACAAAACCCTTCAGCGAAGCACAAGCTCACTGAAGAAGAATTGAGACAGAAAGACCTCGAAGAGACACTTGAGTGCAACATTCTTGCCAGAAGCTCAGCTGAGAAGAAGAAGGCAGATGAGGATGCTGCCAGAAAGAAAAAGGAGTTGGACTCTGCCAGGTTGGCTGCAGAGAAGGCTGAGACGAAGCGCAAGCTCGCCGAAGCCGCAAAGAATGAAGAGAAAGCTGCCGCTTACGCTAAACAGCTGGCAGAGCATGAAGCAAAACGTAAGGCCACTTTAGATGGCCTCAGGACAAAGAAAGCTGAGAAAGCTGCTAGGGCAAGTCAGAAGAAGCCCATAGTTGATATGACTCCCTCAGCTATTCCATCGAAGCAGAAAAGCATATCTCTGCTTGAAGCTCAAGCTGAAGCTGATCGCCATAGTGAACATCAGTTCTCTGACCCGCGTGAAGGCGAACTATGGGATCAGTTGGGCATCACTGAAGCCCTTTGGGAGAAATGTGCTGCTGAAGAGCCTGAAGCTTTTGATCTTGGAGAAGTGTACATCTCAAGCTCCATCGAAGCAATGATCTCCACCATGATCAGTCAGCTGAAGCATTTGCATTCAAGAGATAGGGCTAAAATCAAAAAGATTCACAACTATCAGAAGCGCGCTGAGTCTGAACCAGATGAAGAATTCAAGCAGCACGCTCTGAAATTGCTTCAACAAGTGACAGACGTCAACACCACCACCAAGAACAATATCAAAATCTTCAAAGGAAAAATCAAGGCCGTTGTTGATGAAATGGTGAAGACCCATAATGCAGCCATTATGGAAAGAGATTCGCGGAAACGCAAAGCTTCGCCCGAAGCTGAACGTGTTGTTGCACCGGCACCGGCTGCTAAGCCTGCTGCATCAAAGGTATCAGGACCCTCACCCAAGAAGCGAACCACAAAGAAGCGCAAGGTTACTTTGGCTTTAGCTGCAGACATGGACACCAGTGATGAGCAGCAAAAGGAAACTCCTGAAGCAGTTCCCACTCCTACACCAAAGCCAAATCCATCCCAGCCCACACCAAAACCTTCAGCTCCACCCACCAAGACTCCCACACCACCTCCTACCAGAACCACCCCCAAACCAACTCCACCACAAAGAGCTCCTACCCCTACTCAAACACCTGCACGACATCCCACACCCATTCCACCCCGTGCACCCACACCCATCATTGCTCCAACCCCCTCACCACAAAGGATTCCCACTCCACCAGTTGCTCCCGCACCACTTCCATCACCTCCCCATGAAGCTAATGCACCATCACCAACCCACTCCCGAACACATTTCACCCGAGACTTTTCCCCTGCCAGATCTTCTCAAGAGTCCGAAATCAATGTGCCTCAAACCGAAGCACATGACGATGACGAAGAACAAGTTCAGATACTAAATCTGTCGCAAGAGCAAGCCCTTATAGTCGCCCAATCGGCTGTCCCTTCTAGAGCCAATCCAATTTCTCCTCTGCAAAGGTTTCGCGCGCATTCGCGTCCCTGCCCAGATACCCAGCTTGACTCCAATTACCCTCGTGAAACTTTTCCTATTTTCAAGGGTGCTGGTTATTCTTCAAGGCATGGCCCGGACTTCAACTTGGAACAACATCGGAAGCGCCACCGGTTCTTTGGTGTCATTCCATATGCTTCAGATCGCACTGCAGATGATCTTCGCTTTTGGACTGCAGAACAACAAATCCTCTACACCAAAGTCTTCTGTCAGCAAGGAGTTCTGTTTAGGCATAAATATCTCGATATGCGAAGTCTTTCCACTGCCACTTGCTTTCAGAACATCGTCGAAACCATTGAGAATCAGAATTTGACTCGGTTGTTTGCTTTAAGCACTCCCTTCAATTTTGAACTCATCAAGCAATTCTATGCAACTCTGTATGTTTCTGGTGATGCAAATGAACCCAACTCTTGGACGCTGAAATGGATGATTCAAGGCAAAGTCCTCATGATGTCCTCTGTCGAATTCATGGAGATAGTCAACATTCCAAGGCATTTTGGAGCCCAAGAAAAGATTCACTTAGAACCTGATATGTCAGACGAAGAATTTGCTACGATGTTAGACCCTGAAGTCACTGCAAGCTACATTACTGAAAACATTCGCCCGAAGCATTTGAACTTCATCTCCAGGACTTGGTTCTACATCATGTCCAACTCAATGATCCCATTGAGTACTGCTTCGGAAGAATCGAACATTTATCCAGAGACAAGGCATGCTATCATGAAGCTCACTCATGGTCTTCTCTTTGATTTCGAAGACTGCTTCATTAGGAACTTGGTTCATGCAGCAGAGCTACCATTCACACTGAAACCTTATGCTCCCTGGCTGCAAGTTGTTTGTGACTATGGCAGGAACGAAGACTTTGTGGCTCGCCATCATCCGAAGATTTTCCTCCCACCAGTGCGTGACTCTTTGGAATTGCTGAGGAAGCCCAATGATCCTTTTGCCACATATGTTGGCGTGCGCCATGAAGTCAATGAGCGTAACTTATCCAAGAAGTTCCAGAAAGACTGCCACCACTTTGAAGTTAATCTTCGGTCACATCAAATGCTTGAAAACTACATTGAAGCCAATCAGCGCCAGATGCAATTTCTTGCTGATGAGATTAACAGAGTTGGCAACATTGTACTCAACAACAATCATTATTTGCGTGTTCTCAAACGTCATTCCTGGAAGGGGCTCCGGAAATTCAACTCAGTCAAAGGCCTTCGTAAAGATCGCATTTACAAAGATTATGAGCACCTCCAGCGAAACTTTTCCCGAGATGATACCGTGGACCGCCCGAATCAGAAGATCCCTCCCCTGCACAAGATTGATGAAGTATTCTTCGTCAACGAACCTGAACCCATCCGGCCTGATACCGTCTCCGAGAACGACTCCATTACTTCAAAGGACGACGACGGCCTCGACGACAGCGACCTCGACATCAACCTCATCACCCAGACGCGCCACGAAGCTATTCCTACGTCTTCTTCTGAAGAAGAATCCCCTGGCGATCAGTCTTCGTCGGATGAGTCTTCGTCAAGCTCTGCTTCGTCGGGTTCTCAGGGTGCTGATGTCGCGCAATAGATCTATCGAACCTCTTCCCAACCTTTTGTCCAATCATTGACAAAAAGGGGGAGAATGAGGGCATCGATGAGTTAGCTTTGCATCGGGGAAAGGGTTCTTGCCATTTGCTTTTGCTTCGTTTGGTTAAGTTACAGCAAACATTCCATTCTCTTCGATTGGGTTGTAACTTAAGTTTAACTTCGGTCCTGCTACTCCTGTGCTACGCTTAAGTTTTAATAACCCTTTGCTTGCAAGTATTGCCTCGTATCTTCTATCTTGCAGGTGGTTATTATTTTTAAGTCACAGGTCATTGGAAGCAATTGCATACATTCCTCGATATATATCTTCAAATGCAATTGTATTCGCTAAGATATCTGTTTTTCTCTCCACCGAACAAAATCATCTCAAGCATTAACTTCGATTATATAAATCTTCGATGCTTGCATTCAGGGGGAGCCAAAAACTTCATATCTTAGAGTTTGTCCCATCACTTCACAAAAACTTCAATATCTTTTATCGGTGCTTGTTTTGTCAACAATAGTCCAAAAAGGGGGAGATTGTAAGAGCAAAGTTTTGCCCCCGTGTGTTTTGGATATTGTTGGACAAGACAGTAGAGGAACTAACAATGTTTTCTAGTGTAAACAGTTGTATAGGTTCCTAAAGGACAAGCTAGGTGATAAAGTTTCAGGGAAGGTCTTCAAGTTATCGAAGCATTACCCCCTGAGCGAAGCTTAATCACGGAGGATGACCCCTAAAAATGAAGGTGTCTTGAAGCTCTACTCATTGAAGGAAATGAAGAAGACGGCGCAAGACTTAGATGTTTTTGTGTAGTTCTTTTTCGGTTCTTTGAGTCATAGGACAAACCGTACTATCAAGAGGGGTCTTTAGTTTGTGGACACCGAAGTCATTGAGAAAATGCTCAGATCAAATCCACACCAAGTGAGAAGCCTGAGCGAAGATATCTCATGTGCACTGAGTTAAGCTTCAGTAGCAAAGACTTCGTTCTTTGGCTTCTGAAGCAGAACTAAGTCCGTGAGTCAGCTTTACTTGTTCCTCAAGTAAAGTTGCGCAGTGATGACAAATCCGACCGTTGTGGACACGTGTCAAGCATTCACCTCGGGTTAATTTGGTCATTCCGCACCTCGGGATCGCCAACTATAAATACGCCGCCCCCTCCTTCATTTGCGGGTGGCTGCTCCAAGAATATTCCTGAGAGAGATTGAAGAGAGCACCCCAAAAACGCCACCGAAGCAAAACCCAAAATCCAGAATACTGAAGCCTAAGTCCCATTGATCTGAGTAGATTTGAGATGACTTAGGTGAAAGCTTACTAGCCTTTTTATCTCGGAGAACTGCAATTCTCCTAGACGATTAGAGTGTTGTTCTTCAGAGAGCGAAGAGTAATTGTCGCCTCGAAGTCCAGTTTGTCAAAGGTTTCAGTGATTTCCTCAATAATCAACCTCGAGTGAAGAACTGACCAAGCTCAAGGAGTTTGGTGCAGTGGAGCAACGGACGGAGAGAGATTTTCTCCAGGTGTTCAATCACCAGTCCCTCCAACCAGACGTAGCGCTTTGCAGAGCGTGAACTGGTCGAACAAACATCGCCGAGTCCCATGTCGTTTTACTTCAAGCATTTACCTTCAGTATTGCTTTTTCTTCACAGTTATGCTTCAATGTGTTTTGATTCACTGCATTTAGTTTCGCTTCCAGTTTTACTTCGCTATTCCGCACTACTTATGCTTCACTTCAATAGTTTCGGCAGAAAATTTTGAAGTGATCATTCACCCCCTCCCCCTCTGATCACATACTTGGACTTTCATGGTCACATCAGCCGATCAGCGCAACCGCGCCATTAGGATCTAAAGGTTGCGCGCATGACGGATGGAATCGCCAAATCAGCCGGCTGAAAGCAATCTTTTCCCATAAATTGGTGGGTATGCATATTGATCCCCATGATATGCTCAATAGTAGTAGGTTATATATTTTGAATACTCAAAGTGTGATTTGAAGTTTATTTATCAGATTTGCTAGGGACGTCTAATTATTTATTTATTTAAAAGTATGTTTCAATAAAAAAAATCACAGGGAAATAGGTTCCAAAGTTATACTGTGTTAGGACATCTCAAACCTTTCGCAACAGTTTGGATTGGACTGTTCGAACATGTTTTATCATCCAATGTAGGTCTATATCCATTCATGAGCCGGTCTGCGTTCAGTTTCCCCGCAAATGTGACGCAAACTAGGGAGGATGGATTTGAGGGAGTCTGAATCACCGACACGTCCTCGCCCAACACCCAGGTCCCACTCATATCTCTCTGAGGTAGAAACAAACTCTCTGTGCGCCAAGTCGTGGTTGTGTATTCATGTCGGTCAGCCGCTCTAGAGCGGATGCAATCACTCACTGAAGCAGGCATTAATGCCAGTACAGAACGACGCGAATGCACATTGAAATCGTAGCAACACAGCGATCGAGGGATCTGGTCTACGTATGTTCAATGTCGGAGAGACACGATGGGCAGATTATCTGCCGAATTCAAACGGCTACCCGTTCATCCGCCTACCGATATTGAACAGGCGTTGGCGACCCAGAAACCCATTCTGGCGCTCCGCATTCAAGCGGCACGACACACGAAGGTGCAGTCCGGCTTGGTCCGCCATCTCGTCGGCTACATCGCTTCATCATCAAACAACAACACAACAAGCTCGGATGATGACGACATGCCTCTCATTGCAAACGCCTTAACGGAAGACTACTATCATCGTTCTGGTGACTGCAAAGGGAAAAGGTTAATGAAGAAATTATGATGTTCGCCCCCTCAATCCGCCTCTATAAATTTTTATAAGACGTTTTAAATCACTAAAGTAGTAACATAAAACATCTTATAAAAATTTACGAAGGGAGTAGTAGTTTCAATATATCCACTGGATGCACTTCATCCGATGAACTTCGTTCTATGAATTGTGGTGCCTTTGGATCAAATCTATACCTAATAATAAAGGGAGGTGACTTTCTTAGTCCGTTTTTGCGTTTTTGCTAGAAAGCCCTTCGCTTTTAGCCTAATAAACCCACAATCCTGTTGTTAATAAATCTATACCTCTATACCTAATAATAAAGGGAGATGCTTTTTTTAGTCCGTTTTAGTGTTGTTGTAAAATAAAATAAAAACCTTTCTGACTAATCAACCCGCAGTACAACAGGCCAGAAAAAACAAAAAAATGTTCACTGAGTTGGGCTTTCGTTGTACAACAACCCAGAAAAAAACTGTACGCTGAGTTGGGCTTGCTTTGCTTTTTTTTCTTCGGGTGATGGGCCAAATATGATTTTTCTTCGTATGCGTGGGCTGAGTTAGACTTGCTTTGCATCACTAAAAATATATGCGTACGCGTGATTTAAAATACAGACCTCTACTTTAAAGTAGTTCAACGACCAATTAAACTAGCTTAACATTTTTCTGACGAATTTGCGTTGTTAACATAATCTATCTACTAAAGAATGGCCTCTGATTTTTTAGCGCTTCGGCTGGCTGCTGGGCCTGGATCTATGCGTGTTTTTACACCTAGGCTGCCCAGCCAGTTGAGCGAACATAATATATGTGGGTTACTAAGGAGTAACAATAATCCCACCTTGATTCATTGAATCAATTTCACTAATTTACAAACGTCTTAAGTCATTTGTAGTATTAAGAAGACTAATAAAAAATCAACAAAATCATGTGTGAGCTATAATAAGCTATCAATCCATGTACAAAATAATATATGTCTTTGTAAATATTATTTATATTAGTAAAGTATTAATCATTTATTTATTCAATCATTTTTAGTCATTTAAACTATAGACTTCACAATATGCATGAATTAGGAAATTTAACCTTAGTACTATTTCATATTCAATGTTTGTGCTATCAATGCTTTTCGACCATGTTAAAATAGTGTACATCTTAAGCCATGCTAATTAAAACAAAAGATTTTCAGTTGCAATGCACAAACATATTTGCTATTATACTTATAAAGAATGTAAGGTTCTAACTTTTCTTTTCATCACCCTTTGGTTTGACATATTCTGTGATAAAAATATCATTTTAGTTTACTTACCTTCTAAATCATTTCACTTTAATTTACATAACAAATCTTTCATCAAATTACAAGGCAAATCACGATAGGACCGGATAAACATTTATATACACGGTCACATTAATATGAACATGTAAATTAAAACGTAATGTATTATAATATTTTTATACCGTTGCAACACATGAGCATTGTCCTAGTTGATATATATGCAGTTTAATCTACGTTGCAATATGATTTAGTACATACTTGCATGTTTTGTATGAATTTAGACCAAACCTTTGAGTGCCCTTTGGGCAAGAACAAACAGGGGATACTCGACCACTACTCACGCACACAACTAGACATGTCCATGAATATAGAAAGGTGAATTTGATTAGTGCGATTGTACAGGTTTTTAATGCAACTTCAACGCGTCGATCCAAATGAACGCAAATTTTATCCGTGTTCTATCCATTTTCGTCAGTACGAAGGTCCTCGTACAAGCGCGCTCAATGTTATTTGAACGTTGCATCCAATCACGCGATTCATTTGTTGTTGTCCGTACGGCTTTGATGGCCAAATTTTCACAAAGTAGCATATATCACAATAAAAATAATACTATCATTACACAAATAATCACAAAATAGCAGTAGTGCACTTCCCACAAGAAGACAATCCAACCTTCTCAAGACTCTCTTTCTTGCATCTAAAATAATCATCATACGTCATCACTCCCTCTCGAATGTGGTTGAACACGTGCCTAATCATCTGAAACCGACGGTGAAAATGCTTGACATTGAATAATGGGGAAGGGCACTGAAAATAATCATCATACAGAAGGAGGTGGCCAGTTTCTCGGTTGCGGTTCAACCCTGGTGCATGGCCTGGGGTCGGCCCCCTAAACCTCGGTTGCTACCTAGCAATGTGGTCTTTGATCGATGAGCATGGTAGCCACCACAAAATCTTCATCGTCCGATGAATCATCCGATGAACACAAGATATTATCGAAAGAAACATCTTCGTTATCCAAGGTACCTTGTGGGCAAAGTGTCAAACATCTTGTGGACGTAGTTGAGCAGTGATCAGAGAACGACCACAGGGGCGCGTAGGAACGAAGTCGCGATGTCTATGGCAGTGAAGCGAGGCAATGACGCGGTGACTACGACCGCTTAAGGCCGATGGTGAAGAGGAAGGCCAGCGCAGAGACAGATGGAAGCGGCGGCGCCGAGAGACAACAAGCGTCTCCGAAGGCTACAGGCGGCTGGCATTGGGGTGGCCATGGAATCATCCAGGCAGTCGGCAGGGGAGGTGGCGGCATCATAGGGATAGGGTACTCGCTCCTGAAAGGAAGAATGGGAAGGAAGTGATTTTTTTTACCTATCACGAGCGAGCCAAGGGGAAGACATGGAACACATTGCGGATATTCGTTGCATATCCACGCCAACGCAAACCCCGTCCAAATTTAAACAAAAATAAAACCAGATGAACACGAAAATAAACGCGCGTTCGTTTGATCGGCACGTTAAAGCGTGATTTTTGTGTTTGCAAAGAAAACAGACAAAATAGAACGTAAACGGATAAAATGTGGCCCGCGTTGGAGTTACTCCCTCCGATCCATAATACATAATAAGTGTCGTTCATTTAGTATAAAGTTTCATTTAGTACAAAATTTATACTGGCTTAGTACAAAATGTGCGACATTTATTATGGATCGAAGGGAGTACTACCTTACAAATGTTCTCTTACAAAATAAACTGGAGTAAGATTTTTTTCAGACAAGAAAAATACTACTACTAAAAAATGAAACCTTCACGGCCGACCGCGACGTGTCGCCGTCAAAGCGGCGCAATTACGTGGCCGCCTTGACATGACCCCACCCGTGATGAAGCCCAAACCCGACCGCAATCCATTGACTTGCCTGGCCACCGCAATCCCGTCCTCCCCCATACCCGCTTTCCCCAAACGCGGGGCGGCTCAAGGCGTCCCCCGACCCCTCATGGACGCCGCCAGCCGCACCTGGCCGCCGCCCAACCCCTCGCCGGCGCCCTTCTCCTCCCGCCTCCGCGTCTCGTCGGATCCCCACCGCCGCCGCCGCCGCCGCCCCTCCAAGAAGCCCAAGCCGGAGCCGCCGCCGGCTCCCCCGCCCAAGAACGCCCCCGTCGGCTCCGGCGCCGACTTCGCGTCCCTCCCGCCGGAGCTCCTCCACCAGGCACTGTCCGCGTCTGGAGCCACCGACGTCTCAGCCGCTAGCCGTGCGTGCCGCTCGTGGCGCCACGCGCTGCAGCCCCTCCGCGAGGCGGCGGTGCTGCACGCGCACGGCCGCCGCCTCAAGCACGGATCCGCCGTTCCGTCCCTACTCAACGGTGAGGATCGCGGTGCGGAGAGGCGGACTGCGCTGGGTCTTTTCAAGCGGGCGGCGAGGCTGGGGTCCGCTGCCGCCATGGTGGACGCCGGACTGATGTGCTGGGAGGAGGGGCAACGGGAGGCGGCGGTGGGGTACTACCAGGCGGCGGCGGACCTGGGACACCCTGTCGGCATGTGCAATCTCGGCGTGTCCTACCTCGAAGGTATCGTAGATTTGGAATTATTTCCTTTCTTGGAGCCTTGGAGGCTTGTTCGAGCTGGTAGCAAGATGGTTAGAATGTTGTTAGGATGAATTTGTCTAGTCCCATAGTATCCTAGATTGGCAGCTGTGTTTATATTCGTTCGCGGCACAATTATTGATTGTCCTGGATCCGGCCTTTGTCTTTTACTGGGTCTGTTAAGTAAACTCTAGGGTTTTTAAGTCTGAGTATAAACCTTTAAAGAATGATAAATGCCTAAATCGCAGTGAAAATACCTTCTATGTATTTTACCAGCTTGTTTGCAATCAAACTCTTCATCTCGGAGCATTAGAAATTCAGAAGTGACAATATTGCCAAATCTCTTTACACTACAGCTGATCCACCCAAGGCCGAGGAAGCTGTTAGATGGTTTTATCCAGCTGCATCTGCAGGCAATGTTCGTGCCCAGTACAACCTAGCCCTTTGCTTGCAGAATGGAAAAGGAATCAAGCGTAATCAACGGGAAGCTGTAAGATATAAGCTCCATGTTACAAACTGTGTTTTACATTATATTTTTCCTAAATCAAAGTAATTAGTTACTCTAGGTGCTTGCAAGTGGAACCAGCTTCCTTGTTCTAATATCTAGTTTCTATGAGATTTGTCGATAGTTTGCATTAGACATCCTCTAGGTGTTCTTATTTGAAGCCGATGATTTGTGCTTTCATGCTTTTAGTTGTAGAATTTTGCTTGAGAACGGATTCATTGATCTTGATGATTTACCAAGGTTATCAGGATTATGTCATAATAAATTAACTGGTTGATACAAGATTACTCTTCATAGCAATTATGTAAGTTCCTTGTCTTCCTTTACATTTTAACTGACAGAAAATTGTAAATGCAGGCAAAATGGTACTTACGAGCTGCAGAAGGAGGGAATGTACGAGCCATGTATAATGTTTCCTTGTGTTACAACTATGGTGAAGGGTTTACACAGGATCCAGTGCGTGCAAAGAAGTGGCTGCAACTAGCTGCTGATTGTGGTCACAGGAAGGCTCTTTATGAGTCTGGTATTAAACTCTGTGCGGTATGTCATTCCTTTTGCTTTATTCCATGGAATGCATGTCTTGCATATCTGAACAATAATCTTAAAAATTGTATAGAGACCTAGGTGGACAGAAACGAAAGCAGAAGTATATAATATATTTATCAAGATCGTTAGCTTAAGGAAAATTGAGAAGAAACCATGGTACAGTGCCTGCACTCGTAATGAAGTTCAGAACAGAGTAATGACGACAAAGATTGGCATCAAACACCTATAAGTCTATAACAAGCTGGATCATTGACACACATAATCTGTATGATATGCTAAGTAGATCACCACCCATTCTTGTCGGCATTTCTTTGTCTAAAAAAATGGTTCAGCTGCACTATATGTAACATTATAACGACCTGTTTTTCAGTGTTAAGAAAGTCATGAGTCACCTGTACCTTTTTGTTTCCTCCTTCTTATGATGATGCCTATGTTGTTTAGGCAGGAGACAAGGTGAGGTCTCTTATGTATCTAGAGCTGGCAACACGGCATGGAGAAAGTGCTGCCTCACATATGAGAGATGTAATACTCGAATCACTCACTCCTGCGAATGCCCAGCGTGCCCTTTCAGACGCTGATAAATGGCGACCGAAAGCTCTCTCTGCCAGAAGATGAGCAGGTGGCTCCTTCCAAATACAAACAACCCCTTCATGGAGCTGGCTATATCATTTCCACGCCAGGCGCTTACCAAACGGCCAAGTGGGACCTGCTCATCTTCTTGTCCTTCATCTTTGCGGATTGCGAGGGGAAGCTGGTCAAGTGGCAATGAAGGACATGAAGTAGCGGAATGCAGGATAGAAACTGTATAGGACAGCCTAAAAATGGCTTGGTTCTGGAGGACCTGAAAGACTGAACCATTCCATCTTTGTGATCAGTAGAAACACTTGGGTGCTTACTACTCTTGTGTGCAAAAGCTATATAGTACCGTACAACAGTCGAAAGAAACATTGCATTGCATCTTTGTTTTGGTGATTTGAGGAAATGCTAGAAAATAATATATGTTTGCAATGTAGTTATGTTTTGTTAATAGAAACGCCATGATGAGCTAGGTTTGGGAGGAACTTGTTGTCGTCACCATAAGATTCCAATGATTCTGCTGAATGCGTTACCCAACAACTGCCAGTGTTTTCATGTTTTACAGGTTGATCGTGAGAAACCAATCATAGAGGAAAAGAAAAGAAAGATTTCAGAGAAGCACCGCAGAAAAGACCAGACAGGGGTCATCTAGCACCGGCTCGGGCTCACTATCTTGCAGTCTTCCCCGATCGGTGGCTGCAAGCAAGATGCGCCAGCCAGTCGCACAACATTAGTGACGCAAGGCAACTTCCTCTCGCACCCCTTTGGAATGGATGCTATTTCCATGTGTTGTTGTATACACCAGATCGAAGGAAGTAGTATAGGTGCACTACTTAGCTTTGCGGCGTCCTCCTTTGAAGTTTGAACCTTGTTGGCCTTCAAAATACTCCGTATTTGATCAGAAGTTGCAATCAATTTGCGAGAAGATGTGAATCCAGTTTCTCATGATTTGCAAACGTCAAGATGAGCTAACAAGTACGCCTACATGCATTACGCCAGTCCAGTAAATGATTGATGACATGATAATCATTCCCCCAAAAGAGGGTATGGCAACACACTTTTATTTATTCAGGCATTATGCCAGTCCAGACGTTATTTAGATGCTACTTGAGCAGCTCAGCATTCACAGTCAATCAGCACAGCAAACAAAACATATTACATAAAATAAAACAGACCCCTAATGGAGTAGACGTAGCAGCCAGATGTCAAGTTTGTTCTTCTAGAGCTTGGAAACAAGGCCGCCGTTCTGGATGGCTTTAGGAGAATCAGCTTCCTTGACATCAGCGGCATCAGAAGTGCCTGGAGGCACGTCAACAGCAGGCGAGCAGTTGAAGAATCCATGTGGCTGCAAAAGGAGAACACGAGCATACTTTCAGCTGCGATCGTGAAGCAATAATAGAACCCGACAATTTCCTCTTTGGAATCGAAACAACAGCAGGAGAATTTTGAAAGGCTCAAACTATGGTACCATGAGCATGAAGCCGATGTGTTCCACTGGCATGACTGGCCAGTCTTCCAGCCTCGGGATATGGGTGAGTCCAAACACATACCTAAAGATGCAGAATTCAGTCCTAAGGATCACAAACTGTAAAACTGAATGAAACAATGCTGATTATCAGCCTGCAAGGCGAGCATACCAGAGGACGATGTCAGTTTCCTCCAAGGGCCTATCCTTCTTGACCCAAGTAGCTAAACCCTCATGAAGACGTGGATTCTGATTGGGGAACTCCCCACCAGGGAACTTCTCGTCGCTCTTGTATGGTGTCACCCAAAGATTGTGCTTCAGGAACCCGGCTCTTCGAAGAAACTTTGCCTCGGGCAGAGCAAATGGCAAACAGTTTGAACCAGGCACGAGCCTGAAACCAGTTGGTTGTCCTGTGCGATTTACAGCCCTTGTGTTCCTAACCTGCGCAAGACGCAAACAAGGAACAGAGAATGAAAACCAGTATAATCAGCTGCCCAAAGGCGGCTCCCAAACACAAAATTTAAGTGCTTTGCTGAGATGTGTGAACATGGTCTCGATAATATTTGACATGCTTCTTGTGCAACTTGTATGTCATTACTAACATGAACACTAACGAGAATCAAGAGATATGCAGCTGTATGATGACAGAAAATTCCCAGGCGGTGTTTCCATTTATGGATTGTTATGATATGTTATCAATTGAGGGGTTGACATGAATAATCGATAATAACACAATAAAAATATGAGAAAGAGCAAGCATGTCCGTGTGAGCTTACAATCCAATGTCGCGCAGATGAAGGGTCGCAATCTCTCATCGCTTCCAACTCAGATTTCAGTATTTTTTCTTCAGCATAGAAAGCATTGTTGTGCACATTATTTGTGCCTGCACTTTCGACTTTAACATTTACTTCAACAACCTGTGATAGAAACAAGCGTGTCAAATACACTATGCCAATATTTAAGTGTGCATCACACAGAAGGAATATAAAGTTACTCCACAAGGCCAGTATAGTCAAAAGGCATGAAACTAGGAATCAACTTCTATTAAGCAGATAAATGCATTGGTCCTTTTCTTGCACCAGTTTCTCATGGGCACTTTGATAATAAGAAAAGGCGTAACAAGTGACGCACCTGATTATGAGCCTCGTTAGGCTTGCAATCAATAGCCATGTCCATACGGGCAACAAAGAAATGTTGGTGAACAGGTGCATACAGACTAGGAGCAATAGTTGTACCATATTTCCTTGATTCCCCAGGCATCAGAGCTCCCAAACTCAGAATTCCAGTAAGTTTCACTTCAGCTTCTATCTTACCATCCTATTATCCAAGGAAAAAACTAATAGTTACACTACAATAACAAAATCACAGAACATAGATGCATCATACCATTCAAGAGAGGAGCTAGAGTCAAAATATGAATTAACTATATTAACTAAATCTCAAATAGTCTATTCAAATAGTTACCTGATAAAAGTGCCAGTAAAAACCATATTCATAGTTGGCAACTGTGCAGATAAATGACACCGTGAGCCTCCTTGATCGCCTAACTTCTGCTAAACCAGTTCTCCAATCTTGGTGTTTCCAAAGGATTCCATGGTCCTCCTCGTGCAAACACACACAGTTCTCAATTGTCTCCACATGACCGGTAAAGTTCGTGAAGTGTGCATCAAAATACTTGATGTAACCCAAGCAGTCACACCCCTATACAAAAGAAAAAAGGATAAGGATATAGTCAGATCAAAGTTTAAATGACAGAAGAGAAAAAGCTCTTAGAATTGAGCAAATGACCTTCTTAAGAGAATGGGCATTTTTGCCAAGTCCATCTTCTCCAGCATCGAAAGCATTCTTGCGATAATGTGGTTCACTTGGATCTCCATAAGGAACAACCATCTCAACAAAGCTCAGCCTATGAGCTATAGGTCTACGTCCACGGCTACCATCAACATATGCAACAGAATAGATAACCAAACCCTCTTTAGGGGTGAAGCCGATACGGAAATTCCACTGCTCAACACCATCAAACGTGTTATTAAAGTTTTAAAAAATACAGGCATGGTATGTTAAATATTAAGAAAGCATGTACCTTCTGCCATTCCACAAAATAGCCATTAATACGGAAGCTTGGGCCCTCAGGCTGATTGATAATAAGAGGTTTCACATCACTGCGATCAACACCACCTCTTGTTTCCCCAGGAGTGTAGTTTCTCAAATGATCTGGTGGGGGCAGAGGAACAAATTTCCTGTCTTCAAACTCTATGACAACATTATTCTGCATATCAACAACAACATGGATCCCTTCCACAGGACGAGCATAGCCATTCTCCATGGGACTATCACTCTCAGTTCGGCAAAAGATTAGGGGCCTGGCAAGTCTGCGACTGGGAGCATCAGCATCACTGTAGTAGCCAGCACACCTGATGATTTATGAGCGAAGTTCAAATAAAATATTTAATAAGATGATGTAAGCTGATAGATAACCAACAATGAAAAATGCAATGAAATAAAATTTCAGCAGCTCGCTTACCAAGCATCTACCATGACAAGTTCCATGTCGTCCACACCTCTTTTCTTCATAGCTTCAATAAATGGAGGATAATTTTTGACAGTAGCTTCACAGTCAGCATATTCCATAGCATCCTGTGGTACATAAGAATTAAAAAATTTATAACAATAAAATATTTCAAACTACATGCTGCATAAGGTTCAAGAGGACGTCAAAAGAGCCGGCTATTCTGCATAGGCATAAATACTGGAGAACTACAGGACTGCTATCTGGGAGCAATGAATTAGCGTTATATTGGTTGCATATCATTACGTACTACTCCCTCCGATTCATAATAAGTGTCGCTTATCTAGTACAAAGTTTGTACTAGCTTAGTACAAAATGAGCGACACTTATTATGGATCGGAGGGAGTATTATATATGGAGTAACTGATTGTGGATTGACAAATGGAAATCGGGGCAGAATAGTCAAAATGAAAGCAAGAAACAAATAAGTAGGGCTTACCATTGCAGGCTGTACATCTGGAACAACTTCAGATGATATCACCTTCCCTCTGTGATGTCCACCTCTAGTAGCTGCATGCACTTCAGATAGTTCTACTATCCAAATGGTAGTCTCATTTGAATGTCTGCTGTAGACAACAAGCTTGGCCCTCCTGGGAGGCAACCTGCTTGGAATGACGGCAGAGCCTTTGGTTCTAGGGAGCAGTGATGGTTGAAACGGTGGGAAAAAGTAGGCATCGGCTAATGCTACAACATTCTTTTCTGGTTCCAGTAGCACAGCTTCGACAAAACGCATGCTGTCTCGTTCCTGTAATTTGGAATGATGCTTGTCAAATCATTTATCAAGGTTGTACAGGGAGAAATATATAGATATCCTTGTTAACTAACCTCAGGAGATTTTCCAGCGGCTCTTACAGTTGCAACAGCCACTGCAATTTCGGCAGCAGATAATGGGTCTAAAGGGTGGAATCTCTGGGCTCTCGTCATTATGGGTATCCCTGCAAAAAAAATTCACCCAGCAGAACATTAGGAATGGAATGGATAGTAATGATAGTTCAGCAAAGACATGGCATACATTTCAAACTACTACTAGTAGTTGATGCCTAGTGGACTCACTCAAATAACTTCCAACAAATATTTCTAACACAAGGCACATACGCCAATCACGGAGCAATGAACATACATAACTCTTCAATAACATAGGTCAAGCATACATAATAGAAAATTTGGGAGGTCAAGGGCACCATGCCACCATGCTACATGTGCATATCTGTATGGCAAAAGAGGCATTTGATAGAGAAATGGATGTTGACCTCTCTTCAAAGCAACTAAAAAAACTGCACTAGCATGGACCATACTGTATGAATGCAAGTCTTATAATATTGCTCCATCCACTAATGTTCCATCTTGCAGGTTCTTAGTTAGAAAAGAAAAACTATAAACATAGATGAGAAAATAAACACTGTATCAACAGATTTGTGTCCTCATTCACTCAAGACTAAATCAGAAAGCAATATTTTCTAAAGCACATAGTAGTACCAATTATGTGCAATCTTTTTACAAGATGATGCAACATTAATGGTTGACAGTTGAAGACGTATCGGATAGATTAGTCTGCAGTTTGGCAACCCCACAAACACTACTCCAATGAGATAATATGTTCATCGCCCACTGTGCAGGCGGGCCAGAATGCCTGATCAGCTTGTCTACTCCCTACTGCCTAGTGGTGCAGCCAGGAAGTGTGAATGCCAAAAAACAAAACAAAAACTGTTGGCCCCATCACTCAAATAATCAAGAAGCTTATTGGTCTTTCTATTGTCAACTAAAAGTAAAATCATTATATATATCCCTGACACTTTGCTGGCTTCCCTTTATGAAAGCTCAGCATCAATCAAAAAGTGTGAAAGAAAAAAAATGATCACTGCTACTAGTGATCAAAGAGAAAGTCCAATCGTCCAACTACTACCGACTATAAGCACAAAAGGCAGAACAGTAGACAACAAAGCAGACACTTGATATGTATGCGACAGCACAGCCCACAGTAGGCACGCAACAGCACGTCATGCCCCCACAGATCAATTATCGATTTAACTAGATAAGCTAGCCTAAACCAACTATTTTTTTGTTGATTTAATTTGGTGGATTAGTGTGGCCAAGAGATCTGATCGGATGATAATGCAAAATGACCCTGCTACCAAAACCCTGCAAGGCGATCTGAGTGCTCCGATTGCGTACATACAAGAACTATGTGAATTTGTAGAAATCGCATATTGGCTTTAATTGATTGATTCCTGCATTTCCTATCCGGTCCTAGAGCAATAATTGGCTGATCCTTCAGCATCAATCTACTTGCATGCAAGCACCAGTAATGGGGATTACATTCTCACACACTCGCATATGAGACCCCACGAGAATCGTGATCAAGGCAAACACCGTCACGTGTCTTACCCTGCTTTTGCCATCGACGCGCAGCACGGCACCCATTTCCCATGACCCAATCAACCGCGCAGGCTTACCCAAATCCACCATATGCACATATTACCCGTGATCCAACTTGATCGAGAAAGAGAGAGAGGGAGGGAGGAAGGGAGAGGTGGCGATCCCGTATATTATTAAGTACCTTTAGAGGAGGCCTTGGCGGTTGTGGGCTGGGCCGCGGACGCGATGTCGTCCATCACGGCGCCGCCTCCGGAAGCGGAGACGACGCGCTCACCACCGCCGGCCGCGGACATGGAGACCTTGCCGGCCGCGGCGATCGCCCTGGCTGCCCCGGAGGCATCGCGCGCGGGGCCGCCGCCGCAGCAGAGCGCCGCCTTTTCCTGAGCTGAGGCCATTGGAGCGGGTTCGCGAGCTGACCGTGTCCGTAGTCTCCTCCGCCGTCTCCGCCTCGCCGGATCCCACGATCTGACATACAGCACAGGCCTCCGCCTCCCCGCGCCTTCGTCCTCACTCACTCACTCCTCCGCCGCGTCGTCAGGGCCTAGGGGTTCTGCGGGATCGGGCCAGGGTTCCGGATTCCGGCGAGGGAGGCCGATCGGGGAGCGCGCGGCCGGTGGAGTCTCGAGCGTGCTCGCCCCGGAGTGGTGGCGGTGGGGAGAGGAGCGGAGAGGTTTGGGTTGGGTTGGGGCGGAAGGTTGTTGTTCTGTAGAGAGAGCGAGGCGACGGGGCGGATCACGTGGATTTATACAGGAGGCGAGGCGAGGCGAGGCGAGGGGAAAGGTGACCGGGCGTGCGATGTGGGTGGGTGGGGCTCACCTGCTGGGTTCTCTGCACGCCTTACGCTGCAGGGCCAACCGATAGCCAACACCTGTCCCGCTAGACCCCACCACTCAATAAAAAACACGATCTATCTAAATACAGTTATGGTCCAAAAAATCAGCAAAACAATCATTTTTCTCCCGCGTCACAACAAAATGCCGCCAAAATCTACATCCTTTCTCCTCCCTGTCAACTCCATTGTTAACTGTTGCCCCGTGGATAACAAGAGAGAAGATCAAGATCTATAGAAAATTGCCCTCTCCCGTGGATCAACATCAACGGTGTTCTTCAGCATGGAAGGAGCCCCTGGTACGTCATCTCCCATTGATACGTAGTTGCATCTTTAATCTGTAAATTATCAAAACTTTTATCATACAAAGGAGACAAGATTAAACAAAAACAAAGAAAGATTACAATCTATGATATGCAATTTTTGTGCGGATTAAGTGGATTACAGAGGTTCTTGTTCTTGTTCTTTGCACGATTCAATCTATCTTGTAATTTCTTCAATCCTGACACTCAATATGGGAGTAGTACAAAAAATACTCCTGGCCCTGTTAGGTTCAATGCTAGCTATATCATAACCCGTCTTCTATTTAGATAAACATATTTGATTAAGATGTGAAATCCTTGAATTAAAATTTTACCCTATGTGTTCTCCGTAAACTGATTAGTATATGATATATTTTATGTCGTGTAGATGATGAGACCACAAATGTGGGAGAGACAGGTGCAAACACAGATGATTATTATCGCACAAGATTAAAACCACATATAGGAATGGAATTGCAAAATGAAGATATAGCATATGAGTTTTACAATAGATATGCAGGACATGTAGGTTTTAGTATAAGAAAATCTTGGCATGATAAATCCTCTACGAATGTTATTCGAACAAAGAAATTTGTATGCTCAAAGGCAGGTTACAAGGACAAGAACAATTCTTTGGAACCATGCCAACGGAAGCGAGCAGAAACAAGAGTTGGATGTCAGGCAGAGATGACCATCAAAATAAGTGCAAATGGAAAATATGTTGTAAGCAGCTTTGAGGATGTTCATAATCATGAACTCGTAAGTCCAAGCAAAGCCCATCTACTGCGATCCCAAAGAAGAATTACAGAAGCTCAGAAAGCCCAAATTGACATATTGAATGATTCGGGTATTAGACCTAAATCTGGTCATGAGGTGATGAGTAGACAAGCAGGGGGTCGACAAAGTCTTAGCTTCGGTCGAAAAGATTATAAGAACTATCTCCGGTCAAAGCGTATGCAATCAATCCAAGAAGGAGACACAGGCGCCATTCTTCAATATCTACAAGACAAGCAAATGGAAAATCCTTCTTTTTTCTATGCAATACAAGTAGATGAAGATGAGATGATGACCAATATATTCTGGGCAGACGCAAGATCAGTATTAGATTATCACTACTTCGGTGATGTGGTATGCTTTGACACAACCTATAAGACAAATAGTTATGGCAGACCATTTGCCCCTTTTGTTGGTGTCAACCATCATAAGCAAACTGTGGTTTTTGGAGCCGCATTGTTGTATGATGAAACATCTGACACATTTGAATGGTTGTTTGAAACATTCAAAAGGGCCATGTCAGGAAAAGAACCAAAGACAATATTGAGTGATCAGTGTGCTGCCATTATTAGTGCCATTGAAGAGGTTTTTACTAATTCAACACATCGTCTATGTGTGTGGCACATGTATCAGAATGCTGCAAAACATTTGAGCCATGTTTTCCAAGGTTCCAAGACATTTAAGAAAGACTTCGGCAAGTGTGTTTATGATTTTGAAGAAGTTGACGACTTCTTAGCAGCTTGGAATGATATGCTAGTCAAATATAATTTGGAAGATAATGACTGGCTACATAGATTATTTCAGAGCAAGGAGAAATGGGCTTTGGTTTATGGCCGACAAACCTTTTGTGCAGATATGAAATCTACACAAAGAAGTGAGAGTCTGAATGCACTATTGAAGAAATACTTGCATGTTCGCCTTGATTTATTAGATTTCTTCAAGCACTATGAGAGGGCCGTGGATGATAGAATATATGCTGAAGTGGAAAGTGATTTCTATGCAAGTCAAACATCCCCAAAAGTGCCACATGTGCAGATGTTGATACAAACTTCGAAAGCATATACACCTGTTATGTTTGAGATATTCAGAGAAGAATTTGACATGGTAATGGGATATTGTGTGTATGACAGTGGTTGTACTGGCACTATTTCAGAATTCAAGGTTACCCATTCAGCTCATAGACGAAATATTCATACAGTGAAATTTGATCCCGATGGATCAAAAGTTTCATGCTCATGTAGAAAGTTTGAATTTGTTGGGGTATTGTGTCGCCATGCATTGAAGGTGTTGGACCACAATAATATCAAGGAGTTGACACCGGAGTATATCTTGAAAAGATGGACAAGGCAAGCAAAATCTGGGCCACCACAGGAAATTCAAAAGTGCTTTGATGATGAAGATACTAGAGTTGTGCTAGCTAGACAGTATGGATCACTATGCCGCACTTACAATAACATTTTGGGCAAAGCAGCAACAAACAAAGAGGCATATGCACTACTTCAAAGTATGTCAATTGAACTAATGGAAAAGGTGGACCGGATTATACATGGAAACCAGTCAAGAGATATACAACCAAATCATGAACAAGCGGAGAAACAAGCAGTTGAATGCAACAATGAGAATGTAGTCCAAGCACAGGGAATAAAGAGAAAGGAAAAAGGAAGTAGCGACAAAAGGATTAAATCTGGACTGGAACTAAACAATAAGAATAAACGTAATAAGAAAGGTACGATACAACATTAGAAATAGCTATATAAATATCTGGTCATGTAATTTAAATAGTTCTAACATTTTTTTCCAAATAGGTCAAGGAACAACATGTAAGAATAAGAGTGGTGATTGTGCTTCTACATCATCTGAAGCAAATCTTAGCTTCAACATGTCAAATGGGAACTACAATTTGCAAGTATTGCAGCATGCTATGCCTCCACTACCACATGCCGCGAACTACAATTCGCAAGTATTTTCGCGCGCTATGCCTTCAGTACCACATGCTGTGTACTACAATTCGCAAGTATTTTCGCGCGCTATGCCTTCACTACCACAACATGAGAACTCCGATTTTCAAGTACATCAGCATGACTTGCCTTCACTATCGGAGGCAGGCACTACTAGTTTTCAACAGTTACTTGGGTTGCGACCACAACAACCATATTTGTATTATAACACTCAACCAAATCAGGTATATTTATTTAGGTAATCGTTAAAATAAGATGAGAATGCATGAGTCATTTGCTTGTATTAACTTTTGGATTAACACTGTATGTAGACTTTTGTGGCGTCACCGAACTTGGGATGGCCAACATATCAAAATCACCCACTGCCAACTAGCAGTCAGCCAAGTCAGGTAACTTTTTTGTTAATCACTAAAACATAAAATGAGTGTGCATATCTCATTCACTTAAATTTACTTTTGTATCAATATTTTATATAGAGTTCCCTAATGGTATCGGACTCCGGATGGCCAACATCTCCAAATGACCAAATGCCAACTAAGGTAATTTTCACTTACAAGTCATACTCCCAATTCAAGTTTATATCTCTCAAGAAATTGTTTCTTTGTTCTTTCAGGTCCTGGGTAGCCAATCAAGTCATGTACAACATAAACACTTTTAAATAGATCTATAAACTTTGTTTTTTTCAGAATTGCTTCACAAAATAGTTACCTTGCGATGTAATATTTTACAGATTTGTTACTGGTTACTCCTTTTGATATGTTAGATATGTAACTGAATGCTGAAGAAATTTATTGATTAGTTGCTGCTACTTTCTCCATGGTTTAGTTTTCCAATTAAATGTGTTCTTGGGCAGTAAACGTACTAACAGGTGCCTTATCCAATTTGTGATTTCCCCTGCACCGTATGATTGAAAAAGCAGAGAAGAATGTATATATGGCACACTCAAACTTCAGTACGTGCATATAGCATACTCAAAGCAGAGAAGAACGTACCTCAGTATGTTCAGTTTGCATCGAGCGCGAACGCGCTGCAGGTCCACCATGTTCCAGGAGCTAGCCGGCCACAACATTGGCCTGGCCTTGGGTGCGCCGGACACGGGCGGTACTAGCTGCGACGGCTCCCGTCTCAGCACCGGCGAAGAACACAGCCCCGCGTGGTGCTGCGCGCCTGAGGTGAGTGGAGCTAGACGCGGTAAATTCCTTCTTGCCTCCAGCCAAGGCTATGGCCCCAGGCGGCGCAGCACGCCGGAGGCGAGCAGCGCTAGCAGTGACGGCTCCCGCCTTAACGCCTTTCAAAGCCACGGCTCCAGGCGGCGGCGCGCGATGCACACGTACGGGCGTTGACGCGTGCCGTAGATGAGCGGCGCTCCCCCACGAAAGTTCCTGTCTTGCCGCCGGTCACGGCACCGAACGGCGGATGTAACCTCGTCGAAATCCCCTCACAGTGCAGTGGATTGAGTGTCTGTAGAATGGTGGCAGCGAGAGTGCGATTGGGATAAGGCAGAGAAAAAAAATTAGAAAAAAAAATGTGGTTTCAGTGGTGGGGTCTAGCGGGACAGGTGTTGGCTACCGGTTGGCCCTGCAGCATAAGGCGTGCAGGGAACCCAGCACGAGAGCCCGACCCGTTGGATTCAGGATACTTCTTCCGGGTTATCCGCTTGGCTAGATGCACATGTAACCGTACCCCGACGATCCGCCTATGCCATGGCAGTTAGTCAGGCATTTTGTTTGTCTAAAAAAATTAGGCATTTGTTTTTCTAATCACTATATCTACAAAAGAAGTAAAAATATACAGTCATGGGTGTATTTTGTAGAAAAAAATCTTTTGGAAAATATCAAGGGGCCCAGGTAGGGACTGATTTTCTGCTAGGTCCAAACACCTGGTATATCCGAAAGAGCGTTGCTATACACACGACACTCCTTACATGATTTTTACACTATGGTACATATCCAACCATCCATCCAATAAAACACAGTGTGGCAGACCACCGGATCAACCATCGTCCAAGGATCGAACACAAAGTGTCGGCTGTAAAGTAGTTTCGTATTCGAAAACAATCCTTACACTGCATTGGACATACTCTATATGATACATTGATTTGATAATTATTTGTGGTTAGACCTTTCCTGATACGTGCTCAATTTCATGTGTTGCTCACCGATGCACATAGTCACAAATTAAGTAATTGTGTCCATTTAAAGTAAAATTTTATTTTGATCATTTTTTTGAAACTGATAATGATCTTCTATTGAAGATTTTGATCTTTTTTGGAATACATATAGAAGATTTTGATCTATGTGGTTTGATCGTGTCTCTATGTGATAATGCCCCCCCCCTCCAAAAAAACTCAATTGTTTTCTAAGGGTGTCTTCAACGTTGTCCCATAGAACGGACATTGCATCCGTTCCCGAGGGGACCAGTCCACGTATACTGATGTGGAAGCCAGTCATCTATTACTAATCGCATTCATTCATCATCAGTTCAACAGAAATACGTCAAATTCATACAAACTCGAACATATTTTATTTAAATTCGGATATAATTAAAATAAGTCGAACGTATTTTAGGTAAACTGGACGGTTTTCATAAAAATCTGACGAAATACATGAGTTTAACCTAGTATAAAATTAGTCCAGCGGCCGGATGGGTCTTCCTTGATTTTTGATCGCTCTGATGTTCCCGATGATACATAAGCTTCAGTGCAGTTCATAGCCGGCGAGGTTGCGTGAAGTCGTGAACCAATGGCCCTCATCCACTGTATCTTCCTAACCAACGCGTCATTTGATCCTCCTACTTATATGATGAAGGAGGATGATCGTAGCGCCAGCCAGTGATGCTTCAGGGGTAATGGAAGAGCACCCTTCGCCTCCCCAGCCAAACGACTCATCAGCCGATGGTCTTCTTGGAACCTGAACCGACGCGTAGCCCTTCGGTGAGGAGAGTTGGTGCCCTGGGCAGCCGATACGACTGACATTTTTAGGAGAGCTAATGTCCCCAATTGATGTTGCTTGGTCGTGAACTGGCATCTATCCCACAAGAACCTATAGCTCGGCGTCATGGCTAGGGGATTGGAGGAACAATGGAGGTGGAGGAAAAAGGAAGGGAACGTGTGTGTGTGTGTGGGTGTGTGTGCGCGCGCGCGCGCGTTCTACGTTCCCGCGGGGTTCTGTTTAAATAGCCGAAGCCGGATATGAGAACGGAGCAACCGGTTTGAATGCGGGGGCACCGGAATGGCTTTCTCGACTACCACGCTGGTTTAATGTCGACAGGGCGAAGAACGAGTAGCCTTCCCGTCGCTCCATGAATGCACAAGGATTTCTTGCGCGAAGGGATTTGGATGGGGTTAGGTTGTCAAAAGCGGGCATTTCAATGATCTGAACTTCCGCAAAGCCTCTTTTGGTTTGATACGGTAAAACGGACAAGTGAGCCAACCCGCGAACGGATATATGACCGCGTTTCATCCAAATAGACGTGAAAGATTTAAGAATCAACGTTAAAGATATCCTACACTGGTGGATGAAACTTAAGGTTTGGTGGATGGTGATGGTGTGGTGCCGAATATTCCACTATGAAAAATAAATAAGAATAGGAATTGGGAAAAGCTTTTATGCTACGCACTCGTCGATCCACGCAATAGCAATACCCGCCGTCTTCGAAGTACTTGTAATATTTTTTGATGCTACGATGTAATGTAAGTACGTACTACATCGTTGCTAAAGTGAGTGCATTGCGTGGGTCCGTACGTACACCATCAATTAAGTTACGGATGATGGTCACTCACGATCTGGCCAGGACAACATGAAGTGCAATTTGGATACTCGATTAGGCGAATGATTGATGATGCTGGTACGTACGTCTTGTTTGTGTGCAGTATACTCCCTTTAAAAAAGGGCAAGTTGTACCGGTGATATTGTTGCGGCAGGGAAAGCACTTTTGTCTCTGCCCATTGGCACGTACCGAGAGAGGAATATTGCGGCATGGCAAAGCAGGGCAAGCAGGCAGTACTGCGTGCATGCGTGTGCTTAAAGGTGGGCAGCGAATCCTTTTTTTATCTCGGTTGATCGATACAGGTTACAAAAGTTAATTGGTGGTACGTGCGTGTGAGGACGTGAGCCGTGCGTGAGAGCGAGTGCACCGGTCCAGCACGTATGCGCCGTGACAAGGATCGGTCGGTCGGGAGCTGGAAACGGGCTTATCATCCTCGTGCGGCACAAGCACAAGTGCACGACGGGTCCACAGTATGGAATCTCCTTCGTTGCCATTCTCACCCGGCCGGTGCACCACAAGCACGAGTGCACTCGGTAATACTCGCGACGCTATAATTAGCAATCAGGGAAATAATCTCATATGGTCGAATAAAAAGGAAAATTCAATTCGTTGCGAGGGCATCTTCAACGTTGATCGTTATGCCTGCCGCATGTGTGTAGATTCGCTTGTTTGAAGTATTTTTATCATCCGATGCGGTGTTGTATCCGTCTGTGGAGCAGTTCGTATGTGTATTTTTTCGTAAATCTGATTCAAGCCAAAGGAGCTTTGCGGAAGCTCGGACCGCCGATAGGCAGGACTCCAACACCCCCAACCCACACAAAATTGAGGCGATGCTCGAGCTTTTATAGTCATCTTCACTATTCAATGTTAAAATTCGTCATTTCCTAATACTATCAGCTCCACTCGTTGACGCCCTCCTCCACCCTAATCTTCATGATTTTTTTTACTTTCGTTGTCGCCTGAAGATCTAAGAAGAACTTTCGGAGCTGCCGGAGATTTAGGATGCAACCAAGACGATCGCTCGTAAAATTAATTCGACGTCACGACAAGGCCATCGTGTTAAACAAAAGGTTGGGCAAGCTGCATTGGCGACCGTCAGTCAAGGGCGGGGACGATCTACACCGCCCTGGCAGGGTGGGCATGTGTAGGGGCTTGGAGAGCGACATCATCGTCGCAACCATCCAAGTGAGCGTCGGCCTAGCCCAGTAGACTACATATGCTTCCTGCTTGTATCAACAAGCTTCAGAAGAAACCACATGATGCTTCATCTCTGCATGTCCTCTTGCCCATGACTCCCTTCTCCTTTCTTCTCCCTCTCTGTGAAGAAACGAAGGCAATGACACGATCCCACGAAAACACGGGTTCAAACCTTGGTGGTTGCGTCTGAAAGAACAAAGTGAGTCATGGTGGATTAGGAGCTTGGCGGTGTGGTGCGTCGAAAGCATCACAATTCCGGGTGCAACCATTGGATGGGACGGCGCATTAGTGCGGTGAATCACACGGCCATATGGGGGGAGGCAGGTTCATGGAGGAGAGATGCAGGCATGCGAGGGGGTCGACGATCTAGGTGGTTCGGGAGCAGGCGATGGAGATGGGAGCGAGGAACAGGTTGGTTTAGGCAGGCGAGGTTAATGCGGAAGGGATATGGCGAGTGATTAAGGAGAGTTTACGCGCTAGGTTACTGGTGGTTAGTTATCGAGCGACGGTGTTTTTTTTCTAGGAAGCAATATATGTGTCTATTAGATTTTTATTGAATCTATGGTAATCGATTGGTCTGGCATTGGCTTCCTGTCAGTCTATAGATAGAAAGTGCTTCCTAGTGTATAAGTCTTAAAGGATAAGAAGCTTTGTAGAGTTAAGATAGAAGAAAGACATAAATCCTATACTAATAAATATACATATACCAAATATATTCTAACATTCACGGTTCACTTGTGGCGAGAGTGAGGCGAGAGTAAGGTACATGTGAGTTTTCATTTTCCTTTTTTTTTGGGTGGAAGGTTCTAGTGAGATAAGAGCGAGCCTCGCATGATAGGTGTGCGCGGGTATGCATGATAGGAACACGCACTAGTCAGGTCACCAACCTGTTCCCCAGTGAGCATCTAAGAGGACATTGCAATCAATCAATTGTTTCTTTATAGCGAATAATGTACTCTGCGTAGCAATTTTCTTACTGCACAAATTGTCAAAGCGTGTCACTCTCTAGTCTCTCTCTTGATATATTTATACTGTGCTTATGTGTGACGCTGAGTGGGATAATAATAGGAGTAGAAAAGTTTGCTGCATGTTTCATTAGCTTATGTATCACGGCCCCGCTGGATTATTCCTCTCGCTGGACGGCTCGCCGTCATCCTGGCCCCCGGCCAGCATTATCGCTGACATTCCACGTCACCGGGGGCCCAGGTTGTGGAATGGTGACACCTTTAAGGGCAACTTTACAGGGTGATCCAAACAAATCTAAATTTGGTTTTCTTTTTGTGTGTTTAGATCGTTTATCAAATATTTGTATCGTGTCTATTTAAGTTGCAGGGCGTTCAACAAAAAGCACGAGATGCAAATCTTTTTATTTCTAGGCGTCGTCGCCATCATTACCACATAGATCAATTAAGGGAGGCGGCAACCACCATATGCCAGACGATCATCAGCCCTGCTGCCCCCCTCCCCCCTCGCGTGCGGACGCGTCCACCACCTTTTGTGGCGGCACTGGCACCCTCACTGGGCTCAAATGCTAATCATGGGAAGGTGGACGTTAGGCCAGGCACCGGTCTGCCCTGTTGCCAATACAACAACGCGTTCGCCATGCTGACATGAACACAATTGTTTCGGTTGTGGTGGCGGTGGCCCGACAACGACCCAACCTCGTGCTTGTTCGACATGCTTGAATTTGCTCTATGGTGGGGATAGGGATGCGGACTGGTGGTGGTGGAGGGGTTCATTAAAAATACAGATCAAAGGCACATAGGGGGAGGCCAGCCGACGCCTGTATGACTGCCAGACGGCCCGGACAAATGAAACGCGGACACGTTGGTCCGCATTCTGTCCACGCACACCCAAACACTTTCCAAATTTGGTCCGCAAATGGGTTGTGGTGGACAAAAAACAACCAAAACGAAGCGGGTTCCATTTCTGTATCTCTGTTGTACCGTGTTTTTTGATCGTGCGAACCCAAACAAATTAAAGAAGACCATTTGCGTCGTCGCGTTGGAATTCCCCTATCAGCAAGGCGCGCGGTAGGATTTTTTTTTGAAAACGTGGTACAAACACAGGCGATCACATATACGAGCATACACTCAACCCTATGAACACACGCATACACACCATATCCCTATCAGCATTTTCGCAATACTAAGCCCACACATTATCTTGAAATTGATGAAGTCACCAGAGATGTTTCATAGTCAACAAAAATGGCCCTTTCCTGTGAAAGCACATCGTCGAAAGCTTAAAATAAATATAGAAAGATGCGAGCACCAACCCTTATGCGTTGGGCCATGCTGTCAGTGGACACAGGTTGAATTATTGTGTCTATGTAGAATACGTAACATGCATGGATCTTCCTTTTTCGAGGGAAGGAAAACATGCATGGACAGCACAGGCTGCTCCTGCTTGGCTGCTTTGATCGATCGATGGATGTATCAAGGTGTGATGATCAGTGAGTGGAGGCTGGTGACCAGTCGAATTAGTTGTTGACCTGTCCCGGCAAGCAACGCAACTCACCAGACGATCTCACTGTAAAGGTCCTGAATTGATTTGATTTGGTTTGACTAGTCGTCGAGCTAAATTTGAGGAAAAATAAGAGGCACATGCTGAATTGCTTTTTTTCTTCGAAATGAAGGTTGGTTCTTGGTTGGAAACTCCATTATTGCCGAGCTAATAATTTCTGTTGTAAATTGATTGACCACCCACGACTAGATAAACGCTTTGATTTGGCAAGGTGGTATGTACGTACGTACGTGCTCCCTAGGTTCATGGCGGTAGCGCATTGTGGCCATGTCTATGGTTAATTACATACTTTTTTCATTTTGAATTAGATAACTTTCATTTAGCTGCATGTGTATACATAAATAAAAGAGCAAATAAAATCATCTACTCCGTATTTTGGAACGGAGGAAGTACTAATTTGGCAACGTTGACATCACGTACGTCCGCACTGTGGCTGAGGAGTTTGGTGCATGTCCCTATCGTTCAATGCTGCATATCAGAACCACACGATTATTTTTGCATCAGTGCCACTGCCACGTCTACTAAGTGCACGCTGCGGTGCTGCCCATCCAAGTCGTAGTGCTACTACAAAATCGATGAACCTTTCGGCGGTCCAGTCTTGAAGCTTTGCGGCCGGAGGCTGGCTGGCGTACGTGAGCCGGTGAGCGGAGGTCAAAATCTTGTTCCGTTTCTGGAGAGACCAGGTGATCTCTACCCCCTAAAAAATTGCTCCCACCAGCACCATGCATCCATGCTGCTTGCAAGTGGCGATTACGAGATCGCTCAGCATCCATCATGTTTGCCTTTTTCTCTCCGTTTTGTTTTGATAATTA
The DNA here is from genome assembly GCA_950022295.1 of Bromus sterilis. Lineage (NCBI taxonomy): Eukaryota > Viridiplantae > Streptophyta > Magnoliopsida > Poales > Poaceae > Bromus > Bromus sterilis. The sequence continues at coordinate 48,945,376 of OX465596.1, forward strand.
AAGATTCCGGACCCGGACGTATGTGTACCACCGTTACGTGCTGCTTTGCGCTACGTCCGATGACGACGCGTACGGTCCACTTGGACGCATAATTGCACCCACGCACGCACGCATGCCATGTCGGAATCCGATGCTAATTCTATGGGGATTAGAGCAACTACAGGCAGATAAGCTAAATCAGCTGCTCGAAAAATTCAGATGCGGATCACCACAAAATGATTATGCAATACGAAACACGGTATGATAGAATATATATGACATAATTATATATAAGTATAAATTTAAAAAAAGATTGTTTTGCGGTACAAATTACACCCAGGGTACGAAAAAAACACACATCTAATATAAGGTCACCGGTGGTCGCCGGAGTTCGCCTGAGTTTGCCGCTCCTCAAGGGTCGGGATTGAAGCGGCCGCAGACAGCTTTATACCGCTCGATGGCGAGGTCGTACGACGCCTGAGTGGCAGTGTGGCGTTTCTGTGCGCCATCTTTACCGAGTATCACGACATTGATAGCGATCCGGAGTCGGATGTCGGCGTCGACCACCTCGATGGTGTACGAAAGGGAAAAATGACTGAGTTGCACGAACCGTTCCCAAGCGCGGTCGGAGGCTAGGTCGCGACGTCGCGGAAGAAATGCATTCCGGGCAGAGGCTCGAAACCGGCACGTCCCCCGCGGCAGCCGCCGATAGTGCCAAGCCCGAAACCTCCTCTCGAACAAGACATCATCTAGTTCGTCATTAGAGTTGCCTACTCTACACGATGGAGGAAAGAAATTGTGGCGGCGGCAAAGGGAATAGATGAGAGATGGAAACTCTAAATAGCCCCCCTCCCCCATGCCGTAGATATAAGGATCAAATTGCTATTTTGCAAGCCGGCCGCAAAAAAATTGCAAACTAAAAGAATTATGGTGGTTCTGCTCTGGATCAAAACTTTATTTATTCGTTAAAAAATCCGCATATATATAGATCGACCGCGGAATGACACATTTATTAAAATTGCACTTAAGATCCACTAAAAAAAAGCTGCTCTTAAGATGAGATCTCCACCACGGACTCCACTGCGCCTCCTAAAACCTCCGAAAGCAAGGCTCCAACAATGGCAGAGCTGTTGTGTGGGCGGTGGGCACTCTTTTCACCATTCTAATAATTTTGAGGATATGGAGATTCAGATTCGATACACACTGATGACAACGCCATGCATGCATGCTTGTGGATGTGGCTGCAGCTTTTGGCCATGGCCAGACCGTGGTGCGCCTCATCATGCACGATAAAAAAATGGCCTCGAAACACAGCAAGGGCTAGCCAATGGATCTCGGCGAATGTCAGAGCACGTACGTACAGCTCCACTAGTCTAACGAGAGAGGCCAAACAGGAGCAGTACTGTATCCAAAAGTTTGCATCAGTGAGGGACGGGTATATGACGCATCGGAACAGCATCGCCTGTTCATCGTAGGGCCCTGCCAACACGAATGCTTCCAATTCCAAGCCGGATGCGTGCGTGATCGATGGTGCTGGGCAGCTAGATGCGTCAAACCACGGTCCACGACGAGCCGGAGCACCACACGGGCACGGCAATAATGCGTGGCCGGGCTCCTGTTCACCGCCACCGGACTTTTACGCTGCACCCATGCATGGCATGACGATCGTGCGTGCGGCCACCCTGCGCTGCACGCAGCAGCTAGCTAGCTCGCTTCGCCGCGCTAGCCGCCGTTGGCGTTTCGCCTGCGCGCTGGATTAACCTGATCGCCGGCGGCCAGCGGCGGCTAGCTAGTCATGGGTGCAGCCGTTGGCGTGGCCTCGTCATGCACGCACTGCCCACGCACGCCCATGCACGCATGTCCGGACGACGGCCGTGTCGTCTCGTCTCGTCTCCGAGCGAGCGCGCGCGCCCGCCGGGCGGCGCTACCGCCTCTTCCCTTTGAGTTCCGTGATGGTGGAGTCGAGGACGGTTTCACGTGCACCCCCACTAGTCCAGTGCTCTCGCCATGCTGCGTGCCTACATATGCTGACTTGGTAGCGCGTCATCTCTTGTTTCCTTTCCCTCCGCTTTTGTTGAATGGAAATACACTCCCAACGGAGCAATGCTAGGCTCACAGGGCTTTACGGAGCATTACCGATTGTCCTGTGATTAGACAAATTGTGATTGGATTAATGAAAGGTGAGCAGGCCCACCCAGGGGGAAATCAGGGGGGGTAAGTTTATACACAGGGAAAGAGTCCGTGACAGCTCCGTAAAGATCCGTTGGTGTAGCATTTTTGCTCCCAACGTCCCTCAAACGCTCGCAAATGTTTAAACCTACGTGTTTTCAATATTTTTCTTTATCAACCAACACGGTACGTCCCGCATGTCTGAATTTCTACAAACCGGATATGGTAACAGCGGATCAAGCCATTAGGTGTAGGTGCATTCTAAGAGGTGGAAGATTTACATTCTGCCTATTTGACCCGAAACCGATCGATGGTATATGAAAATGCGGGAGTCATTATTTAGTGGGCACCCACCTGCGCGCCTCTGCAGAGGTCATCTTGATACGCTCTGAAGTCGTCGCGTGTCGTGCTTTGATCGCGTCCCACGCGAAGCAACATCTGAATCTATGACTGAATCTGTGTCTGCGTTGTGGCTGAATCTGTATCTGCGTTGTGGATGAAAACAGTGGCTGCGCGGAAACTGTGATTGAATATGTGCCTGCGCTGTGGCTGCGCGAAGAGTTGTGGTTATGTTGTGGCTGTGGCTTCGCGTTGTGCGTGCAAAACGTGTCACGTGTCGATTACGGAGAAACCAAAGAAAAACACCGAAATGCACCAGAACGCACCACTTGGCACGTTCAAAGAGCGCGTGCGTGACCTCCGCAGAGGGTATCCTCTAACTAGTGATTGGCTAAAAGTGTGGTTCTTCATCACGTAGTATTATGAATTTCTGATGCTCCCGACCCACAAAAACTCCCATCTAAAACCCGCACAATTGACCATACCAGAATTGTTTTCGCGCCAAAAAATGTGCATACTGATGACTCACAAGTGTAGGGGATCGCAAAAGTCTTCGCGGGTAAGAATAGTTCATCCCCTTTGGTGTCCCAAGCTGTCACCATTGGGATCGCCGATTCCGGACTATAATAGGTGCATACAACTCATAGATAGGATCAAAAACACAAATATATTCATGAAAACATAAAGGGTTCAGATCTAAAATCATGGCACTCGGGCCCAAAGTGACAAGCATGAAGAGCAACAAGTAGTAGCAAAGATGATAAACACCATAGTAGATGATAGGCAACATGCCCCAATAATCTGACGAACTATTACATGATCTAACTCATCCAACCCCTACCACCCCCTTCGCCCACAACAGGGAATTAGTCACAAATGAAAGTGGGAGACATGGAAGGGTGATGGAGTGGCGATGGTGATGAAAATGGCGACGATTTCCCGTCACCGAAGGCCAAAACAGCCTCCAGATTAGCTCTCCCGGAGAAGAACAGAGGTGGCGGCGGCTCCGCGACAAGAATTGGAGTATCGACTTCTATTTCGGGATTTTCCCGTCGGGGGTAAAAACAAGAGTCGAAGTAGGGCATAGGGGCGGCCTCCTAACACGTCCAGGGGCCAGGCCGCGCCACCTGGCCGCCTGGTCCAGGGGTGGCCCCCTCCGGCCAGTCTTCTGGCTCCTAGGCTCTCCGGTTTGCGTGGATTTTCTATGTTTTTTCTGGATTTTTCCGAGGTACCTAAAATTCCCCTTTCCTGCACATGAGAAAGCCATACAGGTAGCTCTGCTGAAAACAACATCAGTCCGGGTTAGTTTCGTCCAAATGATGCAAGAATGAGGTCAAAACAATAGAAAAAGTGTTTGGAAAAGTCGATACGTTTGAGACGTATCAACTCCCCCAAGCTTAGCATATTGCTTGTCCGCAAGCAATTCAGTTCAACGAACTATACGCGACAAAGAAAGCTTTGACAAACTCTTTTGCTTCATAAGATGTAGATAAGCATGTACTACGAACAAGTCTAGCAAGTATTGGAACAATGCTACAAAGACAATGCACGAAGCAATCCTTCATTTTTATGAAAAGCTCTCAAACAGCCAAGAATAAATAATATGCAACTGAAAATCATGACAGGATCACAATGCACATGACTTGAACATAATAAAGTGGTATCTCACTTGCCCCATGAGTGCAGCAAAACATAAATGCAGAAGCACCTTCCGAGTTTCAAAGGAGACTAGAAATAAATATTTCAGCATGAACAATATCACAATCATGCAGAAGACAATGTGGTACTTTGGGACAATGTACATTACACTCAGAATGCCAATTATGCTCTCAATAGTTGGTGCTTTGAAGGAGAAGGTGGAGACTCTCGAACCGTGGCTTTTGATGGCAAGGTTGAAAACCCGTGGCTGGAAGTGATACGTCCCAAACGTATCTATAATTTCTGCTTGTTTCATGCACTTTTATGTGACATTGCTACATGTTTTGCTACACTTTCATATCATTTTACACATTTTGGACTAACCTACTAACTCAGTGCACCCAGTGCCAGTTCCTGTCTGCTGATGTCTTTAGTTGCAGTGATTTTTCCCCAATTTAAAATGCCAGAAAAATTCCAGAAAAATCAGACTAAAAATCAGCGTAAAGGAAGCTTCCGGAACCACCGAAGAAGTGCCGGAGGGGGGCCACCCCCTCCCAGGCGGCCAGGTGGCGCGACCCACCCCTAGACGCGCCACCATGGTCCTCCTGGATACGATAAACCTTACAGTCCTCGTGTAAGGGAAATTAGCCGTCATCTACATCTTTACCTTCCACTCGGGGTAACCAACGAGGAGCAATACTTCAGTGCCATCAAGCTAATTTCTGGCGCCGTTGCCGAGGACTCCACTCTTCTACATAGGGGAGTTGCACACTATCTTTTATCTTTTCTTTTTAGTCTTGTTAGTTTACCTTATCATTTTTTTATCTTAGTGTCATTTATCAAAAACCACAAAAAAAATAGTTACCTTGATTTTAGTAATCCTTTTTGTTTAATCAAGCATGTTAGGACTTGGTGCTCTGAGGGAATCGGAAGTTCTAGATTTTCATCAAAGGGATGGAGAAAATATGAAGAAGGCATGGGACAAAATTTCTGATGCACATAGAAGAATTATGCCTTGGATACCTATAAAAATTGTGCCTAGAAATTTTTACCATGGTCTTTTTAAAATGTGTAAACACTCTCTTGATATTATAGCTGAAGGAGATTTCTTAGAGTGTGATGAAGCTACAACTCTTGATATTATACATGGTCTATCTAGTTATTTTGTTTATGATCGTAGTTTCGATACTGTTATAGACATAATTGCTACTATTGGAAAGAGAATGGATGCTCTAGACTTGAGAAAACTAGAGAAACCCAAACCCAATAAGAAAGATATTTTGGGGATAGATGATGATTGGGAGCCTTTTGTTAGAATTAGAATCTCTAACCAAGAGTTCCTTGCCTTTTGTGATATTGGATCCATGGTTTCTACAATACTAAAAGTAGTTTACGATTCTTTAAAATTCTCAAACACGGAAAATTTGTCTTCTTATCATGAACATGCTAATGTAGATATTTTCGAGATCCAGGGAAAGGTAAAAGATGTCCAAGTTACATTCTTAAAAAGGAGTGCAACGGTTGATTTCTTCATCATGGAGCCAAACCAAGGAAACATGGTGCTTGGAAGGGACTTCCTCCGAGCTGTAAAAGGCTTCATTGATATAGGTAAGGGACACATACGCTTACGTGGAAAAGCAAAAGGTACGTATCACTTTCCTAAAGAGATAAGGACGAACTTATTGAGGAACCATTTGAAGGTTTTTATAACTCCAACAACTATGATGACTTTTGATTCCTCTCTTTGCATCATGCCTAGCTAAAAGGCATAAAAGAAAGCACTCGTTGGGAGGCAACCCAAGATGTTTTTATTTTCAGTTTTAGTGGTCTTGATTCTTGTTACTACTGTAGCAACATCATTATATCTTTATTTTAAAGCTTTGTGCCAAGTTTTAGCCTCCGATTGCAAGAAAATTCAAAAGTTGTGACATTTTGTTCAGAAACAGATTCTGTCCCCTTGACGAAAAAATTCGGCTAAAATCACCAGATCATCTTTTTGATCTGAATTTTTTGGCAGAGTGATCTATACAATTTTATTTCGTGCGTGTGTTATGAGTTTTTGATTCGAGTTGTAGAAGTACCCCAAAAATCATTTACTACCCGCTGGTCTGTTTTTCACAGATTCTGCCACGTTTTACGTTTTCTTCATTTTGCAAACCTTAAGCTTGCTTTTTTTTGCAAAAACTTTTTGGAAATTTTGAGAAATAGTATATCTTCAAGAATATATTTATTTCCAGTAGAGAAAAATTATTTTATCATGGGTACTAACCACTCTAATCAGCTTATGGTGAGTTTCATATGAAGGAAGTTTTCAAGTATGCGAAGGAAGATGATGAAAGAAGATTCGGGAGTGTCAAGCGCTCAAGCTTGGGGATGCCCCCCTGCACCCCCAAGAAATATCCAAGGAGACTCAAGCATATAAGCTTGGGGATGCCCCCGTGCATCCCCTTCTCGATCAATAATCATCAGTTCGTCGTTCTCCATGCTATATTTTTATCACTTTATAGGTTATGTGCTAGGCCTGGAGCGTCTCGCTCTTTAATTTTTAGTTTGTTTTAGTTTTTCTTTCTGTTCATAACAAGTTGGATCCTAGTCTTCATTGTTTGGGAGAGAAACACGCTCCACTCCACCGTAGAACACAACATAGGCTTGCATGCTGATACGTCCAAAATGCATCACTATTTTATATAGTAATTCATCCCTATTCATTGATATATTTCATGTTATGATGCTATTCTTATGTTGTTTTGGCTTGTTTTACACAATTTGCAGCTTTCCGATGCCGAAGAAGCATACGCGGAATTCAACAGTAAAAAGTGGATGCAGAGTTGCTGAATCAGAAGACCTCCAAATTACCTGAAAATCGATGGAGTCCATTTTCCAGAAGAATGACGGGGACACGCAAAACGTGAACCAGAGGGGGGCCACCAGGAGCCCAGGCGCCCCCTGGCGCGGCCCCACCCCTCGCCGCGCCAGGTGGACGCCTGGACCCATGGGGCCACCCCGGGCTCCCCCTCTGGCCTATTTATCCATCGTTGTCCGAAAACCCTAAAACAAGAGGAGTTTAGCGAGTTCCGCCGCCACTCCGTGGCGGAAAACTACAGAGAAGAAAAGACATCTCCGGCGGGGAGATTCCGCCGGGGAGGACACCTCCCGGAAGGGGAGATCATCGCCATCGTCATCACCATCGTCACGGGCATCATCGAGATCATCATCAACACCATCCCCAACATAAGCACCATATCCACCACCATCCCATCCCATCTCACAATTGCAACTTGTGTTGTAATACATACTATCTATCCTCTCTACTCTATCGGTGTTGATTGCTACCGTGTGATGAATGCTATTGAGTTTTGTTGGAGAAATATCATTGTGTCCAGATTGTTTATCATCTATTCATCCCCTCTGATCATGATCTCTTTTATGTCTTGTGAGTAGTTACTTTAGTTCTCGAGGACATGGGGGAAGTCTAGTTGCTAGTAGTCATATGATGTTGAAGTAATATGTGTTGTTTGATATTTAAGTTGTGTTGTTATTTTCCTAGTGGTGTTGTGTGAGTCGAACACTCAACACTTCGCCTTATTAAGGACCTAGGGGAATGCATTGTGTATAAAGAATGCTTACGGTGGATTGCCGGAGTGACAGAAACCTGAACCCCAGTTTGCACGCTTTTGCACAAGGGAACAATGGATCATCGATCGTATTGTTATGGTTAGGCTTTTGCCTTAATTCCTATCTTGTATTTGTGTATGCTTGCAAGGTGTTTAATCATAAGAGTGCACTTATGTTAGTCTAGAAGGTGTACTAGCATAGATCCACCCACTCGACACTTATTAACACAACACATAGTATCGATACGGAATATGGCGAAAGCACGTGACTATCTCTCCCGTGGGTCCTCAAGAACACTTTAGCCTTTACAAGTTCAGTTGTTAGGCATATCCTTTGCTCAAAAGGATTGGGTCACTTGTTACTCCTCAGTGCCTTTTACTTTGCTTTCTTTTACCTTCTTGTTGCTTATACCGAAAACCCCTAAAAAGTTATCTTTCAGTGCCTGCAGTTATTTCTTTGCCAAAGTCACTTACCAATACCTTCTGCTCCTCGTTGGTTTCGACACTCTTATTTATAAAAAACTCTACAAACGATCCCCTACAGTCGAGGGTCATCACATGCCTATCTTTCTTTTTGTGTGTGTTCTATATCTTTTCATAGCTGCTGTCATGTTTAGCTCTTAGTTTTCATGCTTATCTTTTAAGAGCTTTTGTTTAGGTTGTTCTAGGAACTCTCTTGAGTCTTCATGTTTATCTTGTTTAGAGAGTTGTCTTGTTGCACTAAGTTGTGTGTCTTGCATGAGTAGGTAATTAAGGTTGCTATTACAAGTGTAGCAGTAACATGCAATAGTTTTGAGGTATTGATTAGAGTAATGTTTGGACATCAAGGTGCCAAGAGCTTGAGCTTATTAGTGATAGGTGTCGTATTTTGGGCAATCTGTGCTTATTTTCAAAAACTACAAAAATCAGTTGATAACTCTAGCTACTAGATGGATCGCTAACCTCTGGAGGGGTTGGAATATATAGAGTACCCTCACGTACCGTGGGTCGAGGATGCACAAGGATAACCAAACCCCCATACAATCCTCCTCGGGGTACTCGTCTCTTTGTGAACCCTCCGATTAGATAGATAGTTACCGATAATAAGTGCATGCATTCTTCAGACTAATGCGAGTATTCGATTGTTGGCACTTGCACCTTCCCATATTTTGCTAGCCTCTTCGGTACCGTGCCTTTCCCTTTCTCACCTTGAGAGTTGAGGCATACTTCGCCGGTGCATCCAAACCCTTGGCATGATACACTTTGTCATCATAAACCTCCTTATATGTTCCTCAAAACATCCACTATACCTACCTATCAAGGCATTTCCATAGCCTTTCCAAGATACATTTCCATGCAACATCCACCATCTCATGACTTGATCTTCATGTCATACATGCTTTCGCTTGATCCGGATGATAGTTGGGCCTTGCCCTTATTATTGCTACATGACGCGCTAGTATCATTGCATATCCTGCTACATTGTTAGAGGCATACATTTGCATACATCATGATAGCTACATCTTCTTTATGTTGAGTACCTTGTAAAGTGTGAAGAACTTCTATACCTTCTTGTAAGATAGAGTGTTGCCCTTAAGTGAGGAAAAGATCCCAAAGTGGACAAAATTAAAAGATCCCAAAGAGGACAAATGAGAGTTAAATAGAAAGAGCCATTGAGGCCACGAAAAAATACAAAAAAAGAGAAAAAAAGAGAAAATAAAAATAAAAAAGAGAAAGGGGAAACACTACTATTCCTTTTGAAATATCCACACTCGTACTCCCTCCTATATCTTGTACTCCATAGATATGATCATTTATGCATATAACTATGTGGGGACCTTCACACTATAGAACTTGGCTTGCATATTCCAAGGATGAGCCTCCTCAAGCGAGCTCTAGGTCTTCATGAGCGAGCAAGTTGGATGCACCCCCACTAGTTCCATTGGAGAGCTTTTCTTAGCTCATATGTGCATCCGTTGCATGGCAATCCCTACTCCTCACATCATATCTATCATTTGGCCCTCTCGCCTACGATTGTCCTCATTGATGTGAGCCTTTCTCACTCTTTTTGTCTTCCTACTCCACCATATTTATCTCTTTGCCATCCTAAGTGTCAACTCTCGTGCTTACGCTCATCCATTGCATAAGTGCTCAAAATATCGAAAGGGAGTGGATCTAATTGACTTGTACCTAGCTAGTGGTCTGGGGACGAGTCTAGACAAGATTCCAAAGAAGACCAAGTGTGAAACTTTAGTAGATTGAGTTCTCAACAAATATATTTTTTCTCTCGTATTCCCACCCCCCTTCTTGCACGCAAACACCATCTGGAGACATTCGAGTCACGGACAGCAAGAGATCTTGCACCTAATGTTCTTATATTGCTTGTTTCAATGCTAATATAGACTCTTGCCTGTTATGACTTGAATTGAATTACATACCTTGGTTGCTTTACTTTCAAGGTTCTTATATGGTTGTTAGCATTTCGCCATAGAAATTATGCGTTATCATTTACCTACTCGAGGATGAGCAGGAATTAAGCTTGGGGATGTTGATACGTCCCAAACGTATCTATAATTTCTGCTTGCTCCATGCATGTTTTGTGTGATATTGCTATGATCTAGATACACTTTCATACTCTTCTTTTGATCATATTTGGACTAACTTATTAACTCAGTGCACCACAGTGTCGGTTCCTGTTTTCTCCTGTTTTTCTATTCCAGGTTTCCCCCATATTAAAAGTGCTCCAAAAATTTGGGAAAAATCAGATAAAAAATCAGTGTACCGGAAGCTTCCGGAAAGACCTAGGAGGCGAGAGGGGACTCACCAGGGCCCCAGGCGCCCTCCCGGCGCGCCCTAGGGTGGGGCCGCGCCAGGGGGCCGCCTGGACCCCTGGTGGCCCCCTGGCTGCCCCCCTTCACCTATATATTCTCCGTGACGCGAAACCTCCGAGGACAGAACCCTTTTTCACGATCTCGCCTCTGTTCCGCCGCCGCCGCGCTTCCAAGATCGGGAGCGCCAGCACACCTCTTCCCGGCACCCTACCGGAGGGAGGATTGACCTCCGGGAGCCTCCCCTCCACCATGGATGCCTCCCGGATGATCCGTGAGTAGTCTACCTTCGACCATGGGTCCGTGATTAGTAGCTATGTGATCTTCTCCTCCCCTCTTTGTTCTTCATGGATTAGACCTCGTGAACTTCCCTACATGATCGAGGCACATATGTAAGTTTCTCCTGTTGCTATGCTGAGTTTTCTGGGATCTGATGGATTATGAAACTGTCTTCAGTTTGTGATTTAGTAATATATTTGGTTCTTATCTTTTATACTTATGTTCTTGAGTAATTCTTTCATGTTCTCCGTTGATGTTTATTGCTTTGGCCAAGTAGTAGGTAGTGACTCAAAGAGGGAAAGTTATGCTCGATTGTGGCCATGTATGTTTACAGGTAAGCTTTCCTAACCCTAGCTTGCTCCGTACGACAGGTTTTCGCACCTTCCTTGTGAGTCGCAGACTCCTACGTCGGTGCCAATTAGCGGCCCGAGGATGTATCTTCATGGGCCTTCTGTCTTCAGGGACACCAAGTAGGCTTATTCGTAGGAGTCGTGGGGTCACCCCCTCGTCAGTATCCCCCGAGTGCCTGGGGGACTCGAAGAGTCGCGCAGGGACTCGAGTTCATCCATTTATCGGTTATTTGTATGCGCGGTACAACTGCGGGTCGCTGGCAGTCTGGTGGCCATGACAAAACCTGTTTCGAGGGATGCTAAGCTGAAAGGGCCCAAGGAGTCGACTGGTCGAGCCTTGGTGAATTGCACTAGGGAAAATACCGCAGTAGCCCAATCAAACCCACGTCGCTCGACGTGAGCTTGGAACACTGGTGTCGAGCAAAAGTCCTGCCGCTTCAGGTCTTACGGTGTTCATTTGCCGCCAGTAATGTGCATAGCCTAAGGCGCATCCGCCCGCCTTTTTCTATCATGCGCAGCGCATGGAAAAGGTTGGGAGTGAAATCGCTCTTTGGCAAGTCCCAGCCCGGCCGAACTTCGCAGCGGGGTCTTACGTACACGCTAATCTTGCGTGGCATCTGGGCACAGTGTATCGTGTTCCAGGAATGTGTGTTTTTGAGGCGCGGAGCCTAATAGTATTTCACCCGCTTGGAACAAATCATCAAGCGAGTTGTTCACTCATTCATCCGTGGAGCTTGTTTCGAGTGCTCAGACGGGGAGTTCTTCGCGAGTAGCCACTCGAATGCCGTTTCGGCTCTTGAGGTGAGGGAGCACCCGAGACTCTAGCGCCGTATGATCTTGGCGAGTGAATATTTGTCTTGCGTCGGGTCGAGGGAGCACCCGAGACTCTCGTGAGTGCTAGTGATCACTCGAGCACATTGCTGACCTTTGGGTGAGGGAGCACCTGGGACTCTCATGATCTGCTCTCCGATGGGAGTAAGATGTTTTTCTTCATCGGGAAAAAGATCTGAAAGATGGAATCTCTGAGCCTTGATGTCTGTTTGTATTCTTCACCGCTTGTCAGGATAACGATGCCTCTGTTTGATGGCTGTCAGGGATGCTCCGCCAGTGAACCGTCACTTCTTCATGACCGGTCATAATGATGACTGCTGTGGCGTGCGGCATGTGCTGGTTGAGTTTCCGATACGCGCGTTGGAAACACGCGTGAATTGACGCGTCTCACGCACAGTGCGTCCCGTGGGAAAGCATCTTGGTCTTGGAATCTGAGACGTCTGCAACGTTTGGTCTTTTGAATTAATTGCTGCTGTCGTCGTGGCTTCTCTGTGCTGGGAGATTTTTGTTCTATAAATAAGCCTTTTGCTTCCACATCGTTTCGCCTCTATCCAACTTGCTGCTTTTCCTCTTCCTTCTTTTCTTATTCCTCTCATGGTTCCCAGGCGAGGTGCTGGCCGTGGCCGTGTTCGTCGTGGCCGTGGTGGCCGTGCACCACGCTCATGCCGTGGTGGTCGCCATGGTATGGCGCCAGTGCCTTCCTCCTCTCGCTTGGAGGAGGGTTTCTGGCGCTATGATTTTCTTTTACGCGTTCGTGGCCAGAGCGCCAATCACGTTCTTATTCCCTCTGTTTTTTCCGCCATTGTCTCTGAACGTGGCTTAGATGGCTTTCTTCTGCATCTTCAAGGGAGCTGTCGATCTCCTTCTTATGTTGACTTGGAGGTTGATAGTTCCCGCTTGATTTTTCTTGGCTCTGGTTGGAGTTTGTTTGCTCGGCGGTTGAATATGCGAGATGGCGATATGCTCAGCTGTCGTTTTGACGGCGAAAGCACTGTCACTGTCCGCGCGTTCGACCCGAGTGGCAACAACATGGATCTGCACTGGCAGGGGTCGAGCAGCGACAGCTCCACACGGTCGAGGAGTCCTACGCATGCACCTTCTACAGCTCCGTCTTCTGGCGACTCCTCAGGTGGTGCTGCCGTCTCCATCAGCTCCGAAGAGGACATCGACGTCAAGCCGTCGATCAAGCGGGCGCGCCAGACGACCTTGTAGAACTGTAGGCGGCCTCATCTTCGCTGGCAACGCGGGCGGAGCTGGAGAAGATGCTAGTGGAGCAGGAGAAGAAGCTGGTGGAGCATCGTCTTCAACTGCTCCGCAAATAAGTCGAGCTTCACCTTTTGTTATGTCACTGACATCATGAGCCTGCTGCTTCGACTCCTCCTTTGTCTGTGATGATGCTTGTTGTCTTAGTACCAATCATCCCCGCATGGGCGCACATGTAGAAGTCATAATTCCTTGGGTGGTTGATGCTGTAGGACTGTTTGTGTTTTTGTAACTAGGTTAGTTTTCGATGTAATGAGGATTGCCTTCGAGTGATCAAAGTTGCCTTATATCCAATGTACTTTGAGTCTTTGTGTAATGGAATCTATCTTTGGGTCTTCTGCAACCGAGAACTGTGTTCGAGTCCTTGGCGATCGGGAGCTATCTTCGAGTCCTTTGCGAACGAGAGCTGTTCTCGAGTCCGTCCAAACTTTGTACTGTGGGTTGTATTGGGTGCGCGTCAGTGCTCCCGATGGGACCCGATGGGAGTAGACCCCGAGGCTACGCTTGGGTCGGAGGATCGAGCGTAGGCTGAGATTTTTCCCCTGTCGTTCTTCCGTTAATTTCTTGTCCTTTATCGGGTGCGCGACAGCACTCCCGATGGGAGTAGCCCCCGAGTCTTTAGGTGATCGGTGGCGATCGGATGAAGACTAAAGGAGTCTGTGACCTGTGATTCCTCCAAAATTTCTTCAGAGTACTTGGTGTTCCATCTGATTGTGGCCATGTCTTTCGAGCCTTGTTCTCAGCGGGTGGGGCTGGCCGGGTATTTTTTGCGTGGGCCTTTTAAGCTTCGGACTGCGCGAGCGTTTCTCGGGAGGAGGTGGTGCTCGAGCACCCGAGTGCGATAGCGTCTCTCGGGGGAAGTTCTGTACTCGAGCCCCCGAGTGCTTTGGTTAAGATCGCTTAAGTGGCGATAGCGTCTCTCGGGGGGATTTTATGCTTAAGCCCCCGAGTGCTTTTGGTTAAGATCGCGTAGGCGATAGCGTCTCTCGGGGGGATTTTATGCTTAAGCCCTCGAGTGCTTTTGGTTAAGATCGCGTAGGCGATAGCGTCTCTCAGGGGGATTTTATGCTTAAGCCCCCGAGTGCTTTTGGTTAATATCGCGTAGGCGATAGCGTCTCTCGGGGGAATTTTATGCTTTAAGCCCCCGAGTGCTTTGGTTAAGATCGCGTGGGCGATAGCGTCTCTCGGGGGGATTTTATGCTTAAGCCCCCGAGTGCTTTGGTTAAGATCGCGCGGGCGATAGCGTCTCTTCGGGGGATTTTATGCTTAAGCCCCCGAGTGCTTTGGTTATGATCGCGTGGGCGATAGCGTCTCTCGGGGGGATTTTAAGCTTAAGCCCCCGAGTGCTTTGGTTAAGATCGCGTGGGCGATAGCGTCTCTCGGGGGGATTTTATGCTTAATCCCCCGAGTGCTTTGGTTAAGATCGCGTGGGCGATAGCGTCTCTCGGGGGGATTTTATGCTTAAGCCCCCCGAGTACTTTGAGATGGCAGTATTTGGGCAACATTTATTTTATTGCGGTCGAGCGGTTACATGAGTTGCCAGTCATGTCTAACCGATGGGGACTATGGTTAGAACAGTCGCAAGTTTGTTACGTTCCATGGGTTACCCACGTCCTCGTCTGTCTTCGGGTTCTTCAGCTTGTAGGCGCCACCTCCGATGACTTCTGAAACTATAAATGGTCCTTCCCATCCGGGGGCAAGTTTATGGACCTTCTCTTGTATCAGCCGTAGGACTAGGTCACCTTTGTTGAAGGTTCTAGTGCGCAAACGACTGCTTTGGTAGGTGCGTAGCTTGTCCTGGTACCCTTCTGATTTTGCCAGGGCTGTATCTCTTGCTTCGTCAGCTGTATCTTTGTCGTCTTGTAATGCTTCTTATGCTTCTTCTTCTTCGTACCCGGTGACTCGAGGTGCTCCGAACTTGGGGTCATGTGGTAGTACTGCCTCTGCCCAGTACACCATGAAGAAGGGTGTGTACTGGGTCGCGGTGTTTGGTGTAGTTCGTAGGCTCCATAGTACCGCGGGGAGTTCTTCTACCCAGTTGCCGGCGGCTTGCTCGAGTGGTGCGAGGAGCCGCTTCTTGATTCCCCCGCATACAAGGCCGTTTGCTTTTTCCACTTGGCCGTTGGATTGCGGGTGCGCGACTGATGCATAATTTATTTTGATGCCTAGTTCTTCGCAAAAGTTCTGGAATTCTACGGCGGCGAAGTTCATGCCGTTGTCCGTGATAATGTTATGTGGCACTCCGAACCTGAAGATGATCGATTTGATGAAGTTGACAGCCGTGAGGGCTGTGGAGCTGGTGATGGGCACTGCTTCGATCCATTTAGTGAACTTTGTCGACTGCGACGAGCAGGTGTGTCCTTCCGCCCTTTGATGATTTCTTGAGTGGGCCCACCATGTCGAGTCCCGAGGTGGCGAACGACCAGGATAGTGGTATGGTCTTGAGCTCTGATGCGGGAGCGTGTGGCCTATTGGCAAATTTCTGGCAGGCGACACAACGTCGCATGATTTCCTCTGCGCTTTTCATGGCTGTGGGCCAATAGAATCCGGCTCGGAATGCTTTGGAAACGAGTACTCTACTGCTCGCATGGTGTCCGCAGGTGCCTTTGTGGATTTCGAGCAGTAGGGCTTTGCCGTCCTCTTCGTCGATGCACCTTTGGAGTATCTGGGTGATGCTGCGCTTGTATAGTTGTTTGTTGATCACCGTGAACGCCTTGGATCGTCGGCTGATGCGTCGTGCTTCAGACATATCTTGCGGTAGCGTACCTTCGATTAGGAATCGGAGGAACGGTTTTGCCCAGACAGGTCCTTCGAGCTCTGACGGAGCTGTGCTGTCGGGTGTGCCGGTGCTTGTGCCTTCTGATGGGGTTGCTGCTGCCACCTGCGCCAGGTCTGTTGCGTCCTCACCGTCCACGACTGCTTCAGGTGCTGCTTCCTGTACCTTGATGGATCTCCGGCTGATGCTTTCGAGAAAAACGCCGGGTGGTATTGGTCCTCGGGTCGAACCGATGTTCGCAAGTTCGTCAGCTTCTGTGTTGTTGGCCCTGGTGATGTAGTGGAGCTCGCAGCCGTCGAAACTTCTTTCGAGTGCGTTGTAGAGCTTCTGGTAGGCTGCCATGTTGTCGGCTATTGCGTCGCAGTTTCTCATCGTCTGCTGGACGACGAGATTGGAGTCCCCGTAAATTATGAGGCGAGTGGCTCCGCATGTTTTGGCCATGCGCATGCCATGGAGGAGTGCCTCGTATTCTGCTTCGTTGTTGGAGGCGTGACTAAAGTTGATCTGGAGGACATATTTTAGCTTTGTTCCTTTAGGGGAGATGAGCACAACTCCTTCCCCGGCTCCTTGTTGTCTCTTGGACCCATCGAAGAACATTGACCATGAACTTGATAGGTCTGGGGGGCCTGGTGTCTGAACCTCCGTCTACTCGACCAGGAAATCTGGGAGTACTTGGGCTTTGATGGCTGTTGGGTGCTTGAACTGCAGGTCCCGTGGGCTGAGCTCAATGTTCCACTCGGCGACTCGTCCAGTCGCTCCAAGGTTATTGAGTATGTCAGCGAGTGGTGCGCTGCTCACGATTGTGATAGGGTGCTCGTCGAAGTAGTGGGACACCTTTCTTCTGATAATGCGGGTACCGCTGCTGGGATTTGGTCAGGAGCATGCTGAGGTAGTAGATTGGTCTCTGGATGCTCTGGACCTTGCCTTCTTCTGTGCGTTCGACAACGAGCGCTGTGCTTACTACACTGTTACGTGCTGCCACGTAGAGGTATAGCTTCTCTCGTTCCTTGGGTACCGCCAGGATTGGTGGGGTTGAGAGTATCTCTTTCAGGTCCGCGAATGCTTGGCGGGCTTCCTCCGTCCACTCGAATTTCTCTCCTTTCCTGAGCAGCTGATAGAAAGGCAGCGTGCGTTCTCCCAACCTGCTGATGAAGCGGCTTAGGGCTACGCGTTTTCCAGTGAGCTGCTGTACTCCTTTGACGTCGGTTGGTTCTTGCATTCGGGTAATGGCTCGGACTTTCTCGGGGTTTGCCTGGATTCCTCGGGCGGATACCATGTAGCCGAGCAGCTTTCCCGCCGGTACGCCGAATGCGCACTTCTTTGGGTTGAGTTTGATTCTGTATTTGTTGAGCGCTGTGAAGGTTTCGCGCAGGTCGTCGAGTAGTGTGGCTGCTTTGTAGGTGTTGATGACGATGTCGTCCACATAGACTTGCACATTTCTTCCGATTTTCTCCTTCAGGCTGGCCTGCATCATTCGCTGGTATGTGGCGCCTGCGTTCTTGAGCCCGAAGGGCATGGTCTTGTAGCAGAATACGCCATAGGGGGTGATGAACGATGTGTGCTCTTCATCTTCTTCCTTCATCCTGATCTGGTTGTATCCTGAGTAGGCGTCAAGAAAGGAAAGTAGATCGCACCCTGCTGTCGAGTCGAGTATCTGATAGATTCTAGGCAGGGGGAAGTGGTCCTTCGGGCAATGCTTGTTGACTGGTCCGTAGTCGACACACATGCGCAGCACGGTCGTGTCTTTCTTGGGCACCAGCACTGGGTTGGCTATCCAGGTGGCTTTCTTCGTTTCTCGGATGAACTGGGCGTCGAGTAACCGGTTGAATTCCTCTCCGATTGCTCTGCGCTTGGGCTCCGAGAATCGTCTCAAAGCTTGCTTCACCGGCTTCGTGTTTTTCTTGATGCGTAGGGCGTGCTCCACGAATTCGCGTGGTACTCCAGGCATGTCGGATGGGCACCAGGAGAATATTTCCCACTCATATCGAAGGAAAGCGACGAGTGCCGTTGCCTGATCCTCTGGTAGGTGGGCGTACACGCGGACTGTTTTGTCCGGGTCCGTCGGGTGCACTTGGTGAGTGACTGTGTCGCTGTCGATGCTGAAGTCGCGTCCGTACTCCTTAGATTCGCTTCGGCTCACCAATGGGAAGGTACTCTTGTCCGTCACCATGGCTATTTCTCTGAGTTCTTGCTCGGCTCCGAATGTGTCGGAGATTTTGTGGAAGTCACGGTCACATTGATCTGATTTGATGAAGCTTCCGTTGATCGTGAGGACTCCTGCTGATCCTGGCATCTTGAGCTTGAGGTACGCGTAGTGTGGGACCGCCGTGAACTGCGCGAATGCTGGCCGTCCCAATATGGCGTGGTACTGCGATTGCCAGTCGAGTACCTCGAACTCGAGGACGTGCTTTGCGAAGTTGCGTCGGTTGCCGAAGACAACTTTGAGTTCGATGACTCCGAGGGATGTGGCTGCTTCTCCTGGGACTACCCCGTGTAACTCGGTGCTCGATTTTCTCCATACTGATCGTGGGATCAGCATCTTTTGCAGGGTGCTGGCGAAGATGATATTCATGCTGCTGCCTCCGTCCATGAAGACCCTATCCATGTTGTACCCGCCGATTTGTGCATCGAGCACCAGGGGCGCGTGCCCCGGTCTTGGGACTGTGGGTGGATGGTCGTCCCGTGAGAACGTGATGCTGGTCTCCGTATCATGTAGCTGGTAGACTTCGACTATGTTTATGCTCTCGGCTGCTCTAGCTTGCAGGGTGTAGGCGTCGCGTTGTGCTTGCGGCACCCTTCCCTCTTGGATCGTGAGCACCTGTTCTTGCGGCGGGCTGTGACGTCCTTCCGGGCTTGAGGGCGGCGAGTGTTCGGGTCGCCGGTTGCGCTTGTCTTCTTTCTGCTTCTCCTTCTTGAGGTCGTCGGCTAGCTCGTTGAACAGGCGGCAGTCTCTCAAGGTGTGTCCTGACCTGACGCGTCCCCAGTCATCCTCAAAGCCGTGGATCGTGCAGGGTCCTGCTAGTTGCCCTCTAGCCGTGAGTTTGCTAGATCCGACGTGCCTCTTCCTCCTTGAGATTCTGAAGATTTGCTCGTGATCCTCTGGGTGTTCGTGGAATAGAGGGTCTGTTTCGATTCCTCGACTCATGTCTTGGTTCTTGATGAGGTTGGAGAATTCATCTGGCCTTCGATCTGGGTCATAGTACTCGCCCACCGGTGTCTCGGAGTCGCTGTCCTGGCTGGCGGCAGGTGCTCGTGCGACGGCGTGTCGTCGAGTGGTCATCGGTTGCGCGGCTGCGTGACGTGGCTCGTTCATTGGGCCTCGCTGTAGATCTCCCATGCGCGCATTTTGGGTCACCGATTCCTTCTTCCTTGGCGATAGTTCTGCTGATCGTTGGTTTCGATCTCGTAGTCATCGTCTTGGTGTGCGGCGGGTGCCCGGGCGGCGGTGGGTTGTCGAAAGATTTGCGAGTCCTCCACCGCGTGTCGCGGTTCGTCGAGTGGAATTCCTTCGTAGAGGCCTCTCGCCGTTCTTCTGGGTCGTCAATTCCTTTGGTGCTGACGCTGCACTTGGCCGTTACCGTAGTATTGGTCCTGGCACAGCTGTAGCCCGAGCGGTCTTGATGGGGTGGCGGATATGTTCGCCGTGATCTTGAATCCTTCGAGTGGGCTAGATCTGGTTCTTGCCCTTGGGTTGTGGCTTGCTGGAGACGTGACCGCCGAAATCGTGATCCCAACCTGTGTAGTTCCCACAAACAGCGCCAATTGACGGGGATCAACCCCGGCAAATCCCATGGTCAGGGACCCTGGGTTAGTCATGAGAGGCACAGGTTGGACGATAGCTCGTCGGCAAACAGGAAGGCACGCTCCTGCTCTATATTATTGATGGGGGGGAGATGCGATTACAGTGGATGCCAAGGCTGGAGCGCTCAAGGCTAGGGTTACAGATGATATTGATTGCCCTTTTGGCGTCACCCCTCCTAGCTCTTTTATACTGGGCTAGGTCTCGAGGAGTTTATGTATGTTTACAGGTAAGCTTTCCTAACCCTAGCTTGCTTCGTACGACAGGTTTTCGCACCTTCCTTGTGAGTCGCAGACTCCTACGTCGGTGCCAATTAGCGGGCCGAGGATGTATCTTCATGGGCCTTCTGTCTTCAGGGACACCAGGTAGGTTTATCCGTAGGAGTCGTGGGGTCACCCCCTCGTCAACCCCAGTGCCAGTTCCTGTTTTCTGCTGATTTTCTATTTCAGGTTTACCCCATATTAAAAGTGCTCCAAAAATTCGAGAAAAATCCAATAAAAAATCAGCGACCAGGAAGCTTCCGGAATCGCCGAGGGGGGTCCAGAGGGGACCCACCAGGGCCCCAGGCGCCCTCCCGGCACGCCCCAGGGTGGGGCCGCGCCAGGGGGCCACCTGGACCCCTGGTGGCCCTCTGGCTGCCGCCCTTCGCCTATTTATTCCCTGTGACGTGAAACCCCCATGACGGGAACCCTTTTTCGCGATCTCTCCTCTGTTCCGCCGCCGCTGCGCTTCCAAGACCGGGAGCACCAGAAGACATCTTCCCGGCACCCTGCCGGAGGGAGGAACCACCTCCGGGAGCTTCTCCACCACCATGGATGCTTCCCGGATGAACCGTGAGTAGTCCACCTTGGACCTTGGGTCTATGATCAGTAGCTATGTGATGTTCTCTTCCCCTCTCTGTTCTTCATGGATTAGACCTCGTGAGCTTCCCTACATGATCGAGGCACATATATAATATTTCTGCTGTTGCTATCCTGAGTTTGTTGGGATCCGATGGATTATGAGATTATGTTCAGATTGTGTTTGAGTAATATATTTGATTCTCTTCTTTTATATTTATGTTCTTGAGTAATTCTTGCATGTTCTCCGTTGCTGTTTATTGCTTTGGCCAAGTAGTAGGTAGTGACTCCAAGAGGGAGCGTTCTGCATGATTGTGGGTTCATGCCCCCTGATGACTAGCTTGAGTGACAGAAACATGAGTCTAGGGGATGTGCTGTTGCCATAAGGGGGAAAACAACGGTGCTTGTACTTGCGGGTGCAAGGATTGTTTACTTTACGCAAAGTTCTTTAATGCAGTTGTCCATTGCTTTGAGTTTACACTTTGGGTGGGATTCACAACTTAATACCAGCGAGATGTTCTGGATAGATATCTCAAGGTGGATGATTAGTAGGTAGATGCAGATGAATTTCGGTCTACTTGTCTTGGCGTACCGCCCATGCTTTTGAGCCTGTTCCTTTCTTTATAGCATAATTAGCATTGGTTTGCGCACATAATCCTGTCAATTGCCCAGCTGTAATTTGTTTACCTCGCATGGCTATTTTATCGTCTTTTGGGAGAGAGACATCACTAGTGAACATCATAGGACCCCGGTCCATATTTCCAATATTGTTTACATCTTCAATTTACGTTCAGTATTTACTATACCGTTGCTATCACTATCATTATTATCCTGTGCGTTTTATCCTTTGTAAACAACAAGGCCGGAGGGATTGACAACCACTTTGTACTCGTTGGGAGCAAAGCTATCTGTTGTGTGTGCAGGTCCATGAAAACCACTAATCTCTGGTGCCGTTGTCACCTTCTTGTCGTTATCGGAGTCCTACTGGAGACAAACCTTGGTATCTTCACCGAGGGAAATTGCCGCTACTCTACATCTCAACCTTCCACTTTGGGTAAACCAACGAGGGGCGAGAAGTATAGTCTCGTGACATCAAAGCAATTTCTGGCGCCGTTGCCGGGGACTCCGCTCTTCAAGATAGGGGAGTTGCACACTATATTTTATCTTTGATTTTTAGTCTTGTTTGTTTACCTTCCAGTTTTTGCTTCAGTGTCCTTTATCAAAAAAAAATAGTTATCTTGCTTGCTACTACTATGGGTTCCTCTGAGAACACCAAGTTGTGTGACTTCACTAGTCACAACAATAGTGACTTTATCTGCACTCCTATTGCTACACCTGCTACTTCAGCACCTTCTTATGAGATTAAACCTGCTTTGCTGAAACTTGTTAGGAAAGATCAATTCTCTGGTGCTAGAGATGCTGCTGCTTTGCACTTAAATAATTTTATTGAACTTTGTGATATGCAAAAGTACAAAGAATTAGATGGTGATATTGTTAAGATTAAGCTTTTTCCTTTCTCCTTGAGATATGAAGCTACAATCTGGTTTCAATCCTTGCCTAAGAATAGCATAGATTCTTGGGATAAGTGCAAGGATTCTTTTATTGGGAAGTACTATCCCCCTGCTAAAATTATGCAATTGAGGAGCTTTATTATGAATTTTAAACAATTGGATAATGAACACGTTGCCCAAGCTTGGGAACACATGAAATCTCTTGTTAAGAATTGCCCTACGCATGGTTTGACTACTTGGATGGTTATCCAAACTTTTTATGCAGGCTTGAACTTTACCTCGCGGAACTTTCTAGATTCGGCCGCGGGAGGAACCTTTATGTCAACTACACTTGGTGCTGCCACAAAACTTCTTGATGAGATGATGACCAACTATTCCCAATGGCACACCGAAAGAGCTCCAATAGGTAGGAAGGTAAACTCTGTCGAGGAGATCTCCTCCCTAAATGAAAAAGTTGACTTGACTATGTATCCACTTACCAAGCAATCTCCTATTGATCCTCAAAATGTTCCTTTAAATTCTTTGATTGCTCAAGATCAAGTATATGTGAACTTTATCTCTAGAAACAACTTCAACAACAATGCTTATAGGAGTAACTTTGGTAGCAATCCTAGACCGTTCGTCTCCAACAACTATGGGAACAACAACACTTATCCTAGCACCAAAAAGTCCACTTCTGAATTAGAGAGTACGCTTAAAGACTTTATCACTACCCAAAAAGCCTTCAACAAGAGTGTAGAGGAAAAACTAGACAAACTAGATAACCTCTCGTCGAAGGTAGACAATTTAGCCCATGAAGTAGAATTGCTTAAAATTAGAACTTCTCACCTTGAGGAGAGGAAGGTCACTCCTATGAATGCTATCCAATTGCAAATTAATGAAAACATTAGGATGATGGCTAAACTTAAAGAGAGATGGGTGATACGTCCAAAACGTATCTATAATTTCTGCTTGCTCCATGCATGTTTTGTGTGATATTGCTATGATCTAGATACACTTTCATACACTTTTCATCATATTTGGACTAACCTATTAACTCAGTGCACCCCAGTGCCAGTTCCTGTTTTCTGCTGTTTTTCTATTTCGGTTTTCCCCCATATAAAAAGTGCTCCAAAAATTCGGGAAAAATCAGATAAAAAATCAGCGTACAGGAAGCTTCGCGAAGAGCCCGAGTGGGGCCAGAGGGGAGCCAGGGGTGGCCCAGGCGGCCACCCGGCGCGGCCCCACCCCTGGCTGCGCCAGGGGGGCGCCTGGGGCCCCTGGTCCACCTTTGGTGCCCCCTTCGCCTATATATTCTCCGTCACGGGGAACCCTCGAAGACAGAACCCCTTTTCGCGTTTCTCCTCTGTTCCGCCGCCGCCGCGCTTCTGAGATCGGGAGCACCAGAAGACCTCTTCCCGGCACCCTGCCGGAGGGAGGGCCGACCTCCAGGAGTCTCCTCTCCACCATGGATGCTTCCCGGATGTCTCGTGAGTAGTTTTCCTTGGACCATGGGTCCATGATCAGTAGCTATGTGATGTTCTCCTCCCCTCTTTGTTCTTCATGGTTTAGACCTCGTGAGCTTCCCTACATGATCGAGGCACTTTTGTAATATTTCTGCTGTTGCTATGCTGAGTTTGATGGGATCTGATGGATTATGAGATTATGTTCAGATTGTGATTGAGTAATATATTTGGTTTTTATCTCTTATATTTTTGTTCCTAAGTAATTCTTGCATGTTCTCCGTTGCTGTTTATTGCTTTGGCCAAGTAGTAGGTAGTAACCCCAAGAGGGAACATTATGCTCGATTGTGGGTTCATGCCCCCCGATGACACGCTTGAGTGACCGAAACATGAGTCTAGGGGATGTGTTGTTGCCACAAGGGGGAAAGCAACGGTGCTTGTAACTGCGGTTGCAAGGATTGTTTACTTTACGCAAAGTGCTTTTTAATGCAGATGTCTGTTTCTTTGGGTTTACACTTTGGGTGGGGCTCGCAACTTAATACCAGCGAGATGTTCTGGATAGATATCTCAAGGTGGATGATTAGTAGTAGATGTAGTTGGATTTCGGTCTACTTATTTTGGCGTACTGCCCGTGCTTTTGAGCCTCTTCCTTTCTTTTGTAGCATAGTTAGCATTGCGGTGCGTTCATAATCCTGTCAATTGCCCTTCTGTAATTTGTTTACCTCGCATAGCAGTTTTATCGTATTTTGGGAGAGAGACATCACTAGTGAACATCACGTATCCCGGTCCATATCCTCATTACTGTTTCCACGCTCATTTACTTTTCTGCTTTTACTTTCAATTTCTATCATTATCCTTTGTGTTTGATCCTTTGTGAACAACAAGACCGGAGAGATTGACAACCTCTCTAAACTTCGTTGGGAACAAAGTTATTTGTGTCTGTGTGCAGGTCCGCGTCAGTTGCGCCGCTGACACCTAATTATCATCTCTGGAGTCCTACTGGAGACAAACCTTGGTATCTTCACCGAGGGAAACTTGCTGCTGCACTGCATCTCAAACCTTCCACTTGGGGTAACCAACGAGGGGCGAGAAGCCATCAAGCAAATTTCTGGCGCCGTTGCCGGGGACTCCGAGTGCTATGATAGGGGAGTTGCACACTACCCTTTACCTTTGTTTTTTAGTCTTGTTAGTTTACCTTTCAGTTTTTATCTTTGTGTCTTATATCAAAAATCACAAAAAGAATCTGCCACACTTGCTGCTACTATGGGTTCCACTGAAAACACCAAGTTGTGTGACTTCACTAGTCACAACAACCAAGACTCTATCTGCACCCCGATTGCCACACCTGCCTTGCTAAACCTTGTTATGAGAGATCAATTCTCTGGTGCTGGAGATGATGCTGCTTTACACTTGAACAATTTTGTTGAATTATGTGATATGCAAAAGTATAAAGAAGTAGAAGGTGATATTGTTAAGCTCAAGCTCTTTCCTTTCTCTTTAAGGGGAGACGCTAAAATTTGGTTTCAACCTTTGCCTAGGAATAGCATAGATTCTTGGGATAAGTGCAAAGATGCTTTTATAGGGAAGTACTACCCACCTGCTAAAATTATCCAATTGAGGAGTAACATTATGAATGTTAAGCAATTGGATAATGAACACGTTGCCCAAGCCTGGGAACGAATGAAATATCTTGTTAAGAAATTCCCTACACATGGTTTGACTACCTGGATGGTTATCCAGACTTTTTATGCAGGCTTGAACTTTACCTCGCGGAACCTGTTAGATTCGGCCGCGGGAGGAACCTTTATGTCAACTACACTTGGTGCTGCCACAAAGCTTCTCGATGAGATGATGACCAATTATTCCCAATGGCACACCGAACGCGCTCCAATAGGTAGGAAGGTAAACTCTGTCGAGGAAATTACCTCCCTCAATGAAAAAGTTGACTTAATTATGTCTCTACTTACCAAACAACCCTCTATTGATCCTCATGATGTCCCTTTAAATTCTTTGGTTGCCCAAGAACAAGTAGATGTGAACTTTATTGCTAGAATCAACTTCAACAACAATGCTTATAGGGGTAATTTTGCTAGCAATCCTAGACCGTTCCCATCCAACTATGGGAACAACAACACCTACCCTAGCAACAAGAATCCCTCTTCTGAATTGGAAAACATGCTTAGAGAATTTATGAGTACCCAAAAAGCCTTCAACAAAAATGTAGAGGAGAAATTAGCTAAATTAGATAATCTCTCTTTGAAGGTAGAAAGCTTAGCCCTTGATATTGAGATGCTTAAAATTAGAACCTCTCCCCTTGAGGAGAGTAAGTCCACTCCTATTAATGCTATCCAATTACAAATTAATGAAAATATTAGGATGATGGCTAAACTTAAAGAAAGGTGGGCTAAAGAAAAAGAGGAAGAGGATAGAATTAAGAGCCTTCTACACACCACACACTTGCCACTATCCAAATTGTTGAAGACACCCAAACTATTAGCACCCAATGCACTCCTAGTCCCGTTGGACCTATTAATGGTGATGCTAATACCTCAACCAAAGATGAAGAAACTCCTATGAACATAGAGGGTTTCAAACGAGTGAGCCTAGACGACACTACTACCACCTTTGATAGTAGTGATATTGATTTTGATAGTTTCACCCTCTCAGAAGTTATTAGCTTGCTACACAAAATGTCTAGAGACCCCCACACTAGCACACTTAATCTTGCCTTCACGGAGCATATCACAAATGCTCTCATCAAATCTAGGGAGGAGAATCTTAGAGTAGAAGCCTCCATACCTAGGAAGCTAGATGATGGTTGGTACCCTATGATCAAAATTAAATTAAATAACCTCTCTTGCTATGCTTTATGTGATGTTGGAGCTAGTACCTCCGTTATGCCCAAAAGAATATTTGATATGTTTGAATTGAAGCCCTTTGAGCCTTGTTCTTTTGGTGTTCGTCTTGTTGATTCTTACGTAAATAAACCTTTGGGGAAGATCGACGATGTTCTTATCATTGTCAATGACAACTATGTTCCCGTTGATTTTATTGTTATGGATATAGAGTGTGAACCTTTGTGTCCAATTATTTTGGGACGTCCTTTTCTTCGCACCGTTGGTGCGGTTATTGACATGAAAGAGGGGAATATAAAATTCCAATTCCCATTCAAAAAGGGGATGGAACACTTCCCTAGAAATAAAATCAAGTTACCTTTTGAGTCCGTTACTCGGGCTAGTTATTCTCTTTCTCTTTATAAAACTTGATTCTTCTTTTGCATCATGCCTAGCTTAAAGGCATAAAAGAAAGCGCTTTCGGGAGGCAGCCCGCAACGAATTTAGGTTTATTTTTGCTTTTGTTGTGTCTTGATGTTTGTTACTACTGTAGCAACATCATTGTATCTTTATTTTTCAAGCTTTGTGCCAAGTTTAGCCTCATACGGCAAGGGAAGTAAAAGTTGTGACATGCTGTCCAGAAAACAGATTCTGTCCTCGTGACTAGAAAAATTCCAGAAAAATCCCAGTTCATCTTTTTGAGCTGAAATTTTTACACAGCGTACTCTATACAATTAAGAAACTTCCGTATGTTATGAGTTTTTTAATTTGAGTTGCAGAAGTATCCCTACAAAATTCTTTACTACCTGCTGTTCTGTTTTTCACAGATTCTGCCAAGTTTTGCCTTTCTTCACTTTTGCAAACCTTAAGCTTGCTTTTTCTTTGCAAAAACTTTTTGGCACTCTTGAGAAACAATATATCTTCAAGAATATCTTTATATCCAGTGGTGAAAAATTATTTTATTAAGGGTACTAACCTCTCTAATCAGCTTATGATGAGTTATGTATGAAGGGAGTTTTCAAGTGTGCGATGGAAGATGATGAAAGAAGATCCAGGAGTGTCAAGCGCTCAAGCTTGGGGATGCCCCCATGCATCCCAAATAAATATTCAAGGAGACTCAAGCGTCTAAGCTTGGGGGATGCCCCCGTGCATCCCCTTCTCCATCAACAATCATCAGTTCGTCCTTCGTCTCACTATATTTTTATCACTTCATGCATTATGTGCTATGCTTGGAGCGTCTCGCTCTTAGGTTTTATTTTTAGTTTTCTTTAGCTTTGCTTGCTGTTCATAAAAAGTTAGAACCAAGCTTTCTTTGTGTGGGAGAGAAACACGCTCCACTTCCAAAATCTAGAACATAACATAGGGCTTTTCATGCTTATCTTTGCTGTGTGTGCTCTTTATCCTTTTCGAAGCTACTATCATGTTTTGCCCTTAGTTTTCATGCTTATATTTTTAAAGAGCTTTTGTTTAGTTTGTTGCTGGAACTCTCTTGAGTTTTCATGTTTATATTGTTTAGAGAGTTTGCCTGTTGCACTGAGTTTTGTGTCTTGACTTGAAGTAGGTAATTGAGGTTGCTATTCTTTTGTAGTAGTAACTTGCAATAGTTTTGAGGTATTGATGTGAGTAATGTCTGAACTTTTGGTGTCAAGAGCTCTAGCCTATTAGTGATAGGTGTCGTGTTTTGGGCAATCCGTGTGTATTTTCAAAACCTACAAAAACTAGTTGAGAACTCTAAACTACTAGATGGATCACTAATATTTGGAGGGATCGAATATTAGACTACACTCACGTACCATGAGTCGAGGATGCGCAAGGATAACCAAACCCCCATACACTCATCCTCGGGGTACTTGTCTCTTTGTGAAACCTCCTTATTAGATTGAGAGTTACCGATAATAAGTGCATGAGTTCTTCGGACTAATGTGAGTATTCGAAAGTTGACACTTCCACCTTCCCATATTTTTCTAGCCTTTCCTGTGCCGTGCATTGCTTTCTTCTCACTTCGAGAGTTGGCATCCACCTTCGCCGGTACATCCAAACCCTTGGCACGATACGATCTTTCATCATAAACCTCCTTATATCCTTCCTCAAATCAGCCACCATACCTACCTATCAAGGCATTTCCATAGCCTTTCCGAGATATATTGCCATGCAACATCCATCTTCTCATGACTTGATCTTCATGTCATACATGCTACTTGCTTGATCGATGAGCCGCATGCTAGTTGGTCCTCGCCCTAATCATTGCTACATGACGCGCTAGTATCATTGCATATCCTGCTACACTGGCAGAGGCATACATTTGCATACATCATGATAATTACATCTTCTTTATGATTTGAGTACTTTGTAAAGTGTGAAAGATCTTCTATACTTCTTGTAATATATAGAGTGTTGCCCCTAAAGTGAGGAAAAGATCCCAAAGTAGACAAATTAAAAGATCCCAAAGTGGACAAATTAAAAGATCCCAAAGAGGACAAATGAGAGAGAAATAGAAAGAGCCATTGAGGCCACCAAAAAAATACAAAAAATAGAAAAAAAGAGAAAAAGAAATAAAAAGAGAGAAGGCGGCACACTACTATTCCTTTTGAGAGAACCACACTCGTACTCCCTCTTTTATCTTGTACTCCATAGAGATTATCATTCATGCATATAGCTATGTGGGGACCCTTCACACTATAAAACTTGGCTTGTATATTCCAATGATGAGCCTCCTCAAAAGAGCTCTAGGTCTTCTTGAGCAAGCAAGTTGGATGCACCCCCAGAAGTTCCCTTGGAGAGCTTTTAGCTCACATGTGCATCCGTTGCATGGCAATCCCTACTCCTCACATCATATCTATCATATGGCCTTCTGTCGCCTATGATTGTCCTCATTGATGTGAGCCTTTCACACCTTTTTTGTCTTCCTCCTCCACCTTCTTTCTGTTTCGCCTTTTAGGTGTCAACTTTGTTGCTCACGCTCATCCATTGCATGAGTGCTCAAAATATCGAAAGGGAGTGGATCAAATTGACTTGTACCTGACTAGTGGTCTGGGGACGAGTCCAGATAAGAATCCAAAGGAGACTAAGTGTAAAACTTTAGTAGATAGTGGTTCTCAACAATTATTTTTTTATCTTGTATTCCCCATCCCCTTTCTTGCACGCAAACACCATCTGGAGACATTTGAGTCACGGACAGCGAGAGCTCTTTCACCTTTTGTTCTTTTGTTACTTGTGTCAATGCTAATATAGACTCTTGCTTGTTAAGACTTGAATTGAATTGCATGATTTGATTGCTTTACTTAAAAGTCCTTATATGGTTGTGTGGCATGTCTCCACAGAAATTATGCTTGTTATCATTTACCTACTCGAGGACGAGCAGGAATTAAGCTTGGGGATGTTCATACGTCCCAAACGTATCTATAATTTCTGCTTGCTCCATGCAAGTTTCGTGTGACTTTGCCATGTTTTTCTTAAACTTTCATACACTTTTTTTTATCATATTTGGACTAACCTATTAACTCAGTGCATCCAGTTGCCAGTTCCTGTTTTTCTGCTGTTTTTGTATTTCAGGTTTTTCGGCCATTAAAAGTGCCCAATAAATCCCGGAAAAATTATATAAAAAATTAGCGTCACGGAAGCATCCGGAATAACCAAGATATCGCAGGAGGGCCACCACCGGGGGCCCAGGAGGGTCTCTGGCACGGCCCCACCCTAGGCCGCTCCAGGAGGCCTCCTGGCTTCTTGGTGGCCCCTCTCGGGGCCCCCCTTCGCCTATATTTACCCCCCGTGATGGAAACCCCTAATATCGATCTTCTATTCCCGTTCTCCTCTCTGTTCCGCCGCCACCGCCGTTTCAAGATTGGGGCTGCCAGGAGAAGCTGCCCTGGCACCCTGCCGGAAGGAGGAATCCCCTCCGGGAGAACATCCATCGCCATGGACGCCTCCCGGATGTGCCGTGAGTAGTCCCCCTTGGACCATGGGTCCGTGACCACTAGCTATGTGATGTACTCCTCCCCTCTTTGTGCTTCCACTTTCGAGACCTCGTTAGCCGCCTAACATGATCGAGGCACTTTTGTAGTTTTCTATGTTGCTATGCTGAGTTTGCTGGGATCTGATGGATTATGAGATTATGTTCAGATTTTAACGAGTAATATATTTGGTTCTCTTTTATATTTGTGTTCTTTAGTAAATTCTTGCATGTTCTCCGTTGCCGTATTTTACTTTGGCCAAGTGATTTGTTGCAACTCCAAGAGGGAGCGTTATGCTTGATTGTGGGTTCAGCCCCTTGATGTCTAGCTTGAGTGACAGAAACATGAGACTAGGGGATGTGATGTTGCCACCAGGGATAAACCAACGGTGCTTGTACTTGCGGGTGCAAGGATTGTTTACTTTATGCATGGTTCTTTTAATGCAGTTGTCTGTTGCTTTGAGGACACTTTGGGTGGGATTCACAAATTAATACCAGCGAGATGGTCTGGATAGATATCTCAAGGTGGATGATTCGTAGTAGATGTAGATGGATTTTGGTCTACCTACCTTGGCGTACTGCCCATTGCTTCTGAGCCTCTTCCTTTCTTTTGTAGCATAGTTAGCATTGCGGTGCGTTTGTAATCCTGTCAATTGCCCAGCTGTGATTTGTTTACCTCGGTAGCACTTTTATCGTCTTTTGGGAGAGAGACATCACTAGTGAACATCACGGGACCCCGGTCCATATTCACATCATTGTTTACACTTTCAATTTACTTTCAGTTCTTACTTTCAGTTGCCACTATTATTATCTCTTGCATTGATCCTTTGTAAACAGCAAGGCCGGAGGAATTGAAAACTCCTCTGTACTCGTTGGGAGCAAAGTTATTTGCTGTGTGTGCAGGTCCAGGCGAAGTTAGCAACCTCGGTGCCAGTGTTCACTTTACCACCTTCTTGTATCTCTGCGAGTCCTACGGGAGACAAACCCTATCCTCTACATAGGGAAAATTCTGCTGCTACGCTACATCTCACCTTCCACTTGGGGTAACCAACGAGGAGCGAGTGAAGTATATTCCTTGCTAGCATCGGATGCACCCCCACTAGTTCCATTGGAGAGCTTACTTTAGCTCATATGTGCATCCGTTGCATGGCAATCCCTACTCCTCACATCATATCTATCATTCGACCTTCTCTCGCCTATGATTGTCCTCATTGATATGAGCCTTTCACACCTTTTTATCTTCCTTCCCCATCATTTCTCTCTTTGCCATCTTAAGTGCTAACATATCTTTCTCGCGCTCATCCATGGCATGAGTGCTCAAAGTCGAAAGGGAGAGGATCAGTTTGACTTGTACCTGACTAGTGGACTGGGGATGAGCTCTTACACCTTTATGTTTATGCTTTGCTAGAATTAATACTAAGACTCTTGCTTGTTATTATCTTGACTTGAATTGCATATCTTACTTGCTTTACTTTGAAGTTCTTATATGTCTTTGCTAGCATGTGATGACCCTCAACTGTAGGGGATCGATTGTAGCGTTTTCGATAAACAAGAGTGTCGAACCCAACGAGGAGCAGAAGGTATTGGTAAGTGACTTTGGCAAAGAAATAACAACAGGAACTGAAAGATAGCTTTTTAGAGGTTCTCGGTATAAGCAAAAAGAAGGGAAAAGCAAACAAAGTAAAAGGCACTGAGGAGTAAAAAGTGGCCCGATCCTTTTGAGAAAAGGATAAGCGTTCTTGACGAAACACGGGAGAGATAGTCATGTGCTTTTGCCATATTCCGTATCGATACTATGAGATGTGTTGATAAGTGTTGAGTGGGTGGAACTATGCTAGCACACATTCTAGACTAAGATAAGTGCACTCTTATGATTAAACATCTTGCAAGCATATGCAAATACAAGATAGTAATTAAGGCAAAATCCTAACCATAGCAATACAATCGATGATCCATTGTTCCCTTGTGCAAAAGCGTGCAAACTGGGGTTCAGGTTTCTGTCACTCCGGCAAACCATCGTAAGAATTCTTTATACACAATGCATTCCCTTAGGTCCTTAATAAGGCGAAGTGTTGAGTGTTCGACTCACACAACACCACTAGGAAAATAACAACATAACTTAAATATCAAACAACACATATTACTTCAACATCATATGACTACTAGCAACTAGACTTCTCCCATGTCCTCAAGAACTAAAGTAACTACTCACAAGACATAAAAGAGATCATGATCAGAGGGGATAAATAGATGATAAACAATCTGGACACAATAATATTTCTCCAACTAATGTCAATATCATTCATCACATGGTAGTAATCAACACTGGTAGAGTAGAGAGGATAGATAGTACCGATTACAACACAAGTTGCAATTGTGAGATGAGATGGTATGGTGGCTGAGATGGTGCTGATATTGGGGATGATGTTGATGATGATCTCGATAATGCCCGTGATGATGGTGATGACGATGGCGATGATCTCCCCTTCCGGGAGGTGTTCTCCCCGGCGAAATCTGCCCGCCGGAGATGCCTTTTCTTCTCTGTAGGTTTCCGCCACGGAGCGGCAGAGGAACTCGTGAAACTCCTCCCTTTTTAGGGGTTTTGGTTGACGAGTGATATATAGGCCAGAGGGGGAGCCGGGAGTGGCCCCAGGTGTCCAGACGCCCTCCCAGCGCGCCCCAGGTGGCCGCCTGGGCACCCTGTGGCCCCCTCTAGCTCCTGTTTTGCGTGTCCTCGTCATCCTTATGGAAAATGGCCTCTGTCGATTTTCAGCTAATTTGGAGGTCTTCTGCTTCAGCAACTCAGCGTCCACTTTTAACGCTGAATCATGCGTCTGCTGTTTCGGCATCGGAAAGTTGCAATCTATGTAAAACAAGCCAAAACGACATAATAATAGCATCATAACATGAAATATATCAATGAATAGGAAAGAATTACTATATAAAATAGTGATGCATTTTGGACATATCAACTCCCCCAAGCTTAGAACTCGCTTGTCCCCAAGCGAATACTGAGTTCGGTAAACCTGTCCACAAGTTTAGAGAGTGAAGTGTCGATAAATAGAATACAGACAAGAATCATCATGATTTCTTCACCAAACTCAAGCATCCTCAACAGCAACCTCAACTCATAAGGCCCTTATGAGAAAGTAATAACAACTATAATCAAAAGTAGGGCTGAGAAAACTCATCAAATTATGGCAAACATATCCTTGGTCAAAGGACAACTAATAACTTTTACGCTCTTTCTCTTTATAATGAAACAATTTTAAGATTTTGAAAGAACATGTTATTAGTCATGAAATGAAAATGTTAACACAAAGGAAGATGCTTGCTCGTCAAAGCTTTCACAAACAACTTATTTATCAAATGATAATGTCAACAAGGATGAGGCATGGAAAAACTTAATGCAACATTATATGAATGAATCCTCATCAACACCAAGTGTCTGTTCTCTTTAAGGAAGGAAGGAAGTGAGAAAAACTGACTCAACATAAAACTAAAGGACATGCCTTGTTATAGGCAAGCAGGGAAAACCCATGTGCTATCCTTAAATCAAACAGAATGAATATAAATTTTGGGGGTGCATAGTTTGTCAATGAATGCTAATAGATATCTCAATTACTTCTCAAGTTGGACAAGTTTCGAGGAACGGCTCCCAAGTGAGGACGATCACATCCCCTTAATCATCTTTGTTTATCACTGCCAAAGTTTCTGATTTCTCATAGACCAAGCGTGAAGGAGGGTTTGTTTGTTGTATTATCTTACGAGCTGGGCGACTCATGCCAGTTCCTCCTCGTATTATGGGTTTGCATATTAGACATTCAATCCCGGGGTAAAACTGGTCCAACTTAAGAAGATCATGAATTACCTACTACTTCCTCATGAGCTAAACAAGAGGCACAAAACAGAGAATTTTGAACATTTACGGATAACACATAAATTCTATACTTTTAGGAGTGGTTGGGAAATACCACGAATAGGAAGGTATGGTGGACTCATATTGATATTGGTTTCAGGGTATGGATGCACAAGCAGAAATATGCTTGGCAAAGAGTTTGGCTAGCAAAGGCTTTGAGAGAACAGACAATTGATGCTAATTTATATGCAAAGCATATAAAGCATAAACATCAAGGTAAGCATAACACACCAAGTTGTCTTCCTTGTCAACATAACACTTCAAGCATAATAACATAAAGGTTTTGGCTATGTCGCTACTTGAGAAAACATGCATGTTATCAAGACCAAAGCTATGTTTGCCAAAATTTAAAGAAAGTTTTCAAAGCCATAACTGATATAAGGTCAATACTCCCCATAAGAATCATCATATAAGGTCGATTGCGTGAAGAGAATACCGAGTGCAGCGAAGGAACCAATAGACTTCTCTTTAATATTCCATCATAGACGACTCCACACTCACGGAGACAAACTATCCACAAAGGAGTGATAGACCTCAATGCAAACACCTATTTCATATAATAACTTCCCTAGACATGATACGACTATACTTGACTCTAAAAGACTAAGATAAAGATAAAGATACCGGGGACTCCACCAAGCTTGGAACAAGCCAAGAGGATGCCATTACCCGAGGAGATTTACTCCTCACTCCCGTTGATTCTTCAAACTTCTGATGATACGTCTAAGGTCTTGGTTTTCATCTTCCAAGATCTCCACTTGTACTTTCAGTACACGGAAATCTTCGCACAGTTGATTGGTGATGCAATAAGCTTCAGAGATGGTGGAAGTCATGCGTTGATCTTCAAGTGAAGGGGTCGTTCCTGAAAGGTTAAGAGAAAGATCATAATGAGGTTGGACACTGCCCACCATGATGGGGTTTCTTGATCTCCCTCCTTGTGTTGATGGACCCCCTAGTTGCTGAGCGGTGATAATCTTGACTTCTTGTGTTGATAATCTTGATCTCCCCCCATGTGTTGATGTACTTCCCTTGGTTGAGATCCTTCTGGAATTGGCGCAGACGATGCCCCATGAAGTCTTCTCCGCTTGATCCACAAGAAGACATCTCTAAAAATAGATTTTTATCCTGGCAGAAACAACTCGAAAAGAAAACACACGAAATCGCGAGATATGGTGCCGGGCTATCCGGGCTAATATATAGCAAAAAAAATTGCAATAGAAGGAAGGCAACGAGGCAAAGCGGAGTCGGAGGCGGACTCAAGGGCGTCCAGGCGGCCTCCTGGCGCGTCCAGGAGGTAGGCCGCGCCAGGGGGGCGCCTGGGCCCCTGGAAATACTCTCTGGCTACAATCAGGCTTCGAATTATCCTAATTTTGCAAAAACATGTAATATGGAACTTTTATGGCGGTTCGCGATGTTTCCTTACCGTAATACATAAATTTTCTTATTCTACTCCTGCTGGTGTCTGAAACGGGGCTGCAACATATTCTTCATGAGTTGTTGTGTATATTAAATTTACATCAACATTGACGGGGTCTCCCACCATGTAATGCTTGAGTCTTTGCCCATGCACAACTTGAGGTTTGGTGCCATCAAAATTGTTAATCTTGATTGCACCGGAGCGGTATACTTCTTTGATATGAAATGCCCCTTCCCATTTGGAAAGTAATTTACCTGGAGAAAACCTGAAACGAGATCTAAACAACAAAACTTTATCACCAACATTAAATTCACGTTTTAGAATCCTTCTATCATGCCACTTCTTTACCTTTTCCTTAAACATTTTAGCACTCTCTTAAGCTTCACTTCTCCACTCATCTTGAGAAGTCAAGTTCATGAGACACTTTTCACCGGCTAACTTTGGGTCAGCATTAAACTCTCTAACATCCCAGAAAGCTTTGTGTTCTAAGGAATTGTTTGGTTTGAGGGCTATCCTTCCAGGGACAGGGATAGCCCTTTTTTTCGGTGGCTGCCATCCGTTTGGATTGGAGGCGAGGAAGGATAGGGCCAACCAGATGCCCCGAATATTCCATAAAAACGGGGATAACCCCAGCCGCGAAAAACGACCGGGTGGTGGCAACCACCCCACGCCCGCTGCTTCTCCTACGCCCACGCCGCCTGGGCCGGCTGCACAGCCGCCTCGTCCCGAGCCCGTCGGTCGCCGGATGCTCCTCCTCCCGTCGACGCCCGCGGCGCCCCCCCCGCAATTTCTCATCGCTGCGCTGCTCCCTCGCCGGCCGTCGTACGGCTGCCTCCTTCAGGTCGTCCCCACCCCGCGCGACGGCTGGCCCTCAGCCAGCATGCTCTCGCCGGTCGCCGGAAGCTCCTCCT
The DNA here is from genome assembly GCA_950022295.1 of Bromus sterilis. Taxonomy (NCBI): domain Eukaryota; kingdom Viridiplantae; phylum Streptophyta; class Magnoliopsida; order Poales; family Poaceae; genus Bromus; species Bromus sterilis. The sequence goes on from OX465596.1 coordinate 48,982,042, forward strand.
CCTGTCGAAGCCCGCGGCGCCCGCACGTGATTTCGCCTCGCCGCGCTGCTCCCTCGCCGGCCGTCGTACGACTGCTTCCTTCAGGCCGTCCCCACCGGCGCGACGGCTGGCCCGCAGCCGGCATGCTGCCACCGGCGCCCGATGCTCCTCCTGTCGGCGCCCGAGGCGCCCCTGCGCGTCTTCTCCTCCCCGCGCTGCTCCCTCGCCGGCCAACGGCGCGCTGGCTATGTCCTCTCGCCCCTGCCTTATCCTTATCTTTCGTTCATCCCTTAAACCAAACAAAATATGGGATAACCCCACCCTTCCAACCAAACAAAAAAAAGGCTATCCCTAGCCACCTGGTTGGGGATACCCACGTCCACCCTAGCATGTCCCTCAAACCAAACACATCCTAAATCTAATGGCAGATGGCAAGCCTTGCCATAAACAATCTTATAAGGAGACATGCCTATGGTTTTTTAAGCAGTTCTATACGCCCACAAAGCCTGTCCTAACTTCTTTGACTAGTCCTTCCTAGAACTGTTGACTGTCTTTTTCAAGATCAACTTGATCTCTCTATTGGTGAGCTCAACTTGCCCACTAGTTTGAGGATGGTACGGTGAAGAAATTCTATGATTGACATCGTACTTGGCTAAAGCTTTTCTAAAACCTCCATGCGTGAAGTGTGATCCTCCATCAGTCACTACGGTTTCAAGGATTGTTTACTTTACGCAAAGTTCTTTTAATGCAGTTGTCTGTTGCTTTGGGTTTACACTTTGGGTGGGGCTCGCAACTTAATACCAGCGAGATGTTCTGGATAGATATCTCAAGGTGGATGATTAGTAGTAGATGCAGTTGGATTTCGGTCTACTTATTTTGGCGTACTGCCCATGCTATTGAGCCTCTTCCTTTCTTTGTAGCATAGTTAGCATCGCGGTGCATTTTTAATCCTGTCAATTGCCCATCTGTGATTTGTTTACCTCACATAGAAGTTTTATCGTCTTTTGGGAGAGAGAGATCACTAGTGAACATCACGGGACCCCGGTCCATATTCTCATCACTGTTTACACGCTCAATTTATTTCCTGCTTTTACTTTCTAGTTGCCATATTCTCATCACTGTTTACACGCTCAATTTATTTCCTGCTTTTACTTTCTAGTTGCAATTATCATTATCCTTTATCCCTTGCGTTTGATCCTTTGTAAACAACAAGGCCAGAGAGATCGACAACCTCTCTGAACTTCGTTGGGAGCAAAGCTATTTGCATTGTGTGCAGGTTTGCGTCAATTGCGTCGTTGACACCTACTTGTAGCTTTCGGAGTCCTACGGGAGACAAACCCTATCCTCTAAGTTAGGGGAAATTTTCTGCTATCCTACATCTCACCTTCCACTTGGGGTAACCAACGAAGGACGAGAAGCCATTATCATCTCTCGCACATCAAGCAAATTTCAGGCGCCGTTGACAGGGACTCCAATCTACAAGATAGGGGAGTTGCACACTATCTTTTACCTTTGCTTTTTAGTCTTGTTAGTTTACCTTTCAGTTTTTATCTTAGTGTCCTTTATCAAAAATCACAAAAAAATTGTCTGTCACACTTGCTGCTACTATGGGTTCCACTGAAAACACCAAGTTGTGTGACTTCACTAGTCACAACCACAATGATTTTATCTGCACTCCTATTGCCACACCTGCCACTTCAGCTACCTCTTATGAAATCAAACCTGCTTTGTTAAACCTTGTTATGAGAGATCAATTCTCTGGTGCTGGAGATGATGCTGCTTTACACTTAAATAATTTTGTTGAGCTATGTGATATTCAAAAGTATAAAGAGGTAGAAGGTGATGTTGTTAAGTTAAGCTTTTTCCTTTCTCTTTGAGGGAAGGAGCTAAAATCTGGTTTCAATCCTTGCCTAGGAATAGCATAGATTCTTTGGATAAGTGCAAAGATGCTTTTATTGGGATGTACTACCCACCTGCTAGAATTATCCAATTGAGGAGTAAAATTATGAATTTTAAACAATTGGATAATGAACACGTTGCCCAAGCTTGGGAACGAATGAAATCTCTTGTTAATAAATGCCCTACACATGGTTTGACTACTTGGATGGTTATCCAGAATTTTTATGCAGGCTTGAACTTTACCTCGCGGAACCTGTTAGATTCGGCCGCGGGAGGAACCTTTATGTCAACAACACTTGGTTCTGCCACAAAACTTCTAGATGAGATGATGACTAACTATTCCCAATGGCACACCGAACGCGCTCCAACAGGTAGGAAGGTAAACTCTGTCGAGGAGATTCCTCCCTAAATGAAAAAGTTGACTTGATTATGTCTCTACTTACCAAGCAATCTCCTATTGATCCTTATGATGTTCCTTTAAATTCTTTGGTTGCTCAAGAACAAGTAGATGTGAACTTTATCTCTAGAAACAATTTCAACAATAATGATTATAGGGGTAATTTTGCTAGCAATCCTATACCGCTCCCATCCAACTATGGGAACAACAACACTTATCCTGGCAACAACTCCTATAATCCAACTTATAAGGAAAGAGATTTACCTAGCTATGAGAAATTGGTAGAAATAGAGAAGGCTACTTGAAAGTGCTATCTTGCCCTTAATTATATTTTGATGTTGATGACAATGTACATATAGAGGACTAATAATGTTTGCCAAGTATATCTCAGGTTTTAGTCCTCGGTTCGTTGTGATGGTGGATCAAGGACCATCTAATCATATCAAAATGTCAAGATACAGATCCAATCCATGTTGAAGCGTAAGCTTTTTGGTTTATCTTGAGTATAGGGATCCACACACTATTAAGCGGGGATCAGTGGGTTTGTGTTTAAGATTTGCTCAAAGCTTATTATAACAAAAAACATCTCGACACAAAATCGGAGCTAAAATGTAAAGAATCTGATCACGGCTTTCGGGCGTCCGACAAGGTTCGGACGTCCGACATTTCAAAGTTTCGGACGTCCGACAGCCTTCGGACGTCCAACAGCCATCGGACGTCCGACATCTCATATACCGTTTTTCGTAGGAAAGGTCATTAGGCATGTAAAATCGCCGGAAGTCCGACAGTTTTCGGACGTACGACCCCTCGGACGTCCGAACTCTCTCGGACGTCCGAACTCTCTCGGACGTCCGAACTCTCTCGGACGTCTGATGTGCTACTGACCTTTTCCTCGGGTGTTGTATGCGGAACTCATATTGTACACTTCAGACGTCCGAACTGGTTCGGACGTCCGACATTTGGACTCTCGGACGTCCGACACCTGACGGACGTCCGACACTTACACATCATATTGCCCCAACGGCCATTTCTTCCCTTGGGCTATAAATACCCCCTCACCCCTACTTGTGAGGGTTGTCCACTTCATTTGCAAACACCCAAGAAAACAAGTGCTCCCTCTCACTCTCTCCCTCACAAAATCTCAGATCCCGGAGAGTTCCTTGAGAGTTCTTGACGGATCTTTCACCCAGTGATTGATCCGCCCCTTCCCCATCTTCCAACCAAAGCAAATCGCGTTTTGAGCAAGTCTTGAGCATTTCCCATTGATCTTGTTACTCTTGGAGGTTGGAGACTCCTAGGTGGGTAGGAGTTCTTTGGAGAGGAATCGACCATTGTGATTACCCCCGTTGAGTTTGTGAGGGTTTGGTGACCACCTTTAAGGTCAACCGGTAGTGGTTGGGAATTTCCTTCGTGGTGATATCTCAAGGGGAATAGAGTGAGCCTTCGTGGCGTTGGTGTGCCTTCGTGGTTTCACCCACTCTCTCCGAACGGTGAGTATCTTCCCTCCAAGGAAGTGAACATCGGGATACATCGTTGTCTTCGAGTCATTCGGTTATCCCTACTCTTTCCCCTTATTACTTGTACTACCGTATTATTTGCCCCTCACTTGCTTTAGTATATTGTGCTTATTGCTTATCTTGTCACAACTTGTTAAACCTTGCAATTGTTAGGCTCACCTTTATCTTCCTCATTATTTCCTACAATTGTTAAGTAGTGTTAAAATTTGTAATAAGACCTATTCACCCCCTCTAGGTCTATCTCGATCCTTTCAATTGGTATCAGAGCCTCGTGCTCCATTCTTGTGGCTTAACCGCCCTAGAGCGAGATGACCAAGAATGGCATCCCCGAAAGTTCGGGTGCCAATGTGGAGGAGGTCGCAATTGCTGCAGATGCAGCGAGTTCGGAAGCAGAGAGATTGGTTGCCAAACAAAGGGCCGCTGCATAAGCTGTGTTACCTCCTTCCACGGGGCATGTTAGTTATGAGATTGAGGATCCCAAGTTATTCACCTCTGGAGATATCGAAAAAGCCTTGCAAAAGGCTTTGGACAATCAAAGGAAGGAAATGGAAGCCTCCTTTGCAAGATTGAAGGCTTCGGCATCGGAGTCACAAACGTCAAGTGGTGCGGCCCCTAGGTCCCCACAAGCGACCTTTGTGCACCCTGGTTCCGAGGCTCCCTTGCAAACATGTGGTCCCTACCAATGGGACTATCCTGCTCCTAAGCTTGTGGAACCTAAGTATAACTTTAACGGCAATCCGCCGGTACTAACCGAGAACACTAACTTTTTGGATTGGAAAAGTCTTATGGCAGATTATCTTAGGTTTGTGTGTGAACCCATGTGGAACCTCATCGACTCCGGGAAAGGATATTATCCTGTTGATCCAAACAACCTTACTCCAAGTGAAGTGTTTGATCGACATCTCAACCTTGTGGCTATTGGGTTCTTGAAAAGAGGAATGGATGAGTTGACACGTGCACCATTTCTTCATATCACCAATGCCAAGGAAATGTGGGATAGTTTTCTCATTGCCAAGTCCGGCACCGGGTCGCTTCAAATGACAAGATATGAGACCACAAAGAATGCATTGCACAAACTTCACATGAAGAAAGATGAGACGCCCCAACAACTTCATATGCGTCTCAAGGTTCTCTCTGCTCATGTCCAGTCCTTCACATGTGAGAAGTCTTTGGATGGATATCAAATCACCAACCGTTACCTTGTGGACAAGATGTTGAATGCTCTCATGGTGTATTCTCATCAAATGGTGTAGGAATTGAGGCGTATGCCCGACTTCTTAAAGATGACACCGGATGATGTGATTTCCACCTTATTGCAATATGAGGATCACCTCAAGGAGTCCAAGAGGCTACTTGCCACATATGGTGGTCCGTCCTAAACCTTGCACTCAAGGCTAGGCTCGAGGAGTTTGATGATGATGAGGAAGAAGATGAGTATGATGATGATAACCCGGATGATAATCCCTCATATGATGATATTGCTCTCTTTGTGAATAGGTTCACCAAAGGGGACTTCAAGGTAAGATTCCAAAAGAAGAAGACAAGAAACTGCTACAACTGCGAGAAACCGGGACACTTTGCGGAGGAGTGTCCGTATGAGAAAAGAGAGGACAAACCTCGATTTCCTCGGAAGGAAGGTTTCAAGAAGATCCCAAATCTGCTCAATAACAAATTCAAGAAGAAAGCATTGTTGGCTCTAGAAGGGTCCAATCCCGAGGATGTTGGTGGTGTTGCCGGAGTTGCTCAAGATACACAAAAGACCTTGAAGCTCCTCAACAAGGAAGGTGAAGTTGTGAACTACAACTACATGAGTGAATACACCGGCAATGCACACAAGTGCCTCATGGCTAAGTTGGTTGATGATGACACTCCCTCCTCCTCGGCTAAGATCAAGGTAACCCCTATTGATGAGTCCTTCATGTTCTCTTCCGAACCTCATGATGAATTTCATGATGCGGAAAGTGATGATACTCATGCCATTTGTGAAGATTTGTTGTTTGCTACAGTGAGAAAAATGATGAGCTCTCTCAAAGGAAACAAGCTCAAAATGTTTCAATTACTTATGGATGTGGTGGGTAAGCACTCCACAACCATTAAGGACCTTGAAATCCTCCTCACCGAGGAAAAGGAGAACTATACTCTCCTTGAGCGAAAAATTGACTTTGAGGAAGCTCGAAATGATAACTTGTGCAAAGTTGTTCACGCATGAAATGACTTAAATGACAAGCATGTTTCCTCCTTGAAAAAGGCTAATGAAATATGTAAGGAACTTGCTAATGAGATGAGCAAGCTTGTGGAGCTAAACACCTCTCTTTCTAAGGATGTTGAGGTACTCACCATGTATCTCAAGACAAAAGATGAGGAACTCACCACCCTTAAGAAAAATCTTGAGGCTCACAAACTTGCTCATATAAAAACACTTACTAAGATGTCTCCTCCCATTATTGTGCATATTGATGATTGTGCTACGAACTCTTCCTTTGATCAAGCATCTCTCATTGAGGAAAACTTAGCTCTTCGTGCTCAACTAAAGAAGGGCCTCTTGACTTGTGCCCAAGGCGAGAAAAACCTAAATGATGTATTAAGTCATCACAAGGAGTCCTTTTCTAAGGAAGGACTTGGGTTTGATCCAAGTACAAGTGTGACAAAGGATGTCACCCTTAGCAAGGAATCAACTCCCCAAAAGGTGATCTTTGTTCGTGAAGGGCACAAGGACAAAGGTAAGAAAATTGTTGATGGGGTTGGTGTTGGGAATGGGAAGGCCATTAGGGGCAAGCCCACTCCTAACAAGAAGAAGGAGAAAATGCCTCCATCCTATGTGCTCCGTAAGGCAAAGGATGGAGAGGTGTTCGCAAAATTCATTGGGCCCCGGAATGCTTTTCGTTTCTATACCATTTGGGTTCCAAAGACCCTTGTTACTAACCTTAGAGGTCCCATTGAAAAATGGGAACCTCTAACCAAAGCTTAAATCTATGTGTAGGATGCTATCTCCGGTGGAATTAAATGGGTGATTAATAGTGGATGCACCAATCATATGAACGGAGAAAGCCGTTTGCTCAAGGACTTCATGGATGCAATTCAAGCATACATGAGCATTGTCTTTGATGGTGGTTCCAAGGGAAAGGTACTTGGGTTTGGCAAGGTGGCTATTACTAATGACACGTCTCTTGCAAATGTCATGCTTGTCCAATCCCTTCAATACAATTTGCTTTTCGTTCGTCAACTAGCCTCTGTGGGTTATGATACACTATTTGGTCTAACAAGTGTGAAAGTCTTTAGGAGATATACTCTCGAAGTGACCTTTGTTGGAGAGTTGGATGACAACCTTTATACGGTTGATTTCTCGAAAGAGAGTACTTACCATGCAACTTGTCTAATGGCCAAGGCCGACAAGGGGTGGCTATGGCATTGCCGGCTAGCCCATGTCGGTATGATAAATCTAAAAGATATCTTAAAGGGTGAACACATCCTCGGACTAACAAACGTGTCTTTTGAGAAAGATCGTGTGTGTAGTGCATGCATAGCCGGGAAGCAACATCAAGCAAAGCATACCCCCAAGAATATCGTGTCAACTTCAAGGCCTTTAGAGCTCCTTCATGTGGATCTCTTTGGTCCTCCATCATGGGATAGTCTTGGTGGGAAGAAATATGGTCTTGTCATTGTTGATGATTATTCAAGATACACATGGGTGTTATTTCTCAAGTCCAAGGACGAGACGAAGGCCACCTTCATTGATTTTTACAAGCAAGCACAAAGGAAATACAACATGACTATCTTGGCAATACGAAGTGACAATGGCTCCAAATTCAAGAACTACACCTTGGAAGAATTCTTGAGTGATGAGGGGATAGAACATCAATATTCCGCACCTTACACCCCTCAACAAAATGGTGTATCCGAGAGGAAGAACCGTACTCTTGTGGAGATGGCCCGGTCCATGTTGGATGAGTACAAGTCACCATATAGTTTTTGGGCCAAAGCCATCAACATCGCATGTCATGCATCAAACCGGATTTCCTTCGCAAGATCTTGATGAAGACCCCCTATGAGCTTCTAACCGGTCACAAACCAAACGTCAAATACTTCCGAGTATTCGGTTGTAAGTGTTTCTTTCTCAATAAGAAAGACCAGTTAGCTAAGTTTCAATCCAAAACAATTGAGGGTATATTTGTTGGGTAAGCATCAAACTCCCACGCCAATAGGGTCTACAACAAATCCACCGTATGTGTTGTGGAAACTTGTGACGTGGAGTTTGATGAATTTAATGGCTCCCATGGGGAGCAAGTTGATCTAAGTGATGTAGGAAATAATGATTATTCCTCTCAAGACATCTTGGCTATGGGCATTGGAGATCTTGTGCCCATTGCCCAAGTTCCTAGAGATGATGAGGTGTGTGATGGGCCAAGTGTTCCACCACCACAAGCACCTCCTCCACTCAAGATATGATTGCTCATGATGAGCCCACTATCCAAGAACAATAACAAGACCCTCCACAATCCGATGTTGTTGCTCAACCACAAGTTGAGGTTGCGGTTGATCCACGAGATCAACTTGACCGCATTTGCTTTGGAGAAAATGATGAAATTGATGATGGCTCCGCCCTTGATGATGAACCAAGTCTTGTTCATGAGCCCGAATGGGTGGAGCCTATTGAAACTCCAACTTCCATCATGCCATTGGTGGCTAGACGTGCTGATGTTGACAAGATCCTCACGGGATTGGGGCAAGGTATAGTTACTCGTCGTCAACTTATGAACTTTTGCGCTCACTTCTCGTTTGTGTCTTGCATTGAACCACTTAGGTTTGAACAAGCACTTGAGTATGCGGATTGCATCATTGAAATGCAAGATGAGCTCACTAGTTTCACCCGGAATGAAGTTTGGTCTCTCGTGGAGAGGCCTTCCGGTCATGATCAGAACATCATTGGAACCAAGTGGATCTTCAAAAACAAGCAAGATGAATATGGTAATATCATTTGAAACAAGGAAAGGCTAGTGGCTCAAGGGTACTCCCAAGTTGAAGGCTTGGATTTGATGAGACCTTTGCTCCCGTTGCCCACCTTGAATCTATACGCATGTTTCTTGCTTATGCCGCATTCAATGGATTTCCATTATTTCAAATGGATGTAAAAAGTGCTTACTTAATGGTCCTCTACAAGAGGATGTATATGTAGCACAACCACCCTGATTTTGTGACCCTCATCACAAGTACCACGTGTACAAACTTCATAAGGCATTATATGGTCTTAAGCAAACCCCTAGGGCTTGGTATGACCATCTTAGGAAGTTTTTACTCGAGGAAGGATTTGTGAGGGGTGTCATTGATGCCACTCTTTTTACCAAGAGAACCAATGGTTAATTGCTCATATGCCAAAGCTATGTAGATGACATAATATTTGGTTCTCCTAATCCATCTTTGTGCAAGTGGTTCTCAGAAACTATGACCAAGAACTTTGAGATGTCCATGATGGGGAGCTTGAAGTACTTCCTTGGATTTCAAATCGAGCAATTTGCCAAAGGAAACTTCATCTCCCAAACAAAGTACATTCAAGACATGCTCGTGAAGTTTGGTATGAAGGATGCCAAGCCATTCAAGACACCCATGCGAACCAAGGGATATCTAGATCAAGACCTTTCCGGTATTCCGTTTGATGCTACTCTTTATCGTTCCATGATTGGATCATTGCTTTACCTTTGTGCATCTAGACCGGATATTATGCTTAGCGTACGAATTTGTGCAAGATATCAAGCCTCTCCTATGGAGAGTCATCATTTGGCGGTTAAGCGCTGACGGGGATCAACCCCGGCAAATCCCATGGTCAGGGACCCTGTGTTAGTCATGAGAGGCACATGTTGGATGATAGCTCGTCGGCTAACAAGAGGAGACGTTCCTGCTCGATATTATTGCTTGGAGATGGCGATTATAGGAAGGCCAAGGCTAGTGCGCACAAGGCTAGGGTTACAGATTGTGTATTGGATGTCTTTGACGCTTCCCCTCCTAGCCTTTATATACTAGGCTAGGTCTCGGGGAGTCCGTCCTGGATTACAGATAGTATTTCCTAACCCTGATCTTGTACCGCATGGTAAGTTTGCACCTTCCTTACGAGTCGCGGACTCCTACGTCGGTGCCACTAGTGGGCCAAGGCTGGGCCCAGGTGGCATCTTTGTGGGCCTTCTGTCTTCGGGTACACCGGGTAGATACATCCATAAGATTCGTGGGGTCACCCCCTCGTCAGTAGCCCCCGAGTGCCTGGGGGACTCGAAGAGGCGCACAGGGACTCGATTCTATTCTTGCGTTGTTTCGATGTAAGCGGGGTTCAACCGCGGGTCGCTGGCGGTCTAGGGCCATGACAAAACCTGTTTCGAGGGAATGCTAAGCTGAAAGGGCCCAACGAGTCGACTGGTCGAGCCTTGGTGAATTGCGCTAGTGGCAAATACCGCAGTAGCCCAATCAAACTCATGTCCCTCGACATGAGCTTGGAACACTGATGTCGAGCAAAAGTCATGCCGCTGCAGTTCTTACAGTGATCAATTGCCGCCAGTAAAGTTCGTAGCCTAGGAGTACTTGCTCGGAAGGTCGTCGAGTGCTCGGGTACTTTTTAGAATTCTGCGAGTAATCACTCGAGTATCGCTTTGGCTCTCGGGGTGAGGGAGGACCCGATACTCTGGGACCGTTCGATCTGTCGAGTGCAGGTCCGCTTATCTTGTATCGTGGTGAGGGAGCACCCGAGACTCTCATGGGTGCGAGTAACCACTCGAGCACGTATTTTTTTCTAGGTGAGGGAGCACCCGAAACTCTAGTGGAGATGCTCCCGATGGGAGTAAAAAAATTTGCCCATCCGGAAAAGATTTAAAAGGTGGAAACTCTGAGGCTGGGAAGCGTACCCGATACGCCTTGTTGGGATGTGACGCTGGCTTGGTTTTCTGTCATTTTGACCACCGTAGCCTGTCAAAGGAAATGACTTGGCGCTGTCCCGCCGAAATTTTTGCGTCGTGTGATCATGGTCCTCGTTTTGCGCGCATGGCGGGCGGTGTTGTTACTGCGCCGATTGGTTTTTCCATGCTTTTCGCCTGCCGTGGGATCGTGCCACGTTTACTGGGCGCTGGAATTGAACGGTGCCCCTTCTCGCCTAGCTGTTCGTTAAATACCGAGCGGCTGAGTAAGTTTTAGGTTTTACCCAGCCATTGCCTTCTCCTCTTGCTTCTGGATTTTCCCTATTCTTGAGCCTTCTCCATCCTCCTTTTGCTGCTTGCTACGAAATTGATGATAACACGCTCCCGTGCTGCTCCGGAATCGGCCAAGATGTCTGGCAAGTGGGAGCGCTCGACCTTTGGGGCTGCGGATCTTGGCTCGCTGATTGTTGATGGCTTGGTGGCGGGAGATGCCATGCGGATTCCAGGGGATGAACCTGTTCCCGCTCCGACGACAGATGAGCGGGTGTGCTTTCAGGAATTCTTCCCTCACGGGTTTTCCCTTCCGATTCACCCTTTTGTTCATGGTTTGTTGTACTCCTATCGGCTTCAGCTGCACAATTTGACTCCCAATGGGATTTTGCACATTGCTTGCTTTATTACCCTTTGTGAGGCCTTCTTGGGGATCTATCCCCATTGGGGGCTCTGGAAACGCCTCTTTTGTATAAAGAGGACGAACTCTGAGTATGTTGTGGGGCAGGTGGGTATATCCATTAGGGATAAACTTTCGTACTTTGATTTGGAGATGCTTGACTACGTCAGTGCTTGGCGGAAAAGTTGGTTCTATCTGAAGGATCAACACGTTGCTGGGCAGAGATTTGGTCGTGCTCCCTTTAATCCCGAGGCGCGAGTAGTCAAGCAGGCTTCATGGTCCCATTCTTTGTCTGCGAAAGAGTCGTCTGAAGTGGCTCCATTCTTGGAGAGGGTCGCTCTAGTGAAGTACAACTTGACCGGTGGGCAGCTCATCTCTGTTTTTATTGGGAGGCGCGTTCAGCCATTGCAGTCTCGAGCCCGTCCCATGTAGCAGTATAAGGGACTCGAGGACTCAACGAGATGATCCTCCGAGGATCTTAATGCCGATGGCCTCTTGGCCCGGATCCAGTATGTGACCAAGTGCTCGAGCGTTTCTGAGATTGGTTTCGTCCTTCCTTATTCTTCTGATCACGCACTGCCGCAAGTTCGTGTTTTTGAATTTCTCGTCTGATTGAGATGTTTGCCTGACTGCTTGCTGATGATGCTATTTGCTTTGTGGGGTCACGTTCCTGTGTTGTGCAACCCTCCGCAGCCGGAGGATGCTGATATTCGCGAAGAGCCAGATGCTTCCGCTGCTGAAGATGCTGCTCCGAGTGCTGGTGCCAGCGTGCTCGCGGGTGCCACTTCTGCTGACGAGTCCACGGGGGTCGAGCTGCCGGGGACCGGATATAGTGAGGAATCGGCTCCCTTTCGTGTCAAGCGGTGGCGCCGAAGATCTTGACGCGACGAGTGGTGCTGTCCCGCTGTCTGTACCGTCCGCTGAGCCATCTCTTTGTGTTGCTGCCTGCAAAAGGCCCAAGTTTGAGAGGTTGTTGCGTGCTCGCTATGCGTGTGGCGGGTAAGAATATGCTTGACTTTGCCGGGGCTGTTTTCCTCTGTTCTTTTGTCTGATGGTTTTTATATTGTAGCGTTGTGACTGCTCTGGCTGCTTCTTCCACCAGTGCGGCTACTGTCGATCTGCGGTCGACTGACTCTGGGGTAGCCGCCAATCCTACTTGGGATTCTTCAGCTGTTGTTGGTCAGCCCATACCGTCGGTGACTCGTGCTGTCTCGGTTGCGGGTGTGATTCCTGCTGCTGCTCCGCTAGTGGCGGCTGGTGTTGTTGCTCCTGCTGCTCCAGGTCCTCCCTACTTGGGTCGTCTTGATCTCGCCGTTGAAGATAAAGTCCGTTTTTTCGACCGCATAGCTGGGCTGGTGAGTTTGTTTCCTGTTTGCTTGTGTAGTTTTTGTCATCGGGGGCACGGCAGTGCTCCCGATGGGAGTAGCCCCCGAGGCTGCAAGCAAGTGCTTGCGGTTGGTTGTAGTCTTGCCTTGGCTCTGTCTTTTCATTGTGTCGTCATTGGGAGCACGACCAGTGCTCCCGATGGGAGTAGCCTCCGAGGCTGAAAGCAAGCCCCGTGGTCCTGCTGGCTTGGTTGAGCTCCAAAGGCCTCTGATATCTTGTGGAATTCCTTGTCGTAGCGGTCAGACCTGACGAAACTGCTGCTGACTGTGATGACCCCATGTGGGCCTGGCATTTTTAGCTTAAGGTAGGCATAGTGGGGCACTGCCATGAAGCGGGCGAAGGCTGGTCGCCCGAGGATTGTGTGGTACTGCGACTTCCAGTCGACCACTTCAAAGTCTAGGTTCTCCTTGCGGAAGTTGGTTGCATTACCAAAGACCACCTCCAGGCTTATTTTTCCCAGAGGATAGACTGCTTTTCCTGGCAAAATCCCGTGGAAGCTTGTGCTTGAGGATTTGAGCGCGGAGCTCTGGATTAGCATTTCTTCGAGTGTCCTTGTGAAGATGATGTTGATCCCACTGCCGGCGTCCATGAACACTCGTGACATGTCTTAGTTCCCAATTCTGGCCTCGAGCACTAGCGCGGCGTGTCCTGGTTGAGGGATGGCAGGCGGGTGGTCCTCCCGAGAGAAGGTAATTTCTGTCTCGGACCCGCGCAAGTACTCCGGGACAGCGGGGTGCGAGGAGGCTGCGAGAAAAACTTGTCTTGTGACCTGCTTCTGCTGCCTATTTGAAGGCATGCCTTCTTGTATCATGTAGATCCTGCCGTGGGCTTCTGGATACTGCTCCTCTGCATCTGCTGTCCTGCGCCGTTCCTGGATTGCGGCCACTTGCCTTGTTGGCAGAGGAGGGGCTGGTGGTGCGTCGTGGGCGATGGGCCCGACTGCTATGCTCGCGAGTGGCTGGGCCACTGTTGTCGCAGATCGACTTTTTTCCTCAGCCAACTCGTTGAAGCTTCTGCAGTTCCTGAGCCATCAACCCCGGAAAATTCCATGGTCAGGGACCCTGGGTTAGTCATGAGAGGCACAGGTTGGACGATAGCTCATCGGCTAACATGAGGAAACTCATCGGACGTCCGAAGTTGGCTGCCCTATATATACTGGCCATCGGGCCGAGGGGGGCAGTTTTCTTTCCCGTCGGTCGTTCTCCTCTAGATTTCCTCATGCGCAGCCGCCGCTTGACGCCGCCGCCGGCCGCCCGGCCTCCCCGGTGCTCCTCTCCTCCGGATCTCCTCACCCGTGGTACTTCTCGTCCCGATCTACCCGCTCATCCAGTTGGTTTTTCCATTTTTGCCCGGTTTCTTGCCTCATACTTGCATCTCCTTACTCTAGGGATTCGCAATGGTGAGGACGAAAACTTGCGGTCGCAAGAATCGTGAGGCCTCCGGTTCCCGTGGTATGCTCATGCTTATCTTTCCCTCCTTCGTGTGTCTCCGTTTTGTTGGTTAGGGTTCCCTTGCTCATATTCCTCCCGTATGGCTAGGTGGTTCCAGGGATGAACCGCCCCGTCTTCGTCGCCGCATGAAGCAACCGATGTACACGGAGCCTTCCTCGGACAGTGAGCACACTCCTAGCGTGGAGGATAGCGCCTATACTTCAGAATTTGAGGATGAGGAGGAGATTGTGGTTGAAGAAGAAGATCCCCCAGTGGTGACTCGCCCCTCCAAACTTGGTGTGCGTCGCCCGACTAAGGGCTCCTCGTCGGCGTCCGGTGCTCGTGATGATGAGGATCCTGCCGATGCTCCTCGTATTCCTCCGCTACATATCTCCTCTGAGCCTGTGGTTTCTACTGGCCGTATGATGGCAGACTACTAGAAGATTTCTCTGGCTGCATACCGCAATCTTTGTCGTGTCAATCAGTTTGAGGCTCCTCAAGATTGTCTGGATGGCAGATTTCGGACCAATGTGCAGGCCGATATCTTCACGTCAGTTGCAGTTCGTCAGGAACTTGCAAACTCTCATGCCTGCATCCCCCTTGACTTCATCCAGGAAGAAAACGGACAAGTTTCCCGGTGTGATGGATATTATTGATTCTGTGGGGCTCGGTCCAGTCTTCAGCTTTTTGCGCGACTGGAACACTGCTGCGATCCTCCTGTTCTATGCCACATGCTACTTCCACACCAATCACTGTGAGATCTCATGGACGACTGGTGAGCAGCAGTGCACGGCCACGTTTGCTCAGTTTCAGAAAGCCCTGAACATTCGCTCCTCTGGTGTCCGGATTCATGCAACTAACAAGGAGAATCCCAAGGGGATCAATGTCTGTCTGTGCTTTATTAAGTCTGGGATTCAAGGTGATGACTGCTACAGGAAGGCAAATGACATATCCATTTGGAAGCAACCCTATAGGTTCCTGTACCAGTGCATGCTCAGGACTTTGTATCCCAAGTCTGGTGATAAGACTCATTGCAGCAGCTCTGCTATCACACTAATGTGCCATATCCATGACACTCCTCTCAAGCGTCTGGATGTGCCCCACTATCTTTGGCATGAGATTCGGATGGCGAGCCTTCAACAGCGTCGCCAATATCCCCATGCACCCTTCATCATGGCACTCATTCAGTACGTCTTCTCCTCTCCATTGGAGATCACTAAGCCCCATGCTGTTTGGTCCATTCCGGAGCACATGTACTTCGATGCTCCTGAGGTTGTCCTGACGCTCCCTGTTCCGATGCACACCACTGTTCGTGGCAACCTTCACCATTAGTCTGTGGAGCAGGCTCCTATGCGTCGTATGGCCTAGTTCTTGGGTAAGGCCCAAGCGGCTATGATGTGCGCTATCTCGTTCAACTGCCACTCCAACCACACGGTGGTATCCAGTCTCATACAGTCCAAGAACTCCCTGAAGGCCCGTCTGCGTGCAGCTGGAGAGGCCAACGTCAGTGATGATGAGCACCTTCCCAATGCTCCTCTCGCTGATCTTGGCTTCGGTTTTCCTACGGGACCGGAGTGGGCAGATTTCTTCCCTGGAGACCCTGGCGCAAGTGGCAGTGGGACTCACTAGTATCGTCAGCGCGTGTGCCCCTTTTTGGTACTTGGTGCCAAAGGGGGAGAGTCATATGTGTTTTACTTATGTTGTCTAGGTGATCGAGACTTGATTATGTCGTTGTATGAGATCTGGTGTGTTAAGACTTGTTTATCTGGTGTGTTAAGACCTGTTTATGTGATCTTTATGTGTCTCATGCAATACTTCTGACTTTGTGTTATGCATGGTGTTGCTCTTGCGTTTGGACGGCTTTTGGATTATGGGTCTATTATGTTTGGGTGCAATCTAGTCTGTCATCTCCATAATCAATGATTCCTTGCCTTGATATCATGTATTGTGACTCGCCCCAAATGTGTGCATCTTGTGTAAAGTAAAGAATCTTATATGCACACATTAAGGGGAAGTTCATAGTAAAACTTGTTCCCACCAAAAGCAGAATCTGAATAATTTTGGGAGCTATATGTATGTTGTCATCAACTACCAAAAAGGGGGAGATTGAAATTGCTACCTTTCCCTTAATTATATTTTGATGTTGATGACAATGTACATATAGAGGACTAATAATGTTTGCCAAGTATATCTCAGGTTTTAGTCCTTGGTTCATTGTGGTGATGGATCAAGGACCATCTAATCATATCAAAATTCTCAAGATACGGACCCAATCCATGTTGAAGTTGTTGGGGTTCGGGGCAGAAAACACAAATTTTTCATAACCTACGAGACCCATACCCAAGACCTATGCTATGTTGATGCAAGTAACGGACAGAAATAGATCACATACCAGTATGTAGTCGTTAAGCGGGAAACGTTCCCGCATGAACGTGGTTGGTGTAGTCGTACCGGCAATCCCCGATGTCGCGCAGATCCACGATGACTCCTGTAGCCACCCGATCCTTGTAGACCGATGACGGGATTACGTCCCCGTCGGAACATTGCTGATGAAGACCTTGCGATACCACCACGACGATGAAGTAGCGCCACAAGTGTAGTGCCTCGCGGGATTATACACATACAGTATACCCGACGTCCCTCCGGGCTCCGAACCAGTAGAGCAGCGGAAAGAAGATGGATTCGGATCCCGATTCCAGCAGCACGACGGCGTGCGTACAGGGGAGAAATCCCCAACTAAGTGTAGACTCCAAACAAGTGGAGTCCACTCGAGGAAGGAGAAAGGAGGGAGAGAGAGATGAGAACTTGTCTCAAAAATATGATGAATAAAAGGGGACCTCTACCCCTCCTTATATAGGCCAAGGAGGGGTGCCACCCCCCTCCACTTCCGGGGTGGGACTAATCCCAAGGGAGGGGGTGGCGCACCTATTAAGGGGGGTGGGCCCCCTCATGGCGCCATGGCCCATGGGGGAGGACTCCGTCTCCCCCTAATGGGCCCTATGAGGCCCATATGCCTTTTAATTCATTTTTAATTATATTTAAATGCATTTTAATATTTAATTCAGATAATTAAATAATAAAACATATATTAACCATTATTAAATATATTTTGAACCTTTCAAAATACCCGAAACAACTTCCGGCCTTCATCGGAACAATTCCGGTGTTCTCTCCAATTTCTCCGGTGATCCCGAATCAATCCTTACTGCGTCGAGTACGCTTACGTGTAACACCCTACGGTCTGGGAAAAAGCAGACATGATCGAGAAAATTCTCATTGATCAATGACTAATCAATTGGACCTGGTTACAATCCTTGATAGCCCCTGCGCTTCCATCGAATGAACTTCAAGCGCTGTTGGATCCGTTAACCGTGTGCCTGTTCCCTTTGTCCTGGGGTACTTTGCTTGTCCGAGGTTTGATCATCGGTATCCACTATACCTAGTTCGTCCTCGTTCTCAACAAAAAAGTTTACTCGTTCCCGTGATATTACAACTCCGTGACCTAGTCACATGTTTGCAAACTTTATGATGTAACATCACCGAGTGGGCCTAGAGTACCTATCCGTCACACGTATGGACAAATCCCGCTTTGATCTATTTGCATACTCATTAACATATCTATTCGGAATACCTAAAGTACTCCTTTATGGCCAGCATATTTCAGTCAGGCGGTGGGTAGCAAATCAAGGCATCCTAATAGACAGTAATTACGTATGATCATTACGGTCTAAGGATCTGGTCACTACGTTATAGTTATCGCAATGTCGAACTATGTGACTTGATCACATCGCAACACTTCTGGTGGGTGTATGTCCATCATATCATTATCCAATGATACGAATCCATTGTCAACAGACTCCATTGTCTCATGATCAGGAAACCTTGATCATCAATCGCCCAATGGACTAGTATACTAGGGTTGACTAGGGACCTGGTTGTTTGTATACCACACATGTATTAATGTTTCCGCTTAATACAGTTATAGCATAGTATCAAACATATTATGAACTAATGGAATATGCTCGATAAAAAATATTTTATTTGCCTCTAGGGCACATTCCCAACAGTCTCCCACTTGCACTAGAGTACAAATAATCTAGTTGCATTTTCTCTGGATCATAACGCCTTATTGATCATGCTTGCCCGTGGAAGAGGTTGTATCAAAGGTCTGGGTACCATTCAGAACCGTATGTCCTTTCGCAAATCATAATGTCACCTAATTTGACATTCCTTCATCATCCACTATAATGATGAGGTATATATATTTGGCGGTGAAATGAGACTTCGTTTGTTGTGTCATAGAAATGACATCCGGTGGGTCACGCGGACTTTCCCATAGTCATGCACACTTGAAACTCACTCAATCAGAAGTCGAACTTCTTAAGCCATAATATAACTCCTGCTACTTCTAAAGCAGCCACATCAATGTAGATTCAATCCTTAGTGCATTGTGTGCAACTTTGATGTCTAACCATGTTTCTTTCAACTTAGGCATTCATTAGTATGATATCTCAATTTTCTAGGTTAGTGTCAAAACTTGAACCAGCATAACATTTATGGTCAAGTCCACTATCCTTTACAAATTTGAGATATATCCTCAGTTCTCTTCAGACACTGAAGGATAAACTTAATTCTTTGTTCAATGATTTACTCATAAATCATATAACAACATGTTCTTACTACTAAGAACTTGGGTCACATTACGTCGAGTACATAACTCTGGTTTTATATGAAAGAACCTATGACAAAGGCATAGAGGATCCAACACATCCATTTCTTTCGTTAACCATTAACCATTGTTCTTGTACTGAGATTAACTCAACACTTCTCTTGGATATACAAGTAAGGACCACTTCTTGACTTGTCCCATTCTGAACTCCTTCAGAATCTTATCCAGGAAAGTATTACGACTCAATGTTATTAAACACATATCTATCTTAATAGATCTTCAATGCTTAATACTTATTCATCTTCATTTATGCAAGATTCAAATAATCATTAACACCAACTACACCATTCATAATATGTTATCCATATATGAGAATGTTATCATGCTCCCACTCAAATATGTCATGCACATATTAAGTTATAGAATAACACTCATATTTCTCCCACTCAAATATGTCGGCCACATATAAGCCAAGGATAACATCCACATGGCTCCCACTTAGATATGTCAGACACATATTAAGTTCAGGATACTAACCACATGGCTCCTACTCAAATATGTCATTTACATATAAGTCTAGGATAATACTCCCATAGCTCCCACTCAAAATATGTCGTCTACATATTAAGTTTCAGGAAACTATTCAGCTCCCACTCAGTTTCATGCAAATGCATGTTTCCTCGATATTTTGGTTAAGTCCAAAATCCTTTGATCATCCATCAAAATGAGAATTCAGTTTACGAGACACTAGTATCCATATGTTTTTCCAAAACCTTCTTGTTGTACCAATTACAACACTTCTTCAAATACAGGATTTGAGGAAGTCACGGTATTGATAACAATCCTGGATCAATCGTAGTGAATATCCCTTTGACTCAAGCATTGCTACACATTGTAGTCAACCCATTGAATTTGTCAGAAACAATCTTTGTGACAAACCAATCTTGACGTCCCTTTGATGTTCACATTTATTCCTCATAACTCTGAAGTTATTGTGAATATCAAGTAACCTCCTTACTTGATAAGATTCAAGCAATCTTAAATGTAACTCAACATAGGATTTCATGACTTGTAGTCATATCTCGTACTTAGGTCCACCATCGCTTCTTTGTAGTTCGTAGGAATGTCTTGTTCCATTAACATGACAAGTGAATCATGAATATCATTTTGCACCAGGGGAAAATATATATTCTTGAATCCTACTTTTCTCGGTAAAAGTTTTCATCGAAACATCATGATCATTATCATTAGTTTATCCTATATTTTTAGAGCTTTGCTTCCAGAACATATTCCATTGCACTACTCTGACATTTGGAGGCAAGGTCAATTACCTTGGTTGAACTTTCACTTTTCTTCCATTACCACATTTATCAAGAACAATTCTTGGCAAACACCAAACATAGCAATACAAGTTTTGCTCCTTTTGGTTCTAGTTGTGGAAGATGCATCCATAGTTATCTAAGGATACACTACAAAGATAATTTATCTTACATAAATCAAGCTTCCTAGAAACCACAACACACGATGACATATATAGTGTTGGTTTCCACGAACTCAGATGGTTCCCTATGCTGAAGTGAGTGTTTGCATATTAAATTAATAACTCTAAACAATAATAACGTAACTTGGTAAGAGATAACTTAGACCATACACTTTTCGATAGAATATGATCATAATGTTCAGGCACGTCAATCATATTGAAGTGTCTCAAGACATTGCAATTTGTGGAACAACTTTCACACAAGTCTTTATGCCCAAGACTAACTCAAAACATTTGTCACTTTGATCAAATCGTAGAGACTTGTCTTTCTTGTTAATTTAATATCCATGTTTACTCTGAAATCCTTTTTGATCATATCAAATTATTTCAGACTCATGTTTCATTAGTGAATACAAATATTCATCTAAGTCCACATACGAAGTTCACGAAATAATGAAATTCACCACATGCTGACATACGATACATCACAATGTATGATACTCAACAACCAGTACACATTCTGTTTACCAGAATGCGAGGTTTTAGTCATCTCACCTAAAAGGCATGGTTTGTATGTGTCAAGAGATCAAGTATCTTAAGACATCATGATACCATTCATGACTTAAACTGTAGTGTCATTATTAAGCCTGGATATTTCTTGGCATTACAATATTTCTTATAAATGATCAAACAACTATCATCAATATAAGAATAACTCATTCATAATCGTAATGTGACCATAAGAGATATCATTCATAAAAGGATAACAACTGACTTGTTTCTCACTAATATGAATAATTGTCTTCGCAAGGTGCAAGACACACTAATAAAGTTCACATTCAAACGATCATAAAATTTATTCATATATTAATGAATTGATAGATGTAGAGGGAGAGTGTTGTTGACCATCAACTATCTTGATTGCCGTCAGCACACATTGTCACCTCATCCCTTCCAAGTCACTCTCAAGCAGTAAGTTCAAGCATCGAATACTTAATCAACCGCAATTAGTGTTTCGTGGGAAAGACATTTATAACTCGTATATCAAATATACCTTCTCCGTCAATGACCATTCCTGCATTGGTTCTACTCTTAAAGTTCTTGACTTTAACCATGACCTCATGACAGGTGAACGATTCTCCTTCATGACATAGTCCAGACATGGTCTTTGTAACTGGGAGGAAGCGGATGCAACTCCCCAGTTATCGCAAAGTAACCAGTCATTCAGTAGTCCAAGTTATACACCAGGTGTTCCATGTATCTTATACATTTTCCAAGTGACTTTCTCAGCAGGTTGTTCCTTCCACCATAGTTGAAAGAAACCCCGTCCATATACTCATATTCCATTACTCTGATTTGTGACCAAGTGCTTTCAAGTTCACCTAGCACGTCATACGTGTTGGTTAACATGCATTCACAATTCAGATTCCATAGAATGAATTATGGTGTATTGGACAGTCATTCATAAGTGACGGTGAGTGTGATACTCATCATCATCTTCCTTGATTACGGAGTTGTCAGGTGTATCTCCTAGCAGTTCTTCGTATTATGTTTAGCAAGTCATTACTAATGAGTATGTCTCTAATGGTGTTGGTACACATCAATGAAGTAAGACCCATTTACCTTAAGTTCTATAATACTAAAAGAGCCATAGTTCTAAACATTGGTATGACGTTGTCTACAATGATATTTGCTAAGACATGAAGATCAAGTTCATAATATGGAGTTCATGTTTCAAAAACAATTCTGGAACTCCCACTCAGACAAACATCCCTCATAGTTTGTTCTAAGTGATTACACGATCCTTGAAGAACATACCTTCCCCGTGTGACACGACCATCAGTATGTTGTTCAAGGTAGGCCATCATGGAAATCACATCATCCATGTGACTCATGCTCGACCTTTCGGTCTCTTGTGTCCCGAGGCCATGTCTGCACATGCCAGGCTCGCCACAATAACCTTAGTGAGTATATGCCGCGTATGCAAGGCCATGTTTCTGGACATGCTAGGCTTGCTCCACCCATCTCTTGTGAACGTAAAAATGTTTGACACCCGTGTGACACGTGATGCCTCCATAATGAAGAACTTTCCAGATGGTGCTTCACTAAGGAAGGACACTTTGTTGGATTAGTGAGGGATCATCCTATTATGCTACCGTCGTATATCTAACATATTAGCAAAACAGGATGCAATAGTATAAATCATACATGCTATGATCCCCCCCGACATGCAAATTAAAGTTGAAAACGCCTTTCTACTTTATCTTTTGCAAGTTTTACGTGGCTGCTAGGGGTTTCGAGAAAAGAACCACTTTCTATCCTGCGAAAACAAGCCACAACACCAATCCCGCAATTGTGTCTATTACACCCCTGTCGGGGCCCTCCGTTGCAAACATCTTCGCATCGCTAATGCAGAGAGACAGACACCCCCCCAGCCACTTTATATGGTACAAGCCATATGTCAAGCGTGGAACCAGTCTCGCGTAAACGTGTAAGGTCGGTCGGGGGCCGCTTCATCAAACATTGCCGCAACGCTAAATGAGTACACGTGAGAGGGTAACAATTGGAGAATTGATGCCCACATACTAGATGTGTTCTATCCGTACAATACATCTACGCATAGCCTTGCTCTGATACCACTGTTGGTGTTCGGGGCAGAAAACACAAATTTTTCATAACCTACGAGACCCATACCCAAGACCTATGCTATGCTGATGCAAGTAACGGACAGAAATAGATCACATACCAGTATGTAGTCCGTTAAGCGGGAAACATTCCCGCTTGAACGTGGTTGGTGTAGTCGTACCGGCAATCCCCGATGCCGCGCAGATCCACGATGACTCCTGTAGCCACCCGATCCTTGTAGACCGATGACGGGATTACGTCCTCGTCGGAACGTTGCTAATGAAGACCTCGCGATACGACCACGACGACGAAGTAGCACCACAAGTGTAGTGCCTCGTGGGATTCTACACATACAGTATACCCGACGTCCCTCCGGGCTCCGAACCAGTAGAGCAGCGGAAAGAAGATGGATTCGGATCCTGATTCCAGCAGCACGACGGCGTGCGTATAGGGGAGAAATCCCCAATCAAGTGTAGACTCCAAACAAGGGGAGTCCACTCGAGGAAGGAGAAAGGAGGGAGAGAGAGATGAGAACTTGTCTCAAAAATATGATGAATAAAAGGGAACCTCTACCCCTCCTTATATAGGCCACGGAGGGGTGCCACCCCCCCCTTCCCTTCCGAGATGGGACTAATCCCAAGGGAGGGGGTGGCGCACCTATTAAGGGGGGTGGGCCCCCTCATGGCGCCATGGCCCATGGGGGAGGACTCCCTCTCCCCCTAATGGGCCCTATGAGGCCCATATGCCTTTTAATTCAATTTTAATTATATTTAAATACATTTTAATATTTAATTCAGATAATTAAATAATAAAACATATATTAAACATTATTAAATATATTTTGAACCTTTCAAAATACCCGGAACAACTTCCGGCCTTCATCGGAACAATTCCGGTGTTCTCTCCAATTTCTCCGGTGATCCCGAATCAATCCTTACTGCGTCGAGTACCCTTAAGTGTAACACCCTACGGTCCGGGAAACAGCAGACATGATCGAGAAAATTCTCATTGATCAATGACTAATCAATTGGACCTGGTTACAATCCTTGATAGCCCCTGCGCTTCCATCGAATGAACTTCAATCGCTGTTGGATCCGTTAACCGTGTGCCTGTTCCCTTTGTCCTGGGGTACTTTGCTTGTCCGAGGTTTGATTATCGGTATCCACTATACCTAGTTCGTCCTTGTTCTCAAAAAACAAGTTTACTCGTTCCCGTGATATTACAACTCCGTGTCCTAGTCACATGTTTGCAAACTTTATGATGTAACATCACCGAGTGGGCCCAGAGTACCTATCCGTCACACGGATGGACAAATCCCGCTTTGATCTATTTGCATACTCATTAACATATCTATTCGGAATACCTGAAGTACTCCTTTATGGCCAGCAAATTTCAGTCAGGGGGTGGGTCGCTAATCAAGGCATCCTAATAGACAGTACTTACGTATGATCATTACGGTCTAAGGATCTGATCACTACGTTATAGTTATCGCAATGTCGAACTATGTGACTTGATCACATCGCAACACTTCTGGTGGGTGTATGTCCATCATATCATTATCCAATGATACGACTCCATTGTCAACAGACGCCATTCTCTCATGATCAGGAAACCTTGATCATCAATCGCCCAATGGAGTAGTATACTAGGGTTGACTAGGGACCTGGTTGTTTGTATACCACACCTGTATTAATGTTTCCGCTTAATACAGTTATAGCATAGTATCAAATGTATTATGAACTAATGGAATATGCTCGATAAAACATATTTTATTTGCCTCTAGGGCACATTCCCAACAGAAGCGTAAGCTTTTCGGTTTATCTTGAGTATAGGGATCCCCGCACTATTAAGAGGGGATCAGTGGGTTTGTGTTTAAGATTTGCTCAAAGCTAATTAAAACAAAAAACATCTCCACACAAACTCTCTCGGACGTCTGATGTGCTACTGACCTTTTCCTCGGGTGTTGTATGCTGAACTCATATTGTACACTTCGGACGTCCGACATTTGGACTCTCGGACGTCCGACACCTGATGGACGTCCGACACTTACACAACATATTGCCCCAACGGCCATTTCTTCCCTTGGGCTATAAATACCCCTCACCCCTACTTGTGAGGGTTGACCACTTCATTTGCAAACACCCAAGAACACAAGTGCTCCATCTCACTCTCTCCCTCACAAAATCTTAGATCCCGGAGAGTTCCTTGAGAGTTCTTGACGAATCTTTCACCATTGATATATTCGCCCCTTCCCCATCTTCCAACCAAAGCAAATCGCGTTTTGAGCAAGTCTTGAGCATTTCCCATTGATCTTGTTACTATTGGAGGTTGGAGAATCCTAGGCGGGTTGGAGTTCTTCGGAGAGGAATCGACCATTGTGATTACCCCCGTTGAGTTTGTGAGGGTTTCGTGACCACCTTTAAGGTCAACTGGTAGTGGTTGGGAATCGCCTTCGTGGTGATATCTCAAGGGGAATAGAGTGAGCCTTCGTGGTGTTGGTGGGCCTTCGTGGTTTCACCCACTCTCTCCGAGCGGTGAGTAGCTTCCCTCCAAGGAAGTGAACATCGGGATACATCGTTGTCTTTGCGTCATTCGGTTATCCCTACTCTTTCCCCTTATTACTTGTACTGCCGTATTATTTTCCCCTCACTTGCTTTAGTATATTGTGCTTATTGCTTATCTTGTCACAACTTGTTAAACCTTGTAATTGTTAGGCTCACCTTTATCTTCCGCATTATTTCCTAAAATTGTTAAGTAGTGTTAAAATTTGTAATAAGACCTATTCACCCCCCTCTAGGTCTATCTCGATCCTTTCACTACTGAGAATTATATGCACACCCAGTTTGAAAAAAACAAAGCCTTCTCACCGTAGTATTTTTTGGGCTCCCAATAAGATTATAGAAAAACGATCTAAGTATAGCTGCCTTTTGGTCGTGCGTGAAGAAGTGGTGCCCATCATCGAGAAGCATTGGGATTTTGTTATTTCTAAGGCGCTGGGTTGCTGAGGCATGAAAGAAACGAGTGTTCTCGTCTCCATCGATTGTGGAGACGACTTTGGCCCGCTGTTTCCAGAACGTAAGCTTGCGTCGAGTGGCAAGGTGAAGCGTAGTCGTGATAACTGATCGTAATTTGAACTCTGCGGGTCCAAGAGGGCGGAATTCTTCGAAGAGGTCTAAAACTTGGATAACAATTTTGTAGTCAGTTTCTTGTTTGTAGATGGGCCGATTTTTTTTTGCCCAAGATTTAAGGGCCGACCTAGTTTTCTTAAAATTCCTGGCTAGTAGGAAATCTACGGAGTGGTTTTGGGCGTCGGAGGGGTGAGGTGGGGCGAAGTGTGAGGCCCAGATGGTCGAGATAATTTGGTTGCATTCCGGGAGAGAGGTCCAAAAATTTTCAAAACGGAAGAGGCGGGAGGATGGGACAGTTGAGGCTATTGAGATTAGAAGGGGAACGTGATCGGATGTGGTTCTCGGGAGAGAGGATAAGTGAGTATTTGGGAAAGTTTCGTCCCAAGCAAGGTTTATGAAGGCGCGGTCGAGTTTCTCGAGCGTAGGGTTGGTTCTGTTATTGGACCAGGTGAACATTCTATCGAGGAGGGGGAGATGGATCAGGGCGAGGTTGTCGATCGTATTGTTGAAGTCGTTAGCCGTAGCGCGGTGGAAGTTTTGGTTGTTTTTTTCGTTTGGGAACCGGACCATGTTAAAGTCCCCAATAATTATCCAAGGTGTGTCTGCGGCCGGTTCAATTTGGGCGAGTTCAGCTAGGAAATCTTTTTTGAGAGTTAGGGTGGATGGAGCGTAAACGTTGGTAACTAAAATAGTCTTCTTAGATGCAAGGCACGCCAGAGAAAGCGAGGTGGAAAAACGTAAGTGAGTTGTGTTTTTAAGATCGAAGAGGCGTGAGTTTGATGCAGATAGGATCCCACCAGAAGTGCCCGCAGCAGGCAGGTGAGAGTGCGAGTCTAAAAATCTGGGAAGGATTGCTCTGGTTTTGATAGGGTCCAGTAGTGAAAGTTTTGTTTCTTGAAGCAACGCAATTGAGGGCTTATATTGTACGAGATCGGAGAAAACGTCCATGCATTTGTAGTTGTCTCCTAAACCTCTAACATTCCAGGAGATAATTGAGTAGGAGATGCAATTCATAAGCAAACTAACTTAACACCCTTCTTAGAGACTAGCAGATACATTGTGAAACCCCACGGGTAAGAAGCTGCACTAGAGAGAGACATAGCGAAGTCTGATCCATGAGGATTACTACGGACGCTGGGAGAGGCTGGACCGGACCCATGTATAGAGAAAAAGCATGGCGCCCTAGGCGACGATCGTCGAGAAAGCAGGGATAGGAAGCAAAACCACCCTGCCCCGGGGCGGCCTACGAGGACGGCGGGGAGGCAATCGCAGCATGTCGAGACGATCATGGTGCAGGAGGGGCACCGGATGAGGAGGCAACCTCCTCAACATCAGACGCGAGAGCCCCACAGGCCGCTGCAATGGCCGCAAGGGAAGCAGGGGAGGGCGGGTCTTCGTCGGGCGACAGCTCCCCATCGTCGTTGGTGAGGCGGGCCCTAGCAAGAGCGGCGGAGAGCTCCTTGGAGGAGACGGAGATGTCCAGTTTCTTGGCCTTGGCACGCATGGCGCGAGTCGTCATGGAGGTATAGATGGGCAACTCTTGTTCGGCCAGACGTGCACTGCGGCGGGCCTTGATGCCGGAGTCGACGGCCAGCTTTGCACGCCTACGGGAGCGGCGAATGGTGGCGATGTGGGATTCTTCGCAGTCTGCGCCTTCTGTGTCGTCTGCATAGGCCGAGCCGTCGGGCATGGCTGGCAGGAAGGGTTCTGGAGGGGACGGAGAGGAGATTGCCAGGGAAGCGGAGGCATCCGCAGCCGACGAAGGAAGTGAGCGAAGCTGGCGGGCGTCCCGTCGAAGGCGACGACTGATAACCGCGGCCGCCGGTGCAGGAGGCGACCACGGAGCAGGGACGAGCATGGCCACCGGCATGTCATCCGCCATGACCGCCAACAGCGGGATCCCGCTAAGCAGCGCAGAGGGAGGCACAGTTGGGGAAGACGGAGGACCGGAGGGGAGCTCAACGTCGAGTGGCGCGAGGGAGGCGGCGTGGGCGTGCCCCGGCTGGAAAGGCATGTGCCGAGGGCTGAAGATGCGACGGCGACGAGGGGACCCATTTGAATCATCATCCGTGGAGAACGGGTTGGCTGCCACACCATGCAGGTAGAGTGCGCGACGGTGGAGCTCGACGAAGACTATCTCGTTTCCCGGGAGGCGAACATCAAGGTGAAGCGGCACGGAGAAGCCGCGTGGCACCATGATAAGCGCCCGAACGCTGGTGAAGTCGCCGATGAAGCAGTACTGATCTGCCGAGAGGAAATCACCGAGGTGGGAGAAGAAGTAGTCTGCACCTTCGGGGTGCCAAAGTTCGTCGGGGAACTCGAAGGCCTCCACCTCGATCATGTCTTCGTACACCGCAACCGAGCGGTTTTCACCATCCTCAGGGCGGTCGAAGAAGATAGTGTTTCCGGCGAGGTGGATCGGCCCCATTCCGGTGACCCTTGCGCAATCAGCGGCGTCGTGGAAGGTGAGGCGAGCAGCACCACGGCTCGTTGAGGTGGTGGCCATCGTAGGGTTTTCGTGGTGAGCCGCAATAGCATCGCGGATGAAGCGGAAAGGATGATGCATGGGGATAGCCAAATGCTCATACGCCACATTGTCCACCGGGCGGACCAGGCAGGGAGGGGGAACGATCATCTGAGTGCTTGGAGCTGGGGGAGGCGAACGAGCGGCGGCCTGAGGACGTTCCATGGGGGTAGCGTGAGCAGCAAATGGCGTCCGCCCCCATTCCCAGCTGTTCCGAAGACCAGCGGCAGGCGGAAGGGGGGGGAGTTCGTCGATGAGCACGCAATGCTGGCCAAACCAGATTGCATGCGCATCGTCCACAGCGGATCCCGCGGACGAGCCCAAGGCGGTATGGGTTCCGGTGGTGTGTGCCATTGCCCTAAAATCATCGGAGGGGAAGAAGGCAGGGTTAGCCGTAGGGAAGGGAGGCATTTTGGGGAAGAAGGGAAGGAAACGGACAGCCGTGCACCTGAAGCTCCTGTGACCCGAGCGCCAGCAGCGGGAGCAGCGCACTGGGTCGCGGCAAACTGCGACGAGGTGGTCGCTGGCGAGACAGCGGAAGCAGCGGGTGCGAGGCTGGGGGGAAGTGGTGGTGAAGTGAGATCTGGATGGCATGTGGTGGTGTTTATATAGCGGATCGTTTTCGCGTCTAGGACGAGAGGGGGGAGAGAGGAGGGCATCTCGATAAGAGCGAGGAGGCGCAGGGGGCGAGAGGGTCGGTAGGATTAGAGCAGGCGCAGGGGGTGTGGTTGCGTGGTCATGGCGCAGTTGAGGTAACCTGGCTGGGATGATGGCGACGGGAGGGGAGTCAATATGTTTAGTCTCGAGGGCGTCCCTAGGAGAGGACGGAGGCGTGTATGGGTTTTGCGGGGACTCGCGCAGATCATCAGTGTCCTCGCGTATCGGGGTCATGGCGTCAGTGATAGGTTTTTTTTTGTCTGGTCTGGTTGACCACGAGCCGGGGCGGCGAGGGGGGGTGAAGAGGTGAGGAACAACGCGTGGCTGTGTCGACGTCATGGTTAGGCGAGGGTGCAGCAAGATTGTGATGACACTCAGGCGACGCTGAAATAAATGCGGTCGAATCGGGTTGAAGAGTGGTCGCCGTCAGGGTTCTCTGATTTTGTGAAATTTTTTCAGGTGAAACAGCGCATGAGGGAGGAGGGAAGATTGTTGTACCAAGTGTTTGACTGGGATGGGGGAGCACGGCCTGCGCGTTATGGGTTTCAAGCGAGGAGTGAGCACAGTTGTGAGTGGTTGGGCACCGTCCAAGCAAGGATGGTTTGAAGAATGGGTTGGACGTGTTGGATAAGTGCCCTGTAGAGCTACGTTGAGTGGTCACGTCAGGAGCAAGTTTGACTGAGCGGGTGGCCAGGTCTAGTGAGGAATGGAGGTGAAGTTTGAAAATTTGAAAATCAATTGGCGCGGTGTGAACCATCTCACTCCTAACGTCAGCAGAGAACACAAATACTAAAAATAAATTATCCCTAAGCATGGAGGAGTGAAAGACATGTTTAAAAGAAAAAAGGTGGTCTAAAGCATTATCAATTAAAAGTGGGTTTGCAATTATGGAAGAGGACTCGAAGACAATCCAAATGGGGGTGGTGGGTTTGAAGCTAATGGTGTTTGGGGGGGGTGGTGACAAGGCAGTTGAACTTTGAGAAAATGAGTTTATTAAAGCTAATACCTGGCCTGAGACGCTTAGGCTGCTGTGGACCAAGAGCTTGAGCGGTGAAGATCGTCTCTGCATGCAGCTTCACGTTGATCGGACCATTGGATGAGGAGCCTGCATGCACGTCCACCCTTGGCGGTGAAGAGCCGGGCAGCGAAGCAGGGGGCAGCTTGACGGCTCCCAGCACCAACCCCGCGCGCATCGAAGAATCATGCGGCAACGCCTGGGATGCAGAGACGAGAGCGGACGGCAAGTCGCCGAAGCGAGGGCCAGTGGGCATAGGCAACATGGTTCCCGCTGCGGAGTCGACTGGAGCAGGCGCAACCGTGATGGAGGCGAATAGACGAGGAATGCAGATGGGTGAGGCCGAGACGATGATCCCCACGAGAGCCCGAGACGTGGCGAAGAAAGAGAAGCAGCGAGCAGAGTCCTGGGTGATGAGCAGGTCCTGCCGGGAGGCCCCGAAGCGAAGGACAAGCAATGCGTGCACAAGGTGAGCATCGACGAACAAATCAGACTTGTGGATGAAGAACAGGATTTTGGTGGCGCCTGGACTGAGGGGCGTTTTGCAGAAGAAATTGGACTGGAAGCAAGGTTGGAGGTTGGCTTGGAACTCCCGACCGGGGAGATCGGTGAGGAGAAGGTGCCGCGTGAGGAAGAAGAAAGCGTTTTCGAAAGAGAAAGCAGTGGGCGCCTCCATGGCGTCGAAGTCAGCCACGGAGGGGAGGAACTGGATCGAGAGCGAGGAGCCGCAATTTTTTTTCCGTAAGGAGAGAAGAGGCGATCTTGTCCGAGGAGATGACGAGACTGAAGAGATCTTGCTTAACATGTTGAACTTTGAAAGCTTGCGCCTGCCCCCCAGGCAAGCTTGGAGCACGACGGCGACCAGGGTGGAGTCAAGCTCGAGAGATTTGTGGGAAACCTTGATGAATAGGGGACATGGAGTGTCTTGCCGGCGGGGGTTTACTGGAAGGCGCCAAGAGCACCAAACCTGGCGCTGGTAGTCGAGACCCATAGCGTCGCCGACGCCGAGCGCAGCGCGCATTGCACACTGCGCAGCGGATTCATCGGGGGTGAGGAAGGGGTCTGCGTGGTCTGGTTGGGCTGCCGGAGTAGGGTTTGCCGGCGGTGGAGGCAGTGCAGTGGTGGATGGGCGGGGGGCCGGG
Source organism: Bromus sterilis (assembly GCA_950022295.1). Classification (NCBI taxonomy): domain Eukaryota; kingdom Viridiplantae; phylum Streptophyta; class Magnoliopsida; order Poales; family Poaceae; genus Bromus; species Bromus sterilis. Next base: position 49,013,453 of record OX465596.1, read on the forward strand.
GGGAGCGGGGGACGAGCCATCTTGGGGAGAGAGAATTGTGTGGGTACGTGATCGGAAACATACATCAATGCATCATTTGCACTAGATCGATTGGCAAACCTCAGCACTTGTGGTAAAGTAGTCAACTGCGCAACTGATGCAATGGAATATCTGTGGATGCTTTAAAATCTCCGAAAGCAATGCATTTGACATTTGTGGTAAAGCCTTAATGTGCAATGAGTATCAACTGGCTGGCAGGATAGCTGATGTGTGCACGCTGGCTAAGAGCATCTCCAGCCGTTGGAGGCCCCCAAGAGCACTTTGGCGCTATTTTGGAGGAAAAAAAATACCTCGTCGGCGCCCCCAAGAGCACTTTGGCACTATTTTGAAGGAAAAAAATACCTCGCCGACGCTATTTTGTTGTCTTGGGAAGGACAAGTTTTCAGTCATATACCCACCCCAAGCAAAAGTTGTTTCACAAACTTTTGGTGTGGACCAGGAAAAGAAGACACATGTAAGCACATGGTTGGCTATAGTTTTATCCGGCGCCCCCAAGAGGTCCCAGAAACCTGAGGCCTCTTGGGATCGCCGGCGCTATTTCGACGCTTAGAGGCCGCTTGGGGACGCAAGTGAAAGATTTTTCGTCGGTTTGGACGTAAAATGTGGTCTCGAGGACGCTTGGGGGGGGGGGGGGCGTTTGGGGGACGGCTGGAGATGCCTGTAAGTAGTGTACCCAGGTGGCTTGATATTCATTACATATGAGTATAACATAACTTCCCTCCATGCCATGGTGAAATAGGCAATGCATCGCTTCTCATTGACTACTTGCTGGAAACAAACCCACACAAGAATACCTGATGTGTGCATCGCTTCTAACTGATGTGTGGACGCTGGCTAAGTAGTCTGCCCAGGTCCGCTTGATGTAGCGATATTTCTTTATTTGCAGAGTTAGGGACTATGATCACACAAGCATTTAAACAACTCAAGCAATAAAAATAACTTCTACACCAATGCACACAATTTTAACTTAGCAATGCACGAGTTATCTTAAAATGCAGTTAGTGCCTTAGCGGTCTGATAACTGAACACTCTCAGCCCTCTTGTCTTCAACCCTCCGACCCATATTAATGGGTACACATTTAGTACAACTCTAGTATAAAATTGTACTAAGTGTGTGACCATTAATATGGATCGGAGGGAGTAGATTTTTACAGACCGTTCTAACATTCAGAAAATAAAACGGAAAGTTGTGAAAAGTCCCGAGGGTCTCGGTACCCATTATCTAAGACCGTCCAAGCGAATGTGGATATGTGTGTTTCACTGTAGCCGTCAGAACCAGCGCTGTTAATCAACCTTTTTGATTAGAGATTACAGCTACGACAGCCCGCTAGGCAGAGGCCCACCTAGGACATGCGACATGAGCTTGACGGGACAACACATCGCATGCATGCACCCTGCAGACCGTGATGAGGAGAGAGAGTTTGTGAGAGAAATGTGCATGCATTTCAAGAATATGTACGAGAAGAGAGAGTCGGAGTGACTTTCTATCTCTCACAAGTTTACAGTGAGGCTTTCTCCGCCCCCGTTTTATATTTTCAGATCCCTTTCCAATCCATACATGTACCCCGTACAACACATTCATTCACAAAACAAAAAAGCATTCCACATGCTTGTGCCTAGGTCTAGTTGCACCAGGTACAATAGTACCATCCAGTTGACCCCGTGCATGACTATGTGCCGCATCTTTTCCATCGTGAAATACCACGTGACCATGCATGCCACAGCGCAGTGTATGCTTAGGAGTATGTTTTTTCTACGTGGGAAACATTCCACACCACTTGCAGCCATAATTTGTAGTTCAGTGATGAAATTCTGAATAGTGCAGCGACAACAGCACAACCATTTAGAGTTTTTTGCACCGAGGTTGCAAGTTTATGGGTGGCGGAGTTCAGTTTCATAAGTTTTAAATCAAACTACAGTATCACAAGGCGTCTAAGTTTTTGAACTACCGGCGCTTTTACCTCTAAAGAAACTTTGTATGAATTTGGTACAGTTTTGCGGCCACTCTCACTATAAAGAAATTGTAACAACACAATGTGGCATAGTCATACATTGTTAGCAGAGATTGTAGATAAAATAATCCCTTAGAAACTATGCTACAGTGGTACCATGTGACAACACAATTTGTGGCATCTCGTCATTGAAACAAATCAATGTATGCATGCATAACTGAGCGTAGACCGAGCGACATCATTCGCATGATTCCTAACTGCGTGTACAGTTGTATCAACGAAAGAAAGGTTGCATGTTGATGAGAGAAATGGGTTTGCTGCTGCAGCGCTGCATGCATGCTTTTATCGTTTTTTTATTGATAGGATGCATGCTCTAAGGACGCGACGAACGGAAGAGACAAAAATACCTCCATGTTTTACGGTGATTACTCTATTTTTTTACATCCTTGTTAGTAGGATAGCCATGTGAATCTTTTCATGATTTCTTTGAACACATGCAGCGCGTGCAAAACAAATCACACCACTGATATTTGTGTGCTCCGTGCCACTTTTTGTACAGTTGGATATCCTCCTGGCCGGCGCTCAGAAGGACATAGGTGGGCTACGCATACAAAGGAAACACACTGCGCCTACAACGACGTACTAACACACACTGTTTTCTGTATGCTCAGTGCCACTTTTTTTGTCTCGAAAGGTTAAGTACATAGGTGGGCTGCTACAGTGCTACGCATGCAAAGGAAACACACTGCGTTTAGAAGAACGTAGCTGTGCCGTTCAAAATGCAAAGGAAGCACACTGCACAATGAGAGATGATACAGACAGATGCAGAGACATGACTCGGACATGTAAAAAAAAACGCCAAGAAGCCTTGCAACCATTAGATCGATGCATGTATGCCACGATTCGCTCGATGCATGTACAGCTGTATCTTTCCAAGACTATATTATCTCTGCCTACAGGACAACTAAAAGAGACAAAAAAACACTGCCAACACCAGAACCCAAGCAACAAGCAAGGGCAAAATCAACATTTATAACCTTTTTGCAAAACAAATTCACAATCTGAACCTAGTGACAAACTATTTCAAAATTCTAACCCTTTTATGTAGCGCCCAACCACCAGACGCTATACACACGCATCTAGCGCCCACATTAGAGGCGCTAAGACCCTGCCAGCGTGTCAACGTGGACCCCCATCGGGCCCCACGTTGGAAGTCTAGCGCCTGCTCATTCGGCGCTATACATACATGCTTAGCGCCTCCCCATCAGGCGCTAGACTAGGCAGCCACTTAAAGGCCTCGCGGCCACGCCCGAGGCCAGACATTGTCTTTCCCCATCACGAACAGAGGGCCGGCGGCGGCGGTTCCTCCTCTCCCCCCTCTCAAATCCCCACCCCAAATCTCCCAGATCTGAAGGATTGATCCAAGGGAGTTGCTCTCAACTCATCCCCCAAGGTATTCTCCCCCATTCTCTTCATTTTCATCAAAAAATCCTTCACATTTCCCCTCTTGATGCAAGTTAGATTGAACCCTAAATTTGATTTGTTTTTGAATTTGTTATGGTAGAATTGTTTGTTTCTTTGTTCTTTAGCAATAAGATTGTTGTAGTAATGATTGGACAAATTAGTATGACTAATTTTAGTAAAATCCTAAAACTCATTGGATTTCTCAACGTTATGTTAGTGTTTGGCTTTTTTCTATGGAGCAATTATATGTCATGATGCTATATGTTTACATGATATGTTAGTGCTACTATGTGTATGGAACAATTATATGGAGCAATTACTATGTTAGATTGTGAGGTTTTTTTTGTATTGTGCAATCATATGGATGACATGATATGGAGTAATTATGTTAGTTTGTGGATTTTTTTGTATGGAGCAATTACTATGTGTTTTATTTTGTTAAGACATTAATAATATGGATGACATGAATGTGTATTTTTATATGGATATTAAGTTAGATCTTGAGCACTACCATTAGCTAAAGCAAATTATTTCGTTATGGAACAAAGTGATAATGGAATGCTTGTTGCTTGAAAAATATAGGATGGAGTGGCTTCTCCATGATCACTATGATGTTCAACACCGATCTTATGCTATGTCGGTGCTAAAGAAGGTAATTTTTTTGTTGACCTTGCTTGATTTCGATTACGTATTCCTTTGGCTTCGCATGACCAAGTTGTTTCTATTCATTTGCAGAAGCTTTCAACCTTGAAGGTTCGGTTTCACGGGGTCTCTGAAATGCCGTACGATGAGCGGTACACACTGTACATCGACGGATTAGGACTACTCCCGTTCTTCCAGCTAGTGACCCGCTCCACTCCAAACCTGAATGTAGCGCATATCACGGCGCTTGTGGATCGGTGGAGACCGGAGACACACACTTTTCACCTTCGGACCGGGGAGATGACCGTGACGCTTCAGGACGTGTCGATGATCTTTGCACTTCCTATCGAAGGTGAGCCTCTGTGTTTGAACACAGATTCTGAAGGGTGGCATGCACAGATGACGGCTCTCATTGGTACTGCTCCTACTGAGAACAAGGACAAGAATATTGCAGCCGGCGCTCCTTACACGTGGATCATAGATAACTTTAAGAATTGCCCTCAAGGTGCTGATGTTGGGGTGGTCAGGACGTATGCCCGTGTGTACATTTGGTATGTTCTCTCTAGAACACTATTTTCCGACGGCAAGGGCAATGTAGCGCAGTGGATTTGGCTGAAGGCGTTGACCGTGTTGGACAAGAGATGGAGTTGGGGTACGGCAGCACTGGCCTACTTGTACCGGCAGGTAAAGAACTGTTCGTTACAAATTAAGTTGTGTTCCGACATGGCATGACATGACCGTGTTTTATTTTCTTTGCAGTTGGACGACACATGTCGTAGGTGCACTTCAGACGCCTCCGTTAGCGGTCCTTTGAGCCTACTTTCCATATGGTCATGGGAGCGGTTGCCAGTTGGACGACCTAAGAATGTGACATACAAGGATTGGGACGATAAAGAGAACATGATGCGTCAACCCACTTGGGCTTACAAGTGGGACGTTGTACCCGAGATTAAGAGTGATGTGGAGAACATGTACAAGCAGTACATCAATGAGTTGGATACTCTTACCCCCGAGCAGGTATGTATTGTCGTTACATGTATCATTGCGTTCATTCTCCTGAACTGGACATGAGTACATTGCGCTAACTTTCAGGTGATATGGGAGCCATACGGTGTTGGGGATAATTTCGGTTTTACACTTGAATTTCATGTGAACCCAATGTGTCGAGCGGAAGGGCATCTTTGGCATATGCGATGTCCAATGATATGTATGTGGGAAGTTGAGTATCATTTGCCACATCGTGTGATGAGGCAGTTTGGGGAGTTTCAGACTCACCCGCCGGAGTGGATGAACACAGACATTGTGCTTCATGGGTAAGAGAGAATTACATGGCTTCAATTAGTTTTTCTTTGGAAACACCACATTTTGTTTTGATAATAGCTTCTTGTCTTATCTTGTAGGCTGGATAGGAGGAGGCAAAGAGCGATCAAGGATTGGCCTAGCCATCATAGCAGTTACATAGACATGTTCAACAAGAGTTTGCGTTATGCTAATTCACATGACCATGGGTACAAGCCGCATAACGAGCTTGCATTCACCAATTATCTTCGTTGGTTTGTTCGTTCAACTCGTTTGGAGATGTACCCACCGGATTTTGAGCTAGACATATTGGACCAGCCGAATGATTATTATGGGCTTGCTAGGGAGCAATACAACAAAGCAGTGAGGGAGGGTACCCAAACAACCTTTGCTCCGGTACTCACCTTTGTGGTAAGTATAGTGTGCGTCAATCTTTTTTGTCAATACAATTGCATGTCATACCCTATTTGCTAGCCTGACTTGTGAATTTCTATTCATGCTTAGCGGGATGAGGTCCAGAATCAAGCTGATGATTTCGAGAAGTTTCTGGACGAGCACCCAGCTAGTACGAAGGTCGATTCTGCATTTCGAGCTTTTTTGAAGGTAATACATTCATCTCTTCTGTACATCATCTGCATATCCGACTCTGACATCCAATTCATTTGTCAATTTGACAGCGTCAAGGCAAGAAGTTACGCCGGCTCTCGAACGTACTCGGTTGTCGTGATGCCGAGGACATATCTTCACCATCGGAGTCAAGGTCACAGTCTCGGTCGCAGTCAAGGTCTACACCCTCAGACCCTATGGCTAACATGGAGGAAACTACGTCGACTCCGATGACTTTTGTGGATGATTCGGTCATCACACATGACGATGATCTGGTATGGGAGTTTCATCTTGATCATTCTTACCGTGTCTGAGTTTCATTTTGATCATTCTTACCATGTCTGAGTTTCATCTTGATCATTCTTATGTTTAGGACAACATGACACTGCAGGCGTATCAAGAACGCTCGACTTACATGCTGAGGAAAAGACGGTCCTTCCGTCGTTACACACCGGATGATTGGAGAAACAAAGGGAAGGGGAAAGCGATGGTGGAGACGGAGTCCTCCTCCTCCGAGGAGGAGGAGGAGCCAGAGCCAGAGCCGGAGCCAGAGCCAGAGATTCAGTTCCAGCCAGAGGAGTTTTCCAGGAGGAAGCTTTGTACGAGGAGGGGTCGTGGAGGTTGAACTTCATGTTGAATTCACCTTGTCGTTTATTTAAGTTGTCGTGTGAACTTATGGTGGTTAGTGTGATGAAATTGTCGTCTAGTGGATGAGATGATATGAACTTGTGGTTGTGTTGCAAGTTGATGAAGTAGTGATGATGAACTTGATGAAGTGGTTGTGCTTCCTTTGCTTACTTAACTGTGAATGCTTGGTCATTGTGATGAATCGGTGATGAACTTGATGATGTATTGATTCCATTGCATGTTGCATGCAATTTTCATGTATTTAACAGTGTAGCACCCCATGGCCAGGCTCTAGACTGTGTAGCGCCTGATGGGGGGGCGCTACACATGCAATATTTTGGCTCCAGCCGAGTCCAGTAGCCACTGGACTCCAGCGCAGAGAAAATGCTACCTGGATCGCCGTGGGTCTACCAACACCACCAGCAATGTCTCTACCACCACCACGGCCTCTACGACCACCACCACGGCATCTAGCAGCACCACCACGGCCTCTAGCAGCACCACCACGGCCTCTAGAACCACCACTACCACCAATGCCACTACCACCAATGCCACCACCACCAAGGCCACTACGACCACCACCGTCACCACGGCCTCTACCAACCCCACCTCTAAGCCCAAGATTCCGACCTCTTTGCCTAGGACCATGTTGGTTAGCACTTTGTTGGCTAGGGTCTTCATTTCTCTTAGCTCTCTTCCTTGATGTGCAAATTCTTGTGTTGTGGCCCGAAGCACCACACTTTCCACAACGGGCTCTCTCACGAGTCTCTTCGAATTGGTCGTTACCCCATTCTCGGGTTCCACCACGTCCCCAGCCATCCATGTCACCTCTAAAACATTTAGTCCTCCGTCTTCACCGTGTAACCACTTTCCAATCCGGATCCGGCCATAGTTGAACTCCATGGTACTCCGGCCAATGTGTTTGGTCAAAGTACGGGTTGAATCTTGGAGCCCATGTGTTCTTGGTGGCAATGATCGAGAACTCGGATTCCCTCACCGTAAGTGGGTGATTTAGATTCACATTCCTCGTGCGAGCTGCCTTATACAAATGCGAGCATGCGAGATGAAGAAACTTTGGTCTCCCGCAAGTGCAGTCACATGTCTTTAGGGAAACCTTGAATGCACGACCTCCATGCTGGACCCCATCGTTTGTGGTTCCGCCCGGCTCATTAACTTGGTAAATCCACTCCTTGTCATCATACAATGTAGCACTTTGGGAATCCGCCTTCCGTGACTGAAAATCCATGAATTCGTCAACCTTTGGTGGGAACTTGTACTTGTACTTGTGCTTGTTCTCTCCAGCAATATGCCTATTAGTTTCCTTTGAGTACTTGATGAAGTAGTGATTCAACTTCGTGAATGTCTATTGCACTATTGCTGTCACGGGCAATGCACGTACACCCTTGAACACCGAGTTGAAGCATTCTGCCATGTTATTGGTCATTTGACCGTACCTCCGACCATCATCATCATAAGCTCGTGCCCACTTTGTCCTAAGTAGGATGTTCCTATTCAGGAAATCTTGCCCCCCTGGATCCAACTTGTTGTTTGCAAGCAATTTGTTGTATAAGTTTGCGAAACGACGGTCAGAGAAAGCACTACAAATATCTCTAAGATCATCGGCCAACTCCTTCTTTCCACATGCCCTAAAGAAGTTTGCACAAAAGTGCCTCATAAACCATCGATGGTGCAAAGGAGGATGCCCTGGAATGTCAATCTCCACCGCATTAAGAATTCGTTGATGCCTATCCGAGATGACACAAATTTCTCTTTCGGTGGGTAAAACCTTGGTTCTCAAAAGATGGAAGAACCACTCCCAGTTAACATTGTTCTCCGCCTCTACCAAAGCAAAAGCCAAAGGCATCAATCGGTTATTTGCATCACTTGCTATTGCAACCAACAAAGTACCCTTGTATTGCCCGGTCAAGAATGTGCCATCGACGGGACCGGTCTACAATGTTCAAAAGCCCTCACACATTGCTCAAATTCCCAAAATGCACGGCCAAATACTCGGACTAGCCTTCCGTCACGCATCATTGTTTTCTCACCTTACGGCTCAACCACATGAACCATGCCCGGATTAGTGGCGGCCATCGCTCCCAACAACCTTGGTATCCGGTTGTATGCTTCATCCCAATCACCATACAACATCCTGAATGCTATTTGCTTCTCCTTCCATGCCTTGCCATATTTTACTTCGTGAAAGAAGATTTCTTTCACCATGCCAATGATGCTCTGAACCTTCATTGTGGGCAACGAAAATATGGAGTTGGAAAGCCTATAGGCGATGAACTCGGAGGTAAGTTGCCTGTGGTCTGGGTTTGCATCTTCACCATCCATCTTCTGGCCACGACACATGTGAGTTTGTACACAACTCACTATATGCCAACTTGGTCCTCCTTTGAATGGTCTTGCCCGCACAATCCATGGACATCCATACTCCGCACATTTGACCGTGTAGCGCTTTTTTATATCCGAGTGCACCACCGTGTAAGGACGAAAATGCTTAACCGGGAACTCCTTGATCCATATCTTCAACTCCAAGAAGGTGCAAAACTTCGCACCGGGAGAAATCCCGTTTGTTGCATGATCCATATCACGGTATGAAATTGGTCTAGCTCCGAGAACTATAGTCTTCCCACCATCCACAACGGCTTCATCCGCGAGAGTAAGATCCTCGAACAATGGTGTACGAGGATCCTTCCCCAATACCTTCTTGAAAGCTTCAACCTCCTTGCTAGTGAACCCATCCTCATCAACTTCTTCATCGGGACCGTCATCATCCGAATCAAATGCATAGCATCGAGAGTAAGGGATGGATTGGTCCATGTTATCTTGCAAATTATATGCCTCCAAGTCACCAACATTGTTGTCATAGAGATCAACATCATTCTCCTCATCTTCAGAAACATCATTCACATTTTCCTCTTGGTCATTGCGTGGAGGGCTCAATGTTTGCCTCAATTCTTGTTGGGTCAAAGAAGGTTGACTCAATTCCTCTTGGTTCATGGGTGGAGGGCTCAATGTTTGCCTCACTTCTTGTTGGGTCAAGATAGGTTGACTCAATTCCTCTTGGTCCATGGGTGGAGGACTCCTTTTGGTGGCAAATATTTCAAGAGCCTTGTCTTGGGATTCGGCCACCACTTCCTTGTATGCAACCAACGTTGTTCCGAGTTGATACCCATTGTTTTCCAACGAATGTGATGTCCAAACCCAACATTATGCCTTCCCTCCAACATAACCACATCACTTGGGCCCATCCAATTCAACTCCTTCCTTACTTGTTCCAACAACTCCACATAGTTGGGAGTAGCATCAAACACCAAATCTTGCTCATCCAAATCCGGCTCTACATTCCCTTTCAAAAATGCATCCTTATTCACATGATGAAGATGAACAATTCTTGCCATCCCTACATTAATTATAGGAAAAAAGGAAAATTTTATCATTAAGTATCAATAACAAATTGAATCTAACCAACAACATACAAACATAAAATGAAAACATATCTCTAACCCTAACCATAACACTAAATTAAAAATAACACTAACCCTAACATAATAAAAGAACACATCTTTAACCTAACAAAATAGTGCACATACAACATATTAGTCACTACTTTGTTGTTTCATACATATAAGCAACAAGAATAAACCAAAGGCAATGAAATCAAAGTTGTTCTAGGTTTCCAAAATTTGAAGATATCCAACCAAAAAGGAAGATTCCAATGGGTCCAAAGCTAGGGATTGAGAGAGGGTACCTCTAGCAACTTGAGGTAATTCAAATCCACGGAGGGAATCTTCAAATCTAGGGGATTTGGGTGAGGGTTTTGAGAGGAGGGGAGAGGGGGAGAGAGAGCACCATTGCTGTTTTTCGAGCTAAGTGGTGGGGGGGGGGTATGAGGTGGGGGGGACATATGGGGGGTCCCAAACCCCACTTAAGTGGCTGGGGGGTGTAGCGCCTAGTGGTGAGGCGCTAGACGGTGTAGCGCCTGATGCCTGGGCGCTACACTCTCTAGCGCCTCACCACTAGGCGCTACAGCCCCCAGCCACTTAAGTGGGGTTTGGGACCCCCATATGTTACCTTGCAAATATGGCACAAATGTTACCTTGCATAGAAAATGGCACAAATGGCACAAATGTTGCATAGAAAATTAAGCATTCATCGAAAATACAACACATTACAATCTTTTCATACAAATTTGTTGCAAATATAGGTCTACAAATAAGAACACTTAATCACTCGTCAAGTACATCTTGTAGCTTCATGAGCTTGTGCCGAAGCGCTTCTCGGTCATAGAATAAATCACGTAGTGAGTACTCTACGTTCCTTTTTTCTAGCTTTAACTTGGCCTTTTCCTGCACCATTTCCTCTCTCTCCACCACCCACTTCACCTTCTCTTGCTCCATTTGTTCTCTCTCCTCCACCCACTTCCCCTTCTCTTGCTTCATTTGCTCCATCTCCTCCATCCACATCGCTTTCTCTTGCTTCATTTGATCTCTTTCTTTCTCTGCTTTTGCTCTGAACACTTGATGGATGCTAGTGCCTGCTTTGTCGGACAACTTCTTCTTCTCAAGCTCCTCCCTCAGGTCGCCAATAACTCTATGTGCTTTGCTTAACTGAGTAACAACATCCTCTTTGTCAGCCACCATTTTAGCGAAATCTATTTTAAAAGATCTCAGGTCCTTTTCAATCTTTCTCTTATCTTCCAGAAACTTCAAGTTCTCTTCAGCATTGGTTACTTGTTGTCTCAGCCTCATTGTGTTTTCCTCTTCATACATGCTCCATATCCGAGCTAGGCCTTCCTTCAATGTGATTGGCCACTCATTGTCAACCCACTTAACAAAGTTGCACTTGGAAGCATCCTATAAAATGAAACGTATTCAAATACAAAGCAACATTAATGATATAAAAAGATTATTGACAAGAAGAATGAATGACTAATGCAATATTTCTAACCTTTTTTATACAAGCTAAAAACCTCCTTCCGGTATCAATCGATTGAAATGCCACAAATCTTTCACAAGGGGGTCCGTGCTCACACATACAAGGTTGATTAAAAGCCAATCCGCTCCATTCCGTGCACTCCATGGTCGGTAGCTATAAATAAGATAAATGAAATCAATACCCATTTACCCTACAACCATAACCCTCAAAGTGACACTCATAGAGAACATGTTAACCTCGCTAACTTGACTTGTCACATAATCATCATCGCCAGACGAGGACGAGCTTGCCGACAACCTTTGCCAATTCATCCTATAATATCAATCATATCAATGCCATTGCTTCATATCAATCTTGCCAATTCTTCACACAAAATATATTCTAAAGAAAACACATAATCTAATAACAAATATAAATCCAATGCAATTTAGGGTTTCACTAAGCCTAGCAATCCTAATTTGTTCTCAAATACTACTACAACAATGCTAATGCTATACATTTAACAATAATGCCATTGCAACTAAAAAGATTGAAAATCCATTTCAATCTAGGGTTCACCAAAAAATGCTCAAAAAGAAGAAATGGCATGGATCTAATGGATGAAAACTTAGGGATCAGAGGAGAATACCTTAGGAGATGATTTGAGGAAGAAATCCACGGTCAAAACTTCTAAATGGGGAAGATTTGAGAGGGGGCGACTAGAACAGCATCACACAGGGCGGCCCCTGTGTGTGTGTGTGTGTGTTATGTGTGGGCTGCTCGGGCGTGGCTTCGGCCTTTAAGTGGCTGCCTAGTCTAGAGCCTGATGGGGAGGCGCTAAGCATGCATGTATAGCGCCTGTTGGTTAGGCGCTAGACTTCCGAGGTGGGGCCCTGCGGGGGTCCACGTTGACACGCTGGCAGGAGCTTAGCGCCTAATCTACGGGCGCTAGATGTATGGGCTTAGCGCCTGGCGGTTGGGCGCTACATAAAAGGGTTAGTTCTGTGAAATAGTTTGCCACTAGGTTCAGATTGTGAATTTGTTTTGCAAAAAGGTTAGAAATATTGATTTTGCCACAAGCAAGGGAGTAGTCAACTCTGCTGCGGGAACTAGGTTACGCGTGGCAATGGTTTTCTGCATCGTGTGGCTGCGAGGGAAAGGACGTCATAGCTGTCATGGTCGGGAAACCTATGGAATTACTGTTCACAGCTCTCTGTGACACATGCAAAAGCTGCAGGGTATGGTACAGATCTGCAACCGCCCATCTCCTTGTGAACGGCTAGGATAGATGGAAACCGAGACCCCCGGGACTTTTAAGTCCACACTCAAAATAAAATACCCACACTTGCCAATAAGCGGTCCCTGTCCCTCCAAGGCCATGCTACACGAACCAGAGCGCCTTCCTCAAGGGTAGACACATCGTGGACAATTACATGTTGGTGCAACAGTCGATTCGGGCCCTTCATCGTAATGTGCCGGCCTTGATGCTGAAGGTGGACATGGCGAAAGAATTTGATTCGGTGGACTGTCCTTCCTCCTTAAGGTCCTCACCCATCGGGGCTTTGGTAGGTGCTGGATTCAGCGATTCATTATCCTCCACCCCACAACGAGCTCGCGTGTGCTGATCAATGGTGCTACTGGGGATTAGTTCTGGCATGGTAGAGGGCTACGGCAGGGCGATTCACTGTCCGCCCTGCTTTTTGTGCTAGTCATGGATGTGTTAACGGCAATCTTCAGGAAGGCGGAGGAAGCTAGGATTTTTGAGGCCCTATCTCGTTGGGGTATATCTCACAGGCTATCCATTTACGCCGATGATGTGGTGCTCTTGATTAAGCCCTTGGAGAGCGAGGCCTTGGCGGTGGTGGAATTGTTGAAGGTTTTCGGAGATGCCTCTGGGTTGTTCTGCAATATGGGGAAGAGCATGGCCTCACTGATTCGATGTGTGCCGGATTCGATTCTGGAGGTGCTGGAAGTGCTGGGTTGCCTTGTGGCCCCCTTCCCGATCAGGTACTTGGGCCTTCCCCTATCTCTGTCCCGGCTGACCAAGACTGACCTATAGCTGTATATTGATTGGGTAGCGGACCATCTCCCCATGTGGAAGGAAGGTCTGCTCCGTAAAGCTAGGAGGCTGGTCCTGTTGAACTCCATGCTGGTTGCCACATCGATCTATCCTATGTTGGTTTTAGACCTCCCAGCTTGGTTCATCTCCTGTGTCAATAAGCTCTGTAGGGGATTTTTTTGGGTCAGACAGAAGCAGGCAAAGGGAGGGAATTGCCTAGTTAACTGGGAACTGTTGTGCTCACCGAAGGAATATGGGGGTCTGGGAGTCAAGAATCTCAAATAGCTAAGCCGGGCCTTGTCGATTAAGTGGCGATGGCTGGAAAAGTTGGAGCCGTACAGGCCTTGGAGGGGACTGGACATCCCCATCCATGCGACGACAGAGGCGATGGCGAGGGCTAGCATGCGGTGATCCATTGGTGACGGTCGCAGTACCAGGTTCTGGCTGCATTATTGGGTCAACAATCACTGTCCGGCGTTGATTGCACCTTCGGTGTTCGCGCGTCTCTCTCCCAAAGCTAAAGATTGGCTGGTGTGTGAGCCTCTGCCGGATGCGCGATGGATGCAGGATGTGAGTGGTGCCCTCACAATTACCGATAATTGTAGAGTGTATGAGACTGTGGACCTGCCTTTCTGGGTTTACAATCAGCGACTCGCCGGATTCCCTTCACTAGAAGTTTGAGGCTAATGGGTGCTATTTGGCCTCCAGTGCATATGCTGCCTTCTTCCTGAGCAGGGAAAGGCGTGCTGGAGCGGAGGAAATATGGAATTCCTGGGCGCCGTTGGAGGTTAAGATTTTCTGTTGGCTGGTGTTGCATAAGCGACTTTGGACGGCAAATAGGTTGCGTAGACATGGGATGGAGCATCCCGAATTTTTCCCATTGTGCTGCCAGATGGAGGAGACCTTGGATCATATGCTGTTGGGCTGCTCGTTCTCGAGGCAAATATGGTTCTCCATGTTGCTAGAAAAGATGCTTCATATGGCCACACCAGTTGCTGATGACGAGCTCTCTAGCTGGTGGACTAGGATTTGCAGCCGTGTAGTGGGTGTCTCGGTGAGGGAGTTCAACTCGTGGATTAGCTGTATCTGTCGTGGGATTTGGCTAGAGCGCAATCGAAGGGTCTTCGACAAGGAGGCTAGGCAACCGGCCCTGGTGATCAAGCTGATCAAAGATAATTGGACACTTTGGATTAAGAGCATCTTCAGCCGCGCCCCCAAGAGGCCCCCAAGACGGCGCTATTTGCGCCGGATTGAGGAAAATCGCCCAGCCGCGCCCCAAGAGCCCAAATAGCGCCGGATTGGGCCAAAATTGAGTCCGGCAATCCCAAGCCAAACCCAGCGCGCTGGGGGTCGCTTGGGGTCGCCGGATGAAAGGAAAGCGCACGAACGGAAGGAAAGCGCACGTGATTTCGCGCGGGCCTCGCGCCGTGACCCACCCGTCGGCGTGTGAACACGCGTCGTCGTCATCCTCTCGCCTCGGCTTCCCCGCACCTGCCGCCGCCGCAGCGAATCAATGAGGCACCGGTGACGAGTCCAATCGGCGCAGAGAGCATCAATGCGGCGCCGGTGACGAGTCCAATCGGCGCAGAGAGCATCAATGCGGCGCGTCGAGATACCCAACGGTCCGTCGGCCGCGCCGCCGCGTGTCCCGCCGTCTGTTCGCGTTCTTCCCCCGCTATAAAAAGGGACTCGTCTGGGAGCTCTAGCCGCGCATTCTCGACCTACCTCCTCTCTTTCTCGCCTTCTCTTCTCGAGCTCTCGTCTCGATCGCCATGACCGACGACAACCTCGCCCGCAACGGCTTCAGGAGCCGCAACCTGTCGCAGATGGAGGCGCTCCTCCTCGCGCAGGCCGGCTACCCATGCCCGCCGGACACCAGGCCACCGCACTGGTGGGTGCTGTCCTCCGACGGGGTGCCGGTGCCTCCAGTGCCTCTGGTGGGCTCCGACGCGTTTCGCCGGGAGGTGGACGCCGTCCACGCCCTGATGACGACGGCAGAGCGCGCCGACCCCGGCAACGCACCCAACAACACGCCGGCCTGGGAGGCATACTTCGACGCCCGGCGAGCCCAGGCCGTCGCCTCCACCAATGGCCTGACGCCGGTGGTTGGGCGCAACAACCGCGACTGGCGACCCCGATGGTGGAGCGCGCAGGGCCGCACGCTCGAGTACGCGATGCGGTACATTGAGAACGGCAACACGCCGCGTCTCGAGTACCCACCGCTAGGCTACGGGGCGGCGGTGACGGCCCGCCGCTCATACAGCCGCACTTCGCCGCTGTGGGCGACGCTGCCGCGCGACGACGGTGGCTCTTCTTCCTCCTCCGGCGGTCGACCTTCGCGCTCCACCGTCTGCCATTCATCGGGGCCGACATTCTCGTCGCCGCAGTTCTTCACCCCGGTGAAAACCGAGGTGAAGCGGGAGGTGAAGAAGGAGCCCACCCCGGCGCCTTCCGGTCGCCTCAACCGTGACGTCACCATCGGCACCCCATCGGCGCAGCCAGAGCGCCGTGGCTTCCTGGGATCCATGCTCGGGAAGAAGAAGGACAAGGAAGTCGCCCCGCCTCTGCCTACACCGACGGCCGACGACGACGACGAGGAGCTCGCCGCCCAGATGGAGTGGGCGAGCAAGGATTACATCGCTGAGCAGATGCGCCTCCGGCAGGAGGCGTGGGACCTCGCCGAGGCGAAGAAGCGTGCTGAGGCGGCGAGGAAGAAGGCGGCACGCAGCGACGACAAAAGTAGCCGCAGAAAGTGGGCGCCTCCACCGCCGCCATTCATTGTGCTGGACGGCACAGACGAGGAGGAGGAGGAGGAGGAGGTGCTGCTGCGGGTGCGCAGGAGAAGGGGGCCGCTCAGTGGCGGGACCTGTGGCGCGCAGACCGGTATCAAGATAGAGCCAAAGGATGGCAGCGACGACGACGATGGCGCCACCGGCGGCACTGCTGGAGGAGGCGCCCAGAAGACGTCCATGGACGCTCTCTACGCCTTCTTGTTCCAGCAGTAGACTAGTTTTTCTTTTTTTTCGTCGTTTATGTAAAATATGCCCGAATTTTAATGAAATCGGTCGAAGTTGGTCTAATTTACTTGATTTGGCCCAAATTTAATTAGAATTGGTCGAAATTTTGCCGAACTTGGGGGATATCTTGGGGCCGCGGCTGGGTAGCCGGCCCCCCAAGCCGCTATCGCCGCCCGAGTGACCCCCAAGAGGCGCTAAAATAGCGCCGAAAATCGCCTTGGGGGGGGGGGGCGAATGGCTGGAGATGCTCTAAGGCCAAGGTGTAACAGCCTAGAAATTTCACCCTAATTAAATTTTTTTGTTTGTTGCTTTACCTTTGTTGATTGTTAGAATTTTTTGCAGTATTTTCTTCACCGATTTATTAATCGGTGATTATATTTTTCCCTCCTTCTCGTATCGGATGTGTGACTAACCCCTTTACACCATGGCACATGACCTTGCGACATCGGGTTTCACCCGAGCACCGTCGCAACTTCCGGCACAAGACCAGCCATCGCCATCGGAACGAAAACCCCATTTATTAAATAAATGGATTATTTTATCGCGCGTCAATTGATGTTACTGGTTGGGTGCGAAACGTTGTAGACGACGTGCTTATAGTGTTGACGATGATGTGTTTCAAATTTCGTGCGGTTCAGGCTTCGTTTGATAGGTAAATGATCGGAGGTGCCAAGCATAGCAGCCGGTATATATTCTCCAGGGGCGTATTTACAAAATATTGCGTGCGCTGATAGCTGGACCCCCGTATTCCCCTCTTATCTTCGGATTCTAGCCCACCCAAAAACCGGACCCGAAACAACCCATTTTGTGGCCCGAAAACCCTCCCAAACACCCACCTACTATATATAGTAGGCTACCCTGCCTATTTTGGACAAACCTAGGCCCTACCTCTCTCAAATTTCCATGCCCAGCCTTTCCACCGCCGCCACCTCGCAGCCTCCCACCAACCCCCAACCAGATCCAACCGCCCTTCGTTCTGAACCGTCCGATCCAGAACGGACGGCCCAGAGGCCGCCACGTCAGCAGATCCACCCCAGTCGTGGAGGAGCTCCTCTCCCGAGCCGCCCCGAGCGCTTCCACCCGAGCTGGTCCTCCCCGCCGCACGCCGCCGTCGCCGGCTAGCTCACCGACGAGCAGAGCTGCCCCGACGCAGGTCACCTCCCCGCGCCCCCTCTCTTTCCTCCTCCTCCTCCCTTGATCTCTCCTCACCTCCTTCTCTCTGTCTCGAGCTAGGAGGAGACGCAGCGCCATGGCCGCCATGGATGCCCGACCGTGGAGCTTCGTCAAGCCGCCCGAGACCTCGTCGCCGAAAGCCCTGGCCAACCGCGCCCGTCCCCACCTCCATCTGCTCTGTTTCCCCGCCGCACATCACGCCGGAGCGCCGCCGGAAGGCTGCCGCCGTCGCTCTGCTCGTCGGGATCGAGCAGGGGCGCTCGCTCGCCCCAATCCAGCGAGCCCCTGGACCATTTGACTTGCCGTGGACTAGCCTACGCGCCCTAGCGACCTAGTCCGCCCGAGCACGGCCCAACAAGCGCCCTCAGCCCGCCCTCGCTCTTCACCCATGGCGAGGAAAACCTAAACGCCGCCCAACCCCGAGCTGCGCCGGGTCCCATGGTGAGCTCGCCCCCTTTTTCCTTTTTTTATTTTGCTGTTGCTACTGTTGGGCCTAGCCCATTGCTATCTTGCGCGCGTGGGTGTATTTTAGTTAGATTTCGCTCGCCTGTTTAGTCCAGTTAGCTCTCTGTTTTGGCCCGTGTAGTCTATCTTTTTTTTCCTGATTATTAATACGGCAGATTGTAAGAGATTTTAGTGAGTGTTATATCTTTTTAGCGGTAGCTTCGATCTCGACGAGTTCTACATGAAACTTTCTTAGAATTTTGTGTAGATTAATAAAATGTGCTCCTTTGCCATGTTTGAACTTGTCTATATGCTGTTTCACTTCTATTTACATCTGTAAGAGCAAAGTTATGCCCCCATGAGTTTTGGATATCGTTGGACAAAACAGTAGAGGAACTAACAAGTTTTCTAGTATAAAACAGATGGTTAGGTTCCAGAAGTTATAGGTTGGCGATAAAGCTTCAACGAAGATTTACATATTTACTGAAGCATATCCTCTGGAGTGAAGCTCATCACGGATGTCGACCCCCAAAAAGAAAAGGAATCCTGAAGCACGTCTCATCGAAGGAGATGACAAAGATGGCGCAAGACTTAGTAGTTTTTGCGTAGTTCTTTTTCACTTCTTTGAGTCGTAGGAAAAACCGTACTATCAAGAGGGGTTTAGTAAATGTACTCCGAAGGTTTTGGTGAAAAGACTCAGATCGAATCCAAACCTGTGAGAAGCCAGAGATGAGAAATCTCATGTGCACTAGGTAATGCTTCACCAGCGAAGACTTTGTTCTTTCGGCTCCTGAAGCATAACCAACTCCGTGAGTCAGCTTTACTTGTTCCGCAAGTAAAGTTGCGCTTTGATTGGAAATCCGACCATTGCGGACAGGTGTCAAGCTGTCGCGTCGGGTCACTTCAGTCATTTCGCACCTTGGGATCGCCACCTATAAATAGGCCACCCCCGCCCTCATTGGCGGGTGGCTGCTCCAAGAATATTTTCTAACAGTGAAGAGAAAGCAACCCCACGGAAGCAAACCAAAAACCCATCCACCGAAGCCTAAGTCCTATTGATCTGAGTTGATTCACTATGACTTAGGAAGAAGTTTGCTAGCCTTTTTATCTTGGAGAACTGCAATTCTCCTAGACGGTTAGAGAGTCGTTCTTCAGAGAGTGAAGAGTTATTGTCGCCTCGAAGTCCAGTTTGTCAAAGGTTTCGGTGATTTCCTCAATAATCAACCACGAGTGAAGAACCGACCAAGCTCATGGAGATTGGTGCAGTGGAGATACGGACGGAGAGAGGTTAGCTCCTGTGTTCAATCACAAGTCCCTCCAACCAGACGTAGCACTTTGCAGAGTGTGAACTGGTCGAACAAACATCACCGAGTCAAGAGTTCGTTTTACTTTCCGCACTTACATTCAGTTTTGCAATTGCTTCCGTGATTTGATTCAATGTAATTGATTCGATGAATTTGATTCGCTATGTTGTGCTCCAATCCGATTTTGCTTCACCGTTTACCTTTCTGTTGAGTTCCTTCTGCTGCTAAGTTATGCTTCACTTCATAGTTTCATGCAAAAATTTGAAGTGATCATTCAACCCCTCCCCCTCTGATCACATACTTGGACTTTCAATTGGTATCAGAGCTAGTCACTCTTTGTTTGTATTAACCTCCTTGAGTGTTTTGCAAGTATGTCTTTCGCAGCCATTCGCTCCGGTGAACCCATACCCGTGTTCAATGGAAAGGACTACCCATACTGGAAGGACAAAATGAAGAGAAATATCATGGCTATCAACTCGACTGCCTGGCAAGTTGTCTTATATGGAGTCACAGTCGCTGACAAGAATGCCATCACTCCTGAAGAAGCGAAGTTAATTGATCTTGATTCTAAAGTCTGGGTATTCATCACCAATCATCTGACACCAGAGAAGTATCATGAAGTGAAGAATATCCCATCTGCCAAAGGTGTCTGGGACTATCTTGAAAAGATTGGTGAAGGTGTTTCAACCCAGAAAGAAGCCAGAATTGACACGCTTCGAAGCAAGTTCTATCGATTCAAGAGAAACGAGGGTGAAAAAGTCAACTCCATTTACAGCAGACTCACTGCGCTTGCAAATGAGTTGATTTTCCTCGGTGCTGATGACATTACTCCTCACTCTGTTGTAAGAACTCTGCTTCGCTCATTGAATGATTCATTTGATCACATCGTGCTGATGATCAAGGAAAGGACTGATTTCAGACGTCTTGTTGCCGCCGATATTCTTGAGAGACTCAATACCTTTGAAATGGAAGAAGATGAGAAAAGTGATATTAATGGATCTCGAAGAAGATCACATGCTTTGAAAGCAAAAGCTTCGCGTCATTCTTCACCCGAAGCTAGTTCTGCTTCAGGCGTCGAATCAGATGATCCTGCAAGCATTGGAAAAGATTTAGCATTGATCATGAGACGCTTCAACCGCTTCCGGAGAAAAGGTTTTTCTTCACCCAAAAAGAGTTATTCTTCAAGAAGCTCAAGTCACTCATCTCACCGCTCATCCTCAAGAAGCTCTCCATCGAAGGACAACTGCTGCTACAAGTGCAAGAAACCAGGTCACTACATTGCTGATTGCCCTTTGTGGGAAGCTGAGAACAAATCGAAGCATTCGCTCAGAGACTCCTCAACAAAGTCCCACAGATCCTCCAGAAGCTATGAGTCCAAGAGACATGATTCCAGTTCGAGAAGAGAAAAGAAGAAATATTCTGATGATGACAAGAGGAAGAAGTATCATAAGAAGCGTGAGGGTTCTTCATCGAAGACTCACTCGTCTCATCGAAGCAGCTCTCACCGTGCCAAGGCCTATCTGGGAAAGGAGATGAACTCAGAAGACGAAGCCTCTGGTTCCGAAGATGAATCAGGCTCAAGGTCTGGGTCTGGGTCCGAATCATATGGTGTTGCTGGTTTGGAATTCGCTTCAGCACATGCTTCAACCAAAGCTTCGAGCTCATTCTTCACCAACAACAGTAGCGAAGATGAAACTCCTGCATATTGCTTCATGGCCAAGGAGAAGGTATCTTCATCCAAATCTAACTATGATACCTCTGATTGTTCCTCATATGATAGTGATTCGAAGATAAGCTATGCTAAACTAGGTAAAATTGCTTCAATCCAACAAGATGAACTTGATTCGCTAAGCAAAACCATTAAGAAATCAGAAACACTGTTGATCGATGAGATAGAGAAAGGTCAAACTTTAACTAATGAGCATGCAGCTCTGAAGGAAAAGTTCGAAGAATTATCCTCACGGCATGATCTTCTTTCAGTTGATTATGAGAAGCTCACCTATGAATTTCTTCAGAGGAAAATGGCTCTCAAAAAACTGAAAGAGGCTCATGAAGAATTGGAAAATGTCAATATCTCTCTCATGGCTCAACAAGGTTCTGAAGCAAATCATAAAACTGATTCACCTTGCTTAACTTGTCTGGAACGAAGCAAAACTGATTCCAAAGGCAAAGCTCCTATTGTTATTGATGATACTAATGCCTCTGATGAGGAAAATCCTGCTGTTACCGAGGAACTCCTCATGTTGAAAAACTTATTTGAAACAGGCATGTTCAAAACTGTGCAAGGTCACCAGTATCTGTGTGATATCCTGAGGAAGGCTCTCCTTCACAGGAACCCCAGGAATGAGGGTGTTGGTTTCGAGAGAAAGATAAACCCTGATGGCACCTATTGGGAACCTGAGTAGTATCTTAAGACTGTTTGGGTCCTAGCGAAGGAGAAACCCATTGATATTGCTAACCTTTCAGGTTTTGACTGCAAAATGAACAAAGCCATTGTGGATGAATCACTTGATTCAGACTACAAACTCATTAAAGATGATCATGGAAAGGTTACAGCTGAGTATGTAGGAAACCCTCCGAAGAATGGCTTCTATAAGTGGCAGATATGGGTGCATAAAGCACTTGTGGAAAAACTGCCTGCTAACCATACTATGCAGGGAAAGCCTTCGGTACCACCGAATCATTTCTATTCTCTAGAAACGAGAAATGATTCACTGGTGCCCGAATCAAATGTTCCATAGAAGCAATACTATCGCACTGGCCGTCATACGTATCGTCCTCATAATAACCATACTAAGATTGCATGTCGGGACCCGGGGTTAGCGTATGCAAGCCTCTCTACAACACAATCATATGGAGAGCCGAGAACCGTACCCACTTGTCTAAGAAGACAAGGCCAAGCACAGAACGTTCTCGGAAAGCATCGAATGTGAGGGGCATCCCATCCAGGCCGGATGATCAACTGAAATGGGTCCTCATCGTCCGCACACAAGTCTAAATGATATGGGTGGTGAACTCCCATACTTATAGACAAGTCGCCTCAACCATACTATCGATTGTATTATAACCCTTACATAGACTTAATCCAGACCGATCACTTAGTCGGGGTCTAGGGCGGGCTCGATCATACATCAAAGTGTGCACATGACGGAGTCACGAGCAATCGCATCGCGATGCCCCAAGCTGCGCACATCTAAGGGCCACTTGGTGTATAAAAGACCGCCAGCCAGATCACAACTAAGGTCTCGAAAACCCATACCAAGACATGCATGTTATAATCATACATGCAACACACATGTCTAGTATGAACAGCAGGTATCATTGCAATTCTCTACAAAGTATACAACTTTATTGATAACTCTTACAGAGTGCACACAGAGATCACAAGTCTGTGATCCAACATTACATCAAGCATGCGAAAGCAGAGTAGGTCTGAGTACAGACAAGTTTAACAAATGGCTTAGAGAAGCCTTATCTAAAAACAAGCCCTTCCACGAGGGAACAATCGTCTAACTGGGACTACACTAGCTTGATCGGACGTCGAGCTCCAGGAAGAATCCATCTTCGGGATCAGTGGGTTCATCTGAAACATAGAATAAGCAAACGTGAGTACAAAGTCGTACTCAGCAAGACTTACGTAGGAGCTATACTACTCATGCCCATGTATCAAGGTAAAGGGAGGTGGGGTTCAAATGCAGAAGTGCCAGCTTTGACTTGGCTAGTCCTGAACTACGAGTACCAGACTTGAGGTAAGAAGCGTACACGAGTCCACTACATGTCTCCAACCAATTACACCACTATGGTGCCTTCCTCGACTTCCCCACGAGAAAGCACGCCATAGCACTCACGCTTATCTTGGACAGTTTTATAAGTATCCGGTTCAAGTTGTATAATAATCAAGCTAAGCTTTCCAAGCAGTCCTTAACCGCGGACGCGGCTATTCGAATAGTTTTGTTAACCCTGCAGGGGTGTACCGCTACACACACACACGCATCAGTTACCGCCTGGGAGTGGGACCGTTCAAGCGGGTACCAGCAAGGATGTTGCAACGACACTTCGCCCACAGCTCCGTTCTAGTCCAGAGAGTCGCCTATCTGAGGGGGATCCGTATGGAAGTCCGTCCGAGGTTCCAGTACAGCCTCAAACGGTGTGTGCAGGGTCCCAAGCAGGCCTTGAAAAGCCGTTCATCCACTTCGCAGACCGTGCCACAGCCCTACCAGAACTCCGAACTACTGCGACTTCTGGGGTTCGAACGGGGTGAGGTACTAGGTCGAGAGGGGTCAGTGAGCCCAATGCGTGGTTGTACTCTTCTTCTTGTATCACCACACAAGAACTCAGACTTAAGGCGGTGTTCAACGAGACAACCCACTGTGTACTCCTACACAACCTCTCATCGTTCACCTTGTATTAGGGTAGATTCACCAACACATTTCCACCATCATCAACATAATCACTACCATCACGACTCACAAAAGAGTAACCTCATTGTAACTCTAAGCATGCAAAAAGCAGTAACAGTTGTAGGGGTCACATGATATCAACCAACTCCTACATCTGCTAGGATTGTGGTTTTCTTACTACTGTGACAAGATGATAGGTCATGCAAACGATATGGGTTCAACTATGCGGTAGAAACGTTATCATGGTAATCATCCTAAACAATGCATAAGCGAGACTGAGAGGGAATTGGGATTTTATCGACATGATCAATGGGGGTTTGCTTTCCTTTCTGATGAGGTTCAGTTACGGTGACAATGTCTTCAACGAAGGGGGTGGCCTTGGGTTCCGGCTCCAGTTCTATCCGGACAAACAATACAAACAAAGTGATCAACATAAGGTACAATGCACAAGCACATGATCAATTGTATAAGGTGATGTTCATGGTACTGATGTGTTGAGCATTCCATTTAAAAGGAGTATATTGCATTTGAGTTGCAAATTCAAACTCCATTTGATTTATCGATGAATTTCAAATGCATTTGACACCATGAATGTTCATTTGAAATGGTTGATCATGAAGTGGTGTTGTAAAGGTGAGGTAAAGTCTCTGATGTGTGGATGAACCCATATAAAAGAAGTGTGTTGCAAAGTCATTTGCAAATTCACTCCAAATTTGAAATCAAAAGGATGCCATATGCATGTTTGCTACTGTTCGCCTATTTTAAAATGGTCAAACATAGAAACAAGTTGCATATTCATAATCCTTGTATTTTTCTGATAATTTTAGACATATTATTTGTCCAATTTGGAGTTAATATGAATTTTCTATGATTTATTGAAGTTTAAGCTATTTTCTGGAATTTCTCTGATTATTATTAAATCATTTATCGGTTTACTGTGTCAGCACCACGTCAGCATGACGTGGGGGGTGGGGGCTGACCAGTCAACCCTGCCAGTGGGGCCGTCCTGTCATTGAGAGGGGGGGGTGGTTAATCCCCTCTGTTTAAACTAACAGGGGTTAGTTAGGCCAGTGGGGGGGGCACAAGTCAGTGGGGATTAGGAGGGGGTTAGCTTGGGGTTAGGGTGCTAACAGGCCGGCGTCTTGACGCCGGCGGCTCTGCCACGGCGGCGCCTCGCCGGAGTAGAGGTTTTGGGCACGGGAGAGGGTACAGAGAGCACAGGCGAGTAGCTGGGGAGCTCGCGCGTTTGTTGGAGTGGTCGCGGGCCAAAGGGGGGGCTCTGTGGCGACGACGACGTGAATGGAGGCGGTGGCCGGAGCTCGGACCTTGACGAGGAGGTCTATTCAGGGCACTAAAAGGAGAAAGGAGCGTGGCTTTGCGATCCTGGAACGTGCAGGGGTCAAGCGCGCGCTCTGGCTTGGGATGGTAGGCACGGGAGCATGAGCCGCGTCGTCCATGGCGGCGACAGAGCTCTGCTCTCATGGCGGTTCAGCGTAGGAGGAGAACAAGGTGCATCCAAGTTGGGGCAAGTGCTCACCGTGATGCAAGGAACACGACGGAGCAAACGGGAGAGGCAGGGTGGCTTCAACGGCGAGGAATTTGACGACGTTCTTCTCGGCGGCCGGCGAGGTCTCGGGGAAAAATCCGGCGACTTAGAGGCGATTCAGGTCTTGATCCGTTGCAGGCCGGGGAAGACGAAGGCAGGGATCCCACTGGACAAACTCGTGCGGAGGATGGCTGCCGTTGGCCACACATTCTCCTCGTCGGCGCTCCGGCGTGGTCTCGGGTGACGGCGAAAACGAACAGAGCAGTGGGGGAAAGAGGCTGCGAGGAGAGGGAAAGGAAGCACGACGTCTAGGCGGTCTCCACGGCGAGAGGATAAGCCTCGGGGTCGCCTGGAAGGCCCTCGACGTCGAGGTGGCGTCCACGGCGCGCCCTGTCTCGACACAGAGCTACTTGAGGAAGACGACAGAGTGAGCTGGCGGGCTGGGCTGGCTGGGGGGATGAGTTGGGCCGAAAGCCAGGTAGGCCCTTTTTCCTTTTCTCTCTGTTTTATTTTTCTGTTATATGTAGGCCATGCTAAAAATAATAGCTAGGCATTTTTAAAAATGCTGAAACTTTTTATATGGCCTCATATTATATTAGACTAGCCACTTATAAAGTTTGGCACTTTTTAAAATTCAAATTATTTGAAATTTAATTCAAATAGGGGTTTAAAATTAAATCCATGCTCCTGTTTGAATATTTGAAAAATCCATGAGCATGTGGTTGGTCCCACATCACTTGATATGTGATCCCACTCATTTATGAGACTTTCCAAAAATGCAAAAGGAATTTTTGGAGCAACTTTATTTCTGGCCATTTGAAATAAATTCATCTGTGGGGGGTTCCTTCTCCCATTTTTCATTTGAATTTGATTTCAATTGGTTTCTTTTGAAATTTTTAACATGATGCAAAGTGACTGGCTAATCCTAGCACATACCTAACTTGGGGTTGTGACAACTCGGCCCCACTCAAAAGAATCTTGTCCTGAGATTCAGAAGTCTGCGGTAGGAAGGAGGGGTACTCGGCACTGAGACGGTCTTCTCTTTCCCACGTGGCTTCTTTCTCGGAGTGGTGTGACCACTGAACTTTCAGAAACTTGATCTTCTTTCGGCGAGTGACACGTTCTGCTGAATCAATAACATGAACAGGGTATTCTCGATA
This sequence comes from Bromus sterilis, assembly GCA_950022295.1. NCBI lineage: Eukaryota > Viridiplantae > Streptophyta > Magnoliopsida > Poales > Poaceae > Bromus > Bromus sterilis. Next base: position 49,040,111 of record OX465596.1, read on the forward strand.
AGAAAGGTCATCTTGGAGATCAAGCGTTTCATGGTCGACTTCGCGGATGGGGTCCTTGAAGCAACGCCTGAGTAGTGACACATGGAATACATCATGTACTCGGGAAAGGTGCGGGGGTAGTTCAAGTTGGTAGGCAACTTCTCCACGTTTAGCAAAAATGCGGAAAGGTCCAATGTAACGTGGGGCCAACTTGCCTTTGATACCGAATCGTTGGGTTCCCTTCAGAGGAGTAACCCGAAGGTAAGCCTTCTCGTCCAGATTGTAGCTTTCTTGCCTATGATGACAATCATAGTAGCTTTTCTGACGAGACTGGGCTGCTTTCTATTGATCACGAACAATGCGAACCTGCTCTTCTGCTTCCATGATCATATCCGGTCCAAAGAATTGTCTTTCACCGGTTTCTGACCAGTTAAGGGGTGTTCGACATCATCGTCCATAAAGGAGTTCAAAAGGAGCCATGTTCAGACTAGATTGAAAACTATTGTTATAAGCAAATTCGGCAAATGGAAGAGACTTCTCCCAATTATTTCCGAATGAGATAACACAAGCTCTGAGCATGTCTTCAAGAATTTGGTTAACCCTTTCAACTTGACCGCTAGACTGGGGATGGAAAGCTGTGCTAAAGGAGAGATGAGTTCCCATAGCATTCTGAAAGCTTCCCCAGAATGTAGAGGTGAAAAGGCTACCACGATCAGAATTGATTTCCAAAGGAACACCATGAAGAGACACAATTCTAGAGACGTACAAGTCTGCTAACTGGCTAGCAGTTATAGAATCGCGAACTGGAAGGAAGTGAGCAACTTTGGAAAGTCTGTCTATGACAACGAAGATGGCATCATTTCCTTTCTGGGTTTTTGGAAAGCCGGTGATGAAGTCCATACCGACTTTGTCCCATTTCCACTCTGGAACAGGAAAAGGTTGAAGTGTACTAGCAGGTCTGTGATGTTCTGCCTTAATGTGACGACAAACATCACATTCGGCAACAAATCGAGCAATTTCTCTCTTCATCCTAGTCCACCAAAATCTCTGGTGTAGATCTCGGTACATTTTTGTGCTACCGGGATGAATCGAGAGGGGTGTGTCATGGGCTTCTTTGAGGATGAGTTGCCTTAGATCCCTATTCTTAGGTACTACCAAACGATTTCCAAAGAATAACGTTCCTTTGCTATCTGTGGAGAAACATTTAGCAACTTCGCTAGCAATGTTCTCCTTGATCCGGCGAACACCTCGTGCACGCTTTTGGGCAACTATGATTTGATCCTCAAGGGTTGGTTTCGCCACCAAGTTGAAAAAAGATCCATGAGGAACAATCTCGAGATTGAGCTTTCAAAATTCCTCATGAAGAAGTGGTTGATACTGTTGTAACATGAGGTTGTTACAATACGACTTACGACTTAGTGCATCAGCCATGACATTGGCTTTGCCTGGGGTGTAAGAAATTCCTACGTCGTAATCTTTTATCAACTCAATCAAGCGTCTTTGCCTGAGATTAAGATCTGGCTGGGTGAATATGTATTTGAGGCTTTGGTGGTCGGAAAAGATCTCACAACGATTACCAAGGAGGTAATGTCGCCAAGTTGTTAGGGCATGAACTACGGCAACGAGTTCAAGATCGTGGGTAGGATAGTTCTCTTCATGTGGCCGCAACTGGCGTGAAGCATAAGCTACCACATGTCTATCTTGCATAAGTATGCATCCTAACCCTTGCCGTGAGGCGTCACAAAAGATCTCGAAATCCTTTTTGGTGTCTGGAGGTGCAAGTACGGGTGCAGAAGTCAATCTTCTTTTTAGCTCTTGAAAGCTTTCCTCGCACTTGGGAGTCCATAGGAATTTCTTATCTTTCTTGAGGAGTTCAGTTAGAGGCTTTGCAACTTTAGAAAAGTTGTCGATGAAGCGGCGGCAATAGCTGGCTAGGCCAAGAAAACTCCTAACTTGCTTAACCGATTCAGGTGGAGTCTAGTCAAGGACGGCCTGAACTCTCTCGGGATTCACAACAATGCCTTTTGCAGAAATTACGTGGCCTAAATAGGTCACTTCTGGTATCCAAAATTCACACTTGGAGAACTTAGCATACAGGCGGTTCTCTCTAAGTTTCATCAATACCAGCCTAAGGTGTTCGGCATGTTCTTCTTCGTTCTTCGAGTATCTGAGAATGTCATCAAGATAAACCACAACAAAATTTATCTAGCTACTCCATGAAGATCGAAATCATCATGCGCGAGAAAGTGGCGGGGGCATTGGTTAAACCGAAGGACATGAAGGTGTACTCGTAAAGACCATAACGAGCAGTAAAAGCCGTTTTTGGAATGTCCTCGTGTCGGATTTTGATTTGATGATAACCTAATCTCAAATCCAACTTGGAGAAGATAGATGTAACAGCCCATGTGCAATAAATATAAAACACCATGAGATTGTACTTTGTCTGTTGACTTTGTAACTTGGCATGATGCTAAACATTATAATTTCATGTGGTGATCTAAATTTTCATTGGAATTGGAGCCCATTTGGTTTGTTTGTTGTTGCATCCAAAATGGTTCAAGAAGGGTGTTTGAGGAATTTTCATTGTTGCATGCATGCTCTCCCTAACCCCAAATTTGGCATAGCCATTTCTTTTGCTATGGCAAGGGTTTTCAAAATCTCAAATCATTTTTGCCATCAGCAAAAATATGGGCTCTAATTCAAAGTGATTTTGAATTCAAAATGAGCTCACAATTTTGTTGTTGCCAAAAATGCCCAAACCATTTTTGGAAATTGAGGAATAACGCAAGGTTAATTATACATATTTTTATGTATTTTTCTCACTTGTATTTAATCCAGAAAAACCCTGAACTCTTTTCTGTTTCTTTTAAATGGAAAAGGGGTCACCAGTAGGTTTTCTTTTCCTTCTCCATTTCTTGCTGGAAGCCCAGCCCACCAAGCCTCCGCTCCGCAGCCCGTTTGGAGCCTTTCCAGCGAAGCGGTACGCGGGGTGGCTCGTAGCCGTCCGATCAAGATCCGAGCGCTCGTCTCCGTCGTCTTTCCAGCGTGGACGAGCTCCCCCCGAGCTCCCCTCTCACGCCGAACGCCGGCGTCGACGTCGATGACGGCCAGCGTGGCTGGGGGCCTCCCCCCTTTATAAGCTGGCCCCGAGCACGTTCTGGGAACCCTAGGAACCCTTTCCTCCCCCCAATTTCCGCCGCCGCCGCCTGGTTCGTTCTCCGGGACCTCCCCTGTCCCGCAGATGAGGAGTTCAATTCGCCGCCGTCTTCCCGTGTTCGTGACCGCGCAACCTTCCACATCATCCCCAGCGTCTCACCGCTTCATTCCCGTCGTGCAGGGGGAGCAGGGCATCTCGAATCGGGCCCGCGACGTTGAACGCCTGCGGCGGGACGTCGTCTTCCCCAACGACGGCTGCGTCCTTGGCTTCTTCTTCACGGTGCTCAGGGTCGCCTCCAGCAACCTCTAGGTGAGCTCCGTGCGCCCCTTTTCTCCGCCGTGATCGTGTAGTCGTCTGGTGCCGTAGTAGCGCGTTGCCGGCCGCCGTGCCACGGAGCCCGGCTAGACCGGTGATCACCGTGGTCCGGGTGATGCCGAGGAGTACGTGTGCACGCTCCCTGCTCGCCCATAGCACGGATACGACCTCAAAGGAGGCAGCTTTGCGTGTTCGGTAGCTGAAGTTGCGCCGTGTCTGAAGCTGCGTCTTCGAATCAGTAAGCCGCCGCGGGATTCAGGCGAGCCTGCCATCCTCTCCGGTGAGTTCTAAGCCATGCCCATCGCACCAGCGTGTTCGTGGTGCTGCCCTCTCGGCGATGCGAGTGCTTCCGGGGTCTTAGACGCCGTGTGCTCGACGACCGGAACGACTGAAGTCAGCGTCGTCACCGGGTTGTACCGGATCTGCAGAACAACTCACCGCCGCTCTGTTCCCGAAAGGATTCCGGCGAGGAGAGGAGGAGATGGAGAGCTGGAGTGAGCGCATGTGTAGAGGGATGTATCCTCTCGGGGTTGCCCGTGGTAGGCCTCGTGGAGGTGACCGGAGCTCGAGGAGAGGCTTGCCGTGGTTTGGCCGCGAGCAACGTCTGAACCAAGTTCAGAGTTCAGGTGCAGTAGCAGGTCGGGGGCTAGCTCTTGAAGCCTGCTTCCCTTCTTTGTTCACAAGCTGAGCAGTAGCGCAGTGGTAGCGTTCGAACGCAGCAGCGAGCGGGTCGTGGGTTCGAGTCCCACGCGAGGCGTTGCCTCCCCCCTTTTTGGATTTATGCAGAGGCTGACACCTGGGTCCCGCATGTCAGCGACTCAGGCTGTCCAGAGCCGAGTGGGCTGAGCCCAGTGCGGGCGAGAGAGGCTGGTTGGGCCAGTTAGCCCGAGATCAGCCCATGGAGGCTGAGTCCTTTTCTTTTTTTTCTTTTCCTTTGTTTTCTTTTCTGTTTAAATTCCAAGATTTGATTTGAATTCAAATTCAAATCTGAATATGGACTTTTGGACTTGCCACCCCAAACATATCATGCCATATATGGTTTTGGGGTCGCTTGACCCACTGATCTTCATGGTGAGGTCCATTTTTGCAATTTGCCCCTCTAAGTAATTGGAGTGTGACAATTTTTCAATTAAGCCCCTTTCATTTCTTTGTTTCTGCCAAGTTTTGCCCAAATTCAAAAATGGCCATGCCATATATGATTTTTGGGTAGTTTCAAACAAGGAGTTGCATGGTGATAATGGTTTAACCATTTAAGCCTTTTCCAAAATGCATCTAGTGCAATTTTGCACTCAGCCCCCTGAAATTCTTTTGAAATGCAACTGTGTTTGCAAATCCAGAGGATACCATATCATATATGGTTTTTGGGTAGATTTTTGCAAGGATTGCAATGGTGATGTCCTCATGATATTTTTTGCAACTCTTTTGGACAGGGTGTGACCACCTCATCCAGGATCAATCTGTCCTTTTCCTTTCTTTGCATCTTTCCAATTTCAATGCATGTTGGAAGTGATGATCTTTTGATCCTTTCAAGTTCTGTTTCATGTCATCTCCAAATCTTTTCTTCAAACCAGCACCCAACATATTGCCTGTGCAATGTGGCTGGATTCCAACTTTTGTTGCACCTTCCTTGTGTCAAATTCACCGGCACTACTCTGTCTCCGGAATCGATGATTACTTTCAAGTTGTTTTTTTTATGTTAAATGCATTGTTGATCATGCCATGTTGACATGCTACTTACACCTAAAATAAGGCTAAGACCAAAGCCATCTTCATGTAAATAAATTTCATATGAAGTTGTTGACGTGTCGTCACCACCTTCATTTAAATCTGACTAGATAGGGTCACATCATGTAAATTAAACTTGATGATACCATCCTTGCCTGTGCATTGTACCCGTTACTTACTTGTGTGCCTTTTCCTTGCCGGTACCTTACGTTAGCACCTGAGACCGCCGAGGAGACTTACGTGGAGATTTCTGACACCGAGCCCGAGGACCCTGCTGCGTCTGCTTCGACGAACGATTACCCAGGCAAGGGGGAGATTTATAACATTACTTGATACCTTTCTGCCTACCTGCCTAGCTGTAGCCTAGAACGTTTGCTTGATCCTATCCACTTTGATTAAGCCATTTTTGAAACCCAAACAGCCATGATCCCCACATCCCAGCAAAACATTGTATTGCTAAGTTACCGCTGCTCACCCATTGCTTAGTATGAGTAGGAAAACTTGCTGCTTACCCTATTGCTATGGTTTGGGATATCATGTTATTTAAAGAAGTTGCTTGATATTTATTATATTTATGATGTTAATTTATACTTGACGAAAGATGGGAGACCAGGCTGTTCCCGCCAGGTGTTTTGTTCCATTTGAGTCACCTAGGTCCCGAGTTCCGGGTATTGTGTTTCTTGACAAGCGTGCCTAATCGTGTGTGGGATTCTATGGGGTCCCCTTGTCTTACCTACCTAGCTTCATACAATTCTAGTGGTGGCCCGAGCTGATTTACTTTTGCAATGTGTGTGTGCTGGTGGTACCCCAGTTGTTTACAAACCAACTTGGGCCAGGAGGACTTGTGCCTTGGCTGGCCCACTTTGTCCGGCTGAGGACCCGGTGTCCCATGTGTGATTTACCAGGTATCCAAACCTGCGACAGACGGTAGAGGCCGATTCGAGAGCGCGGCCGGCTTTTGAGTTGGGTGTCGACTCACCGAGGGCCACCCGGAGTTGTGCCTTGTTAGTTAGGGGGACTCTGACGTTCCGGAGTTTCAGGCGTTTACCTAGCCAAGTGGAAACCGGGCGTACATGCGAAGCCTATGATGGGCAGTTGGTACACCCCTGCAGCGTTAAATCTTTTCGAAAAGCCGTGTCCGCGGTTATGGACGACTTGAGACCTACTCCTTGTTCATAGAATAACATCAAATTTAAATCATAGTTAAAACTTGCCTACCGTGTGAGTGCCTTGGTTGATTTTCTTCGTCCAGGGGGACCGAGAGAAGATCCAGGTTGTGTTATGCTTGACGTAAGTAGGTGGATAGCAGACTTATGACACGATGTCACGTGCAATCTTGGATCTTACCTCTACTCTAATAGAACGATAGCCACCATATATGCTAGTACGACTGCAACCTTTACCTTTACCTTGTCTTACCGTAGGGAGTTAGTTATCCTATAATGATATAATCTCACCCCTGTTTTCCTTTTGTGCTTTTACTGTTTTGCCTGATCGGCCGCTGCAGTGGAGTACTTTCTTGACCCGAGCTCTGGACGATACTTCGTGGAGGTGCCCCCGGAGGATGACGATGAGATGGACCTCGTTCAGTAGATCCTACAGTTGGGCTTCGACGATCCGTGGGTGGACTATTTATGTGCAGCCCTCTCTAGGGCAATTTGGCTTTTGACCGTACTTGGTCGTGTTTGTATTCCGCTTGTCGCATGATGTACTGTTGGGTCCATGGACCTCTGAGATGATGTAATAAATTCCAGTGGCGATGTATGCCCTGGAATCTATATATTTTATGTCTTAGTTAAGGTTCTTGTTCTTATACTTGTTGTCGAGAATCCGGCAACGACACGAGTGCGAGTGTCGTGAGTCGGTGGCTCTTTATGCGCTACTAACTTGAGCTGGACGCGAAAGCGACTAACTCGAGTTAGCACCACATCGGGGGCCTTACAACTTGGTATCAGAGCAGGACTGACTGTAGGACCCCTTACTGGCCGAAGTTGAGTCTAGAAACTATTTTGTAGTTACTAAGGAAAAATCGGAGAGTAGGAACTCTTTCTTTTTCTTCTTACCCCACCCTCCCACCCCTTTTCCGTGAGGATGTGAAACGTTATTTTCTCTATGCAACTTACCCCCTTTCAAAAACAAATCTAGGTTCTCGTTTACATGAGGCTCCGATTCCTCTATAATTTTTTGCTAGCGACGAGATGTGTTGGCGTCTTTGAGACCACTGAGCCGCGACTTGGGGTCGACTGCTCTACCTCGCTTACGGCGTACCCCAGGTGAAACGTCCATAGAGGATTGGCGGGCATCCTATGGTAATGCGGATGTGGTGTCTTTTCCCCTATGGACGACCGTGATGGCGGGCCGCTCAGGGCAGATGTCTCATTGTTCAGGTTTCCAACCGCTCGTATATATTGTTGTGTGCTCGCTAGCAGATAATTATCTTGGATTCGGGTGATCTCGGTTTGGGGATTCCAGTAGCACCTAGTTTTCGACTTTCCGGGTTAACCTTGGTGGAATTTCAGCCTTCGGCTTTCTCATACCTCGTGAGGAAGTCTTGTTGTCAATATTGCTTTATCTTTTGGTTACATCATGTTTCGACCATGTTCTCACAAGTGTTCCTGTACACAGGATGCCAAGAGCGAACATGCCGCCGCCAGAGAACCCTATCCTTGGAGAGGCTGTGGCCGCAGTGGCTCAGGGCACAGCTGCGATCCTACAGATGCTGTAGAACCAGACTGCCCAAAGGAATGATCGACCACAATACACCACACTGCAGCAGTTCCTCGCGATCAACCCTCCCAGGTTCTCTGAGGCTCGAGACCCGCTGGAGGCGGATGACTGGATCGCAGAGATCAAGAAGCACTTCAATGCAAACACCGTCAGACCCGTCGACTACGTCACCTTTGCCTCCTTCCAGCTTCAGGGTGCAGCAGCCAGCTGGTATGATACCTACAAGGCCAACAAGGGCGATGCTATCATCACGTGGGCAGATTTCGTCGCAGACTTCAGAGCAGCGCATATTCCGAGTGGCCTGATGGACAGGAAGCGTGAGGATTTCTTGGCTCTGAGACAGGGTGACAGGTCAGTTCAGGAGTACAACCTGGCTTTCGTCAGGCTCGCCAGGTACGCTCCAGAGGAGGTCGGCACAGAGGCTAAGAAGATTGCGAGGTTCCGTGGAGGTCTCAACACAGAGATCAAGTACGCGCTCACTCAGTGCAGTCCCACACCGTTCTCACAGTTTGTGGATCAGGCTATCCGCCAGGAGTCAGCCAGAGCAGAGTGGGATGCAGACAGGAAGCGCCAGAGGGAGCACAGTTCCGCGCTGATGGTTCACAAGAAGGCAAAGACGTGGGTCACAGAGGCACCACCGCGGAGGCAGCAGTACCAGCAGAGGGGGGCAGTTGTCCGCACTTTTGCCCGCCCTCCCGTCCCAGTTCAGCAGGGGCCTCGCTCTACACCACCACACGCGAGTCCACCCAGACCGCAGCAGCAGCCCAAGCCGGGCGTGATTTGCTACAAGTGCAGAGAGCCAGGGCACACGTCTCCCAACTTCACCGATCCGCGCTTTGCTCGGCTCCCACCGCCTCCACCTCGCTCTACTCCGAGCACCGCGATGGTGAAGGCACAGCCACGTGCAGTCCGGGTGAACAACGTGATGCTCACAGATGCTCAGCAGTCTTCAGAGATCGTTCTTGGTAGGTTGCTTGTGTGTTCAGTTCCCGCGACAGTTCTGTTCGATTCCGGAGCTTCCCATTCGTTCATATCCAATGCTTTTGCTATGTCACTTGACCTTCCGAGAGAGCAGTTGCCTAAACCACTCTCAGTTTGTTCTCCGGGATCTAGGGTGGAGTCTTCCAGGCTTGTTCCAGATGTGGAGATCCGTATTCAGGGCGTTGTTTTCACAGCATCCCTGATTGTCTTGCCTCGTTCCGACATTGATGTAATTTTGGGCATGGATTGGCTTGTGTAGCACAAGGCCAATATTGATTGTCCAACCAGATCAGTGAAGTTGAGACATGATTCAGGCGCAGAGGTCTTGTACACTTGTGGCTCTATGACAGGACCAGCACAGTTGTACGCGTTGAACGCAGGAGTTGCGCCTTTGGTCGAAGAGGTCAGAGTTGTCTGTGAGTTCCCAGACGTCTTTCCGGAGGAGTTGCCAGGAATTCCCCCAGTTCGAGCTATTGAGTTCGTTATTGAGCTAGAGCCTGGTACCCAGCCGATTTCTCAGCATCCGTACAAGATGTGTTCGAAGGAGTTGATCGAGCTCAAGAAGCAGTTGACAGAGTTGGAGGCAGGCGGTTTTATCCGCGCGAGCACTTCCCCTTGGGGTGCACCAGCTTTGTTTGTCCAGAAGAAGGATGGGACTAGCCTCTTGGTCCAGGACTATCGCGGTATCAACAAGAAGACCATCAAGAACAAGTACCCTTTACCCCGCATCAATGATCTGTTTGAGCAGTTAAATGGGGCTAAGGTGTTTTCCAAGCTTGACTTGAGGATGGGGTATCACCAAATCCGTGTTCGTGAAGAGGATATTCCCAAGACCGCGTTCAACACACGTTATGGGCTGTATGAGTTCACAGTCATGACTTTTGGGTTCTCAAATGCCCCTCCGACATTCATGAGAGCTATGAACTATTTGTTCCAAGATTGGCTGGATGTGTTTGTGATCCTCTACCTCGACGACATTCTTGTCTATTCCAAGTCAGAGGCTGAACATGAGTAACATTTGCGCTTGGTGCTGCAGAAGTTAAGAGAGCACCGGTACTACGCCAAGTTCTCCAAGTGTGAGTTTTGGCAGGACAAGGTCAATTTTCTGGGCCATGTCATCTTTGCTGAGGGAGTTGCGGTTGACCCAGAGCGAGTCCGCACTATTCAAGAGTGGGCTCCGCCGAAGAATGTGAAGCAGCTAAGGAGTTTTCTCGGCCTCGCCAGTTATTGCAGGAGGTTTGTGCAGAATTTCTCCAAAATAGCCAAGCCAATGACTGAATTGTTGTGCAAGGACAAGCGGTACACTTGGTCACCAGCTTGCCAGTCAGCCTTCGAGGAGTTGAAAGAGAAGCTGACCACAACTCCAATTCTCATGCCGCCAGATGAGTCACAGCCTTTTCAGGTGTTTTGTGATGCCTCTTTGCAAGGTCTGGGCGGAGTTTTGATGCAAGGCAGGAATATTGTGGCTTATACCTCACGGCAGTTGAAGACGAGTGAGAGGAATTATCCCACGCACGACTTGGAGGTTGCAGCAGTTGTGCACGCTTTGGTCACTTGGCGACACCTCCTCTTAGGGAGGAAGGTGGATGTGTTCACGGACCACAAGAGTCTGAAGTACTTGTTCACTCAGCCAAATCCGAACTTGTGGCAAAGAAGATGGCTTGAAACCATTACTGAGTACACAATTGATATTCAGTACACGCCTGGGAAGGCGAATGTCATAGCTGATGCGCTGAGCCGCAAGGGCGATTGAAATAATATCCAGGTGCAGAAGATCCACCCTGATTTGTGTGAGTCCTTTCGAAAGCTTAATCTCGAGCTAGTTCTAGCAGGCTATTTTTCCAACCTTGTGGTAGAGCCCACTATCCATGAGAAGATTCGTCAAGCTCAGTCTGGCAGCTCAATGATTCAGAAGATCAATTAGGGTATTGCCGCCTCAGTTCTAAAGTACGGTTGCTTTTCAGTGCATAATGACGGCACCGTGTTGTCCGAAGAGCAAGTTGTTGTTCCCAAGGAGGGAGATCTCAGAGAGGTCATCATGAAGGAAGCCCATGATTCCAAGCTATCGATTCACCCTGGCAGTACAAAGATGTATCAAGATCTCAAGCAAAGATTTTGGTGGACTCGTATGAAGCGGGATGTTTCCCGTTACATGTCTCAGTGTGATGTGTGCAGGAGAGTGAAGGCACAGCACCAGAAGCCTGCCGGGTTGCTTCAGCCACTTGAGATTCCTGAGTGGAAATGGGATCACATAGAGATGGATTTCATCACAGGCTTCCCCTTGTCGCAGAAGAAGAACAATGCCATCTTTGTTGTCATTGACAATCTTTCCAAAGTTGCCCACTTCTTTCCAGTGAAGGATTCCATTTCAGCATCTCAGTTGGTGGATTTTTACACCGCAAGAGTTGTATCTTTGCATGGCATTCCCAAGAAGATCAGTTCTGATAGAGGCAACCTTTTCACCTCAAAGTTCTGGCAGGCTTTTCAAAAGGCGATTGGTACAACAGTGTTGTTCAGTACCGCTTATCACCCTCAGACAAGTGGGCAAGTCGAGCGCGTGAACCAAATCCTCGAGGACATGCTTCGAGCATGTGTCATCTCGTTTGGAATGAAGTGGGAGGAGTGCTTGCCGTATGCTGAGTTCTCTTACAACAACAGCTATCAGGCAAGTCTGCAGGCAGCGCCATTTGAAGTCTTGTATGGCCGCAAGTGCAAGACACCTTTGAACTGGTCCGAGACAGGCGAGAGGCATCTGTTCGGTCCAGATGTGATCCAAGAGCCAGAGGACAGAGTGAAGATTGTCCGAGAGCACCTAAAGGCAGCACAGTCTAGGCAGAAGGCCTATTATGACAAAAGGCACCGTGGTGTAGCATTTCAGGTTGCTGATTGGGCGTACCTAAGAGTGTCTCCATTGAGGGGAACTCACCGCTTTGGCATCAAAGGAAAGCTCGCTCCAAGATTTGTCGGACCTTTCTGCATCCTTGAGACTAGAGGACCTCTTGCCTTTCGGCTCGAGCTTCCAGAGAGTCTGTCCATGGTGCATGACGTGTTCCATGTGTCCCAGCTAAAGCAGTGCTTCAAGCAGCCAGAGCAGGCTGTTGACTTGGGCGAGATACAGCTGAGTGCGGACCTTTCCTACTCAGAGCGTCCAGTCCGTGTCCTTGAGACGTCCGAACGCAAGACGCGCAACAAGACCGTCAAGTTCATGAAAGTTCAGTGGGCACATCATTCGAAGAAGGAAGCAACGTGGGAGCGTGAAGATCATCTCCGTTCTGAGTATACTGAGTTGTTTCAGGCTTAGATCTCGGGACGAGATCCTGTGTTGGTGGGGGAGTGCTGTAACACCCCATGTGCAATAAATATAAAACACCATGAGATTGTACTTTGTCTGTTGACTTTGTAACTTGGCATGATGCTAAACATTATAATTTCAAGTGGTGATCTAAATTTGCATTGGGATTGGAGCCCATTTGGTTTGTTTGTTTTTGCATCCAAAATGGTTCAAGAAGGGTGTTTGAGGAATTTTCATTGTTGCATGCATGTTCTCCCTAACCCCAAATTTGGCATAGCCATTTCTTTTGCTATGGCAAGGGTTTTCAAATCCTCCAATCATTTTTGCCATCAGCAAAAATATGGGCTCTAGTTCAAAGTGATTTTGAATTCAAAATGAGCTCACAATTTTGTTGTTGTCAAAAATGCCCAAGCCATTTTTGGAAATTGAGGAATAATGCAAGGTTAATTATACATATTCTTATGTATTTTTCTCACTTTTATTTAATCCAGAAAAACCCTGAACTCTTTTCTGTTTCTTTTAAATGGAAAAGGGATCACCAGAAGGTTTTATTTTCCTTCTCCATTTCTTGCTGGAAGCCCATCCCACCAAGCCTCCGCTCCGCAGCCCGCTTGGAGCCTTTCCAGCGAAGCGGTACGCGGGGTGGCTCGTAGCCGTCCGATCAAGATCCGAGCGCTCGTCTCCGTCGTCTTTTCAGCGTGGACGAGGTCCCCCCGAGCTCCCCTCTCACGCCGAACGCCGACGTCGACGTCGATGACGACCAGCGTGGCTGGGGGCCTCCCCCCTTTATAAGCTGGCCCCGAGCGTGTTCTGGGAACCCTAGGAACCATTTCCTACCCCCAATTTCCGCCGCCGCCGCCTGGTTCGTTCTCCGGGACCTCCCCTGTCCCGCCGGTGAGGAGTTCAATTTGCCGCCGTCTTCCCGTGTTCGTGACCGCGCAACCTTCCACATCATCCCCAGCGTCTCACCACTTCGTTCCCGTCGTGCAGGGGGAGCAGGGCATCTCGAATCGGGCCCGCGACGTTGAACGCCTGCGGCGGGACGTCGTCTTCCTCAACGACGGCCGCGTCCTCGGATTCTTCTTCACGGAGCTCAGGGTCGCCTCCAGCAACCTCTAGGTGAGCCCCGTGCACCCCTTTTCTCTGCCGTGATCGTGTAGTCGTCTGGTGCCGTAGTAGCGCGTTGCCGGTCGCCGTGCCGCGGAGCCCGGCCAGACTGGTGAGCACCGTGGTCCGGGTGATGCCGAGGAGTACGTGTGCACGCTCCCTGCTCGCCCAGAGCACGGATACGACCTCAAAGGAGGCAGCTTTGCGTGTTCGGTAGCTGAAGTTGCGCCGTGTCTGAAGCTGTGTCTTCGAATCAGTACGCCGCCACGGGATTCAGGCGAGTCTGCCATCCCCTCCGGTGAGTTCTAAGCCATGGCCATCGCACCAGCGTGTTCGTGGTGCTGCCCTCTCGGCGATGCGAGTGCTTCCGGGGTCTTAGACGCCATGTGCTTGACGACTGGAACGACTGAAGTCGGCGTCGTCACCGGGTTGTGCCGGATCTGCAGAACAGCTCGCCGCCGCTCTGTTCCCGTAAGGATTTCGGCGAGGAGAGGAGGAGATGGAGAGCTGGAGTGAGAGCATGTGTAGAGGGATGTATCCTCTCGGGGTTGCCCGTGGTAGGCCTCGTGGAGGTGGCCGGAGCTCGAGGAGAGGCTTGCCGTGGTTTGGCCGCGAGCAACGTCTGAACCAAGTTCACAGTTCAGGTGCAGTAGCAGGTCGGGGGCTAGCTCTTGAAGCCTGCTTCCCTTCTTTGTTAACAAGCCGAGTAGTAGCGCAGTGGTAGAGTTCGAACGCAGCAGCGAGCGGGTCGTGGGTTCGAGTCCCACGCGAGGCGTTGCCTCCCCCCTTTTTTGGATTTATGCAGAGGCTGACACCTGGGTCCCGCATGTCAGCGACCCAGGCTGTCCAGAGCCGAGTGGGCTGAGCCCAGTGCGGGCCAGAGAGGCTGGTTGGGCCAGTTTAGCCCGAGATCAGCCCATGGAGGCTGAGTACTTTTCTTTTTTTTCTTTTCTTTTGTTTTCTTTTCTGTTTAAATTCCAAGTTTTGATTTGAATTCAAATTCAAATCTGAATATGGACTTTTGGACTTTCCACCCCAAACATATCATGCCATATATGGTTTTGGGGTAGCTTGACCCACTGATCTTCATGGTGAGGTCCATTTTTGCATTTTTCCCATCTAAATAATTGGAGTGTGACAATTTTGCAATTAAGCCCCTTTCATTTCTTTGTTTCTGCCAAGTTTTGCCCAAATTAAAAAATGGCCATGCCATATATGATTTTTGGGTAGTTTCAAACAAGGAGTTGCATGGTGATAATGGTTTAACCATTTAAGCTTTTTCCAAAATGCATCTAGTGCAATTTTGCACTCAGCCCCCTGAAATTCTTTTGAAATGCAACTGTGTTTGCAAATCCAGAGGATACCATATCATATATGGTTTTGGGGTAGATTTTTGCAAGGATTGTAATGGTGATGTCCTCATGATATTTTGTGCAACTCTTTTGGACAGGGTGTGACCACCTCATCCAGGATCAATCTGTCCTTTTCCTTTCTTTGCATCATTCCAATTTCAGTGCATGTTGGAAGTGATGATCTTTTGATCCTTTCAAGTTCTGTTTCATGTCATCTCCAAATCTTTTCTTCAAACCAGCACCCAACATATTGCCTGTGCAATGTGGTTGGATTCCAACTTTTGTTGCACCTTCCTTGTGTCAAATTCACCGGCACTACTCCGTCTCCGGAATCGATGATTACGTTCAAGTTGTTTTGTTTCCGTTAAATGCATTGTTGATCATGCCATGTTGACATGCTACTTACACCTAAAATAAGGCTAAGACCAAAGCCATCTTCATGTAAATAAATTGCATATGAAGTTGTTGACGTGTCGTCACCACCTTCATTTAAATCTGACTAGATAGGGTCACATCATGTAAATTAAACTTGATCATACCATCCTTGCCTGTGCATTGTACCCGTTACTTATTTGTGTGGCTTTTCCTTGCCGGTACCTTACGTTAGCACCTGAGACCGCCGAGGAGACTTACGTGGAGATTTCCGACACCGAGCCCGAGGAACCTGTTGCGTCTGCTTTGACGACCGATTACCCAGGCAAGGGGGAGATTTATAACATTACTTGACACCTTTCTGCCTACCTGCCTAGCGGTAGCCTAGAACGTTTGCTAGATCCTATCCACTTTGATTAAGCCATTTTTGAAACCCAAACAACCATGATCCCCACATCCCAGCAAAATATTGTCTTGCTAAGTTACCGCTGCTCAGCCATTGCTTAGTATGAGTAGGAAAACTTGTTGCTTACCCTATTGCTATGGTTTGGGATATCATGTTATTTAAAGAAGTTGGTTGATATTTATTATATTTATGATGTTAATTTATACTTGACGAAAGATGGGAGACCAGGCTGTTCCCGCCAGGTGTTTTGTTCCATTTGAGTCACCTAGGTCCCGAGTTACGGGTATTGTGTTTCTTGACGAGCGTGCCTAATCGTGTGTGGGATTCTATGGGGTCCCCTTGTCTTACCTACCTAGCTTCATACAATTCTAGTGGTGGCCCGAGCTGATTTACTTTTGCAATGTGTGTGTGCTGGTGGTACCCCAGTTGTTTACAAACCACCTTGGGCCAGGAGGACTTGTGCCTTGGCTGGCCCACTTTGTCCGGCTGAGGACCCGGTGTCCCATGTGTGATTAACCGGGTATCCAAACCTGTGACAGACGGTAGAGGCCGATTCGAGAGCGCGGCCGGCTTTTGAGTTGGGTGTCGACTCACCAGGGGCCACCCGGAGTTGTGTGTTGTTAGTTAGGGGGACTCTGACGTTCCGGAGTTTCAGGCGTTTACCTAGCCAAGTGGAAACCGGGCGTACATGCGAAGCCTATGATGGGCAGTTGGTACACCCCTGCAGCGTTAAATCTTTTCGAAAAGCCGTGTCCGCGGTTATGGACGACTTGAGACCTACTCCTTGTTCATAGAATAACATCAAATTTAAATCATAGTTAAAACTTGCCTACCGTGTGAGTGCCTTGGTTGATTTTCTTCGTCCAGGGGGACCGAGAGAAGATCCAGGTTGTGTTATGCTTGACGTAAGTAGGTGGATAGCAGACTTATGACACGATGTCACGTGCAATCTTGGATCTTACCTCTACTCTAATAGAACGATAGCCACCATATATGCTAGTACGACTGCAACCTTTACCTTTACCTTGTCTTACCGTAGGGAGTTAGTTATCCTATAATGATATAATCTCACCCCTGTTTTCCTTTTGTGCTTTTACTGTTTTGCCTGATCGGCCGCTGCAGTGGAGTACTTTCTTGACCCGAGCTCTGGACGATACTTCGTGGAGGTGCCCCCGGAGGATGACGATGAGATGGACCTCGTTCAGTAGATCCTACAGTTGGGCTTCGACGATCCGTGGGTGGACTATTTATGTGCAGCCCTCTCTAGGGCAATTTGGCTTTTGACCGTACTTGGTCGTGTTTGTATTCCGCTTGTCGCATGATGTACTGTTGGGTCCATGGACCTCTGAGATGATGTAATAAATTCCAGTGGCGATGTATGCCCTGGAATCTATATATTTTATGTCTTAGTTAAGGTTCTTGTTCTTATACTTGTTGTCGAGAATCCGGCAACGACACGAGTGCGAGTGTCGTGAGTCGGTGGCTCTTTATGCGCTACTAACTTGAGCTGGACGCGAAAGCGACTAACTCGAGTTAGCACCGCATCGGGGGCCTTACAACTTGGTATCAGAGCAGGACTGACTGTAGGACCCCTTACTGGCCGAAGTTGAGTCTAGAAACTATTTTGTAGTTACTAAGGAAAAATCGGAGAGTAGGAACTCTTTCTTTTTCTTCTTACCCCACCCTCCCACCCCTTTTCCGTGAGGATGTGAAACGTTATTTTCTCTATGCAACTTACCCCCTTTCAAAAACAAATCTAGGTTCTCGTTTACATGAGGCTCCGATTCCTCTATAATTTTTTGCTAGCGACGAGATGTGTTGGCGTCTTTGAGACCACTGAGCCGCGACTTGGGGTCGACTGCTCTACCTCGCTTACGGCGTACCCCAGGTGAAACGTCCATAGAGGATTGGCGGGCATCCTATGGTAATGCGGATGTGGTGTCTTTTCCCCTATGGACGACCGTGATGGCGGGCCGCTCAGGGCAGATGTCTCATTGTTCAGGTTTCCAACCGCTCGTATATATTGTTGTGTGCTCGCTAGCAGATAATTATCTTGGATTCGGGTGATCTCGGTTTGGGGATTCCAGTAGCACCTAGTTTTCGACTTTCCGGGTTAACCTTGGTGGAATTTCAGCCTTCGGCTTTCTCATACCTCGTGAGGAAGTCTTGTTGTCAATATTGCTTTATCTTTTGGTTACATCATGTTTCGACCATGTTCTCACAAGTGTTCCTGTACACAGGATGCCAAGAGCGAACATGCCGCCGCCAGAGAACCCTATCCTTGGAGAGGCTGTGGCCGCAGTGGCTCAGGGCACAGCTGCGATCCTACAGATGCTGTAGAACCAGACTGCCCAAAGGAATGATCGACCACAATACACCACACTGCAGCAGTTCCTCGCGATCAACCCTCCCAGGTTCTCTGAGGCTCGAGACCCGCTGGAGGCGGATGACTGGATCGCAGAGATCAAGAAGCACTTCAATGCAAACACCGTCAGACCCGTCGACTACGTCACCTTTGCCTCCTTCCAGCTTCAGGGTGCAGCAGCCAGCTGGTATGATACCTACAAGGCCAACAAGGGCGATGCTATCATCACGTGGGCAGATTTCGTCGCAGACTTCAGAGCAGCGCATATTCCGAGTGGCCTGATGGACAGGAAGCGTGAGGATTTCTTGGCTCTGAGACAGGGTGACAGGTCAGTTCAGGAGTACAACCTGGCTTTCGTCAGGCTCGCCAGGTACGCTCCAGAGGAGGTCGGCACAGAGGCTAAGAAGATTGCGAGGTTCCGTGGAGGTCTCAACACAGAGATCAAGTACGCGCTCACTCAGTGCAGTCCCACACCGTTCTCACAGTTTGTGGATCAGGCTATCCGCCAGGAGTCAGCCAGAGCAGAGTGGGATGCAGACAGGAAGCGCCAGAGGGAGCACAGTTCCGCGCTGATGGTTCACAAGAAGGCAAAGACGTGGGTCACAGAGGCACCACCGCGCTCACTCAGTGCAATTAAGCCCCTTTCATTTCTTTGTTTCTGCCAAGTTTTGCCCAAATTAAAAAATGGCCATGCCATATATGATTTTTGGGTAGTTTCAAACAAGGAGTTGCATGGTGATAATGGTTTAACCATTTAAGCTTTTTCCAAAATGCATCTAGTGCAATTTTGCACTCAGCCCCCTGAAATTCTTTTGAAATGCAACTGTGTTTGCAAATCCAGAGGATACCATATCATATATGGTTTTGGGGTAGATTTTTGCAAGGATTGCAATGGTGATGTCCTCATGATATTTTTTGCAACTCTTTTGGACAGGGTGTGACCACCTCATCCAGGATCAATCTGTCCTTTTCCTTTCTTTGCATCTTTCCAATTTCAATGCATGTTGGAAGTGATGATCTTTTGATCCTTTCAAGTTCTGTTTCATGTCATCTCCAAATCTTTTCTTCAAACCAGCACCCAACATATTGCCTGTGCAATGTGGCTGGATTCCAACTTTTGTTGCACCTTCCTTGTGTCAAATTCACCGGCACTACTCTGTCTCCGGAATCGATGATTACTTTCAAGTTGTTTTTTTATGTTAAATGCATTGTTGATCATGCCATGTTGACATGCTACTTACACCTAAAATAAGGCTAAGACCAAAGCCATCTTCATGTAAATAAATTTCATATGAAGTTGTTGACGTGTCGTCACCACCTTCATTTAAATCTGACTAGATAGGGTCACATCATGTAAATTAAACTTGATGATACCATCCTTGCCTGTGCATTGTACCCGTTACTTACTTGTGTGCCTTTTCCTTGCCGGTACCTTACGTTAGCACCTGAGACCGCCGAGGAGACTTACGTGGAGATTTCTGACACCGAGCCCGAGGACCCTGCTGCGTCTGCTTCGACGAACGATTACCCAGGCAAGGGGGAGATTTATAACATTACTTGATACCTTTCTGCCTACCTGCCTAGCTGTAGCCTAGAACGTTTGCTTGATCCTATCCACTTTGATTAAGCCATTTTTGAAACCCAAACAGCCATGATCCCCACATCCCAGCAAAACATTGTATTGCTAAGTTACCGCTGCTCACCCATTGCTTAGTATGAGTAGGAAAACTTGCTGCTTACCCTATTGCTATGGTTTGGGATATCATGTTATTTAAAGAAGTTGCTTGATATTTATTATATTTATGATGTTAATTTATACTTGACGAAAGATGGGAGACCAGGCTGTTCCCGCCAGGTGTTTTGTTCCATTTGAGTCACCTAGGTCCCGAGTTCCGGGTATTGTGTTTCTTGACAAGCGTGCCTAATCGTGTGTGGCATTCTATGGGGTCCCCTTGTCTTACCTACCTAGCTTCATACAATTCTAGTGGTGGCCCGAGCTGATTTACTTTTGCAATGTGTGTGTGCTGGTGGTACCCCAGTTGTTTACAAACCAACTTGGGCCAGGAGGACTTGTGCCTTGGCTGGCCCACTTTGTCCGGCTGAGGACCCGGTGTCCCATGTGTGATTTACCAGGTATCCAAACCTGCGACAGACGGTAGAGGCCGATTCGAGAGCGCGGCCGGCTTTTGAGTTGGGTGTCGACTCACCGAGGGCCACCCGGAGTTGTGCCTTGTTAGTTAGGGGGACTCTGACGTTCCGGAGTTTCAGGCGTTTACCTAGCCAAGTGGAAACCGGGCGTACATGCGAAGCCTATGATGGGCAGTTGGTACACCCCTGCAGCGTTAAATCTTTTCGAAAAGCCGTGTCCGCGGTTATGGACGACTTGAGACCTACTCCTTGTTCATAGAATAACATCAAATTTAAATCATAGTTAAAACTTGCCTACCGTGTGAGTGCCTTGGTTGCTTTTCTTCGTCCAGGGGGACCGAGAGAAGATACAAGTTGTGTTATGCTGGACGTAAGTAGGTGGATAGCAAACTTATGACACGATGTCACGTGCAATCTTGGATCTTACCTCTACTCTAATAGAACGATAGCCACCATATATGCTAGTACAGATGCAACCTTTACCTTTACCTTGTCTTACCGTAGGGAGTTAGTTATCCTGTAATCATATAATCTCACCCCTGTTTTCCTTTTGTGCTTTTACTGTTTTGCCTGATCGGCCGCTGCAGTGGAGTACTTTCTTAACCCGAGCTCTGGATGATACTTCGTGGAGGTGCCCCCGGAGGATGACGATGAGATGGACCTCGTTCAGTAGATCCTACAGTTGGGCTTCGACGATCCGTGGGTGGACTCTTTATGTGCAGCCCTCTCTAGGGCAATTTGGCTTTTGACCGTACTCGGTCGTGTTTGTCTTCCGCTTGTCGCATGATGTACTGTTGGGTCCATGGACCTCTGGGATGATGTAATAAATTCCAGTGGCGATGTATGCCCTGTACTCTATATATTTGTTGTCTTAGTTAAGGTTCTTGTTCTTATACTTGTTGTCGAGAATCCGGCAGCGACACGAGTGCGAGTGTCGTGAGTCGGTGGCTCTTTATGCGCTACTAACTTGAGAGGGACGCGAAAGCGACTAACTCGAGTTAGCACCGCATCGGGGGCCTTACAACAGAGGATCCAGCAAGTTGATCATAAAGATCATTGATTCTGGGTAGTGGGTACTTGTTATTTATCGTCGCTAGATTTAGCGGGCGATAGTCTACGCACATCCTTTCTGTTCCATCTTTCTTCGTTACGAACATAACGGGGCAACCCCATGGCGATGAGCTAGGGCGGATGAAGCCTTTTGCCAACAAAGCTTCAAGTTGGATTTTAAGCTCAGCTAACTCACGTGGGGCCATTTTGTATGGGCGTCTGGAAATTGGTGCGGTTCCTGGCATAAGATCCACTATGTACTCTACACATCTGTCGGGTGGCATTCCCGGCAGCTCTTCAGGAAAGACATCCGGGAAGTCACGAACCACCGAAACATCTTCAAGGTCGGGAAGGGGAAGCACATTCAAAGTATGCATCTGGGTTCTTGTTCTTGGTGAGGAGTAATCTATTGTCTAGCCTGAAGGATGTGTAAGTCTAACTGACTTGGCTTTACAATCAAGAAAAGCATGTTGTCTTTATAACCAATCCATACCAAGGATGACATCAATGTCTGAAGACTTGGGGGCTATGAGTGAAGCAAGGAATACTAAACCCTCAATTGCAATTTGATTTCCATGGCTTACTCTATTAGTTTGCCACTTGGAACCAGGAGTTTGAATAATCATTGGGGTGAACATTTAATCAAAGGATATCTCATGCCGAAGTGCATAACTCTCCGACATGAATGAGTGAGATGCTCCTGGATCGAAAAGGACAGAAGTGGGAACATGATTGACTGGGAGCGTACCAAGAATGACGTCAGAAGTACCATCAGTTTCCTCAGCTGAGATTTGGTTCACACGTCCAAGATTTGTGGAAGTGGAAGGCTTGGCGGTGGAAACCTTCGGGGGTGGCTTGGCACGAACATTGGGGTTCCCTTTGGCATGGTGTGGAGCATTCTGACTTATCGGACAATCACGAGAATAGTGACCAGGCTGGCCACATCTAAAGCAGGCTCCAAAGATAGTGCGGGGAGCTGGGTTGTTTGGTGGAGCTGGTGGACGAGGCGGCACAAGGGATGGCCTCGGTGGGTTGTTTTGGTGGATCAAACTGTTAGGAATCCAGATCATGCACTTCTGAGGGCGTGAACTGGAAGAAGGGGCAAGCTCAAGAGCATGCTTGCGAGACTTCTCGAAAACTTCATTGCCATGCTCAGCTCTGAAGGATCTGTTGACTAAATCCTCAAAGGTGGCAAACTCAAGGAGGTTGAGATCATGACGAAGGATGGGGCTAAGTCCCTTGCGGAACCTTGCCTGCTTTCTGGCATCGGTGGTGATCTCATCTTGGGCATAACGAGCAAGACAGTTGAACTCCCTCACATACTCATGAATGGACATCTCTCCTTGATTCAGATTGCAGAACTCTTCCTTCTTGCGCTCCATCAACTCATCCAGAATGTGGTACCCTCGAAAGGCAACACAGAACTCCTGCCAAGTCACTACGTGACCATCTGGCTGCATTGCAACATAGTTCTCCCACCACTGAAGACCAGCACCTTCCAAGAAGTATACCGCGAAAATAACTCGGTCATTGGGAGAAACATGTGTTGTATCAAGCTTACGCTCGATGGAACGGAGCCAATCATCAGCTTCGAGGGGCTCAGAAGAACATCGGAATACCGGTGGCTTGAAGAAGATGAAGTCCTGAATGCTAACCACCACATTACGATGGTGGGCGGTATTCTGCTCGATGAGCTCCAGAAGGCGTGTTTGATCACGTCTATTCCGCTCAGCTTCCATCATGATTTCCGCCGCAGAAGGCGGTGGTGGAGGTTCATCATCATTTCGATTCCGATCACGGTCTCGATTCCGAAGAACAACACTACGAGTTCCACCTGACATCCTGTGTGATAGAAATCAACAATCAGAACAGGTTGTACGATGGAGGCAAGGATAAAAGGATATGATTTAGGCGGAAAAGATAATAATGCGAAGGCAATGAATCAAAGAAACACGGAACAAATCCGGCAGCATAACGGCTACACTAGGATGGAAATTGAAACAACCTCGAAGAAATTGGACAAAACTTCTTCAAGGAACTCAAAACACAGAGACTCTGGACAACGACAACAATCCTACGGCTATAAGGAGGCAATCAACGAGATGTTCTAGTAAGACATAGATGAGCCTAGTCCTATCTTCCCACAGAATAAGATGAGGGTGACTCAGAACTCAGAATGATGAAGGTAAGGAGAAAAAAAGAAGCCTTATGTTGTTCCCTTATATACCCAGAGTAACTATATAACTATAGCAAGCTAGACTCGACTTCGGCCAAGGCTGATAATCCTACAGTCAGTCCTGCTCTGATACCAAGTTTGTCGGGACCCGGGGTTAGCGTATGCAAGCGTCGCTACAACACAATCATATGGAGAGCCGAGAACCGTACCCACTTGTCTAAGAAGACAAGGCCAAGCACAGAACGTTCTCGAAAAGCATCGAACATGAGGGGCATCCGATCCAGGCCGGATGATCAACTGAAATGGGTCCTCATCGTCCGCACACAAGTCTAAATGATATGGGTGATGAACTCCCATACTTATAGACAAGTCGCCTCAACCATACTATCGATTGTATTATAACCCTTACATAGACTTACTCCAGCCCGATCACTTAGTCGGGGTCTAGGGCGGGCTCGATCATACATCAAAGTGTGCACATGACGGAGTCACGAGCAATCGCATCGCGATGCCCCAAGCTGTGCACATCTAAGGGCCACTTGGTGTATAAAAGACCGCCAGCCAGATCACAACTAAGGTCTCGAAAACCCATACCAAGACATGCATGTTATAATCATACACGCAACACACATGTCTAGTATGAACAGCAGGTATCATTGCAATTCTCTACAAAGTATACAACTTTATTGATAACTCTTACAGAGTGCACACAGAGATCACAAGTCTGTGATCCAACATTACATCAAGCATGCGGAAGCAAAGTAGGTCTGAGTACAGACAAGTTTAAAAAATGGCTTAGAGAAGCCTTATCTAAAAACAAGCCCTTCCACGAGGGAACAGTCGTCTAACTGGGACTACACTAGCTTGATCGGACTTCGAGCTCCAGGAAGAATCCATCTTCGGGATCAGTGGGTTCATCTAAAACATAGAATAAGCAAACATGAGTACAAAGTCGTACTCAGCAAGACTTACGTAGGAGCTATACTACTCATGTACATGTATCAAGGTAAAGGGAGGTGGGGTTCAAATGCAGAAGTGCCAGCTTTGACTTGGCTAGTCCTGAACTACGAGTACCAGACTTGAGGTAAGAAGCGTACAAGAGTACACTACATGTCTCCAACCAAATACACCACTATGGTGCCTTCCTCGACTTCCCCACGAGAAAGCATGCCATAGCACTCACGCTTATCTTGGCAAGTTTTATAAGTATCCGGTTCAAGTTTTCTAATAATCAAGCTAAGCTTTCCAAGCAATCCTTAACCGCGGACGCGGCTATTCGAATAGTTTTGTTAACCCTGCAGGGGTGTACCGCTACACACACACACGCATCAGTTACCGCCTGGGAGTCGGACCCTTCAAGCGGGTACCGGCGAGGATGTTGCCACGACACTTCGCTCACAGCTTCGTTCTAGTCTAGAGAGTTGCCTATCTGAGGGGGATCCGTATGGAAGTCCGTCCGAGGTTCCAGTACAGCCTCAAACGATGTGTGCAGGGTCCCAAGACGGTCTTGAAAAGCCGTTCATCCACTTCACAGACCGTGCCACAGCCCTACCAGAACTCCGAACTACTGCGACTTCTGGGATTCGAACGGGGTGAGGTAATAGTTCGAGAGGGGTCAGTGAGCCCAATGTGTGGTTGTACTCTTCTTCTTGGATCACCACACAAGAACTCAGACTTAAGGCGGTGTTCAACGAGACAACCCACTGTGTAGTCCTACACAACCTCTCATCGTTCACCTTGTATTAGGGTAGATTCACCAACACATTTCCACCATCATCAACATGATCACTACCATCCCGAATCACAAAAGAGTAACCTCATTGTAACTCTAAGCATGCAAAAAGAAGTAACAGTTGTAGGGGTCACATGATATCAACCAACTCCTACATCTGCTAGGATTCTGGTTTGCTTACTACTGTGACAAGATGATAGGTCATGCAAAGGATATGGGTTCAACTATGCGGTAGAAACGTTATCATGGTAATCATCCTAAACAATGCATAAGCGAGACTGAGAGGGAATTGGGATTTTATCGACATGATCAATGGGGGTTTGCTTGCCTTGCTGACGAGGTTCAGTTACGGTGACAGTGTCTTCAACGAAGGGGGTGGCCTCGTGTTCCGGCTCCAGTTCTATCCGGACAAACAACACAAACAAAGTGATCAACATAAGGTACAATGCACAAGAACATGATCAATTGTATAAGGTGATGTTCATGGTACTGATGTGTTGAGCATTCCATTTAAAAGGAGTATATTGCATTTGAGTTGCAAATTCAAACTCCATTTGATTTATCGATGAATTTCAAATGCATTTGAAACCATGAATGTTCATTTGAAATGGTTGATCATGAATTGATGTTGTAAAGGTGAGGTAAAGTCTCTGATGTGTGGATGCACCCATATAAAAGAAGTGTGTTGCAAAGTCATTTGCAAATTCAATCCAAATTTGAAATCAAAAGGATGCCATATGCATGTTTGCTACTTTTCACCCATTTTAAAATGGTTAAACATAGAAACAAGTTGCATATTCAGATTCCTTGTATTTTTCTGATAATTTTAGACATATTATTTGTCCAATTTGGAGTTAATATGAATTTTCTATGATTTATTGAAGTTTAAGCTATTTTCTGGAATTTCTCTGATTATTATTAAATCATTTATCGATTTACTGCGTCAGCATGACGTGGGGGGGGGCTGACCAGTCAACCCTGCCAGTGGGGCCCTCCTGTCATTGAGAGGGGGGGGGGTTAATCCCCTCTATTTAAACTAACAGGGGTTAGTTAGGCTAGTGGGGGGCCACATGTCAGTGGGGATTAGGAGGGGGTTAGCTTGGGGTTAGGGTGCTAACAGGCCGGCGGCTTGACGCCGGCGGCTCTGCCACGGCGGCGCCTCGCCGGAGTAGAAGTTTTGGGCACGGGAGACGGTACAGAGGGCACGGGCGAGTAGCTGGGGAGCTCGCGCGTTTGTTGGAGTGGTCGGGGGCCAAAGGGGGGGGGGCTCTGTGGCGACGACGACGTCAATGGAGGCGGTGGCCGGAGCTCGGACCTTGACGAGGAGGTCTCTTCAGGGCACTAAGAGAAGAAAGGAGTGAGGCTTTGCGATCCTGGAACGTGGAGGGGTCAAGCACGCGCTCTGGCTTGGGCTGGGAGGCACGGGAGCATGAGTCGCGTCGTCCATGGCGGCGACAGAGCTCTGCTCTCATGGTGGTTCAGCGTAGGAGGAGAACGAGGTGCATCCAAGTTGGGGGAAGTGCTCACCGTGATGCAAGGAACACGACGGAGCAAACGGGAGAGGCAGGGGGGCTTCAACGGCGAGGAATTTGACGACGTTCTTCTCAGCGGCCGGCGAGGTCTCGGGGAAACTTCCGGCGACTTGGAGGCGATTCAGCTCTTGATCCGTTGCAGGCTGAGGAAGACGAAGGCGGGGATCCCACTGGACAAACTCGAGCAGCGGATGGCTGCCGTTGGCCACGCGTTCTCCTCGTCGGCGCTCCGGCGTGGTCTCGGGTGACGGCGAAAACGAACGGAGAAGTGGGGGAAAGAGGCTGCGAGGAGAGGGAAAGGAAGCACAACGTCTAGGCGGTCTCCATGGCGAGAGGATAAGCCTCGGGGTCGCCTGGAAGGCCCTCTGCGTCGAGGTGGCGTCCACGGCGCGCCCTGGCTCGACACGGAGCTACTTGAGGAAGACGACAGAGTGAGCTGGCGGGCTGGGCTGGCTGGGGGGATGAGTTGGGCCGAAAGCCAGGTAAGCCCCTTTTTCCTTTTCTCTCTGTTTTATATTTCTATTATATGTTGGCCACGCTAAAAAAATAGCTAGGCATTTTTAAAAATGCTGAAACTTTTTATATGGCCTCATATTATATTAGACTAGCCACTTATAAAGTTTGGCACTTTTTAAAATTCAAATTATTTGAACTTTAATTCAAATAGGGGTTTAAAATTAAATCCATGCTCCAGTTTGAATATTTGAAAAATCCATGAGCATGGGGTTGGTCCCACTTCACTTGATATGTGATTCCACTCATTTATGGGACTTTCCAAAAATGCAAAAGGAATTTTTGGAGCAACTTTATTTCTGGCCATTTGAAATAAATTCATCTGGGGGGGGGTTCCTTCTCCCATTTTGCATTTTAATTTGATTTCAATTGATTTCTTTTGAAATTTTTAACATGATGCAAAGTGACTCGCTAATCCTAGCACATACCTAACTTGGGGTTGTGACATTGCATATGCTCATTCTTATCCTAACCATTCGCAGATGACTTACATTTATGGTGTACTTGATGGTACACCGAAGCAATACACTCCTGTTCGCTTTAATATTGCTTCAACCAGTGCTTCAACATCTTCTCAGTCACCTGCTCGTTTGTGGGTGGTTAAGAAGAACTAATTCTTCTCCAGGGCTATGTCTCCGGTGGATCTGAATGGGTCATGGATAGTGGTTGTACAAATCATATGACCGGACACAAGGAGTTATTCACCGAAGAAAAACTATCTCAATCTTCTCAGAAGTACATTACCTTCGGTGATAACAACAAGGGTAAAGTGTTAGGTTTGGGTAAGGTTGCCATATCGAAAGATAAGCACATTGACAAGGTTATGATAGTCCAATCACTTCGATATAATCTTATGTCTATTTCGAAGTTATGCGATATGGGTATGCTTGTTCTATTTTCTGCTTCGCGTTGTGTTGTCTTTTCACAGGATGACTATACGTTTGTCTTCTAAGGTTACCGAAAAGGAGATTTATACATTGTTGATTTTTCTTCGGGCCCTGCTGTATCCACATGCCTAATGGCAAAAGCCTTATCTGGTTGGTTATGGCATCGAAGACTTGGTCATGCAGGGATGAGAAATCTTCATAATCTAGTGAAGAAGAAGCATGTTATTGGTCTTAGCGAAGTAAAATTCGATAAGGATCGTCTCTGCAGTGCTTGTGAAGCTGGTAAAATTACGAAGAAACATCATTCAGCGAAGACTATCATGACTACCACTCGTCCTCTTGAATTGCTTCATATGGATCTTTTTGTTCCTCAAAATTATGCAAGTCTGGGAGGAAACAAATATGGTCTTGTTATTGTTGATGATTTCTCTTGTTATACTTGGGTTTTGTTTTTGGATGACAAGAGCAAAGTTGTTGAAATCTTCAATTCATTCGCTAAGAGAGCTCAAACTGAATATGAATTATCTCTGAAGCATATCCGAAGTGACAATGGAACTGAATTAAAAATACTCATATTGAAGATTTTATTGATGATCATGGCTTTACTCATGAGTTCTCTACTGCTTATACACCTCAACAGAATGGTGTAGTTGAAAGGAAGAATAGAACCCTTATTGAAATGGCCAGAACTATGCTTGCTGAATACAAGACTCCTATTAGGTTCTGGGCCGAAGCAATTAATACAACATGTCATATCATCAACAAGGTTTACCTTCACAAATTCCCGAAGAAAACTTCACATGAGCTTATCACTGGTAAAAAACCAAATGTTTCATATCTTAGGGTATTTGGTGCTCCTTGCTTTATTAGAGATATGAATCATAGCTCCAAATTTTCCCCTAAGGCACATGAAGGTTTTCTTTTAGGTTATGGCTCAAACTCTCACACTTACAGAGTGTATAACTCTCACTTTGGGAAAGTTATGGAAACTGTAAATGTGAGGTTTGATGAAACTAATGGCTCTCAAAAAGAGCATTTGCCTCATGATCTAGATGAACCTCCACTTGATGAAGTGATCAGGTCCATGGCTATTGGAGAGATTCGCCCTGTTGAAGCCAATCCTCGTCAAGCTGTTAGGGATGATGATGGTCCAATGTTCCCACACATAGCCCGGGGCGCTGGAGATCAACATCCTGAAGCTAATGGCGAACATGACGAAGAAGGACAAGGAAATGAAGAAAATGCTAATCCTGAAGGAAATGCTGAAGCCGAAGGTGAAGCAGATCCTGGAGTTGATGCAGATCCTGAAGCTGAAGCAGAAGCTGAGCCTGAAGCAAATGATACTATGTTATCACGAGTTCGAAGAAGAGTTGATGTTGATTCCATTCTCGAAGACATTCATCAACCAGGTCGTCCCACTACTCGATCTCGTACTCGTTTGGCTAACTTCTGTGGAAGTTTTTCTTTTGTTTCCATGCTAGAGCCTTCAAAATTTGATGAAGCCATGAAGGATCCAGACTGGTTATTGTCTATGATGGAAGAACTTCACCAGTTTGAAAGAAACAAAGTTTGGTCTCTTGCTGACAGGCCTGATCCCACGAAGCATAATTTTATTGGCACTAAGTGGATATTTCGCAACAAGCAAGATGAAGATGGTATTGTGGTAAGAAATAAGGCTAGATTGGTAGCACAAGGGTACACCCAAATTGAAGGCATTGATTTTGGTGAAACCTATGCTCCAGTAGCCCGTCTCGAATCCATTCGTGTCATGCTTGCATTTTCTAACCACAAAAATATATTGCTATATCAAATGGATGTCAAAAGTGCTTTTCTTAATGGTGAGATAGAAGAAGAAGTGTATGTTATGCAGCCACCAGGTTTTGAAGACTCGAAGAATCCTGATATGGTGTATAGGCTTCACAAAGATTTGTATGGACTGAAGCAAGCACCTCGTGCTTGGTATGAAACATTGAAGGATTTCCTCCTGAAGAAAGGCTTCAAACCTAGAACCACTGACCCCACTCTTTTCACTCGATCATATAACAATGATCTATTTGTGTGTCAGATATATGTAGATGATATTATTTTTGGCTGCACTAACACTGAAATTAGCGAAGAATTTTCAAGGATGATGTCGAAGAAATACGAGATGTCCATGATGGGAGAATTGAAGTTTTTCCTTGGACTTCAGATTCGCCAACAGAAGAATGGCATCTTTATTTCACAAGAAAAATATTTGAAGGATTGCCTGAAGAAATTTGATCTTACTGAATGCAAGACCATCAGAACTCCTATGCCAACCAATGGTTTTCTTGATGCTGATGAGAAGGGGAAACCCTTCGATCAGAAGAAGTATCGGTCTATGATAGGTTCACTCTTATACTTATGTGCATCTAGACCTGATATTATGCTATCAGTTTGTATTTGTGCTCGTTTTCAGGCCAATCCGAAGGAATCACATCATACAGCAGCCAAGCGAATTCTTCGGTATCTAGCACATACTCCTTCATTGGGACTTTGGTATCCCAAAGGAACTCAGTTTGATTTGATTGGATATTCTGATTCAGACTGGGCTGGTGATAGAGTTGACAGGAAATCTACCTCAGGAACTTGACATTTTCTTGGTAGATCTCTTGCATGTTGGGCTTCAAAGAAACAAAACTGTGTCTCGATATCTACTGCTAAAGCCGAATACATTGCTACTGGCTCATGCTGCACTCAGATACTTTGGATTAAGCAGACGCTAAAAGATTATGGTATTTATGTGAAGAAAATCCCTTTGCTTTGTGATAAATGAGAGTGCTATCAAAATTTCCCACAACCCTGTGCAACACTCTCGAACGAAGCACATCGATATACGTCACCATTTTCTTCGAGATCATGTTCAACGCGAAGACATTGAGATCAGCCATCTTAGAACTGAAGATCAATTGGCAGATATATTCACGAAGCCATTTGACGAGAAAAGGTTCTGTGCATTGAGATGTGAGCTAAACATCCTAGACTCACACAATGTTCAGTAAGATCAAAACTTTTCCCCTGTACATATTCACCTTCGTTGTGTGTTTGCTTACTTAGTTTCGCTTGAGTTTTCCTTCGTCCAAGTTTATGTGTTTAGCTTCGTTTGCCCTTTTTCTTTCAGTTTTGTGTTGTTTTTATTTGTTTCGTTTGTCCCCAGTACTTATCACTTTTAGCTCCGTAGTTATTTTTCTTCGAAGTCGTAAGTTTCGGACCCTATCCCCTCCATTCCGATTCGCTTCCAATCTATTCTATCTTGAATGGTAAGCACATTTGAAACGGAAAGCATATTGCTTCGAACGTCATTGAGTTCCGAATCAAATGCTTCCAACTTTAATGAAGGTTTTGCTCTCGGTCAAGACTTATTCTTCGGCCGTTGAGTCCCCGTCTTTCTCGGGTCGTTGAGATTCGCTCGTGAACCGCCACTTCATCTAAGCCGTTGAATCAGAAGAGACACTCGCTGGCTGTCGTTCGATGCGATCTGGCAACCGTTTCAGATCGGCCCTATATAAGGCAACTCCTCCAGCGAACTGTCACCCCCACCTTCATTCTCTCCCGATCCCTCCCTCTCCTCTCGAGCACGCCGACGAGCTCTCACCCCCGGCGTCGACCACGCCGCTTAACTACCGGACCGTCGCCGCAGTGGACGTTCCCCGCCGACGAAACACACTTCTCCACCCTCCGTCGCCGTAGCCGCTTCGTGACACCGAGTTAGGGTACGCAAGCTTACTTGGATCCAACCTTATCTGTGTATTCTTCATCTAGGGTTTGGATCTAAGATTTGTTAGGGTTTGTTTTTGTCTTGATTTGCTAGGGTTGTTCGATCCGTGTTGATCATTGTCCCTTGGGAATTCTGTTTATAGCATCTGAAGCATTCCCTTTGTTCCAGGTCAGTTCTTAGAGTTAGATCTACTTGGATTGAACTTTTGTTAGAACTCGTTCTCAGATGAGCTCTAGCTCAACTTCAACTCCATATATGCATCTACTCTTTGTATTGTTCTGGACTCCTGTCAATTTTGGTTTTGGTCGAAGCCTTTGCCTGTGCTTATTCATTCCCTTCCTATTCCCTCTTTCCTATATTTCTGTTCACAGGATGTCTGACAAAGAGGCAGCCATTGGGAATGAATCACCCGTTGTTGAAGGGCTTGAGAATTTCCCTGATCCCCCGAAGCAGCAAGGCAAAGGAGGCAAGACGAAGGAAGTCAATAATGCCCGAGGTATTCCCGAAGCCATTCGCAAAAAGATGGGCTATGAGACTCCTCCTGAGGAATCAGATCACGATAGAAAGATTCGACTTCAAAAGATTCGACGCTACTGGGCTATAAGGTGGTACAAATACAAGAGTATTCCAGACTGGAAGTGGGCTATGCAGTTTGCTTTCAGCCCTCCATATCGGTACACAATGGCTATGTGTGCCCAATACAATGCAGCAAATCGAAGAAAATACTACCCGAAGCCTCTCGCTGTTCCTCACCCCAATTCAATCAAGACGCCAGCTGATTATCCAGATGAGCAAGCTAGACTTTCTCTGTTGGCTGAGAAGAAAAGAATCAGAGAAGAAAAGAAGGCCAAAGCAAAAGCTGCTGAAGGCCAAGCTGAAGCTGGTGCATCGAAGCCTAAGAAGCGAAGGCTGAGAAAATTAAGTGCTTCACCGCCTCCTGCTATTTCTGAAGAAGAGAGTGATCATGAAGCTGATGATGAAGCTGATAAGCTGCACAGCTTGAGGACTCTCTCGGTGAAGATCCTGCTGAAGACACAGATGATGAGTCCGAGCACTCCCCAGTTCCCCCAAGTCCAAAGAGACCAAAGCTTCGGAAGCCTTTGAAGAAGAAGGCTGGAGAGAAACCGCCTGCTTCAAGAGGCGTAAGGATTCAAGATCCCACAGATCCTCCAGCTCCTAAGACAAGAATTGATTTAACCAATTTGGTCGTCGAGGCTCCATTGGCTTCAAAGACACCTCGCCGCCTGGTTCCAGCAGAGCAGAGAACGAAGGAGAGACATGACGCGAAGGCAAAGCCTGCTGGTCAGCCCGAAGCTAAAGCTCCTGAGCCAGCCAAAGCTTTGAAGCTGAAATCCTTTGTTGCTAAGCCTGGCCAATCTTATGCCCAGGTTGGCACCAAGAAGCTGTCTGAAGCTAAAATGCGCAAGAGAGACCGTGCTGAAGCTGAACGACTTCACTCTGAAGCACAAGGCCAAGCTAAGGCTGAGAAAGAAGCCAAAGCGAAGGAGAAGGCTGATAAAGATGCTGCCTTGCTGGAGAAACAAAGGAAAGATCTTGTTGAAGCAAATCAGAAAGCTGAAGCGAAGCGCAAGCTCGCTGAAGCAAAATCTCAAGAGGCTAAGGCTGCTGCCGAAGCCAAACAACTTGGTGAAGCCGAAGCCAAACGCAAATCAGCTCTTGATACTTTGATAACGAAGCAAGCAGAGAAAGCTGCTAGGGCTGCTCAAAATGAAGCTGTTGTGAATATGACTCCTAAGGATGTTACTCCGAAGCCAGTCGCAGCTCCTACCCCGGAAGCTCATGAAGAAGCTGAGCATAGTCACCACATCTTCCCTGATGCACGAGAAGGAGAACTATGGGACTATTTGAGCCTGCATCAGGCGTTCTGCCAGCTCGCTGAAGCCGTTGATCCCGAAGCTATTGATGTTGGAGATGTCTACATTTCACCAACACTTTCTGCAATGATTGAAACTTTATACAATCAGCTAAGGGATTTGCATGCTAGGGACAGATCTGAGTCTGCCATGATTCTGAAGTTCAAGAAGAAAGCAGATGCTGAATCTGATGAAGACTTCAAGAACGAAGCCGAAGCTGCTTCGAAGAAGATTGCTGATGTCAATGAGAAGACAAAGGAAAATATTCAAGTGTTTCAAGGCAAGATTAAATCGGCCATCGAAGAATGTTGCAAGACGCATAATGCTTCAGTCATGACTCTTGATTCCAAGAAGCGCGAAGCTATGCTAAAGAAACCAAATTTTCCTATTCCCCAGCTGCAACCAAGGAAGCGCCGTTTGATCACAGATGCTGACGAATCTGATGAGGTGATCTCTCATCCTACCAAGAATATCCCAAGACTCACTTCGCCCCCTCGATGCAAGATCATCACCCTACCAACTCCAACTGCAAAACCACCTGCTCCCGAAGTCATTCCACCCCGTGCTCCACCTCCACCTCCTCCTCAACCCGCTCCACAACAATCGCACCACGACAACTTTGAGCCAGAGCCTTCTCCTCAAGCTCAAGACATACCTGTTCCTTCAAGAGATTATTCTTCAGCTCACTCTGCGGAAGAGTCCGAAGAACAAGAAGGCGAAGCCAAAGAGCAAGCTGCTCCAGAAGAGCCCGAAGCAAATGCAGATGTCGAAGCTAATGAATTGTCCATTATGACCCAACCCCAAGAGCGATCCATAGTTGCTCGAAGGCAAGCTCCTCATTGCACTCCTTCCCAAGATACTCAACTGGACTCCATCTACCCACGTGAAACTTTTCCAATTTTCCTGGGAGATGGTTCTTCGTCAAGACATGGTCCAGAATTTGACCTCGAAGCTCATCTCCAGAAACTTCGCTTCTTTGGCACAAGTCCTTATAATTCACCCAGGACTGCTGATGACCTTCGCTTCTGGACTGCTGAACAGCAGATTCTATACACGAAGCTATAATGCCAGAAGGGTGTTCTATTCAGGCACAAGTATTTGGACATGCAAAGTCTAACTTCTGCAACGTGCTTCCAAAACATCTTGGAAACAATCGAAGCACACAATCTGACAAGCTTGTTTGCCATGGAGACGCCTTTTAACTCTGAATTGATCAAGCAATTCTATGCCACTCTCTATGTTTCTGGAAATCCCGATGACACTGCTACATGGGTACTTGAGTGGATGATTCAAGGCAAAGTCTTTAGGATGCATTTTGATGAATTCATGGACATTGTGAATATCCCTCGGCACACTGGAAAACTTGCAAAGATTCACTTGATGCCTGATCCTACTGAAGCTGAATTTGCTTCACTGCTGGATCCCGAAGTCACTGGAGATCACATGCCTGAAAATATTCGCCCGAAGCATCTGGTATTCATCTCGAAGACTTGGTTTTACATCTTGTCTAACTCACTGATGCCTCTCAGCACTGCAAATGATGAGTCCAACATTCACTACCATACACGTCATGCTTTGCTGAAGCTTACTCATGGCCATGTGTTTGACTTCGAGGATTGTTTTCTTCGTTATATGGTCCAAGCTGCTGAACTAGTCCATCAATTGAAGCCGTATGCTCCCTGGCTCCAAGCCATATGCAATTATGGACTCAGTGAAGACTTCGTTGCAAAGCATCACCCGAAGCTGTTCTGTCCTCATGTGCGTGATGCAATGAATATCTTCAGAAGGCCAAATGATCCATTTGCCACATATGTTGGAGTCAGACAACATGTCAATGAACGCAACATGTCGAAGTCTTTCCAGAAGGAAGTTTATCATTTTGAAGTTGGCATTTGCTCACAACAGATGCTGGAAAACTTCATTGAAGGCAATCAACTCCAAATGCAACATCTCTCTGATGAAATCAATAGAGTTGGCAACATTGCTTTGAGCAATAACCAGTACCTGAAGGTTTTGAAGCGCCACTCATGGAAAGGTTTGAGGAAGTTCAACTCAGTTAAGAAGCTTGAAGCTGCTCGGATTTTCAAGGAGTATCCACATCTTCAACACCACTTCTCAAGAAATGATTCGATAGATCGCCCCAACCCAAAGACCCCTTCACTTGACAAGATTGATGAAGTTTTATTTGTTAATCCAGCTGAACAGATTCGCCCTGATACTCTCTCTGATGAAGAGTCCCACACATCAAAGCAAGAAGATGACCCTCTCAACGACAGTGATCTTGATTTGCTTCAAGCGCCGCTGGACATTGAAGAAATGGAGTCGCCTGCTTCAACCGAAGGAGACACTTCTGGAGATGCATCTTCTTCGGGCGAAGACAATCTGCAGGGTCCCCGGGTTGCAGCAAACGAGTAAATACTCTTGATCTACCTCTCAACCTTTTGTCCAATTATTGACAAAAAGGGGGAGAATGTAGCATCGATTGAGTTTAGATTATCTACGGGGTTTAGGGTTTCGATTCGATATTCTATGTGTTAAGTTAGAACAAACTTTCCATTCACTTCGATTGGGTTGTAACTTAAGTTTTACTTCGGCTGTGAACTGCTACATGTTATGTGTTAATAACCCCCGTGCTTGCAAGTTGCTCTCGTATATTTTTGCCTTGCAGGTGGTTATTCCCTTTAAGTTCACAGGTCATTGGATGATTGCATAGTCTTCAAGACTAATATCTTCTAAATGCAGTTGATTCGCTAAGATATGTGTTAGGCTTCCCATCAAAGATATTCTCCATCAAGCATTCACTTCGATTATATAAATCTTTGATGCTTGCATTCAGGGGGAGTCAAAAGCTTCATATCTTAGAGTTTGCTCTCAACTCAACTCAAAATTCCATATCTTTATCGATGCCTGTTTTGTCAACAATAGTCCAAAAAGGGGGAGATTGTAAGAGCAAAGTTATGCCCCCATGAGTTTTGGATATTGTTGGACAAAACAGTAGAGGAACTAACAAGTTTTATAGTATAAAACAGATGGTTAGGTTCCTGAAGTTATAGGTTGGTGATAAAGCTTCAACGAAGATTTACATATTTACTGAAGCATATCCTCTGGAGTGAAGCTCATCACGGATGTCGACCCCCCAAAAGAAAAGGAATCCTGAAGCACGTCTCATCGAAGGAGATGACCAAGATGGCGCAAGACTTAGTAGTTTTTGCGTAGTTCTTTTTCACTTCTTTGAGTCGTAGGAAAAACCGTACTATCAAGAGGGGTTTAGTAAATGTACTCCGAAGGTTTTGGTGAAAAGACTCAGATCGAATCCAAACCTGTGAGAAGCCAGAGATGAGAAATCTCATGTGCACTAGGTAATGCTTCACCAGCGAAGACTTTGTTCTTTCGGCTCCTGAAGCATAACCAAGTCCGCGAGTCAGCTTTACTTGTTCCGCAAGTAAAGTTGCGCTTTGATTGGAAATCCGACTGTTGCGGACAGGTGTATGATAACAACAATATCACACAAAACATGCATGGAGCAAGCAGAAATTATAGATATCAACATCCCCAAGCTTAATTCCTGCTCGTCCTCGAGTAGGTAAATGATAACAGCATAATTTCTGTGGTGAAATGCTAGCAACCATAAAAGAACTTTGAAAAGTAAAACAATCAAGGTTAGAGATTCAATTCAAGTCATAACATGCAAGAGTCTATATTAGCATTGAAACAAGTAACAAAAGAACATTAGGTGCAAGAGCTCTCGCTGTCCGTGACTCGAATGTCTCCAAATTGTGTTTGGGTGCAAGAAGGGGGATAGGGAATACGATAAAAAAGTATTTTTTGTGTTGAGAACTCAATCTACTAAAGTTTCACACTTGGTCTTCTTTGGATCTTATCTTGACTCGTCCCTACACCACTAGCCAGGTACAAGTCAATTTGATCCACTTCTTTTCGATATTTTGAGCACTCATGCAATGGATGAGCGTAAGCACGAGAGTTGACACTTAGGGTGGCAAAGAGAGAATATGGTGAAGGAGGAAGACAAAAAGGATGACAAGGGCTCACATCAATAAGGACAATCATAGGCAAAAGATGCCAAATGATAGATATGATGTGAGGAGTAGGGATTGCCATGCAAAGGATGCACATACGAGCTAAGAAGCTCTCCAATGGAACTATATGCATAAAGATCATCTCTATGGAGTACAAGGATATAAAGGGAGTACTAGTGTGGATCTCTCAAAACGATAGTAATGTTGCCCCTTTCTCTCTTTTTATTTATTTTTCTCTTTTTTCTATTTTTTTGTATTTTTTGTGGCCTCAATGGATCTTTCTATGCAACTCTCATTTGTCCTCTTTGGGATCTTTTATTGTGTCCACTTTGGGATCTTTTCCTCACTTAAGGGCAAGACTCTATTTTACAAGAAGATAAAGGAAATCTTTCACACTTTACAAGGTACTCAAAACATAAAGAAGATGTAACTAACATGATGTATGCAAGGTATGTCGCTGCCAGCGTAGCAGGAACATGTATGACATGAAGATCAAGTCATGAAGATGTGGAAGTTGCATGGCAATGTAACTCGGAAAGGCTATGGAAATGCCTTGATAGGTAGGTATGGTGGCTGTTTTGAGGAAAGATATAAGGAGGCTTATGATGACAGAGCGTATCATGCCAAGGGTTTGGATGTACCGGCGAAGGTGGACACGAACTCTCGGAGTGAGAAGAAGGCAATGCACGGCACATGAAAGGCTAGCAAAATATGGGAAGGTGGAAGTGTCAACTTTCAATACTCACATTAGTCCGAAGAACTCATGCATGTATTATCGGTAACTCTCAATCTAATAAGGAGGTTCACAAAGAGACAAGTACCCCGAGGAGGAGTGTATGGGGGTTTGTTTATCCTTGCGCATCCTCGACTCATGGTACATGAGTGTTCTCTGATATTCGACCCCTCAGAAGAGTAGTGATCCATCTAGTAGCTAGAGTTCTCAACTAGTTTTGTAGGTTTTGAAAATAAACACGGATTGCCCAAAATACGACACCTTTCACTAATAGGCAAGAGCTCTTGACACCAAAAGTTCAAACATTACTCACAACAATACCTCAAAACTATTGCAAGCTACTACTAGAATTAAATAGTAACCTCAATCACCTACTTTCAAGACAAGATACAACTCAGTGCAACAACCAACTCTCTTTAAAAAGATAAACATGAAAACTAAAAAAAAAGAGTTCCAGCAACAAACTAAACAAAAGCCAAGGCTCTTGCTAAAGACAAACTAAGACTAAAACTAAACATGGCAGTAGCTATGAAAAGATAAAGAACACACAACAGCAAAAAGATAGGAATGAAGAATCCTATGATGTGTTCTAAATTTTGAAAGTGGAGCGTTTGCTCTCCCACACAAAGTAAGACGGGATCTAAATTGTTATGAACAGCAAGCAAAGCTAAAGAAAACTAAAAACAAAACCTAAGAGCGAGACGCTCCAAGCATAGCAGATAACGCATGAAGTGATAAAAATATAGTGAGACGAAGGACGAACTGATGATTGTTGATGGAGAAGGGGATGCACGGGGGCATCCCCAAGCTTAGACGCTTGAGTCTCCTTGAATATTTATTGGGGATGCATGGGGGAATCCCCAAGCTTTAGCGCTTGACACTCCTGGATCTTCTTTCATCATCTTCCATCGCACACTTGAAAACTCCCTTCATACATAACTCATCATAAACTGATTAGAGAGGTTAGTAACCTTAATAAAATAATTTTTCTCCACTGGACATAAAGATATTCTTGAAGATCTACTGTTTCTCAAGAGTGCCAAAAAGTTTTTGCAAAGAAAAAGAAAGCTTAAGGTTTGCAAAAGTAAGGAGAGACAAAACGTGGCAGAATCTGTGAAAAATAGAACAGCAGATAGTAAAGAATTTTTTAGGGGAACTTATGCAACTCAAATCAAAAAACTCAGAACATACGGAAGTTTCGTAATTTTATAGAGCATACTGTGTAAAAATTTCAGCTCAAAAATATGAACTTGGATTTTTCTGGAATTTTTCTGGTCACGAGGACAGAATCTGTTTTCTGGACAGCATGTCACAACTTTTACTTCCCTTGCCGTAAGAGGCTATAACTTGGCACAAAGTTGAAAAATAAAGATACAATGATGTTGCTACAGTAGTAACAATCATCAAGACATAACAAAAGCAAAAATAAACACCTAAATTCGTTGCGGGCTGCCTCCCGAAAGCGCTTCTTTAGAGCCATTAGCTAGGCTTAAAGATTAAAGAAGATGCTCTCACAAGAATAAGAATTTTGAAGCAAAAGAGAGGATCAAGAAGCAAATATGAAAATCATTTAAGCCTAACCCACTTCCTATGCATAGGCATCTTGTAAGAAAATAAATCAAATAAGCAAAAAGTGACATGCATAGGAAGGTGGAACAAGAACAACTTCAAAACTTTCAACATAAAGAGAAGAGTTTTACTAATATGGAAGTTTCTACAACCAAACTTCCCTCTCTCAAAATAATTTTCAGTAGTATCATGAACAACATCAAGAATATAACTATCACATAAATCATATTGTTCATGACCTACAAGCACACGTGTATTGTTTTCAACACGGTTTTTAGGATCATAAGATAAATGCAACCCATCACATTGAGCTTTGATAAGAGGAAAATTCTCCGGAGTTGGAGATTTCAAAAGGATAATAGGACAATCAAGTGTGGGTGCAATAGCAACAATCTCATGCTTAACATAAGGAACTATAGAGAGTTCATTTTTGTTAGCATCATCTATAGTGGCATCTTGGCCATCAACAAAGCAAGTATCAAAATTTTCAGAAAGGGATATTTCAAGTGAGTCCTCGGAATCATAGGATTCCTCCTCAAAGCAATCATTGGCCTCTTCTTGGGCAGCAAACATTTTATTTTTAAAATCCTCAATATAAGAATTGGAAGTGTAATTCTCAAAGCAATAAGCAAGAACTTCGAAGTTTTCGGACTGGTGGATAGTATCGCGATACCTTTCAATCAAAGAAGCAATCTCATAAGCACCTTTAAAAGCAACAAACTCTTCAATCTTTTCAACATCAAAGTAATCATAAACACCTTTAGCATAAGAAGATAAGATCTCATTTTCATTGAACTCACATTGGAAAGGGAGGTGTTTATGATCTGTATTAGAACAACAAGTAAAATAATAATTGTAGCACAAAAGTTTAGCATGGCAATAAGAAACATGTATTTGATCCCATAAGTGTTTTCCTTTCTGAGATAGGCGGTGCCGCGTATAATGAGCATGCTCATCCAATGATTTTCCCTCAACCAAGTCGGTTGGGTTTTTAGCGCGAGCACAAATTGATCGAAGACGATCCGAGTAAAACATGTCAAATATGTCCATCCTACCATATTTGGGTGGTTCAGCACCCATGGTGAGGATAGCATAACTAGGAAAAGCAAGACAAAGGCAAAAGGTAGCAACTAGTTTTTTGGTTTTTCATATAAGACAAAAGCAAAAAAAACTGAAAGGTAAACTAACAAGACTAAAAAACAAAGGTAAAGGGTAGTGTGCAACTCCCCTATCTTAGCACTTGGAGTCCCCGGCAATGGCGCCAGAAAACTTGGTTGATGGCTTCTCGCCCCTTCGTTGGTTACCCCAAGTGGAAGGTTGAGATGTAGTGCAACAACAGTTTTCCCTCGGTGAAGATACCAAGGTTTGTCTCCAGCAGGACTCCAGAGATGATAAGTAGGTGCCAGCGGCGCAACTGACGCAGACCTGCACATAGACACAGATAACTTTGTTCCCAACGAGGTTCAGAGAGGTTGTCAATCTCTCCGGTCTTGTTGTTCACAAGGATAAAATGCAAGGGATAATGATAGCAAATAAAAGCAGTAAAGTAAATAAGGGGTGGAAACAGTAATGAGGATATGGACCGGGATACGTGATGTTCGCTAGTGATGTCTCTCTCCCAAAAGACGATAAAATTTCTATGCGAGGTAAAAAAATTACAGAAAGGCAATTGACAGGATTATGAACGCACCGCAATGCTAACTATGCTACAAAAGAAAGGAAGAGGCTCAAAAGCACGGGCAGTACGCCAAAGTAAGTAGACAAAAATCCATCTGCATCTACTACTAATCATCCACCTTGAGATATCTATCCAGATCATCTCGCTGGTATTAAGTTGCGAGCCCCACCCAAAGTGTAAACCCAAAGCAACAGACAACTGCATTAAAAAGAACTGTGCGTAAAGTAAACAATCCTTGTAACCTCGGTCACAAGCACCGTTGTTTTCCCCCTTGTGGCAACAGCACATCCCCTAGACTCATGTTTCTGTCACTCAAGCATGTCATCGGGGGGGCATGAACCCACAATCTAGCACAACGTTCCCTCTTGGAGTCACTACCTACTACTTGGCCAAAGCAATAAACAGCAACGGAGAACATGCAAGAATTACTTAGGAACAAAAATATAAGAGATAAAAACCAAATATATTAGTCTATCACAATCTAAACATAATCTCATAATCCATCAGATCCTATCAAACTCAACATAGCAATAGCAGAAATATTACAAAGGTGCCTCGATTATGTAGGGAAGCTCACGAGGTCTAAACAATGAAGATCAAAGAGGGGAGGAGAACATCACATAGCTACTGATCACGGACCCATGGTCCAAGGAAAACTACTCACGAGACATCCGGGGAGCATCCATGGTGGAGAGGAGACTCCTGGAGGTCAATCCTCCCTCCGGCAGGGTGCCAGGAAGAGGTCTTCTGCTGCTCTCGATCTTGGAAGCGCGGCGGCGGC
Source organism: Bromus sterilis (assembly GCA_950022295.1). Lineage (NCBI taxonomy): Eukaryota > Viridiplantae > Streptophyta > Magnoliopsida > Poales > Poaceae > Bromus > Bromus sterilis. The sequence goes on from OX465596.1 coordinate 49,082,338, forward strand.
GGAACAGAGGCGAGTTCGCGGAATAGGTTTCTTCTTCTGGAGTTTTCCCGTGACGGGGGATAAATAGGCGAAGCGGGGCAGCCAGAGGTTGACCAGGGGCCCCAGGCGCCCCCTGGCTCGGCCAGGGGTGGGGCCGCGCCGGGTGGCCGCCTGGCCCCCCTGTCTCCCCTCTGGCCCCTCCCGGGCTCTTCTCAAAGCTTCCTGCTCGCTGATTTTTCTTGTATTTTTCCCGGAATTTTTCTGGCACTTTTTATATGGGGGAAAACTGAAATAGAAAAACAGCAGAAAACAGGAACTGGCACTAGGGTGCACTGAGTTAATCGGTTAGTCCAATTATGATCAAAAGTGTATGAAAGTGTATCTAGATCATAGCAATATCACACAAAACATGCATGGAGCAAGCAGAAATGATAGATACGTTTTGGACGTATCTATATGGCTATGTCATATGTCGCGGTGGGACCGATATGTGCTTCGTCCCCGGATCTGGATGGAAACATCTAGATCTAGAACAGTACCGCATATCGGGCCTTAAAATGCCACACTTGTTTGCTAATAAAAATAATAAAATATGTTTAGGGAAAAACAAGACCAAATGCAATAATTATCGTGGGGTCACACACGACGGTACCACACATTTACGATGGTTCAAGTTGTTTAGCTACACAACATGAGCAAGGTTGTTAACATGGCATTTCACTCAAGCATGGAATGTCACACAAGCATGGCAAGAGGTGAAGCATAAATAAACTATCTAATCTAGTCACTTTAAGTGGGGGATAAAACCTATACATGGTAACTATTACATACCTCACTTAACCTGTTAGTAACCGCTCTCGACGATAGATGCGATATCGTATTGCGTTGTCTCATGTTGCCTTCTGGTTGTTGCTTGCTTGTGATTGCTTCATAGTACTAGATGCATCTCTGTTGAATGCCTTTCCTGTGTTTACTTCTTGTGTGCTCCCGCGGGTACTCTCGGAGACGTTGCGAGTTTGCGATCGACTACTCCTTCGGCTTCGTCTTCTCATCAGGTAAGGGGGAGCATATATCATGCTTATAACTTTCAGCTCACTTGTGCCTAGGTTTAGAATAGAACGATTTCTTGATCCTACCACTTCATATTCATGCCTCTCAAATAAACCCAAACAACCATGTCCTCCATGTCCCAGCAAACCTTGTTCGGCTATGTTACTTTTTCTCGCTGCTCACCCGCTGCTTAGTATGCATGATAGGATGCTATCAACTGTTACCATGTTATTCCTTGGATTGGGCTATCACACTATTATATTATTGTGGATGATGTGATTATTATAATGTTGGCTATACTCGACGAAGGATGGATTGTCTAGGCTATCCCACCCAGATGCTTTGTTCATTCGAGTCACCTAGGTCCCGAGTTCCGGGTATTGTGTCTCTTGGCGAGCGTGCCTAACCGCGTGTGGGATACTATGGGGTCCCCTCTTCTTACCTACCTAGCTTCAAACATTTATAGTGGTGGCCCAAGCTGATTTAACATTTGATTCCCGCATGCATAACTGGTCTGTAGACAGTGGATTTAAAACAAATCAGGCCAGTGGGATGATATATCCTGTTGGTCCACTTCAGGGAGCTAGGGGTGCCTGCCCGGGCGAGGGTTAGCCATCCCGACCTCACTCAGACGATAGAGACTGATTCGAGAGCGCGGCCGGCTTTTGAGTTGGATGTCGACTCACCGGGGCCCACCTGTATTTGTGCGTTGTTAGATAGAGGGACCTGTCGTACCGGATCTCTCAGAACTAAATCATAAAATGGTTGCTTGTGATGGGTAGCAACTAAGAGAGATGGGCGTGCGTGCAGAGCCTTGTAATGGGTACACCCCTGCAGGGTTAAATCTTTTCGAGAAGCCGTGTCCACGGTTATGGACGACTTGAGACCTACTCCTTGTTCATAGACAACAACAACTGAGATAATCTTAATAACTTGATCAATGTGTGTGTTCCTTGACTGCTTTTCTTCGTCGGGATGCGAAGGGGAGGACAAGGATAGGATAGGTGTTATGTTTTTGTAAGTAGCTGATAGCAAGACTTGTTGGAGGCGATTCCTCATCGAATGCTTGGTTCTGATCTTACTCTAAATATATCGTTAGCTACTCATATATTGCTAGTACAGCTGCAACCTCAACCACTACCCCCATCACCGTGAGAAGTTAGTTACAAAACTTGTTGATATAGCTCTCCCCTTCTTTTCTCTTTTACGCACATTATGCAAATGATCTTGGACTACAAAGGAGCTGGATGACCCTTCTTCTGGACGCCTCGCGGAGACTCGGCGACGACTAGTTAGGCGGATCCCGGCGGAGAGCCTGGACCCTGTTTGGTTACGGGAATGGTGTAGTCTGTACTCATACATGCATCTTTCGCTGATGTATTGTATTAAGGCAGTTGTATGATAATTTTATGAGATGTTGTATCCTTGTACCTGTAATGTTGTGATATCATGTTGGAAATCCGGGGCATATGGCATTGTCATATGTCGCGGTGGGACCGATATGTGCTTCGTCCCCGGATCTGGATGAAAACATCTAGATCTGGAACAGTAACGCATATCAGGCCTTACAGCTTGGTATCAGAGCCTTACCGACCGTAGGATCCCTTCTCTGGCCGAAGTCGATTCTAGAGAAAAACTATTTTGTAATTACTAAGTTAGTTATCGGAGAATAGGAATCTTTTTACTCCTTACCCTTTCCCTGGTCAGGACAAGTGATGTAAGTGTTTTTACTCTTGTCTTATCCCCTTTCAAATTTTAGGATCTCGAGTAAGTGGAGTTTTAGAACCGTTACAATGCCTTGGTTGCAGCCTATTGTCTCGATTTCGATCTCAAGTTTTGGAAATCCTGTAGTACCTTTAGTTCTTCTGACTCCGGATAACATCTTGGTCATTTCTTGCCCTCCATCCTCTTGCCCAGTATCCTCACGATTTCAGTGAGAGTACTTTCGTTGATCGTCGCTTTGAGTTGTCGTTCTTTCTCTTGATCTCTCGATGGTTTCGTTCTTCGACGTCGCCATCTCCCTGTGGAAGTTTTCTCGATGGAGGTTCGTCGTCAACATGGAGAAGAGTCCCTTGTTGGTGGTGTTGATGATCGTCGACTTTCTTTTCTCTCCCTCCCCCTCTCCCCGGATCATCCTAGATCTCGAGACGAGATCCCTTGTTGGTGGTGTTATATTGTAACAGCCCGAAAATTCCATCGTAATTAAAATTTTTGTTTGCTTCTTTACCTTTGTTGATTGTTAGAATTGTTTGCAGTATTTGCTTCGTCGATTTATTAATCGGTGATTATATTCCCCCTCCTTCTTGTATTGGATGCGTGACCAACCCCTTTCCACCATGGCACACGACCTTGCGACACCGGGTTTCACCCGAGCACCGTCGCAACTTCCGGCACAAGACCAGCCATCGCCATCGGAACAAAAACCCCATTTATTAAATAAATGGATTATTTTATCGGGCGTCAGTTGACGTTACTGGTTGGGTGCGAAATGTTCTAGATGACGTGCTTACAGTGTGGCGATGATGTGTTTCAAATTTCGTGCGGTTCCAGCTTCGTTTGATAGGTAAATGATCGGAGGTGCAAGGCATAGTAGTCGGTATATATTCTCCAGGGGTGTATTTAAAAAATATTGCGTGCGCTGATAGCTGGACCCCCGGATTCCCCTCTTATCTTCGGATTCTAGCCCACTCGAAAAACCTGACCTGAAATGGCCCATTTCGTAGCCCGAAACCCCTCCCAAACACCCACCTACTATATATAGTAGGCTACCCTGCCTATTTTGGACAAACCTAGCCCTACCTCTCTCAAATTTCCGTGCCCAGCCTTTCCACCGCCGCCACCTCGCAGCCTCCCACCAACCCCCCCAACCAGATCCAGCCGCCCTTCGTTCTGAACCGTACGATCCGGAACGGACGGCCCAGAGGCCACCACGTCAGCAGATCCACCCCAGTCGTGGAGGAGCTTCTCTCCCGAGCCGCCCCGAGAGCTTCCTCCCGAGCTGGTCCTCCCCGCCGCACGTCGTCGTCGCCGGCTAGCTGACCGGCGAGCAGAACCGCCCCACCGTAGGTCGCCTCCCCGCACCCCCTCTCTTTCCTCCTCCTCCTCCCTCGATCTATCGTCACCTCCTTCTCTCTGTCCCGAGCTAGGAGGAGCCGCATCGCCATGGCCACCATGGATGCCCGACCGTGGAGCTTCGTCAATTCGCCCGAGACCAGTTCGTCGAACGCCCCGGCCAACCGCGCCCGTCCCCGCCTCCGTCTGCTCCCTTTCCCCACCGCACACTGTGCCGAAGCGCCGCCAGAAGGCTGCCGCCGCCGCTCTGCTCGTCGGGATCGAGCAGGGGCGCTCGCTCGCCCCGATCTAGCGAGCCCCTGGCCCCGTTGACTAGTCGTGGGCCGGCCTACGTGCCCTAGCGGCCCAGTCCGCCCGGGCACGGACCAACAAGCGCCCTCGGCCCGCCCTCGCTCTTCGCCCATGGCGAGGAACAACTAAACGCCGCCCAACCCCGAGCTGGGCCGAAGCCCATGGTGAGCTCGCCCCCTTTTTCCTTTTTTTATTTTGCTGCAGCTATTGTTGGGCCTAGCCCATTGCTATCTTGCGCGCGTGGGCGTCTTTTAGTTAGATGTCGCTCGTCTGTTTAGTCCAGTTAGCTTTCTGTTTTGGCCCGTGTAGTCTATCTTCTTTTTCCTGATTATTAATACAACAGATTGTAATAGATTTTTGTGAGTGCTATATCTTTTTAGCGGTAGCTCGGGTCGCGACGAGTTCTACATGAAACTTGCTTAGAATTTTGTGTAGATTAATAAAGTATGCTCCTTTTCCATGTTTGAACTTGCCTACATGTTGTTTCACAGCTATTTGCATCGCTTGCCACCGTAAATGTAATAGGCCGTCTCTTTTCAACCGTTGCTCCGATTAAAATGTTCCTTACATGTAACTTGACTAGGGTTGCATTTATATTGTGTTTATGCTGCACTTGCTTGCTAATAAAAATAATAAAATTATGTTTAAGGAAGAACAGTACCAAATGCAATAATTATCGTGGGGGTCTGTAATAGTTACCATGTATAGGTTTTACCCCCTACTTAAAGTGACTAGATTAGATAGTTTATTTATGCTTCACCTCTTGCTATGCTTGTGTGACATGCCATGATCGAGTGCAATGCCATGTTAACAACCTTGCTCATGTTGTGTAGGTAAACAACTTCAACCATCGTAAATGTGCGGTACCGTCGTGTGTGACCGATACCTCAGTTAACCTGTTAGTAACCGCTCTCGACGATAGATGCGATATCGTATTGTGTTGTCTCGTGTTGCCTTCTGATTGTTGCTTGCTCGTGATTGCTTCGTAGTAATAGATGCAACTCCGTTGATTTCCTTTCCAGTGTTTACTTCTTGTGTGCTTCCGCGGGTACTCTCGGAGACGTTGCGATTTTGCGATCGACTACACCTTCGACTTCGTCTTCTCATCAGGCAAGGGGAGCATATATCATGCTTATAACTTTCAGATCACTTGTGCCTAGGTTTAGAATAGAACGATTGTGGCACCCCGGCTCAGAGGATCGGAATGCCCCGTGCTCCAGCCCAGAGATGAAGTCTTCTTGAACACGACACTGCTTGATATAGAACTGAACAACTTTCTATTAACCAATAAACGGGTACACGAGGTCTATTACAATGCTAGTGGAGACACAAATTGCTCCTCAGGATAGCCTCGGCTCTACACCAAGAAGCAGCATAACTCTCTAGCAGCGGAATATAACTCGGCAGCGGAACAACAACAGCGGTGATGAACTCCAATACACAGGGACACTGGCTGGGACACCTCCTAGCTCGCAAACACCGGGAACGCCGTCCTACGAATCCAAGCCACGGCCTACAAATCTGGCATGACACGCCAGGTCAGTACATTGAATGTACTTGCAAGCTCACAACAACCATGCATCAAAGCAAAACAATAACATGGCCACAGGTTAAAGTATATTAGTGAATTAAACATGTGAGCAATAATATCATGCAAACATATATTCATCAAGCATATTATCAGCATTAAGACTAATGCTGTGGCACCCCGGCTCAGAGGACCAGAACACCCCATGCACCAGCCCAAAGATCAAGTCTTCTGGAGCACGGCACTGATTGATATAGAACTGAATAGATTTCTATTACCGAAGATAGGGGTACACGAGGTCTATTACAATGCTAGCGGAGACACAACTTGCTCCTCAGGCTAGCCTCAGCTCTACATCAAGAAGCAGCATAACTCTAGCAGCGGAATATCGACGGCAGCGGAACAATAACGGCGATGACGAACACCAATCCACAGGGACACTGGCTGGGACACCTCCTAGCTCACAAACACCGGGAACGTCGTCCTACGCATCCAAAGCACGGCCTGCAAATCTGTCATAACACGCCAGGTAAGTACATTGAATGTACTTGCAATCTCACATCAACCATGCAACAAGGCAAAACAATAACATGGCAACAGGTTAGAGTATATTAGTGAATTAAACAGGTGAGCAACAATATCATGCAAGCATATAATCATCAAGCATATTAACCACATTAAGTTTAATGCACACACAATGTACCCCACATGATCGTCGCACGATCACGTGGCTTACCTCGGAGTCCTTATAGACTCAAGCACCGGGTCACCTCGTGACCATTCACTTCCACGGGTCGTCGCCTGACCGAACGGGTCATCGCACGACCATTCAACGGGTTAGGTGTCCTTCGTTACCACCCAACCAATCCACTTATCGCACAACCATCCACTTACCACAAACTTGGCACCGTACTCAAGTTGATCATATGGTGTGACCTAGTACGAACTGTGTCCCATGACCGAGGACGCGGCTATTCGAATAGATTTTGACTCTACAGAGTTTGTGCACGTTACCCACATTATGGAGTTCCTCCTCCATCCAACACCTCGGTACTTGTCCCACAGGATCCTTGGAACTCGCACCGCAGGAGTGGACTAGGACATCTCCAACGAAACCCGACTACCGCGTTACCTCCCTACGGACTCACCGACACACGGTCTTGGGTATCCCTGTGGTTAGGTGTCCACGTTACCACCATAACCACTCGGCCACCTTGTGGCAAATTGTCCCAACGGGGACTGAGCTCATAACAACACTGGATTTCGAGATTATCACCACCTACCTGATCAGGGTAGCGTGCGTGCATAACCTCCCCTAATGGGTGATATCCGTAGAAACGGATCTGGGCCGCTGACGAGCGGGGCCCAATGGTCAGCTTCCTCTCTCCTTCGTCCTCTGTTCGTCGTCCTATTCCAGCTCGAGCAGAGGAGGGCCAAGGCCGGAGCTTGCGCCGGCGAGAGGAGAGCCCGGCGGCCGGCTGCGAAGGGCGTGGGGTGCGGCGCACCCTGGCACGCTCGCCGGTGCCAACAGGGCCACAGGGCGGCCTGCGGTGGCGCCTTCCCGCAGCTGGGTGCCGCGGTTCCCGTGGGCGGAGCGAGGCGGCCGGGGCGCCCTGGCTCGGAACGGCGGCGGCCCTTGGTCGGCGCGACATCGGGGAGGGCGAGGGGCCCTGGACTGGAGGAAGAGGGAGAGGGAGGCTCCGGCTAGCGTGGATTTTGCCGAAGTCCGGCGGAGGCCTTGGAGATCAATGGGGAGGAGTGGCGGCTCCTGAGACAAAATTGGAGGCGGGCGAGCGGCTAGGAGGATGTGGGGGTGCTGTGGGAGCTGCTGAAGGGACTCGGGGGCACGACTTCTTGTAGCCAGGGCCGAGATGCCCGGCCGGGCCGTGCCGTGGGGAACACGACGACGACGGCGCTGTGCGGCGAGGCTCTGGGAGGTTCGGGACGGCTCTGGGGCTACGCGTGGAGCAGGCGTGCTTAGCAAAGCCGGGCGGCGCGGATGGACACGAGGAAAACGACGGGGGCGAGCTGCACGCGGACTGGACGCGACGGGCACGCGCGCAGAGCACGCCTGGTGCGTCCAAACGCATGGCCACCAAGGGCACTGGTGCCCACAGTGGGTTTCTTCGTGGCCAAGGATATCTAACGTGTAGTCCTTCACACGCTTAACACAGTGATGCCCTTGAATGGTCAAATGGGGCACTGTGGTGATCTCTATCTCATGGATAAGTTTGATGCAGCAAACTTGGACAAGAAGTAGTGCTCACATGGTGGGGTTTTGGGTAGGACCAAGATGTCTTCTGGGCTAGGGGTACAAAGGACTATAGTTCTGTGAAGTTTGGGCTCAAACAAATAAATGCACATGGTACTTGCTTTGTAAATGGCACAATGCTGCAGAAGGTGCTTGTGCTGTGCCATGGCTTGTACATTGCTCCCCTAGGCATGATATTTTACACAGCTCAATAATACACTAGGATCAGTATGTACACCAAGTTTCAGCTCATTTGGATAAATACTTTTGGTACTTCCTTTGTAAAGCACGAAATAGGTCAGAATGGTGTTGGTGAGGCTAGAATCACATAGGATTGTTGTAATTGGCTGAAAATTGGTGTAGCTTGTTAATTTCGCATGGTGCACATGTGTATAAAATTTCATAGCGATTGGACACACATAGCTAGCACTTGCTTCACAATGTGGCCCACTGACCAGAAATTTCAACATGATGGTGCGCACACATGGGTGATTGGATTTGGCTAAAATCTTGTTTGGTGGAGTCATTTGGTGGTAGGATCATGCTCAAAAAGTTTCAAGGCAAATGGGATCCCTTATCATGCACTTTCTTCACAATGCCCCCTTGCTGCATCCAAACTTTGGGAATTTATTGTGGGAGTTTGGCTAATCAAATGGTGGTGGAATTTGGTGGAGATCAATCATATGATCATATGAGACTTCGCAGAAAGTTTCACCAGCAATGGATTAAGATAAGTGGCACTCCCTTCACAAAGCTCCAATCTGCCCCCACAGACAAATGAATTTTTCTAGAGGAAAAATCCACTTGAGCTATGAAATGTTTTTGGAGAATTTGGCAAGATAATATGTCCATGACATTTGGGAATTATTTGGGGATTTATGGAGCAACATAAATAGGGGTTGCTTCACAAACCTCAAATAATAGGAATATCCCTTTTATTGGAAAAAGGAATATATGGCTTGAATAAAATGGTGGCTTGGATGAGGTGGGTCCATGGAATGGAAATGGAAAGGCTGGGATTCAAGGGTCACTTGAGCATGGGAAGAAAATATGGTCAAGTTTCAAGTCCAACGAGGTGATCAAAATCAAATCCAATCGCAAATCCAGAAATAAATCTGAAAAGTTTTCGAAAAAAGAAATTACCAAAATCCAAGGTGTCACAAATGCACACACAATCATCGTTTAAGGTCACATGGACCCCACATGATCATCACATGATCACGTGGTTTACCTCGGAGTCCTTACAGACTCAAGCACCGGGTCACCTCGTGACCAAACCACTTCCACGGGTCGTCGCACGACCAAACGGTCATCGCATGACCAATCCACTTACCACAGACATACCACCAAACTCATGTTGATCATATGGTGTGACCTAGTATGAACTGTGTCCATTACCGTGGACACGGATATTCGAATAGATTTGTGTGACTCTGTAGAGTTTGTGCACTTTACCCACACTATGGAGTTCTTCCTCCATCCAGTACCTCGGAACTTGTCCCACGGGATCCTTGGAACTCGTACCGCAGGAGTGGACTAGGACTTCTCCAACTAGACCGACCTACCGCTTGTACCTCTTACCGTATCACCGACATCCCGTCTTGGGTAGCCCCTGTGTCCTTCCGACACTGACGATAACATGGCCCTGACCATCACTTGGTCCATAAACTTTGTCCCTGCAGGGACTGCGCGCAAAACATACCTGGCTCTCAATACTACAGCCGCCTGCCTGACTAGGGAAGCCACGCGCGCGTAGCCTCACCTACCATGGTGATACGCATAAGAGAACCCACTGGTAGACCGAATCAAGGCCTGCCCATACAAGCAAATGTGGCTGCACGGATAAGTTCGGTTCGGTGGCACCTGATCAACTTGTCATGAAGCATGTCTCCAACAGCAAACACAAGTATCAGGTGCAACATGAGTAGCATCAGATCATAAAGGCATAACATACTAGCATAACAATTTCAGCTATGATCAAACACATTTTAGATGGTGAACTTATCCGTGTTAAAAAGATTAAGTAATTAACATGGCAACATTATGAATGCAGTTGAGCATAACTTAGGCTTAGCATGAACTAGCATAGAGATAACATGAGCAACTTAACATGGTGTTGGTATGTTGTGGTTATGATGATGCAGAGCCTAACATAGAAATGACATAACCAAAGTATATAGCATGGATTTAACATGGAAAAACATAGCATAGTAGTGTCATATTCAAGGATAGCATGGCAATGATAACATCAATGGTAACATGATCATATCACCGATATAAGCATATCACCGTAAAGCAATTTTTTAAAAGCACGCCAAAGCTTTGCAAAGGTGCAAAGGGTATTGTGGATTGCCTTCACCAAAAGTGGTGTGAAGAAGCTTCGGGTCTTCAACACAAGCAAAGCCCTGAAAATATTTTGAAATAAAGAAATTGAGAAAAAGTGAAACGCCATCTATTGTTTTACCAGCAAATAACAACATCAAAATATGGCATGAAACTATGCCAAAACAAAGGGGAGCTCGATACGAAACCAACACAAAAAGAATCGCCTCATTTGGACTTACGGTTGCGGAGATATGGAGGTGGGAAGTTCCGGGGCTGAATTTAGGTGGAAAATACACTTTCTGAAAGTGAAAGCGTATTCCTGGCCGAAGCAGAGGGAAAATACGCTTTCAGCGTTGGAAGGCGTATTTCTGGCCGAAGCAGAGTTGGGTACGCTTTCTTTGGGGGAAAGCGTATTCTCTGGAAACCCGCCTCCACTTAACAGAAAACGGCTAGGGCCGTCTGACACGCGGGACCCAGCGGCAGTCTCCTCTCTCTCCTCCCTGTCTTCTTCTTCTTCCTCTTGCCGTGACAGGAAATAGGGGAGGGCCACGACGCGGCGCCGATGAGGGAAGGACGGGGGCACGCCTGTCGGCGAAGGGGAGCGGGGCGCGGCTGGACCGGGCACGGCCGCCGGCGACCACGGGGCCGCGCGGGGATGGCCCGTGGCGCCGTTCCTCCGCGGCTCGGCACGACACGCCGAGCGGTGGCGACCAGTGGTGGAGCAAGCTGCGGTCGCGGCTCGAGGGGAGGGGCTACGGGAGGCCGAGGTTAGCTGGGGCACGGCCAGAGGGGAGGGGGAACGCCAGGCTGGCCGAATTTTGGCCGGAGCTCGGCGACGACAATGGTGACAATTGCGGCAATGCGGGGGCTCCGAGGACGAATTGGAAAGGGGGAAGTGGCTAGGAGAGGTGGAGAAGCTGCTGAGAGGTGCTGGACTCGGAGGAGTGCTCTTATAGCCGGGCCACGATGCCCGTGTGGAAGACGACACATGGATGCGGCCATGGCAGAGCGAGCTGGCGGCCACGAGAGGTGTCGAGGGGGGTTCTAGAGGAGGGCACGTGGATCACGCGGCTGCGCAAAGCCGTGCGGCGCGGAGGGACACAGATAAGAGGACAGGGCCGCACAGTGCGGTGAAGGCGACGTGATCAGCACGCGCGTAGAGCACGCCGTGCGCGGCCAAAGACGTGCTCACCAAGTGCACTGGCAATTTTGATAAGATATCGCGTGGCCAAAGATGTCTAGCGTGTATTCCTTCGTGTGCTGAGCAAAGTGGTAGGCTTGGTTGGAAAGATGGGCTACTGTGGTGATCTCTATCTCAAGAAACAGTTGGATGCAGCAAACTTGGATCATAAGCATAGCTCACATGGTGGGGTTTGGGGTGGAGCCAGGTTGTCACCTGGCTTTGGGGTACAAAGGACTAGAGTACTGTGGAGTTTGGGGTCAAATGGATCAATGTACATGGTACTTCCTTTGCAAATGCACCATGGTGGCTAAAGGTGTTTGTACTGGGCTGTGGATAGCAAATGGCTCCCCTAAGCATGATATTTGACATAGCTTAATCATACACTAGGGTGAGTATGTGTACCAAATTTCAGCTCAAATGGATCAAGCTAGCTAGCACTTCCTTTGCAAATGTCCAATTAGGCCAGAATGCAAAGTTGAAGCTAGCATCTCATAGGATTGGTGGAATTAGCTGAAAATTTGTGTACTGGGGTTATTTGGTATGGTGCACATGTGTATAAAATTTCATAGCCATTGGACACACATAGCTAGCACTTGCTTCACAATGTGGCCCACTAGTCAGAAACTTAAACTTGAATGGTGAATGGGATTTGGCTCCAATTTTGTTTGGTGGATTTATTTGGTGGTAGGATCATGCTCAAAAAGTTCCAAGGCAAATGGGATCCCCTATCATGCACTTGCTTCACAATTCCCCCTTGCTGCACCCAAACTTTGGGAATTTATCATGGGAGTTTGGCTAGGCAAATGGTGGTGGAATTTGGTGGAGATCAATGATATGATCATATGAGATTGAAAAAAAAGATTCACCAGCAATGGATCAATAGAAAGAGCACTCCCTTCACAAAGCTCCATTTTTCCCCCACAGACAAATAAAGTTTTCTAGAGGAAAAATCCACTTGGGCCATGAAATGTTTTTGGAGAAATTGGCAAGATATGACATCAAGATCAGGAGGGAATTAGTTGGGGATTTATGTGGCAATATAAATACGGGTTGCTTCACAAACCTCAAAAAATAGGAATATTCCTTTTATTGGAAAAAGGAATATAAGGCTAGAATATATGGTGGCTTGGATGAGATGGAACAATGGAATGACATGGAGAGGCTTGACAAGGGCCACTTGAGCATGGAAAGAAAATATGTTCAAGTTTCAAGTCCAACGAGGTGCTCAAAATCAAATCCAATAGCAAATCCAGAAATAAATCAGAAAAGTTTTTGGAAAAAGAAAGTTCCAAAATCCAGGGTGTCACAAACCTACCCCCCTTAGAAAAATCTCGTCCTCGAGATTTGGTTGCTCAGGGAACCATCGCAAACTTACCATCCTTCGGAAACTAGCTGCTTCTCGGATTTCCTTTTTACCGCATACTATTCCCATAGTAGCATCCAACATCTCTGCTGAGGGGGTTTACTTCACCCGGTCCACGGTTTTGACAGAATGTTCTTCCTTGATACATCACAACCTTTCCTGATGATTTCCATCCTCATATCTTTTGACTTGTACGATAACGGGATGTCTTGTCATAGGCTGAATGCCGATGATACCCATACTATGTCTGGGGTACTTCGGGCTGTACTCGTGGTACGACCTTGAATCCTTTGAATTGGCTTCTTCGACAAGAGCTTGGCCTCCATCGGTAGTTGGCATCTCAGAATGTTTACTATCGGGACATTGACTGACGGCACGTGGGGTTGCCTCACATTTCTTTTGGCCTGTCCACCGTGCTCAAGGATTCGGAGCGGGGCACAAATTATGGACATTCACTTATGCTGAGATTTTCCTGACAGGTGGCCCTATCGGGGTGCCGATAGGTCATGATACGCTTCAATCCGGTTCTTGTATTTAAAATGCCGAGCTGAGTGGGTGACCTTTAATGAAGAAGACTGGGGTATCTCGACAAGACGGACGATGTCGAATTTGAGTAATTGCTCGGGCTGATGTGCTAGGTACGCAGTACTTTGCCCATACCGAATGGGATTTCTTTGCTGCAGGCATCCATGGTGGTCCACATGACTTCAACTGATTGAGGAAATTTTAACTTGAGGTCCATACAGTGCATCCCTTGGTCTTACCCGTCGGCTTGTAAGAGTTGCATACTTTTGACCGCTTATGAGGTACAATGCTCACTCCAGGGGTATATATTGCGGCAGGGTTTGACATATGCCAGGTTTGTCTGCATAGGGTCTTGCTCCTGTGGCAATCACCTTTCTTTTACTGGATTTCCTTTAGTCAGGGTTATTTTCTTCTTGCATCACGGCTTATTGTTCTTATGAAATCTTCCTCTGAGATAGACAGGTTACCATCACCTTTTGCCTCTTGGATTACCATGATAATATTGATTTCCATGCAGGGTATCTCAAGATCATCCTTTTTCCGGGCCTTGTCGGACGGGAAAAGCTGACCCTCGCGATTGGGGCGAGATTCAATGCTTTCATGACTTTATCAGTCTTTCTGCCAGGCCGAGCCGCTTATCTGATTCTTCTACTGAGTTGTCTCCCAAGAGTTGCGGTTTCTCACCGATGTTCAGGTGCATAACTCTTTCCCGATTGCAAGCATGGTCGTATCCACACCGGGGTAGCTTGCATACTTGAGAAGGATGCCCATAAGATGTGCGGGTCCTGACGATGCTTATGCTTTGCGGTCTTCGAATAACTGAATTTCTGACAATACCATTGCAGATCTGATGGCATGTCGAGGAAGACTGTGTAGCTTGTCTGCGAAGCTTGGCCGGGGTTGCTTGATGGCAAAGGTCGGATACTGTTCCTCAGAAGCTTGCTCTAGTGGCGTATCGAGGAATGCGGGTGATGTGCGAGGTGATGATAGTGATTTCTCGCCCTTCGTTGGTAAACCCCAAGTGGAAGGTGTGATGTAGCATAGCAGCAAATTTCCCTCAGTAAAGATACCAAGGTTTGTCTCCAGTAGGACTCCGGAGATGATAAGTAGGTGTCAGCGGCGCAACTGACGCAGACCTGCGCACAGACACGAATAACTTTGTTCCCAACAAAGTTCAGAGAGGTTGTCAATCTCTCCGGTCTTGTTGTTCACAAAGGATCAAACACAAGGGATAATGATAGCAACTGAAAGTAAAAGCAGAAAACTAAATGAGCGTGGAAACAGTGATGAGGATATGGACCGGGATACGTGATGTCTCTCTCCCAAAAGACGATAAAACTGCTATGCGAGGTGAACAAATTACAGAAGGGCAATTGACAGGATTATGAACGCACCGCAATGCTAACTATGCTACAAAAGAAAGGAAGAGGCTCAAAAGCATGGGCAGAACCCAAAATAAGTAGACCGAAATCCAATTGCATCTACTACTAATCATCCACCTTGAGATATCTATCCAGAACATCTCGCTGGTATTAAGTTGTGAGCCCCACCCAAAGTGTAAACCCAAAGCAACAGACAACTACATTAAAAAGCACTTTGCGTAAAGTAAACAATCCTTGTAACCGCGGTTACAAGCACCGTTGTTTTCCCCCTTGTGGCAACAAAACATCCCCTAGACTCATGTTTCTGTCACTCAAGAGTGTCATCAGGGGGCATGAACCCACAATCGAGCATAACGTTCCCTCTTGGGGTTACTACCTACTACTTGGCCAAAGCAATAATCAGCAACGGCGAACATGCAAGAATTACTTAAGAACAAAAATATAAGAGATAAGAACCAAATATATTACTCAATCACAATCTGAACATAATCTCATAATACATCAGATCCCATCAAACTCAGCATAGCAACAGCAGAAAGATTACAAAAGTGCCTCGATCATGTAGGGCAGCTCACGAGGTCTAAACCATGAAGAACAAAGAGGGGAGGAGAACATCACATAGCTACTGATCACGGACCCATGGTCCAAAGGAAACTACTCACGACACATCCGGGAAGCATCCATGGTGGAGAGGAGACTCCCGGAGGTCGGCCCTCCCTCCGGCAGGGTGCCGGGAAGAAGTCTGCTGGTGCTCCCGATCTCGGAAGCGCGGCGGCGGCGGAACAGAGGCGAGATCGCGAAAAAGGGTTCTTTTTTCGAGGGTTTCTTGTCACGGAGAATATATAGGCGAAGGGGGGCAGCCAGGGGGACCACCAGGGGTCCAGGCGCCCCCCTGGCGCGACCAGCCCCTGGGGCGCGCCACCAGGGCGCCTGGGCCCCTGGTGGTGGCCCTCTGGCCCCACTCAGGTCCTTCTGGAAGGTTCTTCTGCGCTGATTTTTTATCTGATTTTTCCCGAATTTTTGGAGCACTTTTTATATGGGGGAAAACTGAAATAGAAAAACAGCAGAAAACAGGAACTGGCACTGTGGTGCACTGAGTTAATAGGTTAGTCCAAATATGATCAAAAGTGTATGAAAGTGTATCTAGATCATAGCAATATCACACAAAACATGCATGGAGCAAGTAGAAATTATAGATACGTTTTGGACGTATCAACATCCCCAAGCTTAATTCCTGCTCGTCCTCGAGTAGGTAAATGATAACAACATAATTTCTGTGGTGACATGCTAGCAACCATATAGGAACTTTGAAAAGTAAAGCAATCAAGGTTAGAGATTCAATTCAAGTCATAACATGCAAGAGTATATATTAGCATTGAAACAAGTAACAAAAGAACATTAGGTGCAAGAGCTCTCGCTGTCCGTGACTCGAATGTCTCCAAATGGTGTTTGCGTGCAAGAAGGGGGATAGGGAATACGAGAAAAATATTTATTTGTTGAAAACTCAATCTACTAAAGTTTCACACTTGGTCTTTTTCTGGAATCTTATCTTGACTCGTCCCCAGACCACTAGCCAGGTACAAGTCAATTTGATCCACTCCTTTTTCAATATTTTGAGCACTCATGCAATGGATGAGCGTAAGCACGAGAGTTGACACTTAGGATGGCAAAGAGAGAAGTACGGAGGAGGAGGAGGAAGACAAAAAAGAATGAGAAAGGCTCACATCAATGAGGACAATAATAGGCAAGAGATGCCAAATGATAGATATGATGTGAGGAGTAGGGATTTCCATGCAACGGATGCACATACGATCTAGGAAGCTCTCCAATGGAACTAGTGGGGGTGCATCTAACCTTCTCGCTCATGAAGACCTAGAGCTCGTTTGAGGAGGCTCATCCTTGGAATATGCAAGCCAAGTTCTATAGTGTGAAGGTCCCCACATAGCTATATGCATAAATGATCATCTCTATGGAGTACAAGGATATAGAGGGAGTACTAGTGTGGATCTCTCAAAAGGATAGTAGTGTTTCCCCTTTCTCTCTTTCTATTTCTTTTTTCTCCTTTTTCTATTTTTTTCTATTTTTTTGTGGCCTCAATGGCTCTTTCTATTTAACTCTCATTTTTCCTCTTTGGGATCTTTTATTGTGTCCACTTTGGGATCTTTTCCTCACTTAAGGGCAACACTATATTTTACAAGAAGGTAAAGGAGATCTTTCACACTTTACAAGGTACTCAAAATCATAAAGAAGATGTAACTATCATGATGTATGCAATGTATGCGTCTGCCAGTGTAGCAGAATATGCAATGATACTGGCGCGTCATGTAGCAATGATTAGGGCAAGGCCCCACTAGAATGCGGCTCATCGATCAAGCAAAAGCATGTATGACATGAAGATCAAGTCATGAAGAGGTGGAAGTTGCATGGCAATATATCTCAGAAAGGCTATGGAAATGCCTTGATAGGTAGGTATGGTGGCTGTTTTGAGGAAAGATATAAGGAGGCTTATGATGACAGAGCGTATCATGCCAAGGGTTTGGATGTACCGGCGAAGGTGGACACCAACTCTCGGAGTGAGAAGAAGGCAAAGCACGACATGGGAGAGGCTAGCAAAATATGGGAAGGTGGAAGTGTCAACTTTCAATACTTACATTAGTCCGAAGAACTCATGCACTTATTATCGGTAACTCTCAATCTAATAAGGAGGTTCACAAAGAGACAAGTACCCCGAGGAGGAGTGTATGGGGGGTTGGTTATCCTTGCGCATCCTCGACTCATGGTACGTGAGTGTACTCTAATATTCGATCCCTCCAAAGATTAGTGATCCATCTAGTAGTTAGAGTTCTCAACTAGTTTTGTAGGTTTTGAAAATACACACGGATTGCCCAAAATACGACACCTATCACTAATAGGCTAAAGCTCTGGACACCAAAAGTTCAGACATTACTCACATCAATACCTCAAAACTATTGCAAGTTACTACTAGAATTAAATAGCAACCTCAATTACCTACTTCCAAGACAAAACACAACTCAGTGCAACAACCAACTCTCTTAACAAGATAAACATGAAAACTAAAGAGAGTTCCAGCAAAAAACTAAAAAAAGCCAAGGCTCTTGCTAAAGACAAACTAAGACTAAAACTAAACATGGCAGCAGCTACAAAGAGATAAAGAACACACAACAGCAAAAAGATAAGAAGGAAAAATCCTATGATGTGTTCTAGATTGGAGTGGAGCGTGTTTCTCTCCCACACAAAGTAAGATGGGGTCTAACTTGTTATGAAAAGCAAGCAAAACTAAAGAAACTAAAAATAAAACCTCAGAGCGAGACGCTCCAAGCATAGCACATAACGCATGAAGTGATAAAAATATAGTGAGACGAAGGACGAACTGATGATTGTTGATGGAGAAGGGGATGCACGGGGGCATCCCCAAGCTTAGACGCTTGAGTCTCCTTGAATATTTATTGGGGATGCATGGGGGCATCCCCAAGCTTGAGCGCTTGACACTCCTGGATTTTCTTTCATCATCTTCCATCGCACACTTGAAAACTCCCTTCATACATAACTCATCATAAGCTGATTATAGAGGTTAGTACCCTTAATAAAATATTTTTTCCCCACTGGATATAAATATTTTATTGAATAGCTACTATTTCTCAAGAGTGCCAAAAAGTTTTTGCAAAGAAAAAGCAAGCTTAAGGTTTGCAAAAGTGAAGAGAGGCAAAACGTGGCAGAACTTGTGAAAAACAGAACAACAGGTAGTAGAGAATTTTTTCGGGGCACTTCTGCAACTCAAATCAAAAAACTCAGAACATACGAAAGTTTCACAATTGTATAGAGCATGATTTCAAAAACATTCAGATCAAAAAGATGATCTGGTGATTTTATTCGAATTTTTCTGTCAAGGGACAGAATCTTTTTTCTGGACAGCATGTCACAACTTTTGCTTCCCTTATCATAAGAGGCTATAACTTGGCACAAAGCTGAAAAATAAAGATACAATGATGTTGCTACAGTATTAACAAACATCAAGACACAACAAAAGCAAAAAGAAACCTAATTCGTTGCGGGCTGCCTCCCGAAAGCGCTTCTTTAGAGCCATTAGCTAGGCTGAAAGATTATAGAAGATGCTCTCACAAGAATAAGAATTTTGAAGCAAAAGAGAGAATCAAGAAGAAAATGTGAAACACATTTAAGCCTAACCCACTTCCTATGCATAGGCATCTCATAAGAAAATAAATCGAAGAAGCACAAAGTGACACACATAGGAAGGTGGAACAAGAACAACTTAAAAACTTTCAACAAAAAGAGAGGTGTTTTTGTAACATGGAGGTTTCTACAATCATACTTTCCTCTCTCAAAGTAATTTTCAGTAGTATCATGAACAACATCAAGAGTGTAACTATCACATAAATCATATTGTTCATGACCTACAAGAACACGTGTATTGTTTTCAACACGGGTTTTAGGATCATAAGATAAATGCAACCCATCACATTGAGCTTTGATAAGAGGAAAATTTTCCGGAGTTGGAGATTTCAAAAGGATAATAGGACAATCAAGTGTGGGTGCAATAGCAACAATTTCATGCTTAACATAAGGAACTATAGAGAGTTCATTTTTGTTAGCATCATCTATAGTGGCATCTTGGCCATCAACAAAGCAAGTATCAAAATTTTCAGAAAGGGATATTTCAAGTGAGTCCTCAGAATCATGGGATTCCTCCTCAAAGCAATCATTGGCCTCTTCTTGGGCAGCAAACATTTTATTTTTAAAATCCTCAATATAAGAATTGGAAGTGTAATTCTCAAAGCAATAAGCAAGAACTTCAAAGTTTTCGGACTGGTGAATAGTATCGTGATACCTTTCAATCAAAGAAGCAATCTCATAAGCACCTTTAAAAGCAAAAAACTCTTCAATCTTTTCAACATCAAAGTAATCATAAACACCTTTAGCATAAGAAGATAAGATCTCATTTTCATTGAACTCACATTGGAAAGGGAGGTGTTTATGATCTATATTAGAACAACAAGTAAAATCATAATTGTAGCACAAAAGTTTAGCATGGCAATAAGAAACATGTATTTGATCCCATAAGTGTTTCCCTTTCTGAGATAGGCGGTGCCGCGTATAATGAGCATGCTCATCCAATGATCTTCCCTCAACCAAGTCGGTTGGGTTTTTAGCGCGAGCACAAATTGATCGAAGACGATCCAAGTAAAACATGTCAAATATGTCCATCCTACCATATTTGGGTGGTTCATCACCCATGGTGAGGATAGCCTAACTAGGAAAAGCAAGACAAAGGCAAAAGGTAGCAACTAGTTTTTCGGTTTTCATATAAGACAAAAGAAAAAACAAAAACTGAAAGGTAAACTAACAAGACTAAAAAACAAAGGTAAAGGGTAGTGTGCAACTCCCCTATCTTAGCACTCGGAGTCCCCGGCAACGGCGCCGGAAATTTTGCTTGATGTGCGAGGTGATGATAGTGATTTCTCGCCCTTCGTTGGTAAACCCCAAGTGGAAGGTGTGATGTAGCACAGCAGCAAATTTCCCTTAGTAAAGATACCAAGGTTTGTCTCTAGTAGGACTCCGGAGATGATAAGTAGGTGTCAGCGGCGCAACGGACGCGGACCTGCACACAGACACGAATAACTTTGTTCCCAACGAAGTTCAGAGAGGTTGTCAATCTCTCCGGTCTTGTTGTTCACAAAGGATCAAACACAAGGGATAATGATAGCAACTGAAAGTAAAAGCAAAAAAGTAAATGAGCGTGGAAACAGTGATGAGGATATGGACCGGGATACGTGATGTTCACTAGTGATGTCTCTCTCCCAAAAGACGATAAAACTGCTAT
This sequence comes from Bromus sterilis, assembly GCA_950022295.1. NCBI lineage: Eukaryota > Viridiplantae > Streptophyta > Magnoliopsida > Poales > Poaceae > Bromus > Bromus sterilis. The sequence continues at coordinate 49,103,147 of OX465596.1, forward strand.
GCAAGGTGAACAAATTACAGAAGGGAAATTGACAGGATTATGAAAGCACCGCAATGCTAACTATGCTACAAAAGAAAGGAAGAGACTCAAAAGCATGGGAAGAACTCCAAAATAAGTAGACCGAAATCCAACTGCATCTACTACTAATCATCCACCTTGAGATATCTATCCAGAACATCTCGCTGGTATTAAGTTGCGAGCCCCACCCAAAGTGTAAACCCAAAGCAACAGAAAACTACATTAAAGAGCACTTTGCGTAAAGTAAACAATCCTTGTAACCGCGGTTACAAGCACCGTTGTTTTCCCCCTTGTGGCAACAACACATCCCCTAGACTCATGTTTCTGTCACTCAAGCGTTTCATCAGGGGGCATGAACCCACAATCGAGCATAACATTCCCTCTTGGGGTTACTACCTACTACTTGGCCAAAGCAATAAACAACAACGGAGAACATGCAAGAATTACTTAAGAACAAAAATATAAGACATAAGAACCAAATATATTACTCAATCACAATCTGAACATAATCTCATAATCCATCAGATCCCATCAAACTCAGCATAGCAACAGCAGAAAGATTACAAAAGTGCCTCGATCATGTTGGGCAGCTCACGAGGTCTAAACCATGAAGAACAAAGAGGGGAGGAGAACATCACATAGCTACTGATCACGGACCCATGGTCCAAAGGAAACTACTCACAACACATCCGGGAAGCATCCATGGTGGAGAGGAGACTCCTGGAGGTCGGCCCTCCCTCCGGCAGGGTGCCGGGAAGAAGTCTGCTGGTGCTCCCAATCTCGGAAGCGCGGCGGCGGAACAGAGGTGATATCGCAAAAAAGGGTTCTTTGTTCGAGGGTTTCTCGTCACGGAGAATATATAGGCGAAGGGGGGCAGCCAGGGCGAACATCAGGGGTCCAGGCGCCCCCCTGTCGCGGCCAGCCCCTGGGGCGCGCCACCAGGGCGCCTGGGCCCCTGGTGGTGGCCCTCTGGCCCCACTCAGGTCCTTCCGGAAGGTTCTTCTGCGCTGATTTTTTATCTGATTTTTCCCGAATTTTTGGAGCAATTTTTATATGGGGGAAAACTGAAATAGAAAAAAAGCAGAAAACAGGAACTGGCACTGTGGTGCACTGAGTTAATAGGTTAGTCCAAATATGATCAAAAGTGTATGAAATTGTATCTAGATCATAGCAATATCACACAAAACATGCATGGAGCAAGTAGAAATTATAGATACGTTTTGGGCGTATCATCGGGGTGTCGTACACGGGAAGCTTCTTCGATAGCTTGCTGAAGAAGACTGGGTGTCCTGCCTTGGAAGCTTTCTTAATAACTCGCTGATGAAGATAGGTTGTCTTGCTTTGGAACTCTGCCTCTTTATACTGTGGATACATCAGTTCCTTATGATGGAAGTTTCGGCGGCCGGTCACTATAGACGGTCGGTAGCTTGTGCTGAAATTCATCGATGGGGTGTACTGAGTACGACTGAGTGTCTTGCACCGTAAGCTTCTGCCAGTGGCTTGTGGTGGAAGGCTGACTGTCTTGGCCGAGAAGATACGCGGATGGCGTACTGAGGAAGGCTGGTACACTGTATATGTCGGCTGTGCCGGGTACCTTATCACGGAAGACTGGGGTTCCTTCTGTCCGAAGCTTTCCCTCATCGATGTGGGAAAAAAACTGACCACGGTGCCTGAAAATTTTCTGACTGCTGGCTTATCAGAGGAAGCACCCTTCCAATCATTCCTTTGCTGGATGCGAGCTTCATGATACGTCCTGACCATCTTCTGGAATATACCAAAATAATTCGCATCTGACAAGATTGTAGCTGGTGCTTGCCATGTTTCGGACGCATATGCTTCTCGGTCACGATTTCTGCTTTCCTTGCCTGAATCCTTGTGGCGGTCATAGCTGATACAGACTCTATTCAAGTGATGGCTTGGGTAACGTCCCTTCGTGAGCCACATGCTTCCAATGCGATTGGGCATGAATCTTGTTTGACTTGCTGATTTTCCACATCATCGCGGCCTTTAACTGATCAAATCTTTATGATTGTACTGGTTATAGGAGAAATGTATGCCTGACGCAGATGATGGTTGCCGTATGATTCATACTTGAGCCAGAATGCTTCCGATGTAACCGGGTACGAGCCATTCATGTCTTGCTGAGTTTCCTTATTTCTTTGCGGTCTTCCACTGATAGAATCTTCCTGACTGTAACATTCACCGGAATGACGCAGAATCGATACATTCGGGCAGAACTCATACGGGAGCTGAATACTCCTGCTGCAAGATGGTGTGGGTCCTTGACTTGTTGTCTTCATGATGCCCGGCGGTCTTGCACTGATTCTTCGAGGGATGCGGGGGTTATGAGAAACTTTCCATCGGGGCGGATAAAGTGACACCAAAGAACCAAACGAAGAACCAACGAAGAAAACAACAGAGCAAAAAGCAAACGAGGAACGACTCGCTACCTCATCAGCTTTAGCGGTAGTCGATGACCATCCGGACTCCTTGCAAAGAAAAACAACGAATAACCCAGTAGCCACCAGAACGGTTTTTACAACTCAGATCTGGGACTTGTACTGGAATAGCTCAAGCATTGCTCACGACGGCCGACCGAAATCAGCTCATAGCATGAGGCAATGTTGATAAAAAGAATGCAGAGGTCCCCTAGGATGGCCGAAAAGCAACTCAGAGCATAGGGTCTGCACTGCGAAAAGAAACTCAACAACTACCCGAGACAGCCGAAAAGCAGCTCAGAACACGGGTCGGTTGTTGAAAAGAGAAATGTAAAATAGGCATCCACTCCGGACGCCCGACGATGCATCAGCTCAGAACCAGACGTGGTGCCAATATCGAAGAACGACAAGCAAGGGTCCGTCCAAGTCATCTAACACCTGCCAAAACAGAGTTAGCAGCTGCCGAAGAAACTAAACAAAGAACCAACAAAGAGAACCAACTAAGCAGGAAAAGCAATGTTGAACAAGCACTGAGATCACACGCAGGATCTCAACTTATTTCTACACACATCAACATGCAACAAGCAACATGCAACACTACTACTCATGCATCACGAACTACGTGAATCTCAGGCGTTCTGATCTGACGGCGGGTTGCCGGGGGTCGCTGGAGTGTGCGGAGAAGTCGACAATGATAGGGCTGCGGCAAGAGCTCTCCTTGCATCCCTTGCATCACGGATTAGCTCGACGAGGAGGGCGTACTGGGCGAGCATGTAGCGGGACATGGTGATCACCTCCGCATCAGCTTCCACCAAAGGGCGAGGAAACCTTACTTGCTACGGAGTTGCACGCAAGGTGGGGTAAAAATGGAAGGCGTGATTCTGCTGCATCGCACTTTCCTGGTGGCGTAGGCCTAACAGTCCTGCCAACGCGGCAAGCTGAAAGGCACGATCCGGGGTAGAAACTGGTCCACCCTGGAAGTTGTAGGAGCGCACACCGATGGGGGTGGTGGCTTCCACGTAGACGTTGGCGCGGTACTCAAGCAGCTGCCCTCCGATCGGCGTCTGGGAAACGTGGTACCTTGGAATCTCTCCAATAGGGTAGAGAGTCCACCATACGTCTGCAAGGAGGTATTCAAAGTTGGTCGCGGACGAGGATCCTGTGTAAGCCACCGGGTATTCCTCCATCTACACTCGTCATATCAGATCATTAGCGAAAACATACCGTCTATATGCAACAAACAAATGCAGCAGGCAATAGCATCACACAAGAAAGCTATACTCTAGATCTAACGTCAATCTAACGTTCGCGCGGACTATGGTGTCCTACAGCCAGTCCTGCTCTGATACCAAGCCTTGTGGCACCCCGGCTCAGAGGACCGGAACGCCCCGTGCTCCAGCCAAGAGATCAAGTCTTTTGGAACATGGCACTGCTTGATATAGAACTGAACATCTTTCTATTAACAAATAAACGGGTACACAAGGTCTATTACAATGCTAGCAGAGACACATCATGCTCCTCAGACTAGCCTCGGCTCTACATCAAGCAGCAACATAACTCTCTAGCAGCGGAATATAACTCAGCAGCGGAACAACAACGGCGGTGATGAACTCCAATCCACAGGGACACTAGCTGGGACACCTCCTAGCTCACAAACACCGGGAACGCCGTCCTACGCATCCAAGGCACGGCCTGCAAATCTGGCATGACACGCCAGGTTAGTACATTGAGTGTACTTGCAAGCTCAAAACAACCATGCATCAAAGCAAAACAATAACATGGCAACAAGTTAAAGTATATTAGTGAATTAAACATGTGGGCAACAATATCATGCAAACATATATTCATCAAGCATATTATCAGCATTACGACTAATGCACACACAATCATCGTTTAAGATCACATGGACCCCACATGATCATCGCATGATCACGTGGCTTCCCTCGGAGTCCTTACAGACTCAAGCACGGGGTCACCTCGTGACCAAACCACTTCCACGGGTCGTCGCACGACCAAACGGGTCATCGCATGGCCAATCCACTTACCACAGACATACCACCGAACTCATGTTGATCATATGGTGTAACCTAGTACGAACTGTGTCCATTACATCGGACGTGGCTATTCGAATAGATTTGTGTGACTCTGCAGAGTTTGTGCACTTTACCCACACTATGGAGTTCTTCCTCCATCCAGTACCTCGGAACTTGTCCCACAAGATCCTTGGAACTCGTACCGCAGGAGTGGGACTTCTCCAACGAGACCGTCCTACCACGTGTCCCTCTTACCGTATCACCGACATCCCATCTTGGGTAGCCCCTGTGTCCTTCCGACACTGACCATCACATGGCCCTGACCATCACCTGATCCATAAACTTTGTCCCTCGCAGGGACTGCGCGCAAAACATACCTGGCTCTCAAGATTATCGCCGCCTGCCTGATCAAGGCAGCCGTGCGCGCGTAGCCTCCCCTACCTTGGTGATGCGCATAAGAGAACCCACCGGTAGACCGAATCAAGCCTGCCCATACAAGCAAATTTGGCTTCACGGATAAGTTCGGTTCGGTGGCACCTGATCAACTTGTCATGAAGCATGTCTCCAACATCAAACACAAGTGTCAGGTGCAACATGAGTAGCATCAGATCATAACAAGGCATAACATACTAGCATAGCAATTTCAACTATGATCAAACACATTTTATATGGTGAACTTATCCGTTTTAAAAAGATTAAGTTATTAACATGGCAACATTATGAATGCAGTTGAGCATAACTTAGGCTTAGCATGAACTATCATAGAGATAACATGAGAAACTTAACATGGTGTTGGTATGTTGTGGTTATGATGATGCAGAGCATAACATAGAAATGGCATAACCAAAGTATAGCATGGATGTAACATGGCAAAACATAGCATAGTAGTGGCATATTCAAGGATAGCATGGCAATGATAACATCAATGGCAACATGATCATGATCACCGATATAAGCATATCACCGTAAAGCAATTTTTTAAAAGCACGTCAAAGATTTGCAAAGGTGCAAAGGGTATTGTGGCTTGCCTTCACCAAAAGGGGTGTGAAGAAGTTCCGGGTCTTCAACACAAGCAAATCCCTGAAAATATTTTGAAATAAGGCAATGGAGAAAAAGTCAAACACTATCTTTTGTTTGACCAGAAAATAACAACATCAAAACATGGCATGAAACCTATGCCAAAACAAAGGGGAGCTCGATACGAAACCAACGCAAAAACAATCGCCTCATTTGGACTTACGGTTGCGGAGATATGGAGGTGGGAAGTTCCGGGGCTGAATTTAGGTGGAAAATACGCGTTCTGAAAGTGAAAGCGTATTCTTGGCCGAAGCAGAGGGAAATACGCTTTCAGCGTTGGAAGGCGTATTTCTGGCTGAAGCAGACTGGGGTACGCTTTCTTTGGGGGAAAGCGTATTTTCTGGAAACCCACCTCCACTTAACAGAAATCGGCTAGGGCCGGCTGACACGCGGGACCCAGCGGCAGTCTCCTCTCTCTCCTCCCTGTCTTTTTCTTCCTCTCGCCGTGACAGGAAACAGGGGAGGGCCACGGCACGACGCCGGCGAGGGAAGGGCGGGGCGTTCCTGCCGGCGAAGGGGAGCGGGGCGCGGCTGGCCCGGGCACGACCGCCGGTGACCACGGGGCCGCGCAGGGATGGCCCGCGGCGCCGTTCCTCCGTGGCTGGGCATGACACACCGAGCGGTGGCGACCAGTGGCGGGGCATGCTGCGGTCGCGGCTCGAGGGGAGGGGCTACGGGAGGCCGTGGTGAGCTGGGGCACGGCCAGAGGGGAGGGGGAACGCCAGGCTCCCCGAATTTCGGCCGGAGCTCGGCGGCCGCAATGGTGACAATTGCGGCAATGCGGGGGCTCCGGGGATTAATTGGAGAGGAGGAAGTGGCTAGGAGAGGTGGAGGAGCTGCTGAGAGGTGCTGGACTCGGAGGAGTGCTCTTATAGCCGGGCTACGATGCCCGTGTGGAAGACGACACATGGACGCGGCCATTGCAGAGCGAGCTGGCGGCCACGAGAGGTGTCGAGGGGGGTTCTAGAGGGGGCACGTGGAGCACGTGGCTGCGCAAATCCGTGTGGCAAGGAGGGACACGGAGAAGAGGACGGGGGCGCACAATGCAGTGAAGGCGACGTGACCAGCACACGTGCAGAGCACGCCGGGCGCGGCCAAAGACGTGCTCACCAAGTGCACTGGCAATTTGGATAAGATATCGCGTGGCCAAAGATGTCTAGCGTGTAGTCCTTCACGTGCTGAGCACAGTGGTAGGCTTGGTTGGCAAGATAGGCTACTGTGGTGATCTCTATCTCAAGCAACAATTGGATGTAGCAAACTTGGATCAGAAGCATAGCTCACATGGTGGGGTTTGGGGTGGAGCCTGGTTGTCACCTGGCTTTGGGGTACAAAGGACTAGAGTACTATGGAGTTTGGGGTCAAATGGATCAATGTACATGGTACTTCCTTTGCAAATGCACCATGGTGGCTGAAGGTGTTTGTACTGGGCTGTGGATAGCACATGGCTCCCCTAAGCATGATATTTGTCATAGCTTAATCATACACTAGGGTGAGTATGTATACCAAATTTCAGCTCAAATGGATCAAGCTAGCTAGCTCTTCTTTGCAAATGTCCAATTAGGCCAGAATGCAAAGTTGAAGCTAGCATCTCATAGGATTAGTGGAATTGGCTGAAAATTTGTGTACTGGGGTTATTTGGCACGGTGCACATGTGTATAAAATCTCATGGCCATTGGACACACATAGCTAGCACTTGCTTCCCAATGTGGCCCACTAGTCAAAAACTTAAACTTGATGGTGCACTCACATGGTGGATGGGATTTGGCTCCAATTTGGTTTGGTTGAGTTATTTTGTGGTAGGATCATGCTAAAAACGTTCCAAGGAAAATGGGATCCCCGATCATGCACTTGCTTCACAATGCCCCCTTGCAGTACCCAAACTTTGGGAATTTATTGTGGGAGTTTGGCTAGGAAAATGGTGGTGGAATTTTGTGGAGATCAATGATATTATCATATGAGATTGCACAAAAAGTTTCACCAGCAATGGATCAATAGAAATAGCACTCCCTTCACAAAGCTCCATTCTGCCCCCACAGACAAATGAATTTTTCTAGAGGAAAAATCCACTTGGGCCATGAAATGTTTTTGGAGAAATTGGCAATATATGGCATCAAGATCAGGAGGGAATTATTTGGGGATTTATGGAGCAATATAAATAGAGGTTGCTTCACAAACCTCAAATAATAGGAATATTCCTTTTATTGGAAAAAGGAATATAAGGCTAGAATATATGGTGGCTTGGATTAGATGGAACAATGGAATGACATGGAGAGGCTTGAAAACAAGGGAAATAAAATATGCTCAATTTTCAAGTACAACGAGGTGCTCAAAATCAAATCCAATAGCAAATCTAGAAATAAATCAGAAAAGTTTTTGGAAAAAGAAAGTTCCAAAATCCAGGGTGTCACAACGATTGCTGGATCCTACCACTTCATATTCATGCCTCTAAAATAAACCCAAACAACCATGTCCTCCATGTCCCAGCAAACCTTGTTTGTCTATGTTACTTTTGCTCGCTGCTCAGCCACTGCTTAGTATGCATGCTAGGATGCTATCGACTGTTACCGTGTTATTCCTTGGATTGGGATATCACACTATTATATTATTGTGGATGATGTGATTATTATAATGTTGACTATACTCGACGAAGGATGAAAGGTCTAGGCTATCCCGCCCCGATGCTTTGTTCCATTCGAGTGACCTAGGTCCCGAGTTCTGGGTATTGTGTCTCTTGGAGAGCGTGCCTAACCGCGTGTGGGATACTATGGGGTCCCCTCTTCTTACCTACCTAGCTTCAAAACTTTCTAGTGGTGGCCCAAGTTGATTTACCATTTGAAACCCGCATGCATAACTGGTCTGCAGCCAGTGGATTTAAAACAAATCGGGCCAGTGGGATGGTATATCCTGTTGGTCCACTTCAGGGAGCTAGGGCGCCTGCCCTGGCGAGGGTTAGCCATCCCGACCTCATCCAGACGGTAGAGACTGATTAGAGAGCGTGCTCGGCTTTTGAATTGGATGTCGACTCACCGGGGGCCACCGGAATTTGTGCGTTGTTAGATAGAGGAAACTGTCGTACCGGATCTCTCGGAACAAAATCATAAAATGGTTGCCTGTGATGGGTAGAAACTGATAGATATGGGCGTGCGTGCGAAGCCTTGTAATGGGCAGTTGGTACACCCCTGCAGGGTTAAATCTTTTTGAGAAGCCGTGTCCACGGTTATGGACGACTTGATACCTACTCCTTGTTCATAGACAACAACAACTGAGATAATCTTAATAACTTGATCAACGTGTGTGTGCCTTGACTGCTTTTCTTCGTCGGGATGCGAAGGGGAGGACAAGGATAGGATAGGTGTTATGTTTGTGTAAGTAGCTGATAGGAAGACTTGTTGGAGGCGATTCCTCATCGAATGCTTGGTTCTCATCTTACTCTAAATAGATCGTTAGCCACTCATATATTTCTAGTGCGGCTGCAACCTCAACCACTACCCCCATCTTACCGTGAGAAGTTAGTTACAAGGCTTGTTCATATAGCTCACCCCTTCTTTTCTCTTTTACACACATTATACAAACGATCTTGGACTACATAGGAGCTCAACGACCCTTCTTCTGGACGCCTCGCGGAGACTCGACGACGACTAGTTAAGCGGATCCCGGCGGAGAGCCTGGACTCGTGTCGTTACGGGAATGGTGTGTTTTACCTTTGCCAATAGGCCTATGATTGTAGTCTGTACTCAGACATGTATCTTCCGCTGATGTATTGTATTAAGATAGTTGTATGCCGATTGTATGAGATGTTGTATCCTTGTAGCTGTAATGTTGTGATATCATGTTGGAAATCCGGGGCATATGACATTGTCTTATGTCGCGGTGGGACCGATATGTGCTTCGTCCCGGATCTTGATGGATACATCTAGATCTGGATTAGTACCGCATATCGGGCCTTACACAACGATAGTGGAGTGGACGATGATATGGGATAGATAGACTTGATGTGATGTGGTGCTCGGACGTGGATGTGTGTGTTTATCTCTGTCTTTGTAAACAAAGTTGTATATCCCCTTTTCGATCTTAATATACAAGACACGCGACTCGCGTGTTATTCAAAAAAAAGCCACACTTGAACGCATTAAACCATGATAGCATTCCACCAGCATACTAGTGATAGTATGTACACAGACGTGTCAACCTTAATATCCATTTATTTACAGTGGCAAGGCGGATGGATTAGGCAGAGCCGAAAGTGTTGCCTGTGTACTCCCGGAAGTCAAGCATTGGGTAATAAATTTAGAAGACGCGAATTACACAAGGAATTGTGGAGAAGAAGTATTACCTGTGTACTTCCGGCAGGACGAGAGGTATCAACGCCTCTTCTAACCGGCATCTTGCCGGAGGCGGTTTTAGAAATGGTGCTGTCTGGATCACCTTCAGGCCTCATTTTTTTGCAGGGGATTGAGAGGGTTTGAAGAGGAAAAACCCCGCGGGACTCAAAATCCTCAACAATGCATCTTAGATCATTTGTTTCGCAGGGTTTAAAGGATCCATTCCCTCTCAATCCCGTCCGAACCCCTCCAATCCATGTGTATTCCAATCCCCATCACCATAGGGAGGGAATCATCGAATTGGTGGTTTCAAGGGGATTTGAGAGGATTGGGTGGAAGGAGGGGATTCACCAAATCCTCTGAAATCCCTTTCGTTGGAAACCTTCCAAATCCACCTTTAACAAACAAGGCCTCAAGCAGATTCTGCACCGGCGTCTTGCCGGCCGCTTCCTCAAGGATGGGAGCGGAAGGCCCATGCATGATCGGGTTCCCGACATCCACATTTCCCTGGCATAGTCTTCCACCCGCACGGACTCCTCCGTGGTATCTGTTGGAGTTGACCCTGAAGGTGGCGGTGGAGGAGGTAGTGGTTGATCGCCACCAGCAACAACACTTGGGCTCACCAGTGTCTCGGTTCCTTTATCAAGAAAATTTAAGAAACACATTAAGTACAGTGATTTTATTAACAAAGTTGAAAATTTTGGTGGGACTTTCCTTGATCAGCGTGAAAAACAAGAAAAGAAATCACGCTAATACAGTTTGTTGAGGAAACCTGTTTCCGAAAGCGGCATGGCAGCATTTTGTTGAATAATTAGCCATTTTCTCATGTATTTTAATCCAGGAAAAATGTTTGTAATACGTATTAATCATGATAACAGTAAAAACCCTAGCAAGCAATATAGATCATAAGTAGACAAGCAACCGAGATCATAGAAAATACACATCACACCTATACCGATTGCTACGAACTAAAACGAAGTACTAATCCTATCAGAGATGATAGTCTAACATACGCAACAGATGTTGACATGTCTTCCTCGAAGAGATCGTCAGCATCGGGAAAGAAGTCGGCGTCGCTCGTGGTAGCCACAGTGAAGGTTCAGTAGTCGCACATGTCGGGGGAATTAGCCCCGGTATACAAAAGTCCCCAATATAACGCAATCACCGACTGCCCGCCCACCTGGACGACTGCTCGCTGGCCGGATGCCTGGGGGTCAACCGTCGCGTCCCATCCGACAAGACAAGAGGACACCACGTCCCATCTGGTGTCATAGCAAATAGTGTAGTTATGTGGTGTCACATTACATCACATCACATGTGTACCCTTTTGTCTTCATCCTTTTGTCTTCACCCTCTTGTCTCAAGCTGGCAATGGTTAACCGTTACCCATATCCCCACGGGTAATTAATCTATTAGGGGACGGGGAAATGCCAATTGTAACACCCATGGGGAAGCTATTGGGTCAATTACCTTACCCGGTGGGTAAAAGGGGATGGGGACGGCATGGTATTACCCATACCCGATACCCACTTTACCTGTAAACTTACATCTTGGGCTACAAATTAGCAGACTGATGTAAAGAAACTGGCCCAGTAAAAGCCCAAAAAAACTAACCTAACCTAACTTTACCTCTACATGACTCCACGCTCCAGCGGTCCAGACTCCACACTCCAGCCTCCTCCCTCACCATTCCCGTTTAGCCGTCGCCACCCCTCGACCCTTCCAGATTCAGCCGCCGCCTCCCCTCCCTTCCATCCTTCCCTCACCTTGCGCCACCTCCGGCCATCCACAGCGGCAGCCGACAGGTCGGATCCATCAGTGCAGCCTCCTCCCAAATCGATCCCTCACCCACCTTGCGCCACCTCCAAGGCTCCAACGCGGCCACACGCCCACACTCCAGCCTCCTCCCGACTCGATCCATTACCAGAGCAGTGCGGCTGTGCGGGGTGGCTTACGAGGATCTCGAGTACAACCGGATTTTCTCTGTCTTCTTCCCGGTTCACTCCAGCGGCACAAAATGGAAGCACTGGAAGAGGAGGAGGAACCCCCCTCCAAACTGAAGCATCCATCCAGATCCAGCACATCACCGCAAGAACTTGGATATTAGGTGAGAAACTGAGAATCACTCAAATCTTGCATGTTCACTAGTTCATTAGTTAAGGTTCTGTGTATAAATATATGTAGATGACTAGTTTCTAATGCATAATTTTATTAATATTACTCAGAGACCGGAAGTGTACCACAAGTTGATCACATGGAAGATGAGGAGGCAAGTAGTCCATTAGTACTCAGAGACTATAGAGTAATATAAGTTGTTTTGTTAGTTGATTCCTCTATTTATATGATCTGATGTGTGCGTGACATCTTGCTTTGCATAATATGCGCCCACATGCTAGAGCTGATGTGAATTCTTCTCATCCAAGTACTCCATTGGTGGTAGCAGCTATGGTTGGCTTAACTGACTGCATCAAGTACTTGCTGGAGGCTGGTGCGGATCCTAACATTCCAGGTAAACATGTGAACTCTTGTTCTTCCTAATTTCTTGTTGTTCTTAGTGCAGTGGGACATCAATATATATTTTGTGCACAGTACGCGGGTGTGTGCTTGTGACATGGTGTTGCATGTGTATGATTGTGTCCGCACCTTGAGCACACCCATGTTGGGTTCACATGGAATTCCTTGTTTTCGTGATGCTATATTGTAACTATTTTCTTTATTTTCTGTGTATGGTAACCAAATTTTAGCAAAATTTCATGAATTCTGTTAATGAACATATCTCAATACAAAACTCCGTCCACCAGTTTTGTTAATTAAATAACTAGGTTTGCTGATGTGGCATATTATAATGAAGTTCTTTCCATTAAGTGTATCTTATTTGTTTTTTTACTTTACAACATGGCACTGTGCCAATACAAATTGCTGCAAGTTTTGGAAGAAGAAGCCATGTGGAGATTCTATTTCCTTTCACTTCTCCCATCACAGTAGTGGAAAAATGGAGATCTGAAGGAACAGGAGCAGCACAATGAGGAAGTTTCTCAGAAAAGAAAACTTACCTCAACTGTGTGGGATGAGTTCAAGAGAGTGAATGTTACATGAGATTGCAAAGCGTGAGATGCTTGTGTGGGTGAAGCTTGATATTTGTGAACTTATTATGTGTTGAGATGATGTGTTCATGTGCTGTTGTTTTTATGCTGAAGTGTTGCTGAAATAATGTGCTGAAGTGATGCTGTTTTATGTGTTGAAATGATGTGTTGAAGTGTTGTTGTTTAGCTAAAATGCTGGTGTTTGTTGTGCTAAAGTTCTGCTGTTTGTTATGTTGAAATAAAATGTTGGTGTTCTTGTTGAAAGGATGTTCAAATAAATGTACATTACTTTCCCCGTGGGTTTCCCATGGGGAAAATAAACCCGATGGGGACGGGGATGGGAAAATTTCTTTCCCTGTGAGCGGGGATGGGGATGGGGATGAAACTAAAATAGTGTCACGGGCACGGGGATGGGAGGGCAATACCCGGCTGGGTAATCCCCATTGCCAGCTTGTAGTCTTGTCCCCTTGGCACCATGTATATAAGGTGGCCAAGGGGCTCATGGTGGAAGGCTCTCTCATTTTCTCACACACACATGAGAGAGAGCAAGAGCTCTCTTCTTCCTCTCCCAAAAACAACTCAAGGAGCACCTCTGTATAGATATCTACCTCATTGTTAGAAATGCAGGAGTAGGAATTTTACCTCCACCGCGAGGCTCCCGAACCTTGGTACTTCGCCGGGTTCTTCATCGAATGTTCTCCTATCTTTAGTCATTCCCATGGCATCTGCCGTCGCATATCGACGATAGTTGGCGCCCACCATGGGGCATATTGCGGCGACCGAAATCCGGTTTCGGATGAGACCCTTCCTCTTCAACAGCTTCGCCGGTCGCGTCGTGCTCGTCGACGCCCGGTTCTGTCATCCTCTGTGCGCCTCATCTCCTCCATGCGCGCCCGGGGGCTGCACGACCCGACTGTTCCCGTGCATTTCAATACTGCCGCGCATGTCCGTGCCCGGCTCTGTCGTTTTGTTCATCTATTTTGGTGCGACGTCGCCACACACGGTCTCCTCTACGCATCGTCCCTAGCCAGTTCCATGCGCCTGCTGCATCGCTCGATTCTCTCCGATGCCGCCCGTGCGAAGGTTGTTTTCGTCTGCAACCGTGGGCTCGCAGTTCTATGCGCGCCCCATCTCCGCCCGCCCGTGGTTCAGTGCCACTCCTCTGAGCCCCTCGCCTGCGCTCGGCTCGCCGATTACGGCTCCCGCCTGTGGCTCCTTCCTCGTCCGACTGGCCTATGCCTCGCGCATCCTGGCTAGGCCGCTCCGGATGTGCTCCCCGTCAGGCCGGCGCACCTCACGTACTCTCCGGCATTGGCTCCCCTCGCCCTCCGGCCGGTCCTCCCCTGCGTCGCTGCTCCTTCGCCAAGGCCCCGTCGGCTGGCCGCGCTGCCGGTTGCCGCCCTCGGCCCCGCCCGTCCGTTTTCCCTAGGCCACCTCCACGCCTTCCGCCTCTGCTGCGCCGCCGGCTTCCGCATGATACGTCCAAAATGCATCACTATTTTATATCATAATTCACCCTTATTCATTGATATATTTCATGTTATGATGCTATTATTATGTTGTTTTGGCTTGTTTTACACAGTTTGCAACTTTTCGATGCCAAAGCAGCAGACGCAGGATTCAGCGGTAAAAAGTGGATGCAGAATTGCTGAATCAGAAGACCTCCAAATTACTAAAAATCGACGGAGGCTGTTTTCTAGAAGAATGACAGGGACACGCAAAACGGGAACCAGAGGGGGGCCACCAGGAGCCCAGGCGCCCCCCTGGCGCGGCCCCACCCCTGGCCGCGCCGGGTGGCCACCTGGACCCCTGAGGCCACCCCAGGCTCCCCCCTCTGGCCTATATATTGATCGTCGTTCGAATACCCTAAAAAGAGAGGAGTTTAGCGAGTTCCGGCCCCGCTCCGTGGCGGAAACCTACAGAGAATAAAAGGCATCTCCGGCGGGCAGATTCCGCCGGGGAGAACACCTCCCGGAATGGGAGATCATCACCATCGTCATCATGATCCTCACGGGCATCATCAACATCATCCCAGACATCAGCACCATCTCCACCACCATCCTATCTCATCTCACAATTGCAACTTGTGTTGTAATCCGTACTGTCTATCCTCTATACTCTACCGGTGTTGATCACTACTTTGTGGTGAATGCTATTGAGTTTTTTTGGAGAAATATTATTATGCCCATATTTTTTATCATCTATTTATCACCACTGATCATGATCTCTTTTATGTCTTGTGAGTAGTTACTTTAGTTCTTGAGGACATGGGATAAGTCTAGTTGTTAGTAGTCATATGATGTTGAAGTAAAATGTGTTGTTTGATATTTAAGTTGTGTTGTTATTTTCCTAGTGGTGTTGTGTGAGTCCAACACTCAACACTTCGCCTTTTTAAGGACCTAGGGGAATGCATTATGTATAAAGAATGCTTGCAGTGGGTTGTCGGAGTGACAATAGCCTGAACCCCAGTTTGCACGCTTTTGCACAAGGGAATAATGGATCATTGATCGTATTGCTATGGTTAAGCCTTTGCCTTAATTACTACCTTGTATTTGCGGATGCTTGCAAGGTGTTTCATCATAAGAGTGCACTTATCTTAGTCTACAAGGTGTACTATCATAGATCCACCCACTCAACACTTATCAACACAAATCATAGTATCGATATGGAATATGTTGAAAGCATGTGACTATCTCTCCCGTGTGTCCTCAAGAACACTTTAGCCTTTATAAATTCAGTTGCTAGGCTTATCCTTTACTCAAAAAGGATTGGGCCACTTGTTACTCCTCAGTATCTTTTTCCTTGCTTTCTTTTAGCTTCTTGTTGCTTATACCGAAAACCCCTAAAAAGTTATCTTTCAGTGCCTGCAGTCATTTCTTTACCAAAGTCACTTACCAATACCTTCTTCTCCTCGTTGGGTTCGACACTCTTATTTATCAAAAACGCTACAATCGATCCCCTACAGGTGAGGGTCATCAAGTACTGTTTTTTGTCGCCGTTTCCGGGGAGCGTAGCGCTATTAGTAAGTGAAGCTAGTAAGGAAGCTTTTATATTCTTGTTTTTATTTTTCTTTTTGTCCTTATGGACACCTCTACTCTTGGTTCATTGCTTATGGGGAAACGCCCAACTACTGTGTTGGTCACTCCTACCCCTACTGAAATTGTCCCTTATAAAATACCAACTTGTATTATTGATTATGTCTTGGCTAATCGTTATGCAGGAGACAGACATCCAGATGAACACTTGTTATATTTATCACAACCATGTTCATTATTTAAGCTTGCAGGTGTGTCAATGGAGTTCGTCATGAAGAAATTATTCTCTAAATCACTTATAGATAAAGCTTGAGATTGGCATAAGCTCCTTGATAACTCACATTTGCTTAATTGGCAAGAGCTTATGTCTCTCTTTTATACAAAGTTTTATCCTCTTCATGAAATTCATCGAGACAACAACTACATCAATAACTTTTGGTCTCGTGATGGAGAAAGCATCGCTCAAGCTTGGGGTAGACAGAAGTCCCTAATGTTCAAATGTCCTATTCACGAACTCCCTTAAGATATTATACTTACAAATTT
Source organism: Bromus sterilis (assembly GCA_950022295.1). Classification (NCBI taxonomy): domain Eukaryota; kingdom Viridiplantae; phylum Streptophyta; class Magnoliopsida; order Poales; family Poaceae; genus Bromus; species Bromus sterilis. The sequence continues at coordinate 49,119,696 of OX465596.1, forward strand.
TTATGCCAGGCTTTCTCGTCAGGATAAGGAGATGTTGTATACCTTCTCTAGCGGGGTATTCCAAACAAGAAGCGTCGAAGAAAGATGGGGTATCATTGAGAGGATCCAGAAGAATACTGAAGACTTGGAAATCGATAAAGGTATTGAACCCGTTATAAATTATGAGCATGATTATATTGAGATCTATGTGAAAACTGATTACTTTAATACCTTTTTCTCTAAGATTGGTCTTGATTCCCAACTTTTGATTGATTTTTGTAAGAACTTTGCCTCTCACATTGACTCTTCTAAGGAGGAGAAGGATTAGTATCATAAACCCTTTAAAGAATTACATGTTGATATTAATGTTGCTGAACCTATTTTACCTGCAGTTATGTATGAAAAGCGCCCTTTTCCCGCAAGGATAAGGGAGCACTCTTTTGTGACCGAAACAATAAACAAAAGTGAGAGAAGAACTGACGAACCCGAGGACCAGATCAAGGTCGATCCTCAAGTTGCGGTGGTTAAAGATCTATTTACTAATGATGTTTTAGATTCCAATATAAATTTTTGTGTTGTTTCAACTAACTGTTGGATATGTGCCCTAGAGACAAATTAATAAAGACATTTGTCACATATCCGTTTTGTTCATAATACGTTTTATACTATGCTATAACTGTATTACTTGGAAATACTAATACAGCTGTAGTATAAAACATGGTCCGTAGTTTAACTCGGGTAAACTATCTCATTGGGCAATTGATTGATCAAGCTTTCCTGATCATGGCGACACATAAGTCCATTGACAATGAGGTCATATCGATAAGGGGGAATGATGTGATGGACGTACACCCAACTAAAGTATTGCAATGTGATCGAGTCACATAGTTCAGCGTTGCTATGACTTTGTAACATATGGCTTAGTCCTTAGACCGTAATGATCATACGTAATTGTCATCTATGAGGAGACTTTGATTTGTATCCCACCACCTGACTGAAATATGCTGGCTATAACGATGCACTTTGGGTATTCCGAAATAGATGGTTGATGAGTATGTTAATAGATCAGAGCGGGATTTGTCAGTCCTTGTGACAGGATAGGTACTCTGGGACCACTCGGTGATATTGCATCAATAGCTTGCAAGCAAGTGACTAGGTCACAAGAGATGCAATGATCATGGACGAGTAAACTTGTTTGTTGTGAACGAGATGTGAACACGGTATGTAGGATACCGACGATCAAACCTCAGACAAACAAAGTACCGCAGCACAAAGGGATTACGTCGTATTGTTAACGGTTTCCAAAAGCGATCGAAGTTCATTCGATGGAAGCGCAGGGGTTGTCAAGGATTGTAACCAGGTCCAACTGACTAGTCATTGGTCAATGAGAAGAGTCTCGACCATGTCTGCTGTTTCCTGGACCGTTAGGGTATTACACTTAAGGGCAATCGATGCATAGGACAGTTACGGGATCAATCGGTGAAATAGGAGAAATCACCGGAATAGTTCCGGAGGAGGACGGAATGGTTTCCGGACATTTTGAATAGTTCAAAATAAAGTTTAATTGTTTTAATAATGTTTTATTATTTAATTATCTTAATTAAATATTTAAAATATATTAAATAAATTAAAAAATGGGAAAAAGGCTGAATGGGCCCATGGGGCCCATTAAGGGAGGAGGGGGTCTCCCCCCTTGGGCTTGGCGCCAAGGGTGGGGCCCACCACCCCCCTTGGCCAGCGCACTCCCCCCCCTTGGAAGTTTTAGTCCCACATGGGGGAGGGGAGGAGGATAGCACCCCCCTTGGCCTATATAAGGAGGGGTAGACCCCCCTTTTTCCCACACACCAATATCTCCTTCTTCCTCCTTCTCCTTCCCGAAAGTGGACTCCCCTTGTTTGGAGTCTGCACCTGAATTGGAGTTCTCCACCATAAGGCAGGACGTCGTTCTGCTGGAGTCGGGATCCGTAGCCGTCTTTCTTCCGCTGCTCGCCTGGTTCGTGGCCCGGGAGGAACATCGATTGTACCGTACGTGTATAATCTCTTCGAGGCACTACACCTGTGGTGCTACTTCGTCGCTGGAGGTTTACCGAGAGTCATCCTCGCCAGTGGTGATCTTCTACACGACAGGGAGGTCGTAGTTCCGAGTCTACGCTAGCCACGTTCGCAAGAACGTTTCCCTCTTTCGGTCTTCAAAGGTATGAACACCGATTCCCTCCGTTACTTTACATCGCCATAGCATAGATCTTGGGTTCGGGTACCGTAGGTATGAAAAATTTGTGTTTTCTGTCCCGTATCCCAACAGTGGTATCAGAGCTAGCTATGCGTAGATGTATAGTATGGGTAGAACACATCTAGGATGTGGGCATCGAATCTTCATTCGTTACCCTCCCACGTGTACTCATTTAGCGTTGCGGCAATGTTTGATGAAGCGGCCCCCGACCGACCTTACGCGTTTACGCGAGACTGGTTCCACGCTTGACATATGGCTTGTACCATATAAAGTGGCTGGGGGTGTCTGTCTCTCTGCATTAGCGATGCGAAGATGTTTGCAACGGAGGGCCCCGACAGGGGTATAATAGAGACGGATGGGAGACGGTGTTGTGCCATGTTTTTCGCAGGATAGAAACGGTTCTCTCTCTCGAAACCCCTAGCAGCCACGTAAAACTTGCACAAGCTAAAGTAGAAAGGCGTTTAACTTTGCTTTGCATGAAGGGGGATCATAGGTTGTATGATTTACAGTTTTACTTCCTGTTTTATGTTAGTATGCTAGATATATCGACGGTAGCACGAAACAGGACCATCTCTCGCTAAAACCAACATAGTGTGCTTACCCTAGTGAGCACCACCTGGAAAGTTCTACATTATGGAGGCATCACGTGTCACACGGATGTCAAACATTTTTTCGTTCACAAGAGGTGGGTGTAGCAAGCCTAGCATGCCCAGAAGCATGGCCTTGTATGACACAGCAACAAATCACATAGGGTGTGGTGGCGAGCCTGGCATGTGCAGACATGGCCTCGGGACACAAGAGACCGAAAGGTCGAGCATGAGTCACATGGATGATGTGATTGGCATGATGGCCTACCTTGAACAACATACTGATGGTCGTGTCACACGGGGGAGGTATGGTGTTCTAGGATCGTGTAATCACTTAGAAAAATTGAGAGATGTTTTCCTAAGTGGGAGTTTTAGAATTAATTGTATTTGAATTCCACATTATGAACATAAGTCTAAATATGTATCTTTGTGAATCAACCTTGTAGATGACAGCACCAAGCCCCTCGTTCAACTTAGGATCATTCCTAGAGAAAGATAAACTGAAAACTAATGGGTCAAACTTCACCTCCTGGTTCCTCACCCTAAGGATTCTCCTCGTTCCCCTCAAAATGTCCTATGTACTTGAGACTGCATTAGGAGATGCACCAGTAACTACCGCTACTCCGGCTGAGAAGAAAGTCTATCTCATTAAGTCAGATGATTCCTCCCTTGTCAAGAAGGGTATGCTCCATGCCATGGAGGCTGAACTGCAGAAACGGTTCGAGAGCTTCAGTTCTTATGAGATAATCACTGACCTCAAGACCGTCTTTGCACCTCAAGCCAAGGTTGAGAGAAATGAAGTTTGTGAAGCTTTCTTCTCTGCAAAGATGGAAGAGCACACCAGCATGACTGAGCACGTAGTCAAAATGTCTGACTACGTTCAACGCCTAAATGATCTAGAATTTAAGATTCCAGATGAAGTGGCGATTGATAGGGTGTTGCGGTCGCTACCCCCTAGCTATGAGAGTTTTGTGTTGAAGTACACCATGCAAGGAATGGTTGAGACCCTTTCTGAATTGTTCACAATACTCAAAATTGCTGAGAGGGAAATCAAGAAGGAGCCCAACTGCACCAAGTACCTAGAAGATAAGAAGGCCGGCAAGGTTGCCGGAAGAGACATGGATATATGTGATATACATGTTATTGATGTTTTCCTGACAAGTGCTCAGAGCAACGTCTGGATATTTGATATCGGATCAGTTGCTCACATCTGTAACTCCCAGGAGGGGATGCAGAATAAACGACTCTTGCGGAAGGATGAAGTGACGATGCGCGTTGGGAACGGTGCCAAGGTTGAAGTAATGTCAATTAGCACGCTTCATCTTAGTCTCCCTTCGGGATTGATTCTTGTCTTGAATAATTGCTATTATGTACCCGCGTTGAGTATGAACATTGTGAGTTGCTCTTGCTTGATGCGAGACCAGTATTCTTTTAAATCCGAAACAACTGGTTGTTCGATTTATAAGAATAATGTCTTCTATGTCCATGCACCGGTGCGTAATGGTTTATTCTTAATGGATCTCGAATATCATGACTCCCACATCAATAACGTAGAGGCCAAAAGATTAAAGCCTAGTAACGAAGAACACATGACGATGTGGCATTGTCGACTTGGTCATATTGGTATAAAGCGCATGGAGAAACTCCATAAAGATGGACTTCTGGAGTCATTGGATTTTGGATCCCTTGACACATGTGAACCATGCCTAATGGGCAAAATGACAAAGACTCCATTCAATGGAACAATGGAGCGTGCTGTGGACTTATTAGGGATCATACATACTGATGTATGCGGACCAATGAATGTCACCGCACGAAATGGTTTTCGTTACTTCGTGACCTTCACGGATGACTTAAGTAGATACAGGTATATCTATTTAATGAAACACAAGTCTGAAACCTTTGAAAAGTTCAAGGAATTTCAGAGTGAGGTCGAGAATCAACTCGGGAAGAAATCAAGCACCTTCGATCTGATCGAGGAGGCGAGTATTTAAGTCCCGAGTTTGGCACTCATCTGAAGACTTGTGGTATTGTACCACAACTTATGCCAGCTGGAACACCTCAGCGAAACGGTGTGTCCGAGCGACGTAATCGAACACTATTGGATAGTGTACGGTCAATGATGTCTCATACCGACTTACCTACATCATTCTGGGGGTATGCATTAGAAACTGCCGCTTACGTTCTTAATAGGGTACCATCCAAATCCGTGAAGAAAACACCGTTTGAAGAATAGTTTGGCAAGAAACCAATGTTGTCTTACCTGAAGATTTGGGGTTGTGAGGTTTATGTTAGGAAACTTCAGCCTGACAAACTAGAATCTAAGGCGGAGAAATGCATCTTTGTAGGATATCGAAAGGAAACTGTTGGATACACCTTCTACAACCAATCTGAGGGCAAAACGTTTGTCGCTAAGACTGGACACTTTCTTGAGAAAGAGTTTCTCTCGAAATAATTGAGTGGGAGGAAGGAAGACCTCGATGAAGTGACTGACCAATCACTCCAAATGGAAGAACCGGCAACGGAAATTATTCTGGAACCTTCTTCCACAGTGGGAGCTGAAGAGAATGGCCAGAACGACATTCATAACGATCATGACATTGATGATGATCATGATGAGAATGAAGAGGAACCTTTTATGCCCCATAGGTCATCAAGAGTCCGTCAACCTATCAAGTTTTACGGACAGCTTGTGAATGCAATCTCGGCTGATGAGTCGGATGAACCTACGAGTTACAAAGAAGCAATGGAGGGACCCGAGTCCAAGAAATGGCTAGAAGCCATGAAATCCGAAATAGACTCCATGTACACCAACAAAGTTTGGACTTTGGTGGATATTCCCGAGGACCGCAAGGCCGTCGAGAATAAATGGATTTTCAAGAAAAAGACTGACGCAGACGGAAACGTATCTGTCTACAAAGCTCGACTTGTCGCGAAGGGGTTCCGAAAAATTCAAGAAGTTGACTACAAGGAGACATTCTCTCATGTAGCGATGATCAAGTCTATTCGGATCCTACTAGCAATAGCTGCCTATCATGATTACGAGATATGGCAGATGGATGTGAAAACTGCGTTCCTTAATGGAAACATTGAGGAAGAGTTGTATATGATACAACCAGAGGGGTTTATCGATCCAAGGAATGCTGGTAAGGTGTGCAAGCTTCAACGGTCCATCTGTGGGTTGAAGCAAGCATCTCGGAGCTGGAATCTTTGATTTGATGAGGTCATTAAAGCTTTTGGATTTGTCCAAAACGTCGAAGAGTTCTGCGTCTATAAGAAACTGAGTGGGAGCTCTGTAGCATTCCTTGTGTTATATGTAGATGACATATTACTGATAGGGAACGATAAGAAATTCTTAGAAGAAGTAAAGGAATATCTGAATGGATAATTTTCCATGAAGGACCTAGGTGAAGCTGCGTACATATTAGGGATTAAGATCTATAGAGATAGACCTAATCGACGGTTGGCCTTGAGTCAGAACACTTATATTGACAAGATATTGAAAAGGTTCAGTATGGGTAACTCCAAGAGAGGCCTCTTGCCAGTTATAAAAGGTGTCAAATTAAGCGTGACTCAATGCCCAACCACAGCAAAAGAGAAGGAGGAGATGTCCTCAAAGCCCTATGCCTCAGCCATAGGTTCTCTCATGTATGCTATGTTATGTACCAGACCGGATTTAGCGTTGGCCATTAGTATGACTAATCGCTACCAGAGTAACCCGGGAATGGCTCACTGGACAGCAATAAATAACATCCTTAAGTACTTGAGAAGAACCAAGGATCTCTTTCTTGTTTATGGAGGAGTTGATGAGGAGCTCACCGTAAAGGGTTACGTTGACGCAAGCCTCGGCTCAGATCTAGATGAATCGAAATCCCAGACGGGATATCTTTTCATGTTGAACGGTGGCGCAATTAGCTGGAGGAGCGGCAAACAGTCAGTCGTCGCCCAATCTACAATGGAGTCGGAGTATATTGCCGCTTGCGAAGCGTCAAACGAGGCGCTGTGGCTGAAGAAGTTTGTGATTGAGCTTGGCGTCTTTCCCAGCTGCACTGACCCCGTGGGAATCTTCTGCGACAACACGGGTGCCATTGCTAACGCGAAGGAGCCAAGAACTCACTCTACAACCAAGCACATCCTCCAAAAGTTCCATTTGACGCGAGACTACGTCAGGGATGGACGCACTAGGATTCACAAGATACACACGGATCTGAATGCAGCGGACCCGATGACTAAACCTCTTCCACAGGGCAAGTTTGAAGAACACCGAGAGACCATTGGTGTTAGATACATACCTGATGTAAACTAGTGTAATTTGTACTCTAGTGCAAGTGGGAGACTGTTGGATATGTGCCCTAGAGAAAAATTAATAAAGATATTTGTCAAATATCCATTTTTTTCATAATACGTTTTATACTATGCTATAACTGTATTACTTGGAAATACTAATACAGCTGTAGTATAAAACATGGTCCGTAGTTTAACTCGGGTAAACTATCTCATTGGGAAATTGATTGATCAAGCTTTCCTGATCATGGCGACAGTTAAGTCCATTGACAATGAGGTCATATCGTTAGGGGGGAATGATGTGATCGACGTACACCCACCTAAAGGATTGCAATGTGATCGAGTCACATAGTTCAGTGTTGCTATGACTTTGTAACATATGGCTTAGTCCTTAGACCATAATGATCATACGTAATTGTCATCTATGAGGAGACTTTGATTTGTATCCCACCGCCTGACTGAAATATGCTGGCTATAATGGTGCACTTTGGGTATTCCGAAATAGATGGTTGATGAGTATGTTAATAGATCAGAGCGGGATTTGTCAGTCCTTGTGACAGGACAGGTACTCTGGGCCCACTCGGTGATATTGCATCAATAGCTTGCAAGCAAGTGACTAGGTCACAAGAGATGCAATGATCATGGACGAGTAAACTTGTTTGTTGTGAATGAGATGTGAACACGGTATGTAGGATACCGACGATCAAACCTCGGACAAACAAAGTACCACAGCACAAAGGGATTACGTCGTATCGTTAACAGTTTCCAAAAGCGATCGAAGTTCATTCGATGGAAGCGCAGGGGCTGTCAAGGATTGTAACCAGGTCCAACTGACTAGTCATTGGTCAATGAGAAGAGTCTCGACCATGTCTGCTGTTTCCCGGACCGTTAGGTGTTACACTTAAGGGCAATCGATGCATAGGACAGTTACGGGATCAATCGGTGAAATAGGAGAAATCACCCGAATAGTTCCGGAGGAGGACGGAATGGTTTCCGGACATTTTGAATAGTTCAAAATAAAGTTTAATTGTTTTAATAATGTTTTATTATTTAATTATCTGAATTAAATATTTAAAACATATTAAAAAATAAAAAAAAATGGGAAAAAGGCTGAATGGGCCCATGGGGCCCATTAAGGGAGGAGGGGGTCTCCCCCCTTGGGCTTGGCGCCAAGGGTGGGTCCCACCACCCCCCTTGGCCGGCGCACTCCCCCCCTTGGGAGTTTTAGTCCCACATGGGGGAGGGGAGGAGGATAGCACCCCCCCCTTGGCCTATATAAGGAGGGTTAGACCGCCCTTTTTCCCACACACCAATATCTCCTTCTTCCTCCTTCTCCTTCCCGGAAGTGGACTCCCCTTGTTTGGAGTCTGCACCTGGATTGGAGTTCTCCACCATAAGGCAGGCCGTCGTTCTGCTGGAGTCGGGATCCGTAGTCGTGTTTCTTCCGCTGCTCGCCTGGTTCGGGGCCCGGGAGGAACATCGATTGTACCGTACGTGTATAATCTCTTCGAGGCACTACACCTGTGGTGCTACTTCGTCGTTGGAGGTTTACCGGGAGTCATCCTCGCCGGTGGTGGTCTTCTACACGACAGGGAGGTCGTAGTTCCGAGTCTACGCCAGCCACGTTCGCAAGAACGTTTCCCTCTTTCGGTCTTCAAAGGTATGAACACCGATTCCCTCTGTTACTTTACATCGCCATAGCATAGATCTTGGGTTCGGGTACCGTAGGTATGAAAAATCGCCATAGTATGATTAAGGGCTATGCGATTTGGGATCAAGTGGTAGCGCTATTCCTTATTCACTCTATCAGGAGATTATGGGTGAGATTTCACCCTGTGAACTTGAAGAGGTTGATGTTACTATTTATCTAGCAAATAAAGAAACTATCTCTCCCATTGGAATTGTGAGAGATGTTGAAGTCCTATGTGGAAAGGTAAAGTATCCTACCGACTTTCTAGTACTTGGTTCAGTACAAGATAGTTTTTCCCCTATTATCTTTGGTAGGACTTTCCTCAAAACTTGTGGATCTATAATAGATTGCAAAAAATGTAAAGTTTCTGTTGAATTCAATCGTGAGCCATATGAATTTAACTTTTCTAAGTTCTCTAAGAAGCCTCGTGGTATTGATTTACCTAGTCATGATAAAATTATTGAAGATATTGCTTCCATTGCTATTCCTCCTAATGATCCTTTGCAAAAATATATGGAAGACCACAAGAATGATATGCATATGCAAGAAACAAATGAGTTGGATGAAATATTCACAAGACAAACTTCTATCCTGAAGCACAACCTTTCGGTTGAACCTGTAGGAATCCTAGCAAAACCAAAAGAAGACCCGGTGTTTGACCTCAAACCACTTCTCGATACGCTCAAGTATGCTTATTTAGATGAAAAGAAAATATATCCTGTTATTATCAATGCTAACCTTTCAGGATTTGAAGAAGAGCGGTTATTGGAGACACTTCGCAGACCTTAAGGGGATTAGTCCATCGATTTGCCAACATACTATCAATCGCGAGCCCGATGCTAAGCCAGTTGTTGATCATCAACGAAGATTGAACCCAAGCATGAAGGACGTGGTTAGGACTGAAATTCTAAAGCTTCTAGCCGCAGGTATCATCTATCCTATAGCTGATAGTAGGTGGGTAAGTCCAGTTCATTGTGTTCCTAAGAAAGGAGGTATGACTGTTGTTCCTAATGATAAAAACGAGCTAATACCTCAAAGAGTTGTTATTGGATATAGAATGTGTATTGATTACAGGAAGCTAAACAAAGCTACCGGGAAGGACCACTAGCCGCTGCCTTTCATCAATCAGATGCTTGAGAGGTTGTCCAAAAACACCCACTTTTGCTATCTTGACGGGTACACTACAAGAAATATGCTAAATTGTGACCTTCTGTCAGTGACCCTGGAAGAAATGGTCATAAATCAACGACCATTTCGAACCAATTGGTTGTAAGCTGTTTGGTAGGCTACAAAGCCTAAAACATAACGACCATTTTGGTAATAAAGGTCGTGATTGCCTTACACAAAACGGTCATAAAGCAGAAAACACTGGTCTGTTGTCTTATTTCTAGCTGATCATGAGAAATCTAGATGGTCATAACATTGTAAACATGGATGCATTAATATGACTGGACGCTACCTCATCAATTTTTCTTATGTGTCATGTTCATGTGTCAACTTTTCTCCTATGTGTCCTATCCATGTGTCAATTTTCGGTTACGTGACCCAAGCTCTTATTCAATGCACAATTATAAATATTATTGGATAAACAATAAATAACAAAGGACAAGATTGAATAAAAGACAACACTTTATTAATAATTGAATATTCAATTACAATTGGATTTGGGAAATGAAACAAATAGAAATATTATTACAAAAGAATTGTATTACAATTCTTATTACAAAGAAAAGGAAATTACAACAAGTAAATCCTAAACTAAGCCTAAACTAAACCTAGCTACCATCTTTGATCTTCAGAACTTTGGTCTTCAACCTGCATAAAACAGAGACAAAGAAAATGGTTTTTGGGGGAAATTAAAATGTAGCATTCCCCTTAGGGAAATGCATTTATATTAGTGGCATGCACTTTGGTACTTAGCTATACAAGCTAAGCCCATAAGCCCAAACAGAGACAAGATCACCATAGCATCAGTTCATTATCAGATTTTAGAGGAGAGGGAAATCTGGATAGAAAAGGTACTGTCCATAGCCATCAAGAGGGATCAGTCCATACAAATCAAGGGCATCATTAAATCACACGAGCCCCACTTAAACTTGAGCTAGCAGCAAAACTATAGAGTATATAGAATCAGGAAGATAACAACAATGCTTATGGAAAGGAACATATAACAGGAGTAGTCCAGAGGATTAAAGAAACCAGTGTAAAGCTATGTTCTACAGTTTATATAAGCAGATAATATGCCCTCTTTTTACCAGAACATAACTGAAACAATAAAGAAAATTTTGCATACTTATGGTGTATAGAGCTATACACAAATCCTATGATCATATACATACAAAGCAACAGTATATACAAAGCACATCACATGTATAACCACTACTACAGCCTAATGTCAGGACAACACCAGAATTTAGTAAAGCAAGCCATAGGACAACACCACAGTGAAGATCATAACTAGCCTCATAGCCATCACCAAATATACAATCAACCATATGAATTCCCTGGACCTAAGAATATTCAGGGGGAATTCCTTAAGCCTATGAGCATATAGTAAGTAATCAGGGCCTACAATAACATAGCCACATCCACCAATTTCATGGCAAATTGCCAGAGCACAACACCCAGTAGTCCAAAGCACCTCACTTAAAATCATGAAAGCCAAACCCTCACAGCCACCATGGAGGAGAAGGAACATGAGAGGAGGAAAGGCTCACTTTTTAGGGGCCGAGGCAGTAATCAGGGGCTTCCCGAAGAGCTCGGTGAGGAGCAGGGCACCACACCGACGCCACACCCCACCGGGGTTTCCACGGGAGCCGTCCCACCGGCGGCTGTGGGCACCAGGGGGGCAACCAGGGGCGTCGGGCCGAGGCTGAGAGCGAAGCAGGAGGCGTGGCCACGAGGGACAGCGTGGATGGTGCTAGGGAAGACCACCGTGAGGCGCCGAGCCGCACCATCAACCACGGCGGCGCCATGGACCGGAGCTGTGGCGTCTAGGGTTCGCCGGGAGCCAAGAGCAGAGGAGGCGGCGACGAATCGCCACGGTGGAGGATATGCGCCGTTACGAGGGGGTTCCACAAGTGACAGAGCGGCGACTGGGGCCACCGGCGACCGCCGGAATCGGTCGGTGCATCGGCGTCCACACGCCAGGAAAGGGGTCGCCAGATTGGGGATCGAGAGAGAGAGAGAGTGGGGAAGACCGGCTCGGCCTGGACTTTTGTCATCAGCCGACTGGGCCGACGGGCCAAATGACAAGTGGGCCCAAGGCACCTCCTTTTCTTTTATTAAATAATGATAATAAATCATTATAAATAAAAACTAAAGATATAATGATATTAGAATTTTGACTAAAGCTAAAATCATAATTTTACTTGAAATAAGAATAGATGAAATTAAATTAAAAAGTATTTAATAAATATTAAACCCTTCTGATAATAAAAGGAAAATAGGCATAAATATTTTTTTAATTGAAATAAAATGGAATAAAACATTAAATGAATTCAAGTCTTTATAAAAATTTTAAATAGATTTATTGAAATTAATAAAATATTTATAAAAATAAATAAGTAAAGTAAAACAATAAGGGAGTTCAGGCCCTTGACCACCGTCCAAACCTCGACGTCTCGCCACAACACCATCTATCTCTGATTAAATAGATACTTATGTACCTAGAAATGATTTTTGGAAAAAATCATGAGAAAACTGTGAGGCAGCTGTAGTTCAAACTTCACCCACTTCCAATTGAATCGGTGGAAATTTGTCTTTTTCAGGAGAGGTGGATCAAAGCTCTTGACACCCAACCATTAGGTCAATTGTAAATTAAATATGGTCTAATATTATTTAAAAAGAGAGTGGTCCAATTTTGCACCAAATATTTGGTATGTTCTTCACAAAATAACCCTACTTTCGGCATTCGAAAAATGGAAAATGATTTTTTCGTGCAAAGAAAATGAAAACTCCCTTTTGCATTTTCGTGCAAAGAAAATGAAAACAATATGAGATAGCTAGGGGTGGAATATTGAAAAAATCTTGATGGATATCTGATTAAATGACTACTTGTGTACCTAGAACTGATTTTTTGAACAAATAAAGAGAAAACTATCAAGCACATGTAGTTCACATTTGACCCCGTTCCAGCTGAATCTACGGAAATTTGTCTTTTTCAGGAAAGGTGTATAAAAATCATTTATGATGCAAAACTTTGGTCAATTGTTAATAAAATATGGTCTAGTATTTTACAAAAATGGAGTGGTTCAAATTCACACCAAATATTTGGCAGCTTCTTCACAAAACAACCCTACTTTTGGCTCTCGGAAAATGAAAAATAGATTTTTCGTACAACGAAAATGAAAAATTCCTTTGGCAAACTTGTTGCCCATTCTAATATGCACCCATTTACAAAATATGAGATCATTTGGGAAAACTATCCTTTTAAACTAGCACTAACATCGGTCATTTGGCTTGAAAGCCACGGACCTTCATACTCGATAGCTCATTTTGAGAAGACTTTTTTAAGATATTTGCATTATTCAAAGTTTGTTGGTTTGTATGGTTACTAGGACATAAATTATGATGCAACGCGAAGGTTTTCCATTTTTTTGATTTTTTTAGAATTGTTTAAGCCGGTTTCAAAATGCGGTCAAAACGGGGGAGGGGGCATGACCGGTGATATCTAGGGGTGGAATCTTGCAAAACTCTTGGCGGATCTCTGATTAAATGACTACTTAAGTACCTAGAAATTATTTTTTGTAAAAATAAAGAGAAAACTATCAAGCACATGTAGTTCAAATTTGACCCCGTTCCAGCTGAATCTACGGAAATTTGTCTTCTTCGGGAAAGGTGTATAAGAATCATTTATGATGCAAAAATTTGGTCAATTGTTAATAAAATAAGGTCTAGTATTTTACAAAAATGGGGTGGTTCAAATTCACACCAAATATTTGGTAGCTTCTTCACAAAACAACCGTACTTTTGGCACTCGGAAAATGAAAAATAGATTTTTCGTACAAAGAAAATGAAAAATTCCTTTGGCAAACTTGTTACCCATTCTAATATGCACCCATTTACACAATATGAGATCATTTGGGGAAACTAACCTTTTAAACTAGCACTAACATCTGTCATTTGGCTTGAAAGACACGAACCTTCATACTCGATAGCTCAATTTGAGAAGACATTTTTATGATATTTGCATTATTCAAAGTTTGTTGGTTTGTATGGTTACTAGGACATAAATTATGATGCAACGCGAAGCTTTTACATTTTTTTGTTTTTTTTTTGAATTGTTTAAGCCGGTTTCAAAATGCGGTCAAAACGGGGGAGGGGGGCATGACCGGTGATAGCTAGGTGTGTAATATTGCAAACCTCTTGGTGGATCTCTGATTAAATGACTACTTGTGTACCTAGAAATTATTTTTTGAAAAAATAAAGAGAAAGCTATCAAGCACATGTAGTTCAAATTTGACCCCGTTCCAACTGAATCTACAAAAATTTGTCTTTTTCTGGAAAGGTGTATAAAAATCATTTATGATGCAAAACTTTGGTCCATTGTTAATAAAATATGGTCTAGTATTTTACAAAAATGGAGTGGTTCAAATTCACATCAAATATTTGGTAGCTTCTTCCCAAAAAAACCCTACTTTTGGCACTCGGAAACTGAAAAATGGATTTTTCGTACAACAAAAATGAAAAATTCCTTTGGCAAACTTGTTTCTTATTCTAATATGAACCAATTTACACAATATGAGATCATTTGGGAAAACTATCCTTTGAAACTAGCACTAACATCGGTCATTTGGCTTGAAAGCCATGAACCTTCATACTCGATAGCTCATTTTGAGAAGACTTTTTTAAGATATTTGCATTATTCAAAGTTTGTTGGTTTTTATGGTTACTAGGACATAAATTATGATGCAACACGAAGGTCTTACATTTGGTTGATTTTTTTTAGAATTGTTTAAGCCGGCTTCAAAATGCGGTCAAAACGGGGGAGGGGGGCATGACCGGTGATAGCTAGGGGTGGAATCTTGCAAACCTCTTGGTGGATATCTGATTAAATGACTACTTGTGTACCTAGAAATTACTTTTTGAAAAAATAAAGAGAAAACTATCAAGCACATGTAGTTCAAATTTGACCCCGTTCCAGCTGAATCTGCGGAAATTTGTCTTCTTCAGGAAATGTGTATAAAAATCATTTATGATGCAAAACTTTGGTCAATTGTTAATAAAATATGGTCTAGTATTTTAAAAAATGGAGTGGTTCAAATTCACACCAAATATTTGGTAGCTTCTTCATAAAACAACCCTACTTTTGGCACTCAGAAAATGAAAAATGGATTTTTCGTAAAAAAAAATGAAAAAAATCCTTTGGCAAACTTGTTTCCCATTCTAATATGCACCCATTTACACAACATGAGATCATTTGGAAAAACTATCCTTTGAAACTAGCACTAACATCGGTCATTTGGCTTGAAAGCCACAAACCTTCATACTCGATAGCTCATTTTGAGAAGACTTTTTTAAGATATTTGCATTATTCAAAGTTTCTTGGTATGTATGGTTACTAGGACATAAATTATGATGCAATGCGAAAGTTTTCCAAGTTTCTGATATATTTTTTGAATATTTCATGCCCATTTCAAAATAAGGTCAAAACGACAAGCATGACCGTTCCTAGCTAGTGGTTGGATCTTTGAAAACTTTTGGTGTTTCTAGGATAAAATAGACACTAGTGTACCTATAAATGATTTTTGGAAAAAATAAGGAGCAAACTACGAGGCAATTGTAGTTCAAACTTGACCCACTTCCATCTGAATCGGTGGAAATTTGTCATTTTCATGAGAGGTGGATCAAAGCTTTTGAGACCCAACCATTTGGTCAATTGTACATTAAATATGGCCTAATATTTTATAAAATTGATTTGGTCAATTATGCAACAAATATATGGTAGGTCCTTCACAAAAAAAATTCATTTTGGGGACTCAAAAATGGAAAATGATTTTTTATGCAAAGAAAATGAAAAGTCTGTCAACAACATTGTCCGCATCCCTAGATTCACATTTATGAACAATATGGACACATTTTAATAAATATTTTTGTTATTTTCTTCACAAAAAAACCCTATTTTAACACTCAAAAAACTTAATTATCGATGTTTTATTCTCATTGGTTGAAATAGTTGTCACATGGATTGATGACATGGCGCCTATCCATCCATCCATCTAGCAACCCACATCCGGCCATCCGTCTATCTGTTGAAAAAAGAAAAAGAGGAAACCGATCCCACCAACCCCTCGCTCTCTCCCTCGGTCCCTCCCCACGACGGCAAACGACCCCAATCTTTCTCGCGTCCTCTCCCTCCCCGTCTCCCTCTCCCGCATGGATCTCTCTCTCTCTTTCGCTCCCAACCACCACCCACACCGTCCAGATCCGGCGAGCTCCAGCGGCTTGAAGCACGATCCCGAGCTCCCCTAGGCCAGCGCCTCCTTCTCCTCCGACCAATCAGCGCTCAAGCCGTTCACCACCCCCGTGTCTAGCTAGGGTTTCAACCGCCACCCCTAACTTGACCAGGATCTAACACATCCGACGATGGTGAGACCAGAGATTGACAGATCCGGCACTGGTGTGTCCCGGGTTGGTCCCTCTCCTTCTTATTCGCCCCACCAATTTCTCCCCATCTCACCTAGTTTTTTTCCTGTGATTTCCTAGCTGCAGATCCATGGAGTGGACGGATAAGGAGTAGATTCATGGCGCGGACGCTAGGGTTTCAGTTGTGGTGGTTGCAGACGCCAGCATGTTCGAGCGCTGGATCTGGGCGACGGAGGCAGCGCCCGAGCGGCGGATGTGAAGCGGGGCGGAACAGGAGAGCGGGAGAAGCAGCGCCGGATCGAACAAGGAGTACATCGAGGAGCGTGAGAGTGAGGTCTCGAGCTGTCCTTCCGCGAGGTACCAATCCAACCTCACCTTTCCCGTCAGTCCGATCCATCTGCGTGGGTATGCCTATGGTGCTGAATCATTTGTTGGTGGTGTCGATGGCATGATGCCTTCAGACTTCAGAGATCAATTTCTGAATGTGTATACCTATGTGCTGAATCATATTTGCATGGGTATGCCAATGTGCTGAATCATTTCAGTTTGACAGGAGTACTAAACACTACCATGCGTCATTATAGTATCCAGTGTCTGTGTGTAAACTAGGCTGGTTATTGCACAAGCAGGAAAATTGGTGCCTTACCTTGAGTAGTTGCATCTTGCGTTACGCCATGCTCAGTTCTTGCATCTTGCTGTAGTTCTTGCTGTAGAATCATTAGTTCAGGATTTTTGCAATAGATCTTTGAGTACTGAACTATGCTTAAAGGAGTAGCAATAGGAAAGCGACTGTGATTGCAAAATTTTTATATTATCATTTCGTTTGTGTTAAGAGAGGATTTCTAGTAGTCTGGTGTACCCATGTTATTACCATGCTGTGCTAAGTAAAGAACCCTTGCTATATCCCTGTTGTGTTCAATCGATCTCCTCTATGAGTAATTCTAGTTCAAGTCTTACACTTTATTTTTGTTGCACCTCTGCATTCCATAATTATATGATCAGAGGACAAAGTTTACTTCACATGTTGCTTGTTATGCTATCCTGTAGATGTTTGTGTAGTTGTAGGATTTTTCTTGAGAATATAAGAATTTGGTTGCTTGTGTATTCTGGTAGACAATCTGTTATAAATTTTTCTTTGAACTTGTGAATTCTTGTAGCCAATCTGCTACTGTTTTCTTATGCATCTGAATAGTAGTATTATGATGATGGAATCTGATTGCTAACCCATGGGTGCTTTGTGATGGGTGGCAGGCGTTTGGAAGGCAGAAGGTCGAGCCGGATGTCGAGGAGGAGACTCCGGCGGCGTGCCCTCCTCGAGCTTCTTCCATATTGAAATGGCACGGCTGCTGCTTCTTCCTAGAGATGGCACGGTCGCAGCTGCTTCCTCCACTGTTCCTGTAGATGGATCCTGGAGGGAGTAATATTGCACGGCGGGAGAAATATTGTAATATACTATTTTAGTGTTATTTGATGAATTATATTTGTTTTTTTTTGAAATAGTGATTATGTATATTGAGAAAATGTGAAATGGAAACCTGACTAGTGGGCCCACTTATGGAATTAGTATGAGAAATTTTGGAATTTCTGACATGTGGGACCGATGTATGAGATTATGCCAAGTGGGACTACATAATATAATGGCCAAAACACAATAAAAAGGCTACGACCCAAAAATTAAAAGGCTGAACTGTTGGGCTAGGCCCATGTATCTTTCCAGAAATAACATAAAAGAAATATATTAAATGGGCTGAATTATTGGGCTCGGCCCATATAGAAGGCCGAACTGGACCAGGCTGATTCTAATCTACGACCTTTCATTTGGTTGCTATTTTGCCACGTTAGCTTGCCATGTTGGATCTGACGTGGCCTGGCCAATAAGCCAATGACCAAACCAATTGGTCACAACATCTACGACCTTTGGTTTGGTCACAACCCTCTACGACCATTTCAGAAAAAAAGGCCACAGCGTCCGATTTGCGACCCTGACCTTTTGACCAACTGATTTTGGTCAAAAAAAGGTCACAAATGAAGAACAATGACCTTCCAGTGACCAATATGTAGGGTCACAAGTTAGCATATTTCTTGTAGTGGTACTCTGGCTTCTCTCAAATTCATGTTAACACTGCCGATCAAGAGAAGACCACTTTCACGTGTCCTTACGGTACTTATGCTTATAGGCGTATACTGTTTGGTTTATGCAATGCACCTGCTACTTTTCAGAGATGTATGTCTGCTATTTTTCATGGTTTTTGTGACGAGATTGTGGTGGTCTTCATGGACGATTTCTCCATCTATGGAACTTCCTTTGACCACTGTCTCCACAATCTTAATAAATTTTTGCAGAGATGAGAGGACACAAATTTAGTTCTAAACTGGGAAAAGTGCCACTTCATGGTTAATGAAGGGATCGCTCTTGGTCACAAGATCTCTGAGAGGGGAGTTGAAGTGGACAAGGCGAAGATTGAAGCTACTGAAAGGATGCCCTATCCAAGGGACATTAAAGGTATTCGTAGTTTTCTCGGTCATGTTGGTTTCCATAGAAGATTTATTAAAGACTTTTCTAAGACCTCGAGACCCGTCACTAATATTCTCCATAAGGATGTTCCTTTTGTATTTGATGAAGATTGTAAGGAAGCCTTCGAAGTTCTTAAGAAAGCTTTAATAACCGCTCCTATAGTACAACCATCTGATTGGAAATTGCCCTTTGAAATTATGTGCGATGCTAGTGATTTTTCTGTTGGAGCTGTTTTAGGATAAAGGGTTGATAAGAAATTGAATGTTATACATTATGCTAGCAAAACCCTTGATAGTGCTCTAAAGAATTATGCTACTACTGAGAAGGAATTCTTAGCAGTAGTGTTTGCTTGTGATAAGTTTAGACCTTATATCGTTGATTCAAAAGTTATTATTCATACTGACCATCCTGCTCTTAAGTACCTTATGGTGAAAAAGGATGCCAAACCAAGACTCATAAGGTGGGTACTCCTTCAATAATTTTATTTACAGATTGTTGATAGGAAAGGAGCAGACAATCCAGTGGCGGACAATCTTTCAAGGATGGAAGACATACCGCATGATCCCATTCCAGTCAACGACAACTTTCCAGACGAACAACTAGCTGTTGTAAAAGTACAATCTCTCTCTGATCCTTGGTTTGCAGATTATGCTAATTTTATCGTTGCAAAGTATTTGCCTCCAGGATTAACACTTCAGCAAAGGAAGAAGTTCTTCCACGATTTGAGGCATTACTTTTGGGATGACCCTCATCTTTTCAAAGAAGGTCCGGACGGGATCGTGAGAAGATGCATACCGGAACACGAGCAGAAGGACATTTTCAAGCAATGTCATGATAGTCCCTATGGAGGACATCATGCCGGTGAGAGTACACACATAAGGTTCTCCAATCAGGTTTTTATTGGCCTACTCTCTTTAAAGATGCTAGAAATTATGTTTTATCGTGTGACAAGTGTTAGAGAGTTGGTAATATTAGTAGAAGGAATGAGATTCCCATGAATTTCTCTCTAGTGATTGAGCCTTTTGATTGCCGGGGTTTCGATTTTATGGGTCCTTTTTCTCCCTCACACAAGTACACTCATATTTTATTAGTTGTTGATTATGTAACCAAGTGGGTTGAAGCAATCCCCACTGAGAGTGTTGATCACAAGACATCTTTGAAAATGCTCAAAGATGTAATTTCCCTAGGTTTGTTGTACCAAGGTACCTCGTGACTGATGGAGGATCACACTTCACGCATGGAGCTTTTAGAAAATCTCTAGCTAAGTACGATTTCAATCATAGAATTCCTTCACCGTACCATCCTCAACTAGTGGGAAAGTTGAGCTCACCAATAGAGAGATCAAGTTGATCTTGCAAAAGACAGTTAACAGTTCTAGGAAGGACTGGTCAAACAAGTTAGGAGATTCTTTGTGGGCGTATAGAACTACTTACAAAAACCCCATGGGCATGTCTCCCTATAGAATGGTCTATGGCAAGGCTTGCCATTTTCCATTAGAGTTAGAACACAAAGCTTTCTGGGCTGTTAGCGAGCTTAATGCTGACCCAAAGTTAGCCGGTGAAAAGTGTCTCATGAACTTGAATTCTCTAGATGAGTGGAGAAGTGAAGTTTACGAGAGTGCTAAAATGTTTAAGGAAAAGGTAAATAAGTGGCATGATAGAAGGATTCTGAAACACAAATTTAATGTTGGTGATAAAGTTTTGTTGTTTAGATCTCGTTTCAGGTTTTCTCTAGGTAAACTACTTCTCAGATGGGAAGGGCCATTTAATATCGAGAAAGTCTACCGCTCTGGTGCAATCAAGATTAACAATTTTGATGGCATCAAACCTAAATTTGTGAATGGGCAAGGACTCAAGCATTACATGGCGGGAGACCCTGTCAATGTTGATGTATATTTAATACACACAACAACTCATGAAGAATATGTTGCAGCCCTATTTCAGACACCAGCAGGAACAAAATAAGAAAAGGTATGTATTAGGGTAAGGAAACATCGCGAATTGCCATAAAAGTGACATATTATAAGTTTTTGCAAAATATAGAAAATTAGAAGCCTAAAAAGGAACCAGAGAGGAGCTCCAGGGGGCCCAGGCACCCGCTGGCCGCGCCGGGAGGCCGCCTGGTGATAC
Source organism: Bromus sterilis (assembly GCA_950022295.1). NCBI lineage: Eukaryota > Viridiplantae > Streptophyta > Magnoliopsida > Poales > Poaceae > Bromus > Bromus sterilis. The sequence continues at coordinate 49,140,697 of OX465596.1, forward strand.
ATCCCAAACGTATCAATAATTTCTGCTTGCTCCATGCATGTTTTGTGTGATATTGCTATTATCTAGATACACTTTCATACACTTTTGATCATATTTGGACTAACCTATTAACTCAGTGCACCCCAGTGCCAGTTCTTGTTTTCTGCTGTTTTTCTATTTCAGGTTTCCTCCATATTAAAAGTGCTCAAAAAATTCGGGAAAAATACAATAATAAATCAGCATACCGGAAGCTTCCGGAATAACAAAAGTGGGGCCAGAGGGCCACCACCAGGTGCCCAAGCGCCCTCCCGGCGCGCCCTAGGGTGGGGCCGTGCCAGGGGGCCACCTGGACCCCTGGTGGCCCCCCTGGCTGCCCCCTTCGCCCATATATTCTCTGTTACGGGATTCATCTGAAGACAGAACCCTTTTTCCCGATCTCACCTCTATTCCGCCGCCGCGCTTCCAAGATTGGGAGCGCCAGCAGACCTCTTCCCGGCACCCTGCCGGAGGGAGGATTGACCTCCGGGAGCTTCTCCTCCACCATGGATGCTTCCCGGATGATCCGTGAGTAGTCTACCTTGGACCATGGATCCACGATCAGTAGCTATGTGATGTTCTCCTCCCCTCTTTGTTCTTCATGGATTAGACCTTGTGAGCTGCCCTACATGATCAAGGCACATATGTAATTCTTTCTGCTGTTGCTATGATGAGTTTACTGGGATCTGATGGATAATGAGATTATGTTCAGTTTGTGATAGAGTAATAAATTTGGTTCTTATCTTTTATATTTTTTTCTTGAGTAATTCTTGCATGTTCTCCATTGCTGTTTATTGCTTTGGCCAAGTAGTAGGTAGTTACTCCAAGAGGGAACGTTATGCTCGATTGTGGGTTCATGCCCCCTGATGACTAGCTTGAGTGACAGAAACACGAGTCTAGGGGATGTGTTGTTGCCACAAGGAAGAAAACAACAGTGCTTGTAACGCGGTTGCAAGGATTATTTACTTTACGTAAAGTTCTTTTAATGAAGTTGTGTGTTGCTTAAGTTTACACTTTGGGTGGGGCTCGCAACTTAATACCAGCGAGATGTTCTGGATAGATATCTCAAGGTGGATGATTAGTAGTAGATGCAGTTGGATTTCGGTCTACTTATTTTTGCGTACCGCCCATGCTTTTGAGCTTCTTCCTTTCTTTGCATCATAGTTAGCATTGCGGTGTGTTTTTACCTCACATAGCAGTTTTATCGTCTTTTGGGAGAGAGGCATCACTAGTGAACATCATGGGACCCCGGTCCATATCCTCATCAATGTTTACAATCTCAATTTATTTCCTGCTTTTACTTTCTAGTAGCTATCAATATTATCTTTATCCCTTGGGTTTGATCCTTTGTAAACAACAATACAGAGAGATTAACAACCTCTCTGAACTTCATTGGGAGCAAAGTTCTTTGTATCTATGTGTAGGTCCAGGAGAAGCAAGTGATTATTGTAAACGGCGCGTCACTTTCCGAACCACCTACTTGTCGAACTTGGAGTCCTAATGGTTGATACTCAACCTTGGTATCTTCACCAAGGGAAACTTGCCGCTACGCTACATCTCACCTTCCACTTGGGGTAACCAACGAAGCGCTAGAAGCCGTTATCATCTCTCGCGTATCAAGCATATTTCTAGCGCCATTGCCGGGGACACCAATCGTCAATATAAGGTAGTTACACACTATCTTTTACCTTTGCTTTTTAGTCTTGTTAGTCTATCTTTCAGTTTTTATCTTAGTGTCCTTTATCAAAAATCACAAAAAAATTATATATCTTGCTAGTTGTTGTCATCATGTCTGGTCCTTTTGCCTTTGTTGAGACAGAGGTTCTCACCTTTAAAAAAACAGGTGGTGAAAGTTTAAAAGATGCTTGGTATAGAATTAATGATTCTTAGAAAAGAGCCACCAAGAAGCAATCCACCACTATCCTGCTTACAAACTTTTATGTTGGAATTACTCCTTGGAATAGGTTCGTTCTAGACACTGCTATCAATGGGAATTTCCTAGAAGCCCCAATATGGGAGTCTCTTAATGTTATTGAAAATCTTGTTGGAATTCTCCCTGTTGCTAGCATTCAACAGGATATCACTCTAGTTCACATTATGAAAAAAGTTGAAAAGATAGAACTAGAATTACCAAGCATAAGTACGATAAGTGAGTTGGATCGCAAGATTCAAGGGAATTTGAATAGACTTGATAGCTCCATGCATAAAATTATTAAAACTTTGGAGACCATCAAATTTCATGATTTGGATCCTTCTAGGATAGATATGATTGAGGAAATCATTGACACTTTGGGAAATAATTTCTCCTCAATCAAACCAAAAAAGTTAGAAACTTCGGCAAGGAAGGAACCTAAGTTCAATTATGTCCCTAAGGTTCCTCGACCTAAACATAATCCACCCGTTTCCAAAGGAGTTGAAACCGTGAAATTTTTGGAAGAAATACCCCTCTTAGACAAATTTATAAATGAAACTCCCATTGATTTTTCTCCTTTTGGTTTTATCCCTAGAAGTATATTTATTAGGCCTTTATTTGAAAGACTTCTTAAAACTAGTTGTACAATTGAAGAGTTTTTTGACGATCTTGATGATGGTTCGATTGATACAACGTGATTCTTCATTTTTGCTTTATGCCTAGCTTAAAGGCGTAAAATAAAGCGCTTGTTGGGAGGCAACCCAAGATGTTTTTTACTTCTGTTTTTAGTGGTCTTGATGATTTTTACTACTGTAGCAACATCATTATATCTTTATTTTCAAGCTTTTTGCCAAGTTTAGCCTCCGATTGCAAGAAAGTTCAAAAGTTGTGACGTGCTGTCCAGAAAGCAGATTCTGTCCTTGGACGAAAAAATTATCCTAAAATCACCAGATAATATTTTTGATCTGAATTTTTTTGACAGCGTTCTCTATACAATTGTCTTTCGAGCGTATTTTCTGAGTTTTTTTATTTGAGTTGCAGAAGTACCCCCAAAAAATTATTTTCTACCTGTTGTTCTGTTTTTCACAGATTCTGCCACGTTTTGCCTTTCCTTACTCTTGCAAACCTTAAGCTTGCTTTTTCTTTGCCAAAACTTTTTGGCAATATTGAGAAACAGTAGCTCTTGAAGAATATCTTTATTTCCAGTGTAGAAAAATTATTTTATTAAGGGTACTAACCTCTCTAATCTGCTTATGATGACTTATGTATGAAGGGAGTTTTCAAGTGTGCCAGGGAAGATGATGAAAGAAGACCCGGGAGTGTCAAACGCTCAAGATTGGGGATGCCCCCATGCATCCCCAATATATATTCAAGGATTTCAAGCGTCTAAGGTTGGGGATGCCCCCGTGCATCCACTTCTCCATCAACAATCATCAGTTCGTCCTTTGTCTCACTATATTTTTATCACTTCATGCATTATGTGCTATGCTTGGAGCGTCTCGCTCTTAAGTGAGAACCCATCTTACATTGTGTGGGAGAGAAACACACTCCACTTCAAACTAGAACAAATCATAGGATTTTCATGCTTATCTTTCTTCTGTTGTGTGTTCTTTATCTTTTTGTAGCTGTTGTCATGTTTAGCTCTTAATTTTCATGATTATCTTTTTCAAGAGCTTTAGCTTTTGTTTAGTTTGTTGCTGGAACTCTCTTTAGTTTTCATGTTTATCTTGTTAAGAGAGTTGGTTGTTGCATTGAGTTGTGTCTTGTCTTGAAGTAGGTAATTAAGGTTGCTATTCAATTTTAGTAGTAACTTGCAATAGTTTTGAGGTATTGTTGTGAGTAATGTTTGAACTTTTGGTGTCAAGAGCTCTAGCCTATTAGTGATAGGTGTCATATTTTGGGCAATCCGTGCTTATTTTAAAAACCTACAAAAACTAGTTGAGAACTCTAGATACTAGATGGATCACTAATCTTTGGAGGGATCGGATATTAGAGTACACTCACGTACCATGAGTTGAGGATGCGCAAGGATAACCAAACCCCCATACAATCATCCTCGGGGTACTTGTCTCTTTTTGAACCTCCTTATTAGATTGAGAGTTACCGATAATAAGAGCATGATTTCTTCGGACTAATGTAAGTATTGAAAGCTGACACTTCCACCTCCTCATATTTGCTAGCCTCTTCGGTACCGCGCATTGCCCTCTTCTCACTCCGAGAGTTGGTGTCCACTTCGTCGTTGCATCCAAACCCTTGGCACGATACGCTTTGTCATCATAAACCTCCTTATATCTTTCCTCAAACATCCACCATACCTACCTAACAAGGCATTTCCATAGCCTTTCCGAGATATATTTCCATGCAACATCCACCTTCTCATGAGTTGATCTTCATGTCATACATGTTCCTGCTACACTGGCAGAGGCATACATTTTCATACATCATGATAGCTACATCTTCTTTATGTTGAGTACCTTGTAAAGTGTGAAAGATCTTCTATACTTCTTGTAAAATAGAGTGTTGCCCTTAAGTGAGGAAAAGATCCCAAAGTGGACAAATTTAAAAGATCCATAGAGGACAAATGAGAGTTAAATAGAAAGAGCCATTGAGGCCACTAAAAAATACATTAAAATATAAAAAAGAGAAAAAGAAATTAAAAAGAGAGAAAGGGGCAACACTACTATTCCTTTTAAAACATCCAAACTCGTACTCCCTCGTATGCCTTGTACTCCATAGAGATGATCATTTATGCATATAGCTATGTGGGGACCTTCACACTATAAAACTTGGCTTGCATATTCCAAGGATGAGCCTCCTCAAACGAGCTCTAGGTCTTCATGAGCGAGCAAGTTGAATGCACCCCCACTAGTTCCATCGGAGAGCTTTTCTTAGCTCATATGTGCATTCGTTGTATGGCAATCCCTACTCCTCACATCATATCTATCATTTGGCCTTCTCGACTATGATTGTCCTCATTGATGTGAGCCTTTCACACCCTTTTAGTCTTCTCCTCCACCATATCTCTCTCTTTTCCATCCTAAGTGTCAACTCTCGTGCTTACACTCATCCATTGCATGAGTGCTAAAAATATCAAAAAAGGAGTGGATCAAATTGACTTGTACCTGGCTAGTGGTCTGGGGACGAGTCAAGATAAGATTACAAAGAAGACTAAGTGTGAAACTTTAGTAGATTGAGTTCTCAACAAATATATTTTTATCTCGTATTCCCATCTCCCCCTTCTTGCACGCAAACACCATCTTGAGCCATTCGAGTCACGAACAACGAGAGCTCTTGCACCTTTATGTTCTTATGTTGCTTGTTTCAATGCTAATATAGACTCTTTCTTGTTATGACTTGAATTGAATTACATACCTTGATTGCTTTACTTTCATAGTTCTCATATGGTTGTTAGCATGTCACCACATAAATTATGCTTGTTATCATTTACCTACTCGAGGACGACCAGAAATTAAGCTTGGGGATGTTGATACGTCCCAAACGTATCTATACTTTTTGCTTGCTCCATGCATTTTTGTGTGATATTGCTACGATCCAGATACACTTTCATACACTTTTGATCATATTTGGACTAACCTATTAACTTAGTGCACCCCAGTGCTAGTTCCTATTTTCTGCTGTATTTCTATTTCACGTTTCCCCCATATTAAAAGTGCTTCAAAAATTAGGGAAAAATCTAATTAAAAAAATCAGCGTACTGGAAGCTTACGGAATGACCAAAGTGGGGCTAGAGGGCCACCACCAGGTGCCCAGGCGCCTTCCCTGCCGGGGGGGGGGGCGCCAGGGGGCCTCCTGGAACCCTGGTGGCCCCCTGGATGCCCGCTTCGCTTATATATTCTCCGTGACGGGATTCTTCCGAAGACATAACCCTTTTTCGCGATCTCGCCTCTGTTCCGCCACCGCCACGATTACAAGATCGGGAGCGCCAGCAGACCTCTTCCCCGCACCCTGCCGGAAGGAGGATTGACCTCCGGGAGCTTATCCTCCACCATGGACACTTCCCGGATGATTCATGAGTAGTCTACCTTGGAAAATGGTTCCATGATCAGTAGCTATGTGATGTTCTCCTCCCCTTTTTGTTCTTCATGGATTAGACCTTGTGATCTTCCCTACATGATTAAGGCACATATGTAATTCTTTCTTTTGTTGCTATGCTGAGTTTGCTGGGATCTGATGGATTATGAGACTATGTTCAGTTTGTGATAGAGTAATATATTTGGTTCTTATCTTTTATATTTTTGTTCTTGAGTAATTATTGCATGTTCTCTGTTGTTGTTTATTGCTTTGGCCAAGTAGTAGGTAGTGACTCCAAGAGGGAACATTATGCTCGATTGTGGGTTCATGCCCCCTGATGACTAGCTTGAGTGACAGAAACATGAGTCTATGGGATGTGCTGTTGCCACAAGGTTGGAAAACAACGGTTCTTGTAACCGCGGTTTCAAGGATTATTTACTTTACGCAAAGTTCTTTTAATGCAGTTGTCTGTTGCTTTGGGTTTACACTTTGGGTGGGGCTCGCAATTCAATACCAGAGAGATGTTATGGATAGATATCTCAAGGAGGAAGATTAGTAGTAGATGAAGTTGGATTTCGGTCTACTTATTTTGGCGTACTGCCCATGCTTTTGAGCCTCTTCCTTTATGTGCACCATAGTTAGCATTGCAGTGCGTTTTTAATCCTATCAATTGCCCAACTTTGATTTGTTTACCTTGCATAGTAGTTTTATCGTCTTTTGGGAGAGTAACATCACTAGTGAACATCATGGGACCCCGGTCCATATCCTCATCACTGTTTACACGCTCAATTTATTTCCTGCTTTTACTTTCTAGTAGATATACTTATTATCCTTTAGCCCTTGTGTTTGATCCTTTGTAAACAACAAGACCAGAGAGATTGAAAACCTCTCTGAACTTCGTTGGGGGCAAAGTTATTTGTATCTGTGTGCAGGTCCAGGCGTAGCAAGTGATTATCGTAAACAACACGTCACTTGCCGAACCACCTACTTGTCGACCTTGGAGTCCTATTTGTCGATACTCAACTTTGGTATCTTCACCAAGGGAAACTTCCCGCTACGCTACATCTAACCTTCCACTTGGGGTAACCAACGAAGGGCGAGAAGCCGTTATCATCTCTCGCGTATCACCTGGGCACCCCGGAGTCCGTCTCCAACCCCACTTTGGCTCGTTGCCTTCCTTTTGTTGCAATTTTTTTGTAATACATTTTCCCGGATCGTCCCGACACCGTATCTCACGATTCCGTGTGTTTTCTTTTCGAGCTATTTCTGCCAGAAAAACTTTCATCTAGACCTAGGTGCCATGGCTTCCCCAAGTTCCCCCAAGGATAAGTTCGTCGTTAACGTCATCAACCCTTACCTCGCTGAGGTGAAGAAGCACCCTCAAACCTTTCGGTTGGAGGATGGTGTTCTCCACCAAGAAGATCTAAAGGAACCTGTCAAGGAGGGGAGCATCGAGGCCAGGCTGGAAGAAGTTGAACAAGAAGTCTTGAAGTACAAGAAGATGGTAGAGCGCGGTGTTGAAGCCAACTTCGACCTCATCAACGAGCTGAAGATGTTCTACAAGAAGGAGATGAAGTGGGATGTGGTCAAGCATCACCGCAGCAAAAGAAAGAATTGATGAGCTCCAAGGGCAGATTTATGATCTGCACAACCAAAACTGAGAGTATGAACTAAAGTTTATGCGCATGGGTGTAACATCCCAGTTTTCACAAAAAACAAAATTTTTTGTTTTCGGTGTGAATTGTTTGATTGTCTGATTTGTTTGCAGTGTTTGCATCCCCGATTTATCGATCGGCGATTATTTTCCCCCTCTTATCTCGTATCGGACGGAGACCGACCCTTCCCACCCTGACACTCGACTTTTGCGACACCGGGTTTCACCCGATCACCGTCGCAGCTTTCGGCACAAGACGCCATCACCAACGGAGCGGAAAAAACCCCCATTTATATTTAAATGGGTTATTTTATCGTGAGGTGTTCTACGTTCTCTTTTGGCGTTAAACGTTGTAGACGACGTCAGTTCGGTGCTTTGAGGCGGTGTTTTAATTTTCGTTCGATTCCGACTTCGTCGGGTAGGTGAACGATTGGATTAGCCAGGCATAGTAGCCGGTGTAATTCTGATGCCGTATTTATAAAATATCGTATGAGCTGTTAGCGGGACCCCAAATACCCCTTTTATCTTCGGATTCTAGCCTCCCGAAAAACCGGACCCGAAACCGGGCCATTTTATGGCGCGAAACCACTCCCAAACACCCACCTACCATAAATGGACAAGCCCCCTTCCAAATTTGGAGAAACCCTAGACCCAGCCTCCTCTCTTTCTGCGCCAGCCACCCCTCGCCACCACCAGGCAGCCAACCACCACCCCATCCAGATCCAGCCGCCCTCGTTCTGATCCGTCCGATCCGGATCGGATGGCTGTGGGTGAGCCACGTCACCAGACCGGATGCCCCCTGCCCGTGCTCCTCTCCCGTGGACGTCCAGCCCCGAGGCCGCCGCCGGCAGCAGCCGAGTCGCCGTCGCTCCACGCCAGTTCCTCTCTCCCGCGCGCAACCCTCTCCTCTCCTCTCCCTCACCTCGATCCCCTCCTCTGACCTCGCAGGATGTAGCCGCCACCATGGGGCCGCCGTGAAGCTCTCCCTCCATGGCTCCCGAAGACCGAGCTCGCCGGCCCCTGAAGCTCCTCGCCGCCCCTGGACGCAGCCACCGGCCAGATCCGGCGGCTGGTGGTCGGATCCGCTGTCCTCCGCCGTCCCCGCCTCCGAAGACTCCTCGCCGGAGGCCGCAAGCTCGCCGGAAGCCGTTTGGCCTGAACGGGATCGGGTGTGATCCTGAACGGGCGCCCCGTTGACCGCAGGTGGGTCGGCCTAGGCCACCGGCCTCTTCCACCGAGGCCCAGCCAGGCCAAGCCGGCCTGCCGCACCGCCAGCCGCTAGATGGGCCGCAGCCCACTAGGTGATGCGCCCCCCTTTTTATATTTTTCTAATTACTGCTGTTGCACTGTTGGGCCTAGTAGCTTTCGGCCCGTTGCCCTGTTTTTTTCCCTCGACAGTTTAATTTTGCAGATTATTGTTAATTTTTGCGTTGCCCGTATCTTTTAGCTCGTAGCTCGGATCGCAACGCTTTAAACATGAAAGTTGCTTACAATTGTGTGTAGTTTAATAAAATGTGCTTCTTTGTTATGTTTGACTTTGTTTACATGCTGTTTGACTGCTAATTACACTGCTTGCCGCCGTAAATTGTTTATTTAATAACTTTTTAACCGTAACTCCGTTTCGAGTGTGCTTTATATGTAACTTGGCTAGAATTGCATGTAGATTGTGTTTATGCTGCTCTTGCATGCTAATAAAAATAATAAAATATTGTTTAGGGAAAAACAGTACCAAACATTATAATTACCGTGGGGTCCGTAATAGTTGGCATGTATAGGTTTTACCCCCACTTAAAATGACTAGATCAGATAGTTTACTTTGTGCTTCACCTCTTGCCATGCTTGTGTGACATGCCATTCTTGAGTGAGATGCCATGGTAACAACCTTTGTTGATCACCTGTAGCTAAACAACTTGAACCATCGTAAACGTGCGGTATCGTCGTGTGTGACGAGTACTCCACTTAACCTGTTAGTAACCGCTCTCGACGGTAGGTGCGATGTCTCGTGTTACTTCTTGTTGATGCTTGCTCGTGTTTTCTTCGTAGTAATAGATGCTTGCTCGTTGATTGCTTTCAAGTGTTTACCGTCTTGTGTGCTTCCGTGGGTACCTCTCGAAGACGATGCGAGCTTGCGATCAACTACACCTTCGGAACCCGACTTATCAACAGGCAAGGACTATACATTACTTATGATCCATTCTATTTCAACCAGCGGTTTTCATGCTAGTCTAGGTTAGGTTCGATGTTTGATCCTACCATATGCTTACAACCTCTTTTAAACCGATACAGCCATGCCCCTTCCCAGCAAACCTTGTACTGCTATGTTACTATTGCACGTTGCTCAGCCCCTACTTAGTATGCATGCTTAGGATGCTACGATGTTACCCTGTTACTCCTTGGTTGGGCTATCACATTATTATTATTGTTGTTGATGATATGATTATTATAATGTTGACTATATTCGACGAAGAATGGAAGGTCTAGGCTGTCCCGCCCCGACGCTTTGTTCCATTCGAGTCACCTAGGATCCGAGTTCCGGGTATTGGTTTTAAGACTGAGCGTGCCTAACCGCGTGTGGGATTTTATGGGGTCCCCTTTTCTTACCTACCTAGCTTCAAACATTTCTAGAGGTGGTCCAAGCTGATTTACCATTTGAAACCGTGTGCTTAACTGGTCTGCAGCCAGTGGTTCTAAAACAACTCGGGCCAGCAGAGGCAGAGTTTCTTTGTTGGTCCACACTGGTGAGATAGGGAAGTCCCCTATTATATAGGTGAGACTAAACCCGACCTTGGCCATACGGAAGAGTCCGATCCGAGAGCATGGCCAGCTTTTGGATTGGGTGTCGACTTCCCGGGAGCCACCCGGATTTGTTCGTTGTTAGCTAGAGGGACCTATCGTTTCGGATCTCTTGGAACTAAATCATAAAATGATTGCCTGTGATGGGTAGCAACTGAGAGAGATGGGCGTGCGTGCGGAGCCTTGTAATGGGCAGTTGGTACACCCCTGCAGGGTTAAATCTTTTCGAGAAGCCGTGTCCACGGTTATGGACGACTTGAGACCTACTCCTTGTTCATAGACAACAACAACTGAGATAATCTTAATATAACTTGATCAATGTGTGTCTGCCTTGACTGCTTCTTCTTCGTCGGGATGCGAAGAGGAGGACAAGGATAGGATAGGTGTTATGTTTGCGTAGTAGGTGGATAGCAGACTTGTTGGAGGCGATTCCTCATCGAATGCTTGGCTTCTTATCTTACTCTCTAGATTGTTAGCCACTTCATAAATGCTAGTGCGGCAGCAACCTCACCACTTACCACTTCCTTACCGTAAACTACTAGTTGTCCTAGAATGATGAGTGATGAAGTCCTTGCTGGGTCAGATGACCACTACAGTTGGATGCTGAGTACTTCTGTACTCATGATACTACCCCCAAACTCTTTTCAGGGTTCTCGATCGACAACAGGTATGGTGATCGACGTTTCACGTGGAGACTCGACGTCGACTAGTTAGACGGATCCCGGCGGAGGGCCTGGACCCGTGTGGTTATGGGATCGATGTTTTTTGTTTGCCAGTAGGCATTTGATTGTAGTCTGTACTCAGACATGTATCTTCCGCTGTTGTATTGTATTAAGGCAGCTGTATGCCGATTGTATGAGATGTTGTATCCTTGTATCTGTAATGTTGTGATATCATGTTGGAAATCCGGGGCATATGACTTTGTCATATGTCGCGGTGGGACCGATATGTGATTTGTCCCCGGATCTGGATGGAAACATCTAGATCTGGAACAGTACCGCATATCGGGCCTTACAACTTGGTATCAGAGCCTTACCGACCGTAGGATCCCCTCTCTGGCTGAAGTCGATTCTAGACAAAAATTATTTTGTAGTTACTAAGTTAGTTATCGGAGAGTAGGAATCTTTTTACTCCTTACCCTTGCTCTGGTCAGGACAGGTGTCGTAAGTGTTTTATTCTCGTCTTATCCCTTTCAAACTTTAGGATCTCGAGAGTGTGGAGTTCGGAACCGTTACAATGGCTTGTTTGCAGCGTATTGTCTCGATTCCGAGCTCATGTGGGAATTCCTGTAGTACCTTTAGTTCTTTCGACTCTGGGTATCATCTGGGTCATCCATTGCCATCCATCCTTTTGCCGGTGTTTTCACGACTTGCGTCGAAAACACTATCCTTTGATCCGGTTATCGTTGTCGTTCCTCCTCTTGACACCGACGGTTTCATATTTTCGACGATGTCGTCTCTCTGCGGAAATTTATCTCGACAGAAGTTAGTCGTCGACATGGAACAGGGTCCCTTGTTGGTGGTGTTGAAGATCGTCGACTCTTTCCTCTCCCCCGGATCGTCCTGGATCTCGGGACGAGATCCCTTGTTGGTGGTGGTGTATTGTAACAACCCAGTTTTCACAAAAAACAAAAAATTTGTTTTCGGTGTGAATTGTTTGATTGTCTGATTTGTTTGCGGTGTGAACAAATTTGGAGCATCCCCGATTTATCGATCGGCGATTATTTTCCCCCTCTTATCTCGTATCGGATGGAGACCGACCCTTGCCACCCTGACACTCGACTTTTGCGACACCGGGTTTCACCCGATCACCATCGCAGCTTTCGGCACAAGACCAGCCATCACCAATGGTGCGGAAAAAACCCCCATTTATATTTAAATGGGTTATTTTATCGTGAGGCGTTCGACGTTCTCTTTTGGCGTTAAACGTTGTAGACGACGTCAGTTCGGTGCTTTGAGGCGGTGTTTTAATTTTCGTGCGATTCCGACTTCGTCGGGTAGGTGAACGATTGGATTAGCCAGGCATAGTAGCCGGTGTAATTCCGATTCCGTATTTATAAAATATCGTATGAGCTGTTAGCCGGACCCCCAAATACCCCTTTTATCTTCGGTTCTAGCCTCCCGAAAAACCGGACCCGAAACTGGGCCATTTTATGGCGCGGAACCACTCCCAAACACCCACCTACCATAAATGGACAAGCCCCCTTCCAAATTTGGAGCAACCCTAGACCCAGCCTCCTCTCTTTCTGCGCCAGCCACCCCTGCGCCGCCACCAGGTAGGCAACCACCACCCCATCCAGATCCAGCCACCCTCGTTCTGATCCGTCCGATCCGGATCGGATTGCTGTGGGTGAGCCACGTCACTAGACCGGATGCCCCCTGCCCGTAATCCTCTCCCGTGGACATCCAGCCCCGAGGCCGCCACCGGCAGCAGCCGAGCCGCCGCCGCGCCACGCCAGGTCCTCTCTCCCGCGCGCAGCCCTCTCCTCTCCTCTCCCTCACCTCGTTCCCCTCCTCTGACCTCGCAGGCCGCAGCCGCCACCATGGGGCCGCCGTGAAGCTCGCCCGCCATGGCTCCCGAAGACCGAGCTCGCCGGCCCCTGAAGCTCCTCGCCGCCCATGGACGCAACCACTGGCCAGATCCGGCGGCTGGTGGTCGGATCCGCTGTCCTCCGCCGTCCCCGCCTCCGAAGACTCCTCGCCGGAGGCCGCAAGCTCGCCGGAAGCCGCCTGCGCCGCCGCTGCCGTTCGGCCTGAACGGGATCGGGCGTGATCCCGAACGGGCGCCCCGTTGACCGCAGGTGGGTCGGCCCAGGCCACCGGCCTCTTCCACCGAGGCCCAGCCAGGCCAAGCCGGCCTGCCGCGCCGCCAGCCGCTAGATGGGCCGCAGCCCACTAGGTGATGCGCCCCCATTTTTATATTTTTTCGAATTACTGCTGTTGCACTGTTGGGCCTAGTAGCTTTCGGCCCGTTGCCCTGTTTTTTTCCCTGGGCAGTTTAATTTTGCAGATTATTTGCGTTGCCCGTATCTTTTAGCTCGTAGCTCGGATCGCAACGCTTTAAACATGAAAGTTGCTTAGAATTGTGTGTAGTTTAATAAAATGTGCTTCTTTGTTATTTTTGACTTTGTTTACATGCTGTTTGACTGCTAATTACACTGCTTGCCGCCGTAAATTGTTTATTTAATAACTTTTTAACCGTAACTCCGTTTGGAGTGTGCTTTATATGTAACTTGGCTAGAATTGCATGTAGATTGTGTTTATTCTGCTCTTGCATGCTAATAAAAATAATAAAATATTTTTTAGGGAAAAACAGTACCAAACATTATAATTACCGTGGGGTCCGTAATAGTTGGCATGTATAGGTTTTACCCCCACTTAAAATGACTAGATCAGATAGTTTACTTTGTGCTTCACCTCTTGCCATGCTTGTGTGACATGCCATGCTGGAGTGAGATGCCATGGGAACAACCTTTGTTGATCATCTGTAGCTAAAGAACTTGAACCATCGTAAACGTGCGGCATCGTCGTGTGTGACGAGTACTCCACTTAACCTGTTAGTAACCGCTCTCGACGGTAGGTGCGATTTCTCATGTTACTTCTTGTTGATGCTTGCTCGTGTTTGCTTCGTAGTAATAGATGATTGATCGTTGATTGCTTTCCAGTGTTTACCGTCTTGTGTGCTTCCGCGGGTACCTCTCGGAGACGATGCGAGCTTGCGATCAACTACACCTTCGGAACCCGACTTATCAACAGGCAAGGACTACACATTACTTATGATCCATTCTATTTCAACCAGCGTTTTGCATGCTAGTCTAGGTTAGGTTCAATGTTTGATCCTACCACATGCTTACAGCCTCTTTTAAACCGATATAGCCATGCCCCCTCCCAGCAAACCTTCTACTGCTATGTTACTATTGCACGTTGCTCAGCCCCTGCCTAGTATGCATGCTTAGGATGCTACGATGTTACCCTGTTACTCCTTGGTTGGGCTATCACATTATTATTATTGTTGTTGATGATATGATTATTATAATGTTGACTATATTCGATGAAGGATGGAAGGTCTAGGCTGTCCCGCCCTGACGCTTTGTTCCATTCGAGTCACCTAGGATCTGAGTTCCGGGTATTGGTTTTAAGACTGAGCGTGCCTAACCGCGTGTGGGATTTTATGGGGTCCCCTTTTCTTACCTACCTAGATTCAAACATTTCTAGAGGTGGTCCAAGATGATTTACCATTTGAAACCGTGTGCGTAACTGGTCTGCAGCCAGTGGTTTTAAAACAACTCGGGCCAGCAGAGGCAGAGTTTCTTTGTTGGTCCACACTGGTGAGCTAGGGAAGTCCCTTGTTATATAGGTGAGACTAAACCCGACCTTGGCCATACGGAAGAGTCCGATCCGAGAGCGTGGCCAACTTTTGGATTGGGTGTCGACTCCCCGGAGGCCACCCGGATTTGTTTGTTGTTAGCTAGAGGGACCTGTCGTTTCGAATATCTTTGAACTAAATCATAAAATGGTTGCCTGTGATGGGTAGCAACTGAGAGAGATGGGCGTGCGTGCGGAGCCTTGTAATGGGCAGTTGGTACACCCCTGTAGGGTTAAATCTTTTCGAGAAGCCGTGTCCACGGTTATGGACGAGTTGAGACCTACTCCTTGTTCATATACAACAACAAATGAGATAATCTTAATATAACTTGATCAATGTGTGTGTGCCTTGACTGCTTCTTCTTCGTCGGGATGCGAAGAGGAGGACAAGGATAGGATAGGTGTTATGTTTGCGTAGTAGGTGGATAGCAGACTTGTTGGAGGCGATTCCTCATCGAATGCTTGGCTTCTTATCTTACTCTCTAGATCGTTAGCCACTTCATAAATGCTAGTGCGGCAGCAACCTCACCACTTACCCCTTCCTTACCGTAAACTACTAGTTGTCCTAGAATGACGAGTGATGAAGTCCTTGCTGGGTCAGATGACCACTACAGTTGGATGCTGAGTACTTCTGTACTCATGATACTACCCCCAAACTCTTTTCAGGGTTCTCGATCGACAACAGGTATGGTGATCGACGTTTCACGTGGAGACTCGACGTCGACTAGTTAGACGGATCCCGGCGGAGGGCCTGGACCCGTGTGGTTATGGGATCGATGTTTTCTCTTTTCCAGTAGGAATTTGATTGTAGTCTTTACTCAGACATGTATCTTCCGCTGTTGTATTGTATTAAGGCAGTTGTATGCCGATTGTATGAGATGTTGTATCATTGTATCTGTAATGTTGTGATATCATGTTGGAAATCCGGGGCATATGACTTCGTCATATGTCGCGGTGGGACCGATTTGTGCTTCGTCCCCGGATCTGGATGGAAACATCTAGATCTGGAACAGTACCGCATATCGGGCCTTACAATGGGTTTAGGTGCTGAAAGCAGGATCTTGGAGACTAAAGCCTCTTATGAGACGAGAGAACCTCTTCCATGGAAGCGCTTCGTCAAGGACTACGTGATCAACAACAACATGAATGAGGAGTGAAATCTCCTCGGGTAATGGCATCCCCTTGGCTTGTTCCAAGCTTGGGGGAGTGCCCGGTATCTTTATCTTTATCTTAGTCTTTTAGAGTCAAAGTAGAGTTGTACCATGTCTAGGGAAGTTATTATATGAAATAGGTGTTTGCATTGAGGTCTATCACTCCTTTGTGGAGCATCTTGTATCCGTGATTGTGGAGTCGTCTATGATGGAATATTAATGAGAAGTCTACTGGTTCCTTCACTGCACTCGGTATTCTCTTCACGCAATCGACCTTATATCAGGTATGGCTTTGAAAACTTTATTTAAATTTTGGCAAACATAGCTTTGGTCATGACAACATGCATGTTTTCTCAAGTAGCGACATAGCCAAAACCTTTATGTTATTATGCTTAAAGTGTTATGTTGACAATGAACACAACTTGATGTGTTATGCTTACCTTAATGTTTATGCTTTATATGCTTTGCATCTAAGTTAGCATCAATTGTCTGTTCTCTCAAAGCCTTTGCTAGCCAAACTCTTTGCCGAGCAGAGTTCTGCTTGTGCATCCATACCCTGAAACCAATATCTTCCATATGAGTCCACCATACCTTCCTATTCGTGGTATTCCACTACCACTCCTAAAAGTATAGAATTTATGTGTTATCCTTAAATGTTCAAAATCTTCTGTTTTGTGCCTCTTGTCTAGATCATGAGGAAGTAGTAGGTAATTCATGATCTTCTTAAGTTGGACAAGTTTTACCCCGGGATTGCATGTCTAATCTGCAAACTCCTAATACGAGGAGGAAATGGCAAGAGTCTCCCAGCTCGTAAGATAATACAACAAACAAACCTCCTTCACGCTTGGTCTATGAGAAATCAGAAACATTGGCAGTGATAAACAAAAGAGATTAAGGGGATGTGGTTGTCCCCACTTGGGAGCCGTTCCTCGAAGCATGTCCATCTTGAGAAGTAATTGAGCTATCTATTGGCATTTGTTGACAAACTATGCACCTCCCAAAATTTGTTTTCATTCTGTTTGATTTAAGGATAGCACATGAGTTTTCCCTGCTTGCCTTTAACAAGGCCTATCCTTTACTTTTATGTTGAGTCATTTTTTCCTACTTCCTTCTATTCTTAAAATAGAACAAACCTTTGATGATGATGAGGATTCATTCATATAATGCTGCATTAAGTTTTGTCATGCCACATCCTTGTTGACATTATCATTTGATAAGGAAGTTGTTTGCAAAAGCTTATGCCAAGCAAACATCTTCCTTTGTGTTAGCATTTGCACTTCATGACTAATAACATGTTCTTTCAAAGTCTTCAAATTGTTTCATTATAAAGTGAAAGAGCAAAAGTAAAAGTTATTAGTTGTCCTTTGACAAAGGATATGTTTGCCATAATTTGATGAGTTTTCTCAGCCCTACTTTTGATCATAATTGTTATTACTTTCTCATAAGGGCCTTATGAGTTGAGGTTGCTGTTGAGGATGCTTGAGTGTGGTGAAGAAATCATGATGCTTCTTGTTCGTATTCTATTTATCGACACTTCACTCTCTGAACTTATGGACAGGTTTACCGAGCTTAGTATTCGCTTAGGGACAAGCGAGGTCTAAGCTTGGGGGAGTTGATACGTCCAAAATGCATCACTATTTTATATCGTAATTCGCCCCTATTCATTGATAAATTTCATGTTATAATAATATTCTTATGTTGTTTTGGCTTGTTTTACACAGTTTGCAGCTTTCCGATGCCGAAGCAGCAGACGCAGGATTCAGCGTTAAAAGTGGATGCATAGTTTCTGAATCAGAAGACCTCCAAATTACCTGAAAATCGACAGAGGCTGTTTTCCAGAAGAATGACGGGGACACGCAAATCGAGAACTAGAGGGGGGCCACCAGGAGCCCAGGCACCCCTTGCGCGGCCCCACCCCTGGCCGCGCCGGGTGGCCCCCTGGACCCCTGGGGCCACCCCAGGCTCCCCCCTCTGGCCTATATATTGATCGTCGTCTGAAAATCCTAAAAAGAGAGGAGTTTCATGAGTTCCTTCGCCGCTCCGTGGTGGAAACCTACAGAGAAGAAAAGGCATCGACTGCGGGCATATTCCGCCAGGGAGAGCACCTCCCGTAAGGGGAGGTCATCACCATCGTCATCATCATGCTCACGGGTGTCATCGAGATCATCATCAATATCATGCCCAACATCAGCACCATCTCCACCACCATCCTATCTCATCTCACAATTGCAACTTGTGTTGTAATCCGTACTATCTATCCTCTCGACTCTACCGGTGTTGATTACTACTTTGTGGTGAATGCTATTGAGTTTTTTTTGGAGAAATATTATTATGTCCAGATTGTTTAGCATATATTTATCACCACTGATCATGATCTCTTTTATGTCTTGTGTGTAGTTACTTTAGTTCTTGAGGACATGGGAGAAGTCTAGTTGTTAGTAGTCATATGATGTTGAAGTACTAGTGTTGTTTGATATTTATGTTGTGTTGTTATTTTCCTAGAGGTGTTGTGTGAGTCGAACACTCAACACTTCGCCTTTTTAAGGACCTAGGGGAATGCATTGTGTATAAAGAATTCTTACGGTGGGTTGCCGGAGTGACAACAACCTGAACCCCAGTTTGCACGCTTTTGCATAAGGGAATAATGGATCATTGATCGTATTGCTATGGTTAGGCCTTTTCCTTAATTACTACCTTGTATTTGCGGTTGCTTGCAAGGTGTTTAATCATAAGAGTGCACTTATCTTAGTCTAGAAGGTGTACTAGCATAGATCCACCCACTCAACACTTATCAACATAAACATAGTATCGATACGGAATATGGCGAAAGCACGTGACTATCTCTCCCGTGTGTCCTCAAGAACACTTTAGCCTTTATAAGTTCAGTTGCTAGGCTTATCCTTTACTCAAAAAGGATTGGGCCACTTGTTACTCCTTAGTATCTTTTTCCTTGCTTGCTTTTTCCTTGTTGTTGCTTATACCGAAAATCCCTAAAAAGTAATCTTTCAGTGCCTGCAGTCATTTCTTTACCAAATTCACTTACCAATACCTTCTGCTCGTCGTTGGGTTCGACACTCTTATTTATCAAAAACGCTACAATCGATCCCCTACAGTTGAGGGTCATCACCGCACGCGCCGGTTGCGCCATCTGCCGCTCTGCTTTCGTGCCTGGTTTCCCGCCGGCTGGGGTGCCGTTCCGACTGAAGAAAAGGGAGGGTTCAGAGCAAGGAACATAGCCGGTTGCGCTCTGGGCCGCCGTCCTCTCCGACTGCGCCCGCGTCAGGCACGCGCTCGCCGACTATAGCCTCCACGCGCACCACCTTGTCTCCTATCAGGATGTCACCGCCGCCCATGAGCGCGTCCATGTCGGCCCCTCTCCAGCTCCTGGCTCTCCTTGCCGCGTCCCGATTGCCTCCCCCACCGGCTGCGGCTGTCCTGGCCGTCAACTCCTCCGCCTGCTGCGGCTGGCCTGGCCGTCCGCTCCTTCATCGGATGCGGCTGGCTTGGCCGCCTGCGGCGGATCCGGTCTTCAAGGCTCCACCGACCCGTGCTACCCGGCTACGCCCTTCACCGGGTCCAACAGCGTTGTTCACGCCGGATGTGTTGGAGTCGGCACCGCGCGCCTCGCCAAGTGCGCCGAGAGGTTTCTGCTACCCCCTTCCTGGTCCGTGCGCGCTCCTGATACGTCCCAAACGTATCTATAATTTCTGCTTGCTCCATGCATGTTTTGTGTGACTTTGCCATGTTTTTCTTGAACTTTCATACACTTTTGAACCTATTTGGACTAATCTATTAACTCAGTGCACCCAGTAGCCAGTGTCTGTTTTCTGCTATTTTTTCATTTCAGGTTTTCCGGCCATTAATAGTGCCCCAAAAATTCCGGGAAAAATATATAAAAAATCAGCGCAACAGAAGCTTCCGGAATCACCAAAAGAGGGAAGGGGGGCCACCACCAGGCAGCCAGGAGGGCAGGTGGCGCGGCCCCACCCTGGGCCGCACCAGGGACCCTCCTAACTGCCTCGTCGGTCCGCTCGATGCACCCCTTCGCCTATATTTACCCCTCGCGGTGGAAACCCCTAATACGGACTCCTCTTTCGCGATCTGGCCTCTGTTCCGCCGCCGCCGCCGTTTCAAGATCGGGGCTGCCTGGAGAAGCTGCTCCGGCACCCTGCCGGGAGAAGCTACCCCCTCGGGGAGACCCTCCATAGCCATGGACGCCTCCCGTATGTACCGTGAGTAGTTTCCCTTGGACCATGGGTCCGTGACCAGTAGCTATGTGATCTATCTCTCCCTCTTTTGTGCTTCCACTTTCGAGTCCTCGTGAGTTGCCTCACATGATCGAGGCATCTATGTAATTTTTGTTGTTGCTATGCTGAGTTTGTTGGGATCTGATGGATTATGAGACTATGTTCAGATTGTGATGAGTAATATATTTGGTTCTTCTCTTTTATATTGTGTTCTTGAGTTAATTCTTGCATGTTCTCCGTTGCAGTATTTTCTTTGGCCAAGTATTTTATTTGAAACTCCAAGAGAGAGCGTTATGCTCGATTGTGGGTTCAGCCCCTTGATGTCTAGCTTGAGTGACAGAAACATGAGACTAGGGGATGTGCTATTGCCACCAGGGATAAAACAACGGTGCTTGTACCTGCGGGTGCAAGGATTTTTTACTTTACGCAAAGTTCTTTTAATGCAGTTGTCTGTTGCTTTGAGTTTACACTTTGGGTGGGATTCGCAACTTAATACCAGCGAGATGTTTTGGATAGATATCTCAAGGTGGATGATTCGTAGTAGATGCAGATGGATTTCGATCTACTTACCTTGGCATACTGCCCATTGCTTTTGAGCCCTTCCTTTGTTTGCAGCATAGTTATCATTGCGGTGCCTTCATAATCCTGTCAATTTCCCAACTGTTATTTGTTTACCTCGCTAGCACTTTTATCGTCTTTTGGGAGAGAGACATCACTAGTGAAAATCACGGGAACCCCGGTCCATCTTCACATTATTGTTCACACCCTCAATTTACTTTCAGGTTTTACTTTCCTTTGCACCTTTTATCTCTTGCGTTGATCCTTTGTAAATGACAAGGCTGGAGGAATTGACAACTCCTCTGTACTCGTTGGGAGCAAAGTTATTTGTTTCTGAGTGCAGGTCCTGTCAACCGCCAAATTTCTGGCGACGTTGCCACCTACTTGTATCTCCTGAGTCCTACTGGTTCGATAACCTTGGTATCTTCACCGAGGGAAACTTGTTGTTGCACTGCATCTCAAACCTTCCACTTGGGGTAACCAACGAGGGGCGAGAAGCCATCAAGCAAATTTCTGGCGCCGTTGCCGGGGACTCAAGTCTACAAGATAGGGGACTTGCACACTATCTTTTACCTTTGCTTTTTAGTCTTGTTAGTTTACCTTTCAGTTTTTTATTTTGTGTCCTTAATCAAAAATACCAAAAATACCTGCTGCTACTATGGGTTCCAATGAAAACACTAAGTTGTGTGACTTCACTAGTCACAACAACAGTGACTTTATCTGCACTCCTATTGCTCCACCTGCCACTTCAGCACCTTCTTATGAGATTAAACCTGCTCTGCTTAACCTTGTCATGAAAGATCAATTCTCAGGAGCAGGAGAAGATGCTGACTTGCACCTAAACAACTTTATCGAGCTCTGCGACATGCAGAAGTACAAGGAAGTGGATGGAGACATCGTCAAGCTGAAGCTTTTTCCTTTCTTTTTGAGAGGAAGAGCAAAGGAGTGGCTACAATCTTTGCCCAAGAACAGTATCGATTCTTGGAGTAAATGCAAAGATGCTTTTATAGGAAATACTATCCCCCTACTAAAATTATTCAATTGCGGAGTAACATTATGAATTTCAGGCAATTGGCTAATGAACACGTTGCCCAGTCTTGGGAACGTATGAAGACGCTTGTCAAGAACTGCCCCATACATGGATTGACTACCTGGATGGTTATCCAGACTTTTTATGCAGGCTTGAACTTCACCTCGCGGAACATGTTAGATTCGGCCGCGGGAGGAACTTTTATGTCAACCACGCTTGGTGCTGCCACAAAGCTACTTGATGAGATGATGCTGAACTACTCGCAATGGCACACCGAGAGATCTCCTGGGACCCGGGTGGTGGCCCTCCTACCATATCTTGGTTATTCCGGAAGCTTCCGTGACGCTGATTTTTTATATAATTTTTCTGGGATTTATTGGGCACTTTTAATGGCCGGAAAACCTGAAATACAAAAATAGCAAAAAAAACCTAAAACTCCAAGAGGGGTATTTTCCAAAAGGATAACGAAGAATCGCCGAAGAGGGGCCAGAGGGGGTCCACAGGGGGCCCAGGCGGCCACCGGTGCGGCCCCACCTCTGG
Organism: Bromus sterilis; assembly: GCA_950022295.1. Classification (NCBI taxonomy): domain Eukaryota; kingdom Viridiplantae; phylum Streptophyta; class Magnoliopsida; order Poales; family Poaceae; genus Bromus; species Bromus sterilis. Next base: position 49,162,993 of record OX465596.1, read on the forward strand.
CCGCGCCGGGAGGGCGCCTGGAGCCCTGGGGCCACTCCCGGTTCCCCCTCTGTCCTATATACTCCTCGTTACGCGAAAACCCTAAAAGAGGAGGCATACACGGAGTTCCGCCGCCGCTCCGTGGCGAAAACCTACAGAGAAGAAAAGGGCTCTCCGGCGGGAAGATTCCGCCGAGGAGAGCACCTCCCAGAAGGGGAGATCATCGCCCTCGTCATCACCATCGTCACAGGCATCATCGAGATCGTCATCAACATCATCCCCAACATCAGCACCATCTCCACCACCATCCAATCTCACCTCAAAAGTTCATCTTGTGTTGTAATCCGTACTATCTATCCTCTCTACTCTACCGGTGTTGATTACTACTTTGTGGTGAATGCTATTGAGTTTTGTTGGAGAAATACCATTATGTCCAGATTTTTTATCATATATTTATCACCTCTGATCATGATCTCTTTTATGTCTTGTGAGTAGTTACTTTAGTTCTTGAGGACATGGGAGAAGTCTAGTTATTAGTAGTCATATGATGTTGAAGTAATTTGTGTTGTTTGATATTTAAGTTGTGTTGTTATTTTCCTAGTGGTGTTGTGTGAGTCGAACACTCAATACTTCGCCTTCTTAAGGACCTAGGGGAAAACATTGTGTATTAAGAATGCTTACGGTGGGTTGCCGGAGTGACGGAAACCTGAACCCCAGTTTGCACACTTTTGCACAAGGGATTACTGGATCCTTGATCTTATTGCTATGGTTAGGCTTTGCCTTAATTTATATCTTGTATTTTCGGATGCTTGCAAGATGTTTAACCATAAGAGTGCTGTCAGAACCCTCTGTTAGGTAATGTGCTAGGGTTAGCCAGTACTCTTGCATCATGTCAAAATTTCAAAAGAAATCTTTGAAATCAAATTCAAAAGCAAAATGGGAGAAGGAACCCCCCCCCCCCCGAGATGAATTAATTCAAAAGGCCAGATAAAAATCTTCTCCAAAAAAATTCATGTTAGATTTTTGAAAAGTCTTATAAATTAGTGTGATCACATTTCAAGTGACGTGGGACCCACCCCATGCTCATAGATTTTTCAAATATTCAAACAGTGCCTTGGATTTAATCAAAAACCCCTATTTGAGTTAAGATTCAAATTATTTGAATTTTAAAAATGTTGAAACTTTATAAGTGGCTAGTCTATATTATTATGAAGCCATATAAATTTTTTCAGCATTTAATAAAATGCCTAGCTATTTATTTAGCACAGCAAAACAAAAGACAGAAAAGAAAACAGAAAGGAAAAAGGGAAAGAACTTACCTGGCGCCTAGGCGAGGCCCACCTACCTTGGCCCAGCTAGGCCCAGCCGCCACCCGGGCTGTCGTCTTCCTCAGGCAGCCAGGCAGCTGCGTGCCCGGCATGCCACGGCCGCCACGCCACCTGCTTGCCTGGCGCCCCCCAGCCTCCCGAGGCCTCTAGACACGTCCTGGAGACGCCCACGTCCACTCCCCTCCCTCCAGAACCACCTCCCCCTCCTCTCTCGGCCGTACCGCCGACGTCCGTGAAGCTCGCCGGAGTACCGTCAAGCCCCCGCGTAGCCATCGACGCCGAGAAGCCCCCGGATCCTGTCCATCGTCTTCACCGCAGTTGTCTTCATCTTTCAGCGGAATATGGGGAACTGAAGCCCCCTGGAGCTGCCGAATCGCGTCGTCGTCTTCATCTACGGCCGCCGCGCAACATCGTCGATTACATCGCCGTCGAGCCACCCCAGCCTTCGCCACCACCTCCGTTGAGTTCCTGGTGAGCTCACGGTCAAAACCCCTAACCTCTCCCCCTCGATTTCTTGCTCTGTCACCGATTGCCATGGTCGCCGGAGTACCGAGCCGCCACGGTCGTCGTCGGCGAGCATCTGCTAGGCAATCATCCTCGCCGTCCTGTCCATCACCTCCGTCGTGAACTGCTGCTTCGAACGCGCCCAGCGGTGGCTCAAATGGTGCTCTGCAGCGAGATCCACCTCGAGCCCGTGCCACGGCCGCCGCGGAAGGTCGTTGCCATCGTCGCTCCGGTGGCCTCCTTGGTCACCTGGACCCTCCCCGAGACGCGCGGCTCCACGAGCTTGCGTTTGGTGCCTCCAGCGCTTCAAATGGACCACGGCAGCCTCCTCCCGTGCAGCGCCGCCGTGGGTTGGTCGCCGGCGTTTAGCCGCCGGTGGGTTAGCCACTAATCCCCCTCCTAACCCCACCCTGGGCCACTGACCAGTGGGCCCAGTGGCTTAATTAAGCCACTGGATTAAATTAACCAGCCGGGTTAATTAGCTAGTGACACTGACACCCCTGGCCCACCTGTCAGCCCCCTGGTGACGCCAGCAGTGCATCATGCTGATGCAATAAAAAGAATAAAGGAATTTCCAAATAAAAAAAGAAAATAAAAATAATTCAGAAAAATCCAGAAAATACCCCAAACTTTGTAAATTCATAGAAAATTCATATTAACTCCAAATTGGACAAATAATAGATGAAAAATGATCAAGAGAAAATAAGTTATCCAAAAATCCAACTTGCAACTATGTTTGAGTTGATTTTCAAATGGGACCAGTAGCATATGTCATTTGATTTATTTGGAATTTATTCAAATTGAATTCAAATGATTTTGCAACTTGGACCATGGAAACTTGCTACAATTCAACCATACATCAGAGGCATATCATACACATTTCCAAAAGGTTAAAAATGATCGAACAATATCACATGCAACTTGGTTAAGTTTGAATTCAAATTGGAGTTTGAATTTGCAATTCAATTTGCAATATACTCCATTTAAATGGAATTTCCCCACACATCAAAGCATATACATCAAGTTTCAACCTTCCATCATGTGATTGTGCATTGTATTTACTTTGCTACCTTGTTTGTTGTTTGTCGAGTAGAGGTGGAACCGGAGCAGGAGGCTGCCCCCTTCGTTGAAGACCCCGAACCCGAACCTCGTCAGCAAGGCAAGCAAACCCCCATTGATCATGTCGATAAAATCCCACTCCCCTCTCATGTCTCGCTTATGCATTGTTTAGGATGATTACCATGATACGTTTCTACCGCATAGATGAACCCATTCCTTTGCATGACCTATCATTTTGTCACAGTAGTAGGCAAAACCACAATCCTAGCAAATGTAGGAGTTGATTGATATCATGTGACCCCTACAACTGTTACTGCTTATTGCATGCTTAGAGTGATACCATGATGATACTGTTATGTGAGTCGGGATGGTAGTGATCATGATGATGATGGTAGAAAAGTTTTGGTGAATCGACCATAATACAAGGTGAACGATGAGAGGCTGTGTAGGAGTACACGGTGGGTTGTCTCATTGAACACCGCCCTAAGTCCGAGTTCTTGTGTGGTGATCCAAGATGAAGAGTACAACCACACATTGGGCTCACTGACCCCTCTCAACTTACTAACTCCTCCCTTTCGATGTCCAGATGTCGCAATAGTTGGGAGTTCTGGTAGGCTTGTGGCCTGGATGCTAAGTAAGAGAACGGCTCATCCGAGACCGGCTTATGCACCACGCACACATCACTTGGGCCCACTTCGGTAAACCGGCCGGGTTCACGATAGTGGTAACCAACCCAAGTAGGCGGCTTTCTCGGACTAGATCAGCTATGAGGTAACAGTTGTGGTGAGCATCCTCGCTGGCACCCCTTGAATGGTGTCGAGATCAAAGGCGGTACACCCCAGCAGGGTTCACAAAACTATTCGAATAGCCGCGTCCGCGGTTATGGACTGCTTGGAAAGCTTAGCTTGATTATTAGACAACTTGAACTGGATACTTCTAAAATACACCAAGATAATTGTGAGTGCTATGGCGTGCTTTCTCGTGGGGAAGTCGAGGAAGGCACCATAGTGGTGTAATATGTTGGAGAAAGTAGTGGACTCGTGTACGCTTCTTACCTCAAGTCTGGTACTCAGGACTAGCCAAGTCAAAGCTGGCACTTCTGCAAGTGAAACCCCACCTACCTTTACCTTGACACATATGCATGAGTAGTATAGCTCCTATGTAAGTCTTGCTGAGTGCGACTTTGTACTCACGTTTGCTTAATCTATGTTTTAGATGAAACCACTGACCCCGAAGGTGGCTTCTTCATCGAGCTGGACGACTGAAGATCAAGCTAGTCTAGTCCCAGTCCGACGACTGGTTCCCTCGTGGAGGGCTTGTGTTTAAATAAGGCTTCTTAAGCCATTTGTTAAACTTGTCTGTACTAAGACATAATTTGCTTCCGCTTGTGTTGTAATGTTGGATCACATGTTTGTGATCTCTGTGTGCACTCTATAAGAGTTACCAATAAAAATGTATACTTTGTAGAGAATTGCAATGATACCTACTGTTCATACAAGGCATGTGTGCTGCGTGTATGTTTATAACATGCATGTCTTTGTATGGGTTTTCGAGACCTTAGTTGTGATCTGGCTGGCGGTCTTTCATACACCAAGTGGCCCTTAGATGTGTGTAGCTTGGGGCATCGCGATGCGATTGTTCGAGACTCCGTCTCGTGCACACTTTGTGGTATGATCGAGCCCGCCCTAGACCCCGACTAAGTGATCCGGCTGGAGTAAGTCTATGTAAGAGTTATGAGATAGTCGATAGGATGGTTGAGGCGACTTGTCTTTGAATATGGGAGTTCACCACCCATATCATTAGACTTGTGTGCGGACGATGAGGACCCATCTCAGTTGATCATCCGGCCTGGATGGGATGCCCGTCACGTACGATGCTTTCCGAGAACGTTCTGTGCTTGGCCTTGTTTGCTTAGACAAGTGGGTACGGTTCTCGGCTCTCCATATGACTATGTCTTAGCTGGACTTGCATACGCTAACCCCGGGTCCCGACAGACTTGGTATCAGAGCTGGACTGACTGTAGGACTAGTAGCCTTGGCCGAAGTCGAGTCTAGCTTGCTATAGTTATATAGTTACTCTGGGTATATAAGGGAACAACGTAAGGCTTTTTTTTCTCCTTACCCCCTTCGTTCTGAGTTCTGAGTCACCCTCATCTTATTCTACGGGAAGATAGGACTAGGCTCTCCTCTGTCTGATTAGAACATCTCGTTGTTTGCTTCCTTGTAGCCGTAGGAAAGTTGTGATCGGTTTGTTAGAGTGGTTATGCTTCCTGATTTCTTACATCGTATGTAAGTGCTGTTTTCCATATTGAAAGAAATTGCCATTTCTTGCAATTACAACCGTTATGCTGTCCGAGTCATTCCAGGTTTATCTCATAATCTGATGCATTTGCAAACTCCTTTCTGTTTCAGATGGCAGATCTTCCCCCTCGGCAGATTGTTCGTTTGACCAGGTGCCTTGGTGTGCGTGGCCATCCCGCCACGTTGATCGAGATGATGTCCTATGTGGGATATCGATGGTATCCTGAGTACACCGTTGAGGAGCAGTTCCTTGACTTCAACCAGACGCAGTTCCACTGCATTGTCCGGATCTATTCGCACCACCTTGGAGTCACTCAGCCTATCCACTTTGGACATGGCATTGGCATGACAGAGAACATGGCTGTGCAGGATGCTGCATACTCATGTATTACCCTGCTGAGAGAGGAGCACACTATGCTGAGAGAGACCTCATTCCGCTATATCCCTGCTGCACTTCCAGGAGAAGAGGGATATTACACCGGACTCTACTCAGATCACTCTGCAGAAGATCCAGCACTTCAGATGACTGCTAAGTTTGCTAGTGATCGAGATCGTGATGCATGCGCTCTCCGTTTCGAGCTCCACACCAACCGTGTTCGTCTGTATCGAGCACTGACACTTTTGGCACCCTTTGTGAGCGTTGGATCACTTGAGCATGATGCTATCTACCCAGTGAGGACTCAGATGCCTTCTCGAGTTGCTTGGCCCGAGATTGGAGGCATTTTTCCACCCCGTGGTTGTCGGGACCCGGGGTTAGCGTATGCAAGCCTCGCTACAACACAATCATATGGAGAGCCGAGAACCGTACCCAATTGTCTAAGCAGACAAGGCCAAGCACAGAACGTTCTCGGAAAGCATCGAACGTGAGGGGCATCCCATCCAGGCCGGATGATCAACTGAAATGGGTTCTCATCGTCCGCACACAAGTCTAAATGATATGGGTGGTGAACTCCCATACTCATAGACAAGTCGCCTCAACCATACTATCGATTGTATTATAACCCTTACATAGACTTACTCCAGCCCGATCACTTAGTCGGGGTCTAGGGCGGGCTCGATCATACATCAAAGTGTGCACGAGACAGAGTCTCGAACAATCGCATCGCGATGCCCCAAGCTGCGCACATCTAAGGGCCACTTGGTGTATAAAAGACCGCCAGCCAGATGACAACTAAGGTCTCGAAAACCCATACAAAGACATGCATATTATAAACATACACGCAGCACACATGCCTTGTATGAACAGCAGGTATCATTGCAATTCTCTACAAAGTATACATCTTTATTAATAACTCTTATAGAGTTCACACAGAGATCACAAGCATGTGATCCAACATTACAACAAACAAGCAGAAGCAAATAGGTCTGAGTACAGACAAGTTTAACAAATGGCTTAGAGAAGCCTTATCTAAAAACAAGCCCTCCACGAGGGAACCAGTCGTCTGACTGGGACTACACTAGCTTGGTCTTGGTCTGAGTCTTCATTCTTCGAGCTTCGGTTATAAACCACCATCGGGGTTGGTGGTTCATCTAAAACATAGATTAAGCAAACGTGAGTAGAAAATCGTACTCAGCAAGACTTACATAGGAGCTATACTACTCATGCATATGTATCAAGGTAAAGGGAGGTGGGGTTTCACTTGCAGAAGTGCCAGCTTTGACTTGGCTAGTCCTGAACTACGAGTACCAGACTTGAGGTAAGAAGCGTACACGAGTCCACTACATCTCTTCAACCAATTACACCACTATGGTTACTTCCTCGACTTCCCCACGAGAAGCACACCATAGCACTCACGCTTATCTTGGTGTGTTTTAGAAGTATCCAGTTCAAGTTGTCTAATAATCAAGCTAAGCTTTCCAAGCAGTCCTTAACCGCGGACGCGGCTATTCGAATAGTTTTTGTTAACCCTGCAGGGGTGTACCGCTACACACACGTGTCATCAGTTACCGCCTTTTGCATGTCACCGTTCAAGAGGTGACAGCGAGGATGCCACCACAACACTTCGCCCACAGCTCCATTCTAGTCCAGAGAGTCGCCTATCTGAGGGGGATCCGTATGGAAGTCCAGCCGAGGTTCCAGTACAGCGTCAAACGATGTGTGCAGGGTCCCAAGCCGGTCTTGAAAAGCCGTTCGTCCACTTCGCAGACCGTGCCACAGCCCTACCAGAACTCCGAACTACTGCGACTCTTGGGGTTCGAACGGGGTGAGGTACTAGGATGAGAGGGGTCAGTGAGCCCAATGTGTGGTTGTACTCTTCTTCTTGGATCACTACACAAGAACTCGGGCTTAGGGCGGTGTTCAACGAGACAACCCACTGTGTACTCCTACATAGCCTCTCATCGTTCACCTTGTATTAGGGTAGATTCACCAACACGTTTCACTTTCATCAACACCATGTTTATCATCATCCCGACCCACATCATAAGCAACCTCATTGTACCACTAAGCATGCAATAAGCAGTAACAGTTGCAGGGGACACATGATATCAACCAACTCCTACATCTGCTAGGATTGTGGTTTGCTTACTACTGTGACAAGATGATAGGTCATGCAAAGGTTATGGGTTCAACTATGCGATAGAAACGTTATCATGGTGATCATCCTAAACAATGCATAAGCGAGACATGAGAGGGAAGTGGGATTTTATAGACATGATCAATGGGGGTTTTCTTGCCTTGCTGACGAGGTTTCGATAACGGTGTCTTCAACGAAGGGGGTGGCCTCGGGTTCCGGCTCCACTTCTATCAGCAAAACGACAATCATAGGATCAACATAATTTACAATACACAATCACATGAATAAGATTGTAATGGTGATTTTTATGGTACTGATGTGTTGAGCATTCCATTTAAAAAAAAGTATATTGCATTTGAAATGAAAATTCAAACTCCATTTGATTTATCGATGAATTTCAAATGCATTTGAATGCATGAAAGTTCATTTGAAAATATTGATCATGAAGTGATGTGGTATAGTTGAAGTAATGTCTCTGATGTGTGGAAGAAACCATTGGAATTAAGGGTATTGCAAAATCATTTGCAAAATCACTCCAAATTTGAATTTGAAAAGGATCCATATCCATGTTTGCTACTGTTCACCCATTTTAAAATGGTCAAACATGAAAACAAATTGCATATTCATAATCCTTGTATTTTTCTGATAATTTTAGACATATTATTTTCTATATTTGGAGTTAGGATGAATTAATTATGAATTTCCAAAGTTTATTGCATTTTCTGGAATTTCTCTGATTTATTAAAAAACTGGAAATTCATTTATGGCGTCATGCTGACATCAGCATGACGTGGGGGGCTTCTGGCCAGTGGGGCCCTCCTGTCATCCACTCGGGGTTAAAACCCGGTTAGTTTTAAGCTAACAGTGTGATTAGGGGGTCAGGGGGCCCACTGTCAGTGTGTTTAGGGGGGTTAAGGGGGTGCTTAAGGCCTAAACGGCCGGCGGTTAGCCGCCGGTGCCACTGGGCAGGGCGGAGGGCTCGCCGGAGCTCGCTCCCGACCTCTTCTTGGAACGGGGAGGCCACTGGGAGGTGCCCCGTGCACGCCCGCATCCCGTAGAGCACGAGGGGGTCACGGGGGAGCTCCACGGCGACGACAGCTTCAACGGAGGCGGCGGCCGGAGAAGGAGCACGACGGCGATGGTGATTTCGGGCACCAAAACGCGCGCTGGGAGAGGGGAAAGAAGCAGGGGCTCACCCTAAACTTGCTGGTGAGGACGGCGTGGCTGGGGAAGGCGCGGTGGCGACGTAATCAACGGCAAGCTCCCGCGGCTTCAACGAGATGGCGACGGCGATTCCGGTGGCTGCAGGGGCTCCGGCCTCGATTCCCTTTGCACGGTGATGAAGACGACGGTGGGGAGCTCGATGGACAAGGAGGTCTAGGCTAACTCGGCCGGTGGCCGCGTCGGGCACGACGGCGTGCTCCGGCAGGCGCTCGGGATGGTGAGGAATTGGCGTCGCAGAGAGGAGGGGGTGACCAGGAGCAAGGGGGAGGGGTGCGGGGTGTGTGTGGCGTTGCGTGGCGCAAGAGAGAGGGAGGGGGAGACCTAGAAGGGCCAGGGCGTCGCCGTGGCGTCGTCGCCGCGCTTTCAGCTCCAGCGAGCAGCTTGGAGAGGCGGGGGTAGAAGACGACAAGCCCGCTGGTGGGCTGGGCCGAGGCGACAGAAGGTGGGCCTCGCCTGTGGGCGACAGGTCAGCTTTGTTTTTTTTTTTTCTGTAAGTAGGTTGACCTAGCTAATAAAAATAGCTAGGCATTTTATAAAATGCCACAATTTTTTATATGGCCTCATAAAATAGAGAGATAGCCATTTATAAAATTTGAGCATTTTTAAAATTCAAAACATTTGAATTTTAAATCAAATAGGGTATTTATTTAATTTCCAAGCCATTATTCGAAAATTAGAAAATTCCATGAGTATGGGATTGCTCCCAAACCATTTTTTAAATGATCAGCACCATTTATAGGAATTTTCCAAATGTTCAAATGATTTTTGGAAAAATATTTTTATCTGGCCATTTGAATTAATTTCTCAGGGCTTTCTTTTCCCCATTTTTGAATTGCAATTTGAAATTTTTGCATGAATGCAAGGTACCTCTGATCCTAGCACATACCTAACTTGGGGTTGTGACAACTCGCCCCCACTCAAAAGAATCTCGTCCCAAGATTCAGAAGTCTGCGGGAGGAAGGAGGGGTACTCGGCACTGAGACGGTCTTCTCTTTCCCACGTGGCTTCTTTCTCAGAGTGGTGTGACCACTGAACTTTCAGAAACTTGATCTTCTTTCGACGAGTGACACGCTCTGCTGAATCAAGAACACGAATAGGGTATTCTCGATAAGAAAGGTCATCTTCTAGATCAAGCGTTTCATGGTCGACTTCGCGGATGGGGTCCTTGAAGCAACGCCTGAGTTGTGACACATGGAATACATCATGTACTCGGGAAAGGTGCGGGGGTAGTTCAAGTTGGTAGGCAACTTCTCCACGTTTATCAAGAATGCGGAAAGGTCCGATGTAACGTGGGGCCAACTTGCCTTTGATACCGAATCTTTGGGTTCCCTTCAGAGGAGTAACCCGGAGGTAAGCCTTCTCATCCAGATTGTAGCTTTCTTGCCTATGATGACGATCATAGTAGCTTTTCTGACGAGACTGGGCTACTTTCAATTGATCACGAACAATGCGAACTTGCTCTTCTGCTTCCTTGATCATGTCTGGTCCAAAGAATTGTCTTTCACCGGTTTCTGACCAGTTTAAGGGTGTTCGACATCGTCGTCCATATAGGAGTTCAAAAGGAGCCATGTTTAGACTAGATTGAAAACTATTGTTATAAGCAAATTCGGCAAATGGAAGAGAATTCTCCCAATTCTTTCCGAATGAGATAACACAAGCTCTGAGCATGTCTTCCAAAATCTGGTTAACCCTTTCGACTTGACCACTAGACTGAGGATGAAAAGCTGTACTAAAGGAGAGATGAGTTCCCATAGCATGTTGGAAGCTTCCCCAAAATCTAGAGGTGAAAAGGCTACCACGATCAGAATTGATTTCCAAAGGAACACCGTGAAGGGATACAATTCTAGAGACGTACAAGTCCGCTAACTGTCTAGCAGTTATAGACTCGCGAACTGGAAGGAAGTGAACAACTTTGGAAAGCCTATCTATGACAACGAAGATGGCATCATTTCCTTTCTGGGTTTTTGGAAAGCCGGTGATGAAGTCCATACCGACTTTGTCCCATTTCCACTCTGGAATAGGCAAAGGTTGAAGTGTCTTTGGTGTTCTGCCTTAATGCGACGACAAACATCACATTCGGCAACAAATTGAGCAATGTCTCTCTTCATCCTAGTCCACCAAAATCTCTGGCGTAGATCTCGGTACATTTTTGTGCTACCGGGATGAATTGAGAGGGGTGTGTCATGGGCTTCTTTGAGGATGAGTTGCCTTAGATCTCTATTCTTAGGTACTACCAAACGATTTCCAAAGAATACCGTTCCTTTACTATCTGTGGAGAAACATTTAGCAACTCCGCTAGCAATGTTCTCCTTGATCCGGCGTACACCTCGTGCACGTCTTTGGGCAACTATGATTTGATCCTCAAGGGTTGGTTTCGCCACCAAGTTGAAAAGAGATCCACGAGGAACAATCTCGAGATTGAGCTTTCGAAATTCCTCATGAAGAAGTGGTTGATACTGTTGTAACATGAGGTTGTTACAATACGACTTACGACTTAGTGCATCAGCCATGGCATTGGCTTTGCCTGGGGTGTAAGAAATTACTACGTCGTAATCTTTTATCAACTCAATCCAGCGTCTTTGCCTGAGATTAAGATCTGGCTGGGTGAAAATGTATTTGAGGCTTTGGTGGTCGGAATAGATCTCACAACGATTACCAAGAAGGTAATGTCGCCAAGTTGTTAGGGCATGAACTACGGCAGCGAGTTCAAGATCATGGGTAGGATAGTTCTCTTCATGTGGCCGCAACTAGCGTGAAGCATAAGCTACCACATGTCGATCTTGCAGAAGTATGCAACCTAACCCTTGCCGTGAGGCGTCACAATAGATCTCGAAATCCTTTTTGGTGTCTGGAGGTGCAAGTACGGGTGCAGAAGTCAATCTTCTTTTTAGCTCTTGAAAGCTCTCCTCGCACTGGGGAGTCCATAGGAATTTCTTATCTTTCTTGAGGAGTTCAGTAAGAGGCTTTGCAACTTTAGAGAAGTTCTCGACGAAGCGACGCCAATAGCTGGCTAGACCAAGAAAACTCCTAACTTGCTTAACCGATTCAGGTGGAGTCCAGTCAAGGACGGCCTGAACTCGGTCGGGATTCACAGCAATGCCTTTTGCAGAAATCACGTGGCCTAAGTAGGTCACTTCTGGTAGCCAAAATTCACACTTGGATAATTTAGCATACAGGCGATGCTCTCTAAGTTTCATCAATACCAGCCTTAGGTGTTCGGCATGTTCTTCTTTGTTCTTCGAGTATATAAGGATGTCATCGAGGTAAACCACGACGAACTGGTCCAAATACTCCATGAAGATCGAATTCATCATGCGTGAGAAAGTGGCGGGGGCATTGGTTAGACCGAAGGACATGACGGTGAACTCGTAAAGACCATAACGAGTAGTGAAAGCCGTCTTGGGAATGTCCTCGCTTCGGATCTTGATTTGATGATAACCTAATCTCAAATCCATCTTGGAGAAGACAGAGGATCTTGCAAGTTGATCATAAAGATCATTGATCCTGGGCAGTGGGTACTTGTTCTTTATCGTCGCTAAATTTAGCCGGCGATAGTCTACGCACATCCTTTCTGTTCTATCTTTCTTCGTTACGAACAGAACGGGGCAAACCCATGGCGATGAGCTAGGGCGGATGAAGCCTTTTTCCAACAAAGCTTCCAGTTGGGTTTTAAGCTCAGCTAACTCACGTGGGGCCATTTTGTATGGGCGTCTGGAAATGGGTGCGGTTCCTGGGGCAAGATCCACTATGAATTCTACACATCTGTCGGGTGGCATGCCCGGCAGCTCTTCAGGAAAGACATCCGGGAAGTCACGAACCACCGGACATCTTCAAGGTCGGGAAGGGGAAGCACATTCAAAGAATGCACCTGGGTTCTTGTTCTTGGTGAGGAGTAAACTATTGTCTGGCCTGAAGGATGTGTAAGTCTAACTGACTTGGATTTACAATCAAGAAAATCATGTTGTCTTGATAACCAATCCATACCAAGGATGACATCAATGTCTGAAGACTTGAGGGCTATGAGTGAAGAAAGGAATACTAAACCCTCAATTGCAATTTGATTACCATGGCTTACTCTATTAGTTTGCCACCTTGAACCAGGAGTTTGAATGATCATAGGGGTGAGCATTTCTTCAAAGGATACATCATGCCGAAGTGCATAACTCTCCGACATGAATGAGTGAGATGCTCCTGGGTCGAAAAGAACGGAAGTGGGGACAAAATGGACTGGGAGTGTACCAAGAATGACGTCAGAAGTACTATCAGTTTCCTCAACAGAGATTTGGTTCACACGTCCAAGATTTTCTGAGGTGGATGGCTTAGCGGTGGAAACCTTCGGGTTTGGTTTGGCACGAACAGTGGGGTTTCCTTTGGCATGGAGTGGAGCATTTTGGTTGACGGGGCACTCACGAGAATAGTGACCAGGCTGGCCATATCTAAAGCAGGCTCCAAAGATAGTGCGGGGAGTTGGGTTGTTTGGTGGAGCTGGTGGACGAGGCGGCACAAGGGATGGCCTCGGTGGTTTGTTTTGGGGAAACAAACTATTAGGAATCTAGATCATACGCTTCTGAGGGCGTGAACTGGAAGAAGGGGCAAGCTCAAGAGCATGCTTGCGAGACTTCTCGAAAACTTCATTGCCATGCTCAGCTCTAAAGGATTTGTTGACTAAATCCTCAAAGGTGGCAAATTCGATGAGGTTGAGATCATGACGGAGGATGGGGCTAAGTCCCTTGCGGAACCTTGCCTGCTTTCTGGCATCGGTGGTGATCTCATCTTGGGCATACCGAGCAAGACGGTTGAATTCCCTCACATACTCATGAATGGACATCTCTCCTTGATTCAGATTGCAGAACTCTTCCTTCTTGCGCTCCATCAACTCATCCAGAATGTGGTACTCTCGAAAGGCAACACAGAACTCTTGCCAATTCACTATGTGACCATCTGGCTGCATTGCAACATAGTTCTCCCACCACTGTAGAGCAGCACCTTCCAAGAAGTATACCGCGAAAACAACTCGGTCATCGGGAGCAACATGTGCAGTGTCAAGCTTACACTCGATGGAACGGAGCTAATCATCAGCTTCAAGGGTCTTAGAAGAACATCGGAATACCGGTGGCATGAGGAGGATGAAGTCCTGAATGCTGACCACCACATTACGATGGTGGGCGGTATTCTGCTCGATGAGCTCCAGAAGGCGTGTTTGATCACGTCTATTCCGCTCGGCTTCCATCATGATTTCCGCCGCAGAAGGCGGGGTTGGAGGTTCATCATCATTTCGATTCCGATCACGGTCTCGATTCCGAAGAACAGCACTACGAGTTCCCCCTGACATCCTGTGTGATAAAAATCAACAATCAGAACAGGTTGAATGATGGATTCAAGGATAACAAGACATGATGAAGGCGGAAAGGATTATAATGCGAAGGCAATGATCCATAGAAACACGGGATAAATCCGGCAGCATAACGTCTACACCGGGATGGAAAACAAGACAACCTCGAGGAGATTGGACAAAACTTCCTCAAGGAACTCAAAACATGAAGACTCTGGACATCCACGACAATCCTACGGCTATAAGGAGGCAATCAACAAGATGTTCTAGTCAGACATAGATGAGCCTAGTCCTATCTTCCCGTAGAAAATGTAAGGGTGACTCAGAACTCAGATCGATGAGGGTAAGGAGAAAAAGAAGCCTTACGTTGTTCCCTTATATACCCAGAGTAATTATATAACTATAGAAGGCTAGACTCGACTTCGGCCAAGGCTGATAATCCTACAGTCAGTCCTGCTCTGATACCAAGTCTGTCGGGACCCAGGGCTAGCGTATGCAAGCCTCGCTACAACACAATCATATGGAGAGCCGAGAACCGTACCCACTTGTCTAAGCAGACAAGGCCAAGCACAGAACGTTCTCGGAAAGCATCGAACGTGAGGGGCATCCCATCCAGTACGGATGATCAACTGAAATGGGTCCTCATCGTCCGCACACAAGTATAAATGATATGGGTGGTGAACTCCCATACTCATAGACAAGTCGCCTCAACCATACTATCGATTGTATTATAACCCTTACATAGACTTACTCCAGCCCGATCACTTAGTCGGGGTCTAGGGCGGGCTCGATCATACATCAAAGTGTGCACGAGACAGAGTCTCGAACAATCGCATCGCGATGCCCCAAGCTGCGCACATCTAAGGGCCACTTGGTGTATAAAAGACCGCCACCCAGATCACAACTAAGGTCTCGAAAACCCATACAAAGACATCCATGTTATAAACATACACGCAACACACATGCCTTGTATGAACAGCAGGTATCATTGCAATTCTCTACAAAGTATACATCTTTATTAATAACTCTTACAGAGTGCACACAGAGATCACAAGCATGTGATCCAACATTACAACAAACAAGCGGAAGCAAGTAGGTCTGAGTACAGACAAGTTTAACAAATGGCTTAGAGAAGCCTTATCTAAAAACAAGCCCTCCACGAGGGAACCAGTCGTCTGACTGGGACTAAGCATAGATTAAGCAAACGTGAGTAGAAAATCGTACTCAGCAAGACTTACATAGGAGCTATACTACTCATGCATATGTATCAAGGTAAAGGGAGGTGGGGTTTCACTTGCAGAAGTGCCAGCTTTGACTTGGCTAGTCCTGAACTACGAGTACCAGACTTGAGGTAAGAAGCGTACACGAGTCCACTACATCTCTTCAACCAATTACACCACTATGGTTACTTCCTCGACTTCCCCACGAGAAGCACACCATAGCACTCACGCTTATCTTGGTGTGTTTTAGAAGTATCCAGTTCAAGTTGTCTAATAATCAAGCTAAGCTTTCCAAGCAGTCCTTAACCGCGGACGCGGCTATTCGAATAGTTTTTGTTAACCCTGCAGGGGTGTACCGCTACACACACGTGTCATCAGTTACCGCCTTTTGCATGTCACCGTTCAAGAGGTGACAGCGAGGATGCCACCACAACAATTCGCCCACAGCTCCATTCTAGTCCAGAGAGTCGCCTATCTGAGGGGGATCCGTATGGAAGTCCAGCCGAGGTTCCAGTACAGCCTCAAACGATGTGTGCAGGGTCCCAAGCCGGTCTTGAAAAGCCGTTCGTCCACTTCGCAGACCGTGCCACAGCCCTACCAGAACTCCGAACTACTGCGACTCTTGGGGTTCGAACGGGGTGAGGTACTAGGATGAGAGGGGTCAGTGAGCCCAATGTGTGGTTGTACTCTTCTTCTTGGATCACTACACAAGAACTCGGGCTTAGGGCGGTGTTCAACGAGACAACCCACTGTGTACTCCTACATAGCCTCTCATCGTTCACCTTGTATTAGGGTAGATTCACCAACACGTTTCACTTTCATCAACACCATGTTTATCATCATCCCGACCCACATCATAAGCAACCTCATTGTACCACTAAGCATGCAATAAGCAGTAACAGTTGCAGGGGACACATGATATCAACCAACTCCTACATCTGCTAGGATTGTGGTTTGCTTACTACTGTGACAAGATGATAGGTCATGCAAAGGTTATGGGTTCAACTATGCGATAGAAACGTTATCATGGTGATCATCCTAAACAATGCATAAGCGAGACATGAGAGGGAAGTGGGATTTTATAGACATGATCAATGGGGGTTTTCTTGCCTTGCTGACGAGGTTTCGATAACGGTGTCTTCAACGAAGGGGGTGGCCTCGGGTTCCGGCTCCACTTCTATCAGCAACACGACAATCATAGGATCAACATAATTTACAATGCACAATCACCTGAATAAGATTGTAATGGTGATGTTTATGGTACTGATGTGTTGAGCATTCCATTTAAAAAAAAGTATATTGCATTTGAAATGAAAATTCAAACTCCATTTGATTTATCGATGAATTTCAAATGCATTTGAATGCATGAAAGTTCATTTGAAAATATTGATCATGAAGTGATGTGGTATAGTTGAAGTAATGTCTCTGATGTGTGGAAGAAACCATTGGAATTAAGGGTATTGCAAAATCATTTGCAAAATCACTCCAAATTTGAATTTGAAAAGGATCCATATGCATGTTTGCTACTGTTCACCCATTTTAAAATGGTCAAACATGAAAACAAATTGCATATTCATAATCCTTGTATTTTTCTGATAATTTTAGACATATTATTTTCTATATTTGGAGTTAGGATGAATTAATTATGAATTTCCAAAGTTTATTGCATTTTCTGGAATTTCTCTGATTTATTAAAAAACTGGAAATTCATTTATGGCGTCATGCTGACATCAGCATGACGTGGGGGGCTTCTGGCCAGTGGGGCCCTCCTGTCATCCACTCGGGGTTAAAACCCGGTTAGTTTTAAGCTAACAGTGTGATTAGGGGGTCAGGGGGCCCACTGTCAGTGTGTTTAGGGGGGTTAAGGGGGTGCTTAAGGCCTAAACGGCCGGCGGTTAGCCGCCGGTGCCACTGGGCACGGCGGAGGGCTCGCCGGAGCTCGCTCCCGACCTCTTCTTGGAACGGGGAGGCCACTGGGAGGTGCCCCGTGCACGCCCGCATCCCGTAGAGCACGAGGGGGTCACGGGGGAGCTCCACGGCGACGACAGCTTCAACGGAGGCGACGGCCGGAGACGGAGCACGACGGCGATGGTGATTTCGGGCACCAAAACGCGCGCTGGGAGAGGGGAAAGAAGCAGGGGCTCACCCTGAACTTGCTGGTGAGGACGGCGTGGCTGGGGAAGGCGCGGTGGCGACGTAATCAACGGCGAGCTCCCGCGGCTCCGACGAGATGGCGACGGCGATTCCGGTGGCTGCAGGGGCTCCGACCTCGATTCCCTTTGCACGGTGATGAAGACGACGGTGGGGAGCTCGATGGAGAAGGAGGTCTGGGCTAACTCGGCCGATGGCCGCGTCGGGCACGATGGCGTGCTCCGGCAGGCGCTTGGGATGGTGAGGAATTGGCGTCGCAGAGAGGAGGGGGTGACCAGGAGCAAGGGGGAGGGGTGCGGGGTGTGTGTGGCGTTGCGTGGCGCAAGAGAGAGTGAGGGGGAGACCTAGAAGGGCCAGGGCGTCGCCGTGGCGTCGTCGCCACGCTTTCAGCTCCAGCGAGCAGCTTGGAGGGGCGGGGGTAGAAGACGACAAGCCAGCTTGTGGGCTGGGCCGAGGCGACAGAAGGTGGGCCTCGCCTGTGGGCGACAGGTAAGCTTAGTTGTTTTCTTTTCTTTTTTATTTTTCTGCAAGTAGGTTGACCTAGCTAATAAAAATAGCTAGGCATTTTATAAAATGCCACAAACCATTTTTTAAATGATCAGCACCATTTATAGGAATTTTCCAAATGTTCAAATGATTTTTGGAAAATTTTTTTATCTGGCCATTTGAATTAATTTCTCAGGGCTTTCTTTTCCCCATTTTTCAATTGCAATTTGAAATTTTTGCATGAATGCAAGGTACCTCTGATCCTAGCACATACCTAACTTGGGGTTGTGAAAGTGGTCCTTTGCTTCCACCCTACGCTGGACCTAGGCCCCATCCTTGCCCAAATGGATATCAGGGTCCACAGGCCTCCGTGTTTTCCGATGGTCATCTTCAGCTACCGGGATACGTGGGTAACTTTTATGAGGACTACTATGGAGATGGAGATGAGTGAGACCGCCTGTGGTCTTACTTAGTGTTGATGTAGTAGTAACTTAGTGTATTGTACGCAAGGGTCTAAGTTCCAGAGGCTTAGATAAATAATGTATAGGAAGTCAGAGTGCCTCTGAAGGATGTATCATCTTCATCACGTTTGTATTAGCTTGGTGCTTGTACTAAAACGATGTATGGCTTGTATGACAGCTTGTGAATATATGGCTTGTATGCTTTTATCACCATGTTGTCAAGATGATTACTTCCTTTGCTCTATAATCCTTCCAGTACTTCAATACCTTGTTTAGATTCTTCCAATCAACTCTGTTTGACTTTGGTTTTCACCTTCAGGATGTCTCAAGGAACCCGTGGCCAGATTGGTCGTAACCAGGGTCGTGGGAATGACCAGGAGGAAGGCAACCTTCCACCCCCACCCACGATGGCTCAGGTTCTGATGGAAGTTGAGAGGAACCGCCGAGACTCTCGCCACCTGCTGGAAGTCATTGCTCGTAACACCACTCAGCAGCGCAATGAGTTGGTGTCCCTGAACGACTTCATCTGACTTCATCCCCCGGTTTTCAGTTACTCCACCGAGCCCCTTGACGCCGATGACTGGCTTCGCAGCATCGAGAGGAAGCTCCAAGCAGGCCATGTTGCAAATGGCGACAAGTTCAGCTATGCCACCTATCACCTCGAAGGTGCAGCTAGCTCTTGGTGGGAGAACTTTCTGAATATGCGTCCCGTTGGACTGCCTGCATCTTGGGATGAATTCTGCACGTCCTTCCGCGAGCACCACATTCCCAAGGGTCTTATGGACCGCAAGCGTGAGGAGTTCTGCAACCTCACCCAAGGCAGCAGGACCGTTGAAGAGTTTAGTCGTGAGTTCAACCGACTTGCTCGTTATGCTATTGAAGATGTCTCCACCGACGCAAAGAAGCAAGAGAGGTTCCGTCGCGGAATCAACACTGGACTCCGTCGTGAGCTCAACCTACATGACTTTGCCACATTCCAGGTCCTTGTCAACAAAGCCATCCAGGCAGAGGACATGAACACCCCCAACGACTTTCGCAAATACCCTAGGGACGATGGATCATCCAGTTCCGGCTCCCAGAAGCGCAAGATCTGGATCCCCAATAGTATGTTCCGCCAGAACAACCCACCGAGGCCATCCTATGTGGCGCCTCGTCCACCAACTCAGTTCCACCCAGCTCCACCAAACAACCCAGCTCCACGCACTGTTTTTGGAGCCTGTTACAAGTGTGGTCAGGCAGGCCACTACTCTCGTGAGTGTCCCCAGAACCAGATCCAGCATCAGAATGCTCCACCCCGTGCCGGAGGCAACAACAATGGTCGTGGCAAGCCCCCCCAGAAGGTCTACACCGCCAAACCCGCTCCTCCCGCCACTCGTGGACGTGTGAACCAGATTTCCGCCGAAGAGACTGATGACACCACTGACGTCATTCTTGGTACGCTCCCAGTCAATTATGTTCCTACTTCCATTCTTTTCGACCCAGGAGCATCTCATTCATTCATGTCGGAAAGTTATGCACTTCCTCATGAGTTATCTTTTGTTGAATTGTCCACCCCAATGATTATTCAAACTCCAGGGTCAAGATGGCAAACTAATAGAGTAAGCCATGGTAATCAAATTGCAATTGAGGGTTTAGTATTCCTTGCTTCACTCATAGCCCTCAAGTCTTCGGATATTGATGTCATCCTTGGCATGGATTGGCTATCAAGACAGAATGCCTACCTGGATTGCAAAGGCAAATCCGTGAAACTCACCCACCCTTCAGGCAAAACCGTCAACTATACCTCACCCAGAACAAGAAACCAAGTGCATTCCTTGAATGTACTTCCCCTTCCCAAACTTGAAGATATTCCGGTGGTTCATGACTTCACGGATGTATTTCCTGAAGAGCTTCCGGGCATGCCACCCGACAGATGTGTAGAGTTTATAGTGGATCTTGTACCAGGAACCGCACCAATTTCTAGACGCCCATACAAAATGGCCCCACGTGAGTTAGCTGAGCTTAAAACCCAACTGGAAGCTTTGTTGGAAAAAGGCTTCATCCGCCCTAGCTCATCGCCATGGGGTTTCCCCGTTCTGTTCGTAACAAAGAAGATGGAATAGAAAGGATGTGCGTAGACTATCGCCCGCTAAATTTAGCGACGATAAAGAACAAGTACCCACTTCCCAGGATCAATGATCTTTATGATCAACTTGCAGGATCCTCTCTCTTCTCCAAGATGGATTTGAGATTAGGTTATCATCAAATCAAGATCCGAAACGAGGACATTCCCAAAACGGCTTTTACTACTCGTTATGGTCTTTATGAGTACACCGTCATGTCCTTTGGTTTAACCAATGCCCCCGCCACTTTCTCACGCATGATGAATTCGATCTTCATGGAGTACTTAGATAAATTTGTTGTGGTTTATCTCGATGACATTCTCATCTACTCGAAGAACGAAGAAGAACATGCCGAACACCTAAGGCTGGTATTGATGAAACTTAGAGAGCATCGCATGTATGCTAAATTCTCCAAGAGTGAATTCTGGCTACCAGAAGTGACCTACTTAGGCCACGTGATTTCTGCAAAAGGCATTGCTGTGAATCCCGAGAGAGTTCAGGCCGTCCTTGACTGGACTCCACCTGAATCGGTTAAGCAAGTTAGGAGTTTTCTTGGCCTAGCCAGCTATTGCTGTCGCATCGTCGAGAACTTTTCTAAAGTTGCAAAGCCTCTAACTGAACTCCTCAAGAAAGATAAGAAATTCTTATGGACTCCCAAGTGCGAGGAAAGCTTTCAAGAGCTAAAAAGAAGATTGACTTCTGCACCCGTACTTGCACCTCCAGACACAAAAAAGGATTTCGAGATCTATTGTGACGCATCACGGCAAGGGTTAGGATGCATACTTCTGCAAGATCGACATGTGGTAGCTTATGCTTCACGCCAGTTGCGGCCACATGAAGAGAACTATCCTACCCATGACCTTGAACTCGCTGCCGTAGTTCATGCCCTAACAACTTGGCGACATTACCTCCTTGGTAACCGTTGCGAGATCTATTCCGACCACCAAAGCCTCAAATACATTTTCACCCAGCCAGATCTTAATCTCAGGCAAAGACGCTGGATTGAGTTGATAAAAGATTTCGACGTAGGAATTTCTTACACCCCAGGCAAAGCCAATGTCATGGCTGATGCCCTAAGTCGTAAGTGGTATTGTAACAACCTCATGTTACAATAGTATCAACCACTTCTTCATGAGGACTTTCGCAAGCTCAATCTTGAGATTGTTCCTCATGGCTATCTTTCTACCTTGGTGGCGAAACCAACTCTTGAGGATCAGATTATAGTTGCCCAAAGGCGTGCACGAGGTGTCCGCCGGATCAAGGAGAACATTGCTAGCGGAGTTGCTAAATGTTTCTCCACAGATAGCAAGGGAACGGTATTCTTTGAAAATCGTTTGGTAGTACCTAAGAATAGGGAACTAAGGCAACTCATCCTCAAAGAAGCCCATGACACACCCCTCTCGATTCATCCCGGTAGAACAATAATGTACCGACATCTACGCCAGAGATTTTGGTGGACTAGGATGAAGAGAGACATTGCTCAATTTGTTGCCGAATGTGATGTTTGTCGTCGCATTAAGGCAGAACATCAAAGACCTGCTGGTACACTTCAACCTTTGTCTATTCCCGAGTGGAAATGGGACAAAGTCGGTATGGACTTCATCACCGGCTTTCCAAGAACCCAGAAAGGAAACAATGCCATCTTCGTTGTCATAGATAGGCTTTCCAAAGTTGCTCACTTCCTTCCGGTTCGCGAGTCTATAACTGCTAGCCAGTTAGCGGACTTGTACATCTATAGAATTGTATCCCTTCACGGTGTTCCTTTGGAAATCAATTCTGATCGTGGTAGCCTTTTTATCTCCAAGATGACCTTTCTTATCGAGAATACCCCGTTCGTATTCTTGATTCCGCAGAGCGTGTCACTCGTCGTCGGAAGATTAGGTTTCTAAAAGTGCAATGGTCACACCACTCTGAGAGAGAAGCTACGTGGGAAAGAGAAGACCGTCTCAGTGCCGAGTACCCCTCCTTCCCCCCGTAGACTTCTGAATCTCGGGACGAGATTCTTTTGAGTGGGGGCGAGTTGTCAGAACCCTCTGTTAGGTAATGTGCTAGGGTTAGCCAATACTCTTGCATCATTTCAAAATTTCAAAAGAAATCTTTGAAATCAAACTCAAAAGAAAAATGGGAGAAGGAACCCCCTCTAGATGAATTAATTCAAAAGGCCAGATAAAAATCTTCTCCAAAAAAAATTCATGTTAGATTTTTAAAAAGTCTTATAAATGAGTGTGATCACATTTCAAGTGATGTGGGACCCACCCCATGCTCATAGATTTTTCAAATATTCAAACAGTGCCTTGGATTTAATCAAAAACCCCTATATGAGTTAAGATTCAAATTATTTGAATTTTAAAAATGTTGAAACTTTATAAGTGGCTAGTCTATATTATTATGAAGCCATATAAAAAATTTCAGCATTTAATAAAATGCCTAGCTATTTATTTAGCACAGCAAAACAAAAGACATAAAAGAAAACAGAAAGGAAAAAGGGAAAGAACTTACCTGGCGCCTAGGCGAGGCCCACCTACCTTGGCCCAGCTAGGCCCAGCCGCCACCCGGGCTGTCGTCTTCCTCAGGCAGCCAGGTAGCTGCGTGCCCGGCATGCCACGACCGCCACGCCACCTGCTTTCCTGGCGCCCCCCAGCCTCCCGATCCCTCTAGACACGTCCTGGAGACGCCCACGTCCACTCCCCTCCCTCTCTCGGCCGTTCCGCCGACGTCCTTGAAGCTCGCCGGAGCACCGTCAAGCCCCCGCGTAGCCATCGACGCCGAGAAGCCCCCGGATCCTGTCCATCGTCTTCACCGCAGTTGTCTTCGTCTTTGAGCATAATATGGGGAGCTGAAGCCCCCTGGAGCTGCCGAATCGCGTCGCCGTCTTCATCTACGGCCGCCGCGCAACATCGTCGATTACATCGCCATCGAGCCACCCCAGCCCTCGCCAACACCTCCGTTGAGTTCCTGGTGAGCTCACGGTCAAAACCCCTAACCTCTCCCCCTCGATTTCTTCCTTTGTCACCGATTGCCATGGTCGCCGGAGTACCGAGCCGCCACGGTCGTCGTGGCAAGCATCTGCTAGGCAATCATCCTCGCCGTCTTGTCCATCACCTCCGTCGTGAACTGCTGCTTCGAACGCGCCCAGCGGTGGCTCAAATGGTGCTCTGCAGCATGATCCACCCCGAGCCCGTGCCACGGCCGCCGCGGAAGGTCGTCGCCGGCGTCGCTCCGGTGGCCTCCTTGGTCACCTGGACCCTCCCCGAGACGCGCGGCTCCACGAGCTTGCGTTTGGTGCATCCAGCGCTTCAAACGGACCACGGCAGCCTCGTCCCGTGCAGCGCCGCCGTGGGTTGGCCGCCGGCGTTTAGCCGCCGATGGGTTAGGCACTAATCCCCCTCCTAACCCCACCCTGGGCCACTGACCAGTGGGCCCAGTGGCTTAATTAAGCCACTGGATTAAATTAACCAGCCGGGTTAATTAGCCAGTGACACTGACACCCCTGTCCCACCTGTCAGCCCCCTGGTGACGCCAGCAGTGCATCATGCTGATGCAATAAAAGGAATAAAGGAATTTCCAAATAAAAAAAAAGAAAATAAAAATAATTCAGAAAAATCCAGAAAATACCCCAAACTTTGAAAATTCATAGAAAACTCATATTAACTCAAAATTGGACAAATAATATATGAAAAATGATCAAGAGAAAATAAGCTATCTAAAAATCCAACTTTCAACTATGTTTGAGTTGATTTTAAAATGGGACCAGTTGCATATGTCATTTGATTTATTTGGAATTTATTCAAATTCAATTCAAATGATTTTGCAACTTGGACCATGGAAACTTGCTACAATTCAACCATACATCAGAGGCATATCATACACATTTCCAAAAGGTTAAAAATGATCAAACAATATCACATGCAACTTGGTTAAGTTTGAATTCCAATTGGAGTTTGAATTTGCAATATACTCCATTTAAATGGAATTGCCCCACACATCAAAGCATATACATCATGTTTCAACCTTCCATCATGTGATTGTGCATTGTATTTACTTTGCTACCTTGTTTGTTGTTTGTCGAGTAGAGGTGGAACCGGAGCAGGAGGCTGCCCCCTTCGTTGAAGACCCCGAACCCGAACCTCGTCACCAAGGCAAGCAAACCCCCATTGATCATGTCGATAAAATCCCACTTCCCTCTCATGTCTCGCTTATGCATTGTTTAGGATGATTACCATGATACGTTTGTACCGCATAGATGAACCCATTCCTTTGCATGACCTATCATTTTGTCATAGTAGTAGGCAAAACCACAATCCTAGCAAATGTAGGAGTTGATTGATATCATGTGACCCCTACAACTGTTACTGCTTATTGCATGCTTAGAGTGATACCATGATGATACTGTTATGTGAGTCGGGATGGTAGTGATCATGATGATGATGGTAGAAAAGTGTTGGTGAATCGACCCTAATACAAGGTGAACGATGAGAGGCTGTGTAGGAGTACACGGTGGGTTGTCTCGTTGAACACCGCCCTAAGTCCGAGTTCTTGTGTGGTGATCCAAGATGAAGAGTACAACCACACATTGGGCTCACTGACCCCTCTCAACTTACTAACTCATCCCTTTCGATGTCCAGATGTCAAAATAGTTCGGAGTTCTGGTAGGCTTGTGGCCTGGATGCTAAGTAAGAGAACGGCTCATCCGAGACCGGCTTATGCACCACGCACACATCACTTGGGTCCACTTCGGTAAACCGGCCGGGTTCACGATAGTGGTAACCAACCCAATTAGGCGGTTTTCTTGGACTAGATCGGCTATGAGGTAACAGTTGTGGTGAGCATCCTCGCTGGCACCCCATGAATGGTGTCGAGATCAAAGGCGGTAAATGATGATCATGTGTGTGTAGCGGTACACCCCTGCAGGGTTAACAAAACTATTCGAATAGCCGCGTCTGCGGTTATGGACTGCTTGGAAAGCTTAGCTTGATTATTAGACAACTTGAACTGGATACTTCTAAAATACACCAAGATAAGTGTGAGTGCTATGGCATGCTTTCTCGTGGGGAAGTCGAGGAAGGCACCATAGTGGTGTAATTGGTTGGAGAAAGTAGTGGACTCGCGTACGCTTCTTACCTCAAGTCTGGTACTCGTAGTTCAGGACTAGCCAAGTCAAAGCTGGCACTTCTGCAAGTGAAACCCCACCTACCTTTACCTTGACACATATGCATGAGTAGTATAGCTCCTATGTAAGTCTTGTTGAGTACGAATTTGTTCTCACGTTTGCTTAATCTATGTTTTAGATGAAACCACTGACCCTGAAGGTGGCTTCTTCATCGAGCTGGACGACTGAAGATCAAGCTAGTCTAGTCCCAGTCAGACGACTGGTTCCCTCGTGGAGGGCTTGTGTTTAAATAAGGCTTCTTAAGCCATTTGTTAAACTTGTCTGTACTCAGACATAATTTGCTTCCGCTTGTGTTGTAATGTTGGATCACATGTTTGTGATCTCTGTGTGCACTCTATAAGAGGTATCAATAAAAATGTATACTTTGTAGAGAATTGCAATGATACCTACTGTTCATACAAGGCATGTGTGTTGCGTGTATGTTTATAACATGCATGTCTTTGTATGGGTTTTCGAGACCTTAGTTGTGATCTGGCTGGCGGTCTTTCATACACCAAGTGGCCCTTAGATGTGCGCAGCTTGGGGCATCGCGATGCGATTGTTCGAGACTCCGTCTCGTGCACACTTTGTGGTATGATCGAGCCCGCCCTAGACCCCGACTTAGTGATCGGGCTGGAGTAAGTCTATGTAAGGTTATGAGATAGTCGATAGTATGGTTGAGGCGACTTGTCTTTGAATATGGGAGTTCACCACCCATATCATTAGACTTGTGTGCGGACGATGAGGACCCATCTCAGTTGATCATCCGGCCTGGATGGGATGCCCCTCACGTACGATGCTTTCCGAGAACGTTCTGTGCTTGGCCTTGTCTGCTTAGACAAGTGGGTACGGTTCTCGGCGCTCCATATGACTATGTCTTAGCTTGACTTACATACGCTAACCCCGGGTCTCGACAAGTGCACTTATCTTAGTCTAGAAGGTATGGTAGCATAGATCCACCCACTCAACACTTATCAGCTCAACACTAGTTATCAATACGGAGGATGGCAAAAGCACGTGACTACCTCTCCATGTGTCCTCAAGAACGTTTTAGTCTTTATAAGTTCAGTTGTCAGTCTTATCCTTTGCTCAAAAGGATTGGGCCACTTGCTTATCCTCAGTGCCTTTTAGCTTGCTTGCTTTTATCTTATCGTTGCTTATATCGAAAACCCCTGAAAAGTTATCTTTCAGTGCTTGCAGTTATTCCTTGTCCACCATCACCTATCAGTACCTTTCGCTCCTTGTTGGGTTCGACACTCTTACTTATCGAAAACGCTACAATAGATCCGTTTATGTTGAGGGTCATCAGCTGCCTCACATGATCGAGGCACTTTTGTATTTTTCTATGTTGCTATGCTGAGTTTGCTAGGATCTGATGGATTATGAGATTATGTTCAGATTGTGATGAGTAATATATTTGGTTCTCTTCTATATTTGTGTTCTTTAGTAAATTCTTGCATGTTCTCTATCGCCGTATTTTACTTTGGCCAAGTGATTTGTTGCAACTCCAAGAAGGAGCGTTATGCTTGATTGTGGGTTCAGCCCCTTGATGTCTAGATTGAGTGACAAAAACATGAGACTAGGGGATGTGCTGTTGCCACCAGGTATAAAGCAACGGTGCTTGTACTTGCGGGTGCAAGGATTGTTTACTTTACGCATGGTTCTTTTAATGTAGTTGTCTGTTGCTTTGAGTTTACACTTTGGGTGGGATTTGTAACTTAATACCAGCGAGATGTTTTGGATAGATATCTCAAGGTGGATGATTCGTAGTAGATGCAAATGGATTGCGGTCTACTTACCTTGGAGTACTGCTCATTGCTTTTGAGCCTCTTCCTTTTTTTGTAGCATAGTTAGCATTGCGGTGCGTTTATAATCATGTCAATTGCCCAGTTGTGATTTGTTTACCTCGCTAGCACTTTTATCGTATTTTGGGAGAGAGACATCATTAGTGAACATCACGGGACCCCGGTCCATATTCACATCATTGTTTACACTTTCAATTTACTTTCAGTTTCCACTATTATTATCTCTTGCGTTGATCCTTTGTAAACAACAAGGAAGGAGGAATTGACAACTCATCTATACTCATTGGGAGCAAAGTTATTTGCTGTGTGTGCAGTTCCAGGCGAAGTTAGCAACCTCGACGCCACTGTTCACTTTACCACTTTCTTGTATCTCTGCGAGTCCCACGGGAGACAAACCCTATCCTCTACATAGGGGAAATTCTTCTGCTACGCTACATCTCATCTTCCACTTGGGGTAACCAACGAGGAGCGAGAGAAGTATCTTCCTTGCTAGCATCAAGCAATTTCTGGCGCCGTTGCCGGGGACTCCAAGGTACAACAAGTAGACTGGTCCCGTCAACTTCCTAGCCAGAAGCAATTTCTGGCGCTGTTGCCGGGGACTCCAGCCTACAAGATAGGGGAGTTGCACACTACCTTTTATCTTTGCTTTTTAGTCTTGCTAGTTTACCTTTCAGTTTTTTCTTTCGCGTCCCTTATCAAAAATACCAAAAATACTTGTTACCTTGTTAGTAGTTACCACTATGGCTGGTCCTTTTGCCTTTGGTGAGGCAGAAGTACTTACCTTTACTCAGAGAGGTGGTGAAAGTCTGAAAGATGCTTGGTATAGAATTAATGATTCTCAAAAGAGAGCCACCAAGAAGCAATCCACTACTATCCTGCTTAGAAATTTTTATGTTGGACTCACTTCTTGGAATAGGTTTATCTTAGACACTGCTATCAATGGTAACTTTATAGAGGCTCCAGTTTGGGAAGCCCTTAATATTATTGAAAATCTTGTTGGAAGTCTCCCCATTGCAAGTATTAAGGAGAGGACATTACTTGTAACAGCCCAGTTTTCAGAAAAATTAAAAAAAAATTCGGTGTGAATTGTTTGATTGTCTGATTTGTTTGCGGTGTTTGCATCTCCGATTTATCGATCGGCGATTATTTTCCCCCTCTTATCTCGTATCGGACGGAGACCGACCCTTGCCACCCTAACACTCGACCTTTGCGACACCGGGTTTCGCCCGATCACCGTCGCGAAAACCGCACGAGACCAACCGCAGCCAACGGAACGAAAACCCCGTTTAATAATTAAACGGGATATTTTTATAGCGCGTCGGAAAGTGTTTTCGGACCGGTTCCAGCGCGAGGTGAACGCCTCCGGCTCGACGCGCTGTTCGCGCAAATCGAAGTTTTACCCGAATCGGAGGTACTGCGGACCCCCGGTGGTCAGAAACGTGAGCACCGCGCGCGCGAGAGAAAAACCGGAGATGTTATTGCAAACTGCCAGCCACCGGGGCTATATAAAAACCACCACACTCCCACCCATTTCTAGGGTTTCCCTAGCACAAAATTGCAGCCACCCCCTCAGATCTTCCAATTTTATCCCCAAATCCCGAATTTTCTAGCTCCCAGTGATCTGGACCGTCGGATCGCCCGATCCAACGGCCCAGATCCACCCAGCCTACCCACCTCTCTCCTCTGTCTCTCTCTCCAAGCCGCAGCCGAGCTCTCCCCGTGGAACAGCCGCCGCCGCCGGCGCCCCTCTCCTCCTTCCTCTCCCTTCCCTCTCCTCCCTCTCCCCATCTCCCTTCTCTCTCACCCGCCTGCCTCCTCTCTGCAGGGAAATGGCGCGGCCGCCATGGCCATGGCCACTGGCCGAGGTGCGGCCAGCCTCCCGTGCTGCTCCGCCGGGACCTCGCCTCGCCGGCCACCGGAGACCGCCGCCCCAAAACGCCTCCTCCCCGACCTCGCCTGCCCCGCCGCCCGCTCGGTCGGGAGCCGGCGCTGTATCCCGCTCGGGAGGAGCCGGGTCGGCCTCCCCAGGCCAGGCCGGCCACATGGGCCAAGGCCATCCCAAGGCCTCGGCATCCAAGCCAGGCCGCCTCAAGCCCAGCAGGCCGCCAGCCCGGCAGGGCCAGATCCAGTCAGATGGGCCGCAGCCCAGAGGTCCTGTCGGTACCCGGGGTTAGCGTATGCAAGTCCAGTTAAGACATAGTCATATGGAGAGCCGAGAACCGTACCCACTTGTCTAGGCAGACAAGGCCAAGCACAGAACGTTCTCGGAAAGCATCGTACGTGAGGGGTATCCCATCCAGGCCGGATGATCAACTGAAATGGGTCCTCATCGTCCGCACACATGTCTAATGATATGGGTGGTGAACTCCCATATTCAATGACAAGTCGCCTCAACCATACTATCGACTATCTCATAACTCTTACATAGACTTACTCCATCCCGATCACTTAGTCGGGGTCTAGGGCGGGCTCGATCATACCACAAAGTGTGCACGAGACAGAGTCTCGAGCAATCGCATCGCGATGCCCCAAGCTGCGCACATCTAAGGGCCACTTGGTGTATGAAAGACCGCCAGCCAGATCACAACTAAGGTCTCGACAACCCATACAAAGACATGCATGTTATAAACATACACGCAGCACACATGCCTTGTATGAATAGTAGGTATCATTGCAATTCTCTACAAAGTATATATTTTTATTGATAACTCTTATAGAGTGCACACAGAGATCACAAACATGTGATCCAACATTACAACAACAAGCGGAAGAAAAGTATGTCTGAGTACAGACAAGTTTAACAAATGGCTTAAGAAGCCTTATTTAAACACATGCCCTCCACGAGGGAACCAGTCGTCTGACTGGGACTAGACTAGTTGATCTTCAGTCGTCCAGCTCGATGAAGAAGCCACCTTCGGGGTCAGTGGTATCATCTAAAACATAGATTAAGCAAACGTGAGTACAAAGTCGTACTCAGCAAGACTTACATAGGAGCTATACTACTCATGCACATGTATCAAGGTAAAGGGAGGTGGGGTTTCACTTGCAGAAATGCCAGCTTTGACTTGGCTAGTCCTGAACTACGAGTACCAGACTTGAGGTAAGAAGCGTACACGAGTCCACTACTTTCTCCAACCAATTACACCACCATGGTGCCTTCCTCGACTTCCCCACGAGAAAGCACGCCATAGCACTCACACTTATCTTGGTGTGTTTTAGAAGTATCCAGTTCAAGTTATCTAATAATCAAGCTAAGCTTTCCAAGCATTCCATAACCGCGGACGCGGCTATTCGAATAGTTTTGATAACCCTGCAGGGGTGTACCGCTACATACACATGATCATCATTTACCGCCTTTGATCTCGACACCATTCATGGGGTGCCAGCGAGGATGCTCACCACAACTGTTACCTCATAGCCGATCTAGTCCGAGAAAACCGCCTACTTGGGTTGGTTACCACTATCGTGAACCCGGCCGGTTTACCGAAGTGGACCCAAGTGATGTGTGCGTGGTGCATAAGCCGGTCTCGGATGAGCCGTTCTCTTACTTAGCATCCAGGCCACAAGCCTACCAGAACTCCGAACTATTGCGACATCTGGACATCGAAAGGGATGAGTTAGTAAGTGGAGAGGGGTCAGTGAGCCCAATGTGTGGTTGTACTCTTCATCTTGGATCACCACACAAGAACTCGGACTTAGGGCGGTGTTCAACGAGACAACCCACCGTGTACTCCTACACAGCCTCTCATCGTTCACCTTGTATTAGGGTCGATTCACCAACACTTTTCTACCATCATCATCATGATCACTACCATCCCGACTCACATAACAGTATCATCATGGTATCACTCTAAGCATGCAATAAGCAGTAACAGTTGTAGGGGTCACATGATATCAATCAACTCCTACATTTGCTAGGATTGTGGTTTTGCCTACTACTGTGACAAAATGATAGGTCATGCAAAGGAATGGGTTCATCTATGCAGGCCGCCAGCCCGGCAGGGCCAGATCCAGTCAGATGGGCCGCAGCCCAGAGGTCCTGTCGGTACCCGGGGTTAGCGTATGCAAGTCCAGTTAAGACATAGTCATATGGAGAGCCAAGAACCGTACCCACTTGTCTAGGCAGACAAGGCCAAGCACAGAACGTTCTCGGAAAGCATCGTACGTGAGGGGTATCCCATCCAGGCCGTATGATCAACTGAAATGGGTCCTCATCGTCCGCACACATGTCTAATGATATGGGTGGTGAACTCCCATATTCAATGACAAGTCGCCTCAACCATACTATCGACTATCTCATAACTCTTACATAGACTTACTCCAGCCCGATCACTTAGTCGGGGTCTAGGGCGGGCTCGATCATACCACAAAGTGTGCACGAGACAGAGTCTCGAGCAATCGCATCACGATGCCCCAAGCTGCGCACATCTAAGGGCCACTTGGTGTATGAAAGACCGCCAGCCAGATCACAACTAAGGTCTCGAAAACCCATACAAAGACATGCATGTTATAAACATACACGCAGCACACATGCCTTGTATGAATAGTAGGTATCATTGCAATTCTCTACAAAGTATACATTTTTATTGATAACTCTTATAGAGTGCACACAGAGATCACAAACATGTGATCCAACATTACAACAACAAGCGGAAGAAAAGTATGTCTGAGTACAGACAAGTTTAACAAATGGCTTAAGAAGCCTTATTTAAACACATGCCCTCCACGAGGGAACCAGTCGTCTGACTGGGACTAGACTAGTTGATCTTCAGTCGTCCAGCTCGATGAAGAAGCCACCTTCGGGGTCAGTGGTATCATCTAAAACATAGATTAAGCAAACGTGAGTACAAAGTCGTACTCAGCAAGACTTACATAGGAGCTATACTACTCATGCACATGTATCAAGGTAAAGGGAGGTGGGGTTTCACTTGCAGAAATGCCAGCTTTGACTTGGCTAGTCCTGAACTACGAGTACCAGACTTGAGGTAAGAAGCGTACACGAGTCCACTACTTTCTCCAACCAATTACACCACCATGGTGCCTTCCTCGACTTCCCCACGAGAAAGCACGCCATAGCACTCACACTTATCTTGGTGTGTTTTAGAAGTATCCAGTTCAAGTTATCTAATAATCAAGCTAAGCTTTCCAAGCATTCCATAACCGCGGACGCGGCTATTCGAATAGTTTTGATAACCCTGCAGGGGTGTACCGCTACATACACATGATCATCATTTACCGCCTTTGATCTCGACACCATTCATGGGGTGCCAGCGAGGATGCTCACCACAACTGTTACCTCATAGCCGATCTAGTCCGAGAAAACCGCCTACTTGGGTTGGTTACCACTATCGTGAACCCGGCCGGTTTACCGAAGTGGACCCAAGTGATGTGTGCGTGGTGCATAAGCCGGTCTCGGATGAGCCGTTCTCTTACTTAGCATCCAGGCCACAAGCCTACCAGAACTCCGAACTATTGCGACATCTGGACATCGAAAGGGATGAGTTAGTAAGTGGAGAGGGGTCAGTGAGCCCAATGTGTGGTTGTACTCTTCATCTTGGATCACCACACAAGAACTCGGACTTAGGGCGGTGTTCAACGAGACAACCCACCGTGTACTCCTACACAGCCTCTCATCGTTCACCTTGTATTAGGGTCGATTCACCAACACTTTTCTACCATCATCATCATGATCACTACCATCCCGACTCACATAACAGTATCATCATGGTATCACTCTAAGCATGCAATAAGCAGTAACAGTTGTAGGGGTCACATGATATCAATCAACTCCTACATTTGCTAGGATTGTGGTTTTGCCTACTACTGTGACAAAATGATAGGTCATGCAAAGGAATGGGTTCATCTATGCAGGCCGCCAGCCCGGCAGGGCCAGATCCAGTCAGATGGGCCGCAGCCCAGAGGTCCTGTCGGTACCCGGGGTTAGCGTATGCAAGTCCAGTTAAGACATAGTCATATGGAGAGCCGAGAACCGTACCCACTTGTCTAGGCAGACAAGGCCAAGCACAGAACGTTCTCGGAAAGCATCGTACGTGAGGGGTATCCCATCCAGGCCGTATGATCAACTGAAATGGGTCCTCATCGTCCGCACACATGTCTAATGATATGGGTGGTGAACTCCCATATTCAATGACAAGTCGCCTCAACCATACTATCGACTATCTCATAACTCTTACATAGACTTACTCCAGCCCGATCACTTAGTCGGGGTCTAGGGCGGGCTCGATCATACCACAAAGTGTGCACGAGACAGAGTCTCGAGCAATCGCATCACGATGCCCCAAGCTGCGCACATCTAAGGGCCACTTGGTGTATGAAAGACCGCCAGCCAGATCACAACTAAGGTCTCGAAAACCCATACAAAGACATGCATGTTATAAACATACACGCAGCACACATGCCTTGTATGAATAGTAGGTATCATTGCAATTCTCTACAAAGTATACATTTTTATTGATAACTCTTATAGAGTGCACACAGAGATCACAAACATGTGATCCAACATTACAACAACAAGCGGAAGAAAAGTATGTCTGAGTACAGACAAGTTTAACAAATGGCTTAAGAAGCCTTATTTAAACACATGCCCTCCACGAGGGAACCAGTCGTCTGACTGGGACTAGACTAGTTGATCTTCAGTCGTCCAGCTCGATGAAGAAGCCACCTTCGGGGTCAGTGGTATCATCTAAAACATAGATTAAGCAAACGTGAGTACAAAGTCGTACTCAGCAAGACTTACATAGGAGCTATACTACTCATGCACATGTATCAAGGTAAAGGGAGGTGGGGTTTCACTTGCAGAAATGCCAGCTTTGACTTGGCTAGTCCTGAACTACGAGTACCAGACTTGAGGTAAGAAGCGTACACGAGTCCACTACTTTCTCCAACCAATTACACCACCATGGTGCCTTCCTCGACTTCCCCACGAGAAAGCACGCCATAGCACTCACACTTATCTTGGTGTGTTTTAGAAGTATCCAGTTCAAGTTATCTAATAATCAAGCTAAGCTTTCCAAGCATTCCATAACCGCGGACGCGGCTATTCGAATAGTTTTGATAACCCTGCAGGGGTGTACCGCTACATACACATGATCATCATTTACCGCCTTTGATCTCGACACCATTCATGGGGTGCCAGCGAGGATGCTCACCACAACTGTTACCTCATAGCCGATCTAGTCCGAGAAAACCGCCTACTTGGGTTGGTTACCACTATCGTGAACCCGGCCGGTTTACCGAAGTGGACCCAAGTGATGTGTGCGTGGTGCATAAGCCGGTCTCGGATGAGCCGTTCTCTTACTTAGCATCCAGGCCACAAGCCTACCAGAACTCCGAACTATTGCGACATCTGGACATCGAAAGGGATGAGTTAGTAAGTGGAGAGGGGTCAGTGAGCCCAATGTGTGGTTGTACTCTTCATCTTGGATCACCACACAAGAACTCGGACTTAGGGCGGTGTTCAACGAGACAACCCACCGTGTACTCCTACACAGCCTCTCATCGTTCACCTTGTATTAGGGTCGATTCACCAACACTTTTCTACCATCATCATCATGATCACTACCATCCCGACTCACATAACAGTATCATCATGGTATCACTCTAAGCATGCAATAAGCAGTAACAGTTTTAGGGGTCACATGATATCAATCAACTCCTACATTTGCTAGGATTGTGGTTTTGCCTACTACTGTGACAAAATGATAGGTCATGCAAAGGAATGGGTTCATCTATGCAGGCCGCCAGCCCGGCAGGGCCAGATCCAGTCAGATGGGCCGCAGCCCAGAGGTCCTATCGGTACCCGGGGTTAGCGTATGCAAGTCCAGTTAAGACATAGTCATATGGAGAGCCGAGAACCGTACCCACTTGTCTAGGCAGACAAGGCCAAGCACAGAACGTTCTCGGAAAGCATCGTACGTGAGGGGTATCCCATCCAGGCCGTATGATCAACTGAAATGGGTCCTCATCGTCCACACACATGTCTAATGGTATGGGTGGTGAACTCCCATATTCAATGACAAGTCGCCTCAACCATACTATCGACTATCTCATAACTCTTACATAGACTTACTCCAGCCCGATCACTTAGTCGGGGTCTAGGGCGGGCTCGATCATACCACAAAGTGTGCACGAGACAGAGTCTCGAGCAATCGCATCACGATGCCCCAAGCTGCGCACATCTAAGGGCCACTTGGTGTATGAAAGACCGCCAGCCAGATCACAACTAAGGTCTCGAAAACCCATACAAAGACATGCATGTTATAAACATACACGCAGCACACATGCCTTGTATGAATAGTAGGTATCATTGCAATTCTCTACAAAGTATACATTTTTATTGATAACTCTTATAGAGTGCACACAGAGATCACAAACATGTGATCCAACATTACAACAACAAGCGGAAGAAAAGTATGTCTGAGTACAGACAAGTTTAACAAATGGCTTAAGAAGCCTTATTTAAACACATGCCCTCCACGAGGGAACCAGTCGTCTGACTGGGACTAGACTAGTTGATCTTCAGTCGTCCAGCTCGATGAAGAAGCCACCTTCGGGGTCAGTGGTATCATCTAAAACATAGATTAAGCAAACGTGAGTACAAAGTCGTACTCAGCAAGACTTACATAGGAGCTATACTACTCATGCACATGTATCAAGGTAAAGGGAGGTGGGGTTTCACTTGCAGAAATGCCAGCTTTGACTTGGCTAGTCCTGAACTACGAGTACCAGACTTGAGGTAAGAAGCGTACACGAGTCCACTACTTTCTCCAACCAATTACACCACCATGGTGCCTTCCTCGACTTCCCCACGAGAAAGCACGCCATAGCACTCACACTTATCTTGGTGTGTTTTAGAAGTATCCAGTTCAAGTTATCTAATAATCAAGCTAAGCTTTCCAAGCATTCCATAACCGCGGACGCGGCTATTCGAATAGTTTTGATAACCCTGCAGGGGTGTACCGCTACATACACATGATCATCATTTACCGCCTTTGATCTCGACACCATTCATGGGGTGCCAGCGAGGATGCTCACCACAACTGTTACCTCATAGCCGATCTAGTCCGAGAAAACCGCCTACTTGGGTTGGTTACCACTATCGTGAACCCGGCCGGTTTACCGAAGTGGACCCAAGTGATGTGTGCGTGGTGCATAAGCCGGTCTCGGATGAGCCGTTCTCTTACTTAGCATCCAGGCCACAAGCCTACCAGAACTCCGAACTATTGCGACATCTGGACATCGAAAGGGATGAGTTAGTAAGTGGAGAGGGGTCAGTGAGCCCAATGTGTGGTTGTACTCTTCATCTTGGATCACCACACAAGAACTCGGACTTAGGGCGGTGTTCAACGAGACAACCCACCGTGTACTCCTACACAGCCTCTCATCGTTCACCTTGTATTAGGGTCGATTCACCAACACTTTTCTACCATCATCATCATGATCACTACCATCCCGACTCACATAACAGTATCATCATGGTATCACTCTAAGCATGCAATAAGCAGTAACAGTTTTAGGGGTCACATGATATCAATCAACTCCTACATTTGCTAGGATTGTGGTTTTGCCTACTACTGTGACAAAATGATAGGTCATGCAAAGGAATGGGTTCATCTATGCAGGCCGCCAGCCCGGCAGGGCCAGATCCAGTCAGATGGGCCGCAGCCCAGAGGTCCTATCGGTACCCGGGGTTAGCGTATGCAAGTCCAGTTAAGACATAGTCATATGGAGAGCCGAGAACCGTACCCACTTGTCTAGGCAGACAAGGCCAAGCACAGAACGTTCTCGGAAAGCATCGTACGTGAGGGGTATCCCATCCAGGCCGTATGATCAACTGAAATGGGTCCTCATCGTCCACACACATGTCTAATGGTATGGGTGGTGAACTCCCATATTCAATGACAAGTCGCCTCAACCATACTATCGACTATCTCATAACTCTTACATAGACTTACTCCAGCCCGATCACTTAGTCGGGGTCTAGGGCGGGCTCGATCATACCACAAAGTGTGCACGAGACAGAGTCTCGAGCAATCGCATCACGATGCCCCAAGCTGCGCACATCTAAGGGCCACTTGGTGTATGAAAGACCGCCAGCCAGATCACAACTAAGGTCTCGAAAACCCATACAAAGACATGCATGTTATAAACATACACGCAGCACACATGCCTTGTATGAATAGTAGGTATCATTGCAATTCTCTACAAAGTATACATTTTTATTGATAACTCTTATAGAGTGCACACAGAGATCACAAACATGTGATCCAACATTACAACAACAAGCGGAAGAAAAGTATGTCTGAGTACAGACAAGTTTAACAAATGGCTTAAGAAGCCTTATTTAAACACATGCCCTCCACGAGGGAACCAGTCGTCTGACTGGGACTAGACTAGTTGATCTTCAGTCGTCCAGCTCGATGAAGAAGCCACCTTCGGGGTCAGTGGTATCATCTAAAACATAGATTAAGCAAACGTGAGTACAAAGTCGTACTCAGCAAGACTTACATAGGAGCTATACTACTCATGCACATGTATCAAGGTAAAGGGAGGTGGGGTTTCACTTGCAGAAATGCCAGCTTTGACTTGGCTAGTCCTGAACTACGAGTACCAGACTTGAGGTAAGAAGCGTACACGAGTCCACTACTTTCTCCAACCAATTACACCACCATGGTGCCTTCCTCGACTTCCCCACGAGAAAGCACGCCATAGCACTCACACTTATCTTGGTGTGTTTTAGAAGTATCCAGTTCAAGTTATCTAATAATCAAGCTAAGCTTTCCAAGCAGTCCATAACCGTGGACGCGGCTATTCGAATAGTTTTGATAACCCTGCAGGGGTGTACCACTACATACACATGATCATCATTTACCGCCTTTGATCTCGACACCATTCAAGGGGTGCCAGCGAGGATGCTCACCACAACTGTTACCTCATAGCCGATCTAGTCCGAGAAAGCCGCCTACTTGGGTTGGCTACCACTATCGTGAACCCGGCCGGTTTACAGAAGTGGACCCAAGTGATGTGTGCGTGGTGCATAAGCCGGTCTCGGGTGAGCCGTTCTCTCACTTAGCATCCAGGCCACAGACCTACCAGAACTCTGAACTATTGCGACATCTGGACATCGAAAGGGATGAGTTAATAAGTTGAGAGGGGTCAGTGAGCCCAATGTGTGGTTGTACTCTTCATCTTGGATCACCACACAAGAACTCGGACTTAGGGCGGTGTTCAACGAGACAACCCACCGTGTACTCCTACACAGCCTCTCATCGTTCACCTTGTATTAGGGTCGATTCACCAACACTTTTCTACCATCATCAACATGATCACTACCATCCCGACTCACATCACAGTATCATCATGGTATCATACTAAGCATGCAATAAGCGATAACATTTGCAGGGGCCACATGATATCAATCAACTCCTACATTTGCTAGGATTGTGGTTTTTCCTACTACTGTGACAAATGATAGGTCATGCAAAGGAATGGGTTCATATATGCGGTAGAAACGTAGCATGGTAATCATCCTATACAATGCATAAGCGAGACATGAGAGGGAATTGGGATTTTATCGACATGATCAATGGGGGTTTGCTTGCCTTGCTGACGAGGTTCGGGTTCGGGGTCCTCAACGAAGGGCGCAGCCTCCTGCTCCGGTTCCACCTCTACTCGACAAACAACAAACAAGGTATCAAAGTAAATACAATGCACAATCACATGATGGAAGGTTGAAACTTGATGTATATGCTTTGATGTGTGAAGCAATTCCATTTAAATGGAGTATATCGCAAATTGAATTGCAAATTCAAACTCCAATTTGAATTCAAACTTGACCAAGTTACATGTGACATTTTTTGATCATTTTGAACCTTTTGGAAATGTGTACGATATGCCTCTGAAGTGTGGTTGAAATATAGCTTAATTCCATGGTTCAAGTTGCAAAATCATTTGAATTGAATTTGAATTAATTCCAAATAAATCAAATGACATATGCTACTGGTCCCATTTGAAAATCAACTCAAACATAGTTGAAAGTTGGATTTTTGGATAGCTTATTTTCTCCTGATCATTTTTCATATATTATTTTTCCAATTTGGAGTTGATATGAATTTTCTATGAATTTCCAAAGTTTGGGTTATTTTCTGGAATTTCTGGAATTTCTTTAATTCAATTTAATTTCTGGAATTGAATTACTTCGTCATGCTGACTTCATGATGGCGTCAGGGGGGGCTGACATGTGGGTCCAGGGTGTCAGTGTCTCAGGTGGCTAATCCCTGCTGGTTTAAATTAACCAGTGGCTTAAATAAGCCACTGGGCCCACTTGGAAGTGACCTAGGGTCACTTAACCCAGGTGGGGTTAAGTCCCTAAGCACGGCCACGTCGGCGGGGCTGCCGGCGGCTAAACGCCGGCGTCACAGACGCGGCGGCGCTTTGCGTTCTCCCTCACCTGGTGCACGCGGGTGTCCAAGACGATGACCACAGCGACGGCGGTGACCTCGCCGGCGGCAACAGAGACACGGGGAAGAGGCAAACGTCACCACAGTGCTCTAAATCCAACAAGCTTTAGCTCGTTCGATTCATGAGGTCACGGCGAAGACGATGGACAAAAAGACGAGTTTGATGGCGTAACAGGTGGTCGTCGCCATGGCTCCCGGCGGCGAGGAGCTTCGGCCCTCATGGCGGAATGAGCTAGAGGACTCGAGCGGGGTCGTGGTTTGAGGGGAAAAGCTCACCAGATGCTGGTGAACACGTTGGAGCAGGCGTCGGAGGCGGGGAAGTTACGGCGGTGGCGAATCGATCAACTCGAGCTCCGGCGGCCGGCGGTGATCCGATGAACCTGGCGTCACTCCTAGTCCAAATTGGAGCTCCTGCTTCTGCTAGTCGACGAAGACGAGGACGGCAAGCACGTTGGACATCTTGGGTGGGCTCCTCGGCGTCAATGGCTACGCGGGGGCGCTTCGGTGCTCCGGCGAGTTCTCCTGTCGACGACGAACACGGCGAGGGAGGAGGGGAGGTGGTTCTGGAGGGAGGGAAAGGGATCGGGACGTCTCCCAGACGTCTCCAGGCGAGGAGATAAGGCCCGGGGCAGGCAGGCAGCTGCCTGTCGTGCCCACGGCGCTCGCCGGCGAGGTGCTTGCCTGCCTGGAGGGGAAGAAGACGCATGTACCCCCTCCAGGTGGGCTGGGACGGCTGTGGTGAGTGGGCCTCGCCCCTGGGCGAGAGGTAATCTTCTGTTTTCTTTTTCTGTTTTTCTTTTCTGTAGTTTGTTTTGTTTAGCTAAATAAAATAGCTACACCTTTTATTAAATGATGAAAATTTTTATATGGCTTCATAATAATATAGACTAGCCACTTATAAAGTTTCAACATTTTTAAAATTCAAATAATTTGAATCTTAACTCAAATAGGGGTTTTTAATTAATTCCAAGGCACTGTTTGAATATTTGAAAAAGCTATGAGCATGGGATGGGTCCCACATCACTTGATATGTGATCACACTCATTTATAAGACTTTTCAAAAATCTAACATGAATTTTTGGAGAAGATTTTTATCTGGCCTTTTGAATTAATTCATCTGGGGGGGTCCTTCTCCCATTTTGCTTTTGATTTTGATTTCAAAGGTTTCTTTTGAAATTTTAACATGATGCAGGAGTACTGGTTAACCCTAGCACATTACCTAACAGAGGGTTCTGACAACTTTCCCCCACTCAAAAGAATCTCGTCCCAAGATTCAGAAGTCTGCGGGAGGAAGGAGGGGTACTCGGCACTGAGAGGGTCTTCTCTTTCCCACGTAGCTTCTCTCTCAGAGTGGTGTGACCATTGCACTTTTAGAAACCTAATCTTCCGACGACGAGTGACACGCTCTGCGGAATCAAGAATACGAACGGGGTATTCTCGATAAGAAAGGTCATCTTGGAGATCAAGCGTTTCATGGTCGACTTCGCGGATGGGGTCCTTGAAGCAACGCCTGAGTTGGGACACATGGAATACATCGTGTACTCGGGAGAGGTGCGGAGGTAGTTCAAGTTGGTAGGCAACTTCTCCACGTTTAGCAATAATGCGGAAAGGTCCGATGTAACGTGGGGCCAACTTGCCTTTGATACCGAAACGTTGGGTTCCCTTCAGAGGGGTAACCCGAAGGTAAGCCTTCTCATCCAGATTATAGCTCTCTTGCCTATGATGACGATCATAGTAGCTTTTCTGACGAGACTGGGCTGCTTTCAATTGATCACGAACAATGCGAACTTGCTCTTCTGCTTCCTTGATCATATCCGGTCCAAAGAATTGTCTTTCACCGGTTTCAGACCAGTTTAGTGGTGTTCGATATCGTTGTCCATAAAGGAGTTCAAAAGGAGCCATGTTCAGACTAGATTGAAAACTATTGTTATAAGAAAATTCGGCAAAGGGAAGAGAATTCTCCCAATTCTTTCCGAATGAGATAACACAAGCTCTGAGCATGTCTTCAAGAATTTGGTTAACCCTTTCGACTTGACCGCTAGACTGAGGATGAAAAGCTGTACTAAAGGAGAGATGAGTTCCCATAGCATTCTGAAAGCTTCCCCAAAATCTAGAGGTAAAAAGGCTACCGCGATCAGAATTGATTTCCAAAGGAACACCATGAAGTGATACAATTCTGGATATGTACAAGTCTGCTAACTGGCTAGCAGTTATAGACTCGCGAACCGGAAGGAAGTGAGCAACTTTGGAAAGCCTATCTATGACAACGAAGATGGCATTGTTTCCTTTCTGGGTTCTTGGAAAGCCGGTGATGAAATCCATACCGAATTTGTCCCATTTCCACTCGGGAATAGACAAAGGTTGAAGTGTACCAGCAGGTCTTTGATGTTCTGCCTTAATGCGACGACAAACATCACATTCGGCAACAAATTGAGCAATGTCTCTCTTCATCCTAGTCCACCAAAATCTCTGGCGTAGATCTCGGTACATTTTTGTGCTACCGGGATGAATTGAGAGGGGTGTGTCATGGGCTTCTTTGAGGATGAGTTGCCTTAGTTCCTTATTCTTAGGTACTACCAAACGATTTTCAAAGAATACCGTTCCTTTGCTATCTGTGGAGAAACATTTAGCAACTCCGCTAGCAATGTTCTCCTTGATCCGGCGAACACCTCGTGCACGCCTTTGGGCAACTATGATTTGATCCTCAAGAGTTGGTTTCGCCACCAAGGTTGAAATATTGCCATGAGGAACAATCTCAAGGTTGAGCTTGCGAAAGTCCTCATGAAGAAGTGGTTGATACTGCTGTCACATGAGGTTGTTACAGTACGACTTACGACTTAGTGCATCAGCCATGACATTGGCTTTGCCTGGGGTGTAAGAAATTACTACGTCGTAATCTTTTATCAACTCAATCCAGCGTCTTTGCCTAAGATTAAGATCTGGCTGGGTGAAAATGTATTTGAGGCTTTGGTGGTCGGAATAAATCTCACAACGATTACCAAGGAGGTAATGTCGCCAAGTTGTTAGGGCATGAACTACAGCAGCGAGTTCAAGGTCATGGGTAGGATAGTTCTCTTCATGTGGCCGCAACTGGCGTGAAGCATAAGCTACCACATGTCGCTCTTGCAGAAGTATGGATCCTAACCCTTGCTGTGATGCGTCACAATAGATCTCGAAATCCTTTTTGGTGTCTGGAGGTGCAAGTACAGGTGCAGAAGTCAATCTTCTTTTTAGCTCTTGAAAGCTTTCCTCGCACTTGGGAGTCCATAAGAATTTCTTATCTTTCTTGAGGAGTTCAGTTAGAGGCTTTGCAACTTTAGAAAAGTTCTCGACGAAGCTTCGGAAATAGCTGGCTAGGCCAAGAAAACTCCTAACTTGCTTAACCGATTCAGGTGGAGTCCAGTCAAGGACGGTCTGAACTCTCTCGGGATTCATAGCAATGCCTTTTGCAGAAATCACGTGGCCTAAGTTGGTCACTTCTGGTAGCCAGAATTCACACTTGGAGAATTTAGCATATAGGCGATGCTCTCTAAGCTTCATCAATACCAACCTAAGATGTTCTGCGTGATCTTCTTCGTTTTTCGAGTAGATGAGAATGTCATGAAGATAAACTACAACAAATTTATCTAGGTACTCCATGAAGGTCGAATTCATCAAGCGCGAGAATGTGGCGGGGGCATTGGTTAAACCAAAGGACATGACGGTGTACTCGTAAAGAACATAACGAGTAGTAAAAGCCGTTTTGGGAATGTCCTCATTTCGGATTTTGATTTGATGATAACCTAATCTCAAATCCATCTTGGAGAAGACAGAGGATCCTGCAAGTTGATCATAAAGATCATTGATCCTGGGCAGTGGGTATTTGTTCTTTATCGTCGCTAAATTTAGCGGGCGATAGTCTACGCACATCCTTTCTGTTCCATCTTTCTTCTTTACGAACAGAACGGGGCAACCCCATGGCGATGAGCTAGGGCGGATGAAGCCTTTTGCCAACGAAA
Source organism: Bromus sterilis (assembly GCA_950022295.1). Classification (NCBI taxonomy): domain Eukaryota; kingdom Viridiplantae; phylum Streptophyta; class Magnoliopsida; order Poales; family Poaceae; genus Bromus; species Bromus sterilis. The sequence continues at coordinate 49,207,086 of OX465596.1, forward strand.
CATCAAGTTGGATTTTTAGCTCAGCTAACTCATGTGGGGCCATTTTTTATGGGCGTTTGGAAATTGGTGCGGTTCCTGGTACAAGATCCACTATAAACTCTACACATCTGTCGGGTGGCATGCCCGGCAGCTCTTCAGGAAAGACATCCAGGAAGTCACGAACCACCGGAATATCTTCAAGCTCGGGAAGGGGAAGTACATTCAAAGAATGCACTTGGTTTCTTGTTCTGGGTGAGGTATAGTTGACGGTTTTGCCTAAAGGGTGGGTAGTTTCACGTATTTGCCTTTGCAATCCAGGTAGGCATTCTGTCTTGATAGCCAATCCATGCCAAGGATGGCATCAATATTTGAAGACTTGAGGGCTATGAGTGAAGCAAGGAATACTAAACCCTTAATTGCAATCTGATTACCATGGCTTACTCTATTAGTTTGCCATCTTGACCCTGGAGTTTGAATAATCATTGGAGTGGACAGTTCAACAAAAGATTACTCATGACGAAGTGCATAACTTTCCGACATGAATGAATGAGATGCTCCTCGGTCGAAAAGAACAGAAGTAGGAACATAATTGACTGGGAGCGTACCAAGAATGACGTCAGTAGTGTCGTCAGTCTCTTCGGCGGCAATCTGGTTCACACGTCCACTAGTGGCGGGAGGAGCGGGTTTGGCGGTGTAGACCTTCTGTGGTGGCTTGCCACGACCATTGCTGTTGCCTCCGGCACGGGGTGGAGCATTCTGATTATGGATCTGGTTCAGGGGACACTCACGAGAATAGTGGCCTGCCTGACCACACTTGTCACAGGATCCAAAAACAGTGCGTGGAGCTGGGTTATTTGGTGGAGCTGGGTGGAACTGGGTTGGTGGACGAGGCGCCACATAGGATGGCCTCGGTGGGTTGTTCTGGCGGAACATACTGTTGGGGATCCAGATCTTTCGCTTCTGGGAGCCAGAACTGGATGAACTATCGTCTCTAGGGTGTTTGCGGAAATAGTTGGGGGTGTTCTTGTCCTCGGCCTTGATGGCCTTGTTGACAAGGACCTGGAAGGTGGCAAAGTCATGCAGGTTGAGCTCACAACGAAGTCCAGATTTGAGGCCACGACGGAACCTCTCTTGTTTCTTGGAGTCGGTGGAGACTTCTTCGGTAGCATAACGAGCAAGTCGGTTGAACTCACGACTAAACTCGTCAACAGTCTTCCTGCCTTGGGTGAGGTTGCAGAACTCCTCACGCTTGCGGTCCATAAGACCCTTGGGGATGTGGTGCTCACGGAAGGAAGTGCAGAATTCAACCCAAGATGCAGGCGGTCCAACGGGACGCATATTCAGAAAGTTCTCCCACCAAGGGCTAGCTGCACCTTCAAGGTGATAGGTGGCATAGTTGACCTTGTCGCCATCTGCAACATGGCCTGCTTGAAGCTTCCTCTAAATGCTGCGAAGCCATTCATCGGCGTCAAGGGGCTCGGTGGAGTAACTGAAAACCGGGGGATGAAGTCGGATGAAGTCGTTCAGGGACACCAGCTCGTTGCGTTGCTGAGTGGTTTTGCGTGCAATGACTTCCAACAGGTGGTGAGAGTCTCGGCGGTTCCTCTCAACCTCCATTAGAACCTGAGCCATCGTGGGTGGGGGTGGAAGGTTGCCTTCCTCCTGATCATTCCCACGACCCTGGTTACGACCAACCTGGCCACGGGTTCCTTGAGACATCCTAAAGGTGAAAAACCAAAGTCAAACAGAGTTGATTTGAAGAGTCTGAACAAGGTATTGAAGTACTGGAAGGATTACAGAGCAAAGGAAGTAATCATCTTGACAACATGGTGATAAAAGCATACAAGCCATATATTCACAAGATGTCATACAAACCATACATCGTTTTAGTACAAGCACCAAGCTAATACCAACGTGATGAAGATGATACATCCTTCAGAGGCACTCTGACTTCCTATACATTATTTATCTAAGCCTCTGGAACTTAGACCCTTGCGTACAATACACTAAGATACTACTACATCCTCACTAAGTAAGACCACAGGCGGTCTCACTCATCTCCATCTCCATAGTAGTCCTCGTAAAAGTTACCTGCGTATCCCGGTAGCTGAAGGTGACCATCGGAAAACACGGAGGCCTGTGGACCCTGATATCCATTTGGGCAAGGATGGGGCCTAGGTCCAGCGTATGGTGGAAGCAAAGGACCACGGGGTGGAAAAATGCCTCCAATCTCGGGCCAAGCAACTCGAGAAGGCATCTGAGTCCTCACTGGGTAGATAGCATCATACTCAACTGATCCCACGCTCACAAAGGGTGACAAGAGTGTCAGTGCTCGATACAGACGAACACGAGTGGCGTGAAGCTCGAAACGGAGAGCGCGTGCATCACGATCTCGATCACTAGCAAACCTAGCAGTCACCTGAAGTGCTGGATCTTCTGCAGAGTGATCTGAGTAGAGTCCGGTGTAATATCCCTCTTCTCCTGGAAGTGCAGCAGGGATATAGCGGAATGATGTCTCTCTCAGCATAGTGTGCTCCTCTCTCATCAGTGTAATACATGAGTATGCAGCATCCTGCACAGCCATGTTCTCGGTGATGCCAATGCCATGTCCAAAGTGGATAGGCTGGGTGACTCCAACGTGGTGCGGGTAGATTCTGACGATGCAGTGGAACGGGGTCTGGTTAAAGTCGTGGAACTGCTCCTCGACGGTGTACTCAGGGTACCATCGATATCCCACATAGGACATCATCTCGATCAACGTGGCGGGATGGCCACGCACACCGAGGCACCTGGTCAAACGAACAATCTGCCGAGGGGGAAGATCTGCCATCTGAAACAGAAGAAGGAGTTTGCAAATGCATCAGATTATGAGATAAACCTGGAATGACTCGGACAGCATAACGGCTGTAATTGCAAGAAAAGGACAATTTCTTACAACATGGAGACAACACTTACATACGATGTAAGAAATCAGAATTAAAACAATGCTAGGAAAACCGGACACAACTTTCCTACGGCTATAATGAAGCAAACAACGAGATGTACTAATCAGAAAGAGGAGAGCCTAGTCCTATCTTCCCGTAGAATAAGATGAGGGTGACTCAGAACTCAGAACGAAGGGGGTAAGGAGAAAAAAGAAGCCTTACGTTGTTCCCTTATATACCCAGAGTAACTATATAACTATAGCAAGCTAGACTCGACTTTGGCCAAGGCCACTAGTCCTACAGCCAGTCCTGCTCTGATACCAAGTCTGTCGGGACCCGGGGTTAGCATATGCAAGTCCAGTTAAGACATAGTCATATGGAGAGCCGAGAACCGTACCCACTTGTCTAGGCAGACAAGGCCAAGCACATAACGTTCTCGGAAAGCATCGTACATGAGGGGTATCCCATCCAGGGCGGATGATCACCTGAAATGGGTCCTCATCGTCCGCACACAAGTCTAATGATATGGGTGGTGAACTCCCATATTCAAAGACAAGTCGCCTCAACCATACTATCGACTATCTCATAACTCTTACATAGACTTACTCCAGCCCGATCACTTAGTCGGGGTCTAGGGCGGGCTCGATCATACCACAAAGTGTGCACGAGACAGAGTCTCGAGCAATCGCATCGCGATGCCCCAAGCTGCGCACATCTAAGGGCCACTTGGTGTATGAAAGACCGCCAGCCAGATCACAACTAAGGTCTCAAAAACCCATACAAAGACATGCATGTTATAAACATACACGCATCACACATTCCTTGTATGAACAGTAGGTATCATTGCAATTCTCTACAAAGTATACATTTTTATTGATAACTCTTATAGAGTGCACACACAGATCACAAACATGTGATCCAACATTACAACAACAAGCGGAACAAAAGTATGTCTGAGTACAGACAAGTTTAACAAATGGCTTAAGAAGCCTTATTTAAACACATGCCCTCCACGAGGGAACCAGTCGTCTGACTGGGACTAGACTAGTTGATCTTCAGTCGTCCAGCTCGATGAAGAAGCCACCTTCGGGGTCAGTGGTATCATCTAAAACATAGATTAAGCAAACGTGAGTACAAAGTCGTACTCAGCAAGACTTACATAGGAGCTATACTACTCATGCACATGTATCAAGGTAAAGGGAGGTGGGGTTTCACTTGCAGAAATGCCAGCTTTGACTTGGCTAGTCCTGAACTACGAGTACCAGACTTGAGGTAAGAAGCGTACACGAGTCCACTACTTTCTCCAACCAATTACACCACCATGGTGCCTTCCTCGACTTCCCCACGAGAAAGCACGCCATAGCACTCACACTTATCTTGGTGTGTTTTAGAAGTATCCAGTTCAAGTTATCTAATAATCAAGCTAAGCTTTCCAAGCAGTCCATAACCGCGGACGCGGCTATTCGAATAGTTTTGATAACCCTGCAGGGGTGTACCGCTACATACACATGATCATCATTTACCGCCTTTGATCTCGACACCATTCAAGGGGTGCCAGCGAGGATGCTCACCACAACTGTTACCTCATAGCCGATCTAGTCCGAGAAAGCCGCCTACTTGGGTTGGCTACCACTATCGTGAACCCGGCCGGTTTACCGAAGTGGACCCAAGTGATGTGTGCGTGGTGCATAAGCCGGTCTCGGGTGAGCCGTTCTCTCACTTAGCATCCAGGACACAGACCTACCAGAACTCCGAACTATTGCGACATCTGGACATCGAAAGGGCTGAGTTAATAAGGTGAGAGGGGTCAGTGAGCCCAATGTGTGGTTGTACTCTTCATCTTGGATCACCACACAAGAACTCGGACTTAGGGCGGTGTTCAACGAGACAACCCACTGTGTACTCCTACGCAACCTCTCATCGTTCACCTTGTATTAGGGTCGATTCACCAACACTTTTCTACCATCATCAACATGATCACTACCATCCCGACTCACATCACAGTATCATCATGGTATCATACTAAGCATGCAATAAGCGATAACATTTGCAGGGGCCACATGATATCAATCAACTCCTACATTTGCTAGGATTGTGGTTTTGCCTACTACTGTGACAAATGATAGGTCATGCAAAGGAATGGGTTCATCTATGCGGTAGAAACGTAGCATGGTAATCATCCTATACAATGCATAAGAGAGACATGAGAGGGAATTGGGATTTTATCGACATGATCAATGGGGGTTTGCTTGCCTTGCTGACGAGGTTCGGCCTCGGGGTCTTCAACGAAGGGGGCAGCCTCCTGCTCCGGTTCTACCTCTACTCGACAAACAAAAAACAAGGTAGCAAAGTAAATACAATGCACAATCACATGATCGAAGGTTGAAACTTGATGTATATGCCTTGATGTGTGAAGCAATTCCATTTAAATGGAGTATATTGCAAATTGAATTGCAAATTCAAACTCCAATTTGAATTCAAACTTGACCAAGTTACATGTGACATTGTTTGATCATTTTGAACCTTTTTGAAATGTGTATGATATGCCTCTGAAGTGTGGTTGAAATATAGCTTAATTCCATGGTTCAAGTTGCAAAATCATTTGAATTGAATTTGAATTAATTCCAAATAAATCAAATGACATATGCTACTGGTCCCATTTTAAAATCAACTCAAACATAGTTGAAAGTTGGATTTTTGGATAGCTTATTTTCTCCTGATCATTTTTCATATATTATTTGTCCAATTTGGAGTTGATATGAATTTTCTATGAATTTCCAAAGTTTGGGTTATTTTCTGGAATTTCTGGAATTTCTTTAATTCAATTTAATTTCTGGAATTGAATTACTGCGTCATGCTGACTTCATGCTGGCGTCAGGGGGGGGCTGACATGTGGGTCCAGGGTGTCAGTGTCTCAGGTGGCTAATCCCTACTGGTTTAAATTAACCAGTGGCTTAAATAAGCCATTGGGCCCACTTGGCAGTGACCTAGGGTCACTTAACCCAGGTGGGGTTAAGTCCCTAAGCACGGCCACGTCTGCGGGGATTCCGGCGGCTAAACGCCGGCATCACAGACGCGGCGGCGCTTTGCGTTCTCCCTCTCCTGGCCACCATTCGCTACGCCGAGACCACAGGGACGTAGCCCATGCGCTCGCACGTCACCTGGTGCACGCGGGTGTCCAAGACGATGACCACGCCGGCGGCAACAGAGACACGGGGAAGAGGCAAACGTCACCACAATTCTCTAAATCCAACAAGCTTTAGCTCGTTCGATGCGTGAGTTCACGGCGAAGACGACGGACAAAAAGACGAGTTCGATGGCGTAACAGGTGGTCGTCGCCATGGCTCCCGGCGGTGAGGAGCTTCGGCCCTCATGGCGGAATGAGCTAGAGGAGTCGATCGGGGTCGTGGTTTGAGGGGAAAATCTCACCAGACGCTGGTGAACACGTTGGATCAGGCGTTGGAGGCGGGGAAGTTACGGCGTCGGCGAATCGATCCACTCGAGCTCCGGCGGCCGGCGGCGATCCGATGAACCTGGCGTCACTCCTAGTCCAAACTGGAGCTCCTCCTTCTACTAGTCGACGAAGACGAGGACGGAAAGCACGTTGGACATCTTGGGTGGGCTCCTCGGCGTCAATGGCTACGCGGGGGCGCTTCGGTGCTCCGGCGAGTTCTCCTGTCGACGACGAACACGGCGAGGGAGGAGGGGGAGGTGGTTCTGGAGGGAGGGAAAGGGACCGGGACGTCTCCCAGACGTCTCCAGGCGAGGAGATAAGGCCCGGGGCAGGCAGTCAGCTGCCTGTCGTGCCCACGGCGCTCGCCGGAGAGGTGCTTGCCCGCCTGGAGGGGAAGAAGACGCATGTACCCCCTCCAGGTGGGCTGGGCCGGCTGAGGTGAGTGGGTCTCGCCCCTGGGCGAGAGGTAATCTTCTGTTTTCTTTTTCTATTTTTCTTTTCTGTAGTTTGTTTTGTTTAGCTAAATAAAATAGCTACACCTTTTATTAAATGCTGAAAAAATTTATATGGCTTCATAATAATATAGACTAGCCACTTATAAAGTTTCAACATTTTTAAAATTCAAATAATTTGAATCTTAACTCAAATAGGGGTTTTTAATTAATTCCAAGGCACTGTTTGAATATTTGAAAAATCTATGAGCATGGGATGGGTCCCACATCACTTGATATGTGATCACACTCATTTATAAGACTTTTCAAAAATCTAACATGAATTTTTGGAGAAGATTTTTATCTGGCCTTTTGAATTAATTCATCTGGGGGGGTTCCTTCTCCCATTTTGCTTTTGATTTTGATTTCAAAGATTTCTTTTGAAATTTTAACATGATGCAGGAGTACTGGTTAACCCTAGCACATTACCTAATAGAGGGTTCTGACAGGTCCATCTCCTTGTTTTTCCCTAACCCCTGCGAATTTTTCCTAAGTCTGGAAATTATTGCTGCTGATCTCATTTTGTACTGTAATTTCCCGTTAAACCATAGCTCCGATGAACGTGCCCCCAACACGAAAGTTTCTTAGAATTGCGTGTAATTTAATTCATCTTTTGTGAGCATTTGCATTTGAGGTCATCTTGATTGTGTAATTGTGTGTTGAAGTGGGCATCAGGCCGTTAAACTGCTACAATTCCTGTTAAGTGTTGTTGTTATTATTTTGTTGCAACTTTGCATGATGATTGTGACTCATCCATGAGGCCTATTGAATTGATTCTTTCTCCTATGTGTTAAGCATCATGTGTACTTAATTTCCAAGCTTTAACTTGCCATGTTTTGGTGCTTTAGCTGTATTAAATCTTGCTCCAAAGTGGTGATCCTGATGTTATTGTGCTACTGTTGCTGAAACTGTTATTTTGTTGCAACTTCGGTCGACGAGTGTGTCGCGACCGTTTATCGGAATTGATTGATTCCAATTGCATATTGTTAAGCATCATGTATACTTTCATACCATGTATTGCATTGCCATGATATGCTTGCTGGTCATATAGATTTTCTGCTCCAAAGTTGCTATGCTGCTGTTTTTGACAGCCACCTCTGTTTTTCTCTAAGTCTGTTGCTTTGCGATGCCATGTTGTTTGCTTAATATCTTTTGATCTATGATGCCTTTTTGCATGATTCTTTTTGCCATGCCTTCCTTGTCATGTCTAGTTTAATTTCATATCATTTGTGAGCATGTTTGCATTGATTATATTGTTTATGAATTGCTCTAAACTGTGCTTCGTGATGTTGGCAGTTTGTGCCCGTAACTTGTTTTGCTTGTATCTTTTTAACCGTAACTCCGTTTGGAGTGTGTCTTATATGTAACTTGATTATTTGTTCGTGTACTTTGTATTTATGCTATTGTTTTCTGTTGTTAACCAACCTAAAATTTGGTTTAGGACAGAACAGTACCAAATGTTTTAATCATCGTGCGACACTTAGTATTATGCCATGTTTAGGTTGTGCCTCACTTAAATTGACTAGCATAGATAGTTTTCTTTATGCTTCACCTCTTGTCGTGTTTGTGTGATATGCCATGCTTGCTTGAGTTGCCATGTTAATAACCGTTGGTTGATCACCTGTAGTTAAGCAACTTGAACCACCGTAAACGTGCGGTATTCGTCGTGTGTGACCGATACCCCACTTAAACTGTTAGTAACCGTTCCCGACGATAGATACGTATCGCGTTGCCGTGTCGTGTGATGTCTTCTTGATCCTGTGTTTCTTCGTAGTAATAGATGCTTGCTCGTTGATTGCTTTCCAGTGTTTATCGTCTTGTGTGCTTCCGTGGGTACCTACCTATCAAGGCATTTCCATAGCCTTTCCGAGATATATTGCCGTGCAACATCCACCTCTTCATGACTTGATCTTCATGTCATACATGTTCCTGCTACACTGGCAGCGACATACATTGCATACATCATGATAGTTACATCTTCTTTATGATTTTAAGTACCTTGTAAAGTGTGAAAGATCTCCTTTACCTTCTTGTAAAATAGAGTGTTGCCCTTAAGTGAGGAAAAGATCCCAAAGTGGACACAATAAAAGATCCCAAAGAGGACAAATGAGAGTTAAATAGAAAGAGCCATTGAGGCCACAAAAAATACAAAAAAATAGAAAAAAGAGAAAAATAAATAAAAAGAGAGAAAGGGGCAACACTACTATCCTTTTGAGAGATCCACACTAGTACTCCCTTTATATCCTTGTACTCCATAGAGATGATCATTTATGCATATAGCTATGTGGGGACCTTCACACTATAGAACTTGGCTTGCATATTCCCAGGATGAGCCTCCTCAAACGAGCTCTAGGTCTTCATGAGAGAGCAAGTTAGATGCACCCCCACTAGTTCCATTGGAGAGCTTATTAGCTCGTATGTGCATTCGTTGCATGGCAATCCCTACTCCTCACATCATATCTATCATTTGGCATCTCTTGCCTATGATTGTCCTCATTGATGTGAGCCTTTCTCATACTTTTTTCTTCCTCCTCCGTACTTCTCTCTTTGCCATCCTAAGTGTCAACTCTCGTGCTTACGCTCATCCATTGCATGAGTGCTCAAAATATTGAAAAAGGAGTGGATCAAATTGACTTGTACCTGGCTAGTGGTCTGGGGATGAGTCAAGATAAGATTCAAGAAAAAGACCAAGTGTGAAACTTTAGTAGATTGAGTTCTCAACAAATAATTTTTTTTCTTGTATTCCCTATCCATCTTCTTGCATGCAAACACCATTTGGAGACATTCGAGTCACGGACAGCGAGAGCTCTTGCACCTAATGTTCTTTTGTTACTAGTTTCAATGCTAATATAGACTCTTGCATGTTATGACTTGAATTGAATTTCTAACCTTGATTGCTTTACTTTTCAAAGTTCTTATATGGTTGCTAGCATGTCACCACATAAATTATGTTGTTATCATTTACCTACTCGAGGACGAGCAGGAATTAAGCTTGGGGATGTTGATACGTCCAAAACGTATCTATAATTTCTGCTTGCTCCATGCATGTTTTGTGTGATATTGCTATGATCTAGATACACTTTCATACACTTTTGATCATATTTGGACTAACCTATTAACTCAGTGCACCCCAGTGCCAGTTCCTGTTTTCTGCTATTTTTCTATTTCAGTTTTCCCCCATATAAAAAGTGCTCCAAAAATTCGGGAAAAATCAGATAAAAAATCAGCGTACAAGAAGCTTCGCGAAGAGCCTGAGTGGGGCTAGTGTTGGGGTTCGGGGCAGAAAACACAAATTTTTCCTTGACCTACGATACCCAATCCCAAGACCTATGCTATGCTGATGCAAGTAACGGACAGAGATAGATCACATACCAGTATGTAGTCCGTTAAGCGGGAAACGTTCCCGCATGAACGTGGTTGGTGTAGTCGTACCGGCAATCCCCGATGCCGCGCAGATCCACGATGACTCCTGTAGCCACCCGATCCTTGCAGACCGATGACGAGATTACGTCCCCGTCGGAACGTTGCTGATGAAGACCTCACGATACGACCACGACGATGAAGTAGCACCACAAGTGTAGTGCCTCGCGGGATTATACACATACAGTATACCCGACGTCCCTCCAGGCTCCGAACCAGTAGAGCAGCGGAAAGAAGATGGATTCGGATCCCGATTCCAGCAGCACGACGGCGTGCGTATAGTGGAGAAATCCCCAACCCAGAGCAGCCTCCAAACAAGGGGAGTCCGCTCAAAGGAAGGAGAAAGAAGGGAGAGAGATGAGAAACTTTTCTCAAAAAATTCATGATTAAAAGGGCACCCCTACCCCTCCTTATATAGGCCAAGGAGGGGTGCCACCTCCCCTCAACTTCCCATGTGGGACTAATCCCAAGGGGAGGGGGGGCGCACCAATAAGGGGGGGTGGGCCCCCTCATGGCGCCATGGCCCATGGGGGAGGACTCCCTCTCCCCCTAATGGGCCCTATGAGGCCCATATGCCTTTTAATTCATTTTTAATTATATTTAAATACATTTTAATATTTAATTCAGATAATTAAATAATAAAACATATATTAAACATTATTAAATATATTTTGAACCTTTCAAAATACCCAGAACAACTTCCGGCCTTCATCGGAACAATTCCGGTCATCACCGGAACAATTCCGGTGTTCTCTCCAATTTCTCTGGTGATCCCGAATCAATCCTTACTGCGTCGAGTACCCTTAAGTGTAACACCCTACGGTCCGGGAAACAGCAGACATGATCGAGACAACTCTCATTGATCAATGACTAATCAATTGGACCTGGTTACAATCCTTGATAGTCCCTGCGCTTCCATCGAATGAACTTCAATCGCTGTTGGATCCGTTAACCGTGTGCCTGTTCCCTTTGTCCCATGGTACTTTGCTTGTCCGAGGTTTGATCATCGGTATCCACTATACCTAGTTCGTCCTCGTTCTCAACAAACAAGTTTACTCGTTCCCGTGATATTACAGCTCCGTGACCTAGTCACACGTTTGCAAACTTTATGATGCAACATCACCGAGTGGGCCTAGAGTACCTATCCGTCACACGGATGGACAAATCCCGCTTTGATCTATTTGCATACTCATCAACCATCTATTTCGGAATACCCAAAGTGCACCGTTATAGCCAGCATATTTCAGTCAGGCGGTGGGATACAAATCAAAGCATCCTAATAGATCGTGATTACGTATGATCATTACGGTCAAAGGATCTGGTCACTACGTTATAGTTATCGCAATGTCGAACTATGTGACTTGATCACATCGCAACACTTCTGGTGGGTGTATGTCCATCATATCATTATCCAATGATACGACTCCATTGTCAACAAACGCCATTGTCTCATGATCAGGAAACCTTGATCATCAATCGCCCAATGGACTAGTATACTAGGGTTAACTAGGGACCTGGTTGTTTGTATACCACACCTGTATTAATGTTTCCGCTTAATACAGTTCTAGCATAGTATCAAACGTATTATGAACTAATGGAATATGCTCGATAAAACATATTTTATTTGCCTCTAGGGCACATTCCCAACAGTCTCCCACTTGCACTAGAGTACAAATAATCTAGTTGCATTTTCTCTGGATCATAACTCCTTATTGATCATGCTTGCCCGTGGAAGAGGTTGTATCAACGGTCTGGGTACCATTCAGAACCGTATGTCCTTTTGCAAATCATAATGTCACCTAATTTGACATTCCTTCATTATCCACTATAATGATGAGGTATATATATTTGGCGGTGAAATGAGACTTCGTTTGTTGTGTCACAGCAATGACATCCGGTGGGTCACGCGGACTTTCCCATAGTCATGCACACTTGAAACTCACTCAATCAGAAGTCTAACTTCTTAAGCCATAATATAACTCCTGCTACTTCTAAAGCAGCCACATCAATGTAGATTCAATCCTTAGTGCATTGTATGCAACTTTGATGTCTAACCATGTTTCTTTCAACTTAGGCATTCATTAGTATGATATCTCAATTTTCTAGGTTAGTGTCAAAACTTGAACCAGCATAACATTTATGGTCAAGTCCACTATCCTTTACAAATTTGAGATGTATCCTCAGTTCTCTCCAGACACTGAAGGATAAACTTAACTCTTTGTTCAATGATTTACTCATAAATCATATCACAACATGTTCTTACTACTAAGAACTTGGGTCACATTACGTCGAGTACATAACTCTGGTTTTATATGAAAGAACCTATGACAAAGGCATAGAGGATCCATCACATCCATTTCTTTCATTAACCATTAACTATTGTTCTTGTACTGAGATTAACTCAATACTTCTCTTGGATATACAAGTAAGGACCACTTCTTGACTTGTCCCATTCTGAACTCCTTCAGAATCTTATCCAGGAAAGTATTAAGACTCAATGTTATTAAACACATATCTATCTTAATAGATCTTCAATGCTTAATACTTATTCATCTTCATTTATGCAAGATTCAAATAATCATTAACACCAACTACACCATTCATAATATGTTATCCATATATGAGAATGTTATCATGCTCCCACTCAAATATGTCATGCACATATTAAGTTATAGGATAACACTCATATTGCTCCCACTCAAATATGTCAGCCACATATAAGACAAGGATAACATCCACATGGCTCCCACTTAGATATGTCAGACACATATTAAGTTCAGGATACTAACCACATGGCTCCTACTCAAATATGTCATTTACATATAAGGCTAGGATAATACTCCCATAGCTCCCACTCAAAATATGTCGTCTACATATATCAAGTTTCAGGAAACTATTCAGCTCCCACTCAGTTTCAGTCAAATGCATGTTTCCTCGATATTTTGGCTAAGTCCAAAATCCTTTGATCATTCATCAAATCGAGAATTCAGTTTACGAGACACTAGTATCCATATGTTTTTCCAAAACCTTCTTGTTGTACCAATTACAACACTTCTTCAAATACAGGATTTGAGGAAGTCACGGTATTGATAACAATCCTGGATCAATCGTAGTGAATATCCCTTTGACTCAAGCATTGCTACACATTGTAGTCAACCCATTGAATTTGTCAGAAACAATCTTTGTGACAAACCAATCTTGACGTCCCTTTGATGTTCACATTTATTCCTCATAACTCTGAAGTTATTGTGAATATCAAGTAACCTCCTTACTTGATAAGATTCAAGCAATCTTAAATGTAACTCAACATAGGATTTTATGACTCATAGTCATATCTCGTACTTAGGTCCACCATCGCTTCTTTGTAGTTTGTAGGAATGTCTTGTTCCATTAACACGACAAGTGAATCATGAATATCATTTTGCACCAGGGGCAAATATATATTCTTGAATCCTACCTTTCTCAGTAAAAGCTCCCATCAGAAAAATCATGATCATTATCATTAGTTTCTCCTCTTATTGTAGAGCTTTGCTTCCAGAACATATTCCGTTGCACTACTCTGACATTTGGTGGCAAGGTCAATTACCTTGGTTGAACTTTCACTTTTCTTCCATTACCACATTTATCAAGAACAATTATTGACAAACACCAAACATAGCACTACAAGTTTTGCTCCTTTTGGTTCTAGTTGTGGAAGATGCATCCATAGTTGTCTAAGGATACACTACAAAGATAATTTATCTTACATAAATCAAGCTTCCTAGAAACCACAACACACCATGACATATATAGTGTTGGTTTCCATGAACTCAGATGGTTCCCTATGCTGAAGTGAGTGTTTGCTTATTAAATTAATAACTCTAAACAATAATAACGTAACTTGGTAAGAGATAACTTAGACCATACACTTTTCGATAGAATATGATCACAATGTTCATGCACGTCAATCATATTGAAGTGTCTCAAGACATTGCAATTTGTGGAACAACTTTCACACAAGTCTTTATGCCCAAGACTAACTCAAAACATTTGTCACTTTGATCAAATCGTAGAGACTTGTCTTTCTTGTTAATTTAATATCCATTTTTACTCTGAAATCCCTTTTGATCATATCAAATTATTTCAGACTCATGTTTCATTTAGTGAATAAAAATATTCATCTAAGTCCACATACGAAGTTCACGAAATAATGAAATTCACTACATGCTGACATACGATACATCACAATGTATGATACTCAACAATCAGTACACATTCCGTTTTACCAGAATGCGAGGTTTTAGTCATCTCACCTCAGAGGCATGGTTTGCATATGTCAAGAGATCAAGTATCTTAAGACATCATCATACCATTCATGACTTAAACTGTAGTGTCATTATTAAGCCTGGATATTTCTTGGCATTACAATATTTCTTATAAATGATCAAACAACTATCATCAACATAAGAATAACTCATTCATAATCGTAATGTGACCATAATAGATATCATTCATAAAAGGAGAACAACTGACTTGTTTCTCACTAATATGAATAATTGTCTTCGCGAGATGCAAGACACACTAATAAAGTCCTCATTAAAACGATCATAAAATTTATTCATATATTAATCAATTGATAGATGTAGAGGGAGAGTGTTGTCGACCATCAACTATCTTGATTGTCGTCATCACACATTGTCACCTCATCCCTTCCAAGCCACTCTCAAGCAGTAAGTTCAAGCATCGAATACTTAATCAACCGCAATTAGTGTTTCGTGGGAAAGACATTTATAACTCGTATATCAAATATACCTTCTCCGTCAATGACCATTCCTGCATTGGTTCTACTCTTAAAGTTCTTAACTTTAACCATGACCTCATGACAGGTGAACGATTCTCCTTCATGACATAGTCCAGACATGGTCTTTGTAACTAGGAGGAAGCTGATGTAACTCCCCAGTTATCGCAAAGTAACCAGTCATTCAGTAGTCCAAGTTATACACAAGGTGTTCCATGTATCTTATACATTTTCCAAGTGACTTTCTTAGCAGGTTGTTCCTTCCACCATAGTTGAAAGAAACCCCGTCCATATACTCATATTCCATTACTCTGATTTGTGACCAAGTGCTTTTAAGTTCACCTAGCACGTCATATGTGTTGGTTAACATGCATTCACAATTCAGACTCATAGAATGAAGTATGGTGTATTGGACAGTCATTCATAAGTGACAGTGAGTACGATACTCATCATCATCTTCCTTGATTACGGAGTTGTCAGGTGTATCTCCTAGCAATTCTTCGTATTATGTTTAGCAAGTCATTACTAATGAGTATGTCTCTAATGGTGTTGGTACACACCAATGAAGTAAGACCCATTTACCTTAAGTTCTATCATACTAAAAGAGCCACAGTTCTAAACATTGGTATGACGTTATCTACAATGATATTTGCAAAGACATGAAGATTAAGTTCATAATATGGAGTTCATGTTTCAAAAACAATTCTGGAACTCCCACTCAGACAAACATCCCTCATAGTTTATTCTAAGTGATTACACGATCCTTGAAGAACATACCTCCCCCGTGTGACACGACCATCAGTATGTTGTTCAAGGTAGGCCATCATGCCAATCACATCATCCATGTGACTCATGCTCGACCTTTCGGTCTCTTGTGTCCCGAGGCCATGTCTGCACATGCCAGGCTCGCCACAATAACCTTAGTGAGTATATGCTGCGTATGCAAGGCCATGTTTCTGGACATGCTAGGCTTGCTCCACCCATCTCTTGTGAACGTAAAAATGTTTGACACCCGTGTGACACGTGATGCCTCCATAATGAAGAACTTTCTAGATGGTGCTTCACTAAGGAAGGACACTTTGTTGGATTTGTGAGGGATCATCCTATTATGCTACCGTCGTATATCTAACATATTAGCAAAACAGGATGCAGCATAAATCATACATGCTATGATTCCCCCCGACATGCAAATTAAAGTTGAAAACGCCTTTCTACTTTATCTTTTGCAAGTTTTACGTGGCTGCTAGGGGTTTCGAGAAAAGAACCGCTTTCTATCCTCCAAAAACAAGCCACAACACCAATCCCGCAATTGTCTCTATTACACCCCTGTCGGGGCCCTCCGTTGCAAACATCTTCGCATCGCTAATGCAGAGAGACAGACACCCCCCAGCCACTTTATACGGTACAAGCCATATGTCAAGCGTGGAACCAGTCTCGCGTAAACGCGTAAGGTCGGTCAGGGGCCGCTTCATCAAACATTGCCGCAATGCTAAATGAGTACACGTGAGAGGGTAACAATTGAGAATTTAAGCCCACATACTAGATGTGTTCTATCCGTACAATACATCTACGCATAGCCTTGCTCTGATACCACTGTTGGGGTTCGGGGCCGAAAACACAAATTTTTCCTTGACCTACGATACCCAATCCCAAGACCTATGCTATGCTGATGCAAGTAACGGACAGAGATAGATCACATACCAGTATGTAGTCCGTTAAGCGGGAAACGTTCCCGCATGAACGTGGTTGGTGTAGTCGTACCGGCAATCCCCGATGCCGCGCAGATCCACGATGACTCCTGTAGCCACCCGATCCTTGCAAACCGATGACGGGATTACGTCCCCGTCGGAACGTTGCTGATGAAGACCTCGCGATACGACCACGACGATGAAGTAGCACCACAAGTGTAGTGCCTCGCGGGATTATACACATACAGTATACCCGACGTCCCTCCGGGCTCCGAACCAGTAGAGCAGCGGAAAGAAGATGGATTCGGATCCCGATTCCAGCAGCACGACGGCGTGCGTATAGTGGAGAAATCCCCAACCCAGAGCAGCCTCCAAACAAGGGGAGTCCGCTCAAAGGAAGGAGAAAGAAGGGAGAGAGATGAGAAACTTTTCTCAAAAAATTCATGATTAAAAGGGCACCCCTACCCCTCCTTATATAGGCCAAGGAGGGGTGCCACCTCCCCTCAACTTCCCATGTGGGACTAATCCCAAGGGGAGGGGGGGGCGCACCAATAAGGGGGGTGGGCCCCCTCATGGCGCCATGGCCCATGGGGGAGGACTCCCTCTCCCCCTAATGGGCCCTATGAGGCCCATATGCCTTTTAATTCATTATTAATTATATTTAAATACATTTTAATATTTAATTCAGATAATTAAATAATAAAACATATATTAAACATTATGAAATATATTTTGAACCTTTCAAAATACCGAGAACAACTTCCGGCCTTCATCGGAACAATTCCGGTCATCACCGGAACAATTCCGGTGTTCTCTCCAATTTCTCTGGTGATCCCGAATCAATCCTTACTGCGTCGAGTACCCTTAAGTGTAACACCCTACGGTCCGGGAAACAACAGACATGATCGAGACAACTCTCATTGATCAATGACTAATCAATTGGACCTGGTTACAATCCTTGATAGCCCCTGCGCTTCCATCGAATGAACTTCAATCGCTGTTGGATCCGTTAACCGTGTGCCTGTTCCCTTTGTCCCATGGTACTTTGCTTGTCCGAGGTTTGATCATCGGTATCCACTATACCTAGTTCGTCCTCGTTCTGAACAAACAAGTTTACTCGTTCCCGTGATATTACAACTCCGTGACCTAGTCACACGTTTGCAAACTTTATGATGTAACATCACCGAGTGGGCCCAGAGTACCTATCCGTCACACGGATGGACAAATCCCGCTTTGATCTATTTGCATACTCATCAACCATCTATTTCGGAATACCCAAAGTGCACCGTTATAGCCAGCATATTTCAGTCAGGCGGTGGGATACAAATCAAAGCATCCTAATAGATCGTGATTACGTATGATCATTACGGTCAAAGGATCTGGTCACTACGTTATAGTTATCGCAATGTCGAACTATGTGACTTGATCACATCGCAACACTTCTGGTGGGTGTATGTCCATCATATCATTATCCAATGATACGACTCCATTGTCAACAAACGCCATTGTCTCATGATCAGGAAACCTTGATCATCAATCGCCCAATGGACTAGTATACTAGGGTTAACTAGGGACCTGGTTGTTTGTATACCACACCTGTATTAATGTTTCCGCTTAATACAGTTCTAGCATAGTATCAAACGTATTATGAACTAATGGAATATGCTCGATAAAACATATTTTATTTGCCTCTAGGGCACATTCCCAACAGCTAGAGGGGAGCCAGGGGTGGCCCAGGCGGCCACCCGGCGCGGCCCCACCCCTGGCCGTGCCAGGGGGGCGCCTGGGGCCCCTGGTCCACCTCTGGCTGCCCCCCTTCGCCTATATATTCTCCGTCACGGGAAACCCTCGAGGACAAAACCCTTTTTCGCGATCTCTCCTCTGTTCCGCCACCGCCGCGCTTCTGAGATCGGGAGCACCAGAAGACCTCTTCCCGGCACCCTACCGGAGGGAGGGCCGACCTCAAGGAGTCTCCTCTCCACCATGGATGCTTCCCGGATGTCTCGTGAGTAGTTTTCCTTGGACCATGGGTCCGTGATCAGTAGCTATGTGATGTTCTCCTCCCCTCTTTGTTCTTCATGGTTTAGACCTCGTGAGCTGCCCTACATGATCGAGGCACTTTTGTAATCTTTCTGCTGTTGCTATGCTGAGTTTGATGGGATCTGATGGAATATGAGATTATGTTCAGATTGTGATTGAGTAATATAATTGGTTTTTATCTCTTATATTTTTGTTCCTAAGTAATTCTTGCATGTTCTCCGTTGCTGTTTATTGCTTCGGCCAAGTAGTAGGTAGTAACCCCAAGAGGGAACGTTATGCTCGATTGTGGGTTCATGCCCCCCGATGACACGCTTGAGTGACAGAAACATGAGTCTAGGGGATGTGTTGTTGCCACAAGGGGGAAAACAACGGTGCTTGTAACCGTGGTTGCAAGGATTGTTTACTTTACGCAAATTGCTTTTGAATGCAGTTGTCTGTTGCTTTGGGTTTACACTTTGGGTGGGGCTTGCAACTTAATACCAGCGAGATGTTCTGGATAGATATCTCAAGGTGGATGATTAGTAGTAGATGCAATTGGATTTCGGTCTACTTATTTTTGCGTAATGCCCGTGATTTTGAGCCTCTTCCTTTATTTTGTAGCATAGTTAGCATTGCGGTGCGTTCATAGTCCTGTCAATTTCCCTTCTGTAATTTGCTTACCTCGCATAGCAGTTTTATCGTCGTTTGGGAGAGAGAAATCACTAGTGAACATCACGTATCCCGGTCCATATCCTCATTACTGTTTCCACGGTCATTTACTTTTCCACTTTTACTTTCAATTGCTATCATTACCCTTTGTGTATGATCCTTTGTGAACAACAAGACCGGAGAGATTGACAACCTCTCTGAACTTCGTTGGGAACAAAGTTATTTGTGTCTGTGTGCAGGTCCGCGTCATTTGCGCCGCTGACACCTACTTATCATCTCTGGAATCCTACTGGAGACAAACCTTGGTATTTTCACTGAGGGAAACTTGCCGTTGCACTGCATCTCAAACCTTCCACTTGGGTAACCAACGAGGGGCGAGAATCCATCAATATCCTGCTACCCTGGCAGAGACATACATTTGCATCATGATAGTTACATTTTATTTATGTGAGTACCTTTGTAAAGTGTGAAAGATTTCCTATATTCTTGTAAAATATATAGTGTTGCCCCTAAAGTGAGGAAAAGATCCCAAAGAAGACAAAATTAAAAGATCCCAAAGAGGACAAAATTAAAAGATCCCAAAGAGGACAAAATTAAAAGATCCCAAAGAGGCAAAAATTAAAAGATACCAAAGAGGACAAATGAGAGAAATAGAAAAATCCATTGAGGCCACCAAAAAAATACAAAAAATAGAAAAAAGAGAAAAATAAAAATAAAAAGAGAGAAGGGGGCACACTACTATTCCTTTTGTGAGATCCACACTAGTACTTCATCCTCTATCCCTTGTACTCCATAGAGATTATCATACATGCATATAGCTATGTGGGGACCCTTCACACTATAAAACTTGGCTTGTATATTCCAATGACGAGCCTCCTGAAAAGAGCTCTAGGTCTTCTTGAACAAGCAAGCTGGATGCAACCCCACTAGTTCCCTTGGAGAGCTTTTAGCTCACATGTGCATCTGTTGCATGGCAATCTCTACTCCTCACATCATATCTATCATATGGCCTTCTCTCGCCTATGATTGTCCTCATTGATGTGAGCCTTTCACACCTTTTTTGTCTTCTCTTCCTCCTTCTTCCTGTTTCGCCTTTAAGGTGTCAACTTTCGTGCTCACGCTCATCCATTGCATGAGTGCTCACAATATCGAAAGGGAGTGGATCAAATTGACTTGTACCTGACTAGTGGTCTGGGGACGAGTCCAGATAAGAATCCAAAGGAGACTAAGTGTGAAACTTTAGTAGATAGTGGTTCTCAACAATTATTTTTTATCTCGTCTTCCCTGTCCCCTTTCTTGCATGCAAACACCATCTGGAGACATTCGAGTCACGGACAGCGAGAGCTCTTGCACCTTTTGTTCTTTTGTTACTTGTGTCAATGCAAATATAGACTCTTGCTTGTTAAGAGTTGAATTGAATTGCATGCTTTGATTGCTTTACTTAAAAGTATTTATATGGTTGTGTGGCATGTCACCGCAGAAATTATGCTTGTTATCATTTACCTACTCGAGGACGAGCAGGAATTAAGCTTGGGGATGTTGATACGTCCCAAATGTATCTATAATTTCTGCTTGCTCCATGCATGTTTTGTATGACTTTGCCAACTTTTGCTTGAACTTTCATACACTTTTTATCATATTTGGACTAACCTATTAACTCAGTGCACCCAGTTGCCAGCTCCTGTTTTTTTGCTGTTTTTGTATTTCAGGTTTTCCGGCCATTAAAAGTGCCCAATAAATCCCGGAAATATTATATAAAAAATCAGCGTCATGGAAGCTTCTGGAATAACCAAGATATGGAAGGAGGGCCACCACCGGGGTCCCAGGAGGGTCCCTAGCGCGGCCCCACCCTAGGCTGCGCCAGGAGGCCTCCTGGCTTCCTGGTGCCCCCCTTCGCCTATATTTAGCCCCGTGACGGAAACCCCTAATATCGATATGCTATTCCCGTTCTCCTCTCTTTTCCGCCGCCACCGCCGTTTCAAGATCGGGGCTGCCAGGAGAAGCTGCCCCGGCACCCTGCCGGAAGGAGGAATCCCCTCCGGGAGACCATCCATCGCCATGGACGCCTCCCGGATGTGCCGTGAGTAGTCCCCCTTGGACCATGGGTCTGTGACCAGTAGCTATGTGATGTACTCCTCCCCTCTTTGTGCTTCCACTTTCGAGACCTCGTGAGCTTCCACACATGATCGAGGCACTTTTGTAGTTTTCAATGTTGCTATGCTGAGTTTGCTGGGATCTGATGGATTATGAGATTATGTTCAGATTGTGATGAGTACTATCTTTGGTTCTCTTTTATATTTTTGTTCTTTAGTAAATTCTTGAATGTTCTCCGTTGTCATATTTACTTTGGCCAAGTGATTTGTTGCAACACCAAGAGGGAGCGTTATGCTAGATTATGGGTTCAGCCCCTTGATGTCTAGCTTTAGTGACAGAAACATGAGACTAGGGATGTGTTGTTGCCACCAGGGATAAAACAACGGTGCTTGTACTTGCGGGTGCAAGGATTGTTTCCTTTACGCATGGTTCTTTTAATGCAGTTGTCTGTTGCTTTGAGTTTACACTTTGGGTGGGATTCGAAACTTAATACCAGCGAGATGTTCTGGATAGATATCTCAAGGTGGATGATTCATAGTAGATGCAGATGGATTTCGGTCTACTTACCTTGGCGTACTGCCCATTGCTTTTGAGCCTCTTCCTTTCTTTTGTAGCATAGTTAGCATTGTGGTGCGTTTATAATCCTGTCAATTGCCAAGCTGTGATTTGTTTACCTCGCTAGCACTTTTATCGTCTTTTGGGAGAGAGACATCACTAGTGAACATCACGGGACCCTGGTCCATATTCACATCATTGTTTAAACTTTCAATTTACTTTCAGTTCTTACTTTTAGTTGCCACTATTATTATTTCTTGCATTGATCCTTTGTAAACAGCAAGGCCGGAGGAATTCACAACTCCTCTGTAGTCGTTGGGAGCAAAGTTATTTGTTTTGTGCGCAGGTCCAGGCGAATTTAGCAACCTCAGCGCCACTGTTCACTTTACCACCTTCTTGTATCTCTGCGAGTCCTACGGGAGACAAATCCTATCCTCTACATAGGGGAAATTCTGCTGCTACGCTACACCTCACCTTCCACTTGGGGTAACCAACGAGGAGCGAGAGAATTATCTTCCTTGCTAGCATCAGCAGCCAGCGCCACCAAAGAGTACCCATGGCCCCTCCGGGAGGGTTGAGAATCGCGGATATACCGACTCGATGCATAGAGCCGGCAGCTTAACTCCATACACAGGAACCAAATATCGAGTTTGTCAGAAGATCCATGGGCAATCGTTGTCTAATACCGAATCTGAGGAATACACGACTACCCCCAGACTTAAAAGGACCGCGCAAAATCCCGAACTACACGCCTGACATGGACCCGATAGCTTGGATCGAAACCTATGACCTTGCCATGGACATGTGGCAAGCCAGCGAAGATGTATGCGCCTCATACTTCACGATGATGCTGGAAGGAACGGCTCGCACATGGTTCAAGAACCTCCTGGAAAATTCCATTACTTCCTGGATAGATCTCAGAGAAAAGTTCATCAAGAATTTGCAAGGAACTTGCCGACAAACTACGACAATAGTCGACTTAGAGCACTGCATTCAAAAAGAAGGAGAGTCGGCCCTGAATTGGGCACGACGAGATGCACACATAATCCATTCTTCGGATACCATCACTGCACAGACAACGGTAATAGTTCTGGAAAGAAACTGCAAGTTTGAGCCTCTAGTTCACAAGCTTGGCCGGCTCAAGAGGACGGTCAGCAACATAGGAGAGCTCATGAACGCAGTCAACAAGTACGATGAGTCGGACAAAACCAAGGATGCTGATCTGGAAGAAGATAAAGCCACTTAGGGAAAAAATACCAATGGCAAGGGGGTCCAGAACCAGAGCCAACCGGACAAAAGACGACTCAATCAGAATACTTCTGACTTGGTAGCCAACACAACTGTCGGCTCTCAAAGACAGAAGAAGTGGGGCAACGACTACCGTAGCAAGCAGGAAAGAAATTTCCAACCCCCTACTACCTTTGAAGAAGCAGTGAAAAGACCTTGCCCGTTCCATAGTAAACCCGAGTGTCCGGCCATCCACACTTGGGAACAATGCAACTTCATGAAGGAATATCAAAGGCAAGGAGGCCAGGGCTCTCCTAGGTCAGGTGGTGGAACTGGACAAAACAATAATAACCAAAAAAACTTTGGTCAGCAAGGAGCCGGCGCAGCACCACAGTATTAGGGATCTGAAGGAGGTGGACAGCAAAACCAATCAGGGCGTGATGGATACCAATCGAACCCAAAGAAGCTCCAAGACAACTCGGCTTATCATGTCTTGACCACCACCAGTTGCCGAAGAGACATGAAGCTACAACAGAGAGCCGCTATGTCCTTGGCCATAGAGCCGACCTTCCCAATGTGGCTTAACTGGTCGGAGCAGCCGATCACTATGACAAGGGACGACCACCCCCCTGTGGTAGAAACCCTGGGTTCTTTGGCTTTAGTGGTTTCTCCACAAATTGGATGATACACATTGGACAAGATACTCATGGACGGAGGAAGAAACATCAACATCCTTTACTATGAAACCTTTCGTAGGATGGGACTGACCCACAAACAATTGCAAACCTCCAACACCGTGTTCCATGGAATAGTCCCAGGGAAGTCGGCACGTCGATAGGCAAGATCTACCTGGAGACGGCTTTCGGAACTCCTGAGAACTTTCGATCCGAAATCATACCTTATGAGGTGGTGAAACTTGAGACCGGCTTACGCAAGGTTCGTGGCTCGAACGTGTTATGTTTACTTGAAACTAAAAATGTCGGGTCCCTTCGGCCCAATCACAGTAAACGGGAGCCGGTCCAGAGCCACGGAGTGTGACGAGCAACACGTCAAGTTTGCCGAGTCGGCTTGCGCCAAAGAGGACTTGTCAGAATTCTAGGAAAAGGTAGACCCGGAAGAAACCACCATCCTGAAGAAACCGACTCCTGACAACAACCCCAAGTTCCAACCGGCTCAGGACACGAAGAAAGTCGACTTTGTCCCAGGTGACACTTCCAAACAGTTCATCATTGGGACAGAGCTATCTGACAAATAGGAAGGCGCGCTCATCGAGTTCCTCCGTGAGAATCAGGATATCTTCGCATGGAAACCCTCTGACATGCCAGGTGTCCCGAGGGAACTCGCTGAGCACCACCTAAATATTGATCCAAAACTGAAGCCGGTTAAACAATTCCTCTGTCTCTTTAATGACGGAAGAAGAAACGCCATTGGGGAAGAGATAGCTCGCCTCCTTGCTGCCGGGTTTATCATGGAAGTTTTCTATCCAGAGTGCCTCGCAAACCTGGTCCTCGTTTTGAAAAAGAACGGGACCTGGCGTATGTGCATTGACTACACCGAATTAAATAAATCCTTCCCAAAGGATCCCTTCGCACTGCCCTGCATCAATCAAATTATCGACTCTAATGCATGATGTGAGCTCCTATGTTTTCTCGATGCCTACTCAGGTTATCACCAAATCAAGATGGCCCTCGAGGACCAGGAGAAAAAGACTTTCATCAATCCCTTTGGGATATACTTCTATACTTCTATGCCTTTCGGCTTGAAGAACGCATGATCCACATATCAGCGAACAGTATAGAACTGCGTCAAGGAGAAAATTGGGTCGAATGCCAAGTGCACATTCGGGGTCCCTGCAGGAAAACTTCTCGGGTATATAGTGTCAGAAAGAGGCATTGAGGCAAACCCAGAGAAAATCAAAGCCATCATGGCTCTCCAGAAGCCAGCCTCCGTCAAAGGAGTCCAACAACTCACAGGATGTGTAGCTGCTCTAAGTCGGTGTATGAGCCGGCTTGGGGAAAAGGCGATTCCCTTATACCAGCTCCTACTAATGTCGGAAATTTTTTTCTGGGATGATGAAGCAGATCAGGCCCTCGAAGCACTAAAGAAGCAACTGTCCCAGGCCCCGATCCTGGCGGCTCCCAAGCCAAAAGAGTTGATGCTGCTCTACATATTATCCAACAACCGAGCAGTCAGTGCAGTAGTTGTGGTTGAGCGTATGGAAGCCGACAAGGAGCACCCTTTACAGAGACCAGTATACTACGTTAGTGAGGTCTTGACTCATAGACGCAACGCTACACTCATTGGCAAAAGCTAGTTCTTGGCATGTTCATGGCAAGCCGGAAGCTTAAGCACTACTTCCAAGAGCACCCCATAATTGTAGTTAGCTCAGCACGACTTGCAGATATCATCCAAAACAGGGAGGCCACGGGAAGGATTGGAAATTAAGTGGGCTATAGAGTTGGGGGCTTATCACATCAAGTATGAACCACGCACGGCCATCAAGTCCCAAGCACAATCGACTTCATCAATGACTGGACAGAAATCCAAGCACCTCCAGAGAAGCCGATAACCAAGTATTGGACAGTGCACTTCGATGGAAGCCGGCAGTTGCAAGGGTCAGGAGGCAATAATAAAATGTTATTATATATATATTTCCACGTTCGTAATTACTGTTTATATTTATGTGCTATAATTGCAATGACCCTGACTGTGAGATTCAGAAGAAATCTCATTTGCATGTGTGGAAATGTAAACACCAAGAGTTCCTGGTCTAGCCTCTAAGACCAGCTCTTGTGCTAACTGATGATTACGTTTTCTTAATCATGGACATTGTTCTTGTAACAAAGGATGTCAGTAGCAATGAGAACATATTGTTAGCAGAACAATGATGTTGAACCGACCCCACTATTGAATGATATACTTAGCGATCACATCGTAACAACGATATAAGTCATATCATGAAATGTTATCATATACGTAATTCCTTAGACCATGAGAATATCAAGTTACTTCACTCAGGAAGGTATGCTTTGGTTCTTAGATGAAACCTCCCGTAAATGGGAAGTAGTAAAATAAGTTCTAGGTATATCAGATGGAGTGTCTAGTGACTGTGATAGTTCGAGAATGGGATTTGCTCATTCACAATGAAGAAGATATTCACTTCGGGCCCACTCGATATGACGGTATCCATTATAGTATGGCCATACGAATTGTGATTTAGTCACGGGGATATCGGAATACGATAACGAGAAAAGGGACAAACGAGCAAAGAGGATAACGAGTGGCTTGTGTTCAAGAAGTTATTACACATGGGTGCCAAACTTCTCTCCTCTGACTTTATCATATATCGCGAAGTAAAGGGAATGGTACATGACTAAACATAATGGTTCAGTCGAAGTTTCTTCGTGTATGTGCGGGAGTCAACATGGGTGTCCATGGCTCCGCTGTTGATTATTGGCTATTGACAAAAGGCTGTTGACCTATGTCCGAAAGATATTCCGATTCATGTCTGCATTATACCGAACCTATTGGGTCACACACTTAACGAGTAGTAGTCTGTTGGAATACTGGAATGGTAGATGGTTTAGTGGAAGCAAAACGGAATAGTTCATACGGGCACCGGAAGTAGTTCTGGGTATTTATGGAATTGTTCATAAGGGCACCAGAAGAAGTTTTGGGTATTTAAAGATATGTCCGGATCACTCTGGAATAATCCGAGGTGGTTCAGGAACATATAAGAATGGTACTAGGGAAGCCGTGGATCGACCGGAATAGTTTCCGGTTAATAGGTGGACGTCCCGACAACTTACGCGGTCATCGGGTAGATTAAACTGTAACTCGGATGGTCCCGAAAACTATCCAGATGGTTCCGAAACATCCAAGAACGGTCCCGGAAGGTCCTTGAAGTGCTCCAGAAGGTTCCGGAATGTCCCGAAACCATCTCGGAAGGTCCCGGATGGTCCTAGAAGGTACTGGAAGGTTCTGGAAGGTTCCGGGCAGTACCACTCACTACCCCATGCCCCTAGCTTTGGGGAAAGCCACCTAGGCAGCCCCTAGCCGGCTAGGAGGTGGGGAGGGTGCCATAGGGAGCAATCCTACTCCAAGTAAGATTGCAATCCACTTTGGAGTAGGATTCCCCGGTGGGAAGGACTCCCTTTCGGAGTAGGAGTCCCATAGGGACTCCACACCTCCCTTGGCCGGCCAAGGGGCCTCTTGGCCACCTATATAATGTGGGGGAGGGGTGGGAGCGCAGCACAACTTGTCCCCAAGGCCTATGCGCCACCCTCCCTCCTCTAAACCCCGTTTCTCCACAATTAGACCCCGGTTTAGACGTTGTTCTAGATCGGAATCAGTTAAGGTTTTCTCCCTCTAGTTTTCTCGGTGGCGTTATCTCGACGGCGGAGCGCTGTTGGATTGATGCTACGGAACGTGTGGATACTAATAGAGGGATCATATCTTTGGTCCTTCTCCGAGGAGCTTCTTCTTCCTCGGAGATCTTGTTCGAGGGACTTGCTCGAGGGACTTGTGCGTGGGACGGATCGAGGTGCTTCTTCTTCCTCGGTGATCTTGATCGAGGGACTGTTTGTGGGACGATCCGCGAGATCTACTTCAACGAGCTACACCAACTCTACTTCCGCTACATCGGTTGGTGAGCCATGACCTAAAACCTTGTATGCAATCTTCTTGGATGATTTTGGGTTCTTGATTCGTAGGCCGATTTTTTTTGTTTTACTACGTTTCCCAACAGCGGTATCATGAGCGATCCTTGATTAGATGCATGTTTAGGTCTAGATCATATGTGTGATATGAGGCATTGATTTTCTTGTTGCTTCCCTGTCATGTGATTTTTCTATGCTTGATGGCAAGTTGAGGTTTTTCTACAAGGATTGAGTTTTCCATCGATCCCTCTATGCTGCTTTTAGTATGTTGGTTGCCTTGATCATGGTCTACATCAAACTCCTTGGATCTCATCTTAATCTCGCAATAGAACATTTAACATGGAGGGGCTTGTGGATTTTATGAACTCAAATCCACACAGGGGTCACGCGTTGAACGAAGTTTGGCTTGTGGCATTAGTTGCTGCACGCACCCCGAACGTTAAACTAGCAACAATGAAGTATCGTGTTTGGTTTGTATAGGGAACAACGTTTGCATGTAACCTGCTAATCAACCACGATAAAAGTTGCAACAACCCTTGTAGATGGCGATCTAACTCGTTTTTGCAGAATGTGCATGTGATGTGGTATAGCCTTCAAGATTTGCAATGTGTTTGTATGAGATGCTATATGTTATGTAATATTTATTCGCGACCTGCGTGTTGTGGTACGGCATGATGACTGGAGTCATATGATTGTCACTTAATTATGGCCTGCGTGCCAAAACTGTTTATTAGCTCGAGGAAAAGCAATAGATAGATGCAAGGTGATGATCTAAGATGCGGAGGTGGACCCCGACGCACATGCCGGAAGCCGTGGTGACGTTCCCGGCGCCAAGGACAAAGTTGGTGGACACGGTGACTTCAACCACGATGACGTGAAGACAATGAAGACTTCACGAAGCAAAGGGCTATAATGTATCACGTAATTTTATGAACTGCCTGTGATGTTTATCCCTTTGATGCACCCTTGTTTGATGCGCGGTAGTCGTGTTTTATTAGGGTGATCTCTCGCAAAACAATATCAAGTTGATAGTGTTCTTCCAACTTTAGCACCGTCTATACTATGTTTCACATCGGAGCAGGTCATGTCACATTGGTGCACACGGTGTGACGCATAAAATGCGGGTGTGTTAAGAACACACTGCAATTACACTTGGTTGGCTTGGCGGTTTGGATAAAAGTTTGCTACCGGAACACGCCCATCAAAAGATGAACAAGAATCACCATTGGCGTGATTGGCAAGTTGGCCTACCAGTCCAGTCTAAGTCATCAGTGATGTCACATCAATGGCGGATGATTGGGTCGGATCTTGAATCATTCTAGCATCAATTACGAGAGATATTGATCTGAGTGGGAGCGCACTTAGTAATTAAATTGATTAATAACAAGTGCAACTTAATTATGAACAAAGTCTTAGTATTTGCATTATCGTTGTAGAATAATGGCTCGCGTTACCACCTTCCCAATTGATTTTTATTAACTGTATTATCTGGTAAAAACTTGACAATTGGTACCGTATTGTGAGGACTATCCTCAATAGTGTCGAGAAGGAGCTTTTCCTATCACAAATTTTTGATGTTCTCCCGCTGACGCTATGGATGATGTGACTTACGTCCATAATCCAAAATGCTAGAATTCCACCACAGCTAAGTGCATTGTCTTCACCACCATGAAACCCGAACTTCGAAACGTTTGGGATAGTTATGTTATATTCATGGAACTGAAAAATTGTTTTCAGTGATAAGACAATTGATGTAGGATATAAGATATCTAGTACAATGTCTGATTGTAAGCATTAGTGAAAATGTTCATTATGCTCTAACGAAACTAATAAGTGTGGGATCCAGAAGAACACTGATCATATGATGATGAGGATTAAGGGAAAGTTAGTTCCATAGGGTGTTAGTAAGACTTACACGCCGGAAAGTCCATGGCCTGCGCCACCCTTGATCATGTGTGATCTTCTGTGAGTAGGAGTGACATTGGAAATAGAACTATGATACGTATAAAGGCAAAACGAAAGAAGACTGGAATACCCTGCTCAGAAATGAAAGTCATACAAAGTTATAGATGAATTCATTACTAGTCAAAAGATGTAATTCTTGGGAATCATGATTAAGTGGTTAATCTTAATTCTTGCATATTGTGATGAAGATGTTGATCACTAGAATATCACTTTGATTGCATATTGTTGCAAATCTATGCAAGAAATACTATGGCCTTCATGACTAGCTAATGATGAGTATTGACACACACGAGAACACGGTAAAAGGTTTACTATACTGTGTGTTGACTCTATGATTATCTTCATAATTCATTTTAGAGTTGAGTAAATTGTTACTACACTTTAGCCTTGTTGCAAAACATCATTTTTGAATCATGTTTATTGCAAGAGAGTTGTTCAAAGCTATGAATAACATAAAGGCCATACTTCTATTGTGTATAGGTTGTATGTTATGAATCTTGATAATAATGCTAAACATCCATAACACTGACGCTAAACGTCGCAAGACTAACAGAAATACCACAAGTGTGGCATTGCAGTTTGTCACAAGTGACATAACATGCATGAAGAATTTCCATAAGCGATGGACTTTTGAGTCATATGATTATGAATCACTTGACGCTTGTATACAATGTCTAAAAGTAATGTGACTAAAACACCGTTGATAGGCCATGCATGAACGGGCAACTAAATTATTGAAAATCATACATGATGATGTGTGTAATCCAATAAGTGTAGTTGTGTGCAGTGGATTTTCTATCTTCACTCATCAATTGAAGTAAATATGTGGATATCTGTTCAATGGAGACATACGTCTGAAATTTTTGAAATTTTCAAGGAATTTTAGAGTGAAATAGAAGTGTATTGTAACAAGAAATAGTGCTTCTGCAAATTGGATGGTGGAATGTAATATTTGAGTTACAAGTTTAGCGAACGTCTGATGAGTTGTGAAAAGGTGTCATAACTTGTGGCTCTCGAAACACCACTATGAGTAAAGTGTTCGAGAGACATAATCAAGCCATGTATGACACGGTAAGATCAAACATGACGTTTATCAAATTGCCATTATACTTATTAAAGTTATGCATTAGTGACTACAGCTTTTACACTGAAAAGAGCACCATCAAATCTGTTGAAATGACATCATATTAGATATAGTATGGAAGTGTTAAAACCGTATTGTATTTTCTTTAAATTTGGGTATATGAGACATGTGATTGACATGCTCAAAACACCAAATCAGATAAGTGCTACTTTGTTGGAAATATGTTTTCTAGCAAGTTCAAAGGTTGACTACGGCGAAGTAATGTCGACCGTAGAGATGCTTTAGTCAGTTCGGGTTATACTAGCAATTACTACATATCTCATTTATAGGATATGATTAGAATGAATGAAAAAACAAAAGTTCCTACACGGAAATATAACGAAGGACGTATATGTGATATGACCTGAATGTTTTTGTCGATTCAAAGGATGCTGGAATAGATGCAAGCCTCGGATATCCAGTAATGGACTGAAGCTAGCAAAATGGAGTTAGAATTTTCGTTGTGATGAAATTACCAAAAGGGTTTGTTTTCATCAGGAATAACGAAGATGCTTGAATATTCAAGAAAGTAAGTGGGAGCTGAATAATATTTCTAAAACCTTATGTAGATGACATATTGTTGATTAGAAATGATATAAATTTCTTGACACGAATAAGGACTTTATTGGAAATAGTTTTCAGCTAAAGAACTTGGGCTAATATAGCATTAGTATTGAGCACAATGATCTATGTAGATAGTAAGTGTCTGATCATGCTAAAGCCAACATTACATGTTGACATGATACTAAAGTAGTTTAGTATGAATACGCCAAGAAGGATGTTCTTTCCGAGGTCATGGTGAAAAGTTGTTTGCGGAAATCGGTGTTCATGAACACAGATAAGCAAAACATATGAATTGGATTTCACTCACCTATGTGTTTGGATTAATCATGTACACCATAATATGTAAAACGACCAGATATGTCCAGTGCTCCAAAAGGTTGTGAGCAAGATACCAAAGTGATCAATATGTTGATCATTGGATAAACAGTGAAAAGTTAAACTTATGATAGATAAGATATGTTTCACGGAAAATGGAGATAATGAAGAGCTCGTTGTAACATGTTGCACCAGCTGAATTTTGATGGAAACAGTTACACCAATTCAGTCTTCATACTTACTCCGATAGATTTTCGATTTTAATTGGGATTATGTGTTTCAAACGTAAGGGTGGCATAGTATGGAGGAACTATGTCAAGTTCGATACTGTGGGGAATTCTATAACAGATGCTAAGTATATTATTGCTTAAAGAAGTAACAAGGAGGGTATTTTGAATCATAAATTCATTTATGAACATGGTATGGTTTCTAGATGCTTGAAGCTCATGGAACATTGATGAATGATTTCATGACTTATTCTAAGGAACCAAGGTCCTGCCAATTGACTCAAACATATACAAAGCTAAACTGATAAAATTAGTGAAGTTTATGATAGCGTGAAAACTCGAAGATATGCAAGATACAAACGGGCTTGAAACGTCATATCCGAAGATGAGGTCTATACCACAAATGAAGCATTTCTTACACCGGTATGCCATAGGTGTAAAGTGCTCAAGCACTGACAATATTATTGACTCTAGTGCAAGTGGGAGACTGTTGGAAATATGCCCTAGAGGCAATAATAAAATGTTATTATATATATATATTTCGACGTTCGTAATTAATTTTTATATTTCTGTGCTATAATTGCAATGACCTTGACTGTGAGATTCAGAAGAAAACTCATTTTCATGTGTGGAAATGTAAACACCAAGAGTTCCTGGTCTAGCATCTAAGACCAGCTCATGTGCTAACTGATGATTACGTTTTCTTAACCATGGACATTGTTCTTGTAACAAAGGATGTCAGTAGCAATGAGAACATATTGTTAGCAGAACAATGATGTTGAACCGACCCCACTATTGAATGATATACTTAGAGATCACATCGTAACAACGATATAAGTCATATCATGAAATGTTATCATATACGTAATTCCTTAGACCATGAGAATATCAAGTTACTTCACTCAGGAAGGTATGCTTTGGTTCTTAGATGAAACCTCCCGTAAATGGGAACTAGTAAAATAAGTTCTGGGTATATCAGATGGAGTGTCTAGTGACTGTGATAGTTCGAGAATGGGATTTTCTCCTTCACGATGAAGAAGATATTCACTTAGGGCCCACTCGGTATGACGGTATCCATTATAGTCTGGCCAGACGCATTGTGATTCAGTCACGGGGATATCGGAATACGATAACGAGAAAAGGGACAAACGAGCAAAGAGGATAACAAGCGGCTTGTGTTCAAGAAGTTGTTACACATGGGCGCCAAATTCTCTCCTCTGACTTTGTCATATATCGCGAAGCAAAGGGAATGGTACATGACTAAACATAATGGTTCAGTCGAAGTTTCTTCGTGTATGTGCGGGAGTTAACATGGGTGTCCATGGCTCCGCTGTTGATTATTGGCTATTGACAAAAGGCTGTTGACCTATGTCCATAATATGTTCTGAGTCATTTCTGCATTATACCGAACCTATTGGGTCACACACTTAACGAGTAGTAGTCTGTTAGAATACTGGAATGGTAGAAGGTTTAGTGGAAGCAAAACGGAATAGTTCATACGGGCACCGGAAGTAGTTCCGGGTATTTATGGAATTGTTCATAAGGGCACCAGAAGAAGTTCTGGGTATTTAAAGATATGTCCGGATCACTCTGGAATAATCCCAGGTGGTTCAGGAACATATGAGAATGGTACTAGGGAAATCATGGATCGACCGGAATAGTTTCCGGTTAATCGGTGGACGTCCCGACAACTTACACGGTCATCGGGTAGATTAAACTGTAACTCGGATGGTCCCGAAAACTATCCAGATGGTTCCGAAACATCCGAGAACGGCCCCAAAAGGTCCTGGAAGTGCTCCAGAAGGTTCCGGAATGTCCCTAAACCATCCCGGAAGGTCCCGGATGGTCCTGGAAGGTTTTGGAAGGTTCGGGAAGGTTTCGGGCAGTACCACTCACTACCCCACGCCCCTAGCTTCGGGGAAAGCCACCTAGTCAGCCCCTAGCCAGCTAGGAGGTGGGGAGGGCGCCATAGGGAGCAATCCTACTCCAAGTAGGATTGCAATCCACTTTGGAGTAGGATTCCCCGGTGGGAAGGACTCCCTTTGGGAGTAGGAGTCCCATAGGGACTCCACACCTCCCTTGGCCGGCCAAGGGGCCTCTTGGCCACCTATATATTGTGGGGGAGGGGTGGGGTGTGCAGCCCAACTTGTCCCCAAGGCCTATGCGCCACCCTCCCTCCTCTAAACCCCGTTGCTCCACAATTAGACCCCGGTTTAGACGTTGTTCTAGATCGGAATCCATTAGGGTTTTCTCCCTCTAGTTTTCTCGGTGGCGTTCATCTCTGGACGGCGGAGCGCTGCTGGATTGCTGCTACGGAACATGTGGATACTAATAGAGGGATCATATCTTTGGTCCTTCTCCGAGGAGCTTCTTCTTCCTCGGAGATCTTGTTCGAGGGACTTGCTCGAGGGACTTGTGCGTGGGACGGATCGAGGTGCTTCTTCTTCCTCGGTGATCTTGATCGAGGGACTGTTTGTGAGACGATCCGCGAGATCTACTTCAACGAGCTACACCAACTCTACTTCCTCTACATCGGTTGGTGAGCCATGACCTAAAACCTTGTATGCAATCTTCTTGGATGATCTTGGGTTCTTGATTTGTAGGCGGAATTTTTTTGTTTTCTTCTACGTTTCCCAACACTTACTTCTCCCAAAGGAGAAAAATTCTTCTATGTCTTACAACTACAGTTCACTTGCACCAACAACGCGGCAGAATACGAGGCTCTACTCCATGGACTGCGGTTGGCCCGTAAGATGAATATAAGTCCGATTCATTGTTATGGAGATTCCGACCTTGTTTCTCAACAAGTTTCGGGGAGGTGGAACTCCAAGGATGCCACCATGGCAGCCTATCGGCGTGAGGTGGAAAAACAAGCCGGCTCTTTTGTTGGGTACCAAGTAGACCATGTGGAGCGCAAGTTAAATGAGGCTGCCGATGCCTTGTCCCGGCTTGGCTCTCAACGAAAGCCGGTCCCTCCAAACGTCTTCCTAGACGTCCTAACAAAGCCATATGTACAAGTACCAACAGAGAAAGACATAGCAGAGCTGGATCCAGAGCCGGCTCTGGTAGCTACAATACATGCTACCCCCTCATGGGTTGTACCATATCTGGACTACAATACCCGGGGAGTCCTTCCAGCTGATGAGGTAGAAGCCAGACAAATCATCATAAGAAGCAAATATTTTGTGATCCTCAACGGTGAGTTGCATCGACGAAGCCCTGCAGACGTCTTTCAGAGATGTGTATCGCCAGAAGAAGGTAGAGAAATATTCAATGAGATACACTCTAGAGACTGCGGGCACCATACCGGCTCCCGATCGCTAGTTGCTAAAGCCTATAGACACGGATTCTACTGGCCAACAGCTCATGCAGACGCAGAAGACATAGTCAGAAAGTGTGATGGACTCCAACGTTATGCAAAGCAAGCACACGTGCCGGCTCAAGAACTCCGGATGATCCCAATCACTTGGCCCTTTGCGGTGTGGGGGATTGATATGGTGGGACCTTTCAAAAGGTCACCTACCAAGAATACACATTTGCTAGTGGCAGTCGATAAATTCACCAAGTGGGTGGAGGAAGAGCCGGTTAGTAAGTGCGATGCAGAGACGACACTAAAATTCTTTAAAAAGATAATATCCAGATTCGGCTACCCCCACAGCATCATCACTTATAACAGGTCTAACCTATCAGAGGGGGTTATGCAGCGATTCTACGAAAGAGAGCACATCCGACTCGACCTTGCGTCAGTGGCTCACCCACAGACCAACGGACAAGCCGAGAGAGGCAACCAAGAGTTGTTTTGAGGCATCAAACCCCGACTCTTAGTTCCTTTGGAGAGGACGCCGGGTTGCTGGGAGGAAGAACTACCCTCAGTATTGTGGAGCATCTGGAAAACTCCTAACAGGACAACAGGCTATACGCCCTTCTTCCTGGTCTATGGATCTGAAGCCGTTCTCCCAAGTGACATTCGTCATGACTCACCACGAGTCACCTCTTATGTGGAAGCTGATAATGAGAAAGCCAGGTAGGATGCCTTAGACGTCCTCGATGAGAAGCGCGAACTAGCTGCAACTCAGTCGGCTATTTACCAACAAGATTTACGGCGATACCACAGTCGTCACATCAAAAGCCAGACTTTCCAGGAAGGAGACTTGGTTCTCTGACTTATCCAGAAAAAGGATGGAATGCACAAGATATCTTCTCCATGGGAAGGACTGTTTGTGGTCAGTAAGAACCTATACAATGTATCCTACTACTTGGTTGATATATCGCACAACTCCGTCCATATTACACCTAAGTAGGGTTGGAAACTATTGTAAAAAGTTGACACTCGTCGCACCGGCTCACGCCATATATGTATATAAGTCGACACTTGTCGCAACCGGCACCGCTGCATAATAAAGACGATTTTTCATCGCAACTGACTCTCAGTCGAATTAATAATGTCGGTCTTAAATCGCATTTCGGCTATCGCCATTATTTAAAGTCGATCTTAGAATCACATTTCGGCTATCGCCATCATTAAAAGTCGACTCTGATCGCAATCAGGCTGTCGGCATTATTTAAAGTCGATCTTAGAATCGCATTTAGGCTATCGCCATTATTTAAAGTCGATCTTAAAATCGCATTTCAGCCATAGCCATAATTAAAGTCGACTCTGATCGCAAACAGGCCATAGCCATAATTAAAGTCGACTTTGATCGCAAAAACAGGCTAAAAACGGCATAAAGTTGACTCTGTCGCACCGGCTCTCGCCACAACTATGCATAAATTAATTTTTCATACTCTTTCATACATATTGCATCACATTACATCATATTACATATTGCATTACAAAATTCTCAGAGACCTGGGGGCTTGATCAACCCTCTATACCGGCTCTGGGCATGTATATTGCTTTCTCAAGGCGAAAGAGGGGGAGCCTGATGACAATCATCGAATCTGACCGGAAAAAGCTGGCATATACATGTAAAAACTTGTGTTTGTTTACCTAAAGATAAGGGGGGGTTATATGGCTTCTATCAAACCCTTACATCCCGACAATATCTTGGCATACACATGACTTGGCCACGCCACCCGGCCTATACAGTATAGAGCTTCCTTAACTAACGCGAAACCGGTTGGTCTGAACTTCGAGGTTTAAATAAACCATCTATCGGATTTAGTCCTACATGTCGGGCATGATAGTTACGGGAAAGCCGGCTCTACAGAGATGTTTCGACTTTATTAACCAATAATCTCTCTCAATGCAGGAAGATGAGGTTAAAGCCGACTTTTACTAGCCTTGACATTACAGTCCTGCATTCATAGCATCATGCATATTTTAAAAAAAATCTTACAAATAGAAGTTAGACCTATGTGATCCGGCACACGCACTCAGATGCACATGTCGACTTATGGGGACTACACTTCGAAAAGTTCTCTTCTCAAAGACCCGACATGACACAAAGATGTTCATACCGGCTCTTGGGGACTACACTTCGAAAGATTTCTTCTCAAGATAAGACCCGATACAGCACCCAGATGCATACAACGACTCTTGGGGAGTAACACTCTGAAAATTCTTTCTCCAAAGATTTGGCTCAACGCCATAATAATCATACTACTCCTAATGAAGAAACACTTCAAAAATATATGACCTGGTATGGCACGTAAACGTGACCACACCATCTCATGGGGTCTACAAGTCGCTCTATCCTATGAGTCGATTACATATGCAAAGCTTTCTGAAATCGACCCAGGGGGCTACAGATACATACATTATCAAAAAAAATCGGCTCCCATGCATTATGCAAAAAACATTCAAAGTGAGGAATAAAACCGACTTAAAGACTCGATGGAAATTATAAATTTCATTCATCAAAGCAACCGAGTCTTACATCGAATGGAGAGACATTGCAGGAACATAAAAGCCAAATTTGGAAAAATACTACTAAAAAGAAAAATACAACTTCAATCATCATCTTCGGAGTCGGCTTCATCTTCAGTTGAAGAAATATGAGCTTCTTCTTCACTAAGGAGTTCTCCATACAGCAGCAGGCTCGGTCTTCATCTGAGTCAAAAATCCTAGCCCACAAGGTATCTTCACCATCGATTCAAAAGACAATGGTGTCTCCTCTTGAGATGTTCCTAGAGCGAAGAAAAGTTTTCCAACCTTTCTCAAAGAACATGGTGCCATGGCTAGAAAATCTAGTGGTGACCCAGATAGGTCCGTGAGGACATCCATCAGATTGGAGCCAAAGACCCGAAGGCAATGAATTAATCACAAGTTGAGTCAAAGGCTCAGGGAGTTTAATCCAGCGATGAATCGTTCGGATGTGAACCAAGAACTCACCCCTCTTAGGAGAATAAGGGGGAGATTCAGAAGGAGAAGCAGCACGAGTACTTCTTCCCCTACCACGTCCACGACCTCGCTCACGACCACGACCACGGTCACGGCCTCGACCACAAGCACCCGCACTAGAGCCGGGCTCGTTGCCTGCCAAAGGAGCAGGAGCTTCAAGCTTAGGAGCCACGGGGAAAACTGGTGGAGGGAGATGAGGAAGAAGAAGATGCGGGCGCTTGAAGGATAAAACTACCCGAGGAATATTTATAGCAGATTCAAGGAGAGGATCAATTAATACCATAAATGATATGGGATAACTACCCGGGGTAGATAACATTTATGGAAAGACTCCTCGATTCCCACTACAACATCAATGCCTCCAAACAACATTTCGGGCAGTGTGATCATAAAAACCAAACCGGATCTTTGACCAGAAAGGTCAAAAGAAATTTTAAATTGGAAGATGAAACAAAGAGATGAAGAGAAGACAGATACCGTCTCTCTATAAAATTCAAAAGAGATAAGAGTCGGTCTATCTGAATCATAGAGTCGGCCACCAACATGAAGGCAAGAAGATTGACGTGAAGACTAAAGAATCAAACCAATCCTGGCGGCTAATGTCGGGGGGATGGACTAAAGCCCAGACCCGGCATTAGGTCTATGGGTCGACTCACCTACTGAAGTCCCACGAGAGAAGACCCGGCCCGAGGTCAGTTGCACCAAGGAAAGAAGATCGAAGCCATAGAAGGAATTCGACTTACCTTGTATAGATCTTAACATATTTGTAAAGTAGAATAAAACTCCACTTCCTGTAGGAGTCGGACCCGCGGAATCCTGGGACCCGACACCTTTATAAGCTGAGGTCCATGGAGTCCAGGGTCACGGACAATCTTAGCCTAAGATAGGACTAGACACTTGTCGGCGAAACCTAGATCTCATCGAGACTAAGTTTTCGATCGAATCACATGTAAAGAGCAAAACCGACTCTTCTTTAGAGAGTCGGAACTCATAATAAGAGGAAGCAGGAGTAGGCTTTTACCTCGAGACAAAGAGGGGCTGAAACCTTGGTAAATCGCCGAGTCTATTGTCAATGTCGACTCTCTCCATGAAATCGCCTCGCAGCAAAGGTCCCATGTTAAGTTCGACTCTTCGGACATCTGTCGTGGCTTTTCCATAAAAGGAGACACGACCAGAAGCGTGATATGCAAGAGATCCGGCGAGTGCTTTTGAAGAACCCGAAACCCCACACGACCG
Source organism: Bromus sterilis (assembly GCA_950022295.1). Taxonomy (NCBI): domain Eukaryota; kingdom Viridiplantae; phylum Streptophyta; class Magnoliopsida; order Poales; family Poaceae; genus Bromus; species Bromus sterilis. The sequence continues at coordinate 49,246,814 of OX465596.1, forward strand.
GGAGGGACCCCTTCTGGGTGCACGACGTCTATGGGCTGCCCTTGGTCGACCTTATCGCCCTAGAGCTCTCGCGAATCATTGTTGTCGAGGGGAATACTCACGGCTAAAGACTCGGGCAGAAGGTAGCACCCAAAAGGAAGACTCAGCCAGAAGACATGTCATGTTATGTAACCCGGTTACATAAGCCGACTTGTTAAGCTGTCCGGTTACATAAGATGGTTGGTTACATAACTCGGCATGTAACGTAACCCAGTTACATAAGCCGACCTTATATGTAACTAGGAATGTAACCCGACTTGACGTGCTATAGGAAGGAGGTCTCGATCTTGGAAGGAGTCCATTTAACTTGGAAGGCACGAAAGACTACAAGCTTTAGAGTAGGACTCCGACAATTATTTGACTTGAAAGACTAGTTTGTATTAGGCTAGGACTCTACATGTAAGTCTCTCCTCTCCACCTATATAAGGAGGGGTAAGGCGCCAGAAAGAGGGCAGAATCAACAAATCGCAATAGGCTCTAGATTAGCGATTAGTCCCGGATCATCTAAACCCGGGGCAACTAGACACCACGTAAGAGTGCTAGAGACACGTCGGCGACTCCCCGTGAGCAAAGGAATAAGACCTAGCAAAAAATAGCATGTAGGTTTTTTACTGAATGATGTTTCCCGGGTCCCGAAGCTGTATGAATCACGTCTCTCTCCATGTGTGACCTTTTTCTTCCTCGTACCCTCGTAGCAAAGTCCCCGTAATCAATTTATCTCATGAGGACATCTTTCGTGCCTATCCCACGACAGTTGGCGCCCACCGTGGGGCCTGCGCACAAAGATGTTGTCATCTTGGAGGGATCCAGAGACTCGTGATCGGCTGGACGAAGAAGAACCGACACGAACAAATCTACATCAACAAATCGATGATACGCCGACCCTGGCAGGACTCGATCCGACTCGGGTGCATTGGAACCTCGGTTTCTTTGACATCTACATCAAGATCATGAAGAAAGTGTGGAAAAATTCGAGCGCATAACACAAAACTCGACGTCAAGAACGACCCTCGTGCGCAGCCTGCAGGAGAGAGAAAACGTCTGCATTGCCGACGCTCCCGGAGGCGACTCAGAAATCATATTAAAGATACCTTTAGTGAAAAGATTGGAAATTATGTTGGTTACAAGCTTTTGAAATTTCAGCCAATTCCGACGGTTAGATCTCCCTGGCCGACTACTGCAATAAAGCACTATCGAAATCTGGCAGAACTCCACACGACTTCAGAAAAAATACCAAGGCCGACTCGCACATCAATTCGAAGATCCCTCTGGTGGAACGTTGTGGGATACAATCCTTTACTACCACAAAACATTTGAGCAAATTCCAACGGTTAGATCCCCGTTGCCGACTCCCGCACTACAACGAGTTTTCTGATCTACGCGAGGTCGCGAATTCCAACCGTTAATTTAGCTCAACTTATCACTGGTCTGCACTCCGAACATTGGGACAACTACCGTTGGAGAAAGTTATCAGGTGATATCTCTCCTACACCATTTCTCTACAAATTTATTCTATCAAGAATTTTATTATCAGTTTGCGCAATCTTGTGCATGCAGGTTTACGACATATATTATTTTCTGTGGCCACACCAGTTTGCCCTATTTCAGGCTTGCTCACAACGCCACGGTCGATGTCAACATATACGTCGTATTACAACATCATGCTTAACAGACACATACGCGTCATCTTACAACCGCTTGGTCGTCGCTATAGCCGGCTCGACATGTTGGTCGGACTATCAACCGCTGACTCCTACGAAGATCGGCCATAACAGTGCTCCGGATTGCCTTCCATGGTGCTCTGGGTTTACTCTGCACAGTCAAATTAGCTAAGTCACATTCATATGTAATAATTTCATTCCAATCAATTTTCTATGTTGCTCCTTTGAGATAAAACTTGGGGGCTATCTTACATGCATTCAATTTATACACAGATGCCCAAAAAATATTAGTTGCCACGTTGCGACAAGTCTAAACAGGGCATCCGACTTCCTTAACAATATATTCGATGTTTGTTTCTTTATTAAGACATGTACAAGGAGTCTCTAGCCGACTCCTCGAGTCGAATCAAGACTCGGGGGCTATACCTCCGCTAGGATCCATCGGAGCTCGATATTGATATATTAATATATTATATTTCTGCGGCAAATTCCATCGGAGATTGATATTGGTATATTATATTTCCGCAATGGACCATAATTGATCAACACGCATTAGAGATAGTTTGCAGGAAATTCTGGACAAATCAATCCATCCTTCACACACATTGGAAAATTATTGGCTCCCTTCGTGAGTTACATACACTACTAGGGAATGCCCTTTTAGTGGCGCCCTATTTTTGTGTTTAGTGGCGCATTAGAGATGCTCCACTAACTACAAGCCACTAATAAGGGCTTAGAGGTGGCGCATTCTGGATGCGCCACCCCTAAGGCCCTTAGGCGTGGCGCATCTCAGAATGCGCCACCTCTAAGCTCTTATGGGTGGCGCATTCTGGTATGCGCCACGCCTAAGGGCCTTAGGGGTGGCGCATTCACAGTGCGCCACTAAATCCTGACAAAATGCGCCACTAAAGAATTACGGAAAACAAAAAAAGAATTGCAGAAAAGAATAAAAGCATTACAGATATTTTTATTATATTACGGAAATGAAAAATACAATATAACAATGAGGCCAACAATTATTGATACAAAAGAATTGCATTATAATTTTTATTACAACGATTTACAAAGGTTTAGAGGCCAACAAGATTCACAAGATTACATCCATCACAAAATTACAATGAGTCCAACAATTATTGAAAACCGAAAGCTACTTTCGTCATCATATCTTGTTTGCTCTTCAACCTGCACAAAATAAAGCTTTAGAGGTCACATCCATATGAATCAAACCAAAGGAGAACAAAGCAATCTAGCATCTATTCTTATCAACAACTTAAAGCAAGTCGATCAATGGTGAGAAGCATGCACATATGCATAAAAGCATATGCAGTGACCTTTATACACAAAGAGCACCAAGAGTATTTGATACTACCATCTACTACACAAAGAGTACATCCAAATTACATCCAAATTACACAAAGAGTACATTCAATTGTTCTGACTCGGCTCGGGGAATGGGAGGCATCCTTCTTTCGTCATGAAAGGCCTTGTGTCACGCAGGGCCTTTAGGCGGACTTCTATCTCCCCATTGGATGGTGCAATGTTGGAGTGGAAGATCGCCCCCTTTATTTGTACTTCATGACGGATGATAGTCGCCATCTGCGCTTGGATGTGAAAGAACTCCTCCTTCAGATTTTCATCGGCGATTTCCGCCTTCCTTTCGGCCCACGCTCTGAGATGACTTGGCAGCGTAAGGTTGCGTTGTTCCTGTACAATTTCCCTCATGTGATGAAGGGCGTAGTACGCATCCCTCACACTGCCAGCCGGCTGCTTGACGCACGGGAACTGTGTTACGTGGTTGAACACGTTCACGCTAGGCTGATTTTTCCTGAACTTGTGCTTCATGATCTTGCCTGCGGCTTTTATGTAGCCGACGAGAGCATCATCCAAAACTCTCATGATATACTTGTAATCTTTCTTCACAATCCCCGAGTCTAAATACACGGCATGCGAGTGTTGCAGTGAAAAGCAGATGAGCACGCAGTCTTGATCCTCACTGCATAATTAAAACAATCCAAAAGGAATGTTGGAAGAGGACAATGGAAAGCTAAGAAAGCATATATGCTACGGAGGCGAGCGAATGACTTACTTGGGAGAGTAGGTCATAAGAAATGAATCTTTGTCGGCGTTCCGTAGCATGAAGTCTGTGATGTACCCCGCCGCGAGAGCCTCGTACCCGTCGTCCATCAAGATGCTTTCACGCATGTAGAAGGGTTCCAATATCGCGACGCTCGAGGTCTTATCTCTCCTGATACTCATAGAAAGGCTGAGCGAGAACAGACGGATAAGGCTATGGTCCAGCTGCTTGAGATGGTACAAATTGAAGATCTTCGAAAATCGCAGGATTATCATATCCGCGGGGATAGTGTTGATGAAGCCCTTGTTGAGTGGCACCTTGGCCATGAAAAACGGGTACGAGAGATTCTCTTCTCGAAGAAGAATCTTCTCTAATGCCATAATACTATGATGCACACTCTGCATATCCGAAGTTGCAAGGTCCAGCATGTCCTTAGGTAGCATCGCCCTACCAGCCACATGGATTTCAAACGAGAGATCCTTGGGTCTTGGTGGCCCGTCCTGAGCCCGGATCGGCATCGAAGGTTGGCTACTAGAAGTGATGCTCTTCTTTCTTTTCCGTCCCTTCTTCTTTTCTGATTTTGAGCAGTCACCGGCCTTTATCTGCTCAGTGGCCGCCTTATGGAGTGTGGACGGGCTGAGAATAGATCTTGTGGCATCTGCTTGAGGCTCGGTGAAGGCGCAAGCTGCTGGAGACATGTCCTGAGAAGCAGCGAAGAGACGCGTGGAGCAAGCAGGCTTCGCCGCAGGATCAGCTGGACCGCGAGCTTCCTCGTCATGCTGATAGGCTCCTTCAGCAGGAGGCATGAATAAGTCGTCAGCATCATACAAAGTATTGATGAACTGGTCGGCGCTGATATCATCATCAAGATCATCGTCTTCTTGTTGTGCGCCGATGGGATCATGTGGCGCCGACACGATGACTAGCGGTGTTGTCCTAGGTGTGGTGCCCCTTTCCCCCGTCATTAAACGCATTTGGCTCTTCGGCCATAGGCATATTTGGTTGAAACAGTCACTGAGGACTGCCGGCTCGTCCTCATCGTATCCGGGGGGTTGAATGGGAGGTTCAACTCTCTCGTAGCCCGAAATCACGAGAGAGATTTGAACCCTATGCATCTCCGGTGCCATCGGCATATTGTGCATAATTCGATTTTGTGGTTGAATGATTTTACCTTTGGCAACATCCTTCAACTCGCCGTCCACGACTTGTAATAGAATGCATGGAGTGTACTCCTGCGAAAGAGATATATATATATATGCATGTACGGCATCAGAGAGATTCCACAAAAAAAGGCAAGGAGATGAAGTCCTCTTTTGAGTTGCAGACGCTTATAGTTACCTTGAGGGCGTCGAGGTCGGCTAGTGAAGAGAACCCGCCGATGACAGCGGGCATGCAAGAGAAGGAGGGCGCGCTGCCTCCCGTGGCGTCGGTCGCCCTATTTGCGCTGACGTCGGGTGCATTATTGTTATGCCCCGGTTGCTCGATCGTGGCCGGAGGAGTTACCATCACGTCCGGCGTCGCCGCCGCGGTGTTGGCGGCCGGAGTCACCAATAAGCCGGGAGTCGGTGCGGGAGCCACCACTACGGCCGGAGTCGGGACTGCAGGCGCCGCGGTGCCCGAGTTGCTGCCGACCATGCTGGGGACTGGTATGGGCCCTTGTCCACCACGCGCTTGCCAATTCGCGAGCGACTGCATCATATCTGCAAGGAGAGCGTTCATCGTCTTCGCCACTTCGTCCTGGAAAAGCTGCGGAAGCATGTTCACCTTCTCCTCCAGTCCACGAACATAAGCGGCATCTTCTTCGGTCCTTCTCGCCTTGCGCCCCCTCAAACCGGACTGCTCCGCCGATTTTCCAAAATATTCGGACCAATTTAGGTCCGCGCCAAAGCCGACCACACGGCCGTCTGACGATGGCTTCGTCGTCACGTCGTCAACCTTCTTGACCTTGTTCAACGCCCTGTTAAAGGCGTTGTCCCACGGGCCGGCCGGCTTAACCGACGACTCATGTGATGAGGCGATTTTCATTTCCGCTTGCTGCAAAAAGAATGTGAAACGTTAAGAAATTGTGAACTTCACTCGAGTATTCAATCGACGAGGTCGCGTGGTAAACTACTTACCACGGCAGTCGTAAACTCCTGAATCTTAGGATCGATAATTATTTTCGAGATTGCTTTGTCCTTATAGCTCCGGGCCCTCACAAAGAATTCGGTCTGCGGATCATCTTTGTATTGCTGGAAGGGGTTAGGTATGCCCGCAGCGGTGTACTCGGCATCCTCCTTGTCCCATTTAGGCTTGGAACTTTTGTAACCACCGGCTCCGAGACGGTGGTTACCTATGACCTGCGACCGCATGGCCTTGCCCTTTGCACTCGCGGCCTTGGCTTGCTCGGACTCACACCTACCCTTGAAAAGGTTGTAGGTAGCTTCGTCGATCAACGACTCTTTCTCCTTGAGCTCCTCCGAGGTTTTGTTCTTTTCAAAAATTGCCCTCTTCACCCGGGTTTTCTAACTGGACAAGGCCTTGCTCATCTTCCTGAGGGCCCATGTGTTTACTTTGTTCCCTCTGAGTTTGGTGTTATCGTACGGCTCCGGAAACTTGTATCGTCCGCGCAACTTGTTGATAAGAAGCTGACAATAATGAATATTCTCACGACTCCTGAGGTTAATCGTGGTGATCGGCACGGTGTTGCGGAGGATCGCCGCGACTTGACGGCCGTACCCTTCCGAAAAACGTTCGGGCTCTTTAGGAATCCCGACGGCGGTCACAACAGTAAACTCTTGCCTGATGAAGCCGACCTTGGTCGGTTTCCGATTCCTCTTCTTCGACTGAGTACCATATGTGTTGGAGCCACCGGTCCCATCATCCTCGCCGATGTTCCTCTCGCCGTCTGTCGTACCGACCTCCTCCTCTAGGTCATCATCCGATGAGTCGGACTCCGACTCTATCTCCTCCTCATACTCCTCCTCGCCCGGAGGTACTTCCTCTTCTCTCTGCTCCTCGACCTCCTCCTGGGAGTATTCCCAAAATTGTTTCCTTTTTTCTCCCGGCTGAGAAGAAGGACCAGCGTCGGCTCCGGTCGACATGTTTGCACTAGTACAATATTAAGAAATGCAACTACTTAATTAATTAGCACAATAAATAAATGCAAATACTCTCATGTTAAGAAAAATAGCAAAGGTCATGCACGAATTCACGGAAAAATTCGGCATGACCTTTGCTCTTTTTCTTAACATGAGAGTGCCCCATTCTCAACCGAAACGGAAGTTAATCAACATTTCGAGAGAAAGGGGATAATGATTTGTACCTGCACAAAAAATGCCTACATATAGGCACAAGCAACATATATATAGTGTAGAACAGTACATATTCTAGCAATGCACTAAACAGTGCATAAAAATATTGATAAGAAAAGCATCTTGTCAATGCACTAAAAAACATCATTTAAAAACAACAATCTCCCTAACTAGTCCCTTCACAAAATTTATCTACCAAAGTTGAATTTATCTACTAAAAATTTATCTATACTACTTGCAAGTTCTACTTTCCAACACCTAAAACAATAACAGATCATTGCTTCCTTTTTTCTCTTCTAAATTTATTAAAACAGACCCTAGACATGTTTTTTGCTATACATATTTAGTTTTGAAATGTAATTTATTTTAATTTAAAATTTCAAAAACTATAGTTGCATATCAATAAGAAACCTAATAACTACATAGTTCTTTTTTTAGGATTAACTCTTTAATTCAATTCTACTAAAGACCATCTAATGGAGGAATAGAAGTGTTGGCTCTTTGAATTTCTACTAAATGAGCTGTAGAAAAGAGCATATAATCTCTTATAATTAAATCTAGTGAGCACAAATTCCATGTTATTGATCATCAAAGGCAAACTTTGATTTCTCTAAGAAACAATTAGCATAATCAAGATCAAATCCCCTCTATTCTCTAGGTTTTGCACATAAGCAGCAACAACATCGAGCAGCTTCGAGCGAGTGGGGGTTGAGGGCGGCCATGGCCACCACGGGCGCCGTCGGAAGCCAGCAAGGGCGAGGCAAAGATGGAGGGGAGGGGGGAGCAGGGGAAGAAGGATGTACCTGGACGGCGGCAACCACTCGAACGGCAGGGGCGGGGCCGGCGTCAAAGTAGACGAGACGGGGGGAAGCTTCGGTGGTCGACGGCGAGGAGCGGCTCCGGTGGTCGACGGCGAGGAGCGGTTCCTGTGGTCGAAGGCGACGAGACGGGGGGCTCCTCCGGCGACGCGCGGTGGCGGCTAGGGCTCCAGTGTACTGTGGGGAATGGTTGCTGTGCACAGACGAGGGGAGGGGCCCGATGGAGGTTAAGGCTTAGGGGTGGCGCATTTCGCCAGAATGCGCCACCAAGAGGTTTCTTATGCGTGGCGCATTTTGACTGAATGCGCCACGCATAAGGAACCTCTTGGTGGCGCATTCTGGCAAAATGCGCCACCCCTAAGCACATTTAGTGGTGCATTTATGAAAGATGCGCCACCCCTAAGAGTTTTTTAATTTTTTTTATTAATTGGCCAAGCTATCTATTAAAGTTTAAACAGTTATTTATTTATTTAAGGAGTTAGGCATGATGCTTCAATTGTGTATAAAAGTGGTCAAACTTTATTAAGATTGACTTTGACCAAATCTTATATGCGGAGTAAAAAGAAACGGAGGGAGTACTTCGATTGTGATCATATCGATCCACGTACCATGCCTTAACCGTGTCGTCGCCGAACCAATTCCACAAACACAAGGTGTAGCGGCATTTGGAAACATAAGATTGTGATCATCAATTAAAAAGTGCATATTAAATCCATGCATACACAAAGTGATCATGAATTACAAAATATTTTACTTAAATTAGGAGCTAGCTATCTAGCTATCGTTTCCTCACAATCTTCTTCTTGCCCTTCTTTGTCGTGGTTGAATAATTTAGGCCCAAGACGCCTTCACTTTTCCTCTTGAACGGGAGGAGACCTTTCTTTGGTAGGGTTGTGGTGTATGTATCCTGAGCGGCGTAGTCATCCTCCATCTTCAGGTCGCCGTACTTGTCAAAGTCTTGCTCGTTGGCAACTCCATCCATTCCGATGATGTTTCTTTTGCCTCTCCTCACTACAACGCGGCTCGGCTTTGATGGGCCGGTAATGAAGAAGCATTGGTCCACTTGGCTAGCCAGTACCCATGGCTCATTTTTCGCGGTGACGTTTGCGCCCGAAGACTTGGATTTGGCTTCGGGTATAACCATGGTGGTGAAGTACCGGTCTTCTTTTACGACACTCTTGGCCCATCTCACACGGAACATCGGCACCTTCTCTCCACAGTAGTCGAGCTCCCATATGTCATCAATCCTTCCATATAATCTTTCCTTGACCTCATCGGTGTAGAATATCCCCGTTACCCCTGAGTTCTGGTAATCGCAGTTATTGTCCTTTTCCTCCGTGTAAAATGTGTAGCCGTTGATATCATACGCTTGATAGGTCATTAGGTTGCGTGCGGCACCCTGTGACAAGGTGAATATCATCTTTTCGTCCTCGGAAGCGTTCCTTCGCGGGGGATTAGCACAAAGCTCGTCCCTGAACCAAGTCATGAAACCGGAGTTGTGCTCTTTGATTAGTCGTGGATCTCGGTCCTTTATCTGCAGGCCCTGGTCACTGTACTTCTTCCTGATTAAATCCTTGTGCTTTACTCTCCAAGGATCGACCAGCTGGATGTGTTGTAGCGCGACTAGGCTTGCTCTTTCAAAGTCGATGTCTCGACCGTCAAAGTTGACATGCATTGCGCGGCTTCCCTCCTGGTGACCACACCCATCGGTCCTTCCAAAGTGCTTGTTGACGGCCATACCAACAGGGTTCTCGGTGTTGAGATAATTCGTGCAAAAAGAGATGCACTCTTCGGTTAGAAAGCCCTTCGCTATGCTTTCATCTGGACGGGACCTGTTACGAACGTATTTTTTGATGTGCCCATTCATCCTTTCGAACGGCATCATGCTGCGCAGAAACGCAGGCCCGAGTTGGACGATATCCTCCACGACGTGGATCAGCAGATGAACCATAATGTCGAAGAACGCGGGCGGGAAATAGATATCAAGCTCGCATAGTATGAGCACGATCTCCTCCTGTAGCCATTTGAGTTGCGTAGCGCAAATCGACTTCCGGGAGATGACGTCAAAAAAGTTGCAAAGGCCAAACAACGTTTTACGGAAGTGCTCGTCCATTATCCCTCGCATCGCAACCGGGAGAATCTGCGTCATCAGCACGAAACAGTCATGAGATTTCATCCCGCTGAAACGCTGCTTCGCCTCGTCTAGGTATCTGCTTATCTTCCCCGCGTAGCCATTCGGAAATTTTACTCCTATGAGGCAGTGGATAAACCGCTTGATCTCCTCCTCGCTTAGAGTGAAGCATGCCGGGGGGCAGTGATCAATACCGGTCTTCTTCTTGGTCGTCCTTTTTCGTTTGCGAGAGTTTTGCGTTTCCGTATCCTCTTCCTCCTCCGGCTCATCATCGTCGTCACTAGGGGGTGAAGTTCCCTCCTGATTCCCATAAATTTCAAGTCATTCCTTGATTTTGGCCCGTCCTTGGTCTTCCCCGGCATGTTGAGCAGCGTGCCAAACAAGCTCTCGCACACGTTCTTTATGATATGCATTAGATCAAGGCTATGAGGACTGCGGAGTAGACTCCAGTATTGCAAATCCCAGAAAAAAGACCTCGCTTTCCATACCCTCATCAACGGCTGAGTCTTCTTTTTTTTCTTTCCCGGCGCGGGGCACTCTTTCCAAGTTTTCAGCAAGTTGTCGATTTCTCTGCCGCTCCTTCGAGCTGGGGGTGCTCGGAGCTCCTCGCTTCCATCGAACAGATGTCCCTGTTTTCTCCACGCGTGTTTCTTGGGAAGCCACCTCCGAGTCCCCTGGAACACGGTTTTTGAAGATCCGGGATCTTTTGGTAGCTGGCGGTACGTTGTATTATCCATGCACCTAACGCATGCACAGAATCCTTGGACCACCTGCCCTGAGAAATATCCGTATCCGAGATAGTCGTGCACCGTCGTGATCACCGCGGCTTTCATTGGGAAATATTCTTTTGCCGCGGTGTCCCACGTATTGACTCCGTCTTTCCATAACGTTTCTAGATCCTCTTTCAACAGCTGCAGATATAGATTGAGGTCCGTACCTGGTTGTTTCGGCCCTTGAACTAGCATACACATTGTTATGTACTTTTTCTTCATGCACTTTCAGGGGGAAGGTTGTATATGCATACAAACACGGGCCAGGTACTGTGTGTGCTACTCTGGCCGCCAAACGGATTGACTCCATCGGCGCTCACACCAATCCTGAGGTTCCTTGGTTCTTTCCCAAAATCTGGGTATTCGAGGTCCAACGCAGTCCATTGGCTACCATCTGAAGGGTGCCTCAGCATGTCCTCCTTTTTCGGATCCGGGTTCGGGTCATCCTCTTTTAGCTTCTTTCTATCCGCGTGCCAGGTCATGAGCTTTGCTTCCTCGGGATCTACGAAATACCTCTGCAGACGAGGAGTGATCGGAAAGTACCATACCACTTTTCTAGGAACTTTCTTCCCTCTCTTGTATCGACTAAAACCGCACACCGAACATGTGGTTTTATCTTCGTCCTCACCCCGATAGATCATGCAATCATTTATGCAGACGTGGTATTTAATGTGCGGAAGATCGAGAGGGCAAAGGACTTTCTTGGCCTCAGCGATACTAGTTGGGCACGTGTTGCCCTTCGGAAGACGATCGTGCCAGAATGCCATGTTATCATCGAAGCTTTCGTCGGTCCATTTGTGTTTTGCCTTCATCTCCATAGCCCCAAGTGTTACATTCAAGCGGGTATCCCTGTCGTTGCATCCTTCGTACAACTTCGTAATCGCATCTTTCTCGAGTTGCGCCATCTTGGCTTTCTCTCTAGCTGCACCTCTTGCGTTCAACGCCTCTTTGACAAGCAGCTCTTGAACATGAGGGTCCCGCACCCAGCTTGAATCATCATGTCCGACATCTTGATCTTCATGTCCGGCATCTTGATCTACATGATCCGCTTCGGCATCTTCTTCATGATCATGTACGGGATGCTCTTCGTCATCTCGCCCGCCGCTGTTTTCTGGTTGCACTTCCTCATTTATTGGCACCCCACCATTGACGTCCTCCTCCTCACCATCAGCTTCATCACTTATCCATAGTGTGTAGCCATCCATCAAACCATTACGCTTCAGGTGTCTTTGCAATATTCCGGAATCAGGCTCGGTCACGCACTGCAGTTTGCATCTCCGACACGGACATCTTATATCCGACCTATTATTCCTTAGCATGTCGTTTGTCGCACATTGCATCCACCTAGCCACGGTGATATCGCTCAGCATCTCGCGGACCATGGTCGATCACCTGCGTGCACAGAGAGAGCAACACAATTATATATCACAGTCGTCGCCGGAAAAATTCGGCATGACCTTCCCTAATAATGCATGGGAGCATGCGGAGAGTGCGCTAGAAATTTGCCGAAACGGAAATGAATCGACATTTCGGCAAAACATATACATCAAACCACAAGCTTCACATATACATCAAACCCAAGCTTCACATATATAACAAACCCCAAGCTAATAAAGGCAAGTATATGGGTCATAAATGGAACAAAAGAGTTTGGGAGGAGGTCCACTTACTTCAATATGAAAAAAAATAGATGTAATGCCAAGTATCGATGGATAAATGGAAGAAATGAGGTGGGAGGAGGAGAAAACCAAATAGATCTAGGGTGAGAAGAGTGGATCTAGTTTGAGAATTGTGTGGAGTGAATGAGAGGTGGTAGGTGGGGTGGAGTAGATAAGGGCAGCTCTAGGCATTTAGTGGCGCATATATAAAGTCAGTGGTGGCGCATTGGTGAAATGCGCCACCCCTAAGCTCTTATGGGTGGCGCATTAGGTAAATGCGCCACCCCTAAGGACCTTATGGGTGGCGCATTTACAGAATGCGCCACTCCTAAGCTCTTAGGGGTGGCGCATTCTGTGTATGCGCCACCTATAAGGTTCTTAGGGGTGGCGCATATTCCTAGATGCGCCACGTATAAGATCATCTAGGCTGGCCCACTCTTAGGGGTGGCACACTGGAAAATAGTGCGCCACCCATAAGGTCTTATGGGTGGCGCATTATTTTCCAGTGCGCCACCCCTAACAGATGGTGGCGCATGGCTTTCTGTATGCGCCACTAATAAGATTTCCATGTATAGCTATTTCCCTAGTAGTGATAAGCCAGCCTGATATGTAACTCGGAATGTAACCTGACTTGACGTGCTATAGGAAGGAAGTCCCGATCTTGGAAGGAGTCCACTTAACTTGGAAGGCAAGGAAGACTACAAGCTTTAGAGTAAGACACCGACAATTATTTGACTTGTAAGACTAGTTTGTATTAGGCTAGCACTAATGCGCACGACAACTATCCAAACGGTTTTTTGACCCCTATCGCCTACGGGAATCGGAATCGTCCCCTTGCTCTTGATTGCTATATGTTGGGCCTATTCCACACGATAGCCAGAAACCATTTGTTATGTCGCCAGTACGCGCAGACGTTTTGATAAAACAACTCGTATGCGATACGGAAGTATATCCCACACGGTTAACCTGTAAAACTCGTGTGAAATGATTGACTCATCCCAAACGTGTTGCCTAGAAAAAACCGCGTGTAAGTATTTCTCATTTAGAGGAAGGCACAATAAAAACGTGTGGGGTGCAAGAACATACCACACGGACCGTAAAACTAAATCGTTTGAATTCAGTGTAGTATTCCTAACGTTTGGAAGAATAAGCACGTTTGTTCTATACAGAAGATCTAACATGTTGGTTGACTTACAATTGTGTGCGATATAGAAGATAACGCACACAAAATACTAGGAGCAATCTTCACTTATGTATGTTGTGTGAGTAAAATCCCAAACGCTCATTATGATCGAACTATGTGAGTTGCACAGAGTCATCAGTGACGAATTTATATGAAAAAACGTGTGGAATGTAATAGGAAATAAAAAAATGAGAATATTATGCAATAATCAGATCATTTAACGAATGTAATAAAGGCATGTTCATATCAACCATCACACACATTATATGTCAAAGCCATCGCAATATTTCATAACTTGCACCGCAGTACACATCAAGATTTTACAGCTGACATCATAGTACAAATTGAGCAATAAATTTGGCATCCAACATCTAAAACCTTTCAAAACTAACATAACAGATGAACCTCATCTACAAATATGTTGAAGTGGAAGGCGAATATTGATGGCGTCATTGACGCGGTCGCCAATGGCATGTGGTGTCACAACCCTGCAAAACACAAGAAAAATTACTACCTCTTTTTCCAAGGTTCTGTTCCTAGCGTTAAGATAAGTAGAATAAACTTGCAGCTATTATTTCTTTGCAGAATGTCACATATGTGGGAGTACTGTATTTTACAGTGAAAATGAATTGATCTACATAATCAATCTTCACACGTATCATCCGACACTTTTTTGAGCTCAGCTATCAAATTTGGTCCTGCTACCTCTCTGGCATAATGGAATTCACGGAAAGATCACCATATTACACCAATTTTCAGACATAAAACCACCCTGCAACCTACGGTCGAGGCGGAGATATGAGCCAGAGGATGCAAATAATTAACCACAGGGAGTGAGGAAAGAGGCAGCAGATCACCTGGGGGATTTTAGAGAACACAAATTTCTTCATCTTGGTGGCTTAAACTTCATGGGCTGCTGGAAGCATGAAGTGCTTTACCTTCAGCAAAATTCCTTCTATAAAGTTGATATGATTGTGCCAGAATTCTGGCTGCCTGTGATCCCCTCTCAGTGTGTTCCTTGCAAAATAAGTAAAAACTCAAAAGTGACACAATAGAACATATGTAGAAGCTTCATTATAAGAACATCATATTTTGGTTTTAACGAAAGAAGTAATAGATATGACGAAGCAAACAACCTCGGGTGGATGAGGAATGAGGTAGCAGATCAGCTGAGGGACTTTGAAGAACAAAAATTTCTTCATCCAACTTGCTTAAGCTTCATCGGCGGTCTATAGCAAAAAGTGATTTACCGTCGGCAAAATTAGCATCATCTACGAGCATCGTTAGTCAAGTATAACTCATTCATATAAGTAGAAGGACTAGGTATAGTGGAGATGTAAATGAAAGATTTTTCAACCCATTAATTGAATCCAAAGTTTTGTTCATAAATATAGTTAATCTATTTTGTTGTATCAAATTTGGAAGACGTAAACAACATCGTAAATTCACAACATTCATCAATATTACTCTCGTTGTGGTACTTTAAGCAGTTATATGATCGCAAAAACATATAATGAATGAATCCCACTAAGATGCATTAATAGTGTCTATCTCAACATGCAAGATATCTACCTCACCAACTATTATAGCCAATTATTTGTGCATGTCATCCACTAACAAAATCTCACTAGGATACATTTGTGCATACTATTTTAGCCAACCATTTGTCCATGTCACTGAGTTTAGTTACATGCATTTTATACCCTTTCAATTTAGATTATAGACTTCCAACAGGAATTTCTGCTGGAGCATGCGGGGTGTTCTTCTAGTTCAATATATGATGTGATCGTCGATTTCATAGCTGCTCAAATTACCCCGCGACAAGAGTAATATTGATGACTGATTGTCAGATACAATATATACGGTTTAGTTTTTCAAATTTGTGTTGCAACAAAAGAGAGCAACTGTATCTACTGTTAGGACTTTGAAATCTATGGCGAATGGATAAAGCTTTCTTGCACCTACAATCCTACGATATACATCCTTCCACCTGTAAGAATGAGTCTAACTTTACTCGTGATGCAGAGCTAAGCACACCGACATAGAGATAGGAGGGATGAACTGCCGCATGTATGTCACACCTGAGATCAGGCGCGGAGATAGGGGGCTAGCAGGGGCTAGACCCCCCAATGATCGCCCCCTAATGATCCAGTCCACATATTAGTTCTAATATGCAGCAACATACATCATCATTAACCCACTATTAATATCCGTGATTAGAGCCCAAACTCACGTCTCTTTGTGTTGTACATATGTGTGGAAGCTCAAATGGAGTTGTGTGTCCACAAATTACTTAGCCATTTAGCGTTAAATTGCCTAATTGTGCAGTTGTACAATTTTTTCCGTGAAACCCAACCTGTGTATGTAGGTTGATTAGATCGATTCTAGGCTGCCGCTCGCTGCTATTCCAGGCCAGTGCTCACCACCGTGCCGGTTTCCGGGAATCAAATAAGGACAGCGCTGCGATGGTGTCGTGATAGCCTTGCGTTGGGAGCCGCTGCCCTTTAATCCTGGCGCAACGATCGGTTCTGATGTTTATTCTATGCACTCAGATATGAAGAAAGGTATCATGTATTTTACATTCCTGCTGATAAACTGCGCCTGCAACCTACTAGTCCAGTTGATTGGATCACTTCCATACATGAGAATTGATTAATTTACTACATGTGTTCTTTGTTTTAATGAAACACTTTCTTTGACACTTTACATGGTAGCCAATAAATAAGATTATTTCTTGAAAAGTTCTTCCAATTATATTATCAAATTGTTCGATGAGGTTCATAACCACGGATCTAAGTTTAATTATTTTAAATGAAGAATTTTATTGGTAATATATGTGTCTATGATATTTATCTGTGGTGTAGAGTCTTGTTATTTGTGTTATTCTATTACCTGCACAAGGACAAGATGCACCTTGCAGCGAGACATACTTCGCAAAATGCATTTGTTCGTGCTCACACTAGAGATGGAGTAAAATAAAATCTTCGCTCCCCTCATGTTTAAATCCTGGCTCCACCCCTTCTTGAGATAGCCACGAACGTCCAGGAATAAGTAAACATCTAGGTGTAGCATGGCAGCGGAGTAGTCGATTTTCTTACTTGATCTGCAGATTGCTCTGTTTTGCCCTCCTCTGTAGGAATCCCATTTTTTATAATCCTCCCTAACATCTTCCATTCATGAGATCAGATCAGAAACCGGAGAATAGTTAATCACAACAAATTGCTCAGAGCCCTTTTATTCTTGAATAATTGCAAGAAATAAAGAGTTAAAATTAACACTATGTTACAGCTCTGACATGATATCACATTGCTCATGTAAGTGTTATTTAAGAGCATATTTATACTCTATCCTTGTTGGTTACACCAAGTGGAAAGTTAGATGTAGTGTAGCGGCAAATTTCCGTTGGTGATGATAAGTAGGTGGCAAGGAAACAATGGCACCGTTTTAGACAAAAGTTGCTTGCTTGACCTGGACCTGCACACGAAAGAAATAACTTTGCTCCCAACGAGTACAACAAGGTTGTCAATCTCTCCGGCCTTTCTGTTCACAAAGGATCAACGCAACAAATAAAAGTAAAAGCAACTGGAAAGTAAAAGCAGGAAAATAAAAGAGCATGTAAACAGTGATGAGAATATGGACCATTGTCCCGTGATGTTCACTAGTGATGTCTCTCTCCCAAAAGACGATAAAACTGCTATGCGATGTAAAAAAATTACTGCTGGGCAATTGACAGGATTAAAAACGCACTGCAATGCTAACTATGCTACAAAGAAAGGACGAGGCTCAAAAGCATGGGCGGTACGCCAAAATAAGTAGACCGAAATCAAACTGCATCTACTACTAATCATCCACCTTGAGATATCTATCCAGAACATCTTGTTGATATTAAGCCTCATCCAATGTGTAAACCCAAAGCAACAGACAACTGCATTAAGAAGCACTTTGCGTAATATAAACAATCCTTGCAACCGCGGTTACAAGCACCGTTGTTTTCCCCCTTGTGGCAACAACACATCCGTGTCATCGGGGGGCATGAACCCACAATCGAGCATAACATTCCCTTTTGGAGTCACTACCTACTACTTGACCAAAGCAATAAAAATCAACGGAGAACATGCAAGAATTACTTAGGAAGAAAAATACAAAGATAAGAACCAAATATATTACTCAATCACAAACTTAACATAGTCTCATAATCCATCAGATCGCAGCAAACTCAACATAGCAACAACAGAAAATTACATATGTGTCTCGATCATGTAGGGCAGCTCACGAGGTCTAAACCATGAAGAACAAAGTAGGGAGGAGAACATCGCATAGCTACAGTTCAAGGACCCTTGGTCCAAGGGAAACTACTCACGGATCATCCGGGAGGCGTCCATGGTGGAGGAGAAGCTCCCATAGGTCAATCCTTGCTCCGGCAGGGTGCCGGGAGAGGTCTGCTGGCGCTCTCGATCTTGGAAGCGGCGGAACAGAGGCGAGATCACGAAAAAGCGTTCTTTCTTCGGAGGTTTTGCGTCATGGGAAATATATAGGCGAAGGGGGGCAGCCAGGGGGCCACCAGGGGTCTAGGCGCCCCGCAGGCGCGGCCAAGCCCTAGGCCGCGCCAGGTGGCTGCCTGGGTACCTGGTGGGTCCTCTCCGGCTCTCCTTAGGGACTCCAGAAGGTTCCGTTGCGCTGATTTTTTATCTCATTTTTCCCGAATTTTTGGAGCAATTTTAATATTGGGGGAACCGAAATAGAAAAACAGCAGAAAACAGGAACTGGCACTGTGGTGCACTGAGTTAATAAGTTAGTCCAAATATGATCAAAAGTGTATCTAGATCATAGCAATATCACACAAAACATGCATGGAGCAAGCATAAATTATAGATACGTTTGGGACGTATCAACATCCCCAAGCTTAATTCCTGCTCGTCCTCGAGTAGGTAAATGATAACAAGCATAATTTATGTGGTGACATGCTAGCAAACATATAAGAACTTTGAAAGTAAAGCAACCAAGGTATGTGATTCAATTCAAGTCATAACAGGCAAGAGTCTATATTGGCATTGAAACAAGCAACAAAAGAACATTAGGTGCAAGAGCTCTCGCTGTCCGTGGGTCGAATCTCTCCAAATGGTGTTTGCGTGCAAGAAGGGGGATATGGGAATACGAGAGGAAAAATATATTTTTTGAGAACCCAATCTACTAAAGTTTCAAACGTGCTTTTATTTGGAATCTTATCCTTACTCGTCCCCAGACCACTAGCCAGGTACAAGTCAATTTGATCCACTCCCTTTCGATATTTTGAGCACTCATGCAATGGATGAGCGTAAGCATGAAAGTTGACACTTAGGAAGGCAAAGAGAGAAATATGGTGGAGGAGGAAGACAAAAAGGGTATGAAAGGCTCACATCAATGAAGACAATCATAGGCAAGAAGGCCAAATGATAGATATGATGTGAGGAGTAGGGATTGCCATGCAACGGATGCACATATGAGCTAAGAAAAGCTCTCCAATGGAACTAGTGGGGGTGCATCCAACTTGCTCGCTCATGAAGACCTAGAGCTCGTTTGAGGAGGCTCATCCTTGGAATATGCAAGCCAAGTTCTATAGTGTGAAGGTCCCCACATAGCTATATGCATAAATGATCATCTCTATGGAGTACGAGGATAAGAGGGAGTACGAGTGTGGGTCTTTCAAAAGAATTGTAGTGTTATCAATTTCTCTCTTTTTTTGAATTTTTTTGTTGACGTCAACGGCTCTTTATATTTAACTCTCACTTTTCCTCTTTGGGATCTTTTATTTTGTCCACTTTGGGGTCTTTTCCTCACTTAAGGGCAACACTCGATTTTACAAGAAGTATAGAAGATCTTCACACTTTACAAGGTACTCAACATAAAGAAGATGTAGCTATCATGATGTATGCAAATGTATGCATCTGCCAGTGTAGCAGGAACATGTATGACATGAAGATCAAGTCATGAAGAGGTGGATGTTGGATGGCAATATATCTTGGAAAGGCTATGGCAATGCCTTGATAGGTAGGTATGGTGGCTGTTTTGAGGAAAGATAAAGGGAGGCTTATGATGACAGAGCGTATCATGCCAAGGGTTTGGATGTACCGGCGAAGGTGGACACCAAGTCTCGGAGTGAGAAGAAGGCAATGCACGACACGTGAAAGGCTAGCAAAATATGGGAAGGTGGAAGTGTCAACTCTCAATACTTACATTAGTCCGAAGAACTCATGCACTTATTATCGGTAACTCTCAATCTAATGAGGAGGTTCACAAAGAGACAAGTATCCCGAGGAGGAGTGTATGGGGGTTTGGTTATCCTTGCGCATCCTCGACTCATGGTACGTGAGTGTACTCTAATATCCGATCCCTCAAAAGATTAGTGATCCATCTAGTAGCTAGAGTCCTCAACTAGTTTTTGTAGGTTTTTGAAAATAAACACGGATTGCCCAAAATGCAACACCTATCGCTAATAGGCTAGATCTCTTGGCACCAAAAGTTCAAAAATTACTCACAACAATACCTCAAAACTATTTCAAGTTACTACTACAATTGAATAGCAACCTTAATTACCTACTTCAAGACAAGACGCAACTCAGTGAAACAACCAACTCTCTTAACAATATAAACATGAAACTAAAGATAATTCCAGAAACAAACTAAACAAAAGCCAAGGCTCTTGCAAAAGACAAACTAAAACTAAAACTAAACATGGTAGTAGCTACGAAAAGATAAAGAACACACAACAGAGAACGATAGGCATGAAAATCCTATGATGTGTTCTAGATTGGAGTGGATCGTGTTTATCTCCCACACAAGTAAGTTGGGGTCTAACTTGTTATGAACAGCAAGAAAAGCTAAAGAAAACAAAAAAGTAAACCTAAGAGCGAGACGCTCCAAACATAGCACATAACACATGAAGTGATAAAAATATAGTGAGACGAAGGATGAACTGATGTTTGTTGATGGAGAAGGGGATGCACGGGGGCATCCCCAGGCTTAGATGCTTGAGTCTCCTTGAATATTTATTGGGGATGCATGGGTTCATCCCCAATCTTGAGCGTTTTACAGTCCCGGAACTTCTTTCATCATCTTCCCTCGGACACTTGAAAACTCCCTTCATACATAACTCATCATAAGCTGATTAGAGAGGTTAGTACCCTTAATAAAATAATTTTTCCCCACTGGAAATAAAGATATTCTTGAAGGGATACTGTTTATCAAGATTGCCAAAAAGTATTTGCAAAGAAAAAGCAAGCTTAAGGTTTGCAAAAGTAAGGAAAGGTAAAACGCGGCAGAGTCTGTGAAAAACAGAACAACAGGTAGTAAATAAAAAAAATTGGGTACTTCTGCAACTCAAATAAAAAAACTCAGAACATATGGAAGTTTCAAAATTGTATAGAGCATTCTTTGTAAAAAATTCAACTCAAAAAGATGAACTGGTGATTTGTTTCAATTTTTTCCGTCAAGCAGACAGAATCTGTTTTCTGGACAGCATGTCACAACTTTTGCTTCCCTTATCACAAGAGACTAAACTTGGCACAAAGCTTAAAAAATAAAGATACAATGATGTTTCACCAGGAGTAACAATCATCAAGACCACTGAAAATAGAAGTAAAAACATCTTGGGTTGCCTCCAAACAAGCGCTTTCTTTTACGCCTTTAAGCTAGGCATAAAGATTATAAAGATGCTCTCATAAAAATAAGGATTTGAAGCCAAAGAGAGCATCAAGAAGAAAATATGAAACATGTTTAAGACTAATCCATGTCCCATGCCTAGGAATCTTGTAAGAAAATAAATCAAAGAAGCACAAAGAGACAAGCATTGGAGAGTGGAACAAGAACAACTTCAAAACTTTCAACATGAAGAGAGGTGTTTTTGTAACATGGAGATTTCTACAACCAAACTTTCCTCTCTCAAAGTAATTTTCAGTAGCATCATGAAAAACATCAAGAATATAAGTATGACATAAATCATGTTGTTCATGACCTACAAGAACATGTGTATTATTTTTAACACACTCTTCAAGATCATAAGAAAAATGCAATCCATTACTATGATCCTTAATAAGAGTAAAGTTCTCCGAAATATGATTTGGAGAATTCATAAGGATAATAGGAGAGTCAAGTATGGGTGCAATAGCAACAATTTCATGCTTATCATGAGGAACTATAGCAAGTTCATCTCCGTAAGCATCATTCATAATGGCATCATGGCAACAAGTATAGAAGGCATCAACTTCATCAAAAAGGGATATTTCAAAAGAATCCATAGGATCATAACACTCATATAAGGTAAGAGTCAAAGAGTTAATCTCATTAGAAGGTAGACATGGATGGCTCCATTCTTCCTCCTTTTGTTCGTCACTCTCCTCCTCTTTTTCATCCAAGGAGCTTTCAGGTTCAGCAATTTCTTCTTTCATAGAGTCCTGCAAAAAAATAGTCTCTTCCTTTGGGGGAGAGATTCTCTCAAGATGATCAGTAATATAATAATTTGAATTGTAATTTTCCAAACAATAGTTAAGTATAGCAAGACTCTCATATTTGTAAGGGGCATCATCAATATTTTTAAGAAGAGAAGTAATTTCATAGGCACCCTTATAAGCAACAAGTTCTTCTAGTTGCTCTACATCATAAAAATCATAATTTCTATTAGCATAAGTAGCTAAGGTTTCATCATCATTGTACTCACATTGGAAAGCAAGGTGTTTATTCCTCATAAAGCAACAAGATTCATCCCTGCAGAAAGATATATTATATATTGAGCACAAGTTTCTAGCATACTCATACAACTTATGTATTTGTTTCCATAAATGTATCCCCTTTTGAGTCAAGCGGTGTTTCTTGTACCATTCTTGTTGATCCTCAGTGAATCCTCCAATAAGATCTAGTTTCAAAGAAGTTAGACATTGATTGGCAAGTAAGGAGCTAGACATACTATATATATATTTTGGATTTTTGATAAAGGACACTAAAGATAAAACTAAAAGGTAAACTAACAAGACAAAAAACCAAAGGCAGAAGATAGTGTGCAACTCACCTATATTAGCACTCGGAGTCCCCGGCAATTGCGCCAGAAATTTTCTTGATACTCTATCCTCGTTGGTTACCCCAAGTGGAAGGTTAGATGTAGTGTAGCGGCTAATTTCCCTTGGTGAAGATACTAAGGTTGAGTATCAAACCAGTAGGACTCCGATAATGATAAGTAGGTGGCACGGAAACAATGGCACCGTTTTAGACAAAAGTTGCTTTCTTGACCTGGACCTGCACACGACACAAATAACTTTGCTTCCAACGAGTACAGAGAGGTTGTCAATCTCTCTGGCCTTGCTGTTCACAAAGGATCAACGCAACAGATAAAAGATAATAATGATAGAAACTGGAAAGTAAAAGCAGGAAAATAAAAGGGCCTGTAAACAGTGACGAGAATATGGACCGGGGTCCCGTGATGTTCACTAGTGATGTCTCTCTCCAAAAAGACGATAAAACTGCTATGCGAGGTAAACAAATTATAGCCGGGCAATTGACAGGATTAAAAACGCACCGCAATGCTAACTATGCTACAAAGAAAGGACGAGGCTCAAAAGCATGGGCGGTACGCCAAGAAAAGTAGACCGAAATCCAACTTCATCTACTACTAATTATCCACCTTGAGATATCTATCCAGAACATCTCGCTGGTATTAAGTTGCGAGCCACACCCAAAGTGTAAACCCAAAGCAACAGACAACTACATTAAAAAGGAATTTGCGTAAATTAAACAATCTTTGCAACCGCGGTTACAAGCACCATTGTTTTCCCCCTTGTGGCAATAGCACATCCCCTAGACTCATGTTTCTATCACTCAAGCGTGTCATCGGGGGGCATGAACCCACAATCGAGCATAACGTTCCCTCTTGGAGTCACTACCTACTACTTGGCCAGAGAAATAAACAGCAACAGAGAACATGGAAGAATTACTTAGGAACAAAAATATAAAAGATAAGAACCAAATATATTACTCAATCGCAAACTGAACATAGTCTCATAATCCATCAGATCCCAGCAAATTGAGCATAGCAACAGCAGAAAATTACATATGTGCCTCGATCATCTAGGGAAGCTCACGAGGTCTAAACCATGAAGAACAAAGAGGGGAGGAGAACATCACATAGCTACTAATCACAGACCCATGGTCCAAGGGAAACTACTCACGGATCATTCGGGAAGTGTCCATGGTGGAGGGGAAGCTCCCGAAGGTCAATCCTCCCTCCGGTAGGGTGCCAGGAAGCGGTCCGCTGGCGCTCTCGATCTTGGAAGCACGGCGGCGGCGGAACTGAGGCGAGATCAAGAAAAAGGGTTCTGTCTTCGGAGGTTTCGCGTCACGAGAAATATATAGGCGAAGGGGGCAGCCAGGGGGGCCACCAGGGGTACAGGCGCCCCCCCTGGCGCGGCCAAGCCCTAGGCCACGCAAGGTGGCCGCCTGGGTCCCTGGTGGGTCCTCTCCGGCTCTCCTTCGGGACTCCAGAAGGTTCCGTTGCGCTGATTTTTATCTCATTTTTCCCGAATTTTTGGAGCACTTTTAATATGGGGGAAACCTGAAATAGAAAAACAGCAGAAAATAGGAACTGGCACTGTGGTGCACTGAGTTAATAAGTTAGTCCAAATATGATCAAAAGTGTATGAAAGTGTGTCTAGATCATAGCAATATCACAAAAAACATGTATGGAGCAAGCAGAAATTATAGATACGTTTGGGACGTATCACATATTACATAGTGGCATTACATTGCTAAGGGAACCCGAATATAATGAAATAAGCTTAAGCTTGCTAGTTGAACATAGGCATTAGGTAAGATGAAACGAGCTACTCCTCTTCGTCATCAAAGATGATGCTGGTCTCTTTCCCCTAGGAAGAGGGCAAGATCTCCACATCGTGGTTGCCCTGCTGGTGGTCTATGTGATTCACCAACCTACTGGATCTAGAGTTCATGTAAGAACGTGCATGCTGAGAAAACACAACGTAGGGTTCGTCGTAGGCACCGACGATGCCCGCGAAAAAACACCAAGAGCTGCTACGCAAAGCTGACAACCTTGAGACAACGTTGATGCACGACGCGTTGAAGGTAGCCTCGACGGCCATGTGCTCCTTGAGGATCTTAGGGTCCACGCACATAGACGCCACCGCGGCCTCGTCAGCGAGTGAGGCCGCGATTTTCCTCTCCACGGACAAGTACTCCTTGATCAGCGCCTGGACCACGGCGAACGCCGGGACCTGCGGCTTGTGGGAAGTGGTGGTGGTGATTTGGATGGGACGTGGCGGGCTGGCGGTCGTGGCATGGGTGTGGACGAAGAGGGTTGTGTTGGATCTTGGGGTGAGAACAGGGTAGTGGCGTCGTCATCGAGGAGGCCGGGGAAATGTGCAGGGGATGGGGGTGTTTGAACAAGGAAGTGGGGAATGTGTGCTAAAGAGAGAGGAAAAAGAAGGGGGGAGGCTCTATATTTGCGCGGCTAGCGAATTTTCTTGCTATACGCGCGAGTAAAGTGCCGCCAAACAAAATCATCGCAAACGCTTCGATCTTAATAATTTATTATGATCATCGCATATCCCAAAACCATCGCAAACGCTTCTATCTTTAATAATTGATTGTGATCATCGCATATCCCAAAATCATCGCGGAAAATGGATGAAACTAGCCAATGCATGAAGACTTGAGTTGATAAACAATTAAATGATGCAACCTTAGCAACAACTAACTAAGCACCAATGCATTGTGAAGTATAGTTGCTTAACTCATTTAATAGTTAATACACTTAACACCTCACTTAGCACCTTTGCATTGGAAGCAACCTTAAAAAGTGCTAGCATTAATATTAACAATAGAGAGGGGCTTTACTACTAATAGTGATTAAACAAAGACCACGGCCGGCGGACCAGGGATCCGGCGGACCTAAGCATCGTTGTCGGAGGAGAAATTGATGACTAGTGAGAACTGCATCTCGGTGTCATCGGCGTCGGCGTCGGCAACGCCCTCGGATGCCGATGGTGCGATGCTGAGATCGCCGTAGACATCGTGGTCGACTAGTTCGCAGTAATGCTCGCAGTAGTGGACGCGCCAAAGATCCTTTTGGTGCGCCGTTTTCGATTCATCCATGTGCATACGCAGACTGGAGCCCATGGAGACCGTCTCGATCTGTATGCCAACGGGGTCGATCTGGGCAAGGGCGGCCGCTGCGGCGTCGGCGGCTGCTCTAGCAGTTCCGGCATGTGCATACGCCATCTCGGATGCTGCCACGGCCGTCTGTAATGCTGTCTCCGCCCTCTCCTCAGCCGTCGCCGCTCTGCTGGCAGCCCCCAACGCACTCTCGGCGGCTGCGGCCGCTCTCTCAACGACTTCTCGAGAACGAGCGGCAGCTGCAACCGTCCTCTCAGCTGCTGCTATGGCAGTGTGTAAATCTGCCGCCGCCGCCCTTCCGACGGCGGCGATGGATCTCGCAACTGAGGCGGTCACATCATCCTTCCTGGCGTAGCTACTAGGTGGGAACATGGTCAATGTGATTGGGGATGAGGCGTTTGCGCTGGGGTCTAGTGGGGGTAGAAATGAATCTTCCCTCGGACGCCATAAAACTTCTGAGTTGTGCGCGAGCGACACGGTCCGTCAATTGGACCGTCTTGGAAATTTTCCACAACCCAAACGATCGCTTCAGATAAACTGTGGGCATATGGATGGTTTATATTGATTGTGTTAAAAATAGCTCGCTAGGGATGGTTTGGGTCTATATTGTTGCTTAGATCTTTGAAATGTCATCCCATTTGCTGCAAAACACTTAGCAATGCACTAAGGAATCACATGTTGATTTTTCAAACTATTTTTCGTGCACTGTTTTAGTCGTTCCCAATGCTAATCTAAATTTTAATCCATTCAATGCCTAGAAATGCACGTAATGCGTTAAAAATATAAAACTATCCAGCAAAAATTTCATATTGTAGCACGTGAGATGGTTCGGTCCATGGTCACTATAGAAAAAAAATCAAGGTCAAAAGATGAAGCAAATGTGAACATACATTCGAATATGATTAATTCCATCCTTGAAACCACGACTCTTCTTCGGGGATTGTTCGGTTTCTAAAGGGTGTACAACATACAAGTTGTACAATCGTATCATATTTTTCCCTGGCATACTTAAGTGGTTTGATGACACCCTGCTAAGTTTCAAATTTTTCAGACCTAGTAAAAAATTTCTAGAATTTTTTAATGAATGAATTCCGCGTTCACGGTTGGATATCGCCCGCTTAGATCTTTGAAATGCCATCCCATTCGCTGCAAAACACTTAGCAATGCACTGAGGAACCACATGTTAATTTTTCAAACCATTTCCGTGCACTGTTTTAGTCGTTCACAATGCTAATCTGAATTTTAATCCATTTAATGCCTAGAAATGCTCGTAATGCGTTAAAAATAGCAAACTATCCAGCGAAAAATTCATATTGTAGCACGTGAGACGGTTGGGTCTATGGTCACTGTAGAAAAAACTCAAGGTCAAAATATGAAGCAAATGAGAACATACATTCAAATATGATTCATTCCATCCTTTAAACCACGACTCTTCTTCGGGGATAGTTCGGTTTCTAAAGGGTGTACATCATACAAGTTATACAATCGTATCATAATTTTTTCCCTGCCATACTGAAGTGATTTGATGACACCCTGCCAAGTTTCAAATTTTTCAGAACTAATTTTTTTTCAGAAATTTTAAACCAATGAATGACGCGTTCACGGTTGGATATCGCCGCTTAGATCTTTGAAATGCCATCCCATTCGTTGGAAAACACTTAGCAATGCACTGAGGAACCACATGTTGATTTTTCAAACCATTTTTGTGCACTGTTTTAGTCGTTCGCAATGATAATCTGAATTTTAATTCATTTAATGCCTGGAAATGCACGGAATGCGTTAAAAATAGCAAACTATCCAGTGAAAATTTCATATTATAGAACGTGAGACGGTTGGGTCTATGGTCACTGTAGAAAAAACTCAAGGTCAAAAGATGAAGCAAATGAAAACATACATTCGAATATGATTCATTCCATCCTTAAAACAACGACACTTCTTTCAGGATAGTTCGATTGTTCAAGGATGTACATCATACAAGTTATACAATCGTATCATATTTTTTCGCCGGCATACTGAAGTGATTTGATGACACCCTACCAAGTTTCAAATATTTCAGACCTAATAAAAATTTTCTGGAATTTTTAAACGAATGAATGCCACATTCACGGTTGGATATCGCCGCTTAGATCTTTGAAATGCCATCCCATTCGCTGCAAAACACTTAGCAATGCACTGAGCAACGACATGTTGATTTTTGAAACCATTTTCATGCACAGTTTTAGTCGTTGGCAATGCTAATCTGAATTTTAATCCATTTATTGCCTAGAAATGTACGTAATGCGTTGAAAATAGCAAACTATCCAGCGAAAAATTCATATTGTAGCACGTGAGACGGTTGGGTCTATGGTCACTGTAG
The DNA here is from genome assembly GCA_950022295.1 of Bromus sterilis. NCBI lineage: Eukaryota > Viridiplantae > Streptophyta > Magnoliopsida > Poales > Poaceae > Bromus > Bromus sterilis. The sequence goes on from OX465596.1 coordinate 49,274,950, forward strand.
AAAAAACTCAAGGTCAAAAGATGAAGCAAATGAGCACAAAAATTCGAATATCATTCATTCCATCCTTGAAACCACGACTCTTCTTCGGGGATAGTTCGATTTCTAAAGGTGTACATCATACAAGTTATACAATCGTATCATATTTTTTCTCCGGCATACTGAAGTGATTTGAAGACACCCTGCCAAGATTCAAAATTTTCAGACCTAATAAAAAATTTCTAGAAATTTTAAACGAATGAATGTCGCGTTCATGGTTGGATATCGCCGCTTAGATCTTTGAAATGCCATCCCATTCACTGCAAAACACTTAGCAATGCACTGAGTATCACATGTTGATTTTTTAAACCATTTTCGTGCACTGTTCTAGTCGATCGCAATGCTAATCAGAATTTTAATTCATTTAATGCCTAGAAATGCACGTAATGCGTTAAAAATAGCAAACTATCCAGCAAAAAATTCATATTGTAGCACGTGAGACGGTTGGGTCTACGGTCACTGTAGAAAAAACTCAAGGTCAAAAGATGAAGCAAATGAAAACATACATTCGAATATGATTCATTCCATCCTTGAAACCACACCTCTTCTTCGGTGATAGTTCGATTTCTAACGGGTGTACATCACACAAGTTATAGAATCGTATCATATTTTTTCCTTGGCATACTGAAGTGATTTGATGACACCCAGCCAAGTGTCAAATTTTTCAGACCTAAATTCTTTTTCTAGAATTTTTAAACCAGTGAATGTCGCGTTCACGGTTGGATATCGCCGGTTAGATCTTTGAAATGTCATCCCATTCGTTGCAAAAACTTAGCAATGCACTGAGGAACCACATGTTGATTTTTCAAACCATTTTTGTGCACTGTTTTAGTCGTTCGTAATGCTAATCTGAAATTTAATTCATTGAATGCCTGGAAATGCACGTAATGCGTTAAAAATAGCAAACTATCCAGCGAAAAATTCATATTATAACACGTGAGACGGTTTGGTCTATGGTCACTGTAGAAAAAAAAGGTCAAAGGATGAAACAAATGAGAACATACATTGGAATATGAATCATTCCATCCTTGAAACCAGGACTCTTCTTCCGGGATAACTCGGTTTCTAAAGGATGTACATCATACAAGTTATACAATTGTCTCATATTTTTTCCCCGGCATACTGAAGTTATTTGATGACACCCTGCCAAGTTTCAAAAATTTTAGACCTAATAAAAAAATTCTAAAATTTTTAAACGAATGAATGCCGCGTTCACAGTTGGATATCGCCGCTTAGATCTTTGAAATGCCATCCCATTCGCTGCAAGACACTTAGCAATGCACTGATGAACCACGTGTTGATTTTTCAAACCATTTCCGTGCACTGTTTTAGTCGCTTGCAATGCTAATATGAATTTTAATCCATTTAATGCATAGAAATGCACCTAATGCGTTAAAAATAGCAAAATATGCAGCAAAAAATTCATATTGTAGAACGTGAGATGGTTGGGTCTATGATCAATATAGAAAAAAAACTCAAGGTCAAAAGATGAAGAAAATGAGAACATACATTCGAATATGATTCCATCCATCCTTGAAAACCATGACTCTTCTTCGGGGATAGTTCGGTTTCTAAAGGGTGTACATCATACAAGTTGTACAATCGTATCATATTTTTTCCCGGCATACTGAAGTGATTTGATGACACCCTGCCAAGTTTCATATTTTTCAGACCTAGTAAAAAATTTCTGGAATTTTTAAACGAATGAATGTCGCGTTCACGGTTGGATGTCGCCGCTTAGATCTTTGAAATGCCATCACATTCGTTGCAAAACACTTACCAATGCAACGGCGAACCACATGTTGATTTTTCAAACCATTTTCGTGCACTGTTTTAGTCGTTCACAATGCTAATCTGAATTTTAATCCATTTAATGCCTAGGAAATGCACATAATGTTTTGCATGGGTTACTCTATTCTTTGCATTGCCAATGGTTGTTTTTATTGAATCGTGTGGAATACATTCGAACCGCCTATATGTACTTCGCCAGGAGCGTTATCTTGATACCCTTCTTCGTTTTATTTCCTCCATCTCCAGCGAGCTATTTCCATGGCAAGTGGTGTGGGCGGTGTTGGGAGCCCTTGACAAAACGGGGTCATCTGCGGAGGCCCGCTCGATGCTCGGGCAGCTAGTTCCACCAGGTCGCTATTCATCCCCATCGGCGGCGGCGGCGACGACGGCAACTGTGGGGACCGCTCGTGGCTGGTCTTCCTCCAACCGAGCGAGTATGTTGCGCCTGCTGCCTCCAAGCTTCGTGCCGCCGAGACGGCTCTCCAAGACGTCAATGCGGCGGTATCACGCACTAAAGAGGGCGGAGGCTTTCGCTACACCGAGGCCAAGGCGACGTATGACCTCGTGTACAATGAGTACAAGGCGGCGTCCGATCAATTCATCCCCAAGCTGTGAGAAGCCGCCGAAGACGCCCGCCGCATATCGGCCTATGTAGTTTTATGCTAGTTTGTGGAAAAAATAAAAATAGAGTGGAAGTGGATGATGTAATCCGATGAACTCCGATGGATGTGACGTATCTAGTAGTCTCGAACTATCTTTAATGTTTATTTTCGAATCTATTCGCCGTCTCAGATCTTTTGCGCGGAACGAATAATGCATGTTATCAATGCGGAGTTGAGTAGATTGCGCCCCTGATTCCGGCTAGCCGCCTATAACTACTGCACCTGCCATTGCGAAAATGCTTCATTAGATCCCCACGCCCACCCACTCACCACGCTAACACGCTCCAACCTGCAAGAGAATGGCGCCGCCCGTCAACCCACTTTCAGCCGTGCCTCCCGTCGCTGCGCCCCCAACCATGGAGAAGCTGTGGGCGGAGTACAATAAACACCTAGAAGAGATGGTGCCGCCGGAGGTAAAATCCAAGAAGCTGGCAGACAAGGAGGAGGCGAAGGCGAAGGAAGCTGAGCGCCAGGCCAGAGTGGCGCGCTGGAAGGAAGTGCAGTTGCGGAAGGCCGTTGAGCATTCCGTCCGGGTGGAGGAGGTGGCCGTGTTTCTCTACAAGCATGCCAAAGGCACCGGACGCATCACCGTCGCATGGAGGTACTAAGCAAAGGTGTACATTTCCACGGAGAGTGAGATCGAGTATGCTCCAACCAAATACGATAAGCTTGTGGCCGGGGAGCGCCGCCGTTTTGCTGATTCACATGTCAAGGATGCCGAGGCGGCGGAGGAGGCCCTCGGCCAGAGCGTTGGAAGGCCGCCGCGAAGCAAAGAGGAGTGGATTAGTAGTAGTAGTAGTAGTAGTTGTTGTTGTTGTTGTTGTTAAATAAATTATTTTATGTTGCATTTGTGTTTCTTTTTCAAGGATGTAGTAGTTTCTAAGATTTTAAGGGCATGTACAATGGTGCTATCTTAGTCTTATCATGTTGATATATATCACCACAAATGGCATCATCCCACACACTAGCTTTTTAGCCGCTCTCATCTCATGGAGTACCCGGGTGGCCGGCCGAACTGGTGACGACGAGTCGGAATCACCACTACTAGAGAAAAGCCTATGCATGAAATTCTTATTAGTGGCGCATTATTTATGTAATGCGCCACTATGTTATAAGGGGTGGCGCACTGGTTAAAAATGCATGACCTATAAGATCTTAGAGGTGGCGCATTTTGTAAGATGTGCCACCCCTAAGGGCGGGCCAGACCTGGATCCTCTTATATGTGGCGCATTTGGCGGAATGAGCCACCCCTAAGAACCTTATAGGTGGCGCATTCTGCTAGTGCGACACCCCTAAGAGCTTATGGGTGGCGCATGTTGGGAATGCGCCACCCCTAAGCTTTTAGGGGTGGCGCATATTGGGAATGTGCCACCCCTAAGAGCTTAGGGGTGGCGCATTTCGATATGCGCCACCACTGAGATGCAATATGTGCCACTCAATACCTGGAGCTGCCCTTATCTACTCCACCCCACCTACCACCTCTCATTCACTCCACACACTTCTCAAACTAGATCTACTCTTCTCACCTAGATCTATTCAGTTTTGTCCTCCACCCCACCTCATTTCTTCCATTTTTCCATCCATACTTGTCTTTAAATCTACTTTGTTCCATATTAAAGTAAGTGGACCTCCTCCCCAACTCTTTTCTTCCATTTATCACCCATACTTGCCTTTATTATCTTGGGGTTTTATGTATATGTGAAGCTTGGGTTTGATGTATATGTGAAGTATATATGTGAAGCTTGTGGTGGTTTGAGGTATATGTGAAGCTTATGGTGTTTTGATGTATATGTGAAGCTTATGGTGGTTTCATGTATATGTGAAGCTTATGGTGGTTTGATGTATATGTGAAGCTTATAGTGGTTTGATGTATATGTGAATCTTGAGTTGCCAATGTTTTTCCGAAATGTTGATTCATTTCCGTTTCGGAAAATTTCTGGCGCACTCTCCCCATGCTCCCATGCATTATTATGGAAGGTCATGCAGAATTTTTCCGGCGATGAATGTGATATATAATTGAGCTGCTCTCTCTGTGCACGCAGGCAATCATGGTCCGCGAGATGTTGAGAGATATCACCGTGACTAGGTGGATGCAATGTGCGACAAACGACATGCTACGAAATAATAGGACGGATATAAGATGTTTGTATCGGAGATGCATACTGCAGTGCGTGACAAATCCTAATTCCGGAATATTGGAAAGACACCTGAAGCGTAATGGTTTGATGGATGGCTACACACGGTGGATAAGTGATGAACCTGGTGAGGAGGAGGACGTCAATGGTGGGGCGCCAATAAATGAGGAAGAGCAACCAGACAACAACGGCGGGCGAGAAGACGAAGAGCATCCCGTACATTATCATGAAGAAAATGCCGAAGCAGATCATGTAGATCAAGATGTCGGACATGAGGATTCAAGCTGGGTGCGAGACCCTTATGTTCAAGCGATGCTTGTCAAAGAGGCATTGAATGCAAGAGGTGCAGCTAGAGAGAAAGCCAAGCTGGCGCAACCCGAGAAAGACACAGTTACGAAGTTGTATGAAGGATGCAACGACGGGGATACCCGCTTGAATGTAACACTTTGGGCGATGGAGATGAAGGCAAAACACAAATGGACCGACGAAACCTTCGATGATAACATGGCATTCTGGCACGATCGTCTTCCCAAGGGCAACACGTGCCCAACTAGTATCGCTGAAGCCAAGAAAGTCATGTGCCCTCTCGATCATCCGCACGTTAAATACCACGTCTGCATAAATGATTGCATGATCTATCGGGGTGAGGACGAAGAGAAAACCAAATGTTCGGTGTGTCAGATCCCTCTGTTAGGTATGTGCTAGGGTTAGCTAGTGCCTTTTCATCATGTCAAAATTTCAAAAAGAAATCTTGGAAATCAAATTTCAAATCAAAATGGGAGAAGGAACACCCCCAAGATGAATTAATTCAAAAGGCCAGATAAAAATATTTTCCAAAAATTCATGTTAGAGTTTTGAAAAGTCTTATAAATGAGTGTGATCACATATCAAGTGATGTGGGACCCACCCCATGCTCATAGATTTTTCATATATTCAAATAGTACCTTGGAATTAAAGAAATACCCCTTTTTGATTTAAAATTCAAATCATTTGAATTTTAAAAATGTTGAAAGTTTATGAGTGGCTAGTCTATATTATTATGAGGCCACATAAAAGTTTTCAGCATTTAATAAAATGGTTTGGTATTTTTATCAGAGCCAAAACAAATTACAGAAAAAGAAAGGAAAGATTAAAGAGAGAGAAAAAGAAAAGGCTTACCTCTCGCCTGGGCAAGGCCCAACTACCTTGGACCAGTCCAGCCCGCTGGACCCCTCCCTTGTCTTCTACCTCCCCGCGCCCCTAAGGTGCTCGGTGGAAGGCCACCGACGCCACCGACGACGCCACCGCGACACCTCGCGGCTTCCCGAGCCTCCCCCTCCTCCTAAGCGTGCCACGGAGCTTCCCACGACGCCCCTGTTCCTTTCCCCCTCCTCTGGCTCTCTCTCCACCCCTCCCTCGTCGGAAGTCCGCAACGCCCGAGCGCTGCCGCGAAGCGCGACGCCATTTCCACGCGGCCAACGACGGCAGGAAGCTGCACCTCCTTGTCCCTCGTCTTCACCGTGGTCGTCTTCGTCTCGGAGCGCAAGGAATCGGACCCTTAAGCCTTGAGCACGCCGTCCCCTTCATCTTCTTCATCGCCGGAGCCGCCGTGAACTTCCTTCAATTCCTGCCAACCCCGAGCTCCTCCGACCTCGCCACCGCTTCAGTTGGATTCACGGTGAGCTCCCAGTTCGCTAGAACTACTCCGTGGTCTCCCTCTCGCTCTCTGTCGTCATTCTCCATGAACACCGAAGTGCAGCGCCGCCATGGATGAGCCCGAGGTCGCCCTTGTGCCCCTTCGACTCAGCCAGCGCGCGCGTTTGGCTCCTGAGCATGCTAGCTTTCGAACGCAAGCGAATTCAGCCCGAGTCTTGCACGGTAGCGTCAACTGCGACTTCGCCGTGGTTCTGCTGCCGCCGGAGTCGTCGCCGTCGTCGATACAGAGCTCCCCGTGGACCCCCAATGCCTCCAGAAGACGCGGACGACCTCCAGGAGCAAGCCGGTGCCCTCCATTTCCCCTCCCGTGGACGGAATCGAGTTCCCGTGTAGGGACGGCGCGGTCCAGTCGCCGGCGTCAAGCCGCCGGCGAGTCAGCTCTTAATCCCCTCGGTTAATCACCTAATTAGTGACCCCTGGGTCACTGACCAGTGGGCCCAGTGGCTTAATTAAGCCACTGGATTAATTTAAATCAGCCACTGACAGGGTGGCCCCACATGTCAGCCCCCCCCCCTGACGCCAGCTTGACGTCAGCCTGACGCAGTAAATCATTTAAATGAATTTCCAGAGATTATTTGAATTAAAAGAATTCCAGAAATTCCAGAAAATACCCCAAACTTTGGAAATTCATAGAAAATTCATATTAACTCCAAATTGGACAAATAATATATGAAAAATGATCAGGAGAAAATTATCTTTCCAAATATGCAACTTTCAACTCTGTTTGAGTTGAATTTAAAATGTGATCAGTAGCATTTGCTATTTGATTTAAATGGAAGTAAATCAAATTCAAATCAAATATTTTTGCAACTTGAACCATGGCAACATGCTACATTTCAACCATAAATCAGAGGCACATCTTATACAAGTGAACATGTTTAAAAATGATCAAAATATGTCAATTGCACCTTGGCTATTTTGAATTCAAATGTGGATTTTGAATTTGCATTTCAAATGCAATATACTCCACTTAAATGGAATTGCCTCACACATCAAAACTTATACTTCAAGTTTCAACATTCATTCATGTGCTTGAGCATTGCATTCATATTGATTGCTACTTCGTGCTTTGTTTGTCGAGTAGAGGTGGAACCGGAGCAAGAGGTCACCCCCTTCGCTGAAGATCTAGAACCCGAACCTCGTCAGCAAGGCAAGCAAAACCCCATTGATCATGTCGATAAAATCCCACTTCCCTCTCATGTCTCGCTTATGCATTGTTTAGGATGATCACCATGTTACGATTCTATCGCATAGATGAACCCATTCCTTTGCATGACCTATCTTTTGTCACAGTAGTAAGCAAACCACAATCCTAGCAAATGTAGGAGTTGTTTGATATCATGTGGCCCCTGCAATGTTACTGCTTATTGCATGCTTAGTATGATACCATGTTGTTACTGTGATGTGAGTCGGGATGGGAATGATCATGTTGATGATGGTAGAAAAGTGTTGGTGAATCGACCCTAATACAAGGTGAACGATGAGAGGCTGTGTAGGAGTACACAGTGGGTTGTCTCGTTGAACACCGCCATAGTACGAGTTCTTGTGTGGTGATCCAAGATGAAGAGTACAACCACACATTGGGCTCACTGACCCCTCTCAACTTACTAACTCATCCCCTTCGATGTCCAGATGTCGCAATAGTTCGGAGTTCTGGTAGGTCTGTGGCCTGGATGCTAAGTGAGAGAACGGCTCATCCGAGACCGGCTTATGCACCACGCACACATCACTTGGGTCCACTTCGGTAAACCGGTCGGGTTCACGATTGTGGTAACCAACCCAAGTAGGCGGCTTTCTAGGACTAGATCGGCTATGAGGTAACAGTTGTGGTGAGCATCCTCGCTGGCACCCCTTGAATGGTGTCGAGATCAAAGGCGGTAAATGATGGTCATGTGTGTGTAGCGGTACACCCTTGCAAGGTTAACAAAACTATTCGAATAGCCGCGTCCGCGGTTATGGACTGCTTGGAAAGCTTAGCTTGATTATTAGATAACTTGAACCGGATACTTCTAAAACCCACCAAGATAAGTGTGAGTGCTATGGCGTGCTTTCTCGTGGGGAAGTCGAGGAAGGCACCATAGTGGTGTATTGGTTGGTGAAAGTAGTGGACTCGTGTACGCTTCTTACCTCAAAGTCTGGTACTCGTAGTTCAGGATTAGCCAAGTCAAAGCTGGCATTTCTGCAAGTGAACCCCACCTCCCTTTACATTGATACATGTGCATGAGTAGTATAGCTCCTATGTAAGTCTTGCTGAGTACGCCTTTGTACTCACGTTTGCTTAATCTATGTTTTAGATGACGCCACTGACCCCGAAGGTGGCTTCTTCATCGAGCTGGACGACTGAAGTTAAGCTAGTCTAGTCCCAGTCAGCAGACTGGTTCCCTCGTGGAGGGCTTTGTGTTTAAATAAGGCTTCTTAAGCCATTTGTTAAACTTGTCTGTACCCAGACATAATTTGCTTCCGCTTTGTGTTGTAATGTTGGATCACATGTATGTGATCTCTGTGTGTACTCTATAAGAGTTATAAATAAAATGTACACTTTGTAGAGAATTGCAATGGTACCTGCTGTTCATACAAGGCATGTGTGCTGCGTGTATGTTTATAACATGCATGTCTTTGTATGGGTTTTCGAGACCTTAGTTGTGTTCTGGCTGGCGGTCTTTCATACACCAAGTGGCCCTTAGATGTGCGCAGCTTCGGGCACCGCGATGCGATTGCTCGAGACTCCGTCTCGTGCACACTTTGTGGTATGATCGAGCCCGCCCTAGACCCCGACTAAGTGATCGGGCTGGAGTAAGTCTATGTAAGAGTTTTGAGATAGTCGATAATATGGTTGAGGCGACTTGTCTTTGAATATGGGAGTTCACCACCCATATCTTTAGACTTGTGTGCGGACGATGAGGACCCATCTCAGTTGATCATCCGGCCTGGATGGGATGCCCCTCACGTACGATGCTTTCCGAGAATGTTCAGTGCTTGGCCTTGTCTGCTTAGACAAGTGGGTGCGGTTCTCGGCTCTCCATATGACTATGTCTTAACTGTACTTGCATACGCAAACCCCGGGTCCCGACAGACTTGGTATCAGAGCAGGACTGACTGTAGGACTAGTAGCCTTGGCCGAAGTTGAGGCTAGCTTGCTATAGTTATATAGTTACTCTGGGTATATAAGGGAATAACGTAAGGCTTCTTTTTTTCTCCTTACCCCCTTCGTTCTGAGTTCTGAGTCACCCTCATCTTATTCTACGGGAAGATAGGACTAGGCTCTCCTCTGTCTGATTAGCACATCTCGTTGTTTGCTTCCCTATAGCCGTAGGAAAGTTGTGTCAGGTTTTCCTAGCATTGTTATAATGCTGATTTCTTACATCGTATTATGTAAGTGCTTTTTTTCATGATTGAAAGAAATTGTCATTTCTTACAATTACAGCCGTTATGCTGTCCGAGTCATTCCAGGTTTATCTCATAATCTGATGCATTTGCAAACTCCTTTCTGTTTCAGATGGCAGATCTTCCCCCTCGGCAGATTGTTCGTTTGACCAGGTGCCTCGGTGTGCGTGGCCATCCCTCCACGTTGATCGAGATGATGTCTTATGTGGGATATCGATGGTACCCTGAGTACACCATCGAGGAGCAGTTCCACGACTTCAACCAGACACAGTTCCACTGCATTGTCAGGATCTACTCGCACCACGTTGGAGTCACCCAGCCTATCCACTTTGGACATGGCATTGGCATTACCGAGAACATGGCTGTGCAGGATGCTGCATATTCATGTATTACCCTGCTGAGAGAGGAGCACACGTTGCTGAGAGAGACTTCTTTCCGCTATATCCCTGCTGCACTTCCAGGAGAAGAGGGATATTACACCGGACTCTACTCAGACCACTCTGCAGAGGATCCAGCACTCCAGGTGACTGCTAGGTTTGCTAGTGACAGAGATCGTGATGCACGCGCTCTCCGTTTTGAGCTCCACGCCACTCGTGTTCGTTTGTACCGAGCACTGATGCTCTTGGCACCCTTTTTGAGCGTGGGATCAGTTGAGTATGATGCGATCTTTCCAGTGAGGACTCAGATGCCATCTCGAGTTGCTTGGCCCGAGATTGGAGGAATTTTTCCACCCCGTGGTCCTTTGCTTCCACCCTACACTGGACCTAGGCCCCATCCTTGCCCAAATGGATATCAGGGTCCACAAGCCTCCGTGTTTTCCGATGGTCACCTCCAGCTACCGGGATACGCGGGTAACTTTTATGAGGATTACTATGGAGATGGAGATGAGTGAGACCGCCTGTGGTCTTACTTAGTGAGGATGTAGTAGTATCTTAGTATATTGTAAGCAAGGTGTCTAAGTTCCAGAGGCTTAGATAAATAATGTATAGGAAGTCAGAGTGCCTCTGAAGGATGTATCATCTTCATCACGTTTGTATTAGTTTAGTGCTTGTACTAAAACGATGTATGGTTTGTATGACAGCTTGTGAATATATGGCTTGTATGCTTTTATCACCATGTTTTCAAGATGATTACTTCCTTTGCTCTGTAATCCTTCCAGTACTTCAATACCTTGATTAGACTCTTCAATCAACTCTGTTTGACTTTGGTTTTTCACCTCAGGATGTCTCAAGGAACTCGTGGCCAGGTTGGTCGTAACCAAGGTCGTGGGAACAACCAGGAGGAAGACAACCTTCCACCCCCACCCACGATGGCACAAGTTCTGATGGAAGTGGAGAGGAACCGCCGTGACTCTCACCACCTGCTAGAAGTCATCGCACGCAACACCACTCAACAGCGCAATGAGCTGGTGTCCCTGAACGACTTCATCCGGCTTCATCCCCCAGTTTTTAGTTACTCCACCGAGCCCCTTGACGCCGATGACTGGCTTCGCAGCATCGAGAGGAAGCTCCAAGCAGGCCGTGTTGCAACTGGCGACAAGGTCAGCTATGCCACCTATCGCCTTGAAGGCGCAGCTAGTTCTTGGTGGGAGAATTTTCTGAATATGCGTCCCGTTGGACCACCAGCATCTTGGGAGGAATTCTGCACTTCTTTCCGCGAGCACCACATCCCCAAGGGTCTCATGGACCGCAAGCGTGAGGAATTCTGTAACCTCACTCAAGGCAGAAGAACAGTTGACGAGTTCAGTCGTGTATTCAACCGACTTGCTCGTTATGCAACTGAAGAAGTCTCCACCGACTCCAAGAAACAAGAGAGGTTCCGTCGTGGCCTCAACAGTGGACTCCGTCGCGAGCTCAACCTTCATGACTTTGCCACATTCCAGGTCCTTGTCAACAAGGCCATCAAAGCAGAGGACATGAACACCCCCAATGATTTCCGCAAACATCCTAGAGATGACAATTCATCCAGTTCTGGCTCCCAGAAGCGCAAGATCTGGATCCCCAATAGCATGTTCCGCCAGAACAACCCACCGAGGCCATCCTATGTGGCGCCTCGTCCACCCACCCAGTTCCACCCAGCTCCACCAAACAACCCGGCTCCACGCACTGTTTTCGGAGCTTGCTACAAGTGTGGTCAGGCAGGCCACTATTCTCGCGAGTGTCCCCAGAACCAGCTCCAACACCAGAACGTTCCACCCCGTGCCGGAGGCAACAACAACAACAACAATGGTCGTGGCAAGCCACCCCAGAAGGTCTTCACCGCCAAACCCGCTCCTCCCGCCACTCGTGGACGTCTGAACCAGATCGCCGCCGAAGAGACTGACGACACCACTGACGTCATTCTTGGTACGCTCCCAGTCAATTTTGTTCCTACTTCCGTTCTTTTCGACCCAGGAGCATCTCATTCATTCATGTCGGAAAGTTATGCACTTCGTCATGATTTACCCTTTGTTGAATTGTCCACCCCGATGGTTATTCAAACTCCAGGGTCAAGATGGCAAACTAATAGAGTGAGCCATGGTAATCAAATTGCAATTGAGGGTTTAGTATTCCTTGCTTCACTCATAGCCCTCAAGTCTTCAGACATTGATGTCATCCTTGGCATGGATTGGCTATCAAGACAGAATGCCTACCTGGATTGCAGAAGAAAATCCGTGAAACTCACCCACCCTTCAGGCAAAACAATCAACTATACCTCACCCAGAACAAGAACCCAAGTGCATTCTTTGAATGTACTTCCCCTTCCCGAACTTGAAGATATTCCGGTGATTCGTGACTTCCCGGATGTCTTTCCTGAAGAGCTGCCAGGCATACCACCCGACAGGTGTGTAGAGTTCATAGTGGATCTTGTTCCCGGAACCGCACCAATTTCCAAACGCCCATATAAAATGGTCCCACATGAGTTAGCTGAGCTAAAAACCCAACTTGATGCTTCGTTGGCAAAAGGCTTCATCCGCCCTAGCTCATCGCCATGGGGTTGCCCCGTTCTGTTCGTAAAGAAGAAAGATGGAACAGAAAGGATGTGCGTAGACTATCGCCCGCTAAATTTAGCGACGATAAAGAACAAATACCCACTGCCCAGGATCAATGATCTTTATGATCAACTTGCAGGATCCTCCGTCTTCTCCAAGATGGATTTGAGATTAGGTTATCATCAGATCGGAATCCGAAACGAGGACATTCCCAAAACGGCTTTTACTACTCGTTATGGTCTTTACGAGTACACCGTCATGTCCTTTGGTTTAACCAATGCCCCCGCCACATTCTCACGCTTGATGAATTCGATCTTCATGGAGTACCTAGATAAATTTGTTGTGGTTTATCTTGATGATATTCTCATCTAGTCGAAGAACGAAGAAGATCATGCTGAACACTTAAGGATGGTATTGATGAAGCTTAGAGAGCATCGCCTGTACGCTAAATTCTCCAAGTGTGAATTCTGGCTACCAGAAGTGACCTACTTAGGCCACGTGATTTCTGCAAAAGGCATTGCTGTGAATCCCGAGAGAGTTCAGGCCGTCCTTGACTGGACTCCACCTGAATCGGTTATGCAAGTTAGGAGTTTTCTTGGCCTAGCCAGCTATTGTCGTCGCTTCGTCGAGAACTTTTCTAAAGTTGCAAAGCCTCTAACTGAACTCCTCAAGAAAGATAAGAAATTCTTATGGACTCCCAAGTGCGAGGAAAGCTTTCAAGAGCTAAAAATAAGATTGACTTCTGCACCAGTACTTGCACCTCCAGACACTAAAAAGGATTTCGAGATCTATTGTGATGCCTCACGGCAAGGGTTAGGATGCATACTTCTGCAAGATCGACATGTGGTAGCTTATGCTTCACGCCAGTTGTGGCCACATGAAGAGAACTATCCTACCCATGACCTTGAACTCGCTGCCGTAGTTCATGCCCTAACAACTTGGCGACATTACCTCCTTGGTAATCATTGTGAGATTTATTCTGACCACCAAAGCCTCAAATATATTTTCACCCAGCCAGATCTTAATCTCAGGCAAAGACGCTGGATTGAGTTGATAAAAGATTATGACGTAGGAATTTCTTACACCCCAGGCAAAGCCAATGTCATGGCTGATGCACTAAGTCATAAGTCGTACTGTAACAACCTCATGTGACAGCAGTATCAACCACTTCTTCATGAGGACTTTCGCAAGCTCAACCTTGAGATTGTTCCTCATGGCTATCTTTCAACCTTGGTGGCGAAACCAACTCTTGAGGATCAAATCATAGTTGCCCAAAGGCGTGCACGAGGTGTTCGCCGGATCAAGGAGAACATTGCTAGCGGAGTTGCTAAATGTTTCTCCACAGATAGCAAAGGAACGGTATTCTTTGAAAATCGTTTGGTAGTACCTAAGAATAAGGAACTAAGGCAACTCATCCTCAAAGAAGCCCATGACACACCCCTCTCAATTTATCCCGGTAGCACAAAAATGTACCAAGATCTACGCCAGAGATTTTGGTGGACTAGGATGAAGAGAGACATTGCTCAATTTGTTGCCGAATGTGATATTTGTCGTCGCATTAAGGCAGAACATCAAAGACCTGCTGGTACACTTCAACCTTTGTCTATTCCCGAGTGGAAATGGGACAAATTCGGTATGGATTTCATCACCGGCTTTCCAAGAACCCAGAAAGGAAACAATGCCATCTTCGTTGTCATAGATAGGCTTTCCAAAGTTGCTCACTTCCTTCCGGTTCGCGAGTCTATAACTGCTAGCCAGTTAGCAGACTTGTACATATCCAGAATTGTATCACTTCATGGTGTTCCTTTGGAAATCAATTCTGATCGCGGTAGCCTTTTTACCTCTAGATTTTGGGGAAGCTTTCAGAATGCTATGGGAACTCATCTCTCCTTTAGTACAGCTTTTCATCCTCAGTCTAGCGGTCAAGTCGAAAGGGTTAACCAAATTCTTGAAGACATGCTCAGAGCTTGTGTTATCTCATTCGGAAAGAATTGGGAGAATTCTCTTCCCGTTGCTGAATTTGCTTATAACAATAGTTTTCAATCTAGTCTGAACATGGCTCCTTTTGAACTCCTTTATGGACGACGATGTCGAACACCACTAAACTGGTCTGAAACCGGTGAAAGACAATTCTTTGGACCGGATATGATCAAGGAAGCAGAAGAGCAAGTTCGCATTGTTCGTGATCAATTGAAAGCAGCCCAGTCTCGTCAGAAAAGCTACTATGATCGTCATCATAGGCAAGAGAGCTACAATCTGGATGAGAAGGCTTACCTTCGGGTTACCCCTCTGAAGGGAACCCAACGTTTCGGTATCAAAGGCAAGTTGGCCCCACGTTACATCGGACCTTTCCGCATTATTGCTAAACGTGGAGAAGTTGCCTACCAACTTGAACTACCTCCGCACCTCTCCCGAGTACACGATGTATTCCATGTGTCCCAACTCAGGCGTTGCTTCAAGGACCCCATCCGCGAAGTCGACCATGAAACGCTTGATCTCCAAGATGACCTTTCTTATCGAGAATACCCCGTTCGTATTCTTGATTCCGCAGAGCGTGTCACTCGTCGTCAGAAGATTAGGTTTCTGAAAGTGCAATGGTCACACCACTCTGAAAGAGAAGCTACGTGGGAAAGAGAAGACCGTCTCCTTACCGAGTACCCCTCCTTCCTCCCGCAGACTTCTGAATCTCGGGACGAGATTCTTTTGAGTAGGGGCGAGTTGTCAGATCCCTCTGTTAGGTATGTGCTAGGGTTAGCTAGTGCCTTTGCATCATGTCAAAATTTCAAAAAGAAATCTTGGAAATCAAATTCAAAATCAAAATGGGAGAAGGAACACCCCCGAGATGAATTAATTCAAAAGGCCAGATAAAAATATTTTCCAAAAATTCATGTTAGAGTTTTGAAAAGTCTTATAAATGAGTGTGATCACATATCAAGTGATGTGGGACCCACCCCTTGCTCATAGATTTTTCAAATATTCAAACAGTACCATGGAATTAAAGAAATACCCCTTTTTGATTTAAAATTCAAATCATTTGAATTTTAAAAATGTTGAAAGTTTATGAGTGGCTAGTCTATATTATTATGAGGCCACATAAAAGTTTTCAGCATTTAATAAAATGGTTTGGTATTTTTATCAGAGCCAAAACAAATTACAGAAAAAGAAAGGAAAGATTAAACAGAGAGAAAAAGAAAAGGCTTACCTCTCGCCTGGGCGAGGCCCAACTACCTTGGCCCAGTCCAGCCCGCTGGACCCCTCCCTTGTCTTCTACCTCCCCGCGCCCCTAAGGTGCTCGGTGGAAGGCCACCGACGCCACCGACGACGCCACCGCGACGCCTCGCGGCTTCCCGAGCCTCCCCCTCCTCCTAAGCGTGCCACGGAGCTTCCCACGACGCCCCCGTTCCTTTCCCCCTCCTCTGGCTCTCTCTCCACCCCTCCCTCGTCGGAAGTCCGCAACGCCCGAGCGCTGCCGCGGAGCGCGACGCCATTTCCACGCGGCCAACAACGGCAGGAAGCTGCACCTCCTTGTCCCTCGTCTTCACCGTGGTCGTCTTCGTCTCGGAGCGCAAGGAATCGGACCCTTAAGCCTTGAGCACGCCGTCCCCTTCATCTTCTTCATCGCTGGAGCAGCCGTGAACTTCCTTCAATTCCGGCCAACCCCGAGCTCCTCTGACTTCGCCACCGCTTCAGTTGGATTCACGGTGAGCTCCCAGTTTGCTAGAACTACTCCATGGTCTCCCTCTCGCTCTCTGTCGTCATTCTCCATGAACACCGAAGTGCAGCGCCGCCATGGATGAGCCCGAGGTCGCCCTTGTGCCCCTTCGACTCAGCCAGCGCGCGTGTTTGGCTCCTGAGCATGCTAGCTTTCGAACGCAAGCGAATTCAGCCCGAGTATTGCACGGTAGCGTCAACTGCGACTTCGCCGTGGTTCTGCTGCTGCCGGAGTCGTCGCCGTCGTCGATACAGAGCTCCCCGTGGACCCCCAATGCCTCCAGAAGACGCGGACGACCTCCAGGAGCAAGCCGGTGCCCTCCGTTTCCCCTCCCGTGGACGGAATCGAGTTCCCGTGCAGCGCCGCCGCGGTCCAGTCGCCGGCGTCAAGCCGCCGGCGAGTCAGCTCTTAATCCCCCCGGTTAATCACCTAATTAGTGACCCCTGGGTCACTGACAAGTGGGCCCAGTGGCTTAATTAAGCCACTGGATTAATTTAACCCACGGGTTAAGTTAACCCAGCCACTCACAGGGTGGCCCCACATGTCAGCCCCCCCCCCTGACGCCAGCTTGACGTCAGCCTGACGCAGTAAATCATTTAAATGAATTTCCAGAGATTATTTGAATTAAAAGAATTCCAGAAATTCCAGAAAATACCCCAAACTTTGGAAATTCATAGAAAATTCATATTAACTCCAAATTGGACAAATAATATATGAAAAATGATCAGGAGAAAATTATCTTTCCAAATATGCAACTTTCAACTCTGTTTGAGTTGAATTTAAAATGTGATCAGCAGCATTTGATATTTGATTTAAATGGAATTAAATCAAATTCAAATCAAATATTTTTGCAACTTGAACCATGGCAACATGCTACATTTCAACCATACATCAGAGGCACATCTTATACAAGTGAACATGTTTAAAAATGATCAAACTATGTCAATTGCACCTTGGCTATTTTGAATTCTAATGTGGATTTTGAATTTGCATTTCAAATGCAATATACTCCACTTAAATGGAATTGCCTCACACATCAAAACTTATACTTCAAGTTTCAACATTCATTCATGTGCTTGAGCATTGCATTCATATTGATTGCTACTTCGTGCTTTGTTTGTCGAGTAGAGGTGGAACCGGAGCAAGAGGTCACCCCCTTCGCTGAAGATCTAGAACCCGAACCTCGTCAGCAAGGCAAGCAAAACCCCATTGATCATGTCGATAAAATCCCACTTCCCTCTCATGTTTCTCTTATGCATTGTTTAGGATGATCACCATGTTACGATTCTATCGCATAGATGAACCCATTCCTTTGCATGACCTGTCTTTTGTCACAGTAGTAAGCAAACCACAATCCTAGCAAATGTAGGAGTTGTTTGATATCATGTGGCCCCTGCAATGTTACTGCTTATTGCATGCTTAGTATGATACCATGTTGTTACTGTGATGTGAGTCGGGATGGGAATGATCATGTTGATGATGGTAGAAAAGTGTTGGTGAATCGACCCTAATACAAGGTGAACGATGAGAGGCTGTGTAGGAGTACACAGTGGGTTGTCTCGTTGAACACCGCCATAGTACGAGTTCTTGTGTGGTGATCCAAGATGAAGAGTACAACCACACATTGGGCTCACTGACCCCTCTCAACTTACTAACTCATCCCCTTCGATGTCCAGATGTCGCAATAGTTCGGAGTTCTGGTAGGTCTGTGGCCTGGATGCTAAGTGAGAGAACGGCTCATCCGAGACCGGCTTATGCACCACGCACACATCACTTGGGTCCACTTCGGTAAACCGGCCGGGTTCACGATTGTGGTAACCAACCCAAGTAGGCGGCTTTCTCGGACTAGATCGGCTATGAGGTAACAGTTGTGGTGAGCATCCTCGCTGGCACCCCTTGAATGGTGTCGAGATCAAAGGCGGTAAATGATGGTCATGTGTGTGTAGCGGTACACCCTTGCAAGGTTAACAAAACTATTCGAATAGCCGCGTCCGCGGTTATGGACTTCTTGGAAAGCTTAGCTTGATTATTAGATAACTTGAACCGGATACTTCTAAAACCCACCAAGATAAGTGTGAGTGCTATGGCGTGCTTTCTCGTGGGGAAGTCGAGGAAGGCACCATAGTGGTGTATTGGTTGGTGAAAGTAGTGGACTCGTGTACGCTTCTTACCTCAAAGTCTGGTACTCGTAGTTCAGGATTAGCCAAGTCAAAGCTGGCATTTCTGCAAGTGAACCCCACCTCCCTTTACATTGATACATGTGCATGAGTAGTATAGCTCCTATGTAAGTCTTGCTGAGTACGACTTTGTACTCACGTTTGCTTAATCTATGTTTTAGATGACGCCACTGACCCCGAAGGTGGCTTCTTCATCGAGCTGGACGACTGAAGTTAAGCTAGTCTAGTCCCAGTCAGCAGACTGGTTCCCTCGTGGAGGGCTTTGTGTTTAAATAAGGCTTCTTAAGCCATTTGTTAAACTTGTCTGTACCCAGACATAATTTGCTTCCGCTTTGTGTTGTAATGTTGGATCACATGTATGTGATCTCTGTGTGTACTCTATAAGAGTTATAAATAAAATGTACACTTTGTAGAGAATTGCAATGGTACCTGCTGTTCATACAAGGCATGTGTGCTGCGTGTATGTTTATAACATGCATGTCTTTGTATGGGTTTTCGAGACCTTAGTTGTGTTCTGGCTGGCGGTCTTTCATACACCAAGTGACCCTTAGATGTGCGCAGCTTGGGGCATCGCGATGCGATTGCTCGAGACTCCGTCTCGTGCACACTTTGTGGTATGATCGAGCCCTCCCTAGACCCCGACTAAGTGATCGGGCTGGAGTAAGTCTATGTAAGAGTTTTGAGATAGTCGATAATATGGTTGAGGCGACTTGTCTTTGAATATGGGAGTTCACCACCCATATCTTTAGACTTGTGTGCGGACGATGAGGACCCATCTCAGTTGATCATCCCGCCTGGATGGGATGCCCCTCACGTACGATGCTTTCCGAGAATGTTCAGTGCTTGGCCTTGTCTGCTTAGACAAGTGGGTGCGGTTCTCGGCTCTCCATATGACTATGTCTTAACTGTACTTGCATACGCAAACCCCGGGTCCCGACACGGTGTACGGTATTAGTCGATATAAGAGAGGGAATAAAGTTCCTAGAAAAGTGGTATGGTACTTTCTGATCACTCCTCATCTGCAGAGGTATTTCGTAGATCCCGAGGAAGCAAAGCTCATGACCTGGCACGCAGATAGAAAGAAGCTAAAAGAGGATGACCCCAACCCGGATCCGGAAAAGGAGGACATGTTGAGGCACCCTTCAGATGGTAGCCAATGGACTGTGTTGGACCTTGAATACCCAGATTTTGGGAAAGAACCAAGGAACCTCAGGATTGGTGTGAGCGCCGGTGGAGTCAATCCATTTGGCGGCCTGAGCAGCACACACAGTACCTGGCCCGTGTTTATATGCATATACAACCTTCCCCGCTGGAAGTGCATGAAGAAAAAGTACATAAAAATGTGTATGCTAGTTCAAGGGCCGAAAAAACCAGGTACGGACCTCAATCTGTATCTCCAGATGTTGAAAGAGGAGCTAGAAACATTATGGAAAGATAGAGTCAATACGTGGGACTCCGCCGCAAAAGAATATTTCCCAATGAAAGCCTCAATGATCACGATGGTGCACGACTATCTCGGATACGGATATTTCTCAGGGAAGGTGGTCCAAGGATTATGTGCATGTGTTAGGTGCATGGATAATACAACGTACCGCCAGCTAGCGAAAGATCCCGGATCTTCGAAAACCGTGTTCCACGGGTTTCAGAGGTGGCTTCCCAGGAAACACGCGTGGAGAAAACATGGACATTTGTTCGATGGCAGCGAGGAGCTCCAAGCACCCCCAGCTCGAAGGAGCGGGAAAGAAATCGACAACTTTTTGAAAACTGGGAAAGAGTACCCCGCGCTGGGAAAGAAAAAAAAGAAGGCTCGGCCATTGATGAGGGTATGGAAATCGAGGTCTGTTCTCTGGGATTTGGAATATTGGAGTCTCCTCCGAAGTCCTCATAGCCTTGATCTCGTGCATATCACAAAGAACGTGTGCGAGAGCTTGTTTGCCACGCTGCTCAACATGCCGGAGAAGACCAAGGACGGGCCAAAAGTAAGGAATGACTTGAAATTTATGGGCATCAGGAGGGAACTTCACCACCCTAGTGACGACGATAATGAGCCGGAGGAGGAGGAGGATATGGAAATGAAAAACTCTCGCAAACGAAAAAGGGCGACCAAGAATAAGACCGGTATTGATCACTGCCCGCCGGCATGCTTCACTCTGTCCGAGGAGGAGATCAAGTGGTTTATCCACTGCCTCATAGGACTAAAATTTCCGAACGGCTACGCGGGGAAGATAAGAAGATACCTAGACGAGACGAAGAAGCGTTTCAGCGGGATGAAATATCACGACTGTACCGTGCTGATGACGTAGATTCTCCCGGTTGCGATCCAAGGGATAATGGACGAGCACGTGCGTAAAACATTATTTGGACTTTGCAACTTTTTTGACGTCATCTCTAGGAAGTCGATTTGCGCTACGCAACTCAAAAGGCTATAGGAGGAGATCGTGCTCATACTATGCGAGCTTGAGATCTATATCCCGCCCGCGTTCTTCGACATTATGGTGCATCCACTGATCCATGTCGTGGAGGATATCGTCCAACTCGGGCCTGCATTTCTGCGCAGCATGATGCCATTCGAAAGGATGAATGGACACATCAAAAAATACGTTTGTAACAGGTCCCGTCCAGATGGAAGCATAGCGAAGGGCTTTCTAATCGAAGAGTGCATCTCTTTTTGCATGAATTAACTCAAAACCGAGAACCCAGTTGGTCTGCCCGTCAACAAGCATTTTGGCAGGATCGATGGGTGTGGTCACCAGGAGGGAAGCCACGCAATGCATGTCAACTTCGAGGGTCTCGACATCGACTTTGAAAGAGCAAGCCTAGTCGCGCTACAACACATCCAGCTGGTCGATCCTTGGATAATAAAGCACAAGGATGTAATCGGAAGAAGAAAAGTCACCAGGGCCTGCAGATAACGGACCGAGATCCAGAGGTAATCAAAGAGCACAACTCTGGTTTCATGAATTGGTTCAGGGACGAGGTTCGTGCTAATCCCTCGCGAAGGAAAGCTTCCAAGGACGAAAAGATGATATTCACCTTGTCACAGGGTCCGCACGCAACCTGATGACCTATCAAGCGTATGATATCAACGGCTACACATTCTACACGGAGGAAAAGGACAATAACTGCGATTACCAGAACTCAGGGGTAACGGGGATATTCTACACCGATGACGTCAAGGAAAGATTCTATGGAAGGATCGAGGACATATGGGAGATCGACTACTGTGGCGAGAAGGTGCCGATGTTCCGTGTGTGATGGGCCAAGAGCGTCGTAAAAGAAGATCGGTACTTCACCACCATGGTTATACCCGAAGCCAAATCCAAGTCTGTGGGTGCAAACGTCACTTCGAAAAATGAGCCATGGGTACTGGCTAGCCAAGTGTACCAATGCTTCTTCATTACCTACCCATCAAAGCCGATCCGTGTTGTAGTGAGGAGAGGCAAAAGAAACATCATCGTTATGGATGGAGTCGCCAACGAGCAAGACTTTGACAAGTACGGCGACCCGAAGATGGAAGATGACTACGCCGCTCAGGATACATACACAACAACCCTACGGAAGAAAGTTCTCCCGTTCAAGAGGAAAAGTGAAGACGTCCCGGGCCTAAGTTATTCAACCACAACAAAGAAGGGAAAGAAGAAGATCGTGAGCAAACGCTAGTTAGATAGCTAGCTTCAAATTTAAGAAAATATTTTATAATATGTACTAACAAATCATCCTTGTTTATCTAAAAAATGAGTACAAAATACTAGTACAATTTCTTATGGAAAAATGGAAATTGAAACAAAAATAAGGACCAAAAAAATATGGCAGAATGGAAATTTCAATAATATGTAATCCCTCCGTCCCAAAAACAATGTCATGGTTTTAGTTCAAATTTGAACTAAAACCATGAAATTCTTTTTGGGACGGAGGGAGTAGGAAAAATAAAAATTCCTTATGGGTGGCGCACTTTTTCAAAATGCGCCACCAAGTGGTTCCTTATGCGTGGCGCATTCTGGTAAAATGCGCCACGCATAAGAAACCACTTGGTGGCGCATTTAGGCAGAATGCGCCACCCCTATGCCTTGACCTCCACGGCCCCCTCCCCCTTGCTCGTCACAATAGCCATTCATCCCCACCCTCGAGCCCTAGCCGCCGACGCACAGGAGTCGCCCTAGCCATCGCCGAAGGAGCCGTCCGTTGACCATCGGAGCCTCATCACGCCACCGGAGGAGTCCCCGCCCCCGCCGTTCGATCCATCGCCGCTGGAGCCTCACCACGCCACTGGAGCCGCCCCCGCCCCCGCTGTTCGAGACGTTGCCACCGTCCACCATCCGGTGCCCCAACCGTCTGTCTCCGACCTCGTCGAGCACGCCTACGCCTCCGCGGTGAGGATCTCCTCCGAATCCCATCACCCCGGTTTGCTCCTGTGGCCGCCATGGACGTCATGGACGCACCAGCCCGAGCCCTGATCCGGCCGCCGACCCTCTGTGTTGCGGATCCTAGCGCCGCCGCGCCGTAGCGCCGCCGCGGCTCTATCGCTGCTGCCTGAACTGTTGTTATTTCTAGTTGATGTTGTTGCCTACTGCTAACTGCTGCTGTGCCACATTTGGCATCTACAAAACAGCAGCAAAACCAGTCCAAACATAGCTAAAATTGTTATGAACATGGAGTAGGAGTAACCAGCTTCATTTCGCTCAGTTGGACCAACTTCATTGGATGCACGCATTATGTAACGACCCAATTCACACCGAATTGTAGTCTCTGTGTTCAAGTGCCAGTCCCTGGATCGAACTCGCTGGCACACACAGTATCATAGATGTATATCAAAGTACAAGTGCATCATTATTACAACATATGATCCAGAGTAAGATAAATAACAAGTTGCATAGCTCAAGGCTAGCTTACTCAATACAAATATAGCGGAAGCAAAAGCAAATAACGTGGAGTCCATCAACAGCCACATGCGAACATGCTGAGTGTAGACTCGCAACCCCTAACGCACCTTACTGATCGTCTGAAAAACCTGCAACACCGAAGGTTACAGCCCGACAACGGGTCAGTACATCTGATTTGTACGGCAAGTGACACGGAAAAGTGTATATAAAGGACCTACATCTACATGCAAGGTAAGTCAAAGGAAAGGCTTATGGTTTAGTTTTGCAGAAAGCCAATTTTCTCCTGAACTAAACTAATCAAATTTTAAGTTGAACTTACTACTTGAAACACACAGCAACCCATGCTACTCTTGCCCCAACCAAATTATTATTAAGTGTTCATCTGTCAATATCATTCATCAACAGTACTGACTAGTTGCTCAAGGTTCGTCCGTAACCGTGGACACGGCTAATCATGATCAGTTTATACGCTCTGCAGAGGTTGTACACGTTCCCCACTGGACTCAATCCGAAGATTGAGACAAAGACCTTCTGAAGAGGTTGCCTCCACCCTTTGGTAGCCGGTACACCTAACACACATCTACATCAGCTAGCTACCAGGGCCAGGTTCCCCACAATGTACTCGTGCTAAGCCAGAGCCCATATAGCCAGTAGCTGTACACGGAAGCTACTAGTAATATTGCCTGTCTGATCTTTTTGAGCCTGGACGGCG
This sequence comes from Bromus sterilis, assembly GCA_950022295.1. Classification (NCBI taxonomy): domain Eukaryota; kingdom Viridiplantae; phylum Streptophyta; class Magnoliopsida; order Poales; family Poaceae; genus Bromus; species Bromus sterilis. The sequence goes on from OX465596.1 coordinate 49,299,105, forward strand.
CCCACTGCGTCAGAGGGTATTCGCCATGACGCACCCGGTTCACCACCAAAACAACCATTGGGTGCATTTAACCCCGGCACTGTCCTTAGACAAGGCACAACTACCGAGATGCAACCCGCCCGTCCCGAAGTGATTTCTATTTATTATAAAGTTACTACACAGTTTATTAAATATCTCACATGCACTCCATGAATTCTCACAGCCTAACCTCGTCTACAAAGCATAGCAATAAAGTAACAACACGGCTAGGTTGATCTACGGTAGACAAGTCAAGACATGTGGCTATCCTAACTGGTTTTGCAGCAACCGTAAAATAAACTACCTATCATGCAATAGAGTGATATTTCCTAACATAATGCATATAGAAAATATAGGTATGAGTATGGTCAAATAATCACTTGCCTTCTTGCTGGTCCTGACGGTCACAATCCTCACAAAACGAGGCGGCACACTCCGGACAATCTATACGAGCAAACATAGCACCAATCAATCATATATTCAATACAATTATGCTCAAACAATAATAAACATTCAAATAACAGTATCAAAACTTGCCTAACAGTAGCTAAACTTAAAGTACTTGTCAAATAAAAACCAACGCAAAAAGAAACGGCGCAAACGGGCGCACCGGTAAAAAGTTACGGCTGCCGGAAGTTCAAATTTGGATCAGCTTGGGACCCAAATTTAAAAACTTCTAACTTCTAAAACACTAGTTCTACTGGCTAGGAAATTTCTACATGGTCGCAACGCAACTGGAATCACTCGATTCCGAGCTACGGTTAAAAAATAGTCGCGAAAACGGTATCGGGTGAAAAAACAGGGGTACCGGGGGTTCCACTGTAAAAAGGGCCCGTACGTAAATAATTTTTTTACGAAAAACGCGATCGGTTCCCTGGGCGGATTGGATCCAGATCTGAAAAAAAAAATCTTTTTTCGAAACGTTGTTTTTTTCTAATCTCATCTTCTTCACGCGGCCAGCACAGGGGCCATGGAGCCAGGAACCAGGCCATGGCGCGGTCGGCTTGGAGCTCCGGCTCCGGCCATGGGAGCAGCCGGCGAGGGCCGGGGGCGGCGGCGGCCAGGCGTGGCAGGGCGCGGGCGCACGGCCAGGGGCGCGGGGCGGGCGGGCGGAGCGCTCGGCCGGCGGCGGCGGCGTCTCGCCGGCCAGCGAAGGCGGCGACGGCGGCGGGCCAGTGGGGCGGCGGCGCAGCGGGGCTAGGGGCGGCGGGGTACTCCGGCGAGGCGGGGACGGCGGCCAGGCGCGGGAGGGCGCGAGGCGCGCGGGCGGAGCGCTCGGCCGGCGGCGGCGGCAGCTCGCCGGCCAGCGAAGGCGGCGACGGCGGCAGGCCAGTGGGGCGGCGGCGCAGCGGGGCTAGGGGCGGCGGGGTACTCCGGCGAGCCGGGGACGGCGCCACACGGCGGCTCGCGAAGATATACCTCGAAAAAAACGCGAAAACGCAACTCCGGCGAACTTTCCGCCAAAGCTCCGGCGAGATTCCGGCGATGACGTCGGCGGCGTCGGGTCCCGCGGATTAGATTAGTCTAACCCTAAAAACACTAAGAGAAAATAAATTTAGCCCTAATCGGGGCTATTTATAGCCAGCCCCTAATCCTCTTTTTTTTTAAATCCGAGATAAATACAAAATCGGTCTGCGGAAAAAAAAAACAAAACAGGCCCATTAGGCCCAAAACAATATTAGAAAAATCACAGAAATTTATTTTAAAATTCCGTCTTCGCCAATATTTTTAAAATAATAAAACTGAATTCTTGGCTTGACCAAAATAATAAATAAAAATAAAAACTTTGCAACTTATTTTTAAATATTTTAAAATACTTTTCTGGCATTTTAAAAATGCCGAAAACTCTGAAAATTGATTTAAAAACTTTACCGGAGCATAAATAAATTCCAAAAATAATTTTAGAAAATATTTATAACTCTAAAGTAAAATTAAAAAGTCTCCCAAACATATTTTAAAATATTTTTCAACAAATTAAAAATGGGGATAAGTCGTTTTATATCCTCTCAAATGAATTTCCTTGTGTTGAAAAATGTTTTGAATATTCAAAAGAATTCCAATAAAGATTTAAAACATTTTCCCAACTTTTAATAAGTTGAAGGAGTCATATTACCTTCTCTCATTTTATTTTTTTGGTTTTGTTTTTAAATAATAAATTCCAAAACACCAACGGTGAATATCAGGGAAAGTCATTTTATTCCCTCTCGTTTTAATATTCAATAAACCCCAAAAGTTTTAAGTCCCAGAGAAAATCAAACACATCAATCAAACAATCATTATCTATTTAATTTTATTAACATTCCAAAATTCGGAGAATATTGGGATGTTACACACTACCACCCTTAAAAGGAATCTCGTCCTCGAGATTCGAGAAGGCTAGAAAGAAAGGTTAGGGTTCGGGTCTTCATGACAGTCCATCGATCCTCCGATGAGCTAGGGTGCTACCACCCTTAAAAGGAATGCGACGTGGTCTTCAAAATCTTGCTCCCTCAGCGAGCTCTTCACACATAATCTTCATACTCCGTTGGGGTATTGAATTCTTCATCACAAGTGTGGGCTTCCAGTATCTTAATCCATCGATGACATTCTTCGTAAAGATTTCACCTTCGGCCTTCGAGGTTTCACGAATTCCTCCTTTAAAGTTTTCGTTCCTTAGCGAGAGAGTGGTCCTCCAAGTACTGAGACTTCATGGCTGACAGCTCAGACGCCACTACTAGACAACTATCGATTTCCTCATGGTGGTCATCAAGCATACTTTTATGGGATACCTGCAGCAAATGGTCTTGGTCCATACTCACCATATAACACAAACGGTAATCTCCTACAGGGGTCGCACATCGTACCATTCTATGGTTTAGGCTTTAACATCGTCGTCTCTCTGCTATAGGTAAGTCACTCAAGATTTACTATCCCGCATAGCAAGAGCAAACGATAAAAGTAGTCGTCATGGGGGCCAATCCGTTACGCACCCAAATCATTACCTTGTACATGGTTTAGTGAATCTCGCAATCTAACACTCGGTCATCCTCACAAGCGTTGCAGAAATTCCTCTTGTTCATGAACTGGGTTCAGATAAATCCATGGTTCTCCAAGCCAAACAAACATCTATCGTTTCTTCACAACACTCAGGTTTACGTAGCCTGCTATAAAACGTGCACTGGTGGACTACAACTTCCTCCAGAGTTCTTCCTTCAGCAAGATTGTGCTCGCTTGTTGTAAGATCCGGGCACAAGGGGTTAAATTGAGCTCATCATTGGTTGCATCCATCTTTATTCCAGCCTTGACATTAGCAGCCATTGTAGTAGCTTCTTCAGTGTAGGGTTTGAGGTGAGAGGGAACAAAATGTAGATAGCGAGGTAGAGAGAGATAGCGAGAGATACCCATACAAACATCACACTAGTTTTGAAACATAAGTTTTGATGTGTAGCTGTCAGGAAAACAAGAAATGACAGCCCACATAATCGATCTAACGATAGAAACTTTTAATCTTCCCGGTCTTCAAGTCTTCAATGCCGGTAGCTTCAGTTTTGAAATGTCGAAACGATCTTCATATCGTTGAGTCACTTGCCAATTTATTCTTCTTGTTGTTATGTCTCCTTCAGTCTTGAAGCATACTAAATAGATGAGGGTTCTAATGAAACGTAAACCTGTTCCACTCGTATAGAAGAAACACAAAGGGCCACACACAACATCAATCAAAACAAGACATAACAGGGTCACAGGGTACAAGCCAAAACTTAACAAAACAATCATGACATAAAACAACTAGTTAATCCATAGCAAACACGCATCGATACACATCTCCAACTATCATTAAAAAGTACCACCGTACACTTAGTGCACACCAAGAAAATTCTATTCTCCAATTGCAAAACATAAGCTTCTTCAAGTCAGCATCCTTGCTTCCACGTTCACAACTTCTCCTTCCCCTTCAATTATGCACACATATCGCGGTAGTGTCCCATGTTCCTGCACCGAAAACAATGAATGTGGCTAATGTCCTTCTTTTTCTTCTTCACGGGTGCTTCCTTCAATTCTTGGATAACTTTCTTCATTCCTTCTTTTTGATGTTGAACCACTTGTTGTGTCATGATGAAAAATTGACACTGAGCGGGGTAATGATCAGTTCCTTCACACGTAAAACATGTGACTTGTGCAGTGGGGCATTCTTCACCCGAGTGAATTTCTTCACAATAGGGACATCCATCTTGGTGTCCTTCATAGGAGTGCCCTGTTTCTCCGCAAATTGTACAGGCACGGATCCTCTTAAGGGTTACCTTCCTTTGCATCGGGGTGACGAGGCGGGATCCCAACAAAATATTTGTAAATTCCTTCCAAGTAATCTTCCTTCGTGATTCTTCAATTGCTTGGTGCATTCTCCACCAAGTACTAGCCTCTTCTACCAAGTACTTCACAGCATAGGTGACCATGTCCTCACTTCCAACCTTGTTTATCTTCATGTGCTCCTCCATTCTACGAATCCACTGCTCCACCTTCAGTCTCGACATCGCCCCAAAAAAGGCGAGTCCTACTTCATACTCCATCTATTAAGCCCATACGACAAGGGTTAGGGCAAAACTATAACAACGACAAGACAACAATTAAAGATAACACCAAACATAGGCACTCAAACAAGAAAGCGGCAAAAACTCCTACGTTCGACAGTAACACATAACAACAACAATACAGTCACAACAGTCAAAACACACAAACAACTCCTAGGGTAAGGTCATATGTACAAGACATACGATCTCATCATGCTACACGAAATTCGTTCATCTAGCTTCACCTAAAAGGTGGTGGTATGATTCTAAGCTTCATCCTTCCCAGCTAAGCTGATCTTAAAGATCCTCTCATAGTGTAAACACTAATCCTTATTAAATCCATAGGATACTCCTCCAAATTGGTGGCAGTCGTAACTTCAATTGATCCCCGAGGTTGATGATGTTCTTCTCAAACGTCTTGTCTTCCGAGGTATAAACAACTCAAGGGGTATTCATAGTAAAACAAGATGAGGAGTTTTAGAAGATGAATAATAGATGAGAAATACTGGTGGAGAGAGTAAGTAATCAAAGAGTGATAAAATATTTTTGTTCCTATGGCTGTTTCTATCCATTTTCTAGGGTCACGAACCTACAGTCAACACACTGCTCTGATACCATCTGTAACGACCCAATTCACACCGAATTGTAGTCTCTGTGCTCAAGTGCCAGTCCCTGGATTGAACTCGCTGGCACACACAGTATCATAGATGTATATCAAAGTACAAGTGCATCATTATTACAACGTATGATCCAGAGTAAGATAAATAACAAGTTGCATAGCTCAAGGCTAGCTTACTCAATACAAATATAGCGGAAGCAAAAGCAAATAACGTGGAGTCCATCAACAGCCACATGCGAACATGCTGAGTGTAGACTCGCAACCCCTAACGCACCTTACTGATCGTCTGAAAAACCTGCAACACCGAAGGTTACAGCCCGACAACGGGTCAGTACATCTGATTTGTACGGCAAGTGACACGGAAAAGTGTATATAAAGGACCTACATCTACATGCAAGGTAAGTCAAAGGAAAGGCTTATGGTTTAGTTTTGCAGAAAGCCAATTTTCTCCTTAACTAAACTAATCAAATTTTAAGTTGAACTTACTACTTGAAACACACAGCAACCCATGCTACTCTTGCCCCAACCAAATTATTATTAAGTGTTCATCTGTCAAGATCATTCATCAACAGTACTGACTAGTTGCTCAAGGTTCGTCCGTAACCGTGGACACGGCTAATCATGACCAGTTTATACGCTCTGCAGAGGTTGTACACGTTCCCCACTGGACTCAATCCGAAGGTTGAGACAAAGACTTTCTGAAGAGGTTTCCTCCACCCTTTGGTAGCCGGTACACCTAACACACATCTACATCAGCTAGCTACCAGGGCCAGGTTCCCCACAACGTACTCGTGCTAAGCCAGAGCCCATATAGCCAGTGGCTATACACGGAAGCTACTAGTAATATTGCATGTCTGATCTTTTTGAGCCTGGACAGCGCCCACTGTGTCAGAGGGTACTCGCCATGACGCACCCGGTTCACCACCAAAACAACCATTGGGTGCATTTAACCCCGACACTGTCCTTAGACAAGGCACAACTACCGGGATGCAACCCGCCCGTCCAGAAGTGATTTCTATTTATTATAAAGTTACTACACGGTTTATTAAATAGCTCACATGCACTCCATGAATTCTCACAGCCTAACCTCGTCTACAAAGCATAGCAATAAAGTAACAACACGGCTAGGTTGATCTACGGTAGACAAGTCAAGACATGTGGCTATCCTAACTGGTTTTGCAGCAACCGTAAAATAATCTACCTATCATGCAATAGAGTGATATTTACTAACATAATGCATATAGAAAATATAGGTATGAGTATGGTCAAAGAATCACTTGCCTTCTTTCTGATCCTAACGGTCACAATCCTCACAAAACGAGGCAATCAATCATATATTCAATACAATTATGCTCAAACAATAATAAACATTCAAATAAAACTTTCCTAACATTAGCTAAACTTAAAGTACTTGTCAAATAAAAACCAACGCAAAAAGAAACGGCGCAAACGGGCGCACCGGTAAAAAGTTACGGCTGCCGGAAGTTCAAATTTCGATCAGCTTGGGACCCAAATTTAAAAACTTCAAACTTCTGTAACACTAGGTCTACTGGCTTGGAAATTTCTACACAAGCGCAACGCAACTAGAATCACTCTATTCCGAGCTACGGCTAAAAAATAGTCGCGAAAACTGTATCGGATGAAAAACGGGGGTACCGAGGGTTCTACTGTAAAAAGGGCCCGTACGTAAATAAAAATTTTACGAAAAACGCGATCGGGTCCCCGGGCGGTTTGGATCCAGATCTGAAAAAAAAAATTCGAAACCTTTTTTTTTCCTAATCTCATCTTCTTCACGCGGCCAGCACAGGGGCCATGGAGCCAGGAACCAGGCCATGGCGCGGTCGGCTTGGAGCTCCAGCTCCGGCCATGGGAGCAGCCGGCGAGGGCCGGGGGCGGCGGCGGCCAGGCGCGGGAGGGCGCGGGGCGCGCGGGCGGAGCGCTCGGCCAGCGGAGGCGGCGACGGCGGCGGGCCAGTGGGGCGGCGGGGTACTCCGGCGAGGCGGGGACGGCGGCACATGGCGCCTCGCGAAGATGTTCCTCGAAAAAACACGAAAACGCAACTCCGGCGAAGCTCCGGCGAACTCCGGCGAGATTCCGGCGATGACGTCGGCGGCGGCGGGTCCCGCGGATTAGATTATTCTAACCCTAAAAACGCTAAGCGAAAATAAATTTAGCCCTAATCGGGGCTATTTATAGCCAGCCCCTAATCCTCTTTTTTTTAAATCCGAGATAAATACAAAATCGGTCTGCGGGAAAAAAACAGAACAGGCCCATTAGGCCCAAAACAATATTAGAAAAATCACAGAAATTTATTTTAAAATTCCGTCTTCGCCAATATTTTTAAAATAATAAAACGGAATTTTTGGCTTGACCAAAATAATAAATAAATAAAACATTTTGCAACTTATTTTTAAATATTTTAAAATACTTTTCTGGCATTTTAAAAATACCGAAAACTCCGAAAATTGATTTAAAAACTTTACCGGAGCATAAATAAATTCCAAAAATAATTTTAGAAAATATTTATAACTCCAAAGTAAAATTAAAAAGTCTCCCAAAAATATATTAAACTATTTCCCAACAAATTAAAAATGGGGATAAGTCCTTTTATATCCTCTCAAATGAATTTCCTTGTGTTGAAAAATGTTTTGAATATTCAAAAGAATTCGAATAAAGATTTAAAACATTTTCCCAACTTTTAATAAGTTGAAGGAGTCATATTACCTTCTCTCATTTTATTTTGTTGGTTTTGTTTTTAAATAATAAATTCCAAAACACCAACGGTGAATATTAGGGAAAGTCATTTTATTCCCTCTCGTTTTAATATTCAATAAACCCCAAAAGTTTTAAGTCCTAGAGAAAATCAAACACATCAATCAAACAATCATTATCTATTTAATTTTATTAACATTCCAAAATTCGGAGAATTTTGGGATGTTACACATTAAATGCTATAAAATTCACAAAATGCACTTTTCCGTTAGTAGAAAAACAACTATATTTACCTTGCTAGTTTAGATCAATAAAATGGCATGCTACATGATCTGGACATGGCATCAAAGGATTTGGCATGAAAGTGCACATAAGGTAGAGAAAAACATGTGTTTGAAGCATCTCAATTGGAGCTATGGATCAATGGCATTCATGAAGCAAAGTTGGTACATTTTAACATGAAAATTCAGAAAATTTCAGAAATATTGCTTGTTGCTAATTGCTTGATGTGCTAATGTTGGCTGCTACTGCAAATTGCTATTGCTAGTTGTCAATTTGATACATATTTTATACAAAGTGTGAGGCATAAAACAAAAAGGAGGCTCCTATACATGTCATTCTTATGAAACTAGTGGCAAGAACAATATAGAAAAATTGAAAAAGGATCCTATACATCCAAATATACCACGACAGTGAGATTCCCATAGTGTAGCTGTTGTGCCAACAAAACCAAAAAATATGTGTGTTTTTGTGAATATGAGTTATGAATATGAAACAACCCAAGCAAGTGTAGAATCTGTTCTGTGATAGTTTTATATTTTGATGTGTCATTGTTATATGATCTCATCATGTTTATCTCATCATGTTTGTCCACTGTTTAATCGATCTCATTTTTTTGTCAAGCCAAGTGTGTTGTGGATTTATCAATTAAATGGCGTCCATATGTTAGGGTGCGCAGCGGAAAACACAAATTTTTCCTAACTAGCGTTTCCCATAACCAAAGATCTAGCTAGCCGTATTACCGTAACGGAAAGGAGTGCGGAATAGCATACCTCGGGTGTAGTCCATTGCGCGGGAAATGTTCCCGCAAATGTGGCTGGTGTAGTCGAACAAGTTTCACAGCCCCTGGCTGTGTTGAGCACCCGGATGGGTGTAGTGCCACCCGTGTAGCACCTCGTAGTACTCACACACGTACGAGACTCGATGACGACCTTCGATCTACGATCCAGCGAAGGTGGAAGAATCAGACCTCCGGACGAAGCTTCGGCAACACGACGGCCTCCGATTCTAGTAGAGATGCCTCAATTCCACTACAAGCTCACACTAGGGAGCCCACCGTGGAAGATACGATGAAGGGGAGATGACCGGAGAAAACCGATCTCAATTCGGAGTAATATTTATTTTCTCACGAATTTATGTGTATTAAATATGTGCATCCTGCCCATCTATATATTGGCAGAGGGGAGGGAGTCAACCCCTCTCCCCTAGCAAGGTGGGACTAAAGTCCCTTGCTAGGGGGAGGTGGCCGGCCAAGGGGGGAGGGGTGCGCCACCCTCATGGGCCCTAGGGCCCATGGCGCCTCCCCCTTCTTTCCTTTTTATTTTTTCCCTTTTATTTCCCCTAATGGGCCTCTTTCATAAATAAGGCCCATAACACTTTTTAATTATAAATAAAATGTTTTTTAATTATTAATTCAATCAATTAATAACTAAAACATATTATTCCTTCTCCCGGTGCTCTGGAACACCTTCCAGCTCACTCCGAAACTCCTTCGGGTCAACACAGAACTTTTCCGATGCTGCTTCCTTTATTCTCCGGTAACTCCGATAGTTCCGAAAAGGTCTCCGATTCCATCGAGCCCTTAAGTGTGTTACCCTACGGTCCGAGGACCCTCCAGTCATGACCGAGATGAGGCTACGTTCAATGATCATTAGCGGTACCTGGATGCCCATAATGACCCCTGTGCATTCCGGATATCAACACCGATTGGACCTTATGTCGTATAGCATTCCCTTTGTCACCGATACTGGATTAGTCCGATATTCGATCAATGACATCCTATGTCTGGTTCAACCTCGTTATGACAAATCCTTATTCACTCGTTCCCGTGATATTCATCCCCGTGACCTAGTCACACGCTGCGCAGCTTTATGGATGGAATCTCACCGAGTGGGCTCTGAGTATCTATCCATCACATGGATTGAAAAATCCCGCTCTTGTAACAATAATCCTCAACATATCTCCACGGAATACCCAAGATACAACCGTTATGACCCGCATATTTCAGTCAGGTGGTGGGATGTAAGTCAAAGCATCCGAGTAGATAGAAATTATGCACGTACTCACTTTCAAAGGAACGGTCTACTACGTTCTGTAATTACAACACTGAACCTTGATAAGGTTGATCATGCTGTAATGCTTACTTTGGGTAATGTTCATCACGTCACTCATCCAGTGAGGTGACCTCATAGTCAAGAGACTTAATTATCCATGATCGCGAAACCACGACCATCATGTTGAGCATGAACTAGTTATTGATATAGAGGCTAACTAGGAACTCTGGGGTTTATTATACCACACCTGTATCATTGTTTCACTGATACAGTTCTAGCATGGTATGAAAACTGGTTATGAACTTGCTTAGATATATTGGAATAATCATATATTATTTGCCTCTAGAGCATATATCCAACAGTCTCCCACTTGCACTAGAGTGCTAATAATCTAGCCGCATTTTTCCCGATCATAACAATCTTATCACATAAGTGTTCATTGATCATGCTTGCTCATGGAAGAGAGTTCGTCAACGAACTGCACCAATTCAGATTCGTATGTTTCCTTTGCAACCGGCATAGGTCAACTAGTTTGACATGCCACTCATTATCATATAATGGTTGGATATAAGTTCCGCGGGAGAGTGAGACTATTATTTCACAGTATCTTTCAGTGATCCTTTGGTTTAGTCTTCAGAAGACTTATCCAGTGTCACTTATATTGGGAAATACACTTAGCCAGAAGTCCAAACTTCTTACGCCAAACTTTTATCCATACGTCTACTTTCGTAAGTAGTATTATGTTTGTAGTGCCATGAATCTTGGTCACATTTCTTCCATGTCTTTGGTGATGTCTCTAATTCCATATAGGCCCATAATATGGCTTGAAATTGTAATCTTGCATTACATTCAAGTCTATTATCCTTTCTATATTTTTTAGAGCATAGTCCTCAATATTCCTCATATACTGAATTCATGGACTTTATTCAGATTCTGTGTTTTACTCCTAAAGCACATTGGAATCTGATCTTCTTCCAAGAGATTTTGAGTCATTCTGTTGTTTGATTCACAAAGCATGTTATATGGTAGAATCATATGTCAAAGTACATATGAGATCACATGTCCTAGTACATGGTGCATCTCTATTCTTCCATCAAGACATTGCTTGTGATATTTGGATTTCATCTGTTATATAATTTCTAGCTACAAGAACATGTTTCTTGTCTAGAAGATTATTCCAACCTTCACTTTAGTTCATTAGACGTTTCATAATCTATTCTTATAGATTTCAACGTGTAACGTGTTCGTACTTCATATAAAGAAAGATTCTAGTAATCTTGCGTTATATCTACCTTATTATTTATATATATATCATAATGCATATACGTTCATATGAGACAATTCTCCATATACATATATCATTCGCATGTCCATATATACATACACGTGATCATTCTCCACATATGGAATAACATGCATGTCTGAGATAATGATCATGCTCCCACTCAAATATATCCATCATATACTCATATATTTGTGGTTCATCTTTCATCAAGTCATTGTATTGTTACTATGTCTTACATAATGACAATGCTCCCAAAGTTCCCACTCAGAAAATGCCTTCTGCATTCTAAGTTTCTTGGAAGTCTCCAAAGCTCCCACTCAGTTTCATGATGTTGGGGTTTGGGGCAGAAAACACAAATTTTTCATAACCTACGAGACCCATACCGAAGACCTATGCTATGGCGATGCAAGTAACGGACAGAAATAGATCACATACCAGTATGTAGTCCGTTCAGAGGGAAACGTTCCCGCATGAACGTGGTTGGTGTAGTCGTACCGGCAATCCCCGATGCCGCGCAAATCCACGATGACTCCTGTAGCCACCCGATCCTTGTAGACCGATGACGGGATTACGTCCCCGTCGGAACGTTGCTGATGAAGACCTCGAGATACGACCACGACGATGAAGTAGCACCACAAGTGTAGTGCCTCGCGGGATTATACACATACAGTATACCCGATGTCCCTCCGGGCTCCGAACCAGTAGAGCAGCGGAAAGAAGATGGATTCGGATCCCGATTCCAGCAGCACGACGGCGTGCGTATAGTGGAGAAATCCACAACCAAGTGTAGACTCCAAACAAGGGGAGTCCACTCGAGAAAGGAGAAAGGAGGGAGAGAGAGATGAGAGAAACTTGTCTCAAATCAATTTGTATTGTGTGTATTAAAAGGGCACCTCTACCCCTCATTATATAGGCCAAGGAGGGGTGCCACCCCCCCTCCACTTCCGGGGTGGGACTAATCCCAAGGGAGTGGGTGGCGCACCTATTAGGCTTTGTTCGGTTCCGTTGGTTTTTGGAGGGATTGAAAGGGATTAAATACCCTATAGTTCAAAATCCTCCTCAATCCTCTCCTATCCTCTCCAATCCTCTTATAGAAGGGATTAACCGAACAAGGCCTTAAGGGGGGTGGGCCCCCTCATGGCGCCATGGCCCATGGGGGAGGACTCCCTCTCCCCCTAATGGGCCCTATGAGGCCCATATGCCCTTTAATTACTTTTTAATTATATTTAATTATATTTTAATATTTAATTCAGATAATTAAATAATAAAACATTAATTAAACATTATTAAATATATTTTGAACCTTTCAAAATACCCGGAACAACTTCCGGCCTTCATCGGAACAATTCTGGTGTTCTCTCCAATTTCTCCGGTGATCCCGAATCAATCCTAACTGCGTCGAGTACCCTTAAGTGTAACGCCCTACGGTGCGGGAAACAGCAGACATGATCGAGACAATTTTCATTGATCAATGACTAATCAATTGGACCTGGTTACAATCCTTGATAGCCCCTACGCCTCCATCGAATGAACTTCAATCGCTGTTGGATCCGTTAACCGTGTGCCTGTTCCTTTTGTCCTGGGGTACTTTGCTTGTCCGAGGTTTGATCATCGGTATCCACTATACCTAGTTCTTCCTCGTTCTCAACAAACAAGTTTACTCGTTCCCGTGATATTACAACTCCGTGACCTAGTCACACGTTTGCAAACTTTATGATGCAATATCACCGAGTGGGCCCAGAGTACCTATCCGTCACACGGATGGACAAATCCCGCTTTGATCTATTTGCATACTCATCAACCATCTATTTCGGAATACCCAAAGTGCACCGTTATGGCCAGCATATTTCAGTCAGGCGGTGGGATACAAATCAAAGTCTCCTCATAGATGACAATTACGTATGATCATTACGGTCAAAGGATCTGGTAACTACGTTATAGTTATCGCAATGTCGAACTATGTGACTTGATCACATCGCAACACTTCTAGTGGGTGCATGTCCATCATATCATTATCCAATGATACGACTCCATTGTCAACAGACGCCATTGTCTCATGATCAGGAAACCTTGATAATCAATCGCCCAATGGACTAGTATACTAGGGTTTACTAGGGACCTGGTTGTTTGTATACCACACCTGTATTAATGTTTCTCCTTAATACAATTATAGCATAGTATCAAACGTATTATGAACTAATGGAATATGCTCGATAAAACATATTTTATTTGCCTCTAGGACACATTCCCATCAGTCTCCATTGCACTAGAGTACAAATAATCTAGTTGCATTTTCTCTGGATCATAACTCCTTATTGATCATGCTTGCCCGTGGAAGAGGTTGTATCAACGGTCTGGGTATCATTCAGAACCGTATGTCCTTTTGCAAATCATAATGTCACCTAATTTGACATTCCTTCATTATCCACTATAAATGATAAGGTATATATATTTGGCGGTAGAATGACACTTCGTTTATTGTGTTTCAGCAATGACATCCGGTGGGTCACGCGGACTTTCCCATAATCATGCACACTTGAAACTCACTCAATCAGAAGTCGAACTTATTAAGCCATAATATAACTCCTACTACTTCTAAATCAGCCACATCAATGTAGATTCAATCCTTAGTGCATTGTATGCAACTTTGATGTCTAACCATGTTTCTTTCAACTTATGCATTCATTAGTATGATATCTCAATTTTCTAGGTTAGTGTCAGAACTTGAACCAGCATAACATTTATGGTCAAGTCCAATATCCTTTACAAATTGGAGATGTATCCTCAGTTCTCTCCAGACACTGAAGGATAAACTTAACTCTTTGTTCAATGATTTACTCATAAATCATATCACAACATGCTCTTACCACTAAGAACTTGGGTCACATTACGTCGAGTACATAACTCTGGTTTAATATGAAAAAACCTATAACAAAGGCATAGAGGATCCATCCCATCCATTTATTTCATTTATTTAACCATTGTTCTTGTACTGAGATTAACTCAATACTTCTCTTGGATATACAAGTAAGAACTACTTCTTGACTTGTCCCATTCTGAACCCCTTCAGAATCTTATCCAGGAAAGTATTTCGACTCAATTTTATTAAACACATATCTATCTTAATAGATCTTAAATGCTTAATACTTATTCATCTTCATTTATGAAAGATTCAAATAATCATTAATACCAACTACACCATTCACAATATGTTATCCAATATATGAGAATGTTATCATGCTCCCACTCAAATATGTCATGCACATATTAAGTCTTTGGATAACACTCATATTGCTCCCACTCAAATATGTCAGCCACATATAAGACAAGGATAACATCCACATGGCTCCCACTTAGATATGTCAGACACATATTAAATTCAGGATACTAACCACATGGCTCCTACTCAAATATGTCATTTACATATAAGGCTAGGATAATACTCCCATAGCTCCCACTCAAAATATGTCGTCTACATATATCAAGTTTAGGAAACTATTCAGCTCCCACTCAGTTTCATGCAAATGCATGTTTCCTCGATATTTTGGCTAAGTCCAAAATCCTTTGATCATCCATCAAAATGAGAATTCAGTTTAGGAGCCACTAGTATCCATATGTTTTTCCAAAACCTTCTTGTTGTACCAATTACAACACTTCTTCAAATACAGGATTTGAGGAAGTCACGGTATTGATAACAATCCTGGATCAATCGTAGTGAATATCCCTTTGACTCAAGCATTGCTACACATTGTAGTCAACCCATTGAAATTGTCAGAAACAATCTTTGTGACAAACCAATCTTGACGTCCCTTTGATGTTCACATTTATTCCTCGTAACTCTAAAATTATTGTGAATATCAAGTAACCTCCTTACTTGATAAGATTCAAGCAATCTTAAATGTAACTCAACATAGGATTTCATGACTCGTAGTCATATCTCGTACTTAGGTCCACCATCACTTCTTTGTAGTTCGTAGGAATGTCTTGTTCCATTAACATGACAAGTGAATCATGAATATCATTTTGCACCAGGGGCAAATATATATTCTTGAATCCTACCTTTCTCAGTAAAAGCTCCCATCAGAAGATCATGATCATTATCATTAGTTTCTACTCTTATTGTAGAGCTTTGCTTCAAGAACATATTCCGTTGCACTATTCTGACATTTGGAGGCAAGGTAAATTACCTTGGTTGAACTTTCACTTTTCTTCCATTACCACATTTATCAAGAACAATTCTTGACAAACACCAAACATAGCAATATAAGTTTTGCTCCTTTTGGTTCT
The DNA here is from genome assembly GCA_950022295.1 of Bromus sterilis. NCBI lineage: Eukaryota > Viridiplantae > Streptophyta > Magnoliopsida > Poales > Poaceae > Bromus > Bromus sterilis. The sequence goes on from OX465596.1 coordinate 49,314,903, forward strand.
AGTTGTGGAAGATGCATCCATATTTGTCTAAGGATACACTACAAATATAATTTATCTTACATAAATCAAGCTTCCTAGAAACCACAACACACCATGACATATATAGTGTTGGTTTCCACGAACTCAGATGGTTCCCTATGGTGAAGTGAGTGTTTGCATATTAAATTAATAACTCTAAACAATAATAACTTAACTTGGTAAGAGATAACTTAGACCATACACTTTTCGATAGAATATGATCACAATGTTCAGGCACGTCAATCATATTGAAGTGTCTCAAGACATTGCAATTTGTGGAACAACTTTCACACAAGTCTTTATGCCCAAGACTAACTCAAAACATTTGTCACTTTGATCAAATCGTAGAGACTTGTCTTTCTTGTTAATTTAATATCCATCTTTACTCTGAAATCCCTTTTGATCATATCAAATTATTTCAGACTCATGTTTCATTAGTGAATACAAATATTCATCTAAGTTCACATACAAAGTTCACGAAATAATGAAATTCACCACATGCTGACATACGATACATCACAATGTATGATACTCAACAATCAGTACACATTCCGTTTACCAGAATGCGAGGTTTTAGTCATCTCACCTAAAAGGCATGGTTTGTATGTGTCAAGAGATCAAGTATCTTAAGACATCATCATACCATTCATGACTTAAAATGTAGTGTCATTATTAAGCCTGGATATTTCTTGGCATTACAATATTTCTTATAAATGATCAAACAACTATCATCAATATAAGAATAACTCATTCATAATCGTAATTTGACCATAAGAGATATCATTCATAAAAGGAGAACAACTGACTTGTTTCTCACTAATATGAATAATTGTCTTCGCGAGATGCAAGACACACTAATAAAGTCCTCATTTAAACGATCATAAAATTTATTCATATATTAATCAATTGATAGATGTAGAGGGAGAGTGTTGTCGACCATCAACTATCTTGATTGCCGTCAGCACACATTGTCACCTCATCCCTTCCAAGTCACTCTCAAGCAGTAAGTTCAAGCATCGAATACTTAATCAACCGCAATTAGTGTTTCGTGGGAAAGAAATTTATAACTCGTATATCAAATATACCTTCTCCGTCAATGACCATTCCTGCATTGGTTCTACTCTTAAAGTTCTTGACTTTAACCATGACCTCATGACAGGTGAACGATTCTCCTTCATGACAGAGTCCAGACATGGTCTTTGTAACTGGGAGGAAGCGGATGCAACTCCCCAGTTATCACAAAGTAACCAGTCATTCAGTAGTCCAAGTTATACACAAGGTGTTCCATGTATCTTATACATTTTCCAAGTGACTTTCTCAGCAGGTTGTTCCTTCCACCATAGTTGAAAGAAACCCCGTCCATATACTCATATTCCATTACTCTGATTTGTGACCAAGTGCTTTCAAGTTCACCTAGCACGTCATACGTGTTGGTTAACATGCATTCACAATTCAGATTCCATATAATGAATTAAGGTGTATTGGACGGTCATTCATAAGTGACGGTGAGTGCGATACTCATCATCATCTTCCTTGATTACGGAGTTGTCAGGTGTATCTCCTAGAAGTTCTTTGTATTATGTTTAGCAAGCCATTGCTAATGAGCATGTCTCTAATGGTGTTGGTACACATCAATGAAGTAAGACCCATTTACCTTAAGTTCTATCATACTAAAAGAGCCATAGTTCTAAACATTGGTATGACGTTATGTACAATGATATTTGCTAAGACATGAAGATTAAGTTCATAATATGGAGTTCATGTTTAAAAAAAACAATTCTGGAACTCCCACTCAGACAAACATCCCTCATAGTTTGTTCTAAGTGATTACACGATCCTTGAAGAACATACCTCCCTCGTGTGACACGACCATCAGTATGTTGTTCAAGGTAGGCCATCATGCCAATCACATCATCCATGTGACTCATGCTCGACCTTTCGGTCTCTTGTGTACCGAGGCCATATCTGCACATGCCAGGCTCTCCACAATAACCTTAGTGAGTATATGCCACGTATGCAAGGCCATGTTTCTGGACATGCTAGGCTTGCTCCACCCATCTCTTGTGAACGTAAAAATGTTTGACACCCGTGTGACACGTGATGCCTCCATAATGAAGAACTTTCCAGATGGTGCTTTAATAAGGAAGGACACTTTGTTGGATTAGTGAGGGATCATCCTATTATGCTACCGTCGTATATCTAACATATTAGCAAAACAGGATGCAATAGTATAAATCATACATGCTATGATTCCCCCCGACATGCAAATTAAAGTTGAAAACGCCTTTCTACTTTATCTTTTGCAAGTTTTACGTGGCTGATAGGGGTTTTGAGAAAAGAACCGCTTTCTATCCTGCGAAAACAAGCCACAACAACAATCCCGGAATTGTCTCTATTACACCCCTGTCGGGGCCCTCCGTTGCAAACATCTTCGCATCGCTAATGCAGAGAGACAGACACCCCCCAGCCACTTTATATGGTACAAGCCATATGTCAAGCGTGGAACCAGTCTCGCGTAAACGCGTAAGGTCGGTCGGGGGCCTCTTCATCAAACATTGCCGCAACGCTAAATGAGTACACGTGAGAGGGTAACAATTGGAGAATTGATGCCCACATACTAGATGTGTTCTATCCGTACAATACATCTACGGATAGCTTTGTTCTGATACCACTATTGGGGTTCGGGGCAGAAAACACAAATTTTTCATAACCTACGAGACCCATACCTAAGACCTATGCTATGTCGATGCAAGTAACGGACATAAATAGATCACATACCAGTATGTAGTCCGTTAAGCGGGAAACGTTCCCGCATGAACGTGGTTGGTGTAGTCGTACCGGCAATCCCCGATGCTGCGCAGATCCACGATGACTCCTGTAGCCACCCGATCCTTGTAGACCGATGACGGGATTATGTCCCCGTCGAAACGTTGCTGATGAAGACCTCGCGATACGACCACGATGATGAAGTAGCACCACAAGTGTAGTGGCTCGCGGGATTAGACACATATAGTATACCCGACGTCCCTCCGGACTCCGAACCAGTGGAGCAGCGGAAAGAAGATGGATTCGGATCCCGATTCCAGCAGCACGACGGCGTGCGTATAGTGGAGAAATCCCCAACCAAGTGTAGATTCCAAACAAGGGGAGTCCACTCGAGGAAGGAGAAAGGAGGGAGAGAGAGATGAGAGAAACTTGTCTCAAATCAATTTGTATTGTGTGTATTAAAAGGGCACCTCTACCCCTCCTTATATAGGCCAAGGAGGGGTGCCACCCCCCTCCACTTCCGGGGTGGGACTAATCCCAAGGGAGGGGGTGGCGCACCTATTAAGGGGGGTGGGCCCCCTCATGGCGCCATTGCCCATGGGGGAGGACTCCCTCTCCCCCTAATGGGCCCTATGAGGCCCATATGCCTTTTAATTATATTTAATTATATTTTAATATTTAATTCAGATAATTAAATAAAAAAACATTAATTAAACATTATTAAATATATTTTTAACCTTTCAAAATACCCGGAACAACTTCCGGCCTTCATCGGAACAATTCCGGTGTTCTCTCCAATTTCTCCGGTGATCCCGAATCAATCCTTACTGCGTCGAGTACCCTTAAGTGTAACACCCTACGGTCCGGGAAACAGCAGACATGATCGAGACAATTCTCATTGATCAATGACTAATCAATTGGACCTGGTTACAATCCTTGATAGCCCCTGCGCCTCCATCGAATGAACTTCAATCGTTGTTGGATCCGTTAACCGTGTGCCTGTTCCCTTTGTCCTGGGGTACTTTGCTTGTCCGAGGTTTGATCATCGGTATCCACTATACCTAGTTCGTCCTCGTTCTCAACAAACAAGTTTACTCGTTCCCGTGATATTACAACTCCGTGACCTAGTCACACGTTTGCAAACTTTATGATGCAATATCACCAAGTGGGCCCACAGTACCTATCCGTCACACGGATGGACAAATCCCGCTTTGATCTATTTGCATACTCATCAACCATCTATTTCGGAATACCCAAAGTGCACCGTTATGGCCAGCATATTTCAGTCAGGAGGTGGGATGCAAATCAAAGCCTCCTCATAGATGACAATTACGTATGATCATTACGGTCAAAGGATCTGGTCACTACGTTATAGTTATCGCAATGTCGAACTATGTGACTTGATCACATCACAAAACTTCTGGTGGGTGTATGTCCATCATATCATTATCCAATGATACGACTCCATTGTCAAAAGACACCATTGTCTCATGATCAGGAAACCTTGATCATCAATCGCCCAATGGACTAGTATACTAGGGTTTACTAGGGACCCGGTTGTTTGTATACCACACATGTATTAATGTTTCTGCTTAATACAGTTATAGCATAGTATCAAACGTATTATGAACTAATGGAATATGCTCGATAAAACATATTTTATTTGCCTCTAGGGCACATTCCCATCACATGAAACTACAGGTCCACTCAATATTTTGGTCATCACAAAATCACTTGATCAAATCAAGGTTGAGGGTTTGCTGTCTTGAGGTACTATAGTCCATCCTTTAATGAAATAAAAATTCGTCATGCCTATTGCAATTCACTTTCAAATCTTAAGTTTGAACGAGACGCAATTCCAGGCTATGTTCCACTTTAGTGTAAATGAAATATTTTATTGATGAAAGCATTCCTACGTTTCCGTAGCCAATCAATATTGAACTTTGGTCATAACAGTTTTATGAGCCAAATAATGCCTTATCCCTGTTACATTATTCTCAATAACTTTCCAGTTTATCGGGAATATTAAATAACCGATTTATTTCATAGGACGTGAGCCATCCTATATGCAACTCAATATTATTTCATTTCTCCTCGTGTTCTAGGCTACCATCATTCTTTGTATTTCAAGCAGTTTTATTCCTTTTGTTTCATTAAGAAGACTCATGATTATTGTTCTGTACAGAACGTATTCATGACAACCTTCTAAATTCAACTAAGGCTTCAACTCATATACCAAGACCAATCGTCTTTGGCATATCCTTCCTTATATAGCGTCATTACAGCGGAACACGCTTCCGTTGCAATACTCTGATATTCTGAAGGCAAGGTCCAATACCTTGGTCAAAGTTTCCATTATCTCCCATTGGATCCGTGTCGAGAGACTTCTTCTCTCACTACCAATCAAGCAAAACAATTTTTTCTATTTGGGGAGAATATGTAATTTCAATTGCTTGTAGCTTTATCACAAAGAAAATTCTTTCTTTAAGAAACCTTATAACACCATCAATTATGGAGCTATCTTGTCTCATTAGATTAAGGATGGTTTCCTATTCATGAAGTGTGTGTTTTAACTTAATGAATTAAACAACCTTGTTCGTTAATAATTTTAGTGCAAGGGGAAAGAACGTTTAGACCATACTACAGTTTAGTATGACTACGAATGGTTTAAGTAGTCTAGCACTTTAAACTTCCATCGTAATTTGCGGTACAACTTCCACAAGTCTCCCATTATGTAATCTTTAATACTTATCACTCAGATCATAGCTTAGTGATTTGTATCCTTATATTCTTACTTCACACTGTGATTCCTGAATCTCAATTTTATTATCTCAATTGAATACAAGCTTTCAATTAATCATATGAAGTATTTAATGATAACTCATGTGCCCATTTAGTACATCATTTATGTATAATGATTGTCACAAGTTCTACTTGCTAGAACCTTGTCTTGGTCATATTAATTGCAGAGGTTCATAGATCATGTATCTAACCCATCTCATGCAATCAAGTTATGAATTTCATTTGATAATGAACTCACAAGTTAATAGATCATACATTTAATGAATTCATCAGTTATGAAATCACCTTATGCAATCAAATCTTTGACTTGTTATAATCAAGACAACTTTATCATTAAACATTGAGTATTACTTGACAATAATAGCAGTATTATAAATGCTTTCTATCATAACATAAATCAAGACGTAATCAAACTATAAGCACACTTTTATTCTTAAAGATGGAACAACTGACTTGTCTCATTACATGAATAACTTTGTCTCGCGAGATGCAAGACACACAACTAAGTGTTCATACTATAATGATTACATAAGATTTATCTAATACTCTAGGTATCTCCTATGATAGATGTCTCGGCGGAATCCATGTTGGCCATCAACTGACTTGATATCCATCAATCCTTGATTTCACCTCTTCCCGTCCATGCAACGGCATGTCCTGTTTTCATAAAACAGAATAAGTATCAGATACTCATTTACTGCAAGTGTTGTATAACGGGGAACAAACATTTATAAAGTATATCAAGTATATACCTTCTCCATCCACGACCTCTGCATCCTCAATAGGTGTAATGTCTGCGGCCAAGAGATTAGTCATGAAGTTCTGGAGACTCATATTAGCTCCACTCCCGACATAGCTAAGAACATAATCAACATAACTTGGAGGAAGCGAGTGCAATAACATGTTTATTGCAAACTCTCCTGTGGTGGTTTCGTTCATTGTCCAATATTCATAGTCCTCCACTAGGGTCAGGTACATCTCATGCATCCTTTCTAAGTGATCATCAAGGCTTGTGTGGTCTTCCATCTTTGTAGATAGAAACTTGCTTTATAACTCAAATCTGGCAACTCTGAACTCACGTATGAACATTGTCTTTAGCGTGTCCATCATGTCATATGAGTCAGTGTCCTGAAACTGAATACTCAAATCCTATGAAATGCTGAAAAACATGACATTCCTGACTACGGAGCACTTCTGTCGACGAGCATAATGATCAAGTATCTCCTGATCACCAACATCGTTGTCCGGATGTTCTTCCACATGCATTTCTATTTTGAACAAGATGTTTTATCTTTTGAGAAAAGTCTTAAGGCGTGAGTACCAGTCAACAAAGTTTGACCCATCTACTCTAAGTCTTTCACCCTCCATGAAGAAAGATAATTCACGTTGCTCTATTTCATTCATTTTCTACAAACATAATTTGCAAGGAACACAATTAAGACTAGTTCACAACAATGAGTTCATATAATCATATTATAAATGAGCTCGCACTAAAACAATCATCCCTAAGAAGTTTTAGTGATTACATGATCCAGATTCACTGCCGCCCTCGAATATCACACGACCGACGGGTCAGTTTCGAAGGTAGACAACAACTTGTCCGATCACATTATCTGTATATTCTGACTCATGCTCGATCTTTCGATCTCTAGTATTCCGAGGCCATATCTGCATATGCTAGGCTCGCCAAATTAACCTCCATGTTATATGGTGCTCAACAAGGCCATATCTGCATATGCTAGGCTTGCCGAACTCAACCTCATGCGAACGCCGTTTAATATGTGTGACACCCGATATGTACGGAATGTCGGCCATATGGAAGATCCTTCCAGGTGGTGCACACTTTGGTAGAATAATTCTGTTTGGCTTTGTTAAGGGATCATCTTATCACATTCTACCGTCGTGTATCCTATACTAGCATGTTTTAAGATGTTTGAACTATGGCAACAATAAGTCTACAGTGTCTCCATTTGGGTTTGTTTTATCATGATGACGTTTACTACTTACTAGTAACACATAGCAAAGCTATCGCTACATCACAATCAAACAAACGATAGCCCCCACTTAGCAATACAAAGTTTAGATGATCTAGTTGTATATTGCAAGTTTTACGTGGCTGCTAGGGCTTTCATAGTTAAACATGTTTTAACCTACGAGTCAACCACAACGTCAACCATACGATTGTCTCTACTACACCTCGCACGGGGCCCTCCGTTGCAAATGATACATCCACTAAAGTAGAGAGACATACACCCCCCAGATCCACTTTATACGGTACAAGCCGCATGTCAAGCGTGGAACCAGTCTCGCGTAAGAGTACTCGTAAGGTCGGTCGGGGGCAGCTTCATCAAACGATGCCGCAGATGTGAACAAGTACACGTCGGAGGGTAGCAATCATACAATCAACGCCCACATCCCCGATGTGTTCTATCCGTACAGTAATACTAAGCATAGACCTAGCTCTGATACCACTGTTGGGGTGCACAGCGGAAAACACAAAATTTTCCTAACTAGCGTTTCCCATAACCCAAGATCTAGTTAGCATTATTACCATAATGGAAAGGAGTGCGGAATAACATACCTCGGGGTGTAGTCCGTTGCGCGGGAAACGTTCCCGCAAACAAGGCTGGTGTAGTCGAACAAGTTTCACAACCCCCCTGGCTGTGTTGAGCACCCGGATGGGTGTAGTGCCACACGTGTAGCACCTCGTAGTACTCGCATACGTACGAGACTCAATGACGACCTCAGATCTCTGATCCAGCGAAGGTGGCGGAAGCAGACCTCCGGACGGAGCTTCCGCAGCACGACGGCCTCCGATTCTAGCAGAGATGCCTCAATTCCACTACAAGCTCACACTAGGGAGCCCACCGTGGAAGAGACGAGGAAGGGGAGAAGACCGCAGAAAACCGATCTCAATTCGGAGTAATATTTATATTCTCACTAATTTCTGTGTATTAAATATGTGCACCCTGCCAATCTATATATAGGCAGATGGGAGGGAGTCAACCCCTCTCCCCTAGAAAGGTGGGACTAAAGTCCCTTGCTAGGGGGTGGTGGCCGGCCAAGGTGGGGAGGGGTGCGCCACCCTCATGGGCCCTAGGGCCCATGGCGCCTCCCCCTTCTTTCCTTTTTATTTTTTCCCTTTTATTTCCCCTAACGGGCCTCCTTCATAAATAAGGCCCATAGCACTTTTTAATTATAAATAACATGTTTTTTAATTATTAATTCAATTAATCAATAACTAAAACATATTATTCCTTCTCCCGGTGCTCCGGAACACGTTTCGGCTCACTCCGAAACTCCTTCGGGTCAACACGGAACTTTTCCGATGATGCTTCCTTTATTCTCCGGTAACTCCGATAGTTACGAAAAGGTCTCCGATTCCATCGAGCCCTTAAGTGTGTTACCCTACGGTCCGAGAACACTCCAGTCATGACCGAGTTGAGGCTACGGTCAATGATCATCAGCGGGACCTGGATGCCCATAATGTCCCCTGTGCATTCCGGATATCAACACCGATTGGACCTTACGTCATATAGCATTCCCTTTGTCGGAGATACTGGATTAGTCCGAGATTCGATCAATGCCATCCTATGTCTAGTTCAACCTCGTTATGACAAATCCTTATTCACTCGTTCCCGTGATATTCATCCCCGTGACCTAGTCACACGCTGCGCAGCTTTATGGATGGAATCTCACCGAGTGGGCCCTGAGTATCTATCCATCACATGGATTGAAAAATCCCGCTCTTGTAACAATACTCCTCAACATATCTCCACGAAATACCCAAGATACAACCGTTATGACCCGCATATTTCAGTCAGGTGGTGGGATGTAACTCAAAGCATCCGAGTAGATAGCAATTATGCACGTACTCACGATCAAAGGAACGGTCTACTACGTTTTGTAATTACAACACTAAACCTTCATAAGATTGATCATGCTGTAATGCTTACTTTGGGTAATGTTCATCACGTCACTCATCCAGTGAGGTGACCTCATAGTCAAGAGACTTAATTGTCCATGATCGCGAAACCACGACCATCATGTTGACCATGAACTAGTTATTGATATAGAGGCTAACTAGGAACTCTGGGGTTTTCTATACCACACCTGCATCATTCTTTCACTGATACAGTTCTAGCACGGTATGAAAACTGGTTATGAACTTGCTTAGATATATTGGAATAATCATATATTATTTGCCTCAAACACAGATGGTAGCCAGTCGAGGAAGCGGAATCGGAAACCAACCAAGCTCGACACCATCAGGCAAGAGTTTACCGTCGTGACCTCCATTGAGATTCCTACCAAGCCCCAACGTTTTTCGGAAGGGTACGGCCGACATGTCGTGGCGATCCTCCGGAACAACGTCCCGATCAACACAATAAACCTAGGGAGTCGTGACAACACTCATTATTGTCATCTCCTTCTCGACAAGATTCACAGATGATACAAGTTCCTGGACCCATACGATAACAAAAACCTCAAATGGAACAAGGTAAACAAATGGGCCCTCAATAGGATGAGCAAAGCCTTGTCCAGTTGGAAAACCCGGGTGAATGAGGCAATTATGGAGAAAGAGTTGATGATCGACGAAACTACCTACGACCTTTTCAAGGCTAGTTGTGAGTACGAGGACGCCAAGGTCGCGAGTGCAAAGGGCAAGGCGATGCGGGCGCAGGTCATAGGTAACCACCGTCTCGGAGCCGGCGGTTATAGAAATTCCAATCCTAATTGGGACAAGGAGGATGCCGAGTACGCCGCTGTGGGCCTACCTAACCCCTTTGAGAAATAAAAAGTTGATCCACAGACTGAATTCTTTGTGAGGTCCCGAAGCCATAAGGACAAAGAAACCTCGAACATAGTTCTCGATCCTAAGGTTCAGGAGTTTACGACTGCCGTGGTAAGTAGTTTACCACGCGACTGACTTGTCGATTGAATTCTAGTTCCTGAAGTTCAGCTTATTAGTGTTTCACATTCTTTCTGCAGGATGAGGAATTTGCCGTGGCCTCATCGCGGGGGTCGTCTATTAAGCCGGCCGGCCCGTGGGACATCTCTTTTAACAGGGCGATGAACAAGGTCAAGAAGGTTGAGAACGTGTCGGCGAAGCCATCGTCAGCCCGCCGTGTGGTCGGCTTTGATGCGGACTTAAACTGGTCTTCATATTATGGAAAACAAGAGCAGTCGGGCTCGAGGGGGCGCAAGGCGAGAAGGACCGAAGAAGACGCCGCCTATGTTCGTGGACTTGAGGAGAAAGTGAATGCGCTTCCGCAGCTTATCCAGGACGAAGTGGCGAAGACGATGAGCGCCCTCCTTCCTGATATGATGCATTCAGTCGCGATTTGGCAAGCGCGTGGTGGACAAGGCCCTATACCGGTCCCCAGCATGGTCGACAGCAACTCGGGCACCGCAGCGGCCGCAGTCCCAACTCCCGCCGTATTGGTGGCTCCCGCATCGATTCCCGCCTTATTGGTGACTCCGGCCGCCAACACCGCGGCACCGACGCCGGACGTGATGGTGACTCCTCCAGCCACGATCGATCAACCGGGGCATAATAATAAGGCACCTAACAGTAGCGAAAAAAGGGCGACCGACGCCACGGGAGAGAGAGCACCCTCTGTCTCTTGAAAGACCGCCGTCGTCGGCGGGGTCTCTTCATTGGCCGACCTCGACGCCCTCAAGGTAACTATAAGCGTCTGCAACTCAAACGAGGACTTCATCTCTTTGCCTATTATTACTGGCATCTCTCTAATCCCTACATGCATATATCTCTTTCACAGGAGGACACTCCATGCATTCTACTGCAAGTCGTGGACGGCGAGTTGAAGGATGTTGCCAAAGGTAAAATCCTTCAACCCCAAAATCGAATGATGCACAATAGGCCGATGGCACCGGAGATGCATAGGGTTCAAATCTCTCTCGTGATTTCGGGCTACGAGAGAGTTGAACCTCCCATTCAACCCCCCGGATACGATGAGGACGAGCCGGCAGTCCTCAATGATTGTTTCGGACAAATATGCCTTTGGCCGAAGACCCAAATGTGTTTGATGACGGGGGAAGGGGGTACCACACCAAGGACAACACCGGTAGTCGTCCTGCCGGCGCCACATGATCCCATCGGCGCACAAGAAGAAGACGATGACCTTGATGATGATGATATCAACGCCGACCGGTTAATCAACACTTCATTTGAAGGTGATGACTTCTACATGCCTCCTGTTCAAGGAGCCTACCAGCATGACGAGGAAGCTCACGATCCAGCTGATCCTGCGGCGAAACCTGCTTGATCCACGCGTCTCTTCGCTACTTCTCAGGATATGTCTCCAGCAGCTTGCGCCTTCACCGAGCCTCAAGCAGATGCAACAAGGAGATCTATTCTCAGCCCGTCCACACTCCATAAGGCGGACACTGAGAAGATAATGGCCGGAGACTGCTCGAAATCATAAAAGAAGAAGGGACGGAAAATAAAGAAGGGCGCTTCGAGCAGCCAACCTCCGATGCCGATCTGGGCTCAGGACGGGCCACCAAGACCCAAGGATCTCTTGTTTGAAATCATGTAGCAGGTAGGGCGATGCTACCTAATGACATGCTCGATCTTGCAACTTCAGATATGCAGAGTGTGCATCATAGTGTTATGGTATTAGAGAAGATGCTTCTTCGAGAAACAATCTCGTACCCAGTTTTTATGGCCAAGGTGCCACTCAACATGGGCTTCATCAACAATGTCCCTGCGGATATGATAATCCTGCGGTTTTCAGAGATCTTCAATTTGTTTCATCTCAAGCGGCGGGAACATAGCCTTATCCGTCTGTTCTCGCTAGGCTTTTCTATGAGTATCAGGAGAGATAAGACCCCGAGAGTTTCCATATTGGACCCCTTCTACAGGCGTGAAAGCATATTGATGGACGACGGGGACGCGACTCTCGCGGCGGGGTACATCAGAGACTTCATGCTAAAGAACGCCGACAATGATTCATTTCTCATGACCTACTCTCCCAAGTAAGTCATTCGCTCGCCGCCATAGCATATATGCTTTCTTAGCTTTCTGCCATTGTCCTCCCACAACATTCCTTTTGGATTGTTTTAATTATGTAGTGAGGATCAAGACTGCGTGCTCATCTGCTTTTCACCGCAACACTCGCATGTCGTGTATTTAGATTCGGGGAGTGTGAAGAAGAAATATTACAAGTATATCATAAGAGTTTTGGATGATGCTCTCGCCGGCTACAAAGAAGCCGGAGGAAAGATCGTGAAGCACAAGTACAGAAAGCATCAGCTTGGCGTGAGCGTGTTCAACCACGTAACGCAGTTCCCGTGCGTCAAGAAGTCGGCTTGCAGTGTGAGGGATGCCTACTACGCCCTCTATCACATGCGGGCGATTGTACAGGAAGAGTGCAACCTTACTGTCGTCGATATGTAACGGCAGATGCCATGGGGATGGCTAAAGAGGGGGACAAACCGAGGTTAGTGTCGCTGGTACCGGAAACGATAATGGGAACAAACGGTGAGACACCACGATGTACCCAGGTTCAGGGCTCTCCGTAGAGATAACACCCCTAGTCCTGCCGAGCTAGCTATATGCAATAACTCTGGCTACAATAAATGCTCCTTGAGCTGTTTTAGAGGAAGGAGAAGAGGGCCTCTGGTCACTACTCTCTCCTTGCTCTTTCTGAGGTGGGTGAAGTTGCAATAAGTGCTCCGTCGTCCCCCACGCAGGAGGGGTACCCGGGGCTCTTATAGGCCAAGCCCAGGGTACAAAGGTAAATATACAAAGGGGAGGGCCCAGCTATCAGCCTCAGATAAGCTAGGGATCTCACATCGTGTTCTCCCGGATGACCTGGTGTAGACTTGCGGCTCACCATGCCGCTATCTTGTAGACCTCGATAGTCCATGTCAGAACCCTAATTTAGGTTTGTGCTTTTCCAAGCTAGCATTTTTGCATCTTGAAAAAAAAATTGCAAAAGAAAAGGAAATGGGGAAAAGTAAAGCCCCAAAGCATTTTAAATAAAAAGGCCAGACAAAAATCTTTTTCCAAAAATGCTTTGAACATTTTGAAAAGTCTTATAAATGGGCATGATCACTTTTCATGTGAAGTGGGTCCCACTCCATGCTCATGGATTTTTCAAAAAGTCCAAAAGGGTCTTAGAAATTATATTAAATGCCTATTTGAATTGGAATTCAAATAATTTGAATTTCAAAAATTCCCAAAACTTGGGGTTGACTAGTACTAAGTCACCTAGGTTTTATAAAAATGATTGGGGATTTTTATAAATGCCCTAGCTATTTATTTTAAAGGGCAAAAAAATAACAGAAACAATAAAAAGAAGAACAGAGGAAAAGGACTTACCTCCCGCCTAGGCGCCGGCCCACCTGGCCCAGCCCAGCCCCTCCCTGTTGTCTTCCTCCTTGCCAGAAGGAGAGACGGAGGCGCCGTGCACTGCGCATGGCCGCCACCTCCACCTCCTCGCCACCTCCTTCTCTCCCCTCCTCTATCTTCTCGCGCTGGAGACGCCTGGAAGGATCCAGGCCATCTTCCCCCCCTCGCTGGTTCGTTCCTCTCCCTCTCTCGCCGAAATCGTGCGCACACCCGAGAGCTTGCCTCGCCGCCGTCGTGCCCGCGCGTGGCCACCGGCCCCTTCTCGTTGAGCTGAAGTGTCCAGAAGATCCACCGTCGACGACTATGCCGATCCCCCACATCAATTTGAGCAGAGGACCCCCAGGAGTGACGCCTTCTTCAACATCTCACCGCCGGCCGGCGTGGAGTTCGGCTCCGAATTCGTCGCCTCCCCTTCACCCCCGGACTCGTCGTGCACTCCATCGTGCTCAGGTGAGCTCTACGCTCCGTTTCCCCCCAGCCATGCTTCTTTCCGTTCCCCCTGCCGCTTTTCGCCATGACCAGGGGCTCCGGCCGCCGCCTCCTTCGTCGTGGACGTGGCCACGGGCCGTCCCGTGTTGCCCCGATGGCATAGGCGTACGCGCGCGAACCCAGGCCTCATCCCCATGCCTTCCTTCTTCTCTCCCGTGCCCGAATCCCCCTCTCTGGCGAAGCTCTGGCAAGTACAGTGGTCGCCGGCGACGACGACACCATTAGCACCCCTAACCCAGCTCCTAACCCTCCCCTCTCTCGCTGACAGATGGGCCCCAAGCCACTAATTAAACAGGGTTTAATTTTAAACAGAGGGGATTAACCCCCTAGTCACTGACCAGTGGGACCCCCCTGTCAGGCCAGCCCCTGCGTCAGCATGACATCACCCTGATGCAATAAAGAGAAATCAATTTAATTAAATCAGTAAATTCCAGAAAATGGCCTAAACTTTGAAATTGAATATCTTTTAAACTATAACTCCAAATTCAAAGTGTAATATATGAAAAATTATCAGAATAAAATTCTCTATCCAAATAATCAACTTTAAACCATGTTTGAAATGTTTACAATAAGGGATCAGTAGCATTTTGCTATTTGTCTCTTTTGTATTAAATCAAATAAATTACTATGATCATTCTAACTTGAACCAATGCATTGCAATACACATCACCTACACTTCAGAAGCATTTCACATACATGAACACTTGGTTTATAATGAACAAACCTTAGAAAATGCAACTGGGACCAATTTGAATACATTTGGAGTTTGAATTTGAATTCACTTTTCAAATCAACTTCAATTAACATGTGGCAATTTAAACATAGGTCACATCATCACCTTGCCATGCTATGTTTTGCATATTGCTTGTGCATTCTATTATATTGAATGTGCATTACTTTCAGTGCTTCGGTGATTGCATCTTCTCGGTAGAGTTGATCTCGGAGACGAGTTCAACCTCACGTCAGAAGAGTGTTACCTCGTGATCGTCAGCAAGGCAAGCAACCCCCTCTTTGACCATGTCGATAAAATCCCAGTTCCCTCTCATTCTCGCAAATGCATATCTAGGATGTCACCATGATACGTTCTACCGCTAGTTGAACCCATTCCTTTGCATGACCTATCATTTTGTCACAGTAGTAAGCAAACCACAATCCTAGCAGATGTAGGAGTTGGTTGTTATCTTGTGGCCCCTGAAACTGTTACAGCTTATTGCATGCTTAGAGTTGTTACCTGACGCTACTTTTTTGTGAGTCGGGATGGTAGTGATCATGTGATTGATGGTGGTAACCTGTTGGTGAATCTACCCTAAACAAAGGTGAACGATGAGAGGCTGTGTAGGAGTACACAGTGGGTTGTCTCGTTGAACACTGCCTTAAGCCCGAGTTCTTGTGTTGTTATCCAAGACTAAGAGTACGACCACACATTGGTCTCACTGACCCCTCTCGGCCTAGTAACTCACCCCGGACCAGTCCAGGAGTCGCAAGTAGTTCACCCGTTAACGATCTCAAGCAGGTGGAACCAAGGTAAGTGGTTGGCGTAGGTTGTGGGCACGTTGAATCAAGTGATCATGATCGAGTTGAGCTTGATGGCGGTCACACAAAGTTTGAGTCTGCATCGTAAAAATCGGCCAGATTCCGATCGTGGTCCCAACTCAAATAGGCGACTCCCTAGGACTAGAGATGGTGCCGTGAGTGAAGTTTCGTGGCAGCATCCTCGCCGGTACTCACTTGAAGGGTCCATCCCCAGGCGGTAACTGATGAGGCGTGTGTGTAGCAGTACACCCCTGCAGGGTTAATGAACTTTCGAATAGCCGTGTCCGTGGTTATGGACTACTTGAAGACCTTTACTTGATCATAGATAACTTGAACCGGATACTTATAAAACTTGCCAAGATAAGTGTGAGTACTATGGCGTACTTCCTCGTGGGGAAGTCGAGGAAGTATCCATAGTGGTGTATTGGTTGGAGACTTGATACTTGGACTCGTGTACGCTCTTACCTCATTCTGGTATTTGTAGTTCAGGACTAGCCAAGTCAAAGCTGGCACTTCTGCAAGTGAAACCCCACCTCCCTTTGCCTTGATACATGTGCACGAGTAGTATAGTTCCTATGTAAGTCTTGCTGAGTACGATTTTGTACTCATGTTTGCTTATTCTATGTTTTAGAGACGAGACCACTGACCCTGATGGTGGCCTCTACCTCGAGCTCGACGTGGACCAAGTCGTATAGTTCCAGGCAGCAGCCTGTGCCCTTTGGAGGGTTGTTGTACTTTTCTTTCAGGCTTCTTAAGCCATTTGTTAAACTTGTCTTTACTAAGACATAATTTGCTTCCGTTGATGTTTGATGAAATGTTGGATCACAAACATGTGATCTCTGCTTGTAATACAACTACTATGTCTGCTCTGTTTAGCAGAAGTTATAAAGACTGAGTTTGTAGAGTTCATGTTGTGATTACCATCTGTTTATACTAGACATGTGTGCTGCGTGTATGATTATAACATGCATGTCTTAGTATGGGTTTTCGTGACCTTAGTTGTGATCTGGCTGGCGGTCTTTTATACACCAAGTGGCCCTTAGATGTGCGTAGCTTGGCGCATCGCGATGCGATTGCTCGTGACTCTGTCACGTGCACACTTCGTTGTATGATCGAGCCCGCCCTAGACCCCGACTAAGTGATCGGGCTGGAGTAAGTCTATGTAAGGGTTATGATTCAATCAATAACATGGTTGAGGCGACTTGTCTATGAGCATGGGATTCACCACCCATAAGCATTTAGACTTGTGAGCGGACGATGAGGACCCATCTTAGTTGATCATCCGGCCTGGATGGGATGCCCCTCACGTTCGATGCTTACCGAGAGTGATCTGTGCTTGGCCTTGTCTGCTTAGACAAGTGGGTACGGCTCTCGGCTCTCCATGTGATTGCATTGTGACCGGAATTACATACGCTAACCCCGAGTCCCGACAGACTTGGTATCAGAGCAGGACTGCCTGTAGGATTATCAAACCATTGGCCGATGTTGAGTCTAGCATTCTATAGTTATATAGTTACTTTGGGTATAAGGGAACAACGTAAGACTTCTTTTTCTCCTTACCCTCATCGATCTGAGTTCTGAGTCACCCGCATCTTGTTCTACGGGAAGATAGGACTAGGCTCATCTATGTCTTTACTAGAACATCTCGTTGATTGCTTCTTTGTAGCTGTAGGAGTGTTGTGGTATTTCTGAGCCATCATTCCATAGTGTTTCTGTGGAAGTGATGTCCGTTATCCTGTAGGTTGTCTCAATTTCCATCCCGGTGCAGCCGTTATGCTGTCCGTTTGTGGCTTTGATGCTATTGCATTATAGTCTTCTATCTTAGCATAGAATTGTGTCCTAAATCCTATTCTGATTGTTGATTCTTATCACACAGAATGTCAGGTGCAAATCAAGGTGTTGATCCCAGTTCCGGTAACATAGACGGTGAAGAACCTCCACCACCAACCTCAACGGCAGAAATCATGATGGAGGCTAAACAGAATCGTCGTGATCATACACGTCTTTTCGAGCGTATTGAGCAGAACACTTATCGTCAGCATCATAGTGTTGTTACCATCCAGGACTTCATTCTCCTCAACCCACCAGTATTCCGATGTTCTTCCGAGCCCCTTGATGCCGATGATTGGCTTCGTTCCCTCGAGCGTAAGCTTGAGACAGCCCATGTTGCTCCAAGTGATTGTGTGCTATTCGCGGCATACTTTCTGGAAGATGCTTCTCTTCAATGGTGGGAGAACTTCGTAGCAATACAACCAGTTGGTCACGTGGTGACTTGGCAAGAGTTCTGTGATGACTTCCGAGGATATCATATTCCGGATCAGCTGATGGAGCGCAAGAGAGAAGAATTTTGCAATCTGACCCAAGGAAAGATGACTGTTCATGAGTATCGGACTGAGTTCACTCGTCTAGCACGTTATGCCCAAGAAGAAGTATCCGCCGATGCCAAGAAACAAGCAAGGTTCCGCAAGGGACTTAGCCCCGTCCTTCGTCATGACCTGAATCTTCACGAGTTCATGAACTTCAGGGACTTGGTCGACAAATCCTTCAAGGCCGAGTATGGAAATGAGTTGTATGAAGAGTCTCGCAAGCGTGATCGTGAGTTTGCACCATCTTCTAGCTCAGGTTCTCGGAAACGATGTGTATGGATTCCCTTCAGTGACGTCAGTCATGCTGTAAGTGCTTCTAGACCCCCAACCACCATATATCGTCCACCTCAAACCAATCTTCCTCCTTGGAATTTTGTTGGACAATCAAGTGCTCAAGTTCCTTTCATTCCACGTGGTGTTTGTTTCCAATGTGGACAATCAGGTCACAATGTTCGAGAGTGTCCCCAAAATCATGTAGCCACCACACCTAATCCCAAGCAAGCTTTTCGTCGTGGTAAGCCACCACCCAAGACTTCCAATGTCAAGCATCCTGCCACATGTTGGGGGATGTTGTACTCAGGACCCTTCCTGTCAATTCCACCCCAGCTTCGGTTCTGTTTGACCCAGGAGCCTCTCACTCATTCATATCCCAGGATTTTGCACTGTCACATGACATCTCATTTTCGATGTTATCCACCCCCTTAGTTGTGCAAGCCCCTGGATCTAGATGGCACACCACCATGGTGAGTCATGAAAATGAAGTTGCTATTGAGGGTTTAGTATTCCTTGCCTCACTTATAGCCCTCAAGTCTTCAGACATTGATGTCATCCTAGGAATGGATTGGTTATCAAGACAGAATGCTGTCCTTGATTGTAAAGCCAAGTCAGTGAAACTAACCCATCCATCAGGCCAGACAATCAAGTACACCTCACCAAGATCTAAAACCCAGGTGCATTCTTTGAATGTGCTTCCTCTTCCAGACCTTAAAGATATTCCAGTGGTTCGTGACTTCCCGGATGTCTTTCCAGAAGAGCTTCCAGGAATACCACCTAACAGATCTACAGAGTTTGTGGTAGATCTTATCCCAGGAACCGCCCCAATATCCAGACGCCCATATAGAATGGCCCCATGTGAGTTAGCTGAGCTCAAAATCCAACTTGAAGCTTTGTTGGCAAAAGGCTTCATCCGCCCTAGCTCATCGCCATGGGGTTGCCCCGTTATGTTCGTAACGAAGAAAGATGGAACAGAAAGGATGTGCGTAGACTATCGCCCGCTAAATCTAGCGACGATAAAGAACAAGTACCCACTGCCCAGGATCAATGATCTTTATGATCAACTTGCAGGATCCTCTGTCTTCTCCAAGATGGATTTGAGATTAGGCTATCATCAAATCAAAATCAGAAACGAGGACATTCCCAAAACGGCTTTTACTACTCGTTATGGTCTTTATGAGTACACCGTCATGTCCTTCGGTTTAACCAATGCCCCCACCACATTCTCGCGCTTGATGAATTTGATCTTCATGGAGTACGTAGATAAATTTATTGTAGTTTATCTTGATGACATTCTCATCTACTCGCAGAACGAAGAAGAGCACGCAGAACATCTTAGGCTGGTATTGATGAAACTTAGAGAGCATCGCCTTTATGCCAAGTTCTCCAAGTGTGAATTCTGGCTACCAGAAGTGACCTATTTAGGCCACGTGATTTCTGCAAAAGGCATTGCTGTCAATCCCGAGAGAGTTCAGGCCGTCCTTGAGTGGACTCCACCTGAATCGGTTAAGCAAGTTAGGAGTTTTCTTGGCTTAGCAAGCTATTGTCGCCGCTTCGTCGAGAACTTTTCTAAAGGTTCAAAGCCTCTAACTGAACTCCTCAAGAAAGAGAAGAAATTCCAATGGACTCCCAAGTGCGAGGAAAGCTTTCAAGAGCTAAAAAGAAGATTGACTTCTGCACCCGTACTTGCGCCTCCAGAGACCAAAAAGGATTTTGAGATCTATTGTGATGCTTCACGCCAAGGGTTAGGATGCATACTTCTGCAAGATCGACATGTGGTAGCTTATGCTTCACGCCAGTTGCGGACACATGAAGAGAACTATCCTACCCATGATCTTGAACTCGCTGCCGTAGTTCATGCCCTGACAACTTGGCGACATTACCTCCTTGGTAATCGTTGTGAGATCTATTCCGACTACCAAAGCCTCAAATATATTTTCACCCAGCCAGGTCTTAATCTCAGGCAAAGACGCTAGATTGAGTTGATAAAAGATTATGACTTAGGAACTTCTTACACCCCAGGCAAAGCCAATGTCATGGCTGATGCACTAAGTCGTAAGTCGTATTGTAACAACCTCATGTTACAACAGTATCAACCACTTCTTCATGAGGAATTTCGAAAGCTCAACCTCGAGATTGTTCCTCATGGATCTCTTTTAAACTTGGTGGCGAAACCAACTCTTGAGGATCAAATCATAGTTGCCCAAAGGCGTGCACGAGGTGTTCGCAGGATCAAGGAGAACATTGCTAGCGGAGTTTCTATATGTTTCTCCACAGATAGTAAGGGAACGGTATTCTTTGAAAATCGTTTGGTAGTACCTAAGAATAGGGAACTAAGGCAACTCATCCTCAAAGAAGCCCATGATACACCCCTCTCCATTCATCCCGGTAGCACAAAAATCTACCGAGATCTACGCCAGAGATTTTGGTGGACTAGGATGCAGAGAGAAATTGCTCAGTTTATCGCTGAATGTGATGTTTGTCGTCGCGTTAAGGCAGAACATCAAAGACCTGCTGGTACTCTTAGACCTTTGCCTATCCCCGAGTGGAAATGGGATAAAGTCAGTATGGACTTCATCACTGTCTTTCCAAAAACCCAGAAAGGAAATGATGCCATCTTCGTTGTCATTGATCGACTTTCAAAAGTTGGTCACTTCCTTCCAGTTCAAGAGTCTATAACTGCTAGTCAGTTAGCGTACATGGCTCCTTTTGACTTTCTCTATGGACGGAAATGTCGAACACCCCTAAACTGGTCAGAAACCGGTGAAAGACAATTCTTTGGACCGGATATTATTCAGGATGCAGAAGAGCAGGTTCGCATTGTTCGTGAGAAGTTGAAAACAACCCAGTCTCGTCAGAAAAGCTATTATGATCGTCATGATAGGGAAGAAAGCTATAATCTGGATGAGAAGGCTTACCTTCGGGTTACTCCTCTGAAGGGTACCCATCGCTTCGGTATCAAAGGCAAGTTGGCCCTGCGTTATATCGGTCTCTTTCGCATTCTCGCTAAATGTGGAGAACTTGCCTACCAATTGGAACTACCCCCTCACCTCTCCCAGGTTCATGATGTCTTCCACGTCTCTCAACTCAGGCGTTGCTTCAAGGACCCCATCCGCGAAGTAGACCACGAAACGCTTGATCTCCAAGATAACCTTTCATATCGAGAGTACCTTGTTCGTGTTCTTGATGAAGCCGAGCGTATCACCAGACGTCAGAAGATCAGATTCTTCAAAGTGCAATGGTCACATCATTCAGAGAAAGAAGCCACCTGGGAACGAGAGGATCGTCTACGAGCTGAGTACCCCACCTTCCTCCCGACGACTTCTGAATCTCGGGACGAGATTCTTTTGAGTGGGGGCGAGTTGTCAGAACCCTAATTTAGGTTTGTGCTTTTCCAAGCTAGCATTTTTGCATCTTGAAAAAAAAATTGCAAAAGAAAAGGAATTGGGGAAAAGAAAAGCCCCAAAGCATTTTAAATAAAAAGGCAAGACAAAAATCTTTTTCCAAAAATGCTTTGAACATTTTGAAAAGTCTTATAAATGGGCATGATCACTTTTCATGTGAAGTGGGTCCCACTCCATGCTCATGGATTTTTCAAAATGTCCAAAAGGGTCATGGAAATTAAATTAAATGCCTATTTGAATTGGAATTCAAATAATTTGAATTTCAAAAATTCCCAAAACTTGGGATTGACTAGTACTAAGTCACCTAGGTTTTATAAAAATGATTGGGGATTTTTATAAATGCCCTAGCTATTTATTTTAAAGGGCAAAAAAAATAACGGAAACAATAAAAAGAAGAACAGAGGAAAAGGACTTACCTCCCGCCTAGGCGCCGGCCCACCTGGCCCAGCCCAGCCCCTCCCTGTTGTCTTCCTCCTTGCCAGAAGGAGAGACGGAGGCGCAGTGCACTGCGCATGGCCGCCATCTCCACCTCCTCGCCACCTCCTGCTCTCCCCTCCTCTATCTTCTCGCGCTGGAGACGCCTGGAAGGCTCCAGGCCATCTTCCCCCCCCCCCTCGCTGGTTCATTCCTCTCCCTCTCTCGCCGAAATCGTGCGCACACCCGAGAGCTTCCCTCGCCGCCGTCATGCCCGCGCGTGGCCACCGGCCCCTTCTCGTTGAACTGAAGTGTCCAGAAGATCCACCGTTGACGACTACGCCGATCCCCCACGTCAATTTGATCAGAGGACTCCCAGGAGCGACGCCTTCTTCAACATCTCACCGCCGGCCGCCGTGGAGTTCGGCTCCGAATTCGTCGCCTCCCTTCACCCCCGGACTCGCCGTGCACTCCATCGTGCTCAGGTGAGCTCTACGCTCCGTTTCCCCCCAGCCATGCTTCTTTCCGTGCCCCTGCCTCTTTTCGCCATGACCAGGGGCTCCGGCCGCCGCCTCCTTCGTCGTGGACGTGGCCACGGGCCGTCCCGTGTTGCCCCGATGGCACAGGCGTACGCGCGCGAACCCAGGCCTTATCCCCATGCCTTCCTTCTTCTCTCCAATGCCCGAATCCCCCTCTCCGGCGAAGCTCAGTAAAGTACAGTGGTCGCCGGCGACGACGACACCATTAGCACCCCTAACCCAGCTCCTAACCCTCCCCTCTCTCGCTGACAGATGGGCCCCAGGCCACTAATTAAAGAGGGTTTAATTTTAAACAGAGGGGATTAACCCCCTAGTCACTGACCAGTGGGACCCCCCTGTCAGGCCAGCCCCTCCGTCAGCATGACATCACCCTGATGCAATAAAGAGAAATCAATTTAATTAAATCAGTAAATTCCAGAAAATGGCCTAAACTTTGAAATTGAATATCTTTTAAACTATAACTCCAAATTCAAAATTTAATATATGAAAAATTATCAGAATAAAATTCTCCATCCAAAAAATCAACTTGCAACCATGTTTGAAATTTTTACAATAAGGGATCAGTAGCATTTTGCTATTTGGCTCTTTTGTATTAAATCAAATAAATTACTATGATCATTCTAACTTGAACCAATGCATTGCAATACACATCACCTACACTTCAGAAGCATTTCACATACATGAACACTTGGTTTACAATTAACAAACCTTAGCAAATGCAACTGGGACCAATTTGAATACATTTGGAGTTTGAATTTGAATTCACTTTTCAAATCAACTTCAATTAACATGTGGCAATTTAAACATAGGTCACATCATCACCTTGCCATGCTATGTTTTGCATATTTCTTGTGCATTCTATTATATTGAATGTGCATTACTTTCAGTGCTTCGGTGATTGCATCTTCTCGGTAGAGTTGATCTCGGAGACGAGTTCAACCTCACGTCAGAAGAGTGTTACATCGTGATCGTCAGCAAGGCAAGCAACCCCTCTTTGATCATGTCGATAAAATCCCAGTTCCCTCTCATTATCGCAAATGCATGTTTAGGATGTCACCATGATACGTTCTACCGCTAGTTGAACCCATTCCTTTGCATGACCTATCATTTTGTCACAGTAGTAAGCAAACCACAATCCTAGCAGATGTAGGAGTTGGTTGTTATCTTGTGGCCCCTGAAACTGTTACAGCTTATTGCATGCTTAGAGTTGTTACCTGAGGCTACTTTGTTGTGAGTCGGGATGGTAGTGATCATGTGATTGATGGTGGTAACGTGTTGGTGAATCTACCCTAAACAAAGGTGAACGATGAGAGACTGTGTAGGAGTACACAGTGGGTTGTCTCGTTGAACACTGCCTTAAGCCCGAGTTCTTGTGTTGTTATCCAAGACTAAGAGTACGACCACACATTGGGCTCACTGACCCCTCTCAGCCTAGTACCTCACCCCGGACCAGTCCAGGAGTCGCAAGTAGTTCGCCCATTAACGATCTCAAGCAGGTGGAACCAAGGTAAGTGGTTGGCGTAGGTTGTGGGCACGTTGAATCAAGTGATCATGATCGAGATGAGCTTGATGGCGGTCACACAACGTTTGAGTCCGCATCGGAAAAATCGGCCGGATTCCGATAGTGGTCCCAACTCAAATAGGCGACTTCCTAGGACTAGAGATGGTGCCGTGAGTGAAGTGTCGTCGCAGCATCCTCGCATGTACTCACTTGAAGGGTCCATCCCCAGGCGGTAACTGATGAGGCGTGTGTGTAGCAGTACACCCCTGCAGGGTTAATGAACTATTCTAATAGCCGTGTCCGCGGTTATGGACTACTTGGAGACCTTTACTTCATCATAGATAACTTGAACCGGATACTTATAAAACTTTCCAAGATAAGTGTGAGTACTATGGCGTGCTTCCTCGTGGGGAAGTCGAGGAAGTATCCATAGTGGTGTATTGATTGGAGACTTGATACTTGGATTCGTGTACGCTCTTACCTCATTCTAGTATTCGTAGTTCAAGACTAGCCAAGTCAAAGCTGGCACTTCTGCAAGTGAAACCCCACCTCCCTTTGCCTTGATACATGTGCATGAGTAGTATAGTTCCTATGTAAGTCTTGCTGAGTACGATTTTGTACTCGCGTTTTCTTATTCTATGTTTTAGAGACGAGACCACTAACCCTGATGGTGGCATCTACCTCGAGCTTGATGTGGACCAAGTCGTATAGTTCCAGGCAGCAGCATGTGCCCTTTGGAGGGTCGTTGTACTTTTCTTTGAGGCTTCTTAAGCCATTTGTTAAACTTGTCTTTACTAAGACATAATTTTCTTCCGTTGATGTTTGATGAAATGTTGGATCACAAACATGTGATCTCTTCTTGTAATACAACTACTATGTCTGCTCTGTTTAGCAGAAGTTATAAAGACTGAGTTTGTAGAGTTCATGTTGTGATTACCATCTGTTTATACTAGACATGTGTGCTGCGTGTATGATTATAACATGCATGTCTTAGTATGGGTTTTCGTGACATTAGTTGTGATCTGGCTGGCGGTCTTTTATTCACCAAGTGGCCCTTAGATGTGCGCGGCTTGGGGCATCGCGATGCGATTTCTCGTGACTCTGTCACGTGCACACTTTGTTGTATGATAGAGCCCGTCCTAGACCCCGACTAAGTGATCGGGCTGGAGTAAGTCTATGTAAGGGTTATGATTCAATCAATAACATGGTTGAGGCGACTTGTCTATGAGTATGGGATTCACCACCCGTAAGCATTTAGACTTGTGAGCGAACGATGAGGACCCATCTTAGTTGATCATCCGGCCTGGATGGGATGCCCCTCACGTTCGATGCTTACCGAGAGTGATCTTTGCTTGGCCTTGTCTGCTTAGACAAGTGGGTACGGCTCTCGGCTCCCCGTGTGATTGCATTGTGACCGGAATTACATACGCTAACCCCGGGTCCCGACAGTGAACAGTGGAGCTAGAGATTTAGGCCCGGTCGGCCTGTCCGCGTGATTAGCGCTGGACGAGACCGCACGCCTCTGACAGTCCCGATATTCAGGGATTGCGCATTGAATGCTCTTGTACCAGGTGTCCGACCTGGTATTCCGCTCGGATGCTACTTTTTTTACTTCGGCCGAATGCTTCCTGGTGAGGCCGATTGCGCGCTCTCTAGGGCAATCGGCCCTCAACTTGAACAGCTCGGACCACTTCTTGCTTGCTCTTGATTAGCTCGGCCTTGATTAGATTGGTGACCATCAGGTCGGTGATCTTTTCTTTGATGAATTGTTTCCCCTGGGTGACCCTACCCGGGAGTCATTCCCCCGACAGTAACCCCTGAAGCTGCGGAGGTCCCGCCGAACTCAGAGATGGCGAGGCCTGCACAGGTTCCTTCTACACTTCTAGAATGTTGAATCTTTATTTCTGACCAATTGCCCCCACTAGGACAATTGCTTGCTATCTGCCGCTTGTTCTTGGTCTTTTGACCGATTGCTCTCAATGGGCCGACTGCTCGCCATCTACCGATTGCTTTTTGTCTTCTAGCCGATTTGCCTAACGGTTGGGTTGACTGGAATGTTGACCGAACTTGCCGCTTCGAATTCACCGAAGAATACGGGACGTCGTGCCATGGTTTGATGTGCCATAACCACTGCCTCGACCCACGCGCGCACGTCCCATCACATTTTCTGGATCTTCTGTGCTCCAAACTGATACTGCTCTGTGGATACACGCGGCCACACCGCCTGCCGGATCGGCACACCGGATCGCACTACCTCCTCGCCAAGTCTTTAAATACCCCGTGGGGTGAGAGATGCGCCACGCACCCCTCATTCCATCATCTTCCTCGCGCTCGCCTCCTCTGCCTCCGCCGCCGCCGCACCGCGCACCTCTCCGTGCTTGCTACCGCTACCACCAGAGCTTGGAACCGCTGCGCTGAGAACCTTGCGTCCGCACTCCGTCGTCGCCACCACTACTCCTCCTCCGCCATGATTGGTGGGCTCGTATCTAGATTTCGGCCACTGCCGCCATCTTCACCACCGTCTTCGTCTCGTTTCTCCTCGCCCACCACGGAGTCCGACGCCTCCATGGGGGACGATGCCGCCGCCGCCAGCTCCCAAAAGGGATCTTGGAAGGGATCCATTGTTACTGAGATGCACATTGCTCTCCTCCGCCGATCTCGCAAGATTCCGGTGGACCTCGATTACCGCGTCCCCAGCGACGAGCTTGTGCCTGCTCCCTAGGTCGGTGAGCGCGTCGTCTTCCTCGCGCATTTTCAGCGCGGCTTCAGGCTCCCGGTGAGCCAATTCTTTCGTGAATTCCTCGACTTCTACCGCATGCATCCGCACCACCTCGGGGCGAATGCCATCATGCTGCTCTCCTCCTTCGTGACACTATGCGAGGGCTACCTCGGGATTCGGCCCACCATTGGGCTATGGATCCGCATCTTCTACTTCCGCAGTTTCCGAGTGGGCACTGGGTGTATGCCATTGATCCCAAGACCAAGAAGAAAGAGGGGGTGAAGGTGATGGCCGAATGCGGTGGCGCCACCATATATATCCGCAGGATCGGCCTCTACCTCATCCCCAGCCACCACAGTCCATCAAGAACTGGAAAATGGGGTTCTTTTATGTTTTTTCACCGAAGGACAAAGATTTGCTGAATCTTCCCGAATTCTCTCTACCACCTCCGGCTGTGAAGTATCATTGGTCCGAAAAGCCAGGGGAAGGGGACAACGACCTGGATCTTCAGATGTCCCACATCCAGAAGCTGATGGATGAAGGATTGCAACCCGCCGACCTAGTGGCGACATGGCTTTGCCGCCGAGTGCTTCCGCTGCAGTGCCGCTGCCACCGTGATGACCCACGACGTAATGGGATCTATTGCAGTGTTTTCGATAAGTAAGAGTGTCGAACCCAACGAGGAGCAGAAGGTAGTAGCAAGTGACTTTGGTAAGGACATAACTGCAAGCACTGAAAGATAACTTTTTAGGGGTTTTCTTGGTATAAGCGACAGGATAGTAAAAACGAGCAAAGTAAAAGATACTGGATAGTAAAGAGTGGCCCCGTCCTTTCTGAGCAAAGGAGAGGCCTAGCAACTGAACTTATAAAAGCTAAAGTGTTCTTGAGGACACACAGGAGAGCTAGTCATGTGCTTTCTCCATATTCCGTATCGGTACTATGTGCTGGGTTGATAAGTGTTTGGTGGGTGGATCTATGCTGGTGCACCCTCTAGACTAAGATGAGTGCACTCTTATGATTAAACACCTTGCAAGCATCTGCAAATACAAGATAGTAATTAAGGAAAAATCCTAACCATAGCAATACAATCGGTGATCCATTGTTCCCTTGTGTAAAAGCGTGCAAACTGGGTTTCAGGTTTCTGTCACTCCGGCAACCCACCGTAAGCATTCTTTGTACACAATGTATTCCCCTAGGTCCTTGATAAGGCGAAGTGTTGAGTGTTCGACTCACACAACACCACTAGGAAAATAACAACACAACTTAAATATCAACCAACACATATTACTTCAACATCATATGACTACTAACAACTAGACTTCTCCCATGTCCTCAAGAACTAAAGTAACTACTCACAAGACATAAAAGAGATCATGATCAGTGGGGATAAATAGATGATAAACAATCTGAACACAATAATATTTCTCCAACAAAACTCAATAGCATTCACCACAAAGTAGTAATCAACACTGATAGAGTAGAGAGGATAGATAGTACGGATTACAACATGAGTTGCAATTGTGAGACAAGATTGGATGGTGATGGAGATGGTGCTGATGATGGGGATGATGTTGATGATGATCTCGATGATTCCCGTGACGATGGTGATGACGATGGCGACGATCTCCCCTTCCGGGTTGTGATCTACCCGGCGGAATCTGCCCGCCAGAGATGGCTTTTCTTCTCTGTAGGTTTCCGCCACGGAGTGGCGGCGGAACTCCGGAAACTCCCCTCTTTTTAGGGTTTTTGGACGACGAGGGGTATATAGGCCAGAGGGGGGAGCCGAGAGTGGCCCCGGGGGTCCAGGCGCCCTCCCGGCGCGGCCAGGGGTGGGGCCGCGCCAGGTGGCCGCCTGGGCACCCTGTGGACCCCCTCTGGTTGCTCTTTTGCGTGCCTTCGTTATCCTTCTGGAAAACAGCCTCCGTCGATTTTCAGGTAATTTGGAGGTGTTCTTCTTCAGCAACTCAGCGTCCACTTTTTACCGCTGAATCCTGCGTCTGCTGCTTCGGCACCGGAAAGTTGCAAACTGTGTAAAATAAGCCAAAACTACATAAGACTAGCATCATATCATGCATTATATCAATGAATAAGAAAGAATTACTATATAAAATAGTGATGCATTTTGGACGTATCAACTCCCCCAAGCTTAGACCTCGCTTGTCCCCAAGCGAATACTCAGCTCGGTAAACCTGTCCACAAGTTTAGAGAGTGAAGTGTCGATGAATAAAATACGGACAAGAAGCATCAAGGTTCCTTCATCAAACTCAAGCATCCTCAACAGCAACCTCAACTCATAAGGCCCTTATGAGAATGTAATAACAATTATAAACCAAAGTAGGCCTGAGGAAACTCATCAAATTATGGAAAACATAACCTTGGTCAAAGGACAACTGAAAACAATTTGAAGGTTTTTGAAAGAACATGTTAATAGTCATGAAGTGCAAATGCTAACACAAAGGAAGATGCTCGCTAGGCAAAAGCTTTCGCAAACAACTTACTTATAAAAAGATAATGTCAACAAGGATATGGAATGGCAAAACTTAATGCAGCTTTATATGGATGAATCCTCATCAACATCAAATGTCTGTTCTCTTAGGGAAAAGATTAAGTGGGAAAACTGACTCAACATGAAGGTGGAAGAAAAGCCTTGTTTAAGGGCAAGCAGGGAAAACTCGTGTGCTATCCTTAAATCCAACAGAATAAAAATAAATTTTGGGGTGGTGCATAGTTTGTCAACGAATGCTAATAGATAGCTCAATTACTTCTCAAGATGGACAAGTTTCGAGGAACGGCTCCCAAGTGGGGACGATCACATCCCCTTAATCTCCTTTGTTTATCACTGCCAGAGTTTCTGATTTCTCATAGACCAAGCGTGAAGGAGGGTTTGTTTGTTATATTATCTTTCCAGCTAGGCACACCCATGCCAGTTCCTCCTCGTATTATGGGTTTGCAGATTAGACATGCAATCCCGGGGTAAAACTTTTCCAACTTAAGAAGATCATGAATTACCTACTACTTCCTCATGAGCTAAACAAGAGGCACAAAACAGAAGATTTTGAAAATTTAAGGATAACACATAAATTCTATACTTATAGGAGTGGTAGGGGAATACCACGAATAGGAAGGTATGGTGGACTCATATGGAAGGTAATGGTTTCAGGGTATGGATGCACAAGCAGAAATCTACTTGGCAAAGAGTTTGGCTAGCAAAGGCTTTGAGAGAACAGACAATTGATGCTTTAGATGCAAAACATACAAGGCATAAACATTAAGGTAAGCATAACACATCAAGTTGTCTTCCTTGTCAACATAACACTTCAAGCATAATAACATAAAGGTTTGGGCTATGTCGCTACTTGAGAAAACATGCATGTTATCAAGACCAAAGCTATGTTTGCCAAAATTAAATAAAGTTTTCAAAGCCATACCTGATATAAGGTCAATACTCCCCATAAGAATCGTCATATGATGCCGATTGCGTGAAGATAATACCGAGTGCAGCGAAAGAACCAATAGACTTCTCATTAATATTCCATAATAGACGACTCCACACTCACGGATACAATCTCTCCACAGACGGAGTGATAGACCTCAATGCAAACACCTATTTCATATAATAAACTCCCTAGACATGATACGACTCTACTTGACTCTAAAAGACTAAGATACAGATAAAGATACCAGGCACTCCCCCAAGCTTGGAACAAGCTGAGGGGATGCCATTACCCGAGGAGATTTACTCCTCATTCTTGTTCTTCTCAATCAGGTACTCCTTGGCGAAGCGCTTCCATGGTAGTTCCTCTCCAGTCTCGAAGGACAGTCCCGTCTCCAGGATCCTGCACTCAGCACCTAAACCCATGCGCAGAAGCTTTAGTTCGTACACACAGTTCTGGTTGTGCATATCATAGATTTGTGCTTGGAGCTGATAAACTTTTTCTTCTAGTGCGGACAAACTTGACCACATATCCTTCCTCTCCTTCCTATGGGAAGCCTCGATCTCGTTCCTGATGTCGAAGTTGGCTTCAACACCACGCTCCACCATCTTCTTGAACTTGAAGACCTCATGTTCCATCTCCTTCAGCCGCTCCTCAGTGCTCCCCTCCATGACTGGTCCCTTCAGATCTTCCTTGTGGAGAACACCGTCCTCCACACGAAGGACCTGGGGGTGCTTGTTCACCTCAGCGAGGTAAGGGTTGATGACGTTGACGACGAACTTTTCCTTGGGGGAACTTGGGGAAGCCATGGCACCTAGGTTTAGCTAAAAGATTTCCTGGCAGAAACAGATCGAAGAGAAAACACACGAAATCGCGAGATATGTTGCCGGAACGATCCGGGTGAATATATAGCAAAAATTTCTGCAACAAAAGGAAGGTAACGAGCCAAAGTGGGGTCGGAGACGGACTCCTGGGTGCCCAGGCGGCCTCCCGGCGCGGCCAGGAGGTAGGCCGCGCCAAGGGGCGCCTGGGCCCCCTGGAGCTCGTCTCCTACTCCACTTAGGCCTCGAATTTTCCTAATTTTGCAAAAACTCATAATATGGAACTTTTATGGCGGTTCGCGATGTTTCCTTACCGTAATACATACCTTTTCTTATTCTGCTTCTGTCGGTGTCTGAAACAGGGCTGCAACATGTTCTTCATGAGTTGTTGTGCGTATTATATTTACATCAACATTGACGGGATCTCCCGCTATGTAATGCTTGAGTCTTTGTCCATTCACAACTTGAGGTTTGGTGCCTTCAAAATTGTTAATCTTAATTGCACCAGACCAGTAGACTTCTTCGATATGAAATGGCCCTTCGCACCTGGAAAATAGTTTACCTGGAGAAAACCTAAAACGGGATCTAAACAATAAAACTTTATCACCAACATTAAATTCACGCTTCAGAATCCTCCTGTCATGCCACCTCTTTACCTTTTTCTTGAACATTTTAGCGCTCTCGTAAGATTCACTTCTCCACTCATCTAGAGAAGTCAAGTTCATGAGACGCTTTTCACTAGCTAACTTTGGGTCAGCATTAAGCTCTCTAACAGCCCATAAAGCTTTGTGCTCTAACTCTAATGGCAAATGGCAAGCCTTGCCATAGACCATTTTATAGGGAGACATGCCCATGGGGTTTTTGTAAGAAGTTCTATATGCCCACAAAGCTTCTCCTAACTTATTTGACCAGTCCTTCCTATTTCTGTTAACTGTCTTTTGCAAGATCAACTTGATCTCTATTGGTGAGCTCAGCTTGCCAACTAGTTTGAGGATGGTACGGTGACGCAATCCTATGATTGACATCGTACTTGGCTAAAGCTTTTCTAAAAGCTCCACGCGTGAAGTGTGATCCTCCATCAGTCATGAGATACCTAGGTACACCAAACCTAGAGAAAATTACATCTTTGAGCATTTTCAAAGATGTTTTGTGATCAGCACTTTCAGTGGGGATTGCTTCAACCCACTTGGTTACATAATCAACAACAACTAATATGTGAGTGTACTTGTGCGAAGAAGGAAAAGGACCCATAAAATCAAAACCCCATCAATCAAAAGGCTCAATCAGTAGTGAGTATTCTAGGCATCTCATTCCTCCTACTAATATTACCAACTCTCTGACATTTATCACAGGCTAAAACATAACTTCTAGCATCTTTAAAGAGAGTAGGCCAATAAAAACCTGATTGGAGAACCTTATGTGCGGTCCTCTCACCGGCGTCATGTCCTCCGTAGGGACTATCGTGACATTGCTTAAGAATGTCCTTCTGCTCGTGTTCCGGTACGCATCTTCTCACGATCCCGTCTGGACCTTCTTTGAAAAGATGTGGGTCATCCCAAAAGTAATGCCTCAAATCATGGAAGAACTTCTTCCTTTGCTGAAATGTTAAACCTGGAGGCAAGTACTTTGCAACGATAAAATTAGCATAATCTGCAAACCAAGGATCGGAAAGAAATTGTACTTTAACAACGGCAAGTTGTTCGTCTGGAAAACTGTCGTTGACTGGGATGGGATCATGCGGTATATATTCCATCCTTGAAAGATTGTCCGCTACAGGGTTGTCTGCTCCTTTCCTATCAACAATCTGCAAATCAAATTCCTGAAGAAGAAGTACCCATCTGATGAGTCTTGGTTTGGCATCCTTCTTCGTCATAAGATACTTAATGGCAGCATGGTCAGTATGAATAATAATTTAGAATCAACAATATACTGCCTAAACTTATCACAAGCAAACACCACTGCTAAGAATTCCTTCTCAGTAGTAGCATAGTTCTTTTGAGCACTATCAAGGGTCTTACTAGCATAATAAATAACATTCAACTTTTTATCAACCCTTTTTCCTAAAACAGCTCCAACAGCAAAATCACTAGCATCACAGATAATTTCAAAGGGAAAATTCCAGTCAGGCGGTTGTACTATAGGAGCGGTTATTAAAGCTTTCTTAAGAACTTCGAAAGCCTCCTTACAATCTTCATGAAATACAAAAGGAACATCCTTCTGGAGAAGATTAGTGAGGAGTCTAGAGGTCTTAGAAAATTCTTTAATAAATCTTCTATAGAAACCGGCATTACCGAGAAAACTACGAATACCTTTAATGTCCCTTGGATAGGGCATCCTTTCGTTAGCTTCAATCTTCGCCTTGTCCACTTCAATTCCCCTCTCGGAAATCTTGTGGCCAAGCACGATCCCTTCGTTAACCATGAAGTGGCATTTTCCCCAGTTTAGAACTAAGTTTGTATCCTCGCATCTCTGCAAAACTTTATTAAGATTGTGGAGACAGTGGTCAAAGGAAGTTCCATAGAAGGAGAAATCGTCCATGAAGACTTTCACAATCTCTTCACAGAAACCATGAAATATTGCAGACATACATCTCTGAAAAGTAGCAGGGGCATTGCATAAACCAAAAGGCATACGCCTATAAGCATAAGTACCGTAAGGACAAGTGAAAGTGGTCTTCTCTTGATCGGTAGTGTTAACATGAATTTGACAGAAGCGAGAGTACCCGTCAAGATAGCAGAAGTGGGTGTTTTTGGACAGCCTCTCCAGCATCTGATCAATAAAGGGCAGCGGGTAGTGGTCCTTCCTGGTTGCCTTGTTCAACTTCCTGTAATCAATACACATTCTATATCCAATAATAATTCTCTGAGGTATTAGTTCATTCTTATCATTAGGGACTACAGTTGTCCCTCCTTTCTTAGGAACACAATGAACTGGACTTACCCACTTACTATCGGCTATAGGGTAGATAATACCTGCAGCTAGAAGCTTGAGGATTTCGGTCCTCACAACATCCATCATATTTGGGTTCAACCGTCATTGATGGTCAACAACAGGTTTAGCATCGGGCTCGAGGTTGATAGTATGTTGACAGATAGATGGACTAATTCCCTTAAGGTCATCAAGTGTATAGCCTATTGCACCACGGTGTTTACGAAGTACTTCCAATAATCTCTCTTCTTCATATCCTGAAAGGTTAGAGTTGATAATGACAAGATATACTTTCTTTTCATCTAAATAAGCATACTTGAGCATATCGGGAAGAGGTTTGAGATCAAACACAGGATCTTCTTCTGGTTTGGATAGAATTCCCAAAGGTTCAACCGGAAGGTTGTGCTTCAGGATAGCAGGTTGCCTCAAGAAGATTTCGTCAATTTCATTTCTTTCCTGCATATGAGTATCATTCTCGTGGTCCTCCATGTATTGCTACAAAGGATCATTAGGGGGAATAGCAATAGAAGCAATACTTTCAATAATTTTATCATCACTGGGTAATTCAGTACCACGAGGTTGCTTGTAAATCTTAGAAAAGTTAAATTCATATGGCTCACCATTGAATTCAACAGAAACTTTACCTTTCTTGTAGTCTATAATAGCTCCACAAGTTCTGAGAAAAGGTCTACCAAAAATAATAGGACAAAAACTATCTTGCACTGAACCAAGTACAAGAAAGTCGGTAGGGTACTTTACCTTTCCACAGAGGACTTCAACATCTCTCACAATCCCAATAGGAGAGATAGTAGCTTTGTTTGCAAGATGAATAGTAACATCGATCTCTTCGAGTTCACAGGGTGAAATCTCACTCATGATCTCTTGATAAAGAGAATAAGGAATCGCGCTAGCACTGCATCCCAGATCGCAGAGCCCGTAATAATTGTGATCTCCTATTTCAACAGATACAACTGGTGTACCTGAAATTGGGCTTTTATTCTTGGCTGTGACAATGTTAGTTGAAACAGCACAAAAATTTATAATAGAATCTGAAACATCATTAGTAACTAAATCTTTAACCATAGCAACTTGAGGATCGACTCTGATCTGGTCCTCAGGTTCGCCTGTTCTTCTCTCACTTTTATTTATGATGCCTATCACAAAAGAGTGCTCCCTTATTCTTGAAGGAAAAGGGGGCTGTTCATATATAACTGCAGGCAAAATAGGATCAGCAACGTGAACATCAATAGGCACTTCTTTGAAAGGCTTAAGGTACTGATCCTTCTTCATCTTAGAAGAATCAATATGAGAGGCAAAATTCTTACAAAAATCAATCATTAGATGGGAATCCAGACCAATCTTAGAGCAAAAGGTATTAAAATAATCAGTTTTCACATAGCTCTCGATATAATCATGCTCATAATTTCTAGTAGGTCCAATACCTTTATCGATTTCCTAATCTTCAGTATTCTTCTGGATCCTTTCGATGAGATCCCATCTTTCTTCAACGCTCTTTGTCTGAAATACTCCGCTAGAGGAGGTATCCAGCCTTTCCTTGTCCTGACGAGAAAGCATGGCATAAAAATTTGTAAGTATAATATCTTTGCGGAGCTTATTGATAGGACATTTGAACATTAGGGATTTAAGCCTCCCCCAAGCTTGAGCGATGCTCTCTCCTTCGCGAGACCTAAAGTTATAGATGTAATTCCTGTCTCGATAAACTTCATGAAGAGGGTAAAACTTTGTATAAAAGAGAGACATAAGCTCTTCCCAATTAAGAGAATGTGAGTTATCGAGGAGCTTATACCAATCTGCAGCTTTGTCCGTAAGCGATACGGAGAATAATTTCTTCATAACGAACTCAAGTGACACACCTGCAAGCTTGAATAATGAACATAGTTGTGATAAATATAGCAAGTGTTCACCTAGATGTCTGTCTCCTGCATAGCGATTAGCCAAGACATAATCGATAATACCAGATGGTATCTTATAAGGCACAATTTCAGTAGGGGTAGGAGTAACTACCTTAGCGGTGGGGCGGCTCCCCGAGAACAACGATCCAATAGTAGGGGTATTCATAAGGACAAAAATAGCAACAACAAAACTAAAAAAGAAATATAAAAGCTTCCTTACCAGCTTCACTTACTAATAGCGCTACACTCCCCAGCAACGGCACCAGAAAACGTAGCTTGATGACCCACGACGTAATGGCATCTATTGCAGTGTTTTCGATAAGTAAGAGTGTCGAACCCAACGAGGAGCAAAAGGTAGTAGCAAGTGACTTTGGTAAGGAGATAACTGCAAGCACTGAAAGATAACTTTTTAGGGGTTTTCTTGGTATAAGCGACAGGATAGTAAAAACAAGCAAAGTAAAAGATACTGGATAGTAAAGAGTGGCCCAATCCTTTCTGAGAAAAGGAGAGGCCTAGCAACTGAACTTATAAAAGCTAAAGTGTTCTTGAGGACACATGGGAGAGGTAGTCATGTGCTTTCACCATATTCCGTATCTGTACTATGTGTTGGGTTGATAAGTGTTTGGTGGGTGGATCTATGATGGTTCACCCTCTAGACTAAGATGAGTGCACTCTTATGATTGAACACCTTGCAAGCATCCGCAAATACAAGATAGTAATTAAGGCAAAAGCCTAACCATAGCAATACGATCGGTGATCAATTGTTCCCTTGTGTAAAAGCGTGCAAACTGGGGTTCAGGTTTCTGTCACTCCGGCAACCCACCGTAAGCATTCTTTGTACACAATGTATTCCCCTAGGTCCTTGATAAGGCGAAGTGTTGAGTGTTCGACTCACACAACACCACTAGGAAAATAACAACACAACTTAAATATCAACCAACACATATTACTTCAACATCATATGACTACTAACAACTAGACTTCTCCCATGTCCTCAAGAACTAAAGTAACTACTCACAATAGATAAAAGAGATCATGATCAGTGGGGATAAATAGATGATAAACAATCTGAACACAATAATATTTCTCCAACAAAACTCAATAGCATTCACCACAAAGTAGTAATCAACAACGATAGAGTAGAGAGGATAGATAGTACGGATTACAACATGAGTTGCAATTGTGAGACAAGATTGGATGGTGGTGGAGATGGTGCTGATGATGGGGATGATGTTGATGATGATCTCGATGATGCCCGTGACGATAGTGATGACGATGGCGACGATCTCCCCTTCTGGGAGGTGATCTCCCCGGCGGAATCTGCCCGCCAGAGATGGCTTTTCTTCTCTGTAGGTTTCCGCCACGGAGCGGCGGCGGAACTCCAGAAACTCCCCTCTTTTTAGGGTTTCTGGAAGACGAGGGGTATATAGGCCAGAGGGGGGAGCCGGGAGTGGCCCCGGGGGTCCAGGCGCCCTCCCGGCGCGGCCAGGGGTGGGGCCGCGCCAGGTGGCCGCCTGGGCACCCTGTGGCCCCCTCTGGTTGCTCTTTTGCGTGCCTTCGTTATCCTTCTGGAAAACAGCCTCCGTCGATTTTTAGGTAATTTGGAGGTGTTCTTCTTTAGCAACTCAGCGTCCACTTTTTACCGTTGAATCCTGCGTCTGCTGCTTCGGCACCGGAAAGTTGCAAACTGTGTAAAATAAGCCAAAACAACATAAGAATAGCATCATATCATGAAATATATCAATGAATAAGAAAGAATTACTATATAAAATAGTGATGCATTTTGGACGTATCACACCGTATCTGTGATATGAGCCGCCTCCTAGACCCCACTCGGATCTCTACGTTCCACGTGAATGAAGCTGACTTCCTTCACCGAATCAACACGATTGCCGATCTCAAAGTTGTTAGTCCCTTTGAGTTTGGGAAAATGGCGTACAACCAAGCTCGGCCCTGCCCCGTGGTATGCTCTTAATCTTGTTTTTTATCTTTAGCTCTTGTTTCTCTCATTGCTGATTCTGATCGGATCTTTCTCCCCAGGAGTTCCTTGGATCTATGGTCATGCAGGACGGACAGTCCGCCTCGGGCTACCATCCTGACCGCGATGAGGAAGAAGCCAAGGAATTGGAGCTTGAAGAGGAGACCGATTCCGAGACCGAAGCTCGGACTGCTTCTTCCGGGCTCGGCCTCAAAAAGTCGGGTGAGTCTGATTCCTCCGTCAAACGCTTCATGGCTGAATGGAGCAGTGATGTTGATTCCCTTGGTGACTTCGGCGCAGAATCTGAACCGGCCGAGAAGACAGTGGCCGAGGGGAAACGCCCCCGAACTGACGATGTCGCCGGTACCTCCAAGGTTGCCAAGAAGAAAGGCAAATATGGTGCGCGCCGAGCCGCCCCCAAGCCGAGTGGCCCTGTGCTTTCTCCCACTCCTCTGAACATTGCTCGTCCTTGCTTCTCCATGGAACAGTTCGCTGCCGAGCTACCCCGAGCTTCTGGGTATGTTTCCTTGTATATTTTTTTTTTGATCTTTACTGGTTTTCTCAATTTTCTCTTTGTATTGCAGGGCTTCCCGATCTGTTGCTCCCGTGGCGCCTGTGGTGGCTCCGACTGCTCCCACTGCCACCTCTGATGTCCCTCCTAGTGCGACCCCCGCGGCCTCTGCTACCTCCAACCTGCCTGCGCCTTGTCCCAAGAGAGCCGCCGCCGACACCACCAAGGCCGAGCGGGCCAAGAAATAGAGAGATGCTGCTGCCGCGAAACAGGCGCAGCCGATTGTTCCCCTGCCGACCACTACTGCTCCTCCGACTGCTGGCACGCAGTCTTCCACTCCTGCAACGACCACCGCTGCTACTCCTCCAATCCTGCTGGACCCATCTGGTGTCGCACATCTTGATGTGCCACTGCCAGATCGGCCTACTACTGATGTTGCTCAGCATGAGGCTTCTTCAGCCCAAGCCACTGCTGTAGATCCATCTCCTGCAGTCGGCTCGGATGGTGCGACTGATGCCTCCCCTAAACAGACTGCTTCTCCACCCGTCGATCCACAAGTTAGTTTTCCACTTGCTACTCACACCCTTGCCGGACCCAGCGCTTCCACAGCACCATCCTCCAGTGCCCTTGTGCGCCAGCCGCCGACCGGCCGTCAGCTCTCGCTAGTTGCTCGGTTCCGCGAGGTGCACACTGGCGCTGCTGATGTCTCCCCCGTCCGATCTGCTGCCGATTCTGCCACTCCTCCGCCTCCTGGATCCGAGGACCAACTCCCATCCCATCTCTTGGGCCGATTAGGTGGCCTTGCCACCCATATTAGACATTTTGGTGACGGAGCTCTGGGCCAAATCCTTGCCTCCGAACACTCGACTACTGTAAGTTCTCTTTTCAGTGGGGGCGCGCCTAGCGCACCCACTGGGTGTAGTCCCCAAGATTCGGGCTGATTGCTTGCCATCTGCTCGGATCTTACTTTCTTTTTATTACTGCGCTCTGCTCAGATCAGACCGACCCATTTTTCAGGCCATCTGCGATAGACGTCAAGTTGTGTTTGACGAACTCTTGGACGCTTATTCAGCGGGCCAAAAATCCATTGCTGCTCTGAAAAAGAAAACTGATGCCCAAGCTGCCAAGATCCAAGAACTAACAGGTATAATTTTGCTTGTCCTTTTTTCTTTCTCCCGATTGCTGCTGCTTTCTTACTTAACGCAAACTTGTAGCTGCTGACACTCGCTCCTCCGAGCTAGAGGCCGCTCAGAAAAAGATACCAGCTCAGTGAGAAGAATGGCTTGCTCGGCAGTGCCGAGCAAGAGCGTCAGCGCCTAGCTACTATTGAGACCGAGCTGCAGGCCAAACTCCAAAAGACTACCCAAGATCTTGTTGCCGCCAAAACTGCCCATGAACAAGAACTACAGAGGATTGTCGATGCTCGCCACAAGGTGGAGGGCCAACTGCTGAAACAGAAGGATGCTGCTGTCAAGCGCGACGAGGACATGGAGGTCCAACACCAAAAAGAGATCCAACGCGCATAGGCCAATGTTGATCTTGCCCTTTCCTGCC
Source organism: Bromus sterilis (assembly GCA_950022295.1). NCBI lineage: Eukaryota > Viridiplantae > Streptophyta > Magnoliopsida > Poales > Poaceae > Bromus > Bromus sterilis. Next base: position 49,355,246 of record OX465596.1, read on the forward strand.
TCCACCGAGTGGATCTTGCCCTTGCAGGTACTTTCTGTTTTGTTCATTCTTGTACTCCAATCTGGTCTCACTGTTCTGCGAGCTAAACTTATTCTCTGATTGCTCTTGCCAGATGTCTGGCCCAACTCCACTATTGTTGTTGATGAAGCTATTGCCGAAACCCGCCGAGTGCGAGGTGTAGTACTTCCTGCTGATGCTGGCTGGGATGCCGAGGACTTTGTTGTTGCTCTGGATGCCCGAATCCCCCATGTGAAAGGTGTCATGTGCACTTACAAGACTGGTATCCAGAAGCTGAACGACAAGCTATTCAAGGGAAAGTATAAGCCGATTGCCTTTGAGAAAAATGAAGATGTTTCTCGGAATCTCAAGGCTGTGCCTCGCCAGGTTGAAATATGCTTGATTATGCCTTCCGATCTGGAGTGCAGGCTGCTCTCTCTATTGCAAAGAGCTGGTACACCGACATTGACCTGAAGCTGATGACTGATCTGCGGGAGGGATCGGAAGAATCCGTTGGCGAGCTCTTGACCCAAATCTTCCAGATTGCTCAGGAGCTCACAAACGGCATGGATCTTCTGGAATTTACTCCCTATCTTGACTCAACTGGTCAGCCGACCGGAGTTGCCTCCCTTAGCGACCTTCTATATACTACCAGTAAAGAAGATGCACCCCAGTCCCGTCCAGCTCGGCGGACCGGCAGCGATGGATCCCAATCCTCGGACTATGACGATGACGATGCTGATGAAGGTGAAGGCTCCTCCGACAGGCACTCGGCGAGTGCTGCCCAGGACCTGTCGGACATTCAGACCTAGACTACTTCCTCTTCCGCTCCGGGGGGTGCCACCAGCACGGCCCCAGCTGCTTCAGCTTCGACTGCTCCATCAGCGCCGGATGCGCCAGCTGCTTAAGCTCGGCACATCTTTTAGTTTCCTTCTTTTTCTTGAAAAACATTTAGTTAAATTCCAATTGCGCCCGTCAAGGGACACTTTCATGTAATGAACACCATTCGGCCAACTGGCCCTACTTGCTTGTGAATTTTCTTTTGCTTTGAGAACTATGGCACTCTGCCTTTGCGCTTTTCAACCGATTGCCTTTTTCTTTGCTTTTCTTCTCTCTTGGAAGATACTGTCGCCAACCTTACAGCCGACCTGCGGTCTGTGGTCGGATCGGAGAATAGACCTCGAAGGAACTTTTGACAAGTACTTCCAGCCTCTCAGTTTCACTTGCAAAGGTAGGACCTTACAGATGGGCCGATTGCAACCCGTCGACTGTTGGCCAGCCGGCCTGGTCACAATTGGTGGGTATGCTATGGGCTAACTTCGAATTAGATACACTTTGAGTACGAACTGCTCGGCCATGTCCACCTGACATTACAGCCGACCTGCGCTCTGCATTCGGTTCGGATCAGCTTTCGCAAACCCCCTCACTCTTTATGCTCTTTCTCCGAGTATACCCTTTTCGGGACAACCGTCCAGTCCCCGGGTCTGCTTTCGCCGACCTTAGGACTGGAAACCATACACAAATACGTTTACAACTCCTGCCGAATGCAGTCTCATGGATGCACGGCTATTCTCATTGATAATATTTCCACAAAGGGAGGGGATACAACAATACCGCTCAACTATAAAATGGACATAACAACTCGGCGTTCCAAGGACGCTCCGTTTCTTGCCCCGAAGTGTCCATATATCGGGTCGGCTTTCTGAGATCAATGAGGTAATATGCATTGTTTTTGAGCGATCGACTGATGATGAATGGACCTTCCCAAGGAAAGGATAACTTGTGCTGGCCATCCGATTTATGGATTCGGCGCAACACCAAGTCACCCTCACGAAAAGCTAGGGGATGGATCTTCTTGTTGTGGTAGTGACGCAGCTTTTCCTGGTATATTGCCGACCTGGACAAGGCCAGGAGACATGCTTCTTCGTTGAGATCAACGCCGTCCTCACGAGCTTCCTTGGCTTCTGCCTCCGTGTACATGGCGTGAGGAGGTGAATCGAACTCAATGTCACAAGGGATCATTGCTTCAGCGCCATATACTAGGAAGAAGGGAGTGAATCCAGTTGAACGGTTCGATGTGGTGCACAAACTTCAATGCACTGCTGGCAGCTCGTCGATCCATGCGCCGGGTGCCCTTTCTAGTGGCTCCACCAATCTTGGTTTGATTCCGGACAGAATGAGACCATTCGCCCGCTCTTCTTGACCATTTGATTGGGGGTGAGCTACAGATGCTACGTCCAGCCGGATGCCCTGCTGGGAGGCAAACCGAGCTAGCGCCCCCTTTGCAAAGTTTGTTCCATTGTCAGTGATGATGCTATGCGGTACTCCATATCTGACCATGATGTCCGCCACGAACCTGACCGCAGACGGCGCATCTAGCTTCTTGATCGGCCTTGCCTCGGTCCACTTAGTGAACTTGTCCACTGCTACTAGTAAGTGTGTCATGTCACCTCTTGCTGTTTTGAACGGTCCCACCATATCCAGTCCCCAAACTGCAAATGGCCATGTGATCGGAATGGTTTTGAGTGCTGAGGCTGGTAAGTGGCTTTTTTCTTTGAATCTCTGACACCCATTGCAATGCTCGACCAATTCTTCTGCCGCTGCTTTCGCAGTCGGCCAATAGAAACCATGGCGGAATACCTTGGCAACTATTGCTATTGCTGATGCATGATGACCACACTCGCCTTGGTGGATGTCCCGGAGCAATTCCAGCCCCTTGTCTTCTTCCACACACCGCTGAAGGACTCCTGTTGCACTGCGGTGCACCAGCTCGTTGTGTGATGATAGTGTATGCTCCAGATCGGCGCTGGATTTGCCGAGCTTCCACTTTATCTTCTGGGAGTATGCCATCCACCAGGAAGTTTCTGAATGGTTCTTCCCATGATGGTGCCGACACAATTACCATTATTGCAACTTCTTCTGGCTCTGGTTGTGCGACTTCTGCTACTAGCAGCTCGGAGGAGGAGGGGCCGATTGCATCTTGCATGATCCCCTCAGTCCCCGAGCCGACGACAACAACCCATGGTTTGCAATCGGCAGCCCCTGGTGCGGCCGAATGCTCCTTCACCTTTTGCTTCTTTGCCTCGAGCTCTGTCATCTTCAGGTCGGCCGGAATAAAGATTGACTCTGATTCTGGGGAAGGCTTGATGGATGGCTTGTGGATGTTCTCTACTGATACTCCTGGTGGAATTTTCTTTCTTGTAGACCCCAGCTTGGACAGTGCATCTGCTGCTTCATTTTCAGCTTGGGGAATATGGTGGAATTCACACCCTTCAAATAAACCAGATAACTGTTGCACGAGGAAACTGTATCTCGCCATATTTTCATATTTTGTGTCCCAAGTGCCAGTGCATTGCTGCACCACCAGATCGGAATCGCCATCACACAGAATCCGCCAAATGCCGATCTCCTTGGCCAATCGGACACCATGTACCAAAGCTTCGTATTCAGCCATATTGTTTGATGCTGCAAAGTGAATCTGCACAACATACTCGAGCTTGTCACCTTTTGGAGAAGTAAGAACAACGCCAGCCCCTAGTCCGGTCATCATCTTGGAGCCATCAAAGTGCATCTGCCAGAACTGAGAGTCCGGACAGGGGGGTATATATTGAGTTTCTGCGCAATCCACCAGAAAATCTACCAGAACTTGAGACTTGACTGCAGTCCGAGGCTCATACTTGATCCCATGTGTTGCAATTTCAATGGCCCACTTTGCCACCCATAGATGCGTCCCGACTGCCGATGATTTCTTCCAACGGAGCCGAACTGACCACCGTGATCGGATGCGCCAGGAAATAAGGCTTCAGCTTTCTTGCCGCCATGTACACACCATAGCACATCTTCTGATAATGGGGGTAGTTTTGCTTGGAGGTTGAGAGCACTTCACTGACATAATATACTGGCCTCTGGATCGGTTGTGCCTTGTCCTTTTCAGGACGCTCGACCACCATAACAATACTGACCGCCCGAGTGGTTGCTGCAATATACAATATCATTGGTTCTTTTTCCTTCGGAGATGCCAGCACCGGAGCGGTAGACATCATGCGCTTGAGCTGCTTGAATGCTTCGTCCGCTTGCGGGGTCCAAATGAACTTGTCTGTTTTCTTCATCAGCTGATATAGCGGAATTGCCTTCTCTCCCAGCCGACTGAGAAATCGGCTGAGCGACGCCAAGCATCCGGTAAACTTCTGCACATCTTCGAGGTTTCTGGGATTTCCCATCCTCTCGATTGCTGCAATTTTCTCAGGGTTGCACTCTATTCCTCTCTCAGAAACCAAAAATCCAAGCAACTTGCCGACTGGCACACCGAACACACATTTCTCTGGGTTGAGCTTGATCTGGTATGCTCGCAAATTTGCGAATGTCTCCTTGAGATCCTCCATTAGGGTTGAGCCCAACACCGATTTGACCACAAGGTCATCTATGTATACATGAATATTCCGACCTAAATGAGGCTGAACACATCACTGCATAGTACGCTGATAAGTCACGCCGCCGTTTTTCAGGCCAAAGGGCATGGTGATGTAGCAATAAGCCCCGAATGGGGTGATAAAAACTGTTTTAATCTGATCATTTACATCAAGCTTAAACTGGTGATAGCCTGTTGTGGCATCCAGAAAGCACAAGAGCTGACAGCCAGCCGTAGAATCAATCACTTGATCGATACGGGGCAACGCAAAAGGATCCTTGGGGCAGGCCTTATTCAGGCAAGTGTAATCTATACACATGCGCCAAGTTCCATTCTTCTTCGGAACCAGAACTGGATTTGCTAACCAGTCTGGGTAGAACACTTCTTTGATAAATCCTGCTGCGAGAAATTTGGCTATCTCCTCGCCAATTGCTCCTCTCTTCTCTTCTGAAAAACGCCGAAGTGGCTGCTTGATCGGCTTGGATCCAGGTCGGATATGAATCTTGTGCTCGACAAGTTCCCTCAGTACACCAGGCATGTCATGTGGAGACCATGCGAAGATGTCACGGTTCTCACGGAGGAACTCGACGAGATCGCCTTCCTATTTGCTGCTGAGCCCGGCCCAGATGATGACGCACTTGCTCGGGTCGGAGGGGTCCAGGGCAATCCTCTTGCTGCCCTTGGCTGCTTGGAATATGGTCTCATCATCCGCTCTCTTGTCCTTCGTGCTTGGCATGGGGTCCTTCATCTGAGCCTGAGCCATTTCCACGACCTTGTCGAGCCGGCGCCGCTCTGCATCGATGAACAAAGAATCAGCTAGCTTAGAGCCACCAGACGAACATTCCAGTGACTTCCTGTAGTCACCACACACAGTGATTGGACCATTCGGCCCTGGGAGCCTCATCTTCAGGTAGGGCTGCATGATGTTGAACATGAACTTGGTTATTGCAGGCGATCCGAGCAGGACATGGTATGGGCTAATCAGATCGGCCACCTCAAACCAAATCGACTCTCGACGAATATTCTCCTCCGACCCAAACACTACCTCGACCCAAATGCAGCCTTATTGGGTACATGAAAGGCCGGGCACTATCCCATGAAAACCGGTCCTGGTGGGCTCCAACTCGCTCTCACTGATGTCGAGCTTGATCATTGTGTCTCTGTATAGAATATTGATGGCGCTGCCTCCATCAATGAGTGTCCTGTTGAACTTGCATGAATACGACGGTGCTGCCAAGCTTGCATCCACCACGAGCATATAACTGCCCGGGTTGGGCATTACGCTCGGGTGGTCTTCTGGGCCCCATGCTATGAAATTTTCTGACGATTTCATCCTCTGAGAAATTGCTGGCATGGTGTCATTGACTGCCTGCTCACGGGATCTCCGACTGCCCTTGTCGTTCGACTCGCTGGTGAAAATCATATATGCTGCATCCTGACGTGGGAACTGCTGCCGAGCACTTGCTGGTGGTGGACCTGGGGGTGGGGGCAGTGGTGGGGGAGGGTTTCCTTCTCCTCCCTTTGCCAAACGCTCAACCCAGATGCACTGCCGAGTGGTGTGCGATGCGGTCTTGCCCACTCCACTATGCATTTTGCAGGGCTGGTTCAACATGTCCTCAAAGGTGTATGGGGGCCTGATCTGACCTTGCGGCCTTTCTATAGGCTTCTGCTTCCGACTGCCTCCCGCTGCCCCTTGTTCTTATTGATGTTGCACTGTTGCTACCTACCGACTGCCATATTGGGCATCTGTCTGCTCGTCCTTCCTCTTGTTAAAACCTGTGTTGTTGTTGGGGGTGTTGTTGAAATTGGGGTTGTTGCTGTTGAAATTGGTGTTGTTGTTGTTGCCAAAGTTGATGTTCCGCTGGATCTCGCGCCGATTGGGACCACTCGGCCCATTTGCTTCTGCCGGCTGCTTCTGCTTACCGGATGGTTTCCCTTGGATGAAACCACTGGGACTCAACGTGATCGGGTGCATTGCAGAATCAGATGCGGCGAATGAATTGGCTATTCTCATCAGATCGGCCAAAGAAGTTATCTCCTTGCGCAGGAGCTTGTGCTTCAACAAAGACCCATCCAAGCAGCCGTCAGTAAAGTACTGGATGGCTTGGATTTCATGAACTCCCTCGCAAGTGTTTCTAAGCTTGATCCACCGCTGAAGGTAATCGCGACGGGGCTCGTCCTTTCCTTGTACGCAGAGTGCTAGGTGCCGAGGCAGACCTGGGTGCTCGTAAATACCCGTGAAGTTGCAAACAAACGCATCCTCAAAATCCTTCCAGCAATTGATACTGTTGCTGGGCAAACTATTTAACCAGGACCGAGCTGAACCTTGAAGCATGAGAGGAGCATAGCGTACAGCTATGCGTCGACCACCTCCTGCGATGCCGACTGCTGTAATATAATCGTCCATCCAATCTTCTGGCTTGACTGATCCATTGTACTTGGGGGTGTCCCTGGGCAATGTGAAGCCTTTGGGGAACTGCTCTTGCCGAATGCGCGGGCCGAAACATGCTGGACCCGCCGGCACATCATCTTCCGGCTGCTTATCCTACTGCAACTGCTCGATTCGGTGTCTTGCATCATTATCCACGATTGCTTGGGGACCTAAACGCTGGCTTATTGCCGGCCGTACTGATGCCGCTGGTTGCTCATTGCGCCTGTTGTTGACTGATGGCTCATCCTTCCGACTGCCTCTTGCAGCCCCTTGATTCCTCCGACTGCGATGCAAACTTCCATGCGGCGAAGATGCCTGCCTCTGCTGCCGAGGTGGCGCATTCGGCTGGTTTTCCCCCGCAGTTGCCCAAACTGATTTTGGCGCCACTCGTCCTTGTTGCTCGGTCGCCGCCTTCTGCTGCTGGTTTGCTATGGTTAAGAGGTCGCGTATTCGGCGCGTCCTCTCCCGCATCTCTTCTCCTTCCAAGTGCTCCAACTCGGTGGCGATCTGCTCGGCAACTCTCATGTTCTTCACGGGAGAACTATATGAGATTTGCGGAACGGCGATGATGGACTTTACTGGTTGCTGGGCTCCTCCCAACTCTGTGCCGACCTCTCGGCTTGCTGCTCGAAGCTCCTCAATCACTGAGGGTGGGATAACACGTTGGCAGATACCATGCGCCGCATTGTATTCCCGAACTAACGCCTTCATCCGGCGCTTTTCAGCGTCGATCCAATCTGACTGCTCCTTCAGAGCTTGACGGACCTTTTCCAGCTCAGCCCGAGCCACAGCTGGATCGGCACGAAGATCCACAGGAGTGCTAAGCACGTCCGATGGGTTTCTTGGGCCTGCTGATGCCGTGGTTGCTGCCCTCGCGGCTCAGGTTGCTGAAGTAGAGTTGTGGCGACTGGATGCTCCTGCCATCATAACCTTCACACGGATGTGCACAGTCGTGCCCCCTGTTCACACGACATCCGGCCCTCCTAGCAACGGATCCGTGAGCTCAGAAAACACCTATGCCTCCCTGGGAAACACATCAGGAAGTGCCGCGACGAAGACGCGATGTCCGCCGAAAGGAATGATGACGCCGCGCGCCAGAGGCATTCCAGCCCCAAACCGCGAGGCGTTGTCGATAACGAAGTCCCACGCTCCGCTCCTCATCACCAGGCCGGAGGCGAAGTGCACGTGCGATGCAGATGATGGTCCTGTCCGGATCAGAACTCCAGTCGACGCCTCGGCCTGCCCCATGGTGGGCGCAACCTGTCATCGATATGTAACGGAAGATGCCATGGGGATGGCTAAAGAGGGGGACAAACTGAGGTTAGTGTCGCTAGTACCGGAAACGAGAATGGGAACACACAGTGAGACACCACGATGTACCCAGGTTCGGGGCTCTCCGTAGAGATAACACCCCTAGTCCTGCCGAGCTAGCTATATGCAATAACTCTGGCTACAATGAATGCTCCTTGAGCTGTTTTAGAGGAAGGAGAAGAGGGCGTCTGGTCACTACTCTCACCTTGCTCTTTCTGAGGTGGGTGAAGTTGCAATAAGTGCTCCGTCATCCCCCACGCAGGAGGGGTACCCGGGGCTCTTATAGGCCGAGCCCAGGGTACAAAGGTAAATATACAAAGGGGAGGGCCCAGCTATCAGCCTCAGATAAGCTAGGGATCTCACATCGTGTTCTCCCGGATGACCTGGTGTAGACTTGCGGCTCACCATGTCGCTATCTTGTAGACCTCGATAGTGAACAGTGGATCTAGAGATTTAGGCATGTCGGCCTGTCCGCGTGATCGGCGCTGGAGGAGACCGCACGCCTCTGACAGTCCCGATCTTCAGGGATTGCGCATTGAATGCTCTTGTACCAGGTGTCCGACCTGGTATTCCGCTCGGATGCTACTTTGTTTACTTCGGCTGAATGCTTCCTGGTGAGGCCGATTGCGCCCTCTCTGGGGCAATTGGCCCTCAACTTGAACAGCTCGACCCACTTCTTGCTTGCTCTTGATTAGCTCGGCCTTGATTAGATCGATGACCATCAGGTCGGTGATCTTTGCTTTGATGAATTGTTTCCCCTGGGTGACCCTACCCGGGGGTCATTCCTCCGACATTTACGCTGCCAAGTCATCTCAAAGAGTGGGCCGAAAGGAAGGCGGCAATCGCCGATGCAAATCTTAGGCAGGAGTTCTTTCACATCCAAGGGAAGATGGAGACTATCATCCGTCATGAAGTACAGGTGAAGGGGTCGATCTTCCACTGCAACATTGCACCATCCAATGGGGAGATAGAATCCCGCCTAAATGCCTTGCGTGACACAAGGCCTTTCATGACGAAAGAAGGATGTCGCCCATTCCTTGAGTCGAGTCACAAGTGATGATGATCGATGTGAATTTCATGCTACATTGTTTCATGCTTAGCGTTGTTAGTTCCAAACAATATTGATGATTTGTGTTCTAAATAACTTTATCTCTATCGCACAAACACTTTTCCATCTTTGTATAAATGTATCATGCATCATTTTGGCTATGCTACTAGTTTAATTAGTTGATCAGTTCTTATTGAAGTTGTGTTGTGTGTATGTATCTTCCTATATGCTTAAACGATAAATGTGGTCATTGACACGACGACTCCCCGTGAGCAAAGTAATAAGACCTAGCCACAAATAGCATGTAGGGTTTTTACCAGATGATGTTTCCCGGGGCCCAAAGCTGTATAAATCGCGTCTCTGTCCCTGTGATCTTTTTCTTCCTCGTACACTCGTAGCAAAGGCCACGTAATCAAGTTCTTTCATGAGGACATCTGTAACACCCGGGTGTCACGCTACAGTAATCACCTTGTTAAAAGTCATGTCATCATGATTAGGCATGTGATAAGCACCCTTGATTATGTCAAGTTCAAATTCAAGCCCTGATAAAAATTAAAAATAAAGTGGAGAATAAAGATGTTCTAAAAATGTTGGAAAAATATTCTAAATCTTGCAAATATTCCATAGGTAATAGAAACACAGCCACCACTATTTAATAAAATATATAGTTAGTCTATATAAATAAAATAGTACCAAATCAGACCCATTTAATCATTTAAATAATTAAATGGAAATCAATTGATTTATTTTTGGACTTCAAACTTTTTGTGGGCCCTTAGTAATATGCAATACAACTTATGGAACAGGTTACACATTTTAAAAAAATACAAAAAACAATAAAGTAAGTACAAACAGAAAAGAGAAAAATATATAAATACAAAAAAAGAAGAAAACCTAAACTACGCCTAGGGAGAAGCCCATACAAGGCCCAACTCTCTTCCCTTCTTCCACCTCGCGAAAGTGGGGGGAGGCAGAGCATGGCGTGGCGCGCATCCCATGGTTGGTCGCCGCCGATCCGCTGTGGTGGCCATCCAATGACCGCCGACGAGGGTAAGTACCCCCCCACCCCTGGGAACCCTAGCTTCCTCCCTTTCATCTCGCGCCGCCGCTCTAACTCTCTGCTCGCCCACGCCCGACGCCGCCATGGGCGCCCCTTCGAGCTCGCGTGGCCCGCCGTCGTCTACCTCGTCTCCTGGCGTAATCGGTCGTCGTCGAGACGCCATACTCACCGGAATCGGGCCGTTCCCCATCCGCGGCCGCGGCGCACGTCGTCGTTGATTGCCGCGCCTCCAAGCCTCATCCGGCTTCCCCGAGCACGGCATCAAGCTCCTGGTGAGCTGCGCATCCCATTCCCCTTATTTCCCGCTCGAATCGCACCGCAGTAGCTCCTCCCCGCCGCGTTCTGGGCGCCGCCATGGCCGCCATTGCCAGGCACGAGCTCGCTGCGCCCTGGCTCCTCTGGCGGCCGCGCCCAGTGCGTGCCTTTGGCCACCCCCACTTTTCCCTGGGCGCGCACGCTCGCTTGCGCTGGCCACGCCCTCCACAACGCCTTTGTTGGGCTCAGCTCCGGCCGCGCCCTTGCCTCGAGCCCATGATCGTCGTGCCCCCGTGCACGCCAAGCTTGCCGCGCGGAAACACCCTCGTCGCTATGCCGCGGCCCCCCTCGCCAGCCTGCCTCGTCTTGCCCTCCCCGGGTTGAAGCTTGTAACAACCCAGTTTTTGCAAAAAATAAAAAATTGTTTTCGGTGTGAATTGTTTGATTGTCTGATTTATTTGAGGTGTTTGCATCCCCGATTTATCGTTCGGCGATTATTTTTCCCCTCTTATCTCGTACTGGACGGAGACTGACCCCTGCCACTCTGACACTCGACCTTTGCGACAACGGGTTTCATCCGATCCCCGTCGCGAAAACCGCACCAGACCAGCTGCAGCCAACGGAACGAAAACCTCGTTTATTTAAGAAACGGATTATTTTATTGGGGCACCGAAAAATGTTGTCGGAATGTCACCGCAGTGAGGTACGATCGACGGGCTCGACGCGCTGAGCGCGTAGGTCGAAGTTTCGTCCGAATCGGAGTCCTTATGGAGTCTCGGCGGTCACGAACACGATCACCGGACACGCGAGAGGGGTACCGAGGGCGTTTGTGTCAACTGGCCAGCCAACCAGCCCAATATAAAGACCACCAGCCTCCCACCACCCAATTAGGGTTTACCCTAATGGAAAATTGCAGCCACACCCCCAGATCTGCTCCAAATTTTCGTCCAAAAGTCCCTCTTGCTCGAAACCCTAGATCCAAAGCCACCACAACCGTTTGATCTGCAGATGGACTGCTCCGGATGCACCCACGTCACCTCCCAGCCCCCTTCCAGCCAGTCCGGGCCGCGCCGGGCCCGAGCCTCCGCCGCCAGGGCCCGCCAAAGCCCATCGGAGCCGAGCTCCTCCTCCTCCCGTGGATCTCCTTCGCCATCTCGCGCCGCCGGCCGGCTGCCGCACCTCCACGCCTCGTCCGGTGAGCCAGCCCTGCACACCCCTCCCTCCTCCTCTGCTCCTTACCGCCTCCCTTCTCCTCCTCACAGCCGCCTCCGCCCGAAGCTGCCATGGATGCCGTCTAGGAATCTTGCGCCGCCGCCATGGGGGTCCTCGTCCCGCGTTTCTCCGGACAGCACGCCGAAGATCGCTGCCCTGGCCGGATCCGGAGACCGCCGACCACCGCTCCCTGTACACGTCCTCCACGCCTTCACCCGAGCCACCTCGCCGGTGTGGTCGCCGTCGGCACCACCAGCCGTGGCCGGATCCACAGCCTCCGCCGCGGTCCCTCCCGATCCAGATCGGGACAACTGTCCCAGCCAGGTGGGTCGTGCGCCCCGAAGGCCCAGCCGACGCCCCCAAGGCCCAGCCGCCACCTCGCGCTCGAGGCGCAGTGCGGCTATTCCGCGCCCAGCCGCCAGATGGGCCGGCCCATGGTGAGGCCGCCCAGACCTTTTTACTGCCGTTAGCTGTTTTGCGATGTTAATAACGATCAAACCGTAGCTCGTATCGCGTTGTGCCCAAAATATGAATTTCTCAGTTTTGCGTGCTCTAGCATTCGTATGTAGAATGTTTTTGCATTTGAGCTCATCTTGATTGTGTAATATTGTGCTGAGCAGGGCATCAGGCCGTTAAACCGCTACAAATTCCTGTTAATGTGCTGTTGTTGCTGAAACTGTTATTTTGTTACAACTTCGGTCGACGAGTGTGTCGCTACCGTTTATCGGAATTGAGTGATTCCAATTGAATATTGTTAAGCATCATGTTTAATTTCATCCCATGTATTGCATTGCCATGATATGCTTGCTGGTCATATAGTTGTTGAGCTCCAAAGTTGCTATGTTGCTGTTTCTGCCAGCCACCTCTGTTTTCACTAAGTTTGTTACTTTGCGATGCCATGTTGTTTGCTTAATATCTTTTGATCTATGATTCCTTTTTGCATGATTCTTTTTGCCATGCCTTCCATGTAATATCTACTTTAATTCCAAGTCATTTGTGAGCATGTTTGCATTGTTTAACCTGTTTATGCGTTGCTCTAAAGTGTGCTTCGTGATGTTGGCAGTTTGTGCCCGTAACTTGTTTTGCTTATATCTTTTTAGCCGTAACTCCGTTTGGAGTGTTCTTTATATGTAACTTGATTAGTTTCTCGTGTACTTTGTGTTTATGCTATTGTTTGCTATTGTTAACCAACCTAAAATATGGTTTAGGACAGAACAGTACCAGATGTTTTAATCATCGTGCGGCACTTAGTGTTATGCCATGTTTAGGTTGTGCCTCACTTAAATTGACTAGCATAGATAGTTTACTTTGTGCTTCACCTCTTGACATGTTTGTGTGCTATCCCATGCTTGCTTGAGTTGCCATGTTAATAACCGTTGATTGATCACCTGTAGCTAAACCACTTGAACCTTTCCAAATGTGTGGTATCGTCGTGTGTGACGAGTACTCCACTTAACCTATTAGTAACCGCTCCCGACGGTAGGTGCGATGTCTCGTTTTGCCTTCTTGTTGATGCTTGCTCGTGTTTGCCTCGTAGTAATAGAGTGCTTGCTCGTTGATTGCTTTCTAGTGTTTACCCTCTTGTGTGCACCCGCGGATACTCTCGGAGACGATGCGAGCTTGCGATCAACTACACCTTCGGAACCCGACTTATCAACAGGCAAGGAGTATACATCACTTATGATCCATTCTATTTCAACCAGCGGTTTGCATGCTACTCTAGGTTAGGTTCGATGTTTGATCCTACCACATGTTATAGCCTCTTTCAAACCGATCCCAGCAAACCTTGTACTGCTATGTTACTATTGCTCGTTGCTCAGCCCCTTCTTAGTATGCATGCTTAGGATGCTACGATGTTACCCTGTTACTCCTGGGTTTGGGATATCACATTATTATATTGTTGTTGATGATATGATTAATATTAATGTTGACTATATTCGACGAAGGATGGAAGGTCTAGGCTATCCCGACCCGACGCTTTGTTCCATTCGAGTCACCTAGGATCCGAGTTCCGGGTATTGGTTTTAAGACTGAGCGTGCCTAACCGCGTGTGGGATTTTATGGGGTCCCCTTTTCTTACCTGCCTAGCTTCAAACATTTCTAGAGGTGGCCCAAGCTGGTTTTACCATTTGAAAACCGTGTGTGTGACTGGTGAGCTCCCAGCAGATATTCAAACAACTCGGGCGAGCGGAGACATGGTTTCTTTGTTGGTCCACACATGGAAGCTAGGGGGCTGCCCACAGCTGTTTGGGTAGCTAACCCGACCTCGTCCAGCCGGAAGAGTCCGATCCGATAGCGCGACCGGCCTTTGGATTGGGTGTCGACTCCCCGGGGGCCACCCGGATTTGTGCGTTGTTAGTTAGAGGGACCTGTCGTTCCGGATTTCTTGGGACTAAATCATAAAATGGTTGCCTATCATGGGTAGCAACTGAGAGAGATGGGCGTGCGTGCGGAGCCTTGTAATGGGCAGTTGGTACACCCCTGCAGGGTTAAATCTTTTCGAGAAGCCGTGTCCACGGTTATGGACGACTTGAGACCTACTCCTTGTTCATAGACAACAACAGCTGAGATAATCTTAATATAATTTGATCAATGTGTGTGTGTTCCTTGACTGCTTCTTCTTCGTTGGGATGCGAAGAGGAGGACAAGGATAGGATAGGTGTTATGATTGCGTAAGTAGTTGATAGCAAGACTTATTGGAGGCGATTCCTCATCGAATTCTTAGCTTCTTACCTTACTCTCTAGATCGTTAGCTACATCATAAATGCTAGTGCGGTAGAAACCTCACCACTTACCCCTTCCTTACCGTAAAATACTAGTTTTCCTAGAATGACGAGTGATGAAGTCCTTGCTGGGTCAGATGACCACTATAGTTGGATGCTCAGTACCTCTGTACTCATGATACTACCCCCAAACTCTTTTCAGGGTTCTTGATCGACAACAGGTATGGTGATCGACGTTTCACGTGGAGACTCGACGACGACTAGTTAGGCGGATCCCGGCGGAGGGCCTGGACCCGTGTGGTTATGGGATCGATGTTTTTCTCTTTTCCAGTAGGCATATGATTGTAGTCTGTACTCAGACATGTATCTTCCGCTGTTGTATTGTATTTGAGGCAGTTGTATGCCGATTGTATGAGATGTTGTATCCTGTATCTGTAATGTTGTGATATCATGTTGGGAATCCGGGGCATATGGCTTCGTCATATGTCGCGGTGGGACCGATATGTGCTTCATCCCCGGATCTGGGTGGAAACACCTAGATCTGGAATAGTACCGCATATCGGGCCTTACAACTTGGTATCAGAGCCTTACCGACCGTAGGATCCCTTCTTTGGCCGAAGTCGAGTCTAGACAAAAACTATTTTGTACTTACTAAGTTAGTTGTTGGAGAGTAGGAATCTTTTTACTCCTTACCCTTGCTCTGGTCAGGACAAGCGACGTAAGTGTTTTAATTCTCGCCTTATCCCCTTCAAAACTCTAGGATCTCGAGTGTGTGGAGTATCGGAACCGTTACAATGCCTTGCTTGCAGCGTATTGTCTCGATTCCGAGCTCAGGGGGGAATTCCTGTAGTACCTTTAGCTTCTCCGATTTTGGATATCATCTCGGTCGTCCTTTTCCCTCCCTCCTTTTACCGGTGTTTTTAAGACTTGCGTCGAAAATCACTATCACTTGATCTGGTTTTTGCGATCGTTCTTCCTCTTGGCACTGATGGTTTCGTTTTCCGACGTTACCGTTTCTCTTCGGGAAGATTTCTCGACCGAAGTTCGACGTCGACATGGAGCAGAGTCCCTTGTTGGTGGTGTTGAAGATCGTCATCTCCCTTTTCTCTCCCCCCTCTCCCCCGGATTGTCCTGGATCTCGGGACGAGATCCCTTGTTGCTGGTGTTGTATTGTAACAGCCCAGTTTTTGCAAAAATTATAAATTTTGTTTTCGGTGTGAATTGTTTGATTGTCTGATTTATTTGCGGTGTTTGCATCCCCGATTTATCGATCGGCGATTATTTTCCCCCTCTTATCTCGTACCGGACGGAGACTGACCCCTGCCACTCTGACACTCGACCTTTGCGACACCGGGTTTCACCCGATCACCGTCGCGAAAACCGCACCAGACCAGCTGCAGCCAACGGAACAAAAACCCCGTTTATTTAATAAACGGATTATTTTATTGGGGCACCGAAAAATGTTGTCGGAATGTCACCCCAGTGAGGTACGATCGACGGGCTCGACGCGCTGAGCGCGTAGGTCGAAGTTTCGTCCGAATCGGAGTCCGTACGGAGTCTCGGCAGTCACGAACGCGATCACCGAACACGCGAGAGGGGTACCGAGGGCGCTTGTGTCAACTGGCCAGCCAACCAGCCCTATATAAAGACCACCAGCCTCCCACCACCCAATTAGGGTTTACCCTAATGGAAAATTGCAGCCACACCCCCAGATCTGCTCCAAATTTTCGTCCAAAAGCCCCTCTAGCTCGAAACCCTAGATCCAAAGCCACCACAACCGTTTGATTTTCAGATGGACTGCTCCGGATGCGCCCACGTCACCTCCCAGCCCCCTTCCAACCAGTCCGGGCCGCGCCGGGCCCGAGCCGCCGCCGCCAGGGCCCGGCGAAGCCCATCGGAGCCGAGCTCCTCCTCCTCCCGTGGATCTCCTTCGCCATCTCACGCCGCCGGCCGGCTGCCGCACCTCCACGCCTCGTCCGGTGAGCCAGCCCCGCACACCCCTCCCTCCTCTTCTGCTCCTCACCACCTCCCTTCTCCTCCTCACAGCCGCCTCCGCCCGAAGCTGCCATGGATGCCGTCTAGGAAGCTTGCGCCGCCGCCATGGGGGTCCTCGTCCCGCGTTGCTCCGGACAACACGCCGAAGATCGCTGCCCTGGCCGGATCAGGAGACCGCCGGCCACCGCTCCCTGTACACGTCCTCCATGCCTTCACCCGAGCCACCTCGCCGGCATGGTCGCCTTCGGCACCACCAGCCATGGCCGGATCCACAGCCTCCGCCGCAATCCCTCCCAATCCAGATCGGGACAACTGTCCCAGCCAGGTGGGCCGTGCGCCCCGAAGGCCCAGCCGACGCCCCCACGGCCCAGCCGCCACCTCGCGCTCGAGGCGCAGTGCGGCTATTCCGCGCCCAGCCGCCAGATGGGCTGCCCATGGTGAGGCCTCCCAGACCTTTTTTTTCTTTATTTTTTATTTTTTTTTCTTTTCTGTTATGTTTCTAAGTCTGAGAGTATTTTACTACCGTTAGCTGTTTTGCGACGTTAATAACGATCAAACCGTAGCTCGAATCGCGTAGCGCCCAAAATATGAATTTCTCAGTTTTGCGTGCTCTAGCATTCGTATGTAGAAAGTTTTTGCATTTGAGCTCATCCTTATTGTGTAATTGTGTGCTGAACAGGGCATCAGGCCGTTAAACCGCTATAAATTCCTATTAATGTGTTGCTGTTGCTGAAACTGTTATTATGTTGCAACTTCGGTCGACGAGTGTGTCGCGACCGTTTATCGGAATTGAGTGATTCCAATTGCATATTGTTAAGCATCATGTCTACTTTCATCCCATGTATAGCATTGCCATGATATGCTTGCTGGTCATATATTTTTTGAGCTCCAAAGTTGCTATGTTGCTGTTTCTTCCAGCCACCTCTGTTTTTCACTAAGTCTGTTACTTTGCGATGCCATGTTGTTTGCTTAATATCTTTTGATTTATGATTCCTTTTTGCATGATTATTTTTGCCATGCCTTCAATGTCATGTTTACTTTAATTGCAAGTCATTTGTGAGCATGTTTGCATTGTTTAACCTGTTTATGCGTTGCTCTAAAGTGTGCTTCGTGATGTTGGCAGTTTGTGCCCGTAACTTGTTTTGCTTATATCTTTTTAACCGTAACTCCGTTTGGAGTGTTCTTTATATGCAACTTGATTAGTTTTCCGTGTACTTTGTGTTTATGCTATTGTTTTCTGTTGTTAACCAACCTAAAATATGGTTTAGGACAGAACAGTACCAGATGTTTTAATCATCGTGCGACACTTAGTGTTATGCCATGTTTAGGTTGTGCCTCACTTAAATTGACTAGCATAGATAGTTTACTTTGTGCTTCACCTCTTGACATGTTTGTGTGCTATCCCATGCTTGCTTGAGTTGCCATGTTAATAACCGTTGATTGATCACCTGTAGCTAAACCACTTGAACCTTTCCAAATGTGCGGTATCGTCATGTGTGACGAGTACTCCACTTAACCTATTAGTAACCGCTCCCGATGGTAGGTGCGATGTCTCGTGTTGCCTTCTTGTTGATGCTTGCTCATGTTTGCCTCGTAGTAATAGAGTGCTTGCTCGTTGATTGCTTTCTAGTGTTTACCCTCTTGTGTGCTCCCGCGGATACTCTCGGAGACGATGCGAGCTTACGATCAACTACACCTTCGGAACCCGACTTATCAACAGGCAAGGAGTATACATCACTTATGATCCATTCTATTTCAACCAGCGGTTTGCATGCTAGTCTAGGTTAGGTTCGATGTTTGATCCTACCACATGTTACAGCCTCTTTCAAACCGATACAGCCATGTCCCTTCCCAGCAAACCTTGTACTGTTATGTTACTATTGCTCGTTGCTCAGCCCCTGCTTAGTATGCATGCTTAGGATGCTACGATGTTACCCTGTTACTCCTGGGTTTGGGATATCACATTATTATATTGTTGCTGATGATATGATTATTATTAATGTTGACTATATTCGATGAAGGATGGAAGGTCTAGGCTATCTCGCCCCGACGCTTTGTTCCATTCGAGTCACCTAGGATCCGAGGTTCGGGTATTGGTTTTAAGACTGAGCGTGCCTAACTGCGTGTGGGATTTTATGGGGTCCCCTTTTCTTACCTACCTAGCTTCAAACATTTCTAGACGTGTCCCAAGCTGGTTTTACCATTTGAAAACCGTGTGTGTGACTGGTGAGCTCCCAGCAGATTTTCAAACAACTCGGGCTAGCGGAGACATGGTTTATTTGTTGGTCCACACCTGGAAGCTAGGGGGCTGCCCACATCTGTTTGGGTAGCTAA
Organism: Bromus sterilis; assembly: GCA_950022295.1. NCBI lineage: Eukaryota > Viridiplantae > Streptophyta > Magnoliopsida > Poales > Poaceae > Bromus > Bromus sterilis. The sequence goes on from OX465596.1 coordinate 49,374,020, forward strand.
CCTGACCTTGTCCAGCCGGAAGAGTCCGATCCGATAGCGCGGCCGGTCTTTGGATTGGGTGTCGACTCCCCGGGGGCCACCCGGATTTGTGCGTTGTTAGTTAGAGGGACCTGTTGTTCCGGATCTCTTGGGACTAAATCAGAAAATGGTTGCCTATCATGGGTAGCAACTGAGAGAGATGGGCGTGCGTTCGGAGCCTTGTAATGGGAAGTTGGTACACCCCTGCAGGGTTAAGTCTTTTCGGGAAGCCGTGTCCACGGTTATGGACGACTTGAGACCTACTCCTTGTTCATAGAAAACAACAGCTGAGATAATCTTAATATAATTTGATCAATGTGTGTGTGTGCCTTGACTGCTTCTTCTTCGTCGGGATGCGAAGAGGAGGACAAGGATAGGATAGGTGTTATGATTGCGTAAGTAGTTGATAGCAAGACTTATTGGAGGCGATTCCTCATCGAATGCTTGGCTTCTTACCTTACTCTCTAGATCGTTAGCTACATCATAAATGCTAGTGCGGCAGCAACCTCACCACTTACCCCTTACTTACTGTAAACTACTAGTTGTCCTAGAATGACGAGTGATGAAGTCCTTGCTGGGTCAGATGACCACTACAGTCGGATGCTCAATACCTCTGTACTCATGATACTACCCCCAAACTCTTTTCAGGGTTCTTGATCGACAACAGGTATGGTGATCGACGTTTCACGTGGAGACTCGACGACGACTAGTTAGGCGGATCCCGGCGGAGGGCCTGGACCCGTGTGGTTATGGGATCGATGTTTTTCTCTTTGCCAGTAGGCATTTGATTGTAGTCTGTACTCAGACATGTATCTTCCGCTGTTGTATTGTATTTGAGGCAGGTGTATGCCGATTGTATGAGATGTTGTATCCTGTATCTGTAATGTTGTGATATCATGTTGGGAATCCGGGGCATATGGCTTCGTCATATGTCGCGGTGGGACCGATATGTGCTTCGTCCCCGAATCTGGGTGGAAACACCTAGATCTAGAACAGTACCGCATATCGGGCCTTACAAAGCTCGTCGGCGGCGTGCTCGGCGTGGGCAAAGAACCCCCTCCCTGTGATTAGCCTCTAATAAGTTAAAGGAAAATAAATAATCCCCCCATGTGTGTCTATGACAGTGGGCGAGGCCATTGTAATTAAACTGGTGTTAAAAGAAATGAAGATACCCCTTTGTGCCACTTATAGATGGGCCCTAGGCCATTAGTATAATCCATGTTGTTATAAAATAAATTAAATAGCACATGTGTGACTTACATGTGGGACCCCACTGGTTATTAGATAAATAAAAAAATAAAACAACAAAGTGTGACATGTGGACCCCTTGTGCTGTTTAGATATTTAATAGTTTTATTAAACCTGTGAGTATTACTGCTGGGCCTCACTTGTAAGGATTAAATAAAATGAATTTTATTTACTTTGGGCTAACCAGTGGGACCCACTGGTCAGGTTTGACCAGTCAAAGATCACTATTCTGTATAATGTTGATTTATTAATAAAAATAAATCCTGAAAATGCTTTTAAATAATTTAAACTTCACAAATTAATATCTTTTAAACCGTAACTCCGATGAAAATATTTTATACATCAAACTTGATCAGAAAAATACAACGAATACAGATACGCTACCCCTAACCCCTTACCACCCCCTCAAACACAACGAAAACGAGGCATTCCCCCTCCGGGTCGTCCGTCGATAATCACCCGGAGCCGGTATTTCATACCCGGATGAATTCCCGCTCCGAGCATAACCCTAGCACTGAGTTAGAACACTAATATCAATGCATCTCTCATGTCATGCATCTGTTTGTATATGCTTGCTTGGTATTTACTGTTCCCCCCCCCCTTTATTTTCCCGTAGCCCCCGGTGCTACCGCCGACTACACCGCTGCCGGGTACGACTACTTCGTCGATGACCCTACCCCTACCGTCGAGCTTGCAGGAAAGCAGAGTCATTTTCCTTACCCAGATATCACCTATCTTTTCTGTACATTTCTTGCACTTGGAATTTTTACTTCTGCTGCTACGTTACAATCATATTCAATTGCATAGCCTATTTTTGTCGCCCCTTGATGTACCTTCCTTTATCCTCTGCCTATAAATATATATTATATTCAGAAGTTAGCCCTGCGCTTTGTTAGTCAACTAGGGTTAGAGAGCGGTCCGTGATCACTCTGGGGAGTGAACTCGGAAACAATATATATATATAACTGCACAGGTACGGTACAATGCAGACACCGCCTAAGTCCCCTACCTGGGCTCTGCCGAGCCACATCAAGTGGAGCTACCAAGGAGTAATCCTCGTACTCCACTCGTTGCTGACTCCGTATAGCCTTCCTAGGGTCCTGAGCCCCGGTTGTCCTTAAGGTAAGAAGTCGGGCGACCCAACGGTTGATACGTCCAAAATGTATCTATAATTTCTGCTTGCTCCATGCATGTTTTGTGTGATATTGCTATGATCTAGATACACTTTCATACACTTTTGATCATATTTGGACTAACCTATTAACTCAGTGCACCCCAGTGCCAGTTCCTGTTTTCTGCTGTTTTTCTATTTCAGTTTTCCCCCATATAAAAAGTGCCAGAAAAATTCGGGAAAATTCAGATAAAAAATCAGCGTGGAGGAAGCTTCGCGAAGAGCCCGGGAGGGGCCAGAGGGGAGCCAGGGGGCCCAGGCAGCCACCCGGCGCGGCCCCACCCCTGGCCGCGCCAGGGGGGCGTCTGGGGCCCCTGGCCCACCTCTGGCTGCCCCCCTTCGCCTATTTATCCCCCGTCACGGGAAAACTCCAGAACGAGAACCCTATTCCGCAAACTCGCCTTTGTTCTGCCGCCGCCGCGCTTCCGAAGATCGGGAGCACCAGAAGACCTCTTCCCGGCGCCCTGCCGGAGGGAGGATTGACCTCCGGAATCTCCTCTCCGCCATGGATGCTCCCCGGATGTCTCGTGAGTAGTTTTCCTTCGACCATGGGTCCATGATCAGTAGCTATGTGATGTTCTCCTCCCCTCTTTGATCTTCATTGTTTAGACCTCGTGAGCTGCCCTACATGATCGAGGCACTTTTGTAATATTTCTGCAATTGCTATGTTGAGTTTGATCGGATCTGATGGATTATGAGATTATGTTCAGATTGTGATAGAGTAATATATTTGGTTTCTATCTTTTATATTTTTGTTCCTAAGTAATTCTTGCATGTTCTCCGTTGCTGTTTATTGCTTTGGCCAAGTAGTACGTAGTGACTCCAAGAGGGAACGTTGTGCTCGATTGTGGGTTCATGCCCCCCGATGACACGCTTGAGTGACAGAAACATGAGTCTAGGGGATGTGTTGTTGCCACAAGGGGGAAAACAACGGTGCTTGTAACCGCGGTTGCAAGGATTGTTTACTTTACGCAGAGTTCTTTTTAATGCAGTTGTCTGTTGCTTTGGGTTTACACTTTGGGTGGGGCTCGCAACTTAATACCAGCGAGATGTTCTGGATAGATATCTCAAGGTGGATGATTAGTAGTAGATGCAGTTGGATTACGGTCTACTTACTTTGGCGTACTGCCCGTGCTTTTGAACCTCTTCCTTTCTTTTGTGGCATAGTTAGCATTGCGGTGCGTTCATAATCATGTCAATTGCCTTTCTGTCATTTGTTTACCTCGCATAGCAGTTTTATCGTCTTTTGGGAGAGAGACATCACTAGTGAACATCACGTATCCCGGTCCATATCCTTATTATTGTTTCCACGCTATATTTACTTTCCTGCTTTTTACTTTCAAGTTGCTATCATTATCCCTTGTGTTTTTACCCTTTGTGAACAACAAGACCGGAGAGATTGACAACCTCTTTGAACTTCGTTGGGAACAAAGTTATCTGTGTCTGTGTGCAGGTCCACGTCAGTTGCGCCACTGACACCTACTTATCATCTCCGGAGTCCTACTGGAGACAAACCTTGGTATCTTCACCGAGGGAAACTCGTTGCTGTACTGCATCACGCCTTCCACTTGGGGCCTACCAACGAAGGGCGAGAAGCCATCAAGCGAATTTCTGGCACCGTTGCCGGGGACTCCGAGTGCTAAGATAGGGGAGTTGCACACTACCCTTTACCTTTGTTTTTTTAGTCTTGTTAGTTTATCTTTCAGTTTTTATCTTTGTGTCTTTTATCAAAATTTACAAAAAAATCTGTCACACTTGCTGCTACTATGGTTTCCACTGAAAACACCAAGTTGTGTGACTTCACTAGTCACAACAACCAAGACTTTATCTGCACCCCCATTGCCACACCTGCCACTTCAGCTACCTCTTATAAAATTAAACCTGCTTTGCTAAACCTTGTTATGAGAGATCAATTCTCTGGTGCTGGAGATGATGCTGCTTTACACTTGAATAATTTTGTTGAATTATGTGATATGCAAAAGTACAAAGAAGTAGAAGGTGATGTCGTTAAGCTCAAGCTCTTTCCTTTCTCTTTAAGGGGAGATGCTAAAATCTGGTTTCAATCTTTGCCTAGAAATAGCATAGATTCTTGGGATAAGTGCAAAGATGCTTTTATAGGGAAGTACTACCCTCCTGCTAAGATTATCCAATTGAGGAGTAATATTATGAATTTTAAGCAATTGGATAATGAACACGTTGCCCAAGCTTGGGAACGAATGAAATCTCTTGTTAAGAAATGCCCTACACATGGTTTGACTACTTGGATGGTTATCCAGACTTTTTATGCAGGCTTGAACTTTACCTCGCGGAACCTGTTAGATTCGGCCGCGGGAGGAACCTTTATGTCAACTACACTTGGTGCTGCCACAAAGCTTCTCGATGAGATGATGAGCAATTATTCCCAATGGCACACCGAACGCGCTCCAACAGGTAGGAAGGTAAATTCTGTCGAGGAAATTACCTCCCTCAATGAAAAAGTTGACTTAATTATATCTCTGCTTACCAAGAAACCCTCTATTGATCCTCATGATGTCCCTTTGAATTCTTTGGTTGCTCAAGAACAAGTAGATGTGAAATTTGTTGCTAGAAACAATTTCAACAACAATGCTTATAGGGGAAATTTTTCTAGCAATCCCAGACCGTTTCCATCCAACTATGGGAACAACAACACCTACCCTAGCAACAAGAACCCTTCTTATGAATTAGAAAGCATGCTTAGAGACTTTATCACTACCCAAAAAGCCTTCAACAAAAATGTAGAAGAGAAATTAGCTAAAATAGATAATCTCTCTTTGAAGGTAGAAAGCTTAGCCCTTGATATTGAGATGCTCAAAATTAAAACATCCCCCCTTGAGGAGAATAAAGCCACCCCTATTAATGCTATCCAGTTACAAATCAATGAAAACATTAGGATGATGGCTAAACTTAAAGAAAGATGGGCTAGAGAAAAAGAGGAAGAGGATAGAATTAAGAGCCTTCCTACGCACCACACAGTTGCCACTATCCAAATTGTTGAGGACACTCAAACTATTAGCACCCAATGCACTCCTAGTCCCGTTGGACCTATTAATGGTGATGCTAATACCTCAACCGTAGATAAAGAAACTCCTATGAACATAGAGGGTTTCAAACAAGTGAGCCTAGATGACACTACTAACACCTTTGATAGTAGTGATATTGATTTTGATAGTTGTACCCTCTCAGAAGTTATTAGCTTACTACACAAAATGTCTAGGGACCCCCACACTAGCACACTTAATCTTGCCTTCACGGAGCATATCACAAATGCTCTCATCAAAGCTAGGGAGGAGAAGCTTAGAGTAGAAGCCTCCATACCTAGGAAGCTAGATGATGGTTGGGACCCTATGATCAAAATTAAATTAAAGAACTTCTCTTGCTATGCTTTATGTGATGTTGGAGCTAGTACCTCCGTTATGCCCAAAAGAATATTTGATATGTTTGAATTGAAGCCTTTTGAGCCTTGTTATTTTCGTGTTCGTCTTGTTGATTCTTCCATAAAGAAACCTTTGGGCAAGATCGACGATGTTCTTATCATTGTAAATGACAACTATGTTCCCGTTGATTTTATTGTTATGGATATAGAGTGTGAACCTTTGTGTCCAATTATTTTGGGACGTCCTTTTCTTCGCACCGTTGGTGCGGTTATTGACATGAAAAAGGGGAATATAAAATTTCAATTCCCATTCAAAAAGGAGATGCAACACTTCCCTCGAAAGAAAATAAAGTTACCTTTTGAGTCCGTCACACGGGCTAGTTATTCTCTTTCTCTTGATAAAACTTGATTCTTCTTTTGCATTATGCCTAGCTAATGGCTTTAAAGAAGCGCTTTCGGGAGGCAGCCCGCAACGAATTTAGGTTTTTCTTTTTGATTTTGATGTGTCTTCATGTTTGTTACTACTGTAGCAATATCATTGTATCTTTATTTTTCAGCTTTGTGCCAAGTTATAGCCTCTTACGGCAAGGGAAGTAAAAGTTGTGACATGCTGTCCAGAAAACAGATTCTGTCCTCGTGACCAGAAAAATTCCATAAAAATCCCAGTTAATCTTTTTGAGCTGAAATTTTTACACAGTGTGCTCTATAGAATTGAGAAACTTCCGTCTGTTCTGATTTTTTTGATTTGAGTTGCAGAAGTTCCCCTAAAAAATTCTTTACTATCTGCTGTTCTGTTTTTCACAGATTCTGCCACGTTTTGTCTCTCCTAACTTTTGCAAACCTTAAGATTGCTTTTTCTTTGAAAAAACCTTTTGGCACTCTTGATAAACAGTAGCTCTTCAAGAATATCTTTATATCCAGTGGAGAAAAATTATTTATTAAGGGGACTAACCTCTCTAATCAGCTTATGATGAGTTATGTATGAAAGGAGTTTTCAAGTGCGCGATGGAAGATGATGAAAGAAAATCCAGGAGTGTCAAGCGCTCAAGCTTGGGGATTCCCCCATGCATACCCAATAAATATTCAAGGAGACTCAAGCGTCTAAGCTTGGGGATGCCCCCGTGCATCCCCTTCTCCATCAACAATCATCAGTTCGTCCTTCGTCTCACTATATTTTTATCACTTCATGTGTTATGTGCTATGCTTGGAGCGTCTCGCTCTTAGGTTTTGTTTTTAGTTTTATTTAGCTTTGCTTGTTGTTCATAACAAGTTAGATCCTGTCTTACTTTGTGTGGGAGAGGAACACGCTCCACTTTCAAAATTTAGAACACATCATAGGACTCTTCATGCCTATTTTTTTGCTGTTGTGTGTTCTTTATCTTTTCATAGCTACTGCCATGTTTAGTTTTAGTTTTAGTTTGTCTTTAGCAAGAGTCTTGGATTTTGTTTAGTTTTTTGCTGCAACTCTTTTTTAGTTTTCATGTTTATCTTGTTAAAGAGAGTTGGTTGTTGCACTGAGTTGTGTCTTGTTTTGAGAAGTAGGTGATTGAGGTTGCTATTTAATTTTAGTAGTAGCTTGCAATAGTTTTGAGGTATTGATGTGAGTAATGTTTGAACTTTTGATGTCAAGAGCTCTAGCCTATTAGTGATAGGTGTCGTATTTTGGGCAATCCGTGTGTATTTTCAAAACCTACAAAAACTAGTTGAGAACTCTAGCTACTAGATGGTTCACTACTCTTCTGAGGAGTCAAATATCAGAGAACACTCACGTACCATGAGTCGAGGATGCGCAAGGATAACCAAACCCCCATACACTCCTCCTCGGGGTACTTGTCTCTTTGTGAACCTCCTTATTAGGTTGAGAATTACCGATAATAAGTGCATGAGTTCTTCGGACTAATGTAAGTATTGAGAGTTTACACTTCCACCTTCCCATATTTTTCTAGCCTTTCCCGTGCCGTGCATTGCCTTCTTCTCACTCCGAGAGTTGGTGTCCACCTTCGCCGGTACATCCAAACCCTTGGCATGATACGCTCTGTCATCATAATCCTCCTTATATCTTTCCTCAAAACAGCCACCATACCTACCTATCAAGGCATTTACATAGCCTTTCCGAGTTACATTGCCATGCAACTTCCACCTCTTCATGACTTGATCTTCATGGCATACATGTTCCTGCTACACTGGCAGCGACATACATTGCATACTTCATGATAGTTACATCTTCTTTATGTTTTGAGTACCTTGTAAAGTGTGAAATATCTCCTTTACCTTCTTGTAAAATAGAGTGTTGCCCTTAAGTGAGGAAAAGATCCCAAAGTGGACACATTAAAAGATCCCAAAGAGGACAAATGAGAGTTAAATAGAAAGAGCCATTGGGGCCACACAAAAATAAAAAAAATTATAAAAAAGAGAAAAAGAAATAAACAGAGAGAAAGGGGCAACACTACTATCCTTTTTGAGAGACCCACACTAGTACTCCCTTTATATCCTTGTACTCCATAGAGATGATCATTTTGCATATGGTTCCATTGGAGAGCTTCTTAGCTCGTATGTGCCTCCTTTGCATGGCAATCCCTACTCCTCACATCATATCTATCATTTGGCATCTCTTGCCTATGATTGTCCTCATTGATGTGAGCCTTTCTCATCCCTTTTGTCTTCCTCCTCCGCCATATTCTCTCTTTGCCATCCTAAGTGTCAACTCTCGTGCTTACGCTCATCCATTGCATGAGTGCTCAAAATATCGAAAAGGAGTGAATCAAATTGACTTGTACCTGGCTAGTGGTCTGGGGACGAGTCAAGATAAGATTCCAAAGAGGACCAAGTGTTAAACTTTATTAGATTGAGTTCTCAACACAAAAATACTTTTTCTCGTATTCCCTATCCCCCTTCTTGCACGCAAACACCATTTGGAGACATTCGAGTCACGGACAGCGAGGGCTCTTGCACATTTTGTTCTTTTCTTACTTGTTTCAATGATAATATAGACTCTTGCCTGTTATGACTTGAATTGAATCTCTAACCTTGATTATTTTACTTTTCAAAGTTCTTTTATGGTTGCTAGCATGTCACCACAAAAATTATGTTGTTATCATTTACCTACTCGAGGACGAGCAGGAATTAAGCTTGGGGATGTTGATACGTCCAAAATGTATCTATAATTTCTGCTTGCTCCATGCATGTTTTGTGTGATATTGCTATGATCTACATACACTTTCATACACTTTTGATCATATTTGGACTAACCTATTAACTCAGTGCACCCCAGTGCCAGTTCCTGTTTTCTGCTGTTTTTCTATTTCAGTTTTCCCCCATATAAAAAGTGCCAGAAAAATTCGGGAAAATTCAGATAAAAAATCAGCATGGAGGAAGCTTCGCGAAGAGCCCGGGAGGGGCCAGAGGGGAGCCAGGGGGCCCAGGCAGCCACCCGGCACGGCCCCACCCCTGGCCGTGCCAGGGGGGCGTCTGGGGCCCCTGGCCCACCTCTGGCTGCCCCCCTTCGCCTATTTATCCCCCATCACGGGAAAACTCCAGAACGAGAACCCTATTCCGCAAACTCGCCTTTGTTCCGCCGCCGCCACGCTTCCGAAGATCGTGAGCACCAGAAGACCTCTTCCCGGCACCCTGCCGGAGGGAGGATTGACCTCCGGAATCTCCTCTCCACCATGGATGCTCCCCGGATGTCTCGTGAGTAGTTTTCCTTGGACCATGGGTCCGTGATAAGTAGCTATGTGATGTTCTCCTCCCCTCTTTGATCTTCATTGTTTAGACCTCGTGAGCTGCCCTACATGATCGAGGCACTTTTGTAATATTTCTGCAATTGCTATGTTGAGTTTGATCGGATCTGATGGATTATGAGATTATGTTCAGATTGTGATAGAGTAATATATTTGGTTTCTATCTTTTATATTTTTGTTCCTAAGTAATTCTTGCATGTTCTCCGTTGCTGTTTATTGCTTTGGCCAAGTAGTAGGTAGTGACTCCAAGAGGGAACGTTGTGCTCGATTGTGGGTTCATGCCCCCCGATGACACGCTTGAGTGATAGAAACATGAGTCTAGGGGATGTGTTGTTGCCACAAGGGGGAAAACAACGGTGCTTGTAACCGCGGTTGCAAGGATTGTTTACTTTACGCAGAGTTCTTTTTAATGCAGTTGTCTGTTGCTTTGGGTTTACACTTTGGGTGGGGCTCGCAACTTAATACCAGCGAGATGTTCTGGATAGATATCTCAAGGTGGATGATTAGTAGTTGATGCAGTTGGATTACGGTCTACTTACTTTGGCGTACAGCCCGTGCTTTTGAACCTCTTCCTTTCTTTTGTGGCATAGTTAGCATTGCGGTGCATTCATTATCCTGTCAATTGCCTTTCTGTCATTTGTTTACCTCGCATAGCAGTTTTATCGTCTTTGGGAGAGAGACATCACTAGTGAACATCATGTATCCCGGTCCATATCCTTATTATTGTTTCCACGCTATATTTACTTTCCTGCTTTTTAATTTCAAGTTGCTATCATTATCCCTTGTGTTTTTACCCTTTGTGAACAACAAGACCGGAGAGATTGACAACCTCTCTGAACTTCGTTGGGAACAAAGTTATCTGTGTCTATGTGCAGGTCCACGTCAGTTGCGCCACTGACACCTACTTATCATCTTCGGAGTCCTACTGGAGACAAACCTTGGTATCTTCACCGAGGGAAACTCGCTGCTGTACTGCATCACGCCTTCCACTTGGGGCCTACCAACGAAGGGCGAGAAGCCATCAACGGTGCCCGCGAGCGGTATTGCGTCGGGAACGACAGTGAGGGTACGACCGACGTTACTGGCGTGTTTGGCCCCTGCTCGTATCTCACGAGAGTTATCAAACCACGAAAATTCGAGCTCTACCAAGAGCACACACGAGACAAGGTAAGGAGAAGGTTCACCTTGTTGCTAACCGCGTGCTTTGACGGGACGACATGGCAGGCCCTGACGTACTGGTGGTCCTTGTTGCTGTTCGTTGTCCGTTGTGTTGTTAGTCAGACAACGATGGTTGTCTGCGAGATAATATTGAAATGTTAAATGGTTCAGTGGATGACTTGAGAGGCCCGTTGGTCTGTACGCACTACCTTCACGTGGAATAAGAAGTTATGGGCTCCCCTGCATCGTAGTTCATTCGAAAGCTCATCAGACGTCAGCAGTACCGCGCCTGCGCCGGCAAGTGGTGTATTCTTCACTCGAGCGGTGTATTTGGATTTGCTTTTGCTTCACCGGCCAGCCACGCGCCGTGCAGGAGCGTGAAGGGTGAGGGTCCTAGACCCCTGATCGCATAGGATATAGTTCGGCGGATGGTCTCTCTGTTGAGCCTAGGATGGGCTGCAGCGTGTCGGATAGTTTTGATGGAGCGTTCCCTAACAAGGTGCCAGCCACCCTGGAGATCCGAGCGTGCAGGCTGAACAGTAGTACACCCCTGCAGGGAGTTTAATCTATTCGAATAGTCATGTCCACGGTAACATGACGCTTTATGCTGAAGCTGGATCTTACCCACTACAAACTACTACTATTAAACTGTATGTTTCGGGTCTTCTTCCTCGCAGGGAAGTCGAGGAAGGGAACTCGGAGGCATTTATTATTGTTAATTATTACAACTTACTATGATACAATGCTGCAGCAACTTCTGATGCATTTTTACTTTATGATTTATGTAAACTGTTGGCTATTCTCTTCTTGTGCTGCAAGACTCGTCGGAAGGTGCTAGTCTTCGGTAGGCCTAACTTCTTATCCTTATTCTGATTTCTACCTTGCAGTCCACTATATACAGCCTCTCCTTTCCATTTGATACAAATGCATAAATGCTTACTGGCGGACGTAAGACTCGCGGATGTGCTAGATACTCACCCTTGCTTTCTTTCCCCCTTTTTGTTTTGCCTAATTGGCCGCTGCAGTCGACATTGGAGCCCAGGAGCAGGAGTACCCCGGAGGCGGATACTACTATGTCGAGACCGCCGCTGACCAGGACCAGGAGTAGTTTGGAGGTTCCCAGGCAGGAGGCCTCGCCTTATCGATCGTTGTTGTTTTTGTGCTAGCCTTCTTAAGGAAGATCATGTGTACCTTGTGTTTGTACTCAGATACTTTTTCTTCCGCTAACTTTGTGCTCTCGAGCTGTGTATTCGAGCCCACGTGGCCCCTGTCTTGTATTAAACAACTTGTATTGTTTTATTTGTAGAGTTGTGTTGTGATATCTCACCGTGAGTCCCTAATCTCGATTTTGTACCTTGTGTGTATGATTACTGTACACGAATTGATTTTGTGGCGTCACAACATCTGCCATGACTTTCCCGCGACAGTTACCCTACAAGAACAAAGAACAAACGAAGAACGAGAAGAAAGATACAAGGGAGAGAGATAAAATTAGGGTTTAGAAGTGTAGATATGTTTGTTCGATTGTGTGTTGTTTCAATCGGCCGTCGCCTCTCTATATAGGAGGAGGCTGGGCTTTCCGTACAAGAAAAGGACTCCAAATCCCGTCCGAATCTTTCCAAACTTAACCGAACTCGGATTACAGGTGGGCCTGAGATAGTAGCTCGCTTTTTGACAGTTTCTGTGCTGCAAACTACCTCCTATGGAAAAACTCAAAACATCAAAGTTGTAGCCCTTGAAATTTCCAAGAACTTTCACGTTGAACATTTTTTGAATTGAGTCCATCTTCTGGGTCAAAATCCTCACGCAAAAATGTTATTGCCAGGATCTTATTACTTCAAACATAGTTTCGGCCCTCGAGATCGAATCGAATGGCAATGGCTCGAACTACAAAGATGTTCATATCGACAATACCAAACTTCTTCATGCATAACACTTCTTCATTTGCGATCATCTTGTATAAGTTTATTGTTGTGCCAAAAACTGGTTTCAACAACAAAATAACAATCATTCTTTGTGTTGATTCTCCTCGAGTAAGGAGAAGTATCCCCGTGTCGCTCCTTACGAGTGGCTCGGGTGGAAAACGAGTAAACTCAACCGCCACCCCCACCCCCTCTCTCCCCCTGCCTTCGCTGGCTTATACCATCGGGCAAAGCTCACTATTGGTCGCCTGCGGCGGGATCTACTTGTATGTATACTCGCGTGAGGCGTGCGTTGGTTCTCTCTGTGTGGTTTGCGTCTGATGGTCAAGCATGTGTGGACACGTTGAAGGGTGCGGGAGCGAGTTGTGCTACTGGGCACAAACCATTATCGACGAAGCATGGACTTTGGCGTGTTTGTGCGATTGTCTCGGTTTGTTTGTTGATATGAAGTCAGAGATGCGGCATCGGGACTAGGTGGCGACGATGATGCTCAAATGTGGTTTGTTTCGTGGTCCCAACCTTGCATTGTTCTCCTTCGTAGGTATCCGTCCGAACAGAGTTGCATTGTCCCCGGCGTGGGTTGTTGAGTTGACACGAGTCTTCATGTGCTCCGTTCGATCTTTATAGTGCGGCCTAGGTTGACGGTCGTCTGCGGCAAATTCGGAGTCGCTTGCTCCGAAACAAGGGATGGTGATGATGCCTCCTTATGAAGAAGTCATGATGATGACTCCAATGTGCTATCTCGACCAGGCTCTCTTTATATAGTTGTGTGTTGTGTATCTTGTGTGTGCTACTTAATTGATTGTGACGTTTTCAACCATTTTTTCGTAATGAATCGAACAACTCTCTTGTGCTTAATTAATGGATGAAGCAAATATTTATCCTTGTAAAATTGGACCAAACACAATACATCTCAACTTATAATTTTTCTAAAACATACATAATTGGTGATTGAAAGGTGTTTCCAAGTCGTCTGTAGATCGGATTGATTGCACCAAGTTCATCTTCATAATCGCTCCATGTTCTTGCGTCCCAAATCAGTGAAAGCCTTACAACCCGAAGGCTGCGGCAACTCTTGCTGTCCAAGTTTGCACCACAGCACGACAGGCCCCCTCTTTGTCTGGCCATCGCGGAACAGCTTGGCTTCCACGTCAAACTCCGCAGAACCCTGACGCATCTCGGCCTCGAGACGCTTCCTCTGACTCTCGGACAGCAGCGGGGCTCCTTCGCTGCCGCGCGCCAGGGCCTTCACCTCCGCCGTTTCCCACGTCCACGGCCCCGCGCACATGCCCGGCACATGTCCTTCTCCGATGGCAACGCCGGCGTACGACACGGTTGCTTGCCCGTGGCTGAAGCGGTTCTCGTACAGGAAGCCAACGTTTTCCACGTAGAGAGTGAAGTTGAACGCCGGCAAGGTCGGTGATGAAGCGCTTAGATCGGTGATGCCGGTGAGATTGAGATAGTAGTAGTCCGTTGCAGGGTTATCCACCATAAAAGCCGCGCCGAACAGGCAACCAGAGACTGGTTAATTTGCAAGTGTCAACCAAGGGAAACAATACTTGAGTTAATTTCACAGTGAATCTTGCTTGTAGCGTAAATCTTAGGAGCGCCAAGGAGAAGAGCATACCTAGTCCAAGTAAGAAGATAAATACGTCCCTCCTGTCGAATTGTTCATAACTTTGCAGCTCCATACTCACTGTTAACGGAGGATCGGATATCCAACCTCAAGCCAAGCTATGATTAACCCACAAAAAAAGAAGAAGAAGCAAAACTGTGATTTGGAAGATCCTGATAAGAAGCGTGGCGCGTTATTATATATCTGGGAGCCCTGTGTTAGTATTTATGAGAGAACATATCTCCCCGGCTACAAGAAGATTCGGAAGGGATTCAAATCAGACTCCAAATCAAACGGGAAACGCCTCTAGTCTGATAGGAGAAGAGACCAATCCACAATCGTCTATATATACTAGAAGAAAAAACACGCTTTGCTGCGCCGATGAGCTTTGATGCCAATATGAAGGTGTTTGTTTCAGAGATTATTGTCCGGTACCTGTTTCCACCGTAAACGGAAGACGTTACTTGTGTTTGGTAATTTCAGATCGTAATCGTATTACGCTGTAAACAGGTTCCAGTTAGTTATCCATCGATACTTCCCACTCCTCACCGGTAACAGTTGTATTACCGAGCCCTCATTTTCCCCACGATCCAACTACTCCTCTTTCAGCGTCTCCGCCGCCGCCTCCCCGGCTCCCTTCCAGTCCAGCGATGCGCCTCCCAGACCCGTTTGAGCCTCGTCAACATCCCCTTCATGCTCCCCTTGTCCTCTTCAGCGCCTACCGGTGGAGCGCATGCTCGAAGACGGCGGCGCACATAAGATCCGAGCGGCCGGCGGCGGATCCGAGCGGCCGACGGCGGTGCACAAGATCTGAGCGGCCAATGGCGCTTGCTTACAGGAACAGCCGATGAGGCTTCAGATCGACGAACAAGCGGCAGCAAGCATGCTCGGGGACTGCCGGCGGCGCACAAGATCCAAGCAGCGGACAACACATGCTTTCGCGGACAGCCTGCGAGGTTTTAGATCGCAGGTGGCCGGCAGCAAGTACAAGGACGGTCAGCGGCGCTTGATTTCGAGGAGAGCCGACAGGGCTTGAGATCCGAAGCGGTCAAAACCAAGCAAAAGCAGGCATTGATGGGAGGAAAGGATGCAGGCCGAACGAGAGCATAGCAATGGTAATTACCATCGATTCCTTTACGTGAACGAACCAAACAAACTTGAAGAAAACACGTTACCATCCCTAAAACATCGTGAACTGATTACGTTACCGTTACCGTTACCATTTATGTAGCCAAACACCTTCGTGGAGCTTTCACCACCGTTTCAATGAAACCACCATAGTGTTGCCTTGTACACAACTCACATAGGTTAATTTCTTAAAGCGTATACCATTTCATTTTTTGGTAACTGGTATATAACTGAAACTACCAATGCAAAAGATAGATTGTTACATAATCAAATTAAGATGATTTATTTCAGAATTGTGAAAGCTAGAACAAAATGCACCTACCAGATATATTGCTAATCATTCAAGACAATAACGCCAAATACAATGATTTGAAATAACAACATGGAATAAGAATGATTATAACTAACCAACTTCGTGAGATTCTTCCTATCAGATTTCATTTGTGTAAGTAAAATACAAAGAAGTTGATCAATCGTCAACCTGTTCTTATCACGCAATAAGTAACAAAACATAGAACAAAATATCATTTATTTTTCACTCCCTTAGCTTGCTCTTGACTACCTTCTCATCATTCATTGCCTCAATACGTTCTACTAAAGTTCAAGGAAAATCACAATCAAAACGGGCTAGTTGAGTTCCTAAAAACTTTCCAATGATTCGTATTTGTTCTCTCGCAAATACAGAAACACACAAGGTAACATGAATCTGCAAGACATTATTCCATCCTCGTCAAAAAAACTCAATAAAACAGCTTGTATTTTGTAGGCTCTTGATCCATGTCAACATCAAAATAGTAGATGCAAAAAAATTCTCAAAAATCATATTTGAGATTAGCTATCAAGCAACACTGAAAAACATATGGGAAAGAGTACCCCTGAAATAGATTAGCACACTTTGCATATTAATTAAGTATAAGACAATGAAATCCACAAAACAGCTAACAAAATTAGCCATGTGACATGGTACCGAGTAACATACATAACACCTTGCATGATTCTTGATTCTTTGCAGCTGCAAACAGGAAATAATGATGAATACACACCAGGGTGAACCTCTTTGCACAAGAAAGAAACAAAACAATCTTCAGGTCATTAAGCTCCATCAACTCCTTACTCCACCCTAGTGAGTAATTAGCATTGCAAGCTAAAGACAAAAGGCATACCTTGTGAGTTTAAATCAGATTAATAATCAGAACAATAATGCAAGCAAGTTTCCAAGAAAAGTCATATGTGCAAACCTAACAAAAATCATAGTGAATTTTTATCATTCAATCGTTGAGACACTAAACAATGGGTGAAATTAGATTTCTAAATTACACTTTTACCTAATTAGTAAATTAACTGCTTGAAAGGAATAATACTAATTCAAATAGATTACTATATGACAATGACAATACATTTATTCCTTGATATTAATATGTTCATGTATAACGCTTGTAAATCAGATTAGTATGAAGTCTCTCCCGTGAATTCAATTGCCCCTGTAGTGGTGGAGTACCCTGGTTGAGCACAGCGGCAAAGGCGTTGAGAGGAGCCACCACTACGGGCGATGACACTGAATCGTACGCAGGAGGGATATATAGATGAGCTTCGCGTTGCTGGACGGGAGGTCGGCAAAGAGCTGGCAGGAGCCCAGCAGCCTGTAGCATCTACCGTCATCACTCCACAGATCGCGTACAACACCCATGTGAAGAACATGAGAGCTGCCGAGTAGATCGCCAACGAGCTGGAGCATTTGGATGGGGAAGAGCTGCGAGAGAGCGCGTCCTCATAACGACAGCAAGCCTGCAGCAGAGGGCGGCCACCGAGCAGCAAGGGCCAGTGGCATCAAAATCAGTTCGGGCAACTACGGGCGTAAACCAGCCAAATGCGCCACCTCGGCAGCAGAAGCAAGCATCCTCGCAGCATGGAAGTATGCACCGTAGTCGGAGGAATCAAGGGGATGCAGGAGGCAGTCGGAAAGATGAGCCAGCAATCAACAGCAGTCAAGAGCAGTCAACCGGCGGCATCAGTTCGGCCGGCGATGAGTCAGCGTCTAGGTCCCCGAGTAATCGCGGACAATGATGCGAGGCACCGTATCTTGCAGCTGCAACAAGATAAGCAGCCAGAAGACGATGCACCAGCCGGTCCGGCTTATTTTGGTCCGCGCATTCGGCAAGAGAAGTTCCCCAAAGGCTTCACATTGCCCAGGGACACCCCCAAGTACAATGGACCAGTCAAGCCAGAGGATTGGCTGGTCAATTATATGACCGCACTCGGCATCGCAGGAGGCAGTCGGCGTGTAGGAATTCGCTATGCACCACTCATGCTCCAAGGTTCTGCTCGGTCCTGGTTGAACAGTTTGACCAGCATTATCAGCAATTGCTAGAAGGATTATGATGATGCCTTTGTTCGGAACTTCACCGACACGTATGAGCGCCTAGGTCGGCCATGGCACCTGGCGTTGTGTGTACAAGGAAAGGACGAGCCCCTTCACGATTACCTTCAGTGGTAGATCAAGCTCAGAAACACTTGCGAGGGAGTTCATGAGATCCAAGTCATCCAGTACTTCACTGACGGCTGCTTGGATGGGTCACTGTTGAAGCACAAGCTCCCGCGCAAGGAGATCACATCTTTGGCCGATCTGATGAGAATAGCCAATTCGTTCGCCGCATCTGATGCTGTAATGCGCCCGATCCAATTAAGTCCTAGCAGCTTCATCCAGGGCCAGTCCTTCGGACAGCAGCAACAGCAGCAGTCTGCAGAAGCAGGAGGGCCGAATGGTCCCAATCGGCGCGAGAGGAGCGAGATTCAGCGCAACAACACCCCCAACTTCAACAACAACAACATAGGCTTCAACAAGAGGAAGGATGAGCAACCGGATGCTCAATATGGCAATCGAAAGGTGGCAGTAGTTCAACATCACGATGAACAAGGGGCTGCGGGAGGCAGTCGGAGGAAAAAACCTACAGAAAGACCACATGGTCCGATCCGACCCCCGTATACCTTCGAGGACATGATGAACCAACCATGCAAAATGCACAATGCAGTCGGCAAGCCCGCATCCCACACCACTCGGCAATGCATCTGGGTAGAGCGTCTGTCAAAAGGAGGAGCAGGAAACCTCCCACACCCCCACCACCACCTCCAAGTCCACCACCGAATGCCCGTTAGCAGTTCCCGCGCCAAGATGCAGCGTACATGATTTTCACCAGCGAGTCGGATGACAACGGCAGTCGGAGAGCCCGAGAGCAGGCAGTCAATGCCACTATGCCAGCAGTCCCCCAGTTCATGAAATGGTCGGACAATGTCCTTTCATGGGGCCCAGAGGACCACCCAAGCGTAATGCGCTCGAAGTTGATGCAATTGTGGTAGCACCCCTATACTCATGCAAATTCACCAGAACTCTCATTGATGGAGTTAGCGCCATCAACATCATGTACCGAGATACAATGATCAAGCTCGGCATCAGTGAGAGCGAGTTGGAACCCAGCATGACCATCTTTCAAGGTATAGTGCCCAGCCTTTCATGTACTCCTTTGGGACGCATTCGGCTGGAGGTAGTGTTTGGTTCGGAGGAAAATTTCCGCCGAGAGTCGATCTGGTTCGAGGTGGCCGACCTGGGCAGTCCATACCATCTTCTGCTCGGATCGCCTGCGATCGCCAAGTTCATGTTCAATGTGTTCCAGCCCTACCTGAAGATGAAGCTTTCAGGGTTGAATGGTCTCTATAGTGTTCATCCGCTGGCTCCAAGCTGGACGATTCCCTGGTCATTGATGCAGAACGGCGTCAGCTCGACAAGGTCGTAGCAATGGCCCAAGCTCAGATGAAGGCACCCATGCCGAGCACGAAGATCAAGAGATCGAACGATGAGACTGCGTTCCAGGAAGCCAAGGACAGCAATAGAATTTATCTAGACCCCCTTCGACCCAAGCAAGTGCGTAATCATTGGGGCCGGACTCAGCAGAAAATAGGAAAGCGATCTCGTCGAGTTCCTCTGTGAGAACCGAGACATCTTTGCATGGTCTCCACAGGACATGCCTGGAGTACCGAGGGAACTTGATGGCTTCTCGCCCCTCGTTGGTTACCCCAAGTGGAAGGTTTGAGATGCAGTGCAGCAGCAAGTTTCCCTCGGTGAAGATACCAAGGTTATCGAACCAGTAGGACTCAGAAGATACAAGTAGGTGGAAAAGTCGCCAGAAATTGCTTCCTGACTAGGGTGTTGTCATGGACCTGCACACAGCAACAAATTACTTTGCTTCCAATGAGTACAGAGGAGTTGTCAATTCCTCCGGCCTTGTCGTTTACAAAGGATCAACGCAAAAGATAAAAGATGCAAAGGAAAGTAAAAGATGAAAGTAAATTGAGGGTGTGAACAATAATGTGAAGATGGACCGGGATCCCGTGATTTTCACTAGTGATGTCTCTCTCCCAAAAGACGATAAAAGTGCTAGCGAGGTAAACAAATCACAGTTGGGCAATTGACAGGATTATGAAGGCACCGCAATGCTAACTATGATGCAAAGAAAGGAAGGGCTCAAAAGCAATGGGCAGTACGCCAAGGTAGGTAGACCAAAATCCATCTGCATCTACTACGAATCATCCACCTTGAGATATCTATCCAGAACATCTCGCTGGTATTAAGTTGTGAATCCCACCCAAAGTGTAAACTCAAAGCAACAGACAACTGCATTAAAAGAACTTTGCGTAAAGTAAGCAATCCTTGCACCCGAAGGTACAAGCACCGTTGTTTTATCCCTGGTGGCAACAGAACATCCCCTAGTCTCATGTTTCTGTCACTCAAGCTAGACATCAAGGGGATGAACCCACAATCGAGCATAACACTCTCTATTGGAGTTGCAAATAAAATACTTGGCGAAAGCAAATACTGCAATGGAGAACATGCAAGAATTTACTCAAGAACAAAATATAAAAGAGAAGAACCAAATATATTACTCATCACAATCTGAACATAGTCTCATAATCCATCAGATCCCAACAAACTTAGCATAGCAACAGCAGAAATTACATAGATGCGTCGATCATGTGAGGCAGCTCACGGGGACTCGAAAGTGGAAGCACAAAAGAGGGAGAGATAGATCACATAGCTACTGGTCACGGAACCATGGTCCAAGGGAAACTACTCACGGTACATACGGGAGGCGTCCATGGCTATGGAGGGTCTCCCGGAGGGAGTAGCTTCTCCCGGCAGGGATCCGGAGCAGCTTCTCCAGGCAGCCCCGATCTTGAAACGGCGGCGGCGGCGGAACAGAGGCGAGATCGCGAAAGAGGAGTCCGTATTAGGGGTTTCCATCCCGAGGGGTAAATATAGGCGAAGAGGGCATCAAGGGGACCCACGAGGCAGTCAGGAGGGTCCCTGGCGCGGCCCAGGGTGGGGCCGCGCCACCTGCCCTCCTGGTTGCCTGGTGGTGGCCCCCTTTCCCTCTCTTGGTGATTTCGGAAGCTTCTGTTGCGCTGATTTTTTATATATTTTTCCGGGAATTTTGGAGCACTTTCAATGGCCGGAAAACCTAAAATACAAAAATAGCAAAAAACAGAAACTGGCAACTGGGTGCACTGAGTTAATAGGTTAGTCCAAATAGGTTCAAAAGTGTATGAAAGTTCAAGCAAAACATGGCAAAGTCACACAAACACATGCATGGAGCAAGCAGAAATTATAGATACGTTTGGGACGTATCAACATCCCCAATCTTAATTCCTGCTCGTCCTCGAGTAGGTAAATGATAACAAGCATAATTTCTGTGGTGACATGCCACACAACCAAATAAGGACTTTTAATTAAAGCAATCAAAGCATGCAATTCAATTCAAGTCTTAACAAGCAAGAGTCTATATTAGCATTGACACAAGCAACAAAAGAACAAAAGGTGCAAGAGCTCTCGCTGTCCGTTACTCGAATGTCTCCAAATGGTGTTTGCGTGCAAGAAAGGGACTGGGAAGAGAGAGAAAAAAGGTTGTTGAGAACAACTATCTACTAAAGTTTCACACTTGGTCTCCTTTGGATTCTTATCTGGACTCGTCCCCAGACCACTAGCTAGGTACAAGTCAAACTGATCCACTCCTTTTCGATATTTTGAGCACTCATGCAATGGATGAGCGTGAGCAAGAAAGTTGACACCTAAAAGGCGAAACAGAAAGAAGGTGGAGGAGGAAGACAAAAAGGTGTGAAAGGCTCACATCAATGAGGACAATCATAGGCGAGAGAAGGCCATATGATAGATATGATGTGAGGAGTAGGTATTGCCATGCAACGGAGGCACATGTGAGCTAAAAGCTCTCCAAGGGAACTAGTGGGGGTGCATCTAACTTGCTTTCTCAAGAAGACCTAGAGCTCGTTTGAGGAGGCTCATCATTGGAATATACAAGCCAAGTTCTATAGTGTGAAGGTCCCCACATAGCTATATGCATGATGATGATATCTATGGAGTACAAGGTATAGAAGATGAAGTACTAGTGTGGATCTCTCAAAAGGAATAGTAGTATGCCCCCTTCTCTCTTTTTATTTTTTTATTTTCTCTTTTTCTATTTTTCTTATTTTTTTGGTGGCCTCAATGGCTCTTTCTATTTAACTCTCATTTGTCCTCTTTGGGATCTTTTGATTTTGTCCTCTTTGGGATCTTTTGATTTTGTCCTCTTTGGGATCTTTTCCTCACTTTAGGGCAATACTCTATATTTTACAAGAATATAGGAGATCTTTCACACTTTACAAAGGTACTCACATAAAGAAAATGTAACTATCATGATGCAAATGTATGCCTCTGCCAGGGTAGCAGGATATGAAATGATACTAGCGCGTCATGTAGCAATGATTAGGGCAAGGCCCAACTAGCATGCGGCTCATCGATCAAGCAAGTAGCATGTATGACATGAAGATCAAGTCATGAGAAGGTGGATGTTGCATGGAAATGTATCTCGGAAAGGCTATGGAAATTTCTTGTAGGTAGGTATGGTGGCTGTTTTGAGGAAAGATATAAGGAGGTTTATGATGACAGAGCGTATCATGCCAAGGGTTTGGATGCACCGGCGAAGTATGCGCCAATTCTCGAGGTGAGAAAGGGCAATGCACGGTACCGAAGAGGCTAGAGAGAGTATAGATGGGTAGAAGTGTCAACTTTCGAATACTCACATTAGTCTGAAGAACTCATGCACTTATTATCGGTAACTCTCAATCTAATCAGGAGGTTCACAAAGAGACAGGTAACCCGAGGAGGAGTGTATGGGGGTTTGGTTATCCTTGCGCATCCTCGACTCATGGTACGTGAGTGTACTCTAATATTCGAACCCTCCAGAGGTTAGTGATCCATCTAGTAGCTAGAGTTCTCAACAGGGGTTTTTTGGTTTTCAAAAAACACACAGATTGCCCAAAATACGACATCTATCACTAATAGGCAAGATCTCTTGACACCATAAGTTCAAACATTTACTCTAGTCAATACCTCAAAACTATTGCAAGTTACTACTACAAAGAGAATAGCAACTTTAACTACCTACTTTCAGTCAAGACACGGAACTCAGTGCAACAGGCAAACTCTCTAACAAGATAAAACATGCAACCTATAGAAATTTCAACCTAAGACAAAATAAAAAGCTTTAGAAAAACTAAAGCACTACAACTAAACAGAACAGCAGCTAAGAAAAGAAAAAGAACAGCTCACAGCTAAAAGAATAAGCATGCAAATCCTATGAAGATTTCTAGTTTCAAGAGGAGCGTGAATCTCTCCCACACAAAAGAGTAAGTTGGGGTCTAACTTGTTACTACAGAAAAGAAAGCAAAACAAACCTAGAAAAGTAAAGAGCGAGACGCTCCAAACAAAGCACATAATGCATGAAGTGATAAAAATATAGTGCAACGAGGGACAAACTGATGATTGTTGATGAAGAAGGGGATGCATCGGGGGCATCACCAAGCTTAGACGCTTGAGTCTCCTTGAATATTTATTGGGGGTGCACATGGGCATCCCCAAGCTTGAGCATTTGACACTCCTGAATCTTCTTTCATCACCTTCCATCGCGCACTTGAAAACTCCCTTCATACATAACTCATTGTAGACTGATTAGAGAGGTTATTACCCTATTAAAATAATTTTCCTCTCCTGCAAATACAGATTTCCAGGAAGAGAAACTGTTTCCCAAGATTTCCAAAAAAAAATTGCAAAGAAAAGGCAAGCTTAAGGTTTGCAAAAGTAAGGAGAGACAAAACGTGGCAGAATCTGTGAAAAAACAGAACAGCAGATAGAAAAGAATTTTTTAGGGATACTTCTGCAACTCAAATCGAAAAACTCAGAACATACGCAAGTTTCGTAATTGTATAGAGCACGCTGTGTAAAAATTTCAGCTCAAAAAGATGAACTGGGATTTTTCTCCGATTTTTCTAGTCACGAGGACAGAATCTGTTTTCTGGACAGCATGTCACAACTTTTACTTCCCTTGCCGTATGAGGCTAAACTTGGCACAAAGCTTGAAAAGTAAAGATACAATGATGTTGCTACAGTAGTAACAATCATCAAGACCACTAAGAACAGAACAAAAGCAAAAAGAAAAACCTAAATTCGTTGCGGGCTGCCTCCCGAAAGCGCTTCTTTAGAGCCATTAGCTAGGCTTAAAGCAAAAGATCAAGTTGCATCTATTGAACCATCATCGTCAAAAAGCTCTTCAATAGTACAACTAGTCTTAATGGGTTTCTCAAATAAAGTACGGATGAAAATGCTTCTTGGAATAAAATCAAAAGGAGGGAAATCAATTGGAGTTTCATTAAAGTTAAAGATAGGTGTCTCCTCCAAAGTTTTCACCTTTTCAACTCTCTTGGTACTAGGTGTGCTAGCTTTAGCTCGGGGAACCTTGGGTACGTAAACGGACTTAGGTTCCTTCTTTGCTGGAGTTTCATCCTTTTTGGTTTTGATTGAGGAAAAGGTACTTCCTAAAGTTTCAATAACTTCCTAAATCTTTTCTATCCTAGAAGAATTTTCATCAAGGGATTTGATAGTCTCCAAAGTTTTGACAATTTTCTGCATGGAGTTATCTAGCCTATTCAAATTCCCTTGAATCTTACGATCGAACTCATTCACCCTATCGATACTTGGCATCTCTAGCTCTATTTTTCTAGTTTTCTCATAATGTGAGCTAAAGTAATGTCCTCCTTAATACTTACAATGGGGAGACTTCCAACAAGATTTTCAATAACATTAAGGGCTTCCCGAACTGGGGCCTCTATGAAGTTCCCATTGATAGCAGTGTCTAAAAGAAACCTATTCCAAGAAGTAATCCCAACATAAAAATTTCTAAGCAGGATAGTAGTGGATTGTTTCTTGGTGGCTCTTTTTTGAGAATCATTAATTCTATACCAAGCATCTTTCAAACTTTCACCACCTCTTTGAGTAAAGGTAAGCACTTCTGCCTCACCAAAGGAAAAAGGACCAACCATAGTGGTAACTACTGACAAGGTAACAAGTGTTTTTTAGTATTTTTTATTAAGGACACAAAAGTAAAAACTGAAAGGTAAACGAACAAGACTAAAAAGCAAAGGTAAAATATAGTGTGCAACTCCCCTATCTTGTAGACTTGAGTCCCCGGCAACGGCGCCAGAAATTTGCTTGATGGCTTCTCGCCCCTCGTTGGTTACCCCAAGTGGAAGCTTTGAGATGCAGTGCAGCAGCAAGTTTCCCTCGGTGAAGATACCAAGGTTATCGACCCAGTAGGACTCAGGAGATACAAGTAGGTGGCAACGTCGCCAGAAATTTCTTCCTGACTAGGGTGTTGTCATGGACCTGCACACAGCAACAAATAACTTTGCTCCCAACGAGTACAGAGGAGTTGTCAATTCCTCCGGCCTTGTCGTTTACAAAGGATCAACGCAAGAGATAAAAGATGCAAAGGAAAGTAAAAGCTGAAAGTAAATTGAGGGTGTGAACAATAATGTGAAGATGGACCGGGATCCCGTGATTTTCACTAGTGATGTCTCTCTCCCAAAAGATGATAAAAGTGCTAGCGAGGTAAACAAATCACAGTTGGGAAATTGGCAGGATTATGAAGGCACCGCAATGCTAACAATGCTGCAAAGAAAGGAAGGGCTCAAAAGCAATGGGCAGTACGCCAAGGTAAGTAGACCGAAATCCATCTGCATCTACTACGAATCATCCACCTTGAGATATCTATCCAGAACATCTCGCTGGTATTAAGTTGCGAATACCACCCAAAGTGTAAACTCAAAGCAACAGACAACTGCATTAAAAGAACTTTGCGTAAAGTAAACAATCCTTGCACCCGCAGGTACAAGCACCGTTGTTTTATCCCTGGTGGCAATAGCACATCCCCTAGTCTCATGTTTCTGTCACTCAAGCTAGACATCAAGGGGATGAACCCACAATCGAGCATAACACTCTCTATTGGAGTTGCAAATAAAATACTTGGCCAAAGCAAATACTGCAACGGAGAACATGCAAGAATTTACTCAAGAACAAAATATAAAAGAGAAGAACCAAATATATTACTCATCACAATCTAAACATAGTCTCATAATCCATCAGTTCCCAACAAACTCAGCATAGCAACAACAGAAATTACATAGATGCGTCGATCATGTGAGGCAGCTCACGAGGACTTGAAAGTGGAAGCACAAAAGAGGGATAGATAGATCACATAGCTACTGGTCACGGACCCATGGTCCAAGGGAAACTACTCACAGTACATACGGGAGGCGTCCATGGCTATGGAGGGTCTCTCGGAGGGGGTAGCTTCTCCCGGCAGGGTGCCGAAGCAGCTTCTCCAGGCAGCCCCGATCTTGAAACGGCGGCGGCGGCGGAACAGAGGCGAGATCGCGAAAGAGGAGTCTATATTAGGGGTTTCCACCCCGAGGGGTAAATATAGGCGAAGGGGGGCATCGAGGGGACCCACGAGGCAGTCAGGAGGGTCCCTGGCGCGGCCCAGGGTGGGGCCGCGCCACCTTCCATCATGGTTGCCTGGTGGTGGCCCCCCTTCCCTCTCTTGGTGATTCCGGAAGCTTCTGTTGCGCTGATTTTTCATATATTTTTCCCAGAATTGTTGGAGCACTTTTAATGGCCGGAAAACCTGAAATACAAAAACAGCAGAAAACAGAAACTGGCAACTGGGTGCACTGAGTTAATAGGTTAGTCCAAATAGGTTCAAAAGTGTATGAAAGTTCAAGCCAAACATGGCAAAGTCACACAAAACATGCATGGAGCAAGAATAAATTATAGATACGTTTGGGACGTATCAGAACTCGCCGAGCACAAGCTTCATATTCGACCTGGATCCAAGCCGATCAAGTAGCCACTTCGGCGTTTTTCAGAAGACAAGAGGAGAGCAATCAGCAAAGAGATCGCCAAGTTGCTCACGACAGGATTTATCAAGGAAGTGTTTTATCCGGACTGGTTAGCAAATCCAGTTCTGGTGCCGAAGAAGAATGGAACTTGGCGCATGTGTATAGATTACACTTGCCTGAACAAGGCCTGCCCCAAAGATCCTTTTGCATTGCCCCGTATTGATCAAGTGATTGATTCTACGGCTGGTTGTCAGCTCTTATGCTTTCTAGATGCCACAGCCGGCTATCACCAGATCAAACTTGATGTAGAAGTTCAAATAAAGACTGCATTTATCACCCCTTTCGGGGCTTATTTCTATGTCACCATGCCCTTTGGCCTGAAAAATGGCGGCACGACATATCAGCGTACTATGCAGCGATGTGTCCGATATCAGTTAGGTCGGAACATTCATGTATATGTAGATGACCTTGTGGTCAAGTCAGTGCAAGGGTCGACCCTGCTGGACGATCTCAGAGAAACATTTGCAAATTTGCGTGCTTACAAGATCAAGCTCAATCCAGAGAAGTGTTTGTTTGGCGTGCCAGCCGGCAAGATGCTCGGATTCCTGGTATCCGAGAGAGGAATTGAGTGCAACCCCGAGAAGATCGCAGCAATCGAGCGGATCACTACTAGAAAAAAGGTCATTAGTGGCGCACTTATTTTGGGTACTAATGGCTCACATAAGGTGCGCCATTACTAGCACGCCATTAGTAACTGGTAGTAATGACACATATTCGGTGCGCCATTACTACCTCTGACACTAATGGCGCACCGGGAGTGCGCCATTACTAACGGCAGAGGTGCGCTATTACTACTATGAATATTTGTAAAAAAAATTGCTTCTCCGTATTTGCAGAGGGGTTATAAAATACATCACCCATATAATTAAACAACAGCATCAACATGACAGTTATAACATGACAACATCATCATATGAACAGCCACATCAAAATTGTTAACCAACACCGTTTATTAACAAGAGGGCAAATAAACAAGTATAGCATGAGAGAGTCCACAAATTCTTAACCAACATATTATAGATTACACTAAAGTTTCTTCACTACTCGTCATCAGAAGAAAAAATGACGATGAGCTTGTTCTCTTTTTCGGCCTGAGCTGCTTCCCATACAACCGCTTGGCGCGCCAGGTCTGGTATGCCCACCGGGTACTTGCGCTCCCAAACGGCATTGAACTCCGCCTCCTCTGTTGCGTCCTCCTCTTCTATCTCCCACCTATTTTGAGACAGCTTTGAAGCAGTGGGCTGAATGTCAGAGCTTGCCGTCGAAAAGCCGGAGACATGCAAGGATGCCGTCCATGTAGAGAGGCACGAGCCCATAGAGCAGCCCGACAAGGCCGCTGCAGGCGCCGGCGCCGGCGCGGTCTCCGGCTCGGGGGTGGTGGCTCGGGGTGGGGTGGTATACGGATGTCGGTGGTGATGCGGTAGGTTTGGTGAGAGCGAACCATTTCTGCAAGATAATTGTAAGTGCATCAAGTGCCCTCCCCTTGAGGTTTTGGAGTTTGATGACAAAACGGTTAAGGGACTGATGTGTTTGTGAGTGTACACAGGAGAACAGTCCCTGATGAGGTGTTTAACCACCAATGTCGACCCCCCAAAATGTTGAGGAACATTGGAGAAATCGGTGCGTTTCCTGAAGAATGAAGTTGCGCGAAATCCTGAGGAATCAGGATCCTGAAGCGTTCGGTTGAAGCTGAAGTTGAGGACGATCCTGAGGACGTTCGCGCTGAAGACGAAGTTGAAGCGTAGTCTTCGCTAAGACTTTTTATATTTCTTGAGTCGTAGGAAAACACCGCACTATTGGAGGGGTTGAAGAAAACGAGTTCCGAAGTTCTGAGGAAGTGCTCAATTAGGAATCCTGAAGAAAAACCCTGAGGAAATATCCTGTAGTAGAAGTTCAGTCCTCGGGTGTCTGAGACGTTGTTCTTCAGGACACTGAGGTAACTAACTTCGGTTGAGGAGTCTGGAGATCGCCAGGGCGATTCTTCTGAAGATTGTGAGGAGAGAGAATACTTTGACTGTGCCACGTGTTGCGTGGTGAGAGGCTAGAACTTGTCTAGCAACGGTCATTTCCGAGGGCATGAGAGTAATTGCATGCATGGGCATTTATGTCCTTTCACCTCAGGTTGCTCCACGGCTATAAATAGCCACCCCCAGCCCCATTTGTGGGTTGGCTGCTCCGAGAGAAAAACTAACACTTGTCATTTGAGAGCAACCCACCTCTGAGGAAACTGAATAACCTATGTGAGGAAAACCACCAGCCTGAGTCGTTGAGCATTTCTAAGGAAGTCGGTTCGAGTGATCCAAAGCTTGTTACTCTTGAAGACTGTGATCTTCCAGCCGGTGTAGAAGTCTTCAGTCTAAGGAAGTCAAGATGCAATTGTGACTTCCCGGAGTGACTGAGTCTGTGAAGGTTTCGGGAGTCTACCTTGAAGACTCACCTGAGTTATTGGACGGAGTCTGAGGACTCTAGTTCAAGGAGAACAAGGTGAAGACTATGTCTTCTGATTTGAATCTCAGCCTCTCCAACCAGACGTAGAGTTGTCACAGCAGCTTGAACTGGTCTACCAAACCAATGTCTTCAATCTCTGGTGCTATCTCTTCAACCTCTTAAGCTTCAGTATTAGCTATGTTGACTTCTTGTGCTTCAGCTCTCCCTCTGCTCTTTGTCTTCATACTATGCATCTGAAGCACTTCTGCTTATCTGAAATTATTTATTTCTGTTGCATTATGATGAGCTGCCCTAATGATTACATTCTGTAAAGTTTTATTTCTTCATCATTTTGGTTACTTCTTCAGCTTCATGATTGCTTCAGTCCTGAAGAAAACCAAAATCTGGTAGTAAAATTGAAAATCTCCCATTCACCCCCCCCTCTGGTCGATATATTGCACTTTCAATTGGTATCAGAGCAAGGTACTCCCTTGTTCTGTGTGATTCGGTTTAACCACCTGGAGTTTTAGTTATGTCGACCTCAGGTACAATGAGCGTTGCCTCAAACTGCCCCATCTTCGACGGGACAGACTATCCATACTGGAAGAACAAGATGAGGATGCATCTTGAAGCCATTTACAAGGATCTGTGGGATATTGTTGATCAAGGCATTCCTGAAGCAAATCTGATGACTGCTCCTGAAGTTGTCAAGAAGAAATGGAAGCTTGATGCAAAAGCTCGAAGCATCATTGGTGGTCATCTCAACAAGGCTCAGTTCAACCGTATCAGTGGTCTGGATACTGCAAAGAAGATATGGACAAGACTGTCTAAAGTAAATGAAGGAGTCTCTGCTCAACGAGACTCACGGGTTGATACACTCCGCACTCTCTTCAACAGGTTGAAGAGGCTGGACAATGAGCATGTGCAACAGACCTTTGACAGACTCACTGACATATCCAATGAACTTCAAGCATTGGGTGCCGCTGATATCACAGATCATGAAGTTGTGAAGAAACTACTGAGGTCACTGGATGACCCATTTGAGTTCCTATCGCTGATGATTCAAGAAAGGCCTGACTTCAAGACTCTGGATCCAGCGGACATTCTTGAGCGCCTCAATGCTCATGAACTGAAGCTCTCTGAAAAACGAGATTTATACAGCTCCACGCCTAAGGTCCGCGCGCTAAAAGCTAGAGCACGAAGAGTGTCCTCTGATGAAGAGTCTGAGGCTGATACTGATGATCCTGAAACTCTTAGCCGTGAACTTGCTCTCTTCACCACAAAGTTCCAAAGATTCACGAAGAAGAATCGCTTCGGAAATTCCTCAAGATCGTCCTCAAGAAAAAGCAAAGATGATGACTTTGTCGAAGCAAGAAAGAGAGTCTGCCACAAGTGCAAGAAACCTGGGCATTACATCGCTGAGTGTCCTCTATGGGAAAAGGAAGCTAGACTGAAGAAGAAGAAGAAGAAAGGGAAAGATGACAGTTCTGATGAAAAGACAAAGAAGAAATCCTCAAGATCCTCAAAGTCTGCTGGATACAGGAATAGCAGTTCCCGTAAGGCTCGCGCATATCTCGACAAAGAATTGGACTCGGAAGAATCTAGTTCCAACCCTGATGCTGAGGAAGAAGAATCTGAAGAATCTGAGGGTGTGGCCGGTCTGTCTCTTGCCACGTTGCTTGTCTCAAAGTCAATCTTCAGCACTGAGGAATCTGGTCTATCACATGTTGATGATGAAGCTGAAGACACAACCCCTGCCTTCTGCTTCATGGCCAAATCCTCAAAGGTATCTTCTTACTCATCATCAGATGATCCCTCTGATGAAGAACCTGATGAAAACTATGCTAAACTTGCTAAACTTGCATATAAGCAACAACGTGCACTTGAAAATATTCAGATCTCACTAAACAAGAGTGATGATATGTTGGTTGAGGAAATGAAAAAGACTCAAAAGTTGACTGATGAATCAAAAATTCTTCAGTCAAAGTTTGATGACTTGTTCAATCATCATGAGGCACTCCTTACCGATCATGAAAAGCTATCTCATGAGTTCCTCATGAGGAAACAAGAACTTGAACGTGTAAGAATGTCTCATGACGATCTGAGGAAAGAAAATGATTCACTCCTCTCCCAACAGATCATCATGCCACAAGAAGGATTTAATCCTCCCTGTTTAAAATGCATTGAACATGATCGTATCATCTCTGTGCCTAGTTCCTCAATGTCTTCAGACTCTGTTATTTCTATTGCTTCTGTGGTATCTAACCCCTCATCTGAGGATACCATAGACATTTCTGAAGAAAATGCTAGGTTGAAGAGTCTACTGGAAACCGGCATGTTCAAGAGTCTGAAAGGACATCAGATTCTTTGTGACATCCTCAAGAAACAGATCCTCAACAGGAACCCGAGGAAAGAAGGTGTCGCATTCACTCGGAAACTCAACCCTGATGGGTCCTACTGGAAACCTGAACAATATCCAGAGACCACTTGGGTTCGGGCAAAGATGCCTCCTCCTGATCCCTATACTTTATCTGGTTATGATGTTGTTTCTCCAGATGTGATGATTGAGTCTTTTGACTCAAACTATAAACTGTTTAAGAATGGTAATGGTGAGGTATTTTCCAGATACATCGGAACTAACTGCAGGAACGGTCCTCCAGTCAAGCAGATCTGGGTTCCAAAGGACCTCATCACTAACCTTCCTGTGAATGCAGATGCAAATGAGCTGAGGATATCATCTGAGGACGATACCTCAAAAGGTAATGATTATAATCATGTATCTGTTAACCATTTTGTTCACAGGGAAGCTTCTCATAAGAATGCTTATTCATTTGTTTATCCTGATGACACCATCTCACACCCCATTAGGTCTCATCACCCTCATCAGTCCTCATGTGCCTCAAGACCACCCATTAAGATGTGGGTGGTTAAGAACTAATCATCCTTGCAGGGACATGTCCTGAGGCAATTACAAATTCTGCAGATCCTATGCCCAAGAAAACATTATTTGAGTCAGTTGAAGGATATTTATATTGTTTTGTTTCATTGAATCAATCATGAGGAATTAATTCTGAGGAACCATAAATTCCTCAAACTGAGACTGGCTCATAACTTGTTGTATGAGATACTAATTCCTTTGTAGGGAAAGACTGAATGGGTGATGGACACTGGATGCACAAATCACATGACTGGTGACAGAAACCTTCTCATGGAATCATCACTGAGTCCTTCTTCAAAGAAAACCATCACCTTCGCTGATAAAGGTAAAAGTAAGGTATTGGGTCTCGGCAGAGTGGCTATCTCTCGAGACCAACACATTGATAAAGTCATGCTTGTTTAATCCCTTGGATACAACTTGATGTCTGTATCCATGCTATGTGATCTTAATCTTGCTGTTCTCTTCGGAAAATATGGTTGTACTGTCTTTATGGTTAGCGATAAATCCATTGTCTTCAGTGGGGTTAGGAAAGGTGACCTGTATATTGTAGATTTCTCTGAAGGTCCTCAGGTCGCTACATGCCTCATGGATCGAGCCTCAGAGTGCTGGCTATGGCATCGAAGACTCGGCCACGCTGGAATGAGAAATCTTCAGAAGCTGGTGCTGAAGAAGCATGTCCTCGGGATTGAGGAAATCAGATTCTCAAAGGACCGGCTCTGTGGTGCTTGTGAAGCTGGAAAGATGACCAAGGCGAAGCACCCAGCGAACACCATCATCACTACTACGAGACCGCTGGAATTGCTTCACATGGATCTATTCGGTCCTCCAAAGTATTCAAGCTTTGGAGGTAATGTGTATGGTCTTGTTATTGTTGATGACTTCTCACGATACACTTGGGTGCATTTTTTCTTCTCTATAAGTCAGAAACCCCAGCAATCCTCAAGCGCTTCGCCCTGCGTGTCATGAACAACTACAACCTGAAGATCAAGCACATTTGAAGCGACAACGGCACTGAGTTCAAGAACTTCGGTGTGGAAGAATTCCTCGATGACTTGGGAATCACTCATGAATTCTCTACGCCTTACACTCCTCAGCAAAATGGAGTTGTTGAGAGGAAGAACCGAACCCTCATCGAGATGGCTCGTACGATGCTGGCTGAGTACAATAATCCACTCAAGTGGTGGGCTGAAGCAATCAACACTGCATGCCACATCGTCAATCGAGTGTATCTTCACAAGTTCTTCAATAAAACATCATACGAGTTAATGGTCGGTAAGAAACCCAATGTAAGTTACTTCAAAGTATTCGGTGCACCTTGCTGGATTCGTGATCCTCATCACGAGTCCAAATTTGCACCCAAAGCATGTGAGGGTTTCATGCTTGGTTATGGTATCAACTCGCACACCTACAGAGTCTTCAATATTAGTCATTATAAAATTGTTGAAACTGTAGATGTGCGATTTGATGAGTCTGATGGCTCCCAAAGAGAGCACCTGCCACATGATTTAGGTGAAGCACCACCTGAAGAACAGATCAAGAAGATGGGTGCTGGTGATATCATTCCTGTGGATCATCCTGAAGAAATCCACATACCTCCTGCTCCTGAAGAACATCCAAATCCTGATGCAAATAATCCTGATGAAGATCCTGATCCTGAGGCTCCCGATACCCCTGAAGCTCCTGAAGCACCTGAAGCTGATGCAAATGAATCTAACAGCAGTGACGAAGATGTGCCTCAAGATCATCCTCCTCGACTTCCTCGTGTGGCAAATGAAGTTCAAGTGGACAAAATCCTCGCTGACGTCAACCTACCAGGTCCTCTTACTCGTGCAAGAGCTAATCGTATAGCTAACTTTTGTGGGCATTTCTCGTTTGTATCAATTTCAGAGCCCACCAAAGTCACCGAGGCATTCCAAGAAGCGGAATGGATTCAGGCAATGCAAGACGAACTTCTTCAGTTTAAACTGAATGATGTTTGGGAACTAGTCAAACGCCCTGATCCTCGAGTTCACAACGTCATCGGCACGAAGTGGATCTACCGCAACAAAATTGATGAAGATGGACAAGTCATCAGAAACAAAGCTCGTCTCGTAGCTCAAGGATATACTCAAGTCGAGGGGGTCGACTTTGGTGAAACCTTCGCTCCTGTTGCCAGACTTGAGTCCATTTGTATTATGCTTGCATTCGCTAACCATCATAATATCAAGTTATATCAAATGGATGTGAAAAGTTCTTTCCTCAATGGTAATATAGAGGAAGAAGTATATGTTGCTCAACCTCCAGGTTTTGAAGACGCAAAGAAGCCTGATATGGTGTACAGACTGAAGAAAGCCCTCTATGGACTGAAGCAAGCCCCTCGGGCTTGGTATGACACACTAAGGGACTTCCTCATCAGCAAGGGCTTCAAATCTGGTTCCCTCGATCCAACTCTTTTCACAAAACGATATGATGATGCATTATTCATATGTCAAATTTATGTTGATGACATAATATTTGGATGCACTAACAAGAAATACAGTGAAGAATTTGCATTCTTGATGAGTGAACAGTATCAGATGTCCATGATGGGCGAACTGAAGTTCTTCTTAGGGCTCCAAATTCGTCAACAACGCAACGGCATCTTCATCTCTCAGGAGAAGTACCTCAAGGAGTGCCTGAGGAAATTAGGGATGCAAGACTGCAAGGGCATCAAGACACCGATGCCCACAAATGGACAACTTGGCCCTGATGAAAATGGCAAGGACTACAATCAAAAGGTATACCGCTCCATGATAGGTTCTCTGCTATATCTATGTGCATCTAGGCCTGATATAATGTTGAGCGTTTGCATGTGTGCCCGATTCCAAGCGGCACCTAAGGAATCGCATCACCAAGCGGTGAAACGAATTCTTCGATATTTGGCTCACACCCCGTCGCTAGGCTTATGGTATCCAAAAGGAACACAGTTGGATCTCGTCGGATACTCAGACTCAGATTATGCTGGAGATCGAGTGGATCGGAAGTCTACCTCAGGAACATGTCATTTCCTCGGACGTTCTCTAGTGTGCTGGTCATCGAAGAAGCAGAACTGCGTCTCCCTCTCCACTGCTGAAGCTGAATACATTGCTGCTGGTGCTAGCTGCTCACAGCTTCTTTGGATGAAGCAAACTCTGAAGGACTACGGCATCAACCTGAAGAAAGTACCACTACTATGTGACAATGAGA
Organism: Bromus sterilis; assembly: GCA_950022295.1. Lineage (NCBI taxonomy): Eukaryota > Viridiplantae > Streptophyta > Magnoliopsida > Poales > Poaceae > Bromus > Bromus sterilis. Next base: position 49,409,320 of record OX465596.1, read on the forward strand.
GCGCCATCAAGATCTCTCAAAATCCAGTACAACACTCGCGGACGAAGCATATTGAGATTCGGTATCACTTTCTTCGGGATCATGTATTGAAGGAAGATATCGTCATCAGCCACGTGAAGACTGAAGACCAACTTGCTGATATATTCACTAAGCCTTCGGATGAGAAGAGATTTAGCACTATGAGGTGTGAGCTAAATATCTTAGATTCCTCAAACGTCCAGTGAATGGACACACATCCTAACGCTTAAACAATATTGAAGAATCCTGATGTACAACACACGATGCGTCGTACTCCTCAAATCATGAGGAACTACCTTGCTAAGTGTGAAGAAATTAACGTGGAATTGACTCAAGATCCATACGACAATTGTATGGTATCAAGTGTCTCATTCCCTATAAGGTGGGTAGCGCCACCGCCCAAACACCTCAGGATTTGTTGTTCCTCAACTTCCTCAGGATTTGAAGTCTTCATTACTGATGATTACCGTGTTTGTCCTCAACAGCGTTCACCTATAGTTATTCAACTTTTTCTTCTTCATCTAGGTGAACGTGATCGGACCCGTCCCTCTGTGCTCACTTATCTAATCTATCTATCTCATATGCGTTCATCCGGAAAACATGTATTCTTCAGGTTGAGACCAGTAGTCTTCTTCATCAGCCTGAGACCATTTGTCTTCATCCTCAGCCCTTGTCCTCAAGTTCCTCAAATCAAGGATTTTCAGTTACAACTGTCTTCAATTTGTTGCGATTTTACCGCACGTCGTGCTTATCCACCATTATGATATCCACTGAGGATCCCAACAATCAGGGGAAATCTGGTCCACAAATTTCGCAACCCCTCAGCTCTCACCCCTCTATAAATAGCCTTCTACCCCCCCCCCCGGTCATTTCCCCCCATCGCTTCTCTCACTCTCGCGCCGCTGCCCTTGAGCTCCTCAAGCTCTCGTGCTAACGTTGCCGGAGTTCGCCGTCGCCGGGGAAGAAGACTCGTGGTTCCTCAGCATTCGCCTCAGTTCTGGTATGCTTATTCCTCAGTGGTTTATTCCTTAGTGTCTTATTCCTCAGTACTGTTGTGTCCTCAAGCCAGTTAATCCTCAACTGTACTGCTAGCTTTCTGAGACCTATACCTATGCCTCATTCCTTTGTTTTCCTCAGCCTATTCCTCATGAACACATATAACCGTACCCCACTTCCCTCGCAACTTAATTCTGTCACAGGTACATGTCTGCTAAGGAATCGTATGGTTTTCATAGTCTCACTTCATTTGCAGCTCAGCTCGAACGTACAATTCCTCAGTCTCCATCGCTGAAGAAAATGGCTCCTCGGCGTAAGCACACTGATAGCTGAAGACTCCCGAACGAGAAACTGCTGATGATCGTAAGAAAAGAGTCCAGAAGATCACAAGAGAATGGGCCAAACGTTGAGTGGCATATCAGTGGCTTAATCCTCAACATGAGGAAATGTTTGCTGTCAATCCGCCGCTGAAGACCTTGGGTATCAAGGCTCGACCTCCACCTGCACCAGGCGTCATTCCTGATCCCAAAACAATGCACACTCCTGATGACTTTCCTGATGCATATGCTCAATATCTCAAGCGCAGTCGTAGCCGTGTCAGGTATCTGGTTCGTGACATGACTGCATCAATAGAGATTCTGCCTCAGGCTCAGGCTCAACCCAGGACACAACCTCCACCTCAGCACCGCAAAAAAGCTGCTGGCATCGAGCCCTCCATGCAGTCCTCAGCTAAGCCTCAAGGTGTCGGCCCCTCATGTCAACGCACGGATGGTGCTGCCCCCTCCTCAAGGATTCACACTGATGAATCTGGTAATGCTCCTGAGGCCTCAACCACAATGCCTCAGTCTCAGCTAAAGACCAAAACAGTTCTTCAACGCGGCCCACGCCTCTCACCAAAGAAAACTGCTATGCGTGGTGCCATTCATCATACTCCTCAAACCTCTGATGATGAAGATGAATTTGAGGATTTGGCCGGCTTCGTCGCCACTGAAGATGATAAGATTGAATATGTGCGTGCTGCGGCCAGACGCAAAGCTTAAGCAACGGGTTCAGAAATCCCGCTTCTCCTTGATCCCAAAAAGATCTTGGAGTACATCGAAATTTGGTCTGTCAAGCCTGACACTCCGCTGGATGATTTGGACATCCCTAAAGACATCAAGTTCTATGTTCAACAGTTCCTCATAAATGAGATTCATCAACGTGATCTTCAGAAACAGTTGAAGGCCAAACTGAAGAAAGTCCTCAGTGATTTCAAGAAGAAACCTATCACTGAAGTTACTCCTCAGGATTTTACAGAGCATCAATGTGAAGTTCAACGCCTCAACATTGAATTCGCTGCCAACCGTGCTTATATTGGCAAATCCAAGGAACGCATCTCACAACAGATGGCAAAGTTGATGAAGCTCCGACAGCCTGCATCCTCAGTACCCACTGATGCCTCTGCCAAAAGCCTCAAGCGCCTGCCTGAAGCCCAACCCTCAACTCCACCTGCTGCGAAGAAGCCTAGTGTTGAGGACCCCATTGATGCTACACAACTTTCCTCAGCTCCTCCGACAACATAGGCCGCTGATACCACCATTCTCATTACTGTTGCCTCAACTCCACCTCCAAATCCTCAGCGCAGCTTAATAGTCTTCACTCCACCCCCTACTGCAACACCCATTGTTCCAACTCCTCCGTCCCCACCGCCACCGACTATCACTGAAGTTGAGGACATGGACGTCGACATCATGGATCATGGAACTCCTCGCGTTCATGATGAGGACTATGGGCTGACAAACTCACCCACTCATACTGTCTTCTCACCTTGGCCTCACTCCAACACCGTGACCGAGGTACTTCCTGATACTTCTATCCAGTCTGAAGAATCAGTTGGTGCATCGTCCTTAGCGTCTGATGCTGATGAACCAGAAGCCACAAGTGCTACCACCAATTCTTCTGCTGATACTGATGCTGCAGCAACCACCACTACTGATACTGATGCTGCTGACACTACCACTGCTGATCCTAAGCCCGATCCCCCCGCCACTGAAACTGAAGATGAAGCCGAGCACAGCACAAATGCTCCTCTTGAAGCAGAAAACAGTACAAATGCTAATGTTGAAGCCTCAAAGGATGGCTCTGAAGACAAACAGGCCACATCACCTCGTCTTCCCAAGGACCTCAACACATCTGTGCCTGAAGCATCTGCAGCGGCTCCGCCTCCGCCTCAAGCCTCTCTTCGGATTGAAGTGCCTCAAGCACCTACACCACCTCAAGGCCCAGTTCAAGCTCGGTCCTTGTGTCCGAAGAAGAAGCAACCATTCTTCCGTGACCTTGATGCTAATGATACACCAAGATTTGATGCTACTGATTTCTTTAATGCCATGAGTTTCTTCCAAGGGGGGATTCAAAATCCATATCATTCTGCTCCACCTCAAAAGCTGCTGAGGTTCTGGACTGCCACTCAGAAGAACTATTATGCTTCAGTGCTCCACAAGCAAAACAAATTGTTTCCTCACAAACATATTCCTCTGATGGATATGGAAGCCCTTCCCTTCTTAAACAATGTGCTTCAGGATCTGCATCATGCCAAGCTGCTTCAGTTCTGCTCCGAATGCATCCACTGGAATGAAGAGCCCGTGCTTCAGTTTTATGCAACTTTGTATGTTTCAAGAGATCCTCTGGATATCAACACCTGGGTCCTCGAGTGGATGACTGGGCATCATCACTACACCATCACTGTTCCTGAAGCAATTGACATTCTTGAGTTGCCTCAGTGCACTTCCCCAGCTGCTTGCTCCTATGGGTCTCAAATTCTTCGAGATGACCTGATGAACATGCTCCTGAAGCCTCAGGGCCCCTGAAGCCCCAGCTCGCACAAAGTTTCCAGTCTCTGAGCTTCTGTATCTGCCAAGGTCACTGTATCGGATTCTGGCGAAGACCTTTTTCCCCATTAAAGGCTATGAATCCACTGCTGAAGAAGTCATTGGCATCATGAAGAACATACTCCACAACCTCTGCATGTCTGGGCCAATCAACGTTCCTGACTTCTTCTTCAGAACTCTGGTCGATGCAGCACAGAATCCTCATATCCTGAAGCCATACGCGCCATGGATCATGAAGCTCATCCGAGCCACTACTGGCATTGATTTCCAGCCTGATCTCCCGAATCATCGGACTTATCTGCCGCCTGTCGAAGTGCTTCAGCATACGATTGCTTCAAACGATAAAGGCAAAGGCATATTCTATGAAGAAGTTCTCCCGACCAATTCCCTTGGTGGAAACATTCGTCATCCTCAGTCTCGAACTACTGATGAAACCATAACTCATGCCTCTACTGAGGATACGACTCAGGCTCGAGTGATGACTGACCAAGAGCTTCTGATTAGTCTTCATCAGAAGGTTGACCGCAATCATGATTGGGTGAAGCGTCAGTTTTCTGAGATTCTCAGCTACATGGCTCAGACGCATTCTTCAGTGAAGAAAGTGTATCAGTATACTCATCATACATATCAACATCTCGATGCCTTGATGAAAGAAGTACTCACCCCTGAAGACCTTGCCAATTTGGATCTTCAAAAGCCTCCGATTCCTGCAATCAAACCCCCGAGGAAATTCAGACATTGCACAACTCCTCCTCCGACCATGGACTCTTATTATTCAAACCAGGAGATGACTGCTGAAGAAGCTGAAGACACTGCTGCCTGCCCTCACACTGCAACGGATTGCCTCAGGCGTGACTCACCTCAGCCTTGAAGCATCTTCAATGGGGCGTTAGCTTCAGTTTTTCCCTTTTTGTTCATTTTATGACAAAGGGGGAGAAATATGTTAGTCTTCAAGCGGGTTTTAGTTATGGGGTTCTTCAGTTACAACTCTCGTTCTTCAGATAGTTTTTGTAACGAGTTGTAAACTGTTATTTTGGTGTTTGCCTGATACTATTTCTCAGTTACCTCATGCTATTTCCTCACGTTTATCATATATGCATGTGATTATCTCTGCAAACACCTCTATCAGTGCGTTGTTTAATTCCTCAAACACTTCATAACATGCACTGCTACAAAAATGCCTGGATATAGGGGAGCTCCTCATATACCTCAAAATGCTTTAGATATTAAACATTCTTCAACTTATATGCATATCCTCAGGGGGGCTTCATTATATCTAGCTTAATGATAGAGATGTTCTTCAAAATTTTATTCTTCAAACTCATAATTTTATCCCCGTTGAAGCTTAACCTGATTGTCATCAAATCACCAAAAAGGGGGAGATTGTAAGTGCATCAAGTGCCCTCCCCTTGAGGTTTTGGAGTTTGATGACAAAACGGTTAAGGGACTGATGTGTTTTTGAGTGTACACAGGAGAACAGTCCCTGATGAGGTGTTTAACCACCAATGTCGACCACCCCAAATGTTGAGGAACATTGGAGAAATCGGTGCGTTTCCTGAAGAATGAAGTTGCGCGAAATCCTGAGGAATCAGGATCCTGAAGTGTTCGGTTGAAGCTGAAGCTGAGGACGATCCTGAGGACGTTCGCGCTGAAGACGAAGTTGAAGCGTAGTCTTCGCTAAGACTTTTAATATTTCTTGAGTCGTAGGAAAACACCTCACTGTTGGAGGGGTTGAAGAAAACGAGTTCCGAAGTTCTGAGGAAGTGCTCAATTAGGAATCCTGAAGAAAAACCCTGAGGAAATATCCTGCAGTAGAAGTTCAGTCCTCGGGTGTCTGAGACGTTGTTCTTCAGGACACTGAGGTAACTAACTTCGGTTGAGGAGTCTGGAGATCGCCAGTGCGATTCTTCTGAAGATTGTGAGGAGAGAGAATACTTTGACTGTGCCACGTGTTGCGTGGTGAGAGGCTAGAACTTGTCTAGCAACGGTCATTTCCGAGGGCATGAGAGTAATTGCATGCATGGGCATTTATGTCCTTTCACCTCGGGTTGCTCCACGGCTATAAATAGCCACCCCCAGCCCCATTTGTGGGTTGGCTGCTCTGAGAAAAAAACTGACACTTCTCATTTGAGAGCAACCCACCTCTGAGGAAACTGAAGAACCTATGTGAGGAAAACCACCAGCCTGAGTAGTTGAGCATTTCTGAGGAAGTCGGTTCGAGTTATCCGAAGCTTTTTACTCTTGAAGACTGTGATCTTCCAGCCGGTGTAGAAGTCTTCAGTCTGAGGAAGTCAAGATGCAATTGTGACTTCCCAGAGTGACTGAGTCTGTGAAGGTTTCGGGAGTCTACCTTGAAGACTCACCTGAGTTATTGGACGGAGTCTAAGGACTCTAGTTCAAGGAGAACAAGGTGAAGACTATGTCTTTTGAGTTGAATCTCAGCCTCTCCAACCAGACGTAGAGTTGTCACAGCAGCTTGAACTGGTCTACCAAACCAATGTCTTCAATCTCCGGTGCTATCTCTTCAATCTCTTAAGCTTCAGTATTAGCTATGTTGACTTCTTGTGCTTCAGCTCTCCCTCTGCTCTTTGTCTTCATATTATGCATCTGAAGCACTTCTGCTTATCTGAATTGATTTATTTCTGTTGCATTATGATGAGCTTCCCTAATGATTACATTCTGTAAAGTTTTATTTATTCATCATTTTGGTTACTTCTTCAGCTTCATGATTGCTTCAGTCCTGAAGAAAACCAAAATCTGGTAGTAAAATTGAAAATCTCCCATTCACCCCCCGCTGGAAGAAGAGGAAGGAGACGGGCCGCGGGGTCATGGCGGCGGTGAAGGCGAAGGGCGGCGGCGGAGAGGGTGGAGGGCGGTGGCGGCTAGATTGGATCGGGAGCGGTGGCTGGTTGTGGTGGGGGGATTGATATAGGGTTGTGGGGGGATCGATAGGCCAAGTTGTGGGCTGGGGGGGTGGGGATCGATAAGCCGGGTTGGGAGCTAGCGCCACCCGGCCAGGTGGGCCGAGGCCATAGAGAGAGGGTGGGGCCCAGACCCGGAGAAAAACCAATGGCGCACCTCATCAAAGTGCGCCGTTAGCTTCCCTAGTTTCTAACTGCGCACTACATAGAGGTGCGCCATTGCTAAGTCGGGGGAGGGTGCTGGTCTAGGAGCAACTCAGCACTGGCGCATTTCTGACAACATGCGCCATTAGCATCATGGACACTAATGGCGCATGTGTTGATGGTTCGCTATTGGTATATAGAAGTGGTGCACCACATGAGCAATGCGCCATTAGCTTCCATATTATCTATAGCCTATTTTCCAGTAGTGGATGAACAAGCCTAGAAATCTCAAAGTTGTCCAGAAGTTCACCGGATGCTTGGCGTCGCCCAGCCGATTTCTCAGTCGGCTGGGATAGAAAGAAATTCCCTTGTACCAACTGATGAAGAAGACGGACAAGTTCACATGGACTCCGAAGGTAGACAATGCATTCAAAGAGCTCAAGCGCATGCTATCGACTGCTCCAGTGCTAGCAGCTCCGATTGAGAAGGAGTCAATGATGCTGTACATCGCAGCCACCACTCGGGTGATCAACATTTTTATGGTGGTTGAACGTCCTGAAAAGGACAGGGCATAGCTAGTTCAGAGGCTAGTGTACTATGTCAGTGAAGTGATCTCAACCTCCAAGCAAAACTACCCCCACTACCAGAAGATATGCTATGGTGTGTACATGGCGGCAAAGAGGATGAAACCCTATTTCCAAGCGCATCCAATCACAGTCATTAGCTCGGCACCGCTAGCAGAGATCATAGGCAATCGGGATGCATCTGGCAGGGTGGAAAAATGGGCCATAGAGATTGTAACTCATGGTATCAAGTATGAACCACGCACTGCAGTCAAATCCCAAGCTTTGGCAGATTTCCTCGATGATTGGGCAGAAACCCAGTATGAGCCCCCCTGTCCGGATTATCAGTTCTGACAAATGCATTTTGATAGTTCCAAGATGATGACCGGACTAGGGGTTGGCATCATTCTCACTTCTCCAAAAGCTGACAAGCTCAAGTATGTACTGCAGATCCATTTTGCGGCGTCAAACAACGTGGCTGAGTATGAAGTGCTGGTCCACGGTATCCAATTGGCCAAGGAGATCGGCATTCGGCAGATTTTGTGTTATGGAGATTCTGATCTGGTGGTGCAGCAATGCACTGGCACTTGGGATGCAAAATATGCAAACATGGAAAGCTACAGATTCCTTATGCAGCAGCTATCTGGTTTCTTTGTAGGGTGCGAGTTCCATCACGTTCCCCGAGCTGAAAACGAAGCGGCAGATGCACTGTCCAAATTGGGGTCCACCAAAAAGGAGATTCCAGCAGGATTTTCTTTGGAAAACATCCATAAGCCATCTATCAAGCCTTCCCCACAATCAGAGTCCATCTTTATTCCGGCCGACCTGAATATGTCAGAACTTGAAGAGCAAAAACTGGCCAATAAGCAAAAGTTGGAGAAGCAGTCGGCTGCACCAGGGGCTGCCGATTGCAAACCAGGGGCTGCTGTCGTCAGCTCGGGGACTAATGAGGTCATGCAAGAGGCAATCAGCTCCCCCTCCTCCGGCCTGCCAGTGGTAGAAGCCGAACAATATGAGCCAGAAGCAGTTGTTGTAATGGTAATTGTTGTTGCACCCTCATGGGCGGAACCAATCAGAAATTTTTTGGTGGAAGGCACACTCCCCCAAGATGAAGTGGAAGCTCGGCAAGTCCAGTGCCGATCTGGAGCATACACCATCATCAACAACGAGCTAGTGCATCGCAGTGCGACTGGAGTTCTCCAGCGCTGCGTGGAAGAGGACAAGGGGCTGGAGCTGCTGCGGGACATCCACCAAGGATAGTGTGGTCACCAAGCATCAGCTATAGCAATAGTTGCCAAGGCTTTCCTCCACGGTTTATACTGGACGACTGCGAAAGCAGCGGCAGAAGAGCTAGTCAAGCACTGCAATTGGTGTGAAAGATTCAGAGCCAAGAGCCATTTACCAGCCTCAGCACTCAAGACCATTCCGATCACATGGTCGTTTGCAGTTTGGGGACTGGACATGGTTGGACCATTCAAGACAGCCAGAGGTGGCATGGCACATTTGTTGGTGGCAGTGGACAAGTTTACCAAGTGGATCGAGGCAAGGCCGATCAAGAAGCTGGACGAACCGACTGCGGTCAAGTTCATTGTGGACAGCACAATCAAATATGGAGTGCCGAACAACATCATCACTGATAATGGCACAAACTTCAAAAATGGGGCGCTAGCTCGGTATGCTTCCCAGCAGGGCATTCAGCTAGACGTAGCATCTGTGGCTCACCCGCAGTCCAATGGGCAAGCAGAGCGAGCAAACGGCCTCATCTTATCTGGGTTGAAGCCAACATTGGTGGAACCACTAGAGAGAGAACCTGGAGCGTGGCTCGATGATACGCGAGAGAGGACTGCTTCTCGCCATACGTTGGTTACCCCAAGTGGAAGGTAAGATGCAGTGCAGCAGCAAGTTTCCCTCGGTGAAGATATCGAGGTTGAGTATCGACCAGTAGGACTCCGGCGATGATAAGTAGGTGTCAGCGGCGCACCTGACGCGGACCTGCAGAAAACACAATTAACTTTGCTCCCAACAAAGTTTAGAGAGGTTGTCAATCTCTCCGGTCTTGTTGTTTACAAAGGATAAAAAACACAGGATAATGATAATGATAGCAACTGAAAGTAAAAAGCAAGAAAGCAAATGAACGTGTAAACAGTGATGAGAATATGGACCGGGGTCTCGTGATGTTCACTAGTAATGTCTCTCTCCCAAAAGACGATAAGACTGCTATGCGAGGTAAACAAATTACAGAAGGGCAATTGAAAGGATTATAAATGCACCGCAATGCTAACTATGCTACAAAAGAAAGGAAGATGCTCTAGAGCATGGGAAGTACGCCAAAATAAGTAGACTCGAAACCATCTGCATCTACTACTAATCATCCACCTTGAGATATCTATCCAGAACATCTCGCTGGTATTAAGTTGCAAGCCTCACCCAAAGTGTAAACCCAAAGCAACAGACAACTGCATTAAAAAGAACTTTGCGTAAAGTAAACAATCCTTGTAACCGCGGTTACAAGCACCGTTGTTTTCCCCCTTGTGGACACAACACATCCCCTAGACTCATGTTTCTGTCACTCAAGCGTGTCATCAGGGCGAATGTACCCACAATCGAGCACAACATTCCCTCTTGGAGTCACTACCTACCACTTGGCCAAAGCAATAAATAGCAATGGAGAACATGCAAGAATTACTTTGGAACAAAAAGACAAAAAATAGGAACCAATTATATTACTCGATCACAATCTGAACATAATCTCATAATCCATCAGATCCCATCAAACTCAGCATAGCAAAAGCAAAAATAATTACATATGTGACTCGATCATGTAGGGCAGCTCACGAGGTCTAAACCATGAAGAACAAAGATGGGAGGAGAACATCACATAGCTACTGATCACGGACCCATGGTCCAAGGTAGACTACTCACGGCACATCCGGGAAGCGTCCATGGTGTAGGAGAAGCTCCCGGAGGTCAATCCTCCCTCCGGCAGGGTGCCGGGAAGGGTCCGGACGGTGCTCCCGATCTTGGAAGCGTGGCCGCGGTGGAACAGAGGAGAATTTTCTAAATAGGGATCTGTCTTCGGAGTATCCCCGTGAAGGAGAATAAATAGGCAAAGGGGGCAGCCAGGGGGGCCACCAGGGGCCCAGGTGGCCGCCTGGGTGCCTGGTGGTGGCCCCTGGCCCTCCTTTGGGCTTCTGGAGTTTTCCGACACGCTGATTTTTTATCTGACTTTTCCCGGATTTTTGGAGCATTTTTATCTGGGGAAAACTGAAATAGAAAAATAGCAAAAAACAGGAACTGGCACTGGGGTGCACTGAGTTAGTAGGTTAGTCCAAATATGATCAAAAGTGTATGAAAGTGTCGGGACCCGGGGTTAGCGTATGCAAGCCTCGCTACAACACAATCATATGGAGAGCCGAGAACCGTACCCACTTGTCTAAGCAGACAAGGCCAAGCACAGAACATTCTCGGAAAGCATCGAAAGTGAGGGGCATCCCATCCAGGCCAGATGATCAACTGAAATGGGTCCTCATCGTCCGCACACAAGTCTAAATGATATGGGTGATGAACTCCCATACTCATAGACAAGTCGCCTCAACCATACTATCGATTGTATTATAACCCTTACATAGACTTACTCCAGCCCAATCACTTAGTCGGGGTCTAGGGCGGGCTCGATCATACATCAAAGTGTGCACGAGACAGAGTCTCGAACAATCGCATCGCGATGCCCCAAGCTGCGCACATCTAAGGGCCACTTGATGTATAAAAGACCGCCAGCCAGATCACAACTAAGGTCTCGAAAACCCATACTAAGACATGCATGTTATAGACATACACGCAGCACACATGCCTTGTATGAACAGCAGGTGTCATTGCAATTCTCTACAAAATATACATCTTTATTAATAACTCTTACAGAGTGCACACAGAGATCACAAGCATGTGATCCAACATTACAACAGACAAGCGGAAGCAAAGTAGGTCTGAGTACAGACAAGTTTAACAAATGGCTTAGAGAAGCCTTATCTAAAAACAAGCCCTCCACGAGGGAACCAGTCGTCTGACTGGGACTACACTAGCTTGGTCTTGGTCTGAGTCTTCATTCTTTGAGCTTCGGGTAAAAGTCACCATCGGGGTCGGTGGGTTCATCTAAAACATAGATTAAGCAAACGTGAGTACAAAATCGTACTCAGCAAGACTTACATAGGAGCTATACTACTCATGCACATGTATCGAGGTAAAGGGAGGTGGAGTTTCACTTGCAGAAGTGCCAGCTTTGACTTGGCTAGTCCTGAACTATGAGTACCAGACTTGAGGTAAGAAGCGTACACGAGTCCACTACATCTCTTCAACCAATTACACCACTATGGTTACTTCCTCGACTTCCCCACGAGAAGCACACCATAGCACTCACGCTTATCTTGCGAGTTTTAGAAGTATCCAGTTCAAGTTGTCTAATAATCGAGCACAGCTCTCCAAGTAGTCCCTTACCGCGGACGCGGCTATTCGAATAGTTTATTAACCCTGCAGGGGTGTACTGCTACACACATGAAACTGTCAGTTACCGCCTTTGTACTCTACACCGTTCAAGAGGTGCCGGCGAGGATAATTCCCACAACTTTTACCTCACAGCCAACTCAAATTCAATGGAGACGCCTATCTGGGCTGGAATCCACATCATGAACCCAGCCGGTTTACCGATGTGGTCCCAGAAGATGTGTGCAGGGTCCCAAGCCGGTCTGAATAGCCGTTCTTCCACTTCGCAGACCGTGCCACAGACCTACCAGAACTCCGAACTAATGCGACTCATTGAACTGAGATGGGGTGAGTTAGTAGGTTGAGCGGGGGTCCATGTGCCCAACATGTGGTAGTACTCTTCGTCTTGGATCACCACACAAGAACTCGGGCTTAGGGCGGTGTTCAACGAGACAACCCACTGTGTACTCCTACACAGCCTCTCATCGTTCACCTTGTATTAGGGTAGATTCACCAACACATTTCACTTTCATCAACACCATGTTTATCATCATCCCGACTCACATCATAAGCAACCTCCTTGTACCACTAAGCATGCAATAAGAAGTAACAGTTGCAGGGGCCACATGATATCAACCAACTCCTACATCTTCTAGGATTGTGGTTTGCTTACTACTGTGACAAGATGATAGGTCATGCAAAGGATATGGGTTCAACTATGCGGTAGAAACGTTATCATGGTGATCATCCTAAACAATGCATAAGCGAGACATGAGTGGGAAGTGGGATTTTATAGACATGATCAATGGGGGTTTGCTTGCCTTGCTGACGAGGTTTCGATAACGGTGTCTTCAACGAAGGGGGCAGCCTCCTGCTCCAGTTTCACCTCTACTCGACAAACAACAAGCAAAGTAGCAAATTAAATACAATGCACAATCACATGATGGAAGGTTGAAACTTGATGTACATGCTTTGATGTGTGAAGCAATTCCATTTAAATGGAGTATATTGCAAATTGAATTGCAAATTCAAACTCCAATTTGAATTCAAACTTAACCAAGTACATGTGACATTGTTTTATCATTTTGAACCTTTTGGAAAAGTGTATGATATGCCTTTGAAGTGTGGTTGAATTGCAGTATAATTCCATGGTCCAAGTTGCAAAAGCATTTAATTTGAATTTGAATTAATTCCAAATAATTCAAATGACATATGCTACTGGTCCCATTTTAAAATCAACTCAAACATAGTTGAAAGTTGCATTTTTGGATAGCTTATTTTCTCCTGATCATTTTTCATATATTATTTGTCCAATTTGGAGTTAATATGAATTTTCTATGAATTTCCAAAGTTTGGGGTATTTTATGGAATTTTCTCTAGTTATTTTAATTCTTTTTGATTTATTGCGTCAGCAGGGGGGGCTGACCAGTCAAACTGACTAGGGGGCCCCACCTGTCAGCCACAGTGGGGGTTAACCCCCTGTTTAAAATTAACCCGAGGGGTTAATTTGTGGCTGGCCCCACTTGTCGGTCACTGTGGGGGGTGGTTAAGCTGGTACTTAGCCCTAATGGCTAATCCAGCCGGCGGCTTGACGCCGGTGGGCGCAACACGGTGGAGGGCTCGCCGGAGTGGGCATTTGGCGTCGCTTTGGCACGGGGAGGGCATAAGAATGACCCCCGTGCTCGTCCGCATCGAGCCGTGCATACGGGAGGGGCGAGAGGTTGCCGGAACGTCGCCGGCGACGAGGTGCAGCGGCGGTCGGCGACTGGTGAAGGCGTCCTTGCGCTACGGTGCTCGGAAAAAAGTGGGGAGAGAGGGTAAAAGACCGCCTGCTCACCCTGATGGCAGTGGCGAGCTCGAGGAGGCCGGAGGAGGCGAGGCGGCGGAGGATTTCTCGCCGGAGTGTCACGGTTGGCCGGCGCAAAGTCTTGATGCGGGCGTCGTCTTCGGGGCCTCTGGAGCTCGATTCGTTGCGCAGATCGACAAAGTCGACGACGGGGAGCTTCTCGGACACGGTGGCTCGCCGGGAGGGGCACGGTGGCCACATCGGAGCACGACGACGGGCTCGGGGCCGCTCGGGCTCTCACGGGTTTCGCACGGGAGAGAGAGGAGGAGGTCCAGGCGAGGGGGAAATGGAAGGGGGAAGAAGCCCAGGGCTCCACGGCGCTAGAAGGCGGCAGGGGAGCAGCCAGGCAGCTGCCTGGCAGCCATGCCGGCTCGCCGGCGAGCTGGCTTCCTGCCTGGCCTGGTGGAGAAGACGACCCTGCCCCTTTGGGCTGGGCCGCCTCTGCTGGGCCAGGTAGGCTGGGCTGGCCTTTTTGCCTTTTCTATTTTTCTTTCTGCCTTTTGTTTTACTCTGGTAAAAATACCAAAACATTTTATAAAATCCTCAAAACTTTTATGTGAACTTACATGGTATAACACTAGCCACTCACAAGTTTTGGGAAATTTTGAAATTCAAATAATTTGAATTTCAAATCAAATAGGGGTTTATTTAATTTTCCAAGGCACTGTTTGAAAATTAGAAAATTCCATGAGCATGGGATTGCTCCCAAACCATTTTTAAAATGATCAGCACCATTTATAGGAATTTTCCAAATGTTCAAATGATTTTTGGAAAAAGATTTTTATCTGGCCATTTGAAATAATTTCTCAGGGCTTTCTTTTCCCCATTTTTGAATTGCAATTTGAAATTTTTGCATGAATGCAAGGTACCTCTGATCCTAGCACATACCTAACTTGGGGTTATGACAACTCGCCCCCACTCAAAAGAATCTCGTCCCGAGATTCAGAAGTCTGCGGGAGGAAGGAGGGGTACTCGGCATGGAGATGGTCTTCTCTTTCCCACGTGGCTTCTTTCTCCGAGTGATGAGACCACTGAACTTTCAGAAACTTGATCTTCTTTCGGCGAGTGACACGCTGTGCTGAATCAAGAACACGAACAGGGTATTCTCGATAAGAAAGGTCATCTTGTAGATCAAGCGTTTCATGGTCGACTTCGCGGATGGGGTCCTTGAAGCAATGCCTGAGTTGTGACACATGGAATACATCATGTACTCGGGAAAGGTGCGGGGGTAGTTCAAGTTGGTAGGCAACTTCTCCACGTTTAGAAAGATTGCGGAAAGGTCCGATGTAACGTAGGGCCAACTTGCCTTTGATACCGAATCGTTGGGTACCCTTCAGAGGAGTAACCTGGAGGTAAGCCTTCTCATCCAGATTGTAGCTTTCTTTCCTATGATGACGATCATAGTAGCTTTTCTGACGAGACTGGGTTTCTTTCAATTGATCACGAACAATGCGAACTTGCTCTTCTGCTTCCTTGATCATATCCGGTCCAAAGAATTGTCTCTCACCGGTTTCTGACCAGTTTAGTGGTGTTCGACATCGTCGTCCATAAAGGAGTTCAAAAGGAGCCATGTTCAGACTAGATTGAAAACTATTGTTATAAGCAAATTCGGCCAATGGAAGAGACTTCTCCCAATTCTTTCCGAATGAGATAACACAAGCTCTGAGCATGTCTTCAAGAATTTGGTTAACCCTTTCGACTTGACCGCTAGACTGAGGATGGAAAGCCGTACTAAAGGAGAGATGAGTTCCCATAGCACGCTGAAAGCTTCCCCAAAATCTAGAGGTGAAAAGGCTACCACGATCAGAATTGATTTCCAAAGGGACGCCGTGAAGGGATACAATTCTAGAGACGTACAAGTTCGCTAACTGGCTAGCAGTTATAGACTCGCGAACTGGAAGGAAGTGAGCAACTTTGGAAAGCCTATCTATGACAACGAAGATGGCATCGTTTCCTTTCTGGGGTTTTGGAAAGCCGGTGATGAAGTCCATACCGACTTTGTCCCATTTCCACTCTGGAATAGGCAAAGGTTGAAGAGTGCCAGCAGGTGTTTGATGTTCGGCCTTAATGCGACGACAAACATCACATTCGGCAATGAACTTAGCAATTTCACTCTTCATCCTAGTCCACCAAAATCTCTGGAGTAGGTCTCGGTACATCTTTGTGCTACCAGGATGAATTGAGAGGGGAGTGTCATGAGATTCTTTGAGGATTAGCCTCCTAAGATTGTGTTTTCGTGGTACAACCAATCGAGTGCCAAAGAAAACAACACCTTGATCATTTATGGAGAAACATTTAGCAACTCCGCTAGCAATGTTCTTCTTGATCTCGCGAATACCACTATCACGTTTCTGGGCGGCTATGATTTTATCCTCAAGGGTTGGTTTCGCCACCAAGGTAGAAAGATAGCCATGAGGAACAATCTGAAGATTGAGCTTGCGAAATTCCTCATGAAGAAGTGGTTGATACTGTTGTAACATGAGGTTCTTACAATACGACTTACGACTTAGTGCATCAGCCATGACATTGGCTTTGCCTGGGGTGTAAGAAATTACTAAGTCATAATCTTTTATCAACTCAATCCAGTGTCTTTGCCTGAGGTTAAGATCTGGCTGGGTGAAAATGTATTTGAGGCTTTGGTGGTCGGAATAGATTTTGCAACGATTACCAAGGAGGTAATGTCGCCAAGTTTTCAGGGCATGAACTACGGCAGCGAGTTCAAGATCGTGGGTAGGATAGTTCTCTTCATGTGGCCGTAACTGGCGTGAAGCATACGCTACCACATGTCGATCTTGCAGAAGTATGCATCCTACCCCTTGCCGTGAGGCGTCACAATAGATTTCGAAATCCTTTTTAGTGTCTGGAGGTGCAAGTACGGGTGCATAAGTCAATCTTCTTTTTAGCTCTTGAAAGCTTTCCTCGCAATTGGGAGTCCATAGGAATTTCTTATCTTTCTTGAGGAGTTCAGTAAGAGGCTTTGCAACTTTAGAGAAGTTCTCGACGAAGCGACGGCAATAGCTGGCTAGGCCAAGAAAACTCCTAACTTGCTTAACCGATTCAGGTGGAGTCCAGTCAAGGACGGCCTGAACTCTCTCGGGATTCACAGCAATGCCTTTTGCAGAAATCACGTGGCCTAAGTAGGTCACTTCTGGTAGCCAAAATTCACACTTGGAGAATTTAGCATACAGGCGATGCTCTCTAAGTTTCATCAATGCCAGCCTTAGGTGTTCGGCATGTTCTTCTTCGTTCTTCGAGTATATAAGGATGTCATCAAGGTAAACCACGACAAACTGGTCCAAATACTCCATGAAGATCGAATTCATCATGCGTGAGAAAGTGGCGGGGGCATTGGTTAAACCAAAGGACATGACGGTATACTCGTAAAGACCATAACGAGTAGTAAAAGCCGTTTTGGGAATGTCCTCGTTTCGGATCTTGATTTGATGATAACCTAATCTCAAATCCATCTTGGAGAAGACAGAGGATCCTGCAAGTTGATCATAAAGATCATTGATCCTAGGAAGTGGGTACTTGTTCTTTATCGTCGCTAAATTTAGCGGGCGATAGTCTACGCACATCCTTTCTGTTCCATCTTTCTTCGTTACGAACAGAACGGGCAAACCCCATGGCGATGAGCTAGGGCGGATGAAGCCTTTTTCCAACAAAGCTTCCAGTTGGGTTTTAAGCTCAGCTAACTCACGTGGGGCCATTTTGTATGGGCGTCTGGAAATTGGTGCGGTTCCTGGGGCAAGATCCACTATGAACTCTACACATCTGTCGGGTGGCATTCCCGGCAGCTCTTCAGGAAAGACATCCGGGAAGTCACGAACCACCGGAACATCTTCAAGGTCAGGAAGTGGAAGCACATTCAAAGAATGCACCTGGGTTCTTGTTCTTGGTGAGGAGTAAACTATTGTCTGGCCTGAAGGATGTGTAAGTCTAATTGACTTGGATTTACAATCAATAAAAGCATGTTGTCTTGATAACCAATCCATACCAAGGATGACATCAATGTCTGAAGACTTGAGGGCTATGAGTGAAGCAAGGAATACTAAACCCTCAATTGCAATTTGATTGCCATGGCTTACTCTATTAGTTTGCCATTTTGAACCAGGAGTTTGAATGATCATACGGGTGAACATTTCATCAAAGGATACATCATGCCGAAGTGCATAACTCTCCGACATGAATGAGTGAGAAGCTCCTGGGTCAAAAAGAACAGAAGTGGGAACAAAATTGACTGGGAGCGTACCAAGAATGACGTCAGAAGTACTATCAATTTCCTCAGTTGAGATTTGGTTCACACGTCCAAGATTTTCTGAGGTGGATGGTTTGGAAGTGGAAACCTTCGGGTTTGGCTTGGCACGAACAGTGGGGTTTCCTTTAGCATGGGGTGGAGCATTTTTGTTGACGGGGCACTCACGAGAGTAGTGACCAGGCTGGCCACATCTAAAGCAGGCTCCAAAGATAGTGCGGGGAGCTGGGTTGTTTGGGTGAGCTGGTGGACGAGGCGGCACAAGGGATGGCCTCGGTGGGTTGTTTTGGTGGATCAAACTGTTAGGAATCCAGATCATGCGCTTCTGAGGGTGTGAACTGGAAGAAGGGGCAAGTTCAAGAGCATGCTTGCGAGACTTCTCGAAAACTTCATTGCCATGCTCAGCTCTGAAGGATCTGTTGACTAAATCCTCAAAGGTGGAAAATTCGATGAGGTTGAGATCATGACGGAGGATGGGGCTAAGTCCCTTGCGGAACCTTGCCTGCTTTCTGGCATCGGTGGTGATCTCATCTTGGGCATACCGAGCAAGACGGTTGAATTCCCTCACATACTCATGAATGGACATCTCTCCTTGATTTAGATTGCAGAACTCTTCCTTCTTGCGCTCCATCAACTCATCCAGAATGTGGTACCCTCGAAAGGCAACACAGAACTCCTGCCAAGTCACTACGTGACCATTTGGCTGCATTGCAACATAGTTCTCCCACCACTGAAGAGCAGCACCTTCCAAGAAGTATACCGCGAAAACAACTCGGTCATCGGGAGAAACATGTGCAGTGTCAAGCTTACGCTCGATGGAACGGAGCCAATCATCAGCTTCAAGGGGCTCAGAAGAACATCGGAATACCGGTGGCTTGAGGAGGATGAAGTCCTGAATGCTGACCACCACATTACGATGGTGGGCGGTATTCTGCTCGATGAGCTCCAGAAGGCGTGTTTGATCACGTCTATTCCGCTCGGCTTCCATCATGATTTCCGCCGCAGAAGGCGGGGTTGGAGGTTCATCATCATTTCGATTCCGATCACGGTCTCGATTCCGAAGAACAGCACTACGAGTTCCACCTGACATCCTGTGTAATAAAAATCAACAATCAGAACAGGTTGTACGATGGAGGCAAGGATAAAAGGATATGGTTTCAGAAGGAGAAGACTATAATGCAAAGGCAATGATTCAAAGAAACACGGAACAAATCCGGCAGCATAACGGCTACACTGGGATGGAAATTGAAACAACCTCGAAGAAATTGGACAGAACTTCTTCAAGGAACTCAAAACACGGAGACTTTGGACAACCACAACAATCCTACGGCTATAAGGAGGCAATCAACGAGATGTTCTATTCAGACATAGATGAGCCTAGTCCTATCATCCCGTAGAAAAGATAAGGGTGACTCAGAACTCAGATCGATGAGGGTAAGGAGAAAAAGAAGCCTTACGTTGTTCCCTTATATACCCATAGTAACTATATAACTAAAGAAGGCTAGACTCGACTTCGGCCAAGGCTGATAATCCTACAGTCAGTCCTACTCTGATACCAAGTCTCTCGGGACCCGGGGTTAGCGTATGCAAGCCTCTCTACAACACAATCATATGGAGAGCCGAGAACCGTACCCACTTGTCTATGCAGACAAGGCCAAGCACAGAACATTCTCAGAAAGCATCGAACGTGAGGGGCATCCCATCCAGGCCGGATGATCAACTGAAATGGGTCCTCATCGTCCGCACACAAGTCTAAATGATATGGGTGATGAACTCCCATACTCATAGACAAGTCGCCTCAACCATACTATCGATTGTATTATAACCCTTACATAGACTTACTCCAGCCCGATCACTTAGTCGGGGTCTAGGGCGGGCTCGATCATACATCAAAGTGTGCACGAGACAGAGTCTCGAACAATCGCATCGCGATGCCCCAAGCTGCGCACATCTAAGGGCCACTTGGTGTATAAAAGACCGCCAGCCAGATCACAACTAAGGTCTCGAAAACCCATACTAAGACATGCATGTTATAAACATACACGCAGCACACATGCCTTGTATGAACAGCAGGTATCATTGCAATTCTCTACAAAATATACATCTTTATTAATAACTCTTACAGAGTGCACACAGAGATCACAAGCATGGGATTCAACATTACAACAGACAAGCGGAAGCAAAGTAGGTCTGAGTACAGACAAGTTTAACAAATGGCTTAGAGAAGCCTTATCTAAAAACAAGCCCTCCACGAGGGAACCAGTCGTCTGACTGGGACTACACTAGCTTGGTCTTGGTCTGAGTCTTCATTCTTCGAGCTTCGGGTAAAAGTCACCATCGGGGTCGGTGGGTTCATCTAAAACATAGATTAAGAAAACATGAGTACAAAATCGTACTCAGCAAGACTTACATAGGAGCTATACTATTCATGCACATGTATCGAGGTAAAGGGAGGTGGAGTTTCACTTGCAGAAGTGCCAGCTTTGACTTGGCTAGTCCTGAACTACGAGTACCAGACTTGAGGTAAGAAGCGTACACGAGTCCACTACATCTCTTCAACCAATTACACCACTATGGTTACTTCCTCGACTTCCCCACGAGAAGCACACCATAGCACTCACGCTTATCTTGCGAGTTTTAGAAGTATCCAGTTCAAGTTGTCTAATAATCGAGCACAGCTCTCCAAGTAGTCCCTTACGGCGGACGCGGCTATTCGAATAGTTTATTAACCCTGCAGGGGTGTACTGCTACACACATGAAACTATCAGTTACCGCCTTTGTACTCTACACCGTTCAAGAGGTGCCGGCGAGGATAATTCCCACAACTTTTACCTCACAGCCAACTCAAATTCAATGGAGACGCCTATCTGGGCTGGAATCCACATCGTGAACCCGGCCGGTTTACCGATGTGGTCCCAGAAGATGTGTGCAGGGTCCCAAGCCGGTCTGAATAGCCGTTCTTCCACTTCGCAGACCGTGCCACAGACCTACCAGAACTCCGAACTAATGCGACTCATTGAACTGAGAAGGGGTGAGTTAGTAGGTTGAGCGGGGGTCCATGTGCCCAACATGTGGTAGTACTCTTCGTCTTGGATCACCACACAAGAACTCGGGCTTAGGGCGGTGTTCAACGAGACAACCCACTGTGTACTCCTACACAGCCTCTCATCGTTCACCTTGTATTAGGGTAGATTCACCAACACATTTCACTTTCATCAACACCATGTTTATCATCATCCCGACTCACATCATAAGCAACCTCATTGTACCACTAAGCATGCAATAAGCAGTAACAGTTGCAGGGGCCACATGATATCAACCAACTCCTACATCTGCTAGGATTGTGGTTTTCTTACTACTGTGACAAGATGATAGGTCATGCAAAGGATATGGGTTCAACTATGCGGTAGAAACGTTATCATGGTGATCATCCTAAACAATGCATAAGCGAGACATGAGAGGGAAGTGGGATTTTATAGACATGATCAATGGGGGTTTGCTTGCCTTGCTGACGAGGTTTCGATAACGGTGTCTTCAACGAAGGGGGCAGCCTCCTGCTCCAGTTCCACCTCTACTCAACAAACAACAAGAAAAGTAGCAAAGTAAATACAATGCACAATCACATGATGGAAGGTTGACACTTGATGTACATGCTTTGATGTGTGAAGCAATTCCATTTAAATGGAGTATATTGCAAATTGAATTGCAAATTCAAACTCCAATTTGAATTCAAACTTAACCAAGTACATGTGACATTGTTTGATCATTTTGAACCTTTTGGAAAAGTGTATGATATGCCTCTGAAGTGTGGTTGAATTGCAGTATAATTCCATGGTCCAAGTTGCAAAAGCATTTGATTTGAATTTGAATTAATTCCAAATAATTCAAATGACATATGCTACTGGTCCCATTTTAAAATCAACTCAATCATAGTTGAAAGTTGCATTTTTGGATAGCTTATTTTCTCCTGATCATTTTTCATATATTATTTGTCCAATTTGGAGTTAATATGAATTTTCTATGAATTTCCAAAGTTTGGGGTATTTTCTGGAATTTTCTCTGGTTATTTTAATTCTTTTTTATTTATTGCGTCAGCAGGGGGGCTGACCAGTCAAACTGACTAGGGGGCCCCACCTGTCAGCCATAGTGGGGGTTAACCCCCTGTTTAAAATTAACCCGAGGGGTTTATTTGTGGCTGGCCCCACTTGTCGGTCACTGTGGGGGGTGGTTAAGCTGGTACTTAGCCCTAATGGCTAATCCAGCCGGCGGCTTGACGCCGGTGGGCACAGCACGGCGGAGGGCTCGCCGGAGTGGGCATTTGGCGTCGCTTTGGCACGCGCAGGGCATCAGAATGACCCCCGTGCTCGTCCGCATCGAGCCGTGCATACGGGAGGGGCGAGAGGTTGCCGGAACATCGCCAGCGACGAGGTGCGGCGGCGGTCGGCGACTGGTGAAGGCGTCCTTGCGCTACGGTGCTCGGAAAAAAGCGGGGAGAGAGGGGAAAAGACCGCCTGCTCACCCTGATGGCAGTGGCGAGCTCGAGGAGTCCGGAGGAGGCGAGGCGGCGGAGGATTTCTCGCCGGAGTGTCACGGTTGGCCGGCGCAAAGTCTTGATGCGGGCGTCGTCTTCGGGGCCTCTGGAGCTCGATTCGTTGCGCAGATCGACGAAGTCGACGACGGGGAGCTTCCCGGACACGGTGGCTCACCGGGAGGGGCACGGTGGCCACGTCGGAGCACGACGGCGGGCTCGGGGGCGCTCGGGCTCTCACGGGTTTCGCACGGGAGAGAGAGGAGGAGGTCCAGGCGAGAGGGAAATGGAAGGGGGAAGAAGCCCAGGGCTCCACGGCGCTAGAAGGCGGCAGGGGAGCAGCCAGGCACCTGCCTGGCAGCCATGCCGGCTCGCCGGCGAGCTGCCAGCCTGCCTGGCCTGGTGGAGAAGACGACCCTGCCCCTTTGGGCTGGGCCGCCTCTGCTGGGCCAGGTGGGCCAGGTAGGCTGGGCTGGCCTTTTTTCCTTTTCTATTTTTCTTTTTGTTTTTGTTTTTCTGCCTTTTTTTTTGCTCTGGTAAAAATACCAAAACATTTTATAAAATCCTCAAAACTTTTATGTGACCTTACATGGTATAACACTAGCCACTCACAAGTTTTGGGAAATTTTGAAATTCAAATAATTTGAATTTCAAATCAAATAGGGGTTTATTTAATTTTCCAAGGCACTGTTTGAAAATTAGAAAATTCCATGAGCATGGGATTGCTCCCAAACCATTTTTAAAATGATCATCACCATTTATAGGAATTTTCCAAATGTTCAAATGATTTTTGGAAAAAGATTTTTATCTGGCCATTTGAAATAATTTCTCAGGGCTTTCTTTTCCCCATTTTTGAATTGCAATTTGAAATTTTTGCATGAATGCAAGGTACCTCTGATCCTAGCACATAACTAACTTGGGGTTGTGACAGAAAGTGTATCTATATCATAGCAATATCACACAAAAATGCATGGAACGAGCAGAAATTATCGATACGTTTGAGACGTATCACTCGACAAGCTGCCATCAGTGCTTTGGAGTCTGTGCACCACACCGAACCGCTCAACTGGATTCACTCCCTTCTTCCTCGTATATGGCGCGGAGGCAATCATTCCCTCTGATATTGAGTTCGACTCACCTCGTCACGCCATGTACACGGAGGCAGAAGCTAAGGAAGGTCGAGAGGACGGTGTTGATCTAAGAGAAGAAGCATGTATCCTGGCCCTGTCTAGGTCGGCAATATACCAGCAGAAGTTGCGTCAGTACCACAACAAGAAGATCCGTCCCCTAGATTTTCGTGAGGGTGACTCTGTGCTCCGCCGAATCCAGCAATCGGATGGCCAGCACAAGTTATCCTCTCCTTGGGAAGGTCCCTTCGTCGTCAGTCTTGTGCTCAACAACAATGCATACTACCTCATCGACTGCAAAAAGCCGACCCGATATGTGGACACTTCAGGACAAGAAATGGAGCGTCCCTGGAACGCCGAGCAGTTGTGCCCGTTTACAGTTGAGCGGTATCGTTGTATTCCCCCTTTGAAATATTATCAATGAGAATAGTCATGCGTCCATGAGATTGCATTAGGGAGGAGTTATAAAAATTTGTGCATTCATTTTCCAGTCCTAAGGTTTGCGAAAGTGGACCCTGGGACTAGTCGGTTGCCCCGAAATGGGTATACTTAAGAAAAGATCAATAAGAGCGATGGGTTTTGTGAAGGTCAGTTCGAACCGAATGCAGGCCGCAGGTCGGCTGTAAAGTCGGGTGGATGTGGCTGAACAGAATTATCAATCGGAAAGTTCGTAGTCTAAAGTATATTTAGTTTGAACCTAGCCGACAGCAAGCGCAACGGATTGTGACAGACCGGCTGGCCAACAGTCGATAGGTTGCAATCGGCCAGGTCGCAGAACCTTGACCTTACGCAAGAACTGAAAACCTAGAAGTACTTGTCAAATTTCCTCCGAGGTCTATTTTCTTATCCAACCACAGACCGCAAGTCGGCTGTAGGGTTGGCTGGAATATCGACTAAGGAAGAAAAGAGTCAAAGAAAAAGGCAATCGGTCTGAAAACGCAAAGGCAAGAGCATATATAGCTAAGCAAGAACCAAGTTCACAAGCAAGCATGGCCGCTTGGCCGAATGTGGATTATTACATGAAACTGGCCCTCGGCGGGCACACTTGAAGTTTGACCAAACTGTTCTTAAAAGCAAAGCAGGTAAATAAAAGTGCGCCGAACTCAGGAATTCGGCGCATATGGAGCAGGTGGAGCAGCAACTGAAATGGTAGTGGCTTCCGGAGCAGGCGGAGCTGAAGCAGTCGGACTCGTGCTGGTGGCATCTCCCCGAGCTGAAGCTGCAGTGGCCTCAGACAGAGTGATCGGGGGCTCGTCAGTTGCGCTCTCCGAGTGCTCATCAGACGAATCCCCACCCTCGTCAGAGGATTGAGCGTATTGTGAAGAGGTGGAGGTTGCAGTTCGTATTCGGGAAGTTCGGGGATTGTTGCCTTCCTCGGTGGTTTCATAGAGAAGATCGTTGAGTGATGCAGGCGAGATCGGAGAACCTTCATCATCAAGATAAGGAGTTTGCTCCAAGGGATTTATGGCTTCTGAGAGCTCGCTAGTAACCTTGCAGATCCGCTGCCAAACTTCACCAATGCTATCCTCCGACCCGGCTCGCTGGGCGTGCATCAGATCCAAGTCCACGTCAGGGTACCATCTTTTGACAACGGAGACAGCAGCCTGCACTGCAGATCGGATGGTAGAGTCAAGCAAGATCTCAATTTGCCGAGGCGCGGCCTTGAGGTTTCGAGCCACATCCGCAACCGTTTCAGCAACAATCGGTTTTGTCCGCGATTTGAAGAGCATATCGTTGAACTTCGGGACTCCGGTCTTGAAAGTGCAGAGAGCACCCTTCACATGTGGCACTCGGGAGTCCAGAGCCACAAAAAAGTCCTCTGCGTCCCAACATGCATCAGCATCAACTACCACACCTCTAGTTCGGCGGGCTTCAGCCACAGCGGCAGTAGCAGCAGTGGTGGAGTTGGGCCAGGCGTTTGGAAAACAAGCAATCGGAAATAAAGTAAGATCGGAGTACATGAAAATCAGATCGGAAAACAAGGAATGAGTAGAAAAGTAAAGTACCAGCAAGGGTGATGTCCACTCTATGAAGGCAGGCGAGGGAAAGGTCGACATGAGCTTGGGCAGCTCGGATCTCATTCTTGTGTTCAGTGGCCATGTCCTCGACGCGCTTGATGGCCAGATCCTTCTCCTTCATCAGCTGGCTTTCCACCTCAACCCGAGCGTCCACCAGACTCTACATGTTAGCAATATGATCAGTTTTCACGGCAGCAAGGTCACCTGTCATCTACTGGATCTTGGCTTCCAGCTCGGCTTCGACAGTGGCCAGTCGGGCGCGCTCCTTCTCAACGTGTCCGAGCTGGGAATTCTTCTCACCAAGCTGGTTCTCCAGCTTGGCTATTCTTTTCTGGGACGCCTCCAGCTCGGGGGCGTGAGCAGCAGCAACTAGAGATGCAAATACAACTAAGTCCTTTAGGCATGGCAGTCGGAAACAAGCGTGTAACAAGAAAAAGTTTACCTGTCAACTCTTGGACCTTCACAGCCTGAGCGTCGGACTTTCTCTTCAGAGCGGTAAGAGATTTTTGGCCCGCTGAATAAGCGGCCAAAAGTCCATCAAAGATAGCTTATCGTCTGTCACGGATAGCCTAAAAAAGGGTTTCGTCAGATCTAAAGGAGCAATAAGAAAAAAGAGTAAGATCCGAGAAGATTGCGAGCAATCGTCCCGGATCTCGGGGACTACACCCAGTGTGTGCACTGGCGCGCCCCCATAGGAAGAAAAAACTTACCGAGGCAGAGTACTCGGAGGCGAGAATTTGGGAAAGAGCTCCATTGGCAAAGTTTCTAACATGGATGGCAAGGCCACACAATCGGTGATGCAGATGGGCTGGGATCTGGTCCTCGGACTCAGCAGGAGGAGGAGTGGCGGAGTCGGCAGAAGGTCGCACCGGCGAAACATCGAGTTCACCAGTGTACGCCTGGCAGAACCGATCCATTCGCGAGAGCTTGTGGGTCGTGGACGGTGGACGGCGCACAATGCCGCTGGAAGGTTGAGGCGCCGCAGTATTGGTCCCAGCAGGGACGTGGGAGGCAATCGGGAAGGACACCTAAGGGCCTTCAGGAGGAGGAGCAGTCGGGTTGATGGGGGCAGCAGTGGCACTCTCCGATCCGACTGTAGGAGTTGTGTATTCAGGAATAGTGGCCCGGGTTGGAGAAGCCTCGGGCAAAGCAGCACCTCCGTCGGTCAAATCCACGAACGGAACGATGGAATGCGCGACCCCAGACTGTTCGATCAGGATCGGAGCGGCAGTGGCGGCCGCTGCAGGAGTAGCTGATTGTGTGCCCGCAATCGGACATGTGGCAGTTGCGGAGGTCGGAGGAGGAGCAGTCGGTTGCGCCTGCTTCGCAGCAGCGACAACTCCCTATTTCTTAGTGCGCTCGGACTTGGAGGTCTCAGCGGCAGCTCTCTTGCGGGACACAGCGGGTACGGTGGAGGTAGCGGAGGCGACAAGGAGCACAATCGGAGGAACCCCGGGCACCACGGGGGCAACAGCTCGGAAAACCCTTCATAACAGAAAGCAAGTTGCAAAGAGTGACCGGACAAACTCAGAAAAGACAAGAGGAAATAGAAGGAAGTACCCGGCAGCTCGGGGCAGCTGAGCAGCAAAATTGGCCATGGAGAAGCTCGGGCGAACAATGTTCAGTGGCGTGGGAGCCAGCACAGGACCAGATGGCTTAGGGG
This sequence comes from Bromus sterilis, assembly GCA_950022295.1. Taxonomy (NCBI): domain Eukaryota; kingdom Viridiplantae; phylum Streptophyta; class Magnoliopsida; order Poales; family Poaceae; genus Bromus; species Bromus sterilis. Next base: position 49,436,742 of record OX465596.1, read on the forward strand.
CAGTCGAAGCTAGAGCATGGAGCCTCAGACCCTTGTTGCTTTTCTTCTTGAGGATCTTTGAAGTACAGGGGGCATCATCTGTTCGGGGGCGTTTCATCTCAGCCACCATCTGCGCAGTCAGGCGCGACTCTGCGCCGTAATCACCAGGAGCATCAGCGTCACTACTCCATTCGGCCATGAAGCGTTTGATGGAGGAATCAGACTCACCCGGTTGATTGAAGCCAAGTCCTAGAGTGGCAGTGCGAGCCTCAGTTTCAGGGTCCGACTCCTCCTCGAGCTCCAGGTCCTCGGCATCCTCGTCCGTGCGGTCGGGGTGTTAGGTAGAAGGGGCCTGCCCATCGTGCATGGCCCTGGAGCCAATAAATTACTGTGAAGAACAGCCGATCAGAATCAACAAAAGAGCAGAGAAAAACCGAATGAAAGATTGGGAGAAGAAGCATACCACGGGAGGAGGTCGGAGCCGACTGTACGCCCTCATCCCAAACACGAAGGGGTCAGACAGCTTGGTGTCAATGAGCAACTCCAGTCGCCGAACGAGCTCCTCTTCATCAACGCGGAAGGTGGAGATCCGATTGGGATCCAACCTCTTGCTCATATCGCACATTCGGTGGCATCGGCGCTGCAGGGGGAGCACTCGGCGGCAGATCCAAGTGGAAAAAAGATTGGCGGTGTGCAATCCGTCAGCCATCAGCTCGGTGATCCGAGCCATCTGGCGGTCCAGATCGGTGTCTCCTTCCCCAGGCTTCTCAGACCAGTTGTGCTTGCTTGGGGGCGGCAGGGAGAACTCCGGCAAGTTGAGCAAGTCCTTTCCTTCCATCAAGGAGACATAAAAGAACCTCATCTTCCAGTCCTTGATGGATTGTGGTGGCTGGGGATGAGGATAAAGACCGGCTTTGCAGACATAGACGACGGCGGCTCCGCAATCGGCCATAACCTTCACCTCCTCTCTTTTCCCAGTTTTCGGATCCGTGGTGAACACCCCGGTTCACACTCGGAAGCTGCGGAGAAAGAAGAGCCGAGACCACAATCCGAAGGTGCGCCGCACTCCAAGATAGCCCTCGCACAGCGTAACGAAGGCCGAGAGCAGCATGAAGGCTTTGGCGCCGAGGTGGTGCGGTTGCAGGTGGAAGAAGTCGAGAAACTCGCGGAAAAATTTGCTCACCGGGAGCCCAAATCCGCGATTGAAATGGGTTAGGAAGACCACATGTTCGCCGGCTTTGGGAGTTGGCGCAAGCTCAGGCCCGGGGACGCGGAAGTTGAGGGTCCACCGAAACCTTGCGCGCGCGGCGGAGGAGGGTAATCTTCATCTCAGTAACATTCGAGCCTTTTCACGTGCCTTTCTGGCGGTAGGCGGCATCGTCGTCTCCCATGGAGGCGTCGGAGTCCGTGGCGGGAGATCTTGAGGAAGAGGACGAAGACGGCGGCGGCGGACACCAGGAGCCGCGTCCACCAATGGTGGCGGAGAGTTGTGGCGGCGTTGGCGGCGGAGAGCAGCGGGGAGATGGTCGTCGGGGTAGATCTAAGCCTCGGCGGAGGCAGCGGAGCGCATGGTGTCAAGGCGGCGGAGGTAGAGGAGAAGTGCTCGAGGAGGAAGACGAAGTGGGTGGTGTGCGCTGCATCCCCATCCCTCAGGCTATTTAAAGGGCCAGCGGGGCGGTGGTGGGATCCGGTGCGCTAGCTTTGTGGACGGTGGCTCAAGGTGGCGGTTATGTAATTATCTGGCGGATGGGACGGGACATGCGCGCGTGGCTCAAGGTAGCGGTTATGAAACGTCCATCGTGGCACGTCACTCCACATTACACGGCGAATTCGAAGCGGCAAGTTTTCGGTCAACATTCTAGTCAAACTAACCGTTGGCCAGATCGGCTGAGGGAAAGAAGAAATCGGCAAGAAGTACAAGAGCAATCGATAGATTGCAAGCAATCGGCCAATTGAGAGCAATAATTCAGAAGAACAAAGCAGATTCAAGATTCAAGAAAAATATCCGAGCTGAGCAAGAACAATCGGCAGGTTGAAATCAATCGGCCAATTGAGAGCAATCGGTCAAAAAGTCGAAGCAGATACAAGACTCAAGGGAAGTATGGAGGAACCTCTGCAGGCCCCGTTGTCATTAGTTCGGCGGGACCTCCGCAGCTTCAGGGGCTACTATCGTGGGATTGATCCCCGGGTAGGGTCACCCAGGAGAAACATTTCATCAAGGCAGAGATCACCGACCTGATGGTCGCCGATCTGATCAAGGCCGAGCTAATCAAGATCAAGCAAGCAGTGGGCCGAACTGATCAGGTCAAAGGCCGATTGCCCCAAGAGAGTGCAATCGGCCTCACCTAGATCCAGTTGGCCGAAGAGGACAAAGCAATATCCAAGATGAATCCCAGATAGGACACCTGGTACAAGTTCATTCAATGCGCAGTCCTAGGAGATCCGGGCTGTCACAGGCGTGCGGTCTCCTCCAGCGCGATCACGCGGACAGGCCGACAGGACCAAGCTCCTAGCTCCACTGTTCACTGCGCAAGACCTACAAGCTAGCGGCATGGAGAGCCGCAAGTCTACACCGGTTCATCCAGGAGCACACGATGTGAGGATCCCAGTTCGTCCGGGGCTGGCAGCTGGGTCCTCCCCTTTGTACATTTACCTTTGTACCCCGGGCTTGGCCTATAAGAGCCCCGGGTACCCCTCCTGCGTGAGGGACGACGGAGCACTTATTGCAATTTCACCCACCAGAGAGAGCAAGGAGAGAGTTGTTCTTAGATCCCTCTTCTCCTTCCTCTCAAAAAACTCAAGGGGAATTCATCATAGCTAGAGTTATTGCTTATAGTTAGCTCGGCAAGACTAGGGGTGTTATCTCTACGGAGAGCCCCGAACTTGGGTACATCGCGGTGTCTCATTGTGTTTGTCCCCACTCTCGATTCCGGCACCATCGACACCAACCTCGGTTTGTCCCCCACTTTAGCTAACCCCATGGCATCTTCCGTTACCAAAACGACGACACTCGCTAATGGAACTAGTGGGGGTGCATCCAACTTTCTTGCTCCGGAAGACCTATAGCTCACTTGAGGAGGCTCATCCTTGGAATATGCAAGCCAAGTTCTTTAGTGTAGGGGTCCCCACATAGTTATTCATGAATGATAATCTCTATGGAGTACAAACATAGCAATGGAGTATGAGTGTGGATCTTTCAAAAGGAATAGTAGTGTTGCCCCCTTTTCTTTTTATTCTCTTTTTTTCTATTTTTTGTATTTTTGGGGCCTCTTTGGGTCTTTCTATTTATCCATCATTTGTCCTCTTTGGGATCTTTTAATTGTCCTCTTTGGGATCTTTTCCTCGCTTAAGGGAAACACTCCATATTTTACAAGAATATAGAAGATCTTCAAACTTTACAAGAAGTACTCAAACATAAAGAAAAGATGAAAACTATCATGATGTATGCAAATGTATGCCAGTGTAGCAGGATATGTAATGATACTAACGCGTCATGTAACAATAATAAGGGAAAAGCGCAACTATCATGCAGCTCCTCGATCAAGCAAAACAATGTATGACATGAAGGTCAAGTCATGAGATGGTGGATGATGCATGGAAATGTATCTTGGAAAGGCTATGGAAATGCCTTGATAGGTAGGTATGGTGGCTGTTTTGAGGAATATATAAGGAGGTTTATGATGCCAGATCGTATCATGCCAATGGTTTGGATGCACCAGCGAAGTATGCACCAACTCTCAAGGTGAGAAAGGGCAATGCACGACACCGAAGAGGCTAGAAAAATATGAGGAGGTGGAAGTGTCAACAATCGAATACTTGCATTAGTCCGAAGAACTCATGTAGTTATTATCGGTAACTCTCTATCTAATCGGGAGGTTCACAAAGAGACGAGTACCCCGAGGAGGAGTGTATGGGGGTTCAGTTGTCCTTGCGCATCCTCAGCCCATGGTACATAAGGGTACTCGATATATTCCAATCCCTCCAGAGGTTAGCGATCCATCTAGTAGCTAGAGTTCTCAACTAATTTTTGTAGTTTTTGAAAATAAGCACGGATTGCCCAAAATACGACACCTATCACAAATAGGCTCAAGCTCTTGGCACCTTGATATCCAAACATTACTCTAATCAATACCTCAAAACTATTGCATGTTACTACTACACTTGTAATAGCAACCTTAATTACCTACTCACGCAAGACACACAACTCAGTGAAACAAACCAACTCTCTAACCAAGACAAACATGAAGACTCAAGAGAGTTCCTAGAACATCCTAAACAAAAGCTCGTAAAAAGATAAGCATGATAACTAAGAGCTAAACATGACAGTAGCTATGAAAAGATAAAGAACATACACAAAGAAAGATAAGCATGCAAGCCTATGTTGTGTTCTACGATGGAGTGGAGTGTGTTTCTCTCCTAAGCAATGAAGGCTAGGATCCAACTTGTTATGAACAACAAACTAAAAATTAAAGAGCGAGACTCTCCAAGTCTAGCACATAACATATGAAGTGATAAAAATATAGAATGGAGAAGGACGAATTGATGATTGTTGATGGAGAAGGGGATGCACGGGGGCATCCCCAACCTCAGACGCTTGAGTCTCCTTGGATATTTGTTGTGGTGCATGGGGGCATCCGCAAGCTTGAGCACTTGACACTCCCGAATCTTCTTTCATCATCTCCATTCACATACTTGAAAACCCCCGTCATACGAAACTCATCCTAAGCTGATTCGAGTGGTTAGTACCCATGATAAAATATTTTTTCTCTACTGGAAATAAAGATATTCTTGAAGAACTATTGTTTCTCAAGATTTCCAAAAAAAGTTGCAAAGAAAAAGAAAGCTTAAGGTTTGCAAAACGAAGAAAAGGTAAAATGTGGCAGAATCTGTGAAAAACGGACCAGCAGGTAGTAGATAATTTTTTTCGGGGTACTTCTGCAACTCAAATCAATAAACTCAAAATAGATGCACGAAAGCCAATTGTATATAGCATGTTGTAAAAAAGATAAAGATCAAAAAGATGATCTGGTGATTTTAGCCGAATTTTTTGTCAAGGGGACATAATCTGTTTATGGACAGCATGTCACAACTTTTGAACTATCTTGCAATCGGAGGCTAAAACTTGGCACAAAGATTGAAAATAAAGATACAATGATGTTTCTACAGTAGTAACAAACATCAAGACCACTAAAACTGAAAATAAAAACATATTGGGTTGCCTCCCAACAAGATCTTTCTTTTATAGCTCTTTGCTAGGCATGATGATTATAAAAGATGCTCTCATAAGAATAAGGATTTGAACCAAAAGAGAGCATCAAGGAGAAAATATGAAACACATTTAAGCCTAACCCACTTCCTATGCATAGGCATCTCGTAAGAAAATAAATCAAAGAAGCACAAAGTTACATGCATAGGAAGGTGGAACAAGAACAACTTCAGAACTTTCATCATGAAGAGAGGTGTTTTTTGTAACATGAAAGTTTCTCAACCCAAATTTTCCTCTCTCAAAGTAATTTTCATAGCATAATGAACAAACTCAACAATATAACTATCAAATAAAGCATGTTGTTCATGACCTACAAGCCCACGTTTATAGTCTTCAACACGGTTTTTAGGAACACAAGATAAATGCAACCCATCACTTTGAGCCTCAATAAGAGCACAGTTCTCCGGAATATGAGTTGGAGATTTCAAAAGGATAATAGGACAATAAAGTGTGGGTGCAATAGAAACAATTTAATGCTTAACATAAGGAACTATAGCAAGTTCATCTTCGCAAGAATAATCCATATTGGCATCATGGCCATCAACAAAGCAACTGTCAAGATCTTTAGAAAGGGAAGTATCAAGTGAGGCCTCATAATCAAGGGATTCCTCATCAAAGCAATCATTAGCCTCTTCTTGGGAAGCAAACATTTTATTTTTTAAATCCTCAATATAAGCATTGGAAGTATAATTATCGAAGTAATAAGCAAGAACTGCAAGGTTTACGGACTTGTAAATAATATCGTAGTACTTTTCAATCAAAGAAGCAATCTCATAAGCACCTTTAAAAGCAACAAACTCTTCAATCTTTTCAACATCAAAGTAATCATAAACACCTTTAGCATAAGAAGATAGGATCTTATTTTCATTAAAATCACATTGGAAAGGAAGGTGTTTACGATCTATTTTAGAGTAGCAAGTGAAATCATAAATGTAGCACAAAGATTCAGCATAGCAATGAGAAGTTTGTATTTGATCCCACAAGTGTTTCCCCTTCTGAGATAGGCGGTGTCGCGTATAATGATAATGCTCATCCGATGATTTTTCCCTCAACCAAGTCGGTTGGGTTTTTAGCGCGAGCACAAATTGATCGAAGACGAGCCAAGTGAAACATGTCCATCCTACCATATTTGGGTGGTTCCACACCCATGGTAAAGATAGCATCAGTAGGCAGACAAAGACAAAAGGTAGCAACTATTTTTTTTGATTTTTCATATAAGACACACAAGCAAAATAAAAAACTGGCAAGTAAACTAACAAAACTAAAAAGCAAAGATAAAAGATAGTGTGCAACTCCCCTATCTTGAAGATTGGAGTCCCCGGCAACGGCGCGAGAAATTAGCTTGATGGCTTCTCGCCCCTCCACTACTAGGAAAAAGCTTATAGGTAGAGGCTTAATAGTAGCTCCCGGAAATAAGGGGCGCTACAGCCAGTAGTGCCTTGCACAAGAGGGGCGCTACTGCTAGGCCTTTAACAGTAGCGCCTGTATAAAAGCGGCGCTACTGCTACTTAACAGTAGCGCCATGTACAAGAGGGGCGCTACTACTACGTTGATAGTAGTAGCGCGCGGTATAAACCCACGCTGCTACTAAGTTGTCTTCACTGCACCCTCTGGGACATGCCATACTAGTAGCGCATGTACAAGAGGGGCGCTAGTGCTCAGTTCATACCGGTAGTGTCTGTACAAGAAATTCACCAAATGCACCCCCCCTCCCCCCCTGGTGGACCGCCTTTTCAGTTTAAACAAAATAAAAGAAAATGATGGAAATGTCAAAAGAATAAAAGAAATTTAGATTCCCATGTGATATGTGGTCTAGTTGTTAGGGAAATTGAAAAATATGAATTTCGGATTTTTTTGCAAAATCTCTCTAGAATTTGTAAAATGGGCATAACTTTTGCATACGAACTCCGATGAAGAAGTTTTTACATGAAAAATCATCTACTCGAAAAGTTATATCCGAATTCATTCGGGGGAACCCCGTTGAACATTTTTAGAATCCTCAAAAACCTAATATAAAATTACGATAATTTTAAGATCTGGAGGCCAAATTTTTTGAAAAAACTTAACAGTAGCGCCTGTACAAGAGGGGCGCTACTGCTACTTAACAGTAGCACCTGTACAAGAGGGGCGCTACTGCTAGGTATGACGTGTAAGTTTTCAATTGGTCTAGCCATCCTCTTGCGGATCAGTGACATGGCAGCCAACAAAACCTCCACCACGCATTTTTCTCGTCCTCTCCTAACACTCCATCTCCTCCTCTCCTCCACTCCATCTCCTCCTCTTTGGCGACCTCCTCCTCCTCCTCACGGTGATCCTCCTCCGGCGAAATCCTCCACTCCATCTCCTCTCCGATGACCTCCTCCTCATGGTGCTCCTCCTCCGGCGACCTACTCCTCCTCACGGTGCTCCTCCTCCGGCGACCTCCTCCTCCTCACGGTGCTCCTACTCCGGCGACCTCCTCCTCACAGTGCTCCTCCGACGATGACCTCCTCCTCACAGTGACCTCCTCCTCACTGCCCTGCAGAGCCGCCGTCGTCCCCACCCTGCCCCGCGGCCACCAGCGCGACTGCCGGAGCGCGGACACAAACGATATTTTTTTTGTTTTTTGAAATTAATAGTAGTAGCGCGTGAATAAAGAGGGCGTTGCTGCTATTTAGCAGTAGCGCGTGGAAAAGAGGGGCGCTACTGCTATAACAAATAGTAGTAGCGCAAGCAAACACGCGCTACTACTAAAAGTTAGCTGTAGCGTACTAGTAGTAGCGCGTCACCGCGCGCTACTAGTAGCAATTTTAAGGGGCGCTACTAGTAGCATTTTTCCTAGTAGTGCTCGTTGGTTACCCCAAGTGGAAGCTTGAGATGTAGCCTAGCAACAAGTTTCCCTCGGTGAAGGTACCAAGGTTTATCGAACCAGCGGACTCTGAATTATGCAAGTAGGTGTCAACGGCGCCAAATATTAAGTTGCCGGATGGTAATGAGGTTGACGTGGACTTGTGATACGTCCCAAACGTATCTATAATTTCTGCTTGCTCCATGCATGTTTTGTGTGACTTTGCCATGTTTTTCTTGAACTTTCATACACTTTTGAACCTTTTTGGACTAACCTACTAACTCAGTGCACCCAGCTGCTAGTTGCTGTTTTCAGCTGTTTTTGTATTTCAGGTTTTCCGGCCATTAAAAGTGCTTCAAAAAATCCGGAAAAATCAGATAAAAAATCAGCAACACGGAAGCTTCCGGAAACACCAAAGGAGGGAAGGGGGTCCACCACAGGGACTCCAGAAGGGTCCCTGGCGCGGCCCCACCCTAGGCCGCGCCAGGGAGCCTCCTGGCTGCCCTGTGGCCCCTCTCGGTGCCCCCTTCCCCTATATTTACCCCCCGTGACGGAAACCCCTAAGATCGATCCCTCTTTCGCGATCTCGCCTCTATTCCGCCGCCGCTGCCGTTTCAAGATCGGGGCTGCCTGGAGAAGCTGCTCCGGCACCCTGCCGGGAGAAGCTACCCCCTCCGGGAGACCATCCATAGCCATGGACGCCTCCCGTATGTACCGTGAGTAGTTCCCCTTGGACCATGGGTCCGTGACCAGTAGCTATGTGATCTATCTCTCCCTCTTTTGTGCTTCCACTTTCGAGTCCTCGTGAGCTGCCTCACATGATCGAGGCATCTATGTAATTTCTGTTGTTGCTATGCTGAGTTTGTTGGGATCTAATGGATTATGAGACTATGTTCAGATTGTGATGAGTAATATATTTGGTTCTTCTCTTTTATATTTTGTTCTTGAGTAAATTCTTGCATGTTCTCCTTTGCGGTATTTGCTTTGTCCAAGTATTTTATTTGCAACTCCAAGAGGGAGCGTTATGCTTGATTGTGGGTTCAGCCCCCTGATGTCTAGCTTGAGTGACAGAAACATGAGACTAGGGAATGTGATGTTGCCACCAGGGATAAAACAACGGTGCTTGTACTTGCGGGTGCAAGGATTGTTTGCTTTACACAAAGTTCTTTTAATGCAATTGTCTGTTGCTTTGAGTTTACACTTTGGGTGGGATTCGTAACTTAATACCAGCGAGATGTTCTGGACAGATATCTCAAGGTGGATGATTCGTAGTAGAAGCAGATGGATTTCGGTCTACTTACCTTGGCGTACTGCCCATTGATTTTGATCCCTTTCTTTCTGTGCAGCATAGTTAGCATTGCGGTGCCTTCATAATCATGTCAATTTCCCAACTGTGATTTGTTTACCTCGCTAGCACTTTTATCGTCTTTTGGGAGAGGGACATCACTAGTGAAAATCACGGGACCCCGGTCCATCTTCACATCATTGTTCACACTAGCAATTTACTTTCAGTATTTACTTTTCCGTTGCTATCACTATCATTATTATCCCGTGTGTTTTATCCTTTGTAAACAACAAGGCCGGAGGAATTGACAACTCCTTTGAACTCGTTGGGAGCAAAGTTATTTGTATCTGTGTGCAGGTCCAGGTGAAGTTAGCAACCTCGGTTGTAAACGGCGCCATTGTTCACTTTACCACCTACTTGTATCTCTTGAGTCCTACTAGAGACAATCTAAACCTTAGCATCTTCGCTAAGGGAAATTTGTCGTTGTGCTACATCAAACCTTCTACTTGGGGTAACCAACGAGGGGCGAGAAGCCATCAAGCAAATTTCTGGCGCCGTTGCCGGGGACTCAAGTCTACAAGATAGGGGAGTTGCACACTATCTTTTACCTTTGCTTTTTAGTCTTGTTAGTTTACCCTTCAGTTTTTACTTTTGTGCCCTTAATCAAAAATACCAAAATTTCCTGCTGCTACTATGGGTTCCAATGAAAACACTAAGTTGTGTGACTTCACTAGTCACAACAACAGTGACTTTATCTGCACTCCTATTGCTCCACCTGCCACTTCAGCACCTTCTTATGAGATTAAACCTACTCTTCTTAACCTTGTCATGAAAGATCAATTCTCAGGAGCAGGAGAAGATGCTGCCTTGCACCTAAACAACTTTATCGAGCTCTGCGACATGCAGAAGTACAAGGAAGTGGATGGAGACATCGTCAAGCTGAAGCTTTTTCCTTTCTATTTGAGAGGAAGAGCAAAGGAGTGGCTACAATCTTTGCCCAAGAACAGTATCGATTCTTGGAGTAAATGCAAAGATGCTTTTATAGGGAAGTACTATGCCCTTGCTAAACTTATTCAATTGCGGAGTAACATTATGCATTTCAGGCAATTGGATAATGAACACGTTGCCCGGGCTTGGGAACGTATGAAGACGCTTGTCAAGAACTGCCCCACACATGGATTGACTACCTGGATGGTTATCCAGACTTTTTATGCAGGCTTGAACTTCATCTCGCGGAACCTGTTAGATTCAGCCGCGGGAGGAACTTTTATGTCAACCACGCTTGGTGCTGCCACAAAGCCACTAGATGAGATGAATCTAAACTACTCTCAGTGGCACACTGAAAGATCTCCAACTGGTAAGAAGGTAAATTCTGTCGAGGAGATCTCTTTAAATGAAAAAGTTGACCTTATCATGTCTCTACTTACCAAGCAATCTTCTATTGATCCTCAAGATGTTCCTTTAAACTCTTTGGTTGCTCAGGAGCAAGTAGATGTTAATTTTATCTCTAGAAACATCTTCAATAATAATGCTTATAGGAGTAACTTTGGTAGCAACAATCCTAGGCCTTTCCCATCCAACAACTATGGGAACAACACTTATCCTACCACCAGAAACTCCACTTCAGAACTAGAGAGTATGCTTACAGACTTTATCACTACCCAAAAATCCTTCAACAAGAATGTGGAAGAAAAACTAGCTAAATTAGATAATCTTTGTTTGAAGGTAGACAACTTAGCCCTTGATGTTGAGATGTTAAAAATTAGAACCTCTCCCCTTGAGGAGAGTAAGGTCACTCCTATTAATGCTATCCAGTTACAAATCAATGAAAATATTAGGATGATGGCTAAACTTAAAGAGAGATGGGCTAGACAAAAGGAGGAAGAAGAGAGAATTAAGAGCCTTCCTACCTATCACACAGTAGCCACTATCCAAGTAGTTGAGGATGTCCAAACTGTTAGCACCCATCACACCCCTAGTCCCACTGGACCTATCAATGGTGATGCTACCACCTCAGCCTTAGAAGAAGAAAACTCTATGAACATAGAGGCTTTTAAACAAGTGAGCTTAAATAATATCACTACTTCCTTGGTAGATAGTAGAGATTTAGACTTTGACAACTGCACTTTACCTGAAGTTATTGGGTTTCCTACACAAGATGTCTAGAGACCCCCATACTAGCACACTCAATCTTGCCTTCACAGAGCATATCACAAATGCTCTAATCAAAGTTAGGGAGGAGAAGCTTAGACTAGAAGCCTCCATACCTAGGAAGCTAGAAGATGGTTGGGATCCTATGATAAAAATTAAATTGAATAACTTCTCTTGTTATGCTCTTTGTGATGTTGGAGCAAGTACCTCTGTTATGCCCAAAAGAATGTATGATATGCTTGAATTGAAACCTTTTGATCCTTGTTCTTTTGGTGTTCGTCTTGTTGATTCTTCCGTAAAGAAACCTTTGGGGAAGATCGACGATGTTATTATCATTGTCAATGACAATTATGTTCCCGTTGATTTCACTATTATGGACATTGAGTGTGAGCCCTCTTGTCCAATTATTTTGGGACGTCCTTTTCTTCGCAGTTGGTGCTATCATTGACATGAAAGAGGGAACTATCAAATTCCAATTCCCTCTCAAAAAAGGGATGGAACATTTCCCTAGGAAAAATATTAAGTTACCTTTTGAGTCCGTCACACGGGCTAGTTATTCTCTTGAAAATACTTGATCTTCTACTTTAAGCCTAGCTAATGGCTCTAAAGAAGCGCTTTCGGGAGGCAGCCCGCAACGAATTTAGGTTTTTCTTTTTTCTTTTGTTCTGTTTTTAGTGGTCTTGATGATTGTTACTACTGTAGCAACATCATTGTATCTTTATTTTTCAAGTTTTGTGCCAAGTTTAGCCTCATACGGCAAGGGAAGTGAAAGTTGTGACATGCTGTCCAGAAAACAGATTTTGTCCTCGTGACTAGAAAACTTCCAGAAAAATCCCAGTTCATCTTTTTGAGCTGAAATTTTTACACAGCGTGCTCTATACAATTACGAAACTACCGTATGTTCTGAGTTTTTTGATTTGAGTTGCAGAAGTATCCCTAAAAATTCGTTTCTATCTGTTGTTCTGTTTTTCATAGATTCTGCCACGTTTTGTCTCTCTCTACTTTTGCAAACCTTAAGCTTGTGTTTTCTTTGCAAAAAAAATTTGGCAATCTTGAGAAACAGTAGATCTTCCTGGAAATCTTTATTTGCATTAGAGGAAAAATTATTTTATTAGGGTACTAACCTCTCTAATCAGTCTACAATGAGTTATGTATGAAGGGAGTTTTCAAGTGCACGATGGAAGATGATGAAAGAGGATTCAGGAGTGTCAAGCGCTCAAGCTTGGGGAGGCCCCCATGCATCCCCAACAAATATTCAAGGAGACTCAAGCGGCTAAGCTTGGGGATGCCCCCGTGCATCCCCTTCTCCATCAACAATCATCAGTTTGTCTCTCGTTGCACTATATTTTTATCACTTCATGCGTTATGTGCTTTTCTTGGAGCGTCTCGCTCTTAGGTTTTGTTTAGTTTTAAGTTTTCTTTAGCTTTGTTTGCTGTAGTAACAAGTTAGATCCCAGCTTACTTACTCTTTTGTGTGGGAGAGATTCACGCTCCGCTTGAACTAGAACTCCTCATAGGATTTGCATGCTTATTCTTTTAGCTGTGAGCTGTTCTTTTTTTTTCTTAGCTGTTGTTCTGTTTAGTTGTAGTGCTTTAGTTTTTCTAGAGCTTTTCTTTTGTCTTAGGTTGAACTTTCTATAGGTCGCATGTTTATCTTGTTAGAGAGTTTTCCTGTTGCACAGAGTTATGTGTCTTGACTGAAAGTAGGTAGTTAAAGTTGTTGTTCTCTTTGTAGTAGTAACTTGCAATAGTTTTGAGGTATTTATTAGAGTAATGTGTGTACTTATGGTGTCAAGAGCTCTTGCCTATTAGTGATAGATGTCGTATTTTGGGCAATCCGTGTGTTTTTCGAAAACCAAAAAAACCCTGTTGAGAACTCTAGCTACTAGATGGATCATTAACCTCTGGAGGGTACGAATATTAGAGTACACTCACGTACCATGAGTCGAGGATGCGCAAGGATAACCAAACCCCCATACACTCCTCCTCGGGGTACCTGTCTCTTTGTGAACCTCCTGATTAGATTGAGAGTTACCGATAATAAGTGCATGAGTTCTTCGGACTAATGTGAATATTCGAAAGTTGACACTTCCACCCACCTATACTTTTTCTAGCCTCTTCGGTACCGTGCATTACCCTTTCTCACCTCGAGAGTTGGCGCATACTTCATCGGTGCATCCAAACCCTTGGCACGATACGCTCTGTCATCATAAGCCTCCTTATATCTTTCCTCAAAACAGCCACCATACCTACCTACAAGGCATTTCCATAGCCTTTCCGAGATACATTGCCATGCAACATCCACCTTCTCATGACTTGGTCTTCATGTCATACATGATACTTGCTTGATCGATGAGCCGCATGCTAGTTGGGCCTTGCCCTAAACATTGCTACATGACGCGCTAGTATCATTGCATATCCTGCTACACTCGGAGAGGCATACATTTGCATACTTCATGATAGTTACATTTTCTTTATGTAAGTACCTTTGTAAAGTGTGAAAGATCTCCTATATTCTTTTAAAATATAGAGTATTGCCCCTAAAGTGAGGAAAAGATCCCAAAGAGGACAAATTCAAAAGATCCCAAAGAGGACAAAATCGAAAGATCCCAAAGAGGACAAAATCAAAATATCCCAAAGAGGACAAATGAGAGTTAAATAGAAAGAGCCATTGAGGCCACCAAAAAATACAAAAAAAAGAAAAAAAAAGAGAGAAGGGGGCATACTACTATTCCTTTTGAGAGATCCACACTAGTACTTCATCTTCTATCCCTTGTACTCCATAGAGATCATCATTATGCATACAGCTATGTGGGGACCCTTCACACTATAGAACTTGGCTTGTATATTCCAATGATGAGCCTCCTCAAACGAGCTCTAGGTCTTCTTGAGCAAGCGAGTTAGATGCATCCCCACTAGTTCCCTTGGAGAGCTTTTAGCTCACATGTGCATCCGTTGTATAGCAATCCCTACTCCTCACATCATATCTATCATATGGCTTTCTCTCGCCTACGATTGTCCTCATTAATGTGAGCCTTTCACACCTTTTTGTCTTCCTCCTCCAGCTTCTTTCTGTTTCTCCTTTTAGGTGTCAACTTTCTTGCTCACGCTCATCCATTGCATGAGTGCTCAAAATATCGAAAGGGAGTGGATCAGTTTGACTTGTACCTGACTAGTGGTCTGGGGACGAGTCCAGATAAGAATCCAAAGGAGACCAAGTGTGAAACTTTAGTAGATAGTTGTTCTTAACAAATCTTTTTTCTCTTTCTTCCCAGTCCCTTGCTTGCACGCAAACACCATTTGGAGACATTCGAGTCACGGACAGCAAGAACTCTTGTACCTTTTGTTCTTTTGTTGCTTGTGTCAATGCTAATATAGACTCTTGCTTGTTAAAACTTGAATAGAATTGCATGCTTTGATTGCTTTACTTAAAAGTACATTTATGGTTGGGTGTCATGTCACCACAGAAATTATGCTTGTTATCATTTACCTACTCGAGGACGAGCAGGAATTAAGCTTGGGGATGTTGATACGTCCCAAACGTATCTATAATTTCTGCTTGCTCCATGCATGTTTTGTGTGACTTTGCCATGTTTTGCTTGAACTTTCATACACTTTTGAACCTTTTTGGACTAACCTACTAACTCAGTGCACCCAGTTGCCAGTTGTTGTTTTCTGTTGTTTTTGTATTTCAGGTTTTCCGGCCATTAAAAGTGCTCCCAAAAATCTGGAAAAATCAGATAAAAAATCAGCGACACGGAAGCTTCCAGAAACACCAAAGGAGGGAAGGGGGTCCACCACAGGGACTCCAGAAGGGTCCCTGGCGCGGCCCCACCCTAGGCCACGCCAGGGAGCCTCCTGGCTTCCCTGTGGCCCCTCTCGGTGCCCCCCTTCGCCTGTATTTACCCCCCGTGACGGAAACCCCTAAGATCGATCCCTCTTTCGCGATCTCGCCTCTGTTCCGCCGCCGCCGTTTCAAGATCGGGGCTGCCTGGAGAAGCTGCTCCGGCACCCTGCCGGTAGAAGCTACCCCCTCCGGGAGACCATCCATAGCCATGGACGCCTCCCGTATGTACCGTGAGTAGTTCCCCTTGGACCATGGGTCCGTGACCAGTAGCTATGTGATCTATCTCTCCCTCTTTTGTGCTTCCACTTTTGAGTCCTCGTGAGCAGCCTCACATGATCGAGGCATCTATGTAATTTCTGTTGTTGCTATGCTGAGTTTGTTGGGATCGGATGGATTATGAGACTATGTTCAGATTGTGATGAGTAATATATTTGGTTCTTCTCTTTTATATTTTGTTCTTGAGTAAATTCTTGCATGTTCTCCGTTGCGGTATTTTCTTTGGACAAGTATTTTATTTGCAACTCCAAGAGGGAGCGATATGCTTGATTGTGGGTTCAGCCCCCTGATGTCTAGCTTGAGTGACAGAAACATGAGACTAGGGGATGTGTTGTTGCCACCAGGGATAAAACAACGGTGCTTGTACTTGCGGGTGCAAGGATTGTTTACTTTGCGCAAAGTTCTTTTAATGCAATTGTCTGTTGCTTTGAGTCTACACTTTGGGTGGGATTCGCAACTTAATACCAGCGAGATGTTCTGGATAGATATCTCAAGGTGGATGATTCTTAGTAGATGCAGATGGATTTCGGTCCGCTTACCTTGGCGTACTGCCCATTGCTTTTGAGCCCTTTCTTTCTTTGCAACATAGTTAGCATTGTGGTGCCTTCATAATCCTGTCAATTGCCCATCTGTGATTTGTTTACCTCGCTAGCACTTTTATCGTCTTTTGGGAGAGAGACATCACTAGTGAAAATCACGGGACCCCGGTCCATCTTCACATCATTGTTCACACTACCAATTTACTTTCAGTATTTACTTTTCCGTTGCTATCACTATTATTATTATCCCGTGCGTTTTAGCCTTTGTAAACAACAAGGCCGGAGGAATTGACAACTCCTCTGAACTCGTTGGGAGCAAAGTTATTTGTATCTGTGTGCAGGTCCAGGTGAAGTTAGCAACCTCGGTTGTGAACGGCGCCATTGTTCACTTTACCACCTACTTGTATCTCTTGAGTCCTACTGGAGACAATCTAAACCTTAGCATCTTTGCTAAGGGAAACTTGTCGTTGTGCTACATCAAACCTTCCACTTGGGGTAACCAACGAGGGGCGAGAAGCCATCAACTTGCACACACAACAGTTAACTTTGCTCCCAACGAGTACAGAGAGGTTGTCAATCTCTCTGTCCTTGTTGTTTACAAAAGATTAGACGCGAGGGTTGATAGTACTAGTAGTGGTAATAGCAACTGAAAGTAAAAGCAGTAAAATAAAGTGGAGGTGTAAACAATAGTGGAAAGATGGACCGGGGTCCCGTGATTTTCACTAGTGATGTCTCTCTCCTAAAAGACGATAAAATAGCTAAGCTGGGTGAACAAATTATAGCTGGGCAATTCACAAAATTATAAACACACCGCAATGCTAATTATGCTACTTGAAAGTAAGAGTGCTCCATAGTATGGGCAGTACGCCAAGACAAGTAGACCGAAATCCATCTGCATCTACTACTAATCATCCACCTTGAGATATCTATCCAGAACATCTCGCTGGTATTAAGTTGCGAGCCCCACCCAAAGTGTAACCTCAAAGCAACAGACAATTGCATTAACAATCTATGCATAAGGTAAACAATCCTTGCAACCGCGGTTACAAGCACCGTTGTTTTATCCGTGGTGGCAACATCACATCCCCTAGTCTCATGTTTCTGTCACTCAAGCTAGACGTCAGGGGCCATGAACCCACAATCATGCATAACGCTCCCTCTTGGAGTTACTATCTACTACTTGGCCAAAGAAATAAAAAACAACGGAGAACATGCAAGAATTACTCAAGAACAAAATATAAAAGGTAAACCAAATATATAACTCATCACGATCTGAACATAATCTCATAATCCATCGGATCCTAGCAAACTCAGCATAGGAACAACAGGAAAATTACATAGGTGCCTTGATCATGTAGGGCAGCTCACAAGGTCTAAAACATTGAAGAACAAGGGTGGAGAGAAGACATCACATGGCTACTTATTACGGACCCATGGTCCAAGGGAGACTACTCACCGCACATCCGGGAGGCGTCCATTGTGGTGGAGAGGCTCCCAGAGGTCAATCCTCCCTCCGGCAGGGTGCCGTGAAGGGGTCTTCTAGTGCTCCCGATCTTTGGAGCGCAACAGCGGCGGAATAGAGAAGAAATTCGCGACGTGGGATCCCTCTCGAGTGTTTTTGGGGCGAGGGGTAGAAACAGGCTGAAGGGGGGCACCAAGAGTGGGCCCCACCTCCCAGGAGACCTTGTGACATGGCCAGGGGTGGGGCCGCGCCACCTGGCTACCTGGGAGGGGGTGCCCCCCCTCTGGCTCTCCTTCGGTTGTTCCGAAAGCTTCCTCCATGCTGGTTTTTATTCTGATTTTTCCCGAATTTTTCTGGCATGTTAAATTGGCAAAAAATACTGCAACTAAAGATATCAGCAGACATGAATTGGCACTGGGTACGCTGAGTTAGTAGGTTAGTCCAAATATGTGTAAAATGATATAAAAGTGTAGCAAAGCATGTAGCAATGTCACATAAAAGTGCATGGAACAAGCAGAAATTATAAATACGTATGGGACGTATCAAATGCTCGTCTTGAAGCCCGAAGATATGCAAGAAGCTAAGAAGTCTATTAAAGAGAGAGGTATTAAAGCTAAAGATGTGAAGAATCTACCTCCTATTGAAAAAATTTGTGAGCCTACCACTCACCCTCCTATGGTAGAGGTACACTCTCTTTTAGATTTAAGTGCAAGTGACATCCCTCATGGTAAGCCTCCTGATCAATGTTTAGATGATCTTGATAATTTTATTGTTAAGCAAAGTCATTTTAATGAGAAGATTCAAAGTCAGTCGCATGATAATTCCCTTGCTATTATGAATTTTCTTGATGTTTTAAGTAGAACTCTTAATGATGTTAAAGGTCTTGTTAAGCATTTTCATATGGTTCAAACTCAGCTTGAACAAATTTCCAATATGCAAAAATATTTGCTTGGTAACAATGCCAAACAAGATGATATACAGGACTACGGTATTAAAACCCGAGGTGGTACACACACTAAAAATCCTCTCTATCCAGAGGGGCATCCAAAGAGAGTCGAGCAAGATTCTCAAATGCAGGAACAAGACATTGTCAACTCCCCGAAGAAGAAGAAGAAGAAGAAGAAGAAGAAGAAACACAAGGAAGCTGAAAACTCAAATGATCCCGTAATTGATGAAGAACCTATTGTTGATCCTAATAGTATATCTACTTATGACGATGAGACTGAAGATGGTCCCGAACCTGATAAAGATAACAAGAATAATAATCCTCCTGAAGTACAAGAAGAAGAAGCACCTAATAAGCGCAAGAGATATACTACAGAAGACTTTATTGCAAGAAAACATGGGAAGGAGAAAGAACCATGGGTACAAAAACATATGCCATTCCCAGGTAAGTCTCTCAAAACTAAAGAAGAAGAGCACTATAATAAATTTTGTGAATGGTTGAAACCTCTTTTTCTTCAAATTCCTTTGACTGATGCTATTAAGTTGCCTCCGTATTCGAGGTATATGAAAGATATTGTTACTAATAAAAAAAGTTCCTAATGAAGCAATATCTACTATGCTTGCTAATTATTCTTTCAGTGGTAAGATTCCTTAGAAGCTTGGTGATCCAGGTATACCCTCCATTCCTTGCTCCATAAAGAATAACTATGTCAGAACTGCTTTATGTGACCTTGGTGCATGAGTGAGTGTTATGCCCTTTTCCCTTTATAAAAGACTTTTTTTATATAAGTTGATCCCTACAAATATTTCTCTCCAAATAGCTGACAAGTCAATGGCCGTTCCTATTGGTATTTGTGAGGATGTTCCGGTTGAAGTTGTTAATTTCTTAATCCTTACCGATTTTGTTGATTTAGACATGCCCGAGGATGGGAGCATGTCTCTTATTCTTGGTAGACCTTTTATTAACACCACGGGTGATATTATTGATTGCAATAAAGGAAAGGTTACTTTCAATATTAATGACAAGGAACACATGATGTATTTTTCGAAGAAGATTGGTAAAAGGCATGGCCTCAATTCTATTGAGAATAGTGAGACCGTGAAGATTGGAGATTGGGATTTTCCTCTACATGTGAACCAAAAATACAAAACCATTATGGTGGGAACAATGTCCGTTAAAATAAAGGTACCATGAATTCTTTACAAGAAGTGAAACTTTTTTCTTTATATACAACTTGCTTGGTAGTAAGACTTGACCAACCTTACTAACAAACTTGTTTTATATAAGTAAAAAGGGAAGCTTGTTATGTTTTCATTTCCTTTTGCTTCCATTCACCTTGCTGTACCAAAGTTTAATGTTTTTGAAACTTCATAAGTTTAACCACTGTTTCGAGCTTTTCGAAGGTTTTGTAGCTTTCGCTGCTTCGAATTTTCTTCAAAATGAAGTTGTCAGAAAAATTCCAGAAAAAATCTGTAAAAAAGGTGACCTCGAGGCACCTGGGGCTGGCCAGGGGGTCCACCCCTGGACCAGGCGGGCAGGTGGCACGGCCTGGCCCCTGGCCGCGCCACCAGGGCGCCTGGGCCCCAGGCAGGTATGTCTTCTCTCTCTCTCTCTCTCTCTCTCTCTTCACTCAAAAAACATGTTAATCTTGCTAGAACCTGAGTTCTTGGAGCTCTTGGGTGCGATTTTCGATCTCCTTCAACGGCCCATCATTTCTGCTGAGATTTTTGGCATTTGCTCCTTGGTATGTGACTCCTCCACTCCTCCAATTAGAATTTTGAATGGAAAACTTTTATGTGAGTATTTTGGAGTTCTTGGTGGCTGTTCATATGAGCTTGCATCCATGTTTAGAAATTTATTTTTGAAGTTTGGAGGCAAGTATAGGCCTTGGGGAAGTGACTAGAGTAGTATGTCTCAACTCATTTTTCTTATTCATCACTTTATGTAACTTGCTAAAAAATTCAGAAATAGGTATGTTTGGAAAAGCTAGAGGGTGGCTTGGGGAAAAAAAGTAGAGCCCACTGATACGTCCCAAACGTATCTATAATTTCTGTTTGCTCCATGCATGTTTTGGGTGATATTGCTATGCTTTTGATACACTTTCATACATATCTATTATATAATTAAAACAGAAGACAAACAAGACATCACATTGATCCACATATATTAAATTATATCAACCCTTAATTTTAGAGATTAACGGCTAAGATTTAAAGATGTACACGTTACATACAGATATTGTGTATTTGCCTTTTTGCAACATTGAAAGTCTGTCACGTACGTAAATGTATTATGATGGAAACTGCAAAACACAATGATATATGGAAGAAGGACACCTATAAGAGAAGGAAACCTACATATTTGTAGGTGCAAACAAGGAAACGTGCCCGTTCCAGTTCAAAGTCTAATAAAAAAGGAATATGCCACGTCCAAACATAGGCGAATGTGACGCCTATGTGGCCAAACTCATACTATAGCAAACCGGATAATCCCATGTGGAAATAAAAGCGGGGCAGACAGCAAAAACATATTGATAAAATTTAATACATTTCTAATATTAGAAAGCCTTATTTAATGGCTAAATAATACAAAAACATTATACGATATAAAATTTAGAATGTAAAAAAAATAGTGATATGTTTGGTCACTTCAAAAACTTGATATGAAATACTTAATGAGATATACGATGCAAAGTATATATTTACAGAAGGAATTAAAATAATCAAATAAAATTAGCAAATTAGGTTTTGTTGAAACTACAAGTGAAATCCTTAATAGGCATGTAATTAATTTCAAGATAAATCTATCTATTATATTATTAAAAAATATGGTTCATTTATTTTATTTATGATGGTCGAGATTACAAATCTATTAGAGTTACGTGCAATAATATCATATACACATATTGTGAATTTTCCACCTATTATTCTGATCAAATAATAAAAGAAATGCAACATAGATTCGGTTTTTGTGATAAAAGGAAAAATAGGTGACGTGATACATGATGACACGCTTATATATTACGATATCATCTTTTACGTTGCCACACCACCATGTATCAATACTATACGTACGTGAGGTTGCATACAAGTTCAAGGGCAATACTAAGGATATAAAGAATAAAGAAAACTATCCTTATACTATGATGATCAAGGTCGTTTTATAACAACTGAACAATGTATACAATTATTGGTTTTTCACATTCGATGTCGTTTGGAAATTTAATAAATTTCTATGGCCTCAAATTCCATAATAATAAAACTGGATACCAGAATTTAAATATTCAACAATTATTTAATATTTTAATTCTAGTTGACAATCATTTTTTGAATTTAAATCGATCCTTATTGCATCGTCGATTAATCGAGTAGTTTTATACAGTAGCGTGCATTTTCTTTATAAATTCATTGACATCCAGATCTTTTATAAATATTCATAGCCATAAATTCTCACACATTAAGATCGAAATCGCAGTTCAATAAAAGTCATGTCTTAACATAATGTTATTGCAATTTTCTATTCATTGGGACAATGAGTAAATATACGATTTTCCAGGTAAGAAATTAATAACATAAAAATATATTCATATATGAACTTCACATTAGGTATGTAAATAGGTTAAAACAAAAATTAGTAAAAATTTTAACAAACTCCACATCAAATACTCATTAAATAACTTTGAAGTATATTATATATTACTCCCTCCGTTCCTTGATATAAGGTGCCTAAGCTTTCTGCACGGATATTAACGCGTACGTATAATGCTATAATTGGACTAATATTTCCCTATAAAAATCGGGAGAAAACAATCTGAATCAGTCAATAATAGAAAATACACCCTCCGTTCTATCTCTTTCCGTAGGTATATTTACCTAGACGGGTGGTATAATATCAATATGTCATGTGTTTTGGAATTTTTCTCAAAACCTTAGGCACCTTATATCAAGGAACGGAGTGAGTAATAACTAACTCCAAAACTTATTAAATGTACCAAGAACATAGCCGTAATAATTGGAATCAGTTATGACATGTTTGACTATGAGAATTTTTGCTAACTATTAGATGGTTGTGCAATAAAAGTTATGACATGTTTGACTATGAGAATTTTCATACAAAGTCTAGCCGCGCAAATGCACGGGTCACCCTGCTAGTTTGATCATATTTGGACTAACCTAATAACTCAATGCATCACAGTGCCAGTTTCTATTTTATGTTATTTTTTTATATCAGGCTTTCCCATTACTTAAAGTGCTAGAAAAATTTCGGGAAAAATATATAAAAATATCAGCGACCTGGAAGCTTCCGGAAGCCCGAAGGGGGCCCAGAGGGGCCCCACCTGGTGCCCGGGCGGCCAGGGGGCGCGGCCTAGGGTAGGCCGCGCCGGAAGGCCGCCTGGACCCCCTGGCGCCCCCCTTCCCCTATATTTACCTCTCATCCCGAAACCCCCGAGGACAGAACCCTTTTTCGCGATCTCACCTCTATTCTGTCGCCGCCGCGCTTCCAATATCGGGAGCGCCAGAAGACCTCTTCCCGGCACCCTGTCGGGGGGACGATTGACCTCCGGGAGCTTCTCCATCATCATGGACGCTTCCCAGATGAGTCGTGAGTAGTCCACCTTGGACCATGGGTCCATGATTAGTAGCTATGTGATGTCCTCTCCCCCTCTTTGTTCTTCATTGATTATACCTTGTGAGCTGCCCTGCATGCTCAAGGCACATATGTAATCCTTCTGATGTTGCTATGTTGAGTTTCCTAGGATCTGATGGATTATGAGATTATGTTCAGATTGTGATGAGTAATATACTTGGTTATTCTCCCTTTATATTTATGTTCTTGAGTAATTCTTGCATGTTCTCTGATGCTGCTTATTACTTTGGCCAAGTGGTTGATTGCAACTCCGAGAGGGAGTGTTATGCATGATTGTGGCTTCATGCCCCCTGATGACTAGCTTGAGTGACAGAAACA
This sequence comes from Bromus sterilis, assembly GCA_950022295.1. Taxonomy (NCBI): domain Eukaryota; kingdom Viridiplantae; phylum Streptophyta; class Magnoliopsida; order Poales; family Poaceae; genus Bromus; species Bromus sterilis. The sequence continues at coordinate 49,460,285 of OX465596.1, forward strand.
TGAGTCTAGGGGATGTGATGTTGCCACAAGGGGGAAAACAATGATGCTTGCGACCATGGTTCCAAGGATTGTTTACTTTACGCAAAGTTATTTTAATGCAGTTGTCTGTTGCTTTGGGTTTACACTTTGGGTGGGGCTTGCAACTTAATACCAGCGAGATGTTCTGGATAGATATCTCAAGGTGGATGATTATTGAGTAGATGCAGACGGATTTCAGTGTACTTGTCTTGGCGTACTGCCCATGCTTTTGAGCCTCTTCCTTTATTTTGTAGCATAGTTAGCATTGCGGTGGGTTTTGAATCCTGTCAATTGCCCAATTGTAATTTGTTTACCTCGCATAGCCATTTATCGTCTTTTGGGAGAGAGACATCGCTAGTGAACTTCATGGGACCCGGTCCATATTTCCACCACTGTTTACACCCTCAATTTACTTCTTTCTTTTACTTTTAGTTGCAATTATCACTACTATTACCTGTTGCGTTTGATCCTTTGTAAACGGCAAGGCCGGAGGGATTGAAAACCCCTCTGTACTCGTTGAGAGAAAATTTATTTGTATCAGTGTGCAGCTCCAGGTAAAGTAAGCAACTTCGGTTGTGAACGGCGCCATTTTTCACTTTACCACCTTCTTGTCGTCGTTGGAGTCCTACTGGAGACATAACCCTATCCTCTACATTAGGGGAAATTGCCGCTACGCTACATCTCAACCTTCCACTTGGGGTAGTGATACGTCCCAAACGTATCTATAATTTATGCTTGCTCCATGCATGTTTTGGGTGATATTGCTATGCTTTTGATACACTTTCATACACTTTTGATCATATTTGTACTAACCTATTAACTCAGTGCACCTGAGATGCAGTTTAAGTTTTCTGCTGTCTTTTTATTTCAGGTTCTCCCATTACTTAATGTGCCAGAAAAATTATGGGAAAATATATAAAAAATCATCGTACTAGAAGCTTCCAGAGTCCCGAAGGGGGCCAGAGGGGCCCCACCTAGTGCCCAGGCGGCCAGGGGGAGCGGCCTAGGGTGGTTCCATGTCGAGAGGCCGCCTGGACTCCCGGTGGCCCCCCTGGCTGCCACTTCTCCTATATTTACCTCTCGTCTTGAAACCCCAAAGGACATAACCCTTTTTCGCGATCTTGACTCTGTTCCACCGCCGCGGTGCTTCCAAGATCGGGAGTGCCAGAAGACCTCTTCCCGGCACCCTGCCGAAGGGATGATTGACCTCCGGGAGCTTCTCCACCATCATGGACGCTTTACGGATGATCCATGAGTAGTCCACCTTGGACCATGGGTCCATGATCAGTAGCTATGTGATGTCCTCTCCCCCTCTTTGTTCTTCATGGATTAGACCTTGTGAGCTTCCCTACATGATCAAGGCATATATGTAATTCTTTCTGCTATTGCTATGTTGAGTTTGCTGGGATCTGATGGATTATGAGACTATGTTCAGATTGTGATGAGTAATATATTTGGTTCTTCTCCTTTTATATTTATGTTCTCGAGTAATTATTGCATGTTCTTCGTTGCTTTTTATTACTTTGGCCAAGTGGTAAATTACAACTCCAAGAGGGAGCATTAGGCATGATTATGGGTTCATGTCCCCTGATGACTAGCTTGAGTGACAGAAGCATGAGTCTAGGGGATGTGATGTTGCCACAAGGGGGGAAAACACGGTGCTTGTAACCGCGGTTGCAAGGATTGTTTACTTTTCGCAAAGTTCTTTTAATGCAGTTGTCTGTTGCTTTGGGTTTACACTTTGGGTGGGGCTCGCAACTTCATAGCATCGAGATGTTCTGGATAGATATCTCAAGGTGGGTGATTGATACGTCCCAAATGTATCTATAATTTCTGCTTGCTCCATGCATGTTTTGTGTGACTTTGCCATGTTTTGCTTGAACTTTCATACACTTTTGAACCTATTTGGACTAACCTATTAACTCAGTGCACCCAGTTGCCAGTTTTTGTATTTCAGGTTTTCCGGCCATTAAAAGTGCTTCACAAATTCCGGGAAAAATATATAAAAAATCAGCGCAACAGAAGCTTCCGGAATCACCAAGAGAGGGAAGGGGGGCCACCACCAGGAAGCCAGGAGGGCCACCACCAGGAAGCCAGGGACCCTCCTGACTGCCCTGTGGGTCCCCTCGATGCCCCCTTCGCCTATCTTTACCCCTCGTGGTGGAAACCCCTAATATCGATCCCTTTTCTCCTGAACCAATTCCGATCTCCGCCGCCATCGCCGACAAGCTTCGGGGGACGAGAATTCCTGTGCCGGCACCCTGCCGGGACGGGGAAGGGCCCCCGGATTCATCTCCATCGACGTTACTTCCTCCCTCCATGATGCGGGAGTAGTTCCTCCTTGGGGCTGAGGTTTCTACCAGTAGCTATGTGTTCTTCTCTCTCTCCCATTATGCGATCTTCATTGTGATCATAGGCTATGTTAATCTAGGGTGATCCCATGATATTTCCCCTTCCTCTATGTATTGGATTGATGTACTCACTTGATCTTATCTAGTATAATCCCCGAGACCATGGTGACAGCGGTCTACTGGACATGGGTTAGAAGAATATTATCATGAGTAATTTCCTCTTTTGTGTGTTGATTGAAGATTGAGAGTCTCTTGGTGCTTGTCTTTGACTATCCCTTAGATATGTTGTGGTGATTGTGGTACTCTCTTTGGATGGCCGCAGTGACATTGGGAAATCCATAGATGAGAACAATGAACTCTGAGGTGTGCTTTTGTAGCCCTACACAGTTCTCGTCCTCTCTTGACCACAAAGGATTGACCTCTGAGTGTGTCTTCATTGCATGTTTTATGGGAAATATCATGTGATTAGACTATGTTAATGTTGTTGGGAGTTGCCACTAGTGAAAGTATGAAGCCTAGGCCTTGTTTCCACCATTGCAATACCGTTTGTGCTCACGTTTACCACTTATTTCTTTGCTGCACTTTTTATTCGTTTTTCCACACCTATCACCAATATTTTACCATCTCTTCGTCGAACTAGTGCACCTATACAACTCCTAGTTGTATTAGGTGTGTTGGGGACACAAGAGACTTCTTGTATCTTAATTGCATGGTTGCTGGAGAGAGACCATCTTCAACCTCTACTTCCCTGAGTTCGATAAACCTTAGGTCATCCACTTGTGGGAAATTGTTGCTGTCCTACAAACCTCTGCGCTTGGAGGCCCAACATAGTCTACAAGAATAGAAGCGTGCGTAGACATCAAGCTATTTCTGGCGCCATTGCCGGGGAAGTAAGGTTTTAAGGTATATCTTTAGATTCTGCAATTAAATCTTTTCGTTTCTTGTTTTTATTTTCATTAGTTAGGCTTATGGAAAACTACAATCTTAGTTCGCTGCTTCGGGGAGGCCGCTTTACCACGCCCGTGGTAGAGAAGTATCCTCCACCTAATGAATGTATCCCATTCAAAATACCACTTGGGATAATTGAAAAGGTTATGAATGATCATTATGCAGGGGATGGAACAGTCCATCCTAGTGTTCATCTGTTGAAACTTACAGAACTTTGTGAGTTATTTAAGATTTCAGGTTTGACAAGAGATGAACTCATGAGGAAATTATTTGCCTTGTCACTGAAAGGAAAAGCATTGGAATGGTATAGGCTACTACACGATTCTCACCTGCTGGATTGGGAAGAGATCCAGTCTCTCTTTTACTCCAAGTTTTATCCTCTTCATGAATTCCATGAGAATAGGAATTATGTTTATAATTTCTATCCTCATGACGGAGAGAGCATAGCTCAAGCTTGGGGGAGACTGAAAACTTTGATGCTAAAATGTCCTAACCATGGGCTCCCCAAAGATATGATTATTACTAATTTCTATGCAAGGCTATCTCGACAGTATAAAGACTTGCTCGATGCTTCCTCGATGGTTTCTTTCACAAACGAAAAGATTGATTCTAAATGGGAACTCCTTGAAAGAATCCAACACAATACTGAAGATTGGGAGATCGAAAAAGGTAAAGAGTCAGGTATAATTTATGAGTATGATTGCATTAAGTCCTTTGTTGAAACTGCAAGTTTTAATAAGTTTAGTACTAAGTTTGGGCTTGATTCTCAACTCCTTGTTGATTTCCTCAAATCTTTTGCTTCACATCTTAATATGCCTAAGGAGAATTGGATCAAGCATCATGAACCTTTTAAAGAGAGTTGCAAAGAAAATGAAATTGTTAATGATGATTGCAACATGCATGATCCAATTCCTGAAAATGAAGTTTTATATAAGCATGTTAATTTTTGTGGAGTGGATAGACCTTGTGAAAGGCCTATGATTGAAGAAAAGAAGTAGTGTAAGAAACATAAGCATGAAAGAACAATCACTTGGGTTAGAGATTTAAATGAAATTGCTAGAGAATTGTGTGACCTTTATCCTTTTACTTGTGAACTTTGTTGCATAAAGGGTCACTTCAATTTTCAGTGCATGTACTTTCAAAACATAACTGTTAGCCAGTTGTGTGATGACATGATCACCCCTGATCTTTATGATGAGCTTATGTTATTTTTGATGTGTGAAGAGTTATCAGAAAAGACTTCTTGGCTAGATGTTCATGCTTTGGGAATAAATAACACTTTGCAGAATTGCCATCTCTATTATGTTGTTAATTGCCATGATAATGATTACATAAAAAATATTAGAAAGGAGGGAACTTTACCAAAGTATAAAAATGTCTCTTATGTTTCTACTAATAAAAAGGAGAGTTTCTCCCAAGTTTCCCCTATTATTTCTAATGATAAACCAGGATATGTGGAGAAGCTTTCTCTCCAACCACTCCTTCCTAAGGTGAAGAAGAGGAAAAAGAAGAGGAGGAGGAAGAGGAGCAAGAAGGAAGAAGAATGGGTAACAACCTGGCCTGAGCATATTCCTCGCATCGATTTTTATCCTAACAGACAGAAATTTATGAAGGATGGTGAGCTTGATTGCATTCATTATTATCTTGAAGATAAGTCTGTAGGTACTATTGAAGATGATTTTGATTATGATATGGATGTTACTTTTTTTGATTGGGAAAATGATGATAATGCTACTTATGACCTTGAAAATCTTTTTGGTACCAACTCTGAGAGTGATGATATGGAAAGCTCCAAGCTTGGGGATGATAGGATTGCAAGTCCTTTAACCATTAGTGATGTGGTAATTGATAATTCTTTTGCTAGTAAGAATAAAGACATCATGTTTACAAATATAGTAGCTAGCAATGATAATGCTCTTCTCTACTATGATGATGTTATAACTCCTATCTATAGTGATCTTAAAGGTACCTATGACATAAGGAGAAATTATCCTTATGAAACTAGTCATAATTATGGAGGGAATTACTCCCTTGTTGAACACTATCTTCCTAATACACAATTAATCTATAGTGTTCAAGTTGTTTATGATAGTCCTACTCCCACTATTACCAATGAGAAAGATTATGCTTATGTGGAGAGTAAGAGTACCCTTTTGCATGTGGATCATGGTAACAATGCTTTATGTGATGCTTATATTGTTGAGTCTATTCATGATCCTACTGGAAATTATTATGAGAAGGGAACATATTCTTATAGATATTTCAATAATATCAAGTTCCCTCTCTTTATGTTGAAGGCTTTGAAGTTGCACTTATTTTGCCTTCCTATGCTAATATCTTTATGCTTCAATGAGTTCTTCCTCTACAAGATCCCTTTGCATAGGAAGCATGTTAGACTTAAATGTGTTTGTTATTTGCTTCTTGATGCTCTCTTTTGTTCTTCAACTCTTATTCCTTATTCCTATGAGAGCATCATTAAAATCTTAAGCCTATCTTTATGGCTATAAAGAAAGAGCTCTAGGGAGACAACCCTTGTTATCTTTAGTTTGAGTTTTTTACTTCCAGTTTTTAGTGGTCTTGATGATTGTTACTACTGTAGCAACATCATTGTATCTTTATTTTCAAGCTTTGGGCCAAGTTATAGCCTCATATGACAAGGGAAGTGAAAGTTAAGACATGCTGTCTAGAAAACAGATTCTGTCCTCGTGATGGGAAAAATCATAGAAAAATCCCAGTTCATCTTTTTGAGCTGATTTTTTTACACAACATGCTCTATAAAATCACGGAACTTTCGTATGTTCTGATTTTTTGATTTGAGTTGCAGAAGTACCGCTAAAAAATTATTTACTAACTGTTGTTCTATTTTTCACAGATTCTGCTACGTTTTGTCTCTCCTAACTTTTGCAAACCTTAAGCTTGCTTTTTCTTTGCAAAAACCTTTTGGAAATCTTGAGAAACAGTAGCTCTTCAATAATATCTTTATATCCAGTGGGGAAAAATTATTTATTAAGGGTAATAACCTCTCTAATCAGCTTATGATGAGTTATGTATGAAGGGATTTTCAAGTGTGCGATGGAAGATGATGAAAGAAGATCCAGGAGTGTCAAGCGCTCAAGCTTGGGGATGCCCCCATGCATCCCCAATAAATATTCAAGGAGACTCAAGCGTCTAATCTTGGGGATGCCCCCGTGCATCCCCTTCTCCATCAACAATCATCAGTTCGTCCTTTGTCTCACTATATTTTTATCACTTCATGCGTTATGTGCTATGCTTGGAGCGTCTCGCTCTTTACTCTTCTAGGTTTTAATGCAGTTGTATGTTGCTTTGGGTTTACACTTTGGGTGGGGCTCGCAACTTAATACCAGCGAGATGTTCTGGATAGATATCTCAAGGTGGGTGATTGATACGTCCCAAACGTATCTATAATTTCTGCTTGCTCCATGCATGTTTTGTGTGACTTTGCCATGTTTTGCTTGAACTTTCATACACTTTTGAACCTATTTGGACTAACCTATTAACTCAGTGCACCCAGTTGCCAGTTTCTGTTTTCTGATGTTTTTGTATTTCAGGTTTTCCGGCCATTAAAAGTGCTCCAAAAATTCCGGGAAAAATATATAAAAAATCAGCGCAACAGAAGCTTCCGGAATCACCAAGAGAGGGAAGGGGGTCACCACCAGGCAGCCAGGAGGGCAGGTGGCACGGCCCCACCCTGGGCCGCGCCAGGGACCCTCCTGACTGCCCTGTGGGTCCCCTCGATGCCCCCCTTCGCCTATCTTTACCCCTCGGGGTGGAAACCCCTAATATCGATCCCTTTTCTCCAGAATCAATTCCGATCTCCGCCGCCATCGCCGAGAAGCTTCGGGGGACGAGAATTCCTGTGCCGGCACCCTGCCGGGATGGGGAAGTGCCCCCGGATTCATCTCCATCGACGTTGCTTCCTCCCTCCATGATGCAGGAGTAGTTCCTCTTCGGGGCTGAGGTTTCTACCAGTAGCTATGTGTTCTTCTCTCTCTCCCATTATGTGATCTTCGTTGTGATCATAGGCTATGTTAATCTAGGGTGATCCCATGAAATTTCCCCTTCCTCTATGTATTGGATTGATGTACTCACTTGATCTTATCTAGTATAATCCCCGAGACCATGGTGACAACGGTCTATTGGACATGGGTTAGAAGAATATTATCATGAGTAATTTCCTCTTTTGTGTGTTGATTGAAGATTGAGAGTTTCTTGGTGCTTGTCTTTGACTATCCCTTGGATATGTTGTGGTGATTGTGGTACTCTCTTTGGATGGCCGCAGTGACATTGGGAACTCCATAGATGAGAACTATGAACTCTGAGGTGTGCTTTTGTAGCCCTACACAATTCTCGTCCTCTCTTGACCACAAAGGATTGACCTCCGAGTGCGTCTTCATTGCATGTTTTATGGGAAATATCATGTGATTAGACTATGTTAATGTTGTTGGGAGTTGCCACTAGTGAAAGTATGAAGCCTAGGCCTTGTTTCCACCATTGCAATACCGTTTGTGCTCACGTTTACCACTTGTTTCTTTGCTGCACTTTTTATTACAGATTTATATTACTTCGTTTTTCCAGACCTATCACCTATATTTTACCATCTCTTCGCCGAACTAGTGCACATATACAACTCCTAGTTGTATTAGGTGTGTTGGGGACACAAGAGACTTCTTGTATCTTAATTACAGGGTTGCTGGAGAGAGACCATCTTCAATCTCTACTTCCCTGAGTTCAATAAACCTTAGGTCATCCACTTGAGGGAAATTGTTGCTGTCCTACAAACCTCTGCGCTTGGAGGCCCAACATTGTCTACAAGAATAGAAGTGTGCGTAGACATCAGTGATTAGTGAGTAGACGTAGATGGATTTCGGTCTACTTGTTTTGGCGTACTGCCCATTGACATGTCCCAAACGTACCTATAATTTTTGCTTGCTCCGTGCATGTTTTGTGTGATATTGTATGCTTTTGATACACTTTCATACACTTTTTATCATATTTGGACTAACCTATTAACTCAGTGCACCACAAAGCCAGTTTCTGTTTTCTGCGGTCTTTTTATTTCAGGTTTTCCCATTACGTAACATGCCAGAAAAGTTCCGGGAAAAATATATAAAAAATCAGTGAAACGGCAGCTTCCAGAGTCCCAAAGGGGCCCCTGTGGGGCCCCACCTGGTGCCCAGGCGGCCAGGTGGTGCGGCCTATGGTGGGCTGCGCTGGGAGGCCGCCTTGACCCCTGGTTGCCCCCCTTCGCCTATATATTTCCTTCGTCCCGAAACCCCTGAGGAAAAAACCCTTTTTCGCGATCTCGTTTCTGTTCCGCTGCCGCTGCACTTCGAAGATCGGGAGCACCAGAAGACCTCTTCCCGGCACCCTGCCGGAGGGAGGATTGACCTCCGGGAGCTTCTCCACCACCATGAGCGCTTCCCGGATGATTCGTGAGTAGTCCACCTTGGACCATGGGTCCATGATCAGTAGCTATCTGATGTTCTCTCTCCCTCTTTGTTCTTCTTGGATTAGACCTTGTGAGCTGCCCTACATGATCAAGGCACATATGTAATTCTTTGTGTTGTTGCTATGTTGAGTTTACTGGGATTTGATGGATTATGAGACTATTTTCAGATTGTGACGAGTAATATATTTGCTTCTTCTCCTTTTATATTTGTGATCTTGAGTAATTCTTGCATGTTCTCCGTTGCTTTTTATTACTTTGGCCAAGTGTTAAATTGCAACTCCAAGAGGGAGCGTTATGCTTGATTGTGGGTTCACGCCCCCTGATGACTAGCTTGAGTGACAGAAACATGATTCTAGGCGATGTGTTGTTCCCACAAGGGGGAAAACAACGATGCTTGTAACCGTGGTTGCAAGGATTGTTTACTTTATGCAAAGTTATTTTAATGCAGTTGTCTGTTCCTTTGGGTTTACACTTTGGGTGGGGCTCGCAACTTAATACCTGCGAGATGTTCTGGATAGATATCTCAAGGTGGATAATTAGTAGTATATGCAGATGGATTTTGGTCTACGTGTTTTGGCGTACTGCCCATGCTTTTGAGCTTCTTCCTTTATTTTGTAGCATAGTTAGCATTGGTTTGCGCCCATAATCCTGTCAATTGCCCACTTGTAATTTGTTTACCTTGCATAGTTGTTTATCGTCTTTCGGGAGAGAGACATCTCTAGTGAACATCATGGGACCCCAGTCTAAATTCCCACCACTGTTTACACCCTAAATTTACTTCTTTCTTTTACTTTCTAGTTGCAATTATCACTCCTATTATCTCTTGCGTTGATCCTTTGTAAACAGCAAGGCCGGAGAGATTGACAACCTCTCTGTACTCGTTGGGATAAAAGTTATTTGTTGTGTGTGCAGGTCTAGGTAAGGTAAGCAACCCTGAGTTGTCAACGGCGCCATTGTTCACTTTACCACCTACTTGTCGATCTTGGGGTCCTACTGGTCGATCTCAACCTTGGTATCTTTGCCAAGGGAAATATTGCTGCTACGCTACATCTCAACCTTCCACTTGGGGTAACCAACGAGGGGCGAGTATGACTTCCTCGCTAGCATCAACAATTTCTGGCGCTGTTGTCGGGAAATCCACTCTTCAAGATAGGGGAGTTGCACACTATCTTTTATTTTTCTTTTTAGTCTTGTTAGTTTCCCTTTCAGTTTTTTCTTTTGTGTCTTATATGAAAAACCAAAAAAATATTTGCTAATTTTCGTCTTTGTCTTTCTCTGCCTACTGATGCTATCTTTACCATGGGTGTGGAACCACCCAAATATGGTAGGATGGACATGTTTTACTTGGATCGTCTTCGATCAATTTGTGCTCGCGCTAAAAACCTAACCGACTTAGTTGAGGGAAAATCATTGGATTAGCATGTTGATTATACGCGGCACCGCCAATCTCAGAAAGGGAAATACTTATGGGACCAAATACAAACTTCTTATTGCTATGCTGAGTGTTTATGCCACATTTATGATTTTACTTGCTGCTCTAATATAGATCGTAAACACCTTCCTTTCCAATGTCAGTTTAATGAGAATGAGATCCTATTAATATTATGCTAAAGGTGTTTGTGATTACTTTGATGTTGAAAAGATTGAAGAGTTTGTTGCTTTTAAGGGTGCTTATGAGATTTCTTCTTTGATTGAAAAGTATTACGATACTATTCACAAGTCTGAAAACTTTTTAGTTCTTGCTTATTAATTTGAGAATTATGTTTGCAATGATTATATTGAGGATTTTAAAAACAAAATGTTTGATGCCCAAAAAGAGGTCAATGATTGCTTTGATGAGGAATCCCATGATTCCGAGGACTCACTTGATACATCCCTTTCTGAAGATCTTGATACTTGCTTTCTTGATGGCCATGATGCCAATATGGATTATGCTTGTGAAGATGAACTTGCTATAGTTCCTTATGTTAAGCATGAAATTGTTGCTATTGCACCTACACTTGATTTTCCTATTATCCTTTTGAAATCTCCAACTCATATTCCGGAGAATTTTGCTCTTATCAAGGCTCAATGTGATGGGTTGCATTTATCTTATGATCCTAAAGACCGTATTGAAAACTATACACGTGTGCTTGTAGGTCATGAACAACATGATTTATGAGATAGTTATATTCTCGATGTTGTTCATGATACTACTGAAAATTATTTTGAGAGAGGGAAGTTTGGTTGTAGAAACTTCCATGTTACAAAAACACCTCTATTTATGATGAAAGTTTTAAAGTTGTTCTTGTTCCACCTTCCTATGCATGTCACTTTGTGCTTCTTTGATTTATTTTATTACAATATGCCTATGCATAGGAAGTGGGTTAGGCTTAAATGTTTTTCATATTTGCTTCCTGATGCTCTCTTTTGCTTCAACTATTATTCTCTTGTGAGAGCATCTTTATAATCCATCATGCCTAGCTCAAAGGCGTAAAAGAAAGCGCTTGTTGGGAGGCAACCCAATTTGTTTTTCCTTTTGTTTTTAGCGGTCTTGATGATTGTTAATATTGTAGCAACATCACTGTATCCTTATTTTAAAGCTTTGTGCCAAGTTTTAGCCGCCGATTGCAAGAAAGTTCAAAAGTTGTGACATGTTTTCCAGAAAAAAGATTTTGTCCTTGGACGGAAAAATTCACAATAAATCACCGGATCATCTTTTTGATCCGATTTTTTACAGCGTGCTCTATACAATTAGCATTCGAGCGTCTGTTCTAAGTTTTTTGATTTGAGTTGCAGAAGCACTCCAAAAAAATATTTACTATCTGCTGGTCTGTTTTTCACAGATTCTGCCACGTTTTGCCTTTCCTCAGTTTTGCAAGTCTTGCGCTAGATTTTTCTTTGCAAAAACTTTTTGGCGGTCAGTATACTATCAAGAAAAACTTTATTTCCAGTAGATTCAAATAGTTTTATTATGGGTACTAACCTCTCTAATCAGATTATGATGAGTTATCTATGAAGGGAGTTTTCAAGTGTGCGAGGGAAGATGCTGAAAGAAGATTCGGGAGTGTCAAACGCTCAAGCTTGGGGATTCACCCATGCACCCCCAAGAAATATCCAAGGAGACTCAAGCGTCTAAGCTTGGGGATGCCCCCATGCATCCCCTTCTCCATCAACAATTATGAGTTCGTCCTTCGTTCCACTATATTTTTATCACTTCATGCGTTATGTGATATTCTTGGAGCGTCTTGCTCTTTATTTTCTTATTACTTTTCTTTATGTTTGTTTGCTATTCATAACAAGTTAGAACCCAGATTTCTTTGTGTGGGAGAGAAACACGCTCCACTTTAAACTAGAACACATCATAGGATATTCATGCTTATCTTTCTTTTGTTGTGTGTTCTTTATCTTTTCGTAGCTGCTGTCATGTTTAGCTCTTAGATTTCATGCTTATATTTTTAAGAGATTTTGATTAATTTTTTGTTGGACCTCTCTTGACTTTTCATGATTATCTTCTTTAGAGAGTTGGCTTGTTGCACTCAGTTGTGTGTCTTAACTTAAAGTAGGTAATTGAGGTTGCAATTCAATTGTAGTAGTAACTTGCAATAGTTTTGAGGTATTGTTTTGAGTAATGTTTGAACTTTTGATGTTAAGAGTTCTAGACTATTAGTGATAGATTTCGTATTTTGGGAAATCCGTGTTTATTTTCGAAAAAGTACAAAAACTAGTTGAGAACTCTAGCTACTAGTTGGATCACTGATCTTTGGAGGAATCGGATATTAGAGTACACTCACGTACCATGAGTCAAGGATGTGCAAGGATAACCAAACACCCATACACTCCTTCTCGGGGTACTTGTCTCTTTGTGAACCTCCTGATTAGATTGAGAGTTACTGATAATAAGTGCATGAGTTCTTCGTACTAATTTAAGTTTTAGAAAGTTGACACTTCCACCTTCCCATTTTTGCTAGACCTCCGAGAGTTGGCGTCTACCTCGCCGGTGCATCCAAATCCTTGGCATGATACACTCTGTCATCATAAACCTCCTTATATCTTTCCTCAAAACAACCACCATACCTACCTATCATGGCATTTCCATAGCCTTTCCGAGATATATTGCCATGCAACATCCACCTTCTCATGACTTGATCTTCATGTCATACATGTTCCTGCTACACTGCCAGAGGCATACATTTGCATACATCATGATAGCTTCATCTGCTTTATGTTGAGTACTTTTGTAAAGTGTGAAAGATCTTCTACACTTCTTGTAAAATAGAGTGTTGCAATTAAGTGAGGAAAAGGTCCCAAAGAGGACAAATGAGAGTTAAATAGAAAGAGCCATTGTCAGAACCCCAACTAGGGTAAGTGCTAGGTTTGTTTATGCCCTTTGCATCATGAAAAAATTCAAAAGAAATTCAAAAATGGGGAAGCAGAAAGCCCTGAGAAATTATTTGAAATGGCCAGATAAAAATCTTTTTCCAAAAAATCATTTGAATGTTTGGAAAATTCCTAGAAATGTTGCTGATCATTTTAAAAGTAGTTTGAGATCAATCCCATGCACATGAAATTTTCTAATATTCAAATAGTGGATTTGGAAATTAAATAAACCCCTATTTGTTTTGGAATTCAAACTTATTGAATTTCAAAAATGTCCAAATTCTTTGTGTGGCTAGCTACTGGTCACCTAGGATTTATAAAATTATTTGGACATTTATTAAAAAAGCCTAGCTAATTTAATTAGTGGGGCCAACCTATTTACAAAAAACATAAAAGAAATAAAAGGGGAGAAGGCTTACCTCACGCCCAGGGGCGCAGCCCACTTCTCCACTGGCCTGGCCCAGCCCAGCCCGAGGCGTGTCGTCTACCTCCCCTCCCCCCGAAGCAGCTCGGTGGAGGGCAGGGAGGCAACGGCGACGCCACCTCGACGAGCCGCCTTCTAGGCCTTCCCCTGCCTCCCTCCGCACGCCACGCAGCAGCCAGAGCGCCCCCACGGCCATTCCCCTCTCCCTGCTTCCTCTAAATCTCGCTCCCGTGTGTTCCCGCAAGAAACCGAGACCCGCCGGAGTTCGCCGTCGTGGAAACTCGCGGCCACCGAGCTCCTCCGCCCTCGCCATGATGTCCAGGATGAAGCACGGCATCGACTTCGTCTAGCCACACCCTCAATCGAAGCCCGGGGGCCACGAGCACGACTCCAGCCTCAAGAACTCACCGCCAGCCGCCGGGGACGCCATCTTCAAATTCTTCGCCTATGCTGTTCCAACGGCTTCCCCGAGCTCTTCCTCGTGATCAGGGTGAGCTGGAGCTTCGTTCCCCTCCCTCCTTGCTTTTTCCTGTGGCCGGATTCAAGTTTCTGGCGAAGTCAGCAGCCGGCCGCCGCACCTCGTCGTCGCCGGCGTCAAAGTAGCCCTCCCCGTGAACCCCCGATGGATCCTTTCGATGCGGGAGAGCAAGGGCTCCCTCCTGGAGCTTTTCGCACATCAAATGGAGGCCAGGAGCCTCTTCCCCGTCGCAGCAGTGCCACGGCCGCCGCGCCACGTTGACGCCGGCGAGGCTCCGGCCACCCCCGAGCCTCCCCGTGGGCACTGGGTGACGCGGGTGACCTCGGGCGTCCCTCTGGTGGTCTCGGCGAGCTCTCCAGTGGCCGGAATCGCCACTCCGGCGAGGCGCCGCCGCGTCCAGTGACGCCGGCGTCGATCCGCTGGCAGCCCAGGCCATTAGGGCCTTAATGACCCTGCTAATCCCCCCTTAGCCAATGACATGTGGACCCCAGACCCCCCCTAACACCCCTGTTAACTCTAATTAAACGGAGTTTAACCCAGGCTCACTGACCTGCGGGTCCCACGCGTCAGGTTGACCAGTCAGCAGCCCTGACATTAGCATGACACAATGCTGATGCAATAAAGCCTTTTCCAGAGATTTAAAATAATCCAGAAAAATCCATAAAATCATTTAAACTTTGGAAATTCATAACTAATTCATATTAACTCCAAATTAAACATATAATATATGAAAAATTATCAGAAAAATACAAGGATTAAGAATATGCAATTTGTTTTTATGTTTGAATTCACAATTGAAGTTTGAATTTGCATTCCAAATGCAATATACTTCAATTAAATTGAAATTGCCACAAATCAGTACCCTTTACATCATGTAACAACTTAACATGTGCTTGAGCATTGTACTTTATTTGTGTTCCCCCTTGTTGATGATTGTTTCCGGTACCAGCTTTTCCGAGACGGTGATCACCCCGAAGAAGAAGACCACCATTAAGACCCGTGTACCGTCAGCAAGGCAAGCAAACCCCCTTTGATCATGTCTATAAAATCCTACTTCCCTCTCAGTCTCGCTTATGCATGTTTAGGAGATCATCGAGACACGTTCTTTCGCATAGTTGAACCCATTCCGATGCATGACCTATCATTTTCCACCGTATTAAGCAAACCACAATCCTAGCAGATTTAGGAGTTGAATGATGAGCATGTGGCCCCTACAACTGTTACTGCTTATTGCTGCTTAGTGTTACAATGAGGATGTTATGTTTGTGAGTCGGGATGGAATGAACACAGTGATGCTGATGTAAACGTGTTGGTGAATCCATCCTAAACAAAGGTGAACGATGAGAGGCTTTGTAGGAGTACACAGTGGGTTGTCTCGTTGAACACTACCCTAGGCCCCGAGTTCCTGTTTTGTGATCCAAGACAAAGAGTATGACCACATGTAGGGTTTTATGGGAGCCCCGTTTGGCCTCTTTACGTACCCGATTCAGTCCAGGAGTCACACTAGATTCGGGCTTTCCATTTGATTTATGTATAGATATGTGGGTGGATCTGTGAGGCAGTGAAACCATCTTTCAAAGGTGGCGTCTCGGTCCCTTACATTATCTGAGTCCGTTTCGTGGAACCGGCCGGACTCTCGAGCGGTGACAAACTCAGGTAGTCGGCTCCTGGATTAGAGAAGGTGATGTGAGGGTAGTTCCTTGGTTTCATCCACGTCCGACATCCGCTTGAAGGATGACAAGAACGAGGCGATAAGTGATGACAAGCGTGTGAAGATGTACAGCCCTGCAGGGTTAATGAACTATTCGAATAGCCGTGTCCGCGGTTATGGACTACTTGGAAACCTCTACTTGATCATAGACAACTTGAATGGATACTTTTAAAACTCGCAAGATAAGCGTGAGTGCTATGGCGTGCCTCCTCGTGGGGAAGTCGAGGAAGTATCCATACTGGTGTATTGATTGGAGACTTGGTAGTGGACTCGTGTACGCTTCTTACCTCAAAGTCTGGTACTCGTAGCACAGGACTAGCCAAGTCAAAGCTGGCACTTCTGCATGTTGAACCCCACCTCCTTTACCTTGATACTTGAGCATGAGTAGTATAGTTCTGATGTAAGTCTTGCTGAGTATGACTTTGTACTCACGTTTGCTTATTCTATGTTTTAGATGAGAATCCGGACCCCGATGGAGTCACCTTCGTGAAGCTCGACGTTGACTAAGTTAGCATAGTCCCAGACAGCAGTCTGGTCCCTCGTGGAAGGGCATGTTTGTTGTACAAGGCTTCTCTAAGCCATTTGTTAAACTTGTCTGTACTCAGACCTAATTTGCTTCCGTTGTATGATGTAATGTTGATCACAGACATGTGATCTTTGTATGTTATATGTGTATATCAATAAAGAGTACTTTGTAGAGTTATGTGATGATACCTGCTGTTCATACTAGGTATGTGTGTTGCGTGTATGTTTATAACATGCATGTCTTAGTATGGGTTTTCGAGACCTTAGTTGTGATCTGGCTGGCGGTCTTTTATACACCAAGTGGCCCTTAGATGTGCGCAGCTTGGGGCATCGCGATGCGATTGTTCGTGACTCTGTCACGTGCACACTTTGTTGTATGATCGAGCCCGCCCTAGACCCCGACTAAGTGATCGGGCTGGAGTAAGTATATGAAAGAGTTAGGATTCAATCGATAACATGGTTGAGGCGACTTGTCTATGAGTATGGGATTCACCACCCATAAGCATTTAGACTTGTGAGCGGACGATGAGGACCCATCTCAGTTGATCATCCGGCCTGAATGGGATGCCCCTCACGTTCGATGCTTACCGAGAACGTTCTGTGCTTGGCCTTGTCTGCTTAGACAAGTGGGTACGGTTCTCGGCTCTCCATGTGATTGCATCGTGACTGGAATTACATACGCTAACCCCGGGTCCCGACAGCCATGGAGGCCACCAAAACAGAAAAAAAAAAAAAAAGAGAGAAGGGGCAACACTACTATTCCTTTTGAGAGATCCACACTCGTACTCCCTCTTGTATGTTGTACTCCACAGAGATGATCATATATGCATATAGCTATGTGGGGACCTTCACACTATAGAACGTGGCTTGTATATTCCAATGATGAGCCTCCTCAAATGAGCTCTAGGTCTTCTTGAGCAAGCAAGTTGGATGCACCCCCACTAGTTCCATTGGAGAGCTTTCCATAGCTCATATGTGCATTCGTTGCATGGCAATCCCTACTCCTCACATCATATCTATCATTTGGCTTTCTCTCGCCTATGATTGATTTCATTGATGTGAGACTTTCACACCTTTTTGTCTTCCTCCTCCACCATCTCTTTCTCTCTCTTTGCCATCCTAAGTGTCAATTTTCTTGCTTACGCTCATCCATTGCATGAGTGCTCAAAACATTGAAAGGGAGTGGATCAGTTTGACTTGTACTTGGCTAGTGGTCTGGGGACGGGTCAAGATAAGATTCCAAAGAAGACTAAGTGTGAAACTTAGTAGATTGAGTTCTCAACAAATAAATATTTTTCTCTCTCGTATTCCCATCCCCAACTTCTTGCACGCAAACACCATTTGGAGACATTTGAGTCACAGACAGGGAGAGCTCTTGCACCTTTATGTTCTTATGTTGCTTGTTTCAATGCTAATATAGACTCTTGCTTGTTATGACTTGAATTGAATTACATGCCTTGATTGCTTTACTTAAAAAGTTCTTATATGGTTGGTAGCATGTCACCACAGAAATTATAATTGTTACCATTTACCTACTCGAGGAAGAGGAGGAATTAAGCTTGGGGATGTACTCGTTGGGAGAAAAGTTATTTATTGTGTGTGCAGGTCTAGGTAAATTAAGCAAGCCTGAGTTTTGAACGGTGCCATTGTTCACTTTACCACCTACTTGTTGATCTTGGAGTCCTACTGGTCGATCTCATCCTTGGTATCTTTTCCAAGGGAAATCTTGTTGCTACGCTACATCTCAACCTTCCACTTGGGGTAACCAACGAGGGGCGAGTATCAATTCCTCGCTAGCAGCACCCATGCTTTTGAGCCTCTTCCTTTCTTTTGTAGCATAGTTAGCATTGCGGTGTTTTTTTAATCATGTCAATTGCCCAGGTATAATTTGTTCACCTTGCATAGTTGTTTATCGTCTTCTGGGAGAGAGACATCACTAGTGAACATCATGTGACCCCGGTCCATATTTCCACCACTGTTTACACCCTCAATTTACTTCCCGTTTTACTTTCTAGTTGTAGTTATAGTTACCTTTTATCTGTTACGTTTGACCCTTTGTAAACGGCAAGGCCGGAGAGATTGACAACCTCTCTATACTCGTTGGGAGAAAATTTCTTTGTATATGTGTGTAGGTCCAGGCGAAGCAAGTGATTATCATAAACGGCACGTCACTTGCCAAACCACCTACTTGTCGTTGTTGGAGTCCTCCTGGTTCGATCTCAACCTTGGTATCTTTGCCAAGGGAAATTTACTATTGTGCTACATCTCAACCTTCCACTTGGGGTAACCAACGAGGGGCGAGAAGCCATCAAGCTAATTTCTCGCGCCGTTGCCGGGGACTCCAATATTCAAGATAGGGGAGATGCACACTATCTTTTATCTTTGTTTTTTACTCTTGTTAGTTTACCTTTTAGTTTTTATCTTTGTGTCCTTTATCAAAAATCACAAAAAAAATTATTTACCTTGCTAGTAGCTGTCATTATGTCTTGTCCTTTTTCCTTTGGTGAGGCAGAAGTGCTCACCTTCAAACAAAGAGGCGATGAAAGCCTGAAAGATGCTTGGTATAGAATTAATGATTCTCAAAAAAGAGCCGCCAAGAAGCAATCCACTATATCCTGCTTGGAAACTTTTATGTTGGAATTACTCCTTGGAATGGGTTCATTCTAGATACTGTTATCAATGGGAATTTCGTAGGAGCCCCAATTTAGCAATCTCTTAATGTTATTGAAAATCTTCTTGGAAACCTCCCTGTTGCTAGCATTCAAGAAGACATTACTCTAGCTCACATTATGAAAAAACTTGAAAAGTTAGAGTTAGAAATACCAAGCATCAATAAGATAAATGAGTTAGATCGTAGGATTCAAGGGAATTTGAATAGACTTGATAGCTCCATGAATAAAATTAAAAAAACTTTGGAGACCATCAAATCCCATGATTTGGATCCTTCTAGGATAGAAAAGATTGAGGAAATCATTGACGCTTTAGGAACTACTTTCTCCTCAATCAAAACCAAAAAGGTAGAAACTCCGGCAAAGAAGGAACCTAAGTTTGTTTACGTCCCTAAGGTTCCTCGACCCAAAAACAATCCACTTATTGCCAAAGGAGTTGAAACTGTGAAGACTTTGGAACAAATACCTTACTTGAATAGAATTAGCAATGAAACTCCAATTGATCTTCCACCTTTTGCTTTTATCCCTAGAAGTATCTTCATTAGACCTTTATTTGAAAGACCTCTTAAAACTAGTTGTACAATTGAAGAGCTTTTTGACGATCTTGATGATGGTTCAATTGATACAACTTGATTTATCTTTTTGCTTCTTGCCTAGCTCAAAGGCGTAAATGAAAGCGCTTGTTGGGGGGAAACCCAAGATATTTTTCCTTATGTTTTTAGTGGTCTTGATGATTTTTATTACTGTAGCAACATCATTGTATCTTTATTTTCAAGATTTGTGCCAAGTTTAGCCGCCGATTGCAAGAAAGTTCAAAAGTTGTGACATGCTGTCCAAAAAACAGATTCTATCCTTGGACGAAAAAATTCGGCTAAAATCACCAGATCATCTTTTTGATCTGATTTTTTGACAGCATGCTCTATACAATTAGCTTTCGGGCATTTGTTCTGAGTTTTTTTATTGTAGTTGCAGATATATCCCAAAAAATTTATTTACTACTTGTTGGTCTGTTTTTCACGGATTTTGCCATGTTTTACCTTTCCTCAGTTTGGAAAGTCTTGCGCTAGCTTTTTCTTTGCAAATTTTTTGGCGGTCTTGAGAAATAGTACCCCTTCAAGAATATATTTATTTCCAGTAGAGGCAAATTGTTTTATTATGGGTACTAACCTCTCTAATCATCTTATGATGAGTCATGTATGAAGAGAGTTTTCAAGTGTGCGAAGGAAGATGATGAAAGAAGATTCGGGAGTGTCAAACGCTCAAGCTTGGGGATGCCCCCATGCACCCTCAAAAAATATCCAAGGAGACTCAAACGTCTAAGCTTGGTGATGCCCCCGTGCATCCGCTTCTTCATCAACAATTATCAGCTCGTCCTTTGTTCCACTATATTTTTATCACTTCATAACGCATGAAGTGATAAAAATATAGTGAGACGAGGGACGAACTGATGATTGTTGATGGAGAAGGGGATGCACGGGGGCATCCCCAAGATTAGACGGTTGAGTCTCCTTTAATATTCATTGGGGATGCATGGGGGCATCCCCAAGCTTGAGCGTTTCACACTCCCGGATCTTCTTTCATCATCCTCCCTCGCACACTTGAAAACTCCCTTCATACATAACTCATCATAAGCGGATTAGAGAGGTTAGTACCCTTAATAAAATAATTTTCTCCACTGGAAATATATATATTCTTGAAGAGCTACTGTTTCTCAAGATTGCCAAAAGGTTTTTGCAAAGAAAAAGCAAGCTTAAGGTTTGCAAAAGTGAAGAAAGACGAAACGTGGCAGAATCTGTGAAAAACAGAACAGCAGGTAGTAAAGAATTTTTTCGGGGTACTTCTGCAACTCAAATAAAAAAACTCAGAACATGTGAAATTTTAACAATTGTATAGAGCATGCTGTGTAAAACAATCAGCTCAAAAAGATGAATTGGTGATTTGTTTTGATTTTTTCCGTCAAGCAGACAGATCTGTTTTCTGGACAGCATGTCACAACTTTTGCTTCCCTTATCATAAGAGGCTAAACTTGGCACAAAACTTGAAAATAAAGATACAATGATGTTGATACAGTAGTAACAATCATAAAGACCACTAAAAATATAAGTAAAAACATTTTGGGTTGCCTCCCAACAAGCGCTTTCTTTTACGTCTTTAAGCTAGGCATAAAGCAAAAGAAGAATCAAGTTTTATCAAGAGAGAGAGAATAGCTAGCTCGTTTAACGGTCTCAAAAGGTAACTTGATTTTATTTATAGGGAAGTGTTCCATCTCCTTTTTAGAGGGAATTGGAATTTTATATTCCCCTCTTTCATGTCAATAACAGAACCAACGGTGTGGAGAAAAGGATGTCCCAAAATAATTGGACATAAAGGTTCACACTCTATATCCATAATAGTAAAATCAACGGGAACATAATTGTCATTGACAATGATAAGAACATCGTCGATCTTCCCCAGAGGTTTCTTTAAGGAAGAATCAACGAGACGAACACCAAAAGACCAAGGCTCAAAGGGCTTCAATTCAAATGTATCATACATTCTTTTCGGCATAACGGAGGTACTAGCTCCAACATCACATAAAGCATAGCAAGAGAAGTTATTCAATTTAATTTTTATCATAGGATCCCAACCATCATCTAGCTTCCTAGGTATGGAGGCTTCTATTCTAAGCCTCTCCTCCCTAGCTTTGATGAGAGCATTAGTGATATGCTCCGTGAAGGCAAGATTTAGTGTGCTAGTGTGGGGGTCTCTAGACATTTTGTGCAGCAAGCTAATAACTTCTGAGAGGGTACAACTATCAAAATCAATGTCACTACTATCAAAGGTGGTAGTGGTGTAATCTAGGCTCACTTGTTTGAAACCCTTTATGTTCATAGGAGTTTCTTCTTCTACGGTTGAGGTATTAGCATCACCATTAATAGGTCCAATTGGACTAGGGTGTGTTGGGTGCTAATAGTTTGGGTGTCCTCAAAATTTTGGATAGTAGAAACTGTGTGGTGTGTAGGAAGGCTCTTAATTATATCCTATTCCTCTTTTTCTCTAGCCCATCTTTCTTTAAGTTTAGCCATCATCCTAATATTTTCATTAATTTGCAATTGGATAGCATTAATAGGAGTGGCCTTCCTCTCCTCAAGGGGAGAGGTTCTACTTTTAAGCATCTCAACATCAAGGGCTAAGCTATCTACCTTCAAAGAGAGAGTATCTAATTTGGCTAATTTCTCTTCTACACTCTTATTGAAGGCTTTTTGGGTAGTGATAAAGTCTCTAACCATGCTTTCTAATTCAGAAGTGGGGTTCTTTTTGCTAGGATAAGTGTTGTTGTTCCCATAGTTGGATGGAAACGGTCTAGGATTTCCAGCAAAATTACCCCTATAAGCATTATTGTTGAAGTTGTTTCTAGAAATAAAGTTCACATCTACTTGTTCCTGAGCAACCAAAGAATAGTTGGTCATCATCTCATCTAGAAGTTTTGTGGAAACACCAATTGTAGTTTACATAAATGTTCCTCCCGCGGCCGAATCTAACAGGTTCCGCGAGGTAAAGTTCAAGCCTGCATAAAAAGTCTGGATAACCATCCAAGTAGTCAAACCATGTGTAGGGCATTTCTTAACAAGAGATTTCATTCGTTCCCAAGCTTGGGCAACGTGTTCATTATCCAATTGCTTAAAATTCATAATGTTACTCCTCAATTGGATAATTTTAGCAGGTGGGTAATGAAGGTTTCGTTGCATAGAAAACAAAAAAAATTCCTACGATTGCAACTGCCAAGATCACATCTAGGAGATAACTTGTAATGGTTTGAGAAGGACTCACCCTCGAAGACCAAAAACTTTAACGAGAACTATTCTCGTGGGTGATGTAGTCGAACACTCGCCGACCTCAAGGTCGTGATGAAGACTTGACGCCACGAACGGGTAGCGTCTCCGTAGTCGGTCACACGTACAGATCAGCGACGACCTCCGCCCCTTGCTCCAGTTGGGCAGCGGAAGTAGTGGATCCTCGGGAACTTCAGCAGCACTACAACATAGTGGTGGTGGTGGAAGAGAAGATCTTGAGCAGGGCTTCGCCTAAGCACCGTACTCGTGAAACTGGATCAGCTAGCAAGGGGAGGAAGATGCCAACCAAAGGGCATATGAGAAAGCGATGGAATGAGATGTGTGAGGACCTCCACCCATCTATATATAGAAGGGGGAGGCAGCCCCCAAGGGGTAGCACGCCCCAAGAGGTGCCCCCACCTCTCCCTTCATCATGTGGGTGGACTCTCCACTCACAAAAACAAAGGGTCACACATTATTCCCATAACTTCCATAATTCTCCACTCAAAATTCCAAGAGTTTATCACATTAAAACACTTTTAATTATCTTGTTTAATGTCACTCAAATTAATGAACACTTCATTCAATGAGTACTTCATTGATGAACACTTCATTCAATGAACACATTAACAATTATCCACTTGCACTATTTTGATATACCAAAACTATTCCAGCAGTTTTATCAAAACAGTCCATGTGATGTCCAGTATATTCTCCGGCGTTCCGTATCCACTCAAACGCGTCAACGAATCCTTAAGTGTGTCACCCTACGGTTCGTGAATAAAATGGACATGACAGAGACTCTTCTCTGATCAATAATCATCAGCGGGATCTGGAGATCCATGATGACTCCCACTTACTCAACGATGAACTAGTGATCGTGTGAACCAAAAACTCCGTAACCAATTCCTTTTGTCTCGCGATATTTTACTTGTCCGAGATCCGATCATTTGGTATCATCCATACCTAGTTCGATCTCGTTACCGACAAGTACTCTTTACTCATTCCGTGATATAACATCCTCGTGAGCCAGTCACGTGCTTGCAAGCGATGTCAATGTGATATCACCGAGAGGGCCCAGAGTATATCTCTCCGTCATCTGGATGGACAAATCCCACTCTTGATCCACGAGCCTCAACTAACACTTTCCAAGTACCCAACGACACCTTTATAATCACCCTGTTACGGTGTGACGTTTGATGGAATCAAAGTACTCTTCCGGTGTCAGTGATTGACATGATCTCATGGTCTAAGGATTAGGGTTACTTCGTGAAAGTTTGATACAGCAATAGAAACTTTGATGACATGATCGTATTGCTATAACTACTGTGGGTGTATGTTCATCACATCATTCTCCAATGATATGACCTTGTTATTAACGACATCCAATGTCAATGATCAGGAAACCTTGATCATCCGTTAATCGACAAGCTAGTATAAAGAGAGACATTACTAGGAACCTTTTCTTTGTTTATTAAACACACATGTATTAACGTTTCCGGTTAACACAATTATAGCATGAAAATAAACATTTATCATAAACATGGAATAAGAGAATAACCACTTTATTATTGCCTCTCGGGCATATTCCCTTCAGTCTCCCACTTGCACTAGAGTCAATAATCTAGTTTTGTACTTGCGCATCCAACACCTATGGCATTCAGGTGTTATCCATACGCATTGCTAGTGGTAAACCTAATATCCAGATCTGACACTTCAGGTCTGTGTGTATTTGCATTTCTTTGCGTCTCTACGCATCACTCATTCACCAATGAGATGGCATTGCATAAATTTGGTCCTCCGGTGAGACCTTAGTCCCTTGAGCTCAAAACATGTTGAATCTATTGTCGTACAATAGATCTTCATAGTATTAGCTCGGTTGGAACTACACCTAGTTTGTCAAACAAACTTCTTGACACAAATGCCCTCCTTTGCTGCTGCTAGAGCAGTCATATACTTAGCCTTTCGTTGTAGTATTTGTTATAATGTCTGAACTTTGGAACTCATCCAAATCCATTTGGAACTATTCCAAATCTATCATGGAACTTTCTTCCATTACATTTTGCCACCTTAACATACCGCCAAAATTGAGATAAATTTAGATTGTATCTTGCGACAAAACTAGTATCAATGTAACACTTTACAATGAACTATTGTCCAACATACATAATATATATTCTTAGTCCTTCCAAAGCACGTAAGGATATCTTTACTATTGTCCAATGATCATCTTATGAATCATTCTGGTATATGCTCATAACATTTAGAGCATAGGACATTCTGGAATTGTACATATCATGGTGTACATGATTGATCAAATCATTCATGTGATTTTACTCACCAAGTGTCAAAACACTTGAATCTCGCTTCAACATTTTCCATGCGGCAAGAACCTTTCTCGTTGTTTCCATATTGAACTTATTCAATATTTCATATATGTACTTCGGCCCAACCATATTAGCACCTCAATCTATCTATATAGACCATATTAGCCCAATATACTGGTTTTGCCCAAATCTTCCGTTAAAATCAAATTTTCAATGAAACTTCACCCGTGTCAATAAAAGATACATCATTTCCAATCAACAATATGTCTTCTACATAATGTATTAGAAATATGTCTCAGCACTCCCACTTAATTTCTTGCAAAAGCAAGCATCTTCACCGTCTCTGATGAAACTAAACGTTTTAACAATTTCATCATGATGAAGATTCCAACTTCGCGAATGCTTATTTCAACCATTGAAATTTGCATGCTATTTTAGCATCCTTTGAATTAACAGAACCCTTTGGACCGTGTCCTGTACACGTCCTAGGTAACCATTCTATTAGAAGAACGTTGTTCCGTTTGTTCAACTACCATATACCAAAACTAGCATATGTAGTGATTGCTACAATAATCCGTCCAGACTAAATATCGTTATGAAAGATCAAATCTTGTCATAGCCAACTCTTTGAACATAATCGTAAACCATTTTAATGATATGTCGAATATTTCATAGATGTGAGAACATCCACGTCTGTTTCTTTATAGATCCAAACACGGTATCTAGAGGGTCTTCCAAGTTCAGAAACTTGGTTTCTCGTGTATGGAACTATCACGGATTTTATAGCTTCTAGCCATTTTGACGGAGTCAGGGCCCATCATTGCTTCTTTTCATGTAGTCGGTCCATTATTATCAAATAACAATGATTCAATCTCAAATCTTACTATTTGATCGATTATCCGAACTACGCAGTTCAATAGGAACTTAGATCGCCGTGACCACAACCTTTGGGACACGGGAGCCAAGAGCATTGCGGCCGCTTCCGGGACACTTTCCGGCGCTGCGCCACTTAGCACATAAAGCTTAGGTTCAACAACCTAATCGAACTTCTACTGTCCTCCAACTTAACTTTTCGCAAAAATTCCTTCTCAAGAAACTTGATGCTCTTAGCCACAAAAAACTTTTGTCTTTAGTGTTATGGAGGAATACCCAACGGTTACTTTGGGATAACCTACAAAGACGTACTTTATCCGACTTTGGTTGTAAACATTTTACATATGCCTTGCATACCAAAATTTAAGAAAAGACAAATTGGGTTTTATCCCATTCCATAACTCATATGGTGTCATTTCAACAGATCTCGATGGCGCTCTTTTCAGTGAAAAGCGGTAGTCTCTAAAGCTTAATCCTTAAAATATAATGGCAATTTTTATAAATAACACCTTTCATCCTTACCATGTCAAACATGGTTTTATTACATCTCTCGAACACTCCATACTCCTATGGTGTTTCAGGAAATGCAAGTTTTTGGAACGATTCCTAAACTCTCAGGCATTTTCTAAACTTTTAACTCAAAAATCTTCTTTTATGATCCAATCATAAACTCTTGTTTTCTCGTTACAATGATTTTCACTTCATCTTGAAATTTATTTGAACATTTTCAAACATTTCATACTTCTTCCTTATCAAGTAAATATACACATATATCCACTCAAAACCTCGGTTAAAGTATATGAAGTTATAAGACCCACCACACACGGCTACACATAATGAACTATACACATCAACATGTATAATGTCCAATAAGTTAGTCGTCCGTCCTTCTTTGCCTATGAACGGAAAGGTAAACTAACAAGACTAAAAAGAAAAGGTAAAAGATAATGTGCAACTCCCTGTTGGGAAACGTAGTAGAAAACAAAAAATTTCGGCCTACGAATCAAGAACCCAAGATCATCCAAGAAGATTGCATACAAGGTTTTAGGTCATGGCTCACCAACCGATGTAGCGGAAGTAGAGTTGGTGAAGCTCGTGGACGTAGTGGAAGTAGATCTCGCAAGTTCTCCCACGAACAGTCCCTCGATCAATCCCACGAACAAGTCCCGCAATCTAGTCCCACGGACAAGTCCCATGAACAAGCTCCTCGAAGAAGGGTCGAAGGTACGATCCCTCCATTAGTATCCACACATCCCGTAGCAGCAATCCAGCAGCGCTCCGCCGTCCAGAGATGAACGCCACCGAGAAAAATAGAGGGAGAAAACCCTAACGGATTCCGATCTAGAACAGCGTCTAAACCGGGGTCTAAAAGTGGAGCAACGGGGTTTAGAGGAGGGAGGGTGGCGCATAGGCCTTGGGGATTGATTGTGTGTGTCTTCCCCCACCCTTGGCTCACCTTATATAGGTGGCCAAGGGGCCTAGGGCGCAGCTCAAGGAGGTTTGGGAGTCCAACTTGGACTCCCAAGCCTTCCAAACCTTCCCACACCTTCCCACCGGAAACCTGCCATAATGGGTTTTGGAAATCCCACCTGGAGGGGGATTCCTTCCCCTTGGTGCACCCCCCACCCCTTGGCCGGCCAGGGCAGCCTAGGTGGCTTGCCCCCCAAGGCTAGGGGCGCAGGGGAGTGGGTGGTAATGCCCGGAACCTTCCGGAACCTTCCATGACCTTCTAGAGGCTTCCAGGACCTTCCGGGACATACCGGGACCGTTTCGGGACATTCCGGACACTTTTGGAGCACTTCCAATACCTTCCGGGACCTCTAACGAATGTTCCGGAGCCATCTAAATAGGTTTCGGAACAATCCGGGTTTAGGTTAATATGTCCGGTGAACACAACATATTGTTTAAGATGTCCACCGATCACCGAAACTATTCCGGTTGATCGTAAACTTTCCCATTACCATTTTCATATGTTCCGGAACCACCTGGGACTACTCCAGAGTGATCCGGACATATCCTTAAATACCCAAAACTACTTTTGGTGCCCTTATGAACTATTTCATAAATCCCCGGAACTACTTCCGGTACCCGTATGAACTATTCTGCTTTGCTTCCACTAAACCTTCTACCATACTAGTATTCTAACAGACTACTGTTCGTTAAGTGTGTGACCCAATAGGTTCGGTATAATGCGGACATGACTCAGAACATCTTTCGGACATAGGTCAACAGCCTTTTTTCAATAGCCAATAATCAACAGCGGAGCCATGGACACCCATGTTGACTCCCACACATACACGAAGAAACTTCGAGTGAACCATTATGTTTATTCATGTACCATTCCCTTTGCTTCGTGATATATGAAAAAGTTAGAGGAGAGAAGTTTGGCACCCATGTGTAACAACTTCTTGAACACAAGCCACTCGTTATCCTCTTTGCTCGTTTGTCCATTTTCTCGTTATCGTATTCCGGTATCCCCGTGACTGAATCACAATGCATCTGGCCAGACTATAATGGATACCATCATACCGAGTGGGCCCGAAGTGAATATCTTCTTCATCGTGAAGGAGCAAATCCCATTCTTGAACTATCACAGTCACTAGACACACCATCTGACATACCCAGAACTTATTTTACTACTTCCCATTTACGGGAGGATTCATCTAAGAACCAAAGCATGTCTTCCTGTGTGAAGCAACTCGATACTCTCATGGTCTAAGGAATTACGTATATGATAACATTTCATGATATGACTTATAACGTTGTTACGATGTGATCTCTAAGTATATCATTCAATACTGGGGTCGGTTCAACATCATTGTTCTGCTAACAATATGTTCCCATTGCTACTGACATCCTTGTTACAAGAACAATGTCCATGATTAAGAAAACGTAATCATTAGTTAGCACATGAGCTGGTCTTAGAGGCTAAACCAGGAACTCTTGGTGTTTACATTTCCACACATGCAAGTGAGTTTTCTTCTGAATCTCATAGTCAGGGTCATTGCAATTATAGCACAGAAATATAAACATTAATTACGAACGTGGAAATATATATAATAACATTTTATTATTGCCTCTAGGTCATATTTCCAACAGTCTCCCACTTGCACTAGAGTCAATAATATTATCAGTGCTTGAGCATTTTACACCTATGGCATACCGGTGTAATACATGCTTCATTTGTGGTATAGACTTCATCATTGGATCTGACGTTTCAGGCCCGTTTGTATCTTGCATATCTTCACGTTTTCACGCTATCATAAAATTCACTAATTTTATCAGTTTAGCTTTGTATATGTTTTGGATCATTTGGTAGGACCTTGGTTCCTTAGAATAAGTCATGAAATCATTCATCAATGTTCTATTAGCTTCAAAACATCTAGGAAACCATACCATGTTCATAAATGAATTTATGATTCAAAATACCCTCCTTGTTACTTCTTTAAGCAACAATATACTTAGCCTCTGTTATAGAATTCGCCACAGTATCGAACTTGACATAGTTCCTCCATACTGTGCCACCCTTACGTGGAAACACATAATCCCAATTAAAATCGAAAGTCGATCGGAGTAAGTATGAAGACTGAATTGGTGTAACTATTTACATCAAAAATTCAGCTGGTGTAACCCATTACAACGAGCTCTTCATTCTCTCCATTTTCCAAGAAACAAATCTTATCTATCATAAGTTTAACTTTTCATTGTTTGTCCAATGATCAACATATTGATCACTTTGGTATATTGCTCACAACCTTTTGGAGCATTGGACATATCTGGTCGTTTTACATATTATGGTGTACATGATTAATCCAAACACACAGGTGAGTGGAATTCAATTCACGTGTTTTTTCTTATCTGTGTTCATGAACACTGATATCTGCAAATAATTTTTCATCGTGACCTCGGCAAGAACATTCTTCTTGGCGTTTTCATACTAAACTACTTTAGTATCATGTCAACATGTAATGTTGGTCTTAGCATGATCAGACACTTACTATCTACATAGATCATTGTGCTCAATCCTAATGCTATATCAGCCCAAATTCTTCAACTGAAAACTATTTCCAACGAAGTCCTTATTCGTGTCAAGAAATTTATACCATTTCCAATCAACAATATGTCATCTACATAAGGTTTTAGAAATATTATTCAGCTCCCACTTACTTTCTTGAATATTCAAGCATCTTCGTTATTCCTGATGAAAAAAAACTCTTTTGGAAATTTCATCACAACGAAAATTCCAACTCCATTATGCTAGCTTCAGTCCATCACTGGATATCCAAGGCTTGCATCTATTTTAGCATCCTTTGAATCGACAAAACATTCCGGTCGTATCACATATACGTCCTTTGTTATATTTCCGTGTAGGAACTTTGTTTTGACGTTCATTCTACCATATCCTATAAATGAGATATGTAGTAATTGCTAATATAACCCGAACTGACTAAAGCATTTCTACGATCGACACTATTTCGCCGTAGTCAACCTTTGAACTTGCTAGAAAACAATTTTCCAACGAGTTGAGCTTTATGGATAAAACAATTTCATCCGAATCAATTATAGATCCATATATATATTCTTCAGACTTTTAGTCTTTCCGAGGGTCTACCAAGTTCAAAACTTGACTTACTTCCATGGATACTATCTCGGATTATTTGGCATTTAGCCAAATCCCGGAGTCAGGGCCCATCAACGCTTCTTTGTATATCACAGGTTTATCATTGTCGAACAACAATATCTCGTTTTACATATCATGAATGTTTGTACGAGTTTTGTCTAACCTGTGTGGTTCAGCTGCGCACTTCTCTGAAGATTCAACAATCTTTGACAAGTTGCACTGTCCTCCCACTCACCTTTTTGTAAGAAACTATTTTTCTTCAAAACACATTGTTCTTAACAGCAAACAGTTTTGCTTTTGTGTAGTGATAGAGGAATACCAAAACTTTTGGCATAACCTTAACAAAGTAGCACTTATCTGATTTGGGGTTTTGAGTATGTCAAACATATGCCTCATATACCCAAATTTTAAGAAAAGACAACATGGTTTTAACAGTCCATACCACATCTAATATGGTGTCATTTCAACGGATTTGATGGTGCTCTTTTCAGTGTAAAAGCTGTAGTCACTAACGCATAACTTTAATAAGTATAATGGCAAATTGATAAACGTCATATTTGATCTTACCGTGTCATACATGGATTGATTACATCTCTCGAACACTTTACTCATAGTGGTGTTCCGGGAGACGCAAGTTATGACACTTCTTCACAACTCATCAAACGTTCGCTAAACTTGTAACTCAAATATTACTTTCTACAATCTAATTTGCAGAAGCTTTATTTTCTTGTTACAATGAATTTCTATTTCACTCTAAAATTCCTTGAACATTTCAAAGATTTCAGACGTATGTCTCTATTGAACAGATATCCACATATCTACTTCAACTCATGAGTGAAGATAGGGAATCCACTGCACACAACTACACTTATTGGACTACACACATCATCATGTATGATTACCAATGGTTTAGTTGCCCGTTCATGTATGGCCTATTAACGGTGTTTTAGTCACATTAATTCGAGACAAAGATTGCAAGCGTCAAGTGATTCATAATCATATGACTCAAAAGTCCATCACTTATGGAAATTCTTCATGCATGTTATGTCACTTGTGATAAACGGCAGTGCCACATCTATGTGGTATTTCTGTTAGTCTTGCGACGTTTAGCGTCAGTGTTATGAATGTTTAGTATTATTATCAAGATTCATAACATACACCCTATTCATAATGGAAGTATGGCCTTTACGTTATTCATAGCTTTGAACAACTCTCTTGCAACAAACATGATTCAAAACGATGTTTTGCAACAAGGCTAAAGTGTAGTAACAATTTACTCAACTCTAAAATGAATTATGAAGATAATCATAGAGTCAACACACGGTATAGTAAACCTTTTACCGTGTTCCCGAGTGTGTCAAAACTCATCATTAGCTAGTCATAAAGGCCATAGTATTTCTTGCATCGAGTTGCAACAATATGCAATCGATGTGATATTCCGGTGATCAACAGTTTAATCACAATATACAGAATCCACAATTAACTGCTTAATCATGATTCCCAAGAATTACATCTCTTGACCAGCAATGAATTCATCTATAACTCCGTATGACTTTCATTTCTGAGCTGGTTATTCCAGTCTTCTTTCGTTTTGCCTTTATACGTATCATAGTTCTATTTCCAATGTCACTCCTACTCACAGAAGATCACACATGATCAAGGGTGGCGCAGGCCATGGACTTTCCGGCGTGTAAGTCTTACTAACACCCTATGGAACTTCCTTTCCCTTAATCCTCATCATCATATGATCATTGTTCTTCTGGATCCCACACTTATCAGTTTTGTTTAGAGCACAATGAACATTTTCACTAATGCTTACAATCATACATTGTACTAGATATCTTATATCCAACATTAATTGTCTTACTACTGAAAACTTATTTTTCAGTTCCATGAATATAACATAATTATCCCAAACTTTTCGAAGTTCGGGTTTCATGGTGGTGAAGACAATGCACTTAGCTGTGGTGGAATTCTAGCATTTTGGATTATGGACGTAAGTCACATCATCCATAACATCAGCGGGAGAGCATCAAAAAATTTGCGATAGGACATGGTCCTTCTCGGCACTATTGAGGATAGTCCTCACAATACGGTACCAATCATAAAGTTTTTACCAGATAATACAGTTAATCAAAATCAATTGGGAAGGTGGTAACGCGAGGCATTATTCTACAACGATAATGCAAATACTAAGACTTTGTTCATAATTAAGTTGCACTTGTGATTAATCAATTTAATTACTAAGTGCGCTCCCACTCAGATCAATATCTCTCGTAATTGATGCTGGAGTGATTCAAGATCCAACCCAATCGTCCGCCATTGATGTGACATCACTGATGACTTAGACTGGACCGGTAGGCCAACTTGCCAATCACGCCAAAGGTGATTCTTGTTCATCTTTCGATGGGCGTGTTCCGGTAGCAAACTTTTATCCAAACCGTCAAGACAACCAAGTGTAATTGCTGTGTGTTCTTTTAACACACCCGTCTTTTATGCGTCACACCGTGTGCACCCATGTGACATGACCTGCTCCGGTGTGAAACATAGTATAGACGGTGCTACAGTTGGGAGAACACTATCAACTTGATATTGTTTTGCGAGAGATCACCCTAATAAAATACGACTACCGCGCATCAAACAAGGGTGCAACAAAGGGATAAACATCACAGGCAGTTCATAAAATTATGTGATATAGTATAGCCCTTTGCTTCGTGAAGTCTTCATTGTCTTCACGTCGTCGTGGTTGAAGTCACCGTGTCCACCAACTTTGTCCTTGGCGCCGGGAACATCACCACGGCTTCCGGCATGTGCGTCGGGGTCCACCTCCGCATCGTAGATCATCACCTTGCATCTATCTATTGCTTTGCCTCGAGCTAATAAACAGTTCTGGCACGCAGGCCATA
This sequence comes from Bromus sterilis, assembly GCA_950022295.1. Lineage (NCBI taxonomy): Eukaryota > Viridiplantae > Streptophyta > Magnoliopsida > Poales > Poaceae > Bromus > Bromus sterilis. The sequence goes on from OX465596.1 coordinate 49,493,777, forward strand.
ATTAAGTGACAATCATATGACTCCAGTCATCATGCCGTACCACGACACGCAGGTCGCGAATAAATATTACATAACATATAGCATCTCATACAAACACATTGCAAATCTTGAAGGCTATACCACATCACATGCATACTCTGCAAAAACGAGTTAGATCGCCATCTACACGGGTTGTTGCAACTTTTATCGTGGTTGTTAAGCAGGTTTACAAGGCAAACGAGAAACCCTAGACAAAACAAAAACACGATACTTCTTTTGTTGCTAGTTTAACATACGGGGTGCGTGTAGCAACTAATGCCACAAGCCAAACTTCGTTAAACGCGTGACCCCCGTGTGGATTTGAGTTCATAAAATCCACAAGCCCGTTCATGTAAAATTTTCTATAGCAAGACTAGGATGAGATCCAAGGAATTTGATGTAGTCCATGATCAAGGCAACCAGCATACTAAGAGCAGCATAGAGGGATCATGGCAAAACTCAAACCTTGTAGCAAAATCACATCATGCCGTCGAGCAAAGAAAAGATCACATGATAGGGAAGCAAACAAGAAAATCAATGCCTCATATCAACATATGATCTACCTAAACATGCATCTAATCAAGGATCGCTCATGATACCGCTGTTGGGAAACGTAGTAGAAAACAAAAAATTTCGGCCTACGAATCAAGAACCCAAGATCATCCAAGAAGATTGCATACAAGGTTTTAGGTCATGGCTCACCAACCGATGTAGCGGAAGTAGAGTTGGTGAAGCTCGTGGACGTAGTGGAAGTAGATCTCGCAAGTTCTCCCACGAACAGTCCCTCGATCAATCCCACGAACAAGTCCCGCGATCTAGTCCCACGGACAAGTCCCATGAACAAGCTCCTCGAAGAAGGGTCGAAGGTACGACCCCTCCATTAGTATCCACACATCCCGTAGCAGCAATCCAGCAGCGCTCCGCCGTCCAGAGATGAACGCCACCGAGAAAAATAGAGGGAGAAAACCCTAACGGATTCCGATCTAGAACAGCGTCTAAACCGGGGTCTAAAAGTGGAGCAACGGGGTTTAGAGGAGGGAGGGTGGCGCATAGGCCTTGGGGATTGATTGTGTGTGTCTTCCCCCACCCTTGGCTCACCTTATATAGGTGGCCAAGGGGCCTAGGGCGCAGCTCAAGGAGGTTTGGGAGTCCAACTTGGACTCCCAAGCCTTCCAAACCTTCCCACACCTTCCCACCGGAAACCTGCCATAATGGGTATTGGAAATCCCACCTGGAGGGGGATTCCTTCCCCTTGGTGCACCCCCCACCCCTTGGCCAGCCAGGGCAGCCTAGGTGGCTTGCCCCCCAAGGCTAGGGGCGCTGGGAAGTGGGTGGTAATGCCCGGAACCTTCCGGAACCTTCCATGACCTTCTAGAGGCTTCGAGGACCTTCCGGGACATACCGGGACCGTTTCGGGACATTCCGGACACTTTTGGAGCACTTCCAATACCTTCCGGGACCTCTAACGAATGTTCCGGAGCCATCTAAATAGGTTTCGGAACAATCCGGGTTTAGGTTAATATGTCCGGTGAACACAACATATTGTTTAAGATGTCCACCGATCACCGAAACTATTCCGGTTGATCGTAAACTTTCCCATTACCATTTTCATATGTTCCGGAACCACCTGGGACTACTCCAGAGTGATCCGGACATATCCTTAAATACCCAAAACTACTTTTTGTGCCCTTATGAACTATTTCATAAATCCCCGGAACTACTTCCGGTACCCGTATGAACTATTCTGCTTTGCTTCCACTAAACCTTCTACCATACTAGTATTCTATTAGACTACTGTTCGTTAAGTGTGTGACCCAATAGGTTCGGTATAATGCGGACATGACTCAGAACATCTTTCGGACATAGGTCAACAGCCTTTTGTCAATAGCCAATAATCAACAGCGGAGCCATGGACACCCATGTTGACTCCCACACATACACGAAGAAACTTCGAGTGAACCATTATGTTTATTCATGTACCATTCCCTTTGCTTCGTGATATATGACAAAGTTAGAGGAGAGAAGTTTGGCACCCATGTGTAACAACTTCTTGAACACAAGCCACTCGTTATCCTCTTTGCTCGTTTGTCCATTTTCTCGTTATCGTATTCCGGTATCCCCGTGACTGAATCACAATGCGTCTGGCCAGACTATAATGGATACCATCATACCGAGTGGGCCCGAAGTGAATATCTTCTTCATCGTGAAGGAGCAAATCCCATTCTTGAACTATCACAGTCACTAGACACACCATCTGACATACCCAGAACTTATTTTACTACTTCCCATTTACGGGAGGATTCATCTAAGAACCAAAGCATGTCTTCCTGTGTGAAGCAACTCGATACTCTCATGGTCTAAGGAATTACGTATATGATAATATTTCATGATATGACTTATAACGTTGTTACGATGTGATCTCTAAGTATATCATTCAATACTGGGGTCGGTTCAACATCATTGTTCTGCTAACAATATGTTCCCATTGCTACTGACATCCTTGTTACAAGAACAATGTCCATGATTAAGAAAACGTAATCATCAGTTAGCACATGAGCTGGTCTTAGAGGCTAAACCAGGAACTCTTGGTGTTTACATTTCCACACATGCAAGTGAGTTTTCTTCTGAATCTCATAGTCAGGGTCATTGCAATTATAGCACAGAAATATAAACATTAATTACGAACGTGGAAATATATATAATAACATTTTATTATTGCCTCTAGGGCATATTTCCAACACTCCCCTATCTTGACGATTGGAGTCCCCGACAACGGCGCCAGAAATTTGCTTGATGGCGTGGAAGTGGATAACGTCTTCTCGCCCTTCGTTGGTTACCCCAAGTGGAAGGTGAGATGTAGGATAGTAGAAAATTTCCCTCAGTGAAGATACCGAGGTTGAGTATCGAACCAGTAGGACTCCAATAACGACAAGTAGGTGGCAAGGAAACAATGGCACCGTTTTGGACAAAAGTTGCTTCCTTGACCTGGACCTTCAGACGACGGAAATAACTTTGCTCCCAACGAAGTTCAGAGAGGTTGCCACTCTCTCCGGTCTTGTTGTTTACAAAGCATCAAACACAAGGGATAATGATAGTTGGTGATAGCAACTAGAAAGTAAAAGAAGAAAATAAATGAGCATGTAAACAGTGATGAGAATATGGACCGGAGTCCCGTGATGTTCACTAGTGATGTCTCTCTCCCAAAAGACGATAAAACTGCTATGCGAGGTAAACAAATCACAACTGGGCAATTGACAGGATTATGGGAGCAAACCAATGCTAACTATTCTACAAAGAAAGGACGAGGCTCAAAAGCATGGGCGGTATGCCAAAATAAGTAGACCGAAATCAAACTGCATATACTACTAATCATCCACCTTGAGATATCTATCCAGAACATCTCGCTGGTATTAATTTGCGAGCCCCACCCAAAGTTTGAACCCAAAGCAATAGACAACTGCATTAAAAAGAACTTTGCGTAAAGTAAACAATCCTTGAAACCGCGGTTACAAGCACCGTTCTTTTCCCCCTTGTGGCAACAACACGTCCCCTAGACTCATGTTTCTGTCACTCAAGAGTGTCATCAGGGGGCATGAACCCACAATCGAGCATAATGTTCCCTATTGGAGTCACTACCTACTACTTGGCCAAAGCAATAAACAGCAACGGAGAACATGCAAGAATTACTCAAGAACATAAATATAAAAGATAAGAGCCAAATATATTACTCAATCACAAATTGAACATAGTCTCATAATCCATCAGATCCCAGAAAACTCGGCATAGCAACAGCAGAAAATTACATAAGTGCCTCGATCATTTAGGGCATCTCACGAGGTCTAATCAATGAAGAACAAAGAGGGGAGGAGAACATCACATAGCTGCTGATCACGGACCCATGGTCTAAGGTAGACTATTCACGGATCATCCGGGAAGCGTCCATGGTGGAGGAGAAGCTCTCGGAGGTCAACCCACCCTCCGGCAGGGTGCCAGGAAGAGGTATGTTGGCGCTCCCGATCTTGGAAGCGTGGCGGCGGCGGAACAGAGGCGAGATCACGGAAAAGGGTTTGGTCCTCGGAGGTTTTGCGTCACGGAGAATATTTAGGCGAAGGGGGGAATCCATGGGGGACACCAGGTGTCCAGGAGCCCCCCTGGCGTGGCCAAGCCCTAGGTCGTGCCAGCTGGCCTCCTGGGCACCAGGTGGGGACCCTCTGGCCGTCCTTCGGGACTCCGGAAGCTTCCGTTGCGCTGATTTTTTATCTGATTTTCCCGAATTTTTGGAGCACTTTTAATATGGGGGAAACCTGAAATAGAAAAACAGCAGAAATTAGAAACTGGCACTGTGGTGCACTGAGTTAATAAGTTAGTCCAAATATGATCAAAATTGTATGAAAGTGTATCTAGATCATAGCAATATCACACAAAACATGCATGGAGCAAGAAGAAATTATAGATACGTTTGGGACGTACATCCACCACCATGGACGCTTCCCGGATGATCCGTGAGTTGTCCACCTTGGACCATGGGTCCATGATCAGTAGCTATGTGATGTCCTCTCCCCCTCTTTGTTCTTCATGGATTAGACCTTGTGAGCTTCCCTACATGATCAAGGCACATATGTAATTCTTTCTGCTATTGCTATGTTGAGTTTGCTAGGATCTGATGGATTATGGGACTATGTTCAGATTGTGATGAGTAATATATTTTGTTGTTCTCCTTTTATATTTATGTTCTTGAGTAATTCTTGCATGTTCTCTGTTGCTTTTTTATTACTTTGGCCAAGTGTTAGATTGCAACTCCTAGAGGGAGTGTTATGCATGATTGTGGGTTCACGCCCCCTGATGACTAGCTTGAGTGACAGAAACATGAGTCTAGGGGATGTGTTGTTGCCACAAGGGGGAAAACAACGGTGCTTGTAACCGCGGTTGCAAAGATTGTTTACTTTATGCAAAGTTCTTTTAATGCAGTTGTCTATTGCTTTGGGTTTACACTTTGGGTGGGGCTCGCAACTTAATACCAGCGAGATGTTCTGGATAGATATCTCAAGGTGGATGATTAGTGAGTAGATGTAGATGGATTTTGGTCTACTTGTTTTGGCGTACTGCCCATGCTTTTGAGCCTCTTCCTTTCTTTTGTAGCATAGTTAGCATTGCGGTGCATTTTTAATCCTGTCAATTGCCCAGGTGTAATTTTTTCACCTTGCATAGATGTTTATCATCTTCTGGGAGAGAGACATCACTAATGAACATCATGGGACCCCAGTCCATATTTTCACCACTATTTACACCCTCGATTTTCTTCCCGTTTTACTTTCTAGTTGTAGTTATCATTACCTTTTATCTGTTGCGTTTGAAACTTTGTAAACGGCAAGGCCAGAGAGATTGAAAACCTCTTTGTACTCGTTGGGAGCAAGTTATTTGTATCTGTGTGCAGGTCCAGGCGAATCAAGTGATTATCATAAACGGAGCGTCACTTGCCGAACCACCTACTTGTCGTTGTTGGAGTCCTCCTGGTTCGATCTCAACCTTGGTATCTTTGCCAAGGAAAATTTACTGTTGTGTTACATTTCAACCTTCCACTTGGGTAACCAACGAGGGGCGAGAAGCCATCAGGTAGCCAACGAGGAGCACTACTTCAGTTCCATCAAGAGTAATTTCTGGCGCTATTGCCGGGGACTCCACTATTCAAGATAGGGGAGTTGCACGCTATATTTTATCTTTGCTTTTTAGTCTTGTTAGTTTACCTATCAGTTTTTGTCTTAGTGTCCTTTATCAAAAATCACAAAAAAAATGCTTGTCTTGCTTACTGTTGCTACTATGGGTACCACTGAAAACACCAAGTTGTGTGACTTCACTAGTCACAACAATAATGACTTTATCTGCAGTCCTATTGCTACACCTGCCACTTCAGCAGCCTCTTATGAAATTAAACCTGCTTTGCTGAACCTTTTAATGAAAGAACAATTCTCTGGTGCTGGAGATGATGTTGGTTTACACTTGAATAATTTTGTTGACCTTTGTGATATGCAAAAGTATAAAGAAGTAGAAGGTGATATTATTAAGGTTAAGCTTTTTCCTTTCTCCTTGAGAGGAGGAGCTAAAATTTGGTGTCAATCCTTGCCTAGGAATAGCATAGATTCTTGGGATAAGTGCAAGGATGCTTTTATTGGGAAGAACTACCCACCTGCTAAGATTATCCAATTGAGGAGTAATATTATGAATTTTAAGCAATTGGATAATGAACACGTTGCCCAAGCTTTGGAATGTATGAAATCTCTTGTTAAGAATTGCCCCACGCATGGTTTGACTACTTGGATGGTTATCCAGACTTTTATGCAGGCTTGAACTTTACCTCACGGAACCTGTTAGATTCGGCCGCGGGAGGAACCTTTATGTTAACAACACTTGGTTCTGCCACAAAATTACTAGATGAGATGATGACCAACTATTCCCAATGGCACACCGAAAGAGCTCCAACAGGTTGGAAGGTAAACTCTGTCGAGGAGATCTCCTCCCTAAATGAAAAAGTTTACTTGATCATATCTTTACTTACCAAGCAAGCTCCTATTAATCATCATGATGTTCCTTTAAATTCCTTGGTCGCTCAAGTAGATGTGAACTTTATCTCTAGAAACAACTTCAACAACAATGCCTATAGGAGTAACTTTTGTAGCAATCCTAGACCGTTCCCATCCAACAACTATGGGAACAACAACATTTATGCTAGCACAAAGAACTCCACTTCTGAATTAGAGAGCATGTTTAAAGACTTTATCACTACCCAAAAAGCCTTCAACAAGAGTGTAGAAGATAAATTAGACAAATTAGATACTCTCTCTTTACGGGTAAACAACATAGCCCTTGATGTTGAGATGCTTAATATTAGAACATCTCCCCTCGAGGAGAGAAAGACCACTCCTATGAATGCCATTCAAGTGCAAATCAATGAAAACATTAGGATGATGGCTAAACTTAAAGAAAGATGGACTAGAGAAAAGGAGGAAGAAGATTGAATTAAGAGCCTTCCCACACACCATACCATTGCTACTATCCAAATTGTTGAGGATATCCAAACTCTTAGCACCCATCACATCCCTAGTCCCACTGGACATATTAATGGTGATGCTATTACCTCAACAGTAGAAGAAGAAACTACTATGAACATAGAGGCTTTCAAACAAGTAATCCTAAATGACATCACTACCTCCTTACTTGATAGTAGTGAACTTGATTTTGATAGATGTACCCTTTCTGAAGTTATTAGTTTACTGCAAAAAATGTCCAGAGACCCCCACACTAGCACACTAAATCTTGCCTTCATGGAGCATATGATGTGCTAGATATGATAATCGCTTCTCCCCCTTCGTTGTTGATACGTCCCAAACGTATCTATAATTTCTGCTTGCTCCATGCATGTTTTGTGTGATATTGCTATGATCTAGATACACTTTCATACACTTTTGTTCATATTTGGACTAACCTATTAACTCAGTGCACCCCAGTGCCAGTTTATGTTTTATGTTGTTTTTCTATTTAAGTTTCCCCCATATTAAAAGTGCTCCAAAAATCCGGGAAAATCAGATAAAAAATCAGCGTAACGGAAGCTTCCAGAGTCCCGAAGGAGGACCGGAGGGGCCCCACCTGGTGCCCCCCCTGGCTGCCCCCTTCGCCTATTTATTCCCCGTGACGCGAAACCCCTGAGGACAGAACCCTTTTTCGCGATCTCACCTCTGTTCTGCCACCGTCGCGCTTCCAAGATCGGGAGCGCCAGCAGACTTCTTCCCGGCACCCTGCCGGAGGGAGGATCGACCTCCGGGAGCTTCCCTAAAGGTTTGGATGCTTCCCGGATGTGCCGTGAGTAGTTTTATTTGGACTATGGGTCCGTGATCAGTAGCTATTGTATGTTCTCCTTGTTGGAAATATGCCCTAGAGACAATAATAAAATGTTATTATATATATATTTCCACGTTCGTAATTAATGTTTATATTTCTGTGCTATAATTGCAATGACCCTGACTGTGAGATTCAGAAGAAAACTCATTTGCATGTGTGGAAATGTAAACACCAAGAGTTCCTGGTTTAGCCTCTAAGACCAGCTCATGTGCTAAATGATGATTACGTTTTCTTAATCATGGACATTGTTCTTGTAACAAGGATGTCAGTAGCAATGGGAACATATTGTTAGCAGAACAATGATGTTGAACCGACCCCAGTATTGAATGATATACTTAGAGATCACATCGTAACTACGTTATAAGTCATATCATGAAATGTTTTCATATACGTAATTCCTTAGACCATGAGAGTATCGAGTTGCTTCACACAGGAAGACATGCTTTGGTTCTTAGATGAATCCTCCCGTAAATGGGAAGTAGTAAAATAAGTTCTGGGTATGTCAGATGGTGTGGCTAGTGACTGTGATAGTTCAAGAATGGGATTTTCTCCTTCACGATGAAGAAGATATTCACTTCGGGCCCACTCGGTATGACGGTATCCATTATAGTCTGGCCAGACGCATTGTGATTCAGTCACGGGGATACCGGAATACGATAACGAGAAAAGGGACAAACGAGCAAAGAGGATAACGAGTGGCTTGTGTTCAAAAGTTGTTACACATGGGTGCCAAACTTCTCTCCTCTAACTTTGTCATATATCGCGAAGCAAAGGGAATGGTACATGACTAAACATAATGTTTCACTCGAAGTTTCTTCGTGTATGTGCGGGAGTCAACATGGGTGTCCTGGCTCCGCTGTTGATTATTGGCTATTGACAAAAGGCTGTTGACCTATGTCCGGAAGATGTTCTGAGTCATGTCCGCATTATACCGAACCTATTGGGTCACGCACTTAACGAGCAGTAGTCTGTTAGAATACTAGAATGGTAGAAGGTTTAGTGGAAGCAAAGCAGAATAGTTCATACGGGTACCGGAAGTAGTTCCGGGGATTTATGAAATAGTTCATAAGGGAACCAAAAGTAGTTTTGGGTATTTAAGGATATGTCCGGATCACTCTGGAGTAGTCCCAGGTGGTTCCGGAACATATGAAAATGGTAATGGGAAAGTTTACGATCAACCGGAATAGTTTCGGTGATCGGTGGACAGCTTAAACAATATGTTGTGTTCACCGGACATAATTAGCTTTGCCCGGATGGCTCCGAAACCCATTTAGATGGCTCCGGAACATTCGTTAGAGGTTCCGGAAGGTATTGGAAGTGCTCCAAAAGTGTCCGGAATGTCCTGAAACAGTCCCGGTAGGTCCCGGAAGGTCCTGGAAGCTTCTAGAAGGTTCCGGAAGGTTCCGGGCAGTACCACCCACTGCCCTGCGCCCCTGGCCTTGGGGAGCAAGCCACCTAGGCTGCCCTGGCCGGCCAGGTGGTGGGGGCGCACCAAAAAGGGGTGGGAGATCCTCCAGGTGGGATTTCCAAATACCATTATGGAAGGTTTCCGGTGGGAAGGTATGTGTAGGTTTGGAAGGCTTGGGAGTCCAAGTTGGACTCCCAAACCTCCTTGAGCTGCGCCCTAGGCCCCTTGGACACCTATATAAGGTGAGCCAAGGGTGGGGGAAGAGACACACAATCAATCCCCAAGGCCTATGCGCCACCCTCCCTCCTCTAAACCCCGTTGCTCCACTTTTAGACCCCGGTTTAGACGTTGTTCTAGATCGGAATCCGTTAGGGTTTTCTCCCTCTAGTTTTCTCGGTGGCGTTCATCTCTGGACGGCGGAGCGCTACTGGATTGCTGCTACGGGATGTGTGGATACTAATGGAGGGGTCGTACCTTCGACCCTTCTTCGAGGAGCTTGTTCATGGGACTTGTCCGTGGGACTAGATCGCGGGACTTGTTCGTGGGATTGATCGAGGGACTGTTCGTGGGAGAACTTGCGAGATCTACTTCCACTACGTCCACGAGCTTCACCAACTCTACTTCCGCTACATCGATTGGTGAGCCATGACCTAAAACCTTGTATGCAATCTTCTTGGATGATCTTGGGTTCTTGATTCGGAGGCCGAAAAATTTTGTTTTCTACTACGTTTCCAAACAGTGGTATCATGAGCGTCCTTGATTAGATGCATGTTTAGGTCTAGATCATATGTGTGATATGAGGCATTGATTTTCTTGTTGCTTCCCTGTCATGTGATTTTTTCTATGCTTGATGGCAAGTTGAGGTTTTGCTACAAGGATTGAGTTTTCCATCGATCCCTCTATGCTGCTTTCAGTATGCTGGTTGCCTTTATCATGGTCTACATCAAACTCCTTGGATCTCATCTTAATCTCGCAATAGAAGATTTAACATGGAGGGGCTTGTGGATTTTATGAACTCAAATCCACACGGGGGTCACGCGTTTAACGAAGTTTGGCTTGTGGCATTAGTTGCTGCACGCACCCCGTTTGTTAAACTAGCAACAAAAGAAGTATCGTGTTTTGTTTTATCTAGGGTTTCTCGTTTGCCTTGTAAACCTGCTTAACAACCACGATAAAAGTTGCAACAACCCGTGTAGATGGCGATCTAACTCGTTTTTGCAGAGTATGAATGTGATGTGGTATAGCCTTCAAGATTTGCAATGTGTTTGTATGAGATGCTATATGTTATGTAATATTTATTCGCGACCTGCGTGTCGTGGTACGGCATGATGACTGGAGTCATATGATTGTCACTTAATTATGGCCTGCGTGCCAGAACTGTTTATTAGCTCGAGGCAAAGCAATAGATAGATGCAAGGTGACGATCTACGATGCGGAGGTGGACCCCGACGCACATGCCGGAAGCCGTGGTGATGTTCCCGGCGCCAAGGACAAAGTTGGTGGACACGGTGACTTCAACCACGACGACGTGAAGACAATGAAGACTTCACGAAGCAAAGGGCTATACTATATCACATAATTTTATGAACTGCCTGTGATGTTTATCCCTTTGTTGCACCCTTGTTTGATGCGCGGTAGTCGTATTTTATTAGGGTGATCTCTCGCAAAACAATATCAAGTTGATAGTGTTCTTCCAACTGTAGCACCGTCTATACTATGTTTCACACCGGAGAAGGTCATGTCACATGGGTGCACACGGTGTGACGCATAAAAGACGGGTGTGTTAAAAGAACACACAGCAATTACACTTGGTTGTCTTGACGGTTTGGATAAAAGTTTGCTACCGGAACACGCCCATCGAAAGATGAACAAGAATCACCTTTGGCGTGATTGGCAAGTTGGCCTACCGGTCCAGTCTAAGTCATCAGTGATGTCACATCAATGGCGGACGATTGGGTTGGATCTTGAATCACTCCAGCATCAATTACGAGAGATATTGATCTGAGTGGGAGCGCACTTAGTAATTAAATTGATTAATCACAAGTGCAACTTAATTATGAACAAAGTCTTAGTATTTGCATTATCGTTGTAGAATAATGGCTCGCGTTACCACGTTCCCAATTGATTTTTATTAACTGTATTATCTGGTAAAAACTTTACGATTGGTACCGTATTGTGAGGACTATCCTCAATAGTGCCGAGAAGGACCATGTCCTATCGCTAATTTTCGATGCTCTCCCGCTAATGCAATGGATGATGTGACTTATGTACATAATCCAAAAGGCTAGAATTCCACCACAGCTAAGTGTATTGTCGTAATCACCATGAAACCCGAACTTTGAAACGTTTGGGATAGTTATGTTATATTCATGGAACTGAAAAATTGTTTTCAGTGATAAGACAATTGATGTAGGATATAAGATATCTAGTACAATGTCTGATTGTAAGCGTTAGTGAAAATGTTCATTATGCTCAAACAAAACTGATAAGTGTGGGATCCAGAAGAACACCGATCATATGATGATGAGGATTAAGGGAAAGGAAGTTCCATATGGTGTTAGTAAGACTTACACGCCGGAAAGTCCATGGCCTGCGCCATCCTTGATCATATGTGAGCTTCTGTGAGTAGGAGTGACATTGGAAATAGAACTATGATACGTATAAAGGCAAAACAAAAGAAGACTGGAATAACCAGCTCAGAAATGATAGTCATACGGAGTTATAGATGAATTCATTGCTGGTCAAGAGATGTAATTCTTGGGAATCATGATTAAGCAATTAATTGTGGATTCTGAATATTGTGATTAAACTGTTGATCACCGGAATATCACATCGATTGCATATTGTTGCAACTCGATGCAAGAAATACTATGGCCTTCATGACTAGCTAATGATGAGTTTTGACACGCTCGGGAACACGGTAAAAGGTTTACTATACCGTGTGTTGACTCTATGATTATCTTCATAATTCATTTTAGAGTTGAGTAAATTGTTACTACACTTTAGCCTTGTTGCAAAACATCATTTTTGAATCATGTTTATTGCAAGAGAGTTGTTCAAAGCTATGAATAACATAAAGGACATACTTCTATTGTGAATAGGTTGTATGTTATGAATCTTGATAATAATGCTAAACATCCATAACACTGACGCTAAACGTCGCAAGACTGACAGAAATACCACATAGATGTGGCACTGGCGTTTATCACAAGTGACATAAAATGCATGTAGAATTTCCATAAGTGATGGACTTTCGAGTCATATGATTATGAAATCACTTGACGCTTGCGATCTTTGTCTCGAAGTAATGTGACTAAAACACCGTTGATAGGTCATACATGAACGGGCAACTAAACCATTGATAATCATACATGATGATGTGTGTAGTCTAATAAGTGTAGTTGTGTGCAGTGGATTCCCTATCTTCACTCATGAGTTGAAGTAGATATGTGGATATCTGTTCAATAGAGACATACGTCTGAAATCTTTGAAATGTTCAAGGAATTTTAGAGTGAAATAGAAATTCATTGTAACGAGAAAATAAAGCTTCTGCAAATTAGATTGTAGAAAGTAATATTTGAGTTACAAGTTTAGCGAACGTCTGATGAGTTGTGAAGAGTGTCATAACTTGCGTCTCCCGGAACATCACTATGAGTAAGATGTTCGAGAGATGTAATCAAGCCATGTATGACACGGTAAGATCAAACATGACGTTTATCAATTTGTCATTATACTTATTAAAGTCATGCGTTAGTGACTACAGCTTTTACACTGAAAAGAGCACCATCAAATCTGTTGAAATGACACCATATTAGATGTGGTATGGACTGTTAAAACCATGTTGTTTTTTCTTAAAATTTGGGTATATGAGGCATATGTTTGACATACTCAAAACCCCAAATCAGATAAGTGCTACTTTGTTAAGGTTATGCCAAAAGTTTTGGTATTCCTCTATCACTACACAAAAGCAAAACTGTTTGCTGTTAAGAACAATGTATTTTGAAGAAAAATAGTTTCTTACAAAAGAGTGAGTGGGAGGACAGTGCAAATTGTCAAAGATTGTTGAATCTTCAGAGAAGTGCGCAGCTGAACCACACAGGTTAGACAAAAATCGTACAAACATTCATGATATGTAAAACGAGATATTGTTGTTCGACAATGATAAACCTGTGATATACAAAGAAGCGTTGATGGGCCCTGACTCCGGGATTTGGCTAAATGCCAAATAATCCGAGATAGTATCCATGGAAGTAAGTCAAGTTTTGAACTTGGTAGACCCTCGGAAAGACTAAAAGTCTGAAGAATATATATATGGATCTATAATTGATTCGGATGAAATTGTTTTATCCATAAAGCTCAACTCGTTGGAAAATTGTTTTCTAGCAAGTTCAAAGGTTGACTACGGCGAAATAGTGTCAACCGTAGAAATGCTTTAGTCAGTTCGGGTTATATTAGCAATTACTACATATCTCATTTATAGGATGTGGTAGAATGAACGTCAAAACAAAGTTCCTAACACGGAAATATAACAAAGGACGTATATGTGATACGACCGGAATGTTTTGTCGATTCAAAGGATGCTAAAATAGATGCAAGCCTTGGATATCCAGTGATGGACTGAAGCTAGCATAACGGAGTTGGAATTTTCGTTGTGATGAAATTGCCAAAAGAGTTTGTTTTCATCAGGAATAACGAAGATGCTTGAATATTCAAGAAAGTAAGTGGGAGCTGAATAATATTTCTAAAACCTTATGTATATGACATATTGTTGATTAGAAATGATATAAATTTCTTGACACAAATAAGGACTTTATTGAAAATAGTTTTCAGCTGAAGTACTTGGGCTAATATAGCATTAGTATTGAGCGCAGTGATCTATGAAGATAGTAAGTGCCTGATCATGCTAAAGCCAACACTGCATATTGACATGATACTAAAGTAGTTTAGTATGAAAACGCCAGGAAGGATGTTCTTGCCGAGGTCACGGTGAAAAGTTGTTTGCGGAAATCGGTGTTCATGAACATTGATAAGCAAAACACATGAATTGAATTTCACTCACATGTGTGTTTGGATTAATCATGTACACCATAATATGTAAAACGACCAGATATGTCCAACGCTCCAAAAGGTTGTGAGCAAGATACTAAAGTGATCAATATGTTGATCATTGGACAAGCAGTGAAAAGTTAAACTTATGATAGATAAGATATGTTTCTCAGAAAATGGAGATAATGAAGAGCTCGTTGTAACAAGTTACACCAGCTGAATTTTGATGTAAACAGTTACACCAATTCAGTCTTCATACTTACTCCGATCGATTTTCGATTTTAATTGGGATTATGTGTTTCACACATAAGGGTGGCATAGTATGAAGGAACTGTGTTAAAGTTAGATACTGTGGCGAATTCTATAACAGAGGCTAAGTATATTGTTGCTTAAAGAAGTAACAAGGGAGGGTATTTTGAATCATCAGTTCATTTATGAACATGGTATGGTTTCCTAGATGCTTGAAGCTCATGGAACATTATTGAATGATTTCATGACTTATTCTAAGGAACCAAGGTCCTACCAAATGATTCAAACATATACAAAGCTAAACTGATAAAATTAGTGAATTTTATGATAGCGTGAAAACGCGAAGATATGCAAGATACAAACGGGCCTGAAACGTCAGATCCGAAGATGAGGTCTATACCACAAATGAGGCATTTATTACACCGGTATGCCATAGGTGTAAAGTGCTCAAGCACTGACAATATTATTGACTCTAGTGCAAGTGGGAGACTGTTGGAAATATGCCCTAGAGGCAATAATAAAATGTTATTATATATATATTTCCACGTTCGTAATTAATGTTTATATTTCTGTGCTATAATTGCAATGACCCTGACTGTGAGATTCCGAAGAAAACTCATTTGCATGTGTGGAAATGTAAACACCAAGAGTTCCTGGTTTAGCCTCTAAGACCAGCTCATGTGCTAACTGATGATTACGTTTTCTTAATCATGGATATTGTTCTTGTAACAAGGATGTCAGTAGCAATGGGAACATATTGTTAGCAGAACAATGATGTTGAACCGACCCCAGTATTGAATGATATACTTAGAGATCACATCGTAACTACGTTATAAGTCATATCATGAACTGTTTTCATATACGTAATTCCTTAGACCATGAGAGTATCGAGTTGCTTCACACAGGAAGACATGCTTTGGTTCTTAGATGAATTCTCCCGTAAATGGGAAGTAGTAAAATAAGTTCTGGGTATGTCAGATGGTGTGGCTAGTGACTGTGATAGTTCAAGAATGGGATTTTCTCCTTCACGATGAAGAAGATATTCACTTCGGGCCCACTCGGTATGACGGTATCCATTATAGTCTGGCCAGACGCATTGTGATTCAGTCACGGGGATACCGGAATACGATAACGAGAAAAGGGACAAACGAGCAAAGAGGATAACGAGTGGCTTGTGTTCAAAAGTTGTTACACATGGGTGCCAAACTTCTCTCCTCTAACTTTGTCATATATCGCGAAGCAAAGGGAATGGTACATGACTAAACATAATGGTTCACTCGAAGTTTCTTCGTGTATGTGCGGGAGTCAACATGGGTGTCCATGGCTCCGCTGTTGATTATTGGCTATTGACAAAAGGCTGTTGACCTATGTTCGGAAGATGTTCTGAGTCATGTCCGCATTATACCGAACCTATTGGGTCACACACTTAACGAGCAGTAGTCTGTTAGAATACTAGAATGGTAGAAGGTTTAGTGGAAGCAAAGCAGAATAGTTCATACGGGTACCGGAAGTAGTTTCGGGGATTTATGAAATAGTTCATAAGGGCACCAAAAGTAGTTTTGGGTATTTAAGGATATGTCCGGATCACTCTGGAGTAGTCCCAGGTGGTTCCGGAACATATGAAAATGGTAATGGGAAAGTTTACGATCAACCGGAATAGTTTCGGTGATCGGTGGACAGCTTAAACAATATGTTGTGTTCACCGGACATAATAACCTTTGCCCGGATGGCTCCGAAACCCATTTAGATGGCTCCGGAACATTTGTTAGAGGTTCCGGAAGGTATTGGAAGTGCTCCAAAAGTGTCCGGAATGTCCTGAAACAGTCCCGGTAGGTCCCGGAAGGTCCTGGAAGCTTCTAGAAGGTTCCGGAAGGTTCCGGGCAGTACCACCCACTGCCCTGCGCCTCTGGCCTTGGGGAGCAAGCCACCTAGGCTGCCCTGGCCGGCCAGGTGGTGGGGGCGCACCAAAAAGGGGTGGGAGATCCTCCAGGTGGGATTTCCAAATACCATTATGGAAGGTTTCCGGTGGGAAGGTATGTGTAGGTTTGGAAGGCTTGGGAGTCCAAGTTGGACTCCCAAACCTCCTTGAGCTGCGCCCTAGGCCCCTTGGCCACCTATATAAGGTGAGCCAAGGGTGGGGGAAGAGACACACAATCAATCCCCAAGGCCTATGCGCCACCCTCCCTCCTCTAAACCCCGTTGCTCCACTTTTAGACCCTGGTTTAGACATTGTTCTAGATCGGAATCCGTTAGGGTTTTCTCCCTCTAGTTTTCTCGGTGGCGTTCATCTCTGGACGGCGGAGCGCTGCTGGATTGCTGCTACGGGATGTGTGGATACTAATGGAGGGGTCGTACCTTCGACCCTTCTTCGAGGAGCTTGTTCATGGGACTTGTCCGTGGGACTAGATCGCGGGACTTGTTCGTGGGATTGATCGAGGGACTGTTCGTGGGAGAACTTGCGAGATCTACTTCCACTACGTCCACGAGCTTCACCAACTCTACTTCCGCTACATCGGTTGGTGATCCATGACCTAAAACCTTGTATGCAATCTTCTTGGATGATCTTGGGTTCTTGATTCGTAGGCCGAAAATTTTTGTTTTCTACTACGTTTCCAAACACTCCTCCCCTCTTTGTTCTTCATGGTTTAGACCGCGTGAGCTGCCCTACATGATCGAGGCGCATATGTAATCTTTTTGCTTTTGCTATGCTGAGTTTGATGGGATCTGATGGATCATGAGATTATGTTTAGATTGTGATAGAGTAATATATTTGGTTCTTATCTTTTATATTTTTGTTCCTAAGTAATTCTTGCATCTTCTCCATTGTTGTTTATTGCTTTGGCCAAGTAGTAGGTAGTAACTTCAGGAGGGAACGTTATGCTCGATTGTGGGTTCATGCCCCCTGATGACACGCTTGAGTGACAGAAACATGAGTCTAGGGGATGTGCTGTTGCCACAAGGGGGAAAACAACGGTGCTTGTAATCGCGGTTGCAAGGATTGTTTACTTTACGCAAAGTTCTTTTTAATGTAGTTGTCTGTTGCTTTGGGTTTACACTTTGGGTGGGGCTCGCAACTTAATACCAGTGAGATGTTCTCGATAGATATCTCAAGGTGGATGATTAGTAGTAGATGCAGTTGGATTTCGGTCTACTTATTTTGGCGTATTGCCCATGCTTTTGAGCCTCTTCCTTTCTTTGTAGCATAGTTAGCATTGCGGTGCATTTATAACCCTGTCAATTGCCCAGTTGTGACTTGTTTACCTCACATAGCAGTTTTATCGTCTTTTGGGAGAGAGACATCACTACTGAACATCACGGGACCCCGGTCCATATTCTCATCACTGTTTACATGCTCATTTACTTTTCTGCTTTTACTTTCAGTTGCTATCATTATCATTATCCTTTGTGTTTTGATCCTTTGTAAACAACAAGACCGGAGAGATTGACAACCACTCTGAACTTCGTTGGGTGCAAAGTTATTTGTGTCTGTGTGCAGGTCCACGTCAGTTGCGCCGCTGACACCTACTTATCATCTCCGGAGTCCTACTAGAGGCAAACCTCGGTATCTTCACCGAGGGGAACTTGCCGCTATGCTGCATCTCACCTTCCACTTGGGGTAACCAACAAAAGGCGAGAAGCAATTATCATCTCTCGCGTATCAAGCAAATTTCTGGCGCCGTTGCCGGGGACTCCAAGTGCTAAGATAGGGGAGTTTCCCACTACCATTTACCTTTGCTTTTTAGTCTTGTTAGTTTACCTTTCAGTTTTTATCTTTGTGTCTTATATCAAAAATTACAAAAAAATCTTCCACACTTGCTGCTACTATGGGTTCCACGGAAAACACCAAGTTGTGTGACTTCACTAGTCACAACAACAAAGACTTTATCTGCACTCCTATTGCCACACCTGCCACTTCAGCTACATCTTATGAAATTAAACCTTCTTTGCTAAACCTTGTTATCAGAGATCAATTCTATGGTGCCGGAGATGATGATGCTTTACACTTAAATAATTTTGTTGAGTTATGTGATATGAAAAAGTATAAAAAAGTAGAAGGTGATGTTCTTAAGCTCAAGCTTTTTTTCATTCTCTTTGAGGGAAGTAGCTAAAATATGGTTTCAATCTTTGCCTAAGAATAGCATAGATTCTTGGGATAAGTGCAAAGATGCTTTTATTGGGAAGTATTACCCACGAGCTAAAATTATCCAATTGAGAAGTAACATTATGAATTTTAAGCAATTGGATAATGAACACGTTGCCCAAGATTGGGAACGTATGAAATATCTTGTTAAGAAATGCCATACACATGGTTTGACTACCTGGATGGTTATCCAGACTTTTTATGCAGGCTTGAACTTTACCTCGCGGAACCTGTTAGATTCGTCCGCGGGAGGAACCTTTATGTCAACTACACTTGGTGCTGCCACAAAGCTTCTCGATGAGATGATGACCAATTATTCCCAATGGCACACCGAACGCGCTCCAACAGGTAGGAAGGTAAACTTTGTCGAGGAGATTACCTCCCTAAATGAAAAAGTTGACTTAATTATGTCTATACTTACCAAGAAACCCTCTATTGATCCTCATGGTGTTCCTTTAAATTCTTTTGTTGCTCAAGAACAAGTATATGTGAAATTTATTGCTAGAAACAACTTTAACAACAATGCTTATAGGGGCAATTTTGCTAGTAATCCTAGACCATTTCAATCCAACTATGCGAACAACAACACCTACCCTTGCAACAAGAACCCCAATTCTGAACTAGAAAACATGCTTAGAGACATTATCACTACCCAAAAAGCCTTAAACAAGAATGTAGAAGAGAAATTAGCTAAGTTAGATAATCTCTCTTTGAAGGTAGATAGCCTAGCCCTTGATGTTGAGATGCTAAAAATTAAAACCTCTGCCCTTGAGGAGAGGAAGGCCACCCCTATTAATGCTATCCAATGACAAATTAATGAAAATATTAGAATGATGGCTAAACTTAAAGAAAGATGGGTTAGAGAAAATGAGGAAGGGGATAGAATAAAGAGCCTTCCTACACACCACACAGTTGCCACTATCCAAATTGTTGAGGATACCGAAACTACTAGCACACAATGCACTCCGAGTCCCATTGGACCTATTAATGGTGATGCTAGTAACTCAACCGTAGAAGAATAAACTACTAAGAATATAGAGGGTTTCAAACAAGTGAGCCTAGATGACACTACTGCCACTTTTGATAGTAGTGATATTGATTTTGATAGTTGCACCCTCTCGGAAGTTATTAGCTTGCTACACAAAATTTCTAGAGACCCCCACACTAGCACACTTAACCTTGCCTTCACGAAGCATATCACGAATGCTCTCATCAAAGCTAGGGAGGAGAAGCTTAGGATAGAAGCCTCCATACCTAGGAGCTAGATGATGGCTGGGGCCCTATGATAAAAATTAAATTAAATAACTTCTCTTGCTATGCTTTATGTGACGTTGGAGCTAGTACCTCCGTCATGCCTAAAAGAATGTATGATATGTTTGAATTGAAACCTTTTGATTCTTGTTCTTTTGGTGTTCGTCTCGTTGATTCTTCCGTAAAGAAACCTTTGGGGAAGATCGACGATGTTCTTATCATTGTCAATGTCAACTATGTTCCCGTTGATTTTATTATTATGGATATAGAGTGTGAACCTTATGTCCAATTATTTTGGGACGTCCTTTTCTTTGCACCGGTTGTGCCGTTATTGACATGAAAAAGGGGAATATAAAATTTCAATCCCCTCTCAAAAAGGGGATGGAACACTTTCCTCGAAAGAAAATCAAGTTACCATTTGAGTCTGTTACACGGGCTAGCTATTCTCTTTCTCTTGATAAAACTTGATTATTCTTTTGCCTTATGCCTAGCTTAAAGGTGTAAAAGAAAGCGCTTGTTGGGAGGCTACCCAAGATGTTTTTACTTCTGTTCTTAGTGGTCTTGATGATTTTTTCTACAATAGCGACATCATTGTATCTTTATTTTCAAGCTTTGTGCCAAGTTATAGCCTCTTACGATAAGGGAAGCAAAAGTTGTGACATGCTTTCCAGAAAACAAATTATGTCTTCTTGACGGGAAAAATCGGAACAAATCACCAGTTCATATTTTTGAGCTGAATTTTTTACACAACATGATCTATACAATTGTGAAACTTTCGTATGTTCTGAGTTTTTTTATTTGAGTTGCAGAAGTACCCCGAAAAAAATTCTCTACTACCTGCTGTTCTGTTTTTCATAGATTCTGCCACGTTTTGCCTCTCCTTATTTTTGAAAACCTTGAGCTTGCTTTTTCTTTGCAAAAACCTTTTGGAAATCTTGAGAAACGGTAGCTCTTCAAGAATATCTTTATATCCAGTGGGGAAAAATTATTTTATTAAGGGTACTAACCTCTCTAATCAGCTTATGATGAGTTATGTCTGAACGGAGTTTTCAAGTGTGTGAGGGAAGATGATGAAAGAAGATCAGGGAGTGTCAAGCGCTCAAGCTTGGGGATGCCCCATGCATCCCCAAAAAACATTCAAGGAGACTCAAGCGTCTAAGCTTGGGGATGCCCCTGTGCATTTATCACTTCATGCGTTATGTGCTATGCTTGGAGCGTCCCTGTCTTAGGTTTTAATTTTTAGTTTTCTTTAGCTTTGCTTGCTGTTCATAACAAGTTAGACCCCATCTTACTTTGTGTGGGAGATAAAAACGCTCCATTCCAATCTAGAACACATCATAGGATTTTTCATGCTTATCTTTTTGATGTTGTGTGTTCTTTATCTTTTCGTAGCTACTGCCATGTTTACTTTTAAGTCTTAGATTGTCTTTAGCAAGAGCCTTGGATTTTGTTTAGTCTGCTGCTGTAACTCTCTTTAGTTTTCATGTTTATCTTGTTAAGAGAGTTGGTTGTTGCACTGAGTTGTGTCTTGTCTTGAAAGTAGGTAACTGAGGTTTTTCGTCGATATGTGACGTCAGATGCCATGGGATGGTAAAGTGAGGGGAAGACGCGAGGGAGAGGATGTCGATGGTGCCGGAATCGGGTTGGGCACTAACACGGTGGAGGACACCACGATGTACCCAGGTTCGGGGCTCTCCGGAGAGATAACACCCCTACTCCTGCTTGTCTCTTGTATATCAATGATCTGGCTACAACAACTGCTTCTCTATCTTCTCAGGGGAAGGTGAGCGCCACCGTGGGCAAGGCTCTCTCCTGCTTCCCTGAGGATTAACTACTAGCAGTGAATGAACTGAGGAGAGAGTGAGTAATGGTGCTACTGAGTGGATCGTCCCCCACGCAGGAGGGGTACCCGGGCTCTTATAGTATGAGCCCGGGGTACATCAGTAACTTCACTGCCGATTGGGCCCAGCCGTCATCCTCTAATCGGCTGGGTCCCACCGACTGCTCCTCTCCGGGTGATCCGGACCCTACAAGCGGCGGCCCATGCTGTAGACTTGTAGGTCATGATGATGAACAGTGAGGCTAGGAGGTGTGGTCTTGTCGTCCTGTCTGCGGAATCGGCGGAGAGATCGACACCGTATCTCTGCCAGATCTTTGATG
Organism: Bromus sterilis; assembly: GCA_950022295.1. Lineage (NCBI taxonomy): Eukaryota > Viridiplantae > Streptophyta > Magnoliopsida > Poales > Poaceae > Bromus > Bromus sterilis. The sequence continues at coordinate 49,515,943 of OX465596.1, forward strand.
TGACATGGCCTCTCTGCTACCCCGATCTTCCGGGATTGTGCACTGATGACCCCGTACCTGGTCCTCCGACTGGTCCCGGGGTCAACTTCTCCAGAGGTAGTAAGGCATGCCGATTGCGCCTGGGCCAACTGGTGGCTCTTGGCAGGGTCGATTACTCTAGGCAATCGGTCATGCTAACGCCCACCTCGGCCCAGCTGCGGGCCAATCAGATGGTGGTCTTGATGACAATGGGGTGGACCGGTTGCGCCTGGGCCGACTGCCAAGCTCGGCCCAGCTGCAGCTCAATCGGTCCATCCTTGTCTTGAAAGGTTGCTTCCACTTGGGTTAGCCTACCCGGGTACCAATCCCCCGACAGTAGCCCCTAAAGCTGTATGACCGTGGGGCCTTTGCAGTTTTCAATCTTTCTTCGATGTCTCCCGATTGCTATGGCTTCATCGGGTGCGTCATTCCGAGTTTGACTCGGTGCTCGCACTCGGCTGATCAAGGATTTCATCCGACCTACTTTAAATCATCTCCGATTTCTGCCTTCATCTTTCTGAGAATAGCATCTTTCGCCGATTTCCTTCCAACGGTTACTTCCGATTTCCCCGGGATGGAATCAATGAATCGTGGCCCACGACCCACGTGCGACATGAAATAACTGCAGGCCTCGACCCCCACGTCGCACGCCTCGCTTCCCACGCCAGGATCTCTTGCGCCGGCCTGCCGGTTGGTCTTCCTGTGTGCTAGGCCACACCGAGCCACACGGCCGCAATCGCATCCCACTCCCCTCCCCCACCACCCTTATAAGCCACAGGGGAGGGCCCTTGCCTCTTCCTTCTCCCGCACATCTTCTTCTTCCTCCATCTCTCGCTGCTCCTACCACTACTGGAATCTGTTGGTTTGCCGTCAGCCATAGCTGACGGCAAAGGCCACTTTAACCGACGGCAAAGGCTTTGCCGTCAGCGAGACTGGCCACGAATTTATCGGCAAACAGGTTCTTTGCCGTCAGCTGGAAATCGACCGACGGCAAAGCCTGTGCCGTCAGCTAGGGAGCCGAGGCTGACGGCATAAACCGTTGACGGCAACGACTTAAGCCCAGTCCCGTTAGGGGGTTAACGGCAGGCTTTGCCGTCAGCTGGAGTCCAGCTGACGGCAAAGCTGCTGCTTGTGGGCCATGCTTGCCAGGGGAGCTGCGATCAGTGCCACGTGGGGTCCTTTCCCTTTGCCGTCAGCCGCTGTCCAGCTGACGGCAAAGCTGACAACCTGGGACATTTGGTCGTCCCAGAGTTGCCAGATTTAACAGTTAGCTGCCACGTGTCCTTCTTTGCCGTCAGCCCACCGACGGCAAAGTCTTTGCCGTCAGTAAGCTGACGGCAAAGACTCTCTCTGTTATTTTTAATTTAATTTCTGTTAATTCCCTGCATTTTCAAACAACAATATAGATAACACAATTAATATTCTGCCAGGCCCTAAACAGCACCACAAGTGCATCACAAAGCATCGCAAAGCATCTAACAACATCACAAAGCATCACAATATAAATAACACAAAGTGCAAACAACAAAGATGGCATCACAAAGCATCGCAAAGAATCCCAAGTGCATCCGCAAGTACAAGTGCATTACAAAGTGCATTACAAAGCATCTAAGACTACAACTAGCTAGAGTCCCTGGAGCATCCATCCATGTGCCATGCTGCTTTATCAAAATCTGCATAATGAGAAGAAGAAAGAATTTAGCGCTAAGTAATTAGAAGAAGAAGAAGAACAACAAGAAGAAGAAGAAGAAGAAGAAGACAAGAACAAGAAGAATAAGAAGATGAAGAAGAAGAAGGACACAAGAACAAGAAGAAGAAGAAGAAGAAGAAGAAGAAGAAGAAGAAGAAAAAGATGGAGAAAAGAAAGAAGAGAAAAAGGAAGAATAAGAAGATTTGTTTCTTCTTAATCTATCTTTTTCTCCTCTTTCTTCTTCTCTTATTTCTTCATCTCTTCTTTGTTCTTCTCTTCTGTTCTTCTCTTATGGTTTCTTTTGAAAATTTCTAAAGTAATTATGTCATTTTTGAGCTCTAATATCAACTAATTATGCTATTTTTGCCTAACTAGAATTTACTAAGCTAACTACAGCATGGCATAGTCTAAGTTGAGCTAGGCATGTCATTTTTGAGCTCTAATATCAACTAATTATGCTATTTTTGGTGTTATCAAGTAATTATGTCATGTTTTTACCAAATAAGCAAAGTCTATGTCATTTTGTAGGTAAGTAAGCTAATTATGTAAAAAAATTATGTAATTAAGCTAATTATGCAATTTTTTGCCTAACTAGAATTTACTAAGCTAACTAAAGCATGGCATAGTCTAAGTTGAGCTAAGCAATAAGAATAAGAAGGAGAGGAATAACTAACAAATGCCAAGTCACGGAGGAGAAGCACCATCTCGGTTGGTCGCCGGGTTGGTAGGGCTCTGACCGGGAGAGGGATTGTGGGATGCGACTCTGGAATGATGCTGCAACAAGGCAAGAGTTGAAATATGTGGTTAGCATGGCAACATACAACGATATAAGTCCGTGCAAGGTTGGTCATTGAAAGGGAACTCACCGTTCCCACCGGAGAAGGCATCGGCGGAGGGGGTGGCAAACCTTGCTTCTCACACATAGCCTGCAAATTAGTTTTCGAGAAGTCAAAGAAATAGTCTTGTTGCTTCTCACACATAGCCTTGCTTCTCACACAACTGACTTACCGCAACGAAGTCGTGCATAGCCTTCGCATGGGCATTATTGCGTGCCCTCCCCTCCTCCAGCAGACTCTGGGTATTCCGGTCCCTCTCCTCCAACAAGAGTCTGGTGGCCTCCCTCTCTTTCTCAAGTGCGGCCTGCAACCACTTCTCATCATCATCCATCCAGGGTCAAATGAACTAAAGAAATAATGAAGGAAAACTAACCTCGATGGCAAGGTCAACTGGCCTCGCGCGCTGCCGTATTACAGGAGCCGAGCTAGTTTGCCTCGCCTTGATCTGAGAGAGAGAGACTCAGTGATAGGGACGAAGCCATCACACATGGCCAGCTTGCCATGACTCTTACCGCCACCAGAGATCATCAACGCCTCCCCATCCATAGGATTCAGGCTCGGGTCAAAGTCAGGGCCGCGCAGTTGTTTGACAACCTGAGAATAAGACGTCATCTTGTTGTAGGCAGACAGGCTTGTGTACGACGATGACCCGTCCGCCTCAGAATATGGTGTCGCCGTCTTGTACGAGCCCTTATGGGCCATGCCAAACGCGGCGTATCCCTGAGGCTCGGGCTGGTTATGGTGTTTGGCCTACAAGAAAAGGCAAAGAGTTAGTACAACAAAAATAATGCACAAATGAATTAATGATGAAAGAAAACAAGGCACACATACCCATTTTTTGGCGTATTGCTTGATGTTGGCATTTCCTTGGTGGTGTGGCACACCAACCAATTGGGCACGACGCTCCTTGGCCACATTGTGGGTGGTCAACCAAGCCTCTGTGCACCACTTGTCCACTATCATCTCCCAGCAATCCATCTTATCCGCCAACCATCTCGGGGGCACCTATGAATGAAACTAAGTATTGTAACTAGCCCTAACATAACTAATAAAGAATGTAACTAAGGAATCTATGTACCTCCATGTACTCGGTCTTATCAGGGAAAAGCTTTCGACATTCAGCCTTCGTCTTCGGCTCGTTTTGCTTGGCGTACCAATCTCGAACGGCCTGAACACGCATCTCATGCCTTGTGTTATTCAATAATCTCTTGCACTCTTTCTCGAGATTCTTCTTGGCCGCCTCCTTCGTCCCCTCCTCGACCCTATGGTAACTCTGCAATTATGCCATATATATGCACAGATGAATAGGAAATAACAAGATATAACATTGGATATTGTATACTTATTATTGGGTAAAATAATAGTTACCCAAAAATCAGCCAACACCTTGTCGGCCACGCTCGCGCAAACAACACCATTCATGTGAGTGTTTTCCGGGAGCAGCGCGGCTTGGTAGTGCTCCCACTTGAGTCCTGGCTCGGGAACCATACCCTCCCCGGGCAACTGCACTAGCCCGGGAAAGTGCTCCCTAAGCAAAGCACCAAGGAGGCAGTTTGGATTCCGGGTATTCTCCGGGTAATTCCACCCCCTGTATAATGAGAAGGCAAAGACATTAGCTACTTGGTGGAAAATAATGATATAAGGTACACAATAGACATCAACTTACTTCTCTCCATCTGGCGAAATCAACACCCTGTGCTGCAACTCTAATCGGTCTGGAACTCGTGTCATACCACGTTGGTAGACCGACTTGCTGGCAGACGGGCCCTCATCCTCCGCCTCAGCCCTCCCATCCTCCGCCTCAGCCCCCTCATCCTCCACATCAACCTCAGCCTCCGCATCCGCCCCAGCCCCCTCACCGTCCCGCCCCCAACTCCCCCACTCCTCGTGTGAGGGTGTCGGCTCCTGGACGGGAGGATCCTGCATCGGTGTCCGCTCCTGGACGGGAGGATCCTGCACCGGTGACACCCTTGTCTGCAGGGGTGAAGTGGCTGAGACTGAAGTAGCTGAGGGTGGTGGCGACTGGCTCCTATTAGGCAGCCTCCCTTTCCCGCGACCACGTCCTCTGCCTCTCTTCTTTCCTTCGCCTCTCCCACGGGGCTCCTCGGCAAAGCTCTGCAACAACTGTCTCCGTAGTTGGCCAGGTGCTATCCTCAACTTATCCCCGCCTGCCATGTCTCACCACCTGCAACAATACATAGTTAAATACTTAGTACAAATTCAAAGACAATAATTAAATGAACAATAATAAATACATGAATAATTAAACAATTAATTAAATAATTAAACAAAAATGTTTGGATGCATACAAAGTAATAATAGTCGGGATCATCTGTCTCTTCTCCAAGGTCAACTGAAGCATAATCATCATCAGTATCATACGTGTCGTCATGAATGACATCGTCATTGGGTTCAGGGACATCATGTGGAAGGCCTTTTTGTAACCGATCAAGCATTGTTAGCTCATCCGGATTGGTAACCTCTTCTACTTCCACTTCTTCCTCATCATCACGTGATTCTTGTTCCTCCGTGTTCAGGGTGGACGTAGAGCAGTTCCGGAGACGACGTCTCACACCACGTGATTCTTGGAAGAATTCTCCATCATATGTTATTGGGTCAATTTGAGGTTCATAATCCTCTTCGTTTGGTGGAGGTGGTCTAAGATGGGGCGGCACATCGTACACGACATACCAACCTTCCAGGTTCTTAACACTTTGACGACTGTATGGCAGATAAAAAACTTGGGTGGCCTGTTGAGCCACAATAAAGACATCATCACCGCTTAACTTCCTGTCTTGTCGGATTTCGACTAGCCCAACATGTTCATGAGCCCGTCTTGTCTTAGTAGGATCGAACCAATGACATTTGAACACAGCAACATTTGGAGGATTTTCACCATAATAATGAAGTTCGTAAACTTCTTCAAGTCTTCCATAATACTCGACACCTCCCTCGCCTATAGCAGAGACACCGGAATTGGTTGTTTTTCGACCGGGCATTGAAAGCTCTTTGCTAGCAGTACGAAAGCGATACCTGTTGATGTCGTACTTCTGAAATGTCCGGACCTTAAAGTCAAAACATTTTGCTATTTGTCTCAATTCATCGTCGACTTGCTCATCTGAATTAGCTATTTTTTTTAACCAAGAGATGAAACCGGGATAGGCGCCTCCTGTCTTTTCAAGAAGTTCATACTCGAGAATGGATTCTTTTTCGATTGCAACACCATTCGAGAACTGTTCGACGTATCGACTGTATCAATTAATAACAGTTGTTAGACACAAAACTTGTTAAAAAGTTGCGAAACAATGTATCGAGGACTTACTCGATGTACGGCCGAACTTCTGTTAAGTTGTTCAATATATACATCGTTAGTGTGCGCCACTCCTCGACGCCTAGCAACTTTGATTTTCCCACACCAGAAGGAGCGAGCTTCCCTTTGAAGAGGCTGAGTTTGGATTCACGTCGTTTGGGGTCGCCCACATTGTACCGAGGCTTTGGATTATGCAAGCTGTGCAAAGTGGCATCATAGTGTGCTGTTACGAAGTTAGCCGCCTCCTCGGTAATGAACGCCTCGGCCATCGATGCTTCAATTCTACGTTTATTTTTACATTTTGCTCTAAGTGTCTTCTGCATTCTTTCAGTTGCATAGCACCAACGATTTTGTACAGGGCCACCCAATCTTGCCTCGGTCGGGAGATGCAAAATCATGTGTTGCATCGGATTAAAGAAGCCCGGTGGAAAAATCTTCTCTAACTTGCAGAGCAACTCAGGCGCCAACTCTTCCATGTCATCTATCACGGCACGCGACAACTCTTTAGCACAAAGAACACGGAAGAAATAACTTAACTCTGCCAATACTAGCCATTCAGACTCTGGGATATAGCCGCGCAACATCACTGGCATTATCCACTCAAGCCATATGTGCCAATCATGACTCTTGAGCCCAAAAATTTTCATTTTTTCAATGCTCGCTCCCCTCGCTAGATTCGCAGCATACCCATCAAGGAACAACAACTTTTGTTGCACCCACAAGAGGATTTCCCTTATTGCTCCCTTCTCGAGATTGTACCAGGCAGGTGGCTTGGACCAATTTTTTCTTCCTTTAGGTTGTCGCATGTTTAGTGATGGCCTATCACAAAGAGTCTCCTGGTCAACTCTAGCCTTTGTATTATCTTTGCCCTTATCAGTGCCGAAAAATGTGCCAAGAAGGGCCTCGGCGATATTCTTTTCAGTGTGCATCATGTCAATGTTGTGTGGTAGTAAGAGGTCTTCAAAGTAGGGGAGATCCCAGATGCATGGCTTGTGGGTCCAGGCGTGTTCCTCATTATAACCCAAGAAATACCCTGGACGGTTTGGATCAGGCTCCATAGATTTTAACTGTTCATGAATTTGTGTGCCCGTCAACGCAGGTGTTGCCGAGTGTTTGACAACTTTACCTTTCATGAAATTCTTCTTGTCTTTTCTGAATGGATGGTCCATAGGCAAGAACTGTCTATGCAAGTCAAAGCAGGAATACTTTCCACCCGCCGGCAACCAATGAAACTTAAGAGCTGCTTTGCATTGTGGGCATGGGAACCTTCCATGCACACACCAGGCAACGAAAAGCGCAAATGCCGGCAGATCATGCAACGAGTATTGGTACCAAACATACATTTGAAAGTTCTCTTTCTTAGCTGCGTCGTATGTGTTGACCCCATTCACCCAAGCTTCTTTCAAGTCATCCATCAGCGGTTGCATGTACACACTCATATTCTTCCCCGGATAGTTTGGCCCTGGAACTATCAACGTCAGAAATATGTGCTTTCTTTGCATAATGGACGATGGTGGAAGATTGAGCGGAATAACAAACACAGGCCAGCAACTATATTGGGTAGCCGTCATACCAAAAGGGTTGAACCCATCGAGACCGATGGCGACTCGGCAATTCCTTGGCTCTTTAGCTTTTTCCGTATGTTTAGCATCAAATGCCTTCCATGCGTCACCATCCGAAGGGTGTACCAACATCGGATCTCCGTTTTCATCTAATTCTTTCCTAATTCCATGTTTGTGCCATGTCATCTGTTTTACTGTTTCTTCGAGCATGTAAAGTCGTTGAAGTCTTGGTAGGATCGGCAGATACCGTAGAACACTCACATGGATTTTGCTCTGCTTCTTCTCACCTTCACCGTTTTCTACCTCAACATATCTGGAGGACTTGCAAAATGGACAATATGTTTCGTCCACATACTCTTTCCTAAATAAGGCACATCCTTTCTCACAAGCATGTATCTGCTCACACGGCATCTTGAGTGCACTAAGGATTTTGTCTGACTCATATAGGTTTGAAGGCATAATATGACCTTCGGGTAGAAACCGCCCAAATAGGGTCATCATTGAGTCAAACAGGTCTCTTCCAATGTTGAATTGGGCTTTCAGAGCCATTACTTGTGCGATGGCATCTAGTTGAGAAATCTTAGTGTGCTCGTGAAGAGGACGTTTTGAAGACTCCAACATGGCATATAAGGCCTTTGCGGATTCCTCCATCTCTTCGTCCTTGTTCCGAGCATCATCAAAATCATTGACCATGTCTTCAACCCCTGTACCATAATCGTCGGTGCGCCGACGCAAAACTTCGTCTCTATTACGTTGGGCCGACTCACCATGAAATGTCCACAAGGTATAGCCGGGAGTAAAACCACGCATCTGCAGGTGTTTACCCATTACATCCTTTGTCTGTCGCGAATAATTCTTGCACTTAGTGCAGGGGCACCATGTTTTTGGCTGGCCTTTAGAAAATGTCGTTTGCAGGAATTCATAGGTTTTGCTCAACCATTCATCGGTCATGTCTTTCTGACTAGGGTGACCGGAGTACATCCATTCACGATCAGTCATTCTGTCAAGCTAGCTATATAGTATCCACATATGAACAATATAAATTATCAGTTCATCAAGTATGTCAAATTAATTATGGTCATTTTTTAATCATGGTTAAAACATTGGGATGCACGGCATGCACACCTACCAGCTACTAGGTAAAGATGGGTCCTAATCCCACCCGAGTATGTGTAGATTGGATCATTTTCCCATGCTCTGCTCCCGATCCAACGCAAAATTTCGGCAGCACCTCCCCGCTGTTCTCCTAATACACGTCTCGGAAACTAACCGAGAGGATGTGTACTCGGAGAACAACAAGGAGGCGCTGTCGAAACTCTGCATCGGATCCGGAACAAAGCATGGGAAAATGACCCAATCTACACATACCCGGGCTGTCCATGGATAATGTTGGACAATTAGAAAGAATCACCGTTATAAATATGCAAATGCATGCATAGTTATAACCGTAACCCTTTCGAACGGGAGACGCATATTGGTTACGCGAAGACTTTGCATTTCAATACTAAAACTACCTATCTAGATAGTGTCATCGGCACGAAGGCCAAAACAGAGCAATATAAAGGTGGAGAAGGAAGAGTTAACAAATACGCACTCGCGATAACTAATCTAACTAATACCAACATCTAGATAGTGTCATCGGCACGAAGGCCAAAACTGCACATTTAAATGCAATCAATCAAAAAAAATACGCACTCGCGATAACTAATCTAACTAATACCAACATCTAATTGACAACTACAATATTAAAAGTATAAAGCTAATTAATATCACTACTATAAAGCTAATAGTTCTTATTCTTCACATCTCTTCTTTTTTTTCTTTACTCTTCTCTTCTTCTATTTCTATTCTTCTTCTTATTTTCTTCTTTTCTTCATTATTCTCTCCTTCTTCCTCTTTTTCCTTTTCTTCTTATTCTCTTAATCTCCTTCTTCTTCCTTTTCCTTTTCTTCTTTTTCTTTTCATCTCCTTCTCCTCATTCTTCAATTATTATTCTTCTCTCCATCTCTTCATTCTTCCTCTTTTTCCTTTTCTTCTTATTCTCTTAATCTGCTTCTCCTTCTTCTTCCTTTTGCTTTTCTTCTTTTTCTCTTCATATCCTTCTCCTCATTCTTTTTTTTCTCTCAATCTCTTTCTCCTCTCTTTCTCTTCCTACTTCTACTAACTAAGTACTAGCGTTCTTACTGTCTAAATACTAACTAATAATTCCTATTGTCTAAATACTAACTACTAACTAATTCATATATTCTTAATTACTAACTAAATCTTCTATCTACTTCTAAAAGATATAACTAATATACTAACTACTAACTAATTCATATAACAAATTAACTACTAATTGCTAACTAAATCTTCTATCTACTTCTAAAAGATATAACTAATATAATAAAAATCAACTAAAAAAGGAAAACTAATAAAAACAGAAGATAGTTCAACTAATAATACAAAAGAAAATAAAAATAAAAGGAGGAGGTGGCTCACCTGGCGGCAGCAAGCTAGGGCGGGCTCCGGCGGGGGAGTGGCGGGGGAGGGGGGCGGCCGGGGGCGGGGTGGGCTCTGGCGGGGGAGGGGGGCGGCCGGGGGGGGGGGCGGGGGTGGGCTCCGGCGGGGGAGGGGGCGGGGGCGGGGGCGGGGGTGGGCTCCGGCGGGGGGCGGGGAGCGGGGGCGGGCTCCGGCGGGGGTGGGCTCCGGTGGGGGCGGTCTCCGGCGAGGGCGGCGGCGACGGTGTCGACGAGGAGGCGGCGGCGGCTGGGGCTCGGGCGGGGTGGGCGCGTGATAGAGAGAGAGGGCTGGGGGCGGGGGTTATCTACTCAGGTCTTTGCCGTCAGCTAGCTGACGGCATAGGCTCGCCGTTATCCTACGGCAAAGCCTAGGGCGGTTAGGCAGAGGTAGTAGGGGGGCTGAGAAGCTGCCTACGCCGTCAGGCCACCTATGCCGTCAGCCTTAGTCTTCTATGCCGTCAGCCAGCCGACGGCATAGAACAGGCTGACGGCAAAGAAATCCTTTGCCGTCAGCCTGTTCTACGCCGTCAGTTTTTCACCTGGCTGAGGGCATAGAGCCTATGCCGTCAGCCCCGTGAAACAGCTGACGGCAAAGCCAGAAACTGACGGCAAACTCTGTTTTTCCAGTAGTGTACGCGCCATTGCCGCTCCACTGAAGCTCTCTATTGCGCCCGTTTCTTCGCCTCCGCGCACGAGATCTGCTCCAGCCGTGCGTTCACGTTCTGCTCCGCCGCCGCGGTCTTTCTTCCGCCGCTTGCTTCTCGTCCCTCTTCTTGCTCTGCCGTGAACTCCATGGCTCCCTGGCGAGATACCTCTCAGGCAAGCCGCGGGTGCTGGAAGGGGGACAAGGTCACCGCCGGCGACATCTAGGCTCTAGTTCGCGCCCGCAAGATGCCGGCTGAGGTCCAGTGGCGCATCCCCGGCGCTGAAATCGTGCCCACCGCGCGCGTTGGCGAGAGGGTCGTCTTCCTCGCTCACTTCGAGCGTGGATTCGGACTCCCCGCCAGCACTTTCTTCCGCAGTTTCCTTGACTTCCACCGATTGCAGCCGCACCACCTCGCGGCAAACTTCATCATGATACTCTCCGGCTTCGTCACGCTATGTGAAGGATACCTCGGTTGCCGCCCGAGTGTTGCTCTCTGGAAACGGTTCTTCAACCTCCGAGCTCATAATGCTCGGACGGGAGCAGTGGTGCCGGCTGCTACAGAAGGTGAAAGACCAACCTATCCGACTGATATGACCGATTGCGGAAGCTGTCTTGTCACAGCTGGCAAACCATGGTACAAGAGTCCCGAGATCGTCCAGTCCTGCAAGAACTGGCAGACCACATTTTTCTACGTCAAGTCCCCCGACCAGGGCCCCGACCTCCTGAATCTGCCCGAGTTCTCCCTCGCCCGGCCGACTGAAAAACATCAGTGGTCGTTGCAGTACGGAGTCGGAGACCTTGATGTCGATGCTCAAGTTGCCCGAGTCGCCCAGTTGGAGCAAGAGGGGCTTCTACCAATTGATCTTGTTGCCGCTTGGCTTCAAGCCCGAGTGCTTCCGCTGCAACGCCGAGTGCACCGGATGTGCGACATGTCGGGGCCCCGAGATCCCACTCGGCTCTGCACATGGCGGGTGAGGCTCGAAGACCTCTGCTCCAGGGTGAAGGCTATCACTTCCAGTGCCTTGCCCGATCCCTTCCGCTTCGGCCTCGAGTGCCTACACCGCCAACAGAAGCCATCCGTGGTATGTCCCGACTTATCCCTTTCTCCGATTGCTCTTGCCCTCTGTCCGATTGCTCTGACAGTCCTCTTCTTTTTGCTTAGCATTTCCTTCAATCGAATGTGATGGAGGATGGCCAAGTGGCTGGCACGTATGCCCCTGACCGCGAGGATGATGACCCTGTGGATTTGGAGTACAACGGCGAAGCTTCTTGCGACTCTGATGATGATGGCGCTGACGACGACGACGAGTCCTCCGGGGAGTCCTCCGATTTAGACGACCTGGCTGGCGATGCCGAAGCCGAGGTCGCCGACCCCAAAGCTGCCGACACTCGAACTACGGCTCAAGGGGGTATGCCTGACCCTTCCCTTGAAGAATTTCTAGCCGACTGGGTTGATGACAATAGTATCTCAAAGGTTAATAATTTTGATGCTGCTCCTCGCGCCAAGCCGCCGAAGGTGCCGACTAGGCGCACCTCGGCGACCAGCTCCTCTTCTGGGGCTGCTTCTAGCAAGACCACGAGAACGATGCCAACTGCTTCCAAGGGCAAACAATCTCAGGCTACGGCCACTCGGGTGCCGATTGGCCAGGCGCCTCTGAATGTCGCCCCCCTGAGATGTCGGATGCCCACAGGAGCGCTAAGAACCGTTGGGTATGCTCTTGTTCTTCTACCTTGAACTTCACTGCTCTCCTTTGTACTGATTCACCTCTTTTTCTTCTTTCAGGGAGCCGATTGGCCTTGATGATATTGACACCGACATTCCTGCCCATGTCGGCACAGTCATCTCCCCTGCTGCGTCTGCGGCTACCACTCACAAGCGGCCTCCTGCTCCACATCGATCCTCCAAAGATGCCGAGCGCGCCGCCAAGAAAGCCTGCCTCGTGGCAGCCCAGACCGCCGCTATTTCCATCACTGCCTCCAAGACCTCTGAAGAAAGAGCCGACCGGGGAGTTGTTGGTGGCGAAGGAGCACAATCGACCGATCCAATTGCTCCATCTCCGCCACGACGCTCCGACCCAGTCTCTACCACCTTGCCCCTCCAGACGACCGCTCCAATCATAACGACAAATCCACTGATTGCGGCAACCACCTCATTGATCATAACGACCACTCCACCTATCATGACAACCACTCCGCCGATTGTGGCGACCACTTCGACTTCTTCTCGCCCAATCGCGCCACAGCCATGACCAACTGCCTTCAACCCTCTGTCGATGTCGACGCCATCGCTCTCAGCCGTTATTACCTTTGCTGTCATGATGCCAGCTTCATCATCTCAGCCGACTTCTTCCGCGTCAGAGACTCTGATGCGCTCGGTGGAACAGTTCCGGGCCGAGTATTCTCGCACCCGTCATGTCGGCACCGAGCTTGATGCTTCACGTCGCCCCCAAGACCCTCTGACGACAGCCTTCAGTCGGGTAAACGACTTTGCTGCCACCCTTGCTCGGGACCTCCAGCAGCTTGACCGTCATCATGTGGTAAGCTCTCGAATTTCCCTTTATGATTTTCCTTTTCTCGGGAAGCTTTTCTTACGGTGGGTGCGCGCAAGCGCACCCACTGGGTGTAGTCCTCGAGATTCGGGCCGATTGCTTGCAATCAGTTCGGATCTTTTATGCTTTCTGCTTTATTTCCTGCCTTCCTCCAATCGGGAGACTTTTCTTCCGGTGGGTGCGCGCAAGCGCACCCACTGGGAGTAGTCCCCGAGATTCGGGCCGATTGTTTGCAAACTGTTCGGATCTTTTATACCGTTTGCTTTATTTCCTGCCTTCCTCCAATCGGGAGACTTTTCTTCCGGTGGGTGCGCGCAAGCGCACCCACTGGGTGTAGTCCCCGAGATTCGGGCTGATTGCTTGCAATCTAGTCGGGTCTTCTTTTTGCTGCTGTGTCTCTAGATCTCATCTTGCTGTTCTTCTCAGGATGTTATGGAAGAGAAACGCGAGGTCTTCGAAAAGCTCCTCGACGCTTATACTGCCAGCCTCCGAACCCTTGCCCAAGCCCAGCTGGAGGTCAACAACCAATCGGCTGAGATCAATAGGCTGAAAGGTAACTTCCGCATTACTTCTATCTTCTCTCCGATTGACAGTTGCTCTTGTACTGATATTTTCATATTCTCTTCTAGCCTCTGTTCCCATGGTAGATGACCTTCAGAGCCGTATTGCTGAATTGACTGCAGAACTCAACCAGCAAGGCCCAGCACTCACCAAAGCCCGGGAAGAGGCGACCCGACTGCAAGGGGTGGAAACTGATCTGACTCAAACTATCCAAGGCCTCCGTTCCGAGATGGATGCCCTTGAAAAGAAACATCTAGCCGATATAGCCGCCGTGACCGCTGCGGGCGACGGGCTCCTTGCTGAACGAGATGCCGCTGTTGCTGCCCGAGAAGCCTTGCAAGCGGAGAGAGACGAAGCGATTGCTGCGCGGGACTCCATCTGGAAGGATCGTGATGAACATATTGCCAAATATGAGGAACTGGAGAAACGCACTTATGAAGAGACCACCAAGATGCGCCGCCGAGCCAAGGGCCTCTGCGACACGATGAGAGAAATGGACGCCCTCCTCAGTGGTGAGTGCTTTTTGCCTCCGAGTGCCTTTCCGATTGCATTCTTCCTTTGCGCTATTACCCACACTTTTCTTCATGATGCAGAGGCCTGGCCCGAATCCGTGGCAGCTGCCTATACGGCCGTAGCCAAATCTCGGGAGGAGACCATCGCAGCCGGAGGGTCCTGCAAACATGATGACGACGTCTGGACTCGGCACGAGTACTTGATTGGAACAGCGGCTCGCATTCCCGTCATCAAGGGGATTGCCATGTCCTTCAAGCTTGGCATTCTGAAGATTGCTGAGTTGCTGCGGTCGCCGGCCGAGCTGAAGACTGGACTTCAGAGGATGAAAAACGCTGCCATCTCTTCTGCCGAGATCCCCACGTCAGTTCCCCTGGATGAAGAGGACTCCGACAAGGGAGATGCTCCGAATGCTACCACCGAGCAGACTCGGATTCTCCTGAAGGACATTCCCCGTCGAATCGACGTCCTGCTCAACTCAGCTGGTCGGACCGGCGCTGAGACTGCTCTTCAAACAGTGCTGAGCTGGTATCCACAAGTGAGACTCTCCAAACTCCACAGCCTCAGAGAGAATGCCGCTGACGTGCTCGAGAAGACCTATGTTGAAGTGAATCGGCTCGCCAGCTCTATGGTGAACTGGTTCTCTCCTTATGATTATACTCCCTATCTCGACGAGGGAGGGAACCCGTTGGCTGCAACTTCCATCTCCGGCTTGGCCGAAGAGCTTTCCGACAGCGGCTCGTCCCACACCTCTCCAAGATACAAGCGTGCTAAGCTCACGTCTTCTGATGCACAGTCGGAACCAGCTGCTGCGCATGCTGATCCGACTGCTCCGACTGCCAGCTTTGTGCCTTCGACTGCTCCGACTTCCTGAACCAGGCCACCGACGACGTTATTTACCGCAGTTTGCCGACACTGGATCGGCCTTATCTCATTTTTTCTTTTCGAACTATTTGCTTGTAAGACATAATTTTAATTCTGTCGGACACCCACTGGGTGCGACTTCGATGTAATGAACTTATTCGGCCTTGGGCTTGCGATCTCTTATGCAATCCAATTGCTTAGTTCTGGCTCTTACTTGTGCGATCAACTTTGCGTCTTTGTCGGTTTCCTTTATCGGTCTACCCTTGGGGATGTCTACTGTGTCTGCCTTGCTGCCGTCATATGGTCTGCAATCGGATCAACGGTAGAATACCAGCCAAGGTTCGATAAGCTTTTTATTTTTACACGACAAGGTTTAACGCAAAGGATTATGCGACAGTGGGAGCCGATTGCTCGTTACCGGGCTCGATGCCTTGGTTTGCGGCGCAATCGGTAACTTTGACTTATCGACTATGCCCTTGGTGGAGCGTTTCGAGTTGTTTCCCGGGAACTTGTACTGCCGACTGCCCCAACCGCAACCCTTCTCAATGCCACAAACCTTTTAGTGATTTGCGCTTGAGTTAGGTGCTGAGTTGAGTGCCAGCCCGCAGTCCCCGTGCCTCGATGGCCTATTCTCCTGACCTCGTGGTCGGCCAGTCCCCGAGTGCGTTACACACGTCTCGGGTATAACTGAGCATCGCCGATTGAGGCTAGCTCTTCGAATGAAATTATGTAAAGGTAATCGAATGCTCATTTTCAGAGGCATGATAGCTTTTACTGACTGTTTGCCGAATGGCTTACATAAGTTTCTGCCGCTCAACTATAGAACGGACATAACAACTCGGCGTTCCACGGCCGCTCCGTCTCTGCTCCTAACGTGTCCTTGTGCCGAGTGCCCTTGGTGCAGTCGATCAAATAATAGGAGTTGTTCTTGAGCGCTCGGCTGATGACGAATGGCCCTTCCCAGGGTGAGGATAGCTTGTGCTGCCCGTCTGACTTCTGAATTCGGCGTAACACCATGTCTCCCTCTCGGAAAGCGAGAGGAAAAATCTTCTTGCTATGGTAGTGCCGCAACTTCTGCTGATAGACTGCTGACCTGGACGAGGCCAACAGACAAGCTTCTTCTTTGAGGTCGATGCCGTCCTCTCGTGCCAACCTAGCTTCTTCTTCGATATATAGGGCATGCCGAGGTGAATCAAACTCGATGTCGGATGGGATGACTGCTTCTGAACCGTACACCAGGAAGAAAGGAGTGAATCCAGTCGACCTGTTTGGTGTAGTCCTCAAACTGAACAAGACTGCAGGGAGTTCTTCAATCCATGCTCCGGGTGCCCTCTCAAGTGGCTCCACCAATCGGGGTCTGATGCCCGAGAGGATGAGACCGTTTGCTCTTTCTACTTGACCGTTTGATTGCGGGTGCGCCACAGATGCCAGATCAAGCCGAATGCCCTGTTGAGATGCATATCGAGCCAGTGCGCCCTTTGCAAAGTTTGTGCCGTTGTCGGTGATGATGCTGTTAGGCACACCGTATCTGCACACAATGTCGGCCACAAATCGGACCGCAGTCGGACCATCCAGCTTTTTGATCGAGCGGGCCTCAATCCACTTGGTAAACTTGTCCACTGCGACTAGAAGATGTGTCATGCCGCTTCGAGCCCTCTTGAACGGACCAACCATGTCCAAACACCATACTGCAAACGGCCACGCTATTGGGATTGTCTTCAATGCTGATGCTGGCTGATGACTTCTTGCCTTGAACCGCTGGCAACCCTTGCAGTATTTCACCAAATTCTCAGCCGCTGCAAGCGCGGTCGGCCAGTAGAAACCATGTCGGAAAGCTTTGCTGGCGATGGCCTTTGCAGATGCATGATGACCGCATTCACCTTGATGAATGTCTCTGAGCAACTCCAAGCATCTCTCCTCTTCTACACATCTCTGAAAGACAACAGTTGCACTCTTGCGCACTAGTTCATTGTTGATTATTGTGTATGCCCAAGATCGACGGCTGATTTGCCGTGATTCTGCTTCGTCTTCTGGGAGGACTCCGTCTGCTAGGAAATCTCTAATCGGCTGTGCCCATGATGGCGCGCTGACCACTACCATTACCATTGCATGCTGGGGTGGGACTTCTTCTTGGATCTCAATTCCTTGGCCACTAGCCTCCTGGATCTCGGCCTCTTGGACTTCTGTCATTTCTACCTCTGCCTCTGAACTGCCGATTGCGGCGCCTGGCACGCACTCGGCAGCCCCTGGTGGCGACTGCTCGTCTGGAGCTGGAGCTTCTTTATTGCAATCGGCAATTTCTGATATCATTGGTTCTTCTGAGGTTGTGCCACCTGGCATTGCCTCTGCTTGCTTCCCTTTGGATTTGCTCTTCTCGTGGCATTCGGCAGCCCCTGGCTCGCAATCGGCAGCCCCTGGCTTGCAATCGGCGGCCCCTGGTGCTATTGCCGAGACACCTTGGGCGCTGCACTGCTTCTTCAAGGTTGCAATTTTTGCCGGTTGAGCTTCTTTTGCCTTCTTCAATGCTTCAAGATCGGTCTCTGAGATAAAAATGGACTCGGATTCTGGGGATAGTATGATGGATGGCTTCCTGATGTGCTCCAGCGACACGCCTGGTGGGATAGCTTGCCTTGTTGAGCCGAGTTTGGACAACGCATCTTCTGCCTCGTTGTTTGCTCTCGGCACATGATGGAACTCGCATCCTTCAAAGTACCCACTGATCTGCTGCACCAGGAAACGATAGCTTTCCATGTTTGCGTCCTTTGCATCCCAGGTGCCTGTGCACTGCTGTACCACTAGGTCGGAGTCACCAAAGCACTCGATATTCCGAATACCGATTTCCTTGGCCAGCTTGATACCATGCACCAGGGCTTCGTACTCGGCGACGTTGTTTGATGCTGCAAAGTGAATCTGGAGCACATATTGCAATTGATCTCCTCTTGGTGAAGTAAGTACCACGCCAGCCCCTAGGCCGCTCTTCATCTTGGAGCCATCAAAGTGCATTCGCCAGAAATACGATCCTGGGAGCTGCAGCATATACTGAGTTTCAGCCCAGTCCACCAGGAAATCGGCCAATGCTTGTGACTTGATTGCAGTTCTCGGCTCATATTGGATGCCATGGCTAGCGACTTCAATTGCCCACTTTGCCACTCTTCCGGTTGCATCTCTGCTTCCCATGATATCGGCCAGTGGAGCCGAGCTGACGACGGTGATCAGGTGGGCTTGAAAGTATGGCTTCAGTCTCTTTGCTGCCATGTACACTCCATAGCACATCTTCTGGTAGTGAGGGTAGTTCTGCTTGGATGCCGAGAGCACTTCGCTGATGTAATACACCGGTCGCTGAATTTGTTGTGCCTTGTCCTTCTCGGGCCGCTCCACCACCATAACTGCACTGATCACCCGATTGGTTGCCGCAATGTACAACATCATTGGCTCCTTCTCAATCGGGGCAGCCATAATCGGCGTGGTGGAGAGCATGCGCTTGAGCTCTCGGAATGCTTCGCTTGCTTGGGGGGTCCAGGTGAACTTCTCTGTCTTCTTCATCAGTTGGTACAACGGGATTGCTTTTTCACCCAGCCGACTGAGGAATCGGCTAAGTGATGCAAGGCAACCGGTGAACTTCCGTACTTGCTTCAGGTTCTTGGGTTGTTCCATGTGCTCTATTGCGGCTATCTTCTCGGGATTGCATTCGATTCCTCTCTCGGAAACGAGAAATCCCAAGAGCTTGCCGGCTTGGACTCCAAAAACGCACTTCTCCGGATTGAGCTTGATCTGATAAGTTCTCAAATTTGCAAATGTTTCTCTGAGGTCATCTAACAGCGTGATTCCCTTTGCCGACTTCACCACTAAATCGTCCACATAAACGTGGAGGTTTCTACCGAGCTGAGAGTGTGTACATCTCTGAATTGTGCGCTGATAAGTGGCACCTCCATTCTTCAAACCAAACGGAATGGTGATATAACAATAAGCCCCGAAAGGGGTTATAAATGCAGTTTTTATTTGATCTTCCACAGCAAGTTTGATCTGGTGATAGCCAGCAATGGCATCCAGAAAAGACAAAAGCCCGCAGCCGGCCGTAGAATCAATCACTTGATCAATACGGGGCAGAGCAAACGGATCTTTCGGGCACGCCTTGTTTAGGCAAGTGTAATCGATACACATGCGCCAGGTCTTGTTCTTCTTCATGACGAGGACTGGATTCGCCAGCCACTCGGGGTAAAATACTTCCATGATGAAACCTGCAGCTTGCAGCTTTGCAATCTCTTCACCGATTGCCCTTCTCTTATCTTCAGAAAAACGTCTCAGGGGTTGCTTGACCGGCTTCGAGCCTGGCCGAATGTGCAGCTTGTGCTCGGCGAGTTCTCTCGGCACACCAGGCATGTCTTGTGGAGACCATGCAAAGATGTCCCGATTCTCACGGAGAAACTCGACGAGCTCGCTTTCCTATTTATCGCTAAGTCCAGCTCCGACTACAACAAATTTGGTTGAGTCGGAGGGATCTAGAGCGATCTTCTTGCTGTCCTTGGCCGACTGAAAAGCCGATTCCTCATCTACTCTCTTTGCTCGGCCGACTGGAAGTGGGTTCTTGCTCTTTGCTTACGCCATTGCAATCACCTTGCTGAGCTGACGCTTCTCCGTCTCAACCACCTGAGAATAAGCCAAACTGCTGCCAGCGGACGTGCACTCGAGGGACTTCCTGAAGTCCCCGGTGACAGTGATGACGCCGTTTGGCCCTGGGATCTTCATCTTGAGGTACGTCTGCTGTGCGTTGATCATGAACTTGGAAAATGCGGGAAATCCCAACAGAGCATGATAAGGACTGCTGAGGTCGGCGACTTCAAACCAAATCGGCTCCCTTATGAAGTTTTCCTCTGTGCCAAGTATAACATCCAGCTGAATGCGACCCATGGGGGTGCAAGACAATCCAGGGACAATCCCATGGAAAGTCGTCCGACTGCGCTCCAGATCCTTCTCTGTGAGCCCTAGCTTGATCAATGTGTCTCTGTACAGAATGTTGATTGTACTTCCTCCATCAACGAGCACTCGGGAGAACTTGCATGAGAACCTTGGTCCTGCGAACAGAGCGTCAACCACAAGCGGATAGTTGCCCGGATTCGGCAAGATGGTGGGATGATCTGCTCTGTCCCAGGATATAGGACACTCGGACCAATGCATAAACTGAGGAATCGGCGGCATGGTGGCATTGACTTCTTGAGCTCGAGCTCTCCGACTGCCCTTGTCTGTTGACTCACTGGTGAAAATCATGTAGGCAGCGTCTTGCTGTGGGAACTGGTTCTGCTGCTGAGGCGGTCCTCTGTTCTGGGGTGGTGGTGGGGGTGGAGGTGGTAAAGCTTCTCCCTTCGCGATCCTTCTCACAAAGTCGCACTGCCGAGTGGTGTGCGCAGACGGCCTGCCAGGCGTGCTGTGCAACTTGCACGGTGCGTCCAGCATGTCCTCGAACGTGTACTTGGGCTTCATCTGTCCCGGGGGTCTCACATTTGGTCTCATCTTCCGGCTGCCTCCTGCAGCCGCTGGATCTTCTTCGTTCTGGACAGCGGCCACCTGCCGACTGCCATACTGGGTATCGGGTTGCTCATCCTTGCGCTTGCCATTGTTCTGCTGGTTGTTGTTGTTGTTGTTGTTGTTGTTGCGGTTGTTCTCTCTCCTTTCCTTCCGACTAAGGCCTTGGTTCCCTGTGTCCGGCTGCGGAGCCCCTGGTGACTGGATTACACCTCCAACTCCGAGCTGGATAGGGCGCATCGCAGAATCGGACATAGCGAACGCATTTGCCACCTTCATGAACTCGGCGAGCGACGTGAAGTCTTTGCGGAGCAGCTTGTGCTTCAACATTGAGTCGGCCAGGCATCCATCTGTGAAGTACTGAATGGCCTGGATCTCATGAACTCCTTCGCATGAATTCTTCAGCTTGATCCACCGAGATAAGTAATCTCGGAGGGGCTCATCTTTGCCTTGCACACAAAGAGCTAGCTGCCGCGGGAGGTTGGGCCGCTCATATGTGCTCGTGAAGTTGTGGATAAATGCACTCGTGAAATCTTCCCAGCAGTTCACACTGTCCTTGGGCAAACTGTTCAACCACGTCCGAGCTGAACCCTGCAGCATCAAAGGTGCATAGCGGACTGCTACGCGCCGATTGCCTCCTGCGATGCGAACCGCAGTCAGGTAATCGGACAACCAGTCTTCTGGCTTCACAGAACCATTGTACTTGGGTGTGTCCCTCGGCAACGTGAAGCCTTTGGGAAACTTTTCAGTCCGAATACGATGACCAAAACACGATGGGCCAGCTTCTCCTTCTTCATCCTCTTGAGTCTCCTTCTCCAGGAGCTCAATGCGGTGCCTTGCATCATTCTGGCCGATTTGGCGAGGGCCAAGTCGGGCACTGATTGTTGGTCTTGGTGCCGACTGCTACGGCATGTCGTTGTGCCTGCTGTTAACAGCTGGCTCTTCAATTCTTCTGCTTGCTGCTGGGGGTGGCCGATTGCTTCTGACCTTACTCTCATGCCGAGATGGAGCGGGTTGATGCCTGTTCTGGTGCGATGTATTCGGTCGCTGGCTAGCTCCCGCATTCGGCCTCACAGTTCCTCTCGACGCCCCGGGTTCTGCATTTTGATTATCCATTGCAACGAGCCTCTGCTCCTTTGCGGCCGCCAATAGCTCACGCATTCGGCGCGACTGCTCGCGCCGCTCATCTCCCTCCAGGTCTTCTAGCTCGAGTGCTATCTGCTCGGCTGCTCTCAGGTTCTTGTCCGGCGTGCTGTATGTCGGCCTCTCGATGAATGCCGACTACGCCGGTTGCTCCGGTTGCACCGGCCTTCTTGGTCGCTCCGGCTGCTCGGCCCCCGACAGCTGCTGGTTGACTGCCCTGCCTCGGCTTCCCAGATCTTCCAGGACTGCGGGCTCAATCGGCCGGCGCGATCCTGCATGCGCTACATTGTATTCCCTTGTGATGGCTCCCAGCCTGCGCTCTTCTGCCAGCACCTGCTCAGCCCTGCGAGCCAAAGCGAGCCGTGCTGTCTCCAGCTCTGAGTGCACTTGCTCGGGATCACCATTCCTGTTCACGGGTGTGTATAACACATCCCGCAATGCATTGGTGCCGATTCTCTCTGCAGCCTCCGCTGCCTCCTTGGCTCTTCTTGCTGCGCTCGCTGGGTCACGGTTGCTTGATGAAGACGCTCCCGCCATCATGACAATAGCATGCACTCGGCCATCCTCTCTGCCAGGCGCTGCACTGCAGCCCCTGGTTGAGAGCGGATCTGTGGTGCACGAGAAGACACGAATCTCCCTAGAATATGCCTCGGGGAAGCTGCCGATGAAGAGGCGGTGGCTGCCGACCTGCAGCGACACACCGGGCGGCAGGGGTGCTCCAGCCCGGAACCGCGCCGAGTAGTCTACCACATAATCGATTGCCCCACGCCTTAGAATCAGGCCAGAGGCGTGGCTACCGCCTGATGCAGAGGAAAATCCCGTCCGGATCTTTACTCCAGTCGACGCCTCGGTCTGCCCCACGGTGGGCGCCAACTGTCGTCGATATGTGACGTCAGATGCCATGGGATGGCTAAAGTGAGGGGAAGACGCGAGGGAGAGGATGTCGATGGTGCCGGAATCGGGTTGGGCACTAACACGGTGGAGGACACCACGATGTACCCAGGTTCGGGGCTCTCCGGAGAGATAACACCCCTACTCCTGCTTGTCTCTTGTATATCAATGATCTGGCTACAACAACTGCTTCTCTATCTTCTCAGGGGAAGGTGAGCGCCACCGTGGGCAAGGCTCTCTCCTGCTTCCCTGAGGAGTAACTACTAGCAGTGAATGAACTGAGGAGAGAGTGAGTAATGGTGCTACTGAGTGGATCGTCCCCCACGCAGGAGGGGTACCCGGGCTCTTATAGTATGAGCCCGGGGTACATCGGTAACTTCACTGCCGATTGGGACCAGCCGTCATCCTCTAATCGGCTGGGTCCCACCGACTGCTCCTCTCCGGGTGATCCGGACCCTACAAGCGGCGACCCATGCTGTAGACTTGTAGGTCATGATGATGAACAGTGAGGCTAGGAGGTGCGGTCTTGTCGTCCTGTCCGCGGAATCGGCGGAGAGGTCGACACCGTATCTCTGCCAGATCTTTGATGTGACATGGCCTCTCTGCTACCCCGATCTCCCGGGATTGTGCACTGATGACCCCGTACCTGGTCCTCCGACTGGTCCCGAGGTCAACTTCTCCAGAGGTAGTAAGGCATGCCGATTGCGCCTGGGCCGACTGGTGGCTCTTGGCAGGGTCGATTGCTCTAGGCAATCGGTCGTGCTAACGCCCACCTCGGCCCACTTGCGGGCCAATCGGATGGTGGTCTTGATGACAATGGGGTGGACCGGTTGCGCCTGGGCCGACTGCCAAGCTCGGCCCAGCTGCAGCTCAATCGGTCCATCCTTGTCTTGAAAGGTTGCTTCCACTTGGGTTAGCCTACCCGGGTACCAATCCCCCGACAAGGTTGTTATTTAATTTTATTAGTAACTTGCAATAGTTTTGAGGTATTGATGTGAGTAATGTTTGAACTTTTTGTGTCAAGAGCTCTAGCCTATTAGTGATAGGTGTCGTATTTTGGGCAATCCGTGTGTATTTTCAAAACCTACAAAACTAGTTGAGAACTCTAGCTACTAGATGGATAACTAATCTTTGGAGGGATCGGGTATTAGAGTACACTCACGTACCATGAGTCGAGGATGCGCAAGGATAACCAAACCCCCATACACTCCTCCTCGGGGTACTTATCTCTTTGTGAACCTCCTTATTAGATTGAGAGTTACCGATAATAAGTGCATAAGTTCTTCGGACTAATGTAAGTATTGAAAGTTGACACTTCCACCTCCTCATATTTGCTAGCCTCTCCCGTGCCATGCATTGCTGTGACATCCTGGCTTAATAGGAATGATAGACTACTCATATCAACAAGGTGCACCTTCTTTTCCGGGAGCCCAGATCCAAAGAACTCCAAAGTTAAGCGTGCTTGGCTTGGAGCAATTTGAGGATGGGTGACCGACTGGGAAGTAGCTCCCAGGTGCGCACGAGTGAGGACAAAGTGCGCAGGAAAGACTAGTGTTGGTCTGTGGGGACAGTCTAGATCCCGCCAGGCGTACGCCGGGAACCGGTGGCTGTGGCCGGGGCGTTACAAATGGTATTAGAGCCGACCCTTGCGGTTATACGGGCGTGTGTGGGTCAGTGCGTGAACATGTGGGACATGTGTCGGCACTGGACGCACAGACGTGTGCCAAGAGGGAACGTTCCTGTGGGCCGATGAGGACATCGGTTCCTTTGAGTGGGGGTGTATGTGACATCCTGGCTTAATAGGAATGATAGACTACTCATATCAACAAGGTGCACCTTCTTTTCCGGGAGCCCAGATCCAAAGAACTCCAAAGTTAAGCGTGCTTGGCTTGGAGCAATTTGAGGATGGGTGACCGACTGGGAAGTAGCTCCCAGGTGTGCACGAGTGAGGACAAAGTGCGCAGAAAGACTAGTGTTGGTCTATGGGGACAGTCTAGATCCCGCCAGGCGTACGCCGGGAACCGGTGGCTGTGGCCGGGGCGTTACAATTGCCTTCTTCTCACTCCGAGAGTTGGCGTCCACCTTCGCCGGTACATCCAAACCCTTGGCATCATACGCTCTTTCATCATAAACCTCCCTATACCTTTCCTCAAAACAGTCACCATACCTACCTATCAAGGCATTTCCATAGCCTTTCCGAGATATATTGCCATGCAACATCCACCTCTTCATGACTTGAATCTTCATGTCATACATGTTCCTGCTACACTGGCAGAGGCATACATTTAATACATCATGATAGCTACATCTTCTTTATGTTTGAGTACCTTGTAAAGTGTGAAAGATCTTTTATACCCTCTTGTAAATTAGAGTGTTGCCCTTAAGTGAGGAAAAGATCCCAAAGTGGACAAAATAAAAGATCCCAAAGAGGACAAATGAGAGTTAAATAGAAAGATCCATTGAGGCCACCAAAAAAATTTAAAAAGAGAAAAGAAAAATAAAAAGAGAGAAAGGGGCAACACTACTATCCTTTTGAAAGATCCACACTAGTACTCCCTCTTATCCTTGTACTCCATAGAGATATGATCATTCATGCATATAGCTATGTGGGGACCTTCACACTATAGAACTTGGCTTGCATATTCCAAGCATGAGCCTCCTCAAAAGAACTCTAGGTCTTCATGAGCGAGCAAGTTATTTGCACCCCCACTAGTTCCATTGGAGAGATTTCTAGATCATATGTGCATCTGTTGCATGGCAATACCTACTCCTCACATTATATCTATCATTTGGCCTTCTCGCCTATGATTGTCCTCATTGATGTGAGCCTTTCTCATATTTTTGTCTTCCTCCTCCACCATATTTATCTCTTTGCCATCCTAAGTGTCAACTCTCGTGCTTACGCTCATCCATTGCATGAGTGCTCAAAATATCGAAAAGGAGTAGATCAAATTGACTTGTACCTGGCTAGTGGTCTGGGGACGAGTCAAGATAAGATTCCAAAGAAGACCAAGTGTGAAACTTTAGTAGATTGAGTTCTCAACAAAAATACCTTTTTTCTCGTATTCCCTATCCCCCTTCTTGCACGCAAAAACCATTTAGAGACATTCGAGTCATGGACAGCGAGAGCTCTTGCACCTAATGTTCTTTTGTTATTTGTTTCAATGCTAATATAGACTCTTGCATGTTATGACTTGAATTGAATCACATACCTTGATTGCTTTACTTTTCAAAGTTCTTATATGGTTGCTAGCATGTCACCACGGAAATTATGCTTGTTATCATTTACCTACTCGAGGACGAGCACGAATTAAGCTTGGGGATGTTGATACGTCCCAAACGTATCTATAAGTTCTGCTTGATCCATGCATGTTTTGTGTGATATTGCTATGATCTAGATACACTTTCATACACTTTCGATCATATTTGGACTAACCTATTAACTCAGTGTACCCCAGTGCCAGTTTCTGTTTTCTGCTGTTTTTCTATTTCAATTTCCCCCCATATTAAAAGTGCTCAAAAAATTCGGGAAAATCAGATAAAAATCAGCGTAAAGGAAGCTTCCAGAGTCCCGAAGGAGGGCCGGAGGGGCCCCACCTGGTGCCCAGGCGGCCAGGTGGCGCGGCCTCGGGTGGGTCCGCGCCAGGTGGCCGCCTGGACACCTGATGGCCCCCCTGGCTGCCCCCCTTCGCCTATTTATTCCCCGTGACGCGAAACCCCCGAGGACAGAACCCTTTTTCGCTATCTCGCCTCTGTTCTGCCACCGCCGCGCTTCCAAGATCGGGAGCGCCAGCAGACTTCTTCTCGGCACCCTGCCGGAGGGAGGATCGACCTCCGAAAGCTTCCCAAAAGTTTAGGAAGCTTCCCGGATGTGTCGTGAGTAGTTTTCTTTGGACCATGGGTCCGTGATCAGTAGCTATGTGATGTTCTCTTCCCCTCTTTGTTCTTCATGGTTTAGACCTCGTGAGCTGCCCTACATGATCGAGGCACATATGTAATCTTTCTGTTGTTGCTATGCTGAGTTTGATGGGATCTGATGGATTATGAGATTATGTTCAGATTGTGATAGAGTAATATATTTGGTTCTTATCTTTTATATTTTTGTTTTTAAGTAATTCTTGCATGTTCTTCATTCCTGTTTATTGCTTTGGCCAAGTAGTAGGTAGTAACTCCAAGAGGGAACGTTTTGCTCGATTGTGGGTTCATGCCCCATGATGACACGCTGGAGTGATAGAAACATGAGTCTAGGGGATGTGTTGTTGCCACAAGGGTGAAAACAACGGTGCTTGTAACCGCGGTTGCAAGGATTGTTTACTTTACACAAAGTGCTTTTGAATGCAGTTGTCTGTTGCTTTGGGTTTACACTTTGGGTGGGGCTCGCAACTTAATACCAGCGAGATGTTCTGGATAGATATCTCAAGGTGGATGATTAGTACTAGATCCAGTTGGATTTCGGTCTACTTATTTTGGCGTACTGCCCATGCTTTTGAGCCTCTTCCTTTCTTTGTAGCATAGTTAGCACTGCGGTGCGTTTATAATCATGTCGATTGCCCATCTGTAAATTGTTCACCTCGCATAGCAGTTTTGTCGTCTTTTGGGAGAGAAACATCACTAGTGAACATCACGGGACCCCGATCCATATTCTCATCACTGTTTACACGCTCATTTACTTTTCTAATTTTACTTTCAGTTGATATCATTATCATTATCCCTTGTGTTTTCATCCTTTGTAAACAACGAGACCGGAGAGATTGACAACCTCTCTGAACTTCGTTGGGAGAAAAATTATTTGTGTCTGTGTGCAGGTCCACGCCAGTTGCGCCGCTGACACCTACTTATCATCTCCGGAGTCCTACTAGAGACAAATCTCGGTATCTTCACCGAGGGGAACTTGCCGCTACGCTGCATCTCACCTTCCACTTGGGGTAACCAACGAAGGGCGAGAAACAATTATCATCTCTCGCGTATCAAGAAAATTTCTAGCGCCGTTGTCGGGGACTCCGGGTGCTAAGATAGGGGAGTTGCCCACTACCTTTTACCTTTGCTTTTTAGTCTTGTTAGTTTACCTTTTAGTTTTTATCTTTGTGTCTTATATCAAAAATTACAAAAAAATCTGCCACACTTGCTGCTACTATGGGTTTCACGGAAAACACCAAGTTGTGTGACTTCACTAGTCACAACAACAAAGACTTTATCTGCACTCCTATTGACACACCTGCACTTCAGCTACTTCTTATGAAATTAAACCTGTTTTGCTAAACCTTGTTATGAGAGATCAATTCTCTGGTGCTGAAGATGATGCTGCTTTACACTTAAATATTTTTTTTGAGTTATGTGATATGCAAAAGTATAAAGAAGTAGAAGGTGATGTTGTTAAGCTTAAGTTTTTTCTTTCTCTTTGAGGGAAGGAGCTAAAATCTGGTTTCAACCTTTGCCTAAAAATAACATAGATTCTTGGGTTAAGTGCAAAGATGCTTTTATTGGGAAGTATTACCCACCTGCTAAAATTATCCAATTGAGAAGTAACATTATGAATTTTAAGCAATTGAATAATGAACACGTTGCCCAAGCTTGAGAACGTATGAAATCTCTTGTTAAAAAATTCCTTACACATGATTTGACTACCTGCACTACACCACAACAACACTTATTTCGTGGC
Source organism: Bromus sterilis (assembly GCA_950022295.1). NCBI lineage: Eukaryota > Viridiplantae > Streptophyta > Magnoliopsida > Poales > Poaceae > Bromus > Bromus sterilis. The sequence goes on from OX465596.1 coordinate 49,544,203, forward strand.
AATTAACTGCCGGGAGAAATACCAAATCAAGGGCAAACTATCTGCCGGGGATGGTTTAACTGACGGCAGAAGTGTTGTATGTATGACAGATAAACTGCCGATAGAATTCAAGTATGGCCCACCCGAGCGCACCCTCTTGGCGCGAGACTAAAATAGTTGGGCCCAAACGGCAAGCGCGCTGGCACGAGAGAGCGCGAGAGGGACTTAAATTTTTCGCAAAACCAATTATAGCCGCCACCCCCCGGACATGGTGTTTCTGCACCCAGGAGCATATGCTCCTGATTTTTAAAATGTATTTTTAAACACATTTAAAATGTCCAAAAAATTGAATAAAAAATCTTGGGTATACATCTTAACGTTTTTTATCTTCACGAAGTCGTTTCACGGAAAATCGACTTATATTGTGTCGTGTGTAAAAAAGACAAAAACTTGTTCCTAAAAAGGCTTTCTATTAGACACATTTTTTGTCTTTTTTACAAAGATTATAAAACATGTTGTTCATGAAATTTGTCGTGCGCACATAGAATGTTGAGGTATACATGATAAATTTTTGTTCCAAAATTTTTAACCTTTTGAAATATCGTTTTCAAAAGACGAGAAGCATCTACACCCATGTGTAGAATTCGATTTCTCCCGCAACCCTCCTCTTCAGCCCAGCCCCCCTCCCGGACCAACGCCGCCGCCGCCCTCTCCCCCCTTCACCTTCCACCGCCGACCTCTGCAAGGGATTAATGGCGCCGATGCGGGGAGGTCGTTTCCACCTCCCCCCACACGCATCTAGTGTGCGAGGTTGACATCGCCTTCTTCCCTTCGGCACCACGATCCGGATTTGTCGACATGGCCTTCCTCTAGGTAAACGCTTCGTCCCTCCCAAGCTCCAGATCCCACGCCAAACATTGAGGCCCCTCCATCTTGATGCAAGGTCAGCGACGGCAAGAATGAGAGGAAGCCGTGCTGATTGGCTCCTCTACCGTATCTGCATCGTCACGCCACCACCATGCCGCCGGGCTGTACTTCCCCGCGGACCTCCATCTGAAGAGCACGGACAGGCTTCCTCCACCCTGAAGTCGAGCTTAGTGCCTGCTCCTCAGTACGCTGGTACAACAGGCTGCTCAGATCCGTTACGGTCGAAACCAGATGCAGGCCACCAGATCCGCCGGTACAACACGCTGGTATAATTTTTATGTCTGCTGTAGTTATAGCTACTTGCTAGACAGGCCACCAGAACCTCTCTGAACAGGTGGCTGGAAGTACCCCCATCGTTTATTTTGCCTAAACTTGTAAGAGACATGGCAATTGTGGATTAACAAAGGTTGATTTGCTGTCAAAAAACGTATGCTCAGTTGTGGATTGGACTGCAGTGGTTTGTCCCGCATTTTTTCAATCTTTTCCTGGTTTGATGCTACAATTATGTTACTTAGCAGATGTTGTTAGTTTCTACATAGAAAATCTTTAGAGTTGAGCTTCTTTCCTCTGCATTTCAACACATTTTGTCTCAAGCTTGTAAGTTTTTTTAATGGTTTTGTAGGTTGATGGTGGATACTCAGGAGTATTTGGGTTATGTAACTTCTGAATGGGTTGATTGATTCTAGAGTTGTGGCCTTATGTAATTGGGAGATGTAAAAGAAACAGTAAGTAATCTCCCTTTCCTTTCTTTCACATTTTGCATGATTTTATATGACATGTCTTAGTGCTACTTTTCTGAAAAAATATGTGACATATGTAATAGCCTACATTAGCTCTGAATTGAACTAGAGGGCGATCTCTGCTACCTTGGAAGTCTGTGTGCAGCCTCAAGTGAGAGTTAAACTCATTCACTACCTCTCTGCTATACTATCTCCTAATGCCCTCCCCTTATTATAGAGCCTATAATCAGTACATGACAGTAATATGTCGTCTTTTTATCCCAAAAGGGGAATATGTCCTCTTTGTTCCTAAGAAAGGGAATATGTCGTTGTCTGTACACATAATTTTTTACTAGTGTACGGATTGTAAATATCCTAGGAATGCGCACATTGCAACTACTTCATACGAGTATATGACTAGCTAGCTAATTTATGTTGTTGCATATAAGCATTTGCCAAACAGCTCATAGTATTTTGAGTACTCTAAATACACTAGTATGTCAAAACTGCAGTATCTTATACCTTCAGGCTAAAATACTGTGGTTTTTGCAATACTTTGCTACCAAACATAGCCTAAAGTATGCCAAATATTTTTTTTATTACTGTATTTTACACTCATGGGTACAATTTATTTTGTTTTGATGTTTCTACTAGGGAGACACTTCATTGTGTCGTTAAGTGATCAAACTAACCATTATTTTAAGATATGTAACAACTATCTACTCTGGATTCTGGTAAGAAACAGAAACGATGTCAATGTTGTAAGACTCGATCTAGTTGTGGCACATATTTTATAAAAATAGCCAGAAACTACTTTCTGGATCATGTATACTTGCTTTCCAGTTATTGTTTGAGCTTTGACCTAAGTCAGCAGAATTCCTTTTAATAACATGGTTCTCATCTCTTAACACATGTTATTTCTATTTTATGTAAATATGAAAAAACATTAATTAACATATGATTTGTTAGCTTTTTATAACAATTTACTTCTCTGAAATAAATTTTTGCAAAGATTCGTTGCTAGTTGTCCATGTCTCCATGAAGATTCATTAATATTTAATCCAATTTTTTTCTTTAATTGACTATCTCATTACATACAACAGCTTATGTCATCTTATCTTTTCAGGTAGGCATCACAATGGAATATCTTCTGGTCTACATGATAGTAGTTGTATCAGTCAACTAGGATGTGTACATGATATTTCTTCTGCTCATAGTAACAACACAATCAAGTGGGGCGAGGCTAGTCTGTGATATTTCAAGCATTGCAAGTGTGGCGACTCTTCTGCTGAGACATGTTGCCGCCATTCATTAATGCAGTTTCACAAGATGACAGCGAGTCGGGTATTCAGAACTTCTTGTGAATATGGTAATGTCATTTGACAAACAGCTGAGCAGAAGTATACAAAAATGTGAACATGCCATTGTCTTCCTACACATGGTTGTAGCCATGATTCAAGCTCAACTGTTAGGTAGCTTAGTTTGAAAACATACAATCTTATTGTCTTATGTAAATTATGTTTACCGACGATGTGGTTGGTTGCTACTGAACACATCTTTGAATGTTGAAATCTTGATCTTTTTTGTTAATATGTTTTGAGGTCTGCTATTGAATCTTGAGTGGAATGATGTATGATGCATGCGCAAATTGTGATTGCATACTAAATTATAAATTGGGATATGTTGCCTGGAACAACCTAGATTATTGGTGACACAAAACATGATGGCATATTATCTGCCGGTTAAACTTGTATATGATGGCAGTAAAACTGCCGGCAAGTACATTCTTCAGGGCATCTAAACTGCCGGGAATACTTATCTGCCGGGAGAAGTTATTGCCGGCAGCCGTTCTAGTGGCAGTTCTATCTGCCGGGAGAAATCCTGTCTCAGCAGTTTACCTGCCCCCTCAAGTGCATTTTCCCGGCAGTTTACCTGCCTTTGCATAGGTGTTGTGGTGTAGTGCTGGATGGTTATCCAGACTTTTTATGCAGCCTTGAACTTTACCTCGCGGAACCTGTTAGATTCAGCCGCGCGAGGAACCTTTATGTCAACTACAACTGGTGCTTCCACAAAGCTTCTCGATGAGATGATGACCAATTATTCCCAATGGCACACCGAACGCGCTCCAACAGGTTGGAAGGTAAACTATGTCGAGGAGATTACCTCCCTAAATGAAAAAGTTGACTTAATTATGTCTCTACTTACCAAGAAACCCTCTATTGATCCTCATGATGTTCCTTTAAATTCTTTGGTTGCTCAGAAACAATTAGATGTGAACTTTATTGCTAGAAACAACTTTAACAACAATGCTTATAGGGCAATTTTGCTAGTAATCCTAGACCATTTCCATCCAACTATGCGAACAACAACACCTACCCTAGCAACAAGAACCCCACTTCTGAACTAGAAAACATGCTTAGAGACTTTATCACTACCCAAAAAGCCTTCAATAAGAATGTAGAAGAGAAATTAGCTAAGTTAGAAAATCTCTCTTTGAAGGTAGATAGCCTAGCCCTTGATGTTGAGATGCTAAAAATTAAAACCTCTCCCCTTGAGGAGAGGAAGGCCACCCCTATTAATGCTATCCAATTACAAATTAATGAAAATATTAGGATGATGGCTAAACTTAAAGAAAGATGGGCTAGAGAAAAGGAGGAAGATGATAGAATTAAGAGCCTTCCTACACACCACACAGTTGCCACTATCCAAATTGTTGAGGATACCGAAACTATTAGCACCCAATGCACTCCTGGTCCCATTGGACCTATTAATGGTGATGCTAGTACCTCAACCGTAGAAGAAGAAACTCCTATGAACATAGAGGGTTTCAAACAAGTGAGCCTAGATGACACTAATACCACTTTTGATAGTAGTGATATTGATTTGATAGTTGTACCTTCTCGGAAGTTATTAGCTTGCTACACAAAATGTCTAGAGACCCCCACACTAGCACACTTAACCTTGCCTTCATGGAGCATATCACGAATGCTCTCATCAAAGCTAGGGAGGAGAAGCTTAGGATAGAAGCCTCCATACCTAGGAAGCTAGATGATGGCTGGGACCCTATGATAAAAATTAAATTAAATTAAATAACTTCTCTTGCTATGCTTTATGTGACGTTGGAGCTAGTACCTCCGTCATGCCCAAAAGAATGTATGATATGTTTGAATTGAAACCTTTTGATTCTTGTTCTTTTGGTGTTCGTCTCGTAGATTCTTCCGTAAAGAAACCTTTGGGGAAGATCAATGATGTTTTTATCATTGTCAATGAAAACTATGTCCCCATTGATTTTATTATTATGGATATAGAGTGTGAACCTTTATGTCCAATTATTTTGGGACGTCCTTTTCTTCGCATCGTTGGTGCCGTTATTGACATGAAAGAGGGGAGTATAAAATTTCAATTCCCTCTCAAAAAGGGGATGGAACACTTCCCTAGAAAGAAAATTAAGTTACCATTTGAGTCCGTTACACGGGCTAACTATTCTCTTTCTCTTGATAAAACTTGATTATTCTTTTGCCTTATGCCTAGCTTAAAAGCGTAAAAGAAAGCTCTTGTTGGGAGGCAACCCAAGATGTTTTTACTTCTGTTCTTAGTGGTCTTGATGATTTTTACTACTGTAGCAACATCATTGTATCTTTATTTTCAAGCTTTGTGCCAAGTTATAGCCTCTTATGATAAGGGAAGCAAAAGTTGTGACATGCTGTCCAGAAAACAGATTATGTCTTCTTGACGGGAAAAATCGGAACAAATCACCAGTTCATCTTTTTAGCAGAATTTTTTACACAACATGCTCTATACAATTGTGAAACTTTCTATGTTCTGAGTTTTTTATTTGAGTTGTAGAAGTACCCCGAAAAAATTCTCTACTACCTGTTGTTCTGTTTTTCACAGATTCTGCCACGTTTTGCCTCTCCTTATTTTTGCAAACCTTAAGCTTGATTTTTCTTTGCGAAAACCTTTTGTAAATCTTGAGAAACAGTATCTCTTCAAGAATATCTTTATATCCAGTGGGGGAGAATTATTTTATTAAGGGTACTAACCTCTCTAATCAGCTTATTATGAGTTATATATGAACGGAGTTTTCAAGTGTGCGAGGGAAGATGATGAAAGAAGATCCGGGAGTGTCAAGCGCTCAAGCTTGCGGATGCCCCATGCATCCCCTAAAAATATTCAAGGAGACTTAAGCGTCTAAGCTTGGGGATGCTGATAACCCACAACTGCAGGGGATCGAGATAGTCTTCGCGGGTAAGAATAACCCAATTTATAGATTCGACTCAAGGGGAGCCAAAGAATATCCACAAGCTTTAACAGTGGAGTTGTCAATTCCACCGCACCTGAGATACACTTACTTGCAACAAGATATTAATAGTAAGTGCGACATGGAAGTGGTGATAGTAACGGTAATAGTGATGGTGAAACAATAATAGTAAAACAACGAAAGTAAACAACTAGTAACCAGCAGAATTAAAAACACCGTAGGCTAGGGAGATGGATGGTTGGGCGCTGCATGGATGGGACACAACATGTATTTAACTTGGGGAAAGGCACACAAAAAATCAATGATCAACTAGCAATTATAGTCCATCCCCTTTGGTGTCCCAAGCTGTCACCTTTGGGATCGCCGGTTCCGGACTATAACAGGTGCATACAACTCATAGACAGGATCAAGAACACAAATATATTCATGAAAACACAAAGGGATCAGATCTGAAATCATGGCACTCGGGCCCAAAGTGACAAGCATTAAGAGCAACAAGTTAGAGCAAAGATGATAAACAACAATCTAGATGATAGGCAACATGCCCCCAACAATCTGATAAACTATTACATGATCTAACTCATCCAATCCCTACCATCCCCTTTTCCTAAAGCAGGGGATTACTCACACATGGATGGAGAAGTCATGGAGGGAGGATGGAGTGGTTATGATGATGACGATGGCGATGATCTCCCCTCACCGGAGGCCAAAACAACCTCTAGATTAGCCCTCCCGGAGAAGAATAGAGGGTGGCGGCGGCTCCTCGACGTGAATTGGGAAAACGACTTCTGTTTCGGGATTTCTCCTTCACGGGAATAAATAGGAGTCTCGGTAGGGCAACAGAGGAGGGGGAGGCGCCCAGGCGGCCAGAGGGTGCGGCCCCACCCCTGGCCGCGCCAGCAGGGCGCCTGGGGCCCCCTGGATGCCCTCTGGCCCCCCTTCTGGCTCCGGACTCCTTCGGGTGCTGACGAGGGGGTGACCCCACGACTCCTATGGATGAGCCTACCCGGTGTACCCGAAGACAGAAGGCCCACAAAGATGCCGCCTGGGCCCATCCTTGGCCCACTAGTGGCACCGACATAGGAGTCCGCGACTCATAATGAAGGTGCAAACCTGCCATGCGGTACAAGATCAGGGTTAGGAAACCTCATCTGTAATCCAGGACGGACTCCCCGAGACCTAGCCTAGTATATAAAGGCTAGGAGGGGAGACGTCGAGATCGACCAATACATAATCTGTAACCCTAGCCTTGTGCGCACTAGCCTTGGCGTCCCTGTAATCGCCATCTCCAATCAATAACATCGAGCAGGAACGTATCCTCCTGTTAGCCGACGAGCTATCGTCCAACCTGTGTCTCTCATGACTAACCCAGGGTCCCTGACCATGGGATTTTCCGGGGTACATCCCCGTCAATTGGCGCCGTCTGTGGGAACTACACAGGTTGGAATTACGATCTCGGCGGTTCCATCTTCAGCAAGCCACAACTCAAGAGCAAGAACCAGATGCAATCCACCTGAGGAATTCAAGACCACGGCGAACATCTCTGCCGCCCCAGCGAGATCGCTCAGCCTGCAGCCGTGCCAAGACCAATACTATGGCGGCAACCGATCCCACCGCCAGCGAAGGAGAACTCGACGACCCAAAAGAAAGGCGTGAGGGTTCCACATGGAGATCCCAATCGACAAGCTACAGCACGAAGCAGAGGACCCGCCGACCACTCGACGACCCACCGCCACCCAGGCACCTGCCGCACAACAAGACACCGACTCCGAGCTCGACACCAGCGATCGCCAAGATCATCGCCAACGAGGAAGAAATCGACGACCTAGAAGACAGGCGCGAGGATTCTACAAAGAGACCCCACTCGACGAGTCGAACTATACAACCACGCGCTCGCCGACCACTCGACGACCCGCCGCCGTGCAGACAGTTGTCGCCCGCCAGGACAACGACTCTGAGACTCAGACCGGCGAATACTACGACCTAGATCAAAGACCAGACGAATTCGCCAACCTTATCAAGAACCAGAATCTGAGCGAGGGGATCGAAATCGACCCGCGAGTCCACGAGCACCCGGCGGATCACGCGCTGTTCTTCCGAATCTCAAGGAGGAAATGACACGCCGGATCCAGAAAACTCACGGGCAGGGAGCAGCTAGAAGGACCCTGCATGATCCACTGCTTCGAAGACGATCGGGGAAACATCAGATCGAGTCACACTCTGGGAGACTGCCTCCTGTTCAACAAACTCGCCGACAACCTCAAGGAAGAAAAACAGCTAGAAGCCAAGCGCACCCGACGAACCGAGCAGTCGCCGACTCAAGGACAGGTGTACACGATCCAAGAAGGCAGGGTATCGCAAGACCAACAGGGCGCCTACACCCTGCAAGCCAGAGCAGCCGAGAACCTAAACGCAGTCGAGGTCTACCAGCTACACAACGCAGAAACCAGTATCACGTTCTCCCAGAACGATCACCCACCTACAGTCCCAAGGCCGAGGCACGCGCCCCTGGTACTCGACGCTCAAATTGGAGGGTACGACATGGACAGAATTTTCATGGACGGAGGCAGCAACAGGAACATAATCTTCGCCAGCACCCTACGCAAGATGCTGATCCCACGATCAGTATGGAAGAAATCAAGCACAGTGTTATACGGAGTAGTCCCAGGAGAAGCGGCCACTTCCCTTGGATCAATCGAGCTCGAAGTCGTCTTTGGCAGCAGACGCAATTTCGCAAGACACTCCCTCGAGTTCGAAATACTCGATTGGCAGTCGCAGTATCACGCCATACTGGGACGTCCAGCATTCGCACAATTCATGGCGATTCCGCACTACGCCTACCTCAAACTCAAGATGCCAGGATCCGCGGGCGTCATTACAGTCAACGGAAGCTTCACCAAATCAGACAAATGTGATCGCGATTTCCACAAAGTGTCCGACACCTTCGGAGCCGAGCAACAACTCACATAAATAGCCATGGCGACGGACAAAAGTATCTTTCCGCTAGCAAGCCGAAGCGAGTCAAAAGAGTATGGGTGGGACTTCAGGATCGACAGCGACACGGTCACCCACCAGGTGCACCCGACGGACCCAGAAAAAACAGTCTGCGTATACGCCCACCTCCCGGAAGAGCAAGCGCCTGCCCTCATCGCCTTCCTCCGCGAAGAATGGGAAATCTTTGCCTGGTGCCCAGCCGACATGCCCGGAGTACCGCGCGAGTTCGCGGAACACGCGCTGCGCATCAAGTCATACACCAAGCCAGTGAAGCAGGCGCTACGAAGATTCTCAGAACCCAAGCGCAGAGCAATCGGAGAGGAGGTCAACCGATTACTCGACGCCCAATTCATCCGAGAGACGAAGAAAGCCACTTGGATCGCCAACCCTGTGCTGGTCCCCAAGAAAGACACAGACGTGCTGCGGATGTTCGTCGACTACGGGCCAGTTAATAAACACTGCCCAAAGGATCATTTTCCCCTGCCAAGAATCGATCAGATAATCGACTCGACAGCAGGATGCGATCTACTATCGTTCCTCGACGCCTACTCAGGATACAATCAGATCAGGATGAAGCAAGTAGACGAAGAGCATACATCATTCATCACCCCTTACGACGTATTTTGCTACAGAACAATGCCCTTCGGACTCAAGAACGCCGGTGCCACATACCAGCGGATGATGCAAGCCTGCTTAAAAGAGCAAATCGGAAGAAACGTGCAGGTCTACGTGGATGACATCGTCATAAAAACCTACAGTGCAAACACGCTACTCGACGACCTGCGTGAGACCTTCGCAACACTCAACAAGTACAGAATTAAGTTCAACCCGAAGAAGTGAGCGTTCGGCGTCCCAGCCGGGAAGTTGCTCGGGTACATGGTCTCCGCTCGAGGAACCGAAGCGAACCCCGAGAAAGTTCAAGCAATCGCCAGGATGCAGAAGCCAACCGACATCAGAGGCGTGCAGCAGCTCACCGGAAGACTCGCAACCTTGAGTCATTTCATCAACAGATTGGGAGAGCGCACACTGCCATTCTACCAGTTTCTCAGAAAAGGAGAGAAATTCGAGTGGACCGAAGAAGCCCGCAAAGCATTCGCGGACCTGAAGAAGACACTCTCGACCCCACCAATCTTGGCGGTACCAAAAGAAAAAGAAAAACTGTACCTCTACGTGGCAGCACGCAACATCGTGGTAAGCACAACACTCATCGTCGAGCGCACAGAAGAAGGCAAGCTCCAGAGCATACAAAGGCCGATCTACTACCTCAGCATGCTCTTGACAAAATCCCAGCAAAGGTACCCGCACTACCAGAAGCTACTACTGGCCATCATCACGGCCTCAAGAAAGGTGTCACACTACTTCGACGAACACCCTATCACAATGGTGAGCAGCGCACCACTCGCGGACATCCTCAACAACCCCGGAGCGACTGGGCGAGTCGCCGAGTGGAATATTGAGCTCAGCCCGCGGGACCTGCAATTCAAGCACCCAATAGCAATAAAGGCCCAAGTACTCCCAGATTTTCTGGTCGAGTGGACAGAGGTCCAGACACCAGGCCCCCCAGACCTATCAAACTCATGGGCAATGTTCTTCGATGGGTCAAAAAGACAGCAAGGAGCCGGAGCAGGAGTCGTCCTGGTCTCCCCCAAAGGAACCCAGCTCAAATACGTCCTCCAGATCAACTTCAGCCACGCCTCCAACAACGAAGCCGAATAGGAGGCACTGCTCTATGGCATGCGCATGGCCAAAATCTGCGGTGCCACTCGCCTCTTAATCTATGGAGACTCCAAACTCGTCGTCCAGCAGGCGATGAAAGACTGCAATGCAGTAGCCGACAACATGGCGGCCTATCAGAAGCTCTACAACACGCTCGAAGGAAGTTTCGACGGTTGCGAGCTCGATTATATCCCCAGAACAAACAACACAGAAGCTGACGAACTCGCAAACATCGGCTCGACTCGAGGACCAGTACCACCCGGCGTTTTCCTCGAAAGCATCAGCCAGAGATCCATCAAGGTGAAAACAACAGCGCCAGAGGCAGCTACAGACGACGACACCACCGAGCCAGCACAGGTGGCATTAGCGAGCCCAATCGAAGGCAACAACAGCCAAGCGGTCGAACCCACAGATCCAACAGCACTCGAAGGACCAGCGTGGACAAAACCGTTACTTCGATTCCTAATCGAAGGCATGCTACCTCAAGACGTCTCAGAAGCCCGGCACATCAGTCGTCGATCCAAGGCATTCACAGTGATCAACAGACAGTTATACAAGCGCAGAATTACCCAGATACTCCAGAAGTGCATCGACGAAGAAGACGGCAAACCCCTACTGCTCGAAATCCACGAGGGCACCTGCGGGCACCACGCGAGCAGTCGAGTGCCCGTGTTCAAAGCATTCCGAGCGGGGTTTTATTGCCCACTGCGATGAAAAACACAGAAGACATCGTGCGGCGCTGCATTGCCTGTCAAAAATTCGCCAGCATGCCACACGCCCCAGCCTCAGAACTCAAGACCATACCACTATCATGGCCGTTCGCCACCTGGGGACTCGACATGGTGGGCCCGCTCAAGAAATCACCAAAGGGAGGAAGAACACACCTGCTAGTAGCAGTCGACAAGTTCACCAAGTGGATCGAAGCAGTAACCATCACCAGCTCCACAACCCTCACGGCAGTGAATTTTATCAAATCAATCATCTTCAGGTTCGGGGTGCCACACAACATCATCAGGGACAATGGTACGAACTTCACAGCGGCAGAATTCCAGAACTCCTGCGAAGAACTGGGCATCAAAATCAACTACGCATCAGTCACGCACCCGCAGTCCACGGCCAGGAGGAAAAAGCAAATGGCCTAGTATGTGGAGGAATCAAAAAGCGACTCCTCGCACCACTCGAGCAGGCCGCGGGCAACTGGGTAGAAGAACTCCCTGGAGTGCTATGGAGCCTATGCACCACCCCAAATACCGTAACCCAGTACACACCTTTCTTCATGGTGTACGGGTCGGAGGCAGTGCTACCACATGACCTCAAATTCGGGGCACCCTGGATCGCGGGGTACGAAGAAGAGGAAGCGGAAGAAGCACTGCAAGATGACAAGGACACAACAGACAAAGCAAGAGACACAGCCCTAGCAAGGTCAGAGGGGTACCAGGACAAGCTGCGCACTTACCAAAGCAGCCACCTGCGCACCAGAACCTTAAACAAAGGCGACCTTGTCCTACGGCTCATACAAGAGAAAGTCCAAAAGCTTGCCCCCCAATGGGAAGGACCGTTCATAATCTCAGAAGTCATAGGAGGAGGCGCCTATAGACGGAAGAATCCGAAGACTGACGAGGACGTGGGAAATCCATGTAACGTAGCGAACCTACGCCTGTTCTACCCATAGTCTCCACCAGTCATGCTCATCTGGCAGCTCGTGTAAAACCTTCGACGCAATAAAATGATGTCGCCCAAATACTACCACCTCAAAGCACTCGGGGGCTCGAGAACCGACTCCCCCCGAGAGACGCTATCGTCGCTCACGCGATCTCTACTTAGAGCACTCGGGGGCTCGAGTACCGACTCCCCCCGAGAGACGCTATCGTCGCTCACGCGATCTCTACTTAAAGCACTCGGGGGCTCGAGTACCGACTCCCCCCCGAGAGACGCTATCGTCGCTCACGCGATCTCTACTTAAAGCACTCGAGGGCTCGAGTACCGACTCCCCCCGAGAGACGCTATCGTCGCTCACGCGATCTCTACTTAAAGCACTCGGGGGCTCGAGTACCGACTCCCCCCGAGAGACGCTATCGTCGCTCACGCAATCTCTACTTAAAGCACTCGGGGGCTTGAGTAGACACTATCGTCGCTCACGCGATCTCGACTTAAAGCACTCGGGGGCTCGAGTACCGACTCCCCCCCGAGAGACGCTATCGTCGCTCACGCGATCTCTACTTAAAGCACACGGGGGCTCGAGTACCGACTCCCCCCAAGAGACGCTATCGTCGCTCACGCGATCTCTACTTAAAGCACTCAGGGGCTCGAGTACCGACTCCCCCCGAGAGACCCTATCGTCGCTCATGCGATCTGTACTTAAAGCACTCGGGGGCTCAAGTACCGACTCCCCCGAGAGACGCTATCGTCGCTCACGCGATCTCTACTTAAAGCACTCGGGGGCCCGAGTACCGACTCCCCCCGAGAGACGCTATCGTCGCTCATGCGATCCTTATTTATAACCGCTCGGGGGCTCGAGCACAATCTCCCCCCGAGAGACGCTACCATCGCTCACGCAGCCCGAAACCTAAAGGGTCCAAGAAAAAACCCCAGACAGGCTCCACCTGTTGAAAAACGGTTCGGAAGATACGGCTACAACCAGATGGAACACAAAGCACTCTGCAGAAATATGGAGGGAACGCAGGACACAGACAATCCTTTAGTCTTCACCTGGTCGCCAACGATCACCTAAAGAATCGGGGGATACTCCCATCGGGAGCGCTGCCGCGCACCCGATAAAAGACAGAAATTAGCGGAAGAACGACAAAGGAAACAAATTTCAGCCTACGTTCGACTCTCCGACTCAAATGTAGCCTCGGGGGCTACTCCCATCGGGAGCGCTGTCGCGCACCCGATAGAACCCACACTGCAAAGATTTAATGGAATCGAAAACAACTCTCGTTTGCAAAGGACTTGAAGGCAGATTCCATTACAAAGACTCAAGCACATTTCGCATTACAAGGACTCGAAGATCATTCTCAGTACAAAAAATACTTGAAGTACATTGGATAGAAGGCAGCTCTGATTACTCGAAGGCAATCCTCATTGCATGGAGAACTAACCTAGTTACAAATACACAAGCAGCTGACAAGATTATAGCACCAATCACCCAAGATATTATGACTTCTACATGAGTGCCCATGCTAGGGAGATTGGAGCCAATACGACGAGCATCACCACAGACAAAGGAGGAGTCGAAGCAGCCAGCTCATGATGTCAATGACATAACAAAAGGTGAAGCTCGACTTATTTGCAGGAGCACCGAAGCCGATGCTCCACCAGCTTCTTCTCCTGCTCCACCAGCTTCTTCTCCAGCTCCACCCGAGCTGTCGGCGAAGATGACGCCGCTGCCTCCAGTTCTACAAGGTCGCCTGGCGTGCCCGCTTGATCGATGGCTTGACGTCGAGGTCCTCTCCAGAGCTGGAAGACACAGCATCACCACCCGAAGAGTCGCCGGAGGAGGAAGCAGTTGAAGACGCAGGCGAAGGACTCCTCGACTTGTCAGAACCATCGCTGCTTGTCTCCTGCCAGTACGGATCCATGCGATTGCCGCTCGGGTCAAAAGCGCGGATGATAAGTGTGTCTTCGCCATCAAAACGACAACAAAGAGTGTCACCATCACGCAAGTTCAAACGCCGAGAAAACAACTTCCAGCCAAATCCAAGGAAAATCAAGCCGGAACTGTCGGTATCCAACTCAACATAAGAAGGAGGCCGAGAACACCTCTGAAGACGAAGAAGCAGGCCATCCAGACTACGCTCAGAAACAATGGCAGCAAATGCAGAAGGAAGAAGAATGCGAGCAGCGTTCCGGACACGGACGCGTAGGAGAAAGTCATAGCGCCAAAAACCCTCCTCTGAAGAAGAGGAAGAAGGCGTTGACAGTGCACCACGACGGCCGCCGCGAGAGGAGCGCGGAGTACGGCCACCGCGGCCACGGCGAACACGGCCGCGACCAGTCATACCTGCACCTCGCTTGGGCCCCATGAGAGGAGGAAAAGAAAGAGGAGAAAGAGGGGCAGAGGACGAACACTACTGTCAGATGAAGAAAAGGGGTCTATTTATAGCACAACCCCAAGGGCACGCAGAAGCCCAGACGACGGCATCAATTAATTCAAAGACCAAGCAAGCCGGGCGATTCGAATTCCGAGACAAAGATGCCTTCACACGGGCGGCACTGTGCGCTGGACGCGTCAAATCTCGCGCGTTTTCAATGCGCGCATCGGTAACTCAACAGGCGGCTGCAACACGCCACCAAAAGCCATCATTATGACCGGTCATGAAAACACGACCGTTCGCAAACAGAGCATCTTTGACGGTCCTCCAGCAAAGAGATCGTTATCCTTACCAAGAAGAGGTAAATTAAAATGGTAGCGAAAAAAATACAGCCTGCAAGCACCGTCTTTACTGACTCAAATACATTTCTCAAATATATTTAACTCCCATCGGGAGCCTACCCACCCATGAGAGTCTCGGGTGCTCCCTCACCTAAAGAAAATACCGTGCTCGAGTGATTACTCGCACCCATGAGAGTCTCGGGTGCTCCCTCACCTAGAAGAAAAAACGTGCTCGAGTGATTACTCGCACCCATGAGAGTTTAGGGTGCTCCCTCACCACGACACAACATAAGCAGACCTGCACTCGCTAGATCGTACAAGCTTAGAGTATCGGGTGCTCCCTCACCCCGAGAGAGAAGGCGATACTCGAGTGATTACTCACAAAACTCTAAGTACCCGAACACTCGAAGACCTCCTGAGCAAGTACTCCTCTACATTACTCCTCGCCCGAGCGCTCGGCAAAGCTCCGCGAGTGACCGCTAAAACAACTCACTTGATTGTCTATTCCAAGTGGGTGCATTATCCACTAGGCTCCGCGCCTCAATAAAAATACATATTCCTGGAACACGGTACACTGTGCCCAGATGCCACGCAAGCTTAGCGTGTAGGTAAGACCCCGCTGCGCAGATCGGCCGGGCTGAGACTTGCCGCAGAGCGATTTCACTCCCAACCTTTTCCATGCGCTTGCATGATAGAAAAAGCCGGGCAGACGCGCCTAGGCTACGAACTTTACTGGCGGCAATTGATCACTGTAAGACCTGCAGCGGCATGAATTTTGCTTGACACCAGTGTTCCAAGCTCATGTCGAGGGACGTGAGTTTGATTGGGCTACAACGGTATTTTCCACTAGCGCAATTCACCAAGGCTCGACCAGTCGACTCCTTGGGCCCTTTCATCTTAGCATTCCCTCAAAACAGGTTTTGTCATGGCCCCAAACTGCCAGCGACTCGCGGTTGAACCGTGCATACCTAAAAACGACGCAAGAATGGACTCGAGTCCCTGCGCGACTCTTCGAGCCCCCCAGGCACTCGGGGGTGACCCCACGACTCCTATGGATGAGCCTACCCGGTGTACCCGAAGACAGAAGGCCCACAAAGATGCCGCCTGGGCCCAACCTTGGCCCACTAGTGGCACCGACATAGGAGTCCGCGACTCATAAGGAAGGTGAAAACCTGCCATGCGGTACAATATCAGGGTTAGGAAACCTCATCTGTAATCCAGGACGGACTCCCCGAGACATAGCCTAGTATATAAAGGCTAGGAGGGGAGACGTCGAGATCGACCAATACACAATCTGTAACCCTAGCCTTGTGCGCACTAGCCTTGGCGTCCCTGTAATCGCCATCTCCAATCAATAACATCGAGCAGGAACATATCCTCCTGTTAGCCGACGAGCTATGGTCCAACCTGTGTCTCTCATGACTAACCCAGGGTCCCTGACCATGGGATTTTCTGGGGTACATCCTTGTCAGGTGCGTGGATTTTCTGGTATTTTTCTGGGAATTTTCTGAGACGTCCAAAAATCAATTTTCCTGCGCACAATAAAACCATATAGACAGCTCTGCTGAAAACAGCGTTAGTCCGGGTTAGTTTCGTCCAAATCATGCAAGAATGAGGGCAAAACAATAGCAAAAGTGTTTGGAAAAGTAGATACGTTTGAGACGTATCAACTCCCCCAAGATTAGCATATTGCTTGTCCTCAAGCAATTCAGTACAACGAACTGAACGAGACAAAGAAAACTTTGACAAACTCTTTTGCTTCAATAGATGTATATAAGCATGTACTACGAAAAGAATTTGACAAGTATCAAAACAATGCTATGAGGACAATGCACGGAGCAATCCTTCTTTCAGGCGGTCAATCACAAACAACTAAAAGCAAATAATATGCTACTGAAAATCAAGACAGGATTACAATGCACAAAGCTTGAACATACTAGAGTGGTATTTCGCTAGCCTCCATGAGTGAAGGAAAACATAAATGCAGAAACTCCTCCGGAGTTTTAAAGGAGACTAGAACTAAGAACTTCAAAATAAGTAATATCACAGTCATGCAAAAGACAATGTAGTACTTTGGGACAATGCACATTACACTTAGAATGAAAATTATGCTCTCCTAGTTGGTGCTTTGAAGAAAGAAGGTGGAGACTCTCGAACCGTGGAGTTTGATGGAAAGGTTGAAAACCCGTGGATGGAAGCAAAGACTAAACATGTACCAGAGCTCTTGGTTTTGAAAACAGAGATAAAAAGTGTTTTGGGAGGTGCATGCTTCGTCAACGAATGCTAGTAGACAGCTCAATCGCCTCTTACGCTAGACATGTTTCGAGGAACGGCTCCCAAGATGGAGATGATCACATCCCCTTAATCTCCATTGTTTATCACTACCAAAGTTTTCTGATTTCTCATAGACAAAGCGTGAAGGAGGGTTTCTTGGTTGTGATTATCTTTTGTGAGCTGGGCGCACTCATGCCAGTCCCTCCTCGTATTAGGGGTTTGCATATTAGACATGCAATCCCGGAATAAAACATGTCTAACATAAGACGATCTTGAATTACCTACTACTTCCTCATGAGCTAAACAGAGGCACAAAACATGAGTGTTTTTTGAATAATTTCGAGATGGTACAAGAAAGTCTTTGTTAGGATGGCCAGTAAATACCACATAGGAAGGTATGGTGGACTCATATGGAAAATCTGGTTTCAAGGATTTTGGATGCACAAGCAGAAATCCGCTTAGTGCGAGCGAAGGCTAGAAAAAGACTGGGAAGCGACCAACTAGAGAGCAATAACAATCATAATCATGCAGAGCGACAAAGTAACATTGAATTTAGCATGAAAATGATATAACTATTCTGAAATTCAAAGATCATCAAGGCATAGTAGACTTTTTAGTCATAAACATGTGTAAGCATGTGCCAAGTCAATCCAAGATTTCTCCAAAGGGAAATACCACTTCAGTATGCCAAACCATGAACAATGCAATGCATGTAAATCATTTCAACAACACATTATGTACTCTAGCTTTTTGGGATTAGCCACAAGGAAAGCATGAACACTGGGAAAGCATTGTAAACATAGCACTATGTCGCTACAAGCTGGTCTCTAAATCATAAGTACAAGCATATGTACAAAAGTAGAAACAAAAAGAGTTCATACCGGTTTTCCTTGTTGCATCCCTTTCGTCGATCTTCGTCATTACTGCCTTTTCACTTGCACGATCGAACGTAGGAAAATATAATCAAGTGCAAATGCCATCACGGACTCGAGCTAAAATCTGCAACAAAGCAAACTAAAGAGAGAAAAGAAAATATTTTTGGATTTTTCAAAGATTAAACGAAATAAAAAGAAAAGAGAAATCTTTTTGTTGTTTTTGAAAGATAAAAGAACAAAGAAGAACGGGAAAAAACTTCGAAAAGATCAAAGCAAACAAAATAAAGACGGATAGTACAATGGAAAGGTGAGAAGGGCACGTACTCCCCCCAAGCTTAGGCTTTTGGCCTAAGTTGATAGCAGCTACTGCCCCCAGGAGCCTCTTGCTCCGGGGTAAGGGTAAGTCCAGGAGTCGTATGAGACCTCCGGTGCGTACACCGAAGTCCTTGGGTCCTCCCATGAGGAAGGTCCTGCGCTCCAAGCGGAAGAAGATCCCTCGCCATGCTCGGTGAAGGTCTCTCCCTGGAAAGGTGGGAACTCACCATGCTCCTCCTCATCGGGCACAACCCCCTCCATGGGGTTATGCGGCTGGTAATTAGCCATGAACTCATCGAACTGAATTTCGTTGAAGGACCATCCGTTCCTGCGAGTGTTATCAAACAAAAGTGGTGAAGGTAGACGGATCTCACGAGTAATAGTCCTTTCAAACCTCAAAATATAATCAAGGTTACCAAATTGAGAAGTCATGGTAAAAAACTTATGTCTCTTCATAGCCGCAAGATCGAGACTCGCGTATGAAAAGGGAACATCATCAGGATGCGGGGTGCGCTCAAGAGACTCAAGGATAAGTGTGGCGTAAACGCCACCATATAAATCGCCCTTGTTACTGTTCGTAACAAGGCGCCGAGCAATCAAGGCACCCACATTATACTCATTCCTACCAGAGAGGGCATTCGCATAAATAGCGAAGTCTGGTGCAGAACCATTGCTCGTGTTGTCATGAGCTAACACCCCTCTAGCAACAAAATACGCAAAATACCCGAGGTGCGGAAACAAAATGCTGGAAATCTTCGTGCGCCGAATGTCGGTCTCCTCCTGGCAGCAAAGGGAGTTGAAGAGGGTCCTCAACCCGGAAGGCTGCATGGTCATCTTAGTTGTCTGACCAATGTTCGACACACCTATTATATCACAAAACTGTGCCAAAGACATGGTTATGAGATCATTATAAAGTTTGAACTCAACGGTTCCAGCATCATGGTTATAACAAAAACTGTTGACAAAGAAGGAGGTAAGCTTTTTGTGTTGTACCACATGGCATAAAGCTATCCGTGTCAAACCTGCATTGGCACAAAGGCCATAAATTTCCTCCTTAATTCCTGCAGCTGTAAGAAAATCATCGCACAGATACATCATTGCGCATGCTGGATTTGTTTTTTCCAACAACTTGAGGGGCACATGATCTTCATTGTAGCTCACCCTAACTGCTGAGGGTGAAGCTGCAACTCTAGTGACTCGATCGGAGCGCTCGGGCTTCTTCTTCCCAAGCCACCCCTTTGCTTTTCCAAAGAAACTCATTTATGAAATTTTTGACAATTCACAAAAACAAGGATTTAAACGAAGTGAGTTGAGGCAAACTAGTCTACTCACTTACCTAAGGCATAAACTTGCATCAAAACTGGGAAACTAAATTTCTACACATGCATGCAAGCTCATATGAACAACACCAAGAGCTACTAAATACTCACAAATGAGGCCACCAATCAAAAATCTAATTGGAGGGGTGAAGGATTTACATACCAGGGAGTATTTTCTCAAAATCTCAGCTCAAATTGTGGGCTGTAGAGAGAGATCGAAACTCGCCAACAAGAACAGCAAGAACGCAAGAACAAAGTGCACAACTCGTGTTTTTGGAGAGAGAGAAGGGAGGAGGAAGAAGACTTACCTGGGGGTGGGGCCTGTGGGCCCCAGGCGCACTGTGGGCGCGGCAGGGGCCAGCCCGCGCCAGCTGGCCGCCTGGGCCACTGGTGGCCCCCCTGGTCAGCCCCAGGTGCCTCTGGATCACTCCCGGCATGGAAAATTTTAATATAATTTTTCTGGAATTTTTCTGACAACTTCACTGTTGAAAAAATTTCGAAGTTCAAAAAGCTGCGAAACTTTCTGAAAACTTGAAGCAGTGATTAGAGTTGTGAAGTTTCAAAAACATAAAAACTTGGTACAACAAGGAGAACAAAAGCTAAAGCAAATGAAAACATAACAAGCTCTACTTTTTACCTATATAAAACAAGCTTACTAGCAAGGTTGATCAAGTCTTACCAACAAACGGGCGATATATAAAGCAAAAAGCCTCACCTCTCATGAAGAGATCATTGCACCTTTACTTTAATGGACATTGTCCCCACCATGATGGTTTTGTATTTGTGGTGCACATGTAGAGGACAATCCCATTCTCCAATCTTCACGGTCTTGATATTCTCTATAGAGTTGAGGCCATGCCTCTTGTCAATTTTCTTCAGAAAATACACCGTGTGTTCTTTATCATTCACATTGAAAGTAACCTTTCCTTTATTTCAATCAATAATAGCACATGCGGTGTTAAGAAAAGGTCTACCAAGAATAATAGACATGCTCCCATCCTCGGGCATGTCAAGCACAACAAAATCAGTAAGGATTAAACAATTAGCAACTTCAATGGGAACATCCTCACAAATACCTATGGGAACGGTTGTTGACTTGTCAGTCATCTGAAGAGAGATATCTGTAGGGATTAGTTTTTCTAAACAAACCCTCTTGTAAAGAGAAAAGGGCATAACACTCACTCCTGCTCCAAGATCACATAAAGCAGTCCTGACATAACTATTCTTTATGGAACAAGGAATGGTGGGTATACCTTTATCACCAAGCTTCTCAGGAATCTTGCCACTAAAAGAGTAGTTAGCAAGAATAGTAGATATTGCTTCATTAGGAAATTTTCTTTTATTAGTAACAATATCTTTCATATGTCTCGAATAAGGAGGTAACTTAATAGCATCAATCAAAGGAATTTGAAGAAAAAGAGGTTTCATCCAAAAATTTTATTGTAATGCTCTTCTTCTTTAGTTTTGAGAGACTTACCTGGAAGGGTCATGGGTTTCTGTACCCATGGTTCTCGTTCCTTCCCATGTCTTCTTGCGATAAAATCTTCTCTAGTGTATTTCTTGCGTTTGTCGGGTGCTTCTTCTTCTCGAACTTCGGGTGGATCATTCTTTTCACCATCCTTTTCAGGCTCAGCACCGTCTTCAGTCTCAGCATCGGAAGTAGATATACTATTTGGATCATTGGAATTTTCAGCTTCTTTGCGCTTCTTCTTCTTCTTCGGAGAGCTAAAAATTTCTTCTTCCTGTATTTGAGAATCTTGCTCGATCCTCTTAGGATGCCCCTCCGGATAGAGAGGATCTTGAGTGCTAGTTCCCCCTCGGGTTTTAACCCCGAAGGCCTGTATATCCTATTTGGCATTATTAGCAAGCAAATCTTTTTGCACATTAGAAATTTGATCAAGCTGAGTTTGAACCACATGAAAATGCTTCACAAGACATTTAACATCATTAACTGTTCTACCTAGAACATGTGATGCAAACTTTTGATAGCAAGGGAATTATCATGCAGCTGACTTTGTATCCTCGCATTAAAGTGATTTTGCTTCATAATGAAATTAGCAAGCTCATCTAAACATTGATCAGGAGGCTTACCATGAGGAATGTCACTTGCATTGAAATCTAAAAGAGAGTGTACCTCTACCATAGGAGGGTGAGTAGTCGGCTCACACAACTTCTCGATGGGGGGGTAGATTCTTCATGTCTTTAGTTTTAATACCCTTCTCTTTAATAGAATTCTTAGCTTCTTGCATATCTTCGGGGCTTAGGACAAGCATGCCCCTTTTCTTTGGTGGTGGAGGTGGTTCAGGGACAGACCAATCTTCGTGGTTCTTGGCAATCTTGCCCATTAATTCTTCTGCATCGTCCGGTGTTCTTTTCCTGAAAACACAACCAACACAACTGTCCAGGTAGGATCTAGATTCATTAGTTAGACCAGCATAAAATATATCAATTAATTCATTCTTAGGGACTCCATGTCCTGGTCTAGCCTGGATCAGACTGCAATACCTCCCCCAAGCTTTAGGGAGGTTCTCATCCTGCAACTATTTAAAGTTATAAATTTTTCTTAAAGCAGCATGTTGCATATGAGCAGGAAAGTACTTATCAACAAAAGATTGAGCTAAGTCTTGAGGACCCCTAATAGAACCACATGGTAGTGCATCGTACCATTCTTTAGCACCTTCCTTTAAAGAGAAAGGAAAAAAATCTTAGTAACATAGAAGTTTCGTATCTTCTCATCTGTAGTAAACAAGCCCTAACTCAATGAGTTTGGTCAGGTGTGAAATAGCATCATCATTTTCTCTGCCATAAAAGGGGCCAGCTTCAACCATAGATATAAGTGAAAGATCAACAGAGAAATTATAATCAAGATCATTGATGCATATAGGAGACGTAGCAAATTTAGGATCAGGAACAGTCTTGTTCTTGAGGGAATGTTTTTCGAGAAGCTTCTTAATAGCATCAGGGTCAGAGTCGTCAAACTCTGTCAGCTCCCTGCATAAATCATCATCAAGTATAATATAATCATCATCAAGGAGTCTCTCCTTGAGTTTACTCAAATCGGGATAAGTGTAAGTTCCATCAAAATGGTAGCAAGTGTCAGGAATTTCAATTCCAGATTTTTTTTGCAGCAGCGATCTATTTCTCAAGAGCGTGACTAAGTGAACCAATATCATCAAGAGTAGTAGAAGCATCATACAAAGTATCGGACATAGTAACATATTCAGTAGAGGCATCATGTGGTGAAGGTGAAGCAAACTTACTCATAACTGAAGGTGAATCAAGTGTAGCACTAGTGTTCAGAACAGTACCTTTTCTTGTAAGAGATGGTAAGATCGGGACCTTGGGGTCTTCTTTCTTACCCATGGCGGATAAATTGCAGCAGGTAAAATACTTCAAGTAGACTTGTGAATAAAGCTATGCTCCCCGACAACGGCGCCAGAAAACAGGCTTGATAACCCACAACTGCAGGGGATCGAGATAGTCTTCGCGGGTAAGAATAACCCAATTTATAGATTCGACTCAAGGGGAGCCAAAGAATATCCACAAGCTTTAACAGTGGAGTTTCCAATTCCACCGCACCTGAGATACACTTACTTGCAACAAGATATTAATAGTAACTGCGATATGGAAGTGGTGATAGTAACGGTAATAGTGGTGGTGAAACGATAATAGTAAAACAACGAAAGTAAACAACTAGTAACCAGCAGAATTAAAAACACTGTAGGCTAGGGAGATGGATGGTTGGGCGCTGCATGGATGAGACACAACATGTATTTAACTTGGGGCAAGGCACACAGAAAAGCAATGATCATCTAGGCATAAATCAAACATCAGGCATGTATCCCAAAGGTAGTTGTACGTGCTTGCAATAAGAACTTGCCCAACATCTTTTGTCCTACCATCCCGCTACGAACGGGGCCAAAAGGAACTTATGGAGATTAAGGTGCTCCTGTCAAAGAGCACCGTAACAAAGAATTAACAATCAATGGATACATGGAATCCTCAAATTATAGTCCATCCCCTTTGGTGTCCCAGACTGTCACCTTTGGGATCGCCGGTTCCGGACTATAACAGGTGCATACAACTCATAGATAGGATCAAGAACACAAATATATTCATGAAAACACAAAGGGTTCAGATCTGAAATCATGGCACTCGGGCCCACTGTGACAAGCATTAAGTGCAACAAGTTGAACCAAAGATGATAAACAACAATCTAGATGATAGGCAACATGCCCCAAAAAATCTGATAAACTATTACATGATCTAACTCATCCAATCCCTACCATCCCCTTTTCCTACAGCAGGGGATTACTCACACATGGATGGAGAAGTCATGGAGGGATGATGGAGTGGTGATGATGATGACGATGGCGATGATATCCCCTCACCGGAGGCCAAAACAGCCTCCAGATTAGCCCTCCCGGAGAAGAACAGAGGGTGGCGGCTCCTCTGCGACGTGAATTGGGAAAACGACTTCTGTTTCGGGTTTTCTCCGTCACGGGAATAAATAGGAGTATCGGTAGGTCACCAGAGGAGGGGGGAGGTGCCCAGGCGGCCAGAGGGCGCGGCCCCACCCCTGGCCGCGCCAGCAGGGCGCCTGGGGCCTCCCTGGCTTCCCTCTGGCCCCCCTTTTGGCTTCGGACTCCTTCGGATGCGTGGATTTTCTGGTATTTTTTTGGGAATTTTCTGAGACGTCCAAAAATCCATTTTCCTGCGCACAATAAAACCATAGAGACAGCTCTGCTAAAAACAACGTTAGTCCGAGTTAGTTTCGTCCAAATCATGCAAGAATGAGGGGAAAACAATAGCAAAAGTGTTTGGAAAAGTAGATACCTTTGAGACGTATCAGATGCCCCCCTGCATCCCCTTCTCGATCATTAATCATCAGTTCGTCCTTCGTCTCACTATATTTTTATCACTTCATGCGTTCTGTGTTATGCTTGGAGCGTCCCGCTCTTAGGTTTTATTTTTAGTTTTCTTTAGATTTGCTTGTTGTTCATAACAAGTTAGACCCCAGTTTACTTTGTGTGGGAGAGAAACACGCTCCACTCCAATCTAGAACACACCATAGGATTTTGCATGCTTATCTTTTTGCTGTTGTGTGTTCTTTATCTTTTCGTAGCTACTACCATGTTTACTTTTAAGTCTTAGTTTGTCTTTAGCGAGAGCCTTGGATTTTGTTTAGTCTGTTGCTAGAACTCTCTTTAGTTTTCATGTTTATCTTGTTAAGAGAGTTGGTTGTTGCACTGAGTTGTGTCTTGTCTTGAAAGTAGGTAATTGAGTTTGCTATTTAATTTTAGTAGTAACTTGCAATAGTTTTGAGGAATTGATGTGAGTAATGTTTGAAATTTTGGTGTCAAGAGCTCTAGCCTATTAGTGATAGGTTTCATATTTTGGGCAATCCGTGTGTATTTTCAAAACCTACAAAACTAGTTGAGAACTCTAGCTACTAGATGGATCACTAATCTTTGGAGGGATCGGATATTAGAGTACACTCACGTACCATGAGTCGAGGATGCGCAAGGATAACCAAACCCCCATACACTCCTCCTCGGGGTAGTTGTCTCTTTGTGAACCTCCTTATTAGATTGAGAGTTACCGATACTAAGTGCATGATTTCTTCGGACTAATGTAAGTATTGAAAGTTGACACTTCCACCTCCTCATATTTGCTAGCCGCTCCCGTGCCGTGCATTGCCTTCTTCTCACTCCGAGAGTTGGCATCCACCTTCTCTGGTACATCCAATCCCTTGGCATGGTACACTCTGTCATCATAAACCTCCCTATACGTTTCCTCAAAACATCCACCATACCTACCTATCAAGGCATTTCCATAGCCTTTCCGAGATATATTGCCATGCAACATCCACCTCTTCATGACTTGATCTTCATGTTATACATGTTCCTGATACACTAGCAGAAGCATACATTGCATACATCATGATAGCTACATCTTCTTTATGTTTGAGTTCCTTGTAAAGTGTGAAAGGTCTTTTATACCCTCTTGTAAATTAGAGTGTTTCCCTTAAGTGAGGAAAAGATCCCAAAGTGGACAAAATAAAAGATCCCAAAGAGGACAAATGAGAGTTAAATAGAAAGAGCCATTAAGGCCACCAAAAAATACAAAAAAATAGAAAAAAGAGAAAAATAAAAATAAAAAGAGAGAAAGGGGCAACACTACTATCCTTTTAAAAGATCCACACTAGTACTCCCTCTTATCCTTGTACTCCATAGAGATGATCATTCATGCATATAGCTATGTGGGGACCTTCACACTATAGAACTTGGCTTGCATATTCTAAGGATGAGCCTCCTCAAAAGATCTCTAGGTCTTCATGAGCGAGCAAGTTAGATGCACCCCCACTAGTTTCATTGGAGAGCTTTCTAGCTCATATGTGCATCTGTTGCATGGCAATCCCTACCCCTCACATAATATCTCTCATTTTTCCTTCTCGCCTATGATTGTCCTCATTTATGTGAGCCTTTCTCACCTTTTTGTCTTCCTCCTCCACCATATTTCTCTCTTTTCCATCCTAAGTGTCAACTCCCGTGCTTACGCTCATCCATTGCATGAGTGCTCAAAATATCGAAAAGGGGTGGATCAAATTGACTTGTACCTGGCTAGTGGTCTGGGGACGAGTCAAGATAAGATTCCAAAGAAGACCAAGTGTGAAACTTTAGTAGATTGAGTTCTCAACAAAAATACCTTTTTTCTCGTATTCCCTATCCCCCTTCTTGCACGCAAACACCATTTGGAGACATTCGAGTCACGGACGGCGAGAGCTCTTGCACCTAATGTTCTTTTGTTATTTGTTTCAATGCTAATATAGACTCTTGCATGTTATGACTTGAAGTGAATCACATACCTTGATTGCTTTACTTTTCAAAGTTCTTATATGGTTCTTATCATTTACCTACTCGAGGAGGAGTAGGAATTAAGCTTGGGGATGTTGATACGTCCCAAACGTATCTATAATTTCTGCCTTAATTACAATATAACAGCAGAAGATACATGTCTGGGTACAGACTACAAGCAAATGCCTACTGGCAAAGATAAAAACATCGATCCCATAACCACACGGGTCCAAGCCCTCCGCCGGGATCCGCCTAACTAGTCGTCGTCGAGTCTCCATGTGAAACGTCGATCACCATACCTGTTGTCGATCAAGAACCCTGAAAAGAGTTTGGGGGTAGTATCATGAGTACAGAAGTACTCAGCATCCAACTGTAGTGGTCAACTGACCCAGCAAGGACTTCATCACTCGTCATTCTAGGACAACTAGTAGTTTACGGTAAGGAAGGGGTAGGTGGTGAGGTTGCTGCCGCACTAGCATTATGAAGTGGCTAACGATCTAGAGAATAAGATAAGAAGCCAAGCATTCGATGAGGAATCGCCTCCAACAAGTCTTGCTATCAACTACTTACGCAATCATAACACCTATCCTATCCTTGTCTTCCTCTTCGCATCCCGATGAAGAAGAAGCAGTCAAGGAACACACACGTTGATCAAGTTATATTAAGATTATCTCAGTTGTTGTTGTCTATGAACAAGGAGTAGGTCTCAAGTCGTCCATAACCGTGGACACGACTTCTCGAAAAGATTTAACCCTGCAGGGGTGTACCAACTGCCCATTACAAGGCTCCGCACGCACGCCCATCTCTCTCAGTTGCTACCCATCACAGGCAACCATTTTATGATTTAGTTCCAAGAGATCCGAAACGACAGGTCCCTCTAGCTAACAACGAACAAATCCGGGTGGCCCCCGGTGAGTCGACATCCAGCTCAGGAGCCGGCCGCGCTCTCGATCTGGTCTCAACCGTCTGTCGCCGGTTTGGATAGCCGGTTAATCACACATGGGACACTGGGTCCTCAGCCGGACAAGGTGGGCCAGCAAGGGAACTATGTCCTCACTGGTCCGGGTTGGTTGGAAAACTACTGGCGGCCGACCAGCACACACACGGTTTCAAATGGTAAATCAGCTTGGGCCACCACTAGAAATGTTTGAAGCTACTCCCTCCGTTCGGTAAAGGATGACTCGGAGTCATTTTTGCGAAATGATCCTTCCAGTATTTCCGACCAATCCCGTGGTCCTCGTCCGGTCGCTCACCCTCTTTCTTCCTTCTCCCGCCTCACATCTCTGTCGCTCATCGTCCACTCTCGGTCGCTCACCGTATTGGCTCTTCGACACACATCTCCGTCGCTCACCGTCCACTCTCGGTCGCTCACCGTATTGGCTCTTCGACGCCGCCCCATGCTGCCTTCCTCCCTTCCTCGCCCCGTGCCGCCTTCCTCCCCCGAACCATGATGCCGCCGCTTCGTTTCCCACCATGTGAAGGTCCGATTTTTTCCACCGCCGATTGTAGTCTGAGCGCCAAGATGGTGATTTTCCCCCACTGTCGGTCGATTCTGCGAGCAGAGATGCTCGATCTACTCTCTGACGGGGAGTATTAGCTCTTCATCGGCCTATACGCGATGATTTTCCAGAATTGGAGCAGCCGCATCTCAAGGGATCCCCTCGGCGGCGAAAACCAGCCTGCACGCCGTCGCCCGCTCATGGCCGCCTCTCGACATAAACGGATCTGCGGGAGCGTATTGGAGTGAACTGGGAGGCGACCTCGCCGGCCACGGCCCAGGGCACGGCGGCGGGGAGCCCGCCTCTTTTTCTCCCAAAGTGAGGAAGAAATGACTTCTTTCCCTGGTTGGATTTGCCTCGCTGGAGCTGTGAACTGATGCCTTTCCGCCGCTTCTGCAAGACCATCGATGGCAGCTTCTGGTGAGCATCTAATCTTCTGTTGCAAATTACAGTGTTGGTTGTGTGAAACGGGAATTGCAGAATTGTGTGAAATGGAAATCATTTTGTGAAATTGCATAGCTTGCCTCTCTTGTTTATTGATGGTCTAAAGTTTCACCACTTTCATAGCATGAATGGTTTTAGCAATAAAGTTAGCAGCTCTACTCTGAAAACTTTGATGTGTTGAAATCACATTTCATAGCATGAAAGTTTCACCAATTTCATAGCATGAGCGTCGAGAGGGAGACCCGTATATATATAGACGACGACACGACAGAGGCGAGGCCGGCCATTACGGGAATGGATGATTGCGAGCTCTCGACGTTAGTGCTTGGCAGGTTAAGACTCGTCACTAGGCTTAAGATGAGGTGTAGCATTATCCTGTTGGATAAAGATGGTTTTTCCTTCTTCTTCGTCTGGCCATAGGTCCTGGATAGCTGGAATCATTTTTTCGCACATATATAGCCTCATCACATCTCTTGTAACTTTCAATGATTTGAGTTCGAGTGCCCCTCTTTCTCTATTTTCACTCCTACTCTTAGCCGGAGACTCTGTGACAAAGGCCCAAATGCCTATCTTTCCATCAAACAGGACGACACCACCTTGGCCATATCTTGGTTTAGCCACGGCCGCGAGAAACATGACCTTCGCGATGCTATCCTTATGATGCAAGGTGCGCAAGGGGTCAGGTTCTCCGGGAAGCAGCAAGTAACCGTTCTCCTCTTGTGTCAGATTAAACCACTTCTCATCCATATAAACTATGTCATCTAATTCCCGGGTCTGAGGCCAAGGAGTTCTCAATAAAATTTGATTAGCCATAGAAATGCAAAATCTCAATCTATGAATCTCATTGGATGGCTTTATTGTGGGCCTCAATTTGTTACTGTTGCGTCTCAACTCACCCAACACGAACCTTGCGTGTAAGGTCGTGCAACTTACACCCAGTGACCTTGATAGACTTCGAAACGTCCTCCGCCTATTCAGTGGGATCGTCACTATCCTTGACAGGTCTAGATCTTTCGGCTTACGACCGACTCTACCTTTCTTTTGGTTCGAGACATCAACTTCCTCCCCTCGTGCAATTTGGCGGTTTGCTCTTCTCCAAATTCTGCTAGCAGTACTTAGGCTTGTTTTCAGTAGGTTAGCAACGAGCTCCTTGTCTGTTTTCACTACTTGGCCATCTTTGTTCTTGATTACTTTGAGATCAAAATAAACACCAAATCTCTCTTCATTTGTCAGTTCTCTGCTTTTTGGATGATCACCACCTTCAAGTTCACCTTCTTCTTCTTCTTGATGAATCCAATCCATATCTTGTTCTTCTTCTTGTTGTTGTTGTTGACGAATCCAATTTATAATTTCTTCTTCTTCTTCTTCTTCTTGACGAATCCAATTTATAACTTCTTCTTCTTCTTGAGGAATCCAATTCAGATCAGGGACTTGTTCTTGTTGAGGAATGAAATTCAGATCAGGTACTTCTTCTTCTTCTTGAGGAATCCAATTCAGATCGGGTACTTCTTCTTGAGGAATCCAATTCAGATCAGGTACTTCTTCTTAAGGAATCCAATTCATATCAGGGACTTGTTCTTGTTGAGGAATGAAATTTAAATCTGGTACTTCTTATTGTTGAGGAATCCAATTCATATGAGGGACTTGTTCTTGTTGAGGAATCCAATTCAGATCAGGGACTTGTTCTTGTTGAGGAATCCAATTTAGATCAGGGACTTGTTGTTCTTGAGGAATTAAGTTTAAATCTGGTTCTTCTTCTTCTTCTTCTTGAGGATTCCAATTCATATCTTCTTCTGGTTCTTCAAGTTCCCAAGGTTCCCAATTGTAATCATGTTCAGGAATCATGTTGAGACCAGGAATGTCTTGTTCTTCTGGTTCTTCAAGTTCCCAAGGTTCCTAGCCGTGGCGATAACTCAAGTTGAGATCACTGTGGAATGGAAGTTTAAAAGCAGAGTCAACGAAGTTGCAAATGCATATTAATGAAAATGCATAGAAAGGAAAATGTAGATATTGCAGATTGAAGACTATATATTGAACTACTGATTTTCAATATATTGACCACAAGTTAATCTACAAAATTTTCATGAAGCGGTAATATTTAGTATGCACAACTTAGTGAACTTCCTGCAGTCCAGAGATATTGTGTCTGATACGACTACTTGCAGCTACAGGTTTGTTATTCTCCTGGAGATGCTAGAATATGGCAGGTCATTCTCAAATTTGGAAAGAGCGATATTCTGTGAGTACCCTAACTATTGAATTCAGAATTTTATTAATGACCATAGTGATACAGATATTCCCAAATTTCTAATCTGAAATCGCATCAATGAGACATGATTTAGACCTTGTTGCTCATCAGAATCACAATCTTCAGGTTGGAGGCGCTCACAGGAGCAGGACATCGATGTATCTTCCCTCTTCCACGACCTGCAGCTCGATGGGAAGAGCAGCTCCGCAACAGCCTGGAGCTCGAGATCTGCCTGAGGCGCTCTGTGTGTAGGCGGTCTGCTTCACTGCACGGAGGCGCTCCGCCTGGATGAAGATCCGCGGCGGCTTGGTCCCTCGCGCAGTCGAGGACGGGAATGGGAGCGACCTCCCTGGAGAAATATCCGCGGCATCTTGGTCCCTCGCGCCGTCGGGGACGGGGACGGGAGCAACCTCCCTGGAGCAAGATCCGCGACGGCGTCGAGGACGGGAACGGGAGCGGCGGAGCTCTGCCTGGAGGCTCTCTGCCTGGAGGAAGATCTGCGGCGGCTTGCTCCCTCGCGTCGTCGAGGATGGGAACGGGAGCGGCGAAGGGCGACCTCCTCGTCCGACGAGGATGCCGGAGCTTGACGAGACCCTGTAGCTCGAGCTCTCCTCGAGCGCTCTGCGTGAAGGCACTTGGCTAGAGGAAGATCCACAGCGGCGGCTTTGTCCCTCGCGCCGTCGAGGACGGGAACGGGAACTGGCGACGAGGTCAGAACGACAACTTGCTCGAGCAAGAGCCACGCCGGCGGGGAGCGACGGCGGACTGTTGATGAGAAATTTCTGAATTTGAATTTTGTAACTGGAGGCCAAATCTGAAACGTTATCAGTGTAGAAGGGACGTTTTTGAAAAATGTTCTATGAACTATGACGGGGTCATCCTTTTTCGAACGGAGGGAGTAGGTAGGTAAGAAAAGGGGGCCCATAAAATCCCACACGCGGTTAGGCACGCTCAGTCTTAAAACCAATACCCGGAACTCGGGTCCTAGGTGACTCGAATGGAACAAAGCGTCGGGGCGGGATAGCCTAGACCTTCCATCCTTCGTCGAATATATTCAACATTATAATAATCATATCATCATCAACAACAATAATAATAATAATAATGTGATATCCCAAACCAAGGAGTAACAGGGTAACATCGTAGCATCCTAAGCATGCATACTAAGCAGGGGCTGAGCAACGAGCAATAGTAACATAGCAGTACAAGGTTTGCTGGGAAGGGACATGGCTGTATCGGTTTGAAAGAGGCTATAAACATGTGGTAGGATCAAGCATCGAACCTATCCTAGACTAGCATGCAAACCGCTGGATGAAATAGAATGGATCATAAGTAATGCATAGTCCTTGCCTGTTGATAAGTCGGGTTCCGAAGGTGTAGTTGATCGCGAGCTCGCATCGTCTCCGAGAGGTACCCGCGGGAGCACACAAGACGGTAAACACTGAAAAGCAATCAACGAGCAAGCACTCTATTACTACGAAGCAATCACGAGCAAGCATCAACAAAAAGGCTACGCGAGACATCGCACCTACCGTCGAGAGCGGTTACTAACAGGTTAAGTGGAGTACTCTTCACACACGACGATACCGCACATTTACGGTGGTTCAAGTTGTTTAGCTACAGGTGAGCAGAGGTTGTTAACATGGCAAAGCACAGAAGCATGGCATATCACACAAACATGGCAGGAGGTGAAGCATAAATAAACTACCTGATCTAGTCACTTTAAGTGGGGGTAAAATCTATACATGGCAAACTATTGTGGACCCCACGATAAAAATTGAATTTGGTACTGTTTTTCCCTAAACAATATTTTATAATTTTTATTAACAAGAAAGAGCAGCATAAACACAATCTACACAAAATTCTAGTCAAGTTACATGTAAGAAACATTTTAAACAGAGCAACGGTCAAAAAGTTATTGCAGTTACAGTTTACAGTGGCAAGCAGTGTAATTAGCAGGTAAACAACATGTAAACAAGGTCAAACATTGCAACAAGCAATATTTTAATAATCTACGCGCAAAACGGAGCAACTTTCATGTAGAAAGCGTCTCCATCGGAGCTACCGGTGAAAGGATACGGGCACCGCAAAAGCTAATACAGTCTGCCAAAATAATAAAAATCCTAGCAGAAAAAAAAACTAAACGGGCTGAAACAGAAGCAATCAGGCCCAACAGTAAATAAATAAATAAATAAAAGGTGCTCACCCTTGCTGGGCCGTGGCCCAAACCGGCAGGGGAATGGGCCGCCTAGGGCGCTGCAGGGGAGCTGGGCCGCGAGGCGCCTGGCCGGCCCACGTGCAGCGGCTGGAGGCAGCGAGCGGGCGCTCGGGATCCCGATCCCGTACGCGGCGGAAGCCGTTGACCTCGCCGGCGGCGAGGCGGCTCGTGGCGGGCCGGGCGGTGCAGAGGTGGAGGAAGGTCGCAGGAGGGCGGCGGTCGGCTTGGAACCGACCGGAGGGGCGCCGGCGGCGGCCTCGGGCGCGGGCCTGGGCGCGAGCCGAGCTCGGCGGAGCTCCATGGCGCGGTGCTCGGCCGGCCGGTGGTTGACCTGCGCGCGCGCGAGAGAGAGAGAATGGTGAGGAGGAGGAGGTAAGGAGGAGACGGAGAGGCGCGCAGTAGGGGCGACCTGGCGGCGGCCGGCGGCTACCGGAGACGGGCGGCGCAGCGACGGCCTCCACGGGACGACGGCGGGGACAGGGAGGAGTTCCACGGGCAGGGGAGGAGGGAGCTCGGGCTGGGGAGTCCCTGTGGTGACGTGGCACAACGTGGGCACTCCGATCCAGATCGGACGGTCCAGACTGGGAGGCCAGATCTGGCAATTTTTCAGGGGGGTGGCTGCGAATTTCACTTAGGGAAACCCTAGAAATGGGTGGGAGTATGGTGGTCTTTATATAGCCCAGGTGGCTGGCAGTTTGCAAAAACATCACCGGTTTTTCTCTCGCGCGCGCGATGCTCACGTTTCTATCCGCCGGGGGTCCGCAGGACCTCCAATTCGGGTAAAACTTCGAACTGCGCGATCAACGCGTCGAGCCGGCGGCATTCACCTCGCGCTGGAACCGTTCCGAGAACACTTTCCGGCGCGCTATAAAAATTATCCCGTTTAATTATTAAACGAGTTTTTTGTTCCGTTGGCTACGGCTGGTCTCGTGCGGTTTTTGCGACGGTGATCGGGTGAAACCCGGTGTCGCAAAGGTCGAGTGTCAGGGTGGCAAGGGTCGGTCTCCGTCCGGTACGAGATAAGAGGGGTGAAAATAATCGCCGATCGATAAATCGGGGATGCAAACACCGCAAAAAAATCAGACAATCAAACAATTCACACCGAAAACAAAATTTTTAATTTTTGTGAAAACTGGGCTGTTACACTATGTGAGGTAAACAAATCACAGCTGGGCAATTGACAGGATTAAGAACGCACCGCAATGCTAACTATGCTATAAATAAAGGAAGAGGCTCAAAAGCATGGGCAGTACGCCAAAATAAGTAGACCGAAATCCAACTGCATCTACTACTAATCATCCTCCTTGAGATATCTATCCAAAACATCTCGTTGGTATTAAGTTACGAGCCCAACCCAAAGTGTAAACCCAAAGCGACAGACAACTGCATTAAAAGAACTTTGCGTAAAGTAAACAATCCTTGCAACCGCAGTTACAAGCACCATTGTTTTCCCCCTTATGGCAACAACACATCCCCTAGACTCATGTTTCTATCACTCAAGCTAGTCATCAGGGGGCATGAACCCAAAATCGAGCATAACTTTCCCTCTTGGAGTCACTACCTACTACTTGGCCAAAGCAATAAACAACAACGGAGAACATGCAAGAATTACTCAAGAACAAAAATATTAAAGATAAGAACTAAATATATTACTCAATCACAATCTGAGCATAGTCTCATAATCCACCAGATCCCAGCAAACTCAGCATAGCAACAGCAGAAAGAATTACATATGTGCCTTGATCATGTAGGTCAGGTCACAAGGTCTAATCCATGAAGAACAAAGAGGGGAGGAGAACATCACATAGCTACTGATCATAGACCCATGGTCCAAGGTAGACTACTCACGGATCATCCGTGAAGCGTCCATGGTGGAGGAGAGGCTCCCGGAGGTCAATCCTCTCTCCGGATGGGTGCTGGGAAGAGGTCTGCTGGCGCTCCCGATCTTGGAAGCACGGCGGCAGAGGAACAGAGGCGAGATCGCGAAAAAGGGTTCTGTCCTCTGAGGTTTCCCGTCACGGAGAATATATAGGCGAAGGGGGCAGCCAGGGGGGCCACAAGGGGTCCAGGTGTCCCCCTGGGGCGGCCCCACCCTAGGGCGCGCCGGGAGGGCGCCTGGGGCCGTGGTGGTGGTCCTCTGGCCCCACCTTGGTGATTCCGGAAGCTTTCGGTATGCTGACTTTTTATTGTATTTTTCACGAATTTTTGGAGCATTTTTAACACGGGGGAAACCTGAAATAGAAAAATAGAACAAAAGAGGAACTGGCACTGGGGTGCACTGAGGTAATAGGTTAGTCCAAATATGATCAAAAGTGTATGAAATTCTATATAAAACATAGCAATATCACACAAAACATGCATGGAGCAAACAGAAATTATAGATATGTTTGGGACGTATCAATATCCCCAAGCTTAATTCCTGCTCGTCCTCGTGTAGGTAAATGATAACAAGCATAATTTATGTGGTGACATGCTAACAACCATATAAGAACTTCTAAAGTAAAGCAATCAAGGTATCAAATTCAATTCAAGTCATAACAGGCAATATTCTATATTAGCATTGAAACAAGCAACATAAGAACATAAAGGTGCAAGAGCTCTCGCTGTCCGTGACTCGAATGTCTCCAGATGGTGTTTGCGTGCAAGAAGTTGGAGATGGGAATACGAGAAAAAATATGTATTTGTTGTGAACTCAATCTACTAAAGTTTCACACTTAGTCTTCTTTGGAATCTTATCTTGACTCGTCCCCAGACCACTAGCCAGGTAAGTCAATTTTATCCACTCCCTTTTGACATTTTGAGCACTCATGCAATGGATGACCGTAAGCACGAGAGTTAACACTTAAGATGGCAAAGAGAGAGAGATATGGTGGAGGAGGAAGGCAAAAAGGGTGAGAAAGGCTCACATCAATGAGGACAATCATAGGAGACAAAAGGTGATACGTCCCAAATGTATCTATAATTTATTCTTGCTTTGTGCATGTTTTGTGTGATATTGATATGATTTATATACACTTTCATACACTTTTTTATCATATTTGGACTAACTTATTAACTCAGTGCACCACAGTGTCAGTTCCTTCTTTCTGATGTTTTTCTATTTCACGTTTCCCCCATATTAAAAATGCTCCAACAATTCAGGAAAAATCCGATAAATTTTTTAGCGCAACGGAACCTTTCGGAATCACCAAAGTGGGCCCAGAGGGCCACCACCAGGTACCCAGGCGGACACCTAGCGTGGCCTAGGGCTTGGCCGCACCAGGGGGCGCCTGTACCCCTGGTGTCCCCCCTGGATGCCCCCCTTCGCCTATTTATTCTCTATGTCGCGAAACCCCCGAGGACAGAACCCCTTTTCGCGATCTCGTCTCTGTTCCGACGCCGCCACGCTTCCAAGATCGGGAGCACCAGCAGCCCTCTTCCGGGAACCCTGCCGGAGGGAGGATTGACCTCCGGGAGCTTTCCGTCCACCATGGACGCTTCCCGGATGTGCTGTGAGTAGTCTCCCTTGGACCATGGGTCCGTGATCAGTAGCTATGTGATGTTCTCCTCCCCTCTTTGTTCTTCATGGTTTAGACCTCGTGAGCTGCCCTACATGATCGAGGCACATATGTAATTTTCTGTTGTTGCTATGCTGAGTTTGTTGGGATCTGATGGATTACGAGACTATGTTCAGATTGTGATTGAGTAATATATTTGGTTCGTATCTTTTATATTTTTGTTCCTAAATAATTCTTGCATGTACTTTGTTGCTGTTTATTGCTTTGCCCAAGTAGTAGGTAGTGACTCGAAGAGGTAACGTTATGCTCGATTGTGGGTTCATGCCCCCCCCCCCCGAATGACACGCTTGAGTGACAGAAACATGAGTCTAGCGGATGTGATGTTGCCACAAGGGGGAAAACAATTGTGCTTGTAACCAAGGTTGCAAGGATTGTTTACTTTACGCAAGGTGGTTTTTAATGCAGTTTTCTATTGCTTTGGTTTTACACTTTGGGTGGGGCTCGCAACTTAATACCAGCGAGATGTTCTGGATAGATATCTCAAGGTGGATGATTAGTAGCTGATGCAGTTGGATTTCGGTCTACTTATTTTGGCGTACCGCCCATGCTTTTGATCCTCTTCCTGTCTTTGTAGCATAGTTAGCATTGCGGTGCGTTTTTAATCCTGTCAATTGCCCAGTTGTGATTTGTTTACCTCGCATAGCAATTTTATTGTATTTTGGGAGAGAGACATCACTAGTAAACATCACGGGACCCCGGTCCATATTCTCATCACTGTTTACACGCTCATTTATTTTCCTGCTTTTACTTTCTAACTGCCATCACCATTATCATTATCCCTTGTGTTTGATTCTTTGTAAACAACAAGAACGGAGAGATTGACAACCTCTCTGAACTTCGTTGGGAGCAAAGTTATTTGTTTATGTGTGCAGGTCCAGGAGAAGCAAGTGATTCTTTTCAGATGACGCATCACTTGCCGAACCACCTACTTATCATTACCGGAGTCCTACGGGAGACATGCCCTATCCTCTACATATGGGAAATTTGCTGCTATCCTACATCTCACCTTACACTTGGGGTAACCAACGAAGGGCGAGAAACCATTATCATGATCTCGACCATCAAGAAAATTTCTGGCGCCGTTGCCAGGGACTCCGAGTGCTAAGATAGGGGAGTTGCACATTATCTTTTACCTCTGCTTTTTAGTCTTGTTAGTTTACTTTCCAGTTTTTACCTTTTCTTATGTTTCTTTATGGAAAAAATGAGAGAGATTTATGACCTCTACCTTGAATTAAGACATGAAGTGTTTGAAGAGAAAATCAAAAATCCTATATTTGCATAACACTCATGTTAGTAGCAATGTCATTAGTATGTCTTCTTTGAATAATTTTGATGCTAATGATATGCAAAGTTATAAGCTTGGGGATGCTACGTTTGATGAGGATGATCTTTTTAGCCCCCCCCCCCCAAGTTTGATGAGGAAATTCATTTTGATGATACTTTGCCTCCTATCTATGAAGATTATTGTGATGACACTTCTGCTATAAAGAATAAAATTTTACAAGTGTATCATGATAAGAATGATTCATGTGACAGCTATTTTGTTGAGTTTGCTCCCACTACTGTTGACGATTTTGCTTATGAGGGGAGTAATAATTTTTCTATGCTTGTGGACCATGATAAGAATTTTCTTTGTGAAACTTATATTGTTGAGTTTATTCATGATGCCACTGAAAATTACTATGAGAAAGAGAGACATGGCTTCACATATCTCAATGATATTAAACTCCCTCTCTCCATGATGAAATTTTTGAAGTTGTTCTTGTTCTACCTTCTTATGCTTGTTACTATGTGCTTCATTGATTTAGTTGGTTACAAGATCCTTATGCATAGGAAGTGGCTTAGGCTTACATGTGTTTCATATTTTCTTCTTGATGTTCTTTTCTGCTTCAATTCTTATTCTTATGAGAGCATCTTTTATAATCAATATGCCTAGCTTAAAGGCGTAAAAGAAAGCGCTTGTTGGGAGGCAACCCAAGATGTGTTTACTTATGTTTTTAGTGGTCTTGATGATTGTTAACTCATTGTATCTTTACTTTCAAGCTTTGTGCCAAGTTATAGCCTCTTATGATAAGGGAAGCAAAAGTTGTGACATGATGTTCAGAAAACAGATTTTGTCTGCTTGACGGAAAAAATCGGAACAAATCACCAGTTCATCTTTTCTAGCTGAATGTCTTACACAGAATGCTCTATACAATTGTGAAACTTTTGTATGTTCTGCTTTTTTTATTTGAGTTGCATAAGTGCCCCGAAAAAATTCTCTACTACCTGTTGTTCTGTTTTGCACAGATTCTGCCAAGTTTTTCCTTTCCTTACTTTTGCAAAACTTAAGCTTGCCTTTTCTTTGCAAAAACCTTTTGGCAACCTTGAGAAACAGTATCTCTTCAAGAATATCTTTATATCCAGTGGGGGGAATTATTTTATTAAGGGTACTAACCTCTCTAATCAGCTTAAGATGAGTTATGTATGAAGGGAGTTTTCAAGTGTGCGGGGGAAGATGATGAAAGAAGATCCGGGAGTGTCAAATGCTCAAGATTGGCGATGTCCCCATGCATCCCCAATAAATACTAAAGGAGACTCAAGCGTCTAATCTTGGGGATGCCCCCGTGCATCCCCTTCTCAATCAACAATCGTCGGTTTACTTTTTGTTTTCTTTAGCTTTGCTTGTTGTTCATAACAAGTTAGACCCCAGCTTACTTTGTGTGTGAGAGAAACACGCTCCACTCCAATCTAGAACACATCATAGGATTTTTCTCTGGAATGGAGCGTGTTTCTCTCCCACACAAAGTAAGCTGGGGTCTAATTTTTATGAACAGCAAGCAAAGCTAAAGAAAACCAAAAATAAAACCTAAGAGCAATAAGCTCCAAGCATAGCACATAACGCATGAAGTGATAAAAATATAGTGAGACGAAGGACGAACTGATGATTGTTGATGGAGAAGGGGATGCACGGGGGCATCCCCAAGCTTAGACACTTGAGTCTCCTTGAATATTTATTGGGGATGCACGGGGGCATCCCCAAGCTTGAGCGTTTGACACTCCCGAATCTTCTTTCATCATCTTCCATCGCACACTTGAAAACTCCCTTCATACATAACTCATCATAAGCTGATTAGAGAGGTTAGTACCCTTAATAAAATAATTTTTCTCCACTGGATATAAAGATATTCTTTAAGAGCTATTGTTTCTCATGATTTCCAAAAGGTTTTTGCAAAGAAAAAGAAAGCTTAAGGTTTGCAAAAGTAAGGAAAGACAAAACGTGGCAGAATCGGTGAAAAACAGAACAGCAGGTAGTAGAGAATTTTTTTTGGGTACTTCTGCAACTCAAATCAAAAAACTCAGAACATACAAAAGTTTCACAATTGTATAGAGCATGCTGTGTAAACAATTCAGCTCAAAAAGATGAACTGGTGATTTGTTCCGATTTGTTCCGTCAAGAAGACATAATCTGTTTTCTGGACAACATGTCACAACTTTTGCTTCCCTTATCATAAGAGGCTATAACTTGGCACAAAGCTTGAAAAATTAAGATACAATGATGTTGCTACAGTAGTAACAATCATCAAGACCACTAAAACAGAAGTAAAAACTCAAACTAAAGATAACAAGGGTTGTCTCCCTTGAGCTATTTCATTATAGCCATAAAGATAGGCTTAAGATTTTAATGTTGCTCTCGTCGGAATAAGAGTTGAAGAACAAAAGAGAGCATCAAGAAGAAAATACCAAACACATTTAATCCTAACATGCTTCCTATGCATAGGAATATTGCAATAGAATAGTTCATTGAAGCACAAAGCAATAAGCATAGGAAGGCAAAACAAGTGCAGCTCCAAAACCTTCAACATAAAGAGAGGGAACATTATATTATTAAAATATCTACGAGCATATGTTCCCCTCTCATAATAATTTTCAGTGGGATCATGAATAAACTCAACAATATAAGTATCACATAAAAAATTCTTATCATGATCCACAAGCATAGAAAATGTATTACTCCACACATAAGCAAAATCCTTCACATTTGTAATAGCGGGAGCAAACTCAACAAAATAGCTAGCATATAAATCATTCTTATCATGATGCACTTGCAAAATAGTATTCTTTATAGCATAAGTTTCATCACAATAATCATCATAGATAGGAGGCAAAGTATCATAAAAATAAATTTCCTCATCAAAACTTGGGGGGCTAAAAAGATCATCTTCATCAAACATAGCATCCCCAAGCTTATAACTTTGCATATCATTAGCATCAAAGGTATTCAAAGAAGACATATTAGTAACATTGCAATCATGAAGAGTATGCAAATAAAGTTCCATAGGTTTTTTGATTTTCTCTTCAAACACTTCATGACCCAATTCAAGGTAGAGCTCATAAAGCTCTCTCATTTTGTTGTTCTTTTCCATAAGCCTAACTGGTGAAAAAAAAAACAAGAAACAAAAAGAATTAATTGCAAGATCTAAAGATATACCTTCAACGCTTACCTCCCCGGCAACGGCGCTCGAAATAGCTTGATGTCTACGCACGCTTCTATTCTTGTAGACTATGTTGGGCCTCCAAGAGCAGAGGTTTGTAGGACAGCAACAATTTCCCTCAAGTGGATGACCTAAGGTTTATCGAACTCAGGGAAGTAGATGTTGAAGATGGTCTCTCTCCAGCAACCCTGCAATTAAGATACAAGAAGTCTCTTGTGTCCCCAACACACCTAATACAACTAGGAGTTGTATAGATGCACTAGTTCGCCGAAGAGATGGTAAAATACGAGTGATAGGTGTGGCAAAGCAAGGTAACATAAATCTGTAATAAAAAGTGCAGCAAGCAAACATGTGACAAAAGTGAGCACAAACGGTGTAACAATGGTGGAAACAAGGCCTAGGCTTCATACTTTCACTAGTGGCAACTCCCAACAACATTAACATAGTCTAATCACATGATATTTCCACTAAAACATGCATTGGGGACGTACTCGGAGGTCATTCCTTTGTGGTCAAGAGAGGACGAGAATTATGTAGGGCTATAAAATCACACCTCAGAGTTCGTAGTTCTCAATCTATGGATTTCCCAATGTCACCGCGACCATCCAAAGAGAGTACCACAATCACCACAACATATATCAAGGATAGTCAAATAGAAGCACCAAGAGACTCTCAATCTTCAATCAACACACAAAAGAGGAAATCACTCATGAAAATATTATTCTAACCCATGTCCAATAGACCGCTGTCACCATGGTCTCAATGATTATACTAGATAAGATCAGGTGTGTACATCAATCCAATACATAGAGGAAGGGGAAATATCATGGGATCACCCTAGATTAACATAGCCTATGATCACAACGAAGATCACATCATGGGAGAGAGAATTGACCACATAGCTACTGGTAGAAACCTTAGCCCCGAGGAGGAACTACTCACACATGGACATGATGATAGAAAGAATTTTTTATGGAGAGGTGCAGCCTGGAGGAGATGAAGGAGACGGTGGCGGCGACGGCGACGCCCACGGCCAAGGCGGTGGCCACGACCCTTGGGGGCAGCGGCCCTTGGCCCCTTCTTCTTCCTTGGAGATGGTGCTGCTGTGGAGATTGATCTTCGCCTCAAGACGGCTGCCAAGGGGGAGGAAATTCCGTGGTGCTCTTTGACCTAGGTTTCCTCTCTTTATATAGACTCTCGGATTCCCTTCATCCAAATTAGGTTTTCAGTATTTCGGGGCTCCAGGAAGCATCTGTACTCCGATTGGGCCGAGTTATATGTCTAGATCCACCGGAAAAAAATTATCTACAACTTTGTAGTTTTAAGTTTTTCCGTTTGGGCCCGTCTTCTAGCGTTTCCGAGGCGATCTTTAAAACCTGTCTGGTGGGGACAGATTTCAGGACAGTTATAGTCCAACTCCTACAAGGCTCTTTTTTGTGATTTTTCCTTTATCCAAATAATTCCTACACATAAAGGAAAAAAACAAGAACTTGTGCACTCTTGCAACCAGTAATAGGTTAGTTCCAAAATATGTTGTAAAAAGATATGAAAGTGTAGCAAACACATAGCAATAACACCCAAAACATACATGGAGCAAGCAAAAATTATATATACGTTTGGGACGTATCAGCGTCCACCTTCGCCGGTGCATCCAAACCCTTGGCATGATACGCTCTGTGATGGTGGATATATCTCCCCTCGTTGGTTACCCCAACTGGAAGGTGAGATGTAGGATAGCGACAAGGTTCCCTCGGTGAAGATACCAAGGTTTGTCTGCAGTAGGACTCCGGAGATGATAAGTAGGTGTCAGCGTCACAACTGGCGTGGACCTGCACACAACACAAATAACTTTGCTTCCCAACGAGTACAGAGAGGTTGCCAATCTCTCCAGCCTTGTTGTTCACAAAGGATCAATTCAACAGATAATAGTGATAATGATAGCAACTAGAAAGTAAAAGCAGGAAAGTAAATAAGCGTGTAAATAGTGATGAGAATATGGACCGGGGTCCCGTGATGTTCACTAGTGATGTCTCTCTCCAAAAAGACGATAAAACTGCTATGCGAGGTAAAAAATTACAGCTGGGAAATTGACAGAATTAAAAACGCGCCGCAATGCTAACCATGCTACAAAGAAAGGACGAGGCTCAAAAGCATGGGCAATACGCCAAAACAAGTAGACCAAAATCCAACTGCATATACTACTAATCATCCACCTTGACATATCTATCCTGAACATCTCGCTGGCATTAAGTTGCGAGCCCCACCCAAAGTGTAAACCCAAAGCAACAGACAACTGCATTAAAAGCACTTTGCGTGAAGTAAACAATCCTTGCAACCGCGGTTACAAACACTGTTGTTTTCCCCCTTGTGGCAACAACACATCCCCTAGACTCATGTTTCTGTCACTCAAGCGTGTCATCGGGGGGCATGAACCCACAATCGAGCATAACGTTCCCTCTTGGAGGCACTACCTACTACTTGGCCAAAGAAATAAACAGCAACGGAGAACATGCAAGAATTACTTAAGAACAACAATATCAAAGATAAGAACCAAATATATTAGTTAATCACAATCTGAACATAATCTCATAATCCATCAGATCCTAGCAAACTCAGCATAGCAACAGTAGAAATATTACATATGTGCCTCGATCATGTAGGGCAGCTCACGAGGACTAAACCATTAAGAACAAAGAGGGGAGGAGAACATCACATAGCTACTGATCACGGACCCATGGTCCAAAGGAAACTACTCACGGCACATTCGGGGAGCGTCCATGGTGGAGGGGAAGCTCCGGGAGGTCGATCCTCCCTCCGGCAGGGTGCCGGGAAGAAGTTTGCTGGTGCTCCCGATCTTGGAAATGCGGCAGCGGTGGAACAGAGCCGAGATCGCGAAAAAGGGTTATCTCTTCGGGGGTTTCGCGTCTTGGAGATTAAATAGGCGAATGGGGGCCCCTTGGTGGCCCCCCTGGCTGCCCCCCTTCGCCTATTTATTCTCCGTGTCGCAAAACCCCCGAGGACAGAACCCCTTTTCGCGATCTCGCCTCTGTTTCACTGCAACCGCGCTTCCAAGATCGGGAGCACCAACATCCATCTTCCCGACACCCTGCCGGAGGGAGGATTGACCTCCGGGAGATTCCCCTCCACCATGGACACTTCCCGGATGTGCCGTGAGTAGTCTCCCGGATGGTTCTATGATCAGTAGCTATGTTAGGTTCTCCTCCCCTCTTTGTTCTTCATGGTTTAGACCTCGTGAGCTGCCCCTACATGATCGAGGCACATATGTAATTTTCTGTTGTTGCTATGCTGAGTTTGCTGGGATCTGATGGATTATGAGACTATGTTCAGATTGTGATTGAGTAATATATTTGGTTCTTATCTTTTATATTTTTGTTCCTAAGTAATTCTTCCATGTTCTCCATTGTTGTTTATTGCTTTGGCCAAGTAGTAGGTAGTGACTCCAAGAGGGAACGTTTTTCTCGATTGTGGGTTCATGCCCCCCCCCCCCCCCGATGACACACCTGAGTGACAGAAACATG
Organism: Bromus sterilis; assembly: GCA_950022295.1. Taxonomy (NCBI): domain Eukaryota; kingdom Viridiplantae; phylum Streptophyta; class Magnoliopsida; order Poales; family Poaceae; genus Bromus; species Bromus sterilis. The sequence goes on from OX465596.1 coordinate 49,588,794, forward strand.
AGTCTACGGGATGTATTGTTGCCACAAGGGGGAAAACAACGGTGCTTGTAACCGCGGTTGCAAGGATTGTTTACTTTACGCAAGGTGGGTTTTAATGCAATTGTCTGTTGCTTTGGGTTTAAACTTTGGGTGGGGCTCGCAACTTAATACCAGCGAGATGTTCTGGATAGATATTTCAAGGTGGATGATTAGTAGTAGGTGCAGTTGGATTTTGGTCTACTTATTTTTGCGTACCTCCCATGCTTTTGAGCCTCGTCCTTTCTTTGTAGCATAGTTAGCATTGCGGTTCATTTTTAATCCTGTCAATTGCCCAGCTGTTATTTTTTTACCTCGCATAGTAGTTTTATCATCTTTTGGGAGAGAGACATCACTAGCGAACATCACGGGACCCCGGTCCATATTCTCATCACTGTTTACACGCTCATTTATTTTCCTGCTTTTACTTTCTAGCTGCCATCACCATTATCATTATCCCTTGTGTTTGATCATTCGTAAACAACAAGACCGGATAGATTGACAACCTCTCTGAACTTCATTGGGAGCAAAGTTATTTGTTTCTGTGTGCAGGTCTAGAAAATTTGCTTCTATCCTACATCTCACCTTCCACATGGGGTAACAAACGAAGGGCGAGAAACCATTATCATCATCTCGACCATCAGAAGGCTAAATGATAGATCTGATGTGAGGAGTAGGGATTGCCATGAAACGGATGCACATATGAGCAAAGAAAAGCTCTCCGATGGAACTAGTGGGGGTGCATCCAACTTGGTCGCTCAAGAAGACCTAGATCTTGTTTGAGGAGGCTCATCCTTGGAATATGCAAGCCAAGTTCTATAGTGTGAAGGTCCCCACATAGCTATATGCATATATGATCATCTCTATGGAGTACAAGATATAGGAGGGAGTACGAGTGTGGATCTTTCAAAAGGAATAGTAGTGTTGCCCCTTTCTCTCTTTTTATTTTATTTTTTCTCTTTTTTCTCTTTTTTGTATTTTTTTGGTGGCCTCAATGGCTCTTTCTATTTAACTCTCATTTGTCCTCTTTGGGATCTTTTAAATTTGTCTTCTTTGGGATCTTTTCCTCACTTAAGGGCAACACTCTATTTTACAAGAAGTATAGAAGATCTTCACACTATACAAAGTACTCAACATAAAGAAGATGTAGCTATCATGATGTATGCAAATGTATGCCTTTGCCAGTGTAGCAGGAACATGTATGACATGAAGATCAAGTCATGAGAAGGTGGAAGTTGCATGGAAATATATCTCGGAAAGGCTATAGAAATGCCTTGATAGGTAGGTATCGTGGCTGTTTTGAGGAAAGATATAAGGAGGTTTATGATGACAGGGCGTATCATGCCAAGGGTTTGGATGCACCGGCGAGGTGGACGCCAACTCTCGGAGTGAGAAGAGGCTAGAAAATGTGAGGAGGTGGAAGTGTCAACTTTCAATACTTACATTAGTCTGAAGAAATCATGCACTTATTATCGGTAACTCTCAATCTAATAAGGAGGTTCACAAAGAGACAAGTACCCTGAGGAGTAGTGTATGGGGTTTGGTTATCCTTGCGCATCCTCGACTCATGGTACGTGAGTGTACTCTAATATCCGATCCCTCCAAAGATTAGTGATTCATCTAGTAGCTAGAGTTCTCAACTAGTTTTGTAGTTTTTGAAAATAAACACGGATTGCCCAAAATACGACACCTATCACTAATAGGATAGAGCTCTTGACACCAAAAGTTCAAACATTACTCACAACAATACCTCAAAACTATTGCAAGTTACTACTACAATTGAATAGCAACCTCAATAACCTACTTAAAGACAAGACACAACTCAGTGCAACAACCAACTCTTTTAACAATATAAACTTGAAAACTAAAGAGAGTCCCAACAACAAACTAAACAAAAGCTAAGGCTCTTGAGAAAGATAAACATGAAAACTAAGAGCTAAACATGAGAGCGGCTACGAAAAGATAAAGAACACACAACAGAAGCAAGATAAGCATGAAAATCCTATGATGTGTTCTAGTTTAAAGTGGAGTGTGTTCTCTCCCACACAAAGTAAGTTGGGTTCTAACTTATAATGAACAGCAAAAAAAGCTAAAGAAAACTAAAAAAGTAAACCTAAGAGTGAGACGCTCCAAGCATAGCACATAACGCATGAAGTGATAAAAATATAGTGAGACGGAGGACGAACTGATGATTTTCGATGGAGAAGGGGATGCACGGGGGCATCCCAAGCTTAGACGTTTGAGTCTCCTTGAATATTTATTGGGGATGCATGGGGGCATCCCCAAGCTTGAGCGTTTGACACTCCCGGATCTTCTTTCATCATCTTCCCTCGCACACTTGAAAACTCCCTTCATACATAACTCATCATAAGCTGATTAGAGAGATTAGTACCCTTAATAAAATAATTTTCCTCTACTGGAAATACAGATATTCTTGAAGAGCTACTGTTTATCAAGATTGCCAAAAAAAATTTGCAAAGAAAAAGCAAGCTTAAGGTTTTCAAAAGTGAGGAAAGGAAAAACGTGGCAGAATCTGTGAAAAACAGAACAACGGGTAGTAAATAACTTTTTTCGGGGTACTTCTGCACCTCAAATCAAAAAACTCAGAACAAACGCTCGAAAGTCAATTGTATGGAGCACGCTGTCCAAATATTCAGATCAAAATTTGATCTGGTGATTTTAGGCTATTTTTTTCGTCCAAGGACAGAATTTGTTTTCTGGACAACATGTCACAACTTTTGAACTTTCTTGCAATCGGAGGCTAAACTTGGCACAAAGCTTGAAAATAAAGATACAATGATGTTGCTACAGTAGTAACAATCATCAAGACCACTAAAAACAGAAGTAAAAACATCTTGGGTTGCCTCCCAACAAGCGCTTTCTTTTATGCCTTTAAGCTAGGCATAAAGCAAGAAGATCAAGTTTTATCAAGAGAGAGAGAATAGCTAGCCCGTGTAACGGACTCAAAAGGTAACTTAATCTTCTTCCTAGGGAATTGTTCGATCCCATTTTTGAGAGGGAATTGAAATTTTATATTCCCCTCTTTCATGTCAATAACAGCACCAACGGTGCAAAGAAAAGGACGTCCCAAAATAATTGGACATAAAGGTTCACACTCTATGTCCATAATAGTCAAATCAACGGGAACATAATTGTCATTGACAATGATAAGAACATTGTCGATCTTCCCCAAAGGTTTCTTTACGGAATAATCAATGAGACGAACAACAAAAGAACAAGGATCAAAAGGTTTCAATTCAAACATATCATACATTCTTTTGGGCATAACGGAGGTACTAGCTCCAACATCACATAAAGCATAGCAAGAGAAGTTATTGAATGTAATTTTATCATAGGATCCCAACCATCCTCTAGCTTCCTAGGTATGGAGGCTTCTATTCTAAGATTCTCTTCCCTAGGTTTGATGAGAGCATTAGTGATATACTCCGTAAAGGCAAGACTTAGTGTGCTAGTGTGGGGATATCTAGACATTTTGTGTAGTAAGCTAATAACTTCTGAGAGGGTGCAACTATCAAAATCAATGTCACTACTATCAAAGGTGGTAGTGGTGTCATCTAGGCTTATTTGTTTGAAACTTTCTCTCCATGAACATAAACGCTAGCCCGGATCCAGATGGTTTTGGCCCTAACTTCTACCGCAGATTTTGGCATTCTATTAAAACCTACATCATTCCGTTTTGCGCCAGTTTCCACGATCACTCTGCTAGCCTTTTACGGTTCAATCAAGCCTATATGGTCCTGCTCCCAAAAACCCCAGCCCCCACCACCCCAGACTCTTTCCGCCCGATCTCCCTACAAAATGGCTTGCCAAAAGCCATTGCCAAGATCCTTACAACTAGGCTTAAAATCCTCATCCCAGATATCATCCACAATGACCAAACAGGCTTTCTCCACGGCAGAAATATTGCTGAAAACTTCCTTTACGCTGCTGACCTAATCACCGCCTGTCACCTTAGAAAGAAACAAACGATGGTATTCAAACTGGACTTCAAAAAAGCGTTCGATTCAGTCTCCTGGGAGGCACTCCTTTCTATCCTCAACTTCAGGGGCTTCTCCGCATCCTTCCGAAATTGGATATCCGATATTCTTTCCACTGGTCAAACGGCGGTCCTCCTTAATGGTGTTCCCGGGAAATGGATTAAATGTAGAAACGGCCTCCGACAACGAGACCCTCTCTCCCCCTACCTTTTTCTTATAGTCGAAGATGTTCTTCAACGGTTGATCCAGGCTGCTTTTGCCCACGGTTCCTTCTGCCACCCTCTCTCCGATCATGACCCTCCGGTTACACTTCAATACGCAGACGACACTCTAATAATCGCTAAAGCTGACTCTTTAGCGGCTCAAAAACTAAAAGAAATTCTAGATCACTTTGCACTGGCTACTGGTTTATCCATCAACTTCTCCAAAACGGCGTTCCTACCCATTAAAACAGACTCTAACACTGCTACACTCATTGCTACTGCAATGCAATGCTCCACCCAATCTTTTCCTCTCACTTATCTAGGCCTGCCTCTCTCACCCTCTAAACTCCACGTTTCGGTCTTTAACCCGATCATCGACAACTTTCGAAAATTTCTATTTGGATGGCATGCAAGACTTCTCTCACGAGGTGCTAGGCTCACCCTTATCTCCTCCGTCCTTGATTCTTTGACAGTTTATTTTATGTCTGTTTTCAAACTACCGGCAAAAGTTTTAAAAACACTTGACGCTCTGCGAAGATCCTTCTTCTGGTCCAACGAGGATACTTGTACTGGCTCTAAATGTCTTGTAGCATGGAAGGCGGTTTGCAAACAAAAGAAGTTTGGTGGTCTAGGCATTAAAGACTTAAAACTACAAAATAATTGTCTCCTTATGAAGATTGCCTTCAAACTCTTGCAATAGCCAAATGTACCCTGGGTCCAATGGTTCCAACAAAACTTCTCCTATAACTTTACCAAAAAACCCTCTTCTCCCTCATTCTTGTGGAAAGTTGTAAACAAGCAAATACCCCTACTGATAAACTGCTCTTTTGTCTTAACCTATAATGGCGTCTCTACTTTCTTTTGGTTAGACACTTGGCTACTAAATAAACCCCTCAAAGAAGCCTACCCAAACCTTTACTCTCACTCAACCGATGACAAGGTTCTAGTTGCTACTATTTGGGAACTTGGTTTATTAGCTAATCTGCAGAGTCGTCTAACTGAAGTGGCTTCACAAGAGCTGTGCGGTGTTATCTCTCTCCTGCAGGACTTCATCCCCTCTGACCGGACAGATGAGCGGACGCTCACGCATGGCCTACCCTTCTCGTCAAGAAATGCCTACAACACTATCTCCACGGGGGCCTATCAAGACCTTAACCAAGACTTCTTCTGGTCCTCTAAAGCGCCGATCAAAGTAAAAGTTTTTGCCTGGCTTCTTTTCAAGGACAGGCTCAATACCAAAGGTAACATGAAGAAGAAACATATGGCGGCGGATGGGGCTTGCCCTCGCTGTGATGATCCCTTTGAAGATGCTCCCCACTTAATCCTCTCCTGCTCCTACTCAGTGCAAGTTTGGGACGCCATTGGAGTTGCACCACCTCAGGCTTTGGAACTTATTTGGGATACTGTTACTCCCCCTCATCTAGACCCAACCGTCTGGCCGACTGTGGCTTTACTCATCTTCTGGAAGCTTTGGGACTCAAGAAACGCTTTAGTATTTAGGAACGAATCCCTCTCGGCGAAGCAAACTCTTAGAAACATTGTAGATGAATTATCTCTCTGGTCTTTTCGCTTCAAATGTAACTCCAATAGAGAGGCCGCTAAGGCTTGGCTATCCTTCCTCTACTCTAAACTGCAAGCTTTGCCTTGATGTAACTGAGGCCTTGCCCTCGCACTTTTGATGCAATATATTCAGGTGGGGATTCTCTCCCCCCCCCCCCCCCCCGGTGATCGCTCAAAAAAAATGTATGTTTCCGATCTCGTTCACTTCTCTACTGCAAACAGAAGGCAAATTTCTGGTCCTCATGTTCACTTCTCTACTACTTTACACTCCAACTGCTGGCAGCAACATATGCCCGAGGGTAACGTTTGTGACCAATCGACCGGCACCTACGATACAACGCGAATCGAACGGCGACAGTTCAGTCGCAATTTATCGTCCAGGATCAGTGTACCGTGTTTCTATTTGTTGTGGTGTGTTTCATTTGGTGAGCATGTCCACCCGAAGAACAAGACACTCTACATACATGTTCACCGAAACTTAGCGAAAGCCTGGCGTATTTTCTCATGGAAACTGGACCAAGCTGGCTGCACTCCATGGTAGATTCGATCGTGGACTCCGTTGTAGAACTGAGTAAACCATGCGGGAACTCCATTCCAGAACTGCGTCAACCATGCGGGAACTCCATTCCAGAACTGCGTCAACCATGCGAGAACTCCATTCCAGAACTGAGTCAAGCCTGGGTGAGCTGCTGCCAAAAAGGGACTCGCCTGCAGTGTGACTTCACAGATTTGGAAGCTGGCATTCAGAGTAGCCGTAGCCTAGTGTGTAAAGAGGAAGAAAAATCCGTCAGATCCTGAATCGACAGATAGAATGTGAGTGACAAAGTATATAGGACTCACTAAATAAGAATGGGACAAAGGTCATTAGGATATGCAAATATGTGACTAAAAAAGAATATAGGACTCTGTGACTAAGATGGCCAAAACTCTTCTAAATAAAAATGATTGAATACACGTAAATGAAGTACTGGTATTATTAGTAACCTTCCAAAGAGGATACACAGACAAACCCTTCCATATATCCATTAATAGCGCAGCTCCAATTGCCCAAAACATGTACGAGAAAGTGCCAGCAAGTGCCAAAGGCAGTGCCCACCAGGAAAACTCGACATTCTGACCCTGTGATCAAGTATGCATGATCAACAACAGAAAAACTCAAGAAACACTAGCTATGGAAGAAGGGGCTGCATGCATGGCATCTCAAGAAACACAATATTGATGGAAAAGATTTATCGACAATTTAGTTATACACTCGAGTATTAAAAACGCACACACGTACTTACCTTCGAGTAAACTCGTGCCAGGTTACTGAACAGAGACAGGATGAAGGACAAGATTCCCAAAAAATAGCTTTTGATAGTAGTGGGGGATATATGGATGAAAGGTGTGTTAATGTGGGCGTTAATGTGAACCTCTACGCACAACCCAAATATCAGGAGAAGACCAACACACATTAAGCTGATGGCATACTGCAAAAACATGTTTTGACATTTCTCACGAGGTATAGTTAGCCAGAAAATTACATCAATGCATGTAAACATAATGCATGTATGCTGAGAAAGGGTCACGGATATACCTTCCATGTGTCTCTCATAGTGCAACACAGAATCGCAACAAAGACACAGTTGACCAGGATCGTCACCGTTGCCATAAGCTCCATATGCACTGTGACACCCTCTTGGTGTGACCAGAAGCATGGAATCCATCCGAATGAAGCTAGACCTGAGCATACAAACCAAACGGGCAAGAGAAAAGCGACTCCTTCAAGCTGTTGGAGCGCGTCTAGAAGTGGCTCCGCCAATGCATCACGGTTCCTGCCCTCCTGGCGCAATGCAAGTAGTCTTCGGCCTCTACATCACTCGATTTATTACCATGGATACCAATTTACGAAAGCAAGAAATTAGATAAAAACAATGGAGTTTGGTCTTTACCCTCCAAACACGAGCACCAAACATCCAAGAGCATCTCCTGCAAGGATACATATATAACAAATTGATATCTAGGTGCACATTCATAAAACCCGGCCTGGATGATAATGTATAGATGAATGTGTGCATACCAATGTAGCCGATATCAATCATCTTCAAAACTGCTCACGAGAAAGTGCTGTACAAACAAATCATGAAAATGGACAGTATAGTTAATCCCCTTTGCTATTGATAAAAATTCTTTACTCAAAAGCCTTAAAAGGAAAAACTCTTTTACTCAACCATTCCAGCTACAACATTTACCTGTCGATGTCCTTTGAAGACCAAAACAAAATAAACTGATGAAACTTTTATGTATTAAATGGATTCTTATGTGGCATTTTAGCAGAAAAATCTCTCTTCAATATGATGTGAAGCTCTAGTTGCATCACAAGTCAGCTAACCATATGATAATGCCTAGTTGGACGAGATCAAACAAAATAGGAGAAAAGGCCAACAAACATGCAATTGAGGCTTGAGAGACAAAACTTGCCTGATATTGAGCAAAAATTATAAATATGTGAACCAGATCATGTGAAATGTTGAAAGCGTGGGACCAGTATTGTTCATGACATCCGAAATAACTAAAGTAAGAGCTATTAGTACAGAAACTTTGAAAAATTTCAACATATGTGGAATTTAGAAATTATAGTTGTAATACTGCCAACTGGTTGAAGGAAAATATTCTACAAACATGCTATAAACATCTCATCTCTCCCTAATTACATCTAGAATGGCACATACCATAAGAGCCCCCCACAGCAATAGGACCAAGTAAATGAGCCCAACGAAAAAATAGACATGCAACACATCGGCATACAAAAACGATGTAATCCCAGTTACAAAAACATATGTAATCCGAACAACAATAATAAAAAATTATCTTTGTTCCCAAAGGAATACAAGCAATTCAGGATATATTAGTCACAAGGACCTGGGCTTCAAGTATTCTAGTTTATATGCTTGGCAACCAAACAAACTGTTGGTTGATATTTAGACTTTGATGGCAGTTTTCTTCTTAATTGAATAAAAGTTGGTATTAGCTGAGAACGTGGTCCCCTGGTTGCAGTTCAACATAGAAACTACTAACATGTTATAAAGTTCGTATAAAGCTGCATTCAAGTAATTGGGCAATTGATATGGGTGTCAATCAAATGAGCAGAAGCACATACTTGTGAAAACACAACACATACAAAGTTGTAAAAAAACATAAAACATACAAAAGCTGTTCCAAATGCACTCCATATCATAGGAACAATAGCATACGGTACAAACTACAATTGTCATCTAGTAGTTAATTTTAGTATTGCTGTCAAATGAACATATCAAGACCAAAACAATTTTCAGATTTACCCAGAACTAAGGTGGGATATTTCCGTTTGATGTTGTACATAAAATTCTCATCCAAGTTGATCCAACATTGACAATTAGTTGAATCCCTGAGAATTACCTCTTCACTGTGATTCATGTGGAATAAAAGAAATAGAAATCCCCTTTCTTCAACAAAGGAGGTGAAAAGATTTACAAGAGCAGGTTACATTTACATCCAAAAAATCCAAAAATAGAAGAAATAACGAAGATGAAATATGTACATGCATATAATTCTACTCCAGACCGTATGAAAAGAGGGAAAATTCAAAGTATTGAACAATTTCCTATAAAATTCCACAACCACCCTCTAGTTGTCTATGCTTTAAACTCCTTCAGAAAATCCAGCTAGCCAACTACATTCAATTAACTTGAAAATAGAGCAAACAACCGGTACAGTGGACTCAACCTCCCTTCTTTTGCCCATTCTTGTTATACTAATTCCTTTTGAACTTGCTTCCATGTTGGCTTCAAAAATACTGCCTCACAAAAAGAACTTCAACTTGATGGCCAACATGACAACCCATTGTTTCCTTCTCATGGTATACCAGTCACCATTGTTCAAATTGCATGGTCATCAAACATTCCTGTTAACTTCTTCACATGCACAAAAAAATCCAATAACAAGTTCTCCACTGTCATGATCTACCGATCTTTTTTCAAACAGCGTGGTCGCCAACCATTTCGATTACTTGCTTGAAATACCCAAACATTTCAACGAGTCTTCCATTCTCATGGCCTACCGGTCAACATTGTTCAAAATGCAAGGTCATCAACCATTCCCAATAACTTGCCTCAAATGCACAAAATTTTCCAATAACAAGTTCTCCACTGTCATGATCTATCGATCGTTTTTCAAACAGCGTAGTCACCAACCATTTCGATTACTTGCTTGAAATACCAAAACATTCCGACAACGAGTTTTTCATTCTCATGGCCTGTGGAACTTTATTCAAAAGCCATAGCAAAAATGAATTTGGTTCTCATTGTATTCCAACCTTCATATCAACAAAAAACAGTTAATTGGTGATTTTTTGATATACATCCATCTCAAGAAGAGATTAAGTTTGCATACCTCAACTCAGGTTGGTAGAGAGTGCTCTAACCCGGTGAAGTCTATTCAATGAGATAAAAGAACCTGAAGATAAGACACCAAAATACAACTTTTGTGAGAATCTAACCCAAGAGTGTAGTGAAAAGAAATGAGGCTAGAAGACACCAACCAGACACAATGAACTATCAAGACAGCAGATCTCTTGAGAGTTGGTGAGTGTCGTGGTTCACAAGACCTGCAAACTGCAATAAATAATCATTCAGAAATTTTATCAAACACCAGTAAGGTTCATTTTTACCATGAAAATAAGTGGAGTAGAGACATAACACCCACCAAAGCTTATATGAAAAAACCATCACATAGCTTTGTTGATGCAACATCTCATACAGAAAGTTCTTTCATGGCGAAGGAACTACTAGTAATAAATAAAGTAGTTATTGATAGAATAAATAAGGATGTGATTTCGCTCACTTGATCACAGTTGTTAACTTAAAAAACAATCATACATGGCATTATTTGAGAAAATGATGCTAATAAGAAGAAGAATTCTATAACAAGTAGCAGCAAGCCAGCAACACTACCTAACATAAATCATGTAAAGAATGGCCCTGTCTAAACTTGAAATGGACAATACATCCAGGCGCACTATCTTTAGTAGGCAATATTGACATAGAATATATAAGATAAGATAATTATAAGCTCAAAGATTTCCAAAGACCAAGACAAATTTTGCCAGCAGATATCTCAGGTGAACATAGACAACAGCATAACAGGTATTCTATTGGTAGGACAAAATACTCCCAATTCATTTTTCTTTGCAGACCACTAGCTAACACATCATTCACATTAAAATCAAGAAGACGAAGCAGATAGCTAAATACCATGAGTGTCAACAAGCTATGTTGGTATCAATATTGCTACATAAATCCGTAATAAATAAATAAATGCATATTAATAATATTCCGTACAAAATAGTACACGCTGAGAAAGTTACAAATCTCAATCTGCCCTAGAAACTGCACACAAGGTACGGTACTACGGTATAGACACACAAAAAATCAACTAAATGGATTCTAATAATAGGAGAAAAAAATGTTTTCACTCCCCTTCATAGAAAAAACCGTAGCAGCAGTACGACCAAACTTAACGGAAAAACAAAATGAAACAGAGGTTCAAAGTTAAAAAGGCCGCCGGGGTAGTATCACAATGAAACTCAGAAGAACAATCAATTTTATGCACAAATGCACCAACAGTGCTGAATTCAATCTCTCAATACAATAATCCATAGCATCCTTTAATATCAAGGTAAACATACAAGACGACAGCATACACTAAAACCAATTTATGTCATTAATATAACTCATCTTTGACAAATTATTGATGAACTTCTCAATGAACCTAGAATAAGAGTTACGGGAACAAATTTGATTGTTAACAACATTCTCCACAATTCTAATTCAAGATTCCCAACATTCTCCACAATTCTAATTCTAATTTTATGCGCAAATACTTCCAACAATGCTGAATTCAATCCCTCAATACAATAATCCATAGCATCCTTTAATATCCAGATATAACATACAAGACGACAGCATACAGTAAGACCAATTTCTGTCATTAATATAACTCATCTTTGACATATTATTGATGAACTTCTCAATTTTTTAGAGCCGGGCACACCCCTTTCCATTATGATAATAACGGAAATACAGTGTTCGAGAGAATGAGAGAGGGGAGGGGGGGGGGGAATAGATGCAGGCATACCTACTGGGAAACCCACAGCCTAAAGATCCGGAAAAATCGAATCCCAGCTATGGGGCAAAAACCCAGCAGGTAAATGAACTTCTCAATGAACCTAGAATAAGAGTTACGGGAACGAATTTGATTGTTAACAGCATTCTCCACAATTCTAATTCAAGATTCCCCAAAAGAGTATTAATTGACAGCAAGAATACCAGGCACCCAACACAAAGGACAACACACACAAACACGTGCCCCCAGCAATCAGACTTAAACTAGCTATTCGTAGAACACATGTCAAGAGCCCACGAGTACCGTACTGAATGCTAGAGTTCTACACACAAACATGGAAGATATATCATGTATTCATGGCTTCAGAATTCATCAGAAGACTGGAGGGGGAGGAAGGGGGGGCGAGAGGCATACCGCATACCAAACGGAAACCGAACAGGTCTGTTGAAGAGGAGGTCGTTGCTTAGTCGGCAGAGCTCGGGTAACGATGGGGAAAGTAGACGACGGCGATGGAAGAAGAACCGGTAGCGGCAGCGGACACCCTGACGCGCGACACGCGGCCGATCCTGACGAGGCGGCGGAGATCCTGACGAGGAGGTCGTTGCTTAGTCGGCAGAGCTCGGGTAACGATGGGGGAAAGTAGACGACGGCGATGGAAGAAGAACCGGTAGCGGCAGCGGAGACCCTGACGCGCGACACGCGGCCGATCCTGACGAGACGGCGGAGATCCTGACGAGGCGACGGAGTTCCTGACGAGGCGGCAGATATCCTGAAACGTCAGCGGAGGTGGATGGCCAGAGCCCGGAGGAGGTCGACGGTCGGCGGCGCAACCTAGATGGCGCCGCAAAGCTCGCCCGGAGCCGTAGGTCGATGAGTCGGTTTGTGGTGCGGGGGCGGAGGCGGAGCCAAGGTTTTTCTTTTTTGAAAAAAAGAAATCAGAGCCGTCTCCAGCCTATCGCCCCCAAGCCGGGTTTTGGCGTTATTTTAGCGTCGCTTGGGGCGCCTCGACGACGAAATCGGCTTGGACCGATTTTTTTTCCAGCCGCGGCACCAATGACGCCCCCCCCCCCCCTCACCCCCCGGCACAGAGATTCGGTGCATATTCGTCCAGATTCGGCGCATATTCGTCCCATTTAGGCTGGTCATGAAATTTCGGCTAAATTTTGATGGAAATTCGGCACAGTTTCGACGGTAGTTCGGCGCACAACAAATACATAGTTCAGCACAAATATAAAAAATAGTACAAATCAAACTAGACATTGCCTTTGCGCATCCATAGGTGATCCACTAGATCTTGTTGCAGCAGATGATGCACTTGCGGATCTCGGATCTCCTGGCGATGTTGAGGTAGGTTGTCCAATCTGGCGGTATATCTGGTGATCAACAAATGCAAGAGGCCCCTGGTTGAAACATGGTTCAGTGTCATACACTGGATCTTCTTTGTCACTCTCAATGATCATGTTGTGCAAAATGACACAACGATTCATCACCTCCCATATTTGATCTTTCGACCAAGTCAGAGCGGGATACCGGACAACGGCAAATCGAGATTGGAGCACCCCAAATGCCCGCTCGACATCCTTCCTGCAAGCCTCCTGACACTTGGCAAAGTAGACGTACTTCCCTCCTGGCACTGGGTTTGAGATAGTCTTCACAAATACTAGCCATCTTGGATAGATGTCATCTGCTAGGTAGTATCCCTTGTTGTAATGGTGTCCATTCACCTCGAAGTTCACCGGAGGAGCATGTCCTTCGACAAGCCTTACAGAGACATTTGAGCACTGCAGGACATTGATGTCATTATATGTTCCTGGCATGCCAAAGAAGGAGTGCCAAATCCAGAGGTCATGTGTAGCAACTTCCTCAAGTACCACACTGCAATGACCTTTTGCGCCCTTGTACATCCCCTGCCAAGAAAATGGATAGTTCTTCCATTCCCAATGCATGCAATCGATGCTCCCAAGCATCCCAGTAAATCCTCTTGCTTCATTCTCTGCTAGGATCCGAGCAGTGTCTTCAGCATTGGGTGCTCGCAAGTATTGTCCTCCAAAGCAGCCCACCACTGCTCTGCAAAACTTGTACATACACTCAAGGGCGGTGGACTCGTCCATGCGTGCATAGTCTTCCTGTTGATCACCAGGAGCTCCGTATGCAAGCATCCTCATTGTCGTTGTGCACTTCTGAAGTGTCGAGAATCCAACTGTGCTGGTGCATTTTTTCTTGCAAACGAAGTAGTTGTTGTACACTCGGAGTGAATTGACAATGCGAAGAAAATGCTTTCGATCCATGCGATACCGGCGCCGGAATACCTTCTCGTCGTGCAGGGGAACATCGGAAAAGTAGTCGGAGTAGAGCAATCAATAGACCTCCGAGCGCTGATACGTCCCAAACGTATCTATAATTTCTGCTCGCTCCATGCATGTTTTGTTTGATATTGCTATGATCTAGATACACTTTCAAACACTTTTGATCATATTTGGACTAACCTATTAACTCAGTGCACCCCAGTGCCAGTTTTTGTTTTCTGCTGTTTTTCTATTTTAGTTTTCCCCGTATTAAAAGTGCTCAAAAAATTCGGGAAAAATCAGATAAAAAATCAGCATGAAGGAACCTTCCGGAGTCCCAAAGGGAGACCAGGTGGGACCCACCAAGGCCCCAGGCGCCTAGCTAGCGCAGCCTAGGGCTTGGCCACGCCAGGGGGGCGCCTGGACCCCTGGTGGCTATGACGCCCCCAAAATCAGATCGTGTACAGTAATCATACACGCAAGGTACACGATCGAGATTAGGGACTCACGGTAAGATATCACAACACAACTCTACAAATAAAATAATACAAGCTGTTTAATACAAGCCAGGGGCAACGAGGGATCGAATACAACAGCTCGAGAGCACAAAGTTAGCGGAAGCAATAGTATCTGAGTATAGACACAAGAATACAAGGTTGCCTTAAGAAGGCTAGCACAAATAACGATAGATCGAAAAGGCGAGGCCTCCTGCCTGGGAACCTCCAAACTACTCCTGGTCAAAGGGGAACTCGACGTCATAGAAGGCATGGGGATCTTCATGTAGCGGTGGTCGGCATCGGGGTCTCGTGCTCCTGGACTCCAAGGCTCCAAGACTGCAGCGGCCGATCAGGCAAAACAAAAAGGGGAAAATAAAGCAAAGGTGAGTATCTAGCATACCCGCGAGTCTTAGGTCCGCTACTAAGCATTTATGCATTTGTATCAAATGAAAAGGGGAGGCTGTATATAGTGGACTGCAAGGTAGAAATCATAATAAGGGTAAGAAGCTAAGCCTATCGAAGACTAGCATCTTCCGACGTGTCTTGCAGCACAAGAAGAGAACAGCCAACAGTTTATATAAAGCATAAAGTAACAATGAAGCAAAAGTTGATGCAGCATTGTATAATATAAGTTGTAATGATTAATAATAATAATGCCTCCGAGTTCCCTTCCTCGACTTCCCTGCGAGGAAGAAAACCCGGAACCATAAAGTTTAATAGTAATAGTTTGTAGTGGTAAGATCCAGCTTCCGCATAAAGCGTCCTGTTACCGTGGACACGGCTATTCGAATAGATTAAACTCCCTACAGGGGTGCACTACTGTTCAGCCTGCACGCTCGGATCTCCATGGTGGCGTACACCTTGTTAGAGAATGCCCCACCGAGGCTATCCGACACATCGCAGCCCATCCTAGACTCAGCAGAGAGGCCATCCGCCGGACTATATCCTATGCGCCAAGGGGTCTAGGTCCCTCACCCTTGCACGCTCATGCACGGTACGAGACTGGCCAGTGAAGCAAAAGCAAATCCAAACACACCATGCTGCAGCAAAGAAGACAAGACCGCTTCCCGGCAATCAGCCTGTGGTACTGCTGACGTCTGAAGAGCTTTCGGACGAACTACGACGCGGAGGGCCCACACCGTAATCCCACGTGTAGTTGTGCGTACAGACCAACGGGCCTCTCAAGTCATCCACCGAACCATTTAGCTTTTTAATTAACCTGCGTGACAACCGTTATCGTTGCCTCGACTTAACTGACCCGCGAACAACGACAGCAGTCAGGACCACCAGTACATCGGTGCCTGCCCTGTCGTCCCACCAAGTCTCTGCGGTTAACAACAAGGTGAACCGACTCCTTACCTTATCTCGCGTGTGCTCTTGGTAGAGCTCGACTTTCGTGGTTTGGTAACTCTCGCGAGATACGAGCAGGGGCCAAGCACGCCAGTAACGTCGGTCGTACCCTCCCTGTCGTTCCCGACGCAATACCGCTCGCGGGCACCGTTGGGTCGCCCGACTTCTTACCTTAAGGACAACCGTTGCTTAGGTACCTAGAGCGGCTATACAGAGTCATCAACGAATGGAGTACAAGGATTACTTCTTGATAGCTCGCACTTGATGGTGGCTCGGCAGAGCCGAGCTAGGGGCCTTAGACGGTGTCTGCATTGTACCGTACCTGTGCAGTTATATATATATATATATATATATATATATATATATATATATATATATATAGTTTCCGGGTTCACTCCCCAGAGTGATCACGGTCCGCTATCTAATCCTAGCTAACAATGCGCAGGGCTCACTGCTGAATAATGCATAATTATAATAGGCAGCATAGGATAAAGGAGGTACATCAAGGGGCGACAAAAACAGGTTATGCAATTGAATAGGATTGTAATCGTAGCAGCAGCAGAAGTAACAATGCCTAGTGCAAGAAATGTACGTAAAAGATAGGCGATATCTGGGGAAGAGAATGACTCTGCTTGCCTGGAAGCTCTACGGTAGGGGTACGATCGTCGACGACGTAGTCGATCACAGGGGCATCGGCAGCGGTCGTCGGGACTACCGGACAATAAGAGAGGGGGGAGAAACAATAAATACACAACAATAATAGCAATACAAATACAAAATATGGCAAACGCAACGTTAACGGTGTTCTAACGCACTGCAACGGTTTTGCTCGGAGCTGGAATTCATCCAGTGATGAAATACCGGCCCCGGAGTGATTATCGACAAACGACCCGGAGGGGGAAGGTTCCATGTTCGATGTGTTAGAGGGGGTGGTGGGTGTATGGGTGACGTATTCGGGTTCGTTGTATTTTTTTGATCAAGTTTCATATATAAAATATTTTCATCTCACATACGATTAAAAGATATGATTTTTTTAGAGTTTAAATCATTTTAAAAAAAATTAGAATTTCTTTTATTAATTAAATAATCATTGTCCAGAATAGTTATGTTGACTGGTCAATTGACCAGTGGGGTCTACATGTCAGCCACACATGTGTATTAAACATTTTTGTATAATTTAAAAGCTGTGGGGCCCAGCTGTCATGGACACATGTGCTAAATCATTGTAATTTATCTGTTTAAATAGTTAATAAGCAGTTGGGGGCCACCAGTAAGTCTCACATGGGGGTTAATAGTGGTTGTGGCCCACATGTAATAGACCCACTAACCAACAGTTTTATTAGTTTAACTAGCCTCTTAACTAAACAGTGGCCCACCTGTCATAGGGTGTTTAGAGGGGAGCTTAGGCTTAAAAGGGGGATTAACCCCCACGGTTCAATTCACAGGCGCGCCCACTACGGCGAGGTCGACGCCGGCGAGTCCCGGCGAGGGAGGCACGACGAGGGGGGGTTAGGGCGCGGCACAGGTGTGCGCGGCGAGAGGGGCGTGGCCAGGGGAGGCCATGCGCAGGCAGAGCGTCGCCAGCTTGGGTTGCGGCCATGGCGTGGCTCGTCCATGGCGGCCACAGCAGGAGCTAGCAAGGCGAGCGGGGCAAGCAACAGGCCGGCGCAGAGGAGCGGGGCAAGCAACAGGCCGGCGCAGAGGAGCGGCGGCGCAGCGGGCCCGTGGCCACGGGATCCGCACGCCGATGAGCGCGGCAGCACACCATGGTGAGCTCACCCGAGGAGCGCGACCCTCGGCCATGGTGGCCACGACCCGCGCAGGTGACTAAATAGCGGCAAATCAGAAGGGGAAAGGGGGGAATCGATCCGGATGCTCACGGGGATGCTCGAGGACGTCTCGGTGAGGTCGAAGGGGCTCGGACGGCGACGCAATCGTCGTCGGAGCACGGCGGCCGCGGTGGAGGAGACGACCCGATTCGCGGCCTCCGGGGAGCTCCTGCCGGAATCGACGCGCGGGGGTGATGAAGAAGAGGGTGGGAACCTCCTGGACACGCAGGAGCAGCCAACGGTGGCCGTTGGCCACGGTGGACACGGAGGCGCGGCCGCGGTTCCGCACTGCAAGCCCGGTGAGAGGATGAACGGGCGGGGAAGGGGGGAGATCTTTTCCAACGTCCACGGGGGCAAGGGCTTGCCCTTATCCACCCAGAACGAGTGCAGCGATGCAGTGGCGCGAGCTGGCTCGGCGGGGACGACGCCCTGCCACGGTCGCCATGGCCTCCGGTCGGTGGAACAGTGGGAGGGAAGAAGGAGGAGGGAAGTGGCTGGGCCGGGGGTGGGCCACGCCCTGGGCGTTAGATTAGAATTTTTTCCTTTCCTTTTATTTTTCTTTTAGGTTTCCTTTTCATCTATGTTTCTATTTTGTTTTGGCATCAAATGATTATTGTTAAATGTGAGACTTGCTCCAATAATATTGTTACACATTATTATAATGCTACAAAAAAATTGGTTGCCTAATCAAATAATTTAGATTTTGTTCTCTTTAAAAAGGATTAAAAGTGGTTGGTTTAGGCACTGTTTTGATTTGTTTAAAATATTTAAGCAAGGTAATAAAATACCATTGCTATTTTATTGCGACCTACTGATTTTTAGACATTCAATAAAAGTGGTTGCACTATTTTTGGATTAAGTTTTATTTCCACTTGTATCTGGAATTTTTATTTGGTTTGAATTTGAGAAAGCTTTGATCAAGGTGATCATCACAAGTTAATCAAGGTGACTTGGCATTAGCACAAGGTGATTACTGTAGCGTGACACCCGGGGTGTTACATTGCCCCCCCTGGCTGCCCCTCTTCGCCTATATATCTCCCGTGACGTGAAACTTCCGAAGACAGAACCCTTTTTCGCGATCTCGCCTCTGTTCCGCCGCCGCCGTGCTTCCAAGATCGGGAGCACCAGCAGACCCCTTCCCGGCACCCTGCCGGAGGGAGGATTGACCTCCGGGAGCTTCCCCTCCACCATGGACACTTCCCGAATGTGTCGTGAGTAGTTTCCTTTGGACCATAGGTCCGTGATCAGTAGGTATGTGATGTTCTCCTCCCCTCTTTGTTCTTCATGGTTTAGACCTCGTGAGCTGCCCTACATGATCGAGGCACATATGTAATCTTTCTACTGTTGCTATGCTGAGTTTGATGGGATTTGATGGATTATGAGATTATGTTCAGATTGTCATAGAGTAATATATTTGGTTTTTATCTTTTATATTTTTGTTCTAAGTAATTCTTGCATGTTCTCCGTTGTTTTTTATTGCTTTGGCCAAGTAGTAGGTAGTAACTTCAAGAGGGAACGTTATGCTCGATTGTGGGTTCATGCCCCTGATGACACGCTTGAGTGACAGAAAAACGAGTCTAGGGGATGTGTTGTTGCCACAAGGGGGAAAACAACGGTTCTTGTAACCGTGGTTGCAAGGATTGTTTACTTTACGCAAAGTTTTTTTTAATCCAGTCGTCTGTTGATTTGGGTTTACACTTTGGATGGGGCTCGCAACTTAATACCAGCGAGATGTTCTGGATAGATATCTCAAGCTGGATGATTAGTAGTAGATGCAGATGGATTTCGGTCTACTTATTTTGGCGTACTGCCCATGCTTTTGAGCCTCTTCCTTTCTTTTGTAGCATAGTTAGCATTGCGGTGCGTTTATAATCCTGTCAATTTCTCATCTGTAATTTGTTTACCTCGCATAGCAGTGTTATCGTCTTTTGGGAGAGAGACATCACTAGTGAACATCACGGGACCCCCGTCCATATTCTCATCACTGTTTACACGCTCATTGACTTTTCAGTATTTACTTTCAGTTGCTATCATTATCATTATCCCTTGTGTTTTTTATCCTTTGTAAACAACAAGACTGGAGAGATTGAAAACCTCTCTGACTTCGTTGGGAGCAAAGTTATTTTTGTCGTGTGCAGGTCTAGGTGAAGTAAGAAACCTCGATTGTGAACGGTGCCACTGTTCTCTTCACCACCTACTTATCATCTCCGGAGTCCTACGGGAGACAAACCATATCCTCTACATAGGGGAAATTTGCTTCTATCCTACATCTCACTTTCCACTTGGGGTAACCAACGAAGGGCGAGAAACCATTATCATCATCTCGCACATCAAGCAAATTTCTGGCGCCGTTTCCGGGGACTCTGAGTGATAAGATAGGGGAGTTGCCCAATACCTTTTACCTTTACTTTTTAGGCTTGTTAGTTTACCTTTCAGTTTTTATCTTTGTGTCCTATATCAAAAATCACAAAAAAAATATTTATCTTGATGTTAGTAGTCCTCCTTGTTTAGATGAACATGTTAGGACTTGGTGCTTTGCGGGAATCAGAAGTTCTCGATTTCCGTCAAAGGGAGGGAGAAAATATGAAGAAGGCATGGGACAGAATTTTTGAAGCACATAAAAGAATTATACCTTGGATACCTATAAAAATTGTGCTTAGAAATTTTTACCATGGTCTTTTAAGTGGTGTAAACACTCTCTTGATATTATAGCTGAAGGATACTTTTTAGAGTGTGATGAAGCTAGAGATATTGATATTTTCCATAGTCTATCTAGTTATTTTGTCTATGATTGTAATATTGATACTGTTATAGATAGAGTTGCCGCTATTGAAAAAAGGATGGATGCTCTAGGCTTAAGAAAAGTAGAGGAACTTAAGACCAACAAGAAAGAAATGTTGGAGATAGATGATGATTGGGAGCCCTTTGTTAGGATTAGCATCTCTAACCAAGACTTCCTTGCTTTTTGTGATATGGGATCCATGGTTTCTACTATGCCAAAATTAGTTTATGATTCTTTGAAACTAGATATGGATAAATTGTCATCTTATCATGAACATGCTAATGGAGATATTTTAGAGGTTAAAGGAAAGGTAAAATAAGTCCAAGTTGCATTCCTTCATAGGATTGCACCGATGGATTTCTTCATCATGGAGCCAAACCAAAGTAACATCGTGCTTGGAAGGGACTTCCTACGAGCTATGAAAGGCTTCATTGATATTGGTAATGGGCACATACGCTTACGCGGTAAGGCGAAAGGTAAGTACATATTTCCTTGGAGACCTTTGATTCTTCTTTTGCCTTATGCCTAGCTTAAAGGCGTAAAAGAAAGCGCTTGTTGGGAGGCAACCCAAGATGTTTTTACTTCTGTTTTTAGTGGTCTTGATGATTGTTACTACTGTAGCAACATCATTGTATCTTTATTTTCAAGCTTTGTGCCAAGTTATAGCCTCTTATGATAAGGGAAGCGAAAGTTGTGACATGTTGTCCACAAAACAGATTTTGTCTTCGTGACAGAAAAAATCGGATCAAATCTCGAGTTCGTCTTTTTGAGCTGAATTTTTAACACAGCGTGATCTATACAATCGCAGAACTTTCGTATGTTCTGATTTTTTTTATTTGAGTTGCAGAAGCACCCCGAAAAAATTCTCTACTACCTGATGTTCTGTTTTTCACAGATTCTGCCACGTTTTGTCTCTCCTTAATTTTGCAAACCTTAAGCTTGCTTTTTCTTTGCAAAAACCTTTTTGCAATCTTGAGAAACAGTAGATCTTCAAGAATATCTTTATATCCAGTGGGGAAAAATTATTTTATTAAGGGTACTAACCTCTCTAATCAGCTTACGATGAGTTATGTATGAAGGGAGTTTTCAAGTGTGCGATGGAAGATGATGAAAGAAGATCCGGGAGTGTCAAGCGCTCAAGCTTGGGGATGCCCCATGCATCCCCAATAAAAATATTCAAGGAGACTCAAGTGTCTAAGCTTGGGGATGCCACCGTGCATCCCCTTCTACATCAACAATCATCAATTCGACCTTCGTCTCACTATATTTTTATCACTCCATGCGTTATGTGCTATGCTTGGAGCGTCTCGCTCTTAGGTTTTAGTTTTAGTTTTCTTTAGCTTTGGTTGCTGTTCATAATAAGTTAGACCCCGTATTACTTTGTGTGGGAGAGAAACACGCTCCACTCCAATCTAGAACACATCATAGGATTTTGCATGCCTATCTTTATACTTTTGTGTGTTTTTTATGTTTTCGTAACTACTGCCATGTTTAGTTTTAGTCTTAGTTTGTCTTTAGCAGGAGCCTTGGCTTTTGTTTAGTTTGTTGCTGGAACTCTCTTTAGTTTTCATGTTTATCTTGTTAAGAGAGTTGGTTGTTGCACTGATTTGTGTCTTGTCCTGAAAGTAGCTAATTGAGGTTGCTATTTAATTTTAGTAGTAACTTGCAATAGTTTTGAGGCATTGATGTGAGTAATGTTTGAACTTTTGGTGTCAAGAGATCTAGCCTATTAGTGATAGGTGTCGTATTTTGGGCAATCCGTCTTTATTTTCAAAACCCACAAAACTAGTTGAGAACTCTAGCTACTAGATGGATCGCTAATCTTTGGAGGGGTCGAATATTAGAGTACACTCACATACCATGAGTCGAGGATGCGCAAGGATAACCAAACCCACATACACTACTCCTCGGGGTACTTGTCTCTTTGTGAACCTCCTTACTAGATTGAGAGTTACCGATAATAAGTGCATGAGTTCTTCGGACTAATGTAAGTATTGAAAGTTGACACTTCCACCTCCTCATATTTGCTAGCCTCTCCTGTGTCGTGCATTGCCTTATTCTCACTCCGAGAGTTGGCGTCCACCTTCGCCGGTACATCCAAACCCTTGGCATGATACGCTCTGTCATCATAAACCTCCTTATATCTTTCCTCAAAACAGCCACCATACCTACCTACCGAGGCATTTCCATAGCCTTTCCGAGATATATTGCCATGCCACATCCACCTCTTCATGACTTTATCTTCATGTCATACATGTTCCTGCTACACTGGCAGCGACATACATTGAATACATCATGATAGCTGCATCTTCTTTATGATTTGAGTACCTTGTAAAGTGTGAAAGATCTTCTATACCCTCTTGTAAATTAGAGTGTTGCCCTTAAGTGAGGAAAAGATCCTAAAGTGGACAAAATAAAATATCCCAAAGGGTACAAATGAGAGTTAAATAGAAAGAGCCATTGAGGCCACCAAAACAATACAAAAAATAGAAAAAAGAGAAAAAAAATAAAAAGAGAGAAAGGGGCAACACTACTATCCTTTTGAAATATCCACACTAGTACTCCCTCTTATCCTTGTACTCCATAGAGATAATAATTCATGCATATAGCTATGTGGGGACCTTCACACTATAGAACTTGGTTTGCATATTCCAAGGATGAGCCTCCTCAAAAGAGCTCTAGGTCTTCATGAGCGAGCAAGTTAGATGCACCCCCACTAGTTCCATTGGAGAGCTTTTTAGCTCATATGTGCATCCGTTGCATGGCAATCCCTACTCCTCACATCATATCTATCATTTGGCCCTCTCGCCTATGATTGTCCTCATTGATGTGAGCCTTTTCTCACCTTTTTGTCTTCCTCCTCAACCATATTTCTCTCTTTGCCATCCTAAGTGTCAACTCTCGTGCTTACGCTCATTCATTGCACGAGTGCTCAAAATATGGAAAAGGAGTGGATCAAATTGACTTGTACCTGGCTAGTGGTCTGAGGACGAGTCAAGATAAGATTCCAAAGAAGACCAAGTGTGAAACTTTAGTAGATTGAGTTCTCAACACAAAAATATTTTTTTCTCGTATTCCCTATCCCTCTTCTTGCACACAAACACCATTTGGAGACATTCGAGTCACGGACAGCGAGATCTCTTGCACCTAATGTTCTTTTGTTACTTGTTTCAATGCTAATATAGACTCTTGCATGTTATGACTTGAATTGAATCACATACCTTGGTTGCTTTACTTTTCAAAGTTCTTATATGGTTGCTAGCATGTCACCACAGAAATTATGCTTGTTATCATTTACCTACTTGAGGACGAGCAGGAATTAAGCTTGGGGATGTTGATACGTCCCAAACGTATCGATAATTTCTGCTTGCTCCATGCATGTTTTGTGTGATATTGCTATGATCTAGATACACTTTCATACACTTTCGATCATATTTGGACTAACCTATTAACTCAGTGCACCCCAGTGCCAGTTTCTATTTTCTGCTATTTTTCTATTTCAGTTTTCCCCCATATTAAAAGTGCTCAAAAAATACAGGAAAATCAGATAAAAAATAAGCGTGAAGGAACCTTCCAGAATCCCAAAGGGGGACCAAGTGGGACCCACCAGGGCCCCAGGCGCCTAGCTAGTGCAACCTAGGGCTTGGTCGCGCTAGGGGGGCGTCTGGACCCCTGGTGGCCCCCTGACTGCCCCCCCCTTCACCTATATATCTCCCGTGACGTGAAACTTCCGAAGACAGAACCCCTTTTCGCGATCTCGCCTCTGTTCCGCCGCCGCCGAGCTTCCAAGATCGGGAGCACCAGCAGACCCCTTCCCGACACCCTGCCGGAGGGAGGATCGACCTCCATGAGCTTCCCCTCCACCATGGACGCTTCCTGGATGTGCCGTGAGTAGTTTCCTTTGGACCATGGGTCCGTGATCAGTAGCTATGTGATGTTCTCCTCCCCTCTTTGTTCTTCATGGTTTAGACCTCGTGAGCTGCCCTACATGATCGAGGCACATATGTAATATTTCTGTTGTTGCTATGCTGAGTTTGATGGGATCTGATGGATTATGAGATTATGTTCAGATTGTGATAGAGTAATATATTTGGTTCTTATCTTTTATATTTTTGTTCCTAAGTAATTCTTGCATGTTCTCTGTTGTTGTTTATTGCTTTGGGCAAGTAGTAGGTAGTAACTTCAAGAGGGAACATTATGCTCGATTGTGGGTTCATGCCCCCTGATGACACGCTTGAGTGACAGAAACATGAGTCTAGGGGATGTGATGTTGCCATAAGGGGGAAAACAACGGTGCTTGTAACCGTGGTTGCAAGGATTGTTTACTTTACACAAAGTTCTTTTTAATGCAGTTGTCTGTTGCTTTGGGTTTACACTTTGGGTGGGGCTCGCAACTTAATACCAGCGAGATATTCTGTATAGATATCTCAAGGTGGATGATTAGTAGTAGATGCAGATGGATTTTCGGTCTACTTATTTTGGCGTACTGCCCATGATTTTGAGCCTCTTCCTTTCTTTTGTAGCATAGTTAGCATTGCGGTGCGTTTATAATCTTGTCAATTGCACATCTGTAATTTGTTTAGCTCGAATAGCAGTTTTATCGTCTTTTGGGAGAGAGGCATCACTAGTGAACATCACGGGACCCCGGTCCATATTCTCATCACTGTTTACATGCTCATTTACTTTTCAGTATTTACTTTCAGTTGCTATCATTATCGTTATCCCTTGTGTTTTTTATCCTTTGTAAACAACAAGACCGGAGAGATTGACAACCTCTCTGAAATTCGTTCGGAGCAAAGTTATCCGTGTCGTGTGCAGGTCCAGGTGAAGTAAACAACCTCGGTTGTGAACGGCGCCATTGTTCGCTTCACCACCTACTTATCATCGCTGGAGTCCTACGGGAGACAAAACCTATCCTCTACATAGGGGAAATTTGCTGCTATCCTAGATCTCACCTTCCACTTGGGGTAACCAACGAAGGGCAAGAAAACATTATCATCATGTCGCACATCAAGCGCCGCCTCTCTTTTTCCTTCCGACGACCCATCTTGGAGCCTCCTCGCTGCGGCGCCGTGTTGGCGCCGAACAGATCGGCCAACGCGGTGAGCATCAGGAGGTGCTCGTCGTCCTGGGCGCCGGCGTCGGACTCCTCCTCCATCAGTGCGGAGAACAGCGCCTCATCGTCGGAGTCCATCCCGGCGGCGCTTTGTTCAGGAAATTCGCCGAACACCTGGCAGGCCTGGCTGGCGCGACCACCTGCCAGTGCACTCGGGTGGGCGCGACCAGACGACCACCCACCGGTGTACTCGGCAAGGATGGTGGTGGGGCGAGCTACGACCCTTTTTCGACCTGTGTGGCGGCGGTGTAACGGCTTCCTTGCGGTGGAGCGGCAATGGCGATGGCAAGGGTGGTGGGGAGAGGGGTAGTCGATTTGGGCGGTTTTGACCTGGCAATGGGCCACTCGGCGCATTCCGCTTCATCCGGCACCCCCAAGCACCCCCCAGCGCGCCGGGTCGGCTTGGGTTCGCCGGGCTCAATTTTGGCCCAATCCGGCGCTATTTGGGCTCTTTGGGGCGCGACTGGGAGGATTTCGTCCGTCCGACGCAAATAGCGCCGCCTTGGGGCCTCTTGGGGCGCGGCTGGAGGTGCTCTAAGGAATGCGTTTGGTTCTATGGCTATCCTTCAATGGAGAGGGATAGCCACTTTTTAGCTCGATACCAGGTGTTTAGGGTGTGTTTGATTGTTGGGTTATCCCGGGATAAGCAATTTTTACCTGGATAGCAGGTGTTTGCTTTATGGATGAGCAAGAAAAGGGATATCCAGATGCTTAGGATATTCTCTAAAAATGGAATATGCTCCTCCGCCAAAATGTCACGGACCTGGTTATCCCAGGCAAGCGTGAGGTGGAGGAGGACAAGGCCGACGAGGCCAGGCGCGGCCGACGGGGCCAACTAGGCGGGACGAGGAGCGGTGGCGCGGCCGACGGGGCCGACTGGGCGCGATGAGGAGCAGCAGTGCGGTCGACGGGAGAGGGAGGCGGAGGAGGCCGGCGCGGCCATGCAGGGGAGGGAGGCTGACGAGGCCGGCACGGCCATACGCGGCGGCGCGGCCGAGGCCGGCCAAGCGCGGCGGCGCGACGATGAAGGAGAGAGGCGCAGGACGTGCGGGGCCGGCCGACGAAGGAGGAGGCCAGGCGCGGCGGCGGTCCAGAGAAAAGAGACCGATGGGATACATATATCCCAGACAAATAAACAAAAATGGGCTATCTTTATCCCATACAACCAAACAAAAAATGGCTATCCATAGCCAGGTGGTTGGGGATACCCGCATCCACTAAATTGTATCCCCTCAACCAAACACACCCTTAGTTTACAAGAAAAAAGGGATAGACAGGGATATGGGAAGTCAGAGTTTAGCTCTTCTGTAGTCGAGTAGTTATTGTAAGGTACAGTAGCTGTCAAAATCTACCATCTAGGTTCAATCCAATGGATCTTCTTTCCATATCTTACTCATTACACCAACGGAAGATCTCAACGACGACGAGCCTCTCGGCTATGGTGGAGATGGTTGGGTGTTGGGGTCGGCCGGTGCACCAACGCCGATGGAAAATGAAAGTGCAATCATGCCCTTAATCATATTTTGTTGTTGATGACAATATACATATATGGGACTAACTATGTTTGTTAAGTGACACATAGGAAGTTGGTTAGTTCTCTTGACATCATCGTGTAGGGATCATATGTTGAACCTCGACCGCACTCAAGAATTCGACATAACGACTAAAGATGACGCTAAGTCTTCTTTACTACTCCCTCCAATCCATATTAATTGACGCACATTTAGTACAACTCTAGTACAAAGTTGTACTAAGTGTGTGTCAATTAATTTGGATCGGAGGGAGTATTGCATCTTGAGTCATAGGGATCCCCGCACTATTAAGAGGGGATCATAAGGTTGAGTTCAAGTCTTGCTCAAATCATTAAAACTCAACCATGTAAAATACACTTCCATACAACTATGAAAAATCAATGTAGTTGTGTAGGGTTTTCAAAGTGCGTCAATTTGAGCACTCACTACATTTGCCGGATCGTCTGAGCCACTTCCCGGACTGTCTGGGCCCAGCCCGGACCGTCCGGACACGGCCCCAGATCATCCGTTTAAGTACAGACCCGAGGCTACTCGGGTGCATAATTATTCTGACCGTCCGGGCGCATCCCAGACCGTCCGAGCTGAACCCCGGACCATCCGAATAATTACACACCCGAGACCTCTCTGGTGCATACTTAATCGGACCGTCCGGGTGTCAGGTCGGACCGTCTGGGCCCAGCCCGGACCGTCCGAATAATTACGCTCCTGAGAGCCTTCGGTTGCATACTTATTCGGATCGTCCGACTGTGTTCCCCGGACCGTCCGACAGCACTAACATGTGTACACATATAGATCCTACTCTGCCCTTGATACGTCCAAAACGTATCTATAATTTCTGCTTGCTCCTGCCTCTTTTGTGTGATCTTGCTATGATATTGATGAACTTCCATACACTTTTGATCATATTTGGACTAACCTATTAACTCAGTGCACCCCAGTGCCAGCTCCTGTTTTCTGTTGTTTTCTATTTCAGGTTTCCCCCTTATTAAAAGTACGATAAAAATTCCGAGAAAAATATAGGAAAAATCAGCGTACCGGAAGCTTCGCGAAGAGCCCAGGAGGGGCAAGAGGGGAGCCAGGGGGGCCCAGGCGGCCAGAGGGCGCGGCCAGGCCCCTGGCGCGCCTGGAGCTCCTGGCCCACCTCTGGCTGCCCCCTTTCGCCTATTTATTCCCTGTGACGAGAAACCCTCGGGGACGGAACCCTTTTTCGCGATCTCTCCTCTGTTCCGCCGCCGCGCTTCCAAGATCGGGAGCACCAGAGACCTCTTCCCAGCACCCTGCCGGAGGGAGGAATCACCTCCGGGAGCTTCTCCACCACCATGGATGCTTCCCGGATGAACCGTGAGTAGTCCACCTTGGACCATGGGTCGATGATCAGTAGCTATGTGATGTTCTCCTCCCCTCTTTGTTCTTCATGGATTAGACCTCGTGAGATGCCCTACATGATCGAGGCACATATGTAATATTTCTGTTGCTGCTATGCTGTGTTTGCTAGGATCCAATGGATTATGAGATTATGTTCAGATTGTGATTGAGTTATATATTTGATTCTCTTCTTTTATATTTATTTTCTTGAGTAACTCTTGCATGTTCTCCGTTGCTGTTTATTTCTTTGGCCAAGTAGTAGGTAGTGACTCCAAGAGGGAGCGTTATGCATGATTGTGGGTTCATGCCCCCGATGACTAGCTTGAGTGACAGAAACATGAGTCTAGGGGATGTGTTGTTGCCACAAGGGGGAAAACAACGGTGCTTGTACTTGCGGGTGCAAGGATTGTTTACTTTACGCAAAGTTCTTTAATGCAGTTGTCCGTTGCTTTGAGTTTACACTTTGGGTGGGATTCGCAACTTAATACCACCGAGATGTTCTGGATAGATATCTCAAGGTGGATGATTAGTGGGTAGATGCAGATGGATTTCGGTCTACTTGTCTTGGCGTACCGCCCTTGCTTTTGAGCCTCTTCCTTTCTATTTTGCATAATTAGCATTGGTTTGTGCACATAATCCTGTCAATTGCCCAGCTGTGATTTGTTTACCTCGCATGGCTATTTTATCATCTTTTGGCAGAGAGACATCACTAGTGAACATCATGAGACCCCGGTCCATATTACCACCACTGTTTACACTATCAATTTACTTTCAGTATTTACTTTTCCGTTGCTATCACTATCTATCATTATTATCCCGTGTGTTTTATCCTTTGTAAACAACAAGGCTGGAGGAATTGACAACTCCTTTGTACTCGTTGGGAGCAAAGCTATCTGTGTGTGTGCAGGTCCAGGAGAAGCAAGTGAATGGCGCCTCACTTGATGAACCACCTACTTGTCGACCTTGGAGTCCTACGGGAGACAATCTTAATACCTCGGTATCTTCACCGAGGGAAACTTGCCGTTACGCTACATCTCACCTTCCACTTGGGGTAACCAACGAGGGCGAGAAGTTATCTCGTGTATCAAGAAAATTTTTGGCGCCGTTGCCGGGGACTCCACTCTTCAAGATAGGGGAGTTGCACACTATCTTTTATCTTTGCTTTTTAGTCTTGTTAGTTTACCTTTTAGTTTTTTCTTTAGTGTCTTTTATCAAAAATCAAAAAAATAGTTATCTTGCTTGCTGCTGCTATGGGTTCCTCTGAGAACACCAAGTTGTGTGACTTCACTAGTCACAACAACAGTGACTTTATCTGCACTCCTATTGCTACACCTACTACTTCAGCACCTTCTTATGAGATTAAACCTGCTTTGCTGAACCTTGTTATGAAAGATCAATTCTCTGGTGCTAGAGATGCTGCTGCTTTGCATTTAAATAATTTTATTGAGCTTTCTGATATGCAAAAGTACGAGGAAGTAGATGGTGATATTGTTAAGCTTAAGCTTTTTCCTTTCTCCTTGAGGGATGAAGCTAAAATCTGGTTTCAATCCTTGCCTAAGAATAGCATAGACTCTTGGGATAAGTGCATGGATGCTTTTATCGGGAAGTACTACCCCCTGCTAAGATTATCCAGTTGAGGAGCTTTATTATGAATTTTAAACAATTGGATAATGAACATGTTTCCCAAGCTTGGGAACGCATGAAATTTCTTGTTAAGAATTGCCCTACGCATGGTTTGACTACTTGGATGGTTATCCAGACTTTTTATGCAGGATTGAACTTTACCACGCGGAACTTGTTAGATTCGGCCGCGGGAGGAACCTTTATGTCAACTACACTTGGTGTTGCCACAAAACTTCTCGATGAGATGATGATCAACTATTCCCAATGGCACACCGAAAGAGCTCCAACAGGTAGGAAGGTAAACTCTGTCGAGGATATCTCCTCCCTAAATGAAAATTTTGACTTGATCATGTCTTTACTTACCAAGCAATCTCCTATTGATCCTCAAAATGTTCCTTTAAATTCTTTGATTGCTCAGGATCAAGTAGATGTAAACTTTATCTCTAGAAACAACTTCAACAACAATGCTTATAGGAGTAACTTTGGTAGCAATCCTAGATTGTTCCCCTCCAACAATTATGGGGACAACAACACTTATCCTAGCACCAAAAACTCCACCTCTGAATTATAGAGTATGCTTAAAGACTTTATGACTACCCAAAAAACCTTCAATAAGAGTGTAGAGGAAAAACTAGACAAACTAGATACCCTCTCATCGAAGGTAGACAATTTAGCCCATGAAGTAGAATTGCTTAAAATTTGAACTTCTCCCCTTGAGGGGAGGAAGGTCACTCCTATGAATGCTATCCAATTGCAAATTAATGAAAACATTAGGATGATGGCTAAACTCAAAGAGAGATGGGCTAGAGAAAAGGAGGAAGAAGATAGAATTAAGAGCCTTCCTACACACCATACTGTTGCTACTATCCAAGTGGTTGAGGATATCCAAACTCTTAGCACCCAATGCACCCCTAGTCCCATAGGAACTATTAATGGTGATGCTATGACCTCAACCGTAGATGAAGAAATTCCTATGACTATAGAATCTACCAAACAAGTGAGCCTAAAGGACACCACTACCACTTTACTTGATAGTAGTGACCTTGATTTTGATAATTGCACTCTTTCTGAAGTTATTCGTTTCCTTCACAAGATGTCTAGAGACTCCCACACTAGCACACTTAATCTTGCCTTCACGGAGCATATCACTAATGCTCTCATCAAAGCTAGGGAGGAGAAGCTCAGGTTAGAAGCTTCCATACCTAGAAAGCTAGAAGATGGTTGGGATCCTATGATTAAAATTAAGTTGAATAACTTTTCTTGCTTTCCCTTATGTGATCTTGGAGCTAGTACCTCTGTTATGCCTAAAAGAATGTATGATATATTTGAGTTGAAACCTTTTGATCCTTGTTCTTTTGGTGTTCGTCTTGTCGATTCTTCCGTAAAGAAACCTTTGGGGAAGATAGATGATGTTCTTATCATTGTCAATGACAACTATGTTCCCGTTGATTTTACTATTATGGACATTGAATGTGAACCTTCTTGTCCAATTATTTTGGGACGTCCTTTTCTTTGCACCATAGGTGCTGTTATTGATATGAAAGAAGGGATTATAAAATTCCAATTCCCTCTCAAGAAAGGTATGTAACACTTCCCTAGGAAAAGATTAAGTTGCGTTTTGAGTCCGTCACACGGGCTAGTTATTTTCTTGAAAAGACTTGATCTTTTTGCATTAAGCCTAGCTAATGGCTTTAAAGAAGCGCTTTCGGGAGGCAGGCCGCAACGAATATAGGATTTCCTTTTTGTTTTTCTTCTGTTTTTAGTGGTCTTGATGATTGTTACTACTGTAGCAACATCATTGTATCTTTAATTTTCAATCTTTGTGCCTTTTATAGCCTCATACGACAAGGGAAGTGAAAGTTGTGACATGCTGTCCAGAAAAAAGATTTTGTCCTCGTGACTAGAAAAAACAGAGAAAAATCTCAGTTCATCTTTTTGAGCTGAATTCTTTACACGGCGTGCTCTATACAATTACGAAACTTTCGTATGTTCTGAGTTTTTTGATTTGAGTTGCAGAAGTACCCCTAAAAAATTCTTTACTACCTGTTGGTCTGTTTTTCACAGATTCTGTCCTGTTTTGCCTTTTCTTCGTTTTTCAAACCTTAAGCTTGCTTTTTCTTTGCAAAAAATTTTTGGCAATCTTGAGAAACAGTATCTCTTCAAGGTTATCCTTATTTCCAATAGATAAAAAATTATTTTATTATGGGTACTAACCTCGCTAATCAGATTATGATGAGTTATGTATGAAGGGAGTTTTCAAGTGTGCGAGGGAAGATGATGAAAGAAGATTAAGAAGTGTCAAGCGTTCAAGCTTGGGGATGCCCCCGTGCATCCCCTTCTCCATCGACAATTATCGCTTCGTCTCTCGTTTCACTATATTTTTATCACTTCATGTGTTATGTGCTATTCCTGGAGCGTCTCACTCTTAGGTTTTGTTTTTAGTTTTCTTTAGCTTTTCTTGCTGTTCATAACAAGTTAGAACCCAGCTTTCTTTGTGTGGGAGAGAAATACGCTCCACTTCCAAAATTTATAACACAACATAGGACTTTTTCCTGCTTATCTTTGTTGTGTTTGTTCTTTATCTTTCCGTAGCTGCTGTCATGCTTTGCTCTTAGCTTTCACGTTTATCTTTTAAAAGAGCTTTTGTTTAGTTTGTTGCTGGAACTCTCTTGAGTTTTCATGTTTATCTTGTTTAGAGAGTTTGCCTATTGCAGTGAGTTTTGTGTCTTGACTTGAAGTAGGTAATTGAGGTTGCTATTTTTTTGTAGTAGTAACTTGCAACAGTTTTGAGGTGTTGTCTTGAATAATGTTTGGACTCTTGGTGTCAAGAGCTTAAGCCTATTAGTGATAGATTTCGTATTTTGGGCAATCCGTGTTTATTTTCAAAAACCTACAAATTAGTTGAGAACTTTAGCTGCTAGTTGGATCACTACTCTTCTGAGGGGTCGAATATTAGAGTACACTCACGTACCATGAGTCGAGGATGCGCATGGATAACCAAACCCCCATACACTCCTCCTCGGGGTACTTGTCTCTTTGTGAACCTCCTTATTAGATTGAGAGTTACCGATAATAAGTGCATGAGTTCTTCGGACTAATGTGAGTATTTGAAAGTTGACACTTTCACCTTCTCATATTTTGCTAGCCTTCCTTGTGCCGTGCATTGCTTTCTTCTCACTCCGAGAGTTAGCGTCCACTTTCTCCGGTACATCCAAACCCTTGGCACGATACGCTATGTCATCATAAGCCTCCTTATATCCTTCCTCAAAAAATCCACCATACCTACCTATCAAGGCATTTCCATAGCCTTTCCGAGATACATTGCCATGCAACATCCATCTTCTCATGACTCTATCTCCATTTCATACATGCTACTTGCTTGATCGATGAGCCGCATGCTAGTTGGGCCTTGCCCTAATCATTGCTACATGACGCGCTAGTGTCATTGCATATCCTGCTACACGGGCAGAGGCATACATTTGCATACATCATGATAGTTACATTTTCTTTATGATTTGAGTACTTTGTAAAGTGTGAAAGATCTTCTATACTTTTTGTAATATATAGAGTGTTGCCCCTAAAGTGAGGAAAAGATCCCAAAGTGGACAAAATTAAAAGATCCCAAGTTCTTTTTAATATAGAGTGTTGCCC
The DNA here is from genome assembly GCA_950022295.1 of Bromus sterilis. Taxonomy (NCBI): domain Eukaryota; kingdom Viridiplantae; phylum Streptophyta; class Magnoliopsida; order Poales; family Poaceae; genus Bromus; species Bromus sterilis. The sequence goes on from OX465596.1 coordinate 49,622,741, forward strand.
CGCGGTTACAAGGATTGTTTACTTTACGCAAAGTTCTATTTAATGCAGTTGTCTGTTGCTTTGGGCTTACACTTTGGGTGGGGCTCGCAACTTAATACCAGCGAGATGTTCTGGATAGATATCTCAAGGTGGATGATTAGTAGTAGATGCAGTTGGATTTCGGTCTACTTATTTTGGCGTACTGCCCATGCTTTTGAGGCTCTTCCTTTCTTTTGTAGCATAGTTAGCATTGAGGTGCGTTCATAATCCTGCCAATTGCCCTTCTGTAATTTGTTTACCTCGCATAGCAGTTTTATCGTCTTTTGGGAGAGAGACATCACTAGTGAACATCACGTATCCCGGTCCATATCCTCATCACTGTTTACACGCTTATTTACTTTTCTACTTTTACTTTCAGTTGCTATCATTATCCCTTGTGTTTGACCCTTTGTGAACAACAAGACCGGAGAGATTGACAACCTCTCTGAACTTCGTTGGGAACAAAGTTATCGTGTCTGTGTGCAGGTCCGCGTCAGTTGCGCCGCTGACACCTACTTATCATCTCCGGAGTCCTACTGGAGACAAACCTTGGTATCTTTACTGAGGGAAATTTGCTGCTGTGCTACATCACGCCTTCCACTTGGGGTTTACCAACGAAGGGCGAGAAACCACTATCATCATCTCGCACATCAACGCTATCGCCTACGCGATCCTAACCAAAGCACTCGTGGGCTTAAGAATAAAATCCCCCCGAGAGACGCTATCGCTTACTCGATCTTCACCAAAGCACTCGGGGGCTTAAGCATAAAATCCCCCCGAGAGACGCTATCGCCACTTACGCGATCTTCATCAAAGCACTCGGGGGCTCGAGCCAACCTCCACCCGAGATACGACCATCGTCGCTCAGGCGATCTTTTCCCAAAAAACACTCGGGGGCTCGAGCACAAAAATTCCCCCCGAAAGACGCTATCGTCTCTCACGCGACCTCTACATCCAAGCACTCGGGAGCTCGAGCACCACCTCCTCCCGAAGACCGCTCGCGCAGTCTGAAGCTCAAAAATCCCAAGCAAAAATACCCGGCCAGCCCCCAACTGCTGCGAGCAAGGCTCGAAAGACATGGCCACAATCAGATGGAGCGCAAAGTACTCTAAAGAAACTTTGGAGGAAGCACAAGACACAGACTCATTCAGTCTTCATCCGATCGCCAACGATCACCTAAAGACTCGGGGGCTACTCCCATCGGGAGCGCTGTCGCCACCCAATAAAAGACAGAAACTAATGACAAGGGAAAAAAAATTCAGCCTACGCACGACCCTTCGACTCAAGCGTATCCTCGGGGGCTACTCCCATCGGGAGCGCTGTCGCGCACCTGATAGAACCCACAATGCAAAGTGTGGACGGAATCGAAGACAGCTCTCGATCGCAAAGGACTCGAACACAGCTCTCGGTTACAAAGAAATCGAAGACACCTCCTGATCGCCAAGGACTTGAAACACAGTTTTCGGTTGCATAAGGCCCAAAGATAAATTCCATTGCAAAGGCTCAAACACAGTTTACAACACAAGGATCATGTTCAGTACAAAAAATTGAAAGTACATTGGATAGAAGGCAGCTCTGATCACTCGAAGACAATCCTCATTACATCGAGCACTAACCTAGTTACAATAAAGCCTACAGCATCAATCACCCAAGGAATTATGACTTCTACATGTGCGCCCATGTCGGGATGATTGGCACTAAGACAGCAAGCATCATCACAGACAAAGGAGGAGTCGAAGCAGCAGGCTCATGATGTCAATGACATAACAAAAGGTGAAGCTCGACTTATTTGTGGAGCAATTGAAGACGATACTCCACCAGCTTCTTCTCCTGCTGCACTAGCTTCTTCTCCAGCTCCGTCCGAGCTGCCGGCGAAGATGACGCTGCCGCCTCCAGTTCTACAAGGTCGCCTTTCGCGCTCGTTTAACCGGTGGCTTGACATCGAGGTCCTCTTCAAAGCCAGAGGAGGAAGCAGTTGAAGACGGCTCACCACCAGCACCAGAAGAGTCCCCGGAGGAGAAAGCAGTCGAAGACGCAGGCGAAGGACTCCTCGACTTGGTGGAGCTGTCGCTGCTCGACTCCTGCCCATGCGGATCCATGTTGTTGCCGCTCGGGTCGAACGCGCGGACAGTGACAGTGCTTTCGCCGTTAAAACGACAGCTGAGCATATCGCCATCTCGCAAATTCAACCACCGAGCAAACAAACTCCAACCAGAGCCAAGAAAAATTAAGCGGGAGCTATCAACCTCCAAGTCAACATAAGAAGGAGATCGACATCTCCCTTGAAGATGCAGAAGCAAGCCATCCAAGCCACGTTCAGAGACAATGGCGGAAAAAGCAGAGGGAAGAAGAACGCGATTGGCACTCTGGCCACGAACACGTAAAAGAAAGTCATAGCGCCAAAATCCCTCCCCCAAGGGAGAGGAGGAAGGTATTGGCGTCGTACCATGGCGGCCACCACGGCATGAGCGTGGTGTACGGCCACCACGGCCACGACAAACACGGCCACGTCCAACACCCCGCTTGGGAGCCATGAGAGGAACAAGAGCAGAAAGAAGAAGCAAAGCAGCAAGTCGATGGGGGTGAAACGCTGTGGAAAAGAAAGGCTTATTTATAGAACAACAATCCTCAAGCACAGAGAAGCCAAGACGACAGCATCAGTTAATTCAAAAGACCAAACGTCGCAAGACGTCTCGGATTCCAAGACCAAGATACTTTCCCACGGGACGCACTGTGCGTGAGACACGTCAATTCACGCGCATTTCCAACGCGCGTATCGGAAACTCAACCAGCGCCTGCCGCACGCCACAGCGGTCATCATTATGACCGGTCATGAAGACGTGACGGGTCACTGGCGAGGCATCCCTGACAGCCATCAAACAGAGGCATCGTTATCCTGACAAGCGGCGAAGAAAACCAACAGACATCATGGCTCAGAGATTCTATCTCTCAGACCTTTTTCCCAACGAAGAAAAACATCTTACTCCCATCGGGAGAGTACATCATAAGAGTCCCGGGTTCTCCCTCACCTAAAGGTCAGCAATGTGCTCGAATGACCAATCGCACTCACGAGAGTCTCGGGTGCTCCCTCAACCCGACGCAAGACAAACATGCGTTCGCCAAGATCATACGGCGCTAAGAGTCTCAGGTGCTCCCTCACCTCAAGAACCGAAACGGAATTCGAGTGACTACTCGCGAAAAAAAAACCCGTCTGAGCACTCGAAACAAGCTCCACGGGTGAATGAGTGAACAGCTCGCTTGATGTTTTGTTCCAAGCGGGTGCAATGCTATAAGGCTCCGCGCCTCAAAAACACACATTCCTGGAACACGATACACTGTGCCCAGATGCCACGCAAGATTAGCGTGTAGGTAAGACCCCGCTGCGAAGTTCGGCCGGGCTGGGACTTGCCGAAGAGCGATTTCACTCCCAACCTTTTCCATGCGCTGCGCATGATAGAAAAAGTCGGGCGGACGCGCCTTGGGCTACGCACATTACTGGCGGCAAATGAACACCGTAAGGCCTGAAGCGGCAGGACTTTTGCTCGACACCAGTGTTCCAAGCTCACGTCGAGGGACGTGGGTTTGATTGGGCTATTGCGGTATTTGCCCTAGTGCAATTCACCAAGAATCGACCAGTCGACTCCTTGGTCCTTTCAGCTTAGCATCCCTCGAAACAGGTTTTGTCATGGCCACCAGACTGCCAGCGACCCGCGGATGTACCGCGCATACCAATAACCGACAGATGAATGTACTCGAGTCCTTGCGCTACTCTTCGAGTCCCCCAGGCACTCGGGGGCTACTGACGAGGGGGTGACCCCACAAATCCTACGGATAAGCCTACCTGGTGTCCATGAAGACAGAAGTCCCATGAAGATACAACCTCGGCCCGCTAATTTTCATCGACGTAGGAGTCCGCGACTCACAAGGAAGGTGCGAGAACCTACCGTACGGAGCAAGCTAGGGTTAGGAAAGCTTACGTGTAAATGTAGATGAACTCCTCGAGACCTAGCCCGGTATATAAGGGCTAGGAGGGGCGACGAAAAGGTCAACCAATATCATCTGTAACCCTAGCCTTGAGCGCTCCAGCCTTGGCATCCACTGTATCGCATCTCCCCTATCAATAATATCGAGCAGGAGCGTGCCTTCCTGTTTGCCGATGAGCTATCGTCCAACCTATGCCTCTCATGACTAACCTAGGGTCCCTGACCATGGGATTTGCCAGGGTTGATCCCCGTCAATCAGCTAGCTTGGAACCAGCAGACGAACACTCCAGTGACTTCCTGTAGTCACCACACACAGTGATTGGACCATTCGGCCCTAGGAGCTTCATCTTCAAGTAAGGCTGCATGATGTTGAACATGAACTTGGTGATTGCAGGCGACCCGAGCAGGACATGGTATGGGTTGCTCAGATCGGCCACCTCGAACCAGATCGGCTCTCGGCGTAAATTCTCTTCCGATCCGAATACTACCTCAAGCCGAATGCGGCCTAATGGGGTACATGACAGGTCGGGCACTATCCCATGGAACGTAGTTCTGCTGGGCTCTAACTCGCTCTCACTGATGACGAGCTTGATCATTGTGTCTCGTACAGAATGTTGATGGCACTGCCTCCATCAATAAGCGTCCTGGTGAACTTGCATGAATACAATGGTGCCGCCAAGATCGCATCCACCACGAGCATGTAACTGCCCGGGTTGGGCATTACGCTCGGGTGGTCTTCTGGGCCCCATGTTATGGCATTGTCCGACCAGGTCAACCTCTGAGAAATTGTTGTCATGGTGGCATTTACTGCCTGCTCACGGGCTCTCCGACTGCCCTTGTCATCCAACTCGCTGGTGAAGATCATATATGCTACGTCGTGACGTGGAAACTGCTGGTGGTGGGCCTGGGGGTGGGGGTGGTGGTGGGGGTGGATTTCCTGCTCCTCCCTTTGCCAAACGCTCAACCCAAATGCACTGACGAGTGGTGTGTGATGCGGGCTTGCCTACTCCACTGTGCATTTTGCAAGGCTGGTTCATCATGTCCTCAAATGTGTATGGGGGCCTGGGTTGACCTGGCGGTCTCTCTGCAGGCTTCATCTTCCGACTGCCTCCCGCAGCCCCTTGTTCCTCTTGGTGTTGTACTGTTGCTACCTGTCGATTGCCATACTGGGCATCCGGCTGCTCATCCTTCCTCTTGTTGAAACCAGTGTTGGTGTTGTTGTTGAAATTGAGGGTGTTGCTGTTGTTGCCGAAGTTGTTGTTCCTATGGATCTCACGCCTCTCACGCCGATTGGGACCGTTTGGCCCATTTGCTTCTGCCGATTGCTGCTGCTGGCCAGATGACTGCCCTTGGATGAAACCGCTGGGACTCAACGTGATCGGGCGCACTGCAGAGTCAGATGTGGCGAATGAATTGGCTATCCTCATCAGATCGGCCAAAGATGTTATCTCCTTGCGCAGGAGCTTGTGCTTCAACAAAGACCCGTCCAAGCAGCCGTCAGTGAAATACTGGATGGCTTGGATTTCATGAACTCCCTCGCAAGTGTTCCTGAGCTTGATCCACCGCTGAAGGTAATCGCGAAGGGGCTCGTCCTTTCCTTGTACGCAGAGTGCCAGGTGCCGAGGCAGACTTGGGCGCTCATAAGTACCCGTGAAGTTGCGGACAAACGCGTCCTCAAAATCCTTCCAGCAATTGACACTATTGCTGGGCAAGCTGTTTAACCAGGACCGAGCTGAACCTTGAAGCATGAGCGGAGCATAGCGTACTGCTACGTGCCGACCACTTCCTGCGATACCGACGGCTGTCATATAATCGACCAGCCAATCTTCTGGCTTGACTGATCCATTGTACTTGGGGGTGTCCCTGGGCAATGTAAACCTTTGGGGAACTGCTCTTGCCGAATGCGCGGGCCGAAACATGCTGGACCCGAAGGCGCATCATCCTCCGGTTGCTTATCCTGCTGCAACTGCTCGATTCGGTGTCTTGCGTCATCGTCTGCGATTGCTCGGGGACCTAACCGCTGGCTTATTGCCGGCCGGACTGATGCCGACGGTTGCTCATTTCGCCTGCTGTTGACTGCTGGCTCATCCCTCCGACTGCCTCCTGCAGCCCCTTGATTCTTCCGACTGCGGTGCAAACTTCCATGCAGTGAGGATGCTTGCCTTTGCTGCCGCTGCGGCGCATTCGGCTGATTCGCACCCGCAGTTGCCCGAAGTGACTTTGATGCTACTGGCCCTTGCTGCTCGGTGGCCACCCTTTGCTGCTGGTTCGCTGTGGTTATGAGGTCGCGCATTCGGCCCGTCCTCTCCCGTAGTTCTTCTCCTTCCAGATGCTCCAGCTCGGTGGCGGTCTGCTGGGCAGCTCTCATGTTCTTCACAGGAGAACTGTATGAAATCTGTGGTGCCACAATGATGGACGCTACAGGCTGCTGGGCTCCTCCCAACTCTCTGCCGACCTCTTGGCCTGCTACCCGAAGCTCCTCAATGACTAGGGGTGGGACAACACGCTGTCGAATGCCATGCGTTGCGTTGTACTCCCGAACTGATGCCTCCATTCGGCGCTTTTCAGCGTCGATCCGATCTGATTGCTCCTTCAGAGCTTGACGCACCTTCTCCAGCTCGGCGTGAGCCACAGCTGGATCGGCATGAAGATCCACGGGAGTGCTGAGAACATCCGGTGGGTTGCTTGGGCCTGCTGCTGCAGTTGCTGCCCTCGCGGCTCGGGAAGCTGAAGTGGAACTGTGGCGACATGACGCCCCTGCCATCATATGACCTCCGCACGGATGTGCGCAGTCGTGCCCTCTGTCCCCACGGCATCCGGCCCTCCTGGCAGCGGATCCGTGAGCTCAGAAAACACCCGAACCTCCCTGGGAAACACATCAGGGAGGGCTGCGACGAAGACGCGATGTCCGCCGAAAGGGATGATGACGTCGCGCGGTAGAGGCATTCCAGTCCCAAACCGCGAGGCGTTGTCGATGACAAAGTCCCACGCTCCGCTCCTCATCACCAGGCCGGGAAGAAGCGCATGCGCGATGCAGATGATGGTCCTGTCCGGATCAGAACTCCAGTCGACGCCTCGGCCTGCCCCACAGTGGGCGCCAACTGTCGTCGATATGTAACGGCAGATGCCATGGGGATGGCTAAAGAGGGGGACAGACCGAGGTTAGTGTCGCTGGTACCGGAAGAGAGAATGGGAACACACGGTGAGACACCACGATGTACCCAGGTTCGGGGCTCTCCGTAGAGATAACACCCCTAGTCCTGCCGAGCTAGCTATATGCAATAACTCTGGCTATAATGAATGCTCCTTGAGCTGTTTGAGAGGAAGAAGAAGAGGGCCTCTAGTCTCTACTCTCTCCTCGCTCTCTCTGATGGGTGAGATTGTAATAACTGCTCCGTCGTCGCCCACGCAGGAGGGGTACCCGGGGCTCTTATAGGCCGAGCCCGGGGTACAAAAGTAAATACACAAGAGGAAGGGCCCAGCTGTCTGTCTCAGATCGGCTAGGGACCTAACATCTTGCTTCTCCGGATGACCCGGTGTAGACTTGCGGCTCGCCATACTGCTATCCCGTATACCTCGGTAATGAACAGTGAGGCTAGGTACTTAGGCCTATCGGCCTGTCCGCGTGATCGGCGCTGGAGGAGACCGCACGCCTCTGACAGTCCCGATCTTCAGGGATTGCGCATTGAATGCTCTTGTACCAGGTGTCTGATCTGGACCTCTGTTCGGAAGCTGCTCTTCTTACTTCAGTCGGATGCTCCTGGATGAGGCCGATTGCGCCTTCTCCGGGGCAATCGGCCCTCACTTGGAACAGTTCGGCCCACTTCTTGGTTACTCTTGTTTAGCTCGGCCTTGGTTAGATCAGTGACCATTAGGTCGGTGATCTTTGCTTTGATGAACTATTTCCCCTGGGTGACCCTACCCGGGGGTCATTCCCCCGACAGATAAGTTGAATAGAAGCTTGACGGTTAATCAATTAAGGTTTGATTTACCGAGAACCAGCTCATGTATGGAATGACGTCTGAGCCGGAAGAATGGATTCATAGGGATCATCTGATGATTGCGTGCACTAGCACACATGATGATTCAACAGATCAGAATGGCAATGCCAAGGGAGGTCATCAAAGTCTACAAGACAAACGGGATTAAACATAGTGCAAGCAGGCAAGAAGAATCTCCAAAGCAGTAGTCTGCCGAGGATTGGCGCTAGATCGGATAGTATTTCAAAGTATTATGGGAATGACATGGACCCCTGAGGATGAACGGATCCTCGATAAAAGGGAGGAGTTATCTGTAGGGTGAAAAGAAGCTACAAGGTAGTAGGCTCAAAGGATTCCCGAAACAACGGAAAGTATTACGATGCATCTTGTGAACACAAGAGCAACTGGGATTGAATAGATGAACAAAAAGTGTATGTGGTTATACATACGGACTTAAGGGTGGTAGTGAATTGTAAAGGTGATCAACACATATGGTCTCGGGAATTTTATCAGAGAGTAATCTTCGGCATCTTCTCGGGAAGCAAGCGATCATCTGTAATGAGTGGCTCTCCGGGAGGAAGTAGTCACGAGATCCTAATGTCAGAGTTAGCAAAATCTTTAACCCGAAAGGATAAGAGAGTAGAATCCCAGAGTTAAAGGTACAGAGAAAAAGGATCCTAATACCACCCAGTTGGCTACGTGGGCCGATAAGCCACACGACACTGTTAGTAAAATAGTTTTGCAACGACTAGACTCGACTTCAACGAAGGAGTTGGAAGGGGGTGTCCTACAGGCAGTCGGCTCTGGTACCAACTTGTGACGCCCCCAAAATCAGACCGTGTACAGTAAACATACACGCAAGGTACACGACCGAGATCAGGGACTCACGGTAAGATATCACAACACAACTCTACAAATAAAAAAATACAAGTTGTTTAATACAAGCCAGGGGCCACGAGGGCTCGAATACAACAGCTCGAGAGCACAAAGTTAGCGGAAGCAATAGTATCTGAGTACAGACACAAGAATACAAGGTTGCCTTAAGAAGGCTAGCACAAATAACAACAGATCGAAAAGGTGAGGCCTCCTTCCTGGGAACCTCCAAACTACTCCTGGTCAACGGGGAACTCGACGTCGTAGAAGTCATAGGGGGTCTTCATGTTGCGGTGGTCGGCATCGGGGATCTCCTGCTCCTGGACTCCACGGCTCCGACGTCGACTGCAGCGGCCGATCAGGCAAAACGAAAAGGGGGAAATAAAGCAAAGATGAGTATCTAGCATACCCGCGAGTCTTACGTCCTCTACTAAGCATTATGCATTGTATCAAATGGAAAGGGGAGGCTATATATAGTGGACTACAAGGTAGAAATCAGAATAAGGGTAAGAAGCTAGGCCTATCGAAGACTAGCATCTTCTGACGTGTCTTGCAACATGAGAAGAGAAACAACCAACAGTTCAATAACATGAATGTAATAACAATGCAGCAGAAGTTGCTGCAGCATTGTATAATAGTAAGTTGTAATAATTAATAGTAATAATGCCTCCGAGTTCCCTTCCTCGACTCCCTTCGAGGAAGAAGACCTGGAACCATACAGTTTAATAGTAGTAGTTTGTAGTGGTAAGATCCAGCTTCAGCATAAAGCGTCCTGTTACCGTGGACACGGCTATTTGAATAGATTAATCTTCCCTGCAGGGGTGCACTAGCGTGACTCTACGATGCTTGGATCTCCAGGGTGGCGTACACCTTGTTAGGGAACACCCCACCAAAGCTATCCGACACAAAGTAGCCCATCCTTCGGCAATCAACAGAGAGGTCATCCGCCGGACTATATCCTATGTACGCCGGGCTTTGGACCCTAACCCGAACGTACTCCTGAACGGTGCGTGACTGGCCGGTGAAGCAAAATCAAAGCAAATACAAATACACTGCTCGAGCAAGAGAAGACAACACCACTTCCCGACAATCAGCATGCAGTACTGCTGACGTCTGAAGACCCTCGAACGAGTTACGATGCAGGGGAGCCCACACTCCTCATCCCAAGTGTAGGTATTGCGTACAAGCCAAAAGGCTACTCAAGACATCAGCCGAACCATTTAGCATTTTAATTAACCTGTGTGACAACTGTTATCGTTGCCTCGACTTAACTGACCTGCGGACAACGACAACAGTCAGGACCACCAGTACATCGGTGCCTGCCCTGTCGTCCCACCAAGTCTCTGCGGTTACCGACAAGGTGAACCGTCTCCTTACCTTGTCTTGTGTGTGCTCTTGGTAGAGCTCGACTTTTCGTGGTTTGGTAACTCTCGCGAGATACGAGCAGGGGCCAAGCACGCCAGTAACGTCGGTCGTACCCTCCCTGTCGTTCCCGGCGCAATACCGTTCGCGGGCACCATTGGGTCGCCCGACTTCTTACCTTAAGGACAACCGGGGCTCAGGATCCAAGAGCGGCTATACAAAGTCAGCAACGAGTGGAGGTACGAGGATTACTCCTCGATAGCTCCACTTGATGGTGGCTCGGCAGAGCCGAGCTAGGGGACCTTAGGCGGTGTCTGCATTGTATCGTACCTGTTGCAGTTATATATATTGTATCTGCGTCACTCCCCTGAGTGGTCACGGCCCGCTATCTAATCCTATCTAACAATGCATAGGGCTCACTACTGAAATATGCATAATTATAATAAGCAGCAATTGAATAGGATTGTAATCGTAGCAGTAGCAGTAACAATGCCTAGTGCAAGAAATGTATGGAAAGATAGGAGATATCTGGGGAAAAGAATGGCTCTGCTTGCCTGGAAGCTCGACGGTAGAGGTACGGTCGTCGACGAAGTAGTCGATCACAGGGGCATCGACAGCGGACGTCGAGACTACCAGACAATAAGAGAGGGGGAAGAAACAATAAATACACGGCAATAATAGCAATACAAACTCAAGACAAGGCAACGCATTGCAGGCGGTGTTCTAACGCAGTACAATGTATTAGGCTCGGAGCGGAAATTCATCCGGGGATGAAATATCGGCTCTGGGGTAATTATTGTCAGATGGCCCGGAGGGGGAAGGTACCATGTCGGAGGTGTCGTGGACATCTGACAAGCATATGGATGGTGTATCCGTGTTAGTTGATCCATTCCGAACAACTTTCATGTTCACAATAAATTCATCCGGATAGTTATACGGTATCGGGCAATCATCGGACAAACGGTCCAGAGGGGGGGTGTCGATGATCATTGTGTTAGGAAGGTGTGGTATACAAACAGATAGCGTATTTGTATTCGTTAAATTTTTTTGATCAATTTTCATGTATAAAGTTTTTCGATCCGAGTTATGGTTTAAAAGATATTGAATTTTAAAGTTTTAATCATTTAAAAGAATTTCTGGATTTATATTTATTATTAATCTAACATTATCCAGAACAGTGAAGTTTGACTAGTCAAACTGACATGGGGGTCCCACATGTCAGCCTCACAGTTTAATAAAACAATTTATTAAATTTAAATAACAATGGGGTCCCACATGTCATACTCTGGCATTTCTATTAATGTGTGTAAATAAAATAGCTGACAGGTGGGACCCAGGTGTAAGTCACACAGTGGTTTAAATACCAGATTAACTTTAACTGAAAGGTTATCCAGTGGGTGGACCCTGATACACAAGATAACTTCTCGCCCTCGTTGGTTACCCCAAGTGGAAGGTGAGATGTAGCATAACGGCAAGTTTCCCTCGGTGAAGATACCGAGGTTTTAAGATTGTCTCCCGTAGGACTCCAAGGTCGACAAGTAGGTGGTTCGGCAAGTGAGGTGCCGTTCACTTGCTTCTCCCGGACCTGCACACACACAGATAGCTTTGCTCCCAATGAGTACAGAGGAGTTTTCAATTCCTCCGGCCTTGTTGTTTACAAAGGATAAAACGCACGGGATAAAATGATAGATAGTGATAGCAACGGAAAAGTAAATACTGAAAGTAAATTGATAGTGTAAACAGTGGTGGTAATATGGACCGGGGTCTCATGATGTTCACTAGTGATGTCTCTCTCCCAAAAGACTATAAAATATCCATGCGAGGTAAACAAATTACAGCTGGGCAATTGACAGGATTATGTGCGCAAACCAATGCTAATTATGCAAAACAGAAAGGAAGAGGCTCAAAAGCACGGGCGGTACGCCAAGACAAGTAGACCGAAATCCATCTGCATCTACCCACTAATCATCCACCTTGAGATATCTATCCAGAACATCTCGCTGGTATTAAGTTGTGAATCCCACCCAAAGTGTAAACTCAAAGCAACGGACAGCTGCATTAAAGAACTTTGCGTAAAGTAAACAATCCTTGCACCCGCAAGTACAAACACCGTTGTTTTCCCCCTTGTGGCAACAGCACATCCCCTAGACTCATGTTTCTGTCACTCAAGCTAGTCATCGGGGGGCATGAACCCACAATCATGCATAACGCTCCCTCTTGGAGTCACTACCTACTACTTGGCCAAAGCAATAAACAACAATGGAGAACATGCAAGAGTTACTCAAGAACATAAATATAAAAGAAGAGAATCAAATATATAACTCGATCACAATCTGAACATAATCTCATAATCCATAGGATCCCAGCAAACTCATCATAGCAACAGCAGAAAGATTACATATGTGCCTCGATCATGTAGGATAGCTCACGAGGTCTAACCCATGAAGAACAAAGAGGGGAGGAGAACATCACATAACTACTGATCATGGACCCATGGTCTAAGGTGGACTATTCACGGTTCATCCGGGAAGCATCCATTGTGGTGGAGAAGCTCCCGGAGGTGATTCCTCCCTCCGGCAGGGTGCCGGAAAGAGGTCTTCTGGTGCTCCCGATCTTGGAAGCGCGGCGGCAGCGAAACAGAGGAGAGATCGCGAAAAAGGGTTCCGTCCCCGAGGGTTTCTCGTCACAGGGAATAAATAGGCGAAAGGGGGAGCCAGAGGTGGGACAGAGGCTCCAGGCGCCCCCTGGGGCCTGGCCGCGCCCTCTGGCCGCCTGGGCCCCCTGGCTCCCCTCTGGCCCATCCTGGGCTCTTCGCGAAGTTTCCGGTACGCTGATTTTTCCTATATTTTTTCCGGAATTTTTCTGGTACTTTTAATAAGGGGGAAACCTGAAATAGAAAAACAGCAGAAAACAGGAACTGGCACTGGGGTGCACTGGGTTAATAGGTTAGTCCAAATATGATCAAAAGTGTATGGAAGTTCATCAATATCATAGCAACATCACACAAAAGAGGCATGGAGCAAGCAGAAATTATAGATACGTTTTGGACGTATCAACATCCCCAAGCTTAATTCCTGCTCGTCCTCGAGTAGGTAAATGATAACAAGCATAATTTCTGTGGTGACATGCTAACAACCATATAAGAACTTTGTAAGTAAAGTAATCAAAGCATGCAATCCAATTCAAGTCATAACAAGCAAGAGTCTATATCTAGTATTGAAACAAGCAACATAAGAACATAAAGGTGCAAGAGCTCTCGCTGTCCGTGACTCGAATGTCTCCAAATGGTGTTTGCGTGCAAGAAAGGGGATAGGGATATACGAGAAAAAGTATTTTTATTGATGAGAACTCAATCTACTAAAGTGTCACACTGGGTCTCCTTTGGAATCTTATCTTGACTCATCCCCATACCACTAGCCAGGTACAAGTCAAAATGATCCACTCCTTTTCGACATTTTGAGCACTCATGCAATGGATGAGCGTAAGCAAGAAAGTTGACACTTAGGATGGCAAAGAGAGAATATAGTGGAGGAGGAAGACAAAAAAGGTGTGAAAGGCTCACATCAATGAGGACAATCATAGGAGAGAGAAAGCCAAATGATAGATATGATGTGAGGAGTAGGGATTGCCATGCAACGGATGCACATATGAGCTAAGGTAAGCTCTCCAATGGAACTAGTGCGGGTGCATCCAACTTGCTTGCTCAAGAAGAACTAGATCTCATTTTAGGAGGCTCATCATTGGAATATACAAGCCAAGTTCTATAGTGTGAAGGTCCCCACATAGTTATATGCATGAATGATAATCTCTATGGAGTACGAGATACAAGATGGAGTACGAGTGTGGCTCTTCTCAAAAAAAGAATAGTAGTGTACCCCCTTCTCTCTTTTTATTTCTTCTTCTTTTTTTATTTTTTTGTATTTTTTGGTGGCCTCAATGGCTCTTTCTACTTAACTCTCATTTTTCCTCTTTGGGATATTTTAATTTGTGAACTTTGGGATCTTTTAATTTTGTCCACTTTGGGATGTTTTTCTCACTTTAGGGGTAGCACTCTATATATTACAAAAAGTATAGAAGATCTTTCACACTTTACAAAGTACTCAAATCATAAAGAAAATGTAACTATCATGATGTATGCAAATGTATGCCTCTGCCAGTGTAGCAGGATATGCAATGATACTAGCGCGTCATGTAGCAATGATTAGGGCAAGGCCCAACTAGCATGCGGCTCATCGATCAAGCAAGTAGCATGTATGACATGAATATCAAGTCATGAGAAGATGGATGTTGCATGGCAATGTTCGGAAAGGCTATGGAAATGCCTTAATAGGTAGGTATGGTGGCTATTTTGAGGAAGGATATAAGGAGGCTTATGATGATAGAGCGTATCGTGCCAAGGGTTTGGATGTACCGGCGAAAGTGGACGCTAACTCTCGGAATGAGAAGAAAGCAATGCACGGCACAAGGAAGGCTAGCAAAATATGGGAAGGTGGAAGTGTCAACTTTCGAATACTCACATTAGTCCGAAGAACTCATGCACTTATTATCGGTAACTCTCAATCTAATAAGGAGGTTCACAAAGAGACAAGTACCCCGAGGAGGAGTGTATGGGGGTTTGGTTATCCTTGCGCATCCTCGACTCATGGTACGTGAGTGTACTCTAATATTCGACCCCTCAGAAGAGTAGTGATCCAACTAGTAGCTAAAGTTCTCAACTAATTTGTAGGTTTTTGAAAATAAACACGGATTGCCCAAAATACAACATCTATCACTAATAGGATAAATCTCTTGACACCAAAAGTCCAAACATTACTCAAGACAACACCTCAAAACTTTTGCAAGTTACTACTACAAAAAGAATAGCAACCTCAATTACCTACTTCAAGTCAAGACACAAAACTCAGTGCAACAGGCAAACTCTCTAATCAAGATAAACATGAAAACTCAATAGAGTTCCATAAACAAACTAATCAAAAGCTCTTTTAAAAGATAAACATGAAAGCTTAGAGCAAAGCATGACAGCAGCTACGGAAAGATAAAGAACAAACACAGCAAAGATAAGCAGGAAAAAGTCCTATGTTGTGTTCTAAATTTTGGAAGTGGTGTGTGTTTCTCTCCCACACAAAGAAAGATGGGTTCTAACTTGTTATGAACAGCAATAAAAGCTAAAGAAAACTAAAAACAAAACCTAAGAGCGAGACGCTCTAAGAATAGCACATAACGCATGAAGTGATAAAAATATAGTGAAACGAGAGACGAACTGATAATTGTCGATGGAGAAGGGGATGCATGGGGGTATCGCCAAGCTTAGACGCTTGAGTCTCCTTGAATATTTCTTGGGGATGCATGGGGTCATCCCCTAGCTTGAACGCTTGACACTTCTTAATCTTCTTTCATCATCTTCCCTCGCACAATTCATAACTCCCTTCATACATAACTCATCATAATCTGATTAGCAAGGTTAGTACCCATAATAAAATAATTTTTTCTCTACCGGAAATAAGGATAGACTTGAAGATCTACTGTTTCTCAAGATTTCCAAAAAGTTTTAGCAAAGAAAAATCAAGCTTAAGGTTTGCAAAACGAAGAAAAGGCAAAACAGTACAGAATCTGTGAAAAACAGACCAGCAGGTAGTAAAGAATTTTTAGGGGTACTTCTGCAACTCAAATAAAAAAACTCAGAACATACGAAAGTTTCGTGATTGTATAGAGCACGCTGTGTAAAAAATGCAGCTCAAAAAGATGAACTTGGATTTTTTCTTTATTTTTCTAGTCACGAGGAAAGAATCTGTTTTCTGGACAGCATGTCACAACTTTCACTTCCCTTGTCGTATGAGGCTATAAAAGGCACAAAGTTTGAAAAGTAAAGATACAATGATATTGCTACAGTAGTAAAAATCATCAAGACCACTAAAAACAGAAGAAGAACAAAAAGGAAATCCTAAATTCGTTGCGGGCTGCCTCCCGAAAGCTTTTCTTTAAAGCCATTAGCTAGGCTTAATGCAAAAAGATCAAGTCTTTTCAAGAGAATAACTAGCCCGTGTGACGGACTAAAAAGGCAACTTAATCTTTTTCCTAGGGAAGTGTTCCATCCCTTTCTTGAGAGGGAATTGGAATTTTATAATCCCTTCTTTCATATCAATAACAGCACCTACGGTGCGAAGAAAAGGACGTCCCAAAATAATTGGACAAGAAGGTTCACATTCAATGTCCATAATAGTAAAATCAACGGGAACATAGTTGTCATTGACAATGATAAGAACATCATCTATCTTCCCCAAAGGTTTCTTTACGGAAGAATCGACAAGACGAACACCAAAAGAACAAGGATCAAAAGTTTTCAACTCAAATATATCATACATTCTTTTAGGCATAACAGAGGTACTAGCTCCAAGATCACATAAATCAAAGCAAGAAAAGTTATTCAACTTAATTTTAATCATAGGATCTCAACCATCTTCTAGCTTTCTAGTTATGGAGGCTTCTAACATAAGCTTCTCCTCCCTAGCTTTGATGAGAGCATTAGTGATATGCTCCGTGAAGGCAAGATTAAGTGTGCTAGTGTGGGGGTCTCTAGACATCTTGTGAAGGAAACGAATAACTTCAGAAAGAGTGAAATTATCAAAATCAAGGTCACTACTATCAAGTAAAGTGGTAGTGGTGTCCTTTAGGCTCACTTGTTTGGTAGCTTCTATAGTCATAGGAATTTCTTCTTCTACGGTTGAGGTCATAGCATCACCATTAATAGGTCCTATGGGACTAGGGGTGCATTGGGTGCTAAGAGTTTGGATATCCTCAACCACTTGGATAGTAGCAACAGTATGGTGTGTAGGAAGGCTCTTAATTCTATCTTCTTCCTCCTTTTCTCTAGCCCATCTCTCTTTGAGTTTAGCCATCATCCTAATGTTTTCATTAATTTGCAATTGGATAGCATTCATAGGAGTGGCCTTCCTCCCCTCAGGGGGAGAAGTTCTAATTTTAAGCAATTCTACTTCATGGGCTAAATTGTCTACCTTCGACGAGAGGGTATCTAGTTTGTCTAGTTTTTCCTCTACACTCTTGTTGAAGGTTTTTTGGGTAGTGATAAAGTATTTAAGCATACTCTCTAATTCAGAGGTGGGGTTTTTGGTGCTAGGATAAGTGTTGTTGTTCCCATAGTTGTTGGAGAGGAACGGTCTAGGATTGCTACCAAAGTTACTCCTATAAGCATTGTTGTTGAAGTTGTTTCTAGAGATAAAGTTCACATCTACTTGATCCTGAGCAATCAAATATTTTAAAGGAACATTTTGAGGATCAATAGGAGATTGCTTGGTAAGTAAAGACATGATCAAGTCAACTTTCTCATTTTTGGAGGAGATCTCCTCGATAGAGTTTACCTTCCTACCTGTTGGAGCTCTTTCGGTGTGCCATTGGGAATAGTTGATCATCATCTCATCGAGAAGTTTTGTGGCAGCACCAAATGTAGTTGACATAAAGGTTCCTCCCACGGCCGAATCTAACAAGTTCCGCGAGGTAAAGTTCAAGCCTGCATAAAAAGTTTGGATAACCATCCAAGTAGTCAAACCATGCGTAGGGAAATTCTTAACAAGACATTTCATGCGTTCCCAAGCTTGGCCAACATGTTCATTATCCAATTGTTTAAAATTCATAATAAAGCTCCTCAACTAGATAATCTTAGCAGGGGGGTAGTACTTCCCGATAAAAGCATCCTTGCACTTATCCCAAGAGTCTATGTTATTCTTAGGCAAGGATTGAAACCAGATTTTAGCTTCATCCCTCAACGAGAAAGGAAAAAATCTTAAGCTTAACAATATCACCATCTACTTCCTTGTACTTTTGCATATCACAAAGCTCAATAAAATTATTTAAATGCAAAGCAGCATCATCTCTAGCACCAGAGAATAGATCTTTCATAACAAGGTTCAGCAAAGCAGGTTTAATCTCATAAGAAGGTGCTGAAGTAGCAGGTGTAGCAATAGGAGTGCAGATAAAGTCACTGTTGTTGTGACTAGTGAAGTCACACAACTTGGTGTTCTCAGAGGAACCCATAGCAGCAGCAAGCAAGATAACTATTTTTTTGATTTTTGATAAAAGACACTAAAGAAAAAACTGAAAGGTAAACTAACAAGACTAAAAAGCAAAGATAAAAGATAGTGTGCAACTCCCCTATCTTGAAGAGTGGAGTCCCCGACAACGGCGCCAGAAATTTCCTTGATACACGAGATAACTTCTCGCCCTCGTTGGTTACCCCAAGTGGAAGGTGAGATGTAGCGTAACGGCAAGTTTCCCTCGGTGAAGATACCGAGGTTTTAAGATTTTCTCCCGTAGGACTCCAAGGTCGACAATTAGATGGTTCGGCAAGTGAGGCGCCGTTCACTTGCTTCCCCCGGACCTGCACAGACACAGATAGCTTTGATCCCAACGAGTACAGAGGAGTTGTCAATTCCTTCGGCCTTGTTGTTTACAAAGTATAAAACGCACGGGATAATAATTATAGATAGTGATATCAATGAAAAAGTAAATACTGGAAGTAAATTGATAGTGTAAACAGTGGTGGTAATATGGACCGGGGTCTCATGATGTTCACTAGTGATGTCTCTCTCCCAAAAGACAATAAAATAGCCATGCGAGGAAAACAAATTACAGCTGGGCAATTTACAGGATCATGTGCGCAAACCAATGCTAATTATGCAAAACAGAAAGGAAGAGGCTCAAAAGCATGGGCGGTACGCCAAGACAAGTAGACCGAAATCCATCTGCATCTACCCACTAATTATCCACCTTGAGATATCTATCCAGAACATCTCACTGGTATTAAGTTGCGAATCCCAACCAAAGTGTAAACTCAAAGCAACGGACAACTGCATTAAAGAACTTTGCGTAAAGTAAACAATCCTTGCACCCGCAAGTACAAGCATCGTTGTTTTCCCCCTTGTGGCAATAGCACATCCCCTAGACTCATGTTTCTGTCACTCAAGCAAGTCATCGGGGGGCATGAACCCTCAATCATGCATAACGCTCCCTCTTGGAGTCACTGCCTACTACTTGGCCAAAGCAATAAACAGAAACGGAGAACATGCAAGAGTTACTCAAGAACATAAATATAAAAGAAGAGAATCAAATATATAACTCGATCACAATCTGAACATAATCTCATAATTCATCGGATCCCAGCAAACTCAGCATAGCAACAGCAGAAAGATTAGATATGTGCCTCGATCATGTAGGGCAGCTCACGAGGTCTAATCCTTGAAGAACAAAGAGGGGAGGAGAACATCACATAGCTACTGATCATGGACCCATGGTCCAAGGTGGACTACTCACGGTTCATCCGGCAAGCATCCATGGTGGTGGAGAAGCTCCCGGAGGTGATTCCTCCTCCGGCAGGGTGCCGGAAAGAGGTCTTCTGGTGCTCCCGATCTTGGAAGCGCGGCTGCGGTGGAACATAGGAGAGATCGCGATAAAGGGTTCCGTCCCCGAGGGTTTCTCGTCACGGGGAATAAATAGGCGAAAGGGGGCAGACAAAGGTGGGCCAGCGGCTCCAGGCGCCCCCCTGGCGAGGCCAGGGGCCTGGCCGTGCCCTCTGGCCGTCTGGGCCCCCTGGCTCCCCTCTGGCCCCTCCTGGGCTCTTCGCGAAGCTTCCGGTACGCAGTTTTTCCTATATTTTTCCCGGAATTTTTCTGGTACTTTTAATAAGAAGGAAACCTGAAATAGAAAAATAGCAGAAAATAGGAACTGGCACTGGGGTGCACTGAGTTAATAGGTTAGTCCAAATATGATCAAAAGTGTATGGAAGTTCATCAATATCATAGCAATATCACACAAAAAAGGCATGGAGCAAGAAGAAATTATAGATACGTTTTGGACGTATTAGACCGACATGTAAGTCTAACAGTTATGCTAATTTAACAGTTTTCTTTTATCTCTCTGACAGGGGGATTAGCAGGGGGCGGGGGCCACTGGTCAGTGGTTGTTTAGCCACTAACAGTGGATCTGACCGAGGTGGCCCACCAGTCAGTGACTGGGGTGGTTGCCGGCGAGGCAGAGCTCGCCGGAGTTGAGCCTGTGCCCGATTCCGGCCACCATTTGCGGCGAGGTTTCTTCCTACGCGTTCCTGGGGCCGAGCCGCGTACACCGGTGGTGGTGTTGGGTCGTGGGGTCGCCGGAATCAGGATCGGCGACGAGGTTTGGCGGCCGGCAGAACAGTGTGAAGACGACGACGTCGTTCCGAGGGGGGGGGTTCCATGAGCGTGAGCTAGTGTGCTCGGCTACTGCGAGCACGCGGAGACGGTTGTCACACCAAGCGCGCCAAATGCGTGCGCTAGGCCACGGCGGCCAGCGCTTCCACGGCGGCGAGTCCGCGGCGACCATGGTGGTGACCGCTATGGCGTATGGGGAACAAAGGGACGGTTGGCGGCGGTGCAAAACCTCACGAGAGGGGTGTAGGGGAAGGCAGGCTGCTCGGGGAAGAAGCGTTGCGGCCGGAATCGAAGGAGTTCGCCTACCGGTCCGAGGTAGAAGACGTAGACGATGCGCACGGTGTAGGGGCTTCGGGATCGATTCCTCCTCCAGGGTGATGAAGACGACGACGGCGGGGCTCCACGACACAACGGCGAGGTGTCGCGAGCACATTGGCCGCGTGTGACCACGATAATGGCGATGGCGGCGCGGGCGCATTTTTGCTCGAGTGAGGGAGAGGCGAAGGGGGGGTTAGGGTTAGGGTTTCGCCAGGGGGGTCGCCGGGGAGTGGTTAAGCACTACAGTGGCTCGGTAGCTCCGCGGTGGCGCCCATCGCGCGGTGGCAGCCGTCGAGCACCGGGGAGATGGCGCCACGCATGCCCGGGGTGAAAAGGGGAAAGGGATGACCCCCTGGTGGGTTGGGTGGGCTGCGCGGGCTGGCTGGGCCAGCACTGTGCACTTAGTGCACCAGTGGAGTGGGCTGGATTCCTCTTTAGTCTTTTTATTTATTTTCTGCTTTCTGTTCTTTTATGTTTATATTTTATTTGGCACCAGTGGAGTGGGCCGGATGAGTTATATCATGTAATAGTTTATCAGATTGTTGGGGGCATGTTGCCTATCATCTAGATTGGTGTTCATCATCTTTTGTTCAACTTGTTGCTCTTAATGCTTGTCACTTTGGGCCCGAGTGCCATGTTTTCAGATCTGAAACCTATGTGTTTGCATGAATATATTTGTGTTCTTGATCCTATCTACGAGTTGTATGCACCTGTTATAGTCCGGAACCGGCGATCCCAAAGATGACAGCTTGGGACACCAAAGGGGATGGACTATAGTTTGAGGATTCCGTGTATCCATTGATTGTTAATGCTTTGTTCCGGTGCTCTTTGACAGGAGCACCTTAATCTCCATAAGTTCCTTTTGGCCCCGTTCGTAGCGGGATGGTAGGACAAAAGATGTTGTGAAAGTTCTTATTGCAAGCACGTACAACTACCTGTGGGGTACATGCCTAATGTTTGATATATGCCTAGATGATCATTGTTTTTCTGTGTGCCTTGCCCCAAGTTAAATACATGATGTATCTCATCCATGCAGCACCCAACCATCCATCTCCCTAGCCTAAGGTGTTTTTAATTATGCTGGTTACTAGTTATTTTCTTTTGCTGTTTTACTTTCGCTGTTTTACCGCCACTATTTCCGTTGCCACCATCACTTCCATATCGCAGTTACTATTAATATATTGTTGCAAGTAAGTGTATCTCAGGTGCGGTGGAATTGACAACTCCACTGTCAAATCTTGTGGGTATTCTTTGGCTCCCCTTGAGTCGAATCTATAAATTGGGTTATTCTTACCCGCGAAGACTATCTCGATACCCTGTAGTTGTGGGTTATGAAGGCTGTTTTCTGGCGTCGTTGCCGGGGAGCATAGATTTATTCACAAGTTTACCTGGAGTATTTTACCTGCTGCAGTTTATCCTCTATGGGTAAGAAAGAAGACCCCAAGGTTCTGATCTTACCATCCCGTACAAGAAAAGGTATTGTTCTGAACACTAGTGCTACACTTGATTCACCTTCAGTTATGAGTAAGTTTGCTTCACCTCCACCACATGATGCTTCTACTGAATCCGTTACTATGTTCGATACTTTTGATGATGCTTCTACTACTCTTGATGATATTGGTTCACTTGGTTATGCTCTTGAGAAACAGATCGTTGCTGCAAAAAAAATCTGGAATTGAAATTCCTGTTACTCGCTACCCTATTGGTGGAACTTATGATTATCCTGATTTGAGTAAACTCAAGGAGAGACTCCTTGAGGACGATTATATTATGCTTGATGATGATTTATGCAGGGAGCTAACGGAGTTTGTCGACTCTGACCCCGGTGCTATTAAGAAGCTTCTCGAAAAACACTCCCTGAAGAACAAGACCGTTCCTGATCCTGAATTTTCTACATCTCCTATATGCATCAATGATCCCGATTATAATTTCTCTGTTGATCTTTCACTTATATCTATGGTTGAAGCTGACCCCTTTTATGGCAGAGAAAATGATGATGCTATTGCACACCTGACCAAACTCACTGAGTTGGGTGGCCTGTTTACTACGGATGAAAAGATACGAAACTTTTATGTTACTAAGCATCTTCCTTTCTCTTTGAAGGAAGGTGCTAAAGCATGGTATGATGCACTACCATGTGGTTCTATTAAGAGTCCTCAAGACTTAGCTCACTCTTTTGTTGATAATTACTTTCCTGCTCATATGCAACATACTGCTTTACAAATAATTTATAACTTTAAACAGTTGCAGGATGAGCACCTCCCTAAAGCTTGGGGGAGGTATTGTAGTCTGATCCAGGCTAGACCGGGACATGGAGTCCCTAAGAATGAATTAATTGATATATTCTATGCTGGTCTAACTGATGAATCCAGATCCTATTTGGATAGTTGTGCTAGTTGTGTTTCAGTAAAAGAACACCGGACGATGCAGAAGAATTAATGGGCAAGATTGCCAAGAACCACGAAGATTGGTCCATCCCTGAACCACCTCCACCACCAAAAAAAGGCATGCTCGTCCTAAGCCCCGAAGATATGCAAGAAGCAAAGAAGTCTATTAAAGAGAAGGGTATTAAAACTGAAGACGTGAAGAATCTACCCCCTATTGAGAAGTTGTGTGAGCCTACCACTCACCCTCCTATGGTAGAGGTACACTCTCTTTTAGATTTCAATGCAAGTGACATCCCTCATGGTAAGCCTCCTGATCAATGTTTAGATGAGCTTGATAATTTAATTATGAAGCAAAGCCACTTTACTGAGAGGATACAAAGTCAGTTGCATGATAATTCCCTTGCTATCAAAAGCTTGCTTGATGTTCTAGGTAGAACAGTTAATGATGTTAAATGTCTTGTGAAGCATTTTCATATGGTTCAAACCCATCTTGAACAAATTTCTAATGTGCAAAAAGATTTTCTTGCTAACAATGCCAAACAGGATATACAGGACTTCGGGATTAAAACCCGAGGAGTAACTAGCACTCAAGATCCTCTCTATCCAGAGGGGCATCCGAAGATAATTGAGCAAGATTCTCAAACTCGGGTAGAAGAAATTGTTAGTTCTCCAAAGAAGAAGAAGAAGAAGCACAAAGAAGCTGATAATTCCAATGATCCAATTGCAAGTGAAGAGCTTGTTATTGATCCAAATAGTATATCTACCTCCGATGCTGAGACTGAAGATGGTGCTGAGCCTGAAAAGGATGGTGAAAAGAATGATCCACCCGAAGTTCGAGAAGAAGAAGCACCCGACAAACGCAAGAAATACACTAGAGAAGACTTCATCGCAAGAAGACATGGGAAGGAAAGAGAACCAAGGGTACAGAAACCCATGCCATTTCCAGGTAAGTCTCTCAAAACTAAAGAAGAAGAGCATTACAATAAGTTTTGTGAATGGATGAAACCTCTTTTTCTTCAAATCCCTTTGACTGATGCTATTAAATTACCTCCCTATTCGAGATATATGAAAGATATTGTTACTAATAAAAGAAAAGTTCCTAATGAAGCAATATCTACTATGCTTGCTAACTACTCTTTTAGTGGCAAGATTTCTGAGAAGCTTGGTGATCCAGGTATACCCACCATTCCCTGCTCCATAAAGAATAATTATGTCAAGACTGCTTTATGTGATCTTGGAGCAGGAGTGAGTGTTATTCCTTTCTCTCTTTACAAGAGTCTTTGTTTAGAGAAACTAATCCCTATAGATATCTCTCTTCAAATGGCTGACAAGTCAACAGTTGTACCCATTGGTATTTGTGAGGATGTTCCCGTTGAAGTTGCTAATTGTTTGATCCTTACTGATTTTGTTGTGCTTGACATGCCCGAGGATGGGAGCATGTCTATTATTCTTGGTAGACCTTTTATTAACACCGCAGGTGCTATTATTGATTGCAATAAAGTAAAGGTTAATTTTAATGTGAATGATAAAGAATACACGGTGTATTTTTCGAAGAAGACTGACAAAAGGCATGGCTTCAACTCTATAGAGAATATCGAGACCGTGAAGATTGGTGATTGGGATTGTCCTCTACATGTGCACCACAAATACAAAACCATTATGGTGGGGACAATATCCATTAAAGTGAAGGTACCATGAATGCTTCATAGTAAGTGAAACTTTTTGCTTTATGTATTGCTAGTTTCGTAGTAGGACTTGATCAACCTTGCTATTAAATGAGTTTAATATAAGTAAAAAGTAGAGGTTGTTATGTTTGCATTTATTTTAGCTTGATATTTCTTGCTGGTCCAAAGTTTTATATTTTTGAAGCTTCACGTAGCTAACCACTATTTCAAGTTTTCAGAAAGTTTTGCAGGTTTTTGAACCTCGAAAAAATTTCAACAGTGAAGTTGTCAAAAAAATTAAAATTAAAATTTCCATGCCGAGAGTGACCCAGAGGCACCTGGGGTTGACCAGGAGGGGCCACCAGTGGCCCAGGCGGCCAGCTGGCGTGGCCTGCCCCCTAGCCGCGCCCACAGGGCGCCTGGGGCCCACAGGCCCCACCTGCAGGTATTTCTTCTCCCTCTCTCTCTCTCTCTCCAAAAACACGAATTCTGCACTTGCTCTTGCGTTCTTGTTGTTCTTGGAGGCGAATTTCGATCTCTCTCTACAGCCTATCATTCGAGCTGAGATTTTGAGCAAATACTCCCTGGTATGTGACTCCTCCACCCCTCCAATTAGATATTTGATTGGTGGCTTCATTAGTGAGTATTTAGTAGCTCTTGGTGATGTTCATATGAGCTTGCAAGCATGTGTAGAAATTTATTTTCCAAGTTTTGATGCAAGTTTATGACTTAGGGAAGTGAGTAGAGTAGTTTGCCCCAACTCATTTTTCTTAAATCCTTGTTTTTGTGAATTATCAAAAATTTCAGAAATGAGTTTCTTTGGAAAAGCAAAAGGATGGCTTGGGAAGAAGAAGCCCGAGCACAGTGATAGAGTAACTAGAGGTGCATCTTCATCCTCAGCTGCTAGGGTGAGCTAGAATGAAGATGTTGTGCCCCTGGAGTTGCTGGAAGATACAAGTCCAGCACGGGCAATGATGTTTTCGTGCAAAGATTTTCTTGAAGCGGCAGGTATTAAGGAGGACTTTGATAACCTTTGCTAATGCAGGTTTGACACGGCTTGCAACATGCCGTGTTACTCAATACCGTAAACTCATCTCCTGTTTTATTAACAGTTTTGGATATAACCATGATGCTGGTCTTATTGAGTTTAAAATTTACAATGATCCTTTGACCGTGTCTTTGGAAATATTTTGTGAAATAATAGGTGTACCGAACGTTGGACGGACGGCAAAGATGAACACTCAGCCCACCGAACTGAGAACGCTCTTCAACTCTCTTTGCAGTTAGGATACAAGGGATATCCGACGTTCAAAAATTTCCAGCATCTTGTTTCCCCAGCTCAGTTATTTTTCATATTATATTGCTAGAGGGGTATTAGCTCATGAAAAAACGAGCAACATTTTTGCGCCGGATATTACTATCCTGGAAAATGCCCTCTCAGGGGAAACTACGTATAATGTGGGTGCCTTTATTGCTCGCCGACTTGTCCTTAATGGCAACAAGGGAGATCTCTTTGGTGGCATTTATGCCACACTTATTCTTGAGTCTCTTGAGCGCACCCCACATCCTGATGATGAGCCTTTTCCTTTTATAAGCTTTGACCTTGCTGCTATGAAGAGGCATGAGTTTGTTACCAGGACTTCCGAGTTTGGTAACCTTATTTATATTCTGAGGTTTGGACTAATCGATATTCGGGAGATCCGTCTACCTGCTCCTTTTTGGTTTGATTCTACTCGCAGGAACGGATGGTCCTTCAACGTCACCCAGTTCGATGAGTTCGTGGCCTAGCAGCAGTTCCATAACCCCATGGAGGGGGTTGTGCATGATGATGATGAGGAGCCCGTTACCCAGTGGGGTGAAGGGTCTTTTTCCGCTTGGAGCGCGGAGCCTTCTTCGTGGGAGGATCCCAGGACTTCGGTCTATGCACCTGAAGCCCCGTACGACCCATGGACACACCAGTACTACCCTGGAGCTGGAGGCTCCTGGGGACCACAGTAGTAGATACCAACTTAGGCCAAAAGCCTAAGCTTGGGGGAGTACGTGTCCTTCTCCCTTTTTCCATTGTATTATCCGTTTTATGATTGTTCGTTTTGATCTTTTCGAAGTTTTTGCATGTTCTTCTTTGATTCTTTCTTTGCAAAAACAACAAAAAGATTTTCTCTTTCTTTTTCTGTCGTTTAACCTTTAGAAAATCCAAAAAGATTTCTTTTCTCTCTTTAGTTTGCTTTGTTGCAGAGTTCAGCTCGAGTCCGTGATGGCATTTGCACTTGATTATATTTCCCTACGTTCAATCGTGCAAGCGACGAGGCAGTGATGACGAAGATCGGCGAAAGGGATGCAACAAGGAAAACCGGTATGAAGTTTGTTGTTTCTACTTTTGTACATATGCTTGTACTTATGATTTAGAGACCAGCTTGTACCGACATAGTGCTATGTTTACAATGCTTTCCCAGTTGTTCATGCTTTCTTTGTGGCTAATCTCAAATAGCTAGGGTACATGATGTGTTGTTGAAATGATTTACATGCATTGCATTGTTCATGGTTTGGCATACTGAAGTGGTATTTCCCTTTGGAGAATTCTTGGATTGACTTGGCACATGCTTACACATGTTTAAGACTAAAAAGTCTTCTATGCCTTGATGATCTTTGAATTTCAGAATAGTTATATCACTCTCATGCCCAATTCAATTTTGCTTTGTTGCTCTGCATGATTATGACTGTTATTGCTCTCTAGTTGGTTGCTTCCCAGTCTTTTGCTAGCCTTCGCTCGCACTAAGCGGAATTCTGCTTGTGCATCCAAAATCCTTGAAACCAGTTATTCCATATGAGTCCACCATACCTTCCTATGTGGTATTTACCGGCCATCCTAACGAAGACTTTCTTGTACATCTCGAAATCATTCAAAAACACTTATGTGTTGAGCCTCTGCTTTAGCTCATGATGAAGTAGTAGGTGATTCATAACCTTCTTATGTTAGACATGTTTTATCACGGGATTGCATGTCTAATCTGCAAACCCCTAATACGATGAGGGACTGGCATGAGTGTGCCCAGCTCACAAAAGATAATCACAACCAACAAACCCTCATTCACGCTTTGTTTATGAGAAATCAGAAAACTTTGGTAGTGATAAACAAAGGAGATTAAGGGGATGTGATCGTCCCCATCTTGGGAGCCGTTCCTCGAAACATGTCTAGCATAAGTGGTGATTGAGTTGTCTACTAGCATTCGTTGACGAATCATGCACCTCCCAAAAACACTTTTTTATCTCTGTTTTCAAAACCAAGAGCTCTGGTACATGTTTAGTCTTTGCTTCGAGCCAAGGGTTTTCAACCTTGCCATCAAAATCCACGGTTCGAGAGTCTCCGCCTTCTTTCTTCAAAGCACCAACTATGAGAGCATAATTGTCATTCTGAGTGTAATGTGCATTGTCCTAAAGTACTACATTGTCTTCTGCATGATTATGGTATTAATTATTCTAAAGTTTTTAGTTCTAAACTCCTTTAAAACTCTGGAGGAGTTTCTGCATTTATGTTTTGCTTCACTCATGGAGGCTAGCGAGATACCACTCTAGTATGTTCAAGCTTTGTGCATTGTAATCTTGTCTTGATTTTCAGTAGCATATTATTTACTTTTAGTTGTTTTTGATTGATCACATGAAAGAAGGATTGCTTCGTGCATTGTCCTTATAGCATTGTTTCAATACCTTCTAGACTCTTTTCATAGTACATGCTTATATACATCTAATGAAGCAAAAGAGTTTGTCAAAGTTTTCTTTGTCGCGTTCAGTTCGTCGAACTGAATTGCTTGAGGACAAGCAATATGCTAACTTGGGGGAGTTGATACGTCTCAAACGTATCTACTTTTCCAAACACTTTTGCTATTGTTTTACCCTCATTCTTGCATGATTTGGACGAAACTAACCCGGACTAACGATGTTTTCAGCAGAGTTTTCTGTATGGTTTTATTGTGTGCAGGAAAATGGATTTTTAGGTGTCTCAGAAAATTCCAGGAAAAAACACAGAAAATCCACGCACCCGAAGGACCATTGTGCCAGAAGTGGGGCCAGAGGGCAGCCAGGGGGCCTAGGCGCCCTGCTGGTGCGGCCCCACCCCTGGTCGCGCCAGGAGGCCGCCTGGGAGGGTCAACCCCCCTCTGGTGCCCTACTTCGACTCCTATTTATTCCCGTGGCGAGAAACCCCCAGAACAGAAGTCGTTTTCCCAATTCTCGTCGCGGAGCCGCCGCCACCCTCTGTTCTTCTCCGGGAGGGCTAATCTGGAGGCTGTTTTGGCCTCCGGTGAGGGGAGATCATCGCCATCGTCATCATCATCACCACTCCATCCTCCCTCCATGACTTCTCCTTTCATGTGTGAGTAATTCCCTGTTGTAGGCAAAGGGGATGGTAGGGATTGGGTGAGTTAGATCATGTAATAGTTTATCAGATTGTTGGTGGCATGTTGCATATCATCTAGATTGGTGTTTATCATATTTGCTTCAACTTGTTGCTCTTAATGCTTGTCACTTTGGGCCCGAGTGCCATGTTTTTAGATCTGAACCCTATGTGTTTGCATGCATATATTTGTGTTCTTGATCCTATCTACAAGTTGTATGCACCTGTTATAGTCTGGAACCGGCGATCCCAAAGGTGACAGCTTGGGACACCAAAGGGGATGGACTATAATTTGAGGATTCCGTGTATCCATTGATTGTTAATGCTTTGTTCCGGTGCTCTTTGACAGGAGCACCTTAATCTCCATAAGTTCCTTTTGGCCCCGTTCATAGCGGGATGGTAGGACAAAAGATGTTGTGCAAGTTCTTATTGCAAGCACGTACAACTACCCGTGGGGTACATGCCTAATGTTTGATATTTTCCTAGATGATTATTGATTTTTTGTGTGCCTTGCCCCAAGATAAATACATGATGTATCTTATCCATGCAGCGCCCAACCATCCATCTCGCTAGCCTACAGTGCTTTAAATTCTGCTGGTTACTAGTTGTTTGCTTTCACGGTTTTACTGTCGCTGTTTCACCACCACTATTTCCGTTGCCACCATCACTTCCATATCGCAGTTACTATTAATATCTTGTCGCAAGTAAGTGTATCTCTGGTGCGGTGGAATTGAAAACTCCACTGTCAAAGCTTGTGGGTATTCTTTGGCTCCCCTTGACTCGAATCTATAAATTGGGTTATTCTTACCCGCGAAGACTATCTCGATCCCCTGCAGTTGTGGGTGTTATGTCTCATGGCCAAGTTGGTTGATGATGACACTCCCTCCTCCTCGGCCAAGATCAAGGTAACTCATATTGATGAGTCCTTCATGTTCTCTTCTGAACCTCATGATGAATTTCATGATGCAGAAAGTGATGATGCACATGCCACTTGTGAAGATTTGTTGTTTGCTAAAGTGAACAAAATGATGAGCTCTCTCAAAGGCAACAAGCTCAAAATGTTTCAATTACTTATGGATGTGGTGGGTAAGCACTCCACAACCATTAAGGATCTTGAAATCCTCCTCATCGAGGAAAAGGAGAACTATACTATCCTTGAGTGAAATGTTGACTTTGAGGAAGCTCGAAATGATAACTTGTGCAAATTTGTCCACACATCAAATGACTTAAATGACAAGCATGTTGCCTCCTTGAAAAAGTCTAATGAAATTTGTAAGGAACTTGCTAATGATACGAGCAAGCTTGTTGAGCTAAACACCTCCCTTTCTAAAGATGTTGAGGTACTCACCTTGTCTCCCAAGACAAAAGATGATGAACTCACCACCCTTAGGAAGAATCTTGAGGCTCACAAACTTGCTCACATAAAAACACTTAATAAGATGTCTCCTCCCACTATTGTACATGTTGATGCTTGTGCTACTAACTCTACTCTTGATCAAGCATCTCTCATTGAGGAGAACTTAGCTCTTCATGCTCAACTAAAGAAGGGCCTCTTGACTTGTGCCCAAGGCGAGAAAAACCTAAATGATGTACTAAGTCATCACAAGGAGTCCTTTGTTAAGGAGGGACTTGGGTTTGATACAAGTACGAGTGTGAAAAAGGATGGCACCCTTAGCAAGGGATCAACTCCTCAAAAGGTGTTTTTTCTTCGTGAAGGGCACAAGGACAAAGGTAAGAAAAAGGTTGATGAGGTTGGTGTTGGGAATGGGAAGGCCACTAGGGGCAAGTCCATTCCCAACAAGAAGAAGGAAAAGATGCCTCCATCCTATGTGCTCCGTAAGGAAAAGGATGGAGAGGTGTTTGCCAAATTCTTTGGGGCCCATAATGCTTTCCGTTTCTATATTGTTTGGGTTCCAAGGACCCTTGTTACTAACCATAGAGGTCCCATTGCAAAATGGGCACCTCTAACCAAAGCCTAAACCTATGTGCAGGGTGCTCTCTCTGGTGGAGTAAAATGGGTGATTGATAGTGGATGCACCAATCATATGACCGGAGAAAGTCGTTTGCTCAAGGACTTCATGGATGCAATTCAACCATATATCAGCATTGTCTTTGGTGGTGGTTCCAAGGGAAAGGTACTTGGTTTGGGCAAGGTGGCTATTACTAATGACATGTCTCTTTCAAATGTCATGCTTGTCCAATCCCTTCAATAAAATTTGCTTTCCGTTTGTCAATTAGCTTCCGTTGGTTATGATACACTATTTGGCCTAACAAGTGTGAAAGTCTTTAGGAGAGATACTTTTGAAGTGGCCTTTGTTGGAGAGTTGGATGGCAACCTTTACACGGTTGATTTCTCAAAAGAGAGTACTTACCATGCAACTTGTCTAATGGCCAAGGCCTATAGGGGGTGGCTATGGCATCGCCGGCTAGACCATGTTGGCATGAGAAATCTAAAAGATCTCCTAAAGGGTGAACACATCCTCGGACTAACATACGTGTCTTTTGAGAAAGATCGTGGGTGTAGTTGATACGTCCAAAACGTATCTATAATTTCTGCTTGCTCCATGCCTCTTTCGTGTGATATTGCTATGATATTGATGAACTTCCATACACTTTTGATAATATTTGGACTAACCTATTTACTCAGTGCACCCTAGTGCCAGTTCCTGTTTTCTCCTGTTTTTCTATTTCAGGTTTCCCCCATATTAAAAGTGCTCCAAAAATTCGGGAAAATCCGATAAAAAGTCAGCGTAGAAGAAGCCTCGGGAATCACCGAGGGGGCCTAGAGGGGACCCACCAGGGCCCCAGGCGCCCTCCCGGCGCGCCCTAGGGTGGGGTCGCGCCAGGGGGGCGCCTGGACCCCTGGTGGACCCCCTGGCTGCCCCCCTTCGCCCATATAATCCTCGTGACGTGAAACCCCAGTGACGGGAACCCTTTTTCGCGATCTCTCCTCTGTTCCGCCGCCGCCGCGCTTCCAAGATCGGGAGCACCGAAGACCTCTTCTCGGCACCCTGCTGGAGGGAGGAACCACCTCCGGGAGCTTCTCCACCACCATGGATGCTTCCCGGATGAACCGTGAGTAGTCCACCTTGGACCATGGGTCTATGATCAGTAGCTATGTGATGTTCTCCTCCCCTCTTTGTTCTTCATGGATTAGACCTCGTGAGCTGCCCTACATGATCGAGGCACATATGTAATATTTTTGCTGTTGCTATGCTGAGTTTGCTGGGATCCGATGGATTATGAGATTATGTTCAGATTGTGTTTGAGTAATATATTTGATTTTCCTCTTTTATATTTATGTTCTAGAGTAATTCTTGCATGTTCTCCGTTGCTGTTTATTGCTTTGGCCAAGTAGTAGGTAGTGACTCCAAGAGGGAGCGTTATGCATGATTGTGGGTTCATGCCCCCCGATGACTAGCTTGAGTGACAGAAACATGAGTCTAGGGGATGTGTTGTTGCCACAAGGGGGAAAACAACGGTGCTTGTACTTGCTGGTGCAAGGATTGTTTACTTTACGCAAAGTTCTTTAATGCAGTTGTCCGTTGCTTTGAGTTTACACTTTGGGTGGGATTCGCAACTTAATACCAACGAGATGTTCTGGATAGATATCTCAAGGTGGATGATTAGTAGGTAGATGCAGATGGATTTCAGTCTACTTGTCTTGGCGTACCGCCCATGCTTTTGAGCCTCTTCCTTTCTTCATAGCATAATTAGCATTGGTTTGCGCACATAATTATGTCAATTGCCCAGCTGTAATTTGTTTACCTCGCATGGTTATATTATCGTATTTTGGGAGAGAGACATCACTAGTGAACATCATAGGACCCCGGTCCATATTTCCAATACTTTTTACACCCACTATCAATTTACTGCTTTTCCGTTGCTATCACTATCATTATTATCCCGTGCGTTTTATCCTTTGTAAACAACAAGGCCGGAGGAATTGACAACTCCTCTGTACTCGTTGGGAAGAAAAGTTATTTGCTGTGTGTGCAGGTCCAGGTAAAGTTAGCAACCTCGGTTGTAAACGGCGCCATTTTTTACTTCACCACCTTCTTGTATCTGTTGGAGTCATATTGGTTCGACATTCAACCTTAGCATCTTCGCTAGGGAAACTTGCTGCTGTCTACATCTCAACCTTCCACTTTGGGTAACCAACGAGGGGCGTTAATTCGTACCATCAGTGGGGGGCCCTCTGGCTCTCCTTCGGGCGTAAGGAAGCTTCTGGAACGCTGATTTTTTATATATTTTTCCAAAAAAATTCTGGCACTTTAAGTAATGGGAAAACCTGAAATACAAAAACAGCAGAAAACAGAAACTAGCACTGTGGTGCACTGAGTTAATAGGTTAGTCCAAATATGATCAAAAGTGTATGAAAGTGTATCAATATCATAGCAATATCACACAAAACATGCATGGAGCAAGCAGAAATTATAGATACGTTTGGGACGTATCACGTGGTCGCGGCCGCCACCATCGTTGTCTCCTTCATCTCCTCCAGGTTGCACCTCTCCGTCAATAACTCTCCCTTTCTCACCATGTCTATGTGTGAGTAGTTGCCCTCAGGCCTGAGGCTTGTACCTTGATCTGTGGTTAATTCTCTCTCCCATGATGTGATCTCGATTGTGATCATAGGCTATGTTAATTTAGGGTGATCTCATGATGTTTCCCTTTCTTCTATGTATTGGATTTTATGTACTCACTTGTCAATATCTAGTATAATCTCCGAGACCAAGGTGACATCGGTCTATTGGACATAGATTAGAAGAATATTTTCATAAGTGATTTCCTCTTTTGTGTGTGGATTGAAGATTGAGAGTCTCTTGGTGCTTGTCTTTGACTATCCTTGAGATATGTTGTGGTGATTGTGGTACTCTCTTTGGATGGCCGCGGTGACATTGGGAAATCCGTAGATGAGAACTACAAACTCTAATGTGTGCTTTTGTATCCTACACAATTCCCGCCCTCTCTTGACCACAAAGGAATGACCTCCGAGTATGTCTCCAATGCATGTTTTAGTGGAAATATCATGTGATTAGACGATGTTAATATTGTTGGGAGTTGCCACTAGTGAAAATATGAAGCCTAGGCCTTGTTTCCACCATTGCAATACCGTTTGTGCTCACGTTTATTACTTGCTACCTTGCTGTAATTTTTATTACAGATTTATATTAGCTTGCTTTGCCACACCTATCACCCATATTTTGCCATCTCTTTGCCAAACTAGTGCACCCATACAACTCCTAGTCGAATTAGGTGTGTTGGGGACACAAGAGACTTCTTGTATCTTAATTGCAGGGTTGCTTGAGAGAGACCATCTTCAACCTCTACTTCCCTAAGTTCGATAAACCTTAGGTCATCCACTTGAGGGAAATTGTTGTTGTCCTACACACCTTTGCGCATGGAGGCCCAACATAGTCTACAAAAATATAAATGTGCGTAGACATCAAACTATTTCTGGCGCCGTTGTCGGGGAGGTGAGTGCTCGAAGGTATATCTTTAGATGTTGTAGTTAAATCTTTTTGTTTCTTGTTTTTATTTTCACTATTTAGGCTTGTAGAAAACAACAACAAAATTATGAGAGAGCTTTATGAGCTCTATCTTGAGTTAGGATATGAAGTGTTTGAAGAGAAAATTAAAAAGCCTATGGAGGTTTATTATTTGCACAACACTCATGATAGTAGCAATGTGATTAGTATGTCTTCTTTCAATACCTTGCAAAGCCACAAGCTTGGGGATGCTATGTTTTATGAAGATGATCTTTTTAGCCACCCAAGTTTTGATGAGGAAATTTATTTTGATGATACTTTGCCTCCTATCTATGATGATTATTGTGATGACACTTATGCTATAAAGAATAAAGTTTTGCAAGTGCATCATGATAAGAATGATTCATCTGATAGCTATTTTGTTGAGTTTTCTCCCACCACTTTTGATGATTTTGTTTATGTGGGGAGCAATAAATTTTCTATGCTTGTGGATCATGATAAGAATTTTTTATGTGATACTTATATTGTTGAGTTTATTCATGATCCCACTGAAAATTATTATGAGAAGGGAACATATGCTTATCGATATTTCAATAATATCAAGTTCCTTCTCTTTATGTTGAAGGTTTTGAGGTTGCACTTGTTTTGCGTTCCTATGCTTAGTGTTTTGTGCTTCAATGAATTATTTCATTGCAATATTCCTATGCATAGGAAGCATGTTAGACTTAAATGTGTTTGGTATTTGCTTCTTGATGCTCTCTTTTGTTATTCAACTCTTATTCCTATGAGAGCATCATTAAAATATTAAGCCTATCTTTATGGCTATACAGAAAGAGCTCTAGGGAGACAACCCTTGTTATCTTTACTTTGAGTTTTACTTTCATTTTTAGTGGTCTTGATGATTGTTACTACTGTAGCA
Source organism: Bromus sterilis (assembly GCA_950022295.1). NCBI lineage: Eukaryota > Viridiplantae > Streptophyta > Magnoliopsida > Poales > Poaceae > Bromus > Bromus sterilis. The sequence goes on from OX465596.1 coordinate 49,658,326, forward strand.
ACATCATTTTACCTTTATTTTCAAGCTTTGTGCCAAGTTTTAGCCTCCGATTGCAAGAAAGTTCAAAAGTTGTGACATGTTGTCCAGAAACAGATTCTGTCCCCTTGACGGAAAAATTGGCAATAAATCACCAGATCATCTTTTTTATCTGAATTGTTTAGACATCGTGCTCTATACAATTAGTTTTCGATCGTCTATTCTGAGTTTTTTTATTTGAGTTGCAGAAGACCCCACAGAAATTATTTACTACCTGCTGGTCTGATTTTCACAAATTCTGCCACGTGTTGTCTTTTCTTCGTTTTGCAGACCTTAAGCTTGCTTTTTCTTTGCAAAAACTTTTTGGAAATCTTGAGAAATAGTAGCTATTCAAGAATATATTTATTTCCAGTGGAGAAAAATTATTTTATCATGGTACTAACCACTCTGATCAGCTTATGATGAGTTTCGTATGAAGGGAGTTTTCAAGTATGCGAAGGAAGATGATGAAAGAAGATTCGGGAGTGTCAAGCGCTCAAGCTTAGGGATGCCCCCATGCACCCTCAAGAAATAGCCAAGGAGACTCAAGCATCTAAGCTTGCGGATGCCCCCGTGCATCCCCTTCTCCATCAACAATCATCAGTTAGTCCTTCTCCATGCTATATTTCTATCGCTTCATAAGTTATGTGCTAGACTTGGAGCGTCTCGCTCTTTAATTTTTAGTTTAGTATTGCTTGTTGTTCATAACAAATTGGATCCTAGCCTTCAATGTTTGGGAGAGAAACACGCTCCACTCCACCGTAGAACACAACATAGGCTTGAATGCTTATATTTCTTTTTGTGTGTGTTCTATATTTCTTCATAGCTACTGCCATGTTTAGCTCTTAGTTTTCATGCTTATCTTTTAAGATCTTTTATTTAGGATGTTCTAGGAACTCTCTTAGTATTCATGCTTATCTTGTTTAGAGAGTGGTCCTGTTGCACTGGGTTGTGTGTCTTGCATGAGTAGGTAATTAAGGTTGCTATTACAAGTCTAGTGGTAACATGTACTCCCTCCGGTCCAAAATAAGTGTCGCTCATTTTGTACTAAGATAGTACAAATTTTATACTAAAGGAGCGACACTTATTATGGATCGGAGGGAGTAATAGTTTTGAGGTATTGATTTGAGTAATGTTTGGACTTTTGGTGCCAAGAGCTTGAGCCTATTAGTGATAGGTGTCGTATTTTGGGCAATCCGTGCTTATTTAAAAAACTACAAAAATTAGTTGAGAAACTCTAGCTACTAGATGGATCGCTAACCTCTGAAGGGGTTGGAATATATAGAGTACCCTCACGTACCATGGGTCGAGGATGCGCAAGGATAAACAAACCCCCATACACTCCTCCTCGGGGTACTCGTCTCTTTGTGAACCTCCTGGTTAGATAGAGAGTTACCGATAATAAGTGCATGAGTTCTTTGGACTAATGCGAGTATTCGATTGTTGACACTTCCACCTTCCCATATTTTGCTAGCCTCTTCGGTACCGTGCATTGCCCTTTCTCTCCTTGAGAGTTGGTGCCTACTTCTCCGGTGCATCCAACCTCTTGGCACGATACACTCTGTCATCATAAACCTCCTTGATCTTCCTCAAAACAGCCACCATACCTACCTATCAAGGCATTTCCATAGCCTTTCCGAGATACATTGCCATGCAACATACACCATCTCATGGCTTGATCTTCATGTCATGCATGCTTTTGCTTGATCGAGGAGCAGCATGCTAGTTGGGCCTTGCCCTTATTATTGCTACATGACGCGCTAGTATCATTGCATATCCTGCTACACTGGCAGAGGCATACATTTGCATACATCATGATAGTTTTCATATTTATTTATGTTTGAGTACTTTATGTAAAGTGTGAAGATCTTCTTTATATTCTTGTAAAATATAAAGTGTTTCCCTTAAGTGAGGAAAAGATCCCAAAGAGGACAAATTAAAATATCCCAAAGAGGACAAATGACAGATAAATAGAAAGAGTCAAAAAGGCCACAAAAATACAAAAATAGAAAAAGAGAGAAAAGAAATAAAAGAGAGAAGGGGGCAACACTACTATTCCTTTTGAAAGATCCACACTCGTACTCCATTGCTATATTTGTACTCCATAGAGATTATCATTCATGCATAACTATGTGGTGACCCTTACACTATAGAACTTGGCTTGCATATTCCAAGGATGAGCCTCCTCAAATGAGCTCTAGGTCTTCATGAGCAAGCAAGTTAGATGCACCCCCACTAGTTCCGTTGGAGAGATTACCTTAGCTCATATGTGCATCCACTGCATGGCAATCCATACTCCTCACATCATATCTATCATTTGGCCTTCTCTCGCCTATGATTGTCCTCATTGATGTGAGCCTTTTACACCTTTTTGTCTTCCTTCCCCATCATTTCTCTCTTTGCATCCTAAGTGCCAATGTATCTTGCTCGCGCTCATCCATTGCATGAGTGCTCAAAGTCGAAAGGGAGAGGATCAGTTTGAATTGTACCTGACTAGTGGTCTCGGGATGAGTCAAAATAAGATCCCTAAGGAGACCAATTGTGAAACTTTAGTAGATTGAGTTCTCAATTAAATTATATATATATTTACTCTCTTAATCCCATCTCCCATTGCTTGCACGCAAACACCATTTGGAGACATTCAAATCACGGACAGCGAGAGCTCTTGCACCTTTATGTTTATACTTTGCTAAAATTAATACTAAGACTCTTGCTTGTTATTATTTTGACTTGAATTTCATATCTACTTGCCTTACTATAAAGTTCCTTTATGTTGGCAACATGTCACCACATAAATTATGCTTGTTATCATTTACCTACTCGAGGACGAGCAGGAATTAAGCCTTGATGTTGATACGTCTCAAACGTATCTATAATTTATGTTTGCTCCATGCATGTGTTTGAGTGTTATTGTTATGTGTTTGCTACACTTTCATATCTTTTTATAACATATTTTGGAACTAACCTATTAATGGTTGCAAGAGTGCACAAGTTCTTGTTTTTATACTTTATGTGTAGGAATTACTTGGATAAAGGAAAAATCACAAAAAGGAGCCTTATAGGAGTTAGACTCTAACTCTCCCGAAATCTGTCCCCACGAGACAGGTTTTAAATATCGCCTCGGAAACGCTAGAAGACGGACTCAAACGGAAAAACTTAAAACTACAGAGTTGTAGAGAGTTTTTTTCTGGTGGATGTAGACATAAAATTCGGCTCAATCGGAGTTCGGATGCTCCCTGAAGCTCCGAAATACCGAAGAAGTAATCTGGATGACGGAAATCCGAGAGTCCTTATAAAGAGAGGAAACCTAGGTCAAAGGGCACCATGAAATTTCCTTCCCCTTGGCAGCCGTCTTGAGGGGGAGATACATCCATAAACCAAAACCATCTCCAAGGAAGAAGAACGGGGCCAAGGACCGCTGCCCTCAAGGGTCGTGGCCGCCGGCGCCGTGACTGTGGCCGCCGCCGCCGTCGTCTCCTTCATCTCCTCCGGGCTGCACCTCTCCATCAACAACTCTCTCTTTCCCACCATGTCTATGTGTGAGTAGTTCCCCTCGGGGCTAAGTCTTGTACCTTGATCTATGTGGTTAATTCTCTCTCCCATGATGTGATCTTGATTGTGATCATAGGCTATGTTAATCTAGGGTGATCCCATGATGTTTCCCCTTCTTCTATGTATTGGATTTCATGTACTCACTTGTCTATATCTAGTATAATCCCCGAGACCAAGGTGACAGCGGTCTATTGGACATAGATTAGAAGAATATTTTCATGAGTGATTTCCTCTTTTGTGTGTGGATTGAAGATTGAGAGTCTCATGGTGCTTGTCTTTGACTATACTTGAGATATGTTGTGGTGATTGTGGTACTCTCTTTGGATGGCCGCGGTGACATTGGAAAATCCGTAGATGAGAACTACGAACTCTAAGGTGTGCTTTTGTAGCCCTACACAATTCCCGTCCTCTCTTGACCACAAAGGAATGACCTCCGAGTACGTCTTCAATGCATGTTTTAGTGGAAATATCATGTGATTAGACTATGTTAATATTGTTGGGAGTTACCACTAGTGAAAGTATGAAGCCTAGGCCTTGTTTCCACCATTGCAATACCGTTTGTGCTCACGTTTATTACTTGCTACCTTTCTGTAATTTTTATTACAGATTTATATTACCTTGCTTTGCCACACCTATCACCCATATTTTGCCATCTCTACGCCGAACTAGTGCACCTATACAACTCCTAGTTGTATTAGGTGTGTTGGGGACACAAGAGACTTCTTGTATCTTAATTGCAGGGTTGCTTCAGAAACCATCTTCAACCTCTACTTCCCTGAGTTCGATAAACCTTAGGTCATCCACTTGAGGGAAATTGTTGTTGTCCTACAAACCTCTGCGCTTGGAGGCCCAACATAGTCTACAGGAATAGAAGTGTGCGTAGACATCAGATAACACAAGCCGAATTTTGGGGTATGAACCAAATATCGAAAGATTCTTTTGACGGCCACAACGTGGATTACCTTTGGTGCGGATTGAAATCTTGCACACATGCCCACACTCAACATGATATCCGGTCTAGATGCACAAAGATACAACAAAGAACCAATCATAGAACGATACTCCCTTTGGTCTACCTCTTTGTCGTCCGGGTCGAGGTCAAGTTGACACTTGAGTGGCATGGGCGTCTTGGCCCCCTTTAGATCATCATACTTGAGTGTATTTTGCTTGATTGATGAAGGTTGCTCTTGGTAATTGCTTCACTTCAAAACCGAGGAAGAACTCCAACTCTCCCATCATAGACAACTCAAATTGTTGGTCATTAGCTTAGCAAACTCTTCATTAAAATATTTGTTAACCAAACGAAAGATAATATCATCAACATATAGTTGGCATATGAATAATTCCCCACCAACCCTCTTAGTAAAAAGAGTGGGATTGATTAGCCCAATTTCAAACCCATAATTGACTAAGAACTCGGTAAGGTGCTCATACCAAGCTCTTGGTGCTTTCTTAAGGCCATTGATGTCTACGCACGCTTCTATTCTTGTAGACTATGTTGGGCCTCCAAGCGCAGAGGTTTGTAGAACAGCAACAATTTCCCTCAAGTGGATGACCTAATGTTTATCGAACTCAGGAAAGTAGAGGTTGAAGATGGTCTCTCTCAAGCAACCCTGCAATTAAGATACAAGAAGTCTCTTGTGTCCCCAACACACCTAATACAACTAGGAGTTGTATAGGTGCACTAGTTCGGCGAAGAGATGGTAAAATATGAGTGATAGGTGTAGCAAAGCAAGGTAATATAAATCTGTAATAAAAAGTGCAGCAAGCAAACAAGTAGTAAACGTGAGCGCAAACGGTATTGCAATGGTGGAAACAAGGCCTAGGCTTCATACTTTCACTAGTGGAAACTCTCAACAACATTAACATAGTCTAATCACATGATATTTCCCATAAAACATGCAATGGATACGCACTTGGAGGTCATTCCTTTGTGGTCAAGAGAGGATGAGAATTATGTAGGGCTACAAAAGCACACCTCAAAGTTCGTAGTTCTCAATCTATGGATTTCCCAATGTCACCGTGACCATCCAAAGAGATTACCACAATCACCACAACATATCTCATGGATAGTCAAAGACAAGCACCAAGAGACTCTCAATCTTCAATCAACACACAAAATAGGAAATCACTCATGAAAATATTCTTCTAACCCATGTCCAATAGACCGCTGTCACCATGGTCTCGAGGATTATACTAGATAGGATCAAGTGAGTACATCAAATCCAATACAGAAAAGAAGGGGAAACATCATGGGATCACCCTAGATTAACATAGCCAATGATCACAACAAAGATCACATCATGGGAGAGAGAGAAAAACCACATAGATCAAGATACAAGCCTTAGCCCCGAGGGGAAACTACTCACACATGGACATGGTGAGAGGTAGAGTTGTTGATAGAGAGGTGCAGCCCGGAGGAGATGAAGGAGACGGCGACGACGACGGCCACGGCGGCGGCGGCGCCCACGGTCACGGCCACGGCGGTGGCCACGACCCTTGGGGGCAGCGGCCCTTGGCCCCTTCTTCTTCCTTGGAGATGGTGCTGCTGTGGAGATTGATCTCCCCCTCAATACGGCTGCCAAGGGAAGGAAATTTCGTGGTGCCCTTTGACCTAGGTTTCCTCTCTTTATATAGACTCTCAGATTCCCGTGATCCAGATTACGTCTTTGGTATTTCGGGCCTCCAGGGAGTATCCGAACTCCGATTGGGAAGAATTTTATGTCTAGATCCACCAGAAAAAAATTCCCTACAACTTTGTAGTTTTAAGTTTTTCCGTTCGAGGCGGTCTTCTAGCGTTTCCGAGGCGATCTTTAAAACCTGTCTGGTGGGGACAGATTTTGGGAAAGTTAGAGTCGAACTCTTACAAGGCTTCTTTTTGTGATCTTTCCTTTATCCAAGTAATTCCTACACATAAAGTAGAAAAACAAGAACTTGTGAACTTTTGCAACCATTAATAGATTAGTTCCAAAATATGTTATAAAAATATATGAAAGTGTATCAAAAGCATAGCAATATCACACAAAACATGCATGGAGCAAGCAGAAATTATAGATATCAGCCATAGAGCGCCTTATCAAGTTTATAGACATGATTGGGGAACTTGGGATCCTCAAACCCAGGGGCTTGCTTGACATATACCAACTCATTAATGATACCATTAAGAAAAGCATTTTTCAAATCCATTTGATATAGCTTGAAGTTATGATGAGAAGCATAAGCAAGAGCAACACAAATGGATTCAAGGCGAGCCACGGGGGCAAAAGTTTCACCGTAGTCAATACCTTCGACTTGGGAGAAACCTTGTGCCACCAACCTTGCCTTATTCCGGACAACAATACCATGTGCATCTTGCTTGTTCTTGAATATCCACTTGGTCTCAATAACATTATGATCACCTTTGGGTCTCTCCAGTAATGACTACACCTTGTTGCGCTTGAAGTTATTGGGTTCATCATGCTTGGCCTCAAGCCAATCCGGGTATTCAAGCGCCTCATAAACCTTTTGGGGTTCCACAAAAGAAACAAACGCATTATGGGCACAAAATTTTATATATTGACTACGAGTGGTTACCCCTTTCCTTATGCTTCCAAGAATTTGATTCACCGAATGATCTTGAGATGAAAGCTTGGATGCAATCTTGGCCGCACAGCGTGCTATAGTTTCCTCAAGTGATTCTCGAGAATCCTCTTGAGGGTCAAACTCGGGAGCTTGAGTGAAAGGACGTGGATGTCGCCTAGAGGGGGGGGGTGAATAGGCGTTTAAAATAATTACGGTTTCGGCTTGAACAAATACGGAATAAAACTTAACGTTTAATTTGCCAGGCAAGAAACCTAAATAAGCTAGGCTCAACTATGTGCACCAACAACTTATACTAAGCAAGATAAAAAAATATGTGATAGCAAGATATATAACAAGAGCACTAAGGCTATCACACAGTAGGTGCACAAGTAAATAGGTTGACTAGATGAACAACCTATGGGACAAGCAATGCACAATAATATGAGCAAGCACAAGATAAACAATGTAATAAGCTTGCTCAAAGTAAGGGTAGAGATAACCGCAAGTGGAGCCGATGGAGACAAGGATTTGTTACCGAAGTTCCTTCTCTTGCGAGAAGTACGTCTCCGTTTGGAGAGGGTGAGGAGCACAATGCTCACACGAAGCCAACGAGGGCCACTCTATTTCCCCTCGTGCTCTTACCAAGCAAGATGTCGTGATTCCACTATTAGGACACTTGAGGGCGGTCACCGAACCCGTACAAATGGCAACCCTTGGGGGCGGTCACCGAACCCGTACAAATGCTTGGGGCAATCTCCACAACCGAATTGGAGGCTCCCGTAGCGTCCCGAAGCTTTCCACCACAATGATTGAGCTCCGCAACAACAAGCCTCTAGGTGCCAACGCACCCACGAGGTACAAGCTCTAGAGTGCCAATGCACTCAAGAGTAGCTATCTCCTCAAACTCACTTCTACACCGAATCCTCAAAGAGAACTCAAACTGATGCACCAAATGCAATGGCAAGAGCACACGAAGTGCTCAAGTCCCCAACTCTCAAATCCCACCAAAGCAACAAAATCTATGGAGGAATATGAGGGGAAGAACAGGAGAACACAAAGAACTCCAAGATCTAGATCCACAAGGTTCCCCTCACTTAGAGGAGAGATGGCTTGGTGGAGAATGTGGATCTAGACCTCCTCTCTCTTTTCCCTAAAAAATGAGCAAGAATCATAGGAGGGGAAGAGAGTAAGCAAGCTCAAAGAGGTCAACAATGGGGAAGAACTTGCACAAAACAGGTGAGGACAAAGGAAGAAGAAGACTCCCTTTTATAGGTCCCCACGAATCCAACCGTTGGAAGCCCACCAACCACGGCCTTGGAGCGGTACTACCTCAAATGGAGCGGTACTACCGCCCTACGGTACTACTGGGCTCAGTACCGTGCCCCACTACCACCCTATCCAGTAGGTATACGGTAGTGGATGCAGTACTAACCACGGTAGTATCGCTCTACCGGGCGGTACTACCGCTCGGGCGGTACTACCTCAACTCCGGGCGGTACTACCTCACAGGAAAAAACAGCACGACCAAAACAAGCATAACTTTTCCATACGAACTTCAATTTTTATGATCTTGGGCTTGTTTTAAAGCTATGGAAAATCTCTATATCCTAACATAGAGAACCACCCAAGATCAACAAAAAGAAATGATGCAAATCATGGAAAGGTTAGAATGCCAACAAGGTAGAAGGTGAAACCTTCACAAGATAAGAGCCAACTTTTCCATACGAACTCCGATTTTGATGATCTTGGGCTTGTTTTAAAGCTATGGAAAAGCTCTAGGTCCTCACATAGATAAACACCCAAGATCAATAAAAAGAAAAGCTTAAAACCAAGGAAAGGTTAAAATGCCAACAAGGTAGAAGGTGAAACCTTCACAAGATAAGAGCCGACAAAAACACCAACATCGAAAACACAAAAATATATGTATATGAAATCCGTTTTCGATGAAGAAGAGCATGTAATGAATACGAACTCAAGCTCCAACACTCACAAAGAGAAAAACCAAACAAGAACCAAAAAAGATGATGCCAAGGATGCAAAGGTTTGAGCTCTCCATGAACGATGCGGCCTAGCCTATAACCCGGTCTCCTAACTACCACCATGAGACCGGTAAACTAGAAACCTATAAAGGTCAAACCTTTGTCTTGCGCATAATCCACTTGAGCTTGATGATGAAGATCATGTCCGCCTCAAGTTGGAACACCTTTCTTGGTTGCCGGCTCGATGAAGACTAGTAAATTGCTCCCCTATACTCCATTATGGGCGAGCCTCTTTTCGGCATATCTTCACAAGACCATTATCACCAAATGGTCGGCACTCTAAGCATATGATATCTTCGCGATGCTCCTCTTGACCTTGCACACATCAACTTGACCAATCTTTGGATAGCTCCATAAAGAACACCTTGGTCAACACGTAATCTTCATCTTACAACCTTGAAGCCACCATATGATCTTCAAGCGTTGCCTATGGACAAACCTTAAAGTGTAACTCAAGGAAACCATTAGTCCATAAAGATTGTCATCAATTACCAAAACCAAACATAAGGGCACATGCCCTTTCAATATCCCCCATTTTGGTAATTGATGACAAACACATTAAGAGGGTTTATATGATGAATTATGCTAATAATGCAAAGCAAGTATGCATGAACAAGAAGGCAAATGCTTAAGAACAAAACCAAAGCATAAACCTCCTCAAACAAAACCCTCTAATCTTCTCCCCCTTTGGCATCGATTGCCAAAATTGGCGGAAAAACTTAGAAGGCCGATATAGAATGTGTTCCTCCCAAAAGGGTGTATTTCACAAGAAATGACTGGAGTAAAATACACATATACAAAGATACATGGTGGGAGGAAAAGCAAACTATATAGAGGATCCAAAAATTGCAAAAAGATGAGATGGCACAGAGGCATAAGAAAATGCATGTAATCAAAGGATCCAACATGCCAAAAGATTACAAGGTATTATGATTTGAGCATAGGAGTGTTCTAAAGAAAATAGATAAGTTCCCAAAGATTTGTGCACTATTTAGGATCTTTGTATTATAGTACAAGGTTTCACAAAAATTGGATCATCACTCCCCCAAAATCAATAGAAACACAACACAAGTGCAAGTGTGCAGAAATATGAGACAAAGTCTAGCACTTGGAACAAACCAATGGTTGAGAAAATAGCAAAAGAGACAATCATATGAATGGGCTCAACCAACAATATGTGTGTGAGTCATGGCAAAGCACTTGATACGACTAGTATAAGGATGACTATATAAGCATCAACATAGTATTCAAGAAATGAGACTCAAGGTGCTAGAAATGTCCTTCCAACATAAGTTAAGAAGGTCGCACACCCAATCAAATGAGTTCACAAGCGTATAAAAATGCAAGGTAAAATCAAGGCTTGTGACAACCCCATGGTGAAGATAGATAATAAAAGGCTCATCAAGACAAGCATGAGGACAACAATCTTCACCACCAAAGGAGTGCACCAATAAGAATAGAATTAAGACACGCACTCAACCACACACGCTTTCATGTAACCACCGAAGAAATTAACATTGAAATTAAAAGGAGCGTAACTTGTCTCAAGTGTATAAGATTCTAGGTAGATTATATCCACAAAGAAGCATGTACACCCGAAATAGTTACAAAAGGAGAGAACACGATATCCAAATGGAAGTCATAAATATACGAATAAGATCTTTGCTTGAAAGCATAGCCAATGGCTTAATATTATCTTATTGTATAAGGATGAAATCCACACAAACAACCATCAAAGTCATCACAACTAGCAACAAGGTATCAAGAGATAGTTGAGATGCTTTGAACAACAAAACAAGTATCGCAACCAATAATATATCTTGCAATTCTAAAACAAATCAAGAACCGCAACAATTGCAAATGAATAATGTCATGCCATGATGCAACCTACACAAGGTTGGAAGCAACAAAAGTATGCATGAGGTAGATACTTGTTACCGAGATATCATGGGAATGATGTAGAAGATAAAGTCTTCATTGATCGTTCTAGCATGACTCCAAAAGGCACATGGTGACACGACCTTCCTTTTGATTAAAACGATCCTCCATTGCATCTCCAAAGTTCCTAGAACCATAGTTAGCAAACAAATGGTACCCAAACTCATTGGGACCCAAGAGTTAGAGGAACAAAAATATATAGGACAAACTCCACAAGAATAAGTGCATATGGACATGAAGATGAATTCCATGCACATATTAGCCAATAAAGAAGTGGATGGAGTTTAACCTATATATAGGATCAAAGAAAGAAATCATGCATAGGAACTACACATAGAAAATATGCATGCACAAAAACTTTCAAGAACCAAAAGTGAATACAATTTGGACAAAACACCAAGTAAACCAAGATGGAACACCAAAGGGTGACACAACATAAGGTTGTCCAAATTATATCAAAGGTCCAAATCAACACATGATAGGAGACAAGTAGAAATTCACATATGGTCAATTTCTACACTCACCAACGAATGAGAAGAAATACCAATTGAATCCAAACCCAATCAACACATGATTGAATAAGAAAACAATTAAAAAGGATACCAAGTGACCATAAGATTCCAAAATAAGATTCCAATTGAAAATAAGATTTCAAAATAAACTTGTCACTTGGATTATACCAAATAAAGGATACATCAAGGAAAGGTGTATCAATTGGCACACCAATTGATAGAGAGCATGATACCAAATAAAGGATATCAAAGAAAGAGATATCAAACTCTCAAAAGGAGAGCACAATTCCAAACGAACTATGCCCTCAACACCTTTAAGATGACATAAAGCACCAAAGAGGATATGTATGTCTTCCAATAACACACACTTGATATGGATCATAAGATGCTAGATCCCCCAAGAGATGTGCATTATATAGAATTTCCATTTGAATACAAAATGCACAAGATGGGATCATCACTCTCACTATATCTAGAGAAACACTAGACAAGATCACGAAAACACATGATCCACAAGTGGCTAGGAAGACAATGAGAGTTAAAACCACAATAAAACCTTGGCAAGTAATAAGGCAATTAAAAACAAGGCAATGTAAAGATGATCAATAATTTCTACCACATATAAGAATACCAATTGTTAGACAGGAGGTATATGGAATTACTTCCCGGTGGTAGATAGCAATGATACATATATATTATCATCTTCACAACAACAACAATAAGAATGTAGAAAAAATATAAGAATTGAGCACTATGCTTACAAAGAGATTCTTGTTAGCTTCAAGTGTGCATCCAATCATGCAAGCAATGACTAGAAAACTTGGAGCAAACGGTCCTCACATAGGAAATACAAGTACATGTTGGAGGGAAACGGTAACAAGAAAATCTCACACACTCAAGAACCATGAGATGAGAAATATATTCAATATAAGCAAATTGGACCTTGAGGAGCAACCATGCCACCTAGGAACTAGATAATTTACAATATCAACTCTAAGTGGCACAAACCCCAAATGTACACATTTTATAGGTGTGCAATATGCACAAAGCATATTACTCCCCCATGATGTGATATCCCAAAATTTACAATTAGAGGCAAACAAATACCAACAAGATAATTAATGGATATTTTAGAATTTGAATTTCCCATGAGAGACATACCACATAGTGACTAGATAATCTTGAAATATCAATACTATGTGGTATTCCTCATGTATACACAATTTTAGGATCGTGAAGTGCACAAGGCACATCACTCCCCCAAAATGGGATGATCCATTAATCTCTCACAAGAGCCAACTAAGGTAGAACCAATATGAAAAATAGGCTCAACACAACACTCAAACATACATGATGCGCAACCCAACATATACATAATTGGAAGCACAACATATACAAACACATGCAAGGTACAAAACCAAAACATGGAAAGGGGCAAGTAACTTTCAATGTAAACAATTTAAGTACAAGTTACCGTAAGGAGGCACATTGGATATAAGATAGACACAAGATAATCCAAATGACTTGGCTTGAGATAATGTGATTAATGAAGGTCCCTTAATTCTTCATAATGTAGCCAAGTCTCCAATGCCCTCCACCAACACCTATTGATCAAGTTTGAGCTTGTTGGTCCCAAACCAAGTTGGGTCCTGAGAGGTTATTCACAATAGGCTTGGCAACCCAAATGGTGCTTTTCTTGTCACCACTTTGAGTGCCAAAAAATTTGGCAACCACATTTCCAACCTTATCCTTTCGAAGAGAATAAACATCATCAACTATAATAGGGTTGGATAAGGTATCATTCGTGCATGAAGAAGCAAGATGACCCTTCTCACTACATAAGTAGCAACATCTACTCTTTCCTTTCTTCATGGTTGATTTCTCAACATGAAGATCATTTACTTGAGTCTTCTTGGGAAGCGGCTTCACTTCACCTTGCGGTTGAACTTGAGGCCTCTTACCTAGTTGCTTGTCACTCATGGGCTTCTTCTTCAAAGGGCAAGATCTAACATGGTGCCCTTCAACCTTGCACTTGAAGCAAATAATCTTGGCCAAATTCTTGACTTGTGATTGGCCCATCTTCTTGTTTAACATGGACTTCTTATTGTTGGAGTTGAATCCAAGTCCACCCTTGTCATTGGGGGATTTTTGTCCACACAAAACCTTGTCAAGTGTAGACTTTCCTTCATGACCCTTTCCCAAGTCTTTCTTCAAAGAAGTGACTTGGGCCTTGAGCTCTTTGATTTCCTCTACATGGTTAGTAACAATACAAGTACTAGAGGAAGTAGAAGCATTGTTAGAGCAACAAGGCAAGGAAGGTAATTCATCACAAGATGTAGTAACATTATGCGTGGATGAATTACAAGGACTAGCACAAGGCAATATAGCATATTGAGTAGAAGTAGTGCTAATGTCCACATGAGGAACTAATTTAGAAACCTTAGCCTCATGAGATAACTTTAGCACATTATGGGAGACTAGAAGATCCTCATGAGAGCTTGAGATATTTTCATGACTTTCTTCCAATTTCCCATACTTGCTAGTTAGCAACTCAAGATGAGCCTTTAGCTCAACATTCTCCTTTAGGATGGATGCTTCACAAGAAATAGAGTTAGTAGCACAAGCATAATCAAGAATAACGGAAGGCGAAGACGACATGGCAAGCTCTTTCGAATAAGAAGCTTTTAGTTGAGCATGCGACTTGGTGAGTTTGATGAGCTCACCCTTAATGACCCGTGAGCCATTTCCGAGGTGCTCAAAATCCTCAAGGAGTTTAGCATGTGCAACTTCAAGCTTAACATGTTTAGTTTTGATAGAATTATCCACCTCAAGGGTTCTACCAAGAGATTCCTTTACTTTAGATAACTCCAAAGCAAAAGTCTCCTCAAGAGATTCCTTGGTGGTTTCTTCACACTCAAGAGCTTGAGATAGATCCGCAATTTCATTAGCGTAATCACGCTCATGGCTTTCCATTTTCTCAATGGTGGCCTCATTCTCCTCGATATGAGCTTCCAACTCCTCAATGTATTTCTTGCCCTCAATGGCAATATACATGATTTCCATGAAGTTGGAGCAAGCAATTTCATTATTATGAAGAGATTTAAAGATCATTTCTCCCTTAATTTTTAAGGAAGAAATATTACCATCCTCTTCAACATTATCTTCATCATCACCATTACTCGATATGGGTGTCAAAGTAGGAGATACCATTAACTCCTTAGCCATAAGGCAAAAATGAGTAACACAAGATGATGATGTAGGGTCTCTCGAGGCACCATTCAAGAGCACATCTTGTTCCATGGATTGTTGGTTTTCCTCTACATTGTTAGCACAATAACTAGAGGAAATAGAGGCATCGTTGTCATGGCAACAAGATATAGAGAGCATATCATCATGAGATATATCCAAGTGATTTCTACATGATATGCATGGACTATCAACACAAGCATGTAAAACATTTATGGTTCTCGAAGTGTTGAGGTCCAACAAGGAGGCATTGCGATAAGATAGTGATAAAGGGTTATCAACAATAAGTTCACTATCATCATTGCAATGACTCACACTACTCACCATTTCATTACCTTGTGGAAAACCACATGTTGGTGAAGTAGAAGATGTTGAGAAGGCATCGGGACCGGAGGTGGAGGGAGAACAATCATCCCCACGAATCTTGGACGCACCATATTTATCTGGAAGCTTTGTCCACAACTCATGAGCATCCCGAAACGGCATGAGTTGAAATAGATCTACATTACTCAAAGCATCAACAATCACATTAGAAGCTTGAGCTGTGAGATAATAGTTTTTCTCATCCTCCAAGGATAGGTGAGTATCCTTTGGAGGAGAAAAACCCATATCTACAATTCGCTCCATACACGGGTCAATGCCCCGGAAATAATTAAGCAAGCGAATTTTCCAAGCATCATGATTTGTGCCATCGAAACTAAGAGTGTCAATGAATCCTAATCCCCTAGTCGACATCTTTACTCTCAAGGCGGTGAAGCCCTATTAAGAGAGATCAGGCTCTGATACCAATTGAAAAGACGTGGATGTCGCCTAGAGGGGGGGGTGAATAGGCGTTTAAAATAATTACGGTTTCGGCTTGAACAAATGCGGAATAAAACTTAACGTTTAATTTGCCAAGCAAGAAACCTATTTAAGCTAGGCTCAACTATGTGCACCAACAACTTATACTAAGGAAGATAAACAACTATGTGATAGCAAGATATATAACAAGAGCACTAAGGCTATCACACAGTAGGTGCACAAGTAAATAGGTTGACTAGATGAACAACCTATGGGACAAGCAATGTGATACGTCCAAAACGTATCTATAATTTCTGCTTGCTCCATGCATGTTTTGTGTGATATTGCTATGATCTAGATACACTTTCATACACTTTTGATCATATTTGGACTAACCTATTAACTCAGTGCACCCTAGTGCCAGTTCCTATTTTCTGCTGTTTTTCTATTTCAATTTTCCCCCATATAAAAAGTGATCCAAAAATTCGGGAAAATCATATAAAAAATCAGCGTACAGGAATCTTCGCGAAGAGCCCGAGTGGGGCCAGAGGGGAGCCAGGGGTGGCCCAGGCGGCCACCCGCCGCGTCCCCACCCCTGGCCGCGCCAGGGGGGCGCCTGGGGCCCCTGGTCCACCTCTGGCTGCCCCCCTTCGCCTATATATTCTCCGTCACGGGAAACCCTCGAGGACAGAACCCTTTTTCGCGATCTCTCCTCTGTTCCGCCGCCGCCGCGCTTCTGAGATCGGGAGCACCAGAAGACCTCTTCCCGGCACCCTGCCGGAGGGAGGGACGACCTCCGGGAGTCTCCTCTCCACCATGGATGCTTCCCGGATGTCTCGTGAGTAGTTTTCCTTGGACCATGGGTCCGTGATCAGTAGCTATGTGATGTTCTCCTACCCTCTTTGTTCTTCATGGTTTAGACCTCGTGAGCTGCCCTACATGATCGAGGCACTTTTGTAATCTTTCTGCTGTTGCTATGCTGAGTTTGATGGGATCTGATGGATTATGAGATTATGTTCAGATTGTGATTGAGTAATATATTTGGTTCTTATCTCTTATATTTTTGTTCCTAAGTAATTCTTGCATGTTCTCCGTTGTTGTTTATTACTTTGGCCAAGTAGTAGGTAGTAACCCCAAGAGGGAACGTTATACTCGATTGTGGGTTCATGCCCCCCGATGACACGCTTGAGTGACAGAAACATGAGTCTAGGGGATGTGTTGTTGCCACAAGGGGGAAAACAACGGTGCTTGTAACCGCGGTTGCAAGGATTGTTTACTTTACGCAAAGTGCTTTTTAATGCAGTTGTCTGTTGCTTTGGGTTTACACTTTGGGTGGGGCACACAACTTAATACCAGCGAGATGTTCTGCATAGATATCTCAAGGTGGATGATTAGTAGTAGATGCAGTTGGATTTCGGTCTACTTATTTTGGTGTACTGCCCGTGCTTTTGAGCCTCTTCCTTTCTTTTGTAGCATAGTTAGCATTGCGGTGCGTTCATAATCCTGGCAATTGCCCTTCTGTAAAATTTTTACCTCGCATAGCAGTTTTATCGTCTTTTGAAAGAGAGACATCACTAGTGAACATCACGTATCTCGGTCCATATCCTCATTACTGTTTCCATGCTCATTTACTTTTCTGCTTTTACTTTCAATTGCTATCATTATCCTTTGTGTTTGATCCTTTGTGAACAACAAGACCGGAGAGATTGACAACCTCTCTGATCTTTGTTGGGAACAAAGTTATTTGTGTCTGTGTGCAGGTCCGCGTCAGTTGCGCCGCTGACACCTACTTATCATCTCTGGAGTCCTACTGGAGACAAACCTTGGTATCTTCACCGAGGGGAACTTGCTGCACTGCATCTCAAACGTTCCACTTGGGGTAACCAATGAGGGGCGAGAAGCCATCAAGAAAAATTTTGGCGCCGTTGCCGGGGACTCCGAGTGCTAAGATAGGGGAGTTGCACACTACCCTTTACCTTTGTTTTTTAGTCTTGTTAGTTTACCTTTCAGTTTTTACTTTTGTGTCCCTTATCAAAAATACCAAAAATACATGTTACCTTGCTTGTTGATGCTATCTTTACCATGGGTGTTGAACCACCCAAATATGGAAGGATGGACATGTTTCACTTGGCTCGTCTTCGATCAATTTGTGCTCGCGCTAAAAACCCAACCGACTTGGTTGAGGGAAATTCATTGGATGAGCATGCTCATTACACGCGGCACCACCTATCTCAGAAAGGGAAACACTTATGGGACCAAATACAAACTTCTTATTGCTATGCTGAGTGTTTATGCCACATTTATGATTTTACTTGCTGCTCTAATATAGAGCGTAAACACCTTCCTTTCCAGTGTGAGTTTAATGAAAATGAGATCCTATCTTCTTATGCCAGAGGTGTTTATGATTACTTTGATGTTGAAAATATTTAAGAGTTTGTTGCTTTTAAAGGTGCTTATGAGATTGCTTCTTTGATTGAAAAGTATTACGATACTATTCACAAGTCCAAAAACTTTGCTATTCTTGCTTATTTCTTTGAGAATTATACTTCCAATGCATATATTGAGGAATTTAAAAATAAAATGCTTGCTGCCCAAGAAGATGCTAATGATTGCTATGAAGAAGAATCTTATGATTCCGAGGACTCACTTGATACTTCCCTTTCTGATGATTTTGATACTAGCTTTGTTGATGGCCATGATGCCACTATAGATGATGCTAAAAAAATGAACTCTCTATAGTTCCTTATGTTAAGCATGAAATTGTTGCTATTGCACCCACACTTGATTGTCCTATTATCCTTTTGAAATCTCCAACTCCGGAGAATTTTCCTCTTATCAAAGCTCAATGTGATGGGTTGCATTTATCTTATGATCCTAAAAACCGTGTTGAAAACAATACACGTGTGCTTGTAGGTCATGAACAATATGATTTATGTGATAGTTACACTCTTGATGTTGTTCATGATACTACTGAAAATTACTTTGAGAGAGGAAAGTATGATTGTAGAAACCTCCATGTTACAAAAACACCTCTCTTTTTGTTGAAAGTTTTTAAGTTGTTCTTGTTCCACCTTCCTATGCATGTCACTTTGTGCTTCTTCGATTTATTTTCTTATGAGATGCCTATGCATAGGAAGTGGGTTAGGCTTAAATTTGTTTCATATTTTCTTCTTGATGCTCTCTTTTGCTTCAAAATTCTTATTCTTGTGAGAGCATCTTCTATAATCTTTCAGCCTAGCTAATGGCTCTAAAGAAGCGCTTTCGGGAGGCAGCCCGCAACGAATTTAGGATTTATTTTTGATTTTTGTTGTGTCTTGATGTTTGTTACTACTGTAGAAACATCATTGTATCTTTATTTTTCAGCTTTGTGCCAAGTTATAGCCTCTTATGATAAGGGAAGCAAGAGTTGTGACGTGCTGTCCAGAAAACAGATTATGTCCCTTGACAGAAAAATTCGAATAAAATCACCAGATCATCTTTTTGATCTGAATTTTTTTGACAGCGTGCTCTATACAATTTTGAAACTTTCGTATGTTCTGAGTTTTTTGATTCGAGTTACAGAAGTATCCCTAAAAAATTCTTTACTACCTGCTAGTCTGTTTTTCACAGATTCTGCCACGTTTTGTCTCTCCTAACTTTTGTAAACCTTAAGCTTGCTTTTTCTTTGCAAAAACTTTTTGGAACTCTTGATAAACAGTAGATCTTCAAGAATATATTTATATCCAGTGGGGAAAAATTATTTTATTAAGGGTACTAACCTCTCTAATCAGCTTATGATGAGTTATGTATGAAGGGAGTTTTCAAGTGTGCGATGAAAGATGATGAAAGAAGATCCAGGAGTGTCAACCGCTCAAGCTTGGGGATGCCCCCATGCATCCCCAATAAATATTCAAGGAGACTCAAGCGTCTAAGCTTGGGGATGCCCCCGTGCATCCCCTTCTCCATCAACAATCATCAGTTCGTCCTTCGTCTCACTATATTTTTATCACTTCATGCGTTATGTGCTATGCTTGGAGCGTCTCGCTCTTAGGTTTAATTTTAGTTTTCTTTAGCTTTGCTTGTTGTTCATAACAAGTTAGATCCCTTCTTACTTTGTGTGGGAGAGAAACACGCTCCACTTTCAAAATCTAGAACACATCATAGGATTTTTCCTGCTTATCTTTTTGCTGTTGTGTGTTCTTTATCTTTTCATAGCTGCTGCCATGTTTAGTCTTAGTTTTAGTTTGTCTTTAGCAAGAGCCTTGGCTTTTGTTTAGTTTATTGCTGGAAATCTTTTTAGTTTTCATGTTTATCTTGTTAAAGAGAGTTGGTTGTTGCACTGAGTTGTGTCTTATCTTGAAAGTAGGTAACTGAGGTTGCTATTTAATTCTAGTAGTAACTTGCAATAGTTTTGACGTATTGTTGTGAGTAATGTTTGAACTTTTGGTGTCAAGAGCTCTAGCCTATTAGTGATAGGTGTCGTATTTTGGGCAATCCGTGTGTATTTTCAAAACCTACAAAACTAGTTGAGAACTCTAGCTACTAGACGGATCACAAATCTTTGGAGAGATCGAATATTAGAGTACACTCACGTACCATGAGTCGAGGATGCGCAAGGATAACCAAACCCCCATACACTCCTCCTCGGGGTACTTGTTGATACGTCCAAAACATATCTATAATTTCTGCTTGCTCCATGCATGTTTTGTGTGTTATTGCTATGTTCTAGATACACGTTCATACACTTTTGATCATATTTGGACTAACCTATTAACTCAGTGCACCCCAGTCCCAGTTCCTGTTTTCTGCTGTTTTTCTATTTCAGTTTTCCCCCATATAAAAAGTGCCAGAAAAATTCCGGGAAAATACAGGAAAAATCAGCGTACATGAAGCTTCGGGAAGAGCCCGAGTGGGGCCAGATGGGAGCCAGGGGGCCCAGGCGGCCACCCGGCGCGGCCCCACCCCTGGCCGCGCCAGGGGGCGCCTGGGGCCCCTGGTCCACCTCTGGCTGCACCCCTTCGCCTATTTATTCTCCGTCACGGGGAAACTCCGAAGACAGAACCCTATTTTGCAATCTTGCCTCTGTTCCGCCGCCGCCGCGCTTCCGAGATCGGGAGCACCAGAAGACCTCTTCCCGGCACCCTGCCGGAGGGAGGGCCGACCTCCGGGAGTCTCCTCTCCACCATGGATGCTCCCCGGATGTCTCGTGAGTAGTTTTCCTTGGACCTTGGGTCCGTGATCAGTAGATATGTGATGTTCTCCTCCCCTCTTTGTTATTCATGGTTTAGACCTCGTGAGCTGCCCTACATGATCGAGGCACTTTTGTAATATTTCTGCTATTGCTATGCTGAGTTTGATGGGATCTGATGGATTATGAGATTATGTTCAGATTGTGATAGAATAATATATTTGGTTATTATCTCTTATATTTTTGTTCCTAAGTAATTCTTGCATGTTCTCTGTTGTTGTTTATTGCTTTGGCCAAGTAGTAGGTAGTGACTCCAAGAGGGAACGTTATGCTCGATTGTGGGTTCATGCCCCCCGATGACACGCTTGAGTAACAGAAACATGAGTCTAGGGGATGTGGTGTTGCCAAAAGGGGGAAAACAACGGTGCTTGTAACCGCGGTTACAAGGATTGTTTACTTTACGCAAAGTTATTTTTAATGCAGTTGTCTGTTGCTTTGGGTTTACACTTTGGGTGGGGCTCGCAACTTAATACCAGCGAGATGTTCTGGATAGATATCTCAAGGTGGATGATTAGTAGTAGATGCAGTTGGATTACGGTCTACTTATTTTGGCATACTGCCCATGCTTTTGAGCCTCTTCCTTTCTTTTGTAGCATAGTTAGCATTGCGGTGCGTTCATAATCATGTCAATTGCCCTTCTGTAATTTGTTTACCTCGCATAGCAGTTTTATCGTCTTTTGGGAGAGAGACATCACTAGTGAACATCACGTATCCCGGTCCATATCCTTATTACTGTTTCCATGCTATATTTACTTGCTTGCTTTTACTTTCAGTTGCTATCATTATCCCTTGTGTTTTACCCTTTGTGAACAACAAGACCGGAGAGATTGACAACCTCTCTGAACTTCGTTGGGAACAAAGTTATCTGTGTCTGTGTGCAGGTCCATGTCAGTTGCGCTGCTAACACCTACTTATCATCTCTGGAGTCCTACTGGAGACAAACCTTGGTATCTTCACCGAGGGAAACTTGGTGCTGCGCTACATCTCAACCTTCCACTTGGGGTAACCAACGAAGGGCGAGAAGCCATCAAGCGAATTTTTGGCGCCGTTGCCGGGGACTCCGAGTGCTAAGATAGGGGAGTTGCACACTACCCTTTACCTTTGTTTTTTAGTCTTGTTAGTTTACCTTTTAGTTTTTATCTTTGTGTCTTTTATCAAAAATTACAAAAAAATCTGCCACACTTGCTGCTACTATGGGTTCCACTGAAAACACCAAGTTGTGTGACTTCACTAGTCACAACAACCAAGACTTTATCTGCACTCCCATTGCCACACCTGCCACTTCAGCTACCTCTTATGAAATTAAACCTGCTTTGCTAAACCTTGTTATGAGAGATCAATTCTCTGGTGCTGGAGATGATGCTGCTTTACACTTGAATAATTTTGTTGAATTATGTGATATGCAAAAGTATAAAGAAGTAGAAGGTGATGTTGTTAAGCTCAAGCTCTTTCCTTTCTCTTTAAGGGGAGACGCTAAAATCTGGTTTCAATCTTTGCCTAGGAATAGCATAGATTCTTGGGATAAGTGCAAAGATGCTTTTATAGGGAAGTACTACCCACCTGCTAAAATTATCCAATTGAGGAGTAACATTATGAATTTTAAGCAATTGGATAATGAACACGTTTCCCAAGCTTGGGAACGAATGAAATCTCTTGTTAAGAAATTCCCTACACATGGTTTGACTACCTGGATGGTTATCCAGACTTTTTATGCAGGCTTGAACTTTACCTCGCGGAACCTGTTAGATTCGGCCGCGGGAGGAACCTTTATGTCAACTACACTTGGTGCTGCCACAAAGCTTCTCGATGAAATGATGACCAATTATTCCCAATGGCACACCGAACGCGCTCCAACAGGTAGGAAGGTAAATTCTGTCGAGGAAATTACCTCCCTCAATGAAAAAGTTGATTTAATTATGTCTCTAATTACCAAGCAACCCTCTATTGATCCTCATGATGTCCCTTTAAATTCTTTGGTTGCCCAAGAACAAGTAGATGTGAACTTTATTGCTAGAAACAACTTCAACAACAATGCTTATAGGGGAAATTTTGCTAGCAATCCTAGATCGTTTCCATCCAACTATGGGAACAACAACACTTACCCTAGCAACAAGAACCCCTCTTCTGAATTAGAAAGCATGCTTAGAGACTTTATCACTACCCAAAAAGCCTTCAACAAAAATGTAGAGGAGAAATTAGCTAAAATAGATAATCTCTCTTTGAAGGTAGAAAGCTTAGCCCTTGATATTGAGATGCTTAACATTAGAACCTCTCCCCTTGAGGAGAATAAGGCCACTCCTATTAATGCTATCCAATTACAAATTAATAAAAATATTAGGATGATGGCTAAACTTAAATAAAGATGGGCTAGAGAAAAAGAGGAAGATGATAGAATTAAGAGCCTTCCTACACACCACACAGTTTCCACTATCCAAATTTTTGAGGACACCCAAACTATTAGCACCCAATTCACTCCTAGTCCCGTTGGACCTATTAATGGTGATGCTAATACCTCAACCGAAGATAAAGAAACTCCTATGAACATAGAGGGTTTCAAACAAGTAAGCCTAGATGACACTAATACCACCTTTGATAGTAGTGATATTGATTTTGATAGTTGCACCCTCTGAGAAGTTATCAGTTTGCTACACAAAATGTCTAGAGACCCCCACACTAGCACACTTAATCTTGCCTTCACGGAGCATATCACAAATGCTCTCATCAAAGCTAGGGAGGAGAAGCTTAGAGTAGAAGCCTCCATACCTAGGAAGCTAGATGATGGTTGGGACCCTATGATCAAAATTAAATTAAATAACTTCTCTTGATATGCTTTATGTGATGTTGGAGCTAGTACCTCCGTTATGCCCAAAAGAATATTTGATATGTTTGAATTGAAGCCCTTTGAGCCTTGTTCTTTTGGTGTTCGTCTTGTTGATTCTTCCGTAAAGAAACCTTTGGGGAAGATCGACGATGTTCTTATCATTGTCAATGACAACTATGTTCCCGTTGATTTTATTGTTATGGATATACAGTGTGAACCTTTGTGTCCAATTATTTTGGGACGTCCTTTTCTTCGCACCGTTGGTGCAGTTATTGACATGAAAGAGGGGAATATAAAATTCCAATTCCCATTCAAAAAGGGGATGGAACACTTCCCTAGAAAGAAAATCAAGTTACCTTTTGAGTTCGTTACACGGGCTAGTTATTCTCTTTCTCTTGATAAAACTTGGTTCTTCTTTTGCATCATGCCTAGCTTAAAGGCATAAAAGAAAGCGCTTTCGGGAGGCAGCCCGCAATGAATTTAGGTTTTTATTTTTGATTTTGTTGTGTCTTGATGATTGTTACTACTGTAGAAACATCATTGTATCTTTATTTTTCAAGCTTTGTGCCAAGTTATAGCCTCTTACGGCAAGGGAAGTAAAAGTTGTGACATGTCCAGAAAACAGATTTTGTCCTCGTGACCAGAAACATTCTAGAAAAATACCAGTTCATCTTTTTGAGCTGAAATTTTTACACAGTATGCTCTATACAATTATGAAACTTCCGTATGTTCTGAGTTTTTTTATTTGAGTTGCAGAAGTATCCCTAAAAAATTCTTTACTATCTGTTGTTCTGTTTTTCACAGATTCTGCCACGTTTTGTCTCTCCTAACTTTTGCAAACCTTAAGCTTGCTTTTTCTTTGCAAAAACTTTTTGGCACTCTTTAGAAACAGTAGCTCTTCAAGAATATATTTATATCCAGTGGGGGAAAATTATTTATTAAGGGTACTAACCTCTCTAATCAGCTTATGATGAGTTATGTATGAAGGGAGTTTTCAAGTGTGCGATGGAAGATGATGAAAGAAGATCCAGGAGTGTCAAACGCTCAAGCTTGGGGATGACCCCATGCATCCCCAACAAATATTCAAGGAGACTCAAGCTTCTAAGCTTGGGGATGCCCCCGTGCATCCCCTTCTCCATCAACAATCATCAGTTCGTCCTTCGTCTCACTATATTTTTATCACTTCATGCGTTATGTGCTATGCTTGCAGCGTCTCACTCTTAGGTTTTATTTTTCAGTTTTATTTAGCTTTGCTTCATGTTAATAACAAGTTAGATTCCGTCTTACTTTGTGTGGGAGAGAAACACGCTCCACTTTCAAATTCTAGAACACATCATAGGATTTTTCCTGCTTATCTTTTTGCTGTTGTGTGTTCTTTATCTTTTCATAGCTACTGCCATGTTTAGTTTTTTTGTCTTTAGCAAGAGCCTTGGCTTTTGTTTACTTTGTTGCTGGAACTCTTTTTAGTTTTCATGTTTATCTTGTTAAAGAGAGTTGGTTGTTGCACTGAGTTGTGTCTTGTCTTGGAAGTAGGTAATTGAGGTTGCTATTTAATTTTAGTAGTAACTTGCAATGGTTTTGAGGTATTGATGTGAGTAATGTTTGAACTTTTGGTGTCAAGAGCTCTAGCCTATTATTGATAGGTGTCGTATTTTGGGCAATCCGTGTGTATTTTCACAACCTACAAAACTAGTTGAGAACTCTAGCTACTAGATGGATCACTAATCTTTGGAGGGATCGAATATTAGAGTACACTCACGTACCATGATTCGAGGATGCGCAAGGATAACCAAACCCCCATACACTCTACCTCGGGGTAGTTGTCTCTTTGTGAGCCTCCTTATTAGATTGAGAGTTACTGATAATAATTGCATGAGTTCTTCGGACTAATGTAAGTATTGAAAGTTGACACTTCCACCTTCCCATATTTTGCTAGCCTCTCCCGTGCCGTGCATTGCCTTCTTCTCACTCCGAGAATTGGTGTCCACCTTCGTCGGTACATCCAAACCCTTGGCATGATACGCTCTGTCATCATAAGCCTCCTTATATCTTTTCTCAAAACAGCCACCATACCTACCTATCAAAGCATTTCCATAGCCTTTCCGAGTTATATTGCCATGCAACATCCACCTCTTCATGACTTGATCTTCATGTCACACATGTTCCTGCTACACTGGCAGCGACATACATTGCATACATCATGATAGTTACATCTTCTTTATGATTTTGAGTACCTTGTAAAGTGTGAAAGATCTCCTTTACCTTCTTGTAAAATAGAGTGTTGCCCTTAAGTGAGGAAAAGATCCCAAAGTGGACACAATAAAAGATCCCAAAGAGGACAAATGAGAGTTAAATAGAAAGAGCCATTGAGGCCACAAAAAAAATACAAAAAATGAGAAAAAGAGAAAAAAGAAATAAAAAGAGAGAAAGGGGCAACACTACTATCCTTTTGAGAGATCCACACTAGTACTCCCTTTATATCCTTGTACTCCATAGAGATGATCATTATGCATATAGCTATGTGGGGACCTTCACACTATAGAACTTGGCTTGCATATTCCAAGGATGAGCCTCCTCAAACGAGCTCTAGGTCTTCATGAGCGATCAAGTTTGATGCACCCCGACTAGTTCCATTGGAGAGCTTCCTAGCTCGTTTGTGCATCCGTTGCATGGCAATCCCTACTCCTCACATCATATCTATCATTTGGCATCTCTTGCCTATGATTGTCCTCATTGATGTGAGCCTTTCTCATCCTTTTTGTATTCCTCCTCCGTACTTCTCTCTTTGCCATCCTAAGTGTCAACTCTCGTGCTTACGCTCATCCATTACATGAGTGCTCAAAATATCGAAAAGGAGTGGATCAAATTGACTTGTACCTGGCTAGTGGTCTGGGGACGAGTCAAGATAAGATTCCAAAGAGGACCAAGTGTGAAACTTTAGTAGATTGAGTTCTGAACACAAAAAATATTTTTTCTCGTATTCCCTATCCCCCTTCTTGCACGCAAACACCATTTGGAGACATTCGAGTCAAGGACAGCGAGAGCTCTTGCACCTAATGTTCTTTTGTTACTTGTTTCAATGCTAATATAGACTCTTGCATGTTATGACTTGAATTGAATCTCTAACCTTGATTGCTTTACTTTTCAAAGTTCTTTTATGGTTGCTAGCATGTCACCACAGAAATTATGCCGGTATCATTTACCTACTCAAGGACGAGCAGGAATTAAGCTTGGGGATGTTGATACGTCCAAAACGTATCTATAATTTCTACTTGCTCCATGCATGTTTTGTGTGTTATTGCTATGTTCTAGATACACTTTCATACACTTTTGATCATATTTGGACTAACCTATTAACTCAGTGCACCCCGGTGCCAGTTCCTGTTTTCTGCTATTTTTCTATTTCAGTTTTCCCCCATATAAAAAGTGCCAGAAAAATTCCGGGAAAAATACAGGAAAAATCAGCGTACAGGAAGCTTCGCGAAGAGCCCGAGTGGGGCCAGAGGGGAGCCAGGGGGGCCCAGGCGGCCACCCGGCGCGGCCCCACCCCTGGCCGTGCCAGGGGGGCGCCTGGGGCCCCTGGTCCACCTCTGGCTGCCCCCCTTCTCCTATTTATTCTCCGTCACGGGGAAACTCCGAAGACAGAACCCTATTTTGCAATCTCGCCTCTATTCCACCGCCACCGCGCTTCCGAGATCGGGAGCACCAGAAGACCTCTTCCCAGCACCCTGCCGGAGGGAGGGCCGACCTCCGGGAGTCTCCTCTCCACCGTGGATGCTCCCCGGATGTCTCGTGAGTAGTTTTCCTTGGACCATGGGTCCGTGATCAGTAGCTATGTGATGTTCTCCTCCCCTCTTTGTTCTTCATGGTTTAGACCTCGTGAGCTGCCCTACATGATCGAGGCACTTTTGTAATATTTCTGCTATTGCTATGTTGAGTTTGATGGGATCTGATGGATTATGAGATTATGTTCAGATTGTGATAGAGTAATATATTTGGTTTTTATCTCTTATATTTTTGTTCCTAAGTAATTCTTGCATGTTCTCCGTTGCTGTTTATTGCTTTGGCCAAGTAGTAGGTAGTGACTCCAAGAGGGAACGTTATGCTCGATTGTGGGTTCATGCCCACCGATGACACGCTTGAGTGACAGAAACATGAGTCTAGGGGATGTGCGGTTGCCACAAGGGGGAAAACAACGGTGCTTGTAACCGCGGTTACAACGATTGTTTACTTTACGCAAAGTTCTTTTTAATGCAGTTGTCTGTTGCTTTGGGTTTACACTTTGGGTGGGGCTCGCAACTTAATACCACCGAGATGTTCTGGATAGATATCTCAAGGTGGATGATTAGTAGTAGATGCAGTTGGATTACGGTGTACTTATTTTGGCGTACTGCCCTTGCTTTTGAGCCTCTTCCTTTCTTTTGTAGCATGGTTAGCATTGCGGTGCGTTCATAATCCTGTCAATTGCCCTTCTGTAATTTGTTTACCTCGCATAGCAGTTTTATCGTCTTTTGGGAGAGAGACATCACTAGTGAACATCACGTATCCCAGTCCATATCCTTATTACTGTTTCCACGCTATATTTACTTTCCTGCTTTTACTTTCAGTTGCTATCATTATCCCTTGTGTTTTACCCTTTGTGAACAACAAGACCAGAGAGATTGACAACCTCTCTGAACTTCGTTGGGAACAAAGTTATCTGTGTCTGTGTGCAGGTCCACGTCAGTTGCGCCGCTGACGACAATACCGCTTTGTCCACAACTCATGAGCATCCCGAAACGGCATGAGTTGAAATAGATCTACATTACTCAAAGCATCAACAATCACATTAGAAGCTTGAGCATTGAGATAAGAGTTTTTCTCATCCGCCAAGGATAGGTGAGTATCCTTTGGAGGAGAAAAACCCATATCTACAATTCGCTCCATACACGGGTCAATGCCCCGGAAATAATTAAGCAAGCGAATTTTCCAAGCATCATGATTTGTGCCATCGAAACTAAGAGTGCCAATGAATCCTAATCCCCTAGTCGACATCTTTACTCTCAAGGCGGTGAAGCCCTATTAAGAGAGACCAGGCTCTGATACCAATTGAAAGGACGTGGATGTCGCCTAGAGGGGGGGTGAATAGGCGTTTAAAATAATTACGGTTTCGGCTTGAACAAATGCGGAATAAAACTTAACGTTTAATTTGCCAAGCAAGAAACCTAAATAAGCTAGGCTCAACTGTGTGCACCAACAACTTATACTAAGCAAGATAAACAACTATGTGATAGCAAGATATATAACAAGAGCACTAAGGCTATCACACAGTAGGTGCACAAGTAAATAGGTTGACTAGATGAACAACCTATGGGACAAGCAATGTGATACGTCCAAAACGTATATATAATTCCTGCTTGCTCCATGCATGTTTTGTGTGATATTGCTATGATCTAGATACACTTTCATACACTTTTGATCATTTTTGGACTAACCTATTAACTCAGTGCACCCGAGTGCCAGTTCCTGTTTTCTACTGTTTTTCTATTTCAGTTTTCCCCCATATAAAAAGTGCTCCAAAAATTTGGGAAAATCATATAAAAAATCAGCGTACATAAAGCTTCGCGAAGAGCCCGAGTGGGGCCAGAGGGGATCCAGGGGTGGCCCAGGCGGCCACATGGCGCGGCCCCACCCCTGGCCGCGCCAGGGGGGCGCCTAGGGCTCCTGGTCCACCTCTGGCTGCCCCCCTTCGCCTATATATTCTCCATTACGGGAAACCCTCGAGGACAGAACCCTTTTTCGCGATCTCTCCTCTGTTCCGCCGCCGCCGCGCTTCCGAGATCGGGAGCACCAGAAGACCTCTTCCCGGCACCCTGCCGGAGGGAGGGCCGACCTCAGGGAGTCTCCTCTCCATCATGGATGCTTCCCGGATGTCTCGTGAGTAGTTTTCCTTGGACCATGGGTCCGTGATCAGTAGCTATGTGATGTTCTCCTCCCCTCTTTGTTCTTCATGGTTTAGACCTCGTGAGCTTCCCTACATGATCAAGGCACTTTTGTAATCCTTCTGCTGTTGCTATGCTGAGTTTGATGGGATCTGATGGATTATGAGATTATGTTCAGATTGTGATTGAGTAATATATTTGGTTCTTATCTCTTATATTTTTGTTCCTAAGTAATTCTTGCATGTTCTCCGTTGTTGTTTATTGCTTTGGCCAAGTAGTAGGTAGTAACCCCAAGAGGGAACGTTATGCTCGATTGTGGGTTCATGCCCCCTGATGACACGCTTGAGTGACAGAAACATGAGTCTAGGGGATGTGTTGTTGCCACAAGGGGGAAAATAACGGTGCTTGTAACCGCGGTTGCAAGGATTGTTTACTTTACGCAAAGTGCTTTTTAATGCAGTTGTCTATTGCTTTGGGTTTACACTTTGGGTGGGGCTCTCAACTTAATACCAGCGAGATGTTTTGGATAGATATCTCAAGGTGGATGATTAGTAGTAGATGCAGTTGGATTTCGGTCTACTTATTTTGGCGTACTGCCCGTGCTTTTGAGGCTCTTCCTTTCTTTTGTAGCATAGTTAGCATTGCGGTGCGTTCATAATCCTGTCAATTGCCCTTCTGTAATTTGTTTACCTCGCATAGCAGTTTTATCGTCTTTTGGGAGAGAGACATCACTAGTGAACATTGTTGGGGTTCAGGGCAGAAACCACAAATTTTTCATAACCTACGAGACCCATACCCAAGACCTATGTTATGCTGATGCAAGTAACGGACAGAAATAGATCACATACCAGTATGTAGTCCGTTAAGCGGGAAACGTTCCCGCATGAACGTGGTTGGTGTAGTCGTACCGGCAATCCCCGATGTCGCGCAGATCCACGATGACTCCTGAAGGCCACCCGGTCCTTGTAGACCGATGACGGGATTACGTCCCCGTCGAAACGTTGTCGATGAAGACCTCGCGATATGGCCACGACGACGAAGTAGCACCACAAGTGTAGTGCCTCGCGGGATTATACACATACAGTATACCCGACGTCCCTCCGGGCTCCGAACCAGTAGAGCAGCGGAAAGAAGATGGATTCGGATCCCGATTCCAACAGCACGACGGCGTGCGTATAGTGGAGAAATCCCCAACCATGTGTAGACTCCAAACAAGGGGAGTCCACTCGAGGAAGGAGAAAGGAGGGAGAGAGAGATGAGAACTTATCTCAAAAATATGATGAATAAAAGGGCACCTCTACCCCTCCTTATATAGGCCAAGGAGGGGTGCCACCCCCCCTCCACTTCCGGGGTGGGACTAATCCCAAGGGAGGGGGGTTTTGGCGCAGCCCTAGGGGGGTGGCCCCCTCATGGCGCCATGGCCCATGGGGGAGGACTCCCTCTCCCCCTAATGGGCCCTATGAGGCCCATATGCCATTTCTTGCATTTTTAATTATATTTAAATACATTTTAATATTTAATTCAGATAATTAAATAATAAAACATATATTAAACATTATTAAATATATTTTGAACCTTTCAAAATACCCGAAACAACTTCCGGCCTTCATCGGAACAATTCCGGTGTTCTCTCCAATTTCTCCGGTGATCCCGAATCAATCCTTACTGCGTCGAGTACCCTTAAGTGTAACACCCTACGGTCCGGTAAACAGCAGACATGATCGAGACAATTCTCATTGATCAATGACTAATCAATTGGACCTGGTTTCAATCCTTGATAGCCCCTGCGCTTCCATCGAATGAACTTCAATCGATGTTGGATCCGTTAACCGTGTGCCTGTTCCCTTTGTCCTGTGTTACTTTGCTTGTCCGAGGTTTGATCATCGGTATCCAATATACCTAGTTCGTCCTCGTTCTCAACAAACAAGTTTACTCGTTTCCGTGATATTACAACTCCGTGACCTAGTCACACGTTTGAAAACTTTATGATGCAATATCACCGAGTGGGCCCAGAGTACCTATCCGTCACACGGATGGACAAGTCCCGCTTTGATCTATTTGCATACTCATTAACCATCTATTTCGGAATACCCAAAGGGCACCGTTATGGACAGCATATTTCAGTCAGGCGGTGGGATACAAATCAAAGTCTCCTCATAGATGACAATTACGTATGATCATTACGGTCAAAGGATCTGGTCACTACGTTATAGTTATCGCAATGTCGAACTATGTGACTTGATCACATCGCAACACTTCTGGTGGGTGTATGTCCATCATATCATTATCCAATGATACGACTCCATTGTCAACGGACGCCATTGTCTCATGATCGGGAAACCTTGATCATCAATCGCCCAATGGACTAGTATACTAGGGTTTACTAGGGACCTGGTTGTTTGTATACCACACCTGTATTGATGTTTCCGCTTAATACAGTTATAGCATAGTATCAAACGTATTATGAACTAATGAAATATGCTCGATAAAACATATTTTATTTTCCTCTAGGGCACATTCCCAACAGTCTCCCACTTGCACTAGAGTACAAATAATCTAGTTGCATTTTCTCTGGATCATAACTCCTTATTGATCATGCTTGCCCGTGGAAGAGGTTGTATCAACGGTCTGGGTACCATTCAGAACCGTATGTCCTTTTGCAAATCATAATGTCACCTAATTTGACATTCCTTCATTATCCACTATAATGATGAGGTATATATATTTGGTGGTGAAGTGAGACTTCGTTTGCTGTGTCATTGCAATGACATCCGGTGGGTCACGCGTACTTTCCCATAGTCATGCACACTTGAAACTCACTCAATCAGAAGTCGAACTTCTTAAGCCATAATATAACTCCTTCTACTTCTAAAGCAGCCACATCAATGTAGATTCAATCCTTAGTGCATTGTATGCAACTTTGATGTCTAACCAAGTTTCTTTCAACTTAGGCATTCATTAGTATGATATCTCAATTTTCTAGGTTAGTGTCAAAACTTGAACCAGCATAACATTTATGGTCAAGTCCACTATCCTTTACAAATTTGAGATGTATCCTCAGTTCTCTTTAGACACTGAAGGATAAACTTAACTCTTTGTTCAATGATTTACTCATAAATCATATCACAACATGTTCTTACTACTAAGAACTTGGGTCACATTACGTCGAGTACATAACTCTGGTTTTATATGAAAGAACCTATGACAAAGGCATAGGGGATCCAACACATCCATTTATTTCATTAACCATTAACCATTG
Source organism: Bromus sterilis (assembly GCA_950022295.1). Classification (NCBI taxonomy): domain Eukaryota; kingdom Viridiplantae; phylum Streptophyta; class Magnoliopsida; order Poales; family Poaceae; genus Bromus; species Bromus sterilis. Next base: position 49,691,197 of record OX465596.1, read on the forward strand.
TTCTTGTACTGAGATTAACTCAACACTTCTCTTGGATATACAAGTAAGGACCACTTCTTGACTTGTACCATTCTGAACTCCTTCAGAATCTTATCCAGGAAAGTATTACGACTCAATGTTATTAAACACATATCTATCTTAATAGATCTTCAATGCTTAATACTTAGTCATCTTCATTTATGAAAGATTCAAATAATCATTAACACCAACTGCACCATTCATAATATGTTATCCATATATGAGAATGTTATCATGCTCCCACTCAAATATGTCATGCACATATTAAGTCTTTGGATAACACTCATATTGCTCCCACTCAAATATGTCGGCCACATATAAGACAAGGATAACATCCACATGGCTCCCACTTAGATATGCCAGACACATATTAAGTTCAGGACACTAACCACATGGCTCCTACTCAAATATGTCATTTACATATAAGCCTAGGATAATACTCCCATAGCTCCCACTCAAAATATGTCGTATACATATTAAGTTTCAGGAAACTATTCAGCTCCCACTCAGTTTCATGCAAATGCATGTTTCCTCGATATTTTGGTTAAGTCCAAAATCCTTTGATCATCCATCAAAATGAGAATTCAGTTTACGAGACACTAGTATCCAAAAATTTTTCCAAAACCTTCTTGTTGTACCAATTACAACACTTCTTCAAATATAGGATTTGAGGAAGTCACGGTATTGATAAAAATCCCGGATCAATCGTAGTGAATATCCCTTTGACTCAAGCATTGCTACACATTGTAGTCAACCCATTGAATTTGTCAGAAACAATCTTTGTGACAAACCAATCTTGACGTCCCTTTGAAGTTCACATTTATTCCTCATAACTCTGAAGTTATTGTGAATATCAAGTAACCTCCTTACTTGATAAGATTCAAGCAATCTTAAATGTAACTCAACATAGGATTTCATGACTCGTAGTCATATCTCGTACTTAGGTCCACCATCGCTTCTTTGTAGTTCGTAGGAATGTCTTGTTCCATTAACATGACAAGTGAATCATGAATATCATTCTGCACCAGGGGCAAATATATATTATTAAATCCTACCTTTCTCAGTAAAAGCTCCCATCAGAAGATCATGATCATTATCATTAGTTTCTCCTCTTATTGTAGAGCTTTCCTTCCAGAACATATTCCGTTGCACTACTCTGACATTTGGAGGCAAGGTCAATTACCTTGGTTGAACTTTCACTTTTCTTCCATTACCACATTTATCAAGAACAATTCTTGACAAACACCAAACATAGCAATACAAGTTTTGCTCCTTTTGGTTCTAGTTGTGGAAGATGCATCCATAGTTGTCTAAGGATACACTTACAAAGATAATTTATCTTACATAAATCAAGCTTCCTAGAAACCACAACACACCATGAAATATATAGTGTTGGTTTCCACGAACTCAGATGGTTCCCTATGCTAAAGTGAGTGTTTGAATATTAAATTAATAACTCTAAACAATAATAACGTAACTTGGTAAGAGATAACTTAGACCATACACTATTCAATAGAGTATGATTACGATGTTCAGGCACATCAATCAATATTGAAATTTCTCAAAACATTGAAATTTGTGGAACAACTTTCACACAAGTCTTTATGCCCAAGACTAACTCAAAACATTTGTCACTTTGATCAAATCGTAGAGACTTGTCTTTCTTGTTAATTTAATATCCATCTTTACTCTGAAATCCCTTTTGATCATATCAAATTATTTCAGACTCATGTTTCATTAGTGAATACATATATTCATCTAAGTCCACCTATGAAGTTCACAAAATAATGAAATTCACCACATGCTGACATACGATGCATCACAATGTATGATACTCAACAATCGGTGCACATTCCGTTTACCAGAATGCGAGGTTTTAGTCATCTCACCTAAAAGGCATGGTTTGTATGTGTCAAGAGATCAAGTATCTTAAGACATCATCATACCATTCATGACTTAAACTGTAGTGTCATTATTAAGCCTGGATATTTCTTGGCATTACAATATTTCTTATAAATGATCAAACAACTATCATCAATATAAGAATAACTCATTCATAATCGTAATGTGACCATAAGAGATATCATTCATAAAAGGAGAACAACTGACTTGTTTCTCACTAATATGAATAATTGTCTTCGCGAGATGCAAGACACACTAATAAAGTCCTCATTCAAACGATCATAAAATTTATTCATATATTAATCAATTGATAGATGTAGAGGGAGAGTGTTGTCGACCATCAACTATCTTGATTGCCGTCAGCACACATTGTCACCTCATCCCTTCCAAGCCACTCTTAAGCAGTAAGTTCAAGCATCGAATACTTAATCAACCGCAATTAGTGTTTCGTGGGAAAGACATTTATAACTCGTATATCAAATATACCTTCTCCGTCAATGACCATTCATGCATTGGTTCTACTCTTAAAGTTCTTAACTTTAACCATGACCTCATGACAGGTGAACGATTCTCCTTCATGACATAGTCCAGACATGGTCTTTGTAACTGGGAGGAAGCGGATGTAACTTCCCAGTTATCGCAAAGTAACCAGTCATTTAGTAGTCCAAGTTATACACAAGGTGTTCCATGTATCTTATACATTTTCCAAGTGACTTTCTCAGCAGGTTGTTCCTTCCACCATAGTTGAAAAAAAAACCCGTCCATATACTCATATTCCATTACTCTGATTTGTGACCAAGTGCTTTCAAGTTCACCTAGCACGTCATACGTGTTGGTTAACATGCATTCACAATTCAGATTCCATAGAATGAATTATGGTGTATTGGACAGTCATTCATAAGTGACGGTGAGTGCGATACTCATCATCATCTTCCTTGATTACGGAGTTGTCACGTGTATCTCATAGCAGTTCTTCATATTATGTTTAGCAAGTCATTACTAATGAGTATATCTCTAATGGTGTTGGTCCACATCAATGAAGTAAGACCCATTTACCTTAAGTTCTATCATACTAAAAGAGCCATAGTTCTAAACATTGGTATGACGTTATCTACAATGATATTTGCTAAGACATGAAGATTAAGTTCATAATATGGAGTTCATGTTTCAAAAACAATTCTGGAACTCCCACTCAGACAAACATCCCTCATAGTTTATTCTAAGTGATTACACGATCCTTGAACACCATACCTCCCCCGATCATCACGGCCATCAGTATGTTGTTCAAGGTAGGCCATCATGCCAATCACATCATCCATGTGACTCATGCTCGACCTTTCGGTCTCTTGTGTCCCGAGGCCATATCATATACATATGCCAGGCTCGCCACCACACCCTATGTGATTTGTTGTTGTGTCATGCAAGGCCATATCATATACATATGCCAGGCTTGCTACACCCACCTCATGTGAACGAAAAAATGTTTGACACACGTGTGATACGTGGTGCCTCCATAATGTAGAACTTTCCAGGTGGTGCTCACTAGGGTAAGGACACTATGTTCGTTTTAGTGAGGGATCATCCTATTATGTTACCGTCATATATCTAACATATTAGCAAAACAGGATGCAACATAAATCATACATGCTATGATTCCCCCGACATGCAAATTAAAGTTGAAAACGCCTTTCTACTTTATCTTTTGCAAGTTTTACGTGGCTGCTAGGGGTTTCGAGAAAAGAACCCCTTTCTATCCGGCGAAAACAAGCCACAACACCAATCCCGCAATTGTCTCTATTACACCCCTGTCGGGGCCCTCCGTTGCAAACATCTTCGCATCGCTAATGCAGAGAGACAGACACCCCCCCCCAGCCACTTTATATGGTACAAGCCATATGTCAAGCGTGGAACCAGTCTCGCGTAAATGCGTAAGGTCGGTCGGGGGCCGCTTCATCAAACATTGCCGCAACGCTAAATGAGTACACGTGAGAGGGTAACAATTGGAGAATTGATGCCCACATACTAGATGTGTTCTATCCGTACAATACATCTACGCATAGCCTTGCTCATGATACCACTGTTGGGGTTCGGGGCAGAAAACACAATTTTTTCATAACCTACGAGACCCATACCCAAGACCTATGTTATGCTGATGCAAGTAACGGACAGAAATAGATCACATACCAGTATGTAGTCCGTTAAGCGGGAAACGTTCCCGCATGAACGTGGTTGGTGTAGTCGTACCGGCAATCCCCGATGCCGCGCAGATCCACGATGACTCCTGAAGGCCACCCGGTCCTTGTAGACCGATGACGGGATTACATCCCCGTCGGAACGTTGTCGATGAAGACCTCGCGATACGGCCACGACAACGAAGTAGCACCACAAGTGTAGTGCCTCGCGGGATTATACACATATAGTATACCCGACGTCCCTCCGGGCTCCGAACCAGTAGAGCAGCGGAAAGAAGATGGATTCGGATCCGATTCCAGCAGCACGACGGCATGCGTATAGTGGAGAAATCCCCAACCAAGTGTAGAGTCCAAACAAGGGGGGTCCACTCGAGGAAGGAGAAAGGAGGGAGAGAGAGATGAGAACTTATCTCAAAAATATGATGAATAAAAGGGCACCTCTACCCCTCCTTATATAGGCCAAGGAGGGGTGCCACCCCCCTCCACTTCCGGGGTGGGACTAATCCCAAGGGACGGGGGTTTTGGCGCAGCCCTAGGGGGGTGGGCCCCCTCATGGCGCCATGGCCCATGGGGGAGGACTCCCTCTCCCCCTAATGGGCCCTATGAGGCCCGTATGCCATTTCTTGCATTTTTAATTATATTTAAATACATTTTAATATTTAATTCAGATAATTAAATAATAAAACATATATTAAACATTATTAAATATATTTTGAACCTTTCAAAATACCCGAAACAACTTCCGGCCTTCATCGGAACAATTCCGGTGTTCTCTCCAATTTCTCCGGTGATCCCGAATCAATCCTTACTGCGTCGAGTACCCTTAAGTGTAACACCCTACGGTCCGGGAAACAGCAGACATGATCGAGACAATTCTCATTGATCAATGACTAATCAATTGGACCTGGTTACAATCCTTGATAGCCCCTGCGCTTCCATCGAATGAACTTCAATCGATGTTGGATCCGTTAACCGTGTGCCTGTTCCCTTTGTCCTGTGTTACTTTGCTTGTCCGAGGTTTGATCATCGGTATCCAATATACCTAGTTAGTCCTCGTTCTCAACAAACAAGTTTACTCGTTTTCGTGATATTACAACTCCGTGACCTAGTCACACGTTTGCAAACTTTATGATGCAATATCACCGAGTGGGCCCAGAGTACCTATCCGTCACACGGATGGACAAATCCCGCTTTGATCTATTTGCATACTCATCAACCATCTATTTCGGAATACCCAAAGTGCACCGTTATGGCCAGCATATTTCAGTCAGGCGGTGGGATACAAATCAAAGTCTCCTCATAGATGACAATTACGTATGATCATTACGGTCAAAGGATCTGGTCACTACGTTATAGTTATCGCAATGTCAAACTATGTGACTTGATCACATCGCAACACTTCTGGTGGGTGTATGTCCATCATATCATTATCCAATGATACGACTCCATTGTCAACAGACGCCATTGTCTCATGATCGGGAAACCTTGATCATCAATCGCCCAATGGACTAGTATACTAGGGTTTACTAGGGACCTGGTTGTTTGTATACCACACCTGTATTGATGTTTCCGCTTAATACAGTTATAGCATAGTATCAAGCGTATTATGAACTAATGAAATATGCTCGATAAAACATATTTTATTTGCCTCTAGGGCACATTCCCAACAAACATCACGTATCCCGGTCCATATCCTCATTACTGTTTCCACGCTCATTTACTTTTCTACTTTTACTTTCAATTGCTATCATTATCCTTTGTGTTTGATCCTTTGTGAACAACAAGACCAGATAGATTGACAACCTCTCTGGACTTCGTTGGGAACAAAGTTATTTGTGTCTGTGTGCAGGTCCGCGTCAGTTGCGCCGCTGACACCTACTTATCATCTCTAGAGTCCTACTGGAGACAAACCTTGGTATCTTCACTGAGGGAAACTTGTTGCTGCACTGCATCTCAAACCTTCCACTTGGGGTAACCAACGAGGGGCGAGAAGCCATCACAATGCACAATAATATGAGCAAGAAAAAGATAAACAATGTAATAAGCTTGCTCAAAGTAAGGGTAGAGATAACCGCAAGTGGAGCCGATGGAGACAAGGATTTGTTACCGAATTTCCTTCTCTTGCGAGAAGTACGTCTCCATTTGGAGAGGGTGAGGAGCACAATGCTCACACGAAGCCAACGAGGGCCACCCTATTTCCCCTCACGCTCTTACAACCGCAAGATGTCGTGATTCCACTATTAGGACACTTGAGGACGGTCACCGAACCCGTACAAATGGCAACCCTTGGGGGTGGTCACCGAACCCGTACAAATGCTCGGGGCAATTTCCACAACTGAATTGGAGGCTCCTGTAGCGTCCCGATGCTTTCCACCACAATGATTGAGCTCCGCAACAACAAGCCTCTAGGTGCTAACGCACCCACTGAAGGGAATATGCCCGAGAGGCAATAATAAAGTGGTTATTATCTTATTCCATGTTTATGATAAATGTTTATTTTCATGCTATAATTGTGTTAACCGGAAACGTTAATACATGTGTGTTTAATAAACAGAGAAAAGGTTCCTAGTAATGCCTCTCTTTATACTAGCTTGTTGATTAACGGATGATCAAGGTTTCCTGGTCATGAACATTGGATGTTGTTAATAACAAGGTCATGTCATTGGAGAATGATGTGATGAACATACACCCACAGTAGTTATAGCAATACGATCATGTCATCAAGTTTCTATTGCTGTATCAAACTTTCACGAAGTAACTCTAATCCTTAGACCATGAGATCACGTCAATCACTGACACCGGAATAGTACTTTGATTCCATCAAACGTCACACCGTAACAGGGTGATTATAAAGGTGTCGTTGGGTACTTGGAAAGTGTTAGTTGAGGCTCGTGGATCAAGAGTGGGATTTGTCCATCCAGATGACGGAGAGATATACTCTGGGCCCTCTCGGTGATATCACATTGACATCGCTTGCAAGCACGTGACAGGCTCACGAGGATGTTATATCACGGAACGAGTAAAGAGTACTTGTCGGTAACGAGATCGAACTAGGTATGGATGATACCAAATGATCGGATCTCGGACAAGTAAAATATCGCGAGACAAAAGGAATTGGTTACGGAGTTTTGGTTCACACGATCACTAGTTCATCGTTGAGTAAGTGGGAATCATCATGGATCTCCAGATCCCGCTGATGATTATTGATCAGAGAAGAGTCTCTGTCATGTCCATTTTATTCACGAACCGTAGGGTGACACACTTAAGGATTCGTTGACGCGTTTGAGTGGATACGGAACGCCAGAGAATATACAGGACAGCACATGGACTGTTTTGATAAAACTGCTGGAATAGTTTCGGTATATCAAAATAGTGCAAGGGGATAATTGTTAATGTGTTCATTGAATGAAGTGTTCATCAATGAAGTACTCATTGAATGAAGTGTTCATTAATTTGAGTGACATTAAACAAGATAATTAAAAGTGTTTTAATGTGATAAAACTCTTGGAATTTTGAGTGGAGAATTATGGAAGTTATGGGAATAATGTGTGACCCTTTGTTTTTGTGAGTGGAGAGTCCACCCACATGATGAGGGGAGAGGTGGGGGCACCTCTTGGGGCGTGCTACCCCTTGGGGGCTGCCTCCCCCTCCTATATATAGATGGGTGGAGACCCCTCTACTCACTAATTCCTCCATCTCTCATATGCCCTTTGGTTGGCATCTTCCTCCCCTTGCAAGCTGATCCAGTTTCACGAGTACGGTGCTTAGGCGAAGCCCTGCTCAAGATCTTCTCTACCACCACCACCACTATGTTCTAGTGCTGCTGGAGTTCCCGAGGATCCACTACTTCCGCTGCCCAACTGGAGCAAGGGGCGGAGGTCGTCACTGATCTGTACGTGTGACCGACTACGGAGACGCTGCCCGTTCGTGGCGTCAAGTCTTCATCACGACCTTGAGGTCGGCGAGTGTTCGACTACATCACCCACGAGAATAGTTCTCGTTAAATCTTTTGGTCTTCGAGGGTGAGTCCTTCTCAAACCGTTACAAGTGATCTTCTAGATGTGATCTTGGCTGTTACAACCGTAGGAAAATTTTTGTTTTCTATGCAACGAACCCTTCACCCACGAGGTACAAGCTCTAGAGTGCCAATGCACTCAAGAGTAGCTATCTCCTCAACTTCACTTCTACACCGAATCCTCAGAGAGAACTCAAACCGATGCACCAAATGCAATGGCAAGAGCACACGAAGTGCTCAAGTCCCCAACTCTCAAATCCCACCAAAGCAACAAAAGCTATGGAGGAATATGAGGGGAAGAACAAGGAGAACACAAAGAACTCCAAGATCTAGATCCACAAGGTTCCCCTCACTTAGAGGAGAGATGGCTTGGTGGAGAATGTGGATCTAGACCTCCTCTCTCTTTTCCCTAAAAAATGAGCAATAATCATAGGAGGGGAAGAGAGTAAGCAAGCTCAAAGAGGTCAACAATGGGGGGGGGAGAACTTGCACAAAACAGGTGAGGACAAAGGAAGAAGAAGACCCCCTTTTATAGGTCCCCACGAATCCAACCGTTGGAAGCCCACCAACCACGGTACTACCGCACAGCGAGCGGCACTACCGTGGAGCGGTACTACCTCAACTGGAGCGGTACTACCGCCCTACGGTACTACCGGGCTCAGTACCGTGCCCCACTACCGCCCTATCCAGTAGGTATACGGTAGTGGATGCGGTACTAACCACGGTACTACCGCTTTACCGGACGGTACTACCGCTCGGGCGGTACTACCTCAACTCCGGGCGGTACTACCTCACAGGAAAAAACAGCACGACCAAAACAAGCATAACTTTTCCATACGAACTTCGATTTTGATGATCTTGGGATTGTTTTAAAGCTATGGAAAATCTCTATATCCTCACATAGAGAACCACCCAAGATCAACAAAAATAAATGATGCAAATCATGGAAAGGTTAGAATGCCAACAGGTAGAAGGTGAAACCTTCACAAGATAAGAGCCAACTTTTCCATACGAACTCCGATTTTGATGATCTTGGGCTTGTTTTAAAGCTATGGAAAAGCTCTAGGTCCTCACATAGAGAAACACCCAAGATCAACAAAAAGAAAAGCTTCAAACCAAGGAAAGGTTAAAATGCCAACAAGGTATAAGGTGAAACCTTCACAAGATAAGAGCCGACAAAAACACCAACATCGAAAACACAAAAAAATATGTATATGAAATCCGTTTTCGATGAAGAAGAGCATGTAATGAATACAAACTCAAGCTCCAACACTCACAAAGAGAAAAACCAAACAAGAACCAAAAAAGATGATGCCAAGGATGCAAAGGTTTGAGCTCTCCACGAACGATGCGGCCTAGCCTATAACCCGGTCTCCTAACTACCACCATGAGACCGGTAAACTAGAAACCTATAAAGGTCAAACCTTTGTCTTGCGCATAATCCACTTGAGCTTGATGATGACGATCATGTCCGCCTCAAGTTGGAACACCTTTCTTGGTTGCCGGCTCGATGAAGACTAGTAAATTGCTCCCCTATACTCCATTATGGGTGAGCCTCTTTTCGGCATATCTTCACAAGACCATTATCACCAAATGGTCGGCAAGCTCTAAGCATATGATATCTTCGTGATGCTCCTCTTGAACTTGCACACATCAACTTGACCAATCTTTGGATAGCTCCATAAAGAACACCTTGGTCAACACGTAATCTTCATCTTACAACCTTGAAGCCACCATATGATCTTCAAGCGTTGCCTATGGACAAACCTTAAAGTGTAACTCAAGGAAACCATTAGTCCATAAAGATTGTCATCAATTACCAAAACCAAACATAAGGGCACATGCCCTTTCATTGAGCACCATCAAAAACTTGCTCATCATCTTGAGCTTGCGCTTGCACAAGAACTTGATCTTGGTCATTTGGTGCACCACCATCATCATCGATGTGATCTTGACCTTCATCTTGTTCGGTTGGAGAAGGGCCTTCATTTTGTTCTTGGTTTGCTTGTTGATCTTGTGAGGATGATGGCTCCACATGAGTAGAGCATTGTCCTTCTCCTTCCACCACAAGGGATTCCTCAATGGGTAGGATATGACCCACACCATTCTTCTTATGGCTTGAGGAGGAATTTCATCATCTACAACAAGAAGATCATTTTGCTCCACTTGGGAGCCATTATGTTCATCAAACTCCATGTTACTAGATTCTTCAACAAGTCCGGAAGACTTGTTGTAGACCCTATACGCGTGAGAGTTTGAAGCATAACCAACAAATATGCCCTCATTTGTTTTAGACTCAAATTTAGACAAACGAGCACCCTTTTTGAGAATGAAACACTTACACCCAAAGACCCGAAAATACTTGATGTGGGCTTCTTTCTTGTGATAATTTCATAGGGAGTCTTGTTCAAGATCTTGCAGAGATAAAGACGGTTGGTTGCATGGAAAGCGGTGTTGATGGCCTCCGCCCAAAAGTTATATGGACTCTTGAACTCCGCCATCATGGTTCTTGCAGCATCAATGAGAGTGTGATTGTTCCTCTCTGCAACACCATTTTGTTGAGGGGTATAGGCAGCGGAATATTGATATTTGATCCCCCCATCACCAAGAAATTCATCCAAGGTGTAATTCTTGAACTCGGTGTCGTTGTCACTTCTAATGGCCAATATCTTTGTATTGTGTTGACGTTGGGCTTCATTGGAAAACTCGATGACGGTTTGTTGAGTCTCACTCTTCCTCTTGAAGAAATAGACCCATGTGTATCTTGAGTAGTCATCCACAATCACCAAGCAATATTTCTTTCCGCCAAGACTATCATATGCGGGAAGCCCAAAGAGATCCATGTGAAGGAGCTGCAAAGGCCTCTTGGTGGAAATGATATTCTTGACGGGATGTTTCTTCTCATGTAATTTCCTTCAACGCAAGCCCTACAAGCACGATCTTTGGCAAAACTAACATTTGTTAGTCCAATGACATGCTCAACATTAAGAAGTGTTTGCAAAGACCTCATATTGACGTGGGCTAGATGGCAATGCCAAAGCCATCCCACGTCATCTTTAGCCATTAGACATATGGTGGTTTTGGTGGGGACTCATGTGAAATCCACCACATACATACCATCCTCCACATGTCCAACAAAGGCTACTTTAAGAGTTTTGCTCCACATTACGGTGACCATGTCCACATCAAAGAAGGTACAAAGGCCATCTTGGCAAGTTTACGAACGGAAAGTAAATTGAAAGCACAAGTCTCGGCTAGTAACACATTCCCGATAGTTTTATCCGGAGAAATGATTACTTTGCCATGACCCAATACCTTAGACGTTTTTGCATCACCAAATTGGACTAGGGTGTCACGGGATGATTGAAAATCAATGTCTCATATGACTTGTAGCCCCGCTATCAAGTATCCATGAACCTCCAGCGGAAGTCGCCACCTACATGAGATGAATGCTTGGGTTTAGGGACCCATTAACGAATGGGTCCTATTTCGTTAGTAACTAGGGTCTTAGGAACCCAAATAGACCATGCAATGTATTCATCATAAGGACCAACAAATTTGGCATAAACGTGCCCATCATTTGCACAACAACAAACATAAGAAGGGTTAGTACGACCGGCAAAGTCATTGGGGATGGCATTGCCCCTTTTGGGTACACCAGCCTCAATGGCCTTTGCCACTTTCTCTTTAGGCTTCTCCATTTCCTTGACAAAGGTAATCTCCTTGGAGGGAGAGTGGACCTTTCCCTTCTTCTTCTTCTTGGTCTTCTTCTTGTTTTTCTTCTTTGATGAACTAGCACCAAAACCAATGCCTTCCTTACCAATGACCTCCTTTTGAGAATTCATGAGATAATTAAGTGATTTCTCTCCTTGAATGCAAGAGACAAGTCCCTTCTCGAGTTGTGCCTTCGATCTAGAGTTTTCCTCAACAAGAGGAGCATGCTCACAACAAGGGTTAGTAGAACTTGGTTTCTCAAGCACAATGATAGGAGTGAAAGTAGTAATCTCTTTAGTGAGTTGAATGTTTACTTCCTTATGTGCCTTCTTGAGAGTCATGAGTTCGTGCTTTAAGGATTTGTGATCCTTTTCGACTTTCTCATGATCCGCAAGAAGTCATCCATGAGCCTCAACTAGTTCTTCATTTTTAGTTTTGAGTTCACAAGAAATAACATTGGCATGTTTAAGGTCAAGTTTTAGCTTAGCAATATCACTATCATATGTCTCCTCAAGAGACCCCTTAAGCTCACGCTCTTCCTCAAGGGATTGAGATAGATCTACTATCTCATCCGCATAATCACGATTATGCCCTTGCATCTCGGTGATCGTCCCATCAAGTTGCTCAATGTGAGCATGAGCTCCACCTAATTGTTCCAAGAGGGTCACAAAGTGCCTCTTGGTCTCACCTTTGAGGTTTGACATGAAGAGCTCAAACTCATTGTCTTCCTTTACCTTGGTCTCCTCCTTTTCCTCCACACAATCCAACAAAGATGGGTTAGTGGAGATAAACGGTTTAGAGCGAGGAGTTACCAAGGTAGTCTTGGCCATAAGGCACTTGTGCATGATGTGAGGGTTCTTGTTGGGGGAGTTGAAGAGTGATGTTGATGGTGGAGGCTTGGAGACGAAAGCCACGGTGGCCGTTTCCACAATCTCACCACCTTCATCATCGTCATTATAGGAGAAGTATTCTTCATGAGCCACCATTGTATGGGGTGGCCTCTTCTTCACAAAAGTCTTGTTTGATGGTGACTTGGACTTGTACTTCCGGATAAGCTTTCCACCATGGTCTTCTCTCTTCTCATACGGACAATCCACAACAAAGTGACTGTCAGAACCCCAGCTAGGGTAAGTGCTAGGGTTTGTTTGTGCCCTTTGCATCATGCAAAATTTCAAAAGAAATTCAAAAATGGGGAAAAGAAAAGCCCTGAGAAATTCAATTAAATGGCCAGACAAAAATTGCTTCCAAAAATTCCTCTGGTATTTTTTGAAAAGTCTTATAAATATGCATGATCACATATTAAGTGATGTGGGCCCCACTCCATGCACCAAGATTTTTCAAATATTCCAAATAGGGCTTGGAAATTAAATTAAACTCCAATTTGAATTTAAATTCAAATTGTTTGAATTTCAAAAATCTCCAAAACTTGTGAGTGGCTAACTATATGCTTTGTAAGTCCATGTAAAAGTTTTTGGCATTTTATAAATTGCCTAGGTATTTATTTATCAAGGCACAACAAAATTACAGAAAGGATAAGAGAGGAAAAAAGAAAAGGGGAAGAACCCCTGGCTTTCAGCCCAACTCATCCCCCCCAGCCCACCAGACGGCCCAGCCCACCTCCACCCGCTTGTCTCCTTCCTCACCGACGGGGAAGCAGCTCGGTGGCGGCCTGGGAGCGCGTCGTCGCCACCTCGACGTCCAGAGACGTCTAGAGCCCCCCTCCAGCCTTCTCCTTGCGCCACGCAACGCCCAGAACCCCCCTCTTCCTTTCCCCTCTGCTCGCGGTCCCTCCCCGCGCCTCTGCGTCTTCTTCCCCGCACACACCCGTGAACACACCGGAGCGCCACTGTCGGACTCGCGTGGCCAACGGCCCTCCCAAGCGACGCCGAGCTGTCCATCAGACGCAGCGCCCTCCTCTTCATCGCACTGGAGAAGGCCCCGAGCCCGGAACGCTTCGAGTCGCCGGAATCGACGACGAAACGCCGCCGGACCCGCAAGACCTCGCCGTCGATTGCGCCACTACCGCAATCCCTCCGTCTCCCTCGACCTCGCCATCACCTTCACGGTGAGCTTGCGCGCATTTTGACTCCATCCGTGCTTCGCCCCGCTCCTCGTAGTCGTTTCCCCCTTCAAGCCTCTCCGGTCGTCGCCATTGCCGTGCTATCCAAGCTCCAGAGCCCCCTGGCGAACCCCGCCTAGCCCCACCCGACGCGGCAGCTCACGGTGAGCACGCCCGTGCCTTCCTTCCCCTTCCCCGTGGCCGATTTCCCCACTCCGGCGATGCTCCGGCCGTTTTTCCGGCGACCCTCGCCGTTAAACCCAACCTCGTGGCCTAATTAACCCACTAACCCCTAACCCTAGCCACTGACCCCTGGGCCCCTGTGCCCTAATCTAAACCAGTGGCTAATCTAAACAGGGGGTTAACCCCCAGTGACACTGACAGTGGTGGCCCACTGGTCAGCCCCCCTGTGACGTCACCCCCACATCAGCATGACGCAATAAAAGATTTTCCAGAGAATTAAAATAATCCAGAAAATTCCAGAAAATCATTTAAACTTTGGAAATTCATAGAAAATTCATATCATGTGCTTGTGCATTCTATTTCAATGTTGTCCCCCCCCTTCTTGTTGATGATTGTGCCGGTAACAGTGCCTCCGAGACGGTGATCACCCCCGAAGGAGAAAACCACCGATAAGACCCGTGTATCGTCAGCAAGGCAAGCAAACCCCATTGATCATGTCTATAAAATCCTACTTCCCTCTCAGTCTCGCTTATGCATGTTTAGGAGATCACCGAGACACGTTCTTTCGCATAGTTGAACCCATTCCAATGCATGACCTATCATTTTGCCACCGTATTAAGCAAACCACAATCCTAGCAGATTTAGGAGTTGAATGATGAGCATGTGGCCCCTGCAACTGTTACTGCTTATTGCTGCTTAGTGGTACAATGAGGATGTTATGATTGTGAGTCGGGATGAAATGAACACGGTGATGCTGATGATAAACGTGTTGGTGAATCCACCCTAAACAAAGGTGAACGATGAGAGGCTGTGTAGGAGTACACAGTGGGTTGTCTCGTTGAACACTGCCCTAGGCCCCGAGTTCCTGTTTTGTGATCCAAGACAAAGAGTATGACCACATGTAGGGTTTATGGGAGCCCCGTTTGGCCTCTTTACGTAACCGATCCGGTCCAGGAGTCACGCTAGATTCGGGCTTTCCATTTGACCTAACTATAGATATGTGGGTGGACCTGTGAGGTAGTGAAACCATCTGTCAAAGGTGGCGTCTCGGTCCCTTGCATTATCTGAGTCCGTTTCGTGGAACCGGCCGGACTCTCGAGCGGTGACAAACTCAGGTAGTCGACTCCTGGATTAGAGAAGGTGATGTGAGGGTAGTGCCTTGGTTTCATCCACGTCCGACATCCGCTTGAAGGGTGACAAGAACGAGACGATAAGTGATGACACGCGTGTGAAGATGTACACCCATGCAGGGTTAATGAACTATTCGAATAGCCGTGTCTGCGGTTATGGACTACTTGGAAACCTTTACTTGATCATAGACAACTTGAATGGATACTTATAAAACTCGCAAGATAAGCGTGAGTGCTATGGCGTGCTTTCTCGTGGGGAAGTCGAGGAAGTAACCATAGTGGTGTATTGATTGGAGACTTGGTAGTGGACTCGTGTACGCTTCTTACCTCAAGTCTGGTATTCGTAGTTCAGGACTAGCCAAGTCAAAGCTGGCACTTCTGCATATTGAACCCCACCTCCTTTACCTTGATACTTGAGCATGAGTAGTTTAGTTCTGATGTAAGTCTTGCTGAGTATGACTTTGTACTCACGTTTGCTTATTCTTTGTTTTAGATGAGAACCGGACCCCGATGGAGTCACCTTCGTGAAGCTCGACGTTGACTAAGTTAGTATAGTCCCAGGCAGCAGTCTGGTCCCTCGTGGAAGGGCATGTTTGTTGTACAAGGCTTCTCTAGTCCATTTGTTAATCTTGTCTGTACTCAGACCTAATTTGCTTCCGTTGTATGATGTAATGTGATCACAGACATGTGATCTTTGTATGCTCTATGTGTATATCAATAAAGAGTACTTAGTAGAGTTATGTGATGATACCTGTTGTTCATACTAGGCATGTGTGCTGCGTGTATGTTTATAACATGCATGTCTTAGTATGGGTTTTCGAGACCTTAGTTGTGATCTGGCTGGCGGTCTTTTATACACCAAGTGGCCCTTAGATGTGCGCAGCTTGGGGCATCGCGATGCGATTGTTCGTGACTCTGTCACGTGCACACTTTGTTGTATGATCGAGGCCGCCCTAGACCCCGACTAAGTGATCGGGCTGGAGTAAGTATATGTAAGAGTTAGGATTCAATCGATAACATGGTTGAGGCGACTTGTCTATGAATATGGGATTCACCACCCATAAGCATTTAGACTT
Organism: Bromus sterilis; assembly: GCA_950022295.1. Taxonomy (NCBI): domain Eukaryota; kingdom Viridiplantae; phylum Streptophyta; class Magnoliopsida; order Poales; family Poaceae; genus Bromus; species Bromus sterilis. The sequence continues at coordinate 49,707,486 of OX465596.1, forward strand.
GTGAGCGGACGTTGAGGACCCATCTCAGTTGATCATCCGGCCTGAATGGGATGCCCCTCACGTTCGATGCTTACCGAGAACGTTCTGTGCTTGGCCTTGTCTGCTTAGACAAGTGGGTACGGTTCTCGACTCTTCATGTGATTGTATCGTGAGTGGAATTACATACGCTAACCCCGGGTCCTGACAGGCTTGGTATCAGAGCAGGACTGTCTGTAGGTTTATCAAACCCTTGGTCGAAGTCGAGTCTAGCATTCTATAGTTATATAGTTACTCTGGGTATAAGGGAACAACGTAAGGCTTCTTTTTCTCCTTACCCTCATCGATCTGAGTTCTGGGTCACCCTTACCTTTTCTACGGGATGATAGGACTAGGCTCATCTATGTCTTACTAGAACATCTCGCTGAGTGCTTCCTTGTAGCCGTAGGATTGTTGTGGTCGTCCAGAGTCTCCGTGTTTTGAATTCCTTGAGGAAGTTTTGTCCAATCTCTTCGAGGTTGTCTTGTTTTCCATCCCCGTGTAGCCATTATGCTGCCGGATTTATCCCGTGTTTCTGTGGATCATTGCCTTCGCCTTATACTCTTTTCCGTCTTCATCATGTCCTTCTTGTCTTTGATTCCATCATACAACCTGTTCTGATTGTTGATTTTTATCACACAGGATGTCAGGTGGAACTCGTAGTGATGTTCGTCGCAATCGAGACCGTGTTCGGAATCGAAATGATGATGCACCTCCACCACCGCCTTCTGCGGCGGAAATCATGATGGAAGCTGAGAAGAATCAACGTGACCAAACACGTCTTCTGGAGCTCATCGAGCAGAATACCTCACGTCATTGCAATGTGGTTGTGAGCATTCAGGACTTCATCCTCCTCAAGCCACCGGTATTCCGATGTTCTTCTGAGCCCCTTGAAGCTGATGATTGGCTCCGTTCCATCGAGCGTAAGCTTGATACTGCACATGTTGCTCCCGATGACCGAGTTATTTTCGCGGTATACTTCCTGGAAGGTGCTGCTGCTGAATGGTGGGAGAACTATGTTGCGATGCAGCCTGATGGTCACCTAGTGACTTGGCAGGAGTTCCGTGATGCCTTTCGAGGGTACCACCTTCTAGATGAGTTAATGGAGCGCAAGAAGGAAGAGTTCTGCAATCTGACTCAAGGAGAGATGTCCATGCATGAGTATGTGAGAGAGTTCAACCGTCTTGCTCGGTATGCCCAAGATGAGATCACCACCGATGCTAGAAAGCAGGCAAGGTTCCGTAAGGGACTTAGCCCCATCCTTCGCCATGATCTCAACCTCATCGAATTTGCCACCTTTGAGGATTTAGTCAACAGATTCTTCAGAGCTGAGCATGGAAATGAAGTGTTCGAAGAGTCCCGCAAGCATGCTCTTGAGCTTGCTTCTTCTTCAAGTTTAGCCCCTCAGAAACGCCGAATTTGGATTCCAACCCGTGCCATACCTCAAAACTTTCTTCAGAGACCACCATCCAATTTATGCCATCCACCTCAACACATTGTTCCTTCCAGGAATGATGGTGTGCAGCCAAGCAATCCCACTCCCAACAATCCAGACAGGGTATACTTTAAGTGTGGTCTTCCAGGCCATTACTATCGTCAATGCCCTCAGGTCTTGATGGCACCACGTCATTCTCGACCTAAGCCTCCAAAGAAAGCAACCACCAAAACCATCCCGGCAAAGCTTTCAGCCACAAGTAGTGGTTGTGTGAACCAAATCTCAGTTGAGGGCACCATTGCTACTTCTGACGTCATTCTTGGTACACTCCCAGTCAATCATGTTCCCGCCTCCGTTCTTTTCGATCCAGGAGCTTCTCATTCATTCATGTCGGAGAGTTATGCACTTCGTCATGAGTTCCCCTTTGAAGAAATGTTTTCTCCAATGATCATTCAAACTCCTGGTTCAAAGTGGCAAACTAATAGAGTAATCCATGGTAATCAAATTGAAATTGAGGGTTTAGTATTCCTCGCCTCTCTTATAGCCCTCAAGTCTTCGGACATGGATATCATCCTAGGCATGGATTGGTTATCAAGGCAGAATGCTTTCCTTGATTGTAAAGCCAAATCAGTCAAACTCACCCATCCTTCAGGCCTGATCATTGACTACACATCACCCAGCTCTAGAATCCATGTGCATACTTTGAATGTGCTTCCACTTCCAGACCTTGAAGATGTTCCGGTGGTTTGTGACTTCCCGGATGTCTTTCCTGAAGAGCTGTCGGGAATGCCACCCGACAGGTGTGTAGAATTCATAGTGGATCTTATACCAGGCACATCCCCAATTTCCAGACGCCCATATAGAATGGCCCCACATGAGTTAGCTGAGCTAAAAACCCAACTTGATGCTTCGTTGGCAAAAGGCTTCATCCTCCCTAGCTCATCGCCATGGGGTTGCCCCGTTCTGTTCGTAACGAAGAAAGATGGAACAGAAAGGATGTGCGTAGACTATCGCCCGCTAAATCTAGCGACGATAAAGAACAAGTACCCACTGCCCAGGATCAATGATCTTTATGATCAACTTGCAGGATCCTCTGTCTTCTCCAAGATGAATTTGAGATTAGGTTATCATCAAATCAAAATCCGAAACGAGGACATACCCAAAACGGCTTTCACTACTCGTTATGGTCTTTACGAGTATACCGTCATGTCCTTCGGTTTAACCAATGCCCCCGCCACATTCTCGCGCTTGATGAATTCGATCTTCATGGAGTACCTAGATAAATTTTTTGTGGTTTATCTTGATGACATTCTCATCTACTCGAAGAACGAAGAAGAGCACGCAGAACATCTTAGGTTGGTATTGATGAAACTTAGAGAGCACCGCCTTTATGCTAAGTTCTCCAAGTGTGAATTTTGGCTACCAGAAGCGACCTACTTAGGCCACGTGATTTCTGCAAAAGGTGTTGCAGTCAATCCCGAGAGAGTTCAGGCCGTCCTTGACTGGACTCCACCTGAATCGGTTAAGCAAGTTAGGAGTTTTTTCGGCTTAGCAAGCTATTGCCTCCGCTTCGTTGAGAACTTTTCCAAAGTTGCAAAGCCTCTTACTGAACTCCTCAAGAAAGATAAGAAATTCCAATGGACCCCCAAGTGCGAGGAAAGCTTTCAAGAGCTAAAAATAAGATTGACTTTTGCACCCGTACTTGCACCTCCAGACACCAAAAGGGATTTCGAGATCTATTGTGATGCTTCACGACAAGGGTTAGGATGCATACTTATGCAAGATAGACATGTGGTAGCTTATGCTTCATGCCAGTTGCGGCCACATGAAGAGAACTATCCTACCCATGATCTTGAACTCGCTGCCGTAGTTCATGCCCTGAAGACGTGGCGACATTACCTCCTTGGTAATCGTTGTGAGATCTATTCTGATCACCAAAGCCTCAAATACATATTCACCCAGCCAGATCTTAATCTCAGGCAAAGACGCTGGATTGAGTTGATAAAAGATTATGAATTAGGAATTTCTTACACCCCAGGCAAAGCCAATGTCATGGATGATGCGCTAAGTCGTAAGTCGTATTGTAACAACCTCATGTTACAACAGTATCAACCACTTCTGCATGAGGAATTTCGCAAGCTCAATCTTGAGATAGTTCCTCGTGGATCTCTTTTCAACTTGGTGGCGAAACCAACCCTTGAGGATCAAATCATAGCCGCCCAGAAACAAGATAGTAGTATTCAAGAGATCAAGCAAAACATTGTTAGCGGAGTTGCTAAATGTTTCTCTGCAAATGATCAAGGAACGATATTCTTTGAAAATCGTTTAGTAGTTTCTGAGAATGAAGACCTAAAGCAACTGATCCTTAAGGAATCTCATGACACTCCCCTCTCCATTCATCCCGGTAGCACAAAAATGTACCGAGATCTACGCCAGAGATTTTGGTGGACCCGGATGAAGAGAGACATTGCACAATTTGTTGCCGAATGTGATGTTTGTCGTCGTATTAAGGCAGAACACCAAACATCTGCTGGTACTCTTCAACAATTGTCTATTCCCGAGTGGAAATGGGACAAGGTCGGTATGGACTTCATCACCGGCTTTCCAAAAACCCAGAAAGGAAATGATGCCATCTTCGTTGTCATTGATCGACTTTCAAAAGTTTCTCACTTCCTTCCAGTTCGCGAGTCTATAACTGCTAGTCAGTTGGCGAACTTGTACGTCTCTAGAATTGTGTCTCTTCACGGTGTTCCTTTGGTGATCAATTCTGATCATGGTAGCCTTTTCACCTCTAGATTTTGGGAAAGTTTTCAAAATGCTATGGGAACTCATCTCTCCTTTAGTACAGCTTTCCACCCTCAATCTAGCGGTCAAGTTGAAAGGGTTAATCAAATTTTGGAAGACATGCTCAGAGCTTGTGTTATCTCTTTCGGAAAGAATTGGGAGAAATCTCTTCCATTCGCCGAATTTGCTTATAACAATAGCTATCAATCTAGTCTGGACATGGCTCCCTTTGAATTCCTCTATGGCCGACGATGTCGAACACCCCTAAACTGGTCAGAAACCGGTGAAAGACAACTCTTTGGGCCGGATATGATCAAGGAAGCAGAAGAGCAAGTTCGCATTGTTCGTGATCGATTGAAAGCCGCTCAGTCTCGTCAGAAAAGCTACTATGATCGTCATCATAGGGAAGAGAGCTACAATCTTGATGAGAAGGCTTACCTTCGGGTTACTCCTCTGAAGGGAACCCAAAGATTCGGTATCAAAGGCAAGTTGGCCCCACGTTACATCGGACCTTTACGCATTCTAGATAAACGTGGAGAAGTTGCCTACCAACATGAACTACCTCCGCACCTTTCCCGAGTACATGATGTATTCCATGTGTCACAACACAGGCGTTGCTTCAAGGACCCCATCCGCGAAGTCGACCATGAAACGCTTGATCTCCAAAATGACCTTTCTTATCGAGAGTACCCTGTTCGTATTCTTGATTCCGCAGAGCGTGTCACTCGTCGTCAGAAGATCAAGTTCCTCAAAGTGCAATGGTCACATCACTCAGAGAAAGAAGCTACGTGGGAAAGAGAAAACCTCCTTCCTGCCGAGTACCCCACCTTCCTCCCGACGACTTCTGAATCTCGGGACGAGATTCTTTTGAGTGGGGGCGAGTTGTCAGAACCCAAACTAGGGTAAATGCTAGGGTTTGTTTGTGCCCTTTGCATCATGCAAAATTTCAAAAGAAATTCAAAAATGGGGAAAAGAAAAGCCCTGAGAAATTTAATTAAATGGCCAGACAAAAATTGCTTCCAAAAATTCCTCTGGTATTTTTTGAAAAGTCTTATAAATATGCATGATCACATATAAAGTGATGTGGGCCCCACTCCATGCACCAAGATTTTTCAAATATTCCAAATAGGGCTTGGAAATTAAATTAAACTCCAATTTGAATTTAAATTCAAATTGTTTGAATTTCAAAAATCTCCAAAACTTGTGAGTGGCTAACTATATGCTTTGTAAGTCCATGTAAAAGTTTTTGGCATTTTATAAATTGCCTAGGTATTTATTTATCAAGGCACAAAAAAATTACAGAAAGAATAAGAGAGGAAAAAAGAAAAGGGGAAGAACGCCCAACTCATCCCCCCAGCCCACCAGACGGCCCAGCCCACCTCCAGTCGCTTGTCTCCTTCCTCACCGACGGGCAAGCAGCTCGGTGGCGGCCTGGGAGCGCGCCGTCGCCACCTCGACGTCCAGAGACATCTAGAGCCCCCCTCCAGCCTTCTCCTTGCGCCACGCAACGCCCAGAACCCCCCTCTTCCTTTCCCCTCTGCTCGCGGTCCCTCCCCGCGCCTCTACGTCGTCTTCCCCGCACACACCCGTGAACACACCGGAGCGCCACTGTCGGACTCGCGTGGCCAACGGCCCTCCCAAGCGACGCCGAGCTGTCCATCAGACGCAGCGCCCTCCTCTTCATCGCCCTGGAGAAGGCCCCGAGCCTGGAACGCTTCGAGTCGCCGGAATCAACGACGAAACGCCGCCGGACCCGCAAGACCTCGCCGTCGATTGCGCCACTACCGCAATCCCTCCGGCTCCCTCGACCTCGCCATCACCTTCACGGTGAGCTTGCGCGCATTTTGACTCCATCCGCGCTTCGCCCCGCTCCTCGTAGTCGTTTCCCCCTTCAAGCCTCTCCGGTCGTCGCCATTGCCGTGCTATCCAAGCTCCAGAGCCCCCTGGCGAACCCCGCCTAGCCCCACCCGACGCGACAGCTCACGGTGAGCACGCCCGTTCCTTCCTTCCCCTTCCCCGTGGCCGATTTCCCCACTCCGGCGATGCTTCGGCTATTTTTCCGGCGACCCTCGCCGTTAAACCCAACCCCGTGGCCTAATTAACCCACTAACCCCTAACCCTAGCCACTGACCCCTGGGCCCCTGTGCCCTAATCTAAACCAGTGGCTAATCTAAACAGGGGGTTAACCCCCAGTGACACTGACAGTGGTGGCCCACTGGTCAGCCCCCCTGTGACGTCACCCCCACATCAGCATGACGCAATAAAAGATTTTCCAGAGAATTAAAATAATCCAGAAAATTCCAGAAAATCATTTAAACTTTGGAAATTCATAGAAAATTCATATCATGTGCTTGTGCATTCTATTTCAATGTTGTCCCCCCCTTCTTGTTGATGATTGTGCCGGTAATAGTGCCTCCGAGACGGTGATCACCCCCGAAGGAGAAGACCACCGATAAGACTCGTGTATCGTCAGCAAGGCAAGCAAACCCCATTGATCATGTCTATAAAATCCTACTTCCCTCTCAGTCTCGCTTATGCATGTTTAGGAGATCACCGAGACACGTTCTTTCGCATAGTTGAACCCATTCCGATGCATGACCTATCATTTTGCCACCGTATTAAGCAAACCACAATCCTAGCAGATTTAGGAGTTGAATGATGAGCATGTGGCCCCTGCAACTGTTACTGCTTATTGCTGCTTAGTGGTACAATGAGGATGTTATGATTGTGAGTCGGGATGAAATGAACACAGTGATGCTGATGATAAACATGTTGGTGAATCCACCCTAAAGAAAGGTGAACGATGAGAGGCTGTGTAGGAGTACACAGTGGGTTGTCTCGTTGAACACTGCCCTAGGCCCCGAGTTCCTGTTTTGTGATCCAAGACAAAGAGTATGACCACATGTAGGGTTTATGGGAGCCCCGTTTGGCCTCTTTACGTAACCGATCCGGTCCAGGAGTCACGCTAGATTCGGGCTTTCCATTTGACCTAACTATAGATATGTGGGTGGACCTATGAGGTAGTGAAACCATCTGTCAAAGGTGGCGTCTCGGTCCCTTGCGTTATCTGAGTCCGTTTCGTGGAACCGGCCGGACTCTCGAGCGGTGACAAACTCAGGTAGTCGACTCCTGGATTAGAGAAGGTGATGTGAGGGTAGTGCCTTGGTTTCATCCACGTCCGACATCCGCTTGAAGGGTGACAAGAACGAGACGATAAGTGATGACACGCGTGTGAAGATGTACACCCATGCAGGGTTAATGAACTATTCGAATAGCCGTGTCTGCGGTTATGGACTACTTGGAAACCTTTACTTGATCATAGACAACTTGAATGGATACTTATAAAACTCGCAAGATAAGCGTGAGTGCTATGGCGTGCTTTCTCGTGGGGAAGTCGAGGAAGTAACCATAGTGGTGTATTGATTGGAGACTTGGTAGTGGACTCGTGTACGCTTCTTACCTCAAGTCTGGTATTCGTAGTTCAGGACTAGCCAAGTCAAAGCTGGCACTTCTGCATATTGAACCCCACCTCCTTTACCTTGATACTTGAGCATGAGTAGTTTAGTTCTGATGTAAGTCTTGCTGAGTACGACTTTGTACTCACGTTTGCTTATTCTATGTTTTAGATGAGAACTGGACCCCGATGGAGTCACCTTCGTGAAGCTCGACGTTGACTAAGTTAGTATAGTCCCAGGCAGCAGTCTGGTCCCTCGTGGAAGGGCATGTTTGTTGTACAAGGCTTCTCTAAGCCATTTTGTTAATCTTGTCTGTACTCAGACCTAATTTGCTTCCGTTGTATGATGTAATGTGATCACAGACATGTGATCTTTGTATGCTCTATGTGTATATCAATAAAGAGTACTTAGTAGAGTTATGTGATGATACCTGCTGTTCATACTAGGCATGTGTGCTGCGTGTATGTTTATAACATGCATGTCTTAGTATGGGTTTTCGAGACCTTAGTTGTGATCTGGCTGGCGGTCTTTTATACACCAAGTGGCCCTTAGATGTGCGCAGCTTGGGGCATCGCGATGCGATTGTTCGTGACTCTGTCACGTGCACACTTTGTTGTATGATCGAGCCCGCCCTAGACCCTGACTAAGTGATCGGGCTGGAGTAAGTATATGTAAGAGTTAGGATTCAATCGATAACATGGTTGAGGCGACTTGTCTATGAATATGGGATTCACCACCCATAAACATTTAGACTTGTGAGCGGACGTTGAGGACCCATCCCAGTTGATCATCCGGCCTGAATGGGATGCCCCTCACGTTCGATGCTTACCGAGAACGTTCTGTGCTTGGCCTTGTCTGCTTAGACAAGTGGGTACGGTTCTCGGCTCTTCATGTGATTGTATCGTGACTGGAATTACATACGCTAACCCCGGGTCCCGACAGTGACTCACATTTCCACAATTGAAACATGTCCTTATTCTTTGGCCCTTTGGCTTGAATCCACTTGAGTTTGACTTGAAGTTCTTCTTGTTGCCCCAAAATTGCCTTGATGCAAGAGCCATATGCTCATTGAATGCATGCTTGGTATCTTCCGGGCCAACTTCTTCTTCATCCTCTTCAACACACATTTGAACCTCCTTGGCCTTCAAAGCAACAAAAGACATTTTGTTGACGCCTTGGCAAGCCAACTTCCATGGAGACGAACTCATCCAAGACTTGTTGAGCGGTCAATGAAATGAAGTCCGGCCTTTGACGGATGACTTGAGTGATGGACTGGCTATAGGGAAGTATGGCGGTGATAAACTTCCTCTTGATCCAATCATCATCGGTGTCCATGCTCCCATGGTCCGCCATAAGGTTGGCAAGAGCAACAAGTCTCTGATAGAGGTCTTTCGGGGACTCTCCTTCAATCATGACAAAGTGGTCGGCTTGATCTTTTTTAGAGCACGCGATGTGCCTAAATTTTTGCCTCCGCAAGGAGGCATGATCGTGCCTTTTTTAGAGGCACGAGTCGTGCTTTTTTTAGAAGCACGATCGTGCCTTTTTTGTAGAGGCACAAGGTGTACCTTCTGCGGAAATAAATTCGTGCCTGTTTTCAGGGGCACGACTCGTGCCTCTTTTGTAGTGGCACGCGAGGAGGCACGCAGAATACCTTCTACAGAAGTAAATTCACGTCTTCACGAGACGCACAATCATGCCTCTATTATTTACCACCAAAACATAAATAAAAACCATGCGAATATCAGAAAAGTAAAAAAAAACAAAAAAACTTTTTTAACACTAAAAATAATGCGTGCACAAAAATTAAAAAACAAAATTATAGGGAACGACGATGACGTGAAACATGGGCGCTATGAGCTCACCAGAACGTTTGTTGCGCGGGCCCGTGAATGAGTAATCGCTAACTAGTTGTCCTCGGTCGTCGGAGGACAAGTAATTGAAGAGTACCCATTCGCGGCCCGGCCCAGCGAGCACTTTCCTGGGTTCACAGGACGCCACGTTACGCATCCACAACGTTTTCTTATGATTTCTTCTTTTAATTTTTGTGTACATATTTTTGGTGTTTAAATTTGTTTTTTTCGATGATTTTTTCAGCTTTCCGATTTTCGTACGCCTTTTTTATAAGTTTTAGTGAAGATTTTTTTTTTAGAAAAAAGAGGCACGTCACGTGCCTTTAAAAAGAGACACAATCGTGCTTCTAAAAAAGAAGCACGAGTTGCGCCTCTAACAAAAAGGCACGACCGTGCCTTTGCGGGAGACACGCCACGTGCCTCTAGAAAGAGGCACGGTCGTGCTTCTTAAAAAAAGGCACGAATTGTGCTTCAAAAAAGGAGGCACGACCGTGGCTCTGTAGGAGGCACGAATTAGTTTCCGCGGCGTGTCACGATCGTGCTTCTTAAAAAAACACAAATGCTTCTAAAAAAGAGGCACGACCGTGCTTGCGAGGAAGGCACACCGCGTGCCCCAAAACAAGGGAAAAATGGAACCATCAGATCGCGCCACTTGGCGCGCGCGAAGCGCCACTTGACGCGCGCGCGAAGCGAGTGGACGTGTTCGTTGATACGAGTACTCTATAATTAATTAATATTTTTGTGATCGTCGTAGGAGCAACTAATTAGCGAGTACCCTCCCGCACGCCCCGCGGAGGTCACTTTTCGCACGTTGCGGAGTCGCCACATGTCACGTTTTGGCTGCCTCCCGCGCGAAGCAAAAACTATGGTTGCGCACGAACTGTGGTTCTTCCTATGGCTGCGCGCGAACGTGTGACTGTGACTGTGGCTCATACAGTGGCTGGACTGTGCCTGAAAAAACTGTGGCTCGATGGCTACAATGGCTGGACTGTGACTGGAAAACAGTGGCTCGGACCGTGGTTGAACTGTGGCTCGGGCTGTGGCTGAACTGTGGATCGGGCTGGGATTGGACCGTGGCTTGGACTGTGGCCGTGGCTCGGGCTGTGGTTGGATTGTGGCTCGGGCTGTGGATGGACCGCAACTTGGACTGTGGTTGTGGCTGCGGTTGTGCGTTCAGAAATTGCCATGTGTCAAACGCGGAAGTTATAAAAGGAAACTCCAAAACACATCAAATCGCGATACTTGGCGTGCTCAGAATGCATGCGAGTGAACTCTGGAATGGATACCCACTAATTAGTGATTGACAGTCGTCGTCATGATAGTCAAGGTGGGCCTTGGACTCTGTACGGTGCCTTTGATTCCGGGCTTTTCAGGTTTTCCGACGGACAGATGGGCCGAATTAGGAGCACACGAGGGCAAAGTGGAGACGCGCGGGAGGGTAGGCCGGCGTGGCGCCAAAACAAAAAAGTAACCCTACCGTCGAGCGCCAATCCCCTCCCCTCCCTCCGCTGCCTTCCACTCCCCTTTTCGGCTCTCTCGCCGGCGCGACGCAGAGGCGGACTCGGAGGCAGCGGGCGACGACGGCGGATCCCTCACCACCCACCCGGCGACCTACCGCCGTCCAGGTATGCATCCATCGCCAGCGCGTTCCTTGCCCCAATCCCCAATCTCACCTCAATCCTCGCTGCCCGGCCAGGGCATTTGCGATTTGTGCGGTGGAGCTGGAACTTCCACCTCCAATGGCGTGCAAATTACTACTAGTACCTCCACATCCCTCGCTGCCACGCCGGTGTCCGGCGCCACCAACGCGGCCCGTGATCTGCGTTGCTGGGGGTTCGTCACTCCCAGGCCCCAGTAGGCGATTCTTAGGCAGCAACGGGGGGTTTGGACATTGCAAAAGCCCCGACAAACTTCTGAAGGGCCAAGCCCACGTCTCACCGTGGGGGAGGACGACAGGGCACTTCAGTTGTTAAATCAATCAAAGAGGGTTCGAATAGAATAGAATTATAATGTCCCTTTTTTCGATCTGGCAGCACATCACAGACCACTAGTAGAAGATTATGTTATACCTATGAAATTCGAGGCAGAAGTGGACGTTATGGCCTTATGGCATGCGCGGCACGTATGGATAGTATTTTTTTTTTGGAAAAGGAGGTTTTACCCCCGGCCTCTGCATCAAAATGATGCATGCAGCCATCTTATTAAAATGAAATAAATATGTTTGATACACCATAAGTCATAAAAAAATCATGGCCACTACCGGCAAAATACGTATGGAGAGTATATTTGATGAATGGTTAGTTTAGCGTGGTGACATAATTTCTCTTTTGGAGTTGAGCCCCACTTCAATTTTATTCAAGAGAATAACATGTGGAACTGATAGTTCAAGTACTATAACATGTATTCTTTCGGAATTTCTGTGTGATAGTCTAGTCCTTTCAAATGAAAATGTCACATAATTTATGCACTTATCAATATCTAATTTCAATGTGTTTCTTGCATGGATAAAACCTAGCACTAGATCTCACTGTGAGAACCCTCTAAAAATGGTTAGCTCAACAGAGAAAAATGTTAGCTACCTTGGCTTTCTCACTAGTAGCTTACTGGCAGTCCAAAAGATGCTGCAAAAAGCATTGGTGGCAACTTTTTGTTGCTTGCGTGACCCTTCACAGTTTTTTGTTGTTGTAAAAATCAATGGACTCTTTTGTAATTAGTTCCTTTATCTATTAATCTGAACAATGCAGTAGAACCAGAACCCAACGTGCCACTACTGACCAAGTCGAAGGAGCCAACAACGACCACTGATGGCATCGTGGTGTGCGAACATGGCGTTGCCACCCCGAGTCCTTATTGCTCCCCGTAAGCAACCCCCCCCCCCTCGGTTTTAAGATTTGTTAGTTTCTGTGGTCTGGCTGAAAAAAGACAACATTATGTAATAAGTCTTCTAGCTGGTGATTGTGATTGCCTCTAGCATCTGATTTGTGCTTGGAGACTCCCATATTTATACTCAGACTCCATCATGTTTCTTTGCAGGTCCTTCTGGTGCCAAGGGTCAAGGGGACATTCTATCACTTCGCCATCCGAAACTAGGTGCCCAAGCCTAATACTTTTGATTATAAGTTTCAGATTACCGCCAACATAAAAAAATACATGATGATGCTTGTGGCTTGTATTGGATCTATTGGCAACTTAGAATTGTTGTGTAGTAGCAGCATCCCTTAAAGATAAACCAACAGTTTGCATTGACTCTTCCTTGTCGTCAAACAGAAGAAGAAACACAGTATCTGTTCACCGATGGCCGACTTCATGAATTCAATTGGTTTAAGGAGCGCTATGGCTCTTGGTTCTTGGGAGATTATGTTTGTGAAGGTATGGTAGAAATATGAACTAGCCATGCAGTTTCGTCATTGCTCTGCAAAGCTTGATTTCTTTTCCTTAGGGTTAGGGGTGAAGCCTATTTCTTATTGTTGTTTCCTATAGGCAATCTTATATGTTTTGTTGTTCTGTTACATTGACTCAGCAAACCACCAGTTACATTTGGCAACCTGAGAAAAATCAGATATTGCCTTAGTTTAAGGAACATGGTAATAATATAAAGGAATGATGCTCTTCTTCTCATTCTCTATTTTGCATATCAGGTAGAACACATCAACATAAATTTCTAGTACTTGCTTCTGCAGTGAGCTTCAGTACATGATTTTTCTATTGAATCTTGCTTTCCTTCCTACAGATGGCAGCGTTTACTATTGCACACTTGTTGATCCCATCTTCGTTGTTCTACCACTTTTTGAAGCTGCACGTATGTCGGTATGCACGATCAAAGATAAATTTTGTGGTACATGGTTCTTATTTCATCTATTATTCTTCAATTTAAAAGCCACACCTTTTCCTGTGTTACAGAACGGTAAGGATCTGGGGAAATTTAGACAACTGGATGAAATTTTATACATCGAAGGTTATCCTGGATATCAGCACCTCATGAGTTTAGCAGGAAACCATATGGAACTGGTTTGTGAAGTTAAAGGTAGGTCTTTGGAGTTTATGTTTGATGTAAACTTAAAACTATCAGAAGTTGCTGTGACATTGTTAAGTTCTAGTACTCCCTTGCAATCTGACAGTTGTTCCCTTTCACCACTTTACTATTACCTGTCATTCCAAACTCAATATTAAAGATAGTTCATCTGTGCCATCTTGTTTTCTTCTTGAATGCTGGTTTCCTAACGGTTGTACTCTCACAGCCGCATTAAATTTCACTATTTGTTGTTTTTCTGGCATAACTTGTTTCCATACTTTCGTATGGTATGCAAAAATATTCAATAGTTCTTACAACATCATTTCGTTTCGACAAATTCTTTGCTGCAGAAGTTGCCAATATGAAGTTCTTCAGGCTAGATGATTCCAAGGTCCTAACTTGGTTGTGCTGTAAGGTAGGTTGTGTTAGATCTTATTCAGTTACTGTACCAGCTTTTGTATTACGTTGCTCAATTGATCTTTATACTTGTTGGAGAAGGCAACTTTGGCAACTTTGGTTGCTCGTAGTTGGTCTGTGGTGGTAGTCGGTGCTCAATACTTGCACGGCTTGGCCCTCTTCCCGGCTCTATGTTGGCTAGATGGTAGTTTCTAGTGTTGGTCGTCGGCAACTTTGTTTGCCATTGTGCTGTTCCATCAGCTCTTTGTATCTTTTTTCCGCATTGCTTTACTTTCAGTTCTTGTATTGCGGTTCCCCTGTAATCCTGGCCGGTTGATGGCTTTGTTAATTCAAAGTCGGACTCGGCTAGAGCCTTACTCGGGCTCGGCTTAAGTCTTTTATCTAAAAAAGGCAACTTCGGCATTGCATTTTACAAAAGCAATGACGTGAACCGTAGTTAGGGTGGGAGGTATGATATATCACATTAAGAAAACACGCAGACTTCTCTGATAATTCACATGACTTGATTTTTTATTTTTTTTGCCATTTCCCTTGAACAAAGGTATTAACACTTAACAATTATGTCCCAAGTCCAGAATACTAAATCATAATTCGCCCACACTATTTTGTAGTTTGGTTGTGTCAGATACATTATATAATAAGGCACCAGTCTGTAAATTAGCTATGGTTCTGAATATGACAAATTAAGCAACAATTTCTGAACCTGCCTTTTCACTTTTGTCGTAAGTATCATCCAAGGAAAATTTCAAGAACATCCGAGTGCTGAGAAGTTTATTTTACTTGAATGTGCACCAAAACCCGTGCAGTTTTGTGTTAGAAGTGGCAAGATGATGTGAACTGCATGGTAATTAAAACCAAACAGTACAAAAAGCAAACAAACAAACCTAAGGCAAAGAGAAGAATAAAATAACAAAGTTATACAACCATCGTGCTGCTGCTAAGGAGCCAAGTCAGGGTGGTGCAGCGGTGGCTGTTTCAGTGCTTTAGCACCGGCAATCATCCAGAGGCTGGCCTTGCAAAGGATCAAGTCTACCAGCGCGGTGCAGTTTGGCGTGGCGTCTTCAAAGATGCAGTCGTTCTGTAGTCTCCATATCCTCATAAGGTGGCAATGATGGGAGATCGCACCCCCTTCATCTTTTCAGGGCTGACATTAGCTGTGCTCTTGATCCGGTTGTTGAAGCTGTTATCAGGTTGCAAAGATAAAGGGAGGGCTGCGTTTGGTGCCCCAAAGCATCTACAACCGTCTGTGAACAGTAAAATCGAAAAAATAGCAAAACATTCAAAAAAGCATCCAAGATGCTTGGCTGTGCTAGGAGCGTGCAAATTTGCATATGAACAACTGACATTCGAGGAGCTCTAGACCAATTTGTCTCAAAGAAACTTTGAAAAAAGGCAAATTGGAAACCTGATTTTTTTTTGTTCTTGCTACATGAAAAATTGCAGGCTCGTAGTGCACCTGAGCATTTTTAATGACACAAAAATTCATAGTTTTTTTGGATTTTTGTTTGAATTTATTGTTTGTTGGGAGTAAATTAGCCTGGACTCATCTGTTGATTATTACCAAAAAAAGTATACTAAACTAGACAGGCATGACTAACATGCATGGATGTAAACATAAAATAGATATGTACCAGTGTTGTTAGTTCTCAATGAGGCAGAAAGGATAACATTCTTGTTGCTAATCTGTTTTGATAAACATAATTAGGATTATACTCTGTTTTGATTATTTTTCACAATTAAAACATAGTAGGTGAATTAAGTTCCAAATCATATTTATTCCACTTCCTCCGTACCATCGAGAATTAAATATCTACTCTCAATCTCATTAACAGGTACACAATATAAAAGAGGCTATCTCCAAGTTAGGTAAAAATTATGCTGCTCAAGGAGAAAGAGAATTGTGTATGTCACTGCAACTTCTCGTCATCTTATTGTGCAGTTTATTTTTACAAGTGTTCATCTCATAATCAAACAGTTGAATGTTGCTTGATAAGTTCCACACTAATATAACCATATTATTTGAACGTGGGACATAATGAAATCTATATGCAACATGCCTTAAACTATGAAAACTAATGCTTGGACATTCCTTTCACCCAAAATGGGACTGTAAACTTAAGGGAGCTCTGTAGTATATTGATCTAAGCCAGTGGAGGGGTATAGAAAAAGGAATATATGAAGTTTATAATTTCGTTGGTAGCTGACGTTAGCCTGTCTTTCTGCCAGTATAACTGTACATGTGGTATGCACTCTTCAATATAAGAAATAATAAAAGAAAGAATTTCCTGAACCACGCCATATTTTACACCCCTAGCTTAAAAATTTATTGATAAGGTGAACCGTAATGTTCTTATGGATCTGTTTCTACTATTTTCGCTACAGTGAAGGAGGCTGTCCAAATAATACGTGAAAACCTGAAGGATGAACCATGGCTAACGGTGCTATGCAAGAAGCTGCAGTAAGACTTATCTCTTTCTTTGGACAAGAGTCAGTAGTTGCAGCGCAAAAAGAAAATAGTCAGTAGTTTGGTACTGTCCATCTGTCTCACGCTAGACAATATACTCCACTGCAGGTTAGACATCAACGAGATAAATGATATGGCCAAAACCAATGAGACACCATTTTGTGCCGATATTTCTCCCGTACCTGCCCCAGCTCGCCCCAAGGTAAACTCCTCGACAATGCTTATCTTTTATTAGCGCTCACACCATATTCTCTAAGCTTGTCAAATGTGCCAATACAGGGGAATGCAGGAAATGGCAGTGCCAAGTCAAGCAAAGGGAGGCCTGCGAAGAAACTGAAGCCTGAGGTAGGATCAAAGAACATTCAGGACATGTTCCGAAGGGTGACAAGGAGTGGGAAATAATCCTGTATGGCCTGATTTTCTCATCAACACCTCACAAGGTGCTTGATATTCTTGGAGCTGCCATGCCGGGCTATGTCCTAATAGGATGTGCTGAGATGCCATCTACCGTTGTTGGTTCTTGACCCTGCATTAGCTTTTTTTTATGGACTCTGTTGAGCTGCGTTAACTGTAGCCTTAGTAAATTAGCATTGTAGGTGTGTATTCGGTTATTTGGACTTTGAACCTTACTCTACTGCTGGAATGTATTTTATTTGTACCTGATTTATTAATCTCATTGAGCTGCCTGCAGAGGCTGTACTGAACATCTGTACTTGCTTCAGTAACCTGAGCTGGTTGTAATATATTCCCTCCGTTCTAATGAATAAATCTACACTCTAAAATACTGTACGTCTATATATGTCTGTATGTAGTTCTTATTGAAATATTTAAAAGGGTTTATATTTAGAAACAGAGCTGGTTGTAATAAAAGTGTTTATTGCGTTCATGCCGGCATTCCTAGTTGCCTATGATATTCAAGAATCGGTAGTACCCATGAGTACAACTGAAGTGACTTTTGGGCCAATTT
The DNA here is from genome assembly GCA_950022295.1 of Bromus sterilis. NCBI lineage: Eukaryota > Viridiplantae > Streptophyta > Magnoliopsida > Poales > Poaceae > Bromus > Bromus sterilis. Next base: position 49,724,885 of record OX465596.1, read on the forward strand.
TTGATTCATAGGATTCTACAAATGTGTAAATGAAAAATAACGTAGTAAAGTGTCATGTTATCTTGAAACTGCATGATTGTATGAATGTTTGATTATGTGCAAGAAAAAACATACTGTATCATTGTTCAGAAGAGGTGGTGAGAATTTTCTTAAGACTCCCTCTTTGGATTTCTTGATCAAGAAACCTAATTTTCTTCTCCATGCAGGCATGACACATCAACAAGTCATGTATGTAGTCATAGGCTGTACTCTTTTTTCCACTAATCTATCCATGCAACGGTGCCACCTCAACAAACCATGCATGTAAGTTCTAACAAAAATCGCGTTAATATTTCTGTGGACGTGGATGGTATATGTGTTATCCGCAAATAAAAAAAGGATGGTATATGTGTTGGATGCTTAGATCATGTCTATGTTCATGCCTCATATTTTGGTTAACAAGGTAATACCTCTGTAACTTACTGTAAGATGTTTTTTGACATTATCATAGTGTTAAAAAAGGTCTTATATGTTTTCTCCTATGGGGTTTCTCCTATTGTTTTTCTCCTATTAACTTCAATCCTATGGGTTTTCTCCTTTTATTTATTGTTTTTTACGTGCTTCATATGTTTTATTGTTTGTAATATATACTCCATCCATTTCAAAATATAAGCTTTTTTAGAGATTTCAATAGGAATTACATACGGATGTATATAGACATATTTTAGAGTGTAGATTCACTCATTTTTCTTCGTATGTGACCTGTATTGAAATCTTTAAAAGGGCTTATATATAGGAATGGATGGAGTAAATCAACAACGGACTTATGTTTGCTTTTGCATTGGTTTTAATTATGTTAGGGCATGTTTATACATTTTTAGCAAGATTCAATAGCAACAGTGCAACACTATCATCCACTCCCTCCGTTCACAATCATAAGCTGTTTTGTCTATTATGAATCATATGTATATAGATGTGTTTTAGTATATTTGTTCACTCATTTTAATATGTACGTAGTCCATATTGAAATATCTGAAACATTTTATATTTGTGAACGAAGGGAATACTTTACATAGTTCTGATTCCAGCAGGACGGAGCAAGGAGGGAAAATAACTGAAGTAACTTTAGGGCCTCATTGATTCATAGGATATCTAAAACACCTGGATAGAAAAAAAAACAGAAGTGGAGAGTCATGTCATCTTGAAACTACATGATTGCATGAATGTTTGATTATGCGCAAGGAAAACATAGTATTCTTCACAAGAGGTTGGAGTGGATGATAATTTTCACAAGACTCCCTGGATCGAGAATCATATGAATATGATGAATATAGAAATGTGTCATGTTTGCTAGTGCAAAACTTATGAATGCACAAACATAGGATTATCCACTAGAGGTTGGAGTGGACAAGAATTTTCTTAAGAGTCCCCCTTCTTTTTTGAGCAACCGGCAAGAGCTCTACTTTTCACTAAGAAGAAGAGAGTTGATTACTTTATGAAGAAAACTAACCGAAAACCGATACAAGTGAGATATTCGCACATGCCAGCTCGAGGCTGCACACCAGCCGAACTGATGACCCTGCCACCCAAGTGACCAGAGACAACACTTTATAACACAACACCTAGTTTCGAAGCCACCACTTCGGTATCTTCATCGTCCCTGAGGCCGCGAACCTGTCTAGCCAATAGCTCTATCACCCAAGCAACCAGAGCCAATACCACGCGAAGAAGATCACCGGAGCCACTGCTCCAACTTACGCACCGACCCCAAGGTCGCGAACTCGTCTAGCTGATAGCTCTATCACCCAAGAAACCAGAGCCAACACCACACGAAGGAGATATCCGAAGCCACTGCTCTGACTTCCACACTGGCCCTGAGGCCACGCACACACCTAGTCACCAACGAAGCTACGAAGCCACATGAGCCATCACAAAAGCGTGAACTGATGAAAGACCGGACCTCCAGGACATCGCCTCCAAAGGGAAAACCCCGAGGCTACTTAAGACCCCCTTTGGATTGTTGGATTGTGAAACACATGAATAGAATAAATACACCAATTAATCTAACATAATTGGTGAAAACTAAAGGAAAACAGAGAACTACAAAACATGTGAAACCTATAAACACAATCATTTTAATGGAAGACACGGAAAATACCAACAACAAAAAAAGAAATCCAATCCATATGAAGTTATGTAGAACAATTCCTTTAATCCAAAGGCAATCCATGCGTGAAAAAAAATCACAAGGAATCTAATTATACCGAAATCCACTAAGCTTTACAGTCGAAAGAGGGCCTACAAGGCGAACGAACCCTATGGCAAAACATGAATGAACTGCAATCATACAAATCAAACGACACATCTGTAGGAAAAAAATCAATCCATGTAAAGTTATGTAGAACAATTCCCTTAATCCAAAGGCAATCCATATGAGAAAAAAATCACAAGGAATGTAATTCTACCAAAATCCTGTAAGGTTTACAGTCCAAGGAGGGCCTCTAGCGACTAGCGCAACTGTGCAAACGAACACTATGGTGAAACATGAATGAACTGCAATCCTACAAATCAAACCACACATCTATAGGAAAAAAGAATCCTAAAGTTACAATAATCCTGCAAAATTTCCTTTAGAAATACTTCGAATCAAATATATAGGTCCTTAACCTATGTTTAGAAATTTCATATGATACGGCCGCACCTGTCACTGCATGCACCTAGCAAGTGTTCTTTTTTTCCCCACTCGAGATTGCTAGTTGGTGTGGGTGCAAATGCAGCTACATCGCACCATTCTTCCGGCCAAACTAGCCGAGCTTCAGTTTCTGGGTGGTGTAACCGAAAACAAGAAGAGGAAGAACATGTGTGTGTGTGTACCTAGGAATAGGATGCATGTGTTAGAGTTGCATATGCCACTGCACCTATCGGAAGAGCCAGAGGACCAAGAACCACGTTCTTTTCTTTCTCCTTGCATGCATGCATCATCACATGCATGGCGATGATCCAAGTTCCATGAATCTTCTGCCTCTCCTTCCTCTGTAGGTGCAGGTGCAAATGCAGCTCTATCACATGACCCTTGCTGCTCACTCTCTCAAGCTACAAATCTCTTCTTACCTCTCTCTCTAGCTCTCTCTCTCTACCTTCTCTTGCCTTATATTCGGACCAAGTGTCCTTTTATAGCGGCTGTTCAGTGATAAATCAAAGTGTCATCAATAATGGATGGAGTTTAGGACAGGAGTGGTTGGTGTTTGACTAGTAGTTCATGGTTCACCTTTCGCACGTGGCCCCGTCGACTAGCTTCACATGCGACCTGCACGGAGGGGCAATGGCGCGGCGACACGTGCCGGCTCACACGTGCTGGGCACAAGGGCCCTCAACAGTGGACCGACAACGCCACGGAAGAAGAAGAGAGCATATTTGGTCCCTGGATTTTGTCCTCCCAGCCTGCCTCCCAATCTTTATCGAAAGAATCCTCCAAAGATATTTGCTGTGTACTGTATGTTTTATAGGAGTATTTCCTATGAAAAAACCCCCCATAAAAAGGTCACATGAGCAGCAGTACCTAGGCCTCCCCACACCTGACGGCCGCATGGGTAGAGGTAAACTCCAGAATTTGCAGTCCCGCTTGTTGAAACGAATTATTGCATGGGGTGACACCTTATCAATGGCCGGAAAGGAAACTATGATTAAGGCAGTTGCCCAGGCGATCCCCACCTATATTATGGGGGTGTTCAAACTGCCCATGGCTGTGTGTGATGACCTAAATAGGATGGTGAGGAACTTCTGGTGGGGAGCCTCCGAAGGGAAAAGGAAAACCCATTGGCTTGCGTGGCCAAAGATCCTTGCTCATAAGTCGAAAGGAGGATTAGGCTTCAAGGACTTCCGGCTCTTTAACCAGGCTCTCCTCGCGCGACAGGCGTGGCGGCTTATTTCTAATCCCGAGAGCTTATGTGCGCAGGTCTTGAAGGCTCGCTACTACCCCGATGGCCGGCTCGAGGACACTGTCTTTGCGGGTAATGCTTCACCGACATGGCAAGGTGTCCAGTACGGTTTGGAGCTGCTAAAAAAGGGCATCATCTGGCGGGTGGGGGATGGCCGGAACATTCGTATCTGGCGTGATCGATGGCTTCCCAGGGAGCCAGACCGGCAACCTATTTCGCGGCAGCACAACTGCAGGCTTAGGAGAGTGGCAGACCTCCTGGATGTGGATGGTTCATGGCGCATGGACCTGCTACGACAGTATTTCCTACCGCCGGATATTGCGGTCATCTCCAGCATTCGGACGTCTCAACGCGTCCCCGACGACTTCATTGCTTGGGCGCCAGAAAAGAGCGGAATGTTCACCGTCCGCTCTGCCTACCGCCTAGCCATGGACGAGCGCGAGCGTTCACTGGCTACCGCCTCGAGCAGGGCACCGGATGGTCGTCGCGCCATCTGGAAGATTATATGGGGGTGCCCTGCTCCTCCTAAGGTACGTGTCTTTGCGTGGAGAGTGATTACTGGGTCTTTGGCTACTCAGGCTAACAAATTCTACCGCCATCTCGAAACATCTGACATATGCCCCCTCTGTGGCTGTGAGCGTGAGGATGAATTCCACGCGTTCTGCAGGTGCCCCCTTGCTACCCAGCTGTGGCGGGCAATGGAGAAGACGTGGAGGCTGCCGAGACTCCAAGATGTTCGCAACAATGGCCAGGAGTGGCTGTTCACGCTGCTGGACCCCCTTGATGACACAGCGCGGATGGTGGTGCTCATGGTCCTGTGGCGAGTATGGCATGTGCGTAATGAAATCACCCATGGGAAGAATCCTCCCCCGGTGGACGCATCGTGCAGATTCTTGGATGGATACATCAACTCACTTCTCTGCATCCAGCAGAACCTGAGGGATGATGGTGTAAAAGGCAAGACAAGCATAAAATATGAAGGCCCAGCTGCAAAGTCCATGGCCAAGGAGAAGTGCAAGATACGTTGGTGCCCTCCTAGGGAAGGGTGGGTAAAGCTTAACACGGATGGAAGCGTCATCCAGGACTCGAGCCTTGCGGGGGGTGGTATGGTGCTGCGGGATTGGAAGGGTGAGCTGATCTTCACCGCGTGTTGCGAGATACGCACATGTGATAATAGTCTGGAGGCTGAACTGGTTGCCTGTAGGGCGGGTCTGGAGTTGGCACTCCAGCGCACAACCCTTCCTATCATGATCGAGCTGGACAGCATGGAGGCCGTGAAGCTGCTGAATGCGAAAGATGTGGATAGGTCCCAATTCCATGCCATTGTTAAGGATGTTCGCTACTTAATAGATACGGGCCAGAGAGAGGTGCAAGTGTCTCACTGTAGTAGAGACCAGAACAAAGTGAGCCATGAATTGGCTACTCATGGTCGTAGCACCACTGCTGTGTGGTTTTGTGAGGGTCTGGAGTCTGTCTTAAATTTATGTAACACTGAAAAACCTCCTGAGTAATTGATTTCTAGTTTCGCAAAAAAAAAAAAGATTGCCGATGTTTAGAATTTTGGATTGGGCTAAAGCACTTCACTGTGTTTGGTTGCACGCGTATTCGACCCGACATGGCTACCTCCTTGCACCTCAATGCAAAGGTGGCTACATGGGCCGGCCCGGCACGGCACGGACCAAGTATGGCACGGCTCACTTCGACACGCTATCTTCACGGGTCGTACCGTGCCGACACGCGGGCCATGTTTCCTGGCTCAGGCACGACCCCTTACTACTTAGGCCAACCCGTTAGGCATGTTGGCACGACAATCCGTCTAATTTTAGTCTATTCGAATGTTTTATATCTATACTATGCCTAGTGCGTTATATAAAATTAATACAAAAAAAAACCTAAACGGGTCGTGTCGTGCCGACACGCGCGTGCCTTGTGTAACAGCCCAAATTTCAAAAAATTAAAATTTTTGTTTTCGGTGTGAATTGGTTGATTGCCTGCTTTGTTTGCGGTGTTTGCATCCCCGATTTATCGATCGGCGATTATTTTCCCCCTCTTATCTCGTACCGGACGGAGATCGACCCTTGCCACCCTGACACTCGACCTTTGCGACACCAAGTTTCACCCGATCACTGTCGCGAAAACCCGCACAAGACCAGCCGTAGCCAACAGAGTGAAAAACCCCGTTTAATAAGTAAACGGGATATTTTTATAGCACGCTGAAAAGTGTTCTCGGAACGGTTCCAGCGTGAGGTGAACGCCGCCGGCTCGACGCGCTGATCGCGCAGTTCGAAGTTTTACCCGAATCGGAGGTCCTGCGGACCCTCGGCGGTCAGAAACGTAAACACCGCGCGCGCGAGAGAGAAACCGGGGATGTTTTTGCAAACTTCCAGCCACTTGGGCTATAAAAAGACCACCACTCTCCCACCCCTTCCTAGGATTTCCCCTAGCAAAAATTGCAGCCATCCCCCTCACAATTGCCCCAAATCTACCCCAATTTCGTCCAAAACCCTAGCTCAGATCTGGATTTGCCTCCCCAACGATCTGGACCGTCGGATCGGCCGATCCAACGGCCCAGATCGCCCCTAACTTCCCACATACCTCTCTCTCCTCCCACCTCTCCACCACACAGCCCGTGGAGGCCGAGGCCGCCACCGCCTCTCTCCGGCCAGCCGGCGGCGAGCTGTCGCGTCGCCTGCCGCCCCTCCTCTTCCCTCTCCTCCCTCTTCCTTCCCTACTCCTCCTCACCTCTCTCTCTCTCTCTCTCTCTCTTTCTCTCTCTCTCGCGCGCGCGCAGGGAGGCCACCGCCAGCAGCCGAGGACCCGCCATGGACGGCGAGCCGCCGGAGACACCACGGTCGCCACTCGAGCGTGCGACCCTGCGTCGTCCTGGACAACGGCGACTACCGCCGCCTCCGCGCCCGCTCCCCTTCGACCGCGCCCCTCCTGGCCTTGCCTCGCCGTGCTGGCTACCTCGCCGGAGGCTGCCCGCCGCCGGTGGTCGGCGCCTCCATGCCATTGCCCGATCCGGTCGGGGCAGCCGGCCAGCCAACCACCGACGCGCCGGGGTGGGCCGACCTGCCCCCTTGGCCCAGCAACGCCACGACCCAGGCGCCCCCAGCCCAGCCGCCAGGGCCTGCCAGGCCAGATCCAGCACCGGCCAAGTGGGCCAGGCCCACTGGTGAGGCCCGAGTTCCTTAGCCCCTGTTTTTTACTAAGTCATGAGATTATTGCTGTTGTATCTGCGATGAAGTTTGCGAGTAAACCGTAGCTCGGATGACGTTGCGCCCAAAAGGAAAACTGTTTAGATTTGTGTGTACTTCAGTCCATCTTTTGTGAGCATTTTTTGAGGTCATCTTAATTGTGTAATTGTTGGTCAAACAGGGCCACCCATCGTTAATTGCAAGCTGCTCCTGAAAACTGTTGCTTGATTGAAACTTCGGGTGACGGTTGCGTCGCAACCGTTCATCGGAATTGATTGATTCTTGTTGAATACTGTTAAGCATCATGTCTACTTCAGTTCTATGCTTTCACTTGTCATATTGGCCTGCTGCATGTTGATTGTATCTTCACCCAAATTAGCTACCCTGCTGTTAGTGTGTTGCTGTTAACGTAAGATGCAAACTTTGCTGCATTGTATCTTTTTAACCGTGCATCCTATTGAGCATTGCAATATGTCATTTTGATATATGGCATGTCTACTTCCATTATATGTATTGCATTTTGATGTTTACATTCCTGGTCATAGTTATATTCAGCTCCAAAGTTGCTATCCCGCTGTTTTTGACAGCCACCTCTGTTTTTCACCAAGTCTGTAACTTTCCGAAGCCATGTTGCACGTTTAATATCTTTTGATCTGTGATGCATATGACCTTGATTCTTGTTTGTACCTGATCACCATCATGTATACTTCATGCCCACATATTTCTATGTCATGTTGCTGCACATTGTAACACCCTCGGTGTCTGTAACAGTAATCACTTTTGGATAATGACAATTACTGTTGCTAATCTCACTTTGATCATCTTTGCATTGATCAATCCAAAAACCCTTTTGGTTGATATTAAAAACAAAGTGATAAATAAAACTTTGTCCAAAAATTGTGGAACCAATTTTTTTAAATGCCTAAAAATAAGTGGACCATGTTAAACCAACATTGGATATTTATTGCAATATTTAAATATTGCAAACAATTCAAACTAGTGCTAAAACAACCCCTTTCACTAGTGGCATAATAAAAATAAATATTAAATGAATTTCTTTTGCACCCAAACTTTTTTTGGCACTCTATTAATGTGAAATGTTAATTATGGGACAAGTTCCATATTTTCACAAAATAAAAAAGTACCTAAAACAAATAAAAACAGAAAAGAAAGAACAAAAAAAAGAAAAAGAAAACCTAATCTAACGTTGGGGGGCAAGGCCCACCCCCTTCCCCCCTTGGGCCAGCCCACCCGGCCCACTCCCCCTCCCCATCTTCTCCTACCTCCGTACGAGGGGAACCATGGTGTGGCAGCCATCCCACGGTTGCCACGGCCACGGGCCGCCGTGGCGGCCATCCGCCGGCCTCCGGTGAGGGATAAGTCCCCGAGGCCCCCGTCCCTCCCCTGGAACCCTAGCCCGCCTCCCTCATTTCCCCTCGCGCTCCCCCTCGTCGTCTCCCCGCCCACCCGGAGCTCCCCGTCGCCGTACCGCTGCCGTCGACGCGGCCAACGGCCGCCACGGGCCACGCCGTTGTGTCCGGGGGGCTCCCCGTCGACGTCTTCGTCATCTCAAGCCCTCAATTGAAGCCGGCGCACACTGGAGCCTCGCCATCGAGCTCTTCTCCCCGCCGCGGACGCTGGCTACCACGACCCGATTTAGTCGCGCCCCGGCCGCCTTGCTCACCTAGACCACGCCAACGAGAACCCCACTGGTGAGCCGTGCCTTCGAAGCCCCTTTTTCCCCGCCTCGTTGCGTCCCCGTGGGCTCCCCGCGCCGGCGGCCACCATGGCCGGTGTTCGAGCTCCCGAGCTCGCTCGCCATGGCGTGCTGCCGCGCCCTCCAGCGCGCATCCCGTGGCCACGCGCCCCCTGTGCTCGCTCCGGCCGTCGCCGTAACCCCGGCCGCGCCCGCGCCCCGTCCCGCCCCCTCGCCGTTTGTTCTGCGTCCACGGGCTCCTGCTCGCCGGCGAGCCTGCCATGGGCTAAGCTCCGGTTAAGTTAACCCATTGTTTAACTACCCCCTGTGTAGATGACAAGTGGGCCCGAGGCCATTAGGTTTAAGTTAAAAGAAAATTTGTTAAACATAAATAACCATGTTAGACTTACATGTGGGACCTACCCATTTTAACTAAACACTGGTTAATTAAAATGCTTAATTAAGTCTCTCCCTATGACATGTGGGACCCCACTGCTTTTAAAATTAAATAAAAATGTTTATTATAGATGTGTGGCTGACACATGGGTCCCACTGGTCAGGTTTTACCAGTCAACCCTCCTGTGGATAATGTTGGATTTTAAATAATAAAAGAAATCTAGAAATTGATTTATATTTATTTAAATTTGGAAATTCAATATCTTTTAAACCGTAAGTCTGATTCAAAAACTTTATACACGAAAATTGATCAGAAAAATATAACGAATACGAATACGCTATCCGGATACCCACCACACCCCTCTAACACAACGAACATCGACATCCCCCCTCCGGGTCGTCTGTCCGATAATTGCCCGATACCGTAAAACTCTCCGGATGAATTTATTCTGAACACGAAAGTTGTTCAGAATGGATCAACTAACACGGATACACCCTTCACCTGTTTGTCGGATGTCCATGACACCTCCGGCATGATACCTTCCCCCTCCGGACACCTTGTCCGGTAATCACCCGGAGCTGACAGTTCATCCACGGATGAATTCCCGCTCCATGCTACGTGTATCGTACAACGTTAGAGCATCGTTAACATTTCATATGTCATGTCTTGTATTTGTATTGCTATTATTGCTGTGCATTTATTGTTTCTCCCCCCTCTTTTATTGTCCCGTAGTCTCGACGTCCGCTGCTGATGCCCCTATGATCGACTACTTCGTCGACGACCGTACCTCTACCGTCGAGCTTCCAGGCAAGCAGAGCCATTCTCTTCCCCAGATATCGCCTATCTTTCCGTACTTTTCTTGCACTAGGCATATGCTGCTGCTGCTACGTTACAATCCTATTCAATTGCATAGCCTGTCATTGTCACCCTTGATGTACCTTCCGTTATCCTATGCTGCCTATTATATATATTATATCCAGCAGTGAACCCTGCGCCTTGTTAGTCAATAGGATTAGATAGCGGGCCGTGTTTACTCTAGGAGTGAATGCGGATGCGATACATTACAACTGCTACAGGTACGGTTCAGAGAAGACACCACTTCAGGCCCCTACCCCGGCTCTGCCGAGCCACCTCAAGTGTGAGCTATCGAGGAGTAATCCTTGTACTCCACTCGTTGCTGACTCTGTATAGCCGTCCTAGGGTACTGAACCACGGTTGTCCTTACAGGTAAGGAGTCGGGTGACCCAACGGTGCCCGCGCAGGTTATCTTAGCGAAACGATAGGTCAGGTGTATTCCACCGTTGTGCGGCGGGCCTGGTACTGTTCGTGGCCGAAGGATTTCCTGTTGTACGAAAGTCGAGCTCTTCGGAGCAAACGCGAGACAAGGTGACGGGGATCAACCCCGGCAAATCCCATGGTCAGGGACCCTGGGTTAGTCATGAGATGCACAGGTTGGACGATAGCTCGTCGGCAAACAGGAAGGCTCGCTCCTGCTCGATATTATTGATGGGAGAGATGTGATTACAGTGGAGGCCAAGGCTGGAGCAGTCAAGGCTAGGGTTACAAGTGATATTAGATGTCTTTGGCGTCGCCCCTCCCAGCCCTTATATACCGGGCTAGGTCTCGGGGAGTTCATCTACGTTTACAGGTGAGCTTTCCTAACCCTAGCTTGCTCCGTACGACAGGTCTTCGCACCTTCCTTGTGAGTCGCGGACTCCTATGTTGGTGCCAACTAGCGGGCCGAGGCTGTATCTTCATGGGCCTTCTGTCTTCATGGACACCAGGTAGGCTTATCCGTAGGAGTCGTGGGGTCACCCCCTCGTCACAAGGTAAGGAGAAGGTTCACCTTGTTGGTAACCGCACGATTTGGTGGGACGACAGGGCAGGCACCGACGTTACTGGTGGTCCTGGCTGCTGTCGTTGTCCGCGACTCACCCGAATAGGGGCAACGATAACGGTTGTCCCGATAGAAAATAATAAAATAACTAATGGTTCAGGTGGATGACTTGGGAGGCCGCAAAGGCCTGTACGCACTACCTTCACGTGGGGTTACGGTGTGGGCCCTCCGCGTTGTGGTCTCGTTCGAAAGCTCTGAAAGATGTCCAGTTCATCATTGTGGTTAGGTCGATCCGCATCCTGGAAGAGTTGCGTGGAATCACTTGGCACACAACGACCCGGAGGGTGAGGGGCGACGGTCCAAGACCCCCTTGCGCTTAGGACTGTAGACCGGAGGGGACCTCTCTGATGAGCCGTAGGATGGGCCTCGATGTGTCGGATAGTGTCGGGACCCGGGGTTAGCGTATGCAAGCCTCGCTACAACACAATCATATGGAGAGCCGAGAACCGTACCCACTTGTCTAAGCAGACAAGGCCAAGCACAGAACGTTCTCGGAAATCATCGAACGAGAGGGGCATCCCATTCAGGCCGGATGATCAACTGAGATGGGTCCTCATCGTCCGCACACAAGTCTAAAAGATATGGGTGGTGAACTCCCATACTCATAGACAAGTCGCCTCAACCATACTATCGATTGTATTATAACCCTTACATAGTCTTACTCCAGCCCGATCACTTAGTCGGGGTCTAGGGCGGGCTCAATCATACCACAAAGTGTGCACGAGAAGGAGTCTCGAGCAATCGCATCGCGATGCCCCAAGCTGCGCACATCTAAGGGCCACTTGGTGTATGAAAGACCGCCAGCCAGATCACAACTAAGGTCTCGAAAACCCATACTAAGACATGCATGTTATAAACATACACACAACACACATGTCATGTTATAAACATACACACATCACACATGTCTAGTATGAACAGCAGGTATCATTGCAATTCTCTACAAAGTATATAATTTATTAATAACTTTTACAGAGTGCACACAGAGATCACAAGTCTGTGATCCAACATTACATCAAACATGCGGAAGCAAAGTAGGTCTGAGTACAGACAAGTTTAACAAATGGCTTAGAGAAGCCTTATCCAAAACAAGCCCTTCCACGAGGGAACCAGTCTGCTGACTGGGACTACACTAGCTTGGTCTTGGTCTGAGTCTTCATTCTTCGAGCTTCGGGTAGAAGCCACCATCAGGTAGGTGGGTTCATCTAAAACATAGAATAAGCAAACATGAGTACAAAGTCGTACTCAGCAAGACTTACGTAGGAGCTATACTACTCATGCACATGTATCAAGGTAAAGGGAGGTGGGGTTCAATTGCAGAAGTGCCAGCTTTGACTTGGCTAGTCCTGAACTACGAGTACCAGACTTGACGTAAGAAGCGTACACGAGTCCACTACTTTCTCCAACCAATTACACCACTATGGTTCCTTCCTCGACTCCCCACGAGAAAGCACGCCATAGCACTCACACTTATCTTGGTGTGTTTTAGAAGTATCCAGTTCAAGTTGTCTAATAATCAAGCTAAGCTTTCCAAGCAGTCCTTAACCGCGGACGCGGCTATTCGAATAGTTTTGTTAACCCTGCAGGGGTGTACCGCTACACACACGTGTCATCAGTTACTGCCTTTTGCGTGTCACCGTTCAAGAGATGACAGCGAGGATGCCACCACAACTGTTACCTCATAGCCGATCTAGTCCAAGAAAGCCGCCTACCTGGGTGGGCTACCACTATCGTGAACCCGGCCGGTTTACCGAAGTGGACCCAGATGATGTGTGCGTGGAGCATAAGCCGGTCTCGGCTGAGCCGTTCTCTCACTTAGCAGCCATGCCACAGACCTACCAGAACTCCGAACTATTGCGACATCTGGACATCGAAAGGGATGAGTGTCGGGACCCGGGGTTAGCGTATGCAAGTACAGTTAAGACATAGTCATATGGAGAGCCGAGAACCGCACCCACTTGTCTAAGCAGACAAGGCCAAGCACTGAACATTCTCGGAGAGCATCGTACGTGAGGGGCATCCCATCCAGGCCGGATGATCAACTGTAATGGTTCCTCATCGTACGCACACAAGTCTACTGATATGGGTGGTGAACTCCCATATTCAAAGACAAGTCGCCTCAACCATACTATCGACTATCTCTAGACTCTTACATAGACTTACTCCAGCCCGATCACTTAGTCGGGGTCTAGGGCGGGCTCGATCATACCACAAAGTGTGCCCGAGACCGAGTCTCGAACAATCGCATCGCGATGCCCCAAGCTGCGCACATCTAAGGGCCACTTGGTGTATGAAAGACCGCCAGCCAGAACACAACTAAGGTCTCGAAAACCCATACAAAGACATGCATGTTATAAACATACACACAACACACATGACTTGTATGAACAGCAGGTACCATTGCAATTCTCTACAAAGTGTACATTTTATTTATAACTCTTATAGAGTACACACAGAGATCACTTACGAGTGATCCAACATTACAACACAGAACGGAAGCAAATTATGTCTGAGTACAGACAAGTTTAACAAATGGCTTAAGAAGCCTTATTCAAACACAAAACCCTCCACGAGGGAACCGGTCTGCTGACTGGGACTAGACTAGCTTAACTTCAGTCGTCCAGCTCAATGAAGAAGCCACCTTCGGGGTCAGTGGCGTCATCTAAAACATATATTAAGCAAACGTGAGTACAAAGTCGTACTCAGCAAGACTTACGTAGGAGCTATGCTACTCATGCACATGTATCAAGGTAAAGGGGGTGTGGTTCACTTGCAGAAATGCCAGCTTTGACTTGGCTAAACCTGAACTACGAGTACCAGACTTGAGGTAAGAAGCGTACACGAGTCCACTACTTTCACCAACCAATACACCACTATGGTGCCTTCCTCGACTTCCCCACGAGGAAGCACGCCATAGCACTCACACTTATCTTGGTGTATTTTAGAAGTATCCGGTTCAAATTGTCTAATAATCAAGCTAAGCTTTCCAAGTAGTCCATAACCGCGGACGCGGCTATTCGAATAGTTTTGTTAACCTTGCAAGGGTGTACCGCTACACACACATGATCATCATTTACCGCCTTTGATCTCGACACCATTCAAGGGGTGACAGCGAGGATGCTCACCACAACTGTTACCTCATAGCCTATCTAGTCCAAGAAAGCCGCCTACTTGGGTTGGCTACCACAATCGTGAACCCGGCCGGTTTACCGAAGTGGACCCAAGCGATGTGTGCGTGGTGCATAAGCCGGTCTCGGATGAGCCGTTCTCTCACTTAGCATCCAGGCCACAAGCCTACCAGAACTCCGAACTACTGCGACATCTGGACATCGAGAGGGATGAGTTAATAGGTTGAGAGGGGTCAGTGAGCCCAATGTGTGGTTGTACTCTGCATCTTGGATCACCACACCAGAACTCGGACTTAGGGCGGTGTTCAACGAGACAACCCACCGTGTACTCCTACACAGCCTCTCATCGTTCACCTTGTATTAGGGTCGATTCACCAACACTTTTCTACCATCAGCAACATGATCATTCCCATCCCGACTCACATCACAGTAACAACATGGTATCATACTAAGCATGCAATAAGCGGTAACATTTGCAGGGGCCACATGATATCATTCAACTCCTACATTTGCTAGGATTATGGTTTGCTTACTACTGTGACAAAAGATAGGTCATGCAAAGGAATGGGTTCATCTATGCGGTAGAATCGTAACATGGTGATCATCCTATACAATGCATAAGCGAGACATGAGAGGGAAGTGGGATTTTATCGACATGATCAATGGGGGTTTTGCTTGCCTTGCTGACGAGGTTCGGGCTCTGGATCTTCGGCGAAGGGGGTGACCTCTTGCTCCGGTTCAACCTCTACTCGACAAGCAAAGTACAAATAGCAATCAAAAAGAATGCAATGCTCAAGCACATGATAGAATGTTTAGGCTTGAAGTACAAGTTTGATGTGTGAGGCAATTCTATTTAAGTGGAATCTATTGCATTTTTAAAATGCAAATTCAAATTCCACATTTGAATTCAACCTTAACCAAGCTATACATGATATAGTTTGATCAATTTGAATTACTTCAAATGTGTATGATATGCCTCTGAAGTGTGGTTGAGTTGCAACATAAATCCATGGTCCAAGTGGCAAAATCATTTAGTTTGAATTTGAAATAAATTCAAATAAAGCAAATGATATATGCTACTGATCCCATTTTAAATTCAACTCAAACAGAGTTGAAAGTTTCATATTTGGAAAGAAAATTTTCTCCTGATCATTTTTCATATATTATTTGTCCAATTTGGAGTTAATATGAATTTTCTATGAATTTCCAAAGTTTGGGGTATTTTCTGGAATTTTCTGGATTTCTTTTTAATCATTTTTGAATTATTGCGTCAGCAGGGGGGGTTTGACCAGTCAAACTGACTAGGGGGTCCCACTGGTCAGTCTCTGTAGGATTAATCCCGTGGTGATTAACTTAACAGGGTGATTAGAGGGGCCCTGGACCCACCTGTAAGCCTCACAGTGGGTTGGTTTAGTGGTTAACCAGGGGGGGTTTGGAGCTGACTCGCCGGCGGCTAGTCGCCGGCGGCTGGACCACGGCGGCGCTGCACGGGGAGCTCGAATCCGTCCACGGGAGAGCACGGGGAGGGCACCAATCGACGTAGAAGCGTCTCGCGCATCATCTGGAGGCGACGGGGGTCCTCGGGGTGGTCGGGAACGACGACGGCGACGACTCCGGCGGCAGCAGTACGGCGACGAGGTCGTAGTCGACGCTAGGGAGCACGGTTTGGAGCGTTTTTGGGTGCGTTCGAAAGCTGGCATGACCAGGGGTTAAACGCGCGCGCTGGACGAGTCGAAGGGGCACAGGGGCGACCTCGAGCTCATCCATGGCGGCGACGAGCTACGGCTTCCATGGCGGATCGAGTTAGGGGACAAACGGGGATGCGACCAGTTGGGGAAAACGTAAAGATGCTCACCCTGGAGCTACTGGAGTGGACGGCAAGGTCGGGGACGCGGTGTAGCCGGAGAATTTGACGACGGCGACCCACGGGCCCGGCGAGCTCTCGGTGAAGCTGGCGTCGTTCACGGGGGCTCCTTGGTCCAATTGATCGGTCACGATGATGAAGACGGCGGTTGCGGACGTCCTGGACAAGCTGGGGCGACGAGTGGAGGCCAGTGGCCACGGTGGCGCACGGCGGCGAGCTACGGGGCGCTCGGGTCTTCGCGGGATTCGCACGGGGAAGAGGAGGAAGAGGTTTCCAGGGGGGGAAAATGGAGAGGATGAGCTCGGAGGGTTCTCCACGTCGCTAGAAGGCGGCCGGGGAGGCAGGTGGAGGGCTGCGGGGCGTCGCGGTGGCGTCGGTGGCGTCGGTGGCTTTCCACCGAGCACCTTGGGGGCGCGGGGAGGAAGACGACAGGGGAGGGTCCAGGTGGGCTGGGCCGGCTGGAGAGGTGGGCCTCGCCCTGGGCAACAGGTAAGCCTTTCCTTTTTTATTCTGTTTAAACTTTCCTTTATTTTTCTGTAATTTGTTTTGGCTCTGATAAAAAATACCAAACCATTTTATTAAATGCTGAAAACTTTTATGTGGCCTCATAATAATATAGACTAACCACTTATGAAGTTTCAACATTTTTAAAATTCAAATGATTTGAATTTTAATTCAAATAGGGTGATTTCTTTATTTCCAAGGTACTGTTTGAATATTTGAAAAATCTATGAGCATGGGGTGGGTCCCACATCACTTGATATGTGATCACACTCATTTATAAGACTTTTCAAAACTCTAACATGAATTTTTGGAAAATATTTTTATCTGGCCTTTTGAATTAATTCATCTGGGGGGTGTTCCTTCTCCCATTTTGATTTTGAATTTGATTTTTAAGGTTTCTTTTTGAAACTTTTGCAAGATGCAAAGGTACTAGCTAACCCTAGCACATACCTAACAGAGGGATCTGACAATGAGTTAATAGGTTGAGAGGGGTCAGTGAGCCCAATGTGTGGTTGTACTCTTCATCTTGGATCACCACACAAGAACTCGGACTTAGGGCGGTGTTCAATGAGACAACCCACTGTGTACTCCTACACAGCCTCTCATCGTTCACCTTGTATTAGGGTAGATTCACCAACACATTTCCACCATCATCAACATGATCACTACCATCCCGACTCACATAACAATATCATCATGGTATCACTCTAAGCATGCAATAAGCAGTAACAGTTGCAGGGGTCACATGATATCAATCAACTCCTACATTTGCTAGGATTGTGGTTTGCTTACTACTGTGACAAGTGATAGGTCATGCAAAGGAATGGGTTCATCTATGCGGTAGAAACGTAACATGGTAATCATCCTATACAATGCATAAGCGAGACATGAGAGGGAAGTGGGATTTTATCGACATGATCAATGGGGGTTTGCTTGCCTTGCCGACGAGGTTCGATAATAGTGTCTTCAACGAAGGGGGTGGCCTCCGATTCCGGTTGCACGTCTATCAGCAACATGACAATCATAGGATCAACATAATGTACAATGCACAATCACATGAATAAGATTGTAATGGTGATGTTCATGGTTGCAGTGTGTGGACAATTCTATTTAAAAGGAGTATATTGCAATTGAATTGCAAATTCAACTCCATTTGATTTATCGATGAATTTCAAATGCATTTGAATGCATGAATGTTCATTTGAAAAGGTTGATCATGAAGTGATGTTGTATAGTTGAGATAATATTTCTGATGTGTGGATGAAACTATTTAAAAGAAGTGTGTTGCAAAGTCATTTGCAAATTCACTCCTAATTTGAATTTGAAAAGGATCCATATGCATGTTTGCTACTGTTCACCCATTTTAGAATGGTCAAACATAGAAACCAGTTGCATATTCATAATCCTTGTATTTTTTTGATAATTTTAGACATATTATTTGTCCAATTTGGAGTTAAAATGAATTAGTTATGATTTATTGAAGTTTAAGCTATTTTCTGGAATTTCTGGAATTTTCTGAATTTCTTTTTAAACTGGAAAAGGGTTTACTGCGTCATCATGAGGTCAGCATGACGCAAGGGGGGCTGACAAGTGGGCCAAGGCTGTCAGTGACACATAGATTAATCCCTCTGTTTAAATTAATCAGAGGGGGGTTAAGGCCTGGGGGGGGCACCTGTCATTGACCTGGGGTCAACTAACAGGGGGGTTAACCCCTAATTAAGGTGCCTCGCCGGCGGCTAGCCGCCGGTGGCCACGGGCACGACGGCGCTGCACGGGGAAGGCGTCCCCGGCCATCAATCGATGCGCCAAGAGCACCAGAAGACAGCCCGCGATGAGCCGCGTCGAATGGGTTACTCACGCGTCGCCAGAGAGGCTGCAGGCGGCGCCAGCTTCAACCGCGGCGGCGACCGGTGCTACGGCTTGGAGCTGCAATCGTAAAACGGGCACGGGGCGAGGCAAAGGGGGGCTCGTTCGACGCACAAGAGCTCCAGGATGATGATGCGCGCGCTGGTTGAGTCGATGGAGCACTGAGGCGACCTCAACGTCAACCATGGCGGAGACATGCTCCGGCTCTCATGGCAGCTCGGGGTAGAGGAGGAATTGGAAGGGAGAAACAGAGGGGATCGATGCGCCTGCTCACCACGGTTGCAAAGAACGCGACGGCGAGGTCGGGGTTGCCTTGCCGGTGACGAATTCGTCGATGGCGCGCGGCGGCCGGAGGCGAGGACGAAGAAGGGGACGTCGGCTACACGACGTCTCGGCTTGATTCCTTCTGCACGGAGGCGTAGTCGAGGACGGCGGAGGGGAGGGACACGTCGGCGCAGCTTCTCGTCGCCGTTGGCTGCGTGGATACGACGGCGCGCTCCGGTGAGTCTTCGGGCGACGAACAGAACGGCGAGGGGAGAGGGGGAGGATGAACCAGAGGAGGGGGAGTGGACGTGCGGTTCGTCCAGGAGCTGCGTGGCTCGTCTAGGAGCTTCGGGAGGGGCAGGTGGAGGCTGGGGAGACGACGCCGTGCTCGGCTGTCTCGGTGGCATTCCACCGAGCAGCTTGGAGGCGCGGGGAGGAAGACGACAGGGGAGGAGTCCAGGTGGGCTGGACTGGGCCAGAAGAGGTGGGCCTCGCCTAGGCGCCAGGTAAGTTTGTTGTTCTTTTCTTATCTGTTTTCTTTTCTGTAATATGTTGGCCATGCTAAAATAAATAGCTAGGTATTTTTTAAAATGTTGAAACTTTTTATATGGCCTCATATTATATTAGACTAGCCACTTATAAAGTTTGGCACTTTTTAAAATTCAAATAATTTGAACTTTAATTCAAATAGGGGTTTTTGAATTAATCCATGCTCCTGTTTGAATAATTGAAAAATCTATGAGCATGGGGTGGGTCCCACATCACTTGATATGTGATCACACTCATTTATAGGACTTTTCAAAAATGCAAAAGGAATTTTTGGAGAAACTTTTTATCTGGCCTTTTGAATTAATTCCTCTAGGGGGTGTTCTCTCTCCCATTTTGATTTCTTTTTGAAATTTTTATCATGATGCAAAGGGACTTGCTATTCCTAGCACATACCTAACTTGGGGTTGTGAAAGATAGCCTCGGTGGGGCATTCCCTAACAAGGTGTACGCCACCCTGGAGATCCGAGCGTGCAGGCTGAACATTATTGCACCCCTGCAGGGAGTTTGATCTATTCGAATAGCCGTGTCCACGGTAACAGGACGCTTTATGCTGAAGCCAGAGCCTACTACTACAAACTACTACTATTAAACTGTATGGTTCCGGTTTCTTTTCCTCGCAGGGAGTCGAGGAAGGGAACTCGGAGGCATTATTATTATTATATATTACCCTTACTATTATACAATGCTGCAGCAACTTCTGCTGCATTGTTATTACATTCATGTTATTGAACTGTTGGCTGATCCTTACCTCATGCTGCAAGACTCATCGGAAGATGCTAGTCTTCGATAGGCCTAGCTTCTTACCCTTATTCTGATTTCTACCTTGCAGTCCACTATATACATCCTCCCCTTTCCATTTGATACATGCATAAATGCTTAGTAGCGGACGTAAGACTCGCGGGTATGCTAGATACTCACCTTTGCTTTTATTTCCCCTTTTCGCTTTGCCTGATCGGCCGCTGCAGTCGACTTTGGAGCCCAGGAGCAGGAGATTCCAGGAGGAGCCTACTACGACGTCGAGTTCTCGTTGACCAGGAGTATTTCGGTGGATCCCAGGCAGGAGGCCTCACCTTTTTGATCTGTATCTCTGATGTTATTTGTGCTAGCCTTCTTAAGGCACAACTTGACTAACTATGTCTGTACTCAGATATTATGTTTGTATGACTTTTGTATTCGGGTCCGTGTGACCCCCCTTCATTGTAATATATTTGGTTTATCCTTTTGTGTTTAGTGTTGTGCTGTGATATTCTCACCGTGGCACCTTGATCTCGATCATGTACCCTGCGTGTATGATTACTGTACATGATCGTAAATCAAGGGCGTCACACACATTTACATATAGTTTTGCTCCTGTTTATACAACATGAAAATAACAGTTTCTGCCATGTTTTCCTGATTTTCACTAAGTCCTTGACCAGTAATGTTTTATAGCTTCGTGTGTTGGTTATAACTAGTGAACCATGATGCCTATTTGCATGATTCTTTTTGCCATGCCTTCCTTGTCATGCCTACTGCAATTCCATGTCTTATTGGTACATGTTTGCATTCAGTAGCTTGTTGATGCGTTGCTCTAAAGTATGCTCCCTGATGTTAACAGCATGTGTGCATAACTAGTATTGCTTGTATCTTTTTAACCGTAACTCCGTTTGGAGTGTTCTTTACATGTAACTTGATTAGAATTTCATGTACTTTGTGTTTATGCCGTTGTTTTCTGTTGTTAACCAACCTAAAATATGGTTTAGGGCAGAACACTAGTAAACTTGTAAATGTTCGTGTGGTGCTTAGTGTTATGCCATGTTTAGGTTGTGCCTCACTTAAATTGACTAGCATAGATAGTTTACCTTATGCTTCACCTCTTGCCATGTTTGTGTGCTATGCCATGCTTGAGTGAGATGCCATGTTAACAACCTTTGCTCATGTTGTATAGCTAAACAACTTGAACCGTTCTAAATGTGCGGTATCGTCGTGTGTGATGAATACTCCACTTAACCTGTTAGTAACCGCTCTCGGCGATAGATGTGATACCGTGCGTTGTCTCGTGTTACCTTCTTGATGTTGTTTGCTCATGATTGCTTCGTAGTAATATATTCTTGCTCATCGATTGCCTTTTCCAGTGTTTCCTTCTTGTGTGCTTCCGGGGTTACCTTCGGAGACGATGCGAGCTTGCGATCAACTACACCTTCGAAACCCGACTTATCAACAGGCAAGGACTATACATTACTTATGATCCATTCTATTATAACCAGCGGTTTGCATGCTAGTATAGGTTAGGTTCGATGTTTTATCCTACCACATGTTTACAGCCTCTTTCAAACCAATACAGCCATGTCCCCTCCCGGCAAACCTTGTACTGCTATGTTACTATTGCTCGGTGCTCAGCCCCTGCTTAGTATGCATGCTTAGGATG
The DNA here is from genome assembly GCA_950022295.1 of Bromus sterilis. NCBI lineage: Eukaryota > Viridiplantae > Streptophyta > Magnoliopsida > Poales > Poaceae > Bromus > Bromus sterilis. The sequence goes on from OX465596.1 coordinate 49,746,571, forward strand.
CTACGAATGTTACCCCCTGTTACTCCTTGGTTTGGGATATCACATTATTATATTGTTGTGGATGATATGATTATTATATTGTTGACTATATTCGGCGAAGGATGGAAGGTCTAGGCTATCCCGCCCCGACGCTTTGTTCCATTCGAGTCACCTAGGACCCGAGTTCCGGGTATTGTCTCTTGATGAGCATGCCTAACCGCGTGTGGGATGCTATGGGGTCCCTTTTCTTACTTACCTAGCTTCAAACATTTTCAGTGGTGGCCCAAGCTGATTTACCATTTGAAACCGTGTGTGTGCTGGTCGGCCGCTAGTAGTTCTCAAACAAACCGGGCCAGTGGGGACATGGTTTCCCTATTGGCCCATCATGACCGGCTGAGGACCCGGTCTCATGTGAGATTAACCGGCAATCCAAACCTGGAGTCATACGGTAGAGGCCAATTCGAGAGCGCAGACGGCTTTTGAGTTAGATGTCGACTCACCGGGGGCCATCCGGATTTGTTCGTTGTTAGCTAGAGCGACCTGTCGTTTCGGATCTCTCGGAACTAAATCATAAAATGGCTGCCTGTGATGGGTAGAAACTGAGAGAGATGGGTGTGCGTGCGGAGCCTTGTAATGGGCAGTTGGTACACCCCTGCAGGGTTAAATCTTTTCGAGAAGCCGTGTCCACGGTTATGGACGACTTGAGACCTACTCCTTGTTCATAGACAACAACAACTGAGATAATCTTAATATAACTTGATCAACGTGTGTGTGCCTTGACTGCTTCTTCCTCGTCGGGATGCGAAGAGGAGGACAAGGATAGGATAGGTGTTATGCTTGCGTAAGTAGGTGGATACCACTGGATAGCAGACTTGTTGGAGGCGATTCCTCATCGACTGCTTGGCATCTTATCTTACTCTCTAGATCGTTAGCCACTTCATAAATGCTAGTGCGGCAGCAACCTCATCACTTACCCCATCCTTACCGTAAACTACTAGTTATCCTAGAATGACGAGTGATGAAGTCCTTGTTGGGTCAGTTGACCACTACAGTTGGATGATGAGTACTTCTGTACTCATGATACTACCCCCAAACTCTTTTCAGGGTTCTTGATCGACAACAGGTATGGTGATCGACGTTTCATGTGGAGACTCGACGACGACTAGTTAGGCGGATCCCGGCGGAGGGCCTGGACCCGTGTGGTTATGGGCATCGATGATTTTTCTCTTTGCCACTAGGCAATTGATTGTAGTATGTACTCAGACATGTATCTTCCGCTGATGTAATGTATTAAGGCAATTGTATGCCGATTGTATGAGATGTTGTATCCTTGTAGTTGTAATGTTGTGATATCATGTTGGAAATCCGGGGTATATGACTTTGTCATATGTCGCGGTGGGACCGATATGTGCTTCGTCCCCGGATTTGGAAGGAAGCATCTAGATCTGAAACAGTACCGCATATCGGGCCTTACACCTTGCCTCCAGGCCTAGGCATGCCCCTGGTCGGGCCATGTGCCAGGCATGGCCCGCTAAGAAACGTGTCGGGTCGGCACGTGCAGGGCCAAAAACCGTGCTAACGGGCTAGCCTGTAAGGATCGGCCCATGTGGCCAGCTTTGCCTCAATGTGGTGACCTTACCAGCTATCACCCAAATAATATTGTCATTTCATGTCTCATACGGTTAAAAGTTAACACTAATACCACACAAAGACGACGAACTAGATGACCATTACCAAGCCCTTCGATCCATTGAACTCCATTTGACCAGCGCATCCTTACCTACTTTATGCTTGTTCTTCTCTTTTGAGCGCCAATTTGAGGTAATCCTCTCTACTCTTAAACTATTTATAGTTATTGTTCTTGTAACTGTTCACTTGTTCACGGAGGTCGGGGAGGTCGACGGTGGCTCGAGGAGGATGAATTTAGGAGGTGAAGGGCGATGATCGCAGCGAAGGTAGGGATCCTAGGCATCTTGTACGTCCTGCTCCTGTCGGATTCACCGTGCAGGGCGGACGGGAGGTGGTCGGCGAGGCTAATGGACATGATCATCGGGCTCGAGCCGACCTCCGACTGCGGTGTCTAGCAACAACATCCATGGAATAGTGGCCTCCATCTCCATGGTGTCGTCGTTCGTTGCCATCCGCCTCGACCGCACACCCTGAACCCGATCCCGTGATCCTCACCTCCAGGTTCATCACCCCTCATCGGTGAGCCTTCTTGTGGCCGCATGCCCCACCGACGGAGCTGAGAGAGAGTCTGAGATGAAGAGACCTTTTTTTTGTTCATGTAAGTGATAGTATTTTTTTTCCTCAATCGAGTCTCACTTTGGTTGGCCCCACATGTAAGTGATAGATAGAGGGAGTGAGAGAAAGTGGCTTTTCCTTTAATATTTTCTAAAATGGGTCCGCTTGTAAGTGACATATGCAAAAAGGGGCAAATATTCCAAGAAAACCGTAGACGATCAAAGGCCTTTGACCAAACGGAACCGGCAATACGATACAAAGGGCATTTTTATAAGGAAACATGATGGCAGATGAGCCAATTTGAGTAAACTTGGAAATTAGGGATAAATTTGAACAATGAGATCTAGTTAAGGGGCTAAGGGCACAAATATAATTGACACTTTTTTTGCGGGAACATTGCATGAAGTTGGCATTTTGTCCAAGCCTTTCATGAACTTCACTTTTGTTCTCAGCATAATTAAAAGCAACATTAGCCATATCAAAAGTGTACAAAATAGACCGTTGTATGGCAGGTGACTCTCCAGTTCGTTAGATATCAAACGATGCGAATACACAAATAAACTGGTACTTGCCAAAGAAGCACTCTAAAGGCTCATTGGCTTATGCAGTTCCATATACAACAGAACAGAGCTCTACATGTTACATACTACAGGCGAAACATTTTCTTAGCATTTCAGTGCATTGCTCGCTTAGAGCATAAATTCAAGGACCAAATGCAATTCTCTGCACCAGATCTGGCCTTCTCTTGCTTGGCATCCGAAGAAGCCCAGTAATTTGGAGCTCGGTGACAGCTCTGCAGAACCGTGCTCTAGAAAAAATAGGTGTCAAGGATTACCTGGACTGAAATATGAGTAGACGATTATGTAGTAGTACTCCCTCCGTAAAGTAATATAAGAGCATTTAGATCACTAATTTACTAATCTAAACACTCTTATATTTCTTTACGGAGGGAGTACTATTTAAAAATTGAAAACATGAATTCAGCTTCTCAAATCTATGGTCAAGGATACTGGATCATGGCTTCACTCTGTTGAGGCGTGGCTTTTGATTTCTTTTTGGAGGGAGAACCGACCAATTTACTTTTCCCTTTTGAATTGATAATTCCATCAAAAGACAGGTACCAGTCATGGAGGTTAATTACGTCACCATATTCTTGGGCTAGGTTGCACCTGCAAAGTAAAATGGTTTCGGATCAGCTTTATAATCTTCAGCACTAGTTTACAGTATCTAGTTTTACTCAAAACTTAAACTGGGCACTTGCGATTTTGTCAGTAGGATCCACAAGCTTTCATCTTGCCATTCATTAGGCCTTCTACAGCTCTACTGAATCACATAATGGAGTCAATGACGTGGAGTCATGTCAAACAGATGATGGCTAACGTGGTATGCCACATCGACAATATAAGTTGTATGATCCTTAGAACTATGTGTGTGTTTAGTTTGAACCTAATTCTGCACTCCCAACAATTTGGCTAGCTAAAATGTTAGCCAAGGTTTTGCTTACCCACGATATGGCAACTGTTTTGAGCCTAAGCCTAGCCTACCAATCATGGATAAATTTACCCCATGGACTTACATAACTGATATAGCATATTATAATAGTGGCATTCAGATTCCAAGAGTAAAAGCTCCTTCCTCTGTTTGGAATTAACTGACGCTGAAACAGATGTATCTAGCACTGCGTCAGTTAATTCCGAACGGAGGGAGTACTTAGATATCAGCAAGAATGTTCACATCTTAAATCTTAATGCATAGACTTACATAACTGATGTGTCATGCAAGGATGCCGACACAGCAATTCCATTTCTACTGCAGCAAGAGCAATTAAGACGGCTCTGTGACTTCAGGAGATCAAGCTGAACCATTCTTCTTGGGTTTCCAATTAGTGCCTAGATATGAGATGAAATGAAAATCAGAACTGTTATTAGTATATGTGTTACTCTTACCATTCCAAATCAACTGAAGTTCTAGCTTTGTCCTAAGTCAAACTTCTCTATATTTGACAAGGTCTATAGAAAAATGTGCTAATATCAACAACATCAAATGTATATAGTATGCAAATGTTTTTTTAATGATGAATCTAATGAAACTAATTTGGTGTTGAAGTTGTTGATGTATTTTTGTATGGACTTGGTTAAACTTACAGAAGTTTGACTTAAGACAAAGGTAGAACTTCAACTAATTTGGAACGGAGGGAGTACACAGTAATAGCAATTTTCTATATTAAGGAAAAACTTACAGATTGGAGAACACCAACATTCTTGTAGCAAATGATTTCATGAAAAGGTAAACACTCGACAGGCACCAAAAAATTTCTGTTGAATATCTAGACATTAGATGCTCAAACTTTAAACAATTTTATATTATAAACTAAACAGAGGAAATAGGATAATTGACTTCTCAGTTCACAGCATCAACTTGTCAGAACCCTCTGTTAGGTAATGTGCTAGGATCAAAGTCACCTTGCATCATGTTAAAAATTTCAAAAGAAATCAATTGAAATCAAATTCAAATGCAAATGGGAGAAGGAAACCCCCCCCCCCCCCACCCCCAGATGAATTAATTCAAAAGGCCAGAAATAAATCTTCTCCAAAAATTCATGTTTGATTTTTGAAAAGTCTTATAAATGAGTGTGATCACATATCAAGTGATGTGGGACCCACCCCATGCTCATGGATTTTTCAAATATTCAAACAGGACCTTGGAATTAATCAAAAATCCCTATTTGATTTAAAATTCAAATGTTTTGAATTTTAAAAAGTGCCAAACTTTACAAGTGGCTAGCCAAATATATTATGAGGCCATGTAAAAAGTTTTAGCATTTAATAAAATGCCTAGCTATTTAATAGCACAGCAAAACAAAAATACAGAAAAGAAATAAAGAAATAAATAAAGAAAAGAGGCCTACCTGTGAAGGGGCCCAACTCATCCCCCAGCCTGGCCCAGCCCAGCCCACAGGGGCACATGCGTCTTCAACCCCGGCCAGGCAGGCACACAGGTCGCCGGCGAGCACCGTGGGCGCTCCAGGCAGCTGCCTGCCTGCCCAGGGCTTATCCCCTCGCCTGGAGACGTCTGGGAGACGTCCCGATCCATTCCTCCCCCTCCAACGCAACTTCCCCCTCCTCCCGTGCCGTGTTCGTCGTCGACAGGAGAGATCGCCGGAGCACCGAATCGCCCCCGCGTGGCCATCGACGTCGAGGAGCTCAGCCAAGATGTCTCCCGTGCTCGCCGTCATCGGCTTCGTCGACTAGCAGAAGGAGGCGCCTCAATTTGGACCAGACGCGACGTGAGGTTCATCGGATCGCCGCCGGAACCGCGAGCTCGCCGTCTTCGATTCGCCGCCGTTGAAGCCTCCCCGCCGCTCCCGTTTGCCTCGTCGTGCTCCCTGAGTACTGGTGCGCGTTTCCCCTCAAGCCGCGGCTCCCTTCCCCTCCTCTAGCTCGATCTGCCATGGACGCCGGAGTACAGAGCCGCCATGCTCGTCGTCGACGAGCCTACGCTATGCAATCGACCCCGCCACCTTGTCCTTTGTCACCGCCGTGCTCCCCTGGTTCGATCCCGCCTAGCCCCGCTCCCTTTAGTGCCCCGTAGCCGAATCCACCTCGCAGCCGTGGCTCCGCCGCCGCAAAGCTGGACGCCGGTGAGCGTACAGAGCACCCCAGCACCCCCAGCTTGCTCCAATCGAAGCGCGACGACGAGGGCTTCAACCTGGTGGAAGCAGCGCTCGATTTGGACCACGGGAACGCCATCCCCGCGGACACCGCCGTCCCTGGACGTCGCCGGCGACTAGCCGCCGGCGAGGCTGACGTGTCCGGCGTGTTTAACCACTAACCCCCCCCCCCCCAGCAGTCACTGACATGTGGGCCCAGCCCCTAATTAATCCCCTCTGTTATCTCAAGTTAATTCAAATCATTTTAGTTAACAGAACAGAGAATTACATGTGGGTCCCAGTGGTCAGAGACCCCCTGACATCAGCATGACCTCATGCTGATGCAGTAAATCAGTTTTCTATTTAAAATAATTCCAGAAATTCCAAAAAATGAATTAAACTTTGGAAATTCATAACTAATTCATTTTAACTCCAAATTAAACATATAATATATGTACAATTATCAGAAAAATGCAAGGATTCTGAATATGCACTTTGTTTTCATGTTTGACCATTTTAATATGGGGGAACAGAAGCAAACATGCATATGGAATTCATTTAAATTCAAATTGGAGTTTGAATTTGCAATTCATTTGCAATACACTCCATTTAAATGGAATTGCCTCGCACATCAGAAGCATGTACATCAAGTTTCAACCTTCATCCATGTGTTTGTGCATTGTATTTATATTGCTTCCTTGTTTGTTGTTTGTCGAGTAGAAGTGGAACCGGAACAAGAGGCTGCCCCCTTCGTTGAAGACCCCGATACCGAACCTCGTCAGCAAGGCAAGCAAACCCCCATTGATCATGTCGATAAAATCCCACTTCCCTCTCATGTCTCGCTTATGCATTGTATAGGATGATTACCATGCTACGTTTCTACCGCAAAGATGAACCCATTCCTTTGCATGACCTATCTTTTGTCACAGTAGTAAGCAAACCACAATCCTAGCAAATGTAGGAGTTGATTGATATCATGTGGCCCCTGCAATTGTTACTGCTTATTGCATGCTTAGAGTGATACAATGATAATACTATTATGTGAGTCGGGATGGTAGCAATCATGTTGATGATGGTGGAAATGTGTTGGTGAATCTACCCTAATACAAGGTGAACGATGAGAGGCTGTGTAGGAGTACACAGTGGGTTGTCTCGTTGAACACCGCCCTAAGTCCGAGTTCTGGTGTGGTGATCCAAGATGAAGAGTACAACCACACATTGGGCTCACTGACCCCTCTCAACCTATTAACTCATCCCTTTCGATGTCCAGATGTCGCAGTAGTTCGGAGTTCTGGTAGGTTTGTGGCCTGGATGCTAAGTGAGAGAACGGCTCAACCGAGACCGGCTTATGCACCACACACACATCATCTGGGCCACTTCGGTAAACCGGCCGGGTTCACGATAGCGGTAGCCAACCCAGGTAGGCGGCTTTCTTGGACTAGATCGGCTATGAGGTAACAGTTGTGGTGAGCATCCTCGCCGACACTTCTTGAACAGTGTCGAGTGCAAAGGCGGTAACTGATGGTCATGTGTGTGTAGTGGTACACCCTTGCAGGGTTAACAAAACTATTCGAATAGCCGCGTCCGCGGTAAGGGACTGCTTGGAAAGCTTAGCTTGATTATTAGACAACTTGAACTGGATACTTATAAAACTTGCCAAGATAAGCGTGAGTGCTATGGCGTGCTTTCTCGTGGGGAAGTCGAGGAAGGCACCATAGTGGTGTAATTGGTTGGAGACATGTAGTGGACTCGTGTACGCTTCTTACCTCAAGTCTGGTACTTGTAGTTCAGGACTAGCCAAGTCAAAGCTGGCACTTCTGCAATTGAACCCCACCTCCCTTTGCCTTGATACATGTGCATGAGTAGTATAGTTCCTACGTAAGTCTTGCTGAGTACGATTTTGTACTCACGTTTGCTTATTCTATGTTTTAGATGAACCCACTGACCCCGAAGGTGGATTCTTCCTCGAGCTCGACGACTGAAGACCAAGCTAGTGTAGTCCCAGTCAGACGACTGGTCCCTCGTGAAGGGCTTTGTGTTTAAATAAGGCTTCTTAAGCCATTTGTTAAGTTTGTCTGTACTCAGACCTACTCTGCTTCCGTTGAATGTTGTAATGTTGAATCACATGCTTGTGATCTCTGTGTGCACTCTGTGAGAGTTATCAATAAAATGTATACTTTGTAGAGAATTGCAATGATACCTGTTGTTCATACAAGGCATGTGTGCTGCGTGTATGTTTATAACATGCATGTCTTTGTATGGGTTTTCGAGACCTTAGTTGTGATCTGGCTGGCGGTCTTTTATACACCAAGTGGCCCTTAGATGTGCGCAGCTTGGGGCATCGCGATGCGATTGTTCGAGACTCTGTCTCGTGCACACTTTGTTGTATGATCGAGCCCGCCCTAGACCCCGACTAAGTAATCGGGCTGGAGTAAGTCTATGTAAGAGCTATGAGATAGTCGATAGTATGGTTGAGACGACTTGTCTGTGAATATGGGAGTTCATCACCCATATCATTTAGACTTGTGTGCGGACGATGAGGACCCATCTCAGTTGATCATCCGGCCTGGATGGGATGTCCCTCACATACGATGCTTTCCGAGAACGTTCTGTGCTTGGCCTTGTCTGCTTAGACAAGTGGGTACGGTTCTCGGCTCTCCATATGACTATGTCGTAGCGGGACTTGCATACGCTAACCCCGGGTCCCGACACAACTTAACAATCAGTCATGTCAAGATGTTAATTACTAAATCTCATCGTATATCATACATATTCCTAGAAGGTTTTATGGTATATCATTGTACACTATGCTTCATCTGGTATTGTGGTGGATTATGATAAAACTGGTGAACACATTTGGCCCGGCTTATACTTGGGTGTTTTGCTAGACACTTCTCTTAATGGAGATGGAAACAAATGTATCACTGTTTCAAACTGAGATGCAATGTGAGCGAACAAATACTGTATAACAACATTTGTCTGATATTAATCTAATTTGCCAAACACAAAATGGTGCTGAGCTAATATATCCTACCATAACTTTACCTTGTAATATCATCCAATAGCATGGTGGCTTTATCATTTAATGGTACTGTTCCATTTGCAGTACTATTTGATGATCTCCTGATGAAGCATGAAGCAATGGTCAGCCAGTTTCAGCTAAGCAAAACTTATAGTATTGTACGTATTAAACTTTAATAAGGCCCTGTTTGTTTGGGCTTTTGCAGCTTTTCCATTTTGGCCAAGAAGCCATAAAAGCTCCTAAATAGGTGTTTTTGAAGTTTTTATGGCTTTTGGAGCTAAATATTGTTATACTGATTCATCAAAAGCCATAAAAACTCCTAAATAGGTGCTTTTGGAGCTTTTATGGCTTCTTGGCCAAAACGAAAAAGCTGTAAAAGTAGAAGCAAAAGCCCAAACAAACAGGGCCTAAGGATAATATTCAGTCCCATCTTACAGGTTGCCACTATAGCACTGTATGTTTAATAAATACTACATTAGCCTGACTGATTAGCAGGTGTGTCGAATGAAACACCCCTGCTAATTATTTGGTATTAACATCATGATCATGATTCGGTACCACAAGTCTTACATAACCATTAACCGTTATAAATAACAATAACTGGATGGTTATTTTGGCATTCTTAACATTTGTTTGATCAATAGAATTGCACATGAGAGATGATATAAAGCAGGTACAAACCTAGGCCACTTATCCTCTGTGATTCTCACACAATCTGCACTGGTTGTAGTTGACCGAAGCTCTTTGACCTTGGCATTAATCTAGAAAAGAATGGGCATACTCATAACTAGAGCCTCAGTGCAGTCAATACAAATATTGCAATTATTATCTTTGGTTTTCTGCTACAAGCCCATACTTAGTTTCTCCAACGTAAAGCAAAATTGATGAATTTCTAGGCCATTCTGTAAAAACAAAATTTCAGCAATCAAAAGTATTCAGAAGCTAATTTAACCCCAAAAAAACTTCCAACAGAGAACCAAAATAATATGTCCTATTTTCAGAGTATCTATCCAGATTCCATACGAACAACCAAGTATGAAAACTGATCATGAGAAATTGGATCCGACATTTAGCAAGTGAATAAAGTTGACCAAAATGACTTAATGAGACATAATATAATATTTCGTTACATTACTTGTACTTCTTTCACCAAAGTGTTCATCATTACAAAATCAGCAGTGAATACCTCATTCATTCCTTCTAAGTGGGTGCTCCAAACTTCAAGAACACGAAATAATGTTTCCATAGGCATGTATCTGATCCAACATAACGGATTTGTCAGAATCTAAAAGACAGAATCAAATAAAATTTACAGGAAAGGGTATTGCCTTCAGAGAAATGAAAAATCAGTCCTAGTATGTAACTGCTGCAAAGAAAATTATAAGCTTACGTCTTTCATAGTAATTGTAAGTTGTTTGTATTACTTCCAATACAATAATCATGGCCTAGTGACAGAATCTAGAGCTCTAATAAATCATAGATTAAAGATATAAAAAGATACGAGGAGAGTAATTGGGGAAATACTGCACACGGTCAAACACCGCAGGGCCACGGGTTTTATTAGCTCAATGGAGCAATAATAGGAATTACAAACGGTTAGGATCTACATGTGATATACAAGATTAGATATGTACAAATATCTCTAACAAAAAAAATCAGAGACTTTGCACATCAAGAAACCTGAAAGCAAATTTGATCATCTTACCTTACTGTATCCAATGCCTGAGCTATACATCTTCTACCAGCACCTGATTTTCCACTTGATGGATTCCCACGTGTCAGTTTAGACATAAGCAGTTCATCATTTGAATCATTCTGAGTATGCAGATCTGGATTGATTGCCTCACAGAAAATATCTAAAAGTTGCACTTTGCCATGTCTTCCAGCTTCATACAAGCACTGGATAGTCATAAGGTGGAAGACAAATATTCAGTATTATGGACCTAGCATATTCACAATTAATCAACTAAAGGCGCTTCTGTAAGTTCAAAATTGTACAGATGTGTTTTGTATCATATAATTTATACCAATGATTAAATTACGCAGTTATAATTTTCATTAGCTTTTTAGCATCCTTCACATGAAGGTATACATGTGAGCATGCAATATCTTAAGCATTAGCACAAAGCTCATTTATGTATAATGGTGGAAAACTACTATTGTCTAAAAAAATGGCAGGGCCATGAGCCTACCGAGAGAACAGAACTCCGATCTTTTTGCAACTTCATCAGCTCAGACAACCCTTCTACCAAATTGTTGCCGGATTTGGTTGAGTTATTTTTCCTGCAATGCAAAGTTTTAACCCTATAGAATGGGTGAAATTATTGTAACCAGATCTTATAGATGATCTCATACCTTGTGCATGAGGGTAAACCAAAAGCTTGCTTCTGAATCGCTACAGGCAGTGCACCAAATTTATCACGCCAAAAGTTCTGTAGGGCAGTAAATCAGAAGCAACTCAAACAGAGATATAGATATTAATAATTTAAGGGAATCTAAATTGTAGATTCTAGCTGGTAGCAGTAACAAAAAAATTACTAGCAAACATGGTACTATGTTGGAAATAGGAAATAGCAGAAACCTCGTAATCCTCTTCAAGCATTCCCATGCACAAGAAGCTCAAAGGTTCGATGGAAAAATGCTTACTGCATGCAAGCTATGTCAATTTTGATTAGTCCTTCCATGAGAAATGGAGAAAATATATACGGCAGAATTTCTAACATGAATATAGCTTAAGTGTTTAATACGAAACACTAACCTTGAGAGCACTAATGAAAGATGTTATTGTCCCATCGTGTCTGAAAAAGTAATTTCTAAGGAAGACTGCAACTTCGTGACTGATGCAGAAACCGGCGCATGGCTTAACAAGGATGGCCTCAACAAGGGCATTCATTCTATCAGAGGGGGACCCCAACGTGAGCTTACAAGGATCTAATCTTTGAAGAGCTTCCGATGAGAGCAGTTTCCTTGGTGCGTCAAGGGTAGTTGCTATCCCCATTACAAAGAAGATTGGAATCTTAATTACCCACTCACTACAACAAAGTGATAATTATTAGGCTTTATAAAATTATATGTCCAACCAAATCCACAAATGCAAGCTTCTTAACTAACATTAATCACAGAAAGAAAGAAAAACTACATATTATGTTTTATTACTGGTAAATATTTTTCTTCTAGAGAGGGGCTAAACAGGTGTCATGGAGCATGCAACTACAAGAAAAGGAGCGGAAGCTATTGAACAAACAAATCAATGTGCTTCTTGCTATCATTGACATTGAAACTAATCAGCGGTAAGCTGTACAGATTAAAGAGTGGGTTAAAATTTGAATCTCGTGGGTACCAAAATCAGAGTTTCTTCAAAGATTGCACTTAATTTTAGCTGGATTGGCACAGAAGTGCCTACAAGATAAGAGCAAAGTGCCTGAAGCGACGAAACATAGAGTTTACAGTTTACCTCAGCGTCATCACAAGCTCTCCCAGGACATCACCAGAGCATTGCTCTAAATCATCAATTATGACAATGATAGGTTGATCAGAATTGTCGACACTGCAGTACCAAGATGCGAGTGTAGATACATCCGCTGCCTGTTGGAGAAAAGAAGCAACAGACAAAGTTACAAAGCCTATACACTTCAGTCTGAATCAGGAATGCAGATTTAAAGTATTGGGGTTGCAGTCATGTCACTCACATCTGGAACATCTGAAAGCAGCTGCCTCAACAAGCTCCTTAAGCAGCCACCGACTCCATTCTTTGCTGACAATTCCGTTGCGGAGAGCTTGGCCAGGTGACATCCATTAGACTCCAAATGATCCATGAGATCCCGAAATGTCGTGACATCATCAACGAACTCCGCATTCTCTGCAAAAGTGAGAAATCTGATCCCATCAAATCAGCCGATTCCTCACCAGTAGAAAGCAACCAGTTAAGCACTTGATGGCAGTGTTCTGCTTACTAGTGAGAACAAATGCAGTTGGTATCTTCCTGGAGATCACATCAGTTAAGAGAGGGTACGGCTGCTGGATTTCAGCAGGGCTGGGTCTGGTGATAGAGCGGATCGCGGAGAAGGATTCCTGAACCCACCGCAGCACCTGGTCGAACAGCTTGAGGTTGATGCCTCGGAGGACCTCCTGGAACCAAAACGAAGCAATGCCAAGATGAGGCAATAGCACCCATTAAAGCATGCGCATAATGAGGAACGAGGCTGGTTCATCGAATGTTGGGTTGAAGCGAGGCAGACATCGATGGTGGATTGGATCTTGGACCAGGTGCAGTGGAAGGCCTCCAGGCGGAGCTGCTCGTACAGCTCCATGTCCCCCTCGTCGTCGTCATCCCGCGGTCTCTTTGCGGGTTTGGCGTTGGGGGATGACGGCTGGGAGACCTCGGTCCGCCGCCGACCCCGGGAACGGGAAGTTGCCGGGGAGGAAACGGATGCGGACGCCTTGTGAAGGACAAAGAATGGCTGCAAGAAGACTGGTGTGAGGGGGAGAGTTGAGGAGAGGATGCAGATTACGGGCAGACAGGGACATCTGAGCAGAAACATGCCTGGATATTGCTGGCGGCTGTGAGCGGAGCTTCGCGAGACGGTGTAGCCATGGCTCGGCGGTCAGAGGGTGGCGGTGCCAGAATTTGATCAAACCGCAGGCACAAAATAAATCAAAATGCAGGCAGGCGAGTGGTAGGATTGGCGGGTGGAGGTCGGAAGGGACTGGAGCGGGAAGCGGGACGGTGGTAATGCCGGCGAGGGACGGCAGACGCGGGACGGCGGCGCGACGGCGGGTGCGTGCGTGCTTTTGCTGGGCTGTGTTCGGGCCATCGGCGTGGCTACTCTCCTCGGGCCGATTGGAATGCATTGCTGAACCCTGGGCCCATGTAGAAATCTATAAATAGGCTGAGCCCAATGTGCTAGCGCTCACAGATATATTTCCTCTGTAAACTTTAGTGATCTAAAATATTTTATATTAATTTATGGAGGGAGTATTTATTAATTCTGGCGAAGGTTAGTTTCACTCTTTCTCATGGTGTATTCCATAGACTCGTTTATTTAAATTAGTACTCCCTCCGTAAAGTAATATAAGAGCGTTTAGATCACTAAAATTTAGTGATCTAAACGCTCTTATATTACTTTACGGAGGGAGTATTATTTAAACTCTATGCCTAAATTACAAAACCGTTTTTACGATTGAAATTATACCAAGATCTTTGAAACTAGATCGTATGTAGTAGCTTTTGATAAACTTTTTATTTACAAAAAATAAACAGAAATCAAAAAGGAAATTGGAAACCACGGAAACATATTTTTTCTCGTGGAGGCGCTAATTTTCTTTGCAAGAAGACATAGATTTTACTTGTATTGAGTCACAGGTTTTTTAAAACCTATGTTTTCTTATTTTAGAAGCACAATTTTTTATTGATTCACAGATTTTCTTTCCATAGAGGCAAAATTTCGGCTTCTTGTGAAGTTACTGATTTTCTATGAACTATGTTGTTTTCTCTTGTTTTAGGAAGCACATATTTACTTCCCGTGGAAGACCAATATTTGTTTCTCGTGGAAGCATAGATTAAAAAATATTTTTTTTTTAAAATCATACATTTAATTCTCACGGAGGCATATATTTGCTTTTCATGGAAACATATATTTTTCCTATTGTGGATTCATGGATTTTTCACGAACTAAGCATTTTCCTTTTTAGGAAAAAACATAGGTTTACTTTTCATGGAGGCGCAAATATGTTTCTCGTTGAAGCGCGAACCTTTGACACCGAAATCTTTGGAAAGCGCCTAGTGTGTGACACGTGGCGGCGACTAGGCGAAACACCTGGGGCACTCTAAGGTCCAAAAGTGACCCTGCATGTCATTTATCGTGACGTGGGAGTTTTTCTTTGTTTCTATATAATTTTTAAAATGGGTTATCTTCTGAACCATGCATCAAAATCACAAATCATTTTTTTTTCGTTGGATTTCTCATGTTGAAATCTTCGAAACTAAATCACATGCTGATAGGTTTCAATGTTTTTATTTTTGAAAAAAACAGTAATCAAAGAAAAACACAAAAGCGCAAATTTGCTTCTCGTTGAAGCATAAGTCGCAAATTTATCTCTCGTAGAAGCATAGATTGTGTTTTTTTCGAGAAGCGCAGTTTTGCTTCTCGTGCGTGGAAGCATATGTTGTGCTCTTCCCTTTCTAAGAAGCACAATTTTAATTATCGTAAAAGCACACATTGTCTTTTTCCATTTTCAAGAAGACACATTTGCTTCTTGTGAAAGCATAAACTATGCGTTTACCTTTTAAAAAATCAAGGCTTTGATTCTCATGGAAGCGCAGATTGTGCTTTTCACTTTTTAAGAAGCACGGATTTGCTTTCGTGAAAGTACAATGTTGCGCTTTTTGTGGAAAAACATTTATTTATAAAAAAACAAATTTTCTCGCCAAAACCTAGGAAAATTCAAGTAAAATTTGAAAACCCAAAACACATTTCAAGAAACCAAGAGGCCATGCCACTAAGGGTGAAAGTGGTTAGGATAATTTTCGTCTGAAATCGTTTTCGAATTTGTCTTTATAGGATAAGGTAACATAATTTTTACATCGAACAACAATCCGATCCGAATCCGAGTCCGATTTGTAGGATACTGTATAGGATATCTATTTAAGTACTATCTATTCATATGGCTTTTACTCAGAGAGAGCTTTATGATTTAAAACATGCTTGTAAATAATGCGGATCATAATTACTACTCCCTCTGATCCATAATAAATGTCGTTCATTTAGTGCAATGTTTGTACTAGCTTAGTACAAAATGAGCGACATATATTATGAATCAGATAAATTAGTTGTTTAATGCGAGCGATAAATAATTATGGTCGGAGGAAGTACTTGTTTAATGCGAGCGATAAATAATTATGGAGGGAGTATAAATTGATGGAAAGTTAAATGAAGGAGATAGTTATTGGTAAAAAATAATTCTGGTGCGATTGTACGAGCCGGATTAAGATCCAGTGACTTTGTGAAGCAAAGTCACGCCAAGTCACCATGTGACTTTGACTTTATCCATCTATTGATCCTTCGATTCTCATCCAACGATCAAGATTGCTCCAAAATTTAAACTCGACATTCAAACTCTTTCAAAAAAATTGAAAAAAAAAACAGTTAGTACGTGGTCCGTTATGCATTTTGTAAAATTTCTGCTTTATTTGGATAATCGGTTTATCATTAAATAGCCTTTTATATTTTGAGATCTAGAAAAATATTAAGTCATAAACCAGTAATCCAAATGGAACAAACAATTCTCAGAATACAAAACGAAACATATACGATTTGTTGAATTTATTTCAATTTTTTTGAAAGAGTCTTAGTTTTCAATTTGAAATTATGGATCAATCTTAATCGTTGAATGAAGATTGAAGAACAAATAAAAAGGTAAGAGCATCTCCAGCCGTGCCCCCAAGAGGCCCCCAAGCCGGCGCTATTTGTGCCGGACGAACGAATTCCACCTAGTCGAGCCTCCAAGGGCCCAAATAGCGTCGGATTGGGCCTAACTTGAGTCTGGCGATCCCAAGCCGACCCGACGCGCTGGGGGTCGCTTGGGGGCGCCGGACGAAGCGAAAAGCGCCGAGTGACCCACTGTCAGGTCAAACAGTCCAAAATCGGCCACCTCTCTCCCCACCATCCTTGCCGCCGCTGGCGCCGCCCCGCCGCAAGGCAGCCGTTGCCCCGTCGCCAAACACGCCGCAAAGGGCCGTTGCTCGCCCCGCTGTCCTTTCCCGACCTAGCACAGCGGCTGCTGGCCGGCTGGCGGCGCCGCCCAACCGAGCACACCAGCGGCTGGTTGCGCCCACCTGATACGTCTCAAACGTATTTATAATTTTCGCTTGCTCCATGCATGTTTTGTGTGATATTGCTATGATCTAGATACACTTTCATACACTTTTGATCATATTTAGACTAACCTATTAACTTAGTGCACCTTATTGTCAGTTTATTTTTCTGTTGTTTTTCTACTTCAGTTTTCCCCCATATTAAAAGTGCTCCAAAAATCCGGGAAAATCAGATTAAAAAATATCAGCTCAACGGAAGCTTCCAGAGTCACGAAGGAGGGCCGGAGGGGCCCCACCTGGTTCCCAGGCGGCCAGGTGGCGAGGCCTAGGGTGGGGCCGTGACGGGTGGCTGCCTGGACACCTGGTGCCCCCCTGGCTGCCCCCCTTCGCCTATTTAATCTCCGTGACGCGAAAGCCCCGAGGACAGAACCTTTTTCGCGATCTCGCCTCTGTTCCGCCGCCGTCGCGCTTCCAAGATCGGGAGTGCGAGCAGACTTCTTCCCGTCACCCTGCCGGAGGGAGGATCGACCTCCGGGAACTTCCCCTCCACCATGAAAGCTTCTCGGATGTGCCGTGAGTAGTTTTCCTTGGACCATGGGTCCGTGATCAGTAGCTATGTGATATGGACATGATCCCTATGAATATAACCACTATTATTATGCGTAAAGATAATTATCAGAAGCTTTCTACATCCATTTTTTTACTTGGACCTATGACTAAAACACGTGTGCGATAAATAAATGACCAGGTACTGTCATTTCTTTCTACGTGTAATTTAATAAACGGAAATATGATGCCACCCTTATCTTTGGATTTACTTGTACTTAGGAATAAAGGGATTGAAGACTTAATAGGAGATGCTCAATTGAAGTTGGATGATGAAGATGCATGTACTGGATTCACAAGCACTCAAATTCATTTGCTTCCTTTGCCGTACGTACCATGCATGCATGCAACGCTACAAAGGCCAAGGACACAAGAACCAAACCAGCCACGGGCACATGTCAAAATCTCTTGCGCCAACTCCAAGGAACACATTGAGCCCATAGTTCCAAACCGGCCACGCGTTATGGAGTCCGTACCGGCCAAGTTTTGGTGTGTTTATGTCAGATACGAAGACCCCGTGACGTCAACACGGCAGGCGTCATCCTTTAATAAATAGCTAGCTAAATTTAGGGTTAGATTTGGGTTTTATTGTATTGTTTAGCCATTGCTACTAATCGCATCTACGAGAGGTGTAGGACTACCGCCTTGTCAGATCTACAGTGGAACCCCAACTTGTTCGTGTGCTTCATATATTATCCGCAGTTTCATATTGCAATTGTTCTTTCTTGTTCTTCGGTTGCTTGCAGGAACGCGAACCTCGTTGTTCAGGTTGATCGTGCCTACGACAAGATCAATAACCATCGGAGATTGGTTGCCATACACTACGTTTATACCTCATTTATCTCTAGCTATTTCGAGCTATTATATATTCATCGGTTTCCTCTCATTTGATTGCTGAGATTATTTTATCTCTTACTAGTCAACTGCCAGCACTAGTTAGGAGTTTGAGCAATTATTCAACTTGCATTACTTTTTGCTTAATTGTGCCACTGATATTGTGAGTTGAGGAAACCTTCACCAAGCTTCACTTTCTATACACTACCTTGTTCCATCACTTGGTCATCGCTATATCCATCTTTTGATTACTTTTGACATTGCCAACGGCCGACAACCACTGCAGCACGGTAAGAACTGGTAAGAGCTTGGATCATTGCTAGAGAGTTGAGAGATATTTTCCACCACCTCCCTGTAGTACTATAGGATCAATATAATTGTGATTTTTCTATGGTACTAACCATGTCAGATTATAGAGCGGTGAACAGTTGGGTTGCATCTATTGTCGGAGATGACTTACCATAAGTTGATGCCAATCACTCTTACCCACCACAGACGGTACGACGTTCGTCGCAAGATGTACATCATGGTAGAAACACACATCATCAGGTTGCCTCTTTGCTAATTTTTTAGGGTAAATATGACCCTGATTCGTATATTGATTGGGAATTGGAGGTAGAAGAAATTTTTGGTAGCCATGATTTTTTCGAGCATAATTTTTTTAAAGATGTTACTAAAAGTTTTTCTGGTTTTGCTTCAGTTTGGCGGAGAAAATATTGCGAGGAAAATACTTATAATAGACCTAGTACATGGAAAAGTTTGAAAATTGTTATGCGCAACAGATTTTTTCCCTCATACTTTTCTAGTGATTTACTTAGAAAATTACAACGTTTAGCACAAGGCAATCACACCGTTCAAGAATATTATGATAATTTGTGTAATGCTTTGTCTCATTGTGGCTTAGAAAAAATGTGAATATGATTTTCTAAATAGATTTTGGAGAGGTTTAAACCATGATATACAAGACATTATAATGCATGAAGAACTATATTATGCCAACCATTTGTTTCGTCTTGCCTGTAAAGCTGAACAGAAATAAGAAGACGTGCAGACATGACAAACAAGTGTGCGATGGGATTCCAGTCAAAGAAGGTTACTTCATCGCTGCACCTCCAACTATGATTGCACCACTCGGAGTTTATGAGGCGTCGCAACCGACAATTCTTACTTCTTACGAGCGAGGAGTAGAAGGTCATAATACATGTCCTGGTTTTCTTACTCCAGATGAAATTAATGAATGTCCTATTGGTTTTGATACATCATTTGTTGAGATAAGTGCACTTTTCAAAGAATTGATCACACCACCAGTTTTAGATGATTACCTTGCTGATTTGAGTTTACCGAGTGATCAAACAACTACACTATGTACCTTTTCGATTGCACCTATTGTTGAATCTGATTCTCTATTTAGTTTAGATGCACCCACTGAATTACAAGAAACTGACATTGACCAATGTGACTAGATTGTTCAATCTGGTTTGCATCACATACAATTGGTTCGACATGATGAAGTATTAGCTAAAATTTCTCATGCTAATTCTTTGTGTTCTGTTTTGATGGATCCACCTATATCTTTGTCACACGCGAGAAATAAAATAGCTGAAACCACATGTTCGAGTTCCGTGAGAAATGTTTATGGCCCTAATCTTACCATTAGCTTGATTGGAGAGGCCTCCGTAGACAAGAATTTATTGGTGAATAGAATTTGCATCACATGTGATGATCTTCTACCTTGAAACATGATATTAATATGCCAATGCTTGATCATTTTAATACGACCTCCAACATTGTTGTTGATTACATGTCCAAAAGCATGTTGCATCATTGCTTATCTATACATGCTAATTTGAGTATCCCTAATAATTATATATCTATGTTGAGATGGTTTAGTGGCCATCATTACAAATTCGAAAACATAAATATGTGCTTCACTTATATGTGCAAATTAAGTTGCAAGTTAAATCATCGATATTTTCCTTATGATGATTTATTGACTTTTAATCTCATAAAATATATCAGTCCCTCGTACATAGCTATATTAATTGTTGTAAGTGCATCAAGTGCCCTCCCCTTGAGGTTTTGGAGTTTGATGACAAAACGGTTAAGGGACTGATGTGTTTGTGAGTATACACAGGAGAACAGTCCCTGATGAAGTGTTTAACCACCAATGTCGACCCCCCAAAATGTTGAGGAACATTGGAGAAATCGGTGTGTTTCCTGAAGAATGAAGTTGCGCGAAATCCTGAGGAAGTAGGATCCTGAAGTGTTCGGTTGAAGCTGAAGCTGAAGACGATCCTGAGGAAGTTCGCGCTGAAGACGAAGTTGAAGCGTAGTCTTCGCTAAGACTTTTTATACTTCTTGAGTAATGAAGTTGCGCGAAATCCTGAGGAAGTAGGATCCTGAAGCGTTCGGTTGAAGCTGAAGCTGAAGACGATCCTGAGGAAGTTCGCGCTGAAGACGAAGTTGAAGCGTAGTCTTTGCTAAGACTTTTTATACTTCTTGAGTCATAGAAAAACACCGCACTGTTGGAGGGGTTGAAGAAAACGAGTTCCGAAGGTCTGAGGAAGTGCTCAGTTAGGAATCCTGAAGAAAAACCCTGAGGAAATCTCCTGCAGTAGAAGTTCAGTTCCTCGGGTGTCTGAGACGTTGTTCTTCAGGACACTGAGGAATCTGTCTTCGGTTGAGGAGTCTGGAGACTGCGAGTGCAGTTCTCCTAAAGAGAGAGTAATCTCCTGCAGTAGAAGTTCATCCCTCGTGTGTCTGAGACGTTGTTCTTCAGGACACTGAGGTAACTAACTTCGGTTGAGGAGTTTGGAGAGAGAATACTTTGACCGTGCCACGTGTTGCGTGGTGAGAGGCTAGAACCTGTCTAGCAACGGTCATTTCCGAGGGCATGAGAGTAATTTCATGCATGGGCATTTATGTCCTTTCACCTCGGGTTGCTCCGCGGCTATAAATAGCCACCCCCAGCCCCATTTGTGGGTTGGCTGCTCCGAGAGAAAAACTGACACTTGTCATCTGAGAGCAACCCACCTCTGAGGAAACTGAAGAACCTATGTGAGGAAAAACCACCAGCCTGAGTAGTTGAGCATTTCTGAGGAAGTCGGTTCGAGTGATCCGAAGCTTTTTACTCTTGAAGACTGTGATCTTCCAGCCGGTGTCGAAGTCTTCAGTCTGAGGAAGTCAAGATGCAATTGTGACTTCCCGGAGTGACTGAGTCTGTGAAGGTTTCGGGAGTCTACCTTGAAGACTCACCTGAGTTATTGGACGGAGTCTGAGGACTTTAGTTCAAGGAGAACAAGGTGAAGACTATGTCTTCTGAGTTGAATCTCAGCCTCTCCAACCAGACGTAGAGTTGTCACAGCAACTTGAACTGGTCTACCAAACCAATGTCTTCAATCTCTGGTGCTATCTCTTCAACCTCTTAAGCTTCAGTATTTGATATGATATGCTTCAGCTCTCCCTCTGCTCTTTGTCTTCATACTATGCATCTGAAGCACTTCTGCTTATCTGAATTGATTTATTTCTGTTGCATTATGATGAGCTGCCCTAATGATTACATTCTATGAAGTTTTATTTCTTCATGATTTTGGTTACTTCTTCAGCTTCATGATTTTCTTCAGCTTCATGATTGCTTCAGTCCTGAAGAAAACCAAAATCTGGTAGTAAAATTGAAAATCTCCCATTCACCCCCCCTCTGGTCGATATATTGCACTTTCAATTGGTATCAGAGCAAGGTACTCCCTTGTTCTGTGTGATTCGGTTTAACCACCTGGAGTTTTAGTTATGTCGACCTCAGGTACAATGAGCATTGCCTCAAACTGCCCCATCTTCGACGGGACAGACTATCCATATTGGAAGAACAAGATGAGGATGCATCTTGAAGCCATTGACAAGGATCTGTGGGATATTGTTGATCAAGGCAATCCTGAAGCAAATCTGATGACTGCTCCTAAAGTTGTCAAGAGGAACTGGCAGCTTGATGCAAAAGCTCGAAGCATCATTGGTGGTCATCTCAACAAGGCTCAGTTCAACCGTATCAGTGGTCTGGATACTGCAAAGAAGATATGGACAAGACTGTCTAAAGTCAATGAAGGAGTCTCTGCTCAACGAGACTCTCGGTTTGATACACTTCGCAGTCTCTTCAACAGGTTCAAGAGGCTGGACAATGAGCACGTGCAACAAACCTTTGACAGACTCACTGACATATCCAATGAACTTCAAGCACTGGGTGCCGCTGATATCACAGATCATGAAGTTGTGAAGAAGCTACTAAGGTCACTGGATGACTCATTTGAGTTCCTATCACTGATGATTCAAGAAAGGCCTGACTTCAAGACTCTGGATCCAGCGGACATTCTCGATAGCCTCAATGCTCATGAACTGAAGCTCTCTGAAAAACGAGATTTATACAACTCCACGCCTAAGGTCCGCGCGCTAAAATCTAGAGCACGAAGAGTGTCCTCTGATGAAGAGTCTGAGGCTGATACTGATGATCCTGAAACCCTCAGCCGTGAACTTGCTCTCCTCACCAGAAAGTTTCAAAGATTCACGAAGAAGAATCGCTTCGGAAATTCCTCAAGATCGTCCTCAAGAAAAAGCAAAGATGATGACTCTGTCGAAGCAAGAAAGAGAGTCTGCCACAAGTGCAAGAAACTTGGGCATTACATCGCTGAGTGTCCTCTGTGGGAAAAGGAAGCTAGACTGAAGAAGAAGAAGAAAGGGAAAGATGACAGTTCTGATGAAACGACTAAGAAGAAATCCTCAAGATCCTCAAAGCCTGCTGGATACAGGAATAGCAGTTCCCGTAAGGCTCGCGCATATCTCGGAAAAGAATTGGACTCGGAAGAATCTGGTTCCAACCCTGATGCTGAGGAAGAAGAATCTGAATAATCTGAGGGTGTGGCCGGTCTGGCTCTTGCCATGACGCTTGTCTCAAAGTCAATCTTCAGCACTGAGGAATCTGGTCTATCACATGTTGATGATGAAGCTGAAGACACAACCCCTTCCTTCTGCTTCATGGCCAAGTCCTCCAAGGTATCTTCTTACTCATCATCAGATGATCCCTCTGATGAAGAACCTGATGAAAACTATGCTAAACTTGCTAAACTTGCATCTAAGCAACAACGTACACTTGAAAAGATTCAGATCTCACTAAACAAGAGTGATGATATGTTGGTTGAGGAAATGACGAAGACTCAAAAGTTGACTGATGAATAAAAAATTCTTCAGTCAAAGTTTGATGACTTGTTCAATCGTCATGAGGCACTCCTTACCGATCATGAAAAGCTGGCTCATGAGTTCCTCATGAGGAAACAAGAACTTGAACGCATAAGGATGTCTCATGACGATCTGAGGAAAGAAAATGATTCACTCCTCTCCCAACAGATCATCATGCCACAAGAAGGATTTAATCCTCCCTGTTTAAAATGCATTGAACATGATCGTATCATCTCTGTGCCTAGTTCCTCAATGTCTTCAGACTCTGTTATTTCTATTGCTTTTGTGGTATCTAACCCCTCATCTGAGGATATCATAGACATTGCTGAAGAAAATGTTAGGTTGAAGAATCTACTGGAAACCGGCATGTTCAAGAGTCTGAAAGGACATCAGACCCTTTGTGACATCCTCAAGAAACAGATCCTCAACAGGAACCCGAGGAAAGAAGGTGTCGCATTCACTCGGAAACTCAACCCTGATGGGTCTTACTTGAAACCTGAACAATATCCAGAGACCACTTGGGTTCGGGCAAAGACGCCTCCTCTTGATCCCTATACTTTATCTGGTTATGATACTGTTTCTTCAGTTGTTATGAATGAGTCTTTTGAATCAAACTATAAACTGTTTAAGAATGGTAATGGTGAGGTATTCGCCAAATACATCGGAACTAACTGCAGGAACGGTCCTCCAGTCAAGCAGATCTGGGTTCAGAAGGACCTCATCACTAACCTTCTTGTGAATGCAGATGCAAATGAGTTAAGGATGTCCTCAGTGGACAATTCTTCAAAAAGTCATGAATATGAGCATGTTTCATCTAATCACTTTGTTCACAGGGAAGCTCAGAACAAGAATGCTTACTCCTATGATTATCCTGATACCTCACCCGTGAGGCAATACTCTCCTCGTCGTTCCTCAAATGCTTGAAAACCACCCGTGCGAATGTGGGTGGTTAAGAAGAACTAATCTCTTCTATAGGAACGCGTCCTGAGGCAAACTAACCATATTGCAGATCCTATGCCCAGGATGAAAATTTTGTGTCAGCTGAAGAATATCGTTATACTGAAATCCTGAGGCTTAAAATCCTGAGGAATACAGTCCTGAAGAATACACGAATTATTCAAACTGATGCTGGCTGATAACTTGTTGTGTGAGATACTAACTCTTCTGTAGGAAAATTCTTCGGGGAGAACTGAATGGATTATGGATAGTGGATGCACGAATCATATGACTGGTGACATAAATCTTCTCATGGAATCTTCTCTGAGTCCTTCATCGAAGAAATCAATTGCATTCGCTAACCATCATAATCACAAGCTATATCAAATGGATGTAAACAATGCATTCCTCAATGGTAATGTCGAGGAAGAAGTATATGTTGCTCAACCTCCAGGTTTTGAAGACGCAAAGAAGCCTGATATGGTGTACAGACTGAAGAAAGCTCTGTATGGACTGAAGCAAGCCCCATGGGCTTCAAATTCGTCAGCAACGGAATGGCACCTTCATCTCTCAAGAGATGTACCTCAAGGAATGCCTCAGGAAACTCGGGATGCAAGACTGCAAAGGTATCAAGACCCCGATGCCTACAAACGGACACCTCGGTCCTGATGAAAATGGCAAGGACTACGATCAGAAGGTATACCGCTCCATGATTGGTTCTCTGCTATACTTATGTGCTTCAAGACCTGACTCCTGAAGCACAACACACGATGCGTCGTACTCCTCAAATCATGAGGAACTACCTTGCTAAGTGTGAAGAAATTAACGTGGAATTGACTCAAGATCCATACGAAAATTGTATGGTATCAAGTGTCTCATTCCCTATAAGGTGGGTAGCGCCACCGCCCAAACACCTCAGGATTTGTTGTTCGTCAACTTCCTCAGGATTTGAAGTCTTCATTACTGATGATTACCGTGTTTGTCCTCAACAGCGTTCACCTATAGTTATTGATCTTCAGATTTTGCTTCTTCATCTAGGTGAACGTGATCGAACCCGTCCCTCTGTGCTCACTTATCTAATCTGTCTATCTCATATGCGTTCATCCGGAAATCATGTATTCCTCAGGCTGAGACCATTAGTCTTCATCATCAGCCTGAGACCATTTGTCTTCATCCTCAGCCTTTGTCCTCAAGTTCCTCAAATCACGGATTTTCTGTTACAACTGTCTTCAATTTGTTGCGATTTTACCGCAAGTCGTGCTTATCCACCATTAAGATATCCACTGAGGATCCCAACAATCAGGGGCAATCTGGTCCACAAATTTCGCAACCCCTCAGATTTCACCCCTCTATAAATAGCCCTCTACCCCCTCCTCCGGTCATTTACCCCCAACGCTTCTCTCACTCACGCGCCGCCGCGCTTGAGCTCCTCAAGCTCGAGCGCTAACGTCGCCGGAGATTGCCGTCGCCGGGGACGAAGACTCATTGTTCCTCAGCATTCGCCTCAAGTCTGGTATGCTTATTCCTCAGTGGTTTATTCCTCAGCATATTATTCCTCAGTACTATTGTGTCCTCAAGCCGGTTCATCCTCAACTGTACTGCTAGCTTTCTGAGACCAGTACCTATGCCTCATTTCTTTGTTTTCCTCAGCCTATTCCTCATGAACGCATATAACCGTACCCCACTTCCCTCGCAACTTAATTCTGTCACAGGTACATGTCTGCTGAGGAATCGTATGGTTCTCATAGTCTCACTTCATTTGCAGCTCAGCTCGAACGTACAATTCCTCAGTCTCCACCGCTGAAGCAAATGGATCCTCGACGTAAGCACACTAATACCGCTAAAGACTTGCCCCCGAAGCTATATGAAAAACTGAAGACTCCAGAACGAGAAACCGCTGATGAACGTAAGAAACGGGTACAGAAGATCACGAGGGAATGGGCCAAGCGTTGGGTGGCCTATCAATGGCTTAATCCTCAACATGAGGAAATGTTTGCAGTTAATCCGCCACTGAAGACCTTGGGTATCAAGGCTCGACCTCCACCAGCTCCTGGAGTCATTCCTGATCCCACAACACTGCACACTCCTGAAGACTTTCCTGCAGCATATGAGCAGTACCTCAAGCGCACTCACAGTCGTGTCAAGAATCTGGTCCGTGACTTGACTGCTTCAATACAGATTCTGCCTCAAGATCAGTCTCAACCCAGACAACAACCTCCGCCTCAGCACCGCAAAAGGCTCCTGGCATGAAACCTTCCCAGAAGACCTCAGCTAAGCCTTAAGTTGTTGGCTCCTCATGTCAACGTACGGATGGTGCTGCCCCCTCCTCAAGGATACGCACTGATGAATCTGGTGCCCCTGACGCCTCAACCACAATGTCTCAGTCTCAGCTGAAGACCAAAACTGTTCTTCAACGCGGCCCTCGCCCCTCACCAAAGAAAACTGCTATGTGTGGCGCCATTCATCATACTCCTCAAAACCTCTGATGATGAAGATGAATTTGAGGATTTGGCCGGCTTCGTCGCTACTGAAGCTGATAAAATTGAATATGTGCGTGCTGCAGCCAGACGCAAAGCTGAAGCAACGGGTTCAGAAATCCCGCTTCTCCTTGATCCCAAGAAGATCTTGGAGTACATTGAAATTTTGTCTGTCAAGCCTGACACTCCGCTTGATGATTTGGACATCCCAAAAGACATCAAATTCTATGTTCAACAATTCCTCATAAATGAGATTCATCAACGAGATCTTCAGAAACAATTGAAGGCCAAACTGAAGAAAGTCCTCAGTGACTTCAAAAAGAAACCTATCACTGATGTTACTCCTCAGGAGTTTATAGAGCATCAATGTGAAGTTCAACGCCTCAACATTGAATTTGCCTCCAACCGTACTTATATTGGCAAATCCAAGGAACGGATCTCACAACAGATGGCAAAGTTGATGAAGCTTCGACAGCCAACTTCCTCAGTACCCACTGATGCCCCTGCTAAAAGCCTCAAGCGCCTGCCTGAAGCCCAACCATCAACTCCACCTGCTGCGAAGAAGCCTACTGTTGAGGAACCCATTGATGCTACACCACTTTCATCAGCTCCTCCGACAAAACAGGCCGCTGATACCACCGTTCATATTACTGCTGCCTCAACTCCACCTCAAAATCCTCAGCGCAGCTTAATCGTCTTCACTCCACCCCCTGCTGCAACACCCATTGTTCCAACTCCACCGTCCCCACCGCCACCAACTATCACTGAAGTTGAAGACATGGACGTCGACATTATGGATGATGGAACTCCTCGTGTCCATGATGAGGACTATGGGCTGACAAACTCACCCACTCATACCGTCTTCTCACCTGAGCCTCACTCCGACACCGTCACCGAGGTGCTTCCAGACACTTCTCTGCAGTCTGAAGACTCTGTTGGTGCATCGTCCTCAGCGTCTGATGCTGATGACCCCGAAGCCTCTAGTGCTCCAACAAATTCTGCTGCTGATACTGATGCTGCAGCAACCACTACTACGGATACTGATGCTGCTGAACCTACCACTGCTGATCCTCAGCTAGACCCACCAGCCGCTGAAACTGAAGCTGAAGCCGAGCAAAGCACAAATGCTCCTCCTGAAGCAGAAAACAGTACAAATGCTCATGCTGAAGCCTCAAAGGATGGCTCTGAAGACAAACAGGCCACATCACCTCGTCTTCCCAAGGACCTCAACACATCTGTGCCTGAAGCATCTGCAGCGGCTCCGCCTCAGCCTCAAGCCTCTCTTCAAATTGAAGTGCCTCAAGCGCCTTCACCACCTCAAGGCCCAGTTCAAGCTCGGTCCTTGTGTCCGAAGCAGAAGCAACCGTTCTTCTGTGACCTTGAAGCTGATGATACCCCAAGCTTTGATGCTACTGATTTCTTCAATGCCATGAGTTTCTTCCAAGAGGGGATTCAAAATCCATATCATTCTGCTCCACCTCGAAAGCTGCTAAGGTTCTGGACTGCCACTCAGAAGAACTATTATGCTTCAGTGCTCTACAAACAAAACAAACTGTTTCCTCACAAGCATATTCTTCTGATGGATATGGAAGCCCTTCCTTGCTTCAACAATGTGCTTCAGGATTTGCATCATGCCAAGCTGCTTCAGTTCTGCTCTAAATGCATCCGCTGGAATGAAGAGCTTGTGCTTCAGATTTATGCAACTTTGTATGTTTCAGGAGATCCTCTGGATATCAACACCTGGGTCCTCGAGTGGATGACTGAGAATCATCACTACACCATCAGTGTTCCTGAAGCAATTGACATTCTTGAGTTGCCTCAGTGCACTTCCCCAGCTGCTTGCTCCTATGGGGCTCAAATTCTTCGAGATGACCTGATGAACATGCTAATGAAACCTCAGGCCCCTGAAGCCCCAGCTCGCACAAAGTTTCCAGTCTCTGAGCTTCTGTATCTGCCAAGTACATTGTATCGGATTCTGGCGAAGACCTTTTGCCCAATTAAAGGCTATGAATCCATTGCTGAAGAAGTCATTGGAATCATGAAGAACATACTCCACAACCTCTGCATGTCTGGGCCAATCAACGTTCCTGACTTCTTCTTCAGAACTCTAGTTGATGCAGCACAGAATCCTCATATCCTGAAGCCATACGCGCCATGGATCATGAAGCTCATCCGCGCCAAGACTGGTATTGATTTCCAACCGGATCACCCGAATCACAGGACCTATCTACCGCCTGTCGAAGTGCTTCAACATACGATTGCTTCAAACGATAAGGGCAAAGACATCTTTTATGAAGAAGTTCTCCCGACCAATTCCCTCGGTGGAAACATTTGTCATCCTCAGTCTCGTACAACTGATGAAACCAGAACTCATGCCTCAACTGAGGATACAACTCAGGCTCGAGTGATGACTGACCGAGAGCTTCTGATTAGTCTTCATCAGAAAGTTGATCGAAATCATGATTGGGTGAAGCGTCAGTTCTCTGAAATTCTCAGCTACATGGCTCAGACGCATTCTTCAATGAAGAAAGTGCATCAGTATACTCATCATACATATCAACATCTTGATGCCTTGATGAAAGAAG
Source organism: Bromus sterilis (assembly GCA_950022295.1). Taxonomy (NCBI): domain Eukaryota; kingdom Viridiplantae; phylum Streptophyta; class Magnoliopsida; order Poales; family Poaceae; genus Bromus; species Bromus sterilis. The sequence goes on from OX465596.1 coordinate 49,775,936, forward strand.
TACTCACCCCTGAAGACCTTGCAAATTTGAATCTTCAAAAGCCTTCGATTCCTGCAATCCGACCCCCGAGGCAATTCAGACGCTGCACAACTCCTCCTCCGGCCATGGGTTCTTATTCCTCAAACTAGGAGATGACTGTTGAAGAAGCTGAAGACACTGCTGCCTGCCCACACACTGCAACGGATTGCCTCAGGCGTGACTCACCTCAGCCCTGAAGCATCCAAAACGGGGCGTTAGCTTCAGCTTTTCCATTTTTGTTCATTTTGTGACAAAGGGGGAGAAATCTGTTAGTCTTCAAGCGGGTCTTAGTTATGGGGTTCTTCAGTTACAACTCTCGTTCTTCAGATATTTTTTGTAATGAGTTGTAAACTGTTATTTTGGTGTTTGCCTGATACTATTCCTCAGTTACCTCATGCTATTTCCTCACGTTATCATATATGCATGTGATTATCTCTGCAAACACCTCTACCAGTGCGTTGTTTAATTCCTCAAACACTTCATAACATGCACTGCTACAAAAATGCCTGGATATAGGGGGAGCTCCTCATATACCTCAAAATGCTTTAGATATTAAACATTCTTCAACTTATATGCATATCCTCAGGGGGAGCTTCATAATATCCAGCTTAATGACAGAAATGTTCTTCAAAGTTTTTTTATTCTTCAAACTCATAATTTTATCCCCGTTGAAGCTTAACCTGATTGTCATCAAATCGCCAAAAAGGGGGAGATTGTAAGTGGATCAAGTGCCCTCCCCTTGAGGTTTTGGAGTTTGATGACAAAACGGTTAAGGGACTGATGTGTTTGTGAGTATACATAGGAGAACAGTCCCTGATGAAGTGTTTAACCACCAATGTCGACCCCCCAAAATGTTGAGGAACATTGGAGAAATCGGTGTGTTTCCTGAAGAATGAAGTTGCGCGAAATCCTGAGGAAGTAGGATCCTGAAGCGTTCGGTTGAAGCTGAAGCTGAAGACGATCCTGAGGAAGTTCGCGCTGAAGACGAAGTTGAAGCGTAGTCTTCGCTAAGACTTTTTATACTTCTTGAGTAATGAAGTTGCGCGAAATCCTGAGGAAGTAGGATCCTGAAGCGTTCGGTTGAAGCTGAAGCTGAAGACGATCTTGAGGAAGTTCGCGCTGAAGACGAAGTTGAAGCGTAGTCTTCGCTAAGACTTTTTATACTTCTTGATTCATAGGAAAACACCACACTGTTGGAGGGGTTGAAGAAAACGAGTTCCGAAGGTCTGAGGAAGTGCTCAGTTAGGAATCCTGAAGAAAAACCCCGAGGAAATCTCCTGCAGTAGAAGTTCAGTTCCTCGGGTGTCTGAGACGTTGTTCTTCAGGACACTGAGGAATCTGTCTTCGGTTGAGGAGTCTGGAGACTGCGAGTGCAGTTCTTCTGAAGAGAGAGTAATATCCTGCAGTAGAAGTTCAGTCCTCGTGTGTCTGAGACGTTGTTCTTCAGGACACTGAGGTAACTAACTTCGGTTGAGGAGTCTGGAGAGAGAATACTTTGACCGTGCCACGTGTTGCATGGTGAGAGGCTAGAACCTGTCTAGCAACGGTCATTTGCGAGGGCATGAGAGTAATTGCATGCATGGGCATTTATGTCCTTTCACCTCGGGTTGCTCCGCGGCTATAAATAGCCACCCCCACCCCCATTTGTGGGTTGGCTGCTCCGAGAGAAAAACTGACACTTGTCATCTGAGAGCAACCCACCTCTGAGGAAACTGAAGAACCTATGTGAGGAAAAACCACCAGCCTGAGTAGTTGAGCATTTCTGAGGAAGTCGGTTCGAGTGATCCGAAGCTTTTTACTCTTGAAGACTGTGATCTTCCAGCCGTTGTCGAAGTCTTCAGTCTGAGGAAGTCAAGATGCAATTGTGACTTCCCGGAGTGACTGAGTCTGTGAAGGTTTCGGGAGTCTACCTTGAAGACTCACCTGAGTTATTGGACGGAGTCTGAGGACTTTAGTTCAAGGAGAACAAGGTGAAGACTATGTCTTCTGAGTTGACCTCAGCTTCTCCAACCAGACGTAGAGTTGTCACAGCAACTTGAACTGGTCTACCAAATCAATGTCTTCAATCTCTGGTGTTATCTCTTCAACCTCTTAAACTTCAGTATTTGATATGATATGCTTCAGCTCTCCCTCTGCTCTTTGTCTTCATACTATGCATCTGAAGCACTTCTGCTTATCTGAATTGATTTATTTCTGTTGCATTATGATGAGCTGCCCTAATGATTACATTATGTGAAGTTTTATTTCTTCATGATTTTGGTTACTTCTTCAACTTCATGATTTTCTTCAGCTTCATGATTGCTTCAGTCCTGAAGAAAACCAAAATCTGGTAGTAAAATTGAAAATCTCCCATTCAGCCCCCCCTCTGGTCGATATATTGCACTTTCAATTGTGAAACAACAAAGAAGAGTTAAAATTGATGATATATACATATATCATGCATACACTTTGTCTCGTTGGCTAGTCACTTTTCATATTACACAAAGCCGATGACAGCTTTGTTTTTTTTAAAGGAGGATGATATGGACATGATCCCTATGGATATAACCATTATTATTATGCGTAAAGATAATTATCAAAAGCTTTCTACATCCGTTACTTCACTTGGACCTCTGACTAAAACACGTGTGCGACAAATAAATGACCAGGTACTGTCGTTTCTTTATACGTGTAATTTAATAGACGGAAATATGATGCCGCCCTTATCTTTGGATTTACTTGTGCTTAGGAATAAAGGAATTGAAGACTTAATAGGAGATGCTCAATTGAAGTTGGATGATGAAGATGCATGTACTGGATTCACAAGCACTCAAATTCATTTGCTTCCTTTGCCGTACCATGCATGCATGCAACGCTACAAAGGCCAAGGACACAAGAACCAAAACCAGTCACGGGCACATGTCAAAATCTCTTGCGCCAAGGAACACATTGAGTCCATAGTTCCAAACTGGCCACGCGTTATGGAGTCTGTACCGGCCAAGTTTTTGTGTGTTTATGTAAGATACGAAGACCCCGTGACGTCAACACGGCAGGCGTCATCCTTTAATAAATAGTCAGCTAAATTTAGGGTTAGATTTGGGTTTTATTGTATCGTTTAGTCATTTCTACAAATTGCATCTACGAGACGTGTAGGACTATCGCCTTGTCAGATCCACAGTGGAACCCCAACTTGTTCGTGTGCTTCATATATTATTCGCAGTTTCAGATTGCAATTTATCTTTGTTCTTGCTTGTTCTTCGGTTGCTTGCCGGAACGCGAACCTCGTTGTTCAGGTTGATCGTGCCTACGGCAAGATCAATAACCATCGGAGATTGGTTTAACAGTTGCCAGGTGTATCTTCGAGTACGGTATAGCCGGATCGTCAAGGTAAAAATCTACCAAATCTATAACACCCTCAGAATCAGTAACAGTAATCACTACAGTGATTCCACTGTTAGTGATCATTACTGTTGATGATCAAGCCATGATCACCTTTGATCATAGCTCTGTCAATTTCCAACCCGGATAAATTTTTGAAATTGGGTAAATTATAAAACTTTGCGTGGTTAAACCAAGTCAATCAACATGATCATGGTTAAACCAAGTCACCCTTGGTCATTTGAATAATCACAAGTCAATGATGGATATGAAACAGTGAGTGTTGAGTTACTAAATTGCCCCTTGAATATTAATATTAAAGCAATGTGGAAGATTGAAGTAAACCCTAGGAGTTGCAAGCACTTTCACTATTTAATAGCAAATAATGTTGGGCCATGTTAAAAATAACAATGGATATTCTTTAAAGTGTTTTATAAATATTATGAAATAAAATTAGTAACTTTGGGAATTATTAAATTGCCATGGAATAAAATAAACAAGTGCAAATTTTAAATGTACTAAAAATTGGTGAGCCAATTTTTTAAAATGCCTAAATATTAGTAGGCTTTATTAAAAGTGGAATGGGATTTTATTACCATGTTTAAAAATGTTAAACAAATAAAAACAGTAGCAAAATTAGCTCCATTTAATATTTTGTGCATTGAATAAAATCTAGATGAATTTTATTGTGGGCTAAACTTTTTGCGGCATCATGTTAAAGTGTAACACTAATATAGGTGCAATTATAACATTTAAAAAAAATCAAGACCTAGCTAAAATAAATTAAAACAGAAAAGAAAAAGGAAACAAAAGAAAGGGAAACCCCTATACCCCACCCAGGGCGAGGCCCACCCCAGGCCCAACCCCCTCTCTCCTTCCCCTGTCCCTTCTCCCACCTGCCCCCACGCCACGATGCCATGGCCATGGCCATGCCATGGCCACGCCATGGCCCCCCTACACCTGCTCCCTCTCCCCCATCTCACCTGCCCCCGTCGGTGGATAAGGAGGCCACCTCACCCCCGAACCCTAGACGCCCCCGTTTCCCTCCCCTGTTTCCCCCCTCGCTAGATTTTGTCGCCGCTGAGACCGCCATGACCATGGGCTCATGAGCTCGCGCGGCCACTGCGCTGCCCAAGCCCCACCGCCTTGTCCTGGAGCCTCCTCGACGTCGTCTTCGCCTTCGTGCGAGCGGAATCGAGCCGGGACCAACTCCATCGAGTGGATCGAGCCCTTCTTCCACCTCGGACCCGCCGGCGTAATTTTGCGATTCCGGCTGGCCAAGACCCTCCCCGAGCTCACTGCCAGCCTCTACACAATCTCGGTGAGTGTCTGAGCCATCGCCTTCTACCCACGACCGCCGGATAAGCACCAGTAGAGTTCCCCCCTTTGCGTGCGCACTGTAAGCCGCCATGGCTGCGATAGCCATGCTCCCGGGCCCTTACGGCCGTGTCCGAGCGCGCCAACATGCTCCTGCTGAGCCGTAAGTACGTTTTGGTGCGGTAGATCGCTCGAATTCGTCGCGAGTTGAAGACTGCCATGGGAGCCGAACGCAGGTGGCCGCCCAGCTCGTCCTAGCCCTCGATGCCGACCGCTCCGGTGAGCTATGAGGGCACCATCAGGTGCGGGGGAGCGCCAGCGTTCAAGCGCGCCCAACCGCGAGCCCAACCGCGGCCTGTGCCGAGCACATGGTCGCCGCCGGCGCCACTGCCAAGCCGGCGAGGACGCCCGAGGGTATGGCCTGGGTTAACTAGGTCTAAGCCCCCCCTCACTAACATGTGGGGCCGGACCTCTTTTAATTAGAGCTAACCACCTATTAACATAAACCCCCCTGGGTCACTTACAGGTGGGCCCGGGGCCATTAGACTTAAGTTAAAATAAAACTGCTAACTTAAATAAACACTGGGTGGCTTACATGTGGGTCCAGCCCAATTAAATATCCTTTGAATTAATATAACTGTTAATTATAACCTGTCTCTATGACACCTGGGCCCCACTGGAATAATTAGATTTGATAAATCATTTTATTAACAGTACCTATGACATGCCTGGCCCACTGGTCAGTTTGACCAGTCAACTCTCCTGCTCTGGATAAGGTTTAGATAAATATAAAAGAAATTCCAGAAATTCTTTTTAAATTGATTAAAACTTTGAAATTGAATATCTTTTAAACCGTAACTCCGATGAAAATAATTTACATATCAAAATTGATCAGAAAAATATAACGAATACGGATACGCTATCTGTATGTCTACCCCACCCCCCTAACACACCGATCATCGACATCCCCCCCTCCGGGCCGTCTGTCGATAATTCCCGGTACCGATATAAGTTGTCCGGATGAAAAACTTTTGTATACGAAAGTTACTCAGAACGGATCCACGATTACGAATACGTTACTCATACTCCCACCACACCCCTCTAACACACCGAACATCGAACTGTCCCCCTCCGGACCGGCAGTCCGATAAATTGTCCGGTACTGCTAAAGTACCCGGATGAATTTATTTCGAACACGAAAGTTGTTCGGAATGGATCAACTAGCACGGATACACCCCCCTTATGTTTGTCCGGTACCCATGACACCTCCGGCTTGATCCTTCCCCCCTCCGGACACTCTGTCCGGTAATCACCCGGAGCCGGTATTTCATCCCCGGATGAATTCCCGCTCCGAGCAACGTGCATCGTACTGCGTTAGAACCCCGTTTACAATTCATCTGTTATGTCTTGCATTTGTATTGCTATTATTGTTGTGTATTTATTGTTTCTTCCCCCCCTTAATCTCCGGTAGACCCCGCTGCTGCCGTCGACTACACCGATGCTGAGTACGACTACTTCGTCGACGACCGTACCGCTACTGTCAAGCTACCAGGCAAGCAGAGCCATTCTCTTCCCTAGATATCGCCTATCTTTCCGTACATTTCTTGCACTAGGCATTGTTACTGCTGCTGCTACGTTACAATCCTATTCAATTGCATAACCTGTCATTGTCACCCCTTGATGTGCCTTCCTTTAATCCTATGCTGCCTATTATTACTTATGCATTATTCAGCAGTAAACCCTGCGCATTGTTAGCTAGGTTTAGAATAGAGGGTCGTGATCACTCTGGGAGTGATCGCGGGAACGATATATTACAACTGAAACAGGTACGGATCAATGCAGACACCCTAGGGAACCTACAATGGCGAGACTCTGCCGAGTCGCTTCGAGTTTGACTTACGAGTGGAATGGACTCGTATTTCACTCTCGTCGGCTCAGTAGCATAGCATCACCGGGATGATACGAGGTTTACCTCTTTAGTTCATTCCGCTGATGTCTCTGTCAAACCTCTTTAAGTGTGCCATCGAGGGTGATACCTCCTGGTTTCACTTAATGGTAGGAACTCGAACCAACTGGTGTCCTTAAAGGTAAGAAGTCGGGCGACCCAACGGTACCCGCGAGAGGTATTGCGACGGGACGACAGGGAGGGTACAACTAGTGTACCGGTGTGCTTGGCCCCTGGTCGTTGGCCGCGAGAGTTACCAAACCACGAAAGTCGAGCTCCTCCAAGAGCACACGCGAGACAAGGTAAGGAGACGGTTCACCTTGTTGGTAACCGCAGTGACTTGGTGGGACGACGGGGCAGGCACCGATGTATTGGTGGTCCTGGCTGCTGTCGTTGTCCGCGGGTCAATTAAGTCGAGACAACGATAACGGTTGTCACGCAGGTTAATTAAAATGCTAAATGGTTCAGTGAATGTCTTGAGTTGGCTATATGCCATGTACGCACTACCTACCCGTGGGAATTACGAGTTATGGACTCCTCTGCTTCGTAGTGTCGTCCGAGGACTCTTCAGACGTCAGCAGTACTGCGGGCTGATTGCCGGGAAGTGGTGTTGTCTTATTTGATCGCGCGGTGGTGTCTTATTTGGATTTGCTTTAACTTCACCGGCCACCCACGCACCGTGCAGGAGTATGTTCGGGTTGGGGTCCAAGGCCCGACGTACTTAGGATTTAGACCGGCGGATGGCCTCTCTATTGAGTTTGAAAGATGGGCTACGAAGTGTCGGATAGCCTCGGTGGAGCGTTCCCTAACAAGGTTCCCGCCACCCTAGAGATCCGTGCGTGTAGCGTAACACAAGTGCACCCCTGCAGGGAAGATTAATCTATTCGAATAGCCGTGTCCACGGTAACAGGACGCTTTATGCTGAAGCTGGATCTTACCACTAGAAACTATTATTATTAAACTGTATGGTTCCGGGTTTTCTTCCTCGCAGGGATGTCGAGGAGGTGAACTCGGAGGAATTGTTAATTATTACAACTTATTATTATACAATGCTGCAGCAACTTCTGCTGCATTGTTACTTTATGCTTTATATAAACTGTTGGCTGATTCTTACCTCATGCTGCAAGACATCGTCGGAAGATGCTAGTCTTCGATAGGCCTAGCTTCTTACCCTTGCTCTGGATTTCCGTCTTTCAGTCCACTATATACAACCTCTTCTTTCCGTTGATACAATGCATAATGCTTAGTAGCAGACGTAAGACTCGCGGGTATACTAGATACTCACCTGCTTTATTTCCTTTACTGTTTTGCCTGATCGGCCGCTACAGTCGACGTTGGAGTCCAGGAGTAAGAGATCCCCGATGCCGACCACCGCAACATGAAGATCCCCGATGCCTTCTGCGACGTCGAGTTCCCCTTTGGCCAGGAGTAGTTTGGAGGTTCCCAGGCAGGAGGCCTCGCCTTTTCGATCGTGTTGTTTTTGTGCTAGCCTTCTTAAGGCAACCTTGTATTCTTGTGTCTGTACTCAGATACTATTGCTTCCACTGACTTTGTGCTCTCGAGCTGTTGTATTCGAGCCCTCGTGGCCCCTGGCTTGTATTAAACAGCTTGTATTATTTTATTTGTAGAGTTGTGTTGTGATATCTCACCGTGAGTCCCTAATCTCGATCGTGTACCTTGCGTGTATGTTTACTGTACACGGCTTGATTTTGGGGGCGTCACAAGTTGGTATCAGAGCCGACTGCCTGTAGGAAGCCCCTAACCACTCCTTGGTCGAAGTCGAGTCTAGTATTTGCAAAACTACTTTGCTAACTTAATGTTTGGCTTACAAGCCCACATCGATGTCACTACGTGTGATATCTATGGTATTAGGATCTTTTTCTTCGTACCTATGCTCTGGGACTCTGCTCTCTTATCCTTGCTGGTAAAGTTTTATTAACGCTGACTTTAGGTTCTCGTACCTCCTACCTTCCGGAGAGCTTTGCCTTCCCGATGATCGCCGGATTGACCTGAAGATCCCGACGATTACTCTTTGATGAATTCCCAAGAACCTGCGTGTTCATCGCCTTTGCAATCCCCTGCCACCGATAAGTCCGTATGGATGATTGCATCCACCTCCCGATCTGGAAAACACGATTCCCTTGTACTCAAGCATCGCATTATTCCGATGCTTCTATCACTCGATGCCTTTGCATTATTTCTCCTCCCGATTAAGTGCCGATACTCACATCGGATCCTTTGCGAACCATCCGACCTTTTCGTGGATTATTATCCGACTAAGCTTACGTGGCTTCTTCCATGTGTCGATTGGATTCATTGTGTGAAATACCATCCTTGCCCCTCGATGCTTTGTGTTATCATCGACAACCCCCTTGACTCTCTGCCAATACAACTTGGTCGTGTACATCGTTCTCTGCTTTCCCTTGGGAAAGATATACACCTGATACTTGTGTATCATCACTTTTTCCTTTCCATTGGTCTGTTTAACCTTTCTTGTAATGTATCTTATCTAAGAAGTGAAATTCCCTGCTTATGTAAACATTTTGGTGTGCTACATTGTCTGTACAACCAGTTACGATTGTTGATGACTTTTCGGTGACCACCGATGGACGAGAACTTTGCCAATTGGTCCGCCTCGTCTTAACGAGCAGGAAAATGGTTCTCTTCGTCCCTCGCCCTTGGCACTGATGATGTTGCCGACATAGTTGACAAGTTGTTCTCTGACAAACCTTGCCTCATGCTCGCATGGAATGTCGCCACCCTTCTTACCTTCTGTGAGACCATAACCCACAGTTCCACAGGACCGAAACCTGACTCTTGTCATCGACCTTGTGATATTCCGTCCGATATCAGACTCAGTGATTGTGTCTGATGATCGAGGCCCCTTTCTCATCTTCCGTCATCAGCGTCGAATACGTGCCTATCCGCTTAAAACTTCTCACGATGTACTTCCCTGAGCTTAAACTCGGAAGGACTTTGTACCCCATACCCTTGAGCAACTCCATTTGATTGATCTTGTATTGATCCGACCCCCTTAAGCTTTACCTCTTAACCTGTTCGTGAGTGCGATGAAGCCCCGAGGAAAGGATGAAAACTCATCGAGATGCACCGATGCAAAGAGATGAAGACCTCAACATGCAGGATTAAATTCTTCGAGTAGAACAACAAGAACCGGAAGATTTGTTAGAAGGCGAAACCGAAACTCTACCCCTTACACTACTTTCAATTCTCGGGACGAGAATTCTTTGTAGTGGTGGAGATTTGTAACACCCTCAGAATCAGTAACAGTAATCACTACAGTGATTCCACTGTTAGTGATCATTACTGTTGATGATCAAGCCATGATCACCTTTGATCATAGCTCTGTCAATTTCCAACCCGGATAAATTTTTTAAATTGGGTAAATTATAAAACTTTGCTCCAAGAATTGTGGATGCCAGTCAATCAACATGATCATGGTTAAACCAAGTCACCCTTGGTCATTTGAATAATCACAAGTCAATGATGGATATGAAACAGTGAGTGTTGAGTTACTAAATTGCCCCTTGAATATTAATATTAAAGCAATGTGGAAGATTGAAGTAAACCCTAGGTGTTGCAAGCACTTTCATTATTTAATAGCAAATAATGTTGGGCCATGTTAAAAATAACAATGGATATTCTTTAAAGTGTTTTATAAATATTATGAAATAAAATTAGTAACTTTGGGAATTATTAAATTGCCATGGAATAAAATAAACAAGTGCAAATTTTAAATGTACTAAAAATTGGTGAACCAATTTTATAAAATGCCTAAATATTAGTAGGCTTTATTAAAAGTGGAATGGGATTTTATTACCATGTTTAAAAATGTTAAACAAATAAAAACAGTAGCAAAATTAGCTCCATTTAATATTTTGTGCATTGAATAAAATCTAGATGAATTTTATTGTGGGCTAAACTTTTTGCGGCATCATGTTAAAGTGTAACACTAATATAGGTGCAATTGTAACATTTTACAAAAATCAAGACCTAGCTAAAATAAATTAAAACAGAAAAGAAAAAGGAAACAAAAAAAGGGAAACCCCTATACCCCACCCAGGGTGAGGCCCACCCCAGGCCCAACCCCCTCTCTCCTTCCCCCTTCCCTTCTCCCACCTGCCCCCACGCCACGACGCCATGGCCATGGACATGCCGTGGCCACGCCATGGCCCCCCTACACCTGCTCCCTCTCCCCCATCTCACATGCCCCCGTCGGTGGATAAGGAGGCCACCTTGCCCCCGAACCCTAGACGCCCCCGTTTCCCCCCTTGCTAGATTTCGTCGCCACCGAGACCGCCATGGCCATGGGCTCATGAGCTCGCGCGGCCACTGTGCTGCCCAAGCCCCACCGCCTTGTCCTGGAGCCTCCTCGACGTCGTCTTCGCCTTCGTGCGAGCGGAATCGAGCCGGGACCAACTCCATCGAGTGGATCGAGCCCTTCTTCCACCTCGGACCCGCCGGCGTAATTTTGCGATTCCGGCTGGCCAAGACCCTCCCCGAGCTCACTGCCAGCCTCTACACAATCCCGGTGAGTGTCTGAGCCATCGCCTTCTACCCACGACCGCCGGATAAGCACCAGTAGAGTTCCCCCCTTTGCGTGCGCACTGTAAGCCGCCATGGCTGCGATAGCCATGCTCCCGGGCCCTTACAGCCGTGTCCGAGCGCGCCAACATGCTCCTGCTGAGCCGTAAGTACGTTTTGGTGCGGTAGATCGCTCGAATTCATCGTGAGTTGAAGACTGCCATGGGAGCCGAACGCAGGTGGCCGCCCAGCTCGTCCTAGCCCTCGATGCCGACCGCTCCGGTGAGCTATGAGGGCACCATCAGGTGCGGGGGAGCGCCAGCGTTCCAGCGCGCCCAACCGCGAGCCCAACCGCGGCCTGTGCCGAGCACATGGTCGCCGCCGGCGCCACTGCCTCGCCGGCGAGGACGCCCGAGGGTATGGCCTGGGTTAACTAGGTCTAAGCCCCCCCCCCTCACTGACATGTGGGGCCAGACCTCTTTTAATTAGAGATAACCACCTATTAACATAAACCCCCCTGGGTCACTTACAGGTGGGCCCGGGGCCATTAGACTTAAGTTAAAATAAAACTGCTAACTTAAATAAACACTGGGTGGCTTACATGTGGGTCCAGCCCAATTAAATATCCTTTGAATTAATATAACTGTTAATTATAACCTGTCTCTATGACACCTGGGCCCCACTGGAATAATTAGATTTGATAAATCATTTTATTAACAGTACCTATGACATGCCTGGCCCACTAGTCAGTTTGACCAGTCAACTCTCCTGTTCTGGATAAGGTTTAGATAAATATAAAAGAAATTCCAGAAATTCTTTTTAAATTGATTAAAACTTTGAAATTGAATATCTTTTAAACCGTAACTCCGATGAAAATAATTTACATATCAAAATTGATCAGAAAAATATAACGAATACGGATACGCTATCTGTATGTCTACCCCACCCCCCTAACACACCGATCATCGACATTCCCCCCCCAACGGGCCGTCTATCGATAATTCCCGGTACCGATATAAGTTGTCCGGATGAAAAACATTTGTATACGAAAGTTACTCAGAACGGATCCACGATTACGAATACGTTACTCATACTCCCACCACACCCCCTCTAACACACCGAACATCGAACTGTCCCCCTCCGGACCGGCAGTCCGATAAATTGTCCGGTACTGCTAATGTACCCGGATGAATTTATTTCGAACACGAAAGTTGTTCGGAATAGATCAACTAGCACGGATACACCCCCCTTATGTTTGTCCGGTACCCATGACACCTCCGGCTTGATCCTTCCCCCCTCCGGATACTCTGTCCGGTAATCACCCGGAGCCGGTATTTCATCCCCGGATGAATTCCCGCTCCGAGCAACGTGCATCGTACTGCGTTAGAACCCCGTTTACAATTCATATGTTATGTCTTGCATTTGTATTGCTATTATTGTTGTGTATTTATTGTTTCTTCCCCCTCCTTAATCTCCGGTAGACCCCACTGCTGCCGTCGACTACACCGATGCTGAGTACGACTACTTCGTCGACGACCGTACCGCTACTGTCGAGCTACCAGGCAAGCATAGCCATTCTCTTCCCCAGATATCGCCTATCTTTCCGTACATTTCTTGCACTAGGCATTGTTACTGCTGCTGCTACGTTACAATCCTATTCAATTGCATAACCTGTCATTGTCACCCCTTGATGTGCCTTCCTTTAATCCTATGCTGCCTATTATTACTTATGCATTATTCAGCAGTAAACCCTGCGCATTGTTAGCTAGGTTTAGAATAGAGGGTCGTGATCACTCTGGGAGTGATCGCGGGAACGATATATTACAACTGAAACAGGTACGGATCAATGCAGACACCCTAGGGAACCTACAACGGCGAGACTCTGCCGAGTCGCTTCGAGTTTGACTTACGAGTGGAATGGACTCGTATTTCACTCTCGTCGGCTCAGTAGCATAGAATCACCGGGATGATACGAGGTTTACCTCTTTAGTTCATTCCGCTGATGTCTCTGTCAAACCTCTTTAAGTGTGCCATCGAGGGTGATACCTCCTGGTTTCACTTAATGGTAGGAACTCGAACCAACTGGTGTCCTTAAAGGTAAGAAGTCGGGCGACCCAATGGTACCCGCGAGAGGTATTGCGACGGGACGACAGGGAGGGTACGACCAGTGTACCGGTGTGCTTGGCCCCTGGTCGTTGGCCGCGAGAGTTACCAAACCACGAAAGTCGAGCTCCTCCAAGAGCACACGCGAGACGAGGTAAGGAGACGGTTCACCTTTTTGGTAACCGCAGTGACTTGGTGGGACGACGGGGCAGGCACCGATGTATTGGTGGTCCTAGCTGCTGTCGTTGTCCGCGGGTCAGTTAAGTCGAGACAACGATAACGGTTGTCACGCAGGTTAATTAAAATGCTAAATGGTTCAGTGAATGTCTTGAGTTGGCTATATGCCATGTACACACTACCTACCCGTGGGAATTACGAGTTATGGGCTCCTCTGCTTCGTAGTGTCGTCCGAGGACTCTTCAGACATCAGCAGTACTGCGGGCTGATTGCCGGGAAGTGGTGTTGTCTTATTTGCTCGCGCGGTGGTGTCTTATTTGGATTTTCTTTAACTTCACCGGCCACCCACGCACCGTGCAGGAGTATGTTCGGGTTGGGGTCCAAGGCCCGGCGTAAGTAGGATTTAGACCGGCGGATGGCCTCTCTGTTGAGTTTGAAAGATGGGCTACGAAGTGTCGGATAGCCTCGGTGGAGCGTTCCCTAACAAGGTTCCCGCCACCCTGGAGATCCGTGCGTGTAGCGTAACACAAGTGCACCCCTGCAGGGAAAATTAATCTATTCGAATAGCCGTGTCCACGGTAACAGGACGCTTTATGCTGAAGCTGGATCTTACCACTAGAAACTATTATTATTAAACTGTATGGTTCCGGGTTTTCTTCCTCGCAGGGATGTCGAGGAGGTGAACTCGGAGGAATTGTTAATTATTACAACTTATTATTATACAATGCTGCAGCAACTTCTGCTGCATTGTTACTTTATGCTTTATATAAACTGTTGGCTGATTCTTACCTCATGCTGCAAGACATCGTCGGAAGATGCTAGTCTTCGATAGGCCTAGCTTCTTACCCTTGCTCTGGATTTCCGTCTTTCAGTCCACTATATACAACCTCTTCTTTCCGTTGATACAATGCATAATGCTTAGTAGCGGACGTAAGACTCGCGGGTATACTAGATACTCACCTGCTTTATTTCCTTTACTGTTTTGCCTGATCGGCCGCTACAGTCGACGTTGGAGTCCAGGAGTAGGAGATCCCCGATGCCGACCACCGCAACATGAAGATCCCCGATGCCTTCTGCGACGTCGAGTTCCCCTTTGGCCAGGAGTAGTTTGGAGGTTCCTAGGCAGGAGGCCTCGCCTTTTCGATCGTGTTGTTTTTGTGCTAACCTTCTTAAGGCAACCTTGTATTCTTGTGTCTGTACTCAGATACTATTGCTTCCGCTGACTTTGTGCTCTCGAGCTGTTGTATTCGAGCCCTCGTGGCCCCTGGCTTGTATTATTTTATTTGTAGATTTGTGTTGTGATATCTCACCGTGAGTCCCTAATCTCGATCGTGTACCTTGCGTGTATGTTTACTGTACACGGCTTGATTTTGGGGGCGTAACAAAATCGATAGTTACCTCTACTCTCATCGTAAGATTGGGCCTCCGTTACATCACCATGTGATGTTCTCCTCCCCTCTTTGTTCTTCATGGTTTAGTCCTCGTGAGCTGCCCTACATGATCGAGGCACATATGTAATCTTTCTGTTGCTGCTGTGCTTAGTTTGCTGGGATCTGATGGATTATTAGATTATGTTCAGATTGTGATAGAGTAATATATTTGATTCTTATCTTTTATATTTTTGTTCCTAAGTAATTCTTGCATGTTCTCCGTTGTTGTTTATTGCTTTGGCCAAGTAGTAGGTAGTAACTCCAAGAGGGAACGTTATGCTCAATTGTGGGTTCATGCCCCCCGATGACACGCTTGAGTGACAGAAACATGAGTCTAGGGGATGTGCTATTGTCACAAGGGGGGGAAAGAATGGTGCTTGTAACCGC
Source organism: Bromus sterilis (assembly GCA_950022295.1). NCBI lineage: Eukaryota > Viridiplantae > Streptophyta > Magnoliopsida > Poales > Poaceae > Bromus > Bromus sterilis. Next base: position 49,791,212 of record OX465596.1, read on the forward strand.
GGTTGCAAGGATTGTTTACTTTACGCAAAGTGCTTTTTAATGCAGTTGTCTGTTGCTTTGCGTTTACACTTTGGGTGGGGCTCACAACTTAATACCAACGAGATGTTCTGGATAGATATCTCAAGGTGGATGATTAGTTGTAGATGCAGATGGATTTCGGTCTACTTATTTTGGCGTACCGCCCATGCTTTTGAGCCTCTTACTTTCTTTGTAGCATAGTTATCATTGCGGTGCGTTTATACTCCTGTCAATTGCCCAGCTGTAATTTGTTTACCTCGCATAGCAGTTTTATCGTCTTTTGGGAGAGAGATATCGCTAGTGAACATCACGGGACCCCGGTCCATATTCTCATCACTGTTTACACGCGTATTTACTTTCGTGTTTTACTTTCTAGTTGCTATCATTATCATTATTATCTCTTGCGTTGATCCTTTGTGAACAACAAGGCCGAACAGATTAACAACCTCTCTGTACTCGTTGGGAAGCAAAGTTATTTGTGTTGTGTGCAGGTCCACGTCAGTTGCGCCGCTGACACCTACTTATCATCTCGGAGTCCTACTGGAGACAAACCTCGGTATCTTCACTGAGGGAAATTTGCCGTTATCCTACATCACACCTTCCACTTGGGGTAACCAACGAGGCGAGGTGTTTCACCCGTCAACTCTCTCATCGTCATCACCCCGCGCCCCAAGTATTCAGCGAATTTCCTGAACCACGCGCCATGATGGACTCCGACGACGAGGCGATGTTCGCCGTGCTGATGGAGGAAGAGGCCGCCGCCGCCGCCCAGGAAGAGCAGCACCTCCTGATGCTCGGTGCCCTGGGCGACCTGTTCGGCGCCTAACCGGCGCCGCAACGTGGCGGCTCCAAGATGGACCGCCGGAAGGCAAAAGAGAGGCGACGTTCAGATGGCTTGTGATGCCCCTAAAATAAATCCGTGTACAGTAATCATACACGTAGGTACACGATTGAGATTAGGGTGCCACGGTGAGAATATCACATCACAACACTAAACACAAAAGGGTAAACCAATATGTTACAAGATAAGGAGGTCGCACGGACCCGAATACATAAGTTATACAAACCATAATATCTTAGTACAGACATACTTATTCAAGTTTTTGCGTTAAGAAGGCTAGCACAAATAACATCAGAGCTACAGATCGAAAAGGCAAGGCCTCCTGCCTGGGAGCCTCCGAAACTACTCATGGTCCTGGTCAGCGGGGGTCTCGACGTAGCAGTATCCGCCTCCGGGGTACTCCTGCTCCTGGGCTCCAACGTCGACTGTAGCGGCCAATCAGGCAAAACAAAAGGGGGAAATGAAGCAAGGGTGAGTATCTAGCATACTCGCGAGTCTTACGTCCGCTACTAACCTTTATGCATTTGTATCAAATGGAAAGGGGAGGCTGTATATAGTGGACTGAAAGGTAGAAAACCAGAATAAGGAAGACAAGCTAGGCCTATCGAAGACTAGCATCTTCTGACGAGTCTTGAAGCACAAGAAGAGAACAACCAGCAGTTCATATAAAGCATAAAGTAACAATGAAGCATAAGTTGCTGAAACATTGTATAATAGTAAGTTGTAAAAGTTAACAATTATAAATGCCTCCGAGAATCCTTCCTCGACTTTCCTGCGAGGAAGAAAACCCAGAACCAACAGTTTAATAGTAGTAGTTTGTAGTAGTAGGATCCGGCTTCAGCACAAAGCGTCCTTTTACCGTGGACATGGCTATTCGAATAAATTAAACTCCCTGCAGGGGTGCACTACTATTCATCCTGCACGCTCGGATCTCCAGGGTGGTGTACACATTGTTAGGGAATGCCCCATCGAGGCTATCCGACACATCGCAGCCCATCCTAGGCTCAGCAAAGAGGCCATCCACCGGACTATATCCTATGCGCTCAGGGGTCTAGGTCCCTCACCCTTACACGCTCCTGCACGGTGCGAGACTGTCCGGTGAAGCAAAATCAAATCCAAATATGCCTGTTGCAGCAAAGAATACAACACCGCTTCCCGGCAATCAGCTCGTGGTACTGCAGACGCCTGACGAGCTTTCGGACGAAACTACGACGCGAAGGGCCCACACCGTAATCCCACGTGTACGTAGTGCGTACAGACCAACGGGCCTCTCAAGCCATCCACCGAACCATTTAGCATTTTAATATTATCTCGCAGATGATACGTCCCAAACGTATCGATAATTTCTGCTTGCTCCATGCATGTTTTGTGTGATATTGCTATGATCTAGATACACTTTCATACACTTTTGATCATATTTGGACCAACCTATTAACTCAGCACCCCAGTGCCAGTTTCTGTTTTCTGCTGTTTTCCTATTTCAGTTTTCCCCCATATTAAAAGTGCTCCAAAAATTCAGGAAAAATCAGATAAAAAAATCAACGTGAAGGAACCTTCCGGAGTCCCGAAGGGGGATAGGTGGGACCCACCAGGGCCCCAGGCACCTAGCTGGCGCGGCCAAGGGCTTGGCCGCGCCAGGGGGGTGCCTGGACCCCTGGTGGCCCCCCCTTTGCCTATATTCTCCCGTGACGTGAAACTTCCGAAGACAGAACCCTTTTTCGCGATCTCGCCTCTGTTCCGCTGCCGTCGCGCTTCCAAGATCAGGAGCACCAGAAGACCTCTTCCCGGCACTCTGCCGGAGGGAGGATCAACCTCGGGAGCTTCCCCTCCACCATGGACGCTTCCCGGATGTGCCGTGAGTAGTTTCCTTTGGACCATGGGTCCGTGATCAGTAGCTATGTGATGTTCTCCTCCCCTCTTTCTTCTTCATGGTTTAGACCTCGTGAGCTTCCCTACATGATCGAGGCACATATGTAATCTTTTTTCTTTTGCTATGCTGAGTTTGATGGGATCTGATGGATTATAGAGTAATATATTTGGTTCTTATCTCTTATATTTTTGTTCCTAAGTAATTCTTGCATGTTCTTCGTTGCTGTTTATTGCTTTGGCCAAGTAGTAGGTAGTAACTGCAAGAGGGAACGTTATGCTCGATTGTGGGTTCATACCCTTGATGACACGCTTGAGTGACAGAAACATGAGTCTAGGGGATGTGTTGTTGCCACAAGGGGGAAAACAACGGTGCTTGTAACTGCGGTTGCAAGGATTGTTTACTTTACGCAAAGTTCTTTTTAATGCAGTTGTCTGTTGCTTTGGGTTTACCCTTTGGGTGGGCTCGCAACTTAATACCGGCGAGATGTTCTGGATAGATATCTCAAGGTGGATGATTAGTAGTAGATGTAGATGGATTTCGGTCTACTTATTTTGGCGTACAGCCCATGCGGTTGAGCCTCTTCCTTTCTTTGTAGCATAGTTAGCATTGCGGTGCGTTTATAATCCTGTCAATTGCCCATCTGTAATTTGTTTACCTCGCATAGCAGTTTTATCGTATTTTGGGAGAGTGACATCACTAGTGAACATCACGGGACCCCGGTCCATATTCTCATCATTGTTTACACGCTTATTTACTTTTCAGTATTTACTTTCAGTTGCTATTATCATTATCATTATCCTTTGTGTTTGATCCTTTGTAAACAACAAGACCGGAGAGATTGACAACCTCTCTGAACTTTGTTGGGAGCAAAGTTATTTGTGTTGTGTGCAGGTCCGTGTCAGTTGCGCCGCTGACACCTACTTATCATTGCCGGAGTCCTACGGGAGACAAACCCTATCCTCTACGTAGGGGAAATTTGCTGCTATCCTACATGTCACCTTCCACTTGGGGTAACCAACTAATTTCTTGCGCCGTTTCCTGGAATCAATTATCCTCTCTCGCGTATCAAGCAAATTTCTAGCGCCGTTGCCGGGGAACTCCGAGTGCTAAGATAGGGGAGTTGTCCACTACCTTTTACCATTGCTTTTTAGTCTTGTTAGTTTACATTTCAGTTTTTTCTTGAGTGTCCTTTATGAAAAACCAAAAAAATTAGTTGCTATCTTTTGCCTTTGTCTTTGTCTGCCTACTAATGCTATCTCTACCATGGGTGCTGAACCACCCAAATATGCTAGGATGGACATTTTCCACTTGGATCGTCTTCGATCAATTTGTGCTCGCACTAAAAACCCAACCGACTTGGTTGAGGGAAAATCATTGGTTGAGCATGCTCATTATACGCGACACCACCTATCTCAGAAAGCAGGGGCGGAGCTGGAGCTAATGTTACCCTGATGCACCACTTAACTATGGCATAGAAAAATCGGCCTTGCTAGGTCTTAGTCGACTGAGATTTCCTTAAGTCTTAGTCGATACTATATCCGTGAGATTTTACGTTAAGATTGATGCAAAAATTTATTTTTTATTTTTCCTTTTTTCTTTCTTACATGTTACTACCTCTGTCCCGTAATATAGGACGTTTTTGTAGTTTAATTTGAATAGAAAAAACGTCTTATATTATGGGACGGAGGGAGTATGTGATATGATTGAGACTTAGTTAAATCTCAATCGACTAAGACCTAGCCACACCCTAGAAAAAATTAAGCAACGATATAGCAAATAGGAAGTGTTTCACAATTTGTAACATGAATTTCATACATAACAAAAGTTGTTGTATAAAAACAAAATGCAACAACATTTTTTTAATATAATGATAAAACAAAGAATAAAATTACTTCAAAAGAATGTCTTACATTTCCAAATTGTATAGCACATCATCTCTACATAATAAAATATAGAATGAAATTATCAAAAAGAACATAATATAATGACAAAATAAAAAACTTAGAAGGGCTTAATTTTTTTGAGAATTGCCTTTAGTATATTCGTACATCCATGTAAATATGTTCTAATAAAACTTAATCTACTAGCTATAAGTTCATACATACTATAATTGATACAATCTGTACAAAAATTTAAGATAAAACACACATAAAAGAATATATAGAAGCAGAAGGAGTGGTGATTAAATAACATACTGCTATTAACTAAGAGTCAAAGAGAGTACATTGTGTTTTGCGATTGCCTGATAAAATATCCTGTCCGGTTGCCGCTGCCGCGTGCAACCGCCGAGCCGCGTGTCGCCGAGCCGGTAGCCACCAATCTTTCTACGAACGAATTGATCGCCTCGCCGGCTCTCTGCCGCCATTGGCTGTTAGGGATTGAGAGTATTTTTTTCGCGGCTGTTCGGGAGCGGCCGAGTCCGCAGTCTACACGAGACGAGGAGAGGAAATATGGATTGCTAGTTTGTTCGGTAAAGGAGCCGACATATCAATCGATCGCTAGTTGTTGTGTTCGTTTCGTGACGAGAGAAGATGGATCGATTAGCGCGACTAGTGCACGTGCGTGCAGACTTGAGCAGGCCTGGACTTGAGCAGGAGGAGCAGCGAGCGAAGAGGAGGTGATGGGTTGCAGGAATATATAGGCCTTGTGGCACCATTGCCGGCCCACCCTGTTGCCTTGGGCCAGATAGCTGATAGTTAGAACTAAAAATCAAATTCGACTCTGTAGCCTGTGCCACAGGGTGGGCTTATTGGGATCCGCCCCTGTCAGAAAGGGAAACACTTATGGGACCAAATACAAATTTTTTATTGCTATGCTAAGTGTTTATGCTACATTAATGATTTTACTTGCTGCTCTAATATAGATCGTCAACACCTTCCTTTCCAATGTGAGTTTAAAGAAAATGAGATCCTATCTTCTTATGCTAAAGGTGTTTATGATTACTTTGATGTTGAAAATATTGAAGAATTTGTTGCTTTTAAGGGTTCTTATGAGATTGCTTCTTTGATTGAAAAGTATTACGATACTATTTACATGTATGAAAACTTTACAGTTCTTGCTTGTTGCTTTGAGAATTGTTTGCAATGATTATATTGAAGATTTTAAAAACAAAATGTTTGTTGCCCAATGAGAGGCCAATGATTGCTTTGAGCAGGAATCCCATGATTCTGAGGACTCACTTGATACTTCCCTTTCTGAAGATCTTGATACTTGCTTTGTTGATGGCCATGATGCCAATATGGATTATGCTTACGAAGATGAACTTTCTATAGTTCCTTACGTTTAGCATGAAATTTTTGCTATTGCACCCACACTTGATTGTCCTATTATCGTTTTGAAATCTCTAACTCATATTCCGGAGAATTTTGCTCTTATCAAGGCTCAATGTGATGGGGTTGCATTTATCTTATGATCCTAAAAACCGTATTGAAAACTATACACGTGTGCTTGTAGGTCATGAACAACATGATTTATGTGATAGTTATATTCTTGATGTTGTTCATGATACTACTAAAAATTATTTTTAGAGAGGAAAGTTTGGTTGTAGAAACTTCCATGTTACAAAAACACCTCTCTTTTTGTTGAAAGTTTTTAAGTTGTTCTTGTTCCACCTTCCTATGCATGTCACTTTGTGCTTCTTTGATTTATTTTCTTATGAGATGTCTATGCATAGGAAGTGGGTTAGGCTTAAATGTGTTTCATATTTGCTTCTTGATGCTCTCTTTTGCTTCAACTCTTATTCTCTTGTGAGAGCATCTTTCATAATCTTCATGCCTAGCTAAAAGGAGTAAAAGAAAGCGCTTGTTGGGAGGCAACCCAAGATGTTTTTACTTATTTTTTTAGTGGTCTTGATGATTTTTACTACTGTAGCAACATCATTGTATCTTTATTTTCAAGCTTTGTGCCAAGTTATAGCCTCATATGACAAGGGAAGCAAAAGTTGTGACATGCTGTCCAGAAAACAGATTCTGTCTTCGTGACGGGAAAAATTGTATCAAATCACCAGTTCATCTTTTGAGCTGAATTTTTTACACAGCGTGCTCTATAAAATTGTGGAAATTTCGTATGTTCCGAGTTTTTTGATTTGAGTTGCAGAAGTACCCCAAAAAATTCTCTACTACATGTTGTTCTGTTTTTCACAGATTCTGCCACGTTTTATCTCTCCTTACTTTTGCAAACCTTAAGCTTGCTTTTTCTTTGCAAAAACCTTTTGGCAATCTTGAGAAACAGTAGATCTTCAAGAATATATTTATATCCAGTGGGGAAAAATTATTTTATTAAGGGTACTAACCTCTCTAATCAGATTATGATGAGTTATGTATGAAGGGAGTTTTCAAGTGTGCGAGGGAAGATGATGAAAGAAGATCCGGGAGTGTCAAGCGCTCAAGCTTGGGGATGCCCCCATGCATCCCCAATAAATATTCAAGGAGACTCAAACGTATAAGCTTGGGGATGCCCCCGTGCATCCCCTTCTCCATCAACAATCATCAGTTGGGTTGCCTTCACTATATTTTTATCACTTCATGCGTTATGTGCTATGCTTGGAGAGTCTCCATAACCGTGGACACGACTTCTGATGCCGGTGAAGTTGATAGGTTTAGTTGGGTTGCCTTCCCTGTCAACCGCGCCAATAAATGATTCTTGATGACCCACAAGTCTAGGGGATCAATTGTATCTTTTCGATAAATAAGGATTTCGATCGCAACGAGGAGCAGAAGGTATTGACAAGTGACCCTGGATAAGGAAAGGTCTGCAAACACTAAAAGATAAATATTTAGGGATTTTTGGTTTAAGCAACACAAAGGTAAAAGACAAGCAAAGTAAACAAGGTGGCTGAGGAGTAGCAAGTGTCCCAATCATTTCACAAGGATAATCCTATGAACTGAACTTATAAAGGCTAAATCGTTCTCGAGGACACACGGTAGAGGTATGCAAGTTACTTTCACCATATTCCGCCAAGTAGTATGTATTGTGTCAATAAGTGTTGGTGGGTGGATCAATGCTAGTACACCTTCTAGACTAAGATAAGTGTACTCTTATGATTACACAACTTGCAAGCATCCGCAAATACAAGGTAGTAATTAAGACATAAGTGATACAGTGAGGATAGTTCTCTCACTTCTCGTTGGTTACCCCAAGTGGAAGGTGAGATGTAGCGTAGCAGCAAATTTCCCTCGGTGAAGATACCAAGGTTATCGAACCAGTAGGACTCCAAGAGATACAAGAAGGTGACAACGACGCCAGAAATTAGGCGGTTGACGGTAGTTGACGTGGACCTCCACACAGAAACAACTAACTTTGCTCCCAACGAGTACAGAGGAGTTGTCAATTCCTCCGGCCTTGCTGTTTACAAAGGATCAACGCAAGAGATAATAATGGTGGCAACTGAAAGTAAAGACTGAAAGTAAATTGAGGGTATAAACAATAATGTGAAGATGGACCGGGGTCCCGTGATTTTCACTAGTGATGTCTCTCTCCCAAAAGACGATAAAAGTGCTAGCAAGGTAAACAAATCACAGCTGAGCAATTGACAGAATTATGAAGGCACCGCAATGCTAACTATGTTGCAAAGAAAGGAAGGGCTCAAAAGCAATGGGCAGTACGCCAAGGTAAGTAGACCGAAATCCAACTGCATCTACTACGAATCATCCACCTTGAGATATCTATCCAGAACATCTCGCTGGTATTAAGTTGCGAATCCCACCCAAAGTGTAAACTCAAAGCAACAGACAACTACATTAAAAGAACTTTGCGTAAAGTAAACAATCCTTGCACCCGCGGGTACAAGCACTGTTGTTTTATCCTTGGTGGCAACAACACATCCCGTAGTCTCATGTTTCTGTCACTCAAGCTAGACATCAAGGGGCTGAACCCACAATCAAGCATAACGCTCCCTCTTGGAGTTGCAACAAATCACTTGGCCAAAGTAAAATACGGCAACGGAGAACATGCAAGAATTTACTCAAGAACAAAATATAAAAGAGAAGAACCAAATATATTACTCATCACAATCTGAACATAGTCTCATAATCCATCAGATCCCAACAAACTCAGCATAGCAACAACAGAAATTACAAAGGTGCCTCGATCATGTGAGGAAGCTCACGAGGTCTCGAAAGTGGAATCACAAAGAGGAGAGAGGTACATCACATAGCTACTGGTCACGGACCCATGGTCCAAGGGGGACTACTCACGGTACATACGGGAGGTGTCCATGGCTATGGATGGTCTCCCGGAGGGGGGTCCTCCTCCCGGCAGGGTGCCGGGGCAGCTTCTCCAGGCAGCCCCGATCTTGAAACAGCGGCGGCGGCGGTACAGAGGCGAGTTCACGGAAAAGAGATCTCTATTAGGGGTTTCCACCGCGAGGGCTAAATATAGGGGGAGGGGGGTGTCGAGGGGACCCACCAGGCAGCCAGGAGGCCTCCTGGCGCGTCCTAGGGTGGGGCCGCGCCAGGGACCCTCCCGGTCTCCTGGTGGTGGCCCCCCTCCGCTACCTTGGTGATTCCGGAAGCTTCCGGGTCGCTGATTTTTTATCTTATTTTTCCGGATTTTTTGGAGCCCTTTTAATGGCCGGAAAACCTGAAATACAAAAATAGCAGAAAACAACAACTGGCAGCTGGGTGCACTGGGTTAATAGATTAGTCCAAGTATGCTAAAAAGTGTATGAAAGTTCAAGCAAAACATGGCAAAGTCACACAAAACATGCATGGAGCAAGCAGAAATTATAGATACGTTTGGGACGTATCAATAAGCATAACCACATCATTATGATCGAGGATCCATAACTCCCTTGTGCAAAAGTGTGCGAGCTAGGGTTCAGGATTCTGTCACTCCGGCAACCCACCATAAGCATCCTTTGTGCACAATGTATTCCTCTAGGCCCAAGAAAGGTGAAGTGTTAAGTGTTCGACTCACATAACACCACTAGAGAAATAACAACACAACTTTAGTATCAAACAATACATAATACTTCAACATCATATGACTACTAACAACTAGACTTCTCCCATGTCCTCAAGAACTAAAGTAACTACTCACAAGACATAAAAGAGATCATGATCAGAGGTGATAGATGGGTGGCAAACAATCTGGACACAATGATATTTCTCCAACAAAACTCAATAGCATTCACCACAAAGTAGTAATCAACACCAACAAAGTAGAGAGGATAGATATTACAGATTACAACACAAGTTGCAATTGTGAGATGAGATGGGACGGAGATGGAGATGGTGCTGATGTTGGGGATGATGTTGATGATGATCTCGATGATGCCCGTGAAGATGATGATGACGATGGCGATGATCTCCCCTTCCGGGGGGTGATCTCCCCGACGGAATCTGCCGCCGGAGATGGCTTTTTCTTCTCTGTAGGTTTCCGCCACGAGGCGGCGGCGAAACTCCGAAACTCCTCCTTTTTTAGGGTTTTTACCCCAGGGGGTAATATAGGCCGGAGGGGGCACCGAGGAGGGCCACCAGGCATCCAGGAGGGTGCCTGGCGCACCCTAGGGGGGCCGCACCAAGGACCCTTCTGGAGCCCTTGTGGGTCCCCTCTGGTCAATCTTTGTTCTCTTCCAGTGAATCTCGAAAATAATGATCCACGTCAAATTTCATCAAATTTGGAGTTGATCTGATTCAGCAACTTGATGTCCACTTTTCACCGCTAAATTCTGCTTCTGCTGCTTCGGCACCGGAAAGTTGCAAACTATGTAAAACAAGTCAAAAAAACATAAGAACAATACTTTAAAGTGGAATATATCGATGAATAGGGTTAAATTACAATATAAAATAGTGATGCATTTTGGACGTATCAACTCCCCAAAGCTTAGACCTCGCTTGTCCCCAAGCGATTACTGAGCTCGGCAAACCTGTCCACAAGTTTAGAGAGTGAAGTTTCGATAAAAGAATACAGACAAGAAGCATCAAGATTCTCACCAAACTGAAGCATCCTCAACAACAACCTCAACTCATAAGGCCCTTATGAGAAAGTAGTAACAATTATGACAAAGTAGGGCCAAGAAAACTCATCAAATCATGGAAAACATAACCTTGGTCAAGGAACAACTAATAACTTTTACTTTTGCTCTTTCACTTATAATGAAACAAGTTGAAGCTTTTGAAAGAACATGTTATTAGTCAAAAAGTGCACATGCTAACACAAATGAAGATGTTTACTAGGCATAAGATTTTTCAAACAACTTACTTATCAAAAGATAATGTCAACAAAGATGTAACATGCTAACTCTTAATGCAACTTTATATGCAAGAATCTTTATCAACATCAAGTGTCTGTTCTCTCTCAAAAAGGAAGGAAGTAGGAAGGACTGTCTCAGCACAAAATAAAGGATAAACCCTGTGCAAAAGGGTAAGCAGGGAAAACTCATGTGCCATCTCTAGATCAAACAGAATAAAAACAGATTTTGGGAGGTGCATGATTCGTCAACGACTGCTGATAGATAACTCACTCACTTCATGATTTAGAAAAGTTTCGAGGAACGGCTCCCATGTGGGGACGATCACACCCCCTTAAATTCCTTTGTTTATCACTCATAAATGGGCGAAGGAACTTGTGTGTTAGTATTTATCTTTTACGAGCTGGGCACTCATGCCAGTCCCTTCTCGTATTAGGGGTTTGCAGATTAGACATGCAATCCCAAGATAAAACTTGTCCAAATTAAGAAGATCATGGGTTACCCAGAACTTCCTCATGAGCTGAATCAGAGGCACAAAACAGAAGATTTTGAACATCTAAAGATAACACATAAATTATATACTTTAGGAGTGGTAGTGAAATACCACGAATAGGAAGGTATGGTGGACTCAAGTGGAAGATGTTGGTTTCAGGGTATGGAAGTACAAGCAGAATTCCGCTTGGTACAGAGTTTTGGCTAGCAAGGCTTTGAGAGACCAGACAATTCATGATGACTTAGATGCTAGAAATACAAAGCATAAACATTAAAACTAGCATGGCACATCAAGTTGTCTTCCTTGTCAACATAACACTTCAAGCATAATAACACAAAGGTTTTGGCTATGTGGCTACTTTGAGAAAAATATGCTTGTTGTTATGACCAAAGCTATACTTTCCAAGATTAAATAAAGTTTTCGAAGCCATACCTGATATAAGGTCAATACTCCCCATAAGAATCAGTTCATAATGTCGATTGCGTGAAGAAAATACCAAGTGCAGCGAAGAAACCAATAGACTTTTCATTAGTATTCCTTCATAGACGACTCCACACTCACGGATAAAAAACTCTCCACAAAAGGAGTGATAGACCTCAATGCAACACCTATTTCATAAAGTAACTTCCTTAGACATGATACGACTCTACTTGACTCCTAAAGACAAAGATAAATATAAAGATACCGGGCACTCCCCCAAGCTTAGAATAAGCTGAGGGGGTGCCATTACCCTAGGAGATTTACTCCTCATCCTTGTTCTTGTTGAAGTTGACCATGTTTTCCTTGGAGAAGCGCTTCCAGGGCAAAGGTTCTCCAGTCTCGAAGGACATCTGAGTCTCCAAGATCCTGCACTCAGTATCCAAACCCATGCATAAGAACTTAAGTTCATACTCACAGTTTTGGTTCTGCAGATCATAGATCTGTGCTTGAATCTCATAAACTTTATCTTCTAGTGCGGTCAAACTTGACATCATCTCCTTCATCACCTTCTTGTGGAAATCCTTTAACCCATTCATGATGTTGAAGTTAGCTTCAACACCACGCTCCACCATCTTCTTGAACTTCAAGACCTCATGTTCCATCTCCTTCAGCCACTCCTCGGTGCTCCCTTCCTTGACTGGTCCCTTCAGATATTCCTTGTGGAGGACACCATCCTCCACATAAAGGACATGGGGGGGGTGCTTACTCACCTCTGCGAGGTAAGGGTTGATGACGTTGACGACGAACTTGTCCTTGGGGGAACTTGGGGAAGCCATGTCACCTAGATCTGCTGAAATTTTCCTGGCAGAAACAGACCGAGAAATAAAACACACGAAATCGCGAGATATAGTGCTCGGACTATCCGTGCAAATATATAGCAAAAAATTCCGCAACAGAAGGAAGGTTTCAAGCCAAAGTGGGGTCGGAGTCAGAGTCCGGGGCACCCAGGAGGGTGCTCGGCGCAACCAGGAGGGGGGGGGGGGGCGCCGGGAGGCCTCCTGGCCCCCCTGGAGCTCCTCTCCGGCTTCACTTGGGCTTGGAATTTTCCTAATTTTGCAAAAACCTTGAAAAGTAAACTTTTTTTGACGTTCGTGATGTTTCCTTACCGTAATACATACCTTTTCTTATTCTGCTCCTGCCGGTGTCTGAAACTGGGCTGCAACATGTTCTTCATGAGTTGTTGTGTATATCATATTCACATCCACATTGATAGGATCACCTGCCATGTAATGTTTGAGTCTTTTTCCCTTCACAACTTGAGGTTTGGTGCCATCAAAATTATTAATCTTGATTGCACCAGACCGATATACTTCTTCGATATGAAAAGGTCATTCCCATATGGAAAGTAGTTTACCTAGAGAAAACCTGAAATGAGATCTAAACAACAAAACTTTATCACCAACATTAAATTCACGTTCCAGAATCCTCTTATCGTGCCACTTCTTTACCTTTTCCTTGAACATTTTAGCGCACTCGTAAGCTTCACTTCTCCACTCATCTAGAGAAGTCAAGTTCATGAGACGCTTTTCACCAGCTAACTTTAGGTCAACATTCAGCTCTCTGACAGCCCAGAAAGCTTTGTGCTCTAACTCTAGTGGCAAATGGCAAGCTTTGCCATAGACCATCTTATACGGAGACATGCCCATGGGGGTTCTTGTAAGCAGTTCTATACGCCCATAAAGCATCTCCTAACTTCTTTGACCAGTTGCTTAGCGGCTTCGCGCCCTTCGTTGGTGAGCCCCAAGTGGAAGGTGTGATGTAGTGCAGCAGCGAGTTTCCCTCGGTGAGGATACCAAGGTTTGTCTCCCGTAGGACTCCGGATATGATAACTAGGTGTCAGCGGCGCGACTGACGTGGACCTGCACACAGACATATATAACTTTGTTCCCAACGAAGTTCAGAGAGGTTGTCAATCTCTCCGGTCTTGTTGTTCACAAAGGGTAAAACACAAGTGATAATGATAGCAAGTAAAAGCAGAAAAGTAAAGATAGCTTGGAAACATTAATAAGGATATGGACCGGGATACGTGATGTTCGCTAGTAATGTCTCTCTCCCAAAAGACGATAAAACTGCTATGCGAGGTAAACAAATTACATAAAGGCAATTGACAGGATTATGAACGCACCGCAATGCTAACTATGCTACAAAAGAAAGGAAGAGGTTCAAAAGCACGGGCAGTACGCCAAAATAAGTAGACCGAAATCCATCTGCATCTACTACTAATCATCCACCTTGAGATATCTATCCAGAACATCTCGCTGGTATTAAGTTGCGAGCCCCACCCAAAGTGTAAACCAAAGCAACAGACAACTGCAATAAAAGAACTTTGCGTAAAGTAAACAATCCTTGTGACCGCGGTCACAAGCACCGTTGTTTTCCCCCTTGTGGCAACAACACATCCCCTAGACTCATGTTTCTGTCACTCAAGCGTGTCATCAGGGAGGCATGAACCCACAATCTAGCACAACGCTCCCTCTTGGAGTCACTACCTACTACTTGGCCAAAGCAATAAACAGCAACGGAGAACATGCAAGAATTACTTAGGAACAAAAATATAAAAGATAGAAACCAAATATATTACTCTATCACAATCTGAACAAAATCTCATAATCCATCAGATCCGATCAAACTCAACATAGCAATTGCAGAAATATTACAAAGGTGCCTCGATCATGTAGGGCAGCTCACGAGGTCTAAACCATGAAGATCAAAGAGGGGACGAGAACATCACATAGCTACTGATCACGGACCCATGGTCCAAGGAAAACTACTTAGGAGACATCCGGGGAGCATCCATGGTGGAGAGGAGACTCCCGGAGGTCAATCTTCCCTCCGGCAGGGTGCCGGGAAGAGGTCTTCTGGTGCTCCTGATCTTGGAAGCGCGGCGGCGGCGGAACAGAGGCGAGTTCGCGGAATAGGGTTCTTGTTCTGGAGTTTTCCCGTGACGGGGGATAAATAGGCGAAGGGGGGCAGCCAGAGGTGGGCCAGGGGCCCCAGGCACCCCCCTGGCGCGGCCAGGGGTGGGGCCGCGCCGGGTGGCCGCCTGGCCCCCCCTTGGCCCCCTCTGGCCCCTCCCGGGCTTTTCTGGAAGCTTCCTCCACACTGATTTTTTATCTGAATTTTCTCGAATTTTTCTGGCACTTTTTATATGGGGGAAAACTGAAATAGAAAAACAGCAGAAAACAGGAACTGGCACTGGGGTGCACTGAGTTAATAGGTTAGTCCAAATATGATCAAAAGTGTATGAAAGTGTATCTAGATCATAGCAATATCACACAAAACATGCATGGAGCAAGCTGAAATTATAGATACGTTTTGGACGTATCAACATCCCCACGCTTAATTCCTGCTCGTCCTCAAGTAGGTAAATGATAACAAGCATAATTTCTGTGGTGACATGCTAGCAACCATATAAGAACTTTGAAAAGTAAAGCAAGCAAGGTTAGAGATTCAATTCCAGTCATAACATGCAAGAGTCTATATTAGCATTGAAACAAGTAACAAAAGAACAAAAGGTGCAAGAGCTCTCCCTGTCCGTGACTCGAATGTCTCCAAATGGTGTTTGCGTGCAAGAAAGGGGATAGGGAATAAGAGAAAAAGTATTTTTGTTAAGAACTCAATCTACTAAAGTTTCACACTTGGTCCTCTTTGGAATCTTATCTTGACTCGTCCCCAGACCACTAGCCAGGTACAAGTCAATTTGATCCACTCCTTTTCGATATTTCGAGCACTCATGCAATGGATGAGCTTAAGCACGAAAGTTGACACTTAGGATGACAAAGAGAGAAATATGGTGGAGGAGGAAGACAAAAAGGATGAGAAAGGCTCACATCAATGAGGACAATCATAGGCAAGAGATGCCAAATGATAGGTATGATGTGAGGAGTAGGGATTGCCATGCAATGGGTGCAAATACGAGCTAAGAAGCTCTCCAAACTATATGTAAAAGGATCATCTCTATGGAGTACAAGGATATAGAGGGAGTACTAGTGTGGATCTCTCAAAAGGATAGTAGTGTTGCCCCTTTCTCTCTTTTTATTTCTTTTTCTCTTTTTCTATTTTATTTTTATTTTTTTGGTGGCCTCAATGGCTCTTTCTATTTAACTCTCATTTGTCCTCTTTGGGATCTTTTAATGTGTCCACTTCGGGATCTTTTCCTCACTTAAGGGCAACACTATATTTTACAAGAAGGTAAAGGAGATCTTTCACACTTTACAAGGTACTCAAAATCATAAAGAAGATGTAACTACATGATGTATGCAATGTATGCCGCTGCCAGTGTAGCAGGAACATGTAAGACATGAAGATCAAGTCATGAAGAGGTGGAAGTTGCATGGCAATGTAACTCGGAAAGGCTATGGAAATGCCTTGATAGGTAGGTATGGTGGCTGTTTTGAGGAAGGATATAAGGAGGCTTATGGTGACAGAGCGTATCATGCCAAGGGTTTGGATGTACCGGCGAAGGTGGACACCAACTCTCGGAGTGAGAAGAAGGCAATGCACGGCACGTGAGAGGCTAGAAAAATATGGGAAGGTGGAAGTGTCAACTCTCAATACTTACATTAGTCCGAAGAACTCATGCACTTATTATCGGTAACTCCCAATCTAATGGGGAGGTTCACAAAGAGACAAGTACCCCGAGGAGGAGTGTATGGGGGTTTGGTTATCCTTGCGCATCCTCGACTCATGGTACGTGAGTGTTCTCTGATATTCGACTCCTCAGAAGAGTAGTGATCCATCTAGTAGCTAGAGTTCTCAACTAGTTTTGTAGGTTTTAAAAATAAACACGGATTGCCCAAAATACGACACCTATCACTAAGAGGCTAGAGCTCTTGACACCAAAAGTCCAAACATTACTCACAACAATACCTCAAAACTATTGCAAGCTACTACTAAAATTAAATAGCAACCTCAAGTACCTACTTCTCAAAACAAGACACAACTCAGTGCAACAACCAACTCTCTTTAAAAAGATAAACATGAAAACTAAAAAGAGTTCCAGCAACAAACTAAACAAAAGCCAAGGCTCTTGCTAAAGACAAACTAAGACTAAAACTAAACATGGCAGTAGCTATGAAAAGATAGAGAACACACAACAGCAAAAAGATAGGCATGAAGAATCCTATGATGTGTTCTAGATTTTGAAAGTGGAGCGTGTCTCTCTCCCACACAAAGTAAGAAGGGATCTAACTTATTATGAACAGCAAGCAAAGCTAAATGAAACTAAAAACAAAACCTAAGAGCGAGACGCTCCAAGCATAGCACATAACACATGAAGTGATAAAAATATAGTGAGACGAAGGACGAACTGATGATTTGTTGATGGAGAAGGGGATGCACGGGGGCATCCCCAAGCTTAGACGCTTGAGTCTTCTTGAATATTTGTTGGTGATTCATGGGTGCATCCCCAAGCTTGAGCGCTTGACACTCTTGGATCTTCTTGCATCATCTTCCATCGCACACTTGAAAACTCCCTTCATACATAACTCATCATAAGCTGATTAGAGAGGTTAGTACCCTTAATAAATAATTTTTTCTCCACTGGATATAAAGATATTATTGAAGAACTACTGTTTCTCAATAGTGCCAAAAAGTTTTTGCAAAGAAAAATCAAGCTTAAGGTTTGCAAAAGTTAGGAGAGACAAAACGTGGCAGAATCTGTGAAAAACAGAACAAAAGATAGTAAAGATTTTTTTAGGGGCACTTCTGCAACTCAAATCAAAAAACTCAGAACATACTGAAGTTTCATAATTATATAGAGCATACTGTGTAAAAATTTCATCTCAAAAAGATGAACTGGGAGTTTTCTGGAATTTTTCTGGTCACGAGGACACAATCTGTTTTCTGGACAGCATGTCACAACTTTTACTTCCCTTGCCGTAAGAGGCTATAACTTGGCACAAAGTTGAAAAATAAAGATACAATGATGTTGATACAGTAGTAACAATCATAAAGACACAACAAAAGCAAAAAGAAAAACCTAAATTCGTTGCGGGCTGTCTTCCGAAAGCGCTTCTTTAGAGCCATTAGCTAGGCTTAAAGATTATAGAAGATGCTCTCACAAGAATAAGAACTTTGAAGCAAAAGAGAGCATCAAGAAGCAAATATGAAACACATTTAAGCCTAACCCACTTCCTATGCATAAGAAAATAAATCAAAGAAGCACAAAGTGACATGTATAGGAAGGTAGAACAAAAACAACTTCAAAACTTTCAACATGAAGAGAGGTGTTTTTGTAACATGGAAGTTTCTACAACCAAACTTTCCTCTCTCAAAGTAATTTTCAGTAGCATCATGAACAACATCAAGAATATAACTATCACATAAATCATGTTGTTCATGACCTACAAGCACACGTGTATTGTTTTCAACATGGTTTTTAGGATGATAAGATAGATGCAACCCATCACATTGAGCCTTGATAAGAGCATAGTTCTCCGGAATATGAATTGGAGATTTCAAAAGGATAATAGGACAATCAAGTGTGGGTGCAATAGAAACAATTTCATGCTTAACATGAGGAACTATAGCAAGTTCATATCCGTAAGCATCATCCATAGTGGCATCATGGCCATAAGCATAGAAGGCGTCAACTTCATCAAAAAGGGATATTTCAAAAGAATCCATAGGACCATAACACTCATATAAGGTAAGAGTCAAAGAGTTACTCTCATTAGAAGGTAGAAATGGATGGCTCCATTCTTCCTCCTCTTGTTCGTCACTCTCCTCCTCTTTTTCATCCAAGGAGCTTTTAGGTTCAGTAATTTCTTCTTCCATAGAGTTCTGCAAAACATTAGTCTCTTCCTTTGGAGGAGAGATTCTCTCAAAATGATCAGTAATATAATAATTTGCATCATAATTTTCCAAACAATAGTTAAGTATAGCAAGACTCTCAGTTTTATAAGGGGCGTCATCAATATTTTCAAGAAAAGAAGTAATTTCATAGGCACCCTTAAAAGCAACAAATTCCTCTATTTGTTCTGCATCATAAAAATCATAATTTCCCTTAGCATAAGAAGCTAAAGTTTCTTCCTCATTGTACTCACATTGGAAAGCAAGGTGTTTGTGCCTCATAAAGCAACAAGATTCATCCCTGCAAAAAGATATATTATATATTGAGCACAAGTTTTTAGCATACTCATACGATTGATGTATGAGTCTCCATAAGTGTATCCCTTTTTGAGACAAGCGGTATTCCTTGTAATATTCTTGTTGGTCCTCTGTGAATCCTCCATGCCAATAAGATCTAGTTTCAAAGAAGTTAGACATTGATTGGCAAGTAAGGAACTAGACATACTATATATATATATATTTGATTTTTGATAAAGGACACAAAGATAAAAACTGAAAGGTAAACTAACAAGACTAAAAAAACAAAGGTAAAGGGTAGTGTGCAACTTCCCTATCTTAGCACTCGGAGTCCCCGGCAACGGCGCCAGAAATTCTCTTGCTTAGCGGCTTCGCGCCCTTCGTTGGTGAGCCCCAAGTGGAAGGCGTGATGCAGTGCAGCAGTGAGTTTCCCTCTGTGAGGATACCAAGGTTTGTCTCCCGTAGGACTCCGGATATGATAAGTAGGTGTCAGTGGAGCGACTGACGTGGACCTGCACACAGACACAGATAACTTTGTTCCCAACAAAGTTCAGAGAGGTTGTCAATCTCTCCGGTCTTGTTGTTCACAAAGGGTAAAACACAAGTGATAATGATAGCAAGTAAAAGCAGAAAAGTAAAGATAGCTTGGAAACAGTAATAAGGATATGGACCAGGATACGTGATGTTCACTAGTGATGTCTCTCTCCCAAAAGACGATAAAACTGCTATGCGAGGTAAACAAATTACAGAAAGGCAATTGACAGGATTATGAACGCACCGCAATGCTAACTATGCTACAAAAGAAAGGAAGAGGTTCAAAAGCACGGGCAATACGCAAAAATAAGTAGACCGAAATCCATCTGCATCTACTACTAATCATCCACCTTGAGATATCTATCCAGAACATCTTGCTGGTATTAAGTTGCGAGCCCCACCCAAAGTATAAACCCAAAGCAACAGACAACTGCAATAAAAGAACTTTGCGTAAAGTAAACAATCCTTGTGACCGCGGTCACAAGCACCGTTGTTTTCCCCCTTGTGGCAACAACACATCCCCTAGACTCATGTTTCTGTCACTCAAGCGTGTCATCAGGGAGGCATGAACCCACAATCTAGCACAACGCTCCCTCTTGGAGTCACTACCTACTACTTTGCAAAAGCAATAAACAGCAACAGAGAACATGCAAGAATTACTTAGGAACAAAAATATAAAAGATAGAAACCAAATATATTACTCTATCACAATATGAACATAATCTCATAATCCATCAGACCCGATCAAACTCAACATAGCAATTGAAGAAATATTACAAAGGTGCATCAATCATGTAGGGAAGCTCACGAGGTCTAAACAATGAAGATCAAAGAGGGGAGGAGAACATCACATAGCTACTGATCAAGGACCCATGGTCCAAGGAAAACTACTTACGAGACATCCGAGGAGCATCCATGGTGGAGAGGAGACTCCCGGAGGTCAATCCTCCCTCCGGCAGGGTGCCGGGAAGAGGTCTTCTGGTGCTCCCGATCTTGGAAGCGCGGCGGCGGCGGAACAGAGGCGACTTCGCGGAATAGGGTTCTTATTCTGGAGTTTTCCCGTGACGGGGGATAAATGGGCGAAGGGGGCAGCCAGAGGTGGGACAGGGGCCCCAGGCGCCCCCCTGGCGCGGCCAGGGGATGGGCCGCGCCGGGTGGCCGCCTGGCCCCCCCCTTGGCCCCCTCTGGCCCCTCCCGGGCTTTTCTGGAAGCTTCCTCCACGCTGATTTTTTATGTGAGTTTTCCCGAAATTTTCTGGCACTTTTTATATGGGGGAAAACTGAAATAGAAAAATAGCAGAAAACAGGAACTGGCACTGGGGTGCACTGAGTTAATAAGTTAGTCCAAATTTGATCAAAAGTGTATGAAAGTGTATCTAGATCATAGCAATATCACACAAAACATGCATGGAGAAAGCAAAAATTATAGATACGTTTTGGACGTATCACCAGTCCTTCCTAGAATTGTTCACTGTTTTCGGTAAGATCAGCTTGATCTCTCTATTGGTGAGCTCAACTTGCCCACTAGTTTGAGGGTGGTACGGTGATGCAATTCTATAATTGACATTGTACTTGGCTAGAGCTTTCCTAAAGCTCCATGCGTGAAGTGTGACCCTCCATCTGTCATGAGGTACCTTGGTACACCAAACCTGGGAAAAATTACATCCTTGATCATTTTCAAAGATGTCTTGTGATCAACACTCTTAGTGGGGATTGCTTCAACCCACTTGGTTACATAATCAACTGCAACTAAGATGTGTGTGTACTTGTGTGAAGGAGGAAAAGGACCCATACAATCAAAACCCCAACAATCGAAAGGTTCAATTACTAGTGAGTAATTCATAGGCATCTCATTTCTCCTACTAATGTTACCAACTCTCTGACACTTTTCACAAGATAGAACGTACCTTCTGGCGTCCTTAAAAAGAGTAGGCCAATAAAAACCTGATTGTAGAACTTTATGTGCGGTCTTCTCACCGGCATGATGTCCTCCATAGGGGCTATCATGACATTGTCAAAGAATGTCCTTCTGCTCGTCCTCCGGTATACACCTTCTTATGATCCCATACGCACCTTCTTTATAAAGATGTGAGTCATCCCAAAAGTAATGCCTCAAATCCGTGAAGAATTTCTTCCTCTGATGAAATGTAAAACCTGGAGGCAAAAACTTTGCAACGATAAAATCAGCATAATCTGCAAACCAAGGGTCGGAATGAGATTGTACCTTTACAACATCAAGTTGTTCATCTGGAAAACCGTCATTGACTGGAATAGGATCATGCGGAATATCTTCCATCCTTGAAAGGTTGTCCGCTACCGGATTGTCTTCTCCTTTTCTATCGACAATCTGTAAATCAAATTCTTGAAGAAGGAGTACCCATCTTATGAGCCTTGGTTTGGCATCCTTCTTCTGCATAAGATACTTAATGGCAGCATGGTCAGTATGAATTATAACCTTAGAATCAACAATATATTGCCTAAACTTATCACAAGCAAACACCACTGCCAAGAATTCCTTCTCAGTAGTAGCATAATTCTTTTGAGCACTATCAAGGGTTTTGCTAGCATAGTGTATGACATTCAACTTCTTATCAACCCTTTGTACTAAAACAGCTCCAACCGCAAAATCACTAGCATCACACATAATTTCAAAGGGAAAATTCCAGTCAGGCGGTTGTACTATAGGAGCGGTTATCAAGGCTTCCTTATAATATTCATCAAATACAAAAGGAACATCCTTCTGGAGAAGATTGGTGAGGGGTCTCGAGGTCTTAGAAAAGTCCTTAATAAATCTTCTATAGAAACCAGCATGACCGAGAAAACTACGAATACCTTTGATGTCCCTTGGATAGGGCATACTTTCAATAGCTTCAATCTTTGCCTTGTCCACTTCAATTGCCCTTTCGGAAATCTTGTGACCAAGAACTATCCCTTCGTTAACCATGAAATGGCACTTCTCCCAATTGAGTACCAAATTTGTTTCTTCACATCTCTGCAAAACTTTATTAAGATTGTGGAGACAGTGGTCAAAGGAGGTTCCATAGAAGGAAAATTCGTCCATAAATACCTCCACAATCTCCTCACAGAAACCATGAAATATAGTAGACATACACTTCTGAAAAGTAGCAGGTTCATTACACAAACCAAAATGCATATGCCTATAAGCATAAGTACCGTAAGGACACGTGAAAGTGGTCTTCTCCTGATCCGCAGTGTTGACATGAATATGAGAGAAGCCAGAATACCCATCAAGATAGCAAAAGTGGGTGTTTTTAGACAACCGCTCAAGCATCTGATCAATAAAGGGCAGAGGATAATGGTCCTTCCTGGTGGCCTTGTTCAACTTCCTGAAATCAATACACATTCTATATCCAATAATAGCCCGCTGAGGTATTAGTTCATTTTTATCATTAGGAACAACAGTCATACCTCCCTTCTTAGGAACACAATGAACTGGACTTACCCACTTACTATCATCTATAGGATAGATGATACATGCGGCTAGAAGTTTGAGAACCTCCGTCCTAACCACGTCCTTCATCCTTGGGTTCAACCGTCGTTTATGATCAACAACCGGTTTAGCATCGGGCTCGAGATTGATAGTATGTTGGCAAATGGATGGACTGATACCCTTGAGATCGTCAAGAGTATAGCCAATAGCACCTCGGTGTCTGCGGAGTGTCTCCAATAATCGCTCTTCTTCAAATCCTGAAAGGTTAGAATTGATAATAACAGGATATATTTTCTTTTAATCTAAATAAGCATACTTGAGCGTATCGGGAAGTGGTTTGAGATCGAACACCGGGTCTTCTTTTGGTTGCGAGAGGATTCCTAAAGGTTCAACCGGGAGGTTGTGCTTCAGGATAGGAGTTTGTCTTAAAAATATGTCTTCTAGCTCATTCCTCTCCTGCATACGCATGTCATTCTCGTGGTCTTCCATAAATTGCTGCAAAGTATCATCAGGAGGAATAGCAATAGAAGCAATTTCTTCAATAATTTTGTCATTACTAGACAAGTCGGTACCACGAGGCTGCTTAGAAAACTTAGAGAAGTTAAATTCATACGGATCACCGTCGAATTCAACTGAAACTTTACCTTTCTTGCAATCTATTATAGCTCCGCAAGTGCTGAGGAAGGGCCTACCAAAGATAATAGGGCAAAAACTATCTTGCACTGAACCAAGTACAAGAAAGTCAGTAGGATGTTTTACCTTCCCGCAGAGAACTTCAATGTCTCTCACAATCCCAACTGGAGAGATTGTTTGTTTATTTGCAAGATGAATCGTGACATCTATGTCTTCGGTCTCACACGGCTGAATCTCGTGCATGATCTCTTGATAAAGTGAGAAAGGAATAGCGATGATACTGGATCCCAAATCACATAGCCCATAGTAGTTATGATCTCCTATTTTTACAGATACTACTGGTGTACCTGAAATTGGGCCTTTGTTCTTGGCTGTGACAATATTAGTGGAAACATCACAAAAACTAATAATAGGTTCTTCAATATCACTGGTTACTAGATCCTTAACCATTGCAACTTGAGGCTTGACCTTGATCAGGTCCTCAGGTTCATCAGTAGTCCTTCAATTTTTGTTTATAATACCTGTGACAAAAGAGTGCTCCTTTATCCTTGCGGGATAAGGAGGTTGTTCATACACAACTGCAGGTAAAACTGGATCAGTAACATTAATCTCAATAGGTGACTCCCTGAAAGGTTTATGATGTTGACTCTCCTTCTTCTTAGAAGAATCAACATGAGAAGCAAAGTCCTTGCAAAAGTCAATCATTAGCTGGGAATCAAGACCAATTTTAGAGCGAAAGGTATTAAAGTAATCAGTTTTCACATAACTCTCAATGTAGTCATGCTCATAGTTTATAGCGGGTTCAATACCTTTATCAATTTTCCAGTCTTCAGTGTTCTTCTGGATCCTTTCAATAAGATCCCATTTTTCTTCTATACTTCTGGTCTGGAATACCCCGCTAGAGGAGGCATCCAACATTTCCTTGTCTTGACGAGAAAGCCTGGCATAGAAATTTGTAAGTATAATTTCATTTGGGAGCTCATGGTTGGGGCATTTGAGCATCAGGGACTTCAGTCTCCCCCAAGCTTGAGCGAAGCTCTCTCCATTGCGAGACCAAAAGTTGTAGATGTAGTTCTTGTCTTGATGAATTTCACGAAGAGGATAAAACTTTGCATAAAAGAGAGACATAAGCTCTTGCCATTCAAGAAAATCAGAGTTATCGAGTAGCTTATACCAATCTGAAGCTTTATCTTTAAGTGATACGGAGAATAGTTTCTTCATGACGAACTCCATCGTTAAACCTGCAAGCTTAAATAAAGAACATAATTGTGACAAATATAGAAGGTGTTCTCCCGGTCTCTCAGATGTCCTTATCCTGTATAACGATTAGCCAAGACATAATCAATAATACCAGTTCATATTTTATAATGCACAATTTCAGTAGGGGTAGCAGTGACCACCACAGTCGTGGGGCGGATCCTCACCAGCAACAAACCAATAGTAGATGGGTCCATCAGGACTAAGGGTAGCATCGGCAAAATAAAAATAGCAACACAAATTAAAGGTTTCCTTACCGGCTTCACTTACCAATAGCGCTACACTCCCCGGCAACGGCGCCAGAAAATCTCGTTGATGGCGGTGAAGTTGATAGGTTTAGTTGGGTTTCCTTCATCAACCGCGCCAATAAACGATTCTTGATGACCCACAAGTCTAGGGGATCAATTGTAGCTTTTCGATAAATAAGGATGTCGATCCCAACGAGGAGCAGAAGGTATTGACAAGTGACCCTGGATAAGGAAAGGTCTGCAAACACTAAAAGATAAATATTTAGGGATTTTTGGTTTAAGCAACAGAAAGGTAAAATACAAGCAAAGTAAAAAAGGGTAAATGAGGAGTAGCAAGTGGCCCAATCCTTTCACAAGGATAAGCCTAGGAACTGAACTTATAAAGGCTAAAGCGTTCTCGAGGACACACGGGAGATGACGAGGGGGTGAGCCCATGACTCCTACATGTGAGACTACCTGGTGCGCATGAAGACAGAAGACCCGTTGGGAAGCTACGACAAGCCCACAATCGGCCCAACCAAGCACCGACGTAGGAGTCCGCGACTAACATGGAAGGTGCAGCTTGGCGTACAAGGCAAGACTAGAACTAGGAAACTATCTCTGTAACCTAGCACGGACTCCCCGAGACAAGGCCTAATATATAAAGGCTGGGAGGGGAGACGTCCAGATCAACTCAATACGCATCTACTCATCCTAGCCTTGCGAGAACTCGCCTTGGCCTCCACTGTAATTGCCCCCTCACGCAATAATATCGAGCAGGAAGTGCTTCTCCTATTAGCCAACGAGTATCGTCCAACCTGTGCCTATCTCTATGACTAACCCAGGGTCCCTGACCACGGGATTTGCCGGGGTTGATCCCCGTCAGGAGAGGTAGCCAAGTTACTTTCACCATATTCCGCCAAGTAGTATGTATTGTGTCGATAAGTGTCGGTGGGTGGATCAATGATAGTACACCTTCTAGACTAAGATAAGTGTACTCTTATGATTACACACCTTGTAAGCATCCGCAAATACAAGGTAGTAATTAAGGCATAATCCTAACCACATCATTACGATCGAGGATCCATAACTCCCTTGTGCAAAAGTGTGCGAACTGGGGTTCAGGTTTCTGTCACTCCGGCAACCCACCATAAACATCCTTTGTACACAATGTATTCCTCTAGGCCCAAGAAAGGTGAAGTGTTAAGTGTTTGACTCACATAACACCACTAGAGAAATAACAACACAACTTAAGTATCAAACAATACATAATACTTCAACATCATATGACTACTAACAACTAGACTTCTCCCATGTCCTCAAGAACTAAAGTAACTACTCACAAGACATAAAAGAGATCATGATCAGAGGTGATAGATGGGTGGAAAACAATCTGGACACAATGATATTTCTCCAACAAAACTCAATAGCATTCACCACAAAGTAGTAATCAACACCAACAGAGTAGAGAGGATAGATATTACGGATTACAACACAAGTTGCAGTTGTGAGATGATATGGACGGAGATGGAGATGGTGATAATGTTGGGGATGATGTTGATGATGATCTCAATGATGCCCGTGACGATGATGATGACGATGGCAATGATCTCCCCTTCCGGGAGGTGATCTCCCCGACGGAATCTACCCGCTGGAGATGCCTTTTTCTTCTCTGTAGGTTTACGCCATGAGGCGGCGGCGAAACTCCGAAACTCCTACTTTTTAGGGTTTTTACCCCAGGGGGTAATATAGGCCAGAGGGGGCACCGAGGAGGGCCACCAGGCATCCAGGAGGGTGCCTGGCGCGCCTTAGGGGGCGTGCCAGGGACCCTTTTGGAGCCCTGGTGGGTCCCCTCTAGTCAATCTTTGGTCTCTTCCAGTGAATCTCCAAAATAATTATCCACGTCAAATTTCATCAAATTTGGAGTTGATCTGATTCAGCAACTTGATGTCCACTTTTCACCGCTGAATTCTTCTTCTGCTGCTTCGGCACCGGAAAGTTGCAAACTGTGTAAAACAAGCCAAAAAAAATAAGAACAATACTTTAAAGTGGAATATATCGATGAATAGGGTTAAATTACAATATAAAATAGTGATGCATTTGGACGTATCAGCTTCTCGAAAAGATTTAATCCTGCAGGGGTGCACCAACTGCCCATTACAAGGCTTCACGTGCATGCCCATCTCTCTCAGTTGCTACCCATCACAGACAACCATTTTATGATTTAGTTCCAAGAGATTCGAAACGATAGGTCCCTCTAACTAACAACGCACAAATCCGGGTGGCCCTCGGGGAGTCGACACCCAATCCAAAATTCGTCCGCACTCTCGAATCAGACTCTTCTGGCTGACGCAGGTCGGATTACCGGGTCACCTCACATGGGGTCGGGTCCTAGCTGATCGGGTGGACCAACAGAGAAACCATGTGTCCACTGGCCCAAATTGTTTTAAAAGATATCTGCTAGGAGCGACCCGACAGACATATATGCATGGTTTGCAAATGGTAAATCGGCTTGGGCCACCTCTAGAAATGTTTGAAGCTAGGTACATAAGAAATGGGGACCCCATATTATCCCACACGCAGTTAGGCACGCTCGTCAAGAGACACAACACCCGAAACTCGGGTCCTAGGTGACTCGGATGGAACAAAGCATCGGGGCGGGATAGCCTAGACCTTCCATCCTTCGTCGAGTATAGTCAACATTATAATAATCATATCATTCTGGTGATAGCCCAAACCAAGGAGTAACATGGTAACATTCGTAGCATCCTAAGAATGCATACTAAGAAGGGGCTGAGCAACGAGCAATAGTAACATAGCAGTACATGGTTTGCTGGGAGGGGACATGGCTGTATCGATTTGAGAGAGGCTGTAAACATGTAATAGGATCAAACATCGAACCTAACCTATACTAGCATGCAAACCGCTGGTTATAATAGAATGGATCATAAGTAGTATATAGTCCTTGCCTGTTGATAAGTCGGGTTCCGAAGGTGTAGGCGATCGCGAGCTCGCACTGTCTCCGAGAGTAACCGCGAGAGCACACAGGAAGGAAACATTGGAAAGTAATCGACAAGCAAGCATATATTACTACGAAGCAATCACGAGCAATCAACAACAAGAAAGCAACACGAGACAACACACTACGGTATCGCATCTATCGTTGAGAGCGGTTATTAAGAGGTTAAGTGGAGTACTCGTCACACACGACGATACCACACATTTATAAGGGTTCAAGTTGTTTAGCTACACAAGATGAGAAAAAGTTATTAACATGGCATCTCACCCAAGCATGGCATATCACACAATCATGACAAAATGTGAAGCATAAGTAAGCTATCTAAGCTAGTCAGTTTAAGTGGGGCAAACTTCTAAACATACTTATCACTATTTACCCCACGAAAATTATAACGTTTGGTACTGTTTTGCCCTAAACAATATTTTATTATTTCTATTACCAAGAAATAGCAGCATAAACACAATCTACATGCAATTCTAGTCAAGTTACATATAAGGAACATTTCTATCGGAGCAACGGCTAAAAAGTTATGGCAAATTAAAATTTACAGTGGCAAGGTTGTAATTAGTAGTAAAACAGCATGTAGACAAGTGCAAACATGGCAAATGAGCACATTTTATTAATCTACACAAAAAACTAAGCAAGTTTCATGTTTAATTCGTCGCGATTTGAGCTACGGTCTAAAAGATACGGGCATCGCAGAAATCTATTACAATCTGCAATTTATTCTAACGAGAAATAAATAAATAAAAGTCTACTAGGCCGAAAGCATTTTAAACGGTCTAAACAGGGGCGAGAGCTACTTAACTGAGCTACGCACTAGGCGCCACACAACTCTGGGCCGAGCCCAATATGCAGAAGAAAAAAAATAAAAAGGAAAAAAGGGCTCCTCACTAGATCGAGCCGAGCCTAGGAGGGGGTGGGCGCTGGATAAGGAGCTTCGCTCAGGGCGCTGGGCTGGCAGCGGTTGGTGCTGGGCCAAGGGCGCGTGGTGGGCTACTGCGCACGCTCCAACCCAGCTGGCACGACGGGAGAGCGAGCGCGGGGGCTCGGCTATGTCATGAATGGGACGGAGCCCGGCGGCGGCGCCATTCCGGCGGTGCTCCGGCGAGGCTGGGGCGTTCGACGATATGGGAAACGGCGGGGACGGGCGGATCTGACGGCGGTCGAGTGGATCTGGCTGGGAGTTGCGTCCGGGGGGTCGGCGGCGAGCTACTCCATGGCGTCGGTTCCATGGCGGCAGGGCGCTCTTCACGGGCTCTTGAGAGAGAGGCAGAAGCCGAGATGAGGGGGAGGAGGAGAGGAGCAAGAAGGAGAGGAGGGCGCGGCTCGCCGGTGAGCTAGCCAGCGACGACGACGTGCGGCGGGGAGGAACCGCTCGGAAGGAGGCTCTCAGGGTGGCTCGGGAGAGGAGCTCCTCCACGGGAGGGATTCCATCTGGTGACATGGCAGCAGCGGATCCTTCCGATCTGGATCTGACGGTCCAGATCAGTGGATCTGGATCTGAGATGGGGTTGGTTGGCCGCTAACTTCGAGTTGGAGATGTTTAGGGATGGCGGCTGGGTAAGGAAAACCCTAATCTGGGTTGGTCTGCTGCCCAAAAATGGCAGGGGAGATGCCACTATATATAGCCAAGGTTAGGTGGGCTCGCAAATGACGAAAATACCCCAATTTTATCACGCGCGTCCTGCGTTACACGTTTATGACCGCCGAGAGTCCATATGGACTCTGATTCAAACGAAATCTTGAACCACGCACTCAACGCGTCGATCCCGTCAGTCGTACTTCACTTCGATACCGTTCCGAGAATATTTTTCTGCGCCCAATAAAATAATCCATTTAATTATTAAATGGGGTTTTCGTTCCGGTGGCGATGGTTGGTCATGTGTCGGGAGTTGCAATGGTGATCGGGTGACTTTCCCGTGCCGCAACGAGGTCGTGTGCCATTGGGGAATAGATCCGGGCACGTATGCCGATACAAGAAGGAGGGGGGAATATTCACCGACTAATAAATCAACGAAGCAAATACTGCAAACAATTCTAGCAAGCAATAAAATAAAGCAACAAAGAAAATTTTTCATTTGGGTGAAAATCTCGGGTTGTTACACCAACGAGAAGCAGAAGGTATTGGTAAGTGACATTGGTAAAGAAACAACTGCAGGAACTGAAAGATAACTTTTTAGGTTTTTTCGATATAAGCAACAAAAAGGTAAAAGAGAGCAAAGTGAAAGGCACTGAGGACTAACGAGTGGCCCGATGCTTTGGAGCAAAGGAGAGGCCTAGCAACTGAACTTATAAAGGCTAAAGCGTTCTTGAGGACACACGGGAGAAATAGTCACGTGCTTTCGCCATATTCCGTATCGGTACTATGTGTTGTGCTGATAAGTGTTGAGTGGGTGGATCTATGCTAGTACACCCTCTAGACTAAGATAAGTGCACTCTTATGATTAAACACCTTGCAAGCATCCGCAAATACAAGATAGTAATTAAGGAAAAATCCTAACCATAGCAATATGATCATTGATCCATTGTTCCCTTGTGCAAAAGCGTGTGAACTGGGGTTCAGGTTTCTGTCACTCCGGCAACCCACAGTAAGAATTCTTTGTACACAATGCATTCCCCTATGTCCTTAATAATGCGAACTGTTGAGTGTTCGACTCACACAACACCACTAGGAAAATAACAACACAACTTAAATATCAAACAACACATATTCCTTCAACATCATATGACTACTAACAACTAGAGTTCTCCCATGTCCTCAAGAACTAAAGTAACTACTCACAAGACATAAAAGAGATCATGATTAGTGGGGATAAATAGATGATAAACAATCTTAACACAATGATATTTCTCCAAAAAAACTCAATAGAATTCATCACACGGTAGTAATCAACACCGGTAGAGTAGAGAGGATAGATAGTACGAATTACAACACAAGATGAACTTGTGAGGTGAGATTGGATGGTGGTGGAGATGGTGCTGATGTTGGGGATGATGTTGATGATGATCTTGATGATGCCTGTGACGATGGCGATGATCTCCCCTTCCGGGAGGTGATCTCCTCGGCGGAATCTGCCCGCCGGAGATGTCTTTTCTCCTCTGTAGGTTTCCGCCACGGAGCGGAGGCGGAACTCCGAAAACTCTCTCTTCTTAGGGTTTTTAGATGAAGTGCGATATATAGGCCAAAGGTGGGAGCCGGGAGTGGCCCCAGGGGTCCAGGCGCCCTCCCAGCGCGGCCAGGGTGGGGGCCGCGCCATGTGGCGGCCTGGGCACCCTGTGGCCCCCCTGTGGCCCCTCTTCGGCGTGTCTTCGTCATTCGTCTGAAAAAATACCCTCCATCGATTTTCAGGTAATTTGGAGGTATTCTTCTTCAGCAACTCAGCGTCCACTTTTTACCGCTGAATCCTGCGTCTGTTGCTTCGGCATCGGAAAGTTTCAAACTGTGTAAATTAAGCCAAAACAACATAAGAACAACATCATATCATGAAATATATCAATGAATAGGAAAGAATTACTATATAAAATAGTGATGCTTTTTGGACGTATCAACTCCCCCAAGCTTAGACCTCGCTTGTCCCCAAGCGGATACTGAGCTCGGTAAACCCACAAGTTTAGAGAGTGAAGCGTCGATAATTAGAATACGGACAAGAAGCATCAAGGTTTCTTCATCAAACTCAAACATCCTCAACAACAATCTCAACTCATAAGGTCCTTGTGAGAAAGTAATAACAATTATATTCAAAAGTTGGGCTGAGAGAACTCATCAAATTATGGCAAACATATCCTTGGTGAAAGGACAACTCATAACTTTTACTTTTGCTCTTTCTAATTATGATGAAACAAATTGAAGATTTGAAAGAACATGTTATTAGTCATGAAGTGCAAATGCTAACACAAAGGAAGATGCTTGCTTGGCATAAGCTTTTGCAAACAAATTACTTGTCAAAAGATAATTTCAAAGATGATACGGTACGACAAAACTTAATGCAACATTATATGGATGAATCCTCATCAGTATCAAGTGTATCTTCTCTTTGGGAAAACAAAGAAGTAGGAAAACTGACTCAACATAAAAGTAAAGGAAAGGCCTTGTTAAAGGAAAGCAGGGAAAACTCATGCGCTATCCTCAAATCAAACAGAATGAAAAATAAATTTTGGGAGGTGCATAGTTTGTCAACGAATGCTAATAGATAGCTCAATTACTTCTCAAGATGGACAAGTTTCGAGGAACGGCTCCCAAGTGGGGACGATCAGATCCCCTTAATCTCCTTTGTTTATCACTGCCAAAGTTTCTGATTTCTCATAGACCAAGCGTGAAGGAGGGTTTGTTTGTTATATTATCTTTCGAGTTGGGCGCACTCATGCCAGTTCCTCCTCGTATTATGGGTTTGCAGATTAGACATGCAATCCCGGGGTAAAACTCGTTCAACTTAAGAATATCATGAATTACCTACTACTTCCTCATGAGCTAAACAAGAGGCACAAAACAGAAGATTTTGAACATTTAAGGATAACACATAAATTCTATACTTATAGGAGTGGTAGGGAAATACCACGAATAGGAAGGTAAGGTGGACTCATATGGAAGGTATTGGTTTTAGGGTATGGATGCAACATCAGAAATCTGCTAGGAAAAGAGTTTGGCTAGAAAAGGCTTTGAGACAACACACAACTGATGCTAATTTAGATGCAAAACATATAAAGCATAAACATTAAGGTAAGCATAACACATCAAGTTGTCTTCCTTGTCAACATAACACTTCAAGCATAATAACATAAAGGTTTTGGCTATGTCGCTACTTGGAAAAACATGCATGTTGTCAAGACCAAAGCTATGTTTTCCAAAATTAAATAAAGTTTTCAAAGCCATACCTGATATGAGGTCAATACTCCCCATAAGAATCATCATATAAGGTCGATTGCGTGAAGAGAATATCAAGTGCAGCGAAGAAACCAATAGACTTCTCATTAATATTCCATCATAGACGACTCCACACTCACGGATACAAACTCTCCACAGAAGGAGTGATAGACCTCAATGCAAACACCTATTTAATATAATAACTTCCCTAGACATGATATGACTCTACTTGACTCTAAAAGACTAAGATAAAGATAAAGATACCGGGCACTCCCCCAAGCTTGGAACAAGCTGAGGGGGTGCCATTACCCAAGGAGATTTACTCCTCATTCTTGTTGTGGTTGTTGTTGATGTAGTCATGGACGAAGCGCTTCCATGGTAGAGGTTCCCCTGTCCCATGAGAGGCTCCAGCCTCCAAGATCCTGCTTCCAGCACCTAAACCCATGCACATAAACTTTAGTTCATACTCACAGTTCTGGTTGTGCAGATCATAGATCTGCCCTTGGATATCATCAATTCTTTCTTCTCCAGCGGTAATGCTTGACGAAATCCCCCTCATCTCCTTCTTGTAGAACGTCTTCAGCTCGTTGATGATGTCGAAGTTGGCTTCAACACCCCGCTCAACCATCTTCTTGTACTTGAAGACTTCTTGCTCCATCTCTTCTAGCCTGGCCTCGATGCTTCCCTCCTTGGCAGGTTCCTTTAGATCTTCTTGGTGTGAAGGGCACCATCCTCCAAATGGACGGTTCAAAGATGGTTCTTCACCTGAGCGAGGTAGGGGTTGATGACGTTGACGACGAACTTGTCCTTGGGGGAACTTGGGGAAGCCATGGCACCTAGGTCTAGCTAAAAGATTTCCTGGAAGAAACAGCTTGATAAGAAAACACGCGAAATCGAGAGATACGGTCCCGAGGCTATCGAGGCAAATATATAGCAAAAATTTCTGCAACAATAGGAAGGTAACGAGCCAAAGGGGAGTCGGAGACGGGCTCCGGGGTGCCCAGGCGGCCACCCGGCGCGGCCAGGAGGTAGGACGCGCCAGGGGGGCGTCTGGGCCCCCTGGAGCTCCTCTCTGGCTCCAATTAGGCTCTGAATTTTCTATATTTTGCAAAAATACGTAATCTGGAACTTTTATGGCGGTTTCGCGATGTTTCCTTACCGTAATACATACCTTTTCTTATTCTGCTTCTGTTGGAGTCTGAAACGGGGCTGCAACATATTCCTCATGAGTGGTTGTGTGTATTATATTTACATCAACGTTGACGGGATCTCCCGGCATGTAATGCTTGAGTCTTTGCCCATTCACAACTTGAGGTTTTGTGCCGTCAAAATTATTAATCTTGATTGCACATGACCGGTAAACTTCTTCGATATGAAATGTCCCTTCCCATCTGGAAAGTAGTTTACCTGGAGAAAACCTAAAACGGGATCTAAACAACAAAACTTTATCACCAACATTAAATTCACGTTTCAAAATCCTTCTATCATGCCACTTCTTTACCTTTTCCTTGAACATTTTAGCACTCTCCTAAGCTTCACTTCTCCACTCATCTAGAGAAGTCATGTTCATGAGGCGCTTTTCACCGGCTAACTTTTGGTCAGCATTAAGCTCTCTAACAACCCAGAAAGCTTTGTGTTCTAATTCTAATGGCAAATGGCAATCCTTGCCATATACCATCTTATACGGGGACATGCCCATGGGGTTTTTGTAAGCAGTTCTATACGCCCACAAAGCATCTCCTAACTTCTTTGACCAGTCCTTCCTAGAACTGTTAACTGTCTTTTGCAAGATCAACTTGATCTCTCTATTGGTGAGCTCAACTTTCCCACTAGTTTGAGGATGGTACGGTGAAGCAATTCTATGATTGACATCGTACTTGGCTAGAGCTTTTCTAAAAGCTCCATGGGTGAAGTGTGATCCTCCATCAGTCATGAGATACCTAGGTAGACCAAACCTAGGGAAAATTACATCTTTGAGCATTTTCAAAGATGTCTTGTGATCAGCACTCTCAGTGGGGATTGCTTGAACCCACTTGGTCACATAATCAACAGCTACTAAAAGGTGAGTGTACTTGTTTGATGGAGGAAAAGGACCCATAAAATCAAAACCCCAGCAATCAAAAGGCTCAATCACTAGTGAGTAATTCATAGGCATCTCGTTCCTCCTACTAATATTACCAACTCTCTGACACTTATCGCAATATAAAACATCATTTCTAGCATCTTTAAAGAGAGTAGGCCAATAAAAACCTGATTGGAGAACCTTATGTGCGGTCCTCTCACCAGCGTGATGTCCTCCATAGGGACTATCGTGACATTGCTTGAGAATGTACTTCTGCTCGTGTTCCAGTATACATCTTCTCATGATCCCGTCAGGAACTTCTTTGAAAATACGAGGGTCATCCCAAAAGTAGTGCCTCAAATCATGAAAGAACTTCTTCCTTTGCTGAAATGTTAAACCTGGAGGCAAATACTTTGTAATGATAAAATTAGCATAATGTGCAAACCATGGTTCGGAGAGAGATTGTACTTGTACAACGGCAAATTGTTCGTCTGGAAAACTGTCGTTGACTGGGATGGGGTCATGCAGTATATCTTCCATCCTTGAAAGATTGTCTGCCACCGGATTGTTTGCTCCTTTTCTATCAACAATCTATAGATCAAATTCTTGAAGAAGGAGTACCCACCTAATGAGTCTTGGTTTGGCGTCTTTCTTCGCCATAAGGTACTTAAGAGCAGCATGGTCAGTATGAATAATAACTTTTGAATCAACAATATAAGGCCTAAATTTATCACAAGCAAATACTACTGCTAAGAATTCCTTCTCAGTAGTAGCATAATTCTTTTGAGCACTATCAAGGGTTTTGCTAGCATAATGTATAACATTCAATTTCTTATCAACCCTCTGTCCTAGAACAGCCCCAACAACAAAATCACTAGCATCACACATAATTTCAAAGCTTTCTTAAGAACTTCCAGTCAGGTGGTTGTACGATAGGAGCGGTTATCAAAGCTTTCTTAAGAACTTTGAAAGCCTCCTTACAATCTTCATCAAATAAAAAAGGAACATCCTTCTGGAGAAGATTAGTGAGGGGTCTCGAGGTCTTAGGAAAGTCTTTCATAAATCTTCTATAGAAACCAGCATGACCGAGAAAACTACGAACACCTTTAATGTCCCTTGGATAGGGCATCCTTTCAATAGCTTCAATCTTCGCCTTGTCCACTTCAATTCCCCTCTCGAAAATCTTGTGACCAAGAATGATCCCTTCGTTAACCATGAAGTGGCACTTCTCCCAGTTTAAAACAAAGTTTGTGTCCTCGCATCTCTGCAAAACTTTATTAAGATTGTGGAGACAATGGTCAAAGGAAGTTCCATAGACGGAGAAATCGTCCATGAAGACTTCCACAATCTCCTCACAAAAACCATGGAAAATAGCAGACATAAATCTCTGAAAAGTAGCAGGTGCATTGCATAAACCAAAAGGCATACGCCTGTAAGAATAAGTACCATAAGGACACGTGAAAGTGGTCTTCTCTTGATCGGCAGTGTTAACATGAATTTGAGAGAAGCCGGAGTACCCATCAAGATAGAAAAAGTGGGTGTTTTATACAACCTCTCTAGCATCTGATCAATAAAGGGCAGCGTGTAATGGTCCTTCCTAGCTGCCTTGTTCAACTTCCTGTAATAAATACAGATTTTGTATCCAATAACAACTCTTTGAGGTATTAGTTCATTTTTATTATTAGGAACAACAGTCATACCTCCTTTCTTGGGAACACAATGAACTGGACTTACCCACCTACTATCAGCTATAGGATACATGATACCTGCAGCTAGAAGCTTGAGAATCTCCGTCCTAACCACGTCCTTCATCTTTGGATTCAGCCATCGTTGATGATCAACAACTGGCTTAGCATCAGGCTCGAGATTGATAGTGTGTTGGAAAATCGATGGACTGATCCCCTTAAGGTCATGAAGGGTATAGCCCAAGGCACCACGATGTCTATGAAGATTCTCCAACAATCGCTCTTCTTCGAATTCTGAAAGGTTAGCATTGATAATGACAAGATATATTTTCTTTTCATCTAAATGGGCATACTTGAGCGTATCGGGCAATGGTTTGAGGTCAAACACCGGGTCTTCTTTTGGTTGTTCTAGGATCCCCAAAGGCTCAACTGGAAGGTTGTGCTTCAGGATGGCAGCTTGTCTTGCAAATACTTCGTCTAATTCATTTCTTTCTTGCATATGCATATCATTCTCGTGGTCTTCCATATATTGCTGCAAAGGATCATTAGGAGGAATAGCAATAGAAGCAATATTTTCAATAATTTTATCATCACTAAGTAAATCAGTACCATGAGGTTTCTTGGAGAATTTAGAAAAGTTAAATTCATATGGCTCATCATCAAATTCAACAGAAACTTTACCTTTTTTACAATCTATAATAGCACCACAAGTGCTGAGGAAAGGTCTACCAAAGATAATAGGGCAAAAACTATCTTGCACTGAACCAAGTACGAGAAAGTCGGTAGGATACTTTACCTTTCCACATAGGACTTCAACATCTCTCACAATTCCAATGGGGAGATAGTTTCTTTTTTTGCTAGATAAATAGTAGCATCGATCTCTTCAAGTTCACAGGGTGAAATCTCACCCATGATCTCCTGATAGAGTGAATAAGGAATAGCGCTAGCACTGGATCCCAGATCGCAAAGCCCGTAATAGTTGTGATCTCCTATTTTGACAGATACAACTTGTGTACCTGAAATTGGGCTCTTATTCTTGGCTGTGACAATGTTAGTTGAAACAATACAAAAATTTATCTCGGAATCTGAAACATCATTAGTAACTAAATCTTTAACCATCGCAACTTGAGGATCGACCTTGATCAGGTCCTCAGGCTCGTCAGTTCTTCTCCCACTTTTATTTATTATGCCTGTCACAAAAGAGTGCTCCCTCATCCTTGTAGGAAAAGGGGGCTTTCATAAAAAACTGCAGGCAGAATAGGGTCAGCAACATGAATATCAACAGGTAACTCTTTAAAGGGTTTATGATACTGATCCTTCTCCTCCTTAGAAGAGTCAATGTGAGAGGAAAAGTTCTTAAAAAAATCAATCATAAGCTGGGAATCAAGACCAATCTTAGAACAGAAGGTATTAAAATAATCAGTTTTCACATAGCTCTCAATGTAATCATGCCCATAATTTATAGCAGGTTCAATACCTTTATCGATTTCCCAGTCTTCGGTATTCTTCTAGATCCTCTCGATGAGATCCCACTTTTCTTCGACACTTCTTGTTTGGAATACCCCGCTAGAGGAGGCATCCAACATCTCCTTATCCTGACAAGAAAGCCTGGCATAAAATTTTGTAATTATAATATCTTTGGGGAGTTCATGGATAGGAAACTTGAACATTAGGGATTTAAGTCTCCCCCAAGCTTGAGCGACGCTTTCTCCATCACGAGACCAAAAGTTGTAGATGTAATTCCTGTGTCGACGAATTTCATGAAGAGGGTAAAACTTGGTATAAAAGAGAGACATAAGCTCTTCCCAGTTAAGTAGATGTGAGTTATCGAGGAGCTTATACCAATCTGAAGCTTTACCTATAAGTGACACGGAGAATAATTTCTTCATGATGAATTCCAGTGACACACCTGCAAGCTTAAATAATGAAAATAGTTGTGTTAAATATAGAAGGTGTTCACCTGGATGTCTATCTCCTCCATAACTGATACGTCTCAAACGTATCTACTTTTCCAAACACTTTTACTATTGTTTTGGCTTCATTCTTGCATGATTTGAACGAAACTAACTCGGACTGATGCTGTTTTTCAGCAGAGCTGCCAGTGCTGTTTTCTTTTGTGCAGGTTTCTGGATATTTAGGTACGCTGGAAAAATCCCAAAAAAATATATAAAAAATCAGCGTTCTGGAAGCTTCCACAAGTCCAAAGGGGAGCCACAGGGCAGCCAGGGGGCAGCCAGGAGGGTACCTGGCACGGCCCAGCCCCTGGCCGCGTCACCTGCCCTCCTGGCTGGGTCCCACGTCCCCCGGTGCCCTACTTTGTCCCTATTTATTCTCCCGACGCAGAAACCCCAGAACAGAAGCCACTTTTCCAATCTACGTCGCGGAGCCGCCGCTACCCTCTGTTCTTCTCCGGGAGAGCTAATCTGGAGGCTGCTTTGGCCTCAGGTGAGGGGAAATCATTGCCATCGTCATCATCATCGCCTCTCCATCACCACTCCATGACTTCCTCTCTCATGTGTGAGTAATTCCCTGCTGTAGGCAAAGGGGATGGTAGGGATTGGATGAATTGGATCATGTAATAGTTCAATCAGATTGTTGGGGGCATGTTGCCTATCATCTACTTGGCGTTTATCATCTCTGTTACAAATTGTTGCTCTTAATGCTTGTCACTTTGGGCCCGAGTGCCATGATTTCAGATCTGATCACCCTTTTGTTTCTTGAGTTTGTGGTGTTCTTGATCCTATCTATGAGTTGTATGCACCTATTATAGCCCGAAACCGGCGATCCCAATGGTGACAGCTTGGGACACCAAAGGGGATGGACTATAATTTGATGGCAGCCAAGTCAAGGCTAATAAAAGGAAAGATTGCATCATCTGGGCGCGGTTCTCCTTGGAGAAACTGCAAAAGAAGTGTGGCATAGACGCCACCAAAGAGGTCCCCCTTGTTACTATTAGTAGCAAGGCGTTTCGCAATAAGCAAACCCACATGATACTCGTGCTTCCCTGAGAGGGCATTCGCCATGATAGCAGTATCAGGCGTAGAAGTGCTACTCGTGTTGTCTCGAGCCAACACTCCTCTAGCAATATAATAGGCGAAATACTTGAGATGAGGGAACATAATGTTGGAAATCTTCTGACGGTTGGATGGCCTCACTTCAGTGTTACAGAACGAGTCGAGGAGGGTGTTGAGTGCAACAGTTTGGACATTTTTCCTCTTCTTCTTCTCGACCAAGCCTGGCAAACCTAAAGATTCACAAAATATACTCATAGGCATGGTCAGCAATCTTTCATAAAGTTGAAACACCACAATATCATTGTCAGAATAAAACCTGAAACTGTTAACAAAAATAGCGGTGAGTGTCTCGTACTGTGGTACACGGCTCGTAACAAGCCGTGTCAAACCTGCATTGGCACACAGAGCATAGAATTCTTCTTTTATACCGGCATCCTCCATGAAATCTTCGCATGGAAATGCCATGTCTTTCGCGGGTGACGCGTCCAACATCTCTATGGGTACGATATCTTCATTATAGCTCACCCTCGTGGTCGAAGGTGAAGCTGTGGAACGCGTAACACGGCGAGAGCGCTCGGGTTTCTTCTTCCCAAGCCACTTTCCTAGCCTCTCCATTTCTGAAATTTTTAACAATTCACAAAAACGAAAATTTAAGCAAAACTAGTTTGGGCAAAACATTCTACTTACTTTACCAAGGCTCAAACTAGCAACAAAACTTGAAAAATAAATTTCTACACAAACATTTAAGCTCAACTAAACAGCACCAAGAACCACTAAATACTCACTAATGAAGCCACCAACTAGAAAACTAATTGGAGGGGTGAGGGAGTCACATACCAGAGAGTATTTGTTCCAAATTTCAGCTCAAATGAGTGGTTGTAGAAGGAGATCGAGGTTCCGTGCTCAAGAACAGCAGAACCAGAGAAAGAACACGAGTTTTGGGAGGAAGGAGAGAGAGTGAGGGAAGAGAGGCCACCAGGGGGTGCCTGTGGGCCACAGGAGGGTGGGTGGCGCGGGCAGGAGCTGCGCCGCGCCACCTGGCCTCCTGGGCCAGGGGTGGACCCCCCTGGTCAGCCTCAGGTGCCTCCTGATGGTTTTTACCTGGAAATTTTGATTTTGATTTTTCTGGAATTTTCTGGGCAACTTTTCAAAGTTCAAAAAGCTGCAAAAACTTTTGTGAACTTGAGACAAAAGTTAGAACAAGTGAAGTTTCAAACACAAAAACTTGGGTACAACAAGGAGAATAAAAGATAAAGGAAATGAAAACATAACAAGTTCAACTTTTTACCTATATAAAACATGCTAGTTAGCAAGGTTGATCAAGTCTTACCAACAAACCTGTGGTATATAGCGCAGAAAGTCTCGCCTCTTATGAAGTGATCATTGCACTCTCACTTTAATGGACATTGTCCCCACCATAATTGTCTTGTATTTATGGTATACATGTAGTGGACAATCCCATTCTCCAATCTTCACGGTCTCAATATTCTCAATGGAGTTAAGGCCATGCCTTTTGTCGATCTTCTTCGGAAAATACACTGTGTGTTCTTTGTCATTCACGTTGAAGGTAACCTTCCCTTTATTGCAATCAATAACAGCACCTGCGGTGTTAAGAAAAGGTCTACCAAGGATAATGGACATGCTCCCATCCTCGGGCATGTCAAGCACAACAAAATCAGTAAGTATTAAGAAATTGGCAACTTCAACAAGAACATCCTCACAAATACCGATCGGGACGACCGTGGACTTGTCGGCCATCTGTAAAGAGAAATCTGTAGGAATTAATTTCTCTAAACAAAGTCTTTTGTAGAGAGAAAAGGGCATAACACTCACTCCTGCACCAAGATCACATAAAGCAGTTCTAACATAATTATTTTTTATGGAGCAAGGAATGGTGGGTATACCTGGATCACCGAGCTTCTCAGGAATCTTGCCACTAAAAGAGTAGTTAGCAAGCATAGTAGATATTGCCTCATTAGGGACTTTTCTTTTATTAGTAACAATATCTTTCATATATTTAGAGTAAGGAGGTAACTTAATAGCATCAGTCAAAGGGATTTGAAGAAAAAGAGGTTTCATCCACTCACAAAACTTGTTGTAGTGCTCTTCTTCTTTGGTTTTGATGGACTTGCTTGGGAAAGGCATGGGTTTCTGTACCCATGGTTCTCGTTCCTTCCCATGTCTCCTTGCAAGAAAGTCTTCTCTAGTATACTTCTTGCGCTTATCGGGTGCTTCTTCTTCACGAACCTCGGGTGGATCATTCTTTTCAGCATCTTTTTCAGGTTCAGCACCGTCTTCAGTCTCAGCATCAGAGGTAGATATGCTGTTTGGATCAACAGCTTGTTCTTCTTCTTCTATTGGATCATTGGAATTGTCAGCTTCCTGCACTTGAGAATCTTGCTCGATCCTCTTCGGATGCCCTTCTGGGTAGAGAGGGTCCTGGGTGTGTGTTCCACCCCGGGTCTTTATACCATAAGCCTGTAAATTTTCATGTTTGGCATTATTAGCAAGCAAATCTTTTTGCACATTAGAAATTTGCTCAAGCTGAGTTTGAACCATATGAAAATGCTTCACAAGACATTTAACATCATTAACTGTTCTTCCTAGAACATCAAGAAAACTTTTGATAGCAAGAGTATTATCATGCAACTGACCTTGTACCTTCTCATTGAAGTGATTCTGCTTCATAATAAAATTATCAAGCTCATCTAAACATTTGTCAGGAGGTTTACCTTTAGGGATGTCACTTGCATTGAAATCTAAAAGAGAGTGTACCTCTACCATAGGTGGGTGAGTGGTGGGCTCACACATCTTCTCAATTGGAGGTAGATTCTTCACGTCTTTAGCTTTAATACCTTTCTCTCTTATAGACTTCTTTGCTTCTTGCATATCTTCGGGGCTTAGGACAAGCATGCCCCTCTTCTTTGGTGGTGGAGGTGGTTCAGGCACGGACCAATCTTCATGGTTTTTGGCAATCTTGCACATCAATTCTTCCGCATCGTCCGGTGTTCTTTGCCTGAAAACACAACCAGCACAACTATCTAGATAGGATTTAGACCCATCGGTTAGACCAGCATAAAATGTATCAAGTAATTCATTCTTAGGGATATCATGTCCCAGTCTAGCTTTCAGAAAACTGCAAAAATCTCCCCCAAGCTTTAGGGAGATGCTCATCCTGCAACTGTTTAAAGTTATAAATTCTTTGCAAAGCAGCATGTTGCATATAAGCAGGAAAATACTTATTGAAAGCTCAATAATGATCAGAGGGGGAGGGGGTGAATGATCACTTCTAAAAATTCTAAGGAACTTAGAAGGAATTCATGCAAACTGCGAAGGACTAAGGCATCTCGAAGGAAATACAATGTCGAAAGTAATGCATGGTTCGAAAGGATTTGGAGCGAAGGAAAACATCAAAGACAAACAGGCAACGAGTAAATACTTAATGTAAACGCATGAAAGAAAACGAGCCTGACACGATGATGTTTGGTAAACCAGTTCACACTCTGCAAAGTGCTACGTCTGGTTGGAGGGACTGGTGATTGAACACCTGGAGCAAAACTCTCTCCGTCCTATTCTCCACTGCAACAAACTCCTCGAGCTTGTCCAGTTTTCACTCGTGGTAGATGATTCAGGACATCTCCGAGACCTTTACATACTTCCTTCAGCAGCGACAATTACTCTTCGACTGCTTGACAGGCGACGCCTAACCGTCCAGGAGACTTGCAGTTCTCCAAGATAAAAAGATCGGCTAATCTCAACCTAAGTCATAGTGAATAGCTCAACTCAGCTAAGACTTGGGATTTT
Source organism: Bromus sterilis (assembly GCA_950022295.1). Classification (NCBI taxonomy): domain Eukaryota; kingdom Viridiplantae; phylum Streptophyta; class Magnoliopsida; order Poales; family Poaceae; genus Bromus; species Bromus sterilis. The sequence goes on from OX465596.1 coordinate 49,834,743, forward strand.
GGTTTTCTCTCGATGAATCTCTCTTGGGATGCTCACAGACTTCTGTCTTAGAATCTTCAGTGGAGCAGCCAACCCGAAATGGCGGGTAGGTGCGGGGTATTTATAGTTGGCGATCCCGATGGGTAAAATGACTGAAGTGACCCGATGCAACCGCTTGACGCGTGTCCACAACGGTCGGATTCCAATCAGTGCGCAACTTTACTTGAGGAACAAGTAAGCTGACTTACCGAGCGAGTTCTCTCTCGAAGGCACGAAGTGCGATGACTTTGCCTTCGAGCTATTCACTCGACTCAGTACGATTTCTCTCGGTAGGCTTTAGTGGGTTTTGGTTGAGCAGAGAAAATTCACTTCGACAAAGATCTCAACTAGCAAACCCCTCTTAATAGTATGGTTTTTCTTCAAAGGTTTCGGTAGATGACTGCAGCTCTGCTGTAGTGAGTTGTCCTTCGACCTTATACTTGCAAACTCCATTCTTTCGTAACCTAAGTATCTGTTTATACTCGAAAACAATATTAGTTCCACTTCTGCTTTGTCCAACAATGTCCAAAACCTTCGGGGGCAAAACTTGCTCTTACAATCTCCCCCTTTTTGGACGATTGTTGACAAAACAGGCATCGATAAATAATTGAATTTTTTTTAGTTTTCGATGATAAACTAGTGCTAAGATCGATGAAATACTCCCCCTTGATGTATGCACGGAAGATAAGAGTTTCCTGTGAAGTGCATATTTGACAAGTAGAGTCGAGGGAAAAGCATCAATAATCTTAGCGAGTGAAATTGCATTCCAGATAATATCCAATGAGAAACCTGCAATCTCCTCGAATGACCTGTGAACTTATATGAAAGATAACTTCCTGCAAAAGGGCTAAGTATCGGAAGCGGCAGATAGATATCTTACGAAAAAGAGTAGCAGTTCACAGTCCTACTTAGAGTTAATTACAACCAGATCGAATATGAATCGAAAGTTTGTTGAAACTACTCAGAAAAACCTCAAAAAACAAAAAGTTTGTCGAATGAAAAGCAAAGCCCTTAACCCCGTAGGCAAACTAATTTCTTCGATGCCACTACATCTCCCCCTTTTTTTCACAACGTACAAAAAGTCGAGAGAATAGGGTCGAAAGAAATCCCTACTCGCTGTGGCGACTCCGGCGACGTCGAGAGGATTCGGCGAGCGTTGGAGCACGACGAATTGGGCGGGCGCCTGGAGGAGTGATCTTCGTGCGGAAGGAGTGTTGATCTCCAGAAGATTCCAGCTGCGATTCCGGCGGGGTCCTGGGGCTTCGAGGGAGTGGAGAGTAAACTCCCGCTTGACGTTGAGGGGCTTCATCTTTCTCGGATTCGGAGGAGAAGGTGTTCACAGTGATGTGATAATAATCATCGACACTAAGGACGTCTTTGTTCTTCGGAAGCCGAGGAATATTGGGATCCGGGCGATCTACTCGATCATCATTAGTCCAATTCCTGTTAAGATGGGGAGGATATTCTTCGAAATCGCATCGTTGAAGTTGACCAAGGGAATTGAATTTCCGCAGTCCTTTCCAATCACGGCGAAGGCATTCACGCAACATCGGATTGTTGTTCATGGTTATATTGTGAAAATGGTTTATCTCGTCCATCAATGCTTGCTTCTGAATGAAATCTTGGTCGATATGATGCTGAAGCATTTGCTGGGACCGAAGAGAAACCTCCATGTGATGCACTGGCTTGATAAACTTCGAGCGAACATTACGCTCAGTCAGTTGGGCGCGGATGCCAGTGTGCTCAACATATGGATCGTTGGGTCGAGCAACAATCTGCAATACTTCCCTAACTGGTGGAGTGAAAATCTTCGGGAAAATTGACACGGGGAATGGCACGTCCCGAGAGTAATTGCAGATAGCCATCAGCCATGGTGCATACGGCTTGTGGGAATTGTGATCATCAGCACAAGACACCAAAGTCCTGATGAAGTAGTCTTCAAAATCGAAGGGATGACCGTGGACTAACTTCAACAGAGCAAGTTGCACATCATTGGGAATGGGAAAATCATCGTGCATCATCGTGCACATCGAGCATTGGCATCAAGGTCTTCGAAAGAATATAAAACCATGCATTTGCTTCAAACACCAAATGCCTCGGCTTTCGCTCAGCCGGGTAGTTATCTCCTACGACATCTGGATTCATGAGCGTAGAGAATTCGGCAGGAGTTGGAGCAGGTAAGTCATGAAGCTTGTGTGGTAATCCTTCGAACCGAGGTAAATTGATGATGGCCAGAAATTGGTCGACAGTCATGTGGAATACTTGGCCTTGAATCATGTAATCAAATTTCCAAGTCTTCGAGTTCTCGGGATCACCAGTGACATACAAAGTCGCATAAAATTGCTTGATTAGCTCGGGATTGTAGCCACAATCGAGGGAAAAAGATCTTGTGTGCATGCAGACCATCAATAGTCTCGGCAACATTTTCGAAACATGAAGTTGCGTACACCGAAGGCATATCGAGGTATTGATGTTGGAAATTTCTCGCCTTGTTGTACAGCACACGGGTGTAGTATATGGCTTGCTCTTGAGTCCAAAACCGAAGAGAATATGCACTTCTGGGCTTCTCGTAGGGATTGGTGCCGAAGAAAAATGGCTTGTGTTCACGCCTTTTGAAGATGGGGCCTCCCCGAGGAACATCTGAGCGGAACAGGGGAAACATTTCTCTCGGATGAGCAGAATGAAGCAGCTCATCAACTGGGAAAACTTCAGCAGCATTGTCTGGCATCTGGTAAACTGGCTCAGCAGGACGAGGAATTGAAGATGGAACGTTTACAATATCCTGAGTTGGGATGGCTGTAGGAGCATTTTCCTCGGCCTGAGCTTCGACGACAACTCCTTCGTCGGCAGGGGCATTTTGGGCGGCCTCTTCATTCTCCATGGCCTCCATGTCTTCGTTCAACTGGGCAAAGACATCCAACATTTATTCATCCGAAGAGTTTGATGACGAGGAGGAAGAGCTTCCACTCGAACTGTCATCGCCAGAACTATTTCCTTCGACAGCATCTTGACGAGAAGAAACTGTTGTGATATCTACATCAGCGTCTTTGCCTTCCTACAGAGTCTGGGCAGAGGAGTAATCTTTCTGAGCAGAGGAGATGGGGGCTTGAGTTTCTTGCTCGACTTGAGCAGGTTGCTCGGTCTCTGCTTGAGCTTGGGTCTCGATGGCTGGGGTGGTCGAAGGAATGCTGTGAGGTGATGATGGTGGGTTCGGTGGTGGCGACGAGGCTTTTGGTGGTGATGGTTGACGAGATGGAGGTGTTTGTTGTCGAGGGGGAGGAGTGGCTTGGCGAGGTGGTAGTGTTTTCTTACGAGGAGGAGTGGGTTGCTTGGTGGGGGTTGGTGCAGTTTCCTGTCGTGCTGTTGCAGCAACGACCTTGGTTGGCTTTGACTTCTTGGAATTTTTCTCGATCTCTGGCGTCCCACGCTGTAATAGCCCAGTTTTCACAAAAATTAAATTTTTTGTTTTCGGCGTGAATTGGTTGATTGTTTGATTTGTTTGCGGTGTTTGCATCCCCGATTTATCGATCGGCGATTATTTGCCCCCCTCTTATCTCGTATCGGACGGAGACCGACCCTTGCCACCCTGACACTCGACCTTTGCGACACCGGGTTTCACCCGATCACCGTCGCGAAACCGCACGAGACCAGCCGCAGCCAACGGAACGAAAAACCTTGTTTAATAATTAAACGGGTTATTTTTATAGCGCACCGGAAAGTGTTCTCGAAACGGTTCCAACGCAAGGTGAACGCCGCCGGCTCGACGCGCTGATCGCGCAGTTCGAAGTTTTACCCGAATCGGAGGTACTGCGCACCCCCGGCGGTCAGAAACGTGAGCACCGCGCGCGCGAGAGAAAAACCGGGGATGTTTTTGCAAACTGCCAGCCACCTGGGCTATATAAACACCACCACACTCCCACCCCTTTCTAGGGTTTCCCTAGCCACAAAATTGCAGCCATCCCCTGTTTTTGCCCCAAAATTGCCCCCAAATACCCCAGTTTTCAAAACCCTAGCCCTACCTCAAATCTGGACCATCAGATCTGAGATCTGATGGCCCAGATGAGTGCCACGTCACCCCCATTGCCTTCTCTCTCCTGGGTGCCGCCTCCATGCCCGTGGGCACGCAGCAGCCGCCGGCCACCCAGGCCCCCGCGCTTCCCTTCCTCCCTCTCCTCCCTTCCCCGTAGCCTCCCTCTCCTCTCTCATCTTCTCCCGCCTCCCCTCGCAGGTTGTGCATCACCAGAATCCAGCGCAGGCCGCCGTGCCCACCATGGAGCCGCCCAGAAGCTCACCGGGCCGGGACCTCGCCGCCCCTGCCGCGGGAGCCCCTCCGCCTCCAAGCGCCGACCGCCGCCAGGACCAGGCGGGTCCCCACCGCCACATCCGCCAACTCCGGCTGGCCGGCGAGCCAGGCCAGCGCCGGCGAGTCGCCGCCGGCATGCAGCGCTCGGGCGGGGATCCCGATCGGGAACGGCCACGCCAACCACCGCCTGGGCCAGCCTGCCCAGGGCGGCCCACCAGCGCCCACTCCCGCGGGCCCAACTCCCTCTCCAGTCTCTCCAGCCGCCAGCTGGGCCTCGGCCCACTAGGGTGAGGCCCCATTTTTCCCCTTGTCTGTTTTTTTCTTTTTATGTATTTTCTGCTAAATCCTTATTTTATTGCTGCTGTTACGTTTTTGCGATGTAATTTGCGACTAATCCGTAGCTCCGATGAACGTGCCCCCAAAATGAAAGTTGCTTAGAATTGTGTGTACTTCAATTCATCTTTTGTGAGAATTTGCATTTGAGGTCATATTTATTGTGTAATTGTGTGCTAAACAGGGCATCAGATCGTTAATTGCAACTACTGCTGTTAAACTTGCTGAAAATTGTTGCTTGATTGAAACTTCGGGCGACGGTTGCTTCGCAACCGTACGTCGGAATTGAGTGATTCATTTTGAGTTGTGTTAAGCATTGTTTCTACTTCAGTTTCATGCATTCAGATGCCATATTTGCTTGCTACATCATGATTGTATCTTGCTCCAAAGTAGCTACCCTGCTGTTAGTGTGCTGCTGTTTATATTTTGTTGCAACTTCGGTCGACGAGTGTGTCGCGACGGTTTATCGGAATTGAGTGATTCCAATTGCATATTGTTAAGCATCATGTCTACTTCCATTACATGTATTGAATTGCCATGATATGCTTGCTGGTCATATAGTTATTGAGCTCCAAAGTTGCTATGATGCTGTTTTTGACAGCCACCTCTATTTTTCTCTAAGTCTGTAACGTATCGATGCCATGTTGTTTGCTTAATATCTTTTGATATATGATGCCTATTTGCATGATTCTTTTTTCCATGCCTTCCCTGTCATGTCTACTTTAGTTCCATATCATTTGTGAGCATGTTTGCATTGATTATCCTGTTTATGCATTGTTCTAAAGTGTGCTTCATGATGTTGGCCGTTTGTGCTCGTAACTTGTTTTGCTTATATCTTTTTAACCGTAACTCCGTTTGGGGTGTTCTTTATATGTAGCTTGATTAGTTTTTCGTGTACTCTGTGTTTATACTATTGTTTTCTGTTGTTAACCACCCTAAAATATGGTTTAGGGCACAACAGTACCAAATCCTTTAATTGTCGTGCGACACTTAGTGTTATGCCATGTTTAGGTTTGCCTCACTTAAATTGACTAGCATAGATAGTTTACTTTGTGTTTCACCTCTTGACATGTTTGTGTGCTATGACATGCTTGCTTGAGTTGCCATGTTAATAACTGTTGGTTGATCACCTGTAGCTAAGCAAATTGAACCACCGTAAACGTGCGGTATTCTTCGTGTGTGACCGATACCCCACTTAAACTGTTAGTAACCGTTCTCGACAATAGATCTGTATCGCGTTGCCGTGTCGTGTGATGTCTTCTTGATCTTGTGTTGCCCCGTAGTAATAGAGTGCTTGCTCGTTGATTGCTTTCCAGTGTTTATCGTCTTGTGTGCTTCCGCGGGTACCTTCGGAGACGATGCGAGCTTGCGATCAACTACACCTTCGGAACCCGACTTATCAACAGGCAAGGACTATACATTACTTATGATCCATTCTATTTCAACCAGCAGTTTGCATGCTAGTATAGGTTAGGTTCGATGTTTGATCCTACCACATGTTTACAGACCCCCTCCCAGCAAACCTTGTACTGCTATGTTACTATTGCTCGTTGCTCAGCCCCTGCTTAGTATGCATGCTTAGGATGCTACGATGTTACCCTGTTACTCCTTGGTTTGGACTATCACATTATTATACTATTGTTGATGATATGATTATTATAATGTTGACTATATATTCGACGAAGGATGGAAGGTCTAGGCTATCCCGCCCCGACGCTTTGTTCCATTCGAGTCACCTAGGATCCGAGTTCCAGGTATTGGTTTTAAGGCTGAGCGTGCCTAATCGCGTGTGGGATTTTATGGGGTGCCCTCTTCTTAGCTACCTAGCTTCAAACATTTCTAGAGGTGGCTTAAGCTGATTTACCATTTGAAACCGTGTGTGTGCTGGTTAGCTGCCAGTAGTTTTCAAACAACTCGGGCCAGCGGAGACAGAGTTCCTCTGTTGGTCCACACTGGTGAGCTAGGGAAGTCCCCTGTTATATAGGTGAGACTAAACCCGACCTTGGCCAGACGGAAGAGTCCGATCCGAGAGCATGGCCAGCTTTTGGATTGGGTGTCGACTCCCCGGGGGCCACCCGGATTTGTTCGTTGTTAGCTAGAGGGACCTGTCATTTCGGATCTCTTGGAACTAAATTATTGATACGTCCAAAACGTATCTATAATTTCTGCTTGCTCCATGCATGTTTTGTGTGATATTGCTATGATCTAGATACACTTTCATACACTTTTGATCATATTTGGACTAACCTATTAACTCAGTGCACCCCAGTGCCAGTTCCTGTTTTCTGCTATTTTTCTATTTCAGTTTTCCCCCATATAAAACGTGCCAGAAAAATTCGGCAAAATTCAGATAAAAAAATCAGCGTGGAGGAAGCTTCCAGAAAAGCCCGGGAGGGGCCAAAGGGGGGCCAAGGGTGGGCAAGGCGGCCACCCGGCGCGGCCCCACCCCTGGCCGCACCAGGGGGGCGCCTGGGGCCCCTGGCCCACCTCTGGCTGCCCCCCTTCGCCTATTTATCCCCCGTCACGGGAAAAATCCAAAACAAGAACCCTATTCTGCGAACTCGCCTCTGTTCCGCCGCCGCCGCGCTTCTAAGATCGGGAGCACCAGAAGACCTCTTCCCGCACCCTGCCGGAGGGAGGATTGACCTCCGAGAGTCTCCTCTCCACCATGGATGCTCCCCTGCTGTCTCGTGAGTAGTTTTCCTTGGACCATGGGTTCGTGATCAGTAGCTATGTGATGTTCTCCTCCCCTCTTTGATCTTCATTGTTTAGACCTCGTGAGCTGCCCTACATGATCGAGGCACCTTTGTAATATTTCTGCAATTGCTATGTTGAGTTTGATGGAATCTGATGGATTATGAGATTATGTTCAGATTGTGATAGAGTAATATATTTGGTTTCTATCTTTTATATTTTTGTTCCTAAGTAATTTTTGCATGTTCTCCGTTGCTGTTTATTGCTTTGGCCAAGTAGTAGGTAGTGACTCCAAGAGGGAGCGTTGTGCTAGATTGTGGGTTCATGCCTCCCTGATGACACGCTTGAGTGACAGAAACATGAGTCTAGGGGATGTGCTATTGCCACAAGGGGGAAAACAACGGTGCTTGTGACCGTGGTCACAAGGATTGTTTACTTTACGCAAAGTTCTTTTATTGCACTTGTCTGTTGCTTTGGGTTTACACTTTGGGTGGGGCTCACAACTTAATACCAGCGAGATGTTCTGGATAGATATCTCAAGGTGGATGATTAGTAGTATATGCAGATGGATTTCGGTCTACTTATTTTGGCGTACTGCCCGTGCTTTTGAACCTCTTCCTTTCTTTTGTAGCATAGTTAGCATTGCGGTGCGTTCATAATCCTGTCAATTGCCTTTCTGTAATTTGTTTACCTCGCATAGCAGTTTTATCGTATTTTGGGAGAGAGACATCACTAGCGAACATCACGTATCCCGGTCCATATCCTTATTACTGTTTCCAAGCTATCTTTACTTTTCTGCTTTTACTTGCTATCATTATCACTTGTGTTTTACCCTTTGTGAACAACAAGACCGGAGAGATTGACAACCTCTCTGAACTTTGTTGGGAACAAAATTATCTGTGTCTGTGTGCAGGTCCACGTCCGTCGCGCCGCTGACACCTACTTATCATATCCGGAGTCCTACGGGAGACAAACCTTGGTATTCTCACCGAGGGAAACTCACTGCTGCACTGCATCACGCCTTCCACTTGGGGCTCACCAACGAAGGGCGCGAAGCCGCTAAGCAAGAGAATTTCTGGCGCCGTTGCCGGGGACTCCGAGTGCTAAGATAGGGGAGTTGCACACTACCCTTTACCTTTGTTTTTTAGTCTTGTTAGTTTATCTTTCAGTTTTTATCTTTGTGTCTTTTATCAAAATTTACAAAAAAATTATTTATCTTACTGTTAGTAGTCCTCCTTGTTTAGATGAACATGTTAGGACTAGGTTCTTTGCGGGAATCGGAAGTTCTCAATTTCCGTCCAAGGGATGGAGAAAATATGAAGAAGGCATGGGACAGAATTTCTGAAGCACATAAAAAAATTATGCCTTGGATATCTATAAAGATTGTGCTTAGAAATTTTTACCATGGTATTTTTAAGTGGTGTAAACACTCTCTTGACATTATAGTCGAAGGATATTTTCTAGAGTGTGATGAAGATAGGGCTCTTGATATTTTGCATAGTCTATCTAGTTATTTTGTTTATGATCGTAGTGTTGATACTGTCATTGATAGACTTGCCACTATTGAAAAAAGACTGGATGCTCTAGACTTGAGTAAAGTAGAGGAACTTAAGTCCAATAAGAAAGAAATGTTGGAGATAGATGATGACTGGGAGCCCTTTGTTACGATTATCATCTCTAACCAAAGCTTCCTTGCTCTTTGTGATATTGGATCGACAGTTTCTACTATGCCAAAAATAGTTTATGATTCTTTGAAACTGGATATGGATATATTATCATCCTATCATGAACATTCTAATGGAGATATTTCAGAAATTAAAGGAAAGGTAAAAGAATTCCAAGTTGCATTCCTTCATAGGACTGCACCAATGGATTTCTTCATCATGGAGCCAAACCAAAGTAACATTGTGCTCGGAAGAGACTTCCTCCGTGCTATGAAAGGCTTCATTGATATTGGTAATAGGCATATACGCATACGCGGTATGGCGAAAGGTAAGTATATATTTCCTAGTAAGAACAAGAATGAGCTTATTGAAAATCAATTTGAGGGTTTTTATGATTCTGATCTTGGATACCCTTGATTCTTCTTTTTGCATCATGCCTAGCTAATGGCTTTAAAGAAGCGCTTTCGGGAGGCACCCCGCAACGAATTTAGGTTTTTATTGTTTGCTTTTGCTGTGTCTTAATGATTGTTACTACTGTAGCAACATCATTGTATCTTTATTTTTCAACTTTGTGCCAAGTTATAGCCTCTTACGGCAAGGGAAGTAAAAGTTGTGACATGCTGTCCAGAAAACAGATTCTGTCCTCGTGACCAGAAATATTCTAGAAACATCTAAGTTCATCTTTTTGAGCTGAAATTTTTACACAGTATGCTCTATACAATTACGAAACTTCCGTATGTTCTGAGTTTTTTTATTTGAGTTGCAGAAGTGCCCTTAAAAAAATCTTTACTATCTGTTGTTCTGTTTTTCACAGATTCTGCCACGTTTTGTCTCTCCTTACTTTTGCAAACCTTAAGCTTGCTTATTCTTTGCAAAAACTTTTTGGCACTCTTGAGAAACAGTAGCTCTTCAAGAATATCTTTATATCCAGTGGAGAAAAATTACTTATTAAGGGCACTAACCTCTCTAATCAGCTTATGATGAGTTATGTATGAAGGGAGTTTTCAAGTGTGCGATGGAAGATGATGAAAGAAGATCCAGGAGTGTCAAGCGCTCAAGCTTGGGGATGCCCCCATGCATAACCAACAAATGTTCAAGGAGACTCAAGCGTCTAAGCTTGGGGATGCCCCCTTGCATCCCCTTCTCCATCAACAAATCATCAGTTCGTCCTTCGTCTCACTATATTTTTATCACTTCATGTGTTATGTGCTATGCTTGGAGCGTCTCGCTCTTAGGTTTTGTTTTTAGTTTCTTTAGATTTGTTTGCTGTTCATAACAAATTAGATCCTTTCTTACTTTGTGTGGGAGATAAACACGCTCTACTTTCAAAATCTAGAACACATCATAGGATTCTTCATGCCTATCTTTTTGCTGTCGTGTGTTCTCTATCTTTTCATAGCTACTGCCATGTTTAGTTTTAGTCTTAGTTTGTCTTTAGCAAGAGCCTTGGCTTTTGTTTAGTTTGTTGCTGGAACTCTTTTTAGTTTTCATGTTTATCTTGTTAAAGAGAGTTGGTTGTTGCACTGAGTTGTGTCTTGTTTTGAGAAGTAGGTACTTGAGGTTGCTATTTAATTTTAGTAGTAGCTTGCAATAGTTTTGAGGTATTGCTATGAGTAATGTTTGGACTTTTGGTGTCAAGAGCTCTTGCCTATTAGTGATAGGTGTCGTATTTTGGGCAATCCGTGTTTATTTTCAAAACCTACAAAACTAGTTGAGAACTCTAGCTACTAGATGGATCACTACTCTTCTGAGGAGTCGAATATCAGAGAACACTCACGTACCATGAGTCGAGGATGCGCAAGGATAACCAAACCCCCATACACTCCTCCTCGGGGTACTTGTCTCTTTGTGAACCTCCTTATTAGATTGAGAGTTACCGATAATAAGTGCATGAGTTCTTCGGACTAATGTAAGTATTGAGAGTTGACACTTCCACCTTCCCATATTTTGCTAGCCTCTCCTGTGCCGTGCATTGCCTTCTTCTCACTCCGAGAGTTCGTGTCCACCTTTGCCGGTACATCCAAACCCTTGGCATGATACGCTCTGTCATCATAAGCCTCCTTATATCTTTCCTCAAAACAGCCACCATACCTACCTATCAAGGCATTTCCATAGCCTTTCCGAGTTACATTGCCATGCAACTTCCACCTCTTCATGACTTGATCTTCATGTCTTACATGTTCCTGCTACACTGGCAGAGGCATACATTGCATACTTCATGATAGTTACATCTTCTTTATGATTTTGAGTACCTTGTAAAGTGTGAAAGATCTCCTTTACCTTTTTGTAAAATAGAGTGTTGCCCTTAAGTGAGGAAAAGATCCCGAAGAGGACACATTAAAAGATCCCAAAGAGGACAAATGAGAGTTAAATAGAAAGAGCCATTGAGGCCACCAAAAAATACAAAAAAATAGAAAAAAGAGAAAAAAAAAGTGGCAACACTACTATCCTTTTGAGAGATCCACACTAGTACTACCTTTATATCCTTGTACTCCATAAAGATGATCTTTTTACATATAGTTTGGAGAGCTTCTTAGCTCGTATGTGCACCCATTGCATGGCAATCCCTACTCCTCACATCATATCTATCATTTGGCATCTCTTGCCTATGATTGTACTCATTGATGTGAGCCTTTCTCATCCTTTTTGTCTTCCTCCTCCACCATATTTATCTCTTTGTCATCCTAAGTGTCAACTTTCGTGCTTACGCTCATCCATTGCATGAGTGCTCGAAATATCGAAAAGGAGTGGATCAAATTGACTTGTACCTGGCTAGTGGTCTGGGGACGAGTCAAGATAAGATTCCAAAGAGGACCAACTGTGAAACTTTAGTAGATTGAGTTCTCAACAAAAATACTTTTTCTCATATTCCCTATCCCCTTTCTTGCACGCAAACACCATTTGGAGACATTCGAGTCACGGACAGCGAGAGCTCTTGCAACTTTTGTTCTTTTGTTACTTGTTTCAATGCTAATATAGACTCTTGCCTGTTATGACTTGAATTGAATTTCATTCCTTGATTGCTTTATTTTCAGAGTTCTTATATGGTTGTTAGCATGTCACCACAGAAATTATGCTTGTTATCATTTACCTACTCGAGGACGAGCAGGAATTAAGCTTGGGGATGTTGATACGTCCACACGTATCTATAATTTATGCTTGCTCCATTCATGTTTTGTGTGATATTGCTATGATCTAGATACACTTTCATACACTTTTGATCATATTTGGACTAACCTATTAACTCAGTGCACCCCAGTGCCAGTTCCTGTTTTCTGCTGTTTTTCAATTTCGGTTTCCCCCATATAAAAATGCCAGAAAAATTCAGGAAAATTGAGATAAAAAATCAGCGTGGAGGAAGCTTCCAGAAAAGCCCGGGAGGGGCCAGAGGGGGGCCAAGGGGGGGGCCAGGCGGCCACCCGGCGCGGCCCCACCCCTGGCCGTGCCAGCGGGGCGCCTGGGGCCCCTGGCCCACCTCTGGCTGCCCCCCTTCGCCTATTTATCCCCCGTCACGGGAAAAATCAAAAACAAGAACCCTATTCCGCGAACTCGCCTATGTTCCGCCGCAGCCACGCTTCCAAGATCGGGAGCACCAGAAGGCCTCTTACCAGAACCCTGCCGGAGGGAGGATTGACCTCCGGGAGTCTCCTCTCCACCATGGGTGCTCCCCGGATGTCTCGTGAGTAGTTTTCCTTGGACCATGGGTCCGTGATCAGTAGATATGTGATGTTATCCTCCCCTCTTTGATCTTCATTGTTTAGACCTCGTGACCTGCCCTACATGATCGAGGCACCTTTGTAATATTTCTGCAATTGCTATGTTGAGTTTGATCGGATCTGATGGATTATGAGATTATGTTCAGATTGTGATAGAGTAATATATTTGGTTTCTATCTTTTATATTTTTGTTCCTAAGTAATTCTTGCATGTTCTCCGTTGCTGTTTATTGCTTTGGCCAAGTATTAGGTAGTGACTCCAAGAGGGAGCGTTGTGCTAGATTGTGGGTTCATGCCTCCCTGATGACACGCTTGAGTGACAGAAACATGAGTCTAGGGGATGTGCTGTTGCCACAAGGGGGAAAGCAACGGTGCTTGTGACCGCGGTCACAAGGATTGTTTACTTTATGCAAAGTTCTTTTATTGCAGTTGTCTGTTGCTTTGGGTTTACACTTTGGGTGGGGCTCGCAACTTAATACCAGCGAGATGTTCTAGATAGATATCTCAAGGTGGATGATTAGTAGTAGATGCAGATGGATTTCGGTCTACTTATTTTGGCATACTGCCCGTGCTTTTGAACCTCTTCCTTTATTTTGTAGCATAGTTAGCATTGCGGTGCGTTCATAATCCTGTCAATTGCCTTTCTGTAATTTGTTTACCTCGCATAGCAGTTTTATCGTCTTTTGGGAGAGAGAAATCACTAGCGAACATCACGTATCCCGGTCCATATCCTTATTACTGTTTCCAAGCTATCTTTACTTTTCTGCTTTTACTTGCTATCATTATCACTTGTGTTTTACCCTTTGTGAACAACAAGACCGGAGAGATTGACAACCTCTCTGAACTTCGTTGGGAACAAAGTTATCTGTGTCTGTGTGCAGGTCCACGTCAGTCGCGCCGCTGACACCTACTTATCATATCCGGAGTCCTACGGGAGAGAAACCTTGGTATCCTCACCGAGGGAAACTCACTGCTGCACTGCATCACACCTCCACTTGGGGCTCACCAACGAAGGGCGCGAAGCCGCTAAGCAATCATCAAATGGTTGCCTGTGATGGGTAGCAACTGAGAGAGATGGGCGAGCATGCGACGCCTCGTAATGGGCAGTTGGTACACCCCTGCAGGGTTAAATCTTTTCGAGAAGCCGTGTCCGCGGTTATGGACGACTTGAGACCTACTCCTTGTTCATAGACAACAACAGCTGAGATAATTTTAATATAACTTGATCAACGTGTGTGTGCCTTGACTGCTTCTTCTTCGTCGGGATGCGAAGAGGAGGACAAGGATAGGATAGGTGTCATGTTTGCGTAAATAGCTGATAGCAAGACTTGTTGGAGGCGATTCCTCATCGAATGCTTGGCTTCTTATCTTACTCTCTAGATTTTTAGCCACTTCATAAATGCTAGTGTGGCATCAACCTCACCACTTACCCCTTCCTTACCGTAAACTACTAGTTGTCCTAGAATGACGAGTGATGAAGTCCTTGCTGGGTCAGATGACCACTACAGTTGGATGCTGAGTACCTCTGTACTCATGATACTACCCCCAAACTATTTTCCGGGTTCTTGATCGACAACAGATATGGTGATCGACGTTTCACGTGGAGACTCGACGACGACTAGTTAGGCGGATCCCGGCGGAGGGCCTGGACCCGTGTGGTTATGGGATCGATGTTTTTCTCTTTGCCACTAGGCATTTGATTGTAGTCTGTACCTAGACATGTATCTTCCGCTGTTGTATTGTATTTGAGGCAGTTGTATGCCGATTGTATGAGATGTTGTATCCTTGTATCTGTAATGTTGTGATATCATGTTGGAAATCTGGGGCATATGGCTTTGTCATATGTCGCTGTGGGACCGATATGTGCTTCGTCCCCGGATCTGGGTGGACACACCTAGATCTGGAACAGTATCGCATATCGGGCCTTACACACGCTCAGAGGTTGGGGTAGCAGACTTTCTCTTTCGAGATTTTCTTTTGTACAGGGCATCATTGTGCTCTTTGCATATGGCAGACACAATTTGTCGAACCTTTTCATACACGGCGGCCAAGTTTTCCTTCTGTGCCCTTCTGGATGCTTCAAGGGTGGAAATCTTGGATTTGAAAAACTGACGGGACTCAAGGTCCTCGGTTTCTTCTTGAAGTTGTCTGGTGTAAAATCTCACTTGATCCTTGTCCTTGCGATCCTGGGTGAGATATCCTTCCCAGCGAATCATGTATCGAGCAACTTGCTCTTGGATTTCAGCAGGGACATCATCCTCGGCAGTGACTTTGCTCGGTGTGGTGGCCATCTTCCAGAGGATATGTGAAATTTTAGCAGCATCCCAAGGAGCATGAGCAGCAGAATCTCCTTCGTTGGAGCTTTCTTCATCGGCACGAGGGCCGGAAACAACTGGCGCAACAGGGGCAGGAGAAGGGGCTGGAGCAGCTCAAGGAACTGGAGCAGCTTGAGCCTTCTGCCTGGCCTCCTTGGCTTTCTTCTCGGCCTCCTTGGTGGCTTTGGCAGCATCAATGGGTTTTGTGACGGCACTAGGGGCCGCAGCTTTATCCTTCGAGGCACTAGGGGCCTCAGCCTTTTTCTTCGCATCACTTGCAGCTGCATCCTTCTCCTTCGTGACTGTGGGAGTCACTACTTGCTCGGTGGCGCTAGGGGCACTACCTTTTCCTTCGGGGCACTGGGAATAGTGCCTTCAGCAATCTGTCGTCGATACTTTTCACTGACCAGATGTAAGATTCCCAGATGTTGGTGATACGTCCAAAATGTATCTATAATTTCTGCTTGCTCCATGCATGTTTTGTGTGATATTGCTATGATCTAGATACACTTTCATACACTTTTGATCATATTTGGACTAACCTATTAACTCAGTGCACCCCAGTGCCAGTTCCTGTTTTCTGCTATTTTTCTATTTCAGTTTTCCCCCATATAAAACGTGCCAGAAAAATTCGGGAAAATTCAGATAAAAAAATCAGCGTGGAGGAAGCTTCCAGAAGGACCTGAGTGGGGCCAGAGGGCCACCACCAGGGGCCCAGGCACCCTGGTGGAGCGCGCCAGGGGGGCGCCTGGACCCCTGGTGGGCCCCCTGGCTGCCCCCCTTCGCCTATATATTCTCTGTGACGAGAAACCCTCGATGAAAGAACCCTTTTTCGCGATCTCGCCTCTGTTCCGCCGCCGCAGCGCTTCCGAGATCGGGAGCACCAGCAGACTTCTTCCCGGCACCCTACCGGAGGGAGGGCTGACCTCCGGGAGTCTCCTCTCCACCATCGATGCTTCCCGGATGTGTCGTGAGTAGTTTCCTTTGGACCATGGGTCCGTGATCAGTAGCTATGTGATGTTCTCCTCCCCTCTTTGTTCTTCATGGTTTAGACCTCGTGAGGCACTTTTGTAATCTTTCTGCTGTTGCTATGCTGAGTTTGATGGGATCTGATGGATTATGAGATTATGTTCAGATTGTGATTGAGTAATATATTTGGTTCTTATCTCTTATATTTTTGTTCTTAAGTAATTCTTGCATGTTCTCTGTTGCTGTTTATTACTTTGGCCAAGTAGTAGGTAGTAACCCCAAGAGGGAACGTTATGCTCGATTGTGGGTTCATGCCCCCTGATGACACGCTTGAGTGACAGAAACATGAGTCTAGGGGATGTGCTATTGCCACAAGGGGGAAAATAACGATGCTTGTAACCGCGGTTACAAGAATTGTTTACTTTACGCAAAGTGCTTTTTAATGCAGTTGTCTGTTGCTTTGGGTTTACACTTTGGGTGGGGCTCGCAACTTAATACCAGCGAGATGTTCTGGATAGATATCTCAAGGTGGATGATTAGTAATAGATGCAGTTGGATTTCGGTCTACTTATTTTGGCGTTCTGCCCATGCTTTTGAGCCTCTTCCTTTCTTTTGTCGCATAGTTAGCATTGCAGTGCGTTCATAATCCTGTCAATTGCCCTTCTATAATTTGTTCACCTCGCATAGCAGTTTTTATCGTCTTTTGGGAGAGAGACATCACTAGTGAACATCACGTATCCCGGTCCATATCCTCATCACCGTTTCCACGCTCATTTACTTTTATGCTTTTACTTTCAGTTGCTATCATTATCCCTTGTGTTTGATCCTTTGTGAACAACAAGACCGGAGAGATTGACAACCTCTCTGAACTTCGTTGGGAACAAAGTTATTTGTGTCTGTGTGCAGGTCCGCGTCAGTTGCGCCGCTGACGCCTACTTATCATCTCCGGAGTCCAACTGGAGACAAACCTTGGTATCTTTACTAAGGGAAATTTGCTGCTATGCTACATCACACCTTCCACTTGGGGTTTACCAACGAAGGGCGAAAAATCACTATCATCACCTCGCACATCAAGCAAAACTTCTGGCGCCGTTGCCGGGGACTCCGAGTGCTAAGATAGGGGAGTTGCACACTACCCTTTACCTTAGTTTTTTAGTCTTGTTAGTTTACCTTTCAGTTTTTATCTTTGTGTCCTTTATAAAAAATCCAAAATAATAATATTATGTCTAGTTCCTTACTTGCCAATCAATGTCTAACTTCTTTGAAACTAGATCTTATTGGCATGGAGGATTCACCGAGGATCAACAAAAGTGGTACAAGGAACACCGCTTGTCTCAAAAGGGGATACACTTATGGAAACAAATACACCAGTTGTATGAGTATGCTAGAAACTTGTGCTCAATATATAATATATATTTCTGCAGGGATGAATCTTGTTGCTTTATGAGGCACAAACACCTTTCTTTCCAATGTGATTACAATGATGATGAAACCTTAGCTTCTTATGCTAAGGGAAACTATGATTTTTATGATGCAGAGCCAATAGAAGAATTTGTTGCTTATAAGGGTGCCTATGAAATTACTTCTCTTCTTAGAAATATTAATGATGCCCCTTACAAATCTGAGAGTCTTGCTATACTTAACTATTTTTTGGAAAATTATGATGCAAATTATTATATTACTGATCATCTTGAGAGAATCTCTCCCCCAAAGGAAGAGACTAATGTTTTGCAGGACTCTATGAAAGAAGAAATTGATGAAACCGAAAGCTCCTTGGATGAAAAAGAGGAGTAGAGGGACGAACAAAAGGAGGAAGAATGGAGCCATCCATGTCTACCTTCTAATGAGATTAACTCTTTGAATCTTACCTTATATGAGTGTTATGATCCTATGGATTCTTTTGAAATATCCCTTTTTGATGAAGTTGATGCCTTCTATGCTTATGGCCATGATACCACTATGGATGATGCTTACGGAGATGAACTTTCTATAGTTCCTTATGTTAAGCATGAAATTGTTGCTATTGCACCCACACTTGATTGTCCTATTATCCTTTTGAAATCTCCAACTCCGGAGAATTTTCCTCTTATCAAAGCTCAATGTGATGGGTTGCATTTATCTTATGATCCTAAAAACCGTGTTGAAAACAATACACGTCTGCTTGTAGGTCATGAACAATATGATTTATGTGATAGTTACACTCTTGATGTTGTTCATGATACTACTGAATATTACTTTGAGAGAGGAAAGTATGATTGTAGAAACCTCCATGTTACAAAAACACCTCTCTTTTTGTTGAAAGTTTTTAAGTTGTTCTTGTTCCACCTTCCTATGCATGTCACTTTGTGCTTCTTTGATTTATTTTCTTATGAGATGCCTATGCATAGGAAGTGGGTTAGGCTTAAATGTGTTTCATATTTTCTTCTTGATGCTCCCTTTTGCTTCAAAATTCTTATTCTTGTGAGAGCATCTTCTATAATCTTTCAGCCTAGCTAATGGCTCTAAAGAAGCGCTTTTGGGAGGCAGCCCACAACGAATTAGGT
Organism: Bromus sterilis; assembly: GCA_950022295.1. Classification (NCBI taxonomy): domain Eukaryota; kingdom Viridiplantae; phylum Streptophyta; class Magnoliopsida; order Poales; family Poaceae; genus Bromus; species Bromus sterilis. Next base: position 49,853,297 of record OX465596.1, read on the forward strand.
TTCTTTTTGATTTTATTGTGTCTTAATGTTTGTTACTACTGTAGCAACATCATTTTATCTTTATTTTTCAGCTTTGTGCCAAGTTATAGCCTCTTATGATAAGAGAAGCAAATATTGTGACATGCTGTCCAGAAAACAGATTCTGTCCCTTGACAGAAAAATTCGAATAAAATCACCAGATCATCTTTTTGATCTGAATTTTTTTGACAGCATGCTCTATACAATTGTGAAACTTTAGTATGTTCTGAGGTTTTTGATTTGAGTTGCATAAGTGCCCCGAAAAAATTCTCTACTACCTATTGTTCTGGTTTTCACAGATTCTGCCACGTTTTGCCTCTCTTCACTTTTGCAAACGTTAAGCTTGCTTTTTCTTTGCAAAAACTTTTTGGCAATCTTGATAAAAAGTAACTCTTCAAGAATATCTTTATATCCAGTGGGGGAAAATTATTTTATTAAGGGTACTAACCTCTCTAATCAGCTTATGATGAGTTATGTATGAAGGGAGTTTTCAAGTGTGCGATGGAAGATGATGAAAGAAGATCCAGGAGTGTCAAGCGCTCAAGCTTGGGGATGCCCCCATGCATCCCCAATAAATATTCAAGTAGACTCAAGCGTCTAAGCTTGGGGATGCCCCCGTGCATCCCCTTCTCCATCAACAATCATCAGTTCGTCCTTCGTCTCACTATATTTTATCACTTCATGCGTTATGTGCTATGCTTGGAGCGTCTCGCTCTTAGGTTTTATTTTTAGTTTTCTTTAGTTTTGCTTGCTGGTCATAACAAGTTAGACCCCATCTTACTTTTTGTGGGAGAGAAACACGCTCCACTCCAATCTAGAACACATCATAGGATTTTTCTTGCTTATCTTTTGGCTGTTGTGTGTTCTTTATCTTTTCGTAACTGTTTCCATGTTTAGTTTTAGTATTAGTTTGTATTTAGCAAGAGCCTTGGCTTTTGTTTAGTTTGTTGCTGGAACTCTCTTTAGTTTTCATGTTTATCTTGTTAAGAGAGTTGGTTGTTGCACTGAGTTGTGTTTTGTCTTGGAAGTAGGTAATTGAGGTTGTTATTTAATTCTAGTAGTAACTTGCAATAGTTTTGAGGTATTGATGTGAGTAATGTTTGAACTTTTGGTGTCAAGAGCTTTAGCCTATTAGTGATACGTGTCGTATTTTGGGCAATCCGTGTGTATTTTCAAAACCTACAAAACTAGTTGAGAACTCTAACTACTAGATGGATCACTAATCTTTGGAGGGATCGAATATTAGAGTACACTCACGTACCATGAGTCGAGGATGTGCAAGGATAACCAAACCCCCATACACTCCTCCTCGGGGTACTTGTCTCTTTGTGAGCCTCCTTATTAGATTGAGAATTACCGATAATAACTGCATGAGTTCTTCGGATTAATGTAAGTATTGAAAGTTGACACTTCCACCTTCCCATATTTTTCTAGGCTCTCCCGTGCCGTGCATTTCCTTCTTCTCACTCCGAGAGTTGGTGTCCACCTTCGCCGGTACATCCAAACCCTTGGCATGATACGCTCTGTCATCATAAGCCTCCTTATATCTTTCCTCAAAACAGCCACCATACCTACCTATCAAGGCATTTCCATAGCCTTTCCAAGATATATTGACATGCAACATCCACCTCTTCATGACTTGATCTTCATGTCATACATGCTTTTGCTTGATCGATGAGCCGCATGCTAGTGGGGCCTTGCCCTAATCATTGCTACATGACGCGCTAGTATCATTGCATATTCTGCTACACTGGCAGACGCATACATTGCACACATCATGATAGTTACATCATCTTTATGATTTTGAGTACCTTGTAAAGTGTGAAAGATCTCCTTTACCTTCTTGTAAAATAGAGTGTTTCCCTTATGTGAGGAAAAGATCCCAAAGTGGACACAATAAAAGATTCCAAAGAGGACAAATGAGAGTTAAATAGAAAGAGCCATTGAGGCCACAAAAAAATAAAAAAAAATAGAAAAAAGAGAAAAATAAATAAAAAGAGAGAAAGGGGCAACACTACTATCCTTTTGAGAGATCCACACTAGTACTCCCTCTATATCCTTGTACTCCATAGAGATGATCATTATGCATATAGCTATGTGGGGACCTTCACACTATAGAACTTGGCTTGCATATTCCAAGGATGAGCCTCCTCAAACGAGCTCTAGGTCTTCATGAGCGAGCAAGTTAGATGCACCCCCACTAGTTCCATTGGAGAGCTTCCTAGCTCGTATGTGCATCCGTTGCATGGCAATCCCTACTCCTCACATCATATCTATCATTTGGCATCTCTTGCCTATGATTGTCCTCATTGATGTGAGCCTTTCTCATCCTTTTTTTGTCTTCCTCCTCCTCTGTACTTCTCTCTTTGCCATCATAAGTGTCAACTCTCGTGCTTACGCTCATCCATTGCATGAGTGCTCAAAATATTGAAAAAAGAGTGGATCAAATTGACTTGTACCTGGCTAGTGGTCTGGGTACGAGTCAAGATAAGATTCCAGAAAAAGACCAAGTGTGAAACTTTAGTAGATTGAGTTCTCAACAAATAAATATTTTTCTCGTATTCCCTATCCCCCTTCTTGCACGCAAACACCATTCGGAGACATTCGAGTCATGGACAACGAGAACTCTTGCACCTAATGTTCTTTTGTTACTTGTTTCAATTCTAATATAGACTCTTGCATGTTATGACTTGAATTGAATCTCTAACCTTGATTGCTTTACTTTTCAAAGTTCTTATATGGTTGCTAGCATGTCACCACAGAAATTATGCTATTATCATTTACCTACTCGAGGACGAGCAGGAATTAAGCTTGGGGATGTTGATACGTCCAAAACGTATCTATAATTTCTGCTTGCTCCATGCATGTTTTGTGTGATATTGCTATGATCTAGATACACTTCCATACACTTTTGATCATATTTGGAATAATCTATTAACTCAGTGCACCACAGTGCCAGTTTCTGTTTTCTGTTGTTTTTCTATTTCAGTTTTCCCCCATATAAAAAGTGCTCCAAAAATTCAGGAAAATCAGATAAAAAATCAGCGCAGAAGAACCTTCCGGAAGGACCTGAGTGGGGCCAGAGGGCCACCACCAGGGGCCCAGGCGCCCTGGTGGCGCGCCCTAGGGGCTGGCCGCGCCAGGGGGCCGCTTGGACCCCATGGTGGCCCCCCTGGCTGCCCCCTTCGCCTATATATTCTCCGTGACGAGAAACCCTCGATGAAAGAACCCTTTTTTGCGATCTCGCCTCTGTTCCGCCGCCGCCGCGCTTCCGAGATCAGGAGCACCAGCAGACTTCTTCCCGGCACCCTGCCGGAGGGAGGGCCGACCTCCGGGCGTCTCCTCTCCACCTTGGATGCTTCCCGGATGTGTCGTGAGTAGTTTCCTTTGGACCATGGGTCCGTGATCAGTAGCTATGTGATGTTCTCCTCCCCTCTTTGTTCTTCATGGTTTAGACCTCGTGAGCTGCCCTTCATGATCGAGGCACTTTTGTAATCTTTCTGCTGTTGCTATGCTGAGTTTGATGGGATCTGATGGATTATGAGATTATGTTCAGATTGTGATTGAGTAATATATTTGGTTCTTATCTCTTATATTTTTGTTCTTAAGTAAATCTTGCATGTTCTCCGTTGCTGTTTATTGCTTTGTCCAAGTAGTAGGTAGTAACCCCAAGAGGGAACGTTATGCTCGATTGTGGGTTCATGCCCCCTGATGACACGCTTGAGTGACAGAAACATGAGTCTAGGGGATGTGTTGTTGCCACAAGGGGGAAAACAACGGTGCTTGTAACCGCCGTTACAAGGATTGTTTACTTTACGCAAAGTGCTTTTTAATGCAGTTGTCTGTTGCTTTGGGTTTACACTTTGGGTGGGGCTCGCAACTTAATACCAGCGAGATGTTCTGGATAGATATCTCAAGGTGGATGATTAGTAGTAGATGCAGTTGGATTTCGGTCTACTTATTTTGGCGTTCTGCCCATGCTTTTGAGCCTCTTCCTTTCTTTTGTAGCATAGTTAGCATTGCAGTGCGTTCATAATCCTGTCAATTGCCCTTCTGTAATTTGTTCACCTCGCATAGCAGTTTTTATCGTCTTTTGGGAGAGAGACATCACTAGTGAACATCACGTATCCCGGTCCATATCCTCATCACTGTTTCCACGCTCATTTACTTTTCTGGTTTTACTTTCAGTTGCTATCATTATCCCTTGTGTTTGATCCTTTGTGAACAACAAGACCGGAGAGATTGACAACCTCTCTGAACTTCGTTGGGAACAAAGTTATTTGTGTCTGTGTGCAGGTCCGTGTCAGTTGCGCCGCTGACACCTACTTATCATCTCCGGAGTCCTACTGGAGACAAACCTTGGTATCTTTACTGAGGGAAATTTTCTGCTGTGCTACATCACACCTTCCACTTGGGGTTTACCAACGAAGGGCGAGAAATCACTATCTTCACCTCGCACATCAGTTGGGCAACCTGAGCCTTTTTATGCTCGGGCTGACTGTGGAAGTTTAGAAGCTTGGAATTTATCAAGTCTTTATCTTCTTGCTCTTTTTGCTTGGCCAGCCTTTCTTTTCGTTGAACAAGTGTTTCATCATCCTCAGCTAATTGGGCTTGCTTTCCCTTCGACCTGGCCGAGGGTTTTTGCCGGCGAGCTTGAACTGGTGGAGCAGATGAAATGGGCGGATCAGTGACCAAATCGTTCATATCAATTGTTGCTCGAGGAGCCTGGGCAGCTGGCTCCTGGATCCTGATGCCTTTACTTCTCGGCTTCTTCTTCTGAGGAATGTCCTCGACATCAGCCTCAGTGCCAGGGTCTTGATCATCAGAATTAGCTTCTTCTTCGGAGCTCGCATCTGGTGGCGAGACAATTACCACCTTTTTCTTTCGCTTGGCTGATTTCTTGCCAGCCTTTGGTTTGGCGCTTGGGCCAACTTCCTCGGCACCCTCAGCAGCAGCAGCCTCCTTTCTCGCTTTGGCTTCCTTTCGTTTCTGTGCTCGTGCTAACCGAGCATCAACCAACTCTTGAAAATCAGCAGGTGTTTTGAGAGAGGAAGGATGAGCATCATCTGGAGGAGGTGGTCGGTTATCTTTCGTCCACTTGGGCCTTAAAGATTTGACATCCGACCAAGGGTTTTTCAATGCAAACAGCCTCTCCCAACGAAGAATAATAGCCTTGTACTCATACAAACGAAGGGCTTGAAGCCTTCGAATCTCTTGCAGACGGTTTTCTCTCGTGCGTTCATCTTCAGAACCTTCAGGCGTTCTTAATTTCTTTTCGATGATCAAATCCTCTGATAATCCTTCAGATTTGTTGGTGATTCTTGTTCGGCCTCCCACACGCTTGGGTGCTCTGACATTTCCTTCGTTTCCAGACATTTTCCTGCGAAAGAGATAGGTACGAGGGAATATAGGAAAGTTGTGAACAAGTAACAGTTGTTTTCGAGGAAAAACATTTTGAATGCAGTAGACATATCGAGAAACTTGTCTTGCAGCAAGTTTTTCAAGGAAGTGCTAGGCTAGATTTTCATCAAGTGTAAATCTAACGAAGAACTTGAATGAAATAAGTGCACAAGTGCAAATCCATCGATACGCTTCTGAGGAAATAGCCTAAGTGAGAGAATCCGAGGGATTTCTTACCTAGCTCAGATGGGAATCGACAGAAAACGCTAGAAACAGATTTCCCAAGATTCAATGATCCAAACGGATCAAACAGACCTAAAACAAATAACGGAAAATCAAGAACAAACCAGGATACGATGAATAGATGAGATTGGAATCGTGTCTAGAGCCACACATACCCTAACTTGGCGATGTGCGGCTATGTGCGGCGACTACGGCGACGCGGATGAAGTTCCTCGTCGACGGGAAGGTCCCCGGCGGCTTCCTTCCGGCAGCAAAGCGGCGAGGGAGTCGACGGCGACGAGCAGCACGGCGGCGCGCGAGAGAGAACTTCGGGAGCGGAGAGATGAAGTGGGTGGAATTGCGAGTGTTGTGCCGGTGGGGTGGATCGGTATTTATAGGGAAGGGGTCTGACATAACTGACAGATCTGATCCAACGGCACAGATTCCGCGTCTCTCCGCATTCAACGGACGGATTTTGTGGCGGTAAACGAGGGAAATCCCAACGAACCGAAAGCAAGTTGCTCCACGTCTGAGACCAAACTCATCGAACATTGAGTATAAAAGTAGATAAACGTTCGATTGATTTTCCTTCGGAATCAATGACATTCGAAGGGAATCTTGATCGAGTACAAATATACATGTTCACGAGAGAAAAGCACAGATGGGGTAGGGATATAATAGAGGGAAAACAGGGTCCGATGCTTAATCAATCCGAGGGAAAACCAGCGATAAAACTCGAAGTGATAAGTGTTTAGGACAGCACCAAACGAACAATAGACAAACGAAAAATAAACACGAAAGAAAAATTCCATAAGTAAACAACATAGAAAGGAAACATATAATACATAGTACCGATAGATATGGTCTTACTGCACATTGCGTGAGTCCAAGATGTTCAACTCACACCTTAGTGCACAGAACCTCTTTTCATCCAAGGGCACTGTAAAGATATCAGCCAATTGATCTTCGGTGCGAACATGGCTGATAACTATATCTTCTGCTGAACGTGATCTCGAAGAAAATGATGACGAATATCAATATGCTTCGTTCGAGAGTGTTGCACTGGATTATGGGAAATTTTGATAGCACTCTCGTTATCACATAGCAATGGAATTTTCTTCACAAGAATACCATAATCTTTCGGCGTTTGCTTGAGCCACATAATCTGAGTGCAGCATGAACCGGCAGCAATATACTCGGCTTCAGCCGTAGAAATAGATACGCAATTATGTTTCTTCGAAGCCCAACAGACGAGAGATCTACCGAGAAAATGGCATGTGCATGAGGTAGATTTCCTGTCGACTCAATCACCAGCCCAGTTAGAATCAGAATATCCAACGAGATCAAACTGGGCACCCTTGGGATACCAAAGTCCCAAAGTTGGTGTATGAGCCAGATATCGAAGAATTCGCTTGACAGCAATATGATGTGATTCTTTCGGGTTTGCCTGAAAACGAGCACACATACAAACTGATAGCATAATTTCAGGTCTAGATGCACAAAGGTATAGAAGTGAACCGATCATCGAGTGATATTTCTTCTGATCGAGAGGTTTGCCCTTCTCATCTGCATCTAGATGAACATTCGTAGGCATTGGAGTCTTGATAGTTTTACAACTGACAAGATCAAACTTCTTCAGGCAATATCTGAGATATTTCTCTTGAGAGATGAAAGTACCATTCTTCTGTTGACGAATTTGAAGCCCGAGAAAGAAGTTCAATTCACCCATCATGGACATTTCATATTTCTTCGACATCATACGAGCAAATTCTTTGCTAATATCAGGGTTAGTACAGCCAAATATAATATCATCGACATAAATTTGACACACAAAAAGATCATTTTTTTATGAACGAGTAAAAAGAGTCGGATCAGTTGTTCCTGGTTTGAAGCCCTTCTTCAGAAGAAAATCCTTGAGTGTTTCATACTAAGCACGAGGTGCTTGCTTTAACCCATATAGGGCCTTGTGCAACCTGTACACCTTATCAGGATTCTTTGGGTCTTCAAAACCTGGTGGCTGCATAGCATATACTTCTTCTTCGATTTCACCGTTAAGAAATGCACTTTTGACATCCATTTTATATAGAAATATACCATTGTAATTGGCAAAAGCAAGCATGACACGAATAGATTCAAGTCGAGCAACTGGAGCATAAGTCTCACCGAAATCAATACCTTCGATTTGGGTGTAGCCTTGTGCAACCAGTCGAGCTTTATTCCTTACCACAATGCCATCTTCATCTTGCTTGTTGCGAAAAATCCACTTTGTACCAATGATATTATGCTTCTTGGGATCAGGTCTATCGACAAGGGACCAGACTTTATTTCTCTCGAACTGGTTAAGTTCTTCAAGCATTGCAATCATCCAGTCTGAGTCCTTCATGGCTTCATCTAATTTTGATGGTTCTAGCATGGATACAAACGAAAATTTTCCACAGAAGTTAGCTAATCGAGTACGAGAACGAGTGGTGGGACGACCTGGTAAACGAATCTCTTCGAGAATTGAGTCGACGTCCACTCTTCTACGAACACGAGGTAAAACTCCTTCATCTTGCGGATCCGGTTGTTCTTCGGGATAAGCTTGTCCTTCGGGATCAGCTTGTCCTTCGGGATCATTTCCTTCGGGCTCAGCTTATCCTTCGGGTTGGACATTTTCTTCGTTTATGCGTTCTCCTTCGACCTGTACATCATTTGCTTCAGGATGTTGATCTCCAGCGCCCCGGTCTATGTGTGGGAACATTGGACCATCATCATCCCTGTTAGCTTGACGTGCATTTCCTTCGACAGGTCGAATATCTCCAATAGCCATGTACCTGATAACTTCATCCAAAGGTGGTTCATCCAGGTTAAGAGGTAATTGCTCCTTTTGAGAGCCGTTAGTTTCATCAAATCGAACATTTACAGTTTCTACAACTTTGCCAAGCTGTGAGTTGTAGACTCTGTAAGTGTGAGAATTCGAACCATAACCTAGGAGAAAACCTTCGTGTGCCTTTGGGGCCAACTTGGAGCTGTGATTCATATCTCTGATATAACATGGAGCACAAAAAACCCTGAGATATGAAACATTCGGCTTTTTACCAGTGATAAGTTCATGTGAAGTTTTCTTCAGAAATTTGTGCAGATAAACCTTGTTGATGATATGACACGCAATGTTAATTGCTTCGGCCCAGAACCTGATAGGAGTCTTGTATTCATCAAGCATTGTTCTGGCCATTTCAATAAGTGTTCAATTCTTTCTCTCGACCACACCATTTTGTTGCGGTGTATAAGCAGCCGAGAATTCATGAGTAAAGCCATATTCATCAAGAAATTCTTCGATATGCGTGTTTTTGAATTATGTACCATTATCACTTCTGATATGCTTGAGAGATAATTCATATTCAGTCTGAGCTCTCTTTGCAAAAGTTTTGAAAATTTCAACAACCTTGCTCTTGTCATCTAGAAAGAAAACCCAAGTATATCGAGAGAAATCATCAACAATAACCAGACCATACTTGTTACCTCCAAGACTAGCATAATTTTGAGGACCGAATAAATCCATATGAAGTAATTCAAGAGGACGAGTAGTAGTCATTATAGTTTTTGCTGAGTGATGTTTCTTGGCAATCTTTCCTGCTTCACAGGCACTGCACAGACGATCTTTATCGAATTTCACATTATCAATTCCAACGATGTTCTTCTTCGAGATAAGAGTTTGAAGATTTTCATTCCTGCATGACCAAGTCTTCGGTGCCATAACCAACCAGAAGTGGCTTTGGCCATTAAACATGTGGACACTGCATGTCCCGAAGAAAAATCAACGATATAAAGATCACCTTTGCGATATCCTTCGAACACGAAGGAATAGTCATCCTGTGAAAAGACAACACAACGAGAAGCAGAAAACAGTACAAGCATACCCATATCACAAAGTTTTGAGATAGACATAAGATTATATCCTAGTGATTGAACAAGCATGTCCTTATCAATATGCTTATCTTTCGATATAGCAACCTTACCCAAACCAAGTACTTTTCCTTTGTTATTGTCACCGAAGGTAATGTATCTTTGTGAAGATTCAGTAAGTTTGTCTTCGGTGAACAAATCTTTGTCTCCGGTCATATGATTTGTACAACCACTATCCATGACCCATTCGGATCCACCGAAGACATAGTGATACGTCCAAAACTTATCTATAATTTATGCTTGCTCCATGCATGTTTTGTGTGATATTGCTATGATCTAGATACACTTTTGATCATATTTGGACTAACCTATTAACTCAGTGCACCCCAATGTCAGTTCCTGTTTTCTGTTGTTTTTCTATTTCAGTTTTCCCCCATATAAAAAGTGCCAGAAAAATTCCGGGAAAAATACAGGAAAAATCAGCGTACAGGAAGCTTCGCGAAGAGCCCGAGTGGGGCCAGAGGGGAGCCAAGGGCCGCGCCAGGGGGGCGCCTGGGGGCCCTGGTCCACCTCTGGCTGCCCCATTCGCCTATATATCCCCCGTGACGTGAAACCCTCGAGGACAGAACCCTTTTTTGCAATCTCTCCTCTATTCCGCCGCCGCCGCGCTTCCGAGATCGAGAGCACCAGAAGACCTCTTCCCGGCACCCTGCCGGAGGGAGGGCCGACCTCCGGGAGTCTCCTCTCCACCATGGATGCTCCCCGGTTGTCTCGTGAGTAGTTTTCCTTGGACCATGGGTCCGTGATCAGTAGCTATGTGATGTTCTCCTCCCCTCTTTGTTCTTCATGGTTTAGACCTCGTGAGCTTCCCTACATGATCGCGGCACTTTTTTAATATTTCTGTTGTTGCTATGCTGAGTTTGATGGGGTCTGATGGATTATGAGATTATGTTCAGATTGTGATAGAGTAATATATTCGGTTTTTATCTCTTATATTTTTGTTCCTTAGTAATTCTTGCATGTTCTCCGTTGTTGTTTATTGCTTTGGCCAAGTAGTAGGTAGTGACTCCAAGAGGGAACGTTATGCTCGATTGTGGGTTCATGCCCCCCGATGACACGCTTGAGTGACAGAAACATGAGTCTAGGGGATGTGCTGTTGCCACAAGGGGGAAAACAACGGTGCTTGTAACCGCGGTTGCAAGGATTGTTTACTTTATGCAAAGTTCTTTTTAATGCAGTTGTCTGTTGCTTTGGGTTTACACTTTGGGTGGGGCTCGCAACTTAATACCAGCGAGATGTTCTGGATAGATATCTCAAGGTGGATGATTAGTAGTAGATGCAGTTGGATTTCGGTCTACTTATTTTGGCGTACTGCCCGTGCTTTTGAGCCTCTTCCTTTATTTTGTAGCATAGTTAGCATTGCGGTGCGTTCATAATCCTGTCAATTTCCCTTCTGTAATTTGTTTACCTCGCATAGCAGTTTTATCGTCTTTTGGGAGAGAGACATCACTAGTGAACATCACGTATCCCGGTCCATATCCTTATTACTGTTTCCACGCTATATTTACTTTTCTGCTTTTACTTTCAATTACTATCATTATCCCTTGCGTTTGATCCTTTGTGAACAACAAGACCGGAGAGATTGACAACCTCTCTGAACTTCGTTGGGAACAAAGTTATTTGTGTCTGTGTGCAGGTCCGCGTCAGTTGCGCCGCTGACACCTACTTATCATATCTGGAGTCCTACTGGAGACAAACCTTGGTATCTTCACCGAGGGAAACTTGCTACTGCACTGCATCTCAACCTTCCACTTGGGGTAACCAACGAGGGGCGAGAAGCCATCAATCAAATTTCTGGCGCCGTTGCCGGGGACTCCGAGTGCTAAGATAGGGGAGTTTCACACTACCCTTTACCTTTGTTTTTTTAGTCTTGTTAGTTTACCTTTCAGTTTTTATCTTTGTGTCTTTTATCAAAAATTACAAAAAAAATCTGCCACACTTGCTGCTACTATGGGTTCCACTGAAAACACCAAGTTGTGTGACTTCACTAGTCACAACAACCAAGACTTTATCTGCACTCCCATTGCCACACCTGCCACTTCAGCTACCTCTTATGAAATTAAACCTGCTTTGCTAAACCTTGTTATGAGAGATCAATTCTCTGGTGCTGGAGATGATGCTGCTTTACACTTGAATAATTTTGTTGAATTATGTGATATGCAAAAGTATAAAGAAGTGGAAGGTGATGTTGTTAAGCTCAAGCTCTTTCCTTTCTCTTTAAGGGGAGACGCTAAAATATGGTTTCAATCTTTGCCTAGGAATAGCATAGATTCTTGGGATAAGTGCAAAGATACTTTTATAGGGAAGTACTACCCACCTACTAAAATTATCCAATTAAGGAGTAACATTATGAATTTTAAGCAATTGGATAATGAACATGTTGCCCAAGCTTGGGAACGAATGAAATCTCTTGTTAAGAAATGCCCTACACATGGTTTGACTACCTGGATGGTTATCCAGACTTTTTATGCAGGCTTGAACTTTACCTCGCGGAACCTGTTAGATTCGGCCGCGGGAGGAACCTTTATGTCAACTACACTTGGTGCTGCCACGAAGCTTCTCGATGAAATGATGACCAATTATTCCCAATGGCACACCGAATGCGCTCCAATAGGTAGGAAGGTAAACTCTGTCGAGGAAATTACCTCCCTCAATGAAAAAGTTGACTTAATTATCTCTCTCTACTTACCAAGCAACCCTCTATTGATCCTCATGATGTCCCTTTAAATTCTTTGGTTTCCCAAGAACAAGTAGATGTGAACTTTATTGCTAGAAACAACTTCAACAACAATGCTTATAGGGGTAATTTTGCTAGCAATCCTAGACCGTTTCCATCCAACTATGGGAACAACAACACCTACCCTAGCAACAAAAACCCCTCTTCTGAATTGGAAAACATGCTTAGAGACTTTATCACTACCCAAAAATCCTTCAACAAAAATGTAGAGGAGAAATTAGCTAAATTAGATAATCTCTCTTTGAAGGTAGAAAGCTTAGCCCTTGATATTGATATGCTTAAAATTAGAACCTCTCCCCTTGAGGAGAATAAGGCCACTCCTATTAATGCTATCCAATTACAAGTTAATGAAAATATTAGGATGATGGCTAAACTTAAAGAAAGATGGGCTAGAGAAAAAGAGGAAGAGGATAGAATTAAGAGCCTTCCTACACACCACACAGTTGCCACTATCCAAATTGTTGAGGACACCCAAACTATTAGCACCCAATGCACTCCTAGTCCTGTTGGACCTATTAATGGTGATGCTAATACCTCAACCGAAGATAAAAAAAACTCCTATGAACATAGAGGGTTTCAAACAAGTGAGCCTAGATGACACTACTACCACCTTTGATAGTAGTGATATTGATTTTGATAGTTGCACCCTCTTAGAAGTTATCAGTTTGCTACACAAAATGTCTAGAGACCCCCACACTAGCACACTTAATCTTGCCTTCACGGAGCATATCATAAATGCTCTCATCAAAGCTAGGGAGGAGAAGATTAGAGTAGAAGCCTCCATACCTAGAAAGCTAGATGACGGTTGGGACCCTATGATCAAAATTAAATTAAGGGACAATTACATTTTTGCCCCTAGTTCTGCCGGCCCGTGGGTTTTGCCCTTACTTTTCGGCTTTGCTCAGTTTTGCCCTTATATTTGTCTCTGAGGTCATCTGAACGCCCTTTGACCGTTTGACCAATACTTTGAAAATGCATAACAAATTCATATGAACTCAGAAAAATGCAAATAAGATATCAAAATGTTTAAAAAAGCATTACCTGTAAGTGCATGTTATTAGCATTCACGAACAAAATAATATTTAAACTACTTGAGGTTATTAATGTTATTAACATTATTAAACATTAAAGGGTATAAACAATACATTTTCATGATTAAAAATGACATGCGAATGTAGGTGATGTCTTCTGAACATTCTGATATCTTATTTGCATTTTTCTGGGTATATATGAAGTTGTTATGCATTTTCAAATGACTTTGACCATTAATTTTAAAATTCATAACAAGTTCATGTGAATTCAAAAAATCTCAAATAAGATATAAGAATGGTCAGAAGACATCACCTAAACTTGCATGCCGTTTTTATTCATGATTTTTTTATTGTTTACACATTTTTATTTTTAATAATGTTAAGAACGTTAGTAACCTTGGGTAGGTTAACAATTAATATTTTCATATGTGCAAATGATACACACATAAAGGAAATGCTTTTCTGAATAATTAAATATCTTATTTGCATTTTTCTAAGTTCATATGAATTTGTTATACATTTTCTAAGTATTGGTCAAACGGTCAAAGGGCGTTCGGATGACCCGAGGGACAAATCTAAGGGCAAAACTGAGCAGAGCCGAAAAGTAAGGGCAAAACCCACGGGCTGGCAAAACTAGGGGCAAAAATGCAATTGTCCCTTAAATTAAATAACTTTTCTTGCTATGCATTATGTGATGTTGGAGCTAGTACCTCCGTTATGCCCAAAAGAATATTTGATATGTTTGAATTGAAGCCCTTTGAGCCCTGTTCTTTTGGTGTTCGTCTTGTTGATTCTTCCATAAAGAAACCTTTGCGGAAGATCGACGATGTTCTTATCATTTTCAATGACAACTATGTTCCCGTTGATTTTATTGTTATGGATATAGAGTGTGAACCTTTGTGTCCAATTATTTTGGGACGTCCTTTTCTTCGCACCGTTGGTGCGGTTATTGACATGAAAGAGGGGAATATAAAATTCCAATTCCCATTCAAAAATGGGATGGAACACTTCCCTAGAAAGAAAATCAAGTTACCTTTTGAGTCCGTTACACGGGCTAGTTATTCTCTTTCTCTTCATAAAACTTGATTCTTCTTTTGCATCATGCCTAGCTTAAAGGCATAAAAGAAAGCGCTTTCGGGAGGCAGCCCGCAATGAATTTAGGTTTTTCTTTTTGCTTTTGTTGTGTCTTGATGATTGTTACTACTGTAGCAACATCGTTGTATCTTTATTTTTCAACTTTGTGCCAAGTTATAGCATCTTACGGCAAGGGAAGTAAAAGTTGTGACATGCTGTCCAGAAAACAGATTCTGTCCCCGTGACCAGAAAAATTCCAGAAAAATCCCAGTTCATCTTTTTCAGCTGAAATTTTTACACAGCATGATCTATACAATTACGAAACTTCCGTATGTTTTGAGTTTTTTTATTTGAGTTGCAGAAGTGCCCCTAAAAAATTCTTTACTACCTGCTGTTCTGTATTTCACAGATTCTGCCACGTTTTGTCTCTCGTAACTTTTGCAAACCTTAAGCTTGCTTTTTTCTTTGCAAAAACTTTTTGGCACTCTTAAACAGTAGCTCTTCAAGAATATCTTTATATCCAGTAGGGAAAAAATTATTTATTAAGGGTACTAACCTCTCTAATCAGCTTATGATGAGTTATGTATGAAGGGAGTTTTCAAGTGTGCGATAGAAGATGATGAAAGAAGATTCAGGAGTGTCAAGTGCTCAAGCTTGGGGATGCCCCCATGCATCCCCAACAAATATTCAAGGAGAGTCAAGCGTCTAAGCTTGGGGATGCCCTCGTGCATCCCCTTCTCCATAAACAATCATCAGTTCGTCCTTCGTCTCACTATATTTTTATCACTTCATGCGTTATGTGCTATGCTTGGAGCGTCTCGCTCTTAGGTTTTATTTTTAGTTTTCTTTAGCTTTGCTTGCTATTCATAACAAGTTAGACCCCGTCTTACTTTGTGTGGGAGAGAAACACGCTCCACTTTCAAAATTTAGAACACATCATAGGATTTTTCCTGCTTATCTTTTTTCTGTTGTGTGTTCTTTATCTTTTCATAGATGCTGCCTTGTTTAGTTTTAGTTTGTCTTTAGCAAGAGCCTTGGATTTTGTTTAGTTTGTTGCTGGAACTCTTTTTAGTTTTCATGTTAATCTTGTTAAAGAGAATTGGTTGTTGCACTGAGTTGTGTCTTGTCTTGAAAGTAGGTAATTGAGGTTGCTATTTAATTCTAGTAGTAACTTGCAATAGTTTTGAGGTATTGGTGTGAGTAATGTTTGAACTTTTGGTGTCAAGAGCTCTAGCCTATTAGTGATAGGTATCGTATTTTGGGCAATCCGTGTTTATTTTCAAAACCTACAAACTAGTTGAGAACTCTAGCTACTAGATGGATCACTAATCTTTGGAGGGATCGAATATCAGAGAACACTCATGTACCATGAGTCGAGGATGCGCAAGGATAACCAAACCCCCATAAACTCCTCCTCGGGGTACTTGTCTCTTTGTGAACCTCCTTATTAGATTGAGAGTTACCGATAATAAGTGAATGAGTTCTTCGGACTAATGTAAGTATTGAAAGTTGACACTTCCACCTTCCCATATTTTGCTAGCCTCTCCCGTCCCGTGCATTGCCTTCTTCTCACTCCGAGAGTTGGTGTCCACCTTCGCCGGTACATCCAAACCCTTGGCATGATACGCTCTGTCATCATAAACCTCCTTATATCTTTCCTCAAAACAGCCACCATACCTACCTATCAAGGCATTTCCATAGCCTTTCCGAGTTACATTGCCATGCAACATCCACCTCTTCATGACTTGATCTTCATGTCATACATGTTCCTGCTACACTGGCAGCGACATACATTGCATACATCATGATAGTTACATCTTATTTATGATTTTTGAGTACCTTGTAAAGTCTGAAAGATCTCCTTTACCTTCTTGTAAAATAGAGTGTTGCCCTTAAGTGAGGAAAAGATCCCAAAGTGGACACAATAAAAGATCCCAAAGAGGACAAATCAGAGTTATATAGAAAGAGCCATTGAGGCCATAAAAAATACAAAAAAATAGAAAAAAGAGAAAAAGAAATAAAAAGAGAGAAAGGGGTGATACGTCCAAAACGTATCTATAATTTCTGCTTGCTCCATGCATGTTTTGTGTGATATTTCTATGATCTAGATACACTTTCATACACTTTTGATCATATTTGGACTAACCTATTAAATCAGTGCACCCCAGTGCCAGTTCCTGTTTTCTGATGTTTTTCTATTTCAGTTTTCCCCCATAAATAAGTGCCAGAAAAAATCAGGAAAATTCAGATAAAAATCAGCGTGGAGGAAGCTTCCAGAAAAGCCCGAGAGGGGCCAGAGGGGGGCCAAGGGGGGGCCAGGCGGCCACCCGGCGCGGCCCCACCCCTGGCCGCGCCAGGGGGGCGCCTGGGGCCCCTGGCCTGAAGGGTTCGTTGCATAGAAAACAAAAATTTTCCTACGATTGCAACTGCCAAGATCACATCTAGGAGATAACTTGTAACGGTTTGAGAAGGACTCACCCTCGAAGACCAAAAAGCTTTAACGAGAACGATTCTCGTGGGTGATGTAGTCGATCACTTGCCGACCTCAAGGTCGTGATGAAGATGGGCGCCACAAACGGGCAGCGCCTCCGTAATCGGTCACACGTACGGATCAGCGACGACCTCCGCCCCTTGCTCCAGTTGGGCAGCGGAAGTAGTGGATCCTCGGGAACTCCAGCAGCACTACAACATAGTGGTGGTGGTGGTAGAGAAGATCTTGAGCAGGGCTTCGCCTAAGCACCGTACTCGTGAAACTGGATCAGCTAGCAAGGGGAGGAAGATGCCAACCAAAGGACATATGAGAGATGGAGGAATTGGTGTGTAGAGGGGTCTCCACCCATCTATATATAGGAGGGGGAGGCAGCCCCCAAGGGGTAGCACGCCCCAAGAGGTTCCCCCACCTCTCCCCTCATCATGTGGGTGGACTCCCCACTCACAAAAACAAAGGGTCACACATTATTCCCATAACTTCCATAATTCTCCACTCAAAATTCCAAGAGTTTATCACATTAAAACACTTTTAATTATCTTGTTTAATGTCACTCAAATTAATGAACACTTCATTCAATGAGTACTTCATTGATGAACACTTCATTCAATGAACACATTAACAATTATCCCCTTGCACTATTTTGATATACCGAAACTATTCCAGCAGTTTTATCAAAACAGTCCATGTGCTGTCCAGTATATTCTCTGGCGTTCCGTATCCACTCAAACGCGTCAACGAATCCTTAAGTGTGTCACCCTACGGTTCGTGAATAAAATGGACATGACAGAGACTCTTCTCTAATCAATAATCATCAGCGGGATCTGGAGATCCATGATGACTCCCATTTACTCAACGATGAACTAGTGATCGTGTGAACCAAAACTTCGTAACCAATTCCTTTTGTCTCGCGATATTTTACTTGTCCGAGATCCGATCATTTGGTATCATCCATACCTAGTTCGATCTCGTTACTGACAAGTACTCTTTACTCGTTCCGTGATATAACATCCTCGTGAGCCAGTCACGTGCTTGCAAGTGATGTCAATGTGATATCACCGAGAGGGACCAGAGTATATCTCTCCGTCATCTGGATGGACAAATCCCACTCTTGATCCACGAGCCTCAACTAACACTTTCCAAGTACCCAACGACAACTTTATAATCACCCTGTTACGGTGTGACGTTTGATGGAATCAAAGTACTCTTCCGGTGTCAGTGATTGACGTGATCTCATGGTCTAAGGATTAGGGTTACTTCGTGAAAGTTTGATACAGCAATAGAAACTTGATGACATGATCGTATTGCTATAACTACTGTGGGTGTATGTTCATCACATCATTCTCCAATGACATGACCTTGTTATTAACAACATCCAATGTTCATGATCAGGAAACCTTGATCATCCGTTAATCAACAAGCTAGTATAAAGAGAGACATTACTAGGAACCTTTTCTTTGTTTATTAAACACACATGTATTAACGTTTCCGGTTAACACAATTATAGCATGAAAATAAACATTTATCATAAACATGGAATAAGATAATAACCACTTTATTATTGCCTCTCGGGCATATTCCCTTCAGTCTCCCACTTGCACTAGAGTCAATAATCTAGTTTGGTACTTGCGCATCCAACACCTGTGGCATTCAGCTGTTATCCATACGCATTGCTAGTGGTAAACCTAATCTCCAGATCTGACACTTCAGGTCCGTGTGTATTTGCATTTCTTTGCGTCTCTACGCATCACTCATTCACCAATGAGATGGCATTGCATAAATTTGGTCCTCCGGTGAGACCTTAGTCCCTTGAGCTCAAAACATGTTGAATCTATTGTCATACAATAGATCTTCATAGTATTAGCCCGTTTTGAACTACACCTAGTTTGTCAAACAAACTTCTTGACACAAATGCCCTCCTTTGCTGCTGCTAGAGCAGTCATATACTTAGCCTTTCGTTGTAGTATTCGTTATAATGCCTTAACTTTGGAACTCATCCAAATCCATTTGAAACTATTCCAAATCTATCATGGAACTTTCTTCCATTACATTTTGCCACCTTAACATACCGCAAAATTGAGATAAATTTAGATTGTATCTTGCGACAAAACTAGTATCAATGTAACACTTTACAATGAACTATTGTCCAACATACATAATATATATTCTTAGTCCTTCCAAAGCACGTAAGGATATCTTTACTATTGTCCAATGATCATCTTATGAATCATTCTGGTATATGCTCATAACATTTAGAGCATAGGACATTCTTGGAATTGTACATATCATGGTGTACATGATTGATCAAATCATTCATGTGATTTTACTCACCAAGTGTCAAAACACTTGAATCTTGCTTCAACCTTTTCCATGCGGCAAGAACCTTTCTCGTCGTTTCCATATTGAACTTATTCAATATTTGATGGATTATGAGATTATGTTCAGATTGTGATAGAGTAATATATTTGGTTTCTATCTTTTATATTTTTGTTCCTAAGTAATTCTTGCATGTTCTCCGTTGTTGTTTATTGCTTTGGCCAAGTAGTAGGTAGTGACTCCAAGAGGGAGCGTTGTGCTAGATTGTGGGTTCATGCCTCCCTGATGACACGCTTGAGTGACAGAAACATGAGTCTAGGGGATGTGCTGTTTCCACAAGGGGGAAAACAACGGTGCTTGTGACCGCGGTCACAAGGATTGTTTACTTTACGCAAAGTTATTTTATTGCAGTTGTCTGTTGCTTTGGGTTTACACTTTGGGTGGGGCTCGCAACTTAATACCAGCGAGATGTTCTGGATAGATATCTCAAGGTGGATGATTATTAGTAGATGCAGATGGATTTCGGTCTACTTATTTTGGCGTACTGCCCGTGCTTTTGAGCCTCTTCCTTTCTTTTGTAGCATAGTTAGCATTGCGGTGCGTTCATAATCCTGTCAATTGCCTTTCTGTAATTTGTTTACCTCGCATAGCAGTTTTATCGTCTTTTGGGAGAGAGACATCACTAGCGAACATCACGTATCCCGGTCCATATCCTTATTACTGTTTCCAAGCTATCTTTACTTTTCTGCTTTTACTTGCTATCATTATCACTTGTGTTTTACCCTTTGTGAACAACAAGACCGGAGAGATTGACAACCTCTCTGAACTTCGTTGGGAACAAAGTTATCTGTGTCTGTGTGCAGGTCCACGTCAGTCGCGCCGCTGACACCTACTTATCATATCCGGAGTCCTACGGGAGACAAACCTTGGTATCCTCACCGAGGGAAACTCACTGCTGCACTGCATCACACCTTCCACTTGGGGCTCACCAACGAAGGGCGCGAAGCCGCTAAGCAAGGGGCAACACTACTCTCCTTTTGAGAGATCCACACTAGTACTCCCTTTATATCCTTGTACTCCATAGAGATGATCATTTATGCATATAGCTATGTGGGGACCTTCACACTATAGAACTTGGCTTGCATATTCCAAGGATGAGCCTCCTCAAACGAGCTCTAGGTCTTCATGAGCGAGCAAGTTAGATGCACCCCCACTAGTTCCTTTGGAGAGCTTCCTAGATCGTATGTTCATCCGTTGCATGGCAATCCCTACTCCTCACATCATATCTATCATTTGGCATCTCTTGCCTATGATTGTCCTCATTGATGTGAGCCTTTCTCATCCTTTTGTCTTCCTCCTCCGTACTTCTCTCTTTGCCATCCTAAGTGTCAACTCTCGTGCTTACGCTCATCCATTGCAGGAGTGCTCAAAATATCGAAAAGGAGTGGATCAAATTGAATTGTACCTGGCTAGTGGTCGGGGGACGAGTCAAGATAAGATTACAAATAGGACCAAGTGTGAAACTGTAGTAGATTGAGTTCTCAACACAAAAATACTTTTTTCTCGTATTCCCTATCCCCCTTCTTGCACGCAAACACCATTTGGAGACATTCGAATCACGGACAGCTAGAGCTCTTGCACCTATTGTTCGTTTGTTACTTGTTTCAATGCTAATATAGACTTTTGCATGTTATGACTTGAATTGAATCTCTAACCTTGATTGCTTTACTTTTCAACGTTCTTATATGGTTGTTAGCTTGTCACCACAGAAATTATGCCGTTATCATTTACCTACTCGAGGACGAGCAGGAATTAAGCTTAGGGATGTTGATACGTCCAAAATGTATCTATAATTCCTGCTTGCTCCATGCATGTTTTGTGTGATATTACTATGATCTAGATACACTTTCATACACTTTTGATCATATTTGGACCCAGTGCACCCCAGTGCCAGTTCCTGTTTTTTGTTGTTTTTCTATTTCAGTTTTCCCCCATATAAAAAGTGCCAGAAAAATTCCGTGAAAAATACAGGAAAAATCAGCGTACAGGAAGCTTCGCGAAGAGCCCGAGTGGGGCCAGAGGGGAGCCAGGGGTGGCCCAGGCGGCCACCCGGCGCGGCCCCACCCCTGGCCGCGCCAGGGGGGGCGCGTGGGGCCCCTGGTCCACCTCTGGCTGCCCCCTTTGCCTATATATCCCCCGTGACGTGAAACCCTCGGGGACAGAACCCTTTTTCGCGATCTCTCCTCTTTCCTCCGCCGCCTCGCTTCCGAGATCGGGAGCACTAGAAGACCTCTTCCCGGCACCCTGCCGGAGGGAGGGCCGACCTCCGGGAGTCTCCTCTCCACCATGGATGCTCCCCGGATGTCTCGTGAGTAGTTTTCCTTGGACCATGGGTCCGTGATCAGTAGCTATGTGATGTTCTCCTCCCCTCTTTGTTCTTCATGGTTTAGACCTCGTGAGCTTTCCTACATGATCGAGGCACTTTTGTAATATTTCTGCGTTGCTATGCTGAGTTTGATGGGATCTGATGGATTATGAGATTATGTTCAGATTGTGATAGAGTAATATATTTGGTTTTTATCTCTTATATTTTTGTTCCTAAGTAATTCTTGCATGTTCTCCATTGATGTTTATTGCTTTGGCCAAGTAGTAGGTAGTGACTCCAAGAGGGAACGTTATGCTCGATTGTGGGTTCATGCCCCCCGATGACACGCTTGAGTGACAGAAACATGAGTCTAGGGGATGTGTTGTTGCCACAAGGGGAAAACAACGGTGCTTGTAACCGCGGTTGCAAGGATTGTTTACTTTACGCAAAGTTCTTTTTAATGCACATGTCTATTGCTTTGGGTTTACACTTTGGGTGGGGCTCGCAACTTAATACCAGCGAGATGTTCTGGATAGATATCTCAAGGTGGATGATTAGTAGTAGATGCAGTTGGATTTCGGTCTACTTATTTTGGCGTACTGCCCGTGCTTTTGAGCCTCTTCCTTTCTTTTGTAGCATAGTTAGCATTGCGGTGCGTTCATAATCCTGTCAATTGCCCTTCTGTAATTTGTTTACCTCGCATAGCAGTTTTATCGTCTTTTGGGAGAGAGACATCACTAGTGAACATCACGTATCCCGGTCCATATCCTTATTACTGTTTCCATGCTATATTTACTTTTCTGCTTTTACTTTCAATTACTATCATTATCCCTTGCGTTTGATCCTTTGTGAACAACAAGACCGGAGAGATTGACAACCTCTCTGAACTTCGTTGGGAACAAAGTTATTTGTGTCTGTGTGCAGGACTGCGTCAGTTGCGCCGCTGACACCTACTTATCATATCTGGATTCCTACTGGAGACAAACCTTGGTATCTTCACCGAGGGAAACTTGTTGCTGCACTGCATCTCAACCTTCCACTTGGGGTAACCAACGAGGGGCGAGATGCCATCACATAGCCCTGCAGAAGAATTAGTTCTTCTTAACCACCCACAAACGAGCAGGTGACTTAGAGGGCATGGAAGAGCTAGATGGGGCAGCAATATTATATCGAACAGGATTACATTGTCGGTCAGGACCATCAAGCACACCATAAATATAATTCCTCGACGAGGGGTTAGAGTATTGATGGGTAAAGGCAATTTTGGTGTTATTTTTACGATGACGATAAACATTTCTATCGACCCGATAGTATTCCTTCTGGGGAACATTTGAAGCAGGTACCAAGGGTTCATTTCTATCCTCGAGAGAATAGTAGTGATTCGGTGGTACCGAGGATTTTTCCCTGCATAGAATGGTTAGGGGGCAGTTTTTCTACGAGAGATTTGCGAACCCAAATCTGTCGCTTATAGAAACCATTCTTTGGAGGAGTACCAACGAATTCAGCAGACACCTTTCCTTCCTGATCTTTGATAAGCTTGTAGTCAGAATCAAGTGATTCATCAACAATAGCCTTATCAATTTTGCAACTGAAACCTGAAAGATTAGCAATGTCAATGGGCTTTTCCTTCGCAAGAACCCAGACAGTTTTAGAATACTGCTCGGGTTCCTAGTAGGTGCCATCAGGATTGAGTTTCCTTACGAAACCAACTCCTTCGTTTCGTGGATTCCTGTGAAGGAGAGCCTTTCGTAGGATATCACATAGGTACTGGTGTCCCTGCACACTTTTGAACATGCCTGTTTCAAATAAATTTCTCAACCTGAGGAGTTCCTCGGTAATGGTTTCCTCGTTCGAGAGGTTAGCATCATCAATAACAATAGGTTGCTTTCCTTTCGATCTCTCAGAAATAGACTCAATTTTACTTCGTTCCAAACAAGTTAAGCAAGGTGAAGTAGTTTCATTTTTGAGCCTTGTTGAGCCATGAGCGTGAGATTGACACTTTCCAACTCTTCATTATCCTCTCTCAGTTTCTCGAGAGCCATTTTCCTTTGAAGAAATTCATAGGTTATCTTCTCGTAGTCCACTGATAGAAGATCATGACGAGAGGAAAGTTCATCATACTTTTCCTTCAGAGCAGCATGCTCGTTTGTCAAAGTTTGACCTTTCTCAATCTCATCGATCAACAAAGTCTCAGATTTTTGAATAGTTTCACTTAGAGAATCTAGTTCATCTTGTTGGATAGAAGCAATTTTGTCAAGTTTAGCATAGCTTATCCTAGAGTTACTTTCATAAGCAGATCCATCAGAAGTATCGTAGGAATTATTAGATGAGGATACCTTAGCCTTGGCCATGAAGCAGTAAGCTGGAGATTCATCTTCACTGCTTTGGTTGGAGAAGAATGAACTTGAATTCTTGTTCGAAGCAAATGCTAGTCCAGAAAAACTCAGTGCTTTGGTTGGAGATTCATCTTCACTGCTTTGGTTGGAGAAGAATGAACTTGAACTTGAATTCTGGTTTTGTGTGATATTTGGACTAACCTATAAACTCAGTGCACCCCAGTGCCAGTTCCTGTTTATAGATTCAGAAAAATATCACACTGGGGTGCACTGAGTTTATAGATTCAGAACCAGAACCAGAACCAGATCTTGAGTTTGATTCAGCTTCAGAACCGGATGCTTCATCTTCAGAGTTCATCTCTTTACCCAAATAGGCTTTGGCACGGTGAGAATTCTTTCGTCGAGAGGAATGAGATTTCGAGGAAGAACTCTCTCGATGCTTGTGATACTTCTTTTTCTTGTCATCATCAGAACCATCTTTCTTGTCTTTTTTGGACTTTGAATCATGTCTCTTCGACTCATAGTTTTTGCTCGATCTGTGTGACTTGCTCGAAGAGTTGCTGTGAGAATGCTTTGCTCTATGTTCAATTTCCCAGAGAGGACAATCAGCAATGAAGTGACCTGGCTTCTTGCACTTGTAGCAACAGTTATCTTTCGTTGATGAGTTTCTGGATGATGATCGATGCTGTGATGAATTGCTCGAATGTCTTGAAGAGTAGTTTTTCTTCGGTGAAGAGGAGTTCTTTCTCTGGAAGCGGTTGAATCTTCTCATTATCAGTGCCAGATCTTTTTCAATGTTCTCGGGGTCATCAGTGGCACCACCAGATTCAGAATTGGCTTCAGGAGAGGAGTGATGTGAAGCTCTGGCCTTTAGTGCATGTGATTTCCTTCGAGTCCCATTAACATCTCGCTTTTCATCTTCTTCCATCTCGAAGGTGTTGAGTCTCTCAAGAATATCAGCGGCAACTAGATCCTTGAAATCAGTCCTTTCCTTAATCATCAACACAATGTGATCGAAGGAATCATCAAGGAAATGGAGAAAAGTTCTGACAATAATCCGATTGGTAAAGTCTTCGGCACCGAGGGAAATCAGTTCATTTGACAATGCAGTGAGTCTTCTGTATATGGAGTTAACTTTTTCTCCCTCGTGCCTCTTGAAATGATAGAACTTGCTTCGAAGGGTGTCAATACGAGCATCTTTCTGAGTAGAGACACCTTCACCAATCTTCTCGAGATAGTCTCAAACACCTTTGGCCAAAGAAATATTCTTGACCTCATGATATTTATCTGGAATCAGATGATTTGTAATGAAGACCCAGACTTCAGCATCGAGTTCTATCTTCTTTGCCTCTTCGGGAGTAATGGCATTTTTGTCTTTGACAGTTACACCATTCTTGACAACTTCCCAAGTGGCAGAGTTGATGGCCATGATGTTCCTCTTCATTTTGTCCTTCCAATAGGGATAGTCCTTCCCATTGTAGATAGGGATCGGTTCCCCCGAGCGAACAGCTGCAAACGACATTCTTGACAACACTCCAGGTTGTTAGACCAAAATACGCAGAGCGTAGGGAGTGCCTAGCTCTGATACCATTTGAAAGCTCAAGAATGATCAGAGGGGGAGGGGGTGAATGATCACTTCTAAAAATAATAAGGAACTTAGAAGAAATTCATACAAGCTTCGAAGGACTAAAGGCATAACGAAGGAAATACAGAATCAAAGGACTTGCATAGCTCAAAAGGATAGGGAGCGAAGGAAAACATCGAAGACAAACAGGAAAAGAGTAAATACTTAATGTAAATGAGAGAAGTAAAACGAGCCTGACACGACGATGTTTGGTAAACCAGTTCACACTCTGCAAAGTGCTACGTCTGGTTGGAGGGACTGGTGATTGAACACCCGGAGCAAAACTCTCTCCGTCCTATTCTCCACTGCAACAAACTCCTCGAGCTTGTCCAGTTTTCACTCGTGGTAGATGATTCAGGACATCTCCGAGACCTTTACAAACTTCCTTCAGCAGCGACAATTACTCTTCGACTGCTTGACAGACGACGCCTAACCGTTTAGGAGACTTGCAGTTCTCCAAGATAAAAAGATCGGCTAGTCTCAACCTAAGTCTCTGTGAATTGCTCAACTCAGTTCAGACTTGGGTTTTGGTTTCTCTCGATGGATCTTTCTCAGGATGCTCACAGACTTCTGTCTTAGAATCTTCAGTGGAGCAGCCAACCCGAAATGGTGGGTAGGTGCGGGGTATTTATAGTTTGCGATCCCGATGGGTAAAATGACTGAAGTGACCCGATGCGACCGCTTGACGCGTGTCCACAACGGTCGGATTCCAATCACTGCGCAACTTTACTTGAGGAACAAGTAAGATGACTTATCGAGCGAGTTCTCTCTCGAAGGCACGAAGTGCAATGACTTTGCCTTCGAGCTATTCACTCGACTCAGTAAGATTTCTCTCGGTAAGCTTTCGTGGGTTTAGGTTGAGCAGAGCAAATTCACTTCGACTAAGATCTCAACTAGCAAACCCCTCTTAATAGTACGATTTTTCCTACGACTCAAGAAAATAAAGAGAAACTAGCAAAAAGACTAAGTCTTCGACCAGCTTCAGCTTTCTCCTCGTTGCGCTTTTACTCGAGAGAGTCTTCTTCTTCGATGACATTTTTAGGGGTCGTCTTCCTTCAAAGGTTTCGGTAGATAACTGAAGCTTTGTTGCAGTGAGTTGTCCTTCGACCTACTACTTGCAAACTCCATTCTTTCGGAACCTAAGTATTTGTTTATACTCGAAAACAATATTAGTTCCACTTCTGCTTTGTCCAACAATGTCCAAAACCTTCGGGGGCAAAAATTGCTCTTGCAGTATTAGTAGCAACTGTGATACGGTGGTAGTAGTGGTGGTGATAATAGTGGTGATGGTGGTGGTGAAACAACAAAAGTAAACAACTAGTAACCAGCAGGAAAGAAAACACTGTAGGCTAGGGATATGGATGATTGGGTGCTGCTTGGATGAGAACGAACATGTAATAGATTCTAACACGGGCAAGGCTCACAGAAAAGAAAGGATCATCTAGGCAAATATCTAACATCAGGCATGTACCCCAGGGTAGTTGTACGTGCTTGCAATAAGCACTTTGCACAACATCTTTTGTCCTACCCTCCCGCTACAAACGGGGCCAAAAGGAACTTAGGGAGATTAAGGTACTCCTGTCAAAGAGCACAGGAACAAAGCATTAACACTTCATGGATACACGGAATCCTCAAATTATAGCCCATCCCCTTTGGTGTCCCAAGCTGTCACCATTGGGATCGCCGGTTCCGGACTATAATATGTGCATACAACTCATAGATAGGATCAAGAACACCACAACCTCAAGAAACAAAAGGGTGATCAGATCTGAAATCATGGCACTCGGGCCCAAAGTGACAAGCATTAAGAGCAACAAGTTGTAACAGAGATGATAAACACCAAGTAGATGATAGGCAACATGCCCCCAACAATCTGATTGAACTATTACATGATCTAACTCATCCAATCCCTACCATCCCCTTTGCCTACAGCAGGGAATTACTCACACATGAGAGAGGAAGTCATGGAGGGGTGATGGAGAGGCGATGATGATGACGATGGCGATGATTTCCCCTCACCGGAGGCCAAAGCAGCCTCCAGATTAGCTCTCCCGAAGAAGAACAGAGGGTTGCGGCGGCTCCGTGACGTAGATTGGAAAAGCGACTTCTGTTCTGGGTTTCTGCGTCGGGAGAATAAATAGGGCCAAAGTAGGGCATCGGGGGACGTGGGACCAAGCCAGGAGGGTAGGTGGCGCGGCCAGGGGCTGGGCCGCGCCAGGCACCCTCCTGGCTGCCCCCTGGCTGCCCTGTGGCCCCCCTTTGGACTTGCGGAAGCTTCCGGAACGCTGATTTTTTATATATTTTTTTGGGATTTTTCCAGCGTACCTAAATATCCAGAAACCTGCACAAAAGAAAACAGCACTGGTAGCTCTGCTGAAAACAACGTCAGTCCGGGTTAGTTTCGTTCAAATCATGCAAGAATGAAGCCAAAACAATAGCAAAAGTGTTTGGAAAAGTAGATACGTTTGAGAGTATCAGGAGCGCGCAGGGGAGAGGGAGCTCAGAGAGGACGAATCGTCGACGACGACGGCGCGACCGTGGCGGGGATTGGCGGCGATGGCGGGCGGAGCGGTGCGTCCTGGTTCGAAGTAGCGGGAGGGTTCGATGCGTCGGAGCACGGCGGAGCTCCTGGACGTCTTCTCGTGGCGCGGGGAGCTCGTTTGTTGCGCCGGCGGCGACGACGCATCCACGGCTACGCGGGCAAGTTCGGTCCAGAGAGAGAGGGAGGGGGAAATGGAGGGGCGGCTAGGGTTAGGGTTCCCAGGGGAAGAGGGGCGCGGGGGGTGGCCTTATCCACGCCGGGGTCGCCGTGGATGGCCGCTATGGCGATGGCCGGCCGGATGCGTGCCACGCGCGGGGGGGGGGGGGGGTGGGGGGGTGGGGGGGTTGAGCACTGAGCAGTGAGGAAGACGACGTGGAGAGGGGGGGAGCTAATTGGATTTGGGCTAGGCCGGGGCAGCAACGCAGTGAGCGATATTTAACTCTTTTGCTAATTTCTTTTCTGTCAGATGTGCAACTGTCCTGTTTTATTTTGTTTGAGCACCAAAATAATTTTGCTAGGTGAGAGACTTGTCCATAAATCTGTATTACACTTTATATGAATGCCATAAAAAGTTTGGGGAATATTAAAAATCATTTGGTATTTCTTTTTAAGCCGCAACTCATTAAAGGGGACTTTTAGCTGCTGATTATATTTGTTTGAATTATTTCAAAGCTTAATAAATTCCCATTGGCACACAGACATGATCCACTGATTATTGAGCATTTTTTTTAAAAATGCTTGCAAAGTTTTTGGTTGAACTTTTATTAGCCACATTGTTTTTAATATCAAACCCAAGGAAATTTTAAAATGATCAATGCAAAGATGATCAAGGTGAGTTTAGCAACAGTAATCTTCATTAACCAAAGTGATTACTGTTTCATGATAGTGAGGGTGTTATAGGGCTACTGCTTGCTCTACTCCGACTACTTTGCCGATGTTCCCCTGCATGGCGAGAAGGTATTCCGGCGCCGGCATTGTATGGCGAGAAGCTCTTTCTTCGCATTGTCAATTCACTCCGAGAGTACGACAACTACTTCGTTTGCAAGAAAGATTGCACCTGCACAGTTGGGTTCTCCTCATTTCAGAAGTGCACAACGGCCATGAGGATGCTTGCATACAGAGCTCTTGGTGATCAACAGGAAGACTATGCACGCATGGCCGAGTCCACCACCCTTGAGTGTATGTACAAGTTTTGCAGAGCAGTGGTGGGCTGCTTTGGACGACAGTATTCGCGAGCACCCAATACTGAAGGCACTGCTCGGATCCTAGCAGAGAATGAAGCAAGAGGATTTTCTGGGATGCTTGGAAGCATCGACTGCATGCATTAGGAATGGAAGATCTGTCCATTTTTTTGACAGGGGATGTACAAGGGCGCAAAAGGTCACTGCAGTGTGATACTTGAGGTAGCTGCTACACATGACCTATGGATTTGGCACTCCTTCTTTGGCATGCCAGGAAGACACAATGACATCAACGTCCTGCAATGCTCAAATGTCTTTGCCAGGCTTGTCGAAGGTCATGCTCCTCCGGTGAACTTTGAAGTTAATGGGCACCAGTATAACAAGGGATACTACCTAGCTGATGGCATCTATCCAAGATGGCCAGTATTTATGACGACTATCTCAAACCCTGTGTCAGGAGGGAAGTACGCCCACTTTGTCAAGTGCCAGGAGTTTTGCAGGAAGGATGTCGAGCGGGCATTTGGGGTGCTTCAATCTCGATTTGCCGTTGTCCGGTACCCCGCTTAGACTTGGTCGAAAGATCAAACGTGAGAAGTGATGAATTGTTGTGTCATCTTGCACAACATGATCATTGAGAGCGAGAAAGAGGATCCAGTGTATGACTCTGAACCATATCTCAACCAGGGGCCTTTTGCAGTTGTTACCGCCAGATTGGGCAGCCTACCTCAATATGCGTCAGGAGATCCGAGACCCGCAAGTGCATCGTCAACTGCAAGAAGATCTAGTGGATCGTCTATGGATGCGCAAAGGCAATGCCTAGTTTGATTTGTACTGTTTTTAGTATTTGTGTTGAACTATGTATTTATACTGCATGTTATGCGCCGAGTTGCTCCGAAATTTCATGTTTGCGTTGCATTTACAGCCGAAAGTACCGAATTTGCGAGCCGAATCTGGGACGAATCTGCGCTGATTCTAGGCGGCTTGGGGGGATCGCCTCAATCCTTTTTGCAGCCCGAGCGTCGCTCAAATAACATTAAAATAGCGCCGAAAAACGGCTTAGGGGGCCGAACAACTAAGATGCTGTAAAGTCATGACTTTGTGAAGCAAAGTCATTGGATCTTGGTCCGCACGAGCCAGGGGCAAAATGGAACTCCCCGTCATCTCCGCCAAAGGAAAGGTCGACCCTACTGGGAAGCCCGCCGCCCGCGCCTCCTCCCAACCCGTGAGCAAGCAGATCGGTCGGAGAGCCCCGTTGGTCTCACTATCTCCCACAGCGTGCGAGGCAGGGCCGAGGGCGAGGTGCGCCGGCCGGTCTGCCCCCCGAAGCTTGGGATCGCCGGGGCGGGCTTGGTCACGAACGACCGGCCGCCACCAGCGCCCTCCTTCCTTGCCGCGCTCGCACTCGCACTCGTGAGATGGGGGAAGGAAGGGTTCGCGGCCAAGTGGCAGGATCCCTGTGAGGGCCTGTGCGCAACAGTCTCTCGATCCCGCCAGGAGCCCCTTCCAGCGTCAGGTACTGACTCTCGTTCCCCTCCGTTCCCCGTCTCTATCTTAGTTAGCCCTGTAATCTCCCAAGAGAGACAAGGTCACGCACTGCTGGGCGTTCCGATTCTGTCCGTGCTTTCCTTACAAAACTCTTGAGCGGCCACTGTGATTCCATTCCCAATCGGTAGAGCAATCGATGGCCCATAGCTCACTGGATTCTGATAGCAGGTGCTCTTTGTCTCCACTTCACAAGAAGTTAATATCCTATGCAAACTGAGATACTGCAGTGTTCCAAGCTGTGATGAAGTTAACATCATGTTCTTCCAATCAATTTCTCGTGATGATAGCCCTCTTATTTATGCGACCTATGCTGTAAATGCCTCTTTCGGTACTCTAGTGCTTGCATTATTTCAATAAGTGAAACCCAGAGGTGAAAAAACTGATTTCAGTGTCAAAACTGGCTTGAATCATGGGCATTTAGCAAATTATAACTCAACCATATGTGTTCAGTGTAAATCCAAACATCTGTTAAGATTAATACCAAACTCTACGCTTTCATCATAAAATACAGCCAAATTTTATTTGTACTCCTTAGGTATTGATTCATGCGCGTCTATTACCAAGAGGTAAGCTTGGTCAGCTATCAACAGACAATTGCATTCGTGTACGTCTATTTGTTAATGCAATTAAGGTGGTATTTTGCAATTCTCTACTTTCTCCAGGTTATCTTTGGTAAAATCCACAATAATTTGCTTAGTGATGTAGAAATGAAGCACAATCTGCAGATTTCTTATTTGTTCTATTCTAGCTAGTTTTTCTTGTGCGGAAATTATTCTGACTAGTTCATACACGCTTATTGATGTCTTACGTTTATGTTGACCCAGGATTCTGGTTGCCTAGCGTTGATGTGATGGACAGCCTTCAGAGTGATCCTTATACAAGGAGCAGCTTGCAAATGCATCTCATTGACACCTCCACATCCTTCGGAAATAGCAATTTGGATTTGGTTAAGCATGAAGTACCCACCCCTCAAGTTGGCATGACTTTTGAGACGGTTGATTTGGCATACCAATCTTACCTAGAGTATGGGTACCGCGCAGGCTTTGGAGTTTCAAAAAGAACTTCCCATAGCGTTGATGGGGTAAAATACCGTGCAACATTTGTTTGTTACAAAGGTGGCATTGCTAGGATTAAGCCGGGCCTAAAAGCTCGAAGAAGGCTTGTTGCAAAGACTGGCTGCAAAGCTATGATGGTAGTGAAGTATAACGCAAGTGAGAATCATTGGGAAGTAGTGTTTGTTGAGCTGGAGCATAACCACCCATGTAATCCTGAAATGGTCAGATTCATGATGTGTT
Source organism: Bromus sterilis (assembly GCA_950022295.1). Classification (NCBI taxonomy): domain Eukaryota; kingdom Viridiplantae; phylum Streptophyta; class Magnoliopsida; order Poales; family Poaceae; genus Bromus; species Bromus sterilis. The sequence continues at coordinate 49,885,416 of OX465596.1, forward strand.
TTAAGGATCTCCCTGACTGGCAGAGGGAGCACCGCCCATTCAATGCGAAAACTAGATTGAACCCAAAGATTCATTCTGGTAGAGGCAGGCCACCCAACCAAAACAAAGATTTCATGGTGAGGTCGTTCTCCCAGTCTAATTATTCAATTGAAGCAGCTGGCAAGTGTGGGAAGCTGAGGTTTGCAGAGGGTGACGTTGAGGCATTATTAGTCTTTTTCGATAAGATGCAAGCTCAGAATTCCAACTTCTTCTACAATTGGGACATGGATGATGATGGCCGGCTCAAAAATGTTTGCTGGGTCGATTCAAGATCTAGAGCTGCGTATCAGCATTTCAGTGATGTTGTCTGCTTTGATACTGTTTATTTGACATACCAGTTTGTCATTCCATTGGTTGCTTTTCTTGGAATCAACCATCATGGTCAGTTTGTATTGTTAGGATGCGGTTTACTAGGAGATGAGTCTCCGGAGACTTTTACATGGTTATTCAAGAAATGGCTAAAATGTATGAATGATAAAGCACCTGAAGCAATTATCACCACCCATTCAAGACCAGTAGTCAAAGCAGTCTCAGATGTATTTCTGAATACTCGTCACAGATACAACCTTTGGCACATAATGAAAGAGCTTCCTGAAATGTCTGGAAGAGTTGAGGATAAGGAGGCAATTAGCCTGAGAATGAAAAAGGTAGTCTATGACACCATTACAGCAGCTGATTTTGAGAGGGAGTGGGTTGAGATGGTCAATCAGTACAACCTTCATGATAATCGTTGGCTCACGACCTTGTTTGAAGAGAGGGGAAAATGGGTGCCAGCATATGTGAAAGATGCTTTCTGGGCTGGTATCTCTACTGTTCGCCGCAGTGAACGGTTGGAGGCCTTTTTCGATGGATATATTACACCAGAGACCACAATAAAGACATTCATTGAACAATTTGATACTGCTATGAAGCTTAGGTCTGATCGAGAAGCCTATGATGATTTCCGTTCATTTCAGCAAAGGCCACAAGCCCTCTCTGGTCTGTTGTTTGAGGAGCAATTTGCAAATGCTTATACGATAAATATGTTCCAGAAGTTCCAGGATCAGTTAAAGCAGTTGATGAATGTGACTTGCACTGAAGTCAGTAGGAATGGATCGATAGTGACCTACACTGTGACTGTCATTGGGAAGGAGAGGAAGTTTGACTATAGAGTGATGTATAATAGTGCCGAGAAAGAGGTGTGGTGTATCTGCAGGTCGTTCCAGTTTAAAGGTATTTTGTGTAGCCATGCTCTTGCAGTCTTGAAGCAAGAGCTTGTGATGCTAATACCTTCCAAATATATTCTTGATCGATGGAGGAAGGACTATAAATGCCCCGAGGAACCTAAGGAAACTCCCATCCCACCAGAAGTGGCAAAAGCAACAGGGAAGGGCTCAAAACCGGAAAATGTCCGTGAAGATAAAGTGGACAACCTCTACAACGATGGCCACCAGTACTTTGCTGACATTGTGGAAATGGGAGCAACTGATCCTGATGCAATGGAGTATGTTTTGTCTGTAATGAAAGAAGCTAAAGAAAAGGTCCGCAAGTTTGAGGAATCGCGAAAAGAGAAAAGGCCTGGACAAAGTTCAGTTTCTGCTGGTAAGAAAGGCGCCAAGTCTTCGAAGCCATCTGCTGAAGATGTGGGAAACGGCACATTTGTCTCGGCACCTGTGAATACAGCAACTGGTACAGTGGCAATGTCGTCATCTACACCAATATTAGTGCCGTCGTCTACACCGATATCAGTGCCATCATCTGTAGCAGTGTCGGTGCCACCAACGATGATGGCCATGGCAACCACCTCGGCAGCTGTGCCACCAGGAATGTTTTTAGTACCGATGCACCCACATATGGTTTTTCCACCTTTCACCCCTGGATTACCAGCAGCAGTACCACCTGTAGCCCCACCCCCAGCACCAACAGTCCATGCGGTGGGTGCCGTTTCCAACCCCACAAAGAAGAGAAAGAAAAGAAAGGGAAATAATTGATCTTGTGATACTGATGAAGTAAGCTATTTTCAGTCTGCTGTTTTCCCCCATTTTAAGTGCAGCCAATAATTAATTGTTCATATTGTTTTTTTAAGGAGTTGTTCATATTATTAGTTTTAAATCCAGGCTTAGAAAGAGTTTTGTCCCCTTGCATGTTGCATCCCAGTATGTTATTGACTTATCACCATTTTCTGCTGCAGGATGAACTGCCTGCTGTACATTACCACCCTCCAGTCCGATGTAATCTTATATGTAGTGCAGCTTCTTAATGTTAGTATGCTTCTGATCTTGTGGATTACGATTTGGAGGAGGTTGGTACAACCCTTGCAGACTCTTGTCTTGCTGGAGTTTTCACCAAGTTCTGTAATCACACTGCATTTACTAATTACTACGGCCAGCCACCGATGCTTGTTAGTTTATTGTTGGAGAACACTGGTATGTTCATCGTACATAGACTCACCATCTGTTATGCTGTGGATACCAATGCATGGCGGTGCATATCGCATAGGCAGCATACCAGTGGTGAGGCGATAGATCACCTGCTATTTTCCCTCATTATTTCTAACAGGAATGTCTGAAGTAGATACTCTTGTGATACACTGTTGCTCTGGATTTTATTTTTCTAAATGGAGGCAATTTTTTTTGTCTCATTGATTAATTAAAAAGAAGATAATTGCCTAGTTAATTAACAAAACACAGGGTCAAAACCGACACATGACCAAACGATTTTCGTTCTGATTGGGTGAACCATTGGTGGTTTTGATACATGAGTGAGTTTTCTTTCGTTGAGAACGATGAATTACAGTTGGTTAGGGATTTTGAATTGGGTCATTTAGACCTTTTATACATTTAGACCTTTATAGACTCAATTTTGCTCTCATTGTTCTTATTACTAAGGAAAATGATGCTAAGGACAATAAGAAGTTTAGGCCCATCAGCCTATGTAATTATGCAATGATTTTTTTACTAAAGCTATGCCTAATAGGTTTTCTCTTATTAGTAGCAGACTCATTTCTTCCAACCAATCTGCTTTTATTAGTGAAAGATTTATTCTAGAGACTGTACTCATGGCTCATGAGGTCATTCATGAAGTTAAGAGGTCCGATTCTGTTGGGCATATTTTTAACTTGAATTATGAGAAAGCTTATGATAGAGTAAGAGATCCAATTCTTGTGGAAATGCTCCAAACTAGAGGTTTTGATAGTAAATGGATAGGGTGGATTAAGAAAACTCTCTCCAATAGATACTAATGGCTCACACTTTGTAGGTGGGAAAGGCCTTAAACAAGGAGACCCCCTCTCTCTTATCTTATCTAACCTGGTGGCTGATGTGTTTACTAAGATGTTTTTAAGGCTGCTAATAATGGTCTTATTTCTAGACTTTTATGTTTTATATCCAATATTATTTCTGATGGGGTGGTTAGCCTGCAGTATGCAGATGACACCTTACTTTTCCTTGAAATTTTTGTTCATAAGGCTAGGAATTTTTAGTGGATACAAGCCTGCTTTGAGCTTTTTGCAGGTATGAAAAATAATTTCTGCAAAAGTGACTTGTTAACAATTAATTTGGAATAGGAAGAGGGAAAATCTTTTGCCCAATTGTTTTTTTGTAAGCTTGGTAAAGTCCCTATTATATACTTGGGTGTGCCTTTGCACTTTGAAAAAATGAAGAGAGAGGATCTTCAGGGTGTTGTGGATAGGATTATTAAGAACATTGCTGGGTGGATGGGCAAAACTCTTTTCAATTTTTCATATAGGGGCAAGCTGATTTTGCTTTGTTCTTGACTTCTTGTATCATTAGTATTTCAGTATATCTCATGTCTATGATTAAATTCTCAAAGTGGGCTATCAAATGCAATTAACTCACAAATGCCTCGTTTTTTGTAGGGCAACTTTGGGGATTCCCATAAATACCACCTAGCTAATTGGGGCTTGGTGTCTAGGAAGAAGAAGTTTGGTGGGCTGGGGGTACCCAACCTTAAAGAGTTTAATATGGCCTTCTTGCTTCTCGGGGTAAAAGATATTTTGAGAGTTCTAGGAAAGATTGGAGAACTATCTTGAACTATAAGTATAGTACTGCAAAGACTAATGTATTGTGGTCCAAGAAAGATGTAGACTCTCCCTTCTGGAAGAGTGTTACCTGAGCATTGTCTGCTTTCAAAACTTTCTATAGATGGGAGGTAGGTGATGGCAAGAGTATCAACTTCTGACATGATGTTTGAGCTAAGGAGTTTCCTTTTAAAAATATAGTTCTGGGAACTTTTTGGTATCTGTCACCAAACAGATTGCTCCTTAGCTCAAGTGAGATTGTGTTAATCTTAAGCTCACCTTTCGCATATGTGTAGATCAGCAAAAAATGACACTATGGGGGCAACATCTTGAGCTGGTTCGTGAGTTTCATATTATTAATGTTGAGGAAAAACCCATCTGGTATTGGAGTCCTCTGTGAAATATTCTGTTAACTCAATCTATGGGAATATCAACTTTGATGGTGTGGTCCCCTCTGTCAGGGATAATTTTTCAAAATTCATTTGTCCCCAAAAGTTCCACATATTATTTATGGCTTGCAGTTTATAATTAGATAATTTAGCTAAGCCTAGGCATGTAGCTGACTTGTGTGTTTTGTGATGAACCTGTATCTGTGTAACATCTTCTTTTATTGTATTGTGGCTAAGATTATTTGGAAGTTTGTCTCTGATTTTTTTCCAGATTGATATCCCTCTTTGCTTTGGTGACGTGGTTATGGTATAAATTCATAATAGACAAAAAAAATAGACATGTGCTTAATATGATATGTGCCGCCTCCTTATGAACCTTGCGAAATGAAATATGTTTTCACGGACGAGTTTGGAGAAACACCAAATGTATCCTGGATTAAATCGTCAGTGGAAAGTGCTTTAGGACGATGCACACACAGTGTTGCTGCTAAGATGCATTCTCCTTTTGGATCATCGTCATGGAAAGCTACCAAGGATAGTCTGCCAGTGCAACTGAGCGTGCCCATGCGAGTGCTGAAGAGATTATTGGCCAAAGGCTGATCAACTGAAATGTAAGATTGCGTTTGACAGCTAAGTTTTTATGAAGTGTTTTAAGATTTTCTGTTAGAAATCATAATTTTCAAAACTTTGAGCTGTTTGATTTTAATAAATATCAGAGTTTGATAAACTGTAGATACACGTTTTTTAAAATATTTAAGAAAAAGATCTTAACCATTTTTTTCCAAACTGAATAAGAAAAACTATGGATTTCAAAAACTAAAGTACGAAGTATTTATTATCCATAGAATTAAATATTACTATGATTTCCCTCGCAAAAAATATTACTATAATAAAAAAAACAGATTTGGTAGGGCACATCTAGATGTGCCCTAGTTATTGCACATCTAAATGAACATCTAACTAAAAAGAAAAAGAAAAAAAAGAAAAGAAAATGTCTACACGAATCTCTATGTAAAACCAATGGTATAGGACTTAGATGTGTAATATTTAGAGCACATCTAGATGTGTCTTAGACAAACCCTTTAAAAAAATGTGTTGCCAAACTCGGCCTATTAGGCGAGGGCTTTTTTTTGCACTACTAGTATATGTAATAAAAAGAGGAAGTAGATCTACTTGTAATAAATTGAGAAAGTAGATCATATACCAGCAGATGAGGGGTGTCAAAGGTAGGAGCTAGGATTGGCTTGTCCAGTGACGGCGGTGTCCACGAGGCTCCTCAAGGCTCAAGGCGCCCCCGTTTCTCTCATGGGTGGTGTTCTCTGTTGGTGATACTTTTGGTCCAGCTTCGACGATGCGGCGCCTCGATTCGGTGGTAGGGGAAATGGTTCCCCTTTCCGGCAGCACCAAAGTGTCTGGGCAATGGAACCCTGGTTCTTCTTCAACGATGGCCTGGCATTGTTCCTCGGCGGCCTGCTGGTCATTTGGTGGTCTTGTTGCCTCTCTTCAGTAGTTGCCCCAGGTGGCTTTCCTACAGTTTGCAGGTGATCTAAGATGCGGCAGTGGTGTGCTGCGGATGCTCCAGGTCTCGAAGCCAACACTCCTCCAGCTCTAGGGTGAGCATCTCATAGGTCGACGGTGCGGCACCTTGTGATCTATGGCGAGAGAGAAGGGTCCCTCTGTGGTGAGAGAGATGGAGGATTTTGTAGTGTTTCTTCACGCTGGAAGTCAACCGAGTACAAGACCACACTCTGTCTTCCTAGTTCCATGTTCGTCTGTAGTCTTCGAATAGGGCAAGCACTGAGTTTCGTTTTCATATTTTCTTGAGCTTGTTTTCTACGTTGACTTGTAAGCTTCCTAGAGTGTCCCCTTGTACCGTCGTGCCTCGTTGGTCGGTGTATGGTTGTAATTCCTGGCCGGTTGATGGCTTTGTTAATTTAAAGTCGGGCTCTTCGCAAGCCTTCATTCTAAAGGATCCAAAAACAAATTTCAATAGTTCTTCTATAATTTCTTTCCTCGATTTGTTTACATCGCGATGTAAAATAGCCCCCTCGGTGCGGTCGTGCCCAAAAACCCAATTCGATGTGCGCGCACGCCCAACTGCCGCGTGAAAGTTCCCTGCGTCACTCCGCCTTCGATCACGATTTCGTCGCACCTCTGCCTCGCTGGATCCACCTTCCCCCCCATGCCACGCCGCCACCGAGCTTAGATATGCCCAAATCGAAGTTGCCACCCCGCCTTCGCCCAAGCCATGTCGTGCCCCCTGCCCCGCCGCCGCCGACTTTGGATATGCCCAAATCAAAGCTGCCACCCGCCTTCACCCCATCCATGTTGTGCCCCCTGCCCCACCCCCCCGCCGCCGAGCTTGGATATGCCCGAATCGAAGCTGTCACCCCGCCTTCACCCCAGCCATGTCGTGCCCCCTGCCCCGCCGCCGCCGAGCTTGGATATGCCCGAATCGAAGCTGCCACCCCGCCTTCGCCCCAGCCATGTCGTGCCCCCTGCCCCGCCTTCACCCCAAACATGTCATGACCCCCGTCGTTCCCTGCCCCACCTCCGCCTCGACGCCCCGCCCCTGCATCGACTCTGTCTCGGCCATGCCGTGTCCCGTCGCCGCTATGGCACCGACGAAAAATTCTAAGGCAAAGTACGACTACAAGGGTGTCCGATTGCGGGAGATAGGCCGACATGTCGCTTAGCTACAACGGGACGGTGTGCGGTATGGTCTTGGCACCTTCAAGACGGCCGACTTGGCAGCTCGGACGTATGACCTTGGCGGTTGGAAGATCGGAGTTCCGTCGAAGGAGTTCAACTTCGATGACGTGTCTCATATGCAGGAAGCAGAGTTTGTCGCGTCATAGGTGAAGAAGAAGGTGAAGATTCACCTTGTGAGCCGCAAGGAGCATGAGAGCATCCAGGAGACTGATGAGGAGGCAATGACGAGATTTACGCGGAAGAACCCCGTGTACGTGTAGTACGAGCAAGAGTTCTTCTGGAAGCATGAGATGGAGAGAAAGTGAGGATGGATCGTCGCCGCCCTCGACGGTGAGGATCAAGAAGGAGGCTGAGGTCGAATCATCTTCGGTGATCAACTTCGTCTCGACTCCTTCTCCTTCGATTGGTCATCGGATGGCGACTCCGATGAGTTTGACGTGTAGTATGATCTCGTAGTTTAATGTTTAGTTTAAATTCTAGTTCGAATGTTGGAATGCAGTTCGAATATTGAAGTTTAAGTTATCAAATACAATATTGCAAAGTTATTTTTACATCAGCTATCATTGAAGTTGCACATTTTAAATGACGTAAAAAACCTTGTGTTTGGTGATGTATAATTTTACATCAAGCATTTTTGTAGTGCTATTTTACGTTTACCATGCTCTTATGTCAAGCATGTGCGGCGACGAGCTTGGCTATGCCATGACGCAACGAGAGCCTGGAAAGAGCGCCCACAATCCAAGCCGGGCGACCCGTCCGCCTGCCTTCCGTTCCCCTCCTCCTCGTCGGCAGGCCGTGGCGGCTGACAGCTCTCCCCTTCGCACGCAAACCCACCCAGCAGCCCAGGCCAGGCCAGCACAGAGCGCCCCGCGTCCCACCCCGACTCCCACCATCGCGTGTCGCGCCTCTCCGCCCGCCGCGTGCCCCTGCCCCCGTCCCACGTCACGCCTCCCCGAAGACCCACCCAAACCCGCCCGCACCACCCCAAAATGGAACCACCCTCCCCGTCGGCAACTCTCCCGTTACTACCACTTTTCCCATTACCGCTTCTGATCGATCGATCGATACATCTCACCGCTTGCCCGCTTGCACCGGCGATCAGAGCCGACCACACTCTCCAATCCACCATGCGGCTCTACGTGTGCGTGCTGGAGGCGCGCGGCCTCCCGGCGCCGCCGGACCACGACGGGGGCGGGCTCTACGCGAGGGTGAAGGTGGGGAGCCAGAGAGCGCGGACGCGGGCGGTGGAGCCGGCGGGCCCGGGCGGCGGCGCGGCGGCGTGGAACGAGGAGTTCGTGTTCGTGGTCGGGGCGGAGGACGAGGTGGTGGAGGTCGGCGTGGCGCGGCGACGGGAGGAGGAGGGGGCCGGGAGGGAGGTGCTGGGCAGGGTGAAGCTGCCGGTGCCGCCCGTGCAGGCTGCCGCCTCCGCGGCTGGCGGCAGGCACTCGGTGCCGCCGACGTGGTTCTCGCTGCAGCCCAAGCACCGCCGGAAGGGCCGCGCCGCCGACGCCACCGATTGCGGTGCGTGCACGCATTTACTTGCTAATTTTTATCTGCGCTGCAATTTGCGTAAAAAATTAATGCTCGAAATGGTGGTAGTCCGGTCTCGGTGCGCGCGCTACCTTGCCAAACGCCGCACGCAAGCTCGCAAGAGATTAGCATGCTCTTACGGAATGGAAAGTCAGTTAGCTATCGTACCTTGCTCCAAAGTGTCGCAGCGTACCGGCGACGCACTGTGGTGTCTCTCTCACGGCTGAGAGAGACGGGCGTCCAACGGCAGCACTAAGCTATGGCATGTGTAATGGTAGTGGTCAAGTGGTGATACAATAATCATGCACTACGCTTTTCTGCTTGACGTGTACAGTCTTCTGTGCTGGTAGTTTTCAGGCACGCCATCAGTACGAAAAATTCCACATTTGTCCCCAAAGTTGAGGCTCAGTAAATAAATGTGGTGTGTGATGGTTGCACTTTGTATCATCTTGGTTGTTGAATTGTCTGTTGATAGTTATGCTGATTTTCAAAAATAACGTTGATTTTGTTTGTATTTCTTCGTGCCAGGGAAAATTCTTCTCACATTCTCACTCTATGGAGAAAACAATGACAACACGGTCATCCACTCATCTCCTTGCCCGAGCTCGAGGAGTGACACAGATGTTGAAATCGAGAGATCAAACTATCAGGAACATTCAGGTGCCAACGGTGTGATGATGGTTGATTCCCCAAGGAGTTCTGCAGTGGACCAAACTTCTGTAGATATCTCTGACCGATCAACACAAGCAAATTCCAATCCAGTTTCTGAAGATGATGGCCCGCCACAGCCTACTGCTGCTGTTGTTGCTGCTGCTGCAGCAGAAGCAGCAAAGAGTGCACATGACAGTGACGCCGAACCGTCTGTTTCAGATGCAAGCTTTGAAGAAGCAATGGAAACCATGAAGTCATCAGAAAGTGGTACACCAGACTTGCCGAATGATCTCGGTGCCGGCGTAATATTCGAGCACACTTACCTCGTGGAGGCAAAGGATTTGAACTCCCTTCTCTTTGGACCTGATTCCCACTTCTCCAAAGAGCTGCGTGAGCTGCATGGCACTACGGACTACGACGAACAGCCGTGGACATGGAAGAGCCATGATCCTCCTAGCTTAACCAGGACGTGTCGGTACACCAAAGGCGCATCAAAACTGATGAAAGATGTCAAAACCATCGAGGAACAGACCTTTCTTAAAGTTGATGGCAATAATTTTATCATCATGACTCGGGTTCGTACCCCCGAAGTTCCATTTGGAAACTGTTTCGAGGTTGTTTTGCTCTACAAAATAGCCCATTCCCCTGAGTTGTCACCAGCAGGTGAAGAAAGCTCACGTTTGACTGTATCGTACAGTGTGGAGTTCCTTCAGAGCACCTTGATGAAAAGTATGATTGAGGGAAGTGTTCGGGATGGACTCAAAGAGAACTTCGAAAGCTTTGCGGAAATTTTGTCGCGGCATGTGAAACTGGCTGATGCTGCAGGGATGGATAAAGAGCAGTTGTTGGCACCACTGCAGACAGATCGCCGGTCCCATGTCAGACTTGCTTACGAGTATTTTTGCAATTTCACCGTGATCTCAACGGTGATAATGGCAGTGTATGTTCTTGTGCACATCCTTCTGTCTAGACCAGGACCAATTATGGGTCTCGAGTTCAGCGGTCTAGACTTACCTGACACATTTGGGGAGCTGATCACATCCGGCATACTAGTTCTTCAGATGGAGCGTTTACTGAATATGGTATATCATTTTGTACAAGCAAGAATACAACGAGGTATGCTATATTTCAACTTTGCAGATACTGTATCTATTTACATGCAACCGAACTTGTCAATGCCATAGTTGTGCTACTTCTGAAACTACCTTCTGTCACAGGAGGTGATCACGGGGTTAAGGCAAATGGTGACGGTTGGCTATTAACTGTAGCTCTGCTAGAGGCCACAAGCTTGCCTCCTGTTTCTTGTGGATCAGTAGACCCTTACGCTGTGTTCAGTTCTAATGGTATAACGAGGACAAGCTCTGTTCAGCTTCAGACTCAGGAACCTCAATGGAATGGTTAGTATACTTCACTCATTAGCACACATTATCAACATGTTAGCACACTTGTTGAAAACCTAGTAACTTTGTCTGATGTATGATTATTGACTTTTGACAAACTGAAAGATTGCTGCAGAGATAATGGAGTTTGATGCCATGGAAGAGCCACCTGCTATGTTGGATGTTGAGGTTTTCAATTTTGATGGCCCATTCGACTTGGCAATCTCACTGGGACATGCAGAAATTAACTTTCTTAAACACACACCAACAGAACTAGCAGACATATGGGTACCACTGGAGGGAAAACTAGCTCAGACATGCCAGAGTAGGCTACATTTGAGAATATTTCTTGAAAATACTAAAGGGCCTGAGACATCAATGAGAGATTATCTTAAAAAGATGGAGAAGGAAGTTGGTAAGAAGGTATTGTTCGATTAACTTGCCCACGGATGTCCTTTAGTAGTAATAATTTTGAAAAGCAGACAATTTACAGAATTTTGTTGCAGTTACATGTTCGGTCACCGCACAGAAATTCAACATTCCAGAAGCTTTTTGGTTTGCCTCACGAAGAGTTTCTTATAGCAGACTATGCATGCTCCTTAAAGAGGAAATTGCCCTTGCAGGTAAAATTATTTGAAGTTGTTATACGTTTTCCTTTTGCTCTCTGCATTTACTCTATTTTAACATGTCAATAATTTTCTCAGAAAAAGATTCATAATTTAGTTGAAAGGTTTGATGTGAAATCAAGTGTTCTAGTGAACATTATTGTTATATTGGTTTTGAATATTCATCTGCAGTTGCTGCTGCCTGCAGGGAAGGCTATTTCTGTCAGCGAGAATAGTTGGTTTCTATGCTAATTTGTTCGGGCATAAAACGAAATTCTTCTTCCTGTGGGATGATGTCGAGGAAGTGGAAGTGTTACCTCCATCTTTCACCACAGTAGGCACCCCATCATTGGTGTTTCTGCTAAAGAGTGGACGAGGGCTTGATGCGAAGAATGGTGCTAAATCGCAAGATAAGGAGGGGAGGTTGAAATTTCAGTTCCATTCATTTGGATCGTTTAACAAGGCTAGTAGGTTTGTATCATCCAATGCTTGCATCGGCGTCACAATAACTAGGTTCTCACTGATGAAAACCCCACTTTTTTCTTTTTAGGACAATTATTGGTCTGTGGAAAACAAAGTCTTCAGCTATTGAACAGAGGGCGAAGTTGGAAGAAGATCAAGAAGATGAGAGCTACGACGATCTGGACGACGTTCAGTCTGTGTTGAGCATTGGAGATGTGACCCTCTCGAAGGAGTACACGGTGGAACATCCTATTGATGTGAGATCTCAGATCTCTATTCTTCTCGTCTCTATCGTTCTTCTCCTGTACATTTTCTTGCTGAGATAGGGTGTCCATTGACCTCGTTGTCGGTGCAGGTAAGTTTGCTGATGGGGGTGTTCGACGGTGGCCCGCTGGAGACACGGACGATGACCAAGGTGGGGTGCCTGGATTACACGGCGACGCCGTGGGAGGAGACCAGGCCGGGCGTTGTGGAGCGGCACGCCAGCTACAAGTTCAACCGCTACATGTCCATCTTCGGCGGCGAAGTGGTCAGCACCCAGATCAAATCGCCCGCCGACGACTTCGACGGGTGGACGGTGTACGACGTCATGACGCTGCGCAACGTCCCCTTCAGCGACTACTTCCGGGTGCACCTGAGGTACGACGTTCGGAGCGTCGCGGCATCGTCGGAGGCGTCGCCGCCGAGCTGCCGGTGCGAGGTTTTTGTGGGCATCGAGTGGCTCAAGAGCAGCAAGTTCCAGAAGCGGATCGCGAGAAACATCTGCGACAAGCTGGCGCACAGGGCCAAGGAGGTCCTCGAGGTGGCCGGCAAGGAGATCACCTCGGCCATGTCGGGCTAGCTGGAGGATTCTGCGTATTTGTTCACCGTCTTCCGGCCGGCAAAGCTTTTCGTTGCTGACAGAGACGTGACATGCGAGCAGTAATGTGCTAACATCCAGTATCGATATCTTGCTTACAAACTAATCTACACCCAAGGTAAACTATTAGAGCCGGCCGATCGGCTCTAAGCTTCAGCCGGTCGGGCCAGGTCTAACGCGCCACGCGTTTTTTATTTTGCTGCAAATGCTACACTGTAAATGCTGCAATTATGATATTAAAATGTTACCCGAAAAAAAATTGATGTTAAAATGCTAACATTTGTGGTACTATAATTAAAAAATGTTACTACATCAACTCGTGTTATTTATTGCTAAACGAATGTGTTGACCCTGAATTGCGCCCTATACGAACACATCACGTGTATTCGCGGCGATGAGGGAGATACTCCATAGCTCGCGTTGAGGGAGATACTCCATAGCTCGCACCGTAGGAGGCCTGCTGGAAGCGCGATACGTACGACAGTCTGGCGGGCTTTTTTTGACACCAGACGTCCCAAGCCTTCGGGAAGGACTCCGTCAGAAAACTCAACGACGACGTCCTGGACGTTCCTGGAGCTTCGTGATTCGTCTTTGATTCTTCTTCCTACAAGAATAAGAATAGACAAAGAACGAAAAGAAGGGCACAATAAATTAGATGTAAAAATAGGGTTTGTAGTTTGTGTTTTAATTGTTGTGTTGTTTGCAATCGGCCGCCACTTCAAGTATATATGAGGGAGTTGGTCTTTCCGTGCAAGGTAGAAACTCGATGAAACTTTCCGTACAAGGTTGTAACACCCTCGGTGCCAGTTAACAGTGATTACCTTATTAAATGCCAAGTCATCATGGTTATACTAATAATGATCACCCTTGATCATGGATTTTCCAAATTCAACCCAGATAAAAATTTATAAATCAAAGTGGAAATAAAAGTTCCCCAAAAATTATGAAAAAATATTATAAAACTTGGTAATAATCATTTGTCCTTGGTGTAGTTGCAACCAATATTTATTGAAGTATTTGACTATTTTAAATCAGTAAAAACAGTAGCAAACTAATTCCATTTAGTCATTTAAATAAGGTTAGAAAATTCAAGTGAATTTATTTCATGCTCAAACTTTTTGTAGCATCACAATAAAGTGTAACACAAATAAAGGAACAAGTTTCACCTTGGGGAAAAAAAATCATTTGACTGCTAAAACAAATAAAACAGAAGAGAAAGGTGGGGTAGAAAATGCAGAAAAGGGAAAAGGGGTTAAACCATGCCCTGGGCGAGGCCCACCCCGGCCCAGCCGCTTCCCCTCGTCCCCTTCCTCGCGCTGTTCATCCCCACCCCGTGGAGGCAGGACAGCCGTCGAACACCTCCGACAGCTAGCGACCCTTCTTCTCTGCGAGCGACAACGACCATGACTACACTGTTGCGCGAGGTTAAGTACTCCCCCGCCCCCGTGAACCCTAGATCTCGTCGTTTTCCCCTCGCCATCTTATTCTCCACTCGGGCCCGTAACCGTCGTCTCCATGGTCGTGCCCGTACGTGGCCTGTGAGCTCCCCGACCCCCGTAGAGTTGTCCAGGAGCTCCACCGTGCTCCGCCGCATCGAACCCTCCCGCTACTTCGAGCCAAGACGCCTCGAGCTCACGCAATCGACGTCGTCGTCTTCCTCGGCCCCGGCGAGGTCGCCGACGAATTCCCCGCCTCCGGTGCTTCCCCGAGCTCATTGCCTCCCTCTTCGTGCTCCTGGTGAGCTAGGCTCCGTCTCCCCTCTCCTTGCGCCATGTTTCGTGCATCGTGACGCCGGCTTCACCACGCCGAGCTCCGGCCGCCGCCATGGCTATGAGCTTCGCGCTCCCCGTGCCGCTCAGCTCGCACTTTTGGCACCAACGTGCTTCCCGTGCCCCTTAGACTCGAGCCAACCCCTTGAATCATTCGATTTGGTCACGCATCGCGCTGTGCCATTTGAACCGTGCGGCGGCCGCCGCCATTGATGCCCTGGAGTTCGCCCCTGTCCAGCTCAGCCGCTGCAACTGCTACAAATCGAAGCGGGGCAATGGCAGCTTTCCAACGAGCCCAACCGCACCTCAAACGGCCGCCGGAACTGGCCGGAGCGTCGACCTCGCCGCCGTCCTATACGTCGCCGGCGTGCCCGCATGGTTAGGCCAGGGGCTAGCCTCGCTCCCATGGTCAGAAAGATGTTTAGCACTAATCTAAATACCCCTAGGTGTATTACATGTGGGCCATGCCCTTTAATTAAGACCATGTTTAAATTAAAATGGAAATAACCCTTCAGTCCATTACATGGGGGCCCATGCACTTAAGTTAACCCTTGAATTAATTAAATTGATTAATTATGTCTCTGTCTCAATGACAGCTGGGTCCCACTAGATTATTAGTTTTATTAAAAATGGAATTATTGAAATGAGTCAATGACATGTGGGACCCCATTGTTATTTAAATTTATTAAATTGATTTATTAAAATGTGAGGCTGACCAGTGGGACCCACTGGTCAGGTTTTACTGTTTTGGATAATGTTTGGAATTATATAATAAAATAAATTCAGAAATTGATTTAAATTGATTTAAATTTGAATTTCAATATCTTTTAAACCGTAAGTCAGATTGAAAAACTTTATACACGAAACTTGATCAGAAAAATATAACGAATAAGAATACGCTACCCGCATACCCACCGCACCCCTCTAACATACCGAACCCGATACTTTCCCCCTCCGGATCGTCTGTCCGGTAATTACCCGGTACGAGTAAAACTTTCCGGATGGAGATGTTTTGAACATAAAAGTTGTTCGGAATGCATCAACGATCACGGTTACACTATCCACATGTCTGTCAGATGTCTCTAACACTGCAGACATAGAACCTTCTCCTTCCGGTCGTCTGTCGGTAATCACCCGGAGCCGGTAATTCATCCCCGGATGAATTCCCGCTTCGAGCAAAACACGTTGCACTGCATTAGAACACCGCCAACAATGCGTTGCCTTGCCTTGAATTTGTATTGCTATTATTGCTATGTATTTATTGTTTCTCCCCCCTTCTTATTCGATAGACCTCGACACCGCTACCGCCGCCGACGTGAGGAGTTCGACTACTTCGTCGACGACCGTACCCCTACTGTCGAGCTTCCAGGCAAGCAGAGCCATTCTCTTCCCCAGATATCGGCTATCTTTTCCATACTTTTCTTGCACTAGGAATTGTTACTGCTGCTGCTACGTTACAATCCTATTCAATTGCATAGCATGTCATTGTCGCCCCTTGATGTACCTTCCTTTATCCTATGCTGCCTACTATAATTATATATTATATTCAGCAGTGAGCCTTGCGCTTTGTTAGTCAACTAGGATTAGATAGCGGGCCGTGATCACTCAGGGGAGTGAACGCGGATACGACGAATATAACTGCATAGGTACGGTACAATGCAGACACCTCCTAAGGCCCCTACCTCGGCTCTGCCGAGCCACATCAAGTGGAGCTATCGAGGAGTAATCCCCGTACTCCACTCATTGCTGACTCTGTATAGCCGCTCTAGGTCCTGAGCTCCTGTTGTACTTAAGGTAAGAAGACAGGCGACCCAACGGTGCTCGCGAGCGGTATTGCTTCGGGAACGACAGGGAGGGTACGACCGACGTTACTGGCGTGCTTGGCCCCTGCTCGTATCTCGCGAGAGTTACCAAACCACGAAAAGTCGAGCTCTACTAAGAGCACATGCGAGACAAGGTAAGGAGACGGTTCACCTTGTTGGTAACCGCGTGCTTTGACAGGACGACAAGGCAGGCCCCGACGTTACTGGTGGTCCTTGTTGCTGCTCGTTGTCCGTTGTGTTGTTAGTCAGACAACGATAATGGTTGTCTGTGAGATAATATTAAAATGCTAAATGGTTCGGTGGATGACTTGAGAGGCACGTTGGTCTGTACACACTACCTTCACGTGGGATAAGGAGTTATGGGCTCCCCTGCGTCGTAGTTTGTCTGAAAGCTCTTCAGACGTCAGCAGTACCATGGGTTGATTGCCGGGAAGCGGTGTTGTCTTCTTTGCTGCAGCAGGTGTATTTGGATTTGCTTTTGCTTCATCGGCCAGTCTCGTACCGTTCAGGGGCGCGGAAGGGTGAGGGGCCTAGACCCCTGAGCCTAGGATGGGCTGCGATGTGTCGGATAGCCTCGGTGGAGCGTTCCCTAACAAGGTTCCCGCCACCCTGGAGATTCGAGCGTGCAGGCTGAACAGTAGTGCACTCCTACAGGGAGTTTAATCTATTTGAATAGCCGTGTCCACGGTAACATGACGCTTTATGCTGAAGCTAGACCTTGATAACCCACAAATGCAAGGGATCGAGATAGTCTTCGCGGGTAAGAATACAGTGGAGTTGTCAATTCCACCGCACCCGCGATGCACTTACTTGCAACAAGATATTAATAGTAACTATGATATGGAAGTGATGGTAGCAACAGAAATAGTGTGGGTGAAATAGCGACGGTAAAACAACAAAAGCAAACAACTAGTAACCAGCAGAATTAAAAACACTGTAGGCTAGGGAGATGGATGGTTGGGCGCTGCATGGATAAGATACATCATGTATTTAACTTGGGGCAAGGCACACAGAAAAGCAATGATCATCTAGGCATAAATCAAACATCAGGCATGTACCCCATAGGTAGTTATACGTGCTTGCAATAAGAACTTGCACAACATCTTTTGTCCTACCATCCAGCTACGAACGGGGCCAAAAGGAACTTATGGAGATTAAGGTGCTCCTGTCAAAGAGCACCGGAACAAAGCATTAACAATCAATGGATACACGGAATCATCAAACTATAGTCCATCCCCTTTGGTGTCCCAAGATGTCACCTTTGGGATCGCCGGTTCCGGACTATAACAGGTGCATACAACTCATAGATAGGATGAAGAACACAAATATATTCATGCAAACACATAGGGTTCAGATCTGAAATCATGGCACTCGGGCCCAAAGTGACAAGCATTAAGAGCAACAAGTTGAAGCAAAGATGATAAACACCAATCTAGATGATAGGCAACATGCACCCAAAAATCTGATAAATTATTACATGATCTAACTCATCCAATCCCTACCACCCCCTTTGCCTACAGCAGGGAATTACTCACACATGGATGGAGAAGTCATGGAGGGAGGATGGAGTGGTGACGATGATGACGATGATCTCCCCTCACAGGAGGCCAAAACAGCCTCCAGATTAGCCCTCCCGGAGAAGAACAGAGGGTGGCGGGGGCTCTGCGACGAGAATTGTGAAAACGACTTCTGTTTCGGGGTTTTTCCGTCACAGGAATAAATAGGGGCCTTGGTAGGGCACCAGAGGAGGGGGGAGCCCCCTAGGCGGCCAAAGGGCGCGACCCCACCCCTGGCCGCGCCCACAGAGCCCCTGTGGCCCCCCTGTGGCCCCACTTCTGGTTCTGGGCTCCTTTGGGTGCGTGGATTTTCTATGAGTTTTCCTGGAATTTTCTGAGACACCTAAAAATCTATTTTTCTGCACACAATAAAACCATACAGACAGCTCTGCGAAAACATCGTTAGTCCGGGTTAGTTTCGTCCAAATCATGCAAGAATGAGGGCAAAACAATAGCAAAAGTGTTTGGAAAAGTAGATACGTTTGAGACGTATCAACTCCCCCAAGCTTAGCATATTGCTTGTCCTCAAGCAATTCAGTTCAACGAACTGAATGCGACAAAGAAAACTTTGACAAACTCTTTTGCTTCATTAGATGTATATAAGCATGTACTATGAAAAGAGTTTAGAAGGTATTGAAACAATGCTATAAGGACAATGCGCGAAGCAATCCTTCTTTCATGTGAACAATCACAAACAACTAAAAGTAAATAATACGTTACTGAAAATCAAGACAAGACTATAATGCACATAGCTTGAACATAATAGAGTGGTATCTCGCTAGCCTCCATGAGTGAAGGAAAACATAAATGCAGAAACTCCTCCGGAGTTTTAAAGGAGACTAGAACTAAAAACTTCAGAATAAGTAATACCATAATCATGCGGAAGACAATGTAGTACTTTGGAATAATGCACATTACACGCAGAATGACAATTATGCTCTCCTAGTTGGTGCTTTGAAGAAAGAAGGTGGAGACTCTCGAACCATGGATTTTGATGGCAAGGTTGAAAACCCGTGGCTGGAAGCAAAGACTAAATATGTACCAGAGCTCTTGGTTTTGAAAAACAGAGATAAAAAGTTTTTGGGAGGTGCATGATTTGTCAACGAATGCTAGTAGACAACTCAATCACCTCTTACGCTAGACATGTTTCGAGGAACGACTCCAAAGATGGGGACGGTCACATCCCCTTAATCTCCTTTGTTTATCACTACCAAAGTTTTCTGATTTCTCATAAACAAAGCGTGAAGGAGGGTTTGTTGGTTGTGATTATCTTTTGTGACCTGGGCGCACTCATGTCAGTCCCTCCTCGTATTAGGGGTTTGCAGATTAGACATGCAATACCGGAATAAAACATGTCTAACATAAGAAGGTCATGAATCACCTACTACTTCCTCATGAGCCAAAGAAGAGGAACAACACAGGAGTATTTTTGAATAATTTCGAGATGGTACAAGAAAGTCTTTGTTAGGATGGCCGGTAAATACCACATAGGAAGGTATGGTGGGCTCATATGAAAAAACTGGTTTCAAGGATTTTGGATGCACAAGCAGAATTCCGCTTAGTGCGAGCGAAGGCTAGCAAAAGACTGGGAAGCGACCAACTAGAGAGCAATAACAGTCATAATCATGCAGAGCGACAAAGTAACATTGAATTGGGCATGAGAATGATATAACTATTCTGAAATTCAAAGATCATCAAGGCATAGCGGACTTTTTAGTCTTTAAACATGTGTAAGCATGTGCCAAGTCAATCCAAGAATTCTCCAAAGGGAAATACCACTTCAAGATGCCAAACCATGAACAATGCAATGCATGCAAATCATTTCAGCAACATATTATGTACTCTAGCTATTTTAGATTAGCCAAAAGGAAAGCATGAACCTTTGAGAAAGCATTGTAAACATAGCACTATGTCGCTACAAGCTGGTCTCTAAATCATAAGTACAAGCATATGTACAAAAGTAGAAACAAAAAGAGTTCATACCGGTTTTCCTTGTTGCATCCCTTTCGTCGATCTTCGTCATTACTGCCTTGTCACTTGCACGACCGAACGTGGGAAATATATAATCAAGTGCAAATGCCATCACAGACTTGAGCTGAACTCTGCAACAAAGCAAACTAAAGAGAGAAAAAGAAATCTTTTTGGGTTTTTCAAAGGTTTAGCGAAAGGAAAAGAAAAGAGAAATCTTTTTGTTGTTTTTGCAAAATAAAAGAACAAAGGAGAACGGGCAAAAACTTCGAAAAGATCAAAGCGAACAAAATAAAAACGGATAATACAATGGAAAGGTGAGAAGGGCACATACTCCCCCAAGCTTAGGCTTTTGGCCTAAGTTGGTAGCAGCTACTGCCCCCAGGAGCCTCCTGCTCCGGGGTAATGGTAAGTCCAGGAGTCGTATGAGCCCTCCGGTGCGTACACCGAAGTCCTTGGGTCCTCCCATGAGGAAGGCCCTGCGCTCCAAGCGGAAGAAGACCCCTCGCCATACTCGGTGAAGGTCTCTCCCTGGAAAGGTGAGAACTCACCATGCTCCTCCTCATCGGGCACAACCCCCTCCATGGGGTTATGCGGCTGGTAATGAGCCATGAACTCATCGAACTGAATCTCGTTGAAGGACCATCCGTTCCTGCGAGTGTTATCAAACAAAAGTGGTGCAGGTAGACGGATCTCACGAGTAATGGTCCTTTCAAACCTCAAAATATAATCAAGGTTACCAAACTGGGAAGTCATGGTAACAAACTTATGCCTCTTCATAGCCGCAAGATCGAGACTCGTGTATGAAAAGAGAACATCATCAGGATGCGGGGTGCGCTCAAGAGACTCAAGGATAAGTGTGGCGTAAACGCCACCATATAAATCGCCTTTGTTACTTTTCGTAACAAGGCGCCGAGCAATTAAGGCACCCACATTATAATCATTCTTATCAGAGAGGGTGTTCACATAAATAGCGAAATCTGGTGCAGAACCATTGCTCGTGTTGTCATGAGCTAACACCCCTCTAGCAACAAAATACGCAAAATACCTGAGGTGTGGAAACAGAATGCTGGAAATCTTCGTACGACGAATGTCGGTCTCCTCCTGGCAGCAAAGGGAGTTGAAGAGGGTCCTCAACCCGGAAGGTTGCATGGTCATCTTCGTTGTCTGACCAACGTTCGGCACACCTATTATATCACAAAACTATGCCAAAGACATGGTTATGAGATCATTATAAAGTTTGAACTCGACGGTTCCAGCATCATGGTTATAACGAAAACTGTTAACAAAGCAGGAGGTGAGCTTCTTGTATTGCACCACACGACATAATGCTAGCCGTGTCAAACCTGTGTTGGCACAAAGGCCATAAAATTCCTCCTTAATTCCTGCAGCTGTAAGAAAATCATCGCACGGATACATCATTGCGCACGCTGGACTTGTGTCTTCCAACAACTCCAGGGGCACATGATCTTCATTGTAGCTCACCCTAACTGCTGAGGGTGAAGCTGCAACTCTAGTAACTTTATCGGAGCGCTCGGGCTTCTTCTTCCCAAGACACCCCTTTGCTTTTCCTAGCAAACTCATTTCTGAAATTTTTGACAATTCACAAAAACAAGGATTTAAACAAAGTGAGTTGAGGCAAACTACTCTACTCACTTACCTAAGGCATAAACTCGCATCAAAACTTGGTAAATAAATTTCTACACATGCATGCAAGCTCATCTAAACAGCACCAAGAACTACTAAATACTCACAAATGAAGCCACCAATCAAAAATCTAATTGGAGTGGTGAAGGAGTTACATACCAGGGAGTATTTTCCCAAAATCTCAGCTCAAATGATGGGTCATAGAGAGAGATCGAAATTCTGGACGGAGAGAAGCAAGAACGCAAGTTCCAGGTGCAGAACTCATGTTTTTGGAGAGAGAGAGAGAGAGGAAGAAGAAATACCTGCAGGTGGTGCCTGTGGGCCCCAGGCGCCCTGTGGGCGCAGCCAGGGGGCAGGCCGCGCCAGCTGGCCGCCTGGGCCACTGGTGGCTGATAACCCACAAGTGTAGGGGATCGCAACAGTCTTCGCGGGTAAGAATAACCCAATTTGTTGATTCGACAGAAGGGGAGCCAAAGAATACTTATAAGCCTTAGCAGTTGAGTTGTCAATTCAACCACACCTGAAAAACCACTAGACAAGATATAAGTAGAAACGGTGTGTTGACGGGTGTAGCCTTTAAGACTTCCCCAATCACCAACACCACAAAGTAGTAACAAAGTAGTAGGAGCATCAAAGAAAGTAAAAGTAACAACGAAGGCAATGAAGGTGGAAGATGGACCGGGGTTCAAGGTTTCACTAGTGGTACCTCTCTAGGCAAAAGAACAAGGTGCTGGGTGAACAAATTACAGTTGGGCAATTGACAGAATCGCACCAACTCTAGCCAAAGAACAAACTAGAGCATCCTTGTCTAAGAACCAAACGTAGGCATGTGTTCCGTATGTAGTTGTACGTGCTTGCAATAAGAACTTTTCACAACATCTTTTGTCCTACCATCCCGCTACGAACGGGGCCACTTAAGGAACTTATGGAGAGTAAGGCGCTCCTGCGGCGGAGCACCGGAACAAAGCATTAACACTTCATGAACACATGTGATCCTCAAATTATAGCCCATTCCCTTTGGTGTCCCAAGCTGTCACCATTGGGATTGCCGGTTCCGGACTATAATAGGTGCATACAACCGTAGATAAGATGTAGAACAACAATTATAATCATGCAACCATAACGTGCTCAGATCTGAGATCATGCTACTCGTGCACTAGTAACGAGCATTAAGAACAACAAATTGCAGCAACAATAATTCATAAACCTCTTATGACTAAACAAGGTAACAATTCATCGGATCCCAAGGAAAGGATGAGAGAGCAGAGTCCCAGATCAAAGGTACGGAGTAAAAAAAGCATCCCTCGATGGCGCTCCCACCTCCACGTCGCCGCCCCTAAACCCTAGCCACTCCATCCAAGATCCTCGGTGATTGAGCCTCTTCATCAACATTTGGCTCCGATCATCGTCTCCGGCGTCTCCTCCGCTTTGCATACATAGCCATCTCATGGCAGTTTATGCAGCCCTCCAGATGGGTTTGGATCTGGCTCCCGGCATGGAGTTCGCTGAGGAGGTTCGACGCACTTGTTTCTCTTCGGTTCATCCGAATCAGCACTCTGGCCACTTCACAATGGTGGTGGCTTTTGGACGTACCTCTTTAAAGTTGACGGAGGATTCGGCGGCGGTAGCACTGGAGTCTATCACTGGCGGCCGATGTGATGCACTTAAAGTGTCCATCTTACGTGATCGGGTGTTTAGCTTCACGGTGGCGAATAAAAAGGTTGGATTCCTTCTCACTGGTCGCCGTAAATTTGTTTCTCGTCAGTTCATTTGCTACTTCTACCTTTGGAACTACGGCGGACCTCAATGGCAATATGAGTTCAAGCGATGGCAGAAGCAATGCAATGAAGAATGGACTCTTGTTAGTCCGTCTAAGAAACGGGTTCAAGAGGGTTTGAATGCTCTACGTTCATTCCCTAAGAAATCCGCAATGAAGACTGGGCCTCCTAAGGGTAAATCTCTACGTTTTGCAACTATCATTGATTATGATGCCTGCAAGAGCTACAATTTTCGTGTGCAACCTGAGGTACGTCAAGAGATCATTCACGCGGGTTATGAGTTGCTTCCTGATGAGTGTCCACCTCCCTCGCCACCGCTGGCGGTGCACTGGACTACGGCGGAGCCGATCATCCAATTTGGGACAGTTCCGCTTTCCATGGGGAGGAATCCCGAATCTTCTGGATCAGATAATGTGCAACGAATTTTTTTCCTTCCTTGGAGCGCTGTGCTGCACCGGTTTTGGAGGACCAAACCGTAACAAATCTGGCAAAATCTCAACAGGAGTAGCGTCAAGATTCGGTCACGAGGGATGCCTCTTCAATGCAACCTCCGGATGCATTTGCAGCCATGGTGGATGACATGGTGGCCCGAATCATGACATGTTCCATCTGCAAAGTGCAGGGCCACCTGTCATCGGCGTGCCCATCTACTAGGGTGTGCATGGCATGCAACCGTGTGGGCCACCGCCGAAGGGACTGCGATTTGTGTCGTCGATATGTAACGGAAGATGCCATGGAGATGGATAAAGTAAGGGGAAGACGCGAGGAAGAAGATGTCGATGGTGCCGGAATGGGGTTGAGCACAAACACGGTGAGGGACACCACGATGTACCCAGGTTCGGGGCTCTCCGGAGAGATAACACCCCTACTCCTGCTTGTCTCTTCTATATCAATGGAGATGGATTACAATAACTGCTTCTCTATCTACTCATGTGAAGGTGAGAACCGCCGTGGACAAGGCTCTCTCCTGCTTCCCTGAGGAGGAACTACTAGCAGTGAATGAACTGAGTAAGATGTGAGTAATGGTGCGAATGTTGTGTATCGTCCCTCACGCAGGAGGGGTACCCCGGGCTCTTATAGTGTGAGCCCGGGGTAAATCGGTAACTTCACTGCCGATTGGGCCCAGCTGTCATCCTCTAATCGGCTGGGCCCCACCGACTGCACCTCTCCGGGGCATGCTGTAGACTCGTAGGGCATGATGGTGAACAGTGGAGCTAGGAGGTGCGGTCTTGTCGTCCTGTTCGCGGAATCGGCGGAGAGGTCGACAACGCATCTCTGCCAGATCTTCGAAGTGACTTGGCTTCTCTGCCACCCCGATCTCTCGGGATTGCGCATTTATGACCTTGTACTTGGACCTCCGACTGGTCTCGGGTCAACTTCTCCAGGGGTGGTAAGTCGTACCGATTGCGCCTGAGCCGACTGGTGGCCCTCGGCAGGGTCGATTGCTCTGGGCAATCGGCCGCGTCGATGCTCATCTCGGACCAGCTGCGGGCCAATCGGTTGATCGTCTTGGTGATGAAAGGATGGCCCGGTAGCGCCTGGGCCGACTGCTGGCATTCGGTACAGCTGATTGCGTTGGAGCAATCAGCCGTACGCCTGCCCAGCTCGGCCCAGCTGCAGTTCAATCGGTCTATCCTTGTCTTGAAAGGTTGCTTTCGCTTGGGTGAGCCTACCCGGGTACCAATCCCCCGACAGTAGCCCCTAAAGCTGTAAAGGTCCCACGGTCACTCGATCGCGGGGCCTTTGCTGTTTTCAACTTTTCTCCAACATCTTCCGAACGCTTTGGCCTCATCAAGTGCGTCGTTCCGAGTTCGTCGACCGACTCGGAGATCACACTCGACTGGCCAAGGTGTCGTCCGATTTGACTTGCGTTGTCTCCGATTTCTTTCTTCACTTTTTGAGAATCCTATCTCTCGCCGATTCGGATCTAATACGAACCGATTGCTTTCCAACGGTTACCTCCGATTCTTCCGGGGAGCAGTCAATGGACTGGGGCCCACGACCCACGTATGATTTGACGTAACTGCAGGCCTCGGCCCCCACGTCGCGCGCCTCGCTTCCCACGCTGGGATCTCTTGCGCCGGTTTGCCGGTTGGACTTCCTGTGGGCTAGGCCACACCGGGCCACACGGCCGCAGCTAGATCCCACTCCCCTCCCCCGCCGCCCATATAAGCCACAGGGGAGGGCCTCGGGCTCCTCCTTCTCGCATACACCTTCTTCCTCCTCCGCTTCTCTCTCTTGCGCACACCATTGCTGCTCGGCCCCAAGCTCTCCACCGCGCTCGTGACTCCGCCTCCGCGCACGGAATCTGCTCCGGCCGCGCATTCGCGTGCTCCTCTGCCACCACGGTAACCTCTCACCACCACCTTGCGCGGTGTTCTTGCGCTTCTTCGTCTTCATTTTCTTCCTGCCCGCGAGTTCCATGGCGCCCCGGCGAGACACCTCCCAGGCCAGCCGTGGGTGCTGGAAAGGTTCAAACGTCACCGACGGTGCCATCCAGGCCTTGGTTCGCGCTCGCAAGATGCCGGCCAAAGTCCAATGGCGTGCTCCCGGCGCCGAGCTCGTGCCCGATGCGCGTGCTAGCGAGAGGGTCGTTTTCCTCACTCACTTCGAGCATGGATTCGGACTCCCCGCCAGCACCTTCTTTCGGGACTTTCTCCACTTCCACCATCTTCAGCCGCATCATCTCGCGACGAATTTCATAATGATCCTCTCCGGCTTCGTCACGCTGTGCGAGGGGTATCTCGGCTGCCGCCCAAGCATCGCTCTCTGGAAGCGGTTGTTCAACCTCCGAGCTCACAATGCTCGGACGGGAGCTGTGGTGCCTTCTGCTACGGAGGGCGGCGATCCGACATTCGTGACCGACATGACCGACTGCGGCAGTTTCCTCGTCGCAGTCGGCAAGCACAAGTACAAAGGTCCCGTGATCGTCCAGTCGTGCAAAAACTGGCAAATAACATTCTTCTATGTCAAGTCGCCCGACCAAGGCCCTGATCTCCTGAACTTGCCCGAGTTCTCCCTCACACGTCCGACTGAGAAACACCAGTGGTCGCTGAAGTACGGTGTCGGTGATTGCGATGTTGACGCCCAGGTCGCCAGGGTTGCTCAGCTGGAACAGGAGGGGCTCCTGCCGACTGACCTTGCGGCTGCCTGGCTTCAAGCCCGAGTGCTTCCTCTACAGCGCTGAGTGCACCGCATCTGTGATATGTCGGGCCCCAGAGAACCCACTCGGATCTGCACATGGCGAGTGAAACTCGAAGACCTTTGCAGCAGGCTGAAGACTATCACAGCCAGTCCTTCGCCCGACCCTTTCCGCTTCGGCCTTGAGTACCTCAACCGCCAGCAGAAACCGCCTGTGGTATGTTCCGACTGTCTCCTTTCTCCGATTGCTTTTTCCTCATACTTAACTTCTCTGATAACCTTCCTCTTCTTGCTCATCACTTCATTCGATCCGACTTGATGGAAGACGGCCAGGAGGCCGGCACATACGCCCCCGACCGCGAGGAAGATGACCCCACGGAATTTGAGTACAACGGTGAGGTTCCCCCATCCGAATCCACCGATGAAAGTGAATCCTCTGGGGAGTCCTTCGAATCCGAAAATCCTGCTGATGACGCCGACGCCGAGGCCGCCGACACCAGGAATGCCGACATCCGAGCTGCAGCTCAAGGGGGTACGCCTGACCCTTCCCTTGAGCAATTTCTGGCCGAATGGAGCGATGACGACAGTGTCTCAAAGGTTGGTGATTCTGGTGCAGCTCCTCACGCCAAGCCTCCGAGGGTGCCGACTAAGCGTGCCTCGGCGACCGGCTCCTCCTCTGGTGCCGCTCCCAGCAAGGTTGCTAAGACGGCGCCGGCTGTTCTCAAAGGCAAACAGCCTCAGGTCGCAGCCACTCGAGTGCCGACTGGTCAAGCTCCTCTCGACAGGTCCAGGGGTGGACCTGTCCTGAGAGATGCCCCTCTGAATGTCGCCCCGCTGAGATGTCGGATGCCCACGGGGGCGCCAAAAATAGTCGGGTATGCCTATATCTTCACGCTTTGAACCTCATTGCCTTATCTTATACTGATTCACCTCTTCTTTCTTCTTTCAAGGAGCCGATTAGTCTTGATGACGTCGACGCCGATATTCCTGCCCATGTCGGCACGGTCGTTGCTCCCGCCGCTTCTACTGCTGCGGCCCGCAAACGGCAACCGGCTCCACATCGTACCTCCAAGGAGGCCGAGCGCGCCGCCAAAAAAGCCCGTCTCGAGACTGCCAAGACAACTACTGCTTCCACCACTGCCTCCAAGACCTCCAAGAGCGCGGCCGACCAGGGAGTTACCGGCGGCGAAGGAGCGCGACCGGTCGATCCGATTGCCCCATCTCCGCCGCGACTCTCCGACCCAGTCTCCGACCTTGTTACGACTATCTCTTCGCCCATCCTGACGACCACCTCGCCGATTATGGCAACCGGTCCTTCGACTTCGTCTCGTCCGATTTCGCCACAGCCACAGCCGGATGCCTCCGGCCTTCCGGTAACGTCAGCGCCACCGGACTCGACCATTGCCTCCTCCGCCGCTGCGACCCAAGCTCCACCGCCACAACCGACCTCTTCCGCGTCCATAATGCTGATGCGCTCAGTGGACGAGTTCCGGGCCGAGTACTCTCGCAACGGACGTGTCGGCGCCGAGCCCGATGCCTCGCACAGCTTCCCGGTTTCCTCTCCCGGTCCCATGATGACGGCCTACAACCGGGTGAACGACTTCGCCACCGCCATGGCTCAGGAGCTCCAACTGCTCGTCCGCAATCACGCGGTAAGCTCTTCAACCTTCCTTTATGGCTTCCCCAAATCGGGAGACTTTTCTTCCGGTGGGTGCGCGCGCACCCACTGGGTGTAGTCCCCGAGATTCGGGCCGATTGTTTGCAATCAGTTCGGATCTTTTATGATTTTTGCTTCTTTTTCTTGCCTTTCTCTCGATCTAGAGACTTTTCTTCCGGTGGGTGCGCGCAAGCGCACCCACTGGGTGTAGTCCCCGAGATTCGGGCCGATTGTTTGCAATCGGTTCAGATCTTTATGTCTTAGATATCCTTTTCTCATCTCTCCTGCCGTCCTCCTATCGGGAGACTTTGCTTCCAGTGGGTGCGCGCAAGCGCACCCACTGGGTGTAGTCCCCGAGATTCGGGCCGATTGGTTGCAATCGATTCGGATCTTCTTTTGGCTGCTGTGTCTCTAAAGTTCATCTTGTTCTTCTTCTCAGGTCGTTATTGAAGAACGACACAAGGTTTTCGAGAAACTCCTCGAAGCCTACGCCGCCAGCCTCCGAACCCTCGCTCAGGCCCAACTCGAGGTCAACAATCAGTCGGCCGAGATCAACAAGCTGAGATGTAACCTCTCCATTACTTCTATCCTCCCTCCGGTTGATAATTTCTCTTGTATTAATATCTTTATATCTTCCTCTAGTCTCTGTTCCCATGGTAGATGAACTTCAGGGCCGCATTGCCGAATTGACCACTGAACTCGGCTAGCAAGGCCCCGCACTCGCCGCAGCTAAGCAAGAGACGACCCGACTGCAGGGGGTGGAAACCGTTTTGTCTCGGACCATCCAAACCCTCCGCTCCGAGCTGCTTGCTCTGAAGAAGAAGCATTCGGACGACCTGGCCGCCGTGACTGCTGCTGGCGATGCACTTCGTGCTGAACGAGACGCAGCCGTGGCCTCCCAAGAGGCGATGCAGGCCGAGAGGGACGAGGCCCTTTCTGCCCGAGATGCCATCCGGGCAGACCGTGATGAGCACATCACCAAGTATGAAGACTTGGAGAAGCGCAACTATGAAGAAACAACCCGACTGCGCCGCCGGGCCAAGGGTTTCTGCGATACGATGACTGAGATGGACACCCTTCTTAGCGGTGAGTATTTTTTGCGTCCGATTCCATTTTCCGACTGCTTCCTTCTTCTGTGTTCTTACTCATACTTTCCTTCGTGATGCAGAGGCCTGGCCTGAATTTGAGGCAGCTGCTTATGCAGCAGTGGCCAAATCCCGAGAAGAGACTACCGCTGCCGGAGGGACCGCCCGAACCGAGACTGATGTCTGGACCTGGCAGGAGTATCTGATTGGTACGGAGGTTCGCATTCCTGTTATCAAGGGAGTTGCATTGTCCTTCAATCTTGGCATTCTGAAGATTGCCGAATTGCTATGGCCACCGACTGAGCTCAAGGTTGGGCTCCAGAGGATGAAGCACGTTGCCGGCTCCTCCGCCGAGACCCGCGAGCCGGAGATTTTGGTCGAAGAAGATTCTGACAAGGGAGAGGCTCCGAATGCTACCACCGTCGGATTCTTCTGAAGGCCATCCCACGTCGGATTGATGTCTTGCTTAACTCTGCCGGTCGGACTGGTGCGGAGACTGCCCTCCAAACTGTGCTGAGCTGGTACCCACAAGTGAAGCTTCCCAAGATTTACAGCATCAGAGAGAACGCAACCGACTTGTTCGAGAAGACTTATGCTGAGGTGAATCGGCTAGCCAGCACCATGGTGAACTAGTTCTCTCCCTATGACTACACTCCGTATCTCGACGAGGGAGGGAACCCATTGGCAGCAACTTCCATCTCTGGCTTGGCCGATGAGCTCTCTGACAGCGGCTCGTCCCATACTTCTCCGAGGTCCAAACAAGCTAGGGCCACGTCGACTGAAACACAGACGGAGCCGGATGCCGCTACTGCGCAAGCTGATCCGACTGCTCCTGCCACCTCGGCCGCTCCGACTGCGAGCTCTGCGCCACCAGCTGCCCCGACTTCTTGAGCCGTGCCACCGATGACGTCATCTACCTCTGCCGCCGACACCTGATCGGCCTTATCTTATTTTTATTTTCCGAACAGGTTCTTGTAGAACACGACTTTAATTCCGCCGACACCCACTGGGTGTGGTTCGATGTAATGAACTTATTCGGCCTTAGGCCTTCTATCTTTATACGATCCGATTGCTCGTTGCAAGTTTTATTTGTGCGATCTACTTTGCGTTTTTGTCGGTTTCCTTTATCGGTCTGCACTTGGGGGCGTCATGCCTTGTCCATTCTGCAGCCGACATGCGGTCTGCAGTCGGATCGAAGGTTGATTTTCGGCCAAGGTTCGATAAGCTTTTGAGTTTACACGACAACACTAGCGCAAAGGATTCTGCAATGTGGGGCGCCGATTGCTCGCTGCCGGCTGCTCGGTGCACCGGTCTACGGCACAATCGGTAACTGACTTAGTCGGCTATGCCCTTTTTAGGGCGTTTCAATTTGTTTCTCGAGGATTTGTACTGCCAGCTGCCCCAACCGTTGCCCTTCTCAATGCCACAACCACTCTCGTGACTTGTGCTTGAGTCGGGTGCTAGGACGAGTGCCAGCCCGCAGCCCCCGTGCCTCGTTGGCTCATTTTTCTGACCTTGTGGTCGGTCAGTCCCTGAGTGCGTTATTCACGTCTCGGGTATGACTAAGCGTTGCCAACTTGGGCTAGGTTTTCGAATGAAATCATGCAAAGGTAGTCGAATGCTCTTCTTCAGAGGCATGATAGCTTTACTGATCATTTGCTGAATAGCATACATACATTTTTGCCGCTCAACTATAGAACGGACATAAAAGCTCGGCGTTCCACGACCGCTCCGTTTCTACTCCTGACGTGTCCTTATGCCGAGTGCCCTTGGTGCAGTCGATCAAATAATATGAGTTGTTCTTGAGTGCGCGGCTGATGACGAATGGTCCTTCCCAGGGTGAAGCCAGCTTGTGCTGCCCATCTAACTTCTGAATTCGGCGTAGCACCATGTCACCCTCTCGGAAGGCGAGAGGACGATTCTCGTGCTAACTTGGCTTCTTCCTCGGTGTACAAGGCATGCCGAGGTGAATCAAACTCGATGTCGAACGGGATGATTGCTTCTGATCCATATACTAGGAAGAAAGGAGTGAATCCAGTCGACCTGTTTGGCGTGGTCCTCAAGCTGAACAATACTGCTGGGAGTTCTTCAATCCAAGCTTCGGGTGCCCTCTCAAGTGGCTCCACCAATCGGAGTCTGATACCCGACAGGATGAGGCCGTTTTCTCTTTCTACTTGACCATTCGACTGAGGATGTGCAACAGATGCAAGATCAAGCCGAATACCCTGCTGAGATGCATATCGAGCCAGTGCGCCCTTTGCAAAATTGGTGCCGTTGTCGGTGATGATGCTATTGGGCACACCATATCTGCACACAATGTCGGCTACAAAACGGACCGCAGTCGGACCATCCAGCTTCTTGATCGGGCGGGCTTCAATCCACTTGGTAAACTTGTCCACTGCGACCAGGAGATGTGTCATGCCACTTCGGGCTCTCTTGAACGAACCAACCATGTCCAAACCCCACACCGCAAATGGCCATGCTATTGGGATTGTCTTCAATGCCGATGCTGGCTGATGACTTTTTGCCTTGAACCGCTGGCAGCCCTTGCAATATTTCACCAAGTTCTCAGCTGCTGCATGTGCAGTCGGCCAGTAGAAATCATGTCGAAAAGCTTTGTTGACAATGGCTCTTGCTGACGCGTGATGACCGCATTCACCTTGGTGGATGTCTCTGAGCAACTCCAGGCCTCTGTCTTCTGCTACACATCTCTGAAAGACACCGGTTGCACTCTTGCGCACTAGCTCGTTGTTGATTATTGTGTATGCCCAAGATCGGGACTGATTTGTCTTGACTCGGCTTCGTCTTCTGGAAGAACTCCGTCCACTAGGAAATCTCTAATCGGCTGTGCCCATGATGGCGCACTGACGACTACCATCACTGCTGCTTGCTGGGGTGCGACTTCCTCTTGGATCTCGGCTTGTTGGCCGTTGGCCTCTTGGATTTCGGCCTCTTGAACCTCTGCCATCTCGACTTCTGTCTTCGAACTGCTGATTGCGGCACCTGGCACACATTCGGCAGCCCCTGGTGACGGCTGCTCGTCTGGAGCTGGAACTTTTTCAATGCAATCGGAAGTGCCTGATGTCATTGGCTCTTCTGAGGCTGTGCTATCTGGTGCTGCCTCTGCTCGCTTCCCTTTAACTTTGCTCTTTTTGCTGCATTCGGCAGCCTCTGGTCTGCAATCGGCAGTCCCTGGTGCTGTCGGCTCTGCTGAGGCTGGAGCACCTTGGGCGCTTGATTGCTTCTTCAGAGTTGGGATTTTTTCTGGCTGAGCTTCCTTCGCCTTCTTCAACACTTCAAGGTCAGTCTCCGAGATGAAGATGGACTCGGATTCTGGAGATGGCATGATGGATGGCTTCCTTATGTGCTCAAGCGATACGCCTGGCGGAATAGCTTGCCTTGTTGAGCCAAGCTTGGACAATGCATCTGCTGCTTCGTTGCTTGCTCTCGGCACATGGTGAAACTCACATCCTTCAAAGTACCCACTAATCTGCTGCACTAGGAAACGGTAGTTTTCCATATTCGTATCCTTTGCATCCCAAGTGCCTGTGCACTACTGCACCACCAAATCGGAGTCACCAAAGCACTCGATATTCCGAATGACGATTTCCTTGGCCAGCTTGATACCGTGCACAAGGGCTTCGTACTCGGCAACGTTGTTTAATGCTGCAAAGTGAATCTGGAGTACATAGTGTAGTTGATCTCCTCTTGGTGAAGTGAGCACTACGCCAGCCCCTAGGCCACTCTTCATCTTGGATCCATCAAAATGCATTCGCCAGCAATCCATCCCTGGAGCGGGTGGAGCATACTGAGTTTCATCCCAATCGACCAAGAAATCGGCCAATGCTTGCGATTTGATTGCTGTTCTCGGCTCATACTGGATGCCATGAGAGGCGATCTCGATTGCCCACTTTTCCACTCTTCCGGTTGCATCTCTGCTTCCTATGATGTCGGCCAGTGGAGCCGAGCTGACGACCGTGATCAGATGGACTTGAAAATATGGCTTCAATCTCTTGGCCGCCATATATACTCCATAGCACATCTTCTGGTAGTGAGGGTAGTTCTTCTTGGACGCCGGGAGCACTTCACTGATATAATACACAGGTTGTTGAATCTGCTGTGCTCTGTCCTTCTCGGGACGCTCCACCACCATGACTGCACTGATCACCCGATTGGTTGCCGCAACGTATAACCTCATTGGCTCCTTCTCAATCGGGGCAGCCAGAATCGGCGCAGTGGAGAGCATGCGCTTGAGTTCTCGGAATGCTTCATTTGCCTGAGGTGTCCAGGTGAACTTCTCCGTCTTCTTCATCAGCTGATATAATGGGATTGCTTTTTCACCCAGCCGACTGAGAAATCGGCTGAGTGAGGCGAGGCAACCGGTGAATTTCTGTACTTGCTTCAGGTTCTTGGGTTGCTCCATTCGCTCGATCGCGGCTATCTTCTCGGGATTGCATTCGATTCCTCTCTCGGAAACGAGAAATCCCAAGAGCTTGCCGGCTTGGACCCAAAAAACACATTCATGATTGAGCTTGATCCGGTAAGATCTCAGATTTGCAAATGTCTCTCGGAGGTCATCTAGAAGTGTGACTCCCTTGACTGACTTCACTACCAGATCATCCACATAGACGTGGAGATTTCTGCCGAGTTGTGTGTGTGTGCATCTCTGAATTGTGCGCTGATAAGTGGCACCTCCGTTCTTCAAACCAAAAGGCATGGTGATATAACAATAAGCCCCGAAAGGGGTTATGAATGCAGTTTTTATTTGATCTTCCACACCAAGTTTAATCTGGTGATAGCCAGCTGTGGCATCCAGAAAAGACAAAATCCGTAGCCGGCCGTAGAATCAGTCACTTGATCGATACGGGGCAGAGCAAACGGATCTTTCGGGCACGCCTTGTTCAGGCAAGTGTAATCGATACACATGCGCCAGGTCTTGTTCTTCTTCATCACGAGGACTGGATTCGCCAGCCACTTGGGGTAAAAAACTTCCATGATGAAACCTGCAGCTTGCAGCTTCGCAATCTCTTCGCCGATTGCCCTTCTCTTATCTTTAGAAAAACATCTTAGGGGTTGCTTTACCGGCTTCGAGCCTGGCCGAATGTGCAGCTTGTGCTCGGCGAGTTCTCTCGGCACACCAGGCATGCCTTGTGGAGACCATGCGAAGATGTCCCGATTCTCACGGAGAAACTCGACGAGCTCGCTTTCCTATTTGTCTCTAAGTCCAGCTCCGACTACAACAAACTTGGTTGAGTCGGAGGGATCTAGAGCGACCTTCTTGCTGTCCTTGGCCGACTGAAAATCCGATTCCTCATCTGCTCTCTTGGCTGGGCCGACTGGGAGTGGAGCCTTGTTCTGCGCTTGCTCCATTGCTATCACTTTGCTGAGCTGACGTTTCTCTGTTTCAACCACTTGGGAGTCAGCCAAACTGCCACCAGCCGACGTGCACTCGAGTGACTTCCTGAAGTCCCCGGTGACGGTGATGAAGCCGTTTGGCCCTGGGATCTTCATCTTTAGGTAAGTCTGCTGTGCGTTGAACATGAACTTGGCGAATGCGGGCAGTCCCAACAAAGCATGATAAGGACTGCTGAGGTCGGCGACCTCGAACCAGATTGGCTCCCTCCTGAAATTCTCCTCTGTGCCGAATATGACATCCAGCCGAATGCGACCCATGGGGGTGCAAGACTACCCAGGGACAATCCCATGGAATGTCGTCCGACTGTGCTTCAGATCCTTCTCGGTGAGCCCTAGCTTGATCAAGGTGTCTCTGTACAAAATGTTGATTGTGCTTCCTCCATCAACGGGCACTCGGGAAAACTTGCACGAAAATCTCGGTCCTGCAAACAGAGCATCTACCACAAGAGGATAGTTGCCTGGATTCGGCAAGATGGTCGGGTGATCTGCTCTGCCCTAGGATATGTCACACTCAGACCAATGCATGTACTGAGGAATCAGTGGCATGGTGGCATTGACTTCTTGAGCCCGGGCTCTCCGACTGCCCTTGTCGGTGGACTCGCTGGTGAAAATCATGTAAGCGGCGTCTTGTCGCGGGAACTGGTTCTGCTGCTGAGGTGGTCCTCTTTTTTGGGGTGGTGGTGGGGGTGGAGGTGGTAAAGCTTCTCCCTTTGCAATCCTTCTCACAAAATCGCACTGCCGAGTGGTATGTGCAGACGGCCTGCCAGGAGTACTGTGCAACTTGCACGGTGCATCCAGCATATCATAAAACATGTACTTGGGCTTCATCTGTCCCTGTGGCCTCACATTCGGTCTCATCTTCCGACTGCCTCCTGCAGCCCCTGGATCTTCTTCATTCTGGACAGCGGCCACCTGCCGACTGCCATACTGGGTATCTGGCTGCTCATCCTTGCGCTTGCCATTGTTCTGCTGGTTTTTGCCATTGTTGCGGTTGTTCTCTCTTCTTTCCTTCCGACTGAGGCCTTGGTTCCCTGCGTCCGACTGCGGAGCCCCTGGTGACTGGATGACACCTCCAACTCCGAGCTGGATAGGGCGCATCGCAGAATCGGACACAACAAACGAGTTGGCCACCTTCATGAGCTCGGCGAGCGACGTGAAATCCTTGCGGAGCAACTTGTTGTTCAGCATTGAATCGGCCAGGCATCCATCCGTGAAGTACTGAATGGCCTGAATCTCATGGACTCCTTCGCATGAATTCTTCAGCTTGATCCACCGAGATAAGTAATCTCGGAGAGGTTCATCCTTGCCTTGCACACAAAGAGCCAACTGTCGCGTAAGGTTGGGCCGCTCATATGTGCTCGTGAAGTTGTGAATGAATGCACTTGTGAAATCTTCCCAGCAATTTACACTGTCTTTGGGCAGACTATTCAACCACGTCCGAGCTGAACCCTGCAGCATCAAAGGTGCGTAGCAGAATGCCACGCGCCGATTGCCCCCTGCAATGCGAACTGCGGTCAAGTAATCGGACAACCAATCTTTTGGCTTCACAGAACCATTGTACTTGGGTGTGTCTCTCGGCAGCGTGAAGCCTTTGGAAAATTTCTCGGTCCGAATGCGATGATCGAAACATGACGGGCCAGCCTCTCCTTCTTCATCTTCTTGAGCTTCCTTCTCCAGGAGCTCAATGCGATGCCTGGCATCATTCTGACCGATTTGGCGAGGGCCAAGTCGTGCGCTGATTGCTGGTCTTGCTGCCGACTGCTGAGGCAGATCATTGCGCCTGCTGTAAACTGCTGGCTCTTCTATTCTTCTGCTTGCCGCTGGGGGTGGCCGATTGCTCCTTACCCTGCTCTCATGCCGAGATGGGGCCGGTTGCTGTCTGTTTTGGCGCGATGCATTCGGTCGCTGGCTAGCTTTCGGAATCGGCCTCACAGTTCCTCTTGATGCCCCGGGTCCTGCCATCGGATTCTCCATTGCCACCAGCTGCTGCTCCTTTGCGGCTGCCAGCAGCTCGCGCATTCGGCGCGTCTGCTAACGCCGTTCATCTCCCTCTAGCTCTTCTAACTCGATTGCTATCTTCTCGGCAGCTCTCAGGTTCTTGTCAGGTGTGCTGTACGTCGGCCTTTGGAGGAATTCCAACTGCACCGGCTGCGCCGGCCTCGCCGGTTGCTCAGCTCCCGACAACTGCTGATGGACTGCCCGACCTCGGCTTCTCAAATCTTCTAAGACATCGGAGATAAGAGAACAGTGGCCCGCATTTGTGGCCCACAAGACATCGGAGAAGAGTAAGAAGATGTCAGCGATAAACAAACTAAATGCTGCAAAGAAGAAGCATCACCATTGCACGGGGTCAGGTGGCTACCACAAAGCCCGACTGTTGTGGGAGAAGGCTGAAAAGGACCTTCTTGACAAAGGGATCATACCAACGACATTGAACTGGCCAGAGCGTGCAAGGAATTGGTTCTTCGGGGTTGGGGGAAACTTGCACCCTGAAACAGGGAAGTGCTTTTGGACGAATGAACAACTGAGAGTACCGATCATCAAGCTTGAGGAGTTAATCACCCAAATGGAGGCAGGGACGTTCGTTCCCGACAGAGAGAACGACGAGCTCACAATGGCCCTCGGGAATCCTAAGCACCCAGGACGAACACGAGGCACGACAGGATCCCTTCCGTGGAAGCATGGGTTTCCCGACGCAGGCGGTTACAAAAGCAGGGAGAGGAAGAGGAAACAGGAGCAAAGCGAAATACAGAACCTGCATGCAAGAGTACAAGCGCTAGAGGAGAGGCATCGAGCTGACGAAGCTACCCTAGAAGCTACCCCGCCATCTCAGCGGAGAAGCAGCGTGGCTTCCACCGAGGTCATTGCGCAACCTGATTTGACGGCTTCCCGGTACCCCGTGGATGAAATCACGGAGTCTCAAGAATGCCACCTTAAGAAGCAATTGATGCAATTCAAACCCACGGTGGCTATCGGCCATGTTGCACCTCCTCGACCCAACGAAACTTTTCACTGTCTTCCGATTCACAAGGCTATGTTGTTGTGATGGTCGATGAAATAATGGAGGGATATGAGGAGATCGATCTTGACTACCCTACCAGCGAAGGGGAAAATCTCCTGCAGAATGCTCTGAGGACTTCATGTCTATGGCCGAAGGAATTCATCAAACTTCCGAACTGGACAGCACCTACGCCTCCTCCTCCTCCTCCGGCGAGTAAGGGCCCGCCTCCTCCTCCACCTCCTCCTCCGACGAGTAAGGGCCCGCCTCCTCCTCCGCCGGCGAGAGATCCGGGCACGCCTCCTTCTCCGCCTCCTCCTCCGGCGACTGATCAGTGCACGCCTCCTCCTCCGCCTCCTTCTCCTCCAGCGTCGGCGCGTCTGAGCAACCCGTCTCCTCCTTCGCCTCCTCCTCCGCCTCCTTCTCTGCCTGCGTCGGCGCGTCCGAGCAGCCCGTCTCCTCCTCCGCCTCATCAGCAAAAGCAGAAGAGAGCCGCCACCGGCGCTCCGGCTGCTCCGACGCCTCTTAAGCAACAAAGTAAAATAGCAGCCGTTGCTCCGGCGTCTAGCAGTACAACCAGTGGTGGGAGGCGATTCCAATACGGTCCATCATCTCTCAAGCCTCTTGAGTCGTTACCATACGAGAGGAGCGATGAGGAAAGCGCGAAGATCTCTAAAGGCGAAGTGGATGCCTTTTTTAAAAAGAAAAATCCACCTCCGAAGGAGAAGATAGATGAGGTGAAACTGAAGCGCACTTTGGATGCCCTGAAGCGACCAGCACCGGCTCCGCTGGATGACAACCATGTCCGCGCTCTTAAAAAGAAAGTGCAAGAAACACGCCGGTCCGGAAGCACTGCAACTGACCAAAGGAGAGAAGAACAAATTGCAAGAGGGAAAAAAATCCCCAGCTCGGCGAACAGGCGAAACAATTGTGCTCCCCGCTGCAGGTGTCTAGTGATATTGTCGTCGCAAATCTGCCGGCCGGGATGGTGCCCGGTACCAATCCTGGTGATTACCTGCCAGACGATATACAATTTGATCCACACCAGGTGGACGAACTCAAATTCCGGCACGGGTATCCTCTCGTTAGACCTGATCAACAGCTACCAACGATGATGCGAAGATTCCATGAGTGGTACATGGACACCTGCAAGAACTCTGGGTTGGATAATGTGTTGCTTATGGTTAAAGACAAGCACGACCTCCTTGGAATTGACACGTTGTGTGTTCCATTTGAGGAGTTTACAATGCAATGGCCATCGATAAAGTAATCGTCACTTGCTACTATCTGTAAGTACTACTTCTTTAATTAAGTCTCTATATATAGCTCAGCTATTTCATTGCATGTACATATAATTCACTATATCGTGCAGATTGAAGATCGTCGAATGCAAGCAAAGAGAAATCTATAATATTGGGTTCATTAACCTAAATCTCTTTGATGAATGGGCGATGGAAAAGAATCCCAAACAAGCCGATGCCAACTTGCTACAATCGTTGCTTCAACATCAAAACAAACAAAAAATAATCTTTCCTTACAACTTCGAGTGAGTGTTATAATATGCATATTCGGTTTTCCTTTATTTACTTGAGGTTATAGTAATGTAATTGATGAGTTATGCATGCGTGCGCAGCTTCCACTTTATTCTCCTAGAGATTAAGCTTGAGGAGGGACTAGTAACCGTGTTAGACTCAAGACGAAAAGATCCCAAGACGTATGCGATCATCACTGAAATGCTTAAGAAGTAAGTGCAGTCGATCATTATCGTAGCATTTCGGCAACTTTGTTCATTTCCTGATATTAGGTAATAATTATTTTCTATGTCTGGCAGGGTTTGGATAACGTTCACCACAAAAACTCCGGGACTGCCAAAGGAGCTGAAATTTACACGCCCGAAAGTAAGTACTACTAGCTAGTTCCGCGCA
Organism: Bromus sterilis; assembly: GCA_950022295.1. NCBI lineage: Eukaryota > Viridiplantae > Streptophyta > Magnoliopsida > Poales > Poaceae > Bromus > Bromus sterilis. Next base: position 49,924,822 of record OX465596.1, read on the forward strand.
TCTCCCATTAATTTGATTCTAGCTAGTTTTATCAATACCATGTATATAATGCTTGATTATCAGTTTGATTGACCTCTATTTCTCGTAAAGTGGTTGTGGCAGCAAGAAGGGACTAATCTTTGTGGATACTACGTATGCGAGTACATCTACAACGCTACGATCTCTAAGCATGGCGGCTACTCTAAAAAAGATTTTGATGTGCGTAAGCAATAATATTCCCAATTTTATTTTATTACCATCATTTGTGTTGAGTTTCATTCATATATATGTATTGACCCCCTTCTTCGAATTAGCATTGGGAGCTCCAGGAAGAACTCCTACCACAAGATCGCATAATAGCAATTCAAGAGGAATTGGCGGGATTCTTTCTTGAACACGTCATCAGGAAAGAGGGAGAATACCATATGGAACTTGATTTAAGATGTTAGGGTATTGTAAGAGATCTTATATTGTATATATGTAGCCAGTAGCGTCGGATAGATATATGAAAACTTGTTGTTCGAACAATCTCACTTCTCTCTGTATATGTTCATGACGATCTTCTGTACTTAATGGTTTAATTCCTTCATTTGCTTACTAGCTAGCATGTCGAGTCCTCTCTATATGTATAGTACGTAGCGTCGACCAAGCACGGAGATAAGAGAGGACACCTCTCTCTATTAGCTACAATATATGAAACCCCTAAATTAACCCTACAAAATCCCCATCCCCCCCTCTCAAAAAAAACCCAAGACACGGAACTGCTGACGCGTGGATGCATTTTGGTCCCGATTGGTGCTACCAACCGGGACAAAAGGCCCTCCTGCCCGGGAAAGCCGCAGAGGCCACGTGGAGCCCCATCTGTCCCGGTTCGTGGGCAAACCGGGACTAAAGGTTTTGGGCATTAGTAACGACCCTTTAGTCCCGGTTTCGGAACCCGGACAAATGGCCCTCTAGAACCGGGACAAATGGGCCTTTTTCTACCAGTGTGTGGAGGCGGAACTCAGAGCTTGCAACAAAGCGTTGGATTTTGTAGAGGAGATGAATGTGGGGCGGCTTCAGCTGGAGTCAGACTGCCAGGATGCAGTGAGGTACCTTAATGATACAGGGAAGAATTTCTCGGCTATGGGACCGCTGGTGCATGAAATCAGAAGCAAGATGGAGCTGATTCAGTGCATGGTCATATGGAGGAGAAGAGGGGCAAACAAGGTGTCTCACGAGCTGGCACGAAGAGCGGCGGGAATTTAAGAAAGCACAATCTGGCGGTCTCGTCCACCAGATTGTATACTTAAAGCATCTCCAGCCGCGCCCCCAAGAGGCCCCCAAGGCTGCGCTATTTGCGCCGGACGGACGAAATCCGCCCAGCCGTGCCCCCAAGGGACCAAATAGCACCGGATTGGGACAAAGTTGAGTCCGGCGATCCCAAGCAGACCCGGCGCGCTGGCGGTAGCTTAGGGGCGTCAGACGAAACAAAACAGCGCGAAAGAGGAAAAATGCTCGTGCCGTTTCGCGCGCCGCGCGCCGGCCCTACATGTCAGCGTGTAGACACGCGTTGTCCTCATCCTCCCGCCTCGCCTTCCCCGCTCCTGCCGCCGCCGCAGGGAATCAATGCGGCACCGATGACAAGTCCAATCTTCGGCCGCAGGGAATCAATGCGGCGCTTTGAGTAGCCCAACGGTCCGACGACCACGCCGCCGCGTGTCCCGCCTCGGTGAGGCATCCTCCGTCTATATACACCGCACCCTGCACTCTCATCCTCCTCTTGCCGCGTTATTCTCTCCTCCTCCTCTTGTCGCGTTCTTCTTCTCATGGCCAAGCGCCACACCCTCGCCGTCTATGAGGCGGTCCTCCTCGCTAGGGCAGACTACCCCTGCCCACCGAACACGCGCCTGCCGCGCGGTTGGGTGCTCAGTGCTGGCGGCGTGCCGGTAGCGCCTTTGCCTCGTGGGGCCCCTTCGACCGGTGGGTCCAGGCCATCCGCGCCTCCATGACGGAGGCTGAGCGCATCAACCCGGCGAACGCGTTGGGCAACATCGCCCGCTGGGCGACGCACTTCGAGGAGCGCCGCTACCGGTGTCGGGCCGGCAGAACCTAAACGGCCGGCGGCTGTGATGGAGCGGGGAGGGACACACCCTCCCTGCCGTCCTTCACTACATCGAGGGCGGCAACAAGCCGCGGCTCGAGTACCCGTGAAGACAAGGGCGACTACGACGGGGACGTCGTCGGGGACGTAGGAGGAGGCGTACCTGTGAAGATGGCAGCGACAATGGGGGGACGACAACGGCGGAGTAGTTTTTCATTTCCAACTTATGTAACCAAATATTATGAAATTCGCTGAATCTCGTAAATTTTGTTCAATTTTGCCTAAATTTAGTTGAATTCGGCCGAACATGGGGGCCGCCTTGGGGGCGCGGCTGGGGGGCCGGCCGCCCCAAGCCGGTTTCGCCGCCCGAGCGCCCCAAGCGGCGCTGAAATAGCGCCGAAAACCAGCTTGGGGGGCCGAACGGCTGGAGATGCTCTTAGTATGCTAGCCCAGGAAATCCCAAACATTGTTTAAGTTTGGGTAGTTTTAATTACTCTAAAAAAAACTATTATAGCCAACAGTACTTTTAAAATATAATGGATTAACTACAAGTGGGGACCATCGGTTTTTATTTGGTCATAATATCTCTTGGGTGCACTTTATTATGTCCTTTTTTCTAAAGGTCTATAGATGGAAAATCTTACCATATCCATTTGATATCATCTATCCCTTTAGTATATCGGTGGGGACCACCTGCTGGTACGTGGTCATGATATCATATGGATGCATTTTTATTTGTCTTAAAGTGTAGCGATGATACCTCGATCCTTATCCTTTTAACATTATATATATCTTCCTCATAGCTTCGTCAGGTGTGCAATTTCAGAATGGACAAACTGTCTCCCGCCATCTGTTTTATGGTGATGTTTTTGTTGTTAGGAAATAGTATGAGTGGAGGTATGTTCTAGCTTTTGTTCTTCTGAAGTAAGTTTCTTAAGGAATAAGTTAATTCTAAGGAAGAATCTAGCATAAATTTGTAGTATATTTTTGGAAAGTAATACACGAAGTTTTCTTAAACATGATATTTGCACACATTCATTCTATTTCCTTGAGGCATATTACGTGTTACCAATTATGCAATTGTGTAAATAATATGTTATTACAATTGATATATCAGTATTACACTCTAACCCTTAATATATTTGGGATTTATAGAAGAATGTGGGATTATGCAGCATGGAATCCTATTTTGTACAAAGAATGCGTGCAAGAACATTTGTCAACGGTATAATAAAGTGAGGCAGTATTGGTGTGGTGGGGGGTGGTCTTCGGCACCTGCAACTGCAAGATATGCCTCCGAGAATAGAACTTCAATAGATATATACTATGCTAAGTGCGTTTGAAGCTTTCACTAAATAATTGATCAGTTTGTATCATGGAGACAGCTGATTATGGTCGGAAGAAGTAATAATATGTCTAGTCTCACCGAAAACATCTTAAATGGAAAACTCATATAGATATTAATACATATAGAGAACGCTAAGTCACTAGTGGGAAACGTAGCTATCCAAACTATTTTTACCCCTATCATCTACGGGGTTCGAAATCGTCGTCTTGCCTTTGATTACGATAGGAGGGTCTATTCCACAGGATATCGAACAACCGTTGACGATGTAGTACGATCGCATAAAAGCACGGGATAAAGCGGACGTTTGAGATAACATTTATCATCACAAACATTTATCTGCAAATGTCTATCTGAGATTATGGTCCTATAACATACATTTAAGCTAGAGACTACATTTATGTTCAGTTAAACTATCTCAAACACTGGTGTGTCAGTAACTACGTGGGATACCAGAGGCTATTCCATACAGTTTGAATGTAGTTTGTTGTTGATGACCCACAAGTGTAGGGGTTCTATCGTAGCCTTTTCGATAAGAGTATCAAACCCAATGAGGAGCAGAAGGTACTGACAAGTAATCTTGAGAAAGGAATAACTGCAAACACTGAAATGTAAATTTGTATGGGTTTTCCGGTATAAGCAACAAGGAAATAAAAGTAAGGAAAGTAAATGGTGCTGAGGTGCAGCAAGTGGCCCAATCCCTTTGAACAAAGGATAAGCCGAAGGATTAAACTTATAAAGGCTAAAGTGTTCCCGAGGACACACGTGAGAGGTAGTCAAGTGCTTCCGCCATATTCGGTCTAGTATTATGTTTTGTGTTGATAAGTGTTGTGTGGGTGGACCTATTCTAGTGCACTGTCTAGACTAAAACAAGTACGCTCTTATGATTAAACCCCTTGCAATCCGCAAATACAAGAGAAAAATTAAGGCAAAGCCTAACCATAGCAATAAACTTTAGGATCCAACACTCCCTCGTGCAAAAGTATGCGAACTGGGATTCAGGTTTCTGTCACTTCGGCAACCCACAATAAGTATCCTTTATACACAATGTATTCCCCTAGGTCCTTACAAAGGCAAAGTGTTATATAGTTGACGTTCACATAACACCACTAGAAGAATAACACCGCAACTTATATATCAATCAACACACATTACTTCAACATCATATGACTACTAACAACGAGACTTCTCCCATGTCCTCAAGAAATAAAGGAACTACTCACAAGACATAAAAGAGATCATGAACAGAGGTGATGAATAGTTTGGTCATAATAATAATTCTCCAACAAAACTTAATAGCATTCACCTCAAAAGAGTAATCAACACCGGTAAAGTAGAGAGGATGAATAGTGCAAGTTACAACTCGGATTGCAATGATGGAGTGAGATGGGATGATGATGGAGATGGTGCTGATGATGAGAGTGATGGTGATGATGATCTTGATGATGCCCGTGACGATGGTGATGACGATGAGGACGATCTCCCCCTCCGGGAGGAGTTCTCCCCGGCGGAATCTGCCCGCCAAAAACGTACTCCCTCCGTTCCTTGATATAAGGTGTATAGTTTTTGGCACGGAGATTAAAGAACACACATTGAGGAAAATTTACACTAGGTTTGGATGGGATTACACATAGCTAATTGACATAAAAAGATAGAGGGGTTTGCAAGAGATAAAGAAACATGATAAATTATTGTTTTTTTAAATCCCACACGAGTGGTACAACGCAATACACCCTATATTTTGAACTTTTATTAAAAAAACTATACACCTTATATCTAGGAACGGAGGGAGTATTTTCTTTTCTTTAGGTTTCTGCCATGGAGCGGCGGATGACGCCCGATCCAACTTCTGTTCTTGGGTTTTTAGGTCACGAGGGATATATGTGTCGAAGGAGAGCCTCGGGGGTGGGACCCCCATCCCAGGCGGCCACCTGGCACAGCCTAAGGGGGGGGGGGGCACCAGGCCGTCTGGGAGCCTAGTGGCCCCCCTCTGGATGATCTTTTGCGAGCCTCCGTTATTTTCTTCAGAAAACACTCCCCCGTAAATTTCAGGTCATTTGGAGATGTGCTGATATGCCCACTCTATGTGCACTTTTCCCCGAAGATTCCTGCGTTTGCTGTTTCGGCATCAAAAAGTTGTAAATAGGACCGGTCCACAGATTTCCGGGGGCCTGGGACAAGATGACTAAATGAGGCCCTTTTAGGCGAATGCAAATTTAGAATGTATTGTTCTGTATTTTATAAGCAATTATTTGAAATGATCTGGAGAACTGCATCATAATATTTTTTTTGAAACGGAGGCATAATTTTTTTCCATTAATTAAGAAGAAGTTAGAGTACTATGTTACATTCAACCCGCAATATTACATGGAATTACTCTCGCAAAATGATGGACCCTAGTCGTTTAGCACCCGCGGTGATCCAAAGGTTCGCCTCGTTTTTAATGATGCCAAGAAGAACCACCGGCGGGGCACATTTGTTACTAAATACCCTTGGATTCCTCTCATTCCAAATAGTTCAAGAGACAAGCATGACTAGGGAAGCCGCTCCTCTCCGAATGAACATATTCATGCCCGTCACCTTCGCCAACCAATCCTCCACCGATCATAATAAAATGTAAACAATATAGAATGTAAACAATAAAGTTCTAAAAAAGATCATTCTTCTTAGTGGTACAAAGGAATATTTTCTAGAAGATACATCATCAAACAAGCTGCAGAAAAAAGTATGCACGGAACAAAAGCACCTTTATGTGCATGTCGATGTCAAATTTTCGATGTACTTTTCCCGAATCTGCAAGGCCACACGCCGCAACCCTGGACGCAACACTCCTCTCCATCCCCTCTTCTCATCTCTTGAATCTTCACCATGATCCTTGCAATCTCTTAGATCGAAATAAGTTCCAAAGAATAAGAAGAGAAAAATTGGAGATGTGAGATGGAGCAGTCACAGCCGAAGAGCCTTGCTATTTAACAGCGAATAAAAAAAGAAAAACTAGATTACGGGAAGGAGGGTGATGGTAAGGGTGAAAAGATAGATGATTAGGGAAGTGTATATCACTGTTCGTCTTCATTAATCGCTGCACGGGAGCGCCACCATCGTTGCCTCGAATTTTGAAGTGCACGGGGAGCTCTAGCAGCCGCGCTGCTATGTGCTTTGAAGAATTTCGGGAGGGGCCGGGGAGGAGAGATTGGAGGAGATTGCATCGATGGAGGGCAGGTGCGGCAGCAGAATACGATTGGTTCTTGATCCGTGATTTGCTGCTGACTTCTAGTTACGTGGTGGGCTCAGGACAAAAATTCTTTTTTTTCTTTTTGCTTATTTCTTCTACCATTCAGCAACAACAGTATGTACATACATGTATTACCTCGGCTGGGGCCGTACCTCACAGGGGCCCAGGGCGAGCGTCGCGTTGCCCTGGACTATGGGCTGGCCCTAGTTGTAAACTGTGTAAAACAAGCCAAAACACTATAAGAATATCATCATAATATGCAATATATCAATGAATAGAGGTGAATTATGATATAAAATAGTGACGCATTTTAGACGTATCAACCACCCCAAGCTCAGACCTCGCTTGTCCCCAAGCGAATACTGAGTTCGGTAAACCTGTCCACAAATTTAGAGAGTGAAGTGTCGATAAATAAGAATACGGGCAAAAAGCATCGTAATTTATCTACTAAACTCAAGCATCCTCAACAACAACCTCCACTCATAAGGCCCTCATGAAAGAGTAGTATCAATAATAATCAAAAGTAAGGCTAAGGAAACTTATTAAACCATGTCAAACATGTCATTGGTGAGAGGACAACTAATAACTTTTAACTTTCGCTCTTAATCTTATATTTTGATGAGATCATTTGAAGCTTTTGAAAGAACATGTTATTAGTCAAGAAGTGAAAATGCTAACACAAAGGAAGATGTTTGATGTAGCCAAGCTCAAAAACAACTTACTTATCTTGAATGATAATGTCAACAAAGATGTGATATTGCAATTCTCAATGAAACAATATAAAGAAATGCATCTTTTTCAACATAAAGTGTCTGCTCTTTTATAGGATAGAAGGAAGTAGGTTTACTGACTTAACATAAAATTAAATCCTTGACCCTTCGCAGACAGAAGTAGGGAAAAATCATGTGCTAGATCATAAAATAAGCTTTTGGGAGGTGCATAATTTGTCAACGAATGCTAGCAGATAGCCCAATACTTCTCAAACTAGACAAGTTTCTGTTGGGGATCGGCGCAGAAAACAAAAAATTTCCTACCTATGAGTCCCAAACCCAAGATCTATGCTATGCTGATGTATGTAACGGAAGGAATCGGTGTTCATACATTTGAAGACCGAAAGAGGGAAACGTTCCTCGAACGTGGTTGGCGTAGACTCTGATCCTACAACCTCCCTATCATGTTGAAGAACCTCCGACGATGAAGTAGCACCACACGTGTAGTGCCTCGCGTGATTACACACGTACGGTGCAACCGACGTCCCTCCGGGCTCCGAACCAGAAGAGCAATGGAAAGAAGATTGAGCCGGATCCCGATTCCGGCAGCGCGACAACGTCCGGATGATGGTGAAACCCCCAACCAGGTGCAAACTTCAAACCAGGGGAGTCCGCTCTAGGTCGGAGAAAGAGAGAGAGAGAGAGAAACTCAATGTTATATTGAAAAAGGCACCCCACCCCTCCTTATATAGGCCAAGGAGGGGCTCACTAGTGCAAAACAGGTCATTAGAACCGGTTCTGTGAGGCCATTAGAACCGGTTTTGGCAACCGGTGCTAAAGGTTCGGTGCTAGAGGGTGAACCCCTTTAGAACCGGTTTCTCACGAACCGGTTCTAAAAGCTCTGCAGCCAGGCACGTGGTGGCAGGTCGGGCGCGAGGGCTCGGGAACCTTTAGCACCGGTTTGTAACACAAACCGATTCTAAAGGTTTAGAGGTTTAAGTTTTTGTTTATTATTTTCTTTTTGGTTTTAATAGTTTAGGGTTTAGGGTTTATTAATTCTTTTCTTTTGGTTTTAGGATTACTGTTTATTTTACGCTATTACATAATGTACAATGCATATATATACATGTAGAATATCTCGTAGCTATCTAGAACCATCATATATAGTAGAATTATCGTACCACCAACATATATATACATCGATCATATATAGTACTAGTGCCTCACCACCGCCCCTCTTTGCTTGCCTCGAGCCCACAACAGTGGAGGGCATTTGAATATACATACAGTATACATCATATGGACAACACACTAGTTTCCTATTACATATGGTAAGGGAATTCTCCGGTCGATTTATTTAGGACTTCACGAAGAAGGAATCCCGCTATTTCCTCTTGAAGTGCTCGCATGCGATCATTTATGTCGAGTTTATCCCGCTTCTCCCAAATCTTATTATTTAAAGAAGATGATCAATATATGAATATATTACATATGGTAAGAACAAAGTCTAGATAATATTTACGTACCATCATTGTTCTTTGATTAATCTTTTGGGTCATATACCGAATGTTCTCCATTACGATGTAAGCACAAGGTTCAGTCCCCGATGTCTGCCTCATACACTTCACAACAAAATAGAATTCAAACATATTTAATAATCAAGCATATATATGATAATAGTATATTGAAACTAGAAATATAATTAAATCGAATGTTCTCTCACATATTTATCGTACTGCCACGTCGGCTGCTCCTTCCATTCACCGCGCTCGAGTTTTTTGAACTTTTCCCAAACTCTGCCGTAAAAGAAAATGAATAAAGTGAACACAAAAGAAGCCTACATGTGTTCCTAATTTCTTTATACTCACTAATATCTTTACGTAGTGAGTCCATTACTCTAACCATTCCTTTTTTCATTTCAATGTCTATCAAGATGAAGTGATAGCTGCGCACACGTAAGCGGGTATCATTTATATAACAATATCGAGTAAGCAAAACTATAATTTATAGTACAAAATAATGACACTCACTTGAAGTTGTAAGGAAATAGTATATGTTCTTCTGCATGTAGATCCCTCAAACTTTTAAGCAAAAGGGTCTCCGCGAATTCTGTATTATGTTTTACTGTTATTCATGTATGATATTTGGGTCAATGAACCCAATGCGAAAGAATCCATCTTTTCTCATTTCGTACATCTTCTTTCTGCGTAATACCACACACAAAAGAATATATATAGTGAGGATAATACATTCAATGACGTACGAGCTGAGCTAGAAAGAAATCACTTACAGACAGTACAAACTGACGATAGATTTGTCGAGTGCCAATTGATGGAATAACTGAAATAACAAGTCACCAGTTCCATTGTCAAAATAATCTGGCCTGATCGGAATCCAGAAGCCGGTCATCTCGAACGGTATAGCTTCTGTGATGTACCACTTATGCAAGTTGCGCATTTGCGTTGATAATAGCTTCTCTTCTTCTTCAGTGACCATAGGCTCCCCTTTTGCATATTTCCTTTTTGGAGATGGCTCACCGGACAAGTCATCAAGGTTTAAAAATTGTTCAATAGTAAGACCCGCCTCTCTAGCAAATGCTCTTTGTTCGTCGGTTATCTCTTCCTGCTGCTTGGTATTCACCTTGAGCGGTGGACGCCCAAAGAGAAGGAACCATCACCCACTCGTAGCTAGGGTGAGATCCCTGAAGCACCTGCCATAAACTGTAGTACCCGGCGTCCAACGCCGCCATGTAGCGACGGACGTGATCGTCCTCCTCCCTGATACGTCGGCGTACAACCTCCTCGGGGGCCGGCTCCCTCCGCACCGACTGTGGCCCACGCGACCGCCACCAAAGAAGATACGGGTCGACGACAAGACCCGGATTCCTCGCTAAGCGACGCACCCCGGAAACGACCTCCCAGTGCCATCCCGGCGGAGCCCAGTCCAAGACATTGCGCATCCCGTCAAGAACTCCCGGAGCGCGAAGGTAACGAGGATGCGGGCCCGGCATTCTCACTAATGAAACTAATAAAATTACAACTAAAAATATCTCAATATTTGCAGGTTAATAGCTATTGATCTATAGCTCAAATATACTAATAATATTTAGAACAATATATATACTAAATATGTCTTTTAGAACATATGTCGCCAAAAACGTATTAATGAAACTAAAATCAATATATACAACATTATATAAACAATATGTACTAACAATACTCACAATATAACAATACATAAGTTTTTTTATTACATTTTTGGCGCCTAGCATATATATACTTGACTACAAGGCTTACAACAAAAAATTTCATTTAGCAAAAATGTTCATCTAGCAAAATGTTCATCTAGCAAAAATGTTCATCTAGGAAAATGCTCATATATCAAAATGTTCATCTAGCAACATGTTTATCTAGCAAAATGTTCATCTAACAAAAATGTTCATCTAGAAAAATGTTCATCTAGAAAAAATGTTCATCTAGCTAGCAAAATGTTCATCTAGCAAAATATTCATCTAGCAGAAAATTGCATAGTGGCATATACATCTATAGCAACATATTCATCTAGCAAAAATGTTCATTATCCTAGCAAAAATGTTCATTATCCTAGCAAATCCCTGATCTCCACCGACGCCCTCCGGTGGTGCAGCGGCGACAGAGAAGCCGCGGGCGTGCGTCGGCGGCGAGGGCTACGGCCATGTCGGCCCACGGTGGCGCTCGAGGGACTCGGCGGGGAGGTGGTCATCAGGGGAAGAGGCATAGCTCACCAGAGGGCGTCGGTGGAGAGGGCGACGATGGCGACGGAGTGAGGGCGACGTCGGCGGCTAGGGCGACGACGGCGGTGGAGCGCAGCAGCCTGGCGGAGAGGGCGATGACGACGGCGAAGCGCAGCAACCTGGGGGCGTCAAGTTTCGATCTGGGCGGCGGTGGTTTGCCCCGTGAGGAGGCCGGGTTATATAGCGGATACCTTTAGAACTGGTTTGTATAATGAACCGGTACTAAATACCCTTTAGCACTGGTTGGTAACACAAACCGGTGCTAAAGGTCTCCAATTTACTCAATTTTTCGGGAAAATTTTTAGCGGGAAGAGTGGAGACCTTTAGCACCGGTTCGTATCACAAACCGGTACTAAAGATATATACTTTATATTTATTGATTATTTGTTTTTAGTAATTATTTTAGAGTCATTTGGCACAAAATAAATCATTAAATGCATGAAAAATAGCAAATGAAGTCAGAAAGGGTTCAAATTTTAGTATATGGCTTTGAATGGTGCATATTGAATGAAAAAAAAGTCTCGAGTTCAAAAAAGTTTAGAAAAATGAAATGCCTTTGTAACAGATGAGTTTTCGTCTAAAACCCTCACACTTCGAAAGAGATGCTCCAGTTTGTACACGAAGTGCATCCAGTTTTTGTCGTAACCCTCTCAACTTTTGCACACATGTTATATGGGTCAAATGATGATACCATGCCAAGTTTCAACCTTTTTCTGAGTTCATTTGTAGATGCTTTCCATTTCCAGGGTCGTTTGGCACAAAATAAATCATTAAATGCATGAAAAATAGCAAATGAAGTCAGAAAGGGTTCAAATTTTAGTATGTGGCTTTGAATGGTGCATATTGAATGCACAAAAAGTCTTGAGTTCAAAAAAGTTTAGAAAAATGAAATGCGTTTGTAACAGATGAGTTTTCGTCTAAAACCCTCACACTTTGAAAGAGATGCTCCAGTTTGTACACGAAGTGCATCCAGTTTTTGTCGTAACCCTCTCAACTTTTGCACACATGTTATATGGGTCAAATGATGATACCATGCCAAGTTTCAACCTTTTTCTGAGTTCATTTGTAGATGCTTTCCATTTTAAGGGTCATTTGGCACAAAATAAATCATTAAATGCACTCATGAGACACTGTCGGGCTGTATGCAGGGGAAACCTTGTGTTTTGTTCTACACATAGAAATCTTTCACATCATCGACCGAATACAAATCATTCGGATTCCCTGCATACTATTTCTTCGCGTGTTTCCCTTTATTTTTGCACCGTAACCATGGACAATCTTCTTCATTTAACACGATGCTTGGGTCAGTCTTTACTGTGAAGGGAGGAATTTCATGAAACTTTTCATAATCTTCTGACTTGTCTGTCTTGTCCTCCACTCCCACAAGGTTTCTTTTCCCTAAAAGAACTATGTGGCGCTTTGGCTCACCGTATGATGTATTCGCTTCCTTATCTTTTCTTTTTCTCGTTTTGCTAGACGCGTCCTTCACATAGAAAACCTGAGCCACATCATTGGCTAGGACGAATGGTTCCTCTCTGTACCCAAGATTGTTGACATCCACAATTGTCATTCCGTACTGCGGGTCTACCTTTACCCCTGTCAGATTGAACCATTTGCATCGAAACAAAGGGACCTTAAAATCAGGTCCATAGTCAAGTTCCCATATCTCCTCTATGTAACCATAATATGTGACCTTTTGCTTATTGTTGATTGCATCATCAAAGCAGACACCACTGTTTTGGTTGGTGCTCTTTTCATCTTGGGCGATCGTGTAAAATGTATTCCCATTTATCTCGTACCCTTTGAAAGTCATTATAGTCAAAGATGGTGTGCCGGACAACAAATGCAACTCCTCTTCAACAGTGTCGTTACCCGTGAGATGGTCTTGCAACCAACCGCTGAGAGTCCTATTGTGTTCCTTCTTAATCCAGACTTCAGACTGCTCCGGGTTTTTTAAGCGTAGAATATTCACGTGATGATCGATATACGGGGCCACCAAGGCAGAATTATGTAGAACAATATTGTGTGCTTTCTTCCAAGATTCTGCGTCCCTACATATTATTGGGTGCGATGCTAGCGTGCCTTTTCCACCCATTCTCCCCTCATGCCGCGATTCAGGAAGACCAATCGGCTTAAGGTCAGGAATAAAGTCAACACAAAAGTCAATGACCTCCTTTGTTTGATGGCCCATGGAGATGCTTCCTTCTGGCCTAGCACGGTTACGAACATATTTCTTTAAGACTCCCATGAACCTCTCAAAGGGGAACATATTGTGTAGAAATACAGGATCCAGAATTGCAATCTCGTCGACTAGGTGAACCAGCACGTGCGTCATAATATTGAAGAAGGATGGTGGGAACACCAACTCAAAACTGACAAGACATTGGACCAAATCATTTTGTAACCTTGGTAGACTTTCTGGATTGATTATCTTCTGAGAAATTGCATTGAGGAATGCACATAGCTTCACAATGGCTAATCGAACATTTTCTGGTAGAAGCCCCCTCAATGCAACCGGGAGAAGTTGCGTCATAATCACGTGGCAGTCATGAGACTTTAGGTTCTGAAACTTTTTCTCTGTCATGTTTATTATTCCCTTTATGTTCGACGAGAAGTCAGACGGGACCTTGATACTGAGCAGGCATTCAAAAAAGATTTCCTTCTCTGCTTTGGTAAGAGCGTAGCTGGCTTGACCCTCGTACTGCTTTGGTGGCATGCCTTCTTTTTCGTTCATATGTTTCTTGTCCACTCTTGCCTCCGGTGTATCTTTTGTTTTCCCATACACACCTAAGAAGCCTAGCAGGTTCACGCAAAGATTCTTCGTCACGTGCATCACGTCGATTGCAGAGCGGACATGTAGGTGTTTCCAATAGGGTAGGTCCCAAAATATAGATTTCTTCTTCCACATGGGTGCGTGTCCGTCAGCGTCATGCGGAACAGATATTCCACCAGGACTCTTTCCAAAGACTACTCGCTCTGGTAAATCCTTGACCATATCAAGTATATCATTACCAGTACGGCGGACATGCTTCTTCCGGTGATCTGCCTCGCCTTTGAAATGCTTGCCTTTCTTTCTTAAGGGATGATTGGTCGGAAGAAACCGACGATGTCCCAGGTACACATTCTTATTGCATGCCTTGTATCCCTTGTTTGTCTGTCCTGAAAGGTTACTAAGAGCAGGCCAATCATTGATGGTTACAAACAACAATGCTCGTAGATCAAATTCCTCCTGTTTGTTCTCATCCCACACACGTACACCTGGTTTAGCCCATAACAGTAAAAGTTCTTCAACTAATGGTCTTAGGTACACATCAATGTCGTTGCCGGGTTGTTTAGGGCCTTGGATTAGCACTGGCATCATAATGAACTTCTGCTTCATGCACTTCCAAGGAGGAAGGTTGTAGATACATAAAGTCACGGGCCATGTGCTATGATTGTTGCTCTGCTCCCCAAAAGGATTAATGCCATCTGCACTTAAACCAAACCATATGTTCCTGGGGTCCTTTGTAAACTTGCCATTTTCCTTTTCTTCCATTCTCTCGATTTTTCTCCATTTTGACCCATCAGCGGGGTGTCTCAAATTCCCGTCTTTCTTACGGTCTACGTTGTGCCATCGCAACAACTTGGCATGCTCTTTGTTTCTGAACAATCGTTTCAATCGTGGTATTATAGGAGCATACCACATCACCTTGGCAGCAACCCTCTTCCTGGGGCGCTCACCCTCAACATCACCAGGGTCATCTCGTCCGATCTTATAGCGCAATGCACCGCATACCGGGCATTCATTCAAATTCTCGTACTCACCACGGTAGAGGATGCAGTCATTAGGGCATGCATGTATCTTCTGCACCTCTATTCCTAGAGGGCAGACAAGCTTCTTTTCTTCGTAAGTGTTGTCAGGCAATTCGTTATCCTTTGGAAGCCTCTTCTTAAATATTTTCAGTACCTTCCCAAATCCCTTGTCAGGTATACCATACTCTGCCTTCCATTGCAACAATTCCAATGTGGCACCGAGCTTTGTGTTTCCCTCTTCGCAATTTGGGTACAATCCTTTTTTGTGATCCTCTAACATGCGATTGAACTTCAACTTCTCCCTTTCGCTTTCGCATCCTCTCTATGCATCAACAATGACACGGCGAAGCTCATCATCGGGCTCATGTGATGCCTTTTCTTCACCTTCTTGTTCTTTCTCTTGTTCTTCATTCTGTTCCCCCATTGTACCACCGTATTTAGGCAGGAACCCAAGATACCTGTCATCATCCTCATCTTCTTCATTCTCTTCCATCAGAACCCCTCTTTCTCCGTGCTTGGTCTAGCAGTTATAGCCGGACATGAAACCATGCTTAAACAGATGGAGGTGAATGTCTTTTGAGTCTGAGTAGCTCTTATTATTCTTGCAGACACCACATGGACAACACATAAAACCATCCCGCTTGTTAGCCTCAGCCACTTGCAGAAAACTATGCAAGCCATTAATGAACTCGCCAGAGCGTAGGTCTTCTTCGTACATCCATTGCCGACTCATCTTCATAATGGCACAACATCGAAAAGATAAAATTAATACAAGTAATTCATATACATAAAATTGATCATACATGCATAAAGGTTGTTCAATTTATACATAAAGTTGATCATACATAAAGTTCATACACATACTTATTATCATAAAAACAACATAAAACTATCTACCTAAAGCATTTAAATGCAATAACAAATGCGATCAATATCGCAACAAAGGTACCAATTGCTCCAACAACATAATGATACCAAGCCTCTTTCCTCTGTTCCGCCGCCTCCGCGCTTCTGAGATTGATCAACTTTATTTCGCAATCTCTCCTCTGTTCCGCCGCCTCCGCGCTTCCGAGATCGGGAGCACCAGAAGACCTCTTCCCGGCACCCTGCCGGAGGGAGGATTGATCTCCGGGAGTCTCCTCTCAACCATGGATGCTCCCCGGATGTCTCGTGAGTAGTTTTCCTTGGACCATGGGTCCGTGATCAGTAGCTATGTGATGTTCTCCTCCCCTCTTTGCTCTTCATTGTTTAGACCTCGTGAGCTGCCCTACATGATCGAGGCACTTTTGTAATATTTATGCAGTTGCTATGCTGAGTTTGATGGGATCTGATGGATTATGAGATTGTGTTTAGATTGTGATTGAGTAATATATTTGATTCTTATCTCTTATATTTTTGTTCCTAAGTAATTCTTGAATGTTCTCCGTTGCTGTTCATTGTTTTGGCCAAGTAGTAGGTAGTAACTCCAAGAGGGAACGTTATGCTCGATTGTGGGTTCATGCCCCCCGATGACACGCTTGAGTGACAGAAACATGAGTCTAGGGGATGTGCTGTTGCCTCAAGGGGGAAAACAACGGTGCTTGTAACCGCGGTTGCAAGGATTGTTTACTTTACGCAAAGTGCTTTTTAATGCAGTTGTCTGTTGCTTTGGGTTTACACTTTGGGTGGGGCTCACAACTAAATACCAGCGAGATGTTCTGGATAGATATCTCAAGGTGGATGATTAGTAGTAGATGCAGTTGGATTTCGGTCTACTTATTTTGGCGTACTGCCCGTGCTTTTGAGCCTCTTCCTTTCTTTTGTAGCATAGTTAGCATTGCGGTGCGTTCATAATCCTGTCAATTGCCCTTCTGTAATTTGTTTACCTCGCATAGCAGTTTTATCGTCTTTTGGGAGAGAGACATCACTAGTGAACATCACGTATCCCGGTCCATATCCTTATTACTGTTTCCACGCTATATTTACTTTTCTGCTTTTACTTTCAATTACTATCATTATCCCTTGCGTTTGATCCTTTGTGAACAACAAGACCGGAGAGATTGACAACCTCTCTGAACTTCGTTGGGCACAAAGTTATTTGTGTCTGTGTGCAGGTCCGCGTCAGTTGCGCCGCTGACACCTACTTATCATATCTGGAGTCCTACTGGAGACAAACCTTGGTATCTTCACCGAGGGAAACTTGATGCTGCACTGCATCTCAACCTTCCACTTGGGGTAACGAACGAGGGGCGAGAAGCCATCAAGCAAATTTCTGGCGCCGTTGCCGGGGACTCCGAGTGCTAAGATAGGGGAGTTTCACACTACCCTTTACCTTTGTTTTTTTAGTCTTGTTAGTTTACCTTTCAGTTTTTATCTTTGTGTCTTTTATCAAAAATTACAAAAAAATCTGCCACACTTGCTGCTACTATGGGTTCCACTGAAAACACCAAGTTGTGTGACTTCACTAGTCACAAAAACCAATACTTTATCTGCACTCCCATTGCCACACCTGCCACTTCATCTACCTCTTATGAAATTAAACCTGCTTTGCTAAACCTTGTTATGAGAGATCAATTCTCTGGTGCTGGAGATGATGTTGCTTTACACTTGAATAATTTTGTTGAATTATGTGATATGCAAAAGTATAAAGAAGTGGAAGGTGATGTTGTTAAGCTCAAGCTCTTTCCTTTCTCTTTAAGGGGAGACACTAAAATATGGTTTCAATCTTTGCCTAGGAATAGCATAGATTCTTGGAATAAGTGCAAAGATGCTTTTATAGGGAAGTACTACCCACCTGCTAAAATTATCCAATTGAGGAGTAATATTATGAATTTTAAGCAATTGGATAATGAACACGTTGCCCAAGCTTGGGAACGAATGAAATCTCTTGTTAAGAAGTGCCCTATACATGGTTTGACTACCTGGATGGTTATCCAGACTTTTTATGCAGGCTTGAACTTTACCTCGCGGAACCTGTTAGATTCGGCCGCGGGAGGAACCTTTATGTCAACTACACTTGATGCTGCCACGAAGCTTCTCGATGAGATGATGACCAATTATTCCCAATGGCACACCGAACGCGCTCCAACAGGTAGGAAGGTAAACTCTGTCGAGGAAATTACCTCCCTCAATGAAAAAGTTGACTTAATTATGTCTCTACTTACCAAGCAACCCTCTATTGATCCTCATGATGTCCCTTTAAATTCTTTGGTTGCCCAAGAACAAATAGATGTGAACTTTATTGCTAGAAACAACTTCAACAACAATGCTTATAGGGGTAATTTTGCTAGCAATCCTAGACCGTTTCCATCCAACTATGGGAACAACAACACTTACCCTAGCAACAAGAACCCCTCTTCTGAACTAGAAGGCATGCTTAGAGACTTTATCACTACCCAAAAAGCCTTCAACAAAAATATAGGGGAGAAATTAGCTAAAATAGATAATCTCTCTTTGAAAGTAGAAAGCTTAGCCCTTGATATTGAGATACTTAAAATTAGAACCTCTCCCCTTGAGGAGAATAAGGCCACTCCTATTAATGCTATCCAATTACAAATTAATGAAAACATTAGGATGATGGCTAAACTTAAAGAAAGATGGGCTAGAGAAAAGGAGGAAGAGGATAGAATTAAGAGCCTTCCTACACACCACACAGTTGCCAATATCCAAATTGTTGAGGACACCCAAACTATTAGCACCCAATGCACTCCTAGTCCCGTTGGACCTATTAATGGTGATGCTAATACCTCAACCGAAGATAAAGAAATTCCTATGAACATAGAGGGTTTCAGACAAGTGAGCCTAATGACACTACTACCACCTTTGATAGTAGTGATATTGATTTTGATAGTTGTACCCTCTCAGAAGTTATTAGCTTGCTACACAAAATGTCTAGAGACCCCCACACTAGCACACTTAATCTTTCCTTCACAGAGCATATCACAAATGCTCTCATCAAAGCTAGGGAGGAGAAGCTTAGAGTAGAAGCCTCCATACCTAGGAAGCTAGATGATGGTTGGGACCCTATGATCAAAATTAAATTAAATAACTTCTCTTGCTATGCTTTATGTGATGTTGGAGCTAGTACCTCCGTTATGCCCAAAAGAATATTTGATATGTTTGAATTGAAGCCCTTTAAGCCTTCTTCTTTTGGTGTTCGTCTTGTTGATTCTTCCGTAAAGAAACCTTTGGGGAAGATCGACGATTTTCTTATCATTGTCAATGACAACTATGTTCCCGTTGATTTTATTGTTATGGATATAGAGTGTGAACCTTTGTGTCCAATAATTTTGGAACGTCCTTTTCTTCCCACCGTTGGTGCGGTTATTGACATCAAAGAGGGGAATATAAAATTCCAATTCCCATTCAAAAAGGGATGGAACACTTCCCTAGAAGGAAAATCAAGTTACCTTTTGAGTCCGTTACCCGGGCTAGTTATTCTCTTTCTCTTGATAAAACTTGATTCTTCTTTTGCATCATGCCTAGCTTAAAGGCATAAAAGAAAGCGCTTTCGGGAGGCAGCCCGCAACGAATTTAGGTTTTTCTTTTTGCTTTTGTTGTGTCTTCATGTTTTTTACTACTGTAGAAACATCATTGTATCTTTATTTTTCAACTTTGTGCCAAGTTATAGCCTCTTACGGCAAGGGAAGTAAAAGTTGTGACATGCTGTTCAGAAAACAGATTCTGTTCTCGTGACCAGAAAAATTCCAGAAAAATCCCAGTTCATCTTTTTGATCTGAAATTTTTACACAACATGATCTATACAATTACGAAACCTCCGTATGTTCTGAGTTTTTTTATTTGACTTGAAGAAGCGTCCCTAAAAAAATCTTTACTACCTTCTGTTCTGTTTTTCACAGATTCTGCCACGTTTTGTCTCTCCTAACTTTTTCAAACCTTAAGCTTGCTTTTTCTTTGCAAAAACTTTTTGGCACTCTTGAGAAACAGTAGCTCTTCAAGAATATCTTTTTATCCAGTGGGGAAAAATTATTTATTAAGGGTACTAACCTCTCTAATCAGCTTATGATGAGTTATGTATGAAGGGAATTTTCAAGTGTGCGATGGAAGATGATGAAAGAAGAACCAGGAGTGTCAAGCGCTCAAGCTTGGGGATACCCCCATGCATCCCCAATAAAATTCAAGGAGACTCAAGCGTCTAAGCTTGGGGATGCCCCCGTGCATCCCCTTCTCCATCAACAATCATCAGTTCGTCCTTCGTCTCATTATATTTTTATCACTTCATGCGTTATGTGCTATGCTTGGAGCGTCTCGCTCTTAGGTTTTATTTTTAGTTTTCTTTATCTTTGCTTGCTGTTCATAACAAGTTAGATCCCGTCTTACTTTGTGTGGGAGAGAAGCACGCTCCACTTTCAAAATTTAGAACACATCATAGGATTTTTCCTGCTTATCTTTTTGCTGTTGTGTGTTCTTTATCTTTCCATAGCTACTGCCATGTTTAGTTTTAGTTTTAGTTTGTATTTAGCAGGAGCCTTGGATTTTTTTTAGTTTGTTGCTGCAACTCTTTTTAGTTTTCATGTTTATCTTGTCAAAGAGAGTTGGTTGTTGCACTAAGTTGTGTCTTGTTTTGAGAAGTAGGTAATTGAGGTTGCTATTTAATTCTAGTAGTAACTTGCAATAGTTTTGAGGTATTGTTGTGAGTAATGTTTGAACTTTTGGTGTCAAGAGCTCTAGCCTATTAGTGATAGGTGTCGTATTTTGGGCAATCCGTGTGTATTTTCAAAACCTACAAAACTAGTTGATAACTCTAGCTACTAGATGGATCACTACTCTTTGGAGGGATCGAATATTAGAGAACACTCACGTACCATGAGTCGAGGATGCGCAAGGATAACCAAACCCCCATACACTCCTCCTCGGGGTACTTGTCTCTTTGTGAACCTCCTTATTAGATTGAGAGTTACCGATAATAAGTGCATGAGTTCTTCGGACTAATGTAAGTATTGAAAGTTGACACTTCCACCTTCCCATATTTTGCTAGCCTCTCCCGTGCCGTGCATTGCCTTCTTCTCACTCCGTGAGTTGGTGTCCACCTTCGCTGGTACATCCAAACCCTTGGCATGATACGCTCTGTCATCATAAGCCTCCTTATATCTTTCCTAAAAACAGCCACCATACCTACCTATCAAGGCATTTCCATAGCCTTTCCGAGATATATTGCCACGCAACATCCACCTCTTCATGACTTGATCTTCATGTCATCCATGTTCCTGCTACACTGGCAGCGACATACACTGCATACATCATGATAGTTACTTCTTCTTTATGATTTTGAGTACCTTGTAAAGTGTGAAAGATCTCCTTTACCTTCTTATAAAATAGAGTGTTGCCCTTAAGTGAGGAAAAGATCCCAAAGTGGACACTATAAAAGATCCCAAAGAGGACAAATGAGAGTTACATAGAAAGAGCCACTGAGGCCACAAAAAATACTAAAAAATAAAAAAAGAGAAAAAGAAATAAAAAGAGAGAAAGGGGCAACACTACTATCCTTTTGAGAGATCCACACTAGTACTCCCTTTATATCCCTGTAGTCCATAGAGATGATCTTTTTGCATATAGCTATGTGGGGACCTTCGCACTATAGAACTTGGCTTGCATATTCCAAGGATGAGCCTCCTCAAGCGAGCTCTAGGTCTTCATGAGCAAGAAAGTTAGATGCACCCACACTAGTTCCATTGGAGAGCTTCTTAGCTCGTATGTGCATCCGTTGCATGGCAATCCCTACTCCTCACATCATTTCTATCATTTGGCATCTCTTGCCTATGATTGTCCTCATTGATGTGAGCCTTTCTCATCCTTTTTGTCTTCCTCCTCCACCATATTCTCTCTTTTCCATCCTAAGTGTCAACTCTCGTGCTTACGCTCATCCATTGCATGAGTGCTCAAAATATCGAAAAGGAGTGGATCAAATTGACTTGTACCTGGCTAGTGGTCTGGGGACGAGCCGGATGCCGCTACTGCGCAAGCTGATCCGACTGCTCCTGCCACCTCGGCCGCTCCGACTGCGAGCTCTGCGCCACCAGCTGCCCCGACTTCTTGAGCCGTGCCACCGATGACGTCATCTACCTCTGCCGCCGACACCTGATCGGCCTTATCTTGTTTTTATTTTCCGAACAGTTGCTTGTAGAACACGACTTTAATTCCGCCGACACCCACTGGGTGTGGTTCGATGTAATGAACTTATTCGGCCTTAGGCCTTCTATCTTTATGCGATCCGATTGCTCGTTGCAAGTTTTATTTGTGCGATCTACTTTGCGTTTTTGTCGGTTTCATTTATCGGTCTGCACTTGGGGGCGTCATGCCTTGTCCATTCTGCAGCCGACATGCGGTCTGCAGTCGGATCGAAGGTTGATTTCTGGCCAAGGTTTGATAAGTTTTTGAGTTTACACGACAACACTAGCGCAAAGGATTCTGCAATGTTGGGAGCCGATTGGTCGCTGCCGGCTGATCGGTGCACCGGTCTACGACACAATCGGTAACTGACTTAGTCGGCTATACCCTTTTTTAGAGCATTTCGATTTGTTTCTCGAGGATTTGTACTGCCGGCTTCCCCAACCGCTGCCCTTCTCAATGCCACAACCACTCTCGTGACTTGTGCTTGAGTCGGGTGCTAGGCCGAGTGCCAGCCCGCAGCCCCCGTGCCTCGTTGGCTCATTTTTCTGACCTTGTGGTCGGTCAGTCCCCGAGTGCGTTATTAACGTCTCGAGTATGACTAAGCATTGCCAACTTGGGCTAGCTTTTCGAATGAAATCATGAGAGGTAGTCGAATGCTCTTCTTCAGAGGTATGATAGCTTTACTGATCATTTGCTGAATAGCATACATACATTTTTGCCGCTCAACTATAGAATGGGCATAAATGCTCGGCGTTCCATGGCCGCTCCGTTTCTAGTCCTGACGTGTCCTTATGCCGAGTGCCCTTGGTGCAGTCGATCAAATAATATGAGTTGTTCTTGAGTGCGCGGCTGATGAAGAATGGTCCTTCCCAGGGTGAGGCCAGCTTGTGCTGCCCATCTGACTTCTGAATTCGGCGTAGCACCATGTCACCCTCTCGGAAGGCGAGAGGACGAATCTTCTTGCTGTGGTAGGGCCGCAACTTCTGCTGGTAGATTGCCGATCTAGACAAGGCCAGCAAGCAGGCTTCTTCCTTGAGATCGACGCCGTATTCTCGTGCTAACTTGGCTTCTTCCTAGGTGTACAAGGCATGCCGAGGTGAATCAAACTCGATGTCGGACGGGATGATTGCTTCTGATCCATATACTAGGAAGAATGGATTGAATCCAGTCGACCTGTTTGGCGTGGTCCTCAAGCTGAACAATACTGCTGGGAGTTCTTCAATCCAAGCTCTGGGTGCCCTCTCAAGTGGCTCCACCAATCGGGGTCTGATACCCGACAGGATGAGGCCGTTTGCTCTTTCTACTTGACCATTCGACTGAGGATGCGCAACAGATGCAAGATCAAGCCGAATACCCTGCTGAGATGCATATCGAGCCAGTGTGCCCTTTGCAAAATTGGTGCCGTTGTCGGTGATGATTCTATTGGGCACACCATATCTGCACACAATGTCGGCTACAAAACGGACCGCAGTCGGACCATCCAGCTTCTTGATCGGGCGGGCTTCAATCCACTTGGTAAACTTATCCATTGCGACCAGGAGATGTGTCATGCCACTTCGGGCTATCTTAAACGAACCAACCATGTCCAAACCCCACACCGCAAATGGACATGCTATTGGGATTGTCTTCAATGCTAATGCTGGCTGATGACTTTTTGCCTTGAACCGCTGGCAGCCCTTGCAATATTTCACCAAGTTCTCACCTGTTGCATGCGCAGTCGGCCAGTAGAAACCATGTCGAAAAGCTTTGTTGACAATGGCTCTTGATGACGCGTGATGACCGCATTCACCTTGGTGGATGTCTCTGAGCAACTCCAGGCCTCTGTTTTCTGCTACACATCTTTGAAAGACACCGGTTGCACTCTTGCGCACTAGCTCGTTGTTGATTATTGTGTATGCCCAAGATCGGCGATTGATTTGTCTTGACCCGGCTTCGTATTATGGAAGAACTCCGTCCACTAGGAAATCTCTAATCGGCTGTGCCCATGATGGCGCACTGACGACTACCATCACTGTTGCTTGCTGGGGTGCGACTTCCTCTTGGATCTCGGCTTGTTGGCCGTTGGCCTCTTGGATTTTGGCCTCTTGAACCTCTGCCATCTCGACTTCTGTCTCCAAACTGCTGATTGCGGCGCCTGGCACGCATTTGGCAGCCCCTGGTGACGGCTGCTCGTCTGGAGCTGGAACTTCTTCAATTCAATCGGCAGTGCCTGATGTCATTGGCTCTTCTGAGGCTGTGCTATCTGGTGTTGCCTCTGCTCGCTTCCCTTTAGATTTTCTCTTTTTGCTGCATTCGGCAGCCTCTGGTCTGCAATCAGCAGCCACTGGTGCTGTCGGCTCTGCTGAGGCTGGAGCACCTTGGGCGCTTGATTGCTTCTTCAGAGTTGGGATTTTTGCTGGCTGAGCTTCCTTCGCCTTCTTCAACACTTCAAGGTCAGCCTCCGAGATGAAGATGGACTCGGATTCTGGAGATGGCATGATGGATGGCTTCCTTATGTGCTCAAGCGATACGCCTGGCGGAATAGCTTGCCTTGTTGAGCCGAGCTTGGACAATGCATCTGCTGCTTTGTTGCTTGCTCTCGGCACATGGTGAACCTCACATCCTTCAAAGTACCCACTAATCTGCTGCACTAGTAAACGGTAGTTTGCCATATTCGTATCCTTTGCATCCCAAGTGCCTATGCACTGCTGCACCACCAAATCGGAGTCACCAAAGCACTCGATATTCCGAATGACGATTTCCTTGGCCAGCTTGATACCGTGCACAAGGGCTTCGTACTCGGCAACGTTGTTTGATGCTGCAAAGTGAATCTTGAGTACATAGTGTAGTTGATCTCCTCTTGGTGAAGTGAGCACTACGCCATCCCCTAGGCCACTCTTCATCTTGGATCCATCAAAATGCATTCGCCAGCAATCCATCCCTGGAGCGGGTGGAGCATACTGAGTTTCAGCCCAATCGACCAAGAAATCGGCCAATGTTTGCGAGTTGATTGCTGTTCTCGGCTCATACTAGATGCCATGAGAGGCGATCTCGATTGCCCACTTTGCCACTCTTCCGGTTGCATCTCTTCTTCCTATGATGTCGGCCAGTGGAGCCGAGCTGACGACCGTGATCAGATGGGCTTGAAAACATGGCTTCAATCTCTTGGCCGCCATATATACTCCATAACACATCTTCTGGTAGTGAGGGTAGTTATGCTTGGACGCCGGGAGGACTTCACTGATATAATACACAGGTCGTTGAATCTGCTGTGCTATGTCCTTCTCGGGACGCTCCACCACCATGACTGCACTGATCACCCGATTGGTTGCCGCAACGTATAACCTCATTGGCTCCTTCTCAATCGGGGCATCCAGAATCGGCGCAGTGGAGAGCATGCACTTGAGTTCTCGGAATGCTTCATTTTCTTGAGGTGTCCAGGTGAACTTCTCCGTCTTCTTCATCAGCTGATATAATGGGATTGCTTTTTCACCCAGCCGACTGAGAAATCGGCTGAGTGAGGCGAGGCAACCGGTGAATTTATGTACTTGCTTCAGGTTCTTGGGTTGCTCCATTCGCTCGATCGCGGCTATCTTCTCGTGATTGCATTCAATTCCTCTCTCGGAAACGAGAAATCCCAAGAGCTTGCCGGCTTGGAC
The DNA here is from genome assembly GCA_950022295.1 of Bromus sterilis. Classification (NCBI taxonomy): domain Eukaryota; kingdom Viridiplantae; phylum Streptophyta; class Magnoliopsida; order Poales; family Poaceae; genus Bromus; species Bromus sterilis. The sequence continues at coordinate 49,950,483 of OX465596.1, forward strand.
CCCAAAAACTCATTCAGGATTGAGCTTGATCCGGTAAGTTCTCAGATTTGCAAATGTCTCTCGGAGGTCATCTAGAAGTGTGACTCCCTTGACCGACTTCACTACCAGATCATCCACATAGACGTGGAGATTTCTACCGAGTTGTGTGTGTGTGCATCTCTGAATTGTGCGCTGATAAGTGGCACCTCCGTTTTTCAAACCAAAAGGCATGGTGATATAACAATAAGCCCCGAAAGGGGTTATGAATGCAGTTTTTATTTGATCTTCCACAACAAGTTTGATCTGGTGATAGCCAGCTGTGGCATCCAGAAAAGACAAAAGCCGCAGCCAGCTGTAGAATCAATCACTTGATCGATACGGGGCAGAGCAAACGGATCTTTCGGGCACGCCTTGTTCAGGCAAGTGTAATCGATACACATGCGCCAGGTCTTGTTCTTCTTCATCACAAGGACTGGATTCGCCAGCCACTCGGGGTAAAAAACTTCCATGATGAAACCTGCAGCTTGCAGCTTCGCAATCTCTTCGCCGATTTCCCTTCTCTTATCTTTTGAAAAACTTCTTAGGGGTTGCTTGACCGGCTTCGAGCCTGGCCGAATGTGCAGCTTGTGCTCGGCGAGTTCTCTCGGCACACCAGGCATGTCTTGTGGAGACCATGCGAAGATGTCTCGATTCTCACGGAGAAACTCGACGAGCTCGCTTTCCTATTTGTCGCTAAGTCCAGCTCCGACTACAACAAACTTGGTTGAGTCGGAGGGATCTAGAGCGACCTTCTTGCTGTCCTTGGCCGACTGAAAATACGATTCCTCATCTGCTCTCTTGGCTAGGCCGACTAAGAGTGGAGCCTTGTTCTGCGCTTGCGCCATTGCTATCACTTTGCCGAGCTGCCGTTTCTCTGTTTCAACCACTTGGGAGTCAGCCAAACTGCCACCAGCCGACGTGCACTTGAGGGACTTCCTGAAGTCCCCGGTAACGGTGATGACGCCGTTTGGCCCTGGGATATTCATCTTTAGGTAAGTCTGATGTGCGTTGAACATGAACTTGGCGAATGCGAGCAGTCCCAACAGAGCATGATAAGGACTGCTGAGGTCGGCGACCTCGAACCAGATTGGCTCCCTCCTGAAATTCTCCTCTGTGCCGAATATGACATCCAGCCGAATGCGACCCATGGGGGTGCAAGACAACCCAGGGACAATCCCATGGAATGTCGTCCGACTGCGCTCCAGATCCTTCTGGGTGAGCCCTAGATTGATCAAGGTGTCTCTGTACAGAATGTTGATTGTGCTTCCTCCATCAACGAGCACTCGGGAAAACTTGCACGAAAATCTCGGTCCTGCAAATAGAGCATCTACCACAAGCGGATAGTTGCCTGGTTTCGGCAAGATGGTCGGGTGATCTGCTCTGCCCCAGGATATGTCACACTCGGACCAATGCATGTACTGAGGAATCAGTGGCATGGAGGCATTGACTTCTTGAGCCCGGGCTCTCCGACTGCCCTTGTCGGTGGACTCGCTGGTGAAAATCATGTTAGCGGCGTCTTGTCGCGGGAACTGGTTCTGCTGCTGAGGTGGTCCTCTGTTTTGGGGTGGTGGTGGGGTGGAGGTGGTAAAGCTTCTCTGTCACAACCCCAAGTTAGGTATGTGCTAGGATCAGAGGTACCTTGCATTCATGCAAAAATTTCAAATTGCAATTCAAAAATGGGGAAAAGAAAGCCCTGAGAAATTATTTCAAATGGCCAGATAAAAATCTTTTTCCAAAAATCATTTGAACATTTGGAAAATTCCTATAAATGGTGCTGATCATTTTAAAAATGGTTTGGGAGCAATCCCATGCTCATGGAATTTTCTAATTTTCAAACAGTGCCTTGGAAAATTAAATAAACCCCTATTTGATTTGAAATTCAAATTATTTGAATTTCAAAATTTCCCAAAACTTGTGAGTGGCTAGTGTTATACCATGAAAGGTCACATAAAAGTTTTGAGGATTTTATAAAATGTTTTGGTATTTTTACCAGAGCAAAACAAAAGGCAGAAAAACAAAAATAGAAAGAAAAATAGAAAAGGCAAAAAGGCCAGCCCAGCCTACCTGGCCCACCTGGCCCAGCAGAGGCGGCCCAGCCCAAAGGGGCAGGGTCGTCTTCTCCACCAGGCCAGGCAGGCAGGCAGCTCGCCGGCGAGCCGGCATGGCTGCCAGGCAGCTGCCTGGCTGCTCCCCTGCCGCCTTCTAGCGCCGTCGAGCCCTAGGCTTCTTCCCCCTTCCATTTCCCCCTCGCCTGGACCTCCTCTTCTCTCTCCCGTGCGAAACCCGTGAGAACCCGAGCGCCCCCGAGCCCGCCGTCGTGCTCCGACGTGGCCACCGTGCCCCTCCCGGCGAGCCACCGTGTCCGGGAAGCTCCCCGTCGTCGACTTCGTCGATCTGCGCAATGAATCGAGCTCCAGAGGCCCCGAAGACGACGCCCGCATCAAGACTTTGCGTCGGCCAACCGTGACACTCCGGCGAGAAATCCTCCGCCGCCTCGCCTCCTCCGGCCTCCTCAATCTCGCAACTGCCATCAGGGTGAGCAGGCGGTCTTTTCCCCTCTCTCCCCGCTTTTTTCCGAGCACCGTAGCGCAAGGACGCCTTCACCAGTCGCCGACCGCCGCTGCACCTCGTCGCCGGCAACGTTCCGGCAACCTCTCGCCCCTCCCGTATGCATGGCTCGATGCGGACGAGCACGGGGGTCATTCTGATGCCCTCCCCGTGCCAAAGCGACGCCAAATGCCCACTCCGGCGAGCCCTCCGCCGTGCTGTGCCCACCGGCGTCAAGCCGCCGGCTGGATTAGCCATTAGGGCTAAGTACCAGCTTAACCACCCCCACAGTGACCGACAAGTGGGGCCAGCCACAAATTAACCCCTCGGGTTAATTTTAAACAGGGGGTTAACCCCCACTGTGGCAGACAGGTGGGGCCCCCTAGTCAGTTTGACTGGTCAGCCCCCCTGCTGACGCAATAAATCAAAAAGAATTAAAATAACCAGAGAAAATTCCAGAAAATACCCCAAACTTTGGAAATTCATAGAAAATTCATATTAACTCCAAATTGGACAAATAATATATGAAAAATGATCAGGAGAAAATAAGCTATCCAAAAATGCAACTTTCAACTACGTTTGAGTTGATTTTAAAATGGGACCAGTAGCATATGTCATTTGAATTATTTTGAATTAATTCAAATTCAAATCAAATGCTTTTGCAACTTGGACCATGGAATTATACTGCAATTCAACCATACTTCAGAGGCATATCATACACATTTCCAAAAGGTTCAAAATGATCAAACAATGTCACATGTACTTGGTTAAGTTTGAATTCAAATTGGAGTTTGAATTTGCAATTCAATTTGCAATATACTCCATTTAAATGGAATTGCTTCACACATCAAAGCATGTACATCAAGTTTCAACCTTTCATCATGTGATTGTGCATTGTATTTACTTTTCTACTTTGCTTGTTGTTTGTCGAGTAGAGGTGGAACTGGAGCAGGAGGATGCCCCCTTCGTTGAAAACACCGTTATCGAAACCTCGTCAGCAAGGCAAGCAAACCCCCATTGATCATGTCTATAAAATCCCACTTCCCTCTCATGTCTCGCTTATGCATTGTTTAGGATGATCACCATGATAACGTTTCTACCGCATAGTTGAACCCATATCCTTTGCATGACCTATCATCTTGTCACAGTAGTAAGCAAACCACAATCCTAGCAGATGTAGGAGTTGGTTGATATCATGTGGCCCCTGCAACTGTTACTGCTTATTGCATGCTTAGTGGTACAATGAGGTTGCTTATGATGTGAGTCAGGATGATGATAAACATGGTGTTGATGAAAGTGAAATGTGTTGGTGAATCTACCCTAATACAAGGTGAACGATGAGAGGCTGTGTAGGAGTACACAGTGGGTTGTCTCGTTGAACACCGCCCTAAGCCCGAGTTCTTGTGTGGTGATCCAAGACGAAGAGTACTACCACATGTTGGGCACATGGACCCCCGCTCAACCTACTAACTCACCCCTTCTTAGTTCAATGAGTCGCATTAGTTCGGAGTTCTGGTAGGTCTGTGGCACGGTCTGCGAAGTGGAAGAACGGCTATTCAGACCGGCTTGGGACCCTGCACACATCTTCTGGGACCACATCGGTAAACCGGCCGGGTTCACGATGTGGATTCCAGCCCAGATAGGCGTCTCCATTGAATTTGAGTTGGATGTGAGGTAAAAGTTGTGGGAATTATCCTCGCCGGCACCTCTTGAACGGTGTAGAGTACAAAGGCGGTAACTGATAGTTTCATGTGTGTAGCAGTACACCCCTGCAGGGTTAATAAACTATTCGAATAGCCGCGTCCGCGGTAAGGGACTACTTGGAGAGCTGTGCTCGATTATTAGACAACTTGAACTGGATACTTCTAAAACTCGCAAGATAAGCGTGAGTGCTATGGTGTGCTTCTCGTGGGGAAGTCAAGGAAGTAACCATAGTGGTGTAATTGGTTGAAGAGATGTAGTGGACTCGTGTACGCTTCTTACCTCAAGTCTGGTACTCGTAGTTCAGGACTAGCCAAGTCAAAGCTGGCACTTCTGCAAGTGAAACTCCACCTCCCCTTACCTCGATACATGTGCATGAGTAGTATAGCTCCTATGTAAGTCTTGCTGAGTACGATTTTGTACTCACGTTTGCTTAATCTATGTTTTAGATGAACCCACCGACCCCGATGGTGACTTTTACCCGAAGCTCGAAGAATGAAGACTCAGACCAAGACCAAGCTAGTGTAGTCCCAGTCAGACGACTGGTTCCCTCGTGGAGGGCTTGTTTTTATATAAGGCTTCTCTAAGCCATTTGTTAAACTTGTCTGTACTCAGACCTACTTTGCTTCCGCTTGTCTGTTGTAATGTTGGATCACATGCTTGTGATCTCTGTGTGCACTCTGTAAGAGTTATTAATAAAGATGTATATTTTGTAGAGAATTGCAATGATACCTGCTGTTCATACAAGGCATGTGTGCTGCGTGTATGTTTATAACATGCATGTCTTAGTATGGGTTTTCGAGACCTTAGTTGTGATCTGGCTGGCGGTCTTTTATACAGCAAGTGGCCCTTAGATGTGCGCAGCTTGGGGCATCGCGATGCGATTGTTCGAGACTCTGTCTCGTGCACACTTTGATGTATGATCGAGCCCGCCCTAGACCCCGACTAAGTGATCGGGCTGGAGTAAGTCTATGTAAGGGTTATGTCACAACCCCAAGTTAGGTATGTGCTAGGATCAAGTGCTACTTTGCATCATGCAAAAATTTCAAAAGAACATTCAAAAATGGGGAAAAGAAAAGCCCTGAGAAATTAAATCAAATGGCCAGATAAAAATCTTTTTCCAAAAATCATTTGAACATTTGGAAAATTCCTATAAATGGTGCTGATCATTTTAAAAATGATGTGGAGTCAAACCCATGCTCATGGATTTTTCAAATATTCAAACAGTAGCTTTGGAAATTAAATAAAACCCTATTTGATTTGAAATTCAAACTATTTGAATTTCAAAAAATGTTCAAAGTTTATGAGTGGCTAGTATTTTGTTTTATGAGGCCACATAAAAATTATGAGCATTTATTAAAATGTTTAGCTATTTTATTTAGCTAAACAGAACAAATGTCAGAAAAGAAAATAGAAAAGGAAGAAGAAATCGCTTACCTGTCGCCCCGGGCGAAGGCCCACTTACCTGGCCTGGCCCGGCCCAGCCCGAAGTGCTGTCGTCTTCCTTCCCCGCGGCTCCAAGCACCTCGCTGGAGGCAGAGCGCGGCGACGACGACACCGCGACGCCGAGCCTCTTCTAGGCCTCCCCCTCCCTCTATCTTGCGCCTCTGCGTCGCCACAACCCCCCACGCACCCCTTCCTCTCTCACTGGACTTCCTCCCCCTCTCCTCCTCGCCGTTCTCGCGACGACCGAAGCCACGCCGGAGCACCGCCACCGCGTACTCGTGGCCATCGACCTCCTCCCGGCGAGCTGATCTGTCCAGGTGATCCGCCGTCGCCGACTTCGTCTTCCCGTGAAGCCAATCGAGCCGAGGAGCTCCGTACTCGTCGCCTTCTTCACCAACAAGTCGCCGGCCGCCGTGAGCACCTCGCCGGAATTAGTCGCCTCCAGAGCCCCTACGACCCCGCCGTGGCTACTATTGGCACCGGGTGAGCTCTGCGCTACTTTTGCCCCTCCTAGCTCCCTTTCCCGTGCCCTCTGCGTCGGTTCCGCCATGGCCAGGAGCTTCAGCTGCCGCGCCGTTGTCGTAGTCGAGGCCCAGAGCACCCCCGTGGCTCCCTGTTGGCTTCGTTGGATGCGGACGACGTCTAGCTTCGCGCCCGTGCCTCCAAATCCTCTCCCTGTGTCCCCTAGCGACCTCCTCGTCAACGCCGTGCCACGGCCGCCGTGCTCGTCGCCGTCGGCGAGGTTCTAGCCGCTCCCGAGTCCCCCTGGTTGCTCCATGCGATGCGGGTGAGCGCGGGCTGCATCCCCGTGGTCTTCCCGTTGAGAATGGAGGCCGGGAACCCCCTGTCCGTGCACGCCGCCGCGTCTGCGAGTCACCGGCGACTCAACGCCGGCGGGATGACGTGGCCCCGAGTTAATTAGCCCTAACCCACCCCAGAGTCGCTTACAGGTGGGTCCAGGACCCCCTAATCACCCTGTTAAGTTAATCCCCACGGGATTAAACCCTGTGTCACTGACCAGTGGGACCCCTTGTCATTTTGACTCGGGTCAAACCCCCTGACGTCATGCTGATGTCACAGTGACGCAGTAAAGGATTTTCCAGAAAAGAAAAATAGATTAATAAATCCAGAAATTCCAGAAAATACCCCAAACTTTGGAAATTCATAGAAAATTCATATTAACTCCAAATTGGACAAATAATATATGAAAAATGATCAGGAGAAAATTATCTTTCCAAATATGCAACTTTCAACTCTGGTTGAGTTGAATTTAAAATGTGATCAGTAGCATTTGCTATTTGATTTAAATGGAATTAAATCAAATTTAATTCAAATATTTTGGCAACTTGAACCATGGCAACATGCTACCTTTTACCTACACATCAGAGGCATATCATACACATTTGAAGATAATTCAAAATGATCAAACTATATCATGTATAACTTGGTTAAGGTTGAATTCAAATGTGGAATTTGAATTTGCATTTAAAAAAAAATGCAATATATTCCACTTAAATGGAATTGCCTCACACATCAAACTTGTACTTCAAGATTAAACATTCTATCATGTGCTTGAGCATTGCATTCATATTGATTGCTACTTCGTGCTTTGTTTGTCGAGTAGAGGTGGAACCGGAGCAAGAGGTCACCCCCTCCGCTGAAGATCCAGAGCCCGAACCTCGTAAGCAAGGCAAGCAAAACCCCCTTTGATCATGTCGATAAAATCCCACTTCCCTCTCATGTCTCGCTTATGCATTGTATAGGATGATCACCATGTTACGATTCTACCGCATAGATGAACCCATTCCTTTGCATGACCTATCTTTTGTCACAGTAGTAAGCAAACCATAATCCTAGCAAATGTAGGAGTTGAATGATTTCATGTGGCCCCTGCAAATGTTCTCGCTTATTGCATGCTTAGTATGATACCATGTTGTTACTGTGATGTGAGTCGGGATGGTAATGATCATGTTGCTGATGGTAGAAAAGTGTTGGTGAATCGACCCTAATACAAGGTGAACGATGAGAGGCTGTGTAGGAGTACACGGTGGGTTGTCTCGTTGAACACCGCCCTAAGTCCGAGTTCTTGTGTGGTGATCCAAGATGAAGAGTACAACCACACATTGGGCTCACTGACCCCTCTCAACTTATTAACTCATCCCTTTCGATGTCCAGATGTCGCAGTAGTTCGGAGTTCTGGTAGGCTTGTGGCCTGGATGCTAAGTGAGAGAACGGCTCACCCGAGACCGGCTTACGCACCATGCACACATCGCTTGGGTCCACTTCGGTAAACCGGCCGGGTTCACGATTGTGGTAGCCAACCCAAGTAGGCGGCTTTCTTGGACTAGATAGGCTATGAGGTAACAGTTGTGGTGAGCATCCTCGCTGGCACCCCTTGAATGGTGTCGAGATCAAAGGCGGTAAATGATGATCATGTGTGTGTAGCGGTACACCCTTGCAAGGTTAACAAAACTATTCGAATAGCCGCGTCCGCGGTTATGGACTACTTGGAAAGCTTAGCTTGATTATTAGACAATTTGAACCGGATACTTCTAAAATACACCAAGATAAGTGTGAGTGCTATGGCGTGCTTCCTCGTGGGGAAGTCGAGGAAGGCACCATAGTGGTGTATTGGTTGGTGAAAGTAGTGGACTCGTGTACGCTTCTTACCTCAAGTCTGGTACTCGTAGTTCAGGATTAGCCAAGTCAAAGCTGGCATTTCTGCAAGTGAACCCCACCTCCCTTTACCTTGATACATGTGCATGAGTAGTATAGCTCCTATGTAAGTCTTGCTGAGTACGCCTTTGTACTCACGTTTGCTTAATATATGCTTTAGATGACGCCACTGACCCCGAAGGTGGCTTCTTCATCGAGCTGGACGACTGAAGTTAAGCTAGTCTAGTCCCAGTCAGCAGACTGGTTCCCTCGTGGAGGGCTTTGTGTTTGAATAAGGCTTCTTAAGCCATTTGTTAAACTTGTATGTACTCAGACATAATTTGCTTCCGTTCTGTGTTGTAATGTTGGATCACTCGTAAGTGATCTCTGTGTGTACTCTATAAGAGTTATAAATAAAATGTACACTTTGTAGAGAATTGCAATGGTACCTGCTGTTCATACAAGGCATGTGTGCTGCGTGTATGTTTATAACATGCATGTCTTTGTATGGGTTTTCGAGACCTTAGTTGTGTTCTGGCTGGCGGTCTTTCATACACCAAGTGGCCCTTAGATGTGCGCAGCTTGGGGCATCGCGATGCGATTGTTCGAGACTCGGTCTCGGGCACACTTTGTGGTATGATCGAGCCCGCCCTAGACCCCGACTAAGTGATCGGGCTGGAGTAAGTCTATGTAAGAGTCTAGAGATAGTCGATAGTATGGTTGAGGCGACTTGTCTTTGAATATGGGAGTTCACCACCCATATCAGTAGACTTGTGTGCGTACGATGAGGAACCATTACAGTTGATCATCCGGCCTGGATGGGATGCCCCTCACGTACGATGCTCTCCGAGAATGTTCAGTGCTTGGCCTTGTCTGCTTAGACAAGTGGGTGCGGTTCTTGGCTCTCCATATGACTATGTCTTAACTGTACTTGCATACGCTAACCCCGGGTCCCGACAGGTTATAATACAATCGATAGTATGGTTGAGGCGACTTGTCTATGAGTATGGGAGTTCATCACCCATATCATTTAGACTTGTGTGCGGACGATGAGGACCCATTTCACTTGATCATCCGGCCTGGATGGGATGCCCCTCACGTTCGATGCTTTCCGAGAATGTTCTGTGCTTGGCCTTGTCTGCTTAGACAAGTGGGTACGGTTCTCGGCTCTCCATATGATTGTGTTGTAGTGAGGCTTGCATACGCTAACCCCGGGTCCCGACAGACTTGGTATCAGAGCAGGATTGACTGTAGGATTATCAGCCTTGGCCGAAGTCGAGTCTAGCCTTCTTTAGTTATATAGTTACTATGGGTATATAAGGGAACAACGTAAGGCTTCTTTTTCTCCTTACCCTCATCGATCTGAGTTCTGAGTCACCCTTATCTTTTCTACGGGATGACAGGACTAGGCTCATCTATGTCTGAATAGAACATCTCGTTGATTGCCTCCTTATAGCCGTAGGATTGTTGTGGTTGTCCAAAGTCTCCGTGTTTTGAGTTCCTTGAAGAAGTTCTGTCCAATTTCTTCGAGGTTGTTTCAATTTCCATCCCAGTGTAGCCGTTATGCTGCCGGATTTGTTCCGTGTTTCTTTGAATCATTGCATTTGCATTATAGTCTTCTCCTTCTGAAATCATATCCTTTTATCCTTGCCTCCATCGTACAACCTGTTATGATTGTTGATTTTTATCACACAAGATGTCAGGTGGAACTCGTAGTGCTGTTCTTCGGAATCGAGACCGTGATCGGAATCAAAATGATGATGAACCTCCAACCCCGCCTTCTGCGGCGGAAATCATGATGGAAGCCGAGCGGAATAGACGTGATCAAACACGCCTTCTGGAGCTCATCGAGAAGAATACCGCCCACCATCGTAATGTGGTGGTCAGCATTCACGACTTCATCCTCCTCAAGCCACCGGTATTCCGATGTTCTTCTGAGCCCCTTGAAGCTGATGATTGGCTCCGTTCCATCGAGCGTAAGCTTGACACTGCACATGTTGCTCCCGATGACCGAGTTGTTTTCGCGGTATACTTCTTGGAAGGTGCTGCTCTTCAGTGGTGGGAGAACTATGTTGCAATGCAGCCAAATGGTCACGTAGTGACTTGGCAGGAGTTCTGTGTTGCCTTTCGAGGGTACCACATTCTGGATGAGTTGATGGAGCGCAAGAAGGAAGAGTTCTGCAATCTAAATCAAGGAGAGATGTCCATTCATGAGTATGTGAGGGAATTCAACCGTCTTGCTCGGTATGCCCAAGATGAGATCACCACCGATGCCAGAAAGCAGGCAAGGTTCCGCAAGGGACTTAGCCCCATCCTCCGTCATGATCTCAACCTCATCGAATTTATCACCTTTGAGGATTTAGTCAACAGATCCTTCAGAGCTGAGCATGGCAATGAAGTTTTCGAGAAGTCTCGCAAGCATGCTCTTGAACTTGCCCCTTCTTCTAGTTCACGCCCTCAGAAGCGCATGATCTGGATTCCTAACAGTTTGATCCACCAAAACAACCCACCGAGGCCATCCCTTGTGCCGCCTCGTCCACCAGCTCACCCAAACAACCCAGCTCCCCGCACTATCTTTGGAGCCTGCTTTAGATGTGGCCAGCCTGGTCACTACTCTCGTGAGTGCCCCGTCAACCAAAATGCTCCACCCCATGCTAAAGGAAACCCCACTGTTCGTGCCAAGCCAAACCCGAAGGTTTCCACTTCCAAACCATCCACCTCAGAAAATCTTGGACGTGTGAACCAAATCTCAACTGAGGAAACTGATAGTACTTCTGACGTCATTCTTGGTACGCTCCCAGTCAATTTTGTTCCCACTTCTGTTCTTTTCGACCCAGGAGCTTCTCACTCATTCATGTCGGAGAGTTATGCACTTCGGCATGATGTATCCTTTGATGAAATGTTCACCCCTATGATCATTCAAACTCCTGGTTCAAAATGGAAAACTAATAGAGTAAGCCATGGCAATCAAATTGCAATTGAGGGTTTAATATTCCTTGCTTCACTCATAGCCCTCAAGTCTTCAGACATTGATGTCATCCTTGGTATGGATTGTTTATCAAGACAACATGCTTTTCTTGATTGTAAAGCCAAGTCAGTTAGACTTACACATCCTTCAGGCCAGACAATAGTTTACTCCTCACCAAGAACAAGAACCCAGGTGCATTCTTTGAATGTGCTTCCACTTCCTGACCTTGAAGATGTTCCGGTGGTTCGTGATTTCCCGGATGTCTTTCCTGAAGAGCTGCCGGGAATGCCACCCGACAGATGTGTAGAGTTCATAGTGGATCTTGCCCCAGGAACCGCACCAATTTCCAGACGCCCATACAAAATGGCCCCACGAGAGTTAGCTGAGCTTAAAACCCAACTGGAAGCTTTGTTGGAAAAAGGCTTCATCCGCCCTAGCTCATCGCCATGGGGTTGCCCCGTTCTGTTCGTAACGAAGAAAGATGGAACAGAAAGGATGTGCGTAGACTATCGCCCGCTAAATTTAGCGACGATAAAGAACAAGTACCCACTTCCTAGGATCAATGATCTTTATGATCAACTTGCAGGATCCTCTGTCTTCTCCAAGATGGATTTGAGATTAGGTTATCATCAAATCAAGATCCGAAACGAGGACATTCCCAAAACGGCTTTTACTACTCCTTATGGTCTTTACGAGTATACCGTCATGTCCTTTGGTTTAACCAATGCCCCCACCACTTTCTCACGCATGATGAATTCGATCTTCATGGAGTATTTGGACCAGTTCGTCGTGGTTTACCTCGATGACATCCTTATATACTCGAAGAACGAAGAAGAACATGCCGAACACCTAAGGCTGGTATTGATGAAACTTAGAGAGCATCGCCTGTATGCTAAATTCTCGAAGTGTGAATTTTGGCTACCAGAAGTGACCTATTTAGGCCACGTGATTTCTGCAAAAGGCATTGCTGTGAATCCCGAGAGAGTTCAGGCCGTACTTGATTGGACTCCACCTGAATCGGTTAAGCAAGTTAGGAGTTTTCTTGGCCTAGCCAGCTATTGTCTTCGCTTCGTCGAGAACTTCTCTAAAGTTGCAAAGCCTCTTACTGAACTCCTCAAGAAAGATAAGAAATTCCTATGGAGTCCCAATTGCGAGGAAAGCTTTCAAGAGCTAAAAAGAAGATTGACTTCTGCACCCGTACTTGCACCTCCAGATACTAAAAAGGATTTCGAAATCTATTGTGACACCTCATGGCAAGGGTTAGGATATATACTTCTGCAAGATCGACATGTGGTAGCGTATGCTTCACGCCAGTTACGGCCACATGAAGAGAACTATCCTACCCACGATCTTGAACTCGCTGCCGTAGTTCATGCCCTGACAACTTGGCGACATTACCTCCATGGTAATCGTTGCGAAATCTATTCCGACCACCAAAGCCTCAAATACATTTTCAGCCAGCCAGATCTTAACCTCAGGCAAAGACGCTGGATTGAGTTGATAAAAGATTATGACTTAGGAATTTCTTACACCCCAGGCAAAGCCAATGTCATGGCTGATGCACTAAGTCGTAAGTCGTATTGTAACAACCTCATGTTACAACAGTATCAACCACTTCTTCATGAGGAATTTCGCAAGCTCAATCTTGAGATTGTTCCTCATGGCTATCTTTCTACCTTGGTGGCGAAACCAACCCTTGAGGATAAAATCATAGCCGCCCAGAAACGTGATAGTGGTATTCGCGAGATCAAGAAGAACATTGCTAGCGGAGTTGCTAAATGTTTCTCCATAAATGATCAAGGTGTTGTTTTCTTTGGCACTCGATTGGTTGTACCACGAAAACACAATCTTAGGAGGCTAATCCTCAAAGAAGCTCATGACACTCCCCTCTCAATTCATCCTGGTAGCACAAAGATGTACCGAGACCTACGCCAGAGATTTTGGTGGACTAGGATGAAGAGAGAAATTGCTAAGTTCATTGCCGAATGTGATGTTTGTCATCGCATTAAGGCCGAACATCAAAGACCTGCTGGCACTCTTCAACCTTTTCCTATTCCAGAGTGGAAATGGGACAAAGTCGGTATGGACTTCATCACCGGCTTTCCAAAAACCCAGAAAGGAAACGATGCCATCTTCGTTTTCATAGATAGGCTTTCCAAAGTTGCTCACTTCCTTCCAGTTCGCGAGTCTATAACTGCTAGCCAGTTAGCGGACTTGTACGTCTCTAGAATTGTATCCCTTCATGGTGTCCCTTTGGAAATCAATTCTGATCGTGGTAGCCTTTTCACCTCTAGATTTTGGGGAAGCTTTCAGCGTGCTATGGGAACTCATCTCTCCTTTAGTACGGCTTTCCATCCTCAGTCTAGCGGTCAAGTCGAAAGGGTTAACCAAATTCTTGAAGACATGCTCAGAGCTTGTGTTATCTCATTCGGAAAGAATTGGGAGAAGTCTCTTCCATTTGCCGAATTTTCTTATAACAATAGTTTTCAATCTAGTCTGAACATGGCTCCTTTTGAACTCCTTTATGGACGACGATGTCGAACACCACTAAACTGGTCAGAAACCGGTGAGAGACAATTCTTTGGACCGGATATGATCAAGGAAGCAGAAGAGCAAGTTCGCATTGTTCGTGATCAATTGAAAGCAGCCCAGTCTCGTCAGAAAAGCTACTATGATCGTCATCATAGGAAAGAAAGCTACAATCTGGATGAGAAGGCTTACCTCCGGGTTACTCCTCTGAAGGGTACCCAACGATTCGGTATCAAAGGCAAGTTGGCCCCACGTTACATCGGACCTTTCCGCATTCTTGCTAAACGTGGAGAAGTTGCCTACCAACTTGAACTACCCCCGCACCTTTCCCGAGTACATGATGTATTCCATGTGTCACAACTTAGGCGTTGCTTCAAGGACCCCATCCGCGAAGTCGACCATGAAACGCTTGATCTACAAGATGACCTTTCTTATCGAGAATACCCTGTTCGTGTTCTTGATTCAGCAGAGCGTGTCACTCGCCGAAAGAAGATCAAGTTTCTGAAAGTTCAGTGGTCTCATCACTCGGAGAAAGAAGCCACGTGGGAAAGAGAAGACCGTCTCCATGCCGAGTACCCCTCCTTCCTCCCGCAGACTTCTGAATCTCGGGACGAGATTCTTTTGAGTGGGGGCGAGTTGTCACAACCCCAAGTTAGGTATGTGCTAGGATCAGAGGTACTTTGCATTCAAGCAAAAATTTCAAATTGCAATTCAAAAATGGGGAAAAGAAAGCCCTGAGAAATTATTTCAAATGGCCAGATAAAAATCTTTTTCCAAAAATCATTTGAACATTTGGAAAATTCCTATAAATGGTGCTGATCATTTTAAAAATGGTTTGGGAGCAATCCCATGCTCATGGAATTTTCTAATTTTCAAACAGTGCATTGGAAAATTAAATAGACCCCTATTTGATTTGAAATTCAAATTATTTGAATTTCAAAATTTCCCAAAACTTGTGAGTGGCTAGTGTTGTACCATGTAAGGTCACATAAAAGTTTTGAGGATTTTATAAAATGTTTTGGTATTTTTACCAGAGCAAAACAAAAGGCAGAAAAACAAAAACAGAAAGAAAAATAGAAAAGGCAAAAAGGCCAGCCCAGCCTACCTGGCCCACCTAGCCCAACAGAGGCGGCCCAGCCCAAAGGGGCAGGGTCGTCTTCTCCACCAGGCCAGGAAGGCAAGCAGCTCGCCGGCGAGCCGGCATGGCTGCCAGGCAGCTGCCTGGCTGCTCCCCTGCCGCCTTCTAGCGCCGTGGAGCCCTGGGCTTCTTCCCCCTTCCATTTCCCCCTCGCCTGGACCTCCTCCTCTCTCTCCCGTGCGAAACCCGTGAGAGCCCGAGCGCCCCCGAGCCCGCCGTCGTGCTCCGACGTGGCCACTGTGCCCCTCCCGGCGAGCCACCGTGTCCGGGAAGCTCCCCGTCGTCGACTTCGTCGATCTGCGCAACGAATCGAGCTCCAGAGGCCCCGAAGACGACGCCCGCATCAAGACTTTGCGTCGGCCAACCGTGACACTCCGGCGAGAAATCCTCCGCCGCCTCGCCTCCTCCGGCCTCCTCGAGCTCGCCACTGCCATCAGGGTGAGCAGGCGGTCTTTTCCCCTCTCTCCCCGCTTTTTTCCGAGCACCGTAGCGCAAGGACGCCTTCACTAGTCACC
Organism: Bromus sterilis; assembly: GCA_950022295.1. Taxonomy (NCBI): domain Eukaryota; kingdom Viridiplantae; phylum Streptophyta; class Magnoliopsida; order Poales; family Poaceae; genus Bromus; species Bromus sterilis. Next base: position 49,966,000 of record OX465596.1, read on the forward strand.
GACCGCCGCTGCACCTCGTCGCCGGCGACGTTCCGGCAACCTCTCGCCCCTCCCGTATGCATGGCTCGATGCGGACGAGCACGGGGGTCATTCTGATGCCCTCCCCGTGCCAAAGCGACGCCAAATGCCCACTCCGGCGAGCCCTCCGCCGTGCTGTGCCCACCGGCGTCAAGCCGCCGGCTGGATTAGCCATTAGGGCTAAGTACCAGCTTAACCACCCCCACAGTGACCGACAAGTGGGGCCAGCCACAAATTAACCCCTCGGGTTAATTTTAAACAGGGGGTTAACCCCCACTGTGGCAGACAGGTGGGGCCCCCTAGTCAGTTTGACTGGTCAGCCCCCCTGCTGACGCAATAAATCAAAAAGAATTAAAATAACCAGAGAAAATTCCAGAAAATACCCCAAACTTTGGAAATTCATAGAAAATTCATATTAACTCCAAATTGGACAAATAATATATGAAAAATGATCAGGAGAAAATAAGCTATCCAAAAATGCAACTTTCAACTACGTTTGAGTTGATTTTAAAATGGGACCAGTAGCATATGTCATTTGAATTATTTTGAATTAATTCAAATTCAAATCAAATGCTTTTGCAACTTGGACCATGGAATTATACTGCAATTCAACCATACTTCAGAGGCATATCATACACATTTCCAAAAGGTTCAAAATGATCAAACAATGTCACATGTACTTGGTTAAGTTTGAATTCAAATTGGAGTTTGAATTTGCAATTCAATTTGCAATATACTCCATTTAAATGGAATTGCTTCACACATCAAAGCATGTACATCAAGTTTCAACCTTTCATCATGTGATTGTGCATTGTATTTACTTTTCTACTTTGCTTGTTGTTTGTCGAGTAGAGGTGGAACTGGAGCAGGAGGATGCCCCCTTCGTTGAAAACACCGTTATCGAAACCTCGTCAGCAAGGCAAGCAAACCCCCATTGATCATGTCTATAAAATCCCACTTCCCTCTCATGTCTCGCTTATGCATTGTTTAGGATGATCACCATGATAACGTTTCTACCGCATAGTTGAACCCATATCCTTTGCATGACCTATCATCTTGTCACAGTAGTAAGCAAACCACAATCCTAGCAGATGTAGGAGTTGGTTGATATCATGTGGCCCCTGCAACTGTTACTGCTTATTGCATGCTTAGTGGTACAATGAGGTTGCTTATGATGTGAGTCGGGATGATGATAAACATGGTGTTGATGAAAGTGAAATGTGTTGGTGAATCTACCCTAATACAAGGTGAACGATGAGAGGCTATGTAGGAGTACACAGTGGGTTGTCTCGTTGAACACCGCCCTAAGCCCGAGTTCTTGTGTGGTGATCCAAGACGAAGAGTACTACCACATGTTGGGCACATGGACCCCCGCTCAACCTACTAACTCACCCCTTCTTAGTTCAATGAGTCGCATTAGTTCGGAGTTCTGGTAGGTCTGTGGCACGGTCTGCGAAGTGGAAGAACGGCTATTCAGACCGGCTTGGGACCCTGCACACATCTTCTGGGACCACATCGGTAAACCGGCCGGGTTCACGATGTGGATTCCAGCCCAGATAGGCGTCTCCATTGAATTTGAGTTGGATGTGAGGTAAAAGTTGTGGGAATTATCCTCGCCGGCACCTCTTGAACGGTGTAGAGTACAAAGGCGGTAACTGATAGTTTCATGTGTGTAGCAGTACACCCCTGCAGGGTTAATAAACTATTCGAATAGCCGCGTCCGCGGTAAGGGACTACTTGGAGAGCTGTGCTCGATTATTAGACAACTTGAACTGGATACTTATAAAACTCGCAAGATAAGCGTGAGTGCTATGGTGTGCTTCTCGTGGGGAAGTCGAGGAAGTAACCATAGTGGTGTAATTGGTTGAAGAGATGTAGTGGACTCGTGTACGCTTCTTACCTCAAGTCTGGTACTCGTAGTTCAGGACTAGCCAAGTCAAAGCTGGCACTTCTGCAAGTGAAACTCCACCTCCCCTTACCTCGATACATGTGCATGAGTAGTATAGCTCCTATGTAAGTCTTGCTGAGTACGATTTTGTACTCACGTTTGCTTAATCTATGTTTTAGATGAACCCACCGACCCCGATGGTGACTTTTACCTGAAGCTCGAAGAATGAAGACTCAGACCAAGACCAAGCTAGTGTAGTCCCAGTCAGACGACTGGTTCCCTCGTGGAGGGCTTGTTTTTATATAAGGCTTCTCTAAGCCATTTGTTAAACTTGTCTGTACTCAGACCTACTTTGCTTCCGCTTGTCTGTTGTAATGTTGGATCACATGCTTGTGATCTCTGTGTGCACTCTGTAAGAGTTATTAATAAAGATGTATATTTTGTAGAGAATTGCAATGATACCTGCTGTTCATACAAGGCATGTGTGCTGCGTGTATGTTTATAACATGCATGTCTTAGTATGGGTTTTCGAGACCTTAGTTGTGATCTGGCTGGCGGTCTTTTATACACCAAGTGGCCCTTAGATGTGCGCAGCTTGGGGCATCGCGATGCGATTGTTCGAGACTCTGTCTCGTGCACACTTTGATGTATGATCGAGCCCGCCCTAGACCCCGACTAAGTGATCGGGCTGGAGTAAGTCTATGTAAGGGTTATAATACAATCGATAGTATGGTTGAGGCGACTTGTCTATGAGTATGGGAGTTCATCACCCATATCATTTAGACTTGTGTGCGGACGATGAGGACCCATTTCAGTTGATCATCCGGCCTGGATGGGATGCCCCTCACGTTCGATGCTTTCCGAGAATGTTCTATGCTTGGCCTTGTCTGCTTAGACAAGTGGGTACGGTTCTCGGCTCTCCATATGATTGTGTTGTAGCGAGGCTTGCATACGCTAACCCCGGGTCCCGACATTCTCCCTTTGCAATCCTTCTTACAAAATCGCACTGCCGAGTGGTATGTGCAGACGTCCTGCCAGGAGTACTGTGCAACTTGCACGGTGCATCCAGCATATCATCAAACATGTACTTGGGCTTCATCTGTCCCTGTGGCCTCACATTCGGTCTCATCTTCCGACTGCCTCATGCAGCCCCTGGATCTTCTTCATTCTGGACAGCGGCCACCTGCCGACTGCCATACTGGGTATCTGTCTGCTCATCCTTGCGCTTGCCATTGTTCTGCTGGTTGTTGATGTTGTTGCGGTTGTTCTCTCTTCTTTCCTTCCGACTAAGGCCTTGGTTCCCTGCATCCGACTGCGGAGCCCCTGGTTACTGGATGACACCTCCAACTCCGAGCTGGATAGGGCGCATCGCAGAATCGGACACAACAAACGAGTTGGCCACCTTCATGAGCTCGGCGAGCGACGTGAAATCCTTGCGGAGCAACTTGTGCTTCAGCATTGAATCGGCCAGGCATCCATCCGTGAAGTACTGAATGGCCTGGATCTCATGGACTCCTTCGCATGAATTCTTCAGCTTGATCCACCGATATAAGTAATCTCGGAGAGGTTCATCCTTGCCTTGCACACAAAGAGCCAACTGCCGCGGAAGGTTGGGCCGCTCATATGTGCTCGTGAAGTTGTGAATGAATGCACTTGTGAAATCTTCCCAGCAATTTACACTGTCTTTGGGCAGACTATTCAACCACGTCCGAGCTGAACCCTGCAGCATCAAAGGTGCATAGCGGACTGCTACGTGCCGATTGCCCCCTGCAATGCGAACTGCGGTCAAGTAATCGGACAACCAATCTTTTGGCTTCACAGAACCATTGTACTTGGGTCTGTCTCTCGGCAGCGTGAAGCCTTTGGGAAACTTCTCGGTCCAAATGCGATGACTGAAACACGACGGGCCAGCCTCTCCTTCTTCATCTTCTTGAGCTTCCTTCTCCAGGAGCTCAATGCGATGCCTGTCATCATTCTGACCGATTTGGCGAGGGCCAAGTCGGGCGCTGATTGCTGGTCTTGCGGCCGACTGCTGAGGCAGATCATTGCGCCTGCTGTAAACAGCTGGCTCTTCTATTCTTCTGCTTGCCGCTGGGGGTGGCCGATTGCTCCTTACACTGCTCTCATGCCGAGATGGGGCCGGTTGTTGTCTGTTCTGGCGCGATGCATTCGGTCGCTGGCTAGCTTCCGGAATCGGCCTCACGGTTCCTCTTGATGCCCCGGGTCCTGCCATCGGATTCTCCATTGCCACCAGCTGCTGCTCCTTTGCGGCTGCCAGCAGATCACACATTCGGCGCGTCTGCTGACGCCGTTCATCTCCCTCTAGCTCTTCTAACTCGATTGCTATCTGCTCGGTAGCTCTCAGGTTCTTGTCAGGTGTGTTGTACGTCAGCCTTTGGAGGAATTCCAACTGCACCGGCTGCGCCGGCCTCGCCAGTTGCTCAGCTCCCGACAACTGTTGATGGACTGCACGACCTCGGCTTCTCAAATCTTCTAAGACTGCGGGCTCAATCGGCCGACGCGGTCCTGCATGCGCTGCATTGTACTCTCTCGTGATCAGCCCAAGCCTGCGTGTCTTAGGAAGCACCTGCTCGGCATTCCCTGCCAAGAGCAACCTAGCCTTCTCCAAGTTGGCATGAATCTGCTCGGGATCACCCGCCCTGTTCACCGGGGTATACAGAATATCTCGGAGGGTGCTGTTGCCGACTCCCTCAGCGGCATCGGCTGCCTCCTTGGCCTTCCTTGCGGCACTCGCCGCGCCGCGGTTGCTTGATGAAGATGCCCCCGTCATCATGACGGCTGCGTGCACACGGCCATCCTCTCCGCCGGGTGCTGCAGTGCATCCCCTGGTCGCGAGCGGATCCGTGATGTACGAAAAGATGCGTATCTCCCTAGGGTACGCCTCGGGGAAGCTGCCGATGAAGAGGCGATGGCTGCCAACTTGCAGCGACACACCGAGGGGCAAGGGTGCGCCGACCCCGTACCGCGCCGAGTAGTCCACCACGTAGTCGATTGCCCCACGCCTAAGAATCAGGCTAGAGGCGTGGCTACCGCCCTATGCAGAGGAAAATCCCGTCCGGATCTTTACTCCAGTCGACGCCTCGGTCTGCCCCACGGTGGGCGCCAACTGTCGTCGATATGTAACGGCAGATGCCATGGGGATGGCTAAAGTGAGGGGAAGACGCGAGGAAGAAGATGTCGATGGTGCCGGAATCGGGTTGAGCACAAACACGGTGAGGGACACCACGATGTACCCAGGTTCGGGGCTCTCCGGAGAGATAACACCCCTACTCCTGCTTCTCTCTTCTATATCAATGGAGCTGGATTACAATAACTGCTTCTCTATCTACTCATGGGAAGGTGATAACCGCCGTGGACAAGGCTCTCTCCTGCTTCCCTGAGGAGGAACTACTAGCAGTGAATGAACTGAGTAAGATGTGAGTAATGGTGTGAATGTTGTGTATCGTCCCTCACGCAGGAGGGGTACCCCGGGCTCTTATAGTGTGCGACCGGGGTAAATCGGTAACTTCACTGCCGATTGGGCCCAACTGTCATCCTCTAATCGGCTGGGCCCCACCGACTGCACCTCTCCGGGTGATCCAGACCCGACGAGCGGCGGTCCATGCTGTAGACTCGTAGGGCATGATGGTGAACAGTGGAGCTAGGAGGTGCGGTCTTGTCATCCTGTTCGCGGAATCGGCGGAGAGGTCGACAACGCATCTCTGCCAGATCTTCGAAGTGACTTGGCTTCTCTGCCACCCCGATCTCTCGGGATTGCGCATTTATGACCTTGTACTTGGACCTCCGACTGGTCTCGGGTCAACTTCTCCAGGGGTGGTAAGTCGTACCGATTGCGCCTGGGCCGACTGGTGGCCCTCGGCAGGGTCGATTGGGTCGATTGCTCTGGGCAATCGGCCGCGTCGATGCTCATCTCGGCCCAGTTGCGGGCCAATCGGTTGATCGTCTTGGTGATGAAAGGATGGCCCGGTTGCGCCTGGGCCGACTGCTGGCATTCGGTACAGCTGATTGCCTTGGAGCAATCGGCCGTACGCCTGCCCATCTCGGCCCAGCTGCAGTTCAATCGGTCCATCCTTGTCTTGAAAGGTTGCTTTCGCTTGGGTGAGCCTACCCGGGTACCAATCCCCCGACAATTTGATTGCACGTCAGGAGGGTCGCGTCTGGAGACCTATTTCCACGCAGCTTCACATTGAGTCCACACCCGTTCATATTGGGACCTGTGCCCCTTCTCCTTGCCTTGTCGATTCGCACTCCTCCAACGAGAAAACCCTAGTCGCCTCTTGCGCTCCGCCGCCCAGCTTCGAATCGCCGCTGCCTAGATCGAAGAGTTCGCCAATGGCTGTCTACGAGGTCGACCCCCACCGCTTCCTTCCGGCCGGTCATGTCATCGTTGACGGCGGACCAACTCGTCTCCCTCGCACTTTCGTCACGGCGGGCAGAAGACCAGAGAGGCGCCATGAAGAATATGTCGTCGCTGAGGTAATGCCGCCGCCTCTGCCTGAACAGATGGGTCAAGTTCGCGAGGAGGTGGCTGATTTTCTTCAAGCTCGAGGAGTCATGGTGCGCTCAGTTCATCCATGGTTCCTGGGGGTTGGTCTGTTTCAGTTGTGGGATGCTGTGGTAAGATACACGCTTACTCAGCATGCCCCTTTCGAGCTTGGGGACGACAAATTCGTCCGGTTCTTCAATCATGACCAGGGCGAGGGATTCCGCGGCGCGGACGATTTCCGCACTGGATGGATTATGCTCATAGGGGTGCCGCTGGACTACCGCAACACCCAAAATCTGACTGAAGCCATTAACACCTTTGGTAAGTTCCATTCTTGGAACTCTGAGGACCCCTATTTTGTGCGTTCGGTGATTCATGCATATTTCCCCTCTACTGCACTTGTTCCACGGGACATTGTCTTTGGAGATTATGCGGAATGGGGTGGTCATAGAGTGAACTGGACTGCGGCATGCTATGTGCTGGGAGAAGATTGGGCAAACCAAATGCCGCAAGATGAAGATCAAATGCCCCTCAATGGAAATCCTCATCCCTTGCCGGGGCAGTTTCAGCCGGACAATCTTCCTTGGGTGCTGCCCATGTTTCCTGAGATTGGTTGGAATGATGTGCCTGCTCCTCCTCCTGTGAATCACCATAACAATCACAATGAGGCACCTGGCTGGGGACAGGTTGTATGGGGGGACAATGCCCCACATGTTGAGGTTCAGCAGGAGGTACCAGAACAAGACCAACAATCTATGGTGCTTGATCACCCTGAATTTTCTGATTCAGTGGAGCAACCCGTTCTAGAAGTGATTCATATTCCTGACGATGTGGAACATGCTCATGCCCCTGCTCAGGAGGATCCCAACCTGGCTCTGGTGGTCTATCAGCCACCACCAATCCCATAGCAGCATATTTTTGTTGGAATGGTCAATATTTTGGTGGGCCCTCCTCTTCCCCCGGAGATGATCTGGAGCAGAGCTTTCTCCAATTTGCTCCCTGAGATAAGTGTCATGCATATCCCTCAGCCACTATCATTCTCTCCTGTACTGCCTCTGATTTGCTCTAAGCGTTCTTGGGCGATGGCCTTTGATGAGGAAAACATGGACCTTTCTATTTCGTATATTGAGGAGGATACTAACCTGGTGGCACCTGCTTTTGCTCCTGTTCTACCTCTTGAGGATGTGCCGCAAGTCACATGTTTTTCCAGCCCTCCTCTGCAAAAATCTGCAACAACTCGACGCAAGAAGAGGAGCACTCCGGTGGTAGAGACCTCTGTTCGACGTTGCACCAGAAGCACTATCAAGAGGGATGGGTTCAAGGCGGGAAGCTTTGCTGAACTTCCAATGGCCCCTAAAAAGAAAAAGCCCAAGACCAAGCCCATTCAACTGGTGCTTGAAGAGCCTGTGAAAGAACCATCCCAAGGCCCAACACAAGAGGAGATGCCATCTGTGCCACCTACGCCTGTCAGGGTCATCAAGGCCATTGGGGCCGATCTTCAAATTGATCCATCCCTGCTTTCTAAAGAGAAGCTTATGGCGACCTCTTCTGCGGATGCGACTTCCGGCAATGATGCCAATTTTTAATGCATCTTTCTATATTTGGGTTTGGCAAGCCCCTAAATTGGCCAGTTGTTATGAAACCTTGGGGCAATACTTTTCTGGGCGTAGCCCCTGTTTTTGTGGGTTGTTAGTTGTAATGTTACAGTTAATATTATTTACTGCTGCTGGGTTTTCTATGGATAGTACATCAACTCGCAATTGGAATGTTCTTTGTTGGAATGTTCGAGGTCTCAATTCTGATGCGCGACAAAGAGCAGTTAGAGCGAAAGTTGAGGAAAGTCAGTGTGCCATCATCTGCTTACAGGAAACTAAATGTCCCACAATTGATAAAAAGCTTATTCAGGCGCTTTGTCCTCGCCGGTTTGATCAATTTGCTTTTGTTCCATCTAGGGGAGCTTCTGGGGGTATTCTAACAATTTGGAACTCCAGCATGTTTGAGGGGTTACCTCTGGAGTCGCAGGACTTTGGATTGCTGATTAATTTCACTTCCAAACATAATGCAGAGACATGGACTTTGGTCAATGTTTATGGTCCTTGTGAGCAACATAGCAGGGATAATTTTGTGAACTGGCTTTGTCATTTATCTATTCCTTTTGATGCTAACTGGATGATACTTGGTGATTTCAACTTCATCAGATCTATGGAGAACAGGAACCTGCCTGGAGGGGACATGAATGACATGTTCATCTTTAATGAAATCATTGGTCATCTTGGCCTTCTTGAGCTTCCTTTAAAGGGTAGAAGGTTCACTTGGTCTAATATGCAGGATAATCCACTCTTGGAGCAGCTTGATTGGTTTTTTACTTCCTCCAATTGGATTACATGTTATCTCTCATCTCAAGTGCTTCCTTTGGCTAAAACCGCATCGGATCATGTGCCCTGCCTGGTTGTCATCAATACATCCATTCCTAAGGACAATATTTTCAGATTTGAGAATTACTGGGTGGAGATGACTGGTTTTATGGACTGTGTGAAAAACTCATGGGAGATTCCTTCTTCTAAATGCCATGCTGTGGCCATCATAGTGGACAAATTCAAAAGGCTAAGGAAGGCTTTGAAGAACTGGCAAAGGGGACTCTCTTCCCTTAAAACGTTGATTTCCAAATGCAATAGAGTGATATTCATTTTGGATTGTTTGGAGGACATTAGACCTCTATATGTTCCTGAAGCCAATTTCAGGAAGATTGTGAAAGTGCATCTAGAGAAAAAAAATCTGGCAACACCTGTACTGGAAAAAAAGATGTACTCAAAGATATGTGAAAGTGGGGGAGGAAAACTCCAAATTCTTCCAAGCAATGGCTTCAGAAAGGCACAGGAGGAATTCCATTGCATCCTTGAACTTGTCTGATGGAACGGTTTGTGATCAACATGATGCAATTGCTGCAACTTTCTGGTCTGCTTTCAAGAACAGGATGGCGGTGGCCAAAGGCATTTTCATGAGATGTGATCTGCCTGCCCTATTGCATCAGGTGGAGGATTTGGATTCCCTTGTGGATCCTTTTGGTAAAAAGGAGATGGATGACACTATGCATTCCATGCCTACTGATAAATCACCTGGGCCTGATGGCTTCAATGGTAAATTCCTTAAAACCTGCTGGCCTATCATCTGCAATGATTTCTATAACTTGGCTGCTGAATTCCATACTGGAACGAATCATTTGGAGGGTCTCAATGGTTCTTACATCACCCTAATTCCTAAGAAAGCTAGTCCTGAAACGGTGAATGATTTCAGACCTATTTCTCTCACTAGTGTTGGTATCAAGTTCATCACTAAGATGGCTGCAAATATATTGCAAAGGGATATTAGAAAGTGCATTCACAAAAACCAATATGGCTTTATCAAGGACATATCTATTCAGAACTGCATTGCCTTGACTCTAGAGTATCTACATTAGTGCCACCAATCTAAGAGACCACTGCTGCTGCTCAAAATTGACTTTGAAAAGGCTTTTGATTCCATTGAGCACTCTGCTATCCTTGAGATTCTCAAATATAAAGGGTTTCCTCAAAAGTGGAGGATTTGGGTGCAGCAGCTTTTGGAGAGTGGGTCTTCATCTGTCCTGCTAAATGGAATTTCTGGGAGACAGTTTAAATGCAGAAGGGGAGTTAGGCAGGGTGATCCTCTGTCACCACTTCTTTTTGTCCTTGCTGCTGATTTGCTGCAATCAGTGATCAATGACCTTCTCCAAAAGGGCCTCCTCAGCCTACCCATTCCATGCCATGACACTGATTTTCCTGTAGTGCAGTATGCTGATGATACCATCCTGGTGCTGCCTGCTGACGTCCAACAAGTTTTGGTGTTGAAGGAGGCTCTTCAGAACTTTTCTGAGACCACTGGCCTGGAGATAAACTACAATAAGTCATCAATGATCCCCATTAACATTGATGAGGTTACTCTCTCCCAATTGGCTGCTGCTTTTGGGTGTCAAGTGGGGAAATTTCCCTTCACTTATCTGGGGCTACCAGTGGGAACAACAAGACATAAAATGGTGGATCTTCTGCCTCTGGTCGACTGCATGGAGAGAAGGCTTACTGCTAGTTCTTGCTTTCTCTCTCAGGGAGGAAAGTTACAGTTATTAAACTCAGTCATTTCCTCTTTTCCCATATACTTCCTTTGCTCTCTGCATATACCCATTGGTATAATTAAGCAACTTGAAAGGACTCAGTCATTTCCTCTTTTCCCATATACTTCCTTTTCCTGTGGAGGAAATATGGTCAGGACTCTGGGAAATCTCTGGCTGCTTGGGATCTGGTTTGCAGACCCAAAAACAAAGGGGGACTGGGAATCTTAAATTTGCAGCTGCAGAATCAGGCCCTACTTATGAAGCACCTAAAGAAATTCTATAACAAAGAGGAGGTGCCCTGGGTGACTCTTATCTGGAACTCATATTACCATCAAAGAGTACCCCATGCAACTGAGCTCTGTGGTTCTTTCTGGTGGAGGGATGTAGCCAAATACATGGATAGTTTTGTGACTGTCTCCAAGATTCAGATTGGACCTGGGGATTCTGTTCTGTTATGGCTGGATCAATGGATTGAACAGATGAATAGACCTCTAGCTAAAAAAATTGTTAGATTGTTTTCCTATGCTAAAGATCCTTTGATTTCTGTCCAGGAGGTTTTGGGTACAACTGAGCTCACTGAACTGTTTAATCTCCCACTTTCTGCTCAAGCATATGAGGATCTCATGGAACTTACCTTGATACTTCAGAATCACACTTCACAGCTGGCTTCAGATTGCTGGACCTGGAGGCATAGTTCTAAGGAGACTTACACTGCAAAGAAATTTTATACCATGGTTCATGCTCCTATGCAATCCAACCCTCTGCTAAATTGGATCTGGAAATCTTGTTGCATCCTCAAAACTAAGGTCTTTGCATGGCTAGTGATTATGGATCGTCTGAACACCAAGGACATGATCATTAGAAGACACTGGCATATTGAGGATGGGCCAGAATGTGTGTTATGCCCCACTCAACACCTGGAGACCCGAGATCACCTGTTCTTTCATTGTAACTTCAGTGCTTGGATATGGACATATCTTCAAATTGATAGGTCTTTGGGGACTGATATGGTGCAGGTAGCAACACAAGCTAGAGAGGCGTTTCAGAAACCTTTCTTTGCTGAGGTTGTGTTCACTGCCTGGTGGAATATTTGGATGGTCAGGAATTCCAAATGCTTCAAACATGAGAGGCCATCCTTTGCAAAGTGGAAAATGGGCTTCATCCATGATCTCACCTTGCTTAGTTACAGGATCAAACCTAGGTTTAAAGAGGAGCTACTTAGATGGATTGACTTTTTGCCCCCTTGAGGGCATATTTTTTTGAAGCTTTGTTGTAAATTCTGTAAATATTGTGGGCCTTTAATAAAATGCTGGGGGTGTTATACCCTTCAGTTTTAAAGCTTCAAAAAAAATTCATCGGATCCCAACAAACACAACACCAATTACATCATATGGATCTCAATCATGTAGGGCAGCTCATGAGAACATTTTATTGAGGATCTAGGGGTAGAGAATACCACATAGCTACTGCCAAGAACCCGTAGTCCAAGGAGGAACTACTCAAGAAGCATCATGGGGGAAGGAGAGTCGATGAAGATGGATCCGGGGGCCAAGGCCCTCCACAGCAGGGTGCCGGAGCAGGATATTGGTGACCCCCGAAGCTAGTTTTCGATGGCGGCGGAGATCGGAATCGCTTCTGGAAAAAGTACTTCGATATTAGGGGTTTTCTCCTCGGGGGTAAAAATAGGGGCCAAAGTGGGCACCGAGAGGGGCCACCAAGCAACCAGGAGGGTGCCTGGCGCGGCCCTGGAGTCTTGGTGGTGGCCCTTCCTTCCTTCCTTGGTGTTTCCGGAGGCTTCCGGGACGCTTATTTTTTATATAATTTTTCCGGGATTTTTTGAGCACTTTTAATGGCCGGAAAACCTGAAATACAAAAACAGCAGAAAACAGGAACTGGCAACTGGGTGCACTGAGTTAATAGGTTAGTCCAAATATGCTCAAAAGTGTATGAAAGTTCAAGCAAAACATGGCAAAGTCACAAAAAACATGCATGGCACAAGCAGAAATTATAGTTACGTTTGGGACGTATTAGTGGCCCCCCCTATTCAGCCCCAGGTGCCTCTGGGTCACTCCCGGCATGAATTTTGTTTTCTGGAATTTTTTTGACAACTTCACTGTTGAAATTTTTTCGGAGTTCAAAAAGCTGCGAAACTTTCTGAAAACTTGGAGCAGTGATTAGAGTTGTGAAGTTTCAAAAACATATAAACTTGGTACAACAAGAAAGATAAATTTAAAAGAAATGCAAACATAACAACTTCTACTTTTCACATATATAAAACTCATTTAATAGCAAGGTTGATCAAGTCCTACCACTAAACCAACAATATATAGAGCAAAAAGTTTCACTTACTAAGAAGCATTCATGGTACCTTCACTTCAATGGATATTTTCCCCACCATAATGGTTTTGTATTTGTGGTGCACATGTAGAGGACAATCCCACTCGCCAATCTTCACGGTCTCGATATTCTCTATAGAGTTAAGGACATGCCTTTTGTCAATCTTCTTTGGAAAATACACCGTGTGTTCTTTATCGTTCACATTGAAAGTAACCTTTCCTTTATTGCAATCAATAATAGCACCTGCGGTGTTAAGAAAAGGTCTACCCAGAATAATAGACATGCTCCCATCCTCGGGCATGTTAAGCACAACAAAATCAGTAAGGATTAAACAATTAGCAACTTCAATGGGAACATCCTCACAGATACCAATGGGAATGGTTGTTGACTTGTCAGCCATCTGAAGAGAGATATCTGTAGGGATTAGTTTTTCTAAACAGAGCCTCTTGTAAGGTGAGAAAGGCATAACACTCACTCCTGCTCCGAGATCACATAAAGCAGTCTTGACATAATTATTCTTTATGGAGCAAGGAATGGTGGGTATACCTGGATCACCAAGCTTCTCAGGAATCTTGCCACTAAAAGAGTAGTTAGCAAGCATAGTAGATATTGCTTCATTAGGAACTTTTCTTTTATTGGTAACAATATCTTTCATATATCTCGAATAGGGAGGTAACTTAATAGCATCAGTCAAAGGAATTTGAAGAAAAAGAGGTTTCATCCATTCACAAAACTTATTGTAATGCTCTTCTTCTTTAGTTTTGAGAGACTTACCTGGAAAGGGCATGGGTTTTTGTACCCATGGTTCTCGTTCCTTCCCATGTCTTCTTGCGATGAAGTCTTCTCTAGTGTATTTCTTGCGTTTGTCGGGTGCTTCTTCTTCTCGAACTTCGGGTGGATCATTCTTTTCACCATCCTTTTCAGGCTCATCACCGTCTTCAGTCTCAGCATCGGAGGTAGATATACTATTTGGATAATTGGAATTGTGAGCTTCTTTGTGCTTCTTCTTCTTCTTCGGAGAACTAACAATTTCTTCTTCCTGCATTTGAGAGTCTTGCTCGATCCTCTTCGGGAAGGAGAGGATCTTGAGTGCTAGTTCCTCCTCGGGTTTTAATCCCGAAGGCCTGTATATCCTCTACCATTGGAGGGTGAGTTGTAGGCTCACACAACTTCTCAATAGGGGGTAGATTCTTCACGTCTTCAGTTTTAATACCCTTCTCTTTAATAGACTTTTTTGCTTCTTGCATATCTTCGGGGCTTAGGACGAGCATGCCCCTTTTTTTGGTGGTGGAGGTGGTTCAGGGACGGACCAATCTTCGTGGTTCTTGGCAATCTTGCCCATTAATTCTTCTGCATCGTCCGGTGTTCTTTTCCTGAAAACACAACCAGCAGAACTGTCCAAATAGGATCTGGATTCATCAGTTAGACCAGCATAAAATATATCAATTAATTCATGTCCCGGTCTATCCTGGATCAGACTGCAATACCTCCCCCAAGCTTTAGGGAGGTGCTCATCCTGCAACTGTTTAAAGTTATAAATTCTTTGTAAAGCAGCATGTTGAAAAATGAGAAGGAAAGTACTTATCAACAAAAGAGTGAGCTAATTCTTGAGGACTCTTATTGAAACCACATAGAAGTGCATCATACCATGCTTTAGCACCTTCCTTTAAAGAGAAAGGAAGAAGCTTACTAATATAAAACTTTCGTATCTTTTCATCCGTAGTAAACAGGCCACCCAACTCAGTGAGTTTGGTCAGGTGTGAAATAGCATCATCATTTTCTCTGCCATAAAAGGGGTCAGCTTCATGATGTCTACGCACGCTTCTATTCTTGTAGACTATGTTGGGCCTCCAAGCGCAGAGGTTTGTAGGACAGCAGCAATTTCCCTCAAGTGGATGACCTAAGGTTTATCAAACTCAGGGAAGTAGAGGTTGAATATGCTCTCTCTCAAGCAACCCTGCAATTAAGATACAAGAAGTCCCTTGTGTCTCCAACAAACCTAATACAATGACAAATTTTATAGGTGCACTAGTTCGGCGAAGAGATGGTAAAATATGGGTGATAGGTGCGGCAAAACAAAGTAATATAAATCTGTAATAAAAAGTGCAGCAAGCAAACAATTAGTAAACGTGAGCGCAAACGGTATTGCAATGGTGGAAACAAGGCCTAGGTTTCATACTTTCACTAGTGGCAACTCCCAACAACATTAACATAGTCTAATCACATGATATTCCTCATAAAACATGCAATGGAGACGTACTCGGAGGTCATTCCTTTATGGTCAAGAGAGGACGAGAATTGTGTAGGGCTACAAAAGCACACTTCAGAGTTCGTAGTTCTCATCTATGGATTTCCCAATGTCACCGTGGCCATCCAAAGAGAGTACCACAATCACCACAACATATATAAAGGATAGTCAAAGACAAGCACCAAGAGACTCTCAATCTTCAATCCACACACAAAAGAGGAAATCACTCATGAAAATATTCTTCTAACCCATGTCCAATAGACCGCTGTCACCATGGTCTCGGGGATTATACTAGATAAGATCAGGTGAGTACATTAATCCAATACATAGAAGAAGGGGAAACATCATGGGATCATCCTAGATAACATAGCCTATGATCACAATCAAGATCACATCATGGGAGAGAGAGAAGACCACATAGCTACTGGTAGAAACCTCAGCCCCGGGGAGGAACTACTCCCGCATCATGGAAGGAGGAAGCACCATCGATGGAGATGAATCCGGGGGCACTTCCCCGTCCCGTCAGGGTGCCGGCACAGTAATTCTGGTCCCCCGAAGCTTGTTGGCGATTGCGGCGGAGATCGGAATTGCTTCTGGAGAAAACGGGTCCGGAATCAGGGTTTTCGCGACGCGAGTAAAAATAAGGGCCAAAGGGGGAAGCTAGGGGGCCACCAGGAGTCTAGGCGGCTTCCCGGCGTGGCCACCCCTAGGCCGCGCCCACTGGCCGCCTAGGCACCAGGTGGGGCCCCTTTGGCCCCCCTTCGGGCGTAAGGAAGCTTCTGGAACGCTGATTTTTTATATATTTTTCCCAGAATTTTCTGAGAACTTTTAATAATGGGAAAACCTGAAATACAAAAATAGTAGAAAACAGAAACTGGCATTTGATGTGTGAGGTGATGATAGTGATTTCTCACCCTTCGTTGGTAAACCCCAAGTGGAAGGTGTGATGTAGCACAGCAGCAAATTTCCCTCAGTAAAGATACCAAGGTTTGTCTCCAGTAATACTCCGGAGATGATAAGTAGGTGTCAGCGGCGCAACTGACGCGGACCTGCACACAGACACAAATAACTTTGTTCCCAACGAAGTTCAGAGAGGTTGTCAATCTCTCCGGTCTTGTTGTTCACAGAGGATCAAACACAAGGGATAATGATAGCAACTGAAAGTAAAAGCAGAAAAGTAAATGAGCGTGGAAACAGTGATGAGGATATGGACCAGGATACGTGATGTCCACTAGTGATGTCTCTCTCCCAAAAGACGATAAATTGCTATGCGAGGTGAACAAATTACAGAAGGGCAATTGACAGGATTATGAACGCACCGCAATGCTAACTATGCTACAAAAGAAAGGAAGAGGCTCAAAGGCATGGGCAGAACGCCAAAATAAGTAGACCGAAATCCAACTGCATCTACTACTAATCATCCACCTTTAGATATCTATCCAGAACATCTCACTGGTATTAAGTTGCGAGCCCCACCCAAAGTGTAAACCCAAAGCAATAGACAACTGCATTAAAAAGCACTTTGCGTAAAGTAAACAATCCTTGATCCTGCCTTGAGAGATGACTTGGTCGAAGCTGGCTATGATCTGCTTCCTGAGGAATGCCCCCCTTCCTCACCTAATCATCCCGCATTATCACCGGATTGTTCATCATCGGCGGTTTCGTGGACGGCGGCGATGCCTAGCATTCAATTTGGTACTGTTCCGTTGATTTCGGGCGAGGCTGGTTTGGTAGTTGCAAATCATCTAGATGTGCCGGATTCTTTGGAGAATAATATTATGGATTTGAATGCTACTTCCATCCCAAATGGTGAACGATCATGTTCTATCACGGAGGCTAGTGGCACGGCAAATACTTCCGGTTCTGATCTTGGTCACGTCGTCTCAAATCAGATTCATGATGCTTCACGGCAGGAGGCGCAGGAGACGTCGGTTCCCAATGCGATACCTGGGTCATCTACTACCACGGTACCGGATGCCTTTGAGGCCATGGTCGATGACATGGTGGCCCGCATCCTGACGTGTTCGAGGTGTAAATTCCAGGGCCACCTGTCATCTAGCTGCCCGCAGAGCCTGGTTTGCATTACATGTAACAGACCTGGACATCACCGACGTGACTGCGAGCAGATAGCAATCAACGAGAGGCTGGTTTGGGAGAAGAAATCCTACAATATTAAGGCAACTGCGACGGCTGGTCTCGAACCTCGTGCCTCCTCGCCTAGCTCTGTCGCTTCGTGCTCCCAGCAAAAAACCCCACCCCAAGTTTCTCCGCCGCCAGATCGACCCCAAACTTCTGCATCTGCTGCCTCATCGCCCTCTGCCAAGCAAAGGATGGCGGTGTATGAGCTTGACCCTCACCGTTTTCTGCCGGTAGGTCATCAGATCATCGATGGTGGCCCAGCACGCCTGCCTCGCACTTACGTCACGCCGGCGGTGAGGCCGGTGCGTAACCATGAAAACTTCATGGTTGCAGAAGTGACTCCGGTTCCTGATCCTGCTGAGATGGGAGTTTTCAGGGAAGAGGTGGTGGAGTTTCTCCATGATCGTGGCGTGCAGGTGCGTTCCACTCAGCCATGGTTCACTGGAGTTGGGCTGTTTGAGGTGCGGAGTGCTGATGTGCGATACTCTCTGACACAGCAACCGCCGTTTCCTTTGGGTCCAAACCACTTCGTGCGCTTCTTCAATCATGATGAAGGGGAGGGTTTCCGGGCTGCTGCGGATCATCGCTCGGGCTGGCTAATGTTTATTGGAGTACCGCTAGATTTCCGCAATGCCAACAATCTCAGGGAAGCTGTCAACACTTTTGGTAAATTTCACTACTGGGATGATCAAGATCCGTACTTGCTACAATCTATGGTATTTGCTTCTTTCCCTGATGTTCCTTTGGTCCCAAGAGATGTTGTATTCAATGATTATGCTGCTTATGGGGGAGCCCAAGTTAACTGGACCGCTGCTTGCTATGTCTTGGGAGCGAACTGGGCTAACCAGCTACCTCAAGAGGAAGATCCTATGCCTTTTGATGGAAATCCGCACCCAATGCCAGGACAACTTGTGCATAATGATGTGGATTTTGTACTCCCCCCTTACCCAATGCTGGGCTGGAACAATGTCCCTCCTCCTGCTGCAGAGCATCCTCAACCGCAGCCTGAACCTGAGCAACCACAAGACCCAAACTGGGGGCATGCAGTGTGGGAGGCTGAAAACAATGCTCCAGCACAAGCACATCAACCTGAAGAACAACACTCCATGGTTCTTGACCAACCTGATGATTCGAGTTCTGTGGAACAAGTTGTGCATATTCCTGTGGTACAAGTGGAGGATGAAGATGTGGCTCCTGAAGTTCCTGCAGCAGAGAATGCTCAGGTTTAGGACATTGTACCCTTTGTGCCGCCCCCTGTTCCACAAAACAATGTGATCATTGGCGTGCTTCGTATTCCTGCTGGGCCACCTCTTCCACCTGACATGATTTGGCGCCGCACCTTTCATTCTTTGTATGAGGAAATTTGCTCCAGAGATGTCCCTAGACCTCTGTTCCTGCAGCCTATGGCCCCAATCATTTGTTATAAAAGGTTGTGGAGTTTGGCTTTTGATGAACAGCTTCTGGCCCCAACATTGATCTTTCTGGAGGAGGAAGAGGAGCATGTTCCTCAGGCTAATGTGGAGATCAACATGGATGTTGTGGTACTCCCTAATCCCATAATTTTCAAAGCATCCACTGTTGATACTAGCTCCAAAAGGAAAGGCAGGAAAGCTGCAACTCCTATTGTGGACACTCAAGTCAGGAGATGTACTCGCAGTGCAATCAGGCGGGATGGTTTCAAATCAGAGGTGTTGGTGGAGCTCTCCACCCCACCAAAAAAGAAAAAGCCCAGGACCAAGCCACTTCCTCAAGTGCAGCAGCCCATCTTTGAAGAAGAGGCTCAGCAAGCCTCTATGGACATCCCACCAACTCCACTGCATGTGATCCAGCACATAGGAGCTGACCTGGAGATAGAGCCTGCTCTGCTAACCAAGGAGAAGCTTACAGCTGATCCTTCCTCCAAGACTGCTTCTACACCTTCTGATGATGTTTAAATTATCCTTTGTGTTCTGGGTTTGGCAAGCCCCTAAATTGGCCAGATGTACCATTGCACTTCTTAGATACTTGGTTTACTGCGGTTATGCTATTTTGTTGGTGCTAACTGTAATACTTACAGTTTATGAACTGCTACCTATATCTGGCTTTAATGGGAAGTAATTCTATAAGAGATTGGAATGTGCTGTGCTGGAATGTAAGGGGTTTAAATTCTGCTGCCAGACAGAGAGCAGTCAGAGAGAAAATTGATGAAAGCCACTGCTCTGTGATATGCTTGCAAGAAACTAAGTGTTCAACAATTGATTGCAGCTTTGTTAAATCCTTTTGCCCCAGGAGATTTGATCACTTTGCTTTTGTTCCATCAATTGGGGCTTCTGGGGGTATCCTTACCATTTGGAACTCTGCTGTGTTCCATGGTAATTTGGTGGAGAGTCAACAATTTGGTTTAATCATTAAGTTCACTTCTAGACTTAATGCTGAAACTTGGTCTTTGGTTAATGTGTATGGACCATGTGATCAGGCTGGCAGGGATGCTTTTGTTCACTGGCTTTACAATCTTTCTATCCCCTTTGATGATAATTGGCTTTTACTTGGGGATTTTAATTTTATCAGGTCTCTGGATAACAGGAATTTGCCAGGGGGAGATATTAATGATATGTTCATTTTCAATGAAGTAATTGGTCATCTTGGGTTGCTGGAACTGCCAATTAAGGGTAGAAGATATACTTGGTCTAACATGCAAGGTAGTCCTTTATTGGAGCAATTAGACTGGTTTTTTACTTCTTCCAACTGGATATCTTGCTATCCTTTGTCTCAAGTCCACCCCCTTGCTAGGACTGCTTCTGATCACCTGCCATGTGTGGTTTCCATTTCCACTAATATTCCCAAAGCCAATATTTTTAGATTTGAGAATTATTGGGTAGAGTAGGAGGGGTTTATGGACAGTGTATCTGATAGCTGGCAGATTCCTTCTCACAAAAAGCACATCACTGCTCAGATTGTCCACAAACTTAAGAGGTTAAGAGGGGATTTAAAGGCTTGGCAAAAACATAAGTCCAGGATCAAAATTTTACTACTGAAGAGTAACAGGGTGGTTTTTGTGCTTGATTGTTTGGAGGAACTCAGACCTTTAACTGGGCCTGAATTCATCTTCAGGAAAATTGTAAAGTTGCATATTGAGAAGCTTTTGCACTGGCAACATCTCTATTGGAAAAAGAGATGCACTAAGAGGTACATCAAGGTGGGGGAGGAAAACTCAAAGTTTTTTCAGGCAATGGCTTCTGAAAGGCTTAGAAGAAACTCTGTCTCTACCTTGAAGCTGGATGATGGAACACCTTGTTCTGACCATAACATTCTAGTTGCTGCCTTTTGGACTTCCTTTAAAAACAGGATGGGCATTTCCCATGGGATTCAAATGGGTTTTGATCTGGACAGGCTGATCCCAGTCATACCTAACCTCCAGGCTCTCACAGCCCCCTTTGAGAAGCAGGAGCGGGATGATGTGGTGAAACTGATGCCCATTGATAAGGCACCTGGTCCTGATGGCTTTAATGGACAGTTTCTGAAAAAATGTTGGCCTATTGTGGGACCTGATTTTCTATGTCTAGCTCAAGAGTTTCATGCTGGCAAGGCTAAATTGGAAGGGCTCAATGGCTCTTACATCACTCTGGTTCCCAAGAAATTGTGTCCTGAATCCATTAATGACTTTAGACCAATCTCCTTGACAAGTGTGGGTATTAAATTACTCACCAAGATGGCTGCTAACAGGTTTCAAAAAGAGATTAAGAGGTGCATTCACAAAAATCAATATGGGTTCATTAAGGATAGGTCCATTCAGGATTGTATTGCCTGGACACTTGAATACTTGCATCAATGTCACCAATCCAAGAGACCCATGCTGATTCTGAAGGTTGATTTTGAGAAAGCATTTGATTCAATTGAGCATGAGGCTATTCTTCAGATACTCAAGCATAAAGGTTTTGATCAAAAATGGATTCTTGGGTTTCTGATCTGCTTGACTCTGGATCATCTGCTGTGCTCTTAAATGGTGTTCCAGGAAAGCAGTTCCAGTGCAGAAGGGGGTTAGACAAGGGGATCCCCTTTCACCTCTGTTGTTTGTTCTGGCTGCTGACTTGTTGCAATCAGTGGTAAATGATCTGCTTAGACAAGGGTTGTTGCAGCTACCTTTGGATAGTCATGATTTAGACTTTCCTATAGTCCAATATGCTGATGATACTTTGATGATCATGCAAGCAGAGGTAGATCAGGTGAGAGTACTCAAAGATGCTCTACAAGTGTTCTCTCAATCTACTGGATTGACAATCAACTATCACAAGTCATCTATGTATCCCACAATGTGGATGATGTCACACTCTCTTCTTTAGCTGCTGCTTTTGGTTGTCAGACTGGTTCTCTACCTTTTACCTATCTGGGTTTACCTGTGGGAACTAGTAGGCCCAAAATGGTAGATTTCCTACCTCTGGTGGACTGTATAGAGAGAAGACTCACTGCCAGCTCTTGCTTTCTGAACCAAGGAGGAAAACTGCAGCTGCTTAATTCTGTAATATCCTCCATGCCAATATACTTTCTTTGCTCTCTTCATATACCTGCTGGGATCACCAAGAAATTGGAGAGAATACAGAGACAATGCTTATGGAGAAAGTATGGAAAGGATTCAGGAAAGTCCTTGGCAGCTTGGGACCTGGTTTGTAAACCTAAAAACAAAGGTGGACTTGGAATCATGAACATCCCCTTGCAGAATGAGGCTCTTCTGATCAAGCACTTACATAAGTTCTATAACCAGCATGATGTTCCATGGGTGAAGCTCATTTGGGACACATATTATTATCAGAGGGTGCCTCATGCAACTGATCTTTGTGGTTCCTTCTGGTGGAGGGACATCTGCAAACTCATGGATAAATTCCTTTCCGTGTCCAAATGCTCTCTGGCTGATGGAGCAACTGCTCTGTTCTGGACTGATAATTGGCTGGACAACTCTTCAGAGGTCCTAGCAACAAAATTTGCTAGACTGTTCTCTTTTGCTCATGACAAACTGATATCTTTTAAAGAAGTTTGTGACACCACTGAGTTGACCACCCTATTTCAGCTCCCACTCTCTGAACAGGCCTTCTCTGAGCTGCACTCTTTGCAGTCTTTGATAGCTCAGTATCATGACAGAGACCTTGCACAGGATGCTTGGACCTGGAGGTTTGACAGCAAGGGGGTGTTTACAGCCAAAAAGTTTTACACTCATGTACATGAACCTCTACACTCTAACCCCCTGTTAATGTGGATCTGGAAATCTTGTTGTACACTAAAGATAAAAGTTTTTGCTTGGCTGGTTATAATGGATAGAATAAATACAAAGGATATGCTGTTGAGAAGACATTGGCACATTGAAGATGGTCCTGAATGTGTGATATGCCCCACTCAGCAAATAGAATCTAGAGATCATCTATTCTTCCAATGTAACTTCAGTGTAAGGATTTGGACCTACTTACAGATTGACTGGAATGGTGGATCTAATATGGTGGACATTGCTCAAGCTGCCAGGAGAGGTTTTCACCAACCTTTCTTTTCAGAAGTGGTGTTTGTAGCCTGGTGGAACCTTTGGACTATCAGGAATGCCAAGGTTTTTCATCATGAGAGGCCCAGCTTTGCAAGGTGGAAGGCAGGTTTTGTCCATGACCTGACTCTGCTTGGATACAGAATCAAGCACAAGTTCAAGGATGATTTTTTTAGATGGATAGATTTTTTACCTCCCTAACTTTTGTTAGTTGTTGTTGTTGTTGGCTCTGTTCTTTCTGTAAATTTGTAAATATTCTTTCCTGCTGGCAATAAAGTGCTATGGGGCTTTTTGCCTCACAGTTTTACATTCAAAAAAAAGTAAACAATCCTTGTAACCGCAGTTACAAGCACCGTTGTTTTCCCCCTTGTGGCAACAACACATCCCCTAGACTCATGTTTCTGTCACTCAAGCGTGTCATCAGGGGGCATGAACCCACAATCGAGCATAACATTCCCTCTTGGGGTTACTACCTACTACTTGGCCAAAGCAATAAACATCAACGGAGAATATGCAAGAATTACTTAAGAAAAATAATATTAGAGATAAGAACCAAATATATTACTCAATCACAATCTGAACATAATCTCATAATCCATCAAATATCATCAAACTCAGCATAGCAACAGCAAAAAGATTACAAAGGTGCCTCGATCATGTAGGGCAGCTCACGAGGTCTAAACCATGAAGAACAAAGAGGGGAGGAGAAAATCACATAGCTACTGATCACGGACCCATGGTCCAAAGGAAACTACTCACGGCACATCCGGGAAGCATTCATGGTGGAGAGGAGACTCCCGGAGGTCATCCCTCCCTCCGGCAGGGTGCCGGGAAGAGGTCTGCTGGTGCTCCCGATCTCAGAAGCGCGGCGACGGCAGAACAGAGGCGAGATCGCGAAAAAGGGTTCTTCTTCTGGGGCTTTCTCGTCACGGAGAATATATAGGCGAAGGGGGGCAGCCAGGGGGCCACCAGGGGTTCAGGCACCCCCCTGGCGCGGCCAGCCCCTGGGGCGCGTCACCAGGGCGCCTGGGCCCCTGGTGGTGGCCCTCTGGCCCCACCTAGGTTCATCTGGAAGGTTCTTCTGCGCTGGTTTTTTATCTGATTTTTCCCGAATTTTTGGAGTACTTTTTATATGGGGGAAAACTGAAATAGAAAAACAGCAGAAAACTGGAACTGACACTGTGGTGCACTGAGTTAATAGGTTAGTCCAAATATGATCAAAAGTGTATGAAAGTGTATCTAGATCATAGCAATATCACACAAAACATGCATGGAGCAAGCAGAAATTATAGATACGTTTTGGACGTATCAACATCCCAAGTTTAATTCCTGCTCGTCCTCGAGTAGGTAAATGATAACAGCATAATTTCTGTGGTGACATGTGATATGTCCTAAACGTATCTATAATTTCTGCTTGCTCCATGCATGTTTTGTGTGATATTGCTATGCTTTTGATACACTTCCATATCTTTTTATAACATATTTTGGACTAACCTATTAATGGTTGCAAGAGTGCACAAGTTTTTGTTTTCGTACTTTATGTGTAGGAATTACTTGGATAAAGGAAAAATCACAAAAAGGAGCCTTGTACGAGTTGGACTCTAACTCTCCCAAAATATGTCCCCACCAGACAGGTTTTAAAGACCGCCTCGGAAACGCTAGAAGACGGCCTCAAACGGAAAAACTTTAAACTACAAAGTTGTAGGGAATTTTTTTCCGGTGGATTTAGACATAAAATTCGGCCCAATCGGAGTTCTGCTACTTCCTGAAACCCCGAAATACAGAGGACGTAATCTGGATGACGGGAATCCGAGAGTCTATATAAAGAGAGGAAACCTAGGTCAAAGGGCACCACGAAAATTCCTCCCCCTTGGCAGCCGTCTTGAGGGGAGATCAATCTCCACAGCAGCACCATCTCCAAGGAAGAAGAAGGTGCCAAGGGCAGCTGCCCCAAGGGCCGTGGCCGTGGCCGTGGGCGCCGCCGCCGCCGTCGCCGTCTCCTTCATCTCCTCCGGGCTGCACCTCTCCATTAACAACTCTCCCTCTCACCATGTCCATGTGTGAGTAGTGCCCCTCGGGGCTAAGGCTTATATCTTGATCTATGTGGTTTCTCTCTCTCCCATGATGTGATCTTTGTTGTGATCATAGGCTATGTTAATCTAGGGTGATCCCATGATATTTCCCCTTCCTCTATGTATTGTATTGATGTACTCAATTGATCTTGTCTAGTATAATCTCCGAGACCAAGGTGACAGCGGTCTATTGGACATGGGTTAGAAGAATATTATCATGAGTGATTTCCTCTTTTGTGTGTGGATTGAAGATTGAGAGTCTCTTGGTGCTTGTCTTTGACTATCCTTTAGATATGTTGTGGTGATTGTGGTACTCTCTTTGGATGGCCGCGGTGACATTGGGAAATCCATAGATTGAGAACTACGAACTCTGAGGTGTGCTTTTGTAGCCCTACACAATTCTCGTCCTCTCTTGACCACAAAGGAATGACCTCCGAGTACGTCTCCATTGCATGTTTTATGGGAAATATCATGTGATTAGACTATGTTAATATTGTTGGGAGTTGCCACTAGTGAAAGTATGAAGCCTAGGCCTTGTTGACATCATTGTTACATCATTTGCACTCACTTTTGTTACTTGTTTCTTTGCTGCACTTTTTATTACAGATTTATATTACTTCGTTTTATCACACCTATCACCCATATTTTACCATCTTTTCCCCGAACTAGTGCACCTATACAACTCCTAGGTCTATTAGGTGTGTTGGGGACACAAGAGACTTCTTGTATCTTAATTGCAGGGTTGCTTGAGAGAGACCATCTTCAACCTCTACTTCCCTGAGTTCGATAAACTTAGGTCATCCACTTGAGGGAAATTGTTGTTGTCCTACAAACCTCTGCGCATGGAGGCCCAACATAGTCTACAAGAATAGAAGTGTGCGTAGACATCAAGCTATTTCTGGCGCCGTTGCCGGGGAAGTAAGGTTTGAAGGTATATCTTTAGATTTTGCAATTAAATCTTTCCGTTTCTTGTTTTTATTTTCACTAGTTAGGCCTTATGGAAAACAACAAAAATATTATGAGAGAGCTTTATGAGCTCTACCTTGAGTTGGGACATGAAGTGTTTGAAGAGAAAATCAAAAAGCCTATGGAGCTTCATTATTTGCACAACACTCATGTTAGTAGCAATGTTATTAGTATGTCTTCTTTGAATACCTTTGATCCTAATGATATGCAAAACCATAAGCTTGAGGATGCTATGTTTTATGAAGATGATCTTTTTAGCCCCCCAAGTTTTGATGAGAAAATTTATTTTGATGATGCTTTGCCTCCTATCTATGATGATTATTGTGATGACACTTATGATATAAAGAATGAATTTTTGGAAGTGTATCATGATAAGAATGATTCATTTGATAGCTATTTTCTTGAGTTTGCTCCCACTATTACTAATGAGAAGGATTTTGATTATGTGGAGAGTAACAAATTTTCTATGCTTGTGGATCATGATAAGAATTTTTTATGTGATACTTATATTGTTGAGTTTATTCATGATCCCACTGAAAATTATTATGAGAGAGGAACATATGCTCATAGATATTTCAATAATATCAAGTTCCCTCTTTTTATGTTGAAGGTTTTGAAGTTGCACTTGTTTTGTCTTCCTATGCTTATTGCTTTGTGCTTCAATAAATTATTTCATTGCAATATTCCTATGCATAGGAAGAATGTTAGAATTTAATGTGTTTGGTTGCTTCTTGATGCTTTCTTTTGTTCTTCAACTCTTATTCCTATGAGAGCATTATTAAAATATTAAGCCTATCTTTATGGCTATAAAGAAAGAGCTCTAGGGAGACAACCCTTGTTATCTTTACTTTGAGTTTTTTACTTTCTGTTTTTAGTGGTCTTGATGATTGTTACTACTGTAGCAACATCTTTATTTTCAAGCTTTGTGCCAAGTCTAGCCTCCGATTGCAAGAAAGTTCAAAAGTTGTGACATGCTGTCCAGAAAACAGATTCTGTCCTTGGACGGAAAAATTAGCCTAAAATCACCAGATCATCTTTTTGATCTGAATTTTTTTGACAGCGTGCTCCATACAATTGAATTTCGAGCGTCTGTTCTGAGTTTTTTAATTCGAGTTGCAGAAGTACCCCTAAAAAATTATTTACTACCTGCTGTTCTGTTTTTCACAGATTCTGCCACGTTTTGTCTCTCCTAACTTTTGCAAACCTTAAGCTTGCTTTTTCTTTGCAAAAACCTTTTGGTAATCTCGAGAAACAGTAGCTCTTCAAAAATATCTTTATATCCAGTGGGGAAAAATTATTTATTAAGGGTACTAACCTCTCTAATCAGCTTATGATGAGTTATGTATGAAGGGAGTTTTCAAGTGTGCGATGGAAGATGATGAAAGAAGATTCAGGAGTGTCAAGCGCTCAAGCTTGGGGATGCCCCCATGCATCCCCAACAAATATTCAAGGAGACTCAAGCGTCTAAGCTCGGGGATGCCCCCGTGCATCCCATTCTCCATCAACAATCATCAGTTCGTCCTTCGTCTCACTATATTTTTATCACTTCATGCGTTATGTGCTATGCTTGGAGCGTCTCGCTCTTAGGTTTTATTTGTAGTTTTATTTAGTTTTACTTGCTGGTCATAACAAGTTAGACCCCATCTTACTTTGTGTGGGAGAGAAACACGCTCCACTCCAATCTAGAACACATCATAGGATTTTTCCTGCTTATCTTTTTGTTGTTGTGTGTTCTTTATCTTTTCGTAGCTGCTGCCATGTTTAGTTTTAGTCTTAGTTTGTCTTTAGCAAGAGCCTTGGCTTTTGTTTAGTTTGTTGCTGGAACTCTTTTTATTTTCATGTTTATCTTGTTAAAGAGAGTTGGTTGTTGCACTGAGTTGTGTCTTGTCTTGAAAGTAGGTAATTGAGATTGCTATTTAATTTTATTAGTAACTTGCAATGGTTTTGAGGTATTGATGTGAGTAATGTTTGAAATTTTGGTGTCAAGAGCTCTAGCCTATTGGTGATAGGTGTCGTATTTTGGGCAATCAGTGTTTATTTTCAAAACCTAAAAAATTAGTTGAGAACTTTAGCTACTAGATGGATCACTACTCTTTGGAGGGATCGAATATTAGAGTACACTCACGTACCATGAGTCGAGGATGCGCAAGGATAACCAAACCCCCATACACTCCTCCTCGGGGTACTTGTCTCTTTGTGAACCTCCTTACTAGATTGAGAGTTACCGATAATAAGTGCATGAGTTCTTCGGACTAATGTAAGTATTGAAAGTTGACACTTCCACCTCCTCATTTTTGCTAGCCTCTCCCGTGCCGTGCATTGCCTTCTTCTCACTCCGAGAGTTGGCGTCCACCTTCGCCGGTAAATCCAAACCCTTGGCATGATACGCTCTGTCACCATAAACCTCCTTATATCTTTCCTCAAAACAGCCACCATACCTACCTATCAAGGCATTTCCATAGCCTTTCCGAGATATATTGCCATGCAACATCAACCTCTTCATGACTTGATCTTCATGTCATACATGTTCCTGCTACACTGGCAGAGGCATACATTGCATACATCATGATAGTTACATCTTCTTTATGATTTGAGTACTTTGTAAAGTGTGAAAAATCTTCTATACTTCTTGTAATATATAGAGTGTTGCCCCTAAAGTGAGGAAAAGATCCCAAAGAGGACAAAATTAAAAGATCCCAAAGAGGACAAATGAGAGAAATAGAAAGAGCCATTGAGGCCACCTGAAAAATACAAAAAAATACAAAAAAGAGAAAAAGAAATAAAAAGAGAGAAAGGGGTACACTACTATTACTTTTGAGAGATCCACACTAGTACTTCATCCTCTATCGCTTGTACTCCATAGAGATCATCATCATGCATATAGCTATGTGGGGACCTTCACACTATAGAACTTGGCTTGTATATTCCAATGATGAGCCTCCTCAAATGAGCTCTAGGTCTTCTTGAGCAAACAAGTTAGATGCACCCCCACTAGTTCCCTTGAAGAGCTTTTAGCTCACATGTGCATCCGTTGCATGGCAATCCCTACTCCTCACATCATATCTATCATATGGCCTTCTCTCGCCTATGGTTGTCCTCATTGATGTGAGCCTTTCTCATCATTTTTGTCTTCCTCCTCCACCTTATTTCTCTCTTTGCCATCCAAAGTGTCTACTCTCGTGCTTACGCTCATCCATTGCATGAGTGCTCAAAATATCAAAAAGGAGTGGATCAGTTTGACTTGTACCTGGCTAGTGGTCTGGGGATGAGTCAAGATAAGATTCCAAAGAAGACCGAGTGTGAAACTTTAGTAGATTGAGTTCTCAACAAAAATACTTTTTCATCTCGTATTCCCTATCCCCTTTCTTGCACGCAAACACCATTTGGAGACATTCGAGTCACGGACAGCGAGAGCTCTTGCACCTTTATGTTCTTATGTTGCTTGTTTCAATGCTAATATAGACTCTTGCCTGTTTTGACTTGAATTGAATTACATGCCTTGATTGCTTGAATTAAAAGTTCTTATATGGGTAGTAGCATGTCACCACAGAAATTATGCTTGTTATCAATTACCTACTCGAGGACGAGCAGGAATTAAGCTTGGGGATGTTGATACGTCCCAAACGTATCTATAATTTCTCCTTGCTCCATGCATGTTTTGTGTGATATTGCTATGCTTTTGATACACTTTCATATATATTTTATAACATATTTTGGAACTAACCTATTAATGATTGCAAGAGTGCACAAGTTTTTGTTTTTGTACTTTATGTGTAGGAATTACTTAGATAAAGGAAAAATCACAAAAAGGAGTCTTGTAGGAGTTGGACTCTAACTCTCCCGAAATCTGTCCCCACCAGACAGGTTTTAAAGATCGCCTCGGAAACGCTAGAAGACGTCCTCAAACGGAAAAACTTAAAACTACAAAGTTGTAGGGAAAAAATTTCCGGTGGATATAGACATAACAATCGGCCCAATCGCAGTTCGAATGCTTCCAGAAACCCCGAAATACAGAAGACGTAATCTGGATGACGGGAATCCGAGAGTCTATATAAAGAGAGGAAACCTAGGTCAAAGGGCACCACGAAAATTCCTCTCCCTTGGCATCCGTCTTGAGGGGGAGATCAATCTCCACAGCAGCATCATCTCCAAGGAAGAAGAAGGGGCCAAGGGCCGCTGCCCCCAAGGGTGGTGGCCATGGCCGTGGGCGCCGCCGCCGCCGTGGCCGCCGTCGTCGCCGTCTCCTTCATCTCCTCCGGGCTGCACCTCTCCATCAACAACTCTCCCTCTCACCATGTCCATGTGTGAGTAGTGCCCCTCGGGGCTAAGGCTTATATCTTGATCTATGTGGTTTCTCTCTCTCCCATGATGTGATCTTTGTTGTGATCATAGGCTATGTTAATCTAGGGTGATCCCATGATATTTCCCCTTCCTCTATGTATTGGATTGATGTACTCAATTGATCTTGTCTAGTATAATATCCGAGACCAAGGTGAAAGCAGTCTATTGGACATGGGTTAGAAGAATATTATCATGAGTGATTTCCTCTTTTGTGTGTGGATTGAAGATTGAGAGTCTCTTGGCGCTTGTCTTTGACTATCCTTTAGATATGTTGTGGTGATTGTGGTACTCTCTTTGGATGGCCGCGGTGACATTGGGAAATCCATAGATTGAGAACTATGAACTCTGAGGCGTGCTTTTGTAGCCCTACACAATTCTTGTCCTCTCTTGATCACAAAGGAATGACCTCCGAGTACGTCTCCATTGCATGTTTTATGGGAAATATCATGTGACTAGACTATGTTAATGTTGTTGGGAATTGCCACTAGTGAAAGGATGAAGCCTAGGCCTTGTTTCCATCATTGTTACATCGTTTGCACTCACTTTTGTTACTTGTTTCTTTTCTGCACTTTTTATTACAGATTTATATTACTTCGTTTTATCACACCTATCACCCATATTTTACCATCTTTTCCCCAAACTAGTGCACCTATACAACTCCTAGTTGTATTAGGTGTGTTGGGGACACAAGAGACTTCTTGTATCTTAATTACAGGGTTGCTTGAGAGAGACCATCTTCAACCTCTACTTCCCTGAGTTCGATAAACCTTAGGTCATCCACTTGAGGGAAATTGTTGTTGTCCTACAAACCTCTGCGCTTGGAGGCCCAACAGGGTCTACAAGAATAGAAGCGTGTGTAGACATCAACGTGCTAGCAACCATATAAGAACTTTGAAAAGTAAAGCAATCAAGGTTAGAGATTCAATTCAAGTCATAACATACAAGAGTCTATATTAGCATTGAAACAAGTAACAAAAGAACATTAGGTGCAAGAGCTCTCGCTGTCCATGACTTGAATGTCTCCAAATGGTGTTTGCGTGCAAGAAGGGGGATAGGGAATACGAGAAAAATATTTATTTGTTGAGAACTCAATCTACTAAAGTTTCACACTTGGTATTTTTCTGGAATCTTATCTTGACTCGTCCCCAGACCACTAGCCAGATACAAGTCAATTTGATCCACTCCTTTTTCAATATTTTGAGCACTCATGCAATGGATGAGCGTAAGCACGAGAGTTGACACTTAGGATGGCAAAGAGAGAAGTACGGAGGAGGAAGACAAAAAGAATGAGAAAGGCTCACATCAATGAGGACAATCATAGGCAAGAGATGCCAAATGATAGATATGATTTGAGGAGTAGGGATTGCCATGCAACGGATGCACATATGAGCTAGGAAGCTCTCCAATGGAACTAGTGGGGGGTGCATCTAACTTGCTCGCTCATGAAGACCTAGAGCTCGTTTGAGGAGGATCATCCTTGGATTATGCAAGCCAAGTTCTATAGTGCGAAGGTCCCCACATAGCTATATGCATAATGATCATTTCTATGGAGTACAAGGATATAAAGGGAGTACTAGTGTGGATCTCTCAAAAGGATAGTAGTGTTGCCCCTTTCTCTCTTTTTATTTCTTTTTCTCTTTTTTCTATATTTTTTTTGTATTTTATGTGGCCTCAATGGCTCTTTCTATTTAACTCTCATTTGTCCTCTTTGGGATCTTTTATTGTGTCCACTTTGGGATCTTTTCCTCACTTAAGGGCAACACTCTATTTTACAAGAAGGTAAAGGAGATCTTTCACACTTTACAAGGTACTCGAAATCATAAAAAAGATGTAGCTATCATGATGTATGCAATGTATGTTGCTGCCAGTGTAGTAGGAACATGTATGACATGAAGATCAAGTCATGAAGAGGTGGATGTTGCGTGGCAATATATCTCGGAAAGGCTATGGAAATGCCTTGATAGGTAGGTATGGTGGCTGTTTTGAGGAAAGATATAAGGAGGCTTATGATGACAGAGCGTATCATGCCAAGGGTTTGGATGTACCGGAGAAGGTGGACACCAACTCACGGAGTGAGAAGAAGGCAATGCACGGCACGGGAGAGGCTAGCAAAATATGGGAAGGTGGAAGTGTCAACTTTCAATACTTACATTAGTCTGAAGAACTCATGCACTTATTATCGGTAACTCTCAATCTAATAAGGAGGTTCACAAAGAGACAAGTACCCCGAGGAGGAGTGTATGGGGGTTTGGTTATCCTTGCGTATCCTTGACTCATGGTACGTGAGTGTACTCTAATATTCGATCCCTCCAAAGATTAGTGATCCAACTAGTAGTTAGAGTTCTCAACTAGTTTTTGTAGGTTTTGAAAATACACACGGATTGCCCAAAATACGACACCTATCACTAATAGGCTAGAGCTCTTGACACCAAAAGTTCAGACATTGCTCACATCAATACCTCAAAACTATTGCAAGTTACTACTAGAACTAAATAGCAACCTCAATTACCCACTTCCAAGACAAAACACAAATCAGTGCAACAACCAACTCTCTTAACAAGATAAACATGAAAACTAAAGAGAGTTCCAGCAACAAACTAAACAAAATCCAAGGCTCTTGCTAAAGACAAACTAAGACTAAAACTAAACATGGAAGCAGCTACAAAAAGATAAAGAACACACAACAGCAAAAAGATAAGCAGGAAAAATCCTATTATGTGTTCTAGATTAGAGTGGAGCGTGTTTCTCTCCCACACAAAGTAAGATGGGATCTAACTTGTTATGACCATCAAGCAAAACTAAAGAAAACTAAAAATAAAACCTAAGAGCGAGACGCTCCAAGCATGGCACATAACGCATGAAGTGATAAAAATATAGTGAGACGAAGGATGAACTAATGATTGTTGATGGAGAAGGGATGCACGGGGGCATCCCAAAGCTTAGACGCTTGAGTCTCCTTGAATATTTATTGGGGATGCATGGGGGGCATCCAAAGCTTGAGCGCTTGACACTCCTGGATCTTCTTTCATCATCTTCCATCGCACACTTGAAAACTCCCTTCATACATAACTCATCATAAGCTGATTAGAGAGGTTAGTACCCTTAATAAAATAATTTTCCCCACTGGATATAAAGATATTCTTGAAGAAATACTGTTTCTCAAGAGTGCCAAAAAGTTTTTGCAAAGAAAAAGCAAGCTTAAGGTTTGCAAAAGTGAAGAGAGGCAAGACGTGGCAGAATCTGTGAAAAACAGAACAGCAGGTAGTAGAGAATTTTTTCGGGGCACTTCTGCAACTCAAATTAAAAACTCAGAACATACGAAAGTTTCACAATTGTATAGAGCATGCTGTAAAAAAAATTAGATAAAAAGATGATCTGGTGATTTTATTCGATTTTTTCTGTCAAGGGACAGAATCTGTTTTCTGGACAGCATGTCACAACTTTTGCTTCCCTTATCATAAGAGGCTATAACTTGGCACAAAGCTGAAAAAAAAAGATACAATGATGTTGCTACAGTAGTAACAAACATCAAGACACGAAAAAGAAACCTAATTCGTTGTGGGCTTCCTCCCAAAAGCACTTTCTTTTATGCCTTTAAGCTAGGCATGATGCAAAAGAAGAATCAAGTTTTATCAAGAGAAAGAGAATAACTAGCTCGAGTAACAGACTCAAAAGGTAACTTGATTTTCTTTCTAGGGAAGTGTTCCATCTCTTTCTTGAGAGGGAATTGGAATTTTATATTCCCCTCTTTCATGTCAATAACCGCACCAACGGTGCGAAGAAAAGGACGCCCCAAAATAATTGGACACAAAGGTTCACACTCTATATCCATAACAATAAAATCAACGGGAACATAGTTGTCATTGACAATGATAAGAACATCGTCGATCTTCCCCAAAGGTTTCTTTACGGAAGAATCAACAAGACGAACTCCAAAAGAACAAGGCTCAAAGGGCTTCAATTCAAACATATCATATATTCTTTTGGGCATAACGGAGGTACTAGCTCCAACATCACATAAAGCATAGCAAGAGAAGTTATTTAATTTAATTTTGATCATAGGGTCCCAACCATCATCTAGCTTCCTAGGTATGGAGGCTTCTACTCTAAGTTTCTCCTCCCTAGCTTTGATGAGAGTATTTTTGATATGCTCCGTGAAGGCAAGATTAAGTGTGCTAGTGTGGGGGTCTCTAGACATTTTGTGTAGCAAGCTAATAACTTCTGAGAGGGTGCAACTATCAAAATCAATATCACTACTATCAAAGGTGGTAGTAGTGTCGTCTAGGCTCACTTGTTTGAAACCCTCTATGTTCATAGGAGTTTCTTCATCTTCGGTTGAGGTATTAGCATCACCATTAATAGGTCCAACGGGACTAGGAGTGCATTGGGTGCTAATAGTTTGGGTGTCCTCAACAATTTGGATAGTGGCAACTGTGTGGTGTGTAGGAAGGCTCTTAATTCTATCCTCTTCCTCTTTTTCTCTAGCCCACCATTCTTTAAGTTTAGCCATCATCCTAATATTTTCATTAATTTGCAATTGGATAGCATTAATAGGAGTGGCCTTATTCTCCTCAAGGGGAGAGGTTCTAATTTTAAGCATCTCAATATCAAGGGCTAAGCTTTCTACCTTCAAAGAGAGATTATCTAATTTAGCTAATTTCTCCTCTACATTTTTATTGAAGGCTTTTTGGGTGGTGATAAAGTCTCTAAGCATGCTTTCTAATTCAGAAGAGGGGTTCTTGTTGCTAGGGTAGGTGTTGTTGTTCCCATAGTTGGATGGAAACGGTCTAGGATTGCTAGCAAAATTACCCCTATAAGCATTGTTGTTGAAGTTGTTTCTAGCAATAAAGTTCACATCTACTTGTTCTTGGGCAACCAAA
Source organism: Bromus sterilis (assembly GCA_950022295.1). Classification (NCBI taxonomy): domain Eukaryota; kingdom Viridiplantae; phylum Streptophyta; class Magnoliopsida; order Poales; family Poaceae; genus Bromus; species Bromus sterilis. The sequence continues at coordinate 50,001,022 of OX465596.1, forward strand.
GAATTTAAAGGGACATCACGAGGATCAATAGAGGGTTGCTTGGTAAGTAGAGACATAATTAAGTCAACTTTTTCATTGAGGGAGGTAATTTCCTCGACAGAGTTTACCTTCCTACCTGTTGGAGCGCGTTCGGTGTGCCATTGGGAATAATTGGTCATCATCTCATCGAGAAGCTTCGTGGCAGCACCAAGTGTAGTTGACATAAAGGATCCTCCCGCGGCCGAATCTAACAGGTTCCGCGAGGTAAAGTTCAAGCATGCATAAAAAGTCTGGATAACCATCCAGGTAGTCAAACCATGTGTAGGGCATTTCTTAACAAGATATTTCATTCGTTCCCAAGATTGGGCAACGTGTTCATTATCCAATTGCTTAAAATTTATAATGATACTCCTTAATTGGATAATTTTAGCAGGTGGGTAGTACTTCCCTATAAAAGCATCTTTGCACTTATCCCAAGAATCTATGCTATTCCTAGGCAAAGATTGAAACAAGATTTTAGCTTCTCCCCTTAAAGAGAAAGGAAAGAGCTTGAGCTTAACAATATCACCTTCTACTTCTTTATACTTTTGCGTATCACATAATTCAACAAAATTGTTCAAGTGTAAAGCAACATCATCTCCAGCACCAGAGAATTGATCTCTCATAACAAGGTTTAGCAAGGCAGGTTTAATTTCATAAGAGGTATCTGAAGTGGCAGGTGTGGAAATGGGGGTGCAGATAAAGTCTTGGTTGTTGTGACTAGTGAAGTCACACAACTTGGTGTTTTCAGTGGAACCCATAGCAGCAGCAAGTGTGGCAGACTTTTTTTGTGATTTTTGATATAAGACACAAAGATAAAAACTGGAAGGTAAACTAACAAGACTAAAAAAACAAAGGTAAAGGGTAGTGTGCAACTCCCCTATCTTAGCACTCGGAGTCCCCGGCAACGGCGCCAGAAATCTTGCTTGATGTGCGAGGTGATGATAGTGATTTCTCGCCCTTCGTTGGTAAACCCCAAGTGGAAGGTGTGATGTAGCACATCAGCAAATTTCCCTCAGTAAAGATACCAAGGTTTCTCTCCAGTAGGACTCTGGAGATGATAAGTAGGTGTCAGCGGCGCAACTGACGCGGACCTGCACACAGACACAAATAACTTTGTTCGCAACGAAGTTCAGAGAGGTTGTCAATCTCTCCGGTCTTGTTGTTCACAAAGGATCAAACACAAGGGATAATGATAGCAACTGAAAGTAAAAGCAGAAAAGTAATGAGCGTGGAAACAATGATGAGGATATGGACCGGGATACGTGATGTTCACTAGTGATGTCTCTCTCCCAAAAGACGATAAAACTGCTATGCGAGGTGAACAAATTACAGAAGGGAAATTGACAGGATTATAAACGCACCGCAATGCTAACTATGCTACAAAAGAAAGGAAGAGGCTCAAAAGCATGGGAAGCACGCCAAAATAAGTAGACCGAAATCCAACTGCATCTACTACTAATCATCCACCTTGAGATATCCATCCAGAACATCTCGTTGGTATTAAGTTGCGAGCCCCACCCAAAGTGTAAACCCAAAGCAACAGACAACTGCATTAAAAAGCACTTTGCGTAAAGTAAACAATCCTTGTAACCGCGGTTACAAGCACCATTGTTTTCCCCCTTGTGGCAACAGCACATCCCCTAGACTCATGTTTCTTTCACTCAAGCGTGTCATCAGGGGGCATTAACCCACAATCGAGCATAACGTTCCCTCTTGGGGTTACTACCTACTACTTGGCCAAAGCAATAAACAGCAACGGAGAACATGCAAGAATTACTTAAGAACAAAAATATAAGAGATAAGAACAAAATATATTACTCAATCACAATCTGAACATAATCTCAAAATCCATCAGATCCCATCAAACTCAGCATAGCAACGGCAGAAAGATTACAAAGGTGCCTCGATCATGTAGGGCAGCTCACGAGGTCTAAACCATGAAGAACAAAGAGGGGAGGAGAATATCACATAGCTACTGATCACGGACCCATGGTCCAAAGGAAACTACTCACGGCACATCCGGGAAGCATCCATGGTGGAGAGGAGACTCCCGGAGGTTGGCCCTCCCTCCGGCAGGGTGCCGGGAAGAGGTCTGCTGGTGCTCCCGATCTCGGAAGCGCGGCGGCGGCGGAATAGAGGCGAGATCGCGAAAAAGGGTTCTTCTTCTGAGGGTTTCTCATCACGGAGAATATATAGGCGAAGGGGGGCAGCCAGGGGGGCCACCAGGGGTCCAGGCGCCCCCTGGCGCGGCCAGCCCCTGGGGCGCGCCACCAGGGAGCCTGGGCCCCTAGTGATGGCCCTCTGGCCCCACCTAGGTTCATCTGGAAGGTTCTTCTGCGCTGATTTTTTATCTGATTTTTCCCGAATTTTTGGAGTACTTTTTATATGGGGGAAAACTGAAATAGAAAAACAGCAGAAAACATGAACTGGCACTGTGGTGCACTGAGTTAATAGGTTAGTCCAAATATGATCAAAAGTGTATGAAAGTGTATCTAGATCATAGCAATATCACACAAAACATGCATGGAGCAAGCAGAAATTATAGATACGTTTTGGACGTATCAGCACTGGGGTGCACTGAGTTAATAGGTTAGTCCAAATATGATCAAAAGTGTATGAAAGTGTATCAAAAGCATAGCAATATCACCCAAAACATGCATGGAGCAAGCAGAAATTATAGATACGTTTTGGACGTATCACTTCAACCATAGATAGAATTGAAAGATCAAGAGAGAAATTATAATCAGGATCATTGATGCATATAGGAGACGTGGAAAAAGTAGGATCAGGAGCAAATTTGTTCTTCAAGGAGTGCTTTGCTAGCAGCTTCTTTATAGCAGCAGGTTCGGAATCAGCACATTCATTAAGCTCCCTGCATAAATCATCATCAAGTATAACATAATCATCATCAAGGAGTCTCTCCTTGAGTTTACTCAAATCAGGATAATCGTAAGTTCCATCAAAAGGGTAGCAAATATAAGGAATTTCAATTCCAGCTTTTTTTTGCAGCAGCGATCAGTTTCGCAAGAGCGTGACCAAGTGAACCAATATCATCAAGAGTAGTAGAAGCATCATCAAAAGTATCGGACATAGTAACAGATTCAGTAGAAGCATCATGTGGTGGAGGTGAAGCAAACTTACTCATAACTGAAGGTGAATCAAGTGTAGCACTAGTGTTCAGAACAATACCTTTTCTCGTACGGGATGGTAAGATCGGGACCTTGGGGTATTCTTTCTTACCCATAGTAGATAAATTGCAGCAGGTAAAATACTTCAGGTAGACTTGTGAATAAAGCTATGCTCCCAGGCAACGGCGCCAGAAAAAAGGCTTGATAACCCACAACTGCAGGGGATCGAGATAGTCTTCGCGGGTAAGAATAACCCAATTTATAGATTCGACTCAAGGGGAGCCAAAGAATATCCACAAGATTTGACAGTGGAGTTGTCAATTCCACCGCACATGCGATGCACTTACTTGCAACAAGATATTAATAGTAACTGTGATATGGAAGTGATGGTAGCAACGGAAATAGTGTGGGTGAAATAGCGACAGTAAAACAGCAAAAGAAAACAACTAGTAACCAGCAGAATTAAAAACACTGTAGGCTAGGGAGATGGATGGTTGGGCGCTGCATGGATAAGATACATCATGTATTTAACTTGGGGCAAGGCACACAGAAAAGCAATGATCATCTAGGCATAAATCAAACATCAGGCATGTACCCCATAGGTAGTTGTACGTGCTTGCAATAAGAACTTGCACCACATCTTTTGTCCTACCATCCCGCTACGAACGGATCCAAAAGGAACTTATGGAGATTAAGGTCCTCCTGTCAAAGAGCACTGGAACAAAGCATTAACAATCAATGGATACACGGAATCCTCAAACTATAGTCCATCCCCTTTGGTGTCCCAAGCTGTCACCTTTGGGATCGCCGGTTCCGGACTATAACAGGTGCATACAACTCATAGATAGGATCAAGAACACAAATATATTCATGCAAACACATAGGGTTCAGATATGAAATCATGGCACTCGGGCCCAAAGTGAAAAGCATTAAGAGCAACAAGTTGAAGCAAAGATGATAAACACCAATCTAGATGATAGGCAACATGCCCCCAACAATCTGATAAATTATTACATGATCTAACTCATCCAATCCCTACCACCCCCTTTGCCTACAGCAGGGAATTACTCACACATGGATGGAGAAGTCATGGAGGGAGGATGGAGTGGTTATGATGATGACGATGGCGATGATCTCCCCTCACCCGAGGCCAAAAGAACCTCCAGATTAGCCCTCCCGGAGAAGAACAGAGGGTGGCGGCGGCTCCGCGATGAGAATTGGGAAAACGACTTCTGTTTCGGGGTTTTTCCGTCACGGGAATAAATAGGGGCCTCGGTAGGGCACCAGAGGAGGGGAAAGGCCCCCAGGCGGCCAGAGGGTGCGGCCCCACCCCTGGCCGCGCCCACAGGGCGCCTGGAGCCCCTATGGCCCCCCTCTGGCCCCACTTCTGGTTCTGGGCTCCTTCGGGTGCGTGGATTTTCTGTGATTTTTCCTGGAATTTTCTAAGACACCTAAAAACCCATTTTCCTGCACACAATAAAACCATACAGACAGCTCCACTGAAAGCATCATTAGTCAAGGTTAGTTTCTTCCAAATCATGCAAGAATGAGGGCAAAACAATAGCAAAAGTGTTTGGAAAAGTAGATACGTTTGAGACGTATCAGACCTTACCACTACAAACTACTACTATTAAACTGTATGGTTCTGGGTTTTCTTCCTTGCGGGGAAGTCGAGGAGGGGAACTCGGAGGCATTTATTATTGTTAATTATGACAACTTACTATTATACAATGTTGCAGCAACTTCTGATTCATTGTTACTTTATGGTTTATATGAACTGTTGGCTATTCTCTTCTCATGCTGCAAAACATCGTCGGAAGATGCTAGTCTTCAATAGGCCTAGCTCCTTATCCTTGTTCTGATTTCTACCTTGCAACCCACTATATACAACCTCCCCTTTCCATTTGATACAAATGCATAATGCTTAGTACCGGATGTAAGACTCGTGGGTATGCTAGATACTCACCCTTGCTTTTTTCCCCTTTATGTTTTTTCTGATCAAACGTTGCATTCGATGTTGGAGCCTTGGAGTCCAGGAGCAGGAGATCCCCGATGCCGACGACCGCAACATGAAGATCCCTGATGCCTTCTACGACGTCGAGTTCCCCGTTGACCAGGAGTAGTTTGGAGGTTCCCAGGCAGGAGACCTCGCCTTTTCGATCTGTTGTTATTTGTGCTAGCCTTCTTAAGGCAACCTTGTATCCTTGTGTCTGTACTCAGATACTATTGCTTCCGCTAACTTTGTGCTCTCGAGCTGTTGTATTCGAGCCCACGTGGCCCCTGGCTTGTATTAAACAACTTGTAATTTTTTATTTGTAGAGTTGTGTTGTGATATCTTACCGTGAGTCCCTGATATCGATCGTGTACCTTGCGTGCATGATTACTGTACACGACTTGATTTTGGGGGCGCCACAAGTTAGATCTAGGGTTCACGGGGGCGGGGGAGTAATTAACCTCGCGCGGAACTGCAGCCATGGTTGTTGTCGCTCGCAGAGAAGAAGGGGCCCTAGCTGTCGGAGGTGTTTGACGGCTGTCCTGCCTCCATGGGGTGGGGATAAACAGCGCGAGGAAGGGGACGAGGGGGAGAGGCTGGGCCGGGGTGGGCCTCGCCCAGGGCGTGGTTTAACCCCTTTTCCATTTTCTGCATTTTCTACCCCACCTTTCTCTTCTGTTTTATTTGTTTAGCAATCAAATGATTTTTCCCCAAGGTGAAACTTGTTCCTTTATTTGTGTTACACTTTATTGTGATGCTACAAAAAGTTTGAGCATGAAATAAATTCACTTGAATTTTGTAACCTTATTTAAATGACTAAATGGGATTAATTTGCTACAGTTTTTATTGATTTAAAATAGTCAAATAATTCAATAAAATTGGTTGCAACTACACCAAGGAAAAATGATTATTACCAAGTTTTATAATATTTTTCCATAATTTTTGGGGAACTTTTATTTCCACTTTGATTTATAAATTTTTATCTGGGTTGAATTTGGAAAATCCATGATCAAGGGTGATCATTATTAGCATAACCATGATGACTTGGCATTTAATAAGGTAATCACTGTTAACTGACACCGGGGGTGTTACAAAGGCTCAGAGTCAGGATCGGGCGCAACTCAGACTCCCTCACACGTAAGGAAACTTCTGAGCTATCTGGGTCACAGAGCAATTGGTGTCATCTCCGAGTTGAAACAACTTAGTGAACTATTTTGGCGTATGCTTACAACTTGGCTACAACTCTGTGTGCCCATCCCCGAGTTAGAGTTCCCTGTTTCCGAGTTAAAAATAACTCGGTCATTCCTTGCTTCCGAGTTACAAGAAATCGGTCATTCCTTGCTTCCGAGTTACAAGCACTCGATCATTAAATGCTCCCGAGTTACATGCACTGATACGTTGAGGAAGATAGTTCTCTCACTTCTCATTGGTTACCCCAAGTGGAAGGTGAGATGTAGCGTAGCATCAAATTTACCTCAGTGAAGATACCAAGGTTTGTCTCCAGTAGGACTCGCAGAAATACAAGAAGGTGTCACAGCGCTTGACGTGGACCTGCACACACAACAAGTAACTTTGCTCCCAACGAGTACAAAGGAGTTGACAATTCCTCCGGCCTTGCTGTTTACAAAGGATCAACGCAAGAGATAATAATAGTGGCAACGGAAATTAAAGACCGAAAGTAAATTGAGGGTGTAAACAATGGTGGAAATATGGACCGGGGTCCCATGACGTTCACTATTGATGTATCTCTCCCAAAAGACGATAAAAGTGCTAGCGAGGTAAACAAATCACAGCTGGGAATTGACAGGATTATAAACGCACCGCAATGCTAACTATGCTATAAAAGAAAGGAAGAGTATCAAAAGCAATGGGCAGTACGCCAAGGTAAGTACGCCAAGGTAAGTCCAAAAAGTATCTATAATTTCTGCTTGCTCCATGCATGTTTTGTGTGATATTGCTATGTTTTAGATACACTTTCATACACTTTTGATCATATTTGGACTAACCTATTAACTCAGTGCACCCTAGTGCTAGTTTCTGTTTTCTGCTGTTTTTGTATTTCAGGTTTTCCCATTATTAAAAGTGCTCAGAAAATTTCGGGAAAATATATAAAAAATCAGTGTTCCAAAAGCTTCCTTACGCCCAAAGTGGGGCCAGAGGGGCCCCACCTGGTGTGTAGGCGGCCAGTGGGCGCGGCCTAGGGGGTGGCCGTGCCGGGAGGCCGCCTAGACTCCTGATGCCCCCCCCCCCCTCCCGGCTGCCCCCCTGGGCCCTTATTTTTACTCGCGACGCGAAAACCCTAATTCCAGACCCCTTTTCTCCAGAAGCAATTCCGATCTCCGCCGCCATCCCGACAAGCTTCGGGGGACCAGAATTCTTGTGCCGGCACCCTGCCGGGAAGGGGAAGTGCCCCCGGATTCATCTCCATCGACGTTGCTTCCTCCCTCCATGATGCGGGAGTAGTTCCTCCTCGGGAGTGAGGTTTCTACCAGTAGCTATGTGGTCTTCTCTCTCTCCCATGATGTGATCTTGATTGTGATCATAGGCTATGTTAATCTAGGATGATCCCATGATGTTTCCCCTTATTCTATGTATTGGATTGATGTACTCACTTGATCTTATCTAGTATAATCCCCGAGACCATGGTGACAACGGTCTATTGGACATGGGTTAGAAGAATATTTTCATGAGTGATTTCCTCTTTTGTGTGTGGATTGAAGATTGAGAGTCTCTTGGTGCTTGTCTTTGACTATCCTTTAGATATGTTGTGGTGATTGTGGTACTCTCTTTGGATGACCGCGGTGACATTGGGAAATCCATAGATGAGAACTACAAACTCTGAGGTGTGCTTTTGTAGCCCTACACAATTCTCGTCCTCTCTTGACCATAAAGGAATGACCTCCGAGTACGTCCCCATTGCATGTTTTATGGGGAATATCATGTGATTAGACTATGTTAATGTTGTTGGGAGTTGCCACTAGTGAAAGTATGAAGCCTAGGCCTTGTTTCCACCATTGCAATACCGTTTGCGCTCACATTTACTACTAGTTTGCTTGCTGCACTTTTTATTACAGAATTATATTACCTTGCTTTGCTACACCTATCACCCATATTTTACCATATCTTCGCCAAACTAGTGCACCTATACAACTCCTAGTTGTATAGGTGTGTTGGGGACACAAGAGACTTCTTGTATCTTAATTAAAGGGTTGCTTGAGAGAGACCATCTTCAACCTCTACTTCCCTGAGTTTGATAAACCTTAGGTCATCCACTTGAGGGAAATTGTTGCTGTCCTACAAACCTCTGTGCTTGGAGGCCCAACATAGTCTACAAGAATAGAAGCGTGCATAGACATCAAGCTATTTCTGGCGCCGTTACCTGGGAGGTAAGTGTTTGAAGGTATATCTTTATATCTTGCAATTAATTCTTTTTGTTTCTTGTTTTTATTTTCACTAGTTAGGCTTTATGGAAAACAACAACAAAAATTATGAGAGAGCTTTATGACCTCTACCTTGAGTTCGGACATGAAGTGTTTGAAGAGAAAATAAAAAAGCCTATGGAGCTTTATTATTTGCACAACACTCATGATAGTAGCAATGTTATTAGTATGTCTTCTTTGAATACCTTTGATTCTAATAATATGCAATGCTACGTTTTATGAAGATGATCTTTTTAGCCTCCCAAGTTTTGATGATGAAGTTTATTTTGATGATACTTTGCCTCCTATCTATGATGATTATTGTGATGACACTTACGCTATAAAGAATAAATGTTTGCAAGTGTATCATGATAAGAATGATTCATACGATAGCTATTTTATTGAGTTTGCTCCCACTATTACTAATGAGAAGGATTTTGCTTATGTGGTGAGTAACAAATTTTCTATGCTTGTGGATCATGATGAGATTTTTTTATGTGATACTTATATTGTTGAGTTTATTCATGATCCCACGGGAAATTATTATGAGAGGGGAACATATGCTTATAGATATTTCAATAATATCAAGTTCCCTCTCTTTATGTTGAAGGTTTTGAAGTTGCACATTTTTTGCCTTCCTATGCTTATTACTTTGTGCTTCAATGAATTATTCTATTGCAATATTCCTATGCATAAGAATCATGGTAGGATTAAATGTGTGTCGTGTTTTCTTCTTGATGCTTTCTTTTGTTCTTCAACTCTTATTCTTGTGAGAGCATCTTCTATAATCTTTAAGCCTAGCTAATGGCTTTAAAGAAGCGCTTTCGGGAGGCAGCCCACAACGAATTTAGGTTTTCCTTTTTGTTTTTCTTCTGTTTTTATTGGTCTTGATGATTTTTACTACTGTAGCAACATCATTGTATCTTTACTTTTCAAGCTTTGTGCCAATTATAGCCTCATATGATAAGGGAAGTGAAAGTTGTCACATGCTATCCAGAAAACAGATTCTGTCCTCGTCACGGGAAAAATCACATAAAAATCCCAGTTCATCTTTTTGAGCTGATTTTTTTACAAAGCATGCTCTATAAAATTACGGAATTTTCGTATGTTCTGAGTTTTTTGATTTGAGTTGCAGAAGTACCCCTAAAAAATTATTTACTACCTGCTGGTCTGTTTTTCACAGATTCTGTCCTGTTTTGCCTTTTCTTCGTTTTCCAAACCTTAAGCTTGCTTTTTCTTTGCAAAATTTTTTTGGCAATCTTGAGAAACAGTATCTATTCAAGAATATCCTTTTTCCCCGTAGAGAAAAAATTATTTTATTATGGGTACTAACCTTGCTAATCAGATTATGATGAGTTATGTATGAAGGGAGTTTTCAAGTGTGCGAGGGAAGATGATGAAAGAAAATTCAGAAGTGTCAAGCGCTCAAGCTTGGGGATGCCCCCGTGCATCCCAAGAAATATTCAAGGATACTCAAGCATCTATGCTTGGGGATGCCCCCGTGCATCCCCTTCTCCATCAACAATCATCAATTCGTCCTTCGTCTCACTATATTTTTATCACTTCATGCGTTATGTGCTATGCTTGGAGCGTCTCGCTCTTAGGTTTTATTTTTAGTTTTATTTAGCTTTGCTTGCTGTTCATAACAAGTTAGAAGCCAGCTTTCTTTGCGTGGGAGAGAAACACGCTCCACTTTCAAAATCTAGAACACAATATAGGATTCTTCATGCTTATCTTTGTTGTGTGTGTTCTTTATATTTTCCGTAGCTACTGTCATGTTTAGCTCTTAATTTTCATGCTTATATTTTTAAAGAGATTTTGTTTAGTTTGTTGCTAGAACGCTCTTGAGTTTTCATGTTTACCTTGTTTAGAGAGTTTGCATGTTGCACTGAGTTTTGTGTCTTGACTTGAAGTAGGTAATTGAGGTTGCTATTCTTTTGTAGTAGTAACTTGCAATAGTTTCGAGGTATTGCTTTGAGTAATGTTTGGACTTTTGGTGTCAAGAGCTTTAGCCTATTAGTGATAGATGTCGTATTTTGGGAAATCCGTGTTTATTTTCAAAACTTACAAAATTAGTTGAGAACTTTAGCTACTAAATGGATCACTACTCTTTGGAGGGATCGAATATTAGAGTACACTCACATACCATGAGTCGAGGATGCGCAAGGATAACCAAACCCCCATACACTCCTCCTCGGGGTACTTGTATCTTTGTGAAACCTCCTTATTAGATTGAGAGTTACCGATAATAAGAGCATGAGTTCTTCGGACTAATGTGAGTATTCGAAAGTTGACACTTCCACCTTCCCATATTTTTCTAGCCTCTCCTGTGCCATGCATTGCTTTCTTCTCACTCCGAGAGTTGGCATCCACCTTCGCCGGTACATCCAAATCCTTGGCACGTTACGCTCTGTCATCATAAACCTCATTATATCCTTCCTCAAAACAGCCACCATACCTACCTATCAAGGTATTTCCATAGCCTTTACGAGATACATTGCCATGCAACATCCATCTTCTCATGACTTGATCTTCATGTCATACATGCTACTTGCTTTATCGATGAGCCGCATGCTAGTTGGGCCTTGCCCTAATCATTTCTACATGAGGCGCTAGTATCATTGCATATCCTGCTACACTGGCAGAGGCATACATTTGCATACTTCATGATAGTTTCATTTTCTTTATGTTGAGTACTTTTGTAAAGTGTGAAAGATCTTCTATACTTCTTGTAATATATAGAGTGTTGCCCCTAAAGTGAGGAAAAGATCCCAAAGAGGAAAAAATCAAAAGATCCCAAAGAGGACAAATGAGAGCAATAGAAAGAGCCATTGAGGCCACCAAGAAATACAAAAAAATAGAAAAAAGAGAAAAATAAATAAAAAGAGAGAAGGGGGCACACTACTATTCCTTTTGAGAGATCCACACTCGTACTCCATCTTATATCTTGTACTCCATAGAGATTATCATTCATGCATATAGCTATGTGGGGACCTTCACACTATAGAACTTGGCTTGTATATTCCAATGACGAGCCTCCTCAAATGAGCTCTAGGTCTTCTTGAGCAAGCAAGTTGGATGCACCACCCACTAGTTCCATTGGAGAGCTTACCTTAGCTCATATGTGCATCCGTTGCATGGCAATCCCTACTCCTCACATCATATCTATCATTTGGCTTTCTCTCGCCTATGATTGTCCTCATTGATGTGAGCCTTTCACACCTTTTTTTGTCTTCTTTCCCTATCATTTTTCTCTCTTTGCCATCCTAAGTGTCAACTTTCTTTCTTACCCTCATCTATTGCATGAGTGCTCAAAATATCGAAAGAGAGTGGATCATTTTGACTTGTACTTGGCTAGTGGTCTGGGGATGAGTCAAGATAAGATTCCAAAGAAGGCCAAGTGTGAAACTTTAGTAGATTAAGTTCTCAACAAAAAAAACTATGTTTTACTCTCTCGTATATCCCTATCCCCTTTCTTGCACGCAAACACCATTTGGAGACATCCGAGTCACGGACAGCGAGAGCTCTTGCACCTTTATGTTCTTATGTTGCTTGTTTCAATGCTAATATAGACTTGCCTGTTATGACTTGAATTGAATTGCATGCCTTGATTACTTTACTTAAAAGTTCTTATATGGTTGGTAGCATGTCACCACAGAAATTATGCTTGTTATAATTTACCTACTCGAGGACGAGCAGGAATTAAGCTTGGGGATGTTGATACGTCCAAAACGTATCTATAATTTCTGCTTGCTCCATGCATTTTTTGTGTGATATTGCTATGTCTTAGATACACTTTCATACAATTTTTATCGTATTTGGACTAACCTATTAACTCAGTGCACCCCACTGCCAGTTTCTGTTTTCTGCTTTTTTGTATTTTAGGTTTTCCCATTATTAAAAGTGCTCCGAAAATTCCGGGAAAAATATATAAAAAATCTGCGTTCCAGAAGCTTCTTTACGCCCGAAGGGGGGCCAAAGGGGCCCCACCTGGTGCCTAGGCGGCCAGTGGGTGCGGCCTAGGGGGTGGCCGCGTCGGGAAGCCGCCTAGACTCCTGGTGGCCCCCCTGGCTGCCCCCCTTGGCCCTTATTTTTACTCGCGACGCGAAAACCCTGACTCCATACCCCTTTTCTCCAGAAGCAATTCCGATCTCCGCCGCCGTCGCCGACAAGCTTCGGGGGACAAGAATTCCTGTGCCGGCACCCTGCCGGGACGGGTAAGTGCCCCCGGATTCATCTCCATCGACGTTGCTTCCTCCCTTCATGATGCGGGAGTAGTTCCTCCTCGGGGATGAGGTTTCTACCAGTAGCTATGTGGTCTTCTCTCTCTCTCTCCCATGATGTGATCTTGATTGTGATCATAGGCTATGTTAATCTAGGATAATCCCATGAAGTTTCCCCTTCTTCTATGTATTGGATTGATGTACTCACTTGATCTTATCTAGTATAATCCCCGAGACCATGGTGACAGCGGTCTATTGGACATGGGTTAGAAGAATATTTTCATGAGTGATTTCCTCTTTTGTGTGTGGATTGAAGATTAAGAGTCTCTTGGTGCTTGTCTTTGACTATCCTTTAGATATGTTGTGGTGATTGTGGTACTCTCTTTGGATGGCTGCGGTGACATTGGGAAATCCATAGATGAGAACTACAAACTCTGAGGTGTGCTTTTTTAGCCCTACACAATTCTCGTCCTCTCTTGACCACAAAGGAATTTCCTCCGAGTACGCCCCCATTGCATGTTTTATGGGGAATATCATGTGATTAGACTATGTTAATGTTGTTGGGAGTTGCCACTAGTGAAAGTATGAAGCCTAGGCCTTGTTTCCACCATTGCAATACCGTTTGCGCTCACTTTTACTACTTGTTTGCTTGCTGCACTTTTTATTACAGAATTATATTACCTTGCTTTGCTACACCTATCACCCATATTTTACCATCTCTTCGCCGAACTAGTGCACCTATACAACTCCTAGTTGTATTAGGTGTGTTGGGGACACAAGAGACTTCTTATATCTTAATTGCAGGGTTGCTTGAGAGAGACCACCTTCAACCTCTACTTCCCTGAGTTCGATAAACCTTAGGTCATCCACTTGAGGGAAATTGCTGCTTTCCTACAAACCTCTGCGCTTGGAGGCCCAACATAGTCTACAAGAATAGAAGCGTGCGTAGACATCAGGCCGCCCCAGGGACCCTCCTGGTGCCCTGGTGGGTCCACTCCCTTCCTTCCTTGGTTCTTCGGGAAGCTTCCGGGACGCTGATTTTTTATATAATTTTTCCGGAATTTATTTGGCACTTTTAATGGCCGGAAAACCTGAAATATAAAAACAGCAGAAAACAGGAACTAGCAACTGGGTGCACTGAGTTAACAGGTTAGTCAAAATATGATCAAAAGTGTATGAAAGTTCAAGTAAAACATGGCAAAGTCACACAAATCATGCATGGAGAAAGCAGAAATTATAGATAAGTTTGGGACGTATCATGCACTCGACACGTTTTGGCTTCCGAGTAACGACTAACTCGCTACACTATGGCTTCCGAGTAACAAGTGACTCGGCATGTTTTGGCTTCCGAGTAACGAGTAACTCGGTACACTATAGCTTCCGAGTAACGAGTAACTCGGCTCATCTTGACTTCCGAGTAACGAGTAACTCGGTTCATCTTGACTTCCGACTAACAAGTAACTCGGTACACTTATGGCTTCTGAGTGATTAACTCGGTTCATCTTGGCTTCCGTGTAATAAGTAACTCGGTTCACTTATAGCTGCCGAGTAACGAGTAACTCGGTTCACTGTAGCTTCTGAATAAAGTGTAACTCGGTTGATTCTTGACTTCCGAGTAACACATAGCTCGGTACATTATAGCTTCCGAATAGCGATTGACTCGGCATGTTCTTAGTTTTCCGAGCTAGCAGTAACTCGGTGCTGGATGTAACTCGAAAAAACCACTCGGTAGCTCCTTTTTTGGGGTAGGAATTGACTCGGAAATCTCCAGTTTGGCAATCTTATATAAATTTTATGGTCGTGCCAAAAACTGGTGTCAACACATGCCCCCGTGTTTTTTGGCAAAGCTTGTGTGTCGAAAAATAACTTGCCCAATTCTAAGGACGATGACAACACTCCATCGGCCATGTGTTTTCTAAGGGCGATAATTGTATATCGGCCATGTGTATGCTTAGGGCGATAATAACTTATCGGCCATGTATGTGCTTAGGATGATGAGTATGTACCCTGAAGTCGATTACTACCAATCGTTTTCAGAGAGATGGGTATTAAACCGTTCCTTGTAGCACTAAGAAAATCAAACTCCGAGAGGCCACGTCCTGTTAAGCAAGTAACATCGGGATGATTCCAATCTATCGACGCATCGGCCAAAGAAACACAAGCCGAGTTGCCTGCATGAATAACTTCCACTTCATCATCCACCCATTGTAGTAAGAATTGATGGATGGTAGACGGCACACATTGATTAGCATGGACCCAATCTCGGCACAATATGACATTATAATTTCCTTGCACCTCGGCGATGAAGAACGTGGTGGCCAAAGTCTTGCTTCCCACAGTGAGTTCCATGCACATTACGCCTTTGGCCTTTGTATTTTCTTTACCCTCGAATCCATTAAGCACCATATTGGTCTTCATTAATGTATCATCATGTAATCCAAGCCTCTTGAAAACCGAATATGGCATAAGATTTACCACATCACCACAATCAACTAGTATCTTTGTAACTGGTGATCCATTAATATGACCTTTAACTGCTTCAAGTGTTTCACCGACTCTTTTGGTTTCTCAAATATAGCATTCTTAGGGCCAAAATATAGCTGAGCCCCATCACCTTGTTCATCTACAGCACAAAATTCAGCGGGCAAGTAATATACCATATTCATATCCATACCTCCCCGAATTGGCGTATGTTCATTCTCCTCCATCTTGTCTTCCTCCTCATTCATGTCCACCGGCTCCGATATTATCTCCGAGTGAAGGGGAAGTGATGAGTGATGTGGACGATACAATGGCAATTGCATCTTCCTTTCCTGGTGGTGTGGATGTTTTTGTAGTAAAGGCACATGCGCCTTCCTTTTGTTTGGGCCTCCATACCTTTGTGGCGGGTGCCATAGGCCGAATTTTCTTAACTAATTCGTCCCTTTTCTCTGCTGCCTTCTTCTCCCCTTTCTCCTAGTTTCTTAAGCGTTGCAATCTCCTTTTTGCGTCTTGGTCAAACCGTGAGGGCGCCATGGAGGTTGTGTATATTTAGAATTCCTTGGCTTGTTCTTGCTCGTACTAGATTCATGATCGTTGGCCATGTGATCTTGCGGAAGAGAAATCACATCTGTGACCGGAGCAGTAATACCACTCGGAACAGCAACACTAGTCGGATTACTGTTACTTAGAACAAGGGTTGCGTTACTCGGAATAGTACCACTACTCGGAGCCTCCTTGTTACTCGGAACAGCCGAGCTATCCTTACTCGGTTTGACCGAGTTGTCTTTACTCGGCTCTTGAGCACTTGTTTTCTTGACACTCCATACTTTCTTATTACCCTTCTGTGAATAACCTTTTCCTGGCCGGTTGACGCCATTTTTCAAACGGCTTCGTCTAGGGTAAGACCTATCATGAACGTACATCCTATGAGCTGCCCACTCTGGATAAAAAGCATACGGGGCCATTGGGTGCTGCCCCACCTCTTGTTTGATCCGCCCGAGTAGTAGGGCACATAGGGAGGTGGCGCCATCCATGGTACTAGTGCCCCTACTCCATATGCTCTTGAATTACGCTGATACTCCTGCTTGGGAGGTGACCATGAGCTCTTTGAATTTGATGGCCGATTAGAGCTAAATCCGGCTGCTTGGTTGGCATACTTGGCCAACAGCACATCAAAAGTCAGCTTACCTTTCTTGTGTGGTACCTTGGCTATATTTCTTTTCCACTTGCCGACCTCTGGACTCTTGGGCTTGATGAATTTGGTGAGAGCATTGTTTTTAAATTGCCCCCCGAGTGAATCATAGGATCTTGGCCGAGTAACTCGCGACTCGGGGCTGCCCAACCGAGTGACACGTAACTCAGAACTGCACCCTAGCCGAGTAGTAGATAACTCGACCCTTGATTGTTGTGCACACTGCTGCAACTCGGTAAGCCCTTGTAACTCGGTATTCCGAGATGTCTTCTGTAACTCGGAATCTTCCTGATTCCGAGCTAGCTCCTGCAAACTGTTAATTTCCGAGTTGGCTCGAGTATGCTCATGTGCTTGCGGTTGCTCCCCAAGTGCAGGATTTCTGATGGTAATTTTTATCACCGCTCTCCCACCGAGTTGTTTCTCGAGCACCACTTGTCTTCCCGAGTTCATGTTTCCATCCCTTTTTTCTCTGGACTCACCAATTGATACGCGGGAGAGGATTGCTTCTCGCCCTTCGTTGGTTACCCCAAGTAGAAGGTGAGATGCAGCGTAGCGGCAAGTTTCCCTCGGTGAAGATACCGAGGTTGAGTATCAACCAGTAGGACTCCGGCGATGATAAGTAGGTGTCAGCGGCGCACCTAACGCAGACCTTCACACAATACAATTAACTTTGCTCCCAACGAAGTTCAGAGAGGTTGTCAATCTCTCCGGTCTTGTTGTTTACAAAGGGTCAAACTCAAAAGAGATAATGATAATGATAATGGTAGCAACTGAAAGTAAATACTGAAAAGTAAATGAGCGTGTAAACAATAATGAGAATATGGACCGGGGTCCCGTGATGTTCACTAGTGATGTCTCTCTCCCAAAAGACGATAAGACTGCTATGCGAGGTAAACAAATTACAGACGGGCAATTGACAGGATTATAAATGCACCGCAAAGCTAACTATGCTACAAAAGAAAGGAAGAGGCTCACAATCATGGGCAATACGCCAAAATAAGTAGACCGGAATCCATCTACATCTACTACTAATCATCCACCATGAGATATCTATCTAGAACATCTCGCTGGTATTAAGTTGCGAGTCCCACCCAAAGTGTAAACCCAAAGCAACAGACAACTGCATTAAAAGAACTTTGCGTAAAGTAAACAATCCTTGCAACCGCGGTTACAAGCACCGTTGTTTTCCCCCTTTTGGCCACAACACATCCCCTAGACTCATGTTCCTGTCACTCAAGCGTGTCATCAGGGGGCATGTACCCACAATCGAGCATAACGTTCCCTCTTGGAGTCACCACCTACCACTTGGCCAAAGCAATAAATAGCAACGGAGAACATGCAAGAATTACTTCCGAACAAAAATACAAAAGATAAGAACCAATTATATTACTCTATCACAATCTGAACATAATCTCATAATCCATCGGATCCCATCAAACTCAGCATAGCAAAAGCAGAAGAATTACATATGTGCCTTGATCATGTAGGGCATCTCACGAGGTCTAAACCATGAAGAACAAAGAGGGGAGGAGAACATCACATAGCTACTGATCACGTACCCATGGTCCAAGTTAGACTACTCACGACACATCCGGGAAGCGTCCATGGTGGAGGAGAAGCTCCCGGAGGTCAATCCTCCCTCCGGCAGGGTGCCGGGAAGGGTCCTGATAGTGATAGCAACGGAAAAGTAAATAAACCAGTAAATTGATAGTGGGTGTAAAGAGTATTGGAAATATGGACCGGGGTCCTATGATGTTCACTAGTGATGTCTCTCTCCCAAAATACGATAAAATAGCCATGCGAGATAAAAAAATTACAGCTAGGAAATTGACAGGATTATGTGCGCAAATCAATGCTAATTATGCTATAAGAAAGGAAGAGGCTCAAAAGCATGGGTGGTACGCCAAGACAAGTAGACCGAAATCCATCTTCATCTACCTACTAATCATCCACCTTGAGATATCTATCCAGAATATCTCACTGGTATTAAGTTGTGAATCCCACCCAAAGTGTAAACTCAAAGCAACACACAACTGCATTAAAGAACTTTGCGTAAAGTAAACAATCCTTGCACCCGCAAGTACAAGCACCGTTGTTTTCCCCCTTGTGGCAACAGCACATCCCCTAGACTCATGTTTATGTCACTCAAGCTAGTCATCGGGGGGCATGAACCCACAATCATGCATAACGCTCCCTCTTGGAGTCAGTACCTACTACTTGTCCAAAGCAATAAACAGCAACGGAGAACATGCAAGTATTACTCTAGAACATAAATATAAAAGAGGAGAATCAAATATATTACTCAAACACAATCTGAACATAATCTCATAATCCATCGGATCCCAGCAAACTCAGCATAGCAACAACAGAAATATTACATATGTGCCTCGATCATGTAGGGCAGCTCACGAGGTCTAATCCATGAAGAACAAAGAGGGGAGCATAACATCACATAGCTACTGATCATAGACCCATGGTCCAAGGTGGACTACTCACGGTTCATCCGGGAAGCATCCATGGTGGTGGAGAAGCTCCCGGAGGTGGTTCCACCCTCCGGCAGGGTGCCGGGAAGAGGTCTTCTGGTGCTCCCGATCTTGGAAGCGCGGAGGCGGCGGAACAGAGGAGAAATCGCGAAAAAGGGTTCCCGTCACGGGGGTTTCTCGTCACGAGGATTAAATAGGCGAAGGGGGGCAGCCAGGGGGGCCACCAGGGGTCCAGGCGGCCCTCTGGCACGGCCCCACCATAGGGCGCGCCGGGAGGGCGCCTAGGGCCCTGGTGGGTCCCCTCTCCCCCCCCCCCTCGGTGATTCCCGAAGCTTCTTCTACGCTGATTTTTATTGGATTTTCCCGAATTTTTGGAGCACTTTTAATATGGGGGAAACCTGAAATAGAAAAACAGCAGAAAACAGGAACTGGCACTGGGGTGCACTGAGTTAATAGGTTAGTCCAAATATGATCAAAAGTGTATGGAAGTTCATCAATATCATAGCAATATCACACAAAAGAGGCATGGAGCAAGCAGAAATTATAGATACGTTTTGGACGTATCAACATCCCCAAGCTTAATTCCTGCTCGTCCTCGAGTAGGTAAATGATAAAAGCATAATTTCTGTGGTAACATGCTAACAACCATATAAGAACTTTTAAGTAAAGCAATCAAGGAATGTAATTCAATTC
The DNA here is from genome assembly GCA_950022295.1 of Bromus sterilis. NCBI lineage: Eukaryota > Viridiplantae > Streptophyta > Magnoliopsida > Poales > Poaceae > Bromus > Bromus sterilis. The sequence continues at coordinate 50,020,655 of OX465596.1, forward strand.
AAGTCATAACAGGCAAGAGTCTATATTTAGCATTGAAACAAGCAACATAAGAACATAAAGGTGCAAGAGCTCTCGCTGTCCGTGATTCGAATGTCTCCAAATGGTGTTTGCGTGCAAGAAAGGGGATAGAGATATACGAGAAAAAGTATTTTTGTGTTGAGAACTCAATCTACTAAAGTTTCACACTTGGTCTTCTTTGGAATCTTATCTTGACTCATCCCCAGACCACTAGCCATGTACAAGTCAAAATGATCCACTTCTTTTCGACATTTTGAGCGCTCATGCAATGGATGAGTGTAAGCAAGAAAGTTGACACTTAGGATGACAAAGAGAGAATATGGTGGAGGAGGAAGACAAAAAGGCGTGAAAGGCTCACATCAATGAGGACAATCATAGGCGAGAGAAAGCCAAATGATAGATATGATGTGAGGAGTAGGGATTTCCATGCAACGGATGCACATATGAGTTAAGGTAAGCTCTCCAATGGAACTAGTGGGGGTGCATCCAACTTGCTTGCTCAAGAAGACCTAGAGCTCATTTGAGGAGGCTCATCATTGGAATATACAAGTCAAGTTCTATAGTGTGAAGGTCCCCACATAGCTATATGCATAAATGATAATCTCTATGGAGTACAAGATATAAGAGGGAGTACAAGTGTGGATCTCTCAAAAGGAATAGTAGTGTGCCCCCTTCTCTCTTTTTATTTCTTTTTCTCTTTTTTCTATTTTTTTGTATTTTTTGGTGGCCTCAATGGCTCTTTCTGTTGCTCTCATTTGTCCTCTTTGGGATCTTTTAATTTTTCCTCTTTGGGATCTCTTAATTTGTCCTCTTTGGGATCTTTTCCACACTTTAGGGGCAACACTCTATATATTACAAAAAGTATAGAAGATCTTTCACACTTTACAAAGTACTCAAATCATAAAGAAGATGTAACTATCATGATGTCTGCAAATGTATGCCTCTGCCCTCTGCCAGTGTAGAAGGATATTCAATGATACTAGCGCGTCATGTAGCAATGATTAGGGTAAGGCCCAACTAGCATGCGGATCATCGATCAAGCAAGTAGCATGTATGCCATGAAGATCAAGTCATGAGAAGATGGATGTTGCATGGCAATATATCTCGAAAAGGCTATGGAAATGCCTTGATAGGTAGGTATGGTGGCTGTTTTGAGGAAGGATGTAGGGAGTCTTATGATGACAGAGCATATCATGACAAGGGTTTGGACATACCGGAGAAGGTGGACGCCAACTCTCGGAGTGAGAAGAAATCAATGCACGGCACAGGAGAGGCTAGCAAAATATGGGAAGGTGGAAGTGTCAACTTTCGAATACTCACATTAGTCCTAAGAACTCATGCACTTATTATCGGTAACTCTCAATCTAATAAGGAGGTTTCACAAAGAGACAGGTACCCCGAGGAGGAGTGTATGGGGGTTTGGTTATCCTTGCGCATCCTCGACTCATGGTACGTGAGTGTACTCTAATATTCGACCCCTCGGAAGAGTAGTGATCCATCTAGTAGCTAGAGTTCTCAACTAATTTTGTAGGTTTTGAAAATAAACACGGATTGCCAAAAATACGACATATATCACTAATAGGCTAAAGCTCTTGACACCAAAAGTCCAAACACTAATCAAAACAATACCTCAAAACTATTGAAAGTTACTACTACAAAAGAATAGCAACATCAATTACCTACTTCAAGGCAAGACACAAAACTCAGTGCAACAGGCAAACTCTCTAAACAAGATAAAAATGAAAACTCAAGAGAGTTCCAGCAACAAACTAAACAAAATCTCTTTGAAAATATAAACATGAAAACTAAGAGCAAAACATGACAGTAGCTATGAAAAATATAAAGAACACACACAGCAAAGATAAGCATGAAAAATCCTATGTTGTGTTCTAGATTTTGAAAGTGGAGTGTGTTTCTCTCCCACACAAAGAAATCTGGGTTCTAATTTGTTATGAACAGCAAGCAAAGCTAAAGAAAACTACAAATAAAACCTATGAGCGAGACGCTCCAAGCATAGCACATAACACATGAAGTGATAAAAATATAGTGAAACGAGAGACGAACTGATAATTGTTGATGGAGAAGGGGATGCACGGGGGCATCCCCAAGCATAGACGCTTGAGTCTCCTTGAATATTTCTTGGGGATGCATGGGGGCATCCCCAAGCTTGAGCGCTTGACACTTCTTAATCTTCTTTCATCATCTTCCCTCGCACACTTGAAAACTCCCTTCATACATAACTCATCATAATCTGATTAGCGAGGTTAGTACCCATAATAAAATAATTTTTCCTCTACTAGAAATAAGGATAATCTTGAAGAGATATTGTTTCTCAAGATTTCCAAAAAGTTTTTGCAAAGAAAAAGCAAGCTTAAGGTTTGCAAAATGAAGAAAAGGCAAAACAGGACAGAATCTGTGAAAAACAGACCAGCAGGTAGTAAAGAATTTTTAGGGATACTTCTGCATCTCAAATCAAAAAACTCAGAACATACGAAAGTTCCGTAATTGTATAGAGCACGCTGTGTAAAAAATTTAGCTAAAAAAGATGAACTGGGATTTTTCTGTGATGTTTCTAGTCACGAGGACAGAATCTGTTTTCTGGACAGCATGTCACAACTTTCACTTCCCTTGTCATATGAGGCAATAAAAGGCACAAAGCTTGAAAGGTAGAGATACAATGATGTTGCTACAGTAGTAACAATCATCAAGACCACTAAAAACAGAAGAAAAACAAAAGGGAAATCTTAAATTCGTTGCGGGCTGCCTCCCGAAAGCGCTTCTTTAAAGCTATTAGCTAGGCTTAAGGCAAAAGAAGATGCTCACATAAGAATAATAATTTGGAGCAAAAGAGAGCATCAAGAAGAAAATATGAGACACATTTAAGCCTAACCCACTTCCTATGCATAGGCATCTTGTAAGAAAATAAATCAAAGAAGCACAAAGTGACATGCATAGAAAGGTGGAAAAAGAACAACTTCAAAACTTTCAACGTGAAGACAGGTGTTTTAGTAATATGGAATTTTCTATAACCAAACTTTCCTCTCTCAAAGTAATTTTCAGTAGTATCATGAACAACATCAAGAATATAACTATCACATAAATCATGTTGTTCATGACCTACAAGCACACGTGTATTGTTTTCAACACGGTTTTTAGGATAATAAGATAAATGCAACCCGTCACATTGACGTTTAATAAGGACAAAACTCTCCGGATTTGGAGATTTCAAAAGGATAATAGGAAAATCAAGTGTGGGTGCAATAGCAACAATTTCATGCTTAACATGAGGAACTATAGAAAGTTCATCTCCGTAAGCATCATTCATAGTGGCATCATGGCCATAAGCATAGAAGGCATCAACTTCATCAAAAAAGGGATATTTCAAAAGAATCCATAGGATCATAACACTCATATAAGGTAAGATTCAAAGAGTTACTCTCATTAGAAGGTAGACATGGATGGCTCCATTCTTCCTCCTTTTGTTCATCACTCTCCTACTCTTTTTCATCCAAGGAGCTTTCGGTTTCATCAATTTCTTCTTTCATAGAGTCTTGCAAAACATTAGTCTCTTCCTTTGGGGGAGAGATTCTCTCAAGATGATCAGTAATATAATAATTTGCATCATAATTTTCCAAACAATAGTTAAGTATAGCAAGACTCTTAGATTTGTAAGGGGCATCATCAATATTTTTAAGAAGAGAAGTAATTTCATAGGCACCCTTATAAGCAACAAATTCTTCTATTTGCTCTGCATCATCAAAATCATAATTTCTCTTAGCATAAGAAGCTAAGGTTTCATCATCATTGTACTCACATTGGAAAGCAAGGTGTTTGTGCCTCATAAAGCAACAAGATTCATCCCTGCAGAAAGATATATTATATATTGAGCACAAGTTTCTAGCATAGTCATACAACTGGTGTATTTGTTTCCATAAGTCTATCCCCTTTTGAGGCAAGCGGTGTTCCTTGTACCACTTTTGTTGATCCTCGGTGAATCCTCCATGCCAATAAGATTTGGTTTCAAAGAAGTCAGACATTGATTGGCAAGTAAGGAACTAGACATACTATTTTTTTGGATTTTTGATAAGAGACACTAAAGCAAAAACTGAAAGGTAAACTAACAAGACTAGAAAGCAAAGATAAAAGATAGTGTGCAACTCCCCTATCTTGAAGAGTGGAGTCCCCGTCAACGGCGCCAGAAATTTCTTTTTATGGTACGAATTAACCCCCCCCCCCCTCGTTGGTTACCCAAAGTGGAAGGTTGAGATGTAGACAGCAGCAAGTTTCCCTTAGCGAAGATGCTAAAGTTTATTATCGAACCAGTAGGACTCCTAGATCGACAAGTAGGTGGCAAGGAAACAATGGCACCATTTTAAGACAAAAGTTGCTTCCTTGACCTGGACCTGCACACATAGCAAATAACTTTGCTTCCCAACGAGTACAGAGGAGTTGTCAATTCCTCCGGCCTTGTTGTTTACAAAGGATAAAACGCACGGGATAATAATGATAGTGATAGCAAAGAAAAAGTAAATAAAGAAGTAAATTGTTAGTGGGTGTAAACAGTATTGGAAATATGGACCGGGGTCCTATGATGTTCACTAGTGATGTCTCTCTCCCAAAAGACGATAAAATAGCCATGTGAGGTAAACAAATTACAGCTGGGCAATTGCCAGGATTATGTGCGCAAACCAATGCTAATTATGCTATAAAGAAAGGAAGAGGCTCAAAAGCATGGGCGGTATGCCAAGACAAGTAGACCGAAATCCATCTGCATCTACCTACTAATCATCCACCTTGAGATGTCTATCCAGAACATCTCGCTGGTATTAAGTTGCGAATCCCACCCAAAGTGTAAACTCAAAGCAACAGAACAACTGCATTAAAGAACTTTGCGTAAAGTAAACAATCCTTGCACCCGCAAGTACAAGCACCGTTTGATGGCTTCTCGCCCCTTCGTTGGTTTCCCCAAGTGTAAGGTTGAGATGTAGTGCAGCAGCAGTTTTCTCTCGGTGAAGATACCAAGGTTTGTGTCCAGCAGGACTCCAGAGATGATAAGTAGGTGTCAGCGGCGCAACTGACGCGGACCTGCACACAGACACAGATAACTTTGTTCCCAATGAAGTTCAGAGAGGTTGTCAATATCTCCGAACTTGTTGTTTACAAAGGATAAAACACAAGGGATAATGATAGCAAATAAAAGCGGTAAAGTAAATGTAACGTGGAAACAGTGATAAGGATATGGACCGGGATACGTGATGTCTCTCTCCCAAAAGACGATAAAATTGCTATGCGAGGTAAACAAATTACAGAAAGGCAATTGACAGGATTATGAATGCACCGCAATGCTAACTATGCTACAAAAGAAAGGAAGAGGTTCAAAAGCACGGGCAGTACGCCAAAGTAAGTAGACCGAAATCCATCTGCATCTACTACTAATCATCCACCTTGAGATATCTATCCATAACATCTCGCTGGTATTAAGTTGCGAGCCCCACCCAAAGTGTAAACCCAAAGCAACAGACAACTGCATTAAAAAGAACTCTGCGTAAAGTAAACAATCCTTGTAGCCGTGGTTACAAGCACCGTTGTTTTCCCCCCTTATGGCAACAGCACATCCCCTAGACTCATGTTTCTGTCACTCAAGCATGTCATCGGGGAGGCATGAACCCACAATCTAGCACAAAGCTCCCTCTTGAAGTCACTACCTACTACTTGGCCAAAGCAATAAACAGCAACGGAGAACATGCAAGAATTACTTAGGAACAAAAATATAAAAGATAGAAACCAAATATATTACTCTATCACAATCTGAACATAATCTCACAATCCATCAGATCCGATCAAACTCAACATAGCAATAGCAGAAATATTACAAAGGTGCCTCGATCATGTAGGGAAGCTCACGAGGTCTAAACAATGAAGATCAAAGAGAGGAGGAGAACATCACATAGCTACTGATCACGGACCCATGGTCCAAGGAAAACTACTCACGGGACATCCGGGGAGCATCCATGGTGGAGAGGAGACTCCCAGAGGTCAATCCTCCCTCCGGCAGGGTGCCGGGAAGAGGTCTTTTGGTGCTCTCGATCTTGGAAGCCCGGCGGCGGCGGAACAGAGGCGAGTTCGCGGAATAGGTTTCTGCTTCTGGAGTTTTCCTGTGGCGGGGGATAAATATGCGAAAGGGGACAGCCAGAGGTGGGCCAGGGGCCCCAGGCGCCCCCCTGGCGCGGCCAGGGGTGGGGCCGCGCCGGGTGGCCGCCTGGACCCCCCTTGGCCCCCCTCTGGCCCCTCCCGGGCTCTTTTGGAAGTTTCCTGTACGCTGATTTTTTCTGTATTTTTCCCGGAATTTTTCTGGCATTTTTTATATGGGGGAAAACTGAAATAGAAAAATAGCAGAAAACAGGAACTGGCACCGGGGTGCACTGAGTTAATAGGTTAGTCCAAATATGATCAGAAGTGTATGAAAGTGTATCTAGATCATAGCAATATCACACAAAACATGCATGGAGCAAGCAGAAATTATAGATACGTTTTGGACGTATCACCGTTGTTTTCCCCCTTGTGGCAACAGCACATCCCCTAGACTCATGTTTCTGTTACTCAAGCTAGTCATCGGGGGGCATGAACCCACAATCATGCATAACGCTCCCTCTTGGAGTCAGTACCTACTACTTGGCCAAGGCAATAAACGGCAACGGAGAACATGCAAAATTACTCTAGAACATAAATATAAAAGAGGAGAATCAAATATATTACTCAAACACAATCTGAACATAATCTCATAATCCATCGGATCCCAGCAAATTCAGCATAGCAACAGCAGAAATATTACATATGTGCCTCGATCATGTTGGGCAGATCACGAGGTCTAATCCATGAAGAACAAAGAGGGGAGGAGAACATCACATAGCTACTGATCATAGACCCATGGTCCAAGGTGGACTACTCACGGTTCATCCGGGAAGCATCCATGGTGCTGGAGAAGCTCCCGGAGGTGGTTCCTCCCTCCGGCAGGGTGCCGGGAAGAGGTCTTCTGGTGCTCCCGATCTTGGAAGCGCGGCAGCGGCAGAACAGAGGAGAAATTGCGAAAAAGGGTTCACTTCACGGGGGTTTCTCGTCACGAGGTATGAATAGGTGAAGGGGGGCAGCCAGGGGGCCCTGGTGGGTCCCCTCTGCCGCCCCCCCCCCCCCCCTCGGTGATTCCCGAAGCTTCTTCTACGCTGATTTTTTATTGGATTTTTTCCGAATTTTTGGAGCACTTTTAATATGGGGGAAACCTGAAATAGAAAAACAGCAGAAAACAGGAACTGGCACTGGGGTGCACTGAGTTAATAGGTTAGTCCAAATATGATCAAAAGTGTATGGAAGTTCATCAATATCATAGCAATGTCACACAAAAGAGGCATGGAGCAAGCATAAATTATAGATACGTTTTGGACGTATCAGAGGTAAACAAATTACAGACGGGCAATTGACAGGATTATAAACGCACCGCAATGCTAACTATGCTACAAAAGAAAGGAAGAGGCTCAAAATCATGGGCAGTACGCCAAAATAAGTAGACCGAAATCCATCTACATCTACTACTAATCATCCACCTTGAGATATCTATCCAGAACATCTCGCTGGTATTAAGTTGCGAGTCCCACCCAAATTGTAAACCCAAAGCAACAGACAACTGCATTAAAAGAACTTTGCGTAAAGTAAAAAATCCTTGACCGCGGTTACAAGCACCGTTGTTTTCCCCCTTGTGGCCATAGCACATCCCCTAGACTCATGTTTCTGTCACTCAAGCGTGTCATCAGGGGGCATGTGCCCACAATCGAGCATAACGTTCCCTCTTGGAGTCACCACCTACCAATTGGCCAAAGCAATAAATAGCAACGGAGAACATGCAAGAATTACTTCCGAACAAAAATAAAAAAGATAAGAACCATTTATATTACTCTATCACAATCTGAACATAATCTCATAATCCATCGGATCCCATCAAACTCAGCATAGCAGAAGCAGAAGAATTGCATATGTGCCTTGATCATGTAGGGCAGCTCACAAGGTCTAAGCCATGAAGAACAAAGAGGGGAGGAGAACATCACATAGCTACTGATCACGGACCCATGGTCCAAGGTAGACTACTCACGGCACATCCAGGAAGCGTCCATGGTGGAGGAGAAGCTCCCGGAGGTCGATCCTCCCTCCTGCAGGATGCCGGGAAGGGTCCTCACGGTGCTCCCGGTCTTGGAAGCGCGGCGGCGGCGGAACAGAGGCGAGATAGCGAAATAGGATTCTTTCTTTGGAGTTTCCCTGTGACGGAGAATAAATAGGCGAAGGGGGAGCAGCCAGGGGGGCACCAGGGGTCCAGGCACCCCCCTGGGCGCCTGGTGGTGGGCCCCAGGCCCTCCTTCAGGCTTCTGGAGCCTTCTGACACGCTGATTTTTTATCTGATTTTTCCCGGATTTTTTGAGCACTTTTTATATGGGGGAAAACTTAAATAAAAAGACAGTAGAAAACAGGAACTGGCACTGGGTTGCACTGAGTTAGTACGTTAGTCCAAATATGATCAAAAGTGTATGAAAGTGTATCTAGATCATAGCAATATCACACAAAACATGCATGGAGCAAGCATAAATTAACGATACGTTTGATACATATCACCAATGACCACATTATTTTTGTTGGCTAAATCGGCTATGTCAGGCCGAATTAATACCTTCTTTACTTCCAATTCCATGGTGTTCATCGGGAAGGGTTGCTTGTCAACCTGCATCTTAGAAAATCTCAATCGCCCTTCACTAATGGCCGATTGTATATGTCTCCGGAAAAGATTGCAATCATTAGTAGCATGTGAGAAAGAATTATGATATTTTCAATAAGCACGCCGTTTCAGCTCTTCAAACGGCGGAAAAGTGTGAGATATTCTAATCATCTTATCTTGCAACAAAGCATCAAATATCCTATCACACCTGGCTACATCAAAGGTAAATTTTATCTCCTCATCACGATTCTTGTGAATCGGCTTGAGAGCATTGCACGAGTAAGGTTTGGCCTTTGAGGACCAAACAAACTCAGTAGTATATACATCAACCTCATCGTACGAGTTATCACTATCGTAGTCAACCATATGCATTCTAGGATGATCGGTTAGTGACTTATGAACCTCGTTACTTCGGCCCTTGTGGGCCAAAGCCTTCTGTAAGAATTGCTTAATTTTTAAAAGATCATAAATCTCTAGCTTCTCTTTAATGTGAGATCTAAAACCATTAAGAACAAGATCTTCCAAGTCTCTCTCAGTTATCACTAGGCTATAGCATCGGGGTTTTATATCTCTAAATCTTTTGACATAATCGGTGACCGATTCATCATGTTTTTGCCTAACCGATGTAAAACGTGACAACTTAAGCTCATTGTCGCCACTATAAAAGTGATCATGAAATTTCTGTTCTAATTGTGACCACAAAAGAATAGAGCCATGTGGCAAAGCAGAAAACTATGAAAAAGCGGTGCCGGTTAAAGATAGGGAAAATAGACGCGCTTTCAATTCTTCTATGGAACCGGCCTCTCCCAACTGTGCTAAATACTGACTAACATGCTCCCGAGTTGTTTATGTGCCCTCTCCACTAAATTTAACAAATTCAGGAACTTTGTAACCTTGAGGGTACAACACTGCATCGAAGTGTGCGGGATAAGGCTTTTGATACACACTACTCTTTATTTTCAGGCTCGCTTCCGAAAGTATCTTGAAACATATTATGTAAATCCTCCCTTAGCTTGGCTAAAATAGGATCTGTGGTAGGTGTTGATGCTTGTGGTATAGGAGCAACTTGAGTACTAGCTATTGGTGCAACTTGTGCTATGGGCACCGAATCATAGTTTGGAGGAAGACAAAATGCGCTTGCTCCTATGGGCGATGTGGCAAAGTGATTCGGCGTTGACACCGAATCTGACGCACTTGTAATAAGTTAGGGTACATAGGTGCAGTCACAAGTTTATTAGTTTGGCTATGATAAGAATTCATTGGCATATTATAATATTGTTGCATAGGAGGTGCTGATGAAATAGGACAGGTTGGATTAATTTTTTCTGGGCTAACAACAGTACCACTAGATGATGGGGACATATATTTTTGTGCACTGCTATTTGCTAAGAACGCATTATACATCATATCATTTCCCTTGCTAACCAAACTCTCAATCACAACAAGTTGATCTTTGGAAAAAGTTATACTCGCAGTGATTTCATCTAGATTGCCATCGAGAGGAGGGAGGTTGATTTCTCCGAGCTTGATTTCTCCAACCGGAGTGATGTTGCCTCGGAGATCTTTATCTAAACTCGCAAGAAAAGTTTGCAAATCTTCCTCCTCGTGTTGCTTCATGAGCGCTTCATAAGCCTCAATGCGCTGCTCCTTGCACTGCTTTTTGAGGGCTTCATATGGTTGGCGATGTTCCTCCGATAATTCATCAAGACTAGGCCTAATGATGTTATCAGCGTTGATCTCTGACTTGTACATTGTTGATGATGATTACTTGAAACTTTGTCCCCAACAGAGTCGCCAAAAAGTGTGTTGACGCTGAATTGCGCCCTACACGAACACTTCACGTGTACCCGCGGCGCCGAGGGAGATACTCCGCAGCTCGCACCGTAGGAGGCCTGCCGAAAGCGTGATACACAAGACAGTCCGGTGGGCTCTTTTGACACCAAACGCCTCAAGCCCTCGGAAGGGACCCCGTCAGAGAACTCGGCGACGATTGGCTGCCCTAGGTCGTCCTGGACGCCCCTGGAGCTTCGTGATTCGTATTCCTGCAAGAACAAGAATAGACGAAGAATGAGAAGAAGGAACACGGTAGGGTTTGTAGTTTGTGTTTCGATTGTTGTGTTGTTTGCTATCGGTCCTCACCTCAAGTATATATGAGGGGGTTGGTCTTCCCGTGCAAGATAGGAACTCGGCGAAACTTCCCGTACAAGGCTCAGAGTCAGGATCGGGCGCAACTCAGACTCCCTCTCACGTAAGGAAACTTCCGACCTATCTGGGTCGCAGAGCAATTGGTGTCATCTCCTAGTTGGAACAACTCGGTGAACTATTTTGGTGTATGCTTCTGACTTGGCTACAACTCTGCGTGCCCATCCCCGAGTTAGAGTTCCCTATTTCCGAGTTAAAAATAACTCGGTCATTCCTTGCTTCCAAGTTACAAGAACTCGGTCATTCCTTGCTTCCAAGTTACAAGCACTCGGTTATTCAATGCTCCCAAGTTACAAGCACTCGGCACGTTTTGGCTTCCGAGTAACGAGTAACTCGGTACACTATGGCTTCCGAGTAATTCGGTGCACTATGGCTTCCGAGTAACCAGTGACTCGGCAAGTTTTGGCTTCCGAGTAACGAGTAACTCGGTACACTATGGCTTCTGAGTTCCGAGTAACGAGTAACTCGGCTCATCTTGGCTTCCGGGTAACGAGTAACTCGGTTCATCTTGACTTCCGAGTAACAAGTAACTCGGTACACTTATGGCTTCCGAGTAACGATTAACTCGGTTCATCTTGGCTTCCGAGTAATAAGTAACTCAGTTCACTTATAGCTTCCGAGTAACGAGTAACTTGGTTCACTGTAGCTTTCGAAATAAGTGTAACTTGGTCGATTCTTGACTTCCGAGTAACACATAGCTCGGTACATTATAGCTTCTGAATAGCGATTGACTTGGCATGTTCTTACTTTTCCGAGCTAGCAGTAACTCGGTGTTGGTTGTAACTCGGAAAAACCACTTGGTAGCTCCTCCTTTGGGGTAGGCATTGACTCGGAAATCTCCAGTTCGGCAATCTTGTGTAAGTTTTATGGTTGTGCCAAAAACTGGTGTCAATAGAATGTATCTACCGCTGCGTTTTGTTATCTGTATTGAATACCTTTGATTTAAATTGGTTACGATTCCAATTTAGCGAGAAAACTTTACAAGATTTAGATCTATAAGAATTACACTGCTACAACATCAAAATTTACAAGATTCAGAAAGTGTAAAGTCTGCACAAAAAACATCGAGAAGTGGCAAATCAGAGGGGTAGATGAAAGGATCTGGCTGTTGACCACAAAGAGGAGATGAAGAACCAGCGACATAGGAAGAGGGTTTCAATGGGAGGCACGCCGGAGCACGGGAAGAGGATGAGTGGTGGAGGATGGTAAAGGCCAGGCGTGGCGGCCATTGAAAAAGGAGATGCGGCGGCTCTATATTCATTGGGTCGCAGAGGAGATGACGAAGGGATGCGGAGAAGGGCCGACGTACAGGACGAGGAGGAACGAAGGCCGGGGTGAGGAGGGCTGGCAAATGTCGAGTTATTCCTAGGGGCCATCATCGAGTGCTTCCTGGGCGCCGCCCCCTCTCGTCGCACGGGGTGGGAGGTCAGGTGGCTTCTTCGTTCGGTCTAGCGAGGGTAGAAAAGATGGGCTCAGATCATTTTCTTTTGCGGGGGGCACGAATACAGGCCAAATCAGAGGGGTATGAGGGGTACGACTCCATATCATGGGAGGCCTCTGCGCGTGGGACTAATTTCCTCGATGTATTCTATCAATTACAGAATGATGTTTCTGTTAGCATGCCAAACACCCAAATTGATGGTTTGTGAATACGAAATCCAATTCGGAACCCCAATACAAACATCCAAACGCAGCGTAGATGTATTTTAATGCTAATTACATTCATTTAAGAGTGTGATATAAAAATGTTACTATGTTCATTTATATTATTTGTCGCTTAAATTGATGTATCTAGATGTATTTTAGTGCTACACATATATTTTAGAAAGTGTGGTCGGTGACGTTGGCGCTACGTTTTTATTGCAGCGGGCAACGGAAAAAAGGTACCATTGATCCTTGATTTTTTCTACAATAAAAAACGATGAAGTATGATTGGCGGTGATGGGTTGCGAGCAAAAAATCTAACATCGATAACCAAATTTCCTGCCACCTGTTTGTTGGTAAATTTGGTATGCAACAATATTTTGTTACGATTTTTGCTGCAAAATTAAAAAGATACACATAGATATAAAAAATATTTTTGTGTTGCAACTAGTGAATTATTTATTTACAATAGTACACGTATTTTGCTTCCTGGGTCCGATCGGCCGAAATTTCGACCGATTCACCGGCGTGGAGTAGTGGTCTAATAATAAGGGAAATACTTCCATACATGCGGATGATCGGACTTGAAACTTCGTTCGCTCGGTATACACTATTGGGGAACGGGCCAGAAAACAATTTTTTTTCCTAACCTACGTGTCGCGAACCCAAGACCTATGATATGGCGATGCAAGTAACGGATGGAAATAGGTCACATACCAGTATGTAGTCCGTTAAGCGGGAAACGTTCCCGCGTGAACGTGGTTGATGTAGTCGTACCCGCCGATCCTGGATGAGGCGGAGATCCTCGACGACTCCAGAAGCCACCCGGTCCTTGTAGACCTATGAAGGGATTACGTCCCCGTCGAAACGTTGTTGGTGAAGACGTCGTGGTACAGCCTCGACGATGAAGGAACACCACAAGTGTAACGCCTCGCGGGATTACACACGTACGGTGTACCCGACGTCCCTCCGGGCTCTGAACCAGGCGAGCACCAGAAATAAGATGGATTCGAATCCCGATTCCAGAAGCATGACGGCGTGCGTATGGTGGAGAAATCCCAAACCCAGTGCAGACTCCAAACAAGGGGAGTCCGCTCAAAGGCAGGAGAAAGAGAGAGAGATGAGAACTTATCTCAAAAATTGATGATGAAAAAGGGCACCCTACCCCTCCTTATATAGGCCAAGGAGGGTTGCACACCTCCCTCCCTCCACGGGGTGGGACTAAACCCCCAAGGGGGGTTGGTGCGCCGGCCAAGGGGGAGTGGGGCCCTCCCTTGGCGCATGGCCCAAGGGGGGAGGCTCCTCCTTCCCCTAATGGGCCCTATGAGGCCCATGTGCCTTTTAATTCTTTATTTAACTATTTAAATCAGATTTTTAATATTTAGTTCATTAATTAAATAATAAACATATTTAAATAATATTTTGAACAATTCAAAATCTCCAGAACCATTTCTGGCCTCCATCGGAACAAGTCTGGGGTTCTCTCTTATTTCACCAATGATCCCGAATCTATCCTTAATGTGTCGAATGCCCTTAAGTGTGACACCCTATGGTACAGGAAACAATAGACATGATCAAGACACTTTCTTGATCAATGACCATCGGTCGGACTTGGTTACAATCCTAGATGACCCATGTGCTTCCATCGAATGAACTTCATCGATGTTGGATCCGTTAACGTTGAGTCTTGTTCCCTTTGTCCTACGGTACTTTGTTTGTCAAAGGTTTGATCGTTGGTATCCAATAAACCCAGTTCATCCTCGATAAACATGTTTACTCGTTCCCGTGATATTACAATCCCGTGACCTAGTCACATGATTGCGCAATCTTTATGATGTAATATCACCGAGTGGGTCCAGAGTACCTATCTTTCAATCGGATGGACAAATCCCGCTTTGATCTATTTGCATACTCATCAACATATATATTTTGTAATACCCAAAGTACACCTTTATGGCCAGCATATTTCAGTCAGGCGGTGGTGATGTCTACGCACGCTTCTATTCTTGTAGACTATGTTGGGCCTAAGGTTTGTAGGACAGAAGCAATTTCCCTCAAGTGGATGGCCTAAGGTTTATCGAACTCAGAGAAGTAGAGGTTGAAGATGGTCTCTCTCAAGCAACCATGCAATTAAGATAGAAGAAGTCTCTTGTGTCCCCAACACACCTAATACAACTAGGAGTTGTATAGGTGCACTAGTTCGGCGAAGAGATGGTAAAATATGGGTGATAGGTGTGATAAAACGAAGTAATATAAATATGTAATAAAAAGTGCAGCAAAGAAACAAGTAACAAAAGTGAGTGCAAACGGTGTAACAATGATGGAAACAAGGCCTAGGCTTCATACTTTCACTAGTGGCAACTCCCAACAACATTAACATAGTCTAATCACATGATATTTCCCATAAAACATGCAATGGAGACGTACTCGGAGGTCATTCCTTTGTGGTCAAGAGAGGATGAGAATTATGTAGGGCTACAAAAGCACACCTCAAAGTTCGTAGTTTTCAATCTATGGATTTCCCAATGTCACCGCGGCCATCCAAAGAGAGTACCACAATCACCACAACTTATCTAAAGGATAGTCAAAGACAAACACCAAAAGACTCTCAATCCTCAATCCAAAGAGGAAATTACTCATTAAAATATTCTTCTAACCCATGCCCAATAGACCGCTGTCACCATGGTCTCGGGGATTATTCTAGATAGGATCAAGTGAGTACATCAAATCCAATACATAGAAGAAGGGGAAACATCATGGGATCACCCTAGATTAACATAGCCTATGATCACAACGAAGATCACATCATGGGAGAGAGAGAAACCACATAGATCAAGATACAGGCCTTAGCCCCAAGGGGAACTACTCACACATGGACATGGTGAGAGAGAGAGAGTTGTTGATGGAGAGGTGCAGCCCGGAAGAGATGAAGGAGACGGCGACGGCGACGGCCACGGCGGCGGCGGCGCCCACGGCCCTTGGGGGCAGCGGCCCTTGGCCCCTTTTTCTTCCTTGGAGATGATTCTGCTGTGGAGATTGATCTCCCCCTCAAGACGGCTGCCAAGGAAGAGAAAATTTCGTGGTGCCTTTTGACCTAGGTTTCCTCTCTTTATATAGACTCTCGGATTCCCGTCATCCAGATTACGTCTTCTGTATTTCGGGGTTTCTGGAAGCATCCTAACTCTGATTGGGCCGAATTTTATGGCTAAATCCACCGGAAAAAAATTCCCTACAACTTTGTAGTTTTAAGTTTTTCCGTTTGAGGCCGTCTTCTAGCGTTTCCGAGGCGATATTTAAAACCAGTCTGGTGGGGACAGATTTCGGGAAAGTTAAAGTCCAACTCCTACAAGGCTCCTTTTTGTGATTTTTCCTTTATCCAAGTAATTCCTACACATAAAGTACAAAAACAAGAACTTGTGCACTCTTGCAACCATTAATAGGTTAGTTCCAAAATATGTTATAAAAAGATATGAAAGTGTATCAAATGCATAGCAATATCACACAAAACATGCATGGAGCAAGCAGAAATTATAGATACGTTTTGGACGTATCAGGTGGATGAAAATCAAAGAATCCTAATAGATATCAATTACGTATGATCATTACGGTGAAAGGATCTGGTCACTATGTTATAGTTATCGCAATGTTGAACTATGTGACTGGATCACATTGCAACACTTCTGGTGGGTGTATGTCCATCATATCGTTATCCTCATGATATGACCCCATTGTCAATAGGCGGTTCGTACCTCATGATCAGGAAACCTTGATCATCAAATTTTCCAATGGACTAGTATACTAAAGTTAACTAGGGACCTGGTTGTTTTATACCACACGTGTATTAATGTTTTCGCTTAATACAGTTATAGCATAGTATAAAACAAATTATGAACTAATGGAATAGCCAATAAACATATTTATTTGCCTCTAGGGCACATTCCCAACATACACCCTTTAAAAAAGGAAGGGTCTCAAAGACCTCGGATGCATTAAAATATCACAGTGGTACAGGTTACAGATAAATCTATCTAAAAAAGAAAATAAGAGTAAGGGCTTAAATTTTAGAAAGAGGAACCTAAAACTACCAGCTGAAACGCGATCGGGTCCTGACCACTGATTTTGCGTCGAATATGCCGCGGATCACGGCCATTACCTCTGTCGTCGGGAAAAGAACCACTTGGGACAATGGCACCAAAGTACATCGAGCCTCCGGGACTGTAGAGCCTCCCTTTGGAACACAAGTCAGGAGGTTGAAACAGTGTTGACGCCGTCTTGCTTCCCAGAACTCTATGGCACAAAGCGGCAACCTTTCGTCCCCTTTTGGCCATAGAAGTCGACTGGGAGAGAAGCACCAATGAGAATATGCACAGAGAAGATGCAACAACTTGGCCTTGAACGACCTTGTAAGAGCAAGTTTTTCCCGATATTGTTGGAAAAAGCAAGAGAGGAACTAACATTGTTTGCGAGTATAAACAGATGTTTATGTTCCTGGAGAACAAAGAGGATTGGTAGAACTTCGAGGAGAATCAAAAGGAGTTGAAGCTTTTCCTTGGAATCGAAACTTAACCAAGATCGGTAACCCCCCAAATATGCTCTTGTAAGATGCAGGCCCTTGAAGTAAAACTCTTTGAGGAGATTGGAGAAGAAGCTCAAAACTTTGTAGATTTTGTACTTATTTTTTCCTTCTTTGAGTCATAGGATAAACCGTACTATGAAGAGGGGTTAATCAGTCGAAACTTAAGTCAAAGTGAAACTTCTCCTCGTAACTAAACCTAGTGAGAGTATGAGAGGAGAAATCTTATTGTGATGACTTACTTTTCGATGACAAAGTCGAAGTACTTTCCATCTTTGAAGTAGAACTCACGCAGTGAGTCGACATTTATTGAACCTTGAGTAATGATGCACATTAATGACTAATCCAACTGTTATGTACACGCCTCAAGCTGTCACATTTGGTCACATCGGTCATTTCATCCTTGGGATCCACACCTATAAATACCATGCACCCGCCCGCTAGTTTGGGTTGGCTGCTCTATGATTGTTCTCTATGAGTGAGAGATTTGTGAGAGTCCCAAAAAAGATATTGAAGCCAAACCACTGAGAGATATAGTAGGATGGGTCTCAGGAGTCTCTACGGACTCGGTTACAGATGGAATTAGACCCTAATTTTCTACGTACTACAAGAAATGGGCTTCCAGATCAGTTCACCTTCATGGGCTTCGTGTGGTCCTCTGGCCTTTATGCGCGCCAAGTAGGGTCATGGTGGGCACCCGAAGGTATGCCCACAACAAGCTTCTTCACGTTCTTCTGCTTTCGATATCTCTAACAGAAGTGAATGTTTTTTGAGTTTGTGCTTCAAGTATACTTCAAGTCATTTCGGCTGGTCCTATAGTTTTGTCATCAATATTTTATCCTTTTAGTTTTGTGGTTCTTGTTTCAGGCTCAGGTTAGTCTTGTACTTTGCTTCAAGGTTGGCACATGTGTACTGTTACATTCAAGTCCGTCATCGATGATGGGTTGGAGATGATAGTAGTCCTCCACGAAACCTCTCAGCGACCCGTACTCTTATTAGTTGGGGTTGACGATGTAGTTTTTTATATCTTATCTCCCCCTACACCTTCAATATTCTTCTCCTTTTTAAAATCAGATGAAGGTTATTTTGTTTGTCTATGTTTCACTGTTAACTGTTCAGGAAAATCAGAGTTAGCTTGTTCCCGCTTATTCAGTTTATAGTTAGGATTCACTCTCTCAGCCAAACCCAAATGAAGAATTTGCACTTGTCCTCCTCTCTAGCTTTCTAGATCATGTCAAAGTTGAGGTTTGAGTAGGAGCCAAAAACTTTGCCTAGTATGCTGATTTGGATGAATACTTCTGTGTAGCATCAAGGTTCCAAGTCACCGAATCCTCGTAGTCCACAACCAGGTGCATGAGCTGCATCTGCCACAAAAGGCTGATAAACTTGCGTAGTTGCGTAATTATGGTAATTCTCGTGATCCCAACATCCAAGAATCGTTGTTGATCGCCCGTTCCACCATGATGTTCTTATGAGTGCAGATTGGCAAGGGGCCAGGAGCCATCTCGCAAGGGGCCTACCCCTACAGCTAACAATATTGCCAGAACTGAGTCCTCCATCCATTGCCCAGAGTGATCTTGGTGGCAGCTCCAAATCCCATGGTCAGGGACCCTGGGTTAGTCATGAGAGGCACAGGTTGGACGATAGCTCGTCGGCTAACAGGAGGAGACGTTCCTTCTCAATATTATTGCTTGGAGATGCGATTACAGGGAAGGCCAAGGCTAGTGCGCACAAGTCTAGGGTTACAGATTGTGTATTGGATCCTCGGGCGGCGGACTAGCGACACATGGGGCACGATTTACCCAGCTTCAGGCCCCCGGAGGGAAAACCCTACATGCTGCTTGTCTGATCTTGTATTGATGATGTACAGGGGTGCCGTGAGGGCTTTGGTGGAGAGAGATCTGTCTAGTCCTATGCGTGGGGATTGAGAGCTTGTGTGTTTTGATGCCCTAGAGAGGTGCCCCTACCTCGCTTTATATAGATAGCCAGGTAGGGTTTACAAGAGTCCTAGTCAACTACAAGTAAGAGTCCTTGTCTTGCGCCTCAAGTCTTCGGCTTCACGTCTTATTCCATCATGTCGGCGTCCACGAGTGGGCCCCTGGTGGGCCGCCAGCCATGACACGCACCAGGTACCCTCACGTAGAGGAGTGGTGGGGTCACCCCCTCGTCAACTGCGTTGGCGATCCCTGCCAGGGCCTTTCCTCGTTGTTCCATTGTAGCCATTGCCACCATAGACGAAGGGCCCTACCAATTCCCTAATGTCTAGGACTCCTAGGACGCCCCTATCCTTAGGTCGGTAAACTGTATCCCAGTTAACCAGTGCTAGTCCCCGGTCTGAGTTGGGTTTGATCTCTAAAGAAAATTCCTCCTTAGTTTTTCAATTTGCTTGATTGCCCAATTATCCATCTTGAAGATCAAGAGAATATAAGAATGGGTAGTAGACAATACCGAATTAACCAAGTGAAGTAGGCGTCGCTAGAGAGAAGTTCTCCCCTCTAGAATTGCAGTTTGACTAACAGCTTGTCCAAAGTGGGTTGGATGTCCCCCCTGGTGATCTTCTTGTAGTGTAACGACAATCCCTGGTATTTGGAGTGGAAGTCGATCACTGAGATTGGAAGGTCCACCAGAAGGCCCGGGAGGTGGATGATGTCACAACACACCGGGAGAATGCCACTCTTAAGTAGGTTGGCCTGTAAGCCCGATGCGTTCTCGAAGGCCTGTAGATTATCTTTCATCTCCTTGAGTCCGGA
The DNA here is from genome assembly GCA_950022295.1 of Bromus sterilis. Taxonomy (NCBI): domain Eukaryota; kingdom Viridiplantae; phylum Streptophyta; class Magnoliopsida; order Poales; family Poaceae; genus Bromus; species Bromus sterilis. The sequence continues at coordinate 50,040,597 of OX465596.1, forward strand.
GCAGTAGGAACAATGAACATGGTCACATCATCTATGTACATGCTAACACTTAGCTCAGAGGGAGGAAGGCATAGGGGGCTGAGAATTCCCTCTTCATTCGCCTTAGCAAATATCCAGTGAAGAGGGTTTATGGCAATAGTAAAAAGCATCGCTGATGTGGGCATACCTCGCGGGTCCCCACCATGACTATACCCGGTACGTGTCAAGACCGACGGCCCACCAGAAGCCTCACAAGCCTACTCGAAGCCCACTCGGGTGAACCGACACGATGGAACAAGACATGAAGCCCAAGATTGAAGCGCAAGACAAGGACTCCAATTCATAGTCAACTAGGACTCATGTAAACCCCACCTAGCTATATATATAAATCCAGGAAGGGGCACTCCCAAAAGGAACCAACGACAACTAGACACACAACTAGAGAGATCACAACTCGACACCCCCCAATTAAACGTGCAACTAGATGCACAACTCATTGTAACACCTCCACCTCGTCATCACCAATACAGGATCAAACAAGCAGCATGTAGGGTTTTCCCTCCGGGGGCTTGAAGCTGGGTAAATCGTGTCCCGTGTGTTGATTGTACGCCGTCCGAATCTACCAATGCGACATCTTCTTCCTCCTCTACGAAACCCTAGGTACCTCACCATGGGATTTGGCGTGATCCTACCACGTCAATCGCGGACAGAGGGTCCCCTTGTCGTAGCCCTCTCCCATGGAAAGAACCTCGGTCCTAACTCCCCATTGGCAAGAACTCGAGAGGAGGCGGTGCACTAAAGAAGCACAAGCATGTTGCACCAACGGGGTCTAAATCCCATGTGCCGCATAAGTTCAAGCATGAAGTTCCAAGAGACAGAATGAAACGACCCGGAAATGTCCAGAGTGATCAACGGTGTGGGCATCTTGCGTTCATGGAACAACTAAACAGAGTTCTTCTCGTACACAAAATTGTCTTGTATGCTTCTAGATTTGATAAAGGCGCTCTATGAAAATGGTATCAATTCGAATAAGAACGACGCCAGCCTAATGGTAAGAATCTTGCAAAGGATTTTAGCCACCGAGTGCATAAAGGCTAATCGGGCCGTTGTCCTTAACTCTATCGCATTAGTCGACTTGAGTAAAAGGATCAAGTGAGCTTTGTTCAACACGTTTCATGTCTTACCCCCAGAGGTCATAGAATTGATTCAGAGCCGCCATAATGTCCTCCTTGATCATTGTCCAACAGTGCTCGAAGAAACCTACCGTATACCCATTCGGTCGGGATGCTTTGCCTGAAGGTAGCGCGAAGATCACGACTTTGACTCCTCCTCTGCGAATGGAGTGTCAAGAGCAGTCGGGTCGCGGGAGGGAGATCATCAAACCTCCAGTGTTGAGCATTACAGCATAATTTTACCTATTTTTTTCCACTTCTTCTTCAAAGGACAAGGCAGCTAATTCAGTCTCACGCCACGTCCCCTCGTTTTTTAGAACGCACTACTTTTAATTGGAGGACTTATTAAAAACGGAGAGTAATAAAATAACGTGATTTTCTGATTTGACAGCTCGAGCACGCCCGTCCTTTGTCAACAGCACCCGTCGCCGGCTTCCTTCATTTCCCTACTGTCATCGTGCGGCCCTCTCCTAATTGGCGTGCGCCCCTCGCGGCGAGTTCCCGCCCCCCACCCACCCAAACTCTATTCTTAACGCCCTTCCCCGACCCCCTCCATTGCCCCTCTCCATCTCCCTCCCCCTCTCCCTCCTCCTCCTCCTCCTCCAGCCTCCGCCCGGAGGTAAGCCCCACCGTGCTCCGTTATCCTTTCAATCGGAAATCTGTTAGCAACCTGTTCTTCTGCTCCCCCCTTTTCGGTATGTGGCGATCAGATTGCATCCGAGTGCTGCCGACATTTGTAATCTTTGCTAGGTTGTGATTATTATTGCTGCGCTCATGTTTCTGTTTAGGACCGTCTCACACATTGTACCCTACTTTTAATTTTCCCTTCAGGCCCCACAGAGAATTCTGCAAATTTTGAGCCAGGTGGTGACTTAAAAAAAATTCATGCATGAATTTTAAAATTTGAGATTTTTTTTGGTCGGATTAAGGAGCCCGTTGTTGCTTCATGAGCTGATGGTTCATTCTTATTAGTGTTTGTTTTGAATATGTCCTTGTAACTGAGAGAGAGCCTCTTTATTACTTTCTCCTGTTATTAGAATTTTAAAGAGCATGGTGTCATTCCCGTTTAAGGAGAAAAAGGGACGCGGATCAAAAAATAAATATTGCACAGCACATTCTAATTAAAATTGGGGAACATGCATAATTTGAAACTTCCCTAATGACGAATTTTGTTTTATTTGACATTGCCTCAAGGCCCAAAAAATTATTGTTCCTTACTTTTTTTGTTGTCTGTACCAACTTAGCCTCTGTCTTGCAAATATTATTGATCATAAATACTTAATCAAAGCTATCATATCTGATCAGGTCCAGAGAGGGCATACCAGACATGGCAGAAGTCCTGTCAGGACCTCCCGAGCACCATCTAAGCTCTGGTAAGAATACACATCACTGTTTTTTTTTGCGGGTAAAATACACATCACTGTTATAAGCATTTTCATGTTGAATAAAGTGGAATATTATAACATGATAATAATTTATCTGTATTTACTTTTTAGAATAAATAATTGTGTGGTATCTTCTTAGTGTACGCCCTCTTATTATTTCTTGAGGCATATTAGTTTAGGCTTTCCACTCGGTCATGAAAAAGCAATATGATTCTTCAAAATCGAATTTAGTCTATTAAACTTAGCAGAATCAACTAATGTATATGACGTTAGCAGCCTTAGATGGACATTATGAAGAGAAGAGGAAATCCAATGTGGAATACTCAGAAGATGAAAAGAAAGCAAGGATTGTGTCGCTGAAGAAAAAGGCGATGAACGCCTCACAGAAATTGAGGCATTCCATGAAGAAGGGGAGGAGGAGCAGCAAGGTGATGTCCATTTCAATTGAGGACGAGCGCGACCCTGAGGAAGTGCAGGCTGTGGATACCTTCCGCCAGCTTCTTGTGCTCGAAGAGCTTCTACCATCGCAGCATGATGACTACCACATGATGCTTAGGTATTTTATCCGATAATGGAACACCATGTGATATAACTGCATTTTTCATTTGGAACAGTATTACTGAATGATGTGATGGTGTAGGTTCTTGAAGGCAAGAAAGTTCGATGTTGAGAAGGCAAAGCAAATGTGGACTGATATGCTGCAGTGGAGAAAGGAGTTTGGCACAGATACCCTTCTTGAGGTAATTATAGCTACCATATAGTTTGTGATATTAAACTCTATTTTGATTAATCCCATTTGGACTGAAAGGTACAGTGTCACACTTTATCCAAAATCTCTTGTCAGGGTTTCGAATTCGAAGAAGGTGATAAGGTTGCAGAATGCTACCCTCAAGGCTACCATGGAGTGGATAAGGAAGGCAGGCCTGTCTACATTGAACGGCTCGGACAGATCGATGTCAATAAGCTAATGCAGGTTACCACAATGGAACGTTTCGTCAAGAACCATGTCAAGGAGTTTGAGAAGAACTTTGCTGATAAGTTTCCAGCTTGCTCAGTAGCCGCCAAGCGCCACATTGATCAGAGCACTACCATCCTTGATGTGCAAGGAGTCGTATGTATCTAAAAAAGTTCATTAGTCCGACTGTTGCAGTTTCACTATGGCTTATTAAGATGAATCACATTTCAGGGGATGAAACAATTTAGCAAAGCTGCAAGGGATCTCATCGGTCAGCTTCAGAAGATTGATGGTGATAACTACCCAGAGGTACTCTAAAAGGAATGACAAACAATTCATCACGCTTGTGTGACAAGTTTGAGCTGGATTTTGTCTAGCAAGTACTGATTGCGTCGTTATACAATTCTTGTACCAGACACTGTGCCGGATGTTCATCATTAATGCAGGCCAAGGGTTCCGACTTCTCTGGGGCACAGTGAAGAGTTTCCTTGACCCTAAGACCACTGCAAAGATTCATGCAAGTTTCTGTCCTTACTGATTTTCTTCTGTAGTTATGATTCTATTTATCTTGCTTTCAGTTAAAGGATTGTTTTCTGAACTGTGCATTTCTTTAGGTGTTGGGTAACAAGTACCAGAGTAAGCTTCTCGAGGTGATCGACGCCAGGTGAGAAGCAAAGCTCTAATTTATATTTATTTTTTATCAACTTATTAAACTCCTAAGCTACTTCTAATACAGTAATCGCATATACATTTCTGTTGCTCAGTGAGCTGCCAGAGTTTTTTGGTGGAACCTGCCAGTGTGAAGGTGGTTGCATGAAGGCTGACAAAGGACCATGGAAGAATCCTGAAGTCATGAAGGTAAATTCCAATCTCATCCTTTGGTCTCACATGTTATCCTAGAATAGATCATCAAATTACAAAGAACAAAGAACTTAATTACTTCGTGTTTTCTATAATACTTTGATGTGAAGATGGTTCAAAGTGGTGCCGGGAGGTGTGGAAAGCTCAATCTGGAATCTCTTGATGCCGGGGAGAAAATGATTTCTGCAGATAATACCGTTTACCCAAAGGTAGTGGAAACAAAATATTCCTTCACAAAATAGTCACATCAACATATTTGTCAATGCATTGGAAAAATAGTATTTTTTCCATCAGATTTTGATTTTTTGTAAAATGAAGAAGCAAGATTCTTCCAATGGAGAAGATGAGAAGCGGAACCTATCACATAAAGCTTCACGTGCCCGAATTGAGCATCCCCAACTGTCACCTGTTCATGAGGATCTTCTTCCTGCATTGTTTCCTGTAAGTCATGTTTCTTCACTGATTCTATCAATGATTTAATTAGTGTCGAAGCATGCAAATAAAAAAGCGCCTCGTCTCTCGTGAATAAAACTAGAAGTACAATTTGTTAGGCTCAATATCCGAACTTAGGTGGCTTCTCTAGTTCCATCTCTCAAGGAAAATTATGTGATTTATTATTCCAGTTTTCTCAGTTCAATCATATACTACATAACACATGACTTGTTGCTGATATGGCACTTACAGGGGTATTATGCACAAACTGGTTATATACTTATTACTCAGATAAATTTATCTCGTATGATGTAAGATACTCAAATTTTACTTACAATTGTTATAAAAAATGTCAGACCCCAGGATCACCATATTCGTGTGATGTTCCAATGGTTGAGAAGGCCATAGATGCCATATGCAAGAGCCATGGATTAACAGATGATAAGCTCGTCCTCACTAAAGGTTAACACGACCTCTCCACCTTGACAACCTTTTTGACACAGCACTGCTACTCCGTGTACCATTCCACTGACGGACTGACCAAATTACTGCTCTTCACCAGCTGTTGCAAATGCGTCTAATGTATCCAATCCACCACTGTTGGGCGGCGTCATGGCACTTGTGATGAGCATTGCGACGATGCTCCGTCTGAGCCGTAACATGCCCAAGAAGGCGCTGGGTGCTTCCATAGGAGCCGAAAGCACACCGAAAATTCACGCGCAGCAGCCATCCAAGTTGTCGAAGGAGGATGAATACAGTGTCTCTGGAAAGCGCTTTGCTGATCTTGAGGAGAAGATCATTGCGCTTCTGGCAAAGCCAGCAGAAATGCCGTCGGATAAGGAGGAGTTGCTAAAGGCTGCAACCAGCCGTGTCGCCGCATTGGAAGAGGAACTTGCACTGACCAACAAGGTAACTTCTTTTCCACCTTGGTGAAAAGCAATTTCTAAGTGCACAACACTAAGGTTTATGTCGTGTCATGTTAATTCCATTGCCATTATGTATTGCTTTGCTTTGAAACACTGTTGATAAATGATGATGCTCTGCACATTTTAAGTAAAGCAGTTCTAAAACTTGCTTTTATGTGTTTATTATGCAGGCTTTGCAGGAAACTCTTGAGCGGCAACAGGAGATCTTGGCATACATTGAAAAGAAAAAGAAGAAGAAAAGCAAGGTAACCAAGAAAACACATGACAAAACGAAATGCATCCTTCTTAACTGTGGTTTTGATCATTACCACCTGAACTTCTCAGTAAAGGTCAATATTACTATAAAAATATACGATTCTCACTTTTTTACTATTATTGATGTCATCAGTATTTTCTGATACAAGGAACAATTCTATACAACCACAAAATAAGTAAACATCCGTCGTGCTTAAGTGGACCTGTTCATAAGCCTGGTCAAGCCAGGAGATACCGTGCCGACAAAACCAAGCCTGAAAGTACCCAAAAAAAATTCTAACAAAATATTGATTATAGTTTATTTTTGAAATAAATTGATACTGTATTACATATTTTCTAGTAGAAACCAATTCTTATTATGAAAGCATCTCGTTCAACCTTTATTCTGGGCTTCAGGGCTACTGGGTGAAAATTTGAGCTTCAGCCTTGATAAATCAATCTAAGCTGGGCCGACCATGAACAAGTCAGCTCAACTATATACTGAAATATGTTTTTTTCATTACTTGCCCAATTGTTGCATTTCTTGAAAATAATACTGTCTTTTGGTATTGTGCAGCGCTTGTTCCACTGGTAGATGCGAAGAACGGAATGCTATGTGTCCGCAAGAGGCTTTGGCTTGATGAGAGTGAGCTGGTGTTTTCATTTGTCAGCGAAACGTGATTCCAAGTGTAACATATAATGTTCTTTTGTTCTTTTTCCTGTGTTGCTATAATTCATTGATCGGAGCTTCTCAACCATGACATACATTACGCCTTGACCCTGTGGGGATGTGCTGCCAATCTTTTTCTTGTTTGCTATTAATTGTGGATGGACTGGTGTCTATATAAATATATGAAATCCAAATTCATGAGCATCAAGTTGACTGAACTTTATTTGTTGAGAGAGACAGGAGTTGACTTTACTTGCCACTTTTCTAGATTGTGCTTGGTGCTTACCTATCATGGGGCCGAAATAGTCCTACCCCAGTTGTTGGTGATTAATTCTGGCGGCGAAATAATTCTACCCTAAGTGTCGACGATTAATCCACAGCCAATCTTAAAATCAATCAGGATGCAGTGAAAAGTACTCCGGTAGAGAACGGGTGGTGCCCAAACATATCTTGTGCCGTACTTCCTCCGTTTTTTTTTTACTTCGCATATAAGATTTGGTCAGAGTCAAATTTGATAAAGCTTGATCAAGTTTATATTAAAAAGTATCAATATTTACAACATCAAAGTTATAGCGTATGAAAATTAATATCATGATGCTTCTAATGACATTGATTTCGTATTGTGGATGTTGATAGATGTTTTTTATAAAATTGGTCAAACTTTAGAGAATTTGACTTTGATCAAATTTTATATGCGAAGTAAAAAGAAAGAGGGAGTACTATTTATCCAGTGATCTTGCAAGAAAAGAATGGAACCACCGTCTCAGATCTGAATAGGCGTAGACACGGAGAAAATTGCCTTCAGTCTGAAACAACAAGGTATATACCTGACCACGGCGGCTGATTGGTTGTTTTGGAGGCCCAAATCAACTTAGACCATGTAACATGTAAGAGCATCTTTAATCGATCCTCTAAAATGTTGTATCTTTCTTTTCTACTTCTCTAAGTTGTTGTTTGGATATGTTTTGCTCCGCGGTCACAAAAATGACCTCACTCTCTCAAATATGCTTGCTTGGCGCCTCTCAAATACAAACATTCGGCTCCCTTCTCTTCTCGTTCGAGTGCCGCCACTTCCCATTGCCCATTCTCACCGCCCTATCGCCGATGCCCCCGATTCCAGCAAGAATGGATAGCCAAGATCCTTCCGCCACCTCGCCGACCATTGTCATCAAAATAATCTTATGTGCTGCCTCCCACACAAAGAAAGAGATTGGGCACACAAATCCTCTGTGGGCCACTACATCGGCAACCAACACCGGTAGAATGGTCAGTGGCAAGGTTGCATCGTCCTCGGCGACGGCAAGTCGCCCTCCAGCTGCCCCCGCCACCGGCAAGAGAACAAGGAAGTCGACGACGCTCGCCAAGGAGGTGGCAAAAAAGAAGAAGAAACGACAACAACTTCGACTCTGGTGCCTCTTCCGACCACCGCTTCCGCCATCAAGGTCGATGGCCGCCAAGTGGTGGATGAAATGTCACCAAGGTAAAAAATAATTGTTTTTTTTTTCATTTTGGCATGTGCATTGTGGTGATTGCTTGTGGCCATTGGATGATGAGTTTGTTATCGTTGTTGTAATGTGGAGAAGGTCACGATTAAATTCCTCTCGTCTTTGGAGGAGTCACACATGATTCACCTTGATGATCTCAACTACGATTCGGTGTTTGATCAAAAAGAAGAGCACAAGCAAATTTTGAGCCCAAAGTGGAGGAGAAAGAGGATGCCCAAGATGAGGCCGAGTAGGAGGTGGTTGAAGCGGAGGTGGTCATGAAGACACAACTATTGTCAAGAAGAGGATGTTTTGTGTGTGATGTTTGGATGAATGTGTCACTTGATGCATCGATTGAAATGATGAATCAAAAGACACGTTTTGGGGGAGAATTGATGAGTTCTATACTTCCATCGTGTAAGTGTCATCAAGCTGCACCCAAGGCCCTCTTGGACATTGTTGGTGTACCATTCAAGACTAATGCAACCGATGGTCCGGTTACCTTGATCAAGTGAACCATGTCAAATTTACTTTTTTCATCATGACAAACTTACTTTCGGACCATGGCAAATTAAACTTTATATCCCATTTATATTATTTTATTTTTTACCAACACCATGGTTTTTCATCAATCCTAGCAATACACCCTTTTACATTCAGAAAGAAAAATGTGTATTTCTTTGGGCTCAACTGGGCACGTGAGACAAAAAATTTTAACATACAACAAAACAGAGGGGATTCGCATTATGCGGATTGTCCCCGCGAACGAAATAGTTCACTCGGTCCCCCTTTCCACGTGAACGAATTGATGTTCTTCTTTTAAGGGTTTGTCTAGAATTCAATCGACTAAGACTTCATAAAGTCTTAATCATGTACATTATCATAAATAAATTATCTTGTTTGTTTACACGTCCAAAAAAGTTATGCAGTTATAGTTGGATATCTATTGGACATGCAACTACCCTCTCTCACACCGTTAATTTAAAAAATAAAGGCCAGTTGCCACATGCAATTGCAGTCCACGACAACACTTGCGGTTGCAAGTTTATTATTAGACATGTAGTTGTCAGTCAAATGTGTAGGCAAGATCCGCCACGACTACTTTCCCCTCCACCTCCCGGGCCGCTCGCGCGGGCGGCTCTAGAGGCCAAATCCTAGCCGCCTCAGGCATCTCCCTCATTAGGTCGCTGCCGCCGCCGGCGGAGGCGGTGGCGGCGCCCTGCCGTCAAAGGCGGAGGGCGTGGGTTGCGCGCCCCGATGCGTCCCCTTCGCGCGGGGGTGGCTCGTCAAGCGGGCAGCACGGTGGTCTTTCCCCGGTGTGGCGGCTCATGGCGGGGAGCACTAGGAGAGGTGTAGCATGGCGCGAGGGTGTGGGGCGGTGGCCATCCCGGGGCGCCGGCGTGGAGTTCGGAGGCAGCAGCGCCATGGCGACCGTGGATCTCGACCAGGAGCGGCCGGGAGATGATGCATCCAGGTGCGGTCAGGAGATGCAGCGGCCAGGAGAGGCCGAGAGATGCTGCGGCGGCCCGCCTTCCGTCAAAAGCCGGCGTGCTCGTGGAAGGCGCCGCCTTGAGGTGCCGATGGATCTGCGCCACCCGGATCTGGAGCTCGTCCAGCGGCAAGGCCGGATGGATTTTACAGGAGTTGGCATATCTAGGCTTTGTCAATTGTGTGGCGATACCGGAGTTGAGGATGGCGTGGCTCTGTTTCGATCTGCAGGAGTTGGGATGGTCGGTTTGTGTGCTCCCAGCCGTGCGAGGGGTTAGAGTTCCGCGGTAGTTTGAGCATGATGGCGGGGTGCTATGGCAGTGGTGGTGTGTTCCGCATCAACAGTTTGGCCAAATCCATTGCTAAGGGTGGTGAAAGGAGTTTGGATGAAAATCCTGCTTGTCGAAGCTGGCGATGACGACACCCATGGTTGCCGTTTTTCTCCTTGGAGGTGTCGCCGAGGTACGCCGATATCACCATTTCTTGGTATGGAGGTGGTCTCCGGGCGAAAGCCTTGGTCCGTTGCAGGACCGGCGATGGCGACGTTTTGGCGCCGTTACTCTGTTGAGAGCATCGCGAGCGGTGACATGGCTTGTGGTATCTTATAACTCAATCTCTACCTTCGAAAATAATCATGTACGGCCGGGTCGCACGATACGACCCGGCTACATGGTTGGCTGCCAGCTGGGCCATGATGGAACTGGGTCGCACAGGATTAGCTTTCCTCTACCTTCTATAAAATTTGTACGACTTCACATATCTAAAAAAAATATGTAGACACAATCGACGATAACCCTTACAATTGCAAGTCTACTATCAAACATATTCGACGGTGTGCCCTAAAGACGATGAGCAGGGCGGGGTGCCTCGATTACACCGCGACCCGTGGGAGCAGACCAAGCCGGGCGTCCTGGAGCGGCACGCCAGCTACATGTCCATCTTGGGCGCCGAAGTGGTCAGCACCCAGCTCAAATCAAATCACCTTGGGACGATGGCGACGCGTGGACGGCGCGACTACTTCCGGGTACGGGTTTTTTGACGCCAGCGAAAACGCCGTCCCGTGGCTTTGTTCATCGGAGTGGTTGGGCGGGTCAGGCAGAAGAAGGGGACGGTTATGGCGTGTATCGCCGTTTTTACGGGTCCATCCGAGGTACACTTTTTTTTTGGGGTAGCATCGTGGGAGCTGCCGGACAAAGCTGGCACATAGGGCGAAGGAGGCCCTCGAGGTGGCCGGCAACGAGAGAGATGAGCTCGGCAATTTGTCGTTAGCCTTCCGTTACGTACCTGACAGAGACGTAACACGCGCGGACAACATCAATGCGCTAACACCCAGTTCCGACATGGAAGTTCTATGGTCTGTGTGCCATGGAATTGTATGCACCACGTCGCGCTTTCCATATTATTATTGCTTGCTAATTCGATATCGTCGTCAAGGAGGCCAAATCAGCATCTCCAGAGACCAGAGAACTTTTAGTTAGCTAGCTCCCACGTTCTGCCGAGAGAGATTTGCATGGGTGATCGACGGAGCAGGCAAGAGCGTCGTGCGCCGGCATCTCATCTCATGGCCTGGCTGCGCTCGTCTGGGTTAAGATCGGGTGCACGCCGTGCCGGAACGTGGGCAGGCCGTCCCGACGGTGGATGCGGGGGATGATCCGATCCGATGCGGACATCCCCTCGTGCAGATCAGTTTTGCGTGCGTGCTTTCCGCTCTGGTTTTGCCTGTCACGCAATAGTAGTACCGAGTAGGACGTCTTTTTTCTTCGAGACCATGGCAGGATCGTCTTTGGATTGGGACTTTTGTGTTTGAGGTAGCTAAATGTAACAGCCCAGTTTTCATAAAAATTAAAAATTTTGTTTTCGGTGTGAATTGTTTGATTGTCTGATTTGTTTGCGGTGTTTGCATCCCCGATTTATCGATCGGCGATTATTTTCCCTCCTTTTATCTCGTATCGGACGGGGTCCGACCCTTGCCACCCTGACACTCGACCTTTGCGACACAGGGTTTCACCCGATCACCGTCGCGAAAACCGCACGAGACCAGCCGAAGCCAACGGAACGAAAAACTCCGTTTAATAATTAAACGGGATATTTTTATAGCGCGCCGAAAAGTGTTTTCGGAACGGTTTCAGCGCGAGGTGAACGCCTCCGGCTCGACGCACCGATCGCGCAGTTCGAAGTTTTACCCGAATCGGAGGTACTGCGGACCCCCGGCGGTCAGAAGCGTGAGCACCGTGCGTGCGAGGTAAAAACCGATGATGTTTTTGCAAACTGTCAGTCACCCATGCTATATAAAGACCACCACACTCCCACCCACCTAGGGTTCCCTAGGCAGCCACCAACCCCAGATCTGGCCCCAAATACCCCAATTTTCGCAGCAAACCCTAGCCCCTAGATCTGGATCCAGCCCAGATTCGTTTGCAGCCGTCCGATCGCGAGATCGGAGGGCCGAGATCGCCTGTAGCCTCTCTCTCTCTCTCTCTCCTCCTCCCCCCCCCCCCCGTGCATCCATGGAGGACCCGAGCGCCGCCCGAGCCGTGGAGCCGCCGGCAGCAGCCCCTGCCGCGCCCTTCCTCCTTCCTTCTTCTCCTCCTCCTCTCCCTCCCCCTAATCCCTCTCTTCTCCTTCCTCGCAGGTCAGCAGGGCGCCGCGACATGGACGCGCCACTGTGAGCTCGAGCTGCCGCCGGCATCCTCCGCCCGAGGCCGCGGCCGCCTCACCGCGCCTCCTCTTCCCTCCGTTCCCGCGCGCCAGCCCCTGCACCACCTCGCCTGCCCCGCCGCCCTCGCTGGCCGGCAACCACCAGCCCGGCGCCGCCGCCACGAGCTCCTGCTCGGGACCGAACCAGGTCGGGAGCGAGCGGCTGCCCGAGCGAGCCAGGCCAGCCGGGTGGGCCGCCAGCCCAGCCGCCCCCACGGCCCACTCCAGGCCACCGCAGCCCCAGCCCAAGGCCAGGCCAGCCGGCCAGATGGGCCTCGGCCCATGAGGTCTTCCCCTTTTATTTTTTCCCCTAGCCCTCTGTAATTTTTGCTAAGTCCCTGATTTTGTGCTGCTGATTCGATATTGCGTTGAAGTTTGCGAGTGATCCGTAGCTCCGATGAACGTGCCCCCAAAACGAAAGTTGCTCAGAATTGCGTGTACTTTAATTCATCTTTTGTGAGCATTTGCATTTGAGCTCATCTTGCTTGTGTAATTGTGTTCTGAACAGGGCATCAGGCCGTTAAACTGCTACAAATTCCTGTTATGTGCTGCTGTTATTATTTTGTTGCAACTTTGCATGATGATTGTAACAAATCCATGAGGCCTATTGCATAGATTCCTTTTGCGTTGCGTTAAGCAATGTTTATACTTCAGTTTCATGCATTCACATGCCATATTTGCTTGCTGCATCATGTTTATATCTTGCTCCAAAGTAGCTATCTTGATGTTATTGTGCTGGTATTGCTGAAACTGTTATTTTGTTGCAACTTCGGTCGACGAGTGTGTCGCCACCGTTTATCGGAATTGAGTGATTCCAGTTGCATTTTGTTAAGAATCATGTCTACTTTCATCCCATGTATTGCTATGTCATGTTGCTGCACTTTTGCATATAGATTTACCCCTGTTTATACAGCATGTGTACATAACTTGTTTTTCTTGTATCTTTTTAACCGTAACTCCGTTTGGGGTGTTCTTTATATGTAACTTGATTAGTTTTTCGTGTTCTTTGTGTTTATGCTATTGTTTGCTGTTGTTAACCAAGATAAAATATGGTTTAGGACAGAACAGTACCAAATGTTTTAATCATCGTGCGGCACTTAGTGTTATGCCATGTATAGGATTGTGCCTCACTTAAATTGTCTAGCATAGATAGTTTACTGTGTGCTTCACCTCTTGACCTGTTTGTGTGCTATGCCATGCTTGCTTGAGTTTCCATGTTAACAACCGTTGTTTGATCACCTGTAGCTAAACAACTTGAACCACCGTAAACGTGCGGTATCGTCGTGTGTGACGAGTACTCCACTTAAATCGTTAGTAACCGTTCTCGACGATAGATCCGTATCGCGTTGCCGTGCCTTGTGTTGCCTCTTTGATCTTGTATTGCTCCGTAGTAATAGTGGTGCACCGTTGATTGCTTTCCAGTGTTTACCCTCTTGTGTGCTTCCGCGGGTACTCTCGGAGACGATGCGAGCTTGCGATCAACTACACCTTCGGAACCCGACTTATCAACAGGCAAGGACTTTGCATTACTTATGATCCATTCTATTTCAACCAGTGGTTTGCATGTTAGTCCAGGTTAGGCTCGATGTTTGATCCTACCACATGTTTACAGCCTCTTTTAAACCGATACAGCCATGTCCCCTCCCAGCAAACCTTGTACTGCTATGTTACTATTGCTCGTTGCTCAGCCCCTGCTTAGTATGCATGCTTAGGATGCTACGATGTTACCCTGTTACTCTTTGGGTTGGGATATCACCTGATTATTATATTGTTATTGATGATATGATTATTATAATGTTGACTATATTCGACGAAGGATGGAAGGTCTAGGCTATCCCGCCCCGACGCTTTGTTCCATTCGAGTCACCTAGGATCCGAGTTCCGGGTATTGGTTTTAAGACTGAGCGTGCCTAACCGCGTGTGGGATTTTATGGGGTCCCCTTTTCTTACCTATCTAGCTTCAAACATTTCCAGTGGTGGCCCAAGCTGATTTACCATTTGAAAACATGCATATATATCTTGTCGGGTCGCTCCTAGCAGATATCTTTTAAAACAACCCGGACCAGTGAGGACATAGTTCCCTTGCTGGCCCACCTTGTCCGGCTGAGGACCCGGTCTCATAAGAGAACTAACCGGCTATCCAAACCCGAGACAGACGGTAGAGACCAGATCGAGAGAGCGGCCGGCTCCTGAGCTGGATGTCGACTCACCGGGGGCCACCCGGATTTGTTCGTTGTTAGTTAGAGGGACCTGTCGTTTCGGATCTCTTGGAACTAAATCATAAAATGGTTGCCTGTGATGGGTAGCAACTGAGAGTGATGGGCGTGCGTGCGGAGCCTTGTAATGGGCAGTTGGTACACCCCTGCAGGGTTAAATCTTTTCGAGAAGCCGTGTCCACGGTTATGGACGACTTGAGACCTACGTCCTGTTCATAGACAACAATAACTGAGATAATCTTAATATAACTTGATCAACGTGTGTGTGCCTTGACTGCTTCTTCTTCGTCGGGATGCAAAGAGGAGGACAAGGATAGGATAGGTGTTATGTTTGCGTAAGTAGTTGGTAGCAAGACTTGTTGGAGGCGATTCCTCATCGAATGCTTGGCTTCTTATCTTACTCTCTAGATCGTTAGCCACTTCATAAATGCTAGTGCGGCAGCAACCTCACCACTTACCCCTTCCTTTCCGTAAACTACTAGTTATCCTAGAATGACGAGTGATGAAGTCCTTGCTGGGTCAGATGACCACTACAGTTGGATGCTGAGTACCTCTGTACTCATGATACTACCCCCAAACTCTTTTCTGGGTTCTGATCGACAACAGGTATGGTGATCGAGGTTTCACGTGGAGACTCGACGACGACTAGTTAGGCGGATCCCGGCGGAGGGCCTGGACCCGTGTGGTTACGGGATCGATGTTTTTATCTTTGCCAGTAGGCATTTGCTTGTAGTCTGTACCCAGACATATATCTTCCGCTGTTGTATTGTTTTGAGGCAGTTGTATGCCGATTGTATGAGATGTTGTATCCTGTATCTGTAATGTTGTGATATCATGTTGGAAATCCGGGGCATATGGCTTTGTCATATGTCGCGGTGGGACCGATATGTGCTTCGTCCCCAGGTCTGGGTGGAAACACCTAGATCTGGAATAGTACCGCATATCGGGCCTTACACTAAACCACTTATACAGGTGGTGTCTTTGGGTTGTGTCTGATCGGACGACAAAAGAACCGTTGCAGCGATTTGTACATGTAGAGCGCCACACCAAAGTTAGGGCAACTCCCACGCGTCGACACAATTTGTTCGGTCGCGTCCGTTCACCTCACGAAAGACCTAAAAACACGATCAATGCACAAACAAAAACGCATTTATATGCGCTCACCTGTTCGCTTGGTGTTTGCGTCCACGCAAATCGGATGCAAAAATGTGTTGAGTTTACGCCAGTGACACCGAACGAAAGAGGTGCTCTTTCGTTTTGCGTTTACCTAGGCCTTCTCGCGTTTGTCTCTGGTCCATTTGACACTTTGAACAACGATTATTTTAAAAGACGATCGCACGCCCCCCCTCTATATCCACTCCCCACCCACATTCCCCCCCCCCCACCCCACTGTCTCCTCCGCTGCGACCAGCGCCCTAGATGTTCAAAGCACCGTCCGCGACCATGAAGAAGTGGTTTGGAAAGGGCCGGAACGACCACGAGGCGTCGGGCTTGAGCTCTAGCCGCCACCACTGCGACCGGAGTGTAATCGCATTTACGTGTCGGTGCACCAATGCCAACACTACTGGTGGTATGTGTGCCCCTTGCCGTGGCTAGACATCCAACTTCCCAATGGGTGGCGCCTGAGCCGCGATCGTGACCGCGTGCCTGTGTCGTCCAACTTAGCATGGGAGATGTGTCGGCACCGAGTGCAGCTGGTCGCCTCGGCCTCCCTCTCTCCTACCGTTGTGGCCCTGAAAGACGCCGCAGAGGAGGCGGAGTTTCAACGGGCGATGGCCGAGGAAGGGGCCATCGTCAAGCGCACCTTGAAGCTCTCGGCCATCGAGGAGCGCGTGTGATGGCCTGGGCTGGCGGCCTCCATCGTCGACAGCGTGTCGCAACTGTCGCCACCGCCACAATAGGGGAGGTGGGAGGCACCACCATCATTCGTGGTGTCGGGCCTGGAATCGCCACCACGACATCGGTTGTCGTCGCCCAACTTCCTCATCGGCTACTAGTGGGAGTTCATCTCCACTGTGCCAGTGAAGGTGGAGATGTCGCCAGTGCCGTGGTACACACGGAGGAGGAGGAGGAGACGCGTCTCCGCGCCGTAGCCTACCAGCGCCAACTGGCGGTGGAGCGCAAGGTCGTCGACCACCAGATGAACACCGACTACTAGTGGACGCGTCGACACCAGATCAGCTGGCGGCGATGGCGTCCGCGGCGGCGGCGACGGGCGAGCAGGTGACTGCACTAGCACGCTACCAAGCCACCTTACCCTGGGCACAACCACCGCCTTTCATCAACCTCATGAGCGAGGACGACGAAGGCACACGTATTTTATTATTATTCTAATTAATTTAAATTTCGTTTTTTATTATTGTAATGTGGACTTTGGATCGCGTTGATCGTGGTTTATCAGTATATTATACATTGTTTTATTAATGTCCATTTTTTCGTATTGCGTCGGCCGTAGAGAAAAAAGCAGACACGATCGTCCGCGCGCCGGGCAAGACAAACAAAAAACAAAACAAATGTGTATCCGTTTGCGTCAGTGCGTTGAAGTGACCATTGTTTCGGATCGCACGATTTTATAGTTATAGAAAGCGATTCGTGGATTTTGTTAAATAAATTTCTGTTGTACGATTCCAATTTAAACTTTATAATTATGAAATTTTTAAACTTCAACTTGTCAAAATGTACAAAAAATTCACTTTAGCACATGAAAGCATATGCTCCTATCTTACGAAAAACGTTTCAAACGTGTTTTAAATGTATTTTAGAAACATATACTCTCAGGTCCAATCGGTTAATGTTGACCTGCAGAAAAAGGAAAAAAATACTTTATTAATATATAATAAATATCGCTTATTTAATATAAAATTTGTACTACTATCTTAATATGAAATAATTAATATTTATTATGAATCAGAGGAAGTACACATGAATGTTCAAGATACCCTTGACTGTTTCTTGAAGCAGAAGTAGCAACCACGCTGCAGTAAACGAACTTTCACCCTGGATTAGATTCCGGATATCGACCCTGAACCAGATTATCCCCACGGCCACGGATCTGCCGCCTGGGCGCCTGGCCGCACCCGAACGCCGACCGGCCAGGTTCTGACCTGCCGAGACGGACCTCCTCCATCTCTCCTCGTCGCCATCCACTTTCCCAAACCCACCATAAAACAGCATCAGTTCCGCCCCCACCCCCACCCCCACCCCCTACTCCGATCTCCGCCTCCCCACCTCCCGCCATGGATCCGGCGCCGCAGTCCCACCCCATCCTCTCCTACGTGCTCTCCCGCCTCCCCACCCTCTCCAAGCCCAAGCCAGCCGCGGGGGGAGACTTCGACATCGAGCAGCCGGCCGTCCACACCCCGTCCCCGCGTTCCCCCTCCGTCGCCGAGTTCGAGCTCGTCGAGCGCATGCCGGGCCTCCGCCACGCCTCCGTGCTCCACGCCATGACCCGCGCAGTCGCCGACGTCTCCGCCGCCCGCTCCGCGCTGCAGGAGCTGGGCCCGCGCCCCGACCACGAGCTCGTCGACTCCTCCCGCGCCCTCGTGGCCGCCGCCGCCGCCGGCGACGTCCCCTCGCGAATCACCGCGGAGGACCTCGAGGCGTGCCGCACGGTGGTGCGGCTCGAGGAGACCCACGAGGCGTACGAGGTGCTGCTGCAGGAGGCCGAGGGGAGGCTCGAGAAGGTCTACCGGTCGGCGATGGATGGCAGGGACCTGGAGGAGGCCGAGGGAAAGGATGAATCCGCGGCGGGCGCTGAGGGTGCGGCGGTGCAGGAGGACGTCGTCGCCGTGCTGAAGCAGGCCGAGGAAGGCAAGCCGGTGGAGAGCGTGCTCCTCGTGGACCGGCAGCTTCGCTACCTGCCCGAGGCGTTCGGAAGGATCCTGGGGCTCCGCGTGCTTGACGTATCACACAACCAACTCCAGGTGAGAAAATTGTCAATCTCAGATGTTTAGATCTGTTTATTCGGAGCCCATGTATCACCACACGGTAACATATTCGTGGATGACAGGATGAGCCACACAAAACACTCTAGTTCTGATCACTGTTGAGGACATCGTTAACCGGTAGCTGCTACTGCTAGGTTGGCTGGTGCCTGGTGAGTAGGGGATTTATTGGCTAATCGGGTAGTTAATCGGCCATTTAATCAATTGATTGGATGGTTTATCAGTTTATCAGTGATCCTATGGCTACGAGCAGCGATTAACCGGCAAGTTAACTGGTTAATCGACCGATTTCTTGAACAAGGGTCCTGATATGTTTGGCTAGGATTAAGCGTTATCGTGCACATATTAGATTGTCTCTGGGCCTGAGTGGATGCTTCGAATTATGCGCTAAGTAGTTTGCGTACTGATTTTTCAGTAAGGATTGTAGTATTTGTGAATTCTTATATGCCTCATATGAAGAGTGAGTCTGTATACTCACACTTATATGTAAGGTGTCGATTAGGATCATATATGAGGGCGAGTCTGGTTTACTGTTGTTTTGGCAGATTTGTTGTGAATCATTCCATGCCTTATGCAGTAAGGATCTACTGCTGAATGTGGAGTTCGGATGGGAAAAACGATAGAAATTATGCAATGATGCGTCAAAGTACTATTTATGTTAGTGTTAGTTGCAATTACGATAATCAACACTGGAAGGGGGTAGGATCTGGCATTAGCCTTTCTGATTTGATCGTCCGTTTGGTTTAGGCTATGCACATACTTGTGTTGACTGATCGAGAATCACTAGTACTTTGTAGTCATCTGCAAGCTTTTACAAAATAGAATAGCAAATTGGTTGGAGTTAGGAGGCTTGATTAAGTATATATTAAAGTAGGGACAACTAGTTTTGTTAAGAATTTTAATTACTTCGGCACTTCCATATTGCTTGCCATCACTTGTAACTTGTAAGGGATGTTTATATCTATTTTATATGGTTAAATTTGAACTTCATGATCCATAATAATCTGATTTTAACAGCAGACTTAACTAATGGTAGTTATAAATGCTGTTTTCTTCCTTAGCCATTAAAACCTCAGATCTCTTTATCTGGTTGCAATTCCCTGACAAAGTTGCTGTATGTCTTGTTGGATACGATACTGTACTGTTGTTGCCTAATTTTTGTGGATTTCGCTGTGCTTGTAGGTTATTCCAGATGCTATTGGAGGGCTTGAACATCTTGAAGAGCTCCGCCTTGCTTCTAATGGCTTGGTTTCTCTTCCTGATACTGTTGGATTTCTATCCAATCTGAAGATTCTGAATGTGTCAACTAACAAGCTGAGAACACTACCAGACAGCATCTCAAAGTGCAGGTAGATACTACTCCGTAAGTCCCCCTTGGGTTTGTTATTTAACACTATACAAGAGACTGATAATCCACATTCCAGGTCGCTGGTTGAGATCGATGCAAGCTACAATGGGCTCACTTATCTGCCAACAAATATTGGCTATGAACTGATTAATATGCGGAAGCTCTGGGTCCACATGAACAAGCTGCGATCTTTTCCATCATCTCTCTGTGAGATGCAATCACTATACCTCCTGGATGCGCATTTCAATGAGCTCTGCGGTCTGCCATCTGCCATAGGGAAGCTTTCCAGCCTTGAGATCCTCAACCTAAGCAGCAACTTCAGTGACATGAAGGAGCTCCCCTTTTCATTTGGCGACCTGCTGAACCTGCGTGAGCTTGACCTGAGCAACAACCAGATCCATGCTCTTCCCGACAGTTTTGGCCGGCTTGATAAGCTGGAGAAGCTTAACCTGGAGCAGAACCCTCTGGCCATGCCACCAGCAGAGGTCGTGAAGGAAGGTGTGGAAGCTGTGAAAGAGTACATGTCGAAGAGGTGGCTTGATGCATTGCTCGAGGAAGAGCAGAAGAGCATGGCGGCAGCAGAGAGCCCGAAGGCGTCGACTCCCCAGGCCTGGCTGGCGCGTAGTGTCTCGTGGGTCTCGGATGTTGGGGGGAGCCTGGTTGGCTATGTCAGTGGTGGCCAGAACAAGTCGGAGAAAGACATCCTCGATCAGCAGTACTGAAAGCTCAGTTTCAATGGTGATTTGAGTACCGTATGTACATACCCAGGTTTACAAAACTCTCGACCTTGAAACCATTTTGTGTTCCTGGTGACCCGGAGAGATGCACACACACACCCCCTTACACTCCCCCTGCCCTCCAAGACAGGCTTTTGGTGTTTATTTTCTCTTTTCCATTTCATCAAAGGCTCTGGTTGCGATATTGTCCAATAATAGAGCTGAAACTCACTTGTCTGAGGCATACCTTTTCTAATTAGGTTATTTGAAACGAAACACACGTTTTTTTTACTGTACGCAAGACATGTGTTAATGCAGACGTATGTCTAGCTAATTTGCCACTGAGCTTTAGAAACTTCTGCGGTTTTGTTTGTGAGAATTGTTTGAGTAGAAACGTTGAACAATCAACAGTATTGTATACAATATGAGGGGACGCAACAGAGCGAGACCATGTCTGCTTTTGCGCCATGACAATCTCACTCGAAAAATAAGGACATACACATCCTTTAATTCACTAAGCTAGGCTCTCACAATCAAGAGGTGTACAATTTGAGATTTTGCCCCATAATTTTAACCTATTCAACTTGGTGGGGATCAAGGCTTAAGTGCAACCAAACAAATAATAGTGTAATTATGTCTAAACTTGCAAGAGAGGTGGGGTTGCAAATATTATATCTTCTCGTGTTGGTTTGGCTTTTTACTCAACTCATATTCCATTCATCCTTCTTATCTTCGAATTGCTAGAAACAAGTAAGCTAGAAAATGCATAAGAATGACGATCAAAAGAGAGCTCCAACAAAATAAACCACAAGTCTAGTATAATTTTTATAATGTAAAAAATAATATAGTAGCGAGTTTCATTTTATTTAATATATTATCAAATTTTTAGGTAACCCTAGGCATCGTCATGTTTTACAAGGCGGGTCGGTCTAGTCGCTAGGGCACCTTACAATCTCATAATCATCAACCCTTTAATATTATACTTGTACTTTGTACTTTTCATTCATCAATATAATCGAGCAGGACTAGGGTTTTACTTCTAGAGAGAGGCCCTAAATTAGGCACATCTTGCTTCGTGTTTTCCCCCATGTCATCCAACTAGTCGCGACACCCCTACCATGGACCTGTCAAATGTCACATCGACAGGTGGTTATATCTCGAAGGCAATGTTGCATCGCCTTCGATCATTGGGATCTGAGAGAGCGCTTCATATATCATCGTGCTGGTGTCAAGTAATGGTCCTCTTCTTATTGTTCTTTGTGATGGTGGTGTTGCGGGTAGCCATCGGCGTCGGCTGCAGAAGGTCGGCCATTGGGGACCATGGTGACGTTTCCTTGGCAATTTTTAGAAGAGCAACTAGGTTTTGACCTTCTTTTCTCCACTTGGGCATCTCACCGGTACCCTCTTTGGTAGTATCTGCTCTCTTTCTGCCGCATTGATGTTCTCTCCACCGATACTGCGAAGTTGACGAAAGTTTTGTTCAGCAAATGGTGGGATTTGAGATCCTTTGTCTACCTGCAATGCTTCTGTGATGGCGGCAACTTCTTTGGATGTCTTGTATCTATGAAGTATTTTGATATAAATCCAGAGGCTTTCGCAAGAAAAGGAGTACATTTTGTGATTGAGTATCTTATTTATTATTGGTAACCCAGATACTCCAAACATAAATGTGTGGTATGTTGCTAGGCTACGGTGAAATTGATAGTATTTGACGCAATAAACATACCTTGTCCTATTTATTAATGGTGACCCAGACATTCCAGACACAAATGTATGGCAGTGTGTTGCTAGGATACGTTGAAATTGATAGTACTTGAGGCAATAAACATACTCGGTGGCATCTCATCTCACCCGCCTAATCCACCCTCTAGAAGAACTCTACTCTTCACCTCCACACTTCTGCAACAACGTAAAATGGCGTTCAGAGGGAAGGCCATGATGATCCTTCTTCTTGTGGTTACATTCGCCTTTGCAGGTAGGGAAAATCGTATCATCCATTCATGCAATGTGTGTGTCATTCCATACACATCCCAGTTCATGGTTTTGTTACCATCTACTAAGATACTACTGATCTGCCATGAACAAGAGAAATCAAAGTTCATTCTTACATAAAATGTAGTGTAAGTCCAAACTAACAATTGACGGAATTGTGTGAACCTATTAATTCAGCAGACAAACCATTGTGTAAATATATGAAAACATAAAGGCATCTACAAGGAAAAACTACTACCCTTGTGATCAGCTTATGTTCTTCTTTGTCGAACCTTCGATTTATGATCTCTTTATGATTTAGCATTTGATTTGGACAGTTGATTGCTAGTGCATTAGAGATAAACCAAGTGAAAGCAGAGGACCACGAAGTCGCCGATCGGCAGCGAAGGCGCTGGAGATGGTGGTATGGCCTCGTCTCCACTGGAATAGTGGTATTGTCGGGGGATTGGTACCCGGGTAGGCTCACCCAAGCGAAAGCAACCTTTCAATACAAGGATGGACCGATTGGGCTGCAGCTGGGCCGAGCTGGGCAGGCGTACGGCCGATTGATCCGAGGCAATCAGCCGTACCAAATGCCAGCAGTCGGCCCAGGCGCAACCGGTCCACCCTTTCGTCACCAAGACGATTATTCGATTGGCCCGCAGCTGGGCCGAGGTGGGCATCAGCACGGCCGATTGCCCAGAGCAATCGACCCTGCCGAGAACCACCAGTCGGCCCAGGCGCAATCGGTGCAATCTACTACCCCTGGAGAAGTTGCCCCCGAGATCAGTCGAGGGTACAAGTACGAGGTCATAAATGCGCAATCCAGAGAGATCGGGTGGCAGAGAAGCCAAGTCACATCGAAGATCTGGCAGAGATGCGGTGTCGACCTCTCCGCCGATTCCGCGGACAGGACGACAAGACCGCACCTCCTAGCTCCACTGTTCACCATCATGCCCTACGAGTCTACAGCATGGGCCGCCGCTCGTCGGGTCCGGATCACCCAGAGAGGAGCAGTCGGTGGGACCTAGCCGATTAGAGGATGACAGCTGGGCCCAATCGGCAGTGAAGTTACCGATTTACCCCGGGCTCACACTATAAGAGCCCGGGGTACCCCTCCTGCGTGGGGGACGATCCGCACATTCGCACCATTACTCACAACTCACTCAGTTCATTCACTGCTAGTAGTTACTCCTCAGGGAAGCAGGAGAGAGCCTTGCTCACGGCGGCGCTCACCTTCCCCGGAGTAGATAGAGAAGCAGTTATTGTAGCTCTGTTCCATTGATATAGAAGAGACAAGCAGGAGTAGGGGTGTTATCTCTCCGGAGAGCCCCGAACCTGGGTACATCGTGGTGCCTGTCACCGTGTTTGTGCCCAACCCGATTCCGGCACCATCGACATCCTCTTCATCGCGTCTTCCCCTCACTTTAGCCATCCCCATGGCATCTGCCGTCACATATCGACGACAGTTGGCGCCCACCGTGGGGAAGACCGAGGCGTCGACTGGAGTAAAGATCCGGACGGGATTTTCCTCTGCATCGGGCGGTAGCCACGCCTCTGGCCTGATTCTTAGGCGTGGGGCAATCGACTATGTGGTGGACTACTCGGAGCGGTACGGGGCCGGTGCACCCCTGCCGCCCGGTGTGTCACTGCAGGTTGGCAGTCATCGCCTCTTCATCGGCAGCTTCCCCGAGGCATATCCCAGGGAGATTCGCGTCTTCTCGTGCATCACGGATCCGCTCTCGACCGGGGGCTGCACGGCAGCGCCTGGCGGAGAGGATGGCCGTGTGCATGCAGCTGTCATGATGGCGGGGGCGTCTTCATCAAGCAATCGCGGCGCAGCGAGTGCGGCTAGGAGAGCCAAGGAGGCAGATGATGCCGCGGAGCGAGTCGGCACCAGCGCGTTGCGGGATGTGTTATACACACCCGTGAACAGGAATGGGGATCCCGATCAAGTCCACACTGAGCTGGAGACAGCACGGCTCGCCCTCGCTCGCAGGGCCGAGCAAGTGCTGGCAGAAGAGCGTAGGTTGGGAGCCATCACAAGGGAGTACAACGCGGCGCATGCCGGACCGCGTCGGCCGATTGAGCCTGCGGTCTTAGAAGATTTGAGAAGCCGAGGTCGAGCAGTCCATCAGCAGCTGTCGGGAGCCGAGCAACCGGAGCGGCCGAGGATGCCGGCACAGCCGGAGCAGCCGGCGCAATCGGCGTTCATCCAGAGGCCGACATACAGCACGCAGGACAAG
Organism: Bromus sterilis; assembly: GCA_950022295.1. NCBI lineage: Eukaryota > Viridiplantae > Streptophyta > Magnoliopsida > Poales > Poaceae > Bromus > Bromus sterilis. Next base: position 50,065,321 of record OX465596.1, read on the forward strand.
AACCTGAGAGCAGCCGAGAAGATAGCAATCGAGCTAGAAGACCTAGATGGAGATGAGCGGCTAGAGCAGTCGCGCCGAATGCACGAGCTGCTGGCAGCCGCAAAGGAGCAGAGGCTCGTGGCAATGGAGAATCAGAATGCAGGACCTGGGGCGTCAAGAGGAACGGTGAGGCCGAATCCGGAAGCTAGCCAGCGACCGAATGCATCGCGCCAGAACAGGCAGCAGCCGGCCCCATCTCGACATGAGAGTAGGGTCAGGAGCAATCGGCCACCCCAGCGGCAAGCAGAAGAGTTGAAGAGCCAGCTGTTAACAGCAGGCGCAATGACATGCCTCAGCAGTCGGCACCAAGACCAGCAATCAGCGCCCGACTTGGCCCTCGCCAAATCGGTCAGAATGATGCAAGGCATCGCATTGAGCTCCTGGAGAAGGAAGCTCAAGAAGATGAAGAAGGAGAGGCTGGCCCGTCGTGTTTCGGTCATCGCATTCGGACCGAGGAGTTTCCCAAAGGCTTCACGCTGCCGAGAGACACACCCAAGTACAATGGTTATGTGAAACCAGAAGATTGGTTGTCCGATTACCTGACCGCAGTTCGAATTGCAGGAGGCAATCGGCGCGTGGCAGTCCGCTATGCACCTTTGATGCTGCAGGGATCAGCTCAGACATGGTTGAACAGTATGCCCAAGGACAGTGTGAATTGCTGGGAAGATTTCACAAGTGCATTCATTCAAAACTTCACGAGCACGTATGAGCGGCCCAACCTCCCGCGGCAGTTGGCTCTTTGTGTGCAAGGCAAGGATGAACCCCTCCGAGATTACTTATCTTGGTGGATCAAGTTGAAGAACTCATGTGAAGGAGTCCATGAGATCCAGGCCATTCAGTACTTCACGGATGGATGCCTGGCCGATTCAATGTTAAAGCACAAGTTGCTCCGCAAGGACTTCACGTCGCTCGTCGAGCTCATGAAGGTGGCCAATGCGTTCGCTATGTCCGATTCTGCGATGCGCCCTATCCAGCTCGGAGTTGGAGGTGTAATCCAGTCACCAGGGGCTCCGCAGTCGGACGTAGGGAACCAAGGCCTCAGTCGGAAGGAAAGAAGAGAGAACAACCACAACAACAACAACAACAACCAGCAGAACAACGGCAAGCGCAAGGATGAGCAGCCAGATACTCAGTACGGCAGTCGGCAGGTGGCCGCTGTTCAGAATGAAGAAGATCCAGGGGCTGCAGGAGGCAGTCAAAAGATGAGACCCAATGTGAGGCCCCCGGGGCAGATGAAGCCCAAGTACACATTTGATGATATGCTGGATGCACCATGCAAACTGCACAACACTCCTAGCAGGCCGTCTGCGCACACAACTCGGCAATGTGATTTTGTGAGAAGGATTGCAAAGGGAGAAGCTTTACCGCCTCCACCCCCACCACCACCCCAGAACAGAGGACCACCTCAGCAGCAGAACCAGTTCCCGCGGCAAGACGCCGCTTACATGATTTTCACCAGCGAATCCACCGACAAGGGCAGTCGGAGAGCCCGAGCTCAAGAAGTCAACGCCACCATGCCACCGATTCCTCAGTTCATGCATTAGTCCGAATGCCCCATATCCTGGGACAGAGCAGATCACCCGACCATCTTGCCGAATCCAGGCAATTATCCGCTTGTGGTTGATGCTCTGTTCGCAGGACCAAGATTTTCATGCAAGTTCTCCCGAGTGCTCGTTGATGGAGGAAGCACAATCAACATTCTGTACAGAGACACCTTGATCAAGCTAGGGCTCACCGAGAAGGATCTGGAGCGCAGTCGGACGACTTTCCATGGGATTGTCCCTGGGTTGTCTTGCACCCCCATGGGTCGCATTCGGCTGGACGTCATATTTGGCACAGAGGAGAACTTCAGGAGGGAACCGATTTGGTTCGAGGTCGCCGACCTCAGCAGTCCTTATCATGCTCTATTGGGATTGCCCGCATTTTCCAAGTTCATGTTCAACGCACAGCAGACTTACCTCAAGATGAAGATCCCAAGGCCAAACGGCGTCATCACCGTCACCGGGGACTTCAGGAAGTCCCTCGAGTGCACGTCAGCTGGCGGAAGTTTGGCTGACTCCCAGGTGGTTGAACAGAGAAGCGTCAGCTCGGCAAAGTGATTGAAATGGCACAAGCACAGAGCAAGAATCCACTCCCAGTCGGCCCGACAAAGAGAGCAGATGAGGAATCGGCTTTTCAGTCGGCCAAGGACAGCAAGAAGGTCGCTCTAGATCCTCCGACTCAACCAAGTTCGTTGTAGTCGGAGCTGGACTTAGCGACAAATAGGAAAGCGAGCTCGTCGAGTTTCTCCGTGAGAATCGGGACATCTTCGCATGGTCTCCACAGGACATGCCTGGTGTGCCGAGAGAACTCGCCGAGCACAAGCTGCACATTCGGCCAGGCTCGAAGCCGGTCAAGCAACCCCTGAGACGTTTTTCTGAAGATAAGAGAAGGGCAATCGGCGAAGAGATTGCGAAGCTGCAAGCTACAGGTTTCATCATGGAAGTGTTTTACCCCGAGTGGCTGGCGAATCCCGTCCTCGTCATGAAGAAGAACAAGACCTGGCGCATCTGTATCGATTACACTTGCCTGAACAAGGCGTGCTCGTCAATTCACCGGTTGCCTCGCCTCACTCAGCCGATTTCTCAGTCGGCTGGGTGAAAAAGCAATCCCGTTGTATCAGCTGATGAAGAATACGGAGAAGTTCACCTGGACCCCTCAGGCAAATGAAGCATTCCGAGAGCTCAAGCGCATGCTCTCCACTGCGCCGATTCTGGCTGCCCCGATTGAGAAGGAGCCAATGATGTTATACATTGCGGCGACCAATCGGGTGATCAGTGCAGTCATGGTGGTGGAGCGGCCCGAGAAGGACAAGGCACAACAGATTCAGCGACCTGTGTATTATATCAGTGAGGTGCTCTCGGCGTCCAAGAAGAACTATTCTCACTACCAGAAGATGTGCTATGGAGTGTATATGGCGGCCAAGAGATTGAAGCCGTATTTTCAAGCCCACTTGGTCACGGTCATCAGCTCGGCTCCATTGGCCGACATCATAGGAAGCAAATATGCAACTGGAAGAGTGGCAAAGTGGGCAATCGAGATCGCCAACCATGGCATCCAGTACGAGCCGAGAACAGCAATCAAGTCGCAAGCATTGGCCGATTTCCTGGTGGACTGGGCTGAAACTCAATATATGCCATCCGTCCCAGGATCGGACTTCTGGCGAATGCATTTTGATGGATCCAAGATGAAGAGCGGCCTAGGGGCTGGCGTAGTGCTCACTTCACCAAGAGGAGATCAATTACGCTATGTACTCCAGATTCACTTTGCAGCATCAAACAACGTTGCCGAGTACGAAGCCCTTGTGCATGGTATCAAGCTGGCCAAGGAAATCGGTATTCGGAATATTGAGTGCTTTGGTGACTCCGATTTGGTGGTACAGCAGTGCACAGGCACCTGGGATGCAAAGGATGCAAATATGGCAAGCTACCGTTTCCTAGTGCAGCAGATCAGTGGGTACTTTGAAGGATGTGAGTTCCACCATGTGCCGAGAGCAAACAACGAAGCAGCAGACGCATTGTCCAAACTCGGCTCAACAAGGCAAGCTATCCCTCCAGGCGTATCACTTGAGCACATCAGGAAGCCATCCATCATGCCATCCCCAGAATCCAAGTCCATCTTCATCTCGGAGACTGACCTTGAAGCGTTGAAGAAGGCAAAAGAAGCTCAACCGGCAAAAATTCCAACTCTGAAGAAGCAGTCAAGCGTCCAAGGTACTTCAGTCTCAGCAGAGCCGACAGCACCAGGGACTGCCGATTGAAGACCAGGGGCTGCCGAGTGCAGCAAGAAGAACAAGGCAAAAGGGAAGCAAGTAGAGCAGCACCAGACGGCACAGCCTCGGGAGAGCCAATGACATCAGGCACTGCCGATTGCATTGAAGAAGTTCCAGCTACAGATGAGCAGTCGTCACCAGGGGCTTCCGAATGCGTGCCAGGCGCCGCAATCGGCAGTTCAGAGACAAAAGTCGAGATGACAGAGGCTCAAGAGGCCGAGGTCCAAGAGGCCGATGGTCGGCAAGCCGAGATCCAAGAAGAAGTTGCACCCCAGCAAGCAGTAGTGATGGTAGTCGTCAGTGTGCCATCATGGGCACAACCGATTAGAGATTTCTTAGCAGACGGAGTCCTTCCAGAAGACGAAGCCGAGTCAAGGCAAATCAGTCGCCTGTCTTGGGCATACACAATAATCAACAACGAGCTAGTGCGCAAGAGTGCAACTGGTGTTTTTCAGAGATGCGTAGAAGAAGACAGAGGCCTGGAGTTGCTCAGAGACATCCATCAAGGTGAATGCGGTCATCATGCATCAGCAAAATCCATTGCCAGCAAAGCGTTCCGACATGGTTTCTACTGGCCGACTGCGCTTGCAGCGGCTGAGATCTTGGTGAAATATTGCAAGGGCTGCCAGCGTTTCAAGGCAAAAAGTCACCAGCCATAATCAGCATTGAAGACAATCCCAATTGCATGGCCGTTTGCGGTGTGGGGTTTGGATATGGTTGGTCCATTCAAGAGGGCCCGAAGTGGCATGACACATCTCCTGGTTGCAGTGGACAAGTTCACCAAGTGGATTGAAGCCCGTCCGATCAGGAAGCTGGACGGTCCGACTACGGTTCGTTTTGTGGCAGATATGGTGTGCCCAATAGCATCATCACCGACAACGGTACCAATTTTGCAAAAGGCGCACTGGCTCGGTATGCATCTCAGCAGGGCATTCGGCTCGATCTGGCGTCTGTGGCACATCCTCAGTCAAATGGTCAAGTAGAAAGAGCAAACGGCCTTATCCTCTCAGGTATCAGACCCCGATTGGTGGAGCCACTTGAGAGGGCACCTGGAGCTTGGATTGAAGAACTCCCAGCAGTATTGTTCAGCTTAAGGACCACACCAAATAGGTCGACTGGATTCACTCCTTTCTTCCTAGTGTATGGGTCAGAAGCAATCATCCCGTCCGACATCGAGTTTCATTCACCTCGGCATGCCTTGTATACCGAAGAAGAAGCCAAGTTAGCACGAGAAGACGACGTCGATCTCAAGGAAGAAGCCTGCTTGCTGGCCTTTTCCAGATCAGCAATCTACCAGCAGAAGTTGCGGCACTACCACAGCAAGATGATTCGTCCTCTCGCATTCCGAGAGGGCGACATGGTGCTACGCCGAATTCAGAAGTCAGATGGGCAACACAAGCTGGCCTCACCCTGGGAGGGACCATTCGTCATCAGCCGCGCACTCAAGAAAAACTCGTACTATTTGATCGACTGCACCAAGGGCACTCGGCACAAGGACACGTCAGGAGTAGAAACAGAGCGGCCGTGGAACGCCGAGCTTTTATGCCCGTTCTATAGTTGAGCGGCAGAAATTTATGTACGCCATTCGGCAAACGATCAGTAAAGCTATCATGACTCTGAAAAAGAGCATTCGATTACCTTTGCATAATTTCATTCGAAAAGCTAGCCCAAGTCGGCAACGCTTAGTCATATCCGAGACGTGAGTAACGCACTCGGGGACTGACCGACCACGAGGTCAGAAGAATAGGCCAACATGGCACGGGGACTGCGGCCTGGCACTCAACTTAGCACCTAACTCAAGCACAAATCACGAAAGTGTTTGTGGCATTGAGAAGGGTAGCGGTTGGGGCAGTCGGCAGTACAAATTCCCGAGAAACAAATCAAAACGCTCTAAAAAGGGCATAGTCGATAAAGTCAGTTACCGATTGTGCCGTAGACCGATGCATCGAGCTCGGCAGCGAGCAATCGGCTCCTAACATGGCAGAATCCTTTGCGTTATATCTTGTCATGTAAATTCAAAAAACTTATCGAACCTTGGCTGGAAATCAACCTTCGATCCGATTGCAGACCGCATGTCGGCGGCAACACGGACAAGGCATGACACCCCCAAGTGCAGACCGATAAAAGAAACCGACAAAGACGCAAAGTTGATCGCACAAATAAAAACTTGCAACGAGCAATCGGATTGGATAGAGATAACAGGCCTAAGGCCGAATAAGTTCATTACATCGAAATCACACCCAATGGGTGTCGGTAGAATTAAAACCATGTCTTACAAGCAACTATTCTGAAAGTAAAAACAAGATAAGGCCGATCCGATGTCGGCAAGCAGCAGTAGATGACGTCGGCGGCGGCACGGCTCAAGAAGTCGGGGCAGTAGATGGCGCAGAGCTGGTAGTCGGAGCAGTCGGATCGGCTTGCGCAGCAGCGGCATCTGGCTCCGACTATGCATCAGTAGAGGTGGCCCCAGCTTGCTTGGACCTTGGAGAAGTATGGGACGAACCGCTGTCGAAAAGCTCTTCGGCCAAGCCAGAGATAGAAGTTGCAGCCATCTGGTTCCCTCCCTCGTCGAGATACGGAGTGTAGTCGTAGGGAGAAAACCAGTTCACCATAGTGCTGGCGAGCCGATTCACCTCAGCATAGGTCTTCTCAAGCACGTCGGCTGCGTTCTCTCTAAGGCTGTAGAGCTTGGGAAGTTTCACTTGCGGGTACCAGCTCAACACAGTTTGAAGAGAAGTCTCCGCACTAGTCCGACCGGCAGAATTGAGCAAGACGTCGATCCGACGTGGGATTGCCTTCAGAAGAATCGAGTCTGCTCGGTAGTAGCGTTCGGAGCCTCTCCTTTGTCAGAGTCTTCTTCGTCCAGAGTCTCAAGCTCGCGGGTCTCGGCGGAGGAACCGGCGACGTGCTTCATCCTCTGGAGTCCGACCTTGAGCTTAGTCGGCGACCACAACAACTCAGCGATCTTCAGAATGCCAAGTTTGAAAGACACGGCAACCCCCTTTATGACATGAATACGAGTTTCTGTGCCAATCAGATATTCGTGCCGAGTCCAGACATTATCATCAAGTTGGCAGGTCCCTCCGGCTTCGACGGTCTCCTCTCGGGATTTGGCCACGGCGGCATAAGCGGTTGTTTCAGATTCAGGCCATGCCTCTGCATCACGAAGAAAAGTATGAGTAATAACTCAGGATAGGAAGCAATCGGAAAAGTTACTCGGGTGCAAGAAACACTTACCACTAAGGAGGACGTCCATCTCGGTCATTGTGTCACAAAAACCCTTGGCTCGGCGGCGCAGTCGGGTTGTCTCTTCGTAATTGTGCTTCTCCAACTCTTCATATTTGGCAATGTGCTCGTCGCGATCTTTCCGGATGGAGTATCGGGCGGCGACGGCATCATCCCTCTCGGCTTGCATCGCTTCTCGGGCAGCTACAACTGCATCTCGTTCAGCGCGAAGTCCATCGCCAGCGGTAGTCACGGCGGCCAAGTCGTCCGAGTGTTTCGTCTTCAGAGCAGCCAGCTCGGAGCGGAGGTTTTGGATGGTCCGAGTCAAATCGGTTTCCACCCCATGCAGTCGGGTCGTCTCTTGCTTGGCTGCGGCGAGTGCGGGCCCTTGCTGATTGAGTTCAGTGGTCAATTCGGCGATTCGGCCCTGAAGGTCATCCACCATGGGAACAGAAACTAGAGGAAGACATAAAGATGTTAGTACAAGAGAAATTATCAACCGGAGGGAAGATAGAAGTAATGAAGAGGTTACCTTTCAGCTTGTTGATCTCGGCCAACTGGTTGTTGACCTCGAGCTGGGACTGAGCGAGGGTTCGAAGGCTGGCAGCGTAGGCTTCGAGGAGTTTCTCGAAGACATCGTGTCGTTCCTCCATCACAGCCTAAGAAGAAAAACAAGATGAACTTTAGAGACACAACAGCAACCAAAGAAGATCCGAATCGATTGCTAACAATCGGCCCGAATCTCGGGGACTACACCCAGTGGGTGCGCGCAAGCGCACCCACCGGAAGAAAAGTCTCCCGATTGGAGGAAGGCAGGAGAAAAAGCAAAGAGCATAAAAGATCCGAACCGATTGCTAACAATCGGCCCGAATCTCGGAGACTACACCCAGTGGGTGCGTTTGCGCGCACCCACCGGAAGAAAAGTCTCCCGATTGGAGGAAGGCAGGAGAAAAAGCAAAGAGCATAAAAGATCCGAACCGATTGCTAACTTGGCCCGAATCTCGGGGACTACACCCAGTGGGTGCGCTTGCGCGCACCCACCGGAAGAAAAGTCTCCCGATTGGAGGAAGCCATAAAGGAAAGTGGAAGAACTTACCGCATGATGGCGGTCGAGCAGCTGGAGGTCCTTAGCCATGGCGGTGGCGAAGTCGTTCACCCGACTGAAGGCTATCGTCAGAGGATCTTGAGAAGAAATCAGGGAGCGGTGCGAAGCATCAAGCTCGGCGCCGACATGTCGGGTGCGAGAGTATTCGGCCCGGAACTGTTCCACAGAGCGCATCAGAATTACTGACGCAGAAGAAGTCGGTTGTGGCGGTGGAGCGGGAGTTGCAGCAGCAGAAGAAGTGATGGTCAAGACGGGTGGTGTCGACGTCGCCGAAAGGCCGGAGGCATCCAGTTGTGGCCGCGGCGGAATCGGGCGAGACGAGGTCGAGGTGGTTGCCACAATCGGCGGAGTGGTCGTCATGATCGGCGAGGTGGTTGCCACAATCGGCGGAGTGGTCGTCATGATCGGCGAGGTGGTCATCATGATCGACGAGGTGTTCGTCAGGATGGGCGAGGAGGTAGAGGTGACGGGGGCAGAGACTGGGTCGGAGCGTCGTGGCGGAGATGGAGCAATCAGATTGACCGGTTGCGCTCCTTCGCCACCAGTAACTCCCCGGTCGGCCGTTTTCTTGGAGGTCTTGGAGGCAGTGGTGGAAGTAGTAGTTGTCGTGGCAGTAGCGAGGCGGGCCTTTTTGGCTGCGCGCTCGGCGTCCCTGGAGGTTCGATGTGACGCCGGTTGCCGTTTGCGAATTGTAGCAGCAGACGCGGCGGGGGAGATGACTGCGCCGACATAGGCAGGAATGTCGGCGTCGACGTCTTCAAGGCCAATCGGCTCCCTGAAAGAAGAAAAAAGAGGTGAATCAGTATAAGAGAAGATAGTGAAGTTCAAGGCATGAAGATAAGGGCATACCCGACTGTTCTCGGCGCGCCTGTGGGCATCCGACATCTCAGCGGGGCGACGTTCAGAGGCGCTTGGTCAATCGGCACTCGAGTGGCCGTCACCTGAGGATGTTTGCCTTTGAGGGAAGTCGGCGCCACTTTAGCGACCTTGCTCGAAGCGGCACCAGAAGAGGAGCTGGTTGCCGAGGTGCGTTTAGTCGGCACCTTCGGAGGCTTGGCATGAGGAGCTGCATCAGAATTACCAACCTTTGAGACACTGTCGTCATCGCCCCATTCGGCCAGAAATTGCTCAAGGGAAGGGTCAGGTGTACCCCCTTGAGCCGCAGTTCGGGTGTCGGCGTTCTTGGGGTCGGCGGCCTCGGCGTCGGCATCAGCAGCAGGATCTTCGGATTCGGAGGACTCCCCAGAGGATTCACCGTCATCGGCGTCGTCATCTTCGGATTCGGAGGGAGGAGCTTCACCATTGTACTCGAAGTCCGCGGGGTCATCTTCCTCGCGGTCGGGGGCATACGTGTCGGCCACCTGGCCGTCTTCCATCAAGTCGGAGCGAATGAAATGTTGAGCAAGAAGAAGAAAGTTATCAGAGAAGCTAAGTATGAGGAAAAAGCAGTCGGAGAAAGGGAGCAGTCGGTGCATACCATAGGTGGTTTCTGTTGGCGGTTGAGGTACTCGAGGCCGAAGCGGAAGGGGTCGGGCGAAGGACTGGATGTGATAGTCTTCAGCCTGATGCAGAGGTCTTCGGTTTTCACTCGCCAGGCGCAGAGCCGAGTGGGGTCTCGGGGGCCCGACATATCGCAGATGCGGTGCACTCGGCGCTGTAGAGGGAGCACTCGGGCTTGGAGCCAAGCGGCTGCAAGGTCAGTCAACAGGAGTCCTTCCTTCTCCAGTTGGGCAATCCTGGCGACTTGGGCATCAACGTCGCAGTCTCCGACACCATACTTCAGCGACCATTGATGTTTCTCAGTCGGCCGGGTGAGGGAGAACACGGGCAGGTTCAGGAGATCGGGGCCTTGATCGGGCGATTTGATGTAGAAGAAGGTGGTCTGCCAGTTTTTGCATGATTGGACGATCTCGGGACTTTTGTACTTATGCTTGCCGGCTGCGACAAGGCAACTGCCTCAGTCGGTCATGTCAGTCGGATATGTCGGCTCGCCACCTTCCGTGGCAGACGGCACCACAGCTCCCGTCCGAGCATTGTGAGCTCAGAGGTTGAAGAACCGCTTCCAGAGAGTGATGCTTGGGCGGCAGCCGAGATACCCTTCACATAGCGTGGCGAAGCCAGAAAGGATCATGATGAAGTTCGCCGCGAGATGATGCGGTTGCAGGCGATGGAAGGTGAGGAAATCTCGAAAGAAGGTGCTGGCGGGGAGCCCGAATCCACGCTCGAAATGAGCGAGGAAGACGATCCTCTCGCCAGCACGCGCGTTGGGCACGAGCTCTGCGCCGGGAGCACGCCACTGGACCTCGGCCGACATCTTGCGGGCGCGAACCAGAGCTTGGATGGCACCGGCGGTGACAGTGGAGCCCTTCCAGCACCCGCGGCTGGCCTGGGAGGTGTCTCGCCGGGGCGCCATGGAGCTCGTGGGTGGAAAGAGAAGGAGGTCGAGGAGCGTAAAAGCAGCGGTGAGAGGTTACCGCGGTGGCGGAGTAGCACGCGAGTGCGCGGCCGGAGCGGGTCCCGTGCGCGGAGGCGGAGCGGCGAGCACGACGGAGAGCCTCGGGCGGAACAGCAATGGCGCGCGCGAAGAGCAAGAGGCGGAGGAGGAAGAAGGTGTCTGAGAGAAGGAGGAGTCCATGGCCCCCGCTGTGGCTTATATGGGCGGCGGGGGAGGGGGAGTGGGATCCAGTTGTGGCTGTGTGGCTCGGTGTGGCCTAGCCCACAGGAAGTCCAACCGGCAAATCGGTGCAAGAGATCCCAGCGTGGGAGACGAGGCATGCGACGTGGGGTTCGAAGCCTGCGGTTACGTCAAATCGTGCGTGGGTCATGGGTCCCAGCCCATTGACTGCATTCCGGAAGAATTGGAGGTAATCGTTGGAAGGCAATCGGCGAGGGATATTATTCTCAAAAAAGTGAAGACAGAAGTCGGAGACGATTCAAATCAAATCAGACGAAGTCTTGGCTAGCCGAGTGTGAGCTCCGAGTCGGTCGACGAACTCGGAATGACGCACTTGAAGAGGCCATAGCATTCGGAGGATGTTGGAGAGAGATTGAAAACTGCAAAGGCCCCGCAGTCAAATGACCGTGGGACCTTTACAGCTTTAGGGGCTACTGTCGGGGGATTGGTACCCGGGTAGGCTCACCCAAGCGAAAGCAACCTTTCAAGACAAGGATGGACCGATTGGGCTGCAGCTGGGCCGAGCTGGGCAGGCGTACGACCGATTGCTCCGAGGCAATCAGCCGTACCGAATGCCAGCAGTCGGCCCAGGCGCAACTGGTCCACCCTTTCGTCACCAAGACGATTATACGATTGGCCCGCAGCTGGGCCGAGGTGGGCATCAGCACGGCCGATTGCCCAGAGCAATCGACCCTGCCGAGAACCACCAGTCGGCCCAGGCGCAATCGGTGCAATCTACTACCCCTGGAGAAGTTGCCCCCGAGATCAGTCGAGGGTACAAGTACGAGGTCATAAATGCGCAATCCAGAGAGATCGGGTGGCAGAGAAGCCAAGTCACATCCAAGATCTGGCAAAGATGCGGTGTCGACCTCTCCGCCGATTCCGCGGACAGGACGACAAGACCGCACCTCCTAGCTCCACTGTGCACCATCATGCCCTACGAGTCTACAGCATGGGCCGCCGCTCGTCGGGTCCGGATCACACGGAGAGGAGCAGTCGGTGGGACCCAGCCGATTAGAGGATGACAGCTGGGCCCAATCGGCAGTGAAGTTACCGATTTACCCTGGGCTCACACTATAAGAGCCCGGGGTACCCCTCCTGCGTGGGGGACGATCCGCACATTCGCACCATTACTCACAACTCAACTCACTCAGTTCATTCGCTGCTAGTAGTTACTCCTCAGGGAAGCAGGAGAGAGCCTTGCTCACGGCGGCGCTCACCTTCCCCGGAGTAGATAGAGAAGCAGTTATTGTAGCTCTGTTCCATTGATATAGAAGAGACAAGCAGGAGTAGGGGTGTTATCTCTCCGGAGAGCCCCGAACCTGGGTACATCGTGGTGCCTGTCACCGTGTTTGTGCCCAACCCGATTCCGGCACCATCGACATCCTCTTCATCGCGTCTTCCCCTCACTTTAGCCATCCCCATGGCATCTGCCGTCACATATCGACGACAGTTGGCGCCCACCGTGGGGAAGACCGAGGCGTCGACTGGAGTAAAGATCCGGACGGGATTTTCCTCTGCATCGGGCGGTAGCCACGCCTCTGGCCTGATTCTTAGGCGTGGGGCAATCGACTATGTGGTGGACTACTCGGAGCGGTACGGGGCCGGTGCACCCCTGCCGCCCGGTGTGTCACTGCAGGTTGGCAGTCATCGCCTCTTCATCGGCAGCTTCCCCGAGGCATATCCCAGGGAGATTCGCGTCTTCTCGTGCATCACGGATCCGCTCTCGACCGGGGGCTGCACGGCAGCGCCTGGCGGAGAGGATGGCCGTGTGCATGCAGCTGTCATGATGGCGGGGGCGTCTTCATCAAGCAATCGCGGCGCAGCGAGTGCGGCTAGGAGAGCCAAGGAGGCAGATGATGCCGCGGAGCGAGTCGGCACCAGCGCGTTGCGGGATGTGTTATACACACCCGTGAACAGGAATGGGGATCCCGATCAAGTCCACACTGAGCTGGAGACAGCACGGCTCGCCCTCGCTCGCAGGGCCGAGCAAGTGCTGGCAGAAGAGCGTAGGTTGGGAGCCATCACAAGGGAGTACAACGCGGCGCATGCCGGACCGCGTCGGCCGATTGAGCCTGCGGTCTTAGAAGATTTGAGAAGCCGAGGTCGAGCAGTCCATCAGCAGCTGTCGGGAGCCGAGCAACCGGAGCGGCCGAGGATGCCGGCACAGCCGGAGCAGCCGGCGCAATCGGCGTTCATCCAGAGGCCGACATACAGCACGCAGGACAAGAACCTGAGAGCAGCCGAGCAGATAGCAATCGAGCTAGAAGACCTAGATGGAGATGAGCGGCTAGAGCAGTCGCGCCGAATGCACGAGCTGCTGGCAGCCGCAAAGGAGCAGAGGCTCGTGGCAATGGAGAATCAGAATGCAGGACCTGGGGCGTCAAGAGGAACGGTGAGGCCGAATCCGGAAGCTAGCCAGCGACCGAATGCATCGCGCCAGAACAGGCAGCAGCCGGCCCCATCTCGACATGAGAGTAGGGTCAGGAGCAATCGGCCACCCCAGCGGCAAGCAGAAGAGTTGAAGAGCCAGCTGTTAACAGCAGGCGCAATGACATGCCTCAGCAGTCGGCACCAAGACCAGCAATCAGCGCCCGACTTGGCCCTCGCCAAATCGGTCAGAATGATGCAAGGCATCGCATTGAGCTCCTGGAGAAGGAAGCTCAAGAAGATGAAGAAGGAGAGGCTGGCCCGTCGTGTTTCGGTCATCGCATTCGGACCGAGGAGTTTCCCAAAGGCTTCACGCTGCCGAGAGACACACCCAAGTACAATGGTTATGTGAAACCAGAAGATTGGTTGTCCGATTACCTGACCGCAGTTCGAATTGCAGGAGGCAATCGGCGCGTGGCAGTCCGCTATGCACCTTTGATGCTGCAGGGATCAGCTCAGACATGGTTGAACAGTATGCCCAAGGACAGTGTGAATTGCTGGGAAGATTTCACAAGTGCATTCATTCAAAACTTCACGAGCACGTATGAGCGGCCCAACCTCCCGCGGCAGTTGGCTCTTTGTGTGCAAGGCAAGGATGAACCCCTCCGAGATTACTTATCTTGGTGGATCAAGTTGAAGAACTCATGTGAAGGAGTCCATGAGATCCAGGCCATTCAGTACTTCACGGATGGATGCCTGGCCGATTCAATGTTAAAGCACAAGTTGCTCCGCAAGGACTTCACGTCGCTCGTCGAGCTCATGAAGGTGGCCAATGCGTTCGCTATGTCCGATTCTGCGATGCGCCCTATCCAGCTCGGAGTTGGAGGTGTAATCCAGTCACCAGGGGCTCCGCAGTCGGACGTAGGGAACCAAGGCCTCAGTCGGAAGGAAAGAAGAGAGAACAACCACAACAACAACAACAACAACCAGCAGAACAACGGCAAGCGCAAGGATGAGCAGCCAGATACTCAGTACGGCAGTCGGCAGGTGGCCGCTGTTCAGAATGAAGAAGATCCAGGGGCTGCAGGAGGCAGTCAAAAGATGAGACCCAATGTGAGGCCCCCGGGGCAGATGAAGCCCAAGTACACATTTGATGATATGCTGGATGCACCATGCAAACTGCACAACACTCCTAGCAGGCCGTCTGCGCACACAACTCGGCAATGTGATTTTGTGAGAAGGATTGCAAAGGGAGAAGCTTTACCGCCTCCACCCCCACCACCACCCCAGAACAGAGGACCACCTCAGCAGCAGAACCAGTTCCCGCGGCAAGACGCCGCTTACATGATTTTCACCAGCGAATCCACCGACAAGGGCAGTCGGAGAGCCCGAGCTCAAGAAGTCAACGCCACCATGCCACCGATTCCTCAGTTCATGCATTAGTCCGAATGCCCCATATCCTGGGACAGAGCAGATCACCCGACCATCTTGCCGAATCCAGGCAATTATCCGCTTGTGGTTGATGCTCTGTTCGCAGGACCAAGATTTTCATGCAAGTTCTCCCGAGTGCTCGTTGATGGAGGAAGCACAATCAACATTCTGTACAGAGACACCTTGATCAAGCTAGGGCTCACCGAGAAGGATCTGGAGCGCAGTCGGACGACTTTCCATGGGATTGTCCCTGGGTTGTCTTGCACCCCCATGGGTCGCATTCGGCTGGACGTCATATTTGGCACAGAGGAGAACTTCAGGAGGGAACCGATTTGGTTCGAGGTCGCCGACCTCAGCAGTCCTTATCATGCTCTATTGGGATTGCCCGCATTTTCCAAGTTCATGTTCAACGCACAGCAGACTTACCTCAAGATGAAGATCCCAAGGCCAAACGGCGTCATCACCGTCACCGGGGACTTCAGGAAGTCCCTCGAGTGCACGTCAGCTGGCGGAAGTTTGGCTGACTCCCAGGTGGTTGAACAGAGAAGCGTCAGCTCGGCAAAGTGATTGAAATGGCACAAGCACAGAGCAAGAATCCACTCCCAGTCGGCCCGACAAAGAGAGCAGATGAGGAATCGGCTTTTCAGTCGGCCAAGGACAGCAAGAAGGTCGCTCTAGATCCTCCGACTCAACCAAGTTCGTTGTAGTCGGAGCTGGACTTAGCGACAAATAGGAAAGCGAGCTCGTCGAGTTTCTCCGTGAGAATCGGGACATCTTCGCATGGTCTCCACAGGACATGCCTGGTGTGCCGAGAGAACTCGCCGAGCACAAGCTGCACATTCGGCCAGGCTCGAAGCCGGTCAAGCAACCCCTGAGACGTTTTTCTGAAGATAAGAGAAGGGCAATCGGCGAAGAGATTGCGAAGCTGCAAGCTACAGGTTTCATCATGGAAGTGTTTTACCCCGAGTGGCTGGCGAATCCCGTCCTCGTCATGAAGAAGAACAAGACCTGGCGCATCTGTATCGATCACTTTAGCCATCCCCATGGCATCTGCCGTCACATATCGACGACAGGTATAGTCTGTCTTTGGGCTACGATGATTTGATGGCTTCGCTTACGAAGATCCAAAGTTGGGGAGGTTTCAAGCTGTACACGGCGATTTGCATTGAAGCTTTTTGTAGCGCGTCCTGCTTGGTTCATCTTCACCTAGGGCGCATTTGGTTGTCATCTCTCCCTTTTCCTGCATTGCATACACTTCCCAACTCAACCTAGATGAGAAAATACAAGCTAAAAACTAACATCTGCCTTTTGATTGGTTGCCTGCATACACTCCTGCTACTCTGCTAGGCTGGGGGGAAAGGGGCAGTAGGCTGTTTGGTTGCCCACTTAGGAAACCGGAAGCGCAAGGCAGCGTGTTCATTTACATGCGTCACATGTCGTCTGGTAACCTCCTCGTCGAGATGGTGACATTACCAACACACTAACTAGGCAGTCAACACATCAAAACTCATAAATAGCACATAACGTAGTATGATACTGTCCAACGATAGGATAAGTTCGCATCCAACGAAACTAGCTAAACAAAGCACTTAAAAATACCCCCCCTCGCCCCACCCCCGCAAAAAACACCTCCCCGCTGCGCCTAAAGATTCATGATACAGGCGTCGTCATGCTTCCCGCACTTGTTCACCACCTCAATGCCATCGTGGTTGAACACAATGACCTTGAGGGTGTAGGGAATAAGCAACTTGAACGTCACCATGTAGCAGATCCTGATCTTGCGGACGATGGCGAAAGGCTTCCCAAAATTGATCGAGGGTGACCCTGTCGTCCACCAGGCGGAAAATCACCCTACATGCGCAGTCGGTATTGGTATTTAGGCTGAACTCCGTCGGCACGGCTGAGAAGTGTTTCTTGAAATCTAGGTGCATTGGAAGGGACTCCAACTTCGCTGCATTGATGACCTTGCAAAACGAGTTTGGCCCAACCTCAAGAGCGTAGTTCCCGTAGTTCGGACGCTTGGTTGGTGTGGCCTCCGGCATGTCGTCGCCCATGACCACCACCACCTCCTTCGGCGACAGCTCCTCCTTGCCCTTGTCGATCTGCATGAACAACATAAATGTCAAAGGTTGATCAGCAATAATCCCACACCACTTATAAATAACCACCCTGATGCTCATTACCCACCGCCCGAGCCAGTTATCCCTCTTCTAGCTCTCTCTATCCTCTTGCATCTACCCACACCACCAACCACCGACATGACCTCCAACCCCAACCTCTTCCCATGGGGCATCAGATGGAGGGCTTTCTTCCTTGGGGTCTCACAAGGTGACTTCACCAAGTTCAAGAATACCATAGAAGTGTGCTCGAACTTCACCAGCATCCTAAATATGCGCCAAGAAGGCATCGATGTGGTCATGCGATCTATGCCAGAGGAGCGGGAGACCATGATCTATGACCCGATGAAGGGCGCTCACTTAGTAGACATACTGTGTTGGGATTTGGATCAGGCAGACTCTAGTGACCCTGCACAGAAGGCAAGATGGGCCAAGTATAGGGCGTACAGGCGTCCTGAAGACCCTCGTGTCGCAGAGTTCTAGACTAAGACAGGGTTGGAGGAAGCGGTCACCCCGCCGGAGGAAGTCACCACGTCGGAGGACGACCACGCCATGACGTAGATGGTGGTCATGCCGGAGAAGACAAAACGACATCATCCATCTTGACAAAGAAGATCAAGATGTGGAGGAGGCTACGCCCCCGGCGCCCGACTCCGGCGTCCCGCTACTGGACCTGCCTCGGCGCATAGGAATGCTTGTAATCCCCACCCCCGATGTAATAAAAAAGCACCGCTAGAACCCTAAATCCATCGGTGCAGAACCGATGGATTCGAGGGTTCAGCGGTAATCATTCCCCCACCTTCGATGTGTCATCCCCCCAACCCCCAACGTGTTCAATCCCCTACCAACACGATCTAATCCAGTGCGCAAATCTAATCTACCGCGTCTTGTCCGCAGTAAATCAAGATCCAAAATAAGGGCTTATCGTCATTGCCGACGCGCTCATCAATCCGCTCCTCGCTGTCGTCTTGGATCTTCTTGCAATCAATGTGGTGCTCACCGACGCCCGTGTGACTGGGGAAGAGGGTAGAGGAGTGGCAAGAAAGTTATGAGGCGGCTTCGGGAAACAATGCGGCTTCCCGAACATGGCTCCTCGCGTGCAAAGGGACACACCAGCGTGGCTCGACTCAGCCCAACTTGCTGGAAACTGCCGATCACCACATTCCCAGCGGGCCTAACTTAGAGCTGCTTTAAGATTCGTACTATGTGGGCCAAACATGGAATGTAGGTAACTATACAACCCAAAAAATGCCCCCGCGGACATGGTTGCAACCAACCAAACACGCCCCTAGGTGGCAATTATTGCGCCCACCGCTTGTGCATAAGGGCAACTCGCATGACCGCGGGGCGAATGCGGGAAACGTGGGTGATCCATATCGTGACCACGGAAATGCAAATGTGCTCCAAACTTAAATCCGGATTATATCGTGATGAATCAAAAAACATAAAAGCAAACAGCGGACCGTTTGCATCACCCCTTGGACCGCAAATTTTGGACGCACCGAAACAGGCCAAATGGATCGACCCTTATCGGCTCTTGTTACTGTTTCGTGTTAGCTTCTTCTGTTCTTATGCTCGAATTCATTCATTCGTGTGAAAACGTGTTGTTCGGATTTCTGTTCATACATCTAAGTAAAAGTGATCGATAAGACAATGTTATTCACAGCTATATCTATATGCTATGCGTCTCTACAGTTTGGGATTGAAGAACAGGCTATGCGCGGACGACTCGACTCAATACTAATTTCAGGAATGTTTTTTGAACCGGGGCAAAAGATTTGCCTTATCGAATAAATAAGGGAGAATAGAGTGTTACAGATTTACAGGAACCCACAAGGTCGACATGCCAATTACTCACAAAATACGATATTCAGGAATGTAGAATACTAGGTAATCAGCATCCACACTTATTCGGCTAGTCATCAGTTGGTCGTAGTGGACCGTGACGAACCACCACCTCACAAGACCTGCACAAACTTTTGCGATATAACCACGGAAGGATACTTATAAACCATACTAGCAGTTCGACTGGTAAGGTACCTGCTTACACAAAGGTCACACCACAGTTCACCAACGACCACACATCACACAAGTCACCGGAACGCCAGACTATGGTCCCGCTGGCTGCTACTTACTACTACTACTACTACCGCAGCTGCAGTGCACTGCATTATGCAGCATCACTTCAGCTCGTCTACTTATTCGCGCATTACTTATCTATATATATCTAGATTACCACTCGGCAGCAGCGCTCCAGCAGATGAGGGCAGGAGGTCATCACTGGTCCTTCTCCCTGGAAGTTCCATCGCCACACACTTCATGGTCCTTGCCTGAGCACTTCTTTTATATCTGTGTCATCATCAAAACCCTGATGCGAGTAAGAGTTAAAGATGGGCCTTAAATTAGGAGGTTATCACGGTACACAGGATGAGGAGTGGTGCGTACCAGTTCCCTGAGCTCCGCATGTAGTGGATCCCATTCATGGAAGCCGCACAGGTCATCGAGCGCCTTCTGGAGATCATAATCATTTTGCCGAAGCACCTCCTTGTTCAGGTCAACCTGCCTGAAGCCCATGTCCGCCAGTTCCCTTAAAAGCTTTTCCTCCATATTGTTGTTGATGGTTTCATTAGGCAAAGGTGCAACAGGCACACTAACAGGAGCGACATGTGAATCAACAGGAGCAGGTGCAACAAGCATACTAACAGGAGCGACATGTGAATCAACAGGAGCAGGTGCAGGTAAAGGTTCAGGCACACTGAAGGGTTTCGGCAGTGGTGCGGCCTCAGATGCAGGTACACCAGCAGGCATCCTTAGAGCTTCAGCAGATAAGGTGTGAGGATCATCGATGGGTACTTGAACTGGTTCATCTGCTGCTGGTGCAGAGGGCACAACACTTCCAACCTCTTTGGGTCCCTTCCGTCTCAGCGCGCCAAGAACATCCCGCAGAGATATGGCATCATCGTCAGTGTCAGATGAAGAATCTGTGGTGCAGGTGGTGCTGCTGCCTTCAGCAGGCGAGCTCAATAAGTTCATGGCAGCTGTTTGCTTATTGCCACTGGTCAGGACAGGGTATTTCATCTGCACACAAATTAAGCATGCAAATGATCAGATAAGTAAACAAACTATATGGCCACTGGTGGAACAGAATTGTCTGAAGAGGCTTTACAATGTAAGGCCTCGATGTTGTGGGCAAGTTCAAGAAGTTCATAGCAGCCGTTAGCTTATTGCCACTGGTGAAGACAGGGTGTTCCATCTGCACATGAATTGAACACGCAAATGATCAGATAAGTAAACAAACTATATGGCCACTGGCAGGAGAGGATTCTATTGTCTGACGAGGCTTTACAGTGGAAGGCCTCGATGTTTTGGGGTTGCTGTCCGCAGGCAAGTTCAAGTTCATTGCAACAGTTTGATTCTCACCACTAGCTTGAACAGGCTGTTCCACCTGCACACGATTTCAGCATGTGAAAGTTCATGAGAGAAGGAACAACAAGGCTAACAAGGAGAGTATCAAGTGATGGCAGAGTAAAAACCTGAATAAGAACCCAAACTTGCTGACCAAATTTCTGTAGATCCGGCGATGTTAATCTCCAGTACGATATGTACCTACCAAGTTTTGCAGGTGCAACAAAGTCAACATAAACATCGATTTCTCCATCCAAGGGAAAACCAGCCTCTGGAATCTGAGAAGTTCAAACAGAAGTTGACTTAATTGTGGTCTGAGATGCATCCATGTTATCTCACATTCACAACATATTACGTAGAAAATAAATTACATGTAGTTCGGTAAGTACCTCTAATTTCACTGAGCTTTGGCGAGAAAATTGATCTCCACCAGTCCAGACAAGGTGGGTCCCAAAAGGCCATACAGTAGATCCATTGTTACGCATGCACCAAATCTTACGAAATGGAGTTGATGGCGCCATCCGTGTTCCATCAGGGACAGTGAGATCCTTGATGAAACAGCAGTCCAATTGGAGTATCCTACCCTGAGACTGGTCAAACAGAAGTGTAAATGTTATCTTACTTATCTCACATGAACTATCTATCTAATCATGAGTATGAACAAACTGATCTGATCACCTTCTCCATGTCTCTCAATCTTTCACATACTGAGAGTGGCTTGTCCATTCTGGTATATTCAGCCTCATTTCCCATCCAAGAGAAACAATCACCACATAGATCATAGTTATATTTGCTGCCAGCAAAGAAAAACGTTAAAACATTTTTTTTTCAATCAACTTGTGTAAAGAGTTTTCAGCACTGGGAATGGAAAGCAACATATGAAATAGTTAATTGAAACTAAAATACTTACACAGTGGACTTGTAGCGAGGCCCAACAATCGGTGTCACCCCGCAGCCATCACATTCTACCCATTTATGAATCGACTGCTCTGGAATACCATACTGACTGTATGAACTAAATAAGTAGGGATCTTGATAAAATGCAGATGGTTGGACTGATGAATGCCTACTGGACCAAAATTGATTGTAGTCATAGGCCGGTGGAGGAGGGAACGCCTTGTGCAAACCATGGGTTGGAACTGGACAATGTCGTGGAACTCTTGGATTACTTTCAAAGGTTGGAACTGAACTGCACAGAGGGGCTCTTGGGGGAGAGAAGACTGAACGTGAATCGCCCTTGATCTTTCCGTTAGACCCAAAGGGCATATACCCATTCAGTGTACTCCCAGTAGCAGAACCAAGAGTAGGGCCACCATAAGCAAATGAAGGAACAGGTGGCATCAAAGAAGATTCGTCATTTCTCTTCCCGTTAGACCCAAAATGCACATATCCATTCGGTGTACAGCCAGTAGCAGAACCAAGAGTAGAGCCACCATAAGCAAATGAAGGAACAGGTGGCACCGAAGAAGATACGACAGATTTCCCTGTACTTTGGGCATGTGATTTCCCCTTACTCTGGGCATCAGTTCTTTTCTTATGATATAATAGTTTTCCACCAGAACCAACTAAAGCCGATGGAACCCCAATTGAAGTACATCCTGGTGCTTGTTCAACTTGAGCATTGGTCTTGTTAACTAGGACACTCTTAAGGCCAAGTGCTCTAGATGATTTAGCATGTTGCAAATGTGAAGCTGAAACTGTTGCAGATGCAGATTCATGATTGTTTTTCATGTCTCTCAATGTTTGTGGGTTACCACTAGAGGAGCCAGATGGACTGTCAGAGAGACCACTGGTAGGTTGCATGCCGCTCTTGGGTGTCATCAGTTTAGCAATTCGATCAAGCAACTCAGCCACTGGTGGTGCCGATGATGCAGCTTTAGAACGCAGCTCATGAGATAGTTTTGCAAGGACAACAGGAACTTGCTCTGGTACAAACTTCAACGCTTCATCAATAGCTGATTTCACCTGAGCTACTTGATCTTCCATAGCTGCAGACATCTTAGACTTGGAATTCGAGGCCTGCTGCTTAGCCTGAGGTGCCCCGGCGCTGCTGCTTTTCAACTGAACATCAATCCTAAGAGGGTTCAGCTTCTGACTAATAGCAGCATCACGTAAATCATCATCATCATCCAGCATGACAACATCTCCATCCTCATCAGTATATGTGAGAATAAGTTCATCAACAGAACTGAATTTAAAAGCATTTGCAATCTTTGACCGAAGGGCAGCAAGATTATGATCGAAGTTTGAACCATTCACACAAGCATTGAACCTCTTGAGAGTGCCACCGTACTTGACCTGAACCATCAACCGAAGGCGAACTTGAAATTAACAAAATGATGAGCAGGAACATAATTACAGACTAAATCATAAGGATTACAACAGGCAGCACAAAGAGAACATCTCCCCAGGAGTGTGTGTTGTTCCTATGTTATGTTATGTTATTAGCCAGTTAAGGACAACTACAGCCGCAGATACGAGTAGAATCCTTAGAAAATAGTGGAGATTCAAGGAAGAGCGAGACAAGTGTACAGTCAGACTACAACAGCAAGCAAATATGAAGAACACAAGTGCAAGTCGATGCCACATAGTAGAAATATTCCCCTTCAGCCCATGGGAGATCAGAAATTGACAGTGACCAACAGTGCTCAGGAACACAGATTAAAGTATTCTACCATAACACAAAGCATCTTCAGTTCTTTACGAGCAGCGGCAATCGCCACAATATAATATGAACACTGAACTGATCAAGGCAAATCGGTCAGTTAACGGATGAAATTATGTCGACGATTCTACAATGGCGAACAAGATCAGATCAATCTGACCTCGGATACACCCATAAAGAAAGGAGAAAACCCTATTCCTTCCTTCAACAAGCAGACGCAGTCGAAACACAAAATCCCATCGCATCATCCATACGCAGCGGACCACCCCGCCGTCTCCAACGAAGGGGAAAAGACCGCCGATGCCGATGTTCAACCCATCGCGACTAAACAGAGCTTATTACTACTCGAGAAAAACAAGCAAGACAACAAGCATCGCAAAACCCGCCGTCGACTCCCGACGAACGAAACGCCAAACCCTACGCGGAAAGGGGAAAATAAACAAACAGCAGCATTCCCCTCCTAATCCACCCGATCAAACGTCACAGCAGTACGGCCGCACCGCCAGGACACGGGGAAACTACCTTGATGACGACATCGCGGGGCCCGTCGGCGACCGGCGGGAGGCCGTAGAACGTCGACGGCGGCGCGTCCCGTCGAGCCATCGCGGCGCGCGGAGGGGGGCTGCCTGAACCCCTCCGACCCTCGGCGGAGCGACCGGGGAGGGGTTTGAGCAGGAGGAGGGAGTGCGTCGGCGGTGGGGGCGATGTGGCGTGATGGGGAAGACGAAGACGGGGGGAGGGGCCTGGGCCTCGCCGCTGAAGGTACGCTTTTATCGGGCCCTTCCGTTAGCTTCGAGGGGAAGGCTTTTGGGGGGTTTGGGGAGGAAATTGTTGCGTCTTTTCGCGGTAATTTTTACGGATGGGTCCTCGTGGGACGCCGGGCCCAGGAGTCGGTGGGAGCGGAAGGTTGCTTTGCCGTTCCTGCATGCGGGACAGATCACGGCTTGCTTGGGGGTGTGTGATTTTCGCGTTGCTCGGGGGGCTGAGTGAGGTTTTTAAGGTTGTGTATATCCCCCCATCGTGGAGCCCGCTGGTCAGTTGGGATAGCCGGATATTTTTGCACCTCAATATTATATTTGTTTCCGTAGGTCGGTTGTACAGTACGTATACTTTTGAGCAATAATAAAATAATACTCCACTAGTTCGTGTGTTACAAAATTAGATGGTGTCGTGGTGTCCGCGCTTTGGGGGCAAAAAGCAATACACTGATCCGTGGGCCTCGTCCTGTAGTGATACAATCTAGAAAGATGAGGTACTGCTACCCATATCTTGGAGAGCAATGCATAGACGCATAGTACACGTGTGCTGGTATCCCTTCGTGTCATGCAAGTCCAAACTATGAAAGGATTTATTTATTTTAAACACAGTTCACACATACGACCATACATTTACCTTTATAAATACATATATGTATACTTTATTTTTATAAGCATCTTTACAATATTAAACCGGCATATCATTTGAAATTAACGAAATTATCATTTTATTTTTGACAAAAACATCTTTTTTCACTGAAAATACACCATTGAAAGGACTAAAATAAATTAAAAAAAAATACAAACACCAATATCAAATCTGAGATTTAAACTTTAATAGAATAGAGATAGCATTGTTCCACTAACCAACTTGAATTACTGTTTTTTATCGCACAAAAGAGGAATGGGTCACGTTGCTGTGCAGGTGGAGCAACGGCACCATCAGAACACGTTTCACGTGCGCTCTTCTCCGTGCCCGTTGAATCCGTGGGCAAAAGCTAAACTAAGCCTTAAACTTTTAATTCTTCTAATCTTTTTTTTTGAGGAACACAGTACAACTCTGACGCTCACATACACGAGTATACAATCACCCCTATGACGCACACACGCACACCCTATCCCTATGAGCATCTTCGCAATACTGAGCCGGTACATCATTTTGAAATTAACGAAGCCTCCACCTCGTCTTCGACGGGAACGTCTCCTCCCACTGAAAGCGCATCACCGGAAGCCCTGGAATAAATCCAAGAAAATGCGAACACCATTGTCAAATCTGGGATTTGAACTCTGGTGGGCTGGGGATACAACCATCCACCTAACCAATTCAACCACAGGTTGATTCGCTAATTCTTCCAATCTGTGTATGAAACTTTTCGATCCAGGGTTTTGAAACAGGGATTATAGAGATGGCATATGAACTTACATTTTTTTAGAGAACACAGTACAATGCAGACGCTCATATACATGAGTATACATTCACTTCTATGAACGCACACACGCACATCCTACCCCTATCAGCATTTTCACAATACTGAACCGGCACATCATTTTAAAATTAACGAAGTCATCACATCGTTTTTGACGGGAACATCTACTTCCACTGAATGCGTATCAAAAGACCTGAAATAAATCCAGAAAAATGCAACATCAATGTCAAATCTGGGATTTAAACTCTGATAAACTAGGAATACCACCGTCTTTATAACCAATTCAATCAGGTTAATTCACATCAAATTTCAGAATTGTTAGCTGCGCACTCAATCGGACTGGCCCACCAGACACGAAGCGTGCGACCTAAAAGCTCAAAAAATAAAACAACTCCACTCGTTTCAAACTTAGAGCATCTCCAGCCGTTTGCCCCCCCAAGCCGATTTTCAGCGCTATTTTAGCGCCGCTTGGGGGCGCTCGGGCGGCGAAAACGGCTTGGGGGCCGGCTATCCAGCCGCGGCCCCAAGATACCCCCAAGTTCGGCCAAATTCCATCAAATATAGTCGAAATTCAGCGAAAATTATAATATTCGGTCTAAATTTATTACATAGATAGGAAATAAAAAACTACTAGGTCACCGCCTTCACTGCTCGCCTCCTCCTGCGGCACCATCGACGTCGCTCGCCGCCGTCCCTTCACGGGTACTCGAGGCGCGGCTCATTGCCGTCCTGGACGTGGTAGAGGACATCGAGGAGCGTGCGCTCCTTGGGGCTCCACCACAGCATCCGGCCAAGGCGGTTCATCGGGTCCGACACCGGTTCCAGCCCTTCGGTGGAGGCGGGCGCCTGGTGGCGGCGCTCCTCGAAGTGCGCCGTCCAGCTGGCGACGTTGTCCGCCGCGTTCGCTGGGTCAGCGAGCTCGGCCTCCGTCATGGTGGCGCGGATGGCGAGGACTTCCCGGTCGAACTGTGCTCCTTGAGGCAGCGGCGGTAACGGCACGCCGGCGGCACTGAGCACCCAGCGGGGCGGTGTCCGCATGTCCGGCGGGCAGGGGTAGTTCCCCTGGGACACGAGGATCGCCTCAGCGGGGGTGAGGACGCGGCGGTTGCCGTTCATGTTGCGGGGATTGCGGTCCATGGCGAGCGGAGTGCGGCGAGTTAGGAGGAAGTAGAGTGCGGCGAAAGGGGAGGGAAGGAGGAGAGCAGAGTGTGCGGTGTCCCTCGACGGCGAGCCCGCTTTATATAGCGGGGGGGGAGTACATGTGGCGGGACACGCGGCGGCGATTGGACTACTCCGCGGCGTTTGATTCCCACTGCAGCGGCGATTGGACTGGACTCCGACGCCGCATTGATTCCCCTGCGGCGGCGTCAGGAGCGAGGAAGACGAGGCGAGAGGATGAGCACGCCGCGTGGGAAAGACGCCGACAGGTGGGGCCGTGGGGAGGACGCGCGCAGAAGATTCTTGAGTTCGCGCGCTTTCCTTTCATCCGGCGACCCCCGGCGCGTCGGGTTTGGCTTGGGATCGCCAGACTCAATTTTTGCCCAATCCAGCGCTATTTGGGCCCTTGGGGGCGCGGCTGGGCGATTTTCCTCCATCCGGTGCAAATAGCGCCTTCTTGGGGGCCTCTTGGGGGCGCGGCTGGAGATGGTCTTAGGACCTGGCTGGCTTCACCTCATCACGATAACCAATGAACCACAAGTATATGGGTGATAAAACGAGAGGCTCGACGTGTTTAACTAGAAATCGAAGCATCGAACTTTGAAAACCTTTATTAGGAGCAAACAAATATCTGAAACGTACTCCCTTTGTAAATAAATATAAGATGTTTTAGATACTAGTTATCTAAAACATCGTATATTAGTTTACGGAGGGATTTTTTTTTAAATCTCAAATATTTTATAAAGTGCAAGCACTTTTTAAAATGATTAATAAAAATGTTTGCAACATCTACAAAATATTATGAGTTCCAAAAATGTACATTGCATTTTTTAAAAAACTTTATAAAATGCAAATAATTATTGAGTGATTCAAAAAATGTTTCATTTATTAAAAAATAAAAGAAATCAAGAATATTCAAAAGTTTCAATAAATATGTTTGTGATATTTTCAAAACAAAAGTGTAGACAACGTAAAAATATGTCTGTGTGTTGTAAAATATTGTGTCATAACCTTAATAGAATATACGTGACCTGTGTTTGACAAAATTGTACACATTTTTTATCATAAATTTGACCAATAAAATCGCTTGTGGCGGAAGCAAAAATTATACCAATGAATTTGTATTTGAAAGAAGATTTCAATTATATAATTTTTGCTCTCGCTGCAATCGGTCTCTTTAGTTAAATTTATGGTGAAAGTTAAACCTCAAAAAACGGGAACGCGCTACATTTTAGAAGGGAGGAAGTACTAGTTCTTGGTGCCGTGTTGTCCGCGCTTTGGGGGCACAAAACAATGCAATGATCCGTGGGTCTCGTTTTGTACCACCAAGAATCATCATTTTTCTTTTGTAGTAGCACGTATCGGTTTTCTGTCGTGTTGCTGGTGGATCCACTAGAGTATTATTTGGTAGGAAGTATTTATTGTTAGGACTCTTTCAATGCGTTGTTTCTTAGCACGGTATCATAGGAGCAATAAAAATTTAAGATACAACCCTCACAATGCATTGTTTCTTATATGTTGTATCTTATTTAATGATTTTAGCTCCATGCGTAAATGTGATTTTAGCTCCATCCGTTAACTCTCAATGCTTGTATCTTAGCACGTAATCATATGCATTTTGTTTATGTGACATAGTATTTAATGAAGAAAGAGAGGGAGGTTGTATCTTAGCTAAGATACAACCTTGCACGTGGCCATATGAAAAAAGCATTGCTAAACCAATCACATGTATGCATGAAGCCAAAATCATTAAATACGATACAATCTGTAAGAAACAATGCATTGTGGGGGTTATATCTTAATTTTTTATTGCACTTATGATATTGTGCTAAGAAACAATGCATTGGGAGAGCCGTGATACTATCTTCATAATGCATAGTATCATATCTTAGTATCATAAGTAGTATTATTTATTGTCATGCAAGACACATATTTGGTTAGCATTTATTTTGATACGGTATCATAATATGATACTCAACCCTCTCTCTTCATTAAATTCTATGCCACATCATCAAATTTGCTTAGGTGGCATGCATGATGCTAGCTATGATACTCCCATTGCGGGAGGTCTTATAGTGGATAGTGTCATAGATGTGGTAACATAGAGACCTCATTTATTATCTTTGTACACTTATTTAGCATTGAGAAGCGCTATGTGATGATAACATATTATGTTACTCTATTTGCATCTTTATTCATTAATTACACGTTACATCATTATTTTTTCTTATGTGGCATCTATGTTACTACCTATGAATAGTCTTACAGCACCTCCACCCGTGCCCCCAAGAGGCCCCAAGCCAGCGCTATTCCGCCCAGTCGCGCCCCCAAGGGCCCAAATAGCGTCGAATTGGGTCGATTTTGAGTTCGGCGATCCCAAGCCTACCAGGCGCGCTGGAGGTCGCTTTGGGGCGCCGGATGAAAAAAAACCGGCGCGAACGCAGGAACCTTTCGCGTGCGTCGCGTCCACGGCCCCACGTGTCGGCGTCTTCCCACGTGGCTACCTCATCTTCTCGCCTCGGCTTCCCCGCGCTTGGCGCCGCCGCAGTGGAATCAATGCGGCGTATGAGTCGAGTCCAATCGCCACGGCAGGCGAATCAATGCGACCATGTGTAGTCCAATTGCCACCCACAGCTAGCGCCGCCGTGTGTCCCGTCGCGTAACACGCCGCTCCGCTGACGAGGGGGTGACCCCACGACTCCTACATGTGAGACTACCTGGTGCGTGTAAATACAGAAGGCCTGCTGGGAAGATACGACAAGCCCACGATTGGCCCAACCAAGCACCGACGTAGGAGTCCGCGACTAACATGGAAGGTGTAGCTTGGCGTACAAGGCAAGACTAGAACTAGGAAACTACCTCTGTAACCTAGCACGGACTCCCCGAGACCTAGCCTAGTATATAAAGGCTAGGAGGGGATACGTCCAGATCAACTCAATACGCATCTACTCATCCTAGCCTTGCGAGAACTCGCCTTGGACTCCACTGTAATCGCCCCTCACGTGATAATATCGAGCAGGAAGTGCTTCTCCTGTTAGCCGACGAGTATCGTCCAACCTGTGCCTATCTCTATGACTAACCCAGGGTCCCTGACCATGGGATTTGCCGGGGCTGATCCCCATCAATTGGCGACGTCTGTGGGAAATACACATGTTGGAATCACGATCTCGGCGGTCCCGCCTTCAGAAGATCAAGACTCGAGGACTAGAACCACATCTAGCCCGCTCGAGAAATTCAAGATCACCACAAGCATCTCCATCATCTCGTCAAGACCATCTAGCCTACAGCCGAGCCAAGTCTAGCGCCTCAACGACTATCAGATCCATCGCCGACGGAAAAGAACTCGACGATCCAGAAGACAAGCACGAGGAATCTACTCAAGAACCATACTCGACGAATCGCAGCGCGCGGCCGAAGACTCGCCCACCAGTCGACGACCCGCCGCCGCCCGGACTCCCTCCACACGCCAAGACAGTGACTCCGAGACCCAGACCGGAGAGTAGTACGACCCAGATCGAAGGCCCGGCGAATTCGCCAACTTCATCTGAAGCCAATCACTCAGCGACGGGATAGAACTTGACCCAAGACTCCATAGCCGAGCAGAAGACCACTCGCCGATCTTCCAAATCTCGAGGAGAAGAAGGCACGCCGGCTCCAACAAACTCACAGCCAAAGAGCAACTGGAAGGACCTTGCACGATCCACTGTTTCGAAGACAGTCGAGGACATCTCAGAGCAAGCCACACACTAGGAGATTGCCGCCTATTCAGCGAACTCTCCAACAGCCTCAAGGAGGAGCGCGAAGCCAAACGCACTCGAAGAAGCGTGCAGTCGCCCGCACCAACTACAGAAGAGCAATACCCCGCGTCCCAGGGATGAGTCTGCATGATCCAAGAAGGAAGACCTCCGAAAGCAAAGCAAGATGCCTACACCTTGCAAGCCGAAGCAGCCGAAGACCTAAAGATAACCGAAACCTACCAACTGAGCGGCACCGAGACCAGCATCACTTTCTCACAGAGTGACCAACCGCCCGCAGTCCCGAGGCCTAGGCACGCACCCTTGGTTCTCGAAGCACAGATCTGAGGCTACGACATGGACAGAGTCTTCATGGACGGAGGCAGCAGTCTAAACATAATCTTCGCCAGCACCCTACGCATGATGTTAATCCCACGATCAGTCTGGAAGAAGTCAGGCACCACAATATACGGCATAGTCCCAGGCGAAGCATCCACCTCCATCGGAACAATACATCTTGACGTGATCTTCGGCAATAAACGCAACTTCGCAAAGCAAGGACTGGAGTTCGAAGTGCTCGAATGGCAGTCGCAGTATCACGCCATACTCGGGCGACCAGCGTTCGCACAATTCTTGGCGGTTCCTCACTACGCATACCTCAAGCTCAAGACGCCAGGGCCTGCAGGAATCATCACAGTCAAAGGAAGCTTCACCAAATCAGATCAGTGCGAATGCGACTTCTACAAAGTCTCCGACACTTTCGGAGCCCAACGGCAGCTAAAAGAAATAGCCATGGTGACGGACAAAAGCATATTCCCACTGGCAAACAGAAGAGAGACAAAAGAATTTGGCCGCGACTTCAGCGTCGACGGCGACACGATCACACACCAAGTACATCCAACAGACCCAGTGAAGACAGTCCGCGTATATGCCCACCTTCCAGAAGAGCAAGCAACCGCCCTCATAACTTTCCTTCGCGAAGAATGGAAAATTTTCGCCTGGTGCCCAGCCGACATGCCCGGGGTACCACGAGAATTTGCAGAGCACGCGCTCCACATCAAGCCAAATACCAAGCCAGTAAAGAAGGCGCTGCGACGATTATCAGAACCCAAGCGCAGAGCAATCGGAGAAGAAGTCAACCGACTACTCGACGCACAGTTCATCCGAGAGAGGAAAAAAGCAACATAGATAGCAAACCCAGTCCTAGTCCCTAAAAATGACACCGAGGTCCTGAGGATGTGCGTCGACTATGGGCCTATCAACAAGCACTGCCCTAAAGACCACTTCCCCCTACCAAGAATCGATCAGATAATCGACTCCACAGCAGGATGCGACCTCCTCTCTTTCCTCGACGCATACTCAGGATATAATCAGATCAGGATGAAGGAAGAAGACGAAGAGCACACCTCGTTCGTCACCCCTTACGGAGTATTCTGCTACCAAACAATGCCCTTCGGCCTAAAAAACGCGGGAGCCACGTATCAGGGGATGATGCAAGCATGTTTGAGAGATCAGATTGGCAGGAACGTCAAGGTTTACTTAGACGACATTGTCATCAAAACCTACAGCGCAAACACACTACTCTACGACCTCCGCGAGACGTTCGTGGCCCTCAACAAGTACATGATCAAGCTCAACCCCAAAAAATGCGTGTTCGGCGTCCCAGCCGGAAAATTACTAGGGTACATGGTCTCTGCCCGAGGGATCGAAGCAAATCCCGAAAAGTTCCAAGAAATCGCCAAGATGCAAAGGCCAACCAACATCAGAGGAGTACAACAGCTCACAGGAAAGCTCGCAGCATTGAGCCGCTTCATCAGCAGATTAGGCGAAAGGACCTTACCGTTCTACAAACTACTGAAAAAAGGAGAAAAATTCGAGTGGACCGAAGAAGCCAGCAGTGCATTCGCAGACTTGAAGAAGACCCTCTCGACCCCACCAATCTTGGCGGTGCCAAATGAAAGGGAAAAGCTATATCTCTACATAGCAGCACGCAACAACGTCGCGAGCACAGTGCTCGTCGTCGAGCGTGCAGAAGAAGGCAAAATCCAGAGCATCCAAAGACCAATTTACTACCTCAGCACGCTACTCACGAAGCCACAGCAACGGTACCCACACTACCAGAAGCTCCTGCTCGCCATCATCATGACCTCCAGGAAAGTATCACACTACTTCGACGAACACCCCATCACAATCGTGAGCAGCGCACCACTCGCGGACATCCTCAACAATCCCGGTGCGACCGGTCGAGTCGCCGAGTGGAACATGGAGCTCAGCCCACGAGACCTGCAGTTCAAATACCCGACAGCAATCAAAGCCCAAGTACTCCCAGATTTTCTGGTCGAGTGGGCAGAAGTCCAAACACCGGGTCCTCCAGACCTATCCAACTCATGGACGATGTACTTCGACGGATCTAAAAGACAGCAAGGAGCCGGAGCAGGCGTCGTCCCAGTCTCCCCCAAAGGAACGAAGCTCAAATACATCCTCCAGATCAACTTCAGCAATGCCTCCAACAACGAAGCAGAATACGAGGCACTAATTCACGGCATGCGCATGGCAAAAACGTACGGCGCCACTCGCCTCTCAATCTATGGCGACTCCAACCTCGTCGTCCAGCAGGCGATGGGAGACTGTAACGCAGTCGCAGACAACATGGTAGCCTACCAGAAGCTCTATAACGCATTAGAGGGAGGATTCGACGGCTGTGAACTCAACTACATCCCCAGAGCAAATAATATAGAAGCCGACGAACTCGCGAACATCGGATCGACTCGAGGACCAATACCACCAGGTGTTTTCCTCGAGAGCATCAATCAGAGATCAATAAAAACAAAGCCAGCGGAGCCCAAAGTAGTCACAGAAGAAGTCGACACCAACGAGCCAACACAGGTGGCAGCCACGAGCGCAGTCGAAGGCACAAACAATCAAGCAGTCTAAGTCGAAGTACCAGCAACACTCGAAGACCCGGCCTGGGCAAGACCTTTTCTTCGATTCCTAATCGAAGGCACCCTACCACAAGACGTTGCAGAAGCCCGACGCATCAGTCGACGATCCAAAGCATTCACAGTAATCAACAGAAAACTTGACAAGCGCAGCATTTCCCAGGTACTACAAAAGTGCATAGACGAAGAAGACGGCAAATCCCTACTACTGGAGATTCACGAAGGCACCTGCGGGCATCATGCCAGCAGTCGAGCACTCGTGGCAAAGGCCTTTCGGGCAGGATTCTACTGGCCGACAGCCATGAGAAATGCAGAGGATATTGTACGGCGTTGCATTGCCTGCCAAAAGTTCGCCAGCAGGCCGCACGCCCCAGCATCGGAGCTCAAAACCATCCCGTTGTCATGGCCATTCGCCACATGGGGAATCGACATGGTAGGCCCACTCAAGAAATCATCAAAAGGAGGAAGAACTCACCTACTGGTCGTAGTCGACAAATTCACCAAATGGATCGAGGCAGTACCAATAACCAGCTCAACTGCCCTCACGGCAGTCAACTTCATCAAATCAATCATCTTCAGATTCGGAGTACCACGCAACATCATCACAGACAATGGTACCAACTTCACAGCAGCAGAGTTCCAAAACTTCTGTCAAGAGTTGGGCATCAAAATCAACTACGCATCAGTCGCACACCCGCAATCTAATGGCCAAGTGGGGAAAGCAAACGGCTTAGTATGCGGAGGATTAAAGAAGCGACTCCTAGCACCACTCGAACAGGCCGCAGACAACTGGATAGAGGAGCTCCCCGCAGTCTTATGGAGTCTACGCACCACCCCAAACAGCTCAACCCAGTATACACCCTTCTTCTTGGTATACGGGGCAGATGCAGTACTACCGCATGACTTAAAATTCGGAGCGCCCAGAGTCTCAGGGTACGAAGAAGAAGAAGTGGAAGAAGTGCTACAGGATGACAAAGATGTAGCAGACGAAGCACGGGACACAACCATCACAAGGTCCGAAGGGTACCAGGACAAATTACGCACATATCAAAGTAGTCGCCTGCGGATAAGAACGTTCAACAAAGGAGACCTTGTGCTGAGGCTAATACAGGAAAAAGTGCACAAACTTGCCCCACAATGGGAAGGACCATTCATCATCTCAGAAGTAATTGGAGGAGGAGCATACAGACTGCAGAATCCAAAGACCAATGAGGACGTGGGAAATTCATGGAACGTAGCCAACCTACGCCTGTTCTACCCATAGTCCTCTAAACATCATCAAGATATCAGCAGCAACACCGATCGGCAACACATGTAAAATCTGAAGGAATAAAACAATGTTGCCCAAAGCACTCTTACTTACAAAGCGCTCAGGGGCTCGAGCCAAGAACTCCCCCCGAGAGACGCTATCTTCGCAAACGCGACCTTCACTTACAAGCACTCGGGGGCTCGAGCCAAGAACTCCCCCCCCGAGAGACGCTATCTTCGCAAACGCGACCTTTACTTACAAGCACTCGGGGGCTCGAGCCAAGAACTCCCCCCGAGAGACGCTATCTTCGCAAACGCGACTGTTACTCAAAAAAAAGAGACTCGGGGGTCGAGCATGAAACTTCCCCCGAAAGACGTTATCTTCGTTAAATGCGCAAGACCCTCGTGAGCGACAAAGCTAAGGCAAAAGAAAGTCGCATCAAAAAGCGCACTATTCTTTAGTCTTCACCTGATCGCAAGCGATTGCCTAAAGACTCAGGGGCTACTCCCATTAGGAGCGCTGACGCGCACCCGATATAAACTTGGAAAAATTCAAAGACAAGCCGCCAACTAGTGAGACAAAAATTCATAAAGCCTACGCTTGATTCTACAAATCAAACGTAGCCTCGGGGGCTACTCCCATCAGGAGCGCTGGCGCGCACCCGAGAAGACATTCTCATTACAAAGGAGTCGAAGACATTCTCATTACAAAGGAGTCGAAGACATTCTCATTACAAAGGAGTCGAAGACATTCTCATTACAAAGAAGTCGAAACAACAGTTTGCCGTTACAGAAGGACCTGCGGAACTACAAGCTAGGCTACATTTAACTCCTACATGTGTGCTCATGCTGAGATAATTGGCACTTTCGTGCCACAACCCGGCGGGCGTCATCACAGACAAAGCAGCAGCCTAGCCGACGAGGGAGAAGCTCGCCATACTCCAGTTCTACAAGGTGCCTCGCCAACTGCCGCCGTCGCTTGACGACTGGCTTGACGTCCAGTTCTTCCTTAGAACTAGAAGAGCAAACACCATCGCCCGAGGGATCAGCCGAAGACGAAGAAACAGGAGAAGCAGGCGAACCACCACTCGATCCATCAGAATCGTTGTTGCTCGCCTCCTCACAGTATGGCTCCAGACGGTTGCCCCCAGCATCAAACGCACGGATAATAACAGTATCTTCGCCGTCAAAACGACAGCAAAGGCTGTCCCCGCCGCGCAAATTCAACCGACGAGAAAAGGTCCTCCAGCCAGGCCCAAGGAAGATCAAGGACGAACTATCAAATTCCAGTTCCACCCAAGAAGAAGAACGAGAGCATCCATGAAGACGGAGCCAGAAGCCCTTTAAGCCACGCTCAGAAGCAATGGAGGCAAATGAGGAAGGAAGAGGAATCCAAGCAGCATTCCGGTTAAGAACACGCAAAAGAAAATGAAGGTGCCAAAAACCCTCCTCCATGGAGGAAGAATAAGAAGACACCAACGAGGTACCATGGCGTCCACCTGATGTCTACGCACACTTCTATTCTTGTAGACTATGTTGGGCCTCCAAGCGGAGAGGTTTGTAGGACAGCAGCAATTTCCCTCAAGTGGATGACCTAAGGTTTATCGAACTCAGGGAAGTAGAGGTTGAAGATGGTCTCTCTCAAGCAACCCTGCAATTAAGATACAAGAAGTCTCTTGTGTCCCCAACACACCTAATACAATGGCAAATTGTATAGGTGCATGATACGTCCAAAACGTATCTATAATTTCTGCTTGCTCCATGCATGTTTTGTGTGATATTGCTATGTTCTAGATACACTTTCATACACTTTTGATCATATTTGGACTAACCTATTAACTCAGTGCACCCCAGTGCCAGTTCCTGTTTTCTGCTGTTTTTCTATTTCAGTTTCCCCCCATATAAAAAGTGCCAGAAAAATTCCGGGAAAAATATAGGAAAAATCAGCGTACAGGAAGCTTCGCGAAGAGGCCGAGTGGGGCCAGAGGGGAGCCAAAGGGGAGCCAGGGGTGGCCCAGGAGGCCACCCGGCGCGGCCACCCCCTGGGCCGCGCCAGGGGGGGCGCCTGGGGCCCCTGGTCCACCTCTGGCTGCCCCCCTTCGCCTATATATTCCCCGTGACGTGAAACCCTCGGGGACAGAACCCTTTTTCGCGATCTCGCCTCTGTTCGCCGCCGCCGCGCTTCCGAGATCGGGAGCACCAGAAGACCTCTTCTCGGCGCCCTGCCGGAGGGAGGGCCGACCTCCGGGAGTCTCCTCTCCACCATGGATGCTTCCCGGATGTCTTGTGAGTAGTTTTCCTTGGACCATGGGTCCGTGATCAGTAGCTATGTGATGTTCTCCTCCCCTCTTTGTTCTTCATGGTTTAGACCTCGTGAGCTGCCCTACATGATCGAGGCACTTTTGTAATCTTTCTGCTATTGCTATGCTGAGTTTGATGGGATCTGATGGATTATGAGATTATGTTCATATTGTGATTGAGTAATATATTTGGTTTTTATCTCTTATATTTTTGTTCCTAAGTAATTCTTGCATGTTCTCCGTTGCTGTTTATTGCTTTGGCCAAGTAGTAGGTAGTAACTCCAAGAGGGAATGTTTTGCTCGATTGTGGGTTCATGCCCCCCGATGACACGCTTGAGTGACAGAAACATGAGTCTAGGGGATGTGTTTAGGAATACAACGGTGCTTGTAACCGCGGTTGCAAGGATTGTTGACTTTACGCAAAGTGCTTTTTAATGCAGTTGTCTGTTGCTTTGAGTTTACACTTTGGGTGGGGCTCGCAACTTAATACCAGCGAGATGTTCTGGATAGATATCTCAAGGTGGATGATTAGTAGTAGATGTAGTTGGATTTCGGTCTACTTATTTTGGCGTACTGCCCGTGCTTTTGAGCCTCTTCCTTTGTTTTGTAGCATAGTTAGCATTGCGGTGCGTTCATAATCCTGTCAATTGCCCTTTTGTAATTTGTTTACCTCGCATAGCAGTTTTATCGTCTTTTGGGAGAGAGACATCACTAGTGAACATCACGTATCCCGGTCCATATCCTCATTACCGTTTCCACGCTCATTTACTTTTCTGCTTTTACTTTCAGTTGCTATCATTATCCCTTGTGTTTGATCCTTTGTGAACAACAAGACCGGAGAGATTGACAACCTCTCTGAACTTCGTTGGGAACAACGTTATTTGTGTCTGTGTGCAGGTCCGCGTCAGTTGCGCCGCTGACACCTACTTATCATCTCTGGAGTCCTACTGGAGACAAAGCTTGGTATCTTCACCGAGGGAAACTTGCTGCTGCACTGCATCTCAAACCTTCCACTTGGGGTAACCAACGAGGGGCGAGAAGCCATCAAGCAAATTTCAGGCGCCGTTGCCGGGGACTCCGAGTGCTAAGATAGGGGAGTTGCACACTACCCTTTACCTTTGTTTTTTAGTCTTGTTAGTTTACCTTTTAGTTTTTATCTTTGAGTCTTTTATCAAAAATCACAAAAAAAATCTGCCACACTTGCTGCTACTATGGGTTCCACTGAAAACACCAAGTTGTGTGACTTCACTAGTCACAACAACCAAGACTTTATCTGCACCCCCATTGCCACACCTGCCACTTCAGCTACCTCTTATGAAATTAAACCTGCCTTGCTAAACCTTATTATGAGAGATCAATTCTCTGGTGCTGGAGATGCTGCTGCTTTACACTTGAACAATTTTGTTGAACTATGTGATATGCAAAAGTATAAAGAAGTAGAAGGTGATATTGTTAAGCTCAAGATCTTTCCTTTCTTTTTAAGGGGAGACGCTAAAATCTGGTTTCAATCTTTGCCTAGGAATAACATAGATTCTTGGGATAAGTGCAAAGATGCTTTTATAGGGAAGTACTACCCACCTGCTAAAATTATCCAATTAAGGAGTAACATTATGAATTTTAAGCAATTGGATAATGAACACGTTGCCCAAGCTTGGGAACGAATGAAATCTCTTGTTAAGAAATGCCCTACACATGGTTTGACTACCTGGATGGTTATCCAGACTTTTTATGCAGGCTTGAACTTTACCTCGCGGAACCTGTTAGATTCGGCTGCGAGAGGAACCTTTATGTCAACTACACTTGGTGCTGCCACGAAGCTTCTCGATGAAATGATGACCAATTATTCCCAATGGCACACCGAACGCGCTCCAACAGGTAGGAAGGTAAATTCTGTCGAGGAAATTACCTCCCTCAATGAAAAAGTTGACTTAATTATGTCTCTACTTACCAAGCAACCCTCTATTGATCCTCATGATGTCCCTTTAAATTCTTTGGTTGCCCAAGAACAAGTAGATGTGAACTTTATTGCTAGAAACAACTTCAACAACAATGCTTATAGGGGTAATTTTGCTAGCAACCCTAGACCGTTTCCATCCAACTATGGGAACAACAATACCTACCCTAGCAACAAGAACCCCTCTTCTGAATTGGAAAACATGCT
Source organism: Bromus sterilis (assembly GCA_950022295.1). Taxonomy (NCBI): domain Eukaryota; kingdom Viridiplantae; phylum Streptophyta; class Magnoliopsida; order Poales; family Poaceae; genus Bromus; species Bromus sterilis. The sequence continues at coordinate 50,103,885 of OX465596.1, forward strand.
TAGAGATTTTATCACTACCCAAAAAGCCTTCAACAAAAATGTAGAGGAGAAATTAGCTAAATTAGATAATCTCTCTTTGAAGGTAGAAAGCTTAGCCCTTGATATTTAGATGCTTAAAATTATAACCTCTCCCCTTGAGGAGAATAAGGCCACTCCTATTAATGCTATCCAATTACAAATTAATGAAAATATTAGGATGATGGCTAAACTTAAAGAAATGTGGGCTAGAGAAAAAGAGGAAGAGGATAGAATTAAGAGCCTTCCTACACACCACACAGTTGCCACTATCCAAATTGTTGAGGACACCCAAACTATTAGCACCCAACGCACTCCTAGTCCCGTTGGACCTATTAATGGTGATGCTAATACCTCAACCGAAGATAAAGAAACTCCTATGAACATAGAGGGTTTCAAACAAGTGAGCCTAGATGACACTACTACTACCTTTGATAGTAGTGATATTGATTTTGATAGTTGCACCCTCTCAGAAGTTATTAGCTTGCTACACAAAATGTCTAGAGACCCCCACACTAGCACACTTAATCTTGCCTTCACGGAGCATATCACAAATGCTCTCATCAAAACTAGGGAGGAGAAGCTTAGAGTAGAAGCCTCCATAGCTAGGAAGCTAGATGATGGTTGGGACCCTATGATCAAAATTAAATTAAATAACTTCTCTTGCTATGCTTTATGTGATGTTGGAGCTAGTACCTCCGTTATGCCCAAAAGAATATTTGATATGTTTGAATTGAAGCCCTTTGAGCCTTGTTCTTTTGGTGTTCGTCTTGTTGATTCTTCCGTAAAGAAACCTTTGGGGAAGATCGACGATGTTCTTATCATTGTCAATGTCAACTATGTTCCCGTTGATTTTATTGTTATGGATATAGAGTGTGAACCTTTGTGTCCAATTATTTTGGGACGTCCTTTTCTTCGCACCATTGGTGCGGTTATTGACATGAAAGAGGGGAATATAATATTCCAATTCCCTCTCAAGAAAGGGATGGAACACTTCCCTAGAAAGAAAATCAAGTTACCTTTTGAGTCCGTTACACGGGCTAGTTATTATCTTTCTCTTGATAAAACTTGATTCTTCTTTTTTTGCATTATGCCTAGCTTAAAGGCATAAAAGAAAACGCTTTCGGGAGGCAGCCCGCAACGAATTTAGCTTTTTATTTTTGCTTTTATTGTGTCTTGATGTTTGTTACTACTGTAGCAACATCATTGTATCTTTATTTTTCAAGCTTTGTGCCAAGTTTAGCCTCTTACGGCAAGGGAAGTAAAAGTTGTGACATGCTGTCCAGAAAACAGATTCTGTCCTCGTGACCAGAAAAATTCCAGAAAAATCCCAGTTCATCTTTTTGAGCTGAAATTTTTACACAGCATGATCTATACAATTGTGAAACTTCCGTATTTTCTGAGTTTTTTTATTTGAGTTGCAGAAGTGCCCGTAAAAAATTCTTTACTACCTACTGTTCTGTTTTTCACAGATTCTGCCACGTTTTCTTCCTAACTTTTGCAAACCTTAAGCTTGCTTTTTATTTGCAAAATTTTTTTGGCACTCTTGAGAAACAGTAGCTATTCAAGAATATCTTTATATCCAGTGGGGAAAAATTATTTATTAAGGGTACCAACCTCTCTAATCAGCTTATGATGAGTTATGTATGAAGGGAGTTTTCAAGTGTGCGATGGAAGATGATGAAAGAAGATCCAGGAGTGTCAAGCTCTCAAGCTTGGGGATGCCCCCATGCATCCCCAATAAATATTCAAGGAGACTCAAGCGTCTAAGCTTGGGGATGCCCCCGTGCATCCCCTTCTCCATCAACAATCATCAGTTCGTCCTTCGTCTCACTATATTTTTATCACTTCATGCGTTATGTGCTATGCTTGGAGCGTCTCTCTCTTAGGTTTTATTTTTATTTTTCTTTAGTTTTGTTTGCTGTTCATAACAAGTTAGATCCCGTATTACTTTGTGTGGGAGAGAAACACGCTCCACTTTCAAAAATCTAGAACACATCATAGGATTTTTCCTGCTTATCTTTTGTTGTTGTGTGTTCTTTATCTTTTCGTAGCTACTGCCATGTTTAGATTTAGTCTTAGTTTGTCTTTAGCAAGAGCCTTGGCTTTTGTTTAGTTTGTTGCTGGAAGTCTTTTTATTTTCATGTTTATCTTGTTAAAGAGAGTTGGTTGTTGCACTGAGTTGTGTCTTGTCTTGAAAGTAGGTAATTGAGGTTGCTATTTAATTCTAGTAGTAACTTGCAATAGTTTTGAAGTATTGATGTGAGTAATGTTTGAACTTTTGGTGTCAAGAGCTCTAGCCTATTAGTGATAGGTGTCGTATTTTGGGAAATCCGTGTGTATTTTCAAAACCTACAAAACTAGTTGAGAACTCTAGCTACTAGATGGATCACTAATCTTTTGAGGGATCGAATATTAGAGAACACTCACGTACCATGAGTCGAGGATGCGCAAGGATAACCAAACCCCCATGCACTCCTCCTCGGGGTACTTGTCTCTTTGTGAACCTCCTTATTAGATTGAGAGTTACCGATAATAAGTGCATGAGTTCTTCGGACTAATGTAAGTATTGAAAGTTGACACTTCCACCTTCCCATATTTTGCTAGCCTCTCCCGTGCCGTGCATTGCCTTCTTCTCACTCCGAGAGTTGGTGTCCACCTTCGCTAGTACATCCAAACCCTTGGCATGATACGCTCTGTCATCATAAACCTCCTTATATCTTTCCTCAAAACAACCACCATACCTACCTATCAACGCATTTCCATAGCCTTTCCGAGATATATTGCCGTGCAACATCCACCTCTTCATGACTTGATCTTCATGTCATACATGTTCCTGCTACACTGCCAGCGACATACATTGTATACATCATGATAGTTACATCTTCTTTATGATTTTGAGTACCTTGTAAAGTGTGAAAGATCTCCTTTACCTTCTTGTAAAATAGAGTATTGCCCTTAAGTGAGTAAAAGATCCCAAAGTGGACACAATAAAAGATCCCAAAGAGGACAAATGAGAGTTAAATAGAAAGAGCCATTGAGGCCACCAAAAAATACAAAAAAAATAGAAAAAAGATAAAAAGAAATAAAAAGAGAGAAAGGGGCAACACTACTATCCTGTTGAGAGATCCACACTAGTACTCCCTTTATATCCTTGTACTCCGTAGAGATGATCTTCATGCATATAGCTATGTGGGGACCTTCACACTATAGAACTTGGCTTGCATATTCCAAGGATGAGCCTCCTCAAACGAGCTCTAGGTCTTCATGAGCGAGCAAGTTAGATGCACCCCCACTAGTTCCATTGGAGAGCTTCCTAGCTCGTATGTGCATCCATTGCATGGCAATCCCTACTCCTCACATCATATCTATCATTTGGCATCTCTTGCCTATGATTGTCCTCATTGATGTGAGCCTTTCTCATCCTTTTTGTCTTCCTCCTCCACACTCCTCTCTTTTGCCATCCTAAGTGTCAACTCTCGTGCTTACGCTCATCCATTGCATGAGTGCTCAAAATATTGAAAAAGGAGTGGATCAAATTGTCTTGTACCTGGCTAGTGGTCTGGGGACGAGTCAAGATAAGATTCCAGAAAAAGACCAAGTGTGAAACTTTAGTAGATTGAGTTCTCAACACAAAAATACTTTTTCTCGTATTCCCTATCCCCCTTCTTGCACGCAAACACCATTTGGAGACATTCGAGTCACGGACAGCGAGAGCTCTTGCACCTAATGTTCTTTTGTTACTTGTTTCAATGCTAATATAGACTCTTGCATGTTATGACTTGAATTGAATCTCTAACCTTGATTGCTTTACTTTTCAAAGTTCTTTTATGGTTGCTAGCATGTCACCACAGAAATTTTGCCGTTATCATTTACCTACTCGAGGACGAGCAGGAATTAAGCTTGGGGATGTTGATACGTCCAAAACGTATCTATAATTTCTGCTTGCTCCATGCATGTTTTGTGTGATATTGCTATGTTCTAGATACACTTTCATACACTTTTGATCATATTTGGACTAACCTATTAACTCAGTGCACCCCAGTGCCAGTTCCTGTTTTCTGCTGTTTTTCTATTTCAGTTTTCCCCCATATAAAAAGTGCCAGAAAAATTCCGGGAAAAATATAGGAAAAATTAGCATACAGGAAGCTTCGCGAAGAGCCCGAGTGGGGCCAGAGGGGAGTCAAGGGTGGCCCAGGCGGCCACCCGGCGCGGCCACCCCCTGGGCCGCGCCAGGGGGGCGCCTGGGGCCCCTGGTCCACCTCTGGCTGCCCCCCTTCGCCTATATATTCCCCGTGACGTGAAACCCTCGGGGACAGAACCCTTTTTCGCGATCTCGCCTCTGTTCCGCCGCCGCCGTGCTTTCGAGATCGGGAGCACCAGAAGACCTCTTCTCGGCACCCTGCCGGAGGGAGGGTCGATCTCCGGGAGTCTCCTCTCCACCATGGATATTTCCCGGATGTCTCGTGAGTAGTTTTCCTTGGACCATGGGTCCGTGATCAGTAGCTATGTGATGTTCTCCTCCCCTCTTTGTTCTTCATGGTTTAGACCTCGTGAGCTTCCCTACATGATCGAGGCACTTTTGTAATCTTTCTGCTATTGCTATGCTGAGTTTGATGGGATCTGATGGATTATGAGATTATGTTCATATTGTGATTGAGTAATATATTTGGTTTTTATCTCTTATATTTTTGTTCCTAAGTAATTCTTGCATGTTCTCTGTTGCTGTTTATTGCTTTGGCCAAGTAGTAGTTAGTAACTTCAAGAGGGAACATTTTGCTCGATTGTGGGTTCATGCCCCCCCGATGACACGCTTGAGTGACAAAAACATGAGTCTAGGGGATGTGCTGTTTCCACAAGGGGGAAAACAACGGTGCTTGTAACCGCGGTTACAAGGATTGTTTACTTTACGCAAAGTGCTTTTTAATGCAGTTGTCTGTTGCTTTGGGTTTACACTTTGGGTGGGGCTCGCAACTTAATACCAGCGAGATGTTCTGGATAGATATCTCAAGGTGGATGATAAGTAGTAGATGCAGTTGGATTTCGGTCTACTTATTTTGGCGTACTGCCCATGCTTTTGAGCCTCTTCCTTTGTTTTGTAGCATAGTTAGCATTGCGGTGCGTTCATAATCCTGTCAATTGCCCTTCTGTAATTTGTTTACCTCGCATAGCAGTTTTATCGTCTTTTGGGAGAGAGACATCACTAGTGAACATCACGTATCCCGGTCCATATCCTCATTACTGTTTCCACGCTCATTTACTTTTCTGCTTTTACTTTCAGTTGCTATCATTATCCCTTGTGTTTGATCCTTTGTGAACAACAAGACCGGAGAGATTGACAACCTCTCTGAACTTCGTTGGGAACAAAGTTATTTCTGTCTGTGTGCAGGTCCGCGTCAGTTGCGTCGCTGACACCTACTTATCATCTCTGGAGTCCTACTGGAGACAAAGCTTGGTATCTTCACCGAGGGAAACTTGCTGCTGCACTGCATCTCAAACCTTCCACTTGGGGTAACCAACGAGGGGCGAGAAGCCATCAGTGCACTAGTTCGGCGAAGAGATGGTAAAATATGGGTGATAAGGGTAGCAAAACGAAGTAATATAATTCTGTAATAAAAAGTGCAGCAAGCAAACATGTGACAAACGTGAGCACAAACGGTATTGCAATTGTGGAAACAAGGCCTAGGCTTCATACTTTCACTAGTGGCAACTCCCAACAACATTAACATAGTCTAATCACATGATATTTCACATAAGGCATGTAATGGAGACGTACTCGGAGGTCATTCCTTTGTGGTCAAGAGAGGACGAGAATTGTGTAGGGCTACAAAAGCACACCTCAAAGTTCGTAGTTCTCAATCTATGGATTTCCCAATGTCACCGCGGCCATCCAAAGAGAGTACCACTATCACCACAACATATCTAAAGGATAGTCAAAGACAAGCACCAAAAGACTCTCAATCTTCAATCCACACACAAAAGAGGAAATCACTCATGAAAATATTCTTCTAATCCATGTGTAATAGACCAGTTGTCACCATGGTCTCGAGGATTAAACTAGATAAGATCAATTGAGTACATCAATCCAATACATAGAAGAAAGGGAAACATCATGGGATCACCCTAGATTAACATAGCCAATGATCACAACAAAGATCACATCATCGGAGAGAGAGAAACCACATAGATCAAGATACAAGCGTTAGCCCCGAAGGGGAACTACTCACACATGGACATGGTGAGTGAGAGAGAGTAGTTGATGGAGAGGTGCAGCCCGGAGAAGATGAAGGAGACGGCGACAGCTGCGTCCACGGCGGCGGCGGCGCCCACGGCCCTTGGGCGCAGCGGCCCTTGGCCCCTTCTTCTTCCTTGGAGATGGTGCTGCTGTGGAGATTGATCTCCCCCTCAAGACGGCTGCCAAGGGGGAGGAATTTTCGTGGTGCCCTTTGACTTAGGTTTCCTCTCTTTATATAGACTCTCGGATTCCCGTCATCCAGATTACGTCTTCTGTATTTCGGGGTTTCTGGAAGCGTCCGAACTCCGATTGGGCCGAATTTTATGTCTAAATCCACCGGAAAAAAAATTCCCTACAACTTTGTAGTTTTAAGTTTTTTCCGTTTGAGGCCTTCTTCTAGCGTTTCCGAGGCGATCTTTAAAACCTGTCTGGTGGGGACAGATTTCGGGAGAGTTAGAGTCCAACTCCTACAAGGCTCCTTTTTGTGATTTTTCCTTTATCCAAGTAATTCCTACACATAAAGTACAAAAGCAAGAACTTGTGCACTCTTGCAACCATTAATAGGTTAGTTCCAAAATATGTTATAAAAAGATATGAAAGTGTATCAAAAGCATAGCAATATCACACAAAACATGCATGGAGCAAGCAGAAATTATAGATACGTTTGGGACGTATCAACATCCCCAAGCTTAATTCCTGCTCGTCCTCGAGTAGGTAAATGATAACAAGCATAATTTCTGTGGTGACATGCCACACAAACATATAAGGACTTTTAAGTAAAGTAATCAAAGCATGCAATTCAATTCAAGTCTTAACAAGCAAGAGTCTATATTAGCATTGACACAAGCAACAAAAGAACAAAGGGTGTAAGAGCTCTCGCTGTCCGTGACTCGAATGTCTCCAAATGGTGTTTGCGTGCAAGAAAGGGGATAGGGAATACGAGATGAAAAAGTATTTTTGTTGAGAACTCAATCTACTAAAGTTTCACACTCGGTCTTCTTTGGAATCTTATCTTGACTCATCCCCAGACCACTAGCCAGGTACAAGTCAATTTGATCCACTCCTTTTCGATATTTTGAGCACTCATGCAATGGATGAGCGTAAGCACGAGAGTTGACACTTTGGATTGCAAAGAGAGAAATATGGTGGAGGAGGAAGACAAAAAGGGTGAGAAAGGCTCACATCAATGAGGACAACCATAGGCGAGAGAAGGCCATATGATAGATATGATGTGAGGAGTAGGGATTGTCATGCAACAGATGCACATAAGAGCTAAGAAAAACTCTCCAATGGAACTAGTGGGGGTGCATCCAACTTGCTTGCTCAAGAAGACCTAGAGGTCATTTGAGGAGGCTCATAATTGGAATATACAAGCCAAGTTTTATAGTGTGAAGGGTCTCCACGTAGCTATATGCATGTATGATGATCTCTTTGGAGTACAAGGGATAGAGGATGAAGTACTAGTGTTGATCTCTCAAAAGGAATAGTAGTGTGCCCCCTTCTCTCTTTTTTTTCTTTTTTTCTCTTTTTCTCTTTTTTGTATTTTTTGGTGGCCTCAATGGCTCTTTCTATTTAACTCTCATTTGTCCTCTTTGGGATCTTTTGATTTTGTCCTCTTTGGGATCTTTTCCTCACTTTAGGGGCAACACTCTATATTTTACAAGAATATAGGAGATATTTCACACTTTACAAAAGTACTCACATAAACAAGATATAACTATCATGATATATGCAATGTATGCCGCTGCCAGTGTAGCAGGAACATGTATGACATGAAGATCAAGTCATGAAGAGGTGGATGTTGCACGGCAATATATCTCGGAAAGGCTATGAAAATGCCTTGATAGGTAGGTATGGTGGCTGTTTTGAGGAAAGATATAAGGAGGTTTATGATGACAGAGCGTATCATGCCAAGGGTTTGGATGTACCAGCGAAGGTGGACACCAACTCTCGGAGTGAGAAGAAGGCAATGCACGGCACGGGAGAGGCTAGCAAAATATGGGAAGGTGGAAGTGTCAACTTTCAATACTTACATTAGTCCGAAGAACTCATGCACTTATTATCGGTAACTCTCAATCTAATAAGGAGGTTCACAAAGAGACAAGTACCCCGAGGAGGAGTGCATGGGGGTTTGGTTATCCTTGCGCATCCTCGACTCATGGTACGTGAGTGTTCTCTAATATTCGATCCCTCAAAAGATTAGTGATCCATCTAGTAGCTAGAGTTCTCAACTAGTTTTGTAGGTTTTGAAAATACACACGGATTGCCCAAAATACGACACCTATCACTAATAGGCTAGAGCTCTTGACACCAAAAGTTCAAACATTACTCACATCAATACTTCAAAACTATTGCAAGTTACTACTAGAATTAAATAGCAACCTCAATTACCTACTTTCAAGACAAGACACAACTCAGTGCAACAACCAACTCTCTTTAACAAGATAAACATGAAAATAAAAAGACTTCCAGCAACAAACTAAACAAAAGCCAAGGCTCTTGCTAAAGACAAACTAAGACTAAATCTAAACATGGCAGTAGCTACGAAAAGATAAAGAACACACAACAACAAAAGATAAGCAGGACAAATCCTATGATGTGTTCTAGATTTTTGAAAGTGGAGCGTGTTTCTCTCCCACACAAAGTAAGACGGGATCTAACTTGTTATGAACAGCAAACAAAACTAAAGAAAAATAAAAATAAAACCTAAGAGCGAGACGCTCCAAGCATAGCACATAACGCATGAAGTGATAAAAATATAGTGAGACGAAGGACGAACTGATGATTGTTGATGGAGAAGGGGATGCACGGGGGCATCCCCAAGCTTAGACGCTTGAGTCTCCTTGAATATTTATTGGGGATGCATGGGGGCATCCCCAAGCTTGAGCGCTTGACACTACCGAATCTTCTTTCATCATCTTCCATCGCTCACTTGAAAACTCCCTTCATACATAACTCATCATAAGCTGATTAGAGAGGTTAGTACCCTTAATATATAATTTTTACCCACTGGATATAAAGATATTCTAGAATAGCTACTGTTTCTCAAAATTTCCAATAAGTTTTTGCAAAGAAAAAGCAAGATTAAGGTTTGAAAAAGTTAGGAGAGACAAAACATGGCAGAATCTGTGAAAAACAGAACAGCAGGTAGTAAAGAATTTTTTAGGGGTACTTCTGCAACTCAAATAAAAAAAATCAGAACATACGAAAGTTCCGTAATTGTATAGAGCACGCTTTGTAAAAATTTCAGCTCAAAAAGATGAACTGTTATTTTTCTGTGATTTTTCTAGTCACGAGGACAGAATCTGTTTTCTGGACAGCATGTCACAACTTTCACTTCCCTTGTCATATGAGGCTATAATTGGCACAAAGCTTGAAAAGTAAAGATACAATGATGTTGCTACAGTAGTAACAATCATCAAGACCACTAAAAACAGAAGGTAAAAACTCAAACTAAAGATAACAAGGGTTGTCTCCCTAGAGCTCTTTCTTTATAGCCATAAAGATAGGCTTAAGATTTTAGTGATGCTCTCATAGGAATAAGAGTTGAAGCACAAAAGAGAGCATAAAGAAGCAATCAAGCTCACCATCCTCCATAAATTTCTGTCCGTTAGGATAAAAATCGATGCGAGGAATATGCTCAGGCCAGGTTGTTACCCATTCTTCTTCCTTCCTGCTCCTCTTCCTCCTCCTCTTCTTTTTCTTCTTCTTCACCTTAGGAAGGAGTGGTTGGAGGGGAAGTTTCTCCACATATCCTGGTTTATCATTAGAAACAATAGGGGAAACTTGTGAGAAACTCTCCTTTTTATTAGTAGAAATATAAGAGACATTTTTATACTTTGGTAGAGTTCCCTCCTTTCTAATCTTACTTATGTAATCATTCTCATGGCAATTAACAACACAATAGAGATGGCATTTCTGCAAAGTGTTATTTATTCCCAAAGCATGACCATCTAGCTAAGAAGTCTTTTCTGATAACTCTTCACACATCAAAAATAACATAAGCTCATCATAAAGATCAGGGGTGATCATGTCATCACACAACTGGCTAACAGTTATGTTTTGAAAGTACATGCACTGAAAATTGAAGTGACCCTTTATGCAGCAAAGTTCACAAGTAAAAGGATAAAGGTCACACAATTCTCTAGCAATTTCATTTAAATCTCTAACCCAAGTGATTGTTCTTTCATGCTTATGTTGCTTACAATACTTCTCTTCTTCAATCATAGGCCTTTCACAAGGTCTATCCACTCCACAAAAATTAACATGCTTATATAAAACTTCATTTTCAGGAATTGGATCATGCATGTTGCAATCATCATTAACAATTTCATTTCCTTTGCAAATCTCTTTAAAAGGTTCATGATGCTTGATCCAATTCTCCTTAGGCATATTAAGATGTGAAGCAAAAGATTTGAGGAAATCAACAAGGAGTTGAGGATCAAGCCCAAACTTAGCACTAAATTTATTAAAACTTGCAGTTTCAACAAAGGACTTAATGCAATCATACTCATAAATTATACCTGACTCTTTACCTTTGCCGATCTCCCAATCTTCAGTGTTGTGTTGGATTCTTTCAAGGAGTTCCCATTTAGCATCAATCTTTTCGTTTGTGAAAGAACCCATCGAGGAAGCATCGAGCAAGTCTTTATCCTGTCGAGATAGCCTTGCATAGAAATTAGTAATAATCATATCTTTGGGGAGCCCATGGTTAGGACATTTTAGCATCAAAGTTTTCAGTCTCCCCCAAGATTGAGCTATGCTCTCTCCGTCATGAAGATAGAAATTATAAATATAATTCCTATTCTCATGGACTTCATGAAGAGGATAAAACTTGGAGTAAAAGAGAGACTGGATCTCTTCCCAATCCCGTAGGTGAGAATCATCTAGTAGCCTATACCATTCCAATGCTTTTCCTTTCAGTGACAAGGCAAATAATTTCTTCATGACTTCACCTCTTGTCAAACCTGAAATCTTAAATAACTCACAAAGTTCTGTAAGTTTCAACAAATGAATACTAGGATTGACTGTCCCATCATAACAATCATTAATAATTATTTCAACTATCCCAAGTGGTATTTGGAACAGGAAACATTCAGTAGGTGGCGGAGACTTCTCTACCACAGGTGTGGCAAAGCAGTCTCCCCGAAGCAGCGAACTAAGATTGCAGTTTTCCATAAACCTAACTAGTGAAAATAAAAACAAGAAACGAAAAGATTTAATTGCAGAATCTAAAGATATACCTTCAAGCACTCACCTCCCCGGCAACGGCGCCAGAAATAGCTTGATGTCTACGCACGCTTCTATTCTTGTAGACTATGTTGGGCCTCCAAGCGCAGAGGTTTGTAGGATAGCAACAATTTCCCTCAAGTGGATGACCTAAGGTTTATCGAAGTCAGGGAAGTAGAGGTTGAAGATGGTCTCTCTCAAGCAACCCTGCAATTAAGATACAAGAAGTCTCTTGTGTCCCCAACACACCTAATACAATGGCAAATTGTATAGGTGCACTAGTTCGGCGAAGAGATGGTAAAATATGGGTGATAAGGGTAGCAAAACGAAGTAATATAATTCTGTAATAAAAAGTGCAGCAAGCAAACATGTGACAAACGTGAGCACAAACGGTATTGCAATTGTGGAAACAAGGCCTAGGCTTCATACTTTCACTAGTGGCAACTCCCAACAACATTAACATAGTCTAATCACATGATATTTCACATAAGACATGCAATGGAGACGTACTCGGAGGTCATTCCTTTGTGGTCAAGAGAGGACGAGAATTGTGTAGGGCTACAAAAGCACACCTCAAAGTTCGTAGTTCTCAATCTATGAATTTCCCAATGTCACCGCGGCCATCCAGAGAGAGTACCACAATCACCACAACATATCTAAAGGATAGTCAAAGACAAGCACCAAAATACTCTCAATCTTCAATCCACACACAAAAGAGGAAATCACTCATGAAAATATTCTTCTAATCCATGTGTAATAGACCAGCTGTCACCATGGTCTCGGGGATTATACTAGATAAGATCAATTGAGTACATCAATCCAATACATAGAAGAAAGGGAAACATCATGGGATCACCCTAGATTAACATAGCAAATGATCACAACAAAGATCACATCATGGGAGAGAGAGAAACCACATAGATCAAGATACAAGCCTTAGCCCCGAAGGGGAACTACTCACACATGGACATGGTGAGTAAGAGAGAGTTGTTGATGGAGAGGTGCAGCCCGAAGAAGATGAAGGAGACGACGACGGCGGCGGCCACGGCGGCGGCGGCGCCCACGACCACGGCGGTGGCCACGGCCCTTGGCCCCTTCTTCTTCCTTGGATATGGTGCTGCTGTGGAGATTGATCTCCCTCTAAAGACGGCTGCCAAGGGGGAGGATTTTCGTGGTGCCCTTTGACCTAGGTTTCCTCTTTTTATATAGACTCTCGGATTCCCGTCATCCAGATTACGTCTTCTGTATTTTGGGGTTTCTGGAAGCGTCCGAACTCCGATTGGGCCGAAGTTTATATCTAAATCCACCGGAAAAAAATTCCCTACAACTTTGTAGTTTTAAGTTTTTCCGTTTGAGGCCTTCTTCTAGCGTTTCCGAGGCGATCTTTAAAACCTGTCTGGTGGGGATAGATTTCGAGAGAGTTAGAGTCCAACTCCTACAAGGCTCCTTTTTGTGATTTTTCCTTTATCCAAAGAATTCTACACATAAAGTACAAAAACAAGAACTTGTGCACTCTTTCAACCATTAATAGGTTAGTTCCAAAATATGTTATAAAAAGATATGAAAGTGTATCAAAATCATAGCAATATCACACAAAACATGCATGGAGCAAGCAGAAATTGAAGATACGTTTGGGACGTATCACCACCTCGTGAAGAACGAGGCGCGCGGCCACCACGGACACGACGACCACGACCTTGCCCAGCCACACCTCTACTACGCTTGGGCGCCATACGAAGAAGAAGAAGAAGAAGAAGAATAAGAGAAAGATGTGAAGAATGGATGCCAAGGACGGGCAACCACAGGAAGTATTTATAGCACAATCCAAGGGCAAACCAGGAAAAGCACGCGGAAGCTCACGCGGCGTCATCATTGCATCAAAGACCGCTGGGCCAGGCGTTACGAATTCCAAGGCACAGACGCCTTCACACGGTCAGCACTATTTACAAGACGCGTCAAATCTCGCCGGTTTCCCATACAAAGCCTTGGAAACCCAACGGGCAACAGGCAACACGACGTCCAAACCATCATTATGACGGTCGAGAAGACGCGATGGATCAAAAATCAAGCATCATCACAGGTCATCAAACAGCATGCCAATGCATATCAGCACGGCATCCCAAGGGGAACAGATCAAGGCAGAAGCAGGTGGAAAAAACCAAACGATTCCAAGAGCCAGCTATATGTCCAAATTTTTTGACGATAAAAAATTCTTACTCCCATCGGGAGTACCCTTTTTGATCTCGGGTGCTCCCTCACCCTGAAGGAAAAGATGTGCTCGAGTGATCACTCGCACCAGCAGAAACAACATACTCTCAGAGTTCGGGTGCTCCCTCACCCCAAGAGCAGAAAAACATTTGAGTGACCACTCGCAGAAAAAGAATCAGCAATTCAGCAAACATGACTTACTCGCGCACTCGACGACATTCCGAGTGGGTGATATCTTATTTTCCTCGCTTGAGTTCACTACAAGCTCCGCGAGTGATGACTAAAACAACTCACTTGATTGTTTATTCCAAGTGGGTGCATGATACGTCCCAAACGTATCTATAATTTCTGCTTGCTCCATGCATGTTTTGTGTGACTTTGCCATGTTTTTCTTGAACTTTCATACACTTTTGAGCATATTTGGACTAATCTATTAACCCAGTGCACCCAGCTGCCAGTTGCTGTTTTCTGCTGTTTTTTGTATTTCAGGTTTTCCGGCCATTAAAAGTGCTCCAAAAAATCTGAAAAATCAGATAAAAAATTAGCGACCCGGAAGCTTCCGGAATCACCAAGGTAGCGGAGGGGGGCCACCACCAGGAGACCAGGAGGGTCCCTGGCGCGGCCCCACCCTAGGCCGCGCCAGCAGGCCTCCTGGCTGCCTGGTGGGTCCCCTCGACAACCCCTCCGCCTATATTTAGCCCTCGGGGTGGAAACCCCTAATATAGATCTCTTTTCCGCGATCTCGCCTCTATACCGCCGCCGCCGCCGTTTCAAGATCGGGGCTGCCTGGAGAAGCTGCCCCGGCACCCTGCCGGGAGGAGGAACCCCCTCCGAGAGACCATCCATAGCCATGGACGCCTCCCGTATGTACCGTGAGTAGTCCCCCTTGGACCATGGGACCGTGACCAATAGCTATGTGATCTATCTCTCCCCTCTTTGTGCTTGCACTTTCGAGACCTCGTGAGTTGCCTCACATGATCGAGGCACCTTTGTAATTTTCTGCTGTTGCTATGCTGAGTTTGTTGGGATCTGATGGATTATGAGACTATGTTCAGATTGTGATGAGTAATATATTTGGTTCTTCTCTTTTATATTTTGTTCTTGAGTAAATTCTTGCATGTTCTCCGTTGCCGTATTTACTTTGGCCATGTGATTTGTTGCAACTCCAAGAGGGAGCGTTATGCTTGATTGTGGGTTCAGCCCCTTGATGTCTAGCTTGAGTGACAGAAACATGAGACTAGGGGATGTGCTGTTGCCACCAGGGATAAAACAACGGTGCTTGTATCCGCGGGTGCAAGGATTGTTTACTTTACGCAAAGTTCTTTTAATGCAGCTGTATGTTGCTTTGAGTTTACACTTTGGGTGGGATTCGCAACTTAATACCAGCGAGATGTTCTGGATAGATATCTCAAGGTGGATGATTCGTACTAGATGCAGTTGGATTTCGGTCTACTTACCTTGGCATACTGCCCATTGCTTTTGAGCCCTTCCTTTCTTTGCAACATAGTTAGGATTGCGGTGCCTTCATAATCCTGTCAATTGCCCAGCTGTGATTTGTTTACCTTGCTAGCACTTTTATCGTCTTTTGGGAGAGAGACATCACTAGTGAAAATCACGGAACCCCGGTCCATCTTCACATTATTGTTACACCTTCAATTTACTTTCAGTCTTTACTTTCAGTTGCCACTATTATTATCTCTTGCGTTGATCCTTTGTAAACAGCAAGGTCGGAGGAATTGACAACTCCTCTGTACTCGTTGGGAGCAAAGTTAATTGTTGATGTGTGCACGTCCTGTCAACTCCCTAGCCAGAAGACAATTTCTGGCGCCGTTGTCACCTTCTTGTATCTCTTGGAGTCCTACTGGTTCGATAACCTTGGTATCTTCACCGAGGGAAATTTGCTGCTACGCTACATCTCACCTTCCACTTGGGTAACCAACGAGGAGTGAGAGAACTATCCTTACCGTATCAGTGCATCGCTAATCAGGCTTCGTGCCTCTACAAAGACAATTATGCCTGGACTACGACACACTGTACCCAGATGACACACAAGCTTAGCGTGTAGGTAAGACCCCGCTGCGCAGAACGGACGGGCCGGGACTTGCCGCGGAGCGATTTCACTCCCGACCTTTTTCCATGCGCTCGCATGATAGAAAGAGCCGAGCGGACGCGCTCAGGCTATGTGCTCAGACTGGCAGCAATTGATCCTATAAGACCTGCAGTGGCATGACTTTGCTTGACACCAGTGTTTCAAGTTCACGTCGAGGGACGTGGGCTTGATTGGGCTACTGTGGTATTTGTCACTAGCACAATTCACCAAGGCTCGACCAGTCGACTCCTTGTGCCCTTTCATCTTAGCAATCCCTCGAAACAGATATTGTCATGGCTCAAAACTGTCAGCGACCCGTGGCGATGCCACGCTTACAAACAATAAAGCGCAGATGAATTCGAGTCCCTGCTCGACTCTTCGAGTCCCCCAGGCACTCGGGGGCTACTGACGAGGGGGTGACCCCACGAATCCTACATGTGAGACTACCTGGTGCGTGTAAAGACAGAAGGCCTGCTGGGAAGATACGACAAGCCCACGATTGGCCCAACCAAGCACCGGCGTAGGAGTCCGCGACTAACATGGAAGGTGCAGCTTGGCGTACAAGGCAAGACTAGAACTAGGAAACTACCTCTGTAACCTAGCACGGACTCCCCGAGACCTAGCCTAGTATATAAAGGATAGGAGGGGAGACGTCCAGATCAACTCAATACACATCTACTCATCCTAGCCTTGCGAGAACTCGCCTTGGCCTCCACTGTAATCGCCCCCTCACGTGATAATATCGAGCAGGAAGTGCTTCTCCTGTTAGCCGACGAGTATCGTCCAACCTGTGCCTATATCTATGACTAATCCAGGGTCCCTGACCATGGGATTTGCCGGGGCTGATCCCCGTCATCCGCTATATAAAGAGGGCTCGCCGTTGAAACGCCGCACCCTCGTCTCCTCTCCTCCTCTCGCCGTGTTCTGCTCCTCACCTCGCCGCGCTCTTCTCCTCGCCACCATGGACAACCGCCGCACCCTCGCCGTCATTGAGGCGGTCCTCCTCGCTCAGGAGGGCTACCCCTGCCCGCCGGACACGCGCCCGCCGCGCGGCTGGGTGCTCAGTGCCGGCGGTGCGCCGGTACAGTAGGTGCCTCGTGAGGGCGCCCCCTTCGACAGGGAGGTCCAGGCCATCCGCGTCTCCATGACGGATGGCGCACTTCGAGGAGCGTCGCGCCCAGGCGATCGTCACCACCAACGGCCTGGATCTGGTGTCGGGCCGGCTGAACCGACACGGTCGGAGGCGGTGGTGGAGCTCGGAGGGACGCACCCCCGCCGTCCCGACTATATCGAGGACGGCAACGAGCCGCGGCTCGAGTACCCATGAAGACGACAGCGACGACGACGGGGCCGCAGGAGGAAGCGTCGGAGGAGCCGGCGGAGTTTTTAGTAGTTTTTTATATTTTCTATTTATGTAAACTAGGACCAAATATTATGAATTTCGTTTAACTTCGCCTCAGTTTAATTGAATTTGGCCGAATATGAGGGGCTTCTTTGGAACCGCGGCTGGATGTGGTCAATCGACCTGAGCCACTTTCACCGCCGAGGCACCTCAAGCGACACTAAAATAGGGCTGAAAAACGGCTCAAAGGGCCGAACAGCTGGAGATGCTCTTAGCGGTGTGCCGAGCTGGCTTGGGACAGCCGCCGCACCGCTTAATGCTGTTTTCCTCGTCGTCTCCCCATCGAGGGTGCCACCAACAAAAGGGGATTACAGCTCCGATTAGAGTTGGACTCTACAAAGAGCGCAGCAAAAGTGTTTGGAGAGAAATCCAAATCCTCTATTTAACTGGGAGGCAGCACAAACCAGTCCAATACGTCAAGGCCAAAGCGGACCTGAGAAGGAGGTTTAGCTAGGGTCCTCGCTTAGTCGCTTGCACTCGATCGGTTCGCGCGCTCATCGATGCGGAAGTTCCACGAGTCCGTCAAGGCCCTAGAGGCCGACATCGAGCACGCCAATGCGCTGTGAGTGCAACAACTCTTCCAAACTCCATAGATTTTTGCGCTTTTTGTGTTAATTTGTCTTAATTTGGTGCGCAGGTCGTCGGAGTTCCTGAGGGACTACGATGGGTCCGTCATCCAGATGCGGATGGCGTACAGCGCCGTCGCGCATTTGCTTGTCCAGTGGACGGACTGCAGACTGGCCAGCGCACTCGGCCTCCTCAAGATTATGATTTACAAGGTGGTTTTTCCCCTCTCCTCGCAGCCAATTTTCAATTTCACAGCTGTTACGTCCGAGTAATTCTTGGCATCTGGCTGCGTACTGAATTTTGATAAATTTCTGGTTCCTCTGTAACGCAGGTGTACGCGGAGGATGGCGGCACCATGACCCTGCCAAGTTGGGAGAGGGAGGCCAGCGTCAGAGAATTCTACGGTAGTTAATATTATTACATCTGACAGTCAAGCAAGACTCCATGTTCATCCATTTGTGTCGCGGCAGGTGTCATATTCCCGTCATTGCTTCAGTTGCCAAACGGGATCACTGAACTGGACGACAGGAAGCAAAGAAGGCTGTGCATGGACAAGTTCAGGAGAACCGATGGCGATTTTTCGCAGGTGGATTTGGAGAGGGAGGTTGAGTGTGGGATTTGTCTCGAGGTGAACGCCAAAATCGTGTTGCCTGACTGCACCCATTCGCTGTGCTTGAGGTGTTTTGAAGAATGGTATGAAATTACCTTGTCTGATTGCCTGCAAAAGGCACTGCTTAAATCATTTGCGCAAAGTTTTGTTTTGTTACTACCTTATATGTGTAGTCAATTGCAGTAATTCATCTGCCAGTGCCAGGTACGCTTATTCTACTGATATAATTAACAACCTGTTTCTTGAGCATGGTGTGCCAGTACTTATAGTTCAACAATCTGTTTCCATCACCAAAATACAATGTGTTTCATGTTCGTTGCATTTCATGACACTCATAAAAAAAGGGTAAACTTTTGTAGTTCAAAAATCAGTTCCTTACATGCAGATTATGCCTTCACGTAAGCACAGCAGCCAGCCCTGGAGAGGAATTTTCCTTTCAAAGGATCCAAACGCGCAGCCACCTTTTTCTACATGCACATTATGCCAAAACAGAGCTTCAAGATTTATTTAAATTATGAGACACATTTGCATACACAAACCTGCTTCATATGTTCTTCAGGCTATGTCAATAAAATTGTGATATTCAGCTCAGTGCTTTAATGGCCACAGGAGATTTGCTTCACTTTCTTGATGTCAATCAATACGTAACACTTATTAGATCCGCGTTGTGTTTGTTTGTCACTGAGCAAAACAACTCCATCTGTGCTCTTCCTGTCTAAAATTGTCACATTCTTCATGCCTTCCAATTTGCTGGACCATTTACCTCGTTTGATGACCATAATAAGGTTCACTTTCTTCGCAGGAATGCTAAATCAAAGTCGTGCCCTTTTTGCCGCACCTGTCTCCAAAACGTGAAGCCGAGCAGTCTGTGGATGTACACCGATGATGGTGATGTTGTAGACATGGATTCATTGACTAGCAAAAACATTAGGAGACTGTTTATGTACATAAATAAGCTGCCGCTTGTACTCCTCCATGTTGTTGACCTTGCCATTTATGAGTGCCATAGCAAATAGAAAGACTTGTTCACACTTTTGTGTTCAACACTGAGTCGATGCCTCTATCCGAGGCTGCTAATTCTTAGACTAGCAATAGTGGGGAATAACTAACATGGTATAGTGAGTAGTAGTAACATATACCATGTTAGTAGTAGTAACTATCATGCAACATCTTATTTATTAAGCTATAGACACATTGTATCTCGATGTGTGATGTTACGGTAACTACTATGTTATCACTAGCATTTTTCTTTTCATTAACTATATGCCACATAAACAAATTTATCTTGGTATAGGTGATGTTGTTACCTAAGTTATTCCAACCAATGTAGGGGATATTGCTTGTCGGAAACTTATCGGTTGACCCAAGATAAAGGGTAAAACGGACGATTTATCGGCATACCGGGCAATTAATAGGCATATCGGATCATTTATCGGCCAATTTATCTTATCGGTAAGACACCAAGAAGGAATAAATCGGACGATTTATCGAAATATCAGAAGATATTTGAAACAGTGACTCCAACTATGGCTAGTCTTTGTTCTTTCGAGTTGTATTGCTGCCGAGGTTAGAGTTATGCAAAAAAAAGAATTGGAGGTATGCAAAAAATGAATTGGCCATAAGTGACTACAGGTTTATAAAAATAATAAATGATGAAAATAAATGTAAGACGCATTGGTCCCGTAGTTCAGTTGGTTAGAGCGTTGGTCTAGATGACAAGAACATGTTCCTTAATTTGACAAAACCAGCTGCTGCCCGTGCTCTGCTGATAAATTCATGTCATGAACTGGTTAATGGACGAATAAAGCAAGTCTATATAGGAGAAGGATGACATAAATAGTTGTCACGTATAAATCATGCTTGCAGACTAAGGCATAGCCTAGTGGTGAGAATTCTCACCCATCCTGGTTCAAGGCACGATACTTGCAATTTGGGTTTGTTGCATGTATTAAACTGTGGGATTCTCTTACAATCTTTCTATCAAATTTTAGTATTTTTTAAAAACACAGTCATTGTGAACAAATCATAAATTAGTCATGCAAGAAAAAAAAAGGAAGAATCACCGGACACCCAATTTGATCTAAAATGTAACTCGTATAAATTCTTGATCAACATCAACGTTCAGTTAAGCTAGTGAAATTTACATCGTTCAGGCGTATCATCATCGAGCAAACTATGCACGTCAATCCACCGAAGCATAGTGACCCCCCCTGGCCGCACTAGGCGGTCCTCTGGAGTCTTCTGAAGAGCATATGCAGATCATGAATTTAATCTTTGCATATCTCTCGCTTGGTTATTAAACTGGATTATATCAACTATTCCAGTTGATAACAAAAAACTGATAAATATCAGGAATTTTTTAAGAAACAAAAAGGTAACCACAATACTAACTACACAAGCAGGAACAACATCGTAGAAATAGTGGCATGTGAGTATGCCCCTATAGTGGAACATGCATAACTATAAAGACCAAGATCTTCTGATCTCACAATGAACCTAACGAGTGTTACTTTCTGACGGCGACGCGAATCTTAGCATGTTAGTGTATGTTTCTGTAGCACATGCCAAACCTTCAAAAGTTACTGGAGAAAAGAGGTAATGTCATTTTACCGATGAAACCCCATCGATAGGGGGCATGTAGTTCCCAATACTTTGTAGTACTCCCTCCGATCCATATTAATGTACTCAACTTTGTCTAGATTCGTATGTATCTAGTTAAGTATTTAGACTAGATGCATGTGTATCTAGACAAAGTTGAGTACATTAATATGGATCAGAGGTAATAGTATTCTTTTAGATGTCGTCCCTTTCGATACATCATACATTATTCGCATTCAACTACGATCAGGGGTGACAATTTCAAGAAACTCTATCAGAAGATTTTCACGACCTTATAATAGTACAAGTAAAGTATTGATAGTGAGTAAATATTAAGTCCTATATTTTTAGTAAATTTTATCAACGGAGCTAGAAAGTTGCACAATTGAAATCTTGCATGAATATAATCAACACATGCCTACTAACATCTAAAATGCATAAAATTTGCTAAAACATCTAAAACAAATGAGAAGTAAATGTAATCTAAAAACATACAACGAGTATAAAAAGGAAAAACGAAAAAAATGTCTTTTCTAACAAAAAATTGAATGGTGAAATGCCTTTATTTATCTTTTGCTGGTAGAAAAAAATATACCTTATTTTTTGTAATACATTTTTACAAAAAATAATGTATGGCTTGCATGCATGAATTAATGATACGCTACTGCAACATGCAGAGTAATAACAATCATATAATTTATGATTTGCACGTGTGATGTCGGGACCCGGAATATTCATATGTAATTCTAGCCTCAATTCAATCATATGAAGAGCCGAGAGACATACTCACTCATCATAATAGATGAGGCCCAGTACATAACTCTCTCGAAAAGCTCGAACGTGAGGGGCATCCCATTCAGGCCCGGATGATCAACTGTAATGGGGTCCTCATCGTCCGCTCACATGTCTAAATGCTTATGAGTGATGAACTCTCATACTCATAGACAAGTCGCCTCAACCATATTGTCGATTGAACCTTAGCATTTACATAAACAAACTCCATCCCGATTCACTTAGTCGGGGTCTCGAGCGGGCTCGATCGTACAACGAAGTGTGACACGTAACGGAATCAGATGAGGACATCTCCGTACGCGCAATAGCATCGCGATGCTCCAAGTTGCTCACAACTCAGAGCCACCTGGCTGTAAGAAAGACCGATATCGAGAACACAACCAAGCTATCGAACCCCACATATGACATGCACGATATAAACATACACGCATCATGCATGCCAAGTGTATAACAACAGGTAACACAACATGAACTCTACAAACTCATAGACTTTATTGAATCTGCTAAACTGGGCAGACATAGTAGTTTTATTACAAGCAGAGATCACATGAGTGTGATCCAACATTACATCAAACAACAACGGAAGCAAATTATGTCTTAGTAAAGACAAGTTTAACAAATCGCTTAAGAAGCCTAAAAGAAAATACAACGACCCTCCAAAGGAACCAGGCTTCTGTCTGGAACTATACGACTTAGTCGGCGTCGAGCTCGAGGTAAAGGCCACCATCAGGGTCAATGGTCTCGTCTCTAAAACATAAAATAAGCAAACGTGGGTACAAAGACGCACTCAGGAAGACTTACATCAGAACTACACTACTTATGCTCATGTATCAAGGTAAGAGGTTGGCGGGGTTTGTAATGCAGAAGTGTCAGCTTTGACTTGGCTAGCCTGAACTACGATTACCAGAGTTGAGGTGAGAAGCGCACACGAGTCCATCTAATCTTGATCACCACATCAATACACTACCATGGGTTCTTCCTTGACTTCCACAAGGAAGCAACGCAAAGCACTCACACTTATCTTGGTAGTTTTAGAGTATCCGTTCAAGTTGTCTATTAATCAAGTATAGGTCTCCAAGTATTCCATAACCACGGACACGACTATTCGAATAGTTTGTTAACACTGCATGGGTGTTCTGCTACACACATGAAACTGTCGGTTACCGCCGGGATCTCGTCACCCTTCAAGCGGGTGTCGGCGAGGATAATTTCCACAACTTTTACCTCACAGCCAATTCTAATCCAGGAGTCGACTATCTGAGTTGGTTACCGCTCGAGAGTTCGGTCAGATCAACTATACGGACCCATACAATGTAGGCGACCGAGGCGCCATCCTGGAAGATGGTTTTACTGTCTCACAGGTCCACCCACATATCTAAATTATGCAACCTTTCATTCATTCTTTTTCTTTGCATATGCAAAATGGAAACCCCGAACTAGTGTGACTCCTGGACCTGAATTGGGGTGAGTTAGTAGGTTGAGCGGGGATCCGTGTGCCCAACATGTGGTAGTACTCTTTGTCTTGGATTACTACACAAGAACTCGGGCTTAAGGCAGTGTTCAACAAGACAACCCACTGTTTACTGCTACACAGCCTCTCATCGTTCATTTTTTTAGTCAAGTTCACCACACCCTTTTCGTCACAAGTAACATGAACATGAT
The DNA here is from genome assembly GCA_950022295.1 of Bromus sterilis. Classification (NCBI taxonomy): domain Eukaryota; kingdom Viridiplantae; phylum Streptophyta; class Magnoliopsida; order Poales; family Poaceae; genus Bromus; species Bromus sterilis. The sequence continues at coordinate 50,127,292 of OX465596.1, forward strand.
TACTACCATCAACAATTCATCACCCAAGATGGACCAATGCTTCCATAACTCTAAGAATAGCATAAGCATAACATGGATGAATGGCCACATGATGATCACAAGCAATTCCTAGATCTGCTAGGTTGAGGTTTTCTTAATACTGTGGCAGAAATGATAGGCCATGCAAAAGAATGCGTTCAACTAGTGGTAGAACGTATCATGGTGAACTCCTAAACATGCATAAGCGAGAATGAGAGGGAAATGAGTTTTCATAGACATGATCAATGGGGTTTGCTTGCCTTGCTGACAGGAATCTTACTGAGAGTCTTCAACTTCGGGGATGAACTACGTTCCAGTTCCACCTCTATTCGATAGCAAATAATGCGGAAAGTAGCAATCAATAATGATACAATTCTCAAGCACATGATCAAGGTGTTGTAATATGATGTACATGGTGCTGATGTGTTGAAGATTCCAATTAAATGGAGTGTATTGCAAAAGAATTTGCAATTCAAACTCCATGTATGATTTTCAAATAAACCATATATGCATTTGCCTCTGTTTCTCCACTTTAAAATAGTTTGACATGAAAATAGGTTGCATACTCAGAATCCTTGAATTTTTCTAATGCTTTTTCATATATTAATCTTTGCAATCTGAGTTATGGTTAATTTTCTATGATTTATTGAAGTTTTGGGTATTTTTCGGATTTTTTAATCAATGAAAAGATTTACTGCATCAGCCTGGCATCATGCTGATGCCAGGAGCTTGACTAGTCAAACTGTCCAGTGGGCCAGGCCTGTCATTGGCTCAGGGGGTTAATCCCCACAGCTAATAAACTACTGGTTAATTAGAGAGCTTGGGCCCACCTGTCACTGTGTCTGGCTAGGGGGATTAGGCCCTAATCTAATCCAGCTCGCCAGAGTGACATTGACGGTGACACAGGGCGCGACGGAGACTCGCTGGGGTGGCATTCCGACAACTGTTTGGGACGCCGAGTGCACAAGTAGGACACCTAGGCTCGCGCGCGTCGGGTGCTGCACTCGGGCGACGACGAGGCGACCTGGAGCCACACCGGCGAGTGATACGTCCAAAATGCATCACTTTTTACATCGTAATTCATCGTTATTCATTGATATATTTCATGTTACGATGATGTTCTTATGTTGTTTTGGCTTCTCTAGATGAGTGGAGAAGTGAAGCTTACGAGAGCGCTAAAATGTTCAAGGAAAAGGTAAAGAAGTGGCATGATAGGAGGATTCTGAAACGTGAATTTAATATTGGTGATAAAGTTTTGTTGTTTAGATCCCGTTTCAGGTTTTCTCCAGGTAAACTACTTTCCAGGTGGGAAGGGCCATTTCATATTGAGGAAGTCTACCACTTGGGTGCGATCAAGATTAACAATTTCGAAGGCACCAAACCTCAAGTGGTGAATGGGCAAAGACTTAAGCATTACATAGCAGGAGATCCTGTCAATGTTGATGTGGATTTGGTATACACAAAATCTCATGAAGAACGTGTAGCAACCCCGTTTCAGACACCAGCAGAAGCAGAATAAGGAAAGGTATGTATTACGGTAAGGAAACATCGCGAAACCGTCATGAAAGTTCCAGATTATGAGTTTTTGCAAAATATAGAAAATTTGAGGCCGCGCCGGGAGGCCGCCTGGGCACCCCGTAGCCCGTCTCCGACTCCGCTTTGACCTGTTACCTTCCTTTCTGTGCAGAAATTTTTGCTATATATTTGTCCGGATCGTTCCGGCAGCGTATCTCGCGATTTCGTGTGTTTTCTTTTCGAGTTGTTTCTGCCAGGAAAACTTTCAGCTAGACCTAGGTGCCATGGCTTCCCCAAGTTCCCCGAAGGACAAGTTCGTCGTCAACGTCATCAACCCTTACCTCGCTGAGGTGAAGAAGCACCCCCAGATCCTTCATGTGGAGGAAGGTGAACTCCACAAGGAGGATCTGAAGGGACCATTCAAGGACGGGAGCACCGAGGAGCAGCTGAAGGAGATGGAACATGAGGTCTTCAAGTTCAAGAAGATGGTGGAGCGTGGTTTTGAAGCTAACTTCGACATCATGAACGAGATCTAGGCTTCCCACAAGAAGGAGATGAAGGAGATGTGGTCAAGTTTGGCCGCACTAGAAGAAAAAGTTTATGGGCTCCAAGCACAGATCTATGATCCGCAGAACCAGAACTGTGAGTATGAACTAAAGTTTCTGCGCATGGGTTTAGGTGCTGAGTGCAGGATCTTTGAGACGGGAATGTCTTTTGAGACTGGAGAACAGCTGCCATGGAAGCGCTTCGCCAAGGAGTACATGACCAACAAGAACAAGAATGAGGAGTAAATCTCCTCGGGTATTGGCATCCCCTTAGCTCGTTCCAAGCTTGGGGGAGTGCCCAGTATTTCTATCTTTATCTTTGTCTTTTAGAGTCAAGTAGAGTCATATCATGTCTAGGGAAGTTATCTTATAAAATAAGTGTTTGACTTGAGGTCTATCACTCCTTTCTGGAGAGTTATGTATCCGTGAGTGTGGAGTCGTCTATGATGGAATATTAATGAGAAGTCTATTGATCCCTTCGCTGCACTCGGTATTCTCTTCACGTAATCGACCTAGTGATGATTCTTATGGGGAGTATTGACCATATATCAGGTATGGCTTTGAAAACTTGAGTTTTCATTCTGTTTGATCTAAGGATAGCACTTGAGTTTTCCCTGCTTGCCTTAACAAGGTTGTTAGTTCCTTTACTTTTATGTTGAGTCGGTTTCCCTACTTCCTCCTTTCCCAAAGAGAACAGACACTTGATGCTGATGAAGATTCATCAATATAATGATGCATTAAAGTTTTCCATGCCATATCATTGTTGACATTAACTCTTGATAAGTAAGTTGTTTGTAAAAGCCTTTGCCAAGCAAACATCTTCCTTTGTGTTAGCATTTACACTTCATGACTAATAGCTTGTTCTTTCAAAAAGTTCCAAATCATCACTTCAAAATATAAAGAGAAAGAGCAAAGGTAAAAGATTTTAGTTGTCCCTTGACCAAAGGACTTGTTTGCCATGATTTGATGAGTTTCCTTAGCCCTACTTTTGATTATAATTGTTATTACTCTTTCATAAGAGCTTTATGAATTGGAGATTGCTGTTCAGGATGTTTGAGTTTGGTGAAAAGATCATGATGCTTCCTGTCTGTATTTTATTTATCGACACTTCACTCTCTAAACTTGCGGACAGGTTTACAGACCTCAGCTTTCGTTTGGGGACAAGCGAGGTCTAAGCTTGGGGGAGTTGATACGTCCAAAATGCATCACTATTTATATCGTAATTCATCCTTATTCATTGATATATTTCATGTTACGATGATGTTCTTATGTTGTTTTGGCTTATTTTACACAGTGTGCAACTTTCCGGTGCCGAAGCAGCAGACGCAGGATTCAGCGGTAAAAAGTGGACGCTGAGTTGCTGAAGAAGAATACCTCCAAATTACCTGAAAATCGACGGGGGGTATTTTCCAGAAGAATAACGAAGACTCGCCGAAGAGGGGCCACAGGGGGGCCACAGGGGCCTCAGGCGGCCACCTGGCGCGGCCCCACCCCTGGCCGCGTCGGGAGGGCGCCTGGAGCCCTGGGGCCACTCCTGGCTCCCCCCTCTGGCCTATATACTCCTCGTTACGCGAAAACCCTAAAAGAAGAGGCCATCACGGAGTTCCGCCGCCGCTCCGTGGCGGAAAATGATACGTCCTAAACGTATCTACTTTTCCAAACACTTTTGCTATTGTTTTGCCTTCATTCTTGCATGATTTGAACGAAACTAACCCGGACTGACGCTGTTTTCAGCAGAGCTACCGGTGTTGTTTTCTTTTGTGCAGGTTTCTGGATATTTAGGTACGCTGGAAAAATCCCAAAAAAATATATAAAAAAATCAGCATTCCGGAAGCTTCCACCAGGCCAAAGGGGGGCCACAGGGCAGCCAGGAGGGTGCCTGGCGCGGCCCAGCTCCTGGCCGCGCCACCTTCCCTCCTGGATGGGTTCCACACCCTCTGGTGACCTACCTTGGCCCCTATTTATTCTCCCGACGCAGAAACCCCATAAGAGAGGTCACTTTTCCGATCTACGTCGCGGAGCCGCCGCAACCCTCTGTTGTTCCTCGGAGAGCTAATCTGGAGGCTGAATTGGCCTCCGGTGAGGGGGAAATAATCGCCATCGTCATCATCATCGCTTCTCCATCACCCCTCCATGACTTCTCCTCTCATGTGTGAGTAATTCCCTGCTGTAGGCAAAGGGGATGGTAGGGATTGGATGAGTTAGATCATGTAATAGTTCAATCAGATTGTTGGGGGCATGTTGCCTATCATCTACTTGGTGTTTATCATCTCTGTTACAACTTGTTGCTCTTAATGCTTGTCACTTTGGGCCCGAGTGCCATGATTTCAGATCTGATCACCCTTTTTGTTTCTTGAGTTTGTGGTGTTCTTGATCCTATCTATGAGTTGTATGCACCTATTATAGTCCGGAACCGGCGATCCCAATGGTGACAGCTTGGGATACCAAAGGGGATGGACTATAATTTGAGGATTCCGTGTATCCATGAATTGTTAATGCTTTGTTCCGGTGCTCTTTGACAGGAGTACCTTAATCTCCCTAAGTTCCTTTTGGCCCCGTTTGTAGCGGGAGGGTAGGACAAAAGATGTTGTGCAAAGTTCTTATTGCAAGCACGTACAACTACCTTGGGATACATGCCTGATGTTTGATATTTGCCTAGATGATCCTTTGTTTTCTGTGAGCCTTGCCCATGTTAGAATCTGTTACATGTTCGTTCTCATCCAAGCAGCGCCCAACCATCCATCTCCCTAGCCTACGGTGTTTTCCTTCTGCTGGTTACTAGTTGTTTACCTTTGCTGTTCTGCTATTATTATCACCACTATTATCATCACCATTACCACCACCATATCACAGTTGCTACTAATACCTTTGTGCAAGCAAGTGTTTATTTCAGGTGCGGTTGAATTGACAACTCAATTGTCAAAGCCTGTACGTATTCTTTGTGTCCCCAAGTGTCGAATCAATAAATTGGGTTATCTTGCCCGCGAAGAATATCTCGATCCCCTACAGTTGAGGGTTATCAGAAACCTACAGAGAAGAAAAGGGCTCTCCGGCGGGCAGATTCCTCGAGGAGATCACCTCCCGGAAGGGGAGATCATCGCCATCGTCATCACCATCGTCACGGGAATCATCGAGGTCATCATCAACATCATCCCCAACATGAGCACCATCTCCACCACCATCCAATCTCACCTCACAAGTTCATCTTGTGTTGTAATCCGTACTATCGATCCTCTCTACTCTACCTGTGTTGATTACTCCTTTGTGGTGAATGATATTGAGTTTTGTTGGAGAAATACCATTATGTCCAGATTGTTTATCATATATTTATCACCTCTGATCATGATCTCTTTTATGTCTTGTGAGTAGTTACTTTAGTTCTTGAGGACATGGGAGAAGTCTAGTTGCTAGTAGTCATATGATGTTCAAGTAATTTGTGTTGTTTGATATTTAAGTTGTGTTGTTATTTTCCTAGTGGTGTTGTGTGAGTCGAACACTCAACACTTCGCCTTCTTAAGGACCTAGGGGAATACATTGTGTATTAAGAATGCTTACGGTGGGTTGCCGGAGTGACAGAAACCTGAACCCTAGTTTGCACACTTTTGCACAAGGGAGTAATGGATCCTTGATATTATTGCTGTGGTTAGGCTTTGCCTTAATTTCTATCTTGTATTTGCAGATGCTTGCAAGATGTTTAATCATAAGAGTGCACTTATCTTAGTCTAGAAGGTGTGCTAGCACAGATCCACCACTCAACACTTATCAGCACAACACTTGTTATCGATACGGAGTATGGCGAAAGCACGTGACTACCTCTCCATGTGTCCTCAAGAACGCTTTAGTCTTTATAAGTTCAGTTGTCAGGCTTATCCTTTGCATAAAAGGATTGGGCCACTTGCTGCTCCTCAATGCTATTTACTTTGCTTGCTTTTATCTTATAGTTGCTTATATCGAAAACCCCTAAAAAGTTATCTTTCAGTATTTGCAGTTATTTGTTATTCCTTGTCCATCATCACCTATCAATACCTTTCGCTCCTCGTTGGGTTCGACACTCTTACTTATCAAAAAACGCTACAATAGATCCCTTTACGCTGAGGGTCATCAGCGACGAGAGGCGTGATACGTCCAAAACGTATCTATAATTTCTGCTTGCTCCATGCCTCTTTTGTGTGATATTGCTATGATATTAATGAACTTCCATACACTTTTGATCATATTTGGACTAACCTATTAACTCAGTGCACCCCAGTGCCAGTTCCTGTTTTCTGCTCTTTTTCAATTTCAGGTTTCCCCAATATTAAAAGTGCTCCCGAAATTCGGGAAAATCCAATAAAAAATCAGCGTAGAAGAAGCTTCGGGAATCACCGAGGGGGGCCAGAGGGGACCCACCAGGGCCCCAAGCGCCCTCCCGGCGCGCCCTAGGGTGGGGCCGCGCCAGGGGGCCACCTGGACCCCTGGTGGCCCCCCTGGCTGCCCCCCTTCGCCTATTTATTCCCTTGTGAGAAGAAACCCCCGTGACGGGAACCCTTTTTCGCGATCTCTCCTCTATTCCGCCGCCGCCGCGTTTCCAAGATCAGGAGCACTAGAAGACCTCTTCCCGGCACCCTGCCGGAGGGAGGAACCACCTCCGGGAGCTTCTCCACCACCATGGATGCTTCCCGGATGAACCGTGAGACCTTGGACCATGGGTCTATGATTAGTAGCTATGTGATGTTCTCCTCCCCTCTTTGTTCTTCATGGATTAGACCTCGTGAGCTGCCCTACATGATCGAGGCACATATGTAATATTTCTGCTGTTGCTATGCCGAGTTTGCTGGGATCCGATGGATTATGAGATTATGTTCAGATTGTGTTTGAGTAATATATTTGATTCTCCTCTTTTATATTTATGTTCTAAAGTAATTCTTGCATGTTCTCCGTTGCTGTTTATTGCTTTGGCCAAGTAGTAGGTAGTGACTCCAAGAGGGAACGTTGTGCATGATTGTGGGTTCATGCGCCCCGATGACTAGCTTGAGTGACACAAACATGAGTCTAGGGGATGTGTTGTTGCCACAAGGGGGAACAACAACGGTGCTTGTACTTGCGGGTGCAAGGATTGTTTACTTTACGCAAAGTTCTTTAATGCAGTTGTTTGTTGCTTTGAGTTTACACTTTGGGTGGGATTCACAACTTAATACCACCGAGATGTTCTGGATAGACATCTCAAGGTGGATGATTAGTAAGTAGATGCAGATGGATTTCGGTCTACTTGTCTTGGCGTACCACCCATGCTTTTGAGCCTCTTCCTTTCTTTATAGCATAATTAGCATTGGTTTACGCACATAATCCTGTCAATTGCCCAGCTGTAATTTGTTTACCTCGCATGGCTATTTTATCGTCTTTTGGGAGAGAGACATCACTAGTGAACATCATAGGACCCCGGTCCATATTTCCAATACTGTTTACATCCACTATCAATTTACTGCTTTATTTACTTTTCCGTTGCTACCACTATCATTATTATCCCGTGCGTTTGACCCTTTGTAAACAACAAGGCCGGAGGAATTGACAACTCCTCTGTAATCGTTGGGAAGCAAAGTTATTTGCTGTGTGTGCAGGTCCAGGTAAAGTTAGCAACCTCGGTTGTAAACGACACCACTGTTTACTTCACCACCTTCTTGTATCTATTGGAGTCCTACTAGTTCAATACTCAACCTTAGCATCTTCGCTAAGGGAAATTGCTGCTATCTACATCTCAATCTTCCACTTTGGGTAACCAACGAGGGGCGAGAAGCTATCGTGCTGTTGTCAGGGAAGCAAACTACCTGTCAACTCTCGCGTCATCAAAAGCAATTTCTGGCGCCGTTGCCGGGGACTCCACTCTTCAAGATAGGGGAGTTGCACACTATCTTTTATCTTTGCTTTTTAGTCTTGTTAGTTTACCTTTCAGTTTTTGCTTCAGTGTCCTTTATCAAAAATCCAAAAAAATAGTATGTCTAGTTCCTTGTCAATCAATGTCCGACTTCTTTGAAACCAGATCTTATTGGCATGGAGGATTCACCGAGGATCAACAAAAGTGGTACAAGGAACACCGCTTGTCTCAAAAGGGGATACACTTATGGAAACAAATACACCAGTTGTATGAGTATGCTAGAAACTTGTGCTCAATATATAATATATCTTTCTGCAGGGATGAATCTTGTTGCTTTATGAGGCACAAACACCTTTCCTTCCAATGTGAGTACAATGATGGTGAAACCTTAGCTTCTTATGCTAAGGGAAACTATGATTTTTATGATGCAGAGCCAATAGAAGAATTTGTTTCTTATAAGGGTGCCTATGAAATTACTTCTCTTCTTAGAAATATTAATGATGCCCCTTACAAATCTGAGAGTCTTGCTATACTTAACTATTGTTTGGAAAATTATGATGCAAATTATTATATTACTTGTCATCTTGAGAGAATCTCTCCCAAAAAGGAAGAGACTAATGTTTTGCAGGACTCTATGAAAGAAGAAATTGATGAAACCGAAAAATCCTTGGATGAAAAAGAGGAGGAGAGTGAAGAACAAAAGGAGGAAGAATGGAGCCATCCATGTCTACATTCTAATGAGAGTAACTCTTTGAATCTTACCTTATATGAGTGTTATGATCCTATGGATTCTTTTGAAATATCCCTTTTTGATGAAGTTGATGCCTTCTATGCTTATGGCCATGATGCCACTATGGATGATGCTTACGGAGATGAACTTTCTATAGTTCCTCATATTAAGCATGAAACTGTTGCTATTGCACCCACACTTGATTTTCCTATTATCCTTTTGAAATCTCCAAATATTCCGGAGAGTTTTGTCCTTATTAAACGTCAATGTGACGGGTTGCATTTATCTTATGATCCTAAAGACCATGTTGAAAACTATACACGTGTGCTTGCAGGTCATGAACAACATGATTTATGTGATAGTTATATTCTTGATGTTGTTCATGATACTACTGAAAATTACTTTGAGAGAGGAAAGCTTGGTTCTAAAATCTTTCATGTTACAAAAACACCTCTCTTTTTGATGAAATTTTTAAAGTTGCTCTTGTTCCACCTTCCTATGCTTGTCACTTTGTGCTTCTTTGATTTATTTTCTTATAAGATGCCTATGCATAGGAAGTGGGTTAGGCTTAAATGTGTTTCATATTTGCTTCTTGATGCTCTCTTTTGCTTCATAATTCTTATTCTTGTGAGAGCATCTTCTATAAACTTTTTGCCTAGCTAATGGCTTTAAAGAAGCGCTTTCGGGAGGCAGCCCACAATGAATTTAGGATTTCCTTTTTGTTTTTCTTCTGTTTTTAGTGGTCTTGATGATTGTTACTACTGTAGAAACATCATTGTATCATTACTTTTCAAGCTTTGTGCCATTTATAGCCTCATATGATAAGGGAAGTGAAAGTTGTGACATGCTGTCCTCGTGACTAGAAAAAATACAGAAAAATCCCAGTTAATCTTTTTGAGCTGAATTTTTTACACAGCGTGCTCTATACAATTATGGACCTTTCGTATGTTCTGAGTTTTTTTATTTGAGTTGCATAAGTATCCCTAAAAAATTCTGTACTACCTGCTGGTCTGCTTTTCACAGATTTTGTCCTGTTTTTCCTTTTCTTCGTTTTGCAAACCTTAAGCTTGCTTTTTCTTTGCAAAAACTTTTTGGCAATCTTGAGAAACAGTACCTCTTCAAGAATATCTTTATTTCTAGTAGATAAATTTTTTATTTTATTATGGGTACTAACCTCGCTAATCAGATTATGATGAGTTATGTATGAAGGGAGTTTTCAAGCGTGCGAGGGAAGATGATGAAAGAAGATTCAGGAGTGTCAAGCGCTCAAGCTTGGGGATGCCCCCATGCATCCCCAAGAAATATTCAAGGAGACTCAAGCGTCTAAGCTTGGGGATGCCCCCGTGCATCCCCTTCTCCATCAACAATTATCAGTTCGTCTCTTGTTTCACTATATTTTTATCACTTCATGCATTATGTGCTATGCTTGGAGCGTCTCGCTCTTAGGTTTTATTTTTAGTTTTCTTTAGCTTTTCTTGATGTTCATAACAAGTTAGAACCCAGCTTTCTTTGTGTGGGAGAGAAACACGCTCCACTTCCAAAATCTAGAACACAACATAGGATTTTTCATGCTTATCTTTGCTGTGTGTGTTCTTTATCTTTTCCGTAGCTACTGTCATGTTTAGATCTTAATTTTCATGCTTATCTTTTCAAAGAGCTTTTGTTTAGTTTGTTGTTGGAACTCTCTTGAGTTTTCATGTTTATCTTGTTTAGAGAGTTTGCCTGTTGCGCTGAGTTTTATGTCTTGACTTGAAGTAGGTAATTAAGGTTGCTATTCTTTTGTAGTAGTAACTTGCAATAGTTTTGAGGTATTGTCTTGAGTAATGTTTGGACTTTTGGTGTCAAGAGCTTAAGCCTATTAGTGATAGATGTCGTATTTTGGGCAATCCGTGTTTATTTTCAAAACTTACAAATTAGTTGAGAACTTTAGCTATTAGATGGATCACTACTCTTCTGAGGGGTCGAATATTAGAGTACACTCACGTACCATGAGTCGAGGATGCGCAAGGATAACCAAACCCCCATACACTCCTCCTCGGGATACTTGTCTCTTTGTGAACCTCCTTATTAGATTGAGAGTTACCGATAATAAGTGCATGAGTCCTTCGGACTAATGTGAGTATTCGAAAGTTGACACTTCCACCTACCCATATTTTTCTAGCCTTTCTTGTGCCGTGCATTGCCTTCTTCTCACTCCGAGAGTTGGCGTCCACCTTCGCCGGTACATACAAACCCTTGGCATGATACACTCTGTCATCATAAACCTCCTTATATCCTTCCTCAAAACAGCCACCATACCTACCTACCAAGGCATTTCCATAGCCTTTCCGAGATATATTGCCATGCAACATCCATCTTCTCATGACTTGATCTTCATGTCATACATGCTACTTGCTTGATCGATGAGCCGCATGCTAGTTGGGCATTGCCCTAATCATTGCTACATGACGCGCTAGTATCATTGCATATCCTGCTACACTGGCAGAGACATACATTTGCATACATCATGATAGTTACATCTTCTTTATGATTTGAGTACTTTGTAAAGTGTGAAATATCTTCTATACTTCTTGTAATATATAGAGTGTCGCCCCAAAAGTGAGGAAAAGATCCCAAAGTGGACAAATCAAAAGATCCCAAAGAGGACAAAATAGAAAGATACCAAAGAGAACAAATGAGAGAAATAGAAAGATTCATTGAGGCCACCAAAAAAATACAAAAAAATAGAAAAAAGAGAAAAGTAAAATAAAAAGAGAGAAGGGGCACACTACTATTCCTTTTGAGAGATCCACATTCGTACTCCCTCTTATATCTTGTACTCCATAGAGATTATCATTTATGCATATAGCTATGTGGGGACCTTCACACTATAGAACTTGGCTTGTATATTCCAATGATGAGCCTCCTCAAATGAGCTCTAGGTCTTCTTGAGCAAGCAAGTTGGATGCACCCCCACTAGTTCCATTGGAGAGCTTACCTTAGCTCATATGTGCATCCGTTGCATGGCAATCCCTACTCCTCACATCATATCTATCATTTGGCTTTCTCTCACCTATGATTGTCCTCATTGATGTGAGCCTTTCAAACCTTTTTGTCTTCCTCCTCCACCATATTCTCTCTTTCCCATCCTAAGTGTCAACTCTCGTGCTTACGCACATCCATTGCATGAGTGCTCAAAATGTCGAAAAGGAGTGGATCATTTTAACATGTACCTGGCTAGTGGTCTGGGGAGGAGTCAAGATAAGATTCCAAAGAAGACCAAGTGTGAAACTTTAGTAGATTGAGTTCTCAACACAAAAATACTTTTTTCTCTCATATATCCCTATCCCCTTTCTTGCACGCAAACACCATTTGAAGACATTCGAGTCACGGACAGCGAGAGATCTTGCACCTTTATGTTCTTATGTTGCTTGTTTCAATGCTAAATATAGACTCTTGCCTGTTATGACTTGAATTGAATTACATGCCTTGATTGCTTTACTTAAAAGTTCTTATATGGTTGTTAGCATGTCACCACATAAATTATGCTTTTATCATTTACCTACTCGAGGACGAGCAGGAATTAAGCTTGGGGATGTTGATACGTCCAAAACGTATCTATAATTTCTTCTTGCTCCATGCCTCTTTTGTGTGATATTGCTATGATATTGATGAACTTCCATACACTTTTGATCATATTTGGACTAACCTATTAACTCAGTGCACCCCAGTGCCAGTTCCTGTTTTCTGCTGTTTTTCTATTTCAGGTTTCCCCCATATTAAAAGTGCTCCAAAAATTCGGGAAAATCCAATAAAAAATCAGCGTAGAAGAAGCTTCGGAAATCACCGAGGGGGGGGGGGGGTAGAGGGGACCCACCAGGGCCCAGGAGCCCTCCCGACGCGCCCTAGGGTGGGGCCGCGCCAGGGGGCCGCCTGGACCCCTGGTGCCCCCCTGGCTGCCCCCTTCGCCTATTTATTCCTCGTGACGAGAAACCCCCGTGACAGGAACCCTTTTTCGCGATCTCTCCTCTGTTCCGCCGCCGCAGTGCTTCCAAGATCGGGAGCACCAGAAGACCTGTTCCCGGCACCCTGCCGGAGGGTGGAACCACCTCCAGGAGCTTCTCCACCATCATGGATGCTTCCCGGATGAACCGTGAGTAGTCCACCTTGGACCATGGGTCTATCAGTAGTTATGTGATGTTCTCCTCCCCTCTTTGTTCTTCATGGATTAGACCTCGTGAGCTGCCCTACATGATCGAGGCACATATGTAATATTTCTGTTGTTGCTATGCTGAGTTTGCTGGGATCCGATGGATTATGAGATTATGTTCAGATTGTGTTTGAGAAATATATTTGATTCTCCTCTTTTATATTTATGTGCTAAAGTAATTCTTGCATGTTCTCCGTTGCTGTTTATTGCTTTGGCCAAGTAGTAGGTAGTGACTCCAAGAGGGAACGTTATGCATGATTGTGGGTTCATGCCCCCCGATGACTAGCTTGAGTGACAGAAACATGAGTCTAGGGGATGTGCTGTTGCCACAAGGGGGAACAACAACGGTTCTTGTACTTGCGGGTGAAAATATTGTTTACTTTACGCAAAGTTCTTTAATGCAGTTGTCTGTTGCTTTGAGTTTACACTTTGGGTGGGATTCGCAACTTAATACCACCGAGATGTTCTGGATAGACATCTCAAGGTGGATGATTAGTAGGTAGATGCAGATGGATTTCGGTCTACTTGTCTTGGCGTACCGCCCATGCTTTTGAGCCTCTTCCTTTCTTTATAGCATAATTAGCATTGGTTTGCGCACGTAATCCTGTCAATTGCCCAGCTGTAATTTGTTTACCTCGCATGGCTATTTTATCGTCTTTTGGGAGAGAGACATCACTAGTGAACATCATAGGACCCCGGTCCATATTTCCAATACTGTTTACATCCACTATCAATTTACTGCTTTATTTATTTTTCCGTTTCTATCACTATCATTATTATCCCGTGCGTTTTACCCTTTCTAAACAACAAGGCCGGAGGAATTGACAACTCCTCTGTACTTGTTGGGAAGCAAAGTTATTTGCTGTGTGTGCAGGTCCAGGTAAAGTTAGCAACCTCGGTTGTAAACGGCGCCATTGTTTACTTCACCACCTTCTTGTATCTGTTGGAGTCCTACTGGTTCGATACTCAACCTTAGCATCTTCGCTAAGGGAAATTGATGCTATCTACATCTCAACCTTCCACTTTGGGTAACCAACAAGGGGCGAGAAGCTATTGTGTTGTTGCCGAGGAAGCAAACTACATGTCAACTCTCGCGTCATCAAGGCGCGGTGGCCGGAGTTCTGCCAACGACGAGGTGGCGATGTAGGGCGCGGGAATGAGCACGAGGTGAGCGGGAAGGGAAAAGGGCTCACCGGGAGCTCGCTGGTGAGGACGGCGGGGATGGGGGGAGCTGGAGGTGGCGAATTGCTCGCCGAGATTCCGTGGTGGCCGGCGGTGAAGAGGAGAAGGGGCGACGTGCTCGGGGCTCCTCGGCTTGATTACTCGCACATGAAGACGAAGACGGCGTCGTGGAGTCTTATGGACATCTCGGTGTAGCTCGCCGTGCTCGATGGCCGTGCGGGAGCTTGTCGGTGTACTACAGTGGCTACAGGCAGCGAGTGGAATCCGGCGAGGGAGGAGGGGAGGGTGACCAGGGAGAGGGGTAAAGTGGCTTGGAAGCGACGTTGGACGCGTCCAGGTGCGGCTAGAAGGTCCAGGGCGGCCACGCGGAGCACTAGGTGGCAAGGCGGCGTCGGCGTGCTCTCTCGACTCCCCACCGAGCTGCTTCGGGCGGAGGGGAGGAACACGACAACGGGGAGGCTGGGCTGGGCCTGCTGCTGGGTAAGTTGGGCCTCTTTCCCTTTCTATTTCTTTCTGTTTTCTTTTTCTGTTATTTGTTTGCTCTATTTAAAATAAATACCAGAGCATTTTTATAAATGCTCAAAACTTTCATATGGAATTACATGACATGTATATAGTCACTCCCAAGATTTGAACATATTTGAAATTCAAAATATTTGAATCCAAATTCAAATAGGGTTTTTTTTTGTTAATTTCCAAGGCCTGTTTGGACTTTTAAGAAAATCAGTGAGCATGATTTTGAATCCACTTCATTTTGTATGTGATCACACTCATTTGCGAGACTTTTCAAAAAGTTCAGAAGATTTTTGGAGGAAGAATTTTGTCTGGCCATTTGAATAAAATTCATTTGAAGGCTTTTCTTCTCCTCATTTGGATTTCCTTTTGAAAATTTTACATGATGCAAAGGGACATGCTAATCCTAGCACATACCTAAACTGAGGTTGTGACATATGATTTGCTTGTGTGATATATGTTTAGAAAAAAAATAGTGCATTGTAGCTATTTAGAAATAGAAGATATGAATACAAACAAAATACTTTAGAAAAAAGTTCATGTGGTGAAGTTTTGGTCTGTTTGATTCCTTCCTAGGCCTTCTTTGGTTTATAGGGTTGGAAAATTATGAAAATAAAAAACCTGGAAAATAAGATGGCATGCATTTCATTTCCCAAAGGAAAAGAATGCTATTTGACTTATTGATAGGATTTGTTTTCAATGAGTCTAGTATAATATATTTTCCCTTAGAAATGTGAAGGATTAATTCTATTTTTCATAGAAATAGGAATTCATTCCTATAAATTAAAGGGCTTTAAAGAATTTTTTCTATTAAATTTTCATCTTTTATAAGCGAAATGCACTTCTGGTCGCGAGCTCACCTGCACACGCTGTACAAGCCAACCAGCTGTCCAATGTGAATCGCGTATTTCTCCTTTAGCCGCGCATGAATATGATGTATAAACGTAACGGTTAGATGAGTTGGGATGACGGCGAAGGTCAAGGTATAGATGTTCCGCAAGACGGCCCATGTACGTGCACAAAGAACCACCACTGAACTGGGACGAGTCAAAGCCGTCGAACATGGACAGGCAAACAAAAACAGGAGAGGAGAGCGTAGCAGCCATGCCTAGAGTAGGCAATAGCGGGTGTAGGCAGTTGTTGCAGCCTGCAGCGTCGACCAGGTCCCATCCAACACACAGGAGGGGCTCGGCGAGCGCACAGGTGAAGCGGTGGGCGACGCACAGGACGTTGGACATGACGGAATCAACGACGCTCGCGGACAGCATGGCGCCCAAGGCGTCGCCGCTGCCCACGCTCCGTTGGCACGGCCGAGGTGCTCGGCAAGGTGTGCGTTGCCGTCCACCAGCGCGGCGTGCTCCCAGCATGGCGCCCAAGGCGTCGCCGCTGCCCGCGCTGCGTGGAGGCGATTGACCACGGCGTCGAATGACCGCAACAGGGTCTGGTTTTGATTTGCTAGTCGATCACACACGAAGCACAAACAAGAGCGCATGAACAAGACGTGGGTGACTTGGAGCAGCCGGACTGCACCTGCGTGAGGTCGCGTCGCATGTAATCGTCGGGCGTCCATCTGACCACCTTGGGGCACGCTTTGGAGAACGCCAGCGCGGGCCGTCAGTACCAGTCCGCGGACGCGCGCCGCTGCAGCCACGACGATTAGTCATGCATCGGGTACTCACTCACGGGCACCTGCGCCCCGCAGGCCGCAGCTGCCCGCCGTGACGGCGAGCCCGAACACCATGGCGCCCAGGAGGAAGAGAACAAGCAGGAGCACGACGACCAGGTACCACCAGAGCGCCCATGAACCGTGATAGCGCGCGCAGACGAAGCCCGTGAGCAAGATGAGCTGTGCCACGCACGATGCAGACGGCCAGGAGCGGGGCTTGCAGACGTCGGGCCGGAGCCCAGAGGTCGAGGAGGCGGCGTGCGCCAACCGTAGGCCCACGCATCAAATCAGCCGGACATACAATTCCGTACCTGTTACAAAATTGTCCGCTATTCCAGTGCCAACGGATCCGTTACATCTCCGTAATTCGTACTTCGCTGTTTCATGCGTATTGCGGAGACATTTCCAATATTTTTAAACTCTGCACTGTTTCGAATTGACACATTATTTTAATCTGGACACACGAGCGAACCACCGAGATTTCAGGACTAGATAGCCCCGCGTGCAGTTTAGCCGCGTCCCTTTTATAATTCTTTTAAAATTCCTAAAAACCTAACCAATGCTTAAAGCAATGCTCAGCTAAAACCATTACAAATGCTTGAACAAACCGTTTTTAGTGAGCAAGGCTGAGTCAAGCCCACCTGATGGCCCCTGATGTGCATGAGATGTTTTACTTTCTTTCTTACGCTTGAATGAATTATTATTTTCAGTGAGCGAGGCCGAGTCAAGCCCACCTGATGGGCCCTGATGTGTGTGGTATGTTTTTTTTGTCTTCTTTACTTATTAATTTCTTATAATAATATAATATACAAGGTGGTGTTTTGATTTAATATAAATTTTACATGAAAAAAATCTGTCAAAATTGTATTAAATGTGCGTCAATTAATTTGGATCGGAGGGAGTACATCAACGTTTTGCTTTCATTTAGGCAATCGGTTCGTAACTTCATTGATTGTGTCCATGGGTAGTTGTGAACTCTTAATTAGGTCAATGGGAGCCCAAACGCTGCGTAGTGCATCACCCAGGCTAACACATGTCATCAAATATTGAAGAAAAAAATGCAACCTAATGCAACCAACCTATGGGCCAGTTTTTTTAGGGCTTATGATCTGCTGTAAAAATAAGAGCAACTCTAACAGATTAGACATAACAAATCTCGCAAACCATACATTAAATTCAAAATTTTAAACAAAGTTTTCTTTCCCGCTACATAGTTGGACGGAATTCGCCAAAGATCATCAACACAGAAAAAACATAGATAGTGAAGGTAGTTAGCTGGAACTCGCTGGAGCTCGACGGCGGTCATAGCTTGACGTTGAGGTAGTACTCGTATGTCGATCGCTAGATGATGGTGGCGAGCTGGTAGTCGTCCTTGGATACATCAAGGCGTTTGGCGGCTCCATCTTCTCTGGTCGCCACCACGTCCTTAGTGGCGAGGATCTCAATCTCCACATTGCGATACCTCTTTGTTGTGGGGCACAACTTGTCGCTCAAATCGAAGAAGCCTCCATAGGCCCCGTCCACCGTTGCGGGAGACTGGACCTACGCCGAGCGCCAAGACTCAACGGCGGGATGGCTGGAGGTGTCGGCCTCTGTATCATGTCGAGCACGCTTGGGAGGCGGCGACCTGTCATGGCGTCCACGTCCTCAAGCACCACCCACCATAGATCGCTTGCCGGAGAAGAAAGAAAGGTTTCGCGGAGGGGAGTGGGTTGTCTTCTTGACGGGAACCCTATATAAATCGCCCCCATACATATAGTGGTCGAATAGACTAATTGCGAGGCGATTGCATTTTTTTATGGGTCGGAGTATTTTTAGAGCATATGTTCGGCCCCCAAGACGCCTACAAGCTATAAAATGGTTGTAAATTTATGAACCGGCGATAGGATAACGGCTCTACAAGAGTTGCTATAAGTTACCCCTCCTCGGCTTATTCTAAAAACCTAATATAAAATTACATTGTAGTATCATATTTATTAAGGATAAATTAATAGGTTTATAAAATAGTTTTTTTAGGTTTGTTTATAAAATAGTTTTTTCGGTTGAGCTTTTCTAATAAATTGGGAGGAGACAATTTATTTTCGAGTGCGGATTTTGTACATCTGTAAGCGGGTACAAGCGATATCTTATCCATGCGTTGTTGTTTGAGATTTCTGCCAAAAAATTATATTTGTTGCACTATGCGTTCATTTTTATTATAGCTTCCATAAGATGTAGTTATTTGAATACATACCATAACTTTCTACCAATATATATATGAAATGGAACTTAAAATTGCTTCATTGTTTGTAGGATTCTAAAAACATAGACGCAGGAAAAAGACATGACTAATATGCTATTACGTATTGGTTTCTATATGATTTGAAAATGCATGGTTCAATTCATTGGAAAAAGGAAGAATTTTTCTTAAGGATTGAAAGTCCAAGTATGTGATCAGAGGGGGAGGGGGTGAATGATCACTTCAAAATTTTCTACTGAAACTATTGAAGTGAAGCATAAGCAGTGCGGAATAGCGAAGAATAACTGGAAGCGAAACTAAATGCAGTGAATCAAAACACATTGAAGCATAACAGTGAAGCAAATGCTATACTGAAGGTAAATGCTTGAAGTAAAACGAACTGGGACTCGGCGATGTTTGTTCGACCAGTTCACGCTCTGCAAAGCGCTACGTCTGGTTGGAGGGACTGGTGATTGAACACCTGGAACAAATCTCTCTCCGTCCGTTGCTCCACTGCATCAAACTCCTTGAGCTTGATCAGTTCTTCACTCGTGGTTGATTATTGAGGAAATCACCGAAACCTTTGACAAACTGGACTTCGAGGCGACAATTACTCTTCGCTCTCTGAAGTACAACTCTCTAACCGTCTAGGAGAATTGCAGTTCTCCAAGATAAAAAGGCTAGCAGGCTTTCACCTAAGTCAGCTCAAATCTACTCAGATCACTGGGACTTAGGCTTCAGTATTCTGGATTTCGGGTTTTGCTTCGGTGGCGTTTTGGGGTTGCTCTCTTCAGTCTCTCTTGGAATGATCTCAGAGAAGCCACCCGCAAATGGAGGAGGGGGCGGCGTATTTATAGTTGGCGATCCCGAGGTGCGAAATGACCAAACTGACCCGAGGTGACAGCTTGACACGTGTCCACGACGGTCGGATTTGTCATCAATGCGCAACTTTACTTGAGGAACAAGTAAAGCTGACTCCCGGACTTAGTTCTGCTTCAGTTGCCAAAGAACGAAGTCTTTGCTACCGAAACTTAACTTAGTGCACATGAGATTTCTTCACTCAGGCTTCTCACTAGGTTTGGATTTGATCTGAGCAATTCTCAATGACTTCGGTGTCCACAAACTAAATACCCCTCTTGATAGTACAGTTTGTCCTATGACTCAAGGAACCGAAAAAGAACTACACAAAAACATCTAAGTCTTGCGCCGTCTTCTTCATTTCCTTCAATGAGTAGAGCTTCAGGACACCTTCATTTTTGGGGGTCAACCTTCGTGATTAAGCTTCGCTCCGTGTGTCGTCGATATGTGACGGCAGATGCCATGGGGATGGCTAAAGTGAGGGGAAGACACGAGGGAGAAAATGTCGATGGTGCCGGAATCGGGTTGGGCACATGCACAGTGAAGACACCACGATGTACCCAGGTTCGGGGCTCTCTGGAGAGATAACACCGCTACTCCTGCTTGTCTCTTGTATATCAATGAAGGGATTACAATAACTGCTCTTCTATCTTCTCAGGGGAAGAAGTACGCCGCCGCCGTGGGCAAGGTCCTCTCCTGCTTCCCTGAGGAGTGACTACGGGCGGTGATTGAATTAGAGGGGGAATGAGTTAATGAGTTCTCAGGTGTGGCGTCCCTCGCGCAGGAGGGGGTACCCTGGCTCTTATAGTGTGAGTCCAGGGTACTACGGTAACTTCATCGCCGAATGGACCCATCCGTCATCCTCTAATCGGCCTGGGCCCACCGACTGCTCCTCTCCGGGTGACCCGGAGCCTACGAGTGGCGGCCCATGCTGCTACCTCGTAGAACCTAGGAGTGAACAGTGGAGCTAGGGGGTGCGGTCTTGTCGGCCTGTCCGCGGAATCGGCGGGGAGGTCGACACCGTATCTCCAGCAAATCCTCGACACGACCTGGCCTTCCTGCCACCCAGATATCTCGGGATATGGCATTTATGACCTCGTAATCATACCCCCGACTGGGTGGTAGGTTGCTCCGATTGCGCCTGGACCGACTGGTGGTTCCTGGTGGGATCGATTGCTCTGGGCAATCGGCCTTCTAGGAATCGGCCTCGGTCCAGCTGCGGACCAATCGGGTGATCATCTTTGGAGAAGGGTGGCCCGATTGCGCCTGGGCCGACTGCTGGCATTTGGTATGGTCGATTGCCTTGGAGCAATCGGCCGTACCTCTGCCCGGCTCGGCCCAGCTGCAGCCCGATTGGTCCATCCTTGTATTGAAAGCTTGCTTCCGCTTGGGTTAGCCTACCCGGGTACCAATCCCCCGACAGTAGCCTCCAAGCCTCCGGGTGACTCGGTGAGTCATCCGAAGGGTTTCTTCTTTGTCGGTGTAGACGGACGTCGATTGCACTTGGTGCAGCTTCTTTCCAGTGGGGGCGCGCAAGCGCACCCACTGGGTGTAGCCTCCGAGCCTCCGGGTGACTCGGAGAGTCATCCGGAGGGTTCTTCTTTGATCGTGTAGCCAAACGCCGATCGCACTTGGTGCAGCTTCTTTCCAGTGGGGGCGCGCAAGCGCACCCACTGGGTGTAGCCTCCGGGAAACAATCATGCATAATACAAACGTTAGTTATCTCGGATATATCGAATACTTCTTATTTTTCTAAAAATGTAGATTTGTGCAATCGGGAGGCCGACTCGGCTTTGCCTTCGCCCCGCAGTCGTTTTTCTGTTCATTCCACCCTTTGGCTCTTGCTCTTGCCAGCATTACAGCCGGCTTGCGGTCTGTAGATGGATCGAACAGTCGGCCGCAAGATGAAGTGTACAGTACTTAGACTTTGGGGAGCAAACTCAACCGAGCAAACTTCCAAAAGGAAACGATCGGGTCGTCCAAATTGTTTTCTCTTTGGACGTTGTTCATGTGTGGTGACCTCCAGCTTTTGCTCTTTGCCAGCGTTGCAGCCGTCATGCGGTCTGCAGATGGATCAAATCGCAGGCCTTTGGCTCCGTACACACTACTAATCCGTCTGTCGGAAATAACTATTTGGGTTATCCGGCCTGCCCAGAGGCGGCCGGTCCCGGGCCGAACATGCTGCCGACTGGAAATAACGCGGAGATAACCCCCGAAGACTACTCGGGTTCATCCGTCATGCTTGCTATGGTGAGCAGTATTGAGTGGAACTTACATTGAATTTTTGGCGCAGTCGGAACACCCACTGGGTGAATGTGTAGCCTCCGGGTGACTTGGTGAGTCATCCGGAGGGTCTTCTGTTGATGTAGCAGACGGGACACTCGGCGGGCTCGTCCTCTGAGCCTCCGAGTGACTCGTAGAGTCGTTCGGAGAGTCTTTTGTTGACGAAGACGGGGCACTCGGCGGGCTCGTCCTCCGAGCCTCCGAGTGACTCGTTGAGTTATTCGGGCAAGTGATGTTGGGAAACGTAGCAGAAAACAAAAATTTCGGCCTACGAATCAAGAACCCAAGATCATCCAAGAAGATTGCATACAAGGTTTTAGGTCATGGCTCACCAACCGATGTAGAGGAAGTAGAGTTGGTGAAGCTCGTGGACGTAGTGGAAGTAGATCTCGCAAGTTCTCCCACGAACAGTCCCTCGATCAATCCCACGAACAAGTCCCGCGATCTAGTCCCACGGACAAGTCCCATGAACAAGCTCCTCGAAGAAGGGTCGAAGGTACGACCCCTCCATTAGTATCCACACATCCCGTAGCAGCAATCCAGCAGCGCTCCGCCGTCCAGAGATGAACGCCACCGAGAAAACTAGAGGGAGAAAACCCTAACGGATTCCGATCTAGAACAACGTCTAAACCGGGGTCTAAAAGTGGAGCAACGGGGTTTAGAGGAGGGAGGGTGGCGCATAGGCCTTGGGGACAAGTTGTGTTGCGCCCCCCACCCCTCCCCCACATTATATAGGTGGCCAAGAGGCCCTTGGGGCGCAATAAGGGGGGTGGAGAGTCCAACTTGGACTCCCAAAACCTCCCAAACCTTCCCACCGGAAACCTTCCATATTGGAGAGTTGGACTTTCCACCTGGAGGAGGATTCCTTCCCCTTGGTGCGCCCCCCACCCCTTGGCCAGCCAGGGCAGCCTAGGTGGCTTGCCCCCCAAGGCTAGGGGCGCAGGGGAGTGGGTGGTACAGCCCGGAACCTTCCATGACCTTCTAGAAGCTTCCGGGACATATCGGGACCGTTTCGGGACATTCCGGACACTTCTGGAGCACTTCCAGGACCTTCCGAGACCGTTCTCGGACGTTCCGGAGCCATCCGGATAGTTTCCAAGACCATCCGAGTTACAGTTTAAGCCACCCGATGACCGCGAAGGTTGTCGGGACGCCCAGCGATTATCCAGAAACTATTCCGGTTGATCCAGGACTTCCCCAGTACCATTCTCATATGATTCGAAACCACCTGGGACTACTCCAGAGTGATCCGGACATATCCTTAAATACCCAAAACTACTTTTGGTGCCCTTATGAACTATTTCATAAATCCCCGGAACTACTTCCGGTACCCGTATGAACTATTCTGCTTTGCTTCCACTAAACCTTCTACCATTCTAGTATTCTAACAGACTACTGCTCGTTAAGTGTGTGACCCAATAGGTTCGGTATAATGCGGACATGACTGAGAACATCTTCCGGACATAGGCCAACAGCCTTTCGTCAATAGCCAATAATCAACAGCGGAGCCATGGACACCCATGTTGACTCCCGCACATACACGAAGAAACTTCGAGTGAACCATTATGTTTATTCATGTACCATTCCCTTTGCTTCGTGATATATGACAAAGTTAGAGGAGAGATGTTTGGCACCCATGTGTAACAACTTCTTGAACACAAGCCACTCGTTATCCTCTTTGCTCGTTTGTCCATTTTCTCGTTATCGTATTCCGGTATCCCCGTGACTGAATCACAATGCGTCCGGCCAGACTATAATGGATACCGTCATACCGAGTGGGCCCGAAGTGAATATCTTCTTCATCGTGAAGGAGCAAATCCCATTCTTGAACTATCACAGTCACTAGCCACACCATCTGACATACCCAGAACTTATTTTACTACTTCTCATTTACGGGAGGATTCATCTAAGAACCAAAGCATGTCTTCCTGTGTGAAGCAACTCGATACTCTCATGGTCTAAGGAATTACGTATATGATAACATTTCATGATATGACTTATAACGTTGTTACGATGTGATCTCTAAGTATATCATTCAATACTGGGGTCGGTTCAACATCATTGTTCTGCTAACAATATGTTCCCATTGCTACTGACATCCTTGTTACAAGAACAATGTCCATGATTAAGAAAACGTAATCATCAGTTAGCACATGAGCTGGTCTTAGAGGCTAAACCAGGAACTCTTGGTGTTTACATTTCCACACATGCAAATGAGTTTTCTTCTGAATCTCACAGCCAGGGTCATTGCAATTATAGCACAGAAATATAAACATTAATTACGAACGTGGAAATATATATAATAATATTTTATTATTGCCTCTAGGGCATATTTCCAACAAGTGATCCCTTGTGGTTGCTCCAGCGGATGGTCTGTCATCCGGGTCACAACCACACTTCTTTTTCGCAATCGGCTGACCAGTTGGCGCAATCGGATTGACATCGGCCGGCCTAACTGAAGTTTTTTTTTTGCAGTCGGATGACCGTCAGACGCAAACGGATGCAACTTCAGACGGGCATGCGCAATCGGACTGACACCAGCCGAACTACTGAGCAATCGGCTCACCCTTTTCTCTTGTCGTAGCTGGTCCAACAAACAACAGCCGACCTCTTCTCTTTTTTTTTTGAGCTGGTGCAATCGGCTGGCCGAGCTGGCACAACCGGCTCAGCACGTAGTCTAACCACTCCAATCGGCATAGCCAACCTCTACTGCTCTCTTCTTTTTTTATCGGCCCACATTTTTTTCTCTGAACCTTCAGCCTCTATATTTCTCTGCTTCAGTATCTTCAGTCGGACGGCCTGGCCGCAACCGGAGACCAGGCAATCGGCCTTGGCAAAGCTTCACAGCCGGCCAGCCGTACCACGGGGATGCGCCTACGGCAGGCCGCAATCGGCAGGCGGCAGCGGAGCCGGCGTGTGCGGCCGAGCCGAGGGTCGCGCAGTCGGCCTAGGGAGGTGGCGCGCAGTCGGAGGAGCAGCCGGCGGCGGTTGCCGAGCTGGCGCGAACGAGCTGCACGGCGCGCAGCCGAGCAGGGAACCGGCTGGATGGTTGTACGCGGTGGTGAATCACAAAAATCTGGGCTATGCATGGCTTGTGTACGATGGGTATTTGGCTAGTATACGGCTTCTTCTCTTCTCTAAATTTTCTCTATCTCCTCTCTTGCTTTCTTCAATCAAACGGCCGGGGAGCTCGGGCTCGCTACCGGGCAGCTGGAAACTGGTGAGCCGGGCACGCAGCAAGCTGGAGCAATCGGACACGCGGCACACCAGCCCGGCGGGGAGCACAACCGGCAGTGTGCAGGCGCATTCGACGCGAGGGCGGCCGACTGCGGGGCGCAGCTTGGGCGCGTGGGCGGCAGACTGCGGGGAGGAGGAGCTTGCGCGGGCGCACCCGACCACGAGCAAATAGGCGGAGCCGGACTCTGCGCAAACGGAGGAGTTCGCGGGGAGGAGGCGCGACGCGCTGCTCGGAGGGCGCGAGGAGTGACGGCGAAGCTCGGGCCGGCGGCGGCTCCGCGGAGATGACCTTCCCGGAGGAGAGAGCTCGAGGACGGGGCACTCGGAGCGGAGCTCGGGGGAGCGCACTCGGAGCCGACTGCGGCTGCTCGGGGAAGAACTCGGGGAAGGGGCGCAGCTCGGAGGGGAAAACTCCGTGGTCGGGGAAGCTTAGAACAGATCGGGCAGGGATTTTTACAGCTCGGAGGAACAAAAATTCTGCTCGGGAAAAACTTCTTCTGCTCGGGCAGATTGGAAACAGTTCGGGCGGGCTATTTTTCTGCTCGGGCATCTTTTTGCTTGGACTCTTTTTTTTCGCTTGGAGACGAAATCTGATCTGGCCACCGAACTGGATGCGTTCGGGGCAAAAAACTTGCCCGGACGAGGAAATCCGACCTGACGGCCGAACTGGGCAACTCCGGACCCGGATGTGCAACTGGCGATGCCCGGACGCGCAATGCAACCTCCGGGTATCCCGCCTGCCGGATCCAGATCCAAAACTTGGCGCTGATAAAACATGCTGATGAAGAAGAAAACCGTTGATGAAGAGGATGGTCCCGTCCGGATCAATATTCCAGCCGACGCCTCGGCCTGCCCCACGGTGGGCGCCAACTGTCGTCGATATGTGACGGCAGATGCCATGGGGATGGCTAAAGTGAGGGGAAGACACGAGGGAGAAAATGTCGATGGTGCCGGAATCGGGTTGGGCACATGCACAGTGAAGACACCACGATATACCCAGGTTCGGGGCTCTCCGGAGAGATAACACCCCTACTCCTGCTTGTCTCTTGTATATCAGTGAAGGGATTACAATAACTGCTCTTCTATCTTCTCAGGGGAAGAAGTATGCCGCCGCCGTGGGCAAGGTCCTCTCCTGCTTCCCTGAGGAGTGACTACGGGCGGTGAATGAACTAGAGGGGGAATGAGTTAATGAGTTCTCAGGTGTGGCGTCCCTCGCGCAGGAGGGGGTACCCTGGCTCTTATAGTGTGAGTCCAGGGTACTACGGTAACTTCATCGCCGAATGGACCCATCCGTCATCCTCTAATCGGCCTGGGCCCACCGACTTCTCCTCTCCGGGTGACCCGGAGCCTACGAGTGGCGGCCCATGCTGCTACCTCGTAGAACCTAGGAGTGAACAGTGGAGCTAGGGGGTGCGGTCTTGTCGGCCTGTCCGCGGAATCGGCGGGGAGGTCGACACCGTATCTCCAGCAAATCCTCGACACGACCTGGCCTTCCTGCCACCCAGATATCTCGGGATATGGCATTTATGACCTCGTAATCATACCCCCGACTGGGTGGTAGGTTGCTCCGATTGCGCCTGGACCGACTGGTGGTTCCTGGTGGGGTCGATTTCTCTGGGCAATCGGCCTTCTAGGAATCGGCCTCGGTCCAGCTGCGGACCAATCGGGTGATCATCTTTGGAGAAGGGTGGCCCGATTGCGCCTGGGCCGACTGCTGGCATTTGGTATGGTCGATTGCCTTGGAGCAATCGGCCGTACCTCTGCCCGGCTCGGCCCAGCTGCAGCCCGATTGGTCCATCCTTGTCTTGAAAGCTTGCTTCCGCTTGGGTTAGCCTACCCGGGTACCAATCCCCCGACACCGTGGGTTATGCTTCGATAACTTGAAGACCTTCCCTGAAGCTTTATCACATAGCTTGTCCTTCAGGAACCTAAGCAACTGTTTATACTAGAAAACATTGTTAGTTCCTCTACTGTTTTGTCCAACAATATCCAAAACACACGGGGGCAAAACTTTGCTCTTACAATCTCCCCCTTTTTGGACTATTGTTGACAAAACAGGCATCGATAAAGGATATTGAAGTTTTTGTGAAGGATGGGACAAACTCTAAGATATGAAGTTTTTGGCTCCCCCTAAATACAAGCATCGAAGATTTATATAATCGAAGTTAATGCTTGAGATAATTTTTCTTCGGTGGAGAGCAAAACGAAATATCTTAGTGAATACAATTGCATTGAAGATATATATCCAGGAATGTATGCAATAGCTTCCAATGACCTGTGACTAGAAAATAATAACCACCTGCAAGATAGAAGATACGAAGCAATACTTGCAAGCCAAGGGGTTATTAAGACTTTAAGTGTAGCACAGGAGTAGCATGACTGAAGTTAAACTTAAGTTACAACCCAATCGAAAGGAATGGAATGTTTGTCGTAACTTAACCAAACGAAGCAAAAACAGATAGCAAGAACCCTTTCCCCGATGCAAAACTAACTCATCGATGCCCTCATTCTCCCCCTTTTTGTCAATGATTGGACAAAAGGTTGAGAGGAGGTTCGAGAGATCTATTACGCAGCATCAGCACCCTGAGAACCCGACGAAGCTGTGCTCGACGAAGACTCATCCGACAAAGACTGGTCGCCTGAGGATTCTTCTTCGGAAGAAGACGTAGGAATAGCTTCGTGGCGTGTCTGAGTGATGAGGTTGATGTCGAGGTCGCTGTCGTCGAGGCTGTTGTCGTCTTTTGAGGTGATGGAGTCATTCTCGGAGACGGTATGTGGCCGGATGGGTTCAGGCTCGTTGACGAAGAATACTTCATCAATCTTGTGCAGGGGAGGGATCTTCTGATTTGGGCGGTCCACTGAGTCATCACGAGAAAAGTGTCGCTGGAGGTGCGGATACTCTTTGTAGATGCGATCTTTACGAAGACCTTTCACAGAGTTGAATTTCCGGAGTCCCTTCCAGGAATGGCGCTTGAGCACACGCAAGTACTGATTGTTGTTGAGTGCTATATTGCCAACACGGTTGATCTCATCAGCTAGAAACTGCATCTGGCGTTGATTTGCTTCAATAAAGTTGTCAAGCATTTGCTGCGTGCGAAGATTAACTTCAAAATGATGGCAGTCTTTCTGGAACGTCTTGGATAAGTTTCGCTCATTGACTTCATGGCGCACACCAACATATGTGGCAAATGGATCATTGGGTTTCCTTAGCAGTTCCAAGGAGTCACGCACTGGTGGGAGGAAAAGCTTTGGATGATGGCGTGCCACAAAGTCTTCGTTCCAACCATAGTTACATACAACTTGCAGCCAGGGAGCATAGGGTTTCAGTGTGAAAGGTAGCTCTGCTGCATGAACCAAATTCCTAATGAAGCAATCCTCAAAGTCGAAGAGAAGGCCATGAGTGAGTTTCATTATAGCATGCCTTGTCTCTGGATTAAGATTCGATTCTTCCGAAGCTGTACTCAAAGGAATCAATGAGTTTGACAGGATGAAGAACCAAGTCCTTGAAATGAAGTTCAAGTGCTTCGGGCGAATGTTTTGAGGAATATGGTTATCAGTGGCTTCAGGATCCAACAGAGTTGCAAATTCTTCTTCAGACAGATCAGGTTCAGCATGAATCTTTTCATGAACTCTAGAATGCCTAGGAATGTTGGCAATTTCCATGAATTCGGCAGAGGACATCCTGAAGACTTTGCCTTGAATCATCCATTCCAGCGTCCATGAGCTGGGCCCATTGGCATAACCAGACACATAAAGGGTTGCATAGAATTTCTTGATGAGCTCTGAGTTGAAAGGAGTGCTCAACGCAAACAACCGAGTCAAATTCTGATTTTCAATAGTTTCGAGGACGTTCTGAAAGCAGGATGCAGTGGAAAGACTTCGCAAGTCCAGAAACTTGTGCCTAAACAGAACTCCTTGCTGGCAGAAGACTTTGGTGTATAAGACTTGTTGTTCAGCAGTCCAAAAGCGAAGATCATCCGCTGTGCGGTCAGAAGCATAAGGACTAACACCAAAGAATCGATGGCGCTTCCTATGTTGTTCCAGGTTGAATTCCGGGCCATGCCTTGAAGAATAACCAGCACCCTTGAATATAGGAAAAGTTTCACGCGGGTAATTGGAGTCAAGATGGGTATCTTGGCAGGGGCGCGAACGGTCACGAATTCTTTGCAGAGGAGCAATTTGATTGGCTCTTGAAGGGCCAACAGATTGAGCGACTACAAGCGCTTGCTCTTGCGACAGATTCAGAATTTGTACTTGTTCGTCTTCGTCATCATGTGCTTCGATGTCGGGCACATGTGCTTCAGACTCTTGAACTGTTCTGGCGGGGGAAAAATCTCGGGATACATGGGTTCTGGATTGGGTTGGTGATGGAGCATTAGCTTCACGGGGAGGTGATGGAGGTGGTGCGGGAGCAACTGGTGGAGTGGGAATTCTTTGTGGTTCGGGGGTTGGAGCACGAATGGGTGTGGGAACTCGAGGTGGTATGGGTGTGGGGGTTCGTGCAGGTGTTGGAGTGGGGTTAGGAGCTCTTTGTGGTGGAGTTTTCTTGGGGGTGGTTCTGGTAGGAGGAGGTGTGGGAGTCTTGGTGGGTGGAGCTGAAGGCTTTGATGCGGTCTTGGATGGCTTTGGCTTCGGTGCAGGAGTGGGAACGGCTTCAGGAGATTCCGGGGGCTGTTCATCACTTGTATCCATGTCTGCGGCTGAGGCCAAAGTAACCTTGCGCCTCTTGGTGGTTTTCTTCTTGGGTGAGGGTCCTGTTGCCTTTGATGCAGCAGGCTTAGGAGATGTTGGTGCAACAACAACACGTTCAGCTTCGGGCGAAGCCTTGCGTTTCCTTGAATCCATTTCCATAATGGAAGCACTATGGGTCTTCACCATGTCATCAACAGCGGCCTTGACTTTGCCTTTAAAGATTTTGATATTGTCCTTGGTGGTGGAATTGACTTCTGTCACTTGTTGAAGCAATTTCAGGGCGTGCTGTTTGAATTCTTCATCAGGTTCTGATTCAGCTCGCTTCTGATAGTTGTGAATCTTTTTCATTTCAGCCCTGTCTCTTGAATGCAGATCCTTCCGCTGACTGATCATGGTGGAGATCATAGCTTCGATGGACCTGGAGATGTACACTTCTCCAATGTCAACAGCATCAGGATCTTCAGCAGCACACTTCTCCCAAAGGGCTTCAGTGATGCCCAACTGATCCAAGAGTTCGCCTTCACGTGAGTCAGGGAATGGATGGTCACTCTGACGATCAGCTTCAGCTTGAGCTTCAGGCAAAGATATGCCTTTCTGCTTCGTTGGAATAGCTGAGGGAGTCATATCAACTACGGGCTTCTTCTGACTTGCCCTAGCAGCTTTTTCAGCTTCCTTCTAAAGAGGCCTTGCGTTTAGCTTCATGTTCAGCAAGCTGTTTAGCTTCAGCAGCAACTTTTTCTTCGTTCTTTGCGGCTTCGGCGAGCTTGCGCTTCGTCTCAGCCTTCTCTGCAGCCATCTTGGCTGAGTCCAACTCCTTTTTCTGTCTGGCAGCATCCTCATCTGCCTTCTTCTTCTCAGCTGCGCTTCTGGCATGGATGTTGCGCTCAAGTGCCTCCGCGAGGTCTTTTTGTCTCAATTCTTCTTCAGTGAGCTTGTGCTTCGCTGAAGGGATTTTTGCAGCATACTTCTTGGGCTTCGTTGGTGCTGAAGCCTTTGCAGGTTGTCTCTTGGCGGGGTCGTGCTTCTGCTTTGATCGCCTCTCCGAGTCGGGGGCATCAGCCGGTGGCTTGGAGGCCAAGGGCTTCGTGACAACCAAGTTGGAGAGATCAATGGTTGGACGAGTAGAAGGCTTGACCTTAGCCTCAGGTTTCTCTCCTGGCTTTTTCTTCAGTGGGATCTGAAGTTTTTGTTTCTTGGGGGGAGCAGGATCATCCGATTCGTCATCTGCTTCGAATTCAGATTCGTCATCAGCTGCATTGGATTCATCCATGATGGAATCTTCCAGAGCAGCTTGATCTAATCTGGCATGTTCTTCATCTTCTGTTGTAGCATGGGGTGGAGAAGCAGACTTCTTCTTCAGCTTCTTCTTCTTCTTCTTGCTAGGCCCTTCACCTTGGGCTTCAGCTTCAGCCAACTTGGCTGCCTTTTTCTCTTCTTTCAGCCTCTTGGCTTCAGCTGCAATTCTCAGTCGTTCTTTCTCTTCTGGGTAATCATCTGGTGTCTTGAGGGTGTTGGGGTGAGGAAGCTTCGGTGGAACAGGGTAGTACAGGTGACGATTCTCTTCAGTGTACTGACTGCACATGGTTGAAGTGTACCGAAAGGGCGGACTGAAGGCAAACTGCATAGTCCACTTCCAGGTAGGGATGCTCTTGTACTTGTACCATCGAACAGCCCAGTACCTGCGAATGTTTTGCAAGCAGTTCTTGCGCTGCTCCTTGGTCTCTTCAGGAGGTGTGTCATAGCCCAGAGCA
Source organism: Bromus sterilis (assembly GCA_950022295.1). NCBI lineage: Eukaryota > Viridiplantae > Streptophyta > Magnoliopsida > Poales > Poaceae > Bromus > Bromus sterilis. The sequence continues at coordinate 50,158,540 of OX465596.1, forward strand.
ATGCGAATTGATTCGGGGATGCCTCTGGCGTTGTTGGTTTCCTTTGTTCTTCCTCCTTTCTTCTTCGGTGCAGTACTTTCTGCTTCGTTGATGTGATCAAGGTTTGGTGACTCATTACCGAAGTCTAACTCAGCAGACATCCTGTGAAAAGCATAAAGGTAGCGAGGGAAAAAGGCGAGTATGGAATGAGCACCAGCAAAAGTTTCGATCCAAAAACACTTTTGACAAGAGATTCAGTGAAGAGTTTTGGGTAAATATTCTGGTCTGTTCTGAGCTAGACTTAACCTCACAGAAACCCTAACACAGAATAGATAGATACTAACCCTAACTTCTAACCTGAATCGAGGAGGAAACCTGGACTAGCAGAAACAGATTTCCCAACAGTGCAACGATCCAACGGATCAAAGAAACCTAAGGAAATCATCCAAAAACAAACAGTCTAAGAACTCGGATCCAATCTGGAGAAAGAAGAACACAAGAGATGGAGATTGGATCGAGGCTTGGCGTACCCTATCTCGGTGGCGTCAAGCAACTACGGCGGCGAAGAGCGGAGAGGATGTGCTCGTCGACGGCGTGAAGTCCACGGCGGCGCTCTTCCGGCAGTGAAGCGTCGAGAGCGGCGACGGAGACGAAGAGCTCAGCGGCGCTCGGGAGATAGGGTTCTGGGGAGATGCGAATGAGGAGGTGGGATGGCTTCGCTGAGGTGGGAGGCCTTATATAGGCCGGTCTGACAGGAGCTGTCAGATCAGATCGAACGGCCCCCAGCGATTGTCTCTCCGGATTCTACGGCGAGGATTTCGTGGCGAATCGCGAGAGAATCTCAACGACCCGGATTTGACGGGATCTCAACGACCGAAGAATAAGTCCTCGACTTGAGTAAAACTTCGATGGGAATTGGAAGCATTTGCTTCAGAACTCAATGACGTTCGAAGAAAAATACTTTCCGTTTCAATTGTGCTCAACCATTTTGGACAGACAGAATAAGAAAGAAAAAGAATAGAAAGGTTACGGTCCGAAACTTATCACCTCAAAAAAAAAACGAACGAAGCAAAATGTGATAAGCATAGAGGACTAAAACCAAGTGAAATTAAAATAAACTAAACGAATCAAAAACAAACAACGAAACTAAATAAGTAAGCGACAAAGTAACTGAGTATATACAGAAGTAAAAAAGGTTCGGTCTTACAGTACATGTCGTGAGTCCAATATATTGAGCTCACACCTTAACGCACAGAATCTTTTCTCATCCAATGGTTTCGTGAAAATGTCTGCCAATTGATCTTCAGTTCTGACATGACTGATAACAATATCTTCACGCTGAACATGATCACGAAGAAAATGATGGCGAATGTCAATATGCTTCGTGCGAGAGTGTTGTACAGGATTGTGGGCAATTTTGATTGCACTCTCATTATCACATAGGAGAGGGATTTTCTTCACATGAATACCATAATCCTTCAGCGTTTGCTTCAGCCATAGAATCTGAGTACAGCATGACCCAGCAGCAATGTATTCGGCTTCAGCAGTAGATATTGAAACACAGTTTTGCTTCTTTGAAGCCCAACACACAAGTGATCTTCCAAGGAAATGACAAGTCCCTGAAGTTGACTTCCTATCCACACGATCACCAGCCCAGTCAGAGTCAGAATACCCAATGAGATCAAACTGAGCTCCCTTGGGATACCATAACCCCAAGGTAGGTGTGTGAGCAAGATAACGAAGAATTCGCTTTACAGCGGTGTGATGTGATTCCTTTGGATTTGCCTGAAAACGAGCACAAATACATACTGAAAGCATAATGTCAGGTCTAGATGCGCAAAGATATAAAAGGGATCCAATCATAGACCGGTATTTCTTCTGGTCGAAGGCTTTGCCCTTCTCATCTGCGTCTAAGAAGCCATTTGTAGGCATAAGCGTCTTAATGGTTTTGCATTCAGTGAGACCAAACTTCTTCAGGCAATCCTTGAGATATTTTTCTAGAGAAATAAAGGTGTCATTCTTCTGTTGACGGATTTGAAGTCCAAGGAAGAACTTCAATTCACCCATCATAGACATCTCATATTTCTTCGACATCATTTTGGCAAATTCTTCGCTGATTTCTGTGTTAGTGCATCCAAAAATGATATCATCTACATATATTTGACATACAAACATATCACCATTATAAGATCGAGTGAAAAGTGTTGGGTCAGTGGTTCCTGGTTTGAAGCCTTTCTTCAGAAGGAAATCCTTCAATGTGTCGTACCAAGCACGAGGTGCTTGCTTCAACCCATAGAGGGCCTTGTGTAACCTGTACATCATGTCGGGTTTCTTCGGGTCTTCAAAACCTGGAGGCTGCATAACATACACTTCTTCCTCGATATCTCCGTTAAGAAAAGCACTTTTCACATCCATTTGATAAAGTAGAATACCATTGAAATTTGCAAAAGCAAGCATAACACGAATGGATTCGAGACGAGCAACAGGAGCATAAGTTTCACCGAAATCGATACCTTCAATTTGGGTGTAACCTTGTGCTACCAGTCGTGCTTTGTTTCTTACCACTATACCATCTTCATCTTGCTTGTTGCGAAAAATCCACTTTGTACCAATGATGTTGTGCTTCGTGGGATCAGGTCTATCAACTAAGGACCAGACTTTGTTTCGCTCGAACTGGTTAAGTTCTTCGAGCATGGCAGTTAACCAATCTGGATCCTTCATGGCTTCATCAAACTTTGACGGTTCTAACATGGAGACGAACGAAAAATTTCCACAGAAGTTAGCCAAACGAGTACGAGAGCGAGTTGTAGGACGACCTGGTTGATGAATTTCTTCAAGAATCGAGTCAACATCAACTCTTCTTCGAACTCGTGATAAGGTTGATTCATTTGCTTCAGGCTCAGCTTCTGCATTAGCTTCAGGATCAGCATTTCCTTCGGGATTTGCATTCCCTTCGTTCCTTTGCTCTTCTTCGTCCTGTTCATTATTTGCTTCAGGATGTTGATCTCCAGCGCCCCGGGCTATGTGTGGGAACATTGGACCATCATCATCCCTATTTGCTTGACTAGTGTTGGCTTCAACAGGGCGGATCTCTCCAATAGCCATGGACCTGATCACTTCATCAAGAGGAGGTTCATCTAGATCATGAGGCAAATGCTCTTTTTGAGAGCCATTAGTTTCATCAAACCTCACATTCACAGTTTCGATAACTTTCCCAAAGTGAGAGTTATAGACTCTGTAAGTATGAGAGTTTGAGCCATAACCTAAAAGAAAACCTTCATGTGCCTTAGGGGCAAATTTGGAGCTATGATTCATATCTCTAATGAAGCATGGAGCACCAAACACCCTAAGGTACGAAACATTTGGTTTGTTACCAGTGATAAGCTCATGTGAAGTCTTCTTCAGAAATTTTTGAAGGTAAACCTTGTTGATGATATGACAAGCAGTGTTAATTGCTTCGGCCCAGAACCTAATAGGAGTCTTGTATTCAGCAAGCATAGTTCTGGCCATCTCAATGAGAATTCTATTCTTCCTTTCAACAACACCATTCTGTTGAGGTGTATAAGCAGCAGAGAACTCATGAGTAAAACCATGATCATCAAGAAAATCTTCAATACGAGTATTTTTGAATTCAGTTCCATTATCACTTCGGATATGCTTCAGAGATAATTCATATTCTGTTTGAGCTCTCTTGGCGAATGACTTGAAGATTTCAACAACTTTGCTCTTGTCATCCAAAAAGAAAACCCAAGTATAACGAGAGAAATCATCAACAATAACTAGACCATATTTATTTCCTCCCAGGCTTGCATAATTTTGAGGACCAAAGAGATCCATATGAAGCAATTCAAGAGGACGAGTGGTAGTCATGATAGTCTTTGCTGAATGATGTTTCTTCGTAATTTTACCAGCTTCACAAGCACTGCAGAGACGATCCTTGTCGAATTTAACTTCGCTAAGGCCAAAAACATGATTCTTCTTCACTAAGTTATGAAGATTTCTCATCCCTGCATGACCAAGTCTTCGATGCCATAACTAACCAGATGAAGCTTTTGCCATTAAGCATGTGGATACAGCAAGGCCCGAAGAAAAATCAACAATGTATAAGTCTCCTTTTCGGTAACCCTCGAAGACAAACGCATAGTCATCCTGTGAAAAGACAACACAACGCGAAGCAGAAAATAGAACAAGCATACCCATATCGCATAACTTCGAAATAGACATTAGATTATATCCAAGGGATTGGACTAGCATAACCTTGTCAATGTGCTTATCTTTCGATATGGCAACCTTACCCAAACCTAAAACTTTACCCTTGTTGTTATCACCGAAGGTAATGTACTTCTGAGAAGAGTGAGATAATTTTTCTTCGGTGAATAACTCCTTGTCTCCGGTCATATGATTTGTGCAACCACTATCCATGACCCATTCGGATCCACCGGAGACATAGCCCTGCAGAAGAATTAGTTCTTCTTAACCACCCACAAACGAGCAGGTGACTGAGAAGATGTTGAAGCATTGGTTGAAGCAATATTAAATCTAACAGGAGTGTATTGCTTCGGTGTACCATCAAGCACACCATAAATGTAAGTCCTCTGCGAATGGTTAGCATAAGAATGAGCATATGCAATCTTAGTATGATTATTATGAGGACGATAAGTATGACGACCAGTGCGATAGTATTGCTTCTGCGGAACATTTGATTCGGTCACCAGAGGATCATTTCTCGTTTCAAGAGAATAGAAATGATTCGGTGGTACCGAAGACTTTCCCTGCATGGTATGGTTAGCAGGCAGTTTTTCCACAAGTGCTTTCTGCACCCATATCTGCCTCTTATAGAAGCCATTCTTAGGAGGAGTACCAACATACTCAGTTGTAACCTTTCCCTGTTCATCTTTGATGAGCTTGTAGTCTGATTCAAGTGATTCGTCTACAATGGCTTTGTTCATCTTGCAATCAAAACCTGAAAGGTTAGCTATATCAATGGGGTTCCCTTTCGCAAGGACCCAAACAGTCTTAGGATACTGCTCAGGTTCCCAATAGGTGCCATCAGGGTTTATCTTTCTCTCGAAACCAACACCTTCATTCCTGGGATTCCTGTGAAGGAGAGCCTTCCTCAGGATATCACAGAGATACTGGTGACCTTGCACACTTTTGAACATGCCTGTATCAAATAAGTTTTTCAACCTGAGGAGTTCCTCGGTAACAGCAGGGTTTTCCTCATCGGAGGCATTAGTATCATCAATAACAATCGGAGCTTTGCCTTTGGAGTCAATTTTGCTTCGTTCCAAACAATCCAAACAAGGTGATTCAGTTTTATGATTTGCTTCAGAACCTTGTTGAGCCATGAGAGAGAGATTGACATTTTCCAACTCTTCATGAGCCTCTTTCAGTTTTTCGAGAGCCATTTTCCTCTGAAGAAATTCATAGGTGAGCTTCTCATAATCAATTGAAAGAAGATCATGCCGAGAGGATAATTCTTCAAACTTTTCTTTCAGAGCTTCATGCTCATTAGTTAAAGTTTGACCTTTCTCTATCTCATCGATCAACAGAGTTTCTGATTTCTTAATGGTTTTGCTTAGTGAATCAAGTTCATCTTGTTGGATTCAAGAAATTTTAGCAAGTTTAGCATAGCTTATCTTTGAATCACTGTCATATGAAGAATAATCAGAGGTATCATAGTTAGATTTCTATGAAGATACCTTCGCCTTGGCCATGAAGCAATATGCAGGAGATTCATCTTCACTACTGTTGTTGGTGAAGAATGAGCTCGAAGCTTTTGTCGAAGCATCTGCTGAAGCGAATGCCAAACCAGCAACACCATCTGATTCGGATCCTGACCCAGACCTTGAGCCTGAATGAGCTTCGGACCCAGAGGCTTCGTCTTCGGAGTTCATCTCCTTTCCCAGATAGGCCTTCGCTTGGTGAGAGCTGCTTCGACGAGACGAGTGAGTCTTCGATGAAGAACCCTCACGCTTCTTGTGATACTTCTTCTTCTTGTCATCATCAGAATCTTTCTTCTTATCTCTTCTCGAACTGGAATCATGTCTCTTGGATTCATAGCTTCTGGAAGATCTGTGGGACTTGGATGAGGAGTCTCTGAGCGAAGGCTTTGCTTTGTTCTCAGCTTCCCACAGAGGACAATCAGCAATGTAGTGACCTGGTTTCTTGCATTTGTAGCAACAGTTGTCTTTTGATGGAGAGCTTCTTGAGGATGAACGATGAGATGAGTGAGTGGAGCTTCTTGAAGAATAACTCTTTCTCGGTGAAGAAAAACCTTTTCTTTGGAAGCGATTGAAGCGTCTCATGATCAATGCCAAATCCTTCCCAATACTTGCAGGATCATCTGATTCGACACCTGAAGCAGAACTGACCTCGGGTGAAGAATGACGTGAAGCTTTTGCTTTCAAAGCATGAGTTTTTCTTCGTGAACCATTTATGTCACGTTTCTCATCTTCTTCCATTTCAAAGGTAGCGAGTCTCTCAAGAATATCAGCGGCAACAAGACGTCTGAAATCAGTCCTTTCCTTGATCATCAACACAATGTGATCAAACGAGTCATCTAATGAGCGAAGCAAAGTTCTTACAACTGAGTGAGGAGTAATGTCATCAGCACCGAGGGAAATCAACTCATTTGCAACAGCTGTGAGTCTGCTGTAAATTGAGCTGACTTTTTCACCCTCAATTCTCTTGAAGCGATAGAATTTGCTTCGTAGTGTGTCAATTCTGGCATCCTTTTGGGTAGAAACACCTTCACCAATCTTTTCAAGATAGTCCCAGACACCTTTGGCAGTAGGAATATTCTTCACTTCATGATACTTTTCTGGTGTCAAGTGATTGGTGATGAAAACCCAAACTACAGAATCAAGATCAATCAGTTTGGCTTCTTCAGGAGTGATGGCGTTCTCGTCTGCAACAGTGACACCATACAAGACAACTTGCCAGGCGATAGAGTTGATAGCCTTGATATTTCTTTTCATCTTGTCCTTCCAGTACAGGTAGTCCTTCCCATTAAAAATAGGAATAGGTTCGCCGGAGCGAATAGCTGCGAAAGACATACTTGAAGACATTGAAGACACTCCAGGAGGTTAATCCAAAACACACAGAGTGTAGGGAGTGACTAGCTCTGATACCAATTGAAAGTCCAAGTATGTGATCAGAGGGGGAGGGGGTGAATGATCACTTCAAAATTTTCTACTGAAACTATTGAAGTGAAGCATAAGCAATGCGGAATAGCGAAGAATAACTGGAAGCAAAACTAAATGCAGTGAATCAAAACACATTGAAGCATAACAGTGAAGCAAATGCTATACTGAAGGTAAATTCTTGAAGTAAAACGAACTGGGACTCGGCGATGTTTGTTCGACCAGTTCACGCTCTGCAAAGCGCTACGTCTGGTTGGAGGGACTGGTGATTGAACACCTGGAGCAAATCTCTCTCCGTCCGTTGCTCCACTGCATCAAACTCCTTGAGCTTGATCAGTTCTTTACTCGTGGTTGGTTATTGAGGAAATCACCGAAACCTTTGACAAACTGGACTTCGAGGCGACAATTACTCTTCGCTCTCTGAAGTACAACTCTCTAACCGTCTAGGAGAATTGCAGTTCTCCAAGATAAAAAGGCTAGCAGGGTTTCACCTAAGTCATCTCAAATCTACTCAGATCACTGGGACTTAGGCTTCAGTATTCTGGATTTTGGGTTTTGCTTCGGTGGCGTTTTGGGGTTGCTCTCTTCAGTCTCTCTTGGAATGATCTCAGAGCAGCCACCCGCAAATGGAGGAGGGGGCGGCGTATTTATAGTTGGCGATCCCGAGGTGCGAAATGACCAAACTGACCCGAGGTGACAGCTTGACACGTGTCCACGACGGTCGGATTTGTAATCAATGCGCAACTTTACTTGAGGAACAAGTAAAGCTGACTCACGGACTTAGTTCTGCTTCAGTTGCCAAAGAACGAAGTCTTTGCTACCGAAACTTAACTTAGTGCACATGAGATTTCTTCACTCAGGTTTCTCACTAGGTTTGGATTTGATCTGAGCAATTCTCAATGACTTCGGTGTCCACAAACTAAATACCCCTCTTGATAGTACGGTTTGTCCTATGACTCAAGGAACCGAAAAAGAACTACACAAAAACATCTAAGTCTTGCGCCGTCTTCTTCATTTCCTTCAATGAGTAGAGCTTCAGGACACCTTCATTTTTGGGGGTCAACCTTCGTGATTAAGCTTCGCTCCGTGGGTTATGCTTCGATAACTTGAAGACCTTCCCTGAAGCTTTATCACATAGCTTGTCCTTCAGGAAGCTAAGCAACTGTTTATATTAGAAAGCATTGTTAGTTCCTCTACTGTTTTTTCCAACAATATCCAAAACACACGGGGGCAAAACTTTGCTCTTACAAGGATTAGGTACATTGCATTGACTTTTGTATAAAATATGCAATGTTCCTACCACAGTTTTTACGGATCTCAAAGCAATCTTTTAGCATTGTACGAACATGGTATCATATGTATCCGCTTGTACATGTACATATGCATTTCTATTTATTTTCATGTTCACTCATAAGCATAAAAAACTTGGCTCTATGTACAGTCTATCAAATCATATGCACAACATAATTTTAAACATGTATTCACTTAATTTTCCCTAGTTGGCCACACATATGCAAAGAGGCGAAATAGATGCAGGAATAGACCTAAATTTGTGCTAGATTTAATTGCAGTCTACTTGTACAAGTTAAAAAAATCAGTATACCAACGCTCTCGCAGAGCCGGTCAACAACAACAATATGTATAAATACCAACGTGTTAGAATTATAAGGCCAAGTTTATTTATTAAATTTTAATAATTTTTAAATAAATCAAAAAGTCCACATGATCCATTTACACATGACAAGAAACTATGAAATGTTTACTTACATTTTATTAAATCCTTGTTGATGCCCGCATGTCAAATCTTCCCATGTATATGATCATACTTTATTTGATTCCCAAAAGTGTTCATAGCTCCTTCGATAAGGATCTATCTAGATTTTTTTTCTGGAAGTGCTAAGATGGCCGTTAAAAATAACATATGATTAAATGGAGTGACATTTGTGTCACTAGGGACATGGGTGGGGTTGGGATTCTTGGGTTCCATCGCATGAACATCACGTTCACGTTGCGTTGGGTGTAGCCTATTTTGAGGGGTGAAAAGAGTTGTGGCTTCAGTTGATCCAAGTGAAGTACCTTCGCGACCGACCGCCCTCTCCTCGCATGTGGTCAGAGGGTTGGTTCCTAATTATAGCGAGCCATCCAATCCATTAAACTTGAGATTCAACAAGGGTTGCCTATCTCCATTGGTAGGAAGGACAATATTTTTTTTGGCTTGATCGTTGGGTCAACGGAGCTTCCCTCAAGTCCCTTTTCTTCGATCTTTTCTCTATTTGCTTGGGTCTGTGTTTTCTCGTCTCCGAAACCATGAGGATTGTGGGAGCTGGAACATTCCGTTCCAGCGAACATTCGACCCCGATGAGACCATAGCCTAGACTAACCTTCCGGTGGCTATTCTTGGTGCCTTTCGGGATTGCCCTGACGCCTTCTCTTGGCGCTTGGCGCTATCAGGTACCTTATGAGCTCGACCTATAGAGCCCTTTGCCCTTAGGTGACACTTTCTTGGGTGCCCTGTTATGGAAAGTGTCGACCCCCTTGTAGATTAAAATCTTCTTGCGGCAACTGTTGTGCGGCCAGTTACCCTCTAGAAGTGAGCTGCTCAAACGTCAGAGCCCCGGGGATGGCCTTTGCATCTTGTGTGCGGTGCCGAAGACAGGTACCCATATCTTATTCTCGTGCACGGCGACCCGCTTGATGTGGTGCTATGTCCATGATGCCTTAGGTCCAGAGTGGCAGGCTTCAGACCTCGACAACTTCCTCCAAATCCTGGCCTTTCAAACCGGTAGGAGGAGGAGGTTGTTTTATTTTTTATTTGCCGTTTTCTCAGTTATCAAATCGCATTTAAGTTGGGCTAGCTTCTTTCTAGGATTTCCTATCTTGGGCCTTTATGTTCATAACGACGTTGGACCCTATATATGGATAACGCGCATCAAGATGGTGATTGAAAAGGTGTTTCTGCGACGTGCCTCTGACTTGATAATCAAATGTTTGGTCTTGCAGTTGTTTCCGCCTTTTAAGCGATGTGATTGGCAGCACTTTGGGAGCATGATCGACGTCTTGACTTCAATGGCTAGGACTACTCCATTCGCTGGACATTTTTTCAGTTCTTTTCTTTCTATTTATTTGGGCTGCCTGTGTTGTGGTCCCACCATATTTTATATTACGGATGCGCGAGTTCATATTATTGCTTTAACTATAAAACAAAGGCGAAAAACCGATAATAGGCACACGCACACGGACTAACTCAAGGCCCCAGGTTGCATCATCACACTGGCCCAATCCAAGGCAAGTTTGCTGCATTAGAGAAGCCCAGCTCTAAGCAGAAACTACTCCCGGCAAATAGGTCCATCACTGGCTAAGCCACAGCCCACAGGGACTGCACCAGCTCGGCGTAGCAGGCGAAGCCGACGACGAGGGCCAGCCCGAGCAGCGCCGCGCCGACGGCCACCGGCGCGCTCCCCGCCACCCAGAGCGACATGCTGACCAGGAGCGCCATGGCGAACGACCACAGGATCACCTGCGCGGCCGCGGCCCTCGCCCACGCGAGCCGCTGCCTGGCGCCGTCCTCCGGGAGCGCGCACAGCGCCAGCAGCGACGTGAGCACGCAGAAGCTGAGCAGCTGGGACCCGAACACCGTGAGGAGGAGGTACTCCTCCCGCGCCTTGAGCTGCGCGGCGAACAGGGCGCCGACGACGAGGACCACCAGCGAGAGCGTCCGCGCCGCCGTGGGGGTGGCGCAGGAGCACGACTTGCAGCTGGCGCAGCCGCCGTCGCCGGAAGGCGGCGGCAGCGTCTCGTCGTCCGCCCCGTCCAGCAGCGGCTGCTGCTTCTCCATGTCGGGATCCGGCTCGTCGGTCTCCGGTCTGGCTCCCATCGCGCACGCACAATGGTAAGCGAGTTGCCTCCACAAGTCAGTGTGTGCAAGCGGAACTGCAAACGTGCAGTATATAAGAGCAGACGCCACTTGATGATAAACTCGGGCGCGGCAGAACCAAGATACGTGAGCGGGGTTTACAAGATTGGAAGGATGTGCGTACGTCTGAGTATCTTAGGTGGTAGCTCGAGAAAGTACACAAAATGTCCTCCTCGTACAATCAGTTTAATTTTTTAATGTGGGTCCAAATCCAGCTACTTATGTTTTTTCTTAGTATTGGGTATGTGCTCTTGTCATGGAACCAAATGTTTTTTTAACATAATAAAATGATTATACACGGCTAATCTTGACACAAAGCAAATAGATAAGATAAAATTATGTTTTGCTCATAAAGCATAATTTTTTCTACGTATAATTTCTTAAACTGGCATAATAGGTATGTATCCATAATTAATATGCTTTACTCAGAAATGCACTTTGGATCCCGAGCTCCATGGAGGCCTTCAATTTTAAACTTGGAAATTCATCAAAATTATTATTTCTGTGTTTCAAAATATTCTGAAAAAAAAATACAGATATACATGGAGGTATAATGCACAAGTGTGTAAATTTCCAGGACAAAATTACGTTGAAATGAGGACTGTGTAGAAAAAACAAATCTAAAGCTTATTGACACATGATACTATTCATCTTTTCAGGTCATGAATTTGTCTTTTTTATACAGGCCGCAATCAAAGTATTTCATCGTGAATTTTTACACACACGTACATTACATCCTTACATACTCGCACATTTTTTCCAGATTTTTTTGCAATCGAGATATTTGAAATTTGATTTATTTTAAAGCGGCCTCCATGGAGCCCGAGCTCCAAAATGCCTCACTCTGCTTTACTGGGTTACCAAAGATAAGAGATTGGTTTATATTACAGATTGTGAATCTACTTCTATTTATTCAGTTACAAAGAACCTGGTAGAAAGATCCTAACTGTTTGTGAAGATCAAGATTTATGCACATAAGAGTTAGCTAGCTATAACACATTTGCAGACGCCCTGAAGCGTCACATACAGGAAAGCTATGATTTTAAGATGATACATACTTGCATCCCCCACAAACTGCAGACAATCTGATGCTGTCAATAACAGGAAAGGTAGCTAGCCCGGGAGTTGGCCATCAGTCTGTCCTTCGTAGGTGTCAGGACTCAGAACAGATCGTCAAGAAGTGCAAGTTGTATACACGAGTGATCTATGAGCATTTTATTTCCAGTCGGATCGAACGACACACACAAAGAAGTACATGGCGTGAGGCCTGAGCTCGAGCTTCAGCTCGTCAGGTGGATACTCGTTTGAGCGAAGGAGCCGGGAAGGCACGATCTCTGTGAAGCACAGTGAACCGGCCATGAGCCCCAGCGCGGAGAGGGTGGAGCCGGCGGCCCTTGGTACCCTGACGAACAGCCTAGTGACGGCACACGCGAAGACGGATTGTTTTTCCAATACTAGCAATAAACGGGAATTCAAAAACTACACAAAAAGGCTTCATGGTCATTAGCAGCACTAGTAACCAACCCTCATAAACATAAAAACTTCCATGTACCGAACATGCTTGTTCAGCTGTCACATGCAAATGAGGTTTATAGAAAGGAAGTGCAGACGCTGATGTGATGCTGCTGTCACTTGGCCCGTTCTGAACCATTAGTAACGACTGAAAGGACATAACCATCAAAATGAAAGAGGACTAATTGCATCACAGCATAATCATCTCATTTTAGACTACTTAATCATGAAAAAGATTATGAAGATGCATGTTGTTCTCACCAACCCAGTTAGTGCTTCACTTACATACCTTACTTTAATGCCGCCAATATCTTATGGAATGGAGCTCAGACTCATGTATCTTGTATGAATAACAATCTGAGTATCATCTCAGCAGCAATAAGTTCTCTGAAAATTTCATTTACAAGTTCATATGAACTTGCATTCTGGAAGCATAACATACTATTGTATTAGAGAATTCACTTATCCTTTACAGATAGTTCTATCAAGCACAAGAAGGCAGAGCAGCACAACCTCCAAATACACAGAATAAGTGTCATGATCTAAACAGGTTGAAAGATCCAACAATTTTTCAAAAAACCTTGACCAGTGCTTTCTATCTCTGTGAAAAATTAGGTCGTCACATATTTCATCACCCCTGTGTTTATACATGACAAACAATTCAACCATTGGAAAGGCTGTAACTTGGCCAAGGAGTAAGCTGATCCACATTGCCAATAGTTCAATGTCAGTCATGTTCAGAATGATCATTTTGCACTCCTACAAGAATTCAGGACCTGGTATGGCAATATAAAAATTAGAATGGTATTCCAAGCCGATATAAGTTGGAAAAGCGACTGCTATGCATATTTTTGAATTGGGCTGGTCTGCATAGAACATGCATCTCTGCTTCCTACGAAAAATCATGCTTCTGCTAAGCTCATGCTTTTACAGCATCTTCCGCGGCCAGCCTCTCGTCCTCAGTAGTAAGTCCCTCGATCAGCGAAATATAGGTGCTGTCATCAGGGGTGATGCCATTGCCCACCATTTCTTTCACCAGCTCCTCGGCATCGTCTCCCTGGCCATTCTTGCAGAGTCCTTTTATCATTGCATTATATGTTAAAAGTGTTGGGTTGAACCCCTTGCCTATCATCTCATCCCGGACCTTCAGAGCATCCTTGATGTCACCCTTCATGCTGTAGCCGCTGATCAGGGTGTTGTAACTGACAAGGTCTGGCTTGATACCCCTCTTTGCCATCTTGTCAATGAGCCCACGCGCTTCATCAAGACGCCCCAGTAAGCACAACCCCCTCAGCAGAGTATTGTATGTCACATCATCTGGTGTGATCCTCTTCTTCTCCATTTCTCCCATGATCTCAAATGCCCGGTCCATATCTCCACCAGTGCAATGGCTATTGATCAGGGCATTGTACATGACAAGGTCAGGCCTGATGCCTCTTCTCACAGCCTCATCAAACAGCCTATCTGTCTCCTGAACCATTCCCTTCTTGGACAAGGCATATATCAATGACGTATAGGTCACCACTGTAGCACGAATCCCTTTCGCGGCCATATCCTCAAACATCTTCATTGCTTTCTTCTCCTTACCCTCTTTGCAGTATCCATTGATCACTATATTGTACGTAAATGCATCCGGTGTAAGCCCCTTTGCACCCATCTCCTCAACCAGTGCATGCGCCTCTGCAGCACGCCCTTCCATGAACAACGCGTGCACAAACAAATTGTATGTCGCGACTGTCATGGAAACCCCCCTCGCTACCATTTCTTCCCGGTACCGCAGCGCCACCTCCAAATTTCCCCGGTCACAGTGTGCACCTATCAAAGAGTTGTACATCATCGGATTTGGCTCCACTTCTCCCGCAGCGAGCATTTCGTCGAACACCTTGGCTGCTTCCTCAAGCTTGCCGACCTTGCACCACCCTGAGATAACCGTGGCATAGGTGTACTTGTCAGGGGCGATACCTCCGCGCTCCCGCATCTCGCACATGACATCCAGCCCCGCCTGGACGCGGCCGCGGGCGCAGAACCCGGCGATGACGGTGTTGTAGGTGACGGCGTTGGGGCGGGGCATCTGTCGGAGGAGCTCCAGCGCGCGGACGGGCTTGCCGGTTGAGCAGAGGTGGCGCAGCATGATGTTGAAGGTGGTGGTGGAGAGCGGGAGGCGGAGGCGGAAGATGTCGGCGAAGAGGGCGAAGGCGGGGGCGGAGGGGAGGGAGGAGAGGAGCGGGTGGAGCGTGGCGGTGGGGATGGGGAGGGAGAGGGACTTGAGCCGCGAGTATAGCCTGAGCGAGGTGGTGTGCGGGCGGCCGGCGATTGAGGCGGTGAGGAGCAGGTGGGGCAGCGACGGGGTGGCGGCCAGGTGCGGCAGCACGGCGAGCGGGGAGAGCGCCGGGTCGGCGGACAGCGCTGACTTGAAGAGCGCGAGCGCTGCGGCCGGCGTAGGCGACGCGCGGGCGGCCGCCGCCATGGCGGCGGGGGAGGTGGGCGGCGCCATGGAGGCTGCGGTCGTCGCTACTAATCTGTTTATGCTTTTTGATTGAGTTGCTGCTAAGAGCACCCACAATGGTTGGAGGCGGCGTTGCCTCTAAGGTGGGCTCCACTGTGCTGCCTTCAAGCTGAGTCAAAAAGCTTGTAATGTATGGCGTTGGCATAGCCTCTATAGCATGCACTTCACATCAAAGATTAAATAATTCATTGATCTTCATCAAACGGTCATGCAGCCAGCCATCTTCTTTGGACACATGCATCAGCCTTTCACTGGCAAGTAGGGACGCGAGAGTATTTTAATGAGATAGAAAACTTAGAGGCCGCCTCTTAGTTTAGAGGCGTCGCTAAGGTTTTTAAGTTTAGAGGCGAACAATGCAGTGTATAGCGCCAGTCGCTTACAGCTTAGAGACAGCTATAGAGGCAGCGAAATGTAACACTGTGGGTGCCCTAATAGAAATCACTAGGCGACGGGTTTGTGAGGTTTCTTTTGCATAGCGAGTTCAGAGTACAAAACATGAGTTTTTTTTAATATTACAATAAATATCATTCATTTTATACTAAGCTAATAGAATATAAACTTTGTGTTAAATAAGCGATATTTATTATAAATCGGAAGAAGTATTTTTTTAACAAATTCAAAAAAGTAATTAAAAATATAAAAAAATATGACCCCATCAGCTTATACTAAGCTAATAAGTACTCCCTCCGATCCATAATAAGTGTCGCTCCTCTAGTACAAAGCTAGTACAAACTTTGTACTAGAGGAGCGACACTTATTATGGATCGGAGGGAGTAGAATATAAACTTTAGGTTGAAGATCACATTTGCAATCTTATGTAGGCCGAAGAAGTATCACACTTCGACCCTTTCTTAGGCCGAAGAGACCTTTTCGATCTATCCTTAAGTCGAAAACTTGGTGCCGACCGAAGAAACCTGTTCGGTTTTCGTCAAATTGAAAAGTGTTGTGAAGCCCACCACTTCAAAGGTGCATGTGGGTCTAAACCAGATCGAAGTGTACTCTTTGACTTTTTTGGGGCCGAAGAGTCTTTTCTCTCTCCATCAAACTGGTTTCTTTGTCCAGTACGTGATTTCCTTGCCTTAACCATTGTTTCAAGAAAGAAATGATAGGTACTTCAGGGGTGTCAGACCAGTGTTGCTTCTTGGACCAACATGTTTAAGAGTGATTTTGAGATTCTAAAACATAGATCAAAAGAAGGCCTAGAGCCTTTCATAGTGAACTTAGTACATACTTTAGTGTAGTTTTTCTTGTGCCTTTTGTTACTCCCCCTTCCATCTCTCCTTCCACCATTTTTAACATTTACAGTTAACCCCTGCTAATTTCTAATACGTAGTATATAAGTTAGTGGGAGAGTCCCCTACTGTCCAACCTTTCAAAAAACAATTCACGATCCTGCTAATGGTGTAGAAAACAGTCAGATATCCTAGTAGGATGGTGCGAGCTCCTGAAAGTACCAAAGAGGAGAGCATGCGAGAGATTTACTCATATTCGGGCCCTCATGGTTGAGGTAAAATCCTACTCCTACTAGTTTCGATTATAGGGTGTATATTCACCTCGGATGAGCCCCGAGCTAGTTTGGAGTTTAGTCTTCTTTGCGCACCGAGCATCTGTCTTTAGGAGATGTGAAGTCCGGATGAGCTCTTTAGTTTCTTGTCTTGGCGAAGTCCATGTTTTTCATACACATGGATTCCCGTTTTTTTGATTGTAGAAGGAGTACCGGGTTATAGAAATCTAGCCCTTCATATTGATTGGGACCGGGTTGCGTGGATCGGCCTTATATAAGAAGATTTAGACCTTCCTGTTTCATTCTTCCTCTTCTTTAGGCGTAAAGACATGCTCTTAGGTCCCTTGTCTCTACCTGATCTTCATATATTCTGATGCGAAGCTAGGTTGTAAGAGCCTTTGTTCAACGTCGTGTCCTATCAGGATATGGATCCATGCTGTCGGAGCCTTTGTCAACATCTAGTACCCTTTTTAGGGCTTGAGTATATGGAGAGGATGCGGAGCCAGGCTAGTATAAGCCTTTGTTATTATATGAACCGTTTTTGGTTCGAACAACGTGTAACCGAGCTCCGAGGAGGGCCCTTGTTCCTAGGTTAGTCGTTTTTGGACTCAGAGAACACATAGATGGGCTCTAAATAGAACCCTTGGTCGCGCCTGTGTATCTTTATAGATGCGGGGTGTAACAACCCAGTTTTCACAAAAATTAAAATTTTTGTTTTCGTTGTGAATTGTTTGATTGTCTGATTTGTTTGCGGTGTTTACATCCCCGATTTATCGATCGGCGATTATTTTCCCCCTCTTATCTCGCACCGGGAGGAGACCGACCCCTTGCCACCCTGACACTCGACCTTTGCGACACCGGGTTTCACCCGATCACCGTCGCGAAAACCGCACCAGACCAGCTGCAGCCAACGAAACAAAAAAAACCCGTTTAATAAGTAAACGGGATATTTTTATAGCGCGCCCGAAAGTGTTTTCGGAACGGTTCCAGCGCGAGGTGAACGCCGCTGGCTCGACGCGCTGATCACACAGTTAGAAGTTTTACCCGAATCGGAGGTACTGCGGACCCCCGGCGGTCAGAAACGTGAGCACCGCGCGCGCGAGAGAAAAATCGGGGATGTTTTTGCAAACTGCCAGCCACCTGGGCTATATAAAGACCACCACACTCCCACCTCTTTCTAGGGTTTCCCTAGCGACAAAATTGCAGCCACCCCCTCCACTTTGTCCAGATCTGGCCCAAAAATACCCCATTTTCGCAATTTTACCCCCAAAATCCTGAAACCCTAGCTCCTCTAGCTCCCAGCCGTCAGATCTGAGGATCTGAGGGCCAGGAGCCCTCCACGTTGCCCCCAACGAGGCTCCTCCCACCTCCAGCCGCCGGGCCAGATCTGGGCCCCGCGGGCCCGCCAACCGCCGCCGCACCTCCACCATGGAGGAGCTCCTCCGGCCAGCCGTCGCGACTGCCGACTCCGGCGAGCCGTCGGGCACCTCCTTCTCCCGCACCTCCTCTCTCCCTCGTTGTGCCTTCTCCCCTCACCCCCTCTCCCTCCGCGCAGGTCCACCGCCGGCAGCCGGCCGGCCGCCGCCTGCCATGGCCGTGGCACCATGGTGCTCGCGCCGCCGCCGACTCGGGCGACCACGGCCTCGACTCCTCGTCGTCGTCCTGCCTCCAGCGCCTCACACCGAGCCCCATGCGCCTCCTCGACCCCGCCTAGCTCCGGTGGCCGGTGCCGCCGCGCCGCCACGACGAGCCGCCGTGGTTGCTCGATCCAGCAGCGGATCGGCTGCCGACAGCCGCCAGGTGGGCCGGCCTGTAGCAGCCGCGGCCCAAGGCCCAGCCAGCCTCTCCTCCCAGCCCAGCCGGCCAGTGGGCCGAGCCCAGCTAGGGGTGAGGCCCCTTTTTTTTCTTTTTGTTGTTTTTTTTCCCTGTCTGTTATGTATTTTTTTTCTAAGTCTGGAGTTTTTATTACTGTTTAGCTGTTTTGCGATTAGATTAACGATCAAACCGTAGCCCGAATCGTGTTGCGCCCAAATATGAATTGCTCAGTTTTACGTGCTCTTTCGTTCGTATGTAGAAAGTTTTTCCGTTTGAGGCCGTCTAGATAATTTATTTCTGCGTTGAAGTGGGCATCAGGCCGTTAACTGCTACTAATTCCTGTTATGTGTTGCTGTTATTATTTTATAGCAACTTTGGGTGATGATTGTGACACATACATGAGGCCTATTGCATTGATTTTTTTCCTATGTGTTAAGCATCATGTGTACTTCATTTCCATGCTTTAACTTGCCATGTTTGGGTGCTTTAGCTATATTAAATCTTGCTCCAAAGTAGCTACCCTGCTGTTAATGTGCTGCTGTTGCTGAAACTGTTATTTTGTTGCAACTTCGGGTGACGGTTGTGTCGCAACCGTTTATCGGAATTGAGTGATTCCAATTGCATATTGTTAAGCATCATGTCTACTTCCATTATATGTATTGCATCGTCATGATATGCTTGCTGGTCATATAGTTATTGAGCTCCAAAGTTGCTATCCCGATGTTTTTTGACAGTCACCTTTGTTTTTCTCTAAGTTTGTAACGTTCCGATGCCATGTTGCATGCTTAATATCTTTTGATCTATGATGCCTTTTTGCATGATTATTTTTGCCATGCCTTCCCTGTCATGTCTAGTTTAGTTCCATATCATTTGTGAGCATGATTGCATTGATTATCTTGTTTATGCGTTGCTCTAAAGTGTGCATCATGATGTTGGCAGATTGTGTTCCAAACTTGTTTTGCTTGTATCTTTTTAACCGTAACTCCGTTTGGGGTGTTCTTTATATGTAACTTGATTAGTTTTTCGTGTACTTTGTGTTTATGCTATTGTTGTTGGGGTTCGGGGCAGAAAACACAAATTTTTCCTTGACCTACGATACCCAATCCCAAGACCTATGCTATGCTGATGCAAGTAACAGACAGAAATAGATCACATACCAGTATGTAGTCCGTTAAGCGGGAAACGTTCCCGCATGAACGTGGTTGGTGTAGTCGTACCGGCAATCCCCGATGCCGCGCAGATCCACGATGACTCCTGTAGCCACCCGATCCTTGCAGACCGATGACGGGATTACGTCCCCGTCGGAACGTTGCTGATGAAGACCTCGCGATACGACCACGAGGATGAAGTAGCACCACAAGTGTAGTGCCTCGCGGGATTATACACATACAGTATACCCGACGTCCCTCCGGGCTCCGAACCAGTAGAGCAGCGGAAAGAAGATGGATTCGGATCCCGATTCCAGCAGCACGACAGCGTGCGTATAGTGGAGAAATCCCCAACCCAGAGCAGCCTCCAAACAAGGGGAGTCCGCTCAGAGGAAGGAGAAAGGAGGGAGAGAGATGAGAAACTTTTCTCAAAAATTCATGATTAAAAGGGCACCCCTACCCCTCCTTATATAGGCCAAGGAGGGGTGACACCCCCCCTTCCCCTTCCGGGGTGGGACTAATCCCAAGGGGGGGTTTGGCCGCACCTATAAGGGGGGTGGGCCCCCTCATGGCGCCATGGCCCATGGGGGAGGACTCCCTCTCCCCCTAATGGGCCCTATGAGGCCCATATGCCTTTTAATTCATTTTTAATTATATTTAATTATATTTTAATATTTAATTCAGACAATTAAATAATAAAACATTAATTAAACATTATTAAATATATTTTGAACCTTTCAAAATACCCAGAACAACTTCCGGCCTTCATCGGAACAATTCCGGCCATCACCGGAACAATTCCGGTGTTCTCTCCAATTTCTCCGGTGATCCCGAATCAATCCTTACTGCGTCGAGTACCCTTAAGTGTAACACCCTACGGTCCGGGAAACAGCAGACATGATCGAGACAACTCTCATTGATCAATGACTAATCAATTGGACCTGGTTACAATCCTTGATAGCCCCTGCGCTTCCATCGAATGAACTTCAATCGCTGTTGGATCCGTTAACCGTGTGCCTGTTCCCTTTGTCCCATGGTACTTTGCTTGTCCGAGGTTTGATCATCGGTATCCACTATACCTAGTTCGTCCTCGTTCTCAACAAACAAGTTTACTCGTTCCCGTGATATTACAACTCCGTGACCTAGTCACACGTTTGCAAACTTTATGATGTAACATCACCGAGTGGGCCCAGAGTACCTATCCGTCACACGGATGGACAAATCCCGCTTTGATCTATTTGCATACTCATTTACCATCTATTTCGGAATACCCAAAGTGCACCGTTATAGCCAGCATATTTCAGTCAGGCGGTGGGATACAAATCAAAGCATCCTAATAGATCGTAATTACGTATGATCATTACGGTCAAAGGATCTGGTCACTACGTTATAGTTATCGCAATGTCGAACTATGTGACTTGATCACATCGCAACACTTCTGGTGGGTGTATGTCCATCATATCATTATCCAATGATACGACTCCATTGTCAACAGACGCCATTGTCTCATGATCAGGAAACCTTGATCATCAATCGCCCAATGGACTAGTATACTAGGGTTAACTAGGGACCTGGTTGTTTGTATACCACACATGTATTAATGTTTCCGCTTAATACAGTTCTAGCATAGTATCAAACGTATTATGAACTAATGGAATATGCTCGATAAAACATATTTTATTTGCCTCTAGGGCACATTCCCAACAATTGTTGCTGCTGTTAACAAATATAAAATATGGTTTAGGGCAGAACAGTACCAAATCCTTTAATTGTTGGACGGCACTTAGTGTTATGCCATGTTTAGGTTGTGCCTCACTTAAATTGACTAGCATAGATAGTTTCCTTTATGCTTCACCTCTTGACATGTTTGTGTGCTATGCCATGCTTATGTGCTTTGCCATGTTAACAACCTTTGTTGATCACCTGTAGCTAAACAACTTGAACCTTTCCAAATGTGCGGTATCGTCGTGTGTGACGAGTACTCCACTTAACCTGTTAGTAACCGCTCTTGACGGTAGGTGCGATGTCTCGTGTTTCCTTCTTGTTGATGCTTGCTCGTGTTTGCTTCGTAATAATAGATGTTTGCTCGTTGATTGCTTTCCAGTGTTTACCGTCTTGTGTGCTTCCGCGGGTACCTTTGGAGACGATGCGAGCTTGCGATCAACTACACCTTCGGAACCCGACTTATCAACAGGCAAGGACTATACATTACTTATGATCCATTCTATTTCAACCAGCGGTTTGCATGCTAGTCTAGGTTAGGTTCGATGTTTGATCCTACCACATGTTTACAGCCTCTTTTAAACCGATACAGCCATGTCCCCTCCCAGCAAACCTTGTACTGCTATGTTACTATTGCTCGTTGCTCATCCCCTGCTTAGTATGCATGCTTAGGATGCTACAATGTTACCCTGTTACTCCTTGGTTTTGGGCTATCACATTATTATATTGTTATGGATGATATGATTATTATAAATGTTGACTATATTCGACGAAGGATGGAAGGTCTAGGCTATCCCGCCTCGACGCTTTGTTCCATTCGAGTCACCTAGGATCCGAGTTCCGGGTATTGGTTTTAAGACTGAGCGTGCCTAACCGCGTGTGGGATTTTATGGGGTCCCCTCTTCTTACCTACCTAGCTTCAAACATTTCTAGTGGTGGCCCAAGCTGATTTACCATTTGAAACGTGTGTGTGACTGGTCCGCGGCCGGCAGATTTCAAACAACTTGGGCCAGCGGAGACATGGTTTCTCTTGTTGGTCCACCCCAGGGAGCTAGGGGGTTGTCCACATCTGTTTTGGCAACTAACCCGACCTCATCCAGACGGTAGAGGCCGATTCGAGAGCGCGGCCGGCTTTTGAGTTGGATGTCGACTCACCGGGGGCCACCCGGATTTGTGCGTTGTTAGTTAGAGGGACTTGTCGTTCCGGATCTCTTGGGACTAAATCATAAAATGGTTGCCTATCATGGGTAGCAACTGAGAGAGATGGGCGTGCGTGCGGAGCCTCGTAGTGGGCAGTTGGTACACCACTGCAGGGTTAAATCTTTTCGAGAAGCCGTGTCCACTGTTATGGACGACTTGAGACCTACTCCTTGTTCATAGACAACAACAACTGAGATAATCTTAATATAACTTGATCACCGTGTGTGTGTGCCTTGATTGTTTCTTCTTCGTCGGGATGCGAAGAGGAGGACAAGGATAGGATAGGTGTTATGATTGCGTAAGTAGTTGATAGCAAGACTTGTTGGAGGCGATTCCTCATCGTATGCTTGGCTTCTTATCTTACTCTCTAGATCGTTAGCCACTTCATAAATGCTAGTGCGGCAGCAACCTCACCACTTACCCCATCCTTACCGTAAACTACTAGTTGTCCTAGAATGACGAGTAATGAAGTCCTTGCTGGGTCAGATGACCACTACAATTGGATGTTGAGTACCTTTGTACTCATGATACTACCACCAAACTCTTTTCAGGGTTCTGATCGACAACAAGTATGGTGATCGACGTTTCACGTGGAGACTCGACGACGACTAGTTAGGCGGATCCCGACGGAGGGCCTGGACCCGTGTGGTTATGGGATCGATGTTTTTCTCTTTGCCACTAGGCATTTGATTGTAGTCTGTACTCAGACATATATCTTCCGCTGTTGTATTGTATTAAGGCAGTTGTATGCCGATTGTATGAGATGTTGTATCCTGTATCTGTAATGTTGTGATATCATGTTGGAAATCCGGGGCATATGACTTCGTCATATGTCGCGGTGGGACCGATATGTGCTTCGTCCCCGGATCTGGATGGAAACATCTAGATCGGGAACAGTACCACATATCGGGCCTTACACGGGGCCTGGCTATCCGAGGCCCTTATCAGTATCAGATGAATTTTGAATCTTGTAGGGCGTAGCCGGGCTTTGAAGAGGATCCTCGTAAACGTTGCATGATACATCTCCAATGTATATATATTTTGTAAGTGTTTCATGCTATTATGCCATCACTTTCATACACTTTAAATAGCATTTTATGGTTTCTTATATGATTTTATTTAAACTAACCTATTAACCCAGTTTTCATGTTAGCTTCTATTTTTTTTTCAGTTTTATATTAGTTTGTAATACTATTCATCCAGTTATGTTTCAGAGCGTGACTTTTGAAATGGGCATTGGGTGAACCATATGCATTTTTGTGAGGCTTTTAGGCGAGGTTAGTTCCATGATCATTTGCCAAGGCTTGCTGGTACGTACTGATTGTCTGTTGATAATACTCTTTTCCGACTGATTGTCTGTTGACGGAAGTTGTTTCCCGATCAACCTGTTTGTTAAGAATTTAGTGTTGTGGTGTAGTGTACGATTTCAGGTGTAGAAGAGGCATGTACAATATTTATGGTTTTGTTACACCCCTTACATTTTTCATCTTAATTACTCGTGTTATTGACAAATTCTAAAATGCCATTGTTTGTGATTTTCCTTAGTGTAATACGCAGAAAAGCAACAGGAGCAATCAATGGATCACAGTGTTGTCATGTTGGCAAATGAGCATGCACCTGGGTCGCGGAGGAGTTCATCGACGCTGATGCCATCGTATGCGGAGTCCGACAACGGCGCAAGACAGTATGGACGGCCGTCGTCGGGTGCCTTACGCCCTTGCCGGCTGCGTAGGGCAGCGATGACACATATCAAGCAGCGCAGCGATGCCCTAGGACAGCCCGGGTGCCTCGCCGGCTACGTAATGCAGCGATGGCGCAGGTCTACGGCGGCGGGAGCAGCGATGCCGCTAAATTTTGCATATTTCTCTTGGTATAAATAGTATATGTTCATATAAATGAGTCCAGAAACCATATACAAGCGGCGGAGATACCGAGCGGCATGTTGCTCGGATCCATTAGCAATTTTCGTCGAAGGTGTCGAAAAGGAAAATCACCCTATAAATAAAGGCCCCACCACCCCTACAAAAATAAAAATAAAAATAAAGGCCCCACTGTGCATGCTAACTTTGGCTTTGGATGTTCCTTTGGCTCTTTGCACAGGGGCCGTGAGATGTCAGGACGGGCCCTGGTCGTTGCGTCTCGTCTCGAGGACGAGGAGGAGCTCGTGGAGGTTGATCTGGCCGTCACCGTGCCCGTCCTGGCGTAGATTTAGCCGCACCGCCGCCAGCACGGCCTCCATCTCATCCGCCGTCATGTACCCGTCGCCGTCGGTGTCGAAACCCTGTAACGCTAACGCCTCGGACAGCCGGCCGAACGCCTCGGCTATTTCCTGCTCCAGCTTTATCGACATGGTGGTGAGGCAGAGCACCCTGACCACCTCCACGCCCAAGCACCCGTCGCCGGCGGGATCGGTACATGCAATCAAAGCTGCTAGCTCGTCACCCGGCGCGGGGATGCCCAGCATCCCGAGACATCTCTCCAGCTCCTCCCGCGTGATGCGCGAGTCATCGTTCCAGTTGAACAACTTGAATACGGTTGCTAGCTCGTCGCGGTCTTCAAGCTCGGGCATCATTCTCAGAATCGGAAACGCTGGTGGAGTTGACGGCGACGGAGATGGGGAGAGCAAGGAGGCCACATCTAGGGCGGTGGCCTCTCTGCTCGTCTCCGCGGTGCTCGGCCATGACCGTTGTTCCGCTAGCCACTGGGACACGGCCGGATGTCGCATAGGTTGCCGGGCCAGGTGATGAGCCGGCGCGTCGTTTGCAGCCGAGCGGACAGAAGTCAAGAGCGGGCTAGCCGAGGGGAGGAAGTCAGGAACTCCGGGCGAGCGGCGGCCATGGAGGCTCAGAGCAGACATGTGGCGGCAGAAGCTTGTTGGAGCCCGTCTCCACCAAAAAGTTTTCCCAGGCCACAGGGCCTGCACAAGCTCGTCGTAGCAGGCCAAGACCGCGGCCAGGGTCAGACCAAGCAGTGGCACGCTGAGCACAGCTGGCGCGCTCCTCACCCAGAGCGCCATGCTCACCAGGAGTCCTATGGCGAACGACCACTGGACCACCTGCGCGGCCACCGCTGGCTCCCATGATAGCCGCCGCCGGGCGCCGCCCTCTGGTAGCACGCACAGCCCCAGCAGCGACGTAAGGACGCAGAAGATGAACATATGCCACGCGAAGACCATGAGGGTAAGGTACTCCTCTGAGCGTCCGCGCAGCCGTGGGCGAGGCACAGGAGCACGAATTGCAGGAGCCGCCGTCGGGCGGCGGCAGCGGCATCTCGCCCGCCGCGGCGGGCAGAAGCGTATGCTGTTCCTCGATCGAGGTCAGGATCAGGCTCGTGAAAACTTTGATCCGGCGCGCATCACGCACGCACAATGGTACGTGAGTTGGGTTGTGTTCACAAATCTGTGCAAGCAGAACTGCAAAGGTGGAGTGCTCCTATATGTATAAGAAGAGACGCCACTTGCATTGCTTGGTACTGTAACTACCGTATGATCCAAAGTAAATTAATTACTGTGCCACAAGCTGATAATTTGGGGGCGGCAGAACCAAGAACGGCGTATAGAAATATGCCGGATCAGGCTTTGACAATCGGGCTTTATACGACAAAAATGTGCATACGTCTGAGTAACCGAGGTAGCTAGAGAATGTCACCGCCTACAGAGAAACCACGTTTTCAGTAAAAACAAAGTGTCATATTATAAATTTTTTTAAAGGTAGCGCTCCACCGATTAATTTTCTTAACGCAGTTCGCTGAATTTGTCTTTGTGGAAGCTCAATAAAATTTGATAACATGACACACCTTAAAATTGTTTGAAGTTAGTGATCGAGAGAGAATCAAGAGGGCAACAAATAAATCAACTGTATCTCTTTGTTAGATGACATATATATAGTCTATCCCGGGATAGACTATTCGTCATCCTGGATGAGAAATAGTTATTCTTCACCCCCTCTGATTTGACATTAATACACCGTAATTTTACATTTCGTAAATTTGATCTTATTTCATGCGTAAAAAGAGAACGTAAACAAATATAATCACCATAAAATATATTTTATGTTACGTAAAATTACAAACATAAAAATAATGGGGTAAAATATACATAAAATGTAATTTTTTATATCTTATGACCATTTTTTTTTGTTTTTTTATGTCAAAATTTATGTAGCGAATCCATATTAATGTAACTATTTGTATTACAAATGTAAAATTTTTATGAAAGGTTCGTAAAATTATCTCGGGTGAAGAATAAATTATTTTATACCCTGAATGATGAATAGCTTCACTATATATGAAGCTATGAAGATGTGTCTCTTCACAAAAGAGGGAAGATTTACCTCATAATTAACACATGTTAATTAATCCTAACATTCTCTCTAATCTACATTTGTCCATTCAAAATCATCTTGATTAGAGGCTTCTTCAAAATCCCGTGGAAAAATAATATGAGGATCAATTCCTCAATTTAATTTAATGTCACATCGATTCCTCAATTTGGCTATGCGAGGGATGTGTTGCGTTTCTTATCATCGCAGAAATGATCTTGTCAGTATTAATCGATGACCTGTAGCACATGTTAAAAAAATCGTAGGAATGAAGATAAATTAACTAGTAGCATGTCTGAGTTCTACTAGACGCCGCACTGTGTTGAACATTGATACATCAGTATTTGTCAGCAGCCAACTGAAGCACATTGCCATCAATTTTCGTCTGGTATTCCTGAAAGAGAGCTCTGTTTCGTGCTGTGTTCCAGAAGTAAAGGGACACTCAATCTGAAGTTTTGAACAGACAACGAGTTGAACAACGGGGTACTCGGTGCCAACATTTCCAACTGTGACCAGCTATGTAGAACCTCACTAATCTTTTCCACTTGCAGCAATAATCAAACGATGAAGCTTAGTTACCACAGCGCCAAACTGCAGCTGTCATTTGTGTGTGCCATATTGAAGGTCTAATTGTTCGTGCAAAACATATCATCAGTGACACTACCGACCAGACATCAGCTATGTGGGTGTCTGATAGATCGCACCACTTTTTGGTTCGTGATTGGATTGCACTCCGAGAGATTTAACTTTTGTATACAGTCTTGGATTAAGGCGATTTAAATATTAAAATCGATCGTCTCAACTAAACAAAGACAATTCATGTAGAACACTTTTCCATATAAATCCATCTTAGAGGTGTAATAAAGCAAACAATATAACGAATACTAAATTTTGGTACTCCGAATACAACTTTAACATTCAAGATAAGATCAGATAGCGATGACCAAAACATCAAAGTTGTTCTCTTCCACCATATGATGATTTTGTTTATGTTGAACACATTTTTTATTTAAGGTTATTTTATATACCTTTTTTTTATCATACTAAAATCTGATACAACACCAGGAATCGGTACGTTTGCGCTGTAGTATATAAGGTTTAAAAAACAAAAGCGTGTACTTCTTAGAACTAACTTAGTAGATTCAAAGCACCCAAAAGCTTTTATTACTATAATCAAAGCATCCAATGACTCATGAGTAGCAAAAGCATTCCGAATACTTCTACTGCTACTAACTCATCTTCACGGTTCTGAAGACCAGAGCCTTGCAAGTACTGGGCATGTACTGAGCTGCTACCTCTAACCGGTCTATTGGTGCTGTTACCTACGGTACTGGGCATGTAGCTATGAAGGGGTACGTTCGTTCACAAGCTGCAAGATTATATACAAAAATTTCCTCGGAAGATGGATCCCTTCGCCACCACGAGAAAAAAAGCAGCCTGTCGGTCCCTCTCTTCGCTTCGCCACTAGTACTTCAAAATCCCTCCTCTCCATCCATGCATGCTGCTACATCCAGCCGACCCAGCTATCCTGTGAAACACACGATGAGGAGAATTTTATTTGGCTAATGTACTTACTACACATGGCCAGGAACGCGGCACCTGACTAATACTCAAGGATCCTACACTTAGATCAAGTACAATAGTACCTAATCAACGGAAAACTCCAACCGAAGCACGCGGACATATGCATCCACTAATTTAAAAAACCAAAACAAAATGTAAAGCAATTTAAAAGAAAACTAAAATTTTATGGAACGCAACATACTCATGCAAGTGATATTCGTGCAAAAATTTAAGGTATTTCGACATTCGATTTATGAAAACCAAGGTAACACGAAATTCTTAATGAATAATGTCGTTTTTCAAAAACCCTCACAGTCCCAAAATTTGTCATTTTTAATTGGATTATTTGAATGTTCAAACTTCACGAAACTTGCCATGGACTTCACACACATGACCATCTTGCATCATACAAAAAATCCAAATTTTTTGGTTTTATTTACTTTTTGAAAAACTTTTTTCAATACTAATAGGTGCATATGCCCGCGCTGTCAAAAAAGCCGCGTCCCTAATCAGCCGGCTATAAATAAAATAAAATAGTATATTTGTGCTTAGTTGGATGAAAGAAAAGAAGAAAAAGAAGGCAAGCGGGCTCTTAGGCTGGCTATAGTGAGCGTATCATAGCTAGTAACATATACTTGAGACTAGCAAAATGCTTATGTGGCAAATAATTAAAGAAGAGAGAGAGTGTTGGATAACATATATGTAGATATCGTATCATGTTAAATGCTATGCTATTATGTGTTATGCATGTCAATAAATAAGTTCACCTATGATACTAGTTTATAATACTATGCACTACAAAAGTAGTATCATACAATAGTATTATATGCATGATACTACTATATGATACTCCCCACTATTAATAGCCGTTCTACCACGTGTTCCTAGGCACTTTATGAGATAAAAAATAGGACATATATTATAAAAATAGTGCATTTTTTATTATAGTTATAATACACTTTTATAACTAACTATTATACATATTGACTATAAAATTAGTTATAGATAATATGTCAATGGCTTATAGCCAGCAGCTGGCTCATGCTCTTACCCAATCCGTAGTAGCTCCGGGAGCCATGTAATCCAATTCAGGCAAGTCGGAGAGCGTGTCCATGCCTGGAAGCAGCGTATCCTCACACGCGTCCATGATGTCGTTGTACAAATGGGAGCTCGTTCATGTCAGGCTGTTGGAGGAGAGCGTCCATATCGGCGAAGTCAAGAAGAAACGGCTTCTCCGGGCGCCCACCACGGATGATGTCCATACCGGGGTAGTCGAGAGGCTGCGGATTCTCATGGTGCGTGTCCACGGTGGCGCTGCCCAGCAGATGCTCGTTCAGGTTAGGCAGCCCCACATTATCAACATGTAAGGTTTTATCAAACCATGAGAAATAATCTACTTTCAGCTTCAACCTGATATAATATAAATAATAAACAAGGTGAGAAGGTTCATACACTAGTATCATGAACATGATATTAATTTATAGTACTATCCATTACAAGCAGCCTAAGACCTTTCATAATAAAATATTATAGTTAGTATCATGCATATGAGTGCGAATTTTTGAAGGCCGAGCTACACGTAGCCCTTTATTTTGAAAAAATCATAAAATATATTTAAAAGTTCTGAAAAAATTCGAAAAAAATTCTATAAAAACTTATATGTATTCCGTATGAACATGTCAAATTTGGCTTGAAAATATTGTAATACGAAGTCTGCACAAAAAAACAAAATTTCAGCCCAAAACCAACAACAAAAAGACCCATTTAAAATCAAATATTTGTCTTTTTTTCATATGCCACATGTGAAAGTATAATGGTATGAAAATTTGCAGATATGTCATATACATGTGTGTATATATTCATAAAAAATTCAATGCTTTTTGAATAATATAAAATACATTTTATAACTTATTCAAACTAAAGGGCTACGTGTAGCTCGGTCTACGTTAGCATTATCCGTCATGCATATCAACTAACTAATTTTGATGATGTGACATTAAATTAAATGAAAAAAAGAATTGAGCATCATATCATGATATCGTATCATAATAAATGCTATATATACTATTATGTATCTTGCATGTTAATAAATTTTACACAACTACAAGCATATTATGTGAACTAACCTAATTTTTTTTTGTAATGTTTGGACAAACACATTAAAAGATTTGTCCAATTGTCATATGTTGAAGTAATGCCAGGCTGCAACGGCGGGGGTGGGAAAACGGGTACTTCTGCCAGCTATGCCTCAGGAACCTGGAAACTTCAGCACATCTTTTCTGGGAGTGCAACATGGCAAGGGTGGTGTGGACGACAGCCTCTGTCTGGAAGGGTTGCTTATCTTTGCACCCGAATGGATGGGAAACACTAACAGGCTCTAGAGAAATTGCCAGCATGATGATGGAAAAGTCAAGACCGGAGCAAAGGAAAGGGATATGTTCCATGATTCTACTGATTACATGGAATATATGGAAGGAGCGAAACAACTGCATTTTCAGAGGGAAGATAGCAAGCTCTGACAGCATCATCGAGGGCTGTAGACACCAGTTGGAGCTGTGGCGGCAGGCAGGAGCGACCTGCCTTGAGCATCCCATGGGGGATTTTTGCGAGTAATCAGCATAGGCCTCACTTCTCATGCTGGCCTTTTCGTAGCATGAGCTCTTTTTTCCTTCCTCTCACATTTATCCTTGATCCTAGATCACCCCATCACCATGTTTTCTTTTCTCCATGTGCTACCTGCTATCTATCAATATAAGCCAGCAATTGCTGTATCTTAAAAAAAAAAAGATACTCTCTCCATTCAAATATATAGGGCATAATAAATTTTTGAAGGTTACCTCTAACCATTGATAAGATTAAAAAAATATAAGTCACATGATATAAAAATTACTCCCTCCATCCCAAAATAAGTGTCGCTAATATGTTTAAATATGGATGTATCTAGATATAAAATTAATTTTATATACATCCATATCTCAACAAATCTATGTTTATTTTAGAACGGAGGAAGTATATCATTAGAAACTTCTTTCACATAAGAATTAGATGGCATGCTTTGTGTAAGATGGATGCCATATATTACTCTTTTAACCCATGGTCAAAGGTAATTTTGAAAAATGAATTAGGTTCTATATATTTGAATTTGAATGGAGGGAATATAGTCTGAAATAAAAGACAAACTTGAGGGAGTAATGTTACATCACAAGAACTAAAATGCAACACGGTTTAAAATAGTTTCTTAGGTCAATGACTATTACCTGATTCTGCTCTGCATCACACAGGTCATTGTTTAAGAGACTAGAGTGCGGAGAGTATATATCTGTTTGAGCATCACATGAATGAGGTTCTTCATTAATATTATTTTTTTGAAACTTCTTAGCTTTCTTTGACGACGTCTGTGAAAAGAAGACTTTGGAAATAACAAACTCTCCATCCTTCTCATTTTCATCTCCCCCAAGGTGAAACTGATGCATGGTCCAATTAGTCTTTTTTAGCCGGGCACCTCCTTTCGTAGAACCCATGCGAAGAACCATTATTTTCTGCCAACCCTTTATGACACCATTGTTATCCAAGATAGATTTAGACTCTCCAGTTTTGTGCCATCTAGGAATGTCGTTCCAAGTAGTATGGTCACTGTTACTGATTTTTCGACGCTTGCGTGTACCAACACTAAATGCATTTGAAATTTTGTGAAAAAAGTAACGGGCGCTCCCATCCATCTTCATACCTACAAGGGAATATGAATCAACAAACCAAGATATACTGTACATAGTACTATGACGTGACTATTTAATTCAGATTGCCGTCACAACTATTACCGTAATCTTGAATACTCCCTCCGATCCATATTAATGAACTTAAATTTGTCTGGATACATATACATCTAGTCTAAATATTTAACTAGATACATACGAATCTAAACAAAGTTGAGTCTATTAATATGGATCGGAGGTAATATTAAAATTAGATGAGTTAGTATCCATTAAAATTAGATGAGTTAGTATCCATGCACGTGATGAGTCATTGTAGTACTAGCCTTGTCCGGTTTGTACTAAGTTTAGGCATTAGGTGATCAAGCTTGCCGGTTAATTAGATTAGGAAAGTAATCTAAGTTGAGTCTTACTAGGTTTTGAGTCCAGTTGATATTAGACTTGGTGTTATACATCGCTTAGCTACATGTGCCCGCATGTAGGATTAAGTATAGTGTGTGCTCGCCTGGTATGTGTGTATATAAGCACAACCAGGATACAGCTTTATGACCGGAGAGAGTAACACCGTAGAGAAGAAGAAAAAGAAATAAAGAGAAAAACATGGTACTCCCTCCGATCCATAATAAATGTCGCTCATCTAGTACTAAGTGTCGCAGATTTTGTACTAAGCTAGTACAAAATTTGTACTAGATGAGCGACATTTATTATGGATCGGAGATAGTACAACATATGCCATTGGCTATAAAGTTTTATGTGCGCGTGTTTGTGGGTGTTTTATATGAGTGATACTGAGGGGTGAATTCCAACAAGAAGAACTTCCTCATCCAACAACAACCCTTAATATAGTGCGTATTGGTTTCGCAACAACTAAATTTTACAACTTTAAGCAAATATAAATCCATCTACTTTATTCTTTATGAATCTTAATTCATCCCTTTCGTCCCAAAATAAGTGTTACAAAATTATTTAGATACATCCATATTTAAACAAATCTATGACATTTATTTTAGAACGGAGGAAGAGTACTACTCACCGTCACATCTTTAGATTTAGGGTTGCATTAAGAGTGCAAATTATGTACCTACACAAGCGGCTACATGTTATATCATCATCGTCCACTAATGCATCAAGACCGGCACAAAGAAAAAATAGTTGCACTCCACGAACTATGTTTTACTTGTGATTTGTCTTGTCCTTACTTTCCCTCTTTAATGTGGAAACAACAAGCTGAAATAAGTACCTAAACATGCATAAGCACACAAAAACAAATTCGTGGAGTGCATGGCTGTACAAAATTCAGTTTTCAATGTGTCATTGCCTTTTCATTTTTCAATTGCTTGTACGAAATGCGTTGTTGCTTTTTCAAATTTTAATATGCACAAAAATCGTCAAGTGTATGGCTGTACAAAATGCGTTGCTGCCTTTTCATTTTTTAATATGCACAAAATTCCTTAGCACAATCCACTTTGATGCCTAGCTGTACGAATCTTAAAGTAAAATGCCTCCCAATAGATGTGTGAATGTGATATATATCCACTTGTGTAGATACATATACATTTCCGTTGCTTTAAATAACTGCATGTACTCCCTCCGTCCCGGTTTATTAGGTCCCAAGACCATTTCTCTTAGACCAAGGTACATAGTAAATTGCTCACATTAATCACTCCATCCCACTTCCAATGCACTCTCTCATTTGTTAACTCAGCCAATAAAAAACATGCATGCAATGTAGTATTTATTTTCTAGCAATGGGACTAGTAATAGTCACTATTCATGCAACCAATAAAGAGGATGTACGCATGCAACTTCCCAACACAAGGCCTTATAAAAGGGACATGCTTGTGCCACTTTGAGGCCTAAGAGCATGGTTAATAGTATAGCCAGTTGCTGGCTATAAGAAGATTGACATGTCATCTATAGCTAATTTTATAGTCAACAAGTACAATAGAAAGACTATAAGGAGTACTACTTTAGCAATATATGGCCCACATGTCTATCTCACAAAGTGCCTAGGAGCACGTGTTGCAGCTGGCTACTAATTAGTAGCCCGCTTCTCTTCTCTCTCCTCCAACTAAGCACAAATATACTATTTAATTCCTTATAGCCAGCTGACTAGGCACTATTGTACTTGCTCTAATAAACCGAGACGGAGGGAGTAAATATCAAGAAAAAACTCACCAATGCATATCGAAGTTCTTGTTCAAGTAGTCATGCATTTATGTATATAATGCATCGACAAACACAACATTTTAAGAAAAATGAGTGTACTAATTACTTATTTTTGCAAACTATAAAATTTATTTCATCACTCTTCATATTTTTTGGTTGGAGAAATTTTCAAATTGAGCCATCTAAGGGCATCTTCAATAGATTGGATGTTAGTTTTATTGGTAAATTATCAATGTCATCAACCAACCAAGGTATCATACAACTACTCCAATAGTTGTATCTAAAACATCCAATAAAATGTGAGAAATAAATGTGATTACCCTCTATTCTACCCCGAAACTTGTACAAAAGGTGTTAGTTAATCTACATACAATTTTGCTTCCTCACCTTATTTACTCCATGCCAAATCAACATTATGTCCTAGGTGGCAAATTTATCAACACATATCTTACAACTAATGAAAACGCTTTAAATCGAAAAGGAGGGAGTATATCAAAATACCAAGTACTCCGTATCTACTACTTTGAAGGTTACTTTATAGATAAAAGGTTGTGTGCATCAGGTGATGCAGAGGCCGGGGCGTCTATCCCCCTTTTCTAAAAAAAACAAGTATCTACTTGAAGAAAATGTATTTTGTGCTGAATCAAATTGTATTGATTTGGTATTCGAGATGTCAATAAAATATTCTATAAACTTGATAATTTCTTGCAAAGTTTTAACTTAGAAAGAAATCTGATACTTTCTCTCAAAAAAAAAAATCTAATACTTTCTCTGAAATAAGTGTCGTAGATTTATATGGATGTATCTAGATTTAGTTTTACATCTAGATATATCTATATTTAAACAAATTTGTGACACTTATTTTGAAACGGAGAGAGCACACACTATATTTTGGGACTGAGAAAGTACAAAATAAAAAAAAACATGTACCAGGGAGATCTTTAGGGTGTGTATAGCAGATTCCTTGAATCTCCTCTATGGTTGGAACAAAAACATCAATCATCGGATGAGGCTCTGCTAAACCAATCTTTCCTTCCAAGTGTTCGAGCAGTTCCAGCTCGGATGGAACAAACCTAAAACCAGCAGGGAATCCTTGCCACAGCGATGAAACCTGCAATAAAAGGCATGAAGTGCAGCCAAAAGATACCCAGAAAGGATGACGTTTGTACGTTCTGTCGATGAAGGCATGAGGTCTGTCTAAAACAATAACGCATAAAAAACAGATTGTGCATCAATGAAGCCCTCTTCAACTAATTCATGGAGTATTAGTGTTGCATTTGATGCTTTATTTGGCACCAGTGCATATGTGATGATCAAGGTTGAACTTTATGCACCAGACAGTGTAATGAGGGAAAACTCTAGAACTGAGGATAAAATTAAATGAGAGTCGCATTAGTTAACAGTACTTACAGCGTCAGAGTGGCAACCCCTCCATACTTTTGACATCAATTCCTCGATTTGGCTAGGCAAGGGACGTGTTGCGTTTCTTATCATCGCAGAAATGATCTTGTCAGTATTAATCGATGACCTGAAGCAGAACATGTTAGCGAAGGACAGCGTCAGAGCTCTGTTTCGTGCAGTGTTTCAGAAGAAAAAGGACACTCGATCTGAAGTTCTGAACAGACAACGAGTTGAACAATGGGGTACTCGGTGGCAACATTTCCAATTGTGACCAGCTATGTAGAACCTCACTAATATTTTCCACTTGCAGCAATAATCAAACGATGGAGACATGGAGTTTAGTCACCACGGCGCCAAAGTGCAGCTTCTCATTTGTGTGTGCCAGTACAAGCAGACAGAAACCTGGACACTAAACTGAAGAGTTCTGAATAAGCATTTTCAGTAGCAGATACAGTCTTGACGGCAGAGTACATCTGGGTGTACTGAACTCCACACCTGCACCAGTAGTGCTACTAGTTCTGGCAGCGCTTGTACTCTGCCGTCTCACACACAACTGCAACCGGAGAGCAGTCTCCGCTGCGCTAATAAGCAGATCAGGAACTCCTGCACCGCCGCTGCAACGGCGAGTAGGACTGGGCTGGACTCACGCCGGCGGCCAAAGGCGCTACCCTTCTCGGCTTTTCCGCTTCCGCCATTTTCTAGCACTTGTCTGTGACTCCTTCGAGGGGAACACCACATCAGTCGCAAAAACCTGCACTGGAACTGCAACGACGGTCGAACTGGCCGGAATCACGACCGGCTTCTCGCCGACGATCTCGCACTCATTGCTTCGTCAGACTGACAAGCTTTTTTGTCACGCGCTCAAGCTCGTTATCAGCACCCGGTGAGGTCTCCCCCAAAACGAAAACCCCAACGACCCAATCAATTCCCAGCCCCCTCGCGAGCCCCCTACGCCGCCACGACGGATTCACGACGGCGGCACGGCCTTACCCTTCCTTCCCTGCTTCCGTCTTTTTTTTATTGGAGAACTTCTCTGCTTCCTTCGAGAGGAAGGCTCCTCCTCCACGGGCCCACCATAGCAGTGCCCCCCTTCCCAAAAATGCAACCCGCTGCAACGACGAGCATAACCGGGTCGGATTCACACCGGCGGCGCGGAAGCGCCAGCATTCTCCGCTCCCGTCATTTTTCTTAGAACTCTCTGCTTCCATCGAGAGGAATCTGCCACTGCAATGAGAGAGAAATCTATCCGGGATCAAGTCGGCGGCGTAGCGTCACACCGAGACGATCGAGCATGCATTGCTCCCTCGCGCGCTGAATCAATCATCGCCTGCTCCCCCAAAACCACGCACCGAAATCCAGCTCTCGCCGATCAATCGCGGCGCCTCTTGTTCGAAACGAAACCCCCACTCAATCCCCAAACCCCCTCAAGCAATAGAAGACCAGATAATACCCCTATATCCCAATCAAAGCAGGAAGAGAAAACAGAGAGAGACCGAGTAGAGAGTTTAGGAGCTCAAACGGGAACGGAGTTGCTTACTCTGCCATGGGCGAGCACCCGGAAGCTGCGACTGAAGGCTTAGGAGCGGTGGGGAACTTGATAGTGCAGTGGCGTGCGAGAGAAGGGGGCGAGGAGGGGAACTTCGGAGCAAGTGGAGTGAGAGTGTCTAGCCCTGCTCTTAAATGGGACATTTGATATTTTGCCACCAATTACTTTGTACTTTGATAATTTGCCACTCTTTACACTGTAATTAATCTGTTGCCACTTTTTACATTGGACTTTGATTTTTTGCCCTATGTCAGATGGGCCCCGCATATAATTACTAAAATGCCCGTGCTCCCAGCCCTGCGCTCGCCGCCGGAGCGTGGTCGTCCGCCCATTGCCGTCCTCGCCGTCGGCGAGCTCCGGGCGACCCCCCTCCCCCCCCCGCCCCCGCGCGCCCGTCCTCCTCCTCCTCCTTCCTCTCTCCTTCTTCTTCTCTCCCTCCTCACGCCTCTCTCTCTCTCTCTCTCTCTCTCTGCAGGTCACGGCCGCCATGGCCATGGTCGCCTTGGACCTCGCCTCCGGTGACTGCCGCCGCCCAGCCATCGGATCTGGCCGGTCACGCCCATCCTCAGCCTTCCCCGCGCCATCCCCGTCGGCCACTACATCGGCCCAGGGCGGGCGCAGCGGCCACTTCCTTCCCCACGCCGCCACGCCTCCCTCGCCCCCACCCCCCCCGTGCTCCGGCGGCCACGGCCTCCCTCCCCCGGCGACGGCTCGCACCGACTCCTCTCTCCCGCGCCGGCCACGTCCCCTCCTTCCCGCGTCGGCGGCCACAGCCTCCCTCCCCCGCGATGGCCACGGCCCCCCTCTCCCCCGACGTCGGCCCGCCCCGGCCTTCCTTCGTCGCGCCGGCCACGGCCCGACTCCCTCCCCCGCGACGGCCACGCCCCCCTCTCCTGGTGCCTGCCACGACCCCTCTCCCACGGCCAACATCATCAACCGGTTGGAGATTTTTTCACAAAGGGTAGTTTCGTCCTCTGTTTTATGTGTATATTATGTTAATCATTAGCAAGTATTGTTTTTGTGTGAAAAAATGGCAAAAGATCAAAGTCTAATGTAAAGAGTGGCAACTGATCAATTACAATATAAGAAGTGGCAAATTGTCAAAGTGCAAAGTAATTGGTGGCAAAAAATCAAATGCCCCGATGAGAGGCCCCACTAGTCTCCTCGGCCTCTCATCCCCCTTCTGATGTCCTGGTATATCTCTGTTTCGGGTGCATCTGATGATACTTAATAATATTCAGATGTGAGAGTTTTCATCCCTCAGTGAAAATAAAAAAAAAACTGTGTGTTTTTATGCGCTTCGTTAAAACAGTGGATGAAATATGTCTAAGAAGGTAGTATTTTTTTTCGTTGCTGCAAAAAAATTGCATCATCGTTGTCGATCCGTTTTTAATACATATATTTAGCATTGAAATATTTCTAAATACATATATATAAGCGATCATCCACGGTCCATTCATCTAGTATACCTAGGAGATCTAACGGTTTAATGAAGTGCAGATGAATATCCAACAGTCTAGAAAACACTAAGAACATGGATGGTCTTGCTGAGGCCATCCACTCGCGCGCAATTTCTATTGCAGGATTATTCCTTCATTTTTTATCTTACGTTGATCAAACTGTAGGATTTCATAGCCATGGACATGTGATATGGCCCTAAAGAAGTCTCCGACAAAAGCGAGCCATCCAGCAGCACCAGGCTATATTCTAAGAGAAACTCTAGCAGATGCGCTATAATGTCGTATTACAAAATTATTATGCGGGTCGTTTTAAATTGAAAATGTGGTATAAAATAGCACATGGCAAAACAGATCCATCACCCAAAATGTCATATTCAAAATATATTAAAACTTCATATTTCGCAGATACATAGATCGCTGGAACCACACCAAACTTCATAACGATAGAAAATGGAACTAAATAGTCGCCGAAGAAAGATAACCGAAGCACACCGCTTACTTGCTGACGTTGAGATGGAACTCGAACGTCAAGTTCATCGCCGTGAAGGAGTAATTGTAGTTTTTCCACGCGGCCTCCAGATGCACACCGACGCTAGCCTCACTGCCGCCACGGCCGCAAAGAGCGCTCCGCTTCGCGGAACCTCTCCATCGACGACCAAAGGAGGTTGACGAGTTCCTAAAACCTAATCGATTCCCAGCCCCCTGCGCCGCCACGACGGATTCACGACGGTGGCACGGCCTTACACTTCCTTCCCTTCTTCCTACTTTTTTTTATTGGACAACTTCTCTGCTAACTTCCAAAGGAAGGCTCCTCCTCCACGTGCCCACCATAGCAGCGCCACCCCCAAAAAAATGTACCTAAATACTTATTAGCGCAGCTGCGCTATTTGGTGGTTGCGAGCGCACCCGCTACGAGACAAACTAGCGTCTATTCAGTTATTTATTAGTACTGTTGAAACAATGGATGACGTCAGTGTTACCGCGCCCTGCACATGGGAATAAAGCAAGTCTCCACGGTCACGCGCATGCATGTGCTGGTGTTACTCAGTTATTCCATTTCGGGTTTTTTCAAAAAACTATAACTTTTGAAGAAAGCGTCAGAACGAAGATCCGTTTTTACCGTTAGGTTTCTCGCGACGAGATCTTCAAAACTAGATCACATATGAATATGTTTTGATGATTTTTTTGAAAACAAGCAACTTTAGTGTTAAACATAAGCAACTGTCGTATATTATATGTACTAATGAATTAATCAATCAAGTATCTCATAGACCACTTAGAAATCATGACAAACAATTTTCACCATATATAGGCAACTAAGCATCATTGGTAGGCATCTTTGGTGATCACAACGTATTTGATGGCACCCTTTTTCCTATCAAATTCGTACAAACTCTCTGGATAGCAAGGAGGATTGGTACACGAGAGGCATTTTCTCCATCAAATATGGTAATGTAGTCGCTCAGTTTTATCATGACAATTGTTTGATTTTGTTAAGACAATTGATTGGTTTGTTAAGATAGTTGCTTAGTTTTGTTAGAATAGTTGCTTAGTTTTGCTAGGACAGTTGCTTGGTTTCGTTAGAAAAGTTGATTGGTTTTGCTATAAAAGTTGTTTGCTTTTTTTTAAGATGATTGCTTGGTTTGTTATGATAGTTTCTTAGTTTTGTTAGCACAGTTGCTTAATTTTTTATGAAAATTGTTCAATATTTTGTTAACATAGTTGCTTGGTTTGTTAGGATAGTTGCTTAGTTTTGTTATGAAAGTTGTTTGAATTTTTGTTAATATAGTTGCTTGGTTTGTTATGATAGTTGCTTAATTTTTTTAGGACAGTTGCTTGATTTGCAAGGACATTGTGCATTGTGTGATATGATAATATAGTTGATTGGATTTGCTTGGATAGTTGCTTGGTTTGGGTAGGATAGTTGCTTAATTTTGTTAGGACAGTGGTTTGGTTCTATTAGAAGAGCTAATTAGTTTTACGTGGACAATTGCTTAGTTTCCTAGGACTATTTTTGCATTATGTTTCATAGTTGTTTGAATTTTGCTAGGACATGTACTTGTTTTTGCTATGATAGTTGCTTGGTTTTGATACAAAAGTTTTGCATTGTATTTTTGATAATATTGTTGCTTGAAATTTATAAGATTTTTTTTGATAGGGATAGTTGCTTTGGATCTTGGTAGACATTATTATAGGCAATTGAGCATCAACGTTGGGCAACTAGGCAGCCATGATAAGCAAGTTGAGATAATATTAATAAAATTCATTGATACATATAATGGAATAAATTTGCTTGTATTTAGCACCAAAGATGCATCATATTTTGTATCATTTCTCCGCTTTACACAAACCAAACTGATAGGAAGTCATACTACACAAACAAGAAGAGTTGCTTACTTATAGAACTAAAGTTGCCTACATTTCACACAAAGTTGCTCAAAAAGAAAGTTAGTCGAAACCTATCCATATGAGATCTAGTTTTAAAGATCTCGTCGCGAGAAACCCAACGGTGAAAACTGATCTCAGTTTTAATACTCGGTTCAAAAGTTATAGCTTTTTGAAATTTTTAAAATCAAAAGTAAATGCACGTACGAGTTCTGAACCGAAGCAGCGTGGATGTATAGATAATCAATTCTTTCCTTTTTTTAATAATAGAAACAACACGGAGTGGTACTTTCCTTATTGGGAAGAGTCGCCCGAAACAACTCCTGGGCGCGCGGACGCTCCTTAGCTGCGTCCAAAAATGTAACCCGCTCCAGCGACGCGCATAACCGGGCCGGATTCACACCGGCGGCGCGGCGGAAGCGCGAGCATTCTGCCATGGGAGAGAAAAGCAGAGAGAAAACACAGAGAAACCGAGTAGAGAGTTTAGGAGCCCAAACGGGGACGGGATTGCTTACTCTGCCATGGGCGAGCACCCGGCTGGGCCGCCGGCTGCGACGGGAGGCTTGGAAGTAAGGATGGCAATTTTACCCATGGGTACGGGTATTCGCGGGTACCCTACCCGCATGGGTAGGGTATGAGTACATTTTTATACCCATGGGTAGTACCCATACCCTACCCATCAAGTCGTGGGTAGGGCACGGGTATATCTTTGTACCCATGGCTATACCCATACCCTACCCATGTATAACGATGTACTATTTGACCAATTCAATGTGTATATATACTATATACTATTTTATCTACTAAGTGGGTACCTATAGCCTATATAGTTAATTTTCATGTATTCATCTACCTGCTATTGAGTTGTCAATATTTTTTTGCTAATGCGCTACCAATGAATGTAAAAAGATGAAAATAATGTACTATTTGATCTACCCAATGGGTACCCGATGGGTACGGGTATCCACCGGGTATGGGTGTGGGTATAGTTTTATACCCACGGGTAAGGGTATGGGTAGAATTTTGTACCCATGAACTATATGGGTATGGGTTTGGTATTGCTCTACCCTGCCCATACCCTACCCATTGCCATCCTTACTTGGAAGCGGTGGGGAACTTGGTAGTGGAGTGGCGTGTGAGAGAAAGGGGCGCTTAAATAGGCGAGGGGTGAGAGAGTTGAATGATACTCCCTCCTACTCCGTTACAGCTTGGGATTTACTGGACTTTTTTATTCAAGTCAGGTAGGATCTTATTAAGATTCTGAGGTTGGTTCGACCCTAGCCACAACTTGCCACACTTGTCATAACTCATGTAGTTAAGTATAAGGGCATCTTCAATGGTTGTAAGATAGGTGTTGGTTAGTTTGTCACCTAGGATCTAAAGATGATGTGGCATGTAATAAATGAGGTGAGAGAGCAAAGTAGTATGTAGATTAACCAACACCTCTTGCACATGCTCCAAGGTAGACTAGAGAGCAACTATATTATTTTTTTATTTTTTATTGGATGCCTTACATACAACCCATTGGAGTGCTTGTATGATAGCTTGTTGGTTGATGACATGGACAATTTACCAACAACACCTACATACAAACTATTGGAGATGCTCTAATCAACTTAGGTGTATGTTTGGTTCTAGCCATATTTATGACAACATTATCTTATGTCCCACATGTGATACATATAAAAAATATGGCAAAATTTTCTTAGGCAAGCCAAAGTGTGACTATGGATTTAAGCACCTCAAAGTAAGACAAAATGTGGTAAATATATTATGGCAACATGTGACAAAATTAGCTACAAACCAAACAACCCATTGTTCATGTATATGCACGGTCCAGTAAAATTTCTAATTTAAAAGCGTGTTTTGGTGTGCTTCATTAAAGTGGATGGATTATATGGAAGAAGGTAGTACTTTTTTTTGTTGCTGCAAAAAGTTATAGATCTATTGTGACGCCCCCAAAATCAGACCGTGTACAGTAATCATACACACAGGGTACACGACTGAGATTAGGGTGCCACGGTGATAATATCACAGCACAACACTAAACACAAAAGGATAAAAAAATATGTTACAATAGAGGGGGTCACGCGGACCCGAATACATAAGTCATACAAGTCATAATATCTGAGTACATACATAGTTAGTCAAGTTTTGCCTTAAGAAGGCTAGCACAAATCACATCAGAGATACAGATCGAAAAGGCGAGGCCTCCTGCCTGGGATCCACCGAACTACTCCTGGTCAACGGGGAACTCGACGTCGTAGTAGGCGCCTCCGGGGTACTCCTGCTCCTGGGCTCCAACGTCGGCTGTAGCGGCCGATCAGGCAAAACAGTAAAGGAAATAAAGCAGGTGAGTATCTAGTATACCCGCGAGTCTTACGTCCGCTACTAAGCATTATGCATTGTATCAACAGAAAGAAGAGGCTGTATATAGTGGACTGAAAGACAGAAATCCAGAGCAAGGGTAAGAAGCTAGGCCTATCGAAGACTAGCATCTTCCGACGATGTCTTGCTGCATGAGGTAAGAATCAGCCAACAGTTTATATAAAGCATAAAGTAACAATGCAGCAGAAGTTGCTGCAGCATTGTATAATAATAAGTTGTAATAATTAACAATGCCTCCGAGTTCACCTCCTCGACATCCCCGCGAGGAAGAAAACCCGGAACCACACAGTTTAATAATAATAGTTTCTAGTGGTAAGATCCATCTTCAGCATAAAGCGTCCTGTTACCGTGGACACGGCTATTCGAATAGATTAATCTTCCCTGCAGGGGTGCACTTGTGTTACGCTACACGCACAGATCTCCAGGGTGGCGGGAACCTTGTTAGGGAACGCTCCACCGAGGCTATCCGACACTTCATAGCCCATCTTTCAAACTCAACAGAGAGGCCATCCGCCGGTCTAAATCCTAAGTACGCCGGGCCTTGGACCCCAACCCGAACGTACTCCTGCACGGTGCGTGGCTGGCCGGTGAAGTTGAAGCAAATCCAAATAAGACACCACTGCGCGAGCAAATAAGACAACACCACTTCCCGGCGCAGGCCGCGGTACTGCTGACGTCTGAAGAGTCCTCGGACGACACTACGAAGCAGAGGAGCCCATAAACTCGTAATTCCCACGGGTAGGTAGTGCGTACATGGCATATAGCCAACTTAAGACATTCACTGAACCATTTAGTATTTTAATTAACCTGCGTGACAACCGTTATCGTTGCCTCGACTTAACCGACCTGCGGACAACGACATCAGCCAGGACCACCAGTACATCGGTGCCTGCCCTGTCGTCCCACCAGGTCACTGCGGTTACCAACAAGGTGAACCGTCTCCTTACCTTGTCTCGCGTGTGCTCCTGGAGGAGCTCGACTTTCGTAGTTTGGTAACTCTTGCGGCCAA
Source organism: Bromus sterilis (assembly GCA_950022295.1). Classification (NCBI taxonomy): domain Eukaryota; kingdom Viridiplantae; phylum Streptophyta; class Magnoliopsida; order Poales; family Poaceae; genus Bromus; species Bromus sterilis. The sequence goes on from OX465596.1 coordinate 50,202,934, forward strand.
CGATCAGGGGCCAAGCACACCGGTATACTGGTCGTACCCTCCCTGTCGTCCCGTCGCAATACCTCTCGCGGGCACCGTTGGGTCGCCCGACTTCTTACCTGAAGGACAACCGTTGTTCAGGACCCTATGGCGGTAAGACAAAGTCAGCCTCGAGTGGAGTACAAGGATTACTCCTTGATAGCTCACACTTGAGGTGACTAGGCATAACCCAGATAGGGGCCTTTGGCGGTGTCTACTTGGTACCGTACCTGTGCAGTTATAATACTTGTATCCGCGTTCACTCCCCTGAGTGATCACGGCCCTTTATCTAATCCTAGCTAACAATGCGCAGGGCTCACTGCTGAATAATGCATAATAATAATGGGCAGCATAGGATAAAGGAAGGCACATCAAGGGGTGACAATGACAGGTTATGCAATTGAATAGGATTGCAAACGTAGCAGCAGCAGTAACAATGCCTAGTGCAAGAAATGTACGGAAAGATAGGCGATATCTGGGGAAGAGAATGGCTCTGCTTGCCTGGAAGCTCGACGGTAGTAGTAGGGTCGCCGACGAAGTAGTCGTACTCAGCAGCGGTGTAGTCGACGGCAGCAGCGGGGTCTACCGGAGATTAAGGGGAGGAAGAAACAGTAAATACACAACAATAATATACAAACAATAACATGACATGACAGATGAAATGTTAACGGGGTTCTAACGCAGTGCAATGCACATTGCTCGGAACGGAAATTCATCTGAGGATGAACTACCGGCTCCGAATGATTACCGGACAGGGGTGTCCGGAGGGGGAAGGATCAAGCCGGAGGTGTCGTGGGTACCGGAAAAACATAAGGGGGGTGTATCCGTGCTAGTTGATCTATTCCGAGAAACATTCGTGTTCGGAATAAATTCATCCGGGCATTCTAACAGTACCGGACAATTTATCGGACAGTCGGTCCGGAGGGGGATGGTTCGATGTTTGTTGTGTTAGAGGGGTGTGATAGGCATACTGATAGCGTATTCGTATTCATTATATTTTTCTGATCAATTTTCATGTATAAAGTTTTTGAATCCGAGTTACGGTTTAAAAGTTATTGAATTTCAAAGTTTTAAATCATTTAAATGATTTTCTGAATTTCCTTTATTATTTATTCAACATTATCCAGAACATTATCCAAAACATTATCCAAAACATTGCCTGACATGTGGGACCCACATGTCAGCCTCTGTTTATTTATAAAACATTTTATTAAATCAGAAATAGCCTCTGGGCCCACATGTCAGCCACTGGAATTTCTTTTAAATTCTTTAAAAATCAAACTGGCAAAGGGGGCCCAGGTGTCATTGATTCTAGTGCTAATTAAACTTGTTTAATTAAGTTAAATGGCCAGGGCCCACTGTCAGTGAGACATATTAACCAAATGGTTACTTTTCTGTTTGTCCCAACAGAGATAATTAGCAGGAGGTGGGGCCCGGTTGTCAGTGACTCATTAGCCACTAACAGAGAACCCGACAGGCGGGGCCCAAGGGTCAGCCTCACCGGAGGTTAGCCGGCGGCAGAACACCGGCGAGGTTGATGCCGCCCTCGCTGTGGTGCACGGGAGGAGGCGTGGCGGGTACCAATCGACGCGGACGACCACGGTGAGGAGTTTGGTGGCGGTGCGGTGGCTTGGGGTGGACAGGCACGAGCTCGAGCTCAACAATGGCGGAGGGGGGTCTCGGGCTCCAATGGCACTTTGGTACAGGCGAAGAAATCGAACGCTCTACGGGGTGGGATCGACCATATGGTCCATGGGGAGCACGCGGGTGTCATTGGCGTGAGCTGGGACGGACCAGGTCGACGGCTACGACGACGAACCACAGCGGCCGGAGCAAGCAAAAGGGGGGTTTCGTCTACGGCGCTATCGGGACTCAACGGGCGGTTGGGGGTGGTGAGGGTGCTCACCACGAACGCGTCGGGGTTGGCAGCGGGCTCGGGGAGGGCTTGGAGCTGCCGGAATCGGACGACGACCTCGGCGGCTGGAGCTTGAAGACGACGAAGATTCCGAGTGCTGTGGTGACTCCCGGCGGCAACGGGCTGCACTGGAAGACGGGGCCGACGGCGGCGAGTGTGACAGACACGATGGCTTAGGCTAGTTCGTCGAGTGGCCGCGGGTGGCCACGAAAGTGAACGGCGGCGGCTCGGGAGGATTTTCCCCGAGGCGTGCGAGGCGAGGAGGAGGGGAATGGGGATGCGGGGTTGTCCAGGGGGTCGACTGGGGTGGCCTTATCCCGTCGGCGTCGGGAGGGGGCAGGTGGAGGCGGGGCCAGCTCGCCAGCGTCGCGGCGAGCTCGGCCGTACGGGAGCAGATGAGGGGGAGGTGGTTGGGGGAAGAAGAGAAGGGTGGGGTGGGCTGGGCTGAGGTGGGCCTCGCCCCAGGCGAGCTTTAATCCTTTTCCTTTTTCTTCTAATTTTCCCTTCTGTTCTTTTCTGTTAGTAACTATTTAGTGTCTTTTGCATTTTTGTAAAATGTGTAACCTGGTCCATAATTAGTAACATATATTCCTAGGTTGCCACAAAAAGTTTAGGCTTAAAATAAAACCATTTACTATTTCTTTATAATATTCAATTGTCAAATGATGCTGTTTGCTTGGGGTTTGAATTGTTTGAATTTTTCAGAGGCATAATAAAATACCATAACCACATGGGCATGACCCATTAATTATTTGTGATTTTATAAAAGTGGTCCCATGATTTTTGGGCAAAGTTTAATTGCAACATATTTTTCATAGCAACCAAAAGGCATTTTTTGAATATGATAAAATGGAAGTGGATCATGGCAAGGTTTGCATAGGGATTAGCAACAGTGATTAGTCCATAGTAAAAGTGATTACTGTTACAGGCAACTGAGGGTGTTACATCTATTTTTTAAATAGATGCGTTTAGCATTGAAATATTTTTAGATACATTAATTTAAATAATCATTCACGGTTCATCCATCTAATACACTTATGAGATATAACGGTTTAATAAAATGTGGATGAATATACAACGGCCTAAAAACGCTAACAACATGGATGGACTGGCTGGCCATGCGCGTGATTATTCCTTCATTTTTTTTATTACGTTGGTCAAATGGTAGGATTTCATAGCCATGGACAAGGGGTATGGCCCTAAAAAGTCTCCAACATTTTAAGAGCAACTCTAGCAGATGCGCTATAATATTGTACTATAAAATTAGTATGCAGGTCGCCCTAAATAAAAAATACGATACAAAATAGCACGCAGCAGAACCGGCCCATCATCTGAAATGTCATATTTAAAATATATTCAAAACTTAATATTTCACGGGTACATAGATCGTTGGAACTATGCCGGACTTCATAGTGATAAAAATAAAACTAAATAGTCGCTGGAGAGAGATCATCAGAGCACGTCGCCTACTTGCTGACGTTGAGGTGGAACTCGAACACCGAGTTCATCACCGCGAAGGAGTAGTTGCAGTTTTTCCACACGGCCTCCAGACGCACGCCGACGCCAGCCACACGCGCCGCCACGACCGCGAAAAGCTTGCGCTCCGTTTTGTGAAACCGTTCCATCGTTGTGGCCGCTGCACGTTATCAAGTGAGACCTTTTCCGGCCTCTGCGCCAGCTAGAACCTCCTCGAGCAATGTCTATTTCTCGCCGAAGGTTGGATGCGAAGCGGCGAAGAGGGAGTTGGATGCGGCGGTAGCTAGGGGATCCAATGTGAGACAACAATCCTAAATGCTCCCACACCGTAGATATAGGGGTGGAGAGGGGATTTGCGAACCGTCCGCATAATTTCTACGAACCCAACGAAATATGACGGATTTGTTTTGACAAAAAAAAACCCACCCGTATATCAAAATATCCGTATCTTACATCTTACATCTTACATTCTCAAGAAGTTGCTCCCCTCTACTACCAATTCTCTCAACATGCACACACTCCACCTCATCATGCATGCCACATCACCCTCCACTAGCATATTTCTCTCAACATGCAAGCATGTCACCTCATCATCCAACATGCATGAAAAAGACACACCTCAATATGCCACTATGCATAATAAAAACTCACATGCAACATGCATGCATGAGAATTTTTATTTTATTATGATATTTTGTTAAATCCATATATTATTTTAAAAGTTATTGTTTCAAATATACATGCTTTATTTAACCAAACATTTTCGTTAAAAAAGTTCTGCAACAACGTGCGGGGCATCATCTAGTATATATGAGTAGCTCTAAACTCAGCGGAGGCTCAGCAAAGCGTACAAGGCTCCAAGTTCTCTTTCCCCTTATTTTTAGGAAGGCAAGAACAAAGCTGGTTCCATCTCCCGTTGGCTCATGTCCTCTGTATTTATGACCATGAATGTACCTTCGCGTGAAAGTAAAATGGTTCTATGTGCTAGGGATGTGTTTGATTGCCATATGCGATTTTACTTGCATTGCATACACATCTTTGCCGAGTTTGATTGAGCATATTCAGGTAAAAAATCAACATCTGCATCGAGGTTGTCTATATTAGGGGATCACTTTTGGCATTGATTGCCCGCATTATCTCCGCTTATACAAATACACAGTGTTTAATTGCAACTATGAAATCTATGATACTACAATAGATCATCCCCACTATCTTATTTATCTCAACATGCAAGCATGCCACATCACCACACAATTATGAATGGGATAAGGCCCACCTGAACATGCAACCATGCATGAGACAAGACCCACCACCACATGAAACCATGCATGATTTTTTTTTATTATCTTAATATACTTATATTCAAAAAATATAACTAAACATAATCAAATATAATAATTTGTATGCATTTTACTTTTTGGTTCATTTGTTATTAATCTATAAAAATTTAAAATTCACATAATTGAATTTCATTGAAATATAGGGCGACCAATTCCCGCAGCAAGGCGCGAGGTATCATCTAGTATTATTAAAACTTAACACTACACATAACACATAGATTGCAAGTAGAAGGCTCCAACCTCTCTTCCCCCTTATGTTGTTGGTCAGGAAGGCAAGAACAAAGCTGGTTCCATCTCCCGTTGGCTTATGTCCTCTGTTTTATTACCATGGATGTGCCTTCGTGTGAAAGTAAAATGGTTCTATGTACTAAGGATGTATTTGGTTGCCTACATTGCATACACAACTCTGGAGAGTTTGGTTGAATATTGAAAGACCAAGTATGTGATCAGAGGGGGAGGGGGTGAATGATCACTTAAAATTTTCGCATGAAACTCTGAAGTGAAACACAACTTAGCAGCAAAAAGAATTCAACAGAAAGGTAAACAGTGAAGAAGAACTAGAGTGAAGCACAACATAGCGAATCAAAAGCATCGAATCAGTTGCATTGAATCAAATCACAGAAGCAATTACAATACTGAATGTAAATGCGGATTGTAAAACGAACTCTTGACTCGTCGATGTATGGACGACCAGTTCACACTATGCAAAGTGCTACGTCTGGTTGGAGGGACTTGTGATTGAACACAGGAGCTAACCTCTCTCCGTCCGTTTCTCCACTGCACCAATCTCCTTGAGCTTGGCCAGTTCTTCACTCGTGGTTGATTATTGAGGAAATCACCGAAACCTTAGACAAACTGGACTTCGAGGCGACGATTACTCTTCGCTCTCTGAAGAACAACTCTCTAACCGTCTAGGAGAATTGCAGTTCTCCAAGATAACAAGGCTAGAAAACTTCTTCCTAAGTCTTAGTGAATCAACTCAGATCAATAGGACTTATGCTTCGGTGGATGGGTTTTTGTTTTGCTTCGGTGGGGTTGCTCTCTCTCTCTTAACTGTCGGAAAATAATCTTGGAGCAGCCACCCGCCAATGAGGGCGGGGGTGGCCTATTTATAGGTGGCGATCCCAAGGTGCGAAATGACTGAAGTGACCCGATGCGACAGCTTGACACCTGTCCGCAACGGTCGGATTTCTGTTAAATGCGCTACTTTACTTGCGGAACAAGTAAAGATGACTCACGCACTTGGTTATTCTTCAGGAGCCGAAAGAACATAGTCTTCGTTGGTGAAGCATTACATAATGCATATGAGATTTCTCATCTCTGGCTTCTCACTGATTTGGATTCGATCTGAGTCTTTTCACCAAAACTTTCGGAGTACATTTATTAAACCCCTCTTGATAGTACGGTTTTTCCTACGACTCAAAGAAGTGAAAAAGAACTACACAAAAACTACTAAGTCTTGCGCCATCTTGATCATCTCCTTCGATGAGACGCGCTTCAGGATTCATTATCTTTTTGGGGGTCGACATCCGTGATGAGCTTCGCTCCAGAGGATATGCTTCAGTAAATATGTAAATCTTCCTTGAAGCTTTAGCACCAACCTATAACTTCAGGAACCTAACCATCTGTTTCACACTAGAAAAATTGTTAGTTCCTCTACTGTTTTGTCCAACAATATCCAAAACTCGTGGGGGCAACACTTTTCTCTTACAATCTCCCCCTTTTTGGACTATTGTTGACAAAACAGGCATCGATAAAAGATATGAAATTTTGAGTTGAGTTGAGAGCAAACTTGAAGATATGAAGCTTTTGACTCCCCCTGAATGGAAGCATCGAAGATTTATAAAATCGAAGTAAATGCTTGATGGAGGATATCTTTGAGGGGGAGCTTGACACATATCTTAGTGAATCAATTGCATTTAAAAGATATTAGTCTTGAAGAATATGCAATCATCCGATGACCTGTGAACTTAAAAGAAATAACCACCTGCAAGGCAAAATATACGAGAGCAACTTGCAAGCGAGGGGGTTATTAACACATAACATGTAGCAGTTCACAGACGAAGTAAAACTTAAGTTACAACCCAATCGAAACAAATGGAAAGTTTGTTGTAACTCAATACGCAAAAGATCGAATAAAAAAACCCTTAAACCCCGCAGCGAATCTAAACTCAATCGATGCTACATTCTCCCCCTTTTTTTCAATGATTGGACAAAAGGTTGAGAGGTAGACCAAGAGTATTTTACGCATCGGCTGCAACCCGGGGACCCCGCTGACGGTCTTCGCCTGAAGAAGATGCATCTCCAGAAGTGTCTCCTTCGGCCGAGGCAGGAGACTCAAGTTCTTCAATGTTCATTGGCGCCTGCAGCAAGTCGAGGTCACTGTCGTTGAGAGGATCATCTTCTTGCTTCGACGTGTGAGAGTCTTCGTCAGAAAATGTGTCAGGGCGAATCTGTTCAGCTGGGTTGACAAATAAAACTTCTTCAATCTTCTCCAACGGAGGAAACTTCGGGTTGGGGCGGTCTATCGAATCATTTCTTGAAAAATGGCGCTGAAGATGTGGATACTCCTTGTAAATCCGGGCATCTTCAAGCTTCTTTACTGAGTTGAATTTCCTCAATCCTTTCCATGAGTGGCGCCTCAAAACTTTCAGGTACTGATTATTGTTCAAAGCAATGTTGCCAACTATATTGATTTCATCTGAAAGATGTTGCATTTGGCGTTGATTGCCTTCGATGAAGTTTTCCAGCAACTGTTAAGAGCGAATGCCAACTTCAAAGTGGTAGACTTTTTTCTGGAAAGACTTCGACATATTCCTTTCATTTACATGCCGTCTGACTCCGACATAAGTGGCAAATGGATCATTTGGCCTTCTGAAGATATTCATGGTATCGCGCATAGGAGGACAGAACAGCTCCGGGTGATGCTTGGCAACAAAGTCTTCACTGCGTCCATAATTGCATATGGCTTGGAGCCAGGGAGCATACGACTTCAATTGATGGACCAGTTCAGCAGCTTGAACCATGTATCGAAGAAAACAGTCCTCGAAGTCAAACACATGGCCATGAGTGAGCTTCAGCAGTGAATGTCGTACATGATAGTGAATGTTGGACTCATCATTGGTAGTGCTGAGAGGCATCAAGGAATTAGACAAGATATAAAACCAAGTCTTTGAAATGTACACCAGATGCTTCGGGCGAATGTTTTCTGGCATGTGATCACCAGTGACTTCGGGATCCAGTAGTGAAGCAAATTCAACCTCAGTGGGATCAGGCAGTAAATGGACCTTTGCTAGCTTTCCAGTATGCCGAGGGATATTTACTATTTCCATGAACTCGTGAGAATGCATGCGGAATACTTTTCCTTGAATCATCCACTCCAGTATCCAAGTATTAGTATCATCAAGATTTCCAGATACATACAGTGTGGCATAGAATTGCTTGATTAATTCAGAGTTGAATGGAGTCTCCATGGCAAACAGGCTTGTAAGATTTTGTGCTTCGATCGTTTCCATTATGTTCTGGAAGCACGTTGCAGAAGATAGGCTTCGCATATCCAAGTACCTGTGCCAAAACAGAACACCCTTCTGGCAATAAAACTTCGTGTATAGAATCTGTTGTTCAGCAGTCCAGAGTCGAAGGTCATCAGCTGTTCTGGGCGAATCATAAGGGCTTGTGGCAAAGAAGAAGCTTCTGGCGATGCGCTTCGATATCGAATTCTGGCCCATGTCTTGCTGAAGTACCATCACCCAGAAAAATTGGAAAGGTTTCGCGCGGGTAGATGGAATCAAGTTGTGTATCTTGGGCAGGTATGCAATGGGGCGCCTGCCTTCGGGAAACTATAGCTCGTTCTTGGGGTTGAGTCATGATGGCCAATTCATTTTCTTCATCAGCATCTGCATTGGCTTCGGGCTCTTCTGATACAGCTTTTTTCTTTAGCTTCGCCTTCTTCTTCTTCGGACTCATCCGCAGAGTGAGCCGAAGAGTAATCTCTCGAAGGAACTGGCCTGTCTTGAGACTGGGGAGAAGGCTGTGGTTCGAAGTTGTCATGGTGCGAAGGTTGTGGAGCATCTTGAGGTGGAGGTGGAGCACGGGGTGGAACGGCTTCGGGAGCAGGTGGATTTGCGGTGGGAGAGGGGAGGCGGATGATTTTGCATCGTGGGGGTGAAGCATGTCTTGGGATCTTCTTGGTGGGATGAGAGTTAACCTCATCAGCTTCATCAACAGCATCAGTGATCAAACGTCGCTTCCGTGGCTGCAATTGGGGAAGGGGAGAAGCAAGTTGCTTGAGCATTGCTTCACGCTTCTTGGAGTCAAGTGCCATGACTGAAGCATTGTGAGTCTTGCAACATTCTTCGACGGCAGATTTAATCTTTCCTTGAAAGACTTGAATGTTGTGCTTCGTATTCTCATTGAAATCAGAAATTTTCTTCGAAGCAGCTTCGGCTTCGGCCTTGAAGTCTTCGTCAGATTCTGCGTCAGCTTTCTTCTTGAACTTCAGAAATTTCGAAGACTCAGACCTGTCCCTAGCATGCAAGTCCCTTAGCTGATTATACAGAGTTTCAATCATTGCAGAGAGTGTTGGTGAGATGTATACATTTCCAACATCAATTTCTTCGGGATCAATAGCTTCAGCGAGCTTGCTGAACGCCTGATGCAGGCTAAGACAATCCCATAGTTCACCTTCTCTTTGATCAGGGAAGTTGTGGTGACTATGTTCAGCTTCTTCAAGAGCTTCGGGGGCAGGAGCTGTGGCTTGCTTTGGAGCAACGTCTTTTGGAGTTATGTCCACATCAACTTCTTCCTGTGCAACTCGAGCAGCTTTCTCGGCTTGCTTCGTTCTCAAAGAACTTAGTGTTGCCTTGCGCTTGGCTTTGGCTTCACTGAGCTGTTTAGCTTCAGCAGCAGCCTTAGCTTCTTGCTTCTTTACTTCGGCGAGCTTACGCTTCGCTTCAGTTTTCTGGTTTGCTTCATACAAATCCTTCCTTTGCTTTTCAAGCAAGGCAGCTTCTCTGTCAGCCTTTTCCTTCGCTTGAGCTTCTTTATCAGCCTTAGCTTGGGCTTGTGCTGCAGAGTGAAGTCTTTCAGCTTCAGCACGATCTCTCTTGCGCAGTTCAGCTTCAGACAATTTCTTAGTGCCAACCTGGGCATAAGTTTGGTCAGGCTTTGCAACAGTTGACTTCAAATTCGAAGCTTTTGAGGCTTTGGCAGACTCAGGAGCAGCAGCTTCGGGCTGACCAACATGCTTCTGCTTCGGGTCATGCCTTTCCTTTGTCCTTTGTTCTGCTGGGACCAGGCGGAGAGGGGGTTTTAAAGCCAATGGATCCTCTACCACCAAATTGGTTAAGTCAATTCGGGGCCGCGGAGCAGGAGTGTCTGTGGGATCTTGAATTCTCACACCTCTCGAAGCAGGCGGTTTCTCTCCAGCCTTTTTCCTTAGAGGCTTCCGAAGCTTTTGCCTTTTGGGATTTGGGGTATGCTCAGACTCATCATCAACATCAGTTGCAGGATCCTCATGAATGAAATCCTCAAGCTGTGCGGCAGCATCAGCTTCAACATCAGCAGCAGGTGCACTGTCATCATCTGAGACATTAGGAGGTGGTGAAGCACTCAGTTTCCGCAGCCTGCGTTTCCTTGGCTTCGATGTGCCAGCATCTTCAACATGGCCTTCAGTAGTCTGTGCTTTGGATTTCTTCTCATCTCTGAGTCATTTCTTCTCAACCAGAATAGCAAGTCTTTCTTGCTCCTTGGGATAATCATCTGGTGTCTTAAGAGAATTGGGGTGAGGGACCTTTGGTGGCTTCGGGTAGTATTTACTTCGGTTCTCAGCAGTGTACCGAGCACACATAGCAGTGGTGTACTGGTATGGTGGGTTGAAGGCAAACTGCAATGCCCGCTTCCAATCTGGAATGCTCTTGTACTTGTACCACCGAATCGCCCAGTAACGGCAAATCTTTTGCAGGCGAATCTTTCTATTGTGATCTGATTCGTCGGGAGGAGTATCATAGACCATTTTCTCGCGAATGGATTCGGGAATTCCTCGAGCATTGTTGACTTCCTTCGATTTGCCTCCTTTGCCTTTCTGCCTTGGGGGATCAGGGAGATCCTCAAGCCCATCAACAACTGGTGATTCATTACCGAAGGCAGCCTCTTCATCAGACATCCTGTGAATAGAATGAAAGAAGAGAGGGAAAATAGGATATATATGGATAAGCACAGGCAAAGGCTTCGACCAAAACAAATTTTGACATGAATTCAGGGCAAAACCAAGATCAGATGCATATCTAGTGTTGAATTAGGCTAGAACAAATTCAAGAACAAGTTCTAACTCAATCCAATCTCAAATAGATATAATCCTAAAACTGACCTGAATAGAAGGGATACTTTTGATGCTACAAACAAGTTTCCCAAAGATCAAGAATCAACACGGATCAAGCATCCCTAGAAACAGAAGGAACAGAGCAGTCAACAAGTCTCAGATCCAAACCCTAAGAGGAAGAATCCACAGAAGGTGCTTTACGTACCCTAACTTGGTGACGTGAAGCAGCTACGGCGACGGAGGGCGGTGAAGTGCTCTTCGTCGGCGGGGAATGTCCACGGCGGCGACTGTCCGACGGTGAAGTGGCGTGGTCATCGTCGGGGGCGAGAGCTCAACGGCGTGCTCAAGGAGGGAGATGGGGAGCGGAGGATACGAATGAGCCGGGAGGCAGTTCGCAGGGGTGGGATAGCCTTATATAGTGGCCGATCTGAAACGGTCATCAGATTGCATCGGACGGCTCCCTGCGACTGTCTCTTCCGATTCTACGGTGGGGATGAAGTGGCGGTTCATGAGCGAATCTCATCGGACCGAAAAAGACGGGGACTCATCGGTCGAAGAATAACTCTTGACCGAGAGCAAATAACTTCGATAAAATTGAAAGCAATTGATTCAGAACTCAATGATGTTCGAAGCAATATGCTTTCTGTTTCAAATGTTCTTAACCATTCAAGGCAGAATAGATTGGGAGAGAATCAGAATGGAGGGGATAGGGTCCGAAACTTATCACTTCGAAGAAGAAGAACAACGAAGCTAAAAGTGATAAGCATAGGGGACAAACGAAACAAATAAAAAACAACACAAAACTGAAAGCAAATGGCAAACGAAGCTAGACATATAAACATGGACGAAGGAAAACTCGAGCGAAACTTAATAAACAAACACACAACGAAGGTGAATATGTACAGGGAAAAGTTTCGATCTTACTGAACATTGTGTGAGTCTAGGATGTTTAGCTCACATCTCAATGCACATAACCTTTTCTCGTCCAATGGCTTCGTGAATATATCTGCCAATTGATCTTCAGTTCTGACATGACTGATCTCAATGTCTTTGCGCTGAACATGATCTCAAAGAAAATGGTGGCGAATATCGATATGCTTCGTTCGAGAGTGTTGCACAGGATTGTGTGCAATTTTGATGGCACTCTCATTATCACGCAGCAAGGGGATTTTCTTCACATAAATACCATAATATTTCAGCGTCTGCTTAAGCCAAAGGATCTGAGTGCAGCATGAGCCAGCAGCAATGTATTCGGCTTCAGCAGTAGATATTGAGACACAGTTTTGCTTCTTTGAAGCCGAACACACAAGAGATCTACCAAGAAAATGACAAGTGCCTAAGGTAGATTTCCTATCAACTCTATCACCAGGCAATGGCTTAATCAGAATATCCAATCAAATCAAACTGAGTTCCTTTGGGATACCAAAGTCCCAATGAAGGAGTATGTGCTAGATACCGAAGAATTCGCTTTACATCAGTATGATGTGATTCCTTCGGATTGGCTTGAAAACAAGCACAAATACAAACTGACAGCATAATATCAGGTCTAGATGCACACAAGTATAAGAGTGAACCTATCATAGACCGATACTTCTTTTGATCGAAGGGTTTCCCCTTTTCATGAGCATCAAGAAAACCATTGGTTGGCATGGGATTTATGATAGTCTTGCAATCAGTAAGTTCAAATTTCTTCAGGCAATCCTTCAAATATTTTTCGTGTGAAATAAAGGTGCCATTCTTCTGTTGGCGAATCTCAAGTCCAAGGAAAAACTTCAATTCTCCCATCATGGACATCTCATATTTCTTCGACATCATCCTTGCAAATTCTTCGCTGATTTCAGTGTTAGTGCAGCCAAAAATAATATCATCTACATATATCTGACACACAAATAGATCATTGTTATATGATCGAGTAAAAAGAGCGGGGTCAGTGGTTCCAGGTTTGAAGCCTTTCTTCAGGAGGAAATCCTTCAATGTTTCATACCAAGCACGAGGTGCTTGCTTCAGTCCATACAAAGCTTTGTGAAGCCTGTACACCATGTCAGGATTCTTTGAGTCTTCAAAACCTGGTGGCTGCATAACATAAAATTCTTCTTCTATCTCACCATTAAGAAAAGCACTTTTGACATCCATTTGATATAGCAATATATTTTTGTGGTTACCAAAAGCAAGCATGACACGAATAGATTCGAGACGGGCTACTGGAGCATAGGTTTCACCAAAATCAATGCCTTCGATTTGAGTGTACCCTTGTGCTACCAGTCTAGCCTTATTTCTTACCACAATACCATCTTCATCTTGCTTGTTGCGAAATATCCACTTTGTGCCAATAATATTGTGCTTCGTGGGATCAGGCCTGTCAACTAGTGACCAAACTTTGTTTCTCTCAAACTGGTAAAGTTCTTCCATCATATCCAATAACCAGTCTGGATCCTTCATGGCTTCATCAAATTTTGAAGGCTCTAGCATGGAAACAAAATAAAAACTTCCACAGAAGTTAGCCAAATGAGTACGAGATCGAGTAGTGGGACGACCTGGTTGACGAATGTCTTCGAGGATCGAATCAACATCAACTCTTCTTCGAACTCGTGATAACGTAGTATCATTTGCTTCAGGCTCAGCTTCTGCTTCAGGATCTGCTTCAGCTTCAGCTTCAACATTTCCTTCAGGATTAGCATTTTCTTCGTTCCCTTGCCCTTCTTCGTCCTGTTCACCATTAGCTTCAATATGTTGATCTCCAGCGCCCCGGGCTAGGTGTGGGAACATTGGATCATCATCATTCCTATTAGCTTGAAGAGGATTTGCTTCAACAGGGCGAATCTCTCCAATAGCCATGGATCTGATCACTTCATCAAGTGGAAGTTCATCTAGATCATGAGGTAAATGCGCTTTTTGAGAGCCATTAGTTTCATCAAACCTCACATTTACAGTTTCCATAACTTTCCCAAAGTGAGAGTTATACACTCTGTAAGTGTGAGAATTTGAGCCATAACCTAAAAGAAAACCTTCATGTGCCTTAGGGGCAAATTTGGAGCTATGATTCATATCTCTAATAAAGCAAGGAGCACCAAATACCCTAAGATACGAAACATTTGGCTTGTTACCAGTGATAAGCTCATGTGAAGTTTTCTTCAGAAATTTGTGAAGATAAACCTTGTTGATGATATGACATGATGTGTTAATTGCTTCGGCCCAGAACCTGATAGGAGTCTTGTATTCAACAAGCATAGTTCTGGCCATTTCAATAAGAGTTCTATTGTTCCTTTCAACTACACCATTCTGTTGAGGTGTATAAGCAGCAGAGAACTCATGAGTAAAGCCATGATCATCAAGAAATTCTTCAATATGAATATTTTTGAATTCAGTTCCATTATCACTTCGGATATGCTTCAGAGATAATTCATATTCTGTTTGATCTCTCTTAGCGAATGACTTGAACATTTCAACAACTTTGTTCTTGTCATCCAGAAAGAAAACCCAAGTATAACGAGAAAAGTCATCAACAATAACAAGACCATATTTGTTTCCTCCCAGACTTGCATAATTTTGAGGACCGAAAAGATCCATATGAAGCAATTCAAGAGGACGAGTAGTAGTCATGATAGTCTTCGCTGAATGATGTTTCTTCGTAATTTTACCAGCTTCACAAGCATTGCAGAGACGATCCTTATCAAATTTTACTTTGCTAAGGCCAATAACATGCTTCTTCTTCACTAGATTTTGAAGATTCCTCATCCCTGCATGGCCAAGTCTTCGATGCCATAACCAACCGGATGAAGCTTTTGCCATTAGGCATGTGGATACGGCAGGGCCCGAAGAAAAATCAACAATGTATAAATCTCCTTTTCGGTAACCCTCAAAGACAAACGTATAGTGATCCTGTGAAAAGACAACACAGCGCGAAGCAGAAAATAGAACACGCATACTCATATCGCATAACTTTGAAATAGACATAAGATTATATCCAAGTGATTGGACTAGCATAACCTTGTCAATGTGCTTATCTTTCGATATGGCAACCTTACCTAAACCTAAAACTTTACCCTTGTTGTTATCACCGAAGGTAATGTACTTCTGAGAAGATTGAGATAGTTTTTCTTCGGTGAATAACTCCTTGTCTCCGGTCATATGATTTGTGCAACCACTATCCATGACCCATTCGGATCCAGCGGAGACATAGCCCTGCAGAAGAATAAGTTCTTCTTAACCACCCACAAACGAGCAGGTGACTAAGAAGAGGTGGAAGCACTTGTTGAAGCAATGTTAAAACGAACAGGGGTATATTGTCTAGGTGGACCATCAAGTACACCATAAATGTAAGTCCTCTGCGAAGGGTTAGGATATGAATGAGCATATGAAATCTTATTATGGTTATCATGAGGACGATAAGTATAACGACCAGTGCGATAGTATTGCTTCTGAGGAACATTTGATTCGGGCACCAGTGAATCATTTCTCTCCTCTAGTGAATAGAAATGATTCGGTGGTACCGAAGACTTTCCCTGCATAGTATGGTTAGCAGGCAATTTTTCCACAAGTGCTTTCTGCACCCATATCTTCCTCTTGTAGAAGCCATTCTTAGGAGGAGTACCAACATACTCAGTTGTAACCTTTCCATGTTCATCTTTAATGATCTTGTAGTCTGAATCAAGTGATTCATCCATAATAGCCTTATTCATTTTGCAATCAAAACCTGAAAGGTTAGCTATATCTATGGGTTTATCCTTCACTAGGACCCAAACAGTCTTAGGATACTGCTCAGGTTCCCAATAGGTGCCATCAGGGTTTAGCTTCCTCTCGAAACCAACACCCTCATTCCTGGGATTCCTGTGAAGGAGAGCCTTCCTCAGGATGTCACAAAGATACTGGTGACCTTGCACACTTTTGAACATGCCTGTTTCAAATAAGTTTTTCAACCTGAGGAGTTCCTCGATAACAGCAGGATTTTCCTCATCCGAGGCATTAGTATCATCAATAATAATAGGAGCTTTGACTTTGGAATCAGTTTTGCTTCGTTCCAGACAAGTTAAGCATGGTGAATCAGTTTTATGATTTGCTTCAGAACCTTGTTGAGCCATGAGAGAGAGATTGACATTTTCCAACTCTTCATGAGCGTCTTTCAGTCTTTCGAGAGCGATTTTCCTCTGAAGAAATTCATAGGTGAGCTTCTCATAATCAACTGAAAGAAGATCATGCCGAGAGGATAATTCTTCAAACTTCTCCTTCAGAGCAGCATGCTCATTAGTTAAAGTTTGACTTTTCTCTATCTCATCGATCAACAGAGTTTCTGATTTCTTAATAGTTTTGCTTAGCGAATCAAGTTCATCTTGTTGGATTGAAGAAATTTTAGCAAGTTTAGCATAGCTTATCTTCGAATCACTATCATATGAGGAACAATCAGAAGTATCATATGTAGCTTTGGATGAAGATACCTTAGCTTTGGCCATGAAGCAATATGCAGGAGTTTCATCTTCACTGCTGTTGTTGGTGAAGAATGAGCTCGAAGCTTTGGTTGAAGCATCTGCTGAAGCGAATGCCAAACCAGCAACACCATCTGATTCGGACCCAGACCCAGACCTTGAGCCTGATTCAGCTTCGAACCTAGAGGATTCAACTTCAGAGTTCATTTCCTTTCCCAGATAGGCCTTGGCACGATGAGAACTGCTTCGACGAGACGAGTGAGTCTTCGATGAAGAACCCTCACGCTTCTTATGATACTTCTTCCTCTTGTCATCATCAGAATCTTTCTTCTTTTCTCTTCTCGAACTGGAATCATGTCTCTTGGAATCATAGCTTCTGGAGGATCTGTGGGACTTGGTTGAGGAGTCTCTAAGCGAATGCTTTGATTTGTTTTCAGCTTCCCACAGAGGGCAATCAGCAATGTAATGACCTGGTTTCTTGCACTGGTATCAGCAGTTGTCCTTCGATGGAGAGATTATTGAGGATGAATGTTGAGATGAGTGACTTGAGTTCCTTGAAGAGTAACTCTTCTTGGGTGAAGAAAAACCTTTTCTTTGGAAGCGGTTGAAGCGTCTCATGACCAATGCTAAATCCTTCCCAATGCTTGCAGAATCATCAGATTCGATACCTGAAGCAGAACTAACTTCAGGTGAAGAATGATGCGAAGCTTTTGCTTTCAGAGCATGTGATCTTCTTCGAGAGCCATTAATGTCACGTTTCTCATCTTCTTCCATTTCAAAAGTATGGAGTCTCTCAAGAATATCAGCGGCAACAAGATTTCTTAAATCAGTTCTTTCCTTGATCATCAGCACAATGTGATCAAAAGAATCATCCAATGAACGAAGCAAAGTTCTTACAACTGAGTGAGGAGTAATGTCATCAGCACCGAGGGAAATCAACTCATTTGCAAGAGCAGTGAGTCTGCTGTAAATGGAGTTGACTTTTTCACCCTCGTTTCTCTTGAATCGATAGAATTTGCTTCAGAGAGTGTCAATTCTGGCATCTTTCTGAGTGGATACACCTTCTCCAATATTTTCCAGATAGTCCCAGACACCTTTAGCAGATGGGATATTCTTCACTTCATGATACTTCTCTGGAGTCAAATGATTGGTGATGAATACCCACACTTCAGAATCAAGATCAATCAATTTGGCTTCAGCAGGAGTGATAGCGTTCACATCTGCGAGTGTGACTCCATTCCAGACAACTTTCCAGGCAGCTGAATTGATAGCCATGATATTTCTCTTCATTTTGTCCTTCCAGTACGGGTAGTCCTTCCCATTGAAAACATGAATAGGTTCGCCGGAGCAAATAGCTGCGAAAGACATACTTGCAAACACTCGAGGAGGTTAATCCAAACAAAGAGTGACTAGCTCTGATACCAATTGAAAGACCAAGTATGTGATCAGAGGGGGAGGGGGTGAATGATCACTTCAAATTTTTGCATGAAATTCTGAAGTGAAGCACAACTTAGCAGCAAAAGGAATTCAACAGAAAGGTAAACAGTGAAGCAGAACTAGAGTGAAGCACAACATAGCGAATCAAAAGCATCGAATCAGTTGGATTGAATCAAATCACAGAAGAAATTGCAATACTGAATGTAAGTGCGGAATGTAAAATGAACTCTTGACTCGGGGATGTTTGGTCGACCAGTTCACACTCTTCAAAGTGCTATGTCTGGTTGGAGGGACTTGTGATTGAACACAGGAGCTAACCTCTCTCCGTCCGTTACTCCACTTCACCAATCTCCTTGAGCTTGGCCAGTTCTTCACTCGTGGTTGATTATTGAGGAAATCACTGAAACCTTTGACAGACTGGACTTCGAGGCGACAATTACTCTTCGCTCTCTGAAGAAAACTCTCTAACCGTCTAGGAGAATTGCAGTTCTCCAAGATAACAATGGTAGCAAACTTCTTCCTAAGTCATAGTGAATCAACTCAGATCAATAGGACTTATGCTTCGGTGGATGGGATTTTGTTTTGCTTCGGTGGGGTTGCTCTCTCTCTTAACTGTCGGAAAATAATCTTGGAGCAGCCACCCGCCAGTGAGGGCGGGGGTGGCCTATTTATAGGTGGCGATCCCAAGGTGCGAAATGGCTGAAGTGACCCGATGCGACAGCTTGACACCTGTCCGCAATGGTCGGATTTCTGTTAAATGCGCAGCTTTACTTGCGGAACAAGTAAAGCTGACTCACACACTTGGTTATGCTTCAGGAGCCGAAAGAACATAGTCTTCGCTGGTGAAGCATTACCTAGTGCACATGAGATTTATCATCTCTGGCTTCTCACTGATTTGGATTCGATCTGAGACCTTTCACCAAAACCTTTGGAGTACATTTACTAAACCCCTCTTGATAGTACGGTTTTTCCTACGACTCAAAGAAGTGAAAAAGAACTACACAAAAACTACTAAGTCTTGCGCCATCTTGATCATCTCCTTCGATGAGACGTGCTGCAGGATTCATTATCTTTTTGGGGGTCGACATCCGTGATGAGCTTCGCTCCAGAGGATATGCTTCAGTAAATATGTAAATCTTCCTTGAAGCTTTAGCACCAACCTATAACTTCCGGAACCTAACCATCTGTTTCACACTAGAAAACTTGTTAGTTCCTCTACTATTTTGTCCAATAATATCCAAAACTCATGGGGGCAACACTTTTCTCTTACAAATATATCCAAGCAAAAAACCAACATCTGCACTTTATTTAGTTACCCGCATCAAGGTTACTTGTACTAAGAGATCGCTTTGAGCACAACTGTAATTCGATGGGGGCGGCTACGCTCTTGGAGTTGTAAGACTACCCATAGTGGGAGTAACATCGATGCCACATAAGGTAAAATGATGACGTGGCAAGTAATTAATGATGAAAGAGAGGCATGTGGTAACTTAGGTAGTTACTTGCTCTTGGAGTAACATCACACATACCAATGCAATATGACTCTATAACATAATAAATGAAGTTACTAGTTGATGTTACTCCCCACTATAGAGGTAGTAACATAGACTAGTAACATATGTATGTTACTAGTTGATGTTACTCCCCACTATGGCTAGTCTAAGTAGTCGGCGAAATCCCCAAAGGCAGTAATGGCTAAAGACGCACGAAGGCGTCGAAGAGTAGCTCGTAGAGCCTGAGCCGCAAGCACAATAGTTGGGCCGGCCGGCGCGGGCGAGCGCAGATGTCAGGTTATGAGAGGTCAGCGGTTGAGAATGGGGGATCTTGGGACAGGGACTGACGGGAGGCCAAGAAGAAGAAATAGTTTTTTTAAGCAAAGGCAAAAGCTTTGCCTTAACATTAATTAAGAAGAGGGTGTCCGGTTTATTAGTGAAAGAAATCGAGCGAAAACCATACAACAAACAACACTACAAGGAAGGGGCACACAATCATAGAGAGTAACACCCAAAGCAACAACCTCCCTCAACCTACTACAACCTTGAACTGACGGCAACTCTACGACCACGCATCCGCCGAAGCTTTCTTTGCCATTCCCTCTTTTCTTCTTTTTCCCCAGATAGGAACTTTCTTAAGAGATTTCTCCACCTTCTTGATTAGGCCCTCTGAAGCCTTCCCTGCCAAGACGCAAACAATATCCTTGCCATAACCAGACATAGTTGCCTCTAAACAGGCGTGTAAGCCGCAAATCTCTTTAGCAAAAAGAGCGTCAGAACTAGGAGCCAAAACTCCTCCACTATCCATAGAGGGCGTCGAGGCCACCTTCAAAGTCTCTATCAAAGCCAATCATGAATCCCCACACAACTCCTGAAGTAGAAGGTGATGTTGTTAAGTATAAAGAAGTAGAAGGTGATGTTGTTAAGCTCAAGCTCTTTCCTTTCTCTTTAAGGGGAGATGCTAAAATCTGGTTTCAATCTTTGCCTAGGAATAGCATAGATTCTTGGGATAAGTGCAAAGATGCTTTTATAGGGAAGTACTACCCTCCTGCTAAAATTATCCAATTGAGGAGTAATATTATGAATTTTAAGCAATTGGATAATGAACACGTTGCCCAAGCTTGGGAACGAATGAAATCTCTTGTTAAGAAATGCCCTACACATGGTTTGACTACTTGGATGGTTATCCAGACTTTTCATGCAGGCTTGAACTTTACCTCGCGGAACCTGTTAGATTCGGCCGCGGGAGGAACCTTTATGTCAACTACACTTGGTGCTGCCACGAATCTTCTCGATGAAATGATGACCAATTATTCCCAATGGCACACCGAACGCGCTCCAAAAGGTAGGAAGGTAAATTATGTCGAGGAAATTACCTCCCTCAATGAAAAAGTTGACTTAATTATGTCTCTACTTACCAAGCAACCCTCTATTGATCCTCATGATGTCCCTTTAAATTCTTTGGTTGCCCAAGAACAAGTAGATGTGAACTTTATTGCTAGAAAAAACTTCAACAACAATGCTTATAGGGGAAATTTTGCTAGCAATCCTAGACCGTTTCAATCCAACTATGGGAACAACAACACCTACCCTAGCAACAAGAACCCCTCTTCTGAATTAGAAAGCATGCTTAGAGACTTTATCACTACCCAAAAAGCCTTCAACAAAAATGTAGAAGAGAAATTATCTAAAATAGATAATCTCTCTTTGAAGGTAGAAAGCTTAGACCTTGATATTGAGATGCTTAAAATTAGAACATCCCCCCTTGAGGAGAATAAAGCCACCCCTATTAATGCTATCCAGTTACAAATCAATGAAAACATTAGGATGATGGCCAAACTCAAAGAAAGATGGGCTAGAGAAAAAGAGGAAGAGGATAGATCTAAGAGCCTTCCTACACACCACACAGTTGCCACTATCCAAATTGTTGAGGACACTCAAACTAGTAGCACCCAATGCACTCCTAGTCCCGTTGGACCTATTAATGGTGATGCTAATACCTCAACCGTAGATAAAGAAACTCCTATGAACATAGAGGGTTTCAAACAAGTGAGCCTAGATGACACTACTACCACCTTTGGTAGTAGTGATATTGATTTTGATAGTTGCACCCTCTCAGAAGTTATTAGCTTACTACAAAAAATGTCTAGGGACCCCCACACTAGCACACTTAATCTTGCCTTCACGGAGCATATCACAAATGCTCTCATCAAAGATAGGGAGAAGAAGCTTAGAGTAGAAGCCTCCATACCTAGGAAGCTAGATGATGGTTGGGACCCTATGATCAAAATTAAATTAAATAACTTCTCTTGCTATGCTTTATGTGATGTTGGAGCTAGTACCTCCGTTATGCCCAAAAGAATATTTGATATGTTTGAATTGAAGCCTTATGAGCCTTGTTCTTTTGGTGTTCGTCTTGTTGATTCTTCTGTAAAGAAACCTTTGGGAAAGATCAACGATGTTCTTATCATTGTCAATGACAATTATGTTCCCGTTGATTTTATTGTTATGGATATAGAGTGTGAACCTTTGTGTCCAATTATTTTGGGACGTCCTTTTCTTCGCACCGTTGGTGCGGTTATTGACATGAAAGAGGGGAATATAAAATTCCAATTCCCATTTAAAAAGGGGATGGAACACTTCCCTAGAACGAAAATCAAGTTACCTTTTGAGTACGTTACTCGGGCTAGTTATTCTCTTTCTCTTGATAAAACTTGATTCTTCTTTTTGCATCATGCCTAGCTAATGGCTTTAAAGAAGCGCTTTCGGGAGGAAGCCCACAACGAATTTAGGTGTTTCTTTTTGATTTTGTTGTGTCTTGATGTTTGTTACTACTGTAGCAACATCATTGTATCTTTATTTTTCAGCTTTGTGCCAAGTTATAGCCTCTTACGGCAAGGGAAGTAAAAGTTGTGACATGCTGTCCAGAAAACAGATTCTGTCCTCGTGACCAGAAAATTTTCAGAAAAATCCCAGTTCATCTTTTTGAGCTGAAATTTTTACACAGTATGCTCTATGCAATTTCAAAACTTCTGTATGTTCTGAGTTTTTTGATTTGAGTTGCATAGGTGCCCCTAAAAAATTCTTTACTATCTGCTGTTCTTGTTTTCACAGATTCTGCCACGTTTTGTCTCTCCTAACTTTTGCAAACCTTAAGCTTGCTTTTTCTTTGCAAAAACTTTTTGGCACTCTTGAGAAACAATAGCTCTTCAAGAATATCTTTATATCCAGTGGAGAAAAATTATTTATTAAGGGTACTAACCTCTCTAATCAGCTTATGATGAGTTATGTATGAAGGGAGTTTTCAAGTGTGCGATGGAAGATGATGAAAGAAGATCCAGGAGTGTCAAGCGCTCAAGCTTGCGGATGCCCCCATGCATCCCCAACAAATATTCAAGGAGACTCAAGCGTCTAAGCTTGGGGATGCCCCCGTGCATCCCCTTCTCCATCAACAATCATCAGTTCGTCCTTCGTCTCACTATATTTTTATCACTTCATGCGTTATGTGCTATGCTTGGAGCGTCTCGCTCTTAGGTTTTAATTTTAGTTTCTTTAGCTTTGCTTTCTGTTCATAACAAGTTAGATCCCTTCTTACTTTGTGTGGGAGAGAAACATGCTCCATTTTCAAAATTTAGAACACATCATAGGATTTTTCCTGCTTATCTTTTTGCTGTTTAGTTTTAGTTTTAGTTTGTCTTTAGCAAGAGCCTTGGCTTTTGCTTAGTTTGTTGCTGGAACTCTTTTTAGTTTTCATGTTTATCTTGTTACAAAGAGTTGGTTGTTGCACTGAGTTGCGTCTTGTTTTGAGAAGTAGGTGATTGAGGTTGCTATTTAATTCTATTAGTAGCTTGCAATGGTTTTGAGGTATTGATGTGAATAATGTTTGAACTTTTGGTGTCAAGAGCTCTTGCCTATTAGTGATGGGTGTCGTATTTTGGGAAATCCGTGTTTATTTTCAAAACCTACAAAACTAGTTGAGAACCTTGGACCATGGGTCCGTGATCAGTAGCTATGTGATGTTCTCCTCCCCTCTTTGATCTTCATTGTTTAGACCTCGTGAGCTGCCCTACATGATCGAGGCACCTTTGTAATATTTCTGCTATTGCTATGTTGAGTTTGATAGGATCTGATGGATTATGAGATTATGTTCAGATTGTGATAGAGTAATATATTTGGTTTTTATCTCTTATATTTTTGTTCCTAAGTAATTCTTGCATGTTCTCCGTTGCTGTTTATTGCTTTGGCCAAGTAGTAGGTAGTGACTCCAAGAGGGAACGTTGTGCTAGATTGTGGGTTCATGCCCTCCGATGACACGCTTGAGTGACAGAAACATGAGTCTAGAGGATGTGCTGTTGCCACAAGGGGGAAAACAACGGTGCTTGTAACCGCGGTTACAAGGATTATTTACTTTACGCAGAGTTCTTTTAATGTAGTTGTCTGTTGCTTTGGGTTTACACTTTGGGTGGGGCTCGCAACTTAATACCAGCGAGATGTTCTGGATAGATATTTCAAGGTGGATGATTAGTAGTAGATGCAGATGGATTTCGGTCTACTTATTTTGCTGTACTGCCCGTGCTTTTGAACCTCTTCCTTTCTTTTGTAGCATAGTTAGCATTGCGGTGCGTTCATAATCCTTTCAATTGCCTTTCTGTAATTTGTTTACCTCGCATAGCAATTTTATCGTCTTTTGGGAGAGAGACATCACTAGCGAACATCAGTATCCCGGTCCATATCCTTATCACTGTTTCCACGCTACATTTACTTTACTGCTTTTATTTGCTACCATTATCTCTTGCGTTTTATCCTTTGTAAACAAAAAGACCGGAGAGATTGACAACCTCTCCGAACTTCGTTGGGAACAAAGTTATTTGTGTCTGTGTGCAGGTCCGCGTCAGTTGCGCCGCTGACACCTACTTATCATCTCTGGAGTCCTGCTGGAGACAAACCTTGGTATCTTCACCGAGGGAAAACTGCTGCTGCACTACATCTCAAACCTTTCACTTGGGGTAACCAACGAAGGGCGAGAAGCCATCAGGGGGGAGACGTCTCCTCAATGCGGTCAACGACCAGCTGACGGAGCTCCATGTGCATCCACTACTATAGAAAAGGCTATACATGGATTCCTTATTAGTAGCGCATTTGGTATGTAATGCACCACTATTTGTAAGGGGTGGCGCATGTGCGCTACCTATAAGCTCTTATTAGTGTCACATTTTCTGAAAATGCGCCACTCCTAAGAGTCGGCCAGCCCAGATCCTCTTATTAGTGGCGCATTTGGCAAAATGCGCCACCCCTATGGAATTATTACTGGCGCATCTTGCATATGCGCCACTAGTAACCTAAAAATGTGAGGTGCCAAAATTTCCAACACACAAATTCACCCCCACGTGGACCACCTTTTTTGTTTGGAAAAAAATAAAAGAAAATAATAGAAATGTCAAAAAATAAATAAAATTAGATTTCCATGTGTTATG
The DNA here is from genome assembly GCA_950022295.1 of Bromus sterilis. NCBI lineage: Eukaryota > Viridiplantae > Streptophyta > Magnoliopsida > Poales > Poaceae > Bromus > Bromus sterilis. The sequence goes on from OX465596.1 coordinate 50,227,826, forward strand.
TGGTCTAGTTGTTAGGAAAATTTACAAACATGAATTTTGACTTCTTTTGCAAAATCTCTCTAGAATTTGTAAAATGGGCATAATTTTTGCATACGAAATCCAATGAAAAAGTTTTATATGAAAAATCATCTACTCGAAAAGTTACATCCGAATTCAAGAAGATTTTTTGAATCCTCAAAAACCGAACAGAAAAAAGTTATGATGCTTTTAAGATCTAAAGGCCAAAAAAATGAAAAAAAAATCAAAACTTATTAGAGGCGCATTTTGCTAGGTGGGCCACCCCTAAGATTTTTAAGGGTGGCACATTTTGAAGATGCGCCACTAATAAGAGTATATAATACCCGGCCGACCTCCTTCTCCTCCTTACCTCTTCATTGTTATCCAGATCCAGATCCAGATTCAAAATTCAATTTTTTTAATAATGGCGCATGTTCAAAATGCGCCACCCCTAAGAATCTTAAGCGTGGCACATTTTAGAATGTGGCACACCTAAGATTCTTAGGGGTGGCGTATTTGAAATGCGTCGCTATTAAGAGCTTATTAGTGGCTAGTCCTTAGTGGCGCATCTACAATGTGCCTCTGAAGGAAAAAAAGGACGCCATTATAAGGGCTTTTCCTAGTAGTGAGCAAGGCAAAGTGGGACTGAAAGACAGAGTCACTGAATTCCTCGCAACACCTAGGAGAGGGCCTTGGCTGCACCGCAGCACGCAACGACGAGTGGCACACAACCCCGTCGCAACTCAGAGGCGATGAGGGTGACGAGGCTGAGCGGACAGCGAACGACGACAATGGCAAGGAGCACGAGTGTCCGGAGAACAAACCCGAGCATCCGGAGAGCGAGAACGAACAACAGGAGACCGCGCACGACACAAATGCTCCCGATGACTAGGACGGCGACATCGGATGTATCTGTAGGGATCACGACAAGCGCCTACCTGGTGGCCACGCTCGAGGCACCGAAAACACCTCCCAAGAGCCCAACGCTTGAAGGAGAGGCTATGGCCGAGACGTTCTTCCCGGACTGGAGACGATGGATGCACGCCTTTCTTATCATCTAGAGCGGCTGTAGAAGCAGAGAGGCCGCCGCGGGGCTTCACAGACGCCAACTCACCATCCGCAAACCGAGCCGGAAACAACGCTTTTGATGCAGACCATTGGAGTCTACGGAGCTAACTCTTCGGCGGAGTTGTCATCGATGACGACGGAGCTGACCTCCGGAGAGACCGGGTCGCCCGAGGCAGCTGGCGGCAGCGACAAGGACCCAAGGACCGCTACAAAGACGTTCGGGTCGGACCCAAGCCCCTCCTCGTGCCACGCCTCCCGTCGGGTCGGCAGCAGCCAGAACCGCCTCCTTGCAACGAAACGCCTGCGATAACGAGTAGAGGAGGCCAGAGTAGACGCCGACAAGGTGGTCGGGATCGTCCATCGACGCAGATTGTCTGACCGGCAGGAAGTCGAGACGTCCCTGCACCGTCGGACCAACCTTGCGGTCGGCGAGGAAGGTCACGGTGAGTGCGACGTTGATACGTCCAAAACGTATCTATAATTTCTGCTTGTTCCATGCACTTTTATGTCACATTGCTACATGTTTTGCTACACTTTCATATCATTTTACACATATTTGGACTAACCTACTAACTCAGTTGATGAGGACCGACCTTGGCAAATCCCATGGTCAGGGACCCTGGGTTAGATCGTAGAGAAGGAAGGTTGATGATACTCGTCGGCTAACAGGAGAAAGTACTTCCTGCTCAATTGTATTATGCGGGGATGATTACAATGAAGGTCAAGGCGAGTTCTCTCAAGACCGGAGGTGTAGATTGTAGATTGGATGCCCTGAGTAGTCACCCCTCCCAGCCTTTATATACTAGGCTAGGTCTCGGGGAGTCCAACTCAGGTTACAGGAACGATTGCCTAATCTAGCTTTGTCTTGGACGCCAAGTCTTGACTTTCATATTGGTCGCGGACTCCTATGTCTGTGCCTTGAGTGGGCAGTCGTGGGCCTGTTGAAGCTTCCAGCGGGCCTCCTGTCTTCATATACACCAGTTATCCTTACACGCAGGAGTCATGGGGTCACCCCCTCGTCAGTAGTCCCCGAGTGCCTGGGGGACTCGAAGAGTCGCGCAGGGAATCGAATCCGTCATCGCTTGTCTTCACATGTGCAGCGCGGCTGCGAGTCGTCGACTTTTAGCCACAAAAATGTTTATCCGAGGGATGCTAAGCTGAAAGGGCCCAAGGTAGTCGACTTGTCGAGCCTTGGTGAATTGCGCTAGTGGCAAATACCTCAGTAGCCCAATCAAGCCCGTGTCCCTCGACACGAACTTGGAAAGGACATGTGTCTAGCAAAGTCCATGCCACTGCAGGCCTTGCATGATAAATGCCGCCAGTATCAGCAAATGACCTTAATGCATCCGTTATTGCTCAACTTTCTTCATGCGAGCGCATGGTAAACATCGGCAGTGAAGTCGCTTTTTGGCAAGTCCCGGCCCGGCCATCTGCGCAGCGGAGTCTTACCTACGCGCTAAGCTTGCGCGTTATCTGGGGTGCAGTGTATCGCCGCCCAGGCATCATTTTTCATAGAGGCGCGGAGCCTAATTAGAGATGCACCCACTTGGAATAAACCGATCAAGTGGACTATTAGTTAGTCACCCGCGGAGCTTTTGCGAGCTCAAGCGAGGAGTCGATAAGAGATGCGCCCACTCAAACTGTCATCGAGGGCGCCGGCAGATTGTCCTCCTGAGTATTAGTCGAATCCTGCGAGTAGCCACTCGAATGCTTCATCATCTTCTGGGTGAGGGAGTGATGGCGTGGAAGTGGTAATGGATTCTCGCCCTTCGTTGGTTACCCCAAGTGGAAAGTGAGATGTAGGATAGCAGCAAATTTCTGTCAGAACCCTTTGTTAGGTAATGTGCTAGGATCAAGTCATCTTGCATCATGTTAAAAATTTCAAAAGAAAACATTGAAATCAAATTCAAAAGCAAAATGGGAGAAGGAACCCCCCAGATGAATTAATTCAAAAGGCCAGAAATAAATCTTCTCCAAAAATTCATGTTTGATTTTTGAAAAGTCTTATAAATGAGTGTGATCACATATCAAGTGATGTGGGACCCACCCCATGCTCATGGATTTTTCAAATATTCAAACAGTGCCTTGGAATTAATCAAAAACCCCTATTTGAGTTAAGATTCAAATTATTTGAATTTTAAAAAGTGCCAAACTTTACAAGTGGCTAGTCTACATTATTATGAGGCCATATAAAAAGTTTCAGCATTTTAGAAAATGGCTAGGTATTTATTTTTGCTAGCCAAAACAAATGTCAGAAAAGAAAACAGAAAAGGAAAAGGAAAACACTTACCTGGCGCCCCAGGCGAAAGCAGCCCAGCCAGCCCACCCGGCCCACCAGGGGCAGCAGGGTATTCTTCCCCGTCCCGTGCACCCAAGCTGCTCGGTGGAAAGCCACCGAGCCAGCCGTGGACGCCACGTCACCGCCGAGGACCTTCCAGGCCTCCCCGTGCCTCCTTCCTTCGCCTGGAGACGCCCTGGAACACGCCACGTCCTTTTCCCCCTCCTGGCTCGCTCTCCACTCCTCCCTCGCCGATTTCTTCCTCCACCCGAGAGCGCCGCTGTTCGCCATCGTGTCCATGCGGGGCCAGTGAACTTGTCAAGCTACGCCGCCGTGTCCTTCAAGTTCCTCGTCGTCGACTACTCCGAGCTGCAGAAGGAATCAAGCCGGGAAGCTCCACCAACGACGTCCCCTTCAAGCTCTCGACGCCGGCCGCCGTGAAGGTCTTCGTCAAATTCCCCGCCGCTGTGCCCTCCCCGACTCCAACGACTACCTCGTCGTGCTCCCTGTGATCTGGTGAGCTTTTCCCCAAGCTCTCAGAGCCCCGCAACCTCTCTAGTTGGATTCGCCATGAGAGCAGGAGCTCGCCGTCGCCATGGTCGCCGGTGGGGCTGCTCTCTTGCTTGTATGTCCTCACCGTGCTGTCCATCGCATAGCTGGCGTTCCCAGGAGGCCGTCCAGCTAGCGCATGGCCAAGCACGGGCTGCGCAGCGTCGACTGCGTCATGGCCGTGACTCAGCCGCCGCTAGGGCTCATCGCTGACGTGCCTCCGGTGCCTTCCGGTGGCGTTGCACTGCACCAATCGACGCGCGCAAGGGAGGGCTTCAAGATGGAGGTCTCCGCGCTTCATTTCGACGACGGAATCGTCCTCCCGTGCAGCGCCGCCGCGTCTGGTGACGCCGGCGTTTAGCCACCGGCAACCCGCCGACGTGGCCGTGGTTAGGGGCTTAACCCCACCTGGGTTAAGTGACCCTGGGTCACTGATAGTGGGCCCTGCCCACCCTAATCCCCTGGTTAGTTTAAACTAACCGGGATTTTAAACAGAGAGGCTAACCACTGGACCCCACACGTCAGACCCCCCCACGTCACCTTTGCGCAAGCATGACGCAATAAAAGAATTTCCAGATTAAAAGAAAACAGAGAAATTCCAGAAAAAGGCTGAAACTTTGAAAATTCATATTAACTCCAAATTTACCAAATAATATATGAAAAATGATCAGGAGAAAATAAGCTATCCAAATTTCCAACTTTCAACTTTGTTTGAGTTGAATTTAAATTGGGACCAGTAGTATTTGCTATTTTTTTTAAATGGAATTAAATCAAATTCTTTTCAAATGCTTTTGCATTTTGAACCATATCAACATTTCACATTATACTTGAACTTCAGAGGCATATCATGCACATTTCAAAATGGTTCAACTTGATCAAACAATGTCAATTATAACTTGGCTAAAATGAATTCAAATTGGAGTTTGAATTTGCAATTCAATTTGCAATATACTCCATTTAAATGGAATTGCTTCACACATCAAAGCATATACATCAAGTTTCAACCTTCAACCATGTGATTGTGCATTGTATTTACTTTGCTACCTTGTTTGTTGTTTGTCGAGTAGAGGTGGAATCGGAACATGAGGCTGCCCCCTTCGTTGAAGACCCCGAACCCGAACCTCGTCAGCAAGGCAAGCAAACCCCCATTGATCATGTCGATAAAATGCCACTTCCCTCTCATGTCTCGCTTATGCATTGTATAGGATGATTACCATGCTACGTTTCTACCGCATAGATGAACCCATTCCTTTGCATGACCTATCATTTGTCACAGTAGTAAGCAAACCACAATCCTAGCAAATGTAGGAGTTGATTGATATCATGTGGCCCCTGCAATTGTTACTTCTTATTGCATGCTTAGAGTGATACAATGATGTTACTGTTATGTGAGTCGGGATGGTAGTGATCATGATGATGATGGTAGAAAGGTGTTGGTGAATCTACCCTAATACAAGGTGAACGAGGAGAGGCTGTGTAGGAGTACACGGTGGGTTGTCTCGTTGAACACCGCCCTAAGTCCGAGTTCTTGTGTGGTGATCCAAGATGAAGAGTACAACCACACATTGGGCTCACTGACCCCTCTCAACCTATTAACTCATCCCTTTCGATGTCCAGATGTCGCAATAGTTCGGAGTTCTGGTAGGTTTGTGGCCTGGCTGCTAAGTGAGAGAACGGCTCACCCGAGACCGGCTTATGCACCACGCACACATCACTTGGGTCCACTTAGGTAAACCGGCCGGGTTCACGATAGTGGTAGCCAACCCAGGTAGGCGGCTTTCTCGGACTAGATCGGCTATGAGGTAACAGTTGTGGTGAGCATCCTCGCTGACACCCCTTGAATGGTGTCGAGTACAAAGGCGGTAACTGATGATCATGTGTGTGTAGCGGTACACCCCTGCAGGGTTAACAAAACTATTCGAATAGCCGCGTCCGCGGTTAAGGACTGCTTGGAAAGCTTAGCTTGATTATTAGACAACTTGAACTGGATACTTCTAAAACACACCAAGATAAGTGTGAGTACTATGGCGTGCTTTCTCGTGGGGAATTCGAGGAAGGCACCATAGTGGTGTAATTATTTGGAGAAAGTAGTGGACTCATGTACGCTTCTTACCTCAAGTCTGGTACTCGTAGTTCAGGACTAGCCAAGTCAAAGCTGGCACTTCTGCAATTGAACCCCACTTCCCTTTACCTTGATACATGTGCATGAGTAGTATAGCTCCTATGTAAGTCTTGCTGAGTACGACTTTGTACTCACGTTTGCTTATTCTATGTTTTAGATGAAACCATTGACCCCGAAGGTGGCTTCTTCATCGAGCTCGACGACTGAATATCAAGCTAGTATAGTCCCAGTCAGACGACTGGTTCCCTCGTGGAGGGCTTGTGTTTAAATAAGGCTTCTTAAGCCATTTGTTAAACTTGTCTGTACTCAGACCTACTTTGCTTCCGCTTGTTGTTGTAATGTCGGATCACATGCTTGTGATCTCTGTGTGCACTCTGTGAGAGTTATCAATAAAATGTATACTTTGTAGAGAATTGCAATGATACCTGCTGTTCATACAAGGCATGTGTGCTGCGTGTATGTTTATAACATGCATGTCCTTTTATGGGTTTTCGAGACCTTAGTTGTGATCTGGCTGGCGGTCTTTCATACACCAAGTGGCCCTTAGATGTGCGCAGCTTGGGGCATCGCGATGCGATTGCTCGAGACTCCGTCTCGTGCACACTTTGTGGTATGATTGATCCCGCCCTAGACCCCGACTAAGTGATCGGGCTGGAGTAAGTCTATGTAAGAGTTATGAGATAGTCGATAGTATGGTTGAGGCGACTTGTCTGTGAATATGGGAGTTCATCACCCATATCATTAGACTTGTGTGCGGACGATGAGGACCCATCTCAGTTGATCATCCGGCCTGGATGGGATGCCCCTCACGTATGATGCTTTCCGAGAACGTTCTGTGCTTGGCCTTGTCTGTTTAGACAAGTGGGTATGGTTCTCGGCTCTCCATATGACTATGTCGTAGCGGGACTTGCATACGCTAACCCCGGGTCCCGACAATTTCCCTCAGTGAAGATACTGAGGTTATCAATCTATTAGGACTCCGATAATGATAAGTAGGTGACATCGGCGCAACTGACGCGGACCTACACACAACACAATTACCTTTGCTCCCAACGAAGTTCAGAGAGGTTGTAAATCTCTCCGGTCTTGTTGTTTACAAAGGATCAAACACACAAGGGATAATGATAATGATGATAGCAACTGAAAATAAAAGCGGAAAAGTAAATGAGCTTGTAAACAGTGATGAGAATATGGACCGGGGTCCCGTGATGTTCACTAGTGATGTCTCTCTCCCAAAAGACGATAAGACTGCTATGCGAGGTAAACAAATTACAGATGGGAAATTGGCAGGATTATAAACGCACCAGAATGCTAACTATGCTACAAAGAAAGGAAGAGGCTCCAAAGCATGAGCAGTACGGCAAAATAAGTAGACCGAAATCCATCTGCATCAACTACTAATCATCCACCTTGAGATATCTATCCAGAATATCTCGCTGGAATTAAGTTGCGAGCCCCACCCAAATTGTAAACCCAAAGCAACAAACAACTGCATCAAAAAGAACTTTGCGTAAAGTAAACAATCCTTGCAACCGCGGTTACAAGCACCGTTGTTTTCCCCTTGTGGCCACAACACATCCCCTAGACTCATGTTTCTGTCACTCAAGCGTGTCATCAGGGGGCATGTACCCACAATCGAGCATAACGTTCCCTCTTGGAGTTACTACCTACCACTTGGCCAAAGCAATAAACATCAACAGAGAACATGCAAGAATTCCTTCGGAACAAAAATACAAAAGATAAGAACCAATTATATTAATCTATCACAATCTGAACATAATCTCATAATCCATCAGATCCCATCAAACTCATCATAGCAAAAGCAGAAAGATTACATATGTGCCTCGATCATGTAGGGCAGCTCACGAGGCCTCAACCATGAAGAACAAAGAGGGGAGGAGAACATCACATAGCTACTGATCACGGACCCATGGTCCAAAGGAAACTACTCACGGCACATCCGGGAAGCGTCCTTGGTGTAGGAAAAGCTCCCGGAGGTCGATCCTCCCTCCGCCAGGGTGCCGGGAAGGGTCCTGACGGTGCTCCCGATCTTGGAAGTGCGGCGACGGCGGAACAGAGGCGAGTTTGCGAAATAGGGTTCTGTCTTCGGAAGTTTCCCGTGTCGGAGAATAAATAGGCGAAGGGGGCAGCCAGGGGGGCCACCTGGGGTCCAGGCGCCCCCCTGGCGCGACCAGGCCCCTGGTCGCGCCAGGTGGCCGCCTGGGCACCTGGTGGTGCTCCCTCGGCCCTCCTTCGGGGCTCTGGAACCTTCCGGTATGTTGATTTTTTATCTGTTTTTTTCCGGATTTTTGGAGCACTTTTTATATGGGGGAAAACTGAAATAGAAAACAGCAGAAAACAGAAACTGGCACTGGGGTGCACTGAGTTAATAGGTTAGTCCAAATATGATCAAAAGTGTATGAAAGTGTATCTAGATCATAGCAATATCACACAAAACATGCATGGAGCGAGCAGAAATTATCGATACGTTTGAGACGTATCAACATCCCCAAGCTTAATTCCTGCTCGTCCTCGAGTAGGTAAATGATAAGAAGCATAATTTCTGTAGTGACATTTTACCAACCATATAAGAACTTTGAAAAGTAAAGTAATGAAGGTATGTGATTCAATTCAAGTCATAACATGCAAGAGTCTATATTAGCATTGAAACAAGCAACGAAAGAACATTATGTGCAAGAGCACTTGCTGTCCGTGACTCGAATGTCTCCAAATGGTGTTTGTGTGCAAGAAGAGGGATAGAGAATACGAGAAAATAGTATTTTTTTGTGTTGAGAACTCAATCTACTAAAGTTTCACACTTGGCCTTCTTTGGAATCTTATCTTGACTCGTCCCCAGACCACTAGCCAGGTACAAGTCAATTTGATCCACTCCCTTTCGATATTTTGAGCACTCATGCAATGGATGAGTGTAAGCACGAGAGTTGACACTTAGGATGGAAAACAGAGAGAGATAAGGTGGAGGAGGAAGATAAAAAGGATGAGAAAGGCTAACATCAATGAGGACAATCATAGGCGAGAAGTCCAAATGATACATATGATGTGAGGAGTAGGGATTGCCATGCAACAGATGCACATATGAGCTAAGAAGCTTTCCAATGGAACTAGTGGGGTGTATCTAACTTGTTCTCTCATGAAGACCTAGAGCTCTTTTGAGGAGGCTCATCCTTGGAATATGCAAGCTAAGTTCTATAGTGTGAAGGTCCCCACATAGCTATATGCATGATCATCTCTATGGAGTACAAGGATAAGAGGGAGTAGTAGTGTGGATCTTTCAAAAGGATAGTAGTGTTGCCCCTTTCTCTCTTTTTATTTCTTTTTCTCTTTTTTCTATTTTTTTCTATTTTTTGGTGGCCTCAATGGCTCTTTCTATTTAACTCTCATTTGTCCTCTTTGGGATCTTTTATTTTGTCCACTTTGGGATCTTTTCGTCACTTAAGGGCAACACTCTAATTTACAAAAGGGTATAGAAGATCTTTCACACTTTACAAGGTACTCAAATCATAAATAAGATGTAGCTATCATGATTTATGCAATGTATGCCGTTGCCAGTGTAGCAGGAACATGTATGACATGAAGATTAAGTCAAGAAGAGGTGGATGTTGCATGGCAATATATCTCGAAAAGGCTATGGAAATGCCTTGATAGGTAGGTATGGTGGCTGTTTTGAGGAAAGATATAAGGAGGTTTATGATGACAAATCGTATCATGCCAATGGTTTGGATGTACCGGCGAAGGTGGACGCCAACTCTAGGAGTGAGAAGGAGGCAATGCACGGCATATGAAAGGTTAGAAAATATGAGGAGGTGGAAGTGTCAACTTTCAATACTTACATTAGTCCGAAGAACTCAGGCACTTATTATAGGCAACTCTCAATCTAATAAGGAGGTTCACAAAGAGACAAGTACCCTGAGGAGGAGTGTATGGGGGTTTGGTTATGCTTGTGCATCCTCGACTCATGGTACATGAGTGTACTCTAATATTCGATCCCTCCAAAGATTAGCGATCCATCTAGTAGCTAGAGTTCTCAACTAGTTTTGTAGGTTTTTGAAAATAAACACGGATTGCCCAAAATACGACACCTATCACTAATAGGCTAGAGATCTTGACACCAAAAGTTCAAACATTACTCACATCAATACCTGAAAACTATTGCAAGTTACTACTAAAATTAAATAGCAACCTCAATTACCTACTTTCAAGAGAAGACACAACTCAGTGCAACAACCAACTCTCTTAACAAGATAAACATGGAAACTAAAGAGATTTCCAGCAACAAACTAAACAAAATCCAAGCCTCTTGCTAACGACAAACTAAGACTAAAACGAAACATGGCAGTAGCTACGAAAAGATAAAGAACACACAACAGCAAAAGATAGGCATGAAGAATCCTATGATGTGTTCAAGATTTTGAAAGTGGAGCGTGTTTCTCTCCCACACAACGTAAGACGGGGTCTAACTTTTTATGAACAGCAAGAAAAGCTAAAGAAAACTAAAAATAAAAGCTAAGAGTGAGACGCTCCAAGCATAGCACATAACGCATGAAGTGATAAAAATATAGTGAGACGAAGGACGAACTGATGATTGTTGATGGAGAAGGGGATGCACGGGGGCATCCCCAAGCTTAGACGCTTGAGTCTTGTAACGACCCGGTCCCGAAGGGAACCAAGTCTACTGTGCTTCTGTGCTATCCCTGGATCAGTATGCTAGCACACACAGGTACTCGATGAAATACCATAGTATCACATGTCATAAATTAACGTAAATCCATGGTATTTATTACCTTACAGCCCTTTGGCTAGAATACACAGCAGAACAATCAATATATAAGTGGAGTCCCATCAACACCAACGGCAAAGTTGAGTGTAGACTTCACGACCCTATATCGTATCACTTACTCGTCGTATATAATCCTGCAACACCGAAGGTTACAGCCCGAAAACGGGTCAGTACGTTTGAATGTACGGCAAATCATATCCCAGAAAGAAGTAAAATTTCCTACAATACATGCAATTTGGCTGGTGGAGCTTCTACATTTATTTTTGCAAAAAGCTATTTTTTCCTTATAGAATAATAATAACTAAGTTCTACAATAGCATACGATTGAGATGGGAACCCCCACTCAATCTATCCCAAAGTGATTAAACCAATCAGTTAATTAAAGATGATGAGACAAATCAATATTTCCACAACTAGTTGCTCAAATTGTCCATAACCGGGGACACGGCTAATCGATTAGTTTTACACTCTGCAGAGGTTTGTGCACTTTTCCCCACAAGACTCGATCGCCTCCTTTGTAGTTCGTCACACTGCATGGTGTATGACAACCGGAAGATCGAGACATGGTCTTTCAGAAGAGTTTCCCTTACTCCGGTAGCACCCATCCCACCTATTCACATCTACTTTCGTAGCGCTACCTAGTAAGAGTCCCTACAACTGATCAACCAAGCCAGAGCCCATAGTAGCTTGTGGCTGCACACGTAAGCTTCTACGTATGTCAATACAATCAGTCCCTTTGAGCCTGGGTGGCTTTCCGCAGTCATCACTGGCCACCTCCAGGATGCTCGCAACCATCCCACCCAGGTAGTTCATTAACTTTATCTTGGTCCTAATTACTACTTTATCTCTCATACCTCATAATGATTCACTTCCCAATCCACGTCTACTTAGCATAGCAATATTCTAATATACGATGGTGACAATGATGTAAGGATCAGACCTACCTCAATGAACTACTGGGTGTAATAGCAAAGCATAACCTATCATGCAATCTAAAGAAGAAGAACTAATGCATTGAAAACATAGGTAATAGGGAATATGATCAAAGATATGACTTGCCTTATACATTCGATGAAGATCTTCGCTCTCACGTTCCAGTCAACTCTACTCGTCACACTCCGAGCAATCTATCGTCAACGAAAGAACTCAATAAGCAATCACACCACAAAGGCAACACATAAGATCAACAAAACAATCACAAAGGTTTTAGCAATAAAACACAAGCTGTGAAGTGCAAAGGTGTGGATGTGCTCGAAGGTGATCGGAGGAACGTGAACTCGAGAGAGTCAACGGATAAAGAGTTGTCGATACAAAAGTATGATCAAGACATCATGAAATCAAGGTAAAGATCATAGCAATATGAATGGTGTGTGGATATTGCCGATAAGATGTCTCATATGATCCAATATGCAAAAAGAATCACGTGAAACGGAACGCTACAACGCAGGTCATAGCAGTTGCAACATAGAATTGAATTTGAATTAAAACAGATCAATAAACTTCTGAAACACAAGGTCTACTGGCTAGAGAATTTCTACACGGTCGCAACGCAACTGGAATCGCCCAATTCCGAGTTACGGTTAAAAAGTACTCGCGAAAACGGTTTCGGGTGAAAAACGGGGGTACCGGGGGGTTCTACTGCAAAAAGGACCGATACATAAATACATTTTTTACAAAAAAACGCGATCGGGTCCCTGGGCGGTTTGGATCCAGATCTGAAATTTTTTTTTTTTTTTTTACCGAACCGTTTTTCCAACCTTTTTTTTTTCGCAGGCGTCTTCTTCCTTGCGCACGGGCTGCACAGGGCAGCCATGGCTGCGGCTTGGAGCTCTCCGGCTCGGCCAGGCGAGCAGGCGGCCGGGGCGGCGGCCTGGCGCGCGGCGCGGCGCGCGGAGGCGCACGGGCCAGGGCGCAGCACGGGCGCGGGCGAGCGCACGGCGCACGACGGCCAGGGCGCGGTGGCGGCCGGCTCCGGCCGGTGAGGCGGCGGCGCAGCTAGGGGGCGACGCGGTGGCGGCTTGGGCGGCGATCTGCGAAAGTTACCTCGAAAAACACGAAAAATCGCACTCCGGCGATGCTCCGGCGAACTTCCGCGGTGGTCCGGCGAAATTCCGGCGATGACGTCGGCGGCGGCGGGTCCCGCGATTTAGATTAGAGCTAACCCTAAAACGCCAGCGAAAATAAATTTAGCCCTAATCGGGCTATTTATAGCCAGCCCCTAATCCCTTTTAAAAAAAAAAAAATCCGAAATAAAAACAAATTCGGTCTGCTGGAAAAAAAACAGACCAGGCCCATTAGGCCCAAAACAATATTAAAAAAAACACGGAAATTTATTTTAAAATACCGTCTTCGCCAATATTTTTAAAATAATAAAATTGAATTTTTGGCTTGACCAAAATAATAAAATAAAATAAAAACTTTTCAACTTATTTTTAAATATTTTTAAATACTTTTCTGGCATTTTAAAAATACCGAAAACTCCGAAAATTAATTTAAAAACTTTTCCAGAGCATAAATAAATTCCGAAAATAATTTTAGAAAATATTTATAACTCCAAAGTAAAATTAAAAGGTCTCCCATAAATATTTTAAACTATTTTTCAACGAATAAAAAAAATGGGGATAAGTCCTTTTATATCCTCTCCAGCAAACTGCCATGTGTTGAAAAAGGTTTAAAAATATTTTAGAAGAATTTCAATAAAGATTTAAAACATTTTCCAAACTTTTGAGATGTTGAAGGAGTCATATTACCTTCTCTCATTTTATTTTGTTGGTTTTGTTTTTAAATAATAAATTGCAAAAAAAACACCAACGGTGAATATTAGGGAAAGTCATTTTATTCCCTCTCTTTTTAATATTCAATAAACTCCAAAAGTTTTAAATCGCAGAGAGAATCAAACACATCAATCAAACAATCATTATCTATTTAATTTTATTAACATTCCAAAATTCGGAGAATTTTGGGATGTTACAAGTCTCCTTGAATATTTGTTGGGTATGCATGGGGGCATCCCCAATCTTGAGCAGTTGACACTCCCGAATCTTCTTTCATCATCTTCCATCGCACACTTGATAACTCCCTTCATACATAACTCATCATAAGCTGATTAGAGAGGTTGGTACCCTTAATAAAATAAATTTTCCCCACTGGATATTAATATATTCTTGAAGAGCTCTTGTTTGTAAAGATTTACAAAAGGTTTTTGCAAATAATAAGAAAGCTTAGGTTTGCAAAAGTAAGGAGAGACAAAACGTGGCAGAATCTGTGAAAAACAGAACAGCAGGTAGTAGAGAATTGTCTCGGGACACTTCTGCAACTGAAATGAAAAAACTCAGAACATACGAAAGTTCCGCGATTGTATAGAGCACGCTGTGTAAAAAAATCAGATCAAAAAGATGAACTGGTGATTTGTTCCGATTTTTTTTAGTCACGAGGACATAATCTGTTTTCTGGACAGCATGTCACAACTTTCGCTTCCCTTGTCATATGAGGCTATAACTTGGCACAAAGCTTGAAAATTAAGATACAATGATGTTGCTACAGTAGTAACAATCATCAAGACCGCTAAAAACATAAGTAAAAACATCTTGGGTTGCCTCCCAACAAGCGCTTTCTTTTACGCCTTTAAGCTAGGCATAAAGCAAAAGAAGAATCAAGTTTTATCAAGAGAAAGAGAATAGCTAGCCCGTGTAACGGACTCAAAAGGTAACTTCATTTTCTTTCTAGGGAAGTGTGCCATCCCCTTTTTGAGAGGGAATTGAAATTTATATTCCCCTCTTTAATGTCAATGATACCACCAACGGTGCGGAGAAAAGGACGTTACAAAATAATTGGACATAAAGGTTCACACTCTATATCCATAATAATAAAATCAATGGGAACATAGTTGTCATTGACAATGATAAGAACATCGTCGATCTTCCCCAAAGGTTTCTTTACGTAAGAATCAACAAGACGAACACCAAAAGAACAAGAATCAAAAGGTTTCAATTCAAACATATCATACATTCTTTTGGGCATGACGGAGGTACTAGCTCCCACGTCACATAAAGCATAGCAAGAGAAGTTATTTAATTTAATTTTGATCATAGGGTCCCAACCATGATCTAGCTTCCTAGGTATGGAGGCTTCTATCCTAAGCTTCTCCTCCCTAGCTTTGATGAGAGCATTTGTGATATGCTTCGTGAAGGCAAGATTGAGTGTGCTAGTGTGGGGGTCTCTAGACATTTTGTGTAGTAAGCTAATAACTTCTGAGAGGGTGCAAATATCAAAATCAATATCACTACTATCAAAGGTGGTAGTAGTGTCATCTAGGCTCACTTTTTTGAAACCCTCTATGTTCATAGGAGTTTCTTCTTCTACGGTTGAGGTATTAGCATCACCATTAATAGGTCCAATGGGACCAGGAGTGCATTGGGTGCTAATAGTTTCGGTATCCTCAACAATTTGGATAGTGGCAACTGTGTGGTGTGTAGGAAGGCTCTTAGTTCTATCCTCTTCCTCTTTTTCTCTAGCCCATCTTTCTTTAAGTTTAGCCATCATCCTAATATTTTCATTAATTTGTAATTGGATAGCATTAATAGGAGTGGCCTTACTCTCCTCAAGGGGAGAGGTTCTAATTTTTAGCATCTCAACATCAAGGGCTAAGCTGTCTACCTTCAAACAAAGATTATCTAATTTAGCTAATTTTTCTTCCACATTCTTGTTGAAGGCTTTTTGGGTAGTGATAAAGTCTCTAAGCATGCTTTCTAATTCAGAAGTGGGGTTCTTGTTGCTATTGTAATTGTTGTTGTTCCCATAGTTGGATGGAAACAATCTATGATTACTAGCAAAGTTTCCCCTATAAGCATTATTATTAAAGTTGTTTCTAGCAATGAAGTTCACATCTACTTGTTCCTGAGCAACCAAAGAATTTAAAGGAACATCATGAGGATCAATAGAGGGTTGCTTGGTAAGTAGAGACATAATCAAGTCAACTTTTTCATTTAGGGAGGTAATTTCCTCGACAGAATTTACCTTCCTACCTGTTGGAGCGTGATACGTCTCAAACGTATCTACTTTTCCAAACACTTTTGATATTGTTTTGCCCTCATTCTTGCATGATTTGAACTAAACTAACCCGGACTGACGTTGTTTTCAGCAGAGCTGCCTGTATGGTTTTATTGTGCGCAGAAGGAGTGGGGCCCGGAGCCAGAAGATGGGCCAGAGGGAAGCCAAGGGGACCCCAGGCTCCCCCTAGCAGGCCAGGGGTGGGGCCGCGCCGGGAGGCCTCCTGGGCGACTCCCCCCTCCCCTGGTGCCCTACTTTGGCTCCTATTTATTCCCGTGAAGGGGAAACTCCGAAAAAGAAGCCACTTTTCCAGAACCCGTCACGGAGCCGCCGCCAACTTCTGTTCTTCCTCGGTAGGCAAAGGGGATGGTAGGGATTGGATGAGATTGATCATGTAATAGTTCGTCAGATTGTTTATCATGTTCGAGGTCCTATCTATGAGTTTTATGCACCTATTATGGTCCGGAACCTGCGATCCCAAAGGTGACAGCTTGGGACACCAAAAGGGATGGTCCATAATTTGAGGATTCCATGTATCCATTGAGTTTATTGCCTTGTTCCGGTGCTATTTGACAGGAGCACCTTAATCTCCATAAGTTCCTTTTGGCCCCGTTCGTAGCGGGATGGTAGGACAAAAGATGTTGTGCAAGTTCTTATTGCAAACACGCACAACTACCTATGGGATACATGCCTAATGTTTGATATTTGCCTAGATTATCATTACTTTTCTGTGTGCCTTGCCCCGTGTTAGAATTTATTACATGTTCATTCTTATTCATGCAGCGCCCAACCATCCATCTCCCTAGCCTACAATATTTTAATCCTGCTGGGCACAAGTTGCTACTTTTGCTGTTATCATTTTCGCTATCATATCATAGTTGCTATTAACACTTTGTTGCAAGCAAGCATATTTCAGGTGCGGTTGAATTGACAACTCAACTGTCAAAGCTTATAAATACTCTTTGTGTCCCCTTGTGTCGAATCAATAAATTGGGTTAACTTACTCGCGAGAACACTACAATCGATCCCCTACAGTTGAGGGTCATCAAGTACTGTTTTCTGGCGCCGTTGCCAGGGAACATAGCAATATTTACAAGTCTACTTGAAGTATCCTGCCTGCCAGACTTCATCCTCTATGGGTAAGAAAGGAGACCCCAAGGTTCCTATCCTACCATCCACTACAAGAAAAGGTACCGTTCTGAGTACCAGTGCTACGCTTGATTCACCTTCCGTTATAAGTAAGTTTGCTTCACCACTACCACCACATGTTACTTCTACTGAGTCTGTTACTATGTCCGATACTTTTGATGATGCTTCCACCACTCTTGATGATGATAATTTTCTTGGTCACTATATTGAAACTGAGACTGCTAAGGCTACGGCAGAGCCTGAGACTGAGACACCTGCTACCTATATTGCTACTTGCAAAACTTTTGGTTACCCAGATTTAAATGAACTCAAGGAGAGACTCCTTGATGATGATTATGTTATTCTCAATGATGATCTTTGCAGGGAACTCAGAGAGTGTCCCGACTTTGACCCTAGAGCTGTTAAGGAGTTGCTCAAGAAGCACTCCATGAAGAACAAGAATATTCCTAATCCTAAATTTGCCACATCTCCTATATGAATCAATGATCCTGATTATGAATTCTCTATTGATCTTTAACTTATATCTACAGTCGAGACCGACCCTTTTTATGGCAGAGAGAATGATGATGCTATAGCACACTTGACCAAACTTGCTGAGTTAACTGACCTATTTACTACTGATGAGAAGATACGAAACTTCTACGGGGCCAAGCTTTTTCCTTTTTCTTTAAAGGGAGACGCTAAATCATGGTTTGATGCACTACCCTATGGTTCCATTGAGAGTCCTCAGGACTTAGTTCAAGTTTTTGTTGATAAATATTTTCCTACTCATATGCAACATGCTTCTTTGCAAAGAATCTATAACTTTAAATAGTTGCAGGATGAGCACCTCCCTAAAGCTTGGGGAGGTATTGTGATTTAATTAAGGCTGGACCGGGACATGAAGTCCCAAAGAATGAATTGCTTGCTATATTTTATGCTGGTCTTACCGATGAATCCAGGTCCTATCTGTATAGTTGTGCTGGTTGTGTTTTCAGGGAAAGAACACCAGCCGATGCTGAAGAATTAATGGGCTAGATTGCAAAGAACCATGAAGATTGGTCTATCCCTGAACCACCTCCACCAGCAAAGAAGAGGGGCATGCTTGTTCTGAGCCCTGAAGATATGCAAGAAGAAAAGTAGTATATTAAGGAGAAGGGCATCAAAGCCGAAGACATGAAGAATCTACCGCCTATCGAGAAGTTGTGTGAGCCTACTACTCACCCTCCCTTGGTATAGGTACACTCTCTATTAGACTTTACTGAAAGTGACATCCCTAAAGGTAAGCCTCTCGACCAATGCTTAGATGAGCTAGATAATTTTATTATTAAGCAAGACAATTTCAATAGGAGGATACAAAGTCAGTTACATGATAATTCTCTTACTATCAAAAGTTTACTTGGTGTTCTCGAAAGAACAGTTAATGATGTTAAATGTCTTGTTAAGCATTTCCATATGGTTCAATCTCAGCTTGAACAAATTTCTAATGTGCAAAAAGATTTGCTTGCTAACAATGCCAAACAGGACATACAAGCTTATGGCATCAAGACCAGGGGTGGAACACACACCCAGGACCCACTCTATCCTGAGGGGCATCCAAAGAGGATCGAGCAAGATTCTCAAGTGCAAGAAGAAGACGAGATTGTTAGCTCTCCTAAGAAGAAAATGAAGAAGAAGAAACACAAGGAAGCTGACAACTCCAATGATCCTATTACAAGTGAAGAACATGTTATTGATCCCAATGCTGAAACTGAAGACGGTGCTGAGCCCGAAGAAAATGATAAGGAGAAGAATGATCCTCCTGAGGTGCGAGAAGAAGAAGCACCCGATAAACGCAAGAAGTATACAAGAGAGGACTTCATAGAAAGAAGACATGGGAAGGAAAGAGAACCGTGGGTACAAAAACCCATGCCCTTTCCAGGTAAGTCTCTCAAATATAAAGAAGAAGAGAATTATAATAAATTTTGTGAATGGATGAAACCTCTTTTTCTGCAAATTCCTTTGACTGATGCTATCAAGTTACCTCCTTATTCCAAATATATGAAAGATATTGTTACTAATAAAAGAAAAGTTCCTAATGAGGAAATATCTACTATGCTTGCTAACTATTCTTTCAGAGGCAAGATTCCTGAGAAGCTTGGTGATCCAGGTATACCCACCATTCCTTGCTCCATAA
This sequence comes from Bromus sterilis, assembly GCA_950022295.1. Classification (NCBI taxonomy): domain Eukaryota; kingdom Viridiplantae; phylum Streptophyta; class Magnoliopsida; order Poales; family Poaceae; genus Bromus; species Bromus sterilis. The sequence goes on from OX465596.1 coordinate 50,246,991, forward strand.
AAAATAATTATGTCAAGACTGCCTTAAGTGATCTCGGTGCAGGGGTGAGTGTTATGCCTTTTTCTCTTTACAAAAGGCTATGTTTAGATAAGCTAATCCCTACAGATATCTCCCTTCAGATGGCTGACAAATTAACAACCGTCCCGATAGGTATTTGTGAGGATGTTCCAGTTGAAGTTGCTAATTGTTTGATTCTTACTGATTTTGTCGTTCTTGACATGCCCGAGGATGGGAGCATGTCCATTATTCTTGGTAGACCTTTTCTTAACACCGCAGGTGCCATTATTGATTGCAATAAAGGAAAGGTCACCTTCAACATAGATGATAAAGAACACACGGTGTATTTTCCAAAGAAGATCGACAAAAGGCATGGCCTTAACTCAATAGAGAATATCGAGACCGTGAAGATTGGAGAATGGGATTGTCTTCTACACGTGCACCACAAATACAAAACCATCATGGTGGGGACAATGTCCATTAAAGTAAAGGTGCAATGATCACTTCATAAGAGGTGAGACTTTTTGTTCTATATATCGTCGGTTCGTTGGTAAGACTTGATCAACCTTGCTACTGAGCATGTTTATATAGGTAAAACGTGGAGCTTGTTATGTTTTCATTTACCTTAGCTTTTGTTCTCCTTGTTGTACCAAGTTTATATGTTTTTGAAACTTCACAATTCTAATCACTGCTTCAAGTTTTCAGAAAGTTTCGCAGCCTTTTGAACTCTGGAAAATTTGAACAGTGAAGTTTTCAGAAAAATTCCAGAAAAAATATATTAAAAATTTCCATGCCGGGAGTGACCCAAAGGAACCTGGGGCTGACCAAGGGGCCCACCAGTGGCCCAGGTGGCCAGCTGGCGCGGCGATCCCCCTGGCCGCGCCCACAGGGCACCTGGGGCCCACAGGTCCCACCTCGAGGTAAGTCTTCTTCCTCCTCCATTCTCTCTCTCCAAAAACACGAGTTCTGCACCTGGAACTTGCGTTCTTGCTCTCCTCCGTCCAGAATTTTGATCTCTCTCTACAACCCATCATTTGAGCTGAGATTTTGGAAAAATACTCCCTGGTATGCAACTCCTTCACCCCTCCAAATAGATTTTTGATTGGTGGTTTCATTTGTGAGTATTTAGTAATTCTTGGTGCTGTTTAGATGAGCTTGCATGCGATGCAAGTTTATGCCTTAGGTATGTGAGTAGAGTAGTTTGCCTCAACTCACTTTGTTTAAATCCTTGTTTTTGTGAATTGTCAAAATTTTCATAAATGAGTTTGCTAGGCAAAGCAAAGGGGTGGCTTGGGAAGAAGAATCCCGAGCGGTCCGATATAGTCACTAGAGCTGCAGCTTCACCCTTAGCAGTTAGGGTGAGCTACAATGAAGATCATGTGCCCCTGGAGTTGTTGGAAGACACAAGTCCAGCATGCCCAATGATGTATCCGTGCGATGATTTTCTTGCAGCTGCGGGAATTAAGGAGGAATTTTATCGCCTTTGTGCCAATGCAGGTTTGACACGGCTAGCGTTATGCCGTGTGGTACAATACAAGAATCTTACCTCCCGTTTTGTTAGCAGTTTTCGTTATAACCATGATGCTGGAACCTTCGAGTTCAAACTTTATAATGATCTCATAACCATGTCTTTGGCACAGTTTATTGATATAATAGGTGTACCGAATGTTGGTCAGACGGCGAAGATGGTTTCTAAGCCTTACGAGTTGAGGACCCTCTTCAATTCCCTTTGCTATCAGGAGGAGGCCGACATTCAGCGCACGAAGATTTCCAACATTTTTCCCCACCTCAGGTATTTTGCGTGTTATATTGCTAGAGGGGTGTTGACTCGTGACAACACGAGCAGTGGTTATGCACCAGATTTCGCTATTTATGCGAACGCCCTCTCTGGTAAGAATGAGTAGAATTTGGGTGCCTTAATTGCTCGGCGCCTTGTTACGAACAGTAACAAGGGCGACTTATATGGTGGCGTTTACGCCACACTCATCCTTGAGTCTCTTGAGCGCACCCCACATCTTGATGATTTTCCCTTTTCATACACAAGTCTTGATCTTGCGAATATGAAGAGGCATAAGTTTGTTACCATGACTTCCCAGTTTGGTAGCCTTGATTATATTTTGAGGTTTGAAAAGACCATTACTCGTGAGATCCGTCTACCTGCACCACTTTTGTTTGATAACACTCGCAGGAACGGATGGTCCTTCAACTGTATCCAATTCGATGAGTTCATGGCTCATTACCAGCCGCATAACCCCATGGAGGGGGTTGTGCCCGACGAGGAGGAGCATGGTGAGTTCCCACCTTTCCAGGGAGAGACCTTCACCGATAATGGCGAGGGATCTTCTTCCGCTTGGAGCGCAGGACCTTCCTCATGGGGGGACCCGAGGACTTTGGTGTACGCACCGGAGGGCTCATACGACTCCTGGACTCACCACTACCCCGGATCAGGAGTCTCCTGGGGGCAGTAGCTGCTACCAACTTAGGCCAAAAGCCTAAGCTTGGGGGGTACGTGCCCTTCTCACTTTTCCATTGTATTATTCGTTCTTATTTTGTTTGCTTTGATCTTTTTCGAAGTTTTTGCCCGTTCTTCTTTGTTCTTTTATTTTGCAAAAACAACAAAAAGATTTCTCTTTTCTTTTTCTTTCGCTAAACCTTTGAAACCCCCCCAAAAAAATTATTTTCTCTCTTTAGTTTGCTTTGTTTTTAGAGTTCAGCTCGAGTCCGCGATGGCATTTGATTATATATTTCCGACATTCGGTCGTGCAAGTGACAAGGCAGTAATGATGAAGATCGACGGAAGGGAAGCAACAAGGAAAACCGGTATGAACTCTTTTTGTTTCTACTTTTGTACATATGCCTGTACTTATGATCTAGAGACCAGCTTGTAGCAACAAAGTGCTATGTTTATAATGCTTTCCCAGTGTTCATTCTTTATTTGTGGCTGATCTCAAATAGCTAGGGTGCATAATATGTTGTTGGAATGATTTACATGCATTGCATTACTCATGGTTTGGCATGTTGAAGTGGTATTTCCCTTCGGAGAATTCTTGGATTGACTTAGCACATGTTCACACATGTTTATGACTGAAATGTCTATCATGCTTTGATGACCTTTTTATTTCAAAATATTCATATCACTTTGATGCCCGATTCAATGTTACTTTGTCGCTCTGCATGATTATGAAAATTATTGCTCTCTAGTTGTCGCTTCCCAGTCTTTTGCTAGCCTTCACTCGCACCAAGCGGAATTCTGCTTGTGCTTCCAAACTCCTTTTCAAACTAGTTATTCCACTTGAGTCCACCATACCTACCTATATGTGGTATTTACCGGCCACTCCTAACTTAGACTTTCTTGTGCCATCTCGAAATTTATTCAAAAGCTTCCCTTTTGTAACCGTTCAAGCTCATGGTGCGGTGAGGGAAAATCAGTATCTACCATGCCAAAAATATTTTGACGGAAGTTTTAAATAGTCAATAAAAAAACAGAGAGTTACACCTCCCCCATACTTGATGATGGGATGAAATGGACCAAATGCTGCTAATGATAGGTGGAACGATATCCTCCTTCCATCCTTGAGGCAAAATAAAAGGTACCATAGACCATCAAAGGATTTATGGATAAGGGAACATGTGTAAGCAAAAGGCATTAATATAGTTGGCATGGGAGATATTGAGAGACCTTTACCGTACACCGTTGACTGGAAAGTTGCACATCTCAAAAGAAGTTTGTCTCTGTTTTCAAAACCAAGAGCTCTGGCACATGTTTAGTCTTTGCTTCCTTTCACGGGTTTTCAATCTTGCCATAAAAAATCCACGGTTCGAGAGTCTCACCTTCTTTCTTCAAAGAACCAACTATTGAGAGCATAATTGTCATTCTTAGTGTAACATGCATTGTCCCAAAGTATTACATTGTCTTCTGCATGCTTGTTATATTGCTAGTCTGAAATTCTTAGTTCTAGTCTCCTTTAAAACTCCGGACGAGTTTCTGCATTTATGTTTTGCTTCACTCATGGAGGCTAGCGAGATACCACCCTGATATGTTCAGGCTATGTGCATTGTGATCTTGTCTTGATTTTCAGCAGCATATTGTTCACTTTAGACTGTTTGTGATTGATCACTTGAAAGAAGGATTGCTTCGTGCATTGTCCCCATGGCATTGTTTTCATACTTGCTAAACTCTTTTCGTTGAACCGGCTTATATACATCTTATGAACCAAAAGAGTTTGTCAAAGTTTCTTTGTCGCGTCCAGTTCTTTGAACTGAATTGCTTGAGGATAAGCAATAGGCTAAGCTTGGGGGAGTTGATACGTCTCAATTGTATCTAATTTTCCAAAGACTTTTGCTATTGTTTTGCCCTCATTCTTGCATGATTTAAACTAAAGTAACCCGGACTGACGTTGTTTTCAGCAGAACTTCCTGTATGGTTTTATTGTGCGCATGAAAATGGATTTTTAGACATCTCGGAAAATTCCTAGAAAAATACCAAAAAATCCACGCACCCGAAGGAGCCCGGAGCCAGAACATGGGCCAGAGGGTAGCCAAGGGGGCCCCATGCACCCCCCCTGGAGCGGACAGGGGCGGGGCCACGCCGGGAGGCCGCCTGGTGCCCTACTTTGGCTCCTATTTATTCTCGTGACGGGGAAACTCCGAAAAAGAAGCCACTTTTCCAGAACTCGTCGCGGTGCCGCCGCCAACCTCTGTTCTTCCTCGGGAGGGTTAATCTGGAGGCTTATTTGGCCTCCGGAGAGGGGAGATCGTCCCCATCGTCATCACCATCACCACTCCATCCTTCCTCCATGACTTCCCTTCACATGTGTGAGTAATTCCCTGCTGTATGCAAAGGGGATGGTAGGGATTGGATGAGATTGATCATGTAATAGTTCGTCAGATTGTTGGGGGCATGTTGCCTATCATCTACTTTGGTGTTTATCATCTTTGCTACAACTCGTTGTTCTTAATGCTTGTCACTTTGGGCCCGAGTGCCATGTTTTCAGATCTGAACCACTTATGTTTTCATGAGTTTATTTATGTTCGAGATCCTATCTATGAGTTGTATGCACCTATTATGGTCCGGAACCGGCGATCCCAAAGGTGACAGCTTGGGACACCAAAGGGGATGGTCCATAATTTGAGGATTCCATGTATCCATTGAGTTTATTGCTTTGTTCCGGTGCTCTTTGAGAGGAGCACCTTAATCTCCATAAGTTACTTTTGGCCCCGTTCGTAGCGGGATGGTAGGACAAAAGATGTTGTGCAAGTTCTTATTCCAAGCACGCACAACTACCTATGGGATACATGCCTAATGTTTGATATTTGCCTAGATGATCATTAATTTTCTGTGTGCCTTGCCCCGTGTTAGAATTTATTACATGTTCATTCTTATTCATGTAGCGCCCAACCATCCATCTCCCTAGCCTACAGTATTTTAATCCTGCTGGTCACTAGTTGCTACTTTTGCTGTTATCATTATCGCTATCATATCACAGTTGCTATTAACACTTTGTTGCAAGCAAGCATATTTCAGGTGCGATTGAATTGACAACTCAACTGTCAAAGCTTATAAATACTCTTTGTGTCCCCTTGTGTCGAATCAATAAATTGGGATAACTTACCCGCGAGAACACTACAATCGATCCCCTACTGTTGGTGGTCATCAGAGCGCGTTCGGTGTGCCATTGGGAATAATTGGTCATCATCTCATCGAGAAGTTTTGTGGCAGCACCAAGTGTAGTTGACATAAAGGTTCCTCCCGTGGCCGAATCTAGCAGGTTCCGCGAGGTAAAGTTGAAGCCTGCATAAAAAGTCTGGATAACCATCCAGGTAGTCAAACCATGTGTAGGGCATTTCATAACAAGAGATTTCATACGTTCCCAAGCTTGGGAAACGTGTTCATTATCCAATTGCCTAAAATTTATAATGTTACTCCTCAATTGGATAATTTTAGCAGGTGGGTAATGGTGGCAAGAGAGTGTTATACTCTTCAAGCCCTCGTTGATTACCCCAAGTGCAGGGTTAGATATATAGTGCAGCGGCAAGTTTTCCCTTGGCAAAGATACCAAGGTTTGTCTCCCGTAGGACTCCTAAGGATACAAGAAGGTGGTAAAGTGAACAATGGCGCCGAGGTTGCTACTTCACCCAGACTTGCACACAGATACAAATAACTTTGCTCCCAACGAGTACAGAGGAGTTGTCAATTCCTCCGGCCTTGCCGTTTACAAAGGATCAACGCAAGAGATAATGATAGTGGCAACTGAAAGTACTAGACTGAGAGTAAATTGAGGGTGTAAACAATGATATGAAGATGAACCAAGGTCGCGTGATTTTCACTAGTGATGTCTCTCTCCCCAAAGACGATAAAAGTGCTAGCGAGGTAAACAAATCACAGTTGGGCAATTGACAGGATTATGAAGGCACCGCAATGCTAACTATGCTGCAAAGAAAGGAAGGGCTCAAAAGCAATGGGAAGTACGCCAAGGTAAGTAGACCGAAATCCATCTGCATCTACTACGAATCATCCACCTTGAGATATCTATCGAGAAAATATCGCTGGTATTAAGTTGCGAATCCCACCCAAAGTGTAAACTCAAAGCAACAGACAACTGCATTAAAAGAACTTTGCGTAAAGTAAACAATCCTTGCATCCGTGGATACAAGCACCGTTGTTTTATCCCTGATGGCAACAGCACATACCCTAGTCTCATGTTTCTGTTACTCAAGCTAGATATCAAGGGGATGAACCCACAATCAAGCATAACGCTCCCTCTTGGAGTTGCAACAAATCACTTGGCCAAAGTAAAATACGGCAACGGAGAACATTCAAGAATTTACTCAAGAACAAAATACAGAAGATAAGAACCAAATATATTACTCATCAAAATCTGAACATAGTCTCATAATCCATCAGATCCCATCAAACTCAACATAGCAACGGCAGAAAATTACAAAGGTACCTCGATCATGTGAGGCAGCTCACGAGGTCTCGAAAGTGGAGGCACAAAGAAGGGAGAGATAGATCACATAGCTACTGGTCACGGACCCATGGTCCAAGGGAAACTACTCATGGTACATACGGGAGGCGTCCATGGCTATGGATGGTCTCCCGGAGAGGGTAGCTTCTCCCGGCAGGGTGCCAGAGCAGCTTCTCCAGGCATCCCCGATCTTGAAACGGTGGCGGCGGCGGTACAGAGGCGAGATCGCGAAAGAGGAGTCCGTCTTAGGGGTTTCCACCCCGAGGGGTAAATATAGGCGAAGGGGGTGTCGAGGGGATCCACGAGGCAGTCAGGAAGGTCCCTGGCGCGACCTAGGGTGGGGCCGCGCCACCTGCCCTCCTGGCTGCCTGGTGGTGGCCCCCTTCGCTTCTTTGGTGTTTCCGGAAGCTTCCGCAACGCTGATTTTTTATCTGTTTTTCCTGGATTTTTTGGAGCATTTTTAATGGCCGGAAAACCTGAAATACAAAAACAACAGAAAACAACAACTGGCAGCTGGGTGCACTGGGTTAATATATTAGTCCAAATATGCTCAAAAGTGTATGAAAGTTCAAGCAAAACATGACAAAATCACACAAAACATGCATGGAGCAAGCAGAAATTATAGATACGTTTTGCACGTATCAACATCCCCAAGATTAATTCCTGCTCGTCCTCGAGTAGGTAAACGATAACAAGCATAATTTCTGTGGTGACATGCCACACAACCATAAGAGGAATTTTAAGTAAAGCAATCAAAGCATGCAATTCAATTCAAGTCTTAACAAGCAATAGTCTATATTAGCATTGACACAAGCAACAAAAGAACAAAAGGTGCAAGAGCTCTCGCTGTCCGTGACTCGAATGTCTCTAGATGGTTTTTGCGTGCAAGCAGGGGATAGGGAAATACTAGAGAAAAAGGTAATTGTTGTTGAGAACAACTATCTACTAAAGTTTCACACTTAGTCTGCTTTGGATTCTTATCTTGACTCGTCCCCAGACCACTAGCCAGGTACAAGTCAAACTGATCCACTCCCTTTCGATATTTTGAGCACTCATGCAATGGATGAGCGTGAGCAAGAAATTTTACACCTAAAAGGCGAAACAGAAAGAAGGTGGAGGAGGAAGACAAAAAGGTGTGAAAGGCTCACATCAATGAGGACAATCATAGGCGAGAGAAGGCCATATGATAGATATGATGTGAGGAGTAGGGATTGCCATGCAACAGATGCACATGTGAGCTAAAAGCTCTCCAAGGGAACTAGTGGGTGTGCATCTAACTTGCTTGCTCAAGAAGACCTAGAGCTCGTTTGAGGAGGCTCATCATTGGAATATACAAGCCAAGTTCTATAGTGTGAAGTTCCCCACATAGCTATATGCATGATGATGATATCTATGGAGTACAAGGGATAGAGGATGAAGTACTAGTGTGGATCTCTCAAAAGGAATAGTAGTGTGCCCCCTTCTCTCTTTTTATTTCTTTTTTCTCTTTTTTCTATTTTTTTGTATTTTTTGGTGGCCTCAATGGCTCTTTCTATTGAACTCTCATTTGTCCTCTTTGGGATCTTTTGATTTTTTTCCTCTTTGGAATCTTTTCCTCACTTTAGGGGCAACACTCTATATTTTACAAGGATATAGGAGATCTTTCATACTTTACAAAGGTACTCACATAAAGAAGATATAACTATCATGATGCAAATGTATGACATGAAGATCAAGTCATGAGAAGATGGATGTTGCATGGCAATGTATCTCGGAAAGGCTATGGAAATGCCTTGTAGGTAGGTATGGTGGATGTTTTGAGGAAAGATATAAGGAGGTTTATGATGACAGAGCGTATCGTGCCAAGGGTTTGGATGCACCGGAGAAGTATGCGCCAAGTCTCAAGATGAGAAAGGGCAATGCACGGTACCGAAGAGGCTAGAAAAAGTATAGGTGGGTGGAAGTGTCAACTTTCGAATACTCACATTAGTCCGAAGAACTCATGCACTTATTATCGGTAACTCTCAATATAATCAGGAGGTTCACAAAGAGACAAGTACCCCGAGGAGGAGTGTATGGGGGTTTGGTTATCCTTGCGCATCCTCGACTCATGGTACGTGAGTGTACTCTAATATTCGAACCCTCCAGAGGTTAGTGATCCATCTAGTAGCTAGAGTTCTCAACAGGAGTTTTTGTTTTTCGAAAAACACACGAATTGCCCAAAATACGACATCTATCACTAATAGGCTCAAGCTCTTTACACCAAAAGTTCAAACATTACTCTAGTTAATACCTCAAAACTCTTGCAAGTTACTACTACAAAGAGAATAGCAACTTCAACTACCTACTTCTAGTCAAGACACAAAACTCAGTGCAACAGGCAAACTCTCTAACAAGATAAAACATGCAACCTATAGAAAGTTCAACCTAAAAGAAAAGTAAAGCTCTAGAAAAACTAAAGCAGTACAACTAAACAGACCAGCAGCTAAGAAAAGAAAAAGAACAACTCACAGCTGAAAGAATAAGCATGCAAATCCTATGAGGAGTTCTAGTTCAAGCGGAGCGTGTATCTCTCGCACACAAAAGAGTAAGTAAGCTGGGATATAACTTGTTACTACAGAAAAAAAGCAAAACAAACCTAGAAAAGTAAAGAGCGAGACGCTCCAAGTATAGCACACAACGCATGAAGCGATAAAAATATAGTGTAACGAGAGACGAACTGATAATAGTTAATGAAGAAGGGGATGCACGGGGGCATCCCCAAGCTTAGACGCTTGAGTCTCCTTGAATATTTATTGGGGGTGCACATGGGCATCCCCAAGCTTGAGCGTTTGACACTCCAAGATCTTCTTTCATCATCTTCCATCGCACACTTGAAAACTCCCTTCATACATAACTCATTGTAGACTGATTAGAGAGGTTAGTACCCTAATAAAATAATTTTTTCTCCACTGGAAATAAAGATAATCTTGAAGAGCTACTGTTTCTCAAGATTTCCAAAAAGTTTTTGCAAAGAAAAAGCAAGCTTAAGGTTTGCAAAAGTAAGGAGAGACAAAACGTTGCAGAATCTGTGAAAAAACAGAACAACAGATAGAAAAGATTTTTTAGGGATACTTCTGCAACTCAAATCAAAAAACTCAGAACATACTCAAGTTTCGTAATTGTATAGAGCACGCTGTGTAAAAAATTCATCTCAAAATATGAACTGGGATTTTTCTCTGATTTTTCTAGTCACGAGGACAGAATCTGTTTTCTGGACAGCATGTCACAACTTTCACTTCCCTTGTCGTATGAGGCTATAAAAGGCACAAAGCTTGAAAAGAAAAGATACAATTATGTTGCTACAGTAGTAAAAATCATCAAGACCACTAAAAACAGAAGAAAAGGAAAAAGAAAAACCTAAATTCGTTGCGGGCTGCCTCCCGAAAGCGCTTCTTTAAACCCATTAGCTAGGCTTAATGCAAAAGATCAAGTTTTTTCAAGAGAATAACTAGCCCGTGTGACGGACTCAAAATTTAACTTAATCTTTTTCCTAGGGAAATGTTCCATCCCTTTCTTGAGAGGGAATTGGAATTTGATATTCCCCTCTTTCATGTCAATAACAACACCAACTGTGCGAAGAAAAGGACGTCCCAAAGTAATTGGACAAGAAGGTTCACATTCAATGTCCATAATAGTAAAATCAACGGGAACATAATTGTCATTGACAATGATAAGAACATCGGCGATCTTCCCCAAAGGTTTCTTTACGGAAGAATCAACATGACGAACACCAAAAGAACAAGGATCAAAAGGTTTCAATTCAAGCATATCATACATTCTTTTGGGCATAACAGAGGTACTTGCTCCAACATCACAAAGAGCATAACAAGAGAAGTTATTCAATTTGATTTTTATCATAGGATCCCAACCATCTTCTAGATTCCTAGGTATGTAGGCTTCTAGTCTAAGATTCTCCTCCCTAACTTTGATTAGAGCATTGGTGATATGCTCTGTGAAGGCAAGATTAAGTGTGCTAGTGTGGGGGTCTCTAGACATCTTGTGTAGAAAACCAATAACTTCAGATAAAGTGCAGTTGTCAAAGTTTAAATCACTACTATCTATCAAGGAGGTAGTGATATCATTTAAGCTCACTTGTTTGAAAGCCTCTATGTTCATAGAGGTTTCTTCATTTATGGTTGAGGTGGTAGCATCACCATTGATAGGTCCAGTGGGACTAGGGGTGTGATGGGTGCTAACAGTTTGGACATCCTCAACTACTTGGATAGTAGCTACTGTGTGGTAGGTAGGAAGGCTCTTAATTCTATCCTCTTCCTCTTTTTCCTAGCCCATCTTTCTTTGAGTTTAGCCATCATCCTAATATTTTCATTGATTTGTAACTAGATAGCATTAATAGGAGTGACCTTACTCTCCTCAAGGGGAGAGGTTCTGATTTTTAAAATCTCAACATCAAGGGCTAAGTTATCTACCTTCAAACAAAGATTATCTAATTTAGCTAGATTTCTTCCATATTCTTTTTGAAGGTTTTTTGGGTAGTGATAAAGTCTCTAAGCATACTCTCTAGTTCAGAGGTGGGGTTCTTGTTGCTAGGGGTAGGTGATGTTGTTCCCATAAGTGGATGGAAACGGTCTAAGATTACTTGCAAAGTTGCTCCTATAAGCATTATTGTTGAAGTTGTTTCTAGAGATAAAGTTCACATCTACTTGATCCTGAGCAATCAAAGAATTTAAAGGAGCATTTTGAGGATCAATAGGAGATTTCTTGGTAAGTACAGACATGATAAGGTCAACCTTTTCATTTAGAGAGGAGATCTCCTCGACAGAATTTACCTTATTACCAGTTGGAGATCTTTCGGTGTGCCACTAAGAGTAGTTCAGCATCATCTTGTCAAGTAGCTTTGTGGCAGCACCAAGTGTGGTCGACATAAAGGTTCCTCCCGTGGCCGAATCTAACAGGTTCCGCGAGGTAAAGTTCAAGCCTGCATAAAAGGTCTGCATAACCATCCAGGTAGTCAGTCCATGCGTAGGGCGGTTCTTGACAAGCGTCTTCATACGTTCCCATGCCTGGGCAACGTGTTCATTATCCAATTGCCTGAAATTCATAATGTTACTCCTCAATTGAATAATTTTAGCAGGGGGGTAGTATTCCCGATAAAAGCATCCTTGCACTTATCCCAAGAATCTATGCTATTCTTAGGCAAGGATTGAAACCAGATTTTAGCTTCATCCCTCAAAGAGAAAGGAACAAGCTTAAGCTTAACAATTTCACCATCTACTTCTTTGTACTTTTGCATATCACAAATCTCAATAAAATTATTTAAATGCAAAGCAGCATCATCTCTAGCACCAGAGAATTGGTCTTTCATAACAAGGTTTGGCAAAGCAGGTTTAATCCCATAAGAAGGTGCTGAAGTAGCAGGTGTAGCAATAGGAGTGCAGATAAAGTCACTGTTGTTGTGACTAGTGAAGTCACACAACTTAGTGTTTTCATTGGAACCCATAGTAGCAGCAGGTATTTTTGGTATTTTTGATAAGGGACACAAAGGTAAAAACTGAAAGGTAAACTAACAAGACTAAAAAGCAAAGATAAAAGATAGTGTGCAACTCCCCTATCTTGTAGGCTGGAGTCCCCGGCAACGGCGACAAAAAACTTGCTGGTGGCAAGAGAGTGTTATACTCTTCAAGCCCTCGTTGAATACCCAAAGTGCAGGGTTAGATATATAGTGCAGCGGCAAGTTTTCCCTTGGCAAAGATACCAAGGTTTGTCTCCCGTAGGACTCCGAAGGATACAAGAAGGTGGTAAAGTGAACATTGGCGCCAAGGTTGCTACTTCACCTGGACCTGCACACAGATACAAATAACTTTGCTCCCAACGAGTACAGATGAGTTGTCAATTCCTCCGGCCTTGCCGTTTACAAAGGATCAACGCAAGAGATAATGATAGTGGCAACTGAAAGTAAGAGACTGAAAGTAAATTTAGGGTGTAAACAATGATATGAAGATGGACCAAGGTTGCGTGATTTTCAATAGTGACGTCTCTCTCCCAAAAGACGATAAAAGTGCTAGAGAGGTAAACAAATCACAGTTGGGAAATTGACAGGATTATGAAGGCACCGCAATGCTAAATATGCTGCAAGGAAAGGAAGGGCTCAAAAGCAATGGGCAGTACGCCAAGGTAAGTAGACCGAAATCCATCTGCATCTACTACGAATCATCCACCTTGTGATATCTATCAAGAACATCTCGCTGGTATTAAGTTGTGAATCCCACCCAAAGTGTAAACTCAAAGCAACAGACAACTGCATTAAAAGAACTTTGCGTAAAGTAAACAATCCTTGCATCTGCGGATACAAGCACCGTTGTTTTATCCCTGGTGGCAACAACACATCCCCTAGTCTCATGTTTCTGTCACTCATGCTAGACATCAAGGGGCTGATGTCGGGACCCGGGGTTTGCGTATGCAAGTACAGTTAAGACATAGTCATATGGAGAGCCGAGAACCGCACCCACTTGTCTAAGCAGACAAGGCCAAGCACTGAACATTCTCGGAAAGCATCGTACGTGAGGGGCATCCCATCCAGGCCGGATGATCAACTGAGATGGGTCCTCATCGTCCGCACACAAGTCAAATGATATGGGTGGTGAACTCCCATATTCAAAGACAAGTCGCCTCAACCATACTACCGACTATCTCAAAACTCTTACATAGACTTACTCCAGCCCGATCACTTAGTCGGGGTCTAGGGCGGGCTCGATCATACCACAAAGTGTGCACGAGACGGAGTCTCGAGCAATCGCATCGCGATGCCCCAAGCTGCGCACATCTAAGGGCCACTTGGTGTATGAAAGACCGCCAGCCAGAACACAACTAAGGTCTCGAAAACCCATACGAAGACATGCATGTTATAAACATACACGCAGCACACATGCCTTGTATGAACAGCAGGTACCATTGCATTTCTCTACAAAGTGTACATTTTATTTATAATTCTTATAGAGTACACACAGAGATCACATACATGTGATCCAACATTACAACACAGGCGGAAGCAAATTATGTCTGAGTACAGACAAGTTTAACAAATGGCTTAAGAAGCCTTATTTAAACACAAAGCCCTCCACGAGGGAACCAGTCTGCTGACTGGGACTAGACTAGCTTAACTTCAGTCGTCTAGCTCGATGAAGAAGCCACCTTCGGGGTCAGTGGCGTCATCTAAAACATAGATTAAGCAAACATGAGTACAAAGGCGTACTCAGCAAGACTTACATAGGAGCTATACTACTCATGCACATGTATCAAGGTAAAAGGGAGGTGGGGTTCACTTGCAGAAATGCCAGCTTTGACTTGGCTAATCCTGAACTACGAGTACCAGACTTTGAGGTAAGAAGCGTACACGAGTCCACTACTTTCTCCAACCAATACACCACTATGGTGCCTTCCTCGACTTCCCCACGAGAAAGTACGCCATAGCACTCACACTTATCTTGGTGTATTTTAGAAGTATCCGGTTCAAGTTATCTAATAATCAAGCTAAGCTATCCAAGCAGTCCATAACCGCAGACGCGGCTATTCCAATAGTTTTGTTAACCCTGCAGGGGTGTACCGCTACACACACGTGCCATCAGTTACCGCCTTTTGCGTGTCACCGTTCAAGAGATGACAGCGAGGATGCCACCACAACCGTTATATCATAGCCGATCTAGTCCATGAAAGCCGCCTACTTGGGTTGGTTACCACAATCGTGAACCCGGCCGGTTTACCGAAGTGGACCCAAGCGATGTGTGCGTGGTGCATAAGCCGGTCTCGGGTGAGCCGTTCTCTCACTTAGCATCCAGGCCTCAAGCCTACCAGAACTCCGAACTACTGCGACATCTGGACATCGAAAGGGATGAGTTAATAGGTTGAGAGGGGTCAGTGAGCCCAATGTGTGGTTGTACTCTTCATCTTGGATCACCACACAAGAACTCGGACTTAGGGCGGTGTTCAACGAGACAACCCACCGTGTACTCCTACACAGCCTCTCATCGTTCAACTTGTATTAGGGTCGATTCACCAACACTTTTCTACCATCATCCTCATGATCATTACCATCCCGACTCACATCACAGTAACAACATGGTATCATACTAAGCATGCAATAAGCGATAACATTTGCAGGGGCCACATGATATCATTCAACTCCTACATTTGCTAGGATTGTGGTTTGCTTACTACTGTGACAAAAGATAGGTCATGCAAAGGAATGGGTTCATCTAAGCGGTAGAATCGTAACATGGTGATCATCCTATACAATGCATAAGCGAGACATGAGAGGGAAGTGGGATTTTATCGACATGATCAATGGGGTTTTGCTTGCCTTGCTGACGAGGTTCGGGTTCTGGATCTTCAGCGAAGGGGGGGACCTCTTGCTCCGGTTCCACCTCTACTCGACAAACAAAGCACGAAGTAGCAATCAATATGAATGCAATGCTCAAGAACATGATTGAATGTTAAAGCTTGAAGTATAAGTTTTGATGTGTGAGGCAATTCCATTTAAGTGGAATATATTGCATTTAAAATGCAAATTCAAACTCCACATTTGAATTCAACATTAACCAAGTTATATGTGATATAGTTTGATCATTTTAAAATATCTTCAAATGTGTATGATATGCCTCTGATGTGTAAGTGAAATGTAGCATGTTGCCATGGTTCAAGTTGCAAAATTATTTGAATTGAATTTGATTTAATTCCATTTAAATCAAATAGCAAATGCTACTGATAACTTTTTAAATTCAACTCAAACAGAGTTGAAAGTTGCATATTTGGAAAGATAATTTTCTCCTGATCATTTTTCATATATTATTTGTCCAATTTGGAGTTAATATGAATTTTCTATGAATTTCCAAAGTTTGGGGTATTTTCTGGAATTTCTGGAATTATTAAACCATTTTTCTTTTCTGGAAATTCATTTAATCGATTTACTGCGTTAGGCTGACGTCAAGCTGGCGTCAGGGGGGGCTGACAAGGGGGTCCCACCTGTCATTGACTGGGTTCACTTAACCCGTGGGTTAAGTTAATCCAGTGGCTTAATTAAGCCACTGGGCCCACTGGTCAGTGACCCAGGGGTCACTTAACTGGTGATTAAACGAGGGGGTTAAGAGCTGATTCGCCGGCGGCTAAACGCCGGCGGCCTGGCCACGGCGGCGCAGCACGGGAGCACGATTCCGGCCACGGGAGGGGAAACGGAGGGCACCGGATTGCTCCTGGAGGTCGTCCGCGTCTTCTGGAGGCCTCGGGGGTCCACGGGGAGCTCTGTAACGACGACGGCGACGACTCCGGCGGCAGCAGAACCACGGCGAGGTCGCAGTCATCGTTGTGGTGCACGGTTCGGGCTGATTTGTGGCGCGTTCAAGTGCTGGCACACGCGGGAGTCAAACGCGTGCACCGGGGGTTCACGAAAAGCACTGGAGCGAGGAGGACGACGACCATGGCGGCGAGGTGCTCGGGTTCCCATGGCGGATCCGGCTAGAGGAAGCAATCGAGGGGGAGAAGTGAGGGGTTTCACTCGCAAGCTCACCCTGAATCCAGCAGAGGTGGTGGCGAGGTCTGGGGTGGTTCAACGGCGGCGTAATCGACGAAGTCCTCCACGGCGGCCGGCGGGAGCTCGAGGAAGATTCCGACGTCTACGCGGGCTCCGGGCTCGATTCCTTCTGCAGTTCGATGAAGTCGACGACGACGAAGCGCTTGGACACCTTGGTTCGGCTCCTCGACGTCAGTGGCCACGTGTGTGCTCGACGGCGCTCCGGCTAGTCTACGGTGGCGTCGTTGTTCTTCGCGGGGAGGAAGAACTGGAGGGCGAGGAAGGAAGGGAAATAAGCCTGGACGTCTCCAGGACACGCGGGCAGTGAGAAGGAGGAAGGGGAGTCGCTGAGGAGCCTCAACCGCGACGGCCACGGCATGCCGGGCACGCAGCTGTGTGCTCGTGCCCGGGGAAGACGACAGGGGAGTTCTCCTGGTGGGCTGGGCCGGCTGGAGAGGTGGGCCTCGCCCCTGGCGAGAGGTAAGCCTTTTTCTTTTTTTTCTCTGTTTAATCTTTCCTTTCTTTTTCTGTAATTTGTTTTGGCTCTGATAAAAATGCCAAACCATTTTATTAAATGCTGAAAACTTTTACATGGCCTCATAATAAAATAGACTAGCCACTCATAAACTTTCAACATTTTTAAAATTCAAATGATTTGAATTTTAAATCAAATAGGGGGATTTCTTTAATTCCAAGGTACTGTTTGAATATTTGAAAAATCTATGAGCATGGGGTGGGTCCCACATCACTTGATATGTGATCACACTCATTTATAAGACTTTTCAAAACTCTAACATGAATTTTTGGAAAAGATTTTTATCTGGCCTTTTGAATTAATTCATCTGGGGGGTGTTCCTTCTCCCATTTTGATTTTGAATTTGATTTCAAGGATTTCTTTTTGAATTTTGACATGATGCAAAGGTGCTAACTAACCCTAGCACATACCTAACAGAGGGATCTGACAGCTGAACCCACAATCAAGCATAACGCTCCCTCTTGGAGTTGCAACAAATCACTTGGCCAAAGTAAAATACGGCAACAGAGAACATGCAAGAATTTACTCAAGAAGAAAATACAAAAGATAAGAACCAAATATATTAGTCATCACAATCTGAACATAGTCTCATAATCCATCAGATCTCATCAAACTTAGCATAGCAACGGCAGAAAATTACAAAGGTGCCTCGATCATGTGAGGCAGCTCACGAGGTCTCGAAATTGGAGGCACAAAGAAGGGAGAGATAGATCACATAGCTACTGGTCACGGACCCAAGGTCCAAGGGAAACTAATCACGGTACATACGGGAGGCGTCCATGGCTATGGATGGTCTCCCGGAGAGGGTACCTTCTCCCGGCAGGGTGCCGGAGCAGCTTCTCCAGGCAGCCCCGATCTTGAAACGGCGGCGGCGGCGGTACAGAGGCGAGATCGCGAAAGAGGAGTCCGTCTTAGGGGTTTCCACCCCGAGGGGTAAATATAGGCGAACGGGGGTGTCCAGGGGACCCACGAGGCAGTCAGGAGGGTCCCTGTCGCGGCCTAGGGTGGGGCCGCGCCACCTTCCCTCCTGGCTGCCTGGTGGTGGGCCCCCTTCGCTTATTTGGTGTTTCCGAAAGCTTCCGCGACGCTGATTTTTATCTGATTTTCCTGGATTTTTTGGAGCACTTTTAATGGCCGGAA
Organism: Bromus sterilis; assembly: GCA_950022295.1. NCBI lineage: Eukaryota > Viridiplantae > Streptophyta > Magnoliopsida > Poales > Poaceae > Bromus > Bromus sterilis. The sequence continues at coordinate 50,265,172 of OX465596.1, forward strand.
AACCTGAAATACAAAAACAGCAGAAAATAACAACTGGCAACTGGGTGCACTGGGTTAATAGATTAGTCCAAATATGCTCAAAAGTGTATGAAAGTTCAAGAAAAACATGGCAAAATCACACAAAACATGCATGGAGCAAGCAGAAATTATAGATATGTTTTGGACGTATCAGGTAATACTTCCCAATAAAAGCATCTTTGCACTTATCCCAAGAATCTATGCTATTCCTAGGCAAAGATTGAAACCATATCGTAGCTCCATCCCTCAAAGATAAAGGAAAAAAGCTTGAGCTTAGCAACATCACCTTCTACTTCTTTATACTTTTGCATATCACATAACTCAACAAATTTATTTAAGTGTAAAGCAGCATCATCTCCAGCATAGGAGAATTGATCTCTCATAACAAGGTTTAGCAAAGCAGGTTTAATTTCATAAGAGGTAGCTGACGTGGTAGGTGTGGCAATAGGTTTAGCAAAATTGTTGTGACTAGTGAAGTCACACAACTTTGTGTTTTCAGAGGAACCCATAGTAGCAGCAAGTGTGGCAGATTTTTTTGTAATTTTTGATATAGGACACAAAGATAAAAACAGAAAGGCAAACTAACAAGACTAAAATGTAAAGGTAAAAGGTAGTGGGCAACTCCCCTATCTTATCACTCGGAGTCCCCGGCAACGGCGCCAGAAATTCGCTTGATGGCGTCGAAGTGGTAATGGCTTCTCGCCCTTTGTTGGTTACCCCAAGTGGAAGGTGAGATGTAGGATAGCAGCATATTTCACTCAGTGAATATACTGAGGTTATCAATCCAGTAGGACTCCGATAATGATAAGTAGGTGATAGCGACACAACTGATGTGGACCTGCACACAACACAATTAACTTTGCTCCCAACAAAGTTCAGAGAGGTTGTCAATCTCTCCGGTCTTGTTGTTTACAAAGGATCAAACACACAAGGGATAATGATAATGATGATAGCAACTGGAAATAAAAGCGGAAAAGTAAATGATCTTGTAAACTGTGATGAGAATATGGACCGGGGTCCCTTGATGTTCACTAGTGATGTCTCTCTCCCAAAACACGATAAGACTGCTATGCGAGGTAAACAAATTACAGATGGGCAATTTACAGGATTATAAACGCACCGCAATGCTAACTATGCTACAAAGAAAGGAAGAGGCTCAAAAGCATGGGCAGTACGCCAAGATAAGAAGGCCGAAATCCATCTGCATCTACTACTAATCATCCACCTTGAGATATCTATCCAGAACATCTCGCTGGTATTAAGTTGCGAGCCCCACCCAAAGTGTAAACCCAAAGCAACAGACAACTGCATTACAAAGAACTTTGCATAAAGTAAACAATCCTTGCAACCGCGGTTACAAGCACCGTTGTTTTCCCCCTTGTGGCCACAACATATCCCCTAGACTCATGTTTCTGTCACGGAAGCGTGTCATCAGGGGGCTTGTACCCACAATCGAGCATAACGTTCCCTCTTGGAGTTACTACCTACCACTTGGCCAAAGCAATAAACAACAACGGAGAACATGCAAGAATTAATTCCGAACAAAAATAAAAAAAGATAAGAACCAGTTATATTACTCTATCACAATCTGAACATAATCTCATAATCCATCAGATCCCATCAAACTCAGCATAGCAAAAGAAGAAAGATTACATATGTGCCTCGATCATTTAGGGCAGCTCACGAGGTCTAATCCATGAAGAACAAAGAGGGGAGGAGAACATCACGGACCCATGGTCCAAAGGAAACTACTCACGGCACATCCGGAAAGCGTCCATGGTGGAGGAGAAGCTCCAGAAGGTCAATCCTCCCTCTGGAAGGGTGCCGGGAAGGGTCCTGACGGTGCTCCCAATCTTGGAAGCGTGGCAGCGGCGGAACAGAGGCGAGTTTGCAAAATAGGGTTCTGTCTTCGGATGTTTCCCGTGGCGGAGAATAAATAGGCGAAGGGGGCAGCCAGGGAGGCCACCAGGGGTCCAGGCACCTGGCCGCGCCAGGTGGCCGCTTGGGCACCTGGTTGTGGCCTCCTGGCCCTCCTTCGGGGCTTTGGAACCTTCTGGCACGCTGATTTATTATCTGATTTTTCCTGAATTTTTGGAGCACTTTTTATATGGGGGAAAACTGAAATAGAAAAACAACAGAAAACAGAAACGAACACTGGGGTGCACTGAGTTAATACGTTAGTCCAAATATGTTCAAAAGTGTATGAAAGTGTATCTAGATCATAGCAAAATCACACAGAACATGCATAGAGCAAGTAGAAATTATCGATACGTTTGAGACGTATCAGGGAGCACCCGAACTCTATAGACATATCACTTAGTGCGAGTGATCACTCGAGCACATCATTGCCTTCTAGGTGAGGGAGCACCCGAAACTCTGTAGACGTATTTGTTCTTGATAAGGTAGAAAAACCACCCGCATCCTCGAAGTTTGGACCTTGATCTGTTTTTAGCAAAGGGAAGGTTCTCCCGATGGGAGTAAAAAAATTTGGAACAAAATCGAAATTTTTGCACAAAGAGACGTGGAATCTTTACCGGGCTTGATTTTACCAGTTGTTTTTATCTTGGAGCAGCCTTCTTGGATTTTTCGTGAGGATAAGCATCGTAATAATGCTTTTGGTGACCGTTTGGTTTTCGAATCGTCACATATCCTAACCAGCCATAATGACATCTTGGACGTTGCGCTGCCGTCCTGTGCTGCTGCTGCCCATTGGGTTTTCTAGGCGTGCATGGGAAACATGCGAGATTTGATGCGTCCTTTATTGAATAGTGCTGGATGTGAAAACGACATCTTGTCTTGGAATTTCTGCCGTCAGGTGCATTGGTCTTGAATTAATGATAGCACCGCCTCGGTTTCTGCATTTTTTCCTTTCTTGCCCCTGGTCAGTGCTATAAATATCTGTTGTTTATTTGCCTGAGTTCGGCATCTCTTCTTCTCCCATCTCTTCCTTTGCCTTCTCCCAAATATGGCGCCCAAGCGTAGTGGCGGTGTAGTTGTTGCTAGCTCTTCTGGCGGCCGAGGTCGTGGCCGACACGGCCGTGGTGGCCGCACGCTTCGCGGTGGACGTCGTAAATCTATGACAGCGCCTTCTTCTTCTTACTTGGAGGAGGGTGTTTGGCGCTACGACTTTCTTCTGCGTGTTCTTAGCCAGACCGCTACTAGGATTCCTCTCCCGTCTTCTTTTGCCTCCATTGTTTATGAACTCAATTTGAAGGGCCTGTGGCTCTGGCTTCAAGGGTGTGCTCGATCTCCCTCCTGGGTGGGGCTGGAGGTTGATAGCTCGTTCCTGATTTTCCTTGGATCTGGCTAGAGGTCATTTTCTAGACGGCTGAATTTGCGTGATGGGGATAGCCTTTGCTGTCATTTTTACGGTGAAGCTACTCTCATCGTTCGTGCGCTCGATGCTGGCGGTAATCGTCTGGATCCATACTGGGAGGACTCGAGCAGTGCTGGTTCTAGAGAGTCAACTGGTGCTTCGGCTTCAACTTCTTCTTCTACCGACTCTTCGGCTGGTGGTGCTTGCTCGTCTAGTTCTAGGGAGGACTCGGACGTCAAGCCACCAATCAAGCGGGTGCGCCAGTAGGCAAGGTCACCAGGCTCTCGAACGTGGCGAGTTGCTCTTTGCAGGCTTAGTTCTTTACTTTGTCTGTGATGATGCTCGTCAAGATGTGGACCAAAGTGCCAATTATCTCAGCATGTACATTCATGTAGAAGTCATAATTCCTGGAGGTTTTTGGTCTTGTGGTCCTCTGGTGTGTAGTAGGGCTTTTGTCTTTTGGTACTGAGTCTTGAATCATTCTGATATATAATTTTGTGTCCTTTGTAATTGAAATTTTCTTCGAGTTCTTTTGTAATGGGAACTGCCTTTGGGTCCTTGTTTAATGAAAATTGTCTTCGAGTCCTTTGTAATGGAAATTGTCTTCGGGTCCTTGTTTAATAAAAGCTGTCTTCGAGTCCTTTGTAATGGAAACTGCCTTCGGGTCCTTTTTTAATGAAAACTGTCTTCGGGTCTTTGCCGCGCTCCCGATGGGAGTAGCCCCCGAGGCGACGTTTCGACTTGTAAAGTCGGACGCCGACTTTGAGCTTTTCGTCGTCCGTGGTGGCGCTGTCGTGGTAATACTAAAGGCATACCCCTAGGCAAGGGAAACCAAGGGATACCCTTAAGCCCTTGGTTTTCCAAACACACCCAACAAAATAAGATCAATAAAAAACTTGGAGCATTAACGATCTCCGAGTAACAAGTTACTCGGAGATCAGAAACCACTTCCGAGTACGCAGCTACTCGGAAGTCCAACAAGATTCGAGTAGATCGACACTCGGAAGAGATCGGCGATCCATTCCTTACTTGGATGATGGGAACGCAACGGACAGGAAGCATTCAAGGCTGCGGGCGTTTCTCCTCCTTTATTAGTAGTAATGGGTAGACCGTTTTCTGTATTTAGTACGCATTTAATCCTGTAATTAAGACCCATTTAAGTCGAGGTATTAAGGGGGCAGGGGCGCACTCTATATAAGCCCCCCTCCTCTAGTGGGGGCATGCGCAACTCTAATCCTCATACTTTTGAGAAAGAACACCCCAATCAGCCTGGGACAGGACTAAGGTTTTTATCTCTAAGGAGAGTCCTAACCTGTATAATTTTCCCTGCGTCAACCACTCTGCGTACATATTCATTTAGCTCCTTTTATACCGCTATATCTATTGTCAGGATTATATCCACGACAGTTGGCGCCCACCGTGGGGCTGAGTTGATCAGCAATCGTAGAGATGGCATTTTCTTCATCCTCTTCGCCGGTTCGCGGCCCCGAGCTCATCGTCGGAGAAGTTTTCCGTTTCGGATCATTGGCTTTTGTAGCTGACGACTCCGCCTGGGTTGTGGATTCTCCCCTCCAGGCGCAACTGCTGCCTTCAAGAGGCAGCGTCCACTTCCGAGCTGACGAGTCGGGGGCCCTGCGCCTCCAACTATCGGTCCATCGTCAAGCACCTGCGCCGTTATCTGTCCGCCATAAGAAGAAGCGCTCGGGCCGCTCGCGCGCTTATCGTCGTGGAAAATCGGGCGAGATATAGCAGGTGGCAGTCATTGACTTGGTGGAGTCAGCCCAGAAGGCCCTGGATGAACTGATCGCAAGGGAAGGCTCCACAGCATCTATCTTGCCTCTGTTCGACTCGGTCAAAGAAGAAGGCATGGCGGCGTCTGACCCCGAGTCGGGCGCCGAGCAAGAGGGCAGCAGCGGTGCCCCAGTCGTAGTTGCAGAAGTGTGCATGGCCAAGACTCCACCCTCTCAACCATCGCCAGCTCGGGAAAATCACGCCTGAGATGAAGCTAACAGCCCATCCAGGGCTGGCGCTCGGGAGCCGACCCGGCGTGTATCCGCTTTCCGAAGGTTAGATCTTGGGGAAGCAAGTCGACAACCCCACCCCCTTACTCGTGAGGAGCGAGAAGAAGCAGAAGCGGTCGAGCGGATGCTAAACACCCCCATTGATACAAGCACTCCAGAAGGGCGAGGCCTGGAGGCAGCCCGATTAACTAACATGGCTGAGCGAGAGCGCCTGGCCGAGCTAGAAAACACTTTGGAGTGTCAGGCTCGGGAGGTAGCTCGGCTCAGGCAAAGCAGAACAAGTCAGAAAATGCAGGGTCCAGGCCGAGAACCTTTCCGGGCTATGGGTACCCCAGTAGAAAATCTCATAGCGGCGACTCGGATTGCAAACTCTCTGCAGCCCAGTGGATCGGCAGCAGAAGAAATTCAGCACCTGACGTTTTTGTTGCAAACCGCAGTGGATCAAAACGCTGCTGTCAGTCAATCACAACAGCGAATTCATTCCCAAGTCCCCCCTGCAAGAACATCAATGTCGGTGCACACGCCCTATGGAGAAGCGTGGAGAAACAAGAACAATCCGCCTCGGCGCAGAGATGAACCCCGAGGAGATCACCACCAAGAGTAGTATCGGCATGAAGATCACAGGAGGGCAGAGGCTTGAGGGACAGGTCGGCCCGCACCACGGAGAGAGGAGTTCCCTCGTCACCGGGATGACTGTTATTTTGATGTTGAAGACGACGCCCGAAGCCATTTAGTACAGAGCCGAGTTGACTGCGCCATATCACATCGCCAGGACCAAGCTTGGCCCTCAATGGACACAGGGCCAGTTTGCTTCAGCGAAAGGATTCGGTCTACCCCTATTCCTCCCCACTTCAGGATAGATCAAGGGGTGCATAAATACCGAGGTGATGCTAAACCGTAGACATGGTTAGGTGATTACAGAATAGCCGTGCAAATCGGAGGAGGTGGGGATGAGATAGCCATGAAGCACCTGCCGTTAATGCTAGAAGGCTCAGCTCGGGCATGGTTGAATCAACTCCCCCCTAGTAGCATTTGGGTTTGGGAAGACCTCGATAAAGTGTTCGTCAAGAATTTTGAAGGGACCTACAAGAGACCCGGGGGTCTAACCGAGCTACAATTATGTGTACAGAGCAACACCGAGTCTACTCGGGATTATATCCAGAGATGGATCACACTCCATAACTCGGTTGAAGGTGTCTCCGAGTTCCAGGACATTCATTCCTTCAAACAAGGGGTCAAGTACAGGGAGTTAAGTCTCAAGTTGGCAAGATCACCTCATGTCACCTCACTCGGGAAGTTGATGGAGATAGCGAACAAGTATGCCAACGGTGAAGAGGAGATTCAACAGAAGAACCAGCAGCATAGAGGAGGTAGCAGCTCGACGCCTAACCCAAAAAAGAAGACCGCAGGCAACAACAAGTGAAAAGCAGAAGACACCCCAACGGACGCAGAGCTAGTGGCCGCAGCAAACACTTCAGGCCTTCATGGCAAGGGTCAGGCACGAAAGGAGTGGCAGGCGCGGCAGAAAAAGCCGTCCAATGATGATGAAGTCCTGGATCAACCTTGTCCTCTTCACACCACCCTAGATGCCGAGGGAAAATTGGTTATTCCAAAGCATACAGCTCGGCAATGTCGCCTGATCAAAAGAGCGGCCCAGAATGCAAGGACAGGTCCTCAACAAGATAAGGATACCGGAAAAAAGAAAGCGCCCAGCCCAGATATGGACAGCGAAGGCTTCCCAAGAGAAGACGGAGTGTTAGTCATATTTGCAGGACGGGAGTCGAAGAGGGTAGAAAAGATAAGGTTCAGAGAAGTCAACTCGGCAGCCCCGACAGTTCCGAGTTATATGAAGTGGGATGACGTCCCAATCACTTTCGACCAGTCGAATCACCCTCCTCACATCCCTCACCCAGGAAGGCATGCTCTGATTGTTGATCCTTTGGTGGAAACAGGGAGTGGGAACTTCAGGATCAGAAACGTTTTGATGGATGGTGGCAGTGGAATTAACATCCTATATGAAAGCACTCTGAAGAGCATGAACATTCCGATGTCCAAGCTCCGCAAAATCTATCTGGAATTTCATGCGATAATCCCGGGGAAAAAGGCATACTCACTCGGAATGATCCCCCTCAATGTGGTCTTTGGTACTCCGAGTAACTTCCGAAAGAAAAGATCACCTTTGAAGTAGTGGATTTTCCGAGTGCATACCATGCCTTACTCGGAAGACCAGCCTATGCAAAATTCATGGCCATCCCCTGTTACGTCTATCTAAAACTAAAGATGCCTGGCCCGCACGGCGTGATCACTGTCTCGGGAGATTACAAGCAAGCCGAAGAACTGTTGCAGAAGGGGTCCCTGATAGCTGACCAGCAAATGGCTGAGGTCGAGCTAGCCGAGTACAAAAAAGCCGCTGACTCATCCGAGTTACTGCAACCAAAGAAGACATCTTCATTCAAGTCAGTTGGAGAGACCAAGAGGTTACAGATACATCCCACAGATAAAGACAAATACACCAACATTTCGACCGATTTGGATCCCCAATAGGAACTCGAGCTCGTCAACTTCCTCCGTGAGAATTGGGATAACTTCACATGGAATCCTATTGATATGCCGGGAGTCCCAAGGGAGTTGGACGAGCACAAGTTACACGTTGATCCGAAAGCAAGACCGGTGAAAGAGTCCCTTTGGCGGTTTTCCTCCGAGAAAAGGAAGGCCATCGGGCAGGAGATAACTAGACTATTAGCAGCCGGATTCATTAGGGAAATCTTCCACTCCGAGTGGTTGGCAAATCCTGTAATGGTTCCGAAGAAAGATAAATCTTGGAGAACTTGTGTTGATTTCCGTCATATCAATAAAGTTTGTCCAAAAGACCATTTCCCTCTTCCTCGCATTGACTAGATTGTGGATTCCACATCGGGTTGCGAGAGATTATGTTTCCTCGATGCGTACTCGGGTTACCATCAAATCCGACTATATGAACGAGATGAGCTTAAAACAACATTCATAACCCCATTCGGATGTTTTTGTTATATCACGATGCCATTCAGACTCAGAAACGCAGGTGCTACGTATCAACGCATGATGCAGAACTGCCTGATCTGGCAAATCGGTAGAAATGTGGAGGTCTACGTGGATGACATCTTGATCAAGTCGGTTAAAGGAAGTAGTTTGCTAGCCGACTTAGCTGAAACTTTTCAGAGCCTCCGAGCCTACAGCATCAAGCTCAATCCTGAAAAATGCGTTTTTGGTGTGCCAGCGGGGAAGCTACTCGGATTCATGGTCTCCGAGCGGGGGATAGAAGCCAACCCGGAAAAATCGCGGCAATTCAAAACATGAAGCCACCCAAGCAGCTCTGAGACGTCCAAAAATTGATAGGTTGTCTCGCAGCACTTAGTAGGTTCAACTCCAGACTGGGAGAGAAAGCCCTACCTCTCTACCAACTGATGAAAAAATCACCAAATTTCGTTTGGACGGAAGAATCTCAAATGGCGTTTGAAGAGCTAAAAAAGCAACTGTCAACTCGGCCGGTCCTGGCAGCACCTCAAGAAAAAGAGTCGCTCTTGTTATACATTGCAGCCACAAGCCGAGTTGTCAGCGTAGCTATAGTGGTGGAAAGAGAAGAAGAAGGAAAGTCACAAAAGGTACAAAGACCGGTGTACTTCATCTCCGAAGTCCTCACACCATCCAAGCGGAGATATCCCCACTACCAGAAGTTGGCAATGGGAATTTACTTGGCATCACAAAAGCTCGCACATTATTTCCAAGATCATTCCATCACAATGGTCTCTGAAGCTCCCCTGGCAGAAATCATGAACAACAGATACTCCACAGACAGAATAGCAAAATGGATTTTGGACCTACTACCCTTTGACCTCAATTACCAAGCCAAAAAAGCAATCAATTCGCAAGCACTGGTGGATTTCCTGGCCGAGTGGATTGAGGTCCAACATCCCCCACAGCCAACACCAGAGCATTGGACGATGTTCTTTGATGGGTCCAAGATGCTGAATGGAGCAGGGGAAGGGGTGGTACTGGTTTCACCAAGGAAAGACGAGATGAGATACGTCGTCCAAATCCATTTCCCCGCAACAAATAACGAAGCCGAGTACGAAGCTCTTCTGTACGGCATGCGAATGGCCATTTCACTCGGAATCAGGAGACTTATGATATTTGGAGATTCAGACCTAGTAATCAATCAAGTAATGAAAGAGTGGGACATCCGGGGTCCAGCAATGACAACCTACTGTGTAGCAGTGAGAAAATTGGAGAAACAATTTGATGGGCTGGAGCTCCATCACATTCCAAGGGTTAAAAATCAGGCAGCAGATGACCTAGCCAAGTTGGGTTCTACCAGGGGTCAGATCCCTCCAGGGATTTATTTGGATCACTTGCACTCTCCAACAGTCAAGGAAGATCCTTTCCTAGAAGCCGATCCAGATATGCTGCCCGACAAGAACATCCCCAACAAAGAAGATATACCCGCAGTAGTTGACATGGTGTTTGATGTGGAGGTCATTCCCCCCGAGTGGACACTTCCAATCCTTGCTTATCTGCAAAAACAAGAGCTGCCTGATGATGAGATAGAAGCTAAGCAAATTGTCCGCAAATCTAAGTCTTACTCAGTGATCAATGGGGAGTTATACAGAAATAACATCACTCATGTCCCCCAGCGATGCATCTCCGAGGAGGAAGGCCGCCGCATCCTATAGGACATCCATGCGGGAGATTGTGGCCACCATGCCTCAAGTCGGACGTTGGTGGCAAAAGCTTTCTGAGCTGGTTTCTTCTGGCCTGAAGCCCTCAGCGATGCTCGGTACATCGTGGACCACTATGAAGGCTGTCAGTTTTACGCCAACCAGCCCCGCAAACCAGCCTCCGAGCTGAAGACAATCCCCCTAGCCTGGCCATTTGCAGTATGGGGACTGGATATGATCGGACCGCTCCGAACGGGCAAGCATGGTTTCACTTTGGTCGTAGTAGACAAGTTTACAAAATGGATAGAAGCAAAACCTATCAAGACCCTAGACTCCGCCACAACAGTCAGCTTTATTCAAGGCATCATACATCGTTTTGGTGTTCCACATGACATCATCACCTATAATGGGTCGAATTTTAACTCGGCCGAATTCAAGAAATTCTGTTGGACCAATGGTATTCAGGTCAACTTCGCCTCAGTTGCACACCCACAGTCCAACGGCCAGGTCGAATGAGCAAACGGATTAATACTCAAAGGAATCAAGCCTCGGCTACTTCGGGAACTGAAGGAAGCAGCGGGTGCCTGGGTCGACGAACTCCCTTCGGTCTTGTCGGGATTGAGGACAACTCCCAATCACTCAACTCGGTCAACCCCTTTCTTCCTTGTTTACGGTTCAGAAGCAGTTCTCCCGAGTGACCTTAAGCACAATGCCCCCCGTATAAGCCAGTACACAGAAGCCGAGGCCGAAGTAGCACGACAAGATGGTGTTGATCTCTTGGAAGAAGAGCGAAACCTAGATCTCACCCGCTCGGCGTTCTATCAGCAAGACCTTCGCCGATACCATGACCGACATGTACAAGCTCGCTCATTTCAAGAGGGTGATATGGTACTTCGCATCAAGCAAACTTCAGACCACAAACTAGCTCCCCCATGGGAAGGCCCATATGTCATCTCTAGAGTACTGCACAATGGGGCCTATCACTTGTACGATGTAACTAATAAGATAGAAGAGCCTCATGCATGGAACGCTCAGTTATTGCGCCGTTTCTATGCATGAGCACACTTGTAAGATCTGGATAAAATATTATCTCGTACACACAGTGTGCCTTGCTCAATCTGTTTTCCATTACTACAATCAGGTTTTCTATCCGAGCTACGCGCAGCTCGGACGAGAACTTAGAAAACTTATTATAAGTGCTTACCAATGCCCAACAGGCTTGGGGAAGCACAACATCATCTGCATTGAGGATCTTGTCTACAAGATCATCAATAGAAAAATTTTCTAAGTACTTTCAAGTCTCAGGAGACTTGGGGGCTGCTTAAAGCTATAAAATCAGGTTTTCTTCCGAGCTGTGCCCAGCTCGGACGAAAATTCACAATCAGGTTTTCTATCCGAACTGCGCGCAGCTCGGACGAGAACTTAGAAAACTTATTATAAGTGCTTACCAACGCCCAACAGGCTTGGGGAAGCACAACATCATCTGCATTGAGGATCTTGTCTACAAGATCATCAATAGAAAAAAATTCTAAGTACTTTCAAGTCTCAGGAGACTTCGGGGCTGCTTAAAGCTATAAAATCAGGTTTTCTTCCGAGCTGTGCTCAGCTCGGACGAAAATTCACAATCAGGTTTTCTATCCCAGCTGCGGTCAGCTCGGACGAGAACTTAGAAAACTTATTATAAGTGCTTACCAAAACCAGAGAGGTTTGAGGAAGCACAAACATCATCTGCAAATTCATACAAGGATAAACCAAGCATCGGTAGATAAATTCGTTCCCCACTAGGAAACAAAATAGGAGTTCATAAAACAACGGAGTACCCAGTACCTCGATCACAACATCAAGCAGTATAACTTATTACAGATTCACTTGGCATTCCAAGGCAAATTTGACAACCAGTGTTTTTTCCGACACGCCTATCCAATCAGGCTAACTCAATCCTCACCCGCCTCGTCGGACTCACTTGTTACGCCAGTCGACTCTACGAAGAAGTCCAGATCCGGCATCAAGGCAACACGGCTGGCAGTCTCAGCATATTGTGGCAGGAAGGTGGTGCAGCTCTGACCATCCTTTGGATCACCACCGCCAACCCGCTCCAGATTATGGACCCGCTCCAGAAAATGCGCTTTGGTCAAGGCCAGCGCATAATTCGCACCGCTCCGTGCCGCTGAGCGTTCCAGCGTGCCAGTTGCTGACACTACTGGAAACGACTAATTTGCCATGCGTTTTTTCTTTGCCGTCTACTTTTTATCGGGGCGGACGGCAAAGAAGGTCTTTGCCGTCAGTTGCAGACGGCAAAGATTGGCTGATGGCAAAGTTGGCTTTGCCGTCTATTTTTTTTTTCACGCATGGAAAAGAGGGTCTTTGCCGTCTATTTTTCTTTCACACATGGCAAAGAGTGTCTTTGCCTTCTATTTTTCTTTCACGCATGGTAAACCCATCTCTTTGCCGTCTTTTTTCTTTTCACGCATAGCAAACCCATCTCTTTGCCGTCTGTTTTTATTAAGCACATGGCAAATATATTTTCCAAACAACCATTGAAAAAAAATTATCCATATATTAATTTTTAGAAAATGCAAACGAGGTGAAAAAAAATTAAAATTTAACATGGTGTTAGCTTATGATTCCTAGAATACATAAATAAAATTTCAAAAATAATAACAAACTTTAACATATTAATTGTATCCAAATCAATAGAATAAACAAACACAAAATTTACACTTATTTCTATTGGTCCAAACCCCCTCCCACGGATCAGTGACGTGGCAGGGGCAACCAACCCCCACCACGCACCGTCCCCACCCACCCACGCTACCTCTCTCTCCCTTATCTCTTCCCTGCCACGATCCCACCCTCGCTCCTCTCCCTCTCCCGGCCTGGAGCAACCCGCCTCCCGCCGCACCTCCAGCCGGCCGCAGCTCCCGCTGGCCTTGCCGCACCTCTCCTCGGCCGCCTCCCCCTCCGCGCCATCTGCCCCTTCTCGCCAGCCGACCCGCCTCGCCTGCCCCTCCACGCTTCCCTCCCCGACCAAACTCGAGGCCCCGACTCTCCGCCCGTCGGCCGCCCCACCGGACCCGCCCCTCCGCCCGACTACCACCCCCACCGGCCGCCCTGCCCCGACCCTCCGCCCATTGGCCGCCCCACCGGCCCCGCCCCTCCGCCCGACTGCCACCCCACCGGCCGCCTCGCCCCCACCAGCCGGTTGCCTCCCTAGCGGCATCGCTTCCACCAGCTGGCTGCCTCGCCTCTACCACCCGGCTGCCTCGCCTCCCCAGCCGGCCCGTCCAGCAGCACGGCCGCCCGAGCAGCTCCACAGTCCGGCCGCGCATCGCCGGGCCTGCCCCAGCCGCTCCACGGTCCAGCCGCGCCCCGCGCCTCGCTTCCCAACGGCCGCGCCTCGCTGACCACGTACGAACATGTCACAAACGGATGGCTGGGACAAAAACAGAACGGGGTGCCCGGGCTAGAACCAGAACGAAACGAGCAACATTTTTTTATAATTAAAAAATAATTTGCCGTCTGCTTAATGTTTATTGCGCCCACCTATGAGTAAAAATGTGTAATTTATACGTTGCCGTCTGCCTGGGTAAAATCCGGATGGCAAAGTCCTTTGCCGTCCGTCGATAATATGCAGACGGCAAATCACCTCTTTGCCGGATAAATGGCTGACGAGTACTTTGCCGTCCGCCGGCAGATGGCAAAGGACTTTGCCGTCCGCTTTGTATATGTTTGCCGACAGCCATGGCAGACGGCAAACGGCAGAATTCCAGTAGTGTGAGGGGCCTCTCGGAGGACAGGCACAACAGTGTCCATCTTCACCCCTGCTTCCCTCATCAGGCGACAGCTTGCTCTTCAAAGCCAGGGTAGCACCCATGACTTCTTCAGCAAATTTCTTTGCCTTAGCGCACCTCATGGTCAGCAGACCCCGAGCCAGAGCAAATTCTGTTGTTACTGGCGTGTAATTATCCCTTTTCATCATCTCGGCCAACTCGGCCATGCGCGCTTGCTCGGCCTTCGGGTCCGTCCCGTATGCTGCATCAATAGGGAAGATGAGTACACAACGAAAGACTTCGGAACATTTTCCCATCACAAAACTCCCCAGACAAGGTTTCACTGAAAACGGCAAACCGCCCAGCGCAATACTCTTTAGCTGCCTTCACCGCCTTCCGAGTAGTTTCCAACTCGGCTTGATGTTTCATTTCATCTTCGACACGCAGCTCAGATAACTTCTCCAAATCCGACTCCAGTTTTGCGATACAAGCTTCGTTCTCCTTCACCGCCTGTTTGTAATGGTACAAACTTTTTTCCAGAGCCTTCTTCTCCTTGGCCCGCCTCTCAACTTGGTTTATCTCCTTCTTCATTTTTGCAACGAAATCATCGTTCTCTTTAACCTTGGCGTCAAAAGCTTTCTTCGCCACTTCTGCAAACCGAGTTCAAAAAGGATAAATAGAACGATGAAATACACCAATACATGAACGCAAGAGTCCTTACCATTGTCCTCAGCATGCTGCTTCTTAAGTTTGTTGTGCTCTTCAAGCAGCGCCTCGTACGCACTCTTGGCAGCAGTGTTCTCCTCCTGCAACTTCATGAAGGCCGATCCAAGCTTGCATGCCTCCTATGAAGACGAAAGGAATACCATGCTAAAATAAAAACCTCCTATCAAAAGACTCCGAATAACTTCACAAAGTTACTCGGAGCCTTGGGGGCTACACCCAGTGGGTACACTAAGAAGTGCTCCCACTGGAAGTTCACTGAAATAAAAACCTCCTATCAAAAGACTCCGAATAACTTCACAAAGTTACTCGGAGCCTTGGGGGCTACACACAGTGGGTGCACTAAGAAGTGCTCCCACTAGAAGTTCACTGAAATAAAAACCTCATATCAAAAGACTCTGAATAACTTCACAAAGTTACTCGGAGCCTTGGGGGCTACACCCAGTGGGTGCACTAACAAGTGCTCCCACTGGAAGTTCACTGAAATAAAAACCTCCTATCAAAAGACTCCAAATAACTTCGCAAAGTTACTCGGAGCCTTGGGGGCTACACCCAGTGGGTGCACTAAGAAGTGCCCCCAGCGGAGATTTCAAACCCGCAGAATAACAACAATACGCCCAAAGGTCATTCTAACACCCAGTGGGTAGGAAAAACTTACGTAAGTACTTACGTGCATGTTGGACTTCACCAACTCGGCCTCGGAAGCCAACTCACACAGCCGCAGTTCAAATTGAGTCGCCTTTACCAAAGACTCCTTCAAACCACCAATGATAGCACTCTCCACCGGGGCACCAACTGGAATGGACGTCGAAACGGCAGGCCCGCCCCCTTGAGTAGCTGCCGGGGCGACAAGAGTCTCCTTAACAGCCTCCTCTGCAGGAACGTCAGGGATGGAAGAAGAAGACACCACTCCCCCAGGAACAATCACCTCAGGAGGAGCGGTCTCAGTAGCGGCCGGCTCAGTCACAATCCGAGTTGGGCCAGCAGAGGAGTCAATATCCATATCTGCGTAAGACATAGCAGACAATTGAAAGCAGGAAGATGACAGTAGTAGGAGCCTCAACAGAGACAATGAAGAATTCTCACCAACGGACACAACGTCTTCTAGAATAGTGTCCATAAAAGGAAAGTCAATCACCCCGCAAGTACTGACATCTTCGAAAGCGTCAACGTCGGGATCCTCGATCCCAGGCAGCGACTCAGAACCACTCGGACGAACACTGCAAAGCGAAATAGTAAAGGGAAAGCCTGGTAAACCAATGGAGCACTAAACCATAAGAGAACTAACGACATTACTTATGGACGGTCTTCAAACTACGCCTCGGGGGAGCAACCTTGGCCGGACCAGCTCCAGCCCCCTTGGCCTTCTCAACAACAGCACCCCCCGAGGGGTTAGCCTCTCGGCCCCCAAGCATGACAAGTTTCTTCTTCTTCATAGGTGCAACCTTCCCAGAACTGAGGCTCAAGGGCGGAAGTTTCCCGCTGCCCTCTTCGCCACTCGGAGTATGAGCCCTTTTACGGGTCCGAGTAAGCCCTTCCCGCGCCGACTCGCGGTCCTGGTTGTTCTTGGAGCGTTGCTCGGACGCCGCCTGAGCCCGAGCCACCTCGGACTCCAGCTCCTCCACCGCCTCAACTCCGACCCCCGCACCAGCAGTGCTATCTTCATCCCCCTCGGCAGGATGTTGCAGAGCCAGAGGAATGGGATAATGGAACTGAGAAAAATCCTAGCAAAAAATAAAGAAGACCGAGTCAGAACCAACAAGTGATACACATTCAAGACACATATGAAACAAGATGGCATACCAAGGTGGGAAGATTCTCAATGCTGAGAGGTCTCACTCGGCCAGTCGGCTGGAGACCTTGGGTCACGCTGGTTATTATCTTCATCTGGAGCTCGAACTCGTCCAGAGGCATCTCGGTGTTACTATAGCGGGTGTCATCCTGCAACCCGGAATACATCCACATTCCCCGAGCCCTGGATTGAAGAGGCTGAATCTTCCGAACCAAAAAGGTGGCTATCAGATCCATGGCGTCTAAACCATTTTTCTTCAGCCTTATGACTTCACGCATCAAGGGGAGGACCAGCTCCTTCTCAGCGTTGGTGAGTCGAGGATTCCAGCACTGGGAGGAAGTTAGCCTAACGTCCGAGTAGGGAGGTAAGGTACGCACCCCGGCCCCTCAGCCACCTTGCAATAAAATCAACTGTTTTGCCAATTCTTGACAGAATCTGGCACACTAGAGGAAAAATACTGCACCCCTTGTTTCTTAGCCAAGAACAGGCCGCCGCATAGGTGATTGAACTCCACGCCACCACACCCTCCCCAGACTTCTTCGCCTTTTGAGGCTTAATGGCGTATATGCTACGAAAAAGGTGCCAGTGAGGCTCTATGCCTAAGAATCCCTCACAGAGGGTGAAGAAGCTAGAGAGAAGAGTAACAACGTTGGGGACAATATGATGAAGCTGAGCACCCGTAAAAGCCAAGAAATCCAATAAGAAGGGATGTGGGGGAAGAGAAAACCCACGGTCCACGTGCGAAAGCAAAAGGACCCTCTCACCGTGTCGTGGAGCAGGCTCGTCTTCCCCAGCCGCAGGAAGGCGACAACACTCACGGGGAACCAGCCCAGCATCCTGGTACCCCAGCAACATGTCCTCCGTCACGATTGACGCGAGCCATTCCCCTGCAGACATGGTCTCGGTGGCGGAGGAAGGGCAGCGCGAGCGACGGCCTCCCAGGATGGAGCACGGGCGGCCGGCAAAGGTTCCCCGGCGGCGAACTCGAGTGAGCAAGAAAGAGGTGGAGCAAGAGAGATAAGCGAGAGTGGATGCGCGGGGGGAAAGTGAGCAGATCTGCCCCAAACCGAAAGGAAGGAGCGGTTTTATAACTCGAGGGGGCAACCGCCAAGCGTCAGATCCGCACCCCATTATGGGCCCGCCGGTTGCCCTCCCCATAAAACTCTCCACTTCCCCATAATCCCTCCCACTTTCCCACGAGAAGTTAATTATTATCCTATAAGACCGCCGCGGGAATCGAGGAGACAGGCCCAAACAGTGCGCCCGCTTGTCTGGGCAAGAAGATTCTCCGACAAAGCAAGATCTTTCTAAAAGACTGAATCTGATTTTGATTCGAAGCTCGAAACCACTTCAAATACTCGGAAGATACGAAGCATAACATACACCGACCAAACGCTCCGAGTACGCCATCACTCGGAAGAAATCACTAAGCTCCCGTGGCGACCGAGTAAGTTGTCACTCGGAAATACAACGAAGAGAACCACTTGGGGGTTTTCTGCAAAACAAAAAAATCTTGCACCCAACAACTCGGGCAAAAACCCAAGTAATTAACTCGCTGGTGGCCCGTCTCTGACGTAGAATGCCAGGTCACTAGTAAGACCCGGCGCAGGGGGTAAAGTATCAATGTCCCACGTGGCATGGCCTAGGACTCGTTACGATGTCCTAGGACATTGAACTTTACAAATTTGGTTCATATTGAGTTTAAGGCCTTTTACTCCGAGACACGCCTTCGGAGGCCTCAGTCCACCTCTTCCGAGAGACGTTTGAGTGTCGCCAAATTTTTCCGCTAACCTGCCCAACTCATACTCGAGGGAAAAGTTCAAACATCAATAAAGCCCTTCCAGGCCTCTTACTGAGTTTAATCTTCGCGTACCTCAGAAAATCTGACAAATGTCAGCCGCCTCAATTACGAGCACCCGAAAGCGCTTGGGGGCTACTGTCGTGGTAATACTAAAGACAAACCCCTAGGCAACGGAAACCAAGGGATACCCTTAAGCCCTTGGTTTTCCAAACACACCCAACAAAATAAGATCAGTAAAAAACTTGGAGCATTAACGATCTCCGAGTAACAAGTTACTCGGAGATTAGAAACCACTTCCGAGTACGCAGCTACTCGGAAGTCCAGCAAGATCCGAGTAGATCGGCACTCGAAAGAGATCGGCGAGCCATTCCTTACTCGGATGATGGGAACGCAACGGACGGGAAGCATTCAAGGCTGCGGGCGTTTCTCCTCCTTTATTAGTAGTAATGGGCAGACCGTTTTCTGTATTTAGTACGCATTTAATCCTGTAATTAAGACTCATTTAAGCCGAGGTATTAAGGGGGCAGGGGCGCACTCTATATAAGCCCCCCTCCTCAAGTGGGCACGCGCAACTCTAATCCTCATACTTTTGAGCAAGAACACCCCAGTCAGCCTGGGACGGGACTAAGGTTTTTATCTCTAAGGAGTGGCCTAACCTGTATAATTTTCCCTGCGTCAACCACTCTACGTACAGATTCATTTAGCTCCTTTTATACCCCTATATCTATTGTCAGGATTATATCCACGACAGCCGTCTTCTTCCTCGATGCACTTTTGGAGTACCTGAGAAATGCTGCGCTTATAGAGCTGCCCGTTGATTACTGTGAACGCTTTAGCTCGCCGACTGATGCGTCGGGTTTCCGTAGTGTCTTTTGGCAAAGTGCCTTGTATTAGGAATCGGAGGAACGTTTTTGTCCAAGCTGGGCCTTCGGGTTTGGCTGGCTCAGACTCTTCGACCGCGTTGTTGCCTTCTTTGTTAGCGGTTGAATTTACTGCCGCCACTTGCGCTGGCTCACTTGTGTTGTCATCTTCTGTGCCTGCTTCTGGCGTGAGTTCCTTGGTTTTGATTGATCTCCGACTGATGATCTCGAGGAATACGCCTGGGGTAACTGACCCTCGAGTTGATCCGATGTTTGCAAGCTCATCTGCTTCTATGTTACTTGCTCTGGTGACGTAGTTTAGTTCGCAGCCGTCGAATCCTCCTTCTAGAGTGTTGTAGAGATTCTGTTATGCTATCATGTTGTCTACGACTGCTTCACAGTCCCTCATTGCTTGTTGGGCGACGAGGTTGGAGTCGCCGTAGATTGCAAGATGGGTGGCTCCGCAAGCTTTTGCCATACGCATGTCGTGGAGTAGTGCCTCATATTCTGATTCGTTGTTTGATGCCTTGCTGAAGTTGATCTGAAGCACATATTTGAGTTTATTTCCTTTGGGAGAGATTAAGACGACGCCCTCTCCGGCTCCTTGATGTCTTTTTGATCCATCAAAAAACATCGTCCATGAGTTGGAGAGGTCTGGGGGGGCCAGGTGTTTGGACCTCCATCCACTCGACCAGAAAGTCTGGGAGTACTTGGGCTTTGATTATCGTTGGATGTTTGAACTGCAGGTCGTGGGGGCTGAGCTCGATGTTCCACTCGGCGACTCGGCCCGTTGCTCTAGGATTATTAAGGATGTCGGCGAGTGGTGCGTTGCTCACAACTGTGATGAGGTGCTTGTCGAAGTAATTTGTTGCTTTCCTTGAGGTCATGACGATAGCGTATACGAGCTTCTAGTAGTGCGGGTACCGCTGCTGAGGCTTTGTGAGGACCTCACTAAGGTAGTAGATTGGCCTTTGTATGCTCTGGGCTTTGCATTCTTCCGCGCGGTCGACGACGAGCGTTGTGCTGACTACACTGCTGCGTGCCGCTATGTAGAGGTAGAGAGGTTCTCGCTCTTTGGGCACTGCCAGGATTGGTGGGGCTGAGAGGGTCTTTTTAAGGTCCGCGAATGCGTTCTGGGCTTCTTCGGACCACTCAAATTTCTCTCCTTTTCTGAGCAGCTGGTAGAATGGTTGGGTCCTTTCTCCCAGCCTGCTGATGAAGCGGCTTAGTGCTGCGAGTCTTCCTGTGAGTTGCTGTACGCCTTTGATGTTCACCGGTTCTTGCATCCTGGCGAGTGCTTGGACTTTTTCCGGGTTGGCTTTGACTCCTCTGGCGGAGACCATCTATCCGAGCAGTTTTCTGGCTGGGATGCCGAACACACACTTTTCTCGGTTGAGTTTGATTCTGTATCTGTTGAGTGCTGCGAATGTTTCGCGGAGGCGTCGAGTAGCGTGTTCGCGCTGTGAGTTTTGATGACGATGTCTTGGACATAGACTTGGACGTTTCTGTTGATTTGGTCTCTTAACCATGCTTGCATCATCCGTTGGTACATGACTCCGGCGTTTTTCAGTTTGAAAGGCATTGTCCTGTAGAAGAATACGCCGTAGGGTGTGATGAATGAGGTGTGCTCTTCGTCTTCTTCCTTCATCCTGATTTGGTTGTATCCTGAGTAGGCGTCGCAGAAAGACAGGAGGTCACATCCTACGGTAGAGTCGATTATCTGGTATATTCTTGGCAGAGGGAAGTGATCCTTTGGGCAGTGCTTGTTGACAGGCCCGTAGTCGACACACATGTGTAGTACGTCGGTGTCATTTTTGGGCACTAAGACTGGGTTTGCGACCCAGGTGGCCTTCTTTGTCTCCCGGATGAATTCCGCGTCGAGTAGTCAATTGATTTCTTCTCCAATGGCTCTGCGCTTGGTTTCGGAGAATCTTCGCAAAACCTGCTTCACTGGTTTGGTGTTTGGATGTATGCGTAGTGCGTGCTCTGCGAACTCTCATGGTATTCCGGGCATGTCGGCCGGGCACCAGGAAAAGATTTTTCGCTCCTCGCGGAGGAAAACCATGAGGGAAACTTCTTGTTCTTCTGGGAGGTGAGCGTAGATTCGGATCGTCTTGTCTGGGTCCGTTGGGTGCACCTGATGGGTGACTGTGTCGTTGTCGACGCTGAAGTCGCGAGTGAATTCTTTTGATTCGCTTATGCTTGCCAGTGGGAAGATGCTATTGTCTGTCACCATGGCTATCTCTTCGAGCTGCTGTTGAGGTTCGAACGTGTCGGAAACTTCATGAAAGTCTCGGTCGCATTGGTCTGATTTGGTAAAACTCCCGTTGACCGTGATGACTCCTGAGGGTCCTGGCATCTTGAGCTTGAGGTACGCGTAGTGCGGGACCGCCATAAATTGCGCGAATGTGGGTCGCCCGAGTATGGTGTGGTATTGGGACTGACAGTCGAGTACTTCGAACTCGAGGACTTTTCTTGCGAAGTTGCCCTTGCTGCCGAAGAAGACGTCAAGCTCGATTGTTCCGAGGGAGGAGGCTGCTTCACCTGGAACTACGCCGTGGAGTGTGACGCCTGACTTCTTCCAGACTGATCGTGGGATCAGCATCTTGCGCAAAGTGCTGGCGAAGATTATGTTTAGACTGCTCTCCCCATCCATAAAAACTCTGTCCATGTCATAACCGCCGATTTGAGCATCGAGGACCAGTGGGGCGTGCCCTGGCCTTGGAATTGCGGATGGGTGATCGCTTTGTGAGAAGGTAATGTTGGTCTCTGCACCGTACATATGGTAGGTTTCTGCTGTTTTTAGGTCCTCGGCTGCTCGAGTTTGTAGGGTGTGGGCGTCCAATTTTTCTTTTGAGGTTCGTCCTTCTTGGATCATGCAGACCCGTCCGTGAAAAGGAGGGTACTTCTCTTCTGCATTGGGTGCTTGTGGCTACGCGGTTCCTCGAGCCCGTTTGGCTTTGCGTTGCTTCTCTTCCTTGAGGCTGTTGGAGAGTTCGGTGAATAAACGACAATCTCTCAGGGTGTGACTTTCTCTAAGGCGCCCCCAGTCGTATTCGAAACAGTGGATTGTGCAAGGTCCGTCTAGTTGTTCTTCGGCTGTGATCTTGCTCGAGCCGTCGTGCCTTGTTCTTCTTGCGATGAGGAACGATTGCGAGTGGTCTTCCGATCGGGAGTGGAACCTTGGGTCGAGCTCTATTCTGTCGTTGATCGAGTGGTTCCGAATCATCTTGGCGAACTCATCTGGTCTTCGATCTGGGTCGTAGTACTCGCCGGACTGAGTTTCGATGTTGCTGTCATGTCCCACGGTGGGTGCCCGGGTGGCGGTGGGTGTTCGAGTGATGGGCAAAGCTGCCGTGACGCGTTGCGGCTCCTCGAGTGAGATTTTTATGCGGACTTCTGGTACTTGCTCCGGCATCCTGGCTGGCTTCATGGTCGCGACTTGCACTTGCCTTCTGGATCGTCGAGTTCTTTTGCGCCGATCACGATTTTGGTAATTGGAAAAAGGTCGAACTTGGCCCGGTTGCGGGCCGAGCAAACTTGGTGGTGCGATGGAGAGGTCTGCGATGAACTTGAGTTCTTCGAGTGGATTAGATCTTGCTCGAGTCCTTAAGTTGTGACTTGCTGATGACGGGACTGCCGAGATCGTGATTCCAACCTGCGAAGTCCCCACGGTCGGCGCCAATTGATGAGGATCGACCTCGGCAAATCCCATGGTCAGAGACCATGGGTTAGATCGTAGAGAAGGTAGGTTGGCGATACTTGTCGGCTAACAGGAGAAAGCACTTCCTGCTCGATTGTATTATGCGGGGGGGGGGGGGGGGATTACAATGAAGGTCAAGGCGAGTTCGCTCAAGACCGGAGGTGTAGATTGTAGATTGGATGCCCCGAGTAGTCACCCCTCCCAGCGTTTATATACTAGGCTAGGTCTCGGGGAGTCCAACTCAGGTTACAGGAACGATTGCCTAATCTAGCTTTGTCTTGGACGCCAAGTCTTGACTTCCATATTGGTCGTGGTCTCCTACGTCCGTGCCTTGAGCGGGCCAGTCGTGGGCCTGTCGAGGCTTCCAGCGGCCCTCCTGTCTTCATATGCACCAGGTATCCTTACACGCAGGAGTCGTGGGGTCACCCCCTCGTCATCAGTGCACCCAGTGTCAGTTTTTGTCTGCCGATGTCTTTAGTTGCAGTGATTTTTCCCCAATTTAAAATGCTTCAAAAATTCCAGAAAAATTAGAATAAAAATCAGCGTAACGGAAGCTTCTGGAACCACCGAAGAAGTGCTGGAGGGGGGACACCCCCCTCTCAGGCGGCCAGGTGGCGCGACCCACCCCCTAGCCGTGCCACCAGGCCGCCTGGGAGGTGGGTCCCACTCCTGGTGCCCCCCTTCGGCCTATTTTTACCACTCGTCGCAGAAACCCTTGTGCAGAATCCCGCATCGCGAAATACCTCTCTGTTCCGCGGCCGCCGCGCTTCCAAGATCGGGAGCACCAGAAGACTCCTTCCCGGCACCCTGCCGGAGGGAAGAAGGACCACCGGGAGCTTCTACACCACCATGGACGCTTCCCGGATGTGCCGTCAGTAGTCCCCCTTGGACCATGGGTCCATGATCAGTAGCTATGTGATGTCTTCTCTCCAATCTTGTCCTTCAATGTTTAGTCCTTGTGAGCTACCCTACATGAGCAAGGCACCTATGTAATTTTCCTGCTGTTGATATGCTGTGTTTGCTGAGATTCAATGGATTATGAGATTATGTTCAGATCGTGATGAGTTATATATTTGGTTTACCTTTTATATTTTGTTCTTCAGTAATTCTTGCATGTTCTCCGTTGCTTTTTATTGCTTTGGCCAAGTAGTATATAGTAACTCCAAAGGGAGCATTATGCATGATTGTGGGTTCATGCCCCCCGATGTCTAGCTTGAGTGACAGAAACATGAGACTAGGGGATGTGTTGTTGCCACCAGGGAGAAAACAACGGTGCTTGTAACCGCGGTTGCAAGGATTGTTTAACTTACGCATAGATTGTTAATGCAATTATCTGTTGCTTTGAGTTCACACTTTGGATGGGGCTCGCAACTTAATATCAGCGAGATTTTTTGGATAGATATCTCAAGGTGGATGATTAGTGAGTAGTTGTAGATGTATTTCGGTCTACTTGTGTTGGCGCACTGCCCATACTTTTGAGCCTCTTACTTCTAAGTAGCATAATTAGCATTGCGGTGCGTTTATAATTCTGTCAATTGTCCAGCTGTAATTTGTTCATCTAGCTTAGCTGATTATCGTCTTTTGGGAGAGAGACGTCACTAGTAAACATCATGGGACCCTGGTCCATACTTCCACCATTGTTTATACCTCCACTTTATTTACTGTTTTTACTTTCAGTTGAAATTATCACTATCATTATCTCTTGCGTTTGATCCTTTTTAAACAACAAGGCCGGAGAGATTGACAACCTCTCTGAACTCATTGGGAGCAAAATTATATGTTGTGTGTGCATGTCTAGGTAAAGCAAGTGATTATCGTAAACGACGCCTCACTTGCCGAAACACCTACTTGTCGATCCTTGGAGTCCTCCTGGATTCGATAAACCTTACAACCACCGCGTAAGGGAAATTTTCCTGCTGTGCTACATCTCAACCTTCCACTTAGGGTAGCCAACGAGGAGCACTACTTCAGTGTCATCAGGCGTCTAGAGCAGGGGCCGAGAGCAGCGAGGCCGAAGCGGCACCGTCGCGGACTTGGCTTCCTGCAGCTCCATCATGGCCTGCCGGGCACGAGGAGGAGCGCGGCTGGGGTGGGCAGCTAGAGAATGGGCGAGGCTTCCGGATCCGAGGTCGCCGATGGCAGGGGAGAACGAGGAAAGAAGATCAGGTCGGCGCCGACGCCACGCGCGCCCGTCGCCGGCATGTTCCTGTGCGAGAGCTATTCTCCATCCTTTCGTATGATAACAGAATATATTATAATGAAGAAGAAAGAGTCACTCATATTTTTAACGTTTCCACTCTTCTTCTTTCTTAAAACCCATTCAGTAGTTTTTCTAATATTATAGTGTAAAATTTATTAAATTCAAAAATGAATTCTTAATACTGTTTAAAAAAAACATAGTCAACATAGACACTCATATACATGAGTATATACGCATCAGCGGTGGGATGCGGATCCGTTAAACTTGCTCTAAGAAGGTAGTGAGTATGAACTTGGGATTTACTATTTTACTGAACCCAGCTTGGATCTTCTCAAGATTTTGTTCATGTATGTGCACGATTAAAAAGTCATTACTCATTCAGTTTTACCTTACGTTTGGTCAAACTGCAGGATTTCCTAGCCATGGACATGGATATGGCCTATAGGAGTCTGCCGCAACAGGCGGGCCACCCAAGCACCAGGCTACATTCTAGACTCAGTTTGTATATATAACCGGCTGGTGGGCCATCCAGTGAAGCACAAGCAAAGCGTACAAGGCTTCAAGCTCTCCTGTCCTCCTTTTAGTTTCTTCGTGAGGAAGGCAAGAACAGCTGGTTCTATTCCATCTCCCGTTGGCTCAGGGCACTTCCAATGCTAGTATTTTAACACGAAATCATAGGTATTTTGCTTATGTGGTATAGCGTTTAATAAAGAAAGAGAAGGAGGTTGTATCTTAGCTAAGATACAACCCTTGCACGTGGCCATATGCAAAAAGCATGATTAAACCAATCATATTTATGCATAGAGCTAAAATCATTAAATAAGATACAACATCTAAGAAACAATGCATTGTGGAGGTTGTATCTTAAGTTTTTATTGCTCCTATGATATTGTGCTAAGAAACAATGCATTGGAGGAGCCCTCATGTTCCCCATATTTATTACGTACCATGAATGTGCACTCGTGTGACAGTAAAATGGTTCTCTGTTTTCGGCCATTTCTTGTGTTAGATGGTTCCATCTCAACTTCTCAAGCCTCAAGAAGTATTGGTGCGTCAAGCTCAACCGTTTTTCTTTGGATATCATTTCGTTTATACGATGGGATCAACTTGTATACATTGCGTTTTGTACCACTAAAATGAAGCTGGGATTGTTGTAACCTGACATGTGAATGGTACTAGTACTCCTCCTGCTGGCAATGCAAGGAAAGGCTGTGAGCTACCTTGACTCTTGCTCAAGACAAGATGCCCTGCCTTGTGCCAAATCGTTCTGATGATCCCTACGACACTACGTACTCAATAGTCAATACCTTACGCACGCTGGTACTCCCCGTTGGGTCTATTCAAACGCAGAAAATGTCAGTTCATTCACTGCCGGGTAAGACCGCGGCGCGACAAGAAAGGTCGTGGTAAATACCCTCCTGCTGAATCTGCGCATCCACGGCACGGCGGTCATAGAACGTCAGCGCGACCACGGCACGGCATCCACGGCGCGAAAGGATGTACTATCGTACAGAGGCGTCCTCCCATGATGATATGGCTTGCGTGCAGGTCGCTACCTGTACTTGCTACAACCTACAAGTAGAAATGAATGACGGAGACCGGGCAGTACCTATACTTGCTACAAGTAGCAATGAATGACGGAGACCGGGGGGTTGTTTAATTCCCAGATTAAGTTTGCTAAGCTTAATCTTAGGCATGCCATAACATTTTTTGTTTATGTTTGGTTCATTGCTACAATTTGTAGTTTACCACTCTTTATTGGTATTCCCTCCGATCCATATTAATTGACGCACACTTAGCACAACTCTAGTATAAAGTTGTACTAAGTACGCGTCAATTAATTTGCATCGGAGGGAGTATTATGGTTCACATGTTACTCCTAAAACCTCCGAAGTGAGTTAGTTATCTGAAACATCTTATATAGTTTATGGAAGGAGTATAAGTTTTGTTTTTTTGCCAAACCTTACCACACCTTTGATGACAGCTACACTTTGTCCAATGTTAGTTGTGATAAATTAATCACAATCCAAACAACCTCGAACCCTTTTAACTGTTGCTTTATTGTAGGATACAAAAATATGTTAAAGTAAATTTTTGGATACGAAAATTAACACTTTTTTTATTGAACCGGTCATCTCTAATAGCTCCTAAAAAACTCCGCGACCGTACACCTTTGAACCGCTTTTCTTTGGACACCCAATGGACCAGGGGGTGTCGACGACAGGAGGAGGAGAAAGAAGCTACAAATGGCCGCATGATTTTTAGGTAGCACGACTACTGCACAATATATACAGCGTGCCCTATTTTAGGGGTACCAAAGAAAATGTACATCTATCTTTGGTTTTTAAGCAGCAATTGGAGTTGGTTTTGGGGCCAAAAGAATCAACACACATGGCTACTACTGTAACACCTGCAGTGTCATGGAACAATAACACTTTTGATAATGAAGATTACTGTTGCTAATCATGCTTTGATCACCTTGGATCAACTCAAACTCAAATTGCCTTTTGATGAATATTAAAAATACTGATGAATAAAACTTTGTCCAAAAATTGTGCAACCATTTTTGTTAAATCACAAATATTCAGTGGACCATGATAAACCTGCAAAGAGAATTTATTGCAATATCTAAATATTGCAAACAATTATTCACAGTGGCAAAACAGCACAAAAAACCCTTTTAAAATAAACAAAAATAATCCAATAAATTTATTTAATCCCCAAACTTTTTGTAGCATTTCTACATAGGGCAATACAAAATTGGAGCAAGTTTCACTATTGATAAAATTCAAAAACCTAACTGAACAAAATGCAAACATAAAAGAAAACAAAATTGGAAAAAATCTAAAACCTGCTCAGGGGCAAGGCCCATCGACCTAGCCGGCCCACCCCAAGCCCACCCCGCCCTCATCTTCAACCTACCGTACATGGGGGTGCCGTGGCGGGCATCCCCCGGCTGCATGACCATTGCCGTCGGCGTGGAAGCCATCCGGCGGCCGGCGCGGGCGTATAAGTCTCCCCCTGACCCCGTCGAGACCCCCCACGAACCTTAGATCGAGATCCCGCTCTCCCTCCTCCCAGCTTCGTTCCCGTTGCCACCGAGCCACCATGGATGCACCTCCATGAACACATGCGGCCGTCGTCACCCTCAAGCCCAGCCACGGTGTCCATCCGCCTCACCATCGCCGTCTTCACCGCCGTGCAGAAAGAGCTGGACCGGGAGCCACCACAACCGGCGAACGGTGCCAATCCCCTCGCCACGGCCGCCGGTGACCTCGCCGGAATTGACGCCACTCCGACCCCCTCGAGCTCCCTAAACGCGTCCACGAGCTCCAGGGTGAGCTTCCCGTGTGATTCCCCGCTTCTCCCCGTTAAATCCACCGCCGTAGGACCTTGCCCCCCACCCGTGGCCGCCATGGCTGGACCGTGCCATGGTCGCGCCTTGCTCACGGCCAGCGCGCCCTGCCCTGGGCCTGGCCGCGCCCGCGCCCCTCTCAGCGCACCCCATGGCCACGCCGAGTGTGCGCCGCTTGCCGCTGCACATCCTGTCGTTGCCCGCCTCCTAGCCGCGCTCGAGCTCGCCCCTTAGCGCCCATGGTCGCCCGCCCGCCACACCTCCTCGCCGTGCGCCGCAACGGCCGGCGCCGACCAAGCCGCTGCCAAAGCCCCCGCTCCTCCCCGCGGCCTCTCCGCCCCAGCTCGCCGGAGCGGCCTCGCCGCCGTGCCTTGCTCACCGGCGGGCACGGCTGTGTAAGCCGTGGGTTAATCCCCCTAACCTAACTGTCACATGGGCCCCATGTCCCTGATTAAACCATAAGTAAAAAATAAACAGATTAACCTCCTCTATGTGTATGACCAGTGGGGCCTCTTGTTAGTTAAAACAATAAGTTAAAAATAACCCCCCTGTGTGACTTACAACTGGGTCCCACTGCTTTTGGTTTTAATTAAAAAGATTTATAAAATGCTATGACTATGACATGTGGGACCCACTGGTCAATTGACCAGTCAAAGGCCAGCCTATGACAAGTAGGCCCCACATATCAGGTTGACCAGTCAACAGGGCTATTCTGGATAATGTTGATTTATTAATTAAAAGAATTCCAGAAATTATTTTAAATTGAATAAAACTTTAAAAATCAAAATATCTTTTAAATCGTAACTCAGATGGAAAAACTTTATACATGAAAATTGATCAGAAAAATATAACGAATACAGATACGCTACCCGTATGTCGACCACCCCCCTCTAACACAAGGAACATCGACATCCCCCTCCGGGCCGTCTGTCGATAATCACCCGGAGCCGGTTTTCATCCCCGGATGAATTCCCTCTCCGAGCAACGTGCATTGCACTGCGTTAGAACACCGTTAACATTGCATATGTCATGCCATTCATCTGTTTGCTATGATTGCTTTATATTTACTGTTTCTTCCCCCCTTTATTCTCCGGTAGACCACGCTTCTACCGCCGACTACACTGCTGCCGGGTACGACTACTTTGTCGACGACCCTACCCCTACCGTCGAGCTTCCAGGCAAGCAGAGCCATTCTCTTCCCCAGATATCGCATATCTTTTCCATACTTTCTTGCACTAGGCATTGATTACTGCTGCGGCTACGTTACAATCCTATTCAATTGCATAGCCTGCCATTGTCGCCCCTTGATGTACCTTCCTTTATCCTATGCTGCCTGCTATAAATTTTTTTTTATTCAGCAGTGAGCCCTGTGCATTGTTAGCTAGGATTAGATAGTGGGCCGAGACCACTCAGGGGAGTGACGCGGATACAATATTATAACTGTAACAGGTACGGTACAATGCAGACACCGCCTAAGGCCCCCTAGTTCGGCTTTGTCGAGCCACCATCAAGTGTGAGCTATCAAGGAGTAACCCTTGTACTCCACTCGTTGCTATATCTGTATGGACGCTCTAGGTACCTGAGCAACGGTTGTCCTTAAAGATAAGAGTCGGGAACGACAGGGAGGGTACGACCGACGTTACTAGCGTGCTTGGCTCCTGCTCGTATTCCGCGAGAGTTACCAAACCACGCAAAGTTGAGCTCTACCAAGAGCACACACGAGACAAGGTAAGGAGACGGTTCACCTTGTTGGTAACCGCGCGCTTTGACGGGACGACAGGGAAGGCTCCGACGTTACTGGTGGGCCTTGTCGCTGTTCGTTGTCCGTTGTGTTGTTAGTCAGACAACGATAACGGTTGTCTGCGAGATAATATTAAAATGCTAAATGGTTCGGCGGATTACTTGAGAGGCCGCAAAGGCCTGTACACACTACCTTCACGTGTGCTTAGCGGCTTCCCGCCCTTCGTTGGTGAGCCCAAAGTGGAAGGCGTGATGCAGTTTAGCAGTGAGTTTCCCTCGGTGAGGATACCAAGGTTTTTCTCCCGTAGGACTCTGGATATGATAAGTAGGTGTCAGTGGCGCGACTGACGTGGACCTGCACACAGACACAGATAACTTTGTTCCCAACGAAGTTCCAAGAGGTTGTCAATCTCTCCGATCTTGTTGTTCACAAAGGGTAAAACACAAGTGATAATGATAGCAAGTAAAAGCAGAAAAGTAAAGATAGCTTGGAAACAGTAATAAGGATATGGACCGGGATACGTGATGTTCGCTAGTGATGTCTCTCTCCCAAAAGACGATAAAACTGCTATGCGAGGTAAACAAATTACAGAAAGGCAATTGACAGGATTATGAACGCACCGCAATGCTAACTATGCTACAAAAGAAAGGAAGAGGTTCAAAAGCACGGGCAGTACGCCAAGGTAAGTAGACCGAAATCCATCTGCATCTACTACTAATCATCCACCTTGAGATATCTATCCAGAACATCTCGCTGGTATTAAGTTGCGAGCCCCACCCAAAGTGTAAACTCAAAGCAACAGACAACTGCAATAAAAGAACTTTGCGTAAAGTAAACAATCCTTGTGACCGCGGTCACAAGCACCTTTGTTTTCTCCCTTGTAGCAACAACGCATCCCCTAGACTCATGTTTCTGTCACTCAAGCGTGTCATCAGGGAGGCATGAACCCACAATCTAGCACAACGCTCCCTCTTGGAGTCACTACCTACTACTTGGCCAAAGCAATAAATAGCAACGGAGAACATGCAAGAATTACTTAGGAACAAAAATATAAAAGATCAAGACCAAATATATTACTCTATCACAACCTGAACATAATCTCATAATCCATCAGATCCGATCAAACTCAGGTGCCTCGATCATGTAGGGCAGCTCACGAGGTCTAAACAATGAAGATCAAAGAGGGGAGGAGAACATCACATAGCTACTGATCACGGACCCATGGTCCAAGAAGAACTACTCACGGGACATCCGGGGAGCATCCATGGTGGAGAGGAGACTCCCGGAGGTCAATCCTCCCTCCGCCAGGGTGCCGGGAAGAGGTCTTCTGGTGCTCCCGATCTTGGAAGCGCGGCGGCGGCGGAACAGAGGCGAGTTCGCGGAATTTGGTTTTTCTCCTGGAGTTTTCCCGTGACGGGGGATATATAGGTGAAAGGGGGCAGCCAGAGGTGGCCCAGGGGCCCCAGGCGCCCCCTGGCGTGGCCAGGGGTGGGGCCGCGCCGAGTGGCCACTTGGCCCCCCCTTGGCCCCCCTCTGGCCCCTCCCGGGATTTTCTCGAAGCTTCCGTCACGCTGATTTTTTATCTGAATTTTCCCGAATTTTTCTGGCACTTTTTATATGGGGGAAAACTGAAATAGAAAAACAGCAGAAAACAGGAACTGGCACTGGGGTGCACTGAGTTAGTAGGTTAGTCCAATTATGATAAAAAATGTATGAAAGTGTATCTAGATCATAGCAATATCACACAAAACATGCATGGAACGAGCAGAAATTATAGATACGTTTTGGACGTATCAACATCCCCAAGCTTAATTCCTGCTCGTCCTCGAGTAGGTAAATGATAACAAGCATAATTTCTGTGGTGACATGCTAGCAACCATAAAAGAACTTTGAAAAGTAAAGCAATCAAGGTTAGAGATTCAATTCAAGTCATAACAAGCAAGAGTCTATATTAGCATTGAAACAAGTAACAAAAGAACATTAGGTGCAAGAGCTCTCGCTGTCCGTGACTCGAATGTCTCCAAATGGTGTTCGCGTGCAAGAAAGGGGATAGGGAATACGAGAAAAAGTATTTTTGTGTTGACAACTCAATCTACTAAAGTGTCACACTTGGTCTTCTTTGGAATCTTATCTTGACTCGTCCCCAGACCAATAGCCAGGTACAAGTCAATTTGATCCACTCCTTTTCGATATTTTGAGCACTCATGCAATGGATGAGTGTAAGCACGAAAGTTGACACTTAGGATGGCAAAGAGAGAATATGGTGGAGGAGGAAGACAAAAAGGATGGGAAAGGCTCACATCAATGAGGACAATCATAGGCAAGAGATGCCAAATGATAGGTATGATGTGAGGAGTAGGGATTGCCATGCAACGGTGCACATACGAGCTAGGAAGCTCTCCAAACTATATGTAAAAAGATCATCTCCATGGAGTACAAGGATATAAAGGGAGTACTAGTGTGGATCTCTCAAAAGGATAGTAGTGTTACCCCTTTCTCTCTTTTTATTTCTTTTTCTCCTTTTTCTATTTTTTTTGTATTTTTTTTGTGGCCTCAATGGCTCTTTCTATTTAACTCTCATTTGTCCTCTTTGGGATCTTTTAATGTGTCCACTTTGGGATCTTTTCCTCACTTAAGGGCAACACTCTATTTTACAAGAAGGTAGAGGAAATCTTTCACACTTTACACGGTACTCAAAATCATAAAGAAGATGTAACTAACATGAAGTATGCACTGTATGCTTCTGCTAGTGTAGCAGGAACATGTATGACATGAAGATCAAGTCATGAAGAGGTGGAAGTTGCATGGCAATGTAACTCGGAAAGGCTATGGAAATGCCTTGATAGGTAGGTATGGTGGCTGTTTTGAGGAAAGATAAAGGGAGGCTTATGATGACAGAGCGTATCATGCCAAGGGTTTGGATGTACCGGCGAAGGTGGACACCAAGTCTCGGAGTGAGAAGAAGGCAATGCACGACACGTGAAAGGCTAGCAAAATATGGGAAGGTGGAAGTGTCAACTCTCAATACTTACATTAGTCCGAAGAACTCATGCACTTATTATCGGTAACTCTCAATCTAATGAGGAGGTTCACAAAGAGACAAGTACCCCGAGGAGGAGTGTATGGGGGTTTGGTTATCCTTGCGCATCCTCGACTCATGGTACTCTAATATTCGACTCCTCAAAAGAGTAGTGATCTATCTAGTAGCTAGAGTTCTCAACTAGTTTTGTAGGTTTTGAAAATAAACACGGATTGCCCAAAATACGACACCTATCACTAATAGTCTAGAGCTCTTGACACCAAAAGTCCAAACATTACTCATGGCAATACCTCAAAACTATTGCAAGCTACTACTAAAATTAAATAGCAACCTCAAGTACCTACTTCTCAAAACAAGACACAACTCAGTGCAACAACAAACTCTCTTTAAGATAAACATGAAAACTAAAAAGAGTTCCAACACAAACTAAACAAAATCCAAGGTTCTTGCTAAAGATAAACTAGGACTAAAACTAAACATGGCAGTAGCTATAAAAAGATAAAGAACACACAACAGGAAAAAGATAGGCATGAAGAATCCTATGATGTGTTCTAAATTTTGAAAGTGGAGCGTGTTTCTCTCCCACACAAAGTAAGAAAGGATCTAACTTGTTATGAACAGCAAGAAAAGCTAAAGAAAACTAAAAACAAAACCTAAGAGCAAGACGCTCCAAGCATAGCACATAACACATGAAGTGATAAAAATATAGTGAGACGAAGGACGAACTGATGATTGTTGATGGAGAAGAGGATGCACGGGGTCATTCCCAAGCTTAGACGCTTGAGTCTTCTTGAATATTTAATGGGGATGCATGGGGGCATCCCCAAGCTTGAGCGTTTGACACTCCTGGATCTTCTTCCATCATCTTCCATCGCACACTTGAAAACTCCCTTCATACATAACTCATCATAAGCTGATTAGAGAGGTTAGTACCCTTAATAAATAATTTTTCTCCACTGGATATAAAGATATTATTGAAAAGCTACTGTTTCTCAAGAGTGCCAAAAAAAATTTGCAAAGAAAAAGCAAGCTTAAGGTTTGCAAAAGTTAGGAGAGACAAAACGTGGCAGAATCTGTGAAAAACAGAACATCAGATAGTAAAGAATTTTTTTAGGGGCACTTCTGAAACTCAAATAAAAAAACTCAGAACATACGGAAGTTTGGTAATTGTATAGAGCATACTGTGTAAAAATTTCATCTCAAAAAAATGAACTGGGATTTTTCTGTAATTTTTCTGGTCACGAGGACAGAATCTGTTTTCGGGACAGCATGTCACAACTTTTACTTCCCTTGCCGTAAGAGGCTATAAGTTGGCACAAAGTTGAAAAATAAAGATACAATGATGTTGCTACAGTAGTAACAATCATCAAGACACAACAAAAGAAAAAAGAAAAACCTAAATACGTTGCGGGCTGCCTCCCGAAAGCGCTTCTTTAAAGCCATTAGCTAGGCATGATGCAAAAAGAAGAATCAAGTTTTATCAAGAGAAAGAGAATAACTAGCCCGTGTAACAGACTGAAAAGGTAACTTGATTTTCTTTCTAGGGAAGTGGTCCATCCCCTTTTTAAATGGGAATTGGAATTTTATATTCCCCTCTTTCCTGTCAATGACCGCACCAACGGTGCGAAGAAAAGGACATCCCAAAATAATTGGACATGGAGGTTCACACTCTATATCCATAACAATAAAATCAACGGGAACATAGTTGTCATTGACAATGATAAGAACATCGTTGATCTTCCCCAAAGGTTTATTTATGTAAGAATCAACAAGACGAACACCAAAAGAACAAGGCTCAAGAGGCTTCAATTTAAACATATCAAATATTCTTTTGGGCATAACGGAGGTACTAGCTCCAACATCACATAAAGCATAGCAAGAGAAGTTATTCAATTTAACTTTGATCATAGGATCCCAACCATCATCTAGCTTCCTAGGTATGGAGGCTTCTACTCTAAGCTTCTCCTCCCTAGCTTTGATAAGAGCATTTGTGATATGCTCCGTGAAGGCAAGATTAAGTGTGCTAGTGTGGGGGTCTCTAGACATTTTGTGTAACAAGCTAATAACTTCTGAGAGGGTACAACTATCAAAATCAATATCACTACTATCAAAGGTGGTAGTAGTGTCATCTAGGCTCACTTGTTTGAAACCCTCTATGTTCATAGGAGTTTCTTTATCTACGGTTGAGGTATTAGCATCACCATTAATAGGTCCAACGGGAATAGGAGTGCATTGGGTGCTAATAGTTTGAGTGTCCTCAACAATTTGGATAGTGGCAACTGTGTGGTGTGTAGGAAGGCTCTTAATTCTATCCTCTTCCTCTTTTTCTCTAGCACATCTTTCTTTGAGTTTAGCCATCATCCTAATGTTTTCATTGATTTGTAACTGGATAGCATTACTAGGAGTGGCCTTATTCTCCTCAAGGGGAGAGGTTCTAATTTTAAGCATCTCAATATCAAGGGCTAAGATTTCTACCTTCAAAGAGAGATTATCTATTTTAGCTAATTTCTCCTCAACATTTTTTTGAAGGCTTCTTGGGTAGTGATAAAGTCTCTAAGAATGCTTTCTAATTCAGAAGAGGGGTTCTTGTTGCTAGGGTAAGTGTTGTTGTTCCCATAATTGGATGGAAACGGTCTAGGATTGCTAGCAAAATTTCCCCTGTAAGCATTGTTGTTGAAGTTGTTTCTAGCAAGAAAGTTCACATCTACTTGTTCTTGAGCAACCAAAGAATTTAAAGGAACATAATGAGGATCAATAGAGGGTTGCTTGGTAAGTAGAGACATAATTAAGTCAACTTTTTCATTGAGGGAGGTAATTTCCTCGACAGAATTTACCTTCCTACCTGTTGGAGCGCGCTCGATGTGCCATTGGGAATAATTGGTCATTATTTCATCGAGAAGCTTCGTGGAAGCACCAAGTGTAGTTGACATAAAGGTTCCTCCCGCGGCCGAATCTAATAGGTTCCGCGAGGTAAAGTTCAAGCCTGCATAAAAAGTCTGGATAACCATCCAAGTAGTCAAACCATGTGTAGGGCATTTCTTAACAAGAGATTTCATACGTTCCCAAGCTTGGGCAATGTGTTCATTATCCAATTGCTTAAAATTCATACTATTACTCCTCAATTGGATAATCTTAGCAGGAGGGTAGTACTTCCCTATAAAAGCATCTTTGCACTTATCCCAAGAATCTATGCTATTTCTAGGCAAAGAGTGAAACCAGATTTTAGCATCTCCCCTTTAAGAGAAAGGAAAGAGCTTGAGCTTAACAACATCACCTTCTACTTCTTTATACTTTTTCATATCACATAATTCAACAAAATTATTCAAGTGTAAAGCAGCATCATCTCCAGCACCAGAGAATTGATCTCTCATAACAAGGTTTAGCAAAGCAGGTTTAATTTCATAAGAGGTAGCTGAAGTGGCAGGTGTGGCAATGGGAGTGCAGACAAAGTCTTGGTTGTTGTGACTAGTGAAGTCACACAACTTGGTGTTTTCAGTGGAACCCATAGTAGCAGCAAGTGTGGCAGATATTTTTGGTATTTTTGATAAAAGACACAAAGATAAAAACTGAAAGGTAAAATAACAAGACTAAAAAACAAAGGTAAAGGGTAGTGTGCAACTCCCCTATCTTAGCACTCGGAGTCCCCGGCAACAGCGCCAGAAATTCTCTTTGCTTAGCGGCTTCCCGCCCTTCGCTGGTGAGCCCAAAGTGGAAGGCGTGATGCAGTTTAGCAGTGAGTTTCCCTCGGTGAGGATACCTAGGTTTGTCTCCCGTAGGACTCCGGATATGATAAGTAGGTGTCAGTGGCGCGACTGACGTGGACCTGCACACAGACACAGATAAATTTGTTCCCAACGAAGTTCAGAGAGGTTGTCAATCTCTCCGGTCTTGTTGTTCACAAAGGGTAAAACACAAGTGATAATGATAGCTAGTAAAAGCAGAAAAGTAAAGATAGCTTGGAAACAGTAATAAGGATATGGACCGGGATACGTGATGTTCGCTAGTGATGTCTCTCTCCCATAAGACGATAAAACTTCTATGCGAGGTAAACAAATTACAGAAAGGCAATTGACAGGATTATGAACGCACCGCAATGCTAACTATGCTACAAAAGAAAGGAAGAGTTCAAAAGCACGGGCAGTACGCCAAGGTAAGTAGACCGAAATCCATCTGCATCTACTACTAATCATCCACCTTGAGATATCTATCCAGAACATCTCGCTGGTATTAAGTTGCGAGCCCCACCCAAAGTGTAAACTCAAAGCAACAGACAACTGCAATAAAATAACTTTGCGTAAAGTAAACAATCCTTGTGACCGCGGTCACAAGCACCGTTGTTTTCCCCCTGGTGGCAACAGCACATCCCCTAGACTCATGTTTCTGTCACTCAAGCGTGTCATCAGGGAGGCATGAACCCACAATCTAGCACAACGCTCCCTCTTGGAGTCACTACCTACTACTTGGCCAAAGAAATAAACAGCAACGGAGAACATGCAAGAATTACTTAGGAACAAAAATATAAAAGATCAAGACCAAATATATTACTCTATCACAATCTGAACATAATCTCATAATCCATCAGATCCGATCAAACTCAACATAGCAACTGCAAAAATATTACAAAGGTGCCTCGATCATGTAGGGAAGCTCACGAGGTCTAAACAATGAAGATCAAAGAGGGGAGGAGAACATCACATAGCTACTGATCACGGACCCATGGTCAAAGAAGAACTACTCACGGGACATCCGGGGAGCATCCATGGTGGAGAGGAGACTCCCGGAGGTCAATCCTCCCTCCGGCAGGGTGCCGGGAAGAGGACTTCTGGTGCTCCCGATCTTGGAAGCGCGGCGGCGGCGGAACAGAGGCGAGTTTGCGGAATTGGGTTTTTCTCCTGGAGTTTTCCCGTGACGGGGGATATATAGGCGAAAGGGGGCAGCCATAGGTGGGCCAGGGGCCCCAGGCGCCCCCCTGGCGCGACCAGGGGTGGGGCCGCGCCGGGTGGCCTCCTGGCCCCCCCTTGGCACCCCTCTGGCCCCTCCCAGGATTTTCTCGAAGCTTCCGTCACGCTGATTTTTTATCTGAATTTTCCCGAATTTTTCTGGCACTTTTTATATGGGGGAAAACTGAAATAGAAAAATAGCAAAAAACAGGAACTGGCACTGGGGTGCACTGAGTTAGTAGGTTAGTCCAATTATGATAAAAAAATGTATGAAAGTGTATCTAGATCATAGCAATATCACACAAAACATGCATGGAACGACCAGAAATTATAGATACGTTTTGGACGTATCAATGTGGGATAAGGAGTTATGGGCTCCCCTCCGTCGTAGTTTGTCCGAAAGCTCTTCGGACGTCAGTAGTACCGCGGCCCGCGCCGGGAAGTGGTGATCTTCTTCGCTCGAGCGGTGTGTATTTGGATTTGCATTTGCTTCACCGGCCAGCCACGCACCGTGCAGGAGCGTGAAGGGTGAGGGTTACTAGACCCCTGATCGCATAGGATATAGTCCGGCGGATGGCCTCTCTGTTGAGCCTAGGATGGGCTGCGTCGTGTCGGATAGCTTCGGTGGAGCGTTCCCTAACAAGGTTCCCTCCACCCTAGAGATCCAAGCGTGTAGGCTGAACAGTAGTGCACCCCTGCAGGGAGTTTAATCTATTCGAATAGTCGTGTCCACGGTAACAGGACGCTTTATGCTGAAGCTGTATCTTACCACTACAAACTACTACTATTAAACTGTATGGTTCCGAGTCTTCTTCCTCGTAGGGAGTCGAGGAAGGGAACTCAGAGGCATTATTATTAATCATACAACTTACTATTATACAATGCTGCAGCAACTTCTGCTCCATTGTTATTACATTCATGCTATTGAACTGTTGGCTGTTTCTCTTCTCATGCTGCAAGACTCGTCAGAACATGCTAGTCTTCGATAGGCCTAGCTTGTTATCCTTATTCCGATTTCTATCTTGCAGTCCACTATATACAGTCTCCCCTTTCCATTTGATACAAATGCATAAATGCTTAGTAGCGGACGTAAGCCTCGCGGGTATACTAGATACTCACCCTAGCTTTATTTCCCCCTTTATGTTTTGCCTGATAGGCCGCTGCAGTCGACGTTGGAGCCCAGGAGCAGGAGTACTGTCGGGGGGATGGATCAGGCCCATAGACCCGACATTAGGAACCTCCGGGCCGACTTACATATGAAGGCCCACAAAGAAGACCCGACCAAGAGTTTGACGTGCCAAGCGTGAGGATTGAAGCCCTAGAAGGAATTCGACTTACCTTGTATACCACGTAGCAAACTTGTAAAGTAGAATAGAACTCCACATCGTGTAGGAGTCGGACTCTAGGAATCCCTGGACCCGGCACCTTTATAAGCCGAGGACCACGGGAGCCAGAGCCAGAACTTACCTCAAGTCAGGATTAAACAACTCGCTCCATAGCCTAGATCTCCACGAGACTAAGGTTGCGAAACATCATCACTGTAATCGATACGATCGACTCTTCCTATTGAGGAGTCGATCCCCCTATAGTCAAAAAGCAGGAGTAGGTCTTTACCGCACCGACGGGGCCGAACCTGGGAAACTCGCCAAGTCCTGTGCCTATGTCGACTCTCTCCTTGAATTCGCCCCGCAGCAAAGGTCCCATGATAATTCCGACTCTACGGACATCTGCCGTGACTTTTCCACGACAGTTAGCGCCCACCGTGGGGCCTGCGCTCGCAGGTGTTGAGATTCTAAGGGGAGCTCTGCAAGGTATGGAAGGATTCACAACGGACAAATCACCAGGAGCCGGCGCGGAAAGCTCTGCAACGACGGCTCGACTTGATTCCGTCTAATCCGGTTATCGGGTCCCAATCGGATCTATTCACATCTTCATTGGGAAGACAGACGGATCTGAGCCAGAGCCAGATCCTGAGGTTCCCCTGGAAACCTCGAGTCGGTGACATGCCGGCTCAAGGCACACTTTTGTCGGGTTCATCGCTGGATCTCCGGAGTAGGCGCACTCCGTCGAGTCTCTGACGCCTGACACCACAGGAGAAACATCTGACGCTGACTCACACCCCAGTGAAACAAGATTCTCAGATAATGGCTCCATCCGATCCGCCGGGAGCAACATACTCGGCGCGGGAACAGCGGAATACAACCCCGACTTTTCGCAGTACGAGCCTCCATATTGCGTGACAGTGTTCATGGCAGGCACCGAAGAGCAGGAAAGCCAACCGGCTCAAGGTGCATCACAAAACCGGAATGTGGAAACGACTCACAACACGACCCATTTTCCGGATAGGGAACAACCAGAAGTTCTTACATGAGAAGAAGTCCTTTCAGATGCCCTAAACGCCTTGGATGAAGCCTTAGCTGCGCCAATGACTGCTGAAAACCAGCAAGCCTGGAGAACCAGGGTCAATGGACTCAAGGCCTAGGTGATGAGCATACGAAGGGAAATTAACTCCCAGAAACCCAGATGATGGAAAGAGGAAGCCAACTCGCCCAAGAAACCAGACGCTTGCGACACTAGTCAGAATTGATAGAAGCTCAGAGACTAAGTCTCGCCAACGCACGCCCCGCAGGACCCACAAGTCGGATCCCTCTTGATCTCCAGGCACTGAGACTGTTCCAAAACATGAATCAGTCGACTCCCCCGGGGTACACGCCACCAAGGCAACATGTCCCCTCGCCACGGCAGGAACGGTTCCACACGCCCCCGGATCACTTCAACAACCCCATGGCTAATGTGGTGGCAGCGACACGGTACCTCGCTAGCGTGCCTGTACATGGAGACACCCCGATGGATCAGGCCACTCGAGGGGCGATTGATCTGCTCAAGACCGCAATCACACAGCAAGCCTAGTATTCACAGGGATTCCAATACTTACATGAAACCCCATATCAAAGTATGAGACGGCAAGCAGATTAACCGGCTCCAGCCGGCTCGAGCAGCCATTGCCAGCGCAGAGCTCCACCACCTCTAGACCCGCCAGTTTCCACCCAGATCGACGGGTAGAACAGATATTCCAATCTCCGCCCCTAGACCAAGACACTGAGTCCATCAGCAGATCCGTGGGCAATCGATGCCTGGTGCCGGCTCTATGAAATACATGCCTGCCGCTAGACTTCAAAGGACCACGTAAGATCGTGAACTACACAGCCGACATGGACCCGGCGGCTTGGATCGAAAGTTATGACTTAGCCATGGAAATGTTACAAGCCAGCGAAGGAGTCTGCTCCCGTTACCTCACTATGATGTTGGAAGGGCCGGCTCGCACATGGTTCAAAAATCTCCCAGAGAATTCCGTCACCTCCTGGACGGATCTCAAGGAAAAATTCATCCAGAACTTCCAAGGCACATGCCGGCGAACTACCACAATCTTCGACTTGGATCATTGTGTCCAGAAGGAAGGAGAGTCAACCCTGAGCTGGGCACGACGGGTTGCAGAAATAATCCACTCTTCGGATACTATCACAGCCCAAACAGCCGTCATCGTCTTGGAAAGGAACTGCAAGTTCGAGCCCCTAGTCCACAAACTTGGCTGACTCAAGAGGACGGTCAAGGATATAGGAGAACTCATGAACGTAGTCATCAAATATGCCGAGTCTGACAAAACCAAGGATACTGAACCTCAACAGGATAAAGACGGCCAGAACAAGAATGGTGGCAAAACATCCCAGAATCAGAGTCAGCAAACCAAGAGGCGTCTTGATCAGACTACTTCTGACTTGGTAGCCAACACAAATGTCGGCTCCCAAAGACAGAAGCAGGGGGGGCAAAAACTACCGCAAGCCGGAAGGAAATTTTCGCCCAAACAACTTTGAAGAAGCTATGAAGAGTCCTTGCGCGACCCATAGTAAACCCGGTCGCCCAGACAACCACACCTGGGAAGATTGCTATTTCATGAAAGAGTTTGCACGACGCGGGAACTAGGGACCTCCCGGGTCAGGTGGAGGAGCCGGCCAAAACGGCAACAACCAAAATCCCGGCTATCAAGGAGCCGGGGCAATGCCTCAGCACCAATGACCCGGAGGAGGAGCCCAGCGAAATCAGTCAGGGCTTGCTGGATTCCAAGAAAACCCGAAACAACTTCATGACCGTGCAACATATCACGTT
Source organism: Bromus sterilis (assembly GCA_950022295.1). NCBI lineage: Eukaryota > Viridiplantae > Streptophyta > Magnoliopsida > Poales > Poaceae > Bromus > Bromus sterilis. The sequence goes on from OX465596.1 coordinate 50,307,310, forward strand.
TTAACTACCAGCAGCTACAGGAGGGATAGGAAGCTGCAACGAAGAGCCGCCATGGTTGTGACTACAGAGACGGCTTGGCCCAGGTGGCTCAACTGGTCAGAACAACCAATCACTTGGACAAGAGATGACCACCCCCCCCGGTGGTAGAGAACCCAGGGCCCCTGGCTCTAGTAGTCTCTCCACAAATTGTAGGATATACACTTGAAAAAAAGTACTCATGGACGGACGAAGCAGCATCAACATCCTCTACTACGAAACCTTTCGCAGGATGGGGCTGACCCAAAAACAGCTGCAACCCTCCAACACCGTTTTCCATGGAATAGTCCCAGGCAAGTCGGCACGCCCGATAGGCAAAGTTCACCCGGAGACGTCTTTTGGAAACGCTGAGAATTTCCGCTCCGAGCTCATACCCTTTGAAGTGGTAAAACTCGAGAGCCCATATCACGACATTTTGGGCAGACCAGCTTATTCCAAGTTCATGGCTCGGCCATGTTATGTCTACCTGAAACTAAAGATGTCGGGTCCTAATGGCCCAATCACCGTCAGTGGAAGTCGGTCCAGGGCAGTGGAATGTGACGAACAGCACGTCAAGTTTGCCGAGTCGACACACGCCAAAGAAGACTTGTCGGCATACCAAGAAAAGGTAGACCCGGCAGATCCAACGATCCTGAAGAAACCGACTCCCGATAACAACCCCAAGTTCCAACCGGCTCAGGATACAAAGAAAGTCGACTTTGTCCCTGGTGACTCCTCCCAGCAGTTCATCATTGGGACGGAGCTATCTGATAAATAGGAAAGCGTGCTCATCGAGTTCCTCCGTGAGAATCGGGACATCTTCGCCTGGAAACCCTCTGATATGCCAGGTGTCCCGAGGGAACTCGCTGAGCACCACCTAAATATAGATCCAAAGCTGAAGCCGGTCAAGCAATTACTTCGCCGTTTCAACGACGAGAGGAGAAACGCTATTGGGGAAGAGATAGCCCGGCTCCTCGCCGCCGGGTTCATCATGGAAGTCTTCTATCCAGAATGGCTCGCAAACCCGGTCCTCGTTTTGAAAAAGAATGGGACTTGGTGCATGTGCATTGACGACACAGATTTAAACAAGGCCTGCGCGAAGGATCCCTTCGCGCTGCCTCGTATTGACCAGATCATAGACTCGACTTCGGGATGTGAGCTCTTATGTTTCCTTGACGCCTACTCTGGTTATCACCAGATCAAGATGTCCCTTGAAGATCAAGAGAAAACGGCTTTCATCACCCCCTTCGGGATCTACTGTTACACTTCTATGCCCTTTGGCCTTAAGAATGCGGGAGCCACATATCAGCTAACAGTGCAAAGTTGCCTCAAAGAGCAGATTGGGCGCAACGTGCATGCTTATGTGGATGATATAGTGATCAAGTTCCAATTGGCCGACTAACTCATCAGTGACTTGACGGAAACCTTCAAAAATCTACGCAAGTACCAGATGAAGCTAAACCCGACCAAGTGCACCTTTGGGGTACCTGCAGGTAAACTCCTTGGATACATAGTATCAGAGAGAGGTATCGAGGCAAACCCAGAGAAAATCAACGTTGTCATGACTCTTCAGAAGCCGGCCTCAGTAAAGGGAGTCCAACGACTCACAGGATGCGTAGCCGCTCTGAGTCGGTTCATAAGCCGACTTGGTGAAAAGGCAATCCCCCTGTATCGACTTCTGAGGAAATTTCAGAAACATTTGTCTGGGATGACGAAGCCGATCAGGCCCTAGAGTCATTGAAGAAGCAACTATCCCAGGCTCCAATCCTGGCGGCTCCCAAGCCTAAAGAACCTATGTTACTTTACATCGCAGCCAACAATCGAGCGGTCAGCGTTGTGGTTGTTGTTGAGCGTATGGAAGCCGGTAAAGAACACCCCCTGCAAAGGCCAATTTATTACGTCAGTGAGGTTTTGACCTTATCAAAACAACGTTACCCTCACTGGCAGAAATTGGTTCTTGGTGTCTTCATGGAAAGTCGGAAACTTAAGCACTACTTTCAGGAGCACCCCATAACTGTAGCCAGCTCAGAACCACTTGCAGATATCATCCAAAACCGGGAAGCAACGGGAAGGATTGCAAAGTGGGCCATCGAGTTGGGGGATTATCACATCAAATACAAGCCGCGAACGGCCATCAAGTCCCAGGCATTAGCCAACTTCATCAATGACTGCACAGAAATCCAAACATCTCCGGATAAGCCGGTCACCAAATATTGGACGATGCACTTTGATGGAAGCCGGCAGCTCCAAGGTTCAGGAGTCGGCGTAGTTCTCACCTCACCTAAAGGGGAGAAATTCTGCTATGTTCTATAGCTACAGTTCACCTTCACCAACAATGCAGCAGAGTACGAGGCCTTGCTTCGTGGACTACGGCTGGCTCGTTAGATGAACATAAATTCGATCCAATGCTATGGAGACTCTGATCTCGTTTCTCAACAAGTGTCAGGGAAATGGGATTCCAAAAATCCCATAATGGCCACTTATCAACGAGAGGTGCAAAGACAAGCCGGATTTTTTGTTGGATACCATGTGGATCACGTGGACCGTAGGGAAAACGAAGCAGCAGATGCCCTCTCCCGACTCGGCTCTCAGCGAAATCCGGTCCCTCCAAACGTATTTCTGGATGTCCTAACAAAGCCGTCTGTACAAACACAAACAGAGCAAGACATAGCAGAGCCGGATCCAGAGCCGTCTTTGGTTGCTGCAATTCATGCTACACCCTCATGGGTCGTACCTTACTTGGATTACAAGACTCGAGGAATCCTTCCTCAAGATGAGATGTTGGCCAGACAAATCGTCAGGAGAAGCCAATCCTTTGTACTCATCAATGGTGAGTTACATCGACGAAGTGTCGTAGATGTTTTTCAGAGATGTGTCTCACCATAAGAAGGTAGAGTCATCCTCAACGAAATACACTCTGGAGATTACAGACACCATGCCGGCTCTCGTTCGCTTGTAGCTAAAGCCTTTCGACACAGGATCTACTGGCTCACAGATCATGCGGATGCAGAGGACATAGCCAAGAAATGTGATGGATGTCAGCGCTATGAAAAACAAGCTCACGTGCCGGCTCAAGAACTCGGGATGATACCTATTACCTGGCCCTTTGCAGTATTGGGACTTGATATGGTGGGACCTTTCAAAAGGTCGGTCAACAAGAATACTCACATATTAGTGGAAGTAGATAAATTCACCAAATGGGTCGAAGCAGAGCCGGTCAGCAAATGTGACGCCGCGACATCACTGAAATTCTTGAAAAAGATCATATACAGATTCGGCTACCCCCATAGCATTATCACTAATAGCGGTTCTAACCTATCAGAAGGGGTTGTGTAGCGATTCTTGCCAGAACGAGCACATCCGACGCAACCTTGCATCAGTATCACACCCACAGTCCAACGGACAAGCCGAGAGAGCCAACCAAGAGTTGCTCCGAGGCATCAAACCCCGACTTGTTGTCCCTTTGAAAAGGACACTGGGTTGCTGTGAGGAGGAGTTTCCCTCAGTATTATGGAGCATCCGGACGACTCCCAACAGGTCGACAGGATATACACCCTTCTTCCTAGTATATGGAGCGGAAGCCGTCCTCCCAAGTGACATACGTCACGACTCACCTCGAGTCACTGCTTATGTAGAAGCCGAAAATGAGAAAGCAAGACAAGACTCCTTGGATATTCTCGATGAAAAACGAGATTTGGCTGCAGCTTAGTCGACTATCTACCAATAAGATCTACGACGCTACCATAGTCGTCGCATCAAAAGTCGGACTTTCCAGGAAGGTGATTTGGTTCTCCGACTCATACAGAAAAGAGATGGAATGCACAAGTTATCCTCTCCTTGGGAAGGACCGTTTGTGGTCAGCAAGAACCTGTACAACGGATCCTACTACCTAGTGGATATACGCGAGAAAGCGGACACGCGCACAAGCATGGAGGAGACTCCCAGGCCGTGGAACATCGCACAACTCCGTCCATATTACACTTGAGTAGAAACATGAACGTTACTATACGCTTCACTAAGTCGACATACGTCGCACTGGCTTTCGCCGCAAATATATATATGCCGACATTGGTCGTGCCGGCTTTAGCCATCAAAATATACATAAGTCGACTTCTGTCGCGCTGGCCCTCGCCACATATAACTAAGTCGACTTCCGTCGCAACGGCTCCCGCCATATCGACTCCACTTTACTTTTTGTTTCATGTCATTTATTTTTTGCATCATACATTTGCATACATTGCATTATTATATCTCAGAGACCTGGGGGCTTGATCTACCCCTCTATTGGTACTGAGCATGTATATTGCTTATTCAGGGGAATCGGGGAGTTCGATGAAAATCATTGACTCTTTATCCGAAAACTCGGCATATATATGTAAAAATAATAGTGTATAAGCTTATTCAGGGGCAGTAGGGGGGCTCGATGTCACTCATCGACTCTTATCCAAAGAGATCCCGGCATATACATGAACTGGCAAAACAAGCCTTGGCCTGTATAGCTTAAGCTCATACGATCTACGTGTACCCGGCTTAGTCTACATACCTTGGGGGCTTACAACAATGCCTACTGAGTCTAGTCTCAAGTACAGGGAGCACTAGTCATGTGCAGCCGGCTTACAGTGAAGTCCTGACTCCTGGATAACCCAATAATCTATCACAAATACGAGAAGATGAGGCATGTTGAGTCCAGAGTCGACCTCTATATGAGCCCTTATATTTTATTTCTGCATACATTAGCATCATCACATATTCTTTTCATTTTTCATCGAAAAGATATATCCTGAGCTTTAACCCGTGTGATTCGGTATGGCACAAAAAGATGCTCATCGCGACTCATGGGGACTATAGCTCAAAAAATTCTCTATGACTCGGTATAACACAAAAGATGCTCATACCGACTCATGGGGAATACCTTTTTCATTGCATCTTCTGCATATATAAAGTTGACTTCGGTCGCGACGGCTCTCGCCATACATATAAAGTCAACTTTGGTCGCGACGGCTCTTGCCATACATATGAATATCGACATTCGTCGAACCGGCCCTCGCCGATCTATTTGGAAGCTGGGAATAAAACCCATCGTGTCATATCTATGTGACTTGGCAGATTCAAAGATAAGACCTATGTGACTCGGCACTGCACACAGATGCACACACCGACTCATGGGGACTACACTTCAAGGTTTCTTCTCAAAAGAAGACTCGGTACATCACCCAGTTGAGTATACCAACTCTTGGAGAGTAACACTTCAAAATATTCTTTAGAAAATACGAAAAAAATGTAAGTCCCAGGTTGCTGCAGGCAAGACAACCCGACACTTGGGGGCTACACTACTTCGAAGCAAGTTTCATAAACACAAAATTCTTCTTTGATGACCCGGTACGGCATGTAAACATGACCATACCATCTCATGGGGGCTACAAGTCGACCTGTCCTATGAGTCGATTAAACAGATACTAAACTATTTTGAATCGACTCAGGGGGCTACAGATACATACACTATCATAAGTGGTCGACTCTCATACACTCCGAGAAAACATTTCAAGTCAGGAATAAAACCGACTCATGAACTCATGGACTCAATGAAAGTTCATAAATTTCATTCATCAAACCAACTGGGTCTTACATCAAAGTAGGCAACCTTACAAGCAAAAGCCAAACTCAGCAATATACTACTAAGAAAATAAACCCATAGCTTCAGACATCTTCTTCAGAGTCAGCTTCATCCTCCGTTGAATCTTCTTCTTCACTAAGAAGTTCTTCATCGCTGGAGCTCTCCACACAACAGCAGGCTTAGTCTCCATCCGAGTCAAAGATCCTAGCTGACAAGGTGTCTTCACCATCAAATTTGAAGATAATGGTGTCTCCTCGAGAAATATTCCTGGAGCGAAGAAAAGTTTTCCAACCTTTCTCAAAAAACATGGTTCCATGGTTAGAAAAACTAACTGTCACCCAGACAGGTCCATGAGGACATCCATCAGATCGGAGCCAAAGGCCCGAAGGTATTGAGTCAACCACGAGTTGAGAAAAAGATTAGGGAAGTTTGATCCAGCGTCGAATCATCCGGATATGAACCAAGAACTCACTCCTCTTAGGAGAAGAAGGGGGAGATTCAGAAGGAGAGGCAGCACGAGTACTTCTTCCTCTACCTCTGCCACGGCCACGACCTCTACCACGGCCACGACCACGACCACGGCCGCGACCTTGAGTACTTGCACGGGGATCGGGCTCGTTGGATGCCAAAGGAGAAGAGGCTTCTAGCTTAGGTGCCATGGGGAAAACAGGAAGAGGAAGAGGAAGATGGATGCACTTGAAAGATCAAACTATCCAAAGGGATATTTATAGTAGATTCATGGGGAGGATCCATTAATGCCATAAATAAAGCGGGACAACTACCCATGGTAGATAACATTAATGGAAAGACTCCTCGATTCCCACTACAAACATCAATGCCTCTAACCGGCGTTTCGGGCAGAGTGATCATAAAAATCAAACCGGATCTTTGACCAAAGGTCAAAGGAAAAATCTTCAAGTAAAAGGAAACGAGGAGCTGAAAAGAGTTAGGCGTCGACTTCTAATAAAGCATCAGATGATAGCTGACTCAACGAGAAAGGCCGACTTCATGGAGATAAAGAAGTTAAAAGCAAGATTGAAGAGAGACGACTCTGACTCCCAGTCAACGTCAAGCATAAAGTCGACCCTTGATCCATGAAGAGCCGGCGGAAATGAAGAAGATAAAGAAGATTGCTGTGAAGACTGAAGCATCACAACAATCCTGGGGGCTAATGTCGGGGGGATGGATCAGGCCCATAGACCCGGCATTAGGAACCTCCGGGCCGACTTACATATGAAGGCCCACAAAGAAGACACGACCAGGAGTCTGACGTGCCAAGTGTGAGGATTGAAGCCCTAGAAGGAATTCGACTTACCTTGTATAGCACGTTGAAAACTTGTAAAGTAGAATAGAAATCCACATCGTGTAGGAGTCGGACTCTAGGAATCCCGGGACCCAGCACCTTTATAAGCCGAGGACCACGGGAGCCAGAGCCAGAACTTACCTCAAGTCAGGATTAGACAACTCGCGCCATAGCCTAGATCTCCATGAGACTAAGGTTGTGAAACATCATCACTGTAATCGATATGATCAACTCTTCCTATTGAGGAGTCGATCCCCCTATAGTCAAAAAGCAGGAGTAGGTCTTTACCGCACCGACGGGGCCGAACCTGGGTAACTCGCCGAGTCCTGTGCCTATGTCGACTCTCTCCTTGAATTCGCCTCGCAGCAAAGGTCCCATGATAAGTCCGACTCTACGAACATCTGCCGTGACTTTTCCACGACAAGTACCCCAGAGGCGCCTACTACTATGTCGAGACCCCCACTGACCAGGACCAAGAGTAGTTTCGGAGGCTCCCAGGCAGGAGGCCTTGCCTTTTCGATCTGTATCTCTGATGTTATTTGTGCTAGAATTCTTAAGGAAACACTTGACTAACAATGTCTGTACTCAGATATTATGGCTTGTATAACTTTGTATTCGGGTTCGTGCGACCCCTTATCTTGTAACTTATTGGTTTATCCTTTTGTGTTTAGTGGTGTGCTGTGACATTCTCACCGTGGCACCCTAATCTCAGCAGTGTACCCTGCGTGTATGATTACTGTACACGGATTGATTTTGGGGGCGTCACAAGTTGGTATCAGAGCCGACTGCCTGTAGGAAGCCACCCACCCACTACCTGGTCGAAGTTGAGTCTATACTTTGAAAAACTATTTTGCTAACTTAATGTTTGTCTTACGGGCCCACATCGATGTCACTACGTATGATATCTATGGTATTAGGATCCTTTTCTCCTTACCTATGCTCTGGGAATCTGCTCTCTTATCCTTGCTGGTAAGTTTTAGAAACTCTGACATTAGGATCACGCTCTCTTGAATCTAGCCGGTGTTCTGGTGCCTACCCCTTTGATTGAGTCGTGTCGCAGGAGTTCTGAACCAGGTCCCGGACCACGGATCCCATTCTCATTCTGGGCAGGCCGCGCGTTCTCTGGCACAAACTCCTGTGTCCAATAGTTTTCTTGCGGCTTGATTGACATAGTGGAATCTATGTCGCGTCGTGTATTCCTTACCGTGGTCTGCGCGCCGCCTAGTGAGTCCTTTTTCCTTAATTTCTACGACGTTACGCTGCCCGATTTTTGGTTGACTCCATGTGTGTATGTGTATGTCTTGTATGACTACTCCTATATATATTTGCGCCTCCTCTTCGTTGTCGCATTACCTCATGCTTGTTTCCGATATCTCGTTAAATTCTCATCGCTGAAATACCCCTGTTAAATTCTAGCAGGAAGGCTGGTCATGGTGGCCGTGGTCGTGGTCGTGGTGCCAACGATCCACCTCCGCCGCCGGACTACATGGCCGCGATGACGCAACAGTTTCAGATGAACTAGGTATTTATGCCAGGAGTCATAGATCAGCTCCAGAACCATAATCAGAACCAGCACCAGAACCAACCGCCTGTGGTAACTCTGCTAAGGTTGAGTGTCGACCAATAGGACTCCATGATCGACAAGTAGGTGGTTCGGCAAGTGAGGCGCCGTTTGATAATCACTTGCTTCTCCTGGACCTGCACACACATAAAATAACTTTGCTTCCCAACGAGTACAGAGGAGTTGTCAATTCCTCTGGCCTTGTTGTTTACAAAGGATAAAACGCACGGGATAATAATGATAGGATAGGAATGGAAAAGTAAATAAAGCAGTAATTGATAGTGGGTGTAAACAGTATTGGAAATATGGACCGGGGTCCTATGATGTTCACTAGTGATGTCTCTCTCCCAAAATACGATAAAATAGCCATGCGAGGTAAACAAATTACAGCTGGGCAATTGACAGGATTATGTGCGCAAACCAATGCTAATTATGCTATGAAGAAAGGAAGAGGCTCAGAAGCATGGGCGGTCCGCCAAGGCAAGTAGACCGAAATCCATCTGCATCTACCTACTAATCATCCACCTTGAGATATCTATCCAGAACATCTCGCTGGTATTAAGTTGTGAATCCCACCCAAAGTGTAAACTCAAAGAAACGGACAACTGCATTAAAGAACTTTGCGTAAAGTAAACAATACTTGCACCCGCAAGTACAAGCACCATTGTTTTCCCCCTTGTGGCAACAACACATCCCCTAGACTCATGTTTCTGTCACTCAAGCTAGTCATCGGGGGGCATGGACCCACAATCATGCATAACGCTCCCTCTTGGAGTCACTACCTACTACTTGGCCAAAGCAATAAACAGCAACGGAGCACATGCAAGAATTACTCTAGAAAATAAATATAAAAGAGGAGAATCAAATATATTACTCAAACACAATCTGAACATAATCTCATAATCCATCGGATCCCAGCAAACTCAGCATAGCAACAACAGAAATATTACATAAGTGCCTCGATCATGTAGGGCAGTTCACGAGGTCTAATACATGAAGAACAAAGAGGGGAGGAGAACATCACATAGCTACTGATCATGGACCCATGGTCCAAGGTGGACTACTCACGGTTCATCCGGGAAGCATCCATGGTGGTGAAGAAGCTCCCGGAGGTGGTTCCTCCCTCCTGCAGGGTGCTGGGAAGAGGTCTTCTGGTGCTCCCGATGTTGGAAGCGCGGCGGCGGCAGAACAGAGGAGAGATCCCCGAAAAAGGGTTCCCGTCACGAGGATTATATAGGCGAAGGGGGCAGCCAGGGGGCCACCAGGGTCCAGGAGGCCCCCTGGCGCGGCCCCACCCCAGGGCGCACTGGGAGGGAGCCTGGGGCCCTGGTGGGTCCCCTCTGGCCCCCTCTCGGTGATTCCCGAAGCTTATTCTACGCTGATTTTTTATTGGATTTTTCCAGAATTTTTGGAGAACTTTTAATATGGGGGAAACCTGAAATAGAAAAACAGCAGAAAACAGGAACTGGCACTGGGGTGCGCTGAGTTAATAGGTTAGTCCAAATATGATCAAAAGTGTATGGAAGTTCATCAATATCATAGCAATATCACACAAAAGAGGCATGGAGAAAGAAGAAATTATAGATACTTTTTGGACGTATCAACATCCCCAAGCTAAATTCCTGCTCGTCCTCGAGTAGGTAAATGATAAAAGCAAAAAAAAATTGGTTACATGCTAACAACCATATAAGAATTTTGTAAATAAAGCAATCAAGGCATGTAATTCAATTCAAGTCATAACAGGCAAGAGTCTATTTTTAGCATTGAAACAAGCAACACAAGAACATAAAGGTGCAAGAGCTCTCGCTGTCCATGACTCGAATGTCTCCACATGGTGTTTGCGTGCAAGAAAGGGGATAGGGATATACGAGAAAAAGTATTTTTGTGTTGAGAACTCAATCTACTAAAGTTTCACACTTGGTCTTCTTTGGAATCTTATCTTGACTCATCCCCAGACCACAAGCCAGGTACAAGTCAAAATGATCCACTCATTTTCGATATTTTGAGCACTCATGCAATGGATGAGCGTAAGCAAGAAAGTTGACACTTAGGATGACAAAGAGAGAATATGGTGGAGGAGGAAGACAAAAAGGTGTGAAAGGCTCACATCAATGTGGACAATCATAGGCGAGAGAAAGCCAAATGATAGATATGATGTGAGGAGTAGGGATTGCCATGCAACGGATGCACATATGAGCTAAGGTAAGCTCTCCAATGGAACTAGTGTGGGTGCATCCAACTTGCTTGCTCAAGAAGACCTAGAGCTCATTTGAGGAGGCTCATCATTGGAATATACAAGCCAAGTTCTATAGTGTGAAGGTCCCCACATAGCTATATGCATGAATGATAATCTCTATGGAGTACAAGATATAAGAGGGAGTACGAGTGTGGATATCTCAAAAGGAATAGTAGTGTGCCCCCTTCTCTCTTTTTATTTCTTTTTCTCTTTTTTCTATTTTTTGTATTTTTTTCGTGGCCTCAATGGCTCTTTCTATTTCTCTCATTTGTCCTCTTTGGGATCTTTTAATTTGTCCTCTTTGGGATCTTTTCCTCACTTTAGGGGCAACACTCTATATATTACAAAGAGAATAGATCTTTCACACTTTACAAAGTACTCAAATCATAAAGAAGATGTAACTATAATGATGTATGCAAATGTATGCCTCTGCCAGTGTAGCAGGATATGCAATGATACTAGCGCGTCATGTAGCAATGATTAGGGCAAGGCCCAACTAGCATGTGGCTCATCGATAAAGCGAGTAGCATGTATGACATGAAGATCAAGTCATGAGAAGATGGATGTTGCATGGCAATATATCTCGGAAAGGCTATGGAAATGCCTTGGTAGGTAGGTATGGTGGCTGTTTTGAGGAAGGATATAAGGAGGTTTATGATGGCAGAGCGTATCATGCCAAGGGTTTGGATGTACCGGCGAAGGTGGACGCCAACTCTCAGAGTGAGAAGAAAGCAATGCACGACACAGGAGAGGCTATAAAAATATGGGAAGGTGGAAGTGTCAACTTTTGAATACTCACATTAGTCCGAAGAACTCATGCACTTATTATCGGTAACTCTCAATCTAATAAGGAGGTTCACAAAGAGACAAGTACGCCGAGGAGGAGTGTATGGGGGTTTGGTTATCCTTGCGCATCCTCGACTCATGGTACGTGAGTGTACTCTAATATTCGACCCCTCAAAAGAGTAGTGATCCATCTAGTAGCTAAAGTTCTCAACTAATTTTTAATGTTTTGAAAATAAACACGGATTGCCAAAAATACGACATCTATCACTAATAGGCTAAAGCTCTTGACACCAAAATTCCAAACATTACTCAAAACAATACCTCAAAACTATTGCAAGTTACTACTACAAAAGAATAGCAACCTCAATTACCTACTTCAAGTCAAGACACAAGACTCAGTGCAACAGGCAAGCTCTCTAAACAAGATAAACATGAAACTCAAGAGAGTTCTAGCAACAAACTAAACAAAAGCTCTTTGAAAAGATAAACATGAGAACTAAGAGCAAAACATGACAGTAGCTATGAAAAAGATAAAGAACACACATAGCAAAGATAAGCATGAAGAAATCCTATGTTGTGTTCTAGATTTTGGAAGTGAAGCGTGTTTCTCTCCCACACAAAGAAAGATGGGTTCTAACTTGTTATGAACATCAAGCAAAGCTAAAGAAAACTAAAAACAAAACCTAAGAGCGAGACGCTCCAAGCATAGGACATAACGCATGAAGTGATAAAAATATAGTGAAACAAGAGACAAAATGATAATTGTTGATGGAGAAGGGGATGCACGGGGGCATACCCAAGCTTATACGCTTGAGTCTCCTTGAATATTTCTTGGGGATGCATGGGGGCATCCCCAAGCTTGAGCGCTTGACACTCCTGAATCTTCTTTCATCATCTTCCCTCGCACACTTCAAAACTACCTTCATACATAACTTATCATAATCTGATTAGCGAGGTTAGTACCCATAATAAAATAATTTTTCCTCTACTGGACTTAAGGATATTCTTGAAGAGCTACTGTTTCTAAAGATTTCCAAATAGTTTTTGCAAATAAAAAGCAAGCTTAAGGTTTGCAAAACGAAGAAAAAGCAAAACAGGACATAATCTGTGAAAAATAGACCAGCAGGTAATAAAGAATTTTTTAGGGATACTTCTGCAACTCAAATAAAAAACTCAGAACATACAGAAGTTTCGTAATTGTATATAGCATGCTGTGTAAAAAATTCAGCTAAAAAAGATGAACTGGGATTTTTCTGTGATTTTTCTAGTCACGAGGACAGAATCTGTTTTCTGGACAACATGTGACAACTTTCATTTCCCTTGTCATATGAGGCTATAAATGGCACAAAGCTTGAAAATTAAAGATACAATGATGTTGCTACAGTAGTAATAATCATCAAGACCACTAAAAACAGAAGAAAAACAAAAAGGAAATCATAATTCGTTGCTGGCTGTCTCCCGAAAGCGCTTCTTTAAAGCCATTAGCTAGACTTAATGCAAATAGATCAAGTTGTATCAATTGAACCATCATCAAGATCATCAAAAATCTCTTCAATAGTACAAACACTCTTAAGAGGTCTTTCAAATAAAGGCCTAATAAATATACTTCTAGGAATAAAAGCAAAAGGCGGAAGATCAATTGGAGTCTCATTTATTCTATTAAAGAGAGGTATCTCTTCCAAAGTCTTCACAGTTTCATCCCCTTTGGCAATAGATAGATTATTTTTGAAACGATGAGCCTTTGGAACGTAAACGAACCTAGGTTCCTTCTTTGCCGGAGTTTCCACCTTTTTGGTTTTGATTGAGGAGAAAGTAGTTCCTAGAGTGTCAATGATTTCCTCAATCTTATCAATCCTAGAAGGGTCCGAGTCAGGGGATTTGATGGTATCCAAGGTTTTAAATTTTTTATGCATGGAGCTATCGAGTCTATTCAAATTCCCTTGAATCTTACGATCCAACTCACTTATCTTATTAATGCTTGGCATATCTTCCTCTATCTTTTCAAGTTTTTTCATAATATGAGCTAGGGTAATGTCCTCTTGAATGCTAGCAACAGGGAGATTTCCAACAAGATTTTCCATAACACTAAGAGCTTCCCAAACTGGGGCTTCTATTAAATTCCTATTGATAGCAGTATCTAGAATAAACCTATTCCAAGAAGTAATTGCAACATAAAAGTTTCTAAGCAGGATAGTAGTGGGTTGCTTCTTGGTTGATCTTTTTTTAGAATCATTAATTCTATACCAGGCATCTTTCAGACTTTCACCACCTCTTTGTTTAAAGGTGAGCACTTCTGCTTCACCAAAGGCTAAAGGACCAGACATAATGAAAACTACTCGCGAGGTAACTATTTTTTTGGTTTTTGATAAAGGACACTAAAGAAAAAACTGAAAGGTAAACTAACAAGAATAAAAAGCAAAGATAAAAGATATTGTGCAACTCCCTATCTTGAAGAGTGGAGTCCCCGGCAATGGCGCCAGAAATTGCTTTTCATGGTACGAATTAACGCCCCCTCGTTGGTTACCCAAAGTGGAAGGTTGAGATGTAGATAGCAGCAATTTCCCTTAGCGAAGATGCTAAGGTTGAGTGTCGACCAATAGGACTCTAAGATCGACAAGTAGGTGGTTCGGCAAGTGAGGCGTCGTTTGATAATCACTTGCTTCTCCTGGACCTGCACACACATCAAATAACTTTGCTTCCCAACGAGTACAGAGGACTTTTCGATTCCTCCGGCCTTGTTTTTTACAAAGGATAAAACACACGGGATAATAATGATAGTGATAGCAACGGAAAAGTAAATAAAGCAGTAAATTGATAGTGGGTGTAAACAGTATTGGAAATATGGACCGGGGTCCTATGATGTTCACTAGTGATGTCTCTCTCTCCCAAAAGACGATAAAATAGCCATGCGAGGTACACAAATTACAGCAGGCTGATACGTCTCAAACGTATATACTTTTCCAAACACTTTTGCTATTGTTTTGGCTTCATTCTTGCATGATTTGAACGAAACTAACCCGGACTGACGCTGTTTTCAGCAGAGCTACCAATGCTGTTTTCTTTTGTGCAGGTTTCTGGATATTTAGGTACGCTGGAAAAATCCAATAAATATATATCAAAAATCAGCGTTCCGGAAGCTTCCACAAGTCCAAAGGGGGGCCACAGGGCAGCCAGGGGCAGCCAAGAGGGTGCTTGGCGCGGCCCAGCCCCTGGCCGCTCTACCTGCCCTCCTGGCCTGGTCCCACATCCCCCGGTGCCCTACTTTGGCCCTATTTATTCTCCCGACGCAGAAACCCCAGAACAGAAGTCGCTTTTACAATCTACATCGCGGAGCCTCCGCAACCCTCTGTTCTTCTCCGGGAGAGCTAATCTGGAGGCTGCTTTGGCCTCCGGTGAGGGGAAATCATCGCCATCGTCATCATCATCGCCTCTCCATCACCCCTCCATGACTTACTCTCTCATGTGTGAGTAATTCTTTGCTGTAGGCAAAGGGGATGGTAGGGATTGGATGAGTTAGATCATGTAATAGTTCAATCAGATTGTTGGGGGCATGTTGCCTATCATCTACTTGGTGTGTATCATCTCTGTTACAACTTGTTGCTCTTAATTCTTGCCACTTTGGGCCCGAGTGCCATGATTTCAGATCTAATCACCCTTTTATTTCTTGAGTTTATAGTGTTCTTGATCTTATCTATGAGTTGTATGCACCTATTATAGTCCGGAACCGGCGATCCCAATGGTGACGGCTTGGGACACCAAAGGGGATGGACTATAATTTGAGCATTCCGTGTATCTATGAAGTGTTAATGCTTTGTTCTGTGCTCTTTGACAGGATTACCTTAATCTCCCTAAGTTCCTTTTGGCCCCGTTTGTAGCGGGAGGGTATGAAAAAAGATGTTGTGCAAAGTTCTTATTGAAAGCACGTACAACTACCCTGGGATACACGCCTGATGTTTGATATTTGCCTAGATGATCCTTTCTTTTATGTGAGCCTTGCCCGTGTTAGAATCTATTACATTTTCATTCTCATCCAAGCAGCGCCCAACCATCCATCTCCCTAGCCTACAGTGTTTTCTTTCCTGCTGGTTACTAGTTGTTTACTTTTGCTGTTTCACCACCACCATCACCACTACTACCACCGTATCACAGTTGCTACTAATACCTTTGCGCAAGGAAGTGTTTATTTCAGGTGCGGTTGAATTGACAACTCAATTGTCAAATCCTGTACGTATTCTTTGTGTCCCCAAGTGTCGAATCAATAAATTGGGTTATCTTTCCCGCGAACACTATCTCGATGCCCTATAGTTGAGGGTTATCAAGTACTGTTTTCTGGCGCCGTTGCCGGGGACCATAGCTTTATTTACAGGTCTACTTGAATTATCCTACCTGCTGCACGCTATCCACTATGGGTAAGAAAGGAGACCCCAAGGTTCCGATCTTACCATCCCGTACGAGAAGGGGTACTGCTCTTAGCACTAGTGCTAAACTTGATTCACCTTCAGTTATGAGTCAGTTTGATTCACCTCAGTTACATGCTACTTCTACTGAGTCTGGCAATATGTCAGATACTTTTGAAGATGCTTCTACTACCTTTGAGACTACAGGTTCACTTGGTTCTTTTATTGAAGAACAAATTGCTGCTTCCCGATTCTCGGGTGTTGAAATTCCTGTTACCCAAACACCTATTGGAAAAACTCATAACTTTGTTGGCCTTAAGGAGAAACTCCTTGAGGATGATTATATTATGCTTGATGATGATTTTTGCAGGGAGCTTAATGAATGTGTTGATTCCGACCCTGCTACTATAAAGAAGATGCTAGCAAAGCATTCCCTGAAGAACAAGTTTACTCCTGATCCTACTTTTGCTACGTCTCCTATATGCATCACTGATCCTGATTATGATTTCTCTGTTGATCTTTCACTTATATCCACAGTTGAAGATGATCCCTTTTATGGCAGAGAAAATGATGATGCTATCGAGCACCTAACCAAACTCACTGAGTTGGGTGGCTTGTTTACTACTGATGAAAGGATCCGGAACTTTTATGTGACCAAGATTCTTCCTTTTTCCTTGAAAGGAGACGCTAGAGCATGGTATGATGCACTACCATGTGGTTCCATTCAAAGTCCTCAATATATGGCTATATCTTTCCTTGATAAGTATTTTCCTGCTCATATGCAACATGCTCCTTTGCAAAGAATTTATAACTTTAAACAGTTGCAGGATGAGCATCTCCCTAAAGCTTGGGGGAGATTTTGCAGTTTGTTGAAGGCTAGACCGGGACATGAGATCCCTAAGAATGAATTACTTGATATATTTTATGCTGGTCTAACCGATGGGTCTAAATCCTATCTAGATAGTTGTGCTGGTTGTGTTTTCAGGCAAAGAACACCGGACGATGCGGAATAATTGATGGGCAAGATTGCCAAAAACCATGAAGATTGGTCCGTGCCTGAACCACCTCCACCACCAAAGAAGAGGGGCATGCTTGTTCTAATCCCCGAAGATATGCAAGAAGCAAAGAAGTCTATAAAAGAGAAAGGAATTAAAGCTAAAGACGTGAAGAATCTACCCCCAATTGAGAAGCTGTGTGAACCTACCACTCACCCACCTATGGTAGAGGTACACTCTCTTTTAGATTTCAATGCAAGTGACATCCCTAAAGGTAAACCTCCTGACCAATGTTTAGATGAGCTTGATAATTTTATTATGAAGCAGAGTCACTTCAATGAGAAGATACAAGGTCAGTTGCATGATAATACTCTTGCTATCAAAAGCTTGCTTGATGTTCTAGGAAGAACAGTTAATGATGTTAAATGTCTTGTGAAGCATTTTAATATGGTTCAAACTCATCTTGAACAAATTTCTAATGTGCAAAAATATTTGCTTGCTAATAATGCCAAACAGGACAATTTACAGGCTTATGGTATAAAGACCCGGGGTGGAACACACACCCAGGACCCTCTCTACCTAGAAGGGCATCCGAAGAGGATCGAGCAAGATTCTCAAGTGCAGGAAGAAGAGATTGTTAGCTCTCCAAAAAGGAAGAAAAAGAAACACAAGGAAGCTGACAATTCCAATGATCCAATAGAAGAAGAAGAACAAGTTGTTGATCCAAAGAACATATCTACCTCAGATGCTGAGACTGAAGACGGTGCTAAACCTGAAAAAGATGCTGAAAAGAATGATCCACCCGAGGTTCGTGAAGAAGAAGCACCAGATAAGCGCAAGAAGTATACTAGAGAAGACTTTCTTGCAAGGAGACATGGGAAGGAACGAGAACCATGGGTACAGAAACCCATGCCTTTCCCAAGCAAGTCCGTCAAAACCAAAGAAGAAGAGCACTACAACAAGTTTTGTGAGTGGATGAAACCTCTTTTTCTTGAAATCCCTTTGACTGATGCTATTAAGTTACCTCCTTACTCTAAATATATGAAAGATATTGTTACTAATAAAATAAAAGTCCTAATGAGGCAATATCTACTATGCTTGCTAACTACTCTTTCAGTGGCAGGATTCCTGAAAAGCTCGGTGACCCAGGTATACCCACCATTCCTTGCTCCATAAAAAATAATTATGTTAGAACTGCTTTATGTGATCTTGGTGCAGGAGTGAGTGTTATCCCCTTTTCTCTCTACAAAAGACTTTTTTTAGAGAAACTAATTCCTACAGATATCTCTCTCCAGATGGCCGACAAGTCCACGGCCGTCCCGATCGGTACTTGTGAGGATGTTCCTGTTGAAGTTGCCAATTGCTTAATACTTACTGATTTTGTTGTGCTTGACATGCCCGAGGATGGGAGCATGTCCATTATCCTTGGTAGACCTTTTCTTAACACCGCAGGTGCTGTTATTGATTGAAATAAAGGGAAGGTTACCTTCAACGTGAATGACAAAGAACACACGGTGTATTTTCCGAAGAAGATCGAAAAAAGGCATGGCCTTAACTCCATTGAGAATATCGAGACCGTGAAGATTGGAGAATGGGATTTTCCACTACATTTATACCATAAATACAAGAACATTATGGTGGGGACAATGTCCATTAAAGTGAGAGTGCAATGATCACTTCATAAGAGGCGAGACTTTCTGCGCTATATACCACAAGTTTGTTGGTAAGACTTGATCAACCTTGCTAACTAGCATGTTTTATATAGGTAAAAAGTTGAGCTTGTTATGTTTTCATTTCCTTTAGCTTTTATTCTCCTTGTTGTACCCAAGTTTTTGTGTTTAAAGCTTCACTTGTTCTAACTTTTGTCTCAAGTTCACAAAAGTTTTTGCAGCTTTTTGAACTTTGAAAAAATCTCTACAGTGAAATTTTCCAGAAAATTCCAGAAAAATCAAAATCAAAGTTTCCAGGTAAAAAGCCATCAGGAGGCACCTGAGGCTGACCAGGGGGGTCCACCCCTGGCCCAGGAGGCCAGGTGGTGCGGCCCAGCTCCTGGCCGCGCCACCCACCCTCCTGGGGCCCACAGGCACCCCCTGGTGGCCTCTCTTCCCTCACTCTCTCTCCTTCCTCCCAAAAACTCGTGTTCTTGCTCTGGTTCTGCTGTTCTTGCTGTTCTTGAGCATGGAACCTCGATCTCCTTCCACAACCACTCATTTGAGCTGAAATTTGGAACAAATACTCTCTGGTATGTGACTCCCTCACCCCTCCAATTAGTTTTCTAGTTAGTGGCTTCATTAGTGAGTATTTAGTGGTTCTTGGTGCTGTTTAGTTTTGCTTAAATGTTTTTGTAGAAATTTAATTTTCAAGTTCTGTTGCTAGTTTGAGCCTTGGTAAATTAAGTAGAATGCTTTGCCCAAACTATTTTTGCTTAAATCTTCGTTTTTGTGAATTGTTAAAAAAATTCAGAAATGGAGAGGCTAGGAAAGTGGCTTGGGAAGAAGAAACCCGAGCGCTCTAGCCGTGTTACGCGTTCCAAAGCTTCACCTTCGACCACGAGGGTGAGCTACAATGAAGATATCGTACCCATAGAGATGTTGGACGCGTCACCCGTGAAAGCCATGGCATTTCCATGCGAAGATTTCATGGAGGATGCCGGCATACAAGAAGAGTTCTATGCTCTGTGTGCCAATGCAGGTTTGACACGGCTTGTTACGAGCCGTGTACCACAGTACGAGACACTCACCGCTATTTTTGTTAACAATTTCAGGTTTTATTCTGACAATGATACTGTGGTGTTTCAACTTTATGAAAGATTGATGACCATGCCTATGAGTATATTTTGTGAAGCTTTAGGTTTGCCAGGCCTGGTCGAGAAGAAGAAGAGGAAAAATGTCCAAACTGTTGCACTCAACACCCTCCTCGACTCGTTCTGTAACACTGAAGTGAGGCCATCCAACCGTCAGAAGATTTCCAACATCATGTTCCCTCACCTCAGGTATTTCGCCTATTATATTGCTAGAGGAGTATTGGCTCGAGACAACACGAGCATCACTTCTACGCCTGATACTGCTATCATGGCGAAAGCCCTCTCAGGGAAGCACGAGTATCATGTGGGTTCGCTTATTGCGAAACGCCTTGCTACTAATAGTAACAAGGGGGACCTCTTTGGTGGCGTCTATGCCACACTTCTTTTGCAGTTTCTCTAAGGAGAACCGCGCCCAGATGATGCAATTTTTCCTTTTGTTAGCCTTGACTTGGCTGCCATGAAGAGGAATTTCTTTATTACTAAGACCTTTGACCGCTACACACTTGATTATATTTTGCGGTTTAAAGACGGTGTGGCACGCACTGTCCGTCTACCTGCACCACTTTTGTTTGATTTTTCTCGCAGGAACGGATTTCGTTTTTCAATGGACGAGTTTGAAGAGATCACGGGGAGATACCAGTTTCACGACCCCATGGAGGGGGTCGAGCCAGACGAGGAGGAGCGCGTCGTGTATCCGCCCGTTCAGGAGGAGACCGTCACCCCCTGGGGTGAAGGGTCTTCCTCTGGATGGCGGGCGGGACCTTCTTTTTCCACGTGGGAGGAGCCCAGGGCTTCGGCGTACGCACCGGAGGACGCATACGACCGATGGACATACTACCCTGGAGCAGGAGGCTCCTCGGGACCGCAGTAGACGAGCCCAACTTAGGACAAAAGCCTAAGCTTGGGGGAGTACGTGCTCTCCTCCCCTTTCCATTGTATCTACCGTTGGTTCTCTTTTATCCTTTTGCAAGTTTTTGCATGTTCTTCTTTGTTCTTTTAGTTTGCAAAACCCCAAAAATATTTCTCCTTTCTTTTTCTTTCATTAAACCTTTAAAAAACCCACAAAATATGTTTCCTTTGCTCTTTAGTTTTCTTTTTTTCAGATTTCAGCTCGAGTCCGTGATGATTATAATTTCCTACGTTCGATCGTGCAAGTGACAAGGCAGTAATGACGAAGATCGACGGAAGGGATGCAACAAGGAAAGCCGGTATGAACTCTTTTTATTTCTACTTTTGTACATATGCCTGTACTTATGATTAGAGACCAGCTTGTAGCGACATAGTGCTATATTTACAATGCTTTCCCAGTGGTTCATGCTTTATTTGTGGTTAGTCTCAAATAGCCAGAGTTTATAATGTGTTGCTTGAAATGATTGACATGCATTGCATTGTTCATGGTGTGGCATATTGAAGTGGTATTTCCCTCCGGGGGATTCTTGGATTGACTTGGCACATGTTCACGCATGTTAAGACTAAAAAGTCTGCTCTGCCTTGATGATATTTTTTACTTCAGAGTGAGCTATATCACTTTCATGCCCGATTCAATGTTGCTTTGTCGCTCTGCATGATTATACCGTTATGCTCTCTGGTTGGTCGCTTCCCCGTCTTTTGCTAGCCTTCCTCCAGCACCAAGAGGAATTATGCTTGTGCTTCCACAATCACCTTTCTAAACCCAGTTGTTCCATTTGAGTCCACCATACCTACCAATATGTGGTATTTACCAGCCACTCCTAACTTAGACTTTCTTGTGCCATCTCGAAATTCATTCAAAAGCTTCCCCTTTGTAACCGTACAAGCTCATGGTGCGGTGAGGGAAAATCAGTATCTTTCATGCCAAAAATATTTTGACGGAAGTTTTAACTAGTCAATAAAAAAATATGAGAGTTACACCTCCCCCATACTTGATGATGGAGTGAAATGGACCAAATGTTGCTTATGATAGATGGAACGATATCCTCCTTCCATCCTTGAGGCAAAATAAAAGGTTCCGTAGACCATCAAAGGATTTATGGATAAGGGAACATGTGTAAGCAAAAAGCATTAATATGGTTGGCATGGGAGATATTGAGAGACCTTTACCGTTCACCGTTGACTGGAAAGTTGAACTTCTCAAAAGAGTTTATCTCTGTTTTCAAAACCAAGAGCTCTGGCACATGTTTAGTGTTTGCTTCCTTTCACGGGTTTTTAACCTTGCCATCAAAAGCCACGGTTCGAGAGTCTCCACCTTCCTTTCTCCAAAGCACCAACTATGAGAGCATAATTGTCATTCTTAGTGTAACATGCATTGTCCCAAAGTATCACATTGTCTTCTGCATGCTTGTGATGTTTCTTACATTGAGTTCTGAGTTCTAGTCTCCTTTAAAACTCCAGAGGAGTTTCTGCATTTATGTTTTGCTTCACTCGTGGAGGCTAGTGAGATACCACTCTGATATGTTCATGCTATGTGCATTGTGATCTTAAATTGATTATCAGCAGCATATTATTTACTTTTTGTTTGTTTGTGACTGATTACATGAAAGAAGGATTGCTTCGTGCATTGTCCTTATAGTATGATGTCAAAACTTGCTAAACTCTTTCGTAGTACATGCTTATATACATCTAATGAAGCAAAAGAGTTTGTCAAAGTTTTCTTTGTCGCGTCCAGTTCGTTGAACTGAATTTCTTAAGGACAAGCAATAGCTAAGCTTGGGGGAGTTGATACGTCTCAAACGTATCTACTTTTCCAAACACTTTTTCTATTGTTTTGGCTTCATTCTTGCATGATTTGAACGAAACTAACCCGGACTGTCGTTGCTTTCAGCAAAGCTACCAGTGCTGTTTTTTTGTGCAGGTTTCTGGATATTTAGGTACGCTGGAAAAATCCCAAAAATATATATAAAAAATCAGCGTTCCGGAAGCTTCCGCAATTCCAAAGGGGGGCCACAGGGCAGCCAGGAGGGTGCCTGGCGCGGCCCAGCCCCTGGCCGCGCCACCTGCCCTCCTGGCCTGGTCCCACGTCCCCCGGTGCCCTACTTTGGCCCTATATATTATCCTGACGCAGAAACCCCAGAACAGAAGTCGCTTTTCCAATCTACGTCGCGGAGCCGCCGCAACCCTCTATTCTTCTCCGGGAGAGCTAATCTGGAGGCTGCTTTGGCCTCCAGTGAGGGGAAATCATCGCCATCGTCATCATCATCGCCTCTCCATCACCCCTCCATGACTTCCTCTCTCATGTGTGAGTAATTCCTTGCTGTAGGCAAAGCGGATGGTAGGGATTGAATGAGTTAGATCATGTAATAGTTTAATCAGATTGTTGGGGGCATGTTGCCTATCATCTACTTGGTGTTTATCATCTCTGTTACAACTTGTTGCTCTTAATGCTTGCCACTTTGGGCCCGAGTGACATGATTTCAGATCTGATCACCCTTTTCTTTCTTGAGTTTATGGTGTTCTTGATCTTATTTATGAGTTGTATGCACCTATTATAGTCTGGAACCGGCGATCCCAATGGTGAAAGCTTGGGACACCAAAGGGGATGGACTCTAATTTGAGAATTACGTGTATCTATGAAGTGTTAATGCTTTGTTCCGGTGCTCTTTGACAGGAGTACCTTAATCTCCCTAAGTTCCTTTTGGCCCCGTTTGTAGAGGGAGGGTAGGACAAAAGATGTTGTGCAAAGTTCTTATTGCAAGCACGTACAACTACCCTGGGATACACGCCTGATGTTTGATATTTGCCTAGATGATCCTTTCTTTTCTGTGAGCCTTGCCCGTGTTAGAATCTATTACATGTTCGTTCTCATCCAAGCAGCGCCCAACCATCCATCTCCCTAGCCTACAGTGTTATCTTTCCTGCTGGTTACTAGTTGTTTACTTTTGCTGTTTTAGTTTTGCTGTTTCACCACCACCATCACCACTACTACCACCGTATCACAGTTGCTACTAATACCTTTGTGCAAGCAAGTGTTTATTTCAGGTGCGGTTGAATTGAAAACTCAATTGTCAAAGCATGTACGTATTCTTTGTGTCCCCAAGTGTCGAATCAATAAATTAGGTTATCTTTCCCCCAAAGACTATCTCGATCCCCTACAGTTGAGGGTTATCACTTGGCAATTGAAAGGATTATGTGCGCAAACCAATGCTAATTATGCTATGAAGAAAGGAAGAGGCACAAAAGCATGGGCGGTACGCCAAGGCAAGTAGACTGAAATCCATCTGCATCTACCTACTAATCATCCGCCTTGAGATGTCTATCTAGAACATCTCACTGGTATTAAGTTGCGAATCCCACCCAAAGTGTAAACTCAAAGCAACGGACAACTGCATTAAAGAACTTTGCGTAAAGTAAACAATCCTTGCACCCACAAGTACAAGCACCATTGTTTTCCCCCTTGTGTAAACAACACATCCCCTAGACTCATGTTTCTGTCACTCAAGCTAGTCATCGGGGGGCATGAACCCACAATAATGCATAACGCTCCCTCTTGGAGTCACTACCTACTACTTGGCCAAAGCAATAAACAGCAACCGAGAACATGCAAGAATTACTCTAGAACATAAATATAAAAGAGGGGAATCAAATATATTACTCAAACACAATCTGAACATAATCTCATCATCCATTGGATCCCAACAAACTCAGCATAGCAACAGCAGAAATATTACATAAGTGCCTCGATCATGTAGGGCAGCTCACGAGGTCTAATCCATGAAGAACAAAGAGGGGAGGAGAACATCACATAGCTACTGATCATAGACCCATGGTCCAAGGTGGACTACTCACGGTTCATCCGGGAAGCATCCATGGTGGTGGAGAAGCTCCCGGAGGTGGTTCCTCCCTCCGGAAGGGTGCCAGGAAGAGGTATTCTGGTGCTCCCGATCTTGGAAGCGCGGCGGCCGTGGAACAGAGGAGAGATCGCGAAAAAGGGTTCCCATCACGGGGGTTTCACGTCACGAGCATTATATAGGCGAAGGGGGCAGCCAGGGGGCACCAGGGGTCCAGGCAACCCCCTGGCGCGACCCCACCCTAGGGCGCGCCGGGAGGGCGCCTGGGGCCCTGGTGGGTCCCCTCTGCCCCCCCCCCCCTCGGTGATTCCCGAAGCTTCTTCTACGCTGATATTTATTGGATTTTCCCCAAATTTTTGGAGCACTTTTAATATGGGGGAAACCTGAAATAGAAAAACAGCAGAAAACAGGAACTGGCACTGGGGTGCACTGAGTTAATAGGTTAGTCCAAATATGATAAAAAGTGTATGGAAGTTCATCAATATCATAGCAATATCACACAAAAGAGGCATGGAGCAAGAAAAAATTATAGATATGTTTTGGACGTATCAGTGAGCGCTGCTGATTATGTCAATTTCACGACCTATTCCTGCGTGGCCCCGCTGCCCAGTGGTGGCACACCCACAAGAGCTCGCTAGCTGAAGGGACTATTGTCACATGGAATGACTTCAAGACTACATTCCGTGCTCGTTATGTCCCCCAGGAGATAATGAACCGTATGAAGGCCGAGTTCCACAACCTTGTTCAGGGCAACAAAACTGTCGAGGCATATCAGAGGGAATTCCTCCACCTCTCCCGCTATGCTGCAAGTGACCTCCCCAATGATGCAAGTAGGCAAGAGAAGTTCCGTGATGGACTCAACTCAGATCTCCAGCTTGCACTTGCTTTGCACGTCTTCCCCGACTTCGCCACCATGGTGAACCAGACTATCACTCTTGAGACCGCTCAGGCTGAGCTCAGGGGTTCGCCGAAGCGCCCCCGTGATGCTGGCTCATCTTCAGGCACAACACAAAAGCAACGTGTCTGGATTCCGCACAACGTGTATCATCCGCCTACCCCTGTACCAAGGCCGTCGTATGTTGCACCTCGTCTGCCTCCGCCCCCGCCGAGACATCCGAAGACTGAGACTGCACCCCTCCGTCCTCAAGATGGCATGTGCTTCAAGTGCCATCAGCCAGGTCACTTTTCCAGAGACTTCCCCCAGCGACAGAATCAACTGGTAGTTCACCCTGCTGGCCGTGGAAATGGTCGTGGCAACAAAAGGACCCCCAACTATAACACTGGGTCTTCTGCTCACACTCGTGGTCATCCCAACCACATTGACGTTGAAGAAGCTCAGGCACAGCCCGCTACAGTGATGGGTACTCTCCTCATTAACTCAATACCTGCCACTGTTTTATTTGATACAGGAGCATCACATTCATTCATGTCGGAAGCATTTGCATTGTCGCATAACTTTACATTTGGAAAGATGGACACGCCGATGGTTGTTCACACTCCTATAGGCCAATGCCGAACCACCATGATGGTGCCCAATACCACCGTTGAAATCGAAGAAGTTGTATTCCACGTGTTCCCCATCATTCTGAAGTCTTCCACCATAGACCTCATCCTGGGAATGGATTGGTTGAAAGTCCACGATGCCGCACTGTATTGCGGTACCAAGTCTGTCCAACTCTTTCACCCCTCCGGTGATATTGTTAACCACACCATCCGAGTTACCCGTGATGCTGAAACACATATCTATATGATGAATGCTTTGAATGTCTCACCTCTTGAAGGAACTGAGCAAGTTCCAGTCGTTTGTGATTTTCCCGACGTCTTCCCAGAAGAACTGCCGGGAATACCCCCGATTAGAGAGGTTGAATTTGTCATCGACTTGAAGCCTGGCACCGTCCCTATTGCCAAGCGTCCCTATAAGATGCCACCTCACCACCTCCTTGAACTGAAGAAGGAGATCGACATAGCACTCGATAAAGGATTCATCCGTCCTAGTTCCTCTGCTTGGCGAGAACCTTCACTCTTTGTCAAGAAGAGTGATGGCATGAACCGTTTGGTACAAGATTACCGACCTATCAACCAGGCCACAGTACAGAACAAGTACCCACTTCCTCGGATAAATGATTTGTATGATCAACTTGCTGGATCCAAGGTGTTTTCTAAACTAGACTTGAGGTTGGGTTATCACCAAATCCGAGTCTGTGAAGAGGACATTCCGAAGACCGCCTTCATTACTCGCTATGGTTCATACGAGTACACTGTCATGTCCTTTGGCTTGACGAATGCCCCAGCCACATTTTCCTGATTGATGAACTATATATTCATGGAATATCTCGACAAGTTTGTCGTGGTTTATCTGGATGATATATTGATATACTCCAAGAATGAAGAATAACATGCTGAACATCTTCGCCTTATACTGGAAAAGCTTCGAGAACACAAATTCTATGCTAAGTACACTAAGTGCGAGTTCTGGCTTCCCGAAGTAACTTCCTTGGTCATGTGATTTCCAAGGATGGCGTTGCCGTCAACCCAGAACGTATCCAGGCTATTCTTGACTAGACTCCGCCCATGACTGTCAAGCAAGTCCGAAGTTTCCTCGGCCTTGCTAGCTATTGCCGCCGTTTCGTCGAGAACTTCTCCAAGATTGCCAAGCCTCTGACTAATCTTCTTCCCAAAGGCGTCAAGTTTGAGTGGAATGATAAATGTCAAGAAAGTTTTCAAGCTCTGAAGGACAAGCTCACTTCTCCCCCAGTGCTTGCTCCCCCTGATACTCAGAAGGACTTCGTGATATATTGCGACGCGTCTCGTCAAGGATTAGGCTGTGTCCTAATGCAAGAGCGCAAAGTGATTTCTTATGGCTCTCGTCAGTTGCGTGCTCACGAAGAAAAATACCCAACACATGATCTCGAATTGGTAGCGGTAATTTATGCATTGAAGTTGTGGCGACATTACCTCATTGGTAATCGTTTCGAGATCTACACCGACCACCAAAGCCTGAAGTACCTGTTTACTCAACCAGACCTGAATCTTCGCCAGCAGATATGGCTCGAGACAATAGCAGACTACAACATGGGAATTTCTTACACCCCTGGTAAAGCTAATGTGGTGGCCGATGCCTTAAGCCGCAAAGCCTATTGTTCTGAACTTGAAGTCCAGATAGAGCAGCCACTTCTGTATGAAGAGCTCCGCAAGTTGAACCTTGAAGTTGTTCAGCAGGGACATGTGAATTCCCTTGTTGTTGAAGTAGACCTCGACAAAGACATCAAGTTCATCCAAAAAGCTGACTCTGATTACGAAAAGATGAAGCGATATCTCGCCACAGGAAAGCCCTTAGAGTACAGGATTGCTGATGATCAAGCGTTGTACTTCAAGAATCGTTTAGTGGTTCCTAGCAAGGGAAATCTAAATTTGAATCCGGATGTTATGAAAGAAGCTCATGATACCCCGTTGTCGATCCACCTAGGTAGCACCAAGATGTACCAAGACCTTCGTCAGCGGTACTGGTGGCCTGGCATGAAGAAAGACATTGCTCGTTATGTTGATGAGTGTGACGTTTGCCGTCGCGTCAAAGCCGAACATCAAAGACCTGCTGGTACTCTGCAACCACTCCCGATTCTCCAAGGTTGCTCACTTTCTGCCAGTCAAGGAGACGATCTCTGCTAGTCCGTTAGAAGACTTATATGTTTCCAGAATTGTTTCCCTCCACGGTATTCCGTTGGAGATCAGTTCAGATCGTGGCAGTATTTTCACCTCGAAGTTCTGGGATAGTTTCCAAGAAGCTATGGGCACTCATCTGAAATTCAGCACCGCTTATCACCCCAAGTCGCAAGGACAAGTCGAACGAGTCAACCAAGTGCTTGAGGACATGCTTCGAGCTTGTGTCATTTCATTCGGTAAGAAATGGGAGGAATCTCTTCCATTTGCTGAATTCTCGTACAACAACAGCTATCAAGCTAGTCTGCAGATGGCCCCCTTTGAAGTTCTTTATGGACGTAAGTGTCGAACCCCTCTGAATTGGTAAAAAACTGGGGAAAGAACCCTCGTTGGTCCGGACATTATTCAGCATGCCGAAGATCAGGTTCGCGTTATCCGTGAACATTTGAAAGCTGCTCAGTCCCGCCAGAAGAGCAACTATGACCGCAAGCACAAGGAAATGGTCTATCAGCCCGATGAACAAGCTTACCTTCGTGTCACTCCCATGAGGGGCACTCATCGTTTCGGGATCAAAGGCAAGTTAGCTCCTCGATACATTAGCCCGTTCCGTATGCTCTCCAGAAGTGAACCGGTGGCGTACCGATTGGAGTTGCCATCAAACCTCTCCCAAGTCCACGATGTATTCCACGTATCACAACTCCGTCACTGCTTCAAGGACCCTATTCGTGAAGTGGAACATGATATGATTGAATTGCAACAGGACTTGACTTATCAAGAACATTCGAGCCGCATTCTCGATCAGTCTGAACGCAAAACCCGCAACAAGACGACCAAGTTCCTCAAAGTTCAGTGGTCGAATCATTCTGAAGATGAAGCCACTTGGAAACGCGAAGATCGTCTTCGTGAAGAATACCCCGACCTTTTCCCCTCTACCGCTTAAGATTCTCGGGACGATAATTATTGTAGTGGGGGAGATTTGGAACAACCTCAGTGTCATGGAACAGTAACACTTTTGATAATGAAGATTACTGTTGCTAATCATGCTTTGATCACCTTGGATCAACTCAAACTCAAATTTCCTTTTGATGAATAT
This sequence comes from Bromus sterilis, assembly GCA_950022295.1. NCBI lineage: Eukaryota > Viridiplantae > Streptophyta > Magnoliopsida > Poales > Poaceae > Bromus > Bromus sterilis. The sequence goes on from OX465596.1 coordinate 50,336,533, forward strand.
TAAAAATAGTGATGAATAAAACTTTGTCTAAAAATTGTGCAACCACTTTTTTTAAATCACAAATATTCAGTGGACCATGAAAAAACTTCAAAGAGCATTTATTAAAATATCTAAATATTGCAAACAATTATTAACAGTGGCAAAACAGCACAAAAAGCCCTTCTAAAATAAACAAAAATAATCCAATGAATTTATTTAATCCCCAAACTTTTTGTAGCATTCCTACATAGGGCAATACAAAATTAGAGCAAGTTTCACTGTTGATAAAATTCAAAAACCTAACTAAACAAAATGCAAACATAAAAGAAAATAGAAAAGAAAAGAAAATTGGAAAAACTCTAAAACCCGCTTAGGGGCAAGGCCCATCGACCAAGCCGGCCCACCCCAAGCCCATCCCGCCCTCATCTTCAACCTACCGTACATGGGGGTGCCGTGGCGGGAATCCCCAGGCTGCACGATCATTGCCGTCGGCGTGGAAGCCATCCGGCGGCCGGCGCGGGCGTATATGTCTCCCCCTGACCCCGTCGAGACCCCCCACAAACCCTAGATCGAGATCCCGCTCTCCGCCCCCCCCCCCCCCCCGCACCCAGATTCGTTCCCGTTGCCACCAAGCCGCCATGGATGCACCTCCATGAACACACGCGGACGTCGTCACCCTCAAACCAAGCCACGGTGTCCATCTGCCTCGCATCGCCGTCTTCACCACCGTGCAGAAGGAGCTGGACCGGGAGCCACCGCTGCGGACGAACGGTGCCAATCCCCTCGCCACGGCCGCCGGTGACCTCGCCAGAATTGGCGCCACTCCGACCCCCTCGCGCTCCCTAAACGCGTCCGCGAGCTCCAGGGTGAGCTTCCCGTTTGATGCCCCGCTTCTCCCTGTTAAATCCACCGCTGTAGAACCTTGTCCCCCCCCCCCACCGTGGCCGCCATGGCCGGACCGCGCCATGGTCGCGCCTTGCTCATGGCCAACACGCCCTACCCTGGGCCTGGCCGCGCCCGCGCCCCTCTCAGCGCGCCCCATAACCACGCCGAGTGCGCGCCACTTGCCGCTGCACATCGTGTCGTTGCCCTCTTCTGGGTATGTGATAGGACCAGAGCCACATTGCATTCATGTGAAAAATTCAATTTGCAAATTCAAAATGGGGAAAAGAAAAGCCCTAATTGAATTAAATAAAAGGTCCAGAGATAAATCTTTTTCCAAAATTATTTTGGATATGTTGAAAAGTCCTAAAAATGAGTGTGATCATTTTAAAAGTGATTAGGGATTAATCCCATTCTCATGGAGTTTTCAAAAATTCAAATAGTAGGTTGGAAATTAAATCAAATGCCTATTTGAATGGAATTCAAATAATTTGAATTTCAAAAATTCCCAAAACTTGGGGTTGACTACTACTAATCCCCCTAGGTTTTATAAAAATAGTTTGGGAGTTTTTATTAAATGCCCTAGTATTTAAATTAAAGGGCCAAACAAATAACAGAAAATAATAAAAAAAAAACAGAAGAGCTTACCAGACGCCCACAGGCGAGGCCCACTCACCTGTGCCACGACCCAGCCCACCAAAGACGTTTGTCTCTTCCTCCCCGCCGAGCCAAGCTGCTCGGTGGAGGGCAGAGCAAGGCCACGGCGACACGGCGACGCCCAACCTCTTCTAGGCCTCCCCCTCTCTCCCTTGCGCCACGCAGCAGCAGCAGAAGCTCCACACCCTTTGCTTCCTCTCCTGGCCCCCGTTCTTCTCTCCGGCGACGAATCCGCGCCGCGGCCGAAGCCCTAGCCGGAGCGCGCCGATGCCCCGACGTGGCCAACCACTCCGAGCTGCCTCGCCGTCTTGTCCGTTCGACGCGCCGCCGACGTCCTCGCCGTTTCCCCACGCCAATTGAAGCTCATCGCCATCGGAGCCAACGCCCGTTTCGAATCCTCGCCGGCGGCCGCCGTCTCCTCCATCCAACTCACGGTGAGCTTCTCGTCCGTTTCACCCTATTCCCGCCTCCTCCCGTGCCCTCTCGCGCAATTCCGGCGAGGTCAAGCCACGGGCCGCCGCCTTCGATGAGCCCGACGACGCCACAGAGCCCCCCCTTGGCCCCCTCCTACTCCAACGCGCGCGCGAGCTCACGGGCTACACGCCAGTGCCCCCATACCCCCTCCCCGCGCCCTAAATCCTAAGTCCGGCGAGTCTCCGACGAGACTCCGGTGACCCCCGCCATTTGCAGCTAACCCTAAGCTAACCCCCGAGCTAAACCCCCCTAATCCCCTATGACAGGTGGGGCCCCCAACCCTTAACCCTCTCTATTAACTCTAATTAAAACGGGTTTAACCCCACTATCACTGACAGACATGGCCCACATGTCAGCCCCCTGGTGACATCAGCACTGCGTCAGCATGATGCAATAAATCTTTTTCCAGAGATTAAAAGAAATAAAGAAAAGAGAGAAAATTCTAGAAAATAGATTAAACGTTGAAATTCAATAACTTTTTAATCTTAACTCCAAATTGGGCAAATAATATGTCTAAAATTATCAGAAAAATACAAGGATTATGAATATGCAACTTGTTTCTATGTTTGACCATTTTAAAATGGGTGAACAGTAGCAAACATGCATATGGATCCTTTTCAAATTCAAATTTGGAGTGATTTTGCAAATAACTTTGCAACACCCTTAATTCAAATGGATTCATCCACACATCAGAGGCTTTACCTCACCTTTACAACATCACTTCATGATCAACCTTTCAAATGAACTTTCATGCATTCAAATGCATTTGAAATTCATCGATAAATCAAATGGAGTTTGAATTTGCATTTCAAATGCAATATACTCCTTTTAAATGGAATGCTCAACACATCAGTACCATGAACATCACCTATACAATTGATCATGTGATTGTGCATTGTACCTTATGTTGATCACTTTGTTTGTATTGTTTGCTCGGATAGACGTGCAACCAGAATCGGAGGCCACCCCCGTCGTTGAAGACACCGTTATCAAAACCTCGTCAGCAAGGCAAGCAAACCCCCATTGATCATGTCGATAAAATCCCACTTCCCTCTCATGTCTCGCTTATGCATTGTTTAGGATGATCACCATGATAACGTTTCTATCGCATAGTTGAACCCATATCCTTTGCATGACCTATCATCTTGTCACAGTAGTAAGCAAACCACAATCCTAGCAGATGTAGGAGTTGGTTGATATCATGTGGCCCGTGCAACTGTTACTGCTTATTGCATGCTTAGTGGTACAATGAGGTTGCTTTTGATGTGAGTCTGGATGATAGTGAACATGGTGTTGATGAAAGTGAAACTGTGTTGGTGAATCTACCCTAATACAAGGTGAAGGATGAGAGGTTGTGTAGGAGTACACAGTGGGTTGTCTCGTTGAACACCGCCTTAAGTCCGAGTTCTTGTGTGGTGATCCAAGAAGAAGAGTACAACCACACATTGGGCTCACTGACCCCTCTCATCCTAGTACCTCACCCCGTTCGAACCCTAGAAGTCGCAGTAGTTCGGAGTTCTAGTAGGTATGTGGCACGGTCTGCGAAGTGGATGAACGGCTTTTCAAGACCGGCTTGGGACCCTGCACACATCGTTTGAGGCTGTACTGGAACCTCGGCCGGACTTCCATACGGATCCCCCTCAGATAGGCGACTCTCTGGACTAGAACGGAGCTGTGAGCGAAGTGTTGTGGTGGCATCCTCGCTGTCACCTCTTGAACGGTGACACGCAAAAGGCGGTAACTGATGACACGTGTGTGTAGCGGTACACCCCTGCAGGGTTAACAAAACTATTCGAATAGCCGCGTCCGCGGTTAAGGACTGCTTGGAAAGCTTAGCTTGATTATTAGACAACTTGAACTGGATACTTCTAAAATACACCAAGATAAGTGTGAGTGCTATGGTGTGCTCCTCGTGGGTAAGTCGAGGAAGTAACCATAGTGGTGTAATTGGTTGAAGAGATGTAGTGGACTCGTGTACGCTTCTTACCTCAAGTCTGGTACTCGTAGTTCAGGACTAGCCAAGTCAAAGCTGGCACTTCTGCAAGTGAAACCCCACCTCCCTTTACCTTGATACTTGTGCATGAGTAGTATAGTTCCTACGTAAGTCTTGCTGAGTACGACTTTGTACTCATGTTTGCTTATTCTATGTTTTAGATGAACCCACCGACCCCGATGGTGGCTTCTACCTGAAGCTCGAAGAATGAAGACTCAGACCAAGACCAAGCTAGTGTAGTCCCAGTCAGACGACTGGTTCCCTCGTGGAGGGCTTGTTTTTAGATAAGGCTTCTCTAAGCCATTTGTTAAACTTGTCTGTACTCAGACCTACTTTGCTTCCGCTTGTCTGTTGTAATGTTGGATCACATGCTTGTGATCTCTGTGTGCACTTTGTAAGAGTTATCAATAAAGTATATACTTTGTAGAGAATTGCAATGATACCTGCTGTTCATACTAGACATGTGTGTTGCGTGTATGTTTATAACATGCATGTCTTAGTATGGGTTTTCGAGACCTTAGTTGTGATCTGGCTGGCGGTCTTTCATACACCAAGTGGCCCTTAGATGTGCGCAGCTTGGGGCATCGCGATGCGATTGCTCGAGACTCCGTCTCGTGCACACTTTGTGGTATGATTGAGCCCGCCCTAGACCCCGACTAAGTGATCGGGCTGGAGTAAGTCTATGTAAGAGTTATGAGATAGTCGATAGTATGGTTGAGGCGACTTGTCTTTGAATATGGGAGTTCATTACCCTTATCATTAGACTTGTGTGCGGACGATGAGGACCCATCTCAGTTGATCATCCGGACTAGATGGGATGCCCCTCACGTACGATGCTTTCCGAGAACGTTCTGTGCTTGTCCTTGTCTGCTTAGACAAGTGGGTATGGTTCTCGGCTCTCCATATGACTATGTCGTAGCGGGACTTGCATACGCTAACCCCGGGTCCCGACAGCGCCCATGGCCGCCCGCCCGCCGCACCTCCTCGTCGTGCGCCGCAATGGCTGGCGCCGACCAAGCTGCTGCCAAAGCCCCCGCTCCTCCCCACGGCCTCTCCTCCCCAGCTCGCTGGAGAAGCCTCGCCGCCGTGCCTTGCTCACCGGCGGGCACGGCTGTGTAAGCCGTGGGTTAATCCCCCCCTAACCTCACTGTCACATGGGCCCCATGTCCCTGATTAAACCATAAGTAAAAATTAAACAGATTAACCTCCCCTATGTGTATGACCAGTGGGGCCCCTTGTTAGTTAAAACAATAAGTTAAAAATAAACCCCCCCCCTCTGTGACTTACAACTGGGTCCCACTGCTTTTGGTTTTAATTAAAATGATTTATAAAATGCTATGACTATGACATGTGGGACCCACTGGTCAGTTCACCAATCAAAGGCCAGCTATGACAAGTAGGCCCCACATGTCAGGTTGACCAGTCAACATGGCTATTCTGGATAATGTTTATTTATTAATTAAAAGAATTCCAGAAATTATTTTAAATTGAATAAAACTTTAAAAATCAATATCGTATAAATCGTAACTCAGATGGAAAAACTTTATACATGAAAATAGATCAGAAAAATATAACGAATAAGGATACGCTACCCGCAAGTCGACCACCCCCCTCTAACACTACGAACATCGACATCCCCCCTCCGGGCCGTTTGTTGATAATCACCCGGAGCCGGTTTTCATCCCCGGATGAATTCCCTCTCCGAGCAACGTGCATTGCACTGCGTTAGAACACCGTTAACATTGCATACATCATGCCATTCATCTGTTTGCTATGATTGATTTATATTTAATGTTTCTTCCCTCCTTTATTCTCCGGTAGACCCCTCTGCTACCGCCGACTACACTGCTGTCGGGTACGACTACTTCGTCGACGACCCTACCCCTACCGTCGAGCTTCCAGGCAAGCAGAGCCATTCTCTTCCCCAGATATCGCCTATCTTTTCCGTACTTTCTTGCACTAGGAATTGATTACTGCTGCTGCTACGTTACAATCCTATTCAATGGCATAGCATGCCATTGTCGCCCCTTGATGTACCTTCCTTTATCCTATGTTGCATGCTATAAATATTATTTTTATTCAGCAGTGAGCCCTGCGCATTGTTAGCTAGGATTAGATAGCGGGCCGTGACAACTTAGGGGAGTGACGCAGATACAATATTATAAGTGTAACAGGTACGATACAATGCGGACACCGCCTAAGGCCTCCTAGTTCGGCTCTGTCGAGCCACCATCAAGTGTGAGCTATCAAGGAGTAACCCTTGTACTCCACTCGTTGCTGTCTCTGTAAAGCCGCTCTAGGTACCTGAGAACCGGTTGTCCTTAAAGGTAAGAGTCGGGCGACCCAACGGTGCCGCGAGCGGTATTGCGTCGGGAACGACAAGGAGGATACGACCAACGTTACTGGCGTGCTTGGCCCCTTCTCGTATTCCGCGAGAGTTACCAAACCACGTAAAGTCGAGCTCTAGCAAGAGCACACGCGATACAAGGTAAGGAGATGGTTCACCTTGTTGGTAACCGCGCGCTTTGACGGGACGACAGGGCAGGCCCCGACGTTACTGGTGGGCCTTGTCGATGTTCGTTGTCCGTTGTGTTGTTAGTCAGACAACGATAAAGGTTGTTTGCGAGATAATATTAAAATGCTAAATGGTTCGGCGGATGACTTGAGAGGTCGCAAAGGCCTGTACGCACTACCTTCATGTGGGATAAGGAGTTATGGGCTCCCCTGCATCATAGTTTGTCCGAAAGCTCTTCAGACGTCAGCAGTACCGCGGCCTGCGCCGGGAAGTGGTGTCTTCTTCGCTCGAGCGGTGTGTATTTGGATTTGCTTTTGCTTCACCGGCCAGCCACGCACCATGCAGGAGCGTGAAGGGTGAAGGTTCCTAGACCCCTGATCGCATAGGATATAGTCCGGTGGATGGCCTCTCTGTTGAGCCTAGGATTGGCTGCGTCGTGTCGGATAGCTTCGGTGGAGCGTTCCCTAACAAGGTTCCCGCCACCCTCGAGATCCGAGCGTGCAGGTTGAACAGTAGTGCACCCCTGCAGGGATTTTAATCTATTCGAATAGCCGTTTCCAAGGTAACAGGACACTTTATGCTGAAGCTGGATCTTACCACTACAAACTACTACTATTAAACTGTATGGTTCCGGGTCTTCTTCCTCACAGGGATTCGAGGAAGGGAACTCGGAGGCATTATTATTATTAATTATACAACTTACTATTATACAATACTGCAGCAACTTTTGCTCCATTGTTATTACATTCATGCTATTGAACTGTTGGTTGTTTCTCTTCTCATGCTGCAAGACTCGTCAGAAGATGCTAGTCTTCGATAGGCCTAGCTTCTTATCATTATTCTGATTTCTATCTTGCAGTCCACTATATACAGCCTCCCCTTTCCATTTGATACAAATGCATAAATGCTTAGTAGCGGACGTAAGACTCGCGGGTATACTAGATACTCTCCCTTGCTTTATTTACCCCTTTATGTTTTGCCTGATCGGCCGCTGCAGTCGATGTTGGAGCCCAGGAGCAGAATTACTCCGGAGGCGCCTACTACTACGTCGAGACCCCCGCTGACCAGGACCAGGAGTAGTTTCGGAGGCTCCCGGGCAAGAGGCCTTGCCTTTTCGATCTGTATCTCTGATGTCATTTGTGCTAGCCTTCTTAAGGCAAAACTTGACTAACTATGTCTGTACTCATATATTATGGCTTGTATAACTTTGTATTCGGGTCCGTGCGACCCCTTATCTTGTAACTTATTGGTTTATCCTTTTGTGTTTAGTGTTGTGTTGTGATATTCTCACCGTGACACCCTAATCTCAGCCGTGTATCCTGCATGTATGATTACTGTACACGGATTGATTTTGGGGGCGTCATAACTACCCTATGAACTATGATAGGAAAATATTGGAGATGTTCTAAGGCCATCTTCAAAATTGACTCTTAAATCTTAGGCAATCGTCTAGATGAAGTGGTTTTAGATCTATTTCACCATTCAACGCGATATTGTATCTGTTCGTTGACCGATCTTTGTATCCGTTTTTTATAAATCGTATGCAAAGCGGGAGGACTTTGCAGATGTTTGGATCATCATCATGTTCGTGCCTGACACCCGGATCTCACCCCAAATTCATCGGCGCCAAATTCATCATCTTGTTTGGATCACCATCATGTTCGCGCCTGACACCCAGATCTCACCCCAATATATAAGGCTCGCTGTGATGCTTATATAGTCAAGGGAACATGGATGGACAGGTATACGTAGTCGGCATCAATGGGGCCGATGGTAGGCACCTCAACCACCGCTTTCGTATTGAAGCTGTGTCGTCACTTGTAAGTCGTTCCGCCATGTATCTTGTATTGAATATATTAGAAATTTTCCAATCAATTTAATCCCTAGATAAATCATGAACATAGCACATGCAAGATTACTCTAATACTAATACCTAAACATGCATAATGAAACTACGCAAATATCTAACATATCTACGTAAACAGTAAACATGTCATACACAGAAACAAATATGAATGAGGTGAGTAGATTATAATCTCCGACCGCCTAGGTTACAGAAGCGGCAACAACAATAGATGTAAACTCCTCGGTAGTCTTGTTGATGACGGCCTTCTTAGCTTCTGTGGACATGGTGAGGTAGAAGAAGTAGTCGGCGAAGATGAGCATAAGCGAACAGTCGTGTCGTAGACGCTCCCAAAAAACCTAATTTCCGTTCTCCCCGTGCAGGATTGCAAAAGGCAGGGTTCCAGAGACCTGCTCTCTCATACAGTCGTGCACGCGGTGGATGGGATGGTATCGCTGGAAGTGGTGACAACGAAGGGAACGATGGTGGATAGTGCGCGAGGATGTAGAGCATATGTGATATGTTCTGGATAACAGATAGGGTTTACGCAACCTCTAACTTATATGCAGACGGTAGAGTGATGTGGGATTGGATACCCATGACTGAGTCGGTACGATTGACGTTTCAAATTGCGCCATAATTAACTCATAATTAATTAGCATTAATTAGTTGTTCCCGACGGGCAAAAATTTAGACAGACAAGATATAGGTGTGAGCTCGACTCGGTTCATTCATGAAACATAATGCATGTTACGTTACTTGGATGGTACTAAACTTACCATCACTACCATATCATGTTACCTACATGTACCCTCGTAGATTTTCAAAAACTGGTAATGGGCCCTAAACTCATCTATCTATCAACATCTTTGATACTGAATACACATTGATAACTAAGATGATTGACATCACATCACTTTGAACCATATCACTTTGGAGTTGTCAAGTCGCATCTCTCCGACATTAAACGGGTGTGCCTGAAAAAAAAAGGCTCTGGCCGACGCACTTGAGTAGCGTCTATTGACTCTCTTCGGTATTGAACAACATGGCAACGCTTCATTGATGAAGAAACTTTTTTTACGCTGAAAGATTTTAAATGGGACCTGAACATCGGGCGCGAACGTAGCAGCGATTTTAAAACACTCGCAAAATCCCCATTTGCCTTAGATTTACGCAAAAATAAACCCACGAACCGATCCATAAGCGAAGGAATCAGCGTTGAAGATACTCTAAAAACACGCACTATATTCAAATCATCCAACGATCCATGGTTAGCAAAAGCATTCCGAGTGCTGCTACTGCTGCCAACGCACCCCTATGATTGTCAAGAGAAGTGCCTTCTAAGTCGACATGTCGCTCGAGAACCTCAGACGAGTCTACTACTTAACTACTACTAATGTCGTATTCAGGAGAGACTTAATCGGTCCAAGACTAGCTTCATGGAATGCCTTGCTAGAACGGTTAGCGGTAGTGCAGCTGTCTCAAGGTCAAGATGAGTTTTGATCGAATCTCACTAGTAGAAAATGGGGCAACCGTCTAAGCCTTTAGTACCGGTTCCCTTACGAACCGGTACTAAAGGGGTCTTTCGTACCGGTTTGGGCGTCCAGGCGGGCGAGGAGCTTTCGTACCGGTTCGTGAGGAGCTTTCGTACCGGTTCGTGTTACGAACCGGTACTAAAGGGTTGGCGTCAGCCAGAAAACATTTAGTACCGGTTCGTGACACGAACCGGTACTAAAGGTTTTCTTTTCTCAGCCAGAAAACATTTAGTACCGGTTCGTGTTACGAACCGGTACTAAAGGGTTGGCGTCAGCCAGAAAACCTTATATATTTAGGAAATTTAGAATTTTATATATTTTTATTTTTTTCAAAATTAAAATTAATAATTGCATCTGCATAAAGATTACTATTACTTTTAGCAAATTATAAGATTTTCAAATTTTCAGGTTTTAGGTTTGGCAAAAAAATATTAAAATAAAATAAAAATAATACAAATTTTAAAAGTTAATTTTATTTATTTATTCAACATTATTATTACATCATTAATTTTTTCATTAAAAGAATTATCTGGAATTTAAACAATAAAGAAATGTGACATCGACCAACATGTTAATAGGATTGATATGATACTAGTATCAACAACATGCGCGCGAAGCACTTGAAAGTGGGAGGGAAAGGAACTCGGAAGTTAAGCGTGCTAATGTTGGAGTAGTGTAAGGATGGGTGACCGACCGGGAAGTTTGACCACAGGTAAGTAATTTGACTAGAGATTAAGTGTAGTTAGACACTAATGGAAATACTAGATATTCTAAAAAAAATAGGGAGTGAAAAATAATTCGAAAAAAAATGAATAATTTTTTTAACGAAAAAGCCTTTAGTAAGGAACCGGTACGAAAGGGGGGGAGGGTTTAGTACCGGATCTTTAGTACCGGTTCCAAAATCGGTACTAAAGGCCCTCTGGAACCGGTACTAAAGGGGGTTTCTTAATAGGAATGGAAAATTCTCTGTTGATTCTATGTATAGGGCGCTTGTCCAACCTGAATTACCAGTCGATAATAATGTTAAAATATGGCAAATGAAGATACCTCTAAAGATTAAAGTCTTTTCATGGTATCTTCGAAAAGGTGTCATACTAACGAAAGATAATCTTGTCAAGCGCAACTGGCAAGGGAGTAAGAACTGTGTTTCATGTGCTTACGATGAGACAATAAAACACCTATTCTTCACCTGTAAGGTTGCCCATTCTATTTGGTCAGCTATCCAAATGGCTTCAAACTTATATCAACCCACATCCGTTGTTAATATCTTTGGCAATTGGCTGAACGGGATAGATAGTAAGATTAAAGCCATTCTTAGGGTAGGAGCGCTCGCCGTAATATGGTCGCTCTGGCTATGTAGAAATGACAAGATCTTTTCTGATAAAAAATTCACTTGTTTGCAGGTTCTCTATCGATGCACGGGTATTCTCCGTTCGTGGTCCATCTTACAACGGGTGGAATATCGAGGCCTTTTTATGGAGGCGTGTGCACGACTAGAAGCGGTGGCGAGGGATATTTTTATCGAACATGGGTGGCCGCGTGACCTACGCATAGAGCTTCCTTGAGTGAAGATAGTTCTTGTAATTCGTCGCACTCTTTTATTTTCTATGGTTTGGCGACTTGCGGCTGTGTGCATCTTAGTTATGCAGAGGCCGGGTGTACTTACTTAAACCTTTTGAGTAACAAAGCACTTTATCAAAAAAAAACTTAACTACTACTACCTCAGACCAGTTCACTACTACTATTGCTGCTACTACGGCTGGTGCCAGTGCACCGCCCGGCTATAGCCTCGCCACGTCAGCTTTTACCCCACTCTCACCCCCACTCTCACCCCACGGTGCCAGTGCATGGGCTATAGTGCCAGCTCTCACTTCTCTCTCCTCCACATCAGCATTTCTTTTTCAGATTAAGTTATTCACTCGCTTTTGTGTAGACATTTAAAATAATGCAAGAAAATTATTTTATTGAACTAAAAATGTTACCGATTACATAATAATTAATAAAATTGCATAATAAATTAAAAAATTACATAATAAATAAAAAAATTACATAAAAAATTACATAATCTAGGCAGCCAGCGCTCGCCCCGCTCTCGCCCCCCTCTCGCCCCGCTCTCGCCCCCAGCGCGGGCGGCAGCCGGGCGGTAGCGGGCGCTACCGCCGGGCGGTGGATCCACCGCCTCCCTCTCTCGTCTCGCCCCCCTCTCTCCCCGCTCTCGCCCGGCGCGGGGCGGTAGCGCCCGCGCTACCGCCCCCATTGGCACCAGCCTAACAGGACCAGGCATATAACTATGGGGGATAGGATCGTTCGCAAGCTGCAAGATCATATAGGACTCGTTTGATTCATAGTAATTCTATAGAATTTTTGTAGGATTTTATCTAATAGAATTTTTTCCTACGTTATTCATTTGATTCATAAGAATTATTTTTATAAGAATTTTTCTCATAAGAATTTTTGTACTACTTCTTATAGGAATGCTAACATTCATTTCAAACTCTTTCTACAATTTTTATGATGGAATCAAACAAACTTTGTTGCAAGAAAAATCCTATAGAATTGAAGTGAGCATGTAATTGCAATCTTATGTTTTTCCTGTTCCTATAATTTTTCTACCCTATAAATCAAACAAGCGCATACAAAAATTTCCTCAGGAGATGGATCACTTCGCTTCGCCACCATGACCACGAGGAATAAAGCAGTCTGTCCCTCTCTTCGCTTTGCCACTACTTCAAAATCCCTCCTCCAGAGCCCTTTCTCTCCATGCAATGCTGCTACATGCTGCCGATCCAGCTATCCTGCGGCCCAACACAAGTAACACACGATGGGGAGATTTGACCTGACTAATACCGCACCTACAAAAGCACCTAAAAAACAAAAAAAAAACAAAAAAAAGGTCCAATGGGGAGGTGTCCATGGCCTAGAACTAAGATAGAAATCCACTTGATAAGAAACCAGAAATTCGCCCCCAAAGGGATTCAAACTCGGGTCGATTGGAAAGCTCCACTGCTATCCAACCACCAGGCTGTCGCAGCTCCAGTACGCTGACGACACGCTGCTTCTTTTCGATCCGGATCCTCGCAGCATTGCCTCGGTCAAAATCATCCTCTTGTGTTTTGAGATGATGTCGGGGATGCGGATCAATTTTCACAAATGTGAGGTAGTGACCATGGGGATGGACACTGAAGACAGCGAGAGGGTGGCAAACCAGCTCAATTGCAAGCTTGAGGCTTTCCCGATCACTTTCCTAGGTCTTCCAATCTCGGACAAGCACCTCTCGGTTGCGGCTTGGGAATCGCTCTGGGCCAAGGTGGCCCAAAGGGTCAGCCCGTGGAGGGGCAAGTTCCTCTCCTCAGCTGCTCGCCTCATCCTCGTCAATGCCTGCCTCTCGGCCCTGCCATCTTATACGATGGGCATGTATTTGCTCGCGTATGGGGTGCACGCGCGCCTTGACACGCCCAGGTCTCGCTTCCTTTGGGAAGGAGTGGATACCAAGCGTAAGCACCATATGGTGAAGTGGGCTGCGGTTTGCCGTCCCAAGAAGCTCGGGGGCTTGGGGATCAAGAACTCTAAACGGCAAAATGTGGCTCTGTTAGCCAATTGGTTCTGGAAGCTGGCCAAGAACCCGTCGGGATTGTGGGCGGCCCCCCTCAAAGCCAAATACTACCCGAATGGCACAGTGTTCCAAGCCAAGCCCAAGGGCTCGACCTTCTGGAACGGGATCCAGGCGGTGAGACCGGCTTTTAACCTCGGTGTTGTCTTCTGCCCACGTGACGGCCATTCGATTAGACTCTGGCACGACACTTGGGTGGGATCCGGGCCTCTGTGGTCCTCTTTCCCCCCTCTGTACCGGTTGGCGGTCAACCCGAACATCACCCTCGCGGAGGCTTTGGCCTCCAATGGGGCGATTGCCTTTTCTCACGAGCTTGACGCCACTGAGGCCTCGGCTTGGCATGAGCTCCAAGCCATCCTAGCGCGGACCACCTTGTCTGAGGGAGAGGACGAGGTGGCTTGGGGGCTCACGGCCTCTAGGTCCTTCTCGGTCAAATCCCTTTACGACAAGATGGCAGAATCCCCGTCCCTCGACACGGCTAGGGGGTTGTGGAAGGCGGCGGTGCCCCTCAAGGTCAAGGTTTTCATGTGGTAGGCGGTTAGGGACCGCCTACCCAGCGCCAACAACGTTGCGCTCCGGCAGGGTCCCTCGGACGGGAAGTGCAGCCTCTGCCTTCTCCCCGAGGACGCCAACCACATCCTATTTAGGTGTCCGCTAGCACGATTCATGTGGAGCGCGTTCCGGGAGGCCACCGGGTGGGATTGGGAGCCCACCTCTGGGTGGGCCTTGATCCAAAAACTTGGTGCCCTGCGAGACACTAGTCGTAGGATTGCTTGGCGGGTGATCTCTGCTATGTTGTGGGCTATGTGGAATACCCGTAATAAGTTCACCATTGATGCTCAATTCTCTTCGCACCCGGTTGACGTTCTGTTCAAATGTCACCTATTCTTGCAGCAGTGGGTTCTGTCGGGGAGGCAGCGTGACGAGGAGGCGATGCAGGCTACGCTGGACAAGATCAAGAACACTATCTTCGCATCCCGGGCAGCAGTTGTAGCTGAGTAATAGCGTATTTTGGTGGTACTTTCTGTCTGTTAGGCGTTCCAATGCTTATCGTTATGTGTTCGCTGGTAGGGCTGCGTCCCTGTTCGGAGCAAGTGGTTGCTCGTGTATAAGACTCTGTTTCTCCGTGCCGTTCATGGCTTTATTAAGTTAAAGTCGGACGCTTCTTGCGTTTTCGTTCTAAAAAAAACAACCAACAGGCCACTGCCTAGTCCTTAAAGCACCTAAAAAACAAGCAGACGCGTATACTTTAGGATCAGACTTACCTAATCCGTAGCAGTTCCCTGGCGCATGTAATCCAGGTCAAACAACTCAGGGAGCGCATCCATGCCGAAGAGCGGCTGCTCACGGCACGCGCCCCGGAAGTCGTTGCGGGGGCGGATGCTGGTCCAGGCCAAGCAGTCCGGGGAGCGCGTCGATGCCGGCGAAGTCAAGAAGAAGCGGCTTCTCATGGTGCTTCCCTAGGATGATGTTATTGGGCAGCGGGTGCTCGTTTAGGCCAGGCAGTTCAGGGATGGCTTCCATGCCGGGTGTAGGCGCTAAACCTGAACTTTATGGTGATCTCGAGCTCACAGAGAGGAAGAAAAACACCGGGGTTTTACGCTGCGTGCAACAACTGCAGCTTTTTCCGTTTTCTCATTCACTTATTTGTAGTTCGGTTACAAGCAAAAACTAGAGATCCTACAAACCAGGACATGACCGAGCTCCATGACCGCGCCATCCCACGATCACCCAGCCAGCTCCCGTCTAAGCCGCAGGGTGTGCGTGCTCCGTTCCATCCCACGACGCATCCCTATCAACGCTTACAAGGTCCATCTCAAGAACAGTTTCAGCAGCTGGTGCGTTTATTCAGCTAAGTGAAAAACCTGACGAAAAACTGAAACTAGGCACTTGTTTGAATCATGCCGGATTTGCTACAGGAAAAGTATCGCTCTGAAGACTGAAACTGTCACCGTCAGACTTACAGCTCAACATTTCTCCCCCTAAGTCTGGCCTTGGGTCGACACCTCCATGACGCCAAGCTTTTCCCTCATCTCGATGAACTTGATTCGCCCGAGCGCCTTGGTGAGTATATCGGCCAGTTGCCCATTGGTGCTGACATGCCCAATGTTGATCTTTCCATCCTCAATGCAATCACGAAGATAATGAAAACAAACATCCATATCTTACTCCGATCGTGATGCACATGTTTCTTGATGAGAGCGATCGCCGACATGTTGTCGACGTGGAGCTTGATCTTGGGAGGAGCGTCGCCTACCAATTCTCCAAGAAGCTCGCCCAGCTAGACGCCCTGGCAAGCCGTCGTCGCTGCCGCCACGTACTCTGCATCACACAACGACAGAGCCACCAGCTTCTGTTTCTGCGAGGTCCAAGTGATCGCGCTGGTGCCGATGAAGAAAACGTTGCCTGTGGTGCTCCTGCAATCGTCGATGTCGCCGGCGTAGTCACTATCACTGAAACCAATCAGTTCCAGTGCGCTTCCGACGCTCTTCTTGTAGCAGCACCCGTAGCCCGCCGTGCCGCTGATGTAGCGGAGGATCTGCTTCACCGCCGTCCAATGCGGAGCAGTGGGGGCCTCCAAGTATCTGCTTACGATTCCTACTGCAAATGTTATATCAGGACGTGTATTGCAGAGGTACCGTAAGCTGCCCACAATGCTGCGGTACAACGTCATATCCACGATGCTCCCCGCCATGTTCTTCCCGATTTTGAGCCTGCTCTCCATGGGCGTGTGAGCTGGGTTGCAGCCGCTCATGCCGGCCGCTTGTAGAATCTTGCCCACGTATTTGCTCTGACACAGCGTGATCGTCTCCTCCGTCTGTACCACCTCAATGCCGAGGTAGTACGAAAGCAGACCCAGGTCACTCATGGCAAACATGGTCTTCATCTCTTCCTTGAAGCCGTGGATGTCGTCGTTGCTGGAGCCGGTGATCACCAGGTCGTCGACGTACACACCCACGATGAGTGCCGACGTTGCTGTGTTGCGCCTGTACACCGCGTGCTCGAGCGGAGCGCGCTCAAAGCCCAGTGAAGCAAGCAACGCGTCCAGCTTGGCGTTCCAGGCGCACGGGGCCTGGCATAGCCCGTACAGCGCCTTGTGCAGGCGCATCACGTGCCGCGAGTTGTCGTCATCGATGTAGCCGGGAGGCTTGTGCACGTACACCTCCTCCTCCAAATCGCCGTTGAGGAACGCTCTCTTGACGTCCATGTGATGGACGGACCAGCCGCGGTGCGTGGCGAGAGCAAGCAACAGCCGCACCGTTTCCATCCTAGCCACCGGCGCAAACACCTCGTCGAAGTCCACGCCCTGACGTTGGGCGTAGCCTTTCGCCACCAAGCGAGCCTTGTATTTGACCACGTTGCCGGCCGGATCCTTCTTCACCTTGTAGATCCATTTGAGGCCAATGGCTCTGTGCCACGCCGGGAGCGTAGTGAGCACCAAGGTGCCGTTGTCCTCGATCGCGCTCAGCTCGACATCCATGAACCTTTTCCAGTGCTCCTCACCCAGGGCCTCGTTCACGCTTGCAGGCTCCTCTGTAGCCATGAGGCAGAGATGCACTTGCTTTGCTGCCTCCGTGTCCAGCTCGGCGTAGATGTGCTTCATCTTGCTGTAGTGCGGCGGCGTGTGGTCGAGATCGTGTTACTCGTAGTCGTCGCTGAGCGGTGTCGCGTACCCCTCCTCAACTGAGGCTGGTGAGGGGGTGCGCGGCTGCGACACAATCAACTCGTGGGTCACGCCAGACGGTGCTGCGTCGTTGGAGCCCGTGGTGGAGGAAGATGTCGCGGTCCCAGCTGTGGGTGCAGGGGAGTGCGCGATCGCCGACTCATCGCGCCTTGCTGCGGCTGGTGCCGCACCGTGGCTGGCGAGCTCGTTTGGGTAGACGACCACCAGGTGTTCGTCTGGTGTCGCCGCACCCATACTGGGCTCCCCCCAATCCCACTTCATGTCTTCTTCAAATTTTACATCACGGGACACGCGTACCTTCTTTGTGGCAGGATCATTGACCCTGTAGGCCTTGCAGTTTTCCTCGTACCCGACGAAAATCACCAGGGTCGATCTGTCCGCGAGCTTGTCGGTGCCGGGGCTGAGACGCTTGACGTGAGCCACGCACCCAAACGTGCACAGATGGTGCACGACTGGTTTTCTTCCGTGCCAAGCTTCATAGGGCGTCTTCCTGTCGAGGCTGCGTGTAGGCGCGCGGTTCAGCAGGTACACCGCCGTCTGCATCGCCTCTCCCCAGAACGCAGTGGGAACGACCATGCTTTTCAGCAAGCATCGCGCCATCTCCATCGTGGTACGATTGCGCCGCTCAACCACGCCATTCTGTTACGACGTGTACGGGGCGGTCGTCAGATGCTTGATGCCGCCGTGCTCATAGTACTCGCGGAACTCAATCGAGTTGAACTCGCCGCTGCGGTCTGATCGGAACGCGAGGAGGCGGCGACCCGACCGTGCCTCCGCCATGGCCTTGATCTTGGTGAAGCGCTGGAATGCCTCGGACTTGGACTTGATCACCTCCAGCCACATGTAGAGTGAGTGATTGTCGACGACAAGGAGGAAATAGCTGCTACCTACCTCTGTCGTCGGCGTGATCGGCCCATGCAAATCAGTGTGTACCATCTCCAGATTCTTCTCTGCACGATACGTCGTCGCTTGCGGGAAGGGGAGTCGGTGCTGCTTGCCAAGTGTGCACCTGTCGCACACCTGATCCAGTCGGTCGAGTAGCGGGATGCCGCTCGCCATGCGCCGGCGTCCCAGATCGCGCATTGCTCTGAAGTTAAGGTGTCCATAGCACGCGTGATACAGCCAGGCCGGAGCGGGGCCACTCGCCAGCAGGCAAACAGAGGGCGCGGATGTGAGGTGAAGCACATAGAGGCGCGTCTGTTTCCTCTGGACGCAGGCCAGCAGGCGATCCTCACAATCGCGCATGCGGAGCCAACCATGGCGGATGCGCGTATCCTAGCCGATCTCATCCAATTGTCCTATGCTTATGATGTTGTTGCACAGGCAAGAGATGTAGTACACCTGAGCAAGGGTCAGATGCTCACCGTTACGGCACTGGAAGACAATGGTGTCTTTGCCCTCGATCTACACGTGGCGTCCGTCTCCCAGCTTGATGGCGCCCGTTGTGCCGACGTCGATCTCAGTGAAGATCTCGCGCCGCCCCGTCATGTGATTTGATGCCCCGGTGCCGAAATACCAGGACGTGTCACACGACTTGTCGACGGCGGCGTCGCGTGCCTGGGATATCTCCTCGTTGAGGAGGACGTGTTCCGCAGTCCGCTCGACGGTGACCGTGGCCATGTCCATCTTGGCGAGAAGAAGAGCGCGCTCCTCGCCTGGCTCCTCCTCGCGTGCAAGGTTCACCTTGCCCTTTCACTCGCGCCGTGGTTCAGGGCAGTCCCTGGAGATGTGTCATGCGTTGTCGGGACCCGGGGTTAGCGTATGCAAGTCCCGCTACGAAATAGTCATATGGAGAGCCGAGAACCGTACCCACTTGTCTAAGCAGACAAGGCCAAGCACAGAACGTTCTCGGAAATCATCGTACGTGAGGGGCATCCCATCCAGGCCAGATGATCAACTGAGATGGGTCCTCATCATCCGCACACAAGTCTAATGATATGGGTGATGAACTCCCATATTCAAAGACAAGTCGCCTCAACCATACTAACGACTATCTCATAACTCTTACATAGACTTACTCCAGCCCGATCACTTAGTCGGGGTCTAGGGCGGGCTCGATCATACCACAAAGTGTGTACGAGACAGAGTCTCGAACAATCGCATCGCGATGCCCCAAGCTGCGCACATCTAAGGGCCACTTGGTGTATGAAAGACCGCCAGCCAGATCACAACTAAGGTCTCGAAAACCCATACAAAGACATGCATGTTATAAACATACACGCAGCACACATGCCTTGTATGAACAGTAGGTATCATTGCAATTCTCTACAAAGTATACATTTTATTGATAACTCTTATAGAGTGCACACAGAGATCACAAACATGTGATCCAACATTACAACAACAAGCGGAAGCAAAGTATGTCTCAGTACAGACAAGTTTAACAAATGGCTTAAGAAGCCTTATTTAAACACAAGCCCTCCATGAGGGAACCAGTCGTCTGACTGGGACTAGACTAGCTTGATCTTCAGTCATCGAGATCGATGAAGAAGCCACCTTCGGGGTCAATGGTTTCATCTAAAACATAGATTAAGCAAACGTGAGTACAAAGTCGTACTCAGCAAGACTTACATAGGAGCTATACTACTCATGCACATGTATCAAGGTAAAGGGAGGTGGGGTTTCACTTGCAGAAGTGCCAGCTTTGACTTGGCTAGTCCTGAACTACGAGTACCAGACTTGAGGTAAGAAGCGTACACGAGTCCACTACTTTCTCCAACCAATTACACCACTATGGTGCCTTCCTCGACTTTCCCACGAGAAAGCACGCCATAGCACTCACACTTATCTTGGTGTGTTTTAGAAGTATCCAGTTCAAGTTGTCTAATAATCAAGCTAAGCTTTCCAAGCAGTCCATAACCGCGGACGCGGCTATTCGAATAGTTTTGTTAACCCTTCAGGGGTGTACCGCTACACACACATGATCATCATTTACCGCCTTTGATCTCGACACCATTCAAGGGGTGCCAGCGAGGATGCTCACCATAACTGTTACCTCATAGCCTATCTAGTCCAAGAAAGCCGCCTACCTGGGTTGGCTACCACTATCGTGAACCCGGCCGGTTTACCGAAGTGGACCCAAATGATGTGTGCGTGGTGCATAAGCCGGTCTCGGGTGAGCCGTTCTCTCACTTAGCAGCCAGGCCACAAACCTACCAGAACTCCGAACTATTGCGACATCTGGACATCGAAAGGGATGAGTTAATAGGTTGAGAGGGGTCAGTGAGCCCAATGTGTGGTTGTACTCTTCATCTTGGATCACCACATAAGAACTCGGACTTAGGGCGGTGTTCAACGAGACAACCCACCGTGTACTCCTACACAGCCTCTCATCGTTCACCTTGTATTAGGGTAGATTCACCAACACCTTTCTACCATCATCATCATGATCACTACCATCCCGACTCACATAACAGTAACATCATTGTATCACTCTAAGCATGCAATAAGCAGTAACAATTGCAGGGGCCACATGATATCAATCAACTCCTACATTTGCTAGGATTGTGGTTTCTTTACTACTGTGACAAAATGATAGATCATGCAAAGGAATGGGTTCATCTATGCGGTAGAAAGGCATCATGGTAATCATCCTATACAATGCATAAGCGAGACATGAGAGGGAAGTGGGATTTTATCGACATGATCAATGGAGTTTTGCTTTCCTTGCTGACGAGGTTCGGGTTCGGGGTCTTCAACGAAGGGGGCAGCCTCCTGTTTCGGTTCCACCTCTACTCGACAAACAACAAACAAGGTAGCAAAGTAAATACAATGCACAATCACATGGTTGAAGGTTGAAACTTGATGTATATGCTTCAATGTGTGAATCAATTCCATTTAAATGGAGTATATTGCAAATTGAATTGCAAATTCAAACTCCAACTTGAATTCAAATTTAGCCAAGTTACATATGACATTTTTTGATCAAGTTGAATCATTTTGAAATGTGTATGATATGCCTCTGATGTGTAATTGAAATGTAGCATGTTGCCATGGTTCAAGTTACAAAAGTATTTGAAATGAATTTGATTTAATTCCATTTAAATCAAATAGCAAATGCTACTGATCACATTTTAAAATCAACTCAAACATTGTTGAAAGTTGGATATTTGGATAGCTTATTTTCTCCTGATCATTTTTCATATATTATTTGTTAAATTTGGAGTTAATATGATTTTTCTATGAATTTCCAAAGTTTCAGCCTTTTTCTGGAATTTCTGTAATTTCTTGATTTCTTTTTATTCTGGAAATTCATTTACTGCGTCATGCTTGCGCAAGGATGACGTCAGGGGGGGTCTGACCAGTGGGGTCCAGTGGTCAGCCACAGTGGGGTTAATCCCTCTCTGTTTAAAAAATAACAGAGGGGTTAAGGGATGGGGGCCCCACCTGTAAGTGACCCAGGGGTGGATTAGTGTGGGGTTAAGGGTTAACCCACCGACGGCTTGACGCCGGTGGCCTGGCCACGGCGGCGCCCTTGCAGGAATCGGCTAGGGGCCACGGGAGAGGAAGAGGAGACCACCAATGTGTGCAGCGTCGTCGTACGCGTCGATTAGACCTGGCTAGAGCTTCAGGGGATCACCGGAGCAACGCCGACGTCGAGGTTGGCGGCGACCGTGGCTAGGGCTGCGTCGGGTTCGCGCTCCAGAGCGTCATTTTTACCGTGGCGTGTTGCAAACGAGAACTGAGAGCAACGAGATGCTGCTGCGCGCGCTAGTTGAGCCGAAAGGGCACGACGGCGAACTCGACTTCAACTGTGGCGGCGGCAAGCTTCGGCGTTCATGGCGGCCGTGGATAGAGAACGAGAGGGAGGGCGCTAGGTTAGGGGAAACGGTGAGAAGCTCACCACGAACGCGACGGGATGGCTAGCGGGCTCGGGGAAGCTCGGAGTTGGCCGGAATTTGAAGACGACTCGCGGCGGCGGAGTTGGGGAAGATGAAGCTAGCGTCACGTCCAGGGGCTCTTCTTCTCGATTGGCTGCACTCTTTGGCGTAGAGGACGATGGCGAAGCAGATGGACAAGGTGGTGCGGCTTGTCGACGGCGTTGTCCACGCGTTCTTCTCGTCAGTGCTCCGGCTGGGTCTCGGGCGGTGACGAAAAAGAGCGGGAGAGGAAGGGGAAGAGCTCTGGAGGGGGGGAATGGAGGAGGCGTGCTCCAGGGCGTCTCCAGGCGCGAGAAGGAGGCACGGGGAGGCCTGGAAGGCCCTCGACGGCGACGTGTCGTCCACGGCTGGCTCGGTGGCATTCCACCGAGCAGCTTGGAGGCGCGGGGCGGGGAAGAAGACCCTACTGCCCCTGGTGGGCCGGCTGGGCTGGTGGGCTGCTTTCGCCTGGGGCGCCAGGTAAGGTTTTCTGCTTCTTTTTCTGTTTTTCTTTTCTGACATTTGTTTTGGCTAGAAAAAATAAATACCTAGCCATTTTCTAAAATGCTGAAACTTTTTATATGGCCTCATAATAATATAGACTAGCCATTTATAAAGTTTGGCACTTTTTAAAATTCAAATAATTTGAATCTTAACTCAAATAGGGGTTTTTGATTAATTCCAAGGCACTGTTTGAATATTTGAAAAATCCATGAGCATGGGGTGGGTTCCACATCACTTGATATGTGATCACACTCATTTATAAGACTTTTCAAAAATCTAACATGAATTTTTGGAGAAGATTTTTATCTGGCCTTTTGAATTAATTCATCTGGGGGGGTTCTTCTCCCATTTTGCTTTTGAATTTTGATTTCAAATATTTCTTTTGAAATTTTTAACATGATGCAAGAGACTTGCTAACCCTAGCACATTACCTAACAGAGGGTTCTGACAACTCGCCCCCACTCAACAGAATCTCGTCCCAAGATTCAGAAGTCTGCGGGAGGAAGGAGGGATACTCAGCACTGAGACGGTCTTCTCTTTCCCACATAGCTTCTCTCTCAGAGTGGTGTGACCATTGCACTTTCAGAAACCTAATCTTCTGACGACGAGTGACACGCTCTGCGGAATCAAGAATACGAATGGGGTATTCTCGATAAGAAAGGTCATCTTGGAGATCAAGCGTTTCATGGTCGACTTCGCGGATGGGGTCCTTGAAGCAACGCCTGAGTTGGGACACATGGAATACATCATGTACTCGGGAAAGGTGCGGGGGTAGTTCAAGTTGGTAGGCAACTTCTCCATGTTTCGCAAGAATGCGGAAAGATCCGATGTAACGTGGGGCCAACTTGCCTTTGATACCGAAACGTTGGGTTCCCTTCAGAGGAGTAACCCGAAGGTAAGCCTTCTCATCCAGATTGTAGCTCTCTTGCCTATGATGACGATCATAGTAGCTTTTCTGACGAGACTGGGTTGCTTTCAATTGATCACGAACAATGCGAACTTGCTCTTCTGCTTCCTTGATCATATCCGGTCCAAAGAATTGTCTTTCACCGGTTTCTGACCAGTTTAAAGGTGTTCGACATCGTCGTCCATATAGGAGTTCAAAAGGAGCCATGTTCAGACTAGATTGAAAACTATTGTTATAAGCAAATTCGGCGAATGGCAGAGATTTCTCCCAATTCTTTCCGAATGAGATAACACAAGCTCTGAGCATGTCTTCAAGAATTTGGTTAAACCTTTCGACTTGACCGCTAGACTGAGGATGGAAGGCTGTACTAAAGGATAGATGAGTTCCCATAGCATTCTGAAAGCTTCCCCAAAATCTAGAGGTGAAAAGGCTACCACGATTAGAATTGATCTCCAAAGGAACACCGTGAAGGGATACAATTCTAGAGACGTACAAGTCCGCTAACTGGCTAGCAGTTATAGAATCGCGAACTGGAAGGAAGTGAGCAACTTTGGAAAGCCTATCTATGACAACGAAGATGGCATTGTTTCCTTTCTGGGTTTTCGGAAAACCGGAGATGAAGTCCATACCGACTTTGTCCCATTTCCACTCTGGAATAGGCAAAGGTTGAAGTGTACCAGCAGGTCTTTGATGTTCTGCCTTAATGCGACGACAAACATCACATTCGGCAACAAATTGAGCAATGTCTCTCTTCATCCTAGTCCACCAAAATCTCTGGCGTATATCTCGGTACATTTTTGTGCTACCGGGATGAATCGAGAGGGGGGTGTCATGGGCTTCTTGGAGGATGAGTTGCCTTAGTTCCCTATTCTTAGGTACTACCAAACGATTTCCGAAGAATACCGTTCCCTTGCTATCTGTGGAGAAACATTTAGCAACTCCGCTAGCAATGTTCTCCTTGATCCGGCGAACACCTCGTGCACGCCTTTGGGAAACTATGATCTGATCCTCAAGAGTTGGTTTCGCCACCAAGGTAGAAAGATAGCCATGTGGAACAATCTCAAGATTGGGCTTGCAAAATTCCTCATGAAGAAGTGGCTGATACTGTTGTAACATGAGGTTGTTACAATACGACTTACGACTTAGTGCATCAGCCATGACATTGGCTTTTCCTGGGGTGTAAGAAATTCCTACGTCGTAATATTTTATCAACTCAATCCAGCGTCTTTGCCTGAGATTAAGATCTGGCTGGGTGAAAATGTATTTGAGGCTTTGGTGGTCGGAATAGATCTCACAACGATTACCAAGGAGGGAATGTCGCCAAGTTATTAGGGCATGAACTACGGCAGCGAGTTCAAGGTCATGGGTAGGATAGTTCTCTTCATGTGGCCGCAACTGGAGTGAAGCATAAGCTACCACATGTCGATCTTGCAGAAGTATGCATCCTTATCCTTGCCGTGATGCGTCATAATAGATCTCGAAATCCTTTTTGGTTTCTGGAGGCACAAGTACGGGTGCAGAAGTCAATCTTCTTTTTAGCTCTTGAAAGCTTTCCTCGCACTTGGGAGTCCATAGGAATTTCTTGTCTTTCTTGAGGAGTTCAGTTAGAGGCTTTGCAACTTTAGAAAAGTTCTCGACGAAGCGACGGCAATAGCTGGCTAGGCCAAGAAACTCCTAACTTGCTTAACCGATTCAGGTGGAGTCCAGTCAAGGACGGCCTAAACTCTCTCGGGATTCACAGCAATGCCTTTTGCAGAAATCACGTGGCCTAAGTAGGTCACTTCTGGTAGCCAAAATTCACACTTGGAGAATTTAGCATACAGGCGATGCTCTCTAAGTTTCATCAATACCAGCCTTAGGTGTTTGGCATGTTCTTCTTTGTTCTTCGAGTAGATGAGAATGTCATCGAGATAAACTACAACAAATTTATCTAGGTACTCCATGAAGATCGAGTTCATCATGCGCGAGAAAGTGGCGGGGGCATTGGTTAAACCAAAGGACATGACGGTGTACTCGTAAAGACCATAACGAGTAGTAAAAGTCGTTTTGGGAATGTCCTCGTTTCGGATTTTGATTTGATTATAACCTAATCTCAAATCCATCTTGGAGAAGACAGAGGATCCTGCAAGTTGATCATAAAGATCATTGATCCTGGGCAATGGGTACTTGTTCTTTATCGTCGCTAAATTTAGCGGGCGATAGTCTACGCACATCCTTTCTGTTCCATCTTTCTTCGTTACGAACAGAACGGGGCAACCCCATGGCGATGAGCTAGGGCGGATGAAGCCTTTTTCCAACAAAGCTTCCAGTTGGGTTTTAAGCTCAGCTAACTCACGTGGGGCCATTTTGTATGGGCGTCTAGAAATTGGTGCGGTTCCTGGCACAAGATCTACTATAAACTCTACTGTCGGGTGGCATTCCCGGTAGCTCTTCAGGAAAGACATCCGGGAAGTCACGAACCACCGGAATATCTTCAAGTTCGGGAAGGGGAAGTACATTCAAAGAATGTAATTGGGTTCTTGTTCTGGGTGAGGTATAGTTGACTGTCTTGCCCGAAGGGGGGGTTAGTTTCACTGATTTGCCTTTGCAATCAAGGTAGGCATTCTGTCTTGATAGCCAATCCATGCCAAGGATGACATCAATGTCTGAAGACTTGAGGGCTATGAGTGAAGCAAGGAATACTAAGCCCTCAATTACAATTTGATTACCATGGCTTACTCTATTAGTTTGCCATCTTGACCCTGGAGTTTGAATAATCATGGGGGTGGACAATTCAACAAAGGATAACTCATGACGAAGTGCATAACTTTCCGACATGAATGAATGAGATGCTCCTGGGTCGAAAAGAACGGAAGTAGGAACATAATTGACTGGGAGCGTACCAAGAATGACGTCAGTGGTGTCGTCAGTCTCTTCGGCGGCAATCTGATTCACGCGTCCACGAGTGGCGGGAGGAGCGGGTTTGGTGGTGTAGACCTTCTGGGGTGGCTTGCCATGACCATTGTTGTTGCCTCCGGCACGGGGTGGAGCATTCTGATTCTGGAGCTGGTTCTGGGAACACTCGCGAGAGTAGTGGCCTGCCTGACCACACTTGTAACAGGCTCCAAAGACAGTTCGTGGAGCTGGGTTGTTTGGTGGAGCTGGGTGGAACTGAGTTGGTGGACGAGGCGCCACATAGGATGGCCTCGGTGGGTTGTTCTGGCGGAACATACTGTTGGGGATCCAGATCTTGCGCTTCTGAGAGCCGGAACTGGATGAACCATCGTCCCTAGGGTGTTTGCGGAAGTCATTGGGGGTGTTCATGTCCTCTGCCTTGATGGCCTTGTTGACAAGGACCTGGAAGGTGGCAAAGTCATATAGGTTGAGCTCACGACGGAGTCCGGAATTGAGTCCACGACGGAACCTCTCTTGCTTCTTTGCGTCGGTGGAGACTTCTTCAGTAGCATAACGAGCCAGTCGGTTGAACTCACGACTAAACTCGTCAACGGTCCTTCTGCCTTGGGTGAGGTTGCAGAACTCCTCACGCTTGCGGTCCATAAGACCCTTGGGAATGTGGTGCTCACGGAAGGAAGTGCAGAATTCATCCCAAGATGCGGGTGGTCCAACGGGACGCATGTTCAGGAAGTTCTCCCACCAAGAGCTAGCTGCACCTTCAAGGTGATAGGTGGCATAGCTGACCCTGTCGCCATCTGCAACATGGCCTGCCTGGAGCTTCCTTTCGATGCTGTGAAGCCAGTCATCGGCGTCAAGGGGCTCGGTGGAGTAACTGAAAACCGGGGGATGAAGCCGGATGAAGTCGTTCACGGACACCAACTCGTTGCGCTACTGAGTGGTGTTGCGGGCAATGACCTCCAGCAAATGGTGAGAGTCCCGGCGGTTTCTCTCAACCTCCATCAGAACCTGAGCCATCGTGGGTGGGGGTGGAAGGTTGCCTTCCTCCTGTTCATTCCCACGACCTTGGGCACGACCAAGCTAGCCACGGGGTTCCTTGAGACTTCCTGAAGGTGAAAACCAAAGTCAAACAGAGTTGTTTGGAAGAATATAATCAAGGTATTGAAGTACTGGAAGGGTTACGGAGCAAAGGAAGTAATCATCTTGACAACATGGTGATAAAAGCATACAAGCCATATATTCACAAGCTGTCATACAAACCATACATCGTTTTAGTACAAGCACCAAGCTAATACAAATGTGATGAAGATGATACATCCTTCAGAGGCACTCTGACTTCCTATACATTATTTATCTAAGCCTCTGGAACTTAGACACCTTGTGTACAATATACTAAGATACTACTACATCCTCACTAAGTAAGACCACAGGCGGTCTCACTCATCTCCATCTCCATAGTAGTCCTCGTAAAAGTTACCCGCGTATCCCGGTAGCTGAAGGTGACCATCGGAAAACACGGAGGCCTGTGGACCCTGATATCCATTTGGGCAAGGATGGGGCCTAGGTCCAGCGTAGGCTGGAAGCAAAGGACCACGGGGTGGAAAAATGCCTCCAATCTCGGGCCAAGCAACTCGAGAAGGCATCTGAGTCCTCACAGGGTAGATAGCATCATACTCGACTGATCCAACACTCACGAAGGGTGCCAAGAGTGTCAGTGCTCGATACAGACGAACACGGGTGGCGTGAAGCTCGAAACGGAGAGCTCGTGCATCACGATCTCGATCACTAGCAAACCTAGCAGTCATCTGAAGTACTGGATCTTCTGTAGAGTGATCTGAGTAGAGTCCGGTGTAATATCCCTCTTCTCCTGGAAGTGCAGCAGGGATATAGAGGAACAAGGTCTCTCTTAGCATAGTGTACTCCTCTCTTAGCAGTGTAATACATGAGTATGCAGCATCCTGCACAGCCATGTTCTCAGTCATGCCAATGCCATGTCCAAAGTGGATAGGCTGAGTGACTCCATTGTGGTGCGGGTAGATCCTGACAACGCAGTGGAACTGGGTCTGGTTGAAGTCGTGGAACTTCTCCTCGACGGTGTACTCAGGATACCATCGATATCCCACATAGGACATCATCTCGATCAACGTGGCAGGATGGCCACGCACACCGAGGCACCTAGTCAAACGAACAATCTGCCGAGGGGGAAGATCTGCCATCTGAAACAGAAAGAAGGAGTTTGCAATTGCATCAGATTATGAGATAAACCTGGAATGACTCGGGCAGCATAACGGCTATAATTGCAAGAAAAAGACAATTTCTTACAACATGGAAACAACACTTACATAATACGATGTAAGAAATCAGCATTACAACAATGCTAGGAAACCGGACACAACTTTCCTACGGCTATAAGGAAGCAAACAACGAGATGTTCTAATCAGACAGAGGAGAGACTAGTCCTATCTTCCCGTAGAACAAGATGAGGGTGACTCAGAACTTAGAACGAAGGGGGTAAGGAGAAAAAAGAAGCCTTACGTTGTTCCCTTATATACCTAGAGTAACTATATAACTATAGCAAGCTAGACTCGACTTCGGCCAAGGCTACTAGTCCTACAGTCAGTCCTGCTCTGATACCAAGTCTGTCGGGACCCGGGGTTAGCGTATGCAAGTCCCGCTACGACATAGTCATATGGAGAGCCGAGAATCGTACCCACTTGTCTAAGCAGACAAGGCCAAGCATAGAACGTTCTCGGAAAGCATCGTACGTGAGGGGCATCCCATCCCGGCCGGATGACCAACTGAGATGGTTCCTCATCATCCGCACACAAGTCTAATGATATGGGTGATGAACTCCCATATTCAAAGACAAGTCGCCTCAACCATACTAACGACTATCTCATAACTCTTACATAGACTTACTCCTGCCCGATCACTTAGTCGGGGTCTAGGGCGGGCTCGATCATACCACAAAGTGTGTACGAGACAGAGTCTCGAACAATCGCATCGTGATGCCCCAAGCTGCGCACATCTAAGGGCCACTTTGTGTATGAAAGACCGCCAGCCAGATCACAACTAAGGTCTCGAAAACCCATACAAAGACATGCATGTTATAAACATACACGAAGCACACATGCCTTGTATGAACAGTAGGTATCATTGCAATTCTCTACAAAGTATACATTTTATTGATAACTCTTATAGAGTGCACACAGAGATCACAAACATGTGATCCAACATTACAACAACAAGCGGAAGCAAAGTATGTCTCAGTACAGACAAGTTTAACAAATGGCTTAAGAAGCCTTATTTAAACACAAGCCCTCCATGAGGGAACCAGTCGTCTGACTGGGACTAGACTAGCTTGATCTTCAGTCATCGAGATCGATGAAGAAGCCACCTTCGGGGTCAATGGTTTCATCTAAAACATAGATTAAGCAAACGTGAGTACAAAGTCGTACTCAGCAAGACTTACATAGGAGCTATACTACTCATGCACATGTATCAAGGTAAAGGGAGGTGGGGTTTCACTTGCAGAAGTGCCAGCTTTGACTTGGCTAGTCCTGAACTACGAGTACCAGACTTGAGGTAAGAAGCGTACACGAGTCCACTACTTTCTCCAACCAATTACACCACTATGGTGCCTTCCTCGACTTTCCCACGAGAAAGCACGCCATAGCACTCACACTTATCTTGGTGTGTTTTAGAAGTATCCAGTTCAAGTTGTCTAATAATCAAGCTAATCTTTCCAAGAAGTCCATAACCGCGGACGCGGCTATTCAAATAGTTTTGTTAACCCTGCAGGGGTGTACCGCTACACACACATGATCATCATTTACCGCCTTTGATCTCGACACCATTCAAGGGGTGCCAGCGAGGATGCTCACCACAACTGTTACCTCATAGCCTATCTAGTCCAAGAAAGCCGCCTACCTGGGTTGGCTACCACTATCGTGAACCCGGCTGGTTTACCGAAGTGGACCCAAGTGATGTGTGCGTGGTGCATAAGCCGGTCTCGGGTGAGCCGTTCTCTCACTTAGCAGCCAAGCCACAAACCTACCAGAACGCTGAACTACTGCGACATCTGGACATCGAAAGGGATGAGTTAATAGGTTGAGAGGGGTCAGTGAGCCCAATGTGTGGTTGTACTCTTCATCTTGGATCACCACACAAGAACTCGGACTTAGGGCGGTGTTCAACGATACAACCCACCGTGTACTCCTACACAACCTCTCATCGTTCACCTTGTATTAGGGTAGATTCACCAACACCTTTCTACCATCATCATCATGATCACTACCATCCCGACTCACATAACAGTAACATCATTGTATCACTCTAAGCATGCAATAAGCAGTAACAATTGCAGGGGCCACATGATATCAATCAACTCCTACATTTGCTAGGATTGTGGTTTGCTTACTACTGTGACAAAATGATAGGTCATGCAAAGGAATGGGTTCAGCTATGCGGTAGAAACGCATCATTGTAATCATCCTATACAATGCATAAGCGAGACATGAGAGGGAAGTGGGATTTTATCGACATGATCAATGGGGTTTTGCTTGCCTTGCTGACGAGGTTTGGGTTCGGGGTCTTCAACGAAGGGGGCAGCCTCTTGTTCCGGTTCCACCTCTACTCGACAAACAACAAACAAGGTAGCAAAGTAAATACAATGCACAATCACATGGTTGAAGGTTGAAACTTGATGTATATGCTTCGATGTGTGAATCAATTCCATTTAAATGGAGTATATTGCAAATTGAATTGCAAATTCAAACTCCAAGTTGAATTCAAATTTAGCCAAGTTACATATGACATTGTTTGATCAAGTTGAATCATTTTGAAATGTGTATGATATGCCTCTGATGTGTAATTAAAATATAGCATGTTGCCATGGTTCAAGTTACAAAAGTATTTGAAATGAATTTGATTTAATTCCATGTAAATCAAATAGCAAATGCTACTGATCACATTTTAAAATCAACTCCAACATGGTTGAAAGTTGGATATTTGGATAGCTTATTTTCTCCTGATCATTTTTCATATATTATTTGTTAAATTTGGACTTAATATGAATTTTCTATGAATTTCCAAAGTTTCAGCCTTTTTGTGGAATTTCTGTAATTTCTTGATTTCTTTTTATTCTGGAAATTCATTTACTGCGTCATGCTTGCGCAAGGATGACGTCAGGGGGGGTCTGACCAGTGGGGTCCAGTGGTCAGCCACAGTGGGGTTAATCCCTCTCTGTTTAAAAAATAACAGAGGGGTTAAGGGCTGGGGGCCCCACCTTTAAGTGACCCAGGGGTGGATTAGTGCGGGGTTAAGGGTTAACCCACCGGCGGCTTGACGCCGGTGGCCTGGCCACGGCGGCGCCCTTGCCGGAATCGGCTAGGGGCCACTGGAGAGGAAGAGGAGACCACCAATGTGTGCAGCGTCGTCGTCCGCGTCGATTGGACCTGGCCAGAGCTTCAGGGGATCACCGGAGCAACGCCGACGTCGAGGTTGGCGGCGACCGTGGCTAGGGCTGCGTCGGGTTCGCGCTCCAGAGCGTCATTTTGACCGTGGCGTGTTGCAAACGAGAACTGAGAGCAACGGGATGCTGCTGCGCGCACTAGTTGAGCCGAAAGGGCACGACGGCGAACTCGACTTCAACTGTGGCGGCGGCAAGCTTCGGCGTTCATGGCGGCCGTGGATAGAGAACGAGAGGGAGGGCGCTAGGTTAGGGGAAACGGTGAGAATCTCACCACGAACGCGACGGCATGGCTAGCGGGCTCGGGGAAGCTCGGAGTTGTCCGGAATTTGAAGACGACTCGCGGTGGCCGGAGTTGGGGAAGATGAAGCTAGCGTCACGTCCAGGGGCTCTTCTTCTTGATTGGCTGCACTCCTTGGCGTAGAGGACGATGGCGAAGCAGATGGACAAGGTGGTGCGGCTTGTCGACGGCGTTGTCCACGCGTTCTTCTTGTCGGTGCTCCGGCTGGGTCTCGGGCGGTGACGAAAAAGAGCGGGAGAGGAAGGGGAAGAGCTCTGGAGGGGGGGAATGGAGGAGGCGTGCTCCAGGGCGTCTCCAGGCGCGAGAAGGAGGCACGGGGAGGCCTGGAAGGCCCTCGACGGCGACGTGTCGTCCACGGCTGGCTCGGTGGCATTCCACCGAGCAGCTTGGAGGCGCGGGGCGGGGAAGAAGACCCTACTGCCCCTGGTGGGCCGGCTGGGCTGGTGGGCTGCTTTCGCCTGGGGCGCCAGGTAAGGTTTTCTGCTTCTTTTTCTGTTTTTTCTTTTCTGACATTTGTTTTGGCTAGAAAAAATAAATACCTAGCCATTTTCTAAAATGATGAAACTTTTTATATGGCCTCATAATAATATAGACTAGCCATTTATAAAGTTTGGCACTTTTTAAAATTCAAATAATTTGAATCTTAACTCAAATAGGGGTTTTTGATTAATTCCAAGGCACTGTTTGAATATTTGAAAAATCCATGAGCATGGGGTGGGTCCCACATCACTTGATATGTGATCACACTCATTTATAAGACTTTTCAAAAATCTAACATGAATTTTTGGAGAAGATTTTTATCTGGCCTTTTGAATTAATTCATCTGGGGGGGTTTCTTGTCCCATTTTGCTTTTGAATTTTGATTTCAAAGATTTCTTTTGAAATTTTTAACATGATGCAAGAGACTTGCTAACCCTAGCACATTACCTAACAGAGGGTTCTGACATGCGTACTTGTTACAGTTGTAACACTTGACCTTGCTCCAGTCGCGATCGCCGCCCGCGTCCCGCACTCGTTGGCCGTCTCCATTGTGGCCTTGCACCTTGACCTTTCCCTTCCACTTGGGGTTTCCCGAGCTAGAGCCAGAGTTCTGTACCTGATCGCGCTGCTTCCCGCGAGCCATCCAATCCTGCTCCATGAGCAGGATCTGGCCGCCGGCGTCCGTGGTGTTGATGGAGCAACGCTCGACGGAGGAGTGCAGTCGCCTGATCAGCTCCTCGATTGTCATCCCGATGAGGCCAAGCAGTGTCTCGATCGAACAAGCGATCTGAGCGTACTGGCTCGGGACCTCGCGCCGAAATTTCTGCAAGACGCCTATGTCCTCCACCGTGTCCCCGAGAGAGCGAAGGTTGTTGACGATGCCTGTGATCCGCATCCCAAAAGCTTCAAGGGACTCACCAGGCTTGAAGGAGATCTTCTCGAATTCCTTCCACATGCGTTGTGCCGTCGCCTCACGGACACGGTTGACGCCCAGGCGCATCATCCGGATGGCCTCCCAGGCTTCAAACGCGGTGTACTTGGCTGCGAGCACCGGCACCATCTCCGGGGGCGCCGCCCGGATCAGTGCCGACAGTGCCGCCGTCTCTTCGCGGTCGCCTGTTTCGCCCATGCCGAACACGGCCTCCCAAAGGCCATGCGCCTGCAGGTTGATCTTCATCACGAGCTCCCACTCGATGTAGTTTGTTGCCGTGAGGGTTGGGTAGACGATGTTGCTGCTGTAGTTTCCCCGCTCTTGCACGACACGCTCGTGGATGACGACCTCGTTCGCGCCCCTCCTGACGACACTTCACCCGCGGCTCCGTGTGCGAGCTCGTTTCGCCGTCACTGCCGCTCCAGCTGCACCCCCTACGTTTCCCTGTGCGTTGGAGTTCGCCGGTGGCGGCGAGTGAGCGCCGTCTTGAGACATGGCGCGCCCAAAACGACCTCGCTCTGATGCCAGTTGTAGGCGCTAAACCTAAACTTGGTGGTGATCTTGAGCTCACGGAGAGGAAGAAGAACACCAGGGTTTTGCGCTACGTGCAACAACTGCAGCTTTTCTCGTTTTCTCATTCACTTATTTGTAGTTCGGTTACAAGCAAAAACTAGAGATCCTACAAACCAGGACATGACCGAGCTCCATGACCGCGCCATCCCACTATCACCCAGCCACCTCCCATCTAAGCCGTAGGATGTGCGTGCTCCGTGCCATCCCACGGAGCATCCCTATCGACGCTTACAAGGTCCAGCTCGAGAACAGGCTCAGGAGTTGGTGCGTTTATTCAGCTAAGTGAAAAACCTGACGAAAAACTGAAACTAGGCACTTGTCTAAATCGTGTCGGATTTGCTACAGGAAAAGTGTCGCTCTGAAGACTGAAACTGTCACCGTCAGACTTACAGCTCAACACCGGGGTAGTCGAGATGGAGCATCCACTGCGTAGCATCACTCCGAACACGCGCTATGTGATCGCCCAGATTAGGCAGCGCCGCGTCGCCGACCTGTAAGATTCCATCGAACCATGCGAACTATTCCGCATCAGGTTCTGTCTTCATCTCAGCAGTTGATAACCCCTCAACATGTCATTTTTCAGCAATGCCGTGGCATAAGACTGTCAGTGGGGTTTAGGACATCTCCAACGGCTGTAAAATAAATATCGATAAGTTTGCAATCTAGAATGTAGTGATGATGTGACATATAGTAGATTTGATGAAATAAAAAAAGGCATATATAGATTAACCAATAACTTTTGCATAAGCTTCAAGGTGAAATAAAGACCAGTCACATTTATGTGCTCACCTTTTATTGGATAAATAAGATACAATCTGCTGGAGTAATCATATAATAGCTTGTTGGTTAACGATGTGACCCTTTTATCAACAAAACTTACATACAAGCTGTTAAAGATGCTCGTACGAATTATGACAACCGATGGCAATTCCTTTAGAACATCTTCAATAGTTGTAAGATAGTTGTTGATAGATTTTGCTACATAAGATTTTTAGTGATGTGACATACATATAAATCACTAGTGGACAGACCCCCCTACTATCCCGGTTCATATGGGCCTTCGGTCCCGGTTCCACACCCGGGACCAATAACTCGGGACCAATGCTGGTCCCGGTTGGCCCACGAACCAGGACCGAAGAGGCTCCACGTGGCCAGGCGCGCAGCGAGGGGGGGAGGGGTCATCGGTCCCGGTTGATAGGAAGAACCGGGACCGAAGAGGCTCCACTACCCTCTTTTTCTGCCGCGGCAGGATTTTATGATTTTTCCATTTATTTATTTTGTGTTTTGTATTCAATTAAATGGTACCATATATATATAAAGCAACAATGAACCACAATATATATTACACATTATCGTCATGAATATATCATATACACCATCTCATTCCTCGTGCTTGGTCGAACATGTGTATTACACAAACGGTACTCACACGAGTTCGATCTAATTTACATCGGTCCTTGGCCGCTTGTCTTCCAAAAAATCAGGGTGAAAGAACTCTCCGGTCGGAGCTATGACATGGTCTAATAAGAATCCGGCGATTTCCTCTTGAATTGCTCGCACGCGTTCTCGTGGTAGAAGACCGTCCCGCATTCGTTTGATCTAATTAAAAGAAAGGGATCAATATATATGAATGAAACTAAACACAATTTAACGCAATAAATTAAAGTATTGAATGTTGTTTATCGTACTTCAATTTTCCTTATGTTTCGGGTTGCGGCCGTCTCTTTGGTCGTCTGGCGAATGAACTCGCAGACATAATATCCACATAAGTTATTCCCGGGTCCCTGTCTCAAACACTTTAAGAGAACGGAGATCAATGAATATTATAATCAGCATGATAATTATAATGAAACTAGAATCAAAAAGATGCACGGATCTAGCAAGTAGTACTTACATTCAGTGGTTCAAATGTAAGCTCTGCCGGAAGACCCGGTGTTTTGGCGGTGAACCGTTTCCAAGCCCTCTGGAGGCATGCCTGCATGTACTCCCATGATTTCATAGATCTGCGTCCCGGGTCCATGACTTTTACTACTCCTTCGTCCGGAACAATGATCAACAGAATAAAGTGGAAGCTGCACACGCATAAAGAGTCAATTATACGATTAACACCGAGCAAGCAAAATAGAATGTGTGCGAGACAGTAAGACTCACTCGAAGTTGTAAGGAAATAGTATTTCCCTTCTTGTGCTGAAATACGTCAACGATTGCAACAAGTTGTTCTCTGTCTGGTTGGGCTTCTCTTTGAGAGTTCTTTCATGAACGAACTGGCAGTCAACGAACCCAATGTCATAGATTTGTCCTTTCTTGCATTCGAGAATCTTCATTCTGCATATATAATTAGTTTAGTGAAGTGTAAGATTGTACATGAAATGAATGAGCTGAGCTAGAAAGGCTTGATCACTGAAATTAATGGTACTTACAGACAATATGCACTGGCGATAGATTTGTCGATGGCATCTCCATTGTAAAACTGAAATAATTCTGAGAATTCAATCAGATTGAAGCCTTGTCCATGCCCGTAATGCTCGTTCTGAAATTTAGCGTAGATCCAGTTTTCGGATTTAGCAGATTTTTCCATGTACCAGTCATGCAATTTTCGCATCTTTGTTGGTAGATCGTTGACTAACTCGGGTTTGGCGAGAGGATACCCGTGTCGGTATTTGTATGCCGGTACGGATTCCTCGTCGTTCCAGCTGGTCTCAAACTCATCCAGACGGCTCAGGTAATCAGTAATAGACAGTCCTACTGCGTGGGCTTTTTCTCCGTACTGTCATATAAACTCCGGATCTTTGTTCGGATCATACGCATCGACCTGATGCTGCTGGGGGCGCGGCCAACTGTACACTTTGAGCGGTTCGATCGATTGTTCTTTCTGTAGTCTGAGCTGGGCAATCTCTTTTCCGACTCTCCGCTCTTTTGCCTCAGACGACTTTGTAATAGAGCGTTCATAGTCTGATGTGAGCGGTATGGGGTTGTGAAGCTTCTTCTTCAGTTCCGCGCACGCGGCGTGATCTTCTGGGGTGCGCGGGAACAATGGCTCTATCGGCTTCTTCTTGTTGGCCACATCAATCTTCCACTTTTCATAAGACATTTTTGTGGACACTTCCAGTTCCTCAGGTGTCATCTCTCCGGGTAGCTTCTTCATATTCTGATGAGGAACTTTTGGGAGGGGTGATCGCTTACGTTTCGGTGATTTCTTGCTGCTGATGCTGCTACTGCCCCTCCTCGTATAGGTACGCTTCCGCTTCTGGCTCTGAGGCTCAGGAGATGGAGACGGCTGAGGCGACGGTGGAGATGCCTGAGGCGACGGTGGAGACGGCTGAGCCGGAGAGTGGTGAGGCGGTGAAGGCGATGGTTGCGGTGAAGAATGGTCACGTGGCGGCGAAGGTGGATTGCTCTTCTAAAGAGTGGGTGACCTTGGCGGCACATAATTTGGAAGCACGATGTGCTCCTTTCGCCATAGAACACTCCCCTTTTTGGCTTCTCCTAGTTCAGTCAGCTCCCTATCTTCACCTGCAGGGTGGTCCAGCTTCAGCTCCTCATAATCATCCATCACATCATCCACCATGACGACAGCGTACCCTTCTGGAGTCGGGTTGCAATGATAAGTTGGTTTCTCCGGGATTGATAGGGC
Source organism: Bromus sterilis (assembly GCA_950022295.1). NCBI lineage: Eukaryota > Viridiplantae > Streptophyta > Magnoliopsida > Poales > Poaceae > Bromus > Bromus sterilis. The sequence goes on from OX465596.1 coordinate 50,374,257, forward strand.
CATGCCGACCGCCACCGTCACCTTTAAGTTCAGCACTTGCACCTTAATCTCACAACGTGTGCTCTCCGTGATATAATCCAATGGGTAGCGTTTAGGAGCAGTCGTTGTCAGTGCATCATCATCATCCTGCTGGAGCTGCGTGGAAGCTTGGGAGCTTTTCCGATTCGATGGGGCGCTGGTAGCATCGAATGCAGTTTCTAACAAGAGCTGTTGAGGTTGGCCGCCACTTTGCTGGCTAAGTCTGTCGATCAGCTCCTCCGCCCGCTTTAAGCCTTCTTCTACATTACGCAGCCGCTCTTTGGTAGCCGTTTTCTCAGCCTCATTCGCCGTTTTCTCTCTCTCAGCCGCCGCTTTCTCAGCTGCCTCCCTTTCCTTCCTCCTCTGATGGCTTTTATCTAGATATTTCTTGCTTTCCGAAGGGAAGGCAACTTTCCAACACTTGGAGCCTGGCGTGTCTCGTGCTCGTCTTGGGTGTTCTTTATTTTTTAGGGCGCGTTTGAGCTCGTCGTCCTCTCTATCGGGAATGAACCGTCCCGCTTCAATATCACGTACTGCATCTCTAATATCTTCGATGGGCAGCAGGGGATCATCTATGTGTGACTGGTTATATATTGCCTTCCCATCTTTGTCCAACGTGCCCCCATGGCCGTAAAACCAGTTTCTTGTCCGTTCGTTCCATGTTGTAGGCTCTGGAGTGATCCCGGCATCAAAATACTTGGCCTCAATTGCCTCACACTTAGGCATGCAACCGACGTAGCCAGCAGGCCCCATTTTATGGTGGTAAATCTTCTTAGCGGCATTCATCTGATTTATTTCAGACCTTTGCTGCGCGTACTCCGATTTCTTGTACGCCACAAAATCATTCCACTGCTCTCTTATCTTACCATAGCCGTGTTCGAAATCCGGAGTCTTGTCTACCTTGACAAATTTTAGGTACAAGTTTTTCTTCCAATTCTTGAATTGCTCGGCCATTTTGCTGAGAGCAAACTTCTTGACTCTAGCCTCTAGCTCCAGTCTAGCTGCCGCCTCCTGAGCTGGATTATCCACCTCTGGCATCCGCAGGAGAAAATTATGCATGAGCATGTTCCAAAGCCTGTCTTTCATGGTGTCGCACACAAACGAGATTGTAGGGTCCTTTGGCTGCATCCATTCTCGAATGGTGATCGGGATGTTGTCCCTCACGAGAGTTCCGCATGCCTTCACAATTTTTTTCTTGACATCGTCCGGAGCTAACGGTTCGCCGTCTGGACCGACCTCTTCGATCCTATACCTCACACTGTCATCCAACTTTTTGGTTGGGCCTCGTTTCGGTCTTGCGGAGGAATGGCCGGATCCGGATCCGGAGGGCTAAAAGAAGAAAGAGTGTTAATATATGCATGTACATATACAGCTGCATTTTAATTAACAGCATTTTAATCAACCTCTCCGGTGTTTTCGAGATTAAAGGTTCCGCCGGAGGCGGAGCCGGAGCCGTCTTGTCTCCCGTCCGATGCTTCTTCTCGGTGGAGAGACTCGTCTCCCTCACCGGTATCGTTCAGAAACCGGCGGGTGACATCTTGACCTTCATTTTCGTTGATCATATCGTGAAGCAAGTTTTCGTCATTTTCATCTCTACGAAATATTGGATCCATAGTATCTGCAAATTAAGAATTGCAGGCTATTATAATGCAAATAATCAAATGAAAATAAGCATATGGGAGTGGGACTCCATGCGGACAAATCATCCGGGTACTTTTACAGTACCGGACAAATCATCGGACAGACGGTCCGGAGGGGGGGCGGTTCGATGTTCGTTATGTTAGGGGGTGCGGTGAGCGTATGGGTAGCGTATTTGTAATCGTTGATCCGTTCTGAGCAACTTTGGTATACAAAGTTTTTCGATCCGGGCAACCGTTATCGGTACGGGAAATTACCAACAGACGGCTCGAGAGGGGGGTGTAGGTGTTCGGTGCGTTAGGGGGGGTAGTTGACGAACGGATAGTGTATTCTTAACCGGCATATTTTTCTGATCAACTTTGATATATAAATTAGTTTCATCGGAATTACGGTTTAAAAGATATTAAATTTCAAATTTTTAATCAGTTTTAATTCATTTTCTGAATTTCTTTTATTATTTAAATCAAACATTATCTAAAACAGTACTGGTTGACTAGTCAACCCTGACAGGTGGGGTCACATTGTCATACATAGCAATAAACTCCAATTTCTTTTAATCTAAATAACCAGGGGGGCCATTTGTCATCCACTAAGGGGGGGGGGGTTTATTTCTAACTTAATTTAATTACAAACTAACTAGGGGGTAGGACCCACATGTAATTGACCCAGATTCAACTAACAGTTAAACAACAGGGGGGTTATCTCCTAACATGTGATTAGCGGGGGTTTAACCCTCTCGCCTACCTACGGCGCCCACGTCGGCGAAGCAGGGGAGGCACGGCGAGCTGCGAGGGCGCGGGCAGGCAGCCGGGAGCGCATGACCACGCACGCGCGCGCAAGACAGCGCGGCCAAGCGCGGAGGGAGCACGGCGAGCGCGCGCACGCCGCCCAGCAGTAGGGCACGCCGGCCATGGCCACTGGCCAAAACGAAGGGGAAAAGGGGGCAACCGAGCGGGAAGCTCACCGCAGAGTGGCAAGAGGTGGCAGCGGTTCGGAGAAGGCCCGGTATGGCAGAACGGGCTCCTCATGTGCGGGGGCGATGACGGCGCGGACGCGGACGCGAATTCGTCGGAGGTGCTCGCCGGCTCAAGGTTGAAGGCGGAGTCGCAGGCATTGCTGTCGAGCTCCACGCCTCGTTGGCCTGGGCGGGGAGGGACGTGGTGCTGCCACGTCGCACCAGGGTCATCGGTCCCGGGTCGTAGCACCAACCGGGACCGTTGAGTCTTTGGTCCCGGTTGGTGCTACCAACCGGGATCGATGGCCCTTTTTATACAATCTTTTCATCTTCCCGCCCTTTTCAAATTTATTTTCTTTTTTAATTAGTTAGGTGTTTCAATTTAAAAAGATTTTTTGTTTGGAATTTGAAAAAACTTTTAACAACAAAAGTGCTTCAATTTAATTAACTAATCCAAAACCATTTTTTGTTTTCAAAAATATTTATTTAACTATACAATTTTACTATTTTAACTATACAATTTTACTATTTTCAATTAAAAATGCATTTTCAAATATTTATTGCATTTCATTTTTCTAAACTTATTTCAACTCAAGACTTTTGTTTGCATTCAACATGCACCATTCAAAGCCACATACTAAAATTTCAAACCTTTCTGACTTCATTTGCTATTTTTCATGCATTTAATGATTTATTTTGAGCTAAATGACCCTGTAATTGGAAAGCACTACAACTGAACTCAGAAAAGGTTGAAACTTGGCATGGTATCATCATTTGATCCACATAGCATGTGTGCAAAAGTTGAGAGGATTACGACAAAAACTGGATGCACTTCATGTACAAACTGGACCATCTCTTTCAAAGTAAGAGGGTTTCAGACGAAAACTCATCTGTTTCAAAGGCATTTCATTTTTCCAAACTTATTTTAACTCAAGACTTTTGTTTGCATTCAACATGCAACATTCAAATCCACATACTAAAATTTCAAACCTTTCTGACTCCATTTGCTATTTTTCATGCATTTAATGATTTATTTTGAGCTAAATGACCCTGTAATTGGAAAGCACTACAAATGAACTCAGAAAAGGTTGAAACTTGGCATGGTATCATCATTTGATCCACATAGCATGTGTGCAAAAGTTGAGAGGATTACGACAAAAACTGGATGCACTTCGTGTACAAACTGGACCATCTCTTTCAAAGTAAGAGGGTTTCAGACGAAAACTCGTTTGTTTCAAAGGCATTTCATTTTTCTAAACTTATTTCAACTCAAGACTTTTGTTTGCATTCAACATGCACCATTCAAAGCCACATACTAAAATTTCAACCCTCTCTGACTTCATTTGCTATTTTTCATGCATTTAATGATTTATTTTGAGCTAAATGACCTTGAAATTGGAAAGCACTACAACTGAACTCAGAAAAGGTTGAAACTTGGCATGGTATCAACATTTGACCCACATAGCATGTGTGGAAAAATTGAGAGGATTACGACAAAAACTGGATGCACTTCGTGTACAAACTGGACCATCTATTTCAAAGTAAGAGGGTTTCAGACGAAAACTCATCTGTTTCAAAGGCATATCATTTTTCCAAACTTATTTTAACTCAAGACTTTTGTTTGCATTCAACATGCACCATTCAAAGCCACATACTAAAATTTGAAACCTTTCTGACTTCATTTGCTATTTTTCATGCATTTAATGATTTATTTTGAGCTAAATGACCCTGTAATTGGAAAGCACTACAACTTAACTCAGAAAAGGTTGAAACTTGGCATGGTATCATAATTTGATCCACATATAATGTGTGCAAAAGTTGAGAGGATTACGAAAAAAACTGGATGCACTTCGTGTACAAACTGGACCATCTCTTTCAAAGTAAGAGGGTTTCAAACGAAAACTCATCTGTTTCAAAGGCATTTCATTTTTCCAAACTAATTTTAACTCAAGACTTTTTTTTGCATTCAACATGCAACATTCAAAGCCACATACTAAAATTTCAAACCTTTCTGACTTCATTTGCTATTTTTCATGCATTTAATGACTTATTTTGAGCTAAATGACCCTGTAATTGGAAAGCACTACAACTGAACTCAGAAAAGGTTGAAACTTGGCATGGTATCATCATTTGATCCACATAGCATGTGTGCAAAAGTTGAGACGATTACGACAAAAACTGGATGCACTTCGTGTACAAACTGGACCATCTCTTTCAAAGTAAGAGGGTTTCAGACGAAAACTTATCTGTTTCAAAGGCATTTCATTTTTCTAAACTTATTTCAACTCAAGACTTTTTTTTGCATTCAACATGCACCATTCAAAGCCACATACTAAAATGTCAACCCTTTCTGACTTCATTTTCTATTTTTCATGCATTTAATGATTTATTTTGAGCTAAATGACCTTGAAATTGGAAAGCACTACAACTGACCTCAGAAAAGGTTGAAACTTGGCATGGTATCATCATTTGACCCACATAGCATGTGTGCCAAAGTTTAGAGGATTACGACAAAAACTGGATGCACTTCGTGTACAAACTGGACCATCTCTTACAAAGTAAGAGGGTTTCAGACGAAAACTCATCTGTTTCAAAGACATTTCATTTTTCCAAACTTATTTTAACTCGAGACTTTTGTTTGCATTCAACATGCACCATTAAAATCCACATACTAAAATTTCAAACCTTTCTGACTTCATTTGCTATTTTTCATGCATTTAATGATTTATTTTGAGCTAGATGACCCTGTAATTGGAACGCACTACAACTGAACTCAGAAAAGGTTGAAACTTGACATGGTATCATCATTTGATCCACATGGCATGTGTGCAAAAGTTGAGAGGATTACGACAAAAACTGGATTCACTTCGTGTACAAACTGGACCATCTCTTTCAAAGTAAGAGGGTTTCAGACGAAAACTCATCTGTTTTAAAGGCATTTCATTTTTCCAAACTTATATTAACACAAGACTTTTGTTTGCATTCAACATGCAACATTCAAAGCCACATACTAAAATTTCAAACCTTTCTGACTTCATTTGTTATTTTTCATGCATTTAATGATTTATTTTGAGCTAAATGACCGTGTAATTGGAAAGCACTACAACTGAACTCAGAAAAGGTTGAAACTTGGCATGGTATCATCATTTGATCCACATAGCATGTGTGCAAAAGTTGAGAGGATTACGGCAAAAACTGGATGCACTTCGTGTACAAACTGGACCATCTCTTTCAAAGTAAGAGGGTTTCAGACGAAAACTCGTCTGTTTCAAAGGCATTTCATTTTTCTAAACTTATTTCAACTCAAGACTTTTGGATGCATTCAACATGCACCATCAAAGCCACATACTAAAATTTCAACCCTTTCTGACTTCATTTGCTATTTTTCATGCATTTAATGATTTATTTTGAGCTAAATGACCTTGAAATTGGAAAGCACTACAACTGAACTCAGAAAAGGTTGAAACTTGGCATGGTATCATCATTTGACCCACATAGCATGTGTGCAAAAGTTTAGAGGATTACGACAAAAACTGGATGCACTTCGTGTACAAACTAGACCATCTCTTTCAAAGTAAGAGGGTTTCACACGAAAACTCATCTGTTTCAAAGGCATTTCATTTTTCCAAACTTATTTTAACTCAAGACTTTTGTTTGCATTCAACATGCAACATTAAAAGACACATACTAAAATTTCAAACCTTTCTGACTTCATTTGCTATTTTTCATGCATTTAATGATTTATTTTGAGCTAAATGACCCTGTAATTGGAAAGCACTACAACTGAACTCATAAAAGGTTGAAACTTGGCATGGTATCATCATTTGATCCACATAGCATGTGTGCAAAAGTTGAGAGGATAAAAGGTTCAATACATTATTACACATCACTTGTTTCCTACATTACTTATATTTGCTTCTTGGGCCGTAACCACGGAGCATCTTCATTGCTTAATGGGATAGTTGGGTCAGTTTTCACTGTGAAGGGAGGAATTTCATGAAACTTATCGTAATCTTCGGACATGTCTGTCTTGTCCTCGACTCCCACGATGTTTCTTTTTCCTGAAAGAACTATGTGACGCTTGGGCTCATTGTCTGATGTATTCGTATCCTTGTTTTTTCCTTTTTCGGTCTAGAAGACATGTCCTTCACATAGAAAATCTGAGCCACATCTTTGGCTAGGACGAATGGGTCGTCTGTGTGACCAAGATTCTTGAGATCCACTGTTGTCGTTCCGTACAGCTGGTCGACCTTTACCCCATCTCCATTCATGTTGACCCAACTGCACCGAAACAAAGGGACCTTAAAAGTAGGTCCATAGTCAAGTTCCCATATCTCATCTATGTAACCATAGTATGTGTCCTTTGTACCATCCTCGTTTGTTGCATCAAAGTGGACACCGCTGTTTTGGTTGGTGCTCTTCTTATCTTGGGCGACCGTGTAAAATGTATTCCCATTTATCTCGTACCCTTGGAAAGTCAATACAGTCTCAGACGGTGTCGCGGCCAGCAAGTAGAGTTGATTTCCAATAGTGGTGTCATGCATGAGACGTAATTGCAACCAAGTGCCGAAAGTCTCCATGTGTTTGACTTGAATCCATTGGTCATCCTCCCCGGGAACTTGGAGCGTAGAACATTCTTGTGTTCCTCGATATACGGTTGGACGAAGGTAGAACTTTGTAGAACTGTGTAGTGTGCTTGAGTCAAAGAATGCCCGTCCTGAAATATCTTTGCTTTCTTTCCTAGCGTTCCTTTTCCACTCAGTCTCCCCTCATACCGCGATTCAGGAACACCAATCGGCTTAAGGTCAGGAATAAAGTCAACACAGAACTCAATGACCTCCTCTGTTCCATAGCCCTTGGAGATGCTTCCTTCTGGCCTTGCACGGTTACGAACATATTTCTTTAAAACTCCCATGAACCTCTCGAAGGGGAACATATTGTGTAGAAATACACGACCTAGAATGGAAATCTCGTCGACCAGGTGAACCAGCAGATGCGTCATAATATTGAAGAAGGACGGGGGGAACACCAACTCAAAACTGACGAGACATTGGACCACATCCTTCTGTAGCCTTTCCAGACTTGCATGATCGATTACCTTCTGAGATATTGCATTGAGAAATGCACATAGCTTCACAATGGCTACTCGAACATTTTCTGGTAGAAGCCCCCGCAATGCAACCGGAAGCAACTGCGTCATAATCACGTGGCAATCATGAGACTTGAGGTTCTGGAACTTTTTCTCTGCCATATTTATTATTCCCTTTATATTTGACGAGAAGCCTGCCGGGACCTTGATACTTCTAAGGCATTCAAAAAAGATTTCCTTCTCTGCTTTGGTAAGAGCGTAGCTGCTTAGACGCCCTTTATCAGTATGCCTGTGGTATGGGTCTTTCATACGTTGCTGGTCCTTTCGTGCTTCTGGTGTATCTTTTGAATTCCCATACACGCCCAGGAACCCTAGCAGGTTCACGCAAAGATTCTTCGTCACGTGCATCACGTCGATTGAAGAACGGACCTCTAGGTCTACCCAATAGGGTAGCTCCCAAAATATAGATTTCTTCTTCCACATGGCCGCGTGTCCGGTAACGGCGTCTTTCGGAACAGATTGACTGCCAGGACCCTTTCCAAAGATTACTTCTATGTCATTCACCATACCAAATACATCAGCACCTTTAGGGAGCTTAGGCTTTTTCTGCTGATCTACCTCACCGTTGAAATGCTTGCCTTTCTTTCTCACGATATGATTGGGCGGTAGAAATTGACGACACCCCAGGTACACAACCTTCTTACATTTATCCAAATATATACATTTAGTCTTATCTAAACAGTGCGTGCATGCATTGTATCCCTTGTTTGACTGTCCTGAAATGTTACTAAGAGCGGGCCAATCATTGATGGTTACGAAAAGCAACGCTCGCAGGTCAAATTCCTCCTGTTTGTCCTCATCCCACACGTGTACACCTGGTATGGCCCACAGCTCCAAAAGTTCATCGACTAATGGCCTTAGGTACACATCAATGTCGTTGCCGGGTTGCCTCGGTCCTTGGATGAGCACTGGCATCATGATGAACTTCCGCTTCATGCACAACCAAGGAGGAAGGTTGTAGATACATAGAGTCATAGGCCAGGTGCTGTGACTGCAGCTCTGCTCTCCAAAAGGGTTCATGCCATCTGTACTTAGACCAAACCATAAGTTTCTTGCTTCATCTGTAAAGTTGTGACGCCCCCAAAATCAGACCGTGTACAGTAATCATACATGCAAGGTACACGATCGAAATCAGGGACTCACGGTGAGATATCACAACACAACTCTACAAATAAAATAATACAAGTTGTATAATACAAGCCAGGGGCCACGAGGGCTCGAATACAACAACTCGAGAGCACAAAGTCAGCGGAAGCAATAGTATCTGAGTACATACACAAGGGTACAAGGTTGCCTTAAGAAGGCTAGCACAAAATCAACACTCGATCGAAAAGGCGAGGCCTCCTGCCTGGGAACCTCCAAACTACTCCTGGTCAAAGGGGAACTCGACGTCGTAGAAGGCATCGGGGATCTTCATGTTGCGGTGTTCGGCATCGGGGATCTCCTGCTCCTGGGCTCCATCGTCGACTGCAGCGGCCGATCAGGCAAAACAGTAAAGGAAATAAAGCAGGTGAGTATCTAGTATACCCGCGAGTCTTACGTCCGCTACTAAGCATTATGCATTGTATCAACGGAAATAAGAGGCTGTATATAGTGGACTGCAAGATAGAAATCAGAATAAGGGTAAGAAGCTAGGCCTATCGAAGACTAGCATCTTCCGACGATGTCTTGCAGCATGAGGTAAGAATCAGCCAACAGTTTATATAAAGCATAAAGTAACAATGCAGCAGAAGTTGCTGCAACATTGTATAATAATAAGTTGTAATAATTAACAATGCCTCCGAGTTCACCTCCTCGACATCCCCACGAGGAAGAAAACCCGGAACCATACAGTTTAATAATAATAGTTTGTACTGGTAAGATCCAGCTTCAGCATAAAGCGTCCTGTTACCGTGGACACGGCTATTCGAATAGATTAATCTTCCCTGCAGGGGTGCACTTGTGTTACGCTACACGCACGGATCTCCAGGGTGGCGGGAACCTTGTTAGGGAACGCTCCACCGAGGCTATCCGACACTCCGTAGCCCATCTTTCAAACTCAACAGAGAGGCCATCCGCCGGTCTAAATCCTAAGTACGCCGGGCCTTGGACCCCAACCCGAACGTACTCCTGCACGGTGCGTGGCTGGCCGGTGAAGTTGAAGCAAATCCAAATAAGACACCACTGCGCGAGAAAATAAGACAACACCACTTCCCGGCAATCAGCCCGCGGTACTGCTGACGTCTGAAGAGTCCTCGGACGACACTACGAAGCAGAGGAGCCCATAACTCGTAATTCCCACGAGTAGGTAGTGCGTACATGGCATATAGCCAACTCAAGACATTCACTGAACCATTTAGCATTTTAATTAACCTGCGTGACAACCGTTATCGTTGCCTTGACTTAACTGACCCGCGGACAACGACAGCAGCCAGGACCACCAGTACATCGGTGCCTTCCCCTTCGTCCCACCAAGTCACTGCGATTACCAACAAGGTGAACCGTCTCCTTACCTTGTCTCGCGTTTGCTCCTGGAGGAGCTCGACTTTCGGGGTTTGGTAACTCTCGCGGCCAACAATCAGGGGCCAAGCACACCGGTACACTGGTCATGCCCTCCCTGTCGTCCCGTCGCAATACCACTCGCGGGCACCGTTGGGTCGCTCGACTTCTTACCTTTAAGGACACCGGTTGGTTCGAGTGCCTACCATTAAGTGAAACCAGGAGGAATCACCCTCGATGGTACACTTGAGCTGGCTCGACTGAGACATCAGCGGAATGAACTAAAGAGGTAAACCTCATATCATCCCGGTGATGCTACGCTACTGAGCCGACGAGAGTGAAATACGAGTCCATTCCACTCGTAAGTCAAACTCGAAGCGACTCGGCAGAGTCTCGCCGTTGTAGGTTCCCTAGGGTGTCTGCATTGATCCGTACCTGTTGCAGTTGTAATATATCGTTCCCGCGATCACCCCCAGAGTGATCACGGCCCGCTATCTAATCCTAGCTAACAATGCGCAGGGCTCACTGCTGAATAATGCATAATAATAATAATAGGCAGCATAGGATAAAGGAGGTACATCAAGGGGCGACAAAATAGGCTATGCAATTGAATAGGATCGTAATGTAGCAGCAGCAGTAACAATGCCTAGTGCAAGAAATGTACGGAAAGATAGGCGATATCTGGGGAAGAGAATGGCTCTGCTTGCCTGGAAGCTCGGTAGTAGCGGTACGGTCGTCGACGAAGTAGTCGTACTCGGCAACGCTGTCGTCGGTGGCAGCATCGGGGTCTACCGGAGATAAGGGGGGAAGAAACAGTAAATACAAAGCAAACATAACAATCAACGGTATTACATGACAGACGAAAAGCTAACGAGGATCTAACGTAGTTCGATGCAATATGCTCGGAGCGGGAAATCATCTGGGGATGAAATACCGGCTCCGGGTGATTACCGGACAGGGTGTCCGGGGGAGGGGGGATCATGCCGGAGGTGTAGTGGACATCCGACACACGTGTGGGTGGTGTATCCGGGTTAGTTGAACTATTCCGAACAACTTTCATGTTCAGTACAATTTCATCCGAAAAGTTTTACCGGTTCCGGGTGATCACCGGACAGTGCAACCGGAGGGGGAATGTCTCGTGTTCGATAAGTTAGAGGGGTGTGGTGGGGGTATAGGTAGCGTATCTGTATCTGTATTCGTTATATTTTTCTGATCAATTTACATGTATAAAGTTTTCGGATCTGACTTCGGTTTAAAAGATATTAAATTTTAAAGTTTAAATCATTTTAAATCCTTTTCTGAATTATTTTTATTATTAAATTCCAACATTATCCAGAACAGGGGTTGACTGGTCAAACCTAATAGGTGGGGCCCACCTGTAAGGGTTACTGGTCAACTGACACAGAGGGCCCACTAATCGGCCTCACATGCTTAATAAAACAATTTATTAAATCTAAATAATAGTGGGGTCCCACATGTCATGGACACATGATTTATTAAGCAATTTAATTAATCCAGTAAACTAACTAATGGCCTGGGTCCACTGTCATATGTATAGGGGTTATATCTAATTAACTTAAGGTCTGGTATTAGCTAGAATTGTTTTAATAAAACAGAACAAAGTTATTGTGGTGCAAAACAAATAAGTGTGTGTAATGTCCTAAGAGGGACTTGAACCCAGCACCTCACCGATTGAACCAACGTGCACGCACCACTGCACCAACTGAATGAACTTGACACAATTCAACACTGAAGCTATATAGATGATAGATATGGCGCTATACTCTGAACCTAACAAAACTGAAGAACTGTCTGGTACCCAAACTCTGAAGAAAACTCGATACGAGCACGGGGGAAGTACGGGGAGGCCATGGGCGTTTCCAAGGAGCAGCCGGAGCGAGCGTGAAGCGGGGGAGGCCAGCCGAGGCTTGGCTGGCGGCGGCGGCAGGCCGACGCGCGGCAAGGCGCGGCCGCACGCTGCCGGGCGAGCAGCAGCCGCATGCCACAGCAGGGCGCCCGGCCATGGTTGCACGGCTGCGGCCAGAGTGGGTGCGGGCGGCCCGGCGCACACGCGGGGGTGTTCCAGGGCGTAGTCAGGGGCGTCCAGAGCACGCAGCCGTGGGGCGGGTAGCACAGCCGCGGTAGCGCGGGCGGCCCGGGAGCTTAAGCTCCGGCCATGGTGGTCAGCGGGCACGGGAGGGCATCCACGACTACAAAAAAAACAGCGAGGGAAGGGGGATTGGAGGGGGGGGATCTCACAGCGAGAAGCAGAGGGGTGGCAGCGGGCTCGGGGAAGCCAGAGGTGTTCGGGGCGGCTCCAATTCCGGCGAGTTCGCCGACGATCTTGGCGACGGGATCGATGCGATTCGCCGACTGTGGTGGCTCCGGGCGATGGCTTGCTTAACTGGGAGACAAGGTCGACTGCGAAGAGGCTCCTGGACAATGTCTCAGTCGCTGTGTAGGCCGTTGGCCGCGGGGTTCGCCGAAGGGCGGCGATGGCGATTTCTTGTTGTGCTCGGGGAGGAAGAAAAGCGAAGCTGGGAGGGGGAATGGAGCTGGGGGTCTCGATCCACAATTCAGGGGGTCCCTTATCGTGCCCACGACGACAAGGGACGAGGGGAGCAGGTGAGGAGGAGGGGGGCCGGCGTGCCAGTGAAGGCCATGGCAACGTACGTGAGCAGTGCGAGGGAAGAAGAAGGAGGGAGAAGATGGGTCGGGGTGGGCCTTCGCCTTGGGCGGGGGTTAATTGTTTAATTTTAATTTTTAATTTCTCTTTTTTGTTCTTCCTTTTATGTATTTATTTAATTTCTTCCACAATTTTATAAATGGTGTTAGGTGTTTGTAAATTAGGGTTACACCCCATACCAGTGATACAAAAAGTTTGGTGACAATATAAATTCCTTTGCTATCTCTTTTATTTAATAAATGCTCAAGGTGGGATTTTTAGGCTACTGTTGGAATTTTTTGGATTAATTCATGGCTCACAAAAATACCCAAGTTGGTCCAATATGGTTCTATTGATTTTTGTCATTTTACAAAATTGGTTTCATAATTTTTGGCCATGGTTTAATTTGCCACATTGTTTTTGTTTTCCTTTAATTCTGATGACAATGTTGATAATCGAACCTTATGGGTTTCATGATTATCATTGACTTGGGATTATGCAAATGACTAAGGTGGATTTGGTTTAACCATGATCAAGTTGATTGACATGCATCCATCAATCCTTGGAGCAAGATTTACAATCCACGTTGATTTGAAAATTTTATCAGGGGGGAATCTGTCAGAGCTATGATCAAAGGTGATCATGCTTGATTAGCAACAGTGATGATCATTAACAAAGGGATCACTGTAGTGATTATTGTTACTGGATCTGTGGGTGTTACAAAAGTCTGAGTGGTCTCTCTCGATTTTTCTCCACTGCGACCCATCAGCGGGGTGTCTCAACTTCCCGTCTTTCTTACGGTCTTCTTTGTGCCATCGCAACAACCTGGCATGCTCCTTGTTTCTGAACAGATGTTTCAACCGTGGTATTATAGGAGCATACCACATAGCCTTAGAAGGAACCCTCTTCCTCGGGGGCTCGTCGTCTCCCTCAGCATCACCAGGGTCATCTTGTCTGATCTTGTACCGACTCGCAGTGCATACCGGGCATTTATCAATACTCTCGTACTTTTCACCGCGGTACAGGATGCAGTCAATAATGCATGCATGTATCTTCTGCACATCTAATCCTAGAGGGCAGATAACCTTCTTTGCTTCGTGTGTTGTCGCGGGCAATTCGTTATCCGGTGGAAGCTTCGACTTCATTATTTGCAGTAACTTCCCAAATCCGGTGTCAGAACAACCAAAATCTGCCTTCCATTTCAACAGTTCCAGTGTGGTACGAGCTTTGTGCTGCCATCTTCGCAATTTGGGTACAAGGGCTTTTTGTGATCCTCTAGCATGGTCTCCAACTTCTCCTTCTCTTTTCCTGTTTCACAGTCTCGCTTTGCATCAGAGATGACCCGACCAAGACCATCAGCGGTCTCATCCGATTCCCGTTGTTCTTCTTCATTGTCACTTCGAGGAGCTCCATCTTCTTCATTGTCTTCCATTGCAGTGTCACCAAATTCTTCAGGGGACATAGGATAGCTATCATCATCCTCCTCTTCTTCATTGTCTTCCTGCCTAACCCCTCTTTCTCTGTGCTTGGACCAACAATAATATCCGGGAATGAAACCTCTCCGAAGCAGGTGGCCTTGAAGTGTTCTCGAGGAAGAGTACTCCGCCACGTTCCGACAGTCAATACAGGGACAAGGCATAAAATTATCCACTTTGTTTGCATTAGCCACATCGATAAATGTATGCAGGTTTGTAATAAACTCGGACCCGCGTCGATCGCTGTACATCCATCGCATCTGTGCTTCGATCTGCGTCATATAATTAACCATTACAATAACTTCGTGAATAGTGAAAAGACCACTATATATGCACACGTGCAGTATTTTTGTATCAGTTACAGATGGAGAAGATAAGGTTGCTAACCTCGGCCGAGGATACGGTGTTCTGAGGACCTAAGTGTGGCTCGGACATTTCGTCGAACACCTGGTGTGCAATCAAAGGAAAAAAATTCTAGCACCCACCCCACCCCAACACAATCCTGAAATTTTTTGAGGCAAAATGGCAAAGTGTTGGCTGGGGGCTTATATAGCCAGGGCAACGGTCCCGGTTTTTGCCAACAACCGGGACCAATGCCTCGCAGTGCGCCACGTGTTGGTCGCCAGAGCATTGGTCCCGGTTATTGGCAAAAACCGGGACCGTTGCCCCAGATGAACCGGGACCGTTGCCCTATACAGACGAACCGGGACCGTTGCGGGGCATCGGTCCCGGTTCTGAAATGAACCGGGAGCGATGCCTTTTTTGGGCTGGACGAAAGGGGGGTCTCTCCACTAGTGAATGGTGGAAGAAGGTAAGGTTGTATGTAGCCCTTTTTCAATGCTCCATCATGTACATGTGCTAAGGCTATCAAATAGACATAAATATGACGTCACAAATTAATTAAGAAGAGATGGTAGTTTGAGGAACT
Organism: Bromus sterilis; assembly: GCA_950022295.1. Taxonomy (NCBI): domain Eukaryota; kingdom Viridiplantae; phylum Streptophyta; class Magnoliopsida; order Poales; family Poaceae; genus Bromus; species Bromus sterilis. The sequence continues at coordinate 50,389,563 of OX465596.1, forward strand.
CAAGCCATGTTTGTTTGGATTTTTTTTCTTCTTTTGCAGTTTTTTCACTTTAACCAAGAACCCATAAAAACTTTAAATAAGTGTTTTCGAAGTTTTTCTGATATTTGGAGCTAAATATTGTTATATTGATTCATCAAAAACATAAAAGCTTTTAAATAGATGTTTTTGAAGCTTTTATAACCTTTTAGCCAAAGTGTTAAACATGTAAAAGTAGAAGCAAAAGCTCAAACACACATGATCTCAAGAAAAAACGATGATAGTGTGGATCTAGGTACAAACATAATTCTGAGTCTACAAATAATTTATTGTACTTACATCACTAGCTTTAATGTGATATTTGCAACGTGGACATTCTATCTATGCTTCTGAAATCAGTTCCCCAATTTGGCAAGGCGAGGGTTGGGTTGTGTCTCTCTTTCTTATCATCATAGGAATTGTCTTGCCGGTGTTGATTGATGACAGCAGAAGCTGTTAGAAAAATCGTAAGAATGATGATAATTAACTATTAGCATATATGAATTTTTATAGACACCCCATTGTATTAAAAATTGATAGGTCGGTATTCCTCAGTAACCAACTAAAAATCAGTTTTGTTGAACCGTTTAAAAAGTAAGCTGTTTTTTCCTAATTTAAAAAATAAGTCTTTTATTAATTTTTGTGAGATTTTTATACTAGTTATGAGATATCTAGTTTAGAAGTCTCAATAAATAAGATATACGACTTATGGTAGAAACTCAATGCAGGTGGCTTATTATTCAAACTGGTAAAAAACTGACCCAAGCTGCTCTCCTCGATGGCTCGATCCAAGGCGCACCACAAGCTTCAGAGTTCAGACTGGGCGGTACTCTCAATGGTACTCCCTCTGTATCAAATTATATGTCGTTGGAGCTCCCTCAGTACAATTCCTACCACGTTATGATTTTTTCTCTCTTTCCACTTTTACCCTCCCACCACTCCCTCACTTCCCGATATATTTGTTCCTGTTCCCGTTCCCCTTCCTCTCCCCATCTTCCTCCCACAGATCCAATCCCGCCGCCGATTTCTCCCTCTACTCCTCGTCGCCGTCCTCTCCCTCCCACCTTCGTCGACCTCTCCCTCTCCCTCTCCCTGTCGAGCTCCCGCAGCCTCCAAGGTTCTCCGTCCTCTCCTCCGAGCGGAGGTCACCGTTTCCCGCGGTCAAGCGGTCGCCGTTGGAGCAGAATCGGGCCCAAAGCCCGGTCGCCTCCCTGCGGCGGAAGCAGCCAGTCCCGAGTCGTCCGTGCAGTTGTGCCTCGCGGTGGAGGGCTAGGGAGGCCCGTCCTCCGTTACCTCCGCCCCCGCAGCCGAAAGAGGACGCCGTTACCGCGGCACCGCGGTAGGAGAGGAAAGCGGCGTGTAGGCCAATGCTGGAGTCGATGGCAAAGTGGATGGCGACGGCAATGGCAACGGCGGTGGAGTCGTTGGAGGAACCCTGCCGGTGTGTCTAGTGCGGCGATGCGGCGCCGTGCTGATTTTGTTTAGAAGATAACGATTCATAGGGGTATAGGTGTACTTTCAATGCTTTTTCACCTGGTCGGAAAATTGGTAGAACGACATATAATTTGGCACGGAGGGAGTACTCCTGAAGCTGCACTAGGCCGCGGTGCAGCACCTCCTCGAATAGCACCAGGACGGCAGGACATGGACCGCGAGAAGACGGAGGCCCGCGCTTGCCGAGTACGGGGCTGTTTGAATTGTAATAATTTATCCACAACTAAGCTTAGGCAAAGTATGCTGCCACAAAAGTGTGGTGAACAAAATAACCACCACAAAATATGGCAAGGTGTGGCAAAAAAATAAATGTATGACATGTGAACCATTGTATTAGTAAAGTGTGACAAGTTACAAATATAGCAATGAATCAAACACAAGCTAAATATGTTGTGACATGACTAAGATTAGGCGTAACAATCTTAGGCTGGGAACCAAACAGCCCTACGTGTTGCCAGGCTAAATCCAACTGACGAAGCCTATCAACAGTCTCTCCGAAAGGCAGAAGGCTCGCGTGGTGCTGGCCGCCCTCCATGGCGCTGGAGGAACCGCAGGTGCTGCAACTAGACGTGCCCAGGAACCGTAGGCATGCAGACCGTCGATGCGCTGACCGAAGCACTGTGCAAGTTCACCCGATGAAGAGAAGAGCAGCGAGGTGTGGGTGGCGCTGGCCGCCTTCCTTGGTAAGTACTATTTTCGGAAGAGACACAAATTGACCATGGAGCTCTGTTTCAGTGTTGTGTTTGACACTAAATCCAATCCATACCCATTGATCTAAACATCCCACGAGTGATACGGTGAGGATCTCTCACTCCTCGTTGGTTACCCCAAGTGGAAGGTGAGATGTAGCGTAGCAGCAAATTTCCCTTAGCAAAAATGCTAAGGTTGAGTATCGTCCAGGAGGACTCGCAGAGATACAAGAAGGTGGTAAAATGAACAATGACGCCGTTCTCAACCAAGGGTTGCTAACTTCACCTGGACCTGCACACAAATACAAATAACTTTGCTCCCAAATAGTACAAAGGAGTTGTTAATTCCTCCGGCCTTGCTGTTTACAAAGGATAAAACGCACGGGATAATGATAGTGATAGCAACTGAAAAGTAAACTAAAGATGTAAACAATGATATGAAGATGGACCGGGGTCCCGTGATTCTCACTAGTGATGTCTCTCTCCCAAAAGACGATAAAGTGCTAGCGAGGTAAACAAATCACAATTGGGCAATTGACAGGATTATGAAGGCAGCTCAATGCTAACTATGCTGCAAAGAAAGGAATGGCTCAAAAGCAATGGGCAGTACGCCAAGGTAAGTAGACCAAAATCCATCTGCATCTACTACAAATCATCCACCTTGAGATATCTATCCAGAACATCTCGCTGGTATTAAGTTGCGAATCCCACCCAAAGTGTAAATCCAAAGCAACAGACAACTGCATTAAAAGAACTTTGCGTAAAGTAAACAATCCTTGCATCCGCGGATACAAGCACCGTTGTTTTATCCCTGGTGGCAACAACACATCCCCTAGTCTAATGTTTCTGTCACTCAAGCTAGACAAGGGGCTGAACCCACAATCAAGCATAACGTTCCCTCTTAGAGTTGCAACAAATCACTTGGCCAAAGTAAAATACGGCAACGGAGAACATGCAAGAATTTACTCAAGAACAAAATATGAAAGAAAAGAACCAAATATATTACTCATCACAATCTGAACATAGTCTCATAATCCATCAGATCCCAAAAAACTCAGCATAACAACGGCAGAAAATTACAAAGGTGCCGCGATCATGTGAGGCAGCTCACGAGGTCTCGAAAGTGGAGGCACAAAGAGGGGAGAGATAGATCACATAGCTACTGGTCACGGACCCATGTTCCAAGGGGAACTACTCATGGTACATACGGGAGGCGTCCATGGCTATGGATGGTCTCCCGGAGGGGGTAGCTTCTCCCAGCAGGGTGCCGGAGCAGCTTCTCCAGGCAGCCCCGATCTTGAAATGGCGGTGGAGGCGGTAAGAGGCGAGATCGCGAAAGAGGGGTCCCTATTAGGGGTTTCCACCCCGAGGGCTAAATATAGGCGGAGGGGGGTGTCGAGGGGACCTACAGGGCAGCCAGGAGGCCCCCTGGCGCGGCCTAGGGTGGGGTCGCGCCAGGGACCCTTCTGGAGTCCCTGTGGTGGCCCCCCTCCGCTGCCTTGGTTATTCCGGAAGCTTCCGGGTCGCTGATTTTTTATCTGATTTTTCCGGATTTTTTGGAGCATTTTTAATGGCCGGAAAACCTAAAATACAAAAACAGCAGAAAACAACAACTGGCAGCTGGGTGCACTGGGTTAATAGATTAGTCCAAATATGCTCAAAAGTGTATGAAAGTTCAAGCAAATCATGGCAAAGTCACACAAAACATGCATGGAGCAAGCATAAATTATAGATACGTTTGGGACGTATCAACGAGCTCAACAACGATTCCTCAGTGACAGAATGCCACTAATCGTTTCCACCTCCAGCTATAAAGACACCATGGAATTTTCCACGGCAACCTGCTCTTAAACCTGCAACTGTCATTTGTTAGCCACTACAGACAGACAAAAACCTGAACACCAAACTGAATATTTCTGAACAAACATTTTCACTAGCAGATACAGTCTCCAACACCAATCACGTTCAATATGGCGTAAAGGATTCTCTGCTCTCCCCACATTCTTCATGTGCACCCTCATGTTGCCAGCTGATGTAGTCAATCAAATCAACAAGTATCTCAGATCTTTCTTTTGGAGGAAATTTGGTGCTGACTAGGGGGGATCACCTCTCATCTCTTGGAAAAAAGTGTGTAAACCCAAGGACAAAGGAGGACTAGGTATTATTGACATAGCCACACACAAAAAAGCCCACCTCATCAAGAATATCCATAAATTCCTCAATAAAGATTGCATTCCTTGGGTCATGCTGCTGTGGGAGACATCTTACAGAGAAAATCCTTCTATTGGACAATTCACATGTTCTTTCTGGTGGAAATCCCACATCCCTCTTCTTCAAGTTTATAAGCAGCAGGCCACAATCCAGATTGGGATTGGGAACACTGTCTCACTTTGGTATGACAAGTGGACTGACGAACACCTCTCCCAAGAATTCCCTGAACTCCTCTCATTTCCCAAGGACAAAAGTATTTCAGTACAAAAAGCCAGAAACTGCCCAAACTGGGATGAATTGTTCCACACCCCACTTTCCACTGAAGCAAGGAACCAACTCCAGCAGGTCTCCCGGTTGCTTCATAGCAGTTCAAACAACCGAGATGTCTGGCTAAGCCATGGAAAATTGAAATTCTCTTCAATCACAGTTTATAAACAACTCATGGTAGAAGACACTGCAAACAACTTAACCAAGAGGCTTTGGAGCTGTGCTGCTAGATTAAAGAATAAATTTTTTTTTTGGCTAATGATAAACAATAGAATCAATATAAGAGCATTACTTCAAAGGAAAAGTTTCCATCTCCATTGCTATGGTTGTGCTTGCTGTTCAACCAATGCCTCAGAAACTTCTCTGCACCTGTTATGGGACTGCAACTTTGCCTTCAAATGCTGGATCACACTGATGCCTTTCAAACAAAGAGGCACCTCCACACTAGAAGAAATCTGGCTTGCTCTTGAACATGTGCCACAACACTTTGGCCTAGAGATCGTTATACTGGGCTATTGGCACATTTGGAACCAAAGAAACAACAAGATCTTCAGAATTGAAAGTCCTTCTGTTCAAAACTAGAGGAGAAATCTGGCTCAAGACCTCTCTCTTCTTCAACACAGAATAAAAAATAAATTCAGACAAGAACTCTTGGACTGGATCACAGTCAATCTGTACTGATTTTTTGAGGCAGCTAACTTAGAGTTTTAGACCATAACAATGATTCACAGGACTGGAATTGGCTAATTAGTGGCTCTCTTTCCCCCCTTCTTTTCTGCTTTTTCCCATTGTAACATACCATTGTATTTTTATTGATAAATAGAAAATATACCGTAGAACAATTGTTCTACAGTCAATGCCTCAAAAAAAATATGGCGTAAAGGCATCTTCAACGCCACCCCATAAATCACTCATAAAATATTTGAACTATTTTGTCATCCAAATCTAATTCCAACATGTAAACGGCCGTCAAACATTTGGATTCACCCAAAAATGGTTAAATTGTACTTCCTCCATTTCAAATTAGATGTCTTCTAATTGTTCACATGTATATCTAGATATGTACACAAATAAAAATCATATCATTTAAAACCGAAGGAATACTTTAATATTGAAAAGAAAAACTTCATCTTTTTTAGATGAAAAGAAAAACTTCATCTTTATACATTGTAGATGGAAGTTGAACGAAGAACTCAAGTGAATCCCATTCATTACCTATACCGTCAGGCCTTCAGCATAGGGAATGGAGATGAATATAAAGATCCAACCAACCCAACAAGAAAAGAATCAGCCAAAAAAGATAAGAATGGGGTTCCAGGAGAAAATGGAAAGAGAAGGAAGAGAAACGAGAAGGGGCAGACGTTAAGATGACGGAGATGTTTGAAGACATCATTGAGAAGGAGAAAATATGTGTAAAATGTCATGACATCAAGGAGAAAAAGACGGCAAAGAGGTTTGACATGTTCATGACAGTGTCAGATAAATTCAGACAATAAAGGTTGATTAGATGGATCAAAAGAACAAAACACATGAAAGAGGAAAAACATATCACGTGATTGAATGAGGTTGAAGATGTCATATTCGAACACTCCCAAATCCCCCACCCTCAAGTTAGATTTCAATTTACGAGAAAATAAACATTCAAACCTATCCGCAAACATATATGGTTTTCATTGGATGATAAAAATCAATGAAAAATAATCTTAAACCTATGATCTGAATATTTATCGAAGCTTTGGAAATCTCCTTTGGCGAAGCCTAATGAGTCCAATTTACCGGACGGAAAATGCCTTAAAGAAACGTCTTTCTGAGATCCACTTTTGGAAACGTCCTCTGGGATCCACCAGCAGTACTAGTCCTTGGAACGAGCAGTGATGATGCATCTGTACTTAACTCGCACCTGCACCATCACATACACAAGTGCGACCAGAACGGGACCCCAGACACCACCACCTGCCACCACCACGGCACCACCTCACGGGAGCAACTAATTAGGGAGTACTCATTCGCAGCCCGCTCCAACGAACAGCGCCACGTGTCGTGCTCACAGCGATCCCTCAGGATTTCATTTTTTCTATTTTTGTGTACTTTTTTTGATGTTTAAAATTATTTTTTTCGGTGGTTTTTTTTACTTTTCCGGTTTTCGCACGTTTTTTCTATACGTTTTGATGAAAAAAAAAATTCGAAAAAAAGAGGCATGACCTTACCGAAAAAGGCACTCGTGCCTCCTTTTTTGAGGCACTCGTGCCTCTTTTTTGAGGCGCTCGTGCCTCCTTTTTTGAGGCGCTCATGACTCTTTTTTGAGGCACTCGTGCCTCCTTTTTTGAGGCACTCGTGCCTCTAAAAAACAGGAAAAACGGAAAAGCACCAGATCGCGCCACTTAGCGCGCGCGCGAAGCGCCAAGTGTCGCGCGCGGAGGAAACGCGGTACTCGTTGCAACGAGTACTCTTAAACTAGTGATTTCGCCACCTCACACCGCGGAAGTGGAAAACACCTGCACCGCCGCCGCAACGACGAGGAGGGCCAGGCAGGATTCACGCCGGCAGCCCAAGGTTCCCCTCCACCATAGCCCCGCACTGCCGGTGCAACGAAGAGAGAAATCTGCCACCCCGCAAAAAAAGGAAAAAAATCTGCCCGGAATCAAAGTCGGCGGCGTCCGACGGGAATGCTCTCCGACCACCCAGCAAGCATTGCTCCGTCAGACTGGCACCTCCTCAAGCTCCAGAGGCTCTGAAGAAACGTTATCAGGATTCAGGCATCATCCGGTCTCCTCCAAAAGCTTCTTACTCTGCCATGAGCGGGCTGCGACGGTAGGCTTCGGACTGAGACCGGAGCCGAGAGCGAGAAAACAGCGAACGGGCACCCTGAAGGAGAGGAGCAACCACCCACCCCGTCCCCCTCTCCTCCTCTCTCGTTCTTGACTGCATCGACCCTTGACGACCGACTGCGGCCCTTTCCCTCCTGCTCCCTCCGCCGGCGCCGCCGGCCGGAGTGGAGTAGGAGGGAAAGTGTGCTCGCCTGTAGATAGGACCTTTCCTTCCTTGCTGAGCTTCTTCCTCTCGTCAACGAGCGGCGGCGAGGATGGATTGTCTCGATCCTCTTTCTGGCATCCATGGAGGATGGTGAAGGAGATCTCAGCGATCCAAGGCTCTACAAATAAGCTCGCCATAAACTTCGGGGAGGATCTGCCCGGAGTCGCTCCCGTTCCTCTCCTCTTCATCCATCGAGGTGATGGATGGAGAGGTGGGATTTGGGCTTCTCGGGCTGGATTTGTCCACTAGAGGCCCCCTGCTGCTGATCCCACCACGAGCACATCTTCGACGTCGACTCATCGACGCTCCATCGTCGTCACACCGTCGAATTTTCTAGCCGAATGGCGGCTTTCCTGGGCGTATGCGGCTAATTGTCAGCGCCACTCCAACCTCCAGGCCATCGAGCCAGATGGGAGGCCCTTTAGCTCCTGTACTCCGGCAGTCTTCGGTGTCATCGCCCCAAGTGGCTTCGTCCCCGGTGGCGACGGCGCTGGCCGTGACAGGCAGCACCGGCGAACTTGCGGTGAAGAAGGACCTGATCGCGTTTTAAGTTTTTATTTTAGGGTCCTCCTTGTAATATTTAGCCCATTTGTTGCTATTCCTCAAGATGTGAGGGGCTTTCTTGTAAAATGTACCGCAAATTTGGATTAATGCATTCTCGGGTCTTCGAGACCCTTCCGGTTCAAAAAAAAGGAGAGGAGCGGAGCTTCAAGGCAAGTGAGCTGAGAGTGTTAGGCTGTCCGTGATGAGAGTATCATAGATAACAATTAGGCAATTTTGATGAGGTGGTAAGCAATTTAATGATGAAAGAGAGGATACCGTATCATATTATGATACCGTATCATATTAAATACACTATTACTATGTATCTTGCATGGCAATAAATATTACTCCCTCCAATTCATAATAAGTGTCGCTCATTTTGTACTAAGATAGTACAAACTTTGTACTAAATGAGCGACACTTATTATGGATCGGAGGGAGTACTACTTATGATACTACTATATGATACTATGCATTAGGGCATCTCCAATGGTTGTAAGATAGGTGTTAGTAAATTTGCCACCTAGGATATGTTGGTGATGTGGCATGCAATAAATGAGGTGAGAGAGCAAAGTTGTACTCCCTCCGTCCCAGTTTATTAGGCTCAAAGACCATTTTTCTTATACCAAGGCATATAATAATTTGCTCACATTAATCATTTCATGTCATTCCCAATGCACTCTCTCATATGTTAGTGTTCACATGCAGCCAATGAAAAAAGTTGCATCCAGTGTATTTATTTTTTAGCAATAGGACTAACAACAATAACTCCTCATGCAATCAATGAAAATGATACATGCACACAAATTCCCAAGACGAGGCCTTATAAAAAGGGACATGCTTATATTGCTTATGGGCCTATTAAACCGGGACGGAGGGAGTATATAGATTAACCAACACCTCTTGCACAAGCTCCAAGGTGAAATAGAGAGCAACCACATTTATTTTCTCAACTTTGCTTGGATGACTTACATACAACCCATTGAAGTACTTGTATGATAGCTTGTTGGTTGATGACATGGACATTTTACCAACAACACTTATATACAAACTATTGAAGATGTTCTTACGGAGTAGTATCATGCACTAGTATCATATGCATGATACCAACTTATGATACTACCCATTACAACCAGCCTTATCCTATTCTAAGAGCATCTTCGGGTCCGTTTTTTTTAGCTTATGGCCAGCATTGAAAATAAACTGTCCTCCTTCTAGGTTATTTTAGAAGTTCAATTTTTTTTATTTCAGAAGCCTATGAATTAAAAGCTAGCTCTAAGCTGAGAATGGGGCAACTTATTTCTATTGTTGGCTATAAGCTCTAAAAGAACTGGCCCTTCAAGAGGTTTTATTAGAGGGCAACGGTATATTTTTTATTTTTTGAAGGATAAAATTATGTTTTACAGATGCTTATAACTAAGGTGTTGATTTTTTGTCCACATTAGAATGTCGCATGGCTGCTGCATATATAATGTATGTAGTCGGCTATCAAAAACACATTTTCACCCGTTGCGTTGCACAATTATCTCTTCCCGTGACTTAATCCCTTCGTGTCCGTACCAAATATAATCGGATTCGTGAATCATCACCTCCTGGATCCACCGTCTGTCCGTCTCCTAAGGCCAATCGATTGGTCATCGGCCGCAATTCCATCATCCCGTCCATCATCACTCCAGCTATTTTACGTCATTTTCGGTTGCTTCACGTCGTTCGCGACATCGTCAACCTGCTACTCCGCCTCATCCATCACATCATCGGCCCGTTGCTTCGTCTTGCTTCTATGCCATCGACTTCCATCTTTAGAGGGGGTGCAATTGTCCAATCGGTTCATCGTCGAGTTCCAGTATGACAACTTGTGGTACTAGTATGCAAAAAAAATTGATGTTTCGATGCCCTATTTTAGGGAAGTTGTCGAAGATGTCACTTTTTTATGTGTATCAACATTAAAAATCCATAACTAGTATCATTAGATTCACCATTAAGTGTATCTTAGATGTTGATTGTTTATTCTATAAATCTGATCAAAGTTAGACATGTTTGATTTTTTATAAACCAAATATGCACTACATTATGAAATAGAGTGAGTATAAGATTATACAGGTTCAGGTTCTTAAAGGAGGAGGTGCTACCTTAGGCCATCTCTAATGTAGATTTTCAAAATGTTCACAAACATTCAGATCAAGTTGTTCTTCGTGTTTTGTCATCCAACAACGTTTTGCAGTTATCCGTAGACCGATCCGCATGTCTATTTTCTTGTATGTAAAATGCAAACCAAAAAAAAAACGTGCTCCGCGGGAGTATCAACCTCCATCACGTAAGATTTCAATGTTCTGACCCACACAAAGTGGAGGTAAACCCCCACAAACATACCGTTTGTAGCATGACACATCGTTGGGCACAAACATACCTCAAAGCCGATCCTAGCATACTACCTCATGGTGTCTCTTGTCGTCGGAACCCTTGCCATATCATATCGCATTGCCGATTGCAGCATGTTGACATCTCGGGTGCCAATTTGTAGCACTCCGGTGTATTTCTGGTTGTCACACCAGCACAATGTGTCGTTGATCACAATATTCTGCATGGCCGATTGTAGCATGCCGGCTCTTCGTGTCTCTAATTGTAGGGCCATGCGTCGCCAGTCGCAACATGCCGTCTTGCCGGTTGTTGCGCGATATGTCACCGGCCGTAGCATGTTATCGCACCGATTGTAGCATGATGCACTGTTATGTCTCTGGTGGCCGGACCACCGCGCGCCGGCACGGCACAGGCTGCCAAGAAGTTGGGTCGGCACAACACTTTTGAAGAAGGCACACAACAGTTGAGGCGGGCCAGAAATCGTGTGAAGAGCGAGCGAGATGACCGGCGTGTGATCGTAACTGGTCGACCGATCATAACCGATTTCCTACTTTTTCAGATCAGAGTGAGTGTCCACTGGGGATTTACTACTTTACTGAACTCAAGTTCACTTTTTTTTTAGGGTTCACTTATGTGGGTGAATAAGTAAAAATGTAAAATCATCACCCCTTCACTTTTTATCTTATGTTGGTCAAACCGTATAATTTCCTAGCCACCAGGCTACATCCTAGCTAGACTCAGCTTGCACAGCCGGCTAGTGGGCCATCCAGCGAGGTTCATACGGCATCCACGCATCCTGCTGGCCCTGTTTATTGCATTGCCATCACATCAGCAGACCGTCTAAGGCTCCAAGCTCCTCTGTCCCAATTTTTTTTTGAACCTAAAATCTTCTAAGCGCAGCTGCGCTCGTTCGGCGTGTCGGGCGCATGCACTACGCGACAGAAAAATTGATAGTGACAGGACGGATCGCGTGCATGCGGTTGAGAGTACTATTTGCATGTAGATGAAAGTACGTACTCATGTGCTGATGTCACACATTTATTTCGTTTTCGTGTTTTTTCAAAATGCTATAACTTTTGAACCAAACATCGAAACGAAGATCCGTTTTCACCGTTAGGTTTCTAACGACGAGATCTTTAAAACTAGATCTCATATGAATAAGTTCCGATGATATTTTAAAAACAAGCAACTTTGACGCTAAATGAGGCAACTATAGTGCTAAACAGAAGAACCTTTTTTGCTATGATAGTTGGTTGGTTTTTGTATGACAGTTGCTTGGTTTGTTAGGCCAGTTGCTTGGCTTGTTAGTACAGTTGCTTTGTTTTGTTAGGACAGTTGCTTGGTTTTGTTATTGAATTTTTTTTTGTTAATATAATTGCTTAGTTTGTTAGGACGGTTGCTTGGTTTGCTAAGACATTATGCATTGTGTGTTTTGATAATATAGTTGCATGGATTTGCTAGGACAGTTGTTTGGTTTTGTCAGGATAGTTGCTTAGTTTTGTTAGGACAGTTGTTGATTTATTAAGACAATCGATTGGTTTTGTTATAACAGTTGCTTGGTTAACTAGGATAGTTGCTTGGTTTACTAGGATAGTTGCTTGGTTTGTTAGGTCAGTTGCTTAGTTTGTTAGCACAATTGCTCTCTTTTGTTAGGACAGTGGCTTGGTTTTGTTATTGAAGTTGTTTGTTTTTTGTTAAGATAGTTGCTTGATTTGTTAGGAGAGTTGCTTGGTTTGCTAAGACATTATGCATTATGTGTTTTGATAATATAGTTGCATGGATTTGCCAGGACAGTTGCTTAATTTTGTTAGGATAGTTGTTTAGTTTTTTTAGGACATGTTCTTGATTTATTAGGACAATCGATTGATTTTGTTATGAGAGTTTCTTGGTTTACTAGGACAGTTGCTTAGTTTTATTAGGTCAGTTATTTTGGTTTTACACAAACCAAGATGATAGAAAGTCATATTAGACAAACAAGAAGAGTTGCTTACTGATAACACTAAAGTTGCCTTAATACCACACAGAGTTGCTAAAAAAAAGTTTATCGAAAACTATCCATATGGGATCTAGTTTTGAAGAACTCGTCGCGTAAAACCCAACGGTGAAAACGGATCTGAATTCTAACACTCGAATCAAAAGTTATGGCTTTAAAAAAAAAATTAAACCACTCATAAATGCACGAGTTGCAGTGGATGGATACGTTATAGCACGCGCTCCAGGGCGGGAGACAAAAAAATTCATTTTCCAGCGATCCGACAGCGCGCGCAGTAGTTCTTTCCATATTAGGAAGGGCCGCTTAAATAGACTAGTGGGCGCGCGTGCGCTCCTGAGCCACGTCCATTTATATAGCCGCCCTCCTTTATCAAGCCATGCATTTCTACTCAATTTCCCGTCGGTGACCACAACAGCATTACATCTAGAATAACGGTATCACATAGGGGGTAGGGGTGGTGCGTAAGCAACATATATAGTTAGTACACCATCGCACCTGCAGATATCCAGCGAGAAGCTCCTAAAAACTTAAAAGCGCAGCTGCGCCGGTTTGCTCGATCGAGCGCATCATCCATTGTACGCGCATGCACTACCAGACAGTTGCTTAATTTGTTATGATAGTTGCTTGGTTTTGTTTGGACAATTGTTTGATTTGCTAGGACATTGTGCATTGTGTGATATGATAATATAGTTGCATGAATTTGCTAGGACAGTTGCTTGGTTTGTTAGGACAGTTGCTTAATTTGATTAGGACAGTTGCTTAGTTTTGTTACGAAAATTGTTTATTTTTTGTTAAGACAGTTGCTTCATTTGTTATGATAGTTGCTTGGTTTTGTTTGGGCAATTGTTTGATTTTCTAGGACATTGTGCATTGTGTGATATGATAATATAGTTGCATGAATTTACTATGACAGTTGCTTAATTTTATTAGGACAGTTGCTTGGTTTTATTATGAAAGTTATTTTATTTTTTGTTAAGACAGTGCTTGATTTTGTTATCATAGTTGCTTGATTTGCATCATCTTTTATATAATTTTCTTAGTTTTACACAAACTAAACTGATAGGAATTCATATTAGACAAACAAGAAAAGTTGCTTACTTGTAACACTAAAGTTGCCTACATATCATACAAAGTTGCTCAAAAATAAAAGTTCGTCGAAACCTATTCATATGCGATCTACTTTTGAAGAACTCGTCGCAAGAAACCCAACGGTAAAAACGGATCTGAATTTCGATACCCGGTTCAAAAGTTATAGCCTTTTCAAATTTTTGAAACCAATAATAAATGAACGTACAGACTGGAGAGATGACATATTCTTTCCTTTTTAGTTGTCAGACAACACGCACAATGGTCCCTTCCATATTAGGAAGGCCGCTCGCGTAAACTGCTAAGCGCGTGGGCGCCAGCTAGCCAAGCCCTTTTTTGAAATGCACCTGTTCCTTCACGTCCAAAGTTAGAGTAACTCCAACGGGTGATTCAAAACTTCCAGAGCCCGCTCCAGGAGCGGAGGTCTGCCGAACAGGTTCTGAGTACATGCTATGATGGTATTTTTTTTTGCTTTAAATGATCTTAGTTTAAATTTAAGTACACCGCTGACTTTCGAAAAAACTTATTCCTACATCTGATCCATTGTGTTCTTGTCTAATCATTAGTTGGCACCTTTACATGTATAACAGCCAAATCATTAGAAGTTTTAGAATGTTGAAAGGTCAATATGCCTAGTTAACAGTCAAAAGCGCATCATTGACTATTACCAACTAGATGTCATGACATTTTAACACCTTAAAACGTCTTAAATATCTAATGGCTTGACTGTTCTACGTGGCTAACAGTTAACCATTTTACGAAAGGTCAGATGTGAGAATAAATATTTTTAGGATTCAGTGGTGTATTTAAGTATAAACTAATGTCATTTAGGGCAAAAGATACGCTCTGATGGCAATGGAAGGAAAGACTGTGAGCTCTACCAGTGGTATAAGTACTATTGCCGGGTACATGTGTTAAGATTTGACTGTTGCTCTGAGACCAACGTTTTCATGCCTTGACTTGATGCGAGCTTTGCCAAATACAGCAGGGTCATAGTAAAAGCAAGTTTACTTGTCGGCATCCACGGATGTACTATCGTACAGAGGCGTCCACCCGTCATGGTATGGTTTGCGTGCAGCATGTTGCTACAGCAAGGAGATCGGTATTTTGGAACACGGATTATAGGGAGCCCGTTATTTATTTTTTGGGTCAAAATGCTATTTCCATATTTCGAAAAAACTGAAAAAAGTATACACTTCTAAGAATATTTGTAATACATGTGTGCCAAATTTCATAGATGTATTTGTTTGTATGTGATCTACACAAAAATGATAAATATGTTGATTAAACCGGGTTTTCCTTTCTTGTATCTGGGCCAGATTATGTTTTTTCTATACAAACTGCAAATAACAATATTTTTGGTGTAATTTTATACGTGTTTGAAGACCATATGTGCGTCTTGTATAATTTTTTTGGCATTTTTTGAAGCTTTTATGTATATTTTTCATTTTTTATATACAACTTTATGGAAATAGAGCTCACATGTCAATTTTTCGTAAGGCAGGTTGCTACCTGTACTCGCTAACAGTAGCAGTGGCCAGTGGACGACGAAGGCGGGGAAACATGGTTAAGGATATCTTCAACATCAATATTCAATTTTTTTTTCTGAATCAAATGATACAACTCTATTTTACCATCAAAATGTGGTTATGTATTTGTCTATTGATCGATTGATATGCCTGCTTTCTTTAATCAAACACAGGGAGGGGGGAGAGGGGGGGGGGGACTTTGCAGGGGGTTCGAATCGCCACCACGTTCGCACTCGACACCCGGGTCTTACCCCAAATCCCTTCGCATAAAATAATCGCTTCACAGGCAAAGCGGTTGTCGGTAATTTTATGTTGTTCGATATCCAAGATACGCTGCTAGAGGACGCAGATCAAAGATCAGTTCTCTGTGCGTGTTTAATGCCGAAGAGACTCGATAAGATGGTTTCGAAGCGACGGTGATGCCGGTCAGCTCTCAGTTGTCCGCCAATGAATGACGTAGAGACGCGACGAGATGGCTTCAAAGAAACGACGATACTTCAATGCCAACACATTTTTTTTACAATAGGCACTGTCGTATCTCTCGTGGACGCACAATTTTGCTTCCACAAGAGGCACGACCGTACCTTTTGAAAAGGTGAAAACAAGTTTTTTAAGAGGCACAATCATGCCTCTCGTGAAGGTACATATTTGATTCCGTGAGAGCGTGCCTCTAGAAAGAAAAAAAACGAGTTTTTTTGAGAGTGAGACATATTTGCTTCCGTGAGGCACGGCCGTGTCTCTGAACAAAGAAAAAACGCGTTTTTTCGAAAGATATGCTCGTGCCTTCTGCGGAATCACACAATTATTTATGTGAGAAACATGACCATGCTTTAAAAAAAGAAAAGAACACGTTTTCCCCCATAAAGCACGACCATGCTTCTCGTTAAGCCATAGGTTTGCTTCTTCATGTCCATGTCCATGTACAGGTGGGGTTTCTTCTTCTTTGGATTAGTATCCAGTTGCTGGGTGTCCTTGGCCCCTGTGGAGCCTTATGATTCACACGCGATGTTTGCGGGGCCCGGATGCCTCGAGGCTTCAAGCTCACAACGGTAACTCCAAAATACGGTGGACTCGATGAAAGGTCATGTGCCCTCATGTTTGATTTTGGTAATTGATGGCAATCCCTATGTACTAATGGTTTGCTTGAGTTATATTTTAAGGTTTGTCCATAGGCAATGTTTGAAGATCATATGTTAGCTTCAAGGTTGAAGGAGAAGATCATGTGATGATCCAAAGATTGGTCATGTGAGAGTTGAGAATATTTCAAGCATGTCTTGAAGAAGAAGATTGTGTAAACTTTCATATTTACCTTCAAGATATCATCTTAATGAAGAGATATGGAATGATACAAGTTGATGAAGACAAAGTCCAAAGAGTGGACTCAAGTTGATCAATATCCAGAGAATCTCCATCGCGTTTTTTTGTGGAACCAAAATAGTTCTTTGTGCCAAGTGATTTATTAGTCCTCTCTGCTTCCAAGCTAGCACTAATCGTATTCAGGCTCAACGCATTTTTTCATTTCAAGAGAAAGTAAGCAAGATATTTTGTTTACGGGCTCGATGTGTGTACATCTTGAGTTTTTATTGAAGCCCGAATTGTACCCTGCCATGTTTTTTTCCAAAACGAAGGCATAAGACTTACCTCATCTATTAATTAAGAGAAAATTCACCTCCCCTCTCTTCAAAACATTAGCTTCGTCCTCACTAGCAGGGGAGACACTACCTTCTTCTGGCTTGACTCCTGGCTACTCAGCCAACCCCTCGCCTTGGCCTTCCCCCACCTATTCTCCCACGCCACGTCTGCGTCGATCCTTGCCTGCCAGATTTTGTAGGATGGTTTAGTCGCGACCTTGCGGGATCGCCTAACATAGCTTGCTACTGTCGAGCTAGATTCTATTTTGTCTTTGTTGCAGGATGTTATGCCCAGCGATGCACCGTACGGATATTTTCTCATTGACGGAACGACCTTTTCCTCCAGGGGCACTTACCCGTTGCTCGCACCATCTTGGGAGTTGGACCGCAATGCCCCTTTCTCGCGCCAGCTCGGGAGTTGGACCACAATGCAGGCTACATCTGAGGCTCCTCGGTTCCCATCAAGGTAAAGTTATTTGGGTGGCTGCTTTTCTATGACAGGTTGAACAGCAGGGCAAATATTCACCGCAAGACGATCACAACTGATGCTACCTGTCCCCGTTGCGACCACCAGCATGAGAATGTTGCTCACCTCGTGCTACTCTGCCCCGACACTACTCAGGTGTGGGCACGCCTAGGGCTCGACGTGCCTCCCTCGGTGGATGCGATCTGGGAGGTCCGTACCCCGGTTGGTCTCGACATCAAAAATCTGGACGACAGTCACTCTCACCCTTTTTTGGAAGCTTTGGGACTCGCGCAACACTTTGTTCTTTAGAGGCGGCACTCCCCGAGCGACACTATTCGTCATGTCATTGCTGACTTCTCTCTCTGTATTCAACGTTTTAGAGATAATGGCTGTAAAGAGGCCGCCATGTCTTGGCGGAACTACCTCTCCTCGCGACCCTTGCTCTGATGTAGCACCTCCAGCGGGAACTTTGAGTAATAATATCTTCAGATAGAGAAAATTAGATTTTACATATTACAACCGTCCTTACAACAACAACAAAAATTACTCACGAAATAAAAGAGTCTCTAATGTTTTCGCACCCGTGGCTATCCACAATCTAGCCTCCTCAACTACAATGTCAAGAAACACCGTTGACAGTGCCCTCCCATGCCAAAACACCCTCATGTCCTGCTCGTTCCAAATGGTTCAGGAGACCAACATGATGAGGAAAACCATTGCCTTCTTTTTAAGAGTTGTTGACCCTCCTATTGACCCACCAAGCATTCACTGTGCCATATGCCCTGCCATGTGAATGGTAGTATGTCGAGTGCATGCTGGATGGTAACGGGTGGTGAGGCTCCAGAGCTGCTCGAATAGTTCACCTCTGTCGTTCAGTAGACATGCCCCTAGTATGACTGATTGACCCCGTTCTAAATTATCTACGTTTCTTCTAAAGTGAACCCCTAGTAGCATGCACATACATGCAAATCCGCTGTCCAACCGCACATGTTGTCGCTGGCTCGTGACTCGCAATTACTGGCACACTCTAGCATATCCACCATCCCAACACTCATCGTATATATAAGGGTTCTTTGCAGAACGGATGTGTTTTTTATCAGATCAGAAACATACAAAATTCAAAAAAGATCAGAAACATAAAATGTTTTTGGTCCATAATTTTTTTACAAACGGATCGCAAACAGCCGCTTCGGCTGCTATATATACAGTGTGGAGAGTGCTTTAGAGTTACTATCTCACATACCCTCCCCCACACGCTGTCAAAATCTCTTTTCTGTATCGCCTCACTCTTCCAGCTTCGACGAGCAAATCCATGGCGAGCAACTCCAGCCTAGATCGTGGTCGTGGCCACGAAGGACGTGGCAATGCCGGTACTGATAGCTCCACGGCCCCCGGTTCCTTCTCCTTTTGCGGCTCCGGCGCCAACCGCAACGACCTCGTGTGTATGCACTGCCTCTAGCTCGGTGAGCACCTCGGACCGGCTACCGCCAATCTGTGCCGCGCCGAGCACTCCGGGCCGCCAACGCGGTTGTAATGGCCAATGAAGATCGGGCATCCTTACGTCGACGTCGCCTATGATGAATACAAGACGGCGTGGGACCACTTCCTTCCAAGCCGTGAGGCGCCACCTCCTTCGCAGTGCTATCTAGTTTAAGTATTGAAGTAGTGAAAGTGTAGTGATTAACTCCGGTGGCTTGAATGTACCACGAACTATCTATATTTAAATGTTTGTGAATTTGCCATTAGAAATGACATATTTGTTCTGCCCCGTGCTTTCGTCCCGCATATCCATGCCGGCTCAAATTATGGAGAATCTATTAGAGTTGCTCTTATAGTCTGCTAATATGATGAAAATAGAGTGCAAACTTTTCAATGGAGGAAAAGCGAAAACACAGAGAGGAAATATAGAAACGAAAATGGAAATTCACAAAACAAAAACGGAAAAGATTCTTTTTACGTGGAAATGAAAACAACAACGGGATGGTGTTTTCTGGCGGAACCGAAATGGAAATGAAACTATTCTGTTTCTGTGAATATGGATCTCCCGATATTACTATGAGACTATGGCTGCTTTGTTTCCCAACCACGAAAAACACACGATGACTACTCAAATAGACCAGTCCATATTATTTTGTGTTGTTATAATATTACGCTAAGTCACTAACATAGCCATATTATTCTATAGCCATGTCAATAACTGCTTAAGTTTTTGGTTTCTTCATGGCTAAACGGTTTTTAAGTTTCGGTAACATCCACTTCTGGTCGTATCTATTCTGTATTTGTTTTACGTTCATTTCTGGTAGTATCTGTTTCTATACTCATGATTGGAGTTTTATATTTGTTTCCACTTTTTTATGAACATATGAAAACAAATGTGATAGCACCCAGTTTCATCCGTTCTCGCTCCATTGTCATCCCTATCTGCTAATCGTGATGACTAACTTGATGGCCACAATTCTTGTACTAGGCGTGCCCTTGCTCGTGTACTATGGCTCTTAACATGTAAGATTTCTACCAAATGCGTATTGGAAGTACTAAACAAGACTCATACTGAAATTGTAGCTGGTCTGCAGTATATCCTGTAAGTCTACACTAGCGCTTCCCCCAAAAAAAGGTTTGAACTAGCCCTTCTATTCATACTAACTTTATGTAGTCGAACCCTATTCAACACACGTGTGCGTTAGGACTCAAATCTGACTCAAACCCTATTCGACACACAAGGTTTTTATTATTTTTTACTTTCATTTTTTTCTAGTTTCAATTTTTGTTTTCTTTGTTTAGAATCAGTTTTTTTTGCCTTTTCTCATAGCACATATTGATCTTTTTTGAAATGCGTATTGAACTTTTTTGTTATATATATGGATTTTTTAAAGGTATAATGAACTTTCTTTACTTTATACGATTAATATATTTTTGATATGTTAAACTATTTTTAAAATGCATAATGAACTTTTTATTATATATATTGAAACATTTTTATTGTGGGGTTATTTATATTTTATATATAGAATGCTATTTAATGTATTGAATTACTTTGAAATTAAAATAATTATTTAATAAATATATTTTTCTATATGAAGGAACTTTTAGTACATACCGACTATTGCCATATATAAAATGAAAAAACAGAAAAGACGATAAAAACCTGTAAAAAAACAAAAAAAGAATAAATCAATAATGAAAAGCAAGAAAAAAAATATACTGCTTGTAAGTGGGCCGACCCTATTGAACGTGCCTTCTGTGTCATGTCTAATTCCTGACACGTGCATCGAATAGGAAGAGCAACTAGTTAGAGGGTACCCGTTGCGCAGCCACAGGAGAGTCCGCCTGCAGCCACAATTATTGTTTCGCGCGGGACACAATAAAAATGCGACATATGGCGGATCCAGAGAGCGCCGAAAGTGACCTCTGCGGGGCGGCGCGGGAGGGTGCCTGCTAACTAGTGATTGACTTGATTAGGGACTGGCCTTCATGTACTGCATTCTGAGCCCTCATCAAAATAGCATCATGAGCCACTTACCACAAAGCCCAATCAACAGAGACAGGCTGCTGAATTTAAAACCATGCGTCACTTCACTCACATGCGGAAAATATGTGTCTCCTGTATAACTTGTTTTGTCTCTTGCTCATCGTCGTTATTAGATGGGTTGGCACGCTTCGTCGTACCCGGCTACAAGAACATAGTTTATATATGCTTTTAAGTGGTTAGATGGATGGCTGTTCTAGCCGATCACGAAACCGCCTCTTTGTCCAATGAAAAGTGAGAGGATTCCCTCTCTGACGACTTCGGTGAACAGTGGGCAACTCCTACTACTGAAGCCAGTGGATACTAAGCCTCTTCCTCTTGGGTGTCGTGCAATCGATCTTAGCATACATATTTTTTTGGTGTTTGAAAAACATATATCTCTGAAAATTTTATATAGATTCATACCTTGCACTATTATAGCGTAGTTGTTTAACGAATGGGTTTGTTACTGCCGTCATGCAGTGAGTCAATAAAGTTTGCAGAGCTACACGCCTAAGTACACTTGTAAAATACAACTTCAGAGAATAAATATAAAAAAGGTTCACTTACCTCATCCAGCCGTACCAAATTAGAACAAATGGGCAACAATTCTCAAAAGAAAAAAAATGAATAAACCATGAACATTTTTTTTCCATACACATTATGTATTTTTTGTATACATAAAAACATTTATGATATAGGTTTAAAATATTAATACAAGTATATATTTTCTCAAATATATATATTTTACTATTTTTATTAACATAGACATTTTTCATATACATCTATTACGTTTTTATAGTTTTAATATTTTTAAATACATGATTATCATTTTATTAAATACATGGCTTGCATATTTTTTTTGAATACGTTTTTTTTTCAAATACACATTGAGACATTTTGTTCAATGATACGAACAATTTTCTTTTAATCATGTGAATATTATTTTTACAATATAGCATTGAAATATCGCAAACATACTTATAAAATGCATGATTTTACAAATGTAACGTATACTTAGTTTTTTGAATTAGACAAACTTCTTATTTTACATTGCATATTATTTTTTAAATGTCATCTACATTTTTTGAAATGGATCAACATTTTTGAAATGTCATTTACAGTTTTTTTTATTTTACAAACATTTTCAAGAAGTTGAGTGAACTATTTTTTACACTACATGAATATATTTTTAATGTGCGATGAACACTTTATAAAAAGAACATGTATATTTATTAAATTTTAAAACATAAACAAATAGTAAAAAAAACTTGTGTGACGTACGCGTGACTGAACCCGTTGGTTACTGGTCAATGTACTATCGATTCCAGGTGCTTTGGATCAACTTAGTTTTCATGTACGCGAGTTCGCCTTTAGTCTTGATAAAGTTGAGATATAGTGTTGCCCCCTCTCTCCGACCCAACCTCAACCCTATCATACATGGTCCATCACCAATACACCATCATGGCCCACGAGCCATTAAACTCAACCAAGGGAGAAGAACCTCACATCATTCCTATAAATGAACCGACAGTACAATCGTATGTACGGCATTGCGACCCATTTTCTTCAACTCACCCCAGTGATATAAATGTTTTTTTAATCTAGAGAATGTGACGAACGCATAAGATATCGGGTCTAGATGTGCCCTGACGTCAAAACACCTACTTCATGACTAGCGGGGTAGAACAAGTGGCGATTGATGCATGGGGTCATGTGGGCTATGTGGACGAACCTCAACAGTTACACACATAATGAAGTTAAGTATCAGCCTCAATGATTGTTGGAGTTAATCAAGGATCTCATTACAAATTTTGGCATTTATGCTCAATCATTGGCGAAGGCCTCTACGGTGAAGCATGTATTGAAAACCGATAAACAAGGTTGGTTTAAGTTGAATACCAATGCTGCTACATAAATCATGAATGGATGCGTGTGAACGAGCATTGTTGTGAGGCACCTTGACGGAGAATTACGAATGGGTCAGTGTTGTGCATATATAGCAAGGCTATATTTGACGCGTTCAACATTTAAAACATGGTGTGCCATGATGCCATGTTGCTAGCAATGGCTAATTTCCCCCCACATTATTGTCGAGGATGATTGTTAATTAGTTGCCTTTTCTGGAAGATGCACACCTATCTTCAAAATTTTCAGCGATTTGAGTTGCGGTGGACCTGGCAAGAAGCAAACAAAGCAACTCACCGTTATGCTAATGATTCGTTAGTATTAGAGTTAGATTCTCAATTTTTCTCATGCAATCCTTGTATTTTTTATTGACAACCTTCAATCAAATATGACTCACCAAAATGAATAAAATGACTAGCGAGGTAGATCACTTTCTATTATGTTATACTCCATACATTCTATAGTGGAATGTATTGGATATGTTTTTAAAGTCAAACTCAGCAAACATTAAACAAATTTATACAAAAACTAATTATATGTAAGTGCATCTAGTGCACCTTTGAGATTTTGGAGTATTGATAACAAAACGATTAAGAACCTAATGCGTTTGCGAGTATAAACAAGATAACAAGTACCTTGATATTTAGTTTAACCAACGAATTTGAGCCCCTAAAATGTATGAGATACATTGAAAAATTTGAAGTGCTCTTTGAAGAAATTGGTGCGCGCCTTGAAGAAATTAACGTGATGATTATTCTTCTATAGGTCATTTTCTTCTTTCTTGAGTCATTGTATTATTAGAAATCTATTCTATATCTTTGAGGAAAATAAGAATCATATTTCCTAAGAAAATGGTTAAACATTTTTATATCTTCGAGTGAAGACTTTGGAAATCTCACGTGGAGAAGTTCCATTTTCTTCAGCGTCAGAGATGAAATTCCTTAGGGCGCTGAACTCAACATTTTCATTGAGGAGTTAGGAAACTACTAGTGTGGTTGTCCTACCATGAGGAAAGTGAGATTCCGACCATGCCAGTGGTGAAACACTAGTGGGAAGGAACCCCTCCTGCCAACAGTCGGATCAAGGGACAGTTATGTCTTCTTGCATCAAGTTGCACCCTTGGCTATTGATGATAAGAGAGTTGACTAGTGCAACGCCTTTCCTCGTTGGTTACCCCAAGTGGAAGGTGTGATGTAGGATAACGACAAATTTCCCCTATGTAGAGAATAGGGTTTGTCTCCCGTAGGACTCCGGAGATGATAAGTAGGTGGTGAAGCGAGCAATGCGCCGTTTGAGATATTTCTCTCTTAACCTGGACCTGCACACAACACAAATAACTTTGCTTCCCAACGAGTACAGAGAGGTTGTCAATCTCTCCGGCCTTGTCGTTCACAAAGGATCAACGCAACTGATAATAATGATAGCAGCTAAAGAGTAAAAACAGGAAAGTAAATGAGCGTGTAAACAGTAATGAGAATATGGACCGAGGTCCCGTGATGTTCACTAGTGATGTCTCTCTACCAAAATACGATAAAACTTCCATGCGAGGTAAACAAATTACAGCTGGGCAATTGACAGGATTATAAACGCACCGCAATGCTAACTATGCTACAAAGAAAGGAAGAGGCTCAAAAGAATGGGCAGTACGCTAAAATAAGTAGACCAAAATCCAACTGCATGTACTACTAATCATCCACCTTGAGATATCTATCCAAAACATCTCGCTGGTATTAAGTTGCGAGCCCCACCCAAAGGGTAAACCCAAAGCAACAGACAACTGCATTAAAAAGCACTTTGCGTAACGTAAACAATCATTGCAACCGCGGTTACAAGCACCGTTGTTTTCCCCCTTGTGGCAACAACACATCCCCTAGACTCATGTTTCTGTCACTCAAGCGTGTCATCGGGGGGCATGAACCCACAATCGAGCATAACATTCCCTCTTGGAGTTACTACCTACTACTTGGCCAAAGCAATAAACAACAACGGAGAACATGCAAGAATTACTCAGGAACAAAAATATAAAAGATAAGAACCAAATATATTACTCTATCACAATCTGAACATAATCTCATAATCCATTAGATCCCATAAAACTCAGCATAGCAACAACAGAAAGATTACATATGTGCCTCGATCATGTAGGACAACTCACGAGGTCTAAACCATGAAGAACAAAGAGGGGAGGAGAACATCACATAGCTACTGATCATGGACCCATGGTCCAAAGGAAACTACTCACGACACATACGGGAAGCGTCCATGGTGGAGGGGAATCTCCCAGAGGTCAATCCTCCCTCCGGCAGGGTGCCGGGAAGAAGTCTGCTGGTGCACCCGATCTTGGAAGCGCGGCAGCGGCGGAACAGAGGCGAGATCGCGAAAAAGGGTTTCTGTACTCGGGGGTATCGCGTCACGGGGAATAAATAGGCGTAGGGGGGCAACCAGGGGGACCACCTGGTGTCCAGGCGGCCACCCGGCGCGGACCCACCCTAGGCCACGCTACCTGGCCGCTTGGGCACCAGGTGAGCCCCCTCTGGCCCTCCTTCGGGGCTCTGGAAGGTTCCTTTGCACTGATTTTTTATCCGATTTTCCCTAATTTTTGGAGCACTTTTAATATGGGGGAAATGTTGGGATACGGGGCAGAAAACACAAATTTTTCATACCTACGGTACCCGAACCCAAGATCTATGCTATGGCGATGTAAAGTAACGGAGGGAATCGGTGTTCATACCTTTGAAGACCGAAAGAGGGAAACGTTCTTGCGAACGTGGCTGGCGTAGACTCGGAACTACGACCTCCCTGTCGTGTAGAAGACCACCACCGGCGAGGATGACTCCCGGTAAACCTCCAGCGACGAAGTAGCACCACAGGTGTAGTGCCTCGAAGAGATTATACACGTACGGTACAATCGATGTTCCTCCCGGGCCCCGAACCAGGCGAGCAGCGGAAGAAAGAAGGCTACGGATCCCGACTCCAGCAGAACGACAGCCTGCCTTATGATGGAGAACTCCAATCCAGGTGCAGACTCCAAACAAGGGGAGTCCACTTCCGGGAAGGAGAAGGAGGAAGACGAAGATATTGGTGTGTTGGAAAAAGAGGGGTCTACCCCTCCTTATATAGGCCAAGGGGGGGGTGCCATCCTCCTCCCCTCCCCCATGTGGGACTAAACTCCCAAGGGGGGGGGGAGTGCGCCGGCCAAGGGGGGTGGTGGGCCCCACCCTTGGCGCCAAGCCCAAGGGGGGAGACCCCCTCCTCCCTTAATGGGCCCCATGGGCCCATTTAGCCTTTTTCCCATTTTTTTAATTTATTTAATATGTTTTAAATAATTAATTCAGATAATTAAATAATAAAACATTATTAAAACAGTTAAACTTTATTTTGAACTATTCAAAATGTTCGGAAACCATTCCGTCCTCCTCCGGAACTATTCCAGTGATTCCTCCTATTTCACCGATTGATCCCTTAACTGTCCTATGCATCGATTGCCCTTAAGTGTAACACCCTAACGGTCCGGGAAACAACAGACATGGTCGAGACTCTTCTCATTGACCAATGACTAGTCAGTTGGACCTGGTTACAATCCTTGACAGCCCCTTCACTTCCATTGAATGAACTTCGATCGCTTTTGGAAACCGTTAACGATACGACGTAATCCCTTTGTGTTGCGGTACTTTGTTTGTCCGAGGTTTGATCGTCGGTATCCTACATACCGTGTTCACATCTCGTTCACAACAAACAACTTCTCTCGTCCATGATCGTTGCATCTCTTGTGACCTAGTCACGTCCTTGCAAGGTGTGGGCCCAGAGTACCTGTCCTGTCACAAGGACTGACAAATCCCGCTCTGATCTATTAACATACTCATCAACCATCTATTTCGGAATACCCAAAGTGCACCGTTATAGCTAGCATATTTCAGTCAGGCGGTGGGATACAAATCAAAGTCTCCTCATAGATGACAATTACGTATGATCATTACGGTCTAAGGACTAAGCCATATGTTACAAAGTCATAGCAACGCTGAACTATGTGACTCGATCACATTGCAATACTTTAGGTGGGTGTACGTCCATCACATCATTCCCCTTAACGATATGACCTCATTGTGAATGGACTTAAGTGTCGCCATGATCAGGAAAGCTTGATCAATCAATTGCCCAATGAGATAGTTTACCCGAGTTAAACTACGGACCATGTTTTATACTACACCTGTATTAGTATTTCCAAGTAATACAGTTATAGCACAGTATAAAACGTATTATGAACAAAACGGATATGTGACAAATATCTTTATTAATTTGTCTCTAGGGCACATATCCAACAGTCTTCCACTTGCACTAGAGTACAAATTACACTAGTTTACATCAGGTATGTATCTAACACCAATGGTCTCTCAGTGTTCTTCAAACTTGTCCTGTGGAAGAGGTTTAGTCATCGGGTCTGCTGCGTTCAGATCCGTATGTATCTTGTGAATCCTAATGTGTCCATCCCTGATGTAGTCTCGCGTCACATGGAACTTTCGGAGGATGTGCTTGGCTGTAGAGTGAGTTCTTGGCTCCTTCGCGTTAGCAATGGCACCCGTGTTGTCGCAGAAGATTCCCAAGGGGTCAGTGCAGCTGGGAAAGACGCCAAGCTCGATCACGAACTTCTTCAGCCACAGCGCCTCGTTTGAAGCTTCGCAAGAGGCAATATACTCCTACTCCATTGTAGATTGGGCGACGACTGACTGTTTGCCGCTCCTCCAGCTAATTGTGCCACCATTCAACATGAAAACATATCCCTTCTGGGATTTCGAGTCATCTAGATCTGAGCCGAGGCTTGCGTCAACGTAACCCTTTATGGTGAGCTCCTCATCAACTCCTCCATAAACGAGAAAGAGATCCTTGGTTCTTCTCAAGTACTTAAGGATGTTCTTTACTGCTGTCCAGTGAGCCATTCCCGGGTTACTCTGGTAGCGATTAGTCATACTAATGGCCAGCGCTAAATCCGGTCTGGTACATAACAAAGCATACATGAGAGAACCTATGGCTGAGGCATAGGGCTTTGAGGACATCTCCTCCTTCTCTTTTGCTGTGGTTGGGCATTAAGTCACGCTTAATTTGACACCTTTTATAACTGGCAAGAGGCCTCTCTTGGAGTTACCCATACTGAACCTTTTCAATATCTTGTCAATATAAGTGCTCTGACTCAAGGCCAACCGTCGATTAGGTCTATCTCTATAGATCTTAATCCCCAATATGTACGCAGCTTCACCTAGGTCCTTCATGGAAAATTGTCCATTCAGATATTCCTTCACTTCCTCTAAGAATTTCTTATCGTTCCCTATTAGTAATATGTCATGTACATATAACACAAGGAATGCTACAGAGCTCCCACTCAGTTTCTTATAGACGCAGAACTCTTCGACGTTTTGGACAAATCCAAAAGCTTTAATGACCTCATCCAATCGAAGATTCCAGCTCCGAGATGCTTGCTTCAACCCATAGATGGATCGTTGAAGCTTGCACACCTTACCAGCGTTCCTTGGATCGACAAACCCCTCTAGTTGCATCATATACAACTCTTCCTCAATGTTGCCATTTAGGGATGCAGTTTTCACATCCATCTGCCATATCTCGTAATCATGATATGCATCTATTGCTAGTAGGATCCGAATAGACTTTATCATCGCTACAGGAGAGAACGTCTCCTCGTAGTCAACTCCTTGAATTTGTCGGAACCCCTTCGCGACAAGTCGAGCATTGTAGACAGATACGTTTCCGTCTGCGTCAGTCTTTTTCTTGAAAATCCATTTATTCTTGACGGCCTTGCGGTCCTCGGGAATATCCACCAAAGTCCATACTTTGTTGGTGTACATGGAGTCTATTTCGGATTTCATGGCTTCAATCCATTTCTCGGACTCGGGTCCCTCCATTGCTTCTTTGTAACTTGTAGGTTCATCCGACTCATCAGCCGAGATTGCATTCACAAGCTGTCCGTAAAACTCAGTAGGTTGACGGACTCTTGATGACCTACGGGGCATAAAAGGTTCCTCTTCATTCTCATCATGATCATCATCAATGTCATGATCGTTATGAATGTCGTTCTGGCCATTCTCTTCAGCTCCCACTGTGGAAGATGGTTCCAGAACAATTTCCGTAGCCGTTTCTTCCAATTGGAGTGATTGGTCAGTCACTTCATCGAGGTCTATTTTCCTCCCACTCAACTCTTTCGCGAGAAAATCCTTCTCAAGAAAGTGTCCCGTCTTGGCAACAAACGTTTTGCTGTCAGACTTGTTGTAGAAGGTGTATCCACAAGTTTCCTTGGGATAGCCCACAAAGATGAACTTATCCGCCTTGGATTCAAGTTTGTCAGGCTGTAGTTTCCCAACATAAGCCTCACAACCCCAAATCTTCAGGTGAGACAACTTAGGTTTCGTGCCATGCCATTCTTCAAATGGTGTTGTATTTATGGATTTGGATGGTGCCCTATTAAGAATATGAGCGGCAGTTTCTAATGCATACCCCCAGAATGACACAGGCAAATCAGTATGAGACATCATCGATCGTACGCTATCCAATAGGTTTCGATTACGTCGCTCAGCCACACCGTTTCTCTGAGGTGTGCCTGCCGGCGTAAGCTTTGGTACTATGCCACAAGACTTCAGATGATTGCCAAACTCGTGACTCAAATACTCGCCACCTCGATCCGATCGAAGGTGCTTGATTTTCTTTCCGAGTTGATTTTCGACCTCATTCTGAAATTCCTTGAACTTTTCAAAGCTTTCAGACTTGTGCTTCATCAAGTAAATATACCCATATCTACTCAAGTCATCAGTAAAGGTCACGAAGTAACGAAGACCATTGCGAGTGGAGACGTTCATGGGTCCACATACATCCGTGTGTATGATCCCCAATAAGTCATCCGCACGCTCCATTATCTCATTGAATGGAGTCCTTGTCATTTTGCCCATGAGGCATGGTTCACATGTATCAAGGGATCCAAAATACAATGACTCAAGAAGTCCATCCTTATGGATCTTCTCCATGCGCTTTATACCAATATGACCAAGTCGGCAATGCCACATCTTCATGTGATCTTCATCATTCTTCAATCTTTTGGCCTCAATATTGTTAATGTGACACACGTCACCATCGGGATCAAGTACGAATACACCATGCAACTCCGGTGTGTGAACATAAAACATTTCATCCTTATCAATCGAACAACCAATTGTATCAGACTTAAAAGAATAGCGGCCTCGCTTCAAGCAAGAGCCACTAACGATGTTCACACTCAACGCGGGTACATAGTAGAAATTATTCAGAACTAAAACCAATCCCGAAGGGAGACTAAGATGCTTCGTGCCGACCGCCAAGACTTCCATTTGACAGCCATTCCCCACGCGCATCGTCACTTCATCCTTGAGCAAGCGTCTCCTATTCCTTAGTCCCTGAATGGAATTAGAAATATGAGCGACAGATCATGTATCAAGTATCCAGGATGTGTTCCCGGCGCTTGTCAAGAGAAGATCAACAATATGTATATCAAATATACCTTCGTCTCTCTTGGCGACCTTGCCAGCCTTCTTGTCCTTTACGTACTTGGGGCAGTTGCGTTTCCAGTGACCTTCACCCTTGCAGTAGAAGCACTCCACTCCGGTTTTAGGCTTGGGTGCCTTGGGAGGAGCGGCAACTGACTTGCCATCCCTCTTGGGCCACCTCTCTTGTCCTTCTCCCGCCTGCTTGACTTCTTGAAGTCAGTGGTCTTGTTGACCATGAAGACGGCGTGCTCCTTCTTGATCTCAACCTCGGCGCTCTTCAGCATGGCGAACAACTCAGAAGGGGTTTTGGTCATCCCCTGCATGTTGTAGTTCAGCACAAAGCCTTTGTAGCTAGGGGGAAGCGACTGCAACACCCTATCAACAACAAGTTCATCTGGAATCTGGCATTCCAGAGCATTCAAGCGCTGAACGTAGCCAGACATTTTGACTACGTGCTCACTCACGCTGCCGTGCTCGTCCATCTTTGCTGAGAAGAAGGCTTCAGAAGCCTCGTACCGTTCAGCCCTGGCTTGAGGTGCGAAGACCGCCTTGAGGTCGGTGATAATATCATATGCACCCATCCTCTCAAAGCGTTTCTGCAGCTCAGCCTCCATGGAGTAGAGCATGCCACTCTGGAAAAGGTTGTAATCATCAGTCCTGGAGAGATAGACATTCTTCTCGTCCTGACTAGCATCATCTGCTGGTGCGTCACCTAACGCGCCCTCTAGTACGTATGCCATCTTGAGGGGAACGAGGAGAATCCTCAGGGTGCGGAACCAGTTGGTGAAGTTTGTCCCATTTGTTTTTAGCTTATCTTTCTCTAGGAATGATCCTAAGTTGAACGAGGGGCGAGGTGCTGCCATCTACAAGGTTGTTTCAGTTAAATTGAGAGGTGTTTATCTAAGTGGGAGCTTTCTAGAATTTTGAGATTAAATTGAAACTCCACATTATGTATCCCAACCCCCATACCTCCCCCGATCGTCACGGCCATCAGTATGCGAACCAAGTAGGCCTCTAAGCCAATCACATCAGGCATGTGACTCATGCTCGACCTTTCGGTCTCCTGTGTTCCAGGCCCGCATCTACATACGTCAAGCCTGCCAATCGAACCTTGATGTTAGGTGTTCAGCAAGGCCATATCTGCATATGCCAGGCTTGCCGAACCCAACCTCATGCGAACTCCGTTGAATATGTAGGACAACTCCGGTATGTACGGAGCATCAAGCCATATGGGAGAACCTTCCAGGCGGTGCCCACCAAGGGATAACACAATGTTGGTATTGTGAGAGATGGTCCTGTTTCGTGCTACCGTCGATATATCTAGCATACTAGCATAAAACAGAAAGTAAAACTGTAAATCATACAACCTATGATCCCCCTTCATGCAAAGCAAAGTTCTATGCTATGGCGATATATCTACCCGAACCAAAGATCTATGCTATGGCGATGTAAAGTAACAGAGGGAATCGGTGTTCATACCTTTGAAGACCGAAAGAGGGAAACGTTCTTGTGAACGTGGCTGGCGTAGACTCGGAACTACGACCTCCCTGTCGTGTAGAAGACCACCACCGGCGAGGATGACTCCCGGTAAACCTCCAGCGACGAAGTAGCACCACAGGTGTAGTGCCTCGAAGAGATTATACATGTACGGTACAATCGATGTTCCTCCCGGGCCCCGAACCAGGCGAGCAGTGGAAGAAAGACGGCTACGGATCCCGACTTCAGCAGAACGACGGCCTGCCTTATGGTGGAGAACTCCAATCCAGGTGCAGACTCCAAACAAGGGGAGTCCACTTCCGGGAAGGAGAAGCAGGAAGACGGAGATATTGGTGTGTTGGAAAAAGGTGGGGTCTACCCCTCCTTATATAGGCCAAGGGGGGGGTGCCATCCTCCTCCCCTCCCCCATGTGGGACTAAACTCCCAAGGGGGGGGGGAGTGCGCCAGCCAAGGGGGTGGTGGGCCCCACCCTTGGCGCCAAGCCCAAGGGGGGAGACCCCCTCCTCCCTTAATGGGCCCCATGGGCCCATTTAGCCTTTTTCCCATTTTTTAATTTATTTAATATGTTTTAAATATATAATTCAGATAATTAAATAATAAAACATTATTAAAACAATTAAACTTTATTTTGAACTATTCAAAATGTCCGGAAACCATTCCGTCCTCCTCCGGAACTATTCCGGTGATTCCTCCTATTTCACCGATTGATCCCGTAACTGTCCTATGCATCGATTGTTGGTGTTCGGGGCACAAAACAGAAATTTTTCATAACCTACGAGACCCATACCCAAGACCTATGCTAGGGCGATGTAAGTAACGGACAGAAATAGATCACATACCAGTATGTAGTTCGTTAAGCGGGAAACGTTCCCGCATGAACGTGGTTGGTGTAGTCGTACCGGCAATCCCCGATGCCGCGCAGATCCACGATGACTCCTGCAGCCACCCGATCCTTGTAGACCGATGACGGGATTACGTCCCTGTCGGAACGTTGCTGATGAAGACCTCGCGATACGGCCACGGCGACGAAGTAGCACCACAAGTGTAGTGCCTCGCGGGATTATACACATACAGTATACTCGACGTCCCTCCGGGCTCCGAACCAGTAGAGCAGCGGAAAGAAGATGGATTCGGATCCCGATTCCAGCAGCACGACGGCGTGCGTATAGTGGAGAAATCCCCAACCAAGTGTAGACTTTAAACAAGGGGAGTCCACTCGAGGATGGAGAAAGGAGGGAGAGAGAGATGAGAACTTATCTCAAAATGTGATCATTAAAAGGGCACCTCTACCCCTCCTTATATAGGCCAAGGAGGGGTGCCACCCCCCCTCCACTTCCGGGGTGGGACTAATCCCAAGGGGAGGGGGGTGCGCCATGAATAAAGGGGGTGGGCCCCTCTATGGCGCCATGGCCCATGGGGGAGGACTCCCTCTCCCCCTAATGGGCCCTATGAGGCCCATATGCCTTTTAATTCATTTTTAATTATATTTAATTATATTTTAATATTTAATTCAGATAGTTAAATAATAAAACATTTATTAAACATTATTAAATATATTTTGGACCTTTCAAAATACCCGGAACAACTTCCGGCCTTCATCGGAACAATTCCGGTGTTCTCTCCAATTTCTCCGGTGATCCCGAATCAATCCTTACTGCGTCGAGTACCCTTAAGTGTAACACCCTACGGTCCGGGAAACAGAAGACATGATCGAGACAATTCTCATTGATCAATGACTAATCAATTGGACCTGGTTACAATCTTTGATAGCCCCTGCGCTTCCATCGAATGAACTTCAATCGCTGTTGGATCCGTTAACCGTGTGCCTGTTCCCTTTGTCCTGGGGTACTTTGCTTGTCCGAGGTTTGATCATCGGTATCCACTATACATAGTTCGTCCTCGTTCTCAACAAACAAGTTTACTCGTTCCGTGATATTACAACTCCATGACCTAGTCACACGTTTGCAAACTTTATGATGTAACATCACCGAGTGGGCCCAGAGTACCTATCCGTCACACGGATGGACAAATCCCGCTTTGATCTATTTGCATACTCATTAACATATCTATTCGGAATACATGAAGTACTCCTTTATGGCCAACATATTTCAGTCAGGCGGTGGGTAGCAAATCAAGGCATCCTAATAGACAGTAATTACGTATGATCATTACGGTCTAAGGATCTGGTGACTACGTTATAGTTATCGCAATGTCGAACTATGTGACTTGATCACATCGCAACACTTCTGGTGGGTGTATGTCCATCATATCATTATCCAATGATACGACTCCATTGTCAACAGACACCATTGTCTCATGATCAGGAAACCTTGATCATCAATCGCCCAATGGACTAGTATACTAGGGTTAACTAGGGACCTGGTTATTTGTATACCACACCTGTATTAATGTTTCCGCTTAATACAGTTATAGCATAGTATCAAATGTATTATGATCTAATGGGATATGCTCGATAAAACATATTTTATTTGCCTCTAGGGCACATTCCCAACAGTCTCCCACTTGCACTAGAGTACAAATAATCTAGTTGCATTTTCTCTGGATCATAACTCCTTATTGATCATGCTTGCCCGTGGAAGAGGTTGTATCAACGGTCTGGGTACTATTCAGAACCGTATGTCCTTTTTCAAATCATAATGTCACCTAATTTGACATTCCTTCATTATCCACTATAATGATGAGGTATATATATTTGGCGGTGAAGTGAGACTTCGTTTGGTGTGTCATAGCAATGACATCCGGTGGGTCACGCGGACTTTCCCGTAGTCATGCACACTTGAAACTCACTCAATCAGAAGTCGAACTTCTTAAGCCATAATATAACTCCTGCTACTTCTAAAGCAGCCACATCAATGTAGATTCAATCCTTAATGCATTGTATGCAACTTTGATGTCTAACCATGTTTCTTTCAACTTAGGCATTCATTAGTATGATATCTCAATTTTCTAGGTTAGTGTCAAAACTTGAACCAGCATAACATTTATGGTCAAGTCCACTATCCTTTACAAATTTGAGATGTATCCTCAGTTCTCTTCAGACATTGAAGGATAAACTTAACTCTTTGTTCAATGATTTACTCATAAATCATATCACAACATGTTCTTACTACTAAGAACTTGGGTCACATTACGTCGAGTACATAACTCTGGTTTTATATGAAAGAACCTATGACAAAGGCATAGAGGATCCAACACATCCATTTCTTTCATTAACCATTAACCATTGTTCTTGTACTGAGATTAACTCAACACTTCTCTTGGATATACAAGTAAGGACCACTTCTTGACTTGTCCCATTCTGAACTCCTTCAGAATCTTATCCAGGAAAGTATTACGACTCAATGTTATTAAACACATATCTATCTTAATAGATCTTCAATGCTTAATACTTATTCATCTTCATTTATGAAAGATTCAAATAATCATTAACACCAACTGCACCATTCATAATATGTTATCCATATATGAGAATGTTATCATGCTCCCACTCAAATATGTCATGCACATATTAAGTTATAGGATAACACTCATATTTCTCCCACTCAAATATGTCGACCACATATAAGACAAGGATAACATCCACATGGCTCCCACTTAGATATGTCAGACACATATTAAGTTCAGGATAATAACCACATGGCTCCTACTCAAATATGTCATTTACATATAAGTCTAGGATAATACTCCCATAGCTCCCACTCAAAATATGTCGTCTACATATTAAGTTTCAGGAAACTATTCAGCTCCCACTCAGTTTGATGCAAATGCATGTTTCCTCGATATTTTGGTTAAGTCCAAAATCCTTTGATCATCCATCAAAATGAGAATTCAGTTTACGAGACACTAGTATCCATATGTTTTTTCAAAACCTTCTTGTTGTACCAATTACAACACTTCTTCAAATACAAGATTTGAGGAAGTCACGGTATTGATAACAATCCTGGATCAATCATAGTGAATATCCCTTTGACTCAAGCATTGCTACACATTGTAGTCAACCCATTGAATTTGTCAGAAACAATCTTTGTGACAAACCAATCTTGACGTCCCTTTGATGTTCACATTTATTCCTCATAACTCTGAAGTTATTGTGAATATCAAGTAACCTCCTTACTTGATAAGATTCAAGCAATCTTAAATGTAACTCAACATAGGATTTCATGACTCGTAGTCATATCTCGTACTTAGGTCCACCACCGCTTCTTTGTAGTTGTTAGGAATGTCTTGTTCCATTAACATGACAAGTGAATCATGAATATCATTTTGCACCAGGGGCAAATATATATTCTTGAATCCTACCTTTCTCAATAAAATCTCCCATCAGAATATCATGATCATTATCATTAGTTTCTCCTCTTATTGTAGATCTTTGCTTCCAGAACATATTCCGTTGCACTACTCTGACAATTGGAGGCAAGGTCAATTACCTTGGTTGAACTTTCAATTTTCTTCCATTACCACATTTATCAAGAACAATTCTTGACAAACACCAAACATAGCAATACAAGTTTTGCTCCTTTTGGTTCTAGTTGTGGAAGATGCATCCATTGTTGTCTAAGGATACACTACAAAGATAATTTATCTTACATAAATCAAGCTTCCTAGAAACCACAACACACCATGACATATATAGTGTTGGTTTCCACGAACTCAGATGGTTCCCTATGCTGAAGTGAGTGTTTGCATATTAAATTAATAACTCTAAACAATAATAACGTAACTTGGTAAGAGATAACTTAGACCATACACTTTTCGATAGAATATGATCACAATGTTCAGGCACGTCAATCATATTGAAGTGTCTCAAGACATTGCAATTTGTGGAACAACTTTCACACAAGTCTTTATGCCCAAGACTAACTCAAAACATTTGTCACTTTGATCAAATCGTAGAGACTTGTCTTTCTTGTTAATTTAATATCCATCTTTACTCTGAAATCCCTTCTGATCATATCAAATTATTTCAGACTCATGTTTCATTAGTGAATACAAATATTCATCTAAGTCCACATACGAAGTTCACGAAATAATGAAATTCACCACATGCTGACATACGATACATCACAATGTATGATACTCAACAATCAGTACACATTCCGTTTACCAGAATGCGAGGTTTTAGGCATCTCACCTAAAAGGCATAGTTTGTATGTGTCAAGAGATCAAGTATCTTAAGACATCATCATACCATTCATGACTTAAACTGTAGTGTCATTATTAAGCCTGGATATTTCTTGGCATTACAATATTTCTTATAAATGATCAAACAACTATCATCAATATAAGAATAACTCATTCATAATCGTAATGTGACCATAAGAGATATCATTCATAAAAGGAGAACAACTAACTTGTTTCTCACTAATATGAATAATTGTCTTTGCGAGATGCAAGACACACTAATAAAGTCCTCATTCAAACGATCATAAAATTTATTCATATATTAATCAATTGATAGATGTAGAGGGAGAGTGTTGTCGACCATCAACTATCTTGATTGCCGTCAGCACACATTGTCACCTCATCCCTTCCAAGTCACTCTTAAGCAGTAAGTTCAAGCATTGAATACTTAATCAACCGCAATTAGTGTTTCATGGGAAAGACATTTATAACTCGTATATCAAATATACCTTCTCCATCAATGACCATTCCTGCGTTGGTTCTACTCTTAAAGTTCTTGACTTTAACCATGACCTCATGACAGGTGAACGATTCTCCTTCAGGACATAGTCCAGACATGGTCTTTGTAACTGGGAGGAAGCGGATGCAACTCCCCAGTTATCGCAAAGTAACCAGTCATTCAGTAGTCCAAGTTATACACAAGGTGTTCCATGTATCTTATACATTTCCCAAGTGACTTTCTCAGCAGGTTGTTCCTTCCACCATAGTTGAAAGAAACCCCGTCCATATACTCATATTCCATTACTCTGATTTGTGACCAAGTACTTTCAAGTTCACCTAGCACGTCATACGTGTTGGTTAACATGCATTCACAATTCAGATTCCATAGAATGAATTATGGTGTATTGGACAGTGATTCATAAGTGACGGTGAGTGCGATACTCATCATCATCTTCCTTGATTACGGAGTTGTCAGGTGTATCTCCTAGAAGTTCTTCGTATTATGTTTAGCAAGTCATTACTAATGAGTATGTCTCTAATGGTGTTGGTACACATCAATGAAGTAAGAACCATTTACCTTAAATTCTATCATACTAAAAGAGCCATAGTTCTAAACATTGGTATGACGTTATCTACAATGATATTTGCTAAGACATGAAGATTAGGTTCATAATATGGAGTTCATGTTTCTAAAACAATTCTGGAACTCCCACTCAGACAAACATCCCTCATAGTTTGTTCTAAGTGATTACACGATCCTTGAAGAACATACCTCCCCCGTGTGACACGACCATCAGTATGTTGTTCAAGGTAGGCCATCATGCCAATCACATCATCCATGTGACTCATGCTCGACCTTTCGGTCTCTTGTGTCCCGAGGCCATGTCTGCACATGCCAGGCTCGCCACAATAACCTTAGTGAGTATATGCCGCGTATGCAAGGCCATGTTTCTGGACATGCTAGGCTTGATCCACCCATCTCTTGTGAACGTAAAAATGTTTGACATCCGTGTGACACGTGATGCCTCCATAATGAAGAACTTTCCAGATGGTGCCTCACTAAGGAAGGACACTTTGTTGGATTAGTGAGGGATCATCCTATTATTCTACCATCGTATATTTATCATATTAGCAAAACAGGATGCAATAGTATAAATCATACATGCTATGATTCCCCCTTTCATGCAAATTAAAGTTGAAAACGCCTTTCTACTTTATCTTTTGCAAGTTTTACGTGGCTGCTAGGGGTTTCGAGAAAAGAACCGCTTCTATCCTACGAAAACAAGCCACAGCACCAATCCACAATTGTCTCTATTACACCCCTGTCGGGGCCCTCCGTTGCAAACATCTTCGCATCGCTAATGCAGAAAGACAGACACCCCCCAGCCACTTTATATGGTACAAGCCATATGTCAAGCGTGGAACCAGTCTCGCGTAAACGCGTAAGGTCGGTCGGGGGCCGCTTCATCAAACATTGCCGCAACGCTAAATGAGTACACGTGAGAGGGTAACAATTGGAGAATTGATGCCCACATACTATATGTGTTCTATCCGTACAATACATCTACGCATAGCGTTTCTCTGATACCACTGTTGGGGTTCGGGGCAGAAAACACAAATTTTTCGTAACCTACGAGACCCATACCCAAGACCTATCTATGGCGATATAAGTAATGGACAAAAATAGATCACATACTAGTATGTAGTCCGTTAAGCGGGAAAAGTTCCCGCATGAACTTGGTTGGTGTAGTCGTACCGGCAATGCCCGATGCCGCGCAGATCCACGATGACTCCTGCAGCCACCCGATCCTTGTAGACTGATGACGGGATTACGTCCCCGTCGGAACGTTGCTGATGAAGACCTCGCGATACGGCCACGACGACGAAGTAGCACCACAAGTGTAGTGCCTCGCGGGATTATACACATACAGTATACCCGACGTCCCTCCGGGCTCCGAACCAGTAGAGCAGCGGAAAGAAGATGGATTCGGATCCCGATTCCAGCAGCACGACGGCGTGCGTATAGTGGATAAATCCCCAACCAAGTGTAGACTCCAAACAAGGGGAGTACACTCGAGGAAGGAGAAAGGAGGGAGAGAGAGATGAGAACTTATCTCAAAATGTGATCATTAAAAGGGTACCTCTACCCCTCCTTATATAGGCCAAGGAGGGGTGCCACCCCCTCCACTTCCGGGGTGGGACTAATCCCAAGGGGAGGGGGTGCGCCATGAATAAAGGGGGTGGGCCCCTCTATGGCGCCATGGGGGAGAACTCCCTCTCCCCCTAATGGGCCCTATGAGGCCCATATGCCTTTTAATTCATTTTTAATTATATTTTAATATTTAATTCAGATAATTAAATAATAAAACATTAAATAAACATTATTAAATATATTTTGAACCTTTCAAAATACCCGGAACAACTTCCGGCCTTCATCGGAACAATTCCGGTGTTCTCTCCAATTTCTCCGGTGATCCCGAATCAATGCTTACTGCGTCGAGTACCCTTAAGTGTAACACCCTACGGTCCGGGAAACAGCAGACATGATCGAGACAATTCTCATTGATCAATGACTAATCAATTGGACCTGGTTACAATCCTTGATAGCCCCTGCGCTTCCATCGAATGAACTTCAATCCCTGTTGGATCCGTTAACCGTGTGCCTGTTCCCTTTGTCCTGGGGTACTTTGCTTGTCCGAGGTTTTATCATCGGTATCCACTATACCTAGTTCGTCCTCGTTCTCAACAAACAAGTTTACTCGTTCCGTGATATTACAACTCCGTGACCTAGTCACACGTTTGAAAACTTTATGATGTAACATCACCGAGTGGGCCCAGAGTACCTATCCGTCACACAGATGGACAAATCCCGCTTTGATCTATTTGCATACTCATTAACATATCTATTCGGAATACCTGAAGTACTCCTTTATGGCCAGCATATTTCAGTCAAGCAGTGGGTAGCAAATCAAGGCATCCTAATAGACAGTAATTACGTATGATCATTACGGTCTAAGGATCTGGTCACTACGTTATAGTTATCGCAATGTCGAACTATGTGACTTGATCACATCGCAACACTTCTGGTGGGTGTATGTCCATCATATCATTATCCAATGATACGACTCCATTGTCAACAGACACCATTGTCTCATGATCAGGAAACCTTGATCATCAATCGCCCAATGGACTAGTATACTAGGGTTAACTAGGGACCTGGTTGTTTGTATACCACACCTGTATTAATGTTTCCGCTTAATACAGTTATAGCATAGTATCAAACGTATTATGAACTAATGGAATATGCTCGATAAAACATATTTTATTTGCCTCTAGGGCACATTCCCAACATCGATTGCCCTTTAGTGTAACACCCTAACGGTCCGGGAAACAACAGACATGGTCGAGACTCTTCTCATTGACCAATGACTAGTTAGTTGGACCTGGTTACAATCCTTGACAGCCCCTGCGCTTCCATCGAATGAACTTCGATCGCTTTTGGAAACCGTTAACGATACGACGTAATCCCTTTGTGCTGCGGTACTTTGTTTGTCCGAGGTTTGATCGTCGGTATCCGACATACCGTGTTCACATCTCGTTCACAGCAAACAACTTCTCTCGTCCATGATCATTGCATCTCTTGTGACCTAGTCAAGTCCTTGCAAGGTGTTGATGCAATATCACCGAGTGGGCCCAGAGTACCTGTCCTGTCACAAGGACTGACAAATCCCACTCTGATCTATTAACATACTCATCAACCATCTATTTCGGAA
This sequence comes from Bromus sterilis, assembly GCA_950022295.1. Taxonomy (NCBI): domain Eukaryota; kingdom Viridiplantae; phylum Streptophyta; class Magnoliopsida; order Poales; family Poaceae; genus Bromus; species Bromus sterilis. The sequence continues at coordinate 50,430,724 of OX465596.1, forward strand.
TACCCAAAGTGCACCGTTATAGCCAGCATATTTCAGTCAGGCGGTGGGATACAAATCAAAGTCTCCTCATAGATGACAATTACGTATGATCATTACGGTCTAAGGACTAAGCCATATGTTACAAAGTCATAGCAACGCTGAACTATGTGACTTGATCACATTGCAATACTTTAGGTGGGTGTAAGTCCATCACATCATTCCCCTTAACGATATGACCTCGTTGTCAATGGACTTAAGTGTCGCCATGATCAGGAAAGCTTGATCAATCAATTGCCCAATGAGATAGTTTACCCGAGTTAAACTACGGACCATGTTTTATACTACACCTGTATTAGTATTTCCAAGTAATACAGTTATAGCACAGTATAAAACGTATTATGAACAAAACGGATATGTGACAAATATCTTTATTAATTTGTCTCTAGGGCACATATCCAACAGGAAACCTAGAATAGAAAAACAAAAAAAAGGAACTGGCACTGTGGTGCACTGAGTTAATAAGTTAGTCAAAATATGATCAAAAGTGTATGAAAGTGTATCTAGATCATAGCAATATCACACAAAACATGCACGGAGAAAGAAGAAATTATAGATACGTTTGGGATGTATCAACTATATATAGCCGCCCCATCCCTCAATTGGTGGTTGGATGCTCCGAATTAGAAACACATTTGAGAGCAACCCTCCTCCGAACAAGTAGAGAACTCTAAGTGATGAAATCTAGTTTCTGTGATTGAGCATTTCATAGGAAACCAATTTGAGTAATCTGAAAACTTATTACTCTTGAAGAATGTGATATTCAATATGGTTAGGAGTTAGTTTCTGAGAAATTCAAGAGTAAATTATGAATTCCCAGTGAACAAGTCTTTGAAGGTTTTTGGAGTCTCATAACCGGGTCCAACTTTAATGCAGGAGCCAACAACAACAATCAAGAAAAAGGCAACAATTAACACGCATAGGTGCACATTGCATAACCAGGTTAACAGGTTTCAACTTTCAAGTTTCAAGTCATCATATCAACAATGCAATAGCTAGCAACAACAAGAACCATACAACATAAAGCCATACGTTCAATAGTTCAAGAAAAAACAACACCCATGGACATGTGAATGGAAAAGTGACTGTAGTCAATCTGGATCAACATAATAGTGAGATCTAGACTTATCAAAATCAGATGGGTGTATGTCAATGTCATCATCTTCAGATTTATTATCTTCTTTCGAAGATGAAGAAGAGGGTTCAATAGGTACTTCTTGGATGCTATCAAGCAAAGAAGCCATTGTCCTCTTCCTCTTCTTACTAGGTGGTGCATTCCTCTTCTTAGGGTCATGCGCTTCTGATGTTGACACTCTGTGTGATTCTTGTACATCTTCAAATTCTTGAGCTTGTAGAACTTCAATTTATTCAGCTTGTCTCTCCTCTTGTTCGCTTTATTGTGAATTATTCCAGATTTTAATTTCACAAATAAAAGGTCCCTCATCAATTCATGGCACATTCTACCATGCTTCTTTACACGAACATGTGCCACAAAACATCATTTTAGAAAATATGAGCTATGTTTTTCTTTTTTTGACCATAAATAGAATGGGAAGGTCCCCACTGTTATCTTGTTCATTATAAATAAGAAATATATACAAACTAGTTTGTTACATCATGTTAGTATGATAATCTCATGCTAAACTAATTACATAGAAGACATGAATTGTTCCATGAGTTCTATGATATCAGGCTTAGCCCTAATCAGGTGGTCATTAAATATCTCCTTGAAATTCCTTCTGCATTCATTGATGGAGCAATCAATATGTTCAAATATAATATTATTTCTTCGCTTCCAGATAGCCCAACACCCAATAATAAGAATTTCCATGAATATTTTGCAACATGATCTGTTTTGGGCCTCAATAATCATGTTAAATATGTTATCATTTGTATCCCATTACATGTTGAGGCTCCACCAAAATCTTTGGCTGAACGAGCATCCAAAATAGAGATGCATTCTGTCTTCAAGACTCCCATCATTACATAGTGAGCATGCATTGCTGTCAAGTACAAATGATTTCCTGTTTAGTAAATCACAAGTATTCAGTTTGTTATTTGACATGAGCAAACAGAAGAACTTGAATTTTGGTTGGCAACAAGATTTCCACATCCATTTCATAGGGGGAGGAGTATTCTGATGTCTAGTGAGTATATTGTACACTTTCTTGGTGCTGAATTTGTTGCCTCCCTCTTTGAGAATCCACACATCATTCTCCTCGTGTTCCTGAATCATGTCAATATCATCATTGAACGTGCTTAATTGCTGATGAGAAGTGATAGACAATGGTAGGTGGAACAAATTGGTCAGTTCCTCATGATGCCTCACATGTCTCACAAATATATTTACATTAATAGAAAAAGAATGGAGCTCTGGGTATTTGTGTTCCATGCAAATGTTGCTCCATAAGTCCTTCCAAATCAAAGTGGTATAACCTTTATGAACATTGATTTTAGTCATACTTCTATACAACTGGTCAACTAGACTTAAATAGTCCTTCCACCAGAAAGATCCCTTGCTTTTGCTAGTGTGGGGTATCTCATGATTATCATAGTATGTCGGCCAGATCAATTTGACCCATGGTACATCCTCTTTGTTGTATAATTTGTGAATATGTTTCAGTAAGAGAGAAAAAAATTTTGTTTTTAAATTGTGGACACCAAGTCTACCAGCCTCCTTTGAACTATGGTTTTCTACCATGAGGATAAAACTAAATAGTTAATAGTAGGTGAATTGTAGATTGAAAATTATAATCAAGATAAGAAATAGGAACACAAAGCCACAAGCTTGTGATGTCTTTCTTACTTGTTCAAATGCTGACCAGTTCCTTTCACATGTTGAGGAGCTACATGTCAAACTAAGGATCTTCATCACCGAAGTCCTAATATTTGGTGTGCAGTGCCATGATTCAACCACCAATTTGTTGCATCGGGTAAATTAGACAATTGGAAGTTGAGTGTTAGACCCATGATAATATGAGATCAAATCAAATAACAATTAACATCTATTGAACAAATATAAATCACCTGGATCAATGTTCTTGTTTCTTCTCTGCCGTATGGCAATGTCCCACTACTAGGGAAATAGCTATACATGGAAACCTTATTAGTGGCGCATATATTAAGCCATGCGCCACCATCTGTTAGGGGTGGCGCACTGGAAAATAATGCGCCACCCATAAGCCCTTATGGGTGGCGCATTATTTTCCAGTGCGCCACCCCATACGTGGCGCATTCTGGTAAATGTGCCACCCCTAAGAACCTTATAGGTGGCGTATTTCCAAAATGCGCCACCTCTAAACCCTTATTAATGGCTTGTGGTCAGTGGCGCATCCATAATGCGCCACTAAACGCAAAAAAGGACGTCACTATAAGGGTATTCCCTAGTAGTGTCCTCTCCAAAGGAATCAACTTGACCTTTATACTTCTTGAGTTCTTCAATGGTCATGTCATGTCTTGAATGTCCACATCATCAATAATGTTCATAATACAAGTGATCATGAATGCTCTAAATTGTCCATCTTGCTCAATGCATTTTTTGTTTGGATAGTAGTAGTAGGGGTTCAGAAAGTAACCAACTAGATGTAGTGGTGACTTAAACTTGCTTTCCCACCTCTTGTCAATGATATCTAGAATAACTTTGAAACGATCCACATCTTCGTCAAACCTCACATAAATTTCTTTATTTTTTTGCATCAAGCATACAACTATGGAATAATCCCATTGCTAGCACATCATTATCCATTCTACTAAAAACATTAGCAATTGTCTCAAAGAAATTAATAGCTTTGCACACTCATTTACAAAAGGGATCAGATTGCACCATTTTCATAGCACCAGTAGAGAAATGCGTATCCCGAACTTCAATCTGTGGCACACCAGTTTTAATACACGTCAATACTATTTTTCTCAAATAATGCTAGCATTTCAGTTTTTTGGTACACCATCACTATGTTATTGTTGCTAGTGTGGAAATAAATCTCCACTCCACTTGTAAGTGGAACCCAACTTTTTGAACAAGGCTTAACAAACTAGTGGCGTGGAAACCTATAACACGCCAGGATTATGTTTTCATAATAAACAAAAAATTTACTACAAATAATATATAAAACATTAATATGAAAAGAATGATTATTTTTCTATAATAAACAAAAAACTTAATTAGTATGAAAAATTATATCAAAAGTTAATACAAAAAGAATGACTATGTTTTCATAATAAACAAAAAATAATATAAATTATTATATATACAAAAAATATATGAAATATAATATATATATTATTTATACAAAAAAATTAAAAACACTGTATAAAAAGTTAATATGAAAACATTCTATAAAAAGTTAATATAAAAAGAATGTATACAAAGGTTATTTTTTGAAAAGAACAAAAAAATATGAAATACTATGTTTTAACAAAAAATGCAAAAAATAGATATCTAATATTATATATACAATATTTATATAAAATAATTTACAAACATTGTATGAAAAGTTAATATTTAAACATTGCATTGAAAATTTTAATATGAAAACATGCATAAAAATTATATATGAAAAAAATACAAAAATAAAATGTATGACGTGGGCTTCATTGGGCCACCCCAACAACTAGTTTAATAACTATATCATGGGCTTAACTGGGCCACACCAGGAACAAGGGTTAAATCTCCCAATTCCCCCTTCCATCACTCGCATATCTCCTCATCCCGATTCAAACCCACTCACTACGCCGCCGCCCATCATCCCGGAGCCCCCCGATCGACACCAGCAGTCCCGGAGCCCGAGCTGCTCCTGCCGTTGGACCCTTCTCCGTCGACTCCGTCCTCCCCCTCAATGAGTTGCTCATCTCCTCCCTATTCTCATTCCCTTAGAGCAGTCGATAGGGTGTAGGTAGCCTCGTTTCCGTCCCTTGTACCCGTACGTGTTAGTCGTCGTGTCCCCTGTTCCCAACCTAGGGTTAGAGTCAAGATTCGTTGGGAGAAAAAGAAGCAACGTGATATGTGTTAGTAATGTTAGCAATGAGAAAAATATAGTTATATATTGTACAAACAGTGTAAATCAACATCCATGCAAGAAGAAATAAACCCTCTTTGCTAATGCCATGCCATGACTTGTCTCGGTTAGATTATGTTATAGATTTGTCTCGTTATAGCTATAGATTGTGTTCTAGAAAACATCGTTTTCTTGAGTAGTTTGGCATTTAGTGGTTGTGTTAGGAAAAATCTTATGGTTGCCATAGTGGCTCTCACCTTTGTCTTTCCTTATTCTCAAAAAATTTAGGGAAATAAATTGTATGGTTGCCATAGTGGCTCTCACCTTTCTATTTCATGACAGTGCACTAGACTTGTTTAGCACTTAACTAAATATGACTTCATGCTACTTGTGCTAGGATATATCACAAAACGTAATGCAATAATCTTGTGATAGATCATCTACTTCTCCACCTATATGTTTAAATGTTGTGATTTACTTGCCACAAAAAAAATGTTCTCTACCATGCCATTCCATGCTTCCTCTCTGCCATGCCATGATTGTAGTTAAGAATCTATTTTTGTTTGCTTCTAGTGAACTTGTGAGTAACTTAATAGTTTATATTTATTTTTATTGTTGAGCGCCAAATGGATGTTCACATGGCACTTGCCAAGTACGAAAGCAGCAACCTCTATGAAGTTCAAGATAGGTTCGCCGAACTGGAGCTGCCGAAGATCATCATCAAGTCTCAACATGAGAGGATTGAGACCCTTCCGAATGATGTCAATCAGACCAGGCAAGAGAGAGATGAGCTCCTTCATGACAAGGCCATGCTCATTCATGAAGACCATGAGGTGGAGGATCATAAGAAGAAACTCAAGAAGTATGTGAACCATCTCTATTCCACTAGTAGTGAGCTAAATGGATATGAACATAGATTATATCATTAGCATAGAGAATAAGAATGATAAGCTTCGCAAGATCGAGGCTATCATTCGTAGTTAGGTTTAACTTGTCCTATATGTTAAGTAGTAGTTATATGGTAGAGCTTGTATTTTGGGGTGGTAAACTACTTTGTTGAATCTGATGGATATATTTTTATTTAGTGTTTAAATGTACTACTATTTAAATGTAGGCTATATCATTTTTATACGTGCAAATATATATCTATGGCATGGCATGGTTTACAACGCCAAAGATATACCAGTGTACTGCTGGCATGGGTTACCAATGCTAGCATTGTTTTTTATCACTGGAGTTATATTCTCGGCGTGTGGTACCCATGCCAGAAAGACCCTTTATCAATGCCATAGATAGGCTTTTATCTAATAGTGTAGCTTTATTCCCCTTGGCCTTTTTGAGGTAAACCATCTCATCTAGTTCCTAGCTCATATATGAATAGTTTCAACAAGTCCTTATTATTTTCTTCTAAGCTTTGGAGATTTAGGTAAGCAGTGGCAAACCTTATGATGCTGGAATGAACAAGATCTTTCCCAAGGAGTTCTCTAACCAAATCCAACACCCTTGTATGAGCATACATGAACACGACCACTTGCCTTGCTTGGGCTGTGGTCTTCTCAACTGGTTTAAGCTTTCCTATGTCCTCCAACAACAGGTCAATAATATGGGAAGCACATCCATTCCAAGATATTGATGGTCTTTTTGCTTTCATTAGATTTTTTGATGCTAAATTGACACATGCGTTGTGGGTCACCACTTGAATAACCTTATTTGCCCCCAACGTCTTCAATGCACTTGTCAACAAGCTCGATGATATGTATTCCATCTTTTTAGATAGACGAACAATCCATTGAATCCAAAAATAATGCTTCTTGAGCACTATGAGAAAACAGGTTCATTACTCCCCTGCCCTTCCTATCTGTCCATGCACCAGTCATCACTATACAACCTATGAGACACCATGCATCCTTATGATTCTTGAATGAATCAATCACTTTCTCCTTTTATCTGCAAAAAAGGACCACTCATCTCATATGCAGTTGAGCCATTCAAGTCCCTACCAAAATCTCCAATTTCCTTGATCATATTAGAAAAACTAGGAAGTGTGTCAGTGTTGTGGGGAATACTAGCTTCATCGAAAAATTGACATATATATAGTTGTTTTATATCTTGATAGTGGAACCTGTTGGAAATAACCACGATTGGAAATACTCTTCCGACTCGGACTTGTAGCAGTCACCGCATAGGATACGTATAGGTTCTATCTAGTGCTATATACTCCCTCCGTTCTAAATTATATGACTTTCATTTCTATACATGTTTAGATACATATATAAAAAAGTGAAAGTCATCTAATTTGGAACGGAGGGAGTATATCTCTGTACACAACCCTGTAAACTTAACTAAAAAGAAATACAAAATAACCACGAGCGTGTCTAACCAATCGGCTTCTTGCATGCTAGTTCCCGGCGACACGAATCCATCCAGGTGCTTAGTGTTAGTTGTGTACGTGGGTGTAGTTTGTGTACTGCCGGAAAGAACTCGACGTGTACATCGACTACGAGCACTTGCTCGACGAAAGGAACTCGTCTACGAGCAACGTAAAGGGGACCTGCGCTAACAATTGGTATCTAGAGCTTGGTTGATCGGTGTGATTTTCAGAAAGTAATTGAAGGATCATGTCGAACATAGGCAAGGAGATTGTGCTGACGGCAGCAGCAGCGGCAACACCGATGCCGACGGTGGGGTTGTCACAATTCCCCCGGTTGGATCGTGAGGACTACGCACTCTGGGCGATGAACATGGAGGTGGAAATGGAAGGAGCTGAGTTCTGGGAAGCCGTCGACCCCGGAGGCGACGAGTACGCAAAGGGCGGTCTGAAGTATCAGAAAGATCGTCAAGCGTTAACGGCGATCTACTCCGTCATGCCGAAGGATGTGATGCATCACCTCGTCAGAAAGAAACCGGCGAAGGAGGCATGGAAGGCCATCAAGACTCTACACCAGGGTCATGATTGATCGTGTCAAGGAAGCACATCTACAGTCCCTGATGAGAAATTACGAATGCGTGAAGAGGGAGGAAAGCGAGACGGTTGATCATTTTGCCGCCCGTCTCAAGACCCTCGTCAATGGCATTCGCAACTATGGTTCAACCCTACAAGAAGTTGTGATCGTCCAGCGGTTTTTTGCGCGCCGCGCCAGCACACTACATCCATATTGTCACATCGATTGAGGAATGTCTCGACCTAAAGACTTTCATGGTTGAGTATCTCGTCGGAAGGTTCAAGGCACACAACGAGGGAATACAGTTCAGTTTTGGCGACCCGAAGGAGAGTGAGCACCTCATGCTTACGAAGGCACAATGGATCGCCCTGTCAAAAGAAACACAAGGAGGATCCACAAGTAGTAGCAAGAAGAAGGGAATGTAGCGCTCGGTGAGAAAGAACTTAACCGACTCGGACGACGAGGATGCGCCTGCACCACCGAGGAGGAAGTTTGACATCAGAAAAGTGAGGTGTCATAAGTGCAGCCTCCTAGGACACTTCAAGGCTGATTGCGAGGCAGCACCAAAGCAAAGGGCGCTCATGGCCGAGGAAGGAAACGATGGAGACATGATGACGTGCGAGCCAGTGGACGAGGAGGATCCAGACTCTCAAGCGTTGACTTAAGAAATTGTCACACTTAAGGAAGAGAAAGTTTGCCATCATAAGCATGCTCCAAAAAATTGTGTCGATGCTACAAACACATCAGTTCTAACACCAGGCGAAGTTATGGCGCCAGAAAACCATAACACAAGGCGTGACGATGTGGCCACGCAAGAAGAAGGGGAAGACGTGGCGCCAGAAGACCACGACACAAGGCACCCTGATGAGATCGTTCCAGAAGTCCATGATGCTAGGCGTGATAGTGTTATCGTGCTTGAAGTAGGAAAAATCGTGGAGCTCGAAGACCATCGCACAAGATATCCCGATGACGTCGCGTCATAGGATGGTCTGACAAGCCAGGGCATGTTGAACTCACACGAAGAAGAGGAAGCACCCGATGCCGTGCCTGATGGCTCGGGAGACACGACATGCCATGTTGAGTGTTGTCCAACCACCCAGCATGGAGCACCCCATGCACATGCACGTGGAGGAGGAGAATCTGGTTTGTCTAGGGCACGTGCAATCAGATTGGAAGACTCCAAAACGCCAGAAACAGGGACTTTGGCAAGTTCAGAAGTAAGATTGTCTTCTCCGGTAGCACGAGAACGATGCATCATGGAACTCACTTCTAAGGAAGCATAAATTCGGTGAAGATGAAGAGTAAAGGGCAACGGTGTTTGCACATCGAGGAACCAGTATTTTTTGAAGATGCAGTTATGAAGGAGTGTTGGCGTCATGCTATGGATGAAGAAATTGGGTCGATACGAGAAAATAAGACATGGGAGAATGTGGATTCCCAACGAGCATAAGGTTATTGAGCTTATGTGGGTGTACAAAGTCAAGAAAAATGCCGAAAGGAACTTGGTGAAGCATAAATCAAGACTCATAGCTAAAGGAAACGTGCAAGATCAATGTGTGGACTTCGAAGAAGTGTTCGCTCCAGTTAACAGGATGGAATCAGTGAGACTACTCATAGCTCTCGCAGATCAAGAATCTTGGAGGATACATCACATGGATGTGAAATCCGCGTTTTTGACTGGGGAGATAGAAGAAGAAATATATGTGAAGCAACCATCAGGGTACGTCCAAGAAGGAGAAAAACACAAGGTACTGAAGCTACACAAGGCATTTTACGGGCTACGACAAACCCCTCGTGCATGGAACATCAAGCTTGATAGTACATTTATTTCTCTTGGGTTTGAGAAAAGTCCACTGGAGCATACCATGTATAAGCGAGGACAAGGAAACGACCGTCTACTAGTTGGCATCTACATCGACGACCTATTGATTACTGGAGTAGATGAAGAGTTGATTGCAAATGTGGCAAGGGAGGCCACATGATGATATCATGAATCGAGATTCGAAGCAAGTGGAGCTCAATGTTGATAACTAGTCTACAACTCATCTACGCAAAGAACCAGTGCGGCATGATAGAAACAAGCACATTGATACGATGTATCACTACATAAAAAAATGCGTAAAAAAGGTAAGGTGATGGTCAACCATATTTGCACCAATGATCAGTTGGCCGACATCCCAACCAATGCTTTAGATCGAGAGAAGTTTTGAAGTTGCGGTGAAGGATCGACGACCAAGCTGTAAAATGAGTACATCGTGTATAGGGGGGTGATTCTTGAAAATAACCACGATTGGAAATACTTGTCCGGCTCCGACTTGTAGCAGTCACCATATAGGATACACATAGGTTCTATCTAGTGCTATATATATCTCTGTATACAACCTTGTAAACTTAATTAAAAAGCAATACAAAATAATCACGAGTGACACGCTCGTGTTGCAACCAATCGGCTTCTTGCGTGCTAGTTCCCGGCGACACGAATCCATCCAGGTGCTTAGTGTTAGTTCTGTGCGCGGGTGTAGTTTGTGTACTGGCGGAAAGAATTCGGTGTGTAAATCGACTACGAACACGCTCTCGACGGAAAGAACTCGCCTGCGAGCGACGTACAGGGACCTGCTCCAACAGAACCCGATCCTTTTTCTCTAGGATCGTATGAAAAAAGAATGAGCTTAAAAAGTTACCGTGAGAAAGACTTGTAGAGAGTTTGTGAGTTTATTTTGTATTAATAAGTTCCAACCAATTTTGAGGGACTAATTGTTGTTTATTAGTTTCATGACTATGAAATTGGGAGCGATGCTCCTACATGTTTTTGAAGTCTCATGCTACAAACAGTAAACATAGCCGAGCTAAGCTCATGGGCAAAGCTCCAGGATCATATACTCCCTCCGATCCAAATTAATTGACGCATACTTAGTACAACTTTGTACTAAAGTTATAGTAAATGTGCGTCAATTAAAATGGATCGAAGGGAGTACAAAATTTTCTTGGAGATCCATCGCTCATACACAGCATAGTACAATATATCACATCACTTTGAAAAACCAGCCTTTTGCCGTTGCGCCGCTACTTTAGAACCCCTCCTCTATGTGCCATGTTACATGTCTTCCAGCAAGTAGTTCAAGATATCTTGCGACCATAAGCACACACGAGATAAGGTGATGAACCATGAGAAATACACCGGACAACAAAACCAGCATGAACGCGGCGGCACTTACGGCTAGAGAGGTGTTGTCCAGAGGCGTTCTGAGGTCTGTGTAACCCAGGTAGGGGAACCCGTCTAGCGCGTCCGTACCAGGTGTCAAAGGATGGTTCTCAGGGTAGGGGAAGCCGTTGAGCTCGTCCGTGTGAGGAGGCAGAGGATGGTTCTCAGGGTAGGCGCCGTCCGGGCCATTTCCATCCATGCCAATTGTAAACAGCGTTGCGTCCTCCTCCTGTCACAATCGCAACGGTAATATGAATGACAGTGAGATGATGAAGGGGTAATAGCAATTTACAAGGTGACATACTCTGCTAAGTGCTGACTGCTAGGAAGAAAACTCAAGGTGGCATAGTCTGCTAAGTGCTTAGGGGTTATCTTAGCAGCAGAAAAAGTAAAATGCATGTCATATCCAAGATGTGATTTGGGTTCATGAAAAGATTGCTGCACAATTGAGCAAGAATTGTTCAAACAATGAGCTCCTAGTATTGTAGGCATTGTTTCTGTTCCATGGGTCTTTAGTAATTCACCAACAGATCAGTACTGTAAGTCAATGCTCTATACTCCTACAAACATATTTTATTGGAATTTAATGGGTGTTGACAAACTCAAGACATGATCCATAAAGTTGATGATTGTTCATTGGTCAATGAAGGTTTACCTGATTCTGCTTGGTTCCGGATGGGATACTGTTTGGGTGGTCAGGCTGCGGAGGGTATGTAATTGGTGTTGTAGGATTGATTTCCCCAGCAAATGAATCAGATTTTTTATTAACAGCTCTCTTTGAATGCAAATCATAAAATACTTTGGAAACAACAAGATCCCCGTGCTTTTCATCTTGATCTTCCCCAAGGTGATACTGATGCATCTTCCAATCAGTCCTGGCACGACCTTCCTTAGAGCTTATGTAGAGCACCATTATTTTCCTCCACCCTTTTTTGACACCGTAATCTGTGATACATATGGTGTTCCTAGTCTTGTGCCATCTGAAATACTCATCACAAACAGTGCGGTCACTGTTGCTAATCTTGCGGCGCTTACGTGTGCCTACACCATATGCATTGGATATTTTGTGGAAGAAATGACTAGTGCTCCCATCTATCTTCATACCTACAGGGGTATATGAATTAGCTAACGAAGACTTACTCTGCATAGTATGGACTAACTATTTAATTCGGAAAGCCTCGATAACAAGAACAAAATAAGAATCATGTACCAGGGAGATTTTTTGGATGTGTATAGCAGATTCCTTCTGCTTCCTCTATGGTTGGAATAAAATAATCTATTAGTTCACGGGACAGTGCCATGCCAACCTTTCCTGCTAAATGATCAAGCAGTTCTTCATCAGATGGATCAAACTTGACACCAGTAGGGAGTCCTGGCCACTTTGATGAAACCTGCAATATGAAGATGGCATGAGTTTTTAGCATTTACACTTCAAACAAGACACAAACAAAACACCAAATAGTACTATTCAGGAACAAATGGGGGTGTATTGTTGTTTGAATGGTACGTGTTATAGTTTAGTTTACTTTTTTTTCTTGTTTTTGCGGGAAGTGTTAGTTTAGTTAATAGTATTAATTATTAAATGATAATGAGGGAGAAAAAAAAGGTGGAGCAGAGTTATCTCTTGAATTGACGAATGTCATGATTTTTTAAAATGCAAACTAGAATGAGATGTATTACGAAAAGAGGGAGTACAAGACAATATTCAGAAATTGTAGAAGTATGTAGTTTGTCGTGTTTTCCCCTTCTTATTTGGGTTTTGATTGCTGACATAGGCTTTTGTTTTGTTTCGTTTTTCTCTATTCATGTCTTCTCAAAGATCCTGTAATATGAAACAACATATAATTTTTTATCCAATATGACCGTAAGGCCAAGTCCACTATCAAAAGATAACATAACACTATAGTCCAAAGACATACTTCCTCTATCCCAAAATAAGTGTCAAGTTGAGACACTTATTGTGGCTTCGAGGGAGTGTATGTCCAAGTGAAACGACATACATATTGATGCATGTTCGAGATGCTTCAGGATTTAATGTAAAACCAGAATAGTGGTCCTGCAATCTGTGGCATCTATGCTTACTCTTAGAAAGGGTTTCTCTACTTGCCGCTCGTAATGACGAAGGTAAAAATTAATCATCTATGTGGTTTTGGAACATAATTGTTTAACAAGCATATTTAACTGCAATAATGAATACATGAATCTATTACTTACTATATGTCATTACCAATATACCATGCATCCAGGGTTTAACAAGAGCCCATCAATTAAGAAACAAACTGTGCATGCATGAATTATGGAGTACATGACTACTCTATTGCATATGATGTAATTGTGATCACCAAGGTTGAACTTTACGCACCAAATATAGCCAACTGCACACAAAAGTAAATGAAAAAGTCCTATTAAATGGCGATACTTACATTAGTATTATCAATGCGATAATTACAATTTGGGCAGTCTCTCGATGCATCAATGTGGCAAGGCGAGGAGTGAGATGGGTTTCTTATCATCATAGCAATGGCCTCGCCATTAACAATCAATGACCTGAAGCTGAATCTGTGAGTTAATCTCTCTTATGAAGCATCCTTCGATGCGTAAGAGATAACAAACTTAATTAAGGACACATGATAAAGACCCCAGTTTGCTTTCAAAAAAGGTATCTACCTTTGTAAAGGATTCACAATGTAGCAACTAAGCTAGACATAAGTATATGAAAGAATTTTTACACAAGGAGTTATAAGCATTCTAGGTTCGACCACAGAACTGCCATAAACAGAGTTAAAACCAACTAATTAAGAATAGTCAGTGTTCACTAAGTAGGAAAAAAAAGGATTTTTCATCCTCTATTTTAGAAGAAAAAGGAGACTAATCATGATCAGGTTGACAGAATGTCATCAACAGTTTAAAGCTGCAGCTGTCATTTGTGTATCACTGCAAGTGGAAATGGAAACCTTGAGGATACTCAGAAGGATTCTGAATAACCATGAAGCATTGGAGTTTACCACTCACCCCTTAAATCTGCATTGTCAACTTTGTTGGACTACTGACATTTAATTAGTAGAAACCTAGAGGCGGGTAAGTAGAAGAGTTCTGAATAAGCATTTAATTAGCAGATAGAAACGTCTTCTGCATCGCACATACTAGCCGCAGTCGACGACGCAACAAACAGTTGCGACCGGAGTGCACCACGAGATCAGTATCTAGTAAACATAACGACACATAGGATGGCTCTTCCTCATGAAACACCTGCACCGCCGCTGCAAGCTGAGCAGAACTGAGCCAGATCCACGCCGGCGGAGCGGTGCGTTACCTTTCTCTGCTTCCTTTTTTTCTCACATCTCCTCTGCTTCCTTCCAGACGAAGGCTCCACCACCACCAAAGCGGTCCCAAAAACCCCATCCCTCCTATCCCACTGCAAGGACGAGAGGAACCTCACCAGAACCACGTCGGCGGCGTCAGACCGGCCTGTTCTTCGACGATCTCACACCCATCGCCCCGTCAGACCGGCATCTCCTCTGCCACGCGCTCTTACAATTCATATGGCTCACACATGGTTAGCTATACTATCAGCATCCGAGCTCCTCCAAAACCACGCACTGGAATCCACCGCTCGCTGATTAACGGCTACACCCCTTCGGATCAAACTGAAAACCCAGCCCCCTCGCGACACACAACTAGATGAAAAATATCCCTGACCGCGTGAGAAAATAAAACAAGAAAATCACAGGCAAGAAAGAAAATACTAAAAGACGGAGATCGAGCCGAGAATGGAGGCCAGAAATAGAGTCGGAGCCCCAACTCCGCTGACTTACTCTTCTGGCGCCATGGGCGCCCGGCTGCGCTTTGTCGAGACCGAGAGCGGAGCGGGGAGTGAGAAGAAAATGGACAGGGGGTAGAAGGAGGAGGGGAACTTCTTGATAAGTGAGGTCCTAGCCTGGGATGTACGCGCGCTTAAATAGACGAGGTGTGTGACCACTAGCGACGAGCCGCGCCTCACAAAAATGTTTTCCCACAACAACAAGCAAACCCCCTGCTCTACCTCCCTAGGCATCTAGGTTCTTTGGGTGGTGGGTCTCTTGCTCGGCGGCAAACTGCCCCTCGGGTGATTCTTTTTACTGTGTTGATCCTTCTCTATGAGAGGAAACTTTTCCAATATGCTTTTTGTGATCCCTACTTTGCATAAATTCTACACAAAAACTTCTCCGTAATTTCCTTTTTTACTTTTGAACAGAGTGTTTTCATGATAAGAGAGAGGATAGGCAAGAGGACCGGAAAGCAAGGAAACCGAAGCAGGTCTATTTTGAGAAAATACATAATGCAATCCTGAAATGAACGATGCGGAATTTGCATGATTATTGCTTGTTAATATATCCCAAAGATAGTAGTGGTCGGTGCAGTTGTGTCTATCTTGACCTCCAAAAATACAAGGCGATGGCGCCACCAACCACCTTTGTTGTATCCATGCGTCACTGTTGCTCATCAAATGCACGTCATGAGGAAATCGTGATGAATAACCAACCACTAATCCTTTATATCCTCCATCAAGTTCCACTCCACCATGGCATCACTCCTGGTTATCCCCTTGGCATGGAACTTGCGGAGTCAAACACTGTCTGTGGCCTGGCACTTCTCATATGCACCTCAGGAACTCACATTCTCGATCTTCCTCCACAGGCTCATCTGATGTAGATCGATGATAGATTATTGGACGACTCCATGTCCCTCATCATGTTGGATCTCTTCTTCTCCATCCCGCTACAGTAATGTTTCAAATAAAATTGATTAGTTGTGGAAGATTGTTCATTTCTATGTAGAACCAATTAGGGAGAACACATCTATTATGTGAAGTCATACGTGGGAGTTGAGTGTCTACGTCATTCTTTAGCATCCATGATTGGACCTGAGGAATGTAGCTAGTTAAGAGACGAAGGAAACAAAGGGCACAAACAAGAGTGTGGTAATTTCACATGGTCTTATCAAGGATTTTACATTGATTTCCATGATGGTACTAGGGACTACATGCAATTTGTAATAGAGGGGACCTTGTGCCATAAGACCAGAAGGTCTTGGACGCAACATATGATAACACATGATTTACCTGCTTTCAGGCCCCCAAGGTGGGTAAAAGTTCTACTTCATTTCTTGCTCTTTATTTATATATATGAAGAACATAGTAGATTACAATATCGAGGGAGGGACTCAAAAGGAAAAGGAAACTCGAGGACTTCTGGATGAAGGCGGAGAATTGAGCATTAAGCTCTAGAATCTTGTCAGTCCAATGGGAACCAGGGTACCCTGGGCCGTACCTTGGGCCCAGAATGCGCTAGAGCACGATCAAGCGAGAGCCCGGTTCCGGAGGCTCCGCCCTCATGAAGAATGTGTGGTCGAGGCTTCCCGAAGACATTCCCCTCCTGAATATATTCATTTCTAGATGAACGTCGACAAGGACCCAATAGGGTGGATAAGGGTGCCAAGACCTTCTTCGCGATGAAGATTTTCCGAGCCTCCCGAGGTCCACTCCCCTTCAAAACGAAGCCAAGTCCAAGACACCAACCACCGAGACTGCCTCACTTTAGCCAGGTCAGAAACCTTTATTTGGGATTAGGGAGGAGCTTTCCCCCTCCATAATTGGCCTCATGTGGAAACCCTTCCCACCAAGTTGTGGGGGAAGAGGACCAAGGCAACTATATAAGTCCAAATAGGGCACCGTGGTAGGGGATCTGCCATTCCAAATCTCAAACTTGTAGCTCTCTATGTTCATCTCCATTGGAGCAATCCCACACATGCAGGAGTAGGGTTGTACACCTTCATGGTGGCCTGAACCTGGGTACCTCCTTGTTTCCTCACCGCATTGTGTGTATGGTGTTCTTGCAGATCCGACCATCTCCGCCACCATCATAGTCGAGATCATGAAACCAAGCCCCCAGTGTTTAACTAGGGTTTTGCAAGGTTTACCTCAGCCAAATCTCTCCGAAATTTGGCGCGTGATGCTAGCAAGGAAGATACTTCTCTCGCTCCTCGTTGGTTACCCCAAGTGGAAGGTGAGATGTAGCGTAGCAGCAGAATTTCCCTTAGCGAAGATGCTAAGGTTGAGTATCGAACCAGTAGGACTCCAAGAGATACAAGAAGGTGGTTCGACAAGTGATGCGCCGTTTGAAAAGAATCACTTGCTTCTCCTGGACCTGCACACACAGCAAATAACTTTGCTCCCAACGAGTACAGAGGAGTTGTCAATTACTCCGGCCTTTCTGTTTACAAAGGATCAATGCAAGAGATAATAATAGTGGCAAATGAAAGTAAGAACTGAAAGTAAATTTAAAGTGTAAACAATGATGTGAATATGGACCGGGGTTCCGTGATGTTCACTAGTGATGTATCTCTCCCAAAAGACGATAAAAGTGCTAGCGAGGTAAACAAATCACAGCTGGGCAATTGACAGGATTATAAACGCACCGCAATGCTAACTATGCTACAAAAGAAAGGAAGAGGCTAAAAAACAATGGGCAGTACGCCAAGGTAAGTAGACCGAAATCCATCTGCATCTACTACGAATCATCCAGCTTGAGATATCTATCCAGAACATCTCACTGGTATTAAGTTGCGAATCCCACCCAAAGTGTAAACTCAAAGCAAAGACAACTTCATTAAAAGAACCATGCGTAAAGTAAACAATCCTTGCACCCGCAAGTACAAGCACCGTTGTTTTATCCCTGGTGGCAACAACACATCCCCTAGTCTCATGTTTCTGTCACTCAAGCTAGACATCAAGGGGCTGAACCCACAATCAAGCATAACGCTCCCTCTTGGAGTTGCAACAAATCACTTGGCCAAAGTAAAATACGGCAACGGAGAACATGCAAAAATTTACTAAAGAACACAAATATTAAAGAGAACCAAATATATTACTCATTACAATCTGAACATAATCTCATAATCCATCAGATCCTAGCAAACTCAGCATAGAAACATAGAAAACTACAAAAGTGCCTCGATCATCTGAGGCAGCTTACGAGGTCTCGAAAGTGGAAGCACAAAGAGGGGAGGAGTACATCACATAGCTACTGGTCACGGACCCATGGTTCAAGGGGGACTACTCACGGCACATCCGGGAGGCGTCCATGGCGATGGATGGTCTCCCGGAGGGGATTCCTCCTTCCGGCAGGGTGCCGGGGAAGCTTCTCCTGGTAGCCCCGATCTTGAAACGGCGGTGGCGGCGGAACAGAGAGGAGAACGGGAATAGCAGATCGATATTAGGGGTTTCCGTCACAGGGGGTAAACTTAGGCGAAGGGGGGCACCGAGGGGGGACACTGATACACGAGATAGCTTCTCGTCCCTCGTTGGTTACCCCAAGTGGAAGGTGAGATGTAGTGCAGCAGCAAGTTTCCCTTAGCAAAGATGCTAAGGTTTAAAGTATCGAACCCGTAGGACTCCTGGGTCAACAAGTAGGTGGTGAAGTGAACAACTAACACCGTTGACAATCTAAGGATTGCTAACTTCACCTGGACCTGCACACACACAGATAGCTTCGCTTCCCAACGAGTACAGAGGAGTTATCAATTCCTCCGGCCTTGTTGTTTACGAAGGGTAAAACGCACGGGATAATAATGATAGATAGTGACAGCAACTGAAAAGTAAATACTGAAAGTAAATTGATAGCATAAACAGTGGTGGAAGTATGGACCGGGATCTCATGATGTTCACTAGTGATGTCTCTCTCCCAAAAGACGATAAAATAGCCATGCGAGGTAAACAAATTACAGCTGGGCAATTGACAGGATTATGTGCGCAAACCAATGCTAATTATGCAAAACAGAAAGGAAGAGGCTCAGAAGCACGGGCGGTACGCCAAGACAAGTAGACCGAAATCCATCTGCATCTACCCACTAATCATCCACCTTGAGATATCTATCCAGAACATCTCGCTGGTATTATGTCGTCGATATGTGACGGCAGATGCCATGGGGATGGCTAAAGTGAGGGGAAGACGCGAGGAAGAAGATGTCGATGGTGCCGGAATCGGGTTGGGCACAAACACGGTGACGGATACCACGATGTACCCAGGTTCGGGGCTCTCCGGAGAGATAACACCCTACTCCTGCTTGTCTCTTCTATATCAATGGACTGAGCTACAATCACTGCTTCTCTATCTACTCAGGGGAAGGTGAGAGCCGCCGTGGGCAAGACTCTCTCCTGCTTCCCTGAGGAGGAACTACAAGCAGTTAATGAACTGAGTGAGTTGTGAGTAATGGTGTGAATGTGCGGATCGTCCCCCACGCAGGAGGGGTACCCTGGGCTCTTATAGTGTGAGCCCGGGGTAAATCGGTAACTTCACTGCCGATTGGGCCCAGCTGTCATCCTCTAATCGGCTGGGTCCCACCGACTGCTCCTCTCCAGGTGATCCGGACCCGACAAGCGGCGGCCCATGCTGTAGACTTGTAGGGCATGATGATGAACAGTGGAGCTAGGAGGTGCGGTCTTGTCGCCCTGTCCGCGGAATCGGCGGAGAGGTCGACACCGCATCTCTGCCAGATCTTCGATGTGACTTGGCTTCTTTGCCACCCCGATATCTCGGGATTGCGCATTTATGACCTCGTACTTGGACCTCCGACTGGTCTCGGGGTCAACTTCTCCAGGGGTGATAAGTTGTACCGATTGCGCCTGGGCCGACTGGTGGCCCTCGGCAGGGTCGATTGCCCTAGGCAATCGGCCGTGTCGATGCCCATCTCGGCCCAGCTGCGCGCCAATCGGATGATCGTGTTGGTGATGAAAAAGGGTGGACCGGTTGCGCCTGGGCCGACTGCTGGCATTCGGTATGGCTGATTGCCTTGGAGCAATTGGCCGTACGCTTTCCCGGATCGGTCTAGCTGCAGCCCAATCGGTTCATCCTTGTCTTGAAAGGTTGCTTTCGCTTGGGTGAGCCTACCCGGGTACCAATCCCCCGACAGTAGCCCTAAAGCTGTAAAGGTCCCACGGTCATTTGGCTGCGGGGCCTTTGCAGTTTTCAATCTTTCTCCAACATCTTCCGAATGCTTTGGCCTCATCAAGTGCGTCATTCCGAGTTCGTCGACCGACTCGGAGCTCACACTCGACTAGCCAAGATTTCGTCCGATTTGATTTGAATCGCCTCCGATTTCTGTCTTCACTTCTTGAGAATCATATCCCTTGCCGACTCGGATCTAATCCTCACCGATTGCCTTCCAACGGTTACCTTCGATTCTTCCGGGATGCAGTCAATGGACCGGGGCCCACGACCCACGCGTGATTTGACGTAACTGCAGGCCTCGACCCCCACGTCGCACGCCTCGCTTCCCACGCTGGGATCTCTTGCGCCGGTTTGCCAGTTGGTCTTCCTGTGGGCTAGGCCACACCGGGCCACACGGCCGCAGCCGGATCCCACTCCCCTCCCCCGCCGCCCATATAAGCCACAGGGGAGGGCCTCTGCCTCCTCCTTCTCATACGCTTTCTTCCTCCTCTGTCTCTTGCTCTCGCGCTCGCTATTTCTGTTCCGCCCGAAGCTCTCCGTCGTGCGCGCAACTCCTCCTCCGCTCACGGGACCCGCTCCGGCTGCGCACTCGCGTGCTCCTCCGCCTCGCGGTACCCTTTCCCCGTCACCTTGCGCTCCTCGTCGCCATGCTTCTCGTCTTGATTCTTTCCGCCGGCAAGTTGCATGGTGCCCCGGCAGATACCTCTCAGGCCAATCGTGGGAGCTGGAGGGGCTCCACCGTCACCGCCAGTGCCATCCAAGCTCTAGTTCACGCCCGCAAGATGCCGGCCGAGGTCCAATGGCGCGCTCCCGGCGCCTAGCTCGTGCCCAATGCGCGTGCTGGCGAGAGGGTCGTGTTCCTCTCTCACTTTGAACGTGGATTCGGACTCCCCGCCAGCACCTTCTTTCGGGACTTCCTCAACTTCCACCACCTGCAACCGCATCACCTTGCGGAGAACTTCATCATGATCCTCTCCGGCTTTGTCACGCTGTGCGAAGGATATCTCGGCTGCCGCCCAAGCATCGCCCTCTGGAAGCGGTTCTTCAACCTCCGAGCTCACAATGCTCGGACGGAAGCTGTGGTGCCGTCTGCTACGGAGGGTGGCGACCCAACACATGTGACTGACATGACCGACTGCGGCAGTTGCCTCGTCGCAGCCGGAAAGCACAAGTACAAGGGTCCCGAGATCTTCCAATCATGCAAGAACTGGCAAACCACCTTCTTCTACTTCAAGTCGCCGGACCAAGGCCCCGATCTCCTGAACCTGCCCGAGTTCACCCTCGCACGGCCGACTGAGAAATATCAGTGGTCGCTGAAGTATGGTGTCAGAGACTGCGACGTTGATGCCCAAGTCGCCAGGATTGCCCAATTGGAGAAGGAGGGACTCCTGCCGACCGACCTTGCAGCTGCTTGGCTTCAAGCCCGAGTGCTCCCTCTACAGTGCCGAGTGCACCGGCTCTGCGATATATCGGGCCCCAGAGATCCCACTCGGCTCTGCACATGGCGGGTGAAAACCGAAGACCTCTGCGCCAGGTTGAAGACTATCACATCCAGTCCTTTTCCCGACCCTTTCCGCTTCGGCCTTGAGTACCTCAACCGCCAACAGAAACCACCTGTGGTATGCTCCGACTGCTCCCTTTCTCCGATTGCTTTTTCCTCATACTTAGCTTCTCTGATAACTTTCTTCTTCTTGCTCAGCATTTCATTCGATCCGACCTGATGGAAGACGGCCAGGTGACCGACACGTATGCCCCCGACCACGAGGAAGATGACCCCGCAGACTTCGAGTACAATGGTGAGGTTCCCCCTCCGAATCCGAAGATGAAGGCGCCGATGACGGTGAATCCTCTGGGGAGTCCTCCGAATCCGACGATCCTGCTGACGATGCCGGCGCCGAGGCTGCCGACCCCAAGAACGCCGACATCCGAACTGCGGCTCAAGGGGGTACGCCCGACCCTTCCCTTGAGCAATTTCTGGCCGAATGGAGCGATGACGATAGTGTCTCAAAGGTTGGTAATTCTGATGCAGCTCCTCACGCCAAGCCTCCGAAGGTGCCGACCAAACGCGCCTCGGCGACCAGCTCCTCCTCTGGTGCCGCTTCCGGCAAGGCTGCTAAGATGGCGCCGACTGCTTTCAAAGGCAAACAGCCTCAGGTGACTGCCGCCCGAGTGCCGACTGGTAAAGCTCCTCTGAACGTCGCCCCGCTGAGATGTCGGATGCCAACGGGCGCGCCGAGAACAATCGGGTATGCCCTTATCTTCATGCTTTGAATCTTACTGTCTTCTCTTATATCTATTCCTCTCCTCTTTCTCTTTTTTCAGGGAGACGATTGGTCTTGATGACATCGATGCCGGCATTCCTGCCCATGCCGGCGCAGTCATCTCCCCCGCCGTGTCTGCTGCTACGATTCACAAACGGCAACCGGCTTCACATCGAACTTCCAAGGATGCCGAGCGCGCCGCCAAGAAGGCCCGCCTCGAAACTTCCCAGAAAACTACTGCCTCCGTCACTGCCTCCAAGACCTCCAAGAGCACGGCTGACCAGGGAGTTTTTGGTGGCGAAGGAACGCGATCGGTCGGTCTTATTGCTCCATCTCCGCCACTACACTCCGACCCAGTCTCTGCCCCTGTTACAACTATCTCCTCGCCCATCCTGACAACCACCTCGCCGATCGTAACGACCATGTCGCCGATTATGACAACTACCTCGCCGATTGTGGCGACAGGTCCTTCAACTTCGACTTGCCCGATTTCTTCGCAGCCACAACCGGATGCCTCCGACCTTCCGGTGATATCGGCGCCACCGGTCTCGACCATCACTTCCTCTGCCGCTGTGATTCAAGTTCCGCCGCCGCTGCCGACCTCATCTGCGTCAATAATCTTGATGCGCTCGGTGGACCAGTTCCGGGCCGAGTACTCTCGCACCAGACATGTCGGCGCCGAATCTGATGCTCCACGCCGCTCCTCGGTTTCCTCGGAGGGTCCCTTGACGGTGGCCTACAACCGGGTGAACGACTTCGCCACCACCATGGCTCGGGATCTCCAGCTGCTCGACCGCCATCATGCGGTAAGCTCTTCAACTTTCCTTTATGGCTTCCTTCAATCGGGAGACTTTTCTTCCGGTGGGTGCGCTTGCGCCCACCCACTGGGTGTAGTCCCCGAGATTCGGGCCGATTGTTTGCAATGGGTTCGGATCTTTTATGCTCTTTGCTTTTTTCTCCTACCTTCCTCCAATCGGGAGACTTTTCTTCCAGTGGGTGCGCGCAAGTGCACCCACTAGGTGTAGTCCCCGAGATTCGGGCCGATTGTTAGCAATCGGTTCGGATCTTTTATGCTCTTTGCTTTTTCTCCTGCCTTCCTCCAATCGGGAGAATTTTCTTCTGGTGGGTGCTCGCAAGCGCACCCACTGGGTGTAGTCCCCGAGATTCGGACCGATTGCTTGCAATGGATTCGGATCTTCTTTTGGCTGATGTGTCTCTAAAGTTCATCTTGTTTTTCTTCTTAGGCTATTATGGAGGAACGACGCGATGTCTTCGAGAAGCTCCTCGAAGCCTACGCCGCCAGCCTTCGAACCCTCGCTCAGGACCATCTCGAGGTCAACAACCAGTCGGCCGAGATCAATAAGCTGAAAGGTAACCTCTTCACTACTTCTATCTTCCCTTTGGTTGATAATTTTTCTTGTACTAACATCTTTTTGTCTTCCTCTAGTTTCTGTTCCCATGGTGGGTGACCTTCAGGGCCGCATCGCTGAATTCACCCTCGAACTCGGACAGCAAGGGCCCGCACTCGTTTCAGCTAAGCAAGAGTTGACCCGACTGCAAGGGGTGGAGGCCGATTTGTCTTGAACCGTCCAAACCCTCCGCTCCGAGCTGGCTGCTCTGAAGAAGACGCACTCGGATGACCTGGCTGCTGTGGCTGCTGTTGGCGATGGACTTCGCGCTGAACGAGATGCAGCTGTAGCCGCCCGAGAAGCGATGCAGGCCGAGAGGGATGCCGCCGTTGCTACCCGAGACTCCCTCCGGAAAGATCGTGACGAGCATATTGCCAAATACGAAGAGTTGGAAAAGCACAATTATGAAGAAACGACCCGACTGCGCCGCCGGGCCAAGGGTTTCTGCGACACCATGGCCGATATGGACGTCCTTCTTAGCGGTGAGTGTTCCTTGCCTCCGAGTGCATTTTCCAACTGCTTCCTTCTTCTGTGTTCTTACTCATACTTTCCTTTTGTGATGCAGAGGTCTGGCCCGAATCTGAAGCAGCTGCCTATGCAGCGGTAGCCAAGTCCCGAGAGGAGACCATCACAGCCGGAGGGACCGTCCAACTTGATGATAACGTCTGGACTCGGCACGAATATCTGATCGGCACGGAGGCTCGCATTCCTGGCATTAAGGGGATTGCACTGTCCTTCAAACTTGGCATTCTGAAGATTGCCGAGTTGCTGTGGACACCGACTGAGCTTAAGGTTGGGCTCCAGAGGATGAAGCATGCTGTCGGCTCCTCCGCCGAGACCTGCGAACCGGAAACTTTGGACGAAGAGGATTCTGACAAGGGAGAGGCTCCGAATGCTACCACCGAGCAGACTCGAATTCTTCTGACGACCATCCCACGTCGGATTGATGTCTTGCTTAACTCTGCTGGTCGGACTGGTGCGGAGACTGCTCTTCAAACTGTGCTGAGCTGGTACCCACAGGTGAAACTTTCCAAGCTCTACAGCCTCAGAGAGAACGCAGCCGACGTGCTTGAGAAGACCTATGCTGAGGTGAATCGGCTAGCCAGCACTATGGTGAACTGGTTTTCTCCCTATGATTACACTCCATATCTCGACGAGGGAGGGAACCCGCTGGCAGCAACTACCATCTCTGGCCTGGCCGGTGAGCTTTCTGATAGCGGTTCTTCCCATACATCTCCGAGATCCAAGCAAACTGGAGCTACATCTACTGACGCGCAGTCGGAGCCGGATGCCGCCACTGCGCAAGCCGATCCGACTGCTCTGACTTCTAGCTCTGCGCCATCAACTACCCCGACTTCTTGAGCCGTGCCGCCGCCGACGCCATCTACCTCTGCCGCTGATCTCTGATCGGCCTTATCTTATTTTTACTTTCGGAATAGTTGCTTGTAAGACATGGTTTTAATTCCACCGACACCCACTGGGTGTGGCTTCAATGTAATGAACTTATTCGGCCTTAGGCCTGTTATCTCTATGCAATCCGATTTCTTGTTGCAAGTTTTATTTGTGCGATCGACTTTGCGTCTTTGTCGGTTTCTTTTATCGGTCTGCACTTGGGGGTGTCATGCCTTGTCCATGTTGCCGCCGACATGCGGTCTGCAATCGGATCGAAGGTTGATTTCCAGCCAAGGTTCGATAAGTTTTATTTTGAATTTACACGACAAGATTTAACGCAAAGGATTTTGCAATGTTAGGAGCCGATTGCTCGCTGCCGTGCTCGATGCATCCGTCTGCGGCACAATCGGTAACTAACTTTATCGGCTATGCCCTTTTTAGAGCGTTTCGACTTGTTTCTCGGGAATTTGTACTGCCGACTGCCCCAACCGCTGCCCTTCTCAATGCCACAACCACTCTCGTGACTTGTGCTCAAGTCAGGTGCTAAGTTGAGTGCCAGCCAGCAGTCCCCGTGCCTCGTTGGCTTATTTTTCTGACCTCGTGGCTGGTCAGTCTCCGAGTGCGTTATTCACGTCTCGGGTATGACTAAGCGTTGCCGACTTGGGCTAGCTTTTCGATTGAAATTATGCAAAGGTAATCGAATGCTCTTTTTTAGAGGCATGATAGCTTTACTAATCGTTTGCCGAATGGCGTACATAAATTTCTGCCGCACAACTATAGAACGGGAATAAAAGCTCGGCGTTCCACGGCCGCTTTGTTTCTACTCCTGACGTGTCCTTATGCCGAGTGCCCTTGGTGCAGTCGATCAAATAGTACGAGTTGTTCTTGAGTGCGCGGCTGATGACGAATGGTCCCTTCCAGGGTGAGGCCAGCTTGTGTTGTCCATTCGATTTCTGAATTCGGCGTAGCACCATGTCGCCTTCTCGGAAGGCGAGAGGACGAATCTTCTTGCTGTGGTAGTGCCGCATCTTCTGCTGGTAGACTGCCGACCTGGACAAGGCCAGCAGGCAGGCTTCTTCCTTGAGATCAACGCCGTCTTCTCGTGCTAACTTGGCTTCTCCTCGGTGTACAGGGCATGCCAAGGTGAATCAAACTTGATGTCGGATGGGATGATCGCTTCTAACCCATATACCAGGAAGAAAGGGGTGAATCCAGTCGACCTATTTGGCGTGGTCCTTAAGCTGAACAGTACTGCTGGGAGTTCTTCAATCCATGCTCCGGGTGCCCTCTCAAGTGGCTCCACCAATCGGGGTCTGATACCCGAGAGGATGAGGCCATTTGCTCTTTCTACTTGACCATTTGACTAAGGGTGTGCCACAGACGCAAGATCGAGCCGAATGCCCTGCTGAGACGCATACCGAGCCAGTGCGCCCTTTGAAAAATTGGTGCCGTTGTCGGTGATGATGCTATTGAGCACGCCATATCTGCACACGATGTCGGTCACGAAGCGGACCACAGTCGGACCATCAAGCTTCTTGATCGGGCGGGCTTCAATCCACTTGGTGAACTTGTCCACTGCAACCAGGAGATGTGTCATGCCACTTCGGGCCCTCTTGAATGGACCAACCATATCCAAACCCCACACCGCAAACGACCATGCTATTGGGATTGTCTTCAATGCTGATGTTGGCTGATGACTTTTTGCCTTGAACCGCTGGCAGCCCTTGCAATTTTTCACCAAGTTCTCAGCCGCTGCAAGCGCAGTCGGCCAATAGAAACCATGTCGGAAAGCTTTGTTGGCAATGGCTTTTGCTGAGGTGTGATGACTGCATTCACCTTGATGGATGTCTCTGAGCAACTCCAAGCCTCTATCTTCTTCTACGCATCTCTGAAAGACACCAGTTGCACTCTTGCGCACTAGCTCGTTGTTGATTATTGTGTATGCCCAGGATCGGCGACTGATTTGTCTTGACTCGGCTTCGTCTTCTGGAAGGACTGCGTCCGCTAGGAAATCTTTAATCGGCTGTGCCCATGATGGCGCACTGACGACTATCATCACTGCTGCTTGCTGGGGTGCGACTTCTTCTTGGATCTCGGCTTGCTGGCCACTGGCCTCTTGGATTTCGGCCTCTTGAACCTCTGTCATCTCGACTTCTGTCTCTGAACTGCCGACTGCGGCGCCTGGCCCGCATTCGGCAGCCCCTGGTGACGACTGCTCATCTGTAGCTGGACCTTCTTCAATGCAATCGGCAGTGCCTGATGTCATTCGCTCTTCTGAGGCTGTGCCGTCTGGTGCTGCCTCTGCTTGTTTACCTTTGGCCTTGCTCTTCTTGCTGCACTCGGCAGCCCCTGGTCTGCAATCGGCAGCCCCTGGTGCTGTTGGCTCTGCTGAGACTGAAGCACCTTGGGCGCTTGACTGCTTCTTCAGAGTTGGAATCTTTGCCGGTTGAGCTTCTTTTTCCTTCTTCAATGCTTCAAGGTCAGTCTCCGAGATGAAGATGGACTCGGACTCTGGAGACGGCATGATGGACGGCTTCCTGATGTGCTCAAGTGACACGCCTGGCGGGATAGCTTGCCTTGTTGAGCCAAGTTTGGACAAGGCATCTGCTGCTTCGTTGTTTGCTCTCGGCACATGGTGGAACTCACATCCTTCAAAGTACCCACTGATCTGCTGCACTAGAAAACGGTAGCTTGCCATATTTGCATCCTTTGCATCCTAGGTGCATGTGCACTGCTGTACCACCAAATCAGAGTCACCAAAGCACTCAATATTCCGAATGCCGATTTCCTTGGCCAGCTTGATACCATGCACAAGGGCTTCGTACTCGGCAACGTTGTTTGATGCTGCAAAGTGAATCTGGAGTACATAGTGTAGTTGATCTCCCCTTGGTGAAGTAAGCACTACGCCCGCCCCTAGGCCGCTCTTCATCTTGGATCCATCAAAATGCATTCGCCAGAAGTCCGATCGTGGGACGGATGGCATATATTGAGTTTCATCCCAGTCCACCAAGAAATCGGCCAATGCTTGTGACTTGATTGCTGTTCTCGGCTCGTACTGGATGCCATGGTTGGCGATCTCGATTGCCCACTTCGCCACTCTTCCGGTTGCATCTCTGCTTCCTATGATGTCGGCTAACGGAGCCGAGCTGACGACCGTGATTAGATGGGCTTGAAAATATGGCTTCAATCTCTTGGCTGCCATATATACTCCATAGCACATCTTCTGGTAGTGAGGGTAGTTCTGCTTGGACGCCGAGAGCACTTCACTGATATAATACACAGATCGCTGAATCTGCTGTGCCTTGTCCTTCTCGGGCCGCTCCACCACCATAACTGCACTGATCACCCGATTGGTTGCCGCAATGTACAACATCATTGTCTCCTTCTCAATCGGGGCAACCAGAATCGGCGCAGTGGAGAGCATGCGCTTGAGGTCTCGTAATGCTTCGCTTTCTTGAGGTGTCCAGGTGAATTTCTCCGTCTTCTTCATCAACTGATATAACGGGATTGCTTTTTCACCCAGCCGACTGAGAAATCGGCTGAGCAAAGCGAGGCAACTGGTGAATTTCTGTACTTGCTTCAGGTTCTTGGGTTGCTCCATTCGCTCGATTGCAGCTATCTTCTCGGGATTGCATTCGATTCCTCTCTCGGAAACGAGAAATCCCAAGAGCTTGCCGGCTTGGACCCCCAAAAACACACTTCTCAGGATTGAGCTTGATCTGGTAAGTTCTCAGATTAGCAAATGTCTCTCGTAGGTCATCTAGGAGTGTGACTCCCTTGGCCGACTTCACTACCAGACCATCCACATAGACGTGGAGATTTCTGCCGAGTTGGGAGTGTGTACATCTTCGAATTGTGCGCTGATAAGTGGAACCTCCATTTTTCAAACCAAAAGGCATGGTGATATAACAATAAGACCCGAAAGGGGTTATAAATGAAGTCTTTATTTGATCTTCTACAGCAAGTTTGATCTGGTGATAGCCAGCTGTGGCATCCAGAAAAGACAAAAGCTCGCAGCCGGCCGTAGAATCAATCACTTGATCAATACGGGGCAGAGCAAACGGATCTTTCGGGCACGCCTTGTTCAGGCAAGTGTAATCGATACACATGCGCCAGGTCTTGTTCTTCTTCATGACGAGGACTGGATTCGCCAGCCACTCGGGGTAAAACACTTCCATGATGAAACCTGCAGCTTGCAGCTTCGCAATCTCTTCCCCGATTGCCCTTCTCTTATCTTCAGAAAAACGTCTTAGGGGTTACTTGACCGGCTTCGAGCCTGGCCGAATGTGTAGCTTGTGCTCAGCGAGTTCTCTCGGCACACCAGGCATGTCTTGTGGAGACCATGCGAAGATGTCTCGATTCTGACGGAGAAACTCGACGAGCTCGCTTTCCTATTTGTCGCTAAGTCCAGCTCCGACTACAACGAACTTGGTTGAGTCGGAGGGATCTAGAGCGACTTTCTTGCTGTCCTTGGCCGACTGAAAAGCCGATTCCTCATCTGCTCTCTTGGCTGGGCCGACTGGAAGTGGATTCTTGTTCTATTCTTGCGCCATTGCTATCACTTTGCCGAGCTGACGCTTCTCTGTTTCAATTACTTGGGAGTCAGCCAAACTTCCGCTAGCCGACGTGCACTCGAGGGACTTCCTGAAGTCCCCGGTGACAGTGATGATGCCGTTTGGCCCTGGGATCTTCATCTTGAGGTAAGTCTGTTGTGCGTTGAACATGAACTTGGCAAATGCGGGCAATCCCAACAGAGCATGATAAGGACTGCTGAGGTCGGCGACCTCGAACCAAATCGGCTCCCTCCTGAAGTTCTCCTCTGTGCCAAATATGACGTCCAGCCGAATGCGGCCCATGGGGGTGCAAGACAACCCAGGGACAATCCCATGGAACGTCGTCCGACTGCCGTCCAGATCCTTCTCGGTGAGCCCTATCTTGATCAAGGTATCTCTGTACAGAATGTTGATTATGCTTCCTCCATCGACGAGCACTCGGGAGAACTTGCATGAAAATCTTGGTCCTGCTAAAAGAGCATCAACCACAAGAGGGTAGTTGCCTGGATTCGGCAAGATGGTCGGGTGATCTGCTCTGTCCCAGGATATGGGACATTCGGACCAATGCATGAACTGAGGAATCGGTGGCATGGTGGCGTTGACTTCTTGAGCTCGGGCTCTCCGACTGCCCTTGTCGGTGGACTAGCTGGTGAAAATCATGTAAGCGGCGTCTTGCCGCGGGAACTGGTTCTGCTGCTGAGGTGGTCCTCTGTTCTGGGGTGGTGGTGGGGGTGGAGGTGGTAAAGCTTCTCCCTTCGCAATCCTTCTCACGAAATCACACTGCCGAGTGGTATGCGCAGACGGCCTGCAGGGAGTGCCGTGCAACTTGCACGGTGCATCCAACATATCATCAAACGTGTACTTGGGCTTCATCTACCCCGGGGGCCTCACATTGGGTCTCATCTTTTGACTGCCTTCTGCAGCCCCTGGATCTTCTTCATTTTTAATAGAGGCCACCTGCCGACTTCCATACTGAGTGTCTAGCTGCTCATCCTTGCGCTTGCCATTGTTCTGCTGATTATTGTTATTGTTTTTGCGGTTGTTCTCTCTTCTTTCTTTCCGACTGAGGCCTTGGTTCCTTGCGTCCGACTGCGGAGCCCCTGGTGACTGAATGACACCTCTAACTCCGAGCTAGATAGGGCGCATCGCAGAATCGGACACAACAAACAAGTTGGCCACTTTCATGAGCTCGGCGAGCGATGTGAAATCCTTGCGGAGCAACTTGTGCTTCAACATTGAATCGGCCAGGCATCCATCCGTGAAGTACTGAATGGCCTGGATCTCATGGACTCCTTCACATGAATTCTTCAACTTGATCCACCGAGATAAGTAATCTCGGAGGGGTTCATCCTTGCCTTGCACACAAAGAGCCAACTGCCCCGGGAGGTTGGGCCGCTCATATGTGCTTGTAAAGTTGTGAATGAATGCAGTTGTGAAATCTTCCCAACAATTTACACTGTCCTTGGGCAGACTATTCATCCAAGTTCGAGCTGAACCCTGCAGCATCAAAGGGGCATAGCGGACTGCTACGCGCCGAGTGCCCCCTGCAATGCGAACTGCGGTCAGGTAATCGGACAACCAATCTTCTGGCTTCACAGAACCATTGTACTTGGGTGTGTCTGTCGGCAGCGTGAAGCCTTTGGGAAACTTCTCGGTCCGAATGCGATGACCGAAACACGATGGGCCAGCCTCTCCTTCTTCATCTTCTTGAGCTTCCTTCTCTAGGAGCTCGATGCGATGCCTGGCGTCATTCTGACCGATTTGGCGAGGGCCAAGTCGGGCGATGATTGCTGGTCTTGGTGCCTACTGCTGAGGCATGTCATTGCGCCCGCTGTTAACAGCTGGCTCTTCAACTCTTCTGCTTGCCGCTGGGGGTGACCGATTGCTTCTGACCCTGCTTTCATGCCGAGACGGGGTCGGTTGGTGTCTGTTCTGGCGCGATGCATTCGGTCGCTGGCTAGCTTCCGGAATCGGCGTCACAGTTCCTCTTGATGCCCCAGGTCCTGCATTCTGATTCTCCATTGCCATGAGCCTCTGCTCCTTTGCGGCTGCCAGCAGCTCGCGCATTCGGCGTGACTGATCTCGCCGCTCATCTCCCTCTAGGTCCTCTAGCTCTATTGCTATTCTCTCGACTGCTCTCAGGTTCTTGTCCGGCGTGCTGTACGTCGGCCTCTGGACGAACGCCGATTGCACCGGCCTCCTCGGCCGCTCCGGTTGCTCGGCTCCCGACAGCTGCTGATGGACTACCCGACCTCGGCTTCTCAAATCTTCTAAGACCGCGGGTTCAATCGGCCGACGCGGTCCGGCATGCGCCGCGTTGTACTCCCTTGTGATGGCTCCCAGCCTGCGCTCTTCTGCCAGCACCTGCTCGGCCCTGCGAGCGAGGGCAAGCCGTGCTGTTTCCAGCTCAGTATGGACTTGATCGGGATCCCCATTCCTGTTCGCGGGTGTGTACAACACATCCCGCAACGCGCTGGTGCCGACTCGCTCCGCTGCGTCAGCTGCCTCCTTGGCACTCCTAGCCGCACTCGCCGCGCCGTGGTTGCTTGACGAAGACGCCCCCGCCATCATGACGGCTGCATGCACACGACCATCCTCTCCGCCAGGCGCTGCCGTGCAGCCCCTGGTCGAGAGCGGATCCGTGATGCACGAGAAGACGTGAATCTCCCTGGGATATGCCTCGGGGAAGATGCCGATGAAGAGGCGATGACTGCCAACCTGCAGTGACACACCGGGCGGCAGGGGTGCACCGGCCCCGTACCGCGCCGAGTAGTCCACCACATAGTCGATTGCCCCACGCCTAAGAATCAGGCCAGATGCGTCGCTACCGCCCGATGCAGAGGAAAATCCCGTCCGGATCTTTACTCCAGTCAACGCCTCGGTCTGCCCCACGGTGAGCGCCAACTATCGTCGATATGTGACGGCAGATGCCATGGGGATGGCTAAAGTGAGGGGAAGACGCGAGGAAGAAGATGTCGATGGTGCCGGAATCGGGTTGGGCACAAACACGGTGACGGACACCACGATGTACCCAGGTTCGGGGCTCTTCGGAGAGATAACACCCCTACTCCTGCTTGTCTCTTCTATATTAATGGACTGAGCTACAATCACTGCTTCTCTATCTACTCAGGGGAAGGTGAGAGCTGCCGTGGGAAAGACTCTCTCCTGCTTCCCTGAGGAGGAACTACAAGCAGTTAATGAACTGAGTGAGTTGTGAGTAATGGTGTGAATGTGCGGATCGTCCCCCACGCAGGAGGGGTACCCTGGGCTCTTATAGTGTGAGCCCGGGGTAAATCGGTAACTTCACTGCCGATTGGGCCCAGCTGTCATCCTCTAATCGGCTGGGTCCCACCGACTGCTCCTCTCCGGGTGATCCGGACCCGACAAGCGGCGGCCCATGCTGTAGACTTGTAGGGCATGATGATGAACAGTGGAGCTAGGAGGTGCGGTCTTGTCGCCCTGTCCACGGAATCGGCGGAGAGGTCGACACCGCATCTCTGCAAAATCTTCGATGTGACTTGGCTTCTCTGCCACCCCGATATCTCGGTATTGTGCATTTATGACCTCGTACTTGGACCTCCGACTGGTCTCGGGGTCAACTTCTCCAGGGGTGATAAGTTGTACCGATTGCGCCTGGGCTGACTGGTGGCCCTCGGCAGGGTCGATTGCCCTAGGCAATCGGCCGTGTCGATGCCCATCTCGGCCCAGCTGCGGGACAATCGGATGATCGTCTTGGTGATGAAAAAGGGTGGACCGTTTGCGCCTGGGCCGACTGCTGGCATTCGGTTCGGCTGATTGCCTTGGAGTAATCGGCCGTACGCTTGCCCGGCTCAGCCCAGCTGCAGCCCAATCGGTCCATCCTTGTCTTGAAAGGTTGCTTTCGCTTGGGTGAGCCTACCCGGGTACCAATCCCCCGACATATTAAGTTGCGAATCCCACCCAAAGTGTAAACTCAAAGCAACGGACAACTGCATTCAAGAACTTTGCGTAAAGTAAACAATCCTTGCACCCGCAAGTACAAGCACCGTTGTTTTCCCCCTTGTGGCAACAACAGAAAGATTACATATGTGCCTCGATCATGTAGGGTAGCTCACGAGGTCTAATCCATGAAGAACAAGGAGGGAAGGAGAATATCACATAGCTACTGATCATGGACCCATGGTCCAAGGTGGACTACTCACGGTTCATCCGGGAAGCATCCATGGTGGTGGAGAAGCTCCCGGAGGTGATTCCTCCCTCCGGCAGGGTGCCAGGAAGAGGTCTTATGGTACTCCCAATCTTGGAAGCGTGACGGCGGCGGAACAGAGGAGAGATCGCGAAAAAGGGTTCCGTCCCCGAGGGTTTCTCGTCACGGGGAATAAATAGGCGAAAGGTGGTAGCCAGAGGTGGGCCAGGGGCTCCAGGTGCCCCCCTGGCGCGGCTGATGTGCGAGGTAATGATAGTGATTTCTCGCCCTTCATTGGTAACCCCAAGTGGAAGGCGTGATGTAGCACAGCAGCAAATTTCCCTCAGTAAAGATACCAAGGTTTGTCTCCAGTAGGACTCCAGAGATGATAAGTAGGTGTCGCGGTGTAACTGACGCGGACCTGCACACAGACACAAATAACTTTGTTCCCAACAAAGTTCAGAGAGGTTGTCAATCTCTCCGGTCTTGTTGTTCACAAAGGATCAAACGCAAGGGATAATGATAGCAACTGAAAGTAAAAACAGAAAAGTAAATGAGCGTGTAAACAGTAATGAGGATATGGACCGGGATATGTGATGTTCACTAGTGATGTCTCTCTCCCAAAAGACGATAAAACTGCTATGCGAGGTGAAAAATTACAGAAGGGTAATTGACAGGATTATGAACGCACCATAATGCTAACTATGCTACAAAAGAAAGGAAGAGGCTCAAAAGCATGGGCAGTACGCCAAAATAAGTAGACCGAAATCCAACTGCATCTACTACTAATCATCCACCTTGAGATATCTATCCAGAACATCTCGCTGGTATTAAGTTGCGAGCCCCACCCAAAGTGTAAACCCAAAGCAACAGACAACTGCATTAAAAAGCACTTTGCGTAAAGTAATCAATCCTTACAACCGCAGTTACAAGAACCGTTGTTTTCCCCTTGTGGCAACAGCACATCCCCTAGACTCATGTTTCTGTCACTCAAGCGTGTCATCGGGGGGCATGAACCCACAATCGAGCAAAACGTTCCCTCTTGGGGTTACTACCTACTACTTGGCCAAAGCAATAAACAGCAACGAGAACATGCAAGAATTACTTAGGAACAAAAATATAAGAGATAAGAACCAAATATATTACTCAATCACAATCCGAACATAATCTCATAATCCATCAGATCCCATCAAACTCAACATAGCAACAACAGAAAGATTACAAAAGTGCCTCGATCATGTAGGGCAGCTCACGAGGTCTAAACCATGAAGAACAAAGAGGGGAGGAGAACATCACATAGCTACTGATCACGGACCCATGGTCCAAGGAAAACTACTCACAAGACATCCGGGAAGCATCCATGGTGGAGAGGAGACTCCCGGAGGTCAACCCTCCCTCCGGCAGGGTGCCGGGAAGAGGTCTTCTGGTGCTCCCGATCTCGGAAGCGCGGCGGCGGCGGAACAGAGGCGAGATCCCAAAAAAGGGTTCTGTCCTCGAGGGTTTCACGTCACGGGGAATATATAGGCGAAGGGGGGCAGCCAGAGGTGGACCAGGGGCCCCAAGCGCCCCCGGGTGGCCGCATGGGCCACCCCTGGATCCCCTCTGGCCCCACTCGGGCTCTTCGCGAAGCTTCCTGTACGCTGATTTTTCCTATATTTTTCCCGGAATTTTTCTGGCACTTTTTATATGGGGGAAAACTGAAATAGAAAAACAGCAGAAAACATGAACTGGCACTATGGTGCACTGAGTTAATAGGTTATTCCAAATATGATCAAAAGTGTATGAAAGTGTATCTAGATCATAGCAATATCACACAAAACATGCATGGAGTAAGCAGAAATTATAGATACGTTTTGGACGTATCAGCGGCCAGGGGCCTGGCCGCGCCCTCTGGCCGCCTGGGCACCCCTGGATCCCCTCCGGCCCCTCCTGGGCTCTTTGCGAAGCTTCCGGTACGCTGATTTTTCCTATATTTTTCCTGGAATTTTTCTGGTAATTTTAATAAGGGAGAAACCTGAAATAGAAAAACAGCAAAAAACAGGAACTGGCACTGGGGAGCACTGAGTTAATAGGTTAGTCCAAATATGATCAAAAGTGTATGGAAGTTCATCAATATCATAGCAATATCACACAAAAGAGGCATGGAGCAAGCAAAAATTATAGATACGTTTTGGACGTATCAACATCCCCAAGCTTAATTGCTGCTCGTCCTCGAGTAGGTAAAGATAACAAGCATAATTTCTGTGGTGACATGCTAACAACCATATAAGAACTTTGTAAGTAAAGCTATCAATGTTGTCGATATGTGATGGCAGATGCCATGGGGATGGCTAAAGTGAGGGGAAGACACGAGGGAGAGAATGTCGATGGTGCCGGAATCGGGTTGGGCACAAGCACGGTGAAGACACCACGATGTACCCAGGTTCGGGGCTCTCCGGAGAGATAACACCCCTACTCCTGCCTGTCTCTTATATATCAATGAAGGAACTACAATAACTGCTCTTCTATCTTCTCAGGGGAAGGAGTAAACCGCCGCCGTGGGCAAGGTCTTCTCCTGCTTCCCTGGGGAGTGATTACGGGCAGTAAATGAACTGAAGGGGGAAAGAGTTAATGAGATCTCAGGTGTGGCGTCCCTCGCGCAGGAGGGGTACCCTGGCTCTTATAGTGTGAGTCCAGGTACTTCGGTAACTTCAGTGCCGAATGGGCCCAGCTGTCAACCTCTAATCGGCCTGGGCCCACCGACTGCTCCTATCCGGGTGATCCGGAGCCTACGAGCGGCGGCCCATGCTGCTACCTCGTAGAGCCTAGTGACGAACAGTGGAGCTAGGGGGTGCGGTCTTGTCGACCTGTCCGCGGAATCGGCGGGGAGGTCGACACCGTATCTCCAGCAAATCCTTGATGTGACCTGGCCTTCCTTCCACCCAGATATCTCGGGATATGGTATTTATGACCTCGTAATCATATCCCCGATTGGGTGGTAGGTTGCTCCGATTGTGCCTGGACCGACTGGTGGTTCCTGGTAAGGCCGATTGCTCTGGGTAGTCGGCCTTCTGGGAATCAACCTCGGTCCAGCTGCAGACCAATCGGACGAATGTCTGATAAGGGAAGGGTGGGCCGATTGCGCCTGGGCCGACTACTGGCATTTGGTATGGCCGATTGCCTTGGAGCAATCGGCCGTACCTCCGCCCAGCTCGGCCCAGCTGCAGCCCAATCGGCCCATCCTTGTCTTGAAAGCTTGCTTCCGCTTGGGTTAGCCTACCCGGGTACCAATCCCCCGACAGTAGCCCCTAAAGCTGTAAAGGTCCCACGGTCACTTGACCGCGGGGCCTTTGCAGCTTTTCAATCTGTCTTGACGTTTTCCGACTGCAATGGCCTCCTCGAGTACGTCACTCCGAGCCCGTCGGCCGACTCGGAGATCACACTCGGCTGACCCCACTTCCACCCGATTGGCCTTGGGTCCTTCTCACTTCGTGTCTTCATTTTCTGGCAAAAGTATCTTCTGCCGATTGCGCTCCAACGGTTACCTCCGACTCGCCCACGATGTGATCAATGAGTTGGGACCCACGACCCACGCGCGACGTGACATAACTGCAGGAGCTGACCCCCACGTCGCACGCCTCGCCTTATGCGCCGGGATCCTTTGTGCTGATTCGTCGGTTGGCCTCCCTGTGCCCTAGGCCACACCGGGCCACACGACCGCAGGGTCATCCCACTCCCCTCCCCCGCCGCCCATATAAGCCACCGGGGGGGGGGAGCCTCGCCTCTTCCTTCTTCCCAAAGCCTCCCTCACCTCTAGCTTTCTCTCTCCGCGCCATTGCTGCTCCTCGCGCAAACCTTCTCTCCCGTGAACCTCTGCTCTCCAACTTGCTCTAGCCACTGACTTGTGTTCTTCGCCGCCTTCGCCGCCGCCGCAGCAGTTCATCGGCGTCGTTCTCGTGTTCCGCCTCGATCTTTTTCCTCTTCTTCCTCTTCTGCGAAATCCATGGCGCCGCGACGGGACGTATCGCAGGCGAGCCGCGGGTGCTGGAAGGGATCCCAGGTCACCACTGCCGCCGTCGAAGCCCTGATCCGCGCCCGAAAAATGCCTGCGGAGATCGAATGGCGGATCCCGGGCAGGGCCGATGTCGTGCCCAGCGCGCGCGCGGGCGAGAGGGTCGTGTTCCTCGCTCACTTTGAGCGTGGATTCGGCCTTCCCGCTTGCGCCTTCTTCCACGAATTCCTCGACTTCCACCGACTTCAGCCTCACCACCTTGCAGCTAACTTCATCATGAACCTCTCCGGGTTCGTGACACTCTGCGAGGGGTATCTCGGCTGCCGACCCAGCATCGCGCTTTTCAAACGCTTCTTCAACCTCCGAGCCCACAACGCTCAGACGGGAGAAGTAGTGGCCTCCACCATTGAAGGCGGCAAACCGACCTATCCGACTGACATGACCGACTGCGGCAGTTGCCTTGCTGCAGCCGGCAAGTTAAAATATCCGAGCCCCGAAATCGTCCAATCCTGCAAGAATTGGCAGACTTCGTTCTTCTACGTCAAGTGTCCTGATCAGAGCCCCGATCTCCTCAATCTGCCCGAGTTCTCACTCGCCAGGCCGGTTGAGAAGCATCAGTGGTCCCTGAAACACGGCACTGGAAATTGCGATGTCGACGCCCAAGCCACCAGGGTCACCCAGCTGGAGCGAGAGGGACTCCTCCCCACCGACTTGGTAGCTGCATGGCTTCATGCTCGGATTCTTCCCCTGCAACGCCGAGTGCACCGCCTCTGCGACGTGTCGGGACCTCGAGATCCCACTCGGCTCTGCACGTGGGAGGTGACAACAGAAGTCCTTTGCGCCCGATTGAAGGCCATCACTGCTAGCGCGTTGCCTGATCCTTTCCGATTCGGGCTTGACTACCTCACGCGCCAGCGAAAGCCACCTGTGGTACGCCCCGACTTTTTTCATCCAATTGCACGTTCTTCCGATTGCTCTGATCACTTATGTCCTCTTTTCAGCATTTCCTTCAGTCCAACCTCATGGAAGACGGCCAGGAAGCTGGCGTGTACACCCCTGACCGCACGGAAGAGGATCCTACCGACCTTGAGTATGACGGCGAGATTCCTTCCGCCGAGACCAGTGGGGATGATGAAGACAATGACGAGTCTTCCGGAGAATCCTCCGACCCCATGGATGCTGATGATGATGGCGCCGAGCGCGCCAACCCTCCGAATACCAACACTCGGCCGCCAGCTCAAGGGGGTACGCCTGACCCTTCCCTTGAGCAATTTTTGGCTGAGTGGAGTGATGATGATAGTGTCTCAAAGGGTGCTGCTTCTGATGCAGCTCCTCGGGATAAACCCCCGAAGGTGCCAGCTAAACGCACCTCGGCCGCTGGCTCCTCTGGTACGGCTCTCCCCAAAATCACCAAAACAACAACGACTGCCCACAAGGGCAAGGAAGCCCAGGAGACGATCACTCGGAGGCCGACCACTCAGGCGCCGCTGAACGTTGCCCCGCTCCGCTGCCGAATGCCTACCGGCGCACCCCAGACAGTCGGGTATGTTTCTGTCTTTCCGTGCAGTACTTTGCTATCTTTGCTTCTACTGACTCTTCTCCCTTTCTTATTTCAGTGAGCCGATTGGGCTTGATGACATTGACACCGACATTCCGGCTCATATCGGCGCCATCATCTCGCCCGCTGCTTCTGCTGCAGCTGTTCGCAAGCGGCCGACTGCCATTAGTCGTTCTTCCAAGGACGCCGAGCGTGCTGCCAAGAAGGCTCGCCTTGCTGCGGCTCAGAAGACCTCCTCTTCCAACCTTGCTCCCAAAGCCTCCAAGCGCGCGGCCGACCTGGTGTCTCCTGGTATTGGAGGAATGCAATCGGTCGATCCGATTGCCCCGTCTCCGCCACCCCGCTCCAGTCCGGCCACCGCTGCTGCGACTGCCCCTGCTGTAACCTCCGTGTCCGACACGCCAATGGTGACGAGCTCGTCGCCGATTGTGATGTCGGCACCACCAACTATAGTGACTGCGCCACCAGCTGTTCTGTCAGCGCCGCCGACGACCACGACCCTTCCGCCAGTCATTGTTACCACTTCTGCTCCGACTCGCCCGGTTGCGCCGCCGCCGCAATCGGGTGAGTCCGGTCCTTCACCAACGTCCGTGCCGCCAGTCCTTCCCACTACAGCTTTCGCCATCGTTCCTACTTCAGTGCCACCGCCGATTTCCTCCCCCTCCGAGATTCTTATGCGCTCGGTGGATCACTTCCGAGCTGAGTATTCTCGCGCCCGTCATGTCGGCGCTGAGCCTGACGCTTCGCCTCGTCCTCGGGATCCCGTGACGAGCACTCTGAGCCGGGTGAATGAATTCGCCGAGGCCCTTGCTCGGGACCTTCAACAGCTGACCTCTCACTATTCGGTAAACTCTTTAACCTTTCCTTCTGTACCTCTGTTTTACTTCGGCAATTTTTCTTCCGGTGGGTGCGCGCAAGCGCACCTAGCTGGGTGTAGTCCCCGAGATTCGGGCCGATTGGTTACAATCGGTTCGGATCTTTAGCATTTTTTGCTTTATCGTTTGCCTTCCTCAATCGGTAGACTTTCTTCCGGTGGGTGTAGTCCCCGAGATTCGGGCCGATTGGTTACAATCGGTTCGGATCTTTAGCATTTTTTGCTTTATCGTTTTCCTTCCTCAATCGGTAGACTTTCTTCCGGTGGGTGCGCGCAAGCGCACCCACTGGGTGTAGTCCCCGAGATTCGGGCCGATTGGTTACAACCTGTTCGGATCTTTAGCATTTTTTTCTTTATCGTTTGCCTTCCTCAATCGGTAGACTTTCTTCCGGTGGGTGCGCGCAAGCGCACCCACTGGGTGTAGTCCCCGAGATTCGGGCCGATTGGTCACAATCGGTTCGGATCTTTTTCACTTGTTGCTTTACGTCTGACTCCGTCTTGCTGCTCGTCACAGGCTGTCATGGAAGAGAAAAGAATTGTCTTCGAAAAACTCCAGGAAGCTTATACTGCCAGCCTTCGAACCCTCGCCCAGGCCCAGCTGCAGGTTAATAACCAATCGGCTGAAATCACCAAGCTAAGAGGTATCCTCTATCTCACCGCTGTCTCTTCTTCACTTGACAACCTCTTTGGTACTGAAATCTTCGCGCTCTATTGTAGCTTCTATTCCTATGGTAAATGATCTTCAAAGCCGAATTGCAGAATTGGCTACAGAACTGAGCCAACAAGGTCCAGCCCTTGATAAAGCCACCGGGGAGGTAACTCGGCTGCAGGGGGTAGAGAAGGATTTGAATCGGACTATTCACGGCCTCCAATCTGAAATGGCTGCTCTTGAGAAGAAACATCTGGCCGACATCGCCGCAGTGACAGCTACTGGTGATGGGCTTCTTGCTGAACGAGATGCTGTCGTTGCCGCCCAAGTTGCTCTGCAAACTGAAAGGGATGAGGCAATTTATGCCCGAGACTCCATTCGCCGAGATCATGACGAGCTCGTCGCTAAGTTCGAAGAACTGGAGAAGCGCAGCTATGAGGAGACCACCCGACTGCGCCGCCGAGCCAAGGGCTTCTGCGATACATTGACCGAAATGGATCTCCTCCTTGGCCGTGAGTCCTCCTTTTTGCCGAGTGCACTTTCCGGTTGCTTTCTTCTCCTATCTTATTGCTTATGCTCTTCCTTCTTGATGCAGAAGCTTGGCCCGAATCTGAAGCGGCTGCTTATGCAGCTGTCGCCCAGTCCCGAGAGGATACCATCACCGCTGGAGGGACCTGTGACCGTGCAGATGACGTCTGGACCCGGCATGAATATCTGATCGGCACCCAAGCCCGCATTCCTATTATCCAAGGAATTGCCTTATCCTTCAAGCTCGGGATTCTGAAGATTGCTGAAGCGCTGTAGTCGCCGACTGAGCTCAAGGCCGGACTCCAGAAGATGAAGAATGCTGCCGACTCCTCCGCCGAGATCCGTAAGGCAGACACTCAGGATGGCGAGGATTCTGACCAAGGGGACACTCCGAATGCCACCACTGAGCAAACTCGGACTCTCCTTAAGGCTATCCCACGTCGGATCGACGTTTTGCTGAATTCTGCCGGAAGGACTGGTGCGGAGACCGCTCTTCAGACTGTGCTGACTTGGTACCCTCAAGTGAAGCTCTCCCGGTTGTACAGCCTTCGAGACAATGCCTCTGACCTTCTTGAGAAGACCTACGTCGAAGTCAATCGGCTAGCCAGCACTATGGTGAATTGGTTTTCTCCCTACGAGTATACTCCGCATCTCGACCAGGGAGGGAAACCGCTCCCTGCCTCTACCATCTCTGGCTTGGCCGAGGAGCTCTCCGATAGCGGCTCATCCCAGACGTCTCCGAAGTCTAAACAGACAGGTGCTGCGACTTCTGAAGCTCAATCGGACCCATCTTTTCCACCTTCTAGCTCAGTGCCTCCGACTGCTTAAGCTATGTTATCTTCAATTTGTACTCCGACTGCCCGCTTGTAAGACATATTTTTAATTCTGTCGACACCCACTGGGTGTGACTTGGATGTAATGACCTTATTCGGCCTTGGGCCTTCTGCTTTTGATGCCAATCGATTGCTCGTTTTATCTGTTTGCATGTGCGATCAACTTTGCGTCTTTGCCGGTTTCCTTCATCGGCTGCACTTGGGAATGTGTACTGTGTCGGTCTTGCAGCCGTTATGCGGCCCGCAATCGGATCAACAGCAGACATCCGGCCAAGGTTCGATGAGTTTTTATTTTTTACACGACAAGATTTTTAACGCAAAGGATTCTGCAACAGCAGGCGCCGATTGCTTCGCTTCTGGATCTAGTGTCCTGATTTGCGGCGCAATCGGCGACTTTACTTCGCCAGTGCTCTTGCTCATGGCGGCATGTTTCGAATTGTTTCTCGGGATTTATACCACCGACTGCCTCAATCTTCACCCTTTTCAATGCCACAACCCTTTAGTGATTTGCGCTTGAGCTAGGTATCCGATTGAGAGCTAGCCTGCAGTCCCCGTGCCACGATGGCTTATTTTCTTGACCTCGTGGTCGGCCAGTCCCTGGGTATGCTATGCACATCTCGGGTCTGACGGAGCGTTGCCGATTACAGCTAGCTCTTCGAATGGAATTATACGAAAGTACTCGAATGCTCATTTTCAGAGACATGATAACTTTAACTGATTGTTTGCCGAATGGCTTACATAAACTTATGCCGTTCAACTATAGAACGGACATAACAACTCGGCATTCCACGGCCGCTCTGTCTCTACTCCCGATGTATCCTTGTGCCGAGTTCCCTTGGTGCAATCGATCAGGTAGTAGGAGTTGTTCTTGAGCGCTCTGCTGACAATAAATGGCCCTTCCCAAGGTGAGGATAGCTTGTGCTGCCCGTCTGACTTCTAGATTCGGCGTAGCACCATGTCCCCCTCTCGGAAAGAGAGAGGTCGAATCTTCTTGCTGTGGTAGTGCCGCAACTTCTGCTGATAGATTGCTGACCTAGACAAGGCCAACAAACAAGCTTCTTCTTTGAGGTCGACGCCGTCTTCTCTTGCTAACTTGGCTTCTTCTTCAGTGTATAAAGCGTGCCGAGGTGAATCAAACTCGATGTCGGAGGGGATGACTGCTTCTGAACCATATACCAGGAAGAAAGGAGTGAATCCAGTCGACCTATTCGGCATGGTCCTCAAACTGAAAAGTCCTGCGGGGAGCTCATCAATCCATGCCCCAGGTGCCCTCTCAAGTGGCTCTACCAATCTGGGCCTGATACCCGATAGGATTAGTCCATTTGCCCTTTCGACTTGACCATTGGACTGTGGGTGTGCCACAGATGCCAGATCAAGCCGAATGCCTTGCTGAGATGCATATCGAGCCAATGCCCCCTTTGCAAAGTTTGTGCCGTTGTCGGTGATGATGCTGTTAGGAACACCATATCTGCATACGATGTCGGCCACAAACTTGACTGCAGTCGGTCCATCTAACTTCTTGATTGGTCTTGCCTCGATCCACTTGGTAAATTTGTCGATTGCCACCAGGAGATGTGTCATGCCGCTTCTAGCTCTCTTGAATGGTCCAACCATAT
The DNA here is from genome assembly GCA_950022295.1 of Bromus sterilis. Classification (NCBI taxonomy): domain Eukaryota; kingdom Viridiplantae; phylum Streptophyta; class Magnoliopsida; order Poales; family Poaceae; genus Bromus; species Bromus sterilis. The sequence continues at coordinate 50,474,714 of OX465596.1, forward strand.
CCAAACCCCAAACCGCAAAGGGCCACGCTATTGGGATGGTCTTCAGTGCCGATGCTGGCTGATGACTTCTTGCCTTGAACCTCTGACAACCGACGTAGTGCTTTAACAAATTCTCAGCCGCTGCAAGTGCAGTTGGCCAGTAGAAACCATGTCGGAAAGCCTTGTTGGCTATGGCCTTTGCCGACGCGTGATGACCACATTCACCTTGATGGATATCTCTGAGCAGCTCCAAACCTCTATCCTCTTCAACACACCTCTGAAGAACACCAGTCGGACTCTTGCGCATCAGCTCGTTGTTGATGATTGTATATGCCCAAGATCGGCGACTGATCTGCCTGGACAATGCCAAATCTGGTGTAAGGATCCCATCTGCCAGAAAGTCTCGAATTGGCTGTGCCCATGATGGCGCACTGACCACTACCATTACCGCTGCCTGCTGGGGTAAGACTTCTTCTTGGATCTCGGTCTCTTGAGCATTGGCCTGCTCGATCTCGGCCTCTTGAACCTCTGCTATCTCTTCCTCTACTTGCGAACTGCCGACTGCGGCGCCTGGCATGCATTCGGCAGCCTCTGGTGCTGACTTTTCATCTGGGGCTGAAACTTCATTACTGCAATCGGCAATCTCTGATATCACTTGCTCTCCAGAGGTTGTGCCATCTGGCGCAGCCTCTGCTTGCTTCTCTGTGGTATCGCTCTTCTTCTTCTCTTCTGCAGCCCCTGGTTCGCAATCGGCAGCCCCTGGTGCTATTGCCGAGACACCCTGAGCGCTGGATTTCTTCTTCATGGTTGCAGGCTTGGCCGGTTGAACTTCTTTTGCCTTTCTCAGAGCTTCAAGATCGGTCTCCGAGATGAATATGGACTCGGAGTCTGGTGACGGAGTGATGGATGGCTTCTTGATGTGCTCGAGAGATACGCCTGGTGGAATTGCTTGCCTTGTGGAACCAAGCTTGGACAATGCATCTGCTGCTTCATTATTTGCTCTTGGAACATGATGGAACTCACAACCTTCAAAGTATCCGCTGATTTGCTGCACCAGGAATCGGTAGCTTGCCATATTAGCATCTTTAGCATCCCACGTGCCCAAGCACTGCTGTACCACCAGATCGGAGTCACCATAGCACTCAATATTCCGAATACCGATTTCATTGGCCAACTTGACACCATGCACAAGGGCTTCGTACTCGGCTACATTGTTTGATGCTGCGAAGTGAATCTGGAGCACATATTGCAATTGATCTCCTCTTGGGGACGTGAGCACCACCCCAGCTCCTAGGCCATTCTTCATCTTGGAGCCATCGAAGTGCATTCGCCAGACATCCGACATGGGGAGCTGTGGCATGTACTGAGTTTCAGCCCAGTCCACCAGGAAATCGGCTAGTGCCTGCGACTTGATTGCAGTCCTTGGCTCATATTGGATGCCATGACTGGCCACTTCGATTGCCCATTTCGCCACTCTTCCGGTTGCATCTTTGCTTCCCATGATGTCGGCTAATGGAGCCGAACTGACAACAGTGATCAAGTGGGCTTGAAAATATGGCTTCAATCTCTTGGCCGCCATGTATACTCCATAGCACATCTTCTGGTAGTGAGGATAGTTCTGCTTGGATGCCGAAAGCACTTCGCTGATGTAGTACACTGGACGCTGGACTTGCTGTGCCTTGTCCTTCTCGGGCCGCTCCACCACCATAACTGCGCTGATCACCCGATTGGTTTCCGCAATGTATAACATCATGGGCTCCTTCTCAATCGGGGCAGCCAGAATCGGTGCCGTGGATAGCATGCGCTTGAGCTCTCGGAATGCTTCATTTGCCTGGGGGGTCCAAGTAAACTTCTCTGTCTTCTTCATCAACTGGTACAAGGGAATTGCCTTTTCGCCCAGCCGACTGAGGAATCGGCTGAGGGAGGCGAGACAACCGGTGAACTTCTGCACTTGCTTCAAGGTCTTGGGCTGCTCCATGCGCTCTATTGCGGCTATCTTCTCGGGGTTGCATTCGATTCCTCTCTCGGAAACGAGAAACCCCAAGAGCTTGCCGGCTTGGACTCCAAACACACACTTCTCCGGGTTGAGCTTGATCTGATAGGTTCTCAGATTTGCAAAGGTCTCTCTGAGGTCGTCCAACAATGTGACTCCCCTTGCCGACTTCACCACCAAGTCGTCCACGTAAACGTGGATATTTCTGCCGAGCTGAGAGTGTGTGCATCTTTGCATCATGCGCTGATAAGTGGCACCTCCATTTTTCAGACCAAAAGGCATGGTGATATAGCAATAGGCCCCAAAAGGGGTTATGAATGATGTCTTGATCTGATCTTCCACGGCTAACTTTATCTGGTGATATCCAGCAGTAGCATCCAAAAAGGATAACAACTCGCAGCCGGCCGTAGAATCAACCACTTGGTCAATTCGGGGCAAAGCAAACAGATCTTTGGGGCATGCCTTGTTCAAACAAGTGTAATCTATACACATACGCCAATTCTTGTTCTTCTTCATGACGAGGACTGGATTGGCCAACCACTCGGGGTAGAACACTTCCATGATGAAACCTGCAGCTTGTAACTTTGCAATCTCTTCGCCGATTGCTCTTCTCTTGTCCTCAGAAAAACGTCTCAGGGGTTGTTTGACCGGCTTCGAGCCTGGCCGAATGTGCAGCTTGTGCTCGGCGAGTTCTCTCGGAACACCAGGCATGTCCTGTGGAGACCATGCAAAGATGTCCCGATTCTCACGGAGAAACTCGACGAGCTCGCTTTCCTATTTGTCGCTAAGTCCAGCTCCGACCACAACAAACTTGGTCGAGTCGGAGGGATCTAGAGCGATTTTCTTGCTGTCCTTGGCCGATTGAAAAGCCGATTCCTCATCTGCTCTCTTTGCTGGGCCAACCGGCAGTGGATTCTTGCTCTGCGCTTGCGCCATTGCAATCACCTTGCCGAGCTGACGCTTCTCTGTCTCCACCACTAAGGACTCAGCCAAACTGCTGCCAGCGGATGTGCACTCGAGGGATTTCCTGAAGTCTCCGGTGACTGTGATGACGCCGCTTGGCCCCGGGATCTTCATCTTCAGGTATGTCTGCTGTGCATTGATCATGAACTTGGCAAATGCTGGTAATCCCAACAAAGCATGGTATGGACTGCTGAGGTCGGCCACCTCGAACCAAATCGGCTCTCTCCTGAAATTATCCTCTGTGCCAAAAATGACATCCAACCGAATGCGACCCAAGGGGGTGCAAGACAACCCAGGGACAATCCCGTGGAATGTCGTCCGACTGCGCTCCAAATCCCTTTCTGTAAGTCCTAGCTTGAGCATCGTATCTCGGTACAGGATGTTGATTGTGCTTCCTCCATCAACCAGCACTCTTGAGAATTTGCATGAAAACTTTGGTCCTGCGACCAGAGCATCCACCACCAGCAGATAGTTGCCCGGATTCGGCAAAATAGTGGGGTGATCTACTCTGTCCCAGGATATCGGACACTCGGACCAGTGCATGAATTGGGGAATCGGCGGCATTGTTGCATTGACTTCCTGGGCTCGGGCTCTCCGGCTGCCCTTATCTGTGGACTCACTGGTAAAAATCATATATGCTGCATCTTGCTGCGGGTACTGGTTCTACTGCTAAGGTGGTCCTCTGTTTTGTGGTGGTGGTGGTGGTGGTGGTAAAGCTTCTCCCTTTGCTATCCTTCTCACGAAATCACATTGCCGGGTAGTGTGCGCAGACGGCCTCCCAGGCGTACTGTGCAACTTGCATGGTGCATCTAACATGTCCTCAAATGTGTACTTGGGCTTCATCTGCCCTGGAGGTCTCACGTTTGGCCTCATCTTCCGACTGCCTCCTGCAGCCGCTGGGTCTTCCTCGTTCTGAACAGCGGCCACCTGCCGACTTCCATACTGAGTGTCCGGTTGCTCGTCCTTTCGCTTGTTCTGCTGGTTGTTGTTGTTGTTGTTGTTGTTGTTGCGGTTGTTCTCCCTTCTCTCCTTCCGACTGAGGCCTTGGTTCCCTGTGTCCGACTGCGGAGCCCCTGGTGATTGGATCACACCTCCAACTCCGAGTTGGATAGGGCGCATCGCAGAATCAGACATAGCGAACTCATTTGCCACCTTCATAAGCTCAGCGAGCGACGTGAAGTCTTTGCGGAGCAGCTTGTGCTTCAACATTGAATCCGCCAGGCACCCATCAGTAAAATACTGAATGGCCTGGATCTCATGGAATCCTTCGCATGAATTCTTCAGCTTGATCCACCGAGATAGGTAATCTCGGAGGGGCTCGTCCTTGCCTTGCACACACAGAGCTAACTGTCGTGGGAGGTTGGGCCTCTCATACGTGCTTGTGAAGTTGTGAATGAATGCGGTCGTGAAATCCTCCCAGCAATTCACACTGTCCTTGGGCAAACTGTTCAACCACGTCCGCGCTGAGCCTTGCAGCATGAGAGGTGCGTAGCGGACTGCTACACGCCGATTGCCTCCTGCAATGCGAACTGCCGTCAGGTAGTCGGACAGCCAATCTTCCGGTTTCACCGAGCCATTGTACTTGGGAGTGTCTCTCGGTAATGTGAAGCCTTTCGGGAATCTCTCCGTCCGAATGCGGTGACCAAAACATGATGGGCCAGCTTCTCCTTCTTCATCTTCCTGAGCTTCCTTCTCCAGGAGATCAATGCGATGCCTTGCGTCGTTCTGGCCGATTTGGCGAGGGCCAAGTCGGGTGCTGATTGTTGGTCTTGGCGCCGATTGCTGCGGCATGTCATGGCGCCTGCTGTTAACAGCTGGCTCTTCCATTCTTCTGCTTGCTGCTGGGGGTGGCCGATTGCTTCTGACCTTGCTGTCGTGCCGAGACGGTGCGGGTTGACGCCTGTTCTGGCGCGATGCATTCGGTCGCTGGCTAGCTCCCGCATTCGGCCTCACAGTTCCTCTTGATGCCTCTGGCTCAGCATTCTGATTGCCCATTTCCACAAGCCTCTGCTCTTTTGCGGCCGCTATCAGCTCACGCATTCGGCGCGACTGTTCGCGTCGCTCATCTCCTTCCAATTCTTCCAGCTCGAGAGCTATCTGCTCGGCGGCTCTCAAATTCTTGTCCGGTGTGCTATATGTTGGCCTCTGGATGAATGCCGACTGCGCTGGCTGCTCCGGTTGCCCCGACCTTCTCGGACGCTCCGGCTGCTCAGCTCCTGATAGCTGCTGGTGGACTGCTCTTCCTCGGCTTCTCAGGTCTTCCAGGACTGCGGGCTCAATCGGCCGGCGCGGTCCTGCGTGAGCTGCGTTGTACTCCCTTGTGATGGCTCCTAGTCGACGCTCTTCTGCCAACACTTGCTCAGCCCTGCGAGCCAGAGCGAGCCGTGCTGTTTCCAGCTCGGTGTGCACCTGCTTCGGATCACCATTCCTGTTCACGGGTGTGTACAACACATCCCGCAACGCGCTGGTGCCGATTCGCTCTGCCGCATCAGCTACTTCCTTGGCCTTCCTTGCTGCACTCGCCGGGCCCCGATTGGTCGAGGAGGACGCTCCCGCCATCATGACAGCGGCGTGCAGTCGGCCCTCCCCTTGGCCAGGCGCTGCAGCGCAGCCCCTGGTCAAGAGAGAGTCTGCAGCACACGAGAAGACACAGATGTCCCTTGGATATGCCTCAGGGAAGCTACCGATGAAGAGACGGTGACTTCCCACCTGCAGCGACACCCCGGGCGGCAAGGGAGCTCCTGCCTTGTACCGCGCCGAGTAGTCCACTACATAGTCGATTGCCCCACGCCTTATAATTAGGCCGGAGGCGTGGCTACCGCCCGATGCAGAGGTTGATCCCGTCCGGATCTTGACTCCAGTCGACGCCTCGGTATGCCCCACGGTGGGCGCCAACTGTCGTCGATATGTGACGGCAGATGCCATGGGGATGGCTAAAGTGAGGGGAAGACACGAGGGAGAGAATGTCGATGGTGCCGGAATCGGGTTGGGCACAAGCACGGTGAAGACACCACGATGTACCCAGGTTCGGGGCTCTCCGGAGAGATAACACCCCTACTCCTGCCTGTCTCTTATATATCAATGAAGGAACTACAATAACTGCTCTTCTATCTTCTCAGGGGAAGGAGTAAACCGCCGCCGTGGGCAAGGTCTTCTCCTGCTTCCCTGGGGAGTGACTACGGGCAGTAAATGAACTGAAGGGGGAAAGAGTTAATGAGATATCAGGTGTGGCGTCCCTCGCGCAGGAGGGGTACCCTGGCTCTTATAGTGTGAGTTCAGGGTACTTCGGTAACTTCAGTGCCGAATGGGCCCAGCTGTCAACCTCTAATCGGCCTGGGCCCACCGACTGCTCCTATCCGGGTGATCCGGAGCCTACGAGCGGCGGCCCATGCTGCTACCTCGTAGAGCCTAGTGAAGAACAGTGGAGCTAGGGGGTGCGTTCTTGTCGACCTGTCCGCGGAATCGGCGGGGAGGTCGACACCGTATCTCCAGCAAATCCTCGATGTGACCTGGCCTTCCTGCCACCCAGATATCTCGGGATATGGTATTTATGACCTCGTAATCATACCCCCGATTGGGTGGTAGGTTGCTCCGATTGCGCCTGGACCGACTTGTGGTTCCTGGTAAGGCCGATTGCTCTGGGTAGTCGGCCTTCTGGGAATCAACCTCGGTCCAGCTGCAGACCAATCGGACGAATGTCTGATAAGGGAAGGGTGGGCCGATTGCGCCTGGGCCGACTGCTGGCATTTGGTATGGCCGATTGCCTTGGAGCAATCGGCCGTACCTCCGCCCAGCTCGGCCCAGCTGCAGCCCAATCGGCCCATCCTTGTCTTGAAAGCTTGCTTCCGCTTGGGTTAGCCTACCCGGGTACCAATCCCCCGACAATCAAAGCATGCAATTCAATTCAAGTCATAACAGGCAAGAGTCTATATCTAGCATTGAAACAAGCAACATAAGAACATAAAGGTGCAAGAGCTCTCGCTGTCCGTGACTCGAATGTCTCCAAATGGTGTTTGCGTGCAAGAAATGGGATAGGGATATACGAGAAAAATTATTTTTTTTGTTGAGAACTCAATCTACTAAAATGTCACACTTGGTCTTCTTTGGAATCTTATCTTGACTCATCCCCAGACCACTAGCCAGGTACAAGTCAAAATGATCCACTCCTTTTCGACATTTTGAGCACTCATGCAATGGATGAGCGTAAGCAAGAAAGTTGACACTTAGGATGGCAAAGAGAGAATAAGGTGGAGGAGGAAGACAAAAAAGTGTGAAAGGCTCACATCAATGAGGACAATCATAGGCGAGAGAAAGCCAAATGATAGATATGATGTGAGGAGTAGGGACTGCAATGCAACGGATGCACATGTGAGCTAAAAGCTCACCAATGGAACTAGTGGGGGTGCATCCAACTTGGTTGCTCAAGAATACCTAGAGCTCATTTGAGGAGGCTCATCATTGGAATATACAAGCCAAGTTCTATAGTGTGAAGGTCCCCACATAGTTATATCCATGAATGATAATCTCTATGGAGTACAGGATACAAGATGGAGTACGAGTGTGGATCTCCTAAAAAATAATAGTAGTGTGCCCCCTTCTCTTTTTTTTTTCTTTTTTCTTTTTTTTTTATATTTTTTCTATTTTTTGGTGGCCTCAATGGCTCTTTCTATTTAACTCTCATTTGTCCTCTTTGGGATATTTTAATTTGTCCTCTTTGGGATCTTTTCCTCACTTTAGGGGCAACACTCTATATATTACAAAAAGGTATAGATGATCTTTCACACTTTACAAAGTACTCGAATCATAAATAAAATGTAAATATCATGATATATGCAAATGTATGCCTCTGCCAGTGTAGCAGGATATGCAATGATACTAGCGTGTCATGTAGCAATGATTAGGGCAAGGCCCAACTAGCATGCGGCTCATCGATCAAGCAAGTAGCATGTATGACATGAAGATCAAGTCATGAGAAGGTGGATGTTGCATGGAAATGTATCTCGTAAAGGCTATGGAAATGCCTTGATAGGTAGGTATGGTGGATGTTTTGAGGAAGGATATAAGGAGGCTTATGATGACAGAGCGTATCGTGCCAAGGGTTTGGATGTACCAGCGAAGGTGGACGCTAACTCTAGGAGTGAGAAGAGAGCAATGCACGGCACGGGGAAGGCTAGCAAAATATGGGAAGGTGGAAGTGTCAACTTTCGAATACTCACATTAGTCCGAAGAACACATGCACTTATTATCGGTAACTCTCAATCTAATAAGGAGGTTCACAAAGAAACAAGTACCCCGAGGAGGAGTGTATGGGGGTTTGGTTATCCTTGCGCATCCTCGACTCATGGTACGTGAGTGTACTCTAATATTCGACCCCTCAGAAGAGCAGTGATCAACTAGTAGCTAAAGTTCTCAAGTAATTTGTAGGTTTTTGAAAATAAACACGGATTTCCCAAAGTAGGACATCTATCACTAATAGGCTAAAGCTCTTGACACCAAAAGTCCAAACATTACTCAAGACAACACCTCAAAACTTTTGCAAGTTACTACTACAAAAAGAATAGCAACCTCAATTACCTACTTCAAGTCAAGACACAAAACTCAGTGCAATAGGCAAACTCTCTAAACAAGATAAACATGAAAACTCTTAAAAATCTCTTAAAAATATAAGCATGAAAGCTAAGAGCAAAGCATGACAGCAGCTACGGAAAGATAAAGAACAAACACATCAAAGATAAGCATGAAAAGTCCTATGTTGTGTTCTAAATTTTGGAAGTGGAGCGTGTTTCTCTCCCACACAAAGAAAGCTGGGCTCTAACTTGTTATGAAAAGCAAGCAAAGCTAAAGAAAACTAAAAACAAAACCTAAGAGCGAGACGCTCCAAGAATAGCACATAACGCATGAAGCGATAAAAATATAGTGAAACGAGAGACGAACTGATAATTGTCGATGGAGAAGGGGATGCACGGGGGAATCCCCAAGCTTAGACGCTTGAGTCTCCTTAAATATTTCCCTGGGATGCATGGGGCATCCCCAAGCTTGAACGCTTGACACTTCTTAATCTTCTCTCATCATCTTCCCTCGCACACTTGAAAACTCACTTCATACATAACTCCTCATAATCTGATTAGCGAGGTTAGTACCCATAATAAAATAATTTTTTCTCTACTGGAAATAAAGATAACCTTGAAGAGCTACTGTTTCTCAAGATTGCCAACAAGTTTTTGCAAATAAAAAGAAAGCTTAAGGTTTGCAAAACGAAGAAAAGGCAAAACAGGACATAATCAGTGAAAAAACAGACCAGCAGGTAAAAACAATTTTTTTAGGTGTACTTCTGCAACTCAAATCAAAAACCTCAGAACATATGAAAGTTCGTAATTGTATATAGCACGCTGTGTAAATATTTCAGCTCAAAAAGATGAACTGGGATTTTTATCTGATTTTTCTAGTCACGAGGACAGAATCTGTTTTCTGGACAGCATGTCACAACTTTCACTTCCCTTGTCGTATGAGGCTATAAAAGGCACAACGCTTGAAAAGTAAAGATACAATGATGTTGCTACAGTAGTAACAATCATAAAGACCACTAAAAACAGAAGAAAAACAAAAAGGAAAACCTAAATTCGTTGCGGGCTGCCTCCCGAAAGCGCTTCTGTAAAGCCATTAGCTAGGCTTAATGCAAATAGATCAAGTCTTTTCAAGAAAATAACTAGCCCGTGTGAAGTACTCAAAAGGAAATTTAATCTTTTTCCTAGGGAAGTGTTCCATCCCTTTCTTGAGAGGGAATTGGAATTTTATAATCCCTTCTTTCATATCAATAACAGCACCAACGGTGCGAAGAAAAGGACGTCCCAAAATAATTGGACAAGAAGGTTCACATTCAATGTCCATAATAGTAAAATCAACGGGAACATAATTGTCATTGACAATGATAAGAACATCATCTATCTTCCCCAAGGGTTTCTTTATGGAAGAATCGACGAGACGAACACCAAAAGAACAAGCATCAAAAGGTTTCAACTCAAATATATCATACATTCATTTGGGCATAACAGAGGTACTAGCTCCAAGATCACATAAAGAAAAGCAAGAAAAGTCATTCAACTTAATTTTAATCATAGGATCCCAACCATCTTCTAGATTTCTAGGTATGGAGGCTTCTAACCTAAGCTTCTCCTCCCTTGCTTTGATGAGAGCATTAGTGATATGCTCCGTGAAGGCAAGATTAAGTGTGCTAGTGTGGGGGTCTCTAGACATCTTGTGAAGGAAACGAATAACTTCAGAAAGAGTGCAATTATCAAAATCAAGGTCACTACTATCAAGTAGAGTGGTAGTGGTGTCATTTAGGCTCACTTGTTTGGTAGCTTCTATAGTCATAGGAATTTCTTCTTCTAAGGTTGAGGTCATAACATCACCATTAATAGGTCCTATGGGACTAGGGGTGCATTGGGTGCTAAGAGTTTGGATATCCTCAACCACTTGGATAGTAGCAACAATATGGTGTGTAGGAATGCTCTTAATTCTATCTTCTTCCTCCTTTTCTCTAGCCCATCTCTCTTTGAGTTTATCCATCATCCTAATGTTTTCATTAATTTGCAATTGGATAGCATTCATAGGAGTGACCTTCCTCTCCTCAAGGGGAGAAGTTCTAATTTTAAGCAATTCTACTTCATGAGCTAAATTGTCTACCTTCGACGAGAGGGTATCTAGTTTGTCTAGTTTTTCCTCTACACTATTGTTGAAGGCTTTTTGGGTAGTGATAAAGTCTTTAAGCATACTCTCTAATTCAGAAGTGGAGTTTTTGGTGCTAAGATAAGTGTTGTTGTTCCCATAGTTGTTGGAGGGGAAAAGTCTAGGATTGCTACCAAAGTTACTCCTATAAGCATTGTTGTTGAAGTTGTTTCTAGAGATAAAGTTCACATCTACTTGATCCTGAGCAATCAAAGAATTTAAAGGAACATTTTGAGGATCAATAGGAGCTTGCTTGGTAAGTAAAGACATGATCAAGTCAACTTTTTCATTTAGGGAGGAGATCTCCTCGACAGAGTTTACCTTCCTACCTGTTGGAGCTCTTTCAGTGTGCCATTGGGAATAGTTGGTCATCATCTCATCAAGAAGTTTTGTGGAAACACCAATTGTAGTTCACATAAAGGTTCCTCCCGCGGCCGAATCTAACAAGTTCCACGAGGTAAAGTTCAAGCCTGCATAAAAAGTGTGGATAACCATCCAAGTAGTCAAACCATGCGTAGGGCAATTCTTAACAAGAGATTTCATGCGTTCCCAAGATTGGGCAACTTTTTCATTATCCAATTGTTTAAAATTCATAATAAATCTCCTCAACTGGATAATCTTAGAAGGGGGTAGTACTTCCCGATAAAAGCATCCTTGCACTTATCCCAAGAATCTATGCTATTCTTAGGCAAGGATTGAAACCAGATTTAAGCTTCATCCCTCAAAGAGAAAGGAAAAAAGCTTAAGTTTAAAAATATCACCATCTACTTCTTTGTACTTTTGCATATCACAAAGCTCAATAAAATTATTTAAATGCAAAGCATCATCATATCTAGCACCAGAGAATTGATCTTTCATAGCAAGGTTCAGCAAAGCAGGTTTAATCTCATAAGAAGGTGCTTAAGTAGCAGGTGTAGCAATAGGAGTCCAGATAAAGTCACTGTTTTTGTGACTAGTGAAGTCACACAACTTGGTGTTTTCAGAGGAACCCATAGTAGCAGCAAGCAAGATAACTATTTTTTTTTGATAAAAGACACTAAAGCAAAAACTGAAAGGTAAACTAACAATACTAAAAAGCTAAGATAAAAGATAGTGTCCAACCCCCCTATCTTGACGAGTGGAGTCCCCGGCAACGGCGCCCGAAATTTTCTTGATACACGAGATAGCTTCTCGTCCCTCGTTGGTTACCCCAAGTGGAAGGTGAGATGTAGTGTAGCAGCAAGTTTCCCTTAGCGAAGATGCTAAGGTTTAAAGTATCGAACTCGTAGGACTCCTGGGTCAACAAGTAGGTGGTGAAGTGAACAACTGGCGCCGTTGACAATCAAAGGATTGCTAACTTCATTTGGACCCGCACACACACAGATAGCTTCGCTTCCCAACGAGTACAGAGGAGTTGTCAATTCCTCCGGCCTTGTTGTTTACGAAGGATAAAACGCACGGGATAATAATGATAGATAGTGATAGCAACTGAAAAGTAAATACGGAAAGTAAATTGATAGCGTAATCTGTGGTGGAAGTATGGACCGGGATCTCATGATGTTCACTAGTGATGTCTCTCTCCAAAAAGACGATAAAATAGCCATGCGAGGTAAACAAATTACAGCTGGGAAATTGGCAGTATTATGTGCGCAAACCAATGCTAATTATGCAAAACAAAAAGGAATAGGCTCAGAAGCACAGGCGGTACGCCAAGACAAGTAGACCTAAATCCATCTGCATCTACCCACTAATCTTCCACCTTGAGATATCTATCCAGAGCATCTCGCTGGTATTAAGTTGCGAATCCCACCCAAAGTGTAAACTCAAAGCAACGGACAACTGCATTTAAGAACTTTGCGTAAAGTAAACAATCCTTGCACCCGCAAGTACAAGCACCGTTGTTTTCCCCCTTGTGGCAATAGCAGAAATATTACATATGTGCCTCGATCATGTAAGGCAGCTCACGAGGTCTAATCCATGAAGAACAAAGAGGGGATGAGAACATCACATGGCTACTGATCATGGACCCATGGTCCAAGGTGGACTACTCACGGTTCATCCGGGAAGCATCCATGGTGGTGGAGAAGCTCCCGGAGGTGATTCCTCCCTCCGTCAGGGTGCCGGGAAGAGGTCTTCTGGTGCTCCCGATCTTGGAAGCGCGACGGCGGCAGAACAGAGGAGAGATCGCGAAAAAGGGTTCCGTCCCCGAGGGTTTCTCATCACGGGGAATAAATAGGCGAAAGGGGGCAGCCAGAGGTGGGCCAGGGGCTCCAGGCGCTCTCCCCCCTGGCGTGGCCAGGGGCCTGGCCGCGCCCTCTGGCCGCCTGGGCCCCCTGGCTCCCATCTGGGCCCTCGTGGGCTCTTCGCGAGGCTTCTGGTACGCTGATTTTTCCTATATTTTTCCCGGAATTTTTCTGGTACTTTTAATAAGGGGGAAACCTGAAATAGAAAAACAACAGAAAACAGGAACTGGCACTAGGGTGCACTGAGTTAATAGGTTAGTCCAAATATGATCAAAAGTGTATGGAAGTTCATCAATATCATAGCAATATCACACAAAAGAGGCATGGAGCAAGCAGAAATTATAGATACGTTTTGGACGTATCAGCCACCAAGAAGCCAAGAGGCCTCCTGGCGCGGCCTAGGGTGGGGTCGCGCCAGGGACCCTCCTGGGCCCCCGGTGGTTGCTCTCGTGCCATATCTTGGTTATTCCGGAAGCTTCCGTGACGCTGATTTTTTATATAATTTTTCCGGGATTTATTGGGCACTTTTAATGGCCGAAAAACCTGAAATACAAAAACAGCAGAAAAATAGGAACTAGCAACTGGGTGCACTGAGTTAATAGGTTAGTCCAAATATGATAAAAAGTGTATGAAACTTCAAGAAAAACATGGCAAAGTCACACAAAACATGCATGGAGCAAGCAGAAATTATAGATACGTTTGGGACGTATCAACACCCCCAAGCTTAATTCCTGCTCGTCCTCGAGTAGGTAAATGATAACAAGCATAATTTCTGTGGTGACATGCCACACAACCATATAAAGACTTTTAAGTAAAGCAATCAAAGCATGCAATTCAATTCAAGTCTTAACAAGCAAGAGTCTATATTAGCATTGACACAAGTAACAAAAGAAAAAAAGGTGCAAGAGCTCTCGCTGTCCGTGACTCGAATGTCTCCAGATGGTGTTTGCGTGCAAGAAAGGGGATAGGGAATACGAGATAAAAAATAGTTGTTGAGAAATACTATCTATCAAAGTTTCACACTTAGTCTCCTTTGGATTCTTATCTTGACTCGTCCCCAGACCACTAGTCAGGTACAAGTCAAACTGATCCACTCCCTTTCGATATTTTCAGCACTCATGCAATGGATGAGCATGAGCAAGAAAGTTGACACCTAAAAGGCGAAATAGAAAGAAGGTGGAGGAGGAAGACACAAAAGGTGTGAAAGGCTCACATCAATGAGGACAATCATAGGCGAGAGAAGGCCATATGATAGATATGATGTGAGGAGTAGGGATTACCATGCAACGGGTGCACATGTGAGCTGAAAGCTCTCCAAGGGAACTTGTGGGGGCGCATCCAACTTGCTTGTTCAAGAAGACCTAGAGCTCTTTTGAGGAGGCTCATCATTAGAATATAAAAGCCAAGTTCTATAGTGTAAAGGGTCCCCACATAGCTATATGCATATATGATAATCTCTATGGAGTACAAGGGATAGAGGATGAAGTACTAGTGTGGATCTCTCAAAAGAAATAGTAGTGTGCCCCCTTCTCTCTTTTTCTTTTTATTTTTCTCTATTTTCTATTTTTTGTAATTTTTGGTGGCCTCAATGGCTGTTTCTATTTCTCTCATTTTTCCTCTTTGGGATCTTTTAATTTTGTCCTCTTTGGGATCTTTTCCTCACTTTAGGGGCAACACTCTATATTTTACAAGAATATAGGAGATCTTTCACACTTTACAAAGGTACTCACATAAAGAAAATGTAACTATCATGATGCAAATGTATGCCTCTGCCAGGGTAGCAGGATATGCAATGATACTAGCGCATCATTTAGCAATGATTAGGGCAAGGCCCAACTATCATGCGGTTCATCGATCAAGTAAGTAGCATGTATGACATGAAGATCAAGTCATGAGAAGATGGATGTTGCATGACAATGTATCTCGGAAAGGCTATGGAAATGCCTTGGTAGGTAGGTATGGTGGCTGTTTTAAGGAAAGATATAAGGAGGTTTATGATGACAGAGCGTATCATGCCAAGGGTTTGGATGTATCGGCGAAGGTCGACGCCAACTCTCGGAGTGAGAAGGAGGCAATGCACGGAACAGGAGAGACTAGCAAATATGAGGAGGTGGAAGTGTCAACTTTCAATACTTACATTAGTCCGAAGAACTCATGCACTTATAATCAGTAACTCTCAATCTAATAAGGAGTTTGTAACACCCTCAGAATCTGTAACAGTAATCACTACAGTGATTCCACTGTTAGTGATCATTACTGCCGATGATCAAGCCTTGATCACCTTTGATCATAGCTCTGTCAATTTCCAACCCGGATAAAATTTTAAAATTGGGTAAACTATAAAACTTTCCTCCAAGAATTGTGGATGCATGTCAATCCACTCGATCATTGTTCAACCCAATCAACCTTAGTCATTTGCAGAATCCCAGGTCAGTGTTAATTATAAAACCAATAATGGTGGGTGATTAAATTGCCTTATAATATTAATATAAAAGCAATGTGGAATTTTGAAGTAAACCCTAGGTGTTGCAAGAATTTTCATTATTTAATAGCAAATAATCTTGGGCCATGTTAAAAATAGCAATGGATATTCTACTAAAGTATTTTAGAAATATTATGGAATAAAAACTATTGCTTGGGGATTATTAAATTGTCATGGTCATTGAAATAAACAAGTGGGAATAATAGTTGATCCAAAAATTAAGGAAACAATTTTATTAAATACCACATAATCAGTAGGTCACCTTAAAACTGTATTGGGATTTTAATAAGTAGTTTAGATGATATAAACCATTGAAAAATAGTAGCAAGGTAGCCCATTTGATCAATTTTAAATAAAATAAAAATTCAATTGATTTTTGTTTGGGGTCCACATTTTTTGTAGCAGTAAACTAAATTGCCCCCATAATATTGGTATAGGTTTCACTGATTACAAAATTAATTTGTTAGGCTAAAATTATTACAAACAGGAAAGAAAAGAAAAGAAAAAGGGAAAACACAAAAAAAATAACAAAACCCTAACCTACGCCGGTGGGCAAGGCCCCTGTCCCACCCCCACCCCCAGCCCCCGCTCTCCTCCCCAACCACTCCCCTGTTCCACCCCGCCTCCGCACAGTCGCCATGGACAGGGGAGGGCCACGCCGCCGGCCCCTCCTACCTGCTCCCCTACCTGCCCCCCTTATCTCCTCTGGATAAGGCCGAGGCCGGCCGCCCCTTGACGCCCCTGCTAACTCTTCTCCCCTCCCCACGCGCCTTCCTCCTCTCCCGTGCGGCACCGGCGCAGCCGTGGCCGCGCCACCGCTACTGCCGCGGCCAATGGCCGCCTCTCGCCGCTGCAGGGTGTCCGGAAGCTTCGCCGCGCTCCTCCACGGCGCCTCCGCCCTCCAGCTCTAGCCGAAGCCCCCGGAGACGCCCGAATCGGGCCGCCCCCTCAACGCCGCAGACGTTCTTCTTCGCCGGCGAGGTCACCATGGTCCAGCACTCGATCTGCTCGCCCCGTGTCCTCTCCGGCCTCCCCGAGCGTTGCTCGACCTTCATTGTGAGCCTCCCCCCTCGAACCCCCCTCCCCCTTACGTTTTTGTCGCCGACGGGCCGTGTCCCTCCCGGGCCGCCATTGGCGGGGACACGAGCTCGAGCTCCCCTGCTCGCTGCGCGCTGGTCTGCCGCTGCGCGCTGTGGCCGCGTTTCCCTCGCCTCTCGCCACACGAGGCCGCAACCCTCCCCACCCTGCCACGGCTCCGCTCGCCGGAACGCCAAGCCCCGGCCACGCCATCCCGACCTCGCCGTGTTCTGCCTTGCCGGCGGGCATGGATGATTAAGCCATGGGCTAATCCAACCCCCCACCCCCTGTAAGACACTGCCCTGTGGGCCCCCTAGTTGCTTAATTAGTTAGTTAAAATTTTAGTATGACACATGGGCCCCATTGTACTGTTAAACAAGTTAAATGGTTATGTTAGTCACTTGTTTCAATGACATGTGGGCCCTGCCCCACTTAACTATTTGGTTAATTAAAATACCTGTTAATGAAACATATGTGTCTATGACACCTGGGCCCCAGCTGTCAGTATTTAAAATTATTGATTTATAAAATGTATGAGTCACTGACATGTGGCCCCCACTACTATTTAAATTTAAATAAAATGAATTATTAGCTCTGTGAGGCTGACATGTGGATCCCAAATGTCAGTTTGACCAGTCAAACTACTATTCTGGATAATGTTATATTAAATGATTAAATAAATTCAGAAAATGTTATAAAATCATTTAAATATTAGAAATTCAATATCTTTTAAACCGTAACTCCGATGAAAAAACTTTATACATGAAAATTGATCAGAAAAATATAACGAATATGAATACGCTATCCGTATGTATATCACACCCCTCTAACACAACGAACATCGAATCGTCCCCCTCCGGACCGACTGTCCGATAAATTGTCCGGTACTGCTAAAGTACCCGGATGAATTTATTTCGAACACGAAAGTTGTTCGGAATATATCAACTAACCCGGATACACCACCCACACATGTGTCGGATGTCCACGACACCTCCGGCATGGTACCTTCCCCCTTCGGACACCCTGTCCGATAATCACCCGGAGCTGGCAGTTCATCCCCGGATGAATTCCCGCTCCGAGCAACGTGCATTACACTGCGTTAGAACACCGTTAGCATTGCATATGTCATGTCATGCATCTGTTTGTATATGCTTGTTGTGTATTTACTGTTTCTTCCCCCCCTTAATCTCCGATAGACCCCGCTGCTGCCGTCGACTACACCGTTGCCGAGTACGACTACTTCGTCGACGACCGTACCCCTACCGTCGAGCTTCCAGGCAAGCAGAGCCATTCTCTTCCCCAGATATCGCCTATCTTTCCGTACATTTCTTGCACTAGGCATTGTTACTGCTGCTGCTACGATTACAATCCTATTCAATTGCATAGCCTATTTTTGTCGCCCCTTGATGTACCTTCCTTTAATCCTATGCTCCCTATTATTACTTATGCATTATTCAGCAGTAAACTCTGCGCATTGTTAGCTAGGTTTAGAATAGAGGGTCGTGGTCACTCTGGGAGTGATCGCGGGAACGATATATTACAACTGCAACAGGTACGGATCAATGCAGACGCCCTAGGGAACCTACAACGGCGAGACTCTGCCGAGTCGCTTCGAGTTTGGCTTACGAGTGGAATGGACTCGTATTTCACTCTCGTCGGCTCAGTAGCGTAGCATCACCGGGATGATACGAGGTTTACCTCTTTAGTTCATTCCGCTGATGTCTCTGTCAAACCTTTTTAAGTGTTCCATCGAGGGTGATACCTCCTGGTTTTACTTAATGGTACGGACTCGAACCAACTTGTGTCCTTAAAGGTTAGAAGTCGGGCGACCCAACGGTACCCGCGAGAGGTATTGCGACGGGACGACAGGGAGGGTACGACCAGTGTACCGGTGTGCTTTGCCCCTGATCGTTGGCCGCGAGAGTTACCAAACCACGAAAGTCGAGCTCCTACAGGAGCACACGCGAGACAAGGTAAGGAGACGGTTCACCTTGTTGGTAACCGCAGTGACTTGGTGGGACGACGGGGCAGGCACCGATGTACTGGTGGTCCTGGCTGCTATCGTTGTCCGCGGGTCAGTTAAGTCGAGGCAACGATAACGGTTGTCACGCAGGTTAATTAAAATGCTAAATGGTTCAGTGAATGTCTTGAGTTGGCTATATGCCATGTACGCACTACCTACCCGTGGGAATTACGAGTTATGGGCTCCTCTGCTTCGTAGTTTCGTCCGAGGACTCTTCAGACGTCAGCAGTACCGCGGCCTGCGCCGGGAAGTGGTGTTGTCTTATTTTCTCGCGCGGTGGTGTCTTATTTGGATTTTATTTAACTTCACCGGCCAGCCTCGCACCGTGCAGGAGTACGTCAGGGTTAGGGTCCAAAGCCCCGCGTACATAGGATATAGTCCGGCGGATGACCTCTCTGTTCAGTTTGAAAGATGGGCTATAAAGTGTCGGATAGCCTCGTTGGAGCGTTCCCTAACCAGGTTCCCGCCACCCTGGAGATCCGTGCGTGTAGTGTAACACAAGTGCACCCCTGCAGGGAAGATTAATCTATTCGAATAGCCGTGTAAACGGTAACAGGACGCTTTATGCTGAAGCTGGATCTTATCACTACAAACTATTATTATTAAACTATATGGTTCCGGGTTTTCTTCCTCGCGGGGATGTCGAGGAGGTGAACTCGGAGGCATTGTTAATTATTACAACTTATTATTATACAATGCTGCAGCAACTTCTGCTGCATTGTTACTTTATGCTTTATATAAACTGTTGGCTGATTCTTACCTCATGCTGCAAGTTATCGTCGGAAGATGCTAGTCTTCGATAGGCCTAGCTTCTTACCCTTATTATGATTTCTATCTTGCAGTCCACTATATACAGCCTCTTCTTTCCGTTGATACAATGCATAATGCTTAGTAGCGGACGTAAGACTCGCGGGTATGCTAGATACTCACCAGCTTTATTTTCCCCCTTTTGTTTTGCCTGATCGGCCGCTGCAGTCGACGTTGGAGCCTTGGATTCTAGGAGCAGGAGATCCCCGGTTCCGACCACCGCAACATGAAGATTCCCGATGCCTTCTACGACGTCGAGTTCCCCTTTGACCAGGAGTAGTTTGGAGGTTCCCAGGCAGGAGGCCTCGCCTTTTCGATCGTGTTGATTTTGTGCTAGCCTTCTTAAGGCAACCTTGTATCCTTGTGTCTGTACTCAGATACTATTGCTTCCGCTGACTTGTGCTCTCGAGCTGTTGTATTCGAGCCCTCGAGGCCCTGGCTTGTATTAAACAGCTTGTATTATTTTTATTTGTAGAGTTGTGTTGTGATATCTCACCATGAGTCCCTGATCTCGATCGTGTACCTTGCGTGTATGATTACTGTACATGGTCTGATTTTGGGGGCGTCACAGAGGTTCACAAAGAGACGAGTACCCCGAGGAGGAGTGTATGGGGGTTTGGTTATCCCTGCGCATCCTCGACTCATGGTAAGTGAGTGTACTCTAATATTCAACCCCTCAGAAGAGTAGTGATCCATCTAGTAGCTAGAGTTCTCAACTAGTTTTGTAGGTTTTTGAAAAGAACACACGGATTGCCCTAAATACGACACCTATCACTAATAGGCTAGAGCTCTTGACACCAAAAGTTCAAACATTACTCACATCAATACCTCAAAACTATTGCAAGCTACTACTGAAATTAAATGGCAACCTCAATTACCTACTTCTCAAAAAGAAGACATAACTCAGTGCAACAACCAACTCTCTTAACAAGATAAACATGAAAACTAAAGAGATTTCCAGCGACAAACTAAACAAAAGCAAAGGCTCTTGCTAAGACAAACTAAGACTAAAACTAGACAAGGCAGTAGCTATGAAAGGATAAAGAACACACAACAGCAAAAGATAGGCATGCATAATCCTATGATGTGTTCTAGATTTTGAAAGTGGAGCGTGTTTCTCTCCCACACAAAGTAAGACGGGATCTAACTTGTTATGAACAACAAGCAAATCTAAAGAAAACTAAAAATAAAACCTAAGAGCGAGACGCTCCAAGCATAGCACATAACGCATGAAGTGATAAAAATATAGTGCAACGAGGGATGAACTGATAATTGTTGATGAAGAAGGGGATGCACGGGGGCATACCCAAGCTTAGGCGCTTGAGTCTCCTTGAATATTTATTAGGGGTGCTGATACGTCTCAAACGTATCTACTTTTCCAAACGCTTTTGCTATTGTTTTGCCCTCATTCTTGCATGATTTGGATGAAACTAACCCGGACTAACGCTGTTTCCAGTAGAGCTGCCTGTATGGTTTTATTGTGCGCAGGAAAATGGATTTTTGGACGTCTCAGAAAATTCCCAGAAAAATACCAGAAAATCCACGCACCCGAAGGAGCAAGAAGCCAGAAGTGGGACCAGAGGGTAGCCAAGGGGGGCCCAGGCGCCCCCCTGGCGCGGCTAGGGTTGGGGCCGCGCCCTATGGCCGCCTGGGGGCCTCCCCCTCCTCTGGTGCCCTACCAAGGTTTCTATTTATTCCCGTGACGGAGAAACCCCGAAACAAAAGTCGTTTTCCCAATTCTCGTCGCGCAGCCTCCGCCACCCTCTGTTCTCTCCGGGAGGGCTAATCTGGAGGCTGCTTTGGCCTCCAGTGAGGGGAGATCATCGCCATCGTCATCATCATCATCACCACTCCATCCTCCCTCCATGACTTCTCCATCCATGTGTGAGTAATTCCCTGCTGTAGGCAAAGGGGATGGTTGGGATTGGATGAGTTAGATCATGTAATAGTTTATCAGATTGTTGGGGGCATGTTGCCTATCATCTAGATTGTTGTTTATCATCTTTGCTTCAACTTGTTGCTCTTAATGCTTGTCACTTTGGGCCCGAGTGCCATGATTTCAGATCTGAACTCTATGTGTTTGCATGATTATATTTGTGTTCTTGATCTTATCTATTAGTTGTATGCACCTATTATAGTCCGGAACAGGCGATCCCAAAGGTGAAAGCTTGGGACACCAAAGGGGATGGTCTATAATTTTAGGATTCCGTGTATCCATTTATTGTTAATGCTTTGTTGCGGTGCTCTTTGACAGGAGCACCTTAATATCCATAAGTTCCTTTTGGCCCCGTTCGTAGCGGGATGGTAGGAGAAAAGATGCGTGCAAGTTCTTATTGCAAGCACGTACAACTACCTATGGGGTACATGCCTGATGTTTGATTTATACCTAGATGATCATTGCTTTTCTGTGTGCCTTTCCCCAAGTTAAATACATGGTGTTTCTTATCAATGCAGCGCCCAACCACCCATCTCCCTAGCCTACAGTGTTCTAATTCTGCTGGTTACTAGTTGTTTACTTTCGCTGTTTTACTGTCGCTATTTCACCACCACTATTTCTGTTGCTGTCATCACTTCCATATCGCAGTTACTATTAATATCTTGTTGCAAGCAAGTGTATCTCAGGTGCAGTGCAATTGACAACTCCACTGTCAAAGCTTGTGGATATTCTTTGGCTCCCCTTGAGTCGAATCTATAAATTGGGTTATCTTACCCGCGAAGACTATCTCGATCCCCTGCAGTTGTGGGTTATCAAGCCTGTTTTCTGGCGCCGTTGCCGGGGAGCATAGCTCTATTCACAAGTCTACTTGAAGTATTTTACCTGCTGCAATTTATCCGCTATGGGTAAGAAAGAAGACCCCAAGGTCCCGATCTTACCATCCCGTACAATAAAAGGTACTGTTCTGAACACTAGTGCTATACTTGATTCACCTTCAGTTATGAGTAAGTTTTCTTCGCCTTCACCACATGATGCCTCTACTGAATCTGTTAGTATGTCTTATACTTTTGATGATGCTTCTACTACTCTTGATGATATTGGTTCACTTAGTCACGCTCTTGAGAAACAGATCGCTGCTGCAAAAAAATCTGGAATTGAAATTCCTGATACTTGCCATCCGTTTGATGGAACCTACACTTATCCCGATTTGAGTAAACTCAAGGAGAGACTCCTTGATGATGATTATATTATACTTGATGATGATTTATGCAGGGAGCTAACATAGTTTGACGACTTTGACCCTGATGATATTAAGAAGCTTCTCGAAAAACACTCCCTGAAGAACAAGACCGTTCCGGATCCTAAATTTGCTACTTCTCCTATATGCATCAATGATCCTGATTATAATTTCTCTGTTGATCTTTCACTTATATCTATGGTTGAATCTGACCCCTTTTATGGCAGATAAAATGATGATGCTATTGCACACCTGACCAAACTCACTGAGTTGGGTGGCCTGTTTACTACAGATGAGAAGATACGAAATTTTTATGTCACTAAGATTTTTCCTTTCTCTTTAAAGGAAGGTGCTAAAGCATGGTACGATGCACTACCATGTGGTTCCATTAGGAGTCCTCAAGACTTAGCACACTCTTTTGTTGATAAGTACTTTCCTGCTCATATGCAACATGCTGCTTTACGAAGAATTTATAACTTTAAACAGTTGCAGGATGAGAACCTCCCTAAAGCTTGGGGGAGGTATTGCAGTCTGATCCAGTCTAGACCGGGACATGGAGTCCCTAGGAATGAATTAATTGATATATTTTATGCTGGACTAACTGATGAATCTAGATCCTATTTGGACAGTTGTGCTGGTTGTGTTTTCAGGAAAAGAACACCGGACGATGCAGAAGAATTAATGGGCAAGATTGCCAAGAACGACGAAGATTGGTCCGTCCCTGAACCACCTCCACCACCAAAGAAAAGGGGCATTGTTGTCCTAAGGCCCGAAGATATGCAAGAACCTAAGAAGTCTATTAAAGAGAAGGGTATTAAAACTAAAGACGTGAAGAATCTACCCCCTATTGAGAAATTGTGTGAGCCTACCACTCACCCTCCTATGGTAGAGATACACTCTCTTTTAGATTTCAATGCAAGTGACATTTTTCATGGTAAGCCTCCTGATCAATGTTTAGATGATCTTGATAATTTTATTATGAAGCAAAATCACTTTAATGAGAGGATACAAAGTCAGTTGCATGATAATTCCCTTTCTATCAAAAGTTTGCTTGATGTTCTAGGTAGAACAGTTAATGATGTTAAATGTCTTGTAAAGCATTTTCATATGGTTCAAACTCAGCTTGATCAAATTTCTAATGTGCAAAAAGATTTTCTTGCTAATAATACCAAACAGGATATACAGGCCTTCGGGATTAAAACCCGAGGAGGAACCAGCACTCAAGATCCTCTCTATCCGGAGGGGCATCCTAAGAGGATCGAGAAAGATTCTCAAATACAGGAAGAAGAAATTGTTAGCTCTCCTAAGAAGAAGAAGAAGCACAAAGAAGATGACAATTCCAATGATCCAAATAGTATATCTACCTCCGATGCTGAGACTGAAGACGGTGCTGAGCCTGAAAAGGATGGTGAAAAGATTGATCCACCCGAAGTTCGAGAAGAAGAAGAACCCGACAAACGCAAGAAATACACTAGAGAAGATTTTATCGCAAGAAGACATGGGAAGGAACGAGAACCATGGGTACAGAAACCCATGCCCTTTCCAGGTAAGTCTCCCAAAACTATTGAAGAAGAGCATTACAATAATTTTGTGAGTGGATGAAACCTCTTTTTCTTCAAATTCCTTTGACTGATGCTATTAAGTTACCTCCCTATTCGAGATATATGAAAGATATTGTTACTAATAAAAGAAAAGTTCCTAATGAGGCAATATCTACTATGCTTGCTAACTACTCTTTTAGTGGCAAGATTCCTGAGAAGCTTGGTGATCCAGGTATACCCACCATTCCTTGCTCCATAAAGAATAATTATGTCAGGACTGCTTTATGTGATCTTGGAGCAGGAGTGAGTGTTATGCCCTTTTCTCTTTACAAGAGATTATGTTTAGAAAAACTAATCCCTACAGATATCTCTCTTCAGATGGCTGACAAGTCAACAGCTGTGCCCATAGGTATTTGTGAGGATGTTTCCATTGAAGTTGCTAATTGTTTAATCCTTACTGATTTTGTTGTGCTCGACATGCCCGAGGATGGGAGCATGTCTATTATTCTTGGTAGACCTTTTATTAACACCGCAGGTGCTATTATTGATTGCAATAATGGAAAGGTTACTTTCAATGTGAATGACAAAGAACACACGGTGTATTTTCCGAAGAAGATTGACAAGAAGCATGGCCTTAACTCAATAGAGAACATCGAGACCGTGAAGATTGGAGAATGGGATTGTCCTCTACATGTGCACCACAAATACAAAACCATCATGGTGGGGACAATGTCCATTAAAGTAAAGGTGCAATGATCAATTCATGAGAGGTGAGACTTTTTGCTCTATGTATCGCTGGTTTGTTGGTAAGACTTGATAAGCAATATCCTTCTTCATTCCGGGCCACCAAAATGTTGTCTGCAAATCCTGGTACATCTTGGTACCTCCTGGGTGGATGGAGTACGCAGACTCATGTGCTTCTCGCAGTATTTGCTGCCTTAGGCTGTTCTGGTCTGGTACACATAGTCGGTCCTCAAACCATAGCGCCTCTTGGTCATCGACGCAAAAGGGTGCGGCTTTCCCCTGCCGTACCTTCTCCTTGATCTCCTGGATCTCCAGATCTTGTTTCTGGGCTTCTTTGACTTCTTCCACGAGAGTTGGGGGTAATCTCCATTGTCTTCACATGCAGCGGGTTGCATAGCACTTGGTTGAGACTAGCAAAATCCCTTTGTAGTTTTGGATGCATCCCTTTCCAAAATGTGTGGACCATTCTTGGCTTTCTACTGAGGGCATCGGCCACCACATTGGCTTTCCCGAGATGGTATTTGATCCCGAGGCCGTAATCCTTGACCAATTCCAGCCATCTCCTTTGCCCGAGGTTGAGATCTGGCTGGGTGAAAATATACTTGAGGCTCTTGTGGTCCATGTATATTTTTCATTGTTGGCCGATAAGATAATGCCTTCATATCTTCAAAGCATGCACTACGGCTGCCAGCTCCAAATCATGGGTGGGATAATTTCCATCATGTGGGCGTAGCTGCCGGGAGGCATATACTACAACCTTTCCTTCTTGCATTATCACACATCCAAGGCAACGTCTAGAGTCGTCACAATAAATTTCAAATCCCTTGTGGAGTTCTGGCAAGGTTAAGACATGTGCGGAAGTTAACTTGGTCTTTAGCTGCCTGAAGCTATCATCACATTCCTTGGTCCAGAAAAACTTCTGATTCTTCTTCAATAGCTCGGTCAAGGGCTTGGCTATTTTGGAGAACCCTTCAATGAATCGGCGATAATATCCCGCCAATCCCAAGAAACTTTGGACTTCAGACACTGTGGTGGGTGGCTTCCAGTTCAATACGTCGGCCACTTTACTGGGTCTAATGCTACTCCTTGTGCTGACAGGATGTGCCCCATAAATCCCACTTCTTTTAGCCAGAATTCGCACTTGCTGAATTTGGCGTACAGACGGTGAGCTCGCAATCGTTCCAACACAGTACAGAGATGCTGCTCATGCTCTTCTTCACTCCTGGAGTATATGAGGATGTCATCAATGAATACCACCACAAAATTTGCCAGGAAGTCCATGAAGACCTTGTTCATCATGTCCATGAAGTACACCGGAGCATTTCTTAATCCGAGTGACATTACCGTGAACTCATATAGGCCATATCTCATGGTGAATGTCATCTTGGGTATGTCTTCTTTCTTGATCTTCAGCTGGTAATAGCCCGTACGAATGTCTATTTTGGAAAATACCCGTCCACCATTCAACTGGTCGAATAGATCATCAATGCGGGGTAGCGGGTATTTGTTCTTGATGGTGACTTCATTCAGTGGGCGATAGTCCACACACATTCGCATGCGGCCATCCTTCTTCTTGACAAACAACACAGGCAATCCCCAGGGTGAGGTGCTGGGGCGAATGTACCCTTTCTGTAATAACTCGTCCAACTGCTTCTTCAGTTCTACCAGTTCGGTAGACGGCATTCGGTAGTACTTATTGCATATTGGGGCTGTGCCGGGAACAATCTCAATAGCAAACTCCAGTTCCCTGTCTGGTGGAATACCTCGCGATTCTTCTAGGAATACATCTGGGAATTCTCTGACCACTAGAATCTTGTCCATGTCATCTGTGGTGATCTGGCATACCAATAACTCTTTCTTTCGTGGCATCCCCACGGCGGTGAACCGGACTGATTTTCCGTCTGGGTTGACCAGCTTCACTATTCGAGTCTGGAAGGCTTGGCGGACCTGGTGAGCTGTGAGCCAATCCACTCCAAGAATCTCATCGAGCCCCTTAGATTCAAGCAGAACAAGGGCGGCTGGAAACTTCACTTCATATATCTCAATTGTCAGATCCTTGCATATCTTGTCGGCTCTGAGCACGCCCCCAGGGGTTCGTACCACCACGGTTTTGTCCAAAAGAGAGATGGGAAAATTGTTTTGGGTGGAAAAACTCCGCGAAATGAACGAGTCGGTTGCCCCGGAATCAAATAATATAACCACGGGTATGTTATTAATATGAAACATACCGATGAACACATCGGGGAACTCGTGGGCTCCTTCAGCCGAGATGTGGTTGACTCGAGCATGACGATAGTTTGAGTTGGGCTGGCCCCCAATGTTGTTGACTTGTGGTGCTGGTTTACCCATCTTGGTGGGGCATTGCCTGGAATAGTGTTCTGGCTTTCCGCAAGTGAAACAAGTGCCATTGCGAATGCAATCTTCCTTGACTTGGGGAGTGATGAAAGTCTTCCCTGGGTTTGCTGACTTGTTGGTCGCGGCGCTTCCATTAGTCCCAGAAGGCTGGAAATCGGTCTGAGCAGGTTGCCAGACGAGTGGTTTCTAGAAGGATGGCCCATTTTTGGTCTTCTTAGCTTCATATTTGCGCTTGCGGTCATCATTCCCAAACTTGTGCTCAATGACAGACTTGTACTCACGTCCTGCTATGAGCGCCTTGTTGACAAGAGTCTGGAAGTCCAACATGCTTAGTTGACAACGGAGAGTGGCTTTGAGTCCTCCAAGGAAGCGATCTATCTTCCTTTCTTCCGTGGCCACATCATGAACCGAATATCTTGCGAGGTGGTTGAATTTGTTGAGGTACTCAGTTACTGACATGCTGCCTTGAACAAGAGCGAGGAACTCCCTCCGTTTGACCTTCAATACTATGATAGGGATGTGGTAGGTGCGAAACTTTTCCTTGAACTTTTCCCAGCTGATGTCTTCTTCTGGAGGCCATACTGCCTTGGTATTGTGCCACCAAATTGTTGCGTATCCTTCAAGGTAATTAGTGGCAAATGGTACCTTGTCAACTTCATCGCAGTGGGCAATCTCCAATTTCTTTTCAATGGTCCTTAGCCAGTCATCAGCTTCAATGGGATCTGCTGCTTGGTCAAAGCTCGGTGGTCGGGTGCGCTGGAAATCGGATAACTTGGAGCAGAATCCTGGGTTCTAATTCTTTCCCACTATAGTCTGCATGCTTCTCAGTAATTTCATGAGATCTTGATTTCTCTTCTCTACAAACATTCTCATGATCTTTTCTATGGTTGGTGCCTGTGGTGGATGAGGTGGCATCGGTCCTAGTGACAGTCCAGCTTGCCTAGCGGATCGACGAATGGGGGTGGTGGTTGCCACCAGAGTTGTTGCCTTCACCTCGCCTCATCATCCGTTCCCAATATGAAGAGCCGATATAATGAGAAACCACCGTAGGGGAAAATAAGTAAAGTGACAGCAAGGTAAAAAGAAACACCAAAAAGCGGTAGTTGATAATATTTCGAAACCTTGCGAAAACCAGCGAATAAACCAGCGGCCTCCAGAACGGTCTTGACAACTCGGATCTGGGGCATTACTGGAATAGCTCAACCGCTTCTTAAGACGGCTGAAGAACAGCTCAGAACTTGGAGCGGCGTTGATACGAAGAAGGCAGAGGTCCCCTAAGACGACCGAGAATACATCTCAGAACATAGGGTCTCCACTGCGAAGAGAAACTCAACAACTGCCCGAGACGACTGAAAAGCAGCTCAGAACACGGGCGTGTTATTAAAAAGGGAAAGGTAAAATAGGCATCCACCCTGGAAGGCTGACCAAGAATCAGCTCAGAACCAGGTGTGGTGCCATTATCCGAAAGGAAACGAGCAGGGGTTCTTCCGGGTCACCACGTCCAAACGATCGGAGAAACAAAAGCAACATAAAAAAATAGCCGAGTGAAAACGAGATGCACACTCATAATTATACATAGCATTACGACCTCATACAAAGAAAACTAGTAGGGGATAGCATGACTAATACTGCTCATACGTTAGTTGACATCATTGTAACAGCCCAGTTTTCACAAAAATTAAAAAAATTGTTTTCGGTGTGAATTATTTGATTGTCTGATTTGTTTGCGGTGTTTGCATACCCGATTTATCGATCGGCGATTATTTTCCCCCTCTTATCTTGTACCGGACGGAGACCGACCCTTGCCACCCTGACACTCGACCTTTGCGACACCGGGTTTCACCCGATCACCGTCGCGAAAACCGCACGAGACCAGCCGCAACCAACGGAACGAAAACCCCGTTTAATAAGTAAATGGGATATTTTTATAGTGCGCCGGAAAATGTTCTCGGAACGGTTCCAGCGCGAGGTGAACGCCGCCGGCTCGACGCGTTGATCGCGCAGTTCGAAGTTTTACCCGAATCGGAGGTCCTGCGGACCCCCGGCGGTCAGAAACATAAACACCGCGTGCGCGAGAGAAAAACCGGGGATGTTTTTGCAAACTGCCAGCCACCTGGGCTATATAAAGACCACCACACTCCCACCCCTTTCTAGGGTTTCCCTAGTCCAAAATTGCAGCCACCCCCTCCACTTTTCCCCAAATCTACCCCAATTTTCGCAGTTTTATCCCCATTTTCGCAAACCCTAGCTTCCAAGCGCTCTGGACCGTCAGATCTGACGATACAACGGCCCAGAGGCCGCCACGTCCCCCGTGGAACCGCCCGCAGGCCTCCGCGCCCGTGCAACTCCGCGCAGCTGCCAGAGCCGCCTTGGCCTTGTCGCTGAGCCGCCGCCGACAGTCCAGCAGGCAGCCGCCGCCGGCTGCCCCAGCCCGAGCCCCTCAAGGTCGCCCCTCCTTCTCTCCTCTCCCCCTTCTCCTCTGACCTCCCTCTCCTCCTCTCATCACAGCAGGACCTTGAGCCAGGGGCTTGATCCGCCTCGCCGCCACACGGGAGGGCCACCGGAGTACTCCTCGTCGCCGGATCTGCGACCATCACCTCCTTCCAGGCCCCTTCGGCCAGCCATGCTGCCCCCCGCCTCGCCTTCGTCGCTGGCCGGCCGGCGAGCAGCCGCCGCCTGCCGAACCCGCTCGGGAGCGGTGCC
This sequence comes from Bromus sterilis, assembly GCA_950022295.1. Lineage (NCBI taxonomy): Eukaryota > Viridiplantae > Streptophyta > Magnoliopsida > Poales > Poaceae > Bromus > Bromus sterilis. The sequence continues at coordinate 50,504,504 of OX465596.1, forward strand.
CGTATCTTTTAGCTCGTAGCTCGGATCGCGGCGCTTTAAACATGAAAATTACTTAGTTTTTTGTGTAGTTTAATAAAATGTTGCTTGTTGCCATGTTTGACTTTGTTTACATGTTGTTTACTGCTAATTACCATCACATGCCACTGTAAAATTGTTTATTTAATAACTTGTCAACCGTTGCTCTGATTAAAATGTTTCTTATATGTAACTTGACGAGAATTGCCTGTAGATTGTGTTTATGCTGTTCTTGCTTGCTAAATAAAATAATAAAATATTGTTTAGGTGAAAACAGTACCAATTTCCATTTTTATCGTGGGGTCCGCAATAGTTTGCCATGTCTAGGATTTCACCCCACTTAAATTGACTAGCTTAGGTAGTTTATTTATGCTTCACCTCTTGATATGTTTGTGTGCTATGCCATTCTTGAGTGAGATGCCATGTTAACAACCTTTGTTGATCACCTGAGCTAAAAAACTTGAACCTTTCTAAATGTGCGGTATCGTCGTGTGTGACGAGTACTCCATTTAACCTGTTAGTAACCGCTCTCGACGGTAGGTGCGATGTCTCGTGTTGACTTTTTGTTGATGCTTGCTCGTGTTTGCCTCGTAGTAATAGATTCTTTCTCGTTGATTTCTTTCCAGTGTTTATCATCTTGTGTGCTCCCGCGGATACTTTCGGAGACGATGCGAGTTCGCGATCAACTACACCTTCGGAACCCGACTTATCAACAGGCAACGACTATATATTACTTATGATCCATTCTATTTCAACCAGCGGTTTGCATGCTAGTCTAGGATAGGTTCGATGTTTGATCCTACCACATGTTTACAGCCTCTTTCAAACCGATACAGCCATGTCCCTTCCCAGCAAACCTTGTACTGCTATGTTACTATTGCTCGTTGCTCAGCCCCTGCTTAGTATGCATGCTTAGGATGCTACGATGTTACCCTGTTACTCCTTGGTTTGGGATATCACATTATTATTATTGTTATGGATGATATGATTATTATAAATGTTGACTATACTCGACGAAGGATGGAAGGTCTAGGCTATCCCGCCCCGACGCTTTGTTCCATTCGAGTCACCTAGGACCCGAGTTCCGGGTATTGGTTTTAAGACTAAGCGTGCCTAACCGCGTGTGGGATTTTATGGGGTCCCCTTTTCTTACCTACCTAGCTTCAAACATTTCCAGTGGTGGCCCAAGCTGATTTACCATTTGAAACCGTGTGTGTGCTTGTCGGCCGCCAGTTGTTTACAAACCAACCTGGACCAGTGAGGACATAGTTACCTTGCTGGCCCACCTTGTCCGGCTGAGGACCCGGTGTCCCATGTGTGATTAACCGGCTATCCAAACCTGCCACAAACGGTAGAGACCAGATCGAGAGAGCGGCCGGCTCCTGAGATGGATGTCGACTCACCGGGGGCCACCCGGATTTGTTCGTTGTTAGTTAGAGGGACCTGTCATTTCGGATCTCTTGGAACTAAATCATAAAATGGTTGTCTGTGATGGGTAGCAACTGAGAGAGATGGGCGTGCGAGCGGAGCGTTGTAATGGGCAGTTGGTACACCCCTGCACGGTTAAATCTTTTCGAGAAGCCGTGTCCACGGTTATGGATGACTTGAGACCTACTCCTTGTTCATAGACAACAACAACTGAGATAATCTTAATATAAACTTGATCAACGTGTGTGTGTGCCTTGACTGCTTTTTCTTCTTGGGGATGCGAAGAGGAGGACAAGGATAGGATAGGTGTTATGATTGCGTAAGTAGTTGATAGCAAGACTTGTTGGAGGCGATTCCTCATCGAATGCTTGGATTCTTATCTTACTCTCTAGATCGTTAGCCACTTCATAAATGCGAGTGCGGCAGCAACCTCACCACTTACCCCTTCCTTACCGTAAACTACTAGTTGTCCTAGAATGACGAGTGATGAAGTCCTTGCTGGGTCAGTTGACCACTACAGTTGGATGCTGAGTACCTCTGTACTCATGATACTACCCCCAAACTATTTTCAGGGTTCTAGATCGACAACAGTTATGGTGATCGACGTTTCACGTGGAGACTCGACGACGACTAGTTAGGCGGATCCCGGCGGAGGGCCTGGACCTGTGTGGTTATGGGGATCGATGTTTTTCTATTGGCCACTAGGCATTTGCTTGTAGTCTGTACTCAGACATATATCTTCCGTTGTTGTATTGTATTTGAGGCAGTTGTATGCCGATTGTATGAGATGTTGTATCCTTGTATCTGTAATGTTGTGATATCATGTTGGAAATCCGGGGCATATGGCTTTGTCATATGTCGCGGTGGGACCGATATGTGCTTCGTCCCCAGATCTGGGTGGAAACACCTAGATCTGGAAAAGTACCGCATATCGGGCCTTACAATCATGCACGACACTATGATAGATGCGAAACATACTCATGCTGCTACTCGACACCGCTCTAGTCGTGGAAGTGAAGTAGACACTGACACTTAGCGGAACCATCGGAGTCATCCTCAGAGTCGTAACTAACGACGTGGATCATGCTCCGAGAGGTGATGTCAAGGCGGCGATGCTGACGAGAAGACTATCCCTCAGGAGGAGGGGGAGTACGCTGCCTGAGCATCGGAGCAGCAGGGGTAGCAGTCAACGCGGCCCACTCCTCTGGGGTCTTGCGTCAAGTAACTGCCGGAACAGCGGGAGTCTTCGGTGTGAGTGAAGGGGGAGCAGGCGGAGTCGGCATCGGTGCAAAGGTGGAGGGCGGAGGAGGAGGCGGTGACTGAGCCATACGGATAGAAGCAAGTTCCTCCCTAGAATGACCCAGCTCCTCTGCAAGACTAATGATCAACTCGTACTAAGAGGTCATGTAACGAGTGAGGTGGACGCACTACTAGGAGAAAGCCTAGTAGTAGCGCCTCTTTTTGGGTCACCAGTAGCGCCCCCCGGCCCGCTACTGATAGCACGCTACAGCTAACTTGTAGCAGTAGCGCGTGTACGCACCCGCTACTACTACACAGGGATATCGGTAGCGCCTCCCGTAGTGCCCGCTACTACTAATATTGGCAGCAGCGCTCCCCTGTACCAGGCGCTACTAGTAAATGGGCGCTACTACTATATGTAATGGGCGCTACTGTTATTTATTTTTCATTTTCTGTTTCTTTTTCCCATCGTATTTTTTCTGTATTTGTACAGATATTATACAATATAGTCTCATACACATACACAGGTTTTCTACAGAGTACAAATCTCATCATATCATACACATACAATAATCTGATGACCATATATATATCATCATGATCTCTCATATCCAACACAAATGATGTCTCTCGTCGTGTCATCTCTAAAATAGCGATAGAAGTTGTCACAATATCTTAAATACATGCAACTACAAGCAAGTTTCATCATCCATCTAAACTATGATATATACTAGAAGAGCGGTCACTATGAGGAAGAGTGGAATTGTGTAGTAGCTCATGAAGCGCCGCCTCTGATCTTCCTCTTGCGCTAGTGTAAATCTCAAGTAACTAGCTTCCGCTTCCTCTCTGGTATTGAACCCTATTTGACTGCCGCCCGGGAACCGGTGCACTTGGGCCTGACACTCTGGCCACTCATTGTACACTCCTGGAACCTTTCCTATGTACACGGCATAGCACTTCTTCGCCATCGATGATCTATGTACCTGTTAGAGATGCATATTCATCATAGGAATTCAACAATAGTACACAACATAATATATTTGAGCAACACGAAGAGAAAAAGTTAGTGAATAAATGCAACATAAAGTAACATACATAATATAATATACGCACGTTGTTCATCGTACCCCAACTAATTCACTAGCTAGCAAGCGTTACACAAGTAGTTCAACAGGACCGTTAAATTACATCACAAAGGTTTCATATGGCTTCCAAAAGTATAAATTCAACCGAGACATCATCATCGGCATAGTCAATACACTAGAACTTCCATCCATCCATATCTGGGAGGACGCACCCTAGCTTATTGAATGATGTAATGTCCAAAAGCTGCATTCCTAAGCGAGTTTTAACACCATCTCGCGATATTGGGCCATGGTAGAAGATCCCCTTCTTGTCGACGACTTCTTTCATGATGATGGTTGCAATATCCTTTAGGATGTGAAAGAAGTCATCTCTTACTTTATAATCCGGTTCGGCTAAGTTTTTTGCCCATATCATGATATGATTGTCATCTTTGCTTGCCATGCGAAGACGTTGCTGTTCCTTTCTGAACTCCATCATAAGATGGATGACATAGTATCCATCTTTTGTACTTCCTTCCGGTTGATGGATACTGTAGAAGTTGGTTTTATGCGAGAAACACGGCGCGCCCTTCCCTCGTGACTTTTTCTCGATGTGGCCACCCCTCATGCCTAAGCCCTGGAGAGCGGAATCCAGAAGACTCATTACTTTGGTGTAGTCCTTCCTTTTGAAGTTCCTAGACGAGTCGAAATACACGGCATGGGAGACTCGCGGGAAAAGAACGATAAGGACTGTGTGCCCCTCGCTGCGCAAAATAAATGCACCTCAAATTAGCTAGCCTCCATATGAGCAAAGGAATGATTGAAATGTAAAGGCAATCGGGCAATGACTTACATTGGATGATAAGGCACGAGAACCATTTCCTTCTCCTTATTCATCAGCATGAAATTTTCGATGTACTCCCTCGTAGTTTTAAATTCATAGTCACCGAGCGACAAGAAGGACTCATGCATGTAGTATGAATCTGCACCGCGATTTGCGAGATTTCCTCTCTTTTGATGACAAAGCTCATATGGAGCGCAAAAAGGCGAACGATCGTAAAATCGATCCGCCTAGTGAGGAACATCTCAAAGATGTGATCAAACCGCAGGAAGAACACTTCCGCGGGCGTCGTGTCGACGTAGCCCATGCCCGGAGGCACACACGCCGCATAAAGTGGATATCCTGGATCATTCGACGCGAGAAGGCTTTTCTCTGTCGATAGTACATGGTCGTGCAGTCTCCTGAGATCCCCTGATATGGTCTCCAGCGGTTTCGGAGGTAGGATCGGCTCGCCTGTGACATGGATCAACGCCGTACCTTTCATCGGTACACGGTCTGCAAAACCGGTTGGCGGAACCGACTTGCTGCTAGAAGCATTGGCAGCCTTTTTGGCAGCTAAGTCTTTCCTACTCGGCTTCTTCTGGGGGAGAGGTTGTGATGAGCCTTTCATAGCGCCCTTGATCGCCACCCCAAGTATTGACAGGCTGAGCACCTTTTCACGTAGACCATCACCTTGTTCATGCTAGTTTGAGGCGGCATCTGGAGGCGTGTCCTGCAAGCGTTGCATGAAGAGAGACTTTTTGCACTCAGACCTAGGATGCTCCTGCTCCGGCAGAATATCCATCTCCGCGTCCACATGCTCCTTATTGGCCGAGTCATATGGCTGACTCATCATTTCTACGTCGGGATTGTAGCTGGTATTGAGGTACCGCATAGGGTCATCATCCTCCTCCATGTCATCATCCTTTGCTTGCTGGAGCACGGGGGCGCAATCACGATCCACTCTTCTTGGACCCCCTTCCTCGCGTCGCTCGCCGCTCTCTCCCAGCATAACAGGCAGCGCTAATAATTGCGAAGGCGGGGTGGTGGTGTTCATACCTTCTTCGGGATGTGTTGTTGTTGGTGTGGTGATCACGGCGGCCGACTCGACACGAAGAAGACCCTTCGTCCGTAGGATGAAAAATCTCTTTCATTCTGCAAGCCGCTTAGGGGTCTCGTCTTCCTCTCCTCTGAGTCGTACCGGAGGAGCCGAATCCTCATGGCCCGTTTTGACACTCGCCAAGGAAACCTTGAAAGTGTTACTGGGCATCTGCATGGTGTGGATCATCCGATGCGTGGGATTTATTATCGTTACCTTTCCCACATCCACCGTCTGGCCATCGATCATGTATAGTACGGTGCACGGGGTTCTCTTGGCCTGCGAAGACATGTCTACGGCGTCAGACATTCAAAAGGCAAGTCATACTTTGTAGCACAAGTCATGTCGAAATTCACGGTAAATTTCATGAGACTTCATCCCGTTGAACCTTTTTTCTAGATGTCTAGAAATCTGCTTATCTTCCCACAGTAACCGGAACTAACTTTTATTCTGATAAGACACTTGAAAAATTGATCAATCTCCTTCGTATTTAAGGTGAAGCAAGAAGGGGGGAAATATTTCCCTTCCTTCTTCTTTACTTTTTTTGCCCCACCTGATGTCCCCCGCCTCTGTCTCCGTCTCTATCTCAGCCGTTTTATGGGGCATGTGGAGATCTGCCCTTATTTCCAAATCTTCCAAGTCTCTTCTTGCCTTCGGCCCATCCTTGGTCTTCTCCGGCATGTTCAACTTTCTGAGGAGATTTCTTTCCGGCCTTCTTGTATCTATCAGCATTGCACACCGGACAACTGGGTTTTTCTGCTTTCTCGTTCCGATAAATGATATAGTCGTTGACGCATGCATGGTATCTAATGTGCGGCAGATCAAGAGGGCACACAATCTTCTTGGCCTCATCGACACTAGTAGGACAAAGGTTCCCCGGGGGAAGACCCATCTTGCTTAGATACTTGATATGATCATCGAGGCTTTTGTCGCTCCATTTGTTTTTAGCCTTCTTCTTTAGAAGTTCGAGCGCGAAACTCAAGCGGGTCACCTCAGGAGTGCAACCATCATACAATGGAGTCTTCGAGTCTACCTCTAGTTTCTCCAACTAGGCCTCCTCTCTAGAAGCAGCTCTGTCGCTAGTCGTCTTCTTGCGAAGCAGGTCTCGAACATGAGGGTCCCGCACGATTGCATTTAGTAGCGACGAAGGATTCGTCATGTCCGCATCTTCTCCGTCATGTTCGGTTTGATCTTCTCCGCCATTACCATGTGCGGCCTCTTCTCCGCCGTTATAATTTCCAGCGCCCTCTTCGTCTTCGGATCCATCAATCATCTCTTCATCCGCTGCCATGGGGTTATTGGTTGCACCGTCGATATCGTCATCATCATCTTCAGTTATCCATCGAGTATAGCCATCCATGAAACCTGTCAGAACCCTCTGTTAGGTAATGTGCTAGGGTTAGCAAGTCACTTGCATCATGTTAAAATTTCAAAATAAATCTTTGAAATCAAATTCAAAAGCAAAATGGGAGAAGGAACCCCCCCCCCAGATGAATTAATTCAAAAGGCCAGATAAAAATCTTCTCCAAAAATTCATGTTAGATTTTTGAAAAGTCTTATAAATGAGTGTGATCACATATCAAGTGATGTGGGACCCACCCCATACCCATGGATTTTTCAAATATTCAAACAGTGCCTTGGATTTAATCAAAAAACCTCTATTTGAGTTAAGATTCAAATTATTTGAATTTTAAAAAGTGCCAAACTTTATAAGTGGCTAGTCTAATATAATATGAGGCCATATAAAAAGTTTCAGCATTTTTAAAAATGCCCAGCTATTTATTTTTAGCAAGTCCAACATATAACAGAAAAATAAAACAGAGAGAAAAGAAAAAGGATTTTACCTGGCTTCTGGCCTGTTGGCCCACTTACCTGGCCCAGCCCAACCCGCCAGGGGCAGCAGGGTCTTCTTCCTCTCCCCACGCCTCCAAGCAGCTCGCTGGAGAAGCCGAGCAGCCGTGGACGCCACCTCGACGCCTTCAAGCTTCCAGAGCCCCCGTGTCCTCCCCTCGGTGTCCTGGAGAACCCCCTTTGCGCCGTGCACCGTTTACCCCTCAGTGCAGTGTCTATCCACCCCTCTCCTTCTCTCCCGCAAGCTTCACCGAGAGCAGACGCAGGCCATGGCCATGGAACTCGCAGCCAACGTCACCTAGGGCTCAAGCTGGTGTGTCCATCCTCCTCCCCGTCCTCGTCTTCGTCGACTAGCAGAAGCAGGAGCTCCAATTTGGACTAGATGCGACGCCAGGTTCATCGGATCACCGCCGGCCGCCGGAGCTCGAACTCTTCGATTCGCCGCCACCGAAGCTTCTCCGAGCCAGCTAGCCACCCCGTCGCATCCGTGGTGAGCACATGCGTCTTTCCCCTCAAGCCACGGCCACCTTTTCTTCATCTAGCTCATTTCACCATGAGCGCAGAAGAGCAGCGCCGCCGTGCTCGTCGACGGCGAGTCTCCGTTAAGCTTTTGTTTCCGCGGCCATGTCCATCGTCTTCGCCGAGCTCTTCTGGTTCGATCCCGATTAGCCCAGCGCCATGAAGAGCCCCCTAGCTTGATACCATTCTCAACCGTGCCTCGGACCGCCGCCGTTCAGGTCACCGCCGTCACGTCGGGCCTCCCCGTGGTCACCCGACTCGCCTAGGTGAAGCGCACGTTCGAGGGCTACCTTCTGGTGGTCTCGACGTGCGATTTGGTGGCCGGGAGCACCCTCCCCGTGTGCGCCGCCGTGGCCAGGCCATCGGCGTCAAGCCGCCGGTGGGTTAGCCTTAACCCGTGATTAGCTTAATGCTAATCCCCCCCCTTACAGAGGCTGACATGTGGGCCCAGCCCTGCTAATCTCCTCTGTTTAGTTTTAATAAACATTTTAAATCGTTTTAATTAACACAGTGACACTTACAGGTGGGACCCCCTTGTCAGTGGCCCCCTGACGCCAGCATGAAGTCATGCTGACGCCATAAATGAATTTCCAGAATAAATTGAATTAAAGAAATTCTAGAAAATCCAGAAAATAGCCCAAACTTTGGAAATTCATAGAAAATTCATTTTAACTCCAAATTGGACAAATAATATATGAAAAATGATCAGGAGAAATAAGCTATCTAAAATTCCAACTTTCAACTATGTTTGAGTTGATTTTAAAATGGGACCAGTAGCATATGTCATTTGATTTATTTGGAATTTATTCAAATTCAATTCAAATGATTTTGCAACTTGGACCATGGAATTATGCTACTTTTCAACCACACTTCAGAGGCATATCATACACATTTTCAAAATGATTCAAATTGATCAATCAATGTCACATGTAACTTGACTAAGTTTGAATTCAAATTGGAGTTTGAATTTGCAATTCAATTTGCAATATACTCCATTTAAATGGAATTGCCTCACGCATCAAAGCATATATATCAAGTTCAACCTTCCATCATGTGATTGTGCATTGTATTTACTTTACTACCTTGTTTGTTGTTTGTCGAGTAGAGGTGGAACCAGAGCAGGAGGCTGCCCCTTTCGTTGAAGACCCCGAACCCGAACCTCGTCAGCAAGGCAAGCAAACCCCCATTGATCATGTCGATAAAATCCCACTTCCCTCTCATGTCTCGCTTATGCATTGTATAGGATGATTACCATGCTACGTTTCTACCGCATAGATGAACCCATTCCTTTGCATGACCTATCATTTTGTCACAGTAGTAAGAAAACCACAATCCTAGCAAATGTAGAAATTGATTGATACCATGTGGCCCCTGCAATTGTTACTGCTTATTGCATGCTTAGAGTGATACCTTGATGATACTGTTATGTGAGTCGGGATTGCAGTGATCATGATGATGATGGTAGAAAAGTGTTGGTGAATATACTCTAATACAAGGTGAACGATGAGAGGCTGTGTAGGAGTACACGGTGGGTTGTTTCGTTGAACACCGCCCTAAGTCCGAGTTCTTGTGTGGTGATCCAAGATGAAGAGTACAACCACACATTGGGCTCACTGACCCCTCTCATCTTACTAACTCATCCCTTTCGATGTCCAGATGTCGCAATAGTTCGGAGTTCTGGTAGGTCTGTGGCCTGGATGCTAAGTGAGAGAACGGCTCATCCGAGACCGGCTTATGCACCACGCACACATCACTTGGGTCCACTTCGGTAAACCGGCCGGGTTCACGATAGTGGTAGCCAACCCAAGTAGGCGGCTTTCTCGGACTAGATCGGCTATGAGGTAACAGTTGTGGTGAGCATCCTCGCTGGCACCCCTTGAATGGTGTCGAGATCAAAGGCGGTAAATGATGATCATGTGTGTGTAGCGGTACACCCCTGCAGGGTTAACAAAACTATTCGAATAGCCGCGTCCGCGGTTATGGACTGCTTGGAAAGCTTAGCTTGATTATTAGACAACTTGAACTGGATACTTCTAAAACACACCAAGATAAGTGTGAGTGCTATGGCATGCTTTCTCGTGGGGAAGTCGAGGAAGGCACCATAGTGGTGTAATTGGTTGGAGAAAGTAGTGGACTCTTGTACGCTTCTTACCTCAAGTATGGTACTCGTAGTTCAGGACTAGCCAAGTCAAAGCTGGCACTTCTGCAAGTGAAACCCCACCTCCCTTTACCTTGATACATATGCATGAGTAGTATAGCTCCGATGTAAGTCTTGCTGAGTACGACTTTGTACTCACGTTTGCTTAATCTATGTTTTAGATGAAACCACTGACCCCGAAGGTGGCTTCTTCATCGAGCTGGACGACTGAAGATCAAGCTAGTCTAGTCCCAGTCAGACGACTGGTTCCCTCGTGGAAGGCTTGTGTTTAAATAAGGCTTCTTAAGCCATTTGTTAAACTTGTATATAGTCAGACATACTTTGCTTCCGCTTGTGTTGTAATGTTGGATCACATGTTTGTGATCTCTGTGTGCACTCTATAAGAGTTATCAATAAAAATGTATACTTTGTAGAGAATTTCAATGATACCTACTGTTCATACAAGGCATGTGTGTTGCGTTTATGTTTATAACATGCATGTCTTTATATGGGTTTTCGAGACCTTAGTTGTGATCTGGCTGGCGGTCTTTCATACACCAAGTGGCCCTTAGATGTGCGCAGCTTGGGGCATCGCGATGCGATTTCTCGAGACTCCGTCTCGTGCACACTTTGTGGTATGATCGAGCCCGCCCTAGACCCCGTGTCAGATCCCTCTGTTAGGTATGTGCTAGGTTTAGCTACTACCTTTGCTTCATGCAAAAGTTTCAAAAAGAAAACCTAAAAATCAAATTCAAAATCCAAATGGGAGAAGGAACACCCCCCAGATAAATTAATTCAAAAGACCAGATAAAAATATTTTCCAAAAATTCATGTTAGAGTTTTGAAAAGTCTTATAAATGAGTGTGATCACATTTCAAGTGATGTGGGACCCACCCCATGCTCATAGAATTTTCAAATATTCAAACAGTACCTTGGAAATAAAGAAATCCCCCTATTTGAATTAAAATTCAAATCATTTGAATTTTAAAAATGTTGAAAGTTTATGAGTGGCTAGTCTATATTATTATGAGGCCACATAAAAGTTTTCAGCATTTAATAAAATGGTTTGGTATTTTTATCAGAGCCAAAACAAATTACAGAAAAATAAAGGAAAGATTAAACAGAAGAAAAGAGAAAGACTTACCTGTTGCCCAGGGCGAAGCCCACCTCTCCAGCCGGCCCAGCCCACCTGGACCCTCCCCTGTCGTCTTCCTCCCCACGCCCCGAAGCTGCTCGGTGGAATGCATGCAGCACTCCACCGACGCCGCCGACGAGCCCTGGCCACCTCCTGCTTCCCCCTCGCCACCTCTTCACGCCTGGAAACTCCCAGAAGGCCACCACATCCATTCCACCCTCCCTGGACCTCCTCCCCCTCTCCTCTTCGCGAGTTCGTCGACGTCCGAAAGCTCACCGGAGCGCACCACCGTGGAAACCCGTGGCCACCTTCCTCCTCAGCCACTGCCACCTTGCCCAGGACGCGCGCCGTCGTCGTCTTCATCGCCGTGTGCAAGCAATCGAAGCCAGGAGCCCCGAGCACGTCGTCCTCTTCACCGAGCCGCCGCTGAACCCGCAAGAGCTCGTCGTCGATTCCGCCGCAGCCACAGCTCCTCCGGCTTCCTCGAGTCCTTCTCTGCAACCAGGGTGAGCAGGCGCGCTTTTCCCCTCACCTTGCCGCTTGAATCCATGCCGTTTGTATGATTCCGACGAGGTCCGAGACCAAGCGCCGCCGCTCGTCGTCGAAGTCATTCACCAGAGCCCCCGTTTGACCCCTGGACGGCTCCACTAGCTCCGCACGAACCCCAGCTTCGTTTCCGTGCTCTCAGTGTCCAAATCCGTGCACGAATGGAAGAACCAGACGAGTTCCGTGCAGACTTCCGCCGCCGCTCGTCGCCGATGACCCTCCGATGATCCCCGTGAACCCCTGATGCCACCAGACGACGCGGACGACTTCAAGGAACAGATCCATGCCCTCCAGGCCCCTTTCCGTGCACTGGAACCAACTCCGGCGAAACTCCGGCAGGTTTCCAGCGACGTCACGGCGAGCCCACCATTAGCCCCCCCTAATTACCCTGTTAAGCATAACCAGAGGCTGACAGGTGGGGCCAGCCACTAATTAACCCCTCGGGTTAATTTTAATCCACGGGTTAACCCCCCTCTGTGGCTGACAGGTGGGACCCCTTGTCAGTTTGACTCGGGTCAAACCCCCCTGCTGACGCAATAATTCGAAAATGATTAAAAAGAAATCCAGAAATTCCAGAAATTACCCCAAACTTTGGAAATTCATAGAAAATTCATATTAACTCCAAATTGGACAAATAATATATGAAAAATGATCAGGAGAAAATTATCTTTCCAAATATGCAACTTTCAACTCTGTTTGAGTTGATCTTAAAATGGGACCAGTAGCATATATCATTTACTTTATTTGAATTTATTTCAAATTCAAACCAAATGATTTTGCCACTTGAACCATGGAATTATGTTGCAACTCAACCACACTTCAGAGGCATATCATATACTTTTGAAGTTAATTCAAATTGATCAAACTATATCATGTATAACTTGGTTAAGGTTGAATTCAAATGTGGAATTTGAATTTGCATTTTAAAAATGCAATATATTCCACTTAAATGGAATTGCCTCACACATCAAACTTGTACTTCAAGATTACACATTCAATCATGTGCTTGAGCATTGCATTCTTATTGATTGCTACTTCGTGCTTTGTTTGTCGAGTAGAGTTGGAACCGGAGCAAGAGGTCACCCCCTTCGCTGCAGATCCAGAGCCCGAACCTCGTCAGCAAGGCAAGCAAAACCCCCATTGATCATGTCGATAAAATCCCACTTCCCTCTCATGTCTCGCTTATGCATTATATAGGATGATCACCATGTTACGATTCTACCGCATAGATGAACCCATTCCTTTGCATGACCTATCTTTTGTCACAGTAGTAAGCAAACCATAATCCTAGCAAATGTAGGAGTTGAATGATATCATGTGGCCCCTGCAAATGTTACCGCTTATTGCATGCTTAGTATGATACCATGTTGTTACTGTGATGTGAGTCGGGATGGGAATGATCATGTTGCTGATGGTAGAAAAGTGTTGGTGAATCGACCCTAATACAAGGTGAACGATGAGAGGCTGTGTAGGAGTACACGGTGGGTTGTCTCGTTGAACACCGCCCTAAGTCCGAGTTCTAGTGTGGTGATCCAAGATGAAGAGTACAACCACACATTGGGCTCACTGACCCCTCTCAACCTATTAACTCATCCCTTTCGATGTCCAAATGTCGCAGTAGTTCGGAGTTCTGGTAGGCTTGTGGCCTGGATGCTAAGTGAGAGAACGGCTCATCCGAGACCGGCTTATGCACCACGCACACATCGCTTGGGTCCACTTCGGTAAACCGGCCGGGTTCACGATGGTGGTAGCCAACCCAAGTAGGCGGCTTTCTTGGACTAGATAGGCTATGAGGTAACAGTTGTGGTGAGCATCCTCGCTGGCACCCCTTGAATGGTGTCGAGATCAAAGGCGGTAAATGATGATCATGTGTGTGTAGCGGTACACCCTTGCAAGGTTAACAAAACTATTCGAATAGCCGCGTCCGCGGTTATGGACTGCTTGGAAAGCTTAGCTTGATTATTAGACAATTTGAACCGGATACTTCTAAAATACACCAAGATAAGTGTGAGTGCTATGGCGTGCTTTCTCGTGGGGAAGTCGAGGAAGGCACCATAGTGGTGTAATTGGTTGGTGAAAGTAGTGGACTCGTGTACGCTTCTTACCTCAAGTCTGGTACTCGTAGTTCAGGATTAGCCAAGTCAAAACTGGCATTTCTGCAAGTGAACCCCACCCCCTTTACCTTGATACATGTGCATGAGTAGCATAGCTCCTACGTAAGTCTTGCTGAGTACGACTTTGTACTCACGTTTGCTTAATATATGTTTTAGATGACGCCACTGACCCCGAAGGTGGCTTCTTCATCGAGCTGGACGACTGAAGTTAAGCTAGTCTAGTCCCAGTCAGCAGACTGGTTCCCTCGTGGAGGGTTTTGTGTTTGAATAAGGCTTCTTAAGCCATTTGTTAAACTTGTCTGTACTCAGACATAATTTGCTTCCGTTCTGTGTTGTAATGTTGGATCACTCGTAAGTGATCTCTGTGTGTACTCTATAAGAGTTATAAATAAAATGTACACTTTGTAGAGAATTGCAATGGTACCTGCTGTTCATACAAGGCATGTGTGCTGCGTGTATGTTTATAACATGCATGTCTTTGTATGGGTTTTCGAGACCTTAGTTGTGTTCTGGCTGGCGGTCGTTCATACACCAAGTGGCCCTTAGATGTGCGCAGCTTGGGGCATCGCGATGCGATTGTCCGAGACTCTGTCTCGTGCACACTTTGTGGTATGATCGAGCCCGCCCTAGACCCCGACTAAGTGATCGGCCTGGAGTAAGTCTATGTAAGAGTTTAGGGATAGTCGATAGTATGGTTGAGGCGACTTGTCTTTGAATATGGGAGTTCACCACCCATATCAGTAGACTTGTGTGCGTACGATGAGGACCCATCACAGTTGATCATCCGGCCTGGATGGAATGCCCCTCACGTATGATGCTTTCCGAGAATGTTCAGTGCTTGGCCTTGTCTGCTTAGACAAGTGGGTGCGGTTCTCGGCTCTCCATATGACTATGTCTTTACTGTACTTGCATACGCTAACCCCGGGTCCCGACACCCCGACTAAGTGATCGGTCTGGAGTAATTCTATGTAAGAGTTATGAGATAGTTGATAGTATGGTTGAGGCGACTTGTCTTTGAATATGGGAGTTCGCCACCCATATCATTAGACTTGTGTGCGGACGATGAGGACCCATCTCAGTTGATCATCCGGCCTGGATGGGATGCCCCTCACGTACGATGCTCTCCGAGAACGTTCTGTGCTTGGCCTTGTCTGCTTAGACAAGTGGGTACGGTTCTCGGCTCTCCATATGACTATGTCTTAACTGGACTTGCATACGCTAACCCCGGGTCCCGACAGACTTGGTATCAGAGTAGGACTGACTGTAGGACTAGCAGCCTTGGCCGAAGTCGAGTCTAGCTTTCTATAGTTATATAGTTACTTTGGGTATATATGGGAACAACGTAAGGCTTCTTTTTTCTCCTTACCCCCTTCATTCTGAGTTCTGAGTCACCCTCATCTTATTCTACGGGAAGATAGGACTAGGCTCTCCTCTGTCTGATTAGAACATCTCGTTGTTTGCTTCCTTGTAGCCGTAGGAAAGTTCTGATCGGTTTGTTAGAGTGGTTATGCTCCCTGATTTATTACATCGTATGTAAGTGTTGTTTCCATGTTGTAAGAAATTGTCTTTTTCTTGCAATTACAGCCGTTATGTTGTCCGAGTCATTCCAGGTTTATCTCATAATCTGATGCATTTGCAAACTCCTTCTTTCTGTTTCAGATGGCAGATCTTCCCCCTCGGCAGATTATTCGTTTAACCAGGTGCCTCAGTGTGCGTGGCCATCCCGCCACGTTGATCAAGATGATGTCCTATGTGGGATATCGATGGTATCCTGAGTACACCGTTGAGGAGCAGTTCCTTGACTTCAACCAGACCCAGTTCCACTGCATTGTCAGGATCTACCCGCACCACGTTGGAGTCACTCAGCCTATCCACTTTGGACATGGCATTGGCATGACCGAGAACATGGCTGTGCAGGATGCTGCATACTCATGTATTACCCTGCTGAGAGAGGAGCACACTATGCTGAGAGAGACCTCATTCCGCTATATCCCTGCTGCACTTCCAGGAGAAGAGGGATATTACACCGGACTCTACTCAGATCACTCTGCAGAAGATCCAGCACTTCAGATGACTGCTAGGTTTGCTAGTGATCGAGATCGTGATGCACGCGCTCTCCGTTTCGAGCTTCACGCCACTCGTGTTCGTCTGTATCGATCACTGACCCTTTTGGCACCCTTCGTGAGCGTTGGATCAGTCGAGTATGATGCTATCTACCCAGTGAGGACTCAGATGCCTTCTCGAGTTGCTTGGCCCGAGATTGGAGGCATTTTCCCACCCCGTGGTCCTTTGCTTCCACCCTACGTTGGACCTAGGCCCCATCCTTGCCCAAATGGATATCAGGGTCCACAGGCCTCCGTGTTTTCCGATGGTCACCTTCAGCTACCGGGATACGCGGGTAACTTTTATGAGGACTACTATGGAGATGGAGATAAGTGAGACCGCCTGTGGTCTTACTTAGTGAGGATGTAGTAGTATCTTAGTATATTGTACGCAAGGTGTCTAAGTTCCAGAGGCTTAGATAAATAATGTATAGGAAGTCAGAGTGCCTCTGAAGGATGTATCATCTTCATCACGTTTGTATTAGCTTGGTGCTTGTACTAAAACGATGTATGGTTTGTATGACAGCTTGTGAATATATGGCTTGTATGCTTTATCACCATGTTGTCAAGATGATTACTTCCTTTGCTCTGTAATCCTTCCAGTACTTCAATACCTTTTTTAGACTCTCCCAATCAACTCTGTTTGTCTTTGGTTTTCACTTCAGGATGTCTCAAGGAACCCGTGGCCAGCTTGGTCGTAACCAGGGTCGTGGGAATGACCAGGAGGAAGGCAACCTTCCACCCCCACCCACGATGGCTCAGGTTCTGATGGAGGTTGAGAGGAACCGCCGAGACTCTCACCATCTGATGGAAGTCATTGCTCGCAACACCACTCAGCAGCGCAACGAGTTGGTGTCCCTGAACGACTTCATCCGGCTTCATCCCCCAGTTTTCAGTTACTCCACCGAGCCCCTTGACGCCGATGACTGGCTTCGCAGCATCGAGAGGAAGCTCCAAGCAGGCCATGTTGCAAATGGCGACAAGGTCAGCTATGCCACCTATCACCTTGAAGGTGCAGCTAGCTCTTGGTGGGAGAACTTCATGAACATGCGTCCCGTTGGACCGCCTGCATCTTGGGATGAATTTTGCACTTCCTTCCGTGAGCACCACATTCCCAAGGGTCTTATGGACCGCAAGCGTGAGGAGTTCTGCAACCTCACCCAAGGCAGAAGGACTGTTGACGAGTTTAGTCGTGAGCTCAACCGACTTGCTCGTTATGCTACTGAAGAAGTCTCCACCGACGCAAAGAACCAAGAAAGGTTCCGTCGTGGCCTCAATTCTGGACTCCGTCGTGAGCTCAACCTACATGAATTTGCCACCTTCCAGGTCCTTGTCAACAAGGCCATCAAGGCAGAGGACATGAACACCCCCAATGACTTTCGCAAACACCCTAGAGACGACGGTTCATCCAGTTCAGGCTCCCAGAAGCGGAAGATCTGGATCCCAAACAGTATGTTCCGCCAGAACAACCCACCGAGGCCATCCTATGTGGCGCCTCGTCCACCAACTCAGTTCCACCCAGCTCCAACAAACAACCCAGCTCCACGCACTGTTTTTGGAGCCTGCTACAAGTGTGGTCAGGCAGGCCACTACTCCCGTGATTGTCCCCAGAACCATCTACAGAATCAGAATGCTCCACCCCGTGCCGGAGGCAACAACAATGGTCGTGGCAAGCCACCCCAGAAGGTCTACACCGTCAAACCCGCTCCTCCCGTCAAACTCGTGGACGTGTGAACCAGATTGCCGCCGAAGAGACTGACGACACCACTGACGCCATTCTTGGTACGCTCCCAGTCAATTATGTTCCTACTTCCGTTCTTTTCGACCCAGGAGCATCTCATTCATTCATGTCGGAAAGTTATGCACTTCGTCATGAGTTATCTTTTGTTGAATTGTCCACCCCCATGATTATTCAAACTCCAGGGTCAAGATGGCAAACTAATAGAGTAAGCCATGGAAATCAAATTGCAATTGAGGTTTTAGTATTCCTTGCTTCACTCATAGCCCTCAAGTCTTCAGATATTGATGTCATCCTTGGCATGGATTGGCTATCAAGATAGAATGCCTACCTGGATTGCAAAGGCAAATCCGTGAAACTCACCCACCCTTCAGGCAAAACCGTCAACTATACCTCACCCAGAACAAGAACCCAAGTGCATTCCTTGAATGTACTTCCCCTTCCCGAACTTGAAGATATTCCGGTGGTTCGTGACTTCCCGGATGTCTTTCCTGAAGAGCTGCCGGGCATGCCACCCGATAGATGTGTAGAGTTTATAGTGGATCTTGTTCCAGGAACCGCACCAATTTCCAAACGCCCATACAAAATGGCCCCACATGAGTTAGCTGAGCTAAAAACCCAACTGGATGCTTCGTTGGCAAAAGGCTTCATCCGCCCTAGCTCATCGCCATGGGGTTGCCCCGTTCTGTTCGTGAAGAAGAAAGATGGAACAGAAAGGATGTGCGTAGACTATCGCCCGCTAAATTTAGCGACGATAAAGAACAAATACCCACTGCCCAGGATCAATGATCTTTATGATCAACTTGCAGGATCCGCCGTCTTCTCAAAGATGGATTTAAGACTAGGTTATCATCAGATCCGAATTCGAAACGAGGACATTCCCAAAACGGCTTTTACTACTCGTTATGGTCTTTACGAGTACACCGTCATGTCCTTTGGTTTAACCAATGCCCCCGCCACATTCTCACGCTTGATGAATTCGATCTTCATGGAGTACCTAGATAAATTTGTTGTGGTTTATCTCGATGATATTCTCATCTACTCGAAGAACGAAGAAGATCATGCCGAACACTTAAGGCTGGTATTGATGAAACTTAGAGAGCATCGCCTGTACGCTAAATTCTCCAAGTGTGAATTCTGGCTACCAGAAGTGACCTACTTAGGCCACGTGATTTCTGCAAAAGGCATTGCTGTGAATCCCGAGAGAGTTCAGGCCGTCCTTGACTGGACTCCACCTGAATCGGTTAAGCAAGTTAGGAGTTTTCTTGGCCTAGCCAGCTATTGCCGTCGCTTCGTCGAGAACTTTTCTAAAGTTGCAAAGCCTCTAACTGAACTCCTCAAGAAAGATAAGAAATTCCTATGGACTCCCAAGTGCGAGGAAAGCTTTCAAGAGCTAAAAAGAAGATTGACTTCTGCACCCGTACTTGCACCTCCAGACACCAAAAAGGATTTCGAGATCTATTGTGACGCATCACGGCAAGGGTTAGGATGCATACTTCTGCAAGATAGACATGTGGTAGCTTATGCTTCACACAAGTTGCGGCCACATGAAGAGAACTATCCTACCCATGACCTTGAACTCGCTGCCGTAGTTCATGCCCTAACAACTTGGTGACATTACCTCCTTGGTAATCGTTGTGAGATCTATTCCGACCACCAAAGCCTCAAATACATTTTCACCCAGCCAGATCTTAATCTCAGGCAAGGACGCTGGATTGAGTTGATAAAAGATTACGACGTAGGAATTTATTACACCCCAGGCAAGGCCAACGTCACGGCTGATGCACTAAGTCGTAAGTCGTATTGTAACAACCTAATGTTACAACAGTATCAACCACTTCTTCATGAGGACTTTCGCAAGCTCAATCTTGAGATTGTTCCTCATGGCTATCTTTTTACCTTGGTGGCGAAACCAACTCTTGAGGATCAAATCATAGTTGCCCAAAGGCGTGCACGAGGTGTTCGCCGGATCAAGGAGAACATTGCTAGCGGAGTTGCTAAATGTTTCTCCACAGATAGCAAGGGAACGGTATTCTTTGAAAATCGTTTGGTAGTACCTAAGAATAGGGAACTAAGGCAACTCATTCTCAAGGAAGCCCATGACACACCCCTCTCGATTCATCCCGGTAGCACAAAAATGTACCGAGATCTACGCCAGAGATTTTGGTTGACTAGGATGAAGAGAGACATTGCTCAATTTGTTGCCGAATGTGATGTTTGTCGTCGCATTAAGGCAGAACATCAAAGACCTTATGGTACACTTCAACCTTTGTCTATTCCCGAGTGGAAATGGGACAAGGTCGGTATGGATTTCATCATTGGCTTTCCAAAAACCCAGAAAGGAAAAAATGCCATCTTCGTTGCCATAGATAGGCTTTCCAAAGTTGCTCACTTCCTTCCGGTTCGCGAGTCTATAACTGCTAGCCAGTTAGCGGACTTGTACGTCTCTAGAATTGTATCCCTTCATGGTGTTCCTTTGGAAATCAATTCTGATCGCGGTAGCCTTTTCACCTCTAGATTTTGGGGAACCTTTCAGAATGCTATGGGAACTCATCTCTCCTTTAGTACAGCTTTCCATCCTCAGTCTAGCGGTCAAGTCGAAAGGGTTAATCAAATTCTTGAAGACATGCTCAGAGCTTGTGTTATCTCATTCGGAAAGAATTGGGAGAAGTCTCTTCCATTCGCCGAATTTGCTTATAACAATAGTTTTCAATCTAGTCTGAACATGGCTCCTTTTGAACTCCTTTATGGACGACGATGTCGAACACCTTTAAACTGGTCAGAAACCGGTGAAAGACAATTCTTTGGACCGGACATGATCAAGAAAGCAGAAGAGCAAGTTCGCATTGTTCGTGATCCATTGAAAGCAGCCTAGTCTCGTCAGAAAAGCTACTATGATCGTCATCATAGGCAAGAGAGCTACAATCTGGATGAGAAGGCTTATCTTCGGGTTACTCCTCTGAAGGGAACCCAACGTTTCGGTATCAAAGGAAAATTGGCCCCACGTTACATCGGACCTTTCCGCATTCTTGCCAAACGTGGAGAAGTTGCCTACCAACTTGAACTACCCCCGCACCTTTCCCGAGTACATGATGTATTCCATGTGTCCCAACTCAGGCGTTGCTTCAAGGACCCCATCCGCGAAGTCGACCATGAAACGCTTGATCTCCAAGATGACCTTTCTTATCGAGAATACCCCGTTCGTATTCTTGATTCCGCAGAGCATGTCACTCGTCGTCAGAAGATTAGGTTTCTGAAAGTGCAATGGTCACACCACTCTGAGAGAGAAGCTACGTGGGAAAGAGAAGACCGCCTCAGTGCCGAATATCCCTCCTTCCTCCCGCAGACTTCTGAATCTCGGGACGAGATTTTGCTGAGTGGGGGCGAGTTGTCAGAACCCTCTGTTAGGTAATGTGCTAGGGTTAGCAAGTCACTTGCATCATGTTAAAATTTCAAAAGAAATCTTTGAAATCAAATTCAAAAGCAAAATGGGAGAAGGAACCCCCCCCAAATGAATTAATTCAAAAGGCCAGATAAAAATCTTCTCCAAAAATACATGTTAGATTTTTGAAAAGTCTTATAAATGAGTGTGATCACATATCAAGTGATGTGGGACCCACCCCATACTCATGGATTTTTCAAATATTCAAACAGTGCCTTGGATTTAATCAAAAAACCTCTATTTGAGTTAAGATTCAAATTATTTGAATTTTAAAAAGTGCCAAACTTTATAAGTGGCTAGTCTAATATAATATGAGGCCATATAAAAGATTTCAGCAGGGTCTTCTTCCTCTCCCCAAACCTCCAAGCAGCTCGCTGGAGAGGCCGAGCAGCCGTGGACGCCACCTCGACGCCTTCAAGCTTCCAGAGCCCCCGTGTCCTCCCCTCGGTGTCCTGGAGAACCCCCTTTGCGCCGTGCACCGTTTACCCCTCAATGCAGTGTCTATCCACCCCTCTCCTTCTCTCCCGCAAGCTTCATCGAGAGCAGCCGCAGGCCATGGCCATGGAACTCGCAGCCAACGTCACCTAGGGCTCAAGCTGGTGTGTCCATCCTCCTCCCCGTCCTCGTCTTCGTCGACTAGCAGAAGCAGGAGCTCCAATTTGGACTAGAAGCGACGCCAGGTTCATCGGATCACCGCCGACCGCCGGAGCTCGAACTCTTCGATTCGCCGCCACCGAAGCTTCTCCGAGCCAGCTAGCCACCCCGTCGCATCCGTGGTGAGCACATGCGTCTTTCCCCTCAAGCCACGGCCACCTTTTCTTCCTCTAGCTCATTTCACCATGAGCACAGAAGAGCAGCGCCGCCGTGCTCGTCGACGGCGAGTCTCCGTTAAGCTTTTGTTTCCGCGGCCATGTCCATCGTCTTCGCCGAGCTCTTCTCGTTCGATCCCGACTAGCCCAGTGCCATGAAGAGCCCCCTTTCTTGATCCCATTCTCAACCTTGCCTCGGACCGCCGCCGTTCAGGTCGCCGCGGTCACGTCGGGCCTCCCCGTGGTCACCCGACTCGCCTAGGTGAAGCGCACGTTCGAGGGCTACCTTCTGGTGGTCTCGACGTGCGATTTGGTGGCCGAGAGCAACCTCCCCGTGTGCGACGCTGTGGCCAGGCCACCGGCGTCAAGCCGCCGGTGGGTTAGCCTTAACCCGTGATTAGCTTAATGCTAATCCCCCCCCCTTACAGAGGCTGACATGTGGGCCCAGCCCTACTAATCTCCTCTGTTTAGTTTTAATAAACGTTTTAAATCGTTTTAATTAACACAGTGACACTTACAGGTGGGACCCCCTTGTCAGTGGTCCCCTGACGCCAGCATGAAGTCATGCTGACGCCATAAATGAATTTCCAGAATAAATTGAATTAAAGAAATTCCAGAAAATCCAGAAAATAGCCCAAACTTTGGAAATTCATAGAAAATTCATTTTAACTCCAAATTGGACAAATAATATATGAAAAATGATCAGGAGAAAATAAGCTATCCAAAAATCCAACTTTCAACTATGTTTGAGTTGATTTTAAAATGGGACCAGTAGCATATGTCATTTGATTTATTTGGAATTTATTCAAATTCAATTCAAATGATTTTGCAACTTGGACCATGGAATTATGCTACTTTTCAACCACACTTCAGAGGAATATCATACACATTTAAAAATGATTCAAATTGATCAATCAATGTCACATGTAACTTGACTAAGTTTGAATTCAAATTGGAGTTTGAATTTGCAATTCAATTTGCAATATACTCCATTTAAATGGAATTGCCTCACACATCAAAGCATATACATCAAGTTCAACCTTCCATCATGTGATTGTGCATTGTATTTACTTTGCTACCTTGTTTGTTGTTTGTCGAGCAGAGGTAGAACCGGAGCAGGAGGCTTCCCCCTTCGTTGAAGACCCCAAACCCGAACCTCGTCAGCAAGGCAAGCAAACCCCCATTGATCATGTCGATAAAATCCCACTTCCCTCTCATGCCTCGCTTATGCATTGTATAGGATGATTACCATGCTACGTTTCTACCTCATAGATGAACCCATTCCTTTGCATGACCTATCATTTTGTCACAGTAGTAAGCAAACCACAATCCTAGCAAATGTAGGAATTGATTGATATCATGTGGCCCCTGCTATTGTTACTGCTTATTGCATGCTTAGAGTGATACCTTGATGATACTGTTATGTGAGTCGGGATGGTAGTGATCATGATGATGATGGGATAAAAGTGTTGGTGAATCTACTCTAATACAAGGTGAACGATGAGAGGCTGTGTAGGAGTACACGGTGGGTTGTCTCGTTGAACACCGCCCTAAGTCCGAGTTCTTGTGTGGTGATCCAAGATGAAGAGTACAACCACACATTGGGCTCACTGACCCCTCTCAGCTTACTAACTCATCCCTTTCGATGTCCAGATGTCGCAATAGTTCGGAGTTCTGGTAGGTCTGTGGCCTGGATGCTAAGTGAGAGAATGGCTCATCCGAGACCGGCTTATGCACCACGCACACATCACTTGGGTCCACTTCGGTAAACCGGCCGGGTTCGCGATAGTGGTAGCCAACCCAAGTAGGCGGCTTTCTTAGACTAGATAGGCTATGAGGTAACAGTTGTGGTGAGCATCCTCGCTGGCACCCCTTGAATGGTGTCGAGATCAAAGGCGGTAAATGATGATCATGTGTGTGTAGCGGTACACCCCTGCAGGGTTAACAAAACTATTCGAATAGCCGCGTCCGCGGTTATGGACTGCTTGGAAAGCTTAGCTTGATTATTAGACAACTTGAACTGGATACTTCTAAAACACACCAAGATAAGTGTGAGTGCTATGGCGTGCTTTCTCGTGGGGAAGTCGAGGAAGGCACCATAGTTGTGTAATTGGTTGGAGAAAGTAGTGGACTCGTGTACGCTTCTTACCTCAAGTCTGGTACTCGTAGTTCAGGAATAGCCAAGTCAAAGCTGGCACTTCTGCAAGTGAAACCCCACCTCCCTTTACCTTGATACATATGCATGAGTAGTATAGCTCCGATGTAAGTCTTGCTGAGTACGACTTTGTACTCACGTTTGCTTAATCTATGTTTTAGATGAAACCACTGACCCCGAAGGTGGCTTCTTCATCGAGCTGGACGACTGAAGATCAAGCTAGTCTAGTCCCAGTCAGACGACTGGTTCCCTCGTGGAAGGCTTGTGTTTAAATAAGGCTTCTTAAGCCATTTGTTAAACTTTTCTATACTCAGACATACTTTGCTTCCGCTTGTGTTGTAATGTTGGATCACATGTTTGTGATCTCTGTGTGCACTCTATAAGAGTTAACAATAAAAATGTATACTTTGTAGAGAATTGCAATGATACCTACTATTCATACAAGGCATGTGTGCTGCGTGTATGTTTATAACATGCATGTCTTTGTATGGTTTTTCGAGACCTTAGTTGTGATCTGGCTGGCGGTTTTTCATACACCAAGTGGCCCTTAGATATGCGCAGCTTGGGGCATCGCGATGCGATTGCTCGAGACTCCGTCTCGTGCACACTTTGTGGTATGATCGAGCCCGCCCTAGACCCCGACTAAGTGATCGGGCTGGAGTAAGTCTATGTAAGAGTTATGAGATAGTCGATAGTATGGTTGAGGCGACTTGTCTTTGAATATGGGAGTTCACCACCCATATCATTAGACTTGTGTGCGGACGATGAGGACCCATCTCAGTTGATCATCCGGCCTGGATGGGATGCCCCTCACGTACGATGCTCTCCGAGAACGTTATGTGCTTGGCCTTGTCTGCTTAGACAAGTGGGTACGGTTCTCGGCTCTCCATATGACTATGTCTTAAATGGACTTGCATACGCTAACCCCGGGTCCCGACAAAACCATATCTAAGCATGTGCGCCTTCAAATGTCCACCCTTAAAGGGGTCCAGCCAGACGCCTTCTTTGCATTTTTTACACGGACATAAAATCTCCTTTTCGTTTTTTTCATTCATGTCATCCACCGCGGATCGCAAGTATCTATTCACCATCCTTCCACATACCTTCATGGTCGCCTGTGAGTTATATAAACAAAAGATTATAACGACACATGCATATGCATATCAAAGTCATACAAAAATTCGGCATGACCTTTCCTAAAAATAGGACATATAGAGTTTGCCCGAAATTCACCGAAACGGAAATAGATCGACATTTCGGAAAAACATAGGCAAACTCTCATATCACACACCCATACACACACACACACAAACATTTTCATTCATGAAAAGCACAATTTTTTACTCACATCTCATGCATTCACCTAGCTAGCTAGCTAGTATTTAATTAAGAGAGAGAGAGAGAAAGTATATACCTTTTTGTTAAAATATCACACTTGGGAGAAGCTTGCACTAGCTAGTGAGGGGAAGGATACAAAGGTGAGAAAGAGAGATAGCTAGATGCATTTATGGTGGGAAGAAAGTGAGATGAGGATGAGATCGAGAGATGTGCATATGCATGGTGGTGGCCGAATCGAGGAGGAGCAAAGGAAAGAGAGAGATATTGCATTAATGGAGATGGTGTGGTGCATTAATGGAGATGGTGTAATGCATTAATGGAGATGGACAAGAGGTAGGAGAAGTAATGAGGAACAAGGAAGTAAGGGAGAGAGAGGAGGGGGAGGGGGTTGGTGGAAACGTGGCTGCTGCGCCTTACCAGCAGCACATGTAACTACAGCGCGCTACTGCTATTGTATTAGTAGTAGCGCTCCTCCCGTAAACGCGCTGCCGCTATTTGCGGGCCTCTGGGCTAAGTTGGGTCCACTTTAGCAGCAGCAGGCGGGATGGCAGGGCGCTACTAATAAGGTGATAGTAGTAGCGGGCTCTGCAGGGATGCGCTACTACTATCACTTGTCAGCTGGCTTTGGCGGGGACCACCTTTACCAGTAGCGGTTCCGCGGCGGGGGCGCTACTGCTAAAGGAATAGCAGCAGCGGTCTACCAGGGGAGGCGCTACTGCTAATTATCAATAGCGCCCCTCTTTAGAGGGTGCTACTGTTAGTCCTCTACCTATAAGCTTTTTCCTAGTAGTGACGGCTGCCCGGTCACACTCCGAATCGGGCGGGAAAAGAACCTGCCCTATAGAAGACAGGGTGTGGTAGTGGGAGAAACCTGGGTGAGTCTGCATCTCAACCTCCTGCTGGCGCAGGTCTAGAAGAGTGTCCAAAGAAGCATAGTGGATAGCCTGCTCTGGCGTGGAAGCGGGTCCTCCCTACGCGGAACGCGAAAGGCTGCCGATCGCGGAGCTCGTGAAAAGGAACACCTCGGCGCGGTACTCGTGCACGAAGTCGGCCAGCTTCTCATGGCACACCTGGAACACCGGGTCTTCTCTTTTAGGGTACAGTCGAAGCCAAACTCGGCGGATCAGCGATGGAAAGCCTGTCGACGAATACTCGTACTCAAAGGGGTATGGAACAGGTTCCATCTACACTCACAGGGTTAGCCATTAGTCACAATAATCAATGCATCTACATGCATGCCATGCAACCATCTGATATGGTGAGGAAGATAGTTCTCTCACTTCTCGTTGGTTACCCCAAGTGGAAGGTGAGATGTAGCGTAGCATTAAATTTCCCCTATGTAGAGGATAGGGTTTGTCTCCCGTAGATACAAGAAGATGGTAAAGTGAACAATGGTGCCGTTCACAATCTAAGATTGCCTACTTCACCTGGACCTGCACACACAGCAAATAACTTTGCTCCCAACGAGTACAGAGGAGTTGTCAATTCCTCCGGCCTTGCTGTTTACAATGGATCAGCGCAAGAGATAAAAGTGCAACTGAAAGTAAGAACTGAAAGTAAATTGATGGTGTAAACAATGGTGGAAATATGGACCGGGGTCCCATGACATTCACTAGTGATGTCTCTCTCCCAAAAGACGATAAAAGTGCTAGGGAGGTAAACAAATCACAGCTCTGCAATTGACAGTATTATAAATGCACCGCAATGCTAACTATGTTACAAAAGAAAGGAAGAGGCTCAAAAGCAATGGCAGTACGCCAAGGTAAGTAGACCGAAATCCATCTTCATCTACTACGAATCATCCACCTTGAGATATCTATCCAGAACATCTCGCTGGTATTAAGTTGCGAATCCCACCCAAAGTGTAAACTCAAAGCAACTGACAACTGCATTAAAAGAACTTTGCGTAAAGTAAACAATCCTTGCACCCGCAGGTACAAGCACCATTGTTTTATCCCTGGTGGAAACAACACATCCCCTAGTCTCAAGTTTCTGTCACTCAAGCTAGACATCAGGGGGCTGAACCCACAATCCAACATAACGCTCCCTCTTGGAGTTGCAACAAATCACTTGGCCAAAGTAAAATACGGCAACGGAGAACATGCAAGAATTAACTCAATAACACAAATATAAAAGAGAACCAAATATATTACTCATCTAAATCTGAACATAGTCTCATAATCCATCAGATCCCAGCAAACTCAACATAGCACCACAAAAAATTACAAAGGTGCCTCGATCATGTGAAGAAGCTCACGAGGTCTCGAAAGTAAGAACTGAAAGTAAATTGAAGTGTAAACAATGATGTGAATATGGACCGTGGTCCCTTGATGTTCACTAGTGATGTCTCTCTCCCAAAAGACGATAAAAGTGCTAGCGAGGTAAAAAAAATCACAGCTGGGCAATTGATAGGATTATAAACGCACCGCAATGCTAACTATGCTACAAAAGAAAGGAAGAGGCTCAAAAGCAATGGGAAGTACGCCAAGGTAAGTAGACCGAAATCCATCTGCATCTACTACGAATAATCCACCTTGAGATATCTGTCCAGAACATCTCGCTGGTATTAAGTTCTGAATCCCACCCAAAGTGTACACTCAAAGCAACAGACAATTGCATTAAAAGAACCATGCGTAAAGTAAACAATCCATGCACCCGCAAGTACAAGCACTGTTGTTTTATCACTGGTGGCAACAACACATCCCCTAGTCTCATGTTTCTGTCACTCAAGCTAGACATCAAGGGGCTGAACCCACAAACAAACATAAGGCTCCCTCTTGGAGTTGCAACAAATCACTTGGCCAAAGTAAAATACGGCAATGGAGAACAGGCAAGAATATACTAAAGATCACAAATACAAAAGAGAACCAAATATATTACTCATCACAATCTGAACATAATTTCATAATCCATCAGATCCCATCAAACTCAGCATAGCAACATAGAAAACTACAAAAGTGCCTCGATCATGTGAGCCATCTCACGAGTTATCGAAAGTGGAAGCACAAAGAGGGGAGGAGTACATCACGTAGCTAATGGTCACGGACCCATGGTCCAAAGGGGACTACTCACGGCACATCCGGGAGGCGTCCATGGCGATGGATGGTCTCCCGGAAGGGATTCCTCCTTCCGGCAGGGTGCCGGGGCAGCTTCTCCTGGCATCCCCGATCTCGAAACGGTGGCGGCGGCGGTACAGAGAGGAGAACGGGAATAGAAGATCGATCTTAGGGGTTTCCTCCACGGGCACTAAATATAGGCCAAGGAGGGCACCAAGGGGGGCCACAGGGAAGCCAGGAGAGTGCCGGACCCTCCTGGGGTCCTAGTGGGTCCACTCCCTTCCATCCTTGGTTCTTCGGGAAGCTTCCGGGACGCTGATTTTTTATATAATTTTTCCGGAATTTATTTTGCACTTTTAATGGCCGAAAAACCTGAAATATAAAAATAGCAAAAAACAGGAACTGGCAACTAGGTGCACTGAGTTAATAGGTTAGTCCAAATATGATCAAAAGTGTATGAAAGTTCAAGCAAAACATGGCAAACTCACACAAATCATGCATGCAGCAAGCAGAAATTATAGATACGTTTGGGACGTATCAACATCCCCAAGCTTAATTCCTACTCGTCCTCGAGTAGGTAAATGATAACAAGCATAATTTCTGTGGTGACATGCCACACAACCATAAAAGGACTTTTAAGTAAAGCAACCAAAGCATGCAATTCAATTCAAGTCTTAACAAGCAAGAGTCTATATTAGCATTGACACAAGCAACAAAAGAACAAAAGGTGCAAGAGCTCTCCCTGTCCGTGACTCGAATGTCTCCAGATGGTGTTTGCGTGCAAGCAGGGGATAGGGAAATACGAGATAAAAAATAATTGTTGAGAAAAACTATCTACTAAAGTTTCACACTTAGTCTCCTTTGGATTCTTGTCTTGACTCGTCCCCAGACCACTAGCCAGGTACAAGTCAAACTGATCCACTCCCTTTCGATATTTTGAGCACTCATGCAATGGATGAGCGTGAGCAAGAAACTTGACACCTAAAAGGCGAAACAGAAAGAAGGTGGAGGAGGAAGACAAAAAGGTGTGAAAGGCTCACATCAATGAGGACAATCATAGGCGAGAGAAGGCCATATGATAGATATGATGTGAGGAGTAGGGATTGCCATGCAACAGATGCACATGTGAGCTAAAAGCTATCCAAGGGAACTAGTGGGGGTGCATCCAACTTGATTGCTCAAGAAGACCTAGAGCTCATTTGAGGAGGATCATCATTGGAATATACAAGCCAAGTTTTATAGTGTGAAGGTTCCCCACATAGCCATATGCATGTATGATGATCTCTATGGAGTACAAGGGATAGAGGATGAAGTACTAGTGTGGATCTCTCAAAAGGAGTAGTAGTGTGCCCCCTTCTCTCTTTTTATTTTTTTCTCCTTTTCTCTTTTTTCTATTTTTTTTAATTTTTTGGTGGCCTCAATGGCTCTTTCTATTTAACTCTCATTTTTACTCTTTGGGATCTTTTGATTTTGTCCTCTTTGGGATCTTTTCCACACTTTAGGGGCAACACTCTATATTTTACAAGAATATAGGAGATCTTTCACACTTTACAAAGGTACTCACATAAAGAAGATGTAACTATCATGATGCAAATGTATGCCTCTGTCAGGATAGCAGGATATGCAATGATACTATCGCGTCATGTAGAAATGATTAGGGAAAGGCCCAACTAGCATGCGGCTCATCAATCAAGAAAGTAGCATGTATGACATTAAGATCACGTCATGAGAAGGTGGATGTTGCATGGCAATGTATCTCGGAAAGGCTATGGAAATGCCTTGTAGGTAGGTATGGTGGCTGTTTTGAGGAAAGATATAAGCAGGGTTATGATGACAGAGCGTATCATGCCAAGGGTTTGGATGCACCGGCGAAGTATGGCCAACTCTCATGGTGATAAAGGGCAATGCACGGTACTGAAGAGGCTAGAAAAATATGGGAGGTGGAAGTGTCAACTTTCAAATACTCACATTAGTCCGAAGAACTCATGCACTTATTATCGGCAACTCTCAATCTAATCAGGAAGTTCACACAGAGACAATTACCCTGAGGAGGAGTGTATGGGGGTTTGGTTATCCTTGCGCATCCTCGACTCATGGTATGTGAGTGTGCTCTAATATTCGAACCCTCTAGAGGTTAGTGATCCAGCTAGTAGCTAGAGTTCTCAACAGGGGGTTTTGGTTTTCAAAAATCAAACAGATTGCCCAAAATACGACATCTATCACTAATAGGCTAAATCTTTTGACACCATAAGTTCAAACATTACTCTAGTCAATACCTCAAAACTATTGCAAGTTACTACTAAAAAGAGAATAGCAACTTCAACTACCTACTTTCTAGTCAAGACACAAAACTTAATGCAACAGGCAAACTCTCTAAACAAAAGATAAACTGTCACAACCCCAAGTTAGGTATGTGCTAGGACCAAGTATCACATTGCATTCATGTTAAAAATTTCAAAATAAATTGAAATGGGAGAGAGAACACCCCCCCAGATGAATTTAATTCAAATGGCCAGAAATAAAGTTGCTCCAAAAATTCCTTTTGTATTTTTGAAAACTCACATAAATGAGTACGATCACATATAAAGTGATGTGGTAGCAATCCCATGCTCATGGATTTTTCAAATATTCAAACAGGAGCATGGATTTAAATTCAAACCACTATTTGAATTAAAGTTCAAATAAATTGAATATTAAAAATGTCCAACCTTTATAAGTGGCTAGCTATATATATTTTGAGGCCATATAAGAATTTTGGGCATTTAATAAAATGCCTAGCTATTTTATTTAGCAAGGCACAACAAATAACAGAAATAAAAAATAAATAAAAAGAGAAAAGGGCCTTACCTTGGTTTTCGGCCCAACTAACCGAGGCAGCCCAGCCCAGGGGCAGGCTGGTCTTCTTCCTCGCGCCAGCCAGGCTGCTGCCGCCGTGGCGAGCATGCCGGCGACGCTCTGGCCACCTCTTGCTCCCCCGTGTCCTCTTCTCGCGCCCTGGAGACGCCCTGGCCGCCGTGTGCCATTTCCCCCACGCGGCGCACGGTTTCCCCTTCCTCCTCGCCATTTCCGCGGAGAACCGGAGCTCGCCGGAGCGCGCCGACGCGCGCAGCCGTGGCCACCGGCCAGCTCGAGCTGCACCAGCCTGTCTAGAAGAAGCGCAGCATCCTCCTCCATCTAATCCCCCATTCAATCGAGCTCGAGAGCCCCTGTAGACGACGCCAGCTTCGCCATCGAGCTCCAGCCGCCGTGGAGTTCAAGAAGAAATTACTCCGTCGTTGCTGACTCCTAGGCCTCGCCGTCGCTGCCTTTCGCTTCAGGGTGAGCCCCTTGTCCTTCCCCGCCCATCCGTGGATCCCCGTTTGCTCTCTAGCATTTTTTGCCATGGGAGCCGAAGCATGCCGCCTCCATGGTCGATGCCAAGCTCGCTCCCGCGCTCCCAAGTCCTTCCCAGCACGCGCGTTTGGCTCCTGGAGTTCATAGCAATCGAACACAACAATCCCGGCTTCAAACCATGCCCTCTAGCGCCACTTCCGACCTCACCGTTGTTCTGCTTCCGCCGGGGAAGACGTCGTCGTCCCTCTGCACCTCCCCTTGAGCCCGAGCTGCCACCATCCGATGCGGGAGACGACCAGGAACCCATCCATGCCCTTCCCTTGGCTCCCCGTGCTCTAAATTGCCATCCCGATGAACTCCGGCGAGCAACAGTACTGCCGCCGACGACCCCCGCCATTAGCCATAACCCCCAGCTTAATTAACCCTTGGACCCACCCCCCAGTGACCATGACATGTGGGACCAGCCCTCTGGCTAATCCCTGGGTTAAGTTTAAATCAAATGAAACAGTTTAATTAAACAACAGTCACTTACAGGTGGGACCCACTTGTCAGAGGCCCCCTGACGCCAGCATGACCTCATGCTTGCGCAATAACTGGTTTTCCAATTTAAAGATTAATCAGGAAATTCCAGAAAATATTTTAAATTTGAAAAATCATAGAAAATTCATATGAACTCCAAATTGTCCCTTAGATGTGCGCAGCTTGGGGCATCGCGATGCGATTTCTCGTGACTCTGTCACGTGCACACTTTGATGTATGATCGAGCCCGCGCAGTGATCGGTCTGGAGTAAGTCTATGTAAGGGTTATAATACAATCGATAGTATGGTTGAGGCGACTTGTCTATGAGTATGGGAGTTCACCACCCATATCATTTAGACATGTTTGCGGACGATGAGGACCATCTTAGTTGATCATCCGGCCTGGATGGGATGCCCCTCACGTTCGATGCTTCTCGAGAACGTTCTGTGCTTGGCCTTGTCTGCTTAGACAAGTGGGTACGGTTCTCGGCTCTCCATATGCTTGTGTTGTAGCGATTCTTGCATACGCTAACCCCGGGTCCCAACATAAACATGCAACCTATAGAAAGTTCAACCTGAGACAAAAGAAAAGCTCTAGAAGAAAACTAAATCACTACAACTAAACAGGGCAGCAGCTAAGAAAAGAAAAAGAACAACTCACAGCTAAGGAAATAAGCATGCAAATCCTATGAGGAGTTCTAGTTCAAACGGAGCGTGTTTCTCTCCCACACAAAAGAAAGATGGGGTCAAACTTGTTACTACAGCAAACAAAGGAAAAACAAACCTAACAAAAGTAAAGAGCGAGACGCTCCAAGCATAGCACATAACGCATGAAGTGATAAAAATATTGTGCAACGAGGGATGAACTGATATTTGTTGATGAAGAAGGGGATGCACGGGGGCATCCCCAAGCTTAGATTCTTGAGTCTCCTTGAATATTTGTTGGGGATGCATGGGGAATCCCCAAGCTTGAGCGCTTGACACTCCCGAATCTTCTTTCATCATCTTCCATCGCACACTTGAAAACCCCCTTCATACACAACTCATCACAAGCTGATTAGATAGGTTAGTACCCTTAATAAATAATTTTCCCCACTGTACATAAAGATATTCTTGAATAGCTACTGTTTCTCAAGATTGCCAAAAGGTTTTTTCAAAGAAAAAGCAAGCTTAAGGTTTTCAAAATTTAGGAGAGATAAAACGTGGCAGAATCTGTGAAAAACAGAACAGCATGTAGTAAAGAATTTTTTAGGGGCACTTCTCCAACTCAAATAAAAAAACTCAGAACATACAAAAGTTCCGTGATTGTATAGAGCACTCTGTGTAAAATATTCAGCTCAAAAAGATGAACTGGTGATTTATTCTGATTTTCCCGTCACGAGGACAGAATCTGTTTTCTGGACAGCATGTCACAACTTTCACTTCCCTTGTCATAAGAGGCTATACTTTGCACAAAGCTTGAAAAGTAAAGATACAATGATGTTGCTACAGTAGTAACAATCATCAATACCGCTAAAAGCAGAAGTAAAAACATCTTGGGTTGCCTCCCAACAAGCGCTTTCTTTTACGCCTTTAAGCTAGGCATAAGGCAAAAGAAGAATCAAGTTTTATCAAGAGAAAGAGAATAGCTTGCCCGTGTAACAGACTCAAAAGGTAACTTGACTTTCTTTCTGGGGAAGTGTTCCATCCCCTTTTTGAGAGGAAATTGAAATTTTATATTCCCCTCTTTCATGTCAATAACAACACCAACGGTGCGAAGAAAAGGACGTCCCAAAATAATTGGACAAGAGGGCTCACACTCAATGTCCATAATAGTAAAATCAACGGGGACATAATTGTTATTCACAATGATAAGAACATCATCGATCTTCCCCAAAGGTTTCTTTACGGAAGAATCGACAAGATGAACACCAAAATAACAAGGATCAAATGGTTTCAATTCAAGCATATCATACATTCTTTTGGGCATAACAGAGGTACTAGCTCCAACATCACAAAGAGCAAAGCAAGAGAAGTTATTCAATTTGATTTTTATCATAGGATCCCAACCATCCTCTAGCTTCCTAGGTATGGAGGCTTCTATTCTAAGCTTCTCCTCTCTAACTTTGATTAGAGTATTGGTGATATGCTCTGTGAAGGCAAGATTAAGTGTTCTAGTGTGGGGGTCTCTAGACATCTTGTGTAGGAAACCAATAACTTCAGGTAAGGTGCAGTTGTCAAAGTCTAGATCACTACTATCTATCAAGGAGGTATTGATATTATTAAGGCACACTTGTTTGAAAGCCTCTATGTTCATAGAGGTTTCTTCATCTATGGTTGAGGTGGTAGCATCACCATTGATAGGTCCATGTGGACTAGGGGTGTGATGGGTGCTAATAGTTTGGACATCCTCAACAACTTGGATATTAGCTACGGTGAGGTAGGTTGGAAGGCTCTTAAGTCTCTCTTCTTCCCCCTTTTCTCTAGCCCATCTCTCTTTAAGTTTGCCGACCATCCTCATGTTTTCATTAATTTTCACTTGGATAGCATTCATAGGAGTGGTTTTCCTCTCCTCGGGGGGATAAGTTCTAATTTTAAGCATCTCGACATCATGGGCTATGTTGTCTACCTTCAAATAGAGGATATCTAATTTGTCTAATTTCTCTGATACACTCTTGTTGAAGGATTTTTGGGTAGTGATAAAGTCTTTAAGCATACTCTCTAGTTCAGAAGTGGAGTTTTTGGTGCTAGGGTAAGTGTTGATGTTCCCATAGTTGTTGGATGGGAAAGGTCTAGGATTGTTGCTACCAAAATTACTCCTATAAGCATTATTGTTGAAGTTGTTTCTAGAGATAAAGTTCACATCTACTTGTTCTTGAGCAACCAAGGAATTTAAAGGAACATCCTGAGGATCAATAGGAGCTTGCTTGGTAAGTAGAGACATGATCAAGTGAACCTTTTCATTAAGAGAGGAGATATCCTCGACAGAATTTACCTTCTTACCAGTTGGATATCGTTCGGTGTGCCACTGAGAGTAGTTCAACATCATCTCATCAAGTAGCTTCGTGGCAGCACCAAGTGTGGTTGACATGAAAGTTCCTCCCGCGGTCGAGTCTAACAAATTCCGCAAGGTAAAGTTTAAGCCTGCATAAAAAGTCTGGATAACCATCCAGGTAGTCAAACCATGTGTAGAGCAGTTCTCAACAAGAGATTTCATTCGTTCCCAAGCTTGGGCAACGTGTTCATTATCCAATTGCCTAAAATTCATAATGTTACTTCTCAACTGGATAATTTTAGCAGGGGGATAGTACTTCCCAATAAAATCATCCTTACACTTGTTCCAAGAATCGATACTATTCTTAGGTAAGGATTGTAGCCACTCCTTGGCTCTTCCTCTCAAGGAGAAAGGAAAAAGATTCAGCTTGATGATGTCTCCATCTACTTCCTTGTACTTTTGCATATCACAAAGCTCAAAAAAATTATTTAAGTGCAAGGCAGCATCCTCTCCAGCACCTGAGAATTGATCTTTCATAACAGGATTCAGCAAAGCAGGTTTAATTTCATGAGAAGGTGCTGAAGTGGCAGGTGGAGCAATAGAGTGCAGATAAAGTCACTGTTGTTGTGACTAGTGAAGTCACAAAACTTGGTGTTTTCATTGGAACCCATAGTAGCAGCATGTATTTTTGGTATTTTTTATAAGGGACACAAAACTAAAAAACTGAAAGGTAAACTAACAAGACTAAAAAGCAAAGATAAAAGATAGTGTGCAACTCCCCTATCTTGTAGACTGGAGTCCCCGGCAACGGCGCCAGAAATTAGCTTCTGGCTAGGAAGTTGACGGGACCAGTCTACTTGTTGTACCTTGGAATCCCCGGCAACGGAGCCAAAAATTAGCTTGATACGGTGAGGAAGATAGTTCTCTCACTTCTCGTTGGTTACCCCAAGTGGAAGGTGAGATGTAGCGTAGCAGAAAATTTCTCCTATATAGATTTTTAACACTCTGTAGAGGTTGTGCACTTTACCCACACCATGGAGCTCCTTGCCCAACGGACTAGGACTACTCCAACGAAACTTGCCTACCGCGTAACCTGTCTACGGTACCATCGACATCGCATGCCTTGGGTATCCTTGTGTCCTCCAAACACCTGCCATCGCATGGCACCGACCATCGCATGGTCCATAACATTGTCCCAATAGGGGACTCCCGGGTAAACATATCAACTCTTGATCTCGAGATTACCACCACCTACCTGATCAGGGTAGCATGCAATGCATAACCTCCCCTCTTTGGTGGCACCCGTAAAAGGCACAACGATAGCCCAAGCTAAGGCCTGCCAATACAAGCAAATGTGGCTGCACGAAATAAGTTCCATTTGGTGCCACTCGATCAACTGTTAATTCATGTTCATTAAGTTTTAACCATAATCATTTGCAACATGAGATCAAATCATAAACTCAACATTATAATAAATATATGAACATGATACCACCACCAAACATATGCATCAACTAGCATGACATCAACATGGATTCATCGAGGCATGGTCATCAAGACTTATATGGGATCAACATGTATGAATTACTAGCATAAATCATGATAGAATTAACATGAATATGACATGAGCTCAGACAAGCATGTAAATGACCAGAGAACATGGCATGCTTACATGACATCAATTTAGCATGGCATAATTAATTTAATTAGAAATTAAATTCAAAGTAAATTCAAGTCAAATGAGAAAAGTATCATGTAAAAATACAAGACCCTCATGACAAGAATGTTCTGGCTTGCCTTGGTCAAGTGGAGTGTCACTGAACTCCTGGTTTTCAGCAAGCAAGTTGTGGTCCTCTGAAAATAATTTCAAATAGCAAAACAAAATAAGTCAAATGAACACTTCTTCTGTCCAACACACCTAGACAGAGAGGAAAGCTACCAAACTTTGCCAACTTAAAGCGGATTTCAAGACAAAATTTTAGCAAAAAGAATCAACTCATTTGGCCTTGTAGTTTAGGAGATATTAGTGGTCAAAGTTGGGTCAAAATATCATTTGAAATGATTTAAATGAATTTCGGAGAAAATATCTGGAGAGGCCATGTCGAAGGCGTACTTCTGCGGGGCGTCTCCACTTAGAAAACGATTCGGATGGGGGATGGGTCACTGGCAGGTGGTGCCTACCAGTCAGTTCAACTGAGATAGAGAGGGGAGCAGAGCCCGACGACTCCGGCGAGGGATTTCGCCGGAGGTGAGGCCCTGCCGGTGGCGCCTGACTGCACCAGAAGACGGAGGAGACGACGACGAGCAAGTACGTACGCAGAATACGGCGGATGGTGATTGGACGACGTGGCTAGGTTCCTCTCAAGCGGCTGGCGGCGGAGGGGGCTCGTCAGAGTTGTAGGTTTCTACACGAATCCCGCCGGCGAGCACACCGTTAGAACCACCAGAGCAAGTAGAAGCTAGGGGAAGCAACGGCGAAGCTAGGGGAGCACCAAAGGCGGCTGGCTGCGGTGGCGATCTCGCGGTGGGGATCTAGTGAGGTCCAAGTCCCGGGGCCTCCCCGGCCGTCTTC
Source organism: Bromus sterilis (assembly GCA_950022295.1). Classification (NCBI taxonomy): domain Eukaryota; kingdom Viridiplantae; phylum Streptophyta; class Magnoliopsida; order Poales; family Poaceae; genus Bromus; species Bromus sterilis. The sequence goes on from OX465596.1 coordinate 50,542,509, forward strand.
TCAGGCTGGGTGTTCAATTGGAGTGCAGTGGTTGGGGTGGCGATGGCTCGAACTGAGGAGGGGCTCGGGTTTTATAGGCAGCCACGAGATTGCGACGAGGATTTCGCCGGGCAGAAGAAATCGGAGTAATGCTCGGTGTGGATGAGCTCGAGCTGTTCCCGGCGGGTCTAGGAGGTTCTGGAGGTGAGCTGGCACGCGTGCGGGAGGCTCCCGAGGCTCTGCATCGAGGGGCGATGGGAAAAAGCGGTGATGGCCTCTGCGGAAGCTCTGTGACGACGAGCTAGGCAGCGGGTGGCGCGGCTTTGCCGTGGACAGGTGGCGTGCGGGCATGCGATGAAGCTGGCAACGAGCAGAAGCAGACACGGGCAATCCTGAGGCGTGTGGTCCATAGTGGTCGTCACACGTGCGCTCTGTCGAACAGTGGGGGCGACGGTGAGGCCTCCAGCGAGCGGCACGACTTTTGGCGATGACATGTGGCGCATGGAGGTGCTGGGGGAGCTACAGACGCGAGGGAGCGGCCAAGGGCTCGCCGGGCTAGGCTTGCCCTCGATGGAGACGTCTCGGCCACGGCCAGGGCACGCCTTTGGCTGGCAGAGCGCGTGCTCACCCTGTGCATGTGTGTGCTGGGTGCAGCCACGGCTCTCCAAACGTGTCCTTGGCACGTAGGCAACGTCAAGAAGTGCACTTGGGGTAGTGGGTGATCTGGGGGAGGCTTCATGCGGATACAATCTTCAAAAAGGTGTTTCTGCAGGAAACTTTGGAAATTTGCGGAGGCTAAATGGCTGGGAGTTTTGAGCTGAATTTTTGTGTGCAAGCATGGTTTAGGAAGGTGCTCAAGTGGTAAAAATTCCAGATCCAATTTACCAGTGTACACGGTACTTCCTTCACAAAGTGCTCCTCTGTCCAGAATTGAAAAATAATTTCTAGAGGGGAAATGTTGTACTGAACTTGTTGATATTTTTCCATAGAATCATGGGTCATGATCCTAGAGTTCAGCACATAAAGTTTCAAAGCATTTGGACAAACAGAGAAGATGGTTGCTCCAAAAACATGGGGGAAAATGGCTTATTCCCTTAATGAAAAAGGAATATCTTGTGGAATCAAAATGTGGCAAGGGGATGGATGATCAAAGCTTTATCTAGGACATGGCGGAGAAGGGTTTTGGCGTTGTCCTAGGGAAAAATTTAGGTTCAAGTGATCAAGGCCAAAAGAGTTGCAAAACACCAGGCAAATGAAAATCAAATTCCAGAAATCATCAAAAAGGGTTTCCAAATCAAAGGGGCCAAAAACCAGGATGTCACACCCCCTGGCTGCCCCCCTTCGCCTATATTTACCTCTCGTCCCGAAACGCTCGAGGATAGAACCCTTTTTCGCGATCTCGCCTCTCTTCCGCCGCCGCCGCGCTTCCAAGATCGGGAGCGCCAGCAGACCTCTTCCCGGCACCCTGCCGGAGGGAGGATTGACCTCCAGGAGCTTCTCCTCCACCATGGACGCTTCCAGGATGATCCGTGAGTAGTTTACCTTGGACCATGGGTCCGTGATCAGTATCTATGTGATGTTATCCTCCCCTCTTGGTTCTTAATGGATTAGACCTCGTGAGCTGCCCAACATGATCGAGGCACATATGTAATTTTCGGTTGTTGCTATGCTGAGTTTGCTGGGATCTGATGGATTATGAGACTATGTTCAGTTTCTGATTTTGTAATATATTTGGTTCCTATCTTTTATATTTATGTTCTTGAGTAATTGTTGCATGTTCTCTGTTGTTGTTTATTGCTTTGGCCAAGTAGTAGGTAGTGACTCCAAGAGGGAACGTTATGCTCGATTGTGGGTTCTTGCCCCCTGATAACTAGCTTGAGTGACAGAAACATGAGTCTAGGGGATGTGTTGTTGCCACAAGGGGGAAAACAACGGTACTTGTAACTGCGGTTGCAAGGATTGTTTACTTTACGTAAAGTTCTTATAATGCAGTTGTCTGTTGCTTTGGGTTTACACTTTCGGTGGGGCTAGCAATTTAATAAGAGCGAGATGTTCTGGATAGGCATCTCCAGGTGGATGATTAGTAGTAGATGCAGTTGGATTTCGGTCTACTTATTTTTGCGTACCGACCAATGTTTTTGAGCCTCGTCCTTTCTTTGTAGCATAGTTAGCATTGCGGTGCATTTTTAATCCTGTCAATTGCCTAGTTGTGATTTGTTTACCTCACATAGCAGTTTTGTCGTCTTTTGGGAGAGTGACATCACTAGTGAAACATCATGGGACCCTGGTCCGTATTCTCATCACTATATACACACTCATTTATTTCATGCTTTTACCTTTCTAGTTGCAATTACCATTATCATTATTCCTTGTGTTTGATTCTTTGTAAACAACAAGGCCGGGGAGATTGACAACCTCTCTGAACTTCGTTGGGAGCAAAGTTACTTGTGTGTGTGCAGGACCAGGTTAAGGGAGCAATATCTCAAACGGCTCGTTGCTCACTTCACCACCTACTTGTAGCTATCGGAGTCCTACTGGTTCGATCTCAACCTTGGTATCTTCTCCAAGGGAAATTTTCTGCTATCCTACATCTCACCTTCCACTTGGGGTAACCAACAAAGGGCGAGAAGCCATTATCCACTTCCACGCCATCAACCAAATTTCTGGCGCCGTTGCTGGGGACTCCAATCTACAAGATAGGGGAGTTGCACACTATCTTTTACCTTTTCTTTTTAGTCTTGTTAGTTTACCTTTCATCTTTTATCTTAGTGTCCTTTATCAAAAATCACAAAAAAATCACTTGCTGCTACTATCGGTTCCACTGAAAACACCAAGTTGTGTGACTTTACTAGTCACAACAACAATGACTTTATATGCACTCCTATTGCCACACCTGGCACTTCAGCTACCTCTTATGAAATTTAACCTGCTTTGCTAAATCTTGTTATGAGAGATCAATTCTCTGGTGCTGGATATGATGCTGCTTTACACTTAAATAACTTTGTTGAGTTATGTGATATGAAAAAGTATAAAGAAGTAGAAGGTGAGATTGTTAAGCTTAAGCTTTTTCCTTTCTCCTTGAGGGAAGGAGCTAAAATCTGGTTTCGATCTTTGCCTAGGAATAGCATAGATTCTTGGGATAAGTGCAAAGATGCTTTTATTAGGAAGTACTACCCACCTGATAAAATTATTCAATTGAGGAGAAACATTATGAATTTTAAGCAATTGGATAATGAACACGTTGCCCAAGCTTGGAAATGAATGAAATCTCTTGTTAAGAAATGCCCTACACATGGTTTGACTACTTGGATGGTTATCCAGACTTTTTATGCATGCTTTAACTTTACCTCGCGGAACTTGTTAGATTCGGCCGCAGGAGGAACCTTTATGTCAACAACACTTGGTGCTGCCACAGAACTTCTCGATGAGATGATGACCAACTATTCCCAATGGCACACCGAACGCGCTCCAACAGGTAGGAAGGTAAACTCCGTCGAGGAGATTACCTCCCTAAATGAAAAAGTTGACTTTATTATGTCTCTACTTACCAAGCAACCCTCTATTGATCCTCATGATGTTCCTTTAAATTCTTTGGTTGCTCAGGAACAAGTAGATGTGAACTTTATTGCTAGAAACAACTTCAACAATAATGCTTATAGGGGTAATTTTGCTAGCAATCCTAGACCGTTTCCATCCAACTATGGGAACAACAACACTTATCCTAGCAACAAGAGCCCCACCTCTGAATTATAAAGCATGCTTAGAGAATTTATTACTACTCAAAAATCCTTCAACAAGAGTGTAGAGGAAAGATTAGACAAATTATATGATCTCTCTTTGAAGGTAGACAACTTAGCCCTAGATATTGAGATGCTTAAAATTAGAACTTCTCCCCTTAGGAGAGGAAGGCCACTCCTATTAATGCTATCCAATTGAAAATTAATGAAAACATTAGAAAAAGAGGAAGAGTATAGAATTAAGAGCCTTCCTACACACCACACTGTTTCTACTATCCAAATTGTTGAGGGCACCCAAACTATTAGCACCCAACACACTCCTAGTCCCATTGGACCTATTAATGGTGATGCTAATACCTCAACCATAGAAGAAGAAACTCCTATGAACATAGAGGGTTTCAAACAAGTAAGCCTAGATGACACCACTACCACCTTTTATAGTAGTGATATTGATTTTGATAGTTGCACCCTCTCATAAGTTATTAGCTTGTTACACAAAATGTCTAGAGACCCCCACACTAGCACACTAAATCTTGCCTTCACAGAGCATATCACTAATGCTCTTATCAAAGCTAGGCAGGAGAATCTTAGAGTAGAAGCCTCCATACCTAGGAAGCTAGATGATGGTTGGGATCCTATGATAAAAATTAAATTGAATAACTTCTCTTGCTATGCTTTATGTGATGTTGGAGCTAGTACCTCCGTTATGCCCAAAAGAATGTATGGTATGTTTGAATTGAAGCCCTTTGAGCCTTGTTCTTTTGGTGTTGATTCTTCCGTAAAGAAACCTTTGGGGAAGATCGACGATGTTCTTATCATTGTCAATGACAATTATGTTCCGGTTGATTTCACTATTATGGATATAGAGTGTGAACCTTTATGTCCAATTATTTTGGGACGTCCTTTTCTTCGCACCGTTGGTGCTGTTATTGACATGAAAGATGGGAATATTAAATTTCAATTCCCTCTTAAAAAGGGGATGGAACACTTCCCTAGAAAGAAGATTAAGTTACCTTTCGAGTCCGTTACATGGGCTAGCTATTCTCTCTCTCTTGATAAAACTTGATTCTTCTTTTTCTTTATGCCTAGCTTAAAGGCGTAAAAGAAAGCGCTTGTTGGGAGGCAACCGAAGATGTTTTACTTATGTTTTTATTGGTCTTGATGATTGTTACTACTGTAGCAACATCATTGTATCTTTATTTTAAAGCTTTGTGCCAAGTTCTAGCCTCTTATGATAAGGGAAGCAAAAGTTGTGACATGTTGTCAGAAGAAAAAACAGATTCTGTCTGCTTGACCAAAAAAATCAAAACAAATCACCAGTTCATCTTTTTGAGCTGAATTGTTTACAAAACATGCTCTATACAATTTTGAAACTTTCATATGTTCTGAGTTTTTTGATTTGAGTTGCAGAAGCACCCCGAAAAAATTATTCATTACCTGTTGTTCTGTTTTTCATAGATTCTGCCACGTTATGCTTTTGCTTACTTTTGCAAACCTTACGCTTGATTTTTCTTTGAAAAAACATTTTGGCAATCTTGAGAAACAGTAGCTCTTCAAGAATATCTTTATATCCAGTAGGGAAAAATTATTTTATTAAGGGTACTAACCTCTCTAATCAACTTATGATGAGTTATGTATGAAGGGAGTTTTCAAGTGTGCGAGGGAAGATGATGAAAGAAGATCCGGGAGTGTCAAACGCTCAATCTTGGGGATGCCCCCATGCATCCCCAATAAATATTCAAGGAGACTCAAGCATCTAAGCTTGGGGATGCCCCCCTGCAACCCCTTCTCCATCAACAATCATCAGTTTGTCCTTCGTCTCACTATATTTTTATCACTTCATGCGTTATGTGCTATGCTTGGAGAGTCTCTCTCTTAGGCTTCCTTTTTAGTTTTCTTTAGATTTGTTTGTTGTTCATAACAAGTCATACCCCAGCTTACTTTGTGTGGGAGAGAAACACGCTCCACTTTCAAATAGAACACATCATAGGATTTTCATGCTTATCTTTCTTCTGTTGTGTGTTCTTTATCTTTTCGTAGCTACTGCCATGCTTAGTTCTTAGTTTTCATCTTTAGCCTTTTCAAGAGCTTTAGCTTTTGTTTAGTTTGTTTCTGGAACTCTCTTTAGTTTTCTTTTCTATCTTGTTAAGAGAGTTGGTAGTTGCAATGAGTTGTGTCTTGTCTTGGAAGTAGGTAATTAAGGTTGCTATTCAATTATAGTAGTAACTTGCAATAGTTTTGAGCTATTGTTGTGAGTAATGTTTGAACTTTTGGTGTCAAGAGCTCTAGCCCCTTAGTGATAGGTGTAGTATTTTGGGAAATCCGTGTCTATTTTAAAAAGCTACAAAAAACTAGTTGAGAACTCCAGCTATTAGATGGATCACTAATCTTTTGAGGGATCGGATATTAGAGTACACTCACGTACCATGAGTCGAGGATGCGCATGGATAACCAAACCCCCATACACTCCTCCTCGGGGTACTTGTCTCTTTGTGAACCTCCTTATTAGATTGAGAGTTACCGATAATAAGTGCATGAGTTCTTCGGACTAATGTAAGTATTGAAAGTTGACACTTCCACCTCCTCGTATTAGCTAGCCTCTTCGGTACCGCGCATTGCCATCTTCTCACTACGAGAGTTTGCGTCCACCTCGCCGGTGCATCCCAACCCTTGGCATGATACGCTCTATCATCATAAACCTTCTTATATCTTTCCTCAAAACAGACACCATACCTACCTATCAAGGCATTTCCATAGCCTTTCCTAGATATATTGCCATGCAACATCCACCTTCTCATGACTTGATCTTCATGTCATACATGTTCCAGGTACACTGGCAGAGGCATACATTTTCATACATCATGATAGCTATATCTTCTTTATGTTGAGTACCTTGTAAAGTGTGAAGATCTTTTATACTTCTTGTAAAATAGAGTGTTGCCCTTAAGTGAGGAAAAGATCCCAAAGAGGACAAAATTAAAAGACCCAAAGAGGAAAAATGAGAGTTAAATAGAAAGATCCATTGAGGCCACCAAAAAATACAAAAAATATAAAAAAAGAGAAAAAGAAATAAAAAGAGAGAAAGGGGCAACACTACTATTCCTTTTGAAATATCCACACTCGTACATCCTCTTATATTTGTACTCCATAGACATGATCATATATGCATATAGCTATGTGGGGACTTTCACACTATAGAACTTGGCTTGCTTATTCCAAGGATGAGCCTCCTCAAACGAGCTCTAGGTCTTCATGAGTGAGCAAGTTGGATGCACCCCCACTAGTTCCATTGGAGAGCTTTTCTTAACTCATATGTGCATCCGTTGCATGGCAATCCCTACTCCTCACATCATATCTATCATTTGGCCTTCTCTTGCGTATGATTGTCCTCATTGATGTGATCCTTTCTCACCCTTTTTGTCTACCTCCTCCACCATATCTTTCTCTTTTCCATCCTAAGTGTCAACTCTCGTGCTTACGCTCATCCATTGCATGAGTGCTCAAAATATCGAAAGGGTGTGGATCAAATTGACTTGTACCTGGCTAGTGGTCTGCGGACGAGTCAAGATAAGATTCGAAAGAAGACTAAATGTGAAAATTTATTACATTGAGTTCTCAACAATTATTATTTTTTCTCTCGTACTCCCATCTCCCACTTCTTGCACATGATACATGAGATAGCTTCTCGTCCCTCGTTGGTTACCCCAAGTGGAAGGTGAGATGTAGTGTAGCAGCAAATTTCCCTTAGCAAACATGCTAAGGTTTAAAGTATCGAACCCGTAGGACTCCTTGGTCAACAAGTAGGTGGTGAAGTGAACAACTGGCACCGTTTACAATCTAAGGATTGCTAACTTCACCTGGACCTGCACACAGACAGATAGCTTCGCTTCCCAACGAGTACAGAGGAGTTGTCAATTCCTCCGGCCTTGTTGTTTATGAAGGATAAAACGCACGGGATAATAATGATAGATAGTGATAGCACCTGAAAAGTAAATACTGAAAGTAAATTGATAGTGTAAACAGTGGTGGAAGTATGGACCGGGATCTCATGATGTTCACTAGTGATGTCTCTCTCCCAAAAGACGATAAAATAGCCATGCGAGGTAAACAAATTATAGCTGGGAAATTGGCAGGATTATGTGTGCAAACCAATGCTAATTATGCAAAACAGAAAGGAAGAGGCTCAAAAGCACGGGCGGTACGCCAAGACAAGTAGACCGAAATCCATCTGCATCTACCCACTAATCATCCACCTTGAGATATCTATCCAGAACATCTTGTTGGTATTAAGTTGCGAATCCCACCCAAAGTGTAAACTCAAAGCAACGGAAAATTGCATTAAAGAACTTTGCGTAAAGTAAACAATCCTTGCACCCGCAAGTACAAGCACCGTTGTTTTCCCCCTTGTGGAAACATCACATCCCCTAGACTCATGTTTCTGTCACTCAAGCTAGTCATCGGGGGGCATGAACCCACAATCATGCATAACGCTCCCTCTTGGATTCACTACCTACTACTTGGCCAAAGCAATAAACAACAACGGAGAACATGCAAGAGTTACTCAAGAACATAAATATAAAAGAAGAGAATCAAATATATAACTTAATCACAATCTGAACATAATCTCATAATCCATTGGATCCCAGCAAACTCAGCATAGCAACAGTAGAAAGATTACATATGTGCCTCGATCATGTAGGGCAGCTCACGAGGTCTAATCCATGAAGAACAAAGAGGGGAGCAGAACATCACATAGCTACTGATCATGGACCCATGGTCCAAGGTGGACTACTCACGGTTCCTTCGGGAAGCATCCATGGTGGTGGAGAAGCTCTCGGAGGTGATTCCTCCCTCCGGCAGAGTGCCGGGAAGAGGTCTTATGGTGCTCCCGATCTTGGAAGCAAGACGGCGGCGGAACAGAGGAGAGATCGCGAAAAAGGGTTCCGTCCCCAAGGGTTTCTCGTCACGGGGAATAAATAGGCGAAAGCGGGCAGCCAGAGGTGGGCCAGGGGCTCCAGGCGCCTCCCTGGCGCGGCCAGGGGCCTGGCCACGCCCTCTGGCCGCCTGGGCCCCCCTGGCTCCCCTCTGGACCCTCCTGGGCTCTTCGCGAAGCTTCCGGTACACTGGTTTTTCCTATATTTTTTCCAGAATTTTTCTGGTACTTTAATAAGGGGGAAACCTGAAATAGAAAACAGCAGAAAACAGGAACTGACACTGGGGTGCACTGAGTTAATAGGTTAGTCCAAATATGATCGAAAGTGTATGGAAGTTCATCAATATCATAGAAATATCACACAAAAGAGGCATGGAGCAAGCAGAAATTATAGATACGTTTTGGACGTATCAACATCCCCAAGCTTAATTCCTGCTCGTCCTCGAGTAGGTAAATGATAACAAGCATAATTTCTGTGGTGACATGCTAACGACCATATAAGAACTTTGTAAGTAAAGCAATCAAAGCATGCAATTCAATTCAAGTCATAACAGGCAAGAGTCTATATCTAGCATTGAAACAAGCAACATAAGAACATAAAGGTGCAAGAGCTTTCGCTGTCCGTGACTCGAATGTCTCCAGATGGTGTTTGCGTGCAAGAAAAGGGGATAGGGATATACGAGAAAACGTATTTTTATTGTTGAGAACTCAATCTACTAAAGTGTCACACTTGGTCTTCTTTGGAATATTATCTTGACTCATCCCCAGACCACTAGCCAGGTACAAGTCAAAATGATCCACTCCTTTTCGACATTTTGAGCACTCATGCAATGGATGAGCGTAAGCAAGAAAGTTGACACTTAGGATGGCAAAGAGAGAATAAGGTGGAGGAGGAAGACAAAAAGGTGTGAAAGGCTCACATCAATGAGGACAATCATAGGCGAGAAAAAGCCAAATGATAGATATGATGTGAGGAGTAGGGATTGCCATGCAACGGATGCACATATGAGCTAAGGTAAGCTCTGCAATGGAACTAGTGGGGGTGCATCCAACTTTCTTGCTCAAGAAGACCTAGAGCTCATTTGAGGAGGCTCATCGTTGGAATATACAAGCCAAGTTCTATAGTGTGAAGGTCCCCACATAGTTATATGCATGAATGATAATCTCTACGGAGTACAAGATACAAGATGGAGTACGAGTGTGGATCTTCTCAAAAAGAATAGTACTGTGCCCCTTCTCTCTTTTTATTTCTCTTTTTTTTCTTTCTTTTTTCTTTTTTTGTATTTTTTTGGTGGCCTCAATGGCTCTTTCTATTTAACTCTCATTTGTCCTCTTTGGGATCTTTTAATTTGTCCTCTTTGGGATCTTGTCCTCACTTTAGCGGCAACACTCTATATATTACAAAAAGGTATAGAATATCTTTCACACTTTACAAAGTACTCGAATCATAAAGAAAATGTAAATATCATGATGTTTGCAAATGTATGCCTCTGCCAATGTAGCAGGATATGCAATGATACTAGCGCGTCATGTGTAGCAATGATTAGGGAAAGGCCCAACTAGCATGCGGCTCATCGATCAAGCAAGTAGCATGTATGACATGAAGATCAAGTCATGAGAAGGTGGATGTTAGATGGCAATGTATCTCGGAAAAGCTATGGAAATGCCTTGATAGGTAGGTATGGTGGCTGTTTTTAGGAAGGATATAAGGAGGCTTATGATGACAGAGCGTATCGTGCCAAGGATTTGGATGTACCGGCGAAGGTGGACGCTAACTCTCGAAGTGAGAAGAGAGCAATGCACGGCACATGGAAGACTAGCAAAATATGGGAAGGTGGAAGTGTCAACTTTCGAATACTCACATTAGTCCGAAGAACTCATGCACTTATTATCGGTAACTCTCAATCTAATGAGGAGGCTCACAAAGAGACAAGTACCCCGAGGAGGAGTGTATGGGGGTTTGGTTATCCTTGCGCATCCTCGACTCATGGTACGTGAGTGTACTCTAATATTCGACCCATCAGAAGAGTAGTGATCCGACTAGTAGCTAAAGTTCTCAACTAAGTTGTAGGTTTTTGAAAATAAACACGGATTGCCCAAAATACAACATCTATCACTAATAGGCTAAAGCTCTTGACACCAAAAGTCCAAACATTACTCAAGAAAACACCTCAAAACTTTTGCAAGTTACTACTACAAAAATAATAGCAACCTCAATTACCTACTTCAAGTCAAGACACAAAACTCAGTGCAATAGGTAAACTCTCTAAACAAGATAAACATGAAAACTCAAGAGAGTTCCAGCAACAAACTAAACAAAATCTCTTAAAAAGATAAACATGATAGCTAAGAGCAAATTATTGCAACAGCTACGGAAAGATAAAGAACAAACACAGCAAAGATAAGCATGAAAAGTCCTATGTTGTGTTCTAAATTTTGGAAGTGGAGCATGTTTCTCTCCCACACAAAGACAGCTGGGCTCTAACTTTCTATGAACAGCAAGAAAAGCTAAAGAAAACTAAAAACAAAACCTAAGAGCGAGACGCTCCAAGAATAGCACATAACGCATGAAGCGATAAAAATATAGTGAAACGGGAGACGAACTGATAATTGTTGATGGAGAAGGGGATGCACGGGGGAATCCCCAAGCTTAGACGCTTGAGTCTCCTTGACTGTTTCTTGGGGATGCATGGGGGCATCCCCAAGCTTGAACGCTTGACACTTCTTAATCTTCTTTCATCATCTTCCCTCGCACACTTGAAAACTCCCTTCATACATAACATATCATAATCTGATTAGCGAGGTTAGTACCCATAATAAAATAATTTTTTCTCTACTGGAAATAAAGATAGCCTTGAATAGCTAATGTTTCTCAAGATTTCCAACAAGTTTTTGCAAAGAAAAAGCAAGCTTAAGGTTTGCAAAACGAAGAAAAGGCAAAACTAGACAGAATCTGTGAAAAACAGACCAGCAGGTAAAAACGAATTTTTTATGGGTACTTCTGCAACTCAAATCAAAAAACTCAGAACATACGGAAGTTTCGTAATTGTATAGAGCACGCTGTGTAAACAATTCAGCTCAAAAAGATGAACTGGAATTTTTCTCTGATTTCTAGTCACGAGGACAGAATCTGTTTTCTGGACAGCATGTCACAACTTTCACTTCCCTTGTCGTATGAGGCTATAAAAGGCACAAAGCTTGAAAAGTAAAGATACAATGATGTTGCTACAATAGTAACAATTATCAAGACCACTAAAAACGGAGGAAAAACAAAAAGGAAAACCTAAATTCGTTGCGGGCTGCCTCCCGAAAGCGCTTCTTTAAGGCCATTAGCTAGGCTTAATGCAAATAGATCAAGTCTTTTCAAGAAAATAACTAGCCCGTGTGACGGACTCAAAAGGAAAATTAATCTTTTTCCTAGGGAAGTGTTCCATCCCTTTATTGAGAGGGAATTGGAATTTTATAATCCCTTCTTTCATATCAATAATAGCACCCACGGTGCGAAGAAAAGGACGTCCCAAAATAATTGGACAAGAAGGTTCACATTCAATGTCCATAATAGTAAAATCAACGGGAATGTAGTTGTCATTGAAAATGATAATAACATCATCTATCTTCCCCAAAGGTTTCTTTACGGAAGAATCGACGAGACGAACACCAAAAGAACAAGCATCAAAAGGTTTCAACTCAAATATATCATACATTCTTTTGGGCATAACAGAGGTACTAGCTCCAAGATCAAATAAAGCATAGCAATAAAAGTTATTCAACTTAATTTTAATCATAGGATCCCAACCATCTTCTAGCTTTCTAGGTATGGAGGCTTCTAACCTAAGCTTCTCCTCCCTATCTTTGATGAGAGCATTAGTGATATGCTCCGTGAAGGCAATATTAAGTGTGCTAGTGTGGGGGTCTCTAGACATCTTGTGAAGGAAACGAATAACTTCTGAAAGGGCGCAATTATCAAAATCAAGGTCACTACTATCAAGTAGAGTGGTAGTGGTGTCCTTTAGGCTCACTTGTTTGGTAGCTTCTATAGTCATAGGAATTTCTTCTTCTAAGGTTGAGGTCATAGCATCACCATTAATAGGTCCTATGGGACTAGGGGTGCATTCGGTGCTAAGAGTTTGGATATGCTCAACCACTTGGATAGTAGCAACAGTATGGTGTGTAGGAAGGCTCTTAATTCTATCTTCTTCCTCCTTTTCTCTAGCCCATCTCTCTTTGAGTTTAGCCATCATCCTAATGTTTTCATTAATTTGCAATTGGATAGCATTCATAGGAGTGATCTTCCTCTCCTCAAGGGGAGAAGTTCTAATTTTAAGTAATTCTACTTCATGAGCTAAATTTTCTACCTTCGACGAGAGGGTATCTAGTTTGTCTAGTTTTTCCTCTACACTCTTGTTGAAGGCTTTTTGGGTAGTGATAAAGTCTTTAAGCATACTCTCTAATTCAGAAGTGGATTTTTTGGTGCTAGGATAAGTGTTATTGTTCCCATAGTTGTTGGAGGGGAACGGTCTAGGATTGCTACCAAACTTACTCCAATAAGCATTGTTGTTGAAGTTTTTTCTAGAGATAAAGTTCACATCTACTTGATCCTGAGCAATCAAAGAATTTAAAGGAACATTTTGAGGATCAATAGGAGCTTGCTTGGTAAGTAAAGACATGATCAAGTCAACTTTTTCATTTAGGGAGGAGATCTCCTCGACAGAGTTTACCTTCCTACCTGTTGGAGCTCTTTCACTGTGCCATTGGGAATAGTTGGTCATCATCTCATCGAGAAGTTTTGTGGCAGCACCAAGTGTAGTTGACATAAAGGTTCCTCCCGCGGCCGAATCTAACAAGTTTTGCGAGGTAAAGTTCAAGCCTGCATAAAAAGTCTTGATAACCATCCAAGTAGTCAAACCATGCGTAGGGCAATTTTTAACAAGAGATTTCATGCGTTCCCAAGCTGGGGCAACGTGATCATTATCCAATTGTTTAAAATTCATAATAAATCTCCTCAACTGGATAATCTTAGCAAGGGGGTAGTACTTCCCGATAAAAGCATCTTTGCACTTATCCCAAGAATCTATGCTATTCTTAGGCAAGGATTGAAACCAGATTTTAGCTTCATCCCTCAAAGAGAAAGGAAAAAAGCTTAAGTTTAACAATATCACCATCTACTTCTTTGTACTTTTGCATATCACAAAGCTCAATAAAATTATTTAAATGTTGATGGAAAGAGAGTGTTAATACTCTTCAAGCCCTCGTTAATTACCCCAAGTGCAGGGTGAGATATAGTGCATCGGCAAGTTTTCCATTGGCAAAGATACCAAGGTTTGTCTCCCGTAGGACTCCGACGGATACAAGAATGTGGTAAAGTGAACAATGGCGCCGAGGTTGCTAACTTCACCTGGACCTGCACACAGATACAGATAGCTTTGCTCCCAACGAGTACAGAGGAGTTGTCAATTCCTCCAGCCTTGATATTTACAAAGGATAAAACGCACGGGATAATGATAGTGATAGCAACTGAAAAGTAAAGACTGAAAGTAAATTGAGGGTGTAAACAATGATATGAAGATGGACCAAGGTCACGTGATTTTCACTAGTGATGTCTCTCTCCCAAAAGACGATAAAAGTGCTAGCGAGGTAAACAAATCATAGTTGGGCAATTGACAGGAGTATGAAGGCACCGCAATGCTAACTATGCTGCAAAGAAAGGAAGGGCTCAAAATCAATGGGCAGTACGCCAAGTTAAGTAGACCAAAATCCATCTGCATCTACTACGAATCATCCACATTGAGATGTCTATCCAGAACCTCTCGCTGGTATTAAGTTGCGAATCCCACCCAAAGTGTAAATCCAAAGCAACAGACAACTGCATTAAAAGAACTTTGCGTAAAGTAAACAATCCTTGCATCCGCGGATACAAGCACCGTTGGTTTATCCCTGGTGGCAACAGCACATCCCGTAGTCTCATGTTTATGTCACTCAAGCTAGACATCAAGGGTCTGAACCCAAAATCAAGCATAATGCTCCCTCTTGGAGTTGCAAAAAATCAGTTGGCCAAAGTAAAAGACGGCAACAGAGAACATGCAAGATTTTACTCAAGGACAAAATATAAAAGAGAAGAACCAAATATATTACTCATCACAATCTGAACATAGTCTCATACATCAGATCCCAACAAACTCAGCATAGCAACGGCAGGAAATTACAAAGGTGCCTCGATCATGTGAGGCAGCTCACGAGGTCTCGAAATTGGAGGCACAAAGAGGGGAGAGATAGATCACATAGCTACTAGTCACGGACCCATGGTCCAAGGAAAACTACTCACGATACATATGGGAGGCGTCCATGGCTATAGATGGTCTCCCGGAGGGGGTAGTTTCTACCGGCAGGGTGCCGGAGCAGCTTCTCCAGGCAGCCCCGGTCTAGAAACGGCGGTGGCGGCGGTACAGAGGCGAGATTGCGAAAAAGGAGTTCTTCTTAGGGGTTTCCACCCCGGGGGGTAAATATAGGCGAAGGGGGGCACCGAGAGGGGCCACCAGGCAGCCAGGAGGCCTCCTGGCGCGGCCTAGGGTGGGGTCGCGCCAGGGACCCTCCTGGCCTCCTGGTGGTGGCCCTCCTCCGCTTCTTTGGTGTTTCCGGAAGCTTCCGTGACGCTGATTGTTTATATGATTTTTCTGGATTTTTTGGAGCACTTTTAATGGCCGGAAAACCTGAAATACAAAAACAGCAAAAAACAACAACTGGCAACTGGGTGCACTGGGTTATTAGATTAGTTCAAATATGCTGAAAAGTGTATGAATATCAAGCAAATCATGGCAAAGTCACACAAAACATGCATGGAGCAAGCAGAAATTATAGATACATTTGGGACGTATCAACATCCGCAAGCTTAATTCCTACTCGTCCTCGAGTAGGTAAATGATAACAAGCATAATTTCTGTGGTGACATGCCACACAACCATAAAAGGACTTTTAAGTAAAGCAATCAAAGCATGCAATTCAATTCAAGTCTTAACAAGCAAGAGTCTATATTAGCATTGACACAAGCAACAAAAGAACAAAAGGTGCAAGAGCTCTCGCTGTCCGTGACTCGAATGTCTCCAGATGGTGTTTGTGTGCAAGCAGGGGATAGGGAAATACGAGATAAAAAATAATTGTTGAGAACAACTATCTACTAAAGTTTCACACTTAGTCTCATTTTGATTCTTATCTTGACTCGTCCCCAGACCACTAGCCAGGTACAAGTCAAATTGATCCACTCCCTTTCGATAATTTGAGCACTCATGCAATGGATGAGCTTGAGAAAGAAAGTTGACACCTAAAAGGCGAAACAGAAAGAAGGTGGAGGAGGAAGACAAAAAGGTGTGAAAGGCTCACATAAATGAGGAAAATCATAGGCAAGAGAAGGCCATATGATAGATATGATGTGAGGAGTAGGGATTGCCATGAAACGGATGCACATGTGAGCTAAAAGCTCTCGAAGGGAACTAGTGGGGGTGCATCTTACTTGCTTCCTCAAGAAGACCTAGAGCTCGTTTGAGGAGGCTCATCATTGGAATATACAAGCCAAGTTCTATAGTGTGAAGGGTCCCCACATAGCTTTATGCATGATGATGATCTCTATGGAGTACAAGGGATAGAAGATGAAGTACTAGTGTGGATCTCTCAAAAGGAATAGTAGCATGCCCCCTTCTCTTTTTTTTCTTTTTCTCTTTTTTGTATTTTTTTGGTGGCCTCAATGGCTCTTTCTATTTAACTCTCATTTGTCCTCTTTGGGATCTTTTTATTTTGTCCTCTTTGGGATCTTTTGATTTTGTCCTCTTTGGGATCTTTTCCTCACTTAGGGGCAACACTCTATATTTTACAAGAATATAGGAGATATTTCACACTTTACAAAGGTACTCACATAAAGAAGATATAACTATCATGATGCAAAGGTATGACATGAGGATCAAGTCATGAGAAGATGGATGTTGCATGGCAATGTATCTCGGATAGGCTATGGAAATGCCTTGTAGGTAGGTATGGTGGCTGTTTTGAAGAAAGATATAAGGAGGCTTATGATGATAGAGCGTATCGTGCCAAGGGTTTGGATGCACCGGCGAAGTATGCGCCAACTCTCAAGGTGAGAAAGGGAAATGCACGGTACCGAAGAGGCTAGAAAAGTATAGGTGGGAGGAAGTGTCAACTTTCGAATACTCACATTAGTCCGAAGAACTCATGCACTTATTATCGGTAACTCTCAATCTAATCAGGAGGTTCTCAAAGAGACAAGTACCCCGAGGAGGAGTGTATGGGGGTTTGGTTATCCTTCCGCATCCTCGACTCATGGTACGTGAGTGTACTCTAATATTCGAACCCTCCAGAGGTTAGTGATCCATCTAGTAGCTAGAGTTCTCAACAGGGGTTTTTGGTTTTCGAAAAACACACGGATTGCCCAAAATACGACATCTATCACTAATAGGCTCGAGCTCTTGACACCAAAAGTTCAAACATTACTCTAGTCAATACCTCAAAACTTTTGCAAGTTACTACTACAAAGAGAAAAGCAACTTCAACTACCTACTTCTAGTCAAGACACAAAACTCAGTGCAACAGGAAAACTCTCGAACAAGATAAAACACGCAACCTATAG
This sequence comes from Bromus sterilis, assembly GCA_950022295.1. Lineage (NCBI taxonomy): Eukaryota > Viridiplantae > Streptophyta > Magnoliopsida > Poales > Poaceae > Bromus > Bromus sterilis. Next base: position 50,559,790 of record OX465596.1, read on the forward strand.
AAAGTTCAACCTTAAACAAAAGAAAAGCTCTAGAAAAACTAAAGCACTACAACTAAACAGAGCAGCAGCTAAGAAAAGAAAAAGAACAACTCACAGCAAAAAGAATAAGAATGCAAATCCTATGAGGAGTTCTAGTTCAAGCGGAGCGTGTAACTCTCCCACACAAAAGAAAGTAAGCTGGGATCTAACTTGTTACTACAGAAAACAAAGCAAAAGAAAACTAAAAACTAAACCTAAGAGCGAGACGTTCCAAGAATAGCACATAACGCATGAAGTCATAAAAATATAGTCCAGCGAGAGACGAACTGATAATTGTTGATGAAGAAGGGGATGCACGGGGGCATCCCCAAGCTTAGACGCTTGAGTCTCCTTGAATATTTATTGGGGTTGCACATGGGCATCCCCAAGCTTGAGCGTTTGACACTCCAGGATCTTCTTTCATCATCTTCCATCGCACACTTGAAAACTCCCTTCATACATAACTCATTGTAGACTGATTAGAGAGGTTAGTACCCTATAAAATATTTTTTATCTTACTAGAAATAAAGATAAACTTGAAGAGCTACTATTTCCCAAGATTTCCAAAAGGTTTTTTCAAAGAAAAAGCAAGCTTAAGGTTTGCAAAAGTGAAGAGAGACAAAGCGTGGCAGAATCTGTTAAAAACAGAACAGCAGGTAGAAACGAATTTTTTAGGGGTACTTCTGCAACTCAAATGAAAAAACTCAGAACATATGCAAGTTTCGTAATTGTATAGAGCACGGTGTGTAAAAAAATTCAGCTCAAAAAGATGTACTGGGATTTTTCCATGATTTTTATAGTCACAAGGACAAAAATCTGTTTTCTGGACAGCATGTCACAACTTTCACTTCCCACGTCATATGAGGCTATAAAAGGCACAAAGCTTGAAAAGTAAAGATACAATGATGTTGCTACAGTATTAAAAATCATCAAGATCACTAAGAACATAAGAAAAGAAAAAAGTAATACCTAAATTCGTTGCGGGCTGCCTCCCAAAAGCGCTTCTTTAAAGCCATTAGCTAGGCTTAAAGCAGAAGATCATGTTTTTTCAAGAGAATAACTAGCCCGTGTGACGGACTCAAAAGGTAAATTAATCTTTTTCCTAAGGAAATGTTCCGTCCCTTTCTTGAGAGGGAATTGGAATTTTATATTCCCCTCTTTCATGTCAATAACAGCACCAATTGTGCGAAGAAAAGGACGTCCCAAAATAATTGGACAAGAAGGTTCACATTCAATGTCCATAATAGTGAAATCAACGGGAACATAATTGTCATTGACAATGATAAGAACATCGTCGATCTTCCCCAAAGGTTTCTTTACGGAAGAATCAACAATACGAACACCAAAAGAACAAGAATCAAAAGGTTTCAATTCAAGCATATCATACATTCTTTTGGGCATAACAGAGGTACTTGCTCCAACATCACAAAGAACATAACAAGAGAAGTTATTCAATTTGATTTTTATCATAGGATCCCAACCATCTTCTAGCTTCCTAGGTATGGAGGCTTCTAATCTAAGCTTCTGCTCCCTAACTTTGATTAGAGAATTGGTGATATGCTCTGTGAAGGCAAGATTAAGTGTGCTAGTGTGGGGGTCTCTAGACATCTTGTGTAGGAAACCAATAACTTCAGGTAAAGTGCAGTTGTCAAAGTCTAGATCACTACTATCTATCAAGGAGGTAGTGGTATCATTTAGGCTCACTTTTTTGAAAGCCTCTATGTTCATAGAGGTTTCTTCATCTATGGTTGAGGTGGTAGCATCACCATTGATAGGTCCAGCGGGACTAGGGGTGTGATGGGTGCTAACTGTTTGGACATCCTCAACTACTTGGATAGTGGCTATTGTGTGGTAGGTAGGAAGGATCTTAATTCTATCCTCTTCCTCTTTTTCTCTAGCCCATCTTTGTTTGAGTTTAGCCATCATCCTAATGTTTTCATTGAATTGTAACTGGATAGCATTAATAGGAGTGACCTTACTCTCCTCAAGGGGAGAGGTTCTAATTTTTAACATCTCAACATCAAGGGCTAAGTTATCTACCTTCAAACAGAGATTATCTAATTTAGCTAGTTTTTCTTCCACATTCTTGTTGAAGGCTTTTTGGGTAGTGATAAAGTCTCTAAGCATACTCTCTAGTTCAGAGGTGGGGTTCTTGTTGCTAGGGTAAGTGTTGTTGTTACATAAGTGGATGTAAACGGTCTAGGATTACTAGCAAAGTTGCCCCTATAAGCATTATTATTAAAGTTGTTTCTAGCAATGAAGTTCACATCTACTTGATCCTGAGCAATCAAAGAATTTAAAGGAACATCCTGAGGATCAATAGGAGCTTGCTTGGTAAGTAGAGACATGATAAGGTCAACCTTTTCATTTAGAGAGGAGATCTCCTCGACAAAATTTACCTTCTTACCAGTTGGAGATCATTCGGTGTGCCACTGAGAGTAGTTCAGCATCATCTCGTCAAGTAGATTTGTGGCAGCACCCAGTGCGGTCGATATAAAGGTTCCTCCCGCGGCCGAATCTAACAGGTTCCGCGAGGTAAAGTTCAAACCTGCATAAAAAGTCTGGATAACCATCCAGGTAGTCAGTCCATGTGTGGGGAAGTTCTTGACAAGCGTCTTCATACGTTCCCAAGCTTGGGCAACGTGTTCATTATCCAATTGCCTGAAATTCATAATGTTACTTCTCAATTGAATACTTTTAGCAGGGGGATAGTACTTCCCGATAAAAGCATCCTTGCACTTATCCCAAGAATCTATGCTATTCTTAGGCAAGGATTGAAACCAGATTTTAGCTTCATCCCTTAAAGAGAAAGGAAAAAGCTTAAGCTTGACAATTTCACAATCTACTTCTTTGTACTTTTGCATATCACAAAGCTCAATAAAATTATTTAAATGTAAAGCAGCATCATCTCTAGCACCAGAGAATTGATCTTTCATAACAAGGTTTAGCAAAGCAGGTTTAATCTCATAAGAAGGTGCTGAAGTAGCAGGTGTAGCAATAGGAGTGCAGATAAAGTCACTGTTGTTGTGACTAGTGAAGTCACACAACTTTGTATTTTCATTGGAACCCATAGTAGCAGCAGGTATTTTTGGTATTTTTTATAAGGGACACAAAAGTAAAAACTGAAAGGTAAACTAACAAGACTAAAAAGCAAAGATAAAAGATAGTGTGCAACTCCCCTATCTCGTAGGTTGGAGTCCCCGGCAACGGCGCTAGAAATATTGCTGATGGCAAGAGAGTGTTAATACTCTTCAAGCCCTCGTTGATTACCCCAAGTGCAGGGTGAGATATAGTGCAGCGGCAAGTTTTCCTTTGGCAAAGATACCAAGGTTTGTCTCCCGTAGGACTCCGAAGGATACAAGAAGGTGGTAAAGTAAACAATGGCACCGAGGTTGCTAACTTCACCTGGACCTGCACACAGATACAGATATCTTTGCTCCCAACGAGTACAGAGGAGTTGTAAATTCCTCCGGCCTTGCTGTTTACAAAGGATAAAACGCACGGGATAATGATAGTGATAACAACTGAAAAGTAAGGACTGGAAGTAAATTGAGGGTGTAAACAATGATATGAAGATGGACCAAGGTGACGTGATTTTCACTAGTGATGTCTCTCTCCCAAAAGACGATAAAAGTGCTAGCGAGGTAAACAAATCACAGTTGGGCAATTGACAGGATTATGAAGGCACCGCAATGCTAACTATGCTGCAAAGAAATGAACGGCTCAAAAGCAATGGGCAGTACGCCAAGGTAAGTAGACCGAAATCCATCTGCATCTACTACGAATCATCCACCTTGATATATCTATCCAGAACATCTCGCTGGTATTAAGTTGCGAATCCCACCCAAAGTGTAAATCCAAAGCAACAGACAACTGCATTAAAAGAACTTTGCGTAAAGTAAACAATCCTTGCATCCACGGATACAAGCACCGTTGTTTTATCCCTGGTGGCAATAGCACATCCCCTAGTCTCATGTTTCTGTCACTCAAGCTAGAAATCAAGGGGCTGAACCCACAATCAAGCATAACGCTCCCTCTTGGAGTTGTAACAAATTACTTGGCCAAAGTAAAATACGGCAACGGAGAATATGCAATAATTTACTCAAGAAGAAAATATAAAAGAGAAGAACCAAATATATTACTCATCACAATCTGAACATAGTCTCATAATCCATCAGATCCCAACAAACTCAGCATAGCAACGGAAGAAAATTACAAAGGTGCCTCGATCATGTGAGGCAGCTCACGAGGTCTCGAAAGTGGAGGCACAAAGAGAGGAGAGATAGATCACATAGCTACTGGTCATGGACCCATGGTCCAAGGAAAACTACTCACGGTACATACGGGAGGCGTCCATGGCTATGGATGGTCTCCCGAAGGGGGTAGCTTCTCCCGGCAGGGTGTCGGAGCAGCTTCTCCAGGCAGCCCCCATCTAGAAACGGCGGTGGCGGCGGTACAGAGGCGAGATCGTGAAAAAGGAGTTCCTCTTAGGGGTTTCCATCCCGGGGGGTAAATATAGGCGAAGGGGGGCACCGAGAGGGGCCACCAGGCAGCCAGGAGGCCTCCTGGCGCGGCCTAGGGTGGGGTCGCGCCAGGGACCCTCCTGGCGTCCTGGTGGTGGCCCTCCTCCGCTTCTTTGGTGTTTCCGGAAGTTTCTGTGACGCTGATTTTTTATATGATTTTCCAGATTTTTTGGAGCACTTTTAATTGCCGAAAAACCTGAAATACAAAAACAGCAGAAAACAACAACTGGCTGCTGGGTGCACTGGGTTAATAGATTAGTCCAAATATGCTCAGAAGTGTATGAAAGTTCAAGCAAATCATGGCAAAGTCACACAAAACATGCAAGCAGCATCATCTCTAGTACCAGAGAATTGATCTTTCATAACAAGGTTCAGCAAAGCAGGTTTAATCTCATAAGAAGGTGCTGAAGTAGCAGGTGTAGCAACAAGAGTGCAGATAAATTCAATGTTTTTGTGACTAGTGAAGTCACACAACTTGGTGTTTTAAGAGGAAACCATAGTAGCAGCAAGCAAGATAACTTTTTTTTTATAAAAGACACTAAAGCAAAAACCGAAAGGTAAACTAACAAGACTAAAAAGCAAAGATAAAAGATAGTCTGCAACTCCCCTATCTTGAAGAGTGGAGTCCCCGGCAACGGCACCAGAAATTTTCTTGAGACACGAGATAGATTCTCGTCAATCGTTGGTTACCCCAAGTGGAAGGTGAGATGTAGTGTAGCAGCAAGTTTCCCTTAGCAAAGATGATAAGGTTTAAAGTATCGAACCCGTAGGACTCCTGGGTCAACAAGTAGGTGGTGAAGTGAACAACTGGCGCCGTTGACAATCTAAGGATTTCTAACTTCACCTGGACCTGCACACACACAGATAGCTTCGCTTCCCAACGAGTACAGAGGAGTTGTCAATTCCTCCGGCCTTGTTGTTTATGAAGGATAAAACGCATGGGATAATAATGATAGATAGTGATAGCAACTGAAAAGTAAATACTGAAAGTAAATTGATAGTGTAAACACTGGTGGAAGTATGGACCGGGATCTCATGATGTTCACTAGTGATGTCTCTCTCCCAAAAGACGATAAAATAGCCATGCGAGGTAAACAAATTACAGCTGGGAAATTGATAGAATTATGTGTGCAAACCAATGCTAATTATGCAAAACAGAAAGGAAGAGGCTCAAAAGCACGGGACGTACGCCAAGACAAGTAGACTGAAATCCATCTGCATCTACCCACTAATCATCCACCTTGCGATATCTATCCAGAACATCTCACTGGTATTAAGTTGCGAATCCCACCCAAAGTGTAAACTCAAAGCAACAGACAACTACATTAAAGAACTTTGCGTAAAGTAAACAATCCTTGCACCCGCAAGTACAAGCACCGTTGTTTTCCCCCTTGTGGCAACAGCACATCCCCTAGACTCATGTTTCTGTCACTCAAGCTAGTTATCGGGGGGCATGAACCCACAATCATGCATAACGCTCCCTCTTGGAGTCACTACCTACTACTTGGCCAAAGCAATAAACATCAACGGAGAACATGCAAGAGTTACTCAAGAACATAAATATAAAAGAAGAGAATCAAATATATAACTCAATCACAATTTGAAGATAATATCATAATCCATTGGATCCCAGCAAACTCAGCATAGCAACATCAGAAAGATTACATATGTGCCTCGATCATGTAGGGCAGCTCACGAGGTCTAATCCATGAAGAACAAAGAGGGGAGGAGAACATCACATAGCTACTGATCATGGACCCATGGTCCAATGTGGACTAATCACGGTTCATCCGGGAAGCATCCATGGTGGTGGAGAAGCTCCTGGAGGTGATTCCTCCCTCCGTCAGGGTGCCGGGAAGAGGTCTTCTGGTGCTCCTGATCTTGGAAGCTCGACGGCGGCAGAATAGAGGAGAGATCGCGAAAAATGGTTCCGTCCCCGGGGGTTTCTCTTCACGGGAATAAATAGGCGAAAGGGGGCAGCCAGAGGTGGGCCAGGGGCTCCAGGCGCCCCCCTGGCGCGGCCAGGGGCCTGGCCGCGCCCTCTGGCCGCTTTGACCCCCTGGCTCCCCTCTGGCCCCTCCTGGGCTCTTCGCGAAGCTTCCGGTACGCTGATTTTTCCTATATTTTTACTAGAATTTTTCTGGTACTTTTAATAAGGGGGAACCTGAAATAGAAAAACAGCAGAAAACAGGAACTGGCACTGGGGTGCACTGAGTTAATAGGTTAGTCCAAATATGATCAAAAGTGTATGGAAGTTCATCAATATCATAGCAATATCACAGAAAAGAGGCATGGAGCAAGCAGAAATTATAGATACGTTTTGGACGTATCAGCACACAAACACCATCTGGAGACATTCGAGTCACGGAAAGCAAGAGATCTTGCACCTAAATGTTCTTATGTTGCTTGTTTCAATGCTAATATAGAATCTTGCCTATTATGTATTGAATTGAATTAAATATCTTGATTGCTTTACTTTCAAAGTTCTTATATGGTTGGTAGCATGTCACCACAGAAAATATTCTTGTTATCACTTACCTACTCGAGGACGAGTAGGAATTAAGCTTGGGGATGTTGATACGTCCCAAACGTATCTATAATTTCAGCTTGCTCCATGCATGTCTAGATACACTTCCATACACTTTTGATCATATTTGGACTAACCTATTAAGTCAGTGCACCCCCCTGCCAGTTTCTGTTTTCTGCTGTTTTTTTATTTCAGGTTTCCCCAGCATTAAAAATTCTCCAAAAATTCCAGGAAAAATGTAAAAAAAATCAGCGCAATGGAAGCTTCTGGAGTCCCAAAGGGGGACCAGAGAGGCCTCACCTGGTACCCAGGCGGCCAGGTGGCGCGGCATAGGGTGGGGCCGCGCCGGGAGGCCACCTGGACACCTGGTGGCCCCCCTGGCTGCCCCCTTCACCTATATTTACCTTGTAACATCCCATTTTTTGCAAATTTGGATGTTAATAGATCATCTTATGCATTTCATGCTGGAGTTTTGCATTACTTGGATTTTCTGAATATTTTAAACATTTTTTGACTTAAGGCAATTTTATTGGAGAGGATATAACATGACTTATCCCCATTCTAAATAAAGTTGAAAAGTGTTGAAAATATTTTTGGGTATTTATAAACTATGTCATAGGAATTATAAATGACTCAAATTTATTTTTTCTATTTTTAAAAATTTTATACGGAGTTTACTGCATAAGAAGTATTTATGAAAATTGGATAATAGCTGAAATAGTAATTTTGCCAAAAACTATTATTTTTATTATTTTATTTTATTGTTGTGACATTTTTAAAATTCATATTTTATTATTTAAAAATGTTCTTCGTAGTCGGTTGACCAAATAAATTTTAAAACAAAACGGGTTTTCGTTTTGGGTCTTCCAGCGGCCTAGATACCTATTTTACGCCGCGTGCGTTCGGGTCCGATTCGGACTCAGGAAAAAAATTATTTTTCTGGGTTTTAAATAATTTTCTGATTTTTTTTCGATTTTTTTTCCAAACCCTAATCCCACGCGGGACCCGCGCCAAGTCGTCGTCGCCGCCGACTTCCGTCGCGCCGCCGCTGTCGTGGATAGAATCCTGACAATAGATATAGGGGTATGAACGGAGCTAAATTAATCTGTACGCAGAGAGGGTTGACGCAAGAGGATTATACAGGTTAGGCCTCTCCGTAGAGATAAAAACCTTAGTCCTGTCCCAGGCTTACTGGGGTGTTCTTTCTTCAGAATACTGAGAAGTGTAGAAGGTTGTGCGTGCCCACACCAGAGGGGAGGGGGGCTTATATAGAGTGCGCCCCTGCCTCCTTATTTCCCTGGCATAAATGGGTCTTAATTACAAGATTAAATATGTACTTAAATATAAAACGGTATGCCCATTACTACTAATAAAGAAGGAGAAACGCCTGAAGCATTGAATGCCTCCCGTCCGTTGTGTTTCCCATCTTCCGAGTAGGGGGGCCTCGCTGATTGCTTCCGAGTATCGGTCTACTCGGATCTTGCTGGGCTTCCGAGTAGTTGCGTACTCGGAAGCAACTCCTGATCTCCGAGTAACGTGTTATTCGGGGATTGCCGATGCTTCGTGTTTTTTGTTGGTCTTATTTTGCTTAATGTGTTTTGGGGAAACCCAGGGTTTAAGGATACCCCTGGTTTCCCTCGCCTAGGGGTATGCCTTTAGTATTACCACGACAGTAGCCAACAAGCGCTTCCGGGTGCTCGTAAGTGAGTTGGCTGACATTTAGTCTTTCTGAGGTATGCGAAGATTGAAATCAGTAAGAGGCCCGGAAGGGCTTTATTGATGTTCGAACTTTTCCCTCGAGTGAGAGTTGGGCAGGTTAGCGGAAAATTTGGCGACACTCAAACGTCTCTCGGAAGAGGTGGACTGAGGCCTCGGGAGGCGTGTCTCGGAGTAAAAGGCCTTAAACTCCATATGAACCAAATTTGTAAAGTTCAATGTCCTAGGCCATCGTGCCGAGTCCTAGGCCATGCCACGTGGGACATCGATTCTTTACCCCATGCGCCGGGTCTTACCGGCGGCCTGGCGTTCTACGTCAAAGACGGGCCACCAGCGAGCTTATTACTCGGATTCTCACCCGAGTAACCGGGTGCGGGATTCTTCGTCTTGCGAGAAATCTTCGAGTGGTTCCTTTCGCGGCGCTTCCGAGTGACAGCTTACTCGGTGATGGCGCGAGAGTTGACGGGTGTAGTCTTCTCGCCCTTCGTTGGTGAGCCCCAAGTGGAAGGCGTGATGCAGCACAACAGCAAATTTCCCTCAGTAAAGATACCAAGGTTTGTCTCCAGTAGGACTCCAGAGATGATAAGTAGGTGTCAGCGGCGCTACTGACGCGGACCTGCACACAGACACAAATAACTTTGTTCCCAACGAAGTTCAGAGAGGTTGTCAATCTCTCCGGTCTTGTTGTTCACAAAGGATCAAACACAAAGGATAATGATAGCAACTGAAAGTAAAAGAAGAAAAGTAAATGAGCGAGGAAACAGTAATGAGGATACGGACCGGGATACGTGATGTTCACTAGTGATGTCTCTCTCCCAAAAGACGATAAAACTGTTATGCGAGGTAAACAAATTACAGAAGGGCAATTGACAGGATTATGAACGCACCGCAATGCTAACTATGCTACAAAAGAAAGGAAGAGGCTCAAAAGCACGGGCAGTACGCCAAAATAAGTAGACCGAAATCCAACTGCATCAACTACTAATCATCCACCTTGAGATATCTATCCAGAACATCTCGCTGGTATTAAGTTGCGAGCCCCACCCAAAGTGTAAACCCAAAGCAACAGACAACTGCATTAAAAAGCACTTTGCGTAAAGTAAACAATCCTTGCAACCGTGGTTACAAGCACCGTTGTTTTCCCCCTTGTGGCAACAACACATCCCCTATACTCATGTTTCTGTCACTCAAGCGTGTCATCGGGGGGCATGAACCCACAATCGAGCATAACGTTCCCTCTTGGGGTTACTACCTACTACTTGGCCAAAGCAATAAACAGCAAAGGAGAACATGCAAGAATTACTTCGGAAAAAAATATAAGAGATAAAAACCAAATATATTACTCAATCACAATCTGAACATAATCTCATAATCCACCAGATCCCATCAAACTCAGCATAGCAATAGCAGAAAGATTACAAAAGTGCCTCGATCATGTAGGGAAGCTCACGAGGTCTAAACCATGAAGAACAAAGAGGTGAGGAGAACATCACATAGCTACTGATCACGGACCCATGGTCCAAGGAAAACTACTCACGAGACATCCGTGGAGCATCCATGGTGGAGAGGAGACTCCCGGAGGTCAATCCTCCCTCCGGAAGGCTTCCGGGAAGAGGTCTTCTGGTGCTCCCGATCTCGGAAGCACGGCGGCGGCGGAACAGAGGCGAGATCGCGAAAAAGGGTTCTCTTTTCCAAAGTTTCCCGTGACGGAGAATATATAGGCGAAGGGGGGCAGCCAGAGGTGGACCAGGGGCCCCAGGCGCCCCCCTGGCGCGGCCAGGGGTGGGGACGCGCCGGGTGGCCTCCTGGGCCACCCCTGGCTCCCCTCTGGCCCCACTCGGGCTCTTCGCGAAGCTTCCTGTACGCTGATTTTTCCTATATTTTTCCCGGAATTTTTCTGGCACTTTTTATATGGGGGAAAACTGAAATAGAAAAACAGCAGAAAACAGGAACTAGCACTGTGGTGCACTGAGTTAATAGGTTAGTCCAAATATGATCAAAAGTGTATGAAAGTGTATCTAGATCATAGCAATATCACACAAAACATGATTGAAGCAAGCAGAAATTATAGATACGTTTTGGACGTATCAACATCCCCAAGCTTAATTCCTGCTCGTCCTCTAGTAGGTAAATGATAACGGCATAATTTCTGTGGTGACATGCTAGCAACCATATAAGAACTTTGAAAAGTAAAGCAATCAAGGTTAGAAACTCAATTCAAGTCATAACATGAAAGTGTATATATTAGCATTGAAACAAGTAACAAAACAACAAAAGGTGCAAGAGCTCTCGCTGTCCGTGACTCGAATGTCTCCAAATGGTGTTTGCGTGCAAGAAGGGGGATAGGGAATACGAGAAAAAACATTTATTTGTTGAGAACTCAATCTACTAAAGTTTCACACTTGGTCTTTTTCTGGAATTTATCTTGACTCGTCCCCAGACCACTAGCCAGGTACAAGTCAATTTGATCCACTCCTTTTTCAATATTTTGAGCACTCATGCAATGGATGAACGTAAGCACGAGAGCTGACACTTAGGATGGCAAAGAGAGAAGTACGGAGGAGGAAGACGAAAAGGAGGAGAAAGGCTCACATCAATGAGGACAATCATAGGCAAGAGATACCAAATGATAGATATGATGTGAGGAGTACGGATTGCCATGCAACGGATGCACATACGAGCTAGGAAGCTCTCCAATGGAACTAGTGGGGGTGCATCTAACTTGTTCGCTCATGAAGACCTAGAGCTCGTTTGAAGAGGCTCATCCTTGGAATATGCAAGCCAAGTTCTATAGTGTGAAGGTCCCCACATAGCTATATGCATAATGATCATCTCTATGGAGTACAAGGACATAAAGGGAGTACTAGTGTGGATCTATCAAAAGGATAGTAGTGTTTCCCCTTTCTCTCTTTTTATTTCTTTTTCTCTTTTTTCTATTTTTTGGTATTTTTTTGTGGCCTCAATGGCTCTTTCTATTGAACTCTCATTTGTCCTCTTTGGGATCTTTTATTGTGTCCACTTTGGGATCTTTTCCTCACTTAAGGGCAACACTCTATTTTACAAGAAGGTAAAGGAGATCTTTCACACTTTACAAGGTACTCAAAATCATAAAGAAGATGTAACTATCATGATGTATGCAATGTATGTCGCTGCCAGTGTAGCAGGAACAAGTATGACATGAAGATCAAGTCATGAAGAGGTGGATGTTGCATGGCAATATATCTCAGAAAGGCTATGGAAATGCCTTGATAGGTAGGTATGGTGGATGTTTTGAGGAAAGATATAAGGAGGTTTATTATGACAGAGTGTATCATGCCAAGGGTTTTGATGTACCGGCGAAGGTGGACACCAACTCTCGGAGTGAGAAGAAGGCAATGCACGGCACGGGAGAGGCTAGCAAAATATGGGAAGGTGGAAGTTTCAACTTTCAATACTTACATTAGTCTGAAGAACTCATGCACTTATTATCGGTAACTCTCAATCTAATAAGGAGGTTCACAAAGAGACAAGTATCCCGAGGAGGAGTGTATGGGGGTTTGGTTATCCTTGCGCATCCTCGACTCATGGTACGTGAGTGTACTCTAATATTCGATCCCTCCAAAGATTAGTGATCCATCTAGTAGCTAGAGTTCTCAACTAGTTTTGTAGATTTTGAAAATACACACGGATTGCCCAAAATACGACACCTATCACTAATAGGCTAGAGCTCTTGACACCAAAAGTTCAAACATTACTCACAACAATACCTCAAAACTATTGCAAGTTACTACTAGAATTAAATAGCAACCTCAATTACCTACTTTCAAGACAAGACACAACTCAGTGCAACAACCAACTCTCTTTAACAAGATAAACATGAATACTAAAAAGAGTTCCAGCAACAGACTAAACAAAAGCCAAGGCTCTTGCTAAAGACAAACTAAGACTAAAACTAAACATGGCAGTAGCTTTGAAAAGATAAAGAACACACAACAGCAAAAAGATAGGCAGGAAAAATCCTATGATGTGTTCTAGATTTTGAAAGTGGAGCGTGTTTCTCTCCCACACAAAGTAAGATGGGATCTAACTTGTTATGAACATCAAACAAAGCTAAACAAAACTAAAAATAAAACCTAAGAGCGAGACGCTCCAAGCATAGCACATAACGCATGAAGTGATAAAAATATAGTGAGACGAAGGACGAACTGATGATTGTTGATGGAGAAGGGGATGCACGGGGGAATCCCCAAGCTTAGACGCTTGAGTCTCCTTGAATATTTATTGGGGATGCATGGGGGCATCCCCAAGCTTGAGCGCTTGACACTCCTGGATCTTCTTTCATCATCTTCCATCACACACTTGAAAACTCCCTTCATACATAACTCATCATAAGCTAATTAGAGAGGTTAGTACCCTTAATAAAATAAAAAATTCCCATTGGATATAAAGATATTCTTGAAGAGCTACTGTTTCTCAAGAGTGTCGAAAAGTTTTTGCAAAGAAAAAGCAAGCTTAAGGTTTGCAAAAGTTAGGAGAGACAAAACGTGGCAGAATCTGTGAAAAACAGAACAACAGGTAGTAAAGAATTTTTTAGGGGCACTTCTGCAACTCAAATCAAAAAACTCAGAACATACGGAAGTTTCACAATTGTATAGAGCATGCTGTCAAAAAATTCGGATCAAAAAGATGATCTTGTGATTTGATTCGAATTTTTCTGTCAAGGGACATAATCTGTTTTCTGGACAGCATGTCACAACTTTTGCTACCCTTATCATAAGAGGCTATAACTTGGCACAAAGTTTAAAAATAAAGATACAGTGATGTTGCTACAGTAGTAACAAACATCAAGACACAACAAAAAGCAAAAAGAAACCTAAATTCGTTGCGGGCTGCCTCCCGAAAGCGCTTTCATTTATGCCTTTAAGCTAGGCATAAGGATTATAAAAGGTGCTCTCATAAGAATAAGAATTTGAAGCAAAAGAGAGCATCAAGAAGAAAATATGAAACACATTTAAGCCTAACCCACTTCCTATGCATAGGCATCTTGTAAGGAAATAAATCAAAGAAGCACAAAGTGACATGCATAGAAAGGTAGAAAAAGAACAACTTCAAAAATTTCAACATGAAGAGAGGTGTTTTTGTAACATGGAAGTTTCTACAACCAAACTTTCCTCTCTCAAAGTAATTTTTAGTAGCATCATGAACAACGTCAAGAATATAACTATCACATAAAGATGGAGCGAGAGTTGACGGGTGTAGTCTTCTCGCCCTTCGTTGGTGAGCCCCAAGTGGAAGGCGTGATGCAGCACAGCAGCAAATTTCCCTCAGTAAAGATACCAAGGTTTGTCTCCAGTAGGACTCCAGAGCTGATAAGTAGGTGTCAGCGGCGCTACTAACGCGGACCTGCACACAGACACAAATAACTTTGTTCCCAACGAAGTTCAGAGAGGTTGTCAATCTCTCCGGTCTTGTTGTTCACAAAGGATCAAACACAAAGGATAATGATAGCAACTGAAAGTAAAAGAAGAAAAGTAAATGAGCGTGGAAACAGTAATGAGGATATGGACCGGGATACGTGATGTTCACTAGTGATGTCTCTCTCCCAAAAGACGATAAAACTGCTATGCGAGGTAAACAAAATACAGAAGGGCAATTGACTGGATTATGAACGCACCGCAATGCTAACTATGCTACAAAAGAAAGGAAGAGGCTCAAAAGCACGGGCAGTACGCCAAAATAAGTATACCGAAATCCAACTGCATCTACTACTAATCATCCACCTTGAGATATCTATCCAGAACATCTCGCTGGTATTAAGTTGCGAGCCCCACCCAAAGTGTAAACCCAAAGCAACAGACAACTGCATTAAAAAGCACTTTGCGTAAAGTAAACAATCCTTGCAACCACGGTTACAAGCACCGTTGTTTTCCCCCTTGTGGCAACAGCACATCCCCTAGACTCATGTTTCTGTCACTCAAGCGTGTCATCGGGGGGCATGAACCCACAATCGAGCATAACGTTCCCTCTTGGGGTTACTACCTACTACTTGGCTAAAGCAATAAACAGCAACGGAGAACATGCAAGAATTACTTAGGAACAAAAATATAAGAGATAAAAACCAAATATATTACTCAATCACAATCTGAACATAATCTCATAATCCACCAGATCCCATCAAACTCAGCATAGCAATAGCAGAAAGATTACAAAAGTGCCTCGATCATGTAGGGAAGCTCACGAGGTCTAAACCATGAAGAACAAAGAGGGGAGGAGAACATCACATAGCTACTGATCACGGACCCATGGTCCAAAAAAAACTACTCACGAGACATCAGGGGAGCATCCATGGTGGAGAGGAGACTCCCGGAGGTCAATCCTCCCTCCGGCAGGGTGCTGGGAAGAGGTCTTCTGGTGCTCCCGATCTCGGAAGCGCGGCGGCGGCGGAACAGAGGCGAGATCGCGAAAAATGGTTCTCTTTTCCGAAGTTTCCCGTGACGGAGAATATATAGGCGAAGGGGGGCAGCCAGAGGTGGACCAGGGGCCCAAGGCGCCCCCCTGGCGAGGCCAGGGGTGGGGCCGCGCCGGGTGGCCGCCTGGGCCACCCCTGGCTCCCCTCTGGCCCCACTCGGGCTCTTCGCAAAGCTTCCTGTATGCTGATTTTTCCTATATTTTTCTCGGAATTTTTCTGGCACTTTTTATATGGGGGAAAACTGAAATAGAAAAACAGCAGAAAACAGGAACTAGCACTGTGGTGCACTGAGTTAATAGGTTAGTCCAAATATGGTCAAAAGTGTATGAAAGTGTATCTAGATCATAGCAATATCACACAAAACATGCATGGAGCAAGCAGAAATTATAGATACGTTTTGGACGTATCACACGGATGCTGTGGGAGATTTGCGTTTTCTTCCGAGTGGTGGCATACTCGGAGAGTTTGATCGGTGTTATGCTTCGCATCTTCCAACTGGTTGGGGCGGTTTCGAGCTTCGGGTCAAAACCAGATTTGGTTTTTAACAAAAGATTTTGCCTTGTCAGAGAATCTTCTTGCCCAGGTGAGTGGGCGCACTGTTTGGGCTTGTCTCCTCGATTATCGCGGCGGTTTTATAGGATAATAATTAACTGCCCGTGGGGAAGTGGGAGGGATTATGGGGAAGTGGGGCGGTTTTATGGGGAAGAGCAACCGGCAAGCCCATTAGTGGGGTGCGAATCTGACGCAAGGCGGTTGCTACCTCGAGCTATAAAAAGCCCCCTACCTTTCGGTTGGGAACAGATCCACTCATTTCCCCCCTACGCAGCCATTCCCGCTTCTCTCTTTCGCTCCGCCTCTTCCTCTTCCTGCTTAATCTCGCCGTCGAGACCTCTCCGCCGGCCGCTCGAGGTCCATCCTGGGAGTCCACCATTCGCGTTGCCCCTCTGCCGCCACCGCGACCATGTCTGCGGGGCAATGGCTGCCATCGATCGTGACGGAGGACATGCTGCTAGGGTACCAGGACGCCGGCCTGGTTCCCCGCGAGGGTTGTCGTCTTCTTGCGGCTGGGGAAGACGAGCCTGCACCGCGGGACGGTGAGAGAGTTATCTTACTTTCGCATGTGGATCGCGGCTTTTCTCTTCCCCCACATCCCTTCTTTTTGGATTTTTTGGCTTTCACGGGTGCTCAGCTTCATCACGTTGTTCCCAACACGGTTACCCTTCTCTCCAGCTTTTTCACCCTTTGTGAGGGATTTTTAGGCATAGAGCCCCACTGGCATCTTTTCCGTAGCATATATGCCATCAAGCCTCAGAAGGCGAAGAAGTCTGGGGAGGGTGGCGGTGTTGAGTTCAATCATCTTTGTGGCGGTCTGTTTTTGGCCAAGAAGCAGGGAGTACAGTATTTTGCCTCTTGTGTGCCTGATTCTGTCAAGAACTGGCAGAATAGTTGGTTCTACTGCAAGGTGGCCGAGGAGCCGGGGGTGCGTACCTTGCCTCCTTACTCGAACGTTAGGCTGGCTTCCTCTCAGGGCTGGAACCCCCGACTCACCAATGATGATAAGGAGTAGGTGCTCCCCTTGATGCGTGAAGTCATCAGGATGAAGAAGAATGGTCTGGACGCCATAGATTTGATAGTTGCTTTTGTGATTCGGAAGATCCAGCCGCTCCAGGCCCGAGCTCGGGGGATGTGGACATACTCCGGGTTGCAGGATGACACCCGCTATAGTAACACTGAGATGCCTTTGGGCGAGTTTGAACTTCAGATGAAGATAATAACCAGCGTGACCCAGGGGCTTCAGACGACTGGCCGAGTGAGACCCCTCAGCATCGACAATCCTCCCACCTTGGTATGCTGACTCATGCCATATGTATCTTGAATGCGCTTTATTTGCTGGCTTTAACTCGGACCTCTTTGTTTATTGCCAGGATTTTACCCAATTTCGATGCCCTATTCCTCTGGCTCCGCAGCATCCCGCCGAGGAGGATGAAGATAGTACTGCTGGTGCGGGGGTCGGAGTTGAGGTGGGGGAGGAGCTGGAGTCCGAGGTGGCTCGGGTTCAGGCAGCGTCCGAGCAACGCTCGAAGAACAACCAGGACCGCGAGTCGGCGCCGGAGGGGCTTACTCGGACCCGTAAAAGGGCTCATGCTCCGAGTGGTGAAGAGGACAGCGAGAAGTTTCCTCCCTTGGGCCTCAGCTCTGGGAAGGTTGCGCCCATGAAGAAGAAGAAACTTGTCACTCTTGGGGGCCGAGAGGCTAATCCCTCAGGAGGTGCTGCTGTTGAAAAGGCCAAGGGGGTTGGATCTGGTTCGGCCAGGGTTGCTCCCCCGAGGCGTAGCTTGAAGACCGTTCACACGTAATGTTGTTGGTTATCGCGTGCTTTAAGGCTCTGTTAGTTTCTCAGGCTCGTCCTTAGCTGTCTCTTTTTGCAGTATTCGTCCGAGTGGTTCTGAGACGTTGCCTGGGATCGAGGAGGATCCCGAGGCCGAAGCTATGGAGGACGCTAGCACTTGTGAGGTGACTGACTTTCCTGGAATGGGCGCTATTCCAGAAGATACTGCAGCTATTGGTGAGAGTTCTTCAGTGTTTTCTTTGTTGATACATTTGTCGCTGTCGTCTTTCGCTTTTAATTGTTTGTTGTTTCTGCTGCAGACATGGATGTTGACCCTACTGCAAATCCATCTCGGATTGTTACTGAGTCCGACGCTGCTGGGGTCACTCCTCCTGAGGTGACTGTTCCTGAGGGGACGGTAGCCTCTGGGTCTGGTTCCCGAGCTGCCGCACCCGATGCTCCAGTTGGGGAGGCTGTTAAGGAGACCCATGTCGCCTCGGCGGCTGTTCGAGGGAGTGAGCCTGCTAGTTCGGGGTCCATTCCCGTCGGAGCCCCAGTGGAGAGTGCTATCATTGGCGGATTGAAGGAGTCCTCGGTTAAGGCGACTCAGTTTGAGCTACGGCTGCGGGAGCTAGCATCTGAGGCTGAGTTAGTGAAGTCCAACATGCACGTAAGTACTTACGTAAGTTTTCCTACCCAGTGGGTGTAGCCCCCAAGGCTCCGAGTAACTTTGTGAAGTTATTTGGAGTCTTTTGATAGGAGGTTTTTATTTGATTGAACTTCTAGTGGGAGCACTTCTGAGTGCACCCAGTGGGTGTAGCCCCCAAGGCTCCGAGTAACTTTGTGAAGTTATTCGGAGTCTTTTGATAGGAGGTTTTTATTTGATTGAACTTCCAGTGGGCGCACTTCTTAGTGCACCCACTGGGAGTAGCCCCTAAGGCTGCGAGTAACTTTGTGAAGTTATTCGGAGTCTTTTGATAGGAGGTTTTTATTTGATTGAACTTCCAGTGGGCGCACTTCTTAGTGCACCCACTGGGTGTAGCCCCCAAGGCTCCGAGTAACTTTGTGAAGTTATTCGGAGTCTTTTGATAGGAGGTTTTATTTTGATCGTGGAATTCCTCTTGTCTTCATAGCAGTCATGCAAGCTTGGGTCGGCCTTCGTGAAGATGCAGGAGGAGAGTGTTGCTACCAAGAGTGCGTACGAAGCGCTGCTTGAAGAGCATAACAAACTGAAGAAACAGCATGCTAAGGATAATGGTAACAGTTCTTGAGTTTCCAAACTGCCATCTTTATTTTTCTTATTTTTCCATCTGACATTTTACTTGCAGAGGCGGCGAAGAAGGCCTTTGATATAAAAGTTAAGGAGAACGATGATTTTGTGGCCAAGATGAAGAAGGAAATAGACCAAGTGGAGAAACGAGCCAAGGCTCACAAAGCTTTGGAGACCAGTCTTCATTACTACAAACAGGCGGTGAAGGAGAATGAGGCTTGCATCTCTAAGCTGGAGTCTGACTTGGAAAAACTATCCGAGCTGCGTGCCGAAGATGCGAAGAAGCATCAAGCCGAGTTGGAAACCACTCGGAAGGCGGTGAAGGCAGCTGAAGAGTATTGCGCTGGGCGGTTCGCCTTTTTCAGTGAAACCTTGTCTGGTGAGTTTTTGGTTGTCCGAGCTGTGGTAGGGACCTGTTGCCCATTCTTAGATTGTGTACTCATCTTCTCTCTTGGTGCAGCATATGGGACAGATCCAGATGCCGAGCAGGCGCGCATGGCCGACTTCGCAGAAATCATGAAGAGAGATAACTATACTCCAGTGACCACAGAATTTGCTCTGGCTCGGGGATTGCTGACCATGAGGTGCGCCAAAGCGAAGAAATTTTCTGAAGAGGTTATGGGTGCTACCCTGGCTTTAAAGAGCAAGTTGTCTCCTGATGAAGGGAGCAGAGTGAAGTTCGATACTGTTGTGCCCATGCTCCAGGAGGCTCCGCATCAGCTGGCCCGCTGGAAACGCTCAGCGGCACGGAGCGCTGCGAATTACGCACTAGCCTTGACCAAGGCGCATTTTCCGGAGCGGGTCCATAATCTTGAGCGAGTTGGTGGTGGAGATCCGAAAGAGGGTCAGAGCTGCACCTCCTTCCTGCCGCGCTATGCGGAAACTGCTAGCCGAATTGCCCTGATGCCCGATCTGGATTTCTTTGGTGTAACTAGTGAGTCAGACGAGGCGGGCGAGGAATGAATGGAGTGTGGTTAAAAACACTGGTTTGATATTTACCTCGGGATGCCGAGTGGATCTGTAATAAGTTGCACTGTGTGGTTGTGTCATGATACTCCTTTGCTTGGTTGATGAACTCGTACTCTGTTTCTTTGCTGGAAACGAATATTTCTTCCGATTTGCTTTTCTTTTTGTATGAATTTTTGAAGTTTTTACTCGGGCTGCGCATAGTTCGACAAAGAGCTTGTTTTTATCTCTGTAAGCGGCCCCTAAGTCTACTTAGACTGGAAGGTACTTAGAAAAAATTTCTATTGAAGATCTTGTATACAAGGTCCTCAATGCAGATGATGTTGTGCTTTCTCAAGCCTTTGGGGCGTTGGTGAGCACTTAACATGAGTTTTCTAAGTTGTCGTCCGAGCTACGCACAGCTCGGATGGAAAACCTGATTGATAGTTTTCGTCCGAGCTGCGCACAGCTCGGAAGAAGACCTATTTTTATAGCTTTAAGCAGCCCCCAAGCCTCTTGAGGCTTGAAAGTACTTAGAAAAATTTTCTATTGAAGATCTTGTATACAAGGTCCTCAATGCAGATGATGTTGTGCTTCCTCAAGCCTTTGGGGCGTTGGTGAGCACTTAACATAAGTTTTCTAAGTTCTCGTCCGAGCTGCGAACAGCTCGGATGGAAACCTGATTGATAGTTTTCGTCCGAACTGCGCACAGCTTGGAAGGAAACCTGTTTTTATAGCTTTAAGCAGCCCCCAAGCCTCTTGAGGCTTGAAAGTACTTAGAAAATTTTTCTATTGAAGATCTTGTATACAAGGTCCTCAATGCAGATGATGTTGTGCTTCCTCAAGCCTTTGGGGCGTTTGTGAGCACTTAACATAAGTTTTCTAAGTTCTCGTCCGAGCTGCGCACAGCTCGGATGGAAAACCTGATTGATAGTTTCCGTCCGAGCTGCGCACAGCTCAGAGGAAGACCTGTTTTTATAGCTTTAAGCAGCCCCCAAGCCTCTTGAGGCTTGAAAGTACTTAGAAAAAATTTCTATTGAAGATCTTGTATACAAGGTCCTCAATGCAGATGATGTTGTGCTTCCTCAAGCCTTTGGGGCGTTGGTGATCACTTAACATAAGTTTTCTAAGTTCTCGTCCGAGCTGCGCACAGCTCGGATGGAAAACCTGATTGATAGTTTTCGTCCGAGCTGCGCACAGCTCGGAGGAAGACCTGTTTTTATAGCTTTAAGCAGCCCCCAAGCCTCTTGAGGCTTGAAAGTACTTAGAAAAAGTTTCTATTGAAGATCTTGTATACAAGGTCCTCAATGCAGATGATGTTGTGCTTCCTCAAGCCTTTGGGGCGTTTGTGAGCACTTAACATAAGTTTTCTAAGTTCTCGTCCGAGCTGCGCACAGCTCGGATAAAAAACCTGATGTTGAGTGATGAAAAACAAATTGAGTAAGGCGCACTGGGCGTACGAAGTAATATTTATTCATATCTAACAAGCGTGCTTATGCATAGAATCGGCGCAGTAACTGGGCGTTCCATGCATGAGGCTCTTCTATCTTATTAGTTACATCGTACAGGTGATAGGCCCCATTGTGCAGTACTCTGGAGATGATAAACGGGCCATCCCATGGGGGAGCTAGTTTGTGGTCCGAAGTTTGCTTGATGCGCAGTACCATGTCGCCCTCTTGGAAGGAGCGAACTCGGACGTGTCGGTCGTGGTATCGGCGAAGGTCTTGCTGATAAAACATCGAGCGGGTGAGAGCTAAATTTCATTCCTCCTCCAAGAGGTCAACGTCGTCTTGGCGTGCTTCTTCAGCTTCAGCTTCTGTGTACTGGCTTATACGGGGGGCATTGTGCTTGAGGTCACTCGGAAGGACTGCTTCTGAGCCGTAGACGAGGAAGAAGGGGGTTGACCGAGTTGAGCGATTGGGAGTTGTACGCAATCCCCACAAGACTGAAGGGAGTTCGTCAACCCAGGCGCCCGCTGCTTCCTTTAGTTCCCGAAGTAGCCGAGGCTTGATTCCTTTGAGTATTAGTCCGTTGGCTCGTTCGACTTGGCCGTTGGACTGTGGGTGTGCGACTGAGGCGAAGTTGACATGGATGCCATTGGACCAACATAATTTCTTGAATCCGGCCGAGTTGAAGTTCGATCCATTATCAGTAATGATGTCATGCGGAATGCCAAACCGATGTATGATGCCCTACATGAAGATGATTGTTGTGGCGGAGTCTTGGGTCTTGATAGGTTTTTCTTCTATCCATTTTTTAAACTTGTCTATGGCGACCAAAATGTGGGTGAATCCATGCTTGCCCGTTCGGAGTGGTCCGATCATGTCCAGTCCCCATACTGCAAATGGCCAAGCTAGGGGGATTGTATTCAGCTCGGAAGCTGGTTTGCGGGGCTGGTTGGCATAGAACTGGCAGCCTTCGCAGTGGTCCACGATGTACCGAGCATCGCTGAGGGCGTCGGGCCAGAAGAAGCCAGCTCGGAAAGCTTTTGCCACCAACGTCCGACTTGAGGCATGATGGCCACAATCTCCCGAGTGGATTTCTTGTAGTATGCAGCGGCCTTCTTCCTCGGAGTTGCATCGCTGGGGGACATGAGTGATGTTGTTCATGTACAGCTCTCCATTGATCTCCGAGTAGGACTTGGATTTGCGGACGATCTGCTTGGCTTCTATTTCTTCGTTGGGCAACTCTTGTTTTTGCAGATAGTCAAGGATTGGATGTGTCCACTCGGGGGGGGATGATCTCCACGTCGAACACCATGTCAACTACTGTGGGTATATCTTCTTTGTTGGGAATGTTCTTGTCAGGCAGCATATCCGGATCGGCTTCCAGGAACGGGTCCTCCTTGACTGTTGGGGAATGCAAGTGCTCCAGATAGATCCCTGGCGGGATCTGACCTCGGGTGGAACCTAATTTGGCTAGGTCATCTGCTGCCTGATTTTTAGCCCTTGGAATGTGATGGAGCTCCAGCCCATCAAATTTTTTCTCCAATTTTCTCACTGCTAAACAGTAGGTTGTCATTGCTGGGCTTCGGATGTCCCACTCTGTGATTACTTGGTTGATTACCAAGTCTGAATCTCCGAATACCATAAGTCTCTTGACCTCGAGTGAGATGGCCATTCGCATACCATACATGAGAGCTTCATATTCGGCTTCGTTGTTTGTTGCTGGGAAATGGATTTGGAGGACGTACCTCATCTCATCCTTTCTGGGTGAGACTAGTACCACCCTTGCCCCTGCGCCGTGTAGCATCTTGGATCCATCAAAGAACATCGTCCAATGTTCTGGTGTTGGCTGTGGGGGATGTTGGACCTCAATCCACTCGGCTAGGAAGTCCACCAGTGCTTGTGACTTGATTGCTTTTTTAGCTTGGTAATTGAGGTCAAAGGGGAGTAGGTCCAAACTCCATTTTGCTATTCTGCCTGTTGAATATCTGTTGTTCATAATTTCTGCCAGGGGAGCTTCCGAGACCACTGTGATGGAATGATCCTAGAAGTAATGTGCGAGCTTCTGAGACGCCAAGTAAATTTCCATTGCTATCTTCTGGTAGTGAGGGTATCTCTGTTTGGATGGTGTGAGGACTTCGGAGATGTAGTACACCGGTCTTTGTACTTTCTGTGATTTTCCTTCTTCTTCCCTCTCCACCACTATGGCTACGCTGACAACTCGGCTTGTGGCAGCAATATACAACAAGAGCGGCTCTTTTTCCTGGGGTGCTGCCAGGACTGGCCGAGTTGACAGTTGCTTTTTGAGTTCTTCGAAAGCCATTTGAGCTTCTTCCGTCCAGAAGAAATTCGGCGACTTTTTCATCAGTTGGTAGAGAGGTAGGGCTTTCTCTCCCAATCTGGAGAAAAACCGACTGAGTGCTGCGAGACAACCTGTTAACTTTTGGACGTCTCGAAGCTCCTTGGGAGGCTTCATGTTCTGAATTGCCGCGATTTTTTCCGGGTTGGCCTCTATCCCTCGCTCGGAGACCATGAATCCGAGTAGCTTCCCTGCTGGCACGCCAAAAACGCATTTTTCAGGATTAAGCCTGATGTTGTAGGCTCTGAGGCTCTGAAAAGTTTTGGCTAGGTCGGCTAGTAAACTACTTCCTTTCGCCGACTTGATCACAATGTCATCCACATAGACTTCCGTGTTTCTGCCAATCTGCCAAATCAGACAATTTTGCATCATGCGCTGGTACGTGCCGCCTGCGTTTCTCAGTCCAAAAGGCATCGTGACGTAACAGACACATCCGAATGGGGTTATGAATGTTGTTTTGAGCTTGTCTCGTTCGTATAGTCGGATTTGATGGTAACCCAAGTATGCATCGAGGAAACATAATTTCTCGCAACCTGATGTGGAGTCCACAATCTGGTCAATACGAGGAAGAGGGAAATGGTCTTTTGGACAAACTTTATTGATATGACGAAAATCAACACAAGTTTTCCAAGATTTATCTTTCTTCGGAACCATTACAGGATTTGCTAACCACTCGGAGAGGAAGATTTCCCTAATGAATCCGGCTGCTAACAGTCTAGCTATCTCTTGCCCGATGGCCTTCCTTTTCTCAGAGGAAAACCATCGGAGGGACTCTTTTACTGGTCTTGCTTTCGGATCTACGTGTAACTTGTGCTCGGCCAACTCCCTTGGGACTCCAGGCATATTGGCGGGCTTCCACGCGAAGATGTCCCAATTCTCACGGAGGAAGTTGACGAGCTCGAGTTCCTATTAGGGATCCAGATCGGTGGCGATGTTGGTGTATTTGCCTTCATCTGTGGGGTGTATCTGTACCCTCTTGGTCTCTTCGGCCGACTCAAATGAAGATGTCTTCTTTGGCTGCAGCAACTCGGACGGGTCGGCGGCTTGCTTGTATTCGGCCAATTCGACCTCGGCCATCTGCTGATCAGCTATCAGGGAACCTTTCTGTAGCAGTTCTTCGGCTTGCTTGTAATCTCCTGAGACAGTGATCACTCCGTGAGGGCCGGGCATCTTGAGTTTCAGATAGACATAACAGGGGATGGCCATAAATTTTGCATAGGCCGGCCTTCCGAGTAAAGCATGGTACGCACTCGGGAAGTCCACTACTTCAAAGGTGATCTTCTCTTTCCGGAAGTTACTCGGAGTACCGAAGACCACATTGAGGGAGATCATTCCGAGTGAGTACGCCTTTTTCCCCGGGATTATCCCATGACATTCCAGATAGCTTTTGCGGAGTTTGGACATCGGAATGTTCATGCTCTTCAGAGTGCTTGCATACAGGATGTTAATTCCGCTGCCGCCATCCATCAAGACATTCCTGATCCTGAAGTTACCATTTCCCGTTTCCACCAAAGGGTCAACAATCAGGGCGTGTCTTCCCGGGTGAGGAATGTGAGGAGGATGGTCTGACTGATCGAAAGTGATTGGGACGTCGGCCCACTTCATGTAACTCGGAACTGCCGGAGCTGCCGAGTTGACTTCTCTGAATCTTATCTTTTCCACCCTCTTCGACTCACGCCCTGCGAAGATGACCAGCACTCCGTCTTCCCTCGGTAAACCTTCGCTGTCCAGTTCTGGGTTGGGCGCTTTCTTTTTCCCGGTCTCCTTATCTTGCTGGGGGCCTGCTCTTGCGTTCTGAGCTACTCTCTTGATCAGGAGGCACTGCCGAGCTGTATGCTTTGGAATAACCACCTTTCCTTCGGCATCGCGGGTGGTGTGGAGAGGACAGGGCTGATCCAGAACTTCATCATCGTTGGACGGCTTTTTCTGCCGCGGTTGCCACTCCTTCCGTGCTTGACCCTTGCCATGAAGGCCCGAAGCGTTTGCTGCCGCCACCAGCTCTGCGTCTGTTTGGGCATCTTCTGCCTTTCTCTTGTTGTTTGCGGTCTTCTGCTTCAGGTTTGGCGCCGAGCTGCCACCTCCTCTATGCTGCTGGTTCTTCTGCCGAATTTTTTCTTCACCATTGGCGTACTTGTTTGCTATCTCCATCAGCTTCCCGAGTGAGGTGATGTGCGGTGATCTTGCCAACTTGATACTTAGCTCCTTGTACTTGACCCCTTGCTTGAAGGCGTGGATGGCCTGGAACTCGGAGACTCCTTCGACCGAGTTGTGGAGTGTGATCCACCTCTGGATGTAGTCCCGAGTAGTCTCGGTGTTTCCCTGGACGCATAATTGCAGCTCGGTCAGGCCTCCGGGCCTCTTGTAGGTCCCCTCAAAATTCTTGATGAATACTCTCTCGAAGTCTTCCCAAACCCAGATGATGCTTGGGGGGAGATGATTCAGCCACACCCGAGCTGAGCCTTCTAACATCAACGGCAGGTGCATCATGGCTATCTCGTCACCACCCCCTATGATTTGCACGGCTATTCTGTAATCATCCAGCCATGTCTGGGGTTTAGCATCACCTCGGTACTTGTCCACCCCTTGGGCTATCCTGAAGTGGGGCGGAATAGGGGTAGACCGAATCCTTTCACTGAAGCAGACCGGCCCTGTGGCCATTGAGGGCCGAGTCTGATCCTGACGATGAGTTCTGGCACGGTCGACTCGTCTCTGTACAAGATGGCTTCGGGCGTCGTATTCACCATCAAAATAACGGTCATCCCAGTGCCGAGGGAACTCCTCTCTCCGAGGTGCGGTCCGACCCGTCCCACGGGCTTCTGTTCTCCTGAGATCCTCATGCCGATATTGCTCTTGGCGATGATCTCCTCGAGGTTCGTCTCTGCGCCGAGGTGAATTGTTTTTGTTCCTCCGCGCTTCCCCATAGGGCGTGTGTACTTACAGTGACGTCCTCGCAGGGGGAACTTGGGAATGGATCCGCTGCTGTGATTGACTGACAGCAGCGTTTTGATCGACTGTGGTTTGTAATAAAAACGCCAGGTGCTGAATTTCTTCTGCCGCCGATCCACCGGGCTGCAGAGAATTCGCAATCCGAGTCGCCGCTATGAGATTTTCCACTGGGGTACCCATAGCTCGGAAAGGTTTTCGACCTGGGCCCCGCAGTTGACGACTCGTTCTGCTTTGTCTGAGCCGAGCTACCTCCCGAGCTTGACACTCGAGAGTGTTTTCCAACTCGGCCAGACGCTCCCGCTCAGCCAAATTGGTTAATCTGGCTGCCTCCAGGCCTCGCCCTTCTGGAATTCTTGTGTCAATGGGGGTGTTCAGCAGTCGCTCGGCCGCTTCTGCTTCTTCCTGCTCTTCGCGAGTAAGGGGACGAGGTTGTCGACTTGACTCTCCGAGGTCCAACCTTCGGAAAGCTGAAACACGTCGGGTCGGCTCCCGAGTGCCAGCCCTGGATGGGCTGTTCGTTTCATCTCGGGCGTGAGTGTCCCGAGCTGGCGATGGCTGAGAGGGCGGAGTCTCAGCCATGCACACTTCTGCAACCGCTACAGGGGTTCCACTGCTGCCTTCTTGCTCGGCGCCTGACTCGGGGTTAGATGCTGCCATGCCTTCTTCCTCAACCAAGTCGAAAAGAGGCAAGAGAGAAGTTGTGGAGCCTTCTCTTGCAATCAGTTCTTCCAAGGCCTAATGGGCTGACTCCACTGAGTCGATGACTGCCACCTGCTGGACCTTGACCGATTTTCCGTGATGGTGAGCGCGCGGGCGGCCCGAACGCTTCTACTTGTAGCAGACAGATAGCAGCGCGGGTGCTTGACGATGGGCCGACAACTGGAGGCGCAGAGCCCCCGACTCATCAGCTCGGAAGTGGACGCTGCCCCTTGAGGGCAGCAATTGTGCCTGGAGCGGAGAATCCGCTAACCAAGCCTAATCATCAGCTATGAAAGCCAATGATCCAAAACATAAAACCTCTTCGACGATGAGCTCGGAGCCGCGAATCGACAAAGAGGATGAGAAAAACGCCATCTCTATGATTGTTGATCAACTCAGCCCCAAGGTGGGCGCCAACTTACGTGGATAGAATCCTGACAATAGATATAGGGGTATGAACGGAGCTAAATGAATCTGTACGCGGAGAGGGTTGACGCAAGAGGATTATACAGGTTAGGCCTCTCCGTAGAGATAAAAACCTTAGTCCTGTCCCAGGCTTACTAGGGTGTTCTTTCTTCAGAATACTGAGAAGTGTAGAAGGTTGCGTGTGCCCACGCCAGAGGGGAGGGGGGGCTTATATAGAGTGCGCCCCTGCCTCCTTAATTCCCTGGCATAAATGGGTCTTAATTACAAGATTAAATACATACTTAAATATAAAACGGTCTGCCCATTACTACTAATAAAGAAGCAGAAAATCCTGCAGCATTGAATGCCTCCCGTCTGTTGCGTTTCCCATCTTCCGAGTAGGGGGGCCTCGCTGATTGCTTCCGAGTATCGGTCTACTCGGATCTTGCTGGGCTTCCGAGTAGCTGCGTACTCGGAAGCAACTCCTGATCTCCGAGTAACGTGTTATTCGGGGATTGCCGATGCTTCGTGTTTTTTGTTGGTCTTATTTTGCTTAATGTGTTTTGGGGAAACCCAAGGTTTAAGGATACCCCTGGGTTTCCCTCGCCTAGGGGTATGCCTTTAGTATTACCACGACAGCCGCCGCCCCAGCCAAGTCCGTCGCCACCTCGGGTACGCGCCGCCGCCCCACACCACGCCGCGCCCGCCGACCGCCACCCATCGGCCGCGCCGCCCCTCGTTGGTGCCGCAAGCCGCGAGCCGGAGCCACCCCGCCAGCCGGCCACGCCGCCGCCCCGTCGGTCGGTTGGAACCGCGCCGCCCGCTCTCGGCCGTTGGATCTAGATCCAATGGTCAGAAACAGATCGAGCGGTTTCAGATCGGGTTTTTTAGGGTTTGCGGTTTTTCTGGTTAACCGCGGTTTTGTTATACTGCGAACGCTCGCCGGACCGTTCGCCGCAGTGGACGTCATTCGCTCCGCAGCCGAGGACCTGTTCGCGGAAGAGAAGTTATTTTAATTGTGATTAGGCCCTTTTTCACAGTTTTCCCCCTAGAACGGTATTTGCTATATCTTCTAAACCGTAGCTCCGTATTAGTTAATTCTTTTTGCGTTGCGGCCGTTAACGAAAAATCCTATCCAGTAGACCTAAGTTTTCAAAATGTTTTCGGTTTTCAAATTTGAATTTTGTACAGATTAAATTCAAACTTTCGGTGACCGTATCTTTTATACGGTGTATCCTTTTTCGCCGATTCCATTGCGTTGGGATCGTGGTGACTTGTAGTTATCATTTAGCTACTATTTAGTTGGTTTTATTGCTGTTCATTTGGTTCTTTTACTGTTGCATTGTTTATGTGTTGCATGTGTATTGAATGCATTATTGTTGATCGTGTAGATTGTCTGGAGTGCAGAAAGGATCAGAAATAAGTGTTAGAGTACTTCAACACCGTTCAAGGCAAGTTTCACTTTTGGTTATGCTTCACTGTTGATTATGCACATACTATGTTTCTATGCATGTGAAGGTCGTTATGTTATGCTGAAACCTGGTAGGATAGCCACATGTTTTGAGTGATCATTATATCCAACGTTGTTATGTTTTAGTATCTCTTGTGCTATGTGATTATATGCTTACTGTTGCAATGATAATCATGGGGGGAATTATTCTGTTATTCAAGTGTTGTGGCAACATTATTGTTAGTAAAATAGTAACTTGTAATTGAGATACTGTAGAGTGGTATTGCATCCTGAGGGATCTGTAATATTCGCGTACGATTGTTTGTGTGGCATTGCACCCTGAGGGCTCTGCAATGTTCACTTGGTGTCTAGGTAGTGGCACTGTATCCTGAGGGCTCTACAGTGTTCACGATAGGGTGATGTTGCATCCTGAGGGCTCTGTAATCGTCACGAATGTGTTTGTAGTGGCATCGTATCCTGAGGGCTCTATGATGTCCACGAATAGGAGGTACGTGTGCAATTGTATCCTGAGGTCTCTACAATACTCACGAAACCATGATCCCGAGGGCTCTCATGGCGTAAATTAGAAATCCTATGATCCTGAGGGCTCTCATAGGCGGTTTAGTTAGATGTTGTCCTTTGTGGGTTGATATTAACTTGAGATGATACAAGTGTTGAGTAGTAAGTAGAAGTAGATGAATACCAACTTTATGTACAACAAACTAAGCTTGATTTATGTTCTTATTTAAAGTTAGTTGTAGGATTGCTTTACCACTTGTGTTACTTGTCGTACAAATCAGATGTACTGACCCGTGTTCGGGCTGTAACCTTCGTGTTGCAGGTTTCTCAGAAGATTAGTGTGATATGATAGGGTTGCGAGTCTACACTCAGCATGTCGCTTGTGGATGTTGATGGGACTCCTTGCTACTAGTTTTGCTTCCTCTATAGTTATTGAGTAAGCTAGCCTTGAGCTATGCAAGTTGTTATTTGTTTTGAATTCTGGATCATACGATGTAATAATGATGCACTTGTACTTTGATATACATCTATTATACTGTGTGTGCTAGCGAGTTCGATCCAAGGACTAGCACTTGATCACAGAGACTTCAATTCTATGTGAATTGGGTTGTTACATACCTCTCATCCCGAAACCCTCGAGGACAGAACCCTTTTTCGCGATCTCGCCTCTCTTCCACCGCCGCCTCTCTTCCAAGATCGGGAGCGCCAACAGACCTCTTCCTGGCACCCTGCCAGAGGGAGGATTGACCCTCCGTGAGCTTCTCCTCCACCATGGATGCTTCCCGGATGATCCGTGTGTAGTCTACCTTGGACCATGGGTCCGTGATCAGTAGCTATGTGATGTTCTCATCCCCTCTTTGTTCTTCATGGATTAGACCTCATGAGCTGCCCTACATGATCGAGGCACATATGTAATTTTTTGCTGTTGCTATGCTGAGTTTGCTGGGATCTGATGGTTTATGAGACTATGTTCAGTTTTTGATTGAGTAATATATTTGGTTACTATCTTTTATATTTATGTTCTTGAGTTTGCTGCCCTACTCTCCGTTGTTGTTTATTGCTTTGGCCAAGTGATACGTCCCAAACGTATCTATAATTTCTGCTTGCTCCATGCATGATTTGTGTGACTTTGCCATGTTTTGCTTGAACTTTCATACACTTTTTATCATATTTTGACTAACCTATTAACTCAGTGCACCCAGTTGCCAGTTCCTGTTTTTCTGCTGTTTTTGTATTTCAGGTTTTCCGGCTATTAAAAGTGCCAAATAAATCCCGGAAAAATTATATAAAAAATCAGCGACCCGAAAGCTTCCCGAATCACCAATGAAGGAAGGGGGTAGACCCACCAGGCCCCAAGTGGGTCCCTGGCGCGGCCCCACCCTAGGTCGCGCCAGGAGGCCTCCTGGCTGCCCTGTGGCCCCTCTCGGTGCCCCCTTTGGCCTATATTTAGTGCCCGCGGAGGAAACCCCTAAGATCGATATGCTATTCCCGTTCTGCTCTTTGTACCGCCGCCGCCACCGTTTCAAGATCGGGGCTGCTAGGAGAAGTTTCCCGGGCACCCTGCCGGAAGGAGGAACCCCCTCGGGGAGACCATCCATCGACATGGACTCCTCCCGGATGTGATGTGAGTAGTCCCCCTTGGACCATGGGTCCATGACCAGTAGCTATGTGATGTTCTCCTCCCCTCTTTGTGCTTCCACTTTCGAGACCTCGTGAGCTGCCTCACATGATCGAGGCACCTTTGTAATTTTCTGTGTTGCTATGTTGAGTTTGCTGGCATCTGATGGATTATGAGACTATGTTCAGATTGTGATGAGTAATATATTTGGTTCTCTTTTATATTTGTGTTCTTGAGTTAATTCTTGCATGTTCTCTGTTGCCGTATTTTACTTTGGCCAAGTGATTTGTTGCAACTCCAAGAGGGAGCGTTATGCTTGATTGTGGGTTCAGCCCCTTGATGTCTAGCTTGAGTGACAGAAACATGAGACTAGGGGATGTGTTGTTTCCACCAGGGATAAAACAACGGTGCTTGTACTTGCAGGTGCAAGGATTGTTTACTTTATGCATAGTTCTTTTAATGCAGTTGTCTGTTGCTTTGAGTTTACACTTTGGGTGGGATTCGCAACTTAATACCAGCGAGATGTTCTGGATAGATATCTCAAGGTGGATGATTCATAGTAGATGCAGATGGATATCGGTCTACTTACCTTGGCGTACTGCCCATTGCTTTTGAGCCTCTTCCTTTCTTTAATAGCATAGTTAGCATTGCGGTGCGTTTAATATTGTCTATTGCCGAGCTGTGATTTGTTTCCCTCACTAGCACTTTTATCGTCTTTTGGGAGAGAGACATCACTAGTGAACATCACGGGACCCCGGTCCATATTCA
Source organism: Bromus sterilis (assembly GCA_950022295.1). NCBI lineage: Eukaryota > Viridiplantae > Streptophyta > Magnoliopsida > Poales > Poaceae > Bromus > Bromus sterilis. The sequence goes on from OX465596.1 coordinate 50,591,775, forward strand.
CACCATTGTTTACACCTTCAATTTACTTTCACTTGCACTATTATCTCTTGCGTTGATCCTTTGTAAACAGCAAGATCGGAGGAATTGAAAACTCCTCTGTACTCGTTGGGAGCAAAGTTATTTGTTTCTGTGTGCATGTCCTGACAACGGCCCAATTTCTGACGCCGTAGCCCGAAGTAATTTCTGGCGCCGTTGTCACCTTCTTGTACTTCTGCGAGTCCTACTGGAGACAAACCTTGGTATCTTCACCGGGGGAAATTTTCTGCTACGCTACATCTCACCTTCCACTTGGGGTAACCAACAAGAAGTGAGAGAACTATCCTCACCGTATCAAGCCAATTTCTGGCGCCGTTGCCGGGGACTCCAGTCTACAAGATAGGGGAGTTGCACACTATCTTTTATCTTTGCTTTTTAGTCTTGTTAGTTTACCTTTCATTCTTTGCTTTTGTGTTCCTTATCAAAAATACCAAAAATACCTGCTGCTACTATGAGTTCCAATGAAAACACCAAGTTGTGTGACTTCACTAGTCACAACAACAGTGACTTTATCTGCACTCCTATTGCTCCACCTGCCACTTCAGCACCTTCTTATGAAATTAAACCTTCTTTGCTTAATCTTGTTATGAAAGATCAATTCTCAGGTGCTGGAGAGGATGCTGCCTTGCACTTAAATAATTTTGTTGAGCTTTGTGATATGCAAAAGTACAAGGAAGTAGATGGAGACATCGTCAAGCTGAAGCTTTTTCCTTTCTCCTTGAGAGGAAGAGCCAAGGAGTGGCTACAATCCTTACCTAAGAATAGTATCGATTCTTGGGGCAAGTGTAAGGATGCTTTTATTGGGAAGTACTATCCCCCTGCTAAAATTATCCAGTTGAGAAGTAACATTATGAATTTTAGGCAATTGGATAATGAACACGTTTCCCAAGCTTGGGAACGAATGAAATCTCTTGTTAAGAACTGCCCTACACATGGTTTGACTACTTGAATGGTTATCCAGACTTTTTATGCACGCTTAAACTTTACCTCGCGGAATCTGTTAGACTCGGGCGCGGGATGAACTTTCATGTCAACCACACTTGGTGCTGCCACGAAGCTACTTGATGAGATGATGCTGAACTACTCTCAGTGGCACACCGAACGATCTCCAACTGGTAAGAAGGTAAATTTTGTCGAGGAGATCTCCTCTCTTAATGAAAAGGTTGACTTGATAATGTCTCTACTTACAAAGAAAGATCCTATTGATCCTCAGGATGTTCCTTTAAATTCCATAATGCTTATAGGACTTTTGTCATGACTGCAAATGGCATGCACATATACGTGATGTTTTCCTAAACATTTTGATATCTTATTTGCATTTTTCCGAGTTAGTATGAATATGTTATGAAGTTTTCAAAGTTACGGTCAAATGGTCGAAGGGCAAAAGCATAGAAGAATTTAAGCCGCTTGGACAAAACTGTGGGTTTTTTGAATTTAGGGGTAAATCCCACAGGTGTGACCCAACTAAGGGCCAAAATGTAATTGTCCCTTAATAAAAGTGGTGCTGATGTCGTCTAAGCTCATTCTCTTGGTAGTCTCTAAGTTCATGGGACCTTATTTTCCTAAAGTTGAGGTATTAGCATCACCAATTATGGGTCCATTAGGTGGACTAGGGATGTGATGGGTGCTAAAGGTTTTGAGATCCTCAACAACATGTAAAGTAGCAAGTGTGGTGTGAGTAGGAAGGCTCTTAATTGTATCTTCCTCTTCTTTTTCTCTAGCCCATCTATCTTTAAGTTTGGCTAGCATCCTAATATTCTCATTAATTTGCACTTGAATAGCATTCATAGGTGTAGTTTTCCTCTCCTCAAGGGGAGAATTTCTAATTTTAAGTATCTCTACATCATGAGCTATGTTTTCTACCTTCAAAGAGAGACTATCTAATTTGTCTATTTTTTCTTCTACACTCTTGTTGAAGGCCTTTTGAGAAGTGATAAAGTCCTTAAGCATGATCTCTAATTCAGAAGTGGAGTTTTTGGTGCTAGGATATAAGTGTTGTTGTTCCCACAGTTGTTGGATGGGAATGGTCTAGGATTGTTGCTACCAAAGTTACTCATGTAAGCACTATTGTTGAAGTTGTTCCTAGAAATAAAATTAACATCTACTTGATCTCTTTCTTGAGCAACCAAAGAATTTAAAGAAACATCATGACGATCAATAAGAGCTTGTTTAGTAAGTAAAGACATAATCTAGTCAACCTTTTCATTTAAAGAGGAGATCTTCTCAACAGAGTTTACCTTCCTACCTATTGGAGATCTTTTGGTGTGCCATTGAGAATAATTTGTCATCATGTCGTCCAATAGCTTTGTGGCAGCACCAAGTGTAGTTGACATGAAGGTTCCTCCCGCGGCCGAGTCCAACTGATTTTGCGAGGTAAAGTTTAAGCCTGCATAGAAAGTCTAGATAACCATCCAAGTAGTCAAACCATGTGTAGGGCAGTTCTTAACAAGAGATTTCATATGTTCCCAAGCTTGGGCAACATGTTCCTTATCCAGTTGTTAAAATTCATAATGTTGCTTCTCAACTGGATAACCTTAGCAGGTGTGTAGTATTTCCCAATAAAAGCATCCCTGCACTTATCCCAAGAATCTATGATATTCCTAGGCAAGGATTCAAGCCACTGCTTAGCTCTTCCTCTCAAAGAAAAAGGAAAAAGCTTAAGTTTAACAATCTCACCATCTACTTCTTTGTACTTTTGCATATCACACAACTCAACAAAATAAATTAAGTGCAAAGTATCATCATCTCCAGCACCGGAGAATTGTTCTTTCATAACAAGATTTAACAAAGCAGGTTCGATTTCATTTGAAGGTGCTGAAGTGGCAGGTGGAGCAATAGGAGTGCTAATAAAGTCATTGTTGTTGTGACTAGTGAAGTCACACAACTTAGTGTTTTCAGTAGAACCCATAGTAACAACACGCAAGAGCAAAGTAAAAAAAATTGTGGTTTTTGGTATAAGACTCTAAAGCAACAACTAGAAAGTAAACTAACAAGTATAAAAGCAAACGTAAAAGATAGTGTGCAACTCCCCTATCTTGTAGACTGGAGTCCCCGGCAACGGCGCCAGAAATTCGCTTGATGGCACCGAAGTAGTGCTCCTCGATGGCTACCCCAACTGGAAGGTTCAGAAGTAGACAGCAACAAGTTTCCCTGAGTGAAGATACCAAGGTTTAATCGACCAAGACTCAAAGTGCTATGAGTAGGTGGTCAAAAGATCAAGGAGTCGTTTGAGATTAGTTACTCACTTGACCTGGACCTGCACACAAAAGAAAATATCTTTGTTCCTAATGAGTTCAGAGAGGTTGTCAATCTCTCTGCTCTTGTTGTTTACAAACGATCAAAGCACAAGCGGGAATAGTAGTGATGATTGCAACGGAAAGGGAAAAAAAGCAGTAAAGAGTTGAGGTGTAAACAATGGTGGATATATGGACCGAGGTCCCATGATGTTCACTAGTGATGTCTCTCTCCCAAAAGACGATAAAACAACTATGTTGGATGAACAAATTACAGCTAGGCAATTGACAGAATTATAAATGCACCACAATGCTAATTATGCTATAGGAAAGCTAGACGCTCAATCATATGGGCATTACGCCATGACAAGTAGATCGTTTATTCATCAGCATCTAATCACTAATCATCCACCTTGAGATATCTATCCAGAACATCTTGCTGGTATTAAGTTGCGAGCCCCACCCAAATTGTAAACTCAAAGCAACAGACAACTGCATTAACAAACTATGCGTAAGGTAAACAATCCTTGCAAACGCAGTTACAACCATCGTTGTTTTCTCCTGGTGGCAATATCACATCCCATAGTCTCATGTTTCTGTCACTCAAGCTAGACATCGTGGGGCATGAACCCACAATCATGCATAACGCTCCCTCTTGGAGTTCCAATCTACTACTTGGCCAAAGCAATAAAAAGCAACGGATACCATGCAAGAATACTCAAGAACTAATATATGTAAGGAGAACCAATCATATAACTCATCACAATCTGAACATAATCTCATAATCCATCGGATCCCAACAAACACAGCATAGCAACACAAAAACTATTACATAGATGCCTTGATCTTGTAGGGGAAGCTCACAAGGGCTAAGAATTGAAGCACAAGATTGGAGAGAAGACATCACATAGCTACTGGTCATGGACCCATGGTCCATGGTGGACTACTCGTGGCACATCCGGGAAGCGCTCGTCGTGGTGGAGAAGCTCCCGGAGATCAATCCTCCCTCCGGCAGGGTGCCGGGACAGGTTCATGTGGCGATCCTGATCTCGGGATCGTCGTGGCGGCGGAACAGTGCAGAAAATCACGAAACGGAGCACCTCCCGACGGTTTTCGGAACGGTGGATAAATATAGGTCGAAAGATGGCACCAGGGGAGGTCCCACCCCTCCAGGCGGACCCTGGCATGGCCTCCCTCCTAGACGCGCCACGTGGCCTCCTGGGAGGGGGGTGCCCCCCCCCCCTTCGGGCTTCTGGAGTCTTCTTCTGTGCTGATTTTCTATATATTTTTTATGGAATTTTACGAGCACTTTAAATATTGGGAAATACCTGCAATGCACGGACAACAGCAGACAGAAACTGGCACTGGGGCACTGAGTTAGTAGCTTAGTCCAAATATGTGTAAAAAGGTATGAAAGTGTAGCAAAACATGTAGCAAAGTCACCCATATAAGCATGGAACAAGCAAAAATTATAGATACGTTTGGGACGTATCAGATACATGATTGTGCCGGCCTACAACTATGGTAATACACGGAGTCATGTCCTTTTGCGCCAAGTTGTTGCCACTTCTGGAAGGAGGGCTCTGTCCCAAACGTAACGATAATTTCTGCTTGCTCCATGCATGTTTTGTGTGATATTGCTATGATCTAGATACACTTTCATACACTTTTGATCATATTTGGACTAACCTATTAACTCAGTGCACCCACTGCGAGTTTTTGTTTTCTGCTATTTTATTATTCCAGGTTTCCCCCATATTAAAAGTGCTCCAAAAATTTGGAAAAATCGGATAAAAAATCAGCGCAAGGGAAGCTTCCGGAACCCCGAAGGAGGGCCAGGGGGCCACCACCAGGTGCCCAGGCAACCACCTAGCGCGGCCTAGGGCCTGGCCGCACCAGGGAGCGCCTGGACTTCTGGTGGCCCCCCTGGCTGCCCCCGTTCGCCTATTTATTCCCCGTGACGCGAAACCCCCGAAGATAGAACCCTTTTTTGCGATCTCGCCTCTGTTCCGCCGCCGCCGCGCTTCCAAGATCGGGAGCGCCAGCAGACCTCTTCCCGGCACCCTGCCGGAGGGAGGATTGACCTCTAGGAGCTTCCCCTCCACCATGGACGCTTCCCGGATGTGTCGTGAGTAGTTTCCTCTGGACCATGGGTCCGTGATCAGTATCTATGTGATGTTCTCCTCCCCTCTCTGTTCTTCATAGTTTAGACCTCGAGAGCTGCCCTACATGATCGAGGCACTTATGTAATCTTGCTGCTGTTGCTATGCTGAGTTTGATGGGATCTGATGGATTATGAGATTATGTTCAGATTGTGATGGAGTAATATATTTGGTTCTTATCTTTAATATTTTTGTTCCTAAGTAACTCTTGCATGTTCTTTGTTGTTGTTTATTGCTTTGGCCAAGTACTAGGTAGTAACTCCAAGAGGGAATGTTATGCTCGATTGTGGGTTCATGCCCCCTAATGACACGCTTGAGTGACAGAAACATGAGTCTAGGGGATGTGATGTTGCCACAAGGGGGAAAACAATGATGCTTGTAACCGCGGTTGCAAGGATTGTTTACTTTACGCAAAGTGCTTTTTAATGCAATTGTCTGCTGCTTTGGGTTTACACTTTCGGTGGGGCTCGCAACTTAATACCAGCGAGATTTTCTGGATAGATATCTCAAGGTGGATGATTAGTAGTAGATGCAGTTGGATTTCGGTCTACTTATTTTGGCGTACTGCCCATGCTTTTGAGCCTCTTCCTTTCTTTGTAGCATAGTTAGCAATGCGGTGTGTTTATAATCCTGTCAATTGCCCATCTGTAATTTGTTTCCCTCGCATAGCAGTTTTATCGTCTTTTGGGAGAGAGACATCACTAGTGAACATCATATGACCCCGGTCCATATTCTCATTATTGTTTACACACTCATTTACTTTTCTGCTTTTACTTTTAGTTGCTATCATTATCATTATCCCTTGTGTTTTGATCCTTTGTAAACAACAAGACCGGAGAGATTGATAACCTCTCTGAACTTCGTTGGGAGAAAAGTTATTTGTGTCTGTGTGCAGGTCCAGGTGAAGTAAGAAACCTTGAGTTGTGAACGGTGCCATTGTTCACTTCACCACCTACTTATCATCTCCGGAGTACTACTGGTCGATCTCAACCTTGGTATCTTCACCAAGGGAAACTTGCCGCTACTCTGCATCTCACCTTCCACTTGGGGTAACCAACGAAGGGCGAGAAGCAATTATCATCTCTCGCGTATCAAGCAAATTTCTGGCGCCGTTGTCGGGGACTCCGAGTGCTAAGATTGGGGAGTTGCCCACTACCTTTTGCCTTTGCTTTTTAGTCTTGTTAGTTTACCTTTCAGTTTTTATCTTTGTGTCTTATATAAAAAATCACAAAAAAATATTTACCTTGCTAGTAGCTGTCATTATGTCTGGTCCTTTTGCCTTTGTTGAGACAGAGGTTCTCACCTTTAAACAAAAAGTCGTGAATGTTTAAAAGATGCTTGGTATAGAATTAATGATTCTCAAAAAAGAGCCACCAAGAAGCAATCCACTACTATCCTACTTAGAAATTTTTATGTTGGTATTACTCCTTGGAATAGGTTCATATCAGATACCGCTATCAATGGGAATTTCCTAGAAGCCCCAATTTGGGAGTCTCTTAATGTTATTGAAAATCTTGTTGGAAATCTCCCTGCTGCTAACATACAAGAAAATATAACTCTAGCTCACATTATGAAAAAACTTGAAAAGATAGAGTTAGAAATACCAAGTATAACTAGGATAAATGAGTTGTATCTCAAGATTCAAGGGAATTTGAATAGGCTTGATAGCTCCATGCTTAAAATTATTAAAACTTTGGAGACCATCAAATTCCATGCTATGGATCCTTCTAGGATTGATAAGAATGAGGAAATCATTAATACTCTAGGAACTACTTTATCCTCAATCAAACAAAAAAAGGTAGAGACTCCGGCAAGGAAGGAACCTAAGTTCAATTATGTCCCTAAGGTTCCCCGACCCAAAAATAATCCACCCATTGCCAAGGAAGTTGAAACCGTGAAAACTCTGGAAGAAATACCTCTTTTTGACGAATTTATAAATGAAACTCCCATTGATTTTCCGCATTTTGGTTTTCTACCTAGAAGTATCTTCATTAGGTCTTTATTTGAAAGGCCTCTTAAGACTAGTTGTATAATTGAAGAGCTTTTTGATGATTCGATTGATACGACTTGATCTTTTGCCTTGTGCCTAGCTTAAAGGCGTAAAAGAAAGCGCTTGTTGGGAGGCAACCCAAGATGTTTTTACTTCTGTTTTTAGTGGTCTTGATGATTGTTACTACTGTAGCAACATCATTGTACCTTTATTTTCAAGCTTTGTGCCAAGTTATAGCCTCTTATGATAAAGGAAGCAAAAGTTGTGACATGTTGTCCAGAAAACAGATTCTGACTTCTTGACGGGAAAAACGGAACAAATCACCAGTTCATCTTTTTGATCTGAAATTTTTACACAACATGCTCTATACAATTGTGAAACTTTCATATGTTCTGATTTTTTTTATTTTAGTTGCAGAAGTGCCCCGAAATAATTCTCTACTACCTGTTGTTCTGTTTTTCACAGATTCTGCCACGTTTTGCCTTTACTTACTTTTGCAAACCTTAAGCTTTCTTTTTCTTTGCAAAAACCTATTGGAAATCTTGGGAAACAGTAGCTCTTCAAGAATATCTTTATATCCAGTGGGTAAAAATTATTTTATTAAGGGTACTAACCTCTCTAATCAGCTTATGATGAGTTATGTATGAAGGGAGTTTTCAAGTGTGCGAGGGAAGATGATGAAAGAAGATCAGGGAGTGTCAAGCGCTCAAGCTTGGGGATTGTGACGCCCCCAAAATCAGACCGTGTACAGTAATCATACACGCAAGGTACACGATCGAGATCAGGGACTCATGGTGAGATATCACAACACAACTCTACTAATAAAATAATACAAGCTGTTTAATACAAGCCAGGGGCCACGAGGGCTCGAATACAACAGCTCGAGAGCACAAGTCAGCGAAAGTAATAGTATCTGAGTAGAGACACAAGGGTACAAGGTTGCCTTAAGAAGGCTAGCACAAAAATCAACACTCGATCGAAAAGGCAAGGCCTCCTACCTGGGAACCTCCAAACTACTCCTGGTCAAAGGGGGACTCGACGTCGTAGTAGGCATCGGGGGTCTTCACGTTGCGGTGGTCGGCATCGAGGATCTCCTGTTCCTAGACTCCAAGGCTCCAACGTCGACTGCAGCGGACGATCAGGAAAAACAATAAAAGGGGAAAATAAAGCAGGTGAGTATCTAGCATACCCGCGAATCTTACGTCCGCTACTAAGCATTTTGCAATTGTATCAACGGAAAGAAGAGGCTGTATATAGTGGACTGCAAGATAGAAATCGGAATAAGGGTAAGAAGCTAGGCCTATCGAAGACTAGCATCTTCCGACGGGTCTTGAAGCACAAGATGAGAACAGCCAACAATTCATATAATGCATAAAGTAACAATGCAGTAGAAGTTGCTGCAGCATTGTATAATAGTAATTTGTAATAATTAGCAATGCCTCCGAGTTCACCTCCTCGACATCCCAGCGAGGAAGAAAACCCGGAACCATACGGTTTAATAATAATAGTTTGTAGTGGTAAGATCCAGCTTCAGCATAAAGCGTCCTGTTACCGTGGACACGGCTATTCAAATAGATTAATCTTCCCTGCAGGGGTGCACTTGTGTTACACTACACGCACAGATCTCCAGGGTGACAGGCACCTTGTTAGGGAACGCTCCACCGAGTCTATCCGACACTTCATAGCCCATCTTTCAAACTCAACAGAGAGGTCATCCGCTGGACTATATCCTATGTACGTGGGGCTTTGGACCCTAACCCCGACATACTCCTGCATGGTGCGAGGCTGGCCGGTGAAGTTAAAGCAAATCCAAATAAGACACCACCGCGCGAGCAAATAAGACAACACCACTTCCCGGTGCAGGCCGCGGTACTACTGACGTCTGAAGAGTCCTCGGACGACACTGCGAAGCAGAGGAGCCCATAACTCGTAATTCCCACAGGTAGGTAGTGCGTACATGGAATATAGCCAACTCAAGACATTCACTGAACCATTAGTCATTTTATTAACTTGTGGGGCAACCGTTATCGTTGCCTCGACTTAACTGACCCGCGGACAACGACAGCAGCCAGGACCACCAATACATCAGTGCCTGCCCTGTCGTCCCACCAAGTCTCTGTGGTTACCAAATGGGTGAACCGTCTCCTTACCTTGTCTCGCGTGTGCTCCTGGAGGAGCTCGACTTTCGTGGTTTGATAACTCTCGCGGCCGACGATCAAGGGCCAAGCACACCGGTACACTGGTCGTACCCTCCCTGTCGTCCCGTCGCAATACCACTCGCGGGCACCGTTCGGTCGCCCGACTTCTTACCTTTAAGGACACCAGTTGGTTCTTGTTCCTACCATTCAGTGAAACCAGGAGGTATCACCCTCGATGGCACACTTAAAGAGGTTTGATAGAGACATCATCGGAATGAACTAAAGAGGTAAACCTCATATCATCCCGGTGATGCTACGCTACTGAGCCGACAAGAGTGAAATACGAGTCCATTCCACTCGTAAGCCAAACTCGAAGCGACTCGGCAGAGTCTCGCCGTTGTAGGTTCCCTAGGGCGTCTATATTGATCCGTACCTGTTGCAGTTATAATATTTTGTAATCCGCGTTCACTCACCAGAGTGATCACGGCCCGCTATTTTAAACCTAGCTAACAATGTGCAGGGTTCACTACTGAATATTATATATATTTATAAGGCGGCATAGGACAAGGAAAGGTACATCAAGGGGCGACAAAAACAGGCTATGCAATTGAACAGGTAAGCAACGTAGCAGCAGCAGTAACAATGCCTAGTGCAAGAAATGTACGGAAAGATAGGCGATATCTGGGGAAGAGAATGGCTCTGCTTGCCTAGAAGCTCGGCAGTAGAGGCAGAGTCGTCGACGAAGTAGTCATACTCAGCAGCGGTGTAGTCGGCGGCAGCAGCGGGGTCTATCGGAGATTAAGGGGGGGAAACAGTAAATATAAAGCAATCCTTGCAATCAATGCAAGACATGACAGATGAAACGTTATCGGTGCTCTAACGTAGTACGAATCGTTTTATTTAATTAAAAAGCAGATGGGCCCACATGTCATTCTCTGCCACTAAACTAAATTCATTTTATTTATTAAACTGACAGTGGGGCCAGGCTGTCAGCCTCACAGTGACTTAACTATCTGTTTAAAATAACTAATAGGCGGTGGGGGCCACATGTCATTCACATGGGGTATATTTAACTTAATTTTTTTAACAATTTATTAAGGGGGGGTTTGGGCCCCACCTGTCATGGACTAGCCAGGGGGGATAGTGGCCCTAATGGGGGATTAACCCTGGCTTGCTCACGGCGTGCACACGCCGGCAACAGAGGCACGGCGGGGAGGCCATTCCGGCCAGGGCACGGCGGGGTGAGCGGGGCCGTGGCCACCTGCGGCCAGAGCGCGCGCGTGCCCACATGGAGCGCGGCCAGAGTGCGCCCGGGGCGCACACGAGCAGCCGCAGCACGCGCTCACGTCCATGGAGGATGGCGGCGAGCACGGGCAGGGGGCTGCGACGGCTAATACGGCAAGGAAAGGGGGGAATCGGTGTGAGGGCTCACCGCGGAGCTCGGCGGCGTGGTCTAGAGGCGTGGAGCGGCGGGCGGCGGTGGGGGGCTTCCGGCGAGGTGTGGAAGCTGTGGTGAGGAGGAGGGCGCGGCTTGGCCGTCGCGGGTCCTCGGCGACGACGCGCTGCAGCAGGTGACGAGGGCGCGTGCGGCGGTCCTTTCGGCGCCTCGGCGCGGCGTGTAGTGGCCAGAGGCCACGCAGGCGGTTCCGGTGGCGCGGCCATGGACGGCGCACTGGTGGGCCGTCGCGATGGATCGGGGGCGAGAGGGGAGAGTTGAGAGGGAAGTGGGGGGCGGCCGAGGTGGCGTTCTTATCTGCGAGGGGGAGCAGGTGGAGAGAGGGGAGCAGGTGAGGGGAGGGGGCCGGCGTGCTGCCCTCTCTGCCATGGCAGTGTGCGGGCAGGTGGGAAAAGGGACACGGGGAAGGAGAGAGGGGGGTTAGGCCTGGGGTGGGCCTCGCCCTGGGTGGGGTATAGGGGTTTCCTATTTTTTTCCTATATGTTTCTATTTTATTTAGGCATCATTAGGTTTTATAAAATTATGAAACTTACTTCAATAATTCAATGACACCGTAATACATTCCTACAAAATGTTTTGACCTTTTATAAAATCATTGGTATTTTTATAATTATTTAATAATTAAAATTTGCTACTTTGTTACTATTTAAAAAAAATATTACTTAAACAAATTATGAAATTCCCAAACCATCACAAAATGACCTACTGATTATTTCACAATTTATAAAATTGTTCTCACAATTTTTAGTGCATTTAAAATTACCACATGTTTATTAAAATTATCATGGAAATTTAATAAATGGTCCAAGCTATTATTTTATTCCATTTATTATTCCCTAATATTACTATACCATTTTAATAAAATAACCATTGCTATATATAATCATGGCCTAATGATTGCTAGGCATTTTATAAATAGATTCCACAGTGTTGGTTTAACTAAGATTTCCATTTCCATTTTTAAATTCCAAGACAATTTGGATAATCCAACCTTATGGGTTTCATGATTATCATTGACTTGGGATTATGCAAATGACTAAAGTGGTTTTGGTTTAACCATGATCAAATGATGGACAGAAATCCACAAGTCTTGGAGAGAATTTATAATTTACCCAATTTAAAAAATTTATCTGGGTTCGAAATTGACAGAGCTATGATCAAAGGTGATCATGGCTTGATCATCAACAGTAATGATCACTAACAGTGGAATCACTGTAGTGATTACTGTTACTGATTCTGAGGGTGTTACAAATCTCCACCACTACAAAGAATTCTCGTCCCGAGAATTAAAAGTAGTGTAAGGGGTAGAGTTTCGGTTTCTCCTTCTAACAAATCTTCTGGTTCTTGTTGTCATACTCGAAGAAATTAACCCTTCACGTTGGGGCCTTCACTGCACTGCATCGGTGCACCTCGTTGGGTTTTTCATCCTTTCCTCGGGGCTTCATCGCACTCACGAACAGGTCAAGAGGTAAAGCTTAAGGGGGTCGGATCGATACAAGATCAATCAAATGGGGTTGCTCAAGGGTATGGGGTACAAAGTCCTTCCGAGTTTAACCTCAAGGAGGTACGTCGTGAGAAGTTTTAAGCGGATAGGCACGTATTCGATGCCGATGACGGAAGATGGGAAAGGGGGCCCGATCATCAGACACAACCACTGAGTCTGATATCGGACGGAATATCACAAGGTCGATGACAAGAGTCGGGTTTCGGTCCTGTGGAACTGTGGTGTATGGGCCCACAGAAGAATCAGAAGTATGGTGACAAACAATGCGATCAAGTTGCAAGGTAAGTCAGAGAATAGCTTGTCAGCTATGTCGGCAACAACATCGATACCAGGAGCAGTGGACATTGAGAACCATTTTCCTGCTCGTTAATACGAGGCGGACCAATTGGCAAAGTTCTCGTCCCGGTGGTTACCAAGATGTCATCAACAATGGCAACAAGGGTTACTGACGAGGTTGTACACCGAGGTGTTTACATAAGCAGGGGAATTATCACTGCTCAGATAAGATACATTACAAGAAAGGTTAAACAGACCAATGGAAAATAAATTGTGATGATACACAAGTATCAGGTGTATATCTTTCCCAAGGGAAAGCAGAGCACGATATACACGACCAAGTTGTACTGGCAGGGAGCCAAGGGAGGTTGTCGATGATAACACAAATCATCGAATGGCAAGGATGGTATTTCACATGATGAATCTAATTGACACATGGAAGAAGCCATGTAAGATTATTCGGATAATAATCCACCAAAGGTCGGGTGGTTCGCAAAGAATCTGATGTGAGTATCGGCACTCAACCAGAAGGAGAAAGAATGCAAAGGCATCGGGTGATAGAAGCATCGAAATAATTCGATGATTAAGTATAGGAAAATTATGATTTCGGAATTGGGAGGTGGATGTAATTATCCAGACAGACTTGTCGATGGCAGAGGATTGTGAAGGCGATGAACACGTAGTTCTCGGGAATTTATCGAAGAGTAACCTTCGGAACCTTCAGGTGAAGCAAGCAATCATCTTGGGTGAAGGGCTCTCCGGGTATATGCGACCACGAGATCCTAATGTCAGAGTTAGCAAAATATCCCGAAAGGATAAGAGAGTAGAATCCCAGAGTAAATTTACGGAGAAAAGGATCCTAATACCACCAAGTTTGCGACATGGGCCGATAAGCCACATGACACTGTTAGTAAACTAGTTTGCAAAGACTAGACTCAACTTCGACCAAGGAGTTGGAAGGGGGTGTCCTACAGGCAGTCGGCTCTGATACCAACTTGTGACGCCCCCAAAATCAGACCGTGTACAGTAATCATACACGCAAGGTACACGATCGAGATCAGGGACTCACGGTGAGATATCACAACACAAATCTACAAATAAAATAATACAAGCTGTTTAATACAAGCCAGGGGCCACGAGGACTCGAATACAACAGCTCGAGAGCACAAATCAGTGAAAGTAATAGTATCTGAGTAGAGACACAAGGGTACAAGGTTGCCTTAAGAAGGCTAGCACAAAAATCAACACTCGATCGAAAAGGCAAGGCCTCCGGCCTGGGAACCTCCAAACTACTCCTGGTCAAAGTGGAACTCGACATCGTAGTAGGCATCGGGGGTCTTCACGTTGCGGTGGTCGGCATCGAGGATCTCCTGCTCCTAGACTCCAAGGATCCAACGTCGACTACAGCGGCCGATCAGGCAAAACAATAAAAGGGGAAAATAAAGCAGGTGAGTATCTAGCATACCCGCGAGTCTTATGTCCGCTACTAAGCATTATGCAATTGTATCAACGGAAAGAAGAGGCTGTATATAGCGGACTGCAAGATAGAAATCAGAATAAGGGTAAGAAGCTAGGCCTATCGAAGACTAGCATCTTCCGACGGGTCTTGAAGCACAAGATGAGAACAGCTAACAATTCATATAATGCATAAAGTAACAATGCAGCAGAAGATGCTGAGGCATTGTATAATAGTAAGTTGTAATAATTAGAAATGCCTCCGAGTTCACCTCCTCGACATCCCAGCGAGGAAGAAAACCCGGAACCATACAGTTTAATAATAATAGTTTGTAGTGGTAAGATCCAGCTTCAGCATAAAGCGTCCTGTTACCGTGGACACGGCTATTCGAATGGATTAATCTTCCCTACAGGGGTGCACTTGTGTTACACTACACGCACGGATCTCCAGGGTGACGGGCACCTTGTTAGGGAACGCTCCACCGAGGCTATCCGACACTTCATAGCCCATCTTTCAAACTCAACAGAGAGGTCATCCGCCGGACTATATCCTATGTACGCGGGGCTTTGGACCCTAACCCCGACGTACTCCTGCATGGTGCGAGGCTGGCCGGTGAAGTTAAAGCAAATCCAAATAAGACACCACCGCGCGAGAAAATAAGACAACGCCACTTCCCGGCGCAGGTCGCGGTACTGCTGGCGTCTAAAGAGTCCTCGGACGACACGGCGAAGCAGAGGAGCCCATAACTCGTAATTCCCACGGGTAGGTAGTGCGTACATGGCATATAGCCAACTCAAGACATTCACTGAACCATTAGTCATTTTATTAACTTGTGGGGCAACCGTTATCGTTGCCTCGACTTAACTGACCCGCGGACAACGACAGCAGCCAGGACCACCAGTACATCGGTTCCTTCCCTGTCGTCCCACCAAGTCTCTGCGGTTAGCAACAAGGTGAACCGTCTCCTTACCTTTTCTCGCGTGTGCTCCTGGAGGAGCTCGACTTTCGTGGTTTGGTAACTCTCGCGGCCGACGATCAGGGGCCAAGCACACCGGTACATTGGTCGTACCCTCCCTGTCGTCACGTCGCAATACCACTCGCGGGCACCGTTGGGTCGCCCGACTTCTTACCTTTAAGGACACCAGTTGGTTCTTGTTCCTACCATTAAGTGAAACCAGGAGGTATCACCCTCGATGGCACACTTAAAGAGGTTTGACAGAGACATCAGCGGAATGAACTAAAGAGGTAAACCTCATATCATCCCGGTGATGCTACGCTACTGAGCCGACGAGAGTGAAATAAGAGTCCATTCCACTCGTAAGCCAAACTCGAAGCGACTCGGCAGAGTCTCGCCATTGTAGGTTCCCTAGGGCGTCTGTATTGATCCGTACCTGTTGCAGTTATAATATTTTGTAATCCGCGTTCACTCACCAGAGTGATCACGACCCGCTATTTTAAACCTATCTAACAATGCGCAGGGTTCACTACTGAATATTATATATATTTATAAGGCAGCATAGGACAAGGAAAGGTACATCAAGGGGCGAAAAAACAGGCTATGCAATTGAATAGGTAAGCAACGTAGCAGCAGCAGTAACAATGCCTAGTGCAAGAAATGTACGGAAAGATAGGCGATATCTGGGGAAGAGAATGGCTCCGCTTGCCTGGAAGCTCGGCAATAGAGGCAGGGTCATCGACGAAGTAGTCATACTCAGCAGCGGTGTAGTCGGCGGCAGCAGCGGGGTCTATCGGAGATTAACGGGGGGGACAGTAAATATAAAGCAATCAGAGCAATCAATGCAAGACATGACAGATGAAACGTTATCGGTGCTCTAACGTACTACGAAGCAACTGACATGACAGATGATCTGGAGGGGAAGGTTTCATGTTTGTAGTGTTAGAGACAACTGACAGACATGTGGATAGTGTATCCGTGCTAGTTGATCCATTCGGAACAACTTTCGTGTTCAGAACATTTTCATCCGGAAAGCTTTACCGGCTCCGGGAATTATCTGGCAGGCATTCCGGAGGGGGAATGTCACGTGTGCGGTATGTTAGAGGGGGGTGATGGACACACGAGTAGCGTATCCATAACCGTGATATTTTTCTGATCAAGTTTGATGTATAAATTATTTTCATCGGAGTTACGGTTTAAAAGATATTGATTTTCAAAGTTTTATTCAAATTAAAAGAATTTCTGGAATTTCTTTTATTATTAAATTATAACATTATCCACAACCTTATCCAGAACAGTGACTGACAGGAGGGACCCACATGTCATACACTGAGACAGAAACAAATCATTTTATTTAATTAAAAAGCAGATGGGCCCACATGTCATTCACTGCCACTAAACTAAATTCATTTTATTTATTAAACTGACAGTGAGGCCAGGCTGTCAGTCTCACAGTGACTTAACTATCTGTTTAAAATAACTAATAGGCGGTGGGGGCCACATGTCATTCGCATGGGGTATATTTAACTTAATTTTTGTTAACAGTTTATTAAGGGGGGGTTTGGGCCCCACCTGTCATGGACTAGCCAGGGGGGATAGTGGCCCTAATGGGGGATTAACCCTGGCTTGCTCACGGCGTGCCCACGCCGGCGACAGAGGCACGGCGGGGAGGCCATTCCGGCCAGGGCACGGCGGGGTGAGCGGGGCCGTGGCCACCTGCGGCCAGAGCGCGCGCGTGCCCACACGGAGCGCGGCCAGAGTGCGCTCGGGGCGCACACGAGCAGATGCAGCGCACGCTGACGTCCATGGCGGACGGCGGCGAGCACGGGCAGGGGGCTGCGACGGCTAATACGGCAAGGAAAGGGGGGAATCGGTGCGAGGGCTCACCGCGGAGCTCGGCGGCGTGGTCTAGAGGCGCGGAGCGGCGGGCGGCGGTGGGGGGCTTCCGGCGAGGTGCGGAAGCTGTGGTGAGGAGGAGGGCATGGCTTGGCCGTCGCGGGTCCTCGGCGACGACGCCCTGCAGCAGGTGACGAGGGCGCGTGCGGTGGTCCTTTCGGACGCCTCGGCGCGGCGTGTGGTGGCCAGAGGCCACGCAGGCGGTTCAGGTGGCGCGGCCATGGCCGGCGCACTGGTGGGCCGTCGCGGTGGATCGGGGGCGAGAGGGGAGAGTTGAGAGGGAAGTGGGGAGGTGGCCGAGGTGGCATTCTTATCTGCGAGGGGGAGCAGGTGGAGAGAGGGGAGCAGGTGAGGGGAGGGGGCCGACGTGTTGCCCTCTCTGCCATGGCAGTGTGCGGGCAGGTGGGAGAAGGGGCAGGGGGAAGGATAGAGGGGGGTTGGGCCTGGGGTGGGCCTCGCCCTGGGTGGGGTATAGGGGTTTCCTATTTTTTTGTTTCCTATATGTTTCTATTTTATTTAGGCATCATTAGGTTTTATAAAATTTTGAAACTTACTTCAATAATTCAATGACACCGTAATACATTACTACAAAATGTTTTGACCTTTTATAAAATCATTGGTATTTTTATAATTATTTAATAATTAAAATTTGCTACTTTGCTACTATTTTTAAAAAAAAATATTACTTAAACAAATTATTAAATTCCCAAACCATCACAAAATGACCTACTGATTATTTCACAATTTATAAAATTGTTCTCACAATTTTTAGTGCATTTAAAATTACCACATGTTTATTAAAATTATCATGGAAATTTAATAAATGGTCCAAGCTATTATTTTATTCCATTTATTATTCCCTAATATTACTATACCATTTTAATAAAATAACCATTGCTATATATAATCATGGCCTAATGATTGCTAGGCATTTTATAAATAGATTCCACAGTGTTGGTTTAACTAAGATTTCCATTTCCATTTTTAAATTCCAAGACAATTTGGATAATCCAACCTTATGGGATTAATGATTATCATTGACTTGGGATTATGCAAATGACTAAGGTGGTTTTGGTTTAACCATGATCAAATGATGGACAGGAATCCACAAGTCTTGGAGAGAATTTATAATTTACCCAATTTGAAAATTTTATCTAGGTTGGAAATTGATAGAGCTATGATCAAAGGTGATCATGGCTTGATCATCAACAGTAATGATCACTAACAGTGGAATCACTGTAGTGATTACTGTTACTGATTCTGAGGGTGTTATAGGGATTCCCCCATGCGTCCCCAATAAATATTCAAGGAGACTCAAGTGACTAAGCTTGGGGATGCCCTCGTGCATCCCCTTCTCCATCAACAATCATCAGTTCGTCCTTCGTCTTACTATATTTTTATCACTTCATGCGTTATGTGCTATGCTTGGAGCGTCTCGATCTTAGGTTTTGTTTTTAGTTTTCTTTATCTTTTATTGCATTTCATAACAAGTTAGACCCCATCTTACTTTGTGTGGGATGGAAACACGCTCCACTCCAATCTAGAACGCATCATAGGATTTTTCATCATTATCTTTTTATTGTTGTGTGTTCTTTATCTTTTCGTAGCTACTGCCATGTTTAGTTTTACTCTTAGTTTGTCTTTAGCAATAGCCTTGGCTTTTGTTTAGTTTGTTGCTGGAACTCTCTTTAGTTTTATGTTTATCTTGTTAAGAGAGTTGGTTGTTGCACTGAGTTGTGTCTTGTCTTGAAAGTAGGTAATTGAGGTTGCTATTTAATTTTAGTAGTAACTTGCAATAGTTTTGAGGTATTGATGTGAGTAATGTTTGAACTTCTGGTGTCAAGAGCTCTAGCCTATTAGTGATAGCTGTCGTATTTTGGGCAATCCGTGTTTATTTTCAAAACCTACAAAACTCGTTGAGAACTCTAGCTACTAGATGGATCACTAATACTTGGAGGGATCGGATATTAGAGTACACTCACGTACCATGAGTCGAGGATGCGCAAGGATAACCAAACCCCCATACACTCCTCCTCGGGGTACTTGTCTCTTTGTGAACCTCCTTATTAGATTGAGAGTTACCGATAATAAGTGCATGATTTCTTCGGACTAATGTAAGTATTGAAAGTTGACACTTCCACCTCGTCATATTTGCTAGCCTCTCATGTGTCGTGCATTGCCTTCTTCTCACTCCGAGAGTTGGCGTCCACCTTCGCCGGTACATCCAAACCATTGGCATGATACGCTCTGTCATCATAAACCTCCTTATATCTTTACTCAAAACAGCCACCATACCTACCTATCAAGGCATTTACATAGCCTTTCCGAGATATATTGCCTTGAAACTTCCACCTCTTCATGATTTGATCATCATGCCATACATGTTCTTGCTACACTGGCAGCGACATACATTGCATACATCATGGTAGCTACATCTTCTTTATGATTTGAGTACCTTGTAAAGTGTGAAAGATCTTCTATACCCTCTTGTAAATTAGAGTGTTGCCCTTAAGTGAGGAAAAGATCCCAAAGTGTACAAAATAAAAGATCCCAAAGAGGACAAATGAGAGTTAAATAGAAAGAGCCATTGAGGCCACCAAAAAAATACAAAAAAATAGAAAAAAGAGAAAAAGAAAAATAAAAATAGATAAAGGGGCAACACTACTATCCTTTTGAAAGATCCACACTAGTACTCCCTCTTATCCTTGTACTCCATAGAGATGATCATTCATGCATATAGCTATGTGGGGACCTTCACACTATAGAACTTGGCTTGCATATTCCAAGGATGATCCTCCTCAAAAGAGCTCTAGGTATTCATGAGCGATCAAGTTAGATGCACCCCCACTAGTTCCATTGGAGAGCTTTCTTAGCTCATATGTGCATCCGTTGCATGGAAATCCCTACTCCTCACATCATATCTATCATTTGGCCTTCTCGCCTATGATTGTCCTCATTGATGTGAGCCTTTCTCATCCTTTTTGTCTTCCTCCTCCACCATATTTCTCTCTTTGCCATCTTAAGTGTCAACTCTCGTGCTTACGCTCATCCATTGCATGAGTGCTCAAAATATCGAAAAGGAGTGGATCAAATTGACTTGTACCTGACTAGTGATCTGGGGACGAGTCAAGATAAGATTCCAAAGAAAACCAAGTGTGAAGCTTTAGTAGATTGAGTTCTCAACAAAAATATTTTTTCTCGTATTCCCTATCCCCTTTCTTGCACGCAAACACCATTTGGAGACATTCGAGTCACGGACAGCGAGAGATCTTGCACCTAATGATATTTTGTTACTTGTTTCAATGCTAATATAGACTCTTGCATGTTATGACTTGAATTGAATCACATACCTTGATTGTTGTACTTTTCAAAGTTCTTATATGGTTGCTAGCATGTCACCACAGAAATTATGCTTGTTATCATTTACCTACTCGAGGACGAGCAGGAATTAAGCTTGGGGATGTTGATACGTCCCAAACGTATCGATAATTTCTGCTTGCTCCATGCATGTTTTGTGTGATATTGCTATGATCTAGATACACTTTCATACACTTTTGATCATATTTGGACTAATTTGTTAACTCAGTGCACCCCAGTGCCAGTTTCGGTTTTCTGCTGTTTTTTTATTCCAGGTTTCCCCCATATTAAAAGTGCTCCAAAAATTCGGAAAAACAGATAAAAAAATCAGCGCAACGAAAGCTTCCGGAACCCAGAAGGAGGGACGGGGTGGCACCACTAAGTGCCCAGGCGGCCACCTGGCGTGGCCTAGGGCCTGGCCGCTCCAGGGGGCACCTAGACTCCTGGTGGCCCCCTGGCTGCCCCCCTTCGCCTATTTATTCCACAGGACGCTAAACCCCCGAAGACAGAATCCTTTTTTGCGATATCGCCTCTGTTCCGCCACCATCGTGCTTCCAAGATCGGGAGCGCCAGTAGACCTCTTCACGGCACCCTGGCGGAGGGAGGATTGACCTCCGGGAGCTTCCCCTCCACCATGGACGCTTCCCGTATGTGCCGTGAGTAGTTTCCTTTGGACCTTGGGTCCGTGATCAGTAGCTATGTGATGTTCTCCTCCCTTCTCTGTTCTTCATGGTTTAGACCTCGTGAGCTTCCCTACATGATCAAGGCACTTATGTAATCTTTCTGCTATTGCTATGCTGAGTTTGATGGGATCTGATGGATTATGAGATTATGTTCAGACTGTGATAGAGTAATATATTTGGTTCTTATCTTTTATATTTTTGTTCCTAAGTAATTATTTCATGTTCTCCGTTGTTGTTTATTGCTTTGGCCAAGTAGTAGGTAGTAACTCCAAGAGGGAACGTTATGCTCGATTGTGGGTTCATGCCCCCTGATGACACGCTTCAGTGACAGAAACATGAGTCTAGGGGATGTGTTGTTGCCACAAGGGGGAAAACAACGGTGCTTGTAATTGCGGTTGCAAGGATTGTTTACTTTACGCAAAGTGCTTTTTAATGCAATTGTCTGTTGCTTTGGGTTTACACTTTGGGTGGGCTCGCAACTTAATACCAGCGAGATGTTCTGGATAGATATCTCAAGGTGGATGATTAGTAGTAGATGAAGTTGGATTTCGGTCTACTTATTTTGGCGTACTGTCCATGTTTTTGAGCTTCTTCCTTTCTTTGTAGCATAGTTAGTATTGCAGTGCGTTCATAATCCTGTCAATTGCCCATCTGTAATTTGTTTACCTCGCATAGCAGTTTTATCATCTTTTGGGAGAGAGACATCACTAGTGAACATCACGGGACCCGGTCCATATTCTCATTACTGTTTACACGCTCATTTACTTTTCTGCTTTTACTTTCAGTTGTTATAATTATCATTATCCCTTGTGTTTTGATCCTTTGTAAACAACAAGACCGGAGAGATTCACAACCTCTCTGAACTTCGTTGGAAGCAAAGTTATTTGTGTCTGTGTGCATGTCCAGGTGAAGTAAGAAACCATGAGTTGTGAACGGCGCCATTGTTCACTTCACCACCTACTTATCATCTCCGGAGTCCTACTGGTCGATCTCAACCTTGGTATCTTCACCAAGGGAAACTTGCCGCTACGCTGCATCTCACCTTCCACTTGGGGTAACCAACGAAGGGCGAGAAGCAATTATCATCTCTCGCGTATCAAGGGCTCCTTAGGCCAGCTAGCAGCCCGACTAAGCCGTATATGGGTCGCCCCTGGTATATCACACCGCCAGTAGCCTTTGAGCTTGCTTGGAGTTTGGATTCCATGTATGTTCAGCTTATGTCTTATGGAGATTCAAAGTTCAAACGGGCTCTATAGTTGTTGTAGAAGAATCAAGACTCTCTATAGGCGTGGGCTCCTGTTTGTTGATGTAGAATGAGTTCCCAAGCTCTAGAGATCCGGGCACTTGGCTTGATTGTAGCTAGGGCCATGGATCATCCTTATAGATGATGATTTTGGTCTTCCTTCTTGAAGTGCGGAGCCGGGCTTTGATAGCCCTTGTCAGCACTCAACTTCTCGTCTTCATTATCGAGCCAAGCTCAAAGAGCCCTTGTCAAAGCTAGAATTCAATCCTGTCGATACGGAGCCAGGATCTGGAGCCCGTGTAAGTGCACCTTGTCTTTTTGTCTTCTTTTAGAACCAAGCTCCGCCCATTGCCGCTGCGCGTCATGACGGGGTCTCTCCCGGGCATGTGGGGTTTCGAGTCTACAAAAGCGCCCACCGGGTCTCCTTCGGCGTGAGCTCCGGTGAATCACCCCGACGTCAATGGTACACGGTGACGTGTTTGTGTACGAACACACTTTTTGGCAACTCCGCTGGGAATAAATCTTTGAACTGTCTACAGCCCGTTCTTGTTGTGAAGAGATCGCCAGCAAGTTGTTGCAATATACGAAGGTTGTATGAATTCCCAATTCACCTATGTAGATGCAAATAATTCATATGTTGTTGCTAGATCAACTATTGAGCATAATGTATCGGCTAGCCTTAGTTTTATCAATCATGCATCCAATTACGTGTAAGATCTGATGCAAAATAATCTCCATTCTTCAAGTTACAATTATATGTCGATGAACAACATGATGAGTTCGGTTAATCAAGTTGAAGCACCTCATGTAGGATCTTCCAATAGTATGCAACAAAGTGTTTCATCTTTTTATCCGTGGGAAACTAACTTGCAATATATGAATCAAAACATGTCGTTGGATAGGGGAACTAGCCATGCTACTACAAGTTATTGGACCAATTATCCTCAGCCATCATGTGATGCACCTTATGTCATTAATTCTTCGGCATCATACGCAACTGTCAATATTCATAATTCGACTTCGCACCTCCATGCTTATAGACGAATAAGTGGAAATCCTGAAGGAGCACTTTTTCCTTTACCTAACACGGTAGCATATAATCTTACCCCTACGCAATTACATAATTTTGGCGACATCTCATTGCCGAAAGAGTCTAAAAGTATTGGAGGAATCCAATGAAGACTGGGCTGAAGTGGGGCGAAAAAAGCTTAAAGATGACCAGCTGCAATGTTTGCTGAGTTTTGGCTACAACAAACAGCCTTGCAAGTCAAAGAGAGAAAGAATAATGATTCGGATAACAAACAAAATTCGATTACTAAAGAAGCCGGATCAAATAGTGCATGTGACAAATCTAATCAAGAAAAATAAGACGACAAGGCATTGCTGAGTTATCCCAAACTGGAGCAAACTATTGTTCATATCACACAACCATCATGCTCTCCCAACATATTTGAAGAGGTATGTCTAGAAAGTGATTTACCTATTTTCTTATTTGGTCGCAACTTTGTTGTTCATACATATATTAGAAAATTTCTCATAAGCAATCTTGAAAGACCAATGAAGAAGGGTAATTTATTTGTTAGCAATAAAATCGTTGCAAAGTATATCGGTCAAGACGTTGTGTCATTTATAGAGACATATAGTGACTTACTATTGCATCCAAAGCTTTCCCAATTGCTTTACTTAAAACTTATATCTAAGTGGGTAGCTTTGCTTGTTTCATACTTGGCTTACATTTGGTCTCAATTGAGGCATGTGCGGTCTAACTAATTTCGATTCAGAAATTTAAAGTCAAGGTTAAATCATTTTGAGAAAACCGATGCTATTATAATATATTGTCCAAAGACATCAGAGGTAAAGTGCAAAAAACAATGCATAGCCGAATGGGGAGATTCCAAATCTGCACCATTCGTTTTCTTACCTCCAAAGGTGGTCTCACACCAAGATCGGCTAGAAGATAAAAAGTATGCCTTCAGTTCAAGCATTTGTGATTAGATATTTTATTTATTGCTAAAAACAATTACATTAGAATTCTTGATCAAAATGTCAAGCCATCAATCCAAGGACGAATGTATTGTAAGTTGCATGATTCGTCCAAGCATAATTTTAAGGATTGCAACATGTTTCATCAAATAGTTAAATCGTACATTGATAAAGGATGATTGGAATCTGTTGAGACACCAACGTATGACTAGTCTATTCCGATTGGACTTAATAGCAGGAAGTTTTTGCGTCGACTGCTTCAAGTTGATCCATTTAAAGACAAGAAGGTAACAATTGCAGGTGATGGGATCAAGCTTTCAAGTAAACAAAATATTCATGAGCACAATGACGCTATTGGTAAAGGTGAGGGTTCTATGAAAGTTACGATGAAGACGCCAAGCACCGGGGGGCAAAAATAAAATCCGATGATCAATTCTATCACAACCAAAGAATCAAAGGCCGAGGTAAACGGAAAGGTAAAAAGCCGAAAGTCACTTTCATGCAACTATTAGAAAAATATCAGAAGATAAGTGAGGAGAAGATTGCTTATCAGCCAAGTAATTCAAAAGCATCAAGATCACCCCATAGGCTCAAATCTAAAGACCGGTATTGGAAGAAGGGAAATTTCAGTGCGTCATATTCATATCCATATTGTGGGCCGTCAACGCCAATGTCGTGGATACCTTCCTATGTTAATTCTTATACATATTCATCATGATATATATATATGATTCAAGTGTGCATTCTCCATCTTATTTTGAACCATCTCATCAAGATTATGCAGCTCGGAGAAGGTTCACGTTTGATAAAAAATACATTAAAATATAATTTCACTCAAAAAGAATCGGTCCGGATCTCAAGAAATAAGAAAAAGGTGGTCAAGCAGGTATATCGTGTCAAAAAAGATGACCGTAAGTTTGCCACTTCAGATTTTGTTTTAAATGATAAAGAGCCAATTAAAGTGCTGACATTGGCTACTAAAGGAAAAGAAGTGGAGTAAAAAATTGTTCAAAATCGAGATGCCAGATCTGAGCAAAAGGAGTTGAGAGTGCACAAGGTAAAACAAGAATTGTCATTGCTTCAAATGAAATCACGGTCAAGGCGGCATCTCAGCTTATCATATTGGCAAAAGAGTAAGTTGCAAAAGCTTAGTGCACAAGAACTTGAAAAGAGGAACATGGCATGGGTTCCCAAAGGAAGTACTCTTAACAAGAATAATGCACAAGCTTCCATTGCAAACAGTGCGGCAAGGGGGAAGAAGGAGAAGAGTGTAAAGTATGCACAAACAAGCCAAAGGTTTCCACATCTTTGGTCCATAAATTATCCATATTCTTTAAATATGTCATTTATTGCCTATGCCAAGGGATTCATCCTTAGATATGATAGGTTACCCTCCATGGGCTTTTAACCCATGAATGCATTATCATTTCTCTCATCATGAAAGGGATTTACCGAATCACTACTCTTCGATTAGTTGGAATCTTGTTGCTAATTTAAAATGATCAATATATGATTAACTATCTAAGCATATGTATGGCCGATGGAGTGTTGACATCTTCCTTAGAACAAAGTTGGTGCAAGTTATTTTTCGCCATGCAAGCTTTGCCGAAAACAGGGGGGCATGTGTTGGCACCAGTTTTTGGCACGAGAAAAAGGGTATATAAGATGGATGAAAATGAAGAACTGTTCTACATAAAAAAGTTATGTATTGTCTACATGAACATCTTTTAAGTTTGGGTCATCGCCATCCGATTTCATCTTGATGACTAAACTATGTTCGGAGCACTAAGATTCTAGCATTCAAGGTAATATTCGGTCAATTAAGCCCCTAATACAGCCTCAAATTGAAAAATGTTATACATGAATTGTCTTTGTATCGATCGAACCGGTTGATTTTGATATTTAAAACATCTCAATCCGAGATATTGTGCAAAAGTTAGAACCAAATATGTACACTGCTGCAGAAGATGACAGAACCGTCCGGGTTGGAAACCGGATCGGCCGGAAAACAACCTAAGATTACAGAAGCTTAAGCGAAGCCGGACCATAAAACCCGAACCGTCCGGGCGATCGTCCAGCCTCCGTCCGGGCAAATATCCGGTTTGATGTTCGGACGTCCGAAATACACGTTTTTTCCTGGTGCAGAAGTTAGAAAGCAGGTAAAAACACCTTCAAGATGATCTCAAATCGAAAAAATTTCAATATGAAAATTGTTTGTATCATCGAAACCTACATATTTTCTTTTGGGGTCATCTCCATCCGAGGTCATATGCAAATTCGGCAGTCTGAAAACTATGTTGTTGTTTATCGGTAGGCTGTGAAGTTGGGAGCGATGCTCCTACATTTGAAAAACAAATGTCTACTACTGGTACCAACAGTAAACATAGCCGAGCTAAGCTCATAGGCAAAGCTCCAGGATCATATACAAAATTTTCTCGGAGATCCATCACTCATACACAGATATACAACATATCACATCACGAGAAAAACCTACCTCCTGGCGCGCTGCTAGTTTAGAACCCCTCCTCCTCTATGTGTCATGCAACACGCTGTCCAGCCAGTTGCTCAAGCTATCCTGCGACCCGGAATGTGTGTCCTGCCGTAAGCACGCACAAGATAAGGAGATGAGCCATGAGAAATGCACCGAAAACCAAATGAGCCGAACGAACGCAACGGCACTTACTGGCAGACAGGATGTCTCCGGTGGCGGGTAGGGGAACCCATAGAGCGCGTCTGTGCCAGGAGGCAGGGGCTGGTTCTCAGCGTAGGCGGCGTCCGGGCCAATTCCGTCGTATGACGGGTGTTCATCCAGGCCAAACAGCGCTGTGTCCTCCTGTTACAATCGCAGCGCTAACATGAGTGACAGTGAGATATAGAGGTCATAAAAGGTGACATACTCTGCCAAGTGCTGACTGCTGAGTATATGCACAATCTTAGTTTCGGAAGAAAAAGGCATAGCTTGACGGGATTGTCTTAACAGCAGAAGAAGTAAAATGCAGCTCATATTCAAGATGTGATTTGGGTTCATGAAAAAGCGTGGTTCAGAAGAGAAGATCAAACGAAACCAGCACGAGGCACTTACGGCCAGAGAGGTGTTATCCGGAGGCGATCCGAGGCATGTGTAATCCAGGCAGAGCGCGCCCGTGTCAGGAGGCAGAGGCAGAGGCTGGTTCTCAGGGTAGAGCGCGTCCGTGTCAGGAGGCAGGGGCTGGTTCTCAGGGCCAATTCCGTCGTGTGATGGGTGTTCATCCAGGCAAAACAGTGATGTGTCCTCCTCCTGTCACAATCGCAGCGGTAACATGAAGGGGTTATAAAAGGTGATATACTCTGCTGAGTATATGCACAATCATAGTTTCGGAAGAAAAGGGCATAGCTTGAGGGGATTGTCTTAACAGCAGAAGAAGTAAAATGCATGTCATATCCAAGATGTGATTTGGGTTCATGAAAAGCTTGGCGCACAAGATCGAAGGTACTATATTCTAGTACTAATAAGACAGTGAAGGAATTAGAAGGCTTGATAATATACTACTCTAACCCAAGAAAACAAACATATAACTCTAAGTTGCTAAGCATGGTTCTTTGTAAGGAATTAAAAGCTTCTGATATATTTGCAAGCAGAGAAAAATCTCCTGTGTAGTAGGAGTACATTATTATTTTTGTGCAGTATAGCATCTGTAGTACATGAACCTACAGTTCAGAAGGAATTGTTCAAACGGTGGGCTCCTAGTATTGCAAGGCATTGTTTCAGTTTCAGAGGCCTTTAGTAATTCATCAACAGATCAGTACTGTAAGTCAATAATCTATACTCCTAGAAACAGAATTACAGAATTTATTCGATTTTATTTGATGGGTGTTGACAAACTGAAGACATGGTCCATAAAGTTAATGAAGCTTTACCTGATTCAGCTCGGTTCCGGATGGGCTACTGTTTGGGTGACGAGGCTGCGGAGGGTATGTCATTGGAGTTGTAGGATCGATTCTCCCAGAAAATGAATTGGATTCTTTATTAACAGCTTTCTTTGACTGCAACTGATAAAATACTTTCGAAACAACAAGCTCCCCGTGCTTTTCATCTTCATCTTCCCCAAGGTGATACTGATGCATCGCCCAACCAGTCTTGGCATCATCTTTCCTAGAATCCGAGTAAAGAACCATTATTTTCTTCCACCCTTTTATGACACCGTTATCCTTTATCTTTCTCGACTTCCCGGTCTTGTGCCATCTGAAATGCTCATCACAAACAGTGGGGTAACTGTTGCTAATCTTGCGACGCTTACGCGTGCCAACATCATATGCATTGGATATTTTGTGGAAGAAATGACTAATGCTCCCGTCTGTCTTCATACCTATAGGGGTATATGAATTAGCAAATGAAGGCTTACTCTGCATAGTATGAGCTATCTATTTAACTCAGAAAGCCCAGATAACAAGTACAAAATAAGTATCATGTACCAGGGAGATTTTCCGGATGTGTATAGCAGATTCCTTCTTCCTCCTCTATGGTTGGAATAAAATAATCTATTAGTTCATGGGACACTGCCCTAGCAATCTTTCCTTCTAAATGAGCAATCAGTTGGAGATCAGATGGATCATACTTGACACCAGTAGGGAGTCCTGGCCATGAAACCTGCAATATGAACAAGGCATGAGGTTTTAGCATTTTACACTTCAACCAAGACACAAACAAAAAACCACGATAGCACTATCTGGGAACAAAAGGGGCACGTATTGCTGTTTGAATGGTATATGTTATAGTTCCGTTTAGTTTTTAGTTTTTTTTTTCTTTTGTGGGAAGTGTTAGTTTAGTTTTTAGTACTCCCTCCGATCCATAATAAGTGTCGCTCATTTTGTACTAAGCAAGTACAAACTTTGTACTAAGTGGACGACACTTATTATGGATCGGAGGGAGTACTGAACGACACTGAGGGAGAAAAAAAGGTGCTACGGAGTTATCTCTTGAATTGTAGAATAAGTGAATGAGATGTATTTCGAACAAAATTTGCAAGCTAGAATGAGATGTATTAGAAACAGAGTACAAGAAAACATTCAGAAATTGTAGAAGTTTGCAATTTGCCCTGTTTTTTCCTTCTTTTCTGGGTTTTGATAGCCTTTATAGGTTTTTCTACCGTAGGCTTTTTTTTGTTATTTTTTTGCTTTGTAAACATTCGCGTCTTCTCAGAGATGTTCTTGTACTATGAAACAACATACAATTTTTGTATCAAAATATAATGGGACATTGCAATAAAAAAACATACATTTTTGTAAAACCGGGCCTCGCCCCTTTCCATTTTATATAAAACGGAAATACAACGTACTGCTGAGGAGAACAGAAAAGAAGGGAGAAGGGAGAAGCGAGTTGTGAAATACTCCATACATACTGATGCATGTTCGAGATGCTTCCAGATTTAATGTAAAACCAGAATGGTATCTCAAAAGGGTTTTTCTACTTGCCCGCTCGTAATAAGGTAAAAAATTAAGGATGTATGTGGTTTGGAACATAATGGTTTGCACAAGCATATTAAGTGTGACAACCAATACAATAAACCTATCACTTACTACATGACATTACCATGCCTCTAGGGTTTAACAAGAGCCCATCGATTAAAAAACAAACTATGCATGAATGAAGTAATCCATGGAGTAGTACTAGACTACTAGCATTGCATGTGATGCTTTGTTTGGAAATAATGCAACTTGAATATCAAGGTTAAACTTTATGTACCAGATTTTAATGGAAGAAAATAATGCTATTAGAGAACTGCGCAGAAAAACATAAAAGTAAATGAAACAGTCATTTTAAATAGCGGTACTTACATTGCTATTATCAATGTGATAATTGCAGTTTGGGCACTCTCTTGATGCATCAATATGGCAAAGCGAGAGATGAGCTGGGTTTTTTATCATCATAGCAATTGCCTCCCCATTAACAATCAATGACCTGAAGTTGAATCTCTGAGTTAATCTACCTAAGGAAGAACCCTTTGATGCTTAAAACCCATAATAAATTAAATTGTGGATACACGATAGAGATCTCAGTTTTCTCAACAACAACAAAAACTAGTATCTACCTTTGTAAAAGGTTCACAATGTAGCAACTAAGCTAGACAGAAATATATGAAAGACTTTTTACACGGACAGGCATCTATCTGAACTCTAGATTCGATCACAGAATATTAACTGCCATAAACAGAGTTAAAGCCAACTAATCAAGAATAGTCAGTGTTAACTAACTCGGAGAAAAAATAACTCATCCTCTGTTTCAGAAGAATGAGGAGACTAATGCAGATTGCAGAGCATGCCAAGAGATCTTGACAAACAATGAGTTAAGCAACAAGCAACAGTTTCCAACATGAAGCACTGGAGTTTACCACGCTCCCCTTAAACCTGCAGCTGTCATTTGCGTGTGACTACAAGCAAGAGGAAACCTGGAGGCCAAGTTCAAGAGTTCTGAATAATCATTTAACTAGCAGATAGAGATCCAAGCAACAACAACAAAAACCAGCAGATTAGGGAGCCCAACACCGAACATGTTCAAGATGGCACACAGAAATGCCATCTGTCCATCAGAATTAACCGGCAAGTCGACGATGCACCACGAGATCTGTACTCTGCTTTGTGACAGACTGCTGCGACCGGACCGGAGAGCAGCACGAGATCAGTCTCCGGTAAGAAGAATGGAACGGAAATGAACAGGACGCTTTGCTTCCTCCAGCACCACCTTAAGCAGATCCTGAAACCCCTGCGCCGCCGCTGCACGACGAGTAGAACCGAACCGGATCCACGCCGGCGGAGTGGTGCGTTACCTTACCTTTCTCTGCTTCTTTTTTTTTTCTCACAACTCCTCTGCTTCCTTCGATAGGAAGGCTTCCCCACCACCACCACCACAGCCGTCCCTAAACTCAACTAACTAAACCCCCCGCACTGCCACTGCAACGACGAGAGGAACCTCGCCGGAACCACGTCGGCGGCGTCAGACCGTGCTGCTCTCCGACAGTCTCAAACCCATCTCCTCTGCCGCGCGCTCAAACTCCTGTGGCTTCAATATCAGCATCTGGTGAGGTCTCCTCCAAAACCACGCACCGGAATCCACCGCTCGATGATCACCCGCGACGCCGCTCCGAATCAGACCGAAACCCAGTCCCCCTCGCGACACAGAACCAGATAAATCCCCAGACCGCGTGAGAAAATAAAACAAGAAGGAAATCACGAGCACAAAATAAATCAGACGGAGATCGAGCCGAGAGAGTGGAGACCGGAAGCAGAGCACAACCGCGGCCGACTTACTCTTCTGCTGCCATGGGCGCCGGGCTGCGCTGCTTGGGACTGAGAGCGGAGAACAGAGCGAAGGTGCAGCCGAAGAGGGGAGGAGGGGAACTTCTGGGCAAAGGAGGTGAGGAGCATCCGAGCGTCGGGGTGTGCGCGGCCTTAAATAGGCGAGGGGGTGAGAAGACGCGGAGCGTGACCACCACCGAAGCGAGGCCTCTGTCCAAATTGTTTGCCCACAGCAACAAGCAAACCCCCCTGCCATGTCTGTCTGCCTAGGCGGCTAGGTGCTTCGGGTGGCGGGTTCGGTCGCTCGGCGGGAAACTGCGCCCGGGCGCAGGCCATGGGGTGTCATCCTACTGTTTGGATTCTTTTCTATGAGAGGAAATTTTTCTCAGATGCTTTTTGTGATCCTACTTTCCATGAACTTTGCTGTACAAAAGAGTGCTCTATAACTTTTTGTTTTATTTTACAAAGGGGTGTTTTCGTGACAAAGCGAGTGGATCATTTCGTGGAAACCGGGGCAGGGCCTATTTTTAACAGTCGATAGTGAAATCGGGAAATGGACCGTCTTATGCGGCGGAATTCGCGTAGAGCGGTTCTAGAACGCGTTTTCAGTTATTTCTTTGTGCGGAGAAGATAGAGAGCATTTAATGCGATTTGTTTGTATCGATAAGCCCCTCAAGCGGTAAGTGCAATGTGCTCGCCAGATCATATATCTCTTGGCCGCCAAAAGAAAAGAAAAACAAATCGATGGCGCCGCCGATCACTGGTGTTGTGTCCATGTGTCATTGTTGCTCGTAAGAAACACGTCACGAGGCAATTGTCATGGATGACCAACCGCTCCTCCTCCTCTCCTCCATCAAATGCCACTCCACCCTGGCATCACTCTTCGTTATTGATGGTTTCATATTTTACGCGTTTTTAGATCTTGTTTATTATGTTTTATTTTGTATTTGATTCAATCAAACACCTCTTTCCATTATCAGGATAACAAAAATACATAGTTCAACCATCCTAAGAAAGACAGGGAAAGGGGATCAGTAGCAATCCCAGAGCACTGTTGGGAAACCCTTCACTAACGCTCGCAATCAAAACATAAGTCGAGGGGAAATACCCAGCAACACTGCATAGGAACTAACCTAACCGAAGAGTTTCTTGTCCAAAATATACATCGCTCAAAAATGAGCTCGAAGATAAGCTCGCGCAGAAGCACAAAACCCTGAAACTGTGACAAAGACAACAATTTAAAAGCAACCGAGAGGTGAAGACAGGCACCAGAGCTAATCTTTGGCAGGTTCAACGAAGCCCAAAGCGCAAATATGCATCAAGTTGGTCGTGTTCTCCTTCAGCATCCAAACACCTCTAGCCATCACCTCATGATCACCACCTTTAAGCAACCCTGAAGATAAACCAAGATGAGTACAAGCAGTGAAAACCACTTCGAAAGGAGACCGTGGTAGTTTGTGCTCAAAGGTTGCCTTATTGCGACAATTCCATATACCCCATCACATAGCCACTAACACAAAATTATAAAATCAAACACCATCAGGTAAGAAAGAGCAGCACCATGAGTAATATTGCCATAATATTTT